>CM060918.1:85102628-95102628 GCA_030737875.1 Allium sativum
CTTAACCCTATAAAAGCCTGTAAATATTGGATACGGTATACAAAAGAGTAATGTTGATTGACATCTTGCAACTACAGGTGCTTTCAACCGGATTGTCACTAATGGTAATAGCGATTGATGGGCTTATTTGGCATGCTACATGCCTGAATGATAAAGAAGCTAAAGAGAAAGGGGAAAAAAAAAAACTTATATATGACAAATGGCTGGATAAGTATTTGTTGATGCTATTGTTGCGGCTAGAGTTATCGATACTTAATGACTACTTCTGTTGCACAGATAGTCCTCTAAACCATTTGAAACCTTCTTTTAAATATGAAGTCAACACAAATCATAAAGGGCATTTATTTGGCCTTCCCGTATATTGCAATACATGTTCACTTTCAGTTTAGATATATCATGTTGCTGTTATTTTAAAATTGTAAAATGCATCTGACCCAAATTTTCTATTATGATTCGCTAATCAATTGGTAAACTTGACTGGGTTTACAGTTTGCAAGTGCTAGGTTGCAGTATTGGCATTGCAATTTAGAATGATAATGATCTTTTTACAAGTACTAGGTTGCAGAATAAGAACATCTCGAGTGGTTATTTTTCCAGCCCAATTGTCTTCTTCTTTTTCACTCACCACTTCTGCACAATCAAAGAACTAGTCTTTTGTTGTTGGTTAGTTCTTAAACATAGCACAATTAATCTGCATCAATTAAACACATCCATGTTGAAAGCTCCTAACATGCTAAATTTGACGAGTTTGCACCATAAATCAGAATCTCTAAATATCCAACCTCTACTCTCGAAGCTGCTATTATCGCAGCCTCTGCTTCTCTAAATCTTTAGATATTTGTTCTCGGACTGCAACCGGCAGGCCAACATCTGCCTCGCTAACTGCACTGCTGAGGTAGCTGTAACTTCTAACTAGGTATGCTAGTTATACAAGTTTTCTGATTTTTTTAATCTATAAGTTGCTTACTTAAAGAGGATTATTTTCTGATTTTGTGTCCATACCTTCAGCTGAAGGAATACTGTAATATACACTAGTGAACTTTTGAATGTACATTACAGATCTTAGAGTAGAAGCAGCTGTAGGGTGTGCAAGATTGGCTACCGCTAAAAATTGCAGCTTGTATATATGTCACAATTTTTTTTATCTTTACTATTTAAGGCTATTGTATTTGTTTAGGTAGCTGACTCCCTTAAAATTTAACAGCAAGCCCAAAAGTTCCCTTAAGATGATATTCATTTATCGTTAAGTTGCCTTATTTCTTAGAAAGCTGTTAGAGAGGATGCATTTTCTCTTCCTCTACCACATTGGTCAGGCTAACTAATTTGGAATTAGTTTTTGTACGTTTTTTAAATGCAAGTATTTAACGATTATGCATTTTCTACCTGGCTTCTTGGACGATTATGCATTCTTGATTTGTGGATTGCTCGATCTGTTTGAGTATGGCGGTAAAAGTGAATGGCTTAGTTGGGCTATTGAACTTCAAGCCACTCAGGTTTGTTGCTCTAAATTTACGTCTTCCATTGGAAAATTTGTCACCAAGGTGTATATGTTTTGGCTTATTACAAATCCGATTTGGTAATAGTTTACATGTTGATTCCTAACATACTAAGTAGACACTACACATTGTTTAAGCTTCACTAACAGTAGAGGAAGGACAACCCAATTTAATGTTATATTTTGCTGTATTTCTTCTTAAACTTAATGGAAGACACCCAACACAATGTCCTTCCATGGGAAAAAAGAAAAGAAAAAAGTAGTTGTAATAATTATCTGATCCTAGGAACACTGGGTTTTGATTTTTAGCCACACAAATAATTGTTGCTTACAATTGTAGCCATATATTTTCAGCCTGATTTTTTTTATAGAAAGATAAAGCATGGACCCTAGGTTTCCAATTCTGAACCCATAGGGTTGATATGTGAATCATACTACGGTGCACATATTTTGTATCCCTCTTATGCTAATCTCTTCGGATAAAATAGTCAGAGTTCAGGAATCAATAAAATGGTGAAATCCATCATTCCAAAAGAAGATGGTGGCTTGCTGATATGTATCCAAAAAATATATCAGAATTTAATATTACTATATATTCTTAGTTGCCACTAACAATATATTACATAACTATTCAGGATGAGTTAATTTTAGATATAGAAGGCAGAGGCTACTTCAATACTCCTGGAGAAGACCCATCAGTACTATTATGCTTGAAAGAAGATCATGATGGTGTAGAGCCATCTGGAAATTCAGTTTCTGCAATCAATCTTGTTCTCTTATGATCCATGATTTCAGGAGATAGATCTGTTTATTACAGAAATACTGCTGCGGCACATCTTTTCGTAAGCTACCAGTTTTTCTGTTTGTTTAAAAATATTAGACGTTTTTAGTGGTAACTAAAATAGAACTTTTGTAAAAACACCTTCTTGAGGTTTTAAAATGCAGTCTTCCCTTCTTGAAAGCATGTTTCGAAGAACGCCTCAAATTTTAGTTCTAGGCAAAATGCAAACATAAAGCAGAAACTTGCTGCGATGTACAGATTTTATTTTTGAGAAAAAAGAAAAATCTATCCAAAATAATTTCAAAAGTGTAATTTAAAACCTGTTTCCAAGGAGGGTTTTTCGTGTATCAAACTTGAAAATAAGGGATGAATCTATATCTTTAATAACTAATATCCATCAGTAATAAAATAAGTCATCTGTATTCATTATTTGATGCAGGTGATGCATATACTTTAATTATTATATATATGAAATTGAAAAGATGATAAAATCGTTCTTAATATCAATGTTTGCAAATACTTATTATTTAATCCCATCAAATTTCGCTCAACATTTTACAAGGGGAGAAACATATATGGTTACCAATTATTCTGGATTAGTTACTGAGGTAATCAGTGATTGAACGTGAAACAACCTTCATCTTATAAATTTGATGAAGTTGATATGAGGCTGCTATCTCAGGATTTTACCTTAACACATTTAAAAAACAAATAGATCTTGTAACACCAGTTTTGATTATGGTATGCAGGCAGTATTTGAAAAAAGATGGAAAAGTCATAGCATTGTCGTTCCCCTAATGTGCTGTGCAGTGTATATGCTCTCGGTACCATCAAGGAAACAGATAGTTCTGGTTGGAAATAAAATTTGTGCAAAGTTCAACGACATGGTAGCTGCAGTATGTGCATGTTATGATCCTAACAAAACAGTAAGTTTTCAACTTTAAGATATATTATCCTCTATTTATTTTTTTATACATCATTACGTGCTATTTGAAATGAAACTGGTCTAGTAAAAACAACTGTTGTTACCCTAACTTGAAAACGAATGTTACATGTATGTAGGTTATACAAATAGATCGGAACAACGAAGAAGATATAGAGTTTTGGGAGAAGAATAATCCAAATATATCTCAAACGGAAAAAGGGAGTCTTACAGATAAAGCAGTGGTTGCTAATGTATGTCAAGATTTCGTTTATCGCTTTAAACGCTAGATAAAGCCAGAACCAGATTCCAATTGTAACCCAGGTCAATTTGAGTTGTTGTTCCAACAAGTTATTGGTCATGTTAATCGGTTCTCATGTAACTTTACAGTATGATCGAATTTCTTGCATTTTGCTTACAAATACTTCGTGTTTTTTGCATTTTGCTTATGTTTCTTCCATCCAGGTTTCAGAACTTGGACGAGCTTACAAGTTGAAAACGAAGTGTTTTTTCATGTAATTTTATTTTGAAACGATGTCTGAATAATATGTGTGTTGACTTATTTCTATATTTACTAATAGATTTATTAGATACGACTTAGTAATTGAAATCAAATATGCTTTTGGTACTAATTTTCTACTATTGAATGTTTTGACTTGTGAATTTATTGTTTAATTGTTTGAACTGTGCACAAATTAAATAAGAGATTTGCTATATAAAGATCATAGCTGAAATATGTGCTATATATTAAAAATATTAATAGCGGGAAATTGCACTTATGGAAATAAAAAGTGAAATGTTATGTAAAAAATTAAATAGTGTGGAAAAACTTTTCATATCATCGAATGTGTGCTACGAAAACACTGAAAACGCTAGATATACTATAAATATTCTAGCGGGAAACTCCACTTATGGAATTAAAATGTGAAATGCTATACAAATGTAAACCATGTGGAAAACTTTACATATCAGTGAATATGAGCTATGAAAACAGTGATAATGCTATAAAAAAAAACTAGTATTTAACATAGTAAGGTCTAAACGCTATATATCAACGGGGAATTCAATAATAGCAGAATTTTTTTTAAAAGCAAAATTGAAAACATTTTTCATAGCAATGAAAATGTGCTATGAAATTATTGATAACGCTATAAAAAAATAAGTTAAGATTTTAGAAGGCGAATATAATTGCAAGGTCTGAACGCTATGTAAAACATTTTATGCTAGTGAACGTGCGCTATAAAATGTATAATACTATAGCGTTTAGATTTGAGCTATAAGATATAACAGGACTATTATTGCATGTTGTTATATAGCGTCGTCACTAATGCTATGGTAACCTATTATAGCGTTTTTCATGTGCTATTAAAAGGTAAATCTGTTGTAGTGAAAATACGAACTACAACGTCATTATTCGATTAAATATAATTATATATGTATATATATATATATATATATATATATATATATATATATATATAAATAATCAATTCTGGCGTTGTTTTTCTTCAGATTTGAATTAAACATTCCAGAAAATCCAACCGTTGGATTTTTACAAAGTTGGTGTCGTTGGAAAGATATTTCCAAAGCGAACCCAACAGTTGCGATTTCAGGAAAATCAGATGGTCGGATCTCCCGTACTAATCGTTTGAAATCACGGTTTCAAAATACGAACTACAGCTTCGTTATTCGATATATTTCGATTCTATTTATATATATATATATCGATTCTTCGATTTCAAAACTATATTCTTTTCATACGTTTGATAAAAATGATATTTTTATCTAACTGGCTTCTATTTCAACACTTCACTATTTTTACCAATTCATGTATATACTAAAAATGTGATTTTTAATGTAAAACAATTTATTTCAAAACACGACTATTTTATATAGTTAATATAGGTGTTAAAAATAGGAATTTTATTATAAAACAATTTATTTCAAAACAAGATTATTTTATACATTTCATATTGATGTTAAAAATGGGATTTTTATTATAAAACAATTTCTTTCAAAATATGAATACCATTCAACACATGAATTTCAATTCAACGAATGAATTTCGGTTCAACACATGAAGGTTTTCTATAGTTTGTATATATCGATAAAAAGGTGATTTTTATATTTAAAACACGAATACCATTCAACACATGAATTTCAATTCAACGAATGAATATCGGTTCAACACATGAAGGTTTTCTATAGTTTGTATATATCGATAAAAAGGTGATTTTTATATTTAAAACACGAATACCATTCAACACATGAATTTCAATTCAACGAATGAATATCGATTCAACACATGAAGGTTTTCTATAGTTTGTATATATCGATAAAAAGGTGATTTTTATATTTAAAACACGAATACCATTCAACACATAAATTTCAATTCAACGAATGAATTTCTATTCAACACATGAAGGTTTTCTATAGTTTATATAAATAGGGTAAAAATGTGATTTTTATTGCTAAAACCATTTATTCAAAACACGAATACCATTCAACACATGAATATGATTCAATGAATGAATTTCTATTCAACACATGAAGGTTTTCTTTTCAACAGACGAATATAATTTCAACACAGAAAAATAATTCTAACACATGAATATTATTCAAAATTTCGGCAGCATAACGGCAAGGTAGTTAAAACCGGGACCGTCCCTAGTACGGCTCCTCGCTCTACCTTAAAACCTCGTGGTTTTTGACAATGGGGAATCATGCATCTAGTTCGCACGCAGGCGGCATGTATATTTATTTCATTTCCACAAATTAATCCTATGTGGTTTCAACCAAATATTTCTCAACCACAAACGGGTATTTTTCAACCACAATCAATCAATTTCAACCACAAACAATTCCAATCAACCATTCTCTATCAATCAATTTTCACACCAATCACAACCAATAAATATCGTCCATGGTTTGTGGACGAGGGGCGTATATATATATTTATATTTATATATAGCAATTAATTTCTATTTCAACATATATATAATTTTTACAACGCATATACAACTTATACATCGAACGTACAACTTATTCAACGCTTATACTAGAGGTGTACAACGCTTATATAACTCATACATCGACTATATAATTTATACATCATCGTTTTCTATATCGTTTATAAATTAGAAATCTCACATTGGGTTCCACTCCACTAAAAATAGCAGAAGGATCAGAAAAATATGCGGTCTCTTCTAGAATGTAGAAGACGTCCACACGGTCACGATGTTCCCTATTTCATCGAATTTCGTCAAGAAACGAAAAAGATATGATTTTTCAAAGTTTGCAACGGTTTAAAGGTGTTAAAACAGTTTAAAATAAATCAGCCGAACCTTTTCTGAAATGGTTCCAAACTAGGTCATCGATTATCGCACAAACCGTGAAGCGGTTGGACGATCAGAGGGTATAGCGTTGTAGAGGACGGAGCAGGCTTCCCGCACCACTTGGTGGGGCACAGATCGATGCAGCAGGCGGGTTACGGCGGCGAGCTAAAGATGCGGACTTTAGAGCGTCGATTCGGCTTCGATACGCGACGAGGGGTGGTGAGGCTGCTATGGATTTGAAGCCCTCGAGGAGATCTTCAAAAAGTTGCAAAGGGTCGGCGGTCAACGAGGGACGAGGCGGTCGGAATCGGGGATGGAAGATTGGAAGGCTCTTCCGCCTTCGATCGGGGAGAGAGAAAAAAGTTTTTTCCTTTTTTTTTTATAAAAAATCTGATTGGCCGGTGGGTTTTAAAAGGGGTTTTCTGACACGACCACCAATCTAAACCCAACGACTGTCGTCCCTAGCGTTTTACCCCCATTATGAACACAGTGGGGCATGTTTCGTAGGCCCATTCGACTGTTTCAGTCAGTTTTCCTTCAAATTAAAATATAAAACATTCAATATTCGATTTGAACGTACATTTCAATTTGCCAGGGCCACAAATTGATTCGAAAAATTTCAAAAAAATAAATCTAGCTATGTTTTGACGATACAGTCCCAACAAAACTAGTTTCGTCGAATTCTGAGCCCATTTGCAAAATGGCCCTTTTCTGGTCAATCCAATTTAACTGTAATTGACGAAAACGCATTTTCCTTTGCCACGCTCACATAATAGCTTCAAAAATTATGAAATTTGAAACCTAGCAATAACTTCACATCCCAGATCCAACAAAAGTAGTTTCGTCGAATTTCGAGGTCGTATGCAAAATGGCCAATTTCCCGGGCTATATAAATTCCATAGCGACCTTTCTGAAAATTCATTTGTCCATAACTTTTGCTTCCCGCTATGAAACTTTGATTTTTCAGATTCGTTAGAAAGGTATTCACTAACAGATTTAAATATTTCTAGTTTCACTCAAATCCGTTTTGTTTTGCACCCGGTACAGTCCAACAAAGTTTGAATTCAATTTTTGAAACTGCAGCGCCATTTCAGGCCTTGTTTATGATTAGAGTTAATTATATTCCTTTTCAATTGTCGATTCAAACTCAGTTTTCATCTTTCTTATTTAAAATATTTATTTTAAATATTTAAAATCCACTATTTTAGCCAATTTAAAATTTTTAAATTGGTTCAGACTTTCCGGGTCGTTACAATCTCCCCCACTTAAAACTTTTCGTCCCCGAAAAGGAACAAAGTCGAAAGTGTTTTAATTAATCAACTCTACGTTCAATCTGGCTTCCATTCTCCAACTTTTCAGTTTCTGAGAATTTTCAAATTCTTCAAAAATTTGGCTAACACCCGGAATTTTCGAAAAATTTCGCCATAACCTCCTTTGTATGGGGAGAGGTTTGGAAATTTATTGGGCCGTATTAGGTACCCAATAAATCCTAATAAGCATACACATATTTATAGTGATATATTCTGGTGTTTACAGGGGATCGTGTATTGATAATAACTCCAGAGAATAAATTCTCGTCACCCTGTCAAAGCCTGAGGGAGTGTGTATTTTAAATGCTCCAGAGGATAAATCCTCGTCACCTCGTCCCGTGTGGGAAATAAATAGTCCATGTGCCGTATCTAATAACTAGAGAGACGTGATTACTGTCAACTCTAGACCCATGTGGGGTTTTAATTAATATGGCAATTTAACCGTTACAATTTAAATAGTCCATATCAGTCATCAGTTCAACCTGTAAAATATAGTCACCGCCATACAAGCCTCTCGCTCGTATGGTAAATCTTCCACCTCGTCACGCAAGCTCCAAATGCTTAGGTGGTATATGATGAAGTATGCCTATCTTCAGAAGTATGCCATGCAGTGTAGTTCAAAATTAATTGTTACTATCCTATGGCGATATTTATTATTTCACACAGAACAACCAGCACTCCGCATCCAATGGCATTCACAGGAGTTGATATAATAATATTTCGCATCCAACTCATTAAGGTTTACCTATTTGTCGGGCACGCAAATAAAATCTTTACTCAACAGCTATCCAAATACCTGTTCAAACATATATAATGCACATGTATATATTTCTATCTATTTTTAAATCATTTCAATGTGTGAGTTAATCGAATAAATCCTACCATTCATCCTCTTATTAATTAAATTAACTATTGTTTCAATAATTTAATTAATCCAATCTACAATCACACAACACAAACAACAATCAAATTGTTTTTAACTTTTCAAAAATATACTAATCAATTTCTATACTCTTCTAAAATTATTCAGACTATAGAATTAAAAGTGCACATCCATGGAAAGAAAATAACAACAGAGTAGAGAATCAATTGGTAATGCAAAGTATGGTAAATGTACCTTGCACCGGAGTCAATCAGAGATATCCACTCGGCATCTAGGATAGGCTTTCTGAATGCTCTCCTCAGTTTCCCAAGTACAATCCCGCGGATCTCCACTCCATTGCACTTTGACTAAGTGAACCTTCTTGTTCCTCAGCCCTTTGGTTTCTTTGCCGATAATCTTGAGCGGCTCTCTTCTCACAGCTAATTCTGGAGTAATTTCAATATCCTGTTGAGCTGCTTCTTCCATGATCAAGTCTGGATCATGAACGTGCTTTCGAAGTTGAGATATGTGAAATACATCATGAACTCCAGGCAATCAATCAGGCAATTTGACCCTATAAGCGAGAGTTCCGGTCCGTTCCAGAATAGGAAACGGACCAATGAATTTGGGTGCCAACTTTCCAGTTTTACCGAACCGGATAACCCCTCTCATTGGCGATACTTTCAAATATACGTAGTCGCCAACAACAAAGGATATATCTCTTCTTCTCCTATCGGCATAGCTCTTTTGTCGTCTTTGAGCGGCCAGTAATTGTTTCTTAATAAAATCGACTTTGTCGGCAGCTTCTCGAATCATATCGGGCCCCCATACAAGTCTATTACCGGGTTCGACCCAACAAGCAGGAGATCGGCATGGTTTACCATATAACGCTTCGAATGGTGACATTGTCAAGCTCGCCTGGTAACTATTGTTATATGTGAATTCAGCCAAATGTAGATGGTCTTCCCATGATCCACCGAAATCTAGAACACAAGCCCGTAATAGATCTTCTACTATACGATTCACCCTCTCAGTCTGACCATCTGTCTGAGGATGATAAGCGTTGCTCAAGTTCAACTTCGTTCCCAGTTCGACTTGAAATGCCTCCCAGAATTTACTAGTAAATATTGTATCTCTATCACTGACTATACTGAGTGGCACTCCATGTAGTCTAACTATTTCCTTGAAATATATCTGCGTCAGACTCTGAGCAGTTCTATTTGATCTGACAGGTATGAAATGGGCGGTCTTCATGAAGCGATCTACGATCACCCAAATATTGTCATTTCCTTTTCTGGTTTTGGGAAAACCATCAATGAAGTCCATGGAAATATGTTCCCACTTCCAACCAGGAACGTCAAGCGGTTGCAACAATCCAGCCAGTTTCTGTTGGTCGCTTTTGACTAGCTGGCAAGTAGGGCATCGGCTAACATATATTGAAGCGTCTCTTTTCATAGCCTTCCACCAGAATGTTCGCTTGAGATCGTTGTACATTTTGGCCACACCGGGATGGATACTCAGCTTGGACTTGTGACACTCGTCTAACACTTCCCTTTTTAACTCTGGGATGTCCGGAACACAAATCCTTCCTTTCAACCTTAGGGTCTCGTCGTTATCCATTTGAAAACACGAGGGTTCGACTTTCTGAATCCTTTTGATCATATCCTTAATAAAGTTATCCTCCTGAAGAATAGATATTTTGTCAATCAAGGAAGTCATAATAATAAAGCTGGTGATCATTACATTCTTTCGACTCAACGCATCCGCCACGACATTGGCTTTCCCTGGAGTGTATATAATCTCAAAGTTGTATGCTGCAAGGAACTCTAGCCAATGTTGCTGCCTCAGATTCAAGTCCTTTTGGGTGAACAGATACTTTAACGACTGGTGATCTGTAAAAAGTTCAAATCTCTCACCCAGAAGATAGTGTCTCCAGATTTTCAAGGCAAATACTATAGCCAATAACTCAAGATCATGAGTGACGTAGTTTTTCTCGTGCGGCTTCAGCTGACGGCTAGCATAAGCAATCACTTGACCTCTTTGCATTAACACTGCGCCAAGGCCCTCTCTAGAAGCATCTGTCCAGACTTTTAAATCCTGATTGTCGTCGATAATGGTTAACACTGGAGCAGTCGTTAATCATAACTTTAGCTCTTCAAAAGCCTCTTCACTTTCTGGAGTCCATTTGAATTTAGAGTGCTTCTTTGTAAGCTTCGTTAAGTGACCAGATATCTTCGAAAAGTTTTAACGAACTTCCGGTAATAGCTAGCCAATTCGAGAAAACTGCTGACTTCTATAGGAGTGCTAGGCTGCTTCCAGATTTGAATAGCTATGATTTTACTTGGATCCCTAGCAATTCCTTCTCTCGATACGACGTGGCCTAGAAATTTGACTTCTTCTTACCAGAATATGCATTTGGAAAACTTTGCTTTTAATACATTCCTCCTGAGGATTTCCAGAACCTGTTTCAAATGCTTTTCATGTTCGGCCTTTGATTTAGAGAAGATTAGAATATCGTCAATAAAAACCAGAACAAATTTATTCAAAACTCCTCTGAATACTCTATTCATCAGATCGACGAAGTAAGATGGAGCGTTACATAAGCCGAACGACATTACTAGCCACTCGTAGAATAATTCTTGACCTCTGAATGTTGTCAAAGGAACACACTCCTCGGCGATACGAAGCTGATGGAAACCTGTAGCTAGGTCCATTCGTGAAAATACTTGTGCGCCATTTAATCGATCCAACAAATCATCAATCCGCGGCAATGGATATTTGTTCTTTATTGTCTGCTTGTTTAAATCACGATAATCCACACATAGCCGTAGAATACCGTCAGATTTTGGGACAAACACCACTGCTGCACCCCAATCAGAGAAACTAGGCCTGATCAGACCCTTCCATACTAGCTGTCGTGTTTGATTATCAAGTTCTTCTTTCTCCTTCAAGGACATTCTTCGAATAGCGTGAACTACCGGCCTTGCATTCGGAATTAAAGCAATTTTGAAATCAATTTCTCTCTGCGGAGGTAAGCGAACAACTTCTTCGAACACATCCGCATAGTTCTTAACGACAGGAATGTCTTTGATGAGGTCAGGAATATTCTCTATGACTTCAGGAATATTTTCTATTTGAACAGGAGAAACATCGAGAGCTTCCCATAAGTATTTTCTATTAGCATTCTGACCTTCACAGGGAATGGTTATATAATCACCTGATTTAATCTTCGCCTTTACGACTCTGTCGGCGCATTTAACTTCAGCCTCATATTTGGTAAACCCGTCTAATCCCAAGATAAGATAAAACTCTGTAAAATTCATGATGACCACGATGGTTGGGAATTTATAGCAGGAAAAAGAGACAGGTACTGCACAAAACCAACTGAGATCGATGGAACCCCCGACCGGATTTTGGACAGTCATTGGTTCTTTGAGCTTCTTCAAATTCAAATCCAGTTTCTTAACTACATTCTTGGCAATGAAGCTTCGTGACACGCCTGTATCAAACAACACTTTAACTGGAATGTTTTTGACATTGAGCGTGCCTTCTAAAACATCTGGCCTCTCCTGAATAGCTGAGGGCTCAGAAGTTTCTGCTACTTCATTTATATGTACTATTTTAGACTTCTTGAATAGCGGGCAGGCCTTTGAAAGGCGCCCCGACTGAAAGCATCGATTACACTTTCTATTCTCTTGAAATCCCATCTGGGGTTTGAACTTATTCTTTCTTCGGTCGTTCCAAGATTTACAACCTGCCGCCAAATGTCCTGGTCTATTGCAGCTTGAGCACGTGGCAGTCTTTACTGATCCCTTCTCAGATTTAGCCCTTTTCCTCTTGGCACTGGGCTTCTCATTGACTTCTGACATCTTACTGGTCTCAGGAAGATCAGTTTCTGACTCAACTTTATCACTAGAACTGATCTCCTCTTCTTCGCGCAACATGCCTTTCTTATGGAGATCTTCATACTGATAAGCCATATAAATTATTTCTGAGAAAGGAAGCTTCACATTCCTCATTATACTATTCTGATATTTCCTTTGCAGGCCATGAATAAATCTTAGATTCTTCCTCTTTGGATCTTTAATCAGATGAGGAGCAAAGTGAGAAAGTTCGTTGAATTTCTTATGATATTCTGGGATGGTCATATCTCCTTGTATCAGATAAGAAAATTCATCACATAATCGCTCAGTCGCTTCGGGAGGAGTAAATCTTTCCAGGAAAATCACTTTGAATCTGTCCCAGGTGATATCACCTTCTGGATTATTTTCAATAACTGAATCCCATCAGAACAAAGCTTCATCTTTGAGTGCCCAGGATGTCAGTAATCTTTTCTGGTCATCCCTCAGCTTTAAACCATCAAAGATCTTTTCAGCAGAACGAATCCAAGCATGTGTCTTCATAATAGATTCTTCACTAGAGAACGGTATTCCACCCATATTTCGATATTTGATTAATAGGGCCTCAATATCCGGTTTTGCATTCCTCCTGTTTCTGACACTCATTTTCTAGTACTTCTGCAAATAGCAGATCAAGTGTCAAGTTAACAGAAAAGATATTTCAAAATATAGAGACAAATACTTCAAATGTAAAAGTGTCTATCGAGGTGTAATTTCATTCTGCTTTACTCATACTAGGATATTACTGATCCTATCTGTATAGAGTTACCCGTCCTAGAACACTACTTGTTCTATTTCTGATGAGTTCGTTATATGTTATATTCCAGAACTAAGCTTAACCAAAGCTCTGATACAAAATGAGACGACCCCAAACCCCGTACTGATGGTGGCAAGGGTAATCCTAGGAATACAACACATAAACAGATAATAGCAGAACAGAATAAAATAAATACACCAGATAATGCATAATAGAATATACTGGATAAGAGTAATCATCAGAGTTACACAGTATACAGGATCATACTTAGTACAAATACAGTTCAGCTATACATAAATGTCTACAGCGGAAAACAAACATAATGTACAACAGGAGCTAAACAGCATAAAAAGAGATAAATAATAGAATTCATCTTCAGCTCCAGCTATCCAGAAAAAGCCAGCTAAAACCTGAATACAAGGCTACCCGTGTAGAAAAAGGGGCACCCGAGTTTGAAGTGAAACAAACTACGAGCCAGTCGTGGGACTGGTATGGGAAATCTACTCAACACATTTGAAATAAGGCTAACCACAGGACCACGCCACTTTCATGGAATTGGATTGCCAGTGCTTTAAAACAAATCATTCTTTTAAACATCGTAATGCTCTTTATAAAAATGAAGCCATTATAAGACTCAGTTCCCATCACACAATGCAACGCAAACCGGAGGATAGAGTTTTTACCTTATAATGGCCAAGATATGCTTGATACGAATAAAACAAAGCATTTGATATTATTACTAGTGTTTAAATGTTTCAAAAACAATTTCAAATCATAAGTATCAATCATAGAAGGCATTAATGCCCCATACCATTATGTCGCCATATATAGGTATACAATCAAAACCGCACAGTCACGTATTTGGAAATTGGATTTCCGTCATGAACCAAGGCAAAAGATAGTCCTTACCGACTTCGAGACGCTCTAGCCTGCCCCTCAGGATCAGAGCTCAAGTGACCCTTGGATCGTCAGGGCCGGTCCACCAATGTGGATTAAAATGCCTGAACAATGTGTTTCCCCGCCCTTTGGGGCGTAAATGAGCCAATGAATGACTCCATCGGACCCGGATCGTCCGATCAAACCGAGGCGCATCACAACAGCAACAACCACATAAGTCAAACTCGTCAGGGCATGTAAAACCACTGACACCAATTCTAACTAGAAGGAAACGCATGCCCTCTCTGATGTCCTCTCCCGTTTCTGGTTCATACCGGGGTGCGAGGTTCGCGAATTCACGTTATACACAAAGTTACGCCACACAGGCGGGGGCTTTGATCATTACCACAAGACTTTGCTTTTCAACAGAAGCCCTGATCACTGCATCTTAGCATGCCACACAGGCAATTCACACCGTGCAACTGATAGCTATCAATCACACAGAATAAATTTCAATGTCAGACACACTGTCCATTTGCAAGTCCGTTCTGGGTCAGAACGAAACCGGAGGCACTATATACCTCGCAAACTCATCGATCACCACGTACGTCTGGACGATCACCACTCATTATCCATATTTCGGGATGCCTCCCAATCAGGACCTCGGTTACCATCCAAACGAGGTGAAGATCTCCGGTCTTCGACCACCGTCTTCATCTTCGATTCCTTATCGTCGATTCAGTTATTCAGAATGGGATAAACCCGGTCTTTCTGAGCAACTCGCGTATATAATAAATAAGTGCAACACTAACATACACACGCATCATTTCAATTCATTAGTCACTAACCGTCAATCAGTAAGAGAACGATTTCCCAAATATTAACCCCGAAGGCCGAAACCAACATCAGATCAACACCCAGGAAACCATTCGACTTAGCCAACCTTCAGTTAGTTTCTAAATTTCACATCCATATCGTTTATAATATTTTATAACGATTTATCGCTATTTTTATTTATTTTAAAATAGCCAATTTATTCAAAATGATGCTTCGGGCCATAACGCGGTCGTGGCGCTGTTTTCTTCAGATTTGATTTACACATATCTGAAAACCTAACCGTTGGATCTTCAAAAAATTTACATCATTATAAAGATCTTTTCAAAACAAATCCAACGGTTCTAGTTTCGGGAAAATCCGACGGTCGGATCTCCCGGTATAATCGTTTGAAGTTTCGATTTCAAAATATGAACTACAGCATCGTTATTCGATTAAATATAATTATATTTTTATATATATATATATATATATATATAAATATAATCGATTCTGGCGTTGTTTTTCTTCAGATTTGAATTAAACATTCCAGACAATCCAACCGTTGGATTTTTACAAAGTTGGTGCCGTTGGAAAGATATTTCCAAAGCGAACCCAATGGTTGCGATTTCGGGAAAATCCGATGGTCGGATCTCCCGTACTAATCGTTTGAAATCACGGTTTCAAAATACGAACTGCAGCTTCGTTATTCGATATATTTCAATTTTATTTATATATATATCGATTCTTCGATTTGAAAACTATATTCTTTTAATACATTTGATAAAAATGATATTTTTATCTAACTGGCTTCTATTTCAACACTTCACTATTTTTACCAATTCATGTATATACTAAAAATGTGATTTTTAATGTAAAACAATTTATTCCAAAACACGACTATTTTATATTGTTAATATAGGTGTTAAAAATATGATTTTTATTATTAAACAATTTATTTCAAAACAAGATTATTTTATACATTTCATATTGATGTTAAAAATGGGATTTTTATTATAAAACAATTTCTTTCAAAATATGAATACCATTCAACACATGAATTTCAATTCAACACATGAAGGTTTTCTATAGTTTGTATATATCGATAAAAAGGTGATTTTTATATTTAAAACACGAATACCATTCAACACATGAATTTCAATTCAACGAATGAATATCGATTCAACACATGAAGGTTTTCTATCGTTTGTATATATCGATAAAAAGGTGATTTTTATATTTAGAACACGAATACCATTCAACACATGAATTTCAATTCAACGAACGAATATCGATTCAACACATGAAGGTTTTCTATAGTTTGTATATATCGATAAAAAGGTGATTTTTATATTTAAAACACGAATACCATTCAACACATGAATTTCAATTCAACGAATGAATTTCTATTCAACACATGAAGGTTTTCTATAGTTTATATAAATATGGTAAAAATGTGATTTTTATTGCTAAAACCATTTATTCAAAACACGAATACCATTCAACACATGAATATGATTCAACGAATGAATTTCTATTCAACACATGAAGGTTTTCTATTCAACAGACGAATATAATTTCAATACAGGAAAATAATTCTAACACATGAATATTATTCAAAATTTCGGCAGCATAACGGCAGGGTAGTTAAAACCGGGACCGTCCCTAGTACGGCTCCTCGCTCTACCTTAAAACCTCGCGGTTTTTGACAATGGGGAATCATGCATCTAGTTCGCACGCAGGCGGCATGTATATTTATTTCATTTCCACAAACTAATCCTATATGGTTTCAACCAAATATTTCTCAACCACAAACGGGTATTTTTCAACCACAATCAATCAATTTCAACCACAAACAATTCCAATCAACCATTCGCTATCAATCAACTTTCACACCAATCACAACCAATAAATATCGTCCATGGTTTGTGGACGAGGGGCGTATATATATATATATATATATATATATATATTTATATAGCAATTCACTTCTATTTCAACACATATATAATTTTTACAACGCATATACAACTTATACATCGAACGTACAACTTATACAACGCTTATACAAGAGGTGTACAATGCTTATATAACTCATACATCGACTGTATAATTTATACATCATCGTTTTCCATATCGTTTATAAATTAGAAATCTCACATTGGGTTCCACTCCACCAAAAATAGCAGAAGGATCAGAAAAATATGCGGTCTCTTCTAGAATGTAGAAGACGTCCACACGGTCACAATGTGAGACGACCCGAAGTCCCGTTCTCACGGAAACAAGGGTTATCTTTGGAATATAACACAGAAACAGATAATAACAGAACAGAATTAAATAAATACACCAGGTAATGAACAATTGTAGCGACCCGGAAATTTCGACACTCGAATCCAGACACTAACACGTTCCGTGTCCAAACTCAAATATCGAAAGCCCAGAAAGCTAATAGAAAGAAGTTAGAGGGTGAGAAAAGGAAGAAAGAAATATTAGAATAGAAGAGTAAGAAGATCAGAGTCTCGCAGCGGAATGGACAAAATATAATAATCAATAATACTTTATACAAAAATTGTATATCACAACATCAGAGTATACATTCAGATCAATACAACATACAGCGGAAATAAACCAGTACCCGTATATATATGGAATACGTCTCGACTTCCACTCCATCTCTGTTGCTTCCAGCGGAAACCTGACCTGTAAATATGCTTGGTCTGACCCGAGCACATTTGATTTAAAACAAAATTCACCCGGATCAGTCTGAAATACTTTTCAGTGATAAATTCATACAGCAACCAACTTGTTTAACTTTGAAATCCTTTTTAAATAAAAAGATAATAGTAAGACCAGCCCACACATAAACATGGATGGTTTTTACCTTACTATAACCCAAATCGTTTTGAAATCAATATCTTCCTCTGATATTATCATAGTGTCTAAATACAAGTAAATAGAATCTAGCAGAACGCTTGCATCTCACGCTCCACATATATAGTATACAATCAAAACCGCGGGCGCTTATTGGAGATTGGATTTCCAACTATGACAAGGTATGGGACCACCTGCCGATAGTGTATCTCTAGAGCCGAATACACTGGGTTCAACAAGAACGTCTTGCAACCCGGCCCACACATGACCGACCACTCATTTCTCTTGAGTGTATCGAGCATATTGTCACCTTACGGCTTTTTGTCGCGCGACCACCGTAATCCCCGGGAGATACAGAAATGAAAAGAAGTAACAAATATGAATATTCTCTAGATGGTGACAATACACCCTAATGGGTGCGACCCACATAGCCATGCTGCCTGCCCGATTTTTGTCATTTCCCGGTTGATGAGGCCTGAGGCTATAATCGACTTTTTGAAACATCTGGCCACCATTCACATCGTCCATACACGTCATCCAGGAACAGGATGAACCGAAGGCACTCTCCTACCGCATCCTAGGAATCACCCTATAGATCAGTAGCGAGTAGTCCTTGCAATCCGCAGATTCCAATCACGACAGAATCATCGTTAACTCTGGGGATCAGCCAAAGATATTTAACAATAGTTCTTCCGCTCATGGAGACTTACGGTCTTCAATTGCTCCATCTCGACTAGCATCTTCGACGCATTCGTATTTATTGGTCAGAATGGTTTTCGAATATAAATTCGATCCCGGTCTTTCCGTACCAATAACGTTGGGTCAGATTTTGATAGTTGGTTATTTGACTATCAAAATAAACAACCATAAAACAAACAGATCCATTGGTTTATACACAGCATCACTTGGCCCTTTTATATATCTGTTTCCATATATTAATATTCTCAAATTACTTTACTTATATACATAGAGACTATCTTAAAATCATCTCTAATTTATCCTTAACTAATATTTCAAAACATTGCTATAACATTTCTTATTATCTTATCGATTCAACTTATCATTACGACACCTTCTTTGGCTTCGACATTTGAATACCAAAATCAGCACTCATACTTTTTAGAGTAAACCCCATTTAAATCTCATTTCCATACTTTGAAAATACCATTATATTTTCAACCATCTCCCTTTTTATCTCTTTTTATAACGAAATAACATTTCATATTCTCTAACCCCTTTTAAATTCACTTTAAATTTGGAATTTTATCATACATATTCCCAACATTTCAAATAACGTTACGTTATTATTTATCAAAACATTTCCACCATTACGACTAATATTATCCTTCGATAATTCTGAAGTTGTTCAAGTTGGGGTATTTAATTACCTCTCAGACCTTGATCAACAACGTTCTTATCGTCAGATAGATATCAATAGTAATACAAAAACAGATACTCTTTCCCTTTATCACAACGAATCCCATTTTACTTCTATCTTGGTGAAATACCCTTTCTTCTTTAATATAGTCCTATATCGCATCTTTATAATTTCTTATCTCGTTTCACTCCTGTAATTCAATCTCGGGTTAAACGTTTGATTTCCCTTTTCAAATCATCACTTCGACTCTTAATAATCGACAGATAATCAAATTTCCACATTCACTAAAATAGAAATGGGTTACTTAACCATTAACTACTTTCTTTAAATAATGACTAACTAAATAAACAACTTCAGTTAACGTCGTTAACTTGTTCAACTCTAAACGATAACCTGTTAATTAATCGTTATTGATCTTTACATTTGGATAATTAATAATTAATCTATCTAAATAATTTTATTCATTTTGATTTAATATCGATATAAACCCCTTCTAATTGTTACATTAATCCTGTTCACTTGAATTAGCTAAATAAGATCGTTCTAAATACTTACATAATAAGCACGTGCTTCGCGCACGGTAGGTTTGGTTAAACCAAAACGACGATTTGTGGTTAAAACGAACCAATGTATATATGTGATTAATATATTCCCCTTTTAGAACTTCATTTAAAATAATATATATATTTAAAAATATATATTCGGTTATACAATAATTTATATACTTTATTTCTAGCGATTCACCCGACGGTGACTCGTTCTTTATAAAACAGTGCATATTTGGGCCATCTGCTATTTACTTATTGACCATGCTATTTATTGATTCAAAACCCAACCACATTCAATGATCAATAGGGTTTAAAGTCAACGGGTTTGAACAGTTCATAAAATATGAGAAATCAGCATAATAAATATTTGAGGAACCGGTTTGGTTCCTCCTACCTGTTCTTCCCTGCAACACAGACCATTAAAATCTTTCATATCAGTACATAGAGATATTTTAGCAACGATAATATAATTAACGTCAATCGTTAAAGCAACCATAGGCATCCAAGGCATCCAATCAACCAATTAAATTATATGAATTTAACACATCCAAGTATTTCAGAAATGTGTGAGAATAAACTCACCTTTGACGGTTTGCGTGTCGCCTTATCTAATTTTAAACCAGCGTCTATAACTAACGGGAAATCCGGTTGCTTCTATTCCTTTCTGAATCAGCGTGACAGTGTAGTGTTCTGTACCATGATTCCAACGTGGTTGGTTCCGTAAGATTCTGACAATTTATGGACGAGTTATCGTTATTATAAATTTATATATATATATATATAAATTAGAATAATTAACTAATTAAATTAAACCATAAACTTAATTATAGTTTACCTAATCAATACCTTAATAAACGCATTCTCTTTCAGATGGGCACAATCCGGTGCCCCCCCCCTTCTCATAATCCACGTACAAACCCGAGAACAGCCCACGCACCATGGACACTTCGACACCCCTTCCGCCTTCACATGTCTTGAAGTCATCATCAGTACAAGCACCTGATCCTCCCCAAACATTCATTGGCCAGCTACCGTGTGTCTTCCTCAGTTTCGTTTTTTTTTTCCATTTTTTTTTTTTTTTTTTTTTGAAACCACCGTGCCTTCTACTGTTCAACACCCGACCTAACGCCACGCCGGTCAACTGTAGACCGCCGGAGCTCCCCAGACCCGAAGCCTGCCTCCACCGTGCTTTCCTAGTACAACGTTCCCACCTTCTTTTTGCCAATGCATACCATGCACGAGACTTCCAAGCTCTCACCGCAAAGCACACTTTCCTCACATAAATAACCACACCCAGTACACAACTTCAAAGAAGCTCATGAACCACTTCATCCATTTTATACGTTTTCTTCTTCCCATCTAGGAACACCAACCCGCAACAGATAAACTCCCCTTGATTTTTCCCTTCTTCTAGAAACTGGTAAGCACAACCCCATCACTACTACAGGCTCTCCCTACGCTGCCCCTACCCTCGTATGAGAAACTTAAGCCATGCTGTCACTTTGCAAACCCAGTCACCCCACTTCCAGCGTTCTCCAACAAACGTTCTCTATAAACATGCATGGAAAGACTTCTCCGAAAACTTGACTTGTGCAATTTATTTATATATTTTAGAAGCGTCGCCATTTTTATGACTTCAGCGATGAGAAAAAAAAAAAAAAAGAAGGAGGAGCAGTATTTATAAATGAACGTCTTGGCTACCAAGGTATTGGAACCTTGGCCATCACGGTTTAATGTTTGGGGAGCACGAAAGGTAGGTACGCGGTAAGTGGTAAAGTAGACTTTTAGTCTTTCAGACTTGGTCGGCACGTTTGAGCATTGAAAAGAAAATAGCGAAAGTAGGGGACAGGGTAGGTGAAAATGTAGACTGAGCAAATGGGTTTTCCGCAGTACATACTTAGGTATGAGGTGTCCAAATATATATATTTCGCTGTAGCTTTGATATTAGGTCCGTAGTTGATTGAGAAGCTATAGATGTGGCCTCTGGTATGCGTGGTCTTAAATCAATGGCGTAGCGTCAGTCTAACAGTAGCCTAGTGTTGTAGATTTCAATGAAGGAAACGTCTGGTATCATCATGTGCTCTTTTATAGTTTGATTTGATAATAGTGAAAGAGACTAAAGATTTTTAGTTTTAAAGTTAACGTACCCCGTTATATAAATCTCTGTCTGCATACGACGCGCTATCGACAGAAATAAATATATCGTCGCCCTCAGCAGTGTGCCACGATCCCAAAAATATAATAATATCGGTAGTTCAACTTATATTGTGAAACCCCAAAATGTTGATACAGGGTGCAAAATACTCCAAATAAAAAGTTGTTTATTTAATTAATTAAAAATTACAGTAAAATTCTAAAAATTAAATTATGACTACGCCTCAAAAGAACCTTGTCCAAATTCGAAGCCGATATTCAAATATATTTAAATAACTGTTATGGTCATGGCGCTGCTTTTCTGTATATTTGATTTAGACATATCTTGCAATATATAATCCGAAATCTCGATTTTTCACTTCTGTTAGAAAGATATAGTTTAACAGATTCCAGCGTTTCTTGTTTCGAGGAAATCCGATTTAACACGAGTTTTGTATGATCCATTGAAGTTGAAATTCAATTTTACGAACTACCGCGCAGTTTTGAGTTCGTTTTATAATACATATAAATATAAACGTTCATTCGTCGTTTAATTAGCAAATTTGATATTAAATTACATAAATAATTCAAATATAATATTTAAAACAATTTAAATATTCGAATATGAATAGCCGAAAAATCCAGGTCGTTACATTCTTTCCCCCTTAAATAAATTTCGTCCTCGAAATTGCTAGGTAAAAAGAATGCTCCAACCGCAATTATTTCAAAATAATTAATTCAAAAATATTTTCAAATATATTACCAAGTTATAAAATTTTCGAAAAATTCGGCGGCAACTCCCCTGCACGGTTCGATCGAAACAACTACAAACGCTACTCTGGCCTCTCCTATCGATCCAAAGAAAATAAAAGCCAAGCGTCTACCCATTTTGGGTACCAATTCAATCATCAAATCAATATATTAAGGTTTACCTTTTTGTCGGGCAACTTCATCCTGGTTTCGAAGCAAATCAACCAACAACTCTTTATTTTTCAATCTGTGCTTTAATCTTCGTGATCAAGTCAATTATCATAGCCTTCTGGTAGTCTGCCCTTTTTCCAATGCAAAACTGATACCAGCTATATCATATAATTCCATTTCCAAACGTTCTTACAAAATTCCAGGATTATAATTCCAATTCGAGTTTAAAGTTCAAATTTAAGCCTTTTGATTTTATATCTTATCTGAATTCGGATTGGTTATTTCTAACCATCTCAATTATAATCTTGTTCGATCATAACCACCACCAACATATTATAATCCTTCAAAGATATATACTTTTATATCAAAATATATTTTGGGTAAAAAATTTTCATTTACCCAGCTTTTAAAACAATATCATGTCGAATAACTCTGCACAAGAGTTTAGAAATACCTATCGATATAGTTTGCATTACCGTATCGACCAGAATTTATAAACCACTCGACAAACCAATCAACACAATATAAAACCATTTTTATATAATCCACAAATACGCTCTCTCGTATATATACACTCAACTCGATCTAGGGTATTACTAACCCAATCTCTATCGAGTTACACCACAGAGCCAAGGTTATTCCAAAACCATTGCTCTGATACCAACTGTAGCGACCCGGAAATTTCGACACTCGAATCCAGACACTAACACGTTCCGTGTCCAAACTCAAATATCGAAAGCCCAGAAAGCTAATAGAAAGAAGTTAGAGGGTGAGAAAAGGAAGAAAGAAATATTAGAATAGAAGAGTAAGAAGATCAGAGTCTCGCAGCGGAATGGACAAAATATAATAATCAATAATACTTTATACAAAAATTGTATATCACAACATCAGAGTATACATTCAGATCAATACAACATACAGCGGAAATAAACCAGTACCCGTATATATATGGAATACGTCTCGACTTCCACTCCATCTCTGTTGCTTCCAGCGGAAACCTGACCTGTAAATATGCTTGGTCTGACCCGAGCACATTTGATTTAAAACAAAATTCACCCGGATCAGTCTGAAATACTTTTCAGTGATAAATTCATACAGCAACCAACTTGTTTAACTTTGAAATCCTTTTTAAATAAAAAGATAATAGTAAGACCAGCCCACACATAAACATGGATGGTTTTTACCTTACTATAACCCAAATCGTTTTGAAATCAATATCTTCCTCTGATATTATCATAGTGTCTAAATACAAGTAAATAGAATCTAGCAGAACGCTTGCATCTCACGCTCCACATATATAGTATACAATCAAAACCGCGGGCGCTTATTGGAGATTGGATTTCCAACTATGACAAGGTATGGGACCACCTGCCGATAGTGTATCTCTAGAGCCGAATACACTGGGTTCAACAAGAACGTCTTGCAACCCGGCCCACACATGACCGACCACTCATTTCTCTTGAGTGTATCGAGCATATTGTCACCTTACGGCTTTTTGTCGCGCGACCACCGTAATCCCCGGGAGATACAGAAATGAAAAGAAGTAACAAATATGAATATTCTCTAGATGGTGACAATACACCCTAATGGGTGCGACCCACATAGCCATGCTGCCTGCCCGATTTTTGTCATTTCCCGGTTGATGAGGCCTGAGGCTATAATCGACTTTTTGAAACATCTGGCCACCATTCACATCGTCCATACACGTCATCCAGGAACAGGATGAACCGAAGGCACTCTCCTACCGCATCCTAGGAATCACCCTATAGATCAGTAGCGAGTAGTCCTTGCAATCCGCAGATTCCAATCACGACAGAATCATCGTTAACTCTGGGGATCAGCCAAAGATATTTAACAATAGTTCTTCCGCTCATGGAGACTTACGGTCTTCAATTGCTCCATCTCGACTAGCATCTTCGACGCATTCGTATTTATTGGTCAGAATGGTTTTCGAATATAAATTCGATCCCGGTCTTTCCGTACCAATAACGTTGGGTCAGATTTTGATAGTTGGTTATTTGACTATCAAAATAAACAACCATAAAACAAACAGATCCATTGGTTTATACACAGCATCACTTGGCCCTTTTATATATCTGTTTCCATATATTAATATTCTCAAATTACTTTACTTATATACATAGAGACTATCTTAAAATCATCTCTAATTTATCCTTAACTAATATTTCAAAACATTGCTATAACATTTCTTATTATCTTATCGATTCAACTTATCATTACGACACCTTCTTTGGCTTCGACATTTGAATACCAAAATCAGCACTCATACTTTTTAGAGTAAACCCCATTTAAATCTCATTTCCATACTTTGAAAATACCATTATATTTTCAACCATCTCCCTTTTTATCTCTTTTTATAACGAAATAACATTTCATATTCTCTAACCCCTTTTAAATTCACTTTAAATCTGGAATTTTATCATACATATTCCCAACATTTCAAATAACGTTACGTTATTATTTATCAAAACATTTCCACCATTACGACTAATATTATCCTTCGATAATTCTGAAGTTGTTCAAGTTGGGGTATTTAATTACCTCTCAGACCTTGATCAACAACGTTCTTATCGTCAGATAGATATCAATAGTAATACAAAAACAGATACTCTTTCCCTTTATCACAACGAATCCCATTTTACTTCTATCTTGGTGAAATACCCTTTCTTCTTTAATATAGTCCTATATCGCATCTTTATAATTTCTTATCTCGTTTCACTCCTGTAATTCAATCTCGGGTTAAACGTTTGATTTCCCTTTTCAAATCATCACTTCGACTCTTAATAATCGACAGATAATCAAATTTCCACATTCACTAAAATAGAAATGGGTTACTTAACCATTAACTACTTTCTTTAAATAATGACTAACTAAATAAAAAACTTCAGTTAACGTCGTTAACTTGTTCAACTCTAAACGATAACCTGTTAATTAATCGTTATTGATCTTTACATTTGGATAATTAATAATTAATCTATCTAAATAATTTTATTCATTTTGATTTAATATCGATATAAACCCCTTCTAATTGTTACATTAATCCTGTTCACTTGAATTAGCTAAATAAGATCGTTCTAAATACTTACATAATAAGCACGTGCTTCGCGCACGGTAGGTTTGGTTAAACCAAAACGACGATTTGTGGTTAAAACGAACCAATGTATATATGTGATTAATATATTCCCCTTTTAGAACTTCATTTAAAATAATATATATATTTAAAAATATATATTCGGTTATACAATAATTTATATACTTTATTTCTAGCGATTCACCCGACGGTGACTCGTTCTTTATAAAACAGTGCATATTTGGGCCATCTGCTATTTACTTATTGACCATGCTATTTATTGATTCAAAACCCAACCACATTCAATGATCAATAGGGTTTAAAGTCAACGGGTTTGAACAGTTCATAAAATATGAGAAATCAGCATAATAAATATTTGAGGAACCGGTTTGGTTCCTCCTACCTGTTCTTCCCTGCAACACAGACCATTAAAATCTTTCATATCAGTACATAGAGATATTTTAGCAACGATAATATAATTAACGTCAATCGTTAAAGCAACCATAGGCATCCAAGGCATCCAATCAACCAATTAAATTATATGAATTTAACACATCCAAGTATTTCAGAAATGTGTGAGAATAAACTCACCTTTGACGGTTTGCGTGTCGCCTTATCTAATTTTAAACCAGCGTCTATAACTAACGGGAAATCCGGTTGCTTCTATTCCTTTCTGAATCAGCGTGACAGTGTAGTGTTCTGTACCGTGATTCCAACGTGGTTGGTTCCGTAAGATTCTGACAATTTATGGACGAGTTATCGTTATTATAAATTTATATATATATATATAAATTAGAATGATTAACTAATTAAATTAAACCATAAACTTAATTATAGTTTACCTAATCAATACCTTAATAAACGCATTCTCTTTCAGATGGGCACAATCCGGTGCCCCCCCCCTTCTCATAATCCACGTACGAACCCGAGAACAGCCCACGCACCATGGACACTTCGACACCCCTTCCGCCTTCACATGTCTTGAAGTCATCATCAGTACAAGCACCTGATCCTCCCCAAACATTCATTGGCCAGCTACCGTGTGTCTTCCTCAGTTTCGTTTTTTTTTTCCTTTTTTTTTTTTTTTTTTTTTTTTTTTTTTTTTGAAACCACCGTGCCTTCTACTGTTCAACACCCGACCTAACGCCACGCCGGTCAACTGTAGACCGCCGGAGCTCCCCAGACCAGAAGCCTGCCTCCACCGTGCTTTCCTAGTACAACGTTCCCACCTTCTTTTTGCCAATGCATACCATGCACGAGACTTCCAAGCTCTCACCGCAAAGCACACTTTCCTCACATAAATAACCACACCCAGTACACAACTTCAAAGAAGCTCATGAACCACTTCATCCATTTTATACGTTTTCTTCTTCCCATCTAGGAACACCAACCCGCAACAGATAAACTCCCCTTGATTTTTCCCTTCTTCTAGAAACTGGTAAGCACAACCCCATCACTACTACAGGCTCTCCCTACGCTGCCCCTACCCTCGTATGAGAAACTTAAGCCATGCTGTCACTTTGCAAACCCAGTCACCCCACTTCCAGCGTTCTCCAACAAACGTTCTCTATAAACATGCATGGAAAGACTTCTCCGAAAACTTGACTTGTGCAATTTATTTATATATTTTAGAAGCGTCGCCATTTTTATGACTGCAGCGATGAGAAAAAAAAAAAATAAAGAAGGAGGAGCAGTATTTATAAATGAACGTCTTGGCTACCAAGGTATTGGAACCTTGGCCATCACGGTTTAATGTTTGGGGAGCACGAAAGGTAGGTACGCGGTAAGTGGTAAAGTAGACTTTTAGTCTTTCAGACTTGGTCGGCACGTTTGAGCATTGAAAAGAAAATAGCGAAAGTAGGGGACAGGGTAGGTGAAAATGTAGACTGAGCAAATGGGTTTTCCGCAGTACATACTTAGGTATGAGGTGTCCAAATATATATATTTCGCTGTAGCTTTGATATTAGGTCCGTAGTTGATTGAGAAGCTATAGATGTGGCCTCTGGTATGCGTGGTCTTAAATCAATGGCGTAGCGTCAGTCTAATAGTAGCCTAGTGTTGTAGATTTCAATGAAGGAAACGTCTGGTATCATCATGTGCTCTTTTATAGTTTGATTTGATAATAGTGAAAGAGACTAAAGATTTTTAGTTTTAAAGTTAACGTACCCCGTTATATAAATCTCTGTCTGCATACGACGCGCTATCGACAGAAATAAATATATCGTCGCCCTCAGCAGTGTGCCACGATCCCAAAAATATAATAATATCGGTAGTTCAACTTATATTGTGAAACCCCAAAATGTTGATACAGGGTGCAAAATACTCCAAATAAAAAGTTGTTTATTTAATTAATTAAAAATTACAGTAAAATTCTAAAAATTAAATTATGACTACGCCTCAAAAGAACCTTGTCCAAATTCGAAGCCGATATTCAAATATATTTAAATAACTGTTATGGTCATGGCGCTGCTTTTCTGTATATTTGATTTAGACATATCTTGCAATATATAATCCGAAATCTCGATTTTTCACTTCTGTTAGAAAGATATAGTTTAACAGATTCCAGCGTTTCTTGTTTCGAGGAAATCCGATTTAACACGAGTTTTGTATGATCCATTGAAGTTGAAATTCAATTTTACGAACTACCGCGCAGTTTTGAGTTCGTTTTATAATACATATAAATATAAACGTTCATTCGTCGTTTAATTAGCAAATTTGATATTAAATTACATAAATAATTCAAATATAATATTTAAAACAATTTAAATATTCGAATATGAATAGCCGAAAAATCCAGGTCGTTACAACAATAGAATATACTGGATAAAAGTAATCATCAGAGTTACACAGTATACAGGATCTTACTTAGTACAAATACAGTTCAGCTATACATAAATGTCTACAGCGGAAATAAACAAAATATGTACAATAGGAGCTGAACAGCATAAAAGGAAATAAATGATAGAATCCATCTTCAGCTCCAGCTATCCAGAAAGAACCAGCTAAACCTGAATACAAGGCTGCCCGTGTGGAAAATGGGGCACCCGAGTTTGAGAGTGAAACAAACTACGAGTCAGTCATGGGACTGGTATGAGAAATCCATTCAACACATATATAATTGACTAATCACAGGACCACGCCACTTTCGTGGAACGGGTTTACTCCATTGGATTGTCAGTGCTTTAAAACAAATCTTTCTTTTAAACATCGCTATGCTTTTTATAAAAATGAAGCCATTATAAGACTCAGTTCCCATCACACAATGCAACGCAAACCGGAGGATAGAGTTTTACCTTATAATGGCCAAAATATGATTGATACGAATAAAACAAAGGCAATTGATATTATTGTTAGTGTTAATATGTTTTGAGAACAATTTCAAATCATAACTATCAATCATAGACGGCATGGGTACCATATATCATGTCGCCATATATATATATACAATCAAAACCGCACGATGTCGTATTTGGAAATTGGATTTCCGTCATGAACCAAGGCAAAAGATAGTCCTTACCGAATTCGAGACAATCTAGCCCATGTCTCAAGCCCAGACTCAGGTGGGCCCTTGGATCGTCAGGGCCGGTCCACCGATGTGGATTATTATGCCTGAACACTACGTTTCTCCGCCCTTTGGGGCGTAAACGAGCCAACGAATGACTCCATCGGACCCGGATCGTCCGATCAAACCGAGGCGCCTCGCAACAGCAACAACCACATAGGTGAAAAGTATATAAATGTCAGGGACGGTAGGTCACTGACACCACCCTAGCTAGAAAGAAACGCAGGCCCTCCCTGATGTCCTCTCCCATTTTAGGTTCATACCGGGGTGTGAGGCTTGCGAATTTACGTTATACACAAAGCTACGCCACACAGGCGGTGCTTTGATCATCACCACAAGACTTTACTTTTCAACAGAAGCCCTGATCACTGCATCTTAGCATGCCACACAGAATAAATCCTATGTCAGACACACAGTCCATTTACAAGTCCGTTCTGGGTCTGAACGAAACCGGAGGCACTAAATACCTCGCAAACCCATCGATCACCACGTACGTCTGGACGATCACCACTCATTATCCATATTTCGGGATGCCTCCCAATCAGGACCTCGGTTACCATCCAAACGAGGTGAAGATCTCCGGTCTTCGACCGTCGTCTTCATCTTCGAATTTCAATCGTCGGTCAATTATTTGAAATGAGAATTAACTCGGCCTTTTCAAATAATTCACGTATATTTAGAATTTCAAATCAATTTATTTCAATGGTTAAATTATTCGACAACACCAATTGTGTTCTTTAATGTAATTTTCACACCAAACACATTCAACCATCAAATACAACATAAATCGAGCAAATTCAGTTTATTTCCATTCCATATCATTTATGATATTTTATAATGATTTATCGCTATTTTTATTTATTTTAAAATAGCCTATTTATTCAAAACGACGCTTCGGGCCATAAAGCGGCCGTGGCGCTGTTTTTCTTCAAATTTGATTTACACATATCTGAAAATCTAACCGTTGGATCTTCACAAAATTTACATCTTTAGAAAGGTCTCTTTAAAACGAATCCAACGGTTCCAGTTTCGGGAAAATCCGACGGTCGGATCTCCTGGTACAATCGTTTGAATTTTCAATTTCAAAATACGAACTACAGCGTCGTTATTCGATTAAATATATAATTATATATATATATATAAATATAATCGCTTCTGGCGCTGTTTTTCTTCAGATTTGAATTAAACATTCCAGACAATCCAACCGTTGGATTTTTGCAAGGTTGGTGCCGTTGGGAAGATATTTCCAAGGCGAACCCGACGGTTGAGGTTTCGGGAAAATCCAATGGTCGGATTTCCCGCACTAGTCGTTTGAAATCATGGTTTCAAAATACGAACTGCACGGCTTCGTTTCGTTTTAATTTTATTTATATTTATATATTTATATAAATATAGTTCATTCAATGATTTCCATATCGTTTTCACTTCAAATATTTTTCTAACACCTTAAAATTTTGGAAAATTTCGCCATAACCTCCCCTGCACCGGGAGCATCGGGAAATCGCAAATAGCTTTCCCGGTCCTTCTAATCTCAAAAAGAAAAAGAAAAAGCCAAGCGGCTAGCAAACAGGCTCATAAAATCATCACCCAAACAAAACAGTAAATGTGTACCTATTTGTCGGGCACAAAATTTTATTCCTCTTCTCTAGCCCCTTTGCTATAACCTGTTCAATGGATATGCATGTACATATATATACAGTTCCTATCATTTATCATTTTCTATTCAACTTCATATTTGATTTCTATTTGGTTTAAAAACACCATTTATCCTAATGTTACATACATATGTGCAAATCATTTCATTAGCTAATTAATGAATATTTCAACTCATAAATGTTTATTTTGAACCAGTGGCTATTTTTAACACTTCACATTTCAACGATTTATGCATACAATAAAAACGTGATTTTTATTGTAAAACAATTCATTTCAAAACACTATATTTCTATATAGTTCATATAGGTGACAAAAATAGGATTTTTATCATAAAACAATTTATTTCAAAATATGAATACCATTCAACACATGAATTTCTAATCAACGAATGAATATCAATTCAACACATGAATGTTTTCTATAGTTTTTATATATAGATAAAAATGTGATTCTTATTATCAAACAATTTATTTCAAAATATGAATGCCATTCAACACATGAATTTCTAATCAACGAATGAATATCAATTCAACACATGAATGTTTTCTATAGTTTCTATATATAGATAAAAATGTGATTTTTATTATCAAACAATTTATTTCAAAATATGAATACCATTCAACACATGAATTTCTAATCAACGAATGAATATCAATTCAACACATGAATGTTTTCTATAGTTTCTATATATAGATAAAAATGTGATTTTTATTATCAAACAATTTATTTCAAAATATGAATACCATTCAACACATGAATTTCTAATCAACGAATGAATATCAATTCAACACATGAAGGTTTTCTATAGTTTAAGCATATGAAAATAATTCAAACACACGAATATTATTCAAAATTTCGGCAGCATAACGGCAGGGTAGTTAAAACCGGGACCGTCCCTAGTACGGCTCCTCGCTCTACCTTAAAACCTCGCGGTTTTTGACAATGGGGATCATGCATCTAGTTCGCACGCAGGCGGCATGTATATATTTATTTCATTTCCACAAACTAATCCTATGTGGTTTCAACCAAATATTTTCCAATCACAAACGGGTATTTTTCAACCACAATCAATCAATATCAACCACAAACAATCCCAAACAATCATTCGCTATCAATCAATTTTCACAACAATTTCAACCAATAAATATCGTCCATGGTTTGTGGACGAGGGGCGTAGATATATATATATATATTATATATAGCAATTCACTTTTATTTCAACACATATATATAGAAAAAGAAATTGAAGAGTGAGAAATTCTCACCAATAGCTATCCAATAGTACGACTCTTCACTTAGAGAAATCTTCGCCAATCTCGCCTTTTTGTCGCTTTCGCCCGTATTCTCTACATATGTAAAAATCGAATTTTTACTATGTTATTCAATATATAAAAATTGCATTTCAAAAATATAGATTATATTTTTAATATTCCTATGATGTAAAAATTATATTTTTATTCCTTTAAAAATATAAAAATCATAACTTACTTCTTCTACTTAATAAAATTCCGTCTTTTCTATTTTAAAGATCAAATCTTTTCCTATTTAAAGTTTAAATCTTTTCCTATTTAAAGTTTAAATCTTTTCCTATTTAAAGTTTAAATTAAAAATCAGTTTTTAAATCTGTTAAAAATCAGTTTTAACTTCTTTTAAAAATCAGTTTTATAACCTGTTTAAAATCAGTTTTTAAACCTCTTAAAAATCAGTTTTACAACCTGTTTAAAATCAGTTTTTAAACTTCTTAAAAATCAGTTTTACAACCTGTTTAAAATCAGTTTTTAAACTTCTTAAAAATCAGTTTTATAACCTGTTTAAAATCAGTTTTAAGTTTTAAAAAAAAATCAGTTTTTCAATCTGTTAAAAATCAGTTTTTAACTTCTTAAAAATCAGTTTTATAACCTGTTTAAAATCAGTTTTAACTTTTTAAAAAAAATCAGAATTTTCCTTTTTTTAAAAAAAAAATCAGAATTTAAACGCTTTTGAAAATCAGTTTTTAATGCTTTAAAAAATCAGTTTGTAAATCATTTTTAAAATCAGTTTTTAATGCTTTAAAAAATCAGTTTTACATCCCTTTAGAAATCAGTTTTAAATGCTTTAAAAACTCAGTTTTTAAAACTTAAAAATAAAATAAAAACAAAAACAACTTACATTGATTCGTCAAGGAGGAGGGGGGGTGGTTTTGCGTCAGGTCGGCGGGCGGAGCTGGCTTCGAGGGGGCGGCGGCTTCAGCGTCTCGAAAGGGGGGCTATCGAATCGCGTCGCGATGGCTTCGAGGGGGAGGGCGAGGTCACTGGCGGTTCGAGGGTGGGGCTTCGGTGGAGGCGGTCGTGGGTGGGGCTTCCGTGGAGGCGGTCGCCGATCGATTTAGGGTTCTCTTTTTTTTTCGAACTGTTTAATGAATCGGGGGGGGGGGGGGGGGGCAGAAAGGGAGATAAAGGGAGGGAATTAAAATTTATTTTTATTATTTAATTTTTCAAAAAGGTTGCCTTTTACATACGACCTCAAAACGAGGCCCACCGCCTGTCGTCCATAGCGTTTTACCCCCATTCCGAACACAATGGGATATGTATCGTAAGCTGATTCGATTGTTTCGAATAGTTTCCATTGAATTTACATTTAAATCCTTATGTTGAATTTTAAACGTACATTTCAAATTACCGGGGTCACATACTAACTAGAAAAATTCCAGAAAAATATTTTCTAGTTTCGTATTGACGATACAGTCCTAACAAAACTAGTTTCGTCGAATTCTGAGACCGTTTGAAAAATGGCTAATTTCCAGTCGATTAAAATCAACAGAAACTGGTCAAACGCGTTTTCCTTTGCCACGCTCACATATTGATTCGAAAAATTATGAAATTTGAAACCTAGCAATAACTTCACATCCCAGACCCAACAAAAGTGGTTTCGTCGAAATCCGAGGTCGTTTGCAAAATGTCCATTTTTAAGGGCCTGAATTTCATAGCGACTATTCAGAATTTTCAACTGGACATATCTTTTAATTCCCGCTATCAAATTTCGATTGGTCGGATTCGTTAGAAAGATATCATCAATTAGATCCTAATGTTTTTGGTTTCACTAAAATCCGGATTCTTTTGCACCCGGTATATTCAATTGAAGTTTGAAATCGAATTATCGAACTACCCCGCCATTTTCAATTCTATATATAATTATAATTAATTATATTCGTTTTCAAATGTCGATTCAAACTCAGTTTTCATCGCCTTTATTTAAAATGTTTATTTTAAATATTTAAAATCCATTATTTTAGCCAATTTAAAAATTTTTAAATTGGTTCAGATTTTCTGGGTCGTTACAATCTCCCCCACTTAAAACTTTTCGTCCCCGAAAAGGAATAAAGTCGAAAGTGGTTTGATAAATCTACAATCATACAACACAACAACCAATCCAATTGTTTTTAACCTTCAAAAATATACTAATCAAATCTTATACCCTTTAAAAATCATTTAGACTATATAATTAGAATTGTATATCTATGAAAAGAAAATAACAATAGAGTAGAGAATTGAATGGTAATGCAAAGTAGGTTAAATGTACCTTGCACCGGAGTCAATCAGAGATATCTACTCGGCATCTGGGATAAGCTTTCTGAATGCTCTCCTCAGTTTCCCAAGTACAATCTCGCGGATCTCCACTCCATTGCACTTTGACTAAGTGAACCTTCTTGTTCCTCAGCTCTTTGGTTTCTTTGCCGATAATCTTTAGCGGCTCTCTTCTCACAGCTAATTCTGGGGTTATTTCAATGTCCTGCTGAGCTGCTTCTTCCACGATCAAATCTGGATCATGAACATGCTTTCGAAGTTGAGATATATGAAATACATCATGCACTCCAGGCAACCAATCTGGCAATTTAACTTTATATGCGAGAGTCCCAATCCGTTCCAGAATAGGAAACGGACCAATGAATTTAGGTGCCAACTTTCCAGTTTTTCCGAACCGGATAACTCCTTTCATCGGCGATACTTTCAAATATACATAGTCGCCAACTTCAAAGGACATATCTCTTCTTCTTCTATCGGCATAGCTCTTTTGTCGACTTTGAGCGGCGAGTAATCGCTTTTTGATAAAATCGACTTTGTCGGTGGCTTCTCGAATCATATCAGGACCCAATACAAGTCTATTTCCAGGCTCGACCCAACAAGCAGGAGATCGGCAAGGTCTACAATACAATACTTCGAATGGCGACATTGTCAGACTCGCCTGGTAGCTGTTATTATAAGAGAATTCAGCCAAATGCAGATGGTCTTCCCATGATCCACCGAAATCTAGAACACAAGCCCGCAATAGATCTTCTAAAATGCGATTCACCCTCTCAGTCTGACCGTCTGTCTGAGGATGATAAGCGGTGCTCAAGTTCAACTTCGTTCCTAGCTCGACTTGAAATGCTTCCCAGAATTTGCTAGTGAATATTGTATCTCTATCACTGACTATACTGAGCGACACTCCATGTAGTCTAACTATTTCCCTGAAGTATATCTGCGCCAGGCTCTGAGCAGTTCTGTTTGATCTGACAGGTATGAAATGGGCGGTCTTCGTGAAACGATCTACGATCACCCAAATACTGTCATTTCCTTTTCTGTTTCTGGGCAGACCATCGATGAAATCCATAGAAATATGTTCCCACTTCCAGCCAGGAACTTCTAGCGGTTGTAATAATCCAGCCAATTTCTGTTGGTCGCTCTTGACTAGCTGGCAAGTAGGGCATCGGCTAACATATAAGGAAATGTCCCTCTTCATCGACTTCCACCAGAAAGTGCGTTTGATGTCATTATACATTTTGATTACTCCCGGATGGATACTGAGTTTTGACTTGTGGCATTCATCCAGTACTTCCTTTCGAAGTTCAGGAATGTTAGGGACACAGATTCGACCTTTGAGCCTTAAAATCCCATCATTGTCCACTTGAAAACTCGAGGGTTTACCTTGTTGAATTATCCCTCTGATCTTCTGAATGAAGTGATCATCCTCCTGAAGAGCAGATATCTTATCTAGCAATGTAGTCGTGATAATAAAACTGGCGATCATTTCATTCTTTTTGCTTAACGCATCAGCCACGACATTGGCTTTTCCTGGAGTATATATAATTTCAAAGTCATATGCTGCAAGGAACTCTAGCCAACGTTGCTGTCTCAGATTCAGGTCCTTCTGAGTGAACAGATACTTTAATGACTGATGATCTGTAAATAGTTCAAATCTCTCACCCAGAAGATAGTGTCTCCATATTTTCAAAGAGAATATGATAGCCAATAACTCAAGATCATGAGTTACATAGTTTTTCTCGTGCGGCTTCAGTTGACGGCTAGCGTAAGCAATCACTTGACCTCTTTGCATTAACACTGCGCCAAGGCCTTCTCTAGAAGCATCAGTCCATACTTTTAAATCTTGGTTGCCATCGATGATGGTTAGCACTGGAGCAGTTGTTAATCTTAACTTTAGCTCTTCGAAAGCCTCCTCACTTTCTTGAGTCCATTTGAACTTAGAATGCTTCTTTGTAAGCTTCGTTAAGTGGCCAGATATCTTCGAAAAGTCTTTAACGAATTTCCAGTAATAACTAGCCAATCCGAGAAAACTGCGGACTTCAGTGGGAGTACTGGGCTGTTTCCAATTCTGAATAGCTGTGATTTTGCTTGGGTCCACAACAATTCCTTCTTTCGATACGACGTGGCCCAGAAATTTTACTTCATCTTGCCAGAAGATACATTTGGAAAATTTGGCTTTTAATACATTCCTTCTGAGGATTTCTAGAACCTGTTCCAGATGCTTTTCATGTTCGGCCTTTGATTTAGAGAAGATTAGAATATCATCAATAAAAACCAAAACAAATTTATTCAATACTCCTCTGAATACTCGGTTCATTAGATCGACGAAGTAAGCGGGAGCGTTACATAAGCCGAACGACATTACTAACCACTCGTAGAGTAAGTCGGGGCCTCTGAACACTGTCATTGGAACACACTCTTCGGCAATTCGAAGTTGATGGAAACCTGTAGCTAGGTCCATTCGTGAAAATACTTGTGCGCCATTTAATCGATCCAACAAATCATCTATCCGCGGCAATGGATATTTGTTCTTTATTGTTTGTTTGTTCAGATCACGATAATCCACACATAGACGTAGACTACCGTCAGATTTTGGGACAAACACCACGGCTGCACCCTAATCAGAGAAACTAGGCCTGATCAGACCTTTCCATACTAGCTGTCGTGTTTGATTGTCTCATTCCTCCTTCTCTTTCAAGGACATTCTTCGAATAGCGTGAACTACCGGCCTTGCATTGGGAATCAAAGCAATCTTGAAATCTATTTCTCTCTGCGGAGGTAAGCGAACAACTTCCTCGAACACATCCGCATAGTTCTTTACGACAGGAATGTTTTCACTAGATCGGGAATATTCTCTATGACTTCAGGGGTATTTTCTATTTGGGCTGGGGAAACATTCAAAGCTGCCCAGAAGTCTTTTCTATTAGCATTCTGACCTTCACAGGGAATGGTTATATAATCGCCTGATTTAATCTTAGCTTTAACAACTCTCTCGGCGCATCTAACCTTTGCTTCATATTTGGTTAGCCAATCCAATCCCAGAATAAGATCGCATTCATCAAAATTCATGACGACAGAGATAATAGGGAATTTATAGCAAGAAAAGGAGACAGGTACTGCACAAATCCAACTGAGGTTGATAGAACCCCCGACCGGATTCTGGACAGTCATTGGTTCCTTAAGCTTCCTCAAGTTCAAATCAAGTTTCTTAGCGGCACTCTTTGAAATAAAGCTTCGCGACGCACCTGTGTCAAACAGTACTTTAACTGGGATGTTTTTGACAGTTAGCGTGCCTTCTAAAACATCGGCCCTTTCTTGACTAGCTGAGGGCTCGGAAGTCTCTGCCAATTCATTTACTTGAACCACATTGGTCTTTTTTAACAGCCAGCAATTCTTCGCGATATGCCCAGGCTGGTGGCACCTGTGGCATCCTCTGTCCTCATGAACCCTTTTATCAGATTTGAAAACTTCCTTCTTTTGCTTCTTTAAAGATTTGCATTTTCCTTGCAAATGCCCCTGCTTATGGCAGTTATTGCATATGGCAGTCGTGACAGGTTCTTTTTCAGATCTAGCCCTTTTCCGATTTACTTTAGGCTCTTTACTGACCTCAGACCTTGTACTGGCTTCAAGAATATCAGTTTCTGACTCTTCTTTGTCACTACAACGAATTTCTTCTTCGTCGCGCAACATTCCTTTCTTATGGAGATCTTCATACTGATAAGCCATGTATATCATTTCGGAGAAAGGAAGCTTCACATTCCTCATTACACTATTCTGATATCTCCTTTGCAGGCCATGGATAAATCTCAGATTTTTCCTCTTTGGATCTTGAATCAGATGAGGAGCAAAGTGAGCAAATTCGTTGAATTTCTTATGATATTCTGGGATGGTCATATCTCCTTGTATTAGATAAGAAAATTCATCACATAATCTCTCGGTTGCTTCGGGAGGAGTAAATCTTTCTAGGAAAATCACTTTGAATCTGTCCCAGGTGATATCACCTTCTGGATTATCTTTGATGATTGTTTCCCACCAGATTAAAGCTTCTTCTTTGAGCGCCCAAGATGCTACTAACCGTTTCTGGTCATCTCTCAGCTGGATACGCTCAAAGATTCTTTCGACAGAACTCATCCAAGCTTGAGTTTGAATAATAGATTCATTGCCCGAGAACTGTGCTCCGTTCAGATTTCGATATTTCTTTAATAGAGCCTCTAGATCGGGTTCTGTATTCCTTCTGTTTCTGGCACTCATTTTTCTAGTACTTCTGCAATTAGCAGATCAAGTGTCAGGTCACAGAAAAGATATTTTAAAACATAGAGACATATACTTCAAGTGTAAATGTGTCTATCGAGGTGTAATTTCATTCTGCTTTACTCATACTAGGATATTGCTGATCCTATCTGAATAGAGTTGCCCGTCCTAGAACACTACTGGTTCTATTTCTGACAAGTTCGTTCAAATGTTATATTCTAGAACTAAGCTTAACCAAAGCTCTGATACCACGTTGAGACGACCCGAAGTCCCGTTCTCACGGAAACAAGGGTTATCTTTGGAATATAACACAGAAACAGATAATAACAGAACAGAATTAAATAAATACACCAGGTAATGAACAATAGAATATAATGGATAAAAGTAATCATCAGAGTTACACAGTATACAGGATCTTACTTAGTACAAATACAGTTCAGCTATACATAAATGTCTACAGCGGAAATAAACAAAATATGTACAATAGGAGCTGAACAGCATAAAAGGAAATAAATGATAGAATCCATCTTCAGCTCCAGCTATCCAGAAAGAACCAGCTAAACCTGAATACAAGGCTGCCCGTGTGGAAAAAGGGGCACCCGAGTTTGAGAGTGAAACAAACTACGAGTCAGTCATGGGACTGGTATGAGAAATCCATTCAACACATATATAATTGGCTAATCACAGGACCACGCCACTTTCGTGGAACGGGTTTACTCCATTGGATTGCCAGTGCTTTAAAACAAATCTTTCTTTTAAACATCGCTACGCTTTTTATAAAAATGAAGCCATTATAAGACTCAGTTCCCATCACACAATGCAATACAAACCGGAGGATAGAGTTTTACCTTATAATGGCCAAAATATGATTGATACGAATAAAACAAAGGCAATTGATATTATTGCTAGTGTTAATATGTTTTGAGAACAATTTCAAATCATAACTATCAATCATAGACGGCATGGGTACCATATATCATGTCGCCATATATATTATACAATCAAAACCGCACGATGTCGTATTTGGAAATTGGATTTCCGTCATGAACCAAGGCAAAAGATAGTCCTTACCGAATTCGAGACAATCTAGCTCATGTCTTAGGCCCAGACTCAGGTGGGCCCTTGGATCGTCAGGGCCGGTCCACCGATGTGGATTATTATGCCTGAACACTACGTTTCTCCACCCTTTGGGGCGTAAACGAGCCAACGAATGACTCCATCGGACCCGGATCGTCCGATCAAACCGAGGCGCCTCGTAATAGCAACAACCACATAGGTGAAAAGTATATAAATGTCAGGGCTGGTAGGTCACTGACACCACCCTAGCTAGAAAGAAACGCAGGCCCTCACTGATGTCCTCTCCCGTTTTAGGTTCATACCGGGGTGTGAGGCTTGCGAATTTACGTTATACACAAAGCTACGCCACACAGGCGATGCTTTGATCATCACCACAAGACTTTGCTTTTCAACAGAAGCCCTGATCACTGCATCTTAGCATGCCACACAGAATAAATCCTATGTCAAACACACAGTCCATTTACAAGTCTGTTCTGGGTCTGAACGAAACCGGAGGCACTAAATACCTCGCAAACCCATCGATCACCACGTACGTCTGGACGATCACCACTCATTATCCATATTTCGGGATGCCTCCCAATCAGGACCTCGGTTACCATCCAAACGAGGTGAAGATCTCCGGTCTTCGACCGTCGTCTTCATCTTCGAATTTCAATCGTCGGTCAATTATTTGAAATGAGAATTAACTCGGCCTTTTCAAATAATTCACGTATATTTAGAATTTCAAATCAATTTATTTCAATGGTTAAATTATTCGACAACACCAATTGTGTTCTTTAATGTAATTTTCACACCAAACACATTCAACCATCAAATACAACATAAATCGAGAAAATTCAGTTTATTTCCATTCCATATCGTTTATGATATTTTATAATGATTTATCGCTATTTTTATTTATTTTAAAATGGCCTATTTATTCAAAACGACGCTTAGGGCCATAAAGCGGTCGTGGCGCTGTTTTTCTTCAAATTTGATTTACACATATCTGAAAATCTAACCGTTGGATCTTCACAAAATTTACATCTTTAGAAAGGTCTCTTCAAAACGAATCCAACGGTTCCAGTTTCGGGAAAATCCGACGGTCGGATCTCCTGGTACAATCGTTTGAATTTTCAATTTCAAAATACGAACTGCAGCGTCGTTATTCGATTAAATATATAATTATATTAATATATATATATATATATATATAAATATAATCGCTTCTGGCGCTGTTTTTCTTCAGATTTGAATTAAACATTCCAGACAATCCAACCGTTGGATTTTTGCAAGGTTGGTGCCGTTGGGAAGATATTTCCAAGGCGAACCCGACGGTTGAGGTTTCGGGAAAATCCAATGGTCGGATTTCCCGCACTAGTCGTTTGAAATCATGGTTTCAAAATACGAACTGCACGGCTTCGTTTCGTTTTAATTTTATTTATATTTATATATTTATATAAATATAGTTCATTCAATGATTTCCATATCGTTTTCACTTCAAATATTTTTCTAACACCTTAAAATTTTGGAAAATTTCGCCATAACCTCCCCTGCACCGGGAGCATCGGGAAATCGCAAATAGCTTTCCCGGTCCTTCTAATCTCAAAAAGAAAAAGAAAAAGCCAAGCGGCTAGCAAACAGGCTCATAAAATCATCACCCAAACAAAACAGTAAATGTGTACCTATTTGTCGGGCACAAAATTTTATTCCTCTTCTCTAGCCCCTTTGCTATAACCTGTTCAATGGATATGCATGTACATATATATACAGTTCCTATCATTTATCATTTTCTATTCAACTTCATATTTGATTTCTATTTGGTTTAAAAACACCATTTATCCTAATGTTACATACATATGTGCAAATCATTTCATTAGCTAATTAATGAATATTTCAACTCATAAATGTTTATTTTGAACCAGTGGCTATTTTTAACACTTCACATTTCAACGATTTATGCATACAATAAAAACGTGATTTTTATTGTAAAACAATTCATTTCAAAACACTATATTTCTATATAGTTCATATAGGTGACAAAAATAGGATTTTTATCATAAAACAATTTATTTCAAAATATGAATACCATTCAACACATGAATTTCTAATCAACGAATGAATATCAATTCAACACATGAATGTTTTCTATAGTTTTTATATATAGATAAAAATGTGATTCTTATTATCAAACAATTTATTTCAAAATATGAATGCCATTCAACACATGAATTTCTAATCAACGAATGAATATCAATTCAACACATGAATGTTTTCTATAGTTTCTATATATAGATAAAAATGTGATTTTTATTATCAAACAATTTATTTCAAAATATGAATACCATTCAACACATGAATTTCTAATCAACGAATGAATATCAATTCAACACATGAATGTTTTCTATAGTTTCTATATATAGATAAAAATGTGATTTTTATTATCAAACAATTTATTTCAAAATATGAATACCATTCAACACATGAATTTCTAATCAACGAATGAATATCAATTCAACACATGAAGGTTTTCTATAGTTTAAGCATATGAAAATAATTCAAACACACGAATATTATTCAAAATTTCGGCAGCATAACGGCAGGGTAGTTAAAACCGGGACCGTCCCTAGTACGGCTCCTCGCTCTACCTTAAAACCTCGCGGTTTTTGACAATGGGGATCATGCATCTAGTTCGCACGCAGGCGGCATGTATATATTTATTTCATTTCCACAAACTAATCCTATGTGGTTTCAACCAAATATTTTCCAATCACAAACGGGTATTTTTCAACCACAATCAATCAATATCAACCACAAACAATCCCAAACAATCATTCGCTATCAATCAATTTTCACAACAATTTCAACCAATAAATATCGTCCATGGTTTGTGGACGAGGGGCGTAGATATATATATATATATATATATATATATATATATATATAGCAATTCACTTTTATTTCAACACATATATATATAGAAAAAGAAATTGAAGAGTGAGAAATTCTCACCAATAGCTATCCAATACTACGACTCTTCACTTAGAGAAATCTTCGCCAATCTCGCCTTTTTGTCGCTTTCGCCCGTATTCTCTACATATGTAAAAATCGAATTTTTACTATGTTATTCAATATATAAAAATTGCATTTCAAAAATATAGATTATATTTTTAATATTCCAATGATGTAAAAATTATATTTTTATTCCTTTAAAAATATAAAAATCATAACTTACTTCTTCTACTTAATAAAATTCCGTCTTTTCTCTTTTAAAGATCAAATCTTTTCCTATTTAAAGTTTAAATCTTTTCCTATGTAAAGTGTAAATCTTTTCCTATTTAAAGTTTAAATTAAAAATCAGTTTTTAAATCTGTTAAAAATCAGTTTTAACTTCTTTTAAAAATCAGCTTTATAACCTGTTTAAAATCAGTTTTTAAACCTCTTAAAAATCAGTTTTACAACCTGTTTAAAATCAGTTTTTAAACTTCTTAAAAATCAGTTTTACAACCTGTTTAAAATCAGTTTTTAAACTTCTTAAAAATCAGTTTTATAACCTGTTTAAAATCATTTTTAGCTTTTTAAAAAAAATCAGTTTTTCAATCTGTTAAAAATCAGTTTTTAACTTCTTAAAAATCAGTTTTATAACCTGTTTAAAATCAGTTTTAACTTTAAAAAAAAAAATCAGAATTTTCCTTTTTTTAAAAAAAAATCAGAATTTAAACGCTTTTGAAAATCAGTTTTTAATGCTTTAAAAAATCAGTTTGTAAATCATTTTTAAAATCAGTTTTTAATGCTTTAAAAAATCAGTTTTACATCCCTTTAGAAATCAGTTTTAAATGCTTTAAAAACTCAGTTTTTAAAACTTAAAAATAAAATAAAAAGAAAAACAACTTACATTGATTCGTCAAGGAGGAGGGGGGGGGTGGTTTTGCGTCAGGTCGGCGGTGGGTCTCGAACTGGGCGGAGCTGGCTTCGAGGGGGCGGCGGCTTCAGCGTCTCGAAAGGGGGGCTCTCGAATCGCGTCGCGATGGCTTCGAGGGGGAGGGCGAGGTCACTGGCGGTTCGAGGGTGGGGCTTCGGTGGAGGCGGTCGTGGGTGGGGCTTCCGTGGAGGCGGTCGCCGATCGATTTAGGGTTCTCTTTTTTTTTCGAACTGTTTAATGAATCGGGGGGGGGGGGGGGGGGCAGAAAGGGAGATAAAGGGAGGGAATTAAAATTTATTTTTATTATTTTATTATTTAATTTTTCAAAAAGGTTGCCTTTTACATACGACCTCGAAACGAGGCCCACCGCCTGTCGTCCATAGCGTTTTACCCCCATTCCGAACACAATGGGATATGCATCGTAAGCTGATTCGATTGTTTCGAATAGTTTCCGTTGAATTTACATTTAAATCCTAATGTTGAATTTTAAACGTACATTTCAAATTGCCGGGGTCACATACTAACTAGAAAAATTCCAGAAAAATATTTTCTAGTTTCGTATTGACGATACGGTCCTAACAAAACTAGTTTCGTCGAATTCTGAGACCGTTTGAAAAATGGCCAATTTCCAGTCGATTAAAATCAACAGAAACTGGTCAAACGCGTTTTCCTTTGCCACGCTCACATATTGATTCGAAAAATTATGAAATTTGAAACCTAGCAATAACTTCACATCCCGGACCCAACAAAAGTGGTTTCGTCGAAATCCGAGGTCGTTTGCAAAATGTCCATTTTAAAGGGCCTGAATTTCATAGCGACTATTCAGAATTTTCAACTAGACATATCTTTTGATTCCCGCTATCAAATTTCGATTGGTCGAATTCGTTAGAAAGATATCATCAATTAGATCCTAATGTTTTTGGTTTCACTAAAATCCGGATTCTTTTGCACCCGGTATATTCAATTGAAGTTTGAAATCGAATTATCGAACTACCGCGCCATTTTCAATTCTATATATAATTATAATTAATTATATTCGTTTTCAAATGTCGATTCAAACTCAGTTTTCATCGCCTTTATTTAAAATATTTATTTTAAATATTTAAAATCCATTATTTTAGCCAATTTAAAAATTTTTAAATTGGTTCAGATTTTCTTGGTCGTTACACAATGTTTCCTGTTTCATCGAATTTCATCAAGAAACGAAAAAGATATGATTTTTCAAAGTTTGCAACGGTTTAAAGGTGTTAAAACAGTTTAAAATAAATTAGCCGAACCTTTTCTGAATCGGTTCCAAACTAGGTCATCGATTATCGCACAAACCGTGAAGCGGTTGGACGATCGGAGGGTATAGCGTTGTCGAGAACGGAGCAGGCTTTCCGCACCACCTGGTGGGACCCAGATCGATGCAGCATGCGGGTCACGGCGGCGAGCTACAGGTGCAGACTTTAGAGCGTCGATTCGGCTTCGATACGCGACGAGGGGTGGTGAGGCTGCTATGGATTTGAAGCCCTCGAGGAGATCTTCAAAAAGTTGCAAAGGGTCGGGGGTCAACGAGGGACGAGGCGGTCGGAATCGGGGCTGGAAGATTGGAAGGCTCTTCCGCCTTCGATCGGGGAGAGAGAAAAAAGTTTTTTCCTTTTTTTTATAAAAAATCTGATTGGCCGGTAGGTTTTAAAAGGGGTTTTCTGACACGACCACCAATCTAAACCCAACGACTGTCGTCCCTAGTGTATTATCCCCATTTCGAACACAATGGGATATGTTTCGTAGGCTCATTCGACTGTTTTAGTCAGTTTTCCTTCAAATTAAAATATAAAACATTCAATATTCGATTTGAACGTACATTTCAATTTGCCAGGGCCACAAACTAATTCGAAAAATTCCAGAAAAATAAATCTAGCTATGTTTTGATGATACGGTACCAAAAAAACTAGTTTCGTCGAGTTCTGAGCCCGTTTGCAAAATGGTCCTTTTCGGGTCGATCCAATTTAACTGTAATTGACCAAAACATGTTTTCCTTTGCCCCGCTCACATACTAGCTTCAAAAATTATGAAATTTGAAACCTAGAAATAAATTCACATCCCGGATCCAACAAAAGTGGTTTCGTCGAATTCTGAGGTCGTATGCAAAATGGCCAATTTCCCGGGCTATATAAATTCCATAGCGACCTTTCTGAAAATTCATTTGGCCATAACTTTTGCTTCCCGCTATGAAACTTCGATTTTTTAGATTCGTTAGAAAGGTATTCACTAACAAATTTAAATATTTCTGGTTTCACTCAAATCCGTTTTGTTTTGCACCCGGTACAGTCCGACAAAGTTTGAATTCAAATTTTGAAACTGCAGCGCCATTTCAGGCCTTGTTTATAATTAGAGTTAATTATATTCCTTTTCAATTGTCGATTCAAACTCAGTTTTCATCTTTCTTATTTAAAATATTTATTTTAAATATTTAAAATCCACTATTTTAGATAATTTAAAATTTTTAAATTGGTTCAGATTTTCCGGGTCGTTACACATGAATACCTAGAGCTTCTCCAAGAAGAAGCGGAAAATAAGTCACAACTACGAATTTCATAAATATAAAATATCGTGCAACTCAGTTAGAATAACAACACTTGAAATCCACAGTCGAGTTATGTTGACTAGTCGATCTTAGGTGTCAACACGAATTCAAGTTAGAATGTAGAGTTTTTGCAAACAATACTCAATAGATTTTAAATCATTGAGTAAAACAAATCTGTAAAAACTCTTCACTCTTCATACCTAAATGTTTAACTGACTATTCTGTTGTTGATTTGGGCAGTCAATAACAAAATGTTAGCCCAGAAATATGCAATGTTGTAGAACAGGTTGTAGCGATGAACAAGGCCTGAGTTGAAACTGGGGCATTCGCATACTGTCACAACACTGTCGAACAACTGATTCTGAAATTCAAAACTGAAGTGTCTGTATCCAGTACAACATCAACAAATAGCAGAAGCAAATCAGATCACGCAAGCCAAAATATGTCAACAATGGCATTCATTTCGAAACTCGCATTTCTCGCAAGCAAAAAATACAGGCTTCGAGGGGAAAATGTTGACACCGTTGTGAAAACGCGGTTCAAAATTATGAAGTATGAATGAATGTTAGCACGTGGCTACACTTAGCTCGTCCCTGTTTGGACCGTTGAACATCTTTGGGTCGTGTACTTTCTTTAGGTCGTGGGGCAAGTGTTGGGTCTTCGCCAGCTGTGTAAACATTATAACATGAAATAGAGTGCATCATAATACCCAGGTTGTGCAAAGTATAAATACAAGGACACGTGGGGCAAAAAAGACAAAGCAATGACATTGTTTTAAATGTATAGACTACTAGCTCACTGGAATTCACACTTGGCAAGACAAATAGTGCGCATGGACATGCAAGAATATAACATAAGCATGGACTGTGTCCACTTATACAAAGCTTTTAACTACGGTAGGTACTTAGCCCGTTGGCCATCAACATGAAGTTAAAATGATGAGCTAAATTGCATGCCATGCCAATGACCTAAAAGTAGTACATTCAGACCATAAAGGTTGTTGTGCCACGTCAACCCAACTTTGGATCGTTTATCATTTTCCGGTGTTGAGACCTGGCAAGCCATAGATTGTTCTCAATGTTTAGACCGCAACACGTATATCAAAGCGTGAAACATAGCTAGCACGTTCAACTCAAAGCGGGACATCCATAACTTCTTTTAGATCGCCAACAGCTTCTAAGCCGTTGCTAGCTCAACTCGCTTTTGGGTTGTTGGAGTGATCCAGTTTGCTCATCTGCTTTTAGCCCTTTCTTAGCCCGATGGTGCTTTTATGTCGTCCACGCGAGTATAAAGAACAGGTCCTCATGCCCCAGTTGAGTCACAACAACCAGTAAGATTGTTATCTTCGACGACCATCGTTGGGTCGTTCAACTACCTCAAGTCTTCGGTTTGCTGGCACTTTAAGCCCGCTGAAAGCTTTAGGTCGCTGCTTCTATTTTAGGTCGCGTATCATAGTTAAGCTGCATATTGAAGACCAACTGGATACAGCTAGCATAGGGGATCACGTAAGCTAATTTGACAGTTGTAAAGTAAACTCATTATCACATAAAGGAAGAGCATGCATTAGGTCGTGGTGTTATAAAATTAGCCTGCAAATCTTGTTAAGGACATGAGACATCATGAAGGCGTGGTTGGTCCGTAATGAAAAAAGTGCACCAATGTTTAGGTCGCTGCATGATCTCATGTCGTCCGCCTTTTAAGGTCGTTGGTTTCTACTAAGGTCATTGCTATCCTATTTGCAATCTTACCACACCATATATTTACAACCGTGCCACTCCATCTAAAACCACTATAAATACCCCTCACAATTCATATTGAAAGGGGATCGAATTTCATTCCTATAAGGAAGTGCCGCCAAATTCAAAGCTTGTCTACAACTTCACTAATGGCATTTATGGATCTAACAACTCATCTCCAACTTCATGAGGATCAAATCCATTTCAATGATTATTAGAGCTTACTCCAATTGAATCAAAGCTCCTTGGATCTCATTGAAGCTACATGATAAATCTCTCCAATACAATTCAAACGATCTCTAATTCTCTCCAATCTTCTCCGAAGTCTAGATTGAATGCTGGTTCACTATGAAGTCTATGAAGATCATTCAAAGCGTCTAAGTGATCAAGGATTGATACATCTATCATCACAAAGCTAAAAATCTCTTCATTTTCTTCGCCAAATTCAAGTGAAATTTTATCATAAAGAGAGTAAAAAAGAGAGAAATAAATGTATGAGTGATTTTATGAATGTTGTAAGCTCGAATATCATAATGAGAATTGATTGGAAAGTGGACGTAGATTCATTGTGAATCGAACCACTATAAAAATTCCTTTTTCTTCATTTTATGCTTTTTATTTTGTAATAACGCGGTTCCATATTTTAATCTTACTGAATCGGTGAAGTGCATCGTTTGCACCTTTGGTGTTGATTCCAAATTAGGAGTAAACAAATTCTAGTGATGATTGCTAAACAAACTGTTGATTATTTTTATCAATAGGCTAATTGACATGAAAATTTTCTTAAATAAATTTGAATTACAATGGAGATATAATGTCACAGTTAAGATTCAGTGTAACGACCCATATTTTGGGGAGTCAAATATTTAATTTAATTTGTTATTTTAAATATTATATTTGGAATATTATGGATTTTAATATTTGATTCGTTATTGAAATGAAGTTTGAACGTTATATATTATATAACTATAAAACGAGCTCGAAATGGCGCTGCAGTTCATAATATGGAGTTTTGAACTTCAATTGAATATACATGATCCGATATAAGTCGGATTTCTGTGAAACAAGAAACGTATGAATCTCGTTGATGATAATCTTCACATGGAAGAGAAAAATCCAGATTCCGTATTATAGATTGTTAGTTATGGCCAAATCAAAGTTTGAAATAGTCGCTATGGAAATCGTTATTTAATTTATAGGCCTTTAAAATAGGAATTTTTCAAACGGTATCCGTTTTCGATGAAACCAGTTTCGTTGGAACCGTAACGTTAAATTATTATACGGTATTAAATTGCATGGCAAACCGATGTCGTATGTGACCACGGTAGCAGTAAACGCCTAGTTAATTCCTATAGCGCGTAATTAAATTAAATTAAATTAATAAAGGAGTATTTGCATATAACGTAAGAAGATGATCGAATTAGGCCACGAAACCAGTTCCGTTCAGTTTGTTTCGTCGATTAGAGTCAAAATAGCCATATAGTTTGTTATTTTTGAAGACTGGGTAATTTGGTGTCCAAAATGGCATTTCGGTGCATATAAAAATAGCGTACCGGGAAACAGTCTCGGAATGCGACGAAACTGATGTCATTGGATTTATATTAACTAATTATTGTATAATTTCAATTTATGTGTCAATTGGACATACCGTTTGATTGTGGCAGCGATAAACGCCCAAATAAATTCTATTATTTTGGTCAATTCAGACAGGGGTAACTTCAAACGAATGAATGACTGGCCAAATGAACTCCGATTTGGAACAAACATGATTCATTGGATCCGTTAGGAAGAGGTCTAGTAAAATGTCAAGGTCCCAAATTTTTTGGATTTTTTCTGTAATTATAGGAATTTTAAACGTGTGATTTTCCATTGATAATTATAAAGGACTTTTCACAAACGACCTCGGAATTCAACGAGACCTGTCCTATAGGATCCGAAATATTTTTTATGTTAGGATTAGTATTTTTATCGTAAAACAGAAGTCGTTTGTGTCAGTTTTAAACGATACTTTAGTGGTAAGTTTCATTTTTATTAAAATAATATTTAATCATCCCCATTCCTTTATAAATATAGGTTCAGCAAACCCTTATTTGTGTCAAAACACTTTCCTTTGGTCAACGCTGGGAGCCGCCACCTTAATAACAACGAGCGGCTACAAACTCTCTATAAATTTATCAAATTTTCTCCCAATTCGTTAATCTAAATCAAAATCATTCAACAGTGTTGTGTTCAGCTCTGAGAGCTTGTGAAATTGGACGGCCATGATCATCGTTAGTGATCAGTTGTGGCCAGGGCAGCGCCTTGAAGGATCAGAGTTTGGGAAGCGATCTGAGGCGAAGGAGGCGATCGGATGGCAAGCTGCTGCAGTCGAGGGCCCAGGAAGGTTAGGCGCTGCTATGGGTCATCTCAGATTGACCCCAAGTCGTCGGCGCGACGTACTCAGGCAGTGTCGAGGTCAGTGAAGGCCGAATGCTGCTATTGCGATGTGCTGAAGGAATTCGAAATAGGAAGGAGACGTGAGGAGACATGAAATCAGACCGTATATCCTTTAAATAGTGGAATTTGTTTAACGTTAAACTATAATTTAGAAATAATTAATCATTATCATTTAAATCATTGTTAATAAATTACAGATGGGTTCAGAAGCCTTGGAGTAGAACATAAACAAAGGGGGAACGAGAGGATTAAAGGTTGATTGGCCTTATCCCATTTGCAGAAGGTCAACGACGGATTATCTAAGTGAAAAAATGTAACTAGTTATATTAACAATATTAATTAAGGGGTTATTAAATTTATAATTAGATTACTAATGATTTTATAGTATGGGCTGATTCAGGAAACCAAAACGTGATGATCAACCGACCTTTTAAATTTGACTAAAAGTATAGTTATAGCACAAATTGTTTAATTAAGCTAATTAATGATTATTTATAATAATTTATAATATATCCTTTTACTGAATACAGGAATGATTGGTACCGAAGAACATAAGGCAACAAGAAAATTGGATCATCCTGCTAAGTTGATAACCAAGTGACCAATGTAATTAATTATAAATAAATCGTTAATTCAGGAATCTAATTATTTTATTTAAATCGTATATATCTATAATGGTGTAATTTTCACCCATATGATCAGTATGGAACGAACCAAGATACGTGGGCATCCTCTCAACGAGGTCTACATTGTGGAACAAGAACGGACACAATTGGAATCATCCGGGTTTTATTTTAAATTAAACACTCGTTTAATTTAATTAAAAGTAACCATTTAATCCAAGGTACCAACTCAAGATGAGTTAAACTCACTCAGTTTTTCCCATTTATATTTTTTATAAATTTAATTTTTATTTTGTGTGCTTTGGTTGCCAATGGTTGACTATTTGCTAATTATATATTTATTTGTTGATTTAACTGATGAAATTAAGCCATTGTTTAATTTCAGTGAAATACCAAATCTTTATTTTAACGATTGGAACCAATAAAGGTAACATACCTTGATTGGTCACGTTTATTTATAAACGTGTTTAATTGTTCGAATTGTTTTGTTGATTGATTGATGTTAAATGGTCGTTATTTGCTATTATAGAAATTATCAGTTAAATGTGATTGAATGATCTGCTTTGTGATAACCATTTGAATACAAGGAAGAACAGGTTGGAGGGACCCAACGGGATTCCTCAAATATATTATTTATTTTCATATTATCATATATGAACTGTCATGATTGGGTAATTGATTTGATTAGTGATCATTGACTGAAATTTCAACCTGTGTTTTGTTTAACCAATGGGCAATATTGGTTAGGTAATGAGCAGAAAATGGCCTAAGAGTCAATTGTTTGTTTATATTGATTTACCGTCAGGTGGATCGATAGAATTGAAGTTATAAAATTATTTTATAACTAGAAATAGATTTTGAAATATATTATTTTGAATAAAAGTTTATAAATAAGAAATGAATATTTATTATTTATTGAATTAATTTATAATTAATTGATTTTATAAGATAAATCCTGATGTCAATAAGATTTATAAACAAGTGAAGAGAAATTAATCGAACAGTTAACTTGGATAATTGTTTTGTTAAGAAACAATTAAATGGATTTATTTAAATTAATTATATTTTTAATTAATTTAAAGGAAGAACGAAATGGGAATCGGTTAAGGAGATAACCGTGTTTATAGTTGATTAAATTGACCATTTTTAACTGGAATTAATTATTGAATTAGTTTGTTTGGATTAATCCAATAAAGTAGTTTAAAGAATATTTGTTTAATTTTAATAGGGTTTTAAAAAGGGATTTTACTAATTATTTTAGTGAATAAAGAAATTAACTATGGACGTAGTTAATGATTGAAGTAAATTATTATTTTAATTAATAATAATTTAGGGAATTACTTTTTAAATGAAAATTCATTTAAAAAGTAATCGAATTGAAATGAAATCTAATGGAATGGTGAAAGGAGTTATGAACGGGTTTTATATTTAAAAACCAAATTTTTATAACGAAGTTATAAAAGGAATTTTAAGTCAACACCATAGCTTGAAATAAGTGTTACTTAATTGTTTGAATTATGTCAAAGGAGATTGTAAAAAAAAGGGTTTATAATAAAACAAGGTTATATAAAAGAGGTTTAAAATGTTAAAGCATAATTTGAAATTTACGTTCCTAAAAAATGATATTTTGTAAAAAGGGGGAAAATTGAAATAAGATTTCCAAACCGGGGAATGGTTGAATAGATTTGAAAGGAGATTGGAAATAGGGAATTTGTAAAGAAGTGGGTCGTAAGATTGCATAGCAAAAATCCGAATTTATAAAGTGAATTGGTTTAAAGAGGCAGAGTTAAAAAAATGGAGTTTTATAAAGAAGTTACATAATTATCAAATTAAGAAATAATGGGATGTTCAAAAGTAAGAAGGTTTTATGAAACCGTATTTCAAATGGAATAGTTAAATGGAATTTGCTTTTGATATTAGAATGAAGTATCGGGTTTTTGGGATTACAGCTCGTATCTATCTGAAGATAAGAACGTGTTGATCAAGGTCCGAGAGGTAATTAAAATACCCTAACTTGAACAACATCAGAATTATCTGAAGATGATATTAGTTGGTAATCGATAAAGAGGTTAGTGATAAGTTATTATTTCCATTAGTGATAATAATGCAACGTTTGGTGAAAATTTGGAGAATATATAACGAGAGATCCGAAGTGAAGAAATTAGCAAAAAGTGAAAATATATAATGAGAATTCCAAAGTAAAAGGGAAATAAAGAGGGAATTGGGGGAATTATAATGATATTTTCGAGTCAGGAAGGAAATGTAAAAGTTGTTATTCAATAAGAATAAACACTGAATGTTGTCGTGTAATGAATAAAGGATATTTTGTAATGCTGTTTTATGAATAATAAGTTGAATTGATTTCCCAATATCGGATAATAACGTGGCTAAAGTTTTGAAGGTGAAAATAGGAATCTGGATATAATATAGGAATTTCTAAGTATAGAAATGGATTTGTTTAAAGAATAATATTACGATAAAAAATGAAAAGCTATACTTATAATATTGAAATATTTAAGAGTTTTAAAATTTACATTTTTTTTAATTAAAAGGCCAAGTGATGCTGAATACTGAACCAGTAAACTCATTGGATTTTCATGATTGAATCACTATTTATTTTAATAGTTAAATCATCGACTATCAAATCTGTCCAATACGTTTGTCGGTACAGAAGGACCGGGATCGAATTTATATTCGAAAACCATTCCAACCAACAAATACGTGAAGATATCAGAAGATGATCAAGATGGAGCATTGAAGACCGTGGATCTCCATTAAACGGAAGAACCGCTAATAAATCTTTGGTTAGCTCCCAGAGATAAACTATGGTTCTGTCGTGGTTGGAACTACGTGTTGCAAGGACTTCTCGCTAATGATCCATGGGGTGATTCCTATATTGGATGCAGTAGGAGAGTACCTTCGGTTCATCCTATTCCTGGATGACTCGTATGGATGGATGTCAGACAGAGTATTTCCAAAGGAATCGCATACGTTGATTTCTTCAAACGTACCATAGTTGTAGCGGAGGACGACGGTTCTCTTAACAACTAGATTATTTTTGTGGACGTCAATTAGTGATATCCAACGGATCTGACGATGTGACATTCAAAGTGAATGATGACCAGATGTTTAGAAGTTAATGTAAACCTCAAGCCTCATCAACTGGAAAATGACAAAAATCGGGCAGGCAACATGACTATGTGGGTCGCTCCCATTAGGGTGTATAATCACCTATCTAGAGAAATTCCTTTTGCTTCTTTAATCTATTTCGATGCTGTCCCTTTTCGAGAAACGGTGGTTTGAGCCCAACCGTTGGTGATATACATTCGATACACTCAAGCGAAATGAGTGGTTGGTCCTTTGTGGGCCGGATTGCAAGACGTTCTTGTTGAACCCAGTGTATTCCCCTCTAGAGATACACTGTCGGCAGGTGGTCCTATACCTTGTCACAGTCGGAATCCAATCTCCAATAAGCGCCTGCGATTTTGATTGTATACTATATATGTGGAGCGTGAGATGCAAGCGTTCCGCTAGATTGATATTTACTTGTATTTATATACTATTATAATATCAGAAAAAAATATTGATTTCAAAAATGGTTTTAGGTTATCGTAAGGTAAGAACCGCCTATATTTATGTGTGGATTTGGTCTTACGATTATTGTAACGACCCGGTTTTTGACGATCTTGGTTATCCGATATACAACACATATCGAACATCCAAGGATCGAAAATAACCGAATGGTTAATGAAAGAAGTTAGAGGGTGAGAATAGATAAGATAGAAACTTATAGAATAGAAGAAGAAGAAGAACATCATCATCAGAGTAAACACGAACCTTACAGCGGAACGAATAAAATATAACATAACTTTTGAAATACATATAGTATATGTATACAATAACATTGCAGAGTACAACACTTACAACAACAGCGGAAATAAACAATAGCTATATAATCCTGAAGCCTCCTGCTCCAAGCTCTCCAAGTGCATCTGTAAAATCCTGACTACTTGACTGCCCATACAAATTTAGGCACCCAAGAGTTTAGGGAAAACAAAACAAAATAAACTCCGAGTCAGTTATGGGACTGGTGTGAGTAAAACAGTTTTAACAGCTTGAACAAGTAAACGATATCTCATAAGACCACGCCGTATAACGGAACGGGTTTTTCCCTTATGATAATCCAAATTATCTTTATATCAAAACCTTTTGATATTATAATAATGTCTATCAACCACAATATAATAATCATCTAGCAGAAACGCTTTCATCTCACGTTCTACATATATAGTATACAATCAAAACTGCAAGCACGTATTGGGTAATGGATTTCCAACTATGACAAGGTATGGAACCACCTTTCGATCAGTGTACTTGTAATAACCCGGAAATCTGGGCCAATTTAAAATTTTTATTTTGGCAATTTTAGCGAATTTTGATTATTTGAAATGAATTATTTTAAATAATATCGACGAGAAATTTATTGTGAATAGAATTCGAACATATATATTATATAGTTCGTCGTTAAAATATAAATAATTATTTATATTTATAAAAGGAATTGAAAATGGCGCGGTAGTTCGATAATTCGATTTCAAACCTCAATTGAATGTACCGGGTGCAAAATAAACCGGATTTTAGCGAAACCAAAAATAATAGGATCTATTTGAGAATATATTTCCAACGAATCCAAAAAATCAAAATTTCATAGTGGGGATAAAAAGTTATGCCCAGTTTAAAATTCAGAATATTCGCTATGGAATTCAGGCCCTTAAAAATGGAAATTTTGCAAACGATCTCGGATTTCGACAAAACCACTTTTGTTGGATCCGTGATGTCAAGTTATTGCTAGATTCCAAATTTCATAATTTTTTGAATCAATATGTGAGCGCGGTAAAGGAAAACGCGTTTGACCAGTTTTAGTTGGTTTTAATCGACTGGAAAATGACCATTTTTCAAATGGTCTCAGAATTCGATGAAACTAGTTTTGTTAGGACCGTATCGTCAATACGAAGCTAGAAAATATTTTTCTGGGATTTTTCGAGTTAGTATGTGACCCCAGTAAATTGAAATGCGCATTCAAATTCAATATATAGAGTTATATGTTGATTTTGACGAAAACTGATCGAAACGATCGAATCAGCTTACGATACATATCCCATTGTGTTCGGAATGGGGGTAATTAGCAATGGACGACAGGCGGTGGGCCTCGTTTAGAGTTCGAAAATAAAAGTTGCTTTTTGAAATCAATAAATAATTAAATATATATATTTTATATAAACCCCCCATTCCCTCTTCTTTCTCTCTGTTGACCAGTTTACAATAGAAATAAAAAAAAAACCCTCGACGTCGTTTGAACCCGCGCCGCCCATCGAAGCCTTCCCCCGTCGCCGGACCTCGCCGCCACCCATCCCAGTCGCGCCTCCACCTCTCCCTTCCCCCTATGCTCCTCCCTTCTCCTCCTCTCTCCTCTGTCGCTCGAACCCCACGCCCCCTGACCAAATCGCCACGCCCTGGCCACCTAAACGCCGCCGCCGACCACCAGCGTCGTCACCGACCCCCTGTGCCTCTCCTCTTCAAATAACAGTAAGTATTTATTTTATTTTAGTTATTTTATTTCAGTTTTTTTTTGTGTAATAACTTTTAGTCTAAAAAAAAACTAATTTCTCTACCATATAAAAACTGATTTTTTTTAAATAGAAAAGATTAGATTTTTAAAATAGAAAAGATACGATTTTTAGCGGTGTAAAAATAGAATTTTTATCTATATAGTAGTAGTATAAAAATGTGATTTTTATACACATGACAACAAAGTAAAAATTCGATTTTTATATATTGAATAGCAAAGTAAAAATTTGATTTTTATATATTGAATAGCAAAGTAAAAAATTCGATTTTTATATATTGAATAGCAAAGTAAAAAATTCGATTTTTATATATTGAATAGCAAAGTAAAAAATTCGATTTTTATATATTGAATAGCAAAGTAAAAATTCGATTTTTATATATTGAATAGCAAAGTAAATATTCGATTTTTATATATTGAATAGCAAAGTAAAAAATTCGATTTTTATATATTGAATAGCAATGTAAAAATTCGATTTTTATATATTGAATAGCGGTATAAAAATGTGATTTTTAGCTATTGAAATGAAGCGATAAAAATATAATTTTATTTGAACAGCGTGAAAAGACTACAATGGAATTTCAGTCAAATCCAGACAGTTCAGCAGTTCAAAAGCAAAGCACAGCGGAGTGGAACCCTCAGTGAGAACTTCTTACCTTTTAATTTAGTTTTCTAGTTAAAATATATGCTAGGATGCAGACGGTGTTTAGTAGCACCCGACACCCGTCGTCCACAGACCATGGACGGCTTGTATGCTTGTTTGTTTGATTTTGATGTGTAGTTGATTGTGTGATGTGAAGTGAAATGAAATAAAACATTTATATAGTTGAAATAAAATATTTTATAGTGGAAAATATTTTATAGTTAAAAATAGAATTTTTAACGTGTATATGAAATGAAATAAATAAATATAAACAAATCGGACGATTTGTTTATATACACACATTTGACTGATATTGATTGGGACGGTAAATTTTACACATCGCCCGACTGCACAAATAAAATCTGTGTTTGCTAGTTTGAAACCCCACACAGGTATTGGGATGATATTTGACGTACACTAATCCCGATTGTTTAGTTGTATGTCGATCGATTGATTGACAGGCTGTTATAAGGGTTACATATTTATATTTGATGCTTATACAGTGTAGAATGCACTTTGGATGATGGTTGATTATTCATCGTTGTTATTGTATACATGAGTTGTAGAAAATCCATATAATTAACATTATATGGCAATTGATTGGGCCTCATTCCAGTTTTGAAATAGAAATATTTGAAAAAGAAATATTTGAATAGAAATATTTGAAAAGGAAATATTTGAAATAGAATATTTGAAAATAGAAATATATGAAGCCGTGTTGATTGGATTTACGCCATTTTGATGTGAACGATATTCACATCGATTTTATTCATTTTATAATGAATATCGAAAGTGATTTCAAAATCTGATATTTTGAAACGAATTGAAATTGAATATAAAATGAATTCGAATTGAAATTGAATAGAATTGAATTTGAATAGAAAACGAATTCGAATTGAATAGAAATGAATTTGAACAGTAATTGAATTCGAATTAAATTGAATTAGTATTGATTTTTGGGTTTATCGTGAACAGTGTTTTAAATAACACTTATTCTTTAACCCGATAATTAATGAAATGTGATTTTGGGTTGTCGTGAACGGTATCTTCAATAAAACTGTTCTTAGACCCAAAGGAGTTAAGAAAATCAGAAATAACTGGAGGTTAGTTAAGCTGAATGGTTTCTAAGGTATTGATCTGATGTTGGTTTCGGCCTTCGAGGTTAATACTTAGGGAACTGCTCACTTGCTAATTTACGGTTAGGGACTGATTGAAATGTGATGTGATTTTGGGTTTATCGTGAACCGTGTTTTAAATGACACTAATTCTTTAACCCAGTTAAAGATTAAAACTAAGTGGAGTTTTAATGAATCTTTAATTAGAGTGAAAAGATCGAGAATGGAGTTTCACCAGTTTTGCTCCAGGCGATAGTTAAATCTTTAATTAGATTTGAACGAGAAATGGTAATTAAATTTACCGATAACACCGTGGTGTTAGGTATGAAGTATTACCAGTTTTACTTCATGGGATGAATAGGTTGGGGTTGGGAAATTAAAACAAATGATTACTTCGGTAAGGTTCGTTAATCCCGACTAGTTTGAATTGATATTCAAAGAAAGATTAAAGAATAAATTTAAAGGATTTATCTTTGATAAAATTAACGGGAACCTTTCTCTATGAATGTGAAATTTAGAAACTAACTGTCGGTTAGCTAAGCAGAATGGTTTTCTGGATATTGATCTGATGTTGGTTTCGGCCTTCGGGGTAAATATTTGGGGAATTATTCTCTTGATTAATTACGGTTAGTGACTGATGAATTGGAATGAGGTGTATGTTGTGTTTGTGTAACACTTGTTTATAATATACGCGAGTTATCCGGAAAGACCGGGTTTATCCCATTCTGAATAACTGATACGACGATAAGTCGAAGATGAAGACGATGGTCGAAGACCGGAGGTCTTCACGTCGTTTGGGTGATTACTAATGATCTTGATTGGGATGTACACCCAAGAAGATGGAAGCAGTTGGTGATCGTCCAGACGTACTTGGAGATCGATGTATATGCGGGGTACTAGGTGCCGCAGGTTTCGTTCAGACCCAGAACGGACTTGTAAATGGACTGTGTGTCTGACATGGGATTTCAGTCTGTGTGATTGATTTCTATTAAATATATATCTGTTTGGCGGCGGAGAATTTATTCTCTTGCTTAACGCCCTTCTCTGAGACGTACGAGCTCAGGGGTTATATATTGATGGGTATCAAACGCATGGAGTGAATTGCCTGCGTGGCATGCTTAAGTGGCAAATGATCAAGGCTTCTGTTGAAAAGAAAAGTCTTGTGGTTGATGATCAAAGCACGACCTGTGTGGTGTAGCTTTGTGTAATATTGATTCGCGAGCCTCACACCCCGGTGTGAACCCAAACAGGAGAGGACGTCAGGGAGGGCATGCGTTTCTTTCTAGGTAGAAGTGGCGTTAGTGGTTTTACATGCCCTGACGAGTTTGACTTATGTGGTTGTTGTTGTTGCGAGGCGCCTCGGTTTGATCGGACGATCCGGGTTCGATGGAGTCATTCGTTGGCTCATTTACGCCCCATAGGGTGGGGAAACACATGTTCAGGGTTTAAGTTTAATCCACATCGGTGGACTGGCCCTGAGGATCCAAGGGTCACTCGAGATCTGATCCTGAGACACAGGCTAGAGCGTCTCGAATCGGTTGAGGACTATCTTTTGCCTCGGTTCACAGATGGAAATCCAATTTCCAAATACGTGATTTTGCGGTTTTAATTGTAGAACTAGTATGGCGACATGATATATGGTACCCATGCCGTCTATGATTGATACTTATGATTTGGAATTGTTTTATACATTATGCACTTGTAATAGTATCAAATGATTTGTTTTAAACGTACTAAGCATATTTGGCTATTATAAGGAAAAACCCTATCCCTCGGCTTGTGTTGCATTGTATGATGGGACCTGGGTCTTATAATAGATTCATTTTTTTATTTAGCATTGCGCTGTTTGTTATATGCACTGGTATTCTTGGGAGGAAACCCGTTCCATGTTATACGGCGTGGTCCCTTGATTTGCCTAACTTTAAAAATAAAGATTAATAACTTTTTTAGTTCTCACACCAGTCCCATGACTGACCTGGAGTTTATTGTTTTGGCCTAAACTCTGGGTGCCCTTATTTTGACACGGGCAGCTAGTAGTTTTGGTTTTGCAGATTTATATTCACAGGATCCTGGTTTATAGCTGGAACGATATCCGGAAAGCTTTGTGTCCGTATATCTCTTCTAGTCGTGTATTGTATTATTTTCCGCTGCTATGTAATGTATTGTAATCTCTGATATTTTCTGTTGTGTAATATTCATTTATACTCTGTATATTCTTATATTCTGATGGAATTGTTGTAATAAATAATGAAATGTTCTTCGTCTGCGTTCTATTTTGTCGTGTTCTCAAAACAATCAGGCGTTTCGAACGGTCTAGATCGGTTTAGCGACTAATTCGGATCGAGCGAAATTCCTTGTTGTCACAGTTGGTATCAGAGCTTTGGTTTACAAATCTCAGAGAACAAGACACACTAGAACCATAAGAAAGAACTCATTAGATATTGGATTAGTAATATCCAATGGGGATGACTCATTAGAGATGGGATCAGTAGTATCCTAGAACGAGTGTAAAGAATATATTTTTGAAAATGAGAACAAATTTTGTTTTGAAAATTTAAATCAACTATTCGTATTAGATTATTTATTTTAAATTGATTTGGAAAATCCAATATATAATGATTTTGCATATGCGTCTTGCAAATGTGTATTCGAAGTTTTAATATACTGAATAGTTATAGAATCATACTCTAGTTGCCCAGGGATAATTCTGGTGATGGGGCACCGTCGCCAGTATTTATTTTCGAGTAACGGAAGTGAGATTTCTATATTTCCATTAGACTGGTGTGAGAACCGAAATTAGATAGGGCCTATCGTTGTGAATTGGCATCAAAAACATGATTTTCTGTATTTGTATCAAAATTATGAATTTGAAACGTTAATCCACTAATTGATTGATGTTTGTGTTGTTTGTTTATTTGTTTGATAATTTTGAGCCATTACGCCTAATTGTAGCAAATATTGAATTGTATTGAAAATTGGTCGCATTTGCTTGCATATACATGTACTTACATTGAACAAGTCATAGCAAAGAGGCTAGAGCAGAAGTATAAAATTGTTTGCCCGACAAATAGGTACATGTTTATCATAATTTACTATTTTGTTTGGGTGATGATGATTTTATGAGCCGATTGGCTAGCCGCTTGTCTTTTTCTTTTTCTTTTTCTTTTTGAGATCAGAGGGCCTGTATGGCAATTTCGGGATTTTCCCATGCTCCCAGTGCAGGAGAGGTTATGGCGAAATTTTTCGAAAATTTACGGTGTTAGCCAAATTTTTGAAAAATTTGAAAAGTTCTTAGAAACTGAAAAGTTGAAGGACTTAAGCCGTAGTCAAAACACTGGAAGTTGAGTTGAATTGTTAAACAACTTTCGCCTTCGTTCCTTTTCGGGGACGAAAAGTTTTAAGTGGGGGAGATTGTAATAACCCGGAAATCTGGGCCAATTTAAAATTTTTATTTTGGAAATTTTAGCGAATTTTGATTATTTAAAATGAATTATTTTAAATAATATCGACGAGAAATTTATTTTGAATAGAATTCGAACGTATATATTATATAGTTCGCCATTAGAATATAAATAATTATTTATATTTATAAAAGGAACTGAAAATGGCGCGGTAGTTCGATAATTCGATTTCAAACCTCAATTGAATGTACCGGGTGCAAAATAAACCGGATTTTAGCGAAACCAAAAATAATAGGATCTATTTGAGAATATCTTTCCAACGAACCCGAAAAATAGAAATTTCATAGTGGGGATAAAAAGTTATGCCCAGTTGTAAATTCAGAATAGTCGCTATGGAATTCAGGCCCTTAAAAATGGAAATTTTGCAAACGACCTCGGATTTCGACGAAACCACTTTTGTTGGATCCGGGATGTCAAGTTATTGCTAGATTCCAAATTTCATAATTTTTCGAATCAATATGTGAGAGTGGCAAAGGAAAACGCGTTTGACCTGTTTTAGTTGATTTTAATCGACTAAAAAATGGCCATTTTTCAAATGGTCTCAGAATTCGACGAAACTAGTTTTGTTAGGACCGTATCGTCAATACGAAGCTAGAAAATATTTTTCTGGGATTTTTCGAGTTAGTATGTGACCCCACTAAATTGAAATTCGCGTTCAAATTCAATATATAGCGTTATATGTTGATTTTGAGGAAAACTGATCGAAACGATCGAATCAGCTTACGATACATATCCCATTGTGTTCGGAATGGGGGTAATTAGCTATGGACGACAGGCGGTGGGCCTCGTTTAGAGTTCGAAAATAAAAGTTGCTTTTTGAAATAAATAAATAAATATATATATTTTATATAAACCCCCCCATTCCCTCTTCTTTCTCTCCGTTGACCAGTTTACAATAGAAAAAAAAACCCTCGACATCGTTTGAACCCGCGCCGCCCATCGAAGCCTTCCCCCGTCGCCGGACCTCGCCGCCACCCATCCCAGTCGCGCCTCCACCTCTCCCTTCCCCCTCCGTTCCTCCCTTCCCCTCCTCTCTCCTCTTTCGCTCGAACCCCGCGCCCCCCTGACCAAATCGCCACGCCCTGGCCATCAGAACGCCGCCGCCGACCACCAGCGTCGTCCTCGACCCCCTGCGCCTCTCCTCTTCAAATAACAGTAAGTATTTATTTTATTTTAGTTATTTTATTTCAGTTTTTTTTGTGTAATAACTTTTAGTCTAAAAAAAAAAACTGATTTCATATAAAAACTGAATTTTTCTAGATAGAAAAGATTAGATTTTTAAAATAGAAAAGATACGATTTTTAGCGGTGTAAAAATAGAATTTTTATCTATATAGTAGTAGTATAAAAATGTGATTTTTATACACATGACAAAAAAGTCAAAATTTGATTTTTATATATTGAATAGCAAAGTAAAAATTCGATTTTTATATATTGAATAGCAAAGTAAAAAATTCGATTTTTATATATTGAATAGCAAAGTAAAAAATTCTATTTTTATATATTGAATAGCAAAGTAAAAATTCGATTTTTATATATTGAATAGCAAAGTAAAAATTCGATTTTTATATATTAAATAGCAAAGTAAAAATTCGATTTTTATATATTGAATAGCAAAGTAAAAAAATTCGATTTTTATATATTGAATAGCAAAGTAAAAAATCGATTTGAATAGCGGTATAAAAATGTGATTTTTATCTATTGAAATGAAGCGATAAAAATATAATTTTATTTGAACAACGTGAAAAGACTGCATTGGAATTTCAGTCAAATCCAGACAGTTCAGCAGTTCAAAAGCAAAGCACGGCGGAGTGGAACCCTCAGTGAGAACTTCTCACCTTTTAATTTAATTTTCTAGTTAAAATATATGCTAGGATGCAGACGGTGTTTAGTAGCACCCGACACCCGTCGTCCACAGACCATGGACGGCTTGTATGCTTGTTTGTTTGATTTTGATGTGTAGTTGATTGTGTGATGTGAAATGAAATAAAACATTTATACAGTTGAAATAAAATATTTTATAGTGGAAAATATTTTTATAGTTAAAAATAGAATTTTTAAAGTGTATATGAAATGAAATAAATAAATATAAACAAATCGGACGATTTGTTTATATACACACATTTGTCTGATATTGATTGGGACGGTAAATTTTACACATCGCCCGACTGCACAAATAAAATCTGTGTTTGATGGTTTGAAACCCCACACGGGTATTGGGATGATATTTGACGCACACTAATCCCGATTGTTTAGTTGTATGTCGATATTTTGATTGACAGGCTGTTATAAGCATTACATATTTATATTTGATGCTTATACAGTGTAGAATGCACTTTGGATAATGGTTGATTATTCATCGTTGTTATTGTATACATGTGTTGTAGAAAATCCATATAATTAACATTATTTGGTAAATGATTGGGCCTCATTCCAGTTTTGAAATAGAAATATTTGAAAAAGAAATATTTGAATAGAAATATTTGAAAAGGAAATATTTGATATATAATATTTGAAAATAGAAATATATGAAGCCATGTTGATTGGATTTACGCCATTTTGATGTGAACGATATTCGTATCGATTTTATTCATTTTATAATGAATATCGAAAGTGATTTCAAAATCTGATATTTTGAAACGAATTGAAATTGAATATAAAATGAATTCGAATTGAAATTGAATAGAATTGAATTTGAATAGAAAACGAATTCGAATTGAATAGAAATGAATTTGAACACTAATTGAATAGAATTGGATTCGAATTAAATTGAACTGGTATTGATTTTTGGGTTTATCGTGAACAGTGTTTTAAATAACACTTATTCTTTAACCCGATAATTAATGAAATGTGATTTTGGGTGGTCGTGAACGGTATCTTCAATAATACTGTTCTTAGACCCAAAGGAGTTAAGAAAATCATAAACTAACTGGAGGTTAGTTAATTTGAATGGTTTCTGAGGTATTGATCTGATGTTGGTTTTAGCCTTCGGGGTTAATACATAGGGAACTGCTCACTTGCTAATTTACGGTTAGGGACTGATTGAAATGTGATGTGATTTTGGGTTTATCGTGAACCGTGTTTTAAATGACACTGATTCTTTAACCCAGTTAAAGATTAAAACTAAGTGGAGTTTTAATGAATCTTTAATTAGAGTGAAAAGATCGAGAATGGAGTATCACCAGTTTTGCTCCAGGCGATAGTTAAATCTTTAATTAGATTTGAACGTGAAATGGTAATTAAATTTACCGATAACACCGTGGTGTTAGGTATGAAGTATTACCAGTTTTACTTCATGGGATGAATAGGTTAGGGTTGGGAAATTAAAACAAATGATTACTTCGGTAAGGTTCGTTAATCCCGACTAGTTTGAATTGATATTCAAAGGAAGATTAAAGAATAAATTTAAAGGATTAATCTTTGATAAAATTAATGGGAACATTTCCCTATGAATGTGAAATTTAGAAACTAACTATCGGTTAGCTAAGAAGAATAGTTTTCTGGATATTGATCTGATGTTGGTTTCAGCCTTCGGGGTTAATATTTGGGGAATTATTCTCTTGATTAATTACGGTTAGTGACTGATGAATTGGAATGAGGCGTATGTTGTGTTTGTGTAACACTTGTTTATAATATACGCGAGTTATCCGGAAAGACCGGGTTTATCCCATTCTGAATAACTGATACGACGCTAAGTCGAGGATGAAGACGATGGTCGAAGACCGGAGGTCTTCACGTCGTTTGGGTGATTACTGATGATCTTGATTGGGATGTACACCCAAGAAGATGGAAACAGTTGGTGATCGTCCAGACGTACTTGGAGATCGATGGATATGCGGGGTACTAGGTGCCTCCGGTTTCATTCAGACCCAGAACGGACTTGTAAATGGACTGTGTGTCTGACATTGGATTTCAGTCTGTGTGATTGATATCTATTAAATATATATCTATTTGGCGGCGGAGAATTTATTCTCTTGCTTAACGCCCTTCTCTGAGACGTACGAGCTCAGGGGTTATATATTGATGGGTATCAAACGCATGGAGTGAATTGCCTGTGTGGCATGCTTAAGTGGCAAATGATCAAGGCTTCTGTTGAAAAGCAAAGTCTTGTGGTTGATGATCAAAGCACGGCCTGTGTGGTGTAGCTTTGTGTAACGTTGATTCGCGAGCCTCACACCCCAGTGTGAACCAAAACGGGAGAGGACGTCAGGGAGGGCATGCGTTTCTTTCTAGCTAGAAGTGGCGTCAGTGGTTTTACATGCCCTGACGAGTTTGACTTATGTGGTTGTTGTTGTTGCGAGGCGCCTTGGTTTGATCGGACGATCTGGTTCCGATGGAGTCATTCGTTGGCTCATTTACGCCCCATAGGGCGGGGAAACCCATGTTCAGGGTTTAAGTTTAATCCACATCGGTGGACTGGCCCTGAGGATCCAAGGGTCACTCGAGCTCTGATCCTGAGACACGGGCTAGAGCGTCTCGAATCGGTTGAGGACTATCTTTTGCCTCGGTTCACAGATGGAAATCCAATTTCCAAATACGTGATTTTGCGGTTTTAATTGTAGAACTAGTATGGCGACATGATATATGGTACCCATACCGTCTATGATTGATACTTATGATTTGGAATTGTTTTATACATTATGCACTTGTAATAGTATCAAATGATTTGTTTTAAACGTACTAAGCATATTTGGCTATTATAAGGAAAAACCCTATCCCCCGGCTTGCGTTGCATTATGTGATAGGACCTGGGTCTTATAATAGCTTCATTTTTCTTTATTTAGCATTGCGTTGTTTGTTATATGCACTGGTATTCTTGGGAGGAAACCCGTTCCATGTTATACGGCGTGGTCCCTTGATTTGCTTAACTTTAAAAATAAAGATTAATAACTGTTTTAGTTCTCACACCAGTCCTATGACTGACCTGGAGTTTATTGTTTTGACCTAAACTCTGGGTGCCCTTATTTTGACACGGGCAGCTAGTAGTTTTGGTTTTGCAGATTTATATTCACAGGATCCTGGTTTACAGCTGGAACGATATCCGGAAAGCTTTGTATCCGTATATCTCTTCTAGTCATGTATTGTATTATTTTCCGCTGCTATGTAATGCATTGTAATCTCTGATATTTTCTATTGTGTAATATTCATTTATACTCTATATATTCTTATATTCTGATGGAATTGTTGTAATAAACAATGAAATGTTCTTCCGTCTGCGTTCTATTTTGTCTTGTCCTCACAGTAATTCGTTCTTTCTCATCTCTTCGGAGACCGGGGAAGTCGGGTCACAACAGTACTCTAGGAACGGTACACTGGAGTTCAACAAGAACATCTTGCAACTCAGCCACACATGACCGACCACTCATTTCGCTTGAGTGTATCGAATGTATATCACCAATGGTTGGGATCAGCAACCGTTTCCCGTATATATATATATATATATATATATATATATATATATATATGGGACAACATTGATAGATTAAAGAAGCAAATGAATATTCTCTAGATAGGTGATGATACACCCTAATAGGATCTAACCACATAGCCATGTTGCCTGCCCGATTTTTGTAATTTCCCGATTGTTGAGGCCAAAGGCTACGATTACTTTCCATTTATTGATAACACGAACACTTTGAATGCCACATTATCAGATCCGTTAATCATTAATTGGTTTACACAAATATTCTGGATGTTATGCTAAGGGAATAAATCCGTTGCAACCATATATATTTATACAGACCAACCCATTCGATCATTGGAAATACTTTGTCAGACATTCTTCCATTTATGTTCGTTCTGGGATTGAACGAAACCGAAGGCACTATTCAGTACATCCATCCTAGGCAATCTCTACCTAAGACTTATACAACAACCCTTGCACTTTACTCTGTCTTCAATTTCCTTTGGCATATATGATTCACAACGTTTATGCCAATACAGAGTGGTTCTTCGGATAAGAATCCAACCGGTCTCTCCATATTAACAATGTAAATATGGTTAAAACTTTGATAGTCGGTGATTTAGCTATCAAATGAAAACATGTCCGTGTACACACAACGATCTTATTTCCAAATGGAATTATTGATCAAATTATCAAACATATATATATATATATATTCATATTTCCTTATTTTCTATATTTATAAAATATACGTTATTAATATTGGAAAACATTTCCAATCCTCATTCACATTTCATTAACTTTTCAAAATCATCAGTTCCTAACTATAAACAAGTAAGTGAACAATGCCCTAAGTATAAATCCTGAAGGCCGAAACCAACATCAGATCGATACTCTGGAAACCATTCAACTTGCCTAATCTCTAGGCAGTTTCTAATTTCCTTTAACTCCGTTTCTTATCGAATCATTTCTTACGAAACTCTAGCATTCAGTTTACAAATCCTATTCTTTTATAAAAACATTGGTTATAACGATAACGTTATAATCCCTACTTCTGAAATATCTAACTTAAAATCTAACTCGATTAACTCAAATCAATTAACCCTAACTCCATTAACTTTAATTCATTAACTCTTATCACTTAAATCCTTTCGAATAAACTATATTCGATTAGCTCCTTTCGAATAAACTATATTCGATTTACTTTATTGGCTTTATAAAGATTTCCCCTTTTATAACGTTTATCCGTTTAAAAAGATTTCATTTTAATAGCGTTTGTTCATTTATAAAGATTTACTTTTAGTAACGGTTCTTCACTTTATAAATGTTCTTTTAATAACATTTCTCCACTTATAAGGATTTCCTTTTGACAACGTTTTCCTTTTATATAACGGTTTCCTTTTTATAACATCCTATTCCTTTATAATTGATTTCCTTTTTATAACATCCTATTCCATTGCAAATAATTTCCTTTTTATAACTCTATTTATTTTCTAAATAAATATTCCTTCTTAATCCTATTTGTTTTCTAACAAATATTTTCTTTTAATCCTATTTTTTTCCTAACAAATATTTCCTTTATAAAATCCTTCGATTTGATAAATAATTCATTTTCAATAACTCTTCGAAAATTCCTCTTTCTATATTCCAGTATTTCGTATGGTATTTAAAATACCGTATAACCATGATTACTATCAACTAAGCACACATAATCAGCACAGATTATATAACACATCACATATCACAATATATGAAACAAAACAGTATTTTATATATTGAGGAACCCAGTTGGGTCCCCCCAACCTGTTCCCCTGCATCACAGATGTTAAACCATATAGTTAACATCAACTTCATTTTAGTATGAAATGTTCGGATAAGCAACAATAATATATATGTTTAATGGTTTATATATATATTTATGTGTGTATATATATATATATATATATATATATATATATATATATATATAATTTCAACTAACTGACTAGTAGTTCAATCAACCCAATCAACTCACAGCAATCAACAAATAATTATCAGTTCTAAGAATACGTTATGAAAATATAACTGTTCAGAGTTAGTGAGTTTTACTCACATTGTCGGTAATCGTTAAATAACGATTTACAGTCGATGATTCTGATCATACAATTTATTTCGCTATAAATTCGACAAGTTCCAATATATGCCCAGACAGTTCCAGAATGTAGTGTCGGTCTATACGGTCATATCGGATATGCTTTTGTCAATTTTAGAAAATATATACAAACATTATACATTTTATAAGTTATACAGATATTAAAGGGTTTTAAATTAAACTAGGCTAAATATGTATATTAGAGTAGGGCCTCACCATTTCCTCACTACGGTCCATCAACCTATTCAAGTCCAGACCCGCATCAAATGAATCCGCTCTTCATCTCCATCATCCCTCCTACTAATAAGCACAAACTCGTATGCGCTACATACGTCTTCCCCATCATTACAACACGCCCAACTCCTCCAGACCGCATCCTTCTCTAATTAACAAATCTCAACAACGTCACCACTAACACAGTAAACGTCACCATACCAATTTTAGAAAGTAAATGTACTACATTCATGTTTCCAAAATAATCAAACCTTCCAGCATAAACTGACCGTCCCCTTTCTCCTTTTCCATCAAGGCCTTAACAACATCCCGATCCACTGAAATTTCCACCATACAATACAAATCCAACAGAGACCACCTACTCCTCTTTCCCGTCTCCATTCCTCCATGAACCCGCTACCTGAAACACCTTCTTCTCCATTTGCTTGCGTTGAACTCAGATCCACCACCTTCCCTCTGTTTTAAACCAATGCCTTCTAACCAGTACCCCACACAGCAACATCATTTGCCAGTATAAAGCTTCTGCTTCACTGCAAATTCTCGCATCCTTATTCGAACTCGCGACTTCGGATCCTCCGGCGCAGCAAGAAAAAGACATCGACCTTTTTTTATTTTCTTTCCTTGATCCGATCTTTTGGGTTTAAGAATGAGATAGTGGCGGCTTGTTTTGAGCTCACAAGAATTAGGTTTCTAGTGTTTTACATGCGGGCTATTTATGTTAAGTTATTTTATCGGGTGAGGTTTATATTTTTAAAGTACTCGATTTTCGGTTTGAGGATTTCTTGGTGGCGGCCCTTTTGTTTTCAGGAGATGGAACGAATTAGGTTAGGAGCTGATCATTTTATAAGGAGAAAGTTGGATCCTTTTCGTTCATTTCATTTTTTAGTGGGGATTTGTTTTAGTTTTGACCACGAAATGTTTAAAGGCCGGAAATAAGCCACACAACATTAATTTTGACCTCAAAACTTAGAGTATACTTTCCCCTTTTATCTGGTTAAGTATATAACATTGAACACCTCGTTACACACTACTTCCTATACATACGAGCCATGAACAAAGAAAACAAAAATACAATTGTAATCTGCGATGTGCCAGGATTCCAATAATATAAAAATATCGGTAGGTTAACTCATATTGTGAAACCCCTTATGTATTGGTTAAAGGTGCAAAATACTTCAAATAAAAAGTTGCGTATTTAATTAATTAAAAATTACAGTAAAATTCTAAAAATTAAATTATACCTATGTCTCAAAAGAGCCTTGTCTAAATTCAAACCCGATCTCTAGTTATATCGAACAAACCGTTACGGTCGATAAACGATTCTATAGCGATTATTTTAAAATTTGATTTGGACATATCTCAAAATATACACGACGAAATCCTGATTTTTCTCTTCCATTAGAAAGATATACTCCACCATCTCCGTATGTTTCTTGTTTCACAGAAATCCAACTTAAAACGGCCTCTGTATATTCAGCTGAAGTTCGAATCGCCAATTTACAAAATTGCAGCGCCATTTCGAGCTCGATTATATTTATAATATAATTATATGTTCAAACTAATGTTATTTAAATATATTCGTTATTTTAATTCAACTCTAAATTGTTTTATATATTTCGAATTGCCCAATTCACACCATATCGCCATTTCAGCCAATTCTGATTATTTCAGAAATTTAAAATATTATTTAATTATAATATTAATTAAATATTCCATCATTGTTTAATTAAATGATGTTTGAAAAATATAAATCACTAATTATATAATTAAATAAGCTAATTATATATCGCAGAAAATTCGGGTCATTACAATTATCTTTTACTTTCAAAAGGATTTTGAAATTTAAAATCAAGTTGGATGATTTCTCTTAAAAGCTTTGCGAGTTTTTCTCACTTTGGTTCACCAGACTGACCCGGGGTTTTGTAAATGCTTGGGTTAGACCGGATTGTACAAGTTCAGGTTATCGGATGCTGCGATGTCCAGAGACGTGCTGGAGATGTTCAAACGCATTGTATCTTGTATTTATTCCACTGTGTGATGGTATATGAGGATAGGTTATTATTACTGTCCCGATGTGTGATGTACTCTGATATTGTAAGTATTTTTAAAAGCTATCAATAAAGATATATTTCTATATTATATTTTGTTCCGCTGCAAAATGTGAGACTCTGTGTTATGTTGTTGGTCCTTCTTCTATTCTAATATTTCTTTCTTTATTATCTCACCCTCTAATTTCTTTCTAATAACGTTCCAATGTTTTCAGTGATTGGAAGGTCGGCATGAGGTACGGTAATTGTATTTATGTCTATTTTCGAGGCCGAAAATCCTTGGGTCGTTACAGTGGTATCAGAGCTATTGGTTTAGTAATAACCTTGGCTCTGTGGTGTAACTCAATAGAGATTGGGTTAGTAATACCCTAGATCGAGATTGAGTGTATATATATGAGAGCGTATTTGTAAATTTCATATACAAATGTTTTGTATTGTGTTGGTTGATCAGTTCAAGTGTTGAGAAGCATTGAACTGTCAATGGACACAGTATTATTTTGTAAAGAGGGTAAATGTAATAACTTTACCCAAATTATATTTTTGTGTAGAAAAGAAATAATTTTATCAAATTATTGAGTTATTAGTGTGTTGATTGATTTGAATGGAATTCAAATTGGATTGAAAATTTGAATTGGAAACTTAACCTTGTTAAGTGTATTTAAATTCAGAATGATATCAAAATTAAATAAAAAAATTTGGAAATTTGAAATTAAATGAATAAATAATAATTAAATAGAAATCGATCGAATATTAATCGATTGATGTTCTAATCTGTGAAACTAAAATAAAATGTCAATATTGAATGTAAATTCGATTTATTGGGCTGATTTGGTTGTTGATTGTGAATTGGTTGTTATTGGCTGATAGTTTGTGTGAATGGTAATAATCTACAATTTAATGGAGCTCAATGAATTATAAAATAAAGAATAATTTCCAGTATAAATTAATCTGGAATGAACTGCATATGAATTGGAATTTTTGGTTTAACCCTGTATTTGATAATGAATTGATGCTGCATGTTTGATTTTGGGATTCAGTTGATTAGGGAAATATTATCTCAGAATTTCATATATTTATTACTGATATGTGAATTGAGTTAAGTACAGGTGCCTGATGGTTAGGCAAATTGATAATGGTTGAGTAAATCGCATATACATTGAGCCAGTATGCTCAATACGCTCGTAAAAAGGTATGCCTACGCAGAAATATAAAATTTTGGGTTTTGATTTTTGTCTTCCGACCGTGTGGGTCGATGTATATATATTATTTGTTCATGCGATATCGCAGATGTCACTCCGTGCAGGGGAAACTCTACCGAATTTTTCCGGGAATCTAAAGTGTTAGAAAATTTTCGATATTCTTGAAAAATATTTTTGTACGGTATTGAATCGGTTTTTGATTTAAAATAAATTGGGTTTGGAAATTAATGGGTTTGTAACTTCCTTTCCTACCTTAGCAATTTCGATGATGAAATTATCTTAAGGGGGGAGGAATGTAACGACCCATATTTTAGGGAGACAAAATTTTAATTTAATTTGTTATTTTAAATATTATATTTGGAATATTATGAATTTTAATATATGATTCGTTATTGAAATAAAGTTTGAACGTTATATATTATATAATTATAAAACGAGCTCGAAATGGCGCCGCAGTTCGTAATATGGAGTTTTGAACTTCAATTGAATATACATGATCCGATATAAGTCGGATTTCTATGAAACAAGAAATGTATGAATCTTGTTGATGATAATTTTCATATGAAAGAGAAAAATCCAGATTTCGTATTATAGATTATTAGTTATGGCCAAATCAAAATTTGAAATAGTTGCTATGGAAATCGTTATTTAATTTATAGGCCTTTAAATAGCCATTTTTCAAATGGTCTCCGTTTTCGATGAAACCAGTTTCATTGGAACTGTAACGTTAAATTATTATACGGTATTAAATTGCATGGCAAACCGATGTCGTATGTGACCACGGTAGCAGTAAACGTCCAGTTAATTCCTATTACGCGTAATTAATTTAATTTAATAAAGGAGTATTTGCATATAACGTGAGCAGACGATCGAATTAGGCCATGAAACCAGTTTTGTTGAGTTTGTATCGTTGATTAGTGTCAAAATAACTATATAGTTTGTTATTTTTGAATACCGGGTAATTTGGTGTCCAAAATGGCATTTCAGTGCATATAAAAATAGCGTACGGGGAAGCAGTCTTGGAATGCGACAAAACTGGTGTCATTGGATTTGTATTAATTAATTATTGTAGAATTCCAATTTGTGTGTCAATCAGGCATATTTGATCGTGGCAGCGATAAACGCCCAAATCATTTCTATTATTTTTGTCAATTCAGACAGGGGTAACTTTAAACGAATGAACGACTGGCCAAATGAACTACGATTTGGATGAAACAAGATTCATTGGATCCTTTAGGAAGAGGTCTAGTAAAATGTCAAGGTCCCATATTTTTTGAATTTTTCTGTAATTATAGGAATTTTAAACATTTGACTTTCCATCGATAATTATATAGGACTTTTCACAAACGACCTCGGAATTCAACGAAACCTGTCCCATTGGATCCAAAATATTTTTTTATGTTAGTATTAGTATTTTTTTTTGTAAAACAAAATTCGTTTGTGTCAGTTTTAAACGATACTTCGGTGGTAAGTTTCACTTTTAATAAAAGAATATTTAATCATCCCCATTCCTTTATAAATATAGGTTCAGCAAACCCTTATTTGCGTTAAAACACTTTCCTTTGGTCAACGCTGGGAGCCGCCACCTTAATAGCAACGAGCAGCTACAAACTCTCCACAAATTTATCAAATTTTCTCCCAATCCGTTAATCTAAATCAAAATCATTCAACAGCGTTGTGTTCAGCTCTGAGAGCTTGCGAAATTGGACGGCCAAGATCATCGTCAGTGATCAGTTGTGGCCAAGGCGAAGCCTTGAAGGATCGGCGTTTGGGAAGTGATCTGAGGTGAAGGAGGCGTTCGGATGGAAAGCTGCTGCAGTCGAGGGTCCAAGAAGGTTAGGCACTGCTATGGGTCATCTCAGATCGACCCCAAGTCATCGGCGCGGCGTACTCAGGCGGTGTCGAGGTCAGTGAAGGCCGAAGCCTGCTATCGCGATGTGCTGAAGGAATTCGAAAAAGGAAGGAGACGCGAGGAGACATGAAATCAGACCGTATACCCTTTAAATAGTGGAATTTGTTTAACGTTAAACTATAATTTAGAAATAATTAATCATTCTCATTTAAATCATTGTTAATAAATTACAGATGGGTTCAGAAGCCTTGGAGTAGAACAGAAACAAAGGGGGAACGAGAGGATTAAAGTTTGATTGGCCTTATCCCATTTGCAGAAGGTCAACGACGGATTATTTAAGTGAAAAAATGTAACTAGTTATATTAACAATATTAATTAAGGGGTTATTAAATTTATAATTACATTACTAATGATATTATAGTATGAGCTTGTAACGACCCGGATTTTTGGCGACTTTGGTTATCGACATAAGCACGATATCGATAACCAAAACATCGAAAAATCCTGGTAATTAATGAAAGAAATTAGAATGTGAGAATAGATAAGATAGAAACTTAGAATAGAAGAAGAAGAAGAACACAACTTCAGAGAAACACGAAACTCACAGCGGAACGAATAACATATAATAGACAACATAACTTTGAAATATAACAGTTATGTATACAATAGCACTTATCAGAGTACAACACTTACAACACAGCGGAAATAACTATAGCTATATGATCTTGAAGCCTCCTTCTCCACGCTCTTCCAGTATATCTGTAAATTCCTGACTACTTGACTGCCCGTACAAAATTAGGCACCCAAGAGTTTAGGGAAAACAAAACAAATAAACTCCAGGTCAGTCATGGGACTGGTATGAGTAAAATAGTTTAAACAGGTATATGAACAAGTAAACGATATGTCATAAGACCACGCCGCAGAACGGAACGGGTTTTTCCCTTATGAGAATCCAAAATATCTTTATATCAAAAACTTTTGATATTATAATAATGTCTATGTACAAATAGATATCAACTAGCAGAAACGCTTTCATCTCACGTTCTACATATATAGTATACAATCAAAATCGCAAGCGCGTATTGGATAATGGATTTCCAACTATGAAAAGGTATGGAACCACCTTCCGACCAGTGTGCTCTTGGAACGATACACTGGAGTTCAACAAGAACATCTTGTAACTCAGCCACACATGACCGACCACTCATTTCGCTTGAGTGTATCGAATGTACATCACCAACGGTTGGGATCAGCAACCGTTCCCATATATATATGGGACAGCATTGATAGATTTAAGAAACAAATGAATATTCTCTAGATAGGTGATTATACACCCTACTTCGGTGCGACCGACTTAGCCATGCTGCCTGCCCGATTTCTGTCATTTACCGGTTGATGAGGCTAGAAGCTACGCTTTATCATTACATCAGATTCACTTCGAATGGTACATTGTCAGATCCATCGAAAATCACTAATTGACGTCTACAACAGCACATTACGTGTTAGCTAAAGAAGTTTCCTTCTCCGCTTCCACTCTTGGTACGGTTGAAGAAATCAATGTACATGACCTTTCTAGAAATACTTTGTCAGACATCCATCTTCATTCACTTAAACTGTCATATCGTCATACCCGCCAAATCACAAATTGACTTATCCAAAAATAACATGGGTATACAGCTAAGAGAAACGAATTCCTCCGCCACCAAACGTGAATATGTTTGAACAGATCAACTTACGCGATCCATTGGATATACTCTGTCAGACATTCATCCATACAAGTTGTCCTGGGACTGGACAAATCGAAGGCACTATTCTGTAAACAGGATAGCCCTTGCATTTTACTCTGTCTTCAATTATCTTTGGCATATATGATTGGCGACGCTTATGCCAATACAGAGTGGTTCTTCGGATAATAGTCCAACCGGTCTCTCCATATTAATAACGTTAAAATGGTCAAAAACTTCGATAGTCTGTGAGTTAACTATCGAAGAAAAACAAGTGTGCAAACAACGATATTATTTCCAAATGGAAATTATATCGAACAAACATCATTTAACATTAATCTCTTTAGTTCATTTATTTACTTATCTCCTGTTTCCCTATATTCTAAATTCTTATTTTCTTTTATCAGAAAACATTTTTGATTCTTGTTTGGAAAACATTTCCAAAACTCCTTTACGATCAAACCTTACCATTTCTTAGTTAAGAAGGAAGTCACTCAAGTTGGGGTATAATTACCTCTCAGACCTTAACTGAACAACGTTATAACTTCAAAATGGTCAAAGTTTATCTTTTAATCTTTAACAACTTCTTTACGCCTTTCTCGGATCCAAGTTTACTAATCCACTTCTATATTTAAAACATTGGTTATAACGATAACGTTAAAATCCCTACTTTCGAATTATCTAACTTTAATTATAACTTCTATTCTTATTAGTGAATAATTAACCTAACACTTATTTATTTATAAATAAATAAATCTCTATTTAAACACTGGAAAGTATAAGTACTTTCCCGAATTCGATATAATCGAATTTGCCGATTAACTCTCTTCGAGAAATCTCTATTTGATTAACTCTTCTTCGAATAACCTATATTCGATTAACTCCTTCTCGAATAAACGATATTCGATAATCTCGCTTCGAATAACTAATATTCAAATACTCTTCCTTTTCAAATATCTCATATTTGAAAATCTCACTTCGATTAAACTATAATCGATAACTCCCTTCGATGAAACTAACATTGATAACTCCTTTAGATGAAACTAACATCGATAACTCCTTTCGATGAAACTAACATCGATAACTCCTTTCGATGAAACTAACATCGATAACTCCTTTCGATGAAACTAACATCGATAACTCCTTTCGTTGAAACTAACATCGATATCTCCTTTCGATGAAACTAACATCGATAACTCCTTTCGATGAAACTAACATCGATAACTTCTTTCGATGAAACTAACATCGATAACTCCTTTCGATGAAACTAACATCGATTTATTTAACTCGACGAACTTAACTGAACTAACTTAACTTGACTCGACTAACTCGACTTACTTGGTTCGACCAATTTGATTCGATTAACTAGGCTCGACTAACTTGACTAACTTAACTCGACTTACTTTGTTCGACCAATTCGATTTGATTAACTAGGCTCGACTAACTTGACTAACTTAACTCGACTTACTTGGTTCGACCAATTCGATTCGATTAACTAGGCTCGACTAACTTGGTCGAACCACCCGATCAACTCAACTTATTTGACTTAACTTATTTCTCAACTCGATCAACTCGATTAACTCCTATCGAATAACTAATATTCGATTAAACTCCATTCGCTTGACTCTAGATCGCAACGATCACAATGGTTACGCCTGACTCCCTCAGGAAACATCCGACCGCCGTAGGCTATTTACAACCCTGCTAATAATGCTAGCAGTCGTACAAGATGGCAACTTACCCTGAATACTATGTTTGACTAACTCTGTCTCAAATAACTATATTTGATTAACTCTTGTTCGTTTTAACTCTAATCAATTAACTCTAACTAATTAACTCCAACTGGTTAACTCTAACTGATTAACTCTAACTGTTTAACTCTAACTGATTAACTCTAACTGGTTAACTCTAACTGATTAACTCTAACCGGTTAACTCTAACTGATTAACTCTAACTGGTTAACTCTATTTGACTAACTCGACTTGACTAACCCCTTTCGAATAACATATTCGATTAACTAACTTTCGAATACCATATTCGATTAACAAACTTCGAATACGATATTCGATTTCTCCTTTCGAATACCATATTCGATTAACTAACTTTGAATACCATATTCGATTAACTAACTTCGAATACCATATTCGATTAACTCCTTTCGAATGTCTATATTCGATTAACTAACTTCGAATACCATATTCGATTTCTCCTTTCGAATGTCTATATTCGATTAACTAACTTCGAATACCATATTCGATTTCTCCTTTCGAATGTCTATATTCGATTAACTAACTTCGAATACCATATTCGATTTCTCCTTTCGAATGTCTATATTCGATTAACTAACTTCGAATACCATAATCGATTTACTTTATTCACTTTATAAAGATTTCCTTTTTAACAACGTTTTATTCATTTGAAAAGATTTACTTTTAAATAATGGTTCTACACTTTAAAAATGATTTCTTTTTTTATAACGTTTCCTTTTCAATTCTATTTGTAAATGGTTTACAAATATTTCCTTTTCAAATTTATTCTTGAAATATTCTAACTCCTTAAATCCTCTGAAAAATTCGCCATAACCTCCTTTGTATCGGGAGCATCGGGAAAATCCCCAAACTCGCCACACAGGCCTTTCCATTCAAAAAGAAATGTTTTGAATTTATTTCCTTTTCAAATATCTCCTATTTATAAATATTCCAATTTATAAACATTTCTTATTTATAAATATTCCATTTATAAATATCTCTTGTTTATAAATATTCCATTTTATAAATATCTCTTATTTATAAATATTCCATTTTATAAATATTCTATTTTCAATATCACTTTGAAAATTCCCTTATCAACATTCCGGAATGTTATGGTATTCAATCATATCAAATCACGATGTTCAATATCGTCCAAGTACATATAATCGCCCACCGATTTTATATCACATCGTATAACAATATATGAAAAACAATAAAATAACTGTTGAGGAATCGAGTCGGATTCCTCCAACCTGTTTCCCTGCATCACAGATGTTAGACAATAGAATAACATTGATTTCACTTCATTGTTAAATATTCTGATAAACAGAATCGACATATAGATATTTAACAGTTTATATATATATATTTACATACATATATATATATATATAATATTTCTACTAACTGACTAGCAGTTCAATCAATCAACCAACACACAAAAATCAATAGATGATTAACAGTTCTAAGAATACATTATAAAAATATAACTATTCAGAGTTGGTGAGTTTTACTCACATTGGCGCATTAACCGTTAAATATCGGTTTGCGTTGTTTGATTTCGACAGACAATTTATTTCACCATAAATTGTAACGAGCTCGGATTCACTCCTAGTCAGCTCCGTGGTGTAGCCACCGTCCCTACGGTCCCAACGCGACTTACGGTTCATCAATCTGATACCGTATGGCAAAGTTATGATATCAAGAAGTTAATATTACATTTAAATTTAAATAAACTTAGATTAAAATTTGTGATGGGCCTTCACCTTCATAATCAAACAGGCCCAATTCCATAACGTCTCGAGCCCAAAACCTCTTCTCTCAAAAACCGAAATGTCGTGCTCAGTTTTGTTCCTCAGCCATTTCCCATTTTTAATCCTCCATCTTTCCTCATACACACCACCGAATCATCTCTCGAATTCACCATTTCTCTCCTCACCTCAAACCGCACACCATCATCACCCCAAAGTTCAACTCGTTACTCGAATACTGCCTCGCGTCGAGCAGCCCTAGACCTCGACTTCAGGAAAACCCACGACCCAAAAAGACTTCGAAACCCACCAGAAATCCAGGACATAGGTTAATTCATGCCCTCAATCCAAATACGATCTCAGAAATTCGCACCATGTGTTCAATATCCCGATTTCACTAACCCTAGCAATTACTGTAAACCGACGAGTTCATCCAACATGCATCGCAGGTCACAAATTGGATACCGAATCGAAGAGCATACATCAGGGAATCCATATATATTGGTTTCAGGATTTATAGAAATTTGGTTTATTTTCTTTTGATTTTCAAGTATGCGATTTTTGCTTTTTCCTGAAATGAGATGGCGGCTTGTTGCTATGTTGACTTCGGTGGAAAAAAAATAGGTTAAGGGAGTTTAGAGGTGTATTTATAGGATTTTTAGTTTGGCTGTGTCTATTAACACCTCATTAATTGCTCTTCATCCCCCGTCCAAATTATAGAATTAATAATACCAATTTTGCCCTCAAACAATTAATTATCTATTTTGTTAAATGTAATTAATAATTTTAATTATTGTTCACTATGACATTAATCGAAATCAACCAACATTTCAAAGGCGGGTTGATTTAATCAATTCAGTCCTCAAATGCAATTCAGTAAAATCGTTTTCTAACTTCGATCAAAATAAGAAAACAAATTAAAAACCACTATGATGCCGCTGTTTTGATATTTTTTGGCATATTTTTATCCCTGTTGTTTGTTTCTTCTTTTTTTCATTGCGGATATTAGATTGTAAAGTTGTTATAGTTTTGATGAAGAAACGAAAAACAATAAAATGAAGTAAATAAGAAAGAAAAGAAACACAGATAATGAAAGAATAAGGACATTTTAGGAATAAACGGGGTGAGAAAAGAAAAAACTGGGGTGAATACTATTTTTTAAAATTACCGGGGTGGGAAGAGCAAATTGTGGGGTGCTAATAGATGGAGCCTTTTAGTTTAGATATTTTCAAGGAGATATTTTTAGATATTTTCTTTTGATATTCTTTCTGCCTTCTAAAAATTCGCGTGATTACATACGATACCCAAAAATCACTAAACTGGACATACTACTACAGTTCGACATTACGGTCCCAATGAAACTGGTTTCGTCGAATTCCGACTCCGTCTGCTCACACAGCATATTTTTAACCGTTAGAATACTGACTATTTTTCACTCTAAAAATCCGTACGGCCACACACTGACTCTAAAAATCACCAAACTTGGAATCTAACAATAATTTGATGTTACAGATCCAACAAAATTAGTTTCGTCGAATTCCGACTTCATTTGCAAAACCGGCTATTTTTAAAGCTCTGGAGACCCATTTAAATATATAAATATATTTAAATATTATTAAATTAAATATAGATAAATTTATATTATCGTATATCTTCACATATGATATCGTCCAGCTCCAGAATATCATATCAGAATATACAGTTTGATATTTCAGATTCCAGATTATCTCGATATTCAGTTTTATATCGAAAATCCTTTTATAACGTAAATAAAGCATTGCAAAAATATAAAGGAAATCCACAGCGACTTTTCTGAAATTTGGTTTGGACGTACATCAAAATCTACACGACGAAATCCCGATTTTTCTCTTCCACTAGAAAGATATACTCCACCAGCTCCACACGTTTCTTGTTTCACAGAAATCCGGCTTAAAACGAATCCTGTACATTCGGTTGAAGTTCGAATCGCCAATTCACGAACTGCAACGCCATTTCGACCTCGATTTTAATTATAATATAATTATACGTTCAAACTGTCGTCGATCGAAAATATTCGTCAATATAATTCAACTCTAAGCTGAATTAAATCTTAGGGATGACCCCGTTCACAAAATATTGTGATTTCCAATATTTTTGATTATTTCTGAATTAAATATATTATTTAATTTAATTAATTATTCACTATAATTAAATTAACGACGATTTAATTCCCTAAATCACTATTTATATAATTAAATAAATTAATTATAATACCTCTGACAAATGCTGGTCATTACATTCTTCCCCACTTAAAATAATTTCGTCCTCAAAATTGCTAAGGTAGAGGACGACCCTATCGATTGGTTAGAACATATTTGTTCACTTCTTAACTTCAGTTTCAACTGAACCAATTTAATTTCATTTAAATTATTAATTACTTCTTATCAACGAAAATTTTCAAAAATCCTGAAAATTTTCTAACGCCTTAACTTTTCTAAAAATTTCGCGAGCACCTCCTTTGTACTGGTCAATATCTCAAACTCCAACTCGCCTCTCTGGGCCCTCTTTAACCCAAAAGAAAATCAAAATGCCAAACGGCTTGCCAATTTGGCTCATAAATCTCATATCCATATATAATATAAACTGGTACCTTTTTGTTGGGCATATCATTATATCCCTACCACTTCCATATGCTATCAACTCAGCATATACCAGTGTTATCTCAATCAAATTCCAATCAGTTCATATCCTCAAATCCAAACCGAATTTTATTCCAACCACAATATCAAATTTCAAATTCTTAACTCATCAACCCAATTCCATAACAGAATATTCTCTAATCCAATTCAATTCTATTTAACTATGTTCAAGTTAAATTTCAATTTATTTTTACCATCTCATTTTATTTAACTTCATTAGTTAAATTTTAATTTCTAGAACTTAAATTCCTGGGTAAATTTCAAATCAATTTGAAATCATAATGCCAATTCAAAACCTTTGAATTTCTAAACACTTGTTTTATCAAAACAATTCAAATCAAAATCTCTGGTAGTAATCCACCACTTAGAACTCGAAAATCACACCGGTGATACTGCGTAGTCATCATCGAAATTATTTTTCAGCGACCCAAGTGATTTCAATACTATATCATTTCAAAACCATTACCGAATACTTCCATTTTGAAAACATTTCAAAATCTCCCAAGAACTTAAAATTTCCTTATTTTAAATTCCAAATCTGATTTAAATTCATATTTAATTTATCTTATTTCATATACTTTACTTATATGATTTTGATTGGTTATATATAACCATTTCACTTTTATAATCTCATTCGATTATAATTACAACCAATATATCTAATATATGATAATATATTACATATCCATACTGTGTCGGTCCATCGTATTCAAGTATTTATTTACTCCTACCGATACAGTGGATCAAACCGATCGACCATAACTCATAAATAACTCAGCCAATGAATCTCCACAATATAAAACCATTTTTATATCAAATACAAATACGCACTCGTATATATACACTCAACTCAATCTAGGGTATTACTAACCCTATCTCTATCGAGTCACGCCACAGAGCCAAGTAATTCTTAACTTAAGCTCTGATACCAACTGTAACGACCCGGATTTTTGGCGACCTTTGGTTATCGACATAAGCACGATGTCGATAACCAAAACATCGAAAAATCCTGGTAATTAATGAAAGAAATTAGAAGGTGAGAATAGATAAGATAGAAATTTAGAATAGAAGAAGAAGAACACAACATCAGAGTAACACGAACCTCACAGTGGAACGAATAACATATAATAGATAACATAACTTTGAAATATAATAGTTATGTATGCAATAGCATTTTTCAGAGTACAACACTTACAACACAGCGGAAATAACTATAGCTATATGATCTTGAAGCCTCCTGCTCCACGCTCTTCCAATATATCTGTAAATTCCTGACTACTTGACTGCCCGTACAAAATTAGGCACCCAAGAGTTTAGGGAAAACAAAACAAATAAACTCCGGGTCAGTCATGGGACTAGTATGAGTAAAACAGTTTAAACAGGTATATGAACAAGTAAACGATATGTCATAAGACCACGCCACAGAACGGAACGGGTTTTTCCCTTATGAGAATCCAAAATATCTTTATATCAAAAACCTTTTGATATTATAATAATGTCTATGTACAAATAGATATCAACTAGCAGAAACGCTTTCATCTCACGTTCTACATATATAGTATACAATCAAAATCGCAAGCGCGTATTGGATAATGGATTTCCAACTATGACAAGGTATGGAACCACCTTCCGATCAGTGTACTCTAGGAACGATACACTGGAGTTCAACAAGAACATCTTGTAACTCAGCGACACATGACCGACCACTCATTTCGCTTGAGTGTATCGAATGTACATCACCAACGGTTGGGATCAGCAACCGTTCCCGTATATATATGGGTTAGCATTGATAAATTTAAGAAACAATGAATATTCTCTAAATAGGTGATTATACACCCTACTTCGGTGCGACCGACTTAGCCATGCTGCCTACCCGATTTCTGTCATTTACCGGTTGATGAGGCTAGAAGCTACGCTTTATCATTTCATCTGATTCACTTTGAATGCTACATTGTCAGATCCATCCAAAATCACTAATTGACGTCTACAACAGTACATTACGTGTTAGCTAAAGAAGTTTCCTTCTCCGCTTCCACTTTTGGTACGGTTGAAGAAATCAGTGTACGTGACCTTTCTGGAAATACTCTGTCAGACATCCATCTTCATTCACTTAAAATGTCACATCGTCATACCCGCCAAATCACAAATTGACTTATCCAAAAATAACACGGGTATACAGCTTAGAGAAACGAATTCCTCCGCCACCAAACGTGAATACGTTTGAACAGATCAACTTACGCGATCCATTAGATATACTCTGTCAGACAATCGTCCATACAAGTTGTCCTGGGACTGGACAAATCGAAGGCACTATTCTGTAAACAGGATAGCCCTTGCATTTTACTCCGTCTTCAATTATCTTTGGCATATATGATTCGCGACGCTTATGCCAATACAGAGTGGTTCTTCAGATAATAATCCAACCGGTCTCTCCATATTAACAACGTTAAAATGGTCAAAAACTTCGATAGTATGTGAGTTAACTATCGAAGAAAAACAAGTGTGCAAACAACGATATTATTTCCAGATGGAAATTATATCGAACAAACATCATTTAACATTAATCTCTTTAGTTCATTTATTTACTTATCTCCTGTTTCCCTATATTCTAAATTCTTATTTTCTTTTATCGGAAAACATTTCTGATTCTCGTTTGGAAAACATTTCCAAAACTCCTTTACGATCAAACCTTACCATTTCTTAGTTAAGAAGGAAGTCACTCAAGTTGGGGTATAATTACCTCTCAGACCTTAATTGAACAACGTTATAACTTCAAAATGTCAAAGTTTATCTTTTAATCTTTAACAACTTCTTTACGCCTTTCTCGGATCCAATTTTACTAATCCACTTCTATATTTAAAACATTGGTTATAACGATAACGTTAAAATCCCTACTTTCGAATTATCTAACTTTAATTATAACTTCTATTCTTATTAGTGAATAATTAACCTAACACTTATTTATTTATAAATAAATAAATCTCTATTTAAACACTGGAAAGTATAAGTACTTTCCCGAATTCGATATAATCGAATTTGCCGATTAACTCTCTTCGAGAAATCTCTATTTGATTAACTCTTCTTCGAATAACCTATATTTGATTAACTCCTTCTCGAATAAACGATATTCGATAATCTCTCTTCGAATAACTAATATTCGATAACTCTTCCTTTTCAAATATCTCATATTTGAAAATCTCACTTCGATTAAACTATAATCGATAACTCCCTTCGTTGAAACTAACATCGATAACTCCTTTCGATGAAACTAACATCGATAACTCCTTTCGATGAAACTAACATCGATAACTCCTTTCGATGAAACTAACATCGATAACTCCTTTTGATGAAACTAACATCAATAACTCCTTTCGATGAAACTAACATCGATAACCCATTTCGATGAAACTAGCATCGATATCTCCTTTCGATGAAACTAACATCGATAAATCCTTTCGATAAAACTAACATCGATAACTCCTTTCGATGAAACTAACATCGATATCTCCTTTCGATGAAACTAACGTCGATAACTCCTTTCGATGAAACTAACATCGATAAATCCTTTCGATGAAACTAACATCGATTTATTTAACTCGACGAACTTAACTCGACTAACTTAACTTGAGTCGACTAACTCGACTTACTTGGTTCGACCAATTCGATTCGATTAACTAGGCTCGACTAACTTGACTAAATTAACTCTACTTACTTGGTTCGACCAATTCGATTCGATTAACTAGGCTCGACTAACTTGACTAACTTAACTCGACTTACTTGGTTCGACCAATTCGATTCGATTAACTAGGCTCGACTAACTTGGTCGAACCACCCGATCAACTCAACTTATTTGACTTAACTTATTGCTCAACTCGATCAACTCGATTAACTCCTATCGAATAACTAATATTCGATTAAACTCCATTCGCTTGACTCTAGATCGCAGCGATCACAATGGTTACGCCTGACTTCCATAGGAAACATCCGACCGCCGTAGGCTATTTACAGCCCTGCGAATTACGCTAGCAGTCATACAAGATGGCAACTTTCCCTGAATACTATGTTTGACTAACTCTGTCTCAAATAACTATATTTGATTAACTCTAGTTCGTTTTAACTCTAATCAATTAACTCTAACTAATTAACTCCAACTGATTAACTCTAACTGATTAACTCTAACTGGTTAACTCTAACTGATTAACTCTAACTGGTTAACTCTAACTGATTAACTCTAACTGGTTAACTCTATTTGACTAACTCGACTTGACTAACACCTTTCGAATAACATATTCGATTAACTAACTTTCGAATACCATATTCGATTAACTAACTTCGAATACCATATTCGATTTCTCCTTTCGAATACCATATTCGATTAACTAACTTCGAATACCATATTCGATTAACTCCTTTCGAATGTCTATATTTGATTAACTAACTTCGAATACCATATTCGATTTCTCCTTTCGAATGTCTATATTCGATTAACTAACTTCGAATACCATATTCGATTTCTCCTTTCGAATGTCTATATTCGATTAACTAACTTCGAATACCATATTCGATTTCTCCTTTTGAATGTCTATATTCGATTAACTAACTTCGAATACCATATTCGATTTACTTTATTCACTTTATAAAGATTTCCTTTTTAACAACGTTTTATTCATTTGAAAAGATTTACTTTTAAATAATGGTTCTACACTTTAAAAATGATTTCTTTTTTTATAACGTTTCCTTTTCAATTCTATTTGTAAATGGTTTACAAATATATCCTTTTCAAATTTATTCTTGAAATATTCTAACTCCTTAAATCCTCTGAAAAATTCGCCATAACCTCCTTTGTATCGGGAGCATCGGGAAAATCCCCAAACTCGCCACACAGGCCTTTCCATTCAAAAAGAAATGTTTTGAATTTATTTCCTTTTCAAGTATCTCCTATTTATAAATATTCCAATTTATAAACATTTCTTATTTATAAATATTCCACTTTATAAATATCTCTTATTTATAAATATTCCATTTTATAAATATCTCTTATTTATAAATATTCCATTTTATAAATATTCTATTTTCAATATCACTTTGAAAATTCCCTTATCAACATTCCGGCATGTTATGGTATTCAATCATATCAAATCACGATGTTCAATATCGTCCAAGTACATATAATCGCCCACAGATTTTATATCACATCATATAACAATATATGAAAAACAATAAAATAACTGTTGAGGAATCCAGTCGGATTCCTCCAACCTGTTTCCCTGCACCACAGATGTTAGACAATAGAATAACATCGATTTCACTTCACTGTTAAATATTCTGATAAACAGAATCGACATATAGATATTTAACAGTTTATATATATATGTATATTTACATACATACATATATATATATATATATATAATATTTCTACTAACTGACTAGCAGTTCAATCAATCAACCAACACACAACAATCAACAGATGATTAACAGTTCTAAGAATACATTATAAAAATATAACTGTTCAGAGTTGGTGAGTTTTACTCACATTGGCGCATTAACCGTTAAATATCGGTTTGCGTTATTTGATTTCGACAGACAATTTATTTCACCATAAATTGTAACGAGCTCGGATTCACTCCTAGTCAGCTCCGTGGTGTAGCCACCGTCCCTACGGTCCCAACGCGACTTACGGTTCGTCAATCTGATACCGTATGGAAAAGTTATGATATCAAGAAGTTAATATTACATTTAAATTTGAATAAACTTAGAATAAAATTTGTGATGGGCCTTCACCTTCATAACCAAACCGGCCCAATTCCATAACGACCCGAGCCCAAAACCTCTTCTCTCCAAAACCGAAATGTCGTGCTCCAGTTTTGTTCCTCATCCATTTCCCATTTTTAATCCTCCATCTTTCCTCATACACACCACCGAATCATCTCTCGACTTCACCATTTCTCTCCTCACCTCAAACCGCACACCATCATCACCCCAAAGTTCAACTCGTTACTCGAATACTGCCTCGCGTCGAGCAGCCCTAGACCTCGACTTCATGAAAACCCACGACCCAAAAAGACTTCGAAACCCACTAGAAATCCAGGACAGAGGTTAATTCATGCCCTCAATCCGAATACGATCTCAGAAATTTGCACCATGTCTTCAATATCCCGATTTCACTAACCCTAGCTATTTCTGTAAACCGACGAGTTCATCCAACATGCATCACAGGCCACAAATTGGATACCGAATCGAAGAGCATACATCAGTGAATCCATATATATTGGTTTTAGGATTTATAGAAATTTGGTTGATTTTCTTTTGATTTTTAAGTATGCGACTTTTGCTTTTTCCTGAAATGAGATGGCGGCTTGTTGCTGTGTCGACTTCGGTGGAAAAAAATTAGGTTAAGGGAGTTAAGAGGTGTATTTATAGGATTTTTAGTTTGGCTGTGTCTATTAACACCTCATTAATTGCTCTTCATCCCCCGTCCAAATTATAGAATTAATAATACCAATTTTGCCCTCAAACAATTAATTATCTATTTTGTTAAATGTAATTGATAATTTTAATTATTGTTCACTATGACATTAATCGAAATCAACCAACATTTCAAAGGCGGGTTGATTTAATCAATTCAGTCCTCAAATGTAATTTAGTAAAATCGTTTTCTAACTTCGATCAAAATGAGAAAACAAATTAAAAACCACTATGATGCCGCTGTTTTGATATATTTTGGCATATTTGTTTCCCTGTTGTTTGCTTCTTCTTTTTTTCATTGCGGATAATAGATTGTAAAGTTGTTATTGTTTTGATGAAGAAACGAAAAACAATAAAATGAAGTATAAAAGAAAGAAAAGAAACACAGATAATGAAAGAATAAGGACATTTTAGGAATAAACGGGGTGAGAAAAGAAAAAACTGGGGTGAATACTATTTTTTAAAATTACCGGGGTGGGAAGAGCAAATTGTGGGGTGCTAATAGATGGAGCCTTTTAGTTTAGATATTTTCAAGAAGATATTTTTAGATATTTTCTTTTGATATTCTTTCTGCCATCTAAAAATTCGTGTGATTACATACCATACCCAAAAATCACCAAACTGGACATACTATTACAGTTCGACATTACGGTCCTAACGAAACTGGTTTTGTCGAATTCCGACTCCGTCTGCTCACGCAACATATTTTTAACCGTCAGAATACTGACTGTTTTTCACTCTAAAAATCCGTACGGCCACACACTGACTCTAAAAATCACCAAACTTGGAATCTAACAATAATTTAATGTTACGGATCCAACAAAATTAGTTTCGCCGAATTCCGACTTCATTTGCAAAACCGGCTATTTTTAAAGCTCTAGAGACCCATTTAAATATATAAATATATTTAAATATTATTAAATTAAATATAGATAAATTTATATTATCGTATATCTTCACATATGATATCGTCCAGCTCCAGAATATCATATCAGAATATACAGTTTGATATTTTAGATTCCAGATTATCTCGATATTCAGTTTTATATCGAAAATCCTTTTATAACGTAAATAAAGCGTTGCAAAAATATAAAGGAAATCCACAGCGACTTTTCTGAAATTTGGTTTGGATGTACATCAAAATCTACACGACGAAATCCCGATTTTTCTCTTCCACTAGAAAGATATACTCCACCAGCTCCACACGTTTCTTGTTTCACAGAAATCCGGCTTAAAACGAATCCTGTACATTCAGTTGAAGTTCGAATCGCCAATTCACGAACTGCAACGCCATTTCGACCTCGATTTTAATTATAATATAATTATACGTTCAAACTGTCGTCGATTGAAAATATTCGTCAATATAATTCAACTCTAAGCTGAATTAAATCTTAGGGATGACCCCGTTCACAGAATATTGTGATTTCCAATATTTTTGATTATTTTCGAATTAAATATATTATTTAATTTAATTAATTATTCACTATAATTAAATTAACGACGATTTAATTCCCTAAATCACTATTTATATAATTAAATAAATTAATTATAATACCTCTGACAAATGCGGGTCATTACATTCTTCCCCACTTAAAATAATTTCGTCCTCGAAATTGCTAAGGTAGAGGACGACCCTATCGATTGGTTAGAACATATTTGTTCACTTCTTAACTTCAGTTTCAACTGAACCAATTTAATTTCATTTAAATTATTATTTACTTCTTATCAAAGAAAATTTTCAAAAATCCTGAAAATTTTCTAACGCCTTAACTTTTCTAAAAATTTCGCCAGCACCTCCTTTGTACTGGTCAATATCTCAAACTCCAACTCGCCTCTCTGGGCCTTCTTTAACCCAAAAGAAAATCAAAATGCCAAACGGCTTGCCAATTCGACTCATAAATCTCATATCCATATATAATATAAACTGGTACCTTTTTGTTGGGCATATCATTATATCCTTACCACTTCCATATGCTATCAACTCAGCATATACCAACGTTATCTCAATCAAATTCCAATCAGTTCATATCCTCAAATTCGAACCGAATTTTATTCGAACCCCAATATCAAATTTCAAATTCTTAACTCATCAACCCAATTCCATAACAGATTATTCTCTAATCCAATTCAATTCTATTTAACTATGTTCAAGTTAAATTTCAATTTATTTTTACCATCTCATTTTATTTAACTTCATTAGTTAAATTTTAATTTCTAGAACTTAAATTCCTGGGTAAATTTCAAATCAATTTGAAATCATACTGCCAATTCAAAACCTTTGAATTTCTAAACATTTGTTTTCTCAAAACAATTCAAATCAAAATCTCTGGTAGTAATCCACCACTTAGAACTCGAAAATCACACCGATGATACTGCGCAGTCATCATCAGAATTATTTTCCAGCGACCCAAGTGATTTCAATACTATATCATTTCAAAACCATTACTGAATACTTCAATTTTGAAAACATTTCAAAATCTCCCAGGAACTTAAAATTTCCTTATTTTAAATTCCAAATCTGGTTTAAATTCATATTTAATTTATCTTATTTCATATACTTTACTTATATGATTCTGATTGGTTATATATAACCATTTCACTTTTATAATTTCATTCGATTATAATTACAACCAATATATCTAATATATGATAATATATTACATATCCATACTATGTCGGTCCATCGTATTCAAGTATTTATTTACTCCTACCGATATAGTGGATCAAACTGATCGACCAGAACTCATAAACAACTCAGCCAATGAATCTCCATAATATAAAACCATTTTTATATCAAATACAAATACGCACTTGTATATATACACTCAACTCAATCTAGGGTATTACTAACCCTATCTCTATCGAGTCATGCCACAAAGCCAAGTAATTCTTAACTTAAGCTCTGATACCAACTGTAACGACCCGGATTTTTGGGGACTTTGGTTATCGACATAAGCACGATGTCGATAACCAAAACATCGAAAAATCCTGGTAATTAATGAAAGAAATTAGAAGGTGAGAATAGATAAGATAGAAACTTAGAATAGAAGAAGAAGAAGAACACAACATCAGAGTAACACGAACCTCACAACGGAACGAATAACATATAATAGATAACATAACTTTGAAATATAACAGCTATGTATACAATAGCACTTATCAGAGTACAGCACTTACAACACAGCGGAAATAACTATAGCTATATGATCTTGAAACCTCCTGCTCCACGCTCTTCCAGTATATCTGTAAATTCCTGACTACTTGACTGCCCGTACAAAATTAGGCACCCAAGAGTTTAAGGAAAACAAAACAAATAAACTCTGGGTCAGTCATGGGACTGGTATGAGTAAAACAGTTTAAACAGGTATATGAACAAGTAAACGATTTCTCATAAGACCACGCCGCAGAACAGAACAGGTTTTTCCCTTATGAGAATCCAAAATATCTTTATATCAAAAATCGTTTGATATTATAATAATGTCTATGTACAAATAGATATCAACTAGCAGAAACGCTTTCATCTCACGTTCTACATATATAGTATACAATCAAAATCGCAAGCGCGTATTGGATAATGGATTTCCAACTATGACAAGTTATGGAACCACCTTCCGATCAGTGTACTCTAGGAACGATACAATGGAGTTCAACAAGAACATCTTGTAACTCAGCCACACATGACCGACCACTCATTTCGCTTGAGTGTATCGAATGTACATCACCAACGGTTGGGATCAGCAACCGTTCCCGTATATATATGGGACAGCATTGATAGATTTAAGAAACAAATGAATATTCTCTAGATAGGTGATTATACACCCTACTTCGGTGTGACCGACTTAGCCATGCTGCCTGCCTGATTTTTGTCATTTACCGGTTGATGAGGCTAGAAGTTACACTTTATCATTACATCAGATTCACTTCGAATGCTACATTGTCAGATCCATCGAAAATCACTAACTGGCATCTACAACAGTACATTACGTGTTAGCTAAAGAAGTTTCCTTCTCCGCTTCCACTCTTGGTACGGTTGAAGAAATCAGTGTACGTGACCTTTCTGGAAATACTCTGTCAGACATCCATCTTCATTCACTTAAAATGTCACATCGTCATACCCGCCAAATCACAAATTGACTTATCCAAAAATAACACGGGTATACAGCTTAGAGAAACGAATTCCTCCGCCACCAAACGTGAATACGTTTGAACAGATCAACTTACGCGATCCATTGGATATACTCGGTCAGACATTCATCCATACAAGTTGTCCTGGGACTGGACAAATCGAAGGCACTATTCTGTAAACAGGATAGCCCTTGCATTTTACTCCGTCTTCAATTATCTTTGGCATATATGATTCGCGACGCTTATGCCAATACAGAGTGGTTCTTCGGATAATAATCCAATCGGTCTCTCCATATTAACAACGTTAAAATGGTCAAAAACTTTGATAGTCTGTGAGTTAACTATCGAAGAAAAACAAGTGTGCAAACAACGATATTATTTCCAGATGGAAATTATATCCAACAAACATCATTTAACATTAATCTCTTTAGTTCATTTATTTACTTATCTCCTGTTTTCCTATATTCTAAATTCTTATTTTCTTTTATCAGAAAACATTTCTGATTCTCGTTTGGAAAATATTTCCAAAACTCCTTTATGATCAAACCTTACCATTTCTTAGTTAAGAAGGAAGTCACTCAAGTTGGGGTATAATTACCTCTCAGACCTTAACTGAACAACGTTATAACTTCAAAATGGTCAAAGTTTATCTTTTAATCTTTAACAACTTCTTTACGCCTTTCTCGGATCCAATTTTACTAATCCACTTCTATATTTAAAACATTGGTTATAACGATAACGTTAAAATCCCTACTTTCGAATTATCTAACTTTAATTTTAACTTCTATTCTTATTAGTGAATAATTAACCTAACACTGATTTATTTATAAATAAATAAATCTCTATTTAAACACTGGAAAGTATAAGTACTTTCCCGAATTCGATATAATCGAATTTGCCGATTAACTCTCTTCGAGAAATCTCTATTTGATTAACTCTTCTTCGAATAACCTATATTCGATTAACTCCTTCTCGAATAAACGATATTCGATAATCTCTCTTCGAATAACTAATATTCGATAACTCTTCCTTTTCAAATATCTCATATTTTAAAATCACACTTCGATTAAACTATAATCGATAACTCCCTTCGATGAAACTAACATTGATAACTCCTTTCGATGAAACTAACATCGATAACTCCTTTCGATGAAACTAACATCGATAACTCCTTTAGATGAAACTAACATCGATAACACCTTTCGATGAAACTAACATCGATAACTCCTTTCGATGAAACTAACATCGATAACTCCTTTCAATGAAACTAACATCGATAACTCATTTCGATTTCGATGAAACTAACATCGATATCTCCTTTCGATGAAACTAACATCGATAACTCCTTTCGATGAAACTAACATTGATAACTCCTTTCGATGAAACTAACATCGATAACTCCTTTCGATGAAACTAACATCGATAACTCCTTTCGATGAAACTAACATCGATAACTCCTTTCGATGAAACTAACATCGATAACTTCTTTCAATGAAACTAACATCGATAACTCCTTTCGATGAAACTAACATCGGTAACTCCTTTCGATGAAACTAACATCGATGTATTTAACTCGACGAACTTAACTCGACTAACTTAACTTGACTCGACTAACTCGACTTACTTGGTTCGACCAATTCGATTCGATTAACTAGGCTTGACTAACTTGACTAACTTAACTCGACTTACTTGGTTCGACCAATTCGATTCGATTAACTAGGCTCGACTAACTTGACTAACTTAACTCGACTTACTTGGTTCGACCAGTTCGATTCGATTAACTAGGCTCGACTAACTTGGTAGAGCCACCCGATCAACTCAACTTATTTGACTTAACTTATTTCTCAACTCGATCAACTCGATTAACTCCTATCGAATAACTAATATTCGATTAAACTCCATTCGCTTGACTCTAGATCGCAGCGATCACAATGGTTACGCCTGACTCCCTCAGGAAACATCCGACCGCCGTAGGCTATTTACAGCCCTGAGAATTACGCTAGCAGTCGTACAAGATGGCAACTTACCCTGAATACTATGTTTGACTAACTCTGTCTCAAATAACTATATTTGATTAACTCTTGTTCGTTTTAACTCTAATCAATTAACTCTAACTAATTAACTCCAACTGGTTAACTCTAACTGATTAACTCTAAATGGTTAACTCTAACTGATTAACTCTAACTGGTTAACTCTAACTGATTCACTGTAACTGGTTAACTCTAACCGATTAACTCTAACTGGTTAACTCTATTTGACTAACTCGACTTGACTAACCCCTTTCGAATAACATATTCGATTAACTAACTTTTGAATACCATATTCGATTAACTAACTTCGAATACCATATTCAATTTCTCCTTTCGAATAACATATTCGATTAACTAACTTCGAATACCATATTCGATTAACTAACTTCGAATACCATATTCGATTAACTCCTTTCGAATGTCTATATTCGATTAACTAACTTCGAATACCATATTCGATTTCTCCTTTCGAATGTCTATATTCGATTAACTAACTTCGAATACCATATTCGATTTCTCCTTTCGAATGTCTATATTCGATTAACTAACTTCGAATACCATATTCGATTTACTTTATTCACTTTATAAAGATTTCCTTTTTAACAACGTTTTATTCATTTGAAAAGATTTACTTTTAAATAATGGTTCTACACTTTAAAAATGATTTCTTTTTTTATAACGTTTCCTTTTCAATTCTATTTGTAAATGGTTTACAAATATTTCCTTTTCAAATTTATTCTTGAAATATTCTAACTCCTTAAATCCTCTGAAAAATTCACCATAACCTCCTTTGTATCGGGAGCATCGGGAAAATCCCCAAACTCGCCACACAGGCCTTTCCATTCAAAAAGAAATGTTTTGAATTTATTTCCTTTTCAAATATCTCCTATTTATAAATATTCCAATTTATAAACATTTCTTATTTATAAATATTCCACTTTATAAATATCTCTTATTTATAAATAATCCATTTTATAAATATCTCTTATTTATAAATATTCCATTTTATAAATATTCTATTTTCAATATCACTTTGAAAATTCCCTTATCAACATTCCGGCATGTTATGGTATTCAATCATATCAAATCACGATGTTCAATATCGTCCAAGTACATATAATCGCCCACAGATTTTATATCACATCATATAACAATATATGAAAAACAATAAAATAACTGTTGAGGAATCCAGTAGGATTCCTCCAACCTGTTTCCCTGCATCACAGATTTTAGATAATAGAATAACATCGATTTTACTTCACTGTTAAATATTCTGATAAACAGAATCGACATATAGATATTTAACAGTTTTTATATATATATACATATATATATATAATATTTCTACTAACTGACTAGCAGTTCAATCAATCAACCAACACACAACAATCAACAGATGATTAACAGTTCTAAGAATACATTATAAAAATATAACTGTTCAGAGTTGGTGAGTTTTACTCACATTGGCGCTTTAACCGTTAAATATCGGTTTGCGTTATTTGATTTCGACAGACAATTTATTTCACCATAAATTGTAACGAGCTCGGATTCACTCCTAGTCAGCTCCGTGGTGTAGCCACCGTCCCTACGGTCCCAACGCGACTTACGGTTCGTCAATCTGATACCGTATGGAAAAGTTATGATATCAAGAAGTTAATATTACATTTAAATTTGAATAAACTTAGAATAAAATTTGTGATGGGCCTTCACCTTCATAACCAAACCGGCCCAATTCCATAACGACCCGAGCCCAAAACCTCTTCTCTCCAAAACCGAAATGTCGTGCTCCAGTTTTGTTCCTCATCCATTTCCCATTTTTAATCCTCCATCTTTCCTCATACACACCACCGAATTATCTCTCGACTTCACCATTTCTCTCCTCACCTCAAACCGCACACCATCATCACCCCAAAGTTCAACTCGTTACTCGAATACTGCCTCGCGTCGAGCAGCCCTAGACCTCGACTTCAGGAAAACCCACGACCCAAAAATACTTCGAAACCCACCAGAAATCCAGGACAGAGGTTAATTCATGCCCTCAATCCAAATACGATCTCAGAAATTCGCACCATGTCTTCAATATCCCGATTTCACTAACCCTAGCAATTACTGTAAACCGACGAGTTCATCCAACATGCATCGCAGGCCACAAATTGGATACCGAATCGAACAGCATACATCAGGGAATCCATATATATTGGTTTCAGGATTTATATAAATTTGGTTGATTTTCTTTTGATTTTTAAGTATACGATTTTTGCTTTTTCCTGAAATGAGATGGCGGCTTGTTGCTGTGTTGACTTCGGTGGAAAAAAATTAGGTTAAGGGAGTTAAGAGGTGTATTTATAGGATTTTTAGTTTGGCTGTGTCTATTAACACCTCATTAATTGCTCTTCATCCCCCGTCCAAATTATAGAATTAATAATACCAATTTTTCCCTCAAACAATTAATTATCTATTTTGTTAAATGTAATTAATAATTTCAATTATTGTTCACTATGACATTAATCGAAATCAACCAACATTTCAAAGGCGGGTTGATTTAATCAATTCAGTCCTCAAATGCAATTCAGTAAAATCGTTTTCTAACTTCTATCAAAATGAGAAAACAAATTAAAAACCACTATGAGGCCGCTGTTTTGATATTTTTTGGCATATTTGTTTCCCTGTTGTTTGCTTCTTCTTTTTTTCATTGCGGATAATAGATTGTAAAGTTGTTATTGTTTTGATGAAGAAACGAAAAACAATAAAATGAAGTAAAAAAGAAAGAAAAGAAACACAGATAATGAAAGAATAAGGACGTTTTAAGAATAAACGGGGTGAGAAAAGAAAAAACTGGGGTGAATACTATTTTTTAAAATTACCGGGGTGGGAAGAGCAACTTGTGGGATGCTAATAGATGGAGCCTTTTAGTTTAGATATTTTCAAGGAGATATTTTTAGATATTTTCTTTTGATATTCTTTCTACCTTCTAAAAATTCGTGTGATTACATACGATACCCAAAAATCACCAAACTAGACATACTACTACAGTTCGACATTACGGTCCCAACGAAACTGGTTTCGTCGAATTCCGACTCCGTCTGCTCAAACAGCATATTTTTAACCGTTAGAATACTGACTGTTTTTCACTCTAAAAATCCGTACGGCCACACTGACTCTAAAAATCCCCAAACTTGGAATCTAACAATAATTTGATTTTACGGATCCAACAAAATTAGTTTCGTCGAATTCCGACTTCGTTTGCAAAACCGGCTATTTTTAAAGCTCTAGAGACCCATTTAAATATATAAATATATTTAAATATTATTAAATTAAATATAAATAAATTTATATTATCATATATCTTCACATATGATATCGTCCAGCTCCAGAATATCATATCAGAATATACAGTTTGATATTTCAGATTCTAGATTATCTCGATATTCAGTTTTATATCGAAAATCCTTTTATAACGTAAATAAAGATTGCAAAAATATAAAGGAAATCCACAGCGACTTTTCTGAAATTTGGTTTGGACGAACATCAAAATCTACACGATGAAATCCCGATTTTTCTCTTCCACTAGAAAGATATACTCCACCAGCTCCACACGTTTCTTGTTTCACAGAAATCCGACTTAAAACGAATACTGTACATTCAGTTGAAGTTCGAATCGCCAATTCACGAACTGCAGCGCCATTTCGAGCTCGATTTTAATTATAATATAATTATACGTTCAAACTGTCGTCGATTGAAAATATTCGTCAATATAATTCAACTCTAAGCTGAATTAAATCTTAGGGATGACCCCGTTCATAGAATATTGTGATTTCCAATATTTTTGATTATTTCTGAATTAAATATATTATTTAATTTAATTAATTATTCACTATAATTAAATTAACGACGATTTATTTCCCTAAATCACTATTTATATAATTAAATAAATTAATTATAATACCTCTGACAAATGCGGGTCATTACAGGGCTGATGCAGGAAACCAAAACGTGATGATCGGCCGACCTTTTTGAAAGGTCCAAGTGTGTACGACTTGTGCAGGATCTATAATATGGCTATGCAGAATGTATGTGATAACTTAAGCTATTCAATTGTTACGCAGGTAAAAATTCGTAAACAAGAAATATATCACTAACAAATATAAATGTTGTAGATAAAGTAAAGTAGAGTAACGACACCAGGATTTTTATACTGGTTCGGACCTCCCGTCCTACGTCCAGTCCCAAAGCTCCTCTTCGGATTTTCACTAAACAACATCCTCGCTTCACCCGGAGGAACAGGTTCACAACACTACTTGACTTGCGGGCTACAAGTTTACCCACTTGATTTCACGGGCTACAAGCTTACCCACTTGATTTCACGGGCTACAAGCTTACCCACAAGACGATTACAAGAGTTTGACCTTGAATGTGTTCTTTCTTCAACACTGATTAGTCAATGATTGAGTACAACCTTCCTATAATCTTATCCTCAAATATATATTGATGTTTGCAAAGATTTGGAAGTGGATTATCGAGTTGAATCACAAGTGTGTTAAATATGCTTGGAGATTCAAACGATAATTGAATGCTTTTGAGTGCTTTTAGAATGCTAAGAATAATACAATATAGATCAGAGAATGGAGAGAAAATTCAGTGTTTTGATTGATTGAAAACTGATGTATTTATAGTAATTGTGAAGTTGCAATTGTTGGTGAAAAGTTACAATCAAAAGAAATGATTTAAATGAAGAGAAATGGATGCAACTTTTCAAGAAAGAAGATGACTCTTCATGAAATTCAAAAATAGGTTGACATGAAAAATTAATAGGTTGACAGGTTTTTGACCGTTATTTCAAAAAGCTGTTGACCTGTTAATTCTAACAGGTTGACCTGTTATATTTTAAAAATAGGTTGACCTGTTATTTTTAATAGGTTGACCTGTTTTTGTCAATATACAGTAAAAACGAGTTTTCATGCATAATTTTGAAAGCAGTGAGAAGTATGATTATTTGAGGATAGATTTTAACATAAAATACTCTAAATAACCAACTTCTAACCTATGGAACCATTGAATCTTCTTTTTGTCGATCATGAAGCTTCTTCTCGTCATTAATCAAAATGATCATTAAAAGTCCTTGACTCAACATTCTCCCCCTTTTTGATTGATGACAACATAGCTTTTAAAATATGATCTCCATTGCTATCTCCCCCTGTATATATGCTCTAACTCCCCCTGAGTATATGTTCTCCCTGGACAAAAAATAACTAAATCTCTGCAAAAAGAAGGTTAGTAATCATTCTCTCCCCCTTTGTCATCGACAAAAAGGGTATATGAAACACCTTTAAACATCCAACAACATTGAACACCATACGTAGAGTGTTTTACATATTAAAGATCATAACAAAACAAAACGACCTTAGTAGCAACCTTACCTAATTAAACATAGCACTTATCACATACAAGTACTAATAGAGTGTTTTAACATAAAACAGAATATAAAAGGATAGATCGAATCAATGAGGTGGCACATCTGATTCAGTCTCGTCTACTTCTTCTTCGTCTGATTCCTCCTCTTCATCTTGGTCCTCTCCCTCATCATTTCCTTCCTCAATGTATGAAGTACCACGTCCACGACCAACATGGGCACTCACTCCAGAACTAGTGCTTTCCTCCAAAGTAGACCATGTAAAAGTAGGAGGCATTGGACGTTTTCCCGGATTCTGAACATGTGTGGCTGAAGATGAAGGTCCGCAAGAAATTGCATCCCAAAGAATGCCAAAGAAAGACTTAAGCTTGTTAAAATGTTTATCCATCTTAGTGTCTAACCGATCAAGCTTGGTATCGGTTCGCTTGAGTCTTGCTTCTAACAGAAATTGATTTCTTGCTATTTGTTCAAAAAATCCTTTGTTGTAGAATTTGGCGAAGGAATCTTAACATCTTCCGGTCTTGGAATAGGGGATTGTGATGAAGATGCTTCAGGAGGACCTCTATGTTTATATTGCTCAAATGGAATAATGGTCAAGAATGGATCCGGAAGTTTCATTCTCTTCTTTGATATTTTATCAATACACTTAGGTGTTGAAATCTTGGATTCCGGAGATTTTATTCCGCAATTCATGAGGAGACGCATTATATATTCATTGTAAAATAAATGTTTGCGAGAACGTTCATTTACCAATGATATCTCATCAAAAACCATAACAATCCAGTTGATATTGATATCACCATATATAGCATATAGCGCCTTAAAATTTTCTTTGTAGATGGCATCAAAATTACCGGTTCATGGCAAGAGAGAATGAGTAATACAATGAAGGAGAATTCTAGCCGTAGGTCTCAAATTTATTCCTTTAGCACTTGACTTGTGATCTTCAATGAATAAATGGCTAATTTTGTCTCTAATATGAATGGGACAGAAATCAGAAGAAATTTTGTACCATTATCTGAAGATTTAAGAACTTCTTCCATTCTGGACTTGGAGATGAATACTTGTTGATCACGTACAACTAACCGTAAGCAATTTGATGAATTTGTTGGCTTGTACTTCTCCAAATTGAGATTAGCATAGAGTAATTTTATCATAATGTGATTAATCTCAACATTATTGTCTTCAAAACTAAGAAGAGATGCTATTTTTGCTTTGGTTGCAATTTCTTTAACATCATAGAGGAGAAAATCGAAGTATTTGATAAACATCCCTTCATGAATGGTATAATCTTTCATCTTATTCCATCTTGTTATAGCAATCGGATCCTTAAGCCAATGTTTGATTTGAGCATCTATGGGATGTTGTTGAGAAGTACAAGAAGAAGTTTTTGATTTCTTTGATTTTGGAGCCATTGAAGAGAAGGTAATGGAGTTTGAGGAGTTAGGATTTGAAGAAAAGTGTTGATTTGAGTAATGAAGAGGTTAAAAACGAAATAGTGTGTTGATATTGGTGGTTAAACCGACTATTGGATGTTTAAAAACAGTATAACCCGAAAACGGTCGACCTAAAATAGTATACCGGTCGACCTAATTAGTTTCTGGTTTGAAATCGAAGAAAAAATGCTAAAGTCGGTCGACATAAAATTGTAACCGTTCGACCGGATTCTATGGTGTTGAATTCGAAAACATTAAAAGCCCGGTCGACCTGTGCATAAATTTCGGTCGACACTTTTTTTTTATATTTTGCTGAAACTTTTTCGGTCGACATAAAATTTATGACCGGTCGACCGTGAAAATTCTCTGGAAATTTTTGTCTTAAAAACCGGTCGACCTAAAATTATTACCGGTCGACCTGTTCGTGTTTCAAGAGACCGGTCGACATCTTTTTTCCAACCGGTCGACCTAGATAATTCTCTGGAAATTAAAAGTGTACAAACCGGTCAACCGAAAATTATCTACCGGTCGATCGTTTTTTGATGGAAATGAATTTTCAGCCTTTTGTTGATCGAATTCAAAGCCAAACAAAGTATTATTATAAAAATATATAACATATACATGAAGTAAGAAATAAAAACATTATTAAAAACATTATAAAGCATCTCCTTTGATCTAATATAAAGAACTCATTTTCTTGGTTCCCACGGAGAGTATTTCCCACTAGCGCCTTCATTTTTGTTGAAATTTTTATCCCACGAGTTTGGTGTTCTTGTTGATGATGATGGCATTTGCGTGGGTTCATGAACATTATTCTTGTTTGAACCACAGAAAAGTGAAGCTAGCTGTTCGAGATACGTTAAGCGAGAAGAAGTTAATCTCTGCTCGTAGTACATCTCCCTTTGAAGATCGACTTGGTGTTTTTGATAGTGGTGTATCTCGTCAATTTTTTCTTTGGTTCGTGGGGAACAAAAAAAAGAGCCTTCTTGCATCGTTTTGATGTTAGAGTATTTCCAGGTGTACGAGAATTCTGATGAAAACCAGGAGGGTGCTCCGGTGTCTTAGGGGAGTAGTGTTCTTCGGACTCGGAACTTGTTATGGTGATGTGTGATTTTCGTGCACATTCATCACAGATATGAGCCATGATAATACGTTGTTTAATGGAGATTAGAGAGAAAAGTTGTCTGAGAGCACTCAAAAAAATAAAAATAAAATATAAACATATATATGGAAGGAATTTTCTATTTGGAGAAAGAAAAGAGATGGTTCGTATTTGTTTAACCATACAAAAATTCTCTTCTAAATATAGTAAAAAAAAAGACATTGGTTTCTGAATAATGTACGAACTCTTGATATATGTTAAAAAGATTTTTACTCTTCGAGTTCTTTTCTTGAAACCAACCCTAGCTCTCTACGTAAGTTGACAAAACTTGATTCCAGTAGAGGCTTTGTAAATATATCAGCTAGTTGATTTTCCGTATTTACGTATTCAAGATTTATATTACCCTTTTCAATGTTATCTCTCAGAAAATGATGTCGAATATCGATGTGTTTAGTCCGAGAGTGGTTAACTGGGTTTTTGGATAAATTTATCGCACTCGTGTTATCACAATATATAATAGAATTCGATAAGTTTATACCGAAGTCTTTAAGTGTTTGTTGCATATATATAACTTGTGTACATGCTAGTGCCGCTGATATATATTCTGCTTCACACGTCGAAAGTGAAACACAATTTTGTTTCTTACTAAACGAAGAGACAAGTGATTTTCCAATAAAATGGCACGTACCACTTGTGCTCTTTCTATCCGTTCGTGATCCTTCGAAATCAGCATCACTATATGATACTAATTCAAATGTACATTCTTTTGGATAGAAAAGACCGAAATCTTTGGTTTTATTAAGATAGCGAATTATACGTTTCACTGCTCGTAAGTGTGATTCTTTAGGATCGGCTTGAAAACGTGCACACAAACAAACACTCATCATAATGTCAGGACGACTAGCTGTTAAATATAATAGAGAACCTATCATACTACGATATAACTTCTGGTCAACATTCTTTCCAAATTCATCTTTTTCAAGATGTGTGGTCGTACTCATAGGAGTTGGTTTACCAGAGGTATTTTCTAGTCCGAAGCGTTTAACTAGATTTCCGCAGTATTTTTCTTGATTGATAAACATACCATTTGAAAGCTGTTCGATTTGAAGACCAAGGAAATATGATAGTTCTCCCATATGTGACATTTCAAATTCTTTGGTCATAATATTTGCAAATTCTTTGCAAAGTTCATCGTTTGTTGAACCAAAGATAATGTCGTCTACATATATTTGGATAACTAATATATCTTTTCGAGAATGTTTAATGAATAAAGTCTGATCAACTTTTCCAATTTGAAATCCAGAATCTATGAGATAGCTTCTTAATCATTCATACCAAGCACGAGGTGCTTGTTTCAATCCATATAAAGCTTTCTTAAGTTTATATACATGATCCGAATATTTCTCATGTACGAACAAAGGAGGTTGTTCGACATATACATTCTCTTTGATAAACCCATTTAAAAAAGCACTTTTGACATCCATTTGAAAAAGTTTGAAATCATGATGACATGCAAAGGATAGTAAGATTCGAATTGCTTCTAATCGAGCTACGGGAGCAAAGGTTTCTTCATAATCGATACCTTCTTCCTGATTATACCCTTGTGCTACTAATCTTGCTTTATTTCTAGTAATGTTCCCTTGTTCATCGGCCTTATTTTTATATACCCATTTGGTTCTTATAACTGATTGATCAGTCGACCTTGGAACCAGTTCCCATACATCATTGCGCTCGAACTGGTTTAGTTCTTCTTGCATGGTAATGATCCAGTATTCATCAGTAGCAGCATCCTTAGGATTTTTAGGTTCGATATTTGAGATAAACGCAACATGACCCATTTGATTAAGTTGACTCCTTATTCTAATTTGTGATGTTACTTCTCCAATAACATTTTGAACTGGATGATCTCTTAGAATTCTCGAAGGAGATCTAAATCTTGGTGGAGAAGGTACAATAACAAGTTGAGGAATATTCTCAACAATTTCTGAGTCAGAATCATTATTTGTGATGGTAGGATAATCAGTGACTATTGTTTCTTCGTCATCCGATTTATTATGAGATGGTTTATAGAATTCGTCAAAAGATACATGAAGTGATTCTTCAATAGTTTTAGTTCTCTTATTGAATACACGATAAGCTTTACTTTGATCCGAATAACCAATAAAGATTCCTTCATCGACTTTTGAATCAAATTTACCAAGATGATCTTTCGTGTTTAAAATAAAACATTTTGAACCAAAAACTTTGAAGTATGAAATATTTGGCTTTCTTTCATTAAATAATTCATAAGGTGTATTTTTAGTAAGAGGTCGAATGGATACACGATTCAAAACATAACATGCAGTTGCTATAGCTTCTGCCCAAAAATGTTTTGGTAAAGTACTTCCATTTAATAATGTCCTTGCACATTCTTGTAATGTTTGATTTTTCCGTTCTACAACTCCATTTTGTTGTGGAGTTCGAGGAAATGAAAAATTATGATTAATACCTTTCTTTGTACAAAAATGTTCAAATTCATTATTTTCGAATTCTCCTCCATGATCACTTCTTATATTTTTAACCTTAAGTCCTTTTGACTTTTGAATTTTCTTGACAAAGGATTTGAAATGAGTAAACGTGTCACTTTTATTTTTCAAGAAAATCACCCATGTATAACGAGAATAGTCATCAACAATTACAAACACATATCGACTATGATTTATGGAATGTATTTGAGTAGGTCCAAATAAATCCATATGCAATAACTCAAGTGGTTGTAATGTTGATATTACCTTCTTAGATTTAAATGATGATTTTGTCAATTTTCCTACTTGGCAAGCGTCACAAAGATTGTCAACTTTAAAGCTAAGTTTGGGTAAACCTTTAACTAGTTCGTTCTTGGCTAGCTTGTCAATAGTTCTAAAGGACAGAAACGTTTGTGCCATAGCCATGGATCATTATCATTTGCTACAAGACACATATCTGAATTATGATTGATATTCATATTCAGAATATAGATGTTTCTATCTCTATGTCCTTCAAAAGCTATATTTTGATCTTTATCTAAAATACTACATTTATTATCCGAAAAAGAAATGATAAAAATTTTGTCGCACAATTGACTGATACTTAATAAATTATGTTTCAAATTCTTAACTAACATGACATTTGTAATAAGAGGTGAGTTAGATGTACCAGAATTGCTCACATCGCCTTTGCCGATGATATAGCCTTTTGAATTATCTCCAAAAGTGACTGGACCACTATCCGAATACGTGATATTTGTTAATAAGCTCTTGTCTCCAGTCATATGCTTTGAGCAACCACTGTCCAGTATCCACTTTCCTCTTTTCTTAAGTGGGACCTACAAAAAATAAAGTTAAGTCTATGGTACCCACTTTTTATAGGGTCCTTAGAGTTAGGTCTTAGGAGTCCAAACCCATACGGGTCCGGTATCCCCTTTATACAAATAATTTGGATTATGATGCACAATACTCAAAAAGTTTTGAATGTACTTGTTTCTGATAAAACTATTATTTGTTTTAGGAACCCATACTTTTATAAATTTGACATTCTTCTTTTGAGATTTCACAATCGGTTTTGGTTTGGAATATAATAAACTAAGATTTTTCTTAGCTTTAGTTTCTTGTACTACCTTATTTTTCCTTTTTCTTTTACCAAGATGTTTCTTGATAACTTGTTTCTTATATCCCAACCCTTGCTTATTTGTAGCTGATTGTGAACTCTCAATAATTTTTGTCAAATTTTCTCAACCTTTGTTAAAGTTAGAAACATTTTTAGTAATATCGTCTAACTTTGTTTGTAAACTAGCTTTTTCAAGATCTAGAGATTTAACTTTTGCTTTAAGCTCATGATTCTCAGTAGTAAGAGTATCATTCTTCTCTTTTTGAACTTCAATTTCTTGAGTCAAAAGAGATAGTTGAGAGTCAATATTAGATGATGATTCTTGAGCCTTTTCAAGTTCTTCTTCTAATATTTTCTTTTCATCATTTAACATATCTCGTTCAAATTCTACTCTACTTAAATCAGCTTGAGCTTGTTTGCATTGTCGTTTCATATCTTTAAATTTATATATCAAATCAGCATTTATATCAAGAACTTCTTCAAAAGAAGGAATTTGTACCTCATCTTTTTTGCCATAAAGCATATATTTGCTTGTTCATTATCTGAGTCGCTTTCATTTTCGGATGAAGATGAATCTGAATCATCCCAAGTTACTGAGAATGCCTGTTTCTTTGACTTGTCCTTTTTGTGTTTGAACTTGTCATTTTCTGTCTTCTTCTTTTGTTCTGGACAATCATTTTGCATATGTCCCTTCTTATGACAGTTAAAGCATTCTACATTTGATGATGATGGTCTGCTTGATCCGAACTTCTTTCTGTTGTATCGACTAGCTTTTCGTTGCTTTAAGAATTTTTTGAATCCTTTTGCAATGAATGCTAGATCCTCATCTTCGGAATCTGGGATGTCTTCATCAGCATGAAAATCTACATTTTTCTTTTCTTCTTTTTATTCTTTTCGAGCCTGCAAGTTAGCTTCATAGGACATAAGATTTCCTATCAATTCATCTGGCTTCATGGTGGATAGATCATTAGCTTCTTCTATGGCTAATACTTTTCCTTCCCATTCATTAGTCAGTGAATGTAGGACTGTTGAAACTACATCAAAGTCAGAATATTTTTGCCCTAACCCGATAAGAGCATAATGAATAGTTTGAAACCTTGAATACATCTCATTGATTGTTTCATTTGGCTTCATTTTAAAATTTTGAAATTGACTTTTCAACAAAGCTATTTTTGCTTGTTTAACCTTGTTAGTACCTTCATGAGTGCCTTTAGTGTTTGCCAAATTTTGTATGCAGTGGTACAGATACTAACACGGTTATACTCATTTTGGTCTAATGCACAAAACAACATATTTATTGCTTTTGCATTTACAGCTGCTGCTGTTTTCTCAACAGGAGTCCATTCTGCATACTCAGATGTTGGATTAACTATTTCTTTCTGAGTAGCATTCCAAGCGTCAATACTTGTTGATTGCATATAAAAAGCTATACGTGTTGCCCAATAGCTATAGTTTAGGCCATTAAAGAAAGGAGGTCTTTGTGTCGATTGACCTTCAGTGTAAGCGGTGTTACTCGTACTTGCGTTATTTGCCATATTACTAGAATATATCAAATAACTGTACTACGGTTATATGATAACCTTGCTCGGATACCAATTGAAAGGTCCAAGTGTGTATGACTTGTGCATGATCTATAATATGGCTATGCGGAATGTATGTGATAACTTAAGCTATTCAATAGTTACGCAGGTAAAAATTCATAAACAAGAAATATATCACTAACAATTATAAATTCTGTAGATAAAGTAAAGTAGAGTAACGACACCTGGATTTTTATACTGGTTCGGACCTCCCGTCCTACGTCCAGTCCAGAAGCTCCTCTTCGGCTTTTCACTAAACAACACCCTCGTTTCACCCGGAGGAACATGTTCACAACACCACTTGATTTGCGGGCTACAAGCTTACCCACTTGATTTCACGGGCTACAAGCTTACCCACAAGATGATTACAAGAGTTTGACCTTGAATGCGTTCTTTCTTCAACACTGGTTAGTCAATGATTGAGTACAACCTTCCTATAATCTTATCCTCAAATATATATTGATGTTTGCAAAGATTTGGAAGTGGATTATCGAGTTGAATCACAAGTGTGTTAAATATGCTTGGAGATTCAAACGATAATTGAATGCTTTTGAGTGCTTTTAGAATGCTAAGAATAATACAATATAGATCAGAGAATGGAGAGAAAATTCAGTGTTTTGATTGATTGAAAACTGATGTATTTATAGTAATTGAGAAGATGCAATTGTTGGTGAAAAGTTACAATCAAAAGAAATGATTTAAATGAAGAGAAATGGATGCAACTTTTCAAGAAAGAAGATGACTCTTCATGAAATTCAAAAATAGGTTGATAGGAAAAATTAATAGGTTGACAGGTTTTTGACCGTTATCTCAAAAAGCTGTTGACCTGTTAATTTTAACAGGTTGACCTGTTATATTTTAAAAATAGGTTGACCTGTTTTTGTCAATATACAGTAAAAACGAGTTTCCATGCATAATTTTGAAAGCAATGAGAAGTATGATTATTTGAGGATAGATTTTAACATAAAATACTCTAAATAACCAACTTCTAACCTATGAAACCATTGAATCTTCTTTTTGTCGATCATGAAGCTTCTTCTCATCATTAATCAAAACGATCATTAAAAGTCCTTGACTCAACACTTTTAAATTTGACTGAAAGTATAGTTATAACGCAAATTGTTTAATTATGCTAATTAATGATTATTTATAATAATTTATAATATATCCTTTTGCTGAATACAGGAATGATTGGTACCGAAGAACATAAGGCAGCATGAAAATTGGATCATCCTGTTAAGTTGATAACCAAGTGACAATTGTAATTAATTACAAATAAATCATTAATTAAGGAAACTAATGATTTTATTTAAATCGTATATATTTATAATGATGTAATTTTCACCCATATGATCAGAATGGAACAAACCAAGATACATGGGCAACTTTTCAACGAGGTCTACAGGACGCAATTGGAATCAACCGGGGTTTTATTTTAAATTAAACACTCGTTTAATATAATTAAAACCAACCATTTAATCCACGGTACCAACTCAAGGTGAGTTAAGCTCACTCAGTTTTTCCCATTTATATTTTTTATAAATTTGGTTTTTATTTTGTGTGCTCTGGTTGTCGATGGTTGATTGTTTGCTAATTACATATTTATTTGTTGATTTAACTGATGAAATTAAACCGTTGTTTAATTTTAGTGAAATATCAAATTGTTATTTTAACGATTGGATCCAATAAAGGTAACATACCTTGATTGGTCACGTTTATTTATAAACGTGTTTAATTATTTGAATTGTTTTGTTGATTGATTGATGTTAAATGGTCGTTATTTGCCGTTATAGAAATTATCAGTTAAATGTGATTGAATGATCTGATTTGATAACCATTTGAATACAGGGAAGAACAGGTTGGAGGAATCCAACGGGATTCCTCAAATATATTATTTATTTTCATATTATCATATATGAATTGTCATGATTGGGTAATTGATTTGATTAGTGATCATTGACTCAAATTTCAACCTGTGTTTTGTTTTAACCAATGGGCAATATTGGTTGGGTAATGAGCAGAAAATGGCCTAAGAGTCAATTGTTTGTTTATATTGATTTACCGTTAGGTGGATCGATAGAATTAAGTTATAAAATTACTTTATAACCAGAAATAGATTTTGAAATATATTACTTTGAATAAAAGTTTATAAATAAGTAATGAATATTTATTATTTATTGAATTAATTTATAATTAATTATTAATTGATTTTATAAGATAAATCTTGAAGTCAATTAGATTTATAAACAAGTGAAGAGAAATTAATCGAACAGTTAACTTGGATAATTGTTTTGTTAAGAAATAATTAAATGGATTTATTTAAATTAATTATATTTTTAATTAATTTAAAGGAAGAACTAAATGGGAATCGGTTAAGGAGATAACCGTGTTTAGAGTTGATTAAATTGACCATTTTTAACTGGAATTAATTATTGAATTAGTTTGTTTGGATTAATCTAATAAATAGTTTAAAGAATATTTGTTTAATTTTAATAGGGTTTTAAAAAGGGAATTTACTAATTATTTTTGTGAATAAAGAAATTAACTACGGACGTAGTTAATGATCGAAGTAAATTATTATTTTAATTAATAATAATTTAGGGAATTACTTTTTAAATGAAAAGTCATTTAAAAAGTAATCGAATTGAAATGAAATCTAATGGAATGGTGAAAGGAGTTATGAACGGGTTTTATATTTAAAACCCAAATTTTTATAACGACGTTATAAAAGAAATTTTAAGTCAATACCATAGCTTGAAATAAGTGTTACTTAATTGTTTGAATTATGTCAAAGGAGATTGAAAAAAAGGGTTTATAATAAACCAAGGTTATGTAAATGAGGTTTAAGATGTTAAGGCGTAATTTTAAATTTACGTTACTTAAAAATGAGATTTTGTCAAATGCGGGAAAATTGAAATAAGATTTCCAAAGCGTGGAATGGTTGAATAGATTTGAAAAGAGATTGGAAATAGTGAATTTGTAAAGAAGTGGGTCATAAGATTGCATAGCAAAAATCCAAATTTATAAAGTGAATTGGTTTAAAGAGGCGGAGTTAAAAAGTGGAGTTTTATAAAGAAGTTACCTAACTATAAAATTAAGAAATAATGGGATGTTCAAAAGTAAGAAGGTTTTATGAAACCGTATTTCAAATGGAATAGGTAAATGGAATTTGCTTTTGATATTAGAATGAAGTATCGGGATTTTGGGATTACAGCTCGTATTTATCTGAAGATAAGAACGTTGTTGATCAAGGTCTGAGAGGTAATTAAAATGCCTCAACTTGATCAACATCAGGATTATCTGAAGATGGTATTAGTTGGTAATCGATAAAGAGTTTAGTGATAAGTTATTATTTCCATTAGTGATAATAATGCAACGTTTGGTGAAAATTTGGAGAATATATAACGAGAGATCCGAAGTGAAGAAATTAGCAAAATGTGAAAATATATAATGAGAATTCCAAAGTAAAAGGGAAATAAAGAGGGAATTATGGGGAATTATAATGATATTTTCGAGTCAAAAAGGAAATGTAAAAGTTGTTATTCAATAAGAATAAACACTAAATGTTGTCGTGTAATGAATAAAGGATATTTCGTAACGCTGTTTTATGAATAATAAGTTGAATTGATTTCCCAATATTGGATAATAACGTGGCTAATGGTTTGAAGGTGAAAATAGGAATCTGGATATAATATAGGAATTTCTAAGTATAAAAATGGATTTGTTTAAAGAATAATCTTATGATAAGAAACGAAAAGCTATACTTATAATATCGAAATATTTAAGAGTTTTAAAATTTACATTTGTTTTAATTAAAAGGCCAAGTGATGCTGAATACTGAACCAGTAAACTCATTGGATTTTCATGATTGAATCACTGTTTATTTTGATAGTTAAATCACCGACTATCAAATCTGTTCAATACGTTTGTTGGTACGAAAAGACTGGGATCGAATTTATATTCGAAAACCATTCCAATCAACAAATACGTGAAGATATCAGAAGATGATCGTGATGGAGCATTGAAGACTGTGGATCTCCATTAAATGGAAGAACCGCTAATAAATCTTCGGTTAGCTCCTAGAGATAAACTGTGGTTCTGTCGTGGTTGGAATCTACGGGTAGCAAGGATTTCTCGCTACTGATCCATGGGGTGATTCCTATATTGGATGCAGTAGGAGAGTACCTTCGGTTCATCCTGTTCCTGGATGACTCGTATGGACGGATGTCTAACAAAGTATTTCCAAAGGAATCGCATATGTCGATTTCTTCAAACGTACCATGGTTGTAACAGAGGACGACGGTTCTCTTAACAACTAGATTATTTTTGTGGACGTCAATTAGTGATATCCAGCGGATCTGACGATGTGGCATTCAAAGTGAATGATGACCAGATGTTCAGAAGTTAATCTAAACCTCAAGCCTCATCGACCGGAAAATGACAAAAATTGGGCAGGAAGCATGGCTATGTGGGTCGCTCCCATTAGGGTGTATAGTCACCTATCTAGAGAAATTCCTTTTGCTTCTTTAATCTATTTCGATGTTGTCCCTTTTTGGGAAATGGTGGTTTGAGCCCAACTGTTGGTGATATACCTTCGATACAGTCAAACGAAATGAGTGCTCAGTCATGTGTGGGCCGGGTTGCAAGACGTTCTTGTTGAACCTAGTGTATTCCCCTCTAGAGATACACTATCGGCAGGTGGTCCTATACCTTGTTACAGTCGGAATCCAATCTCCAATAAGCGTCCGCGGTTTTGATTGTATACTATATATGTGGAGCGTGAGATGCAAGCATTCCGCTAGATTGATATTTACTTGTATTTAGACACTATTATAATATCAGGAAAAAAAATATTGATTTAAAAAATGGTTTTAGGTTATCGTAAGGTAAAAACCGTCCATATTTATGTGTGGATTTGGTCTTACAATTATCTTTTACTTTCGAAAGGATTTTGAACTTTAAAATCAAGTTGGATGATTTCTCTTAAAAGCTTTGCGAGCTTTTCTCACTCTGGTTCACCGGACTGACCCGGGGTTTTGTAAATGCTCCGGTTAGACCGGGTTGTACAGGTTCAGGTTATCAGATGCTGCGATGTCTAGAGACGTGCTTGAGATGTTCAAATGCATTGTATCTAGTATTTATTCCACTGTGTGATGGTATATGAGGATAGGTTATTATTACTGTCCCGATGTGTGATGTACTCTGATATTGTAAGTATTTTTAAAAGCTCTAAGTAAAGATTTATTTCTATATTATATTTTGTTCCGCTGCAAAATGTGAGACTCTGTGTTGTGTTGTTGGTCCTTCTTCTGTTCTAATATTTCTTTCTTTCTTATCTCACCCTCTAATTTCTTTCTAATAACGTTCCAATGTTTTCGGTGATTGGAAGGTTGGCATGAGGTACGGTAATTGTATTTATGTCGATTTTCGAGGTCGAAAATCCTTGGGTCGTTACATTGAGAGAATGAAACATCATGCTTCTTATCAAAGGAAATAAAAAGTAATAGTTGTCATGATTTCATAGGAAATAACATGATCTAAAAGACTTTTTGTAGTTCGAAATTATGTTTAAATTATTTTTCAAGTAGGGGCTTTCTAAAGTTCAATCATAAAATATATGTAGAAAATTTTTAATTGAAAAATAAACATTTTAAACGAACACAACTATTACTCGAGGGAAAGATCCAAAGAACCAAGGTAGCTCAGATAAAAAATGCTCGACTTTGAGAATGCAAGTGTATGCACAATTTCTTATATAATTTAATGTTAAACATCATTATCTAACAAAAATCAGTTACTTACTGTCGAATCCAATAAACAAGAAAGAGTTGATAGAACGATAATATCTAAGATTATAAAAAATGAAATATACCCTGTTTGGAACGAGATAGAAGCAGATAGATGGTTGATGAAGACAACTCAAACTAGTTGTTTTAAACAGAGAGCTTGATGAAGGAGACTCAAACTTAATACATAATATTGGAGGCGGTTTTAAGAGAAAATCCCTAATTTGATTTACGTAGTAAGAAAGACAAAGGTGAAGTGTGAGAAGTAAGAGTAAAACTAAAACCCATTCTATCCATTGCACTTTGAATCATTTACAAAATTTTCAATTGGTATTATAGAAATAACTGTGATAAGCTAACATCATAGTAATAACCATGACAATTTCTTAATGATAATAATCGTGAGAAAATGGAGCGCAAAAATTGGTACAAAATAGCCTATTTCGTATTGCGTTGAATATAGAAATTGGTATTGAGTACCATTAATCTTATTACTATGAATCATTTTTACTCAATACTAATTAGTTTTGGTTACAGTAAACTATATACTACATAACATTGTTTCAAATGATTGTAATTTGTGAATATACTTATACCTCTGAGTTAAGTACATAATGATATTTTCTAAGTATTAAAAATATATAAATTGGTGAATACACTTACAAGTTTGAGGTAAGTATATAGCTATACTTTCTAAGTATTGAAATTATTGTTTTTGAATACGCTTGTAATGCAGAGACAAGTGTATGTGTAAGTTTTCAAAATATTGAAAATAAATATCTTGTGAATACACTTATGCCATTGAGATAAGCATATGGGTATGTTTTCCAAATATTGAAAACAAGAAATTTTGTGAATAACTTATTCCGTTGAGGTAAGTATATAAAAACTATTTTTAATAATTAGTCAAATGATTTTGATTAATGAATATTAAATATAATTAAGAAGGGGCTTATCGACTACTGATGTGTTTGACTAGGTAAATTTCCTTAACGAATTGAGCCATAATTTTGTACGATTGACTATTAAATAACCGACTATCAAAATATTTGATATTTTTAAAAATTGTTGTGTTGGTCCAAGGAAATCACTTAGAACTGACTTATACATTCAAAAGTGCAAGTATCTTGATGATTATCATTTGAAGGCGCATACCTTTGGAATAGAAAGCGCTACTTGTCTCAGATTAGCTACCGGATTATACTATAGCAATGGTCCATACGTTCTAGAGTCGCGTATTGCGAGAACTACTTATTTCTAATTCAAGGGGTTATTCGAGATAGGATGTGGAAAAAGAAGTGCCTTTGGTTTGTCTTGTTACTACACAGCTTATATGGAAGAGTGTTTGATATTGCATTTCTAAATACCAGTCATTGGTTCTTAAATTGTACATACGTTTGGTGGTGTAGCGGACAATCCCTTTACATTGGACACTCTTCTTTGAGACATATAAGCTTGAAGGTTGTAATTTTTAGGAATCAATTAGTATATTGGTAGAACTGGCGATATGGCATTCATTCTGGAATGTGTGATATGTGAAAGGAAAACCGAAATCTCAGGCCTCATCACTTGGAAATGGATAAAACATGGTAAACCATAAGGCTTGTGGTTGGCATCCGCTATGGTACGTCCATGATCGTTTCATATGTCGAGTGTGTTATGCATGCTGGAACGCACTAGGATAGGTAGATTGCAACGTAGAGATTTCCTATTCGGTCTATATACCACATAAAGACATGCTGAGATGACCCAAACTTCCCCGTAAAGGAAAGCCCAGATTAAATTGAGAACACGACAATCAGAACACAAACAGAAGAACATTTCATTACTATTATAACAATCACATCAGAGTATAAGATATCAGAGTATAAATGAATAATATACATTAGAAAAATATCAGAGACTAAAATAAATTACATAGCAGCGGAAAAATAATACATAACACAACTGAAAGAAATACACGGATACAGAACTTTCCAAACATAGTTCCAGCTATAAACTAGGATTCTGTAAAAAGAAATCTGCAAAAACCAAAATTACTAGCTGTTCGTGCAAAAAATAGGGGCACCCAGAGTTTACGTTAAAACAATAAACTCTAGGCCAGTCATGGGACTGGTGTGAGAACTAAAACAGTTATTTAAAACTTTACTTTAAAAATAAAGTAAATCAAGGGACCACGCCGTATAACACAGAATGAGTTTTCTCCTAGGAATACCAGTGCATAAACAATTTATAAACAATGCAATGCTTTTCGAAAAATGTAGCTATTATAAGACTCAGGTCCCATCACACTATGCAACGCAAGCCGGAGGATAGAGTTTTCCCTTATAATAGCCAAACATGCTTGGTACATTTTAAAACAAATCATTTGATACTATTATAAGTGGATAGTGTTAAAAACAACTTCAAATATAAATGTATCAATCATAGACGACATAGGTACCATATATCATGTCGCCATACAAGTTCTACAATTAAAACCACACAATTTCGTATTGGAAATTGGATTTCCATCGTGAACCAAGGCAAGGGACCGTCCTTACCAAATTCGAGACTCTCTAGCCTGAGCCTAAGGACTCATACTCAGTCAAGCCCTTGGATCTTCAGGACTGGTCATCCCTTACGTTTGAGGATTAGTTATTCCTGAACAATATGTTTCCTAGCCCTATAGGGCGTAAGTCTGGTCAGTATGTCGACCATATCTTCTATCGGCCCCGTAGCGATCGATATATCCGAGGTACCTCGCTTTCCATCGTCCACATAAGTAAAAATGTCTGGGCTTCATACCATGACACCACTCCTAGCTAGAAAGAAACGCATGTTCTCCCAACTGTAACAACCCGCAAATTCGGAACCAATTTAAAATTTTTATTTTAGAAAATTTTAATGAATTTTGAGGTTATAATATAATTTATTATAAATAATAATGGCTAGAATTTATTTTAATCGAAGTTAAAATGAATAAATTTAATTTAAATATAAAAGGAGTTAGAAATGGCACGGTAGTTTGAAAATTTGATTTTCAATTTAACTGAATGTACAAGATTCAAAATAAATCAGAATTGAGTGAAACTAGAAATATTTAAATCCGTTTAATCATATCCTTCCAATGAATTTGAAAAATTGAAATTTCATAGCGGAAATCAAAAGTTATGGCCAATTCAATTTTTAGAAAGGTCACTGTAGAATTTATATATAATATATATGGCCCAAAGGGCTACTTTTCACATATGAAGGAATTTGGACTCGAAACCACTTCCATTGAGTCTAGAATGATGTTTCTGCATTTACAAAGTATAAACACTTATATATTTTGAGTTTCGGAATTTATTTGTTTAAAAATGTATTTTTAATATTAAATATATTGGCCTTAAAATAGTAATTTTTCAAACGACCTTCGTTTTCGACGAAACCACTTTTGTTGGAACCGGAATGTTAAATTATAGCTAGGTTTCAATTTTCAGATTTTTTCGAATTAATATGTGAGCGTGGCGAAAGAAAATGTGTTTTGACTATTTTAGTTAAATTTAAACAACTTGAAAATAGCCATTTTCAAACAGTATCAGAATTCGACGAAATTGGTCTTGTTAGAACCGTATCGTCATAAGAAAGCTAAAAATATTTTTTCTGGAATTTTCTGAGGTCGTATGTGGCCCCGGTATATTTAAACGTATGGTCAATATTTAATTAATTAATTTTTAATGGAATTTTAAATAAAATTTCTACAGATTTCGGAATTGGACCACGAGACCCATCCCATTGCATTCAGAAGGCCTCAAAACGTTAAGATCGATAGTAAGCAAGCCCAATTCGGAGACAGCCCGCATTTTCAACTTTATAAAACGTTTTTCAATGATTTAATAATAAAATAATATAAAAAAATCAAACCCTAACCCTAAAGAATTGCAGCCGCCGCCTATCTCAAACAATGGCCAGAAACATCCCAAATTCAAGCATCAATTTCTCTTAATCCGCTCTATGAAAATCGACAAATTATATACCAAATCGAAGGGAATTCTGAGAGCTTCGAATCTATATGGATAAGATCGGGTTTTGGTGCACGAATTTCCCGAATTCTGACGAGGAAGTGGCTGCGTTCGGGTTTGGATTTCGAGGCAAGGAGGAGGCCGAGTTGGCTGGGCTTCTGGGCGGTGGTGGCTCGTGGGCAGAGCTTCGGAGTGGCGGAGTCTGATCAGGTCCTAGACCCTCGGATTGGGGTGCGACAGGGGGGTTCGGAGGTGATATTTGGGTTCGGCCGTGTCATTGTAACGAGGAAGAAGAAGTATATTTTAATATTATTTTATTTATTTAATATTTAATTTATCCGATATTTAAAAATCAATATCTCTTTCATATGAGGTCCGTTTCTCGAACCGTTAGTTGCGTTGGACTCATCTTTCAGAGATCTTGCGATGGCGCAGACCAGAGCTAAATCCGAGACAGTTGAATTTTTAGCCATATCAATGTGAGAATTCTGAATTTTATTATTTAATTAATTATAAATTATTTTTCTTGCGTTAAAAATAATTGTATAATAATGTTAAATCAAATCAGTAATGTTCTGTGATCGATGAATTGTTGATGATTGCATGTGGTATGTTTGTTGGTCATGTTATGCTAGATCCGCATTGAAATCTCATATATGGTTGAATTTTATTTGCGATTAGAAAATAAATCTAAATTTAGATTTAAATCATATTTTATTCAGATCTAGTTATTCTAATTTATTTTAAAAATATTATTTTTTATTATTCTGAGATGAACAATAGAAGTTGATCGACAAATAAAAACTTATTTTTATTTGTTTATATTACATTAGAAGTTGATCGACAAATAAAAACTTTATTTTTGTTTATTTGTTTACTTTGCAACAGAAAATGAACAACAAATAAAACCTTACTTTTATTTGTTTACTTCGCAATAAGATTAGAACGACAAATAAAATATATTTTATTTGTTTATTTACAATAGAATATGAACAACAAATAGAATATATTTTTATTTGTTTACATTACAACAGAATTTGGCTAACTAATAAAAATCCTATTTTTGTTTGTTTACATTTAGAACACGGTTTATGAATTACAATAAAAACATTTCTCTTTTACTGTTACCCTAAACATAAGAGGTTATAGAATAACAATAAAATATTAAACTTTATTGTTGATATTACGAACATATTGGAAAATAAAACTTTGTTCACATCATATTTATAAATCAAAGGTCATATTTGAAAACCACCTTTTTGTTTACATTTTTTTGTGAATAAAAATCATGTTTTGGGAAATCATAATTTTGTTTACATTCTTTATATGTAAATAAGAAATTATTTTCAGTAGTTACATTTTGTTTGCAAATATATATTAGAGACGAAATTTATTCTTTTCTTTGCAATCACCAACATAGATATGTAATATATCACATTTTATACATTGAATCAAATAATAACATTTTTATGATTAGTGAATTAAAAATAACATTTTTGTTAAAACATAAGTATTGAAATAAAAGTAACATTTTTATTAAGACCTGATTTATGAAATAAAAATCACACTTTTATCAAAACTTGATTATTGAATTGAAAATATCACTTTTGTCAAGCCTTGATTATTGAAACGAAAGCAACATTTTGCCAAACCAGATCATTGGAACAAAACTGTTCTTTTATTTGCATTCATAAATATACTTTTAAAATAGAGCTTGTTCTTTTATTCTGCATTCACTAATGCAAACATACACAGAAAATAAAGTTTGTTCTTTTATTTGGAATTACCTATGCAAATATAACTTGAAAATATAAAGTACATTTTTATTTGTGTTCAACACAAATAAAACTAGAAAATAAAACATGTTTTGAAAATAAAGTTTGTACTTCTATTTACATTCAGCCATGCAAATATGTGTAGTAAATAGAAACTGTTCTTTTATTTGCATTTACCAACGCAAATGTATATTGAAACAAATTAGTCATTTCCACTCACCAATGCAATACATACATATATTGAAAATAAAGTTTATTTCTTTGTTTGCATTTATCAATACATATATGCATTGAAATTAAGGTTTATTCTTTTATTTGCATTTATCAATGCAAATATTCAATGAAACTATAGTCTATTTTCTTTATCTACATTTACCAACACAAATGTACACACTTTTATACGTTTAATAGAATTTGTTTAAAATATACTTTGAAAATAAATTTTGTTCTCTTATTTACATTCACCAATGTAAATATAATTTGTAAACAAAACTATTCTTTGTTTGCATTAATAAATGCAAATACTCATTTAAATAAAATTTGTTTCTTTTATGTAAATACACTTTGGAAATGAGGTTCTTTTTGCATTCACTCAAATATACTTTTAAATAAAAATAAAAGTTACATTTGTTATTTGCATTCCTTGTTGCAAATAAAACCTTAAAATAAAGTTCATCTTTGTTTGCAATTCACTAATGCAAACAAACCATCAGATTGAAAATTTATTCTTGATTTATAATTTTGATATGAATAAAGATTGTTTGAAATAAAGGATAGAATTTAAAAGTTACATTTTAATAACTAAACATTCATATTTTTTTATCATTAAAGTAAAACAGACAAAAACACTCAATTTGTCTAAATTAAAAGAATGAAACAAAATATCGCATTGGCATATTTTATCAGAATTGAAACACAAATTATTCATTTTTGTAAATTTATATTAGTTAAAAACAATTATTCATTTTTGTTAATTTACATTAGTTAAAAATAATTATTCATTTTAGTCAATTTATACTAGTTAAACCAAATTTTACATTTTGTCAGAAATATTCATTTTTGTCAAAATGAATTAGTTGAAGCAATTTATATATATATATATATATATATATGTATGTCTGGCAAGATATATACTTGTCAAGATAGGTTAGTTAAATCAAAATATTTATCATTTTGTCTCATTAGAATTGCCAAACAAAATAACCATTTTTGTTTAGAGTTTAAATTAGCAAAATAGAAATTGTCAATAGAGACAAAGTTATTATGCTTATTCATTCATTGCAATAGAGATATTTTCTTGTCATCATTATATGTATTGTGTATTTCACTTCCATTCACAAGTTATCCGACTTGTGTATGTGTTTGGGACGATAATTTTCATACATCGCCCAAGTGCACAAATTAGTTTATCATTTGTTTGATGGTTGAAACCCCAAATGGGTGTTGGGATGAAAGTTTACATACACTAATCCCAATATTTAGTTGTATGTTGATCGTTGGATCGACAGGCTACGATGAGCATTATTATTTAATTTTAACGCTTACACAGTGGAATTTACACTCTGGATGTAGATGGATGATTTAACGATTATACTGATGTATGTGAAATCCATGTAATCCAAATTATATGGTAAATGGTTGAGTCGCATTTCGATTCAGGTGTTCTTTTAAATAAGAATATTTTTACATTTGGTAATTTCTTTTTATATAAAGGATATTCTTTCGTAAAAGAGAAAATATTTTTTTAATCAAGTATATGTTAAAACAAAGAATATTTGTAAAAGATAAAGATTTGTAATATAAAGAATACTTCTCATTCTGAATCTTTATATAAAGAATATTTTTAATGATTATCTTAAATATGTTTTTTTAAGATTATTAGGATTTGCAATTATATTTCGTGATATGAAATAAATTGCGATGTGAAGTGGATTTATCGTGGACGATGTTTTAAACAACAATTGTCCTTTAATCCAATTTACATTGAAATTATTATTTGGAATTTATAAACCTATTTTATAGATTTAAAAGGGCATTCTCTAAAAATCAAGTTTTTCAATTTAATATATTAAATTGGAATTAAGTGGAAATTCGATTGGTAATAATCAGAATGGGCTTCTGTAAAAGAAGACCGATATTATATGTGGAATTTAAGAGCCTTTGCTGTTATTCCATCTATATTATTAGTCCGATACAGAAATTTATATCGATTATGTATTGATTTGATTTCTGTGGAATTCCATATTTTGGAAATTGATTTATAGATTTTATTTTCAGTGTTTATCTTTGATAAAATTAATGAGAATCTTTTAAAACAAATATCTTATTAAAAGAATACTCGGAGTTGAATGTGGCGTAATGTGTGATTTTACAATATTTGCTTTCTAATCACAATATACGCGAGTCATTCAGAAAGACCGGGTTTAACCCATTCTAAATAATCATCACGACGATCAAGAGTCGAAGATGAAGATGGTGATTGAAGACCGAAGGTTTTCACATCGTTGGGATGATGATGATTGGTATCTTGAATTGGGATTGGCCTTCCAAGGCAAGGTATTTAGTAATGATCGTCCAAACGCATTTGGAGATCGACAGACACGTTGTTTCGCTCAGACCCAGAGCGGACTTGTAAATGGATTGTGTGTCTGACATTGTATTCCTTCCTGATGTATTTGTTGAACGCTACTGATTATATATTTCTGTTTGGTGGTGAAGAATTTATTCTTTACTTATCACCCTTCTCTAAGACGTATGAGCTTAGAGGTTATATGTATATTGGTAGATGATCAATAATATGGTAGGGTCTGACAATGTGACATGCTAAGATGCAAATGATCAAGGCTTTGTTGAAATGCAGGCCTTGTGGTTGATGATCAAAGCACAGTCTCCTTAGGCATAGCTTTGTGTATATCGTGACTTCGTGAGCCTCACGCCCCGTTATGAGTCAAAAAGGGGATACGGACCGTAGGGAGTGCACACGTTTCTTTCTATCTAGGAGTGGTGTTTGGGGTTTTACACGGCCTGACATTTTACTTATGTGGATTATGGATTGAGGTACCTCGGGTTTTTATAGGCCGGAAGTGGTCATATTATAGGTCCAAAGGTACCGGGAAACGTGTGTTCAGGGATAACTAATCCACTACCGTTAGGTTGGGACCGGCCCTACCGCATCCAAGGGTTCACTGCGGGGGATCCTGAGGCATTTGCTAGAGTGTCTCGAATCGGAAGAGGACGATCCCTAGCCTCGATTTCATGACAGAAAACCAATGTCCAATACGACATCTCGTTTTCGATTGTATACCTAGTATGGCGACATAGTAGGATGGGGTACTATGCCATCTAAGATTAATACATTTATATTGAAATGTTTTAAATATATATATACACACTAATAATAATATCGTTTTTACGTATCAAGCATCTTTTGACCATTATAAGGCAAAACCCTATCCTCTGGTGTGCGTTGCATTGTGTGATGGGACCTGGGTCTTATAATGGTTTCATTTTTCTATAAAGCATTACGTTATTTGACGATTTACTTTAATTATACACTGGCAATCCAATGGAGTAAACCCGTTCCGCGTTAGCGGCGCGGTCCTGTGATTAGCCTACTTATTAGGTGAGTTAAGTATAGAATTCTCACACCAGTCCCACGACTGACCTGTAGTTTGTTTCACTTTGCAAACTCGGGTGCCCTCTTTCCACACAGGCAGTCGAGTAGCTTTTTGCAGATATAGTTAAGCAGGATCCTGGATTGAAGTCTGAAGCTGGGTCTAGAATATTGATGGCCTTTGCTGAGATTAGTTCTGCTGCAATGTATTTAATTTATTGTAAATGTATCTTCCGCTGTATTATTTATTGATGTACTCTGATATATTCTGTACTCTGATGTAACATTTATTATTGATGTTATAAAAGTATGTGTTGTTGTTCTGATGTGTTGTATGCCCAAAGTTAACGTACGCGGGTTTTGAACGGTCTCAATCGATCTTGCAATTGATTGAGGTCGGGCGAAATCCGGGTCGTTACAGCTGGTATCAGAGCACAGGTTAGCTCAAATCTTTGGGGTACAACTCATTAGAACTGAACAGAAGACTCATCAGAGGTTGGATTAGTAATATCCAATAAGACTCATTAGAGATAGGATCAGCAGTATCCTAGAATGAGAATACTCATTAGAGATGGGGTTAGCAATGCCCTAGAATGAGTCATAGTGGAAAATTCATAATTAAAATACTTGTTATTATATATATAATTCGATTTTAGAAAATATGATTTTGAATATATAAAAGTTATATATTTTTGAAAATTTAACCAACTAATTGATTGATGATTGTGTTGTGTGAATATGAGTTCAACTAATAAACTTATTAAACAATTAAAGAATGGAAATTAAATTAGTTAAATAAACAACTTTAGCTTCATTTCCTTTTCGAGGACGAAAAGATTTTAAGTGGGGGAGATTGTAACAACCCGCAAATTCTGAACCAATTTAAAAATTTTATTTTAGAAAATTTTAATGAATTTTGAGGTTATAATATAATTTATTATAAATAATAATGGCTAGAATTTATTTTAATCGAAGTTAAAATGAATAAATTTAATTTAAATATAAAAAAAGTTAGAAATGGCGCGGTAGTTTGAAAATTTGATTTTGAACTTTAACCGAATGTACAGGATTCCAAAAAAATCAGAATTGAGTGAAACTAGAAATATTTAAATCTGTTTAATCATATCTTTCTAATGAATCTGAAAAATTGAAATTTCATAGTGGAAATCAAAAGTTATGGCCAATTCAATTTTTAGAAAGGTCGCTGTAGATTTATATATATAATATATATGGCCCAAAGGGCTACTTTTCACATATGAAGGAATTTGGACTCGAAACCACTTCCATTGAGTCTAGAATGATGTTTTTGCATTTAAAAAGTATAAACACTTATATATTTTGAGTTTCGGAATTTATTTGTTTAAAAATGTATTTTTAATATTAAATATATTGGCCTTAAAAATAGTCATTTTTCAAACGACCTCCGTTTTTGACGAAACCACTTTTGTTGGAACCGGAATGTCAAATTATAGCAAGGTTTCAATTTTCAGAATTTTTCGAATTAATATGTGAGCGTGGCGAAAGAAAATGTGTTTTGACTATTTCAGTTAAATTTAAACGACTTGAAAATAGCCATTTTTCAAACAGTCTCAGAATTCGACGAAATTGGTCTTGTTAGAACCGTATCGTCATAAGAAAGCTAAAAATAATTTTTCTGGAATTTTCTGAGGTCGTATGTGGCCCCGGTATATTTATACGTACGGTCAATATTTAATTAATTAATTTTTAGTGGAATTTTAAATAAAATATCTACAGATTTCGGAATTGGACCCGGAGACCCATCCCATTGCGTTCAGAAGGCCTCAAAACGTTAAGATCAACAGTAAGCGAGCCCAATTCGGAGACAGCCCGCATTTTCACCTTTATAACACGTTTTTCAATGATTTAATAATAAAATAATATAAAAAAAAATCAAACCCTAACCCTAAAGAATTGCAGCCGCCGCCTAACTCAAACAATGGCCAGAAACATCCCAAATTCAAACATCAATTTCTCTTATTTTGTTCTATGGAAATCGACAAATTATATACCAAATCGAAGGGAATTCAGAGAGCCTCAAATCTATACTGATAAGATCGGGTTTTGGTGCCCGGATGTCGCGAATTCTGACGAGGAAGTGGCCGCGTTCAGGTTTGGATTTCGAGGCAAGGAGGAGGCCGAGTTGGCTGGGCTTATATGCGGTGGTGGCTCGCGGGCGGAGCTTCGGAGTGGCGGAGTCTGATCGGGTCCTAGACTCTCAGATTGAGGTGCGACAGGGGGGGGGGGGGTTCAGAGGTGATATTTGGGTTCGGCCATGTCATTATAACGAGGAAGAAGAAGTATATTTTAATATTATTTTATTTATTTAATATTTAATTTATCCGATCTTTAAAAATCAATATCTCTTTCATACGAGGTCCGTTTCTCGAACCGTTTGTTGCGTTGGACTTGTCTTTCAGAGATCTTCGCGATGATGCAGACCAGAGCTGAATCCGAGACAGTTGAATTTTCAGACATATCAATGTGAGAATTCTGAATTTTATTATTTAATTAATTATAAATTATTTTTCTTGCGTTAAAAATAATTGTATAATAATGTTAAATCAAATCTGTAATGTTCTGTGATCGATGAATTGTTGATGATTGCTTGTGGTATGTTTGTTGGTCATGTTATGCTAGATCCGCATTGAAATCTCATATATGGTTGAATTTTATTTGCGATTAGAAAATAAATCTAAATTTAGATTTAAATCATATTTTATTCAGATCTAGTTATTCTAATTTATTTTAAAAATATTATTTTTTATTATTCTGAGATGAACAATAGAAATTGGTCGACAAATAAAAACATATTTTTATTTGTTTATATTACATTAGAAGTTGATCGACAAATAAAAACTTTATTTTTGTTCATTTGTTTACTTTGCAACAGAAAATGAACAACAAATAAAACCTTACTTTTATTTGTTTACTTTGCAATAAGATTTGAATGACAAATAAAATATTATTTTATTTGTTTATTTACAATAGAATATGAACAACAAATAGAATATATTTTTATTTGTTTGCATTACAACAGAATTTGTCTAACTAATAAAAATCCTATTTTTGTTTGTTTACATTTAGAACACGGTTTATGAATTACAATAAAAACATTTCTCTTTTACTGTTACCCTAAACATAAGAGGTTATAGAATAACAATAAAATATTAAACTTTATTGTTGATATTACGAACATATTGGAAAATAAAACTTTGTTCACATCATATTTATAAATCAAAGGTCATATTTGAAAACCACCTTTTTGTTTACATTTTTATGTGAATAAAAATCATGTTTTGGGAAATCATAATTTTGTTTACATTCTTTATATGTAAATAAGAAATTATTTTCAGTAGTTAAGTTTTGTTTGCAAATATATATTAGAGACGAAATTTATTCTTTTATTTGCAATCACCAACATAGATATGTAATATATCACATTTTATACATTGAATCAAATAATAACATATTTATGATTAGTGAATTAAAAATAACATTTTTGTTAAAACATAAGCATTGAAATAAAAGTAACATTTTTATCAAGACCTGATTTGTGAAATAAAAATCACACTTTTATCAAAATTTGATTATTGAATTGAAAATATCACTTTTGTCAAGCCTTGATTATTGAAACGAAAGCAACATTTTGCCAAACCAGATCATTGGAACAAAACTGTTCTTTTATTTGCATTCATAAATATACTTTTAAAATAGAGCTTGTTCTTTTATTCTGCATTCACTAATGCAAACATACACAGAAAATAAAGTTTGTTCTTTTATTTGGAATTACCTATGCAAATATAACTTGAAAATAAAAAGTACATTTTTATTTGTGTTCGATAACACAAATAAAACTAGAAAATAAAACTTGTTTCGAAAATAAAGTTTGTACTTCTATTTCCATTCAGCCATGCAAATATGTATAGTAAATAGAAATTGTTCTTTTATTTGCATTTACCAATGCAAATGTATATTGAAACAAATTAGTCATTTGTACTCACCAATGCAATACATACATATATTGAAAATAAAGTTTATTTCTTTGTTTGCATTTATCAATACATATATGCATTGAAATTAAGGTTTATTCTTTTATTTGCATTTATCAATGCAAATATTCAATGAAACTATAGTCTATTTTCTTTATCTACATTTAGCAACACAAATGTACACACTTTTATACATTTAATAGAATTTGTTTAAAATATACTTTATAAATAATTTTTGTTCTCTTATTTACATTCACCAATGTAAATATAATTTGTAAACAAAACTATTCTTTGTTTGCATTCATAAATGCAAATACCCATTTAAATAAAATCTGTTTCTTTTAATTAAATAAACTTTGGAAATGAGGTTCTTTTTACATTCACTCAAATATACTTTTAAATAAAAATAAAAGTTACATTTGTTATTTGCATTCCTTGTTGCAAATAAAACCTTAAAATAAAGTTCATCTTTGTTTGTAATTCACTAATGCAAACAAACCATCAGATTGAAAATTTGTTCTTGATTTATAATTTTGATATGAACAAAGATTGTTTGAGATAAAGGATAGAATTTAAAAGTTACATTTTAATAACTAAACATTCTCATTTTTTTATCATTAAAGTAAAATAGACAAAAACACTCATTTTGTCTAAATTAAAAGAATGAAACAAAATATAGCATTGGCATATTTTATCAGAATTGAAACACAAATTATTCATTTTCGTAAATTTATATTAGTTAAAACCAATTATTCATTTTTGTTAATTTACATTAGTTAAAAATAATTATTTATTTTAGTCAATTTATACTAGTTAAACCAAATTTTACATTTTGTCAGAAATATTCATTTTTGTCAAAATGAATTAGTTGAAGCAATTTATATATATATATATATATATATATGTATATTTATATGTATGTATGTATGTCTGGCAAGATATATACTTTTCAAGATAGGTTAGTTAAATCAAAATATTTATCGTTTTGTCTCATTAGAATTGCCAAACAAAATAACCATTTTTGTTTATAGTTTAAATTAGCAAAATAGAAATTGTCAATAGAGACAAAGTTATTATGCTTATTCATTCATTGCAATAGAGATATTTTCTTGTCATCACTATATGTATTGTGTATTACACTTCCATTCACAAGTTACCCGACTTGTGTATGTGATTGGGACGATAATTTTCACACATCGCCCAAGTGCACAAATTAGTTTATCATTTGTTTGATGGTTGAAACCCCACACGGGTGTTGGGATGAAAGTTTACAAACACTAATCCCAATATTTTGTTGTATGTTGATCATTGGATCGACAGGCTGCGATGAGCGTTATTATTTAATTTTAACGCTTACACAGTGGAATTTACACTCTGGATGTAGATGGAGGATTTGACGATTATACTGATGTATGTGAAATCCATGTAATCCAAATTATACGGTAGATGGTTGAGTCGCATTTCGATTCAGGTGTTCTTTTAAATAAGAATATTTTTACATTTGAAATTTTCTTTTTATATAAAGGATATTCTTTCATAAAAGAGAAAATATTTTTTTAATCAAGTATATGTTAAAAAAAAGAATATTTGTAAAAGATAAAGATTTGTAATATAAAGAATACTTCTCATTCTGAATCTTTATATAAAGAATATTTTTAATGATTATCTTAAATATGTTTTTTTTAAGATTATTAGGATTTGCAATTATATTTTGTGATATGAAATAAATTGCGATGTGAAGTGGATTTATCGTGGACGATGTTTTAAACGACAATTGTCCTTTAATCCAATTTACATTGAAATTATTATTTTGGAATTTATAAACCTATTTTACAGATATAAAAGGGCATTTTCTAAAAATCAAGTTTTTCAATTTAATATATTAAATTGGAACTAAGTGGAATTTCGATTGGTAATAATCGGAATGGGCTTCTGTAAAAGAAGACCGATATTATATGTGGAATTTAAGAGGCTTTGCCGTTATTCCATTTATATTATTAGTCTGATACAGAAATCTATATCGTTTATGTATTGATTTGATTTCTGTGGAATTTCATATTTCGGAAATTGATTTATAGATTTTATTTTCAGTGTTTATCTTTGATAAAATTAATGAGAATCTTTTAAAACGAATGCCTTATTAAAAGAATACTCGGAGTTGGAATGTGGCGTAATGTGTGATTTTCCAATATTTGCTTTCTAATCACAAAATACGCGAGTCATTCAGAAAGACCGGGTTTAACCCATTCTGAATAATCATCACGACGATCAAGAGTCGAAGATGAAGACGGTGATTGAAGACCGAAGGTTTTCACATCGTTGGGATGATGATGATTGGTATCTTGAATTGGGATTGGCCTTCCAAGGCAAGGTATTTAGTAATGATCGTCCAAACACGTTTGGAGATCGACGGACACGTTGTTTCGCTCAGACATAGAGAGGACTTGTAAATGGATTGTGTGTCTGACATTATATTCCTTCCTGCTGTATTCGTTGAACGCTACTGATTATATATTTCTGTTTGGTGGTGAAGAATTTATTCTTTACTTATCACCCTTCTCTAAGACGTATGAGCTTAGAGGTTATATGTATATTGGTAGATGATCAATAATACGGTAGGGTCTGACAATGTGACATGCTAAGATGCAAATGATCAAGGCTTTGTTGAAAAGCAGGCCTTGTGGTTGATGATCAAAACACAGTCTCCTTAGGCATAGCTTTGTGTATATCGTGACTTCGCGAGCCTCACACCCCGGTATGAGTCAAAAACGGGATATGGACCGTAGGGAGTGCACACGTTTCTTTCTAGCTAGGAGTGGTGTTTGGGCTTTAACACGGCCCGGCATTTTACTTATGTGGATTATGGATTGAGGTACCTCGGGTTTTTATAGGCCGGAAGTGGTCATATTATAGGTCCAAAGGGACCAGGAAATGTGTGTTCATGCATAACTAATCCACTACCGTTAGTTAGGGACCGGCCCTACCGTATCCAAGGGTTCACTGCGGGGGATCCTGAGGCATTTGCTAGAGTGTCTCGAATCGGAAGAGGACGATCCCTAGCCTCGATTTCATGACAGAAAACCAATTTCCAATACGACATCTCGTTTTCGATTGTATAACTAGTATGACGACATAGTAGGATAGGGTACTATGCCGTCTAAGATTAATACATTTATATTGAAATGTTTTAAATATATATATACACACTAATAATAATATCGTTTTTACGTATCAAGCATCTTTTGATCATTATAAGGTAAAACCGTATCCTCTGGTGTGCGTTGCATTGTGTGATGGGACCTGGGTCTTATAATGTTTCATTTTTCTAAAAAGCATTACGTTATGTGACGATTTACTTTAATTATGCACTGACAATCCAATGGAGTAAACCCGTTCCGCATTAGCAGCGTGGTCCTGTGATTAGCCTACTTATTAGGTGAGTTAAGTATAGAATTCTCACACCAGTCCCACGACTGACCTGCAGTTTGTTTCACTTTGCAAACTCGGGTGCCCTCTTTCCACACGGGCAGTCGAGTAGCTTTTTGCAGATATAGTTAAGCAGGATCCTGGATTGAAGTCTGAAGCTGGGTCCAGAATATTGATGGCCTTTCGCTGAGATTAGTTCCGCTGCAATGTATTTAATTTATTGTAAATGTATCTTCCGCTGTATTATTTATTGATGTACTCTGATATATTCTGTACTCTGATGTAACATTTATTATTGATGTTATAAAAGTCTGTGTTGTTGTTCTGATGTATTGTATGCCCAAAGTTAACGTACGCGGGTTTTGAACGGTCTCAATCGATCTTGTGATTGATTGGGGTCGGGCAAAATCCGGGTCGTTACACCAACAGTCTTCTCCCGTTCTGGTCCATACCTGTAATAACCCGAAAATCTGGGTCAGTTTAAAATTTTCATTTTGGCAATTTTAGCGAATTTTGAATATTTAAAATGAATCATTTTAAATAAAAACGAAGGAAAATTTATTTTGGAATTGAAATTCGACGTATATTTTATATACGTCGTCGTTAGAATATAAATATTTATATATAATTATAAATAGAATTGAAAATGGCGCGGTAGTTCGATAATTCGATTTCAAACTTCAATTGATTGTACTGGGTGCAAAACAATCCGGATTTTAGTGAAACCAAAAATGATAGGATCTATTTGATAATATCTTTCCAACGAATTCGAATAATCGAAATTTCATAGCGGGAATCAAAAGATATGTCCAGTTGAAAATTCTGAAGTCGCTATGGAATTCAGGTCCTTAAAAATGGGAATTTTGCAAATGACCTCGGATTTCGACGAAACCACTTTTGTTGGGTCCGTGATGTCAAGTTATTGCTAGGTTCCAAATTTCATAATTTTTCGAATCAATATGTGAGCGTGGCAAAGGAAAACGCGTTTGACCCGTTTCAGTTGATTTTAATCGACTGGAAATTGGCCATTTTTCCAACGTTCTCAGAATTCGACGAAACTAGTTTTGTTAGGACCGTATCGTCAATACGAAGCTAGAAAATATTTTTTTGTAATTTATCAAGTTAGTATGTGACCCCGGTAAATTGAAATGTGCGTTCAAATTCAATATATAGAGTTATATGTTGATTTTGACGAAAACTGATTGTAATGATCGAATCAGCTTGCGATACATATCCCATTGTGTTCGGAATGGGGGTAGAACGCTATGGACGGCAGGCGGTGGACCTCGTATGTAAAAGTCAACTTTTTATAATTAAAATAAATTAAAAATTAAATCATCTCTCTTTCTCCCCCTTTTCCCGTTCTGGCCCCCCTATTTCATTCGATACAATTCAGAAAAAAAAAGAAAAAAAAAAGAATCGTAACGAAATCGCGTTGATGCCCCCCCCCCCCCCCACGTCGCCGCAGGTGGCAGAGCCACCACCACCGCGCTACATCCGTACGCCTCCCCTCCTCATCCTCCTCCTCTTCCCCCTATACGCGACATCGAGCCCCCCCTCGCGCCAGCAACAACCAGTCCTCCCCTTTCCGCCACCGCAACCGACGTCCTTCCCCCCCCCCCCCCTCCGACCACTCCAGCCCCAAGCCGCACCCTTCCCCCTGACATCAGCTGCGACCCCGCAAAGGATTCCCCCCTCCTCGAAGTCGATCGTGAGAAGACCCCCTTCCCCTCAAACCCCCCCTGTAAGTTTTTTGTGTGTTTTATTTTAATTTGTTCTATTTAATTAATTTGGTTAGTTAAAGAAAAATCAGTTTTTATATATATTAAGGCATTAAAAAGATTTGATTTTGTTAGTAATTAAAAATATGATTTTTATATTTTTAAAGTATTAAAAATATAATCTTTACTATATAGAAGTAATAAAAATATGATTTTTATATTTTTAAAAGTATTAAAAATATAATCTTCACTATATAAAAGATGTAAAATATGATTTTGGTTTATGTAGAGAAGTAAAAATATAATTTTTATACGATAGGAATATTAAAAATAGCATCTTTATATGTGTAGCAAAATAAAGATTGATTTTGAAAAGATGATATTTTTAGATATTAAAAGACGATATTTTTAGATAGGAAAAGGCGATATTTTGAGATAAGTAGAGATGTAAAAATATGATTTTTACTTCGAGAAAAATATAATTTTTATCTATATAGTAGCATAGTAAAAATTCGATTTTTATATATTGAATAACATAGTAAAAATTCGATTTTTATATATTGAATAGCATAGTAAAAATTCGATTTTTATATATTGAATAGCATAGTAAAAATTCGATTTTTATATATTGAATAGCATAGTAAAAATTCGATTTTTATATATTGAATAGCATAGTAAAAATTCGATTTTTATATATTGAATAGCATAGTAAAAATTTGATTTTTATATATTGAATAGCGAAGTGAAAATTCGATTTTTAAATATATGAAGTGATTATAAAAATATGATTTTTAAATTGAAAGTGAATAAATAAAATTGTGATTTTTATTTTAAAGATATCAGTAAATAAAAATGTGATTTTTAATGTAGTGAAAGCGGGCAACGAAAGCGACAAAAGGCGAGAACGTTGAAGATTTCTATCAAAGAAGAGTCAAGATGATTGGATAGCTATCGGTGAGAATTTCTCACCTTTCAATTTCTTTTTCTAGTTATATATATATATATATACTAGGATGCAGACGGTGCTTAGTAGCACCCGACACAATCGTCCACAGACCATGGACTTGTTTGTTTGATTGCAAAAATTAGTTAGATTATTTGGTTTGAATTGAATGGTTTGGTGAAATGAAATTGATTTGATAGATGTGTGAATGGCGTGGGCCTTCACTAGACCGGGGATAAGGCTAGGCCTTGTCCCGTTTCTAGTATCGTGCCGTTATGCCGCCGAAATTTTCTAAAATAAGTTAGATAAATAAAAATATCATTTTATTTAAAGAATGAACTGAATAGAAATTCATATGTTGGAATAAAATGTTTTATCGTTAAAAATATAATTTTTAACGTGAATGTGAATAAATAAATATTCATTTACAAACCAGACGGTTTGTTTATGTACACCTATTTGAAGGACATTGATTGGGTCGATAAATTTTACACATCGCCCAACTGCACAAATAAAATCTGTGTTTGATTGTTTGAAACCCCACACGGGTGTTGGGATGAAATTTGAAGTTCACTCATCCTGATTGATTAAATATGTCGATCGATGGATTGACAGGCTGTTATAAGCGTTAGATATCTATATTTGATGCTTATACAGTGTAGTGCACTTTGGTTGATGGTTGATTATTTTGCAATACTATTATATGTGTGTAATGTATGAAAATCCATATAATTAACATTATATGGTGATTGATTGGGCCTCATTCCAATTTAGAAAATAAAGAATAATATAAAATAAAGGTTCATGTGTTGACAATACTCATCCATTGAGATTGGTCATGTGTTGAACGAAATATTTTAATAATAGAAATATTTGAAATAGAATATTTGAAAATAGAAATATATGAAGCCGTGTTGATTAGATTGACGTCATTTTGACGTGAACGATATTTATATCGATTTTATTCATTTTAAAATGAATATTGAAAAGTGATTTCGAAATCGAATATTTTGAAATAAAATGAATATTGACAAGTGATTTCGAAATCGAATATTTTGAAATAAAATGAATATTGAAAAGTGATTTCGAAATCGAATATTTTGAAATAAAATGAATATTGAAAAGTGATTTCGAAATCGAATATTTTGAAATAAAATGAATATTGAAAAGTGATTTCGAAATCGAATATTTTGAAATAAAATGAATATTGAAAAGTGATTTCGAAATCGAATATTTTGAAATAAAATGAATATTGAAAAGTGATTTCGAAATCGAATATTTTGAAACGAAATGAATTGAAAACGATTTCGAAATGAAATGAATTGAAAACGATCTCGAAATGAAATGAATTGAAAACGATTTCGAAATGAAATGAATTGAAAACGATTTCGAAATGAAATGAATTGAAAACGATTTCGAAATGAAATGAATTGAAAACGATTTCGAAATGAAATGAATTGAAAACGATTTCGAAATGAAATGAATTGAAAACGATTTCGAAATGAAATGAATTGAAAACGATTTCGAAATGAAATGAATTGAAAACGATTTCGAAATGAATTGAATTGAAAACGAATTCGAATTGAATGGAAAACGAATTCGAATTGAATTGAAAGCGAATTGAATTGAATTCAAATTGAATTGAAATTTGAATTGAATAAGAACGAATTTTAAAACGAATTTATAAAGAAGAATTCAATTTTGCTTTGGATTGAAATGGAAGTTGAAAATTGTTTTTGAAACAAATTTAAAACTATCTATATAATTCGTTTTAAATAGAAATCGACGAAATATATATTATATATATTATATATATAATATAATGGCCTGAATAGAACGCGCCTCGCCGCGGCAGTTCGTGAATTTCGACCATTTATTTCAAACGGACATTACGGGAGATCCGACCGTCGGATTCTCCTAAAACCGGAACCGTTGGGTTCGTATCGAAAAGAGCTTTCTAACGAATATTATAAATTAGAAATCTAACGGTTGGATTGGGAGATACGTCCAAATCAAATTCAAAAAATGTCGCTGTAAGTGCAGTTCGATGACCGTTGATGGAAATCGACTGTACGGGCCTTGATAAAATTATTAAAAATAGTAATAATTTGTGTAAAATCATAAGAAGTGGTTTAGAAAGGATTGGGATGAAAAACTCCAGATTTGAAAAGATAAAAATAGATTTTTATCGAAATGAACTAGTTTTGAACTAGAAATATAATTCTATTTATTTTTAAATAAATAAATTGGGTTTGAAAAGGGTTTTAAAAATAACCAAAATTTCCAATGATTGCATTGGAATGGATTTGAATCGAAATTGTCTTCGGAATATTTCGATGTTGGAATTCGTGATTATACAGATGTTGTTATGGAAATTTGAAAGATATATATTTATATCGTTATTTCCAATACGACATTTGTTGGTCGTAGAATTTGATATTGAATATAAGCCGATATGTTTTCTATTCAGAGCCTTGTATTGAATATCAAATGTGATTTGGGTTTATCGTGAATGGTGTCTTCACTAACACTGTTCTTGAACCCAGTTGAGAAAAGATTAAATCTTTTTATTTAGATTTAATGAAGTGTACCAATTAAATAATATTTAATTGAAATTGAATTGATATTGATTTTTGGGTTTATCGTGAACAGTGTTTTAAATAACACTTGTTCTTTAACCCGATAATTAATGAATGTGATTTTGGGTTTATCGTGAACTGTGTTTTAAATGACACTGATTCTTTAACCCAGTTAAAGATTAAAACTAAGTGGAGTTTTAATGAATCTTTAATTAGATTGAAAAGATCGAAAATGGAGTACCACCAGTTTTGCTCCAGACGATAGTTAAATCTTTAATTAGATTTGAACGTGAAATGGTAATTGAATTTACCGATAACACCGTGGTGTTAGATATGAAGTATAACCAGTTTTACTTCATGGGATGAATAGGTTGGGATTGGGAAATTAAAACAAATGATTACTTCGGTAAGGTTCACTAATCCCGACTAGTTTGAATTGATATTCAAAAATAGATTAAAGAATAAATTCAAGAAATTTATCTTGGATAAAATTAATGGGAACCTTTCCCTATGAATGTGAAATTTAGAAACTAACTGTCGGTTAGCCAAGCAGAATGGTTTTCTGGATATTGATCTGATGTTGGTTTCGGCCTTCGTGGTTAATATTTGGAGAATCATTCTCTTGATTAATTTACGGTTAGTGACTGATGAATTGGAATGAGGCGTATGTTGTGTTTCTGTAACACTTATTTAAAATATACGTGAGTTATTCGGAAAGACCGTGTTTATCCCATTCTGAATAACTGATACGACGATAAGTCGAAGATGAAGACGGTGGTCGAAGACCGGAAGTCTTCACGTTGTTTGGGTGATTACTGATGATCTTGATTGGGCTGTACACCCAAGAAGATGGAAACAGTTGGTGATCGTCCAGACGTACTTGGAGATGGATGGATATGCGAGGAAAGTGCCTCCGGTTTTGTTCAGCCCCAGAACGGACTTGTAAATGGACTGTGTGTCTGACATTGGATTTTTGTCCGTGTGATTGATCTCTATTAAATATATATCTGTTTGGCGGCGGAGAATTTATTCTCTTGCTTAACGCCCTTCTCTGAGACGTACGAGCTCAGGGGTTATATATTGATGGATAACAAACGCATGGAGTGAATTGCCTGTGTGGCATGCCTAAGTGGCAATTGATCAAGGCTTCTGTTGAAAAGCAAAGTCTTGTGGTGATGATCAAAGCACGGCCTTTGTAGCGTAGCTTTGTGTAACGTTTACTTCACGAGTTTCACACCCGGTATGAACCAGAAACGGGAGACGGACCTCAGGGAGGACTTGCGTTTCTTTCTAGCTAGAAGTGGCGTCAGTGGTTTTACACGCCCTGACGAGTTTGACTTATGTGGTTGTTGCTGTTGCGAGGCGCCTCGGTTTGATCGGACGATCCGGGTCCGATGGAGTCATTCGTTGGCTCATTTGCGCCCCAAAGGGCGGGGAGACGTATTGTTCAGGCATAATAATCCACATCGGTGGACCGGCCCTGACGATCCAGGGGGCAGTTGCGGCTGTTCTTGAGATATGGTAGGCTAGATTGTCTCGAATCGGTAGAGGACGATCCCTAGCCTCGGTTCATTAGTGGAAACCCAATTTCCAAATACGTGATTCTGCGGTTTTATTTGTAGAGCCTAGTATGGCGACATAGTGGGATGGGGCGCTCATGCCGCCTATGATTGATACTTATGATTTGAAGTTGTTTTATACACTATGCACATATAATAGTATCAAACGATTTGTTTTTAACTGTACTAAGCATGTTTGGCTATTATAAGGGAAAACCCTATCCTCGGCTGCGTTGCATTGTGTGATGGGACCTGGGTCTTATAATAGCTTCATTTTTTTTAGAAAAGCATTGCGCTGTTTACTTATATGCACTGGTATTCTTGGGAGGAAACCCGTTCCGTGTTATACGGTGTGGTCCCTTGATTTACCTAACTTTAAAATAAAGATTAATAACTGTTTTAGTTCTCACACCAGTCACATGACTGACTTGGAGTTTATTGTTTTAACCTAAACTCTGGGTGCCCCTATTTTTGACACGGGCAGCTAGTAGTTTTGGTTTTGCAGATTTATATTCACAGGATCCTGGTTTACAGCTGGAACGGTATCCGGAAAGCTTTGTATCCATATATCTCTTCTAGTTGTGTATTGTATTATTTTCCACTGCGATGTATTTAAATGTAATTTAAATCTCTGATATTTCTGTGTAATATTCATTTATACTCCGTATATTCTTGTAATCTGATGCATTGTTGTAACATACAATGAAATGTTCTTCTGTCTGCGTTCTGTTGTGGCTTGTTCTCGAACTATCCGCCGCTTTCCTTTACGGGGAAGTTTCGGGTTTTCACGGTTGGTATCAGAGCTTTGGTTTACAAAGCTCAGAGAACAAGACACATTAGAACCATACGAAAGAATTCATCAGATATTGGATTAGTAATATCCAATGGGAATGACTCGTTAGAGATGGGATCAGTAGTATCCTAGAACGAGTGTGAAGAGTATATTTTTCAAATGAAAACAATTTTGTTTGAAAATTTAAAATCAATTATTCGTATTTGATTATTTATTTCATATTGATTAGGACAATCCAATATATAAAGATTTTGCGTATGCGTCTAGCTAGCGTGTATTCGATGTTTTGATATATTGGATAGATATAGAGTTACACTCTAGTCACCCGGGGGTGATTCTGATGGTTGATATATCATCATCAGAATTTATATTCGAGTGACGAACGTGTGATATCTATATATTTCCTATTGACTGGTGTGAGAACCAAAACTAATATAGCTAGAATACATTGTTGTGATTTGGCATCAAAACATGATTTTCTTTATATATATCAAAATTATGAATTTGAAACGTTAATCCACTAATAGATTGATGTTTGTGTTGTTTGTTTAGTTGTTGGTTAAATTTTGAACCATTATGCCTAACTGAATCAAATATTGAATTGTATTGAAAATTGGTCGCATATGCTTGCATATATATGTACTTACCTTGAACAGGTCATAGCAAGGAGGCTAGAGCAGAGAATAAAATTTGTTTGCCCGACAAATAGGTACATGTTTACTACATAATTTACTGTTTTGTTTGGGTGATGATGATTTTATGAGCCTATTGGCTAGCCGCTTGGCTTTTTCTTTTTCTTTTTGAGATCTGAAGGACCGGGGAAGCTATTTGAAATTCCCCGATGCTCCCGTGCAGGGGAGGTTATGGCGAAATTTTTCGAAAATTTAGGGTGTTAGCCAAATTTTTTGAAATTTTGAAAATTCTCAGAAACTGAAAAATTGGAGAATGGAAGCCGGATCGAACGTAGAGCTGATTAATCAAACCACTTTCGACTTTGTTCCTTTTCGGGGACGAAAAGTTTTAAGTGGGGGAGATTGTAATAACCCGAAAATCTGGGCCAGTTTAAAAATTTTATTTTGGCAATTTTAGCGAATTTTGAATATTTAAAATGAATCATTTTAAATAAAAACGAAGGAAAATTTATTTTGGAATTCAAATTCGACGTATATTTTATATACGTCGTCGCTAGAATATAAATATTTATATATAATTATAAATAGAATTGAAAATGGCGCGGTAGTTCGATAATTCGATTTCAAACTTCAATTGAATGTACCGGGTGCAAAACAATCCGGATTTTAGTGAAACCAAAAATGATAGGATCTATTTGATAATATCTTTCCAACGAATTCGAATAATCGAAATTTCATAGCGGGAATCAAAAGATATGTCCAGCTGAAAATTCTGAAGTCGCTATGGAATTCAAGCCCTTAAAAATGGGAATTTTGCAAACGACCTCGGATTTCGACGAAACCACTTTTGTTGGGTCCGTGATGTCAAGTTATTGCTAGGTTCCAAATTTCATAATTTTTCGAATCAATATGTGAGCGTGGCAAAGGAAAACGCGTTTGACCAGTTTCAGTTGATTTTAAGCGACTGGAAATTGGCCATTTTTCCAACGGTCTCAGAATTCGACGAAACTAGTTTTGTTAGGACCGTATCATCAATACGAAGCTAGAAAATATTTTTCTGTAATTTATCAAGTTAGTATGTGACCCCGGTAAATTGAAATGCGCGTTCAAATTCAATATATAGAGTTATATGTTGATTTTGACGAAAACTGATTGTAATGATCGAATCAGCTTGCGATACATATCCCATTGTGTTCGGAATGGGGGTAGAACGCTATGGACGGCAGGCGGTGGACCTCGTTTAGAGGTCGTATGTAAAAGTCAACTTTTTATAATTAAAATAAATTAAAAATTAAATCCTCTCTCTTTCTCCCCCTTTTCCCGTTCTGGCCCCCCCTATTTCATTCGATACAATTCAGAAAAAAAAAAGAAAAAAAAAAGAATCGTATCGAAATCGCGTCGATGCCCCCCCCCCCCACGCCGCCGCAGGTGGCAGAGCCACCACCACCGCGCCACATCCGTACGCCTCCCCTCCTCATCCCCCTCCTCTTCCCCCTATACGCGACATCGAGCCCCCCCAGTCCTCCCCTTTTCGCCACCGCAACCGACGTCCTTCCCCCCCCCCCCAAATCCGATTCGAAACCCCCCCTCCGACCACTCCAGCCCCAAGCCGCACCCTTCCCCCTGACATCAGCTGCGACCCCGCAAAGGATTCCCCCCTCCTCGAAGTCGATCGTGAGAAGACCCCCTTCCCCTCAAACCCCCCCCCCCCCTGTAAGTTTTTTTTGTGTTTTATTTTTATTTGTTCTATTTAATTAATTTGGTTAGTTAAAGAAAAATCAGTTTTTATATATATTAAGGCAATAAAAAGATTTGATTTTGTTAGTAATTAAAAATATGATTTTAATATTTTTAAAGTATTAAAAATATAATCTTTACTATATAGAAGTAATAAAAATATGATTTTTATATTTTTAAAAGTATTAAAAATATAATCTTCACTATATAAAAGATGTAAAATATGATTTTGGTTTATGTAGAGAAGTAAAAATATAATTTTTATACGATAGGAATATAAAAAATAGCATCTTTATATGTGTAGCAAAATAAAGATTGATTTTGAAAAGATGATGTTTTTAGATATTAAAAGACGATATTTTTAGATAGGAAAAGGCGATATTTTGAGATAAGTAGAGATGTAAAAATATGATTTTTACTTCGAGAAAAATATAATTTTTATCTATATAGTAGCATAGTAAAAATTCGATTTTTATATATTGAATAGCATAGTAAAAATTCGATTTTTATATATTGAATAGCATAGTAAAAATTCGATTTTTATATATTGAATAGCATAGTAAAAATTCGATTTTTATATATTGAATAGCATAGTAAAAATTCGATTTTTATATATTGAATAGCGAAGTGAAAATTCGATTTTTAAATATATGAAGTGATTATAAAAATATGATTTTTAAATTGAAAGAGAATAAATAAAATTGTGATTTTTATTTTAAAGATATCAGTATATAAAAATGTGATTTTTACATATGTAGTGAAAGCGGGCAACGAAAGCGACAAAAGGCGAGAACGTTGAAGATTTCTATCAAAGAAGAGTCAAGATGATTGGATAGCTATTGGTGAGAATTTCTCACCTTTCAATTTCTTTTTCTAGTTATATATATATATATACTAGGATGCAGACGGTGCTTAGTAGCACCCGACACAATCGTCCACAGACCATGGACTTGTTTGTTTGATTGCAAAAATTAGTTAGATTATTTGGTTTGAATTGAATGGTTTGGTGAAATGAAATTGATTTGATAGATGTGTGAATGGCGTGGGCCTTCACTAGACCGGGGATAAGGCTAGGCCTTGTCCCGTTTCTAGTATCGTGCCGTTATGCCGCCGAAATTTTCTAAAATAAGTTAGATAAATAAAAATATCATTTTATTTAAAGAATGAACTGAATAGAAATTCATATGTTGGAATAAAATGTTTTATCGTTAAAAATATAATTTTTAACGTGAATGTGAATAAATAAATATTCATTTACAAACCAGACGGTTTGTTTATGTACACCTATTTGAAGGACATTGATTGGGTCGATAAATTTTACACATCGCCCAACTGCACAAATAAAATTTGTGTTTGATTGTTTGAAACCCCACACGGGTGTTTGGATGAAATTTGAAGTTCACTCATCCTGATTGATTAAATATGTCGATCGATGGATTGACAGGCTGTTATAAGCGTTAGATATCTATATTTGATGCTTATACAGTGTAGTGCACTTTGGTTGATGGTTGATTATTTTGCAATACTATTATATGTGTGTAATGTATGAAAATCCATATAATTAACATTATATGGTGATTGATTGGGCCTCATTCCAATTTAGAAAATAAAGAATAATATAAAATAAAGGTTCATGTGTTGACAATACTCATCCATTGAGATTGGTCATGTGTTGAACGAAATATTTTAATAATAGAAATATTTGAAATAGAATATTTGAAAATAGAAATATATGAAGCCGTGTTGATTAGATTGACGCCATTTTGACGTGAACGATATTTATATCGATTTTATTCATTTTAAAATGAATATTGAAAAGTGATTTCGAAATCGAATATTTTGAAATAAAATGAATATTGACAAGTGATTTCGAAATCGAATATTTTGAAATAAAATGAATAATGAATATTGAAAAGTGATTTCGAAATCAAATATTTTGAAATAAAATGAATATTGAAAAGTGATTTCGAAATCAAATATTTTGAAATAAAATGAATATTGAAAAGTGATTTCGAAATCGAATATTTTGAAATAAAATGAATATTGAAAAGTGATTTCGAAATCGAATATATTGAAATAAAATGAATATTGAAAAGTGATTTCGAAATCGAATATTTTGAAATAAAATGAATATTGAAAAGTGATTTCGAAATCGAATATTTTGAAATAAAATGAATATTGAAAAGTGATTTCGAAATCGAATATTTTGAAATGAAATGAATTGAAAACGATTTCGAAATGAAATGAATTGAAAACGATTTCGAAATGAAATGAATTGAAAACGATCTCGAAATGAAATGAATTGAAAACGATCTCGAAATGAAATGAATTGAAAACGATTTCGAAATGAAATGAATTGAAAACGATTTCGAAATGAATTGAATTGAAAACGATTTCGAAATGAAATGAATTGAAAACTATTTCGAAATGAAATGAATTGAAAACGATTTCGAAATGAAATGAATTGAAAACGATTTCGAAATGAATTGAATTGAAAACGAATTCGAATTGAATGGAAAACGAATTCAAATTGAATTAAAAGCGAATTGAATTGAATTCAAATTGAATTGAAATTTGAATTGAATAAGAATGAATTTTAAAACGAATTTATAAAGAAGAATTCAATTTTGCTTTGGATTGAAATGGAAGTTGAAAATTGTTTTTGAAACAAATTTAAAACTATCTATATAATTCGTTTTAAATAGAAATTGATGAAATATATATTATATATATTATATATATATATAATATAATGGCCTGAATAGAACGCGCCGCGCCGCGGCAGTTCGTGAATTTCGACCATTTATTTCAAACGGACATTACGGGAGATCCGACCGTCGGATTCTCCTAAAACCGGAACCGTTGGGTTCGTATTGAAAAGAGCTTTCTAACGGATATTAGAAATTAGAAATCTAACGGTTGGATTTGGAGATATGTCCAAATCAAATTCGAAAAAGGTCGGTGTAAGTGCAGTTCGATGACCGTTGATGGAAATCGACTGTACGGGCCTTGATAAAATTATTAAAAATAGTAATAATTTGTGTAAAATCATAAGAAGTGGTTTAGAAAGGATTGGGATGAAAAACTCCAGATTTGAAAAGATAAAAATAGATTTTTATCGAAATGAACTAGTTTTGAACTAGAAATATAATTCTATTTATTTTTAAATAAATAAATTGGGTTTGAAAAGGGTTTTAAAAATAACCAAAATTTCCAATGATTGCATTGGAATGGATTTGAATCGAAATTGTCTTCGGAATATTTCGATGTTGGAATTCGTGATTATACAGATGTTGTTATGGAAATTTGAAAGATATATATTTATATCGTTATTTCCAATACGACATTTGTTAGTTGTAGAATTTGATATTGAATATAAGCCGATATATTTTCTATTCAGAGCCTTGTATTGAATATCAAATGTGATTTGGGTTTATCGTGAATGGTGTCTTCACCAACACTGTTCTTGAACCTAGTTGAGAAAAGATTAAATCTTTTTATTTAGATTTAATGAAGTGTACCAATTAAATAATATTTAATTGAAATTGAATTGATATTGATTTTTGGGTTTATCGTGAACAGTGTTTTAAATAACACTTGTTCTTTAACCCGATAATTAATGAATGTGATTTTGGGTTTATCGTGAACTGTGTTTTAAATGACACTGATTCTTTAACCCAGTTAAAGATTAAAACTAAGTGGAGTTTTAATGAATCTTTAATTAGATTGAAAAGATCGAAAATGGAGTACCACCAGTTTTGCTCCAGACGATAGTTAAATCTTTAATTAGATTTGAACGTGAAATGGTAATTGAATTTACCGATAACACCGTGGTGTTAGATATGAAGTATAACCAGTTTTACTTCATGGGATGAATATGTTGGGATTGGGAAATTAAAACAAATGATTACTTCAGTAAGGTTCGCTAATCCCGACTAGTTTGAATTGATATTCAAAAATAGATTAAAGAATAAATTCAAGAAATTTATCTTGGATAAAATTAATGGGAACCTTTCCCTATGAATGTGAAATTTAGAAACTAACTGTCGGTTAGCCAAGCAGAATGGTTTTCTGGATATTGATCTGATGTTGGTTTCGGCCTTCGGGGTTAATATTTGGAGAATTATTCTCTTGATTAATTTACGGTTAGTGACTGATGAATTGGAATGAGGCGTAGGTTGTGTTTGTGTAACACTTATTTAAAATATACGTGAGTTATTCGGAAAGACCTGGTTTATCCCATTCTGAATAACTGATACGACGATAAGTCGAAGATGAAGACGGTGGTCGAAGACCGGAAGTCTTCACGTTGTTTGGGTGATTACTGATGATCTTGATTGGGCTGTACACCCAAGAAGATGGAAATAGTTGGTGATCGTCCAGACGTACTTGGAGATGGATGGATATGCGAGGAAAGTGCCTCCAGTTTCGTTCAGCCCCAGAACGGACTTGTAAATGGACTGTGTGTCTGACATTGGATTTTAGTCCGTGTGATTGATCTCTATTAAATATATATCTGTTTGGCGGCGGAGAATTTATTCTCTTGCTTAACGTCCTTCTCTGAGACGTACGAGCTCAGGGGTTATATATTGATGGATATCAAACGCATGGAGTGAATTGCCTGTGTGGCATGCCTAAGTGGCAATTGATCAAGTCTTCTTTTGAAAAGCAAAGTCTTGTGGTGATGATCAAAGCACGGCCTTTGTAGCGTAGCTTTGTGTAACGTTTACTTCGTGAGTTTCACACCCGGTATGAACCAGAAACGGGAGACGGACCTCAGGGAGGACTTGCGTTTCTTTCTAGCTAGAAGTGGCGTCAGTGGTTTTACACGCCCTGACGAGTTTGACTTATGTGGTTGTTGCTGTTGCGAGGCGCCTCGGTTTGATCGGACGATCCGGGTCCGATGGAGTCATTCGTTGGCTCATTTGCGCCCCAAAGGGCGGGGAGACGTATTGTTCAGGCATAATAATCCACATCGGTGGACTGGCCCTGACGATCCAGGGGGCAGTTGCGGCTGTTCCTGAGACATGGTAGGCTAGATTGTCTCGAATCGGTAGAGGACGTTCCCTGGCCTCGGTTCATAGATGGAAACCCAATTTCCAAATACGTGATTCTGCGGTTTTATTTGTAGAGCCTAGTATGGCGACATAGTGGGATGGGGCGCTCATGCCGCATATGATTGATACTTATGATTTGAAGTTGTTTTATACACTATGCACATATAATAGTATCAAACGATTTGTTTTTAACCGTACTAAGCATGTTTGGCTATTATAAGGGAAAACCCTATCCTCGGCTGCGTTGCATTGTGTGATGGGACCTGGGTCTTATAATAGCTTCATTTTTTTTAGAAAAGCATTGCGCTGTTTACTTATATGCACTGGTATTCTTGGGAGGAAACCCGTTCCGTGTTATACGGCGTGGTCCCTTGATTTACCTAACTTTAAAATAAAGATTAATAAATGTTTTAGTTCTCACACCAGTCACGTGACTGACCTGGAGTTTATTGTTTTAACCTAAACTCTGGGTGCCCCTATTTTCGACACGGGCAGCTAGTAGTTTTGGTTTTGCAGATTTATATTCACAGGATCCTGGTTTACAGCTGGAACGGTATCCGGAAAGCTTTGTATCCGTATATCTCTTCTAGTTGTGTATTGTATTATTTTTCGCTGCGATGTATTTAAATGTAATTTAAATCTCTGATATTTCTGTGTAATATTCATTTATACTCCGTATATTCTTTTAATCTGATGCATTGTTGTAATATACAATGAAATGTTCTTCTGTCTGCGTTCTGTTGTGGCTTGTTCTCGAACTATCCGCCGCTTTCCTTTACGGGGAAGTTTCGGGTTTTCACAATACCGGGGTGTGAGGCTCGCGAATTAACTGATTGACATAGAAATGTGTTTATTTTTACGCTCATATCTTATCTTTATTGTAAATAAATAAATATTACTTTGGGTATTTTCGTGTGTTTTCACAGGTTGTTAAATAAATGTCTCCTTCATTCAATTAAAGACCAATTGCATAGGAAATGCTACTTCTTGGAATCAACAAATTTTCAATCATATAGGAAGCTGTAGCACACTAGTAAAGCCTGGAAATTTGGACAGAGTGTCCTGAGTTCAGTCACCGTCAAAGCCCTATTTTTTTGCTGAAGAAAAGAACATATACATTGCCTCCGTTGCTTTGAAGAATAAAGAGACTAGTGCTATATTATATATATATATATATATATTTATATGTATATAACATATGCACTAAGATTTGAAGAGCTAGACATTTTCTTCTCAAAGAAATCAATTGAAAATCTTGCATAATTACTTGCCATTGAGGAGAAGACTTGACATATATTTACCAGAATGCAACTCAATCAAATGCCACATGTCAGCAATCAAGGAGGGAGAATCTTCATAGAATATCTCAAATCTATATCCATATCTCTTTTATTTGTAAATAGAATATCTCAAGAGATATTTCTTGGCCCAAAAGTCACATAGGATGGAGGCTACATCCTCTAGAAATACCCATTGTATTCATTGTAAAGGGGAGTCCCTTCTTTTGTAATTCTTCTGCCATTAACAACGTTCTTCTCTTTATTTTTCTGCAATTTTCTAATTTCTTAGCAATTAGTGTTGTCTACACGATTAGATTCGGTAGAGCATTAATTGTATTTTTCACTTATTTTCATTAGCGATTGACCATCTGATTAGATTCAGCGGTAATCCTAATTTTTATTTTCTGTTCGTTTAATTCTGTTCTGCAATTTTATTTCCATTGTTCTATTTTATCTTTAATCGTTGAATTTATTACAGATCCGATTAGATTCGAATCTGCAGTGAATTTAGTCGCATCTTTTATTTGTAGTTTCAATTTTTATTTTGTTTTGCAAAATCAACCTCTAAGCTTCGTCTAACTCGCCCAGGAGATTAGATAAATAATTTGATTTTAATTATACCTCCCTGTGTTCGACCTGTATGCTACACACCTGTGCGCTTGCAGTAATTTAATTTAAAATTCGCGCTTTTCTAATTCATAGACTAGCGTCGATCATGTTTTTGGCGCCGTTGCCGGGGAGGCAAATATTAAATTTTATTATTTATTTAATTTCCGATTCATGTTAGTTTTTATTTGTTTTTTCCTTTTGATTTCCTGTATATATAAAATAAATAAATTTGTTGGTTGATTTGGTATTGATCATTGATACCGTAATCTTCTGCACAAGGAAAAAAAAGATAGCCAATTTTCCATTGATTTCTTTTCTCTTCACTTTCTTTCCTCTTTTCAGTACATAATTAGTCTTCCCTTTCTTCTTTTACAAGACACAAAAAAAAATTAATCTTCTATATTTTCTTACCGTCGATTTATTTCTGCCATCCCACTGCAAATCCTCTCCTCCATACACCATTCATCTCCGTTGCCGAGCACATCTCCCCATCTCCACAATCTTCTATTCATCAACCAAATGTCAACATCATCGTTCAAATCTTCCCATACCCATTTGTTCCTCATACCAAATTCTCCTCCACAAACACGCGATATCTCAAAACCATCTTCATCTTCCAAACCCTCCGCCCCACGTCAAACAGCTTCCACCATCTTGCCATACCACAAAATTCACTACCTTTCAATCTTCACCATTACTTTCCATTTTTTTCTTTCTAAAACAGAATAAAAACAAAAGAATTTCCTTTGCATTTTCCTCTGATTTCTCTCCTTTTATCAACTCCCTTCTGATTCTTACCTTCCTTTTACTACAAGTTCAAGGAAAAAAAAAGAGAATATTCAATCTCTTCTCGGCATCATCCTTCCATTACTCACCAAACTTCCTACAGCCGTCAATAGTTCACGTAATCCCCTAACCAACTCCATCCTCTATCTCACGCAATAATCTACTGCGTCCATCCACAGTCATACCAACATCCCAATCCCTCCAGAACAACCGTAACGCCAATCACCATATCTTCCACCTCTTCAAACCCCACTTCATCATCAAAAACCAACTCTAAAATGCACCAATCATCAACCATATACAAATCCCTCAACTTCACAACTAACCTTCTGCCACAAAAGCTGCCCACTTGAATTCACACCGCCCTTCCCAAAACACTGCAGATCAATTCCCCATCACCACAACTTCGAAACCCAAATCATAACATCGCCACCAAAATCCACAATTCCCTACGTCCAGCGTTCAACCACCATCAAATTCAAAATTCTGCAAACCCCATCACGCAAATCACGATCGACATCATCAAATCGTAATACAAATTCGAACACAAATCGGAAACCCACCATACCATTACACTGCTAACCCTAAACCGATCCGAAATCCAAAAGTCGAAACCCCCAAAGTACCAATCCCAGTCGCCGCCTAGTCCTATCAGCAACCCTAAGACCAACGGGATCCACGCATCACAGACCTCAACAACCACTTCCATCTCAACAACCACATCCATAACCGCACCTCAAAAATTGCGAACCCTAGCCCTCAATCAAGTCAAATACCCCTTCAGGCTTCACTTCGAAACCAGTTGGGAACCCCAAAAAAAAAGAGATTTTGTAGCTATTTGATCTGTTCGATTGATTTTTGTGGTCCTCTGACGGTTCTCTCGTTTTGGGGAAAGGAGTTTATGGGAGAATTTTTCTCTCAGACTTGTTGGTTTGTGTTTAAGAGAGGGTCTTGTTATTCTTTGGCATATTGTTGGAGTATTGTTTGTATTAGAAGTGTGGGACGGTAGTTATTTTGTTGAGTGGCCCAATTTTTTTCTGTGCGTGATTTTAATTTGTCAAAAATTTTAGTGTGTGGGTCCTTTTCTTGGGTTGACTGAGTGAGTCAAGGGTAGCTTTCCTTTCTAGCTTGTTTTAATTCTGATTTTTTTTAAAATAAATTTCTTTAGCTTGTTTTGAGTTTGAGTAGTTTGTTTCATTTGTTTATTCATCTCGGTGAGTGTTTAGGTTCTGGTTTAGTTTTTTTTCCTTAATTCCATGTTAGTTTTTTTTTATTATTTATATAAAAAAACTTGAAATCTCAAATCGAACCAAAGGCCAAAGACGAAGAAAGAGTTCAAGCAACGATATAGTAGTCGAGCAAAGCAAAGCGAAAAGTGCCCAAGCAACAAGGATTCATACATTAGTCGATTTGCAAACAGAATTTGAATTGCCAACACAACTGCTCTGGACAGACTACCACACCCTGCTCTGTAACATTTTCTAAACTCTACAGGTTCTGCAGCTTCTTGAAAAATATAAAATTTGCTTGTAAAAATCTTCTGTAGGGGCAGCGACTTGCTTGTACAATATTTTAATTTTCTGTTATTATTCTGCGACTGTTCTGTGTCTGATATTTTTGATTCTGTTTGTGAGGAACGAATTTCCATAAAAAATCATCACTCTCATCGTTTTTCAGTTATAAAACTTGATTTGACGTTGCAAAATAATATAATTGAAAAATGGTGCTTTGTGAAGTTGACTATCTCATATAATTGGATCACGGATATATAGTAGTTCAATTTATTGAACTATTAGCAAAAGAGGTTGCATACTACCCGTAAAACATTGGTCGTATCCCTTAGTATTTATACTATACGTGAACGGCCATAAGACCCTCTTCCCCCTTCCAATTGAATCAGTTAATTAATAGAGCACAACTTAGTCTTTTATACTATTTTGAACTAAGAATAACTTCTGTCTTGCCGTGACTTCTTTAAAATGTCTGATTCAAAAAAATCTCTGAGAGAAATGTGGGATAACAATAGGAGTAGACGTCCTCTTGAAGAGTATGAGTACGAAATACAACTCATGAAGCAAGATTTTCCAAAATTTGGTGGGCCCAATATCAACAATTTCCATAATTTTCCAAATGATCAACATTTTCAAAATCATAGATATAATCAAAATGGCGATTTCAATTCAAATTTCAACAATTTCGCTTATGGGCCACATCAACATCAAAATAGCTTTGAAACCCAAGATAGCTTTGGTCAATATCAATATGGGGTTGTAAACCAAAATTTCCAAAGTTATAGCCCATCAACATCTTGAAAACAACCAGAATTGCAATTTTCCACCGAATTTCAACAGCTTTGGTTACGAACATAATTTTTATGATCAAAATGATTTCCAATATCATTGCCATTTTTCTGAAGATTCAAACAACCACCACAATGGAGATGATATTGATCATGAAATTGATGTGGACTATAATTTTGAGAATCAAGAAATCCAAAGCGAGAGCTCTTAAATCAACGACTCTACAGAGTGTCATTTTGATGAGAGTGCGGAAAGGCTAAATAAAAAGATGGATGAACTTCTTTGTTTAATGGCGTCTTATAAAGAACAACAAGAGCAACAAAATCAAATTCAAACAAACCTTGAATAAGAATATAATTCATCTCTTAGTGACAACGAAAATTTTCAAATAACGACTTTTGAATTTGAGAATAACCATCTAAATGAAGTTGTTCACAATTCAGCAAGTGATTTGGACTTCGATTCTTTTCAAGAAAAAGATTTAAACTCAGATTTTGATCTTCTTCTTTCAGGCTGTGAAAAACTTGAAATTCTAGAAATTGAACAGAATGAAAATGTTGAATTTTTCAATTCAAATTTGGAAAAGGATTTTAACGAACATGAATTCTTTGGATTGTACGAGGATGAGTTGCCAGATGAGGAAGAAGTAGATTCACGGCACGAGTTCAAAAATTTTAACTTTGAGAAAATTTCAAACGAACTTGAAATTGTCAGTGTCGAAAATACGTTGTCAGATAATGATGAGAAATGTGATCGCATAGTCTTGAATAACACTCAGATTTCAAATTTCACTGAATTTATATACGATCACAAATTTTTGAAAAATTACACTGGTAAATTTGTTGAACACATTTGGAATGTTAGCTTTGTAGAAAATCTTCATGTTAGGACGACTCTAAACATTCATTTACTGGACTATAAATCGAGGTATAAAGATGAGATTGTTTAAAACTCTTGCTTGTTAAAAAACATGCCTAGACATAGTGGGAATGGGACCCATCGAGCTAGAACCAAGTGTGGAGGAAAAAGTTGGTGGCAATCCTTGCATCGCAAACACATATATCATTGTAAATACGATCCATTCTTACATATAGTTAGACTGCATTTCATTTTGCAAATAATTTTGCATTTCATCCATCTTTGGGTGCTATCTTTCACATTTAGAAAACGTGTTCACAGTGTGGACACTGTTTAGTTCTAGTGTGGGGGGGAGTCAGCATTTCATTCATTTTCGTTTTTTTTTCTTTCTTTTTCAATTTCATCCATTTAAATAGGACCATCATGCATTTTAAACTGTAGTAACATGCCATTTTTTTTTGAAACATGACTCATTTTAGATTGATACAGCAAAATAAGTTAAGGATTATTACTCAATTGATAGTATTTTTTTCTCTTAACTTAGATCGAATAAGAAATATAATGAAAAGTTTAATTTTGAGGGATAATAGTGTAACCGGTACATAGGGAGATTCTTAGGTGATGGCCATGAAATCTATTTTATATTGTAGACTTTGTTTAAATAAGTGGAGGACTTAAAATACTTATATTGGCTGTTCGAATCTTTAAAACTAAGTTGTGTTAAGTTGAATTCGCGTAGCTCTCTCTTGTGCTAATATTTTCAATAATAATAAATAATAATCCAAGGGTATCCAACATTGCTTGTATATCAAGCGTTGGTGTGCAAACCCGCCAAGCTCTATCCGACATGTTGTTGACAAAGTCAGCGTTGGAATATCTTGGTCTCATTTTATGAGATTGGACACCTAAGGATTATCGACACGTTGTTGACAAAGTCAAAGTCGGCCTGCACAATCCGCCAAGCTCTTTACCCACTCTCCATTAGTCCGCGAGGCAGTGCATGGGTGGTAAACCTTGTTCTTTTTAGTTAGGTGTATGTACTTAATCATAAATTTTAAAATTTTATAGAATAAAGAATAAGCGATGATGCCCAAACACTTCTTGACCTTATTGATTTGACTAGCCATACATGAGAAAATTAGAATACCACTTTACAAACTGTGCCAAGCAAACTAAGAATCTATTTCATGGCTGCATTATGTTATCAACCGAACCAACTGGCCAAACTAGAATTTAACATTTGAAAACTTGATTTATATTGAAAATTTGTGACAAGTTGAGGTATCTAAAATAAAATCAACTGATTAGAAATTGTTAACTTAAATTGTTGTACCACTTCCCGAAACAAGTCGTGTTTTCATTTTTTCATTTTTATTTGCATTTTTCCATTGCATTCATATAGTTTCATTAGAATCATAGCATACTGCATTTGGATTTTGTGGGTAGTATCCGCTGAAAACCCTCACGAGACACCACTCGTCCTACTAGGGACACCTAGAGGTTTAACGCCTTGTTGCATACGCTCAATGCAATCGTGTCTCCTACGAAAGTGTGACCTATCTAGTTTAGTTTTTCATTTCTTGTTTTACTCGAGGACGAGTAAAAGATAAGTGTGGGGATATTTGATTGACATAGAAATGTGTTTATTTTTATGCTCATATCTTGTCTTTTTTGTAAATAAATAAATATTACTTTGGGTATTTTCGTGTGTTTTCATAGGTTGTTAAATAAATGTCTCCTTCATTCAATTAAAGACCAATTGCATAGGAAATGCTACTTCTTGGAATCAACACATTTTCAATCATAAAGGAAGCTGTAGCACACTGGTAAAGCCTGGAAATTTGGATAGAGTGTCCTGAGTTCAGTCACCGTCAAAGCCCTATTTTTTTGCTGAAGAAAAGAACATATACATTGCCTCCGTCGCTTTGAAGAATAAAGAGACTAGTGCTATATATATATATATATATATATATATATATATATATATGTATGTATGTATGTATATGTATATAACATATGCACTAAGATTTGAAGAGCTAGACATTTTCTTCTCAAAGAAAACAATTGAAAATCTTGCATAATTACTTGCCATTGAGGAGAAGACTTGACATATATTTACCAGAATGCAACTCAATCAAATGCCACATGTCAGCAATCAAGGAGGGAGAATCTTCATAGAAAATCTCAAATCTATATCCATATCTCTTTTATTTGTAAATAGAATATCTCAAGAGATATTTCTTGGCCCAAAAGTCACATAGGATGGAGGCTACATCCCCTATAAATACCCATTGTATTCATTGTAAAGGGGAGTCCCTTCTTTTGTAATTCTTCTGCCATTAACAATGTTCATCTCTTTATTTTTCTGCAATTTTCTAATTTCTTAGCAATTAGTGTTGTCCACACGATTAGATTCGGTAGAGCATTAATTGTATTTTTCACTTATTTTCATTAGCGATTGACCGTTTGATTAGATTCAGCGGTAATCCTAATTTTTATTTTATGTTCGTTTAATTCTGTTCTGCAATTTTATTTCCATTGTTCTATTTTATCTTTAATCGTTGAATTTATTACAGATCCGATTAGATTCAAATCTGCAGTGAATTTAATTACATCTTTTATTTGTAGTTTCAATTTTTATTTGTTTTGCAAAATCAACCTCCAAGCTTCGTCTAACTCGCCCAAGAGATTAGATAAATAATTTGATTTTAATTATACCTCCCTGTGTTCGACCTATATGCTACACACCTGTGCGCTTGCAGTAATTTAATTTAAAATTCGCGCTTTTCTAATTTATAGACTAGCGTCGATCATTAACGCTATACACAAAACTATGCTATTTAATGTCGTGCTTTGATCATCAACGACAAGACCTTGCTTTTCAACAGAAGCCTTGATCATTTGCATCGCAGCATGCCACACTGACAATTCATATCATGCGACTGATGTCTATCGATATATAACCTCTAAGCTCGTACGTCTCAGAGAACGGTGTTAAGCAAGAGAATAAATTCTCCGCCACCAAACAAATATATATTTAATAGAAATCAATCAACACAGAATAAAATCCAATGTCAGACACACATCCATTTACAAGTCCGATCCGGGTCTGAACGAAATCGGAGGCACCTTATTCCTCGTCCCATATGTCCAATACAGGAGAGAGGTCCTCGCATATCCGGTCGATCTACAAGTACGTCTGGACGATCACCACTTATTACCTCATCTTGGGTGTACAGCCCAATCAAGACATCAATAATCATCCAGACGATGTGAATATCTCCGGTCTTCGACCGTCGTCTTCATCGTCGACTTATCGTCGTATTAATTATTCAGATTGGGATAAACCCGGTCTTTTCGAGTAACTCGCGTCCCTTATAAATAAGTGCTATAAAACATAACATACGCCTCATTCCAATTCATAATATTCTTTTATTCAAATATTCACATCTTTAGAGAAAGGTTCCCATTAATTTTATCAAAGATAAAATCTTTTAAATTTATTCTGTAATCTTCCTTTTTGATATCAATTCAGAAGAATTGATTTTATCCTTTCACAAATCTAAACCAAATTAAGGTTTATCAACTAGTCGGGATTAGCGAACTTTACCGAAATAATCATTTATTTATTAATCCCAATCCCAACCTATTCATCCCATGGAGAAAAATTGGTAATACTCCATATCTAACACCCACGGTGTAACGTCCCGTCTTTTTGACCGCTTAAAATTGGTAATTAAACCAACTCAAAACGTTCAAATCAACGGATCGTTATTTAGCTTACAGAGTTTAAAATACAGAATAAACACAGGAAACACATAATAATAAGCAACACAACATTGAACAGTGAAATAAAACTTTTATTTATAAATCATAATTTTGATACAACATTTTTATATACAGTGGTATTAAAATTATACAGTTTGAATATAGAAAAATATTTACTGTTTAGGACTTTAGAGTGCGTCGCCTTTGGAATCCCCAGCTTCGTCAATCTACGAATTCTAAGCGGTAATCTTTAAATCTGTAACACTTGGGTCTGACCCGAGTATTCTATGCAAAAACATAAAACACTCGAGTCAGGATTAAATCATAGTTCAAGTAAATTAAATTCAATAGAAACTGAATTTAATAATTAATCTCAACATTAAATATAGTCTCTGTGCTTATTAGTTTTATTTCAGGTACAATCGGTCATGGAAGCCTGCATATACACACATGTACAAGTACACATGTGCACTGCCCTAGCATCCCGCGACCACAAATAACAAGTGCGTTGAGGTTCATAGGGTTCTCACAATATACACCAAACTGGTAGTTTTGGACATGGCAACTAGCAATAGTACAACAACATGACGTATGTGCATAAGCAAGAAAGAAAGTATACATATGGTGCCGGCCAGAAAACAGCTCAACGGAACGAGCCTAATATCATCGTAGTGGTTCATAGTGCAAATCTTAGAATGCATACTGAACAGAAAGAAAATGGGTCCATATTGCCAAACAGTACAAGGAAAAATAGAAGTTTCAAATGCCAAACTTAAGATTTTACGTGTTTTAGGGGGTATACATTGTGCTATAAATGGAAGGGTATGTAAATCAAGGCAAAGGTGTGTATTCAGGAAATTAAAAATGCTAATACATGACCGGTTATGTACATATGGCACCTTATTTATTAACTAAATTATATCAGTCCATACAATACATGTATATATATACATGTTGTAACAACCCGCATTCTACGCATCGGAGTATCGTAGAAAATTTATTTCTTTCTTATACGAAGTCGTATGGTCATGTGGCTTTGGGAAACGACTATTAGGGTCATTTCCCATGTTCGTGATTTTTGCCGATTTTTAAACGACCGTTTTGCCACTAGTTGATCTTGTTTCGTCCATAACTTTTTATTGGAAAGGAGTTTTGACCAGAAACCACTTCCATTGGATTCGAATGATGGTTTCTCTTTCCGTAGAGTGGTTACATTAGCCAAACGGACTTACCGTTTGGGAGATATGGCTGAAACAAGGTTTAGAAGGTGAAAAACAGCTTAATTGGGCTAAACCGGGTGATTAACAGCTAGGCCCAATGGGGGATTTCGGGTTTAGAGGTATTTAAGGGCTGCTAGGGTTTAGAAAACGATTTTTCATTCATTTTCCAGCCGTCACAAACCTCTTTTGAGCTCTAGCAATGGCCTTCACCTTCTAAATCACTCCCAAAACATCTTTTTGGCTTTCCTAATCACATATTAGCAAGATCTACACCAAATCAAGGCGGATTAGCATCAAATCAAGATAGGAGCTGCTGCAAAGAAGTGGAATTCGACCCAAACAGAGAGTCATTTCAGATCTATAGTTTACTTTGTGGCTAAGGTGAGTGATTTGCATAGTTCTTCACTAATTATGGCTAATTATGGTAATTAGCGAAGATTAGCGAAATTATGGCTTAGAAAAATCTAGAAAAATTCCTAAAATTCTAAAACATCAGTTTATGCCTTGATATGAATTTGGGTTAATTTCGACTTGTAACAACCCGTATTTTTCGATAACGTGTTAAGACGAGAATCAAGGAAGAATTTAATTTTAAATTCTGAATCAAGTAAAACGGGCTATGCCATTGCGTTCGTCTCGGAAAAATACGCGAAATAGAGTCTGAGTTTTCAAGAATCGGAATCCGTATGACCAAGATATGGCCTCGCGAAGTTTCACGAAAAATTCCCAAATTAAAGTATACTTAATTAAGTGAAATGGGTTGCGCAGAGAAATATATATATATATATATATATTGATATATATATATATATATATAATTGAAAATTAAATAAATAAATATGCAAAAATGTTCAAAACAGCGAATTGGGAGAGGGGAATAACCGAACCGGCCGATTTTTGAGGTCGACCCGAGCCTGCTGGGTCGACTAGGGGTTAATCCAGGGTGTTTGGCTGTCAACCCGTGGGCCGATTCGCTCAAATGCTGATTTTGCATTTGGATGGTTCTCATGGTTCATCTTTAATCTAAAGGCCCTAGATGGTTCCTACACTTGACTTCTTCCCCAAGACATGCTTTGATGGCTTGGATTGAATCTAGGTTTAATCCTATGGCCTAAAACACTTGCCTAATCTATAAATAAGACCCTAACCTATCCTAAATCCTCATTATTCATTCATGCAACTAAACTATGGCAAAATTTTACCTCTCATGGCCTCCACTCTCTTCATAAAATTTCTAAATGGTTTCTATGAGAGATTTTCCATGCATACAAGTGTTTTCAAGCTTGTATGAGTGTCATTAGCTTGCATTCAAGTCAAGTTTCTATCTTTGCATCATAAAGCAAGGGTTTTGATCATTTTGGCTCAAGGGTTTTTATGTTAGAGCTTGCATTTTAGGTCTATTTGATTGCATAAGGGCTTTTTCATATCTTTTGTGCCTTCATAGCAATGTAAGCCCTTTCCCTACTCTTAGATATTAACTATGAAGTTAAATGTTCATGTTGCAAGTTTGGGTTTGATCATTGAGTATGATACATGCTATCATGTCATGCAAGTTTATGAAGTCATTATCTTGATCTTGTGAGCTTAAAGCTACAACCTTTATGTTGAAATGTTGCATTAGGCAACATGAGAACCCTCATAACCTTTATGTCAACTTGCATATGAAGTCATAACCCTTATATGATGATATATGCGAGTTACTAGTCATCATTCCATATCTTTTGTCACCATGATTCGCTTATGTGCCAAGTTTGGGTTTATGCATGTTTTGAGGCTTAAGAATGTAACATGCAAGTTAATGAACACATTTGTGCCTCATTTTCCACCATGATTAACTTGTGGCTTAATATCCATTTTTGTCATGCCTTTGCCAAGTCTCTTCTTTTAATCCATTACGTTGTTGCGAACGTATATGCGAGTTTAAAAGCGTTGGGTTATGTTATGGGTAATTTCTAATAACATGAAAATACAACTTGAAAACATGACTTGAAATATAACATGGAAGTTGACATGTAAGTATGCATAAAAACATAAGCTTGGGAATTTACCTATTAAGTTAGGTCTACCCTTTGGGAATTTACCTATTAAGTTAGGTCTACCCAAATGCTTGAAAACTTGTAACATGTTTTGGGAAACATGATGGACATGACACTTAGATAATATAAGTGTGGCCAACTCGAGGTTGGGTTGAGTTTGCAACGTAAAACTACCCGGAACCGACCGGCCTAACTAGTAGTTGCAAACAATAGGACCCAATGTGAGAAGTTGGTCATGTTGTGCTTGAACCCGAGGTTAGACCAAGTTGTGGTGTAAAGCTACCCGGAACCGACCGGCTTAACTAGTAACCACAACAAAGTCTAATGTGAGAGGTGAAGGTGCATTAAGTAATTAATGCCACATGATAGGGTTAAGTTAATTTGATTAATGACTCTTAACCAAATATGACATGGACAAATGGGTTAAGTAATTTGATTAGGCTAATGATACTTAACAAAACATGACAAGGTTGGGTAGGTTAAGTAACTTGATTTGCCTAATGACACTTAACCATTTTTATATGACTAGTGGATGGGGTTAAGTTAACCAACACTTAATCAATCCAACGCGATAACTTGGTAAGGTTAAGTAAGTTTTCTTAATGATGCTTAACCGAAAAATACGGTTAACGAATGGGGTTAAGATTAGACTCAACTAGTCTAAACATGGAAATCGGATGGGGTTAAGTTAGCCTAGACTTAATTAATCCCACTTGGTAGTTTAATGGGGTTAAGTTAAACACTTAACTAATCTAAACATGATGAATTGATGTGGTTAAGTGACCTATACTTAACCAATCTAACTCGTGAATTTATTGAGGTTAAGTTAACCTATACTTAACCGATCTAACGTGAAAACATGATAAGGCTAAGTCACGAATCGCTTGAATACACTTGACCGATTTGACTGAGTAAATTGATAGGGTCAAGTTAATATATACTTAACCAATCTAGAATGATAATTGCACGAGGTTAAGTCGTCATTTGCTTAATACATACTTAACCAATGTGAGCATGGTTTGTAGGGTTAAGTCTTGGACTTGGATACTTAGCCAATTTTGACATGATTTGAAGACGGGTTAAGTCTTGGACTTGGATACTTAGCCAATTTTGACATGATTGGTAGACGGGTTAAGTCATGAACTTAAGTGACACTTAATCCATTATGTAAACCCTAGTTCTGAGGATAGGGGATAACCGTAGTTAACAAGGATAACGGGAATAAGGCTAAGTGGTAAACCTTAGTTGAGGAATAACTAAGTAATGATTCTTAGTCAAGGAAATTTAGACCAGTTCATAGATAGATGAGTAACCTGATACGGTAGGTCATCGTTTAAGTATACGAGTAGGAGCAAGTATCTGATTTAGATAAAGGCTCCAGCGAACTGGGTAACGAAGCAGCGGCTTCGGGGAACGTAAGGGTATTCTTGGTATCCCTCTATGAGCTGCCAGGTGATTATACTAGGCTCATGAGAGGTTAAGGTCTGCGTTAGAAGAACCAAGAGTATGCCTTGGTTGCTATGCGAGCGACCTAAAGACGGGGATGGATAAGGGATAGTCGACGATACATGGTTGTACCCTAGATAGCATTTCGTCAGACAACCTACCATCTTTGGTCAAGCGTGTAGGTACGGAAAGGCAGAGAACACCCAATAGACCATAATTTCTATCTAATTATGGTTGCGGTAAGGCTAGGATTGTGGGTTTGCCAGTAGTGTGTTCTCATACAGGATTTATCCTGTCTTGTCTTTCACTAGTTGAGGGAGGGGTCGCGTGGGACCATAGCCACGTATAGAAAAACAGACCTTAGCATCTGCATCGGCAGATAAATCGAAAGCTCCCGACCGAGTCTTGTATTTCTCGATCTGCCCTGTGACAGGACTCGGATGGCACGATGTGATACATGTGCATACAGTCATGGAAAATGATTCACGATGAATGCGTGGGAAAAAGGGCGCGGTTGACGGTTAGCGTAAATCCCAGTGGCCCTGGGTGGTTGAACCAAAACCGAGATACGAAAACGTGCAATAGGTAAGAGTAATCCCTAGTGGCCCTAGGTAGCATAAGTCCTAGTTGTACAAACGATAATTCATGTTGGAAGACCCTAGCTAGGTTTAGGGTAACAGTCCAAACCGATCTTAAGGATCATGGAACTATGTTAAAGTAATGTAGAATCTCATGGGAAAGCCCGTATGGTCTACGGCAAGGGACTGAACATTTACATGGAATAAAACATACAAGTTGAGTAACCTATATATGCGATATATTAGGTTGACATGGACCATTACACGACTTTTGAGTGAGGGTCATTCTCGGTTAACACATGTTACGGTGGGGATACTAGTACGGTAGGTGCAGAGCTAAAATGCAGGATAGATATCATGGGACGTTATACGTGATAGATATCTTGGGAATATTACACTTGATAGAAACCTGACGATGTGATACCTTGTTTTATCTTGACATCGTAATTTATCATGACACCTTAGTTTATCTGAGTTCAGTAGTTCATCCTGTTATTTTGATTTAGCTTATCTATCTTGTCATCATGCTTATGTTCATCTCAGTTTCTCATGTCAGTTAACTTTACTAGTTTTTATGCTAATAGTAGATAGGGCTTACTCAGTCTTTTTGACTGACCCGTTTTGTTTCGCCTCTCTTCTTCCGTTCCCCCCCCCCCCAAGGTTACAGGGAGGAAATACTGTTGTTTAGTTCGGACTTCTTCTGCTTGAAGGTCATCATGGATGGCTTGGAATTTTCTTGGCTAATGGCTACTTTACTGTTTTTACTTGGGGAATAATTTATGAAAATGTCTTTATGCTTCTTTACTATTGCAAGACAGGTTTTGATGTACTCTGATGTAAAAGGCTTTAGACCTTATTTATTCATGTTATGAAAGTTTGATTTTACTTCCGCTATTTTTATATGTTCTGTCTTGTGATATTTCTGTGCATGTTTACCAATAATGCCCCTCTAAAGCTAGTGCATTCCTTTGCGAGTGACCCTAGCGGAGGCGGGGTGTTACACGTGGTATCAGAGCAAGGTTGTTACCAGACTGGGAAAAAGTTTTTAAAGACCTTCTAAAAACTATTTGAAAATCGTTTACAAAGAAGCATTTTTTTCAAGAAAATTTTCTTTTAAAAGAAAAAGGCTATTCCCTAAAGGCCATTAGCACTATCCTTGTTTCCTTAATTGAATCTCTTCTCCTTTCTTTCCTCCATCTGTAGTCACAGTGGTTTTAACTGCGACTAGTCTTTTCTATCTACGAAAGTGCTTTCCATGCGATGGAGGTGGTTTTCAAGAGACCAGTGGCCGCGTTATAAGAAAGGATAGTGAGAAAGAGGATAAAGGATACGAGCTTAAGGATGAGCAACTTGTTGGTATGGCTTAGTCCTCAAAGGAGGGAGAAAGATGAACAATGAAACCCATGACGAGAAAGTATCTTTGGTATGGTGAAACGGGACGGATAGTTAAGTATTGTGGGACAAGGACAAGATCATCGTTGTATACCCTCACTAGAGTACCTGAGTAGGGGGATAACATCCTTGTTAAAGATCTAGTTATTCTTTTCTATCATCCCGCCAAGACTTTGTTTTGATCCCCGCATCATTTAAGTCCGCTTCGGTAGTTGAGTCTCTGCACCTTAAGTACTAACGTAATAGAGAATCCCATTTTTGTCTCAAAGTCCTATTCGAGAATCAATCCATTTATACATGACTTGTTTGGATTTGGGAATGTCTATGCCAAGTGTTGAGTTTGGAAATAATGCTTATGTTTATAAGCTATGGATGGATTCTAGGGATGAAGTGGTTATCCAGTAGGGGGTGCCACTCTCGTTTTTGATAGGAGGGTAGTTAGACCTTTTGACTAGCCTTGGTAATGCCCTCAAAGTATCGGGTAACCTTTTTGAGGTTCTGTCATGACTAGTTACTTAGAATCCCTTGATGCCTTTATTGGAAATTTGAAGCCCGATTGAGTGGTGTTCGCCAATAAGACGGATGGTTTACTTCATTTATGCATGGGTTATAGAGATCACCCTAGTAAGTGCGCATGATAACCTGATTGACATTTGTTTACTTTCAAGAGAAAGTTCTTCTACATGGAATGCCTTATAGTATATAAACGAGATCCAAGATTCACTAGTGAATTTTGGAAAGCTTGCATGAGATCATGAGTACGCAGTCATGTTTGCGCCAAGTATTCTAGAAAAAGGATAAGTGCAAGTGGAACGAGAGGCGACGAAGAAATGAGTTTCAGCTCATGTTATGGAAGCAGGAAATAAGAAGCTACGAAATCGCGAAGTTAAAGGGCGGTCAAGGCACAATGGAAGTAAGCCCGAGGAAATACGACTTTGATGGTCAAAGACTAGATACGCGCATGATATCTCTTTTTAGGAGTATATCCTTGATCCCTGTTTCTGTAGAGCTTACTTGTAGGTTATCTTTTGTGGACATCCTCTCGGTCCTACTTTCTGTTACAAACCCCGTAAGGAGTTTGTCTTGTTTATCTTCTCGGCCCTGTTTCAGGGAATTCTAGGTAGAACTCTATGGATGTAAACATGTATTTGAAACATGTTATGATTGATATGGTTGCAAGTGGTTGCAAGTGGTTGCTCGTGGATGCGCGAATACACATTAGATACTGGCTCGACTCGGTCACATTTCATATTGCATATGCACGAGTATTTATACTTGTTTATGGATGAAATCGAATGTATTATCATGCGGTTGTTGCATATGAATGAATGATTGTGCACGCATATAGTATCTATATGACTAGGACTATTTGCATACATGTTGGATTCATGGCACTATACATATTTTGCATTAGAAAGATTATTCAGGCCTGATCATTAGCATTAGCTAAGGAACATGTACACACACGTTTTGCATATATTCATACAGCATTAGAAATCATCTAAGGACAATGGTTGCTTGTGGATGATGTTTTGAGTAGATGGATGATGGATGGTAGGATATGTTCTTCCTAACTTGGAGATTTCGGGGACGAAATCCTAAAAGGTGGGGAGAATGTAACAACCCGTATTTTTCGATAACGTGTTAAGACGAGAATCAAGGCAGAATTTAATTTTAAATTCTGAATCAAGTAAAACGGCCTATGCCATTGCGTTCGTCTCGGAAAAATACGCGAAATAGAGTCTGAGTTTTCGAGAATCGGAGTCCGTATGACCAAGATATGGCCTCGCGAAGTTTCACGAAAAATTCCCAAATTAAAGTATACTTAATTAAGTGAAATGGGTTGCGCAGAGAAATATATATATATATATATATTGATATATATATATAATTGAAAATTAAATAAATAAATATGCAAAAATGTTCAAAACAGCGAATTGGGAGAGGGGAATAACCGAACCGGCCGATTTTTGAGGTCGACCCGAGCCCGCTGGGTCTACTAGGGGTTAATCCAGGGTGTTTGGCTGTCAACCCGTAGGCCGATTCGCTCAAATGCAGATTTTGCATTTGGATGGTTCTCATCGTTCATCTTTAATCTAAAGGCCCTAGATGGTTCCTACACTTGACTTCTTCCCCAAGACATGCTTCGATGGCTTGGATTGAATCTAGGTTTAATCCTATGGCCTAAAACACTTGCCTAATCTATAAATAAGACCCTAACCTATCCTAAATCCTCATTATTCATTCATGCAACTAAACTATGGCAAAATTTTACCTCTCATGGCCTCCACTCTCTTCATAAAATTTCTAAATGGTTTCTATGAGATATTTTCCATGCATACAAGTGTTTTCAAGCTTGTATGAGTGTCATTAGCTTGCATTCAAGTCAAGTTTCTATCTTTGCATCATAAAGCAAGGGTTTTGATCATTTTGGCTCAAGGGTTTTTATGTTAGAGCTTGCATTTTGGGTCTATTTGATTGCATGAGGGCTTTGTCATATCTTTTGTGCCTTCATAGCAATGTAAGCCCTTTCCCTACTCTTAGATATTAACTATGAAGTTAAATGTTCATGTTGCAAGTTTGGGTTTGATCATTGAGTATGATACATGCTATCATGTCATGCAAGTTTATGAAGTCATTATCTTGATCTTGTGAGCTAAAAGCTACAACCTTTATGTTGAAATGTTGCATTATGCAACATGAGAACCCACATAACCTTTATGTCAACTTGCATATGAAGTCATAACCCTTATATGATGATATATGCGAGTTACTAGTCATCATTCCATATCTTTTGTCACCATGATTCGCTTATGTGCCCAGTTTGGGTTATGCATGTTTTGAGGCTTAAGAATGTAACATGCAAGTTAATGAACACATTTGTGCCTCATTTGCCACCATGATTAACTTGTGGCTTAATATCCATTTTTGTCATGCCTTTGCCAAGTCTCTTCTTTTAATCCATTACGTTGTCGCGAACGTATATGCGAGTTTAAAAGCGTTGGGTTATGTTATGGGTAATTTCTAATAACATGAAAATACAACTTGAAAACATGACTTGAAATATAACATGGAAGTTGACATGTAAGTATGCATAAAAACATAAGCTTGGGAATTTACCTATTAAGTTAGGTCTACCCTTTGGGAATTTACCTATTAAGTTAGGTCTACCCAAATGCTTGAAAACTTGTAACATGTTTTGGGAAACATGATGGACATGACACTTAGATAATATAAGTGTGGCCAACTCGAGGTTGGGTTGAGTTTGCAACGTAAAACTACCCGGAATCGACCGGCCTAACTAGTAGTTGCAAACAATAGGACCCAATGTGAGAAGTTGGTCATGTTGTGCTTGAACCCGAGGTTAGACCAAGTTGTGGTGTAAAGCTACCCGGAACCGACCGGCTTAACTAGTAACCACAACAAAGTCTAATGTGAGAGGTGAAGGTGCATTAAGTAATTAATGCCACATGATAGGGTTAAGTTAATTTGATTAATGACTCTTAACCAAATATGACATGGACAAATGGGTTAAGTAATTTGATTAGGCTAATGATACTTAACAAAACATGACAAGGTTGGGTAGGTTAAGTAACTTGATTTGCCTAATGACACTTAACCATTTTTATATGACTAGTGGATGGGGTTAAGTTAACCAACACTTAATCAATCCAACGCGATAACTTGGTAAGGTTAAGTAAGTTTTCTTAATGACGCTTAACCGAAAAATACGGTTAACGAATGGGGTTAGGATTAGACTCAACTAGTCTAAACATGGAAATCGGATGGGGTTAAGTTAGCCTAGACTTAATTAATCCCACTTGGTAGTTTAATGGGGTTAAGTTAAACACTTAACTAATCTAAACATGATGAATTGATGTGGTTAAGTGACCTATACTTAACCAATCTAACTCGTGAATTTATTGAGGTTAAGTTAACCTATACTTAACCGATCTAACGTGAAAACATGATAAGGCTAAGTCACGAATCGCTTGAATACACTTGACCGATTTGACTGAGTAAATTGATAGGGTCAAGTTAATATATACTTAACCAATCTAGAATGATAATTGGACGAGGTTAAGTCGTGAATTGCTTAATACATACTTAACCAACGTGAGCATGGTTTGTAGGGTTAAGTCTTGGACTTGGATACTTAGCCAATTTTGACATGATTTGAAGACGGGTTAAGTCTTGGACTTGGATACTTAGCCAATTTTGACATGATTGGTAGACGGGTTAAGTCATGAACTTAAGTGACACTTAATCCATTATGTAAACCCTAGTTCTGAGGATAGGGGATAACCGTAGTTAACAAGGATAACGGGAATAAGGCTAAGGGGTAAACCTTAGTTGAGGAATAACTAAGTAATGATTCTTAGTCAAGGAAATTTAGACCAGTTCATAGATAGATGAGTAACCTGATACGGTAGGTCATCGTTTAAGTATACGAGTAGGAGCAAGTATCTGATTTAGATAAAGGCTCCAGCGAACTGGGTAATGAAGCAGCGGCTTCGGGGAACGTAAGGGTATTCTTGGTATCCCTCTATGAGCTGCCAGGTGATTATACTTGGCTCATGAGAGGTTAAGGTCTGCGTTAGAAGAACCAAGAGTATGCCTTGGTTGCTATGTGAGCGACCTAAAGACGGGGATGGATAGGGGATAGTCGACGATACACGGTCGTACCCTAGATAGCATTTCGTCAGACTACCTACCATCTTTGGTCAAGCGTGTACGTACGGAAAGGCAGAGAGCACCCAATAGACCATAATTGCTATCTAATTATGGTTGCGGTAAGGCTAGGATTGTGGGTTGGCCAGTAGTGTGTTCTCATACAGGATTTATCCTGTCTTGTCTTTCACTAGTTGAGGGAGGGGTCGCGTGGGACCATAGCCACGTATAGAAAAAAAAACCTTAGCAACTGCATCGGCAGATAAATCGAAAGCTCCCGACCGAGTCTTGTATTTCTCGATCTGCCCTGTGACAGGACTCGGATGGCACGATGTGATACATGTGCATACAGTCATGGAAAACGATTCACGATGAATGCGTGGGAAAAAGGGCGCGGTTGACGGTTAGCGTAAATCCCAGTGGCCCTGGGTGGTTGAACCAAAACCGAGATATGAAAACGTGCAATAGGCAAGCGTAATCCCCAGTGGCCCTAGGTAGCATAAGTCCTAGTTGTACAAACGATAATTCATATTGGAAGACCCTAGCTAGGTTTAGGGTAACAGTCCAAACCGATCTTAAGGATCATGAAACTATGTTAAAGTAATGTAGAATCTCATGGGAAAGCCCGTATGGTCTACGGCAAGGGACTGAACATTTACATGGAATAAAACATACAAGTTGAGTAACCTATATATGCGATATATTAGGTTGACATGGACCATTACACGACTTTTGAGTGAGGGTCATTCTTGGTTAACACATGATACGGTGGGGATACTAGTACGGTAGGTGCAGAGCTAAAATGCAGGATAGATATCATGGGACGTTATACGTGATAGATATCTTGGGAATATTACACTTGATAGAAACCTGACGATGTGATACCTTGTTTTATCTTGACATCGTAATTTATCATGACACCTTAGTTTATCTGAGTTCAGTAGTTCATCCTGTTATTTTGATTTAGCTTATCTATCTTGTCATCAATCTTATGTTCATCTCAGTTTCTCATGTCAGTTAACTTTACTAGTTTTTATGCTAATAGTAGATAGGGCTTACTCAGTCTTTTTGACTGACCCGTTTTGTTTCGCCTCTCTTCTTCCGTTCCCCCCCCCCAAGGTTACAGGGAGGAAATACTGTTGTTTAGTTCGGACTTCTTCTGCTTGAAGGTCATCATGGATGGCTTGGACTTTTCTTGGCTAATGGCTACTTTACTGTTTTTACTTGGGGAATAATTTATGAAAATGTCTTTATGCTTCTTTACTATTGCAAGACAGGTTTTGATGTACTCTGATGTAAAAGGCTTTAGACCTTATTTATTCATGTTATGAAAGTTTGATTTTACTTCCGCTATTTTTATATGTTCTGTCTTGTGATATTTCTGTGCATGTTTACCAATAATGCCCCTCTAAAGCTAGTGCATTCCTTTGCGAGTGACCCTAGCGGAGGCGGGGTGTTACACGACTAATTTTGCAATTCCCGGAATTTGAGGGATTAAGGGGTGATTAGTGGAAATTAGCGAATTTATGCGTGTTAAAAATCTGGAAAAATATATATAAATTGCTAAATATTATTTTAGGCCTCTGTTAGAAAATTTGGCTGATTTGGTTACGTTTTGTTAATCCTACCATTAGATTTGCTTAAACGTGATTAAGGGGAAAACATGGGTTTTGGGTATATTTGATCCATTTTGACATATAAATTCATTGTTTTGGTGTTTGTGGTTAGTTTACTATGTTGCTATGACTGTTTGGAATGATTTGTGGTTGATTAGTATAGTTAGATTGGTCGAAAACGCCGTCGATGACGTAAACAAGTTGCTGGAAAAAGTTGCAGAAAGTTGTGCAGGGTTTCGGATCGGATCGGATATGGGGGCTCGGATCGGATAAGTGAACTGGGCAAGGGATTCGATCAGATCGGAACTTGACACTTGAGAAATATGGCAGAAAAGAAGGCCATGCTAGCAATATTGGGATCGGATCGGATAAAGGAGGGGGATCGGATCGGCTAAAGGAGGAGGATCAGAGCGGCTAAAGGAGGAGGATCAGATCGGAACAAATGAAGGGCAAGGGAGCTGATCGGAGCGGAAGCATGAGCTGGATGGGAGATGGCACTCGACCCGACCCGAAGTGAGACACCCGACCCGACCCGAAGTGAGACACCCGACCCGAACCGACATGATGGAGTGGACCCGAACCGAACCGTACCTGAGGAAGACCATGCACCAACGCAACGCAGTGGACCCGACCCGAACCGATGACTTGAAGGGGAATCCGACCCGACCCATTATTGACCAATAACCCGAGATGCAAAGGTAGTCCAAATGGAAGTTAGAGCTCAGGATCCAGTTGGGAACCAATGAGTTCACTTCATGGTTGGGCTTTGCTGCGGGACGTGTGCAAAGGGGTTGTCGGTATTCATAACTTTGGTTGACCACTGAGAGATGGATGGTGGGCTTGTAGTGATAGTTACACAGGATTGGATTCCGTCATGGCCCAAAGTATTAGGTGACCAAAGTAGTGGATATCGTATACTTTACGCACTGAGTGAGAGATGTGAGGATGGTTGCTATGCTTGATTGTTTGCCATCACTATGACATGCACACCCCCACCCCCGTTACCTTTACACCATTTGAAATGGCACCTTAGAGTGTTGTACAGTATGTAGTGCTAACTCTTTGGTTGCAGGTCCAGGTTCAGGTATGATTGGATTATACCTGTTATTGTTTTGTTTAGATGCTTATCGTTCATACCAGGCTTTATGTCTGACCCAGAGTTTTATGTCTCCTCTTATTACTCTGGGTGCTCACATGAGCAAACTAGAGACAGGTTAGCTGGTGGTGCGCGAGTAGCTGATCTGGGGACGAGCAGGAGGCTTCCACGTATGATATATATAGTATTCTCCCTGTGTTGTTGAAGATCACTGCTTGGGCATTAGTTGTGCATCTTCTACTTTACCTTTCTTTTGTTTAGAGACAGTAAATTTGGAAAGTTGTAATAAGCTGTATTTGGATTTCCGCTGCTATGTTGGTTTAGTTTTAAGCTTATGCACTGTCTCGCCTGTTTTATGTCAAGTATATTATTATTATTATTATATTTTGTTCCATGCGCTGTGAGACATTCTACAGGTTCTTTAATTAGTTCATTTCCTTCTTTCTCTTTCTTCTGACGACCGTTCCGTGCTAACTGGACATGTGTACAACGCACTTTTGGAGTAAATGTCGGTTGGTACGTGGCGGGTTGTCACATTTTGTATCAGAGCTCTAGGTTGCGTAGTTAACCTAGGGAAAGACACTAGGGAGAGATAGTACGTATACGAGAGCGCGTATTTGTGATTACTTTGGTTTTCAAAAGCCATATATATATATACTATAGGTAGTATAAGAATGAAGTCGTACTGCACTAGCACCATTATGGGATCGTTAATCGTTTCCCCATTTACAGATTGATGATGAGCCGATATGCTAGAGGTGTTGGTAGGGGAGCAAATAATGGGAATGATGCTGACATGAGGGCGATGTTTACTGACCTCATGAGGGACATGCTTAGAGAAGTGCAAGGGGCAGTTCCCAATCCCGGAAATGGTGGTGGTCCAGTAGTGCAGGCGCCTAGGGTCGATTTCGCCAAATTGTGCAAGGATTACACTAACCTTGGTGGGAAGCCGTTCCACAGAACGGAGTCGGCCACAGATGTTCAGGATTGGTTGGATAGCTGTGATCATATCTTCGAAGACTTGGATATCGAGGATGCGGTGAAGAGAAGGCTAGCGTCTGGTCAGCTGCAAGGGCGAGCGATGAATTGGTGGAATGCCATTAGAACAACTACTCCAGAAGATCAAGTTACTTGGAATCAGTTTAAGACTCGCTTTTGTGATAAGTTTATTCCAGCTGCTCATAAATCAGAATTGTTCAGGAAGTTCTTGGAGCTTAAGCAGAAGGGTAGAGCAGTCTCGGAGTATATCACTGAATTCGACACTTTATCGAAATATGGATGGTCCCTTATCGATACAGTCAAAAAGAAGAACGATAAGTTCATAACTGGCTTGGATGGGTACTTGGGGGAAAGACTTATAAACCATATCGATGAGACGTTCGAATCTATTATAGGAAAGGCATTAAGGTCAGAGAGCCTTTTCCCTAAGTCTAAGACCGAAGTTGCTATTGCATCTACAGAGGAGCCAAAGCCGCAAGCAGGCGGTGAAGGCAAGAAGAATTCTCAGAACAAGAGGAAGCAGAACTCGACCAAGGATGGTCAGAATAAGAAAAATAAGAAAGATAGCGAATGCTTTAGTTGTGGAAAGAAGGGCCACTATGCCAGAGATTGTCGAGAAAAGCTTGGGGAAAGGAAGTGCTTTAACTACGGCCAGGCGGGACATCACAAGGATGAGTGCCCACAACCTCCTAGGGAGAAGAAGATTGTGAAAGCGTATGCTATCAACGCTATTCCTTCTTCGTCAAATGCCCCAACTGTGGCGCAGAAGGAAAAATGTGTCGTTATTCGAGATATGCTTTCTATTTAAGATGTTTTGATCGGGTTTTGTTTGACAAACCTGAGCTAGTCGATAGACCTTTAGTAGTGACGAACCCGATTGGTGGTTCGACTAGTTTTGGCATGATTTGTTAATGTGGTCTTATCGAGGCATGGATGTATGTTTCCTTGTGATTGCTTTATTTTGGGCTTTACTGGGTTTAGCATTATTTTGGGGAGTCGATCTACTCCAAAGGAATAGGGTGTTATTAGGTACCTACCTAGTGATGGCGATAGTAACTGGAGTTAAGAAAGCTATAAGGTTACCATTGTAATAAGTTCTAGTTGTCTCTGGGAGGCAAATGAGTACTCCAGTGCTAGATTGTTTTGCTAGTATCACCTCACGTGGGTTGTCCGAACTCGGAGGAGATGTTCCTTAGGTGCTTGTTTGATATTGGTTTAGGCCTTTGGGGCTTGTGCTTGGGGAATGTCGATTTCGACTAAGATGGTTTGCGTGAGGGGTAAATAGTTGTTGTGGTTTTTCATTGGATGATATCTTGGTTTACTCGAGGAGTGATGGGCAGACGGAACACGATGAGACTGTTCAATGGTATAGACTGCCCAGAGTTAGAATCGATAGGGTTATGAGATTGCTCGAGTGGGACTCGGGAAAGATGCAAAGTAATGGATTGTTTAGGACCCTATGTTGATGTTCTCTATTGGATAGTAGAACTTTGAAGGAATAGGATGTGTTCGTTGATCATGGAAGATACAACGAAGATTAGGGCGATCCAAGTTGGACTTGAACTCGTAAAAGAAAATGGGTGTTCGTTGATCTTGGAGATGCAACGAATAAGGAGACGACTCACGTTGGACTAGAGTTTGTCACTAATGGATACTCAAGACTGGGTCTGAGTTATAGATTGACTCGAGTTGGACTCGAGAAGGCTGCAAGGAATTTGATTCGGCTTAAGTTGGACTCGAGAGGGCAGCAAGAAAATGGATAGACTTGGGTTGGACTCAAGTATTTTAGGCGGACTAAAAGAAGGGGTATTTGGGGATGCCCGTTACCCTGGATCCGTTGGACGTGATCTAGTTATCCTTGGAGGATAAACGTACGTTGGACGTACGGTAGTCCATAGGGAGGCGGGGCTTCCATTGGCCTGGGATTGGTTGGACCAGTCAAGTAGGCGTCGGTGTATGTATGGAGGTTGGGCTTCCATTAGTTATTGATGTTGGTTGGACCAGACATACTAGAATCGACATATTGGGATTGGTTAGACCAATCATGTAGGTGTCGATGTGTTTATCAATTTAGCAGGTGATAGGTAGGACTTGTTTGATGGATGTTATGGTTGTTATGTTGTTCCTATTTTTCTTCCCTTGAGTAGACTATCACCTGTAGGGTTCCAGCGATGGGGAACAAAGTGATTGTAGTAGGACCATGAGCCAGTGCAGTAGAGTCGTCATGACTCGAAGGGCAAAGTGGACATAGTAAGTGATTAGCAAGGCTATGAGCCAGTGCAGTGGAGTTGTTATGACTCCATGGGGCAGAGTGATCATAGTAAAGGATTTGGGCGCGGTAATAGTTGCATTGAGTAGGAGACATGCCAGTTTAGGGGTTTCGTCTCTAGGATGGAAGCAACTAAAGTATAACATAGGATATGATTTCGGGCCCAAGAGTGAATTGGATTCAGAAACACTAGTAAGCTTGACGATTAGATCGATTTTGATTGAGTGGATTGTTTCCAGTTAGAAGGACGATCCTAATCTATTGGAAACCATCTCTAGGGTAGAGATGGGTGTCAATGGAAAGAGAATGATCAAGTAAGTATTTGATCGAGAAGGATGACTTCAAAAGAATAAGGGACTAGTTGTACCCAATGCAGATGGACTGAGAGATGAAATGCTTAGAGCATATCATCACTCGAAATTGACTATGAATCCCGGTGGTAACAAAATGTATTGAGACATGAATTAGACCTACTACTGGGAAAGGATAAAGAAAGACGCTGGGAAGTTTATGTCCAAATGCATAAATTGCCAATTAGTTAAAGCTGAGCAAAAAGAAGCCTAGTGGTTTGTCACAACCGTTGGAAACAAGTCTCAATGGATTTCATTGATGGTTTACCAAGGACTAGGTCAGGTCATGATGGTATTTGAGTGAATTGTATATTAGAGAATGAAGGCTACCCAAGATAGACAGAAGACTTATCTCGATAAGAGATGAAGAGATTTGGAATTCTTCGTTAACAACTTGGTGTTCGTCAAGACCTCTCCATTGAGAATGTGATTCGGATTGGTTGGAGAGGTAAGTTAGCACCAAGATTTGATGGTCCATTCCCAGTCCTCGAACAAGTTGGGAATTTGGCGTATGAAGTAGAGCTACCTGACAAGATGGCGGGAGTTCACAACGTATTTCATGTTTCCTAGTTAAGGAAGTTGTGCAAGACCCTAATGTGGCTATTTCACCAGATCAGTTGGACGATATCGAGGTTGAACCCGGGGCGGTTGAGAACCGCAAGCCTATGCGTATTGTTGGGAACGATACGAAGCAGCTTCGAAGGAAGGCGGTGAAACTAGTCAAAGTCCAGTGGGGTGAGAATGAAAAAGACTGTACTTGGGAAACAGAGAAAGATATAAGGAAGAAGTATCCAGAACTCTTTGCCTGTTAAGGTTTTGATAGTGATAGTTTCTTCCCTTGTTAGTAAACCGCATGCTAGGATAGACTTGTTTTGCAGGTTTGATGGTTGTTTTATGGTTGATAAGCATGCGGGACCCTTTGTATGTTTTGGTTAGGGAATTTCGGGGGCTAAATTTCTTAAGGGGGGAGAATGTAACAACCCGCATTCTACGCATCGGAGTATCATAGAATATTTATTTCTTTCTTATACGAAGTCGTATGGTCATGTGGCTTTGGGAAACGACTATTGGGGTCATTTCCCATGTTCATGATTTTTGCCGATTCTTAAAAGACCGTTTTGCCCCTAGTTGATTTTGTTTCGTCCATAACTTTTGATTGGAAATGAGTTTTGACCTGAAACCACTTCCATTGGGTTTGAATGATGGTTTCTCTTTCCGTAGATGGTTACATTAGCCAAACGGACTTACCGTTTGGGAGATATGGCTGAAACAAGGTTTAGAAGGTGAAAAACAGCTTAATTGGGCTAAACCGAGTGATTAACAGCTAGGTCCAATGGGGTATTTCGGGTTTAGAGGTATTTAAGGGCTGCTAGGGTTTAGAAAACGATTTTTCATTCATTTTCCAGCCGCCACAAACCTCTTTTGAGCTCTAGCAATGGCCTCCACCTTCTAAATCACTCCCAAAACATCTTTTTGGCTTTCCTAATCACATATTAGCAAGATCTACACCAAATCAAGGCGGATTAGCATCAAATCAAGATAGGAGCTGCTGCTAAGCAGTGGAATTCGACCCAAACAGAGAGTCATTTTAGATCTATAGTTTACTTTGTGGCTAAGGTGAGTGATTTGCATAGTTCTTGACTAATTATGGCTAATTATGGTAATTACAGAAGATTAGCGAAATTATGGCTCAGAAAAATCTAGGAAAATTCCTAAAATTCTAAAACATGATTTTATGCCTCTGATATGAATTTGGGTTAATTTCGACTAATTTTGCAAATCCCGGAATTTGGGGGATTAAAGGGTGATTAGTGGAAATTAGCGAATTTATGCATGTTAAAAATCTGGAAAAATATTTATAAATTGTTAAATATTATTTTAGGCCTCTGTTAGAAAATTTGGCTGATTTGGTTAAGTTTTGTTAGTCCTATCATTAGATTTGCTTAAACGTGATTAAGGGGAAAACATGGGTTTTGGGTATATTTGATCCATTTTGACATATAAATTCATTGTTTTGGTGTTTGTGGTTAGTTTACTATGTTGCTATGACTGTTTGGAATGATTTGTGGTTGATTAGTATAGTTAGATTGGTCGAAAACGTCATCGAATGACGTAAACAAGTTGCTGGAAAAAGTTGCAGAAAGTTGTGCAGGGTTTCGGATCGGATCGGATATGGGGGCTCGGATCGGATAAGTGAACTAGGCAAGGGATTCGATCGGATCGGAACTTGACACTTGAGAAATATGGCAGAAAGGAAGGCCATGATAGCAATATTGGGATCGGATCGGATAAAGGAGGGGGATCGGATCGGCTAAAGGAGGAGGATCAGAGCGGCTAAAGGAGGAGGATCGGATCGGAACAAATGAAGGGCAAGGGAGCTGATCGGAGCGGAAGCATGAGCTGGATGGGAGATGGCACCCGACCTGACCCGAAGTGAGACACCCGACCCGACCCGAAGTGAGACACCCGACCCGAACCGACGCGATGGAGTGGACCCGAACCGAACCGTACCATAGGAAGACCATGCACCGACGCAACGCAGTGGACCCGACCCGAACCAATGACTTGAAGGGGAATCCGACCGACCCAGTATTGACCAATAACCCGAGATGCAAAGGTAGTCCAAATGGAAGTTAGAGCTCAGGATCCAGTTGGGAACCAATGAGTTCACTTCATGATAGGGCTTTGCTGCGGGACGTGTGCAAAGGGGTTGTCGGTATTCATAACTTTGGTTCACCACTGAGAGATGGATGGTGGGCTTGTAGTGATAGTTACATGGGATTGGATTCCGTCATGGCCCAAAGTAATAGGTGACCAAAGTAGTGGATATCGTATACTTTACGCACTGTGTGAGAGATGTGAGGATGGTTGCTATGCTTGATTGTTTGCCATCACTATGACATGCACACCCCCGTTACCTTTACACCATTTGAAATGGCACCTTAGTGTGTTGTACAGTATGTAGTGCTAACTCTTTGGTTGCACGTCCAGGTTCAGGTATGATTGGATTAAACCTGTTATTGTTTTGTTTAGATGCTTATCGCTCGTACCAGGCTTTATGTCTGACCCAGAGTTTTATGTCTCCTCTTATTACTCAGGGTGCTCACGCGAGTAGACTAGAGACAGGTTAGCTGGTAGTGCGCGAGTAGCTGATCTGGAGACGAGCAGGAGGCTTCCACGTATGATATATAGTATTCTCCATGTGTTGTTGAAGATCACTGCTTGGGCATTAGTCGTGTATCTTCTACTTTACCTTTCTTTTGTTTAGAGACAGTAAATTTGGAAAGTTGTAATAAGCTGTATTTGGATTTCCGCTGCTATGTTGGTTTAATTTTTAGCTTATGCACTGTCTCGCCTGTTTTATGTCAAGTATATTATTATTATTATTATATTTTGTTCCATGCGCTGTGAGACATTCTACAGGTTCTTTGATTAGTTCATTTCCTTCTTTCTCTTTCTTCTGACGACCGTTCCGTGCTAACTGGACATGTGTACAACGCACTTTTGGAGTAAATGTCGGTTGGTGCGGGGCGGGCCGTCTCACATGCAGACTGTTAAATTATGTAAATGCCGGAAGTAAATGGAAGGGACCCAATACATACAACTGGTGTACAGGTCGAGTACACAACCATAATGAAAGCAGGGAACCAGATTGTACCCAAGAGCAACTGTCACTAGGGTGTATAACCTCATGTATACACACAAATAAACTGGGTTGATCAGGTCCAGTAACAAGGTCATAAATACAAGTGCAAGTCAGAATATCAAAATGGATAAGGGCCGGGTTCAAACTAGTCACCTGAAAGAGCAGGTCAAATATGGACGCACTGACACACAAAGGCTAGTGAACATCACAAGGTCAGAGTATTAAGGGCAACACAAGTAAACATGAACCAAATCTGGTTGATCTTCTTTACAGTGGGAAGGAATATACTTATCGTTATTGCAAGTATGAGAAGTTAAATCCTTAACAGACTTTTGAATAACATTAATATCACATGCCAACTCTCACTATCTTAATCTTGGTTTCCAAAATATACAAAATAAAGGTTTAGTACCTATACCTATCAGTCTTATTTTTAAGGAACAATGGTCACAACACTAGCTAACCAGGTACCTTGCTACAGGTCATTTTACACAAGTCATTAGGTTGACAATCAATCCTAAATATGTATTCAAACCCCAACAAACCGACAGAAGTTCCAAGGAGGCCATGGTGTATGTGTATTTTTATTATGTACTAATACAAGTGGTTACAAAATCATATTTTTGGTTCAAATGATATTACTGCAGTATAAGGGAATGCACAAATGCAGTCTCGAAAGTAACATTGGGTTTTGGTCGAAAACACTACTGTCTTAATTCAATAGTGACTCATTTGGTTTAAAAATATGACACGCTGCTACATAATATATATATATATATATATATATGTATGTATGTAACATACAGCTTGCATAAGGGAGATAGCTTAAATATTTCAGATACAGTAAAAATCTGGAACAAGTAAGACAAGGTACATATACATATTTATATGTCAGTTCCACGCTATACACTTCCATTATGTACCAAATGTCTTAATTTAAAACAAAAACTTGAGGTCAGTCTATTAGCTCATATGTCTATACTGATGCATGCGTTGATTTTTATCTCAAAAATATGAACAGTGAAATCGAGTTGCACATCTGAGTTAAAAGAGTGCCCTAAAGTTTCCCCATCCCCATTTACAAATGAATTATGTGTTCCACAGTTTAAATAACACTGCAAATTTTTCCCAAGTTCAGTTTCACCCCAACCTAACAAACAACGTATATATAGTCCCAGGTTTTTAAATAAATAGGCAGATGTGCACACATCCAATAATCATGTAAAACTTGGTAAATAATCCAACATGGACTGAAATAGCAGTGGTATATATATATATATATATATATATATATATATATATATATATATATATATATATATATATATATATGCAGAAATTTGGTACCGATATCATCGAAATTGGCTTTGCAAATTTCAGCGAGAGAACAAAAATAAGTGGATGCATATAGACGTCTCGGCTTACATGCATAAGAGGACACATACCCATGCTAAACTACAAAATTAGTGTAGATGCAGTTGAATGAAGTGAACCATATTTTTTTTATATAATGGTGAGACGACTAAATTTGATTATTAACGTTCTCATGTTAGTCAGTCTTGAAATCTACTCTATTTGGTTTGTATTATATAACGAACGAAGATATAATTTTTTTTTGAATGAACACTATTTCTCAACCACAGACCCTTATCCCCATAACGTATTCAGGTGTACACTAAACAAAGCGGGTTTAAATATTTGTCCATAGGGATGGAAATGTTTCATGTTCACCATTACTAATTGAAATCAGCCCAAATGCTAAGTGTACAAACACCATGAAATCCGGAACCCAATACACAATTTAAGCATAATTTAACTTAAATATGGATTTGAATGTTCACTTCATGCATATATAGTCATAGACACCTGTATGTATAAAATAAACATTGGAAAGGAAATTCGAGTTCAGTTGAGTGATTGAGACTCAACACAACCCAGAGTACATATATACACATATAACATATGTATATACACATACAGTTAAGGAATGTTGGTCAGTACTTCAATAGCTACAGCAAATGACAGTACAAAGGCCTAGATGAATTCGGGTAGATCTAGAAAGTAGTCACACAATCGAAATTAGCTATTTAGTTTAAATTGAAATCAATTACTCGATATAAGATTTAATCGGGAGTGAGATGCTCACCTCCGACAGCGCGACAGATCGAACCAGGAAGAGGCTTCCAAACGATTAGTCGACCATCGATGCCTTCACTGCACAGGAAGCACCAGCTTGGAGGAAGCGTGAGCTTCGACGGTGGATGCTTGAATATGAAGACGGTGGAAAGATGGTAACTTCGATTTACTGAGTGGCGCGAGGGTGAAGTGGCGGTGACAGCGCTGCAAAGGGAGGCAACAATTGATCTAGGGTTGCGATTGGTCATCAATTCACGGTAAAACAATTAGCGATGTATGGTGGGTTTGGTAGAAGCGGTGCGACGAGGGAAGGAGGCGATGCAGCTAGGTCAGACACGACAGATCAATTTGGGGAAAAAGAATTCATTTTGGCTATTAACATGAATTTCGGGGAGGACTGACTGGAATTGGAAAGGGTAAATTTATTTTGGCTGAAGGAATGGTAATGAACATAGAAGGGAACAGTGATTTTTATAGAAGAGAACCGTGGGAAGCAAGGAATAAAGGTAGGCTGCATTTTGGGTGGGTGGTTTCTGCAATTACTTGACACTGAAGTAATAAAATGTGAACCCTATGTAATTTGATTCTAACGACATTTACGTTACACTTTTTTTTCCGTCATAAACGAACTCCAAACGCTACGAAATTTGACAATGCTGCTACGTTTTCATATTTCGAATCTAATAAAATTAGTCTGGTCATTGCCTGACTTTGCTAGTATACACCATATTTTATTTTTATCTTATGTATCGGTTTATCGATTTTATTTCGTTTGTGTACCGATAAATCTGTTCGCTTCCAAATTTGAAAGTTAAATTTATATATATGAATATTCGCATATCCAAGCTACCTTTCCATATATTTTTAACAAATAAATATCCAATTCATTTAACGTAAATAACATATATTTCGAATTCATCCATTTATATTTTTCAGTTTGAATTTCAAATCCAATCCAAATTTGATCAAATATTTATATTTAATAATAGATACTTGATTCCCAACCAAGTATTCTGAATAAAATGTTGAAATCCAATTTACACATAAAACCATATATATACGATTTTAAATTTAGAACTCACGTATCAATATAAAACTGATTATAAATAGTTAAATCTTTAACTAATCCCTTACTCCATTTGTCAGAATTTCCGGGTCGTTACACATAGTGTTATCAGTAAATTTAATTACCATTTCACGTTCAAATCTAATTAAAGATTTAACTATTGCCTAGAGTAAAACTGGTGGTACTCCATTCTCGATCACTTCTCAAATTTGGCAAATTTAATTATCACATTAAATTTTCAATCTAATTAAAGATTCATTAAAACTCCAACTTGGTTTTTAATATCATAACTCATTACTTTATGATCATTCAACTTTTAGTAAAATTAATTCTATCATTTACCGGGTTAAAGAACTAATGTCATTTAAAACACAGTTCACAATAAACCCAAAAACATCTTCCATCAAAATGGAATCTTCACGGAAATCATAACAGTATATAATCGATATAAATTTCCGTATCAAACTAATACTATAAGTGGAATAATGGCAAAGCCTTTTAAATTCCATATATAGTAATGGTCTTCCTTTATAGAAACTCATCTCGATTATTACCAAATCGAATTCCATTCAATTCCAATTTAATATATAAAACTGGAAAACTTTACTTTGGAAAATTTCCATTAAATCTTAATAAAAAGATTTATAAATTCCAAATCATCTCTTTACTGTTAATTGGGTTAAAGAACAAGTGTTATTTAAAACACCATTCACGATAAACCCAAAATTCTAATTTCATTTAATTTTCAATTAAATATTAATTAATTGGTACATTTCACTAAATCTTATTTAAAAGATCATTGTTTTCTCAATTGGTTTAAGAAAAGTGTTAATTAAGACACAATTCACAACAAACCCAAAATCCACATTAATATTAAATACAAGGCTCTGAATAGAAATTATATCGGCTTATATTCAATATCAAATTCTGAAATCAACAAATATCGTATTAGGAATAACGATATATATATATATCTTCCAAATTCCTCCACAATATCCGTATAATCACGGAATCCAATATCGAAATATTCCTAAGATAATTTCGATTCAAATCCATTCCAATTTATACATTGGAAAAATTCTGGTTATTTTAAAACCATTTCTCTGTCCAATTTATTATTTGAAAATAGTAGATTTTATTCTAGTTAATAACTAGTTCATTTCGATAAAAATATATTTTATCTTTTCAAACTTGGAATTTTCCATCCAAAATCTTTCCAAACCATTTATTATGATTTTACATAATTTTTTCCATGTTTTTAATAATTTTATTAAGGCCAGTACGGTCAGTTTCCAATAACGGCAAACGAACTGCATCCATAGCGACCTTTTCTGAATTTGATTTGGACATATTTTAAAATTTGACCATTCAAATTTAAATCTCTTATATTCGTTGGAAAGCTCTTTTCGATACGAACCTAACGGTTTTGGTTTTAGGATAATCCGACGGACGGATCTCTCGTCACATCAATTCGAAGTCAATGGTCAAAATTCGCGAACGGTCGCGGCGCGGCGCGTTCTATTCCGGCCATTTAATATGTATAATATATTATATGTATATTTCGTCGATTTCCATTTAAATCGTATTTTGTAAATCGTTTATAAATTCATTTTAAAATGATTTCAACTTCATTTTTAATTTTTAAATCAAAATTGAATATTCTATTTCATTATAATTTTAAAATGATAATATTTTCAAAATATCAGATTTTGAAAATTCTTCGCGATATTCATTATAAAATGAATAAAATCGATCGATAAACCCATTTGGGTAAAATGGCATTTAACTATTCAACTCGGCTTCATATTCATTATAGTTAGGAATATTTCAATTTTTTTTGTGTCCATCCAAAATCGGACATCAAAATCATATTCTGCTTCTTCACTGTATATTATTTTAAATCTATAATTAATATTATTTTAAAACTTTACAGAATATTATTTTAAAACTATACAATATATATTATTTTAAAACTATTCGTTTTTTCTGAATTAGATTCAGACTCAATCAATTACCATACAAATATATTTATATGGATTTCCATACATCGCATATATTCACAATAATGATAAATAATCATTAAACATCCACACATTATCCAGAGCGAATTCTACCACAGTATAAACATTAAAATAAATAAATAACGCTTATACAGTCTGTCAATCCACCGATTGACATATAATTAAATTCAGGGGAGATGTGAATAAATTACCATCCCCAGACCCGTGTGGGGTTTTCAAACGATGACAGTCTATTCAAAATCATCACTGGTTAATTACTTTAACCAGTCCTAATTCGATTTGAATTATTTTTCCGATTTATCAATTTTCACTGTTCAAATTATAAATAAATATTTATAATTTAATTTCAGTTACCACATTAATGTTAACATTATTTTTAATATGTTAATCATCACAATAATCACAATCAATTTTCAACACAAACAAATTTCCACAATACAATCCAAACAAACAATCGTGGTTTGTACAATAAATGGTGTCAGGGGCTACTAAGCCCCTTCTGCAACCTAGTATATAGTTAACTGTAAAATAATTAGAGTGGGAAGGAGTTCTCGCATTGGTTTCCACTCTATCAATCTTTATTTGATGATTTAATAACGTTTGGATTTGAATTCGCCTCAAATTCGCATTGGAGCTTCCAGTTCGTTCAAGAAGAAAGCAGCTGCGGTTTAAAGTTTGACCGCATGAGATAAAAGATGAGGGCTTTGACCCCTTTTAATCAATCTTTTTTAATTTTTATTTAATTTCCAAAAATACTTGTTTATTGATACGAACTCCAAATCGAACCCAACGCTATCGTCCCTAGCTAAATACCCCCATTCCGAAGACAATGGGATATAACCTATAAGCCAATTCAATCATTTTGATCAGTTTTCATCAAAATTAAAATATAAATCAATGAATATCGAATTTAAATGAACATTTTAAATTACCAGGGCCACATACTGACTTCGAAAATGCAGAAAAAATAAATCTAGCTATGTTTTGACGATACGGTCCTAACAAAACTAATTTTGTCGAATTTGGAGATCGTTTGAAAAATGGTCATTTTCCAGTCGATTAAATTTAAACTGAATTGACAAAACACTTTTAAATTCACCGCGCTCACATATTAATTCCAAAAATTATGAAATTTGAAACCTAACAATAGTTTGACATTCCAGATCCAACAAAAGCAGTTTCGTCGAAAACGGAGGTCGTTTGCAAAATGGCTATTTTTAAGGGTTATAATATTGTATTAAAATATATATAAATTCTATAGCGACTATTTTAAATTTTAAACTGGACATAACTTACAATATATAAAGTGAAATCTCAATTTCTTACGTTCGTTAGAAAGATATAGCTAAACAGATTCAAATGTTTTTGGTTTTACTGAAATCTGATTTATATTGAATTATATATATTCATTTGAAAATTAAAATCGAATTTTCAAACTACCGCGTCATTTCAAACTCTATTTATAATTAAAATAAATTTATTCATTCTAACTTCATTTAAAATAATTTTTTAGTCATTATTATTTAAAATAAATCATTTTAAATATTCAAATTCTATTTAAATAGCTAAAATAAAAATTTTAATTTGGTTTTGAAAATCCGGGTTGTTACAATCTCCCCCACTTAAAATCTTTTCGTCCTCGAAAAGGAATGGAGCTGAAAGTTGTTTAACCAACCAACTCAACTTTCATTCTGGCTTTCATTCTTCAACTTTTCAGTTTCTAAGAATTTTCTAATTTGTCAAAAATTTGACTAACTCCCTAAATTTTCGAAAATTTTCGCCATAACTCCTTTGTACGGGGAGACCTTTAAAACCGTAACTAGCCTCACAGGGCCCTCACCAATCCAAAAGAAAATAAAAAGCCAATCGGCTCATAATATCGTCAATCCCAAAAAATTAGTAAACATGTACCTATTTGTCGGGCATACAATTTTATTCCTCTTCTTAGCTTCCATGCTATGACCTGTTCATTGTATATGCATGTACATATATGCAATTCCAATCAATTTTCAATTAGTTCAATATTTTATTCGATTTGGCTTAATTTACCTTTCATTCTCTTATTAGTTTTATCATTCCAATATTTTAATTAATTGAACTAATAATCACACATAGCAACCAGAAATCAATTAGTTAATTAAATTTTCAAATACATAACTTTAATATATTCAAAAATCATCTTTTTGGTTCCAAATAACAACAATAACCCTATCTAAATTTTGGTTCTCACTCCAGTCAATTGGAAATATATAGATATCCCACTTTCGAAACTCGAAAACATACACTGATGATGAGGCCTCATCATCAGAATCATCTCCGGGCGACTAGAGTGTGATTCAATATCTATAGTGTCTGAGGCTTCGAATATACATCTCGTCAGGCATATAATCGAAATCTCCCTATGTTAGATTGTCCAAATTCAATTTAAAATAAAATATTCAAATAGGAATAATAAATATATAATTTTAAAACTAAATTTAATTTTAAAAATAACACTCTTCACACTTGTTCTAGGATACTACTGATCCTATCTCTAACGAGTCATTCTTATTAGATATTACTAGTCCAATTTATGATGAATTCTTTCGTTTGGTTCTAATGTGTCTTGTTCTCGAGCTCTATAAACCAAAGCTCTGATACCAAACTGAGTTATCCCAACGAAATCCGATAGGCTTTGCAACTATCCCTTCATCCCTCAAAGTAGCAGTAAAACCCACTGTGGTTCCCACTGATATCTCAAAACTGCTTTTACGACCAGCCTCTCGACTGCTCAACCAACCCTCAAAAGGGACACGTAAGGGTAAGAGTCCACTATCTGCCACCAAACACCATGGCAAGAACCCCCTATCATGCGTACCCAGCCTCTACCAGCAAACAACTAAGATACCAAACTGAGATGACCCAAACTTCCTCATAAAGGAAATCCCGGATTGAATTGAGGACACGACAATCAGAACACAAACAGAAGAACATTTCATTACTATTACAACAATTACATCAGAGTACAAGATATCAGAGTATAAATGAATAATATACATAAGAGAAATATCAAAGATTAAAATACATTACATAGCAGCGGAAAAATAATACATAACACAACTGAAAGAAATACACGAATACAGAGCTTTCCAAATATAGTTCCAGCTGTAAACCAGGATCATGTAAAAAGAAATTTGCAAAAACCAAAACTACTAGCTGCGCGTGCGAAAAATAGGGGCACATAGAGTTTAGTTAAAACAATAAACGCTAGATCAATCATGGGACTGGTGTGAGAACTAAAATAGTTATTTAAAACTTTACTTTAAAAATAAAGTAAATCAAGGGACCACGCCATATAACATGGAACAGGTTTTCTCCCAAGAATACCGGTTCATAAACAGTTTATAAACAACGCAATGCTTTTCGAAAATGAAGCTATTATAAGACTCAGGTCCCATTACAAAATGCAACGCAAGCCGGAGGATAAAGTTTTCCCTTATAATAGCCAAACACTACAACAAAAAAGGCTTTTGATGGCGTTTAAAAAACGCCATAAAAAGAATTCATAGCGTTTTTGAGGATGCTGTGTATCGACATGCAGTTAAAAGCAAGTAGAAAACCATGGCTGTAAATAAACGCCATGAAAAGAAGAAATGACAGCGTTTTCACTGTGCTGTTAATACATTTCATGGCGTTTATGTTAATTTTGTATAGCTTTTTCTTAGCAGTTTTTTAATGCCAATAAATATATTTTGCAGCGATTTTATAATGCTAAAAAAAAATCTCAGCGTTTCTTACATGCTGTTAAAAGAATCTATAGCGTTTTTTTTTGTTGTGATATTTTTTTATAGGGATTATGGTTTGTTATAATTGTTTTCACGTCAAAATTTAAAAAAACTTTTTACGGCGTTTTATAAACGCCATTGAAAAAAACACCATGAAAATTTTCAATGATGTTAAAAAAACGCCGTAAAAAGTCACAAAATCAACCTAGCTGCTTATACCAATTTAAAATCTGCATATTATATAGATGCCCCAATTCGAAATTACCATGTCATACTGATAGCATATTTTATTTTGATCACATAATTCGTAACCAACAAATAAAATTTTATAACTAAAACATGCAGTATTCTTACATCAATAACACACAATAGGTCCACAATAGTTCATAAAATAGTAGTGTTATACCAAACATACACATATACATAAGTAGTAGCGACCAAAATATAGTACTACATATAGTCTTACAAACCAAAATATTCTTACAAACCAAAATATAGTCTTCGCACATGACTAACTTCGGCCCATTTAGTTTTCCATCAACGTCATCATCCATGTATCTGTAAAGCAAAAAATTCAATATTGTTAGTACGTTCAAAAGCTAAGTTAATCATAAAAAACAGTTGGTAGCTTCCAAAATGCACGAGAACATGTCAAAAATTGCTAGTTATATTGAAACTCCAATTAGACAAGATGCGATTCAACATAGAATTTTTTTATCAAAAATTGCAAAAGCTCTTGTGAAAGTGAAAGCATCAGATAATATATACTCTGCAGATGGCACAAAAGTTCCTGTACAAGTAAAAGTTCCTGTAAAAATTGCTAATTCAAAATTATCCATCCATCTTGTTCAACATTTTAAGCTAACATTGTTTCTGGAGTATATTACAAATGAAGCTTTACAAACAGAACAAAGAAGAAATGTGCATATTTTATCAACCAAAACCCAATTGCCTTAACAAATTAATCGATATTACTTGTATTTAGTTAAAGAGCTGCAGGAATAGCTGCAGGAGATTTTGTTTTAACGGATAACGTTAATGATACGAGTACAAAGTTTTGGTGTACCAGAACGACTTCATGATTATAATAAGGTTGAAGGAAAAACAAAAGATATAAGTAGGAGCCAAAAATGATTATGGTTATAACAAGAGTGAATTCAACAATAGCAAAAAGGCTTAGAGCAAGATAAAGCAAACCCAATGGTAAACAGGTTCAAAGCAGCATAAAAAGAAGTAAAATTAACATGCAAAAAAGGGATTACAGTTGTTAACTGTTACGAGCTGAGTAAATCCGTTTGTGTTTGTTGCCATTCTTTTTGCCAGCAAAACATTTTGAAAAGTACTTGTATTCTGTACTCATAGATTAATTGAATAATGCTATTTCCAATGAATGACGTTTTACTGCTTAATCAATGTCGATACATGCAAGTCTAAATTCAATGAAATTTGTTCAAGTTTTACATGCCTTTTGCATTAGAAAACTATGCTATATAAATACAAATCATGATATAATTATGCTTTTATTCATCTATGACGATGTTATGAGAATGTTATTTACTGAGTCACAATGGTGCAACAAGCCAGATATTGCAAAGAGAGGAAACTGCAGTTAGAAACCATGACAGAAAAGCCATGGTTCTAAGGTAGAGTAAATAATTTTTAATTTGTTAAAACTGAACTCATAAGAAAATAGCCATGGTTGGCATTGCTATTATCTTGATTTACTGAGTGATAAATTTGAGGCAGTTAGTTGTCTTTGTCTTTGCATCAGGCCAAAGTCCAGCTCTTTTACACCAGTATCCACATGCTTGTGGCACTATATAAATTTATTGTTCCCGTCATACTGCTGTACTGACAAGAACATGAGACATGTTTAGCTAATATGTTTAAAGCTTATTCTAGCAAAATGAACAAATGGCTTCTCCAGGTTCACTATATAGCAGACTATGGAGAAGTGAAGCAAGAAAAATTGCTAAATGGATTACCGCCTGACGTTGTAACTTTCAAAAAAATTCATGTACCGTTTGTATGAAGATACAATTTTCTGTTCTTTGCTTGGTGTGCTTTTGTTCTCTCCTTTAAACAGAGATCATGTGATATTCGCCTTTTGCTATTTGTGCAGCTTTTTATGTTACAAGAAAGCTGTATCTCTCCTGTATTATAGATCAATGATGCAACAAAATAGGTTGAAGATTTAAATGTATATTGGTTAGAAATTTTTTACAGCTTGTACCAGTTTCAAATTGAGTCTGATATGTGTCGAGAGATAACATAAGTCATATGATTTGGACCCCCTTTAAAATTTGATCTCTCAAATTATGAGTTGATTCAATTCATGAAATCTGATTCAAAATTCAATTAAAATAACAAATTAGAGGATTCATTTGGACTCCTTCATGGTATAATGTTCTGTGTATCCTTCTCTCGTTACTTTATTTTCAGGTCATACAGCAACTAATAGAGCAGACATACTTGATCCTTCTCTAATAAGAGCTGGTCGATTAGATCGCAAAATCGAGTTTGCTCATCCTGCCGAACAAGCGAGAGCACGAATCCTTCAGGTCGATCTCATTCCAAGGGCCCTGTCTTCACATCCCCGCTAGTAACATTTTTTTAAAGAAAAAATAGGGCACTTTTTTTCGATTGACTAGTGTTACAATGCTTTGGACTGAGGTTGAAGAGGTTATAAGTTCTAACTCTCAAGACATCAAAATGAACAGCTTGAATAAAGTATGCTTACATATTGTACAAAAAAATTTATAATATTATTTCTATTTTTCGTTAGGGAGAACTCGCTATCAAACACTCTAGAGTCTAGACATACGCTCTAGAGACCATGGGTTTGCCAACATGAATAAAAATATATATTAACCATGAATAAAAACTTTAGTAATTCTCAACTGACCATGAATAAATAATTTACTAACCATGTTCCCAACATATTTGTCTAGTGGTGGTTGAATCACATACTGTTGGCATCAGTTTGCCATGTTCAATTTTCATAGAGCTGAATACTATTTGAAATAATTTCTTTAACATAAATTTTAGAAACTTAAAAAAAAATTAAACATTATAGTTACATTATTTTTAATTCAAACTGAACAAAATACATATACCGTTTTAATGTTATTATTGATCACCACTGCTAACAAGCTCGTGAAATTATAGGTATAAAGATAAATGGGTTTGTATGCAAGCCCGTGGTGAACGTAACAGGGGCGGACTTCTCATTCATGGGCATAGCCAGAGCAGGGAACAAAAGCAACATGTTTGGTAGACTGGTCACAGCCGCCAATGTGCTTCAAATACCAGGACTGAACACACTGGAAGTGTCCATGGCAAGAATAGACTGTGCAATAGGGGGCATCAACCCACCTCACACCCACCTATGTGCGACTGAGATCGTCTACGTTCTACATGACTCCTTGGATGTAGGGTTCTTCGCCACTGCTAACAAGCTCGTGGCAAATACCACTGTCAGAGGGGAAGTGTTATCTTTTCCAAAGGTCCTAGTTCATTTTTAGAAGAATAACGGGGTCGTGCATGCTGCTGTGATTGCTTCTTTCAATAGTCATTTAGCAGGGACACCGCCTGTGCCCGACAATGTCCTGGCTAAGGCTTTTCATATTGGTACCAAGGAGGTTCTTAAGAACTAGTCTAGATTCTCACCCAAGCCTTGATTGCTGGGTAGTTATCATTATTCATATTTCTTTTTCCAATTGCACATCTATTGTTCTTCCCCTTAAAAACTGAGGTAAAACAACTTAAACAACCTTATAAACTGACAGTTAAAACAAAATGCAGAGACAGTGGACTATAGAGTAATTGATACTATATAAATGATTGTATAGGAACGTGACAGTATTGAAAAAAAAAATGAACCAATGCACAGTAGTGAGGATACAAATTAAGTTGGTCAACTTTATTAAAAGTTCATCCATACACAGACGATAATTAATGTGCTTAGACCAATGTTTATAACCAACTGTAAGTTCTATAAAAGATTTTATTTTATTTTATTTGTTTGTCTAACCATGTATACAAAACAGAGAGAGATTTGTGCAGTTTCTGCCTCTATTGAATGAATGGTCCTAACTCCAAATCAAGAAATGAAAGAGGAAATGGTGCATTTACCTGATTTTTCATTAACGCTTGAACCATCGCCTTTAATTCTGAAATTTGATTTTGCATTTGGATTGTCTGTTTATCCCTAGCATGTGACAAAATTGCCTTGGTGGCGGTCATGCCTCTTCCCATTCCTCTTAATCGTCCAGGTCTATCGGGTCCAAGCACTTGAGATAGCGCATCGCCTTTGTAACCGATTATTGAGCCCGAATGTGATCCATCGACAACACTTTTAATTTTTTCCTATAGAGATTAACATTGTTATTGTATGCACTAACATCAAACTATCACATTATTATTGAAAAAAAGTGCTTACAATTTTATCAGCAACAACGACATTCACTGGTTTGCCATCTTTTCTAATATGAGATTTGACTCACACATCAACCCTAGAGACCGGAGAATCGTTGTTCTCCTCTTTCTACATTCAAGCGATCATTAAAAAAAACAAATCATATTAGCTACTTAATAAATATTATGGTAAATTAATTATTTCTTGTTACCAAATCTTTAGCCAATCGAGCCATCCCTCTAGGCGGCTTGTATGCGGCATCTGATTTTGTTGAAGGGCTTTGAGTTTGTCACTTACCATATGAAATATTCAAAAACAAATAAAAGATTATACAGAGAATTAACATCACTATTCATAAACTAGTGTAAGCCAATATTTTGTAACTGTGAATGTTTGCATTTCACTAATAGCTAAAACTGAATTGAAAGTGGATCACATACACACAAAAAATCATAGAGACAAAAATATATTTTGAATGGTTCACCTTAAATTCCGGATTTGTTTTCAGCTTAATAAACTTCTTCCACTCCGTCGTGGTTTTGATGTTATCTGGTTTCAGCTGAAGTCTCTCCTCTTCGTTTTTTGCCTTAACTAGTTTGCGAACAAATATGCTTTTTGAAGATCGAAAAATACATCCCATTTGAGAAAAATATAGGCACTTTTTGCCATTCTTCGTTTAATTTAAATCTCGCCCGTGAAATTAAAAGGTTATGTAAAAAGAAAGAAGTTATACAAGAGAAACAGTTTTTGTCAGGTTTTATTTGGTCTGTTGACAATGTATTCTAGTTCAGTATGCCAATAAAAAAAACGTAAGTTACACTGCTAAAAATATCATTGAAAAACATATTGAAGAAAAATAAACTACTAGAACTTTAGTCACACTGTCTTACCAGAAAGATTAAAATGTTTTTGAGTTGGATCCTAAAAATTGCAGCATTTTGAAACTGTGATTTTGAGCAATCCGGACAAAAGCTTGCATTCAAAGTAAATAAAATAGGTAAGATGTGTAAAGTGTTGTGGTCGAAGTATCCGCTGGTAAGGCCCTACCTTTACAGTGACCAACTGGTAAACGAAAACAGATGCATGCAGTCTATAAGTATTATATTGATGAGGTTAATACATGGATGCACCCATTAAACAAACATGTAAACTTTTTTTCTTCTAGAACAGAAACTGATAGCGTTCTTCGAGTTATACTACCAACTTTCATGTACATACCAACAAGAGTGGCCATATATCATAATCTTGCAACCTTGTGTTATTTATTTGAAATTATGATCAACGCTTATGTAGGAAAAAACAGCAGATTACAAGTGAAGACTTCACATAAATGCACTTCTGAATTTGCTAGTACACTTCAAAATATTTCTTATTTGATAAGGAATGCACGCACACATACACACACACACATACACACATATATGTATATGTATATGTGTATATAGGTATACATATATATCAGTTAATCTATGCAGTTGTTTTTTAAATTAATTCTCAGCCCGAATATTTTATGCATCGTTTCTTTATAGGCTTCTAACTCGTTGGGCCGAACAAAATGCTCAATTTTTTTTCTGTGATCGTTAACCTGACGAAAAAATAAATGAGTTGTGTTCCATAAAACACTTTGTGCTTAAAACCCTTGCATAAGGCTGCTGTATACCCGCATAGCTATATTCACATCAACATTCATGGTTAGCTTATGACGATTATATATAAAATATATTACAAAATTACGTATATAAATTGTTGCATGAAATTTAATTGTGCGCATACCTGTACTACATGGATCTCAACATATGGTTTATTTAATCTTATCTGTTGCACCGGCCGGTTAGAACCAATAAACATTAATTTCTTCTATGTATATGTTTAATATGTTTATTTCACTAAATAAACATACATCACATGTTATATGTTTAATTAAAATTAAAAAATATGGACGTCGTTAAAAAAATTATAACGTATATGTATATGTATATGTTCAATATAATTTTATTTCCTCTTTGAAAAATAGCCTAAGCATGCGTTTTTAGTTCAAATATGATATTGTATACTATTAAAAACCGCATCACGTACATTTGGTAGCTAAAACGATTTACTTTTCATTAGCGGTAGAGATAGTAACTAGAATATCAAAATATATTCTAGATATCATTTAATATGTTTTATATTTCCTCTATGAGAAATAATCTAGGCATGCATTTTTAGTCCAAATACGACATTATTACTGAATACATTCACTTAATACTTTTTACAAGTGGAAATTTAACTATATAAATGCGCAACCATAAATGAAATAAGAAAATACTGAATGTCTTATCAGCCTTGAACTCATGTTGGGTTTTTTTGGCCTAGTATAAAGTCTGGTTGTCTTGTTATTTTTCTTGTTATTATATATACATATAGTTCGATGCTATTTCAGACCAGTTCAAAGTTAGTCGTTATGCAGATTTTCAAAAAGCAATTGTTGGATGCATGCAGGTTATCAAGAGTCAATTTTTATCTCCAACATCGAGGTTATTAAGAGTCTTACGCTAACGTATATTAATATTTTTTGTACTATCAAACTAACCAAATTTGTTCACAAGATTGCTTGGTGTGAATGGTGGAAAGTTACGGATGGATGAGAGGATGGACTTAAGCATGAGTGATCTTGACTTAATCCCTCTCATTATACAGGTTTACCTATTGTCAGCACTGTTTATATATTTCGTACTAAAATGGCCTGTTAATTTGGCTTGTTAACTCTGAACACATCCCTAATTTGGATACCGGAATAGATTCCATGAGGCAGTTATTTTTTTCAATCGTCTAATTTTTAAGCTTTTAAATCAAGAGCCTGAATTTATTTCCTTTCAGTCGCTTTGTGCCATACACTATTTTCCTGTCCAATCATGGATATATTGTTTGATAAGCATACTAAGGTTTGATCTGAATCATATTTAATTTTGAGCTGTCAGTTTTTGTTTTCCCCTTTGGCTGGGTTGTACCCCCCTCCCCCCACCCCCGCGCACCCCCCACTACATGCGAGGAGGGGTGTGTTGTAATGTGGTTTGTGGTCGATGTGTCAGTATTTTTAGTATCATTCTTTAGCTATTAAATTTTCAAAACCATTTCTTCCATTCCCATTGCTGCTGTTCTTGCTCTTATTTCTTGCACATAAATAGCTATATAGCTCTGCAAGGCATAAAACCTACTGCCGTCTGGCCTACTTAGGACCGACACAGTTGCATTAATTCATGTCCTCACGCATTTGTGAGCACCTTAATCCCTATTTTAATTTACATAGCGAAAAGCATTTAACACGTCCTTCTCGTATTATATTTGATCTCAAGCCTAGTTGGTAAACATTGACTAGCCAATGCCAATTTGTAAGGTTAAGCCTTCCTAATTGTCCAAAAATGTAATTTTTTAAGAGGAAAATGATGCATTTTGAGATGACATGATAAAAAAGAAATATTGAAATGTTGATATCTGATTAGCACAGAAATGTGTTTATTTTTATGCTTATATCTTATCTTTATTGTATATAAATAAATGCTACTTTGGGTATTTTGTGTGTTTTTACAGGTCATTGATTAATTGTCTCCTTCATTAAATAAAAGACCACTGATAAGAAAAAGAAGCTACTTTCCCATCTCAACAAGTTTTCAATCATAAAGGAAGCTGTAGCACATTGGTTAAGGCATGGAAATCTGTACAGAAAGACCTGGGTTCCATTCCCATCAAACTCTCTTTTTTGCTAAAGAATGGAACGCGTTCACACTGCCTCCCTTACTTTGAAGAATTTATGGATTAGTGATTTATGGTGTATATATAAATTCATATGTATGAATATATGATATACACCAACAAATATTTCAGGAATTGAAAGTATTCTTCATAGATAAATCAAAGGGAATCTTTCATTTTTACTCTCCATAAAGATGAAGATTTGATTAGATAGATGCCAATTATGATGCCAATCAATTTACCAATCAACTTCAAATCTCTTGGAAAATGCCAATCAATTTGCCACATGACCAGTCAAAAGAGGAAAGCTACATGGAATATTTCAAGTTTATCTTATCTCTTTTATTTGTGAATATATTATTTTCAAGAGGTTGAGTCATGGCCCATTTGTAATTAGGGTTAGGGTTTGGTTGTGTCATATAAATACCCTTGTAATGTCATTGTAGCCACCATCTCCATTTTTCTGTATTCTCTTCTCCATTAATAAAAGTTCTTCTTCTTTTTATTATTTCTGCATTTTTCTTCCTTAGCAATCGGTGTTGTCTTCACAATTAGTTTTGGAAGAGCACCAATTGTATTTTACATTTTTTGTTAGTAATTAGTCATTTGATTAGTTTCAACGACAATCCTAATTTATTTTTTTGTTGTTCTTCTTTTCCTGCAATTTTACTTTCTGCATTTTATTTCTGTTTTGCATTTTAATTTCCAATTGATAATTGTGATTTGATCGTCGGTTCAATTAGATTTGTTCTGAATTGGATCACAGTTTCAATTTTTATTGTTTTCAAAAACCAACCACGAAAATCGTCTAACTCGCCCAAGAGATTAAATAATTCGATTTTAATCTACCTCCCTGTGTTCGACCTGTATGCTACACACCTACACGCTTGCAGTATTTAATTTAAATGTCGCGCTTTTCTGATTCATAGATTAGCGACGATTTTGATTGACACAGAAATGTGTTTATTTTATGCTCTTATTTCTTATCTTTTGTATATAAATAAATATTACTTGGGTATTGTTTTGTTACTTTTACAGATATTCCAACCCAGCCCGCATGCAACCAGAAAAATAGAGAAATGGAGATCAAATTGGTATATATTTACATTTTGAAGAATTGTAGATGAAGATCTCACATCTAGTTGCTGTTGGACAAGAAAATGATTTGTAGAAAGACCAAGAATTTCTCAAATCAAGGGAAGCTTGTCAAAGAACCAAGAGGAAAAGAAGAAAGGCAAAAAATTTAATAGATTTAACTAAGGCCCATTTGAAACTCTCATTGTAAACTCTTTGGTGAATTCCCTAAGGCCCATCTATCATTGTATTAGGGTTAGGGTTAGGGTTAGGGTTTGGCTATCTATCCTATAAATACCCTTGTAATGTCATTGTAGCCACCATCCATTATTCTGTATTCTCTTCTCCATTAATAAAAGTTCTTCCTTTTTACTATTTCTGCATTTTTCTTTCTTAGCAATAGGTGTTGTCTTCACAATTAGTTTTGGAAGAGCACCAATTGTATTTTACATTTGTTTCATTAGTGATTAGTCGTTTGATTAGTTTCAACGACAATCCTAATTTTATTTTTGTTGTTCTTCTTCTCTTGCACTTTTATTTTCTGCATTGTTGTTCTTGTTTTGCAATTTACTTTCTTTAGTGATTAATCGTTGATTAGATTCAACGATAATCCTAAGTTCGCAATTTCAGTTTTTTTTTATTTCAACAAAATCTCCAGGCTTCGTCTAACTCGCCCAAGAGATAAGATAAATAATTTGATTTTAATTTACCTCCCTGTGTTCGACCTATATGCTACACACCTGTGCGCTTGCAGAATTTTATTACAAATATCGCGCTTTTCTAATTCATAGGTTAGCGACGATCAAGTTTTTGGCGCCGTTGCCGGGGAGGTAACGATTAGATTTTATTATTTATTTAATTTCCGATTCGTGTTAGTTTATTTTATTTTCTTCTTGTTTTTGTTTTTGTTTAGCTAAAAAAAAATCTTGATTGGCAGATTTTATTTCCAATATCATTTTTCTGAAAATTCAAACAACTACCACATTGGAAATAATATTGATTGTGAAATTGATGTGGACTATAATTTTGAAAATCAAGAAATCCAAAACGAGAGCTCTCAAATCAATGATTCTGAAGAATATCACCTTAACATTCTTAGAGATAGGGTAGAAAAGCAAGATAGACAGCTTGGTGAAAAAGTTAGACAACTTGATGAACTTCTTTCTTTAATGACATCTTTTAAAGAACAACTCGAGCAACAAAATCAAATTCAAACATGCGATGATTCAGAAAACAATCCATTCTTTACTGATATTGAAAATTTTTAGATTACAACTTTGGAAATTGAGAATGACGATTTAAATGAAGTTGTTCACATTTCAGTAAATGATTTAGACTTCGATTCTTTTCAGGAAAAAGATTTAAGCTCAGATTTTGATCTTCCTCTTTCAGACTGCGAGAAACTTGAAATTCTAGAAATTGAACAAAATGAAAATGTTGAAGTGGAAATGGAGTTTAACGAACATGAATTCTTTGGATTGTACGAGGATGAGTTGCCAAATGAGGAAGAAGTGGATTCACGTCACGAGTTCGAAAATTTTAACTTTGAGAAAATTTCAAATGAACTTGGAATTGTCAGTGTCAAAAATACGTTGTCAATTAATGATGAGAAATGTGATCACATTGTCTTGAACAACACTCAAAGTTTAAATTTCACGATTGCAACTGAGTTTACATACGACCAAATTTTTTTGAAAAATTACACTGACAAATTTGTTGAACACATGAACTGTTTTTGGAATGTTAGCTTTGTTGAAAAACTTCATGTTAGGACGACCCTGAACATTCATTTACTAGACTATAAATCAAGGAATAAAGATGAGATGGTTTTCAAAAACTCTTGCTTGTTAGAAAACATGCCTAGATATAGTGGGAATGGGACTCATAGGGCTAGAACCAAGTGTGGGGGGAAAAGATGGTGGTATTCTTTGCATCGCATGCACCGCAAACACATATATCAATGTACATATGATCCATTCTTACATATAGTTAGATTGCATTTCATTCTACAAATAATTTTGCATCTCATTCACCTTTGGGTACGATCTTTCAAATTTAAGAAACATTCACAGTGTGGACACTGTTTAGTTCTAGTGTGGGGGGGGGGGGGGGGGATCTGCATTTCACTCATTTTCGTTTTTTCTTTATTTTTCTTCCTTTTCATTTTTCATGCATTTAGATAGGACCATCATGCATTCAAGATTGTACGAACATACCATAATTTTTTTTGGAAAATACGACTCATTTTCAATTGATACAACAAAATAAGTTTACAATTTTTAGCCAGTTGATAGTATTTTTCTCTCTCAGCCAAGTTCGAATTTGAAATATAATGAAAAGTTTAATTTTGAGGGATAATAGTGTAACCGGTACATATGGAGATTCTTAGGTGATGGCCACGAAATCTATTCTATACTGTAGACTTTGTTTAAATAAGTGGAGGACTTAAAATACTTATATTGGCTTTTCGAATCTTTAAAACTAAGTTGTGTTAAGTTGAATTCGCGTAACTCTCTTTTGTGCTTATAATTTCAATAATAATAATAGTAATCCAAGGGTATCCAACATTGCTTGTATATCAAGCATTGGTGTGCAAACCCGCCAAGCTCTAGCCGACATGTTGTTGACAAAGTCAGTGTTGGAATATCTTGGTCTCATTTTATGAGATTGGACACCTAAGGATTACCGACACGTTGTTGACAAAGTCAAAGTCGGCCTGCAAAATCCTCCAAGCTCTTTACCTACTCTCCGTTAGTCCGCGAGGCAGTGCATGGGTGGTAAACCTTGGTCTTCTAAGTTAGGTGTATGTACTTGAACATAAATTTTAAAATTTTATAGAATAAAGAATAAGCGATGATGCCCAAACACTTCTTGACCTTATTGATTTGACTAGCCATACATGAGAAAATAATAATACCACTTTGCAAACTGTGCCAAGCAAACTAAGAATTTATTTCATGGCTGCATTATGTTATCGACCGAACTAACTGGCCAAACTGGAATTTAACATTTGAAAACTTGATTTATATTGAAAATTTGTGACAAAGTTGAGGTATCTAAAATAAAATCAACTGACTAGAAATTGTTAATTTAATTTGTTGTACCACTTCATAAACAAGTCCTGTTTTCATTTTTGCTTTCATTTTGCATTTGTCCATTGCATTCAGTGGTTTCATTAGAATCATAACATATTGCATTTGGATTTTGTGGGTAGTATCCGCTGAAAACCCTCACGAGACACCACTTGTCCTACTAGGGACACCTAGAGGTTTAATGGCTTGTTGCATACGCTCAATGCAATCGTGTTTCCTACGAAAGTGTGACCTATCTAGTCTAGTTTTTTCATTTCTTGTTTTACTCGAGGACGAGTAAAAGATAAGTGTGGGGTATTTGATTGACACAGAAATGTGTTTATTTTATGCTCTTATTTCTTATCTTTTGAATATAAATAAATATTACTTGGGTATTGTTTTGTTACTTTTACAGATATTCCAACCCAGCCCGCATGCAACCAGAAAAATAGAGAAATGGAGATCAAATTGGTATATATTTACATTTTGAAGAATTGTAGATGAAGATCTCACATCTAGTTGCTGTTGGACAAGAAAATGATTAGTAGAAAGACCAAGAATTTCTCAAATCAAGGGAAGCTTGTCAAAGAACCAAGAGGAAAAGAAGAAAGGCCAAAAATTTAATAGATTTAACTAAGGCCCATTTGAAACTCTCATTGTAAACTCTTTTGTGAATTCCCTAAGGCCCATCTATCATTGTATTAGGGTTAGGGTTAGGGTTAGGGTTTGGCTATCTATCCTATAAATACCCTTGTAATGTCATTGTAGCCACCATCCATTATTCTATATTCTCTTCTCCATTAATAAAAGTTCTTCCTTTTTACTATTTCTGCATTTTTCTTTCTTAGCAATAGGTGTTGTCTTCACAATTAGTTTTGGAAGAGCACCAATTGTATTTTACATTTGTTTCATTAGTGATTAGTCGTTTGATTAGTTTCAACGACAATCCTAATTTTATTTTTGTTGTTCTTCTTATTCTGCACTTTTATTTTCTGCATTGTTGTTCTTGTTTTGCAATTTACTTTCTTTAGTAATTAATCATTGATTAGATTCAACGATAATCCTAAGTTTGCAATTTCAGTTTGTTTTTATTTCAACAAAATCTCCAGGCTTCGTCTAACTCGCCCAAGAGATTAGATAAATAATTTGATTTTAATTTACCTCCCTGTGTTCGACCTGTATGCTACACACCTGTGCGCTTGCAGAATTTTATTACAAATATCGCGCTTTTCTAATTCATAGATTAGCGACGATCAATATCTAGGCTGAAAAAGTTATGGATTGCGGTGTAAACATTCAAAAAACGAATACCGTAGGCATTGCACCAATGAAGGATTGATCGCTACAACCAAATTATCCCTTCTCTTAGAGAGAATGGACCCATGTAGGTCTGCTAAGTTCCCCTTAAGGGCAGGGAAATTTTTTTTAGGGTATGTGAGTCCTTCGTATAAAGCATGAGAAGTCTTAGTATAAAGACAATTCAAATATTCAAAATGCATTAATTATTCACAAAACATCGAACTGACAGGCAATCCTCGTTTTACTTCAATGGTAAATATTATGCATTTTAAAAAATAAATATTAATAGACCATAATATAAAATTTTGAGATGTTTGTTGAATATTTATAAATATGTTATTTTGTAATATTGTGGCTCTCTACGGATATCTAGGGTTTAACTACCTCGTTGTTGTGGACCAAAAAGAAGCCTCAATTTATAATGACCTCTGACAAGAATAACTGAACTAACTCTCAAATGAAGGTGATCGCCTTCTTACACCAGGTGACACCGTCCGTAGCCACATACATCATAAATAAACCATAGATCCAGTCAACACTAAAGCCAACAGTATTGGGTACACTAAAGTAAAACTAATTGTGTACAACATTATGATGGACATGGTTGCAGGAATAAAGACTTTTAATATCAGGTAGCCTAATCAAATTACCAACTATTTTCATGAGAAAGAACCAAAGTATTATCAACATAATCCATCATGCCCTCTATTGAACAACCAGACTTAGCAATCAAGTTTTCAATTGAAAATAAATAAAAGTAGTTTTAATATATCTACAAAAACAACCATCTTGAAATACCAATAAAAACAAAAAGGAAATGAAGAGGTAACCGAATTTTGAATGCATTTAGGGAAAGTAAATGAATTTCGCTATAAATTAATAAAGACTTTTTAATGCAATTTTGATTTTAGAAAGTTATAGTTTTTATTTATGCTTGGAGGATAGTCCCAGAAAAAACGGTTTTTACGCTTCTTAACAATCATAGATGGAAGAATAACATGGATGGTCTGCCTACTAGCAACATTCAGGACATTAAAAACATCAATATATTTCCTTAGGCCAAAGCGGATTTTTGGCACTGGCTTCCTAATTCAAGTGGATATTTTGATTTTAAGTCTACTTGGAAGCATGTGAGAAGTAGATCAGCGGAGCTGAGCTGGTGTAAGATGATTTGGAACTAGTTTTGCGCCCCTAAAATGTCCATAAACACTCTACTTGAATGTACATAAAAGTAAATACAAAATATATATTTAGCAAGCGGAACAACACTATTGATCCTACCTGTAAGCTTTGCAACCAACACAATGAAGACAGAGTGCATTTTTTTTAACTATCAATATTCGCTCAACTTTTGGCACAAAATAAAAAATAAACTAAGAGTGACAAAGATCAGTAGTCCTATTCTCAATCAAATTGTGGTTGACCTAGATAATCTTAGACTAATTAATCAAATGTACAGGCAGCTCAGTATGGCAATTACAGTGACAATGTGGCATACATGGTGTGAACGTAACAATGTTGAAACTCCTATCAACATCAGGCTCATGACCATCATATTTGATTGTAAGACCTACTTAATCAACTTACAATAGACAGTTCATAGATGACTGGTCAAGAATATACCTTTTCTGAATTCAGCTTGCTTCCCCAACCAATTGATAACACAAGGACTTAACCCTCTGAATCAGGAAAGAACAATTTCACTAGCTATGTTCTTCTATGTTGCTCGAGATCCCCTTCTATGGCTACGCAGATGTTGTCCTTCTAACCTGAATTCAGAAAAATTAATTTATACACAGTTTCTAAGTCATGTAAGAAATGAAATACAAATTATCCTAAATTGAAAGCTGAAACTTCAATTCTGAGTTCCAATTAGAAATTTCCTACATTGTTTTCATGTGTAAAAAGTAAACTCGAAAATTTGTTGTTGATCTTGTGGAGCTTTCAACAAAGGATAGGGCGAACGCTTGCTTTCACCAGCAACAGAGGATAGAACAACGGAGACCGACGCGAAGGTGGAAATTTGACCTGGACGAAGAAATTAGGTACGTTGCTTTTCTCGGTGGGCAAAGGCATATGAAGAAATTTGGGGGGAAATGTATGAAAATTTTGGGGGAAAACATATGAAATGGAGGGAAATGAAAATAGTTTAGCGCGCTAATTATTGATAGCGGTGGAGATGGAAACTTAAATTATTTTAGGGGAATGTGGAGCGTTTACAGCAACAAGTTAAAAAACGCCATAGGCCGCTGCTTGGAAAGTTGACTTTTGTTGTAGTGAAACATGCTTGGTACGTTTGAAAACAAATCATTTGATACTATTATAAGTGCATAGTGTTAAAAAAACTTCAAATATAAATGTATCAATCATAAACGGTATGGGTACCATATATCATGTCGCCATACTAGTTCTACAATTAAAACCGCACAATGTCGTATTGGAAATTGGATTTCCATCATGAACCAAGGCAAGGGATCGTCCTTCCCGAATTCGAGACTCTCTAGCCCAAGCCTCAGGACTCGTGCTTAGTCAAGCCCTTGGATCTTTAGGGCTGACCTCCTTTACGTTTGAGGATTAGTTATTCCAGAACAATACGTTTCCCCGCCCTATGGGCGTAAGTCTGGTCAGTACGTCGACCATATCATCCATCGGCCCCGTAGCGGCCGATATATCCAAGGTACCTCGCTTTCCATCGTCCACATAAGTAAACATGTCTGGGCTTCATACCATGACACCACTCCTAGCTAGAAAGAAACACATGTTCTCCTTGCTGTCCTCTCCCGTTTCTGGTTCATACCGGGGTGTGAGGCTCGCAAATTAACGCTATACACAAAACTATGCTATTTAAAGCCATGCTTTGATCATCAACCATAAGACTCTGCTTTTCAATAGAAGCCTTGATCATTTGCATCTTAGCATGCCACACTGACAATTCACGCCATGTGACTAAAGTCTATCGATATATAACCTCTAAACTCGTACATCTCAGAGAAAGGTGTTAAGCAAGAGAATAAATTCTCCGCCACCAAACAGATATATATTTAATAGAAATCAATCAACACAGAATAAAATCCAATGTCAGACACACATCCATTAACAAGTTCGTTCTGGGTCTGAACGAAACCGGAGGCACCTTATTCCTCGTCCTATATGTTCAATACAGGAGAGAGGTCCTCGCATATTCTGTCGATCTCCAAGTACATCTGGACGATCACCACTTATTACCTCGTCTTGGGTGTACAAACCAATCAAGACATCAGTAATCATCCAAACGATGTGTAGATCTTCGGTCTTCAACCACCGTCTTCATCGTCGACTTATCGTCGTCTTAATTATTCAGAATGTGATAAACCCGGTCTTTCCGAATAACACGCGTATCTTATAAACAAGTGCTATAAAACACAACATGCGCCTCATTCCAATCCACAATATTCTTTTATTCAAATATTCACATCTTTAGGGAAAGGGTTCCCATTAATTTTATCAAAGACAAATTCTTTTAAATTTATTCCTTAATCTTCCTTTTTGATATATTATCCTTTCACAATTCTTAACCAAATCAAGGTTTATCAACTAGTTGGGATTACTGAACTTTAACGAAGTAATCATTTATTTATTAATCCCAATCCCAACCTGTTCATCCTATGGAGAAAAACTGGTAATACTCCATATCTAACACCCACGGTGTTATCGGTAAATTTAATTACCATTTCACGTTCAAATCTAATTAAAGATTTAACTATCGCCTGGAGTAAAACTGGTGGTACTCCATTCTTGATCACTTCTCATATTTGGCAAATTAACTATCATTAACTTTTCAATCTAATTAAAGATTCATTAAAAGTCCAACTTGGTTTTTAATATCATAAATCATTACTTTATGATCATTCAATTTTTAGGAAAATTAATCCTATTGTTTACCGTGTTAAAGAACCAATGTCATTTAAAACATAGTTCACAATAAACCCAAAATCATCTTCCATCAAAATGGAATCTTCACTGAAATCATAACAGTATATAATCGATATAAATTTCTATATCAAATTAATACTATAAGTGGAATAATGGCAAAACCTTTTAAATTCCATATATAGTAACGGTCTTCCTTTACAGAAACTCATCTTGATTATTACCAATCGAATTCCATTCAATTCCAATTTAATATATTAAATTGGAAAACTTTAATTTGGAAAATTTTCATTAAATCTTAATAAAAAGATTTATAAATTCCAAATCATCTCTTCACTGCTAATTGGGTTAAAGAACTGCTAATTGGGTTAAAGAACAAGTGTTATTTAAAGCACTATTCATGATAAACCCAAAAATCCAATCTCATTTCAGTTTCAATTAAATATTAATTAATTGGTACATTTCTCTAAATCTTATTTAAAAATTCATTCTTTTCTCAACTGGGTTTAAGAAAAGTGTCAGTAGAGAAACCATTCACGACAAACCCAAAATCCACATTAATATTAGATACAAGGCTCTGAATAGAAATTATATCGGCTTATATTCAATATCAATTTCTGAAATCAACAAACATCGTATTGGGAATAACGATATATATATGTTCCAAATTCCTCCACAATATCTGTATAATCACGGAATCCAATATTGAAATATTCCGAAGATAATTTCGATTCAAATCCATTCCAGTTTATACATTGGAAAAATTCTGATTATTTTAAAACCATTTCTTTGTCCAATTTATTATTTGAAAACATTGGATTTTAGTCTAGTTAATAACTAGTTCATTTCGATAAAAATATCTTTTAACTTTTCAAACTTGGAATTTTCCATCCAAAATCTTTCCAAACAATTTGTTATGATTTTACATAAATTTTTCCATATTTTTAATAATTTTACTAAGTCTAGTACAGTCGGTTTCCAATAGCGGCCACCGAACTGCATCCATAGCGACCTTTTCTGAAATTGATTTGGACATATTTTGAAATCCGACTGTTCAAATTTAATTCTCTTATATTCATTTGAAAGCACTTTTCGATACGCACCCAATGTTTTTGGTTTTAGGAGAATCCGACGGTCGGATCTCCCGTTGCATCAATTCAAAGTCAATGGTCGAAATTCGCGAACAGTCGCGGCGCGACGCGTTCTATTCAGGCCATTTAATATATATATATATATATATAATATTATATATATATTTCATCGATTTCCATTTAAATCGTATTTTATAAATCATTTATAAATTCATTATAAAACAATTTCAACTTCATTTTCAATTTTTAAATCAAAATTGAATGTTCCATATCGTTATAATTTTAAAATAATAATATTTTCAAATTATCAGATTTTTTTGAAGTAATCAAATTATCAGATTTTGAAATCAATTCTTTTCGATATTCATTATAAAATGAATAAAGTCAATCGATAAAACCAGTCGGGTTAAAATGGCGTTTTACAACTCAACTCGGCTTCATATTCATTATAGTTAGGAATATTTCCACATTTATTTGTGTCCATCCAAAATCGGACATCAAAATCATATTCTGCTTCTTCACTGAATATTATTTTAAATCTATACATAGTATTATTTTAAAACTTTACAGAATATTATTTGAAAACTATACAATATATTTTATTTTAAAACTATTTTTATTTTTGAATTGGAATCTGACTCAATCAATTACCATATAAATATATTTACATGGATTTCCATACAACGCATATATTCACAATAATGATAAATAATCGTTAAACTTCTGCACATTATCCAGAGTGCATTCTACCACTATATAAGCATTAAAATAAATAAATAACATTTATATAGTCTATCAACCCATCGATTGACATATAATTAAATTCAGGGGAGTTGTGAATAAATTACCATCCCCAGACTCGTGTGGGGTTTCAAACAACAACAGTCTATTTAAAATCATCACTGGTTAATTACCTTAATCAGTCCTAATTCGATTAGAATTATTTTTCCGATTAACCAATTTTCACTGTTTAAATTATAAATAAATATTTATAATTTAATTTCAATTACCACATTAATGTTAACATTATTTTTAATATGTTAATCATTATAACAATCATAATCAATTTTCAACACAACCAAATTTCCACAGTACAATCCAAACAAACAATCATGGTTTGTAAAATAAATGGTGTCAGGGGCTCCTGTGATGACCCGATTTCCGTAACATCAGAGTTGACTATATACATCATACGTCCAACCCAAATATCACGAAAATACGGAACATTTTTTTTTAGGAGAAAAAGATAGAAGCAGAACAGAAACAACAACACCGAATCTCACATCGCAGCGGAACAAAATATAATATATCATATCTTTGAAATACAAAATCTTAACTGTATAACATACACTCATCAGAGTACAACACTTACAACATAGCGGAACAACACTATAACTAGATAACGCTGAAGCCTCCTGCTCCAAGCTCCTTTAGATAGATCTGTAAAACCCTGAAACTACTTGACTGCCCGTACAAATTTAGGCACCCAAGAGTTTAGGGAAAACAACAAAGTAAACTCCGGGTCAGTCATGGGACTGGTATGAGTAAACAGTTTAAAAACAGTTTCAGAAAACTAAATGATATCTCGTAAGACCACGCCGTATAACACGGAACGGGTTTTTCCCTTATGAAAATCCAAACACTTGACTTATCTTTATATCAAAACTCTTTTGATATTATAATAATGTCTAAATCAAGTAAATAACAATCTAGTGGGACGTTTGCATCTCACGTTCCACATATATAATATACAATCAAAACCGCAAGCACGTATTGGGTAATGGATTTCCAACTATGACAAGGTATGGAATCACCTTCCGATCAGTGTACTCTAGGAACGATACACTGGAGTTCAACAAGAACATCTTGCAACTCAGCCACACATGACCGACCACTCATTTCGCTTGAGTGTATCGAATGTATATCACCAACGGTTGGGATCAGCAACCGTTCCCGTATATATATGGGACAACATTGATAGATTAAAGAAGAAAATGAATATTCTCTAGATAGGTGATTATACACCCTAATAGGTGCGACCTACATAGCCATGCTGCCTACCCGATTTTTGTCATTTCCTGGTTGTTGAGGCCAGAGGTTACGCTGTATCATCACATCAGATTCACTTCGAATGCCACATTGTCAGATCCATCGAAAATCACTAATTGACGTCTACAACGGTACATTACGTGTTAGCTAAAGAAGTGCCCTTCTCCGCTTCCACTCTTGGTACGGTTGAAGAAATCAATGTACGTGACCTTTTTGGAAATACTCTGTCAGACATTCCTCCATACAAGTCATCCAGGAACAGGATGAACCGAAGGTACTATTTCTATTAACAGAAAAAAGTCCTTGCACTCTACTCCGTCTTCGATTATCTTTATATAATCTGATTCGTACGCTACTGCCGATATGGAGTGGTCCTTCGGATAATAATCCAACCGGTCTCTCCATATTGACAACGATGGTCAAAACTTCGATAGTCTGTGATTTAACTATCGAATAAAAACAAGTGTTTCGATAGTCGATGATTTAACTACCGAATAAAACAAGTGTTCATCCAAACATCCAACAATCACTGAACCTTTAATTAATATTCCATTAATTAAATCTCTATTTCTTATCAATATTTGTTAACCAAATATTTTTGATAACCATATTGGCCTTTTACGTTCTTTGGAAAACATTTCCATATATCGCCTTCTTTTATTTTCTAAACTTAGAAAATATCTCCTCTTTATAATTGGAAAATATTCCAATTACTCATCTCTTTTCTGAACTTGTTTATTTCTGCACTTAGGAAATATTTATTGTTCTATTTCCAAACTTACACTTATTTGGGTTAAAACGGATGTTATGTAAAACATCGTTACAACAACCCAAACATTTATATTCAACTAAATCTCTTATTCAACATTGATCTTCGAGTCTGAATCTTGCTACTTATCGGTATATCATGAAATCAACCAAGTTGGGGTATAATTACCTCTCAGACCTTGACTGAATAACATTTAACGTCAAAACAGACAAGACTACTTACTCGAATAAATCAATACCATTCAAACCAATTATCCTCTTTTAAAACACGTATGCTTTTCTCTTTCTATTCTTATGATGATTTTATTCCTATATTTCCTTTTTGATTAACCTATTTTATTTTTAAGTTAGTTTTCTTATCGACTTCTATATACATTGATACACTAATTTCTAACTATTGAAATTTGTTAAAAATATTCTAACTCCTTAAATTTTCGGAAAAATTCGCCATAACCTCCTTTGTACCGGGAGCATCGGGAAATTTCAAATAGCTTCCCCGGTCCTTCTTATCTTAAAAAGAAAAAGAAAAAGCCAAGCGGCTAGCCGATACGGCGCATAAAATCTCATATACGAATTAAATACATACCTTTTTGTCGAGCACTCTATTTATCTCTCTTCTGTACCTTACTCCACTTTATTCCAAACCTGTTTAACATATGTCTATCCATTTTCAATTCACTACAACTTACTCTGATCATTTTAACTCAGTTCTTTAACTAATTCGTTAATTGGCCCTATTGCTCATTTTATTTAAATGGTTGAACATAACATGTTCAAATTTGATTCTAACTTGCTTATACAAATCAAATTCCCTTTCTTCCATTTCTACTTTCATATTCCGTTTGAATATGAAATCACAAGTTAATTTACTTATTCGTAGTTTGCTCGATTCAATCGTTTTAACTAATTCATTTATCAGTTTTCAAATTAACTCTTTTGCCTATATCACTTTGATATTTGAATATAACATATCCAAATATATTTCAACTTGATTATAAACTAATTGAATTTCATTTTCAATTTATGTTCCATATTCGATTTCGAATATAAATTCACAACTTCTATTTACTTATTTAAAAGCCCAGTTTTGATTTAACTTCATTAACTAATTCCTCTTCTAATTAGTTACCCTATTCAAAATTCAAAAATATGATTTTTGTTTCAAAAATCATTTCATTACTTCACTTTAGTTCATATATAATTTATAGCTCAAGTCTAGATTTTTCTAATGCCAATTCGGATTTATTTCCTTAAAATCCTTTTATTTCTTTAAATAAACCGTTATCGTTTTTATAACGAATATGGCGCTGTTTTTCTGAAAAATGGATTTTGACTTAACTCAAAATCTATACGACGAAACCCAGATTTTTCTCTTTCATTAGAAAACTATTATTCAATCGGTCCCAACGATTCTTGTTTCAACGAATTCCGATTTCAATTGAGTTCTATATACTCAATTGAAGTTAGACGTGCCAAATCACGAACTACCGCGTCGCGGCGCGTTCGTTTTAATTATATATATGAATATAAACGTTTAACATCGTTTATAATTTATATTTCAACCTCGTTCGAATATATATGAACATATATTCAAATTCCATATTCAAATTCCATTGAATTTCTATATTCAAATTCTATCTTCGAGTTTCCTTTATTTTAAATTCCATTAGAAATCCATTTGAATTTCTATGTTCAAATTCTATATTCAATTCTATTTGAATTCTCTTTATTCAAATTTCCTTTATTCAACTCCCACTTGAATTTCTATATTCAATTTGAATTTCCTTTATCAAATTGTATGTTCAGAAATCCATTTGAATTTCCTTTATCAAATTCTATGTTCAAAAATCCATTTGAATTTCCTTTATCAAATTCTATATTCAAAAATCCATTTGAATTTCCTTTATCAAATTCTATGTTCAAAAATCCATTTGAATTTCCTTTATCAAATTCCTTTATAATCCTCTTTGAATTTTATATCCAAATTCATTTCAACCCCTTTGAATTTTTAATCCATTTGAATTTCTATATTCAAATTCTATATTCAAATTCTATACTCAATTTCTATACTTGAAATTCCATTTTCAATTCTATTTTCACTTTCAATACTTGAATTTCTATTTCAATTTCTATTTTCAAATGCTATACTTTGAATTTCTATTTCAATTTCTATTATTCAAATTTCTTATTCGAATTCCTTATCCAAATTCCTTTTTCAAATTCCTTATTCAAATTCTATATTGAATTCCATATCGAAATTCAAATTCTATTTAGGCAAATAGAATTTTCCCTTTTAAATCAAATATCCTTTTCATGATATTTTATAAATATCAACACTTAGGCTCAGTGTTATTTAAACACATAAACATCCAATTATTTATTTCAGGATTTTAACACATCATATATGACAGTATATATGCAAACAAATAAACAGACAGATAATATATTTTTGAGGAATCCAGTTGGATTCCTCCAACCTGTTTTCCTGCATCCACCAATGTTAGTCAACATAGTAATACCCATCCTGCTTCGAGGCAGGATATCGCGGTATAGAAGGTCATCCACTAATCATAGCGTGGGGCGTATAGGGTAATCATCCGCTATGGTACCGCGGGCATCCGCTAATGAAACTGCGGGAATCCAACCAATCAATCAACCCAATATATATATAATAGTCCTAAATAACTAATATATTTTTAACAGCAATAAATAAATATTTAAAGCATCCAACAATCAACACACAAATATTTTTAAAGAATAAAAAATATTTCTAATTAAACAGGTGAGTGAGATTTACTCACCAGGATTTTATTAGCAATCCATTCCGGTTTATTTCCAGCTTATGAATTTTTGATCGACTCCGTTCGTTAAATCTTATTCCTTGCAATCACTACGCTAACTCAATAATTATCAAACAAATCTCGTTGGAATAGCCTCAAAACCATCAGCTTGTCATTGTCTAAACCAAATTCCTCCAGGTGGTACTCCTCTTCAATCACTAACCCCTACTGAGCATCTCCATCTTCACATTCACAGACCGAAACTCCAACACCCTACTGCCGAACCCAAAAATCAACAGTCGAGCAAATGGGTTCCTCTACTCCAGTACTACATCAGTATCGCACCATTTTCACCTTACTGAAACCCCTGCTTTCCTTAGTAACCACCTCGTTATCCACTTCGATCCCTAATCTCCCCCAACCTTCAACGGTCGACATTCAACCCCACTGCATCGCACAAACTCCAGCATCACGGATCTATGAAAACTTGGATCGAACGATGACTGAGTCCCTACTGCAAATCGTGAGTGTCACCATCGCTGTCGAACATTAGTTCATAACGCCCACCTTTCATCTCGCATTGAATTTTAGACCCCGACAGTCACAATCGCACCCAACTAAGTCACTGTCACGAAGCCCTCCTTCACCCTGACGTTGTCGAACATCACGCTACCCCCAAATCGCAGTAACTCACCCTTTAGTTTGCGCCCACACAATATATCTGCACCATCGATTTCCTAAATCGCGAGTTGCCAGTGTTACCCCAAATCCCATCGTCAGTGAGGACAACGAAATCCAAATCGCGAATCCATAAATCCATGCTACCTTCAAATCGGATGACCTTCCCTTTAACTTGCGAGCGCTACCCTAGTTGTATCCTTGCGAGCACCTCAAACTCGAGGTCGATCTTCTAGTAAGTCGTTGTCCTCCATCGCGAGTTGGTTTTAGGGAGTGCGGCCATTATTGATTTACGGTTTGAAGCTTTCGGTTTCATTTGTGAAGAACGAAAAGGGGCGGACTGATTTTATAACAGAGAGGAGTGGGTTTGATTTATTGAGCGTGGACACCTTCTTTCCCCTTTCGATTCTTCTATGTATTTGAGGGAGGCCACGGTTTGGTTTGTTTTGTGGAAATGAATCAAGGCACGGCATGTTTTGAATTGTGGTGATGAAAGGGCCACGACTTTTGTTTATATCCACAAAAGAAAATATTTAATTTAAATTTAAACCGGATCCTTTAAATTAGATTATCCCTTTGATTCTGAACTCCTCTCTGAACACAACAACTGACGATTTTAGGGTAATACCCCTATTTCGGACACACTGGGATAGGTCACGAAGTCCAGTTCGATCATCCCGAACAGATATTAATTTAAATCGATTTAATTTTAAATTTCAAACCATTTAAATTCTTCGATAATTATTGAATATTATTATTCTAATTCAAACAGAATTATGTATTGATTATTTGAACTGTTTTCAAATTCAGTTTCAACTTCTCAAACTGACGTATTACGATAATTTAATATATTCGATATTAAATCGAAATTGCTTCTTAAATTGATAACTTAACATAAAATTTCCATTTATATTTATCCACCCAATATTTAAATCCATATTAAATATTTAAAATTAACCCATCAGAATGCGGGTCATTACAATCTTTCCTCCTTAAAATAATTTCGTCCTCGAAATTGCTAAGGTATAAAAAATGCTACTAACCTATTAACTGTTCAAAACTTATTTATGTTTGATACTTAACATATATTCATATCTAATTCATTCCAATTGATTTAAATCAATTTATTCACTTTGATTTACTTTCTTAAATTAAATTCTAATTCCAGAATTTCAAATCCCCGGGTTTTTAATTCAAACCCTCTTGAAATCCCATAAGTATATACATATTTATTTCCATTTCAAATTCAAAACATTTGAATTTTCAAAACCAACTTGTTCTTTTTCAACAAATTTTCCACCAAACACTTTTCTATGGTAGCAATCCATCACTTAGAAACTCGAAAATGAACACTGATGATGGTCGACTCATCATCAGAATTATTTCCCAGCTACTGAATGAGTCCAGTGCTATATTTCTTTCAAACTCCTGAAAAATATTTTCCAAACTCCCAGGATTTTAAATTCTGAATTCTGGTTTTGAATTCTATTTTAATTCATCACATTTGTATATATTTCATTCATATACAAATTTTATTGGTTATATATAACTTTTTCAATTTTATAATCTCATTTGATTATAATCCTAACAATCAACTTAACTATCTAAAAACAATATCGTGTCCAATCTTCTGTTCAAGTGTTTATAAACTCCTATCGACATCGTGGCGTCCCACGATTCGACCAAAATTTATAATCCACTCAACAAACTAGTCAACACAATATAAAACAGTTTTTATATCAAATAACAAATACGCTCTCTCGTATATATATACACTCAACTCATTCTAGGATACTATTGATCCTATCTCTAATGAGCACATTTCCACACAGCCTAGGTATTCGCTAAACCTAAGCTCTGATACCAAGTGTGATGACCCGATTTCCGTAACATCAGAGTTGACTATATACATCATACGTCCAACCCAAATATCACGAAAATACGGAACATTTTTTTTTTAGGAGAAAAAGATAGAAGCAGAACAGAAACAACAACACCGAATCTCACATCGCAGCGGAACAAAATATAATATATCATATCTTTGAAATACAAAATCTTAACTGTATAACATACACTCATCAGAGTACAACACTTACAACATAGCGGAACAACACTATAACTAGATAACGCTGAAGCCTCCTGCTCCAAGCTCCTTTAGATAGATCTGTAAAACCCTGAAACTACTTGACTGCCCGTACAAATTTAGGCACCCAAGAGTTTAGGGAAAACAACAAAGTAAACTTCGGGTCAGTCATGGGACTGGTATGAGTAAACAGTTTAAAAACAGTTTCAGAAAACTAAATGATATCTCATAAGACCACGCCGTATAACACGGAACGGGTTTTTCCCTTATGAAAATCCAAACACTTGACTTATCTTTATATCAAAACTCTTTTGATATTATAATAATGTCTAAATCAAGTAAATAACAATCTAGTGGGACGTTTGCATCTCACGTTCCACATATATAATATACAATCAAAACCGCAAGCACGTATTGGGTAATGGATTTCCAACTATGACAAGGTATGGAATCACCTTCCGATCAGTGTACTCTAGGAACGATACACTGGAGTTCAACAAGAACATCTTGCAACTCAGCCACACATGACCGACCACTCATTTCGCTTGAGTGTATCGAATGTATATCACCAACGGTTGGGATCAGCAACCGTTCCCGTATATATATGGGACAGCATTGATAGATTAAAGAAGACAATGAATATTCTCTAGATAGGTGATTATACACCCTAATAGGTGCGACCTACATAGCCATGCTGCCTGCCCGATTTTTGTCATTTCCTGGTTGTTGAGGCCAGAGGTTACGCTGTATCATCACATCAGATTCACTTCGAATGCCACATTGTCAGATCCATCGAAAATCACTAATTGACGTCTACAACGGTACATTACGTGTTAGCTAAAGAAGTGCCCTTCTCCGCTTCCACTCTTGGTACGGTTGAAGAAATCAATGTACGTGACCTTTTTGGAAATACTCTGTCAGACATTCCTCCATACAAGTCATCCAGGAACAGGATGAACCGAAGGTACTATTTCTATTAACAGAAAAAAGTCCTTGCACTCTACTCCGTCTTCGATTATCTTTATATAATCTGATTCGTACGCTACTGCCGATATGGAGTGGTCCTTCGGATAATAATCCAACCGGTCTCCCCATATTGACAACGATGGTCAAAACTTCGATAGTCTGTGATTTAACTATCGAATAAAAACAAGTGTTTCGATAGTCGATGATTTAACTACCGAATAAAACAAGTGTTCATCCAAACATCCAACAATCACTGAACCTTTAATTAATATTCCATTAATTAAATCTCTATTTCTTATCAATATTTGTTAACCAAATATTTTTGATAACCATATTGGCCTTTTACGTTCTTTGGAAAACATTTCCATATATCGCCTTCTTTTATTTTCTAAACTTAGAAAATATCTCCTCTTTATAATTGGAAAATATTCCAATTACTCATCTCTTTTCTGAACTTGTTTATTTCTGCACTTAGGAAATATTTATTGTTCTATTTCCAAACTTACACTTATTTGGGTTAAAACGGATGTTATGTAAAACATCGTTACAACAACCCAAACATTTATATTCAACTAAATCTCTTATTCAACATTGATCTTCAAGCCTGAATCTTGCTACTTATCGGTATATCATGAAATCAACCAAGTTGGGGTATAATTACCTCTCAGACCTTGACTGAATAACATTTAACGTCAAAACAGACAAGACTACTTACTCGAATAAATCAATACCATTCAAACCAATTATCCTCTTTTAAAACACGTATGCTTTTCTCTTTCTATTCTTATGATGATTTTATTCCTATATTTCCTTTTTGATTAACCTATTTTATTTTTAAGTTAGTTTTCTTATCGACTTCTATATACATTGATACACTAATTTCTAACTATTGAAATTTGTTAAAAATATTCTAACTCCTTAAATTTTCGGAAAAATTCGCCATAACCTCCTTTGTACCGGGAGCATCGGGAAATTTCAAATAGCTTCCCCGGTCCTTCTTATCTTAAAAAGAAAAAGAAAAAGCCAAGCGGCTAGCCGATACGGCGCATAAAATCTCATATACGAATTAAATACATACCTTTTTTTCGAGCACTCTATTTATCTCTCTTCTGTACCTTACTCCACTTTATTCCAAACCTGTTTAACATATGTCTATCCATTTTCAATTCACTACAACTTACTCTGATCATTTTTAACTCAGTTCTTTAACTAATTCGTTAATTGGCCCTATTGCTCATTTTATTTAAATGGTTGAACATAACATGTTCAAATTTGATTCTAACTTGCTTATACAAATCAAATTCCCTTTCTTCCATTTCTACTTTCATATTCCGTTTGAATATGAAATCACAAGTTAATTTACTTATTCGTAGTTTGCTCGATTCAATCGTTTTAACTAATTCATTTATCAGTTTTCAAATTAACTCTTTTGCCTATATCACTTTGATATTTGAATATAACATATCCAAATATATTTCAACTTGATTATAAACTAATTGAATTTCATTTTCAATTTATGTTCCATATTCGATTTCGAATATAAATTCACAACTTCTATTTACTTATTTAAAAGCCCAGTTTTGATTTAACTTCATTAACTAATTCCTCTTCTAATTAGTTACCCTATTCAAAATTCAAAAATATGATTTTTGTTTCAAAAATCATTTCATTACTTCACTTTAGTTCATATATAATTTATAGCTCAAGTCTAGATTTTTCTAATGCCAATTCGGATTTATTTCCTTAAAATCCTTTTATTTCTTTAAATAAACCGTTATCGTTTTTATAACGAATATGGCGCTGTTTTTCTGAAAAATGGATTTTGACTTAACTCAAAATCTATACGACGAAACCCAGATTTTTCTCTTTCATTAGAAAACTATTATTCAATCGGTCCCAACGATTCTTGTTTCAACGAATTCCGATTTCAATTGAGTTCTATATACTCAATTGAAGTTAGACGTGCCAAATCACGAACTACCGCGTCGCGGCGCGTTCGTTTTAATTATATATATGAATATAAACGTTTAACATCGTTTATAATTTATATTTCAACCTCGTTCGAATATATATGAACATATATTCAAATTCCATATTCAAATTCCATTGAATTTCTATATTCAAATTCTATCTTCGAGTTTCCTTTATTTTAAATTCCATTAGAAATCCATTTGAATTTCTATGTTCAAATTCTATATTCAATTCTATTTGAATTCTCTTTATTCAAATTTCCTTTATTCAACTCCCACTTGAATTTCTATATTCAATTTGAATTTCCTTTATCAAATTCTATGTTCAGAAATCCATTTGAATTTCCTTCATCAAATTCTATGTTCAAAAATCCATTTGAATTTCCTTTATCAAATTCTATGTTCAAAAATCCATTTGAATTTCCTTTATCAAATTCTATGTTCAAAAATCCATTTGAATTTTCTTTACCAAATTCCTTTATAATCCTCTTTGAATTTTATATCCAAATTCATTTCAACCCCTTTGAATTTTTAATCCATTTGAATTTCTATATTCAAATTCTATATTCAAATTCTATACTCAATTTCTATACTTGAAATTCCATTTTCAATTCTATTTTCACTTTCAATACTTGAATTTCTATTTCAATTTCTATTTTCAAATGCTATACTTTGAATTTCTATTTCAATTTCTATTATTCAAATTTCTTATTCGAATTCCTTATCCAAATTCCTTTTTCAAATTCCTTATTCAAATTCTATATTGAATTCCATATCGAAATTCAAATTCTATTTAGGCAAATAGAATTTTCCCTTTTAAATCAAATATCCTTTTCATGATATTTTATAAATATCAACACTTAGGCTCAGTGTTATTTAAACACATAAACATCCAATTATTTATTTCAGGATTTTAACACATCATATATGACAGTATATATGCAAACAAATAAACAGACAGATAATATATTTTTGAGTAATCCAGTTGGATTCCTCCAACCTGTTTTCCTGCATCCACCAATGTTAGTCAACATAGTAATACCCATCCTGCTTCGAGGCAGGATATCGCGGTATAGAAGGTCATCTACTAATCATAGCGTGGGGCGTATAGGGTAATCATCCGCTATGGTACCGCGGGCATCCGCTAATGAAACTGCGGGAATCCAACCAATCAATCAACCCAATATATATATAATAGTCCTAAATAACTAATATATTTTTAACAGCAATAAATAAATATTTAAAGCATCCAACAATCAACACACAAATATTTTTAAAGAATAAAAAATATTTCTAATTAAACAGGTGAGTGAGATTTACTCACCAGGATTTTATTAGCAATCCATTCCGGTTTATTTCCAGCTTATGAATTTTTGATCGACTCCGTTCGTTAAATCTTATTCCTTGCAATCACTACGCTAACTCAATAATTATCAAACAAATCTCGTTGGAATAGCCTCAAAACCATCAGCTTGTCATTGTCTAAACCAAATTCCTCCAGGTGGTACTCCTCTTCAATCACTAACCCCTACTGAGCATCTCCATCTTCACATTCACAGACCGAAACTCCAACACCCTACTGCCGAACCCAAAAATCAACAGTCGAGCAAATGGGTTCCTCTACTCCAGTACTACATCAGTATCGCACCATTTTCACCTTACTGAAACCCCTGCTTTCCTTAGTAACCACCTCGTTATCCACTTCGATCCCTAATCTCCCCCAACCTTCAACGGTCGACATTCAACCCCACTGCATCGCACAAACTCCAGCATCACGGATCTATGAAAACTTGGATCGAACGATGACTGAGTCCCTACTGCAAATCGTGAGTGTCACCATCGCTGTCGAACATTAGTTCATAACACCCACCTTTCATCTCGCATTGAATTTTAGACCCCGACAGTCACAATCGCACCCAACTAAGTCACTGTCACGAAGCCCTCCTTCACCCTGACGTTGTCGAACATCACGCTACCCCCAAATCGCAGTAACTCACCCTTTAGTTTGCGCCCACACAATATATCTGCACCATCGATTTCCTAAATCGCGAGTTGCCAGTGTTACCCCAAATCCCATCGTCAGTGAGGACAACGAAATCCAAATCGCGAATCCATAAATCCATGCTACCTTCAAATCGGATGACCTTCCCTTTAACTTGCGAGCGCTACCCTAGTTGTATCCTTGCGAGCACCTCAAACTCGAGGTCGATCTTCTAGTAAGTCGTTGTCCTCCATCGCGAGTTGGTTTTAGGGAGTGCGGCCATTATTGATTTACGGTTTGAAGCTTTCGGTTTCATTTGTGAAGAACGAAAAGGGGCGGACTGATTTTATAACAGAGAGGAGTGGGTTTGATTTATTGAGCGTGGACACCTTCTTTCCCCTTTCGATTCTTCTATGTATTTGAGGGAGGCCACGGTTTGGTTTGTTTTGTGGAAATGAATCAAGGCACGGCATGTTTTGAATTGTGGTGATGAAAGGGCCACGACTTTTGTTTATATCCACAAAAGAAAATATTTAATTTAAATTTAAACCGGATCCTTTAAATTAGATTATCCCTTTGATTCTGAACTCCTCTCTGAACACAACAACTGACGATTTTAGGGTAATACCCCTATTTCGGACACACTGGGATAGGTCACGAAGTCCAGTTCGATCATCCCGAACAGATATTAATTTAAATCGATTTAATTTTAAATTTCAAACCATTTAAATTCTTCGATAATTATTGAATATTATTATTCTAATTCAAACAGAATTATGTATTGATTATTTGAACTGTTTTCAAATTCAGTTTCAACTTCTCAAACTGACGTATTACGATAATTTAATATATTTGATATTAAATCGAAATTGCTTCTTAAATTGATAACTTAACATAAAATTTCCATTTATATTTATCCACCCAATATTTAAATCCATATTAAATATTTAAAATTAACCCATCAGAATGCGGGTCATTACAGCTCCTAAGCCCCATCTATAACCTTGTATATATTTAACTGTAAAATAATTAGAATGATAAGGAGTTCTCACGTTGGTTTCCACTCCGTCAATCTTTATTTGACGATTTAATATCGTTTAGATTTTTATTCGCCTCAAATTCCGAGTTGCTCCAGATTTGTTCAAGTCAATTCTATGTTGTAGATATGGAATTTAAGATTCCAACGCTTTTAGTTTCACTCCATTCTGATTTGATTTGAGAATGTTATGATAATTTAAACTTTCGATTACAATTTAAAATACTTGTAACATAATTAATTTTATAAACCTTTCTCTGTCACCTTAACATAAATTTAGGCCACACTAATTTTCTTTGCTCCTGAGTCGTCTTTCTCCTTCAGTAACTACGAACCCATCCTCGTCTTCAAACCCTTCGCGACGCACACATCCCCGAGCTCTGTGACCACGATCGGCCATCACCCTTCAACTCGTCGAAGCGCCAGCTCCCTCCGCCGCCAACCACTCGTAGTTTGCCACCCCAAATGCGCCAGAATTTGACTTTGAACTTCGGCTCTTTGTAGCCAAAATCCGAGATGCTCACCCAATAAAAATCGATCATACCCGTTCACAATGAAGATCTCACCTAGCTCTAGAGAATTGAATTGGGAGTTTTTGATATTAGGTGATGTATTAAGAGAATTTCATGGAGGAAGAATGAAGCTTCTCGTTCGTTCAAGCAGAAAGCAGCGGCAGTCTAAAATTTGACCGCGTGAGATAAAAGATATGTCCCCCTTTAATCAATTTTTATTTTATTTAATTTCCAAAAATACCTGTTTGTTGATACGAACTCCAAATCGAACCCAACGACTGTCGTCCCTAGCTAAATACCCCCATTATGAACATAATACGATATGTCCCGTAAGCTAATTCTAATCAGTTTTCATCAAAATTAAAATATCAATCAATGTATATTGAATTTAAACGTACATTTTAATTTACCAGGGCCACATACTGACTCCGAAAATTACAAAAAATAATAATCTAGCTATGTTTTGATGATACGGTCCTAACAAAACTAGTTTCGTCGAATTTAGAGATCGTTTGAAAAATGGTCATTTTCCAGTCGATTACATTTAAACCGAATTGACAAAACACTTTTAAATTCACCGCGCTCACATATTAATTCCAAAAATTATGAAATTTGAAACCTAACAATATTTTTACATTTCGGATCCAATAAAATTGGTTTCGTCGAAAACGGAGGTCGTTTGCAAAATTGCTATTTTTAAGGGCTATATATTATAGTGAAAATAAGGCTAAGGTCCCTAAAACTTATTGAAATACACGCCACATCCCTGTTATGTTTCATTTTCAATCCCGCCCCATATTTTCACTTGGTCCTCCTCCTTTCCAGGGACTTCCGCCTTCCCACTTCAAACATTACGCCTTCTACGTATTTCTGCCAAAAAAAATGCGCCTCCAAGTAAAATAAAAATAAAAAATCTAAAATCTGGAAATAATCCCAGAAGTCCATGAAAAGAAAAAAATAGTTGCATATATGTATGCAACTATTTCCTATGGTTGCATACATATATGCAACTTTTTGAATACGCATACACATATGTTCAGACGCCTCTTGAATAACCGCATACATATATGCAGTTTTTCTGTATATCTGCATACATATGTGCATATATGTGAAAATATATGTAAAAGTGAAAAAGTTACTCGTGCGTGTGATGTTTTCAAATAAATGCTTGGGAAGATGCATGTACTTACAATATGCGCATACATGTATGCATTTGTACTGCAGTTTTGACGCAGAATTGAAATAAAGGCATACATGTATGTAACTAATTGAATTATATGCATCTTTTGATGCATTTTACTGCATTTCGTTGTTTTTGTGTAATTTTTGATCTTGACATTGTTTTTGATGTTTTTTCACCTGAATTTTTTCACGATTAATTTTTTTAATTAATTACGAATTAATGTTTTTTTTTGTTTTTTTAGTGTACTTTCGAAAAAATAGGGACTAAATTTACAATAAGTTTATGACCGGACTTGAGCCTAATTTAAAACGTTAATAGGGACCTATAAAAAATGCACCCTATATTATATTCTATGGCGACTATTTTAAATTTTAAACTGGACATAATTTACAATTTATAAAGTGAAATCTCAGTTTCTTACATTCGTTAGAAAGATATAGCTAAACAGATTCAAATGTTTTTGGTTTTACTGAAATCTGATTTATACTGAATTATATATATTCATTTGAAAATTAAAATCGAATTTTCAAACTACCGTGCCATTTCAAACTCTATTTATAATTAAAATAAATTTATTCGTTCTAACTTCATTTAAAATAAATTTTTATCTTTATTATTTAAAATAAATCATTTTAAATATTCAAAATCCATTTAAATAGCTAAAATAAAAATTTTAAATTGGTTCTGAAAATCCGGGTTGTTACACATGCGTAGTAGGTCTTATTTTTCTGGATAAGTAGAGATTACGAAAAAGTCATTCCCTTGTACATTTCTATAGAAATGTACTATATGAAAGGTAGCCCCTTTCCAACATTATATGGAATCCATTCTCCGTATGTGCATATGCTAATTTTTTTTGTAGAGTCTACCATACCCAAAGATTAATAATGGTAATGATCATGGATATTTTACGGTCTTATTTTAATATGATTTTATACAATGGGTCAATAGAAATAATATCGCTATTTTACTAATGTAAGGTAAAAATTCGGCATTGTTTATGTGTGGCATGGTTTTATGAGATATCTTTTCTTTCTAAAGAATTTATTGTTTATTAGATAAATAAATTGTTGCGGTGTGAGTTTTCCCGCTTTGGTATTGCAGACTGATCTAGGTGTTATTTTCCTTGATTCAAAGGTCAGACCGAGTACTTTTATTTCGATCAGAATAATATTTACCTATACTTTGTAATTTTTTAATTTTTTTGTGTATTTGTGTGTGTATATATCAATTTTACAAAATTATTTAATAAAGTTTTATTATGATAAAAAAGGGACGGTTTGGCTTAAGTCCTTCTTAAGTTTCAAAATACACCAAACATCATTAACAAAAAAGTATGTAAATTATGTCCTTAAAATTAATTTACAAATAATTGCATAACTTATGCAATTATTCAATGAATAATTGCAGACATTATGTAATTATATTAAAAAGTAATAGGCAATCCCGCAACTATTCTATAAAAATTTGAGTAAAATTCTGCAATTATTCATAAAAAAATGCACAAATATCCAAAATTATTCAAAGAATAATGGCAGATATTTATATAAAATTTGGGTAAAACTACGTAAATGTTGCAGTTATTCGCTAAACAATGATATAATTATACATGACTATTCAATAATTAAATTCTAGGAATTGAATTTACAATCATTTTATAGAATCAGTTTTCATGTATTAAGTTTGATTTTGAAAACCTATGCCTAATATTCATTGATATACATATATATAATCTATCTTTAAATGATTTTACAATGATCAATTTATTTTACAAAGAAATGGATTTTCAAAGTTAAACAAATTTATTTTTTTCCAAAAATACAAAGAGTTGTCGGCATGCTCTACCCCTATATGTCAACATATTAACCGTGATTTCCAAGAAATAAATTTCAAAAGAAGCGTACTTTCATATTTTCTCTTCGCACATGGACATGACCATTGTCCCCTATAAATGCCATATGTAACGTCCCGCATTTTCTGTGACTGGATATTTAATATATTTTATTATATTAAATGCCAAATTAGAATTATAAATGGAATTATAATATATAATTTGTTTATTAGAAACGAAGTTGAATATATAATTTATATTTATATTTAAAACGAGCTCAAAACAAGGCAGTAGTACGTAATATTGAATTTTGAACTTCAATTGAATATACAGAATCCATTTTAAGTCGGATTTCTATGAAATAAGAATTGTTTGAGTCTAATTAATAATAATTTTCTAGCGGAAGAGAAAATTCGAGATTCCATCTTATAAATTGTAAGTTATGTCAAAATCAAAATTTAAAATAATTGTTGTGGATTCCTTAATAAATTATAATGTTTATTTTATTTAATAAATAGAAATTTGGATATCGTTAAATTTGAAAATATTATCGTTAAGCTATAAATTTCATATTCGCTTTTATTGGAAGTGATATACTATTTTATTGGGATATATATGATAATAATAATTTATTATTAAATTGGAAATTTTTGGAATTTTATAATATTATATCAATATTATATAAGCGTTATAAATAACTGTTTTTCAAACAGCCTCTTTTCCAATGAAACGAACTTTATTGGAATGTGTATAGTTAATTATTGCTATATTTCTAGTTTGAAAATAAACGGAGTTGTTTTATCGGTAGACGAAATTTAAAGGTAACCGATGAATAAATTGAGATCTAAATAACGTCCTTTTGCAAATGGAGTCCGTTTTCCATGAAATTTAATTCATTGGGACCGCAACGTCAAAACGTAGTAGTGTATTTATTTTCATTGCATTTGGAGTTTGGACATAGCCGTGTGTATCTTAAACGTTAACTTAAATAATGTGATAAATTAAATAACCAAATTAAAATGAAAACGTCAAATCAAACAAAAATTTATATATAAATTAAAAATATCAAATTCCTATTTCTTTATGTCTAGTAACCATCCACCTTGTCACAAGCCTGCAAGGTCCTATCCAAATCAATAGCACTGCCTCAATTGTCACCTAGCACTGTCTAAAGTTTACTCAATACAAGATATTATTGCATACTTGTGTAATGTAGTTTATTTTCCCCTAGAATCCAACCATCGAATACTGTATATGCAAATATAAAAATCTAGGAAGAATTTTGCAAATTAAAATAAATCTTGGACTTTGATCACACCCTAACCCATCTACCATAACCTATCGACCGTAGTAACCTGAAATGAAAGTTTAGGCTTGTCCATTTTCAATTGTACAAACCTGCAAAACCCATACCCCATTCATTTTCAATTGTACAAAAATTTCAAAACTTAAGGACTAAGAGATTAGGCAGTACACACCTAAGTTGAATAACGCAGCCATCCTACAGAAATGAAAACACACTGGTCTACTGTATAAATTTGAAGCCTACCCTCTACCGATATTACAAAGATAGCTTAAGGACTGTATTTCCTTTTCACCATTTCCATCACTACAAAACCCATAACCAGATCGTAACATTTATGAAAACATAATATATCTAAGAGTATGGCTAAAACAGAGTAGAATAATACGTGATAGTTATCCCCTCCATTTCCCTATATATATAGGGCGTCTTCTCCACTTTTTCTCCAGAAAACAATTGAAACCATCACCAATTCATTTGTAGGTTTTACAAAAAAATATATTCGCAAATGATGTGTAAACTGAAACATATGTGTTATTGGAGACCAACTGCTCTGTGAAGGGTTGGCCAGTTTTTGTCGTGGGCTTTCATTTGAATAGCAAGAATGGAAGTTGAGAAACCCAGAGAAGGGAGAACTAGCAAGCACGAATTAGTTCGGTAGTCGAATAGGAGATTGGTGAGAGGTATGCTGGTGTTGGACAGCGGTTCGGCGGAGAACAGATGGTCGGCATGCTGGTGGGTACTCCGGTGGTCAGGGAGGTTGCGCGGGTGACGGAAGACGTGATACGAAGGGGTGTTCCGGCAAGGCTGGCGAAGTCCTGAGGCGGTTCCAATGGGCTTGAGTTAGAGAAATGGACGGGTAATGGTGAGGGACGGTTTTGGCATTCACGAGAGAAAAATAAAGAGGGAGCAGCAGCTTTAAGGTAGAGAATGGAGAAGAAATACTTAATTTGGTCCTAAATGATATTAATGGGCCTAATCATGCTTAATTATTTAACGTAAGCAACTTCTTAATTTTATGTTAAGTTATCAATATAATATAACATAACCAGTTTGTTTACAACATTTGACTAAACATGTTTTAAAGTCCTAATCCATTTTAATGTGACCAAGCCTAACTCCTAGTAGTGTGCTTTTTACATATGATATGGTCTCGTAACTGAGAAGGTCCAGTCCATGCCTAATTATAATTATACACAGCCTAATCATGTTTAGTATTGGACCTAATTGAATTTTAATTTGCTTAATCCTAATCCTATTCTAACATTAGTAGTATACATATTGGCCTTTAAAAATAGATTAGTAATAACCCGAAAATCTGGGCCAGTTTAAAATTTTTATTTTGGCAATTTTAGTGAATTTTGATTATTTAAAATGAATTATTTTAAATAATAACGACTAGAAATTTATTTTGAATATAATTCGAATGTATACATTCGTTTGAATCGTCGATAGAATATAAATATTTATTTATATTTATAAAAGGAATTGAAAATGGCGCGGTAGTTCGATAATTCGATTTCAAACTTCAAATGAACATACCGGGTGCAATATAAACCGGATTTTAGCGAAACCAAAAATAATAGAATCTAATAGAGAATATCTTTCCAACGAATCCGAAAAATCAAAATTTCATAGCGGGAATCAAAAGATATGCCCAGTTGAAAATTCTGAATAGTCGCTATGGAATTCAGGCCCTTAAAAATGGAAATTTTGCAAATGACCTTGGATTTCGACGAAACCACTTTTGTTGGGACCGCGATGTCAAATTATAGCTAGGTTTCAAATTTCATAATTTTTCGAATCAATATGTGAGCGTGGCAAGGGAAAACGTGTTTGACCAGTTTCAGTTGATTTTAATCGACTGGAAAATGGCCATTTTCCAGACGGTCTCAGAATTTGACGAAATCAGTTTTGTTAGGACCGTATCATTAATACGAAGCTAGAAAATATTTTTCAGGAATTTTTCGAGTTAGTATGTGACCCTGGTAATTTGAAATGTGCGTTTAAATTGAATATATAAAGAATTATACTTTAAATTCAATGGAAACTGATCGAAATAGTCGGATGAGCTTATGATACATATTCCATTGTGTTCGGAATGGGGGTAATTAGCTATGGACGACAGGCAGTGGGCCTCGTTTAGAGGTCGTATGAAAAAGTCAACTTTTTGTAAATTAAATAATTAAAATAGTTAAAATAAAATTCCCCTTCCCTCTTCCTTCTAACTCCTCTGCCCCCCCCCCCCCCGGTTCAAAATCATTCGAAAAAAAAACCCTGACAGCGTCGATCGCGCCCCCCCTATCGCCGCCGATCGGAGTCGCTCCGATGAGCAGCCGCCGCCCCCTCTCCTTCTTATCCACCTCGTCCTCCTCCTTCTTCCCCAATCGCAGAAACCCCCTGTATCGCGAGCAGCCGCCGCCCCCTATCCCCTTCTCCGACGCACCCACCACCCCCTCCACCTTCGACCGACGCTCAGATCGAGACCCCCCCTCTTCCTGCTGTAAGTTTTTTTTATTTACTTAGTTTATTTATTTATTTTAAGGTAATATGTTTTATTAAAAAATGCAATCTTTATGTAGTGAATAACCTATAAAAATATAATCCTTTATATTCATGTAGCGAGTAAAAGATTTGACCTTTATTGAAGAAAGATCGGATGTTTAGTCAAGGAAAGACGAGATTTTTATATATTGAATAACAGAGAAAAATTCGATTTTTATATATTGAATAGCAGAGTAAAAATTCGATTTTTATATATTGAATAGCAAAGTAAAAATTCGATTTTTATATATTGAATAGCAGAGTAAAAATTCGATTTTTATATATTGAATAGCGAAGTAAAAATTCGATTTTTATATATTGAATAGCAGAGTAAAAATTCGATTTTTATATATTGAATAGCAGAGAAAAAATTCGATTTTTATATATTGAATAGCAGAGTAAGAATTCGATTTTTATATATTGAATAGCAGAGAAAAAATTCAATTTTTATATATTGAATAGCAGAGTAAAAATTCGATTTTTATATATTGAATAGCAGAGTAAAAATTCGATTTTTATATATTGAATAGCAAAGTAAAAATTCGATTTTTATATACTGAATAGCAAAGTAAAAATTCGATTTTTATATACTGAATAGCAAAGTAAAAATTCGATTTTTATATATTGAATAACGAAGTAAAAATTCGATTTTTATATATTGAATAGCGAAGTAAAAATTCAATTTTTATATATTGAATAGCGAAGTAAAAATTCGATTTTTATATATTGAATAGAAAAGTGAAAATTCGATTTTACATATGTGGAGAATACGGGCTAAGAAAGTGACAAGAGGCAAGAACGGCGGAGATTTTCTACATATGAAGAGTCGTGGCGTTGGATTAGCTATTCTGTGAGAACTTCTCACCTTTAATTTTGTTTTTCTAGTTAATATATATATATACTAGGATGCTGACGGTGTTTAGTAGCACCCGACACCCGTCGTCCACAGACCATGGACAGCTTGTATGCTTATTTGTTTGATTTTGATGTGTAGTTAATTGTGTGATGTGATGTGAAATGAAATAAAATATTTATATCGTTAAAAATATTTTATAGTTAAAAATAGAATTTTTAACGTGTATATGAAATGAAATAAAAATAAACAAATCGGACGATTTGTTTATATACACACATTTGACTGATATTTATTGGGACGATAAATTTTACACATCGCCCAACTGCACAAATAAAATCTGTGTTTGATTGTTTGAAACCCCACACGGGTATTGGGATGATATATGACATACACTAATCCCAATAATTAATTGTATGTCGATCGATTGATTGACAGACTGCTATGAGCGTTAAATATTTATATTTGATGCTTATACAGTGTAGTATGCACTTTGGATGATGGTTGATTATTCATCGTTGTTATTGTGTACATGTGGTGTAGAAAATCCATATAATTAACATTATATGGTAATTGATTAGGCTTCATTCCAGTTTTGAATAGAAATATTTGAATAGAAACATTTGAAAAAGAAATATTTGAAAAAGAAATATTTGAAAAAGAAATATTTGAATAGAAATATTTGAAGAAGAAATATTTGAAATAGAATATATGAAGCCGTGTTGATTAGACTTACGCCATTTTGACGTGAACGATATTTCTATCGATTTCATTCATTTTATAATGAATATCGAAAGTGATTTCAAAATCCGATATTTTGAAAAGAATTGAAATTCGAACTGAAACTGAATAGAAATGAATTCGAATTGAAATTGAATATAAATGAAGTCGAATTGAAATTGAATATAAATGAATTCGAATTGAAATTGAATTGAACTGAAAATGAACTAAAATTGAATTAGAAATCAATTTGAATTGAAATCAATTTGAAATGAATTTAAAACGAATTTATAAGGAAAATTTCAATTTTGATTTGAATTTGAAATGGAGTTGAAATCGTTTTGAAAACGAATTTAAAACGATTTATATAATACGTTTAAAATGGAAATCGAAGAAGTATATATTATATATATATTATAATGGCCTGAATAGAACGCGCCGCGCCGCGGCAGTTCGCGAATTTCGACCATTGACTTCGAATGGATATTGCGGGAGATCCGACTGTCGGATTCTCCTGAAACCGGAACCTTGGGTTCGTATCGAAAAGAGCTTTCTAACGAATATTAGAAATTTGAAATCTAACGGTTGGATTTGGAATTATGTCCAAATCAAATTTGGAAAAGGTCGGTGTAAGTGCAGTTCGATGGCCGTTGATGGAAGTCGACTGTACGGGCCTTGACAAAATTATTAAAATAGTAATAATTTGTGTAAAATCATAAGAAATGATATATGAAGAATTGGGATGAAAAATTCCATATTTGAAAAGATAAAAATAGATTTTTATCGAAATGAACTAGTTTTGAACTAGAATAATAATTTATTTATTTTTAAATAAATAAAGTGAGTTTGAAATGGGTTTGAAATATAACCCGAATTTCCAATAATTGAATTGGAATGGATTTGAATCGAACTTGTCTTTGGAATATTTCGATGTTGGATTTCGGGATTATACAGATGTTGTTATGGAAATTTGAAAGATATATATATATATATATATATATATCGTTATTTCCAATACGATATTCGTTAGTCGTAGAATTTGATATTGAATATAAACTGGTATATTTTCTATTCAGAGCCTTCTATTTGATATCAAATGTGATTTGGGTTTATCGTGAATGGTGTCTTCATCAACACTGTTCTTGAACCCAGTTGAGAAAAGATTAAATCTTTTTATTTAGATTTAATGAAGTGTAACAATTAAATGATATTTAATTGGAATTGAACTGGCATTGATTTTTGGGTTTATCGTGAACAGTGTTTTAAATAACACTTGTTCTTTAACCCGATAATTAATGGAATGTGATTTTGGGTTTATCGTGAACCGTGTTTTTAAATGACACTGATTCTTTAACCCAGTTAAAGATTAAAACTAAGTGGAGTTTAATGAATCTTTAATTAGATTGAAAAGATCGAGAATGGAGTATCACCAGTTTTGCTCCAGGCGATAGTTAAATCTTTAATTAGATTTGAACGTGAAATGGTAATTGAATTTACCGATAACAGCGTGGTGTTAGGTATGAAGTATTACCAGTTTTACTTCATGGGATGAATAGGTGGGGATTGGAAATTAAAATAAATGATTACTTCGCTGTGGTTCGCTAATTCCGACTAGTTTGAATTGATATTCAAAAAGGAGATTAAAGAATAAATTTAAAGAATTTATCTTTGATAAAATTAATGGGAACCTTTCCCAAAATATAAGAATATTTGAATAAAAAGAATATTCTGAAGTGGAATGAGGCGTATGTTGTGTTTGTGTAACAATTTTATAATATATACGCGAGTTATTCAGAAAGACCGGGTTTATCCCATTCTGAATAACTAATTCGACGTGGTGTCGAAGATGAAGACGGTGGTTGAAGACCGGAGGTCTTCACGTCGTTTATTGATGATCTTGATTGGGCTGTACACCCAAGAAGATGGAAACAGTTGGTGATCATCCAGACGTACTTGGAGATCGATGGATATGCGGGGTACTAGGTGCCTCCAGTTTCGTTCAGACCTAGAACGGACTTGTAAATGGACTGTGTGTCTGAAATTGGATTTTAGTCTGTGTTATTGATTTCTATTAAATATATATCTGTTTGGCGGCGGAGAATTTATTCTCTTGCTTAATGCCCTTCTCTGAGACGTACGAGCTCAGGGGTTATTTACAGATGGATATCAAACGCATAGAGTGAATTGCCTGTGCGGCATGCCTAAGATGCAAATGATCAAGGATTTTGTTGAAAAGCAAAGTCTTGTGGTTGATGATCAAAGCACCGCCTGTGTGGCATAACTTTGTGTAACGTGAATTCGTGAGCCTCACACCCCGGTTGTGAACCAGAAACGGGAGAGGACCTCAGGGAGGGCATGCGTTTCCTTCTAGCTAGGGTGGTGTCAGTGACCTACCAGCCCTGACATTTATATACTTTTCACCTGTGTGGTTGTTTCTGTTGCGAGGCGCCTTGGTTAGATCGGACAATCCGAGTCCGATGGAGCCATTCGTTGGCTCATTTACGCCCCAAAGGGCGGGGAAACACAGTGTTCAGGAATTTAATCCACATCGGTGGACCGGCCCTGTCGCTCCAAGGCTTGACTGAGTACTTGCCTGAGACATGGGCTAGAATGTCTCGAATCGGTAGAGGACGATCCCTGGCCTCGGTTCATAGATGGAAATCCAACTTCCAAATACGTGACATTTGCGGTTTTATTTGTAAAGCCTAGTATGGCGACATAGTGGGATGGGGCGCTTATCCCGTCTATGATTGATACTTATGATTTGAAGTTGTTTTATACACTATGCACTTATGATAGTATCAAATGATTTGTTTTAAACGTATCAAGCATTCTTGGCTATTATAAGGTAAAAACCCTATCCTCCGGCTTGCGTTGCATTGTGTGATGGGAACTGGGTCTTATAATAGCTTCATTTTTCCTTATTTAGCATTGCGCTGTTTGTTTTATGCACTGGTGTTCTTGGGAGGAAACCCGTTCCGTGTTAGCGGCGTGGTCCCTTCATTTACCTAACTTTAAAATAAAGATTAATAACTGTTTTAGTTCTCACACCATTCCCAAGACTGACCCGGAGTTTATTGTTTTAACCTAAACTCTGGGTGCCCTTATTTTGACACGGGCAGCTAGTAGTTTTGGTTTTGTAGATTCATATTCACAGGATCCTGGTTTACAGCTGGAATGATATCCGGAAAGCTTTGTATCCGTATATCTCTTCTAGTTGTGTATTGTATTATTTTCCGCTGCTATGTATTTAAATGTAATTTAAATCTCTAATATTTATGTGTAATACTTATTCACTTATACTCTGTATATTCTTATATTCTGATGGAATTGTTGTAATAAACAATAAAATGTTCTTCTGTCTGCATTTTGATGTGGCTTGTTCTCGAACTATCCGCGCTTTCCTCACCGGGGAAGTTACGGGTTTTTACAGTTGGTATCAGAGCTTTGATTTACAAAGCTTAGAGAATAAGACACATTAGAACCGTACGAAAGAATTCATCAGATATTGGATTAGTAGTATCTAATGGAATGACTCATTAGAGATGGGATCAGTAGTATCCTAGAACGAGTGTGAAGAGTAGTATTTTTGATAAATTAAAGTTAAAACAAATTTTGTTTTGAAATTTAAATAAATTATTCGTATTTGAATATTTATTTTAAATGAATCTGGACAATCCAATATATAAAGATTTTGTATATATGTCTTGCAAACGTGTGTTCGAAGTTTTAATATACTGGGTAGATATAGAATCCCTCTAGTGTCCGGGGATAATTCTGGTGGCGGGGCACCATCGCCAGTATTTATTTTCGAGTTTCGAAAGTGAGATTTCTATATATTTTCAATTGATTGGTATGAGAACCGAAAATAGATAGGGCTTATTGTTGTGATTTGGCATCAAAAATGTGATTTTTGACTATATATCAAAGTTATGAATTTGGAAAGCTAATCCACTAATTGATTGATGGTTGTGTATTTCGTTTATTTGTTTGAAATTTTGAACCATTACGCCTAATTGAATCAAATTGTGAGTTATATTGAAAATTGGTCGCATTTGCTTGCATATACATGTACTTACATTGAACAGGTCATAGCAAGGAGGCTGGAGCAGAGAATAAAATTTGTTTGCCCGACAAATAGGTACATGTTTGCCATAATTTACTGTTTTGTTTGGGTGATGATGATTTTATGAGCCGATTGGATTTTTCTTTTTCTTTTTGAGATCAGAAGGCCTATAGGGAAATTTCGGGATTTTCCCATGCTCCCGGTGCAGGGGAGGTTATGGCGAAATTTTTCAAAAATTTAGGGTGTTAGCCAAAATTTTGAAATTTTTGAAAAGTTCTTAGAAACTGAAAAGTTGAAGAATTTAAGCCGTAGTGAAAACATTGGAAGTTGAGTTGATTTGTGAAACAACTAGCGTCTTTGTTCCTTTTTGGGGACGAAAAGTTTTAAGTGGGGGAGATTGTAATAACCCGGAAATCTGGGCCAGTTTAAAATTTTTATTTTGGCAATTTTAGTGAATTTTGATTATTTAAAATGAATTATTTTAAATAATAACGACGAGAAATTTATTTTGAATATAATTCAAATGTATATATTCGTTTGAATCGTCGGTAAATATAAATATTTATTTATATTTATAAATGGAATTGAAAATGGCGATGTAGTTCGATAATTCGATTTCAAACTTCAAATGAACATACTGGGTGCAAAATAAACCGAATTTTAGCGAAACCAAAAATAATAGAATCTAATAGAGAATATCTTTCCAACGAATCCGAAAAATCAAAATTTCATAGCGGGAATCAAAAGATATGCCCAGTTGAAAATTCTGAATAGTCGCTATGGAATTCAGGCCCTTAAAAATGGAAATTTTGCAAACGACCTCGGATTTCGACGAAACCACTTTTGTTGGGACCACAATGTCAAATTATTGCTAGGTTTCAAATTTCATAATTTTTCGAATTAATATTTGAGCGTGTCAAGGGAAAACACGTTTGACCAGTTTCAGTTGATTTTAATCGACTGGAAAATGGCCATTTTTCAAACGGTCTCAGAATTTGACGAAATCAGTTTTGTTAGGACCGTAGCGTCAATACGAAGCTAGAAAATATTTTCCAGGAATTTTTCGAGTTAGTATGTGACCCTGGTAATTTGAAATGCGCGTTTAAATTGAATATATAAAGAATTATACTTTAAATTCAACGAAAACTGATCGAAACAGTCGGATCAACTTACGATACATATTCCATTGTGTTCGGAATGGGGGTAATTAGCTATGGACGGCAAGCGGTGGGCCTCGTTTAGAGGTCATATGAAAAAGTCAACTTTTTGTAAATTAAATAATTAAAATAATTAAAATAAAATTCCCCTTCCCTCTTCCTTTTAACTCCTCTGCCCCCCCCCTCCGGTTCAAAATCATTCGAAAAAAAACCCTAACAGCGTCGATCGCCCCCCTATCGCCGCCAATCGGAGCCGCTCCGATGAGCAGCCGCCTCCCCCTCTCCTTCTTCTCCACCTCGTCCTCCTCCTTCTTCCCTAATCGCAAAACCCCCCTGTATCGCGAGCAGCCGCCGCCCCCTATCCCCTTCTCCGACGCACCCACCTCCCGCCACCTTCGACCGACGCCCAGATCGAGACCCCCTCACCCCTCTACCTACTGTAAGTTTTTTTATTTATTTTTTATTTATTTATTTTTATTTACTTAGTTTATTTATTTATTTTAAGGTAATATGTTTTATTAAAAAAAATGTGATCTTTATGTAGTGAATAACCTATAAAAATATAATCCTTTATATTCATGTAGCGAATAAAAGATTTGACCTTTATTGAAGAAAGATCAGATTTTTAGTCAAGGAAAGACGAGATTTTTTTATATTGAATAGCAGAGAAAAAAATTCAATTTTTATATATTGAATAGCAGAGTAAAAATTCGATTTTTATATATTGAATAGCAAAGTAGAAAATTCGATTTTTATATATTGAATAGCAGAGTAAAAATTCGATTTTTATATATTGAATAGCGAAGTAAAAATTCGATTTTTATATATTGAATAGCAGAGTAAAAATTCGATTTTTATATATTGAATAGCAGAGAAAAAATTCGATTTTTATATATTGAATAACAGAGTAAAAATTCGATTTTTATATATTGAATAGTAGAGTAAAAATTCGATTTTTATATATTGAATAGCAGAGTAAAAATTCGATTTTTGTATATTGAATAGCGAAGTAAAAATTCGATTTTTATATATTGAATAGCAAAGTAAAAATTCGATTTTTATATATTGAATAGCGAAGTAAAAATTCGATTTTTATATATTGAATAGCAAGGTAAAAATTCGATTTTTTTATATTGAATAGCGAAGTAAAAATTCGATTTTTATATATTGAATAGCAAAGTGAAAATTCGATTTTTACATATGTAGAGAATACGGGCAAAGAAAGTGACAAGAGGAAAGAACGGCGGAGATTTTCTACATATGAAGAGTCGTGGCGTTGGATTAGCTATTCTGTGAGAACTTCTCACCTTTAATTTTGTTTTTCTAGTTAATATATATATATATACTAGGATGCTGACGGTGTTTAGTAGCACCCGACACCCGTCGTCCACAGACCATGGACGGCTTGTATGCTTGTTTGTTTGATTTTGATGTGTAGTTGATTGCGTGATGTGAAATGAAATAAAATATTTATATAGTTAAAAATATTTTTTAGTTAAAAATAGAATTTTTAACATGTATATGAAATGAAATAAAAATAAACAAATCGGACGATTTGTTTATATACACACATTTGACTGATATTGATTGGAACGATAAATTTTACACATCGCCCAACTGCACAAATAAAATCTGTGTTTGATTGTTTGAAACCACACATGGGTATTGGGATGATATATGACATACACTAATCCCAATAATTAGTTGTATGTCGATCAATTGATTGACAGACTGCTATGAGCGTTAAATATTTATATTTGATGCTTATACAGTGTCGAATGCACTTTGGATGATGGTTGATTATTCATCGTTGTTATTGTGTACATGTGGTGTAGAAAATCCATATAATTAACACTATATGGTATTTAATTGGCTTCATTCCAGTTTTGAATAGAAATATTTGAATAGAAATATTTGAAAAAGAAATATTTGAAAAAGAAATATTTGAAAGAAATATTTGAAGAAGAAATATTTGAAATAGAATATTTGAAAATAGAAATATATGAAGCCGTGTTGATTAGATTGACGCCATTCTGACGTGAACGATATTTATATCGATTTCATTCATTTTATAATGAATATCAAACGTGATTTCAAAATCTGATATTTTGAAAAGAATCGAAATTCGAACTGAAACTGAATAGAAATGAATTCGAATTGAAATTGAATATAAGTGAATTCGAATTGAAATGAATATAAATGAATTCGAATTGAAATTGAATTGAACTGCAAATGAACTGAAACTGAATTAGAAATCAATTTGAAATGAATTTAAAACGAATTTATAAGGAAAATTTCAATTTTGATTTGAATTTGAAATGAAGTTGAAATCGTTTTGAAAATGAATTTAAAACGATTTATATAATACGTTTTAAATGGAAATCAACGAAGTATATATTATATATATTATGAAACACCCCACCTCCGTTAGGGTCACTCTCAAAGGGAATGCCCTAATTTTGGTGGAGGTTTATAAGTACAAGTCACAGATATACAAGACAGATATAAGAACACATACTTGTAAACAGCGGAAGAACAACAAACTTTATTTCATAAAGTCAAATACGTGTTACAACAACATCCTTTCCAAAAACATAACATAACACTTTCATAATCTGTCTTGAGTTCAATATTTAAAGAAGCATAAATAAAACATAGATGAACTGCAAAAGCCCCATAGTGGACTGTCCAAAGCCATAGTTCAAAACAGGAAAGTCCAAGCAATACATTTCTCTTCTTCAAGCTGGATGTTGAGGCTGATCAAGCTGCTGTGTTCCCTCCCTGAGGACCTGGGGGGGGGGGGAAACGGAAGAAAGAAGACGAAAGAAAAGTAGAGTCAGACATAAAGCCTGAGTAAGTCTAGTACTATTTTGTCTATGAATAAAGAACTGGGTATGATAAGTATAAACAGGAAGTGGGCATGCACTATAAACTTGGTTAAGTTGTCTAGGGTCGAATATACTATCGTACCCCATGTTAATCTCTGAACCCATATAAACTAGTTTCCAATTTGCACCCCATAATCAGGGTGATGTGATCCATTCTATTATGATCGGCTCCTACTCGCATAGTTGCATGTGTCTTACGGCCCCCGATGTTGTAGTTACCTATGCTAGTCCCACCATGGGGTGTATCAAGTCCCATAGTGGCAACCCGACACAACCTTAGAGTGCACAGGTATGCTACTGGTGTCCAGTGCCTTATTTTTCTGCGCCGGAGTGTGTGCACGCCCGCACTCCGTTAGAACCTACACTGCTACACCACCGCCGTCGCTTTGACCTCTTACAATCAGCCCAGTAATCGTGCCCCACCCTGCCTAGTTTCAGGGTATCCTGATACACCTTCTAGGGTTACTGCTGAAAAGGGTCCTGTAACACCCCGAAAATTCTATAACTGTGAAATTAACAAATTAAAGTATAATTAATCTGAAATCAAAGAACTAAGGGAAACGGGATACGCCATTGCGTTCGTCTCGGAAAAATACGCGAAATAGAGTCCGAGTTTTCGAAAAACGGAGTCCGTATGAAGAAGATATGGCCTTCGGAAGTTTTGAATTAAATTTAAAATTCAAACAGAATAAAATAATAATTAAAAAATGGGCCCAATGGGCCAGGGCGGATAAACACCCGCCTAGGCCACCCAGGTCGACTGGGCTGTCGACCTGGGCTACCCATGTCGACAGGGCTGTCGACAGCCTATCGACAGGGGTGTCGACCTGGTCGAGCCCAGTCAACCTGGCTAGCCAGGTCTGTGTTTGGTCGAATTTCTGTGGTCTGCTTTGTCATTAGGGCTAGGTGGCGGGTTCTAATTGGTCTCTCTATCTAATGAATGGCTACGATCTAACCTAGCAACATCAATGGTCCTAATCAATTCCTAACCTCTATATAAACAACCCTAGACTAAACCCTAATCTATTCATTCAAATTAAGAACATAGCCGCCATGTTGCTGAGGAACGACTAAGAATAGCCGCCAACTAGAGAGGGAATTAGGAAGAAAGTTCTAAAGCCTAAAGCAATTCAAGCAACCTAAAGCCAATCAATTCAACAAAGGAATCATATCTCTTAATTAGAGAATTCGCCGCAACCATTGTAAGTAGAGTATTACTTTGGTATGAATAAACAATTGTGTTGATGTATGCTTGAATTGTGGCAGTAAAAGTAATTCATACTTATGCGTTCTTATCAATTTGTATACGTTTGGATATTCTTGAATTATGTTATTCATGTTATAAAGAACTACATGCGGTAGTTCTATGCAAGTAAACGTTTGGAATATTTCGTAAATTATGTAATCTATGTAGTTGATTGAAATTCATGCAAGTTTGGGGCTTTGTTATTATGCCATCATGATGTATATTTTTGTGCATAAATCATTTTGCAAGTAATTGAAACAAGTTTGGTTGTTATAGTTCATATGAAACTATGTTGGAATTTTGACACCATAATCCATGCATTAAGTCATGCTTTTGCAGACTTATGAATATGGCTAGGCTATGAATGATATTTGGCATAATTGAAATCCATGATTAAGTCTATCTTGTTTACAAGAATTATATGATGACATATGTGAGACATGGCTAGGTTAGACTCAAAAATCCCTTTTTGCAAGTTTAAAGCAAACACCATGTTTAGGAATATTTATGCATAAGTATGTTTATACCATCGTTATGTGATTAGACTTAAACCATGAATAAGTTGAACTATGCTTTTGTGTTAGTAACAAAGTATCCCCTTTGTAAACATGTAGAAACCTTATGAACATGACTTGTTTATGTTTATGCTAGAAATATTTATGCCATGCTTATGTTTGACATTATGCCATGTTTATGCTAGAAATATTTGTGCCATGCTTATGTTTGACATTATGCATAAATAAGAATATAGGTTCATGTTGTAGTTAAACCTATGCAAGTTCACATGCTTTGATTCATGTCACCTATGTTACCACTATGCAAGTACACCAGTTTCTATTTTGTATTTCCAACGTCGTATTGCAAGTTCATGCGCTCACATTCCCCTCTTTGTGTATGTGATTACGCCATAAGCCTCCCCTTTTCGCATGGCTAATTTGGGCTTTAAAAGGCTAAGCCCAAAATATATAAACGGACGTGTTAAACGGGGGAAAATAACATTGGGTTAAAATTAATTAATGAATGAAAATATAAAATAGAAGGGCCCAAATTCAAGTATGGGTTGGGCCCGTGATTGGTGTAACCTTTACACCATTAACTTAATAATGGGCCGCAAATATTTACATATAAATAAAGAAGAAAGACAAAATATGTAAAAGTAGAAAATACGATGTGTTTAACCCGAGGTTGGATTGAGTTGTGATGTAAACCTGCCCGGAACCGCCCGGCTGTCCAGTAGTCACAACAATACCTATCCAATGTGAGAGGTTAAACATGGAGCCCAATAAGGACCCGAGGTTAGACTGAGTTGTGGCGTAAGACTGCCCGGAACCAACCGGCAACAGGCAGCCACAACAATACCTGTCTAATGTGAGAGGTCAGGGCCTTAATAAGACAATTAAGGCTGAGTCGGGATTGTTAGGATTAAGTGGACTAAAGACTTAATCAAAATGGAACATGCTAAACTAAACGGACTGGTGGGGGTTAAGTTAGAAACACTTAACCAACTTAGCATGTTGGCTAGAGATAGAAAACCTAGTAACGGGGGACCCTTTTCAGCAGTAACCCTAAAAGGTGTATCATGATACCCTGAAACTAGGCAGGGTGGGGCACGATTACTGGGCTGATTGTAAGAGGTCAAAGCGACGGCGGTGGTGTAGCAGTGTAGGTTCTAACGGTGTGCGGGCGTGCACGCACTCCGGCGCAGAAAAATAAAGCACTGGGCACCAGTAGCATACCTGTGCATTCTAAGGTTGTGTCGGGCCGCTGCCATGGGACTTGATACACCCCATGGTGGGACCAGCATAGGTAACTACAGACATCGGGGGCCGTAAGACACATGTAACTATGCGAGTAGGAGTCGATCATCATAGAATGGATCACATCACCCTGATTATGGGGTGCAAATTGGAAACTAGTTTATATGGGTTCAGAGATTAACATGGGGTACGATAGTATATTCGACCCTAGACAACTTAACCAAGTTTATAGTGCTTGCCCACTTCTTGTTTATGCTTATCATACCCAGTTCTTTATTCATAGACAAAATAGTACTAGACTTACTCAGGCTTTATGTCTGACTCTGCTTTTCTTTCGTCTTCTTTCTTCCGTTCCCCCCCCCGGGTCCACAGGGAGGGAACACAGCAGCTTGATTAACCTTGACATCCAGCTTGAAGAAGAGAAATGTATTGCTTGGACTTTCCTGTTTTGAACTATGGCTTTGGACAATCCGCTATGGGGCTTTTGCAGTTCATCTATGTTTTATTTATGCTTCTTTAAAAATAATGTACTCAAGACAGATTATGAAAGTGTTATGTTATGTTTTTGGAAAGGATGTTGTTGTAACACGTATTTGACTTTATGAAATAAAATTTGTTGTTCTTCCACTGTTTACAAATATGTGTTATTATATCTGTCTTGTACATCTGTGACTTGTACTTATAAACCTCCACCAAAATTAGGGCATTCCCTTTGAGAGTGACCCTAACGGAGGTGGGGTGTTTCACTTGGTATCAGAGCATAGGTTTACCAGATAAGATAAAAAGTTTTGAAAATTTTATTTTCAAAAAGGAAATTTAAAGAAGCATTTTTAAAAGAAAAATATTATTTTATTTTAAAAAGGCAAAGTCCACCCCCCCAAAGCCATAGGAACTATCTCTTATCCTTCGTTTTGAATCTATCCTTTTTGTTTCAGCATGTCCCAAGAACTTAACTTGCCGGAAGGGGTGCCAATACCTGGTTGGTTTAGACGGTTCTTAGAAGCAAGGGCCACTCAGCCAGGTCCTACCGTTCCTCCTCCCCCAGCTGCCGGAAATCATCCAGCTGCAGCGGCACCTTTTCCTCCACCTCCTCCTCGGGGAAACACGTTTGCTAAGATATGTAAAGATTTTAAAGCTATGGGAGGAAGGGATTTCCATGGAACTGAGTCCTTCGTAGCCGCTAGGAATTGGCTGAAAGAAACGGAGGACCTATTCATCATCTTTGAGGTAGAGGATAGACAAAAAGTACAATTGGCAGTATGGCTATTGAAGGGCGAGGCTTCCTACTGGTGGGAAGTCACTAATGCTGAAAGACCAGTGGAGACATGGGAGGACTTTAGGGCAAGGTTTGAGACTAAATTTCTCTCAGATGCGGAAAGAAGTTTGCAGTTGGAAAAATTCTTATTTCTTAAGCAAGGGGACAAGACGGTCAGAGAATATGTGAACCAGTTCGATGAGCTGGCTAGGTTTGGGCTTGACCTAGTCAACACCCCGCACAAGAAGGCTCTCCGTTTCGTCAAAGGGTTAAATGAGCCATTACACAGTTTGGCCATGACCCATATACCCATGGGGGCCACGTATGAAAGATTGGTGCAAATGGCATTGCTGAATGAAGAGGATAAGGGCAAGAAGAAAGAGGGTTTGCAGCCCAAGAAGACAGACTTTAAGAAAGGCGGGAAAGGCAACAAAGAGAAGAGGAAGTGCAATTTCTGTGGCAAAGTGGGGCACTTAGTAAAGGACTGCCGGAAAAAGAAGGCCAAGGAGAATGGTGGGTGCTTTTCTTGCGGTGAGACAGGCCACAGGGCTAAGGACTGCCCAAAGAAACGAGGACAGGGGCAGGGCGCTGGATCCACCCCAGGGGCACAGGTTCATGTGCTAGAAGCGCCACCTCTGCAACAGCGAGGTATAAATACTTCTGTAGAAAGTGTAGTTTATCTTTATGGTCACCCCGTTCGCACTTTATTTGATTCTGGCGCATCACACTCCTTTATCTCGTCTGCTTTAGTAAAATCTCTGCACCTAGAAACTAGTATGGTAGAGGACCCCTTAATTGCTTCAAACCCAATTGGGGGCCCAGCTCATTTGTCTATGATCTGTGTGGGATTGAAAATTTCTATTCTAAGTGTTGAATTTCAATGTAGTGCCTTTGTTTTGGGCTTTTCGGGGTATGGTTTGATTTTGGGTATGGATTGGCTATCCTGTAATGGGGCCATCCTTGATTGTGAGAAAAGGGTTGTTAGGCTCCTAACCCAGCTCGGTAATACTTTGGAAATTTCTTGTAATCCCTCGTATGCGGTTATGCTTAGTTATCTTGAATCGCTAGATGCCTCTGTTGAAAACTTGCAATCAGTTAGAGTGGTCCGGGAATATCCGGATGTCTTCGAAGAGGTGAAGGGCTTGCCTCCGAAGCGGGAAATAGACTTCCGCATATATCTTGTAGATAATGCAAAGCCCGTTGCGTTGCCCGTTAGACATTTGGCTCCACGAGAAAAGAAAGAGCTCAGTAAACAGATTAAAGAGCTTCTAGAAAAGGGGTTCATTAGGAGGAGCATTTCAGAATGGGGCGCTCCGGTGGTGTTCGCTACAAAGGCGGATGGTTCATTCCGTCTATGTGTTGACTATAGGGAGCTCAACAAGCTAACGAAAAAGAATAGGCATCCTCTCCCTAGAATTGACGATTTATTTGACCAGCTTGTAGGAGCGTCTGTTTTCTCCCAACTCGATTTAGCAACCGGTTTTCATCAGCTAAGGGTGGCTGAAGATAGCATCGATAAAACGGCATTCAGAACCCCAGACGGTTTCTTTGAATGGCTTGTCTTGCCTTTCGGCTTGACAAATGCACCTGCTTATTTCGTGGACCTGATGAGTAGGGTATTTAGAGATTTCCTCAACAAATTCGTAGTGGTCTTCGTAGATGATATCCTTATCTTCTCAAAGAGTGAAGAGGAACATGCTCAGCACTTAAGGGCAATCATGGAAACTTTGCGAGTCCATCAACTAAAAGCCAAGTTCTCCAAATGCCACTTTTGGAGAGAAGAGGTGAGGTTCCTTGGGCACATAGTATCCAAACAAGGGTTAGCAGTGGACCCTGCTAAGGTAGTGGCGGTACAGGATTGGAAGACACCAAGGAATGCAACTGAGGTCCGAAGCTTTCTAGGACTAGCAGATTTCTATCGAAAATTTATAAGGGATTTTGCGAAAATCTCAGCTCCGCTCACGAAATTGACCAAGAAGAATCTAGTGTTCAATTGGGATTTGGATTGCGAATTTGCTTTCCAACGACTGAAAAGGGCTCTTACAACAGCCCCAGTTTTGACGCTGCCAGATGGGAGCAAGATGTTCACTGTTTATACGGATGCATGTGGGACAGGGCTAGGCGCCGTCTTAATGCAAGAAGGAAGAGTAGTAGCTTATGGCGGGAGGCAGTTGAAGGCGCACGAAAAGAACTACCCAACCCACGATCTTGAGCTAGCCGCCATCGTCTTTGCACTCAAGTCTTGGCGACACTATCTCCTAGGTGAGAAGTTCGAACTTTACACTGACCATAAATCGTTGAAATATCTTTTCTTGCAGAAAGATCTTAACTTGAGGCAACAAAGATGGATGGAGTTTCTTGCCTCGTACGATTTCGAAATCTCCTACACTCCGGGCAAAGGCAACGTAGTGGCAGACGCGTTGAGCCGAAAGAAATTGACCCTAAGCCCATTGTTTGTTGAAAGACAAAGCCTAGAGTTTATAGCCAGCTTCGACTTTAGGCCTTCCTCCGATTTCGTACCGGGCCTGCTAGCATCTCTCGAAGTGCGTCCAACTTTAGTGGATTCAGTAGGGGCAGCACAACGCGAAGACCCTCAGCTTGTGGAAATAATTGATAGGCTAATTATGGGTGAGACTTCAAGTCACCTCAACAGATACTCCATTGACGATAAGGGTGTACTAAGGCGAGACGGAAGACTATGCGTCCCACAGACAAAAGATTTAGTAAGGAAGGTTCTCGAGGAAGCGCATCATTCCAAGATGACGATACACCTAGGCGGAGATAAAATGTACAAAGACATAAAAAGGACTTTCTTCTGGAACGACATGAAAAGGACGTGGCAGAATTCGTTTCTAAATGTATGGTGTGCCAACAGGTTAAAGCGGAACAGAAAAAGCCTGGCGGACTACTACATCCTCTGGAGGTCCCGCAGTGGAAGTGGGATAGCATCTCAATGGACTTCATCGATGGGCTGCCCAGGTCTAGGAGAGGCAACACTAGCATTTGGGTAATAGTGGATAGGCTTACTAAAAGCGCCCACTTTTTACCTGTCAAAAGTAAAAGAACTGCCTCATCCCTAGCATCACTCTACCTTAAGGAAATCGTTCGACTCCATGGAATACCATCTAGCATCGTTAGTGACCGAGACCCCATCTTCACCAGCGAATTTTGGCGGAGTCTGCAAGAAGCAGTAGGAACGCAGTTATGCTTGAGCACAGCCTATCATCCCCAAACCGACGGCCAAACAGAGAGAGTGAACAGAGTTTTGGAAGACCTTTTAAGGCTATGCGTCCTCGACTTCGGAGGGACATGGGAAGACCACCTTCCTTTGGTGGAATTTGCCTACAACAACAGCTATCAAGCAACCATCGGAATGGCGCCCTTCGAAGCTTTATATGGAAGACCGTGCCGATCGCCCACTTGTTGGTGGGAGTCCACGGATAAGCTCATACTCGGACCAGATATGATCCGAGAGACCTCAGAGAAAGTAGACTTAATACGAAGAAGGATGAAGACGGCCCAAGACAGACAAAAGTCCTACGCCGACAAGAGGAGGACCGACCTTGAATTTGAAGTTGGAGACAGAGTTTTTCTCAAGGTATCACCGCTAAGGAACGTTGTTCGTTTTGGAACCACAGGAAAGCTAGCGCCAAGATTCGTAGGGCCATTCCCTATTATCGAGAAGATTGGGAAAATGGCCTATAGATTAGAGCTACCCGAGAAGTTGGCTGGAGTCCACAACGTCTTTTACGTTTCACATCTCCGAAAATGTCTGCATGAGTCAGCTGAAGTGGTAGAGCCAAATATCCTCGAAGAGGCCGAAGTGGAACGCGAAGCAACCATAAGAAAAGTTCCAACCCGCATCTTAGGAACGGAAGTGAAGAAGCTACACAACCGTGAAGTCAAGCTCGTCAAAGTTCAGTGGAGCGACGCCGAGGGAGACGCAACTTGGGAAACTGAAGCTAGAATACGTACTGCCTACCCTTTTCTGTTCGAGGGTACATCCTTGATCTTCCTTTTTCCTTAAGCTGTGCTTTTATCTATCTTTTTAGGCATATTTCCTCGACCGTATCTTTTAGGTAGAAACTCTTTGGATGGAAACATGTAATTGAAACATGTTATGTATGAATGGTTGCAAGTGGTTGCAAGTGATTGCTAGTGGTTGCTCGTGGTTGCATATACACACACAATCTAGGTTTTAGATCGGCTCAGTCACTTCATATTGCATATGCATATATGTTTGCATTCGTATATGATTGAACTTTAATGTGTTGTCATGTGGATGCTGCATTTGTATTGAATGATTGTGCACTCATGTAGAATCAAGAATAGGAAAATTTGCATACATAATGGATTCATGGCACTTACATAATTCGCATTAAGGAGGTCAACTGAATCAGTAGACCGCCTGATTTTGCATTAGATAAGTACATGTACACACACACTTCGCATATGATCATGAAGCATTAGAAGTCTTTTAAGGACAATGGATGCTCATGTTTGATGGATGAGTAGATGGATGATTGATGTTAGGATATACATTCCTCATAACTTGAAGATTTCGGGGACGAAATCCTTTTAAGTGGGGGAGAATGTAACACCCCGAAAATTCTACAACTGTGAAATTAACAAATTAAAGTATAATTAATCTGAAATCAAAGAACTAAGGGAAACGGGATACGCCATTGCGTTCGTCTCGGAAAAATACGCGAAATAGAGTCCGAGTTTTCGAAAAACGGAGTCCGTATGAAGAAGATATGGCCTTCGGAAGTTTTGAATTAAATTTAAAATTCAAACAGAATAAAATAATAATTAAAAAACGGGCCCAATGGGCCAGGGCGGATAAACACCCGCCTAGGCCTCCCAGGTCGACTGGGCTGTCGACCTGGGCTACCCATGTCGATAGGGCTGTCGACAGCCCTGTCGACAGGGGTGTCGACCTGGTCGAGCCCAGTCAACCTGGCTGGCCAGGTCTGTGTTTGGTCGAATTTCTGTGGTCTGCTTTGTCATTAGGGCTAGGTGGCGGGTTCTAATTGGTCTCTCTATCTAATGAATGGCTACGATCTAACCTAGCAACATCAATGGTCCTAATCAATTCCTAACCTCTATATAAACAACCCTAGACTAAACCCTAATCTATTCATTCAAATTAAGAACATAGCCGCCATGTTGCTGAGGAACGACTAAGAGTAGCCGCCAACTAGAGAGGGAATTAGGAAGAAAGTTCTAAAGCCTAAAGCAATTCAAGCAACCTAAAGACAATCAATTCAACAAAGGAATCATATCTCTTAATTAGAGAATTCGCCGCAACCATTGTAAGTAGAGTATTACTTTGGTATGAATAAACAATTGTGTTGATGTATGCTTGAATTGTGGAAGTAAAAGTAATTCATACTTATGCGTTCTTATCAATTTGTATACGTTTGGATATTCTTGAATTATGTTATTCATGTTATAAAGAACTACATGCGGTAGTTCTATGCAAGTAAACGTTTGGAATATTTCGTAAATTATGTAATCTACGTAGTTGATTGAAATTCATGCAAGTTTGGGGCTTTGTTATTATGCCATCATGATGTATATTTTTGTGCATAAATCATTTTGCAAGTAATTGAAACAAGTTTGGTTGTTATAGTTCATATGAAACTATGTTGGAATTTTGACACCATAATCCATGCATTAAGTCATGCTTTTGCAAACTTATGAATATGGCTAGGCTATGAATGATATTTGGCATAATTGAAATCCATGATTAAGTCTATCTTGTTTACAAGAATTATATGATGACATATGTGAGACATGGCTAGGTTAGACTCAAAAATCCCTTTTTGCAAGTTTAAAGCAAACACCATGTTTAGGAATATTTATGCATAAGTATGTTTATACCATCGTTATGTGATTAGACTTAAACCATGAATAAGTTGAACTATGCTTTTGTGTTAGTAACAAAGTATCCCCTTTGTAAACATGTAGAAACCTTATGAACATGACTTGTTTATGTTTATGCTAGAAATATTTATGCCATGCTTATGTTTGACATTATGCCATGTTTATGCTAGAAATATTTGTGCCATGCTTATGTTTGACATTATGCATAAATAAGAATATAGGTTCATGTTGTAGTTAAACCTATGCAAGTTCACATGCTTTGATTCATGTCACCTATGTTACCACTATGCAAGTACACCAGTTTCTATTTTGTATTTCCAACGTCGTATTGCAAGTTCATGCGCTCACATTCCCCTCTTTGTGTATGTGATTACGCCATAAGCCTCCCCTTTTCGCATGGCTAATTTGGGCTTTAAAAGGCTAAGCCCAAAATATATAAATGGACGTGTTAAACGGGGGAAAATAACGTTGGGTTAAAATTAATTAATGAATGAAAATATAAAATAGAAGGGCCCAAATTCAAGTATGGGTTGGGCCCGTGATTGGTGTAACCTTTACACCATTAACTTAATAATGGGCCGCAAATATTTACATATAAATAAAGAAGAAAGACAAAATATGTAAAGGTAGAAAATACGATGTGTTTAACCCGAGGTTGGATTGAGTTGTGATGTAAACCTGCCCGGAACCGCCCGGCTGTCCAGTAGTCACAACAATACCTATCCAATGTGAGAGGTTAAACATGGAGCCCAATAAGGACCCGAGGTTAGACTGAGTTGTGGCGTAAGACTGCCCGGAACCAACCGGCAACAGGCAGCCACAACAATACCTGTCTAATGTGAGAGGTCAGGGCCTTAATAAGACAATTAAGGCTGAGTCAGGATTGTTAGGATTAAGTGGACTAAAGACTTAATCAAAATGGAACATGCTAAAATAAACGGACTGGTGGGGGTTAGGTTAGAAACACTTAACCAACTTAGCATGTTGGCTAGAGATAGAAAACCTAGTAACGGGGGACCCTTTTCAGCAGTAACCCTAAAAGGTGTATCATGATACCCTGAAACTAGGCAGGGTGGGGCACGATTACTGGGCTGATTTTAAGAGGTCAAAGCGACGGCGGTGGTGTAGCAGTGTAGGTTCTAACGGTGTGCGGGCGTGCACGCACTCCGGCGCAGAAAAATAAAGCACTGGGCACCAGTAGCATACCTGTGCATTCTAAGGTTGTGTCGGGCCGCTGCCATGGGACTTGATCCACCCCATGGTGGGACCAGCATAGGTAACTACAGACATCGGGGGCCGTAAGACACATGTAACTATGCGAGTAGGAGCCAATCATCATAGAATGGAGCACATCACCCTGATTATGGGGTGCAAATTGGAAACTAGTTTATATGGGTTCAGAGATTAACATGGGGTACGATAGTATATTCGACCCTAGACAACTTAACCAAGTTTATAGTGCTTGCCCACTTCTTGTTTATGCTTATCATACCCAGTTCTTTATTCATAGACAAAATAGTACTAGACTTACTCAGGCTTTATGTCTGACTCTGATTTTCTTTCGTCTTCTTTCTTCCGTTCCCCCCCTCCAGGTCCACAGGGAGGGAACACAGCAGCTTGATCAGCCTTGACATCCAGCTTGAAGAAGAGAAATGTATTGCTTGGACTTTCCTGTTTTGAACTATGGCTTTGGACAATCCACTATGGGGCTTTTGCAGTTCATCTATGTTTTATTTATGCTTCTTTAAAAATAATGTACTCAAGGCAGATTATGAAAGTGTTATGTTATGTTTTTGGAAAGGATGTTGTTGTAACACGTATTTGACTTTATGAAATAAAATTTGTTGTTCTTCCGCTGTTTACAAATATGTGTTATTATATCTGTCTTGTACATCTGTGACTTGTACTTATAAACCTCCACCAAAATTAGGGCATTCCCTTTGAGAGTGACCCTAACGGAGGTGGGGTGTTTCAGGTCCCCTGTTACTAGGTTTTCTATCTCTAGCCAACATGCTAAGTTGGTTAAGTGTTTTCTAACCTAACCCCCACCAGTCTGTTTAGTTTAGCATGTTCCATTTTGACTAAGTTTTTAGTTCACTTAATCCAAACAATCCTGACTCAGCCTTAATTGTCTTATTAAGGCCCTGACCTCTCACATTAGACAGGTATTGTTGTGGCTGCCTGTTGCCGGTTGGTTCCGGGCAGTCTTACGCCACAACTCAGTCTAACCTCGGGTCCTTGCTGGGCTCCATGTTTAACCTCCCACATTGGATAGGTATTGTTGTGACTACTGGACAGCCGGGCGGTTCCGGGCAGGTTTACATCACAACTCAATCCAACCTCGGGTTAAACATATCGTATTTTCTACATTTACATATTTTGTCATTCTTCTTTATTTCTTATATGTAAATATTTGCGGCCCATTATTAAGTTAATGGTGTAAAAGTTACACCAATCATGGGCCCAACCCATACTTGAATTTGGGCCCTTCTATTTTATATTTTCATTCATTAATTAATTTTAACCCAACGTTATTTTCCCCCGTTTTACACGTCCGTTCATATATATTTTGGGCTTAGCCTTTTAAAGCCCAAATTAGCCATGCGAAAAGGGGAGGCTTAAAGCGTGATTACATACACAAAGAGGGGAAGGTGAGCGCATGAACTTGCATATGGCGTTGGAAATACATAATAGAAACTGGTGTACTTGCATATATATACTTTGGTCATAAAGCATAGGTGACATGAACCAAACCATGTAAACTTAAGATAAGAATCTAAATTAGGTGTCACATAGTCTTAACTACAACATAGACCTATGTTCTCATTTAGGCATAAACATAAACAAGTCATGTTCATAAGGTTTCTACATGTTTACAAAGGGGATACTTTGTTACTAACACAAAAGCATAGTTCAACTTAATCATGGTTTAAGTCTAATCACATAACGATGGTATAAACATACTTATGCATAAATATTCCTAAACATGGTGTTTGCTTTAAACTTGTAAAAAGGGATTTTTGAGTCTAACCTAGCCATGTCTCACATATGTTATCATATAATTCTTGTAAACAAGATAGACTTAATCATGGATTTCAATTATGCCAAATATCATTCATAGCCTAGCCATATTCATAAGTTTGCAAAAGCATGACTTAATACATGGATTATGGTGTCAAAATTCCAACATAGTTTCTTATGAACTATAACAACCAAACTTGTTTCAATTACTTGCAAAATGATTTATGCACAAAAATATACATCATGATGGCATAATAACAAAGCCCCAAACTTGCATGAATTTCAATCAACTACATACATGTAGCTTCAACATAGATTGCATAATTTGCGCAATATTCCAAATGTATACTTGCATAGAACTACCGCATGTAGTTCTTTATAATGAATAACATAATTTTGCACAAATATGAATTACTTTATTATCCCAATTCAAGCATACAAATCAATACAGTTGTTTATTCATACCAAAGTAATACTCTACTTACAATGGTTGCGGTGAATTCTCTAATTAAGAGATATGATTCCTTTGTTGAATTGATTGGCTTTAGGTTGCTTGAATTGCTTTAGGCTTTAGAACTTTCTTTCTAATTCTCTCTCTAGTCGGCGGCTACTCTTAGTCGTTCCTCAGCAACATGGCGGCTATGTTCTTAATTTGAATGAATAGATTAGGGTTTAGTCTAGGGTTGTTTATATAGAGGTTAGGAATTGATTAGGACCATTGATGTTGCTAGGTTAGATCGTAGCCATTCATTAGATAGAGAGACCAATTAGAACCCGCCACCTAGCCCTAATGACAAAGCAGACCACAGAAATTCGACCAAACACAGACCTGGCCAGCCAGGTTGACTGGGCTCGACCAGGTCGACACCCCTGTCGACAGGGCTGTCGACAGCCCTGTCGACATGGGTAGCCCAGGTCGACAGCCCAGTCGACCTGGGTGGCCTAGGCGGGTGTTTATCCGCCCTGGCCCACTAGGCCCGATTTTTAATTATTTTATTCTGTTTGAATTTTAAATTTAATTCAAAACTTCCGAAGGCCGTATCTTCTTCATACGGACTCCGTTTTTCGAAAACTCGGACTCTATTTCGCGTATTTTTCCGAGATGAACGCAATGGCGTATCCCGTTTCCCTTGGTTCTTTGATTTCAAATTAATTATACTTTAATTTGTTAATTTCACAGTTATAGAATTTTCGGGGTGTTACATTCTCCCCCACTTAAAAGGATTTCGTCCCCGAAATCTTCAAGTTAGGAGGAATGTATATCCTAACATCCAATCATCCATCTACTCATCCATCAAACACGAGCATCCATTGTCCTTAAAAGATTTCTAATGCTTCATGATCATATGCGAAGTGTGTGTGTACATGTACTTATCTAATGCAAAATCAGGCGGTCTACTGATTCAGTTGACCTCCTTAATGCGAATTATGTAAGTGCCATGAATCCATTATGTATGCAAATTTTCCTATTCTTGATTCTACATGAGTGCACAATCATTCAATACAAATGCAATATCCATATGACAACACATTAAAGTTCAACCACATACGAATACAAACATATATGCATATGCAATATGAAGTGACTGAGCCGATCTAAACCCTAGATTTGTGTGTGTATATGCAACCACGAGCAACCACTAGCAATCACTTGCAACCACTTGCAACCATCATACATAACATGTTTCAACTACATGTTTCCATCCAAAAAGATTCTACCTAAAAGATAAGGTCGAGGAAATATACCTAAAAAGATAGATAAAAGCGCAACTTAAGGAAAAAGAAAGATCAAGGATATACCCTCGAACAGAAAAGGGTAGGCAGTACTTATTCTAGCTTCAGTTTCCCAAGTCGCGTCTCCCTCGGCGTCGCTCCACTGAACTTTGACGAGCTTGACTTCGCGGTTGCGTAGCTTCTTCACTTCCGTTCCTAAGATGCGGGTTGGAACTTTCCTTATGGTTGCTTCGCGCTCCACTTCGGCCTCTTCGAGGATATTTGGCTCTACCACTTCAGCAGACTCATGTAGACATTTTTGGAGATGTGAAACGTGAAAAACGTTGTGGACTCCAGCCAACTTCTCGGGTAGCTCTAATCTATAGGCCATCTTCCCAATTTTCTCGATGATTGGGAATGGCCCTACGAACCTTGGTGCTAGCTTTCCTGTGGTTCCAAAGCGAACAACGTTCCTTAGCGGTGATACCTTGAGAAAAACTCTGTCTCCAACCTCAAATTCAAGGTCGGTCCTCCTCTTGTCGGCATAGGACTTTTGTCTGTCTTGGGCCGTCTTCATCCTTCTTCGTATTAAGTCTACTTTCTGTGAAGTCTCTCGGATCATATCTGGTCCAAGTATAAGCTTATCAGTAGACTCCCACCAACAAGTGGGCGATCGGCACGGTCTTCCATATAAAGCTTCGAAGGGCGCCATTCCTATGGTTTCTTGATAGCTGTTGTTGTAGGCAAATTCCACCAAAGGAAGGTGGTCTTCCCATGTCCCTCCGAAGTCGAGGACGCATAGCCTTAAAAGTTCTTCCAAAACTTTGTTCACTCTCTCTGTTTGGCCGTCGGTTTGGGGATGATAGGCTGTGCTCAAGCATAACTGCGTTCCTACTGCTTCTTGCAGACTCCGCCAAAACTCACTGGTGAAGATGGGGTCTCGGTCACTAACAATGCTAGATGGTATTCCATGGAGTCGAACGATTTCCTTGAGGTAAAGTGATGCTAGGGATGAGGCAGTTCTCTTACTTTTGACAGGTAAAAAGTGGGCGCTTTTAGTAAGCCTATCCACTATTACCCAAATACTAGTGTTGCCTCTCCTAGACCTAGGCAGCCCATCGATGAAGTCCATTGAGATGCTATCCCACTTCCACTGCGGGACCTCCAGAGGATGTAGTAGTCCGCCAGGCTTTTTCTGTTCCGCCTTAACCTGTTGGCACACCATACATTTAGAAACGAATTCTGCCACGTCCTTTTTCATGCCATTCCAAAAGAAAGTCCTTTTTATATCTTTGTACATTTTATCTCCGCCCGGGTGTATCGTCATCTTGGAGTGATGTGCTTCCTCGAGAACCTTCCTTACTAAATCTTTTGTCTGTGGGACGCATAGTCTTCCGTCTCGCCTTAGTAAACCTTTATTGTCGATGGAGTATCGGTTGAGGTGACTTGAAGTCTCACCCCTAATTAGCCTATCAATTATTTCCACTAGCTGAGGATCTTCGCGTTGTGCTGCCCCTACTGAATCCACTAAAGTTGGGCGCACTTCGAGAGATGCAAGCAAGCCTGGTACGAAATCGGAGGAGGGCCTAAAGTCGAAGCTGGCTATAAACTCTAGGCTTTGTCTTTCAACAAACAACAGGCTTAGGGTCAATTTCTTTCGGCTCAACGCGTCTGCCACTACGTTGCCTTTGCCCGGAGTATAGGAGATTTCGAAATCGTACGAGGCAAGAAACTCCATCCACCTTTGTTGCCTCAAGTTAAGATATTTCTACGAGAAAAGATATTTCAATGATTTATGGTCAGTGTAAAGTTCGAACTTCTCACCTAGGAGATAGTGTCGCCAAGACTTGAGTGCAAAGACGATGGCGGCTAACTCAAGATCGTGGGTTGGGTAGTTCTTTTCGTGCGCCTTCAACTGCCTCCCGCCATAAGCTACTACCCTTCCTTCTTGCATTAAGACGGCGCCTAGCCCTGTCCCACATGCGTCCGTATAAACAGTGAACATCTTGCTCCCATCTGGCAGCGTCAAAACTGGGGCTGTTGTAAGAGCCCTTTTTAGTCGTTGGAAAGCAAACTCGCAATCCAAATCCCAATTGAACACTAAATTCTTCTTAGTCAATTTCGTGAGCGGAGCTGAGATTTTCGCAAAATCCCTTATGAACTTTCGATAGAAACCCGCTAGTCCTAGAAAGCTTCGGACCTCAGTTGCATTCCTTGGTGTCTTCCAATCTTGTACCGCCACTACCTTCGTAGGGTCCACTGCTAACCCTTGTTTGGATACTTTGTGCCCAAGGAACCTCACCTCTTCTCTCCAAAAGTGGCATTTGGAGAATTTGGCTTTTAGTTGATGGACTCGCAAAGTTTCCATGATTGCCCTTAAGTGCTGAGCATGTTCCTCTTCACTCTTTGAGAAGATAAGGATATCATCTACGAAGACCACTACGAATTTGTTGAGGAAATCTCTAAATACCCTACTCATCAGGTCCACGAAGTAAGCAGGTGCATTTGTCAAGCCGAAAGGCATGACAAGCCATTCAAAGAAACCGTCTGGGGTTCTGAAAGCCGTTTTATCGATGCTGTCTTCAGCCACCCTTAGCTGATGAAAACCGGTTGCTAAATCGAGTTGGGAGAAAACAGACGCCCCTACAAGCTGGTCAAATAAATCGTCAATTCTAGGGAGAGGGTGCCTATTCTTTTTCGTTAGCTTGTTGAGCTCCCTATAGTCAACACATAGACGGAGTGATCCATCCGCCTTTGTAGCGAACACCACTGGAGCGCCCCATTCTGAAATGCTCCTCCTAATGAACCCCTTTTCTAGAAGCTCTTTAATCTGTTTACTGAGCTCTTTCCTTTCTCGTGGAGCCATATGTCTAACGGGCAACGCAACGGGCTTTGCATTATCTACAAGATATATGCGGAAGTCTATTTCCCGCTTCGGAGGCAAGCCCTTCACCTCTTCGAAGACATCCGGATATTCCCGGACCACTCTAACTGATTGCAAATTTTCAACAGAGGCATCTAGCGATTCAAGATAACTAAGCATAACCGCATACGAGGGATTACAAGAAATTTCCAAAGTATTACCGAGCTGGGTTAGGAGCCTAACAACCCTTTTCTCACAATCAAGGATGGCCCCATTACGGGATAGCCAATCCATACCCAAAATCAAACCATACCCCGAAAAGCCCGAAACAAAGGCACTACATTGAAATTCAACACTTAGAATAGAAAATTTCAATCCCACACAGATCATAGACAAATGAGCTGGGCCCCCAATTGGGTTTGAAACAATTAAGGGGTCCTCTACCATACTAGTTTTTAGGTGCAGAGATTCTACTAAAGCAGACGAGATAAAGGAGTGTGATGCGCCAGAATCAAATAAAGTGCGAACGGGGTGATCATAAAGATAAACTACACTTTCTACAGAAGTATTTATACCTCGCTGTTGCAGAGGTGGCGCTTCTAGCACATGGACCTGTGCCCCTGGGGTGGATCCAGCCCTCTGCCCCTGTCCTCGTTTCTTTGGGCAGTCCTTAGCCCTATGGCCTGTCTCACCGCAAGAAAAGCACCCACCATTCTCCTTGGCATTCATTTTCCGGCAGTCCTTTACTAAGTGCCCCACTTTGCCACAGAAATTGCACTTCCTCTTCTCTTTGTTGCCTTTTCCGCCTTTCTTAAAGTCTGTCTTCTTGGGCTGCAAACCTTCTTTCTTCTTGCCCTTATCCTCTTCATTCAGCAATGCCATTTGCACCAATCTTTCATACGTGGCTCCCATGGGTATATGGGTCATGGCCAAACTGTGTAATGGCTCATTTAACCCTTTGACGAAACGGAGAGCCTTCTTGTGCGGGGTATTGACTAGGTCAAGCCCAAACCTAGCCAGCTCATCGAACTGATTCACATATTCTCTGACTGTCTTGTCCCATTGCTTAAGAAATAAGAATTTTTCCAACTGCAAACTTCTTTCCGCATCTAAGAGAAATTTGGTCTCAAACCTTGCCCTAAAGTCCTCCCATGTCTCCACTGGTCTTTCAGCATTAGTGACTTCCCACCAGTAGGAAGCCTCGCCCTTCAATAGCCACACCGCCAGTTGTACTTCTTGTCTATCCTCTACCTCAAAGATGATGAATAGGTCCTCCGTTTCTTTCAGCCAATTCCTAGCTGCTACGAAGGACTCAGTTCCATGGAAATCCCTTCCTCCCATAGCTTTAAAATCTTTACATATCTTAGCAAAAGTGTTTCCCCGAGGAGGAGGTGGAGGAAAAGGTGCTGCTGCAGCTGGATGATTTCCTTCAGCTGGGGGAGGAGGAACGGTAGGACCTGGCTGAGTGGCCCTTGCTTCTAAGAACCGTCTAAACCAACCAGGTATTGGCACCCCTTCAGGCAAGTTAAGTTCTTGGGACATGCTGAAACAAAAAGGATAGATTCAAAATGAAGGATAAGAGATAGTTCCTATGGCTTTGGGGGGTGGACTTTGCCTTTTTAAAATAAAATAATATTTTTCTTAAAAATGCTTCTTTAAATTTCCTTTTTGAAAATAGTTTTTCAAAACTTTTTATCTTATCTGGTAAACCTATGCTATGATACCAAGTGAAACACCCCACCTCCGTTAGGGTCACTCTCAAAGGGAATGCCCTAATTTTGGTGGAGGTTTATAAGTACAAGTCACAGATATACAAGACAGATATAAGAACACATATTTGTAAACAGCGGAAGAACAACAAACTTTATTTCATAAAGTCAAATACGTGTTACAACAACATCCTTTCCAAAAACATAACATAGCACTTTCATAATCTGTCTTGAGTACATTATTTAAAGAAGCATAAATAAAACATAGATGAACTGCAAAAGCCCCATAGTGGATTGTCCAAAGCCATAGTTCAAAACAGGAAAGTCCAAGCAATACATTTCTCTTCTTCAAGCTGGATGTTGAGGCTGATCAAGCTGCTGTGTTCCCTCCCTGAGGACCTGGGGGGGGGGGGGGGGGGAAACGGAAGAAAGAAGACGAAAGAAAAGTAGAGTCAGACATAAAGCCTGAGTAAGTCTAGTACTATTTTGTCTATGAATAAAGAACTGGGTATGATAAGTATAAACAGGAAGTGGGCATGCACTATAAACTTGGTTAAGTTGTCTAGGGTCGAATATACTATCGTACCCCATGTTAATCTCTGAACCCATATAAACTAGTTTCCAATTTGCACCCCATAATCAGGGTGATGTGATCCATTCTATGATGATCGGCTCCTACTCGCATAGTTGCATGTGTCTTACGGCCCCCGATGTTGTAGTTACCTATGCTAGTCCCACCATGGGGTGTATCAAGTCCCATAGTGGCAACCCGACACAACCTTAGAGTGCACAGGTATGCTACTGGTGTCCAGTGCCTTATTTTTCTGCACCGGAGTGTGTGCACGCCCGCACTCCGTTAGAACCTACACTGCTACACCACCGCCGTCGCTTTGACCTCATACAATCAGCCCAGTAATCGTGCCCCACCCTGCCTAGTTTCAGGGTATCCTGATACACCTTCTAGGGTTACTGCTGAAAAGGGTCCCCCGTTACTAGGTTTTCTATCTCTAGCCAACATGCTAAGTTGGTTAAGTGTTTTCTAACCTAACCCCCACCAGTCCGTTTAGTTTAGCATGTTCCATTTTGATTAAGTTTTTAGTTCACTTAATCCTAACAATCCTGACTCAGCCTTAATTGTCTTATTAAGGCCCTGACCTCTCACATTAGACAGGTATTGTTGTGGCTACCTGTTGCCGGTTGGTTCCGGGCAGTCTTACGCCACAACTCAGTTTAACCTCGGGTCCTTACTGGGATCCATGTTTAACCTGCCACATTGGATAGGTATTGTTGTGACTACTGGACAGCCGGGCGGTTCCGGGCAGGTTTACATCACAACTCAATCCAACCTCGGGTTAAACATATCGTATTTTCTACATTTACATATTTTGTCATTCTTCTTTATTTCTTATATGTAAATATTTGCGGCCCATTATTAAGTTAATGGTGTAAAAGTTACACCAATCATGGGCCCAACCCATACTTGAATTTGGGCCCTTCTATTTTATATTTTCATTCATTAATTAATTTTAACCCAACGTTATTTTCCCCCGTTTTACACGTCCGTTCATATATATTTTGGGCTTAGCCTTTTAAAGCCCAAATTAGCCATGCGAAAAGGGGAGGCTTAAAGCGTGATTACATACACAAAGAGGGGAAGGTGAGCGCATGAACTTGCATATGGCGTTGGAAATACATAATAGAAACTGGTGTACTTGCATATATATACTTTGGTCATAAAGCATAGGTGACATGAACCAAACCATGTAAACTTAAGATAAGAATCTAAATTAGGTGTCACATAGTCTTAACTACAACATAGACCTATGTTCTCATTTAGGCATAAACATAAACAAGTCATGTTCATAAGGTTTCTACATGTTTACAAAGGGGATACTTTGTTACTAACACAAAAGCATAGTTCAACTTAATCATGGTTTAAGTCTAATCACATAACGATGGTATAAACATACTTATGCATAAATATTCCTAAACATGGTGTTTGCTTTAAACTTGTAAAAAGGGATTTTTGAGTCTAACCTAGCCATGTCTCACATATGTTATCATATAATTCTTGTAAACAAGATAGACTTAATCATGGATTTCAATTATGCCAAATATCATTCATAGCCTAGCCATATTCATAAGTTTGCAAAAGCATGACTTAATACATGGATTATGGTGTCAAAATTCCAACATAGTTTCTTATGAACTATAACAACCAAACTTGTTTCAATTACTTGCAAAATGATTTATGCACAAAAATATACATCATGATGGCATAATAACAAAGCCCCAAACTTGCATGAATTTCAATCAACTACATACATGTAGCTTCAACATAGATTGCATAATTTGCGCAATATTCCAAACGTATACTTGCATAGAACTACCGCATGTAGTTCTTTATAATGAATAACATAATTTTGCACAAATATGAATTACTTTATTATCCCAATTCAAGCATACAAATCAATACAGTTGTTTATTCATACCAAAGTAATACTCTACTTACAATGGTTGCGGCGAATTCTCTAATTAAGAGATATGATTCCTTTGTTGAATTGATTGGCTTTAGGTTGCTTGAATTGCTTTAGGCTTTAGAACTTTCTTTCTAATTCTCTCTCTAGTCGGCGGCTACTCTTAGTCGTTCCTCAGCAACATGGCGGCTATGTTCTTAATTTGAATGAATAGATTAGGGTTTAGTCTAGGGTTGTTTATATAGAGGTTAGGAATTGATTAGGACCATTGATGTTGCTAGGTTAGATCGTAGCCATTCATTAGATAGAGAGACCAATTAGAACCCGCCACCTAGCCCTAATGACAAAGCAGACCACAGAAATTCGACCAAACACAGACCTGGCCAGCCAGGTTGACTGGGCTCGACCAGGTCGACACCCCTGTCGACAGGGCTGTCGACAGCCCTGTCGACATGGGTAGCCCAGGTCGACAACCCAGTCGACCTGGGTGGCCTAGGCGGGTGTTTATCCGCCCTGGCCCACTGGGCCCGATTTTTAATTATTTTATTCTGTTTGAATTTTAAATTTAATTCAAAACTTCCGAAGGCCATATCTTCTTCATACGGACTCCGTTTTTCGAAAACTCGGACTCTATTTCGCGTATTTTTCCGAGACGAACGCAATGGCGTATCCCGTTTCCCTTGGTTCTTTGATTTCAAATTAATTATACTTTAATTTGTTAATTTCACAGTTATAGAATTTTCGGGGTGTTACATATTAAATATATAATATAATGGCCTGAATAGAACGCGCCGCGCCGCGGCAGTTCGCGAATTTCGACCATTGACTTCGAATGAACATTGCGGGAGATCCGACCGTCGGATTCTCCTGAAACCGGAACCGTTGGGTTCGTATCGAAAAGAGCTTTCTAACGAATATTAGAAATTTGAAATCTAATGGTTGGATTTGGAATTATGTCCAAATCAAATTTGGAAAAGGTCATTGTAAGTGCAGTTCGATGGCCGTTGATGGAAATCGACTGTACGGGCCTTGATAAAATTATTAAAATAGTAATAATTTGTGTAAAATCATAAGAAATGATATGTAAAGAATTGGGATGGAAAGCTCCATATTTGAAAAGATAAAAATAGATTTTTATCGAAATGAACTAGTTTTGAACTAGAATAATAATTTATTTATTTTTAAATAAATAAAGTGAGTTTGAAATGGGTTTGAAATATAACCAGAATTTCCAATAATTGAATTGGAATGGATTTGAATCGAACTTGTCTTTGGAATATTTTGATGTTGGATTTCGGGATTATACAGATGTTGTTATGGAAATTTGAAATATATATATATATATATATTGTTATTTCCAATACGATATTCGTTAGTCATAGAATTTGATATTGAATATAAGCCGGTATATTTTCTATTCAGAGCCTTGTATTTGATATCAAATGTGATTTGGGTTTGTCATGAATGGTGTCTTCATCAACACTGTTCTTGAACCCAGTTGAGAAAAGATTAAATCTTTTTATTTAGATTTAATGAAGTGTAACAATTAAATGATATTTAATTGGAATTGAACTGGCATTGATTTTTGGGTTTATCATGAATAGTGTTTTAAATAACACTTGTTCTTTAACCCGATAATTAATGGAATGTGATTTTGGGTTTATCGTGAACCGTATTTTTAAATGACACTGATTCTTTAACCTAGTTAAAGATTAAAATTAAGTGGAGTTTTAATGAATCTTTAATTAGATTAAAAAGATCGAGAATGGAGTATCACCAGTTTTGCTCCAGGCGATAGGTAAATCTTTAATTAGATTTGAACGTGAAATGATAATTGAATTTACCGATAACACCGTGGTGTTAGGTATGAAGTATTACCAGTTTTACTTCATGGGATGAATAGGTGGGGATTGGATATTAAAATAAATGATTACTTCGCTGTGGTTCGCTAATTCCGACTAGTTTGAATTGATATTCAAAAAGGAGATTAAAGAACAAATTTAAAGAATTTATCTTTGATACAATTAATGGGAACCTTTCCCAAAATATAAAAATATTTGAATAAAAAGAATATTCTGAAGTGGAATGAGGCGTATGTTGTGTTTGTGTAACACTTTTATAATATATATGCGAGTTATTCAGAAAGACCGGGTTTATCCCATTCTGAATAACTGATTCGACGTGGTGTCGAAGATGAAGATGGTGGTTGAAGACCGGAGGTCTTCACGTCGTTTGGATAATAACTGATGATCTTGATTGGGCTGTAAAACCAAGAAGATGGAAACAGTTGGTGATCGTCCGGACGTATTTGGAGATCGATGGATATGCGGGGTACTAGGTGCCTCCGGTTTCGTTCAGACCCAGAACGGACTTTTAAATGGACTGTGTGTCTGACATTGGATTTTAGTATGTGTGATTGATTTCTATTAAATATATATCTGTTTGGCGGTGGAGAATTTATTCTCTTTCTTAACGCCCTTCTCTGAGACGTACGAGCTCAGGGGTTATATACAGATGGATATCAAACGCATAGAGTGAATTGCCTGTGTGGCATGCCTAAGATGCAAATGATCAAGGCTTCTGTTGAAAAGCAAAGTCTTGTGGTTGATGATCAAAGCACCGCCTGTGTGGCATAGCTTTGTGTAGCGTGAATTCGCGAGCCTTACACCCCGGTTGTGAACCAGAAACGGGAGAGGACCTCAGGGAGGGCATGCGTTTCCTTCTAGCTAGGGTGGTGTCAGTGACCTACCAGCCCTGACATTTATATACTTTTCACCTGTGTGGTTGTTGCTGTTGCGAGGCGCCTCGGTTGGATCGGACGATCCAGGTCCGATGGAGCCATTCGTTGGCTCATTTATGCCCCAAAGGGCGGGGAAACGCAGTGTTCAAGAATTTTAATCCACATCGGTGGACCGGCCCTGTCGCTCCAAGGCTTGACTGAGTACTTGCCTGAGACATGGGCTAGATTGTCTCGAATCGGTAGAGGACGATCCCTGGCCTCGGTTCATAGATGGAAATCCAACTTCCAAATACCTGACATTTGCGGTTTTATTTGTAGAGCCTACTATGGAGACATAGTGGGATGGGGCGCTTATGCCGTCTATGATTGATACTTATGATTTGAAGTTGTTTTATACACTATGCACTTATGATAGTATCAAATGATTTGTTTTAAACGTATCAAGCATTCTTTGCTATTATAAGGTAAAAACCCTATCCTCCGGCTTGCGTTGCATTGTGTGATGGGAACTGGGTCTTATAATAGCTTCATTTTTCCTTATTTAGCATTGCGCTGTTTGTTTTATGCACTAGTGTTCTTGGGAGGAAACCCGTTTCGTGTTAGCGGTGTGGTCCCTTGATTTACCTAACTTTAAAATAAAGATTAATAACTGTTTTAGTTCTCACACCAGTCCCAAGACTGACCTGGAGTTTATTGTTTTAACCTAAACTCTGGGTGCCCTTATTTTGACACGGGCAGCTAGTAGTTTTGGTTTTGCAGATTTATATTCACAGGATCCTGGTTTACAGCTGGAATGATATCCGGAAAGCTTTGTATCCGTATATCTCTTCTAGTTGTGTATTGTATTATTTTCCGCTGCTATGTATTTATATGTAATTTAAATCTCTGATATTTCTGGGTAATACTTATTCACTTATACTCTGTATATTCATGTATTCTGATGGAATTGTTGTAATAAACAATGAAATGTTCTTCCGTCTGCGTTCTGATGTGGCTTGTTCTCGAACTATCCGCGCTTTCCTCACCGGGGAAGTTACGGGTTTTTACAAGATTGCACCAACTCTTGGACTAAAATTTAATGATATAAAACATCATAGCTAGTACCCTGGAAATGGAAACGTAGATACTGTTTGCCAGAGATTTTACAAAAAAACTGGAAGAATGTTAATGAAATTTCATGGAGCTATTAATGACCTAAGAGTAATTGAGAAGTTTAGGATAAGAATCTTTTTAAATGTTAACATGACTAGCTAGTACCCAGTTTCTGGTAACAAAATAACGTGTCCTGTAATAATATATATAACCATGTGTAGAGTATTGCCTAATCGAGATTTGCATTGCATTAAATAATTATAATTAATATACTTATAATATTAATTAAAAAGGGCTTTAGTATAGTAATTTTCTTTTTTACGTATAAATGTCAGCGCTAAAACCGGATGAAACAAGTGGTGTCAGGACCATATCAACTAGCGCAACATTGTGGAGCTGTTTTGGATGGAGTTCAAAGCTGGAATTTTAATTAAAGTAAACATCCGTTAATTTAATCAAAATAGACTATTTCAGCGACGGACGAATCAGGTGAGTTCAACTCACTTAGTTTTTATCGCACTTATATTTTTTATAAGTCGGGTTTGAATATTTGTGTGCTATGGTTGTTAGTTGTTTGATTGATGCTGAATATAATTATATGTGTTGACTGAACTGATTGAATTAAACGTTTGTTTAATTTAATTTAAACCAATCGTTATTTTTAACGATTATTACCAAATGAGGTAACTTTCCTCGTTGGTTACGTTTATTAAAATATAAGCATATTAAACTGAAATATGGACGTTTAGATTGCTGTTATTGTTGACTGTTAAATATTATATATAATGTTGCTTTGTTCTAACATATTTGGATGCAGGGAAAAACAGGTTGGAGGGATCCAACTGGATTCCTCAATTTTATTGTTTATTTTCATATCACAATTATATGAACTGTTTAACCAGTCTGATTAGATGATTGCTTTGATCATTAATCATTGAATCTAAATTCAACGTTTGTTTGTGGTTAACCAATGGGAACATATTGGTTGGGTAACTAGCGGCACATGGCCTAAAAATGAACCATTTTATGAAATGTCTATTTATCATTAGATTAATCAAAAGAAGTGAAGTTATAAAAGTCATTTTATAACTTAAGATGGTTTTTGAAATCTAGTATTAATGTTTATGAAAAGGAAATTAATATTTGCTATTTGTTGTTTAAGTTTATATGGATTTACCAAATGATTTTTGTAAAGAAAATTCATATGTTAATGAGATTTAAAAGAAGTTAAGCAGAAATTTACCTAAGAGTTAAGAGCGGTGTTTATTGTTTTCAAGGAATAATTAAAGTGGGCTTATGTTGGAAAAAATTATCATTTATTTAAATAACAACCCCAGTAAGTGGAATTAATTAAATTAATTGTATTATTAATTAATTTAAATGGTAACGTGAATTGGAAATGATTAACAAATTAATCAAGTTTGAGTTGACTGAGTCAACTGAATCAAATATTAAATTAATGGGAATAGTTGATGGTAAATAAAACATTTTTATAAATGTTGATATTTGGTTATTTTTGATTTAATAATAATCAAGGTAATAAATCTTGGGATTTAAATGTATTAATGGAGATTTATTAAAATACAAGTCCTGTTATAACTTAATAAAGTTTAAAAGCAAATTACATTAATAGCATTACAAGTTAAGTTTAAATTCAAGTTTTAATTGAATTCTTATTTAAATTCTATTTGATTGGATTTATAAAATCCAAGTTGAACAGAGGTGTTATGAAACCCAAGTTTTATTAAGATATTATTGGAACGAGTTATTAACGGTTTCCAAGAGATGAAATTTGAAGAACTGGAATCTAACTGGGAATTGGTTGAGTTAAATGATACTCTGAGTATTGATCTGATGTTGGTTTTGGCCTTCGAGGTTGATATTTAGGGAATTATTTTCTTACTGATTTATAGTTAGGCACCAATGGGAGTATGTAATGGAAATCGAAATGAAAAACCCAAGTTTGAATTAAAATGGTACAGAGAGTTAAGTTATTAAGATGCAATCTACATTCGCGATATAAAATAGGAAATGAGATTTAATCGAGATTTAACCAAATGGGTTTGAAATAAACTTATTTGAAGTTTAATAAGGAATTCTATTAAGATGTGTATATAATGTTTCAAGGATTGAAAAGTTAATAGAGACGATTAAATAATGGTTACTTAATACTTAAATTAAGTAAAAAAAGTGAAGTTTGAAATAAGATTTCCAAGAGAGGATATGATATTGAAATCATGTTTTGGAACGGGTAGTAAAAGAAATACGTGGAGTAATTAGTGAAATGGGATTTTTGTTTGATAAACTCCTATCTTTCTAAATATAAGATTGTTGTTAATTCAAGGTTTGAGAGGTAAATAAAATACCCCAACTTGAAAGACTTCATGATTATCCAAGAATGATATTAGTTTAGAAACGAGAGTAGTCGAGAGAAATAAAAATTTGAACTTTGATGAATGGTATTATAAAATAAAGTTTGAAATGTTTTAAGTTGAATAAGATGATTTTGAATAAAATAGTATTTTTGAAATAAGAAATAAAAAGCTTTGTTTCAAATAAGTTTTAAAGGGTTTAATTAACGATAGAAAAATTAAAAAGGTCGTGTGATGTTAAGTACTGAACCAGTGAACTCGTTTTATTTTTATGGATGTATGTTTATTTGATAGTTAAATAACCGACTATCAAACCTGGCCAATTATCAATATTTGGTACGGAAAGACAGGGATCAAATTTAGATTCGAAAAACATTCCGACCAACAAATACATAATCGTGGAAGAGATCAAAAGATGACCGAGATGGAGCATTTGAAGACTATAGGTCTTCATAGAACGGAAGTATTTCTTATAATCTCTGGTTAGCTCCCAGAGATAAACCGTGATTCTGTCGTGCTTGGGATCTATGGGTTGCAAGGACTACTCGCTACTAGTCTATAGGGTGATTCCTAGGAAGTGGTAGGAAGGTGCCTTCGGTTGTCCAGTCCCAGGGCAATGTGTATGGATGGACCTGACGAAGTGTCATTCAAAGTGAATGGTGGCCATATGCTCGAAAAGAGAATTATAACTCAAGCCTTACAACCGTAAAATGAAAAAAATCGGGCAGACAACATGGCTATGTGGGTCGCACTCTTTAGGGTGTATTGTCACAATTTAGAGAATATTCATATTTGTTACTTCTTTCATTTCTGTATCTCCCGGGAACTACGGTGGTCGCGACAAAAGTCGTAAGGTGACAATATATTCGATACACTCAAGAGAAATGAGTGGTCGGTCATGTGTGGCCAAGTTGCAAGATGTTCTTGTTGAACCCAGTGTATTCCTCTCTAGAGCGGCAGGTGGTTCCATACCTTGTCCTAGTCGGAATCCAATCTCCAATAAGAGCCTGCAATTTTGTTTGTATACTAAATATGTGGAGCGTGAGATGCAAGTGTTTTGCTAGATTCTATATATTTGTATTTAGAGACTATCATAATATCAGAGAAAAATATGGGTTTCAAAATGTTTTGGGTTATTGTAAGGTAAAAACTATCCGTATTTATGTATGGATTTGGTCTTACGATTATCATTTTCTTTCTAAAAGATTTTTGAACTTTAAAATCAAGTTGGATGACCCCCTTAAACTTAGTGTGTTGTTCCCACTCTGGTTCACCAGACTGACCCAGTGTTTGTAATGTTCGGGTTAGACCGGGTTGTGTAGGTTTAGGTTATTGGCCAGTACGAAGTTCAGAAGACATGCTGGAGCGTTTAGACGTATTAGTATGTATTCCGCTATGTATTGTATATGAGGATAGATTTTTATAACTGTCCAGATTGTCTTGATAGAGGTACTCTGATTGTAAGTATTTATTTCAAGTTTTCAATAAAGATTTGTTTCTATATTATATTTGTTCCGCTGCGATGTGAGTATTTGATTCCGTTGTCTTCCCTTCTACTTAGTTCTTCTATTCTAATATTTGTTTCTTTTCTTACCTCATCCTCTATATTCTTTCTCATAACATTCTGGTGTTTTCGATGCTTGAATGTTCGACATGGTGCTTTGTGTCGATTTTTGGGATCGAAAATCCTTGGGTCGTTACGGTGGTATCAAAGCTATCGGTTTAGTAATAACCTTTGCTCTGTGGCGTAACTCGATAGAGATGGGGTTAGTAATACCCTAGATTGAGTTAAGTTATATACGAGAGTACGTATTTGTAAATTTTATATAAAAATGTTTTGTATGTGTTATTTGTTTAATTCAATTTTGAATTGATGATGGACACGATATTGTTTTTTAAAGAAGATTAAATAAAATAATTTTCCCAAACTATATTTTTATATAGAAAAGGAATAATTTTATCAAATTAGTATGTTATTGGTGTGCTTGGTTGATTTAGATAGAATTCAAATTGAATTTTAAAATTTGAATAGTTTAATATAGCAAAAGGTAATTTCAATACAAAATCAGAAAATGAGAATTTTAATTCGGAATTTAAGTGAATTAGAAGTGGATTCTGGAATGGAAGTAAACTAATGGAAGAAATTCAATTAGTTAATTCAATATGGGAATGGAGCTTAAATTGGTTAAGTGGAGTTAAAGATATTAGGATCAAACAAAATAGATTGTAATTTGTAAATTAAATATAAATTGTTTGATTTGATTATGTGGATTATGCATTATTGGTTGGTTATTTGTTAGATGGATTAAATAAATTCATCGAATGATTCAATAGAAATGAATAAATTAAAAACTAAGGAAAGAGATTTAGTATAATTAGAACTAAATGATATAACCCGATATTTGTTATAAATTGAGTTAAGTGCAGAACCAGAAGGCTATGGGAGTTAATTGGTCACATAGATTGGGGTACCGGTTGAAATAAGATGAAGAGCCGTCAGTGCTTTGCTTTGTAATTGGAGTTTGGTTGCCCAAGAAAAAGGTAAACCTTAATATTATTGATTGAGTGATTAATTTTAATCCTTGGGTTGGGTAGCCGCTTGGCATTTGTTTTCTTTTGATCGATGGGAGGCCCGGAGTGGCGAGCTGTAGTTGTTTGGATTGAACAGTATAGAGGAAATGCTAGTGAAATTTTTGTGAAATTTTAAAACTTAGAATATTTTTGATTAATAATTTTAAATAATTATTTTTGAAAATAATTGGGATTTGAGTAATCTTCTCACTTAGCAATTTTAGGGACGAAATTCTTTTAAGGGGGAAGGAATGTAACGTCCCACGTTTTTTGTGACTGAATATTTAATATATTTTATTATATTAAATGTCGAATGGGAATTATAAATGGATTTATAATATATAATTCATTTATTAGAAATGAAGTTGAATATATAATTTATATTTATGTTTAAAACGAGCTCGAAACGAGGCGGTAGTTCGTAATATTGAATTTTGAACTTCAATTGTATATACAGAATCCATTTTGAGCTGGATTTCTATGAAACAAGAATTGTTTGAATCTAATTAATAATAATTTTCTAACAGAAGAGAAAATTCGAGATTCCGTTTTATAAATTTTAAGTTATGTCAAAATCAAAATTTAAAATAGTCGCTATGGATTCGTTAATAAATTATAACGTTTATTTAATTTATTAAATAGGAATTTGGATATCGTTAAATTTGAAAATATTATCGTTGAGCTATAAATTTCATATTCGCTTTTATTGGAAGTGATATACTATTTTATTGGGATATATATGATAATAATTATAATTTATTTATTATTAAATTGGATTGTTTTGGAATTTTATAATATTATATCGATATTATATAAGCGTTATAAATAACTATTTTTCAAACAACCTCTTTTCCAATGAAACGAACTTTATTGGAATGCGTATAGTTAATTATTGCTATATTTCCAGTTTGGAACTAAACGGAGTTGTTTTATTGATAGACGTAATTTAAGGGTGAACCGATGAATAAATTGAGATCTAAATAACGTCGTTATGCAAATGGAGTCCGTTTTCCACGAAATTTATTTCATTTGGAGCGCAACGTCAAAACGTAGCAGTGTATTTATTTTCGTTGCATTTGGAGTTCGGACATAGCAGTGTGTATATTAAATGTTAACGGTAAACACCGTTATAAATTAAATAACCAAATTAAAATGAAAACGTCAAATCAAACAAAAATTTATATATTTATATATAAATTAAAAACATCAAATTCTTATTTCTTAATGTCTAGTAACCTTCCACCTTGTCACATGCCTGCAAGGTCCTATCCAAATCAATAGCACTGCCTCAATTGTCACCTAGCACTGTCTAAAGTTTACTTAACACAAGATATTATTGCATACTTCTGTAATGTAGTGTATGTTTCCCTAGAATCCAACCACCGAACACTGTATATGCAATTATACAAATCTAAAAAGAATTTTGCAAATTAAAATAAATCTTAGACTTTGATCACACCCTAACCCATCTACCATAACCTATCGATTGTAGTAACCTGAAATAAAAGTTTAGGCTTGACCATTTTCAATTGTACAAAACTGCAAAACCCATACCCCATCCATTTTCAATTGTACAAAAATTGCAAAACTTAAGGACTAAGAGATTAGGCAGTACACACCTAAGTTGAAAAATGCAGCCATCCTATAGAAATGAAAACGCACTGGTCTACTATCTAAATTTGAAGCTTACCCTCTACTGATATTACAAAGATAGCTGAAGGACTGTATTTCCCTTTCACCATTTCCATCACTGCAAAACCCATAACCAGATCGTAACATTTCTGAAAACCTAATATATCTAAGAGTTTGGCTAAAACATAGTAGGATAATATGTGATAGTTATCCCCTCCATTTCCCTATATATATAGGGTGTCTTCTCCACTTTTTATCCAGAAAACAATTGGAACCATCACCAATTCATTTGCAAGTTTTACAAAAAAAAAATCGCACAAATGATGTGTAAACCAAAACATATATGTTATTGGAGACCAACTGCTCTGTGAAGGGTTGACCAATTTTTGTCGCGGCCTTTCATTTGAACAGCAAGAACGGAAGTTGAGAAACCCGGAGAAGGGAGCACTATCGAGCGTGGATTAGTTCAGAAGTCAAGTGGGAGATTAGTGTGGGGTCTGCTAGTGTTGGACAACGGTCCGACGGAGAAAAGATGGTCGGCATGATAGTGGGTACTCCGGTGGTCGGAGAGGTTGCGCGGGTGATGGACGACGTGAGAGGAGAGGTGTTCCGGCAAGGCTGGCGAAGTCCTGAGGCGGTTCCAGTGGGCTTGGGTTCGAGAAACAGACGAGTAATGGTGAGGGACGGTTTTGGCATTCACGAGAAAAAAATAAAGAGGGAGCAGCAGCTTTAAGGTAGAGACTGGAGAAGAAATACTTGACGTGGTCCTAAATGATATTAATGGGCCTAATCATGCTTAATTATTTAATGTAAGCAACTTCTTAATTTTTATATTAAGTTATCTATATAATATAATGTAACCAGTTTATTTACAACATTTGACTAAACATGTTTTAAAGTCCTAATCCATTTTAACGTGACGAAGCCTAACCCCTATTTGTGTGCTCTTTACATATGATATGGTTCAAAACTGAGAAGGTACAGTCCATGCCTAATTATAATTAGACACGGCCTAATCATGTTTAGTATTGGACCTAATTAAATTTTAATTTGCTTAATCCTAATCCTATTCTAACATTAGTAGTATACATATTGGCCTGTGAAAATAGATTACACCAACTCTTGGACCAAAATTTAATGATATAAAACATCATAGCTAGTACTGAGGAAATGGAAACGTAGATACTGTTTGCCGGTGATTTTATAAAAAAATTGGAAGAATGTTACTAAAATTGCACGGAGCTGTTACTGGCCTAAGAGTAAGTGAGAAGTTTAGGATAAGAATCTTTTTAAATGTTAACATGACTAGCTAGTACCCAGTTGCTAGTAACAAAATAACGTGTCATGTAATAATATATATAACCATGTGTAGAGTATTGCCTAATCGAGATTTGCATGCATTAAACAATTATAATTAAGATACTTATAATATTAATTAAAAAGGGTTTTAGTATAGTAATTTTCTTTTTTACGTATAAATGTCATGACATTGTCATACAGTGCCAAAATCGGATGAAACAAGTGGTGTCAGGACCGTACCAACCAGCGCAACATTCTGGAGCTATTTTTGACGGAGTTCGAAGCAACTGGAATTTTAATTAAAGTAAACATCCGTTAGTTTAATCAAAATAGACTGTTTCAGTGATGAACGAATCAGGTGAGTTCAACCCACTCAGTTTTCATCCCACTTATAATTTTTATAAGTCAGGTTTGAATATTTATGTGCTATGGTTGTTAGTTGTTTGATTGATGCTAAATATAATTACATGTGTTCACTGAACTGATTAAATTAAAAGTTAGTTTAATTTAATTTAAACCGATCGTTATGAGGTAACTTGCCTCGTTGGTACGTTTATTAAAAATTAAGCGTATTAAACTGAAATATGGACGTTTAGATTGGTGTTATTGTTGACAGTTCAATATTATATATAATTTTGCTTTGTTCTAACGTATTTGGATGTAGGGAAAAACAGGTTGGAGGGATCCAACTGGATTCCTCAAATTTATTGTTTATTTTCATATCACAATTATATGAACTGTTTAACCACTCTGATTAGATGGTTGCTTTGATCATTAACTGTTGAATCTAAATTCAACGTTTGTTTGTGGTTAACAAATGGGAACATATTGGTTGGGTAACTAGCAGCAGATGACCTAAAAATAAATTGTTTTATGAAATGTCGATTTATCGTTAAATTAATCAGAAGAAGTGAAGTTATAAAAGTCATTTTTTAACTGAAGATGGTTTTTGAAATCTATTATTAAAGTTTATAGAAAGGGAAAAAATATTTATTATTTGTTGTTTAAGTTTATAAGGAATTACCAAATGATTTTTGTAAAGAAAATTCATATGTTAATGAGATTTAAAAGCGGTTAAGCAAAAATTTACCTAAGAGTTAAGAGCGGGGTTTATTGTTTTTAAAGAATGATTACATTGGGATTATGTTGGAAATAGATTATCATTTATTTAAATAATAACCCCAGTAAGTGGAATTAATTAAATTAATTATATTATTAATTAATCTAAATGGTAAGGAGAATTGGAAATGATTGACAAATTAATCATGTTTGAGTTGACTGGGTCAACTGAATTGAATATTAAATTAATGGGAATAGTTGATGTTGAATAAAACATTTTTATAAATGTTGATATTTGGTTATTTTTGATTTAATAATAATCAACGTGGTAAATCTTGGGATTTCAATGTATTAATGGAGATTTATTAAAATACAAGTCCTGTTATAACTAAATAAAGTTTAAAAGCAAATTACATTAATAGCAATACAAGTTAAGTTTAAATTCAAGTTTTAATTGAATTCTTTTTTAAATTCTATTTGATTGGATTTATAAAATCTAAGTTGAACAGAGGTGTTATGAAACCTAAGTTTTATTAAGATATTATTGTATTGAGTTATTAATGGTTTATGAATAAAATAAAGATCCAAGATATGAAATTTGAAGAATTGGAACCTAACCAGGAATTGGTTGAGTTAAATGATATTGCGAGTATTGATTTGATGTTGTTTTCGGCCCTTGGGGTTGAAATTTAAGGAATTATTTTCTTACTGACTTATAGTTAGGGACCAATAAGAGTACGTAATGGAAATCGAAATGAAAAACCCAAGTTTGAATTAAAATGGTACAGATAGTTAAATTATTAAGATGCGATCTACATTCGCGATATTAAATAGGAAATGGGGTTTAATCGAGATATAACCAAATGGGTTTGAAATAAACTTATTTGAAGTTTAATAAGGAATTCTATTAAGACGTGTATATAATGTTTAAAAGATTGAAAAGTTAATAGAGACGATTAAATAAGGGTTACTTAATACTTAAATTAAGTAAAAAAGTGAAGTTTGTAATAAGATTTCCAAGAGAGGATATGATATTGAAATTATGTTTTGGAATGGGTAGTAAAAGAAATACGTGGAGTAATTAGTGAAATGGGATTTTTGTTGATAAACTCCTATCTTTCTGAAGATAAGAATGTTGTTAATTCAAGGTTTGAGAGGTAAATAAAATACCCCAACTTGAAACTTCATGATTATCCAAGAATGATATTAGTTTAGAAACGAGAGTTGCCAAGAGAAATAAAAATTTGAATTTTGATGAATGGTATTATAAAATAAAGTTTGAAATGTTTTAAGTTGAATAAGATGATTTTGAATAAAATAGTATTTTTGAAATAAGAAAGAAAATGCTTTGTTTCAAATAAGTTTTAAAGGGTTTAATTAACGATTGAAAAATTAAAAAGGCCGTGTGGTGCTAAGTACTGAACCAGTGAACTCATTTTATTTTCATGGATGGCTGTTTGTTTATTTGATAGTTAAATAACCGACTATCAAACTTGGCCAATTATAGATTGTTGGTACGGAAAGACCGGGTTCAAATTTAGATTCGAAAACCATTGCAACCAGCAAATACGTAATCGTAGAAGAGATCAGACGATGATCGAGATGGAGCATTTGAAGACCATATTTCTTCATAAAACAGAAGTATTGCTTATAATCTCTGGTTATCTCCCAAAGATAAACTATGATTCTGTCATGGTTGGAATCTATGGGTTGCAAGGACTACTTGCTACTAATCTATAGGGTGATTCATAGGATGTGGTAGGAGGGTGCCTTCGGTTGTCCAGTCCTAGGGCAACGTGTATGGACAGACCTGACGAAGTGGAATTCAAAGTGAATGATGGCCAGATGCTTGAAAAGAGAATTATAACCTCAAGCCTCACAACCGGAAAATGACAAAAATCGGGTAGGTGGCATGGCTATGTGGGTCGCATCCATTAGGGTGTATTGTCACCATCTAGAGAATATTTGTATTTGTTAGTTCTTTCATTTCTATATCTCCCAGGAACTATGGTGATCACGAAAAAAGTCGTAAGGTGACAATATATTCGATACACTCAAGAGAAATGGGTGATTGGTCATGTGTGGCTAGATTGTAAGATGTTCTTGTTGAACCCAGTGTATTCCTCTCTAGAGATACACTATTGGCAGGTGGTTCCATACCTTGTCATAGTTGGAATCCAATCTCCAATAAGAGCCCACAGTTTTGTTTGCATACTATATATGTGGAGCGTGAGATGCAAGTGTTCTGCTAGATTCTATTTATTTGTATTTAGACACTATTATAATATCAGAGAAAAATATGGGTTTCAAAATTTTTTGGGTTATCGTAAGGTAAAAACCGTCCATATTTATGTGTGGATTTGGTCTTACGATTATCATTTTCTTTCGAAAAGATTTTTTAACTTTAAAATCAAGTTGGATGACCCCTTAAACTTAGTGTGTTGTTCCCACTCTGGTTCACCAGACTGACCTGGTGTTTGTAATGCTCGGTTTAGACCGGGCTGTGCAGGGTCGGGTTATTGGGCAGTACGAAGTTCAAAAGACATGCTAGAGGAGTTTAGACATATTAGTATGTATTCCGCTGTGTATTGTATATGAGGATAGAATTTTATAACTTTCCAGATTGTCTTGATAGAGGTACTCTGATTGTAAGTATTTATTTCAAGTTTTCAATAAAGATTCATTTCTATATTATAATTGTTCCGCTGCGATGTGAGTATTTGATTCCGTTGTATTCTCTTATACTTAGTTCTTATATTCTAATATTTCTTTCTTTTCTTACCTCATCCTCTAGATTCTTTCTCATAACGTTCCAGTGTTTTCGATGCTTGAATATTCGACATGGTGCTTTGTGTCGATTTTCGGGATTGAAAATCCTTGGGTCGTTACACCTTACTTCCAAATGAATTTTCAATGAATAATTTCTCATTTTATCTCTCCTCCCTTTACTCTACTTTTCTAAAATCAAATTATACTCAAACTTTGTTAAAATTCAACCGTAATCAAAATTCATTAACATTGGTTTGATCCTTATCATGCATTTCCTTATCTCTCCACTCTCTCTTATTAAATCAAGATCAAAGTGTTATTAAAGAGTTATAGGATTAATTGCAATCAAAGATTAATGATCTGGGTCTAAATCTCTATCCCTATAATTGTAGGTGTGATCAAGCCCTAAATCAATTAGGTGTCGCTGAGCCTCGGAAATCAGTTGGGTATGTTTGTAGTTCCGGAAATCTAATAGATCCGGCGATGTAACACCCCGCATTTTTAGGTATAATTAAAAACGAAATAAAATATATGAAAATATGCTTAGGATACGTAAATACTAGTGATGCATAAGGAGAATTAATTAATACATGGAAGAGAAGAAAAATTAGTTCGATAATGGCGTATGTTACGGAAAATATAGTAAAATAAGGATAAATAATTTAAGAAACAGGAATTAGGTCAAATGGACATCACCATTGCGTTCCACTCGAAAAAATACACGAAATAGAATCCGAGTTTTCGAAAATCGGAGTCCGTATGACCAAGATATGGCCAAAACAAGATTCAGAAGGTTTTGGTCAGCCCAGAACTGGGCAGGTCGACCCGGGGGTCGACCTGTGGCCCAGGTCGACTGGGGAGTCGACCTGGGAGTCGACCTCCCCCCCAGGTCGACTGGGGAGTCGACCTGGGCGTCGACCTGGGGGTCGACCCCCCTGGTCGAGCCAGGTCGGCCTGGGTGCACCTGGATGGGTTTTTCGGCTGTTTTGGTGAGTCTGTGACGAATTCTCATGGTTCTGATCTGTTTTAGGGTTTATCTAAAGGCCTAAAACAACTAACTACACCTATAAATAGACCCTAAGACCTAGCCTCCTCTACACACAATTCTATTCTGCTTCTTCTCTGCCTCTGTTCTTATAAAAATAAAAATGGCGTCGCTACTCTGGTAGAATCAAAACTAGAAGCTAATCAACATCAACCTAAGCAATTCAATTCAAATTTGAGATAAAAGCTTCTGCAACAATTCTACAACAACTAAAGTTCTTTCTTTAATCCAACTAAGGCAAGTACAGTTATTTTCCACTATAAACGTTAATTCTGATTTTGACATGAATTGTGAATCTGAATCTGAGACTGTATATCTGTCAGATCTGTTTTTCTGTGACTGTTCTGTATCCCTTTCTGCTTCCTTTCTGTTTCTATAGCCAGGCTACCACGAGCCTGTGCCTAACCTCATAAGAGATTAACGTATGAACGCAAATTTTGGGACAAATAATGAATGATGTGAAATTTGACAAGGCTGATTTGAACATATGACTTTAGATCCGAGGCATAAAATATATTGACATATGACTTAGGATTAGATGCATGAATTTGACTGCAAACATGTAATTTATATATGTGTATGCATAGTGTACGTTGTAATATAGATCTGTAACTAATTAGAGAAATGAACATATGTTATTTAGATCTGTAATTAATTAGAAAAGTAAGCATATGTTGTAAACTAGTTTTAAACCTATGCATATTCTGTGATAAAAGAAGAGAGGAACCATTGTAAGATTACTTATGATTTGAGACTTTGGACAAAATGCAGATAAAAGTCAAGATCTAATTTTTAGGAGATATAATTTAAAGATTTAGATTGTTGGGTATATTTTGCATAATGATTCATAAGTTGAAAGAAGAAGGATATGGAAACTTAGGTGTAAAGATTTACATTAATTAGGATATCTATTATTGTGATCACACCTAAATAGGGATTCTTGGATATATGGCATGCATTGAAATTAATGGTTATATTTGGTATAATTTATATGTGAATCTGCTGTAAAATGCTAGTTTAACAAAAATTGGAACATATGTTATATGTCCACATTCTGTGCTATGTAACTTTATGCAAAACATGGAGTATATGTTCATCATGAAAATTATGTAGGCATATGAATTTAGGCCTAATTTATGACTAGGCAAGGCATGTAAATAGAACCTTTAGAAATATTAGATTTGCTAAATCTGCTAATTTGCCAAGTTGCCTAAACTGCTAGTTTTGTTATATTGCCTAGACTGCTAATTAGATTGAAATGCCAAATCTGTTAAATTTGTCTGTTGAGATGCCTAACCTGTTATATGCCAAAATCTGCTAAGTTGCTAAATCTGTTAAATCCGTTAAGTCATATAATCTGGAAAATCTGCTATCTGCTAAAATCTGTTATCTGCTGTGTTGATATAATCATCCTGTTATTGATATAATCTGAATTGGCATATATATATTGGGCGTGCGCATAAACGGTAAATTATTAATTAAATTGGCCGCAAAGATAAACATGGCTAACTCGAGGTTAGAATGAGTTTGCAGCGTAATTCTGCCCGGAACCGCCCGGCACATCCAGTGGCCGCAAACAATAGGTTCTAATGTGAGAAGTTAGTCATAACCTGCTTAAGACACGAGGTTAGGTCTGGCTTGTCGCAGAAGTCTGCCCGGAACCGCCCGACCCATCCAGCGGCCACAAGCTAGCGACCTAATGTGAGAGGTCTGGGCATTAATAATTAATTAATGCAAATCTAAGATAAGAATGACGTCTAAAACGTATTGGGGAAAATAGGGATAAACCAACGGGATTAATAGGTGTTACACTTGGTATCAGAGCTAAAGGTTACCAGATTAGATAAAAGTTTTTGAAAACTATTTTCAAAAAGGTTTTAAAAGGAAGTATTTTCAAAATTAAAGCTTATTTTGAAAAACATGATCCCCAAGATCCATATATCTTTCTTTCAGTCCTTTTTGTATTGAACCTTTCCTTTTTCGTTTCAGCATGTCTGAAGCATCTGAGATACCAGAGGGTGTCCATGTACCCGGTTGGTTTCGTCAATATCTTGAGGCTAGGACCGCTGCTGCAGGTCCAGCAAATGATCCCCCTCCCCCACCCCCTCCTCGTGCAATTGCTTTCTCAAAGATCTGTAGAGATTTTAGGGCCATGGGTGGAAAGGATTTCAAAGGAACTGAATCATTCGTAGAAGGAGGAATTGGCTCAAAGAAACTGAGGATCTATTCGTTATCTTCGAGGTGGACGATAGGCAGAAGGTACAGTTGGCGGTATGGTTGCTCAAAGACGAAGCTTCCTACTGGTGGGAAGTCACTAACGCCGAGAGGCCGGTCGAGACATGGATGGATTTCAGAACAAGGTTTGAGACAAAATTCCTCTCGCAAGCTGAACGAAGTTTACAACTGGAAAAGTTCTTATCTCTTAAGCAAGGAAGTATGACGGTCAAGGAATACGTCAACCAGTTCAACCAACTGGCTAGGTTCGGATTGGATTTAGTCAACACTCATCATAAATAGGCTCTCCGCTTTGTTAAAGGATTGAACGAGCCACTGCACAGCTTAGCCATGACCCACGTACCTATGGGAGCGACTTACGAGAAATTGGTGGACATGGCACTACTGCACGAGGAAGACAAGGGCCCGAAAGAGACAAAGAAAGAAGAACCATCGAATAAGAAAGCGGGGCCCAAAAAGGAAACACAAAGGAAGGTTGAGAAGACTGAAGATAAGAAGGTGAAAAAGTGCTTTACTTGTGGAAGCTCGACTCATCTGAACAAGGATTGCAGAAAAAGGAAGGGCGCTTGCTTCAACTGTGGGGAGATGGGACACTTCACTAGGGACTGCCCGAAGAGACAAGGACAAGGAGGGAAGGCGAATAATCTTGAGGCTAGTGGCTAGGATAGAAATAGGAAAATTTCTATAGTAGGTTTAATTTCTTTATCTGATTATGGAGTTAAGACTTTTTCTGATTCTGGTATTTTGATTTTGTAATCGATACTCTGCACTTTAATACTAGTATTATTTCTGAATTCCGCTATAGGCTCAGACCCATAAGGGTTATGGCTCATCTGTTTGAGATTAAGGTTTGAGGGATATCTGTGTTAGGCGTCAAATATGACGCATATATTCTGAGTTTTTGTGGGATATGATTTTATCATGCTTAGCTTCCTAAGAATCATTAGGGAACCTGATCTGTATTAGTAATCTGTAAATATCTGAATAATTCTGATTTCCAGTTTTGACATTGTCTAAAGAAGGTAATCCTCTGAGTGTCAATCTGATATTGATTTCAGTCTTTGGGGTTGATACTTAGGGGAATTATTTTCTCAACCATTGTCTAATGGGGACCAAGTCTTCGTTCTATCTGTACTCGCTTCCATCACTAGACTCTATCCTATCGATCGAGTGTTCAACTTATAGATAGGAATCCTAATGGGTGTAAACATGTGTTTGAGACATGTTATGTTTGATGGTTGCAAGTGGATGCAAGTGGTTGCTAGTGGTTGCTCGTGGACGCATATACACACACTAGGCACTAGATCGGCTCGAAAACACTCTCATACTGCATATGGATGTGTGAGCATTTTCAATTTTTGTGGATGCAAATTGATTGACTCAGCATATGGATGTTGCATATGACTGAATGGTTGTGCACTCATATAGAAATGATATGTATCGAGTAGGAAAATTGCATACATGTTGGACTCATGGCACTGGCATAATTCGCATTAAGGAGGTCAACTGAATCAGTGGACCGCCTGATCTTTGCATTAGACAAGGAACATATACACACACTTCTTTCATATGTTCATACAGCATTAGAAATCTCTTAAGGACAATGAATGCCTGTGATTCGTGATTGAGTAGATGGATGATTGGATGTAGGACACATTCTTCTTAACTTGAAGATTTCGGGGACGAAATCCTTTAAGGAGGGGAGAATGTAACACCCCGCATTTTTAGGTATAATTAAAAACGAAATAAAATATATGAAAATATGCTTAGGATACGTAAATAATGGTGATGCATAAGGAGAATTAATTAATACATGGAAGAGAAGAAAAATTAGTTCGATAATGGCGTATGTTACGGAAAAGATAGTAAAATAAGGATAACTAATTCAAGAAACAGGAATTAGGTAAAATGGACATCACCATTGCTTTCCTCTCGAAAACATACGCGAAATAGAGTCCGAGATTTCGAAAATCGGAGTCCGTATGACCAAGATATGGCCAAAACAAGATTCAGAAGGTTTCGGTCAGCCCAGAACTGGGCAGGTCGACCCGGGGGTCGACCTGGGGCCCAGGTCGACTGGGGAGTCGACCTGGGAGTCGATCTCTCCCCCCAGGTCGACTGGGGAGTCGACCTGGGAGTCGACCCCCCCTGGTCGAGCCAGGTCGGCCTGGGTGCACCTGGATGGGTTTTTGGGCTGTTTTGATGAGTCTGTGACGAATTCTCACGGTTCTGATCTGTTTTAGGGTTTATCTAAAGGCCTAAAACAACTAACTACACCTATAAATAGACCCTAAGACCTAGCCTCCTCTACACACAATTCTATTCTGCTTCTTCTCTGCCTCTATTCTAATAAAAATAAAAATGGCGTCGCTACTCTGCTAGAATCAAAACTAGAAGCTAATCAACATCAACCTAAGCAATTCAATTCAAATTTGAGATAAAAGCTTCTGCAACAATTCTGCAACAACTAAAGTTTTTTCTTTAATCCAATCAAGGCAAGTACAGTTATTTTCCGCTATAAACATTAATTCTGATTTTGACATGAATTGTGAATCTGAATCTGAGACTGTATATCTGTCAAATCTGTTTTTCTGTGACTGTTCTGTATCCCTTTCTGCTTCCTTTCTGTTTCTATAGCCAGGCTACCAAGAGCCTGTGCCTAACCTCATAAGAGATTAACATATGAACGCAAATTTTGGGACAAATAATGAATGATGCGAAATTTGACAAGGCTGATTTGAACATATGACTTTAGATCCGAGGCATAAAATATATTGACATATGACTTGGGATTAGATGCCTGAATTTGACTGTAAACATGTAATTTATATATGTTGTATGCATAGTGTACGTTGTAATCTAAATCTGTAACTAATTAGAGAAATGAACATATGTTATTTAGATCTGTAATTAATTAGAAAAGTAAGCATATGTTGTAAACTAGTTTTAAACCTATGCATATTCTGTGATAAAAGAAGAGAGGAACCATTGTAAGATTACTTATGATTTGAGACTTTGGACAAAATGCAGATAAAAGTCAAGATCTAATTTTTAGGAGATATAATTTAAAGATTTAGATTGTTGGGTATATTTTGCATAATGATTCATAAGTTGAAAGAAGAAGGATATGGAAACTTAGGTTTAAAGATTTACATTAGTTAGGATATCTATTATTGTGATCACACCTAAATAGGGATTCTTGGATATATGGCATGCATTGAAATTAATGGTTATATTTGGTATAATTTATATGTGAATCTGCTGTAAAATGCTAGTTTAACAAAAATTGGAACATATGTTATATGTCCACATTCTGTGCTATGTAACTTTATGCAAAACATGGAGTATATGTTCATCATGAAAATTATGTAGGCATATGAATTTAGGCCTAATTTATGACTAGGCAAGGCATGTAAATAGAACCTTTAGAAATATTAGATTTGCTAAATCTGCTAATTTGCCAAGTTTCCTAAACTGCTAGTTTTGTTATATTGCCTAGACTGCTAATTAGATTGAAATGTCAAATCTGTTAAATTTGTCTGTTGAGATGCCTAACCTGTTATATGCCAAAATCTGCTAAGTTGCTAAATCTGTTAAATCCCTTAAGTCATATAATCTGGAAAATCTGCTATCTGCTAAAATCTGTTATCTGCTGTGTTGATATAATCATCCTGTTATTGATATAATCTGAATTGGCATATATATATTGGGTGTGCGCATAAACGGTAAATTATTAATTAAATTGGCCGCAAAGATAAACATGGCTAACTCGAGGTTAGAATGAGTTTGCGGCGTAATTCTGCTCGGAACCGCCCGGCACATCCAGTGGCCGCAAACAATAGGTTCTAATGTGAGAAGTTAGTCATAACCTGCTTAAGACACGAGGTTAGGTCTGGCTTGTCGCAGAAGTCTGCCCGGAACCGCCCGGCCCATCCAGCGGCCACAAGCTAGCGACCTAATGTGAGAGGTCTGGGAATTAATAATTAATTAATGCAAATCTAAAATAAGAATGACGTCTAAAACGTACTTGGGAAAATAGGGATAAACCAACGGGATTAATAGGTGTTACAGGCCAAGCCTTGGAAATCTATTCAGTGTGCTTAGTAACTCCGAAAATCTATGTGACTCTACCTAGAGGTTGAAAATTCTAAAGGGTGTCTCTCGTAACCTTGAAATCAGGTTTCTAATTGATATTGTAGTAAAGAAACATCGTACAAGGAATTGAGCAGAACTAGATGTATAATAACCCCGACCCAGTATAAAATCCTAGTGTGTTAATTGCATCATTATAAGTATAATCTTAAAAGATTCCAAAAAAACCATATAAATAAGGAATTACTATTTACCTTCCCTCAATTCTACTATTAATTTAGCCTCAAAGTCCTTATTTTGTAAACTGACACCTCATTCAAATAAAAAATTGCATTATTTATGAACATATTACTTCAAATTTTTTTAAACCTATTATAACTAAAATTAATTACTTATAATTAGGAAATGAATTGAAAGTAACCATACCCTATCAACTGTGAAATATTCAATCTAAAAATTGAATATGATCATCATTATTCTTATCTTCTTCCATATCATTAATATCATCTTCTCTATTTTCTTCCAACTCATCTTATTCTAAAGCAAGTCGCTATCAAATTGTTCACTATTCTGCAATAAAATAAAAAAAATCCATTAAACTAATAAAAGATACAAAAAATATGCTACAAAACGTCAATGAAAAAACAAATCACCTTGTAAATAAGAAATAAATAATCAAGTTGTACCTTTTGTATTTTTATTTTTTAGGTAATAATAAAGAGTTTTGCGACTATATGCTACGTCCTTTCAAATAGGAAAAGCTCCACTACTTTCAGTTACACAAAACGACCATGTTAAATCATTCCAACCAGCCCATTGCTACCTTATTCACCATTTGAATTTAACAACCCTCATTTACATATGTGAATGGATATTCATTACTATGGGTAAACAATTTATTACCTATACCATAATTCTCCTAAATTTAAAATGTAAAGCTCTCAAATTCTAAATCTAAAGCAAATAAGACAATGTACATATTATTTCTTTTCTTCTTTCATTTAATACTCCAATGATGGTTATAGAGAATATTTATAATCTTATATCATGATTAAAGTTCAAATAAGATTTGCAATTACCCATATAATCTAAACAAAAATATTCAAACTAAACTAGTCTCAAAGAACATTATTCTTTTTAGGTTGATGTGACACAAATGAAAAACATTGAAACTACATCTAAAATGAAATAAAAGTTCACACTAAAAGCTTGGCTACCAAATTTTGATTCAATACCTTCTTTTGTCTCCCCTCTTCCTTTGTAATCACAACCCCCTACCCTCAATTTTCTGCTTCCACAATTAGCCGACTCACTTGTTAACGACGACAATCCCATCTCATCTTCATCACGCACCCCACCTCCACTCTCTGTCCATTCTACTTCTCTCTCCCTAGATCTCAACTGTCTAGACCACCAACTGAACTGACAAACACCGCCGTGATGCTAGCCATCGTAAGACCTTGCCTTTCCATGCTTCCAAGATTGTCAACGACAGCTTTATCACCTATTATACCCAAAAGCCCTCATCACGTTAACCACATACCAGTCACTCTGGTTCCAAATCAAATTTATTTTTAATTCTCATTATCAAACACTAACCTTAATCTGATATAGATGAACTTGACCCATTTCCTGACCACATTTGCAAAATAAACTAAAATGCCACTTGCTGGTTAGGGTAGAGAGATGTGTTATGAGGCCAAATTCATTTTTGAGAAATGCCAGGAGAGGACGTGGCAATAAAGACCTTTGTTTGGATGCCTCATCATGGCTGTAAGGCAATATTATATTGTAGGAGTCCAATGAGAGGAGTATTGGGTGATGTAGATATTCAAGTTCCTTATAGTGTAGGTTATGCATTTGCTAAGATAGGAATGCCAGAGTGGATACAAAGAGGTTTATGTCCCAGTTGCTTCTATTCCAATTATTTGAATTAGTACACTAATTTACATACTATTTTAAATATTATGTCTGGTTTCAATCTCAAGATAAGCGAATTTGGTTTATTTTTAATACTACATGCTGATGCCATAATGTATGTTCAAAAAGCTTCCATTTTGCTACAATCTATTAATGAGTGAATTAATAATAAGTGTGAGAAATACTAATAGTAACAAGTGGAAATATTAATAGTAACATGTGGATATACTTCAGATCACTTAAAAGGATAAGAAAGGTAAAAAACAAAAAAAAGGTCAAAATATGTCACATTTACTTCACCGTAACATGTAAAATTGTCAAGTTCGTGTATTTGTTTCATTATATATATCCTACTCAACGCCCAAAACTTAGTTATCATTACATGAAATAAAACAATAAACCCTCGTTCTTAGTAAAATCTTTGGGTATTGTCTGCCTATTGTAGACAAATAAATAAAAAATTGAAACGGTTTATTTGGAGTGTGGTAATTTATCTTTTTATAGAGAAATTGAAGACGACGGCGCACACATCGGAGTGTGTTCTGAGATTTGAATGCAAACAATATGATTATTTTAAGAAAAGCGAACATGGAAGGTGAAGGTATATTAGAAATAAAAAAGTTGTATATTGTATGTAGATTTGGTTTTGATCGCTCTACCATTCGATGGATTTATCAGTTTTAGGTAGTTTGATTTACTTACTGATTGATCATATGGTCCTTTCTCTTTTTAGCTAGTGCTTAAGATATATTACAACAAATTGTTTTTCTAGATGATTCCACTCTCCAAATTAAAGTGATTTAATTTTTAAAAGAAGTACCTTGTTGGAATCAGTATAAATTTTGTGGATAGAATGTAACTTTTTTAATTGTGTACCCAGAAGACAGCGACCACGAATTATGGCATGAACACATTGGCCCTCTTGTTTCCATACCTCGGATTGGTGAGAGAGTGTTTCATTTTCCTCAAGGACAGTTGAAAAAGGCATGTACTTGCTTCTTTTTCAGTTATTAGTATTATTATTATGATTCCAAATTGTCAATTTGTATGTTTAGGGTTCGTTTAAAGTATAATTTCAAAATCATAATTAACATAGACTGAAGTTGACATTGGTTCGGACAACAATGCACAATTTCCTAACTATAATCTGCCATCCAAAATACTACATGAAATAGTGAAGTATGATCTTAAGGTTTGTTTATCCGTTCTATTATTCAAATAAGCGCTTTTTTTCTAGTGATATTATTCTTAATATATGTCGTGGTTTGATGATAGCCATAATTTTACAAACTGAAAAAGAAATAGATGAGTTGTTTGCTGATATAATACTACTACCCATATTCGAGGTTATTATTTAATGAGTTTTTATAGTTTTATATGTATTTTTGGGTAGAACTATGATTGTTTTATTATTAAATTTAAAGAAGAGCTTTTGAATCGAATTGGAAAGAAGGAAAGTGGTAATTCCGAGAGAACCTAGGGCATCATTTTGCAAGATTCTAATGTCTTCAAATACAAATGGGAATCCACGAGTCATCATTTTCAAGAGAAATGCAGATGTATGCTTTCCTATATTGGTTTGATTCAGATATCAGTTAATTAAATATTTTAGTTCCACACGCAAGATTACCTTTGTTGTAATTACATTTCCTAAATATCCATAGATGCAATCCAACTACAATTAGAATCCGTGTTATTTGGTTAATTTCCCATGTCAGTTACTTTTTGATGTTTCGGTACCGATTATCCAAATGTGTCATTGTTTGCTCTATTTTTGTCAACAAATAAATGTGTTGTAACTTTGTTTTTGTATATATAGATTTTTTTTGCAATCCCTCCTGCAAAAGAGCTTGTGGCAAAGGGCCTATATCTGAATGAGTGGACATTTTGCCATGTTTATTTAGGTATTTATGATATTTTAAAGAATATGTAGACTTATCAAGTTTTTAAATTTTATATTAAATATGTTCATATCATTTCTTCATTTGTCTAAGAACAATAATAATTATGTGTTTCTTACTATTATTTTCAAAACTACTACTTCTTTATCATGTCCATGGAGAGGTTAGTTACCGACTAAAAATTTATTATTCAGAGATCTAAGCATAATTATTTTTGGTAAATTACATGATGGTTTAACTTTCTTCTTTCATATTAGGCAAACACAAAAGGCATATACTCATGGTTGCTGACTGGAAAAAATTCATGAAAGAAAAAAGATTTGTTCTAGGCGATGCTTGCATTTTTATTAGGTATTACTTGCTTCCTATACAAATATCTGAAAGTTGTCCGATTGTGAATTTATAATCTTATCTGTAACTTTCTCAGAGGAAGAGACGGTGGCTTATATATATCAGGTCACCATGCAAAAAGGCTCGGCAACTCTGTAATGCCTAGAATTGTGTCTGTATGGGGCATGAAGATAATGGTTATGTTGGTTTTGTTTATAATTGTTAGATCCAATACTTCCAGCTATACAGTTCCATATTGGTGGAACATGGAGTCATTAAAAAACAAATCAGTGAATATAATATATATGATGAAGTTTGAAGGAAATCAACTTCAAACAATTTCCAAGAAGAGTGGTAAATGAATTTTTGAACCATGGTTAATATTTAAAATTTCTATCAATGTTTTAAAATTTTAACTTCTTTTAAAATGTAGTTCTGCATGTGTTGCTGCTAAATCTGAAGATTTAGAATCGAGGGTGTGACCAGGTTCCTTGTGTAAGTGCCTAAAGGTTATCAAAATTTTCTTTGTGCCGACTTCATAATATTGTACTATTAGATATGATGCAAAAGTGTACATTAGTGTGAAACAATTGGTCTCTAAGCCAAATATTTTGGTTTTAGTATTTCTTTAGGTAAGTAATATAATAGAGATAAAAAACTTAGGGAACATGAATCATGTTTTACAGATTAACTGGGCTGACAATGGGAGGTATGAGGGGCCAAAGAGGGTTTCACCTTTGGATCTGTAACCATTGCCAACCTAGGCGGGAGATTCATTGCAACATAATACTCAAACAAGTAAACTACTCGGTTCTAACATTATTCAGTGTGCAACCACTATGAATAATACTTCAACTGATTTTGCGTCTGGAACTCTATCAAGCAACAGATTACAATCAGGAGCTTCAATGATCTGATGTCTAAAACAGGGGGCTGGGAAGTAGTTTATAGGAAATAAAATGGAATGTTAAATTTATGATGAAATTAATTGTTATCTTTTTTTTTTTTTTTGAGATTGTTATTTGAGTTGTTAAAACTATTGTTCCTTTTTTTGCCTAGTATTGTTAGGCTAATATCTATTAAAGTCAAATGACATTTCTAGTTTATTTTGAATCTTTTATGTGTTGTGCTTACTGCATTGGTTTTGGGTATCATTCTAATAGATATGACTGCATATGTCCATGATTCTTGTAGTGGTCGTGGAATGTTTTTCAAACTTTCTTAATATCTAAAGGATTTATTTTTTATCCATCTCGAAGGTCGGGTAGTTAAATTGAAATCATGTATTGAAATTTATGGTGTCTATTTAAGATAACTTGCAAGCCTAGCATTTTATGCAGATGGTATTTTAACTGAAATAGAACTTGAGTTTGCACCTGGAGGTGCTAACCTCACGTATATTTAGCCTCTCGAAATCCGTCTGTTTAGTCAAATTCCGCACTATTTTCTATTTTCGTTTTCCTGATATTGTGGCAACAATAACGTTGCAGGAGTAACAATAACGAACTATGGCATGAAAGCATTGGCCCTCTTGTGTCCATACCTCGGATTGGTGAGAGAGTGTTATATTTTCCTCAAGGACAGTTGGAAAAGGCATGCACATACTTCTTTTTTCAGTTATTAGTATTATTATTATGATTCCAAGTTGTTAATTTGTATGTTTAGAGTTCGTTTAAAGTAAAATTTTAAAATCATAATTAACATAGATTGAAGTTGACAATGGTTTGGACAGCAATGCACAATTGCCTAACTATAACCTGCCACCCGAAATACTATGTGAAGTAGTGAAGTACGATCTCAAGGTTTGTTTATTGGTTCCCTTCTTCATATGAGAATTTTTTCTCAAATGACACTATTCTTAATATATACCGTGGTTTGATGATAGTCATAATTTTACAGGTTGGCAAAGAAACAGATGAAGTGTTTGGTGATATAATATTATTGCCCATATTCGTGGTTATTATTTAATGAGTTATACTTTTGTAGTTTTATATGTATTTTTGGGTAGAATTATGATTGTTTTAATACTAAAATTAAAGAAGAGCTTCAGAACTGAATTGGAAAGAAGTCAAGTGGAAATTCCGAGAGAAGCTAATACATCCTTCTACAAGATTCTAACGCCTTCAGATACAAACGGGTATCCAAGGGTCGTCATTTCCAAGAGACATGTAGATGCATGCTTTCCCCTATTGGTTTGATTCAGATATCTTAGTTAATTAAATATTTTAATCGTAACATGCAAGATTACCTTTGTTGTAATTACATCTCCTAAATATCCATAGATGTAATCTAACTAAAATTAGAATCTGTGTTATTTGGTTAATTTCCCATGTCAGTTATTTCCCATGTCGGTTATTTTTGGATGTTTCAATACTAAATAACCAAATGCGTTATCTTGTTTTCTCTATTATTTTTCAATAACTAAATGTGTTGTAACTTTGTTTTTGTATATACAGAATTTGTTTGCAAAGCCTTCTCCACAAGAGCTTGTGGCAAAGGACCTACATGGGAATGAGTGGATATTTTGCCATGTTTATAGAGGTATTTATGATATTATAAAAAACATATAAACTTATCAAGTTTTTAAATTTTATATAAAATATGTTTATATCATTTCTTCATTGGTCTAAAAACAATAATAATTATTGCCATGTGTGTCTTACTATTATTTTCAAAATTACCAATTCTTCATCATATTCGTGGAAGGTTAGTTACCGCCTAAAAATTTATTATTCAGAGATCTAAGCATAATTATTTTTGGTAACTTACATGATGGTTTATCTTTCTTGTTTGGTATTAGGCAAATGAAAAAGACATATCTATACTCATGGATGTTGAGTAGAAAAAATTCACGAAAGAAAAAATATTTGTTAAAGGCGATGCTTGCATTTTTATTGGGTACTACTTATTCCCTATTCAATATCTGAAAGTTGTCCGATTGTGACTATATAACCTTCTCTATAACTTTTTCATAGGAAGAGACGGTGGATTATATATAGTCGGTCGCTGTGCAAAAAGGCCCGACAACTCTGTAATGCCTATAATTGTGTCTGTACGGAGCATAAAGATAATGGTTATGTTGGTTTTGTTTATATTTGTCAGATCTTGTACTTCTAGCTTTATAGTTCCATATTGGTGGAACATGGAGTCAATAAAAAACAATTCAGTGCATATGATGTATATGATGAAGTTTGAAGGAAATGATCTTCAAACGATTTCCAAGAAGAGCAGTAAATGAATTATTGAACCATGTTTAATCTTCAAACTTGCTATCAACATTTTAAATATTTTAACTTCTTTTAAAATGTATTTGCACATTTGTTGTTATTAATCTGAAGATTTAGAACTGGGGGTGTGGCCAGGTTCCCTGTGTAAGCACCTAAAGGTTATCAGAATTTTCTTTGTATCGACTTTATTATATTGTAGTGTTTAATATGATGCAAAAGTGTATGGTAATGTGAAATAATTGGTTTCAAAGCCAAAATTTTGGGTTTAGCATTACTATAGGTATGTAATATAATAGAGATAAAAAGCCTAAGGAACATGAATCATGTTTTACATGTCAACTGGGCTGATAGCGGGAGGTATAAGAGGCAAGAGAAGGTTTCACCATCGGTTTTGTTACTATTGTCAACCTCTAGGCGGGAGATTCATTGCAGCACAGTACTCAAAAAATTAAACTATTCGGTTTTAACATTGTTCACTGTGCAATAACTATGAATAATACTTCATCTGATTTTGCATTTGGAGCTCCAGCAAGTAACAGGTTACAATCAGGAGCTTTAACGATTCGATGTCTCAAATAGGGGACTGGGAAGCATTTTATAGGAAATAAAATGGAATGTTAAATTTATGATGAAATTAATTATTATCTTTTTTTGAAATTGTTATTTGATTTGTTAAAACTGTTGTTCCTTTGTTTGGCTGGTATTGTTAAGATAATTGCTATTAAAATCAAAGGACATTTCTAGTTCGTTTTAACTCTTTTATGTGTTGTGTTGGCTACATTGGTTTTGGGGTATCATTCTAATTGATATGACTGCATGTGTCCATGATTCTTACAGTGGTCATGGAATGTTTATCAAACTTTCTCAATATTTGAAGGATTTAATTTTTATCTGTATTGAAGGCGTTAGATATTTTGTTAATACACAATTGTACTACAATTAGATGGTAACAACGATCAATGTTACTTAATTATGCAACAATTATCATGTCAAACTATGTTTACAGTAATGACAGAAAGCGTGAACGATTGTGTACTAGATTCGAGTGGTACAGAACCGTCTCCAACAGACAGGAAGAAGAATAGTTTAGTAATGTCTGAGTCCAGAAAGGATTCTATTTCCTTGAAACAATATTGTCATCCTATGCACTGATTTACATAATAACAATTTGTTTCCCAGGTAAAAACAGACCAGCCCCATAGGGTAGTGCCAACAAACAGAGCTTTGATGAACTGAAGTAGATTTGTAACAACCCGTGTTTTTATAACGTGTAACAACCATAAATCAAGGCAGAATTAATTTTTAAAATAATAATCAAGGGAAACGGGTTACGCCATTGCGTTCGTCTCGAAATTCTACTTGGAAACGAGTCCGAGTTTTCGAAAATCGGACTCCGTATGACCAAGTTATGACCATTCGAAGTTTTCAAAAAATTTCAAATTCAAAACAGACTCAATTCGAATTCAAAATTCGAATTTCAAACCTCCAATTGGACTGGGCGGGAAAAATCCCGCACAGGACTAGGTCGACCTGGGGGTCGACTATGTAGTCGACCTACCTAGGGCCAGGTCGACCATAGTGTCTACCTGGTGCCCGAGCCCATTTCTGAAGCTAGATTCACTCTGATGTATGTGGCCCCATTTCTGCCCACATTCGTTGACCGGACCCAATAAATACATCCCCTAACACCAGTCTCTCTACACCAAATTTCTTTCTGACCTTATGCTACTCTGATTCTGGCTGAAAAGTTTGAGAGAGGGACTGCTTCTACTACATTGAGACTGCGTTAAAGGAATTGCTGATTAGGGGACTTCTATTAGGACTTGACTAAGCAACATACAACTCTCTTTTTCTAATTCTCGAACCACGATCTGTAAGCCCCCGTTATTTTCAGATTTAAACTGTAAATGTATTATGAATATGATGTAAATTGAAATTGGACCTATGTATGATGACTGTTTACAATCATTCTCGTTCATCTTGGATCTTAACTCTTGAATATTACTATGACATTGATTTGGGGCCTATTCATTTGTAAATCAAAAAGAGAAACCCCTCTTATTATCATGTTGAACCTGTTATTAGCCACATGTTTATGATTATCACCTTATGACAGTCGTTACCATGACTATACTATCACCTTGTGACAACTGTTATTTTGACTAGTACCTTATCTTGCTAGATTTGGAATCTTTATGTTTGAGGCCAATATTTCATATGCCAGTAATGTTTTATTTCAAGTCATATCATGCTATGCTAGTAATCACTCTTGCCACCTTATACCCATTTCTTTTTATGTCACTCCCTAACTAGATTTATTTGTGTCAATTCGAACCTTCATGCGATGGGAATACGATTTGGGTAGATTAGGTAAAATATGAATTAGCTTTAAACTTGAACATGTACATTATTATGACTTGAACCTGAATATGGCCATGAACTTGACACGATTTGAAATAAAACATGACTTGAAAACTTGACATGAATCTAAACATGAAAACTGGAATGTGGGCATGACAGTTAGATAAACTTGAAAATGGCCAACTCGAGGTTGGGTTGAGTTTGCAATGTAAATCTGCCCGGAACCGCCCGGCAAATCCAGTGGATACAAACAATAGGATCCAATGTGGGTAGTTGGTCATATCGCACGTAAAAACCCGAGGTTAGACTATGTTGTGGTATAAATCTGCCCGGAACCGCCCGGAAAATCCAGTAACCACAACAGTTAGTCTAGTGTGAGAGGTTGGCGTGCACTAATGAATTAATGTCACATGATAGGGTTAAGTCATGAACCACTTGAATATACTTAACCAACTTGACACGATGACTTGATAGGGTTAAGTCATGAATTGCTTGAACACACTTAACCAACTTGATACATGATATGGATAGGGTTAATTCACGAATTTGAATGACAACACTTAACCCATTAGAAACCCTAGTTACGCGGTCCTTTTCAGCAGTAACCCGCTTAGATGTATCACGATACCCTGGGACTAGGCAGGGTGGGGCACGATTACTGGGCTGATTGTAAGCGACCAGAACGACGGCTGCGTAGGTGCGCCATTGTAGGTTCAGGCGGGCTATGGTCGTGCACGTAGTCCTGAGTTGAAAAAGCAGGCATTGGGCACCCGTAGATTTACACTGTGCGTGCTTGATTCGAGTCGGTGGTTGGCACCATAGGACTTGATACACCCTACGGTGGACCTAGCACAGGTAACTACATTTCTGGATAGGGCCGTATGACACAGACACATGACGAGCTAGGACTTGTTTGGAGCCGATCGATTAATAGATCGTACCGTAGGACCCTATAATGGGTCACTTCATGACACTGGGCTAAGGGATCATTTCATGGTTAATACTTGACATGGGTTAGAATACTAGTACAGTTGGTGCAGCGAACCTTGAACATGCGATGCTAGAATTGACTTATCTTGTTATCTTAATTACCCAACTAGTTCTGTTATCATCCTTATGTTTAATTCCAGTTTTCACATATCATGTTACCTTTACTAGTTTTCATACTGAAAGTCACTAGGGCTTACCAGTCTTTATGACTGACCCATTTTCTTTCGCCCCTTTTTCTTTCGTTTCCCCCCCAGGTTCCCAGGGAGGAAACACTAGCTCTTAGCTTGGATTCAACTTGCTTTCTGACAGCTCATCTACGGTTTGGTCTTGGGCTATGCTATGGCTGCTTCTGCTATTTATGGGGAATAATTTACTTTTGTTTTAAAGTTTATGCTTCTTTACTATGAACTCGATGTAATGGAATAATTTGTATCTTGGATATATGAGCTTTTGACTCTTTTCTTGGAAATAATAAAAAGTTGGTTTTTAATTTCTATCGCTGCTTTATTTATGTTCTGCCTTGTGATATCTCTGTGCCTATTTACCTAGATAATACTCCACCAAAACTAGTGCATTCCCTTTGTGAGTGACCCTAGCGGAGGTGGGGTGTTACAATTTGGTATCAGTACAGAAGGTTACCAAGCTGGGCAAAAGTTTTAAAAACCTTCTGAAACTGTTTTCAAAACCATTTATAAAGAAGCATTTTTCAAGAAAAGTTTTATGTTTAAAAAGGTTATTCCCCAAGAAGCCATTAGCACTTCCCTTTGTTTCCTCGTTTGAATCTTTTCTTTTCGTTTTTCAGCATGGCCGATCTTAACCTTTCTGAGGGAATACCCGTGCCTTGATGGTTCCGAAGGTACTTAGAAGTCAGGGCCAACGACGGGGCACGACAGACATCCCTCTTCCTCCTCCCCCAGTGGCCGCGTTCCTCCTCCTCCTGGTACCGCCTTTGCCAAAATATGCAAATACCTTAAAGCAATGGGCGGCAAGAACTTCGTTGGAACTGAAACCTTCGTTGAGGCATGAAACTGGCTAAAGGAATCAGAAAACTTGTTCATTATCTTTGATATGGAGGACTATAGAAAAGTTCAGTTGGCAGCATGGTTGTTGAAAGAGGAATCTGCATTTTGGTGGGAAGTCACCAACGCTACCAGGCCAGTTGAGACTTGGGCAGACTTTAGAGAAAGGTTTGGGCTCAAATTCCTATCGTCGCAGAGAAGAACCTTCAGATGGAGAGGTTCCTAGCACTCAAGCAAGGGGATATGTCTGTGAGGGAGTACGTGAATAAGTTTAATCAGCTTGCTCGGTTCGGTTTGGATTTGGTCAACACAGCCCAGAAAAAGGCTGTACACTTTGCTCGAGGATTGAACGAACCACTACAAAGCTTGGCCGTAACTCATATACCCATGGGGGCGACCTTTGAAATCTTAGTGGATATGGCTCTACTTCATGAGGAAGACAAGAATAGCAAGAAGGAGGTTAAGCCTAATGAGACTCAGAATAAGAAGGCTGACTTCAAGAAGGGGAACAACAAGAATAATAAGAATAACAAGAACAATAACAAATCACGTGAGATGAGGAAGTGCAACTTCTGTGGTATTACAGGACATCTAGCTAAAGACTGTAGAAGGAAGAAGAGGACATTGGGTGAATGCTTTCATTGTGGAGATACTGGACACAACAGCAAGGATTGCCCTAAGAAGCAAGGGCAGGGGCAAGGGCAGTCTCAGCGAGCAGGACCTTCTGGAGGGCAGTTGCATGCTCTCAACACCGCTCCAGCTCCTGACCGAGGTAGTAATATTTCCGTAGAAAGCCTTGTTTACATTTCTGACTTTCCTATTCGAACTTTATTTGACTCTGGTGCATCACATACTTTTATTTCTTCTGATATTGTTAAAAATCTGCACCTAAGTACTAGTCTGGTTGAGGATCCCGTTATAGTTTCAAATCCAATTGGGGGCTCTGCCCATTTATCTATGATGTGTGTGGATCTGAGGATCTCTATCTTAAGCGTAGAATTCACGTGTAATGCTTATGTTCTCGGAATTATGAGATACAGTTTGATCCTAGGTATGGACTGGCTGTCTGATTATAGAGCCATTCTTGATTGTGAACGAAGACTAGTGAGGCTCATGAATCGCCTTGGTAATACCCTTGAAATTTCTTGTAACCCTAAAGGTCCGGTCATGTTATGTTATCTTGAATCCCTTGACTCGTCCGACGATAATTTGCAATCTGTAAGAGTGGTCCGAGAATATCCAGATGTCTTTGATGAAGTGAGGGGATTACCTCCTAAACGTGAGATAGAGTTCCGAATTTATCTTGTTGATAATGCCAAGCTAGTTTCATTGCCCGTTAGGCACATGGCCCCGTGAGAAAGAAGAGAGCTCAGTAAACAAATCAACGAGTTGCTTGAGAAAAATTTCATAAGACGAAGAATTTCTGAATGTGGTGCTCCGGTAGTATTCGCTACTAAGGCGGATGGATCGCTTCGTCTGTGCGTAGATTATCGTGAGTTAAACAAGCTGACTAAGAAGAATAGGCACCCACTACCAAGAATCGACGATTTATTTGACCAGCTTGTGGGATCATCTGTTTTCTCTCAACTCAAACTAGCCACAGGATTCCATCAACTCAGAGTGGCTGAGGATAACATTGACAAAACTGTGTTTAGGACTCCGGATTGGTTCTTCGAATGGCTCGTTATGCCATTTGGGTTAATGAATGCACCTGCATACTTTGTAGATTTGATGAGCAGGGTTTTTCGGGAGTTCCTTAACAAGTTTGTGGTAGTTTTCGTGGATGATATTTTGATCTTCTCAAAAGATGAAGAAGAGCATGCTAGGAATCTCAACGAAGTCATGGAAACGCTTAGAGCACACCGGTTAAAGGCTAAGTTCTCCAAATGCCATTTTTGGAGGAAGGAAGTTCGGTTCCTTGGACATGTAGTTTCTAAGCAAGGCATAGCCGTGGACCCCGCAAAGGTAGTTGCGGTACAGGACTGGAAAATTCCTAAGAATGCAACGGAGGTGAGGAGCTTTCTCGGTTTGGCGGGCTACTACAGGAAGTTCATTAAGGACTTCGCTAAGATTTCAGCCCCTCTTACTAAGTTAACAAAGAAGAACCTACCTTTTACATGGGACATAGAATGTGACGCTGCTTTTCAGAGACTTAAGAGAGCCCTCACCACAGCTCCAGTTTTAGCACTACCCGATGGAGGTAAGATGTTTACGGTGTACACTAATGCATGCGGCACAGGGTTAGGCGCTGTCCTAATGCAAGAAGGAAGAGTAATATGCTATAGGGCAGACAACTTAAAGTTCATGAGAAAAACTATCCCATGCATAACGTGGAGTTGGTCGCGATTGTTTTTGCACTTAAAGCTTGGCGCCATTATCTTCTAGGGGAGAGGTTCGAGCTGTATACAGACCACAAATCGCTTAAGTACCTCTTCTCACAGAAAGACTTGAAACTAAGACAACAGCGGTGGATGGTGTTCTTGCCATCATATGACTTCGATATAGCTTATACCCCTGGCAAGGGTAATGTAGTGGCAGACGCGCTAAGTAGAAAAAGGCTGACTTTAAGCCCCTTGTTTGTTGAAATGAAAAGCCTTGAGTTTATAGAAACCTTTGATTTTACACCTGCTGTTGAGTCATTGACTGCTACGTTTGCATCTCTTGGGTTAAGACCTACACTTCTAGATCAAGTAGGGACTTCATAGAAGGAAGACCCACAAATAGTCGAAACCAAGGACAAGCTGATTAGGGGTGAGACGTCAAGTCACCTTAGTAGGTATGCCATAGATGACAAGGGATGGCTAAGGCGCGATGGAAGACTATGTGTCCCACAAGTGGGAGACTTAGTAAGGAAAGTTCTCGAAGAGGCGCATCACTCGAAGATGACTATACATCCCGGAGGAGATAAGATGTACAGGCATATGAAACGCATTTTCTTTTGGGCTGGAATGAAAAAAGACGTGGCAGAGTTCGTCTCGAAGTGCATGGTGTGCCAACAAGTAAAGGCCGAGTCGAAGAAGCCCGGTGGACTATTACATCCTTTGGAGGTTCCGCAATGTAAATGGGAGAGTATCTCGATGGATTTTGGGGATGGACTTCCTAGGTCTAGGAGAGGAAATACTAGCATATGGGTCATAGTTGATAGACTCACGAAAAGCGCTCACTTCATTCCGGTGAAGAGCAAGAGGACCGCATCAGGGCTAGTGTATATTTACCTTCGAGAGATAGTACGATTGCATGGAGTTCCTTATAGTATAGTTAGTGATCGTGACCCGATATTCACTAGCCAATTTTGGAATAGTCTGCAAGAAGCAATGGGAACACGACTGAACTTAAGCACGGCCTATCACCCACAGACGGATGGACAAACCGAAAGGGTAAATAGGGTACTAGAAGATCTCCTGAGGCTATGCATTCTTGACATTGGTGGTACTTGGGAAGACCATCTTCCTCTCATGGAGTTTGCGTATAATAACAGTTACAAAGCTAGCATCGGAATGGCACGGTTCGAAGCCCTATATGGAAGACCGTGCAAGTCACCAACTTGTTGGTGGGAGACGACAGACAGACTTATACTTGGGCCCAACATGATAAGGGACACTTCTGAGAAGATTGAGTTGATACGAAGACGAATGAAAACGGCCCAAGATAGACAGAAATCTTATGCGTACCAGAGAAGGACAGACTTAGAATTCGAAGTCGAAGATATGGTCTTTATAAAGGTTTCTCCGTTACGCAATGTAGTTCATTTTGGAGCAGTTGGAAAGCTAGCACCAAGATTTGTAGGACCGTTCCCTATCATTGAGAGGATTGGACGGATGGCTTACAAGGTAGACTTACCCGAGAAGTTGTCTGGAGTACACAATGTCTTTCACGTCTCGCATCTCCGGAACTGTTTGCATGAGTCAGCCGAAGTGGTTGAGCCAAGCATCCTTGAAGACGTGGAAGTGGAAGAAGAAGCAACATTGAGGCGAGTTCCGATTCGTATCTTAGGAACGGAGATTAAGAAGCTAAGGAATTGAGCAGTCAAGCTAGTGAAAGTGCAGTGGAGTGAAGCCCAAGAGGACGCAACTTGGGAAACTGAAGAAAAGATACGCGCGCTTTACCCATTTCTTTTTGAGGGTACATTCTTGATCTCTTTTTCCTTGAAAACCTTTTCGTACCATGCTTCTAATATCTATGTTTGTCTTGTTATCTTCTCGATCTTATCTTGAAAACCTTAGGTAGAACCGTATGGATGTAAACATGTGATTGAAACATGTTATGGTTGATGGTTGCAAATGGTTGCAAGTGGTTGCAAATGGTTGCTAGTGGATGCATGACACACATCAGGCACTAGATCGGCTCAGTCACATTTTCATGTTGCATATGCATGGGTGCTTATACTTGTACATGGATGGAACTTTTTATGCTATCACTTGAATGTTGCATATGGATTAATGACTGTGCATTCATATAGAGATTATAAACTATGCTAGGAATTTGCATACATGTTGGATTCATGACACTAACTTATTTTGCATTAAGGAGGTTTACTGAATCAGTAACCGCCTGATCTTTTGAATTAGATAAAGTTCATATACACACACTTTCTGCATATGTTCATACAACACTAGAAGTCTTTTAAGGACAATGGTTGCCTGTGGATGATGCTTTGAGTAGATGGTTGATTGGATGGTAGGACACATACTCCCTAACTTAGAGATTTCGGGGACGAAATCCTTTAAGGAGGGGAGAATGTAACATCCCGTGTTTTTATAACGTGTAATAACAATAAATCAAGGCAAAATTAATTTTTAAAATAAGAATCAAGGGAAACGGGTTACGCCATTGCATTTGCCTCGAAATTCTACTTGGAAACGAGTCTGAGTTTTCGAAAATCGGACTCCATATGACCAAGTTATGACCATTCGAAGTTTAAGAAATTTTCAAATTCAAAACAGACTCAATTCGAATTAAAAATTCGAATTTCAAACCTGCAAATGGACTGGGCGGGAAAAATCCCGCCCAGGACCAGGTCGACCTGGGGGTCGACTATGTAGTCGACCTACCCAGGGCCAGGTCGACCATAGTGTCGACCTGGGGTCGACCTGGTGCCGGAGCCCATTTCTGAAGCTAGATTCACTCTGATGTATGTGGCCTCATTTCTGTCCACATTCGTTGACCTGATCCTATAAATACAGGCCCTAACACCAGTCTCTCTACACCAAATATCTTTCTGACCGTATGCCGCTCTGATTCTGGCTGAAAAGTTTGAGAGAGGGACTGCTTCTACTACGCTGAGACTGCGTTAAAGGAATTGCTGATTAGGGGACTTCTATTAGGACTTGACTAAGCAACAAACGACTATCTTTTTCTAATTCTCGAACCACGATCTGTAAGCCTGAGTTATTTTCAGATTTAAACTGTAAATGTATTATGAATATGAAGTAAATTGAAATTGGACCTATGTATGATGACTGTTTACATTCATTCTCGTTCATCTTGGATCTTGACTCTTGAATATTACTATGACATTGATTTGGGGCCTATTCATGTTGTAAATCAAAAAGAGAAACCCCTCTTATTATCATGTTGAACCTGTTATTAGCCACATGTTTATGATTATCACCTTATGACAGTCGTTACCATGACTATACTATCATCTTGTGACAACTGTTATTTTGACTAGTACCTTATCTTGCTAGATTTGGAATATTTATGTTTGAGGCCAATATTTCATATGTCAGTAATGTTTTATTTCAAGTCATATCATGCTATGCTAGTAATCACTCGTGCCACCTTATACCCATTTCTTTTTATGTCACTCCCTAACTAGATTTATTTGTGTCGATTCGAACCTCCGTGCGATGGGAATACGATTTGGGTAGATTAGGTAAAATATGAATTAGCTTTAAACTTGAACATGAACATTATTATGACTTGAACCTGAATATGGACATGAACATGACACGATTTGACATAAAACATGACTTGAAAACTCGACATGAATCTAAACATGAAAACTGGAACGTGGGCATGACAGTTAGATAAACTTGAAAATGGCCAACTCGAGGTTGGGTTGAGTTTGCAGTGTAAATCTGCCTGGAACTGCCCGGCAAATCCAGTGGCTGCAAACAATATGATCCAATGTGGGTAGTTGGTTATAACGCACGTAAAAACCCGAGGTTAGACTATGTTGGTATAAATCTACCCGGAATCGCCCGGCAAATCCAGTAACCACAATAGTTAGTCTAACGTGAGAGGTTGGCGTGCACTAATGAATTAATGCCACATTATAGGGTTAAGTCATGAACCACTTGAATATACTTAACCAACTTGACACGATGACTTGATAGGGTTAAGTCATGAACTGCTTGAACACACTTAACCAACTTGATACACGATCTGGATAGGGTTAAGTCAGGAATTTGAATGACAACACTTAACCCATTAGAAACCCTAGTTACGCTGTCCTTTTCAGCAGTAACCCACTTAGATGTATCATGATACCCTGGGACTAGGCAGGATGGGGCACGATTACTGGGTTGATTGTAAGCGACCAGAACGACGGCTAAGTAGGTGCGCCATTGTAGGTTCAGGCGGGCTATGGTTTTGCACGTAGTCCGGTGTTGAAAAAGCAGGCATTGCGCACCCGTAGATTTACACTGTGCGTGCTTGATTCGTGTCGGTGGTTGGCACCATAGGACTTGATACACCCTATGGTGGACCTAGCACAGGTAACTACATTTCTGGATAGGGCCGTATGACACAGACACATGACGAGCTTGGACTTGTTGGGAGCCGATCGATTAATAGATCGTACCGTAGGACCCCGTAATGGGTCACTTCATGACACTCGGCTAAGGGATCATTTCATGGTTAATACTTGACATGGGTTAGAATACCAGTACAGTTGGTGCAGCGAACCTTGAACATGCGATGCCAGACTTGACTTATCTTGTTACCTTAATTACCCAACTAGTTCTGTTATCATCCTTATGTTTAATTCCAGTTTTCACATATCATGTTACCTTTACTAGTTTTCATACTGAAAGTCACTAGGGCTTACCAGTCTTTATGACTGACCCATTTTCTTTCGCCCCTTTTTCTTTTGTTTCCCCCCCAGGTTCCCAGGGAGGAAACACTAGCTCTTAGCCTGGATTTAACTTGCTTTCTGACAGCTCATGTACGGTTTGGTCTTGGGCTATGCTATGGCTGCTTCTGCTATTTATGGGGAATAATTTACTTTTGTTTTAAAGTTTATGCTTCTTTACTATGAACTCGATGTAATGGAATAATTTGTATCTTGGATATATGAGCTTTTGACTCTTTTCTTGGAAATAATAAAAAGTTGGTTTTTAATTTCTACCGCTGCTTTATTTATGTTCTGCCTTGTGATATCTCTGTGCATGTTTACCTAGATAATACTCTTCCAAAACTAGTGCATTCCCTTTGTGAGTGACCCTAGCGAAGGTGGGGTGTTACAAGATTACAGAAACTAGATCGAAGGATTACTTTGAAGAAAAAGAAGTAATGCGAGTATATTAAAAGGTGAATTCTGTCTCGTTTTGGGCAATGTATTTATAGGCTGGAGGAGATGCCTATCTGGGCATTTATAACCGTTGGAATTGGAAAGGTTGCGACCCTTTAACCAGGTGGCCATTAATGTGCGTGCGCTCAGAATTCAAATGGTTGTACCCATTCAGTTGAATGGACATGCCTTTCAAATTCGAAGAAAAAAATCTCGTTTTAGCGCACTGGCCCAAGCAGGAACCGTTAACTCTATTCAATCAAGAGACCCGAAGAGCCCCAAGGCCAATTGCCCAATCTTTGACACTTTAATATATTATTGTATCGAGGCCTAACCTCACATTCCTCTATAAACCCTCTTCTTTTTATTTTATATAAGCCTATATGCTTGTAATATATAAGAGAGGGTTCTATTTATATTTTGAGGATGTGGGACTAAAGTTGTTATCTCTTTTTCTTCGCAAATTCCTCTTTCTCTTGCATATTTATTTATAACAATCCCCCACATGAATGAGCAGTCGTTCTTAGTTTCACGAACCATTTATCGCATCAGTTACTGTTGCACATGGGCCTTGAACTTTCCTAGTGATTACTTCTTTGAATCACAGGCGAATCAGTAGACATAGGCTATCCTTGAGCTATAAGCCTTTTGGTGTAACTCCAAAGTAGATAACAAACGATAAATGTTTCTTATAACCCTTCATTCTCTATATGTGTTCTTTTTTGCCTTGAACACCTTCCTGGTCTCATAAGTGTTTAAAGAATTTGGCCTCATAATTTTCTTTGAAGCGGCGCCTTCGCACTTACGTAGGTGATTCTGTAAAGGGTATTCACTAATTCCTCAAATACATACATCATTAAAAGTATTAATACTTATCTTTATTCAACTTATAATGCACTGACTTATCATAGGAATGGTTTGTACTTTGTTGTCTTTTAAACCTTGATCTTGGGATCTCCAATCAACTAGGTAGGGTTTCCATTTTAGAAAAACCTTTAGTCTATAGGCCTTATCCCCATTCCCATTGATAAGGTTTGAACTCTCTCTCTTGGCAAGCCTTCTGTAAGTGGATCCTCTAAGTTATCTTTAGATCGAATGTAATCTATTGTGATAACCCCATTAAAGAGAAGTTGTCTTATCGTCTTATGTCTATGACGAATATGCCTAGATTTACCATTGTATAGTGTACCATTAGCTCTTCCAATAGTTGATTAACTATCACAATGTATATCTCCAATTAGTAATGTCTTCCAAGAAGCTTTGAATCCACTCTACTTCTTCTACAGTCTTATCTAGTGCAATAAACTCTGATTCCATCGTATATCTAGCGATACAAGTCTATTTGGATGATTTGCATTAAATTGCTCCATTTCCTAATGAGAACATATATTCACTTGTGGACTTTGTATCATGTGATCTAGCGATCCAATTTTCATAATGTATCCTTCCACTATTGAAGGATAGTTTTTATAGTATAGACTATAGCTCTGCGTATACTTTAGATATCCTAAAACTCTGATTATTGCTTTCCAATGATGTTTACCAGGATTGCTAGTAAATCTACTTAGTTTGCTTACAGCATATGCGATATTCGGTCTACTACAGTTCATAACATACATGATACTTCCTAGTATACAAGAGTATTCTAACTGGTAGGTACCATCACCAGTGTTCTTTACCCAATTTTGGTTCATACCTACTGGTGATTTTGCAATAGTTACATATATTTCTTAAAATTTTCAAGTATTTTGGTGATGTAATGTGATTGGGATAATGCATATCCCTGTGGTATTCTCAGAATTTTTACACCCAATATCACATTAGCCAGTCCTAGGTCTTTCATATCGAATTTAGAGGATAACATATCCTTTGTAGATAGGGGTGAGCAATATTCGGTTCAAACCGAATTAACCGACCAAACCGGTTCATTTTGGGCGGTTCGGTTCGGTTTTAAAACTAAATCGGTTTGGATTCGGTTTGTCAAATAATTTTTTTGGTTAAACTGAATTAATCAAACTTTTAATTTATTATCCAATTTTACGGTATGTAATACTTTAAACAATTAGCTAAGTTATATAATACAAAGGCATTTGTCGCAAATAGATCAAATCTTATCATAAACATAAAATTTACCACATAAAATTTCTCCAAACATGAATTTATATTTTACTTTGAGTGAATCCATCATTTGAAAAATAATACATCCTTCAAGTTTGGGTAAATCGGTTACCGACCGAATTAACCGAAACTAATTCGGTTCGGTTTGGAAAATTTTGGTTTCAATTCAGTTTGAGTTTTTTTTCGTCCAAACCAACCGAACCGACCGAACGCTCACCCCTATTTTTTGATGTTATTATGGCCTTGTTATTGCTAAGGATCAACAGGTCATCAACATAGTGACAAACAATGACATATCCAATATATGTGTTTTATATACACACATTTATCTGATTCATTTATCGTGAATCCATTTGATAACATAGTGTTATCAAACTTTTCATGCCATTGTTTTTTAGCCTTCTTAAGTCCATAAAGTGATTTTACCAGTTTTCAAACTTTATTCACATTTTCTGGGTTTAGAAATCCTTCAGGTTGTTTCATATAGATTTATTCCTCTAGTTCACCATTTAAGTATGCAGTTTTAACATCCATTTGATGTTTTTCTAAGTCATGTATGGATGCAATTGCAATAAGCATTCTAATTGACGTTATCCTCATTATAGATGAATTTATCCTCATTATAGATGAATATGTATCAAAATAGTCCATGTCTTCCTTTTGTCTAAATCCTTGGACTACAGATGAGCTTTATACTTGTCCATTGGACCATCAGGTTTCAATTTCTTTTTAAATATCAATTTACCACCTAAGATCTTACATCCTTGAGGTAAATCAACTAATTCCCATGTATGATTGGACATAATGGATTCAATTTCGTTGTTAATTGTCTCTTTCCAATAGGGGGCATTGCTGGAAGACATAGCTTGTTTGTATGTCAATGGATCATCTTCTAACATAAAGGTATAAAAGTCTGGTCCAAAGGTTTTTAAAGTCCTTGACCTTTTGCGTTTTCTTGGTTCCTCCACTTGCTGCTTAACATTACTTTGTTGAGTGTTATTTTGTTCAGCATCCGCAAAAGAATAAGGAACTTCATCTTCCCTTGGTCTCTTAGGTGTATAATTTCCAGTACCCTACTTCAAGGGAAATATATGTTCGAAAAATCTAGCATCTCGCGGCTCAATGATGGTATTTTCATGATATCATCAATTTCAGATTTGTGTAATAAAATCGATATGCGGAACTGTTTTGTGCATATCTAATGAATACACAATCAATGGTTTTTGGTCTAATTTTGACCTTCTTTGGTTTTAGTACCTCTACTTTGGCAAGACACTCGCATACTTTTAGGTATTTGTAGGATGGTGGTCAGTTTTCCCAAAGTTCATGAGGAGATTTAGATGTTTTCTTATGGGGTATTTTATTTAAAATATGATTTGCCGAAAGAATGGCTTCTCCCCAAAAGTTATCTGGCAAGCCTGAGCTAGTTAGTAAGGCATTCATCATTTCTTTAAGAGTTCTATTTTTCCATTCGACTGTACCGTTGGACTGAGGTGAATACGAGGCTGTAGTTTGATATATAATTCCATGCTCAGAACAGAATTCCTCAAATGGAAACTCATATTCTTCTCCTCTATCACTTCTTAAAGATTTTATTTCTTGTTGAGTTGATTCTCAACTTCTGCCTTATTCTGTTTAAACATTTCGAATGCTTCGTCCTTACTTCTAAGGAGATATACATGATGATATCTGGTACAATCATCAATGAATGTAATAAAGTACCTTTTTCCATATCTAGTTTGACACATTTTCAAATCACATACATCAGTATATATTAAGTCTAGAGGTTCGGTCACTCGTTCAACATGATGAAATGTGGTTCTTGTTAATTTTGCTTCTCCGCAAACTTGACATTTATAGTTGGAGTCTATATTGCATTTTGGTATAAACTCTAGATTAATCAATTTTCGCAATGTATCAAAGTTTACATGCCCTAATCTAGAATGCAATATGTTAGAAGATTCACTTTTATTCATAACAGTGTGTGGTACAGTAGTGGTTACATTTGCTTTAAATAAACCATCACACACATATCCTCTTCCAACATACACTCCATTCTTGGAAAATACAAATTTATCAGCTTCAAAGGTCTATTTGAAACCATGCTTTCTCAGTAATGATCCTGAAATCAAGCTCTTGCGAATTTCTGGAACATGGAGAACATCATTTAAAGTCGGTTCCTTTCCAGAAGTCAGTTTCAACACAACTTTTCCTTTACCTTTGACCTTTGAAGTAGATGAATTGCCCATAAAAGTTGTTCATCATCAGTTGTAGTTTTATAGGATGTAAATATCCATTTGTTAGCATGTTTGTGTCGAGTGGCTCCAGTGTCTACAAATGGTTCCTTCAAATTACCAACATGGTTGCATTCTGATATTATTGCACATAAATCATGATCAGAGATGCCTTTCGAAACATTGGCCGCATTAGCTTCTAAATTCTTCTTTTTAGGTGCGCGACATTCGGTTGCTTTGTGGCCCTTCTTTCCACAGTTGTGGCAAGAACCTAGAAATTTCTTTGACTTCTTAAGGGTATTCTCCTATTTTCTCTTGTCGGTCTTGTCTGACTCAACAACATTTGCTTTGCAGCAATATTCTGAGAACTCTTTTTTTCTCAGAATTTCTGTTATCTTCCTCAGTACGCAGCCGAACTATGAGCTCTTCCATTGTCATTTCCTTATGCTTGTGTTTAAGGTAATTCTTGAAGTCCTTCCAAGAAGGAGACAATTTTTCAATAGTTGCCGCAACATGAAAAGTTTTGCTAAGAGTCATCTTCTCATCTTCTAGTTGACGGATGATAAGTTGCATTTCTTGAGTTTGACTAATCACCGTCTTTGAGTCAACCATTTTGAAGTCAAGAAATTTTCCAGTAATGAATTTCTTCATGCCCGCATCTTCAATTTCTTGCTTCTTTTCCAAGCCTACCAGAGTTGTTTGGACGTTGCAATAGTACAATAGACACTATAAAGGCTATCATCTAGACCATTCAGAATATAGTTTTTGCACCTGAAATCAGAGTGTTTCCGTATTGTAAGAGCCTCTACTTTGGTAGCATCAGTTTCGAGTTCGGCTACCGCAGGAGCATCTTCAGTCACAAACTTGGCGAGGCTCGTTGTTGTTAAATAAAACAACATTTTTTGTTGCCAACGCTTGAAATTAATTCCATTGAACTTCTATGACCTTTCTCCATGGGACAGAGCCATTGTTGGAAGCATAGGCACCGGCGGAGCGTTTGTCATAGTCTGAATCAGTGCAGAATCACTGTTGCTACTTTGAGACATATTTGTTGTCATTTGCAACAAAAAATATCGTTTCAGGATTGTTAGGTCTTTTTTCAATACACAATTATACTACAATTAGACGATAACAACAATCAATGTTACTCAATTATGCAACAATTATCATGTCAAATTGTGTTTACAGCAACGACAGAAAGCGTAACCGATTATGCACTAGATTGGAGCAGTATGGAACCGTCTCCAACAGACAAGAAGAAGAATAGTTCAGTAATGTCCGAGTCTAGAAAGGATTATGTCTCCTTGAAACTATATTTCTGTCATATGCACTGATTGACGTAATAAAAATTTGTTTCCCAGGATAAAACAGACCAGTCCCGTAGCATAGTGCCAGCAAATGGAGCTCTGACAAATTGAAGTAGACTACAGAAACTAGATTAGATGATTACTTTGAAGAAGAAGAAGTAATGCAAGCAGATTAAAATGTGAATTCTGTCTTGTTTTAGGCAATGTGTTTATAGGCTGGAGAAGGTGCCCATCTGGGCATTAATAACAATTGGAATTGGAAAGGTTGTGACCCTTTAACCACACGGTCATTAATGTGCATGCGCTCGAAATTCAAATGCTTGTACCCACTCAGCTAAACGGACGCCCTTTCAAATTTTGAGGAAAAAAAAATCTTGTTTCAGCGCACTAGCCCAAGCAGCAACCGTCGGCTCTATTCAATCAAGAGACCCTAAGAGCCCCAAGTCCCAAGGCCCAATCTTTGACACTTTAGTATATTATTGTGTCAAAGTCTAGCCCTACATTTCCTCTACAAGCCCTCTTCTTTTTATTTTGTACAAGCCTATAGGCTTGTAATATATAAGAGAGAGTTCTATTTATATTTTGATGATGGGACTATAGGTTGCTATATCTTCTTCTTCCCGAATTCCTCTTTCTCTTGCTCATTCATTTCCAATAGAAGGTCTGATAGTTAAATTGGGATCATGTCCTGAAATTTGTGGGAGTCTATTTAAAATAACTTGCTAGCATGACATTTTATGCATATAGTGTTTTAATTGAAACAAAACTTGAATTTGCACCTGGATGTGCTAACTTATGTATATTTAGCCTCTCGAAATCCGTTTGATTAGTCAAATTCCGCACTATTTTCTATTTTCGTTTTCTGGATATTGTAGCGAGAATAATATTGCATCAATGAGTAGCAAAAGCAGTGAAAATCTTCACTTGCAGTGCAAAGATAGATAAAAACAGTAATTGCGGTGCAGAGATAGATGCTAAGTCATCCCTCTTAATTTTCCTCTTGAATTTTTGTTTCCTTCCTCTAATCTCCACCATTTATGTTCATCTCAGATATTAAAAAATTAATTAAATGTAATTATAATCCCCCAAAAACCGTGTTACGATTTGAAATGTGATATTATCTTATTTGGTTTGTGTAGTGAATTTAACTTGAGGGTGCACTTTATCTATAGTTGTACTTTTTTCGAGCATGAAAAATTAGTACTGCAAAAGATGATAGCACAATTCATTATCTTCAAGTTTTCTATGTTTCCTTGGGTTTTTTACTTGCTAATATGGATCCATATGTACTAAGATATTATCTTTTTTGTCCCTATATATACGTAAGGAAGTAAAGCAATTCTTTTTTATTCTGAAATAGCTCTTTATGTTTTAATTTTTTTTGTTGATTTAACTTAATTTATAAGATCCCACAAATTTCGACCATTTAAGTTATTGAATTTAATTTAATTATTGAATTTTAAATGTTTTAAAATAAAAATTAAATGATAAACTTAATTTATAATATATTTATTTGGACATTAAAACATGAAATAAATTTATATTGAAACGTTGATCTTTAAGGTTTATTATTTTCGTATAAAAGTTATCTAAACAATTATATATCGAAACCGTTAAAGTTTGGTCGCTCCATTTGAATCGATTTGATGATTGATTTGCGTTAGCGGCAACCGATAAATCATATTGTAATGACCCGGGGAATTTGCGACCTTGGTAATCGACATACTCAATGTCAACTATCCAAGAATCGGAGACACCGGATAGTTAATAGAAAGAAGTTAGAAGGTGAGAATAGATAAGATAGAAAATTAGAAAAGAAGAAGAAGAAGAACATACAATATCAGAGTAAACACGAGTCTCACAGCAGAACAAATAAAATAGACTATATAACATAATTTTGAAATACAAATATGTACTTGATTATACATATCATTATCAAAGTACAACACTTACAACACAGCGGAAATAAACAATTGCTATATAATCCTGAAGCCTCCTGCTCCAAGCTCTCAGTATATCTGTAAAATCCTGACTACTTGACTGCCCGTACAAATTTGGGCACCCAATTGGTTAAGGAAAACAAAACAAAATAAACTCTGGGTCAGTCATGGGACTGTTGTGAGTAAACAATTTAAAACAATTTGAGAATATAAACGATATCTCATAAGACCACGTCGTATAACATGGAACGAGTTTTTCCCTTTATGAGAATCTAAAACACTTGATTTAACTTTCAAAATCCCTTTGAAACAATGATAATCTTTGTATCAAAAATCCTTTTGATATTATAATAGTGTCTATCAACCACAATATAATAATCATCTAGCGGAACGCTTTCATCTCACGTTCCACATACATAATATATAATCAAAAATTGCGGGCGCTTATTGGGTAATGAATTCCAACTGGCAAGGTATGGGACCACCTTCCGACAGTGTATCTCTAAAGAGGAATACACCGGGTTCAACAAGAACATCATGTAACCCAGGCTAAACATGACCAGTCACTCATTTCGCTTGAGTGTACCGAATGTATTATCACCAACGGTTGGGATCAACAACCGTTTCCCGAAAGGGGTAGCATCGAAATAGATTATATAAGTAAATAGAATTTCTCTAGATCAGGTTACAATACACCCTAATTGGCAACTAACCACTTAGCCATGCGACCTACCCGATTTTATACCATTTCTTAATTGTGAGGCTAGAGTTCATAACGTATAGATCATATCTTCATTTACTTTGAATGCCACATCGTCATACCCGCCAAGTAACAAATTGATTTCCCCAAAAATACCACAGGTATACAGCTAAGAGAAACGAATTCCTCCGCCACCAAATATAAATACGTTTGAAGAGATCAACTTACATGATCTATTAAATATACTCTGTCAGACATTCTTCCATACCGGTCGTCCTGGAACTGGACATACCAAAGTTACTATTCTGTAAATCCATCTTAGACAATTTCTACCTAGGATTTACTGAACAGCCCTTGCATAACTCCGTCTTCAATTATCTTCTTCATATTTGATTCACAACGCTAATGCCATATGGAGTGGTTTTCAGATAATAAATCTGATCCAGGTCTCTCCGTATTGACAACGGAAATGGTCAAAAAATTTGATAGACGGTTACTTAACTATCAAAGGAAAATATATGTACAAACAACGGTCGTATTTCCAAATGGAAATCTTACCGAGCAAATCATCAATCAACACTGATTCCCTTTAATTTAATTTGTCATTCAATCATCCATTTCCCTATTCCTGTTTCCATATATCCGTAAATTCTTATTTTCTAAATTTGGAAAATAAACGTTATTAATCATTGGAAAACATTTCCATATTTACTATCGTTTCTATTTATTTTTTATTCTTATTTGGAAAACATTTCCAAAACTCCTTTATTGGATTTAAACAGATGTTTAAATAAAACATCTCTATGTCAACTCAAACCATTACAGTCATTAACTAAATTCACTTAACCAACCTTTATTACCTTCATTCTGTAATTATACCAAAAACGGCCTTTTAAAACATTCATATAACCGTTAATAATCTTATACGGAAGTTCTTATTTAAGTTTCCAAATAATTCCTTTTTATAAAAAAATCCATTGATTTTATATTAGTATTTTATTTTCAATGTACACCTTGAAAATTCCCTTTTTACATTCCAGTGTTTCTTATGGTATTTAAAATACCAAATAACAAGACTAGTGTCATCATAATCAATCACTGATTAAATATCACAATATATGAAAACAGTGTCATCATAATCAATCACTGATTAAATATCACAATATATGAAAACAAACAGTATTATAAATATTGAGGAATCCTGTTGGATCCCTCCAACCGTTTTCCTGCATCCACAGAAGTTAAACAATATAAATAACATCAATTTCATTTCAATATGAAATATTCTGATAAACAGAATCAATATTTGATTAACGATATATATATATATTGCTAGACCTATAATTTCAACCAATCAATTGAGTAGTTCATTCAAACAATCAACACACAACAATCAACCATCATTTATCAATTCTAAAAATGCGTTATACAAATATAAAATGGTAGAGTTAGTGGTTTTACTCACATTGGTCATTGATCGCCAGATAACAATTAACGTCAGTTGATTCAGATTCATCATTTTAATTCTGCCTAAAATTGTAACGATATCCAAATTTCTCCAGACCAGTTCCAGTATGAAGCCTTCTTTCGTACGGTTACAATGAATCAAACCGTTCGTAAAACTGACACTGTATGAACGAGATATTACGTTTATAAGAATATATACTATATAAAAAAAACTTAAGTTCATATTAAAAATTTGGCTTTATCATCCTCTAATGGATTTCACATCGCCCCACTTTCAAAATGATTCCCCTGCATATATGAGCTTCCTTCCTCAAGCAATAAATCCCGCCCCTTTTCCGCTGACACTCACGCCCACTTCCGTTTTCTTTTGGGCTTTCATATTATTTCTAAACATAAGGGCCTCGCAAATTTATATGAGCCCACAAAAATACAACCGCCTCCAAAATAATTATCTTCCTTGATCCTCCTTTGAACTCGTCTCCAGAAACAGCCTACCCATTGCCATTTTGCTCCCATCGGTTTAACCCAAAAACTTTCTGTCTTCTTTTATATATGTATTTTAATTGGCCTTGTCATTCACAGTTGGTCCCATTACCCTATTCGAAACCACCCAGACCAGTAAGGTCTTCTTCTCCAAAGCATGCCCCTGACATCAAAATAAACACTGCACCATTTCTTACACAACTTCATCTCTTCGCACCGTCCTTCATCTCAACCCAAAATATGGAGTTCCAGTTCGTCGCGTCTCCACTGGTAAACCTATACCTGCTGCATTTTAATCCATTTATCCCAACATACACAAATTCCACTTTAGTAAATTTGAACCCATCATTGCTGCAAATCTCGCCCCGTAACCATCTTCTTCTATATAACAGTACGCAAGCTCCAGTCCCCTTTCATCTTCACAAAATGATTCCGCTCACTCCTGCCAAAACAAAAAAACCTATGCTAGTGGAGATATGAGACTCCCTTACATCTTCACCGCACTCTACAGTACAAACTGCTCTTCATTATCCATCCATACAGTCTCCATTCTACTTCACGGCTCCAACTGGAAACACCAACGCAAAGCTCCTTAGCCCGTCCTTCTCCGTGTTGTCACTACTACCTTGCCTCCACGTAAAGACACACATGCACCCACTTAACTACAACCTGCGGTGCTTTTTTCCTTCATGAAACAAATGTCGCGAGCACCTGCTATCATTTCCGAATACATGATTCCCCATTCCCACGTTCACCGTTACTGTTCCGAGATGAAACCGCCTCAAATTCCTGTGGCCTCGTCTTCTCCTTCCCGTCGACAACTGATGTTAGCTCTAGGTCGACGGTACACAAGTCGATACCCAACAATTTTGATCGAACGAAAAACAGACACCAGTGTAGATCTCTCTTTGTTTATTTTTTAGAAATTTGTTTCAGGGTTTTGCGTTGTATACTTAATTTGTTTTAAATTTATGAAGTCACAAAAAGCTTCAGTAAATTTTTATTCGACTATTTATAGGGTTTGTAGTCTTAATGGAGAAGTAATGGGATGTTGTAGGGTAGGCCTGCACTATTACTTTGGTATGAAGGAACGTAGGTCTGCATGCAATGAGTTTACACTTCATTGTCCTTCGAGAAGAGATGGGTTTGTACTTTGCTAACTTTGTTACTTCGTTGCTATGAAATCAAGTAACTTGCGAAAAAAAAAGAAGTTTGTCCCATTTATGATTTTGGTTATAATGTCAGCTCAAAAAAACGTATTTATGCGCTTTATAAAAAAATCTTTTACGCCATTTTTTACTTTTTATTTTTCAAGGAAAACGTAACCCGTTGAAGCTCATTCATGAAATATTAAAGCAAACCATATGTGTTTCATTGTAATACCTGATATACTTATTTAGTAGTGGAAAAGTGAAATAATGCAAGAAAGTGAGTACGTAACCTTATCTTGCAAGTACATTGTGTGGCCATGAAAAGTATTCAAAAACAAATGTACTCAAACCAATTTAGTAAAGGAAAGCACAGGAAATCATAAATCAGTATAGACGTAAATCAGTACATAAATATTTATTAGGGGTACCCATTGCAAAAAAAATTATGTTCGTTTATGTACTGCTAACGACAAAAACAAAAATACCATTGAGACAAACAATATGCCATGGTCCTAAAAATATAATAAAATGGACAAGTTGACTTATTCTGTGAAGTCCCAAAATACCGATATAGGGTGTAAAATACTCCAAATAAAAAGTGGCTTATTTTCCAAAATAACAATTACAGAAAAATTCTATAAATTAAATTATAACTACGTCTATCTTGTCCAAATTCGAAACCAATATTTAATTAAAATTAAATAACCGTTATGCTTATAAACGATTCAATAGCGACTTTCTGAAAATTTGATTTAGACATAATTCACAATATACACGACGAAATCTCGATTTTTCTCTTCCATTAGAAAAATATACTTCACAATCTCTGAACGTTTCTTATTTCATAGAAATCTAACTTAAAACGGATTCTGTATATTCGTTTAAAGTTCGAATCGCCAAATTACGAACTGCCGTGCCATTTCGAGCTCGATTATAATTATAACATAACTTATATGTTCAACTGACATTTATAAATAAATTCGTTAATATAATTCAATTCTAAACTGAATGATATATTTTAAATTGTCCAATTCACACAATATTGTGAATTCTGTTATTTCCGATTATTTCGAAAATAAATATATTATTCTATTATTTATATTAATTGAATATTCAATATTATTTAATTAAACAGCCATTTAAATATCTAGATTACTATTTAAATAATTAAATAAATTAATTATTATACCATAAAAATACGGGTCGTTACATTCTTCCCCCCTTAAAATAATTTCGTCCTCGAAATTGCTAAGGTAGAAAAAAACGCTATTAACTGGGTTAAAAATTATTTGTTTACTTTCTTAACTTCAGTTTCAACTAAATCAATTAATTCCAATTAAAATATTAATTTATTTCCGGATAACTAAAATTTAAAATTCTGAAAATTTTCTAACACCTCGAATTTTCAGAAAATTTCGCTAGCACCTCTTTTGTACGGCTCAATCGGTACAACTACAACTCGCCTCTCTGGCCTTCTCCAACCCAAAAGAAAATCAAATATTCAATCGGCTTGCCAAATCGGCTCATAAATCACTAAACTCATATATAAATAAACTTGTACCTTTTTGTAGGGCATATCATTTTATTTCTTGCACTTGCTTCTACTCAATATCTGCTGATCATATATACATCTATACCAATCAATGTACAAACAATTTCAATCAATCAAATCTCAACACAATTATTCGCTTATATTCAAGCCGAATTTAATTCTCAACTCAATGTCATTACCAATTTCAACTCTTAACTTACCAGTCCAATATAATTCCAGATTCCCATCTCACAATCCAATTTTACTCGGTATCATTCAATTTCAATTACCGCTTAGCTGGCTTTACTTTAATTCCAAATTGCTTTTACAATTTTTGATTTAATTTGTTTTTAACTCATACAATCTCTACCTAGGACTTTTAAACAACATACCCTTTTCAAAAACCAAATATTCCCTTTTGGAATCAAAACAACTTGTTCTCTCAAAACATTTCCAAAAACAATATCTTTGGAAGTAATCTGTCACTTACAACTCGAAAATGAATGCTGATGATGTGGCCAACATCATCAGAGTTATTTCCCGGCGACTGAAGTGAGTTCAATACTATATCACTTTTCAAAACCATTTCTAAACATTTCCATTTTGGAATACATTTCAAAATGTTATTCACAATGCTTGTAAACAGATTAAAATCTCATAGGATTTTAAAATTCTCATAAACTTAAACCAAATCTATTTACAAAAACTTTTCCAAATTTCCAGGGTTTTAATTTCAATTCATAATTTAATTTTAGATTTAATTCATTTGATTTCATATATTACATTCATATGAATTCTGATTGGTTATATATATAACCATTTCAATTATAACCTTATCTGATTATAATAACAACCAATACATCCAATATACTATAATATTTCCAACATAAATCCTTTATATCAAAATATAATTTGGGAAAATTATTTCATTTACCCTCTTTCAAAACATACTATGTCGGTTCATCGTATTCAAGTGTTTAGAAACTCCTACTAATACAGTGGATCAAACTGATCGACCAGAATTCATAAACAACTCAATCAATAAATCTCCACAATATAAAACAATTTTTATACAATCTAAAAATACGCTCTCTTGTATATATACACTCACCTCAATCTAGTGTATTACTAACACCATCTCTACTGAGTCATGCCACAGAGCCAAGGTAATAGCTTAACCTTCAGCTCTGATACCACTGTAACGACCCGGGGAAATTGTGACCTTGGTAATCGACATACTCAATGTCAACAATACAAGAATCAGAAACACAAGATAGTTACTAGAAAGAAGTTAGAGGGTGAGAACAGATAAGATAGAAAATTAGAATAGAAGAAGAAGAAGAAGAAGAACATACAATATCAGAGTTAACACGAATCTCACAGCGGAATGACTAAAATAGACTGTATAACATAACTTTGAAATACAAATCTGTACTTGAATATACATATCATTATCAAAGTACAACACTTATAACACAGCGGAAATAAACAATAGCTATATAATCTTGAAGCCTCCTGCTCCAAGCTCTCAGTATATCTATAAAATCCCGATTACTTGACTGCCCGTCCAAATTAGGGTACCCAAGAGTTCAAGGAAAACAAAACAAAATAAACTCCGGGTCAGTCATAGGACTGATGTGAGTAAACAATTTAAAACAGTTTGAGAAAATAAATGATATCTCATAAGACCATGCCGTATAACACGGAACGGGTTTTTCCTTTTATGAGAATCTAAAACACTTGATTTAACTTTCAATATCCCTTTGAAACAAATGATAATCTTTATATCAAAAATCCTTTTGATATTATAATAGTGTCTATCAATCACAATATAATAATCATCTAGCGGAACGCTTTCATCTCACGTTCCACATACATAATATATAATCAAAAATCATGGGTGCTTATTGGGTAATGAATTCCAACTGGCAAGGTATGGGACCACCTTCCAACAGTGTATCTCTAGAAAGGAATACACCAGGTTCAACAAGAACATCTTGTAACCCAGGCTAAACATGACAGGTCACTCATTTCGCTTGAGTGTTTGAATGTATTATCACCAATGGTTGGGTCAGCAACCGTTTCCCGAAAGGGACAACATCGAAATAGATTATAGAAGTAAATGGAATTTCTCTAGATCAGGTGACAATACACCCTAATTGGCAGCTAACCACTTAGCCATGCAACCTACTCGATTTTTATACCATTTCCTGATTGTGAGGCTAGAGGTCATAACATATAGATCATACCTTTATTTACTTTGAATGCCACATCGTCATAACAGCCAAATCACAAATTGATTTCACCAAAAATACCACGGGAAAACAGCTAAGAGAAACGAATTCCTCCGCCATCAAATGTAAATACGTTTGAAGAGATCAACATACGTGATCTATTAAATATGGAGTGGTTTTCAGATACTAAATCTGATCCCGGTCTCTCCGTATTGACAACGGAAATGGTCAAAAAATTTGATAGACGGTTATTTAACTATCAAAGAAAAATATGTGTACAAACAACGGTCGTATTTCCAAATGGAAATCTTACCGAGCAAATCATCAATCAACACTGATTCCCTTTTATTTAATGTGTCATTCAGTTATCCATTTCCTATTCCTGTTTCCATATATCCGTAAATTCTTATTTTCTAAATTTAGAAAATATATGTTATTAATCATTGGAAAACATATCCATATTTACTCTCATTTCTATTTATTTTTTATTCTTATTTGGAAAACATCTCCAGAACTCCTTTATTGGATTTAAACAGATGTTTAAATAAAACATCGCTATGCCAACTCAAACCATTACACTCATTAACTAAATTCACTTAACCAACTTTATTACCTTCATTCTGTAATTATACCAAAAAACGGCCTTTTAAAACATTCATATAACCGTTAATAATCTTATACAGAAGTTCTTATTTAATTTTCCAAATAATTCCTTTTTATATAAATTCCATTGATTTTATATTAGTATTTTATTTTCAATGTACACTTTGAAAATTCCCTTTTTACATTCCAGTATTTCTTATGGTACTTAAAATACCAAATAACAAGACCAGTGACATCATAATCAATCACAGATTATATATTACATCATATATCACAATATATGAAAACAAACAGTATTATAAATATTGAGGAATCATGTTGGATTCCTCCAACCTGTTTCCCTGCATCCACAGATGTTAAACAATATAAATAACATTACTTTCATTTCAATATGAAATATTCTGACAAGCAGGATCAATATTTGATTAACGATATATATATATATATATATATATATTACTGGATCTATAATTTCAACCAATCAATTTAGCAGTTCATCTCAACAATCAACACACAACAATCAACCATCATTTATAAATTCTAAAAATAAGTTATAAAATATAAACCGGCAAAGTTAGTTAGTTTTACTCACATTGGTCGTTGGTCGCCAGATAACAATTAACGTCAGTTGATTCAGATTCGTCGTTTTAATTCTTCCTAAAATTGTAACAACATACAAATTTCTCCAGACCAGTTGCAGTATGAAGCCTGTTTCCGTACGGTTACAATGAATCAGACCGTTCGTAAAACTAACACTGTATGAACGAGATATTACATTTATAAGAATATATACTATTTAAAAAAAATAAAACTTAAGTTTATATTAAAATTTTGGTTTTACCATCCTCTAATGGATTTCACTTCAGCCCACTATCAAAATAATTACCCCGCACATATGAGCTTCCTTCCTCAAACAATAAATCCCGCCCTTTTTCCGCTGACACTCACGTCCACTTCCTTTTTCCTTTGGGCTTTCGTATTATTTTTAAACATACGGGCCTCGCATATTTATATGAGCCCACAAAAATACAACCGCCTCCAAAATAATTATCTTCCCCGATCCCCCTTTGAACTCGTCTCCAGAAACAACCTGCCCGTTGCCATTTCGCTCCCATCGGTTTAACCCAAAAACTTTCTGTCTTCTTTTATATATGTATTTTAACTTGCCTTGTCATTCACAGTTGGTCCATTACCCTATTAGAAACCACCTAGACCAGTAAGGTCTTCTTCTCCAAAGCATGCTCCTGACATCAAAATACACACCGCACCACTTCTTACACAACTTCATCTCTTCACACCGTCCTTCTTCTCAACCTAAAATACGGAGTTCCAGTTCGTCGCGCCTCCACTGGTAAACCCATACCCGCTGCATTTTATTCCATCTATCCCAACATACACAAATTCCATTTTAGTAAATTTGAACCCATCAATGCTGTAAATCCGGCCCAGTAACCATCTTCTTCTATATAACAGTACGCAAGCTCCAGTACCCTTTCATCTTCACTAAATGATTCCGCTCACTCCTTCCAAAACAAAAAAAACCTATGCTAGTGGAGATATGAGACACCCTTACAACTTCACCTCTCTCTACAGTACAAAGTGCTCTTCATTTTCCATCCATACAGTCTCCACACTACTTCACGGCTCTAACTGGAAACACCAACCCAAAGCTCCTCAACCCATCCTTCTCCTTATCATCACTACTACCATGCCTCCACGTAAAAACACACACGCACCCACTTAACTACATCCCACGGTGCTTCTTTCCTTCATGAAACAAATGCCGCGAGCACCTGCTATCATTTTCGAATACATGAATCCCCCTTCCCACATTCACTGTTATTGATCCGATATGAAACCGCCTCAAATTCATGTGGCCCCGTCTTCTCCTTCCCATCGACATCTGATGTTTGCTCTAGGTCGATGGTACACATGTCGATACCCAACAATTTTGATCGAACTAAAAACAGACACCAGTGTAGATCTCTCTTTGCTTAGTTTATAGAAATTTGTTTCAGGGTTTTGCATTGTATACTTAATTTGTTTTAAATTTATGAAGTCATGAAAAGCTCCAATAAATTTTTATTCGACTATTAATAGGGTTTGTAGTCTTAATGGAGAAGTAATAGGATGTTGTTGGGTAGGACTGCATTATTACTTTGGTATGAAGGAACGTAGGACTACACACATTGATTTTTCCCTTCATTGTCCTTCGTGAAGAGATGGGTTTGTACTTTGCTAACTTTGTTGCTAAGAAATCAATTAGCTTGCGGAAAAAAAAAGTTTGTCCAATTTATGATTTTGATTATAAAGTCAGCTAAAAAAACGTATTTATGCGCTTTATAAAATGAATCTTTTATGCCATTTTATACTTTTTAATTTTCAAGGAAAACGTAACCCGTTGAGGCTCATTCATGATATATTATATCAAACCATATGTGTTTCATTGTAATACATGATATACTTATTCAATAGTGGAAAAGTGAAACAATGTAAGAAAGTGAGCACATGACCTTATCTTGCAAGTAAATTGTATGGCCACCAAAAGTATTCAAAAACAAATATACTCAAACCAATTTAGTAAAGGAAAGCATAGGAAATCACAAATCAGTATAGACATAAATCAGTACATATATATTTATTAGGGGTACCCATTGCAAAAAAAATCTGTTCGTTTATGTACTGCTAACGACAAAAACAAAAATACCATTGAGATGAGCAATGTGCCATGGCCCTAAAAATATAATAAAACAGACAAGTTGACTTATTCTGTGAAGTCCCAAAATACTAACGTAGGGTGTAAAATACTCCAAATAAAAAGTGGTTTATTTTCCAAAATAAAAATTATAGAAAAGTTCTATAAATTAAATTATAACTACATCTATCTTGTCCAAATTCGAAACCAATATTTAATTAAAATTAAATAACCGTTATAGCATATAAACGATTCCATGGTGACTTTCTGAAAATTTAATTTGGGCATAATTCACAATATACACGATGAAATCTCGAATTTTCTCTTCCATTAGAAAAATATACTCCACCAGCTCCGAACATTTCTTATTTCACAGAAATCTGACTTAAAACAGAATCTGTATATTCGTTTAAAGTTCGAATCGCCAAATTACGAATCGCTGCGCCATTTCGAGCTCGATTATAATTATAATATAAATTATGTGTAACACCCTGAATTTTCTATGTATATTAAAATAACAAATTAAGAACACTTAATTATTAAAAGAAGAATTAGGGGAAACGGGCTGCGCCATTGCGTTCGTCTTTGAATTCATCTTGAGATAGAGTCCGAGTTTGCGTAAATCGGGCTCCGTATGAAGAAGTTATGGAGTTCAGAAGATTTCAAGTTTAAACCGAAATTAAAGTAAAATAATAATTAAAAGTCAAAATAGTTCGAAATTTGGTAAGAGCGGGCTGAGCGGGAAATTTCCCGCTCAGAGGTGTCGACCCCCATATTGGGGTGTCGACATAGGTGTCGACCCCCCCATAGGGAGTCGACCCCTTTTGAGATCCAGTTCCAGTGTCGAATTTTTATAGCCCTGAGCTGATGTGGCCTTCTCTGATTGGCCTGATGACAAATTCTGAGGTATTAGGGCTTATGTGTTGTGTTGTAGTTAGTTGGATGACACATCTCTTTGGTTTGGATGGCTCTGATGATCTCCTGGTTCATTGAAGGCTTAAATTGATCCTATATTTCAATATATACAACTATAAACCTAAAACCTAATTCATAACAATTCCTTATGACGCATTTATGCTGCTGAACTCTTAATTCTCTTAGCCGCCGCCTTTAAAACCTAAATCATATTAGAAGTTCTTCATCAACAATCAACTTTGAAGATTAATCAACATAAAATTAGAGTTTCTACAACAACAACGATTCAATTATCTATTCTTAATCCTAGCAAGGTAAGTTCACGTTATTTTCAGATTTGAATACCTGATTGTAATCTTAACATGTAATAAAATGAATCAAAGTCTATGCCTGATTGTAAGATAATCTTTTCAGATTTATCCCTATCCTTCTATTGAATCTATGTCCTTACATGCCTTAGAGGTTATTTTTATTGATTGAATCAGTCCTATCTTTGTTGTTCATCAGGTTTAAAATACTCTTTGTTTCATGATGTTATTCTTATGCTTGCGATAATGTTTGTATCAATTTATTCAAGAATCTATCTTTGTTTGATCTAAATCTCTTGTATTAGGTCTGTTGTTACATGCTTATATTTATGCCTATTCTTATTTATGCTCCTTCCCTCTCTCTCTTCCCCTATTTCCTTTTTCTTTTATGAACCTGGGTTACCTTTGAACCTAGGTTGAAATCGTGAAATACGAACAATTGGAATACATGGAATATTTTGGGTAAATATTGGGCATAACGTATTCGGTGAAATAATTGGGAATAACATATTCGGTAAAATTGTTGGATATAATTTATAACTTGTGATTTGGGATATAAATGTTATTGTTGCGACTTGGGGTAAATTGAAATATTAAATCTAGATTGGGCGTAAACTGTAAATTGTAATATTAAATCTAGATTGGGCCTAACTATTGGTTGGGACGCCAAGCATAATGTATATTGTGATTTTGGGGCATGACCACTATTGCAAATTTGGGAAGATTTGGTGTAACCTATTTTGAGCAATAATTTGTAATTGAATTTGTGGGGCATAATTTGCAATTGGCTTGGTTGGGCATAACTTGAGAATTGGAACATGACTAGTTTTGTGAATTTGGGGAAATTAGCATATAAAATCTAGACTTGGGCATGTATGGTAAATAGGTAAATTGGATAAAAGATGAACATGCCTAACCCAAGGTTAGATTGAGTTGTTGTGTAAGTCTGACCGGAACCGCCCAGCACATCCAACAACCGCAACAACAGGTCTAATGTGAGAGGTTAGCGCATAAAGCCCAAAACCCGAGGTTAGAATGAGTTTGCGGTAGAAGTCTGCCCGGAACCGCCCGGCACATCCAGCAACCTCAAACAACAATTCTAAGTTGAGATGTTAAGTCATTAATGAATGAATTAATGCTTATGAACAGGGTTAAGTTAGTAGGAAACACTTAACCAAATTCAACATGATGAATGAGTAGGCTTAAGTTAACCAACATAACATGATAAACGAGTGGGGTTAAGTTAAGGGGAAGCACTTAACCAATATACCATGATGAATGAACATGGTTAAGTTAATAGGAAACACTTAACCAATACAATGTGATGAATGGGAAGGGTTAAGTTAATAAGAAACCCTTAACCAATATGACATGTTAGGTGGGTCGGTTAAGTTAACATGGACAAGAAGACAACTTAACCAATATTACATGGACAAAGTGGATAGGGTTAAGGCAAGCTTAACCAGTAATACAATGGACTTGATAAGGGGAAAGGTTAAGTAAATCTTAGGTAAGTGGGTAATATTAGTATATATAGGCCCACAAACTTAACCGTTGAATAAACATGCGTGAATCAGTGAGAAGGTTAAGTAACATATGAATAGGCAACACTTAACCAGTACATCATGTTAATTAAGAAAATGGGTGGGGTTAAGTTAAATTGAGAAAACTTAACCATTATAACATGTTGATTAGAAAACCCTAGTAACGGGGACATATTTCAGCAGTAACCCACAGAGATGTATCATGGTACCCTGGGGTAGGCAAGGTGGGGCACGATTACTGGGCTGATTATAAGCGGTCAGAATAGCGGCGGGTGGTGCAGTAGTGTAGTTCCGACGGAGTATGGGCGTGCACGTGCTCTGGAGTGGAAAAGCAGGCACTGGGCATCAGTAGTATACACTGTGCATCTTGAATTGTGTCGGGTTGCCATCATGGGAATTGATACACCCCATGATGAGGCCAACACAGGTATCTACATACAAGCGGGGCCGAACGACACAAGCAATAAATACATACAAGCGAGGCCGAATGACACACGGAAAATTAATACAAGTAGGAGATGATCGATAGGGTAGTAATGGTACATCTAACATCTTCATGGCAATTAGGCTGATTGAGGTATGATCCTCATACTAGATGTGCACCTGAAGGCTACCACAATTGCGGGGTCGGGATCACCTTATAATACAACATAGGATACTAGTTGGGACAAAAGTAGGGAATACGAATCATTCTATAAAAGACACTAGTTAGGATGCTAGTTGGGTGGTGCAGAGAAAATAGGAAATCAGAGAAAGAACCAAAGCGCATTCAGTGTATTTTACCTTGTCGTATCTAACAATCATCATTTTTTGTCTTGCTATGGTTATTATCATGGTTATGGTCTGGTAACCAGTTTACTCATGTCATGATGCTTTTACCTATTTACATGTTGAAAGTCACTGGACTTACCAGGCTTTATGTCTAACTCTGTTTTGTTTCGCTTTCTTTTCTTCGCCCCCCCGGTTCATAGGGTGGGAATTTACCACTTAGCTCAGTTTTCTTTCCAAGCTCAAAGATAGTCGATGTATTGCTTTGAACTCTCTTTTCCACTTCTGTGGCTGGCTCATGCTTTATTGGGGAATATTATTCTCATTTTATGCTTCTTTATTTTGTTAAACAAGATAGATGCTTTATTGTAATGGGAAGTTGTTTTACTAAGCTGTTGTTCAACAATGAAGTAAAGTTTTATTTATTTTCCGCTGTTTAAATTTTGTCTGTTTCGTAATTTATCTGTTCTATATACTTATGACGCTGCATCGAAGTTAATGCATTCCCTTTGTGAGTGACCTTAATGGAGGTGGGGTGTTTCACATGGTATTAGAGCTAAAGGTTACCAGAACAGATAAAAGATTTTTCAAAAGCATATTTTAAAAGGGTTTTTTCAAAAACATGTTTTAAAGAAGCGTTTTTTAAGAGAAAAGTATTGTTTTTAAAAGGCATATCCCCCAAAGCCATATGCACTATCTTTCGATTCTCTATTTGAATCTCTTCTTCCTTTCTTTTCGCCATAGTTTCGTAGGCATACGGCACATGTCGAGGGCGAACTAGTGCCCAACCTCCATTTGTAGCCGCAGTAGTTTCACATGCGGCTAATCTTCTTTTCAAGCTTTGTTGGTTGTCGTGCGATGGAGGTAGTTTCGAGAAACTTGTCAACAAGCTACACAAGGATAGTAAGGATAAGAATAAGGGAGTTTGGGCTATGGAGCACAAGCCTAAGGATAAGAAGCTTGTTGATATGGCTTAATCCATGCAGAAGGAGAAAGGTGAAAAGAAAGAGGCCAAAGTGGAAGAATCACAAACAAGGGATTGGAATATAAGAAGGGTAGAAGAAATAATAAATCCCGCGACAAGAGGAAGTGTCTTTTCTGCGATATAGCAGGTCATTTAATTGTAGGGAGAAGAAGACATGTGGTTGTTTTCCGTAGGGTGAAGCAGGGCATCGTATCATGGATTGCCCGAAGGACAAGGACAAGGGCAACGGACATAATCTTCTAGAGTGCAATTGCATGCTCTCACTGCTAGTGTACCTAAGAGAGGTAGGAATGTTTCTGTTGAAAGTTTAGTTTTTCTTTTCAATCATCCCGTTAGAACTTTATTTGATTCTGGTGCTTCACATTCCTTTCTATCTACTTCCATAGTTGAATAGGGTAGAGGATCCCATTTGTTGTCTTAAATCCTATTGGGGGTTCGGCTCATTCATCTATGATTTATCTGGATTTGGGAATATCTATACTAAGCGTTGAGTTTAGATGTAATGCTTACGTTTTTGGTTTCATGGGCTATGTGTTAGTTCTAGGGATGGATTGGTTATCCAGTAATGGTGCCATTCTCAATTGTGAAAGGAGGGTAGTTAGACTTTTGAGTCGCCTCGGTAATACCCTCGAAATCTCATGTAACCCTAAGAGTTCTGTCATGCTTAGTTACCTAGAATCTCTTGATGCATCTTTTGATAATTTTCAATTCGTTGAAGTAGTCTGTGAGTATCCCAATGTCTTTGATGAAGTAAAGGGTTTACTCCCAAAATGCAAAATAGATTTCCGCATATACTTAGTTGATAACGCCAAACCAACCAGTTGCATTACCCGAATGATACATGACTCCTAGGGAGAGGAAGGAGCTCAGCTAGCAAATTAAAGAGTTGCTTGAGAAGGGGTTCACAAGGCAGAGTATTTCTGAATGGGGTGCTCCTGTAGTGTTCGCAACCAAAGCGGGTGGTTCACTTCGCCTATGCGTGGATTATAGACAATTAAACAAGCTGACTAAAGAAAAATAGGCACCCACTTCCAAGAATATATGATTTTTTTGACCAGCTTGTAGGTGCGTCTGTTTTCTCCCAACTAGATTTGGCTACAGGGTTTCATCAGCTAAGAGTAGCTGAGGATAGTATAGACAATACTGCTTTTAGGACCCCTGACGGTTTCTTTGAGTGGCTCATCATGCCTTTCGGTTTGACGAATGCACCCGCTTATATTGTTGACTTGATGAGTAGGGTGTTCCTTAGTAAGTTTGTAGTAGTCTTCGTGGACGATATCTTGATTTTCTCAAAGAACGAGGAAGAACATGCTTTGCATTTAGGAGAAGTCATGGATACACTTCGAGCACATCAACTTAGGGCGAAGTTCTCCAAAATGTCATTTTTGGAGAGAAGAAGTAAGGTTTCTAGGACATGTGGTGTCCAAAGAAGGGATAGCAGTAGATCCCGCAAAAGTAGTTGTGGTGCAAGACTGGAAGGTCCCAAGGAATGCAACAGAAGTAAGAAACTTTCTTGGACTAGCGGACTAATATAGGAAGTTCATTAATAACTTTGCGAAGGTATTAGCCCCACTTACTGGATTAACAAAGAAGAATCTAACCTTTGCTCGGGATACTGATCGTGATGTTGCTTTCCAATGATCGAAGAGAGGGCTCTTACAACGGCCCCAGTTTTGACTTTTACCTTACGGTAGTAAAAGGTTTACGGTATATACGAATGCATGCGGCACGGGACTAGGCACCATTTTGATGTAAGAAGGAAGGGTAAGGTCGTAGTGTATGCCTTAAGAAGAAATAGGTTGACTTCAAGTCTTCTTTATGTGAAAAGGAGAAGTTCAGAATATATATCAACCTTTAATTTTAAAATCTTCGGTTAAGTTAATAGTTGGCATCTCTAGGAGTAAGACCTACGCTTTTGGATCAAGTAGGGACTTCACAAAGAAAAAACTCTCAAATAGTCGATGCAATGGATAAGTTAAGACAGTCAGAGCACAATGAAATGAAGCTCAAGAAGATGCGACTTAGAAGACTGAAGACTAGATACGTGCATCATACCCTTCTTTGAGGGTATATCCTTGATCTCTCTTTTTCTGTAAAGTTTATTTGCATGCTAGTCTTTATCTTTTAAGTATATCCTCTCGGTCCTATCCTCGATCCTTAGGTAGAAGCCAATGGATGTAAACATGTGTTTGAGACACGTTATGTTTGGTGGATGCAAGTGGATGTAAGTGTTTGCTAGTGGTTGCTCGTGGATGCATATACACACACATTAGGCACTAGATTGGCTCCGTCACTTCCATATTGCATATGCATGAGTGGATTTTTATATATATGGATTGAAACTTGATGTGATATCATATGGATGATGCATTTGAATGGATGATTGTGAACTCATATAGAAGTTATGAAGTACCATAGGAATAACTGAATACACGTTGGACTCATGGCACTAACATAATTCTCATTAAGGAGGTCAACTGAATCAGTGGACCGCCTGATCTTTTGCATTAGTATCGAGACATGTACACACACCCTTGCATATGTTCATATAGCATTAGAAATCTTTTAAGGACATTGGATACTTATGGATAATGGATGAGTAGATGGATGGCAGGGCACATTCTTCTTAACTTGGAGATTTCGGGGACGAAATCCTTTAAGGAGGGGAGAATGTAACACCCTAAATTTTCTGTGTATATTAAAATAACAAATTAAAGAACACTTAATTTTTAAAAGAAGAATTAGGGGAAACGAGGTATGCAATTGCGTTCGTCTTGGAATTCTGCTTGAGATAGAGTCCGAGTTTGCGTAAATCGGGCTCCGTATGAAGAAGTTATGGAGTTCAAAAGATTTCAAGTTTAAACAGAAAATAAATTAAAATAATAATTACAAGTCAAAACAGTTCGAAATTCGGTAAGAGCGGGCCGAGCGGGAAATTTCCCGCTCAGAGGTGTCGACCCCCTATAGGGGAGTCGACATAGGTGTCGACCCCCTATAAGGGTTTTGACATAGGTGTCGACCCCACGTGCAGGGAGTCGACCGCTTTTGAGATCCAGTTCCAATGACAAATTTTTATAGCCCTGAGTTGATGTGGCCTTCTCTGATTGGCCTGATGACAAATTCTGACATATTAGGGCTTATGTGTCGTGTTGTGGTTGGCTGGATGACACATCTCTTTGGTTTGGATGGCAATGATGATCTCCTAGTTCATCTAAAGGCTCAAATTGATCCTATACTTCTATATAAACATCTCTAAACCTAAACCCTAATTCATAACAATTCCTTATGACACATCTATGCTGCTGAACTCTCAATTCTCTTAGCCGCCGCCTCTAAAACCTAAATCATATTAGAAGTTCCTCATCAACAATCAACTTTGAAGATTAATCAACATCAATTTAGAGTTCCTACAACAACAACGATTCAATTATGTTTTCTTAATCCTAGCAAGGTAAGTTCATGTTATTTTCAGATTTGAAGACCTGATTGTAATCTTGACATGTAATAAAATGAATCAAAGTCTATGCCTGATTGTAAGATAATCTTTTTAGATTTATCCTTTTCCTTCTATTGAATCTATGTCCTTACATGCCTTAGAGGTTATTTTTATTGATTGAATCAGGCCTATCTTTGTTGTACATCTGGTTTAAAATCCTCTTTGGTTCGTGATGTTATTCTTATGCATGTGATAATGATTGTATCAGTTTATTGAAGAATCGATCTTTGTTGAATCTAAATCTCTTGTATTAGGTCTGTTGTTACATGCCTATTTTTATGCCTATTCTTAATTTATGCTCCTTCTCTCTCTCTCTTCCCCTATTTCCTTTTTCTTTTATGAACCTGGGTTACCTTCGAAACTAGGCTGAAATTGCGAAATACGAACGATTGGAATACATGGAATATTTTGGGTAGATATTGGGCATAATGTATTCGGTGAAATAATTGGGCATAACATATTTGGTGAAATTGTTGGACATAATTTTTAACTTGTGATTTCGGGTATAAATGGTATTGTTGCGAACTTGGGGGTAAATTGAAATATTAAATCTAGATTGGGCGTAAACTGTAAATTGGAATATTAAATCTAGATTGGGCATAACTATTGGTTGGGACACCAAGCATAATGTATATTGTGATTTTGGGGCATGACCACTATTGCAAATTTGGGAAGATTTGGTGTAAACTATTTTGAGCAATAACTTGTAATTGAATTTGTGGGGCATAACTTGCAATTGGCTTGGTTGGGCATAACTTGAGAATTGGAGCATGACTAGTTTTGTTAATTTGGGATAATTAGCATATAAAATCTAGACTTGGGCATGTATGGTAAATAGGGAAATTGGATAATAGATGAACATGCCTAACCCGAGGTTAGATTGAGTTGCGGTGTAAGTCTGCCCGGAACCGCCCGGCACATCCAGCAACCGCAACAACAGGTCTAATGTGTGAGGTTAGCGCATAAAGCCCAAAACCCGAGGTTAGAATGAGTTTGCGGTAGAAGTCTGCCCGGAACCGCCCGGCATATCCAGCAACAACAAACAACAGTTCTAATGTGAAAGGTTAAGGCATTAATGAATGAATTAATGCTAATGAACAGGGTTAAGTTAATAGGAAACACTTAACTAAATTCAACATGATGAATGAGTAGGGTTAAGTTAACCAACATAACATGATAAACGGGTGGGGTTAAGTTAAGGGGAAACACTTAACCACTATAACATGATGAATGAACAGGGTTAAGTTAATAGGAAACACTTAACCAATACAGCATGATGAATGGGTAGTGTTAAACACCAAAACAATATGATATGTTAGGTGAGTCGGTTAAGTTAACATGGACAAGAAGACAACTTAACCAATAATACATGAACAAAGTGGATAGGGTTAAGGCAAGCTTAACCAATAATACATTTGGACTTGATAAGGGGAAGGGTTAAGTAAATCTTGGGTAAGTGGGTAATATTAGTATATATAGGCCCACAAACTTAACCGTTGAATAAACATGCGTGAATCAGTGAGAAGGTTAAGTAACATATGAATAGGCAACACTTAACCAGTACAACTTGTTAATTAAGCAAATGGGTGGGGATAAGTTAAATTGAGAACACTTAACCATTATAACATGTTGATTAGGAAACCCTAGTAACGGGGAGCCATTTCAGTAGTAACCCACATAGATGTATCATGGTACCCTGGGCTAGGCAGGGTGGGGCACGATTAATGGACTGAATATAAGCGATCAAAATAGCGGCGGGTGGTGCAGTAGTGTAGTTCCGACAGAGTATGGGCGTGCACATGCTCTGGAGTGGAAAAGCAGGCACTGGGCATCAGAAGTATACACTGTGCATCTTGAATTGTGTCGGGTTGCCATCATGGAATTGATACACCCCATGATGGGGCCAGCAGAGGTATCTACATACAAGCGGGGCCGAATGACACAAGTAATAAATACATACAAGTGAGGTCGAATGACACAACGAAAATTAATACAAGTAGTGAGCTGATTGATAGGGTAGTAAGGGTACATCTAACATCTTCATGGCAATTAGGCTGATTGAGGTAAGATCTTCATACTAGATGTGCACCTGAAGGCTACCACAATTGCGGGGTTGGGATCACCTTATTATATAACATAGGATATTAGTTGGGACACAAGTAGGGAATACGAATCGTTTTACAAAGGACACTAGTTATGATGCTAGTTGGGCGGTGCAGAGAAAATAGGAAATCAGAGAAAGAACCGGAGCGCATTCAGTGTATCTTACCTTGTCGTATCTAACGATCATCATTTGTTGTCTTGCTATGCTTATTATCATGGTTATTGTCTGGTATCCAGTTTATTCATGTCATGATGCTTTTACCTATTTACATGTTGAAAGTCACTAGACTTACCAGGCTTTATATCGGACTCTATTTTGTTTCGCTTTCTTATCTCCCCCCCCCCCCCCCCCCAGGTTCATAAGGAGGGAATATTACCACTTAGCTCAGTTTTCTTTCCAAGCTCGAGGATAGTCGATGTATTACTTTGAACTCTCTTTTCCACTGTTATGGCTGGCTCATGCTTTATTGGGGAATATTATTGTCATTTTATGCTTCTTTATTTTGTTAAACAAGATAGATGCTTTATTGTAATGGGTATTGGAAAACAATCTTTGTTCAAGCTGTTTTACTAAGCTGTTGTTTCATCAACGAAGTAAAGTTTTATTTATTTTCCGCTATTTAAATTTTGTCTGTTTTGTAATTTATCTGTTCTATACACTTATGACGCTCCACCAAAGTTAATGCGTTCCCTTTGTGAGTGACCTTAACGGAGATGGGGTGTTTCATTATACGTTCAACTGACATTTATAAATAAATTCGTTAATATAATTCAATTCTAAACCGAATTATATATTTTAAATTGTCCAATTCACACAATATTGTGAATTCTATTATTTTTGATTATTTCAGAAATAAATATATTATTCTATTATTTTTATTAATTAAATATTCAATATTATTAAATAAACAACCATTTAAATATCTAAATTACTATTTAAATAATTAAATAAATTGATTATTATACTGTAAAAATACGGGACGTTACACATATATAATAACAATAATTTGAACGTTTGTTGCACCGAATAAATGATTTTGTGTCTGAAGCATGCAGAAAGAGTAGTGTCAATTTGGTGTCATTTTTGCACATGGGTACGGGTTCGTGTCTTTTTTCTAAGATACAAAATTTAAAAAGCGCAAACTAGAAAATTGTTGGTATAAAAGGTACGTGCATGGTTTGAAATTTAGATCAATACGCATTCCAAAATGGCGAGAACCAATATTTGCTTTCCTAGATTTTTGTAATGGGATACTTGTTCATCAATGTGGATTGATTTTATTTCTTTAATATGAAATGGCCATCCAATGTGACCTTTTTTGCGTGCGTGAGCCAGTTCTTCCTCCATTTATACATATTATTTCTAGTGATACATACATTAAAGTGCTACGAACATATTCATATTGTCATTCTCCACTAGTTTCCTTTTCCATCTGAAAAGCCTCTACACTCCTCCATTTGAAAGAAACTGGATTGTTGTACCCCTTTTATGATAGATAAGGATACACCCATACATCTCTATTTTGAATAAATACTTGTTGTATTTAGTTCGAGCCTCGCTTTTAGGTCTGCCTTGTTTTAAACTAAAGTATGTTGTTTGTGTTGTCTTGACATTTCACATGCCCTGCTGAAAACTAAAGTTTACACCTTGTTTAGACCCCATTGTTTCATCTTAAACCCTGAAATATATTTTAGCACCTGTGTTGTGCGTTGTTTGCATTGAAACCTGAAGAATGTTTTAGCACCTATGCTGTGTTTTGTTGCATTGAAATCGAATATATATAAATGCTATCTTCATGTAGATTGTGTTGCTTCCATTACATGCTACCCTGTTACAAAATTGAACACGGTCAATCAGAAACATGTATTTAATCCCCATTTGTTGGTCATGTTACGCTGGCCATTGTACCATTTGACACCCTACATACTTGACTTTGTTTTTCTATTTGATTCACCTAAAAATCCTCGTTTCCTTGTCTGATCCTTGTGTTGATGCACTGTCCCATGATCGTGTTCGTTGTGATGTTGGTTCAACCCTGATCGTTGTTCGTGTTATGTCTTTTGCTATTTGTTCACCTGGAATTAACTGTGTGCATATGCACCTGGTAGGCATTTGACAATTGATTTATTTTCATGGTAAATTTATATATGCATCTGATATGTTTATGAACAATGTGTGGTTTGACCAATTATAACTATTCTACCATGCCTTGCTGAAAGGTAATGCATGCATGCAGCATCTTTTTGACTAAAATATATGTGTGGTATTTCATTATGAGTTTAATAACTTTAAATGTGTTATAAAGATTAATTATTAATTTAGTATTTTAATGACGTTGATTTACTTGAATAAAGTTAATCCTAACTCAAATGTTTTGTTTTTTGCATGAAACACTCGGGTCAAACCGAGTGTTACAGCTTAAAGATTTCGGCTATTGAAGTTAGAGACATGAGAAGACGTGCGCACTCTGGATCAAAAACTCTATAAATTTTAAAAGCTTCCGCTATGTAAATTAATGTAAAAGTACGAAATTTGGAGTAAAAAGCTTCCGCCGTGAGATATTGTAGTTTATTTATTCTATGATTTATGTATTTGATTCTGTTAAACCCGTAAGCTAAATAACAATTTGTCATTTCGAGAGGTTTAAGCTAGTTTAATAACTAACTTGAAGCAGTCGAAAAGGTAGGTCGTTACATAATTTTTCAAGTGCATCCATTCTTGCTTATAATCTGATAGTATGTTATCATTTACGCACATGCATGCGCCGATAATTAATTGTGTATATGGTTTTAATGCATCATATAACAATTTTGAAGCTATATTAACATGAACATGCTGATTAATATATTGTATATGCATATTTATGCAATTTATAATGTATATTTTGATCTAAATAAATTCCGCAAATTTATATTTCTCAATATATGTGTATGATCTCAAGTGTATACAACTTTAAGCGTATAAACATCAAGCTTTGAATAAAATGTTTTTTTAGAATACACTTGAACCCTAAACAAGCTTATAAAGATGTAAAGTTCCTATGTCTTCACTAGTACGCTAATTTTTTTCAGAGTGCAAGGACTTAGGTCTATCAATACGCATTTATATAATCTATCTTATAGTACAACATATTTTATAGTGAAAAATCAGAATGTTAATATATATGTTGTTTTGAGTACAAAGGGTTACTTTAAGCATGAAACCATCTTGAACACAAGCAATATATTTTAAATGCACACTCTCATAACTTGGGTTTAAAAGGAAGCTGCAACATCAAATTGATGTTAAAAGAAGTAAATGGAGAGGTTGTTCAATATTGTAATCAAAGCAGCAACCAGTATTTGGGAATTAGGACAAAATTTGATGGAATGGTAGCATATATCATTGATTGGCAATTGAAAATTATGAGTGTATTCTGATATATGCTATGTGAAAGGTATGTTACAATAAATTAAACCATATGTGTATATTAGTCGGAATGAGAGTAAAAAGTTTTCACAAACCGAGTGATTAATATTTGAATTTTGATTGTTGAAATTTAATAAAGTCGGGTCAAATTATAAAAAAGTTTCAAACACTATGTGTTTGGATACTGAAACTAAATTTTTCTAAGGTAATAAATTTTGAGTTGTGATATTAAGATATTTATGATGTAAATGAATAATCTAAGTAAAATTGCGAGGACGCAATTGCTTTAAGGGAGAGTGTATAACAACTTAGGTTTTAGGGTATCCTGGGTTAATAAAGTGTAACAATTTGTGTAATTTTCATACAAAGAAGCATAAGATACAAGTTTGGAAGACTAACCCGTGTAATAATTTAAGATGAAGAAATAAAGAATTTTTTATTTGTAAGAAATTGCATAGACTGAAATAAATTAAATTCAATTATAATTATATAAATATTCATTCCAATACAGGTTTATCAATTACATTTGATGGTTTAAATAAATATTGAAAATATAAAATACGGATTAACAGTCAATATTTAAGTAGCAATATTTATTTTCAATATGAAGTGTCGTGTTTTACCAAGATAATTAGTAATTTGTAAATTTGTATATGGAGAATGTAATTTGTTGAAATTATAAAATAAAATAAGAATTTGTTTAAATTCATGTTTGGAAATATTATTGTATGAGCTTATGTGAAATTTTTGTGTTAAAATACTTTAATAGTATAAATGTTGTAGATTGGTGACTTATTGTGAAAAGTGGATAACTGTTGCAAAATGTGCCTTTGAATTCAAGTATCTTGTAAATAAATATATACGAAAGTGAAAATATTAATTGGAACTTAAAATTTTAGTGTGTTGAAATATTCTAATAATTTTTTGTGTTATTTTGTCAAGGAATTAGAATTAATCCGAATCAAAACTCAAGAGATACAAGTTTTGTTCAACTAAGATGTATAATGTATGTTTGTGTAAATGTACGGCTTTTACAAAAGTTGTATTAAAAATGATGTTAGAGTATTTAAAAATAATATATATATATAGGCATTGTGTAAATTAGACACAATATAGTTGTGTGTGTGTTTGTCAAAATGGGTTTAAATTAGGTTAATATTATATAAATAGTGTGTGTTAGGGACTAACAAGCCTAAAAATATAAAACAATTGAGTTAAAAAGAGTGATTTGAGCCATTAACTAATTTAAGAAGGGAAATATCTGGAAGGCGAGATACACGTACCTTTTATTTTTTTTTCCTGTTAAATTCTTCCTAAACTCCTCCTTATTCTTTTTAATAAAATCATTAAAGGAAAGAAGCAACTCCTCCTACAATCCTTTGCTAAAGAAAAGATACAAAAGCAAATTGATGAAAAGTTTCAACATCCTTATCTCATCAAAAAACCAAGCTTCAACAGGAACCTATTAATCAATCTTTGGAAGTTCAGGAAGAGGAGTTACAGTAAGTTTTAGAGTCTTTGCATGTTTGAAATCCTCATCAAACCGTAGGAAGCCAAATTCATTCAAATCCATGCAAGGTGAGTTGTTGCACTCACTTCTTCTAGCTTAAACCCTTCCTCATGGTTGTTTGTTGAATTATTCTTAGGTTTTTTTTTTGATGATACTTTACCAGTAACTTGAATTAGTTTCAGTATCATGCTAGTCTCCAAACCTTGTCTGCTTCAAACTTTGAGCCTTTTTAGATTTCTCATTTCATGTTAATATTGCATGATTATTATTCGAGTGTGTTGGCAAAGCTATGCAATTAAATCCCTGCTAAAGCCCTGCAAAATCCCTGTTATAGCTCGTAGCACTCTCTTACTGCTACGCTATTTCAATTTAGCACTGATGAACAGTAGCTCCGCTTTTAGTCTCGCTATTTTCCACTACACCTGCAAAATCAAGGTTATTTAGCACCCGCTTTAGCAATACTAGTATATAAAGGATGATTTGACCAATTCTCTCTTAAAACAAATCAAAAAGTCAGTGTAAAAAGCTAATCTTAAAGCATAAGTGCCCTTTATAAGGTAGAAAACCATAATGATCATCAGATCTAGTGTGCATTATTATGATGTTCTATGATCTTGTTATATGATATTAACTAATATCAGTTTCTTCTACACAAATGATGTGAGAATGATAACTAATTAATTTTGAATATCTTATTTTATATCTATTGATCCTTTTTTACACATCCGATATATCCCTGCTATTTCCCTGCTTTATCTCCGCTACAACTTTTTGCACCTCAACCGCTATAGAATCGCTAAGCGCTTTAACTGCACAGTGGCAAAGTGATGATCTTTAATTCTGTGAATTTTCACTCTGAAGTTCCAAGCATAGCATAGCTAAAACATGGCCTAAAAATTAGTCCGTCATAGACAAGATGCATATGGAATCACATTGCCCTATGTCGACACTGGTACGCTACAACAAAAGTACAATTTTACTACTGCCAAAAATAGTTGTAATAGGTCTATTACAACTGACGTCCACTAATCTTTATATCCGCAGTTGTAATAGAACTTAATTATTTTACAACTATTTTGGACAGTTGTAAAAATTTCTTTTTTACAACTGTGTTTGGAAGCTGTAAAAGACATACTCATAACTGTTTTTGATATTTGCAAAATACCTTATTACGATTGCTTTTAGCCTTTGTTAAAAACTTTTTTACAAGTGTTACTTCCTGTTGTAGCAAATTTTATCACAACAGTCGGTAGTTGTTGCTATATGACACTTTTGCAACTTCTTTTAGCAATTACAAAATACTAATTTACAATTGTTTATAATAATTGTAATAAATATTTTCACAACTTTTTCATCAGTTGTGTTAATGATTTACAAATGTTTCCAAAGTCGTTGTAATAGAATCTACTACAACAGATAATGCAGTTGCAACAAATATTTCTTTAACTGATACATACAATTATTATTTAGTTCTTGCAACTTCTATCAACCATAAATTTCATAATATTATAATTAAAACCTACATTTCATCAATAATAATTCATAACCATTCAAGTTATATGAAACAACACGAACCATTCATAATCATCCCAACTAGTTGTCCAATAGTGTAGATATATTAGGTAGGCTAAATATAATAGCATCAGGATCCGCTACCGAATCAACAAAAACCTTCCAAGCATCAGCTCTTAATGGTACTTGGTGCACTAAAATAATAAATTCAATAGATGAATTTGTTGCTTCTACGACAACATTCCTTTGGAACTTAGTAAATTTTACTTTCTAAGCTGATCCTGAACTTGTATATTATCACTACTTATGATGTTGTTGCTATGCTAATGTGCAAAATAAAACCACAACAATTTAATTTAAATTAAAGGTACACATTTTTCATTGGTGTCTATAATTAGGATTCTGAACTCAGATGATAGTGTTACAGTAATCATAAGAACTATAAAAGAAACAGATAACGCTATGTACATAGTTTCACAGCCCTATGATGCGAGCTGCAGCAAAAAAATTATACAATCAAGGGTTGTATTTATGATCACAAACGTGGAAAGTATACAGCAAGAGGGTAGCTAAATTCAAAAGAAAGGTGATTTGGTTTCAGCAAGTGGGAAAGGAGCATCAGGGTTAATGGCTAAATTCCTACTATTTTTTTTATACATAACAGGTTTTGTATTGCCTCTTTATACTTGTTTGTAAACGTTCATATTATTTTATGTAGACTTCTCATTCTAGTTTAATATTACTGATTTTATGTAGATTTCTCATTCCAGTCAAAAAAAAACGTACTTTATATAGGTTGTAATGTCCCGCAAATCCGTAATATCAGAGTTGACTACATACATCATACGTCCAACCCAAATATCATGAAAATACGAATCATTTTTTTTAAGAAGAACAGAAATAACAACACAAAATCTCACATCACAGCAGAACAAAATATACTATATAAAAGCTTTTGAAATACAAAATTTGTACTGTATACACATATCATTATCAGAGTACAGTACTTACAACACAGTGGAACAAAACTCTATATAACTAATACTGAAGCCTCCTGCTCCAAGCTCCTTCAGATAAATCTGTAAAATCCTGAACTACTTGACTGCCCGTACAAATTTAGGCACCCAAGAGTTTAGATAAAACAAAACAAAATAAACTCCGGTTCAGTCATGGGACTGGTATGAGTAAACAATTTAAAACAGTTTGAGAAACTAAACGATATCTCGTAAGACCACGCCGTATAACACGGAATGGGTTTTTCCCTTATGAGAATCCAAAATAATCTTTATATCAAACTCTTTTGATATTATAATAGTGTCTAAATCAAATAAATAACAATCTATTGGAACACATGCATCTCACGTTCCACATATATAATATAAAATCATAAATTGCAGGCTCTTATTGGATATTGGATTCCGACTATGACAAGGTATGGAACCACCTGCCACTGGTGTATCTCTAGAGGAGAATACAACGAGTTCAACAAGAACATCTTGCAACTCAGCAATACATGACCGACCACTCATTTCGCTTGAGTGTATCGAATGTATACCATCAACGGTTCCGTTTTCCGAATGGGACAGCATCGATAGATTTAAGAATAAAAATGGAATTTCTCTAGATAGGTGATGATACGCCCTAATGGGAGCTAACCACATAGCCATGCTGCCTGCCCGATTTTTGTCATTTCCCGGTTGTTGAGGCCTGAGGCTACGATTACTTCTCTCATTGATAACACAATTACTTTGAATGCCACATTATCAGATCCGTTAATCATTAATTGGGTTTGCACAAATATTCTGGATATTATGCTAAGGGAATAGATCCGTTGCCACCATATATATTTGTACAGCCCAACATATGCGATCATTGGAAATACTTTGTCAGACATTCGTCCATATACATTCGTTCTGGGATTGAACGAAACCGAAGGCACTATTCCGTACATCCATCCTAGGCAATCTCTACCTAGGATTTATACAATAACCCTTGCACTTTACTCCGTTCTTCAACTATCTTTGGCATACATGATTCGCAATGCTTATGCCAATACGGAGTGGTTCTTCGGATAATAATCCAACCGGTCTCTCCATATTAACAACGCTAAAATGGTCAAAACTTTGATAGTCGGTGATTTAACTATCAAATGAAAATTGTCCATGTACACACAACGATCTAATTTCCAAATGGAAATTCTATCGATCAATCATATATATATATATATATATACATATATATATATATATATGTATATATATATATGTATGTTCACAATTTCTTATTCTCTCTATTTAGAAAATATATGTTATTAATATTGGAAAACATTTCCATCTCTTATTCACGCATCACTACCATTCCACAACTATTAGTCCCTAACTGTAAGCTAGTAAGAGAACAATTCTCTAAGTATCAATCCCGAAGGCTGAAACCAACATCAGATCAATACTCAGAAAACTATTCAGCTTAACTAATTTCTCGTTTGTTTCTAATTTGTTTAACTCTATTTCTTTAACACTATTTGATTAACTCTATTTCTTTTAAATCATTGTTCACTTTTAAATCGTATACCACCCAGGATTTTATAAAATTCCTTTTCATTTATAATATTCTATTTTTAAGTTCGTTTCATTACTGAATTCTATATATATTGATATATCGATTTCTAGTTTATCAATTCTTCTTAAAATATTCTAACTCCTTAAATCTCCAGAAAAATTCGCCATAACCTCCTTTGTACGGGGTTACCGAAAAAAGTCAAACCTTGGCACACAGGCCTCTCCATTCAAAAAGAAAAAGAAACAGCCAAGCGTCTTGCCGATACGGCGCATAGAATCTCTTATTCAATTTAAATACATACCTTTATGTCGAGCATTCTATTTATATCTCTTCTGATACTTTATTCCAAACCTGTCTCATGTATATCCATACATTTCAAATTCATTTCAAATTAATACACTTGTTTTAACTCAACTCGTTAATTAATTCGTTAATCAACTCTTTTGCCTATTTCACTTCCATATTTGAATATAACATGTTCAAATTTTTTTTAACTTACTTATAAACTAATCAAATTCTATTTTCCAATTCAGGTTTCATATTCGATTTGAATATGAAGTCACGAGTTTAAATTACTTATTCAAAGTTAACTTGATTCAATCGTTTTAACTTAATTTGTTAATTAGTTTGCTAATTAACTCTTTTGCTTATTTCACTAGATTTGTAAACATCATTTATAAATTAACTTGTTCATTACCTATCTTAACCCAAGTCTTCATTTCAAACCTATTTGAAACTTAATCCTTTTTATTTACAAACACCATTTATTTTACTTGTTTATATATTAAACAAGTCTCTCTTTCAAATTCATTTGAAATAAATATTTCTACTTTGGAAAAATAAATTTCCCTTTTCAAATTTACACTTGTATTTATATTTCCTGATTTATCCAATGATAATTCATTTCACTTCCTTTATAAACTTCGTTTATAAATGAACTGCTTGTTTAAATTATTCAAAACAAGTTAATATTTTTGTTCTATTCAAATTTCATATTCTATTTTACAAAAATAGAATTTCCTTTTTAAAACTGGAAAATTCCTTTCCACGATATTTTTAAATATCAACATTTAGGCCTAGTGGTAATTAAACACCCAAAACGACTAATTATTTATTTCAGGTTTTCTAACACATCATATATGATAGTATATATGCAAACAAATAAACAAACAGATAATATATTTTTGAGGAATCCAGTTGGATCCCTCCACCCTGTTTTCCTGCATCCACATATGTTAGTCAACAAAAATAATACCCATCCTGCTTCGTGGCCGGATATCGCGGTATAGAAGGTCACCCACTATCATAGCGTGGGGCGTATTTTTAACAAATAAAAATAATTCCAAATAAAGAGGTGAGTGAGATTTACTCACAGTGTATTTTTCGCTTGTCGAACATCAAATTAAATTCCATTTCGTAGCCTTCATCAATAAGGTTTTTGACGCAACTTGAAATTGCAAAAATCTGATATCATATGAAATAGATAATCTTTTTTAAAAGATATGACATATTTTATATAAATCTAAATTAAATTTCAATTTTCTAATTACCTTCTTTTTACAATTCAAAACTCAGATCACAGCTTCCCATCACTCCAATTAGTTTATACTTAAATATTGTTGAGATGTTTCCGACGTACTTCGTTATCCTTGAAATCTAAAATTGTAAAATAGTGGTATTTTTTTCAAGTTGTACAAAGTATAAATTAACTATTTTTAACTAATAAATTTGAATAAATTTTTACCTTAATCCAATTCTTAAATCCTTTCTCCAATCAAAAGGCCACGCTCTAGTAACACTACCAAAGCCAGCTTCTTTCCTGTATTGTCCTTTCCTTTTATAGCCATTTCAACTTCTTGTTCTTTCCTCTTTGCTGTACAAATCCATCTATAGTTCATCCCAACCAATTTATTGCAAAATACCAAAACTCCTTTTCCAATCCAAATCACGAAACCCGCCTCCACACAACTGTCCTCAAGGAACCGACCTTGGTGACTTCTTATAAATCACGACCTGTAGATGCACATCGACATCACCATGTTTTGCTTTAAAATCCCTATCGCTCAACTCACTAATGATCAACTCGCTCTCTCCCATAAGTTGCAAATCCATGACCTCAACCCATTGTAGAAAACGCAGCATCTCCCAGTTCGAACTCCTCAAATTCTCTACTACCGACCCCTAAGTTCACCACGTTCTTCCATGTATACTTCGCACCATTCTAGGTTCAACCGCACACCTCTGCAAACACCTAAATCACCCAGTTCGGCATCGCTACCTTCATCTTGACTTCTACTGCAACAAAAACCTATTGTATCTACCAATGGCGCACCCCATCGATCAACTCTAACCCCTACAACTTCGCACCACCAACGATAGAATCACTACGCACGAGCGCCTCCCTGAGTTGCGAACGCCTAAGTCAACGTCGAGCTTCAGGACCCTTTTGTTGGTTGTTTGGAACGCGATTTCATGGTCTTGGATGACTCAGGAAATCTAGCGATGTTTGTTTTCGATTTCTTTTTTTATAAAAAGAATGGAGAACGAGAGTGAGGAAATTAGAAAGGAGATTTCGTTCTGTTGAAATGAAATAAGGGAAGGGAAGGTATCGGCTATCAGACAGAGATGGCCATTTGATTTGTGGAGATAAAGAGGGGGACGTGTTCTTCTTCCCCGCTTATGATTTGTGCGGCCATTATTTTTCCTGCTTGTTATTTTTTTTATGTCCACACAACAAAGGAATGATATTATATTTTAAATTAGTTTTGATCCCGTGTCCTTAATTTAAAATACTCCATGATTCTGAATCCCTCTCTGAACCCAACAACTGACATTTTTAGGGGTATTCCTATATTCTGGAACCATTGGAATAGTTTCCGTTGTCTTATTTGATCGTCTGGTAACAATATTAATTTAAATTGATATAAATTAAATTCAACAAAAATAAATTCCTTGATAATAAATAATTATTATCGTTGATTTACATTGCAATATAATTTCTAAAAATTCTTTGAATTAATCTGACTCCGATTCAATTTCAAATTGAATTTTATTTCAGGTTCTCATTTTACGATAATTTAATATATACGATATTAAATCGAAATCGATTTTTAAATCAGTAACTTAATATAAAATTCCATTTATATTATCAATCCAATATTTGAATCCATATTAAATATTTAAAATTAACTCGACAGAAATCTGGGTCATTACATTCTTCCCCCCTTAAAAGAATTTCATCCCCAAAATTACTAAGGTAGTAAAAATGCTACTAACCTATTACTTTTCAAACTCTACTTATGCTGAAGCTCATATTTCATATTTATACAAATTTAGTTTTACCAAAATTTTGGTTTTCCACTCACATTTCACATCATATGTGGTTTATACTCACTTAATCTGAATGATTTAATATCCATATGTTCATATTCAATTCATACTCTATTCATATTGGTTCAAATTGATTTTAATCAATTTATTCACTTTGACCCATTAACTTACTTAGGTTAAATTTAACTTCCCAGAATTCAAATTCTCGGTTTTCTGTTTCAAACCCTTCTGAAATCACATAAATATATACATACATTTAAAATCATCTCAAATCCAAAACATTTGAAATTTCCATATCTTGTCTTTTTTTTCAAACAAAATTCCTTCAAAATTATTCTAAGGTAGCAATTCATCACATAGAAACTCGAAAAATGAACACCGATGATGGTCGACTCATCATCGGAATTATTTCCCATCTATTGGAGTGAGTTTAGTGCTTTATCACTTTAAAAATATATCTACTGATTTTTTTTGTTCAAAAACCCTTTCAAAGCATAACTATATTCTTTTAACATACTTTAGAAAATATTCTTCCAAACACCCAGGATTTAAAATTCCAAATTCTGATTTGAATTCAATTTTAATTTATCTTATTTGTATTTCATTCGTATACAAGTTCCATTTGGTTATATATATCCTTTCCAATTCTATAATATTATCTGAATATAATATTAACAACCAACTCATCCATATATGATAATAATTCCAGAAAATTATTATTTTTCTATCAAAAATAGAAATTTGAGTAAAATTATTTCATTTACCCACTTAAAAATAATATCGTGTTTAATCTTCTGTTTAAGTATTTACAAACTCTTATCGACGTCGTGGCGTCCCACGATTCGACCAGAATTCATAACCCACTCAATATACTAGCCAACACAATATAAAACAATTTTTTTTAATTAACAAATGCGCGCTCTCGTATATATACACTCAGCTCATTCTAAGGTACTACTGACCCTATCTCTAACGAGCACATTTCCACCAAAGCCTAGGTATTTGCTCAACCTAAGCTCTAATACCAAATGTAATGTCCAGCAAATCCGTAATATCAGAGTTGACTACATACATCGTGTGACACCCCATGTCCATTAATGTCACTCACAAAGGGAATGCATTAACATCTATTGAGCGTTTTAAGTGTGTATAGAACAGAAATGTAACGACCTGTATTTTTATGGGTAATAATTAATTAATTTAATTATTTAAATAGTGATTTAGAGAATTAAATGGTCGTTTAATTAAATTTTATTGAATATTTAATTAATATAAATAATAGAATAATATATTTAATTCTGAAAATAATCAGAAATATTGGAATTTACAATATTCTGTGAATTTGATTATTTCTAAGATTTAATTCAGCTTAAAATTGAATTAGAATGATGAATATATTTAAATAACGACAGTTTGAACGTATAATTATATTATAATTATAATCGAGCTCGAAATGGTGCTGCAGTTCGTAAATTGGCGATTCGAACTTCAACTGAATATACAGGGTCGGTTTTAAATCGGATTTCTGTGAAACAAGAAACGTTCAGAGGTGGTGAAGTATATTTTACTAATGGAAGAGAAAATCGAGATTTCATCGTATAGATTTTGATTTATGGCCGAATCAAATTTTAAAATAGTCGTTGTGGAATTGTTTATAAACCATAACGATATATTTAATTTTAATTAAATATTGACTTCAAATTTAGACAAGCCCTATGACACGTAGTGATAATTAAATTTTTAGAATTTTACTATAATTTTTAATTATTTAAATACGCAACTTTTTATTTGGAGTACTTTGCACCCTTGACCAATACATAAGGGGTTTCACAATATGAGTTAATCTACCGATATTAATATATTTTTGGTATTGCAGCACCTCATTGAATACAACGGTATTTTTATTTACGTTTATAGCGATCCGTAAGTAAATGAATTATGTGTAGCATGGTACGCTAGAACTAAAATATCTCTACCCAAAACACCATAAATAATCATTAACTTTCTAACCTAAATTCATTCCATCGTTCCTCAGAAATAATCCGCCGCAACCTCCCTTCCCTTTTCTTCAGCAAAACGCAAGAAACAAAAATCCACAACAAATACAAACAAAATTCTATAAATCGTAAAATAAAAGTTTATGGGTTCAGCAAGGTGAGCTCTTCCTTCTGGTATGCCGATAGAAGGCTGCGACTCCATTTTTGTTCACTAAAAAATTCCACAGTGGACTAAGGCTGAACGTTTTAGGAAATGGAAGCTTCGAATCATGAAACAAATGCTATATCTGGGTTTTTGGGGTTGAGTATTATGGCGTGGTGGGTGTTGGGCGATTTCGGTGGGTTTCGAGGTGCAAAAGGGATAAGATGGTTATAGAGGGGAAGTGATGTTGATGGTGGATTTAATGGTGAAGGCGGTTTGTGATTTACGAATGGGAGAGGGTGTTTAGTGGATGAAGCTGGAGAATGGGTTGCGGAAATTTGGTTTTTGGATTCGATGCTGGAGATGGAAGAATGTAAACGGGAGTAAGTGTGATGAAGCGGTTGTGTTGTGACTGGAAAGTGGACCTGTGTGTGAACTAGAAACAGGAAGTGCGAAAGTAAAGGAGGGTGGAGGATGTGATTTGCGGTGAGAAATACTGGAAGGATTCGAATTCCTTTCATTGGGGAAGAAGACTTTTCTGGAGCAGGCTGAAATACTGGGTGAGGAAATGGGCCTTAAGGACGTGAGTTTGGAGGGGTGATGGGCTAAAATGTGGTAAGGCCCGAATGATGATTTGTAGTAATGGACAGGAGTGGGTGTTGACGGATGGGAGTATAAAGCATCAAAATGCCTTGGTAGTGTGTACAAGAGGAGTTGCGGTTACAGGAAAATATAAGGAAGAACATTTGGAAAAAGGTATAACGTTTAAAAAGTAAATAGCGCTTAATTTAAATGTCTACTAAGATAATGATGATTAAATCGGTTTCATGTTTTGCTCAAGTATGAAGGCGAAAACAAAGTAGCAGGAAGGAATGTCCATTAAACGTAATATGAAATGATCAGTTTTAATTGTATAAAATTTAAGAATATGTTATATTAGTCTAAAATCATGGATTGTATAATTATTAACGTAGTCAAATGTTACAGAATTTCACAAAACCGATCACGCTTGAATTGTAACGACAAAATCTTCGTTGTGGCACTGATGTGGTGAGACCGAACATCATGGAACTATTGGAATGATTGGAGTTCGCTACAATTTATATCGAAATAAATTGTCTGATTAGAATCGACTATCGATTATCATACTTTAACGATAATCGACAATGTGAGTAAAAACTCACCAACTCTGAACAGTTATATTTTTTATCACGTATTCTTAGAACTGATAATTATCTGTTGATTGTTGTGTGTTAACTGTTTGGTTGAATTGCTTATGTATTGGTTGAAATTATAGATAACAATGTATATATAAATCATCAATCGAAAATTGATTCTGTTTATCAGAATATTTTATACTCGTGTTGTTTAAAATCTATGATGCAGGAAAACAGGTTGGAGGGATCCAACAGGATTCCTCAATATTTATAATACTGTTTGTTTTCATGTATTGTGTTATATGATGTGATATAATCCGTGATTGATTATAATGACACTGGTCCTGTTAATTGGTATTTTAAATACCGTAATAAATACTGGAATGTGAAAAGGGAATTATCAAAGTGTATATTGAAAATAATATATTTATAAAATCACAAGGTTTTATAAAAGGAAGATATTTAGAAAACGCGTAAAGTTTTATAAAAGGAAAATGTTTATAAAACGAATAGTTTTTGAATAAAGGAATATTATTTATAAAATAAAATAATTATTAAAGGAATATTTATTTGGAAAATAAACAGGATTTATAAAAAGGAAGTTGACGAGACATAAAGGAGTTAATCAGATTTAGTTATTTGAAGTCGAGTTAATCGAATATGGTTAGTCGAATAGAGTTAATCGAACAGAGTTAATCAATTGGAGTTAATCGACTATTAGTTATTTGAATAGAGTTAATCAAATAGAGTTAAAGGAATAGAGATAAGCAAAATTAGAAACTGACTAGAATTAATAAGTTGAATGATTTCCTGAGTATCGATCTGATGTTGGTTTCGGCCTTCGGGGTTTATACTTAGGGAGTTGTTATCTTGCTAGTTACAGTCAGGGACTGATAGTTGTGGAATGATAGTGATATGTAAATAAACAATGGAAATGTTTTCCAGTGTTAATAACATATATTTTCTAAACATAGAAAATAAGGAAATGTGAATATATATGCAGATATATATGATGAATGATGATTGATTGATATAATTTCCATCTGGAAATAATATCGTTGTTTGCACACGTGTTTTTCTTTGATAGTTAAATCACAGACTATAAAATTTTTGACCATTTTAACGTTGTTAACATGGAGAGACCGGTTGGATTATTATCCGAAGAACTACTCCATATTGGCATAAGCGTTGCGTATCAAGTACGCTGAATATATTGAAGACGGAGTAAAGTGAAAGGGCTGTTGTATAAATCTTAGATAAAAATTACCTAAGATTGATGAACTGAATAATGCCTTCGGTTTGTCCAGTCCCAGGACGACCTGTATGGAAGAATGTCTGACAGAGTATATTTAATTGATCGCGAAAGTTGATCTCTTCAAACGTATTTACGTTTGCTGGTGGAGGAATTCGTTTCTCTTAGCTGTATACCCATGGTATTTTTGGGCAATCAATTTGTGATTTGGCGGGTATGACGATGTGACATTCAAAGTGAATAAATGTGTGATCTGTCAGAGATAAGCGTGGCCTCTAGCCTCACAACCGGGAAATGACAAAAATCGGGCAGGCAGCATGGCTATGTAGGTCGCACCTATTAGGGTGCATAATCACCTGATCTTGAGTTTCATTTACTTCAAAAAATCTATTGTCGATGCTGTCCCATTCGGGGAACGGTTGCCGATCCTAACCGTTGGTGATTTACATTCGATACAGTACAGCGAAATGAGTGGTCGATCATGTGTGGCCGGGTTGCAAGATGTTCTTGTTGAACCCAGTGTATTCCTCTCTAGAGGTACACTAGCGAAAGGTGGTTCCATACCTTGTCATAGTTGGAAATCCATTACCCAATACGTGCTTGCGGTTTTTGTTGTATACTATATATGTAGAACGTGAGATGAAAGTGTTTCTGCTAGATGATTATTATATTGTGGTTGATATACATTATTATTGTATCAAAAGGTTTTTGATATAAAGATATTTTGGATTCTCATAAGGGAAAAACCCGTTCTGTTATACGGCATGGTCTTATGAGATATTGTTTACTTGTTCGAACTATTTTAAACTATTTTACTCACACCAGTCCCATGACTGGCCCGGTGTTTATTTTGTTTTGTTTCCCTAAACTCTTGGGTGCCCAATTTTGTACGGCCAGTTAAGTAGTCGAGATTTACAGATACTTGAAGAGCTGGAGTAGGAGGCTTCAGGATCATATAGCTATAGTTTATTTCCGCTGTGTTGTAAGTGTTGTACTTTGATAATGATGTATATTCAAGTACAGATTTATATTTCAAAGTTATGTTATATATATTATATGTTATTCGTTCCGTTGTGAGGTTCGTGTTACTCTGATGTTGTGTTCTTCTTCTTCTTCTATTCTAAGTTTCTATCTTATCTTTCCTCACCCTCTATTTTCTTTCATTAACTACCGGTATTTTCGATCCTTGGATGTTTGATATGTGTTGTATATCGGATAACCAAGATCGACAAATTTCCGGGACGTTACAGTTGGTATCAAAGCAAAGATTAAGTAATTACCTTGGCTCTGTGGCGTGACTCAGTAGAGATGGGGTTAGTAATACCCTAGATTGAGTTGAGTGTATATATACGAGAGAGTATTTGTTATTTAATATAAAGTGGTTTTATATTGTGGAGATTTATTGGTTGAGTTGTTTATGAGTTTTGGTCGATCAGTTTGATCCACTGTATCGATAGGAGTTTATAAACACTCGAATACGATGAACCGTCATGGTATGTTTTGAAAAGAGGGTAAATGAAATAATTTTACCCAAATTTGATTTTGATATAAAGGGTTTATATTGAAATGATTTTAATATATTGGATATATTGGTTGTTATTTTAATCGAATAAGATTATAAAATGTGAAATGGTTATGTAAATAGCAAATCAGAATTCGTATAAGTGAAATACGTGAAATCAAATGAATTAAATCTGAAATTATAATCAGGATTGAAATTAAAACCCTGGAAATTGGAAAGGCGTTTGTAAATGGATTTGAATTGAACATATGAGAATTTTAAAATCCTAGGAGATTTTAAATTGTTTTACAAGCATTCGGAATGGTATTTTGAAATATATTTCAAAATAAAATTGTTTAGAAATGGTTTTGAAAAGTTATATAGTATTGAACTCACTTCGATAGCTGGGAAATAACCCTGATGATGAATCGCGACATCATTAGTGTTCATTTTCGAGTATGTAAGTGACGGATTACTTCCAAAGATTTTGTTTTTAAATTGATTTGAGAAAAGCAAGTTGTTTCAATCCTGAAAAGGAAAGTTTGATTTTCGAAATGGTGAACTGTTTAAAACTCCCAGGAAATGATTGTTTGAATTAAAACCAAATTAAGCAGGAATTCGGGAAAACAAATTGAATTAAATCCAGTTAAGTGCAAATGAATTGAATTAGAACGATTTCGAGACAAATGGGATTTGTGTGATAAGAAGTTGAAATAGAATTTATTTGGTAAATTAAGATTTGGAATAGAGAATGGAACTCGAGTTGAAGTGAAATTCGACTTAGGTATAAGCGAATGGTTGGATTTGTGGATAAAAACAGATGGAAATTTGATTGGGATGACATTGGTATATGCTGAATTAGCAGTAATGATATGCTCGACAAAAAGGTACAAGTTTATATTATATATTGGGTATGAGATTTTGATGAGCCGAATTGGCAAGCCGCTTGGCTGTTTAATTTTATTTTGGGTTGGAAAAGGCCTAGAGAGGCGAGTTGGAGTTTGAGCTATTGACCAGTACAAAGAAGGTGCTGGCAAAAATTTTCGAAAAGTTAAGGTGTTAGAAAATTTTCAGGATTTTTGAAAATATTCGTTAATAGAATTAAATTAAATATTTAATTGAAATTCATTTGGTTCAGTTGAAACTGAAGTTGAGAAGTGAACAATATAGTCTAGCCAGTCGATAGGGTTTGTTTCTACCTTAGCAATTTCGAGGTCGAAATTATTTTAAGTGGGGAAGAATGTAACGACCCGTATTTTTACGGGTAATAATTAATTTATTTAATTATTTAAATAGTGATTTAGAGAATTAAACGGTCGTTTAATTAAATTATATTGAATATTTAATTAATATAAATAATAGAATAATATATTTAATTCTGAAAATAATCAGAAATATTGGAATTTACAATATTCTGTGAGTTTGATTATTTCTAAGATTTAATTCAACTTGGAATTGAATTAGAACGATGAATATATTTAAATAACAACAGTTTGAACGTATAATTATATTATAATTATAATCGAGCTCGAAATTGAGCTGCAGTTCGTAAATTGGCAATTCGAACTTCAGCTGAATATACAGGGTCTGTTTTAAATCAGATTTCTGTGAAACAAGAAACGTTCAGGCTGGTGAAGTATATTTTTCTAATGGAAGAGAAAAATTGAGATTTCGTCGTATAGATTTTGATTTATGGCCAAATCAAATTTTTAAATAGTCGCTGTGGAATTGTTTATAAACTATAACGATATATTTAATTTTAATTAAATATTGACTTCAAATTTAGACAAGCCCTTTGACACGTAGTGATAATTTAATTTTTAGAATTTTACTATAATTTTTAATTGATTAAATACGCAACTTTTTAATTGGAGTATTTTGCACCCTTAACCAATACATAAGGGGTTTCACAATATGAGTTAATCTACCGATATTAATATATTTTTGGAATCGCAGCACCTCACTAAATACAACAGTATTTTTATTTACATCTATAGCGATCCGTAAGTAAATGAATTATGTGTAGCATGGTACGCTAGAACTAAAATATCTCAACCCAAAACACTATAAATAATCGTTAACTTTCTAACCTAAATTCATTCCATCGTTCCTCAGAAATAATCCGCCGCAACCTCTCTTCCCTTTTCTTCAGCAAAACGCAAGAAACAAAAATCCACAACAAATATAAACAAAATTCTATAAATCCTAAAATACATGTTTATGGGTTCAGCAAGGTGAGCTCTTCCTTCTGGTATGCCGATAGAAGGCCGCAACTCCATTTCTGTTCACTAAAAAAATCCATAGTGGACTAGGGCTGAACGTTTTAGGAAATGGAAGCTTCGAATCATGAAACAAAAGCTATATCTGGGTTTCTGGGATTGAGTATTACGGCGTGGTGGGTGTTGGGCGATTCCGGTGGGTTTTGAGGTGCGAAAGGAATAAGATGGTTATAGAGGAGAAGAGATGTTGATGGTGGATTTAATGGTGAAGGCGGTTTGTGATTTACGAATGGGAGAGGGTGTTTAGTGGATGAAGATGGAGAATGGGTTGCGGAAATTTGGTTTTTGGATTCGATGAGGGAGATGGAAGAATGTAAACGTGAGTAAGTATGATGAAGCGGTTGTGTTGTGACTGGAAAGTGGACCTGTATGTGAACGAGAAACAGGAAGTGCGAAAGTAAAGGAGGGTGGAGGATGTGATTTGCTGTAATAACCCGGAAAATGTGAACCAGTTTAAAATTTTTAAATTAGGTTATTACCAAGAAATTTGAATAGTTGAAATAATATATTTCAATAAAATATAGAATTTGGTATGGTATGGCCGTTTGAAATTTTGAATACAAACTTAGTCTGACTGTACCGGGTGGAAAATATAACGGATTTTAGCGAAACTGAAAATATTTAAATCTGTTTATCAATACCTTTCTAACGAATCTGAAAAATCGAAATTTCATAACGGAAATCAAAAGTTATGGCCAAATGAATTTTCAGAAAGGTCGCTATATAGTATATATAGCCCTTGAAAATTGAGATTTTGCATACGACCTCGGAATTCGATGAAACTACTTTTGTTGGGTCCGGGATGTCAAATTATTGCTAAGTTTCAAATTTCGTAATTTTTGAAGCTAGTATGTGAGCGGGGCAAAAGATAACGTGTTTGGTCAAATTCTGTTAAAATGGGTCGACCTAAAAATGGCCGTTTTTCAAACGAGCTCAGAATTCAACGAAACTGGTTTTGTTAGGACCGTATCGTCAAAACAAAGCTAGATTTATTTTTCTGGAATTTTTAGATTCAGTTTGTGGCCCTAGCAAATTGAAATGTACGTATAAATTAAATATCGAATGTTTTATATTTTAATTTGAAAAATAACTGACTGTAACAGTCGAAATGGCCAACGAAACATATCCCATTGTGTTCGGAAAGGGGGTATTTAGCTAGGGGCGACAGTCGTTGGGTTTGATTTCGTGGTCGTTTGAAGAAGGGGTATTTTTGGAATTAAATAAATTAAAAAATTAAAATAAAAAGGGCATCAACCAATCAGAATTCATCTTCTTCCTCGAAACCTCTGTCGCGACGCGGAAACCCATCCGAATCTTCTCTCGTCAATTTCTCCGCATCCACTCAACGAAATCAAGCAAACCCAGTTCCAATTTGAAGAGCATTCAGAGATCTTCAAATCCATAGTAATTTCACGAATTATCATTGAGTATTGAAGGAGATATCGCGTCGGGAAGCTCCGACCTTTGCGCCGCCGCCGTGCCCTCTAGGAGGCGTCGAGTTCAACATCTCAGGTAGCTTTGGAAAGCTCTCTCCTTCCTCTTCGACGTGGCGCTGGCCGTTCGTCCTAAAGCTTCGTGGTTTTGCCGAAAAATTCAACCCTAGCTTTCGAATCAAAAAGGGGTATACGGCTGAAACTGATTTTTACACTTTAAAGCGTTGCAAACTTGTAAAAATCATATCTTTTTGCTATGTTAACGAAATTCGATGAAACAGGAGACACCGTGACCGCAAGGAGGCTCTCTACATTCTAGAAGAAGCCGCGGATTTTTCTGACCTTCCTACGATTTTTAGCACCGCAAGAACCAATGTGAGGAATCTAAACTATTTGTGTGAATGTAATCGCGTTGTATAAATTATATAAGCGAAGTGTAAATTATATACACATTGTATACCTCATGTACATGTGTTGTATAAGTTATATTAGCGATGTATAAATTATACAAGCGTTGTTTGAAACATATATGCTTTGAATTGTGGTCAAATGCAAGTGAATTATTATATTATATATATATATACTCCCCTCGTCCACAAACCATGGACGATATTTATTGCTTGTGATTGACGTGATATTATATGGTATGACGAATGGTTGGAAATAATTGTTTGTGGTTGATATTATGGTTGAAAAATACCTTTGTGGTTGACAAATACCTTTGTGGTTGAAAAATACCCTCTTGTGGTTGAAACAAAATAGAATAGGATTGTGGAATTGAAAATAAAACATGCCGCCTGCGTGCGAACTAGATGCATGATCCCCATTGTCAAAAACCGCGAGGTTTTAAGGTAGAGCGAGGAGCCGTACTAGGGACGGTCCCGGTTTTAACTACCCTGCTGTTATGCTGCCGAAATTTTCTGAAATATTTATGTGTTAGAATAATATTCACTCATTGAAATTATTTACATATGCTATATCGAATATTCATGTATTGAGTTGCAATTCATTCGTTGAGTTGAAATTCATGTGTTGAATATTATTCGAATTTAAACAAATGGCTTTAGCGATAAAAATCACATTTTTATATATATACAAACTATATTGAATATTCATGTGTTGAGTTGCAATTCATTCGTTGAGTTGAAATTCATGTGTTGAATATTATTCGAATTTAAACAAATGGCTTTAGCGATAAAAATCACATTTTTATATATATACAAACTATATCGAATATTCATGTGTTGAGTTGCAATTCATTCGTTGAGTTGAAATTCATGTGTTGAATATTATTTGAATTTAAACAAATGGCTTTAGCAATAAAAATCACATTTTTATATATATACAAACTATATCGAATATTCATGTGTTGAGTTGCAATTCATTCGTTGAGTTGAAATTCATGTGTTGAATATTATTCGAATTTAAACAAATGGCTTTAGCAATAAAAATCACATTTTTATATATATACAAACTATATCGAATATTCATGTGTTGAGTGGCAATTCATTCATTGAATTGAAGTTCATGTGTTGAATGTTATCATCTTTTAAAAATAAAATGAATCGACATTGAAAACTATATTTTTATAGTAAATAAGAAGTGTTAAAAATACACACGTGTCGAATAAATATTTTTGATGATAAAAATATTCCTTTTATCAAGTATATGCTTAGTTAAAAATACACACGTGTAGAAATAAACAATAGTTTGCTAGAAATATTATTATTAGCTTTGTTCTGCATATATATACATGTGTTGAATAGGAAAAATGGATTAGCTGTAGAGTAAAGAAATTATTTGCGTGCCCGACAAATAGGTAAACCTTGATGAGTTGGCTGCGCAATTTTATTTATATATCAACTCCTGTGCATGCCATTGGATGCGGAGTGCTGGTTTTTCTGTGTGAAATAATAAATAACGCCATAGGATAGTAACAATTAATTTTGAACTACACTTCATGGCATACTTCTTGACGATAGGCATACTTCATCATATTCCACATAAGCAATTGGAGCTTGTGTGACGAGGTGGAAGATTTACCATATAAGCAAGAGGCTTGTATGGCGATGACTATGTACTACAGGTTGAACTGATGACTGATATGGACTATATAAATTATAACGATAAATTACTAGATTAATAAAAACCCCACACGGGTCTGGAGTTGACAATAATCACGTCGCTCTAGTTATTAGATACGGCACACGGACTATTTATTTCCACACGGAAACGGGGTGACGGGAATTTATTCTCTGGAGTGATTATCAGTACATGCTCCCCCGTAAACACCAGAATATATCACTAAAAATATGTGAATGCTTTTTAGGATTTATTGGGTACCTAATACGGCCCAATAAATTTCCAAACCCCTCCCCGTACAAAGGAGGTTATGGCGAAATTTTTCGAAATATTAAGGAGTTAGTGAAATATTTGAAGTGAAAACGAAGTTGAAAATATAGAATGAACTATAGTTGAAAGCATAGGACGAACTATATTTATATATATAAATATAAATATAATTAAAAGGAATAGAGGCCGTGCAGTTCGCGTTTCGGAATCGTAATTTGAAACGATTAGTGCGAGAAATCTGACCATCGGATTTTCCCGAAACTGCAATCGCTGGGTTCGCCTTGGAAATATCTTTCCAACGGCACCAACCTTGTAAAAATCCAACGGTTGGATTGTCCGGAATGTTTAATTCAAATTAGAAGAAAAACAGCGCCAGAATCGTTTATATTTATATATAAATATAAATATAATTAATTTAAATCGAATAACGACGCTGCAGTTCGAATTTTGAAACCGTAACTTCAAACGACTAGTGTGGAAGATCCGACCGTCGGATTCTCACGAAACTGGAACCGTTGGGTTCGCTTTGGGAATATCTTCCCACTGATATAGACTTTGTAGAAATCCAACGGTTAGATTTTCCAATATGTGTAAAACAAATTAGAAGAAAAACAGCGCCAGTGCCACGGCACGACCTGAAACGTCGTTTAATTAAATATGGCCATTTTTAAATAAATAAAAATGGCGAAAAATCGTTATAAAATATTATAAGCAACATAGGTTGCAAATAAACCAATTGGGCTTGAATTGTTTGATATTTGATGGTTGTATGTGTATGACATGAAAATGACACTAAATAACTGAAAGATGGATGTCGAATAATATAACCATATAAAGAATCGATTTAAATTCTAATGATGTGAATTATTTGAAAAGGCCGAGCCAACCCTCATTTCAAATAATTCATTGAGCGATTTGAATTGAAAAATGCAAAGACGATTCAAGACCGACGATCTTCGTATCGGTTGGATGGGCGCTACTGAGGTTCCTAACCGGAGTAGCTACCGGAAGGGGACGGAAGTAGTAGCCGTCTGAACGTATGTGTTGATTGGACGGATATACGAGGAATTGACACCTCCGGTTTCGTTCAGACCCAGGACGGACTTGTAAATGGACTGTGTGTCTGACATTGGATTTTGTTCTATATTGATTGATCTCTGTTAAATATATATCTGTTTGGCGGCGGAGAATTTATTCTTTTGCTTAACGCCCTTCTCTGAGACGTACGAGCTTAGAGGTTATATATCGATGGAAATCAATCGTATGGAGTGGACTGCCTATGTGGCATGCCAAGATGCTGTGATCAAGGCTTCTGTTGCAAAGCAAAGTCTTGTGGATGATGATCAAAGCAAGGTCTACATGGCCTAGCTTTGTGTATTTCGTAGATTCGCGAGCCTCACACCCCGGTATGAGTTAAAAACGGGATACGGACTGCAGGGAGAGCACGACGTTTCTTTCTAGCTATGGTGGTGTCAGTGACTTACCAGCCCTGACATATTTATCTACTTTTCACCTTTGTGGTTGTTGGAATGCGAGGCGCCTCGATTATAGGTCTGTAAGGACCGGGAAACGTGTGTTCAGGAATAAATAATCCTCTAACGTAAGTGAGGACCGGCCCTGAAGCATCCAGGGGTTACCCAGAGTGTGTAGTCCCGAGGCATTTGCTAGAGTGTCTCGAAGCGGAGAGGAGCTTGCCCCTTGCCTCGACTCATGACGGAAATCCAATTTCCAATACGAAATAACGGTCTTGATTGTAGAACTAGTATGGCAACATAGTAGATGGTAGCTATGCCGCCTATGATTGATATTTATGATGCTATTCGTTTTTGAAACATATATGCACTAGTAATAATATCAAATGATTTTTCTTTATACGTATCAAGCATATTTGGCCCTTATAAGGTAAAACTCTATCCTCCGGCTTGCGTTGCATTGTATGATGGGACCTGAGTCTTATACTGGCTTCATTCTTTCTAAAAGCACTGCGTTGTTTTAAAAAGAATTTACTTTGTTTTAAATGCACTAGCAATCACTGGAGTAAACCCGTTCCGCGAAAGTGGCGTGGTCCTATGATTTGCTATTACTGTTGTTTAACTGTTAAATAGATTCCTCATACCAGTCCCCATGACTGACTCGTTGTTTGTTTCACTTTGCAAACGCGGGTGCCCTTATTTTCACACGGGCAGCCTAGTATACAGGTGACAGGTGGTTTTTGGTTCTGCACTGCTTCATAGAGTGCATTTTTGGCTCATGGCGAGGCTGACTTCACAGAGATGACTTAGACATTTTCCTCCATTACTATACTTACATTATGATTCCTCCACTGGCGATGCAGACTGATTTACTTCCCTTATTTCTTATTATATTTATATGTATTCCGCCTTCGGCGATGTAGACTGATACTCTTATTATGTCTCACTGCATGTATGTATTCCGCCTTTGGCGATGATGACTGGTCACTTTCCTTTTATTTACTAAGTTATATCCCACGTTATGCTATTCTGATATTCCTACATGTTGTGATTCCGCTGTCATATCCATGTAAAATTATTTTATTTATTGTTTCTGCTATTATCTGTACTCTGCTATGATGATTAATGTGTTATTTCCCGATGATTATCCTTAATACCGCCCCCGGATTTTGGGATCGTCACAGTTGGTATCAGAGCTTTGGTTAACCTTAGTTCCGGGATCTAACACATTTAAACATCTTGTCAGAATAGAATCAGTAGTGTTCTAATGCGAGTAGCTCATTAGAGATAGGATTAGCAATGTCCTAGAATGAGCTAAGCAGATTAGCAAAACAATTTGATCAGTACATCATCATTATCTTTCCTTGTATTCTCTTGCTTTATCATTTATGAATATTATCAAATCTATGAGCTTGACTCTTTTCTTGCTTATACAGTATTCTCTTAGATGGCTACACGAGCAGTAGCAGCTAGAGGAGGCCGTGGAGGCCGAGGAGTGGCAGCAGGAGGACGGGGGAATATCCCCGTAGCTGTGGAAATCCCTATTGTTCAGCCACCAGCACCAGAAGACTTTGAGCTAGATAAAGTGGCAAAGAGATACAGAAATCTTGGGGGGAAACCTTTTACTGGCACTGGCACAGTGACCGAAGCTATAGCTTGGCTAAAAACCTGTGAGAAAATCTTCGAAGGCATGGGTATGGGAACTAACAACAAAGCCCGACTTGGCATTTGGCTCCTTCAGGAAGAAGCAGAGCTGTGGTGGGATGCCATTACCTCTGGGGATGCAGCTGGTACTATCCGGACTTGGGAGCAGTTCAAGACTTTGTTCAATGAGAAGTTTGTTCCGGAACAAGCTCTAGAGAGGATGCGGGAGCAATTTTCTAATCTCCAGCAGGGAGACCTCTCTATTCAAGACTATCTGAATAAGTTCACTCAGCTATCGCGCTATGCTCCAGAGATGGTTTTGACCAACAAAGCGAAGAATAAGAGATTCATATTTGGGCTGAAGCGCAAATACCACGATAGAGCTATGAGCAACATCAAACTCTCCTTTACAAAACTAGTAGAGATGGCTTGCAATTACGAAGACATGGATGAGAGGCATGCTAGCCAAGACCGCGCTAAAAGCCAAGCAGGGAATAAGCGCAAGACTTCAACAGACCAACCCGAATCTAGCACTACCGCAGCCGCTACTCAAAAACCCGCAAAGATCCCGAAAGGAAACTGCTACAATTGCGGGAAGCCCGGTCATTTCTCTAATGTATGCAAGGCCCCAAAGAAGCCAAAGGCCAATGACTCAGTCGAATGCTACAACTGCCACAAGAAGGGGCACTACAGCAGGAACTGCCCTCTGAAGCAGAATGCACAGGTGGCCCATGTCTATGACGGGAAGACCCCGCCAGCTATCACCGATGGATCAGGTAAACCCGATGTCTTGGGAGGTACCCTTACCATTAAAAATATTCCTGTTTCTGTACTTTTTGATACTGGTGCATCACGTAGCTTCATTTCTGGTAACCTTGTTCACAAGTTGAAATTAAAAAGAGGAAAACTTAAGGAACCAATTAAAGTTCAAAATCCGATAAGAGGTTCTGTCAGTCTCAGTTCGTACTGTAGAGTGCCTGTCTCTTATTCTTGCTACAAATTCTCTTTTAAAGTAATTGTCATGGACCTTTCCAACTTTGATATTATACTGGGATTGGACTGGTTGACAAAATATAAGGCCGAAGTTAGATGTGCCGAAAGAATCGTAAAAGTCGAAACGAAGCTTGGACCTATATATATACCATGTCATGGCTAAGAAATCAATAGAACAGAATTTTGGTCTTCTTTAGAAGTTACTCCCCCTTCAATAGAAAAGATACCGGTCGTGAAAAACTATGCGGATGTGTTTGAAGAAGTAGAAAACTTACCGCCGCAAAGAGAAATTGAATTTAGAATTGATCTAATTCCGAATGCCCGACCAGTAGTACATCCAATAAGAAGAATGGCCCCAAAAGAAAAAGAAGAGCTAAGTAGTCAAACCCGAGAATTACTTTGGAAAGGTCTGATCAGAACAAGCTTTTCAGCATGGGGAGCCGCAGTAGTATTTGTCCCGAAATCAGACGGTACTCTAAGACTTTGCGTCGATTACAGGGATCTCAATAAGCAGACACTGAAGAACAAATATCCTTTGCCCCGAATAGATGATCTGTTAGATCAATTAAATGGAGCAACAATATTCTCCAGAATGGACCTAGCTACAGGTTTCCACCAATTGCGTATAGCCGAAGACTGTGTTCCTTTGACAGCCTTCAGGGGTCCCGATTTATTCTACGAATGGTTAGTAATGTCGTTCGGCTTGTGCAACGCTCCGGCATACTTCGTTGATCTTATGAACAAAGTGTTCCGTGGTGTGTTGAATAATTTTGTTCTAGTCTTCATTGATGACATTTTAATCTACTCTAAGTCGGAAGAAGAGCATGCAAAAAATTTAGAACTAGTGCTGAAAATTCTAAGAAGAAATGTCTTGAAAGCTAAATTTTCTAAGTGTGTCTTCTGGCAGAATGAAGTCAAATTCCTAGGCCACGTCGTGTCAAAGGAAGGAATTGCTGTAGACCCAAGCAAAATTACAGCGATTCAGAACTGGAAGCAACCTACTACGCCCACATAAGTTCGAAGTTTCCTTGGGTTAGCTAGTTACTATCGGAAATTCGTTCAGGATTTTTCAAAGACATCAGGAGTATTGAGAAAGCTTACAAAGAAGCATGAAAAATTCAAATGGACTCCCGAATGTGAAGAAGCTTTTCAGGAGCTGAAACTGTAATAACCCGGAAAATACGAGCCAATTTAAAATTTTTAAATTGATTATTTACAAGCAATTTGAACCATTGAAATAGAATATTTCAATAGAATTAGTGAATTAGAAATAGTGAGTCAGTTTGAAAATTTGAATTCATACTTTGACCGACTGTGCAGGGTGGAAAAAATAACGGATTTTAGTGAGACCAAATTATTTAAATCTGTTAGCCAATACCTTTCTAACGAATCTGAAATATCGAAGTTTCATAATGGGAATCAAAAGTTATGGCCGAATGAATTTTCAGAAGAGTCGGTATATAGAATATATAGGCCTGGGAAAATTGATATTTTTCATATGGCCTCGGAATTCGACGAAACCACTTTTGTTGGGTCCGGGATGTCAAACTATTGCTAGGTTTCAAATTTCATAATTTTTCGAATCAATATGTGAGCGTGGCAAAAGAAAACGCGTTTGACCAGTTTTTGTTGAATTTAATCGACTGGAAATTGGCCATTTTTCAAACGGTCTCAGAATTCGACGAAACTAGTTTTGTTAGGACCGTATCGTCAATACGAAACTAGAAAATATTTTTCTGGAATTTTTCTAGTTAGTATGTGACCCCGGTAATTTGAAATGTACGTTTAAAATTCAATATAAGGATTTAAATGTAAATTCAACGGGAACTGATTGTAACGATCAAACCAGCTTACGATACATATCCCATTGTGTTCGGAATGGGGGTAAAACGCTATGGACGACAGGCGGTAGGCCTCGTTTCGAGGTCGTATGTAAAAGTCAACCTTTTTGCAAAATTAATTAAATAAATAAATAAAAAATTCCCCCCTTTTCTTCTGCTTGCCCCCCCCCCCCCCCCGATTCATTATTTAGAAACGAGAAAAAAAAAACCTAACCAAATCGCGCCGCCGCCTGACCCTCGAACCCTGCCGTCGCACCTCCCTGAACCACGAGCCACCGACGCTCCTTCTTCTTCCCTCCACTTCGAAATCTACGGTGACCTTTTAGTTATTTTATTTTTATTTTTGTTTTTGTTTTATAAAAACTGATTTATAAAACGATTTAAAAACTAATTTCTGAATTTGTAAAAGATTTAAAAACTGTATTTTTTTTAGATTTATAAACTGATTTTATAATGAATTTAAAATTGATTTTAATTAGATTAAAAACTGATTTAAAAAGAATTTTAAAACTGATTTAAAAAGAATTTTAAAACTGATTTAAAAAGAATTTTAAAACTGATTTAAAAAGAATTTTAAAACTGATTTAAAAAGAATTTTAAAACTGATTTAAAAAGAATTTTAAAACTGATTTAAAAAGAATTTTAAAACTGATTTAAAAAGAATTTTAAAACTGATTTAAAAAGAATTTTAAAACTGATTTGAAAAGAATTTTAAAAACTTAGTTTTTAAAGATTTATAAACTGATTTGAAGGAATTTTTAAAGATTTAAAAACTGATTTTTAAAGATATAAAAAAAACTGATTTTTAAAGATATAAAAAGCTGATTTTATTTTAAAAATTTGAAATAGAAAAAGGTTTTATCTTTTAAAATAGAAAAGGTTTTATCTTTTAAAATAGAAAAAAAAGGGTTTAAATTTTGAAATAGAAAAAGGTTTAATCTTTAAAAGGAAAAGATTTGAATTTGCAAAAATAAAGAGCATATTTTTAAAAAAGAGAAAAGACGGAATTTTTTTTAAGTAGAAGAAGTAAGATATGATTCTTATATTTTTAAAGCAATAAAAATATAATTTTTACATCATAGGAATATTAAAAATATAATCTTTGTTTTTAGAATGCAATCTTTATATATTGAATAACATAGTAAAAATTCGATTTTTACCTATGTAGAGAATACGGGCAACGAAAGCGACAAGAAGGCGACATAGGCGAAGATTTCCATAAAGGAAGAGTCGTGTTATTGGATAGCAATCGGTGAGAATTTCTCACTCTTCAATTTCTTTATATATATATATATATGTGTGGAAATAAAAGTGAATTGCTATATATAAATATAAATATATATATATATATATATATACACGCCCCCTCGTCCACAAACCATGGACGATATTTATTGGTTGAAATTGTTGTGAAAATTGGTTGACGGCAAATTGTTGTTTGGGACTGTTTGTGGTTGGTATTGAATTGATTGAGGTTGAAAAATACCCGTTTGTGATTGGAAAATATTTGGTTGAAACCACATAGGATTAGTTTGTGGAAATGAAATAAATATAAACATGCCGCCTGCGTGCGAATTAGATGCATGATCCCCATTGTCAAAAACCGCGAGGTTTTAAGGTAGAGCGAGGAGCCGTACTAGGGACGGTGCCGGTTTAACTACCCTGCCGTTATGCTGCCGAAATTTTGAATAATCTTTGTATGTTAGAATTATTTTCATATGTTGAAATTATTTTACATGCATAGAAATTAAAGCCATATATATTGAAACTATGTCCATGTGTGGAAATATTCATGTGTTAAAAAGTGTTGTGTGAAAATAAAATTCATTTGTGAATGAATGAAGTGTATAAACAATAAAAATCACATTTTTATATATAAATGAAGTATGAAAAATATTCGCCTTATATAAATAATTTCAATCATAAAAATCCCATCTTTCTAATATGAACAACATAAATAAATTGTCCATGTGTGGAAATACTCATTTGTTGAGAAGTGTGTGTAGTGGAAAGGTTCATGTGTTGAATAAAAAGATTGAACGATAAAAATTACATTTTTATTGAAACTATGAAGTGTTGAAACCATACATTGGTTGAATAAATATTTTAAATGATAAAAATATCATTTTTATCATATGTGTGATATGCTAAAGATATGCAGACGTTGAAACAAATATTTGTGATGGAAATATTATTTTTAACATGCACAGGAACTAAATAAAATAGTCATGTGTTGAAATCTACTTTAGTTCGCCAAAACTATCATCTTTGAAATGTGATGTGTTAAAAATAGCCACTGGTTCGAATAAATGTGCATGAGTTGAAATATACATTAACTAGCTAATGATATGATTTTAGCCTATGCATGCGATATTAGAATGAATGGTGTTTTTAAACCAAAGCAAATCAAATATGAAGTTGAATAGAAAATGATAAATGTTAGAAATTGTATATATGTGCATGCATATCTATTGAACATGTTAAAGCAAAAAGGGGCTAGAGAAGAGGAATAAAATTTTGTGCCCGACAAATAGGTACACATTTACTGTTTTGTTTGGGTGATGATTTTATGAGCCTGTTGGCTAGCCGCTTGGCTTTTTCTTTTTCTTTTTGAGATTAGAAGGACCGGGAACGCTATTTGCGATTTCCCGATGCTCCCGGTGCAGGGGAGGTTATGGCGAAATTTTCCAAAATTTTAAGGTGTTAGAAAAATATTTGAAGTGGAAACGATATAGAAATTATTGAATGGACTATATTTATATAAATATATAAATATAAATATAATTAAAACGAAACGTGGCCGTGCAGTTCATATTTTGAAACCGTGATTTCAAACGACTAGTGCGGAAGATCCGACCATTGGATTTTCCCGAAACCTCAACCGTTGGGTTCGCCTTGGAAATATCTTTCCAACGGCACCAACTTTGTGAAGATCCGACGGTTGGATTGTCTGGAATGTTTAATTCAAAATTAGTGAAAAACAGCGCCAGAAACGATTATATTTATATATATATATAAATATAATTAAATTAAATCGAATAACGACGCTGCAGTTCGTAAATTGAAATCGTAACTTCAAATGGTTAGTGTGGAAGATCCGACCGTCGGATTTTCCCAAAACTGGAACCGTTGGGTTCGTTTTGAAAAGACCTTCCTAATGATGTAAAATTTGTGAAGATCCAACGGTTAGATTTTCCTATATGTGTAAAACAAAATTAGTGGAAAGCAGCGCCAGTGCATCGAAACGACCTGAAACGTCGTTTAATTAAATATGGAAGTTTTAAATTAAATAAAAATGGCGATATATCGTTATTAAGTGCTATAGATGATATAGAGTGAAAATAAACCAATTTTGTTGTGTTTGCTTGGTATGTGATGGTTGAATGTATTTGACGTGAAAATTATAACTAAATAACTGAAATGTGAATGTTGAATAGTTCAACCCTGTGATTAATTGGTTTGAAAATCTAAATATACGTGGGTTATTTGAAAAGGCCGAGTTTATCTCATTTCAAATAACCGATCGACGTTGAGAAGTCGAAGAGTCGAAGACGACTGAAGACCGACGATCTCCACGTTGGATGGATGGGCGCTACTGATACTCGTGATTGGAGTAGCTACCATGAAGGAATTGAAGTAGTAGCCGTCCAGACATATTGTTGATTGTACGGATATGCGAGGAATTGGTGCCTCCGGTTTCGTTCAGACCCAGAACGGACTTGTAAATGGACTGTGTGTCTGACATTGGATTTTGTTCTGTGTTGATTGATCTCTGTTAAATATATATCTGTTTGGCGGCAGAGAATTTATTCTCTTGCTTAACGCCCTTCTCTGAGACGTACGAGCTTAGAGGTTATGTATTGACAGAAATCAGTCGCATGGAGTGGATTGCCTGTGTGGCACGCCTAGTGGTATATGATCAAGGCTTCTGTTGCAAAGCAAAGTCTTGTGGTTGATGATCAAAGCATGGTCTGTGTGACGTAGCTTTGTGTATAACGTGAATTCGTGAGCCTCACACCTCGGTATGAGTCAAAAACGGAAGAAGGACCCAAGGAGTGCATGACGTTTCTTTCTAGCTATGGTGGTGTCAGTGACCTCCCAGCCCTGACATTTATATCTTTTTCACCTGTGTGGTTGTTGGAATGCGAGGCGCCTCGATATAGGTCTGTAAGGACCGGGAAACGTGTGTTCAGGAATAATTAATCCTCAAAAGTAAGAGAGGACCGGCCTTGGAGGATACAGGGGATTGCTGTGTGCGGTCCCGAGGCATTTGCTAGAGTGTCTCGAACGGAGAGGAGCTTGCCCCTTGCCTCGACTCATGAAGGAATCCAATTTCCAGTACGATATATGCGGTTGCGATTGTATTACTAGTACGGCGACATAGTAGATGGTAGCTATGCCGCCTAGGATTGATATTTATGATTGAATTTGCTTTTGAAACATATATACACTAGTAATAATATCAAGCACCTTTGTTTATTCGTATGAAGCATCTTTGGCCATTATAAGGTAAAAACTCTATCCTCCGGCTTGCGTTGCATTGTGTGATGGGACCTCAGTCTTATAATGGCTTCATTTTATAAAAAGCATTGCGTTGATTTAATCGTTTACTTTATTTCATGCACTAGCACTCATTGGAGTAAACCCGTTCCGCGAAAGTGGCGTGGTCCCTTGATTTGCCTTATTATTGTTGTTAATAAGTTGAATGGATTTCTCATACCAGTCCCATGACTGACTCGTAGTTTGTTTCACCTTGCAAACTCGGGTGCCCTCATTTTCACACGGGCAGCCTAGTTACAGGTTTCTGACGCACCTTTTGGCTCATGGCGAGGCTTGACTACACCGTGCTGACTTGGATTTTCTCCGCCATTATTGTATCTGTATTATGATTCCGCCACTGGCGATGTAGACTGATATTCCTTTTGTGTACTCTTTATGTGTGATTCCGCCTCAGGCGATGGTGACTGATTATGTATCATTATGCACTAAGTTGTATCCTGTACTGTGCTCTCTGATGTGATGTTATCTATATGATTCCGCTGTCATATGTGTGTAAATTATTCTATTTTCTGTTTATGCTATTATCTGTGATCTGCTAATGATGATTAATGTGTTATATTCCAATGATTATCCTTAACACCGTGTCACGGGGTTTTGGGATCGTCACAGAAACTGAAGTTGACAACTGCTCCGGTATTGACGATAATAGAAGGTAACCAAGACTTGACTGTATGGACAGATGCTTCTATTAGAGGGCTAGGCACAGTGTTAATGCAAAAAGGCCAAGTGATCGCATATGCCAGCCGTCAACTAAAGCCGCATGAAAGAAACTATGCTACTCATGATCTTGAGTTATTAGCTATCGTGTTCGCTTTAAGAATCTGGAGGCATTATTTATTGGGCGAGAAATTCGAACTATACACCGATCATCAATCCTTGAAATATCTGTTCACCCAGAAAGATTTAAACCTGAGGCAACAACGTTGGTTAGAATTCCTTGCAGCATACGATTTTGAAATTATATACACTCCAGGGAAAGCCAACGTTGTAGCCGATGCGCTGAGCAGAAAGAATGAAATCATCGCCAGTTTTGTCATCACGTCTTCATTAATAGACAGGATCTCGACTCTTCAGAAAGACAATGAATTTATTCAAAGAATCAGTCAAAGAATCAAAGGAGGTGAATCCACAAGTTTTCGACTCGATGACAAGGGAGTTCTAAGATTAAAGGGTAGAATCTGCATCCCAAACCTTCCCGAGCTCAGAAGAGAAATACTTGACGAGTGCCACAAGTCCAAATTAAGTATCCATCCCGGTGTGAGCAAAATGTATAACGATATCAAACGCACATTCTGGTGGAGAGCTATGAAAAGAGATATCTCATTATATGTTAGCAGATGCCCCACTTGTCAACTGGTTAAGAGTGATCAGCAGAAATTGGCGGGATTATTACAACCATTAGAAGTTCCAGGATGGAAGTGGGAACAAATCTCGATGGATTTCATCGATGGCCTGCCTCGAACTAAGAAAGGAAACGACGATATATGGGTAATCGTAGATCGCTTCACGAAGACTGCCCATTTCATACCTGTCCGATCCAACAGAACGGCTCAAAGTCTGGCACAGATTTACTTCAAAGAAATAGTTAAACTTCATGGAGTACCGCTTAATATAGTCAGCGATAGAGATCCCCTGTTTACCAGCAAATTCTGGGAAGCATTTCAGGAAGAATTGGGAACCAAGTTGAATCTAAGCACCGCTTATCACCCACAGACAGACGGCCAAACTGAGCGGGTGAATAGAATTTTAGAAGACCTACTGCGGGCTTGCGTTATTGATTTTGGAGGTTCATGGGAAGATCATTTACATTTAGCAGAATTCTCTTACAATAATAGCTATCAAGCAAGTTTGGGAATGTCCCCATTTGAAGCATTATACGGTAGACCGTGCAGATCTCCCGCATGTTGGGTAGAACCTAGCAACAGACTTGTGTTAGGGCCCGATATGATTCAAGAAGCATCGGATAAAGTCGATTCCATTAAGAAGCGATTAAAAACCGCACAGAGCCAACAGAAAAGTTATGCTGATGCGAGAAGAAGGGATATATCGTTTGCCGTTGGCGATTATGTTTATTTAAGAGTTTCTCTAATGCGAGGGGTAATCAGATTTGGCAAGACTGGGAAATTGGCACCGAGATTTATTGGTCCCTTTCCTATACTTGAACGGATTGGAACTCTTGCATATAGGGTTTCATTACCTGATTGGTTGCCTAGTGTACATGATGTGTTCCACGTATCTCAGCTCAGAAAACATGTTCATGATCCAGATCTTGTTGTGGAAGAAGCAGCGCAACAGGATATTGACATAACTCCAGAATTAGCACTCAAGAGAGAGCCATTGAAGATAGTTGGCAAAGAAACTAGAGAGCTAAGGAGGAAAAAGATTCATCTAGTCAAAGTGCAGTGGAGTAGTGATCCTAGAGACTGTACTTGGGAGACTGAGGAAAGCATTAAACAAGCCTATCCCAAATGCAGAGTGGACATCTCTGACTAACTCCGGTACAAGGTACCTTTACAATACTTTGCATTTACATTTTATTTCCTGCTTAGCTGTTATTTCCTTTTCGAGGACGAAAAGTTTTAAGTGGGCGAGATTGTAATAACCCGGAAAATGTGAACCAGTTTAAAATTTTTAAATTAGGTTATTACCAAGAAATTTGAATAGTTGAAATAGTATATTTCAATAAAATATAGAATTTGGTATGGTATGGCCGTTTGAAATTTTGAATACAAACTTAGTCTGACTGTACCGGGTGGAAAATATAACAGATTTTAGCGAAACTGAAAATATTTAAATCTGTTTATCAATACCTTTCTAACGAATCTGAAAAATCGAAACTTCATAACGGAAATCAAAAGTTATGGCCAAATGAATTTTCAGAAAGGTCGCTATATAGTATATATAGCCCTTGAAAATTGAGATTTTGCATACGATCTCGGAATTCGACGAAACCACTTTTGTTGGGTCCGGGATGTCAAATTATTGCTAAGTTTCAAATTTCGTAATTTTTGAGGCTAGTATGTGAGCGGGGCAAAAGATAACGTGTTTGGTCAAATTCTGTTAAAATGGGTCGACCTAAAAATGGCCGTTTTTCAAACGAGCTCAGAATCTACGAAACTGGTTTTGTTAGGACCGTATCGTCAAAACAAAGCTAGATTTATTTTTCTGGAATTTTTAGATTCAGTTTGTGGCCCTAGCAAATTGAAATGTGCGTTTAAATTAAATATCGAATGTTTTATATTTTAATTTGAAAAATAACTGACTGTAACAGTCGAAATGGCTAACGAAACATATCCCATTGTGTTCGGAATGGGGGTATTTAGCTAGGGGCGACAGTCGTTGGGTTTGATTTTATGGTCGTTTGAAGAAGGGGTATTTTTGGAATTAAATAAATTAAAAAATTAAAATAAAAAGGGCATCAACCAATCAGAATTCATCTTCTTCCTTGAAACCTCTGTCGCGACGCGGAAACCCATCCGAGTCTTTTCTCTTCAATTTCTCCGCATCCACTCAACGAAATCAAGCAAACCCAGTTCCAATTTGAAGAGCGTTCAGAGATCTTCAAATCCATAGTAATTTCACGAATTATCATTGAGTATTGAAGGAGATATCGCGTCGGGAAGCTCCGACCTTTGTGCCGCCGCCGTGCCCTCTAGGAGGCGTCGAGTTCAACATCTCAGGTAGCTTTGGAAAATTCTCTCCTTCCTCTTCGACGTGGCGCTGGCCGTTCGTCCTAAAGCTTCGTGGTTTTGCCGAAAAATTCAACCCTAGCTTTCGTATCAAAAAGGGGTATACGGCTGAAACTAATTTTTACACTTTAAAGCGTTGCAAACTAGTAAAAATCATATCTTTTTGCTATGTTAACGAAATTCGATGAAACAGGAGACACCGTGACCGCAAGGAGGCTCTCTACATTCTAGAAGAAGCCGCGGATTTTTCTGACCTTCCTACGATTTTTAGCACCGCAAGAACCAATGTGAGGAATCTAAACTATTTGTGTGAATGTAATCGCGTTGTATAAATTATATAAGCGAAGTGTAAATTATATACGCATTGTATACCTCATGTACATGTGTTGTATAAGTTATATTAGCGATGTATAAATTATACAAGCGTTGTTTGAAACATATATGCTTTGAATTGTGGTCAAATGCAAGTAAATTATTATATTATATATATATATACACACACTCCCCTCGTCCACAAACCATGGACGATATTTATTGCTTGTGATTGACGTGATATTATATGGTATGACGAATGGTTGGAAATAATTCTTTGTGGTTGATATTATGGTTGAAAAATACCTTTGTGGTTGAAAAATACCCTCTTGTGGTTGAAACAAAATAGAATAGGATTGTGGAATTGAAAATAAAACATGTCGCCTGCGTGCGAACTAGATGCATGATCCCCATTGTCAAAAACCGCGAGGTTTTAAGGTAGAGCGAGGAGCCGTACTAGGGACGGTCCCGGTTTTAACTACCCTGCAGTTATGCTGCCGAAATTTTCTGAAATATTTATGTGTTAGAATAATGTTCACTCATTGAAATTATTTACATATGCTATATCGAATATTCATGTGTTGAGTTGCAATTCATTCGTTGAGTTGAAATTCATGTGTTGAATATTATTCGAATTTAAACAAATGGCTTTAGCGATAAAAATCACATTTTTATATATATACAAACTATATCGAATATTCATGTGTTGAGTTGCAATTCATTCGTTGAGTTGAAATTCATATGTTGAATATTATTCGAATTTAAACAAATGGCTTTAGCGATAAAAATCACATTTATATATATATACAAACTATATCGAATATTCATGTGTTGAGTTGCAATTCATTCGTTGAGTTGAAATTCATGTGTTGAATATTATTCGAATTTAAACAAATGGCTTTAGCAATAAAAATCACATTTTTATATATATACAAACTATATCGAATATTCATGTGTTGAGTTGCAATTCATTCGTTGAGTTGAAATTCATGTGTTGAATATTATTCGAATTTAAACAAATGGCTTTAGCAATAAAAATCACATTTTTATATATATACAAACTATATCGAATATTCATGTGTTGAGTGGCAATTCATTCGTTGAATTGAAGTTCATGTGTTGAATGTTATCATCTTTTAAAAATAAAATGAATCGACATTGAAAACTATATTTTTATAGTAAATATGAAGTGTTAAAAATACACACGTGTCGAATAAATATTTTTGATGATAAAAATATTCCTTTTATCATGTATACGCTTAGTTAAAAATACACACGTGTAGAAATAAACAATAGTTCGCTAGAAATATTATTATTAGTTTTGTTCTGCATATATATACATGTGTTGAACAGGAAAAATGGATTAGCTGTAGAGTAAAGAAATTATTTGCGTGCCCGACAAATAGGTAAACCTTGATGAGTTGGCTGCGCAATTTTATTTATATATCAACTCCTGTGAATGCCATTGGATGCGGAGTGCTGGTTTTTCTGTGTGAAATAATAAATAACGCCATAGGATAGTAACAATTAATTTTGAACTACACTTCATGGCATACTTCTTGACGATAGGCATACTTCATCATATTCCACATAAGCAATTGGAGCTTGTGTGACGAGGTGGAAGATTTACCATATAAGCAAGAGGCTTGTATGGCGATGACTATGTACTACAGGTTGAACTGATGACTGATATGGACTATATAAATTATAACGATAAATTGCTAGATTAATAAAAACCCCACACGGGTCTGGAGTTGACAATAATCACGTCGCTCTAGTTATTAGATACGGCACATGGACTATTTATTTCCACACAGAAACGGGGTGACGGGAATTTATTATCTGGAGTGATTATCAGTACATGCTCCCCCGTAAACTCCAGAATATATCACTAAAAATATGTGAATGCTTTTTAGGATTTATTGGGTACCTAATACGGCCCAATAAATTTCCAAACCCCTCCCCGTACAAAGGAGGTTATGGCGAAATTTTTCGAAATATTAAGGCGTTAGTGAAATATTTGAAGTGAAAACGAAGTTGAAAATATAGAATGAACTATAGTTGAAAGCATAGGACGAACTATATTTATATATATAAATATAAATATAATTAAAAGGAATAGAGGCCGTGCAGTTCGCGTTTCGGAATCGTAATTTGAAACGATTAGTGCGAGAAATCCGACCATCGGATTTTCCCGAAACCGCAATCGCTGGGTTCGCCTCGGAAATATCTTTCCAACGGCACCAACCTTGTAAAAATCCAACGGTTGGATTGTCCGGAATGTTTAATTCAAATTAGAAGAAAAACAGCGCCAGAATCGTTTATATTTATATATAAATATAAATATAATTAATTTAAATCGAATAACGACGCTGTAGTTCGAATTTTGAAACCGTAACTTCAAACGACTAGTGTGGAAGATCCGACCGTCGGATTCTCACGAAACTGGAACCGTTGGGTTCGCTTTGGGAATATCTTCCCACTGATATAGACTTTGTAGAAATCCAACGGTTATATTTTCCGATATGTGTAAAACAAATTAGAAGAAAAACAGCGCCAGTGCCACGGCACGACCTGAAACGTCGTTTAATTAAATATGGCCATTTTTAAATAAATAAAAATGGCGAAAAATCGTTATAAAATATTATAAGCAACATAGGTTGCAAATAAACCAACTGGGCTTGAATTGTTTGATATTTGATGGTTGTATGTGTACGACATGAAAATAACACTAAATAACTGAAAGATGGATGTCGAATAATATAACCATATAAAGAATCGATTTAAATTCTAATGACGTGAATTATTTGAAAAGGTCGAGCCAACCCTCATTTCAAATAATTCATCGAGCGATTCGAATTGGAAAATGCAAAGACGATTCAAGACCGACGATCTTCGTATCAGTTGGATGGGCGCTACTGAGGTTCCTAACCGGAGTAGCTACCGGAAGGGGACGGAAGTAGTAGCCGTCTGAATGTATTTGTTGATTGGACGGATATACGAGGAATTGACGCCTCCGGTTTCGTTCAGACCCAGGACGGACTTGTAAATGGACTGTGTGTCTGACATTGGATTTTGTTCTATACTGATTGATCTCTGTTAAATATATATCTGTTTGGCGGCGGAGAATTTATTCTTTTGCTTAACGCCCTTCTCTGAGACGTACGAGCTTAGAGGTTATATATCGATGGAAATCAATCGTATGGAGTGGACTGCCTATGTGGCATGCCAAGATGCTGTGATCAAGGCTTCTGTTGCAAAGCAAAGTCTTGTGGATGATGATCAAAGCAAGGTCTATGTGGCCTAGATTTGTGTATTTCGTAGATTCGCGAGCCTCACACCCCGGTATGAGTTAAAAAGGGATACGGACTGCAGGGAGAGCACGACGTTTCTTTCTAGCTATGGTGGTGTCAGTGACTTACCAGCCCTGACATATTTATCTACTTTTCACCTTTGTGGTTGTTGGAATGCGAGGTGCCTCAATTATAGGTCTGTAAGGACCGGGAAACGTGTGTTCAGGAATAAATAATCCTCTAACGTAAGTGAGGACCGGCCCTGAAGCATCCAGGGGTTACCCAGAGTGTGTAGTCCCGAGGCATTTGCTAGAGTGTCTCGAAGCGGAGAGGAGCTTGCCCCTTGCCTCGACTCATGACGGAAATCCAATTTCCAATACGAAATAACGGTCTTGATTGTAGAACTAGTATGGCAACATAGTAGATGGTAGCTATGCCGCCTATGATTGATATTTATGATGCTATTCGTTTTTGAAACATATATGCACTAGTAATAATATCAAATGATTTTTCTTTATACGTATCAAGCATATTTGGCCCTTATAAGGTAAAACTCTATCCTCCGGCTTGCGTTGCATTGTATGATGGGACCTGAGTCTTATACTGGCTTCATTCTTTCTAAAAGCACTGCGTTGTTTTAAAAAGAATTTACTTTGTTTTAAATGCACTAGCAATCACTGGAGTAAACCCGTTCCGCGAAAGTGGCGTGGTCCTATGATTTGCTATTACTGTTGTTTAACTGTTAAATAGATTCCTCATACCAGTCCCCATGACTGACTCGTTGTTTGTTTCACTTTGCAAACGCGGGTGCCCTTATTTTCACACGGGCAGCCTAGTATACAGGTGACAGGTGGTTTTTGGTTCTGCACTGCTTCATAGAGTGCATTTTTGGCTCATGGCGAGGCTGACTTCACAGAGATGACTTAGACATTTTCCTCCATTACTATACTTACATTATGATTCCTCCACTGGCGATGCAGACTGATTTACTTCCCTTATTTCTTATTATATGTATATGTATTCCGCCTTCGGCGATGTAGACTGATACTCTTATTATGTCTCACTGCATGTATGTATTCCGCCTCTGGCGATGATGACTGGTCACTTTCCTTTTATTTACTAAGTTATATCCTACGTTATGCTATTCTGATATTCCTACATGTTGTGATTCCGCTGTCATATCCATGTAAAATTATTTTATTTATTGTTTCTGCTATTATCTGTACTCTGCTATGATGATTAATGTGTTATTTCCCGATGATTATCCTTAATACCGCCCCTCGGATTTTGGGATCGTCACATTTGCGGTGAGAAATACTGGAAGGATGTGATTTCCTTTCATTAGGGAAGAAGACTTTTCTGGAGTAGGCTGAAATACTGGGTGAGGAAATGGGCCTGAAGGACATGAGTTTGGAGGGGTGATGGGCTAAAATGTGGTAAGGCCCGTATGAGGGTTCATGGTTTGTAGTAATGGACAGGAGTGGGCGGATGGGAGTATAAAGCTTCAAAATGCCTTGGTAGTGTGTACAAGAGGATTTGCGGTTACAGGAAAATATAAGGAAGAAAATTTTGAAAAAGGTATAACGTTTAAAAAGTAATTAAAGCTTAATTTAATTGTCTATTAAGATAATGATGATTAAATCGGTTTCAGGTTTTGCTCAAATATGAAGGCGAAAACAAAGTAGCAGGAAGGATTGGCCAATAAACGTAATATGAAATGATCAGTTTTAATTGTATAAAATTTAAGAATATGTTATATTAGTCTAAAATCATGGATTGTATAATTATTAACGTAGTCATATGTTACAGAATTCGACGAAACCGATCACGCTTGAATCGTAACGACAAAATCTTCTTTGTGGCACTGATGTGGTGAGAACTGAACATCATGGAACTAGTTGGACTGATTGGAGATAGCTACAATTTATATCGAAATAAGTTGTCTGATCAGAATCGACTATCGATTATCATTCTTTAACGATAATCGAAAATGTGAGTAAAAACTCACCAACTCTGAGCAGTTATATTTTTATCACGTATTCTTAGAACTGATAATTATCTGTTGATTGCTGTATGTTAACTGTTTGGTTGAATTGCTTATGTATTGGTTGAAATTATAGATAACGATGTATATATAAATCGTTAATTGAAAATTGATTCTGTTTATCAGAATATTTTATACTCGTGTTGTTTAACATCTGTGATGCAGGAAAACAGGTTGGAGGGATCCAACAGGATTCCTCAACATTTATAATACTGTTTGTTTTCATATATTGTGTTATATGATGTGATATAATCCGTGATTGATTATAATGACACTGGTCCTGTTAATTGGTATTTTAAATACCATAATAAATACTGGAATGTGAAAAGGGAATTTTCAAAGTGTATATTGAAAATAATATATTTATAAAATCACAAGGTTTTATAAAAGGAAGATATTTAGAATACAGTAAAGTTTTATAAAAGGAAAATGTTTATAAAACGAATAGAGTTTGAATAAAGGAATATTGTTTAGAATATAAATAGAATTATTAAAGGAATATTTATTTGGAAGATAAACATTATTTATAAAAAGGAAGTTGATGAGATATAACGGAGTTAATCGGATTTAGTTATTCGAAGTTGAGTTAATCGAATATGGTTAGTCGAATAGAGTTAATCGAACAGAGTTAATCAATTGGAGTTAATCGAGTATTAGTTATTCGAATAGAGTTAATCAAACAAAGTTAATCAAATAGAGTTAAAGGGATAGAGATATGCAAAATTAGAAACTGACTAGAATTAATAAGTTGAATGATTTCCTGAGTATCGATCTGATGTTGGTTTCGGCCTTCGGTGTAATGCCCTGCCTCTATACCCACTATCGTCCAGTTCATTTCAGAGAAATGGCGTAGACCATAACGGAGAATGAGGTTTGTGAAGAGCGACCGATTGTATGATTACTCCGTGTGAGGATTGCACATCGAATTCTGATACCGATTAAAATTTTGACATGACCATTCGACACTTAGGGCAACTACACAACGGCTATAAGTAATTCTGAAAGCAGTATAAAATAGACAACAACAATAATATAAGTATGGTATGTCTCAAAGCCAGACACATAATAATCATATCACAAAGGCGGAATAGATATGAATAAACCAAGAATGTGTACAACAAAATAGTGGTCAACAAAGATCCACTAATCCCAAAAGAATAGATACATGCACCAAGATCTAAATACAAGAATATGTACACAAAAAATGATAATGTCATAGGTACAAAAGTACATAAAACTACGGAGACCGAGTAGCAAGCTGAAAGCGGAAGATCAATCCTACGAGGAGTCCCAAAGGAGTACCTAAAATGACTCGGTGGTCTGACCCGTGTATTATTTATAAGAATAAACAATAGACGGATCAGTCTAGCTGTACTCATCAAATAAACCGAGATAACAAGATATATAACACAGGATGACATGAACATGGCATGTCGACACAATCAGGAAACGACAATGGAATGTCAGCACACAAATATCTCTAAATAATCTCCTGGCTAATATAGAATGCAACATTCAAATGATAGCACACAACAGGAAATGACAGCGGAATGCCAAATAAACTAAACTCATGATGATCATAATGACAAGGCTACTGACACCACCCATAAGCAATTCTATCAATAATGGTTAGGTCGCTAACATCTTCCACAAGCAATTCGATCATAATGACAAGGTCGCTGACACCACTCGTAAGCAATTCTATTAATATTGGTCAGGTTGCTAACACCTTCCACAAGCAGTTCGATCATAATGACAAGGTCACTGACACCATTCATAAGCAATTCGATCATAGACCTGTTCATAGATGAGATACGATCTCTAGGTAGCGAACCCATAAGTTTGAGCTGGAGCTCCCCAAGAAGCCGGGTCGTGACCCCGGAAGTGAGAAAACGCATAATCGTGAAATCCCTATAAAACATCATAAATCATAGAAAATCATAGGACATTGGGTCGAAGTCCCCCAGGTGAAATCCAAGAATCGTAAATCCCACTCGGGCAATCGAGGACCACAAAACATAAATCATCAAAGGACCGCATCGGTCCGGTGAGTATAAATTACACCGAGATAGTTAATATAAGAAAATAGCTAAATGTCCAATAACCACTCGCTATTCTCAAATATTTACAAACCCATTGTTGATTCATACTAAAAACAACAAGAATTGTCACAACGTGTTCGAACGTACGAGTCCAAGAGTTATTCACCGAAGTAAACATATAAGGGGTCATAGTCCTCAGTTTTACTAAGGTAAATAAACTAAATTTCTCGCCCGATCGAGTAAAGAGGATCCATACACACTAATAGACTGGAATTCGTAGACCATTAATAATATATAAACCCTCACATAAGTCCGACGTGACAATGTACCCAAGCACGATTGCCGAAGTGAATCGATCAAGGGAATTCACATTGCAATAACGTAATTTCAAATCATAATTCATCAAATATAAATTCGACAAATCGAATATACATATAGCTCATTAGTGAATCCAATGACGTTAATAAATGGCAAGAAATCACCCTGGAGTGACAGGAAATAAAGACACAAAATCATATGCCGCAGATCAAAGAGCGATCACCAAGGTGATCGCTAATGCGTAATTCACATTACAACAACATACAGTAAGTCAAAGAGATAACGGTTGTAATTTCGATCAATGAATGAATCAAAATCCCAAACTAGCACCCGAAGGATTTAAACTATATTGGAATAGACTCGAAGGGTATCGAGTCGACAATTCACGTTTTAGAGTCGTGAATCATAATCGAACTAATATCGAGGGTCAAAGACGAATTAACGAGTAAATAGATTCAAATTACTCCAAAATTAGTTTCATTTCGAAGCTCTCGTCGATACGGTTCCAACGCATCTTGTTTCGCTAAATTCCGAGTTCGTATGAAAAAGTTATGATCGTTTTAAAGTGGATAATTATTTGACCCCTTTGTTTTTCACTGTTCGGTTATTTACATTGGATGTTTTCCCCCACCAAAAATTCCCATTAGCTTCAAATTACGCCAAATTAGTTTCATTGGAAAGCTCTCGTCGAGACGATTCCAATGCACCTGATTTCACTCAATTCCGAGTTCGTATGAAAAAGTTATGGCCATTTTAAAAAAAAGTAATTTTTCGAAAGTTCTCTGGTCAGTTGCCAACAACCGAAATTTGCACCATATTTCGGTTGTTAACAACCAAATGGCTATTAAACCTAAAAAAAAAAATGTGTTTCTTCCCTGTTCGGTTGTTAACAACCGAAGGTAGGCCCATATTTCGGCAGTTAACGACCGAATGGCTGTTCTTCTTCAAAATTCAACACAATTTGCCTACCAAACATATTCTAAATGATATATTTAATGTCCGAAGGCCTATGATGTTATATATATGCAAATGGAATGTCTATAACTCACCGAAGCAACTCATAAACACTAAATTCACACGCATGAACAAGTATTCATGAGATTCGCAATGATTTTGATTATAATTTCAAGAGTGAACTAAATTCCAAACCAAAATGAATAAACGCAATACAAGCGAATTGTGAAGTCTTAGAACTTGCCAGGTGCGACAATGGTACTTCACAACAACACTTAATTGACTCAAAGCATATGCATTAGATCGCGTAATTAACATATGTCATTATTTCTATTTCAAATGAAATTCAAACTAAGGAACCGAAGGGAGTAAACTATCCTAACCAATTCAACAAGCAAATGCAACATGAAATGGTCCTAAATTACACTTATGCAAGCCATAGACTTGCGGCATAGATGTGAGTTCAATAAAGAACTCACCTTTGATTTTAAACAATGAAGAACAAGCTCCAATTCGAGCAAGAACCCACTTTTCTTCATTACAAACAAAGAATCAACCCAAAAGCAAGCTAGAGCAACCTCTCTTCAACCAATACTCATGAATCTCCAATCTATGAGCATATCAACAAGAATCCTAAGAGTTAGGTCATAGGAATTATCACAAATCAAAGAGGAGTGGAGTTGGAGAAGATGAAGAAGCTTACCCAAGCTTTTGCACTTGATTTCCTCTTGGATTGGATCCCTAAGACAAGCTAGGCCTTAGGGAAGTTTTAATTTCCCTTTCCCTCTCCCATTTTCTATTTCTTTGTTGAAGTGAGAATGAATGAAGAGGAGGAGGATTTGGGGATATATGGCGAGCAAGGCTAGCTCAACCAAGACCCAACCCAAAGTGCCAAATTTCCGAATCTTGGAACGTATCGAAGCTTACACTTTTCAAACTCCTGAACGACGTTTTGAACTCGATGGAAGTGGTTTCAAGTCCAAATTCTATTGTTTGTGAAAAATGACATTTTGAGGGACACATCGGATACGACGATAATATTTAAATAAAATATTTAAATCTAAAATCGTCGAATGAGCGGGTTGTTACATTCGGGGTTTATACTTAGGAAGTCATTCACTTGCTAGTTACAGTCAGGGACTAATAGTTGTGGAATGATAGTGATATGTAAATAAACAATGGAAATGTTTTCCAGTGTTAATAACATATATTTTCTAAACATAGAAAATAAGGAAATATGAATATATATATATATATATATATATGTTAAATGATGATTGATCTATATAATTTCCATCTGGAAATAATATCGTTGTTTGCACACGTTTTTTTCTTTGATAGTTAACTCGCAGACTATCAAAGTTTTGACCATTTTAACGTTGTTAACATGGAGAGACTAGTTGGATTACTATCCGAAGAACCACTCCATATTGGCATAAGCGTTGTGAATCAAGTACGCTGAATATATTGAAGACGGAGTAAAGTGAAAGGGCTGTCGTATAAATCTTAGATAACAATTGCCTAAGATGGATGTACTGAATATGCCTTCGGTTTGTCCGGTCCCAGGACGACCTGTATGGAAGAATGTCTGACAGAGTATATTTAATAGATCGCGTAAGTTGATCTCTTCAAATGTATTTACGTTTGGTGGCGGATGAATTCGTTTCTCTTAGCTGTATACATGTGGTATTTTTTGGGAAATCAATTTGTGATTTGGTGGGTATGATGATGTGACATTCAAAGTGAATAAATGTGTGATCTGTCAGAGATAAGCGTGGCCTCTAGCCTCACAACCGGGAAATGACAAAAATCGGGCAGGCAGCATGGCTATGTAGGTCGCACCTATTAGGGTGTATAATCACCTGATCTAGAGTTTCATTTACTTCTAAAAATCTATTGTAGATGTTGTCCCATTCGGGAAACGGTTGTTGATCCCAACCGTTGGTGATATACATTCAATACACTCAAGCGAAATGAGTGGTCGGTCATGTGTGGCCAGGTTGCAAGATGTTCTTATTGAACCCAGTGTATTCCTCTCTAGAGGTACACTAGCGAAAGGTGGTTCCATACCTTTTCATAGTTGGAAATCCATTACCCAATACATGCTTGCGGTTTTGATTGTACACTATATATGTAGAACGTGAGATGAAAGTGTTTCTGCTAGATGATTATTATATTGTGGTTGATAGACATTATTATTATATCAAAAGGTTTTTGATATAAAGATATTTTGGATTTTCATAAGGGAAAAACCCGTTCCGTTATACAATGTGGTCTTATGTGATATCGTTTACTTGTTCGAACTGTTTTAAACTGTTTTACTCACACCAGTCCTATGACTGACCCGGAGTTTATTATGTTTCATTTTCCCTAAACTCTTGGGTGCCCAATTTTGTACGGGTAGTCTAGTAGTCGGGATTTACAGATACATGAAGAGCTGGAGCAGGAGGCTTCAGGATCATATAGCTATAGTTTATTTCCGCTATGTTGTAAGTGCTGTACTTTGATAATGATGTATATTAAAGTACAAATTTATATTTCAAAGTTATGTTATATATATTATATGTTATTCGTCCCGTTGTGAGGTTCGTGTCACTCTAATGTTGTGTTCTTCTTCTTCTTCTATTCTAAGTTTCTATATTATCTTTCCTCGCCCTCTATTTTCTTTCATTAACTACCTATATTTTAGATCCTTGGATGTTTGATATGTGTTGTATATCGAATAACCAAGATCGACAAATTTCCGGGACGTTACAGTTGGTATCAGAGCAAAGGTTAAGTAATTACCTTGGCTCAGTGGTGTGATTCAGTAGAGATGGGGTTTGTAATACCCTAGATTGAGTTGAGTGTATATATACGACAGAGCATATTTGTTATTTAATATAAAGTGGTTTTATATTTTGGACATTTATTGGTTGAGTTGTTTATGAGTTCTAGTCGATCAATTTGATCCAATGTATCGGTAGGAGTTATAAACACTCGAATACGATGAACCGTCATGGTATGTTTTGAAAAGAGGGTAAATGAAATAATTTTACCCAAATTAAATTTTGATATAAAGGATTTATATTGAAATGATTTTAATATATTGGATATATTGGTTGTTATTTTAATTGAATAAGATTATAAAATGTGAAATGGTTATGTAAATAGCAAATCAGAATTCGTATAAGTGAAGTACGTGAAATCAGATGAATTAAATCTGAAATTAAAATCAGAATTGAAATTAAAACCCTGGAAATTGGAAAGGTGTTTGTAAATGGATTTGAATTGAAAATATGAGAACTTTAAAATCCTAGGAGATTTTAAATTGTTTTACAAGCATTGGGAATGGTATTTTGAAATATATTTCAAAATAGAAGTGTTTAGAAATGGTTTTGAAAAGTGATATAGTATTGAACTCACTTCGATAGCTGGGAAATAACCCTAATGATGAATTGTGACATCATTAGTGTTCATTTTCAAGTATGTAAGTGACAGATTACTACCAAAGATTTTGTTTTTAAATTGATTTGAGAAAAGTAAGTTGTTTGAATTCTGAAAAGGAAAGTTTAATTTTCGATATGGTGAACTGTTTAAAACTCCCAGGAAAAGATTATTTGAATTAAAACCAAATTAAGCAGAAATTTGAGAAAACAAATTGAATTAAATCCAGTTAAGTGCAAATGAATTGAATTAGAATGATATCGAGACAAATGGGATTTGTGAGATAAGAAGTTGAAATAGAATTGGTTTGGTAAATTAAGATTTGGAATAGAGAATGGAACTCGAGTTGAAATGAAATTCAACTTAGGTATAAGCGAATGGTTGGATTTGTCGATAAAAATAGATGGGAATTTGATTGGGATGACATTGGTATATGCTGAATTAGCAGTAATGATATGCCCGACAAAAAGGTACAAGTTCATATTATATATTGGGTATGAGATTTTGATGAGCCGAATTGGCAAGCCGCTTGGCTGTTTGATTTTCTTTTGGGTTGGAAAAGGCCTAGAGAGGCGAGTTGGAGTTTGAGCTATTGACCAATACAAAGAAGGTGCTGGCGAAATTTTTCGAAAAGTTAAGGTGTTAGAATTTTTTTAGGATTTTTGAAAATATTCGTTAATAGAATTAAATTAAATATTTAATTGAAATTAAATTGGTTCAGTTGAAACTGAAGTTGAGAAGTGAACAATATAGTCTAGCCAGCCAATAGGGTTTGTTTCTACCTTAGCAATTTCGAGGACGAAATTATTTTAAGTGGGGAAGAATGTAACGACCAGTATTTTTATTTAATTATTTAAATAGTGATTTAGAGAATTAAATGGTCGTTTAATTAAATTATATTGAATATTTAATTAATATAAATAATAGAATAATATATTTAATTCTGAAAATAATCAGAAATATTGGAATTTACAATATTCTGTGAATTTGATTATTTCTAAGATTTAATTAAGCTTAGAATTGAATTAGAACGATGAATATATTTAAATAACGACAGTTTGGACGTATAATTATATTATAATTATAATCGAGCTCGAAATGGCGCTGTAGTTCGTAAATTGGCAATTCGAACTTCAATTGAATATACAGGGTCTGTTTTAAATCGGATTTCTGTGAAACAAGAAATATTCAGAGCTGGTGAAGTATATTTTTCTAATGGAAGAGAAAATTCGAGATTTCATCGTATACATTTTGATTTATGGCCAAATCAAATTTTAAAAAAGTCGTTGTGGAATCGTTTATAAACCATAATGATATATTTAATTTTAATTAAATATTGAATTCATATTTAGACAAGCCCTTTGACACGTAGTGATAATTTAATTTTTAGAATTTTACTGTAATTTTTAATTAATTAAATACGCAACTTTTTATTTGGAGCATTTTGCACCCTTAACCAATACATAAGGGGTTTCACAATATGAGTTAATCTTCCGATATTAATATATTTTTGGAATCGCAACACCTCACTGAATACAACGGTATTTTTATTTACGTCTATAGCGATCCGTAAGTAAATGAATTATGTGTAGCATGGTACGCTAGAACTAAAATATCTCAACCCAAAACACTATAAATAATCATTAACTTTCTAACCTAAATTCATTCCAGCATTCCTCAGAAATAATCCGCCGCAACCTCTCTTCCCTTTTCTTCAGCAAAATGCTAGAAACAAAAATCCACAACAAATACAAAAAAAAAAAAAATCTATAAATCCTAAAATACATATTTATGGGTTCAGCAAGGTGAGCTCTTCCTTCTGGTATGCCCATAGAAGGCTGTGAATCCATTTCTGTTCACTAAAAAAAATCCACAGTGGACTAGGGCTGAATGTTTTAGGAAATGGAAGCTTCGAATCATGAAACAAATGCTATATCTAGGTTGCTGGGGTTGAGTATTACGGCGTGGTGGGTGTTTGGCAATTCCGGTGGGTTTTGAGGTGCGAAAAGGATAAGATGGTTTTAGTGGATGAAGCTGGAGAATGGGTTGCGAAAATTTGGTTTTTGGATTCGATGCTGAAGATGGAAGAATGTAAATGGGAGTATGTGTGATGAAGCGGTTGTGTTGTGACGGGAAAGTGGACGTGTGTGTGAACGAGAAACAGGAAGTGCGAAAGTAAAGGAGGGTGGAGGATGTGATTTGCGGTGAGAAATACTAGAAGGATGCGAATTCCTTTCATTGGGGAAGAAGACTTTTCTGGAGCAGGCTGAAATACTGGGTGAGGAAATGGGCCTTAAGGATGTGAGTTTGGAGGGGTGATGGGCTAAAAATGTGGTAAGGCCCGAATGAGGGTTCATGGTTTGTAGTAATGGACAGGAGTGGGTGTTGATGGATGGGAGTATAAAGTTTCAAAATGCCTTGGTAGTGTGTACAAGAGGAGTTGCGGTTACAGGAAAATATAAGGAAGAAAATTTGGAAAAAGTTATAACGTTTATAAAGTAATTAACGATTAATTTAATTGTCTACTAAGATAATGATGATTAAATCGGTTTCAGGTTTTGCTCAAGTATGAAGGCGAAAACAAAGTAGGAGGAAGGATTGGCCATTAAACGTAATATGAAATGATCGGTTTTAATTGTATAAAATTTAAGAATATGTTATATTAATCTAAAATCATGGATTGTATAATTATTAACGTAGTCATATGTTACAGAATTTCACGAAACCGATCACGCTTGAATCGTAATGACAAAATCTTCGTTGTGGCACTGATGTGGTGAGAACTGAACATCATGGAACTAGTTGGACTGACTGGAGCTCACTACAATTTATATCGAAATAAATTGTCTGATCAGAATCGACTATCGATTATCATTCTTTAATGATAATCGACAATGTGAGTAAAAACTCACTAACTCTGAACTGTTATATTTTTATCACGTATTTTTAGAACTGATAATTATCTGTTGATTGGTGTATGTTAACTGTTTGGTTGAATTGCTTATGTATTGGTTGAAATTATAGATAACGATGTATATATAAATCGTTAATCGAAAATTGATTCTGTTTATCAGAATATTTTATACTCGTGTTGTTTAACATCTGTGATGCAGGAAAACAGGTTGGAGGGATCCAACAGGATTCCTCAATATTTATAATACTGTTTATTTTCATATATTGTGTTATATGATGTGATATAATATGTGATTGATTATAATGACACTGGTCCTGTTAATTGGTATTTTAAATACCATAATAAATATTGGAATGTGAAAAGGGAATTTTCAAAGTGTATACTGAAAATAATATATTTATAAAATCACAGGGTTTTATAAAGGGAAGATATTTAGAAAACGAGTAAGGTTTTATAAAAGGAAAATGTTTATAAAACGAATAGAGTTTGAACAAAGGAATATTATTTAGAAATTAAATAGAATTATTAAAGGAATATTTATTTGGAAAATAAACAAGATTTATAAAAAGGAAGTTGATGAGATATAAAGGAGTTAATCGGATTTAGTTATTCGAATTCGAGTTGATCGAATATGGTTAGTCGAATATAGTTAATCGAACAGAGTTAATCAACTGGAGTTAATCGACTATTAGTTATTCGAATAGAGTTAATCAAATAGAGTTAATCAAATAGAGTTAAAGGTATAGAGATAAGCAAAATTAGAAACTGACTAGAATTAATAAGTTGAATGATTTCCTGAGTATCGATCTGATGTTGGTTTCGTCCTTCGGGGTTTATACTTAGGAAGTTGTTCTCTTGCTAGTTACAGTCAGGGACTGATAGTTGTGGAATGATAGTGACATGTAAATAAACAATGGAAATGTTTTCCAGTGTTAATAACATATATTTTCTAAACATAGAAAATAAGGAAATGTGAATATATATATAGATATATATGTTAAATGATGATTGATCGATATAATTTCCATCTGGAAATAATAACGTTGTTTGCACACGTGTTTTTCTTTGATAGTTAAATCGCAGACTATCAAAATTTTGACCATTTTAACATTGTTAACATGGAGAGACCGGTTGGATTATTATCCGAAGAACCACTCCGTATTGGCATAAGCGTTGCGAATCAAGTGCGCTGAATATATTGAAGATGGAGTAAAGTGAAATGGCTGTTGTATAAATCTTAGATAACAATTGCCTAAGATGGATGTACTGAATAGTGCCTTCGGTTTGTCCAGTCCCAGGACGACCTGTATGGAAGAATGTCTGACAAAGTTTTTTTAATAGATCACGTAAGTTGATCTCTTCAAACGTATTTACGTTTGTGGTGGAGGAATTCGTTTCTCTTAGTTGTATACCCATGGTATTTTTGGGGAAATCAATTTGTGATTTGGCGGGTATGACGATGTGACATTCAAAGTTAATAATTGTGTGATCTATCAGAGATAAGCGTGGCCTCTAGCCTCACAACCGGGAAATGACAAAAATCGGGCAGGCAGCATGGCTATGTGGGTCGCACCTATTAGGGTGTATAATCACCTGATCTAGAGTTTCATTTACTTCTAAAAATCTGTTGTTGATGCTGTCCCATTCGGGAAACGGTTGCTGATCCCAACAGTTGGTGATATACATTCGATACACTCAAGCGAAATGAGTGGTCGGTCATGTTTGTCCAGGTTGCAAGATGTTCTTGTTGAACCCAGTGTATTCCTCTCTAGAGGTACACTAGAAAAAGGTGGTTCCATACCCTGTCAGAGTTGGAAATCCATTACCCAATACTTCCTTGCAGTTTTGATTGTATATTATATATGTAGAATGTGAGATGAAAGCGTTTCTGCTAGATGATTATTATATTGTGGTTGATAGACATTATTATAATATCAAATGGTTTTTGATATAAAGATATTTTGGATTCTCATAAGGGAAAAACCCGTTCCTTTAGACGACGTGGTCTTATGAGATATCGTTTATTTGTTCGAACTGTTTTAAACTGTTTTACTCACACCAGTCCCATGACTGACCCGGAGTTTATTTTGTTTTGTTTTCCCTAAACTCTTGGGTGCCCAATTTTGTACGGGCTATAAAATAGTCGGGATTTACAGATACTTGAAGAGCTGGAGCAGGAGGCTTCAGGATCATATAGTTATAGTTTATTTCCGCTGTGTTGTAAGTGCTGTACTTTGATAATGATGTATATTCAAGTACAAATTTATATTTCAAAGTTATGTTATATATATTATATGCTATTCATTCCGTTTTGAGGTTCGTGTTACTCTGATGTTGTGTTCTTCTTCTTCTTCTTCTATTCTAAGTTTCTATCTTATCTTTCATCACCCTCTATTTTCTTTCATTAACTAACTGTATTTTCGATCCCTGGATGTTTGATATGTGTTGTATATCGGATAACCAAGATCGAAAAATTTTCGGGATGTTACAAGAAACTTAACAACAAGACAGATATAAAACAGTACTTAAAAATTTAAAACTTTATTCATTGCAGCGGTAATAGGTAAGTTTGATTACATCAACAAAAACCAAAGGCTAGAGTCAGGTACATAATATCCATCTTGATTAAATCAAAGTACATAAAATGAAAGACATAACCCCAACATAAAATAGCCATAAATAAGATAGGCTGAACTTTTACTTCAGCGATCAGAGCAACTTCCAAAGAAAGAGATAAAGCTGTCCAAATCAAGCTCCACTAGTGCTAGTCCCACCCTGAGCACCTAGGGGGTGGGGGAAGGAAAAAAAAGAGGTGGAAACAAGGGGGTCAGACATAAAGTCTGGCGAGTGCAATAACTTTAACAATAGAATCATTAACTAACTAGGATAAGGCATAAGCTGGAAAATAAGGAAATGACTATGAGCCAATGGGTATAACAAAGAAAACAAAGGAAATAAGATGAACAAAGATAACGTTAAAGGCGCCCCTAATCACTACAGGATAATTACTATACTACACCACCACTAGTCACCCTAAAAGTTGATCCCGCCTACAGAACTTAATAATGATAATGGTAGTTTGTGTACCCCTAGCTACCTTCATTGGTGATATCTGCCCTTATCTCCACTAGGTGTACCCACTACCCCCATTCGATCAGCTTCCTAACTCGTAGATACCCGTGCTGGCCCCACAGTGGGGTGTATCACTCCCCAAAGTGGCAACCCGATACCATCAAGAATGCACGGCTTATATCTACACGATGCAACAATGTCTTACCTACCAGCCCGGGCCCACACATGCATATAAACCTGTTGGACTTGCGTTGCCACCGCTAACCCGTTTTGACCTCTTACAATCAAATCCAGTACGCGTGTCCCGTCCTCGACTTGGGTCGAGCCCACAAAGATACTTAATGGGTTACTGGTTTGAAAAGGCCCCCCATGCATGACACAAGCTTTCCACCTATGCTTGGCCCCCTCTAAGGTTTTTCCCCACTTAACCCCATTCTTATTCATGTCTTCTTACATGTTTAAATCTTGGTTAAGTGCATCTAATCGTATTTCAAATGTCACCCCAGGTACCCACTAAATTCCACATGCCACCCAAGGCACCCACTTAACCCCCTCTTGTCCCACTACATGTTTATCTGGTTAAGTGTTTCTTAATTCCCTAAAACCATAACCTTGTAAAGACCTCCCACATTAGACTGACATTTGTGACAGCTGGATTTGTCGGGCGGGTCCGGGCAGTCTTACACCACAAACGAGCCTAACCTCGTGTCTTTACAACTGTTACGCATTTAATTCATGCCTTTGACCTCTCACATTAGATTGGCATTTGTGGCAGCTGGATTTGCCGGGTGGGTCCGGGCAGTCTTACACCACAAAAGAGTCTAACCTCGTGTCTTAGGCGGTTTATTATTACATATCTTCATTTAACCCCAAATTGGATTATTATCCCTATTCGAATTTGTAAATATATTCTAAATTCATTTATGTCCATAATTGTCTCAATTATGTCCATAAATACCAATTATGCCAATTAATATCTTAAATTTATTATATGCCGTTTTCAGGCCATTTATGCCAATTTTCAATAGGTGTATATTCAATATTACCCCCATCGTCCCCACGTTCTTCGTTCGTTTATCATGACATATACATATATTAGACTATAAACTAGTCTAATACATAAAAGGGAAGAAACATCACAAATTCGCATAACACCCAAAATAGATCTAACTTGTAAATAAGAATTACAACATAACTTGCATAAACTTTGTATAGTCATGAATCAAATCATAAACCTAAAAGGTGTGAATTTGCATGTATAGGATATAGTTTTTTACTTAAAACTTGCATAGGCCATAATCACAAACTGACATAAAACTATACATGTCATAGATCTAAATGTAGGGGTGTAAATTTGCATATATGTGATATAGTTTTTCACTTAAAACTTGCATAAGCCATAATCACAAACTTGCATAAAACAATGCATGTCATAGATCTAAATCTAAAGGGTGAACTTGCATATATTTGAATCCAATTTCAACCTAAACTTGCATATAATCACTTTATTTGATTCACATGTAAACTTGTATACAATTCACATAGAAACTAGCATATAATTTACACCCAAACTTGCATATAAAATGATGTCAAATGTGAATCTAGATGAACACATATGATTTGGCATATGACAAGGGATCCACAACATTACTATCATGATAAACAACTAGCATATATTCACAAAAGATTAAATTTTTCCAATGATTCACAAATATAGCCATATAACCCAATTTATATCTCAACCCAATTAACATATTAATTATCTTATTAAAGAAATTGAACTCACAACTCAAAGAAGGTCTTAAGTTCTGAAATCTGAGTTCTGAAATTGATTAGCTCGCCTCTGAAGTAGACAATTTGTTGTGGTTGTTATAAACTTGAATTGAATTGAGTTGATTAGCTTTTCTTTCTCCTAAATGGTGGCGTCTATTCTAGGTTGCAAGGTGATAGCATGACAGCCATGGTTCTAATTTTAATTAGGTTTTAGGGTTTGTGTCTACATGTGTTTATATAGAATTTAGAATTAATTTAGGCTATCCGATCAACCTAGAATTAACCTCAACCATTCAGACCAGATCAGAACTATCCAGAAACCCAAATGACTCAGCAAACAGTCACCAAATCGTCATCTCTCAAATCTTCTCGGGGGTGGGGGGGGGGGGCAGGTCGACCCCTAGGTCGACCCCCAGGTCGACCTGTGGTGGGGGGGGGAGGTCGACACTATGGTCGACCCCCTAGTCGACCTGGGTCCTAGGCGGGAATTTTCCCGCCCAGCCCGCTTCTGGCTTCAGGTTCGAAATTTGAATTTGTTTTTGAGCTGTTTGAATTTATTTAATTTTTTGGAAACTTCCGACAGTCATAACTTCGTCATACGAAGTCCAATTCATGCAAACTCGGACTCTATCTCAACCAGAATTCTGAGACTAACACAATGGCGTAACCCGTTTCCCTTGATTCTCACATTTAGAATTAAGTATTCTTTGATTTATTAGTTTATGTTAACAGAAAACACGGGGTGTTATATTCTCCCCTCTTTAAAGGATTCCGCTCCCGAAATCTCCAAGTTAAGGAGAATGCATATCCTAACATCCAATCATCCATCTACTCAACCATCAAACACAGACGTCCATTGTCCTTACAAAATTTCTAATGTTGTATGAACATATGCAATAAGTGTGTGTATATGTTCATTATCTAATGCAAAATCAGGCGGTCTACTGATTCAGTTGACCTCCTTAATGAAAATTATGATAGTGCCATGCGTTCATTATGTATGCGAAAGAATCCTATCGATACATATTATTTCTACATGTGTGCACAACCAATCATCAAAATGCAGCATCCATATGATAACACAACGATTATACATCCATAAATTTAAATATGCACACACATTTATATGCAACATGAAGGTGATTGAGCCGATCTAGTGCCTAAGGTGTGTGCATATGCATCCACGAGCAACCACTAGCAAACACTTGCATCCATTTGCATCCATCAAACATAACATGTCTCAAACACATGTTTCAACCATAGGGTTTTTCCCAACTAAAGATCGAAGATGTCATCGCAAAGATAATACTAAAAGATAGGACAAGTATCAACAAAGCGGTAGAAAAAGGAGAAATTAAAGCATACCCTCAAAAAGAAAGGGTACAGCGTACGCATCTTATCTTCCATCTCCCAAGTTGCGTCTCTTTGATCATCTCCCCATTGCACTTTGACCAACTTGACCTCTTTGCTGCGAAGCTTTTTGACCTCCGATCCGAGAATGCGTTTAGGAGGTCGTCTGATTGTGGCATTGCGCTCTACTTCCACTTCTTCGAGCATGCTCGGCTCTACCACTTCCGTCGTATCGTGTAAACACTTGCGCAAATGTGAAACGTGAAAAATGTCATGAGCTCCGCTGAGCTTCTCTGTTAACTTTACTTTGTATGTCATCTATCCAATCCTCTCCATAATTGGAAAGGATCCTACGAACCTCGGTGCCAACTTCCCTATTGATCCAAAGCGGACTACGTTTCTCAACGGTAACACCTTAATAAAAACCATGTTACCAATATCGAACTCAAGATCAGTTCGTCTCTTATCAGCATATGACTTATGCCGGTCCTGTGCTGTTTTCATTCGCCATCAAATCAGGTCTATCTTTTCCGAAGTCTCCCTAATCATGTCGGGTCCAAGCAAAACCTTATCCGTGGATTCCCACCAACATGTAGGTGATCAGCACGGTCGTCCATAAAGAGCCTCAAAAGGTTCCATGCCAATGCTAGCCTGAAAATTATTATTATAGGCGAACTCTACTAGTGGAAGGTGTTCTTTCCATGTTCCTTCAAAGTCTAGAATGCATAGCCTCAGAAGGTCTTCTAGAATCCGATTCACCCTCTCGGTCTGGCCGTCCATCTGAGGATGATAAGCGGTACTTAAGCATAATTATGTTCCAACCGCCTCTTGAAAGCTCTTCCAAAATTTTCTTTTGAAAATAGGATCTCTATCGCTCACAATGCTGGAGGGTATGCCGTGCAAAGGAACTATCTATCGAAGGTAAACAGATGCTAACCAAGTGGCGGTCGGTCTACAATTACCCAAATCCCCGTATTACCCTTTCTCGATCTTGGTATCCCATCTACAAAATCGATGAAAACGCTTTCCCATTTCCAAAGCGGAATCTCTAAGGGATGGAGCAAACCTCCGGCTTCTTTTGCTCTGCCTTGACTTGCTGGCACACTAAGCATCTAGCTACGAACTCAGCCACGTCCTTCTTCATTCCGGCCCAAAAGAAAACTCGCTTTATATCCCTATACATCTTATCACCACCGGGATGTATGGTCATCTTAGAGCGGTGTGAGTCTTCAAGAATTGCCTTCTTCAAATTTTTGTCTTGTGGTACACAAAGTCTTCCATCTCTACGTAGCCAACCTCTTTCATCTATAGCATATCTATCAAGATGTCTTGAGGACTCCGCTCCTATAAGCTTGCCTACTATCTCAACCAACTGCAGGTCGTTCCGCTGTGCCTCTCCAACTCGACCCAAAAGTGTAGGTTGCACCTCTAACGATGCCAACAATCCGGGTACATAATCGATAGAGGGTCTGAAGTCAAAGGAAGATATATACTTCAAGCTCTGCCACTCTACAAGCAAAGGACTTAGAGTTAACTTCTTTCTACTTAATGCGTCGGCTACAACGTTACCCTTGCCAGGGGTATATGCGATGTCAAAATCGTAGGATGCCAAAAACTCCATCCATCTCCGTTGCCTCAAGTTTAGGTCCTTCTGAGAGAACAACTACTTTAGCGACTTATGGTTTGTATACAACTCAAACCTTTCGCCAAGGAAATAATGACGCCACGACTTTAGCGTAAAACTATGGTCGCCAACTCTAAGTCGTTGGTAGGGTAATTTTTCTCGTGGGCTTTCAACTGTCCTCCACCATAGCATATCACCCTTCCCTCTTGCATTAAAACTGCGCCAAGCCCTGTCCCGCAAGCATCGGTATATACAATGAATGAAAGTCTTACTTCCGTCTGGCAAAACTAAAACTAGAGCCGTCGTCAAAGCTCTCTTTAGACGTTGGAAAGCATCGTCACAGTCAACGTCCCAAGTAAAAGTCAAATTCTTCTTCATTAATCGAGTGAGAGGGGCTGATATCTTCGCGAAGTCCTTAATCAACTTCCTATAATAGCCAGCCATCCCTAAAAAGCTTCTTACTTCGGTTGCGTTCTTAGGCGTTTTCCAATCTTGGATTGCCACTACCTTGGCGGGATCCACAGCTATCCCTTCCTTAGAGACCACGTGTCCTAAGAACCTCACTTCTCTTCTCCAAAAATGGCACTTGGAGAAATTAGCTTTTAGCTGATGCGCTCAAAGTGTCTCTAAGACTTCCCTAAGATGTAGGGCAAGTTCTTCTTCATTTTTAGAGAAAACCAAAATATCGTCTACAAAGACTACTACAAACTTGTTCAGAAACTCCCTAAACACCCTACTCATTAAGTCAACAAAGTATGCGGGTGCATTCGTCAAACCAAAAGGCATGACGAGCCACTCGAAGAAACCGTCAGGAGTTCTAAATGCAGTCTTATCGATGCTATATTCAGCCATCCTTAGCTGATGAAACCCTGTGGCCAAATCCAGTTGCAAGAAAACCGAAGCACCCACCAACTGATCGAATAAATCGTCTATCCTCGGTAATGGGTGTCTTTTCTTCTTTGTTAGCTTATTCAGCTCTCTATAGTCCACGCACGATCTAAGTGAACCATCAGCTTTTGTAGCAAAAACGACTGGAGCACCCCACTCTGAAATACTTCTTCTTATGAACCCCTTCTCAAGCAATTCTTTCACTTTCTTACTGAGTTCTCTTCTCTCTCTCGGAGCCATGTGGCGCACTGGTAATGCAATTGGCTTCGCATTATCCACTAAGTATATTCGAAAGTCTATCTCATGCCTCGGGGGTAAACCTCGAACCTCATCGAAGACGTCACTATATTCACGGACCACACGAACAGATTTCAAATCATCATTGGATGCGTCTAGGGATTCTAGGTAGCTAAGCATTACCAGACCTCTAGGGTCACAAGAAATATCAAGGGTTTTTCCACACTGAGTCAATAATCTAACTACCATTCTTTCACAATATAGGATGGCCCCATATCTAGTTAGCCAATCCATACCAAGAATCAAGCCGTAGCCCATGAAGCGAAGATCAAAGGCGTTGCATTCAAACCCAACGCCCAAGATAGACACTCTCAAATCCCGGCAAATCATAGAAAGATGAGCCGAACCACCAATAGGATTTGAGACTACTATGGGATCCGAAACTAGACTAGTATTTAGGTGCAGTGTTTCAACTGACGAAGCAGACACAAACGAGTGTGAAGCGCCAGAGTCAAACAAAGTACGAACGGGATGATCAAACAGAAAAACTAAACTTTCAATGGAAATGTTTCTACCTCGTTCTTTCAGCAGTGGGACCGCGAGAGGCTGGACCTGCTCCCTTGCCTGGCCTGGTGCCATGAGAGCCTGAAGCTGCCCTCCAGAAGTTCTTTCCCCTTGTCCCTGTTTCCTTGGGCAGTCCTTAACTAGATGACCTGCCTCTCCACAGTGGAAACAGCCAGTCTTCTTCTTTTTCCTACAGTATTTAATCAGATGGCCTGGTGTCCCACAATTAAAGCACTTCTTCTTTCCTTTGCCATTATTGTTCTTTCCGCTTTCTTGTTTTGTTGTTATGGTTTCTATTGATCCCCTTCCTTCTCAGGTGCCTTATTAGCATTGGCGCCTTTCTCCTCTTCATGCATAAGCACCATGTCAACTAGTCTCCCAAACGTGGCCCCCATAGGGATGTGGGTCATAGCTAACCCATGTAGTGGCTCGTTCAAACCCTTAACAAATCTCAGGGCCTTCTTTTCGGGTGTATTCACCAAGTCCAAGCCAAATCTCACCAACTGATTGAAACTTGTTGATGTATTCTTTCACTGATAGATTCCCTTGCTTCAACGCCAAAAACCTTTCCATGTATAGATTCTCTTCAGCCCGTGAGAGAAACTTTGCCTCAAACCTACACCTGAAATCTGGCCATGTATCAACTGGATGCTCTCTATTAGTGACCTCCCACCAAAACGAGGCCTCATCCTTCATTAACCTGGAAGCTAACTGGACTTTTCTTCCATCTTCTACCTCAAAGATTCCAAACAATTCTTCCACCTCCTTTAGCAAATTTCGAGCTTTAACAAACGTCTCCGACCCGTGAAAAGGTTTCCCGCCCATTGCCCGAAAGTCCTTGCATATCTTTGCGAAAGTGTCAACACGGGGAGGATGAGGAGGAGCATTTGCTGTGCCTGCGACATTGGCCCTAGCTTCCAGATACCTTCTAAACCATCCTGGTATCGGTATCCCCTCGGGTATCTCGGGAATTCCAGACATACTGAAAAGAAAAATGAAGAGATTCAAACGAAGTATTCGAAAGAAAGATATATGGCTCTTGGGGGTTATGTTTTCAAAATAAACTTTTCTCTTTAAAATACTTCCCTTAAAACGTACTTTTGAAAGTATTTCTTTATAAAAGTGCTTTTGAAAAATAGTTTTTCAAAATTCATATATGTTATGGTAACCTTCATCTCTGATACAACGTGTGACACCCCATGTCCATTAATGTCACTCACAAAGGGAATGCATTAACTTCTATGGAGCGTTTTAAGTGTGTATAGAACAGAAACTTAACAACAAGACAGATATAAAATAGTACTTAAAAATTTAAAACTTTATTCATTGCAGCGGTAACAGATAAGTTGGATTACATCATCAAAAACAAAAGACTAGATTCAAGTACATAATATCCATCTTGATTAAATCAAAGTACATAAAATGAAAGACATAAACCCAACATAAAATAGCCATAAATAAGATAGGCTGAAATTTTACTTCAACGATTCAAGTAAGTTACAAAGAAAGGGATAAAGCTGTCCAAATCAAGCTCCACTAGTGCTAGTCCCACCCTGAGCACATGGGGGGAAAGGGAAGAAAAGAGGTGGAAACAAGGGGGTCATACATAAAGTCTTGCAAGTGCAATAACTTTAACAATATAATCATTAAGTAACAAGGATAAGACATAAGCTGGAAAATAAGGAAATGACTATGAGCCAATGGGTATGACAAAGCAAACAAAGGAAATAAGATGAACAAAGATAACGTTAAAGGCACCCCTAATCACTATAGGATAATTACTGTACTACACCACCACTAGTCACCCTAAAAGTTGATCCCGCCTACAGAACTTAATAATGATAATGGTAGTTTGTGTACCCCTAACTACCTTCATAGGTGTCGTCTTCCCCTATCTCCACTAGGTGTACCCACTACCCCCATTCGATCGGCTCCCTAACTCGTAGATACCCGTGCTGGCCCCACAGTGGGGTGTACCACTCCTCAAAGTGGCAACCCGATACCACTAAGAATGCACGGCTTATATCTACACGATGCAACAATGTCTTACCTACCAACCCGGGCCCACACATGCATATGAACCCGTTGGACTTGTGTTGCCACCGCTAACCCATTTTGACCTCTTACAATCAAATCCAGTACGCGTGTCCCGTCCTAGACTTGGGTCGAGACCACAAAGATACTTAATGGGTTACTGGTTTGAAAAGGGCCCCCATGCATGACACAAGCATTCCAACTATGCTTGGTCCCCTCTAAGATTTTTTCCCCACTTAACCCCATTCTTATTCATGTCTTCATACATGTTTCAATCTTGGTTAAGTGCATCTAATCATATTTCAAATGCCACCCAAGGCACCCACTAAATTCCACATGCCACCCAAGGCACCCACTTAACCCCCTCATGTCCCACTACATGTTTATTTGGTTAAGTGTTTCTTAATTCATTAAGACCGTAACCTTGTAAAGACCTCCCACATTAGACTGGAATTTGTGGCAGCTAGATTTGTCGGGCGGGTCTGGGCAGTCTTACACCACAAACGAGCCTAACATCTTGTCTTTACAACTGTTACACATTTAATTCATGCCTTTGACCTCTCATATTAGACTGGCATTTGTGGCAGCTGGATTTGCCGGGCGGGTCCGGGCAGTCTTACACCACAAAAGAGTCTAACCTCGTGTCTTAGGCGGTTTATTATTACATATCTTCATTTAACCCCAAATTGGATTATTATCCCTATTCAAATTTGTAAATAAATTCTAAATTCATTTATGTCCATAATTGTCTCAATTATGTCCATAAATACCAATTATGCCAATTAATATCTTAAATTTATTTTATGCCCTTTTCAGGTCATCTATGCCAATTCTCAATAGGTGTATATTCAATATTACCCCCATCGTCCCCACGTTGTTCATTCGTTTATCATGACATATACATATATTAGACTATAAACTAGTCTAATACATAAAAGGGAAGAAACATCACAAATTCTCATAACACCCAAAATAGATCTAACTTGTAAATAAGAATTACAACATTACTTTCTTAAACTTTGTTTAGTCACGAATCTAAACATAAACCTAAAAGGTGTGAACTTGCATGTATATGATATAGTTTTTCACTTAAAACTTGCATAGGCCATAATCACAAACTTGCATAAAACTATACATGTCATAAATCTAAACATAGGGGTGTAAACTTGCATATACGTGATATAGTTTTTGTAACACCCCATAATTCTATAACATTAAGTTTCACAAATTAAGGTATAATTAAATTTTAAAATAAGAATCAAGGGAAACAGGTTATGCCATTGCGTTTGTCTCGAAATTCTACTTGGAAACGAGTCTGAGTTTTTGAAAAATGGAGTCCGTATGAGGAAGATATGACCCTCCGAAGTTTCAGAGATTTTCAGAATAAAAAACAGCTCGAAAATTCGAATTACAAACGCATAGGCAGGCTGGGCGGGAAAATTCCCGCCCAGGCCAGGTCGACCAGGGGGTCAACTATGTAGTCGACCCCCCCAACTAGGTCGACACTATAATCGACCTGGGTGTCGACCTGGTCACTTTTTCCCAGATTCAGTTCTGGGTGCATTTTGATGTATTTGGACTAGTTTTTGGGCGAGATTCATAGTTTGGCACCTATATAAACAGCCCCCTAGCCTCATTCTCTTTGCACCATTCTTCTCTAACCTTATGCTGCACAAATTCTTGATGGGCATGGCTCCTTCTTCTTTTCAAATTAAATTATAAATAAATTAAAATAAAACATGAAGATTATTTCTTGAAGACTACGGCTAGGAATTGCAAATTAGAGATTCAAATCAAGATTAAACCCTTAAGAAGAGAATCAAAGGCTAATTCAATGGTTGCGAGCAATGTCATGCAAATCATAGCAAATCACCAACGTTATCTTATTATCCTTTTCTAAAACTGATCGATGTAAGTCAGTTACTTTTTAGATTTGAACGCTTAGATCTATTTGTGACATGTAATTAAATGGATATGAGAATATGCCTAATCCTTTACATTTGAATATGTGCTTGTATATGCCTTTGGATCTGATTTAGGACTATTGTGGTTAATTACCATAAGACTATTCCTATGCCTATTACTATGAACATAAGACTATGTCTATGCCTATGACTATGAACATAAGACTATACATATGCCTATGACTACGAACATAAGACTATTGCCTATAACTATGATTCATAACTATGAGACCATGCCTAGGACTATTTTGTGGTTAATTGCCTGGGACTATTTTGTGGTTAATTGCCTAGGACTATTGTGGTTAATTGCCTATGACTATTATAGTTAGTTGCTTATGCCCATAACATCATAGTTACAAATCATGGTTGTATACCAAACTGGCATTATGTTGGATCAAATCACCTATGTCTCCCTTGATTATGTTGGATCTTATACTTAGGGTGTAATTTGCTTAGTTTATTCATATTCGCTATTATGTACACCAAACCGATTGGATCATTATCTTTGTATTTTTGTATTTTGGTTCGCTTTTTTCATGCCTATGCTCTTATTTTAATTTTCGTGCTTATCCCCTGTTCCTTTTGTTAGTTTCATTTTATGAGTACCTAGAAACTTGTGAAATCATGTTATACGTACAACTATGGTGGGGGAATTTGGCGTAGCTTAATTTATATAATTTGGCATAACAAATATGTTGGCATAATATGAATTGGCTATAATAGTAAATATTACATGCATATTAGACTTGGGCGTATAATGGTAAATTCTTAATTGGCCTCAAAGTATGTAATTGGCATGTAAATAAAGTTTTGGGCATAAACTGTAAACTAGAATATTGAATCTAGTGTTAACTGATCTAATTTAGCATAAACTGCAAGTTGGGTTAAATGATAGGTAAATCAAGTTTTGGGCCTAGAATATAGGTATGTTAGTGGGCATGACAAATGAATAAGATATAGGCCAAATTTGTTTAAAAGAGTTGTTAGCAATTTACATATAGACAAAAAGGATAAATATGTAAATCTAGGAAAGACGAATATGCCTAACCTGGGGTTAGATTGAGTTACGGTATAAGACTACCCGGAACCGCCCGACAAATCTAACAACTATAACAATAGCTATCTAATGTGGGTGGTTAAAGCATTGAGCCCAAAAGGACCCGAGGTTAGACTGAGTTGCGGTGTAAATCTTCCTAAAACCGACCAGCACCCCCAGTGACCGCAACAATATCTGTCTAATGTGAGTGGTTGGTGCTTTAAATGAATAATTTAAAGCTAAGTTATAGTTAAGCTAGAATGGGAGGGTTAAGTCCATAGGAACACTTAACCAACTTAACATGTTAACAAGACAAGATTTGTGGGGGTTAAATAACCGTTATATCATGTTGACTAGACAAGTGGGTGAGGTTAAGAAAAGGTTTAACTGTTATAACATGTTAACTAGACTAGAAGGTGGGGTTAAGTAAAATACACTTAGCCAATATAACATGTTAACTAGACTAGAAGGTGGAGTTAAGTAAACTTAACCATCATAGTGTGACAAATGAACAAGGTTAAGTTAAAACATGAAGGGACAACACTTAACCATTAGAACATGTGAATTAAGCAGATGTTAGGGTTAAGTTAACTAAGAGAACACTTAACCGTTATAACATATTAGCTAAACAGATGGGCAGGGTTAAGTTAAAAGGAACACTTAACCAATACAAGATGAAGGGGTGGGGTTAAGTAATAAGAAATACTTAACCAATATAACTTGATTTGTGGTAGGGTTAAGTCGACATGAACTACTGATAACACTTAACCAGTTTAACATGACAAATGAATGGGTTAAGTTAACTTGAATTGACTAATGACACTTAACCAATCCAACTTGACGAGGAAAAGAACTAAGTAGTAAACCTTAGTTAAGAGGACTAAGTTGTAAAGCTTAGTTAAGAAAACGACGATTCAAGAAACTAAGTAGTAAACCTTAGTTAAGGGAACTAAGTAGTAAACCTTAGTAGTAGACGAGAAGGAGCGAACGTCTATCTGATCTTAAAGAAGGCTCCAACAAACTGGGTTACGAAGCACGTGGCTTCGAGTGGACGTGAGGGTACTCTTGGTATCCCTCTGTAAGGCTACAGATGATCCGCCTGTGCTCACAGAGGTTAAGGTCTGCGTTAGAAGAACCAAGGGTATGCCTTGGTTGCAATATAAGGCAACTTAAAGACTAGGATGGACCAGCGTGATTCGACGAGACCAGTAGCCCTGTGACACCAACTCGTTGTCTACCTACCATCTTGAGTCAATCGAGATAAGTGAAGCGAAAAGGCGGAGAACTCCAAAAGACCATATACTTGCTATCTAGTTATGGTTGCGGATGGCCATAGGTTAGTGGGGCATAGGGGGGCTGCGTATAGTTCTCATTTCTCAAGGTGTGCCTTTCATTAGTTAAGGGAGGGGTCAAGTGGGACCATAGCCACTGGAAAAACAGACCTTAGCATCTGCATCAGCAAATATCTGAAAGCTCCCGACTGAGTTCCGTGTTTCTTGATTTGCCCTGCCATGAGACTCGGGTCGCACATATAGAGGACATGTGCATCTAGATAGCGATAACGATCCACGACACATACGTGGGGAAAGTCTAGGAACATATACCACTCTGGGTAGTGTGTCCTAGATTAGGGGCGTCGTTCTATAGGTAGCATAATCCCTAGTTGGACCTAGGTCGCGTAAACCCTGAATCTGAGAAGCATTAGATAAGTCGCGTAAAACCTAGTTGAATCTAGGAAGCACTCGATAGAAAAACCCTAGATTAGATCTAGGTAATAAATAATAGTTGTACGCCTGAAGGCAACCACAATTACAGGGATTGGGAGCACGTTATCACTTTATAAAAATTACTAGTTGGGTCACTAGTTAGATGGTGCAGAGATATAGAAACCAGAATAATAGGGTAATCTCAAAGCAGAGAAAGTATGGAAGCAAATTCAGTTTATCAGTATATTCAGCTTGTCAGTAGATCCAGTTTATCAGTACATTCGGTTTTATCTTGCCTTAGCATATCTTGCGTTATCTTGTTAGCCCTATCATCATGGTATTGTCTTGTATTCAGTTAATCCATGTCATGTTGTTTTTGCCTGTTCACATGCTGAAAGTTACTAAACTTACCAGACTTTATGTCTGACTCTGTTTTCTTTCGCTTTCTTGTCTTCCGTTCCCCCCTCCCCCCTAGGTCCGCAGGGAGGGAACGTTACTACTTAGCTCAGTTTTGTTTCCAAGCTTGAAGATTAGTCGAAGTTTTTCTTGGATTCTCTTTTCCATTGCTATGGCTGGCTTATACTACATTGGGGAATATAAATGTTATTTTATGCTTCTTTAATTTGCAAGACAGATATTCTGGTATTGGAAAACAATTGTTGTACAAACTATTTTATCAATAAAGTAAAGTTCTATTTTCCACTGTTTTAATTTTGTCTGTCTTGTAATTTATCTGTATCTTTTACCTATAACTCTCCACCGAAGTTAAGGCATTCCCTTTGTGAGTGACCTTAACGGATGTGGGGTATTACACGTGGTATCAGAGCTAAAGGTTACCGGATCAGATAAAAGATTTGAAAAATTATTTTCAACAGTTTTAAAAGAAGCATTTTCAAAAGAATAGTTTTGTTTTAATGGCATATTCCCCAAAAGCCATACGCACTATCTTCTGATCCTCTGTTTGAATTCTTGTCCCCTTCTTTCTTGAGTCTTCGGGGCTCCTGGCTTTCTGGGAGATAACCTCATCGCGGCACGGTTCCGTAGGCTTGATAAGACTACGATACCTGTCAAAGGGAAAAGTAGTGCCCTACTTCCATATATAGCCATAGTAGTTTCACCTGCAGCTGGTTTTCTTCCAAGCTTTGAAGGGTTTTCCGTGCGATGGAGGCAGCTTTTGAAAAACTTGTCAATATGATTACACAGGGATGGTAAAGATGACGATGAGGGAGTTTGGCTAGGGAGCTCAACGTAAGGATGAGAAATTCATGGATATAAACTCGACTCAAGAAGAAAGAAGGAATTATAAAACCTAAGGCGAGAGGAATTATCTTTTCCATGGTATAATGGGGCATATAATTAATGACAAGGGCAAGGACGAGGAACAGGATTTTCAGAAGGGAGAGTGCATGCTTCCACCACCAGAATACCTGAGAGAGAGATAGTAAAAGTCTATGTTGGAAAAGTTTAGCTTTTCGTTTTGATCAACCAGTTAGTACCCTTTTGATCATAGTGCTTCGCATTTGTTCATATCTACTTCCACAGTTGAGTCTCTGCACCTTAGTACTTGTATAGTAGAAGATCCCATTAGTGTCTCAAATCCAATTGGTGGTTCAGCCAGTTTACCTTTGGTTTGTAAGGATTTGAGAATAACTATATTAAGTGTTGAGTTTAAGCGTAATGCTTATGTTTATGGGCTATGAGTTGATCCTAGGCAAGGGTTGGTTGGCTAGTAATTCTGAAAGGAGGGTAGTTAGACTTTTGACTTGCCTGAGAAATACCCTCGAGATTCCGTGTAAAGAATCAGTTAGGCTTAGCTAGCTAGGATCGCTTAATGCATTTATCGATAATTTGCAATCCGTTAGGGTAGTCCATAAGTACGCAGATGTTTTTGATTAGATTAGGAGTTTACCCTAAAACACGGGATAGACTTCCGCATGTATCCAGTTGACAATGAAAAGCCAGCTATCCGATCAATGATAGTTTTGGAAATGGAGGTCAAGAAGCTTTGCTATCATGAAGATTAATTAGATAAGGTACATAATAATGAAGCTCAAGAAGATGCGACTTAGAAGACTGAAGACTAGATACACGCATCATACCCTTTTTCTTAAGGGTACATCCTTGATCTCTTTTTCTAGGAATTTTATACATCTTTTCTAGCTTTTAAGGTATATCCTCTAGGGCATATCATCGATCCTTAGGTAAAAGCCAATGGATGTAAACATGTATTTGAAACATGTTATGATTGATGGTTACAAATGGTTGCTCGTGGATGCATATACACACCATAGGCGCTAGAACGACTCAATCACTTTTATATTACATTCGCATATATGTATTTGCTTAACGGATTTAACTTGATATGTTATCATATGGATGTTGCATATGGATGAATGGCTATGCACACATGTAGTATTTACATAACTACGGATGCTTGCATACATGATTGGACGCATGGCACTGACATAATTCGTATTAAGGACATCAACTGAATCAGTAGACCGCCTGATTTTGCATTAGATAAAGACATATACACACTATGCATATGAACATGAAAGCATTAGAAATCTTTTTAAGGACAATGAATGCCTGTGATTGAATGGTTGAGTAGATGGGTGATTGGATGGTAGGACACATTCTTCCTAACTTAAAGATTTCGGGGACGAAATCCATTTAAGAGGGGGAGAATGTAACACCCCATAATTCTGTAACATTAAATTTTGCAAATTAAAGTATAATTAAATTTTAAAATAAGAATCAAGGGAAACGGGTTGTGCCATTGCGTTCGTCTCGAAATTATGCTTGGAAACGAGTCCGAGTTTTCGAGAAAAGGAGTCCGTATGAGGAAGATATGACCCTCCGAAGTTTCAAAGATTTTCAGAAAAAAAAACAACTCGAAAATTAGAATTTCAAATGCACAGGCAGGCTGGACGGGAAAATTCCCGCCCAGGCCAGGTCGACCAGGGGGTCGACCAGGGGGTCGACTATGTAGTCGACCCCCTCCCCTAACCAGGTCGACACTATAGTCGACCTGGGTGTCGACCTGGTCACTTTTTCCCAGATTCAGTTCTGGGTGCATTTTGATGTATTTGGACTAATTTTTGGGCGAGATTCATAGTTTAGCACCTATATAAATAGCCCCCTAGCCTCATTCTCTTTACACCTTTCTTCTCTAACCTTATGCTGCACAAATTCTTGATGGACATGGCTCCTTCTTCTTTAAATTAAATTATAAATAAATTAAAATAAAACACGAAGATTATTTCTTGAAGACTACGGGTAGGAATTTCAAATTGGAGATTCAAATCAAGATTAAAGCTTTAAGAAGGGAATCAAAGGCTAATTCAATGGTTGTGAGCAACGTCATGCAAATCATAGCAAATCACCAACGTTATCTTATTATCCTTTTCTAAAACCGATCGATGTAAGTCAGTTACTTTTTAGATTTGAACGCTTAGATCTATTTATGACATGTAATTAAATGGATATGAGAATATGTCTGATCCTTTTCGTTTGAATCTGTGCTTGTATATACCTTTGGATCTGATTTAGGGCTATTGTGGTTAATTACCATAAGAATATGCCTATGACTATGAACATAAGACTATGCCTATGCCTATGACTATGAACATAAGACTATGCCTATGCCTATGACTACGAACATAAGACTATTGTCTATGACTATGATTCATAACTATGAGACCATGCCCAGGACTATTTTGTGGTTAATTGCCCAGGACTATTTTGTGGTAAATTGCCTAGGACTATTGTGGTTAATTGCCTAGGACTATTGTGGTTAATTGCCTATGACTATTATGGTTAGTTGCTTATGCCCATAACATTATAGTTACAAATCATGATTGTATATTGGACTGGCATTATGTTGGATCAAATCACCTATGTCTCCCTTGATTATGTTGGATCTCATACTTAAGGTGTAATTTGCTTAGTTTATTCCTGTTCGTTATTATGTACACCAAACCCATTGGACCGATTATCTTTGTATTTTTGTATTTTGGTTCGCTTTTTCCATGCCTATGCTCTTATGTCAATTTTCGTGCTTATCCCATGTTCCTTTTGTTAGTTTCATTTCATGAGTACCTAGAAATTTGTGAAATCATGTTATACGTACGACTATGGCGAGGGAATTTGGCGTAGCTTAATTTATATAATTTGGCATAACAAATATGTTGGTATAATCTGAATTGGCTATAATAGTAAATATTACATGCATATTAGAGTTGGGCGTATAATGGTAAATTGTTAATTGGCCACAAAGTATGTAATTGGCATGTAAACCAAGATTTGGGCATAAACTGTAAACTAGAATATTGAATCTAATATTAACTGATCTAATTTAGCATAAACTGCAAGTTGGGTTAAATGATAGGTAAATCAAGATGTGGGCCTAGAATATAGGTATGTTAGTGGGCATGACAAATGAATATGATATAGGCCAAATTTGTTTAAAAGAGTTGTTAGTAATTTACATATAGACAAAAAGGATAAATATGTAAATCTAGGAAAGACGAATATGCCTAACCCGAGGTTAGATTGAGTTACGGTAAAAGACTGCCCGGAACCGCCCGGCAAATCCAGCAACTGTAACAATACCTATCTAATGTGGGTGGTTAGAGCATTGAGCCCAAAAGGACCCGAGGTTAGACTGAGCTACGGTGTAAATCTGCCCGGAACCGACCGGCACATCCAGTAACCGCAACAATATATGTCTAATGTGAGTGGTTGGTGCTTTAAATGAATAATTTAAAGCTAAGAAACAGTTAAGCTAGAATGGGAGGGTTAAGTCCATAGGAACACTTAACCAACTTAACATGTTAACAAGACAATATTTGTAGGGGTTAAATAACCTTTATAACATGTTGACTAGACAAGTGGGTGAAGTTAAGAAAAGGTTTAACCGGTATAACATGTTAACTAGACTAGAAGGTGGTGTTAAGTAAAATACACTTAGCCAATATAACATGTTAACTAGACTAAAAGGTGGAGTTAAGTAAACTTAACCATCATAGTGTGACAAATGAACAAGGTTAAGTTAAAACATGAAGGGACAACACTTAACCATTAGAACATGTGAATTAAACAGATATTAGTTTTAAGTTAACTAAGAGAACACTTAACCGTTATAACATGTTAGTTAAACATATGGGCAGGGTTAAGTTAAAATGAACACTTAACCAATACAATATGAAGGGGTGGGGTTAAGTAATAAGAAATACTTAACCAATATAACTTGATTTGTGGTAGGGTTAAGTCAACATGAACTACTGATAAAACTTAAACAGTTTAACATGACAAATGAATGGGTTAAATTTACTTGAATTGACTAATGACACTTAACCAATCCAACTTGACGAGGAAAAGAACTAAGTAGTAAACCTTAGTTAAAAGGACTAAGTTGTAAACCTTAGTTAAGAAAATGACGATTCACGAAACTAAGTAGTAAACGTTAGTTAAGGGAACTAAGTAGTAAACCTTAGTAGAACACGAAAAGGAGAGAACGTCCATCTGATCTTAAATAAGGCTCCAACAAACTGGGTTACGAAGCACGCGGCTTCGAGGGGACGTGAGGGTACTCTTGGTATCCCTCTGTGAGGCTGCAGATGATCCGCCTGGGCTCACATAGGTTAAGGTCTGCATTAGAAGAACCAAGGGTATGCCTTGGTTGCAATATAAGGTAACATAAAGATTAGGATGGACCAACGTGATTCAGCGAGTCCAGTAGCCCTGTGATAGCAACTCATCGTCTACCTACCATCATGAGTCAATCGATATACGTGAAGCGAAAAGGCGGAGAAGACCATATACTTGCTATCTAGTTATGGTTGCGGATGGCCATAGGTTAGTGGGGGCATGGGGGGCCTGCGTATAGTTCTCATTTTTCAAGATGTGCCATTCATTAGTTGAGGGAGGGGTCAAGTGGGACCATAGCCACTGGAAAAACAGACCTTAGCATCTGCATCGGCAGATATCTGAAAGCTCCCGACCGAGTTCTGTGTTTCTTGATTTGCCTGCCATGAGACTCAGGTCGCACATATAGAGGACATGTGCATCTAGACAGCGATAACGATCCACGACACATACGTGGGGAAAGTCTAGGAACATATACCACTCTAGGTAGTTTGTCCTAGATTGGTGGCATCGTTCGATAGGTAGCATAATCCCTAGTTGAACCTAGGGTGCGTAAACCCTGAATCTGAGAAGCATTAGATAAGTCGCGTAAACCCTTGTTGAATCTAGGAAGCACTTGATAGAAAAACCCTAGATTTGATCTAGGTAATAAATAATAGATGTACTCCTGAAGGCAACCACAATTACAGGGATTGGGAGCACGTTATCACTTTATAAACATTACTAATTGGGTCACTAGTTAGGTGGTGCAGAGATATAGAAACCAGAATAACAAGGTAATCGCGAAGCAGAGAAAGTATGGAATCATATTCAGATTATCAGTATATTCAGCTTGTCGGTAGATCCAGTTTATCTGTACATTCAGTTTTATCTTGCCTTAGCATATCTTGCGTTATCTTGTTAGCCCAATCATCATGGTATTGTCTTGTATTCAGTTAATCCATGTCATGTTGTTTTTACCTGTTCACATGCTGAAAGTTACTGAACTTACCAGACTTTATGTATGACTCTGTTTTCTTTCGCTTTCTTGTCTTCCGCCCCTCCGCCCCAGATCCGGAGGGAGGGAACGTTACTACTTAGCTCAGTTTTCTTTCCAAGCTTGAAGATTAGTCGAAGTTTTTCTTGGATTCTCTTTTCCATTGCTATGGCTGGCTCATACTACATTGGGGAATGTAAATGTTATTTTATGCTTCTTTAATTTGTAAGATAGATATTCTGATATTGAAAAACAATTGTTGTACAAACTATTTTATCAATAAAGTAAAGTTCTATTTTCCGTTGTTTTAATTTTGTCTGTCTTGTAATTTATTTGCATCTTTTACCTATAACTCTCCACCGAAGTTAAGGCATTCCCTTTGTGAGTGACCTTAACGGATGTGGGGTGTTACAGTTTTTCACTTAAAACTTGCATAAGCCACAATCACAAACTTGCATAAAACGATGTATGTCATTGATCTAAATCTAAAGGATGAACTTGCATATATGTGAATCCAATTTCTACCTAAACTTGCATATAATCACTTTATTTGATTCACATGTAAACTTGTATACAATTCACATAGAAACTAGCATATAATCTACACCCAAACTTGCATATAAAATGATTTCAAACGTGAATCAAGATGAACATAGATGATTTAGCATATGAAAAGGGATCCACAACATAACTATCATGATAAACGACTAGCGTATATTCACAAAAGATTACATTTTTCCAATGATTCAAAAACATAGCCATATAACCCAATTTATATCTCAACTCAATTAACTTATTAATTATCTTATTAAAGAAATTGAACTCACAACTCAAATAAGGTCTTGAGTTCTGAAATTGATTTAGCTCGCCTCTGAAGTAGATAATTTGTTGTTGTTGTTATAAACTTCAATTAAATTGAGTTGATTAGCTTTTCTTTCTCCTAAATGGTGGCGGCTACTCTAGGTTGCAAGGTGATAGCATGACGGCCATGGTTCTAATTTTAATTAGGTTTTAGGGTTTGAGTCTACATGTGTTTATATAGAATTTAGAAATAATTTAGGCCATTTGATCAACCTAGAATTAACCTCAGCCATTCAGACCAGATCAGAACTATCCAGAAACCCTAATGAGTCAGCAAACAGTCACCAAATCGTCATCTCTCAAATCTGCCTTAGGGGGGTGGGGGGCAGGTCGACCCCCAGGTCGACCCCCAGGTCGACCCCCAGGTCAACCTGTGGGAGGGGGGAGGTTGACACTAGGGTCGACCCCCTGGTCGACCTGGGTCCTGGGCGGGAATTTTCCCGCCCAACCCGGTTCTGGCTTCTGGTTCGAAATTTGAATTTGTTTTCGAGCTGTTTGAATTTATTTAATTTTCTGGAAACTACCGACAGCCATAACTTCTTCATACGAAGTCTAATTCACGCAAACTCGGACTTTATCTCAACCAGAATTCCGAGATGAACACAATGGCATAACCCGTTTCCCATGATTCTCACATTTAGAATTAAGTATTCTTTGATTTATTAGTTTATGTTAACAGAAAACACGGGGTGTTACACATCACACGTCCAACCCAAATATCACGAAAATATGAATCATTTTTTTTAAGAAGAAAAAGGTAGAAGAAGAACAGAAATAACAATACAGAATCTCACATTGCAGCGAAACAAAATATACTATATAACAGCTTTTGAAATACAAAATTTGTACTGTAGACGCATGTCATTATCAGAGTACATTACTTACAACACAGCGGAACAAAACTCTATATAACTAATACTGAAGCCTCCTGCTCCAAGCTCCTTCAAATAAAACTGTAAAATCCTGAACTACTTGACTGCACATACAAATTTAGGCACCCAAGAGTTTAGGTAAAATAAAACAAAATAAACTCCGGGTCAGTCATGGGACTGGTATGAGTAAACAATTTAAAACAGTTTGAGAAACTAAACGATATCTCATAAGACCACGCCGTATAACACGGAATGGGTTTTTCCCTTATGAGAATCCAAAATAATCTTTATATCAAACTCTTTTGATATTATAATAGTGTCTAAATAAAATAAATAACAATCTAGTGGAACGCTTGCATCTCACGTTCCACATATATAATATAAAATCACAAACCGCGGGCTCTTATTGGATATTGGATTCCGACTATGACAAGGTATGGAACCACCTGTCGCTGGTGTATCTCTAGAGGAGAATACACCGAGTTCAACAAGAACATCTTGCAACTCAGCCACACATGACCGACCACTCATTTCGCTTGAGTGTATCGAATGTATACCACCAACGGTTGGGATCAGCAACTGTTTCCCGAATGGGACAACATCGATTTGATTTAAGAATAAAAATGGAATTTCTCTAGATAGGTGATGATACACCCTAATGGGAGCTAAATCACATAGCCATGCTGCCTGCCCGATTTTTGTCATTTCCCGGTTGTTGAGACTTGAGGTTACGATTACTTCTCTCATTGATAACACAATTACTTTGAATGCCACATTATCAGATCCGTTAATCATTAATTGGGTTTGCACAAATTTTCTGAATATTATGCTAAGGGAATAAATCCGTTGCCACCATATATATTTGTACAGCCCAACATATGCGATCATTGGAAATACTTTGTCAGACATTCGTCCATATACGTTCGTTCTGGGATTGAACGAAACCGGAGGCACTATTCCATACATCCAGCCTAGGCAATCTCTACCTAGGATTTATACAACAGTCCTTGCACTTTACTCCGTCTTCAATTATCTTTGGCATACATGATTCGCAACGCTTATGCCAATACGGAGTGGTTCTTCGGATAATAATCCAACTAGTCTCTCCATATTAATAACGTTAAAATGGTCAAAACTTTGATAATCGGTGATTTAACTATCAAATGAAAAATGTCCGTGTACAGACAACGTTCTTATTTCCAAATGGAAATTCTATCGATTAATCATATATATATATATATATATATACATATATATATATATATATTCACAGTTTCTTATTCTCTCTATTTAGAAAAATATACATTATTAATATTGGAAAACATTTTCATCACTTACTCACGCATCACTACCATTCCACAACTATTAGTCCCTAACTATAAACTAGTAAGAGAACAATTCTCTAAGTATCAATCCCGAAGGCCGAAACAAACATCAGATCGATACTCAGAAAACTATTCAACTTAACTAATTTCTAATTAGTTTCTAATTTGTTTAACTCTATTTGATTAACTCTATTTCTTTTAAATCGTTGTTCACTTTTAAAACATATACCTCCCAGGATTTTATAAAATTCCTGTTTGTTTATAATATTCTATTTTTAAGTTCGTTTCATTATTGAATTGTATATATATATATCGATATATCGATTTCTAGTTTATCAAATCTTTTTAAAATATTATAACTTCTTAAATTTCAAGAAAAATTCGCCGTAACCTCCTTTGTACGGGGTTACCGGAAAAAGTCAAACCTTGCCACACAGGCCTCTCCGTTCAAAAAGAAAAAGAAATAGCCGAGCGTCTTGCCGATATTGCGCATAGAATCTCATATTCAATTTAAATACATACCTTTGTGTCGAGCATTCTATTTATATCTCTTCTGATACTTTATTCCAAACCTGTCTCATGTATATTCATACATTTCTAATTCATTTCAACTTAATACAATTATTTTAACTCAATTAATTAATTAATTCATTAATCAACTCTTTTGCCTATTTCACTTCCATATTTGAATATAACATGTTCAAAAAAATTTAACTTACTTATAAACAAATCAAATTCTATTTTCCAATTCAGGTTTCATATTCGATTTGAATATGAAGTCATGAGTTTAATTTACTTATTCAAAGTCAACTTGATTCAATCATTTTAACTTGATTTGTTAATTAGTTTGCTAATTAACTCTTTTGCTTATTTCACTAGATTTGTAAATATCATTTATAAATTAACTTGTTCATTACCTATCTTAACCCAAGTCTTCATTTCAAACCTATTTGAAACTTAATCTTTTTATTTACAAACACCATTTATTTTACTTGTTTATATATTAAACAAGTCTCGCTTTCAAATTCATTTGAAATAAATATTTCTACTTTGGAAAAATAAATTTCCCTTTTCAAATTTACACTTGTATTTATATTCCCTGATTTATCCAATGATAATTCATTTCACTTCCTTTATAAACTTCGTTTATAAATGAACTGCTTGTTTAAATTATTCAAAACAAGTTAATATTTTTGTTCTATTCAAATTTCAAATTCAATTTTAGAAAAGTAGAATTTCATTTTTAAAGCTGGAAATTTCCATTCCATGATATTTTTAAATATCAACATTTAGGCCCAGTGGTAATTAAACACCCAAAACAACCAATTATTTATTTCATGTTTTCTAACACATCATATATGACAGTATATATGCAAACAAATAAAAAAACAGATAATATTTTTTTGAGGAATCTTGTTGGATCCCTCCACCCTGTTTTCCTGCATCCACATATGTTAGTCAACAGAAATAATGCCCATCCTGTTTCGTGGCAGGATATCGCGGTACAGAAGGTCATCCACTATCATAGCATGGGGCGTATAGGTAAATCATCCGCTAATGGTACCGTGGGCATCCGCTAATGATACTGCGGGAACAGTCCAACCACCTAACCAATATATATATAATAGTCAACCGTAAATAACTAGTATATTTAAAACAACCAGAAAGCATTCAAACAAGCAACAAACAATTATTTTTAACAAATAAAAGTAACTCCAAATAAAGAGGTGAGTGAGATTTACTCATAGTGTATTTTTCGTTTGTCGAACATCCAATTAAATTCCATTTCGTAGTCTTCGCCAATACGGTTTTTGATGCAACTTGAAATTGCAAAAATATGATATCATATGAAACAGATAATCTTTTTTAAAAGATATGACATATTTTATATAAATCTAAATTAAATTTCAATTTTCTAATTACCTTCTTTTTCCAATTCAAAACTCAGACCACACCTTCCCATCACTCCAATTAGTTTGTACTTAAATATTGTTGAGATGTTTCCGACGTACTTCGTTATCCTTGAAATCTAAAATTGTAAAACAGTGGTTTTTTTTTCAAGTTGTATAAAGTATAAATTAACCATTTTTAACTAATAATTTTTTACCTTAATCCAATTCTTAAATCCTTTCTCCAATCAAAAGGTCACACTCCAGTAACACCACCAAAGTCGGCTTCTTTCCTGTGTTGTCGCTTTCCTTTTATAGCCATTTCAACTTCTTGTTCTTTCCTCTCTACTGTACAAATCCATCTGTAGTTCAACCCAACCAATTTATTGCAAAATACCAAAACTCCTTTTCCAATCCAAATCACGAAACCCGCCTCCACATAACTGTCATCAAGGATCCGACCTTGGTGACTTCTTAGAAATCATGACCTGTAGATGCACATCGACATCACCATGTTTTGCTTCAAAATCCCTATCGCTCAACTCACCAATGATCAACTCGCCCTCTCCCATAAGTTGCGACTCCATGACCTCAACCCATTGCAGAAAACGCTGCATCTCCCAGTTCGAACTCCTTAAATTCTCTATTATTGACCCCTAAGTTGACCACGTTCTTCCATGTATACTTCGCACCATTTTAGGTTCAACCGCACACCTCTGCAAACCCCTAAATCACCCAGTTCGGCATCGCTACCTTCATCTTGACTTCTACTACAACAAAAACCTATTGCATCTACCAATGGCGCACCCCATCGATCAACGCTAACCCCCACAACTTCGCACCACCCCTGATAGAATCACTACGCACGAGCGCCTCACTAAGTTGCGAACGCCTAAGTCAACGTCGAGCTTCAGGACCCTTTTGTTGGTTGTTTGGAACGCGATTTCATGGTCTCGGATGATTCAGGAAATCTAGCGATATTTGTTTTCGATTTCTTTTTTTATAAAAAGAACGGAGAACGAGAGTAGGGAAATAAAAAAGGAGATTTCGTTCTGATGAAATGAAATAAGGGAAGGGAGTGTATCGGCTGTCAGACAGAGATGGCCATTTGATTTGTGGAGATAAAGAGGGGGACGTGTTCTTCTTTCCCGCTTATGATTTGTGCGGCCATTATTTTTCCTCCTTGTTGTTTTATTTATGTCCACACAACAAAGGAATGATATTATATTTAAAATTAGTTTGATCCCGTGTCCTTAATTTAAAATACTCCATGATTCTGAATCCCTCTCTGAACCCAACAACTGACATTATTAGGGTTATTCCTATATTCTGGACCCATTGGAACAGTTTCCGATGTCTCATTTGATCGTCTGGAAACGATATTAATTTAAATTGATATAAATTAAATTCAACAAAAATAAATTCCTTGATACTAAATAATTATTATCGTCGATTTAAATTGCAATGTAATTCCTAAAAATTCTTTGAATTAATCTGACTCCGATTCAATTTCAAATTGAATTTTATTTCAGGTTCTCATTTTACGATAATTTAATATATACGATATTAAATCGAAATCGATTTTTAAATTGATAACTTAATATAAAATTCCATTTATATTATCAATCCAATATTTAAATCCATATTAAATATTTAAAATTAGCTCAACAGAAATCTGGGTCATTACACAGGTAATATATGTTTTGCTTAACTACAATTTGGCTAATGTTATGCATAACATGTGTAACCCCATTATGGTAGATATGTCGTTGCCAACATGTTTCTAACGAACCAACAAACCCTCATCTTGATCATCGACACAAATACGATGTCGACTAACCAAGCGCTGGAAATTACCGGATCATTAATAGAAAGAAACTGGTGGTAAGAAATAAAAAGAAAGAAAAGTTAGAATAGAAGAAAAGAAGATCATAATGACCACAAAATCAGAGTAGACACAAATCTCACTGTGGAACAAATAAAATATATTATATAACATAACTTTTGAAATACAGATATATATACTATATATACATACCATTATCAGAGTACAACACAACAGAAGTAAACTGTAGATATCTAATACTAAAGCCTCTTGCTCTATGCTCCTCCAAGTGTATTTGTAAAATCCCAACTACTTGACTGCATGTACAAATTCAGGCACCCAAGAGTTTAAGGAAAAACAAAACAAAATAAACTATGGGTCACTCATGGGACTGGTGTGAGTAAAATTCAACCACTTGATTCAAATGTTAAAAATCCTTTTAAAAGAAACAATAATCGTAAGACCGATACACACATAAACATGGATGGTTTTTACCTTACAATAACCCAAAACATTCCTTGTATCAATAATGCTTTGATATTATAATAGTGTCTAATCAAATAAATACCAATCTAGTCGAATGCTTGCATCTCACGCTCCACATATATAGTACACAATCACAAACCGCAGGTGTTTATTGCGTAATGTATTTCCAACTATGACGAGGTATGGAACCACCTTCTAATAGTGTATCTCTATAAAGGAATACACTGGGTTCAACAACAACATCTTGTAACCCGGCCATACATAACCGACCATTCATCTCACTTGAGTGTAACGAATGTATTACCACAAATGGTTATGATCAGCAACCATTACCGAAAGCATACAACGGCGATAGAATAAGAAATATATGAATTTTCTCTAGATCAGATGATAATACACCCTAATGGGTGCGACCCGCATAGCCATACAACCTGCTCGATTTTTGTCATCTTCCTGGTTGATGAGGCTTAAGGCTATGTCTTACCATTATCACACCATACCATCATTCACTTTGAATCTGCATCATCATATTCATCAAATCACTAATTGACATCTCTAAAAATACATTGGGTGTTAATCTAAGAGAAGTTTCCTTCTCCGCCACCAACTATGGTACATTTTAAGAAATCAATGGATGTGAACAGCTGAAAATACTCTGTCAGACATATGTGCATATAAGTTTCCCTGGGATTGGACAAACCGTATGCACCATTTCATCAATTCATCTTAGGAAATATCTACCTAGGATCAACAAAACAGCCCTTGCATTTTACTCCATATTAAATCATCTTCAGCATAATTTGATTCACAATGCTTATGCCCATACAGAGTGGTCTTCGATAATTAGATCTGATTTCGGTCTCTTCGCATTGTCAATGAAATATAAAATGAGCTTAAACTTTGATAATCTGATATTTAACTATCAAAGGAAACATCCGTACAACCAACGATCATATTTCCAAATCGAAATTCTACTGATCAAGCATCAAGCAACATCGAGCCCTTTAAATTTATTTGTTATTAATTTATCATTTCCTAATTTCTCGTTTTTCCCTTTTCCATACATTTCCTGAGATATCTTTCAAAACCCATTTAGCCTCTTATGATTCTTGGAAAATGTTTGCATCTAACATAAACTATTTAGTTTCTATATTCCAAAAAATATCTATTATCACAGTTGGAAAACATTTCCATATATTCACAAATTCTTATTTTCTATATTTAGAAAATATACGTTATTAATATCAGAAAACATTTCCATATATTCACAATTTCTCACTTTTCATCAACCAAATAATTTCATTTTCTATGCTTAGAAAACATATCAATTATATTTGGAAAAATGTTTCCACAACTCATTTACTTGGATTTAAATAAATGTCATGTAAAACATTGTTACAATAACTCAAAACCATAACCCTCATTAACTCCCCGTATCTCTAACCAATCCTAGCTACCGAACCTTAAACATTCCTTAGTCGATAATGAAGTCAATCAAATTGGGGTATAATTACCTCTCAGACCTTAACTGAACAATATTTTTAACTTCGAAATGAAAAAAGCTTACAACTTTAATCTTTAACTAACATTTTTTTGTAACTCTCGGATTCAATTTAATAATCCACTTCTTTTTCGGAAATCATTAATTATAACAATAGTGTTATAACTAATGCTCTGAAATATTAACTTTGAGGTATGCTTTTATTCATTAATTTGAATAAATAAATAATTAATATTTATTTATTTAAAATGGAAAGTAATTAGTACTTTCCTAAATTCGACTGATCATCGCTAATCTATGAATTAGAAAAGCGCGATATTTGTAATAAAATTCTGCAAGCGCACAGCTGTGTAGCATACAGGTGGAACACAGGGAGGTAAATTAAAATCAAATTATTTATCTAATCTCTTGGGCGAGTTAGACGAAGCCTGGAGATTTTGTTGAAATAAAAACAAACTGAAATTGCGAACTTAGGATTATCGTTGAATCTAATCAATGATTAATCACTAAAGAAAGTAAATTGCAAAACAAGAACAACAATGCAAAAAATAAAAGTGCAGAATAAGAAGAACAACAAAAATAAAATTAGGATTATCGTTGAAACTAATCAAATGACTAATCACTAATGAAACAAATGTAAAATACAATTGGTGCTCTTCCAAAACTAATTGTGAAGACAACACCTATTGCTAAGAAAGAAAAATGCAGAAATAGTAAAAAGGAAGAACTTTTATTAATGGAGAAGAGAATACAGAATAATGGATGGTGGCTACAATGACATTACAAGGGTATTTATAGGATAGATAGCCAAACCCTAACCCTAACCCTAGTACAATGATAGATGGGCCTCAGGGAATTCACAAAAGAGTTTACAATGAGAGTTTCAAATGGGCCTTAGTTAAATCTATTAAATTTTTGGCCTTTCTTCTTTTCCTCTTGGTTCTTTGACAAGCTTCCCTTGATTTGAGAAATTCATGGTCTTTCTACCAATCATTTTCTTGTCCAACAGCAACTAGATGTGAGATCTTCATCTACAATTCTTCAAAATGTAAATATATACCAATCCGATCTCCATTTCTCTATTTTTTTGGTTGCATGCGGGCTGGGTTGGAATATCTGTAAAAGTAACAAAACAATACCCAAGTAATATTTATTTATATACAAAAGATAAGAAATAAGAGCATAAAATAAACACATTTCTATGTCAATCAAATACCCCCACACTTATCTTTTACTCGTCCTCGAGTAAAACAAGAAATGAAAAAACTAGACTAGATAGGTCACACTTTCGTAGGAAACACGATTGCATTGAGCGTATGCAACAAGCCGTTAAACCTCTAGGTGTCCCTAGTAGGACGAGTTGTGTCTCGTGAGGGTTTTCAGCAGATACTACCCACAAAATCCAAATGCAGTATGCTATGATTCTAATGAAAACACATGAATGCAACGGACATATGCAAAATAAAAGCAAAAATGAAAACAAGACTTGTTTCTGAAGTGGTACAACAAATTAAATTAACAATTTCTAGTCAATTGATTTTATTTTAGATACCTCAACTTGTCACAAATTTTCAATATAAATCAAGTTTTCAAATGTTAAATTCTAGTTTGGCCAGTTAGTTCGGTCGATAACATAGTGCAGCCATGAAATAAATTCTTAGTTTGCTTGGCACAGTTTGCAAAGTGGTATTATTATTTTCTCATGTATGGCTAGTCAAATCAATAAGGTCAAGAAGTGTTTGGGCATCATCGCTTATTCTTTATTCTATAAAATTTTAAAATTTATGTTCAAGTACATACACCTAACTTAGAAGACCAAGGTTTACCACCCATGCACTGCCTCGCGGACTAACGGAGAGTAGGTAAAGAGCTTGGCGGATTGTGCAGGCCGACTTTGACTTTGTCAACAACGTGTCGGTAATCCTTAGGTGTCCAATCTCATAAAATGAGACCAAGATATTCCAACGCTGACTTTGTCAACAACATGTCGGATAGAGCTTGGCGGGTTTGCACACCAACGCTTGATATACAAGCAATGTTGGAAACCCTTGGATTACTGTTATTATTATTGAAAATATAAGCACAAAAGAGAGTTACGCGAATTCAACTTAACACAACTTAGTTTTAAAGATTTGAAAAGCCAATATAAGTATTTTAAGTCCTCCACTTATTTAAACAAAGTCTACAATATAGAATAGATTTCATGGCCATCACCTAAGAATCTCCCTATGTACCGGTTACACTATTATCCCTCAAAATTAAACTTTTCATTATATTTCAAATTTGAATTTAGCTGAGAGAGAAAAATACTATCAACTGGCTAAAAATTGTAAACTTATTTTGTTGTATCAATTGAAAATGAGTCGTATTTCAAAAAAAAAGTGGCATGTTATTATAGTCTAAAAAAAATGGCATGTTACTACAGTCTAAAATGCATGATGGTCCTATTTAAATGATGAAAATGAAAAGAAAGAAAAATAAAGAAAAAAAAACGAAAATGAGTGAAATGCAGACTCCCCCCACACTAGAACTAAACAGTGTCCACATTGTAATTTTTTTCTATAATTGAAAGATAGTACCCAAAGGTGTATCAAATGCAGAATGATTTGTAAAATGAAATGCAATTTAACCACTATATGCGAATGCCAATTATATACAAAATGAAATTTATAATGACGGTGAGTTTTATGTGAAAAATGAGATTTTTCTTTCCCTCCACACTTGCCTCTATCGAAAATGATGGATGATGATTTCTTATCTGATTTTTGAGGTACAAAAGGCATGTTAGTGAGATCTAAGATCAAAATCCTTCCTATAAATTTTTTGTCGTGCCAATGATTTAAATCATTCAACTGAAGATTATTATAGTCCCATAAGCTTGAGTTTTTAACAATGATTTCTTCTGATGCTATGGAATTACGATTATGTTTGAGACGTTCCATATATCCATCCTTGTCATTCAAAAGTTTAAGCTCATCTTCGAACAATTCCTCAAAAGACATAGTTCACACGTCAACTGAGGAAAATGAAGTTTTTAGAGGAGATAATTCAGATGTGCCATCTAAAACTGTTTCTATTATGTCAACTTCTCCTATTTTGATCCCTTTGGGTTGATGAAAAATATTCAATTCAATGGTTAAGTGCCCAAATGATAGTCGAAGTTGGCCGCTCCTACAATTAATGATAGCATTTGAGGTTGCTAAGAAGGGACGACCCAAAATCAATGGAATTTGACTACCCTGACTCAAAACAGGCTCGGTTTCTAGAACTATGAAATCGACAGGGAAGTAAAATTGTTCAATTTGAATCAAAACGTCTTCAATTATACCTAATGGTTTTTTAAAAGATCGATCAGCTAACTGAAGAGTGATGTTTGTTGGTTTAATCTCCCTTAATCCAAGTTGACGATAAACAGTGTAAGGAAGAAGATTTACACTTGCACCGAGATCAAGTAGGGCACGAGATATGTGAATGTTTCCTATTTTGCAATCAATTGTAGGGTAACCGGGGTCCTTGTACTTGACTGGGGCAGGATTCGAAAGAATGGAGCTTGTATTCGCAGTTAGAAAGGCAGTTTTAGGAACATTAGTGGCTCGTTTTCGGGTGCATAGCTCTTTGAGACACTTGGAATATTAAGGAATTTGTTCGATGGTGTCTAAGAGTGGAATATTGACACGAACTTTTTTGAAGATTTCCAGAATTTTTTCAAAATTTGCATCCTTCTTCTTATTTTTAAGCCTGTGAGGATAAGGGGCTATTGGTTTATAGACTCTTTCAGAAATTTGATTGTTCGAAGAAGAAGGTTTCGATGTGGAAAGTGATTGAGGTAAAGGAATAGAAGGTGAGATGCTGGGATTGCCAACATTAGAGGAGGAATTATTATCGGGGTTGCTGACATTAGAAGAAGAGATGTTGGGGTTGCCAACATTCGAAGAAGATGGGGTTTCATAAGGTTCCAAGGAGTTGGCATTGGTTGCCATCGCAAGAGTGTTAAGCTTTTCAATTGGGGTTGAAATCGAATGGTTGTCGGGATTGCCAACATTATTGTCAATCATTTTTCTAGACCTTAGGGTGGTGACAACGTTAACCGAATTATTTCCATCCTCACAAGAATTCACAGTACGAGAGTTATATTTTGGATTAACCTCGGGTTGACTAGGCAACTTTCCTCGCTCATTACTTTTCATTAGTTCCTTCATCATGTTCATCATTTGTTCGAGTTTAAAATCTTGATTATTTATTTGTTTTTCTAATCGAACAATATCTTGTGACGGTTGAGAAGATTGGGAGGATTGGTTTGATGATTGAAAATTTTTGTGCCTATAAGGTTCACTCGAAGGCTCGGGTTGAGGTGAAACATGAGAAGTTTGAGGACTAGAAGAAAATGGAGCTTGGTATAATGAATTCGGTATCATGTGAGATGGATTTGCGACATTATTTGAATTAGACCATGAGAAATTTGGATGATTTCTCCAACTAGTGTCAGATGTGGATGAGTAAAGACCATTTTGAGCTATGACATTGACTTGGTCTTGGGGTAGTCCATTGAATTGATGAGTTTGAGTCTCTAAGGGAATATGAATTGTATCCACGACATGCACTCCTTTAGTGGAAGCACAGATGGGAACACGAATGGACTCCCATTGCATGTCCTTTTCAGAATAATCCTCTAAGAATTTCCAAGCTTCATTGGCCGTTTTGGACATAAAATCTCCCCCACACATTGATTCTAGTTGAGTTCTAATCTGATAGTTTAGACCCTCATATACAATTTGACATAAGTAATCTTTTATGATTCCATGATGAGGACAACTATACAGTAATTGGTTGAACCTATCAAAGTATTTTGAAAAAGTTTCCCCCTCATTTTGAGAAAATTGATTTATTTCAGTTCGAATTTTCAGAGTTTTGTGAAAAGGAATTTTTTTTTTCAGGAATACGCTGACGAATTCATCCCAACTTCTTATTGACTATTTGGGAAGAGAATTTAGCCATCTTTTAGCGCTTTCAAGTAGTGCAAATGGAATTAGCCTTAGCTTGATTGATTCATTAGATAATTGTTGCATTTGAGTTGTGGATGAATACAATTCAAATTCATTTAAAAATTCATAAGCATTTTCAAAACCAGTAAATTTTGGTACCCCTTGAATAAAAGAATGTTTAAGCTCAAAATTTCCTTCAACTGGTGGAAGTACTATGACAGAAGGTTGAACGGTTCTAGTTGGATAACATCGATCACGAAGAGACAAGGGTCTATCCATCTGGATATTGAGATTTTGAAAATTTTGGTTGATTCGAGAACCCCTAGGAGAATTTTGTTGGCTCACACTTTTTTCACTCATTTTGCTAAATGCACGCACAGAAATTAGCTACAATGAAATTTTTTGTCCTTAATAGCTCCTAACCCAAAATTATATAGTGACACGTTTGATTACTTAGATCAAAAGATTTCTTAGCCAGTTAACGGACAGGAGTTATCGGTGCACCAGGAATCACCCTAGCAATGCAGCCGAAGGTTTAAGTACCTTCAGAGTAACAACCGATATAATATTTACGAATCAGCGTAATATTTGTAAACAGTTATTTCTCTGCCATAGTCTAGACACCAAGAAATAATTCGTTCCAAATGAATCAACTATCACAATACAATTAAGCTCTAGATGAGCCCGTGACTCCCTTAAGTCCAACGTCTAACCATTATTATTAGTCAGATTCTACGATGAAATGCAATTTGTGGGCTAAGGAAAGGGTGATGAAATCCCTCACCTTATGTGAATTGGGGTATTGCCCTTAACAGAATGAATAAAAAGTGCAGAAATAACAACAATCACACAATTTAATTGCAGAAATTAAAAAATTTACATTCAAGCCGCTGCCCCTGCAGATTTTTTTTACAACAATTTTCTATAATTTTTTCTTTGCAGCAGAGCACCTGTCGAGTTAAAAGAAATTTACAGTGGGGTATGTTTGTCCATCCAAAAAAAATGAGTAGCGTCAATGATTGAAATCTCACAATTTGCAATTTCTTTTCATTTCTGAAATCTTGATTTGTTGCTTGAACTCCAGTCACCTTGTCCTTAGTTCAATATCTCTTTTTTTTTGAATGAATTGAATAACAAAAAAAACACAAGAAAAAGAAACAAAGGAATTAACAAAAAAAAAAGCTAACTTTTTGGAGAACATGGTGCTGAAGTGTGGATTGAAAAAAAAAACTATGGTGAAATGAGATTATGTGAGAAGAAGGGGTATTTGATCAGAGGGAAGAAATGAAGCAGGGAAAAATAATTGAAAAAAAAAAGAATGAATCTTTTTATGACCTTCCCTTTTTTTTTATTGTTGAAAAAGTGGACAAATAGGAAAGAAACAAATGACAAAAAAAAGGGAAGAAAGATTTCAGGAAAGAAAGAGAATTGTAAAGGAAGGAAGGAAAGTAATTGTAAAAGATTTGGAAAAGAAATTGAGAAGGGAAAACAATAAAAGAGAAGATAAAAACAGAAAGAATTTTTTTTCTTTTGTTTATTATTGTAAAATTAGAAGAGGATTTTTTTTGAAAAGAAAGGGAATTTGTAAGAGAAGAAAAGAAATAAAATGTATTGAGAACAAGAAAGACAAAAGAAGAAAGGAAAAAAATTTGCAAAAGAGGAATCTATTTTTTTTTTTTTTTTGAAATTTGTAAAAAGAAAAAGAATGTAGATGATTGGAAAGAAAGTGGAAAGATGGAAAGAATAAGGGAAAATTGAAAGTTGTTTTTTTTCGATGAAGGAGAGAGCCGGAAAGAAATAAACGGAAAAATGGAAAGAGAGATTGAAGGAGGTGAATGAGAGATGCAATTGGAAAGAAATAAAATAAAAAAAAAGAATGCAAGTTTTTTTTTTTATGAAAATTTGAACAAAAATAAAGGGAAAGAAATGAATGGTAAAAGCCCAAACAAAAAAGGAAAAAAAATTAAAAGAGGAAGGAAATAAGAGAAAAATAGCAAGGTTTTTTGAGTAGAGAGGAAGGGAAGAAGAAATTGAGGAAAGAAATAAAAGCAGACAAAAACAAGAAAGAAATCAAAGTAGGCACAGAAGAAATTGCAAAAGTTTATTTTTTAGAAAGTTGTAGACAAAAGATGGAAACAAATAAAAAGAAAAGGAATGGGAAAAGAAAAATGTGAAAATCAGCAAGGTGGTAGAAAGATGGAAAGAAATTGAAGAAAAATTAGCAACTTTCTTTTTTTGTATATATATTTTTTTCTTCTTGAAGGAATTAGATTGGAAGAAATGCAAAATAAAAAAAGGAAAGAAATAAATGAAAAAAAGAAGGAAAATTAAAAGAAAAAGTGGCAAGATTTTTTTTCCTTGTCTTAGAGATTATGATATCAATATGTGATACACAATCAACTAATCAAGATTTTTATCTATATATATCTACAAGAAAACAACAGGAAAATAAAAGAAAATTTGGCAAGATCTTTTTTTTTACAAAATCAAACAAAAAGAAAAAAAACTAACACGAATCAGAAATTAAATAAATAATAAAATTCAATTGTTACCTCCCCGGCAACGGCGCCAAAAACTTGATCGTCGCTAATCTATGAATTAGAAAAGCGCGATATTTGTAATAAAATTCTGCAAGCGCACAGGTGTGTAGCATACAGGTCGAACGCATGGAGGTAAATTAAAATCAAATTATTTATCTAATCTCTTGGGCGAGTTAGACGAAGCCTGGAGATTTCGTTGAAATAAAAACAAACTGAAATTGCGAACTTAGGGTTATCGTTGAAACTGATCAACGATTAATCACTAAAGAAAGTAAATTGCAAAACAAGAATAACAATGCAGAAAATAAAAGTGCAGAATAAGAACAACAAAAATAAAATTAGGATTGTCGTTGAAACTAATCAAACGACTAATCACTAATGAAACAAATGTAAAATACAATTAGTGCTCTTCCAAAACTAATTGTGAAGACAACACCTACTACTAAGAAAGAAAAATGCAGAAATAGTAAAAAGGAAGAACTTTTATTAATGGAGAAGAGAATACAGAATAATGGATGGTGGCTACAATGACATTACAAGGGTATTTATAGGATAGATAGCCAAACCCTAACCCTAACCCTAATACAATGATAGATGGACCTTAGGGAATTCACAAAAGAGTTTACAATGAGAGTTTCAAATGGGCCTTAGTTAATTCTATTAAATTTTTGGTCTTTCTTCTTTTCCTCTTGGTTCTTTGACAAGCTTCCCTTGATTTGAGAAATTCTTGGTCTTTCTACCAATCATTTTTTTGTCCAACAGCAACTAGATGTGAGATCTTCATCTACACTTCTTCAAAATGTAAATACATACCAATTCGATCTCCATTTCTCTATTTTTCTAGTTGCATGCGGGCTGGGTTGGAATATCTGTAAAATTAACAAAACAATACCTGTAATAACCCAGAAATTCTGAGCCAGTTTAAAATTTTTATTTTGGCAATTTTGACGGTGTCAGTGACTTACCAGTCCTGACATTTATATACTTTTCACCTTTGTGGTTGTTGGAATGAGGCGCCTTGATTATAGGTCTGTAAGGACCAAGAAACGTGTGTTCAGGAGTTGCCAATCCTCAAACTAAGAGAGGACCGGCCCAACCGATCCAAGTGGCTGCCCAGAGTGTGTAGTCCTGAGCATTTGCTAGAGTGTCTTGAAGCGGAGAGGAGCTTGCCCCTTGCCTCGACTCATGACGGAGATCCAATTTCCAATACGTGTATTTCGGCTTTATTTGTAGAGCCTAGTATGGCGACATACTGGGATGGGGCACTCATGCCGTCTATGATTTATATTTATGATTGAAATTGTTTTGACAATATACACTTATTATAGTATCAAATGATTTGTTTTAAACGTACCAAGCATGTTTGGCTATCATAAGGGAAAACCCTATCCTTCCGGCTTGCGTTGCATTGTGTGATGGGACCTGGGTCTTATAATAGCTTCATTTTTCTAAAAAGCATTGCATTGTTTATTCTATGCACTGGTATTCTTGGGAGGAAACCCGTTCCGTGTTATACGGCGTGGTCCTTGAATTACTCTCTTTTAAAGTAAAGTTTTAAATAACTGTTTTAGTTCTCACACCAGTCACATGACTGACCTGGAGTTTATTGTTTTAACCTAAACTCTGGGTGCCCTCATTTTCCGCACGGGCAGCTAGTAGTTTTGGTTTTGCAGATTTATATTCACAGGATCCTGATTTACAGCTGGAACGATGCTCGGAAAGCTCTGTATCCTTGTATTACTTTCAGTTGTGTTTTGTATATTTTTCCGCTGCAATGTAATTTATTGTAATCTTTGATAATTTTTGAATGTAATTTATTCATTTATACCCTGTATATTCTTGTATTCTGATGGAATTGTTGTAATAACAATGAAATGTTCTTCCGTCTGCGTTCATTTGTGTGTTGTCCTCAAAGTATCCGCTCTTTCCTTTACGGGGAAGAAACGGGTTTTCACATTTGGTATCAGAGCTTTGGTTTACAGAGCTCGAGAACAAGACACATTAGAACCATACGAAAGAATTCATCAGATATTGGATTAGTAATATCCAATTAGAATGACTCGTTAGAGATAGGATCAGTAGTATCCCAGAACGAGTGTGAAGAGTATATTTTCAAATGAAAACAATTTTGTTTTAAAAATTTAAATCGTTTTACTCGTATTTGAATATATTATTTGTATTGATTTGGACAATCTAGTATATAAAGGTTTTGCATATACGCGTCATGAACGTATATTCGAAGTTTTAATATATTAGATAGATATAGAGTCACACTTTAGTCGCCCAAAGATGATGCTACTGTTGACTATATAGCATCAGTAGTGTGTGTTCGAGTTTCGAAGGTGTGATTTTCTATATATTTCCATTAGACTGGTGTGAGAACCAAAACTTATATAGCTAGACACATTGTTGTGAATTGGCATCAAAAACATGATTTTTGTATATGTATCAAAATTATGAATTTGAAACGTTAATCCACTAATTGATTGAAGTTTGTGTTGTTTATTTATTTGTTTGATAATTTTGAACCATTATGCCTAATTGAATCAAATATTGAATTGTATTGAAAATTGGTCGCATTTGCCTGCATTGAACAGGTCATAGCAAGGAGGCTAGAGCAGAGAATAAAATTTGTTTGCCCGACAAATAGGTACATGTTTACTATAATTTACTGTTTTGTTTGGGTGATGATGATTTTATGAGCCTATTGGCTAGCCGCTTGGCTTTTCTTTTTCTTTTTGAGATCAGAAGGCCTGTATGGCAATTTCGGGATTTTCCCGTGGTTCCCGGTGCAGGGGAGGTTATGGCGAAATTTTTCGAAAATTTAGGGTGTTAGCCAAATTTTTGAAAATTTGAAAACTCTCAGAAACTGAAAAGTTAGACAATGGAAGCCAGATCGAACGTAGAGTTGAATAATCAAACCACTTTCGACTTTGTTCCTTTTCGGGGACGAAAAGTTTTAAGTGGGGGAGATTGTAATAACCCAGAAATTCTGAGCCAGTTAAAAATTTTTATTTTGGCAATTTTGACGAATTTTGAATATTTAAAATAGATTATTTTAAATAAAATCGACGATAAATTTATTTTGAATATATTTAAAACGTATATATTTATACGCGTTGTCGTTAGAATATAAATAATTATTTATAATTATAAAAGGAATGGAAAATGGCGCGGTAGTTCGATAATTCGATTTCAAACGTCAATTGAATGTACCGAGTGCAAAACAATCCGGATTTTAGTGAAACCAAAAATGATAGGATCTAATTGAGAATATCTTTCCAACGAATCCGAAAAATAGAAATTTCATAGCGGGAATCAAAAGATATGTACGGTTGAAAATTCTGAATAGTCGCTATGGAATTCAGGCCCTTAATAATGGGAATTTTGCAAACGACCTCGGATTTCGATGAAACCACTTTTGTTGGGTCCGTGAAGTCAAATTATTGCTAGATTCCAAATTTCATAATTTTTCGAATCAATATGTGAGCCTGGCAAAGGAAAATGCGTTTGACCAGTTTCAGTTGATTTTAATCGACTGGAAATTGGCCATTTTTCCAACGGTCTCAGAATTCGACGAAACTAGTTTTGTTAGGACCGTATCGTCAATACGAAGCTAGAAAATATTTTTTTGGAATTTTTCTAGTTAGTATGTGACCCCAGTAAATTGAAATGCGCGTTCAAATTCAATATATAGAGTTATATGTTGATTACAACGGAAACTGGTCGAAACGATCGAATCAGCTTACGATACATATCCCATTGTGTTCGGAATGGGGGTAAAACGCTATGGACGACAGTCATTGGGTCTCGTTTAGAGGTCGAATGACAAGTCAACTATTATAGAAAATTAAAATAATATAAATATATATAATTATATCCCCTCCCCTTCACAATTCTCTCTCCCTAACCCTCCTTTCAAAAATCAAAACCAGAAAAGGGGAAAACCCCGTGCCCTCGTTCCCTCGACCGTCGCCCAGGCGGAGCGCCACCTCGCCGTCCCCCATCACGGCGCCGATCCCCTCCCCTCTGATCTGCCTTTCCTCCTCGCCCCGCTCTCTTCTTCTTCAAGTCAGAAAGACCTTGTCGCTTGCGAGCCCTCCACCGCAGCATCGTCGAGCTGCGCCACCGTCCAGGCAAGCCGCCGCCGTCCTCTAGGCGGAGCCCCACTCCGACTTCACCTCCCTCTCGCACGATTCTCTCCTCCTCCCTCTGAAGCGCGAGCCACAAACCCTCCAACACCCCAAAACCCGCCCAAACCACCTATTAGCCGCTGTTCCGGCTAATGCGGGTCCGTTACCGCCATTCCACCGACCACCTCATCCTCCGGTGAGTGCTTGATTTCAATTTTTATTATAGTAGAAGGTTAAAAATATAATTTTTATTATAGTAGAAGGTTAAAAATAAAATTTTTTATTATAGTAGAAGGTTAAAAATATAAATTTTATTCATGTAGAGTATTAAAAATATAAGCTTCATTTTGAAGTGGCGAAGAAAAAAATTAGTTTTTCATATGAAGTAGCGATTTGAAAAGGTGATTTTTATTTAAATAGTTTTTGAACAGAAATACGATTTTTATCATATGAATCACATTATAAAAATGTGATTTTTACAATGAAAAGGAACTTATAAAGAAATACGATTTTTCTATAATGAATAGCGAAGTAAAAATACGATTTTTCTATAATGAATAGCGAAGTAAAAATTCGATTTTTCTATAATGAATAGCGAAGTAAAAATTCGATTTTTCTATAATGAATAGCGAAGTGAAAATTCGATTTTTATATAATGAATAGCGAAGTAAAAATACGATTTTTCTACAATGAATAGCGAAGTAAAAAATTCGATTTTTCTATAATGAATAGCGAAGTAAAAATTCGATTTTTCTATAATGAATAGCGAAGTGAAAATTCGATTTTTATATAATGAATAGCGAAGTAAAAAATGTGACTTTTATATATGTAGTGGCTACGGGCGACGAAAGTGATAAAAGGCGAGAACGATGAAGATTTTTATCAATGAAGAGTCGTGGTATTGGATAGCTATTGGTGAGAATTTCTCACTCTTCAATTTCTCTTCTAGTTATATATATATACTAGGATGTAGACGGTGCTTAGTAGCACCCGACACAATCGTCCACAGACCATGGACTTGTTTGTTTGATTGCAAAAATTAGTTAGATTATTTGATTGAAATTGAATTGTTTGGTGAAATGAAATTGATTTGATTGATGTGTGAATGGCGTGGGCCTTCCCTAGACCGGGGATAAGGCTAGGCCTCGTCCCGTTTCTAGTATAGTGCCGTTATGCCGCCGAAATTTTCTAAAATATGTTAGAAAAATAAAAATATCATTTTTATTGTGTAAATGAAATGAATAGAAATTCATGTGTTGAAATAAATTGTTTTATCGTTAAAAATATAATTTTTAACGTAGAAGTGAATAAAATAAAATATTCATTTACAAACTGGACGGTTTGTTTATGTACACCTATTTGAAGGACATTGATTGGGACGATAAATTTTACACATCGCCCAGCTGCACAAATAAAATCTGTGTTTGATTGTTTGAAACCCCACACGGCTGTTGGGATGAAATTTGAAGTTCACTCATCCTGATTGATTAAATATGTCGATCGATTGATTGACAGGCTGTTATAAGCGTTAGATATCTATATTTGATGCTTATACAGTGTAGTGCACTTTGGTTGATGGTTGATTATTTTTCAATGCTATCATATATGTGTGATGTATGAAAATCCATATAATTGACGTTATATGGTGATTGATTGGGCCTCATTCCAATTTTGAAAATAATAAAGGTTCATGTCTTGACTGTACTCATCCGTTGAGATTAGTCATGTGTTGAACGAAATATTTTAATAATAAAATTTACATCTTTATCAATATAAAATAAAGGTTCATGTGTTGACTGTACTCATCCGTTGAGATTAGTCATGTGTTGAACGAAATATTTTAATAATAAAATTTACATCTTTATCAATATAAAATAAAGGTTCATGTGTTGACAGTACTCATCCGTTGAGATTAGTCATGTGTTAAACGAAATATTTGAAATAGAAATGTTTGAAAAGGAAATATTTGAAATAGAATATTTGAAAATAGAGGTATATGAAGCCGTGTTGATTAGATTGACGCCATTTTGACGTGAACGATATTTATCGATTTTATTCATTTTAAAATGAATATTGAAAAGTGATTTCGAAACCGAATATTTTGAAATGAAATTTGAATTGAATCGAATAGGAAACCAATTTGAATTGAATAGAATAGAAAATCAATTGAATTTGAATAGAAAATCAATTGAATGTGAATAGAATAGAAAACGAATTTGATTTGAATTGAATTTGAATAGAATAGAAAACGAATTTGATTTGAATTGAATTTGAATTGAATAAATAACAAATTGAATTCGAATTGAATAAATAACGAATTCGAATTGAATTGAATAGATAACGAATTGAATTCGAATTGAATAAATAACGAATTCGAATTGAATTGAATAGATAACGAATTCGAATTGAATTGAAAACGAATTCGAATTGAATTGAAAACGAATTCGAATCGAATTGAAAGCGAATTGAAATGAATTCAAATTGAATTGAAATTTGAATTGAATAGAAGTGAATTTTAAAACGAATTTATAAAGAAGAATTCAATTTTGCTTTGGATTGAAATGGAAGTTGAAATTGTTTTTGAAACGAATTTAAAACTATTTATATAATTCGTTTTAAATAGAAATCGACGAAATATATATTATATATATTATATATATATAATATAATGGCCTGAATAGAACGCGCCGCGCCGCGGCAGTTCGTGAATTTCGACCATTTATTTCAAACGGACATTACGGGAGATCCGACCGTCGGATTCTCCTAAAACCGGAACCGTTGGGTTCGTATCGAAAAGAGCTTCCTAACAAATATTAGGAATTTGAAATCTAACGGTCGGATTTGGAGTTACGTCCAAATCAAATTTGAAAAAGGTCGTTGTAAGTGCAGTTCGATGGCCATTGTTGGAAATCGATTGTACGGGCCTTAATAAAATTATTAAAAATAGTAATAATTTGTGTAAAATCATAAGAAATGATTTGGGAAAAATTGGGGTGAAAAACTCCGTATTTGAAAAGATAAAAATGGATTTTTATCGAAATGAACTAGTTTTGAACTAAATTTAAAACCCAATTATTTTTAAATAAATAAATTAGATTTAAAAAGGGGTTGATAAAAATGGATTTTTATCGAAATGAACTAGTTTTGAACTAAATTTAAAACCCAATTATTTTTAAATAAATAAATTAGATTTAAAAAGGGGTTGATAAAAATGGATTTTTATCGAAATGAACTAGTTTTGAACTAAATTTAAAACCCAATTATTTTTAAATAAATAAATTAGATTTAAAAAGGGGTTTTAAATAATCGGAATTTCTAATATATTTGATTGGGTTTGAAATGGGTTTATCGCGAACGGTGTTTTAAATAACACTAGTTCTTTAACCCGATAACAAATAGAATGTGATTTGGGTTTGTCGTGAACTGTGTTTTAAATAACACCTAGTTCTTTAACCCAGTAAAAGGAGTTTTAACGAATCTGCAATTAGGTTGAAATGTGAATCTATAATCCAAATTATCAAATTTAGAAATGAGCGAGAATGGAGTATCTCCAGTTTTGCTCCAAAGCGATAATTAAATCTTTAATTAGATTTGAATGTGAAATGGTAATTAATTTTACCAATAACACCATAGTACTAGATATGGAGTATTACCAGTTTTGCTTCATGGGATGAATAGGTTGGGATTGGGAAATAAAATAAATAATTACTTCGTTGTGGTTCGCTAATCTCGACTAGTTTGGAAAACCATAATTTGGTTTGAAATGACGTCCAAAGGAAGATTAAAGGATAAATTTTAAAGAATTTATCTTGGATAAAATTAATGGGAACTTTTCCCTGAGAATATGAATTGGAAAGAGGCTTATGTTGTGTTTGTGTAACATTCGTTTTAATATATGCGGGTTGTTCGGAAAGGCCGGGTTTATACCTATTCTGAATAACCGATTCGACGATATGTCGAAGATGAAGACGGTGGTTGAAGACCGGAAGTCTTCACATCGTTTGGATAATTACTGATGATCCTGATTGGGCTGTACACCCAAGAGGATGGAAATAGTTGGTGGTCGTCCAGACGTACTTGGAGATGGATGGATATGCGAGGAAAGTGCCTCCGGTTTCGTTCAGACCTAGAACGGACTTGTAAATGGATTGTGTGTCTGACATTGGATTTTATTCTGTGTTGATTGATTTCTATTAAATATACATCTATTTGGCGGCAGAGAATTTATTCTTTTGCTTAGCACCCTTCTCTGAGACGTACGAGCTCAGAGGTTGTATATCGATGGACATCAGTCGCATGGCATGAATTGCCTGTGTGGCACGCTAAGATGCAATGATCAAGACTTCTGTTGAAAAGCAAAGTCTTGTGGTTGAGTATCAAAGCACGCCTACATGGCAGCTTTGTGTGTAACGTGAATTCGTGAGCCTCACACCTCGGTATGAGTTAAAAACGGGATACGGGCCGTTGGGAGAACACGATGTTTCTTTCTAGCTTTGGTGGTGTCAGTGACTTACCAGCCCTGACATTTATATACTTTTCACCTTTGTGGTTGTTGGAATGAGGCGCCTCGATTATAGGTCTGTAAGGACCGGGAAACGTGTGTTCAGGAATTGCCAATCCTCAAACGTAAGAGAGGACCGGCCCAACCGATCCAAGTGGCTGCCCAGAGTGTGTAGTCCTGAGCATTTGCTAGAGTGTCTCGAAGCGAAGAGGAGTTTGACCCTTGCCTCGACTCATGACGGAAATCCAATTTCCAATACGTGTATTTCGGCTTTATTTGTAGAGCCTAGTATGGCGACATAGTGGGATGGGGCACTCATGCCGTCTATGATTTATATTTATGATTGAAATTGTTTTGACACTATACACTTATTATGGTATCAAATGATTTGTTTTAAACGTACCAAGCATGTTTGGCTATTATAAGGGAAAACCCTATCCTCCGGCTTGCGTTGCATTGTGTGATGGGACCTGGGTCTTATAATAGCTTCATTTTTCGAAAAAACATTGCGTTGTTTATTCTATGCACTGGTATTCTTGGGAGGAAACCCGTTCCGTGTTATACGGCGTGGTCCCTTGAATTACTCTCTTTTAAAGTAAAGTTTTAAATAACTGTTTTAGTTCTCACACCAGTCACATGACTGACCTGGAGTTTATTATTTTAACCTAAACTCTGGGTGCCCTCATTTTCCGCACTGGCAGCTAGTAGTTTTGGTTTTGCAGATTTATATTCATGGGATCCTGATTTACAGCTGGAACGATGCTCGGAAAGCTCTGTATCCGTGTATTACTTTCAGTTGTGTTTTGTATATTTTTCCGCTGCTATGTAATTTATTGTAATCTCTGATAATTGTTGAATGTAGTTTATTCATTTATACCCTGTATATTCTTGTATTCTGATGGAATTGTTGTAATAACAATGAAATGTTCTTCCGTTCTGCGTTCATTTGTGTGTTGTGCTCAAAGTATCCGCTCTTTCCTTTACGAGGAAGAAACGGGTTTTCACAATACCCAAGTAATATTTATTTATATACAAAAGATAAGAAATAAGAGCATAAAATAAACACATTTCTATGTCAATCATCGACATAGTCGAATTTCAATGTATAACTCTCTTTCAAATAATTTCTATTCGATTAACGTTTCGAACTTCGGAATAAACTTACCATTTCAGATCGACTCAAATTCCATTTTCATCCTAAATTCATCTTTGTATTTATCACTTCCAAATCCTTACTAATTTCCTTTATAACCATTCCAATCTACAAAACGTTTGCTTTTAAAACATTATCCACTTCAAAACCTGAATATTATTTCTTTATAGAAATCTAGACTTGTTTTAACAAATTAATCTTGATTTCATTTGTAAATATTATTAGAGGTTCAAATGTTGTTTATCGAGTTACTTTATAAACCTACATCAGATTTCACTTCATTTATAAACTCTATTTATATGTCAAAACTTCTTGTCATTAACAAGCGCATAATCTTATGTCGACTTTACATTCGATTATAAAATATCAGTTTCAAACCAAATATTAATTATCTTATTGAGTTCCAAGTTAATAATATATAATTTCTAAAAATAAATTATTTGTATAAAATTCAACATAGTCAATTTTAATTCTAAATCCTTATGGATTTATTTCAATTCCATTCACATTCCAAATATCGGAATAAATTTCATCGTTTCTTTTTGAAATGATTTACAATTTCCCTTTTAAATTCACTCTTGAATTTACATTCCCATGATAATCATTTAACTTCATTTATAAACATTGTTTGTAAATTAAACTACATGTTTTTATTATTTAAAACAAGTAATTAATTCCTAACCCATTCGAAATTCAATCTCCATTTTGGAAAAATGGACTTCCCTTAAAATCTCAAAATCCCTTCTTGTGATATTCTAAATATCAATATTTAGGGCCAGTTCTATTCTAACATACAAACACAACAAAATCTATCACAGAACATCTAATACATCATATATCACAATATATATAAAAAATAGTGATAATTTTGAGGAATCCACTTAGATCCCTCTAACTTATTTTTCCTACATCCACAGATGTTAATTAACACAAATAATACTAATCCCGCTTCAAGATAGGATATCGCTTATAGAAGGTCATCCACTATTATGCATGGAAGTAATGTCTCATCAACTAAAATGTGCGGGAATATCCAACTAGCAACCTTAAATATAACTAATATATAATAGCAATAGTTGATAATAATATATCAATTCACCCAAATAATAATCTCATAGCATTCAATCATCATTATCAACTCTAAAATACATTAATAAAATTAAAACTGGGCAACGTTAGTGAGTTTACTCACTTTGTTCAATAATCGTTGAATAACGATTAATCGCCGATTAAAAGCATCAGGCATTTCATCTTGCCGATAATTCTCACATTCTCCAAATCTTTCCAAACTAGTTTCATTGCGTAGCCTGTGTCTATATGATCCCAACGGATCCTGTTTCGTTGAATTGTGATAATGTACGCAAAAGTTATAAGATTTACAAGTTTGAATACATTAAAAAGTCGTTAAATTGAATAATTAAATATATATTTAACTTTCAATATATCCCTTAATCACATTTTTCCACTCCTCATTTTCTTCTCCTTCGCATGCCAGTTCGAAACTACCATTACCCTGAACTTCCTCCGCCTCTCTCCTCCCTTCCAATGCAAAAAAACCTACACCATAATCACCATCGTTCTTCTCTTCCCTTACTCTCCGATTCCATCACCGTAATATTCCATATGCACCCCCAATGTAAAATGCAATCCCCAACCATTCACGCATGTACCAACATAACATCGACACCAAAATTCACGCAGTTACCCAAATATTTGCACGCAAGATCCATTTCATCTCACAAACTCAAAATCAACAACCAAAACAGGAATCAATGCTTATAATACACGAATTCCCAAGCCCTAGCTCACGTTATATACAAAATAGTGAACGACAATTTGTTCAAACCTCCAAAAATTCACATGAAGCTGAAGATCAGCTCTCCCTGAATCCAAAAATATATGTTTTGTAATTTATAGATTTTTCTTTGAATTGTTGGACTTTTCAAGGCTCGTGGTATATTCGTAATGGTGGCGGTGTAATTCTTGTTGTTGACTAAAGAAAGAACAAAGGTTAGGGTTAAGGAGGATATATGGTGTATTTATAAAGGTACTTTGTTTTCGTTTGATTTATATTAATTAACCAAACTTAATGAAACGACCCGAACTTCCCCGGTCTCTAAAGAGAAAAGAAAGAATGAAGGAAATCCTGGATTGAGTTGAGAACACGACACATCAGAATACAAACAGAGTACAAGATATTAACAATTTCCATTAGAGTACAAGATAATAACAGAGTATGAATATATATTACACATTCGAAAATATCAGAGATTCACAAATTACAATGCAGCGGAAAAACAATACATAGCACAACTTAAAGAAATACACGTATACAGACAGTTCCGAATATAGCTCCAGCTGTAAACCAGGATCCTGTGAAACTAAGTCTGCAAAACCAAAACTACTAGCTGCCCATGTGGAAATAGGGGCACCTAGAGTTTATGTAATAACCCGAAAATCTGGGCCAGTTTAAAATTTTTATTTTGGCGATTTTAGCGAATTTTGAATATTTAAATTAGATTATTTTAAATAATATCGATGAGAAATTTATTTTGAATAGAATTCAACGTATATATTTTATACGTCGTCGTTAGAATATAAATAATTCTATATAATTATAAATAGAATTGAAAATGGCGCGGTAGTTCGATAATTTGATCTCAAACTTCAATTGAATGTACCGGGTGCAAAACAATTCGGATTTTAGTGAAATCAAAAATATTAGGATCTAATTGAGAATATCTTTCCAACGAATCCGAAAAATCGAAATTTCATAGCGGGAATCAAAAGATATGTCCAGTTGAAAATTCTGAATAGTCGCTATGGAATTCAGGCCCTTAAAATAGACATTTTGCAAAAGACCTCGGATTTCGACGAAACCACTTTTGTTGGGTCCGTGATGTCGAATTATTGCTAGGTTTCAAATTTCATAATTTTTCGAATCAACATGTGAGCATGGCAAAGGAAAACGCGTTTGACTAGTTTCAGTTGATTTTAATCGACTAGAAAATGGCCATTTTTCCAATGGTCTCAGAATTTGACGAAACTAGTTTTGTTAAGACCGTACCGTCAATACGAAGCTAGAAAATATTTTTCTGGAATTTTTCTAGTTAGTACGTGGCCCCGGTAAATTGAAATGTACGTTTAAAATTCAATATAGTGATTTAAATGTAAATTTAACGGAAACTGATCGAAACGGTTGAATTGTCCTACGTGGCATATCCCATTGTGTTCGGAATGGGGGTTAAACGCTATGGACGACAGGCAGTGGGCCTCGTTTCGAGGTCGTATGTAAAAGTCAACTTTTTGCAATTAAAATAATTAAATAAATAAAAAAAAACCTCTTCTCTTTTATACGCTGGCTCCCCCTCTCTATTTTCAAATCGAATTTACAGAAGAAAAAAAAAGGAGACGAGAGCGACGGGGGGGAGCCGCCGCCGCATCGCCCCCCCCCCCCCCCCCCCCGATGAGCCACCGCCGCGCCGGAGGCAGGCGCGCCCCCTCCTCTTCTTCCTCCTTCCTTCTTCCCTTCCTCCTCCACCGATCAACTGCGCCACCCACAAGCCCTCCTCCACTCGCCACGCTCAGCTCCTCCGCCCACCTCAGATGAGCCGCGACCTTCCCTTCCTCCAGCGAGCGTGTAACACCCCACGTCCGTTAGTGTCACTCACAAAGGGAATGCACTAAGTTCTGTGGAGCATTATGGGTAAAAGATGCAGATAAATTACAAGACAGACAAACATTAAACAGCGGAAAATAAAACTTTGCTTTATTGACAAAATAATTTGTACAAGGTTCCTTTACAATATCAGAGTATCAACTGTCTTTACAAAATAAAGAAGCATAAAATACATTTATATTCCCCAATGTAACAAAAGCCAGCCATAGCAATCCAAAGCCGATGCATCCAAGATTCTTCAAGCTTGGAAAGAGAAATCATCCCAAAACAAATCTGAGCTATCCTATTTCCTCCTTAACAACCTGGGGGGGAGGGGGGGGAGGGGGGGGGGGGAGAACGGAAGAAAGAAGACGAAAGAAAAACAGAGTCAGACATAAAGCCTGAGTAAGTTCAGTAACTTCTAGCATGTGAACATGGAAAACAAAACGACATGAATTAACTGAATACAAGATTACACCATGACGATAGGGTCAACAAGATTAGACAAGGTAGTCACAAGATATGCTAAGTTAAACTGGATACGCTCTAATACTTTCGCTGCTTCGCTAATTACTTGTTATACTGGTTTCTATATCTCTGCACCGCCTAACTAGTGTTTCAACTAGTAACGATAACGTGATCCCAATCCCTGTATTTTCCATCGCCTTCAGGCATCCATTTATTAGTTGTTACCTAGATCTAATCTAGGGTTTTCTATCCACTGCTTTCTAGATTTAACTATAGTTTTACGCTATCTGTTGAACGCTTTTCGAGTTCAGGGTTTATGCCACCTAGTCCAACTAGGGATTACGCTACCTGTCGAACAATGCCCCCAAGTCTAGGACACACTACCTAGAGTGGTATATGTTCCTAGGCTTCCCCACGTATGTATCGCGAATCGTTATCGCTTGTCTAGATGCACATGTCCTGTAATGTGCGATCCGTGTCCTGTGACAGGGCAAATCAAGGAATACAGAACTCGGTCGGGAGCTTTCAGATATCTGCCGATGCAGATGCTAAGGTATGTTTTTACTCCAGTGGCTATGGTCCCACTTGACCCCTCCCTCAGCTAATGAAAGGCACACCTTGTAAAATGAGAACTATACGCCGGCCCCCGGTGCCCCACTATCCTATGGCCATCCGCAACCATAACTAGATAGCAAGTATATGGTCTTTTGGAGTTCTCCGCCTTTCCGCTTCACGTATCTCGATTGACTCAAGATGGATGGTAGACGACGAGTTGCTATCACAGGGCTACCGTCTTCTCGCCGAATCACGCTGGTCCATCCTAGTCTTTAGGTTGCCACATATATATTGCAACCAAGGCATACCCTCGGTTCTTCTAATGCAGACCTTAACCTCTGTGAGCCCAGGATGATCATCTGCAGCCTCACAGAGGGATACCAAGAGTACCCTCACGTCCCCTCGAAGCCTCGGGCTTCGTAACCCAATTCGTTGGAGCCTTCTTAAAACCAGATGGATGTCTGCTCCTTTGTGTTATACTAAGAATTACTACTTAGTTCTACTAACTAAGGTTTACCACTTAGTTTCCAAATTCCTTGTTTTCTTAACTAAGTTTTACTACTTAGTCCCTTTTTCAACTGAGGTCTACTACTTAGTTTTCTTTCTCGCCAGGTTGGGTTGGTTAAGTGTATTTAGTCGATTCAAGCTATCTTAACCCTCTTCCCTTATCTATTACACTAGTTAAGTGTTATCCCTTCATGCTTTTTACTTAACCCTATTCATTTATCATATTCTGATGGTTAAGCGTTCAAGTTTACTTAACCCTATGGTCTAGTCCAGTTAATATATTAATTTGGCTAAGTGTATTACTTAACCCCAACCTCTAGTCTAATTAACATGTTAAATTGGCTAAGTGTATTAACTTTACTTAACCCCACCTTCTAGTCTAGTCAACATGTTAATTTGGCTAAGTATTCCCATGGACTTAACCCTCCCATTCTAGCTTTAACTGTGCTAAGTTGGTTAAGTGTTCCTTAACCTTCCCATTCTAGCTTAACCGTGTTAGGTTGGTTAAGTGTTCCTATGGACTTAACTCTCTCATTCTTATTCTAGCTTTAATTAATAAATTAAAGCCGCAACCTCTCACATTAGACAGATATTGCTGCGGTTACTGGATGTGCCGGTCGGTTCCGGGCAGGTTTACACTGCAACTCAGTCTAACGTCGGGTTAGTCATATTCATGTTTTCTAAGTTCAAAGGGTTTTTGATTAATTTCCAAATCTGGTTTTGAAAACAACCATCCCGTCCTTCGGATCAGTTAGGGATAGCCAGGGAGGGCAGGAAACTTGTATTTTCCAAACCCAAGCCTAGACACTATCCTCTCTGTCACCCTAGAACCTTCTGGTCTATGTGTTACAAAAAGGGATGTTATCAAAATACTTTTCTTTTGTTTATAAATTGTTAACAATTTATTTCAAAAGCCCATTTCCCCTTTTTAGACAAATTTGGCCTATATTTATTTGTCAAGCCTACTAGTATACTTATATTCTAGGCCCAAGTCCTAACCCAACATGCAGTTTAGGCCATTTCCTATTTCATTGCCGAAACTAGATTAAATATCCTAGTTTATAATTTATGGCCAAAACTTAACCAAGTTACATATTTTGTGGTAAATGAACAATTTAACATTTATGATGAATTCTATAAGTAAATTACTCCTAATTTACTTATTTCATTACTACTCTTTTAATGTACATTGTCACATTTATTATTATAGCCCATTCTCTCTTATTTATCATATTTATACTTTTTGGTATGTAAATTATACCAAATTTAGTGTCGCTAACCATAATTTATTATAAACATGACAATTGCTCACAATTATGAATAAATTCAAAATTGTGCTAATATACTTATTCCAAATCAACCTTAATTAACCCAATCTTGGTTTAACATCCTAATTCACAATTTATGGCAAAACTAGAATTATTTTTCTAGTTTACATTTTATGCCTAAAATTTAGCTTACTTACTAACGCTAAATTTAATATGTCAAAATCACATATTCCCTAATCCATGTCAAATTTCCCCGTTTTCATTTTAATATGCATGTCATAATACATATTCCAAATTATGCCAATTTTCAAGTTTACAATTACGTTCATATTCATTTCCATGTTTTTCCCCAAATCGCATTCCCACCGTTCGAATAATCGTGATTCAACCTAGATTATAAATAAATCTAGATTCGTAGATAAAAAGGGAATGAATCAAAATGACAAGAAGGAATAATTGACATAAAAAGGTTTGGATAACAATGTAGGTTCAAGAATATGGGTAGACCTAACTAAATAGGTAAATTCCCACTGTCTTAAAACCAAAGAATGGGCAAAATAGGTTCAAGAACGTGGGTAGACCTAACTTAATAGGTAAATTCCCACTGTCTTAAAACCAAAGAAAAAACCAAGGAACAGGTAGAATAAATAATTGGGTTTAGACCCAATTTCACAATCACCAAACTAAAGCAATATTTTCCTAATCATGAATCATGGGTGTCAAAATCACAATTGTCCTCATTATGTCATAAGCAATAGTTTATGTCTAATTCAAAGGCTTATGTTCTTAGTCATAAGTAATGTCCATGGTCATAGGCAATATAGGCGATGTTCATTGTCCAAAAGGGAAAATAATTCCCATAGTCCTAAGTCATTGTCATAGGCAATGTTTATATGTCCCAAAATCAAAGGCTTATGTCATAGTCCAAAGGCATATGCTTTCAAAGGCCACAGTTCTATAGCCATAGTCACGGTTACAGTCTTATTTGTCCTCGAATCATAACAGTTCTTAATTCAGTCCAAGAGTATAAACACAGATTCGAAGAGAGAGAGAAAGAGAGAGAGACTTGGCATATTCCTTTATTCCTTTAATTTCATGTCACAAATAAAACAAAATATTCAGATCTAGAAATAACCAACTTACAGAAAATAGATCTAGAAAAGAAGGAAAGCGGGCTATGATTCGTGCGTCATTGCTTGAAACTTGTTTGAGCTAGCCTTTGAATTCTTCACTTGAAACTTTGATTTGAATCCCTCCTTAAAAGTCTTTTAGCAGCATCTCCTCGTCTTGAATCATATTTTATTTTATTTATTTAAGAAAATTTAGAAGAGGGGAAGAAGCCATGAATCTTAGCAGCATAAGGATAGAAGAGAATTGGTGCAAAGAGAATAAAGACTAGGGCTGTTTATATAGCTGCTCAAGACCTTATCGTACACGCAGCGCTGAGTCAGCATTGAACCTAGTTAAGAAAATAGTCCAGGTACGTAGATGAATCTAGCCAAACCTTATCATACACGCAGTGCTGAGTCAGCATTGGGTCCCACAAGCTATTTTGGCGTAAAAGTTTGATTTTCAAACTTTTGAATTTCTGGAATTTATTTAACTGTTTTATTCACATGAAATATTCTTATATGTATACAATTCCTCTAACGACCATTTTACGCGTATATATATACGCACAACTTTCATTTTATTTTCAAAATTCAAATGATGTTGCCATATTTCATTGACTGTAGCCTTATCTTGAATTTTATCTTTCGTATACATATATTTTTGCATATATATATATATATATATATATTCTCATATGTATATATATATTCTTTATTTCCTTATATGTACGTTCTTATCCTTTCAAATTTTGAATTTGTATACGTACATATATTTGCATGTTCAGTTGGCCCTCTCTAAAACAAAGATAAAAAATTATGCCGCCGCCGGGGTTCGAACCCCCGACATCCATGCTACAAATCCAATGCCTTAACCAACTGAGCTACAGAGGCTTTTGTTAACAAGTCTTAGAGCAATAATAATTATTGTTCTCTCCTTACTTCTCTTTTTCATGTTAGTTACAATACTTAAATTAAAAAACTGCGTGGATCCTTTTCTTTTAATTTTTCTTTTAAAAATTAATTATACTTTAATTTGAAAATCTTAATGTCACAGAATTACAGGGTGTTACATTCTCCCCCACTTAAAAGGATTTCGTCCCCGAAATCTTCAAGTCAGGAAGAATGTGTCCTACCATCCAATCACCCATCTACTCAACCATTCAATCACAGGCATTCATTGTCCTTAAAAGATTTCTAATGCTTTCATGTTCATATGCATAGTGTGTGTATATGTCTCTATCTAATGCAAATTCAGGCGGTCTACTGATTCAGTTGACCTCCTTAATGCAAATCATGTTAGTGCCATGCGTCCAATCATGCATGCAAACATCCCTAGTCATGTAAATACTACATGCGTGCACAGCCATTCATCCATATGCAACGTCCATATGATATCATATCAAGTTCAACTTATAAACAAATGCATATATGTAAATGCAATATGAGAGTGTCCGAACTTGATCTAGTGCCTAATACGTATGCATATGCATCCACGAGCAACCATTTGCAACCACTTGCAACCATTCAACCATAACATGTTTCAAATACATGTTTACATCCATTGGCTTCTACCTAAGGATCGCAGATACGACCTAGAGGATATACTTTGGAAAGAGAGAAACAACTACGCGTAAAGCTCCTAAACAGAGAAATCAAGGATGCACCCTTAAGGAAAAAGGGCATGTTGCTAGTATCTAGCCTTCTTGAGCTTTACTCCACTGTATCTTAACCAATTTAACTTCATGATTGTGAAGTTTCCGACCTCCAATTCCAAAATAAACAGATGTCAATCACGGTACCAAGTATACATACTAAGATGATTAGAGGTTTCCCTCTTATCCGTCATGCCATAACTATAAGAGTCGAAAGGTCACTATGTGCTCTTTGGAGTGCCTACCACAACTATTCATCTCTCCCGCAAACCATCCAAACCGAACTCGACATTCCTCAAGTACAAGCCCCAAAGGCCTAAACCAATATCAAACAAGCACCCAAGGAATATCTCCCTCGAATTTAGACGATCTACGTGAGATGATATAAGAAAACTCGATAGCTATTCTCAAATCCCTACTAAAAAAAATAAACTGGTCGGGCCACCAATTGGATTTGAGACTCTAGTGGGATCTTTCTACTATACAAGTACTATGGTGCAGAGACCCAACTATGGAAGTGGATATGAACAAATGCGAAGTGCTAAATCCGAACAGAAAAACTAGATTCTTCCAACAGAAACTTTTACCACCTATCTCCTAGGTACGCTCAGCATGTACTTGCCCTTCTGAAAAGCTTGTCCTTTGTTCTTATCCTCGTCCTTAATTATATGCCCTATCATACCCGAGTAAAGATACTTCCTCTTTTATAATTTTCTTTCTCCTTCGTGAGCTAAACCTACATCCATGATTTCCTCATCCTGGGGTTGTGCTCTTTTGCCAAACTCCTCATCCTTTTCCATGTGTAATCATGTTGACAAATCTCTCGAAAGCTGCCTCCATCGTACAGAATCCCCTACAAAGCTTGAAAGAAAACTGGCCGCAGGTGAAATTACTACGGCTATAGATGGAAGTCGGGCACTACTTTGCCCTTCGATGAGGTTACCTCCCAGAAAGCCAGGAGCCCCAAAGACTGAAGAAAGAAGGAAATGAGGACTCGAACAGAGAATCAAAAGATAGTGCTTATGGCTTTGGGGAATATGCCTTTTAAAACAAAACTTTTCTTTTGAAAATGCTTCTTTAAAAACTGTTTTGAAAAATAATTTTTCAAATCTTTATCTGATCCGGTAACCCTCAGCTCTGATACCACGTGTAACACCCCACGTCCGTTAGTGTCACTCACAAAGGGAATGCACTAAGTTTTGTGGAGCATTATGGGTAAAAGATGCAGATAAATTACAAGACAGACAAACATTAAACAGCGGAAAATAAAACTTTGCTTTATTGACAAAATAATTTGTACAAGGTTCCTTTACAATATCAGAGTATCAACTGTCTTTACAAAATAAAGAAGCATAAAATACATTTATATTCCCCAATGTAACAAAAGCCAGCCATAGCAATCCAAAGCCGATGCATCCAAGATTCTTCAAGCTTGGAAAGAGAAATCATCCCAAAACAAATCTGAGCTATCCTATTTCCTCCTTAACAACCTTGGGGGGAGAACGGAAGAAAGAAGACGAAAGAAAAACAGAGTCAGACATAAAGCCTGAGTAAGTTCAGTAACTTCTAGCATGTGAACATGGAAAACAAAACGACATGAATTAACTGAATACAAGATTACACCATGACGATAGGGTCAACAAGATTAGACAAGGTAGTCACAAGATATGCTAAGATAAACTGGATACGCTCTAATACTTTCGCTGCTTCGCTAATTACTTGTTATACTGGTTTCTATATCTCTACACCGCCTAACTAGTGTTTCAACTAGTAACGATAACGTGATCCCAATCCCTGTATTTTCCATCGCCTTCAGGCATCCATTTATTAGTTGTTACCTAGATCTAATCTAGGGTTTTCTATCCACTGCTTTCTAGATTTAACTATAGTTTTACGCTATCTGTTGAACGCTTTTCGAGTTCAGGGTTTATGCCACCTAGTCCAACTAGGGATTACGCTACCTGTCGAACAATGCCCCCAAGTCTAGGACACACTACCTAGAGTGGTATATGTTCCTAGGCTTCCCCACGTATGTATCGCGAATCGTTATCGCTTGTCTAGATGCACATGTCCTGTAATGTGCGATCCGAGTCCTGTGACAGGGCAAATCAAGGAATACAGAACTCGGTCGGGAGCTTTCAGATATCTGCCGATGCAGATGCTAAGGTCTGTTTTTACTCCAGTGGCTATGGTCCCACTTGACCCCTCCCTCAACTAATGAAAGGCACACCTTGTAAAATGAGAACTATACGCCGGCCCCCGGTGCCCCACTGTACAATGGCCATCCGCAACCATAACTAGATAGCAAGTATATGGTCTTTTGGAGTTCTCCGCCTTTCCGCTTCACGTATCTCGATTGACTCAAGATGGATGGTAGATGACGAGTTGCTATCACAGGGCTACCGTCTTCTCGCCGAATCACGCTGGTCCATCCTAGTCTTTAGGTTGCCACATATATATTGCAACCAAGGCATACCCTCGGTTCTTCTAACGCAGACCTTAACCTCTGTGAGCCCAGGATGATCATCTGCAGCCTCACAGAGGGATACCAAGAGTACCCTCACGTCCCCTCGAAGCCTCGGGCTTCGTAACCCAATTCGTTGGAGCCTTCTTAAAACCAGATGGATGTCTACTCCTTCGTGTTATACTAAGAATTACTACTTAGTTCTACTAACTAAGGTTTACCACTTAGTTTCCAAATTCCTTGTTTTCTTAACTAAGTTTTACTACTTAGTCCCTTTTTCAACTGAGGTCTACTAATTAGTTTTCTTTCTCGCCAGGTTGGGTTGGCTAAGTGTATTTAGTCGATTCAAGCTATCTTAACCCTCTTCCCTTATCCTATTACACTAGTTAAGTGTTATCCCTTCATGCTTTTTACTTAACCCTATTCATTTATCATATTCTGATGGTTAAGCGTTCAAGTTTACTTAACCCTATGGTCTAGTCCAGTTAATATATTAATTTGGCAAAGTGTATTACTTAACCCCAACCTCTAGTCTAATTAACATGTTAAATTGGCTAAGTGTATTAACTTTACTTAACCCCACCTTTTAGTCTAGTCAACATGTTAATTTGGCTAAGTATTCCCATGGACTTAACCCTCCCATTCTAGCTTTAACTGTGCTAAGTTGGTTAAGTGTTCCTTAACCTTCCCATTCTAGCTTAACCGTGTTAGGTTGGTTAAGTGTTCCTATGGACTTAACTCTCTCATTCTTGTTCTAGCTTTAATTAATAAATTAAAGCCGCAACCTCTCACATTAGACAGATATTGCTGCGGTTACTGGATGTGCCTGTCGGTTCCGGGCAGGTTTACACCGCAACTCAGTCTAACCTCGGGTTAGGCATATTCATGTTTTCTAAGTTCAAAGGGTTTTTGATTAATTTCCAAATCTGGTTTTGAAAACAACCATCCCGTCCTTCGGATTAGTTAGGGATAGCCAGGGAGGGCAGGAAACTTGTATTTTCCAAACCCAAGCCTAGACACTATCCTCTCTGTCACCCTAGAACCTTCTGGTCTATGTGTTACAAAAAGGGATGTTATCAAAATACTTTTCTTTTGTTTATAAATTGTTAACAATTTATTTCAAAAGCCCATTTCCCCTTTTTAGACAAATTTGGCCTATATTTATTTGTCAAGCCTACTAGTATACTTATATTCTAGGCCCAAGTCCTAACCCAACATGCAGTTTAGGCCATTTCCTATTTCATTGCCGAAACTAGATTAAATATCCTAGTTTATAATTTATGGCCAAAACTTAACCAAGTTACATATTTTGTGGTAAATGAACAATTTAGCATTTATGATGAATTCTATAAGTAAATTACTCCTAATTTACTTATTTCATTACTACTCTTTTAATGTACATTGTCACATTTATTATTATGGCCCATTCTCTCTTATTTATCATATTTATACTTTTTGGTATGTAAATTATACCAAATTTAGTGTCGCTAACCATAATTTATTATAAACATGACAATTGCTCACAATTATGAATAAATTCAAAATTGTGCTAATATACTTATTCCAAATCAACCTTAATTAACCCAATCTTGGTTTAACATCCTAATTCACAATTTATGGCAAAACTAGAATTATTTTTCTAGTTTACATTTTATGCCTAAAATTTAGCTTACTTACTAACGCTAAATTTAATATGTCAAAATCACATATTCCCTAATCCATGTCAAATTTCCCCGTTTTCATTTTAATATGCATGTCATAATACATATTCCAAATTATGCCAATTTCCAAGTTTACAATTACGTTCATATTCATTTCCATGTTTTTCCCCAAATCGCATTCCCACCATTCGAATAGTCGTGATTCAACCTAGATTATAAATAAATCTAGATTCGTAGATAAAAAGGGAATGAATCAAAATGACAAGAAGGAATAATTGACATAATAAGGTTTGGATAACAATGTAGGTTCAAGAATATGGGTAGACCTAACTAAATAGGTAAATTCCCACTGTCTTAAAACCAAAGAATGAGCAAAATAGGTTCAAGAACGTGGGTAGACCTAACTTAATAGGTAAATTCCCACTGTCTTAAAACCAAAGAAAAAACCAAGGAACAGGTAGAATAAATAATTGGGTTTAGACCCAATTTCACAATCACCAAACTAAAGCAATATTTTCCTAATCATGAATCATGGGTGTCAAAATCACAATTGTCCTCATTATGTCATAAGCAATAGTTTATGTCTAATTCAAAGGCTTATGTTCTTAGTCATAAGTAATGTCCATGGTCATAGGCAATATAGGCGATGTTCATAGTCGAAAAGGGAAAATAATTCCCATAGTCCTAAGTCATTGTCATAGGCAATGTTTATATGTCCCAAAATCAAAGGCTTATGTCATAGTCCAAAGGCATATGCTTTCAAAGGCCACAGTTCTATAGTCATAGTCACGGTTACAGTCTTATTTGTCCTCGAATCATAACAGTTCTTAATTCAGTCCAAGAGTATAAACACAGATTCGAAGAGAGAGAGAGAGACTTGGCATATTCCTTTATTCCTTTAATTTCATGTCACAAATAAAACAAAATATTCAGATCTAGAAATAACCAACTTACAGAAAATGTAACACCCCGAAAATTCAATAGCTGTGAAATTAACAAATTAAAGTATAATTAATTTGAAATCAAAGAACTAAGGGAAACGGAATACGCCATTGCGTTCGTCTCGGAAAAATACGCGAAATAGAGTCCGAGTTTTCGAAAAACGGAGTTCGTATGAAGAATATATGGCCTTCGGAAGTTTGAGAATCAAGTTTAAATTCAAACAGAATAAATCAGGTTTAAATTCGAAAATGGGGCCCAATGGGCCAGGGCGGAAAAACACCCGCCTGACCCACCAAGTCGACTGGGCTGTCGACCTGGTCTAACCAGGTCGACAGGCCTGTCGACAGGGCTGTCGACAGGGGTGTCGACCTGGTCCAGACCCAGGTCGAGCCCAGTCTAACCCGGCTGGCCTATTCTCTGTTGGTCGATTTTCTGTGGTCTGCTTTGTCATTAGGGCTAGGTGGCAGGCTCTAATTGGTCTCTCCTTAGGATGAATGGCTACGATCTAACCTAGCAACATCAATGGTCCTAATCAGTTCCTAACCTCTATATAAACAACCCTAGACTAAACCCTAATCTATTCATTCAAAAATAAGATCATAGCCGCCATGTTGCTGAGGAACGACAAAGAGTAGCCGCCAACTAGAGAGGGGATTAGGAGGAAAGTTCTAAAGCCTAAAGCAATTCAAGCAACCTAAACAAATCAATTCAACAAAGGAATTTGCGTCTTCAATCCCTAAATTAAAGAATTCATCACACCATTGTAAGTAGAGTATTACTTTGGTATGAATAAACAATTGTGTTGGTTTGTATGCTTGAATTGTGGAAATAAAGTAATTCATATTTGTGCGTTCTTATCAATTTGAAATATTATATACGTTTGGATATTTATGAATTATGTTATTCATTATAAAGAACTACATGTGGTAGTTCTATGCAAGTATACGTTTGGAATATTTCGCAAATTATGTAAACCATGTTGAAGCTACATGTATGTAGTTGATTTAAATTCATGCAAGTTTGGGGTTTGCTTCTATGCCACCATGATGTATATTTTTGTGCATAAATCATGTTGTAAGTAATTGGAACAAGTTTGGTTATTATCCATATGAAATTATGTTGAGAATTTGGCATTATGTATTAAGCCATGCTTTTGTACTAGAAAACCTATTTGCAAATTTATGAATATGGCTAGGCTATGAATAATATTTGGCATAATTAAAATCCATGATTTAGTCTATCTTGTTTACAAGAATTATATGATGACATATGTGGTACATGGCTAGGTTAGGTTCAAAAAGTCCCTTTTTGTAAGTTTACATGACTAAAGTAAGAATCATGATTTCATGTTAGAAATATTTATGCCATGGTTATGTGAACAAATTTAACTATACTTATGCCATGCTTATGTTTGATATTATGCCATGCTTATGTTTGACATTATGCCATGTTTATGCTAGAAGTATTTATGCCATGCTATGTTTGACATTATGCCTAAATAAAAATATGGGTTCATGCGTCAATAATGATACCCAATTTAGATTCTTGTCTCAACTACAAGTTCACATGCTTTGATTCATGTCACCTATGCTTTATGACCAAAGTATATGTTACCACTATGCAAGTTCACCAGTTTCTATTTTGTATTTCCAACGTCGTATTGCAAGTTCATGCGCTCACATTCCCCTCTTTGTGTATGTAATCACGCTTTAAGCCTCCCCTTTTCGCATGGCTAAGTTGGGCTTTAAAAGGCTAAGCCCAATATATATAAACGGACGTGTAAAACGGGGGAAAATAACGTTGGGTTAAAATTAATTAATGAATGAAAATATAAAATAGAAGGGCCCAAAATTCAAGTATGGGTTTGGCCCATGATTGGTGTAACCTTTACACCATTAACTTAATAATTGGCCGCAAATATTTACATATAAGAAATAAAGAAGAATGACAAGATATGTAAATGTAGAAAATACGATGTGTTTAACCCGAGGTTGGATTGAGTTGTGATGTAAACCTGCCCGGAACCGCCCGGCTGTCCAGTAGTCACAACAATACCTATCCAATGTGGGAGGTTAAACATGGAGCCCAATAAGGACCCGAGGTTAGACTGAGTTGTGGCGTAAGACTGCCCGGAACCAACCGGCAACAGGCAGCCACAACAATACCTGTCTAATGTGAGAGGTCAGGGCCTTAATAAGACAACTAAGGCCGAGTCAGGATTGTTAGGATTAAGTGAACTAAAGACTTAATCAAAATGGAACATGCTAAACTAAACGGACTGGTGGGGGTTAGGTTAGAAAACACTTAACCAACTTAGCATGTTGGCTAGAGATAGAAAACCTAGTAACGGGGGACCCTTTTCAGCAGTAACCCTAGAAGGTGTATCAGGATACCCTGAAACTAGGCAGGGTGGGGCACGATTACTGGCCTGATTGTAAGAGGTCAAATCGACGGCGGTGGTGTAGCAGTGTAGGTTCTAACGGAGTGCGGGCGTGCACACACTCCGGTGCAGAAAAATAAGGCACTGGACACCTGTAGCATACCTGTGCACTCTAAGGTTGTGTCGGGTTGCCACTATGGGACTTGATACACCCCATGGTGGGACCAGCATAGGTAACTACAACATCGGGGGCCGTAAGACACATGGAACTATGCGAGCAGGAGCCGATCATCATAGAATGGATCACATCACCCTGATTATGGGGTGCTAGTTGGAAACTAGTTTATATGGGTTCAGAGATCAACATGGGGTACGATAGTATATTCGACCCTAGACAACTTAACCAAGTTTATAGTGCATGCCCACTTCTTGTTTATACTTATCATACCCAGTTCTTTATTCATAGACAAAATAGTACTAGACTTACTCAGGCTTTATGTCTGACTCTACTTTTCTTTCGTCTTCTTTCTTCCGTTTCTCCCCCCCCCCCAGGTCCACAGGGAGGGAACACAGCAGCTTGACCAACCTTAATATCCAGCTTGAAGAAGAGAAATGTATTGCTTGGACTTTCCTGTTTTGAACTATGGCTTTGGACAATCCACTATGGGGCTTTTGCAGTTTATCTATGTTTTATTTATGCTTCTTTAAATAATGTACTCAAGACAGATTATGAAAGTGTTATGTTATGTTTTTGGAAAGGATGTTGTTGTAACACGTATTTGACTTTATGAAATAAAGTTTGTTGTTCTTCCGCTGTTTACAAATATGTGTTCTTAAATCTGTCTTGTATATCTGTGACTTGTACTTATAAACCTCCACCAAAATTAGGGCATTCCCTTTGAGAGTGACCCTAACGGAGGTGGGGTGTTTCACTTGGTATCAGAGCATAGGTTTACCAGATAAGATAAAAAGTTTTGAAAAAATATTTTCAAAATAGGAAATTTAAAGAAGCATTTTTAAAGGAAAAATATTATTTTATTTTAAAAAGGCAAAGTCCACTCCCCAAAGCCATAAGTACTATCTCTTATCCTTCGTTTTGAATCTATCCTTTTTGTTTCAGCATGTCCGAAGATCTTAACTTGCCGGAAGGGGTGCCAATACCTGGTTGGTTTAGACGGTTCTTGGAAGCAAGAGCCACTCAGCCAGGTCCTACCATTCCTCCTTCCCCAGCTGCCGGAAATCATCCAGCTGCAGCGGCACCTTTTCCTCCACCTCCTCCTCGGGGAAACACGTTTGCTAAGATATGTAAATATTTTAAAGCTATGGGAGGAAGGGATTTCCATGGAACTGAGTCCTTCGTGGCAGCTAGGAATTGGCTGAAAGAAATGGAGGACCTATTCATCATCTTTGAGGTAGAGGATAGACAAAAAGTACAACTGGCGGTGTGGCTATTGAAGGGCGAGGCTTCCTACTGGTGGGAAGTCACTAATGCTGAAAGACCAGTGGAGACATGGGAGGACTTTAGGGCAAGGTTTGAGAATAAATTTCTCTCAGATGCGGAAAGAAGTTTGCAGTTGGAAAAATTCTTATTTCTTAAGCAAGGGGACAAGACAGTCAGAGAGTATGTGAATCAGTTCGATGAGCTGGCTAGGTTTGGGCTTGACCTAGTCAACACCCCGCACAAGAAGGCTCTCCGTTTCGTCAAAGGGTTGAATGAGCCATTACACAGTTTGGCCATGACCCATATACCCATGGGAGCCACGTATGAAAGATTAGTGCAAATGGCATTGCTGAATGAAGAGGATAAGGGCAAGAAGAAAGAGGGTTTGCAGCCTAAGAAGACGGACTTTAAGAAAGGCGGGAAAGGCAACAAAGAGAAGAGGAAGTGTAATTTCTATGGCAAAGTGGGGCACTTAGTAAAGGACTGCCGGAAAAAGAAGGCCAAGGAGAATGGTGGGTGCTTTTCTTGCGGTGAGACGGGCCACAGGGCTAAGGACTGCCCAAAGAAACGAGGACAGGGGCAGAGGGCTGGATCCACCCTAGGGGCACAGGTCCATGTGCTAGAAGCGCCACCTCTGCAACAGCGAGGTATAAATACTTCTGTAGAAAGTGTAGTTTATCTTTATGATCACCCCGTTCGCACTTTATTTGATTCTGGCGCATCACACTCCTTTATCTCGTCTGCTTTAGTAGAATCTCTGCACCTAGAAACTAGTATGGTAGAGGACCCCTTAATTGTTTCAAACCCAATTAGGGGCCCGGCTCATTTGTCTATGATCTGTGTGGGATTGAAAATTTCTATTCTAAGTGTAGAATTTCAATGTAGTGCCTTTGTTTTGGGCTTTTCGGGGTATGGTTTGATTTTGGGTATGGATTGGCTATCCAGTAATGGGGCCATCCTTGATTGTGAGAAAAGGGTTGTTAGGCTCCTAACCCAGCTCGGTAATACTTTGGAAATTTCTTGTATTCCCTCGTATGCGGTTATGCTTAGTTATCTTGAATCGCTAGATGCCTCCGTTGAAAATTTGCAATCAGTTAGAGTGGTCCGGGAATATTCGGATGTCTTCGAAGAGGTGAAGGGCTTGCCTCCGAAGCGGGAAATAGACTTGCGCATATATCTTATAGATAATGCAAAGCCCGTTGCGTTGCCCGTTAGACATATGGCTCCACGAGAAAGGAAAGAGCTCAGTAAACAGATTAAAGAGCTTCTAGAAAAGGGGTTCATTAGGAGGAGCATTTCAGAATGGGGCGCTCCAGTGGTGTTCGCTACAAAGGCGGATGGTTCACTCCGTCTATGTGTTGATTATAGGGAGCTCAACAAGCTAACGAAAAAGAATAGGCACCCTCTCCCTAGAATTGACGATTTATTTGACCAGCTTGTAGGAGCGTCTGTTTTGTCCCAACTCGATTTAGCAACCGGTTTTCATCAGCTAAGGGTGGCTGAAGATAGCATCGATAAAACGGCGTTCAGAACCCCAGACGGTTTCTTTGAATGGCTTGTCATGCCTTTCGGCTTGACAAATGCACCTGCTTACTTCGTGGACCTGATGAGTAGGGTATTTAGAGATTTCCTCAACAAATTCGTAGTGGTCTTCGTAGATGATATCCTTATCTTCTCAAAAAGTGAAGAGGAACATGCTCAGCACTTAAGGGCAATCATGGAAACTTTGCGAGTCCATCAACTAAAAGCCAAATTCTCCAAATGCCACTTTTGGAGAGAAGAGGTGAGGTTCCTTGGGCACATAGTATCCAAACAAGGGTTAGCGGTGGACCCTGCTAAGGTAGTGGCGGTACAGGATTGGAAGACACCAAGGAATGCGACTGAGGTCCGAAGCTTTCTAGGACTAGCAGGTTTCTATCGAAAATTTATAAGGGATTTTGCGAAAATCTCAGCTCCGCTCACGAAATTGACTAAGAAGAATCTAGTGTTCAATTGGGATTTGGATTGCGAGTTTGCTTTCCAACGACTAAAAAGGGCTCTCACAACAGCCCCAGTTTTGACGCTGCCAGATGGGAGCAAGATGTTCACTGTTTATACGGATGCATGTGGGACAGGGCTAGGCGCCGTCTTAATGCAAGAAGGAAGGGTAGTAGCTTATGGCGGGAGGCAATTGAAGGTGCACGAAAAGAACTACCCAACCCACGATCTTGAGTTAGCCGCCATCGTCTTTGCACTCAAGTCTTGGCGACACTATCTCCTAGGTGAGAAGTTCGAACTTTACACTGACCATAAATCGTTGAAATATCTTTTCTCGCAGAAAGACCTTAACTTGAGGCAACAAAGATGGATGGAGTTTCTTGCCTCGTACGATTTCGAAATCTCCTACACTCCGGGCAAAGGCAACGTAGTGGCAGACGCGTTGAGCCGAAAGAAATTGACCCTAAGCCCGTTATTTGTTGAAAGACAAAGCCTAGAGTTTATAGCCAGCTTCGACTTTAGGCCTTCCTCCGATTTCGTACCAGGCTTACTAGCATCTCTCGAAGTGCGCCCAACTTTAGTGGATTCAGTAGGGACAGCGCAACGCGAAGACCCTCAGCTTGTGGAAATAATTGATAGGCTAATTAGGGGTGAGACTTCAAGTCACCTCAACAGATACTCCATCGACGATAAGGGTTTGCTAAGGCGAGACGGAAGACTATGCGTCCCATAGACAAAAGATTTAGTAAGGAAGGTTCTCGAGGAAGCGCATCATTCCAAGATGACGATACACCCAGGCGGAGATAAAATGTACAAAGATATAAAAAGGACTTTCTTCTGGAACGGCATGAAAAAGGACGTGGCAGAGTTCGTTTCTAAGTGCATGGTGTGCCAACGAGTTAAGGCGGAACAGAAAAAGCCTGGCGGACTGCTACATCCTCTAGAGGTCCCACAGTGGAAGTGGGATAGCATCTCAATGGACTTCATCGATGGGCTGCCTAGGTCTAGGAGAGGCAACACTAGCATTTGGGTAATAGTGGATAGGCTTACTAAAAGCGCCCACTTTTTACCTGTCAAAAGTAAAAGAACTGCCTCATCCCTAGCATCACTTTACCTCAAGGAAATCGTTCGACTCCATGGAATACCATCTAGCATTGTTAGTGACCGAGACCCCATCTTCACCAGTGAGTTTTGGCGGAGTCTGCAAGAAGCAGTAGGAACGCAGTTATGCTTGAGCACAGCCTATCATCCCCAAACCGACGGCCAAACAGAGAGAGTGAACAGAGTTTTGGAAGACCTTTTAAGACTATGCGTCCTTGACTTCGGAGCGACATGGGAAGACCACCTTCCTTTGGTGGAATTTGCCTACAACAACAGCTATCAAGCAACCATCGGAATGGCGCCCTTCGAAGCTTTATATGGAAGACCGTGCCGATCGCCCACTTGTTGGTGGGAGTCCACAGATAAGCTCATACTTGGACCAGATATGATCCGAGAAACCTCAGAGAAAGTAGACTTAATACGAAGAAGGATGAAGACGGCCCAAGACAGACAAAAGTCCTATGCCGACAAGAGGAGGACCGACCTTGAATTTGAGGTTGGAGACAGAGTTTTTCTCAAGGTATCACCGCTAAGGAAAGTTGTTCGTTTTGGAACCACAGGAAAACTAGCACCAAGGTTCGTAGGGCCATTCCCTATTATCGAGAAAATTGGGAAAATGGCCTATAGATTAGAGCTACCCGAGAAGTTGGCTGGAGTCCACAACGTTTTTCACGTTTCACATCTCCGAAAATGTCTACATGAGTCTGCTGAAGTGGTAGAGCCAAATATCCTCGAAGAGGCCGAAGTGGAACGCGAAGCAACCATAAGGAAAGTTCCAACCCGCATATTAGGAACAGAAGTGAAGAGGCTACGCAACCGCGAAGTCAAGCTCGTCAAAGTTCAGTGGAGCGACGCCGAGGGAGACGCGACTTGGGAAACTGAAGCTAGAATCCGTACAGCCTACCCTTTTCTTTTTGAGGGTACATCCTTGATCTTTCTTTTTCCTTAAGTTGCGCTTTTATCTATCTTTTTAGGTATATTTCCTCGACCTTATCTTTTAGGTAGAAACCCTTTGGATGGAAACATGTAATTGAAACATGTTATGGATGATGGTTGCAAGTGGTTGCAAATGATTGCTAGTGGTTGCTCGTGGTTGCATATACACACACAATCTAGGTTTTAGATCGGCTCAGTCACTTCATATTGCATATGCATATATGTTTGCATTCATATGTGGTTGAATTTTAAATGTGTTGTCATGTGGATGTTGCATTGGTAATGAATGATTGTGCACTCATGTAGAATCAAGAATAGGAAAATTTGCATACATAATGGATTCATGGCACTTACATAATTCGCATTAAGGAGGTCAACTGAATCAGTAGACCGCCTGATTTTGCATTAGATAAGTTCATGTACACACACACTTCGCATATGATCATGAAGCATTAGAAGTCTTTTAAGGACAATGGATGCTCGTGTTTGATGGATGAGTAGATGGATGATTGGATGTTAGGATATACATTCCTCCTAACTTGAAGATTTCGGGGATGAAATCCTTTTAAGTGGGGGAGAATGTAATACCCCGAAAATTCAATAACTGTGAAATTAACAAATTAAAGTATAATTAATTTGAAATCAAAGAACTAAGGGAAACGGAATACGCCATTGCGTTCGTCTCGGAAAAATACGCGAAATAGAGTCCGAGTTTTCGAAAAACGGAGTCCGTATGAAGAAGATATGGCCTTCGGAAGTTTGAGAATCAAGTTTAAATTCAAACAGAATAAATCAGGTTTAAATTCGAAAATGGGGCCCAATGGGCCAGGGCGGAAAAACACCCGCCTGACCCACCAAGTCGACTGGGCTGTCGACCTGGTCTAACCAGGTCGACAGGCCTGTCGACAGGGCTGTCGACAGGCCTGTCGACAGGCCTGTCGACAGGGGTGTCGACCTGGTCCAGACCCAGGTCGAGCCCAGTCTAACCCGGCTGGCCTATTCTCTGTTGGTCGATTTTCTGTGGTCTGCTTTGTCATTAGGGCTAGGTGGCAGGCTCTAATTGGTCTCTCCTTAGGATGAATGGCTACGATCTAACCTAGCAACATCAATGGTCCTAATCAGTTCTTAACCTCTATATAAACAACCCTAGACTAAACCCTAATCTATTCATTCAAAAATAAGATCATAGCCGCTATGTTGCTGAGGAACGACAAAGAGTAGCCGCCAACTAGAGAGGGGATTAGGAGGAAAGTTCTAAAGCCTAAAGCAATTCAAGCAACCTAAACAAATCAATTCAACAAAGGAATTTGCGTCTTCAATCCCTAAATTAAAGAATTCATCACACCATTGTAAGTAGAGTATTACTTTGGTATGAATAAACAATTGTGTTGGTTTGTATGCTTGAATTGTGGAAATAAAGTAATTCATATTTGTGCGTTCTTATCAATTTGAAATATTATATACGTTTGGATATTTATGAATTATGTTATTCATTATAAAGAACTACATGTGGTAGTTCTATGCAAGTATACGTTTGGAATATTTCGCAAATTATGTAAACCATGTTGAAGCTACATGTATGTAGTTGATTTAAATTCATGCAAGTTTGGGGTTTGCTTCTATGCCACCATGATGTATATTTTTGTGCATAAATCATGTTGTAAGTAATTGGAACAAGTTTGGTTATTATCCATATGAAATTATGTTGAGAATTTGGCATTATGTATTAAGCCATGCTTTTGTACTAGAAAACCTATTTGCAAATTTATGAATATGGCTAGGCTATGAATAATATTTGGCATAATTAAAATCCATGATTTAGTCTATCTTGTTTACAAGAATTATATGATGACATATGTGGTACATGGCTAGGTTAGGTTCAAAAATCCCTTTTTGCAAGTTTACTTGACTAAAGTAAGAATCATGATTTCATGTTAGAAATATTTATGCCATGGTTATGTGAACAAATTTAACTATACTTATGCCATGCTTATGTTTGATATTATGCCATGCTTATGTTTGACATTATGCCATGCTTATGCTAGAAATATTTATGCCATGCTTATGTTTGACATTATGCCTAAATAAAAATATAGGTTCATGTGACAATAATGATATCTCAATTACAAGTTCACATGCTTTGATTCATGTCACCTATACTACCACTATGCAAGTACACCAGTTTCTATTTTGTATTTCCAACGTCGTATTGCAAGTTCATGCGCTCACATTCCCCTCTTTGTGTATGTAATTACGCTTTAAGCCTCCCCTTGTCGCATGGCTAAGTTGGGCTTTAAAAGGCTAAGCCCAATATATATAAACGGACGTGTAAAACGGGGGAAAATAACGTTGGGTTAAAATTAATTAATGAATGAAAATATAAAATAGAAGGGCCCAAGTTCAAGTATGGGTTGGGCCCATGATTGGTGTAACTTTTACACCATTAACTTAATAATGGGCCGCAAATATTTACATATAAGAAATAAAGAAGAATGACAAAATATGTAAATGTAGAAAATACGATATGTTTAACCCGAGGTTGGATTGAGTTGTGATGTAAACCTGCCCGGAACCGCCCGACTGTCCAGTAGTCACAACAATACCTATCCAATGTGGGAGGTTAAACATGGAGCCCAGCAAGGACCCGAGGTTAGACTGAGTTGCGGCGTAAGACTGCCCGGAACCAACCGGCAACAGGCAGCCACAACAATACCTGTCTAATGTGAGAGGTCAGGGCCTTAATAAGACAATTAAGGCTGAGTCAGGATTGATAGGATTAAGTGAACTAAAGACTTAATCAAAATGGAACATGCTAAACTAAACGGACTGGTGGGGGTTAGGTTAGAAAACACTTAACCAACTTAGCATGTTGGCTAGAGATAGAAAACCTAGTAACGGGGGACCCTTTTCAGTAGTAACCCTAGAAGGTGTATCAGGATACCCTGAAACTAGGCAGGGTGGGGCACGATTACTGGGCTGATTGTAAGAGGTCAAAGCGACGGCGGTGGTGTAGCAGTGTAGGTTCTAACGGAGTGCGGGCGTGCACACACTCCGGTGCAGAAAAATAAGGCACTGGACACCAGTAGCATACCTGTGCACTCTAAGGTTGTGTCGGGTTGCCACTATGGGACTTGATACACCCCATGGTGGGACCAGCATAGGTAACTACAACATCGGGGGCCGTAAGACACATGTAACTATGCGAGTAGGAGCCGATCATTATAGAATGGATCACATCACCCTGATTATGGGGTGCCAGTTGGAAACTAGTTTATATGGGTTCAGAGATCAACATGGGGTACGATAGTATATTCGACCCTAGACAAGTTAACCAAGTTTATAGTGCATGCCCACTTCTTGTTTATACTTATCATACCCAGTTCTTTATTCATAGACAAAATAGTACTAGACTTACTCAGGCTTTATGTCTGACTCTACTTTTCTTTCGTCTTCTTTCTTCCGTTTCCCCCCCCCCCCCCCCCCCCAGGTCCACAGGGAGGGAACACAGCAGCTTGACCAACCTTAACATCCAGCTTGAAGAAGAGAAATGTATTGCTTGGACTTTCCTGTTTTGAACTATGGCTTTGGACAATCCACTATGGGGCTTTTGCAGTTTATCTATGTTTTATTTATGCTTCTTTAAATAATGTACTCAAGACAGATTATGAAAGTGTTATGTTATGTTTTTGGAAAGGATGTTGTTGTAACACGTATTTGACTTTATGAAATAAAGTTTGTTGTTCTTCCGCTGTTTACAAATATGTGTTCTTATATCTGTCTTGTATATCTGTGACTTGTACTTATAAACCTCCACCAAAATTAGGGCATTCCCTTTGAGAGTGACCCTAACGGAGGTGGGGTGTTTTAGAAAATAGATCTAGAAAAGAAGGAAAGCGTGGCTATGATTCGTGCGTCATTGCTTGAAACTTGTTTGAGCTAGCCTTTGAATTCTTCACTTGAAACTTTGATTTGAATCCCTCCTTAAAAGTCTTTTAGCAGCATCTCCTTGTCTTGAATCATATTTTATTTTATTTATTTAAGAAAATTTAGAAGAGGGGAAGAAGCCATGAATCTTAGCAGCATAAGGATAGAAGAGAATTGGTGCAAAGAGAATGAAGACTAGGGCTGTTTATATAGCTGCTCAAGACCTTATCGTACACGCAGCGCTGAGTCAGCATTGAACCTAGTTAAGAAAATAGTCCAGGTACGTAGATGAATCTAGCCAAACCTTATCATACACGCAGTGCTGAGTCAGCATTGGGTCCCACAAGCTATTTTGGCGTAAAAGTTTGATTTTCAAACTTTTGAATTTCTGGAATTTATTTAACTGTTTTATTCACATGAAATATTCTTATATGTATACAATTCCTCTAACGAACATTTTACGCGTATATATATATACGCACAACTTTCATTTTATTTTCAAAATTCAAATGATGTTGCCATATTTCATTGACTGTAGACTTATCTTGAATTTTATCTTTCGTATACATATATTTTTGCATATATATATATATATATTTATATTCTCATATGTATATATATATATATTCTTTATTTCCTTATATGTACGTTCTTATCCTTTCAAATTTTGAATTTGTATACGTACATATATTTGCATGTTCAGTTGGCCCTCTCTAAAACAAAGATAAAAAATTATGCCGCCGCCGGGGTTCGAACCCCCGACCTCCATGCTACAAATCCAATGCCTTAACCAACTGAGCTACAGAGGCTTTTGTTAACAAGTCTTAGAGCAATAATAATTATTGTTCTCTCCTTACTTCTCTTTTTCATGTTAGTTACAATACTTAAATTAAACAACTGCATGGATCTTTTTCTTTTAATTTTTCTTTTAAAAATTAATTATACTTTAATTTGAAAATCTTAATGTCACAGAATTACGGGGTGTTACAGAGCGCCAACAGCCCCAAATTCGAGATGGACCCGAACCCTAGCCCCCCCTTGACCACCGCGAAGCCCACTCCATCGCTCCAGGCACCGCGCGAGATAGGAAAACCACCATGAGGGACCACCACCAGCGTGAAACAGCGCCCGTTTTCCCCTTCCATCTGAATTTCTTACTGTAAGTTTTTTTATATATATATTATTTAATTTGTTTTATAAAATTCGTTTAATTCAAAAAGAATTGTTAAAATCATTTTTTACCTATGATGTTGGTGAAGAAAAGATCAGATTTTTAAAATGCAAAAGATCATATTTTTTTTAAAGAGTAAAGGCGAAAACTTTATTTTTATAAAGGCGAAAACTTTATTTTTATAAAGGCGAAATCTTTATAGTAGTAAAAACGTGATTTTTATATATTGAACATAGTAGTAAAAATATGATTTTTATATATTGAACATAGTAGTAAAAATATGATTTTTATATATTGAACATAGTAGTAAAAACGTGATTTTTATATATTGAACATCGTAGTAAAAACGTGATTTTTATATATTGAACATAGTAGTAAAAATGTGATTTTTATATATGTAGTGACTACGGGCAAACGAAGATGATAAAAAGGCGAGAATGAAGAAGATTTCTATAAATGAAGTGTCGTGAAGTTGGATAGCTATTGGTGAGAACTTCTCACACAAAATCTTCTTTTTCTAGTTATATATATATATACTAGGATGCAGACGGTGCTTAGTAGCACCTGACACAATCGTCCACAAACCATGGACTTGTTTGATTGGTTGTATAGTTGGTTAGATTATTTGTTTTGAATTGAATTGATTGGTGAAATGGAATGGATTTTATTGATGTGTGAATGGCGTGAGCCTTCACTAGACCGGGGATAAGGCTAGACCTCGTCGCGTTTCTAGTATCGTGCCGTTATGCCGCCGAAATTTTCTAAAATATGTTAGAAAAATAAAAATATCATTTTATTGAATAAATGAACTGAATAGAAAATTCATGTGTTAAAATAAAATGTTTATCGTTAAAAATATAATTTTTAACGTGAAAGTGGATAAATGAATATTTATAAACAAATCGGCCGATTTGTTTATATACACTGATTTGACTGATATCGATTGGGTCGATAAATTTTACACGTCGCCCAACTGCACAACTAAAATCTGTGTTTGATTGTTTGAAACCCCACACGGGTGTTGGGATGAAATTTGAAGTTCACTCATCCTGATGGATTAAATATGTTGATCGGTCGATTGACAGGCTGTTATAAGCGTCAGATATCTATATTTGGTGCTTATACAGTGTAGTGCACTTTGGTTGATGGTTTATTATTTTTCAATGCTATTATATACGTGTGATGTATGAAAATCCATATAATTAACATTATATGGTGATTGATTGGGCCTCATTCCAATCGGGAAAATAATGAATATTATAAATGAAAATTCATGTGTTGAATATAAAAATAGTCATGTGTTGACGATGATTATGGGTTGAAACTATTCATGTGTTGAGTGAAATATTTTAAATAATAAAAATTACATCTTTATCATATTTACGATTAGAATCTACTTTACGGTGGAGTCTAATTAAAAATCAAACGATAGATACCATAGTTTTATAAAATATTTTACATAACAAAAATAGTGATGTGTTGACAGTACTCTTGTGTTGAGATTAGTCGTGTGTTGAAAGAAATATAGATTCATGTGTTGAATGGGATAAATATTCATTTGTTGGATGGAATATAGAAGTTTTGAAAATATAAAGCCGTGTTGATTAGAGATGCGTTATTTTGACGCGAACGATATTTATATCGATTTTATTCGTTGTATAATGAATATTGAAAAGTGATTTCAAAATTAAATATTTTGAAATGAAATTCAAATTGAATTAGATTAAAATTCGAATTGAATAGGAAGCAAATTTGAATTCGAATAAAATAGAAATGAATTCAAATTGAATTAAATTGAAATTGAAATTTAAAACGAACTGAAATTGAATTGAAATCAATTTGAAACGAATTCGAATTGAATCAAATAGAAGGTGAATTCGAATTGAATTGAAACGAATTTGAATTTGAATTGAATTGAAATGAACTCGAATTGAATTGAAATCAAATCGATTTGAAATTGAAGATGAAGTTGAAATTGTTTTGAAACGAATGTAGAACTATTTATAAAATTCGTTTCAAAAGGAAATCGACGAAATATATATATATATATATATATATTATATATATATAATGGCCTGAATAGAACGCGCCGCGCCGCGGCAGTTCGAGAATTTCGACCATTTATTTCAAACGGACACTGCGGGAGATCCGACCGTCGGATTCTCCTAAAACTGGAACCGTTGGGTTCGTATCGAAAAGAGCTTTCCAATGAATATTAGAAATTTGAAATCTAACGGTTGGATTTGGAATTATGTCCAAATGAATTTCAGAAAAGGTCTTTGTAAGTGCAGTTCGATGGCCGTAGATGGAAATCGACTGTACGGGCCTTGATAAAATTATTAAAAATATCTATAATTTGTGTAAAATCATAATACGTGAATTGGAAAGAATTGGGGTGAAAAAACTCCACATTTGTAAAGATAAAAATAGATTTTTATCGAAATGTACTAGTTTTGAACTAGAATTAAAATCAATTTATTTTTGAAATAAATAAATTGAATTTGAAAGTGATTTTAAAAATAACCAATATTCCCAATATGTGAATTGGACTGGAGTTGGATTGAAATTATCTTCGGAATATTTCGATGTTGGATTTCGTGACTATACAGATATTGTTATGGGAATTTGAAAGATATATTTTATATCGTTATTTCCAATACGATATTTGTTGGTTTCAGAATTTGGTATTGAATATAAGCCGATATATTTTCTATTCAGAGCCTTGTATTTAATATCAAATGTGATTTGGGTTTATCGTGAATCGTGTTTTAGATGACATTGGTTCTTTAACCCAGTTAAAGACAGGATATTGATTTTTGAAAAGATTAAAGCTAAGTGGAGTTTTAATGTATCTTTAATTAGATTGAAAAGTGAGTTGATAATTTAGATTATCAAATCTGAAAGGTGATCGAGAATGGAGTATCACCAGTTTTTCTCCAAAGCGATAGTTAAATCTTTAATTAGATTTGAACGTGAAATGGTAATTAATTTTACCGATAACACCGTGGTGTTAGATATGGAGTATTACCAGTTTTGCTCCATGGGATATATAGGTTGGGATTGGGAAATAAAATAAATAATTACTTCGGTGTGGTTCGCTAGTCCCAACTAGTTTGAAATGATATCCATAGGAGGATTAAAGAATAAATTTAGAAGAATTTATCTTGGATAAAATTAATGGGAACATTTCCCTAAGAATGTGTTTTTGTGAATAAAAGAATATTCTGAATTGGAATGAGGCGTTTGTTGTGTTTGTGTAACATTCGTTTATTATATACGTGGGTTATTCAGAAAGGCCGGGTTTATATCCATTCTGAATAACCGATTCGACGAGATGTCGAAGATGAAGACGGTGGTTGAAGACCGGAAGTCTTCACATCGTTTGGGTGATTACTGATGATCTTGATTGGGTTGTACACCCAGGATGAGGGAATCAGTTGGTGATCGTCCAGACATACTTGGAGATGGATGGATATGCGAGGAAAGTGCCTCGGGTTTCGTTCAGACCCAGAACGAACTTGTAAATGGATTGTGTGTCTGACATTGGATTTTATTCTGTGTTGATTGATCTCTATTAAATATACATCTGTTTGGCGGTGGAGAATTTATTCTCTTGCTTAACGCCCTTCTCTGAGACGTACGAGCTCAGAGGTTGTATATCGATGGACATCAGTCGCATGAAGTGAATTGCCAATGTGGCACGCATAAGTGGCAATTGATCAAGGCTTCTGTTGAAAAGCAAAGTCTTGTGGTTGATGATCAAAGCACGGCCTGTGTGGCGTAGCTTTGTGTATAACGTGAATTCGCGAGCCTCACACCTCGGTATGAGTCAAAAAGGGAGATGGACTGCTGGGAGAGCACGACGTTTCTTTCTAGCTAGGGTGGTGTCAGTGACCTACCAGCCCTGACATTTATATACTTTTCACCTGTGTGGTTGTTGGAATGCGAGGCGCCTCGGATATAGGTCTGTAAGGACCGGGAAACGTGTGTTCAGGAATTGCCAATCCTCAAAAGTAAGAGAGGACTGGCCCAGCCGATTCCAAGGATCAAAGTGGGGTCCTGGGACATTTGCTAGAGTGTCTCGAACGCGGAGAGGAGCTTGCCCCTTGCCTCGGCTCATGACAAAAATCCAATTTCCAATACGTGATATTGCGGTTTTTATTGTAGAACTAGTATGGCGACATGATATATGGTACCCATGCCGTCTATGATTGATATTTATGATTGAAATTGTTTTGACACTATACACCTATAATAGTATCAAATGATTTGTTTTAAACGTATCAAGCATTATTTGGCTATTATAAGGGAAAACCCTATCCTCCGGCTTGCGTTGCATTGTGTGATGGGACCTGGGTCTTATAATAGCTTCATTTTTCCAAAAAGAATTGCGTTGTTTTGTTATATGAACTGGTATTCTTGGGAGGAAACCCGTTCCATGTTATACGGCGTGGTCCCTTGAATTACTCTCTTTTAAAGTAAAGTTTTAAATAACTGTTTTAGTTCTCACACCAGTCACATGACTGACCTGGAGTTTATTGTTTTAACCTAAATTCTGGGTGCCCCTATTTTCCACACGGGCAACTTGTAGTTTTGGTTTTGCAGATTTATATTCACAGGATCCTGGTTTACAGCTGGAACGGTGCTCGGAAAGCTCTGTATCCGTGCATTACTTCTAGTTGTGTTTTTGTATTATTTTCCGCTGCGATGTATTTAAATGTAATTTAAATCTCTGATATTTATCGAGTGTAATCTATTCATTTATACTCTGTTTATTCTTGTATCTGATGGAATTGTTGTAATAACAATGAAATGTTCTTCTGTATGCGTTCTATTTTGTCTTGTCCTCAATTCTATCCGTGCTTTCCTTCACGGGGAAGTTCGGATCGTCTCAGTTTGGTATCAGAGCTTTGGTTTACAAAGCTCGAGAACACGACACATTAGAACCATACGAAAGAATTCATCAGATATTGGATTAGTAATATCCAATTAGAATTACTCATTCGAGATAGGATCAGTAGTATCCTAGAACGAGTGTGAAGAGTATATTTTTCAAATGAAAACAATTTTGTTTTGAAAATTTAAACCATTTTATACTTATTTGAATATTTATTTATTTTGAATATGGACAATCGAGTATATAAAGATTTTGCATATACGCGTCATGAACGTATATTCGAAGTTTTGATATACTGGATAGATATAGAGTCACATTCTAGACACCCGGGGATAATTCTGGTGATGTGGCCACATCATCAGTATTTATTTTCGTGTTTCGAAGGTGTGACTACTATATATTTCCATTAGACTGGTGTGAGAACCAAAATATAGCTAGAATACATTGTTGTGAATTGGCATCAAAAACATGATTTTCTGTATATGTATCAAAATTATGAATTTGAAACTCTAATTCACTAATTGATTGATGTTTGAGTTGCTTGTTTATTTGTTTGCTAATTTTTAACCATTATGCCTAATTGAACCAAATATTGAGTTGTATTGAAAATTGGTCGCATTTGCTTGCATATATATGTACTTACCTTGAACAGGTCATAGCAAGGAGGCTAGAGCAGAGAATAAAATTTGTTTGCCCGACAAATAGGTACATGTTTACTATAATTTACTGTTTTGTTTGGGTGATGATGATTTTATGAGCCTATTGGCTAGCCGCTTGGCTTTTTCATTTTCTTTTTGAGATTAGAAGGACCAAGGAAGCTATTTGAAATTCCCCGATGCTCCCGGTGCAGGGGAGGTTATGGCGAAATTTTTCGAAAATTTAGGGTGTTAGCCAAATTTTTGAAGAATTTGAAAATTCTCAGAAACTGAAAAGTTGGAGAATGGAAGCCAGATCGAACGTGGAGCTGATTAATCAAACCACTTTCGACTTTGTTCCTTTTCGGGGACGAAAAGTTTTAAGTGGGAGAGATTGTAATAACCCGAAAATCTGGGCCAGTTTAAATTTTTTATTTTGGCGATTTTAGCGAATTTTGAATATTTAAAATAGATTATTTTAAATAATATCGACGAGAAATTTATTTTGAATAGAATTCAACGTATATATTTTATACGTCGTCGTTAGAATATAAATAATTCTATATAATTATAAATAGAATTGAAAATGGCGCGGTAGTTCGATAATTTGATCTCAAACTTCAATTGAATGTACCGGGTGCAAAACAATCCGGATTTTAGTGAAACCAAAAATATTAGGATCTAATTGAGAATATCTTTCCAAGAATCCGAAAAATCGAAATTTCATAGCGGGAATCAAAAGATATGTCCAGTTGAAAATTCTGAATAGTCGCTATGGAATTCAGGCCCTTAAAAATAGACATTTTGCAAAAGACCTCGGATTTCGACGAAACCACTTTTGTTGGGTCCGTGATGTCGAATTATTGCTAGGTTTCAAATTTCATAATTTTTCGAATCAACATGTGAGCGTGGCAAAGGAAAACGCGTTTGACCAGTTTTAGTTGATTTTAATCGACTAGAAAATGGCCATTTTTCCAATGGTCTCAGAATTTGACGAAACTAGTTTTGTTAAGACCGTACCGTCAATACGAAGCTAGAAAATATTTTTCTGGAATTTTTCTAGTTAGTATGTGCCCCGGTAAATTGAAATGTACGTTTAAAATTCAATATAGTGATTTAAATGTAAATTTAACGGAAACTGATCGAAACGATTGAATTGTCCTACGTGGCATATCCCATTGTGTTCGGAATGGGGGTTAAACACTATGGACGACAGGCGGTGGGCCTCGTTTCGAGGTCGTATGTAAAAGTCAACTTTTTACAATTAAAATAATTAAATAAATTTAAAAAAACCCCTCTTCTCTTTTATACGCTGGCCCCCCCTCTCTATTTTCAAATCGAATTTACAGAAAAAAAAGGAGACGAGAGCGACGGGGGGGAGCCGCCGCCGCATCCCCCCCCCCCCCCCCCCGATGAGCCACCGCCGCGCCGGAGGCAGGCGCGCCCCCACCTCTTCTTCCTCCTTCCTTCTTCCCTTCCTCCTCCACCGATCAACTTCGCCACCCACAAGCCCTCCTCCACTCGCCACGCTCAGCTCCTCCGCCCCACCTCAGATGAGCCGCGACCTCCCCTTCCTCCAGCGAGCGCCAACAGCCCCAAATTCGAGATGGACCCGAACCCTAGCCCCCCCTTGACCACCGCGAAGCCCACTCCATCGCTCCAGGCACCGCGCGAGACAGGAAAACCACCGTGAGGGACCACCACCAGCGTGAAACAGCGCCCGTTTTCCCCTTCCATCTGAATTTCTTACTGTAAGTTTTTTTATATATATATTATTTAATTTGTTTTATAAAATTCGTTTAATTCAAAAAGAATTGTTAAAATCAGTTTTTACCTATGATGTTGGTGAAGAAAAGATCAGATTTTTAAAATGCAAAAGATCAAATATTTTTTTAAAGAGTAAAGGCGAAAACTTTATTTTTATAAAGGCGAAAACTTTATTTTTATAAAGGCGAAATCTTTATAGTAGTAAAAACGTGATTTTTATATATTGAACATAGTAGTAAAAATATGATTTTTATATATTGAACATAGTAGTAAAAATATGATTTTTATATATTGAACATAGTAGTAAAAACGTGATTTTTATATATTGAACATCGTAGTAAAAACGTGATTTTTATATATTGAACATAGTAGTAAAAATGTGATTTTTATATATGTAGTGACTACGGGCAAACGAAGATGATAAAAAGGCGAGAATGAAGAAGATTTCTATAAATGAAGTGTCGTGAAGTTGGATAGCTATTGGTGAGAACTTCTCACTCAAAATCTTCTTTTTCTAGTTATATATATATATATATATATATATATATATATATATATATATATACTAGGATGCAGACGGTGCTTAGTAGCACCCGACACAATCGTCCACAAACCATGGACTTGTTTGATTGGTTGTGTAGTTGGTTAGATTATTTGGTTTGAATTGAATTGATTGGTGAAATGGAATGGATTTGATTGATGTGTGAATGGCGTGGGCCTTCACTAGACCGGGGATAAGGCTAGACCTCGTCCCGTTTCTAGTATCGTGCCGTTATGCCGCCGAAATTTTCTAAAATATGTTAGAAAAATAAAAATATCATTTTATTGAATAAATGAACTGAATAGAAAATTTATGTGTTAAAATAAAATGTTTATCGTTAAAAATATAATTTTTAACGTGAAAGTGGATAAATGAATATTTATAAACAAATCGGCCGATTTGTTTATATACACTGATTTGACTGATATCGATTGGGTCGATAAATTTTACACGTCGCCCAACTGCACAACTAAAATCTGTGTTTGATTGTTTGAAACCCCACATGGGTGTTGGGATGAAATTTGAATGTAACACCTCACACCCGCTATAGTCACTCACTAAGGGAATGCCATAGCATCGGTGGAGTATTTTTAGTGAGTATAGAACAGTAAAATTACAACAAGACAGATATAATGTAATACTTGAAATTTAAAACATCATCTCATAGCAGCGGAAAGTAAAACATGTTTGGTTACATCATAAAACCATAACAAGAGTCAAGTACAAAATATCCATCCTGAATAAAATAAGTACATAATCCCACTACTCATAACAAATAGCCATAACAGAAAAGATAAGATAAGCTGAGCTCTACATCTACGGTCCAAGCTCCAAGAGATAGATAAAGCAAACTGATCAAAGCCCACTAGCACTAGGCCCAACCTGAGGACCTGAAGGAAAAAGATAAAAACAACGGGGGTCAGACATAAGCCTGAGTGAACCCTATCTCCTTAATAATACAATTATTAAAGTAATTAGGGTATGATATGAACTCGGTATGGTATCTTTGGGGATAATGACTACACTAAGTTGCCCACGAACACAGGACGAACTAAGATAACCGTAAAGACGCATCTACCCACCCAAGGATAATTACTAACTGCACCACACCAGTCACTCCTACTCAAAGGTTGATCCCACCCAAGGATATCAAAGATAGATATAACCAGTAGTTTCCTGTACCCTAGTTGACTACATAGGTGTCGTCTGCCCCTATCTCTACTAGGTGTACCCCACTACCCCAAGCGATCGGCTCCCTAACGTAGATACCCGTGCTGGTCCCACAGTGGGGTGTATCACTCCCCTAAAGTGGCTACCCAATACTATCAACGGTGCACGGCTTTATATCTACACGATGCAACAACGGCTTATCTACCAGCCCGGGCCCACACACGCATATGAAACCCGTTGGACTTGCGTTGCCACCGCTACCCCGTTTTGGCCTCTTATAATCAAGCCCAATATGCGTGTCCCGTCACTCGACATGGGTCGAGCCCACAAAGATACGTTTGGGATATTGGTTGAAACGGGCCCCCACAAGCTACTACTTAAGCTTGTCATTTTATCTAGTGCATTCCATTTAACCCCTTTTTATAATCATGCCATCTTACATGTTAAGGTTTGGTTAAGTCATCCAATTATATTACAATTGCCACTTAAGGCACCCACTAGATTTCCGCATGCCACCCAAGGCACTTACTTGATTCCCCCATGCCACCCAAGGCACTTACTTAACCCTTTAATCATGTTTAGTTACATGTTCCACTCTGGTTAAGTATTCTAATCGTATTTTCTATTGCCACCCAAGGCAACCCACTAGTTTTCTCATGCCACCCAAGGCACCCCCACTAGTTACTACATGCCACCCAAGGCACCCACTTAACCCCTCATGTCCCACTACATGCTAATATGGTTAAGTGTTTCTTAATTAATTAAGACCGTGATCTCCCATAAAGACCTCCCACATTAGACTGGCTGTTATGACCGCCTGGTTAAGCCGGTAGGGTCCGGGCAGTCTTACGTCATAACAGAGTCTAACCTCGTGTCTTTACTTTAATCACGTATTTAATTTGTGCCTAAGACCTCTCACATTAGACTGGCTGTTATGACCGCCTGGTTAAGCCGGTAGGGTCCGGGCAGTCTTACGTCATAACAGAGCCTAACCTCGTGTCTTAGTCGATTAATTACACCTAATTAATCACCCCCATATTAATTATCCCTAATTAATATCAATTTATTCATAACATGGGTAGACCTAACTCAATAGGTAAATTCCCATGGGGTAGACCTAACTCAATAGGTAAATTCCCACTTATGTTAATTAATTTTTTATGGTATGCTTAATCATACCCATTTCAACATACTTTTAATTAACATATTAATTAACCCCATCGTTCCCCACGTAAATCGTCATTATGACATAACATAATAAAGGGAAGATTTACCACACATAACATGGGTTTAGCATATAACTTTATCATGGGTTAAGAGGATGTCAACTTGCATATATGAGCATGTATTAACCCAACTATATTCAACCCAAACTTGCATATTATCAAACATGTGTCTTACATAACATGTTGCATATGAACTTACATATCATCAAACATGTGATTTGCATAACATGTTGCATATGAACTTACATATCATCATACATGTGATTTGCATAACATGTAGAACTTGCATTTTAGCATATACTTAACTTGCATAAGCACTCACATACTTGCATAAGCATTCATATACTTGCATAAGCTTGCATATCATGTTAAACTTGCATTTCAACATATACATAACTTGCATAAACATTCACATACTTGCATAGGCTTGCATATTATGTTAAACTTGCATTTCAACATATACATAACTTGCATAAACATTCACATACTTGCATAGGCTTGCATATTATGTTAAACTTGCATTTCAACATATACATAACTTGCATAAACATTCACATACTTGCATAGGCTTGCATATTATGTTAAACTTGCATTTCAACATATACATAACTTGCATAAACATTCACATACTTGCAGGCTTGCATATTATGTTAAACTTGCATTTCAACATATACATAACTTGCATAAACATTCACATACTTGCATAGGCTTGCATATTATGTTAAACTTGCATTTCAACATATACATAACTTGCATAAACATTCACATACTTGCATAGGCTTGCATATTATGTTAAACTTGCATTTCAACATATACATAACTTGCATAAACATTCATATACTTGCATAAGCTTGCATATTATGTTAAACTTGCATTTCAACATATACATAACTTGCATAAACATTCATATACTTGCATAAGATGTTAAACATGCATATAAGCATATACATGACTTGCATAAGTACTCACATACTTGCATAACATGTTTGCATAATGGATCCTTATTCACTTAGTGTTTTGCATCATAAACATCATGAAACAACTTGCATAAAAATATCATGATTACATATTATGAAACTTGCATGACATAAGGCATATAACTTGCAAAACACATAATATTCACTGCATCAAGCTTGCATAAATATATGGATCCACAAAATAGCCATACTTTATCACATCTTATCATAATCAATTCAATAATTGATTATTAAGGGGATAGAAGCTCACCAAAACAAGATTAGCAAGTTAAATGAAGCAAATCCCAATGATTAAGTAGAAGAAGATGTAGATTAGCTTGCAAACCCTCTTAGGATTTTTAGTGGAGGCTCTCCAATTTTCTAAGTGGTGGCATAATGGCCTTAGATCTATTTTTGGTAAGGATAAGGGGGGTATTAGGGTGTATATATAGATTAGTTAGATGTTTTAGGACCATAGGATATACCCTAGAACCAATCCTAGCCTTTAAAGCATGTCTTGGGGAAGAAGTCAAGTGTAGGAACCATTTAGGGCCCAAAAAAAACAGCCCAAAACTCATCCCGGGCCTCAAAACATGAGCAGTTTTCGTTTTTGATTTTTCGTGAAACTTTGACGGGCCATAACTTGGTCATACGGACTCCGATTTACGAAAACTCGGACTCTATTTCGCGTATTTTTCCGAGACGAACGCAATGGCACAGCCCGTTTCCCCTGATTCAGAATATTAAATTTAATTCTTCTCTGATTTATGTTATAACAAGTTATTTAACATACGGGGTGTTACATTCTCCCCTACTTAAAGGATTTCGTCCCCGAAATCTCTAAGTCAAGAAGAACGTATCCTACCAACCAAACAACCATCTACTCAACCATCAAACACTGGCATCCATTGTCCTTAAAACAATTTCTAATGATGTATGAGCATATGCAAAAAGTGTGTGTATATGTTCCCTATCTAATGTATGAACATATGCAAACCATGATAGTGCCATGCATCCATTATGTATGCGAGGGAACCCTATCGACACATACAATATCTACATGAGTGCACAATCATTCACCAAAATGCATCATCCATATGATAACACAATCATTATACATCCATAAATATAGCTTCCTACACACAATTTTATGCAATATGCAATATGAAGTGATTGAGCCGATCTAGTGCCTAGAGTGTGTGTATATGCATCCACGAGCAACCACTAGCAAACACTTGCATCCACTTGCATCCATCATACATAACATGTCTCAAACACATGTTTCAACCATAGGACTATCCTATCTGAAGGTCAAAGGTACTAACGAGAGGACATACTAAGGATAAGATAAGTACCAGTCAAACGATAAAGGAGAAGTTAAAAGACATACTCTCAAAAAGAAATGGATACAAAGAACGCATCTTCGCTTCCGTCTCCCAAGTTGCGTTGCTCTCCTCTTCTCCCCATTGCACTTTGACTAGCTGAACCTCTCGATTCCTCAATTTCCTAGTCTCTGACCCAAGGATGCGAGTAGGAGCTCGTCGAATAGTCGCATCACGCTCTGCTTCCACTTCTCTAAGCAAACTTGGCTCTACCACCTCTGCGGTCTTATGTAGGCACTTCCTCCCATGGAATACATCATGTACACCACTAAGTCTGTCGGGAAACTCCACCAATGGAAGATGCTCCTCCCATGTACCTCCAAAATCCAAGATACATAGCCTCAAAAGGTCTTCTAAAATATGATTCACCCTCTCGGTCTGGCCGTCCGTCTGAGGATGATATGCGGTACTCAAACGCAACTGAGTCCCTACCGCCTTTTGCAAACTCTTCCAAAACTCTCTAGTGAAGATAGGATCTCGATCACTCACTATACTGGAGGGTACCCGATGCAATCGAACTATCTCTCGAAGATATACAAAAGCAAGCCATGGAGCAGTCCACTTACTCTTCACAGGTATGAAATGGGTGTTCTTAGTAAGTCTGTCTACCACCACCCAAATTCCTGTATTACTCTTTCTCGATCTGGGTAACCTGTCAATAAAATCCAACGAGACGCTGTCCCACTTTCATTGCGGAACCTCCAATGGGTGAAGCAACCCACCTGGTTTCTTTCGCTCCGTCTTCACTCGTTGGCACACCAAGCATCGAGCGACATGCTCGGCCACATCTTTCTTCATACCGGCCCAGAAGAAAGCCCTCTTCATGTCTTGGTACATCTTACCCCCACCGGGATGAATGGTCATCCTAAAACGGTGTGCGCCATCAAGAATAGCCTTCCTCAAACCCTCGTCCTGCGGTACACAAAGTCTACTGTCTCTACGCAAGCACCCTATATCATCTAGGGTGTACCTACTCAAATGGCTGGACGACTCCCCCCTTATGAGCTTCTCTACTAACTCAACCAACTGTGGGTCGCCCCTCTGTGCTTCTCCAATCCGCCCCAAAAGAGTAGGTCTAACTTCCAAAGAAGCTAGCAAACCGGGTACAAAGTCAATGGAAGGTCTAAAGTCAAACTTAGAAATAAACTCTAAGCTCCGTCGTTCAACGAACAATGAACTCAAGGACAACCTTTTTCTACTTAAGGTGTCTGTTACCATGTTACCCTTACTCATAGGATGCTAAGGATCCCATCCACTTTTGCTGTCCTAAGACTATGCGCTCGAAGAGTCTCCAACACTTCCCTAAGATGTAGGGCATGCTCTTCTCCACCAGAATATCATCCAAAATCATCACAACTGTCTCCCACGCAGACCACCCTAGTCGAATTCGGCATCCCCCAAATGCAAGCCGCAAAGGCCTAAACCAATATCAGACAAACACCCAAGGGATACCTCCTTCGAATTCAGACGACCTACGTGAGATGATACTAGTAAAAATGGCTAAATAATTAAGCCCTTGACCAATTCTGGATGTTCTCGCCAGTCTCGCTCCAAAACCGTCGTTTATCCTATACTGGCCCTGCTCAGCCTATTGAGCACATACGAAAACTTATTTCGCTCCAAGAAAAGACCCAGATGTCATCTACAAAGACCATCACGAACTTATTTAGGTACTCCCTGAACACCCTTCTCAACAAAGTATGCGGGGGCGTTCGTCAAACCCAATGGCATCACCAGCCACTCATAAAAGAAATCATCCGGAGTCCCAAAGGCAGTCTCCTCTATACTATTCTCAGCCACTCTCAACTGATGAAATCCCGTGGCTAAGTCCTACTACAAAAATACTGAGGCGCCAGCCAACTGATCAAGGAGATCATTAATCCTCGGCAATGGGTATCTATTCTTCTTTGTGAGTTTCTTTAGTTCCCTTTAGCCTACACAAAGTCTGAGGGACCCATCCGCCTTCATAACAAAAACTACTGGAGCGCCCCACTCCGATATACTTCGTCTTATGAACCCCTTCTCAAGCAAATCGCCTACTTACTTATGGAGTTCCCTCCTCTCACTAGGAGCCATGTGGCACACTGGCCAAGATACTGGTTTGGCATTATCCACCAGATATATTCGGAAGTCAATCTCCCGCTTCGGAGGTAAGCCCTTCACCTCCTCAAACACATCCGGGTATTCCCGGACCGCTCTAACAGATCGCAGACTCTAGACCAACGTGTCAGGCGATTCTAGATACCTTAGCATAACAGATTCTATGGGATTACAAGAGATCTCGAGAGTGTTACTTAGGCGGCCCATAAGCCTAACAACTCTCCCTTCAAAATGAAGAACAGCACTCCTACTGGATAACAAGTCCATGCCCAAAATTAACCCATAGCCCGCGAAGCCCAACAAGCATCACATCTAAACTCAACGCTAAGTATAGAAACTTTCAAACCCAAACATATCATGGAGCCCCAACTGGGTTTGAAACAACTAAGGGATCATCTACCAAACTGGTGTCTAAGTGCAGTGACTCAACTAACAATGGTGGGATAAACGAACTCAATATATCAGAATCAAATAAAGCTTGAATCGGATGATAAAGAAATCCAAATTCCAACCTAGACGGTCATATCCCCATCTGGTACCCTAGTCGTGAGGGAATACAATTACCCTCCAGAAGATTCCATACCTTGCCCTTGCTTCTTTGAACAATCCTAATAAGGTGTCCTATTCCTCTTAAAAGGATAACCACTTGCCTTCTTCTTCCCTATTCTCCACTCGTAACCTCCCACCAATGAGGTTTCATCTTTCATTAACCAAACAACTATTTGAGCCTTCCTCCCATCGTTTATCCAATAGATACCTACCAGTCCTCCTCCTTCTTGAACCAACTTCTAATCCGACTAACGTCTAAGTCCCTTGAAGTGGTTTTCCATCCTTATCTATCTTAGAAAGATCATCTATACGCGGAGGGGAAACTCAAAACGAGAGAAAGGAAGAGATTCAAAATGGAGAATTCGAAAGATATAGATATGGCTATTGGGGATTATGCTTTCCTTTGAAAAACTTTTCTCTTAAAAGACATGTTTTTGAAAATACTCCTTTCCAAAAGTATTCTTAGAAAATAGTTTTTCTAAAAATTTTATCTGTTCCGGTAACCTTAAGCTCTGATACCACGTGTAACACCCCACACCCGCTATAGTCACTCACTAAGGGAATGCCATAGCATCGGTGGAGTATTTTTAGTGAGTATAGAACAGTAAAATTACAACAAGACAGATATAATGTAATACTTGAAATTTAAAACATCATCTCATAGCAGCGGAAAGTAAAACATGTTTGGTTACATCATAAAACCATAACAAGAGTCAAGTACAAAATATCCATCCTGAATAAAATAAGTACATAATCCCACTACTCATAACAAATAGCCATAACAGAAAAGATAAGATAAGCTGAGCTCTACATCTACGGTCCAAGCTCCAAGAGATAGATAAAGCAAACTGATCAAAGCCCACTAGCACTAGGCCCAACCTGAGGACCTGAAGGAAAAAGATAAAAACAACGGGGGTCAGACATAAGCCTGAGTGAACCCTATCTCCTTAATAATACAATTATTAAAGTAATTAGGGTATGATATGAACTCGGTATGGTATCTTTGGGGATAATGACTACACTAAGTTGCCCACGAACACAGGACGAACTAAGATAACCGTAAAGACGCATCTACCCACCCAAGGATAATTACTAACTGCACCACACCAGTCACTCCTACTCAAAGGTTGATCCCACCCAAGGATATCAAAGATAGATATAACCAGTAGTTTCCTGTACCCTAGTTGACTACATAGGTGCCGTCTGCCCCTATCTCTACTAGGTGTACCCCACTACCCCAAGCGATCGGCTCCCTAACGTAGATACCCGTGCTGGTCCCACAGTGGGGTGTATCACTCCCCTAAAGTGGCTACCCAATACTATCAACGGTGCACGGCTTTATATCTACACGATGCAACAACGGCTTATCTACCAGCCCGGGCCCACACACGCATATGAAACCCGTTGGACTTGCGTTGCCACCGCTACCCCGTTTTGGCCTCTTATAATCAAGCCCAATATGCGTGTCCCGTCACTCGACATGGGTCGAGCCCATAAAGATACGTTTGGGATATTGGTTGAAACGGGCCCCCACAAGCTACTACTTAAGCTTGTCATTTTATCTAGTGCATTCCACTTAACCCCTTTTTATAATCATGCCCCCTTACATGTTAAGGTTTGGTTAAGTCATCCAATTATATTACAATTGCCACTTAAGGCACCCACTAGATTTCCGCATGCCACCCAAGGCACTTACTTGATTCCCCCATGCCACCCAAGGCACTTACTTAACCCTTTAATCATGTTTAGTTACATGTTCCACTCTGGTTAAGTATTCTAATCGTATTTTCTATTGCCACCCAAGGCAACCCACTAGTTTTCTCATGCCACCCAAGGCACCCCCACTAGTTACTACATGCCACCCAAGGCACCCACTTAACCCCTCATGTCCCACTACATGCTAATATGGTTAAGTGTTTCTTAATTAATTAAGACCGTGATCTCCCATAAAGACCTCCCACATTATACTGGCTGTTATGACCGCCTAGTTAAGCCGGTAGGGTCCGGGCAGTCTTACGTCATAACAGAGTCTAACCTCATGTCTTTACTTTAATCACGTATTTAATTTGTGCCTAAGACCTCTCACATTAGACTGGCTGTTATGACCGCCTGGTTAAGCCGGTAGGGTCCGGGCAGTCTTACGTCATAACAGAGCCTAACCTCGTGTCTTAGTCGATTAATTACACCTAATTAATCACCCCCATACTAATTATCCCTAATTAATATCAATTTATTCATAACATGGGTAGACCTAACTCAATAGGTAAATTCCCATGGGGTAGACCTAACTCAATAGGTAAATTCCCACTTATGTTAATTAATTTTTATGGTATGCTTAATCATACCCATTTCAACATACTTTTAATTAACATATTAATTAACCCCATCGTTCCCCACGTAAATCGTCATTATGACATAACATAATAAAGGGAAGATTTACCACACGTAACATGGGTTTAGCATATAACTTTATCATGGGTTAAGAGGATGTCAACTTGCATATATGAGCATGTATTAACCCAACTATATTCAACCCAAACTTGCATATTATCAAACATGTGTCTTACATAACATGTTGCATATGAACTTACATATCATCAAACATGTGATTTGCATAACATGTTGCATATGAACTTACATATCATCATACATGTGATTTGCATAACATGTAGAACTTGCATTTTAGCATATACTTAACTTGCATAAGCACTCACATACTTGCATAAGCATTCATATACTTGCATAAGCTTGCATATCATGTTAAACTTGCATTTCAACATATACATAACTTGCATAAACATTCACATACTTGCATAGGCTTGCATATTATGTTAAACTTGCATTTCAACATATACATAACTTGCATAAACATTCACATACTTGCATAGGCTTGCATATTATGTTAAACTTGCATTTCAACATATACATAACTTGCATAAACATTCACATACTTTCATAGGCTTGCATATTATGTTAAACTTGCATTTCAACATATACATAACTTGCATAAACATTCACATACTTGCATAGGCTTGCATATTATGTTAAACTTGCATTTCAACATATACATAACTTGCATAAACATTCACATACTTGCATAGGCTTGCATATTATGTTAAACTTGCATTTCAACATATACATAACTTGCATAAACATTCACATACTTGCATAGGCTTGCATATTATGTTAAACTTGCATTTCAACATATACATAACTTGCATAAACATTCACATACTTGCATAGGCTTGCATATTATGTTAAACTTGCATTTCAACATATACATAACTTGAATAAACATTCATATACTTGCATAAGATGTTAAACATGCATATAAGCATATACATGACTTGCATAAGTACTCACATACTTGCATAACATGTTTGCATAATGGATCCATATTCACTTAGTGTTTTGCATCATAAACATCATGAAACAACTTGCATAAAAATATCATGATTACATATTATGAAACTTGCATGACATAAGGCATATAACTTGCAAAACACATAATATTCACTGCATCAAGCTTGCATAAATATATGGATCCACAAACATAGCCATACTTTATCACATCTTATCATAATCAATTCAATAATTGATTATTAAGGGGATAGAAGCTCACCAAAACAAGATTAGCAAGTTAAATGAAGCAAATCCCAATGATTAAGTAGAAGAAGATGTAGATTAGCTTGCAAACCCTCTTAGGATTTTTAGTGGAGGCTCTCCAATTTTTAAGTGGTGGCATAATGGCCTTAGATCTATTTTTGGTAAGGATAAGGGGGGTGATCGACACTGATCTATGAATTAGAAAAGCGCGATATTTAAATTAAATTTCTGCAAGCGTACAGTTCGTGTAGCAAACAGGTCGAACACAGGGAGGAAAGTTAAATTTTATTATTTATATGTTTCGTGGGCGTGTTAGACAGAACTTTGGGGGTTGTTTTCAATGTTGTTGAAATAATGTTATTGAAACTGCTACAAATCTGAATCTAATCAGACGTATATCAAATTCAACAACAGGAAAGAAAATAACAAGTACTAGCAAAAACAACAAAAGTAAATAATAACTGGAACAATAACAGAGAATTAAAAATAGAGTTGCTGTTGAAACTAATCAAACAGTCAACACTAGTATGCAGTAACAAAGACAATAACAATATGTGTTCTACCGAATCTAATCGTGTAGATACACAAATTGTTTTAAAAGAAAAGTAAATAACTAGAACAAGAAAATTTTATTAAACTAATGGCAGTACAGAATTATGAGATGCTTTTTACAATGGTTACAATCACATATTTATAGATGAGAAGGGGAAAACCCTAACTAGGTCTTTGAATAAATGGCCCTCTTCATTCACGAATATTTCTTGCCTTCCTTGACTACCTGATTGGAGAAAATCTGGGCATATCATGGTAAATATTTCCATATCTTTCAATTCTCCAATGTGGCTAATTTGATTGATAAAAGATTGCAAATTGCATGTGATTTATTCTTCCAATCAGCAATTAATCTTCCAATCAGCAATAAATCTTCCATCAATGACGTTTGTTAGATTCCCATTTCAACATAGGAAAAGAATATATTAAAATTGATCTTTCTTCTTGGCAACAATTCAATTGAAATTGAATGATTTGAATTTAATTCCATGATAAGAATATGGCTATTGCTGAAATGTTAATTGGCGCATATCATACATACATACACATGAATATGTGTATATATATACAATATAACACTAATTCAAATATTCCTTAGAGCCAAGGGGTCAGTGTGAACGCGCTCCGTTTCTTTGGCAAAAAAAGTGAGCTTGACGGGGTTCGAACTTAGGTCTCTCAGCACCAATTCCTATGCCTTTACCAGTGAGCTACTACTTCTTTTGCAATTGAAATGAATTTGATGTGAGGAAGTAGCTCTTTCTTGTAGTTGGCCTTTGATTTGAATTGAAGGAGGCATTTCTTGACATCCTGTAAAAACATGCAAAAGTAACCAAAGTATCATTTATTTATTTACAAAAGATAAAGCATAAGAGTAATAAAATAAACACTTTTCAGTGTCAATCAAATACCCCCACACTTATCTTTTACTCGTCCTCGAGTAAAACAAAAAAATGAAAAACTAACTAGATAGGTCGCACTTTCGTAGGAAACACGATTGCATTGAGCGTATGCAACAAGCCGTTAAACCTCTAGGTGTCCCTAGTAGGACGAGTGGTGTCTCGTGAGGGTTTTCAGCGGATACTACCCACAAAATCCAAATGCAGTATGTTATAATTCTAATGAAACTACATGAATGCAATGGACATATGCAAATAGAAACGAAAAAAATGAAAACACGACTTGTTTCATGAAAGTGGTACAACAAATTAAGTTAATAATTTCTAATCAGTTGATTTTATTTTAGATACCTCGACTTGTCACAAATTTTCAATATAAATCAAGTTTTCAAATGTTAAATTCCAGTTTGGCCAGTTAGTTCGGTCGATAACATAGTGCAGCCATGAAATAAATTCTTAGTTTGTTTGGCACAGTTTGCAAAGTGGTATTCTAATTTTCTCATGTATGGCTAGTCAAATCAATAAGGTCAAGAAGTGTGTGGGTATCATCGCTTATTCTTTATTCTATAAAATTTTAAGATTATGATTAAGTACATACACCTAAAAAGACCAATGTTTACCACCCATGCACTGCCTCGCGGACTAACGGAGAGTGGGTAAAGAGCTTGGCGGATTGTGCAGGCCGACTTTGACTTTGTCAACAACGTGTCGGTAATCCTTAGGTGCCCAATCTCATAAAATGAGACCAAGATATTCCACCTTTGACTTTGTCAACAACGTGTCGGATAGAGCTTGGCGGGTTTGCACACCAACGCTCGATATACAAGCAATGTTGGATACCCTTGGAATACTATTATTATTATTATCGAAAATTTAAGCACAAAAGAGAGTTACGCGAATTCAACTTAACACAACTTAGTGTCAAAGATTTGAAAAGCCAATATAAGTATTTTAAGTCCTCCACTTATTTTAACAAAGTCTACAATATAGAATAGATTTCATGGCCATCACCTAAGAATCTCCCTATGTACCGGTTACACTATTATCCCTCAAAATTAAACTTTTCATTATATTTCCTATTCGATCTAAGTTGAGAGAGAAAAATACTATCAACTGGCTAAAAATTGTAAACTTATTTTGTTGTATCAATTGAAAATGAGTCGTATTTTCCAAAAAAAAAAAAATTTATGGTATGTTATTACAGTCTAAAATGCATGATGGTCCTACTTAGATGGCTGAAAATAAAAAGAAATAGTATGTTATTACAGTCTAGAATGCATGATGGTCCTACTTAGATGGCTGAAAATAAAAACAAAGAAAAATGAAAATGGATGAAATGCAGACTCCCCCCCACACTTGAGTCAGACAGTGTCCCAACTGTCTAAGGCAGAAAAAACAAAAATAAAAAAATGGAAAATAAAAATAAATGAAAAAGAACGTGTACCACCTGATTTCATGGTGGATGATCATGCAGATCGATAGAGTCGTCTTCGTCATATTGCTCAAATTCCAAAAATGGTTTCAGTCGTTGACCGTTTACTTTGAAGACTTTTCCATATCTAGGATTTTCAATTTCAACCGCTCCATGAGGGTATACTGTTTTCACGACAAAAGGTCCAGTCCATCGAGATCTGAGTTTTCCTGGAAACAAGTGAAGTCTAGAGTCGTATAAAAGAACTTTTTGACCTACGTTGAATTCCTTACGAAGTATGTTTTTGTCGTGTTGGGCTTTGGTTCTTTCTTTGTAGATTTTCGCATTTTCATACGCCTCATTTCTTAATTCCTCCAATTCAGAAATTTGTAACTTCCTATGTGAGCCGGCTTTTTCTAAGTCAAAGTTCAAAAATTTTATGGCCCAAAGAGCACGATGCTCTAATTCAAGAGGTAAGTGACAGGCCTTTCCAAAGACTAATCGATATGGTGACATCCCTAGATTGGTTTTATAAGCAGTGCGAAAAGCCCAAAGTGCATCAATCAGTTTTACGGACCAATCTTTTCTATTGGAACTCACGGTTTTCTCAAGAATTTGTTTGATTTGTCTATTGGAAACTTCTACTTGCCCACTCGTTTGTGGATGGTAGGGGGTCGACAGCTTGTGTGTGATTGAATATTTCTTGAGCAAGGACTCAAAAGCACGATTACAGAAATGAGTACCATTATCGCTAATGATAGCTCGAGGTGTGCCAAAACGTGAAAAGATGTTTTCTTTGAGGAATTTGACAACAACCTTGTTGTCGTTGGTTTTGGTCGGAATGGCTTCAACCCATTTTAAGACATAATCTACCGCAAGTAAGATGTAAAGATTCCCAAATGAATTAGGCAATGGTCCCATGAAATCGATGCCCCAAACATCGAATAACTCAATCACTAAAATGGGGTTGAGAGGCATCATGTTTCGTTTAGAGATTCGACCTGTTCTTTGACATCGCTCACATTTAGAGCAAAATTCGAAAGCGTCACGGAAGAGTGTGGGCCAATAAAAACCACTTTGCAAAACCTTTGCAGCAGTTTTTCTTGCACCAAAATGACCGCCACAAGCATGGTCATGTGAGAAAGAGAGAATACTTTGGTGTTCATGATCAGGCACACACCTTCGAATGATTTGGTCGGGACAGTATTTGAAAAGATATGGGTCGTCCCAATAGAAGTTTCGAACTTTCGAGAGAAATTTTTGTTTATCTTGTTTCGACCATTCAGCGGGCATTTGCTGTGTGACAAGATAATTCACAATGTCAGCGTACCAAGGGTGTTAGAGATCGAAAGGAGTTGTTCGTCAGGAAAATAGTCATCGATTTGAGTGTCGTTATCATTTTCGTGCACAATTCGAGAGAGATGATCAGCTACGACATTTTCAGAACCCTTTTTATCTCGTATTTCTATATCGAATTCTTGAAGAAGAAGGATCCAACGAATCAAGCGGGCCTTGGCATCCTTTTTAGAAAGCAAATATCGTAGAGCAGCATGGTCAGTGTAAACTATGACTTTGGATCCTATGAGATATGGTCTGAATTTCTCAAGAGCGAAGACAACTGCCAAAAATTCCTTTTCAGTAGTTGAGTAATTCAATTGGGCCTCGTTTAAGGTTTTGCTAGCGTAGTAAATGACTCGAGGGAGTTTATCGATACGCTGACCCAAGATGGCTCCAATAGCAAAATCAGAAGCTTCGCACATAAGTTCAAAGGGTTGAGTCCAATCAGGAGGTTGAATGATGGGAGTTGTGGTCAAGAGTGATTTAAGAGTTTCAAAAGATGTTTTGCAATCATTGGAAAATTCAAACTTTACGTCTTTGGCAAGTAAATTCGAGAGAGGTTTTGAAATTTTTGAGAAATCCTTAATGAATCTTCTATAGAATCCTGCATGGCCAAGAAATGAACGAACATCTTTGACAGACTTAGGAGGAGGTAAATTAGCAATCAAATCGATTTTGGATTTATCGACTTCTAGGCCATCTTTGGAGACGACATGACCTAGAACTATCCCCCTTTTTACCATAAAGTGGCATTTCTCCCAATTAAGCACGAGTGATTTCTCCTTACAACGCTTAAGGACGAGTTCTAGATGAGTGAGACATTGGGAAAAAGATGATCCATATATTGAAAAATCGTCCATGAATATTTCCAAGAATTCTTCCACCATATCAGAGAAAATACTCATCATACACCTTTGGAAAGTCGCGGGGGCATTACAAAGACCGAAAGGCATGCGACGATAAGCAAATGTTCCAAAGGGACAAGTAAAGGTGGTCTTATGTTGATCCTCTAAAGCAACAGGGATTTGGTTATAGCCAGAGTATCCATCGAGAAAACAGTAGTACTCATGTCCCGCTAAGCGTTCGAGCATTTGGTCAATAAAAGGCAAGGGAAAATGGTCTTTTCGTGTGGCTGAGTTAAGCTTTCGATAGTCGATGCACACACGCCATTTGGTTTTGATTTTTGTTGGGACGAGTTCATCACTGTCGTTTTTGATCACTGTGACTCCTGACTTCTTTGGTACAACTTGTACCGGACTCACCCAAGTACTGTCAGAGATGGGATAGATGATGTTATTGTCTAGACATTTGATTATCTCCTCCTTGACCACTTCTCTCATGTTTGGGTTTAATCGCCTTTGAGCCTCACGGGTGGGTTTAGCCTCATCAACTAAATGTATGCGATGTTCCACAATTGATGGGCTAATTCCTTTTATATCGCTAATTTCCCACCCCAAGGCGTCCTTATTTTCCCGTAACGTTTCCAAAACTTTTTCTTCTTGGTCTTCGGTAAGATCAGAGGCCAAGATTACGGGGAAAGTTTCTGAGGAGTCTAGGTAGGCATACTTAAGGTCTGGTGGCAAGGGTTTGAGGTCTAACCTAAGAAGTTCTTGTGTATCAACATTGGTCAACATTCCCTGGTTAGATTCAGGTGATAAAGTGTCGGAGTCAAGAATTTTGTTTAGTTCAGAAATGTATTCGAGTTCATCGAAATCAGAGTCGAAATGGTCAAGACACATTTTCAAGGCTTCAGAAGTGTCACTAGAGGTTTCATCAACTGTGGTTTGAATCATGTCAATTTCATCGATCTCAAAATCCCTAGGTTGTTTGTTGAGATTAAAGATGTTTAGCTCAATGGTTAGGTGCCCGAAGGAAAGTCGAAGTTGACCATTCCTACAATTAATGACAGCATTAGAGGTTGCTAAGAAGGGGCGTCCTAAGATCAATGGTATTTGAACGTTGGGATTTGAGACAGGCGCTGTTTCTAGAACTATAAAATCGACAGGGAAGTAAAACTGTTCGATCTGTATCAAGACGTCTTCGATAACTCCCAATGGCTTTTTGACAGATCGATCGGCTAGTTGGAGTGTGATGTTTGTTGGTTTAATCTCCCCTAGTCCAAGTTGACGATAGACAGTATAAGGAAGAAGGTTGACACTGGCACCAAGGTCGAGTAGGGCACGAGAGAGGTGAGTGTTTCCTATTTTACAATCAATCGTAGGGCAGCCAGGGTCTTTATACTTGACTGGGGCAAGATTCGAAAGAACAGAGCTTGTATTCGCAGTTAGAAAAGCGGTTTTTGGAACATTGGTCGCACGTTTTTGTGTACACAATTCCTTAAGGCATTTAGCATATTGAGGAATTTGTTCAATGGTGTCTAAAAGAGGAATGTTCACACGGACTTGTTTGAAGATTTCCAAGATTTTATCAAAATTTGCCGCTTTCTTCTTATTATTGAGTCTTGCCAAGATTTTATCAAGATTTCCAAGATTTTGGGGAAAAGGAGCAACTGGTTTTTCGACTCTACGATCATTTTCATCATTCGAAGAAGAAGGTGGTAGGGGTGTAAAAGATGAAATGTTGGGATTGCCAACATTAGTTTTCGAAGGTGGGTCGGGTTTGCCGACACTGGGAGAAGAACTGTTGGGATTGCCAACATTTAAGGGAATTTGAGGTTTGGAAGAATTGGCATTCGAAGCCAATGGGTGATCATCAAGATTAGGGATTGGGGTCGAGTTAGAAAGTTCGTCAGGGTCGTCCACGTTATTATCAATCCTCTTTCCAGATCGAAGGGTTGTGACAGCATTGACTGGATTATGGTTTTCGTCCTCACAAGAATTTACAGCACGAGAGTTATACTTTGGATTCACCTCAGGTTGACTAGGCAACTTTCCTTTCTCATTATTTTTCGCCATTTCCTTTATCATATGCATTAGTTGGTCGATTTTAGCGTCTTGATTATTTATTTGTTTTTCTAATCGAACAATATCTTGTGATGGTTGAGAAGATTGAGAGGATTGGTTCGATGATTGAAAATTGGGGTGCCTATAAGGTTGTTTGGATTGAGGTGTAGTTTGAGAGGTTTGAGAATTGGGGGGTGGAGCTTGGTAATTCGGATTGGGAATAAAGGGTTGCATGTGAGATGGGTTTGCCGAATTATTGGGGTTTGACCAAGAAAAGTTTGGGTGGTTCCTCCAACCAGGATTGTACGTGGCTGAGTAAGGGTTATTTTGAGCTATAGCATTGGCTTGGTCCTGAGAGTAGTAGTGGGGTAACCCTTCTCCGGCTTGAGGAGTTTGATTTTCTATGGGAATTTGATTTGGGTCCACGACATGCACTCCTCTAGTAGAAGTACGATTGGGAACGCGAATTGATTCCCATTGCATGTCCTTTTCAGAATAATCTTCTAAGAACCGCCAAGCTTCATCGGCTGTTTTAGACATAAAATCTCCTCCACACATTGATTCTAGTTGAGTTTTAGACTGATAGTTAAGCCCTTCATATACAATTTGACACAAGTTGTCTTTTAGAATTCCATGATGAGGACAACTATACAGTAGTTGGTTGAATCTCTCAAAATATTTTGAAAAAGTTTCCCCCTCATTTTGACAAAATTGATTTATCTCAGTTCGGATTTTGAGAGTTTTATGGAAAGGGAAAAACTTTTTCAAAAATGCAGTGACAAATTCATCCCAACTTCTTATGGAATGTTTTGGAAGAGAATTTAGCCATCTTTTAGCGCTTTCAAGTAGTGCAAATGGGATTAGCCTTAGCTTGATCGATTCGTTAGATAATTGTTGCATTTTTGTTGTGGACGCATACAATTCAAATTCACTTAGAAATTCATAAGCATTTTCAGACCCAGTAAATTTTGGTACCCCTTGAATAAAAGAATGTTTCAACTCAAAATTGTTTCCTTCAGCTGGTGGAAAAATGATGACAGGGGGTTGGACGGTCCTAGTTGGATAACATCGTTCACGAAGAGACAGGGGTCTATCCATTTGGATATTGAGGTTCTGAAAATTTTGATTTATTTGGTTTTGATCCCCAAAGTTTGGAAAGTTTTGATTTACTCGATTTTGATCCAATTCGGTTGGAAAATTTTGGTTGATACGAGAACCCCTAGGAGAATTTTGTTGGCTAACACTTTTTTCACTCATTGTTGTGAACTGCAAGCACAGAAATTAGCTACAATGAAGTTTTCTGTCCTTATTGGCTCCTAACCCAAAATTATAAAGTGACACGTTTGATTACTTAGATTAAAAGATTTCTCAGCCAGTTAACGGACAGGAGTTATCGGTGCACCAGGAATCACCCTAGCAATGCAGCCGAAGGTTTAAGTACCTTCAGAGTAACAACCGATATAATATTTACGAATCACCGTAATATTTATAAACGGTTATTTCTCTGCCGTAGTCTAGACACCAAGAAATAATTCGTTCCAAATGAATCAACTATCACAATATAATTAAGCCCTAGATGAGCCCGTGACTCCCTTAAGTCTAACGTCTAACCGTTATTTTTAGTCAGATTCTACGATGAAATGCAATTTGTGGGCTAAGGAAAGGGTGATGAAATCCCTCACCTTATGTGAATTGGGGTATTGCCCTTAACAGAATGAATAAAAAAAACAGAAATCACACAGACAATTGCAAAAATTAAAAATTGTACATTCCAAGCCGTTGCCCCTGCAGAATTTTTTTTTTACAACAATTGTCGATATATATTTTTATTTGCAGCAGAGCACCTGTAGTGTTTTAAAAATTTCTCACCTTGATCGGCAGTCCTCCAGTGAAATTGGGAAGCGCTAGCGCGTTCACACCCCACTTGGTGTGCAACCGTTCCAAACCATCTGAATCGTCGCTGCTTTCTGTTGTTGTCCCCTTCTATTAATTGGTTGACTGCGCTGCGGCACGGGTTCGGGCTAGGAGCCCGAAAAAAAAAAAATTTAGACCCTTTTTTTAAAAAAAAAATTCCGCTGTACCTGTTTTGATTTTTTTTTTTTTTTTTTTTTAAACAAACTAAATAGGCTCAACTACCATAGACTCGTGCAATCAAACAGTGGAAACCAAATGAGATCAATCGCAATAAGAAACCAATTCTTGTGCAAGCTCAAGCACAAATAATCAGGTCTGTAAACCAGCCTTTTACTACACAAATAACCCACACACTCACGCCCCTTTATTCCTTTCCAAAACAGATGGTTCAAAAATGGGAATAAATAATTTAAACACGCCTCTTCTTTCTTTCCCAAATTCGATTGAATTGACTTCGGTATCCAATACTGCGGTTTATCTTTGAATCAGACCGATCTATTGTTCTTTCAAGCTGCGACTTCGGGTTTCTGTTTTTCTTTGCGAGTTGTTCAGGCGATTATTCAGACGCGGTTTCCGTATGGGTTGATCAAGGTTCGATTTTGAAATTCGAATTGAACCGGGGTATTGAATTTGTGGCAGATGGGTAGTCGTCGGTTTTGGGGAAGATTGTTTGATGGATCTGCAAAGTTGCGGGATTTAAGTGTTGGGTTATGGAGATGAAAGCGTGGAGAGAGTTGTATGGACGTTGATGATTTTGAAGACAGAAAGGATGGCAGTAAATAGGAAGGAATCCTTCTATATTTTTTTTTACTTGAACAAAAAGAAAAGAAACCAATGTTTTGAAAACAATAAAAGATAGAAATCAGAAAGAAAGGAATATTTTTGTTTTTGTTTTTGTTTTTTAAGAATTGTAGAAGAAAAGAAAGAGGTTGAGAAAATAAAAAAAGAAAAGAGATCAAACAAAAGCAGAAAGATTTTTTTTTTCTTTTTTAATAAGAAAAACAAGAACAAAAATATGAACAAAAACTAACACGAATCGGAAATTAAATAAATAATAAAATTTAATTGTTACCTCCCCGGCAACGGCGCCAAAAACTTGATCGACACTGATCTATGAATTAGAAAAGCGCGATATTTAAATTAAATTTCTGCAAGCGTACAGTTCGTGTAGCAAACAGGTCGAACACAGGGAGGAAAGTTAAATTTTATTATTTATATGTTTCGTGGGCGTGTTAGACAGAACTTTGGGGGTTGTTTTCAATGTTGTTGAAATAATGTTATTGAAACTGCTACAAATCTGAATCTAATCAGACGTATATCAAATTCAACAACAGGAAAGAAAATAACAAGTACTAGCAAAAACAACAAAAGTAAATAATAACTGGAACAATAACAGAGAATTAAAAATAGAGTTGCTGTTGAAACTAATCAAACAGTCAACACTAGTATGCAGTAACAAAGACAATAACAATATGTGTTCTACCGAATCTAATCGTGTAGATACACAAATTGTTTTAAAAGAAAAGTAAATAACTAGAACAAGAAAATTTTATTAAACTAATGGCAGTACAGAATTATGAGATGCTTTTTACAATGGTTACAATCACATATTTATAGATGAGAAGGGGGAAACCCTAACTAGGTCTATGAATAAATGGCCCTCTTCATTCACGAATATTTCTTGCCTTCCTTGACTACCTGATTGGAGAAAATCTGGGCATATCATGGTAAATATTTCCATATCTTTCAATTCTCCAATGTGGCTAATTTGATTGATAAAAGATTGCAAATTGCATGTGATTTATTCTTCCAATCAGCAATTAATCTTCCAATCAGCAATAAATCTTCCATCAATGACGTTTGTTAGATTCCCATTTCAACATAGGAAAAGAATATATTAAAATTGATCTTTCTTCTTGGCAACAATTCAATTGAAATTGAATGATTTGAATTTAATTCCATGATAAGAATATGGCTATTGCTGAAATGTTAATTGGCGCATATCATACATACATACACATGAATATGTGTATATATATACAATATAACACTAATTCAAATATTCCTTAGAGCCAAGGGGTCAGTGTGAACGCGCTCCGTTTCTTTGGCAAAAAAAGTGAGCTTGACGGGGTTCGAACTTAGGTCTCTCAGCACCAATTCCTATGCCTTTACCAGTGAGCTACTACTTCTTTTGCAATTGAAATGAATTTGATGTGAGGAAGTAGCTCTTTCTTGTAGTTGGCCTTTGATTTGAATTGAAGGAGGCATTTCTTGACATCCTGTAAAAACATGCAAAAGTAACCAAAGTATCATTTATTTATTTACAAAAGATAAAGCATAAGAGTAATAAAATAAACACTTTTCAGTGTCAATCAGGGGGTATTAGGGTGTATATATAGATTAGTTAGATGTTTTAGGACCATAGGATATACCCTAGAACCAATCCTAGCCTTTAAAGCTTGTCTTGGGGAAGAAGTCAAGTGTAGGAACCATTTAGGGCCCAAAAAAAACAGCCCAAAACTCATCCCGGGCCTCAAAACATGAGCAGTTTTCGTTTTTGATTTTTCGTGAAACTTTGACGGGCCATAACTTGGTCATACGGACTCCGATTTACGAAAACTCGGACTCTATTTCGCGTATTTTTCCGAGACGAACGCAATGGCACAGCCCGTTTCCCCTGATTCAGAATATTAAATTTAATTCTGCTCTGATTTATGTTATAACAAGTTATTTAACATACGGGGTGTTACATTGAAGTTCACTCATCCTGATGGATTAAATATGTCGATCGGTCGATTGACAGGCTGTTATAAGCGTCAGATATCTATATTTGGTGCTTATACAGTGTAGTGCACTTTGGTTGATGGTTGATTATTTTTCAATGCTATTATATACGTGTGATGTATGAAAATCCATATAATTAACATTATATGGTGATTGATTGGGCCTCATTCCAATCGGGAAAATAATGAATATTATAAAAGAAAATTCATGTGTTGAATATAAAAATAGTCATGTGTTGACGATGATTATGGGTTGAAACTATTCATGTGTTGAGTGAAATATTTTAAATAATAAAAATTACATCTTTATCATATTTACGATTAGAATCTACTTTACGGTGGAGTCTAATTAAAAATCAAATGATAGATACCATAGTTTTATAAAATATTTTACATAACAAAAATAGTGATGTGTTGACAGTACTCATGTGTTGAGATTATTCGTGTGTTGAAAGAAATATAGATTCATGTGTTGAATGGGATAAATATTCATTTGTTGGATAGAATATAGAAGTTTTGAAAATATAAAGCCGTGTTGATTATAGATGCGTTATTTTGACGCGAACGATATTTATATCGATTTTATTCGTTGTATAATGAATATTGAAAAGTGATTTCAAAATTAAATATTTTGAAATGAAATTCAAATTGAATTAGATTAAAATTCGAATTGAATCGGAAGCAAATTTGAATTCGAATAAAATAGAAATGAATTCAAATTGAATTAAATTGAAATTGAAATTTAAAACGAACTGAAATTGAATTGAAATCAATTTGAAACGAATTCGAATTGAATCAAATAGAAGGTAAATTCGAATTGAATTGAAACGAATTTGAATTTGAATTGAATTGAAATGAACTTGAATTGAATTGAAATCAAATCGATTTGAAATTGAAGATGAAGTTGAAATTGTTTTGAAACGAATGTAGAACTATTTATAAAATTCGTTTTAAAAGGAAATCGACGAAATATATATATATTATATATATATAATGGCCTGAATAGAACGCGTCGCGCCGCGGCAGTTCGTGAATTTCGACCATTTATTTCAAACGGACATTGCGGGAGATTCGACCGTCGGATTCTCCTAAAACTGGAACCGTTGGGTTCGTATCGAAAAGAGCTTTCCAACGAATATTAGAAATTTGAAATCTAACGGTTGGATTTGGAATTATGTCCAAATCAATTTCAGAAAAGGTCGCTGTAAGTGCAGTTCGATGGCCGTAGATGGAAATCGACTGTACGGGCCTTGATAAAATTATTAAAAATATCTATAATTTGTGTAAAATCATAATATGTGAATTGGAAAGAACTGGGGTGAAAAAACTCCACATTTGTAAAGATAAAAATAGATTTTTATCGAAATGTACTAGTTTTGAACTAGAATTAAAATCAATTTATTTTTGAAATAAATAAATTGAATTTGAAAGTGATTTTAAAAATAACCAATATTCCCAATATGTGAATTGGACTGGAGTTGGATCGAAATTATCTTCGGAATATTTCGATGTTGGATTTCGTGACTATACAGATATTGTTATGGGAATTTGAAAGATATATTTTATATCGTTATTTCCAATACGATATTTGTTGGTTTCAGAATTTGGTATTGAATATAAGCTGATATATTTTCTATTCAGAGCCTTGTATTTAATATCAAATGTGATTTGGGTTTATCGTGAATCGTGTTTTAGATGACATTGGTTCCTTAACCCAGTTAAAGACAGGATATTGATTTTTGAAAAGATTAAAGCTAAGTGGAGTTTTAATGAATCTTTAATTAGATTGAAAAGTGAGTTGATAATTTAGATTATCAAATCTGAAAGGTGATCGAGAATGGAGTATCACCAGTTTTTCTCCAAAAGCGATAGTTAAATCTTTAATTAGATTTGAACGTGAAATGGTAATTAATTTTACCGATAACACCGTGGTGTTAGATATGGAGTATTACCAGTTTTGCTCCATGGGATATATAGGTTGGGATTGGGAAATAAAATAAATAATTACTTTGGTGTGGTTCGCTAGTCCCAACTAGTTTGAAATGATATCCAAAGGAGGATTAAAGAATAAATTTAGAAGAATTTATCTTGGATAAAATTAATGGGAACATTTCCCTAAGAATGTGTTTTTGTGAATAAAAGAATATTCTGAATTGGAATGAGGCGTTTGTTGTGTTTGTGTAACATTCGTTTATTATATACGTGGGTTATTCAGAAAGGCCGGGTTTATACACATTCTGAATAATCGATTCGACGAGATGTCGAAGATGAAGACGGTGGTTAAGGACCGGAAGTCTTCACATCGTTTGGGTGATTACTGATGATCTTGATTGGGCTGTACACCCAGGATGAGGGAATCAGTTGGTGATCGTCCAGACGTACTTGGAGATGGATGGATATGCGAGGAAAGTGCCTCCGGTTTCGTTCAGACCCAGAACGAACTTGTAAATGGATTGTGTGTCTGACATTGGATTTTATTCTGTGTTGATTGATCTCTATTAAATATACATCTGTTTGGCGGCGGAGAATTTATTCTCTTGCTTAACGCCCTTCTCTGAGACGTACGAGCTCAGAGGTTGTATATCGATGGACATCAGTCGCATGAAGTGAATTGCCAATGTGGTACTCATAAGTGGCAATTGATCAAGGCTTCTGTTGAAAAGCAAAGTCTTGTGGTTGATGATCAAAGCACGGCCTTAGTGGCGTAGCTTTGTGTATAACGTGAATTCGCGAGCCTCACACCTCGGTATGAGTCAAAAACGGGAGATGGACCGCTGGGAGAGCACGACGTTTCTTTCTAGCTAGGGTGGTGTCAGTGACCTACCAACCCTGACATTTATATACTTTTCACTTGTGTGGTTGTTGGAATGCGAGGCGCCTCGGATATAGGTCTGTAAGGACCGGGAAATGTGTGTTCAGGAATTGCCAATCCTCAAAAGTAAGAGAGGACCGGCCCAGCCGATTCCAAGGATCAAAGTGGGGTCCTGGGACATGTAACAACCCGGAAAATCTGGGCCAGTTTAAAATTTTTATTTTGGCCATTTTAGCGAATTTTGAATATTTAAAATAGATTATTTTAAATAAAAACGACGTGAAATTTATTTTAAATATAATTCGAACGTATATATTATATACGTCGTCGTTAGAATATATAATAATTATATATAATTATAAAAGGAATTGAAAATGGCGCGGTAGTTCGAAAATTCGATTTCTAATTTCAAATGAATATACAGAATTCAATATAAGTCAGAATTGAACGAAACAAGAAATATTTGAATCTGTATAACTATATCTTTGTAACGAAGTTGACAAACTGAGATTTCACTTTATAAATGATAAGATATGTCCAGTTGAAAATTCTGAATAGTCGCTATGGAATTCAGGCCCTTAAAAATGGACATTTTGCAAATGACCTCGGATTTCGACGAAACCACTTTTGTTGGATCCGCAGTGTCAAGTTATTGCTAGGTTTCAAATTTCCTAATTTTTCGAATCAATATGTGAGCGTGGCAAAGGAAAACGTGTTTTGACCATTTCCGTTGATTTTAATCGACTGGAAATTGGCCATTTTTCAAACGGTCTCAGAATTCGATGAAACTAGTCTTGTTAGGACCGTATCGTCAATACGAAGCTAGAAAATATTTTTCTGGAATTTTTCTAGTTAGTATGTGGCCCCGGTAATTTGAAATGTACGTTTAAAATTCAATATAGTGATTTAAAAGTAAATTTAACAGAAACTGATTCAAACAGTCGAATCAGCTTACGTGGCATATCCCATTGTGTTCGGAATGAGGGTTAAACGCTATGGACGACAGGCGGTGGGCCTCGTTTAGATGACATATGTGAAAGTCAACTTTTAAAAAAATAATTAAATAATAAAATAATAAATATATATTTTTTTTTCATATAGCCCCCCCCCTCATCGTTTCATTCAACAGAATCGAAAATAAAAAAATAAAAAAAGAAAAGAGGAGAGCGACGGGGGAGGAGCCGCCGCCCCTCCCCGATGATCCGTCGCCGCCGCGATGAAGCCACCCGCCTCCATCTCCTGACCGCGCCTCTCTCCTCTCCTTCTTGCTCCTCCAGGCCACCACCTCGCTCGAAACCCCAAACCCTGCGCCCTACCTCCACCGCACCCGCCTCCCTTCGACTCCGACCAAGCCCCTTCCTCCCCAGCCCAGTTCGACGCCCCCAACACCCCTTACCAAACCCTATATCGACGGAAGAAGCCAACCCGAGCCACCGCAATAGCCGCAGCGAGCACCGCCGAGCTCGACAGTCACCCCCCCTTCTTCGCGACATGTGAGTAATTTATTTATTTTATTTTTATTTTATTTAAAACAGAAAACTGATTTGATTTTATTTAAAACAGAAAACTGATTTGATTTTATTTAAAACAGAAAACTGATTTGATTTTTAAAAAAGAATAAAAACTGAATTTTATAAAAGTTTAAAAACTGATTTTAAAATGATTTATAAACTAAAAGGAGATTAGAAATTTAAAAATAAAAATAGGATTTTTATATGTTGAAAGTCAAAATAAAAATAGGATTTTTATATGTTGAAAGTCGAAATAAAAATAGGATTTTTATATGTTGAAAGTCGAAATAAAAATATGATTTTTATATATTGAACTTCGAAGTAAAAATTCGATTTTTATATATTGAACTTCGAAGTAAAAATTCGATTTTTATATATTGAATAGCATAGTAAAAATTCAATTTTTACATATGTAGTGAAAGCGGACAACGAAGGTGACAAAAAGGCGGGATCGACGAAGATCTCTGCAATAGAAGTGCCGTGGAGCTAGGATAGCTATATGTGAGAATTTCTCACCTTTCAATTTATTTTTCTAGTTATATATATATACTAGGATGTAGACAGTGCTTATTAGAAGCACCCGACACCCGTCCACAGACCATGGACTTGTTTGTTTGGTTGCATAGATTAGTTATGTGATGTGATTTGAAATTGAATTGTTGGGTGAAATAAATTGATTTGATTGATGTGTGAATGGCGTGGGCCTTCACTAGACCGGGGATAAGGCTAGGCCTTGTCCCGTTTCTAGTATCGTGCCGTTATGCCGCCGAAATTTTCTAAAATATGTTAGAAAATAAAAATTTCATTTTATTGTGTAAATGAATAATAGAGATTCATATGTTGGAATAAAATGTTTTATCGTTAAAAATATAATTTTTAACGTGAATATGAATATAGTGAAAGTGAATAAAATAAAATATTCATTTACAAACCGGACGGTTTGTTTATGTACACCTATTTGAATGACATTGATTGGGACGATAAATTTAACACATCGCCCAACTGCACAAATAAAATCTGTGTTTGATTGTCTGAAACCCCACACGGGTGTTAGGATGAAATTTGAAGTTCACTCATCCTGATTGATTGAATATGTCGATCGATTGATTGACAGGCTGTTATAAGCGTTAGATATTTATATTTGATGCTTATACAGTGTAGTGCACTTTGGTTGATGGTTAATTATTTTTCAATGCTATTATATACATGTGTTGTAGAAAATCCATATAATTAACATTATATGGTAATTGATTGGGCCTCATTCCAGTTTTGAAAAGGAAATATTTGAAAAAGAAATATTTGAAATAGAATATTTGAGAATAGGAATATATGAAGCCGTATTGATTAGATTGACGCCATTTTGACGTGAACGATATATATATCGATTTTATTCATTTTATAACGAATATCGAAAGTGATTTCAAAATCTGAAATTTTGAATAGAAATGAATTCGAATTGAAATTGAATATAAATGAATTCGAATTGAAATTGAATAGAAATGAATTCAAATTGAAATTGAATAGAAATGAATTCGAATTGAAATTGAATATAAATGAATTCGAATTGAAATTGAATATAAATGAATTCGAATTGAAATTGAATAGAAATGAATTCAAATTGAAATTGAATAGAAATGAATTCGAATTGAAATTGAATATAAATGAATTCGAATTGAAATTGAATAGAAATGAATTCGAATTGAAATTGAATATAAATGAATTCGAATTGAAATTGAATAGAAATGAATTCAAATTGAAATTGAATAGAAATGAATTCAAATTGAAATTGAATAGAAATGAATTCGAATTGAAATTGAATATAAATGAATTCGAATTGAAATTGAATAGAAATGAATTCAAATTGAAATTGAATAGAAATGAATTCGAATTGAAATTGAATATAAATGAATTCGAATTGAAATTGAATAGAAATGAATTCAAATTGAAATTGAATAGAAATGAATTCGAATTGAAATTGAATATAAATGAATTCGAATTGAAATTGAATAGAAATGAATTCAAATTGAAATTGAATAGAAATGAATTCGAATTGAAATTGAATATAAATGAATTCGAATTGAAATTGAATATAAATGAATTCGAATTGAAATTGAATATAAATGAATTCGAATTGAAATTGAATAGAAATGAATTCAAATTGAAATTGAATAGAAATGAATTCAAATTGAAATTGAATAGAAATGAATTCGAATTGAAATTGAATTTACCGATAACACTGTGGTGTTAGATATGAAGTGAATTGAAAACGATTTCAAAGTGAATTGAAAACGATTTCGAAATGAATTGAATTGAAAACGATTTCGAAATGAATTGAATTGAAAACGATTTCGAAATGAATTGAATTGAAAACGATTTCGAAATGAATTGAATTGAAAACGATTTCGAAATGAATTGAATTGAAAACGATTTCGAAATGAATTGAATTGAAAACGATTTCGAAATGAATTGAATTGAAAACGATTTCGAAATGAATTGAATTGAAAACGATTTCGAAATGAATTGAATTGAAAACGATTTCGAAATAAATTGAATTGAAATTTGAATTGAATAGAAATGGATTTTTAAAAAAACGAATTTATAAAGAAGAATTCAATTTTGATTTGAATTGAAATGGAAGTTGAAAATGTTTTTGAAACGAATTCAAAACTATTTATATAAATTCGTTTTAAATAGAAATCGACGAAATATATATTATATATATTATATATATATAATATAATGGCCTGAATAGAACGCGCCGCGCCGCGGCAGTTCGCGAATTTCGACCATTTATTTCAAACGGACATTACGGGAGATCCGACCGTCGGATTCTCCTAAAACCGGAACCGTTGGGTTCGTATCGAAAAGAGATTTCTAACGAATATTAGAAATTTGAAATCTAACGGTTGGATTTGGAGATACGTCCAAATCAAATTCGGAAAAGGTCGATGTAAGTGCAGTTCGATGGCCGTTGATGGAAATCGACTGTACGGGCCTTGATAAAATTATTAAAAATAGTAATAATTTGTGTAAAATCATAAGAAATGATTTGGGAAGAATTGGGATGAAAAACTCCATATTTGAAAAGATAAAAATAGATTTTTATCGAAATGAACTAATTTTGAACTAGAAATATAATTCTATTTATTTTTAAATAAATAAATTGAATTTGAAAAGGGTTTTAAAAATAACCAGAATTTCCAATGATTGCATTGGAGTGGATTTGAATCGAAATTGTCTTCGGAATATTTCGATGTTGGAATTCGGGATTATACAGATGTTGTTATGGAAATTTGAAAGATGTAGATATTTATATCGTTATTTCCAATACGACATTTGTTAATCGTAGAATTTGATATTGAATATAAGCCGATATATTTTCTATTCAGAGCCTTGTATTGAATATCAAATGTGATTTGGGTTTGTCGTGAATGGTGTCTTCACTAACACTGTTCTTGAACCCAGTTGAGAAAAGATTAAATCTTTTTATTTAGATTTAATGAAGTGTACCAATTAAATAATATTTAATTGGAATTGAATTGATATTGATTTTTGGGTTTATCGTGAACAGTGTTTTAAATAACACTCGTTCTTTAATCCGATAATTAATGGAATGTGATTTTGGGTTTATCGTGAACCGTGTTTTAAATGACACTGATTCTTTAACCCAGTTAACGATTAAAACTAAGTGGAGTTTTAATGAATCTTTAATTAGATTGAAATGATCGAAAATGGAGTATCACCAGTTTTCCTCCAGGCGATAGTTAAATCTTTAATTAGATTTGAACGAGAAATGGTAATTGAATTTACCGATAACACTATGGTGTTAGATATGAAGTATTACCAGTTTTACTTCATGGGATGAATAGGTTGGGATTGGGAAATTAAAACAAATGATTACTTCGGTAAGGTTCGTTAATCCCGACTAGTTTTGAATTGATATTCAAAAATAGATTAAAGAATAAATTCAAGAAATTTATCTTTGATAAAATTAATGGGAACCTTTCCCTATGAATGTGAAATTTAGAAACTAACTGTCGGTTAGCTAAGCAGAATGGTTTTCTGGATATTGATCTGATGTTGGTTTCGGCCTTCGGGGTTAATATTTGGGGAATCATTCTCTTGATTAATTTACGGTTAGTGACTGATGAATTGGAATGAGGCGTATGTTGTGTTTGTGTAACACTTATTTAAAATATACGCGAGTTATTCGGAAAGTCCGGGTTTATCCCATTCTGAATAACTGATACGACGATAAGTCGAAGACCGGAGGTCTTCACGTCGTTTGGGTGATAACTGATGATCTTGATTGGGCTGTACACCCAAGAAGATGGAAACAGTTGGTGATCGTCCAGACGTACTTGGAGATCGATGGATATGCAGGGTACTAGGTGCCTCCGGTTTCGTTCAGACCCAGAACGGACTTGTAAATGGACTGTGTGTCTGACATTGGATTTTAGTCCGTGTGATTGATCTCTATTAAATATATATCTGTTTGGCGGCGGAGAATTTATTCTCTTGCTTAACGCCCTTCTCTGAGACGTACGAGCTCAGGGGTTATATATTGATGGATATCAAACGCATGGAGTGAATTGCCTGTGTGGCATGCCTAAGTGGCAATTGATCGAGGCTTCTGTTGAAAAGCAAAGTCTTGTGGTGATGATCAAAGCAAGGCCTTTGTGGCGTAGCTTTGTGTAACGTTGATTCGCGAGTTTCACACCCGGTATGAACCAAAAACGGGAGATGGACCTCAGGGAGGACTTGCGTTTCTTTCTAGCTAAAAGCGGCGTCAGTGGTTTTACACGCCCTGACGAGTTTGACTTATGTGGTTGTTGTTGTTGCGAGGCGCCTCGGATTGATCGGTCGTTCTCGAACTGATGGAGTCATTTGATGGCTCATTTGCGCCCCAAAGGGCGGGGAAACGTAGTGTTCAGGCATTTTAATCCACATCGGTGGACCGGCCCTGTCGCTCCTAGGGTCACTCGAGCTCTGATCCTGAGACATGGTAGGCTAGATTGTCTCGAATCGGTTGAGGACTATCTTTTGCCTCGGTTCATAGACGGAAATCCAATTTCCAAATACGTGACATTTGCGGTTTTATTTGTAAACCTATATATGGCGACATGATATATGGTACCCATGCCGCCTATGATTGATACTTATGATTTGAAGTTGTTTTATACACTATGCACTTATTATAGTATCAAATGATTTGTTTCAAACGTATCAAGCATTCTTTGGCTGTTATAAGGGAAAACCCTATCCTCGGCTGCGTTGCATTGTGTGATGGGACCTGGGTCTTATAACAGCTTCATTTTTCTTTATTTAGCATTGCGCTGTTTGTTTTATGCACTGGTATTCTTGGGAGGAAACCCGTTCCGTGTTATACGGCATGGTCCCTTGATTTACCTAACTTTAAAAATAAAGAATAATAACTGTTTTAGTTCTCACACCAGTCCCATGACTGACCTGGAGTTTATTGTTTTAACCTAAACTCTGGGTGCCCTTATTTTGACACGGGCAGCTAGTAGTTTTGGTTTTTGCAGATTTATATTCACAGGATCCTAGTTTACAGCTGGAACGATATCCGGAAAGCTTTGTATCCGTATATCTCATTCTAGTTGGGTATTGTATTATTTTCCGCTGCTATGTATTTAGATGTAATTTAAATCTCTGATATTTCTGTGTAATATTCGTTAATACTCTGTATATTCTTGTAATCTGATGCATTGTTGTAATATACAATGAAGTGTTCTTTGGTATGTGTTCTGTTGTGGTTTGTTCTCGAACTATCCGTCGCTTTCCTTTATGGGGAAGTTGCGGGTCTTTACACGTGGTATCAGAGCTTTGGTTTACAGAGCTCGAGAACAAGGCACATTAGAACCATACGAAAGAATTCATCAGATATTGGATTAGTAATATCCAATGGGGATGACTCGTTAGAGATGGGATCAGTAGTATCCTAGAACGAGTGTGAAGAGTAAATTTTTAAAATGAAAACAATTTTTGTTTTGAAAATTTAAATCAATTATTCATATTTGATTATTTATTTCATATTGATTAGGACAGTCCAGTATATAAAGATTTTGCATATACGCCTTGCAAACGTGTATTTGAAGTTTTAATATACTGGATAGATATAGGGTCGCACTCTAGTCGCCCGAAGATGATTCTGATGATAGTTCGAACATCATCAGAATTGGTATTCGTGTTCAAAGGTGTGATATCTATATATTTCCTATTGACTGGTGTGAGAACCAAAATTAGATAAGGCCTATTGTGGTGATTTGGCATCAAAAACATGATTTTTGTATATGTATCAAAATTATGAATTTGAAATGTTAATCCACTAATTGATTGATGTTTTTGTTGTTTGTTTAATTGTTTGATAATTTTGAACCATTATGCCTAACTGAATCAAATATTGACTTGTATTGAAATTTGGTCGCATTTGCTTGCATATACATGTATATCATTGAACAGGTCATAGCAAGGAGGCTAGAGCCGAGAATAAAATTTGTTTGCCCGACAAATAGGTACATGTTTACTACATAATTTCCTGTTTTGTTTGGGTGATGATGATTTTGTGAGCCTATTGGCTAGCCGCTTGGCTTTTTCTTTTTCTTTTTGAGATCTGAAGGACCGGGGAAGCTATTTGAAATTCCCCGATGCTCTCGGTGCAGGGGAGGTTATGGCGAAATTTTTCAAAAATTTAGGGTGTTAGCCAAATTTTTGAAATTTTAGAAAATTCTCAGAAACTGAAAAGTTAAAGAATGGAAGCCTGATCGAGCGTAGAGTTGATTAATCAAACCACTTTCGACTTTGTTCCTTTTCGGGGACGAAAAGTTTTAAGTGGGGGAGATTGTAACAACCCGGAAAATCTGGGCCAGTTTAAAATTTTTATTTTGGCCATTTTAGCGAATTTTGAATATTTAAAATAGATTATTTTAAATAAAAACGACGTGAAATTTATTTTAAATATAATTCAAATGTATATATTATATACGTCGTCGTTAGAATATAAAATAATTATATATAATTATAAAAGGAATTGAAAATGGCGCGGTAGTTCGAAAATTCGATTTCTAATTTCAAATGAATATACAGAATTCAATATAAGTCAGAATTGAACGAAACAAGAAATATTTGAATCTGTATAACTATATCTTTGTAACGAAGTTGACAAACTGAGATTTCACTTTATGAATGATAAGATATGTCCAGTTGAAAATTCTGAATAGTCGTTATGGAATTCAGGCACTTAAAAATGGACATTTTGCAAATGACCTCGGATTTCGACGAAACCACTTTTGTTGGATCCGCAGTGTCAAGTTATTGCTAGGTTTCAAATTTCATAATTTTTCGAATCAATATGTGAGCGTGGCAAAGGAAAACGTGTTTTGACCATTTCCGTTGATTTTAATCGACTGGAAATTGGCCATTTTTCAAACGGTCTCAGAATTCGATGAAACTAGTCTTGTTAGGACCGTATCGTCAATACGAAGCTAGAAAATATTTTTCTGGAATTTTTCTAGTTAGTATGTGGCCCCGGTAATTTGAAATGTACGTTTAAAATTCAATATAGTGATTTAAAAGTAAATTTAATAGAAACTGATTCAAACAGTCGAATCAGCTTACATGGCATATCCCATTGTGTTCGGAATGAGGGTTAAACGCTATGGACGACAGGCGGTGGGCCTCGTTTAGATGACATATGTGAAAGTCAACTTTTAAAATAATAATTAAATAATTAAATAATAAATATATATATTTTTTTCATATAGCCCCCCCCTCATCGTTTCATTCAACAGAATCGAAAAAAAAAAAAAAGAGGAGAGCGACGGGGGAGGAGCCGCCGCCCCTCCCCGATGATCTGTCGCCGCCGCGATGAAGCCACCCGCCTCCATCTCCTGACCGCGCCTCTCTCCTCTCCTTCTTGCTCCTCCAGGCCACCACCTCGCTCGAAACCCCAAACCCTGCGCCCTACCTCCACCGCACCCGCCTCCCTTCGACTCCGACCAAGTCCCTTCCTCCCTAGCCCAGTTCGACGCCCCCAACACCCCTTACCAAACCCTAGATCGACGGAAGAAGCCACCCCGAGCCACCCAATAGCCCCAGCGAGCACCGCCGAGCTCGACAGTCACCCCCCCTTCTTCGCGACATGTGAGTAATTTATTTATTTTTATTTTATTTAAAACAGAAAACTGATTTGATTTTATTTAAAACAGAAAACTGATTTGATTTTATTTAAAACAGAAAACTGATTTGATTTTTAAAAAAGAATAAAAACTGAATTTTATAAAAGTTTAAAAACTGATTTTAAAATGATTTATAATCTAAAAGGAGATTAGAAATTTAAAAATAAAAATAGGATTTTTATATGTTGAAAGTCAAAATAAAAATAGGATTTTTATATGTTGAAAGTCGAAATAAAAATAGGATTTTTATATGTTGAAAGTCGAAATAAAAATATGATTTTTATATATTGAACTTCGAAGTAAAAATTCGATTTTTATATATTGAACTTCGAAGTAAAAATTCGATTTTTATATATTGAATAGCATAGTAAAAATTCAATTTTTACATATGTAGTGAAAGCGGACAACGAAGGTGACAAAAAGGCGGGATCGACGAAGATCTCTGCAATAGAAGTGCCGTGGAGCTAGGATAGCTATATGTGAGAATTTCTCACCTTTCAATTTATTTTTCTAGTTATATATATATACTAGGATGCAGACGGTGCTTATTAGAAGCACCCGACACCCGTCCACAGACCATGGACTTGTTTGTTTGGTTGCATAGATTAGTTATGTGATGTGATTTGAAATTGAATTGTTGGGTGAAATAAATTGATTTGATTGATGTGTGAATGGCGTGGGCCTTCACTAGACCGGGGATAAGGCTAGGCCTTGTCCCGTTTCTAGTATCGTGCCGTTATGCCGCCGAAATTTTCTAAAATATGTTAGAAAATAAAAATATCATTTTATTGTGTAAATGAATAATAGAGATTCATATGTTGGAATAAAATGTTTTATCGTTAAAAATATAATTTTTAACGTGAATATGAATATAGTGAAAGTGAATAAAATAAATTATTCATTTACAAACCGGACGGTTTGTTTATGTACACCTATTTGAATGACATTGATTAGGACGATAAATTTTACACATCGCCCAACTGCACAAATAAAATCTGTGTTTGATTGTCTGAAACCCCACACGGGTGTTAGGATGAAATTTGAAGTTCACTCATCCTGATTGATTGAATATGTCGATCGATTGATTGACAGGCTGTTATAAGCGTTAGATATTTATATTTGATGCTTATACAGTGTAGTGCACTTTGGTTGATGGTTGATTATTTTTCAATGCTATTATATACATGTGTTGTAGAAAATCCATATAATTAACATTATATGGTAATTGATTGGGCCTCATTCCAGTTTTGAAAAGGAAATATTTGAAAAAGAAATATTTGAAATAGAATATTTGAGAATAGGAATATATGAAGCCGTATTGATTAGATTGACGCCATTTTGACGTGAACGATATATATATCGATTTTATTCATTTTATAATGAATATCGAAAGTGATTTCAAAATCTGAAATTTTGAATAGAAATGAATTCGAATTGAAATTGAATATAAATGAATTCGAATTGAAATTGAATAGAAATGAATTCAAATTGAAATTGAATAGAAATGAATTCGAATTGAAATTGAATATAAATGAATTCGAATTGAAATTGAATATAAATGAATTCGAATTGAAATTAAATAGAAATGAATTCAAATTGAAATTGAATAGAAATGAATTCGAATTGAAATTGAATATAAATGAATTCGAATTGAAATTGAATAGAAATGAATTTGAATTGAAATTGAATATAAATGAATTCGAATTGAAATTGAATAGAAATGAATTCAAATTGAAATTGAATAGAAATGAATTCAAATTGAAATTGAATAGAAATGAATTCGAATTGAAATTGAATATAAATGAATTCGAATTGAAATTGAATAGAAATGAATTCAAATTGAAATTGAATAGAAATGAATTCGAATTGAAATTGAATATAAATGAATTCGAATTGAAATTGAATAGAAATGAATTCAAATTGAAATTGAATAGAAATGAATTCGAATTGAAATTGAATATAAATGAATTCGAATTGAAATTGAATAGAAATGAATTCAAATTGAAATTGAATAGAAATGAATTCGAATTGAAATTGAATATAAATGAATTCGAATTGAAATTGAATAGAAATGAATTCGAATTGAAATTGAATATAAATGAATTCGAATTGAAATTGAATAGAAATGAATTCAAATTGAAATTGAATAGAAATGAATTCAAATTGAAATTGAATAGAAATGAATTCGAATTGAAATTGAATTTACCGATAACACTGTGGTGTTAGATATGAAGTGAATTGAAAACGATTTCAAAGTGAATTGAAAACGATTTCGAAATGAATTGAATTGAAAACGATTTCGAAATGAATTGAATTGAAAACGATTTCGAAATGAATTGAATTGAAAACGATTTCGAAATGAATTGAATTGAAAACGATTTCGAAATGAATTGAATTGAAAACGATTTCGAAATGAATTTAATTGAAAACGATTTCGAAATGAATTGAATTGAAAACGATTTCGAAATGAATTGAATTGAAAACGATTTCGAAATGAATTGAATTGAAAACGATTTCGAAATGAATTGAATTGAAAACGATTTCGAAATGAATTGAATTGAAAACGATTTCGAAATGAATTGAATTAAAACGATTTCGAAATGAATTGAATTGAAAACGATTTCGAAATAAATTGAATTGAAATTTGAATTGAATAGAAATGGATTTTTTAAAAAAACGAATTTATAAAGAAGAATTCAATTTTGATTTGAATTGAAATGGAAGTTGAAAATGTTTTTGAAACGAATTCAAAACTATTTATATAAATTCGTTTTAAATAGAAATCGACGAAATATATATTATATATATTATATATATAATATAATGGCCTGAATAGAACGCGCCGCGCCGCGGCAGTTCGCGAATTTCGACCATTTATTTCAAACGGACATTACGGGAGGTCCGACCGTCGGATTCTCCTAAAACCGGAACCGTTGGGTTCGTATCGAAAAGAGCTTTCTAACGAATATTAGAAATTTGAAATCTAACGGTTGGATTTGGAGATACGTCCAAATCAAATTCGGAAAAGGTCGCTGTAAGTGCAGTTCGATGGCCGTTGATGGAAATCGACTGTACGGGCCTTGATAAAATTATTAAAAATAGTAATAATTTGTGTAAAATCATAAGAAATGATTTGGGAAGAATTGGGATGAAAAACTCCATATTTGAAAAGATAAAAATAGATTTTTATCGAAATGAACTAGTTTTGAACTAGAAATATAATTCTATTTATTTTTAAATAAATAAATTGAATTTGAAAAGGGTTTTAAAAATAACCAGAATTTCCAATGATTGCATTGGAGTGGATTTGAATCGAAATTGTCTTTGGAATATTTCGATGTTGGAATTCGGGATTATACAGATGTTGTTATGGAAATTTGAAAGATGTAGATATTTATATCGTTATTTCCAATACGACATTTGTTAATCGTAGAATTTGATATTGAATATAAGCCGATATATTTTCTATTCAGAGCCTTGTATTGAATATCAAATGTGATTTGGGTTTGTCGTGAATGGTGTCTTCACTAACACTGTTCTTGAACCCAGTTGAGAAAAGATTAAATCTTTTTATTTAGATTTAATGAAGTGAACCAATTATATAATATTTAATTGGAATTGAATTGATATTGATTTTTGGGTTTATCGTGAACAGTGTTTTAAATAACACTCGTTCTTTAATCCGATAATTAATGGAATGTGATTTTGGGTTTATCGTGAACCGTGTTTTAAATGACACTGATTTTTTAACCCAGTTAACGATTAAAACTAAGTGGAGTTTTAATGAATCTTTAATTAGATTGAAATGATCGAAAATGGAGTATCACCAGTTTTCCTCCAGGCGATAGTTAAATCTTTAATTAGATTTGAACGAGAAATGGTAATTGAATTTACCGATAACACTGTGGTGTTAGATATGAAGTATTACCAGTTTTACTTCATGGGATGAATAGGTTGGGATTGGGAAATTAAAACAAATGATTACTTCGGTAAGGTTCGTTAATCCCGACTAGTTTTGAATTGATATTCAAAAATAGATTAAAGAATAAATTCAAGAAATTTATCTTTGATAAAATTAATGGGAACCTTTCCCTATGAATGTGAAATTTAGAAACTAACTGTCGGTTAGCTAAGCAGAATGGTTTTCTGGATATTAATCTGATGTTGGTTTCGGCCTTCGGGGTTAATATTTGGGGAATTATTCTCTTGATTAATTTACGGTTAGTGACTGATGAATTGGAATGAGGCGTATGTTGTGTTTGTGTAACACTTATTTAAAATATACGCGAGTTATTCGGAAAGTCCGGGTTTATCCCATTCTGAATAACTGATACGACGATAAGTCGAAGAAGAAGACGATGGTCGAAGTCCGGAGGTCTTCACGTCGTTTGGGTGATAACTGATGATCTTGATTGGGCTGTACACCCAAGAAGATGGAAACAGTTGGTGATCGTCCAGACGTACTTGGAGATCGATGGATATGCGGGGTACTAGGTGCCTCCGGTTTCGTTCAGACCCAGAACGGACTTGTAAATGGACTGTGTGTCTGACATTGGATTTTAGTCCGTGTGATTGATCTCTATTAAATATATATCTGTTTGGCGGCGGAGAATTTATTCTCTTGCTTAACGCCCTTCTCTGAGACATACGAGCTCAGGGGTTATATATTGATGGATATCAAACGCATGGAGTGAATTGCCTGTGTGGCATGCCTAAGTGGCAATTGATCGAGGCTTCTGTTGAAAAGCAAAGTCTTGTGGTGTGATCAAAGCAAGGCCTTTGTGGCGTAGCTTTGTGTAACGTTGATTCGCTAGTTTCACACCCGGTATGAACCAAAAACGGGAGACGGACCTCAGGGAGGACTTGCGTTTCTTTCTAGCTAAAAGTGGCGTCAGTGGTTTTACACGCCCTGACGAGTTTGACTTATGTGGTTGTTGCTGTTGCGAGGCGCCTCGGATTGATCGGTCGTTCTCGAACCGATGGAGTCATTTGATGGCTCATTTGCGCCCCAAAGGGCGGGGAAACGTAGTGTTCAGGCATTTTAATCCACATCGGTGGACCGGCCCTATCGCTCCTAGGGTCACTCGAGCTCTGATCCTGAGACATGGTAGGCTAGATTGTCTCGAATCGGTTGAGGACTATCTTTTGCCTCGGTTCATAGACGGAAATCCAATTTCCAAATACGTGACATTTGCGGTTTTATTTGTAAACCTATATATGGCGACATGATATATGGTACCCATGCCGCCTATGATTGATACTTATGATTTGAAGTTGTTTTATACACTATGCACTTATTATAGTATCAAATGATTTGTTTCAAACGTATCAAGCATTCTTTGGCTGTTATAAGGGAAAACCCTATCCTCGGCTGCGTTGCATTGTGTGATGGGACCTGGGTCTTATAACAGCTTCATTTTTCTTTATTTAGCATTGCGCTGTTTGTTTTATGCACTGGTATTCTTGGGAGGAAACCCGTTCCGTGTTATACGGCGTGGTCCCTTGATTTACCTAACTTTAAAAATAAAGAATAATAACTGTTTTAGTTCTCACACCAGGCCCATGACTGACCTGGAGTTTATTGTTTTAACCTAAACTCTGGGTGCCCTTATTTTGACACGGGCAGCTAGTAGTTTTGGTTTTTGCAGATTTATATTCACAGGATCCTGGTTTACAGCTGGAACGATATCCGGAAAACTTTGTATCCGTATATCTCATTCTAGTTGGATATTGTATTATTTTCCGCTGCTATGTATTTAGATGTAATTTAAATCTCTGATATTTCTGTGTAATATTCGTTTATACTCTGTATATTCTTGTAATCTGATGCATTGTTGTAATATACAATGAAGTGTTCTTTGGTATGTGTTCTGTTGTGGTTTGTTCTCGAACTATCCGTCGCTTTCCTTTACGGGGAAGTTGCGGGTCTTTACAGGACATTTGCTAGAGTGTCTCGAACGCGGAGAGGAGCTTGCCCCTTGCCTCGGCTCATGACGGAAATCCAATTTCCAATACGTGATATTGCGGTTTTTATTGTAGAACTAGTATGGCGACATGTTATATGGTACCCATGCCGTCTATGATTGATATTTATGATTGAAATTGTTTTGACACTATACACCTATAATAGTATCAAATGATTTGTTTTAAACGTATCAAGCATTATTTGGCTATTATAAGGGAAAACCCTATCCTCCGGCTTGCGTTGCATTGTGTGATGGGACCTGGGTCTTATAATAGCTTTATTTTTCCAAAAAACATTGTGTTGTTTTGTTATATGCACTGGTATTCTTGGGAGGAAACCCGTTCCGTGTTATACGGCATGGTCCCTTGAATTACTCTCTTTTAAAGTAAAGTTTTAAATAACTGTTTTAGTTCTCACACCAGTCACATGACTGACCTGGAGTTTATTGTTTTAACCTAAACTCTGGGTGCCCCTATTTTCCACACGGGCAGCTTGTAGTTTTGGTTTTGCAGATTTATATTCACAGGATCCTGGTTTACAGCTGGAACGATGCTCGGAAAGCTCTGTATCCGTGCATTACTTCTAGTTGTGTTTTTGTATTATTTTCCGCTGCGATGTATTTAAATGTAATTTAAATCTCTGATATTTATCGAGTGTAATCTATTCATTTATACTCTGTTTATTCTCGTATCTGATGGAATTGTTGTAATAACAATGAAATGTTCTTCTGTATGCGTTCTATTTTGTCTTGTCCTCAATTATATCCGTGCTTTCCTTCACGGGGAAGTTCGGGTCGTCTCAGTTTAGGTTAAAACAATAAACTCCATGTCAGTCATGTAACTGGTGTGAGAACTAAAACAGTTATTTAAAACTTTTCTTTTAAATCAGATATATCAAGGGACCACGTCGTATAACATGGAACGGGTTTCCTCCCAAGAATAACAGTGCATATAACAAAACAACGCAATGTTTTTTGGAAAAACGAAGCTATTATCAGACTTAGGTCCCATAACACAATGCAACGCAAGCCGGAGGATAGAGTTTTACCTTATAATAGCCAAACATGCTTGGTATGTTTAAAACAAATCATTTCGATATTATTATAAGTGCATAGTGTACAAATTCACTTCAAATATAAATGTATCAATCATAGATGGCATTAGTGTCCCATGCCACTATGTCGCCAATAGTATACAACTAAAACCGTAAAATGTCGTATTGGAATTTGGATTTCCATCTGTGAACCAAGGAAAGGGATCGTCCTTAACGCTTCGAGACGCTCAAGCCCGTGTCTCAGGACCCAGACACAGGTGGGCCCTTGGATCGTCAAGGCCGGTCCACACAGAATGGATTAAAATGCCTGAACAATACGTTTCCCCGCCTTATGGGGCGTAAAACTGGTCAGTATATCGACCAAACCATCCATCGGCCCCGTAGAGACCGAAATAACCGAGGTGCCTCACTATCCATTATCCACAAAAGTAAAAATATCTGGGCTCCATACCATGACACCACTCCTAGCTAGAAGGAAACGCATGTCCTCGCTGAGCTCCTCTCCCATTTCTCGTTCACACCAGGGTGTGAGGCTCGCGAATTAACGCTACACACAAATCTATGCTATATTAAAGCCGTGCTTTGATCATCAACCCAAGGACTCTACTTTTCAACAGAATCCTTGATCATTTGCATCTTAGCATGCCACACAGGCAATTCACGCCATGCAACTGATGTCCATCAATCACACAGAATGAAGTCCAATGTCAGACGCACATCCATACAAGTCCATTCTAGGTCTGAACGAAACCGGAGGCACCTTATTCCTCGTCCCATATGTCCAATACAGGAGAGAGGTCCTCACATATCCGGTCGATCTCCAAGTACGTCTGGACGATCACCAGTTATTACCTCATCTTGGGTGTACAACCTAATCAAGACATCAGTAATCATCCAAACGATGTGAAGACCTCCGGTCTTCAACCACCGTCTTCATCGTCGACTTATCGTAGAATCAGTTATTCAAAATGGGTATAAACCCGGCCTTTCTGAATAACCCATGTTTATTATAAACAAGTGCTACACAAACACAACATACGCCTCATTTCAATTCAAAATATTCTTTTATTCAAATATTCTTTTCATAATGAAAACCAAATTAAGGTTTTCCAAACTAGTCGGGATTAGTGAACCTTACCGAAGTAATCATTGGTTTAATTTCCCAATCCCAACCTATTCATCCAAACTAGTCGGGATTAGCGAACCACATCGAAGTAATCGTTTGTTTAATTTCCCAATCCTAACCTATTCATCCCATGGAGCAAAATTGGTAGTACTCCATATCTAACACCCATGGTGTTGTCGGTAAAATTAATTACCATTTCACATTTAAATCTAATTAAAGGTTTAACTATCGCCTGGAGTAAAACTGGTGGTACTCCATTCTCGATCATTTCTTGAATTTGATAATTTTAGTTATCAGATTCACCTTTCAATCTATTTAAAGATTCCTTAAAACTCAAATTCGGTTTTAATCCCCAAAAATCATTGCTTAATGATTATTCAAAGTTAAGAAATTAATCTTATCTTTAACTGGGTTAAAGAACTAATGACATTTAAAACACAACTCACGATAAACCCAAAATCACATTCCATTAACAATGGAATCTTCATGGAAAGCAGATCAATATATATATATATAACCGATATAAACTTCCATATCCAACCGATAATATAAATGGAATAACGGCAAAGCCTTTTAAGTTCCTCATATAGTAACAGTCTTCCTCCACAGAAGTTCGCTTCAATTATTACCAAATCGAATTCCATTCCATTCCAATTTATTCTATTAAATTCGAAACTATTCTTGGGAAAATTTCCCTTAAATCTTAATTAAAAGATTTATAAATTCCAAATCACATTTCACTGTAAATCGGGTTAAAGAACGAATGTCGTTAAAAACGCAGTTCACGATAAACCCAATTCACACCCCATTTTATTCCAATTAAATGTTAATTAATTGGAAACTCTAATAATCTTATGTAACGACCCGGTTTTTGGCGACTTTAGTTATCGACATAAATTCAATGATGACTAACTAAACATTAAAAAAAACCGGTAGTTAATGAAAGAAATAAGAGGGCGAGGATAGATAAGATAGAAACTTAGAATAGAAGAAGAAGAAGAACAAAACATCAGAGTAACATGAACCTCACAGTGGAACGAATAAAATATAACATAACTTTTGAAATACAAATAATATATGTATACAATAACATTGCAGAGTACAACACTTAAAACACAGCGGAAATAAAGAATAGCTATATAATCCTGAAGCCTCCTACTCCAAGCTCTCCAGGCATATCTATAAAATCCCGACTACTTGATTGCCCGTACAAATTTAGGCACCCAAGAGTTTATGGAAAACAAACTAATAAACTCCGGGTCAGTCATGAGACTGGTGTGAATAAAACTCCAAACACTTGGTTAAATAAAGGATATCTCATAAGACCACGCCGTGAAAATGGAACGGGTTTTTCCCTTATGAGAGTCCAAACAACTTCAAAATCAATACTTGTCTGATATTATAATAATGTCTTGATCAAGTAAATAACAATCTAGCGGAACGCTTGCATCTCACATTCCATATATATAATATAATAAACCGCAAGCACTTATTGGATAATGGATTTCCAACTATGACAAGGTATGGAACCACCTTCCAATTAGTGTACTCTAGGAACGATACACTGGAGTTCAACAAGAACATCTTTCAACTCAGCCACACATGACCGACCACTCATTTCATTTGAGTGTATCGAATGTATATCACCAACGGTTGGGATCAGCAACCGTTTCCCGTATATATATAGGACAACATTGATAGATTAAAGAAGCAAATGAATATTCTCTAGATAGGTGATTATACACCCTACTTCGGAGCGACCGACTTAGCCATGCTGCCTGCCCGATTTCTGTCATTTACCGGATATGAGGCTAGAAGCTACGCATATCTTTTTGCATATCATATCTTCATTTACTTGGAATACCACATCGTAATACCCGCCAAATCATTTTCGATTTCCCTAACATTATCACGGGTATGAAGCTAAGAGAAACGAATTCCTCCGCCACCAAACGTTATACATTTGAAGAGATCAACATATATGATTCGTTAGGAATACTCTGTCAAACACTCGTCCATACAAGTTGTCCTGGGACTGGACAAACCGAAGGCACTATTCAGTACATCCATCTTAGGCAATCTTTACCTAAGATTTATACAACAGCCCTTGCACTTTACTCCGCCTTCAATTATCTTTGGCATATATGATTCGCAATGCTTATGCCAATACGGAGTGGTTCTTCGGATAATAATCCAACCGGTCTCTCCATATTAACAACGTTAAAATGGTCGAAAATTTTGATAGTCTGTGATTTAATTATCAAGGAAAAACACGTGTGCAAACAACGATATTATTTCCAGATGGAAATTATATCGATCAATCATCATTTAACATTTATCTCTCTATTTAAGTTATCCATTTTTGATCTTTTGTTTCCCTATATTCTAAATTCTTACTTTCTAAATTTAGAAAATATACGTTATTAATAATGGAAAACATTTCCATTTCTTTTTTCTATATTAGAAAACATTTCTGATTCTTATTTGGAAAACATTTCCAAATCTCCTTTATTTTGTTGAAACAGATGTTTAAATAAAACATCGCTATGCCAACTCCAACCATTTACTAAATTCACTTAACCATTATTCACTATCAACCTTACCATTCCTTAGTTAAGAAGGAAGTCAATCAAGTTGGGGTATAATTACCTCTCAGACCTTAACTGAACAACGTTTTAACTTCAGAATAGACAAAGTTTATCTTTTAAACCTTTAACAAACTTCCTTACGTAACTCTCTTTCGAATAATCTCTATTCGATAACTCCTCCCTTTGAATAACCATATTCGATAATCTTTCTTACGAATAACTAGATTCGAAAACCTTTCTTCGAATAAACTATATTCGATTAACTCTATTCAATTAACTCTTATCAATTTACTCTTACCGATTAACTCTATTGGATTAACTCTATTTGATTTAACTCTAATCGAATTACTATTTCACTTAACTCCTTTCGAATAAACTATATTTGATTACTCCTTTAACTATATTTGATAACTCTGTAATTCTATTCGAATAAACTATATTCGATTAACTCCTTTAATTCTATTCGAATAAACTATATTCGATTAACTCCTTTAATTCTATTCGAATAAATTAACTCCTTTAATTCTATTCGAATAAACTATATTCGATTAACTCCTTTAATTCTATTCGAATAAACTATATTCGATTAACTCCTTTAATTCTATTCGAATAAACTATATTCGGTTAACTCCTTTCGAATAACTAGATTCGATAACTCCTTTAACTCTATTAGAATAACTAATATTTGATTTAACTCCATTCGCTTACTCTAGATCGCAGCGATCACAATGGTTATGCCTGATTCCCTCAGGAAACATCCGACCGCCATAGGCTATCTGCAGCCCTGCGAATTACGGTAGCAGTCGTACGAAATGGCAACTTATCCTGAGTAACTATGTTTAACTAACTCTATCTCAAAAACTATATTCGATCAACTTTAATTGAATAACTAATATTCAATTAAATCCTAATTCGATTAACTATGTTCAATTTACTCTATCTGGTTAACTCTTAATTCGAGTAGCAACTCTATCTCAATAACTATATTCGATCAACTTTAATTGAATAACTAATGTTCAATTAAATCCTAATTCGATTAACTACGTTCAATTTACTCTATCTGGTTAACTCTTAATTTGAGTAGCAATTATTCGATAAATTCTAATTGAATAACTAATATTCAATTAACTCTAGGATTAACCCTAACTGGTTAACTCTAACTGGTTAATTCTAGTCGATTTATTCCTTTGAATTAACTCTTATGATAAATTCCTTTTCTGGTTGTTTATACAAATAATTCCTTTTCTATTTGTTTACTTAATAAATAACTATTCCCTTTCAATTCTATCTATTTTCTAAATAAATATTTCCTTTATACTTCTATTTATTTCTTAAATAAATATTTCCTTTATACTTTTATGTTTGATTTCACAAATATTTTCCTTTATATTTGTTTTCACAAATATCTTCTTCCATATTTGTTTTCGCATATATTTTCCTTTATATTTGTTTTCACAAATATCTTCTTTTATATTTGTTTTCACAAATATTTCTCTTCCTATTTTATTTATTTAACAAATAAATATTTTCCCTTCAAATCTATTTGTAAGTGTTTTACAAATATTTCCTTTAAATTCTTATTTGGCTTTCCAAATATTTCCTTTGTACTTCCTTTGATTTTATAAATAGTTTCTTTTATAAATTCTATTTATAAATAAATATTCCTTTTATAATTTTATTTACTTTCTAAGTAAATATTCTTTTATCCTTCTATTTACTTTCTAAGTAAATACCCTTTTACAAAATTCTTTCTTTTTATAAATAATTTATTTCAATGCATAGTTTGAAATCTTCCTTCTATATAAAATCTTTCGATTTTATATAATATTTTATTTCAATATTTCTTTTGGTATTTAACAGTACCAAATAACCAGACCATTGTCGCTATAATCAATATCAGATTATACATCACATCATATAACACAATATATGAACAAAACAGTATTATAAATATTGAGGAACCCAGTTGGGTCCCTCCAACCTGTTTCCCTGCATCACAGATGTTAAACAACATGAATAAAAAAGTATTTTGATAAACAGAATCAATATTCGATTTAACGATTTATATATATATCGTTATCTATACTTTCGACCAAACAGTTAACACACAGCAATCAACAGATGATTAACAATTCTAAAAATACATTATAAAAATATAACTGTTCAGAGTTGGTGAGTTTTACTCAATTTGGAAGTTCATCGTTAAAGAACGATAAAAAAAATTTTATTTGAATCAAACAATTTATTTTGCCATAAATTCATATGAGCCCTAATCCACTTCCAGTCAGCTTCATTGTGAAGCTCTCGTCCATATGGTCCCACCGCAACTTACTGTTCGTCAATCTGATATCGTATGTAGAAGTTATGACGTTTTAAAGTTAATACAATTTTAAAATAAAATAAAACATGATTTATATTTCAACCGGGCCTTAGCCTTAATTAGCCAGCCCATCCTCACTTCTACGAACCCAGACCCATCGAAATCCTTCTTCCCCAATCGAAAATATCAACTCCAGAATAAAACTCCAACCTCCATTATCAACATTTATCACCTCGTTCTCCTCCAACGTTCCACCGATCACCACGAAACCACCATCAACGACTTGCTCTTCCAAAACTCCACCACCCTATACCCCAAACAACCAACCCGCAACCCCATTGTCGACCCCGACATCAGACATCCCCAACAGTACCCCGTCGGATTTTTCAACCGAACCCTTCCAGTTTTTAACGCAAGAACCATTTTCAAACCCTGAATTCAAAAACAACTTCGGATTCAAACAATATGGCTTCGATCTTCAGGTTTCCTTAACCCTAGGTGCTCACAGTCTTTCGCTGGAACTGTCGATCCCATCCGACACGCATCGCATGCCACAAAAGTAGTATAGGATCGAAGAGGATCATCCCAGGAACACAACTACACATATATATTTATTTATAGATGTTGATTTGGTTTTCTAAGGATTTTTAGAAGTGGAATTTTCTCGTTTTCTTTTTGCTCAAGAACGAAGGAAGTGGCGGCTCAAAGAGATATTATATAACGACTTTGTGAGGTTGAAAATGATGATGGCGTGGCCATTTCTAGGCTTTAGAAATAGGGTAGGATATTTTGGTTTATTTTATTTTATTTATTTATACCCGATCATTACTTTCTAAAAATTCATGTGATCATACACGACACTCAAAAATCAAGAAAATTGACATGCTCCTAGAGTTCGACATTACGGTCCCAACGAAACAGGTTTCGTCGAATTCCGACTCCTTTTGCTCACACAGCGTATTTTTAACCGTCAAAATACTGACTGTTCTTCACATAAAATTCCCGTACGGCCACATATTGACTTCAAAAATCACAGAAATTAAAATCTAGTAGTAATTTAATATTACGGAACCCACAAAATTAGTTTCATCGAATTCGGAGGTCGTTCGTAAAACTGGCTATTTTTATAGCTCTAAATAACCCATTTAAATATATAAATATATTTAAAAACAATTAAATTAAATATTAATAAATTAATATTATCGTGTATATCCACATACGATATCATATAGCTCCACATATTCCTATATGAATTTCCAGCTCGATATTTCAAACCCCGATATAAATCGATATTCGATTTATAATGAAATTCCTTTTTAAAATATAAATAATTCCTTTATAAATTATAAAGGAATTCCGTAGCGATTTTCTAAAATTTGATTTGAACATAAATCAAAATCTACACAATGAAATCCCGATTTTTCTCTTCCACTAGGAAGATATACTTCACCAGCTCCTAACATTTCTTATTTCACAGAAATCCGATTTAAAATGGACCCTGTACATTCAGTTGAAGTTCAAATCGCCAAATAGCCAACTGCCGCGCCATTTCGAGCTCGACTATATTTATAATATAATTAATACATTCAACTGTCGTTTATATAATATATTCGTTATTCAAATTAAATTCTAAACTGAATTATATATTTTGAATTTCCCCATTCGCACCATATCGCCATTTCAGCCCCTTTTGATTATTCCAGTATTTAATTTATTATTTAATTATTATTTTAATTAAATATTCACTCTTATTTAATTCAACGACCATTATATTCTCTAAATCATTATTTAAATAATTAAATTAATTAATTATTTTATCGCTGAAAATGCGGGTCATTACATTCTTCCCCACTTAAAATGATTTCGTCCTCGAAATTTCTAAGGTAGAAAACAAACCCTATCGATTGGTTAGAACTTATTTGTTCACTTTTTAACTCCATTTTTCAACTGGACCAATTTAATTTTAATTAAAATATTAATTAATCCATATCAACGAAAATTTTCAAAAATCCTGAAAATTTTCTAACACCTTAACTTTTTGAAAAATTTCGCCAGCACCTCCTTTGTACTGGTCAATAGGTCAAACTCCAACTCGCCTCTTTGGGCCTTCTCCAACCCAAAAGAAAAATCAAACAGCCAAGTGGCTAGCCAAACAGACTCATAAATCACCAAACTCATACAAAATAAACTTTTACCTTTTTGTCGGGCATATCACTATATCCTTTACATCTGCTGTCAATTCAGCATATACCAGTGTTATCCCAATCAAATTCTGATCAATTTATCCTCACACAGCTATTCGCTTAAACAAGCCAAATACCATTTCAAACTCAAATCCATTCTTGATTCCGACCTATTAACTTACCAATCCAGTATACTTAACCAAGTTAAGTTCCATCCACATTTTCATTAACTGGTTAATTTCTCTCGTCAGTTACTTTTATCTCATAACTCAGATTTTGATTTCCATTTGAAAAATCAATCCATATACACACCTAAGTCCAAGTATATTCAAAATCCATTTTACTTGATATCGTTCCATTTCAATTCAATTTCTATTACCACTTAACTGGCTTTATTTTAAATCTCAATTTGTTTTCACAAATTTTTATTTAAATTTGTTTTTAATTCAAATAATTTTCTTCCTGGGAGTTTTTAAACAGTTTACCTCTTTCAAAAATCAACTTTTCTTTTTTTGAAATTCAACACAACTCGTTTTTCCCAAAACAAATTCAAAAACAATCTCTTTGGTAGTAATCCGTCACTTACAACTCGAAAATGAACACTGATTATGCTGCAGTCATTATCAGAATTATTTTCCAGCTACAGAAGTGAGTTCAGTACTATATCACCTTTCAAAACCATTTCTAAATCATTTCTATTTTGAAATATTTTCAAAATACCATTCACCGTGCCTATAAAACAATTTAAAATCTCCCAGGATCTTAAAATTTACATATATTTAATCTAAATCCAATTACAAACACCTTTCCAAATTCTAGGGTTTTCATTTAAATTCCGATTTAAATTCAGACTTAATTCAATTCGAATTCATATATTTCGCTTATATGAATTCTGATTGGTTATTTACATAACCATTTAATTTATAATCTTACTCGATTATAATAACACCCAATATATCCAATGTAATAATTCCAATATAAATCCTTCATATCAAAATATAATTTGGGTAAAATTGTTTCATTTACCCTTTTCAAAACATATCGTGTCGACCCATCGTATTCGAGTGTTTATAATCTCCTACCGATACAGTGGATCAAACTGATTGATCAGAACCCATAAACAACTCAACCAATAAATCACGACAAAATAAAACAAATTTTTATATCAATAACAAATACGTTCACTCGTATATATACACTCAACTCAATCTAGGGTATTACTAACCCCATCTATACCGAGTCACGCCACAGAGCCAAGGTAATTACTTAACCTTAAGCTCTGATACCAACTGTAACAACCCGTTTTTTGGCGACTTTAGTTATCGACATAAATTTAATGACGACTAACTAAACATAAAAAAAGGGTAGTTAATGAAAGAAACTAGAGGGTGAGGATAGATAAGATGGAAACTTAGAATAGAAGAAGAAGAAGAACACAACATCAGAGTAACATGAACCTCACAGAGGAATGAATAAAATATAACATAACTTTTGAAATACAAACAGTATATGTATACAATAACATTGCAGAGTACAACACTTGCACCACAGCGGAAATAAACAATAGCTATATAATCCTAAAGCCTCCTGCTCTAAGCTCTCCAAGTGTATCTGTAAAATCCCGACTACTTGACTGCCATACAAATTTAGGCACCCAAGAGTTTAGGGAAAACAAACAAATAAACTCCGGGTCAGTCATGGGACTGGTGTGAATAAAACTCCAAACAATTGGTTAAATAAAGGATATCTCATAAGACCACGCCATGAAAACGGAATGGGTTTTTCCCTTATGAGAATCCAAACAACTTTAAAATCAATACTTGTCTGATATTATAATAATGTCGACATCAAGTAAATAACAATCTAGCGGAATGCTTGCATCTCATGTTCCACATATCATAAACCGTAGGTGCTTATGGGATAATGGATTTCCAACTATGACAAGGTATGGAACCACCTTCCGATCAGTGTACTCTAGGAACGATACACTGGAGTTCAACAAGAACATCTTGCAACTCAACCACATATGACCGACCACTCATTTCGCTTGAGTGTATCAAATGTATATCACCAACGGTTGGGATCAGCAACCGTTTCCCGTATATATATGGGACAACATTGATAGACTAAAGAAGCAAATGAATATTCTATAGATAGGTGATTATACACCCTACTTCGGAGCGACTGACTTAGCCATGTTGCCTGCTCGATTTCTGTCATTTACCGGATGTGAGGCTAGAAGCTACGCATATCTTTTTACATATCATATCTTCATTAACTTGGAATACCACATCGTCATACCCGCCAAATCATTTTCGATTTCCCTAATGGTATCACGGGTATGAAGCTAAGAGAAACGAATTCCTCCGCCACCAAACGTGATACGTTTGAAGAGATCAACATATATGATTCTTTAGGAATACTCTGTCAGACACTCGTCCATACAAGTTGTCCTGCGACTGGACAAACCGAAGGCACTATTCAGTACATCCATCTTAGGCAATCTTTACCTAAAATTTATACAACAGCCCTTGCACTTTACTCCATCATCAATTTTCTTTGGCATATATGATTCGCAATGCTTATGCCAATACCGAGTGGTTCTTCGGATAATAATCCAACCGGTCTCTCCATATTAACAACATTAAAATGGTCGAAAACTTTGATAGTCTGTCATTTAACTATCAAGGAAAAACACGTGTGCAAACAATGATATTATTTCCAGATGGAAATTATATCGATCAATCATCATTTAACATTTATCTCTCTATTAACTTATCCATTTTTCATCTCTTGTTTCCCTATATTCTAAATTCTTACTTTCTAAATTTAGAAAATATACGTTATTAACAATGGAAAACATTTCCATTTCTTTTTTTTTATATTAGAAAACATTTCTAATTCTTATTTGGAAAACATTTCCAAAGCTCCTTTATTTGGTTGAAACAGATGTTTAAATAAAACAGCGCTATGCCAACTCTAACCATTTACTAAATTCACTTAACCATCATTCACTATCAACCTTACCATTTCTTAGTTAAGAAGGAAGTCAATAAAGTTGGGGTATAATTACCTCTCAGACCTTAACTGAACAACGTTTTAACTTCAGAATAGAAAAAGTTTATCTTTTAAACCTTTAACAAACTTCCTTATGTAACTCTCTTTCGAATAATTTCTATTCGATAACTCCTCCCTTCGAATAACTATTTTCAATAATCTTTCTTACGAATAAATAGATTCGAAACCTTTCTTCGAATAAACTATATTCGATTAACTCTATTCAATTAACTCTTATCAATTTACTCTTACCGATTAACTCTATTGGATTAACTCTGTTGGATTAAATCTATTTGATTTAACTCTAATCGATTAACTCTTTTCACTTAACTCCTTTCGAATAAACTATATATGATAACTCCTTTAACTATATTCGAATAAACTATATTCGGTAACTCCTTTAATTCTATTCGAATAAACTATATTCAATTACCTCCTTTAATTCTATTCAAATAAACTATATTCGATTAACTCCTTTAATTCTATTCGAATAAACTATATTCGATTAACTCCTTTAATTCTATTCGAATAAACTATATTCAATTAACTCCTTTCGATTAACTAGATTTGATAACTCCTTTAACTCTATTCGAATAACTAATATTTGATTTAACTCCATTCGCTTGACTCTAGATCGCAGCGATCACAATGGTTACGCCTGATTCCCTTAGAAACATCCGACCGCCGTAGGCTATCTGCAGCCCTGCGAATTACGCTTGCAGTCGTACGCAATGGCAACTTATCCTGAGTAACTATGTTTGACTAACTCTATCTCAATAACTATATTCGATCAACTTTAATTGAATAACTAATATTCAATTAAATCCTAATTCGATTAACTATGTTCAATTTACTCTATCTGGTTAACTCTTAATTTGAATAGCAATTATTCGATAAATTCTAATTGAATAACTAATATTCAATTAACTCTACGGATTAACCCTAACTGGTTAACTCTAACTGGTTAACTCTAGTCGATTTATCCCTTTGAATTAACTCCTTTGAATGAACTCCTAGGATAAATTCCTTTTCTGGTTGTTTATACAAATAATTCCTTTTCTGTTTACTTACTTAACAAATAACTATTCCCTTTCAATTCTATTTATTTTCTAAATAAATATTTCCTTTATACTTCTATTTATTTCCTAAATAAATATTTCCTTTATACTTCTATTTGTTTTCACAAATCTCTTCTTTTATATTTGATTTCACAAATATTTTCCTTTATATTTGTTTTCACAAATATCTTCTTTCATATTTGTTTTCTCAAATATTTTCCTTTATATTTGTTTTGACAAATATCTTCTTTTATATTTGTTTTCACAAATATTTCTATTCCTATTTTATTTATTTAACAAATAAATATTTTCCCTTCAAATCTATTTGAAAGTGTTTTACAAATATTTCCTTTAAATTCGTATTTGGCTTTCCAAATATTTCCTTTATACTTTCTTTGATTTTATAAATAGTTTCATTTATAAATTCTATATATAAATAAATATTCCTTTTATAATTTTATTTACTTTCTAAGTAAATATTCTTTTATCCTTCTATTTACTTTCTAAGTAAATACCCTTTTATAAAATTCTTTTGTTTTATAAATAATTTATTTCAATGCACAGTTTGAAATCTTCCTTCTATATAAAATCTTTCGATTTTATATAATGTTTTATTTCAATATTTCTTTTGGTATTTAACAGTACCAAATAACTAGGCCATTGTCACTATAATCAATCTCAAATTATAATCACATCATATAACACAATACATGAACAAAACAGTATTATAAATATTGAGGAATCCAGTTGGGTCCCTCCAACCTGTATCCCTGCATTACAGATGTTAAACAACACGAATATAAAATTATTCTGATAAACAGAATCAATATTCGATTTAATGATTTATATATATATGTATATATGTATATATCTATATATTGTTATCTATACTTTCAACCAATACACAAGCAATTCAACCAAACAGTTAACACACAGCAATCAACAGATGATTAACGGTTCTAAAAATACGTTATAAATATATAACTGTTCAGAGTTGGTGAGTTTTACTCACTTTGGCAGTTCATCGTTAAAGAACGATAAACTGTTTGTTTGACTTGAATCAAACAATTTATTTTGCCATAAGTTCATATGAGCCCCAATGCACTTCCACTCAGCTTCATTATGAAGCTCTCGTCCATACGGCCCCACCGCACTTACGGTTCGTCAATCTGATATCGTATGTAGAAGTTATGACGTTTTAAAGTTAATACAATTTAAACTAAAATAAAACATGATTTATATTTTAACCGGGCCTTAACCTTTATTAGCCGGCCCATCCTCACTTTTACGAACCCAAACCCATCGAAATCCTTCTTCCCCAATCGAAAATATCAACTCCAAAATAAAACTCCAACCTCCATTATCAACATTTATCACCTCGTTCTCCTCCAACGTTCCACCGATCACCACGAAACCACCATCAACGTCTTGCTCTTCCAAAACTCCACCACCCTATACCCCCAAACAACCAACCCGCAACCCCATCGTCAACCCCGACATCAGACATCCCCAGCAGTACCCCATCGGATTTTTCAACCGAACCCTTCCAGTTTTGAACGCAAGAACCATTTTCAAACCCTGAATTCAAAAACAACTTTGGATTCAAACAATATGGCTTCGATCTTCAGGTTTCCTTAACCCTAGGTGCTCACAGTCATTCCCTGGAACTGTCGATCCTATCCTACACGCATCACATTCCACAAAAGTAGTATAGGATCGAAGAGGATCATCCCAGGAACACAACTACACATATATATTTATTTATAGATGTTGATTTGGTTTTCTAACGATTTTTAGAAGTGGAATTTTCTCGTTTTCTTTTTGCTGAAGAACGAAGGAAGTGGCGGCGCAGAGAGATATTATATAATGGCTTTGTGAGGTTGAAAACGATGATGGCGTGGCCATTTCTAGGATTTAGAAATAGGGTAGGATATTTTGGTTTATTTTATTTTATTTATTTATACCCGATCATTGTTTTCTAAAAATTCGTGTGATCACACACGACACCCAAAAATCATGAAAATTAACACGCAGCTAGAGTTCGACATTACGGTCCCAACGAAACTGGCTTCGTTGAATTCCGACTCCGTTTGCTCACACAGCGTATTTTTAACCATCAAAATACTAACTGTTTTTTACATTAAAATCCCGTACGGCCACATACTGACTTAAAAAATCACGGAAATTGAAATATAGCAATAATTTAATATTACGGATCCAACAAAATTAGTTTCGTCGAATTCTGAGGTCGTTTGTAAAACTGGCTATTTTTAAAGCTCTAAATAACCCATTTAAATATATAAATATATTTAAAAACAATTAAATTAAATATTAATAAATTAATATTATCGTGTTTATCCACATACGATATCATACAGCTCCACATATTCCTATATGAATTTCCAGCTTGATATTTCAAACCCCGATATAAATCGATATTCGATTTATAATGAAATTCCTTTTTAAAATATAAATAATTCCTTTATAAATTATAAAGGAATTCCATAGCGACTTTTCTAAAATTGATCTGAACATAAATCAAAATCTACACAATGAAATCCCGATTATTCTCTTCCACTAGAAAGATATACTTCACCAGCTCCTAATGTTTCTTGTTTCACAGAAATCCGATTTAAAATGGACCCTGTACATTCAGTTGAAGTTCAAATCGCCAAATAGCGAACTGCCGCGCCATTTCGAGCTTGTTATATTTATAATATAACTAATACGTTCAACTGTCTTTATATAATATATTCGTTATTCAAATTAAATTCTAAACTGAATTATATATTTTGAATTTCCCCATTCGCACATATCGCCATTTCAGCCCATTCTGATTATTCCATAATTTAATATATTATTTAATTATTATTTTAATTAAATATTCACTCTTATTTAATTCAACGACCATTATATTCTCTAAATCATTATTTAAATAATTTAATAAATAAATTATTTTATCGCTGAAAATGCGGGTCATTACATCTTAATTAAAAGATTTATTTTTTTCACATGGGGTTTAAGAAAAGTGTTACTGAAAACACCATTTACGACAAACCCAAAATCTAATTCTTTTCTTCAATTCCAATTAAATATTAATTAATTGGAAAACTTCACTAAATCTTAATTAAAATATTTATTCTTTTCTCAACTGGGTTCAAGAACAGTGTTAATGAAGACACCATTCACGATAAACCCAAAATCCAATTTGATATTAAACACAAGGCTCTGAATAGAAATTATATCAGCTTATATTCAATATCAAATTCTGAAACCAACAAATATCGTATTGGAAATAACGATATATAATATATCTTTCAAATTTCCATCACAATATCCGTATAATTAAGAAATCCAATATCGAAATATTCCGAAGATGATTTTGATCCAAATCCATTCCAATTCATATATTGGAAATTCTGATTATATTAAAACCCATTCTCAATCCAATTTATTTATTTACAAATAATTGGATTATAATTTTAGTTAAAAAATAGTTCATTTCGATAAAAATATACTTTTATCTTTTCTAATATGGAATTTTCCATCCCAATTCTTTCCAAATCATTTCTTATGATTTTACACGAATTATTAATAACTTTTATAATTTTATCAAGTCCTGTACAGTCGATTTCCATAAACGGTCATCGAACTGCACTTATGGCGACCTTTTCCAAATTTGATTTGGACATAATTCCAAATCCATCCATTAGATTTAGAATAATTTATATGCGTTGGAAAGCTCTTTTCAATAATGTCAATCCGATGGACGGATCTCCTGTAATGTCAATTCGAGGTCAATGGTCGAAATTCGCAAACTACCACGGCGCGGCGCGTTCTATTCAGGCCATTAAATATATAAAATATATATATTATATATATTTCTTCGATTTCCGTTTAAAAACGTATTTTATAAATCGTTTTAAAAATGATTTCAACTTCATATTCAATTTTAAATCAAAACTGAATATTCCATATCATTAATATAGGAATGATAATATTTTCAAAACATTAGATTTTGAAATCACTTCCATTTCGATATTCATTATAAAAATGAATAATATCGATATAAATATCGTTCACGTCTAAATGGCGTTAATCTAATCAACACGACTTCATATATTTAAATATTTTCGTGTCCATCCCAAATCGGACATCAAAATCATATTTTGATCCATTACTGAATATTATTTTAAATTATTAGTTATTTTAAAATGTTCATTATCTGCCATTTTAAAATATTCGGTTTTTTAAAATATAAATTCTTTCCGAATTGGAATCAGACACAGTTAACTACCAAATAATTTTATTTATATGGATTTCATACACACATGTACACAACAATAATCAAACACAGTCAACCATCATCCAAAGTGCATTGCACAACTATATCAGCGTTACATATGAATAATTAACGCTTACAACAGCCTGTCAACCAAGCGATTGACATACAATTAAACGATTGGGATTAGTGTACATGAAATATCATCCCAATACCCATGTGGGGTTTTCAAACAATAAACACTGATTATTATTTGTGCAGTTGGGCGATGTGTAAAATATATTGTCCCAATCCATATCAGTCAAACGTGTGTACATAAACAAATCATCTGATTTGTAAATGAATATTTATTCTATTCATATACTCGTAAAAAATTCTATTTTTAACTATAAAATATTTATTTCAACTCATGAATATTTTATATAGTTCATTTATACAATAAAAATGATATTTTTATTATTCTAATATTTTTAGAAAATTTCAGCAGTATAACAGCGTGATACTAGAACCGAAATAAGGTCTAGCCTAATCCCTCGCCTATTAATGGCTCGTGCCATGTACAAACCAAATTCTAATCAATTCAATTCAATTCATTTCACTCCCCATACCAAATTCAAACAAATAATCCAATCAACCAAACAAACATGGTTTCAAACAAAGGTGTCGGGTGCTACTAAGCACTGTTTGCATCCTAGTATATATATTTAACTAGAAAATCAATGAAAGTGAGAAGTTCTCATGTAACAACCCGGAAAATCTGGGCCAGTTTAAAATTTTTATTTTGGCAATTTTAGCGAATTTTGATTATTTAAAATGAATTATTTTAAATAATATCGACGAGAAACTTATTTTGAATAGAATTCGAACGTATATATTATACGCGTCGCCGTTAGAATATAAATATTTATATATAATTATAAATAGAATTAAAAATGGCGCGGTAGTTCGATAATTCGATTTCAAACTTCAATTGAATGTACCGGGTGCAAAACAATCCGGATTTTAGTGAAACCAAAAATAATGGAATCTAATAGTGAATATCTTTCCAACGAATCCGAAAAATCAAAAGTTAGTAGCGGGAATCAAAAGTTATGTCCAGTTGAAAATTCTGAATAGTCGCTATGGAATTCAGGCCCTTAAAAATGGACATTTTGCAAATGACCTCGGATTTCGACGAAACCACTTTTGTTGGATCCGCAGTGTCAAGTTATCGCTAGGTTTCAAATTTCATAATTTTTCGAGTCAATATGTGAGCGTGGCAAAGGAAAACGTGTTTTAACCATTTCAGTTGATTTTAATCGACTGGAAATTGGCCATTTTTCTAACGGTCTCAGAATTCGACGAAACTAGTTTTGTTAGGACCGTATCGTCAATACGAAGCTAGAAAATATTTTTATGGAATTTTTCTAGTTAGTATGTGACCCCGGTAATTTGAAACGTACGTTTAAAATTCAATAAAGTGATTTAAATGTAAATTCAAAGGAAACTGATCGAAACGGTCAAATCAGCTTGCGATACATATCCCATTGTGTTCGGAATGGGGGGGAAACGCTATGGGCGACAGGCGGTGGACCTCGTTTTGAGGTCGTATGTGAAAGTCAACCTTTAAATAATTAAATAAATAAAATAATACAAAAAAAAAAAAAAAAAAAATATTCCTTACTCTCCTTTATTTCTTCTGGCCCCCCCCGTTTCAATTTCAGTTCTTAAATAAAATAAAAAAAAAAAAAGGGGGAAAGCCATCGCGCGATGGCGACAGCCTACCGCCGCCCGAACCCTCCACCGACCCACCTCCCTCCAGCCTCACCTTGGCCACCGCGACGACAGAAGACCCCTCCCCTCGACTGGCGCCTGGCGCGAAGGCCCCACCCCTGCCCTCCTCGACGAAGACGAGACGCCCCCCCCCCCCAAATCGTTCGACGCCTCCGCGACCCTGGCCAGCGAGCCTGTGCCGCCGCCTCGAAGCCAGGAGCCTCCGACGATCAGCAGAACCCCCCCCCCCCCCATCTGTAAGTTTTTGTTTTTGTTTTTGGCTTTGCTATTTTATTTTCAAGTTTTAGAAAACTGATTTTAATTAATTTTAAAAACTGTTTTTTTTTTTTAGATTTAAAAACAGAAATGTTAAACTGATTTTAGATTTAAAAATGTTAAACTGATTTTAGATTTAAAAATGTTAAAACTGATTTTGATTTAAAAATGAAAAAAAACTGAATTTGTTTTATTTTTAAAACTGAGTTTTATCTACTTTAAAAGCTGAAGCTAGATTTTTATTTTATATAGTATATAGTTTAGATTTTTAATAGAAAAGAATTTTTATTTTTATATGTATAGGGCATTGAAGTAAAAATAGAAATTCATATGTCAAAAAGATTAGATTTTGAAAATGAAATAGATTAGATTTTTATCGATATGAATGTGAAGTAAAAATATGATTTTTATATTTTTTTAAAGTATTAAAAATATAATCTTTATAGGATAGAGAATATAAAGATATCATCTTTGTATATGTAGCGAAATAAAAATCTGATTTTTATTTTATATACATTGAAATAAAGTGGTGATTTTTATAAAAGCGAAAACTTTATTTTTATAAAGGTGAAATCTATATTTTAAAAATTTGATTTTTACATTGTTAAAAAGAAAAGAAACTGAAATGGTCATTGATTCAAAAATACAAGCAATCTTGATTTGAAAATAAAAAGACATCACTTTTGAAAATATAATGGAGAATATAAAAATTCGATTTTTATATATTGAACTTTGAACTAAAAATTCGATTTTTATATATTGAACTTTGAACTAAAAATTCGATTTTTATATATGGAACTTTGAAATAAAAATTCGATTTTTTTTTTTTATATATATAGTGGCCTTGGGCAACGAAGGTGACAAAAAGGCGAAACGACGAAGACTTCTGCAAATGAAGTGCCGTGGAGCTAGGATAGCTATAAGTGAGAATTTCTCACCTTTCAATTTATATTTCTAGTTATATATATATATACTAGGATGCAGACGGTGCTTATTAGAAGCACCCGACACCCGTCCACATACCATGGACTTGTTTGTTTGGATTGTTTGGTGATTGATCGAGATATTGGTTTGAATGTGGTTTGTGGTGTGAAAAATCGAATCGATAAATTGGTTAGGATTAGACGTGCGCCGTTATAAGGCGAAGGAGTAAGACTAGGTTAGACTCTTACTCCAAATTTTGTGGTTTGCAAAATGAAATTGATTTGATTGATGAGTGAATGGCGTGGGCCTTCACTAGACCGGGGATTAGGCTAGGCCTTGTCCCGTTTCTAGTATCGTGCCGTTATGCCGCCGAAATTTTCTAAAATATGTTAGAAAATAAAAATATCATTTTATTGTGTAAATGAATAATAGAAATTCATATGATAGAATAAAATGTTTTATCGTTAAAAATACAATTTTTAACGTGAATATGAATATAGTGAAAGTGAATAAAATAAATATTCATTTACAAACCAGATGGTTTGTTTATGTACACTTATTTGAATGACATTGATTGGGTCGATAAATTTTACACATCGCCTAACTGCACAAATAAAATATGTGTTTGATTGTTTGAAACCCCACACGGGTGTTAGGATGAAATTTGAAGTTCACTCATCCTGATTGATTAAATATGTCGATCGATTGATTGACATGCTGTTGTAAGCGTTGAATATCTATATTTGATGCTTATACAGTGTAGTGCACTTTGGTTGATGGTTGATTATTTTCAATGCTATTATATACATGTGTTGTATGAAAATCCATATAATTAATTTTATATGGTAATTGATTGGGCCTCATTCCAGTTTTGAAAAAGAAATATTTGAAATAGAATATTTGAAAATAAAGGAATATATGAAGCCGTGTTGATTAGATTGACGCCATTTTGACGAGAACGATATTTATATCGATTTTATCGATTTCGAAATGAATTGAATTGAAAACGAATTCAAAATGAATTGAATTGAAAACGATTTCGAAATGAATTGAATTGAAAACGATTTCGAAATGAATTGAATTGAAAACGAATTCAAAATGAATTGAATTGAAAACGAATTCGAAATGAATTGAATTGAAAACGATTTCGAAATGAATTGAATTGAAAACGATTTCGAAATGAATTGAATTGAAAACGAATTCGAAATGAATTGAATTGAAAGCGATTTCGAACTGAATTGAATTGAAAACGATTTCGAAATGAATTGAATTGAATATGAATTCAAACTGAATTGAAATTTGAATTGAATAGAAATGAATTTTAAAACGAATTTATAAGGAAGAATTCAATTTTTCTTTGAATTGAAATGGAAGTTGAAATAGGTTTTGAAACGATTTTAAAACTATTTATATAATTCGTTTTGAATAGAAATCGACGAAATATATATTATATATATTATATATATAATATAATGGCCTGAATAGAACGCGCCGCGCCGCGGCAGTTCGCGAATTTCGACCATTTATTTCAAACGGACATTACGGGAGATCCGACCGTCGGATTCTCCTAAAACCAGAACCGTTGGGTTCGTATCGAAAAGAGCTTTCTAACGAATGTTAGAAATTTGAAATCTAACGGTTGGATTTGGAATTATGTCCAAATCAAATTTGAAAAAGGTCGCTGTAAGTGCAGTTCGATGGCCGTTGATGGAAATCGACTGTACGGGCCTTGATAAAATTATTAAAAATAGTAATAATTTATGTAAAATCATAAGAAATGATTTGTGAAGATTTGGGATGAAAAACTCCATATTTGAAAAGATAAAAATAGATTTTTATCGAAATGAACTAGTTTTGAACTAGAATTATAATTCTATTTATTTTTAAATAAATAAATTGAATTCGAAAAGGGTTTTGAAAATAACCAAAATTTCCAATGATTGCATTGGAGTGGATTTAAATCGAAATTGTCTTCGGAATATTTCGATATTGGAATTCGTGATATTACAGGTGTTGTTATGGAAATTTGAAAGATATATATTTGTATCGTTATTTCCAATACGACATTTGTTAGTCGTAGAATTCGATATTGAATATAAGCCGATGTATTTTCTATTCAGAGCCTTGTATTGAATATCGAATGTGATTTGGGTTTGTCGTGAATGGTGTCTTCACTAACACTGTTCTTGAACCCAGTTGAGAAAAGATTAAATCTTTTTATTTAGATTTAATGAAGTGTACCAATTAAATGATATTTAATTGGAATTGAATTGATATTGATTTTTGGGTTTATCGTGAACAGTGTTTTAAATAACACTCGTTCTTTAACCCGATAATTAATGGAATGATTTTTGGGTTTATCGTGAACAGTGTTTTAAATAACACTCGTTCTTTAACCCGATAATTAATGGAATGTGACTTTGGGTTTATCGCGAACCGTGTTTTTAGATGACACTGATTCTTTAACCCAGTCACAGATTAAAACTAAGTGGAGTTTTAATGAATCTTTAATTAGATTGAAAAGATCGAGAATGGAGTATCACCAGTTTTGCTCCAGGCGATAGTTAAATCTTTAATTAGATTTGAATGTGAAATTTAGAAACTAACTGTCGGTTAGCCAAGCAGAATGGTTTTCTGGATATTGATCTGATGTTGGTTTCGGCCTTCGGGGTTAATATTTGGGGAATTATTCTCTTGATTAATTTACGGTTAGTGACTAATGAATTGGAATGAGGCGTATGTTGTGTTTGTGTAACACTTTTATAATATATACGTGAGTTATTCGGAAAGACCGGGTTTATCCCATTCTGAATAACTGATACGACGATAAGTCGAAGATGAAGACGATGGTCGAAGACCGGAAGTCTTCACGTCGTTTGGGTGATAACTGATGATCTTGATTGGGCTGTACACCCAAGAAGATGGAAACAGTTGGTGATCGTCCAGACGTACTTGGAGATCGATGGATATGCGGGGTACTAGGTGCCTCCGGTTTCGTTCAGACCCAGAACGGACTTGTAAATGGACTGTGTGTCTGACATCGGATTTCATTCTGTGTGACTGATATCGGTTGCATAGGATGGTTTGCCTGTGTGGCATGCTAAGATGCAAATGATCAAGGCTTCTGTTGAAAAGCAAAGTCTTGTGGTGATGATCAAAGCACGGCCTTTGTGGCGTAGCTTTGTGTAACGTTTACCTCGCGTGTTTCACACCAGGTATGAACCAAAAACGGGAGACGGACCTCAGGGAGGACTTGCGTTTCTTTCTAGCTAGAAGTGGCGTCAGTGGTTTTACACGCCCTGACGAGTTTGACTTATGTGGTTGTTGCTGTTGCGAGGCGCCTCGGTTATATCGGTTTCGGCCGAATGCATTCTGGTCGGCTGACGGACCAGACTTACACCCCATAGGGTGGGGAGACGTATTGTTCAGGCATAATAATCCACTCCGTGTGGACCGGCCCTGACGATCCAAGGGGCAGTTGCGGCTGTTCCTGAGGGGCGGGCTAGAGCGTCTCGAATCGGTTGAGGACTATCTTTTGCCTCGGTTCATAGATGGAAATCCAATTTCCAAATACGTGACATTTGCGGTTTTATTTGTAAACCTATATATGGCGACATAGTGGCATGGGACGCTCATGCCGCCTATGATTGATACTTATGATTTGAAGTTGTTTTATACACTTATAATAGTATCAAATGATTTGTTTTAAAACGTATCAAGCATCCTTTGGCTGTTATAAGGGAAAACCCTATCCTCGACTGCGTTGCATTGTGTGATGGGACCTGGGTCTTATAACAGCTTCATTTTTCTTTATTTAGCATTGCGCTGTTTGTTTCATGCACTGGTATTCTTGGGAGGAAACCCGTTCCGTATTATACGGCGTGGTCCCTTGATTTACCTAATGATTTAAAATAAAGATTAATAACTGTTTTAGTTCTCACACCAGTCACATGACTGACCTGGAGTTTATTGTTTTAACCTAAACTCTGGGTGCCCTTATTTTGACATGGGCAGCTAGTAGTTTTGGGTTTTGCAGATTTATATTCACAGGATCCTGGTTTACAGCTGGAACGATATCCGGAAAGCTTTGTATCCGTATATCTCATTCTAGTTGTGTATTGTATTATTTTCCGCTGCTATGTATTTAAATGTAATTTAAATCTCTGATATTTCTGTGTAATATTCATTTATACTCTATATATTCTTGTAATCTGATGCATTGTTGTAATATACAATGAAATGTTCTTCTGTATGCGTTCTGCTGTGGTTTGTTCTCGAACTATCCGTCGCTTTCCTTTACGGGGAAGTTGCGGGTCTTCACAGTTGGTATCAGAGCTTTGGTTTACAAAGCTAGAGAACAAGACACATTAGAAACATACGAAAGGATTCATCAGATATTGGATTAGTAATATCCAATTAGAATGACTCGTTAGAGATAGGATCAGTAGTATCCTAGAACGAGTGTGAAGAGTATATTTTTCAAATAAAAACAATTTTTGTTTTGAAAATTTAAAGCAATTATTCGTATTTGATTATCTATTTATATTGAGTTGGACAGTCCAGTATATATAGATTTTGCGTATACGTCTGATCCGCGTGTATTCGAAGTTTTAATATACTGGATAGATATAGAGTCACACTCTAGTCGCCCGGAGACGATTCTGATGATAGTCTAGACATCATCAGAATTGGTATTCGAGTTTCGAAGGTGTGATTTTCTATATATTTCCATTAGACTGGTGTGAGAACCAAAACTTATATATAGCTAGAATACATTGTTGTGATTTGGCATCAAAACATGATTTTCTTTATATATATCAAAATTATGAATTTGAAAAGCTAATTCACTAATTGATTGATGGTTGTATTGTTTGATTATTGTTTGAATAATTAAAATTTGGACCACTTAGTTCATTTGAAACAAATATTGAATTGTATTGAAAATTGGTTGCATTTGCTTGCATATACATATATATCATTGAACAGGTCATAGCAAGGAGGCTAGAGCAGAGAATAAAATTTGTTTGCCCGACAAATAGGTACATGTTTACTACATAATTTCCTGTTTTGTTTGGGTGATGATGATTTTATGAGCCTATTGGCTAGCCGCTTGGCTTTTTCTTTTTCTTTTTGAGATCTGAAGGACCGGGGAAGCTATTTGAAATTTCCCGATGCTCCCATTGCAGGGGAGGTTATGGCGAAATTTTTCGAAAATTTAGGGTGTTAGCCAAATTTTTGAAACTTTGAAAATTCTCAGAAACTGAAAAGTTGGAGAACGGAAGCCAAATCGAATGTAGAGTTGAATTATCAAACCACTTTCGACTTTGTTCCTTTTCGGGGACGAAAAGTTTTAAGTGGGGGAGATTGTAACAACCCGGAAAATCTGGGCCAGTTTAAAATTTTTATTTTGGCAATTTTAGCGAATTTTGATTATTTAAAATGAATTATTTTAAATAATATCGACGAGAAACTTATTTTGAATAGAATTCGAACGTATATATTATACGCGTCGCCGTTAGAATATAAATATTTATATATAATTATAAATAGAATTAAAAATGGCGCGGTAGTTCGATAATTCGATTTCAAACTTCAATTGAATGTACCGGGTGCAAAACAATCCGGATTTTAGTGAAACCAAAAATAATGGAATCTAATAGTGAATATCTTTCCAACGAATCCGAAAAATCAAAAGTTAGTAGCGGGAATCAAAAGTTATGTCCAGTTGAAAATTCTGAATAGTCGCTATGGAATTCAGGCCCTTAAAAATGGACATTTTGCAAATGACCTCGGATTTCGACGAAACCACTTTTGTTGGATCCGCAGTGTCAAGTTATCGCTAGGTTTCAAATTTCATAATTTTTCGAGTCAATATGTGAGCGTGGCAAAGGAAAACGTGTTTTAACCATTTCAGTTGATTTTAATCGACTGGAAATTGGCCATTTTTCTAACGGTCTCAGAATTCGACGAAACTAGTTTTGTTAGGACCGTATCGTCAATACGAAGCTAGAAAATATTTTTATGGAATTTTTCTAGTTAGTATGTGACCCCGGTAATTTGAAACGTACGTTTAAAATTCAATAAAGTGATTTAAATGTAAATTCAAAGGAAACTGATCGAAACGGTCAAATCAGCTTGCGATACATATCCCATTGTGTTCGGAATGGGGGGGAAACGCTATGGGCGACAGGCGGTGGACCTCGTTTTGAGGTCGTATGTGAAAGTCAACCTTTAAATAATTAAATAAATAAAATAATACAAAAAAAAAAAAAAAAAAATATTCCTTACTCTCCTTTATTTCTTCTGGCCCCCCCCGTTTCAATTTCAGTTCTTAAATAAAATAAAAAAAAAAAAAGGGGGAAAGCCATCGCGCGATGGCGACAGCCTACCGCCGCCCGAACCCTCCACCGACCCACCTCCCTCCAGCCTCACCTTGGCCACCGCGACGACAGAAGACCCCTCCCCTCGACTGGCGCCTGGCGCGAAGGCCCCACCCCTGCCCTCCTCGACGAAGACGAGACGCCCCCCCCCCCCCCAAATCGTTCGACGCCTCCGCGACCCTGGCCAGCGAGCCTGTGCCGCCGCCTCGAAGCCAGGAGCCTCCGACGATCAGCAGAACCCCCCCCCCCCCCATCTGTAAGTTTTTGTTTTTGTTTTTGGCTTTGCTATTTTATTTTCAAGTTTTAGAAAACTGATTTTAATTAATTTTAAAAACTGTTTTTTTTTTTTAGATTTAAAAACAGAAATGTTAAACTGATTTTAGATTTAAAAATGTTAAACTGATTTTAGATTTAAAAATGTTAAAACTGATTTTGATTTAAAAATGAAAAAAAACTGAATTTGTTTTATTTTTAAAAACTGAGTTTTATCTACTTTAAAAGCTGAAGCTAGATTTTTATTTTATATAGTATATAGTTTAGATTTTTAATAGAAAAGAATTTTTATTTTTATATGTATAGGGCATTGAAGTAAAAATAGAAATTCATATGTCAAAAAGATTAGATTTTGAAAATGAAATAGATTAGATTTTTATCGATATGAATGTGAAGTAAAAATATGATTTTTATATTTTTTTAAAGTATTAAAAATATAATCTTTATAGGATAGAGAATATAAAGATATCATCTTTGTATATGTAGCGAAATAAAAATCTGATTTTTATTTTATATACATTGAAATAAAGTGGTGATTTTTATAAAAGCGAAAACTTTATTTTTATAAAGGTGAAATCTATATTTTAAAAATTTGATTTTTACATTGTTAAAAAGAAAAGAAACTGAAATGGTCATTGATTCAAAAATACAAGCAATCTTGATTTGAAAATAAAAAGACATCACTTTTGAAAATATAATGGAGAATATAAAAATTCGATTTTTATATATTGAACTTTGAACTAAAAATTCGATTTTTATATATTGAACTTTGAACTAAAAATTCGATTTTTATATATGGAACTTTGAAATAAAAATTCGATTTTTTTTTTTTATATATATAGTGGCCTTGGGCAACGAAGGTGACAAAAAGGCGAAACGACGAAGACTTCTGCAAATGAAGTGCCGTGGAGCTAGGATAGCTATAAGTGAGAATTTCTCACCTTTCAATTTATATTTCTAGTTATATATATATATACTAGGATGCAGACGGTGCTTATTAGAAGCACCCGACACCCGTCCACATACCATGGACTTGTTTGTTTGGATTGTTTGGTGATTGATCGAGATATTGGTTTGAATGTGGTTTGTGGTGTGAAAAATCGAATCGATAAATTGGTTAGGATTAGACGTGCGCCGTTATAAGGCGAAGGAGTAAGACTAGGTTAGACTCTTACTCCAAATTTTGTGGTTTGCAAAATGAAATTGATTTGATTGATGAGTGAATGGCGTGGGCCTTCACTAGACCGGGGATTAGGCTAGGCCTTGTCCCGTTTCTAGTATCGTGCCGTTATGCCGCCGAAATTTTCTAAAATATGTTAGAAAATAAAAATATCATTTTATTGTGTAAATGAATAATAGAAATTCATATGATAGAATAAAATGTTTTATCGTTAAAAATACAATTTTTAACGTGAATATGAATATAGTGAAAGTGAATAAAATAAATATTCATTTACAAACCAGATGGTTTGTTTATGTACACTTATTTGAATGACATTGATTGGGTCGATAAATTTTACACATCGCCTAACTGCACAAATAAAATATGTGTTTGATTGTTTGAAACCCCACACGGGTGTTAGGATGAAATTTGAAGTTCACTCATCCTGATTGATTAAATATGTCGATCGATTGATTGACATGCTGTTGTAAGCGTTGAATATCTATATTTGATGCTTATACAGTGTAGTGCACTTTGGTTGATGGTTGATTATTTTCAATGCTATTATATACATGTGTTGTATGAAAATCCATATAATTAATTTTATATGGTAATTGATTGGGCCTCATTCCAGTTTTGAAAAAGAAATATTTGAAATAGAATATTTGAAAATAAAGGAATATATGAAGCCGTGTTGATTAGATTGACGCCATTTTGACGAGAACGATATTTATATCGATTTTATCGATTTCGAAATGAATTGAATTGAAAACGAATTCAAAATGAATTGAATTGAAAACGATTTCGAAATGAATTGAATTGAAAACGATTTCGAAATGAATTGAATTGAAAACGAATTCAAAATGAATTGAATTGAAAACGAATTCGAAATGAATTGAATTGAAAACGATTTCGAAATGAATTGAATTGAAAACGATTTCGAAATGAATTGAATTGAAAACGAATTCGAAATGAATTGAATTGAAAGCGATTTCGAACTGAATTGAATTGAAAACGATTTCGAAATGAATTGAATTGAATATGAATTCAAACTGAATTGAAATTTGAATTGAATAGAAATGAATTTTAAAACGAATTTATAAGGAAGAATTCAATTTTTCTTTGAATTGAAATGGAAGTTGAAATAGGTTTTGAAACGATTTTAAAACTATTTATATAATTCGTTTTGAATAGAAATCGACGAAATATATATTATATATATTATATATATAATATAATGGCCTGAATAGAACGCGCCGCGCCGCGGCAGTTCGCGAATTTCGACCATTTATTTCAAACGGACATTACGGGAGATCCGACCGTCGGATTCTCCTAAAACCAGAACCGTTGGGTTCGTATCGAAAAGAGCTTTCTAACGAATGTTAGAAATTTGAAATCTAACGGTTGGATTTGGAATTATGTCCAAATCAAATTTGAAAAAGGTCGCTGTAAGTGCAGTTCGATGGCCGTTGATGGAAATCGACTGTACGGGCCTTGATAAAATTATTAAAAATAGTAATAATTTATGTAAAATCATAAGAAATGATTTGTGAAGATTTGGGATGAAAAACTCCATATTTGAAAAGATAAAAATAGATTTTTATCGAAATGAACTAGTTTTGAACTAGAATTATAATTCTATTTATTTTTAAATAAATAAATTGAATTCGAAAAGGGTTTTGAAAATAACCAAAATTTCCAATGATTGCATTGGAGTGGATTTAAATCGAAATTGTCTTCGGAATATTTCGATATTGGAATTCGTGATATTACAGGTGTTGTTATGGAAATTTGAAAGATATATATTTGTATCGTTATTTCCAATACGACATTTGTTAGTCGTAGAATTCGATATTGAATATAAGCCGATGTATTTTCTATTCAGAGCCTTGTATTGAATATCGAATGTGATTTGGGTTTGTCGTGAATGGTGTCTTCACTAACACTGTTCTTGAACCCAGTTGAGAAAAGATTAAATCTTTTTATTTAGATTTAATGAAGTGTACCAATTAAATGATATTTAATTGGAATTGAATTGATATTGATTTTTGGGTTTATCGTGAACAGTGTTTTAAATAACACTCGTTCTTTAACCCGATAATTAATGGAATGATTTTTGGGTTTATCGTGAACAGTGTTTTAAATAACACTCGTTCTTTAACCCGATAATTAATGGAATGTGACTTTGGGTTTATCGCGAACCGTGTTTTTAGATGACACTGATTCTTTAACCCAGTCACAGATTAAAACTAAGTGGAGTTTTAATGAATCTTTAATTAGATTGAAAAGATCGAGAATGGAGTATCACCAGTTTTGCTCCAGGCGATAGTTAAATCTTTAATTAGATTTGAATGTGAAATTTAGAAACTAACTGTCGGTTAGCCAAGCAGAATGGTTTTCTGGATATTGATCTGATGTTGGTTTCGGCCTTCGGGGTTAATATTTGGGGAATTATTCTCTTGATTAATTTACGGTTAGTGACTAATGAATTGGAATGAGGCGTATGTTGTGTTTGTGTAACACTTTTATAATATATACGTGAGTTATTCGGAAAGACCGGGTTTATCCCATTCTGAATAACTGATACGACGATAAGTCGAAGATGAAGACGATGGTCGAAGACCGGAAGTCTTCACGTCGTTTGGGTGATAACTGATGATCTTGATTGGGCTGTACACCCAAGAAGATGGAAACAGTTGGTGATCGTCCAGACGTACTTGGAGATCGATGGATATGCGGGGTACTAGGTGCCTCCGGTTTCGTTCAGACCCAGAACGGACTTGTAAATGGACTGTGTGTCTGACATCGGATTTCATTCTGTGTGACTGATATCGGTTGCATAGGATGGTTTGCCTGTGTGGCATGCTAAGATGCAAATGATCAAGGCTTCTGTTGAAAAGCAAAGTCTTGTGGTGATGATCAAAGCACGGCCTTTGTGGCGTAGCTTTGTGTAACGTTTACCTCGCGTGTTTCACACCAGGTATGAACCAAAAACGGGAGACGGACCTCAGGGAGGACTTGCGTTTCTTTCTAGCTAGAAGTGGCGTCAGTGGTTTTACACGCCCTGACGAGTTTGACTTATGTGGTTGTTGCTGTTGCGAGGCGCCTCGGTTATATCGGTTTCGGCCGAATGCATTCTGGTCGGCTGACGGACCAGACTTACACCCCATAGGGTGGGGAGACGTATTGTTCAGGCATAATAATCCACTCCGTGTGGACCGGCCCTGACGATCCAAGGGGCAGTTGCGGCTGTTCCTGAGGGGCGGGCTAGAGCGTCTCGAATCGGTTGAGGACTATCTTTTGCCTCGGTTCATAGATGGAAATCCAATTTCCAAATACGTGACATTTGCGGTTTTATTTGTAAACCTATATATGGCGACATAGTGGCATGGGACGCTCATGCCGCCTATGATTGATACTTATGATTTGAAGTTGTTTTATACACTTATAATAGTATCAAATGATTTGTTTTAAAACGTATCAAGCATCCTTTGGCTGTTATAAGGGAAAACCCTATCCTCGACTGCGTTGCATTGTGTGATGGGACCTGGGTCTTATAACAGCTTCATTTTTCTTTATTTAGCATTGCGCTGTTTGTTTCATGCACTGGTATTCTTGGGAGGAAACCCGTTCCGTATTATACGGCGTGGTCCCTTGATTTACCTAATGATTTAAAATAAAGATTAATAACTGTTTTAGTTCTCACACCAGTCACATGACTGACCTGGAGTTTATTGTTTTAACCTAAACTCTGGGTGCCCTTATTTTGACATGGGCAGCTAGTAGTTTTGGGTTTTGCAGATTTATATTCACAGGATCCTGGTTTACAGCTGGAACGATATCCGGAAAGCTTTGTATCCGTATATCTCATTCTAGTTGTGTATTGTATTATTTTCCGCTGCTATGTATTTAAATGTAATTTAAATCTCTGATATTTCTGTGTAATATTCATTTATACTCTATATATTCTTGTAATCTGATGCATTGTTGTAATAATATGATTTTTATATAAAATAGATTAGATTTTTATCGATATGAATGTGAAGTAAAAATATGATTTTTATATTTTTTTAAAGTATTAAAAATATAATCTTTATAGGATAGAGAATATAAAGATATCATCTTTGTATATGTAGCGAAATAAAAATCTGATTTTTATTTTATATACATTGAAATAAAGTGGTGATTTTTATAAAAGCGAAAACTTTATTTTTATAAAGGTGAAATCTATATTTTAAAAATTTGATTTTTACATTGTTAAAAAGAAAAGAAACTGAAATGGTCATTGATTCAAAAATACAAGCAATCTTGATTTGAAAATAAAAAGACATCACTTTTGAAAATATAATGGAGAATATAAAAATTCGATTTTTATATATTGAACTTTGAACTAAAAATTCGATTTTTATATATTGAACTTTGAACTAAAAATTCGATTTTTATATATTGAACTTTGAACTAAAAATTCGATTTTTATATATTGAACTTTGAACTAAAAATTCGATTTTTATATATTGAACTTTGAACTAAAAATTCGATTTTTATATATGGAACTTTGAAATAAAAATTCGATTTTTTTTTTTATATATATAGTGGCCTTGGGCAACGAAGGTGACAAAAAGGCGAAACGACGAAGACTTCTGCAAATGAAGTGCCGTGGAGCTAGGATAGCTATAAGTGAGAATTTCTCACCTTTCAATTTATATTTCTAGTTATATATATATATACTAGGATGCAGACGGTGCTTATTAGAAGCACCCGACACCCGTCCACATACCATGGACTTGTTTGTTTGGATTGTTTGGTGATTGATCGAGATATTGGTTTGAATGTGGTTTGTGGTGTGAAAAATCGAATCGACACCCCATAGGGTGGGGAGACGTATTGTTCAGGCATAATAATCCACTCCGTGTGGACCGGCCCTGACGATCCAAGGGGCAGTTGCGGCTGTTCCTGAGGCTCGGGCTAGACAGTCTCGAATCGGTTGAGGACTATCTTTTGCCTCGGTTCATAGAAGGAAATCCAATTTCCAAATACGTGACTTTGCGGTTTTATTTGTAAACCTATATATGGCGACATGATATATGGTACCCATGCCGCCTATGATTGATACTTATGATTTGAAGTTGTTTTATGCACTATGCACTTATTATAGTATCAAATGATTTGTTTTAAACGTATCAAGCATTCTTTGGCTGTTATAAGGGAAAACCCTATCCCCCGGCTTGCGTTGCATTGTGTGATAGGACCTGGGTCTTATAACAGCTTCATCTTTCTTTATTTAGCATTGCGCTGTTTGTTTTATGCACTGGTATTCTTGGGAGAAAACCCGTTCCGTGTTATACGGCGTGGTCCCTTGATTTACCTAACTTTTAAAATAAAGATTAATAACTGTTTTAGTTCTCACACCAGTCACATGACTGACCTGGAGTTTATTGTTTTAACCTAAACTCTGGGTGCCCCTATTTTTGACACGGGCAGCTAGTAGTTTTGGTTTTGCAGATTTTTTTATTTCAAAGTTCAATATATAAAAATCGAATTTTCAGTTCAAAGTTCAATATATAAAAATCGAATTTTTAGTTCAAAGTTCAATATATAAAAATCGAATTTTTAGTTCGAAGTTCAATATATAAAAATCGAATTTTTATTTCAAAGTTCAATATATAAAAATCGAATTTTTATTTCGAAGTTCAATATATAAAAATCGAATTCTTATTTCGAAGTTCAATAGATAAAAATTCTATTTTTCTATCGATGTTCAACATATAAGAATTCTATTTTTCTATCGATGTTCAACATATAAGAATTCTATTTTTCTATCGAAGTTCGACATATGAAAATTCTATTTTTCTTCCTTGAAAAATCCTATCATCTCGTTTATAAAAATCAAAGCTTTTTTTTTTTTTTTTTTTTTTTTTTTAATCAATTCAGTTTTAATCTTTTAAAAATCAGTTTTTAAATTATGTTAAAAATCAGTTTTTAATACTCTTTAAAATTTACAGTTTTAAACTTTTTAAAATTTACAGTTTTAAACTAAAATCAATTTTCAGTTTTTATCTAAAATCCGGATTGTTTTGCACCCGGTACATTCAATTGAAGTTTGAAATCGAATTATCGAACTACCGCGCCATTTTCAATTCCTTTTATAATTATATATAATTATTATATATTCTAACGACGACGCGTATAAATATATACGTCGAATTATATTCAAAATAAATTTTCGTCGATATTATTTAAAATAATTCATTTTAAATAATCAAAATTCGCTAAAATGGCCAAAATAAAAATTTTAAACTGGCCCAGATTTTCCGGGTTGTTACAATCTCCCCGACTTTGTTCCTTTTCGTCACCTTTGGGATCCAGTCCTCCAGTTTTATTTCTGAATTTTTGAACAGTTTGGATTTTTCCGTAATGTCAACGTAATCCTTTTTCACGCTATTCATAGTAAAAACCATATTTTAAATATGATATTTACATTAAAAATCATATTTTTAATCAACGATATTTATATTTAAAAATCACATTTTTTTCGTAATTAAAAATCACATCTTTTTGTAATTAAAAATCACATCTTTTTGTGTTTAGAAATTGGTTTTACACTATGTATTTATATAAATTAAAAACTAATTAAAATAAAAAGGAGAAGCTCACTGTTTTCATTGTCTTCTTCGTTCGCTGAAACCCTGCAACCATCGATCACCCAATTCTGCCGCCAGACACCGTCGAATGTTGATCAGAGGGGGAACCGCCTGAAGCGGCGCTGGGGTCAGGGAGGTGAAAGGGGTGGCGGCGGATCATGGAGAGCTGAAGGCACGGTTTTCTGTTCGATTTGGGGTGTGCGGTTTTCGGAGGAGGTGGAGGTCGAGGGGGTGCCGTGGTGGTCCAGGCAGGCGGCGCTAACCGCGGTGGCAGCGTGGAGGAGGAATCACGGCGGTTGTTTTTCTCTTTTTTTTTATTTTATAAATTCGATCTGAGGAATAAGGAGAGAGAGGGGAGAGGGAATAGAAAGGGGTGATTATATAATATAATTTATTTTATTTATTTATTTTCTCCAAAAAAGTTGACTTTTCACTTGAACCCCAAATCAAACCCAACGACTGTCGCCCCTAGCTAATTACCCCCATTTCGAATGCAATGGGATACGTTTCGTAACCCAGATCGGTTGTTACGATCAGTTTTTTTTTAAATTAAAATATAAATCAAATTATATTTAATTAAAACATACATTTCAATTTATCGAGGCCACATACTGACTCTGAAAATTCCAAAAAATATATTTCTAGCTTTGTTTTAACGATACGGTTCTAACCAAACTAATTTCGTCGAATTTGGAGACTGTTTGAAAAACGGTCATTTTCCAGTCGATTAAATTCAAACTGAACTGACCAAACACGTTTAAATCCACCACGATCACATATTAGTTCCAAAAATTATGAAAATTGGAATCTAGTAATAACTTGACATTCCGGATCCAACAAAAGTTGTCTCTTCGAAAACGGAGGTCATTTACAAAATCGCTATTTTTAAGGGCTATATATTATATAAATTCCATAGCGACTACTCTGAATTTTCAGCTGGACATAACTTTTTATTCCCGTTATCAAATATGGATTTTTCACATTCGTTGGAAAGATATTTTCAAACAGATTCAAATATTTCTGGTTTCACTAAAATCCGGTTTATTTTGAATCCTGTACATTCATTTGAAATTTGAAATTGAATTTTCAAACTACCGCGCCATTTCCAATTCCTTTTATAATTAAAATAAATATTTATATTCTAACTTCGATTTAAATAAATATATACATTCTAATTCTATTTAAAAATAAATTTCTATTCTTTATTATTTAAAATAAATATTCAAAATTCATTAAAATTAATACGTTCATTTAATAAATATTTATCATTTTAAATATTCAAAATTCATTAAAATTACCAAAATAAAAAAATTAAATTGGTTTTGATTTTCCAGGTTGTTACACTTAACAAGTTTATACTACCACATACGACGAGCGTGATGATAAAAGTAATCCAACTTAATATTTCGAACACGATGGAACTGGTTTCGTCGAACTCCGAGATCGTTTGCAAAAGTTCCTTTAATTTCACAACGTTAATTGATACGCTTTTTAATTGCGCACGATCACAAAATAAATCCAATTGGCATGAAACTGGAAATCTTAGAATAATTAATCACTACGGATTTAACAAAATTAGTTTTGTTAAAATCTGACATCGTTTGAAAATTGGTTATTCTTAAATTCCGTATTAAATCGATATAATATAAATCGATTTCAAAATAAACAAATCTATTCATAATTAAATATTATTACCTTATATATTCAAAAAGAATTTATATAGCTTCATCATAATCTAATTTAAATTTAAAATTCGATATTTCTATTTTCAAGTTAAATCAATATTGTAACAACCCGGAAAATCTGAGCTAATTTAAAATTTTTATTTTAGCAATTTTGGTGAATTTTGAATATTTAAAATGAATTATTTTAAATAATAACAACAAGAAATTTATTTTGAATAGAATTAGAACATATACATTTATTTGAATCGTCGTTAGAATATAATTATTTTATTTTAATTATAAAAGGAATTGAAAATGGCGCGGTAGTTTGAAAATTCGATTTCAAAATTCAAATGGATGTACAGGATTCAAAATAAACCGGATTTTAGCGAAACCAAAAATATTAGAATCTATTTGAGAATATCTTTCCAACGAAATTTCTTAGCGGGAATCAAAAACTACGTCCAGTTGAAAATTCATAATAGTCGCTATGGAATTCTGGCTCTTAAAAATGAAAATTTTGCAAATGACCTTGGTTTTCGACGAAACCACTTTTGTTGGATCCGGGATGTCAAATTATTGCTAGATTCCAAAATTCGTAATTTTTAAAATCAATATTTGAGCGTGGCAAAGGAAAACGCGTTTGACCAGTTTTAGTTGATTTTAATCGACTGGAAAATGGCCATTTTTCAAACTGTCTCAGAATTTAACAAAATTAGTTTTCTTAGGACCGTATAGTCAATACGAAGCTAGAAATAATTTTTCTGGAATTTTTAGAGTTAGTGTGTGGCCCCGGTAAATTGAAATGTGCGTTCAAATTCAACATATAGATTTATATTTTGATTTTGATGAAAACTGATTGAAACGATGGAATTGGTTAACGGGACATATCCCATTGTGTTCGGAATGGGGGTAATTAGCTGGGGACGATGGTCGTTGGGTTTGATTTGGAGTTCGAATGAAAAAGTAACTTTTTGGAATTAAATATATAAATGGTCAACCCTCTCCTCTTCTCTCTCCTCATTCAAAACTCATGCAAGAAAAAAAGAAGAAGGATAACCCATCACTCCTTCATCCGCTCCTCCTCCCTCCCCCTTCCGCATCACCGTCGGCCTCCTCCTCCTCTTCCTCCCTCCTCTCTCTCCTCCTCTTTCTCTCTTCAAATTGAAATCCCTAAACCCCCAAATTGCAAACCACCACCTCCACGCGCCCTTCCACCGCCACCACCACTTTGTTGCGCCTCCCCAACACCCAATCAAGACCAGCGCCGCCACCCCCCTCAGCCTAGCTCCGACCGTGGGCCCCGTTTCACTAAAATTCCTTTTTCACCAAATTTTCGTTTTTACATAACAGCCCCTGACTTTGTTTCGCAAATAACTCTCAAACGGTGCGCTTTTGGCCAAATCTCCTCTTGACCAAAGTCAAAGAGCACGATTTTCCCTTCGATATGGTGTATGATAGTCCTATTTTGGATTGCGGAGTTGTCGGGAAAACGCGTCCAAAGTCTGCTGTCCAAACACTGTCAAAATGCTGTCTTTTCGCGATTTCCAGCGAAATGGCACATTTTCGGAAGGAAGACCACTAGGCGAAAGTTTTCCGGAATGGGGCGTTTAAGCCAAAAAAAAATGATGGTGTGAAGATTGGAGCTCGTTTGCAAATTCTGGAACCAGAACAACAAATCCAGGCGATAGAAAATATGTGAGTTTTCTCCGTTTTAAAGCTTCTATGGTTTTTGACATATGAAGTAAATAAAAATATGATTTTTATATTATAGAGATAATAAAAATATGATTTTTATATTATAGAGATAATAAAAATATGATTTTTATATATGTAATGAAGTACAAATTTGATCTTTATATTTGTAGCGATAGGATAAAAATACGATTTTTAAATATGAAGTGACGATAAAAAATTGTGATTTTTATCATATATGTATCAAAGTAAAAATATAATTTTTATCATTTGAATGGCAATGTAAAAATGCGATTTTTATATATTCATTAACGATAGAAAGATAGAATTTTTAGTTATATAGTAGCGGTATAAAAATAGAATTTTTATCTATATAGTAGCGGTATAAAAGTAGAATTTTTATCCATATAGGGTAGTTATAAAAATGTGATTTTTATATACATAGCAACAATATAAAGATGCGATTTTTATAGTGGATACGGACAACGAAAGTGGCAAAAGGCGAGCGGCTAAGATTTTCTACATATGAAGAGTCGCGGCATTTGGTTTAGCTAATCGGTGAGAACTTCTTACTTTTATTTTTGTTTTCTAGTTAAAAATATATACTAGGATGCAGACGGTGCTTAGCAGAACCCGACACCCGTCGTCCACAGACCATGGACGACTTGTTTGTTTGGTTGTGTAGTTGATTAGATTATTGGTTTGAATTTGGTTTGGTGTGTGAAATGGAATTGATTAGATTGGTATGTGTATGGAGTAGGCCATTATTTGACTGGGGATAAGGTTAGGCCTTGTCCCGTTTCTAGTATCGTGTCGTTATGCCGCTGAAATTTTATAAAATAAGTTAGAAAAAAATATCATTTTATTGAATAAATGAACTGAATAGAATATTCATTTACAAATAAGACGATTTGCTTATGTACACTGATTTGACTGATATTGATTGGGACGATAAATTTTACACATCGCCCAACTGCACAAATAAATATCTGTGTTTGTTGATTGAAACCCCACACGGGTAATGGGATGATATTTGATGTACACTAATCCCGATTTTTTAGTTGTATGTCAATCGATAGGTTGACAGACAGTTGTGTAGTGCACTTTGGATGATGGTTGATTATTTGTCATTGCTATGATATACATGTGTTGTATGGAGTCCATATAATTGACATTATATGGTAATTGATTGGGCCTCATTCCAATTTGGAAAATTAAAGAATATTATAAAATAAATATTCATGTGTTGAATAGAATAAATAGTCATGTGTTGACGATGCTCATGTGTTGAGAATATTCATGTGTTGAAACTTATCATGTGTTGAGTAAAATATTTTAAAAATAAAAATTTACATCTTTATCATATATAAAATTAGAAACTAACTGGAAACTAGTTAAGATGAGTGGTTTCCTGGGTGTTGATTTTATGTTGGTTTCGGCCTTCTGGGTTAATACTTAGGAAATTGTTCTCTTGCTAATTTACGGTTAGAGTCTGATTAAGAATTAAACGATACAAAACACAATTTTATCAAATATATAAAATAAACAAAATAATCATGTGTTGACAATACTCATGTGTTGAGAATATTCATGTGTTGAAAATATTCATGTGTTGAGTAAAATATTTTAAACAATAAAATTTACATCTTCATCATAATTTTATAAAATATACTAAATAACAAAATATTCATGTGTTGACGATACTCATGTGTTGAAAGAAATATAGATTCATGTGTTGAATAGAATAAATATTCATTTGTTGAATAGAATAACGAAGTTATTGAAATATATAAAGCCGTGTTGATTAGAGATGCGCCATTTCGACGCGAATAATATTTATATCGATTTTACTCGTTTTTATAATGAATAGAGAAAAGGAAGTGATTTGAAAATATAACGTTTTGAAAATATTATCATTTATATAGTAATGATATGAAATATTCAATTTTGATTTGAAATTGAATATGAAGTTGAAATTGTTTTGAAAACGAATTTAAAACGATTTATAAAATACGTTTTGAATTGAAATCAACGAAATATATATAATATATATATTATATATATTAAATGGCCTGAGTAGAACGCGCCGCGCCGCGGTAGTTTGCGAATTTCGACCATTGACTTCGAATTGACGTTACGGGAGATCCGACCGTCGGATTCTCCCGAATCCAGAACCGTTGGGTTCGTATCGAATAGAGCTTTCCAATGCATACTAGAAATTTGAAATCTAACGGTTAGATTTGGAATTATGTCCAAATCAAATTTGGAAAAGGTCGCTGTAAGTGCAGTTCGGTGGCCGTTATTGAAAACCGACTGTACGGGCCTTGATAAAATTATTAAAAATATTAGTAATTTGTGTAAAAACATAATATATGAATTGGAAAGAACTGGGATGAAAAATTCCACATTTGTAAGGATAAAAATATATTTTTATCGAAATGAACTAGTTTTGAACTAGATTTGAAGTGGTTTTAAAATAATCAGAATTTCCAATACGTGAATTGGAATGGATTTGAACCGAAATTATCTTCGGAATATTTCGATGTTGGATTTCGTGATTATACAGATATGGTTGTGGAAATTTGAAAGATATATTTATATCGTTATTTCCGATACGATATTTGTTGGTTTCAGGATTTGATATTGAATATAAGCCGATACATTTTCTATTCAGAGCCTTGTATTTAATATCAAATGGGATTTTAGGTTCATCGTGAATGGTGTCTTAAATAAAACTGTTCTTGAACCCAGTTTAGAAAAGAATAAATCTTTTAATCAAGATTTAGTGAAATTGTCCAGTTAACTGGTATTTAATTGAAACTGAATTTAAATTGGATTTTGGGTTTACCGTGAACCGTGTTTTAGATGACATTGGTTCTTTAACCCAGTTAAAGACAGGATATTGATTTTTGAGAAGATTAAAACTAAGTGGAGTTTTAATGAATCTTTAATTAGATTGGAATGATCGAGAATGGATTATCACCAATTTTGCTCCAAAGCGATAGTTAAATCTTAAATTAGATTTTAACGTGAAATGGTAATTAATATTTACCGATAACATTGTGGCGTTAGATATGGAGTATTGCTAGTTTTGCTCCATGGAATGAATATGTTGGGATTGGGAAATAAAATAAAATAAATAATTACTTCGGTGTGGTTCGTTAATCCCGACTAGTTTGGAAAACCATAATATGGTTTTAAATGATATCCAAAGGAAGATTAAAGAATAAATTTAAAAGAATTTATCTTTGATAAAATTAATGGGAACCTTTCCCTAAGAATGTGAATATTTGAATAAAAGAATATTCTGAATTGGAATGAGGCGTATGTTGTGTTTGTGTAACATTTGTTTATTATATACGCAGGTTATTCGGAAAGGCCGGGTTTATACCCATTATGAATAACCGATTCGACGATAAGTCGAAGATGAAGATGGTGGTTGAAGACCGGAAGTCTTCATATCGTTTGGGTGATTACTGATGACCTTGATTGGGTTGTACACCCAAGATGAGGGAACCAGTTGGTGATCTTCCAGACGTACTTGGAGATCGATGGATATGCAAGGAAAGTGCCTCCGGTTTCGTTTAGAACCAAAACGAACTTGTAAATGGACGGTGTGTCTGACATTGGATTTTATTCTGTGTTGATTGATCTCTATTAAATGTACATCTGTTTGGCAGCAGAGAATTTATTCTCTCGCTTAACGCCCTTCTCTGAGACGTACGAGCTCAGAGGTTGTATATCGATGAACATCAGTCGCATGGAGTGAATTGCCTGTGTGGCTTGCCTAAGTGGCAAACGATCAAGGCTTTTGTTGAAAAGCAAAGTCTTGTGGTTGATGATCAAAGCACGACATGTGTGGCATAGCATTTTGTATAGCATTAATTTGCGAGCCTCACACCTCGGTATGAGTCAAAAACGGGATGCGGACCGTTGGGAGAACACAACGTTTCTTTCTAGCTATGGGTGATGTCAGTGACCTACCAGTCCTGACATTTATATACTTTTTACCTGTGTGGCTGTTGGAATGCGAGGCGCCTCGAATATATGGTTGATAATTGGCACTATGTCAGCCGATGTACAGACCATTATATAGGTCCTATAGGACCGGGAAACGTGTGTTTAGGAATTGCCAATCCTCAAAAGTAAGAGAGGACCGGCCCAACCGATTCCAAGGATCGCTGTGTGTGGTCCTGAGACATTTGCTAGAGTGTCTCGAACGGAGAGGAGCTTGCCCCTTGCCTCGAATCATGATGGAAATCCAATTTCAATACGTGATATTTCGGTTTTGATTGTAGAGCCTAGTATGACGACATAGTGGTATGGGTCATTCATGCCGCCTAGGATTGATATTTATGATTGAAATTGTCTTGACACTATACACTTATAATAGTATTAAATGATTTGTTTTAAACGTACCAAGCATGTTTGGCTATTATAAGGTAAAAACCCTATCCTCCGGCTTGCGTTGCATTGTGTGATGGGACTTGGGTCTTATAATAGCTTCATTTCTTTATTTAGCATTGCGCTGTTGTTTTATGCACTGGTATTCTTGGGGTAAAAACTCGTTTCGTGTTATACAACGTGGTCCCTTGATTTACCTAACTTTAAAATAAAGATTAATAACTATTTTAGTTCTCACACCAGTCACATGACTGACCTGGAGTTTATTGTTTTAACCTAAACTCTGGGTGCCCCTATTTTCGACACGGGCAGCTAGTAGTTTTGATTTTGCAGATTTATATTCACAGGATCCTGATTCACAGCTGGAACGATGCTCGGAAAGCTCTGTATCCGTGTATTACTTTCAGTTGTGTTTTGTATTATTTTTCCACTGCTATGTAATTTATTGTAATCTCTGATATTTATCGAATGTATTTTATTTGTTCATACTCTGTATATTCTTGTATCTGACGGAATCGTTGTAATTAACAATGAAATGTTCTTCTGTTTGTGTTCTAATTTGTCTTGTCCTCAAAGCGATTCGTGCTTTCCTTCACGGGGAAGTCGCGGGTTACTACAGTGGTATCGGAGCTTTGGTTTACAGAGCTCGAGAACAAGACACATTAGAACCATATGAAAGAATTCATCAGATATTGGATTAGTAATATACAATTAGAATGACTCGTTAGAGATGGGATCAGTAGTATCCTAGAACGAGTGTGAAGAGTATATTTTTAAAAAGAAAACAATATTGTTTTGAAAATTTAAACCAGTTTATACGTATTTGAATATTTTATTTGTATTGAATTTGGACAGTCGAGTATATAAAGATTTTGCATATACGCGTCATGAACGTATATTCGAAGTTTTAATATATTGGATAGATATAAAATCACACTCTAGTCGCCCAGGGATAATTCTGATGATGATTGCAACATCATCAGTATTTGTGTTCGAGTTTCGAAAGTGAGATTTCTATATATTTCCAATTGACTGGTGTGAGAACCAAAATATTGTTAGAATATATTGCTGTGATTTGGCATTAAAAATCTGATTTTTGGACTATATATCAAAGATATGAATTTGAAAAGCTAATCAACTAATTGATTGTTGATTGTGTTGTTTGATTATTGTTTGATTAATTGAATGTTGAACCTTTAGCTAAATTGAACCGCATAGTGAGTTGTATTGAAATTAGTCGCATTTGCATGCATATACATGTACTTACATTGAACAGGTCATAGCAAGGAGGCTAGAGCAGAAGAATAAAATTGTTTTCCCAACAAATAGGTACATGTTTACAAATTTATTGGGTTTGGATGATTTTATGAGCCGATTGGCTAGCCGATTGGCTAGCCGCTTGGCTGTTTCTTTTTCTTTTTGGATTGGTGAGGGCCTTGGGAGGCTATTTGAAATATCCCAAAGCTCCCGGTGCAGGGGAGGTTATGGCGAAATTTTTCGAAAATTTAGGGTGTTAGCCAAATTTTTGAAAAATTTGAAAAGTTCTTAAAAACTGAAAAGTTGAAGAACTTAAGCCGTAATGAAAACAATGGAAGTTGATTTGATTAGTTAAACAACTTTCAGCTTCATTCCTTTTCGGGGATGAAAATTTTTAAGTGGGGGAGATTGTAACAACCCGGAAAATCTGAGCCAATTTAAAATTTTTATTTTGGCAATTTTGGTGAATTTTGAATATTTAAAATGAATTATTTTAAATAATAACGACGAGAAATTTATTTTGAATAGAATTAGAACGTATACATTTATTTGAATCATCGTTAGAATATAATTATTTTAATTTAATTATAAAAGGAATTGAAAATGGCGCAGTAGTTTGAAAATTCGATTTCAAAATTCAAATGAATGTACAGGATTCAAAATAAACCGGATTTTAGCAAAACCAAAAATATTAGAATCTATTTGAGAATATCTATCCAATGAATCCGAAAAATCAAAATTTCATAGCGGGAATCAAAAGTTATGTCCAGTTGAAAATTCAGAATAGTCGCTATGGAATTATGGCCCTTAAAAATGGAAATTTTGCAAATGACCTCGGTTTTCGACAAAACCACTTTTGTTGGATCCGGGATGTCAAATTATTGCTAGATTCCAAAATTCGTAATTTTTCGAATCAATATGTGAGCGTGGCAAGGGAAAACGCGTTTGACCAGTTTTAGTTGATTTTAATCGATTGGAAAATGGTCATTTTTCAAACGATATCAGAATTTGACGAAATTAGTTTTGTTAGGACCGTATAGTCAATACGAAGTTAGAAATAATTTTTCTGGAATTTTCAGAGTTAGTGTGTGGCCCCGGTAAAACGAAATGTGCGTTCAAATTCAATATAGAGATTTATATTTTGATTTTGACGAAAACTAATTGAAACGATGGAATTGGCTAACGGGACATTTCCCATTGTGTTCGAAATGGGGGTAATTAGCTAGGGATGACAGTCGTTGGGTTTGATTTGGAGTTCGAATGAAAAAGTAACTTTTTGGAATTAAATAATTAAATATATAAATGGTCAACCCTCTCCTCTTCTCTCTCCTCATTCCAAACTCACGCAAGAAAAAAAGAAGAAGGAGAACCCGTCGCTCCTTGAGCCGCTCCTTCTCCCTCCCCCTTCCGCATCACCGTCGGATTCCTCCTCCTCCCCTTCTCTTTCTCCCTCCTCTCTCTCCTCCTCTTTCTCTCTTCAAATTGAAATCCCTAAACCCCCAAATTGCAAACTACCACCTCCACGCGCCCTTCCATCGCCACCACCACCTTGCTGCGCCTCCCCCGCACCCAATCAGGCCCAGCGCCGCCACCCCCTCATCCTAGCTCCGACCGTGGGCCCCGTTTCACCGAAATCCCTTTTTTCACCAAATTTTCGTTTTTACATAACAGCCCCTGACTTTGTTTCGCAAATAACTCTCAAATGGTGCTCTTTTGGCCAGAACTCCTCTAGACCAAAGTCGAAGAGAACGATTTTCTCTTCGATTTGGTATATGATAGTCCTATTTTGGATTGCGGAGTTGTCGGGGAAACGCGTCCAAAGTCTGCTGTCCAAACACTGTCAAAATGCTGTCTTTTCACGATTTCCAGCAAAATGGCATATTTTCGGAAGGAAGACCACTAGGCGAAAGTTGTCCGGAATGGCGCGTTTAAGCTATAAAAAAAAATGGTGTGAAGATTGGAGCTTGTTTGCAAACTCTGGAACCAGAACAACAAATCCGGGCGATAGAAAATATGTGAGTTTTCTCCGTTTTAAAGCTTCTATGGTTTTTGACATATGAAGTAAATAAAAATATGATTTTTATATTATAGAGATAATAAAAATATGATTTTTATACTATAGAGATAATAAAAATATGATTTTTATATTTGTAATGAAGCAAAAATTTGATAATTATATTTGTAGCGATAGGATAAAATTACGATTTTTACATATGAAGTGACGATAAAAAATTGTGATTCCTATCATATATGTATCAAAGTAAAAATATAATTTTTATCGTTTGATAGCAATGCAAAAATGTGATTTTCATATATTCATTAGCGATAGAAAGATGGAATTTTTAGTTATATAGTAGCGGTATACAAATAGAATTTTTATCTATATAGTAGCGGTATAAAAATAGAATTTTTATCCATATAGCGTAGTTATAAAAATGTGAATTTTATATACATAGCAACAATATAAAGATGCGTTTTTTATATATGTAGTGGATATGGACAACGAAAGTGGCAAAAGGCGAGCGGCTAAGATTTTCTACATATAAAGAGTCGCGGCGTTTGGTTTAGCTTATCGATGAGAACTTCTCACTTTTATTTTTGTTTTCTAGTTAAAAATATATACTAGAATGCAGATGGTGCTTAGCAACACCCGACACCCGTCATCCACAGACCATGGATGACTTGTTTGTTTGGTTGTGTAGTTGATTAGATTATTGGTTTGAATTTGGTTTGGTGTGTGGAATGGAATTGATTAGATTGGTATGTGTATGGAGTAGGCCATTATTATACCGGGGATAAGGCTAGGCCTTGTCCCGTTTCTAGTTTCGTGCCTTTATGCCGCTGAAATTTTCTAAAATAAGTTAGAAAAATAAAAATATCATTTTATTGAATAAATGAACTAAATAGAATATTCATTTACAAATCAGATGATTTGTTTATGTACACTGATTTGACTGATATTAATTGGGACGATAAATTTAACACATCGCCCAACTGCACAAATAAATACCTGTGTTTGTTGATTGAAACCCCACACGGGTATTGGGATGATATTTGACGTACACTAATCCCGATTTTTTAGTTGTATGTCAATCGATAGGTTGACAAACAGTTGTGTAGTGCACTTTGGATGATGGTTGATTATTTTTCATTGCTATGATATACATGTGTTGTCCATATAATTAGCATTATATGGTAATTGATTGGGCCTCATTCCAATTTGGAAAATTAAAGAATATTATAAAATAAATATTCATGTGTTGAATTGAATAAATAGTCATGTGTTGACGATGCTCATGTGTTGAGAATATTCATGTGTTGAAACTTATCATGTGTTGAGTAAAATATTTTAATAACAAAAATTTACATCTTTATCATATATAAAATTAGAAACTAACTGGAAACTAGTTAAGATGAGTGGTTTCCTGGGTGTTGATATGATGTTGGTTTCGGCCTTCGGGGCTAATAATTAGGAAATTGTTCTCTTGCTAATTTATGGTTAGAGTCTGATTAATAATTAAACGATATAAAACACAATTTTATCAAATATATAAAATAAACAAAATAGTCATGTGATGAGAATATTCATGTGTTGAAAATATTCATGTGTTGAGTAAAATATTTTAAACAATAAAATTTACATCTTTATCATAATTTTATAAAATATACTAAATAACAAAATAGTCATGTGTTGACGATACTCATGCGTTGAGAATATTCATGTGTTGAAAGAAATATAGATTCATGTGTTGAATAGAATAAATATTCATTTGTTGAATAGAATAACGGAGTTATTGGAATATATAAAGCCGTTTTGATTAGAGATTTGCTATTTTGATGCGAGCGATATTTATATCGATTATGTTCGTTTTTATAATGAATATAGAAAAAGAAGTGATTTCAAAATATAACATTTTGAAAATATTATCATTTATATAGTAATGATATGGAATATTCAATTTTGATTTGAAATTGAATATGAAGTTGAAATTGTTTTGAAAACGAATTTACAACGATTTATAAAATACGTTTTGAATTGAAATCGGCGAAATATATAAAATATATATGTATATATTATATATATTAAATGGCCTGAACAGAACGTGCCGCGCCACGGCAGTTCGCGAATTTCGACCATTGACTTCGAATTGACGTTACGGGAGATCCGACCGTCGGATTCTCCTGAAACCGGAACAGTTGGATTCGTATCAAAAAGAGCTTTCCAAAGAATATTAGAAATTTGAAATCTAACGGTTGGATTTGGAATTATGTCCAAATCAAATTTGGAAAAGGTCGCTGTAAGTGCAGTTCGGTGGTCGTTATTGAAAAACGACGGTACTGACCTTGATAAAATTATTAAAAATATTAATAATTTGTGTAAAATCATAATATATGAATTGGAAAGAACTGGGATGAAAAATTCCATATTTGTAAGGATAAAAATATATTTTTATTGAAACGAACTAGTTTTGAACTAGATTTGAAGTGGTTTTAAAATAATCAGAATTTCCAATACGTGAATTGGAATGGATTTGAACCGAAATTTTCTTCGAAATATTTCGATGTTGGATTTCGTGATTATACAGATATGGTTGTGGAAATTTTAAAGATATATTTATATCGTTATTTCCGATACGATATTTGTTGGTTTCAGAATTTGATATTGAATATAAGCCGATATATTTTCTATTCAAAGCCTTGTATTTAATATCAAATGGAATTTTGGGTTCGTCGTGAATGGTGTCTTAAATAACACTGTTCTTGAACCCAGTTTAGAAAAGAATAAATCTTTTAATTAAGATTTAGTGAAATTGTCCAGTTAACTGGTATTTAATTGGAATTGAATTTAAATTGGATTTTGGGTTTATCGTGAACCGTGTTTTAGATGATATTGGTTCTTTAACCCAATTAAATACAGGATATTGATTTTTGAGAAGATTAAAACTAAGTGGAGTTTTAATGAATATTTAATTAGATTGGAATGATAGAGAATGGAGTATCACCAGTTTTGCTCCAAAGTGATAGTTAAATCTTTAATTAGATTTGAACGTGAAATGGTAATTAATATTTACCGATAGCACCGTGGTGTTATATATGGAGTATTGCCAGTTTTGCTCCATGGAATGAATAGGTTGGGATTGGGAAATAAAATAAAATAAATAATTACTTCCGTGTGGTTCGCTAATCCCAACTAGTTTGGAAAACCATAATATGGTTTGAAATGATATCCAAAGGAAGATTAAAGAATAAATTTAGAAGAATTTATCTTTGATAAAATTAATGGGAACCTTTCCCTAAGAATGTGAATATCTGAATAAAAGAATGTTCTGAATTAGAATGAGGCATATGTTGTGATTGTGTAACATTTGTTTATTATATACGCGGGTTATTCGGAAAGCTCGGGTTTATGCCCATTCTGAATAACTGATTCGACGATAAGTCGAAGATAAAGATGGTGTTTGAAGACCGGAAGTCTTCACATCGTTTGGGTGATTACTGATGATCTTGATTGGGCTGTACACCCAAGATGAGGGAATCAGTTGGTGATCGTCCAGACGTACCTGGAGATCGATGGATATGTGAGGAAAGTTCCTCCGGTTTCGTTCAGACCCAGAACGAACTTGTAAATGGACGGTTTGTCTGACATTGGATTTTATTCTGTATTGATTGATCTCTATTAAATATACATCTGTTTGGCGGCAGAGAATTTATTCTCTCGCTTAACGCCCTTCTCTGAGATGTACGAGATCAGAGGTTGTATATCGATGGACATCAGTCGCATGGAGTGAATTGCCTATGTGGCATGCCTAAGTGGCAAATGATCAAGGCTTTTGTTGAAAAGCAAAGTCATGTGGTTGATGATCAAAGCACGGCCTATGTGGCATAGCTTTGTGTATAGCGTAATTTCGCGAGCCTCACACCTCGGTATGAGTCAAAAACGGGATATGGACCGTTGGGAGAACACGACGTTTCTTTCTAGCTATGGGTGATGTCAGTGGCCTACCAGCCCTGACATTTATATACTTTTTACCAGTGTGGCTGTTGGAATGCGAGGCGCCTCGAATATATGGTCGATAACTGGCACTATGTGAGCCGACGTACAGACCATTATATAGGTCCTATACGATCGGGAAACGTGTGTTCAAGAATTGGCAATCCTCAAAAGTAAGAGAGGACCGGCCCAACCGATTCCAAGGATCGCTGTGTGTGGTCCTGAGACATTTGCTAGAGTGTCTCAAACGGAGAAGAACGTGCCCCTTGCCTCGACTCACGACGAAAATCGAATTTCCAATACGTGATATTTTGGTTTTGATTGTAGAGCCCAGTATGGCAACATAGTGGTATGGGTCATTCATGCCGCCTAGGATTGATATTTATGATTGAAACTGTTTTGACATTATACAGTTATAATAGTATCAAATGATTTGTTTTAAACGTACCAAGCATGTTTGGCTATTATAAGGTAAAAACCCTATCCTCCGGCTTGCGTTGCATTATGTGATGGGACTTGGGTCCTATAATAGCTTCATTTTCTTTATTTAGCATTGCGCTGTTGTTTTATGCACTGGTATTCTTGGGGTAAAGACTCGTTCCGTGTTATACAGCGTGCTCCCTTGATTTTCCTAACTTTAAAATAAAGATTAATAACTATTTTAGTTCTCACACCAGTCACATGACTGACCTGGAGTTTATTGTTTTAACCTAAACTCTGGATGCCCCTATTTTCGACACGGGCAGCTAGTAGTTTTGGTTTTGCATATTTATATTCAAAGGATCCTGATTCACAGCTGGAACGATTCTCGGAAAGCTCTGTATCCGTGTATTACTTTTAGTTGTGTTTTGCATTATTTTTCCACTGCTATGTAATTTATTGTAATCTCTGATATTTATCGAATGTATTTTATTTATTTATACTCTGTATATTCTTGTATCTGATGGAATTGTTGTAATTAACCTTGAAATGTTCTTCTGTTTGTGTTCTGATTTGTCTTGTCCTCAAAGCGATTCATGCTTTCCTTCACTGGGAAGTCACGGGTTACTACAAATATTCAATTTATTTAAAATCCATTTATTTTATTAAATAAATCGTTATGGTTTATAAACGATTGCATAGCGATTTTCTGAAAATTTGATTTGGACATAACTAAAAATCTACAATATGAAATCTCAATTTTTCTCTTTTATTAGAAATTATTGTTGAATTGATTCGAGCGTTTCTTATTTTAAAGAAATCTGACTTATAACAAATCCTATATACTTAGTTGAAGTTCAAATAGTCAAACTACGAACTACAACGTTGTGGCAAGCTTTAAAATTAATACGTTCATACTTCGATAAATAATTAAATTCATTATTAAAACTTGAATCTAAACTCAATTAAATCTCTTAGATTATCCAATTCACACAATATTGCAAATTCAACTTATTTTTAAATGTTTCAGAATTAAATTTATTATTTGACTATTTATATCGCTTAAATATTAAAAATTATTGAATTTAATCCATTTAAATTTCCAAATCAACTTTAAAATAATTAAATAAACTAATTGTTTAACCACTAAAAATCTGGGATGTTACATTCCTTCCCCCTTAAAAGAATTTCGTCCTCGAAATTACTAAGTAGCACGGATGATATAACTCTTCCACTTCTCTCAACCCACATGGTTAAGATCTTACACTTCATATCTTCTCAACTAAGTTCTTTACAGAACTTTTTAGTTCATGTCCATACTCAAATTTCCACGATTAATCTCAATTGGCCTGTCTGCCATTTTTGGAGAATCCTTTACCACATTCTTATTTTCAATCCATATGCTCTCCTGCATATTTCCACATTTATTCAAATTGATTTTAAATCAATGTATCAACTTCATTATTTACTCTATACTTTATTAATCACATCTGGTTTTCTAATCTCTTATACAATCGACAAGTCGATTTCTAATTATCAAAATTTTCATGGAAATTTTCTAACTCTTCAAAATTTTCGGAAAATTTCGCCATCATCTACTTTGCATGATTCAATCGGTACAGATACAACTCGCCTCTCTAGGCCTTCTCTAATAAAAATAAAATCAAAAAGCCAAGCGGCTCATAAAAATCTCCTACTCAATTAAACATGTACCTTTGTCGAGCATTCAATTTGTTTCCTTCATTCACTTCATTCTATACCTATCTAACATACGCATATACATGCATTTCCAATTTTCATTGATTTCAAATCAATCCAACCCTTATGCTTTCAAAAAAATCAATCCAACCCTTTGAATTTAATCATATTCATCTTAATTCATCAATCCAACTCACTTAACCAAGTTAAGTTCTATCCACAAACACTATTTACTAAATAACTTCTCTAATCAATGATCTTCATCTCAAAATTCAAATTTTTATTTTTCAAAAATAAATATATTTAACTCACATGAGTTCATATTTGTTCAATAATTCAAGTTTGGGTTTCATTATTGGAAATCCGAGTTTTAATCACTTAAAACCCTTCCATTTTTAACTTGTTTTTAATTCAAACTATCTCTACCTGGGAGGTTTTTAGTAACTTCACTTTTCTAAAAGAAAATTTTCTATTTTAGGATTCAAAACAACATGTTTTCTCAAAACCATTCAAAAACAATATATTTGGTAGTAATTTGTCACTTTGAAACTCGAAAATGAACAATGATGATGTTGTGATCCATCATCGGTATTATTTTCCAGCGATCGAAGTGAGTTCAATACTATATCACTTTCAAAACTCATTCTTAAACACTTCCTTTTGGAAGTTAGCTTAAAATATACTTCACAATGCTTGGAAAACATTTCCAATTCTCCTAGAATCTTAAAATTTCCATATATTTAATCTGAAATTCATTTACCAACACTTTTCCAAGTTATAGAGTTTTAATATGTTTCTGGTTTAAATCCATATTCGGTTCATTCATAAAATTTATACAAATTTTATTTGGTTATATATATATAACCATCTCAATTTTTATAATCCCATTTGATTATAATAACAACCTACACATCCAATATACTATAATAATCCCAAGATAAATACTTTCTTTATATCAAAATATACTTTGGGTAAAATTATTTCATTTACCCTCCTTCAAAACATACTGTGTTATGCTATGCTAAAAAAACATACTATGTCGGTTCATCGAATTCGAGTGTTTAGAAACCCATATAGACATTGTGGTGCCCCACCATCGACCAAAATTCATACTCCACTCAACCAATAAATCCACACAATATAAACAATTTTTTACACAATCTACGAATACGCTCTATCATATACATACACTCAAACTCAATCTAGGGTATTACTAGAGCTTAGGTTATCACCCAACCTTATGCTTGGGTACCACTATAATAAACCGACAAATCCTCGATCCTGATCATCGCCACAAATGCCATGTAGAATAGCCAAGCACCTGAATTACCGGATCATTAATAGAAAGAAACTTGAGTGTGAGAAACAGAAAGAAAGAAAAGCTAGAATAGGAGAAAAGAAGATTACAATGACTACAAAATCAGAGTAGAGACAAATCTCACAGCGGACAAATAAAATATATTATATAACATAACTTTTGAAATACATATATGTACTGTATATACATATCATAATCAGAGTACAAAACATACTCATAGTGGAAATAAACTATAGATATATAATACTAAATCCTCATGCTCCAAGCTCTTCCAAGTATATACATATCATTACCAGACTACTTGACTGCCCGTACAAATTCTGGCACCTAAGAGTTTACGGGAAAACAAAACAAAATAAACTCTACGTCAGTCATGGGACTGTGTGAGTAAACTACAACCACTTGATTTAACTTTTAAAAATCCTTTTAAAAGAAATTATAATCATAAGACCAATACACACATAAACATGGACGATTTTTATCTTATGATAACCCGAAATATTCTTTGTATCAACACTATTCTGATATTATAATAGTGTCTAATCAAATCAGTAGCAATCTAGCCAAAAGCTTGCATCTCACGCTCCATATACATAGTATACAATCACAAACCGTAGGTGCTTATTTGGTAATGGATTTCCAACTATGAAAAGGTATAAAACTACCTTCTGATAGTGCGTCTCTAGAGAGGAATACACTTGGTTCAACAAGAACATCTTGCAACCCGACCACACATGACCGGCCTCTCATTTCGCTCAAGTGTAACGAATATATTATCACTAATGGTTGTGATCAACAACCGTTGCCAAAAGCATACAGTAGCGATAAAATAAGAAACAAATGAATTTTCTCTAGATTAGGTGTAACACACCCTAATGGATGCGACCCACATAGCCATGTTGCCTGCCTGATTTTTATCATCTTCCCGTTTGATGAGGCCTGAGGCTACGTCTTACCTTTATAGCACCACAACATCATTCACTTTATATGTCACATCGTTGAATCCATCAAATCACTAATTGACGTCACCAAAAATACATTGGGTGTTAAGCTAAGAGAAGTTTCCTTCTCCGTCATCAATTGTGGTACGTTTGAAAAAATCAATGTACGTGACCATCTGGAAATACTCTATCAAACATCCATCCATATAAGTTGCCCTGGGATTGGAGAAACTGAATGCGTCATCCCATCAATCCATCTTAGGAAATTTCTACCTAGGATTAACAAAATAGCTCTTGCAATTTACTCCATCTTCAATCATCTTCAGCATAATTTGATTCGCAATGATTATGCCCATACTAATTGTTTTGGGATAATTAGATCTGATTTCGGTCTCTCCGTATTGACAACGGAAATATAAAATAGACGAAAACTTTGATAGCCAATTATTTAACTATAAAGGAAACATCCATACAACCAACAATCCTATTTCCAAATGGAAAATCTACTAATCATGCATCAAGAAACACTAAGACCTTTAAATTTATTTCTTATTAATTTATCATTTCCCAATTTCTCGTTTTTCCCTTTTCCATATCTTTCCCCAGATATTTGTCAAAACCCGTTTGGCCTCTCATTCTTTGATATACTTTTCCACTGATATTTTGATATGCTTCCAATAGAAAACCCTTTTGATGTTGTTTAATGTTTTTTTTACCCTAGAGTGGCTACTTAGTGGTGTTGAATGGAACTCTTATAGGATGATTCAAGGAGATGTGAGTGAGTATGATCAAGTAATATGTTTCCTTTATAAAACATCAACCCATCCAGAAGCTTTATTTAGTGTTGTCTATTGTGCCATTGATTATTTGCACTTTCTTTAAGATATAAAATGGTCTGGCTTCTATTTCTTTTCTAAGTTCACTAATCCAATCATCTTGTACCAGAGATAAGTTGTGCACTTCTGGATTTTCATGCATCCCTAAGAGAGTGCAAACTATATCATTCTCTTTTCCTTTTTTATATTCAACAATATGATCATAACTATGCAATTTTGCCAACGTTTTCTTTGAATTCCCGCTGTTAATTCCTAAGATAGTAGATGTTGTAGAATTTGATGATCTGTGCGTATAATTAATTTTCTGTCCAGTAAGTATTAAGACCATTTTTTGTAGCTAAGATAAGTGTTGGCTGCTCGTTTTCAAAACTAGATTGGTGCAGATTTCTTCCTTGAATTGCTTCACTAAGGTATGAAATTGGCTTATGGTTTTGTATAAAAAATTCCCTAAACTTGTTCCACTTGCGTGACATTCTATACCAATGTCTTTATTGAAATCAGGCAATAAAAGAATGAGTGGATTAGTTAAAAATGACTTTGACTTAAAAGATGCATCAGTAGCTTCCTCAGTCTAGTGGAAAGAATTATTTTTTAGCATGCATGTAAGAGGCTTAGCTATGATGTAACAACCCGTAATTTTCTACTATTTCGTTTAATAGGATTTTTAACATTTTATGGTTATAAATAAAATTTAATGACTTTAATTATGTAAATTTTATAAGTAACATTTAGTTATAATTGAAATTCAATTTTTATTAGGTAATAATCGAATTTTGAATTTAAAGTGATGGGAAATTTATTTATAAATTTATTATAAACCTTATTTTTGATCGGATAAAATAAATGAACCTTTGAATTCAACTGAAAGTGAATAATTGAAATTTGAGAATTTCTATTAATTAATTAACCTGAAAATAGCCATTTTGGCCACTATCTCGGAATTCGATAAAACCAGTTTCATCGGATCAGTAATAGTAAATTATTGTAGAACTCCAAATTTCGTAGCGATCAGACTTACCGTTTAATCGTACGATGCTAAAACGCGCTGCAATTAGTTTAAGTAATTTAAATCGATTTAAACTAATTTTGATCGGTAACTTTTGAATATGATGGAACTAGGACTCAAGACCTGTTCCAATTAATCCTAAAGTATCAAAATGTTATTTTCAATATATAGATTGTTGGGTTTCTGATCAGAATTATGGATGCGCAAAGTATGATCATTTTGACGAAACGTTTTATTTTGGGCCAATCGGGGATATGCATCTAAACTCATTCGATGAACACTATAAATTATCATTACCATCCCTAGTGACACAACCCGAAATCCCTATCCGGCCTAGACCGAATGAGAATGCGGATTGCTTGAGAACACGACGCATCAGAACACAAAACAACATAACTTTTCATAGCTATTACAACAATATTACATCTGAGTGCAAGAATATCAAAGTACGAATAAATATTACACAGCGGAAAAATAATATCAGAAATTAAATTACATTGCAGTGGAAATTAAAATATATAAATACAATGCATAGTGAAAGTACATCAACTAACAAAACTGAAAGAAATACACGGATACAAAGCTTTCCAAATGTTGCTCCAGTTGTAAATCAGGATCATGTTAAATAGAAATCCGCAAAACCAAAACTACTAGCTGCTCGTGTGGAAAATAAGGGAACCTAGAGTTTAGAAGAAAACAATAAACTCCGAGTCAGTCATGGGACTGGTTGAGAACTTAAAACAGTTATTAAAATTTTACTTTAAATTAAGGTAATTCACGGGACCACGCCGCATAACACGGAACGGGTTTACTCCTATGAATACTCTGAAATAAAACAATTCATAAACAACACAATACTTTTTGGAAAATGAAGCTATTATAATACTCAGGTCCCGTCACACAATGCATGAAACGATCCAAACTCGCCCTTACAGGAAAGCCCGGATGGAGTAGAGAACTCGACAAATTAGAACACAAAAAGAAGAACATTTCATTGCTATTACAACAATTTATATCAGAGTACAAGAATATACAGAGTATGAACAAATAATATACATTTGATAAATATTAGAGATTTACAAATTACAATGCAGCAGAAAATAAAACAAAACACAGCTGAAAGAAATACACGGATGCAGAGCGTTCCGAATATAGCTCCAGCTGTAAACCAGGATCCTGTGAATATAATATCTGCTAAACCAAAACTACTAGTTGCCCATATGGAAAATAGTGGCACCCAGATTTTAGGTCTAAACAATAAACTCCAGGTCAGTCATGTGACCGGTGTGAGAACTAAAACAGTTATTAATTTGATTTTAAAGTTAGGAAAATCAAGGCACCACACCGTATAACACGGAACGGGTTTACCCCCAAGAATACCAGTGCATAAAACAAACAGCGCAATGATAAATAAAGAACAATGAAGCTATTATAAGACTCAGGTCCCATCACACAATGCAACGCAAGCCGAAGGATAGAGTTTTACCTTATAATAGCCAAATATGCTAGGTACGTGAAATTTATCTTTTATTATTACTGGTGCATATATGTTTCAAAAACAATATCAATCATAATGTATCAATCATAGACGATATGAGCGTCCCATGCCACTATCCCGCCATATATATGTTTACAATTAAAACTGAAATGTCGTATAGGAAATTGGATTCCATCTGCAACACCCCGTAATTTTATAACATTAAAATTCACAAATTAAAGTATACTTAATTTTTAGAAAAGAATTAAGTGAAATGGGTTACGCAGAGAAATATATATATTAATAAATATATATATATATAAATTAAAAATTAAATAAATAAATATGAGAAAAAGTTCAAAACAGCGAATTGGGAGGGGAAATAACCGAACCGGCCCATTTTTGAGGTCGACCCGAGCCTCGCTGGGTCGACTAGGGGTTAATCCAGGGTGTTTGGATGTCAACCCGTGGGCCGATTCGCTCAAATGCAGATTTTGCATTTGATTGGTTCTCATGGTTCAGGGTTAATCTAATGGTCCAAAATAACTTGCTACACCTATAAATACATCCTAATGCTAACCCTAAACCTAATTAAAATAGAATAGTTACCGTTGCCATGGAAATCAATGGAGCCGCCGCCAACTAAGAAAGAAGAAAAGCAAATTCAATTCTAATTCTCTCAACCCTAAAGCAAAGCAAAACTCTCTCTTTTCTTCTCTAAATTGTGAGTATGATGATATTAACAAGATTATTATCATTTTAATTAAGTTGAGTTATGAATGGATTATAAGTAGATGATGTGAATTATCATATATATTGTTGTAAACCCCTTTTGCTATCACCTATATTGTAAATCCAATGTTATGTGATGATGATATCTTATATGTTGTAAATCATGCTATGATGATGTTATGTATGTTGAAAGTTTCTATGCTAAGTTGTGATGAATCATACATGTTAAAAAGGCCATGATGTTACCATCTATGCTAGTTAGTTCATATTAATTAAATCATCATGTTTGGGTTATGTTGATCTATATGACAAGTCACATACGCAAGTTAGATTGATTAGAAAAGTTATGAACATATGCCAAGACATCTATTATGACATCTAGAATTATGCTATGACATATGTGATATTCTATGCTAGTTCACACCATCATTATGTTGCCTAAAAACCCCATATGCAAGTTTATGTATAGATTTGGGCTATGATCATATTATGTAAATTGAGACATTTAACAAGTTGACACCTTTTGATCCTTAACACGAGTAGTTTATACAAGTTTCACCCCTATTATGATTAGATTTATTTTAATTGTCTATATGTTGTGATAATTTATCTTTGTGCTAAGTGTTAGACTATACAATTCTAGCCCATATTATGCGTTGAATAAGCGAACGTATAAACGTGGGGTAGGGGTAATATTAAGGATTTAATATTAAAAAGTTGGGGTGCAATTGATATGATTTTGCATGCCATAAGTGGATGGCCATAATTGAGTCAATTATGGACATCATTAAAAGTTGACTTAATTAATAATTTGAATAGGGAATTATTAAAACTGGGGTAAAAGATTTTAAGTGTTAATCAATGCTTAGGACACGAGGTTGGACTCGTTTGTGACGTAAACCTGCCCGGACCCGCCCGGCAAATCTAGTGGTCACAAATGTCAGCCCAATGTGAGAGGTCCTAGGCCTAAACTAAAGCATAACGGTTGTAAAGACACGAGGTTAGACTCTTTTATGGTGTAAGACTGCCCGGACCCGCCTGGCAAATCCAGCTGCCATAAATGCCAGTCTAATGTGAGAGGTCTTTATGAGGTTATGGCCTGAATGAATTAAGAAATACTTAACTAGATAAACATGTAAGGTGGGACATGGGGGTTAAGTAGGTGCCTTGGGCGGCATGAGGAATCTAGGGGGTGCCCTTAGTGGCATGTGAAATACGATTAGTAAGACTTAACCAAACACACATGTAAATGAACATGACTAAGAGGGTTAAGTGGGATATACTAGTAACAAGCTTAGGTGGGTAGCTTGTGGGGGCCCATTTCGACCAGTATCCCAAACGTATCTTTGTGGGCTCGACCCAAGTCGAGGACGGGACACGCATGCTGGGTTTGACTGTAAGAGGCCAAAACGGGGAGCGGTGGCAACGCAAGTCCAACGGGTTTCGTATGCGTGTATGGACCCAGGCTGCTAGGTAAGACGTTGTTGCATCGTGTAGGTATAAGTCGTGCATTCTCAAGTTGTATCGGGTTGCCACTTTAGGGGAGTGATACACCCCACTATGGGGCCAGCACGGGTATCTACGAGTAGGGAGCTGATCGAAAGTGGGTAGTGGGGTACACCTAGTGGAGATAGGGGCAGACGACACCAATGTAGTCAGCTAGGGGTACGTAAGGCTATTTATAAAGCTTTTGTGTGAAGCAAGTGGGATCAAACAATAGGGTGACTGGTGTGGTGCAGTGTAGTAATGTGCGGTGCAGTGTAGTAATCATTCGTTAGTAATTAGGTGTGCCTTTACCATTATCTTTAACGTTATCTTAAATGCTATCTTTATCTTCCTAAGAGTTCATAGACATTTACTTGTCTTCCAGCTTATGCCTTAGTCTAGTTATTTTGATAATAGTATTGTTAGAATTATCATACTCGCCAGACTTTATGTCTGACCCCCTCTATTTCTATCCTTTTTCCTCTCCAGGTCCTCAGGTTGGGCCCAGCTCTAGTGGAGTTTGATTGAATTGCTTCATCTCTCTTTGGAAAGCTTGGACCGTTGAAGTAAAGTCCAGCTTGTTATCTTTTTAATGGCTATTTATGTAATGGGATTATGTATTTTGTTTTTATGAAGATGGATATTGTACTTGGTTATGATCTATGGTTTTATGATGTAACAAACATGTTTAATTTCCGCTGCAATAAAATGAACTTTTAGATTTCCAAGTACTATTTATTATCTGTCTTGTTTTAAATTTTCTGTTCTATATTCACTTATAACCTCCATGGAAGTTAATGCATTCCCTTTGTGAGTGACATTAATGGACGTGGGGTGTTACACGTGGTATCAGAGCTTAAGGTTACCAGAACATATGAAAATACTTTAGAAAAATAGTTATTTTTGGAAGAAGTGCTTTCAAAAACATGTTTTAATGAGAAATTTAAAGAGAAAAGTTTATAAGAAAAAAAAACATAATCCCCAATAGCCCATATCTTTATCTTTCTAATTCTCCATTCTGAATCTTTCCTTTTTCGTTTCAGCATGGCTGAAGATCTTAATCTACCCGACGGTGTAACGATACCAGGATGGTATAGGAGGTTATTAGAGGCTAGGGCCACTGCAGGTCCAGCCAATGTTCCTCCACCACCAGTTGCACCCGTCCCTCCTCCTCCTCCTCGCGTAGATACTTTTACAAAGACGTGCAAGGAATTCAAAGCTATGGGTGGAAAACCCTTTCAAGGGTCAGAAACGTTTGTGGAAGCTAGAGATTGGCTTAAGGAGGTGGAATAATTGCTAGAAATCTTTGAAGTAGAAGAAGGGAGGAGAGTTCGTTTAGCAGCTTGGTTGATGAAGGGAGAGGCCTCGTTTTGGTGGGAGGTCACTAATGGGGAGCGTCCTGTTGACTCTTGGGCGGATTTCTGACGTAGGTTCGAGGCGAAGTTTCTCTCAAGGGCGGAAGAAAATCTATATATGGAAAGGTTCTTGACACTGAAGCAAGGAAGCTCATCAGTGAAAGAATATGTCAATAAATTTAATCAGTTAGCAAGGTTTGGCTTGGACTTAGTAAACATGCCGGAGAAGAAGGCTCTAAGGTTCGTGAATGGCTTGAATGAACCATTGCAAGGGTTGGCTATGACCCACATCCCGATGGGGGCCACCTTTGAGAAGTTAGTAGAAATGGCGCTCATGCATGAGGAGAAAAGCGCTAAAGCTGATAAGGCACCCGAGAAGAAGGGGGATCAGAAGAAACCACAACAGCTAAACAAGAAGGGTGGCAAAGGCAACAGTGCTAAGGGAAAGAAGAAATGCTTTAACTGTGGGACACCAGGCCATCTCAGCAAGGATTGCCGAAAGAAAAAGAAGACTGGCTGTTTTCACCGCGGTGAAGCAGGACATCTAGTGAAGGACTGCCCAAAGAATGGGCAGAGGACAGGGGCTACCTCGGGAGGACAGGTGTAGGCTCTTATAGCACCAGGGCAGGCAAGGGGACAAGTTCAGGCTCTCGCGGTCCCACCGCTGCAAGAACGAGGTAGAACCATTTCTGTTGAAAGCTTAGTTTTTCTGTTTGATCATCATGTCCGTACCTTTTTCGATTCGGGTGCATCGCATTCGTTTATTTCTACATCATTAGTTGAATCACTGCACCTAGATACTAGTATTGTTACTGATCCCTTAGTAGTCTAAAATCCTATTGGTGGTTCGGCTCATCTTTCTATGATTTGTCGGGATTTGAGAGTGTTTATCTTGGGCGTTGAGTTTGAATGCAACGCCTTTGTCCTTGGTTTCACGGGCTGTAGTTTGATTCTGGGGGTGGATTGGCTAGCCAAGCGGGATGCCATCCTAGACTGTGAAAGGAGGGTAGTTAGACTATTGATTCGTTGTAGAAAAACCCTCATATTTCTTGCGACCCTAGGGGTTCAGTGATGCTTAGCTGCCTAGAATCTTCTGATGCATCTAACGATGATTAGGAACCTGTTTGTGTGGTCCGTGAGTATGGAGACGTCGTTGATAAAGCGCGGGGTTTACCCATAGGCGCGGAATAAGTTTTCGTATGTGCTTAATAGATTAAGCAAAGCCCGTTATGTAATCAGCGGTAGTTTTGGAGCAAGACTGGCATGGACGGCCAGAGTCGGTCAAGTGCTCAATTGATTGACCATCTTACTAGTATCATCTCATGTAGGTCGTCTGAATTCGAAGGAGGTATCCCTTGGGTGTTTTTCTGATATTGGTTTAGGCCTTTGGGGCTTGCACTTGGGGGATGTCGAATTCGACTAGGATGGTCTGCGTGAGAGATGGATAGTTGTGACGATTTTACATGGGATAATATCCTGGTTTTATCTAGAAGCAGAGAATAGCATGCCCTATGTCTTAGGGAAAGCTTAGGGACCCTACAAGTGCACTAGCTTAAAACTAAGTTCTCCAAGATACCATTTTTGGAGGAAGGAAGTGAGGAATTTAGGGTAGGTGGTCTCTAGGGAAGGGAGATATGTTAAGGTGGATGGAGTTCTTAGCATCCTACGACTTCGAGATAGCATATACCCCTGGCAAGGGTAACGTGGTGGCGGATTCCTTAAGTAGAAAAATATTATCCTTAAGTCCTTTGTTTGTTGAGCGGCAAAGTTTAGAATTCATTTTGATGTTTGACTTTAGACCTTCCGTTGATTTTGTACCCGGTTTGCTAGCATCCTTGGAGGTCAGACCTACGCTTTTGGGATGGATTGGCGAGGCACAACGAGACGACCCGCAGTTGGTTGAGTTAGTAGAAAAACTCAAAGGAGGGGAGTCATCAAGCCATCTCCGTAGGTATACCCTAGACGATAAGGGTTGGTTACGTAGGGACGGTAGACTTTGTGAACCAAAAGACGATGACCTAAGGAAGACTATTCTTGACAAAGCACATCATTCGAAGATGATCATTCATCCCGGCGGGGACAAGATGTACAAAGACATGAAGAGAGTTTACTTTTGGGCCGGCATGAAGAAAGACGTGGCCGAGTATGTCACTAGATGCTTGGTATGCCAACAAGTAAAAGCGGAGCAAAAGAAACCCGGTGGGTTGCTTCACCCATTGGAGGTTCCACTATGGAAATGGGAAAGCATCTCGATGGATTTTGTGGATGGATTACCGCGATCGAGGAAGGGTAATACGGGAATTTGGGTTATAGTAGATAGACTTACTAAGAGCGCCCATTTTATTCTCGTGAAGAGTAAGAGGACTGCTCCATGGTTAGCTTCTGTATATGTTCGAGAGATAGTTCGTTTGCACGGTGTTCCTTCTAGCATAGTGAGCGACCGCGATCCTATTTTCACTAGCGAATTTTGGAGAAGCTTACAAGAGGCAGTAGGGACTCAGTTATGTTTGAGCACCGCATATCATCCTCAGACGGACGGCCAGACTGAGAGGGTGAATCGCATTCTAGAGGATCTGTTGAGGCTATGTATCCTAGACTATGGGGGTACATGGGAAGAGCATCTTCCATTGGTTGAGTTCGCATATAATAATAGCTTTCAGTCCAGCATTGGTATGGCACCATTCGAAGCTCTATATGGACGACCTTGTCGTTCACCTACATGTTGGTAGGAATCTACGGATAAGATCTTACTTGGGCCCGATATGATTAGGGAGAGTTCGGAGAAGATCGACTTGATTCGAAGGAGGATGAAAGTAGCGCAAGATAGGCAGAAATCTTATGCGGATAAGAGGAGGACAGATCTCGAGTTTTAAATTGGGGACATGGTCTTTGTCAATGTGTCTCCATTACGAAACGTTGTTCGCTTTGGGTCCGTTGGGAAATTAGCACCAAGGTTTGTAGGGTCGTTTCCTATTAAGGAGAGGATTGGACGGATGGCGTATAGAGTGGAGCTGCCCGAGAGACTTAGTGGTGTACATGACGAATTCCATGTGTCACATTTGAGGAAGTTCTTGCATGAGACCGCGGAAGTGGTAGAGCCGAACTTGCTTAGAGAGGTGGAGATAGAGCGTGATGTGACAATTCGACGAGCTCCTACGCGCATTCTTGGGTCGGAGATCAAGAGGTTGAGGAATCGAGAGGTCAGACTAGTCAAAGTGCAATGGGGAGATGATGAGAGCAACGCTAATTGGGAGACAGAAGAGAAGATGCGTTCACGATACCCTTTTCTTTTTTAGGGTATGTCTTTTAATTCATCCTTTATCGCTTAGCTTGTACTTATCTTATCTTTAGTATATCCTGTCGCTAGTATCTTTGACCTTTAGTTAGGATAATCCTATGGTTGAAACATGTGTTTGAGACATGTTATGTATGGTGGATGCAAAGTGGATGCAAGTGTTTGCTAGTGGTTGCTCGTGGATGCATATACACACACTATTAGGCACCAGATCGGCTCAGTCACTTCATATTGCATATTGCATATATATGGATGTATTTAGTAAAATGGATGTATAATGGTTGTATTATCATATAGTTGCTGCATTCGGGTGGATGGTTGTGCACGCATATAGAATTAATATGTATCATTAGGAATCTTTTGCATACATATTGGACGCATGGCACTATCATGAATTGCACTAAGGAGGTCGACTGAATCAGCAGGCCGCCTAATTTTGCATTAGATATGGACATATACACACAACGTGCATATAAACATTAAAGCATTAGAAGTCTTTTAAGGACAATGGATGCTGGCGTTTGATGGTTGAGTAGATGGACGATTAGATGGTAGGATATACATTCTTCTTGACTTGGAGATTTCGGGGACGAAATCCTTTAAGGAGGGGAGAATGTAACACCCCGTAATTTTATAACATTAAAATTCACAAATTAAAGTATACTTAATTTTTAGAAAAGAATTAAGTGAAATGGGTTGCGCAGAGAAATATATATACTGATATATATATATATATACAAAAATTAAAAATTAAATAAATAAATATGCGAAAAAGTTCAAAACAGCGAATTGGGAGGGGAAATAACCGAACCGGCCCATTTTTGAGGTCGACCCGAGCCTTGCTGGGTCGACTAGGGGTTAATCCACGGTGTTTGGCTGTCAACCCGTGGGCCGATTCGCTCAAATGAAGATTTTGCATTTGATTGGTTCTCACGGTTCAGGGTTAATCTAATGGTCCTAAATAACTTGCTAAACCTATAAATACACCCTAATGCTAACCCTAAACCTAATTAGAATAGAATAGTTACCGTCGCCATGGAAATCAATGGAGCCGCCGCCAACTAAGAAAGAAGAAAAGAAAATTCAATTCTAATTCTCTCAACCCTAAAGCAAAGCAAAACTCTCTCTTTTCTTCTCTAAATTGTGAGTATGATGATCTTAACAAGATTATTATCATTTTAATTAGGTTGAGTTATGAATGGATTATGAGTAGATGATGTGAATTATCATATATGTTGTTGTAAACCCCTTTTGCTATCATGTATATTGTAAATCCAATGTTATGTGATGATGGTATCTTATATGTTGTAAATCATGCTATGATGATGTTATGTATGTTGAAAGTTTCTATGCTAAGTTGTGATGAATCATACATGTTAAAAAGGCCATGATGTTACCATCTATGCTAGTTAGTTCATATTAATTAAATCATCATGTTTGGGTTATGTTGATCTATATGACAAGTCACATATGCAAGTTAGATTGATTAGAAAAGTTATGAACATATGCCAAGACATCTATTATGGTATCTAGAATTATGCTATGACATATATGATATCCTGTGCTAGTTCACACCATCATTATGTTGCCTAAAAGCCCTATATGCAAGTTTATGTATAGATTTGGGCTATGATCATATCATGTAAATTGAGACATTTAACAAGTTGACACCTTTTGATCCTTAACATGTGTAGTTTATACAAGTTTCACCCCTATTATGATTAGATTTATTTTAATTGTCTATATGTTGTGATAATTTATTTTTGTACTAGGTGTTAGACTATACAAGTCTAGTCCATATTATGCGTTGAATAAGCGAACGTATAAACGTGGGGTAGGGGTAATATTAAGGATTTAATATTAAAAAGTTGGGGTGCAATTGATATGATTTTGCATGCCATAAGTGGATGGCCATAATTGAGTCAATTATGGACATCATTAAAAGTTGACTTAATTAATAATTTGAATAGGGAATTATTAAAACTGGGGTAAAAGATTTTAAGTGTTAATCAATGCTTAGGACACGAGTTTGGACTCGTTTGTGACGTAAACCTGCCCGGACCCGCCTGGCAAATCCAGTGATCACAAATGTCAGCCCAATGTGAGAGGTCCTAGGCCTAAACTAAAGCATAACGGTTGTAAAGACACGAGGTTAGACTCTTTTATGGTGTAAGACTGCCCGGACCCGCCCGGTAAATCCAGCTGCCATAAATGTCAGTCTAATGTGAGAGGTCTTTATGAGGTTATGGCCTGAATGAATTAAGAAATACTTAACCAGATAAACATGTAAGGTGGGACATGGGGGTTGAGTAGGTGCCTTGGGTGGCATGAGGAATCTAGGGGGTGCCTTTAGTGGCATGTGAAATACGATTAGTAAGACTGAACCAAACACACATGTAAATGAACATGACTAAGAGGGTTAAGTGGGATATACTAGTGACAAGCTTAGGTGGGTAGCTTGTGGGGGCCCATTTCGACCAGTACCCCAAACGTATCTTTGTGGGCTCGACCCAAGTCGAGGACAGGACACGCATGTTGGGTTTGACTGTAAGAGGCCAAAACGGGGAGCGGTGGCAACACAAGTCCAACGGGTTTCGTATGCTTGTGTGGACCTAGGCTGGTAGGTAAGACGTTGTTGCATCGTGTAGGTATAAGCCGTGCATTCTCAAGTTGTATCGGGTTGCCACTTTAGGGGAGTGATACACCCCACTGTGGGGCCAGCACATGTATCTACGAGTAGGGAGCCGATCGAAAGTGGGTAGTGGGGTACACCTAGTGGAGATATGGGCAGACGGCACCTATGTAGTCAGCTAGGGGTACGTACACTACACCATAAAGCTTATTTTGTCACTCCCCTCTCCTTTAAATTTGATACGGTCTATAGCCGTATTAATTTAGAGAGGGCTCTGAGCCGTGCCTTTTTAGTTAGAAAAGGCTTGTAGCCTAAGTAGAATTTGGCTCAATATTTGACCGTATCAAATTCCTTCACTTATACATGTAAAAATTTCCCACCTAGACGTGCTCCCACCTTTTTTTTCATTTCCCTCCATGCGATCTATTTCCCCCTTTTTTTCTAATTTCCCACCTTACCCGTGCCCTCTGACCAATATGCGATTGAAAAACTTGGTAATCAAAAAAATTCTGCTCTAATCAAATTCAAACGCGCTCAGATCTGTAAATCTGGTAAATCTTTATTTGATTCTATGATTATTTCTTTTCATACCATGTTTTAGGGTTTCGTCTCGAACCTAAATATCCTGATTTTTGATTCGATGATTATTTTAGGGTTATGTCTTTGTTTGATTCCATGAACCAATGATTTTAGGGTTACGTTTTTATTTGATTTGATGATTTTATCTTATAGTTTAGGCCAGGTACCCATATAGTCGTTTACTGATCGTAAAAAAAAAATCATATTTTTATTGCTCCTTTGTTAATCTTATTGAAACTATATCCAGCTAACCACAACATTTGTATCTCACACCTTTCCAATTTTTCCATTCAAATCATCTTCAGTCTTCTACTGGTGGCGGTGTCAATTAGCACCTTTGGCCTATCATTTCTGCTCAGATCTAAGGTATTATGTATGATTCGAAGATATAATAATATTGGTCCTTTCTATGATTGAATTGCTTTGGCATTATGTATGATTTTATAAATTATGACATGTTGCCACATTGGGTATGATTATTCTTTTATGTTTCCTGTTAATTAATGAATTAAGCCATCATTATCGATGACCCCATGAACGTGTGTCTCAATCCTATGAATTTACTGAACTTGTGTCAATCTTATGTCATAGTGGTCCATGACTCACTTTATTGGTGCTTTAGCCTTTTCGAAATCATCAGGCTAATTAAAGCACTTTACCGTTCTATCCAAATTTTGAACATAAAAAATCGATTTATAAGATGTGTTTTAATCGATCGATTTATAAGCTTGCATGGCAGTTACTGCGAAGTCCAAGGTACAGGTAAAACTATAAATGATGATGAACAATGTGGAAACTACTTAAAGATTGGAAGTCCCCAGTAAATGATTTGTCAGTCGGTAGCTAGCTTCATGCATACAAATTGATTTTGTAATTTTTTGTATCAATGTGTTACAACATGATATGGTTATTGCACAAATATATAATTAATTAAAAAGCAGTCGATTAATAATATTTAATCATTATTGCGTACAAACAACCGACTTGGAAATAAGAGTTGTAGAGTACTACACGTCATAAAGAGTAACCCGACAAAGTAGCTTCTTTATTAGTTTGAACTGGACAAAGCAACTTGATGAACAGTTTGTGATGCCAAGGCATTTGTTGATGACAGGAACTCCTATCTAGAACAATCTATATGAGCTTGGGGCTTTGATGCATTTCTGCATGTCCTTAATCTTTGGAATTATTGAGCAATTTATATCAACATTCAAAGAAGCTGGTAGTTCATCAAACGTGCACTCGTATGTATCCTGCTGAACTAAGAGTTTTACGGTTGCAATATGATTAGTTCGTTTCATATATTTGTTAAACCATGTGCGATTTCATTTTGTTTTATTGCCAAATCAAGACACTTATATGTACTTTCATACTTGATATATAGGTCAGAATGCCGATAAAGTTAAGCGCCAATTTCAAATTCTGAAACATGTTTTAAAACCATTTATGCTTCGAAGAACCAAAGCTTTTCTTGTAGCGAGTGGATGCTTAATATTGCCTCCCCTTACATTTATGTGTTCAATGTACATTTATTTTTTTCTCCTTGCATGTACAACATCCTTTCATCGGTCACTAAACGACATTGTACCCTTCAATTCCCTTGTCCCCTTATCAAGTTTTCCATATAATTTTTTTTGCACTAAGCTAATTTTTGCAGATATGATTTTTCATATGGTATATAGATCATATTCACAAAATCTTACATCATTTCATAACTAACAATCTACTACAAATTACATTCCACAATCACTTTCTTGCACTGAGGGGGAGAATGGTGTATAAAATTGCTCAATTTTTGGTATGATAAACTGGATTATGTTAACTGATTGTGTTCCATTATTTTGATTATTGATTTATAGTTTTATCTATTGATATCCAGGTAATACGTCTTCGAAAAGAATGTAGCCATCCTTATCTATTTAGTGGTATAGTTTTCTCTATTTAAACTGAGCGTAAGGCTCAGTTGAAACTGGGTTTAACGGTTCAGTTGAAACCGAGCGTAAGGCTTAGTTTCGCTAACCCGTAATGCTCAGTTGAAACTGAGCCTTTCGGCTCAGCGAAACTGAGCGGTAAGGCTCAGTTGAAACTGAGCTTTACAGCTCAGTTTCAACTGAGCGTAATGCTCAGTTTCACTGAGCCGTAACTCTCAGTTGAAACTGAGACTTTCGGCTCAGCGAAACTGAGCCATAAGGCTCAGTTTTGCTTTGTTGACCTTGATTGAATGGTTGTGAAAATTTCCCTTTATTGGCCTTGATTTAATCAGCCACGAATGGATGATTTTCTCGACAATATTATGTGATTATTACCATGTACTCACGTGATTTATGGAATCGATTTTTTTCCCAAACATGTTTGCATACTTTGGAAAAAGAGAAAAAAAAACTGGACTTGCTGTGTCTTTTGTAAACTGGAATATACTTGTTGCCGTGAACCTCTTGTTTCATTTCAGGAATGTTAAAGTAATTCTCGCCAAAAACTGTTTGCGAATTCCTTAACCCAAACTGTGATTTTCAAAAGAAAAGTAAAACTGTGTCTTTCCCAAGGATAAATAAGAAATATCTTAGTTTATGTGTGCATATATTCTAGGGTAGCCATGCATGTTCAATCAAAGGCACGAATAAGTACTATGTGATTTTGAACTTTTCATTTTTGTATATGCGTATTTGCTCGTGTTACATAAATAACCACTTTTTACGATATTGTTATTAATTACGCTATTGTTTTCCACATTTTACGATAAACATCACTTGATGTTAATAATGAATTGCAGTATTCTACAACCATTGTTCTAGACTATAGATTGAAGGGTAGATATAGGCGTATTTGCTCGTGTTACATAAATAACCATGACCAACATATCGCGTATTTTTGGATTGATATTTTAATCATTTGAACTCTGACTCAATTTTAGTCTTACTACTAAACAAGATTTGACAACATATCGCTGAGTTGAATTTCTCTAATGGCTGTTATGTTAAGCTTGAGTATGGAATACTAGCTTGTAGTTTTGCCCCTACCCCCCCTTTTTTCCCGGACAGGTTAATATTTAGGTGTCCTATTGGTTATATCTTGTTACACAGCTGGTATAAGTACCTAAGCACCACTTTATTGATTAAAATTATATGTACTTTCATTTATCTTAATTAAAATGGCGTATCTGTTACATTTATAGTGACCAGGATCAAATCACATTTGCATTTACAGACCAACGTAATCTGCTTAAGCATAATGATAAACATGAATTCAAATCGAGTTCTTAAAATTTTATCAATTTTCTGCTCATGTTATCTACCATGTTTTATTTATTTTCGCTTCCTCCTTTTCAGGGTTATGGGTGCAGCATAACTCCAGAAGTATGTTGGTGGCTTAGGAGGTATAGGCGCTTCTGGTGTTGGTTCTACAGCTACATATGCTCCAAAAGATTTGAACAGAGAGATCACGCCGGAGAAGGTTAGTAGACCATTTCACTTTTTGGGTTATGATGTTGGCATGTTTAACTAATCATATATTTGTGTTTGGTGATGAATAATTGCACTTCCCTTTGTTTGCTTCACCCTCCTTTTGCAAATATATCTACAAATGCGACGCTATCACTCTCCTTTTAAATTTATTTGCTTATTTTGTTTTTTTACCATATCACTTTTCTTTATGCTTGAGTTGTGGTTTGCATAATTATACTAAGTTCCACTATCCTTTCAAAGAATCAGCGAAATCGAGCCTTTCGGCTCAGAGAAACTGAGCCGTAAGGCTCAGCTGAAACTGAGCTATTACGGCTCAGCAAAACTGAGCCATACGCTCAATTTCAACTGAGCCTTACGACACAGTTTCTCTGATATATCATGGGTGCTCTAGCGCATCCCTTCGTTCTCTTACATATGAGTAAAAGTATTGGTGTTTCTAATTGTTTATATAACTTTCTAACAACAGCTTCAAAATGTAGCTACATTCCATGTTACCATTCCTTTATTATATTATATAAGCAAAAATCTACATGTAGGACGAAACATGCGATGTTACCATGAGTACAGTTAAGGTGTTATTGGTTCTTTTTTGGTATGTTTTACAAATTGACAGCATATCAATTTGGTATATGAGATTTCACATGTTCAGTTAAGGTGTTATTGGTTGTATAGTTTTAATTGTTAATGTCTCAAGTTTCTGGTTTTGGTCCTTTTTATGACCTGACAGCAGATTATTTTAGGGTATGATATTTAATGGGTTCATTTAATGGAAATTATCATGTACAAATATTAGCAATGCATAACATTCAATGTTAATTTTTCTTCTAAGTTGTAGGTATGTTTGCTATTTTAACTTGATTTATATGTATTCTCATTTCTTTGTCATAATATTTAATTAATGCGAAAGCGGACCATTTAATAAAATTACCGGATGTTATTCCGTGGGTGTACAGTCTAGCAATACTGCTTACTAGAAGTTATTATTTACGAACATAAATGAGGAATACACAAATACCAAGTAGTTTTCGAATTCATGTAAACCAATTCATATACGTCAAGAAATATCCACCTTTTTCGATTTCAAATGCAAATAAAATCTAATTTTTAAATTATTTCCACTGTGTATTTCATAAAAGCTCACCAAAATATTTATTTTATCTCAAGCTTTATGAGCTTTTATATTAATAACATCTATAGCTTCATATTGTTTGGCAAACTGAAATTTAAGTGCAAGCAATGGAAATGAAGTTCAAGATTTTGAAATTATACCTCAGAAATTAATTGCATATTTTATTTGCCTTTAAACACGTATGATACCTCAGAAATCAATTGCATATTTTATTATACCTCAGAAATCAGAAATGAAGTCCAATGTCTACATTTTCGTATACTTTGCATAGAACAGATGGATGCAAATAATTGTTGTGTTTTACCTCTTTATTGGGTTCCAATGTCTGTTTGTATACTCAAATGATATATTGCTTTCAAATTTGTAACCAATGTTCTGTAATTTATTAAACTATACAAATAACCGTTTACTTCTCACATTCAATAAAAAAATGCATTTCTATAGACAAAACTATACATGGTCATATCATTAGTTTCTTATTTGATTTCAAATCTAAATACAAATTATATGTTCAAAATAAATAGTCATATATTCAAAATATGGGCCAATGGAATATACAAAATTGATATTTCAATCAATGCAAAAAAACAACTAGATATACACCACAATAATTTCTAAACCAAGAAACACAAACATGGCGTTGACAAATGGCACCATTGTAAACATAGGGAAAGCAGAGCACCTGGAAACAAGTGGAAAAGACAATAAAACTAGATTAATCAATTCACAACATAATAAAAGAATCTTTGGATTAACTTCATTGAGTTGGAGTTAGTAGAGGCCGGAAACTAGAATCTTCCATTGAGTGGTAAAGAGGATATTTGCAGGGTTTTCCAATAGATACGTAAATAACCATGACTAATATAACAAATCAAAAATATTTTCATTTTAACTATAAAAATGTCAAGATTACCATGTGAATCATATTAATATTAATTTTTTCTTTCTTTAAATTTAAAACCTCGTTAAAGATATAAGTTAAATGTAAAAAATATAGGATGACAGGTATAATTCATTTGAAGCTAAAATATAGGGTTTTAGTTTATTATTTAGGAACTAAATGCATGCAATTTGTTTGATAACTGAAAAGGAGCGATCAAATGATAACTGAAAAGAGCATATTGTCCGGGGGGGTGGGCCCATTTGTTTGATGAGATTATATAGATAATAATTTTATTCTACAGATAGTAGCAATTTTTGAATTGTATCAGCATTAAAAATATAGGATGACATGTATAATTCATTTGAAGCTAAAATATAGGGTTTTAGTTTATTATTTAGGAACTAAATGCATGCAATTTGTTTGATAACTGAAAAGGAGCGATCAAATGATAACTGAAAAAGAACATATTGTCCGGGGGGGTGGGCCCATTTGTTTGATGAGATTATATAGATAATAATTTTATTCTACAGATAGTAGCAAATTTTGAATTGTATCAACATTAAATAAACTATAGTAATTTTTAGAAGTATGTACAACTTTAGCTCATAAACGTTATTTTGCAATAAACTTCTTTAAGTTGATTACATAGCAAATATATTATATTTACATCTTATGTTATATTATATATGATATAGGAGGGCAACATGTCCCACAGTATAGACAAAACGTGGATATATGAATCTGATCAAAGAACTACATGCTATAGAGAGGGGGTGGAGAAGTTTATTAGTTTCGTTGAAGAAAACGGTGGTAAGAAAGGAGTGTATTTATGCCCTTGCATTAAGTGCCAAAATCTGAAGACGATAAGATTAGAGGTCATTCATTTTCATTTGCTTAGATGGGGTTTTATCCAATCATATAGCGTGTGGTATTTACATGGGGAAAAACAACCAGTTAGTTATGCCACAAATATCGATGAGGTTGAACATATTAGGATGGAAGATCTAGTCAATGATGCAGATAGATTTCATGATTTTCAACCTGATCTAGTCAATGGTCATGCTAATGTTGGACAGCAGTTTACGGATGATGGCAATTGGCAGGCCAATGAAAGTAAGAAGTATAAACCACTTTTTGAGAGCGCAAAAGAGCCATTGTATCCTTCATGTTCAAAAGGGTTAACGAAGCTGTATGCCATTGTGAAACTGAATAGCTTGAAGACCCAATACAGCTTTTCAGATAATGGGGTGACTGCACTTCTCGAATTAATAAAGGAGTTACTCCCCGAAGGTAACACACTGCCTATAAAATACTTCGACGTGAAGAAGTTAATTAAGCAAGTTGGAATGAATTACAAAACTTATGATGCATGCATCAATGATTGCATATTGTACTGGAAAGATGATGCGAACAGAGTTTCTTGTACAAATTGTAGTGAACCAAGATATACGACATCATTTGACGAAGAGAGAAAAGGCACCAAAGTACCTCGAAGGAGATTAAGACATTTTCTTCTAATTTCTAGATTGAAGAGATTATATACTATACCATGGATAGCAGAGGCAATGACCTGGCATGGTCGTGCCAAGTCTAATCCACAAGTAATGCGTCATCCATGTGACACTTCTCAATGGAAATCCGCGGATTCTTTTGATAAAACATTTCCCGTCGAGTCATGAAATGTCACACTTGGAATAGCAACAGATGGTTTCTGTCCACATGTTTCTCTGTCTAACCCTTATAGCTGTTGGCCAATAATTCAGGTATTGCTTATTTCAGGTATTGAATTTCTTATTCCAGTGGCGTTACCGAAGCAATTCTTCTTTCAGAGCTACTTCAGGTATGGTTTCGCTCTTATAAAATTTAGTTGCTTAAATTTTGTTTTCTCGACATGTTCCTTGGATGATGTTATGTCGGGAAATGAACACTCTGTTTTTCCAAACTGTTAGTGTTACTATTATATCATAAATCCTTGTTTCTTCATCGACTCAACAAGCATTATTCTGTTCCAAGAGCCGCTAACTCGGCTTCGTCGTCTATCACTACGACTTCTGGAAAAAACAGTTGTTCCCGACAGCGATTTCAAGTCTAGTTAAACTAGATATTAAACATTATATTTACGGATTTTTCACTTCAAGGTACTGTATCTTATATTTACCAGTTCCTGTTTACAATATTGAGAATGTAGCCTCAGACTATGGTATGAACATCCAATTATATTGATAATTAAGTTTGGGTTGTAGTAGTCATTCATCTGGTTGTTTTAAGTGCTGTTATTGTGACAGTTACAGTTGCATTTACCATTTTAACTGGTAAACTAAAGTTGTACAGTGTTACACTATGGTTATGCCAAAGGTTGGTGTGCCAATAAATTGTTAATTGTTACGCCATGATGTTCCTGAACTAAATCTAAAGTTTTTGCTTGCTTGGCTATAATATAAGTCACCAATAGCAGCTTATCTAGTAAGTTTTTTAACATCGGAAAATGCAATAATAATTCTTTTTAGCTGTGTTTATTTTTAAAAAAATATGTTAATTAGAAATAACCAGGGTTGTCATGGTTTGGTAAATTTTTCATTACCCTGCCATTGGATTTTATGGTTTAGGGTAAAAATCTGTAATATTTTTTCAAACCGAAAGTAATAATACTTTACTGGTATAATTAGTTGTGCATTAGATTTTGGGACAAGCAAAAACCTTAGATTTAGTTCAGAACATCATATCGAAGCAATTTCCAGTTTACCGATTACCATGCTTTTACAAAACCAGCATTCCAACAAAATCAGTACAGCAGTAGTAAATTTATTGTTAAGGGTAAAAACTGGGAATATTTTATCAAACCAACAATAATAATACTTCAGCAGTACAATTAGATGCAGTATAATTAGCTGCATTACATGCATTTTGAAACAAGCAAAAACTTTAGATTTAGCTTAAACTGAGCTACGGCTCAGTTTCGCTGAGCCTTCGGCTCAGCTGAAACTGAGCCGAAGGCTCAGCGAAACTGAGCCGTAAGGCTCAGCGAAACTGAGCCGTAATGCTCAGCTGAAACTGAGCCTTACGGCTCAGTTTCGTTGAGCCGAAGGCTCAGCTGCAGCTGAGCCTTACGGCTCAGTTTCGCTGAGCCTTCGGCGCAGCTGAAACTGAGCATTCGGCTCAGCGAAACTGAGCCGTAATGCTCAGCTGAAACTGAGCCTTACGGCTCAGTTTCGCTGCATTGATTTTTTTAGTTACTATTTGAATCAGGTCTTGTTGTTGTGGAGGCGAAACTAAACTGATGTTTGTTATTTTATTTTCTTTTCAGGCGTTGGAACAAGCATGAGTTGTATGGGCTCGACAACTGCAGTTTTGTTGATTTTTTTTTAGAGAAAGACTGTGAACATTATGTATTAACTGAAGTTATGATTTATGTATTAATCGAATTATTCTTAGCATGTCTTCTTTATATACTGCTATATGAGTGTAGCGTATCTTCTTTATTGTGCATATATATATATATATATCAATGGGTGCAGTGATTTTGTATATTGCATATATGATATACCGATTTTGATACGGTTAAAAGCCGTATCTAATTCATTGTTATCATTGTAGGAGTGAGGCATTAAACACGGTTTTTAGCCGTATCAGTATACCGGTTTAATACGGTTTTAAGCCGTATCAAACTGGTATACTGGTACGGCTAAAAACCGTATCAATGTATGAAATTAGTAGTGCAAGCATAACTATTTGAGGCGGTTTAAAGCCGTAGCAATTGTTCAGTTTGATACGGCTTAAAACCGTATCAAATTAGAAGTTGGAGAGTGCCCGCAAGCTAATTTGATACGGTTTTAAACCGTATCAAACTGAACAATTACTACAGCTTTAAACCGTACCAATTTAGTAATTTAATACGGTTTTAAGCCATACCAATTGACAAATTTGATAAGGTTCTAAACCGTATCAATTATGGATTTTGGTACGGTTTAAAACCGTATCAAATATCTCAATTGATACGGTTTTGAACCGTATCAATTGAACAGAGACGCCATTTTTTGATACGGCTTAAAACCGTATCAAATCGCTTTTAATACGGCCATTAACACTGCCAAATTGGCATTTTTTGTGTAGTGGTAAGGCTATTTATAAAGTTTTTGTGTGAAGCAAGTGGGATCAAACAATAGGGTGACTTGTGTGGTGCAGTGTAGTAATGTGCGGTGCAGTGTAGTAATCATTCGTTAGTAATTAGGTGTGCCTTTACCGTTATCTTTAACGTTATCTTAAACTCTATCTTTATCTTCCTAAGAGTTCATAGACATTTACTTGTCTTCCAGCTTATGCCTTAGTCTAGTTATTTTGATAATAATATTGTTAGAATTATCATACTCACCAGACTTTATGTCTGAACCCCTCTATTTCTATCCTTTTTCCCCCTCCAGGTCCTCAGGTTGGGCCCAGCTCTAGTGGAGTTTGATTGAATTGCTTCATCTCTCTTTCGAAAGCTTGGACCGCTGAAGTAAAGTCCAACTTGTTATCTTTTTAATGGCTATTTATGTAATGGGATTATTGTGAAAACCCGTAACTTCCCCGTAAAGGAAAGCGTCGGATAGTTCGAGAACAAGCCACAACAAAACGCATACAGAAGAACATTTCATTGTATATTACAACAATGCATCAGATTACAAGAATATACAGAGTATAAATGAATAAATATTACACAGAAATATCAGAGATTACAATACATTACATAGCAGCAGAAAATAATACAATACAAATACACAACTAGAATGAGATATACGGATACAAAGCTTTCCGGATATCATTCCAGCTGTAAACCAGGATCCTGTGAATATAAATATGCAAAAACAAAACTACTAGCTGCCTGTGTCAAAATAGGGGCACCCAGAGTTTAGGTTAAAACAATAAACTCCAGGTCAGTCATGTGACTGGTGTGAGAACTAAAACAGTTATTAATCTTTATTTTAAAGTTAGGTAAATCAAGGGACCACGCCGTATAACACGGAATGGGTTTCCTCCCAAGAATACCAGTGCATAAAACAACAACGCAATGCAAAATAAAGAAAAATGAAGCTGTTATAAGATCTAGGTCCTATCACACAATGCAACGCAAGCCGGGGGATAGGGTTTTCCCTTATAACAGCCAAAGAATGCTTGATACGTTTAAAACAAATTATTTGATACTATTATAAGTGCATAGTGTATAAAACAACTTCAAATCATAAGTATCAATCATAGGCAGCATGGGTACCATATATCATGTCTCCATACTAGTTCTACAATTAAAACCGCAAATGTCACGTATTTGGAAATTGGGTTTCCATCTATGAACCGAGGCCAGGGATCGTCCTCTACCGATTCGAGACTCTCTAGCCCGAGCCTCAGGAACAGCCGCAACTGCCCCATGGAGCGACAGGGCCGGTCCACCGATGTGGATTATAGTGCCTGAACAATACGTTTCCCCGCCCTTTGGGGCGTAAATGAGCCAACTAAATGACTCCATCGGTTCGAGAACGACCGATCAATCCGAGGCGCCTCGCAACAGCAACAACCACATAAGTCAAACTCGTCAGGGCGTGTAAAACCACTGACGCCACTTCTAACTAGAAAGAAACGCATGCCCTCCCTGAGGTCCTCTCCCGTTTTTGGTTCATACCGGGTGTGAAACACGCGAAGTAAACGTTACACAAAGCTACGCCACAAAGGCCTTGCTTTGATCATCACCACAAGACTTTGCTTTTCAACAGAAGCCTCGATCAATTGCCACTTAGGCATGCCACACAGGCAATTCACTCCATGCGTTTGATATCCATCAATATATAACCCCTGAGCTCGTACGTCTCAGAGAAGGGCGTTAAGCAAGAGAATAAATTCTCCGCCGCCAAACAGATATATATTTAAGAGAGATCAATCACACGGACTAAAATCCAATGTCAGACACACGGTCCATTTACAAGTTCGTTCTGGGTCTGAACGAAACCGGAGGCACCTAGTACCCCGCATATCCATCGATCTCCATGTACGTCTGGACGATCACCAACTGTTTCCATCTTCTTGGGTGTACAGTCCAATCAAGATCGTCAGAAATCGCCCAAACGACGTGAAGACTTCCGGTCTTCGACCACCGTCTTCATCTTCGACTTATCGTCGTATCAGTTATTCAGAATGGGATAAACCCGGTCTTTCCGAATAACTCGCGTATATTTTAAATAAGTGTTACACAAACACAACATACGCCTCATTACAATTCATTAGTCACTAACCGTAAATTAATCAAGAGAATAATTCCCCAAATATTAACCCCGAAGGCCGAAACCAACATCAGATCAATATCCAGAAAACCATTCTGCTTGGCTAACCGACAGTTAGTTTCTAAATTTCACATTCATAGGGAAAGGTTCCCATTAATTTTATCCAAGATAAATTCTTTATATTTATTCTTTAATCTATCCTTTTGAATTTCGATTCAACTAGTCGGGATTAACGAAACTTACCGAAGTAATCATTTGTTTTAATTTCCCAATCCCAACCTATTTATCCCATGAAGTAAAACCGGTAATACTTCATATCTAACACCACAGTGTTATCGGTAAATTCAATTACCATTTCACGTTCAAATCTAATTAAAGATTTAACTATCGCCTGGAGCAAAACTGGTGATACTCCATTCTCGATCATTTCAATCTAATTAAAGATTCATTAAAACTCCACTTAGTTTTAATCGTTAACTGGGTTAAAGAATCAGTGTCATTTAAAACACGGTTCACGATAAACCCAAATCACATTCCATTAATTATCGGGTTAAAGAACGAGTGTTATTTAAAACACTGTCCACGATAAACCCAAAAATCAATATCAATTCAATTCCAATTAAATATTATTTAATTGGTACACTTCATTAAATCTAAATAAAAAGATTTAATCTTTTCTCAACTAGGTTCAAGAACAGTGTTAGTGAAGACACCATTCACGACAAACCCAAATCACATTTGATATTCGATACAAGGCTCAGAATAGAAAATATATCGGCTCATATTCAATATCAAATTCTACGATTAACAAATGTCGTATTGGAAATAACGATATAAACATATATCTTTCAAATTTCCATAACAACATCTGTATAATCACGAATTCCAACATCGAAATATTCCGAAGACAATTTCGATTCAAATCCACTCCAATGCAATCATTGGAAATTCTGGTTATTTTTAAAACCCTTTTTGAATTCAATTTATTTATTTAAAAATAAATAGAATTATAATTCTAGTTCAAAACTAGTTCATTTCGATAAAAATCTATTTTTATCTTTTCAAATATGGAGTTTTTCATCCCAATTCTTTCTAAATCATTTCTTATGATTTTACACAAATTATTACTATTTTTAATAATTTTATCAAGGCCCGTACAGTCGATTTCCACCAATGACCATCGAACTGCACTTACAGCGACCTTTTTCAAATTTGATTTGGACATAATTCCAAATCCAACCGTTAGATTTCTAATTTCTAATATTCGTTAGAAACTCTTTTCGATACGAACCCAACGGTTCCGGTTTTAGGAGAATCCGACGGTCGGATCTCCCGTAATGTCCGTTTGAAATAAATGGTCGAAATTCACGAACTGCCGCGGCGCGGCGCGTTCTATTCAGGCCATTATATTATATATATAATACATATAATATATATTTCGTCGATTACTATTTAAAACGAATTATATAAATAGTTTTTAAATTCGTTTCAAAAACAATTTCAACTTCCATTTCAATTCAAATCAAAATTGAATTCTTCTTTATAAATTCATTTTAAAATTCATTTCTATTCAATTCAAATTTCAGTTCAAATTGAATTCATTTCAATTTGCTTTTAATTCAATTTGAATTCGTTTTCAATTCAATTCAATTTCAAAGTCGTTTTCTATTCGATTCAATTCAAATTGGTTTTCTATTCGATTCAATTCAAATTGGTTTTCAATTCGATTCAATTCAAATTGGTTTTCAAAGTCGTTTTCTATTCGATTCATTTCGAAATCGTTTTATATTCAATTCATTTCGAAATCGTTTTATATTCAATTCATTTCAAATGAATAAAATCGATATAAATACCGTTCACGTCAAAATGGCGTCAATCTAATCAACACGGCTTCATATATTTCTATTTTCAAATATTCTATTTCAAAGATTTCTTATTATCAAAATACTTCGTTCAACACATGACTAATCTCAACGGATGAGTACAGTCACATGAACCTTTATTTTATATTGATAAAGATATAAATTTTATTATTAAAATATTTCGTTCAACACATGACTAATCTCAACGGATGAGTACAGTCAACACATGAACCTTTATTCTATATAATATTCTTTATTTCCTAAATTGGAATGAGGCCCAATCAATTACCATATAGCGTTAACTATATGGATTTCCATACAACACATGTATATAATAGCATTGAAAAATAATCAACCATCAACCAAAGTGCACTACACTGTATAAGCATCAAATATAGATATCTAACGCTTATAACAGCCTGTCAATCAATCGATCGACATATTCAATCAATCAGGATGAGTGAACTTCAAATTTCATCCCAACACCCGTGTGGGGTTTCAAACAATCAAACACAGATTTTAGTTGTGCAGTTGGGCGATGTGTAAAATTTATCGACCCAATCAATATCAGTCAAATCAGTGTATATAAACAAATCGGCCGATTTGTTTATAAATATTTATTTATTCACTTTCATGTTAAAAATTATATTTTTAACGATAAAGCATTTTATTCAACCTATGAAAATATTCTATTCAGTTCATTTATTCAATAAAATGATATTTTTATTTTTCTAACATATTTTAGAAAATTTTGGCGGCATAACGGCACGATACTAGAAATGGGACGAGGCCTAGCCTTATCCCCGGTCTAGTGAAGGCCCACGCCATTCACACATTAATCAATCCATTCATTTCACCAAACAATTCAATTTCAAATCAAATCATCTAACTAATCTATGCAACCAAACAAACAAGTCCATGGTCTGTGGACGATTGTGTCGAGTGCTACTAAGCACTGTCTGCATCCTAGTATATATATATAACTAGAAAAAGGATTTTGAGTGAGAAGTTCTCACCGATAGCTATCCAACCATCTTGACTCTTCTTTAATAGAAATCATCGCCATTCTCGCCCATTGTTATCTTCATTGCCCGTATTCTCTACATATGTAAAAATCGAATTTTTACTTTGCTATTCAATATATAAAAATCGAATTTTTACTTTGTTATTCAATATATAAAAATCGAATTTTTATTATTACGCTATATGGATAAAAAATTCTATTTTTATCTCGCTATTCTCCATATAAAGACTTCGCCTTTTCACATATAAAGATTTTATCTTTTCAAATATAAAGGTCGAACCTTTTCATATATATCATTATAAAAATCACATTTTTATTTTTCTACACATACAAAGATGATATTTCTAATATTCCTATCATGTAAAAATTATATTTCTAATTCTTTACATAAACAAAAATCATATTTTTATAATCGCTATATAGTAAAGACTATATTTTTAATACTTTAAAAATATAAAAATCATATTTTTATTACTTTAAAAATATAAAAATCATATTTTGATTATCCTCCTTATATAAGAATTATATCTTTATACTTTCTATATAATAAAAATTATATTTTTATTTCGCTAATACTTTTTTTTATCATCATTTTAAAGGCCTAACCCTTTTATTTTAAAATAAAATCAGGTTTGCATAACCATATATAAAAGAAATAAATAAATAAAATTAAAACAAATAATAAAACTTACTTTTCCATTCGGCGGGGGGGGGGGGGGGGGGTTCACTGCCTGAGGTGGTCGGAGGTGCTGGCGAGGCTGGGGCGCATGAGGCGGTTGTCTTCATCGAAGGGAGGAGAGGTGGAGAGGAGGCAGGCCATTCGACGGTGGTGGCAGGGAGAAGGGGTAGGGGGTCCGACGGTTGGGCGCAGGGTGGAGGCAGGTAGCGGTGGCGGTTAGGGCTTGTGGGGGATTGGCGATTTGGGGCTTCAATCTGAGGAGAGTGGAACGAGAAGGGGAAGTCGTGGAGGAGAGGAGGGTGGAGCGGGGTCGCCTGGGGGTGTTGCGGCGTCGGTGAAGGTGGGCGATGTACGGTGGAGCGGCGGGATCAATCGAAAAGGGGGGGTTCGGTTTTTCTTTTTTTTTTTCCTTTTTTTTTGACTGGTTTTGAAAAGTGAGGGGAGTGAGAAAAGAGAGGGCTATATATTTTATTTATTTATTTTTAATTCCTTTGAAAGTTGACTTTTCATACGAATCTCAAATCGAGCCCAATGACTGTCGCCCCTAACGTTTTACCCCCGTTCCGAACACAATGGGATATGTATTGCAGTCCAATTCGAATGTTTGAATCAGTTTCCATTGAATTTAAAGTATAATTCTTTATATATTCAATATAAACGCACATTTCAAATTACCAGGGTCACGTACTAACTCGAAAAATTCCCGAAAAATTATTTCTGGCTTCATATTGACGATACTGTCCTAACAAAACTTGTTTTATCGAATTCTGAGACCGTTTGAAAAATGGCCATTTTCTAGTCGATTAAAATCAACTGAAACTGGTCAAACGCGTTTTCCTTTGCCACGCTCACATATTGATTCGAAAAATTATGAAATTTGGAATCTAGCAATAATTTGACAACACGGATCCAACAAAAGTGGTTTCGTCGAAATCCGAGGTCTTTTGCAAAAATTTCATTTTTATGGGCCTGAATTCCATAGCGACTATTCAGAATTTTCAACTGGACATATCTTTTGATCCCCGCTATGAAATTTCGATTTTTTCGGATTCAATGGAAAGATATTCACAATTAGATCCTAATGTTTTTGGTTTCACTAAAATCTGGATTGTTTTGCACCCGGTACATTCAATTGAAGTTTGAAATCGAATTATCGAACTACCGCGCCATTTTCAATTCCTTTTATAAATATAAATAATTATTTATATTCTAACGACGATCTATATAAATATATTCGTTTGAATTCTATTCAAAATAAATTTTCTCGTCGACATTATTTAAAATAATCTATTTTAAATAATCAAAATTCGCTAAAATTGCCAAAAATAAAAATTTTAAACTGGCCCAGATTTTCGGGTTGTTACAATTATGTATTTTGTTTTTATGAAGATGGATATTGTACTTGGTTATGAACAATGGTTTTATGATGTAACAAACATGTTTAATTTCAGCTGCAATAAAATGAAGTTTTAGATTTCCAAGTACTATTTATTATCTGTCTTGTTGTAATTTTTCTGTTCTATATTCACTTATAACCTCCATGGAAGTTAATGCATTCCCTTTGTGAGTGACATTAATGGACGTGGGGTGTTACACCATCTGTGAAACTAGGCAAGGGATCGTCCTCACCGATTCGAGACAATCTAGCCTACCATGTCTCAGTATACAGCCGCAACTGTACCCTTAGGTAACTGCAGGGCCAGTCCACACTAAGTGCAAGGTGGATTCATAACTCCTGAACATGTGTTTCCCCACCCTATAGGGCGCAAATCTGGTCAGTATGTCGACCAGAACATCCATCGGCCCCGTAGTGACCGATATAATCGAGGAGCCTCTCTATCCATCAAGTAATATGCAACATCCACATGAGTAAAATGTCTGGGCTCCATACCATGACACCACTCCTGGCTAGAAAGAAACGCACTGTCCTCCCTACAGTCCTTCTCCCGTTTCTGGTTCACACAGGGGTGTGAGGCTCGCGAATTAACGCTACACAAAGCTATACTATATTAAATCCATGCTTTGATCATCAACCACAAGACTCTTCTTTTCAACAGAAGCCTTGATCCTTTGCATCTCAACATGCCACACAGGCAATTCACGTCGTGCGACTGATGTCTATCGATATATAACCTCTGAGCTTGTATGTCTCAGAGAAGGGTGTTAAGCAAGAGAATAAATTCTCCGCCACCAAATAGATATATATTTAATAGAGATCAATCAACATAGAATAAAATCCAATGTCAGACACACATCCATTTACAAGTTTGTTCTGGGTCTTAATGAAACTGAAGGCACCTTATTCCTCGTCCCATATGTCCAATACAGGAGAGAGGCTCTCGCATATCCGGTCGATCTCCAAGTACGTCTGGACGATCAACACATATTACCTTGTCTTGGGTGTACAACACAATTAAGACTTCAGTAATCATCCAAACGATGTGAAGACCTCCGGTCTTCAACCCTTGTCTTCATTGTCGACTTATCGTCGAATCAGTTATTTAGAATGGGTTTAAACCCGATCTTTCCGAATAACTCGCATATATTATAAATAAGTGCTACAAAAACACAACATATGCCTCATTCCAATCCAGAATATTCTTTTGTTCAAATATTCACATCATTAGGGAAAGGTTCTCATTAATTTTATCAAAGATAAATTCTTCAAATTTATTCTTTAATCTTCCTTTGGATATCAAACCAAATTATGGTTTATCCAAACTAGTCGGGATTAGCGCACCTTACCGAAGTAATCATTTCTTTTATTATCCCAATCCCAACCTATTCATCCCATGGAGCAAAACTAGCAATACTCCATATCTAACACCACAGTGTTTTCGGTAAATTTAATTACCATTTCACATTTAAATCTAATTAAAGATTTAACTATCGCTTGGAGAAAAACTGGTGATACTCCATTCTCGCCCATTTTCCCAAATTTGATAATTTAAATTATCATATCCTCATTTCGATCTAATTAAAGATTCATTAAAACTCCACTTAGTTTTAATCTTCTCAGAAATCAATATTAATGATTATTTAATTTTGGAAAATAAAACATGTCGCATCGACAATCTACACAGTACTATTGATTTCTGCTGATATATAACCTCTAAGCTCGTACATCTTAGAGAAGGGTGTTAAGAAAGAGAATAAATTCTCCACCACTAAACAGATATATATTTAGCAAAGATCAACCATACAGTTCGAAATACAATGTTAGGCATGTAATCATGTCTTTAATTGGGTAAAAGAACTAATGTCATTTAAAACACAGTTCACGATAAACCTAAATCACATTACATTAATTCTAGAATCTTCATGGAAAACAGATCGATATATATATATATAATCGATATCAATTTCCGTATCCGACTAATAATATAAATGGAATAACGACCAAGCCTTTTAAATTCCATATATATTACCAATCTTCCTCCACATAAGTTCACTTCGATTATTATCAAATCGAATTCCATTCCATTCCAATTTGTTGTATTCAATTGGAAAATTTTACTTTGGAAAATTTCCTTTAAATATAAATCAAAAGTTATAAATTCCAAATCACATTTCATTGTAAATCGGGTTAAAGAACGAATGCCATTAAAAACACAGTTCACAATAAACCCAATTCACATTCCCTTTTATTCCAATTATTAAATATAATTGGAAACTCTAATAATCTTAATTAAAAGATTTATCCTTTTCTCACGGGGTTCAAGAACAATGTTACTGAAAACACCACTCACGACAAAACCAAAATCCAGTTCTTTTATTCAATTCCAATTAAATATTAATTAATTTGAAAACTTCACTAAACCTTAATTAAAAGATTTATTCTTTTCTCAGCTGGGTTTAAGAACAATGTTAATTAAGACACCATTCACGACAAACCCAAAATCCAATTCGATATCAAATACTAGGCTCTGAATAGAAATTATATCGGCTTATATTCAATATCAAATTCTGAAACCAACAAATATCGTATTGGAAATAACAATATAACTATATCTTCTAAATTTCCATAACCATATCCGTATAATTGGAAAATCCAACATCGAAATACTACGAAGATGGTTTTCATTCAAATCCACTCCAATTCATATATTGGAAATTTTGGTTATATTAAAACTATTCACAAATTTTTATTTAAAAATTATTGGATTTCAAATCTAGTTAATAACTAGTTCATTTCGATAAAAATATATTTTTTATCTTTACAAACATGGAATTTTTCATCCCAATTCTTTCCAAATTATTTATTATGATTTTAAAAAATTATTAATGTTTTTAATAATTTTATTGAGGCCCTTTCATTCGATTTCCATAAACGGTCATCGAACTGCACTTATAGCGACCTTTTCCAAATTTGACTTCGATATAATTCCAAATCCAACTGTTAGATTTCAAATCTCTTATATTCATTGGAAAGCTCTTTTCGATACGAACCAAACGGTTCCAGTTTTAGGAGAATTCGACGGTCGGATCTCCCGTAATGTCAACATGAAGTCAATGGTCGAAATTCGCGAACGGTTGCGGCGCGGCGTGTTCTATTCATGCCATTATATATATATATATATATATATATATATATATATATATATATATATATATCGTCGATTTCCATTTAGAACGTATTTTATAAATCGTTTATAAATTCGTTTTAAAACGATTCTAACTTCATTTTCAATTTCAAATCAAAATTGAATATTCTATATCATTATAAAATATAAATGATAATATTTTCAAAGTATCAGGTTTTGAAATCATTTCCTTTTCGATATTCATTATAAAAATGAATAAAATCGATATAAATATCATTCACGATAAAATGGCGCAAATCTAATTAACATAGCTCATATATTTCAATATTTTCGTGTCCATCCAAAATCGGACATCAAAATCATATTTTGATCCTTTACAAAATATTATTTTGAAATATTCGCTATTTTAAAATATTCATTATTTTAAAATATTTGTTCTTTCTGAATTGGAATTAGACACAATCAATTACCATATAATGTTATTTATATGTATTTCATACACACATGTACACAACAATAATTATACACAGTCAACCATCATCCAAAGCGCATCACACAACTGCATAAGAATTAAATATAAATAAATAACGGTTACAACAATCTGTCAACCAATCGATTGACATACAACTAAATATTGAGATTAGTGTATGTACAATATCATCCCAATACCTATGTGGGGTTTTCAAACAACAAATATTGATTATTATTTGTGCAGTTGGGTGATGTGTAAAATTTATCGTCCCAATCAATATCAGTTAAATGGGTGTACATAAACAAATCATCCAATTTGCAAATGAATATTTATTTTCAATACATGACCATTTTATATGGTTCATATATTCAATAAAAATTTATATTTTTATTGTTCAAATATTTTATTCCATACATGAATATTTTATATATTTTATTCATTCAATAAAAATGATATTTTTATTGTTCAAATATTTTATTACATACATGAATATTTTATATATATTATTCATTCAATAAAAATGATATTTTTATTGTTCAAATATTTTATTCCACACACGAATATTTTATATATTTTATTCATTCAATAAAAATGATATTTTTATTGTTCAAATATTTTATTCCATATAATAAACACAGCACAGTCAATTCAATCCAAACAAACAATCATGGGTTGTGCAATCAATGATGTCGGGTGCTGCTAACCACCGTTTGCATCCTAGTATATATTTAACTGTAAACAAATTGAGTGAGAAAGAGTTCTCACTGCCGGTTTCCACTCCGCCTGTTTTATTTCTGAATTTCTGAATAGTTTGAATTTGAATTTGCTCAAAATTCTAACGTGCTCCAATTTGGACCCGGTTAGTTTTGTTGCGAAGCTCTCGTCCCCACGATCGCAATGGATCCAGTTTCATGCGATTTGGTCCTCGTATGAAAAAGATATGGGTTTTTAAACATCGGGATAATTAAACGGGTAATTAATTTAATTAATTATAAAATTAACCTTTTATATAACGCTTTACAAAAAAGTATTGTCGTTTCCCTTTTCTTCTTCTTTCAATCTGATGCACGCGTTTGAACCCACCAGCAAAAATCTAGGGTTCCACCTCGACGTTGCTACGACCACTGTGAGCCAGATCTGCGACATCCACGAGGACCGTCATCGCCTGCTCCTGCTTCACCAGCGATGGTTCACCGCTCGAGCTCCCCAGGTGGCCAGAATCTGCCTCGATACGCGCCGTGTTTGGAGTTTAAAATCGAGCTCCATAATTGTCGAGGATCCATGAAACTGCTACGAATTTGAAGCTCATGCGAAGCTCTTTGATTTTGCCTTTGAATGTTTGGAGGATTGTTGAGTGGATTTCGCGAAAAACTGAAATGAAAATCTGGAAACACTATTCGTTCGTTGAATGAAAGGCGGCTGACACTTTTCTAGGGTTTTATAGAAATTTTTATTATATTTCATTTTTATTTAATTCATTTAATACTTATTTATCTTTTAAACTCAAATAGAACCCAACGAGTGTTGTCCCTAACTAAATACCCCCATTCTGAACACAATGGGATATGTTTCATAAGCCAGTTCAACTATTTCGACCAGTTTTCGTTAAAATTAAAATATAAATAGATGTATATTGAATTTTAAACTTATATTTTAATTTTACTTGGGCCACATACTAACTCCAAAAATTCCAGAAAAATAAATCTAGATATGTTTTGATGATACGGTCCTAATAAAACTAATTTCATCGAATTTGGAGACCGTTTGAAAAATGTCCATTTTCTGGTCGATCCAAATTGACTAAATTGACAAAACACGTTTTCTTTTGCCACACTCACATACTAATTCCAAAAATTCGGAATTTTGGAATCTAGCAATAATTTGACATTCCAGATCCAACCAAAGTGGTTTCGTCGAAAACGGAGGTTGTTTGCAAAATGGCTATTTATTATATTAAAATATATATAAATTTCATGGTGACTATTCTAAATTTTCAATTGGACATAAGTTTTCATTCCTATTACAAAATCTGGGTTTTTCACATTCACTGGAAAGATATTTTCAAATAGATTCAAATATTTCTGGTTTTATTGAAATCTGATTTATTTGCAATCCTGTACATTCAGTTGAAATTTGAAATCGAATTTTCAATCTACCGTGCCATTTCAGGCTCGTTATATAATTAAAATTAATTTATTCATTCTAACTTCGTTTAAATTAAATTTTTAGTCGTTATTATTTAAAATAAATCATTTTAAATTTCCAAAGTCCATTAGAATAGCTAAAATAAAAATTTTAAATTGGTTCTGATTTTCCTAGTTGTTACAATCTCCCCCACTTAAAATCTTTTCGTCCTCGAAAAGGAACAGAGCTGAAAGTTGTTTAACTAATCAACTCAACTTTCATTCTGGCCTTAATTCTTCAACTTTTTAGTTTCTAAGAATTTTCAAATTCTTCAAAAATTTGGCTAACACCCTAAATTTTCAAATTTTTTTGCCATAACCTCCTTTGTAAGGGGAGACATTTAAAACCGCAACTAGCCACACAGGGCCCTCATCATCCAAAAGAAAAAGCCAAGAGGCTAGCCAACCAGCTCATAAATCATCAAAACCCAATAGATTAGTAAACATGTACCTATTGTCGGGCATACAATTTTATTCCTCTGCTTAGCTTCCATGCTATGACCTATTCACACACACACACACACACACACACACACACACATATATATATATATATATATATATATATATATATACATGCATGCAATTCCAATCAATTTTCAATTCAGTTCAAAATTTGACTTGATTGACTACATTTACTATTCATTATCATATTTGTTTGGACAATATAATTAGTTAACTAGTAATCAAACAGCACAACCAGCAATCAATTTGTGAATTAAATTTTCAAATGCCTGACTTTTATATATACTCAAAAATCTATTTTTGATGCAAAATCACAACAAAATTCTAACTATATTTTGGTTCTCACACCAGTCAATTGGAAATATATAGATATCCCACTTTCGAAGCTCGAACATAAATACTAATGATGGCGCGCCATCATCAGAATCAGGCCAGGGCGACTAGAGTGTGATCCTATATCAATCCCGTATATTTGAGGCTTCAATACACGTGGATCAGACGTATATTAAAATCTTTATATACCCAATAGTACAAATAAATTTAAAATAAAATATTCCAATATGTATAATAAGGTTTAAATTTTCCAAAACAAAATTTATTTTCTTTTTATTTTAAAAATAACACTCTTCACACTCGTTCTAGGACACTACTGATCCTATCTCTAAAGAGACATTCTCCTTGGATATTACTAATCCAATCTCTGATGAATTCTTTCGTTTGATTCTAATATGTCATGTTCTCGAGTCTGATACCAACTGAAATGACCCAAACTCGCCCTTACGGGAAAGCCCGGATTGAGTTAAGAACATGACAAATCAGAACACAAACAGAAGAACATTTCATTGCTATTACAACAATTTACATCAGAGTAAAAGAATATACAGAGTATGAGAAAATAATATACATTTGATAAATATTAGAGATTTACAATTTACAATGCAGTGGAAAATAATACAAAACACAACAGAAAGAAATACACGGATACAGAGCATTCCGAATATAGCTCCAGCTGTAAACCAGATCATGTGAATATAATATCTGCAAAACCAAAACTACTAGCTGCCCATGTGGAAAATAGGGGCACCCAGAGTTTAGGTTAAAACAATAAACTCTAGGTCAGTCATGTGACTGGTGTGAGAACTAAAACAATTATTAATTTGATTTTAAAGTTAGGTAAATCAAGGGACCACGCCATATAACACGTAACGGGTTTACCTCCAAGAATACCAGTGCATAAAACAAACAGCGCAATGCTAAATAAAGAACAATGAAGCTATTACAAGACTCATGTACCATTACACAATGCTACGCAAGCCAGAGGATAGAATTTTACCCTATAATAGCCAAATATGCTTGGTATGCGAAATTTGTCTTCTATTATTACTAGTGCATATATGTTTCAAAAACAATATCAATCATAATGTATCAATCATAGACAACATGAGTGTCCCATGCCACTATGCCGCCATATATAGGTTTACAATTAAAACCGAAATGTCGTATTAGAAATTGGATTCCATCAGTGAACCGAGGCAAGGGATCATCCTCACCGATTCGAGACAATCTAGCCTACCATGTCTCAGGATACAGCTGCAACTGTACCCTTAGGAAACTGCAGGGCCGGTCCACACTAAGTGCAAGGTGGATTCATAACTCCTAAATATGCGTTTTCTCATCCTATGGGGCTTAAATCTGGTCAGTATGTCGACCAGAACATCCATCGACCCCGTAGTGACCGATATAATCGAGGAGCCTCTCTATCCATCAAGTAATATGCAACATCCACATGAGTAAAATGTCTGGGCTCCATACCATGACACCACTCCTAGCTAGAAAGAAACGCGCTGTCCTCCCTGCAGTCCTTCTCCCGTTTCTGGTTCACAACGGGGTGTGAGGCTCGCGAATTAACACTACACAAAGCTATGCAATATTAAAGTCGTGCTTTGATCATCAACCACAAAACTCTTCTTTTCAACAGAAGTCTTGATCCTTTGCATCTCAACATGCCACACAAGAAATTCACGCCATGCGACTGATGTCTATCGATATATAACCTCTGAGCACGTACGTCTCAGAGAAGGGTGTTAAGCAAGAGAATAAATTCTCCGCCGCCAAACAAATATATATTTAATAGAGATCAATCAACATAGAATAAAATCCAATGTCAGACACACATCTATTTAGAAGTTCGTTCTGGGTCTGAACGAAACCGGAGGCTCCTTATTCCTCGTCCCATATGTCCAATACAGGAGAGAGGCCCTCGCATATCCGGTCGATCTCCAAATACGTCTAGACAATCACCGCTTATTACCTTGTCTTGGGTGTACGGCTCAATCAAGACATCAGTAATCATCCAAACGATGTGAAGACCTCCGGTCTTCAACCACCGTCTTCATCGTCGACTTATCGTCGAATCACTTATTCAGAATGGGTTTAAACCCGGTCTTTCCGAATAACTCGTGTATATTAGAAACAAGTGCTATAAAAACACAACATACGCCTCATTCCAATCCAGAATATTCTTTTATTCAAATATTCACATCATTATGGAAAGGTTACCATTAATTTTATCAAAGATAAATTCTTTAAATTTATTATTTAATCTTCCTTTGGATATTAAACCAAATTAAGGTTTATCCAAACTAATCGGGATTAGCGCACCTTACCGACGTAATCATTTCTTTTATTAACCCAATCCCAATCTATTCATCCCATGGAGCAAAACTAGTAATACTCCATATCTAACACCACAGTGTTATCAGTAAATTTAACTACCATTTCACGTTCAAATCTAATTAAAGATTTAACTATCGCTTGGAGCAAAACTAGTGATACTCCATTCTCGCCTATTTTCGGAAATTTGATAATTTAAATGATCATATCCTCATTTCAATCTAATTAAAGATTCATTAAAACTCCACTTAGTTTTAATCTTCCAAGAAATCAATATTAAGGATTATTTAACTTTGCAAAATCAAACATGTTGCATCGACAGTCTACAACATACTATTGATTTCTGCCGATATATAACCTCTAAGCTCGTACGTCTTAGAGAAGGGTGTTAAGCAAGAGAATAAATTCTCCGCCACCAAACAGATATATATTTAGCAGAGATCAACCATAGAGTTCGAAATACAATGTTAGGCATGTAATCCTGTCTTAACTGGGTTAAACAACTAATGTCATTTAAAACATAGTTCACGATAAACCCAAATCACATTCCATTAATTCTGGAATCTTCATGGAAAACAGATCGATATATATATATAATCGATATCAATTTCTGTATCCAACTAATAATATAAATGGAGTAACGACCAAGCCTTTTAAATTCCATATATATTGCCAATCTTCCTTCATAGAAGTTCACTTCTATTATTATCAAATCGAATTCCATTCCAATTTTTTGTATTCAATTGGTAAACTTTACTTTGGAAAATTTGCTTTAAATCTAAATCAAAAGATTTATAAATTCCAAATCACATTTCATTGTAAATCGGTTTAAAGAACGGATGTCGTTAAAATCACAGTTCACAATAAACCCAATTCACATTCCCTTTTATTCCAATTATTAAATATAATTGGAAACTCTAATAATCTTAATTAAAAGATTTATTCTTTTCACACGGGGTTCAAGAATAGTGTTGCTGAAAACACCACTCACGACAAACCCAAAATCCAATTCTTTTATTCAATTCCAATTAAATATTAATTAATTGGAAAACTTCACTAAATCTTAATTAAAAGATTTATTCTTTTCTCAACAGGGTTTAGGAACATTGTTATTTGAGACACCGTTCACGACAAACTCAAAATCCAATTCGATATCAAATGCAAGGCTCTGAATAGAAATTATATCGGCTTATATTCAATATCAAATTCTAAAACCAACAAATATCGTGTTGGAAATAACGATATAACTATATCGCCCAAATTTCCATACCAATATCCGTATAATTGCGAAATCCAACATCGAAATATTCCGAAGTTTATTTCCATTCAAGTCCACTCCAATTCATATATTGGAAATTCTGGTTATATTAAAACCATTCACAAACCCAATTAATTTTATTTAAAAATTATTGGATTTCAAATCTAGTTAATAACTAGTTCATTTTGATAAAAATATATTTTTATCTTTACAAATGTGGAATTTTTCATCCTAATTCTTTCCAAATCATTTATTATGATTTTACACAAATTATCAATATTTTTAATAATTTTATTATGGCCCTTTCAGTCGATTTCCATAAACGGTCATCGAACTGCACTTATAGCGACCTTTTCCAAATTTGACTTGGTCATAATTCCAAATCCAACCGTTAGATTTCAATTCTCTTATATTCGTTGGAAACCTCTTTTCGATATGAACCCAACGATTCAGACTTTAGGAGAATCCGAAGTCGGATCTCCCGTAATGTCAATACGATGTCAATGGTCGAAATTCGCAAACGGTCGCGGCGCGTTCTATTCAGGTCATTAAATGTATATATAATATATATATTATATATATTTCATCGATTTCCATTTAAAACGTATTTTATAAATCATTTAAATATTCGTTTTAATACGATTCTAACTTCATTTTCAATTTTGAATCAAAATTGAATATTCTATATCATTATAATATATAAATGATAATATTTTCAAAATATCAGGTTTTGAAATCATTTCATTTTCGATATTCATTATAAAAATGAATAAAATCAATATAAATATCGTTCACGTTAAAATGGCGTAAATCTAATCAACATGGCTTATATCTTTCAATATTTTCGTGTCCACGGAAAATCGGACATCAAAATCATATTTTGTCCTTTAAAGAATATTATTTTAAAATATTCGTTCTTTCTGAACTGGAATTAGACACAGTCAATTACCATATAATGTTATTTATACGCATTTCATACACACATGTACACAACAATAATTATACACAGTCAACCATCATCCAGAGTGCATCACATAACTGCATAAGCATTAAATATAATTAATTAACGCTAACAAAGTCTGTCAACCAGTCGATTGACATACAACTAAATATTGGGATTAATGTATATCCAATATCATCCCAATACCCATGTGGGGTTTTCAAACAACAAATACTGATTATTATTTGTGCAGTTGGGCAATGTGTAAAATTTATTATTCCAATCAGTATCAATTAAATAGGTGTACATAAACAAATCGTCCGATTTATAAATGAATATTTATTTTCAACACATGACCATTTTATATGGTTCATATATTCAATAAAAATTTATATTTATATTTTTTAAATATTTTATTCCATACATGAATATTTTATATATTTAATTCATTCAGTAAAAATGATATTTTAATTGTTCAAATATTTTGTTCCATACATGAATATTTTATATAATTATTCATTTAGTAAAAATGAAATTTTTATTGTTTAAATAATTTATTCCATACATGAATATTTTATATATTTTATTCATTCAATAAAACTGATATTTTTATTGTTCAAATATTTTATTCCATACAATAAACACAGCACAGTCAGTTCATTCCAAACAAACAATCATGGTTTGTATAGTCAATGGTGTCGGGTGCTGCTAAGCACCGTTTGCATCCTAGTATTTATTTAACTGTAAATAAATTGAGTGAGAAAGAGTTCTTACTGTCGGTTTCCACTCCGCCACTTTTATTTCTGAATTTCTGAACAGTCTGAATTTGAATTTGCTCGAAATTCTAACGTGCTCCAATTTGGACCCAGTTAGTTTGGTTGCGTAGCTCTCGTCCCCACAATCGCAACGGACCTAGTTTCCGCGATTTGGACCTCGTATGAAAAAGATATTGGTTTTTAAACATCGGGATAATTAAACAAGTAATAAATTTAATTAATTATAAAATTAACCTTTTTATAATGCTTTGCAAAAAAAGTCATGTCGTTTCCCTTTTCTTCTTCTTTCAATCTGTTGTACGCGTTCGAACCCACTAGTGAAAAACTAGGGTTCCACCTCGATGCTGCTATGACCACCGCGAGCCAGATCTGCGACTTCCACGAGGACCGTCGTCGCCTGCTCCTCCTTCCCCAGCGATGGCTCGCCGCTGGAGTTCCCCAGGTGGCTAGAATCCACCTCGATATGCACCGTGTTTGGAGTGTAAAATCGAGCTCCGTAATCGTCGAGGATCCATGAAACTGGTACGGATTTGATGCTCATGCGAAGCTCTTTGATTTTGCCTTTGAATGTTTGGAGGATTGTTGAGCGGATTTCACGAAAAATTGAAATGAAAATCATAAAACACTGGTCGTTCGTTGAATGAGAGGCGGCTGACCCTTTTCTGGGTTTTATAGAAATTTTTATTATATTTTATTTTTATTTAATTCATTTAATACTTGTTTATCTATCGAACTCTAAAACTGTGACGGCCGGGAATTTTGCTGGATCCGAATCAGTCGTTAAACCGATCTAGACCGTTCGAAACCCCTGATCGTTTTGAGAACAACACACAAATTTCATCAGATACAAGAATAAACAGAGTATAATTGAATAAATTACATTCGATAAATATCAGAGATTACAATAAATTACATAGCAGCGGAAAAATATACAAAACACAACTGAAAGTGATACACGGATACAAAGCTTTCCGAGCATCGTTCCAGCTGTAAATCAGGATTTTGTGAATATAAATCTGCAAAACCAAAACTACTAGCTGCTCGTGTCGAAAATGAGGGCACCCAGAGTTTAGGTTAAAACAATAAACTCCAGGTCAGTCATGTGACTGGTGCGAGAACTAAAACAGTTATTTAAAACTTTACTTTAAAAGAGAGTAATTCAAGGGACCACGCCGTATAACACGGAACGGGTTTCCTCCCAAGAATACTAGTGCATAGAATAAACAACGCAATGCTTTTTCGAAAAATGAAGCTATTATAAGACCCAGGTCCCATCACACAATGCAACGCAAGCCGGAGGATAGGGTTTTCCCTTATAATAGCCAAACATGCTTGGTACGTTTAAAACAAATCATTTGATACTATAATAAGTGTATAGTGTCAAAACAATTTCAATCATAAATATAAATCATAGACGGCATAACATCCCATGCTACTATGTTGCCAGACTAGGCTCTATAAATAAAGCCGAAATACACGTATTGGAAATTGGATTTCCGTCATGAGTCGAGGCAAGGGGAAAGCTCCTCTCTGCTTTCGAGACACTCTAGCAAATGTCTCAGGACTACACACTCTGGGCAATCCTGGATCTTCAGGGCCTGTCCTCACTTACGTTAGAGGATTATTTATTCCTGAACACACGTTTCCCGGTCCTTACAGACATAAAATCGAGGCGCCTCATCCAACAACCACATAGGTGAAAAGTATATAAATGTCAGGGCTGGTAAGTCACTGACACCACCAATGCTAGAAAGAAACGTCGTGCTCTCCCTGCAGTCCGTATCCCATTTTTGACTCATACCGAGGTGTGAGGCTCGCGAATTCACGTCATACACAAAGCTACGCCACAAAGGCCGTGCTTTGATCATCAACCACAAGACTTTGCTTTTCAACAGAAGCCTTGATCCATGCATCTCAGCGTGTCACACAGGAAATTCATGCCATGCGATTGATATCTATCGATATATAACCTCTAAGCTCGTACGTCTCAGAGAAGGGCGTTAAGAAAGAGAATAAATTCTCCTCCGCCAAACAGATATATATTTAACAGAAATCAATCAACACAGAATAAAATCCAATGTCAGACACACAATCCATTTACAAGTCCGTTCTGGATCTGAACGAAACCGGAGGCACTTTCCTCGCATATCCATCCGTCTCCAAGTACGTCTGGACGACCACCAACTATTTCCATCCTCTTGGGTGTACAGCCAAATCAGGATCGTTAGTAATTATCCAAACGATGTGAAGACTTCCGGTCTTCAACCACCGTCTTCATCTTCGACTTATCGTCGAATCGGTTATTCAGAATGGGTATAAACCCGGCCTTTCCGAACAACCCGCGTATATTAAAAACAAATGTTACACAAACACAACATACGCCTCATTCCAATTCAGCAGTCACTAACCGTAAATTTCATATCCTTAGGGAAAGGTTCCCATTAATTTCATCCAAGATAAATTCTTTTAAAATTTATCCTTTAATCTTCCTTTGAATGTCATTTCAAACCAAATTATGGTTTTTCAAACTAGTCGAGATTAACGAATCACACCGAAGTAATTATTTATTTTATTTCCCAATCCCAACCTATTCATCCCATGAAGCAAAACTGGTAGTACTCCATATCTAATACCATGGTGTTATCGATAAAATTAATTACCATTCCACGTTCAAATCTAATTAAAGATTTAACTATCGCTTTGGAGCAAAACTGGTGATACTCCATTCTCGCTCAATTTCTAGATTTGATAATTTAAATTATCAATTTACGTTTCAATCTAATTGCAGATTCATTAAAACTCCCTTTTCTGGGTTAAAGAACCAATGTCATTTAAAACACAGTTCACGATAAACCCAAATCACATTCTATTTATTAGCGGGTTAAAGAACTAGTGTTATTTAAAACACAGTTCACGATAAACCCACGATTCAACTCTATTTAAAACCCATTTCAAATCCAATTTATTTATTTAAAAATAAATGGGTTTTAATCTCAGTTCAAAACTAGTTCATTTCGATAAAAATCTATTTTTATCTTTTCAAATATGGAGTTTTTCATCCCAATTTTTCCCAAATCATTTCTTATGATTTTACACAAATTATTACTATTTTTAATAATTTTATCAAGGCCCGTACAGTCGATTTCCAACAACGGCCATCGAATTGCACTTACAGCGATCTTTTTCAAATTTGATTTGGACGTATCTCCAAATCCAACCGTTAGATTTCAAATTTCTAATATTAGAAAGCTCTTTTCGATACGAACCCAACGGTTCCGGTTTTAGGAGAATCCGACGGTCGGATCTCCCGTAATGTCCGTTTGAAATAAATGGTCGAAATTCACGAACTATCGCGGCGCGGCGCGTTCTATTCAGGCCATTATATAATATATATAATATATATTTCGTCGATTTCTATTTAAAACTAATTATATAATTAGTTTTAAATTCGTTTCAAAAACAATTTCAACTTCCATTTCAATTCAAATCAAAATTGAATTCTTCCTTATAAATTCATTTTAAAATTCATTTCTATTCAATTCAAATTTCAATTCAATTTGAATTCATTTCAATTCGTTTTCAATTCAATTCAAATTCGTTTTTTATTCGATTCAATTCAAATTCGTTTTCTATTCGATTCAATTCAAATTCGTTTTCTATTCAATTCATTTCAAATTCGTTTCATATTCAATTCATTTCAAATTCGTTTCATATTCAATTCATTTCAAATTTGTTATTTATCCATTTCAATTCAAATTTGTTTCATGTTCAATTCATTTCAAATTCGTTTCATATTCAATTCATTTCAAAGTCGTTTCATATTCAATTCATTTCAAATTCGTTTCATATTCAATTCATTTCAAATTTGTTATATATTCATTTCAATTATAAAAACAAATATAATCGATATAAATATCATTCGCGTCAAAATAGCGCATCTCTAATCAACACGGCTTTATATTCAACAAATGGATCTATATTTCTTTCAATACACGACTCTATATCTTTGTCAACACACGACTAATCTCAACGAATGAGTACCGTCCATGTGTGACTATCTTTGTTATTTAATATATTTTATAAAAATAAAGATGTAAATTTTATTGTTAAAATATTTCGTTCAACACATGACTAATCTCAACGGATGAGTACTGTCAACACATGAACCTTTATATTATAATTTTCTTTATTTTCTAAATTGGAATGAGGCCCAATCAATTACCATATAAAGTTAATTATATGGATTCCATTCAACACATGTATATAATAGCAATGATAAATAATCAACCATCATCCAAAATGCACTACACTGTATAAGCATCAAATATAGATATATAACGCTTATAACAGCCTGTCAATCAATCGATCAACATATTTAATCAATCAGGATGAGTGAACTTCAAATTTCATCCCAACACCCGTGTGGGGTTTCAAATCAACAAACACAGATTTTATTTGTGCAGTTGGGCGATGTGTAAAATTTATCGTCCCAATCAATGTCCTTTGTAACACCCCGCCTCCGCTAGGGTCACTCGCAAGGGAATGCACTAGCTTTAGAGGGGCATTATTAGTAAACATGCACAGAAATATCACAAGACAGAACATATAAAATAGCGGAAGTAAAATCAAACTTTCATAAACATTAATAATTAAGGTCTAAAGCCTTTTACATCAGAGTACATCAAAACCTGTCTTGCAATAGTAAAGAAGCATAAAGACTTTTTCATAAACTTATTCCCCAAGTAAAAACAGTAAAGTAGCCATAGCCAAGAAAAGTCCAAGCCATCCATGATGACCTTCAAGCAGAAGAAGTCCGAACTAAACAACAGTATTTCCTCCCTGTAACCTGGGGGGGAAACGGAAGAAAAGAGGCGAAACAAAACGGGTCAGTCAAAAAGACTGAGTAAGCCCTATCTACTATCAGCATAAAAACTAGTAAAGTTAACTGACATGAGAAACTGAGATGAACATAAGCATGATGACAAGATAGATAAGCTAAATCAAAATAACATGATGAACTACTGAACTCAGATAAACTAAAGTGTCATAATAAATTACGATGTCAAGATAAGACAAGGTATCCCATCGTCAAGTTCCTGTCAAGTATAATATCCACAAGATATCTATCACGTATAACTCCCCATGGTATCTATCCTGTACATCTGCTCTGCACCTACCGTACTAGTATCCCCACCATATCATGTGTTAACCATGAATCACCTTTACTCAAAAGTCGTGTAATGGTCTATGTCAACCTAACATACGGCATATGTAGGTTACTCAACTCGTATGTTTTGTTCCATGTAAATGTCCAGTCCCTTGCCGTAGACCATACGGGCTTTCCCATGAGATTCTATATTACTTTAACATAGTTCCGTGATCCTTAAGATAGGTTTGGACTGTTACCCTAAACCAAGCTAGGGTCTCCCAACCTGAATTTTCGTTTGTACAACTAGGACTTATGCTACCTAGGGCTACTAGGGATTACGCTTACCTATTGCACGTTTTCGTATCTCGGTTTTGGTTCAACCACCCAGGGCCACTAGGATTTACGCTAACCGTCAACCGCGCCCTTTTTCCCACGCATTCATCGTGAATCGTTTTTCTATGACTGTATGCACATGTATCACATCGTGCCATCCGAGTCCTGTCACAGGGCAGACCAGGAAATACAGGACTCGGTCGGGAGCTTTCGATTTATCTGCCGATGCAGATGCTAAGGTCTGTTTTTCTATACATGGCTATGGTCCCACGCGACCCCTCCCTCAACTAGCGAAAGACAAGACAGGATAAATCCTGTATGAGAACACACTACTGGCCAACCCACAATCTAGCCCAACCACAACCATAATTAGATAGCAATTATGGTCTTTTGGGTGTTCTCTGCCTTTCCGTACGTACACGCTTGACCAAAGATGGTAGGTAGCCTGACGAAATGCTATCTAGGGTACGACCGTGTATCGTCGACTATCCCCTATCCATCCCCGTCTTTAGGTCGCTCGCATAGCAACCAAGGCATACTCTTGGCTCTTCTAACGCAGACCTTAACCTCTCATGAGCCTAGTATAATCACCTGGCAGCTCCCAGAGGGATACCAAGAATATCCTCACGTTCCCCGAAGCCGCTGCTTCGTCACCCAGTTCGCTGGAGCCTTTATCTAAATCAGATACTTGCTCCTACTCGTATACTTAAATGATGACCTACCGTATCAGGTTACTCATCTATCTATGAACTGGTCTAAATTTCCTTGACTGAGAATCATTACTTAGTTATTCCTCAACTAAGGTGTACCACTTAGCCTTATTCCCGTTATCCTTGTTAACTACGGTTATCCACCTAATCCTCAGAACTAGGGTTTACATAATGGATTAAGTGTCACTTAAGTTCATGACTTAACCCGTCTACAAATCATGTCAAAATTGGCTAAGTATCTAAGTCCAAGACTTAACCCTACAAACCATGTTCACGTTGGTTAAGTATATTAAGCAATTCACGACTTAACCCCGTCCAATTATCATTCCAGATTGGTTAAGTATATATTAACTTGACCCTATCAATTTTCTTAGTCAAATCGGTCAAGTGTATTCAAGCGATTCGTGACTTAGCCTTATCATGTTTTCACGTTAGATTGGTTAAGTATAGGTTAACTTAACCTCAATAAATTCACGAGTTAGATTGGTTAAGTATAGGTCACTTAACCACCTCAATCATCATGTTAGATTAGTTAAGTGTTTAACTTAACTCCATTAAACTACCAAGTGGGATTAATTAAGTCTAGGCTAACTTAACCCCATCCGATTTCCATGCTTAGACTAGTGGAGTCTAATCTCATCCATTAACTGTATTTTTCGGTTAAGTGTCATTAAGAAAACTTACTTAACCTTCCCCAAATTATCGTGTTGGATTGGTTAAGTGTTGGTTAACTTAACCCCGTCCACTAATCGTATAAAAATGGTTAAGTGTCATTAGGCAAATCAAATTACTTAACCTACCCAACCTTGTCATGTTTTGTTAAGTATCATTAGCCTAATCCATTTACTTAACCCATTCGTCCATGTCATATTTGGTTAAGCGTCATTAATCAAATTATCTTAACCCTATCATGTGACATTAATTACTTAATGCACCTCAACCTCTCACATTAGACTTTGTTGCGGTTACTAGTTAAGCCGGTCGGTTCCGGGTAGCTTTACACCACAACTTGGTCTAACCTCGGGTTTAAGCACAACATGACCAACTTCTCACATTGGGTCCTATTGTTTGCAACTACTAGTTAGGCCGGTCGGTTCCGGGTAGTTTTACGTTGCAAACTCAACCCAACCTCGAGTTGGCCACACTTATATTATCTAAGTGTCACGTCCATCATGTTTCCAAAACATGTTACAAGTTTTCAAGCATTTGGGTAGACCTAACTTAATAGGTAAATTCCCAAAGGGTAGACCTAACTTAATAGGTAAATTCCCAAGCTTATGTTTTCAAGCATACTTACATGTTAACTTCCATGTTATATTTCAAGTCATGTTTTCAAGTATAAACACATGTCATATTTAACGTTACGTATTGTCATGTTTATACCCATTTACCCAAATCATGTTCATGTCATTATGTTTTCCCATAATATGACCCCAACGCTTTTGAACTCGCATAATGGATTCAAAGAAGGAACTTGTCAAAGGCATGACAAAAGTGGATATTAAGCCACAAGTTAATCATGGTGGCAAATGAGGCACAAATGTGTTCATTAACTTGCATGTTACATTCTTAAGTCTCAAAAACATGCATAAACCCAAACTTGGCACATAAGCGAATCATGGTGACAAAAGACATGGAATGATGACTAGTAACTCGCATATATCATCATATAAGGGTTATGACTTCATATGCAAGTTGACATAAAGGTTATGAGGGTTCTCATGTTACATAATGCAACATTTCAACATAAAGGTTGTAGCTTTTAGCCCACAAGATCAAGATAATGACTTCATAAACTTGCATGACATGATAGCATGTATCATACTCAATGATCAAACCCAAACTTGCAACATGAACATTTAACTTCATAGTTAATATCTAAGAGTAGGGAAAGGGCTTACATTGCTATGAAGGCACAAATCGATTAAATTAAAGATTGAGACAAAGCCTATGCATGCCATCATTCAAAAACCCAAAGATGAAAGCTCCAAATCAATAAAAACCCCATCTTGATGAACAAAGGTCAAAGCTTTAGCCTTGAAATCAACTTGAGAAGCTCTCATACTAACATAGGGACTCTCTAACACTCACATGATAATGAAACCTCTCATAGAAATGAAGTGGAGGCTAGGATTTTGAGTGGAGGCCATGAGAGGAGCAATTTTTCCATAGTTTAGTTGCATGAATGAATAATGAGGATTTAGGATAGGTTAGGGTCTTATTTATAGATTAGGCAAGTGTTTTAGGCCATAGGATTAAACCTAGATTCAATCCAAGCCATCAAAGCATGTCTTGGGGAAGAAGTCAAGTGTAGGAACCATCTAGCGCCTTTAGATTAAAGATGAACCATGAGAACCATCCAAATGCAAAATCTGCATTTGAGCGAATAGGCCCACGGGTTGATAGCCAAACACCCTGGATTAACCCCTAGTCGACCCAGCGCGCTCGGGTCGACCTCAAAAATCGGCCGGTTCGGTTATTCCCCTCTCCCAATTCGCTGTTTTGAACATTTTTGCATATTTATTTATTTAATTTTCAATTATATATATATATATATGTATCAATATATATATATATCAATATATATATATATATATTTCTCTGCGCAACCCATTTCACTTAATTAAGTGTACTTTAATTTGGGAATTTTTCGTGAAACTTCACGAGGCCATATCTTGGTCATACGGACTCCGATTCTCGAAAACTCAGACTCTATTTCGCGTATTTTTCCGAGACGAACGCAATGGCATAGCCCATTTTACTTGATTCAGAATTTAAAATTAAATTCTGCCTTGATTCTCGTCTTAACACGTTATCGAAAAATACGGGTTGTTACATTCTCCCCACCTTTTAGGATTTCGTCCCCGAAATCTCCAAGTTAGGAAGAACATATCCTACCATCCATCATCCATCTACTCAAAACATCATCCACAAGCAACCATTGTCCTTAGATGATTTCTAATGCTGTATGAATATATGCAAAACGTGTGTGTACATGTTCCTTAGCTAATGCTAATGATCAGGCCTGAATAATCTTTCTAATGCAAAATATGTATGGTGCCATGAATCCAACATGTATGCAAATAGTCCTAGTCATATAGATACTATATGCGTGCACAATCATTCATTCATATGCAACAACCGCATGATAATACATTCGATTTCATCCATAAACAAGTATAAATACTCGTGCATATGCAATATGAAATGTGACCGAGTCGAGCTAGTATCTAATGTGTATTCGCGCATCCACGAGCAACCACTTGCAACCATATCAATCATTACATGTTTCAAATACATGTTTACATCCATAGGGTTCTACCTAGAATTCCCTGAAACAGGGTCGAGAAGATAAACAAGGCAAACTCCTTACGGGGTTTGTAACAGAAAATAGGACCAAGAAGATGTCCACAAAAGATAGCCTACAAGTAAGCTCTGCAGAAAACAGGGATCAAGGATATACTCCCAAAAAGAGATATCATGCGTGTATCTAGTCTTTGACCTTCAAAGTCGTATTTCCTTGAGCTTAATTCCTTTGTGCTTTGACCATCCTTCAATTTCATGGTTTCGTAGCTCCTTATTTTTCCTGTTTCCATAACATGAGTTGGAACTCATTTCCTCGTCGCCTTTCGTTCCACTTCCACTTATTCTTAATCTAGAATACTTGGCTCAAACCTTCGTACTCATGATTCCATGCGAGCCCTCCAAAATTCACTAGTGAATCTTGGATCTCGTTTATATACTATAAGGTATTCCATGTAGAAGAACTTTCTCTTGAAAGTAAACAGATGTCAACCAGGTTACCAAGTTCACTTACTAGGGTGATTTCTATACCCATTACTTAAGTGAAATGAACCATCCGTCTTATTGGCGAACACCACTCGATCGGGTTTCAAATTTCCAATAAAGGCATCAAGGGATTCTAAGTAACTAGTCATGACAGAACCTCAAAAAGGTTACACGATACTTTGAGGGCATTACCAAGGCTAGTCAAAAGGTCTAACTACCCTCCTATCAAAACCGAGAGTGGCACCCCCTACTGGATAACCACTTCATCCCTAGAATCCATCCATAGCTTATAAACATAAGCATTATTTCCAAACTCAACACTTGGCATAGACATTCTCAAATCCAAACAAGTCATGTATAAATGGGCTGATTCTCCAATAGGACTTTGAGACAAAAATGGGATTCTCTATTACGCTAGTACTTAAGGTGCAGAGACTCAACTACCGAAGCAGACTTAAATGATACGAAAAACGAAGTCCTAACGGGATGATAGAGAAGAAAAGCTAAACCTTTAACAAGATCGTTACCCTCCTTCCGAGGTACCCTAGAAATGAGAGCATACTATTGCCCTCCCGATGATCTTGTCCTTGTCCCATAATACTTAACTATCCGCCCTGTTTTACCATGCCAAAGGTACTTTCTCGTCATGGGTTTCATTGTTCATCCTTCTCCCTCCTTTGAGGACTAAGCCATACCAACAAGTTGCTCATCCTTAAGCTCGTATCCTTTATCCTCTTTCTCACTATCCTTTCTTATAACGCGGCCACTGGTCTCTCGAGAACCACCTCCATCGTATGGAAAGCACTTTCGTAGATAGAAAAGACTAGTCGCAGTTAAAACCACTGTGACTACAGATGGAGGAAGGAAAGGAAAAGAGATTCAATTAAGGAAACAAGGATAGTGCTAATGGCCTTTGGGGAATTGCCTTTTTCTTTTAAAAGAAAATTTTCTTGAAAAATGCTTCTTTGTAAACGATTTTCAAATAGTTTTCAGAAGGCCTTTAAAAACTTTTGCCCAGTCTGGTAACCTTCTGCTCTGATACCACGTGTAACACCCCGCCTCCGCTAGGGTCACTCGCAAGGGAATGCACTAGCTTTAGAGGGGCATTATTGGTAAACATGCACAGAAATATCACAAGACAGAACATATAAAATAGCGGAAGTAAAATCAAACTTTCATAAACATTAATAATTAAGGTCTAAAGCCTTTTACATCAGAGTACATCAAAACCTGTCTTGCAATAGTAAAGAAGCATAAAGACTTTTTCATAAACTTATTCCCCAAGTAAAAACAGTAAAGTAGCCATAGCCAAGAAAAGTCCAAGCCATCCATGATGACCTTCAAGCAGAAGAAGTCCGAACTAAACAACAATATTTCCTCCCTGTAACCTGGGGGGGAAACGGAAGAAAAGAGGCGAAACAAAACGGGTCTGTCAAAAAGACTGAGTAAGCCCTATCTACTATCAGCATAAAAACTAGTTAAGTTAACTGACATGAGAAACTGAGATGAACATAAGCATGATGACAAGATAGATAAGCTAAATCAAAATAACATGATGAACTACTGAACTCAGATAAACTAAAGTGTCATAATAAATTACGATGTCAAGATAAGACAAGGTATCCCATCGTCAAGTTCCTGTCAAGTATAATATCCCCACGATATCTATCACGTATAACGCCCCATGGTATATATCCTGTACATCTGCTCTGCACCTACCGTACTAGTATCCCCACCATATCATGTGTTAACCATGAATCACCTTTACTCAAAAGTCGTGTAATGGTCTATGTCAACCTAACATACCACATATGTAGGTTACTCAACTCGTATGTTTTGTTCCATGTAAATGTCCAGTCCCTTGCCGTAGACCATACGGGCTTTCCCATGAGATTCTATATTACTTTAACATAGTTCCGTGATCCTTAAGATCGGTTTGGACTGTTACCCTAAACCTAGCTAGGGTCTCCCAACCTGAATTATCGTTTGTACAACTAGGACTTATGCTACCTAGGGCTACTAGGGATTACGCTTACCTATTGCACGTTTTCGTATCTCGGTTTTGGTTCAACCACCCAGGGCCACTAGGATTTACGCTAACCGTCAACCGCGCCCTTTTTCCCACGCATTCATCGTGAATCTATTTTCCATGACTGTATGCACATGTATCACATCGTGCCATCCGAGTCCTGTCACAGGGCAGACCAGGAAATACAGGACTCGGTCGGGAGCTTTCGATTTATCTGCCGATGCAGATGCTAAGGTCTGTTTTTCTATACGTGGCTATGGTCCCACGCGACCCCTCCCTCAACTAGCGAAAGACAAGACAGGATAAATCCTGTATGAGAACACACTACTGGCCAACCCACAATCTAGCCCAACCGCAACCATAATTAGATAGCAATTATGGTCTTTTGGGTGTTCTCTGCCTTTCCGTACGTACACGCTTGACCAAAGATGGTAGGTAGCCTGACGAAATGCTATCTAGGGTACGACCGTGTATCGTCGACTATCCCCTATCCATCCCCGTCTTTAGGTCGCTCGCATAGCAACCAAGGCATACTCTTGGCTCTTCTAACGCAGACCTTAACCTCTCATGAGCCTAGTATAATCACCTGGCAGCTCACAGAGGGATACCAAGAATATCCTCACGTTCCCCGAAGCCGCTGCTTCGTCACCCAGTTCGCTGGAGCCTTTATCTAAATCAGATACTTGCTCCTACTCGTATACTTAAATGATGACCTACCGTATCAGGTTACTCATCTATCTATGAACTGGTCTAAATTTCCTTGACTGAGAATCATTACTTAGTTATTCCTCAACTAAGGTGTACCACTTAGCCTTATTCCCGTTATCCTTGTTAACTACGGTTATCCACCTAATCCTCAGAACTAGGGTTTACATAATGGATTAAGTGTCACTTAAGTTCATGACTTAACCCGTCTATAAATCATGTCAAAATTGGCTAAGTATCCAAGTCCAAGACTTAACCCTACAAACCATGTTCACGTTGGTTAAGTATATTAAGCAATTCACGACTTAACCCCGTCCAATTATCATTCCAGATTGGTTAAGTATATATTAACTTGACCCTATCAATTTTCTTAGTCAAATCGGTCAAGTGTATTCAAGCGATTCGTGACTTAGCCTTATCATGTTTTCACGTTAGATTGGTTAAGTATAGGTTAACTTAACCTCAATAAATTCACGAGTTAGATTGGTTAAGTATAGGTCACTTAACCACCTCAATCATCATGTTAGATTAGTTAAGTGTTTAACTTAACTCCATTAAACTACCAAGTGGGATTAATTAAGTCTAGGCTAACTTAACCCCATCCGATTTCCATGCTTAGACTAGTGGAGTCTAATCTCATCCATTAACTGTATTTTTCGGTTAAGTGTCATTAAGAAAACTTACTTAACCTTCCCCAAATTATCGTGTTGGATTGGTTAAGTGTTGGTTAACTTAACCCCGTCCACTAATCGTATAAAAATGGTTAAGTGTCATTAGGCAAATCAAATTACTTAACCTACCCAACCTTGTCATGTTTTGTTAAGTATCATTAGCCTAATCCATTTACTTAACCCATTTGTCCATGTCATATTTGGTTAAGCGTCATTAATCAAATTATCTTAACCCTATCATGTGACATTAATTACTTAATGCACCTCAACCTCTCACATTAGACTTTGTTGCGGTTACTAGTTAAGCCGGTCGGTTCTGGGTAGCTTTACACCACAACTTGGTCTAACCTCGGGTTTAAGCACATCATGACCAACTTCTCACATTGGGTCCTATTGTTTGCAACTACTAGTTAGGCCGGTCGGTTCCGGGTAGTTTTACGTTGCAAACTCAACCCAACCTCGAGTTGGCCACACTTATATTATCTAAGTGTCACGTCCATCATGTTTCCAAAACATGTTACAAGTTTTCAAGCATTTGGGTAGACCTAACTTAATAGGTAAATTCCCAAAGGGTAAACCTAACTTAATAGGTGAATTCCCAAGCTTATGTTTTCAAGCATACTTACATGTTAACTTCCATGTTATATTTCAAGTCATGTTTTCAAGTATAAACACATGTCATATTTAACGTTACGTATTGTCATGTTTATACCCATTTACCCAAATCATGTTCATGTCATTATGTTTTCCCATAATGTGACCCCAACGCTTTTGAACTCGCATAATGGATTCAAAGAAGGAACTTGTCAAAGGCATGACAAAAGTGGATATTAAGCCACAAGTTAATCATGGTGGCAAATGAGGCACAAATGTGTTCATTAACTTGCATGTTACATTCTTAAGTCTCAAAAACATGCATAAACCCAAACTTGGCACATAAGCGAATCATGGTGACAAAAGACATGGAATGTTGACTAGTAACTCGCATATATCATCATATAAGGGTTATGACTTCATATGCAAGTTGACATAAAGGTTATGAGGGTTCTCATGTTACATAATGCAACATTTCAACATAAAGGTTGTAGCTTTTAGCCCACAAGATCAAGATAATGACTTCATAAACTTGCATGACATGATAGCATGTATCATACTCAATGATCAAACCCAAACTTGCAACATGAACATTTAACTTCACAGTTAATATCTAAGAGTAGGGAAAGGGCTTACATTGCTATGAAGGCACAAATCGGTTAAATTAAAGATTGAGACAAAGCCTATGCATGCCATCATTCAAAAACCCAAAGATGAAAGCTCCAAATCAATAAAAACCCCATCTTGATGAACAAAGGTCAAAGCTTTAGCCTTGAAATCAACTTGAGAAGCTCTCATACTAACATAGGGACTCTCTAACACTCACATGATAATGAAACCTCTCATAGAAATGAAGTGGAGGCTAGGATTTTGAGTGGAGGCCATGAGAGGAGCAATTTTGCCATAGTTTAGTTGCATGAATGAATAATGAGGATTTAGGATAGGTTAGGGTCTTATTTATAGATTAGGCAAGTGTTTTAGGCCATAGGATTAAACCTAGATTCAATCCAAGCCATCAAAGCATGTCTTGGGGAAGAAGTCAAGTGTAGGAACCATCTAGGGCCTTTAGATTAAAGATGAACCATGAGAACCATCCAAATGCAAAATCTGCATTTGAGCGAATAGGCCCACGGGTTGACTGCCAAACACCCTGGATTAACCCCTAGTCGACCCAGCAGGCTCGGGTCGACCTCAAAAATCGGCCGGTTCGGTTATTCCCCTCTCCCAATTCGCTATTTTGAACATTTTTGCATATTTATTTATTTAATTCTCAATTATATATATATATATATATCAATATATATATTTCTCTGCGCAACCTATTTCACTTAATTAAGTATACTTTAATTTGGGAATTTTTCGTGAAACTTCGCGAGGCCATATCTTGGTCATGCGGACTCCGATTCTCGAAAACTCAGACTCTATTTTGCGTATTTTTCCGAGACGAACGCAATGGCCTAGCCCGCTTTACTTGATTCAGAATTTAAAATTAAATTCTGCCTTGATTCTCGTCTTAACACGTTATCGAAAAATACGGGTTGTTACATCCTTCAAATAGGTGTACATAAACAAACCGTCCGGTTTGTAAATGAATATTTATTTATTCACATTCACGTTAAAAATTATATTTTTAACGATAAAATATTTTATTTTAACACATGAATTTTTATTCAGTTCATTTACAAAATAAAATTGATATATTTTTTTCTAACTTTTTTAAGAAAATTTCGGCGGCATAACGACACGATACTAGAAACGGGACGAGGCCTAGCCTTATCCCCGGTCTAGTGAAGGCCCACGCCATTCACACATCAATCAAATCCATTCCATTTCACCAAACAACTCAATTCAAACCAAATAATCTAACCAGCTACGCAACCAAACAAACAAGTCCATGGTCTGTGGACGATTGTGTCGGGTGCTACTAAACACCGTCTGCATCCTAGTATATATATATATAACTAGAAAAAAGAAACTGAAGAGTGATAAATTCTCACCGAAAGCTATCCCAACTTCACGACTCTTCATTTATAGAAATCTTCATCGTTCTCGCCTTTTGTCACTTTCGCTGTGTGACGACCCGCAACCTCCCCGTAAAGGAAAGCGTCGGATAGTTCGAGAACAAACCACAGCAGAACGCATACAGAAGAACGTTTCATTGTATATTACAACAATGCATCAGATTACAAGAATATACAGAGTATAAATGAATATTACACAGAAATATCAGAGATTTAAATTACATTTAAATACATAGCAGCGGAAAATAATACAATACACAACTAGAATGAGATATACGGATACAAAGCTTTCCGGATATCGTTCCAGCTGTAAACCAGGATCCTGTGAATATAAATCTGCAAAACCAAAACTACTAGCTGCCCGTGTCGAAAATAGGGGCACCCAGAGTTTAGGTTAAAACAATAAACTCCAGGTCAGTCATGTGACTGGTGTGAGAACTAAAACAGTTATTAATCTTTATTTCAAATCATTAGGTAAATCAAGGGACCACGCCGTATAACACGGAACGGGTTTCCTCCCAAGAATACCAGTGCATAAAACCAACAGCGCAATGCTAAATAAAGAAAAATGAAGCTGTTATAAGACCCAGGTCCCATCACACAATGCAACGCAGTCGAGGATAGGGTTTTCCCTTATAACAGCCAAAGAATGCTTGATACGTTTAAAACAAATCATTTGATACTATTATAAGTGCATAGTATATAAAACACTTCAAATCATAAGTATCAATCATAGGCGGCATGAGCGCCCCATCCCACTATGTCGCCATATATAGGATATACAATCAAAACCGCAAAGTCTCGTATTTGGAAATTGGGTTTCCATCTATGAACCGAGGCAAAAGATAGTCCTCAACCGATTCGAGACAATCTAGCCCATGTCTCAGGCAAGCGCGCAGGCAAGCCTTGGATCGTCAGGGCCGGTCCACACGGAGTGGATTATTATGCCTGAACAATACGTCTCCCCACCCTATGGGGTGTAAGTCTGGTCCGTCAGCCGACCAGAATGCATTCGGCCGAAACCGATATAACCGAGGCGCCTCGCAACAGCAACAACCACATAAGTCAAACTCGTCAGGGCGTGTAAAACCACTGACGCCACTTCTAGCTAGAAAGAAACGCATGCCCTCCCTGAGGTCCGTCTCCCGTTTTTGGTTCATACCGGGTGTGAAACACGCGAGGTAAACGTTACACAAAGCTACGCCACAAAGGCCGTGCTTTGATCATCACCACAAGACTTTGCTTTTCAACAGAAGCCTCGATCATTTGCATCTTAGCATGCCACACAGGCAAGCCATCCTATGCAACCGATATCAGTCACACAGAATGAAATCCGATGTCAGACACACAGTCCATTTACAAGTCCGTTCTGGGTCTGAACGAAACCGGAGGCACCTAGTACCCCGCATATCCATCGATCTCCAAGTACGTCTGGACGATCACTAACTGTTTCCATCTTCTTGGGTGTACAGCCCAATCAAGATCATCAGTTATCACCCAAACGACGTGAAGACTTCCGGTCTTCGACCATCGTCTTCATCTTCGACTTATCGTCGTATCAGTTATTCAGAATGGGATAAACCCGGTCTTTCCGAATAACTCGCGTATATATTATAAAAGTGTTACACAAACACAACATACGCCTCATTCCAATTCATTAGTCACTAACCGTAAATTAATCAAGAGAATAATTCCCCAAATATTAACCCCGAAGGCCGAAACCAACATCAGATCAATATCCAGAAAACCATTCTGCTTGGCTAACCGCCAGTTAGTTTCTAAATTTCACATTCAAATCTAATTAAAGATTTAACTATCGCCTGGAGCAAAACTGGTGATACTCCATTCTCGATCTTTTCAATCTAATTAAAGATTCATTAAAACTCCACTTAGTTTTAATCTGTGACTGGGTTAAAGAATCAGTGTCATTTAAAACACGGTTCACGATAAACCCAAAGTCACATCCCATTAATTATCGGGTTAAAGAACAAGTGTTATTTAAAACACTGTTCACGATAAACCCAAAAATCAATATCAATTCAATTCCAATTAAATATCATTTAATTGGTACACTTCATTAAATCTAAATAAAAAGATTTAATCTTTTCTCAACTGGGTTCAAGAACAGTGTTAGTGAAGACACCATTCACGACAAACCCAAATCACATTCGATATTCAATACAAGGCTCTGAATAGAAACTATATCGGCCTATATTCAATATCAAATTCTACGATTAACAAATGTCGTATTGGAAATAACGATATACATATATATCTTTCAAATTTCCATAACAACACCTGTAATATCACGAATTCCAACATCGAAATATTCCGAAGACAATTTCGATTCAAATCCACTCCAATGCAATCATTGGAAATTTTGGTTATTTTCAAAACCATTTCAAATTCAATTTATTTATTTAAAAATAAATAGAATTATAATTCTAGTTCAAAACTAGTTCATTTCGATAAAAATCTATTTTTATCTTTTCAAATATGGAGTTTTTCATCCCAAACTTTCACAAATCATTTCTTATGATTTTACACAAATTATTACTATTTTTAATAATTTTATCAAGGCCCGTACGGTCGATTTCCATTAACGGCCATCGAACTGCACTTACAGCGACCTTTTTCGAATTTGATTTGGACGTATCTCCAAATCCAACCGTTAGATTTCAAATTTCTAACATTCATTAGAAAGCTCTTTTCGATACGAACCCAACGGTTCCGGTTTTAGGAGAATCCGACGGTCGGATCTCCCGTAATGTCCGTTTGAAACAAATGATCGAAATTCGCGAACTGCCGCAGCGCGGCGCGTTCTATTCAGGCCATTATATTATATATATAATATATATAATATATATTTCGTCGATTACTATTTAAAACGAATTATATAAATGGTTTTAAATTCGTTTCAAAAGCAATTTCAACTTCCTTTTCAATTCAAATCAAAATTGAATTCTTCTTTATAAATTCGTTTCAAAATTCATTTCTATTCAATTCAAATTTCAATTCAATTTGAATTCATTTCAATTCGCTTTCAATTCCATTTGAATTCGTTTTCAATTCAATTCATTTCGAAATCGTTTTAAAATTCAATTCATTTCGAAATCGTTTTCAATTCAATTCATTTCGAAATCGTTTTCAATTCAATTCATTTCGAAATCGTTTTCAATTCAATTCATTTCGAAATCGTTTTCAATTCAATTTATTTCGAAATCGCTTTCAATTCAATTTGAATTCGTTTTCAATTCATTTCGAAATCGTTTTCAATTCAATTTATTTCGAAATCGTTTTCAATTCAATTCATTTCGAAATCGTTTTCAATTCAATTTATTTCGAAATCGTTTTCAATTCAATTCATTTCGAAATCGTTTTCAATTCAATTTATTTCGAAATCGTTTTCAATTCAATTCATTTCGAAATCGTTTTCAATTCAATTCATTTCGAAATCGTTTTCAATTCAATTCATTTCGAAATCGTTTTCAATTCAATTCATTTCGAAATCGTTTTCAATTCAATTCATTTCGAAATCGTTTTCAATTCAATTCATTTCGAAATCGTTTTCAATTCAATTCATTTCGAAATCGTTTTCAATTCAATTCATTTCGAAATCGTTTTCAATTCAATTCATTTCGAAATCGTTTTCAATTCAATTCATTTCAAAATATTCGATTTCGAAATCACGTTTCAATATTCATTTTAAAATGAATAAAATCGATATAAATATCGTTCACGTCAAAATGGCGTCAATCTAATCCTCACGGCTTCACATATTTCTATTTTCAAATATTCTATTTCAAATATTTCTATTTCAAATATTTCTATTTCAAATATTTCTATTTCAAATATTTCTATTTCAAATATTTCTATTTCAAATATTTCTATTTTTCTCGAAACTGGAATGAGGCCCAATCAATTACCATATAATGTTAATTATATGGATTTTCTACAACACATGTATATATCAACAACGATGAATAATCAACCATCAACCAAAGTGCACTACACTGTATAAGCATCAAATATAGACATTTAACGCTTATAGCAGCTTGTCAATCAATCGATCGACATATTTAATAAATCAGGATGAGTGAACTTCAAATTTCATCCTAACACCCGTGTGGGGTTTCAAACAATCAAACACATATTTTATTTGTGCAGTTAGGCGATGTGTAAAATTTATCGACCCAATCAACGTCATTCAAATAGGTGTACATAAACAAACCGTCTGGTTTGTAAATGAATATTTATTTATTCACATTCACGTTAAAAATTATATTTTTAACGATAACACATTTTATTTTAACATATGAATTTATATTCAGTTCATTCGTTAAATAAAATGCTAATTTTATTTTTCTAACTTATTTTAGAAAATTTCGGCGGCATAACGGCACGATACTAGAAACGGGACAAGGCCTAGCCTTATCCCCGGTCTAGTGAAGGCCCACGCCATTCACACATCAATCAAATCAATTCGTTATGCAAACCACAAACTTTGGAGTAAGGGTCTAACCTAGCCTTACTCCTTCGCCTTATAACGGCGCACGTCTAATCCTAACCAATTTATCGATTCGATTTTTCACACCACAAACCACATTCAAACCAATATCACAATCAATCACCAAACAGTCAAACAAACAAGTCCATGGTCTGTGGACGGGTGTCGGGTGCTACTAAGCACCGTCTGCATCCTAGTATATATATAACTAGAAAAATAAATTGAAAGGTGAGAAATTCTCACTTATAGCTATCCTAGCTCCACGGCTCTTCATTTGCAGAAGTCTTCGTCGTTTCGCCATTTTTGTCACCTTCGTTGTCCGCTTTCACTACATATGTAAAAATCGAATTTTTACTATGTTATTCAATAAATATAAAAATCGAATTTCCATTTCAAAGTTCAATATATAAAAATCGAATTTTTATTTCAAAGTTCAATATATAAAAATCGAATTTTTATTTCAAAGTTCAATATATAAAAATCGAATTTTTATTTCAAAGTTCAATATATAAAAATCGAATTTTTATTTCAAAGTTCAATATATAAAAATCGAATTTTTATTTCAAAGTTCAATATATAAAAATCGAATTTTTATTTCAAAGTTCAATATATAAAAATCGAATTTTTATTTCAAAGTTCAATATATAAAAATCGAATTTTTATTTCAAAGTTCAATATATAAAAATCGAATTTTTATTTCAAAGTTCAATATATAAAAATCGAATTTTTATTTCAAAGTTCAATATATAAAAATCGAATTTTTATTTCAAAGTTTAATAGATAAAAATCGAATTTTTAGTTCGAAGTTCAATAGATAAAAATCGAATTTTTAGTTCGAAGTTCAATAGATAAAAATCGAATTTTTATTTCAAAGTTCAATAGATAAAAATCGAATTTTTAGTTCGAAGTTTAATAGATAAAAATCGAATTTTTAGTTCGAAGTTTAATAGATAAAAATCGAATTTTTAGTTCGAAGTTTAATAAATAAAAAACCTATTTTTAATTCTAAAAATCCCAACTTTATACATCTTAAAAATCCTTTCTTTATATTTTAAAAACATCGCTAACTTTATTTTCAAAAACAACTCATGTCTTGTATTTCAAAAATAATGATATACATATATAAAAGTTAACCAAAAATCAAATCTTTTCGCTTGTTAACAAAATCAATTTCTAAACTTTTCTAAAAAGATATATATATATAAGAAAACTGATTTTATAAATAATGTCATATTAAAAATGCTCACTGTTTTTTTTCTATTTAACTAAAATCAGTTTTTCAATTTTTAATAAAACAGTTTTTAAACATTAATAAAATTTACAGATAAAAGAAAATAAACAAATAAAACAAAACTAAACTTACAGTCTTTGGTCAACAGAGGATAGGGAGAGGGGAGCGAGCATCGGAGGTCGGCGGTGGGCAGCCGCGAGGCGACAGTGGCTTGGGGGCTAGGGTTTCGATTTGCGGTGGTTTGCTGGGCGTGGCGATTTGGGGTTGGGGTCCAGGGGTCGCGAGGCTCGAGCGGGGTTCATCAGAGGATGGGCGCGAGGGGGAGGTGGACTCGGCGGAGGCGGCGGTCGGCTCTGGCAAAGGGTGGCGCCGACAGGAGGAGGGAGGCGCGATTTTCTTTGGGGGTTTTTTTTTTATTTATTTTTATTCGATCTGCAGAAGGGGGGGGGCCAACGTATAAAAGGGAAAGAAGATATATATTTTTTTTTTTTTATTATTATTATTATTTTAATTATTTTATTCGAAAAAAGGTTGACCTTTAAATACGAACTCGAAACGAGGCCCACCGCCTGTCGTCCATAGCGTTTCACCCCCATTCCGAACACAATGGGACATGTATCGCAAGCTGATTTGACCGTTTCGATCAGTTTCCTTTGAATTTACATTTAAATCACTATATTGAATTTTAAACGTACATTTCAAATTACCGGGGTCACATACTAACTAGAAAAATTGCAGAAAAATATTTTCTAGCTTCGTATTGACGATACGGTCCTAACAAAACTAGTTTCGTCGAATTCTGAGACCGTTAGAAAAATGGCCAATTTCCAGTCGATTAAAATCAACTGAAACAGGTCAAACGCGTTTTCCTTTGCCACGCTCACATATTGATTCGAAAAATTATGAAATTTGGAATTTAGCAATAACTTGGCACTGCGGATCCAACAAAACTGGTTTCGTCGAAATCCGAGGTCGTTTGCAAAATGTCCATTTTTAAGGGCCTGAATTCCATAGCGACTATTCAGAATTTTCAACTGGACATATCTTTTGATTCCCGATATGAAATCTTGATTTTTCGGATTCGCTGGAAAGATATTCACTATTAGATTCCATTATTTTTGGTTTCACTAAAATCCGGATTGTTTTGCACCCGGTACATTCAATTGAAGTTTGAAATCGAATTATCGAACTACCGCGCCATTTTCAATTCTATTTATAATTATATATAATTATTTATATTCTAACGACGACGCGTATAATATATACGTTCGAATTATATTCAAAATAAATTTATTGTCGATATTATTTAAAATAATTCATTTTAAATAATCAAAATTCGCTAAAATTGCCAAAATAAAATTTTCAAACTGGCCCAGATTTTCCGGGTTGTTACAATCTCCCCCACTTAAAACTTTTCGTCCTCGAAAAGGAACAAAGTCGAAAGTGGTTTGATTATTCAGCTCTACGTTCGATTTGGCTTCCATTCTCCAACTTTTCAGTTTCTGAGAACTTCTAAAATTTCAAAAATTTGGCTAACACCCTAAATTTTCGAAAAATTTCGCCATAACCTCCCCTGCAATGGGAGCATCGGGGAATTTCAAATAGCTTCCCCGGTCCTTCAGATCTCAAAAAGAAAAAGAAAAAGCCAAGCGGCTAGCCAATAGGCTCACAAAATCATCATCACCCAAACAAAACAGGAAATTATGTAGTAAACATGTACCTATTTGTCGGGCAAACAAATTTTATTCTCTGGCTCTAGCCTCCTTGCTATGACCTGTTCCAAAAGATATACATGTATGCAAGCAAATGCGACCAATTTTCAATATAAGTCAATATATGATTCAATCAGGCTAATTGGTTAAAAATTATCAAACAATTCAACAAACAACACAAACATCAATCAATTAGTGAATTAGAGTTTCAAATTCATAATTTTGATACATATACAAAAATCATGTTTTTGATGCCAATTCACAACAATGTATTCTAGCTATATATAAGTTTTGGGTTCTCACACCAGCCTAATGGAAATATATAGAAAATCACACCTTCGAGACACGAACATAAATACCGATGATGCACGTGCTATCATCAGTACCTTCTCCGGGCGACTAGAGTGTGATTCTATATCTATCCAATATATTAAAACTTCGAATACACGCGGATCAGACGTATACGCAAAATCTATATATACTGGATTGTCCAACTCAATATAAATAGAAAATCAAATACGAATGATTGATTTAAATTTTCAAAACAAAATTTGTTTTCACTTGAAAAAAATATACTCTTCACACTCGTTCTAGGATACTACTGATCCCATCTCTAACGAGTCATTCTAATTGGATATTACTAATCCAATATCTGATGAATTCTTTCGTATGGTTCTAATGTGCCTTGTTCTCTGAGCTTTGTAAACCAAAGCTCTGATACCAACTTTAAAGACCCGCAACTTCCCCGTAAAGGAAAGCGTCGGATAGTTCGAGAACAAGCCACAGCAGAACGCATACAGAAGAACATTTCATTGAATATTACAACAGTGCATCAGATTACAAGGATATACAGAGTATAAATGAATATTACACAGAAATATCAGAGATTTAAATTACATTTAAATACATAGCAGCGGAAAATAATACAATACACAACTAGAATGAGATATACGGATACAAAGCTTTCCGGATATCGTTCCAGCTGTAAACCAGGATCCTGTGAATATAAATCTGCAAAACCAAAACTACTAGCTGCCCGTGTCGAAAATAGGGGCACCCAGAGTTTAGGTTAAAACAATAAACTCCAGGTCAGTCATGTGACTGGTGTGAGAACTAAAACAGTTATTAATCTTTATTTCAAATCATTAGGTAAATCAAGGGACCACGCCGTATAACACGGAACGGGTTTCCTCCCAAGAATACCAGTGCATAAAACCAACAGCGCAATGCTAAATAAAGAAAAATGAAGCTGTTATAAGACCCAGGTCCCATCACACAATGCAACGCAGTCGAGGATAGGGTTTTCCCTTATAACAGCCAAAGAATGCTTGATACGTTTAAAACAAATCATTTGATACTATTATAAGTGCATAGTATATAAAACACTTCAAATCATAAGTATCAATCATAGGCGGCATGAGCGCCCCATCCCACTATGTCGCCATATATAGGATATACAATCAAAACCGCAAAGTCTCGTATTTGGAAATTGGGTTTCCATCTATGAACCGAGGCAAAAGATAGTCCTCAACCGATTCGAGACAATCTAGCCCATGTCTCAGGCAAGCGCGCAGGCAAGCCTTGGATCGTCAGGGCCGGTCCACACGGAGTGGATTATTATGCCTGAACAATACGTCTCCCCACCCTATGGGGTGTAAGTCTGGTCCGTCAGCCGACCAGAATGCATTCGGCCGAAACCGATATAACCGAGGCGCCTCGCAACAGCAACAACCACATAAGTCAAACTCGTCAGGGCGTGTAAAACCACTGACGCCACTTCTAGCTAGAAAGAAACGCATGCCCTCCCTGAGGTCCGTCTCCCGTTTTTGGTTCATACCGGGTGTGAAACACGCGAGGTAAACGTTACACAAAGCTACGCCACAAAGGCCGTGCTTTGATCATCACCACAAGACTTTGCTTTTCAACAGAAGCCTCGATCATTTGCATCTTAGCATGCCACACTGTGAAGACCCGTAACTTCCCCGTAAAGGAAAGCGTCGGATAGTTCGAGAACAAACCACAACAGAACGCATATAGAAGAACATTTCATTGTATATAACAACAATGCATCAGATTACAAGAATATACAGAGTATAAAAGAATATTACACAGAAATATCAGAGATTTAAATTACATTTAAATACATAGCAGCGGAAAATAATACAATACACAACTAGAATGAGATATACGGATACAAAGCTTCCCGGATATCGTTCCAGTCGTAAACCAGGATCCTGTGAATATAAATCTGCAAAACCAAAACTACTAGCTGCCCGTGTCAAAATAAGGGCACCCAGAGTTTAGGTCAAAACAATAAACTCCAGGTCAGTCATGTGACTGGTGTGAGAACTAAAGCAGTTATAAATCTTTATTTTCAAAGCTAGGTAAAACAAGGGACCACGCCGTATAACACGGAACGGGTTTCCTCCCAAGAATACCAGTGCATAAGACAAACAACGCAATGCTAAATAAAGAAAAATGAAGCTGTTATAAGACCCAGGTCCCATCACACAATGCAACGCAGTCGAGGATAGGGTTTTCCCTTATAACAGCCAAAGAATGCTTGATACGTTTAAAACAAATCATTTGATACTATTATAAGTGCATAGAGTATAAAACAACTTCAAATCATAAGTATCAATCATAGGCGGCATGAATGCCCCATACCACTATGTCGCCATATATAGGTTTACAAATAAAACCGCAAATGTCACGTATTTGGAAATTGGGTTTCCATCTATGAACCGAGGCTAGGGGCAAGATCCTCAACCGATTCGAGACGCTCTAGCCCGCCCCTCAGGAACAGCCGCAACTGCCCCTTGGATCGTCAGGGCCGGTCCACACGGAGTGGATTATTATGCCTGAACAATACGTCTCCCCACCCTATGGGGTGTAAGTCTGGTCCGTCAGCCGACCAGAATGCATTCGGCCGAAACCGATATAACCGAGGCGCCTCGCAACAGCAACAACAACATAAGTCAAACTCGTCAGGGCGTGTAAAACCACTGACGCCACTTCTAACTAGAAAGAAACGCATGCCCTCCCTGAGGTCCGTCTCCCGTTTTTGATTCATACCGGGTGTGAAACTCGCGAATCAAACGTTACACAAAGCTACGCCACAAAGGTCGTGCTTTGATCATCAACCACAAGACTTTGCTTTTCAACAGAAGCCTTGATCATTTGCATCTTAGCATGCCACACAGGCAAGCCATCCTATGCAACCGATATCAGTCACACAGAATGAAATCCGATGTCAGACACACAGTCCATTTACAAGTCCGTTCTGGGTCTGAACGAAACCGGAGGCACCTAGTACCCCGCATATCCATCGATCTCCAAGTACGTCTGGACGATCACTAACTGTTTCCATCTTCTTGGGTGTACAGCCCAATCAAGATCATCAGTTATCACCCAAACGACGTGAAGACCTCCGGTCTTCGACCATCGTCTTCGTCTTCGACTTATCGTCGTATCAGTTACTCAGAATGGGATAAACCCGGTCTTTCCGAATAACTCGCGTATATTTTAAATAAGTGTTACACAAACACAACATACGCCTCATTCCAATTCATTAGTCACTAACCGTAAATTAATCAAGAGAATAATTCCCCAAATATTAACCCCGAAGGCCGAAACCAACATCAGATCAATATCCAGAAAACCATTCTGCTTGGCTAACCGCCAGTTAGTTTCTAAATTTCACATTCAAATCTAATTACAGATTTATCTATCGCCTGGAGCAAAACTGGTGATACTCCATTCTCGATCTTTTCAATCTAATTAAAGATTCATTAAAACTCCACTTAGTTTTAATCATTATCTGGGTTAAAGAATCAGTGTCATTTAAAACACGATTCACGATAAACCCAAAATCACATTCCATTAATTATCGGGTTAAAGAACAAGTGTTATTTAAAACACTGTTCACGATAAACCCAAAAATCAATACCAATTCAATTCCAATTAAATATCATTTAATTGGTACACTTCATTAAATCTAAATAAAAAGATTTAATCTTTTCTCAACTGGGTTCAAGAACAGTGTTAGTGAAGACACCATTCACGACAAACCCAAATCACATTCGATATTCAATACAAGGCTCTGAATAGAAAATATATCGGCTTATATTCAATATCGAATTCTACGACTAACAAATGTCGTATTGGAAATAACGATACAAATATATATCTTTCAAATTTCCATAACAACACCTGTAATGTCACGAATTCCAACATCGAAATATTCCGAAGACAATTTCGATTCAAATCCACTCCAATGCAATCATTGGAAATTTTGGTTATTTTCAAAACCATTTCAAATTCAATTTATTTATTTAAAAATAAATAGAATTATAATTCTAGTTCAAAACTAGTTCATTTCGATAAAAATCCATTTTTTTATCTTTTCAAATATGGAGATTTTCACCCCAAACTTTCACAAATCATTTCTTATGATTTTACACAAATTATTACTATTTTTAATAATTTTATCAAGGCCCGTACAGTCGATTTCCAACAATGGCCATCGAACTGCACTTACAACGACCTTTTTCGAATTTGATTTGGACGTATCTCCAAATCCAACCGTTAGATTTCAAATTTCTAACATTAATTAGAAAGCTCTTTTCGATCCGAACCCAACGGTTCCGGTTTTAGGAGAATCCGACGGTCGGATCTCCTGTAATGTCCGTTTGAAATAAATGGTCGAAATTCGCGAACTGCCGCGGCGCGGCGCGTTCTATTCAGGCCATTATATTATATATAATATATATAATATATATTTCGTCGATTTCTATTTAAAACGAATTATATAAATAGTTTTGAATTCGTTTCAAAAACATTTTCAACTTCCATTTCAATTCAAATCAAAATTGAATTCTTCTCTATAAATTCGTTTTAAAATTCATTTCTATTCAATTCGAATTTCAATTCAATTTGAATTCATTTCAATTCGCTTTCTATTCCATTTGAATTCGTTTTCAATTCAATTCATTTCGAAATCGTTTTCAATTCATTTCATTTCGAAATCGTTTTCAATTCAATTCATTTCGAAATCGTTTTCAATTCATTTCATTTCGAAATCGTTTTCAATTTATTTTGAATTCGTTTTCAATTCAATTCATTTCGAAATCGTTTTCAATTCAATTCATTTCGAAATCGTTTTCAATTCATTTCTTCAATAAAATGATATTTTTATTTTTCTAACATGTTTTAGAAAATTTCGGCGGCATAACGGCACGATACTAGAAACGGGACAAGGCCTAGCCTTATCCCCGGTCTAGTGAAGGCCCACGCCATTCACACATCAATCAAATCAATTCGTTATGCAAACCGCAAACTTTGGAGTAAGGATCTAACCTAGCCTTACTCCTTCGCCTTATAACGGCGCACGTCTAATCCTAACCAATTTATCGATTCGATTTTTCACACCACAAACCACATTCAAACAATATCGCAATCAATCACCAAACTGTCAAACAAACAAGTCCATGGTCTGTGGACGATTGTGTCGGGTGCTACTAAGCACCGTCTGCATCCTAGTATATATATATAACTAGAAAATAAATAGAAAGGTGAGAAATTCTCACCGATTAGCTATCCTAGCTCCACGGCACTTCATTGATAGAAATCTTCATCGCTATCGCATCTTCGTCATCTTCGCTGCCCGTAGCCACTACATATGTAAAAATCGAATTTTTACTATGCTATTCAATATATAAAATCGAATTTTGACTTCGCTATTCAATATATAAAAATCGAATTTTTTTCTTTTGCAAGTTCAAATCTTTTTCTACTAAAAGATTAAACTTTTTTTCCTATTTTAAAGTTCAAAATAAAATCAGTTTTTCGCTTTCATAAAAATGCAGTTTTTTCATAACTTAAAAAATAAAAATACAGTTTTTGCCTTATTTAAAAATTCAGTTTAAAAATCATTTAAAAATCAGTTTTCTAATCTAAAATAAAATTCAGTCTTAAACCTAAAATAAAATTCAGTTTTAAACCTACCTAAAATCAGAATTTTAAAAACATAAAAATCGGTTTTTAATATTAACAAAATCAGTTTTATAAATTAAGTAAAAATCAGTTTTATAAATAAAGTAAAAACTTACAGTTCGAAAGGGGGGGGTTCACCACCATCGGAGAGGCTTCGGGTGGCTCTGGGTCGGCGGCAGGAGGAGGCGGAGGGTTGGGGCGGCCTTCAGTTCGTCGGCGGTCATCACTGTGGGGGGGGAAAGCTCTGGCGTTTTCGTCTTCGATTCGAAGGGAGGAAGGAGATGAGCTAGAGGGGAGAGGAAGGCGCGACTTTAGGGGGGAGCGGCGGTCCATCGTCGGCGTCAGCAAGGGGGAGGAAGAGGCGTCGCGATCTGAAACTGGAAGGGGTTTTTTTTTTTTTTTTTTTTTTTTATATTTTGACCGTGGTTTGACTTGTGAGGAAAGAGAGAGCTCAAGGGGGTTATATAATATTTTAATTATTTAAATAATTAATTTCTCCATAAAGTAACTTTAAATTTCGATCTCCGAACGAGGCCCAATGACTGTCGTCCCTAGCTAATTACCCCCATTCCGAATACAATGGGATATGTTTCATAAGCCAGTTCGGCTGTTACGCTCAGTTTTCGCTGAAATTAATGTATAAATCTATATATTCAATTTTAAACGTACATTTCAATTTACCGGGGTCACATACTAACTTTAAAAATTCTAGAAAAATATTTTCTAGCTTCGTATTGACGATACGGTCCTAACAAAACTAGTTTCGTCGAAATCTGAGACCGTTAGAAAAATGGCCAATTTCCAGTCGATTAAAATCAACTGAAACTGGTCAAACGCGTTTTCCTTTGCCACGCTCACATATTGATTCGAAAAATTATGAAATTTGAAATCTAGCAATAACTTTACATCACGGACCCAACAAAACTGGTTTCGTCGAAATCCGAGGTCGTTTGCAAAATGTCCATTTTTAAGGGCCTGAATTCCATAGCGACTATTCAGAATTTTCAACTGGACATATCTTTTGATTCCCGCTAAGAAATTTTGATCATTCGGGTTCGTTGGAAAGATATTCACTATTAGATTCCATTATTTTTGGTTTCACTAAAATCCGGATTGTTTTGCACCCGGTACATTCAATTGAAGTTTGAAATCGAATTATCGAACTACCGCGCCATTTTCAATTCTATTTATAATTATATATAATTATTTATATTCTAACGACGACGCGTATAATATATACGTTCGAATATATTCAAAATAAATTTCTCGTCGATATTATTTAAAATAATTCATTTTAAATAATCTAAATTCGCTAAAATGGCCAAAATAAAAATTTTAAACTGGCCCAGATTTTACGGGTTGTTACAATCTCCCCCACTTAAAACTTTTCGTCCCCGAAAAGGAACAAAGTCGAAAGTGGTTTGATTATTCAGCTCCACATTTGATCTGGCTTCCATTCTCCAACTCTTTAGTTTCTGAGAATTTTTAAAATTTCAAAAATTTGGCTAACACCCTAAATTTTTGAAAAATTTCGCCATAACCTCCCCTGCACCGGGAGCATCGGGAAATTGCAAATAGCGTTCCCGGTCCTTCAGATCTCAGAAAGAAAAAGAAAAAGCCAAGCGGCTAGCCAATAGGCTCATAAAATCATCATCACCCAAACAAAACAGTAAATTATGTAATAAACATGTACCTATTTGTCGGGCAAACAAATTTTATTCTCTGCTCTAGCCTCCTTGCTATGACCTGTTCAATGATATATATGTATATGCAAACAAATGCGACCAATTTTCAATAGAGTTCAATATTTGATTCAATTAGGCATAATTGTTCAAAATTAGCAAACAATTAAACAAACAACACAAACTTCAATCAATTAGTGGATTAACGTTTCAAATTCATAATTTCGATATATATACAAAAATCAGATTTTTGATGCCAAATCACAACAATTAGCCCTATCTAATTTTGGTTCTCACACCAGTCAATAGGAAATATATAGATATCAAACCTTCGAAACACGAACATAAATGTTGATGATGCGATCGCTATCATCAATATCATCTCCGGGCGACTAGGGTGTGGTGCTATATCTATCCAATATATTAAAACTTCGAATACACGCTAGCTAGGCGCATACGCAAAAATCTTTATATTTTGGATTGTCCTAATCAATATAAAATAAATAATCAAATACGAATAATTGATTTAAATTTTCAAATCAAAAATCGTTTTCATTTTAAAAATATACTCTTCACACTCGTTCTAGGATACTACTGATCCCATCTCTAACGAGTCATTCCATTGGATATTACTAATCCAATATCTGATGAATTCCTTCGTACGGTTCTAATGTGTCTTGTTCTCTGCTTTGTAAACCAAAGCTCTGATACCAACTGTGAAGACCCGTAACTTCCCCGTAAAGGAAAGCGTCGGATAGTTCGAGAACAAACCACAACAGAACGCATATAGAAGAACATTTCATTGTATATAACAACAATGCATCAGATTACAAGAATATACAGAGTATAAAAGAATATTACACAGAAATATCAGAGATTTAAATTACATTTAAATACATAGCAGCGGAAAATAATACAATACACAACTAGAATGAGATATACGGATACAAAGCTTCCCGGATATCGTTCCAGTCGTAAACCAGGATCCTGTGAATATAAATCTGCAAAACCAAAACTACTAGCTGCCCGTGTCAAAATAAGGGCACCCAGAGTTTAGGTCAAAACAATAAACTCCAGGTCAGTCATGTGACTGGTGTGAGAACTAAAGCAGTTATAAATCTTTATTTTCAAAGCTAGGTAAAACAAGGGACCACGCCGTATAACACGGAACGGGTTTCCTCCCAAGAATACCAGTGCATAAGACAAACAACGCAATGCTAAATAAAGAAAAATGAAGCTGTTATAAGACCCAGGTCCCATCACACAATGCAACGCAGTCGAGGATAGGGTTTTCCCTTATAACAGCCAAAGAATGCTTGATACGTTTAAAACAAATCATTTGATACTATTATAAGTGCATAGAGTATAAAACAACTTCAAATCATAAGTATCAATCATAGGCGGCATGAATGCCCCATACCACTATGTCGCCATATATAGGTTTACAAATAAAACCGCAAATGTCACGTATTTGGAAATTGGGTTTCCATCTATGAACCGAGGCTAGGGGCAAGATCCTCAACCGATTCGAGACGCTCTAGCCCGCCCCTCAGGAACAGCCGCAACTGCCCCTTGGATCGTCAGGGCCGGTCCACACGGAGTGGATTATTATGCCTGAACAATACGTCTCCCCACCCTATGGGGTGTAAGTCTGGTCCGTCAGCCGACCAGAATGCATTCGGCCGAAACCGATATAACCGAGGCGCCTCGCAACAGCAACAACAACATAAGTCAAACTCGTCAGGGCGTGTAAAACCACTGACGCCACTTCTAACTAGAAAGAAACGCATGCCCTCCCTGAGGTCCGTCTCCCGTTTTTGATTCATACCGGGTGTGAAACTCGCGAATCAAACGTTACACAAAGCTACGCCACAAAGGTCGTGCTTTGATCATCAACCACAAGACTTTGCTTTTCAACAGAAGCCTTGATCATTTGCATCTTAGCATGCCACACAGGCAAGCCATCCTATGCAACCGATATCAGTCACACAGAATGAAATCCGATGTCAGACACACAGTCCATTTACAAGTCCGTTCTGGGTCTGAACGAAACCGGAGGCACCTAGTACCCCGCATATCCATCGATCTCCAAGTACGTCTGGACGATCACTAACTGTTTCCATCTTCTTGGGTGTACAGCCCAATCAAGATCATCAGTTATCACCCAAACGACGTGAAGACCTCCGGTCTTCGACCATCGTCTTCGTCTTCGACTTATCGTCGTATCAGTTACTCAGAATGGGATAAACCCGGTCTTTCCGAATAACTCGCGTATATTTTAAATAAGTGTTACACAAACACAACATACGCCTCATTCCAATTCATTAGTCACTAACCGTAAATTAATCAAGAGAATAATTCCCCAAATATTAACCCCGAAGGCCGAAACCAACATCAGATCAATATCCAGAAAACCATTCTGCTTGGCTAACCGCCAGTTAGTTTCTAAATTTCACATTCAAATCTAATTACAGATTTATCTATCGCCTGGAGCAAAACTGGTGATACTCCATTCTCGATCTTTTCAATCTAATTAAAGATTCATTAAAACTCCACTTAGTTTTAATCATTATCTGGGTTAAAGAATCAGTGTCATTTAAAACACGATTCACGATAAACCCAAAATCACATTCCATTAATTATCGGGTTAAAGAACAAGTGTTATTTAAAACACTGTTCACGATAAACCCAAAAATCAATACCAATTCAATTCCAATTAAATATCATTTAATTGGTACACTTCATTAAATCTAAATAAAAAGATTTAATCTTTTCTCAACTGGGTTCAAGAACAGTGTTAGTGAAGACACCATTCACGACAAACCCAAATCACATTCGATATTCAATACAAGGCTCTGAATAGAAAATATATCGGCTTATATTCAATATCGAATTCTACGACTAACAAATGTCGTATTGGAAATAACGATACAAATATATATCTTTCAAATTTCCATAACAACACCTGTAATGTCACGAATTCCAACATCGAAATATTCCGAAGACAATTTCGATTCAAATCCACTCCAATGCAATCATTGGAAATTTTGGTTATTTTCAAAACCATTTCAAATTCAATTTATTTATTTAAAAATAAATAGAATTATAATTCTAGTTCAAAACTAGTTCATTTCGATAAAAATCCATTTTTTTATCTTTTCAAATATGGAGATTTTCACCCCAAACTTTCACAAATCATTTCTTATGATTTTACACAAATTATTACTATTTTTAATAATTTTATCAAGGCCCGTACAGTCGATTTCCAACAATGGCCATCGAACTGCACTTACAACGACCTTTTTCGAATTTGATTTGGACGTATCTCCAAATCCAACCGTTAGATTTCAAATTTCTAACATTAATTAGAAAGCTCTTTTCGATCCGAACCCAACGGTTCCGGTTTTAGGAGAATCCGACGGTCGGATCTCCTGTAATGTCCGTTTGAAATAAATGGTCGAAATTCGCGAACTGCCGCGGCGCGGCGCGTTCTATTCAGGCCATTATATTATATATAATATATATAATATATATTTCGTCGATTTCTATTTAAAACGAATTATATAAATAGTTTTGAATTCGTTTCAAAAACATTTTCAACTTCCATTTCAATTCAAATCAAAATTGAATTCTTCTCTATAAATTCGTTTTAAAATTCATTTCTATTCAATTCGAATTTCAATTCAATTTGAATTCATTTCAATTCGCTTTCTATTCCATTTGAATTCGTTTTCAATTCAATTCATTTCGAAATCGTTTTCAATTCATTTCATTTCGAAATCGTTTTCAATTCAATTCATTTCGAAATCGTTTTCAATTCATTTCATTTCGAAATCGTTTTCAATTTATTTTGAATTCGTTTTCAATTCAATTCATTTCGAAATCGTTTTCAATTCAATTCATTTCGAAATCGTTTTCAATTCATTTCTTCAATAAAATGATATTTTTATTTTTCTAACATGTTTTAGAAAATTTCGGCGGCATAACGGCACGATACTAGAAACGGGACAAGGCCTAGCCTTATCCCCGGTCTAGTGAAGGCCCACGCCATTCACACATCAATCAAATCAATTCGTTATGCAAACCGCAAACTTTGGAGTAAGGATCTAACCTAGCCTTACTCCTTCGCCTTATAACGGCGCACGTCTAATCCTAACCAATTTATCGATTCGATTTTTCACACCACAAACCACATTCAAACAATATCGCAATCAATCACCAAACTGTCAAACAAACAAGTCCATGGTCTGTGGACGATTGTGTCGGGTGCTACTAAGCACCGTCTGCATCCTAGTATATATATATAACTAGAAAATAAATAGAAAGGTGAGAAATTCTCACCGATTAGCTATCCTAGCTCCACGGCACTTCATTGATAGAAATCTTCATCGCTATCGCATCTTCGTCATCTTCGCTGCCCGTAGCCACTACATATGTAAAAATCGAATTTTTACTATGCTATTCAATATATAAAATCGAATTTTGACTTCGCTATTCAATATATAAAAATCGAATTTTTTTCTTTTGCAAGTTCAAATCTTTTTCTACTAAAAGATTAAACTTTTTTTCCTATTTTAAAGTTCAAAATAAAATCAGTTTTTCGCTTTCATAAAAATGCAGTTTTTTCATAACTTAAAAAATAAAAATACAGTTTTTGCCTTATTTAAAAATTCAGTTTAAAAATCATTTAAAAATCAGTTTTCTAATCTAAAATAAAATTCAGTCTTAAACCTAAAATAAAATTCAGTTTTAAACCTACCTAAAATCAGAATTTTAAAAACATAAAAATCGGTTTTTAATATTAACAAAATCAGTTTTATAAATTAAGTAAAAATCAGTTTTATAAATAAAGTAAAAACTTACAGTTCGAAAGGGGGGGGTTCACCACCATCGGAGAGGCTTCGGGTGGCTCTGGGTCGGCGGCAGGAGGAGGCGGAGGGTTGGGGCGGCCTTCAGTTCGTCGGCGGTCATCACTGTGGGGGGGGAAAGCTCTGGCGTTTTCGTCTTCGATTCGAAGGGAGGAAGGAGATGAGCTAGAGGGGAGAGGAAGGCGCGACTTTAGGGGGGAGCGGCGGTCCATCGTCGGCGTCAGCAAGGGGGAGGAAGAGGCGTCGCGATCTGAAACTGGAAGGGGTTTTTTTTTTTTTTTTTTTTTTTATATTTTGACCGTGGTTTGACTTGTGAGGAAAGAGAGAGCTCAAGGGGGTTATATAATATTTTAATTATTTAAATAATTAATTTCTCCATAAAGTAACTTTAAATTTCGATCTCCGAACGAGGCCCAATGACTGTCGTCCCTAGCTAATTACCCCCATTCCGAATACAATGGGATATGTTTCATAAGCCAGTTCGGCTGTTACGCTCAGTTTTCGCTGAAATTAATGTATAAATCTATATATTCAATTTTAAACGTACATTTCAATTTACCGGGGTCACATACTAACTTTAAAAATTCTAGAAAAATATTTTCTAGCTTCGTATTGACGATACGGTCCTAACAAAACTAGTTTCGTCGAAATCTGAGACCGTTAGAAAAATGGCCAATTTCCAGTCGATTAAAATCAACTGAAACTGGTCAAACGCGTTTTCCTTTGCCACGCTCACATATTGATTCGAAAAATTATGAAATTTGAAATCTAGCAATAACTTTACATCACGGACCCAACAAAACTGGTTTCGTCGAAATCCGAGGTCGTTTGCAAAATGTCCATTTTTAAGGGCCTGAATTCCATAGCGACTATTCAGAATTTTCAACTGGACATATCTTTTGATTCCCGCTAAGAAATTTTGATCATTCGGGTTCGTTGGAAAGATATTCACTATTAGATTCCATTATTTTTGGTTTCACTAAAATCCGGATTGTTTTGCACCCGGTACATTCAATTGAAGTTTGAAATCGAATTATCGAACTACCGCGCCATTTTCAATTCTATTTATAATTATATATAATTATTTATATTCTAACGACGACGCGTATAATATATACGTTCGAATATATTCAAAATAAATTTCTCGTCGATATTATTTAAAATAATTCATTTTAAATAATCTAAATTCGCTAAAATGGCCAAAATAAAAATTTTAAACTGGCCCAGATTTTACGGGTTGTTACACACACAGGCAAGCCATCCTATGCAACCGATATCAGTCACACAGAATGAAATCCGATGTCAGACACACAGTCCATTTACAAGTCCGTTCTGGGTCTGAACGAAACCGGAGGCACCTAGTACCCCGCATATCCATCGATCTCCAAGTACGTCTGGACGATCACTAACTGTTTCCATCTTCTTGGGTGTACAGCCCAATCAAGATCATCAGTTATCACCCAAACGACGTGAAGACTTCCGGTCTTCGACCATCGTCTTCATCTTCGACTTATCGTCGTATCAGTTATTCAGAATGGGATAAACCCGGTCTTTCCGAATAACTCGCGTATATATTATAAAAGTGTTACACAAACACAACATACGCCTCATTCCAATTCATTAGTCACTAACCGTAAATTAATCAAGAGAATAATTCCCCAAATATTAACCCCGAAGGCCGAAACCAACATCAGATCAATATCCAGAAAACCATTCTGCTTGGCTAACCGCCAGTTAGTTTCTAAATTTCACATTCAAATCTAATTAAAGATTTAACTATCGCCTGGAGCAAAACTGGTGATACTCCATTCTCGATCTTTTCAATCTAATTAAAGATTCATTAAAACTCCACTTAGTTTTAATCTGTGACTGGGTTAAAGAATCAGTGTCATTTAAAACACGGTTCACGATAAACCCAAAGTCACATCCCATTAATTATCGGGTTAAAGAACAAGTGTTATTTAAAACACTGTTCACGATAAACCCAAAAATCAATATCAATTCAATTCCAATTAAATATCATTTAATTGGTACACTTCATTAAATCTAAATAAAAAGATTTAATCTTTTCTCAACTGGGTTCAAGAACAGTGTTAGTGAAGACACCATTCACGACAAACCCAAATCACATTCGATATTCAATACAAGGCTCTGAATAGAAACTATATCGGCCTATATTCAATATCAAATTCTACGATTAACAAATGTCGTATTGGAAATAACGATATACATATATATCTTTCAAATTTCCATAACAACACCTGTAATATCACGAATTCCAACATCGAAATATTCCGAAGACAATTTCGATTCAAATCCACTCCAATGCAATCATTGGAAATTTTGGTTATTTTCAAAACCATTTCAAATTCAATTTATTTATTTAAAAATAAATAGAATTATAATTCTAGTTCAAAACTAGTTCATTTCGATAAAAATCTATTTTTATCTTTTCAAATATGGAGTTTTTCATCCCAAACTTTCACAAATCATTTCTTATGATTTTACACAAATTATTACTATTTTTAATAATTTTATCAAGGCCCGTACGGTCGATTTCCATTAACGGCCATCGAACTGCACTTACAGCGACCTTTTTCGAATTTGATTTGGACGTATCTCCAAATCCAACCGTTAGATTTCAAATTTCTAACATTCATTAGAAAGCTCTTTTCGATACGAACCCAACGGTTCCGGTTTTAGGAGAATCCGACGGTCGGATCTCCCGTAATGTCCGTTTGAAACAAATGATCGAAATTCGCGAACTGCCGCAGCGCGGCGCGTTCTATTCAGGCCATTATATTATATATATAATATATATAATATATATTTCGTCGATTACTATTTAAAACGAATTATATAAATGGTTTTAAATTCGTTTCAAAAGCAATTTCAACTTCCTTTTCAATTCAAATCAAAATTGAATTCTTCTTTATAAATTCGTTTCAAAATTCATTTCTATTCAATTCAAATTTCAATTCAATTTGAATTCATTTCAATTCGCTTTCAATTCCATTTGAATTCGTTTTCAATTCAATTCATTTCGAAATCGTTTTAAAATTCAATTCATTTCGAAATCGTTTTCAATTCAATTCATTTCGAAATCGTTTTCAATTCAATTCATTTCGAAATCGTTTTCAATTCAATTCATTTCGAAATCGTTTTCAATTCAATTTATTTCGAAATCGCTTTCAATTCAATTTGAATTCGTTTTCAATTCATTTCGAAATCGTTTTCAATTCAATTTATTTCGAAATCGTTTTCAATTCAATTCATTTCGAAATCGTTTTCAATTCAATTTATTTCGAAATCGTTTTCAATTCAATTCATTTCGAAATCGTTTTCAATTCAATTTATTTCGAAATCGTTTTCAATTCAATTCATTTCGAAATCGTTTTCAATTCAATTCATTTCGAAATCGTTTTCAATTCAATTCATTTCGAAATCGTTTTCAATTCAATTCATTTCGAAATCGTTTTCAATTCAATTCATTTCGAAATCGTTTTCAATTCAATTCATTTCGAAATCGTTTTCAATTCAATTCATTTCGAAATCGTTTTCAATTCAATTCATTTCGAAATCGTTTTCAATTCAATTCATTTCGAAATCGTTTTCAATTCAATTCATTTCAAAATATTCGATTTCGAAATCACGTTTCAATATTCATTTTAAAATGAATAAAATCGATATAAATATCGTTCACGTCAAAATGGCGTCAATCTAATCCTCACGGCTTCACATATTTCTATTTTCAAATATTCTATTTCAAATATTTCTATTTCAAATATTTCTATTTCAAATATTTCTATTTCAAATATTTCTATTTCAAATATTTCTATTTCAAATATTTCTATTTCAAATATTTCTATTTCAAATATTTCTATTTTTCTCGAAACTGGAATGAGGCCCAATCAATTACCATATAATGTTAATTATATGGATTTTCTACAACACATGTATATATCAACAACGATGAATAATCAACCATCAACCAAAGTGCACTACACTGTATAAGCATCAAATATAGACATTTAACGCTTATAGCAGCTTGTCAATCAATCGATCGACATATTTAATAAATCAGGATGAGTGAACTTCAAATTTCATCCTAACACCCGTGTGGGGTTTCAAACAATCAAACACATATTTTATTTGTGCAGTTAGGCGATGTGTAAAATTTATCGACCCAATCAACGTCATTCAAATAGGTGTACATAAACAAACCGTCTGGTTTGTAAATGAATATTTATTTATTCACATTCACGTTAAAAATTATATTTTTAACGATAACACATTTTATTTTAACATATGAATTTATATTCAGTTCATTCGTTAAATAAAATGCTAATTTTATTTTTCTAACTTATTTTAGAAAATTTCGGCGGCATAACGGCACGATACTAGAAACGGGACAAGGCCTAGCCTTATCCCCGGTCTAGTGAAGGCCCACGCCATTCACACATCAATCAAATCAATTCGTTATGCAAACCACAAACTTTGGAGTAAGGGTCTAACCTAGCCTTACTCCTTCGCCTTATAACGGCGCACGTCTAATCCTAACCAATTTATCGATTCGATTTTTCACACCACAAACCACATTCAAACCAATATCACAATCAATCACCAAACAGTCAAACAAACAAGTCCATGGTCTGTGGACGGGTGTCGGGTGCTACTAAGCACCGTCTGCATCCTAGTATATATATAACTAGAAAAATAAATTGAAAGGTGAGAAATTCTCACTTATAGCTATCCTAGCTCCACGGCTCTTCATTTGCAGAAGTCTTCGTCGTTTCGCCATTTTTGTCACCTTCGTTGTCCGCTTTCACTACATATGTAAAAATCGAATTTTTACTATGTTATTCAATAAATATAAAAATCGAATTTCCATTTCAAAGTTCAATATATAAAAATCGAATTTTTATTTCAAAGTTCAATATATAAAAATCGAATTTTTATTTCAAAGTTCAATATATAAAAATCGAATTTTTATTTCAAAGTTCAATATATAAAAATCGAATTTTTATTTCAAAGTTCAATATATAAAAATCGAATTTTTATTTCAAAGTTCAATATATAAAAATCGAATTTTTATTTCAAAGTTCAATATATAAAAATCGAATTTTTATTTCAAAGTTCAATATATAAAAATCGAATTTTTATTTCAAAGTTCAATATATAAAAATCGAATTTTTATTTCAAAGTTCAATATATAAAAATCGAATTTTTATTTCAAAGTTCAATATATAAAAATCGAATTTTTATTTCAAAGTTTAATAGATAAAAATCGAATTTTTAGTTCGAAGTTCAATAGATAAAAATCGAATTTTTAGTTCGAAGTTCAATAGATAAAAATCGAATTTTTATTTCAAAGTTCAATAGATAAAAATCGAATTTTTAGTTCGAAGTTTAATAGATAAAAATCGAATTTTTAGTTCGAAGTTTAATAGATAAAAATCGAATTTTTAGTTCGAAGTTTAATAAATAAAAAACCTATTTTTAATTCTAAAAATCCCAACTTTATACATCTTAAAAATCCTTTCTTTATATTTTAAAAACATCGCTAACTTTATTTTCAAAAACAACTCATGTCTTGTATTTCAAAAATAATGATATACATATATAAAAGTTAACCAAAAATCAAATCTTTTCGCTTGTTAACAAAATCAATTTCTAAACTTTTCTAAAAAGATATATATATATAAGAAAACTGATTTTATAAATAATGTCATATTAAAAATGCTCACTGTTTTTTTTCTATTTAACTAAAATCAGTTTTTCAATTTTTAATAAAACAGTTTTTAAACATTAATAAAATTTACAGATAAAAGAAAATAAACAAATAAAACAAAACTAAACTTACAGTCTTTGGTCAACAGAGGATAGGGAGAGGGGAGCGAGCATCGGAGGTCGGCGGTGGGCAGCCGCGAGGCGACAGTGGCTTGGGGGCTAGGGTTTCGATTTGCGGTGGTTTGCTGGGCGTGGCGATTTGGGGTTGGGGTCCAGGGGTCGCGAGGCTCGAGCGGGGTTCATCAGAGGATGGGCGCGAGGGGGAGGTGGACTCGGCGGAGGCGGCGGTCGGCTCTGGCAAAGGGTGGCGCCGACAGGAGGAGGGAGGCGCGATTTTCTTTGGGGGTTTTTTTTTTATTTATTTTTATTCGATCTGCAGAAGGGGGGGGGCCAACGTATAAAAGGGAAAGAAGATATATATTTTTTTTTTTTTTTTATTATTATTATTTTAATTATTTTATTCGAAAAAAGGTTGACCTTTAAATACGAACTCGAAACGAGGCCCACCGCCTGTCGTCCATAGCGTTTCACCCCCATTCCGAACACAATGGGACATGTATCGCAAGCTGATTTGACCGTTTCGATCAGTTTCCTTTGAATTTACATTTAAATCACTATATTGAATTTTAAACGTACATTTCAAATTACCGGGGTCACATACTAACTAGAAAAATTGCAGAAAAATATTTTCTAGCTTCGTATTGACGATACGGTCCTAACAAAACTAGTTTCGTCGAATTCTGAGACCGTTAGAAAAATGGCCAATTTCCAGTCGATTAAAATCAACTGAAACAGGTCAAACGCGTTTTCCTTTGCCACGCTCACATATTGATTCGAAAAATTATGAAATTTGGAATTTAGCAATAACTTGGCACTGCGGATCCAACAAAACTGGTTTCGTCGAAATCCGAGGTCGTTTGCAAAATGTCCATTTTTAAGGGCCTGAATTCCATAGCGACTATTCAGAATTTTCAACTGGACATATCTTTTGATTCCCGATATGAAATCTTGATTTTTCGGATTCGCTGGAAAGATATTCACTATTAGATTCCATTATTTTTGGTTTCACTAAAATCCGGATTGTTTTGCACCCGGTACATTCAATTGAAGTTTGAAATCGAATTATCGAACTACCGCGCCATTTTCAATTCTATTTATAATTATATATAATTATTTATATTCTAACGACGACGCGTATAATATATACGTTCGAATTATATTCAAAATAAATTTATTGTCGATATTATTTAAAATAATTCATTTTAAATAATCAAAATTCGCTAAAATTGCCAAAATAAAATTTTCAAACTGGCCCAGATTTTCCGGGTTGTTACACGCTGCCCGTAGCCATTACATATATAAAAATCGAATTTTTACTTCGCTATTCAATATATAAAAATCGAATTTTTACTTCGCTTATTTTATATGTAAAAATTATATTTTTACATCACTAATGTCATAACAAAAATCGTATTTTTATTATAAATAAAAATCATATCTTTCTTCGAATAAAAATATCTCACCTTCATGAATATAAAAATTCAACTTTTATACTACTGAAAATCATTTCTTTTTGCTATGAAAAATCGCTTCTTTACAATGATAAAAATATCCTCTTTACAATTGTAAAAATATCCGATCATTCCATAGTTAAAAATCAAACTTTTTCAAAGTTAAAAATCAAATTCCTTCATAGTTTAAAAATCAAATCTTTTATAGTTTAAAGATCTAATCCTTTTGTTTTCTAAAAATCTATTCTTTTTGTTTTCTAAAAAATATATGTATAATTTCAGATTTTTCTAAACAATGTTTATATATTTAAAACTGGAAATCAAAGAAAAACTCACCGATTTCTGGCAGTGAAGGGTGGCGCAGCGCATTTCTGAGGTGGTGGAACTCCTTGCAGGCAGCGGCAGTCGGGGGTGAGGTGGCGCGGCTGCTCTTGACTCGTGCGGTCTTCGGTGGAGGGATGGGAGGGTTGCGGTGTTCGATTGCGGGTTGCGTGGAGGTTAGGGTTTGGGATTTTCGACCTTGAAGGAGGAGAGGCGGTCGGAGATAACTGGAGGGGGGTTTGCGACGGCCATGGGTGGCGAAGAGAGGCGGGGCGATGGCGGTCCAACGAGGGTGGAGGCGGATGGGACGGAGAAAAGGAGGAGCGACGGTTTTTTTATTTTATTTTTTTCTTTTTTTTCAGAGAAGAATCGGGGAGGAAAAGAAAAGAGGAGGGGGGTTTAAATGGAAAATATATATTATTTAATTTATTTTATTCTAAAAATGTTGACTTTTAATTCCAACACCAATCGAGACCCAACGACTGTCGTCCCTAGCTAATTACCCCCATTCTGAACACAATGGAATGTGTTTCGTGAGCTGATTCGGCTGTACGATAGGTTTTCATCAAATTTAAAACATAAATCAGTATATATTCAATTTGAACGTACATTTTAAATTACTGGGGTCACATACTAACTAGAAAACTTCCCGAAAAATATTTTCCAGCTTTGTATTGACGATACGGTCCGAATAAAACAAGTTTCATCGAATTCTGAGACCGCTGGAAAAATGGCCAATTTCCAGTCGATTAAAATCAACTAAAACTGGTCAAACGCGTTTTCCTTTGCCATGCTCACATATTGATTCGAAAAATTATGAAATTTGGAATCTAGCAATAATTTGACACTGCGGATCCAACAAAAGTGGTTTCGTCGAAATCCGAGGTCGTTTGCAAAATGTCTATTTTTAAGGGCCTGAATTCCATAGCGACTATTCAGAATTTTCAACTGGACATATCTTTTGATTCCCGCTATGAAATTTTGATTTTCCGAATTCATTGGAAAGGTATCATCAAATAGATCCTATTATTTTTGGTTTCACTAAAATCCGGATTGGTTTGCACCCGGTACATTCAATTGAAGTTTGAAATCGAATTATCGAACTACCGCGCCATTTTCAATTCTATTTATAATTATATATAATTATTTATATTCTAATGACGACGCGTATAAATATATACATTCTAAATATATTCAAAATAAATTTTCTCGACGATATTATTTAAAATAATTCATTTAAAATTGCAAAAATAAAAATTTTAAACTGGCCCAGATTTTTGGGTTATTACAATCTCCCCCACTTAAAACTTTTCGTCCCCGAAAAGGAACAAAGTCGAAAGTGGTTTGATTAATCAACTCTACGTTCGATCTGGCTTCCATTCTCCAACTTTTCAGTTTCTGAGAATTTTCAAATTCTTCAAAAATTTGGCTAACACCCTAAATTTTCGAAAAATTTCGCCATAACCTCCCCTGCACTGGGAGCCACGGGAAAATCCCGAAATTGCCATATAGGCCTTCTGATCTCAAAAAGAAAAAGCCGAGCGGCTAGCCAATAGGCTCATAAAATCATCATCACCCAAACAAAACAGTAAATTATATAGTAAACATGTACCTATTTGTCAGGCAAACAAATTTTATTATCTGCTTTAGCCTCCTTGCTATGACCTGTTCAATGTAAGTGCATGTGTATGCAAGGAAATGCGACCTATTTTCAATATAATTCAATATTTGATACTATTAGGCTAAATGGTTCAAAATTATCAAACAAATAAACAAACAACACAAACATCAATCAATTAGTGAATTAGAGTTTCAAATTCATAATTTTGATATATATATACAGAAATCATGTTTTTGATGCCAATTCACAACAATGTGTACTTGCTATATTGGTTTTGGTTCTCACACCAGTCTAATGGAAATATATAGATATCATACCTTCGAAACACGAACACAAATTCTGATGATGATATATCAATCATCAGAATCATCTCCGGGTGTCTAGAATGTGATTCTATATCTATCCAGGATATTAAAACTTCGAATATACGTTCATGACGCGTATATGCAAAACCTTTATATAATGTATTGTCCAAATTCAAAATAAATAAATATTCAAATATGAATAAAACGATTTTAAATTTCAAAACAAAATTGTTTTCATTTGGAAAATATACTCTTCACACTCGTTCTAGGATACTATTGATCCTATCTCTAACGAGTCATTCTAATTGGATATTATTAATCTAATATCTGATGAATTCTTTCGTATGGTTCTAATGTGTCTTGTTCTCGAGCTCTATAAACCAAAGCTCTAATACCAAATGTGACGGCCGGGAATTTCGCTCGATCCGAATCAGTCGTTAAACCGATCTAGACCGTTCGAAACCCCTGATCGTTTTGAGAACAACACACAAATGAACGCAGACGGAAGAACATTTTGTTTTTATTACAACAATTCCATCAGATACAAGAATATACAGAGTATAATTGAATAAATTACATTCGATAAATATCAGAGATTACAATAAATTACATAGCAGCGGAAAAATATACAAAACACAACTGAAAGTGATACACGGATACAGAGCTTTCCGAGCATCGTTCCAGCTGTAAATCAGGATTTTGTGAATATAAATATGCAAAACCAAAACTACTAGCTGCCCGTGTCGAAAATGAGTGATTGACATAGAAATGTGTTTATTTTATGCTCGTATATCTTATCTTTTGTATATAAATAAATATTACTTGGGTATTGTTTTGTTATTTTTACAGATATTCCAACCCAGCCCGCATGCAACCAGAAATGTAGAGAAATAGAGTTCAATTTACTGTGTATTTGCATTTTGAAGAATTGTAGATAAAGATATCACATCTAGTTGCTGTTGGACAAGAAAAGGATTGATAACAAGGCTTTGCACATCACAAATCAATGAAGAAGTGTCAAGGAAGCAAGAGGAAAAGAGAAAAGGCCCAAATTTTCTTTATTTATCTAAGGCCCATTTATGTTTCTCATTGTAAACTAATTAGTGATGTAATGACAAGGCCCAGTTATCATTAGGGTTAGGGTTAGGGTTTGGTTATCCCCTATATATACCCTTGTAATGGCATTGTAGCCACCATCCTATCTCATCTCTTATTCCATTGTTCTAATAAAAGTTCTTCTTTCTCTTTTATTTTCTGCATTTTTTTGTTTTCTTAGCAACTAGTGTTGTCTATACGATTAGATTCGGTAGAACACTATTTGTATTTTGCACTTGTTTGCATTAGTGATTTACCGTCTGATTAGATTCAGCGGAAATCCTAATTTTAATTCTTGTTTGTTATTTCAATTTCTGCAATTTCAATTCCTGCTTTTTATTATTTTCTTAGGTCAAATTGGATTTGATTAGATTCAAATCTAATTCATAGTTTCATTTGCTTTCCATTGAAATTGTGATTTGATCGTCGGTTCAGTTAGATCTGTTATGAATCAAATTACAGTTTTAATTTTGTTTTGTTTTGCAAAATCAACCTTCAAAGTTCGTCTAACACGCCCACGAAACATATAAATAATAAAATTTAACTTTCCTCCCTGTGTTTGACCTGTATGCTACACACCTGTATGCTTGCAGAATTTATTACAAATGTCGCGCTTTTCTAATTCATAGACTAGCGTCGATCAAGTTTTTGGCGCCGTTGCCGGGGAGGTAACGGTTAAATTCAATTGTTTATTTAATTTTGATTCGTGTTAGTTTTTTTGTTTTATTTATTCATTTTTTTTCCTTTTTTGTTTCTTGTACATATAAAAAAAATCTTGATTGGATTGATTTGGTATTGGTCAATGATGCTATAATCTTCTATACAAGAGAAAAAAGAATTTTTGCTATTTTTTCTTTCAATTTCTTTCTTCTTTTCCCTTCTATTTCATTCCTTTCTTTTACAATCTTATTTCTTTCCAAAAGAAAAAAAAATCCTATTTTTCTTATAGACCATCTCTGTCTTAAAGCAATTATCTTCTTCTAAAAACAAGGAAATCTGCTTTCACCATCTTTCCACAATCTGCTACATCACTTCCCTTCAACATCAAAGTTCAAGCCGATTCCCACACAACAACTCCAACAATTCTCCACTTCTTCTTCCATCCACCCACAACTGCCACATACAAACCCACTTTCCTCCTCACCCCTTTTCTCCAAAACATCACAACTCCACAAACACCAAGCCACAACCATCTCCTGATCTTCAATCGACAAAAACCACAAATCCCTCACAACCGAATACAATCCAACTTTCCCCAATTTTAATAGTTCTTCATCCACATCTCACTTAGCACCATTTTCTTCTTGCCTATAAACAAAACTTCACCACCGAACGAATCTAAATCAGTCATAGATGGAAAGAAATTAAAGAAAAATTGGCAATTTTTTTTTAGAAAGTGGAAGATTGAAAAATAAAATCATTTTTTAACAAAGATTCCTTTCCTGGTTTCTTGCCTTTAAAACCATCCACTTTCAATTCAACAGCCAACTTCTACCATCTTCATCAAACCACTGCCGATAACCTTACTCATCCACCCTTTTCACACGCCATTCATCACTACATCGGAACGCATTCACCTTCGTCCCAGTCAAAGCCATCAGACTCAACTACATCAAGTTCAACAACTCCTATACCGCAATTCCTACTGTTTCCAGTACGACCATCCCTTTCACCATATAAACCACAAACTCCTCTATCCAATCACATACTCCCTATCAGCTATCAGCCCACTTCCCTGTTCCCACCGTCACTTAAAAAAAACATCAACCGATTGCTGAACATCACCAGAGCACCCTCCATCTTCACTTCCTACTATCCAAAAATCCATTCCCATCACATAATCCACGCAAATACCCAATTCAAAACCGAATTTCATAACCTCTATCGATCACATCATCACGCAGATCTGAAAACCCCAAATTTCGACAACCGGAAACAAAATCGCACCCAATCCAAAAGCTACCAGTGCGAGCAACAAGCCGATTCACGATTTAGAATTTCCCAATACGAAATCCCTCCAAATCTGGAACTCCAAACCCGATTGAACAAACCCGATTTGAAATAAATCTGATTTGGTTTTGTTCTAAGTTGTTTCCGTTTGTTTTGAGAAATAGGATAGGAGGGGCATCAGATTCTGTTTGATCGGTTCATTGCGGTTTGTTTCTGAGGAAGTGAATCGCTTGTGATTTCTGAAAAAAAGAAGAGTTTCGTGATTTTTCCTTATATCGGTCACCCTCTGCCATCGCCACATCTGTGAAGTCCAAATTTTCTTCTGTCTTTCTCTGAGCAAGAAAAGAGGCAACTTTTATTGATTGTGAATTGATTTTCTTTTTCTGATTTGTTCTGAGTTTTGGTAAGTGTCATTTTTGGCAAGGAATTGTGAATTATCTTAGTTTTCGGGGAGTGTGATTTGTTTCCTGAAAACAATGAGGGGCGTGATCGTGTTTTCTCCTGTATTTATTTTAGGGCGTAATTTGCTCAAGATAAGGACGTAAATTGTGGGCCTTTCTGTAAGTTGTGGGCCTTTGGTTTTGAGTTATTGTGGCCTTGTTTTAATTGATTTGTTTTCCCTTTCTATTGTTGCTTATTTCATTCGAAGAAAAAGAAAAAAAAGCCCGTAAAAGAAAAGAAAAAAGGAAATCAAAGATCAAAGTCGAGGAGCAGGTTCAAGCAACGATATAGGAGTCGAGAAAAGCAAAGCAAACAGTTGTTTTTAATCGCTAAAGTTACTCAATTTTCTGGACGGACTGCCGTACCCCACAGTAATATTTTCTGAACTCTACAGGTGCTGAAAAATATAGAAATTGCTTGTAAAAATCTTCTGCAGGGGCAGCGGCTTGCTATGTACAATTTTTAATTTCTGCAATTATTCTGTCTGATTGTTGTGAGTTGAAATTTCCATAACTACTGTCATCACTCTCATCGTTTCTCAACAATAAAATCTGATTAGATATTTCAAAATATTATAATTGAAAAGTGGTGCTTTGTGAAGTTGACTGTCTCGTACAATTGGATCGCGGATATATATTAGTTCAATTTATTGAACTTTTAGCAAAAGAGGTTGCATACTACCCGTAAAACATTGGTTGTATCCCTTAGTATTTATACTATACGTGAACGGCCATAAGACCCTCTTCCCCCTTCTAATTGAGTCAGTTAATTAATAGAGCACAACTCATTATTTTATATTATTTTGAATTGAGAATAATTTCTGTCTTGCCGTAATTTCATTTCAAATGTCTAATTCAAAAAAATCCTTGAGAGAAATGTGGGATAATAGTCGAAGTAGACGTCCGCTTGAAGAGTATGATTTTGAATTACAATTCATGAAGCACCATTTTCCAAAATTTCGCGAGCCAAATGTCAACAATTTTCAATATTTAAAAAATGACCAACGTTTTCAAAATTATAGATATAATCGAAATGATGATTTCAATTTAAATTTCAATAATTTCGATTATGGGTCACATCCACATCAAAACGATTTTGAATCGCAAAATAGCTTTGATCCACATCAATATAGGGGTGGAAACCAATTCGAAAATAATTTTGAAAATGATTTTCAAATCGATCAAAATTTTCAAAACTACAACCCATATCAACATCTTGAAAATGACCAAAATTGCAATTTTCACTCGAATTTTAACAGTTTTGGTTATGAACAAAATTTCTATGATCAAAATGATTTCCAATATCATTGTCAGTTTTCTGAAAATTCAAATAACTACCACATTGGAAATAATATTGATTGTGAAATTGATGTGGATTATAATTTTGAGAATCAAGAAATCCAAAATGAGAGCTCTCAAATCAACGATTCTGAAGAATATCACCTTAACATTCTTAGTGAGAGGGCTGATGAACTTCTTTGTTTATTGACAACTTTGAAAGAACAACAAGAGCAACAAAATCAAATTCAAACAAGCGATGAATCAGAAAATAATCCATTCTTTACGGATAGTGATAATTCTCAGATAACAACTTTCGAAATTGAGAATAACGATCTAAATGAAGTTGTTCAAAATTCAACGAATGATCTGGACTTCGATTCTTTTCAAGAAAAAAATTTAAGCTTAGATTTTGATCTTCCTCTTTCAGACTGTGAGAAACTTGAAATTCTAGAAATTGAACAAAACGAAAATGTGGAATTTTTCAACTCAAATTTGAAAAAGAACTTTAATGAACATGAATTCTTTGGTTTATGTGAGGATGAAAGCCTTAATTCTGACTCCAATCCCGACAATCATTTGATTCTGACCCCAATCGAAAATCTTGACGCTCTTCCATTGGCAACCGAGGCCAATTCGTCTGAACCTTCCAAATCCCCACCTTCTTTTAATGTTGGCAATCCCAACAAACCTTCTTCTATAACTTTACTTCTTCCACTTCCAGTGTCAACACCTTCTCCTCCGAAGGACCAAGAACCCGGAATAGGACAGATCGACAAGGTAGAAACCATTGTTGATGACACGCCACATTTACCATTTCAGGAAGTTTCTCATGCTTCAATTGACGTGTCCACGTTAGCTTCTGAAGAACTTTTCGTAGATGAACTAAAACTTTTAATTGACAAGGATGAAACAGAATCAAGCCACCAATCCAAGTTTGAAAATTTTGATTTTGAATATTCAAATGAACGTGAAATTGTCGGTGTCGATAATACGTTGCCAATCGAGAAAGGCGATCACATAGTCTTGAACAACAGTCAGATTTCAACTTTCACTGAATTTATATACGATCACAGATTTTTGAGAAATTACACTGACAAATTTGTTGAATACATGAATTACTTTTGGAATGCTGGCTTGGTTGAAAAATTTCAGGTTAGGACGACCCTAGATATTTATCTCCTGGACTACAAATCGAGGTATAAAGATGAGATGATTTTCAAAAACCTGCACTTATTAGAAAATATGCCTAGACATAGTGGGAATGGGATTCATCGGGCTAGAACCAAGTGTGGGGGGAAAAGTTGGTGGAACTCTTTGCATCGCATACATCGCAAACACATATATCATTGTACATATGATCCATTTCTCCATATAGTTAAACTGCATTTCATTTTACAAATAATTTTGCATTTAATCCATCTCTGGGTACGATCTTTCAAATTTAGAAAAAATTACAGTGTGGACACTGTTTAGTTCTAGTGTGGGGGGGAGTCTGCATTTCACTCATTTTTCATTTTTTCTTTATTTTTCTTTCTTTTCATTTTCATCATTTAAATTGGACCTTCATGCATTTTAGACTGTAATAACATACCATAATTTTTTTTTTTTTTGAAACATGACTCATTTTCAATTGATACAACAAAATAAGTTTACAATTTTTAGCCAGTTGATAGTATTTTTCTATCTCAGCTAAATTCGAATATGAAATATAATGAAAAGTTTAATTTTGAGGGATAATAGTGTAACCGGTACATAGGGAGATTCTTAGGTGATGGCCATGAAATCTATTCTATATTGTAGACTTTGTTTAAATAAGTGGAGGACTTAAAAGACTTATATTGGCTTTGCAAATCTTCAAAACTAAGTTGTGTTAAGTTGAATTCGCATAACTCTCTTTTGTGCTTATATTTTCGATAATAATAATAATAGTATTCCAAGGGTATCCAACATTGCTTGTATATCGAGCGTTGGTGTGCAAACCCGCCAAGTTCTATCCGACACGTTGTTGACAAAGTCAAAGTTGGAATATCTTGGTCTCATTTTATGAGATTGGACACCTAAGGATTACCGACACGTTGTTGACAAAGTCAAAGTCGGCCTGCACAATCCGCCAAGCTCTTTACCCACTCTCCGTTAGTCCGCGAGGCAGTGTATGGGTGGTAAACCTTGGTCTTTTTAGGTGTATGTACTTAATCATAAATCTTAAAATTTTATAGAATAAAGAATAAGCGATGATACCCAAACACTTCTTGACCTTATTGATTTGACTAGCCATACATGAGGAAATTAGAATACCACTTTGCAAACTGTGCCAAGCAAACTAAGAATTTATTTCATGGCTGCACTATGTTATCGACCGAACTAACTGGCCAAACTGGAATTTAACATTTGAAAACTTGATTTATATTGAAAATTTGTGACAAGTCGAGGTATCTAAAATAAAATCAACTGATTAGAAATTGTTAACTTAATTTGTTGTACCACTTTCCTGAAATAAGTCGTGTTTTCATTTTTCATTTTTATTTGCATATGTCCACTACATTCATGTAGTTTCATTAGAATCATAGCATACTGCATTTGGATTTTGTGGGTAGTATCCACTGAAAACCCTCACGAGACACCACTCGTCCTACTAGGGACACCTAGAGGTTTAACGGCTTGTTGCATGCGCTCAATGCAATCGTGTTTCCTACGAAAGTGCGACCTATCTAGTTAGTTTTTCATTTTTTTGTTTTACTCGAGGACGAGTAAAAGATAAGTGTGGGGGTATTTGATTGACATAGAAATGTGTTTATTTTATGCTCGTATATCTTATCTTTTGTATATAAATAAATATTACTTGGGTATTGTTTTGTTATTTTTACAGATATTCCAACCCAGCCCGCATGCAACCAGAAATGTAGAGAAATAGAGTTCAATTTACTGTGTATTTGCATTTTGAAGAATTGTAGATAAAGATATCACATCTAGTTGCTGTTGGACAAGAAAAGGATTGATAACAAGGCTTTTCACATCACAAATCAATGAAGAAGTGTCAAGGAAGCAAGAGGAAAAGAGAAAAGGCCCAAATTTTCTTTATTTATCTAAGGCCCATTTATGTTTCTCATTGTAAACTAATTAGTGATGTAATGACAAGGCCCAGTTATCATTAGGGTTAGGGTTAGGGTTTGGTTATCCCCTATATATACCCTTGTAATGGCATTGTAGCCACCATCCTATCTCATCTCTTATTCCATTGTTCTAATAAAAGTTCTTCTTTCTCTTTTATTTTCTGCATTTTTTTTGTTTTCTTAGCAACTAGTGTTGTCTATACGATTAGATTCGGTAGAACACTATTTGTATTTTGCACTTGTTTGCATTAGTGATTTACCGTCTGATTAGATTCAGCGGAAATCCTAATTTTAATTCTTGTTTGTTATTTCAATTTCTGCAATTTCAATTCCTGCTTTTTATTATTTTCTTAGGTCAAATTGGATTTGATTAGATTCAAATCTAATTCATAGTTTCATTTGCTTTCCATTGAAATTGTGATTTGATCGTCGGTTCAGTTAGATCTGTTCTGAATCAAATTACAGTTTTAATTTTGTTTTGTTTTGCAAAATCAACCTTCAAAGTTCGTCTAACACGCCCACGAAACATATAAATAATAAAATTTAAATTTCCTCCCTGTGTTCGACCTGTATGCTACACACCTGTATGCTTGCAGAATTTATTACAAATGTCGCGCTTTTCTAATTCATAGACTAGCGTCGATCAATGAGGGCACCCAGAGTTTAGGTTAAAACAATAAACTCCAGGTCAGTCATGTGACTTGTGTGAGAACTAAAACAGTTATTTAAAACTTTACTTTAAAAGAGAGTAATTCAAGGGACTACGCCGTATAACACGGAACGGGTTTCCTCCCAAGAATACCAGTGCATAGAATAAACAACGCAATGCTTTTTCGAAAAATGAAGCTATTATAAGACCCAGGTCCCGTCGCACAATGCAACGCAAGCCGGAGGATAAGGTTTTCCCTTATAATAGCCAAACATGCTTGGTACGTTTAAAACAAATCATTTGATACTATAATAAGTGTATAGTGTCAAAACAATTTGAATCATAAATATAAATCATAGACGGCATAGCATCCCATGCTACTATGTCGCCATACTAAGCTCTATAAATAAAGTCGAAATACACGTATTGGAAATTGGATTTTCGTCATGAGTCGAGGCAAGGGGCAAGCTCCTCTCTGCTTTCGAGAGACTCTAGCAAATGTCTCAGGACTACACACTCTGGGCAATCATGGATCTTCAGGGCCGGTCCTCACTTACGTTAAAGGATTATTTATTCCTGAACACACGTTTCCCGGTCCTTACAGACCTAAAATCGAAGCGCCTCATCCAACAACCACATAGGTGAAAAGTATATAAATGTCAGCGCTGGTAAGTCACTGGCACCACCAAAGCTAGAAAGAAACGTCGTGCTCTCCCTGGAGTCCGTATCTCGTTTTTGACTCATACCGAGGTGTGAGGCTCGCGAATTCACGTCATACACAAAGTTACGCCACAAAGGCCGTGCTTTGATCATCAACCACAAGACTTTGCTTTTCAACAGAAGCCTTGATCCATGCATCTCAGCGTGTCACACAGGCAATTCATGCCATGCGATTGATATCTATCGATATATAACCGCTAAGCTCGTACGTCTCAGAGAAGGGCGTTAAGCAAGAGAATAAATTCTCCGCCGCCAAACAGATATATATTTAACAGAAATCAATCAACACAGAATAAAATCCAATGTTAGACACACAATCCATTTACAAGTCCGTTCTGGGTCTGAACGAAACTGGAGGCACTTTCCTCGCATATCCATCCGTCTCCAAGTACGTCTGGACGACCACCAACTATTTCCATCCTCTTGGGTGTACAGCCCAATCAGGATCGTCAGTAATTATCCAAACGATGTGAAGACTTCCGGTCTTCAACCACCGTCTTCATCTTCGACTTATCGTCGAATCGGTTATTCAGAATGGGTATAAACCCGGCCTTTCCGAACAACCCACGTATATTAAAAACAAATGTTACACAAACACAACGTACGCCTCATTCCAATTCAGCAGCCACTAACCGCTAACCGTAAATTTCATATCCTTAGGGAAAGGTTCCCATTAATTTTATCCAAGATAAATTCTTTTAAAAATTATCCTTTAATCTTCCTTTGGATGTCATTTCAAACCAAATTATGATTTTTCAAACTAGTCGAGATGAGCGAATCACACCGAAGTAATTATTTATTTTATTTCCCAATCCCAACCTATACATCCCATGAAGCAAAACTGGTAGTACTCCATATCTAATACCACGGTGTTATCAGTAAAATTAATTATCATTCCACGTTCAAATCTAATTAAAGATTTAACTATCGCTTTGGAGCAAAACTGGTAATACTCCATTCTCGCTCAATTTCTAAATTTGATAATTTAAATTATCAATTTACGTTTCAATCTAATTGCAGATTCATTAAAACTCCCTTTTCCGGGTTAAAGAACCAATGTCATTTAAAACACAGTTCACGATAAACGAAAATCACATTCTATTTATTAGCGGGTTAAAGAACTAGTGTTATTTAAAACACAGTTCACGATAAACCCACGAATCAACTCTATTTAAAACCCGTTTCAAATCCAATTTATTTATTTAAAAATAAATGGGTTTTAATCTCAGTTCAAAACTAGTTCATTTCGATAAAAATCTATTTTTATCTTTTCAAATATGGAGTTTTTCATCCCAAATTTTCCCAAATCATTTCTTATGATTTTACACAAATTATTACTATTTTTAATAATTTTATCAAGGCCCGAACAGTCGATTTCCAACAACGGCCATCGAACTGCACTTACAGCGACCTTTTTCAAATTTGATTTGGACGTATCTCCAAATCCAACCGTAAGATTTCAAATTTCTAATATTCGTTAGAAAGCTCTTTTCGAATACGAACCCAACGGTTCCGGTTTAAGGAGAATCCGACGGTCGGATCTCCCGTAATATCCGTTTGAAATAAATGGTCGAAATTCACGAACTACCGCGGCGCGGCACGTTCTTTTCAGGCCATTATATTATATATATATATATATATATATATATATAATATATATTTCGTCGATTCCTATTTAAAACGAATTATATAAATAGTTTTAAATTCGTTTCAAAAACAATTTCAACTTCCATTTCAATTCAAATCAAAATTGAATTCTTCCTTATAAATTCGTTTTAAAATTCATTTCTATTCAATTCAAATTTCAATTCAATTTGAATTCATTTCAATTCGTTTTCAATTCAATTCAAATTCGTTTTTTATTCGATTCAATTCAAATTCGTTTTCTATTCGATTCAATTCAAATCGGTTTTCTATTCAATTCATTTCAAATTCGTTTCATATTCAATTCATTTCAAATTCGTTTCATATTCAATTCATTTCAAATTTGTTATATATTCATTTCAATTCAAATTTGTTTCATGTTCAATTCATTTCAAATTCGTTTCATATTCAATTCATTTCAAACTTGTTTCATATTCAATTCATTTCAAATTCGTTTCATATTCAGTTCATTTCAAATTCGTTTCATATTCAATTCATTTCAAATTCGTTTCATATTCAATTCATTTCAAATTTGTTATATATTCATTTCAATTATAAAAACGAATATAATCGATATAAATATCATTCGCGTCAAAATAGCGCATCTCTAATCCACACGGCTTTATATTCAACAAATGGATCTATATTTCTTTCAATACACGACTCTATATCTTTGTCAGCACACGACTAATCTCAACGAATGAGTACTGTCCACATGTGACTATCTTTGTTATTTAATATATTTTATAAAAATAAAGATGTAAATTTTATTGTTAAAATATTTCGTTCAACACATGACTAATCTCAACGGATGAGTACTGTCAACACACGAACCTTTATATTATAATTTTCTTTATTTTCTAAATTGGAATGAGGCCCAATCAATTACCATATAAAGTTAATTATATGGATTCCATTCAACACATGTATATAATAGCAATGATAAATAATCAACCATCATCCAAAGTGCACTGCACTGTATAAGCATCAAATATAGATATCTTATGTTTATAACAGCCCGTCAATCAATCAATCGACATATTTAATCAATCAGGATGAGTGAACTTCAAATTTCATCCCAACACCCGTGTGGGGTTTCAAATCAACAAACACAGATTTTATTTGTGCAGTTGGGCGATGTGTAAAATTTATCGTCCCAATCAATGTCCTTCAAATAGGTGTACATAAACAAACCGTCCGGTTTGTAAATGAATATTTATTTATTCACATTCACGTTAAAAATTATTTTTTTAACGATAAAATATTTTATTTTAACACATGAATTTTTATTCAGTTCATTTACAAAATAAAAATGATATATTTTTTCTAACTTTTTTTAGAAAATTTCGGCGGCATAACGGCACGATACTAGAAACGGGACGAGGCCTAGCCTTATCCCCGGTCTAGTGAAGGCCCACGCCATTCACACATCAATCAAATCCATTCCATTTCACCAAACAACTCGATTCAAACCAAATAATCTAACCAACTACGCAACCAAACAAACAAGTCCATGGTCTGTGGACGATTGTGTCGGGTGCTACTAAACACCGTCTGCATCCTAGTATATATATATAACTAGAAAAAAGAAATTGAAGAGTGATAAATTCTCACCGAAAGCTATCCCAACTTCACGACTCTTCATTTATAGAAATCTTTATCGTTCTCGCCTTTTGTCACTTTCGCTGCCCGTAGCCACTACATATATAAAAATCGAATTTTTACTTCGCTATTCAATATATAAAAATCGAATTTTTACTTCGCTTATTTTATATGTAAAAATTATATTTTTACATCGCTAATGTCATAACAAAAAATCGTATTTTTATTATAAATAAAAATCATATCTTTCTTCGAATAAAAATATCTCACCTTCATGAATATAAAAATTCAACTTTTATACTATTGAAAATCATTTCTTTTTGCTATGAAAAATCGCTTCTTTACAATGATAAAAATATCGTCTTTACAATGGTAAAAATATCCGATCATTCCATAGTTAAAAATCAAACTTTTTCAAAGTTAAAAATCAAATTCCTTCATAGTTTAAAGATCAAATCTTTTATAATTTAAAGATCTAATCTTTTTGTTTTCTAAAAATCTATTCTTTTTATTTTCTAAAAATCTATTCTTTTGCTTTCGAAAATATATATATAATTTCAGATTTTTCTAAACAATGTTTATATATTTAAAACTGGAAATCAAAGAAAAACTCACCGATTTCTGGCGGTGAAGGGTGGCGCAGCGCATTTCTGAGGTGGTGGAGCTCCTTGCAGGCAGCGGCAGTCGGGGGTAAGGTGGCGCGGCTGCTCTTGGCTCGTGCGGTCTTCGGTGGCGGGATGGGAGGGTCGCGGTGTTTGATTGAGGGTTGCGTGGAGGTTAGGGTTTGGGATTTTCGACCTTGAAGGGGGAGAGGCGGTCGGAGATAACTGGAGGGGGGTTCGCGACGGCCATGGGTGGCGAAGAGAGGCGGGGCGATGGCGGTCCGATGAGGGTGGAGGCGGATGGGATGGAGAAAAGGAGGAGCGACGGGTTTTTTACTTTATTTCTTTTTCTTTTTTTCTGAGAAGAATCGGGGAGGAAAAGAAGAGAGGAGGGGGGTTTAAATGGAAAATATATATTATTTAATTTATTTTATTCTAAAAATGTTGACTTTTAATTCCAACACCAATCGAGACCCAACGACTGTCGTCCCTAGCTAATTACCCCCATTCTGAACACAATGGGATATGTATCGTGAGCTGATTCGGCTGTTATGATAGGTTTTCATCAAATTTAAAACATAAATCAGTATATATTCAATTTGAACGTACATTTTAAATTACCGGGGTCACATACTAACTAGAAAACTTCCCAAAAATATTTTCTAGCTTCGTATTGACGATACGGTCCTAACAAAACTAGTTTCGTCGAATTCTGAGACCGTTGGAAAAATGGCCAATTTCCAGTCGATTAAAATCAACTGAAATTGGTCAAACGCGTTTTCCTTTTCCACGCTCACATATTGATTCGAAAAATTATGAAATTTGGAATCTAGCAATAATTTGACACTGCGGATCCAACAAAAGTGGTTTCCTCGAAATCCGAGGTCGTTTGCAAAATGTCTATTTTTAAGGGCCTGAATTTCATAGCGACTATTCAAAATTTTCAACTGGACATATCTTTTGATTCCCGCTATGAAATTTCGATTTTACGGATTCGTTGGAAAGGTATCATCAAATAGATCCTATTATTTTTAGTTTCACAAAAATCCGGATTGTTTTGCTCCCGGTACATTCAATTGAAGTTAGAAATCGAATTATCGAACTACCGCGCCATTTTCAATTCTATTTATAATTATATATAATTATTTATATTCTAATGATGATGCGTATAAATATATACGTTCTAAATATATTCAAAATAAATTTTCTTAACGATATTATTTAAAATAATTCATTTAAAATTGCAAAAATAAAAAATTTAAACTGGCCCAGATTTTCGGGTTATTACAAAATCGAACCCAACGACTGTTGCCCTTAGCTAAATACCCCCATTCCGAACACAATGGAATATGTTTCGTAAGCCAATTCAATTGTTTCGACCTGTTTTCATTAAAACTAAAATGTTAATCAATGTATATTGAATTTTAAACTTACATTTTAATTTTACCGGGGCCACATATTGACTCCGAAAATTCCAGAAAAATAAATCTAGCTATGTTTTGACGATACGGTCCTGACAAAACTAATTTCGTTGAATTTGGAGACCGCTTGAAAAATGGCCGTTTTCTGGTCGATCCAAACTGACTGAAATTGACAAAACACGTTTTCTTTTGTCACGCTAACATATTAATTCCAAAAATTCTGAATTTTGGAATCTAGCAATAATTTGACATTCCGGATCCAACCAAAGTGGTTTGGTAGAAAACGGAGGTCGTTTAAAAAATGGCTATTTAATATATTAAAATATAAATAAATTCCGTAGCGAGTATTCTGAATTTTCAACTGGACATAACTTTTTATTCCCGTTATGAAATCTAGATTTTTCACATTCATTGGAAAGATATTTTCAAACAGATTCAAATATTTTTGGTTTTACTGAAATCCGATTTAATTTGAATCATGTACATTCAATTGAAATTTGAAATCGAATTTTCAAACTACCGCGCCCTTTCAGGCTCGTTATATAATTAAAATAAATTTATTCGTTCTAACTTCGTTTAAATTAAATTTCTAGTCGTTATTCTTTAAAATAAATCATTTTAAATTTCTGAAATCCATTAAAATAGCTAAAGTAAAAAAAAAATTGGTTCTGATTTTCTCGGTTGTTATAATGCACAAGTCGGAGGATAGAGTTTTACCTTATAATAGCCAAACATGCTTGATACGCCTTAAAAACAAATCATTTTGATATTATTTTAAGGTGCTTAGTGTATAAACAACTTTAAATATAAATTTATCAATCACAGATGGAATAGGTACCATATATTATGTCGCCATATAGGTTCACAACTAAAATCGAAAAGTCGCATATTGGAAATTGGATTCCATCTATGAGTCGAGGCAAGGGATGTACTCCTTACCAGTTTCGGGCCATCTCTAGCGGGATGCCTATGTAACAACCCGGAATATCCGAGCCAATTTAAAAAAATTATTTTGGCAATTTTTATGAATTTTGAATATTTAAAATGATTTATTTTAAATAATGACAACGAGAAATTTATTTTGAATAGAATTAGAACGTATATATTTATTTGAATTGTCGTTAGAATATAAATATTTTATTTTAATTATAAAAGGAATTGAAAATGGCGTGGTAGTTTGAAATTTTGATTTCAAAGTTCAAATGAATGTGCATGATTCAAAATAAACCGGATTTTGGCGAAACCAAAAATATTTGAATCTATTTGAAAATATATTTCCAAGGAATCCGAAAATTTAAAATTTCATAGCGGGAATCAAAAGTTACGTCCAGTTGGAAATTCAGTATAGTCGTTGTGGAATTATGGTCCTTAAAAATGGAAATTTTGCAAACGACCTCCGTTTTCGATGAAACCACTTTTGTTGGATCCGGGATTTCAAGTTATTGCTAGATCCCAAAAATCGTAATTTTTCGAATCAAAATTTGAGCGTGGCGAAGTTAAACGTGTTTTAACAGTTTCAGTCAATTTCGATCGACCAGAAAATGGTCATTTTTCAAACGATCTCAGAATTCGAAAAAATTAGTTTTGTTAGGACCGTATCGTCAATACGAAGTTATAAAATATATTTCAGGAATTTTTAAAGTCGTATGTGGCCCCGGTAAGTTGAAATGCGCGTTCAAATTCAATATATTGATTTGTATTTTGATTTTGATGGAAACTGATCGAAACGATCGAACTAGCTCACGATACTTATCTCATTGTGTTCGGGATTGGGGGTAGTTAGCTAGGGACGACAGTCGTTGGGTTCGATTCGGGGTTCGAATGGAAAAGTACCTTTATGAATAATTAAATAAATAAAATCCTTTTCCCTTAACCCCCCTTACCCTCTTCAGAAATTCAATCACGATTCAGAAAAAAAGAAAAAAAAAAAGGAAGAATGCGTCAATGTCGGCCCTCCCTCGAAGCCACCGCGCTCCGTCGCCCTCGCCACCTCCGTCGACCTCCTCTTCCACTTCTCCGGCGAAACCGCGAGCCCTAGCACCCCCACAACCCAGAACAGCCCAAATCCCTCAGCCCCAGAACCCTAGCCCCCCTTTCTCGCTACAGCTACCGCCAGAGGCGACGCCGCCTATCCTTCGGGCACAGCGCGACTACCTGAGCCCTCCCCCCCCCCTCTTTGGACGACGGCAGTGAGCACCCCCCCTCTCCACCTCAGTTCGACAGGCCAGGAATTCGATTTTGCTAAGTTTATATATATATAATTATTTTAAATTATACATAACTTTATAAAGTCCGTTTTTAATATATATAACTTTATAAAGGTATAAAAGGTGAGATTTTTAATTAGCGAAGGTAAGATTTTTCATGTTGTGAAAATATGATTTTTAAACGAGGTAAAAATATAGTCTGTGTTATGGAAAGAACGAGGTAAAAATATAGTCTTTGTTATGGAAAGAATGAGATAAAAATATAGTCTTTGTTATGAAAGGAACGACATAAAAATATAATTTTTATTGTATGTAGAGTATAAAAATATAATTTTTATATAATGAGAAGAATTAAAAATATGATTTTTATCTCTATAGCATTGAAATAAAAATGCTATTTTTAATGTGAACAGCGTGAAAATGATTGTGTTGGAAGTATGGGTAAATCCAGACTGTTTTGAATTTCAGAAATAGAATGGAGGAGTGGAACCCAAAGGTGAGAACTTCTCACTTTCAATTTATTTTTCTAGTTGAAATATGTACTAGGATGCAGACGGTGCTTAGCAGCACCCGACACCCGTCGTCCACAGACCATGGATGGCTTGTATGTTTGATTGTATGTTGTTGTGAAAATTGATTATATGATGTGGAATGAAATAAAATATTTATATAGTTAAAAATATTTTATCGTTAAAAATATAATTTTTAACGTGTATGTGAATAAAATAAATATTTATAAACAAATCGAACGATTTGTTTATGTACACTGATTTGGCTGATATTAATTGGGACGATAAATTTTACACATCGCCCAACTGCACAAATAAAAATATGTATTTGTTGACTGAAACCCCACACGGGTATTGGGATGATATTTGACGTACACTAATCCCAATTGTTTAGTTGTATGTCAATCGATAAGTTGACATACAGTTGTGTGGTGCACTTTGGATGATGGTTGATTATTTATCATTGCAGTTATATACATGTGTTGTATAGAATCCATATAAATAACATTATATGGTAATTGAGTGGGTCTCATTCCAATTTAGAAAATAAATTATATTCATGTGTTATTCATGTGTTGAATAAACAAAATAGTCATGTGTTGACAATACTCATGTGTTGAGAATATTCATGTGTTGAAACCATTCATGTGTTGAAAATATTCATGTGTTGAGTAAAATCTTTAAACAATAAAATTTACATCTTTATCATGTATAAAATTAGAAGCTAACTGGAAACTAGATAAGATGAGTGGTTTCCTGGGTATTGATCTGATGTTGGTTTCGGCCTTCGGGGATAATATTTAGGGAATCGTTCCCTTACTAATTTACGGTTAGAGGCTGATTAAGAATTAAATGATATAAAACACAATTTTATATAATATATAAATAACAAAAATAGTCATGTGTTGACAATACTCATGTGTTGAGAATATTCATGTGTTGAATATTCATGTGTTGAATAAAATATTTATACAATAAAATTCACATTTTTATTGTAAGTAAGAATTAATAAATATTCATGTGTCGAATAAAATATATATTCATGTGTTGAAGAAAATATTCATTTGTTGAATAGAATAACAAAGTTATTGAAATATATAAAGCCGTGTTGATTAGATATGCGCCATTTTGAAGCGAACAATATTTAAATCGATTATATTCGTTTTTATAATGAATATAGAAAAGGAAGTGATTTCAAAATATTACGTTTGGAAAATATTATCATTTATATATATTGATGATATGGAATATTCAATTTTTATTTAAAATTGAATATGAAGTTGAAACCGTTTTTAAAACGAATTTAAAATGATTTATAAAATATGTTTAGAATTTAAATCGACGAAATATATAAAATATATATATTAAATGGCCTGAATAGAACGCGCAGCGGCAGTTCGTGAATTTCAACCATTGACTTCGAATTGACGTTACGGGAGATCCGACCGTCGGATTCTCCTGAAACCGGAACTGTTGGGTTCGTATCGAAAAGAGCTTTCTAGTGACTATGAGAAATTTGAAATCTAACGGTTGGATTTGGAATTATGTCCAAATTAAATATGGAAAAGGTCGTTGTAAGTGCAGTTCGATGGCCGTTTAGGGAAATCGACTGTACGGGCCTTGATAAAATTATTAAAAATATTAATAATTTGTGTAAAATCATAATAAATGATTTAGAACAAATTAGGGTGAAAAATCCCATATTTAAAAAGGATAAAAATATTTTTTTATCAAAATGAATTAGTTATGAACTAGAATTATAATCCAATATTTTTGAATAAATAAATTGGATTTGAAGTGGTTTTAAAAATAATCAGAATTTCCAATATACGAATTGGAATGGATTTGAATCGAAATTATCTTCGGAATATTTTGATGTTGGATTTCGTGATTATACAGATATGGTTGGGGAAATTTGAAAGATATATTTATATCGTTATTTCCAATACGATATTTGTTGGTTTCAGAATTTGATATTGAAAATAAGCCGATATATTTTCTATTCAGAGCCTTGTATTTAATATCAAATGGGATTTTGGGTTCGTCGTGAATGGTGTCTTAAATAACACTGTTCTTGAACCCAGTTTAGAAAAGAATAAATCTTTTAATTAAGATTTAGTGAAATTGTCCAGTTAATTAGTATTTAATTGGAATTGAATTTAAATTGGTTTTTGAGTTTATCGTGAGCGATGTTTTGAATAACACCTGTTCGTTAACCCAATTAACAATGGAATGTGATTTTGGGTTTATCGTGAACCGTGTTTTAGATGACATTGGTTCTTTAACCCAGTTAAAGACAAGATATTGATTTGTGGGAAGATTAAAACTAAGTGGAGTTTTAATGATTCTTTTATCAGATTGAAATGATCGAAAATTGAGTATCACCAGTTTTGCTCCAAAGCGATAGTTAAATCTTTAATTAGATTTGAACGTGAAATGGTAATTAATATTTACCGATAACACCATGGTGTTAGATATGGAGTATTACCAGTTTTGCTCCATGGGATGAATAGGTTGGGATTGGGAAATAAAATAAATGATTACTTCGGTGTGGTTCGCTAATCCCGACTAGTTTGGAAAACCTTAACATGGTTTGAAATGATATCCAAAGGAAGATTAAAGAATAAATTTAGAAGAATTTATCTTTGATAAAATTAATGGGAACCTTTCCCTAAGAATGTGAATATTTGAATAAAAGAATATTCTGAATTGGAATGAGGCGTATGTTGTGTTTGTGTAACATTTTTTTATTATATACGCGGGTTATTCAGAAAGGCCGGTTTATACCCATTCTGAATAACCGATTCAACGATAAGTCGAAGATGAAGACAGTGGTTGAAGACCATAGGTCTTCACATCGTTTGGATGATTATTAATGATCTTGATTGGGCTGTACACCCAAGAGGAGGGAATCAGTTGGTGATCATCCAGACGTATTTGGAGATCGATGGATATGCGAGGAATAAGGTTCCTCTAGTTTCGTTCAGACCCAGAACGAACTTGTATATGGACTGTGTGTCTGACATTGGATTTTATTCTGTGTTGATTGATCTATATTAAATATACATATGTTTGGTGGCGGAGAATTTATTCTCTTTCTTAACACCCTTCTTTGAGACGTACGAGCTCAGAGGTTGTATATCGATGGACTTCAGTCGCAAGGAGTGAATTGCCTGTGTTGCATGCCTAAGTGGCAAATGATCAAGGCTTTTGTTTAGAAGCAAAGTCTTGTGGTTGACGATCAAAGCACGACCTATGTGGCATAGCTTTGTGTATAGCGTTAATTCGCGAGCCTCATACCTCGGTATGAGTCAAAAATGGGATAGTGACTACAGGGAGAGCACGACGTTTCTTTCTAGCAGTGGGTGATGTCAGTGACCTACCAGCCCTGACATTTATATACTTTTTACCTGTGTGGTTGTTGGATGCGAGGCGCCTCGGATATAGGTATTATAAGGCCGGGAAACGTGTGTTCAGGAATAACTACTCCTCAAAAGTAAGAGAGGACCAGCCCTGAAGATCCAGTATCGCTGTGTGTGGTCCTGAGACATTTGCTAGAGTGTCTCGAACGGAGAGGAGCTTGCCCCTTGCCTCGACTCATGACGGAAATCCAATTTCCAATGCGTGATATTCGGTTTTATTTATAGAGCCTAGTATGGCGACATAATGGTATGGGGCACTTATGCCGTCTATGATTTATACATTATGATTGAAGTTGTTTTCTTCACTTATAGTAATAATAAAAGATGAAATTTAGCGTATCAAGCATTCTTTGGCTATTATAAGGTAAAACCCTATCCTCCAGCTTGCGTTGCATTGTGTGATGGGACCTAGGTCTTATAATAGCTTCATTTTCTTTATTTAGCATGGCGCTGTTGTTATATGCACTGGTATTCTTGGGGTAAGAACATGTTCCGTGTTATACGGCGTGGTCTCTTGATTTACCTAACTTTAAAATAAAGATTAATAACCGTTTTAGTTCTCACATCAGTCACATGAATGACCTGGAGTTTATTGTTTTAACCTAAACTCTAGGTGCCCTTATTTTCGACACGGGCAGATAGTAGTTTTGGTTTTGCAGATTTATATTCACAGGATCCTGGTTTACAGCTGGAATGATATTCAGAAAGCTCTGTATCCGTATATCTCCTTTCAGTTGTGTTTTGTATTATTTTCCGCTGCTATGTAATTTATTGTAATCTTTGATATTTAGTAAATGTGAAATATTTATTCATACTCTGTATATTCTTGTATTCTGATGGAATTGTTGTAATAAACAATGAAATGTTCTTCTGTTTGTGTTCTGGTTCGTCTTGTCCTCAAAGTAATTCGTCCTTTCTCTTCTCCTCGGAGATTAGGGAAGTTCGGGTCGCTTCATCCTAGGATCAACACACATGACCCTTTGATCTTGCAGGGCCGATCTTATCTTACTTTTGAGGATTAGTTATTCCTGAACAATACATTTCCCGATCCTATCGGAACTCCAAAAATGTCCATTGTCGACCAAAAGTATCACAAGTACCTTGCTATCCATCATCCACATACGTAAAAATGCCTGGGCTCTATACCATGGCACTACCTCTAGCTAGAAGGAAACATATGCATTCTTTGCGTCCTTTATCCCGTTTTGGACTCGTACCGGGGTGTGAGGCTCGCAAATTAACAATACAACATAAAGCTATGCTATATTAAAGTCATGCTTTGATCATCAACCACAAGACCCTGCTTTTCAAAAAAAGAGCCATGATCATTGGATCTCAGCATGCCACATTGACAATCCGTACCATACCATTGATTTTCACCAATATATAAACTCTAAGTTCGTACGTTTCAGAGAAGGGTGTTAACCAAGAGAATAAATTCTTCTCTACCAAACAGATATATATATTTAGCAGAGATCAACGAATACAGTGCGAAGTACAATGTCAAATATACAAACCATTTACAAGTTCACTTCGGGTCTGAACGAATCTAGAGGCACCTTATTCCTCATCCCATATATCTAATACAGGAGAGAGGTCCTCGCATATCCGATCGATCTCCAAGTACATCTGGACGATCACCACTTATTACCTCTACTTGGGTGTACTTTCAAAGTGAGACATCAACAATAGTCCAAACGATGTGAAGTTCTCCACTCTTCAACTACCGTCTTCATTCCTTCGACTTTCAATCGTCGTATTAGTTATTTAGAATGGGTTAAACCTGGTCTTTTCGAAAAACTCACATATCTTATAATCAAGCGCTGTAAAAACACATCACATGACTCATTCCAATCCAGAATATTCTTTTATTTAAATATTCTTATTACTGGGAATTATCCCCAAAAATCTTTTAAAAGATTTAATTCATTTAAACCTCTTGCTTAAATCTTTCTTTGAAAACCATTGCAAAAAATTTTGTATTATCTTTTAACAATCTTAAACCAAATTAAGGTTTATCAACTAGTCGGGATTATCGAGCCTAACCGAAGTAATCATTTATCTTATTATCGCAATCCCAACTTATTCATCCCATGGAGCAAAACTGGTGGTACTCCATTTTTAACACCCATAGTGTTATCGGTAAATTTAATCTAATTAAAGATTTAACTATCGCATAGAGTAAAACTGGTGGAACTCCATTTTGAACATTTCTTAAATTCAGTGAATTAAATTACCTTATTCATATTTCAATCTAATTAAAGATTCAGTAAAACTCTAGTTCTATTTTAATCTCAATAATCATTATTTAATGATTATTCAACCCTTGAAAATCAATCTTGTCATTATTTTGGTTAAAGAACAAATGTCATGTAAAAACACCATTCACAATAAACCCAAAATCATCTTCCATTAAATATGGAATCTTCACGAAAATCCGAACAATTTATAATCGCTATAAATTTCCGTATCTGACCAATACTATAAGTGGAATAACGGCAAGGCCTTTTAAATTCCATAAATAGTAAACGCCTTCCTTCACAGAAGTTCATCTCGATTATTATTAATTGAATTCCGTCAACTCATATGATTAAATAAACTGGAAAACTTCATTAAATCTTATTTAAAAGATTTATTACTTTCACAAGTGGGTTCAAGATCAATATTAATAAGGATACCATTCACAGCGAACACAAAATCCAATTTGATATTAAATATAAGATCTTAAATGGAAATTATGTCGACTTACATTCAATAACAAATTCTGAAACTAACTGATATCATTTTAGAATAACGATATCAATATCTTCCAAATTCCCACAACAACTGTATAATCACGAAATCCAATATAGAAATATTCGAAGATAATTTCCATTTAAATCCATTCCAATGTGTGTGTATGTGTATGTATATATATATATATATATATATATACTGGAAAACTCTGATAATATTGAAATCATTCTCAATCCGATTTGTTAATTTAAACTTATTGGATTATTGTTCTAATTATTAACTAGTTCATTCTGATAAAAACATCTTTTATCTTTTCAAATATGGAATATTTCATCCTAAATCTTTTCAAATCATTTATTATGATTTTACATAATTTATTCATATTTTATTAAGGCCCTTACAGTCGGTTGCCAATATCGGCCAGCGAACTGCATCCATAGGGACCCTTTCCAAAACTGATTTGGACATATCTTAAAATCTAACTGTTAGATTTCAAATCACTCATTATCATTCGAAAGCTTTTTACGATACGAACCTAAGGTTCCGGTTTTAAGAGAATCCAACAATCGGATCTCCCGTTAAGTCCATTCAAAGTCAATGGTCGAAATTCGCGATCGTTCCCTGCGCGAAACTTTCTATTTAGGCCATTTAAATATATATAATATATTTCATCGATTTCTATTTAAAACGTATTTTATAAAATGTTTATATATTCGTTTTAAAAACGATTCCAACTTCCATTTCAATTTTAAATCAAAATTGAATATTCCATATCATTATAATATTGAAATGATAATGTTTTCGAAATATCAGATTTTGAAATCAAATCTTTTCGATGTTCATTATGAAATAAATAAAATCGACAGAAAATTCAGTTCGAGTTAAAATGGCATATATCTACTTAACTCGGCTTCATATTTATTTCAGTAATGAATATTTCAATATTTTTGTGTCCATCCAAAATCGGACATCAAAATCATATTTTGATTCTTCACTGAATATTATTTTAAAATATACGTTATATTTTGAATTAGAATCAGACCCGATCAATTACCATATATTTTATTTATATGGATTTCATACATCGCATGTATTCAAAAATAGTGATAAACAACTATTAAACATTCAATTCACATCCAAAGTGCAATTTACAACTGTATAAGCATTAAACAATTAAATAACGCTTATAACAGACTAGTAATCAATCGGTTGGCATACAATTAAATCCAAGGGAGATGTGAATTAATTATCATCCCCAAACCCGTGTGGGACTGCCAACCATCAAACAAATATTATTATTTGTATACTTAGGCGATGCGTAAAATTATCGTTCTAATAACCGTGTAGGGTTTACATCACAATCCATGTGAACTTATCTAATATTTTCACAGTTTAATATAAACATTTATTTTTTTTACAACGCATATTTTTGCAGTTTAATAATAATATTTAAAACTGTAACATCCATCAATCACTAAACAAATACTACAATCACAGGCAACAAATATATACTCGGCTATAAAAATAAATAACTATGCAAAATGGTTGAGTGAGAGAGTTCTCACTTTTGGTTTCCATTCCTCCAGTCTTTAGTTGACGATTTTCTTTTAAGTCAAATTAAACTTGGGTTTAATATGACCCAAAAATGCAACTTGCTCCAAATTTTACCAAATTAATTTTGTTGTGAAGCTCTCGACTCCACGTTGCAATGGATCCAGTTTCGCACTGTAATGGCCCGAATTTCCGTACCATTTGAGTTGACTAATCACACTACAAGGCCAACCCAAATTACACAGAAATACGAATCATTAATAGAAAGAAGTTAGAGGATGAGAACAGAAATGAAGAAAATTTAGAATAGAAGAAAAACGAAGGACATAAATCTCACAGCGGAACGAATAAAATATATTATATAACATAAATTTTGAAATACAATTCAGTAACTTTATATACATACCATCATCAAGGCACAACAGCTATTTCTGGAACAGTTATAAACACATGTGTCCAGATACAATACAACATACAGCGGAAAATATGATAGTCTATAGCTAACTGATGAAGCCTACTGCTTCAAGCTCCTTCAAATGAATCTAAAAAATCCCAACTACTTGACTGCCCGTACAAATTTGGGGCACCCAAGAGTTTAGGGGAAAAAAACAAAATAAACTCCGAGTTAGTCACGGGACTGGTGTGAGTAAAATCCAACCATCGGTTTAACTTTCAAAAAATCCTTTCGAAAGCAATGATAATCGTAAGACCGATCCACACATAAACACAGATGGTTTTTACCTTATGGTAACCAAAAATATTTTTGATATCAAATCCGGTGATATTATAATAGTGTCTACACCAAATAAATAAAAATCTAGCGGAACGCTTGCATCTCACTCACCATATATAATATAAAATCAAAAACCGCCAGGCACTTACTGGAGAACGGATTTCCGACCATGACATGGTATTGAACCACCTTCCGATCAGTGTACTCTAGAGGGGATACACCGGGGTTCAACAAGAATATCTTGCAACCCAGCCACACATGGCTGACCACCCATTTAACTTGAGTGTATCGAGCATATTATCACCAACGGTTGTGATCAGCAACAGTTACCGAAAGCATACAACAGCGAATAGAATAAGAAGCAAATGGTATTTCTCTAGATCAGGTGATAATACCGCTAAAGGGAATGACCCACTTGGCTATGTTGCCTACCCGATTTCTGTCATTTCCCAGCTGATGAGGCATGAGATCACGATTATCTTTCAGAACATCTTGTCATCATTTACTTTGAATGTCACATCGTCAGACATTCATCCATATACGTTGTCCTGGGACTGGACAAACCGAAGGCACTATTCAATCAATCCATCTTGGGCAATTTCTACCCAGGATTAACAGAACAACCCTTGCACTTCGCTCCGTCTTCAATTAACTTCAGCTTAAGTTGATTCGTAACGCTTACAAAAAAAGGAATGGTTTTCAGATATTAAATCTGATCTCGGTGTCTCGTATCGACAAGGAGGTATAAGATAAATCAAAACTTTGATAGTCGGTGATTTAACTATCAAAGAAACATCTTACAATCGACGGTCCTATTTCCAATTGGAAATTCTACCGATCAAGCATCAAACAACACTTGCCCCTTTTTAAATTAATTCCTTATTATATTATCATTTCCAATTCCCATTTCTAATCTTTCGTATCCTTTCAAAGCTCTATTTTCTATCTTGATTCTTGGAAAAACATTTCCAGTGTCCTAATTTCTTTATTCAAGAAAATATCTCTTATTCCCGTTAGAAAACATTTCAAAATATTCATGAATCCTTATTTTCTATATTTAGAAAATATACCTAATTAATATCGGAAAATATTTCCATATTCCATTTCTTAATTCCTCGTTGATCAATTCATTTCTTTTTCTAAACGTAGAAAATATCTCTCATTTTATTTGGGGAAGCATTTCAAAATCCTTTAAATTACACAATGTTATAAAACATCATTATTATAACTCAAACCATTAATCATTTATTAACTAAACATATTGCTAACCAATCTTCATTATAGAACCTTAACCATTCCTCCATCAATCATGAAGTCAATCAAGTTGGGGTATAATTACCTCTCAGACCTTAATTAAACAACATTCTCAACTTTGAAATAGTCAAAGCTCATAATTTCAAACAAAACATCGCTTATGCGACTATCAGATTCAATCTAAGAATCCACTTCTTTTAGGGAAAACATTGATTATAAAGGTAGCGTTATAATCGCTGTTTCCAAATATTGGATTTATAAAATATTTATTTTAACGGTAGCGTCAAAATCACTTTTTAGATTTACAAAACATTTATTATAATGACAGCGCTATAATCACTATTTAGATTTACAAAACATTTATTATATTGATAGCGTTATAATTGTTGTTTCCAAATATAACTTGTACTTATTAATTTCAAGAAATAAATTAATAAGTAAATAATTAAATTTGATTCAAAATGGAAAGTAAAAATAACTACTTCCCTAAATTCGATATAATCGAATTTCAAATAAATAACTCTCTCTCGAATAATCTATATTCGATTGTATGCCGAACTTCGGAATTTATCTACCATTTCAGGTTAAATCAAATTCAAAATTTAATCTTGAATTCCTCCTTTTCAAATCCTCACCAAATTCCTTTATAACTGTTATAGACTACAATTCGTTATCATAATTTATTTCATATTCCGAATTTTGGAATAAAGTTCATCATTTTGTTTTGAAATGGTTACTCATTTCCCTTCCTTATTCAAATTCCAATTGGATTCATGTTTCAAATCTAAATTTATTTTGTAGATAATTCATTTACAAAATAATGGCTTTAAACCATTATTTCTTTAATATAATCAATCCACATTGTTTCATATTTTTAAATAATATTTGAAAATCCTAATTCCCTTTATTAACTCCTATTGTATAATTGTTCAGATAAACTCTTATTTCTATTCCATTTATTTATACTTTTGTTCAAAATTTTCCTTATAATTACTAAGTTCAAAACTCTTTTCAAATATTGGTTTCAAAACCGATTTCCACTTTTTCATATAAATCCAAATTTGCATTTATATTTCAATTTATCCAATGATAAATAATTCACTTAATTTATAAACTTGTTTAAAATCGACTTCTTATTTTAAGTAGACAAGTTTCTATTTTTTAACTCCATTCGAAATTACACTTCAACCTTTGGGAAAAGTAATTTTTCTTTTTTAAATCTCAAATTTCATTTTCTATATTCGAAAATATTTTACGGTATTTAAATACCAAAATTCTAAGGCCAGTGATTTTTAAACACAAAAAGATCAATCACAGTTAATATATCACAGCATATGTCACAATCAGTGCAAACACAATACTATAAATGTTGAGGAATCCAGTTGGATCCCTCCAACATTTTTTCCTGCCTCCACAGATGTTAATCAACATAATAACATTAATAATAGTAATTTCACATCAAAATGAAATATCATAGTGATTAGAGAAAATAATCGATCAACGATATAACTATATCAACTATTTCCACCAATTTTATCAACCACTCATCCAAACAACTATCACATGGTATAAAATTACGATAAATAAATTTAAAACTCATTTATATAAAAATATAAACGAATCAGAGTTAGTGAGTTTACTCACCTTATTTTGCAGTTGACTCTTTTGCTTTTGTTTCGTTCAAAATCAAACAGACATTTGATTTATCACAAAATATTAGTGGCTCCGTTCGTAGCGAAATCAGTTATACAATGAAGACCTCGTCTCTATGATTTAATGTGCGTGATTCCATTCAATTCTGTATCGTATGAAGAAGTCATAATAATATATATTGTTTTCCAAGTTTTAACGACTAATATATGTCTATCTATTATTAACTAATAAAATGCTTATCAATTTACCTGAACCAAAAGGGAACTGCTAATCAACAATTAAACCATGATTGCCCCCTTTTTCATGTTAATTACTTTGTCATGTGGTTAACCGCTGAATACGCCTCCCTCATTTTAAGTCTACCTCGATTACTTTCCAAAACTCAAAATCCATGATTCCTTTTTCCTCGTTATCACAAACCCAAACCCGACCATTTGGACCACCGCTGGTGACGTTGTCCATCACCGGAGGCCACCACCAATGATTTACCTAACTTCACTGACCAACTCAAATCACTCAGGTGCCTCCTCATCAACATAAGCAGTATGAAGTTTTCACCCGTACACGCACTCAAGCACCTTGAACCCATGTTTCAGCTTTGCCAGAGACCGCCTTCTCCTTGTTTAAATTACAAAACCTTAAACATCATATTCCCGAATTGGAAACAACAGAAGCCACTTCGATAGCCTACAGCAAAAACCGCAACCTGTGAATCCCCCACAACCCACCATCTCCATGTTCGAGACTACCAAACTCCTCTGTAGCAAAAGCATTACAACTCCAACGCCATAAACTGGAAACCTATGCTCAGCCTCACCATGAATAGCAGTATGAATCTACGTTGCTCTTTTTTTACATACATGATAGCTAAACTTCGTTGACTTTGAACCATTGCAGGCGCCACCAGCGGCCACCGGACGACCTCGCTTGACCACCCAACGATGTCACCACCTTGATCTCCTCAACGCCACCCCTATTGACCTTCCCCATGGACCAGAACAACGCCACCATCAGCAAAATACTAAATCCCAAAAACGACACTATGCTCCGCCTGGAGCCACCGTGCCGCCGCCAGAGGCAACCCCACCATCGGCCGACCCTACGCCTGCCCTAGCTTCGAATTCGAACCCTTCAGACTTCTTCATAGGTCACTGTCGTTCGAACTGGTGCGAGTATATGGCGTTCGAACCCTAAACGAAGATGAGGGCCATATAATTTAAATCACCTGACAGCTTTAATTGATTGTAGAATTTAGTTTTGATTGAACGAATTTAGAGGCTTGTGAGCTTCTATAAAATGGAAAAAGACGGCTTGAAAAGGGCAAGACTATATAATAGAAAAGTCAGCTTCTATCAGAAGCTTTAGGTGGCTTCCAACTGGAGGAACCAGTTGTGTTGATACACACAGAAATGAATTGTTTAGAGAGCACGATGTTCGAAGCTTACACAGGAAGATATATTTCCTTTTTTATTGTTCTATGTAGTTTGATTTTAGCTAGACAGTGCGATATCCATATGCAATATAGGTTGTATAAAAACTTGGACAAATGCAGAAATATAAATATTGTGCAGGTATCATGTGCATCTACATCGCATTGCTTGCGTAGATCTTTATTTTTAAATGTATTTTTGTATGAATGATTTAGTATATAATTTAGGTTAGAGTGTCATATTGTTTATTATTTAAATAAACCCAAGAACTGCTAAAAACAAGGTAAACATATGAACATACCATAACACAAATTATATTATAAATTACACATTCAAATTTTTTTTTTAATAAATAATTTCTAAAAAAATCATTTTATATTACCAATACAACATTTAAAATTAATCTAAATGATTTAAAATTAACAGCGAACCTACTTAGTTGTAATCTTATATTCCATATCTTCGCAACCCGGTTCTTACCTGACCTTCGAATTCTCATACCAATACTCAACCATTCATAATTCCTTCCAAATGATTTGTCCACCATTTTTGGATAATCCATCATCATTTTCTTGTCTTCAATCCATATGCTCTTCTGCATATCCACACCCATTCTAATTGATTTTCCATTTATCAATTTCATTACTCCACTTGAAATTTTATTAACCAATTCTGGTTTTCTTATTTCAATTACAATTAACAACTCGATTTTAAATTATCAAAAATTTCTTAAATATTTTATAACTCTTTAAATTTTCGAAAAATTTCGCCAACATCTCCTTTACATGGCTCAATCGGTACAACCACAACTTGCCTTTCTAGGCCTTCTCCAATCAAAAGAAAATCAAAAAGCCAAGCGGCTTGCCCCATAGGCTCATAAAACCATCAAACCCGAGTAATATTGTAAACATGTACCTTTTTGTCAGGCATCCAACTTTGTATCTTTCATTCGCTTCCATACAATACCTGCTCAACATATGTATATATTTCCAGTCGGTTCCAAATCAATTCAACCTTTGGTATTTAACTTTTCTAATCAACTTTTTGATTAGTTCACTTCTATTCATTAATCCAAACTGAGTTCTATTTCCAAAAATCAACCCTCTTGTTCTGCTTGAGTTCAGTTCCATCACAGTTTAATTCCAAACAACAACATCCAATATATATTCAACCAGTTTGATTTCATTCTAGATTATCTCTAATCAAGTCCAATTTTATATAACTTAAGTTAAATTTCAGTTCATTTGATACATGTTTACCATTTCAATCTATTCAACTTATACAAGTTAAATTTTAATTTCAGAATTCAAATCCCCGATTTTTTTTCAAATCAGTTTTGAAATCAAGTAACTACACATATATATTGATAATCATCTGCAAATTCAAAACATCTTATTTTTTTAAAATAACTTGTTATTTTTAAACAAATTTTCCATAAATATATTTTGGTAGCAATCCGTCACTTAGAAACTTGAAAATGAATACCGATAATGTTGCGATCCATTATCAGAATTATTTTCTTGCCGCTGAAGTGATTTTAGTGCTTAATTACTTTCAAAATCGATTTAAAACCATTCTTATTCGAAAATCCTTTAACAATGCTATATTTCCTTTGAAATACTTCAAGAAATATTTTCTAAATATCCGCGTTTTAAATCCACAATTCTGATCTGAACCCAATTCTAATTTAGCTTATTTGTATATATTATCCATATACAAGTTATATTTGGTTATATATAACCCTTTCAGTATTTTATACTTTCGTTTGATTGTAATAACAATTAACACATTCACATACTATAATATCTCAAAAATTATTCCTTTTATAACAAAATATTTTTTTTGGGAAAAATTATTTCATTTACTTCTTAATTTAAAAATAAATAATACTATATCGAATTGCTTTGTTCGAGAGTTTAGAAACACCTAATGATACAGTTGTACATCTTGTATCGACCAGAATTTATAAACCATACAACAAACCAATTAACACAATATAAAACCATTTTATATCAAATCTACAAATAAGAGCTCATATATACACACTCAAACTCAACCTAAGGTGTTACTAACCCCATCTCTATTGAGTCATGCCACAAAGCCAAGGTTACTACTCAACCTTCTGCTCCGATACCAAATGTAATAGCCTGAATTTACGTATCATTTGAGTTGACTAATCACACCACACGGCCAACCCAAATTAAACAGAAATATCAATCATTAATAGAAAGAATTTAGAGGATGAGAATAGAAAGGAAGAAAATTTAGAATAGAAGAAAAATGAAGGACATAAATCTCACAGCGGAACGAATAAAATATATTATATACCATAAATTTTGAAATACAAATCAGTAACTTTATATATACATAACATCATTAACGAACAACGGCTATTTCTGGAACAGTTATAAACACATGTTTCTAGATACAATACAGTATACAGTGGAAAATATGATAGTCTATAGCTAACTGATGAAGCCTTCTGCTTCAAGCTCCTTCAAATGAATCTAAAAAATCCCGACTACTTGACTGCCCGTACAAATTTGGGCACCCAAGAGTCTAGGGAAAACAAAACAAAATAAACTCCAAGTTAGTCATGGGACTGGTGTGAGTAAACTCCAACCATCAGTTTAACATTCAAAAAATCCTTTTGAAAGAAATGATAATCGTAAGACCAATCCACACATAAACACGGATAGTTTTTACCTTACGATAAGCAAAAATATTTTTGATATCAAATCCGGTGATATTATAATAGTGTCTACATCAAATAAATTGAAATCTAGTGGAACGCTTGCATCTCACGCTCTATATATAATATAAAATCAAAAACCGCAGGGCGCTTATTGAAGAATGATTTTGTAACACCCTGTATTTTCTATGAATATTAAATTTGGCAAAATGAAGAATACTTAATTTTTAGAAGAAGAATTAAGTAAAACAGACTATACCATTGCGTTCGTCTCAAAATTCTGGTCAAGAAGGACCTAAAGTTTGGGTTAAACAGATAATGTATGAGAAAGTTATGGACCTTGGAAGTTTGTATACATATAAGGGGAATGTATGTATATATATAAATTAATAAAAATAAAATCAACCTAAAATTCAAGAAAAAATTTCAAAATAGCAGGCGCGGGAAGGCAAAACGCCGAACAGACCTATTTTTTTGGTCGACACGAGAGCCGCTGGGTCGACCCGGGGTTGACTCATGGTGTTTGGAATCGGTCCCATCGGCCCAGAATGGCCTGTGCGAATTCATGTGTTTTAGGGCATACGTGGCGTTCTCTGATTGGTCTGGTGACGCATTTTCTTGGACTTGATGGTTTAGATGGATCCTATGTTGATCTAAAGGCTCTAATTGATCCTACACATCTATAAATACACATCTAACCTAAACCCTAATCTAAGCTAATTTCATTCATGAGCCTATATGCTGCTGCATCCTAAACTAACCTAGCCTCCACCATAACAAATCAAATTCAAGCTAGAAGATAAAAATCAAAGTCTACATCAAGGGTTAAGCTTAACAAATTCAGAAATCAGATCCCAGAATTCAAGATCCATTCTTTTTCTGTGAGTGCTAGTCACTTTTAGGTTTAAATAGATAAATGTGAATTGTGGTAGACTATGAATTGGGTATATGCTGTAAATCATGAACTTATGCAAGCATACTACGTCATTTTCCCTAGACCTAATATATGGACATTCTACTATGTTTCCTATGTGAATCTTAAATTATAATTATATTGTGGTACATGTGAACTTGTTAATACAGATCTAACTTTCTAGGTCTGATTATGGTGATTCGATATGACGCTTATATGAACATTGATTTTTAACCATGTTAGGATGATTGTACATCCATTAATTTGACATTACTTGGATCTAGATTTTGGTGTTAATCACCTTTCACTTGCTATATTATGACACCTTGGTATATGTGGTAAACTTGACATGTGAATCTAAACTTGTTATTATGCCACCCTGTCTATGCTAGATTTAGGTAATTGGACACCTAATATTGAATCTAGATCTCATTATGCTTGCCTAAACACAAGTTATTAATTTGATATCCACTTTATTATGATAATTATCACATGTCCATTCACTTAGTTACTATGCTAGTTATGTTAATATTTATGCCAAAACATGTTGAACTGTCACCCTTATCATGTTCCCTTTTATTGTTATGACGAGGCTACTTTATAGCCTCGATGCCGCCAAAATACATGTGAATATGTTAGTTAGGAACGGGGATAAAGGGAATTTGTATTTGGCATAGTTTATATAATATTTATATGAAATGAGCATATAATTCAAATGGGGAAACGTAGAATTAATTACCTATAATGACATAGGAAAAGTTGGGTAAAATGGCATAATTTGAATATGATCATTTATGGATATGTAATTCAAATTATTGTTGCAAAATAGGTATTGACACCTATAAAAGGAAAGTATTAATTAATTGGTAAATTAATTAAAAATGGAATGTTAGTAATTAAAATTAAGAATTTTAATTGTACTTATGACACGAGGTTAGGTTACATTAGTGGCGGAAGTCTGCCCGGACCCGACCGGCATATCCAGCAGCCACTAATGTTGAACCTAATGTGGGAGGTCTAAGTACGCAAATATGAATTAGGCTAAGACACGAGGTTAGGCCCAACTGTGGAATAAGACTGCCTGGACCCTACCAGCATATCCAACATCCACACGTTGTAGGCCTAATGTGGGAGGTCTAGCCCATTATAACCATAATTGGACATGGTAAAAAATGGATTACTTAACCTAATTTAATATGAATATGGACTCAAGTTAGGGTTTAAGTAAAATTGGATGGGTAGTGAGGAGGGGTTAAGTAAGTTAGAGGGGATGGGTGATATATAGATATATATATATATATATATATATATATATATATATATATATATATATATGCCCACATACTTAATTCAATAACACCCTTTAAGGTATACATAACTAGTATAGGGCTATGTAATTAAAGATCACCCTTTTAGAGTATACATAGTCAGTGGAAAACCTAGTGGGGATACAAGACAAAGGGGAGAGCTTGTATCATATTGTATGGGACCCATTTCAGTCAGTAACTCGTAGTTGGTATCAGAGTAGAAAACTCTGTACTAGGCGGAGAAGGGGCACGCTTACTGATTGATTATAAGAGATCCAAAACGTGACGGGTGGTATAGACGGCGCAAACCGACCGAGGACATGTGCGTGCATGGGCCGGGCAGAGGGGGACAAGACGACCGTGACACCAATAAGTATCCCTGTGCACATCTTGGTTTTCCACTTTAGGGAAGTGATACCCCCTATTGTGGGGCCAGCACAGGATATCTACAGAGTAGGGAGCCAATCGATTAGGGTAGTGGTTAGGGTTTACTTGGATGTATGACCTAAGCCTACCAGCTTATAGTGGAAGGGATCATTTCATTTCAGTTATACTGGTAATAGTGCAGAGTGGTCATTAGTGAAGCATGTATATACCTCACCTTATCTGCCTTGTCACACCTGCCATTTGTATACCGATCTCTCTTATCCACTTTATGTCTGTCATGTTCACCTTTATTTACTTACTGGCTAAAAGTCACTAGACTCGCCAGACTTCATGTTTGACCCCTTTTTGTTTTTCCTTCTCTCTTCCGTTCCCCCCTCCCCCCCCCCCCTCCCTCCCCAGTTCTCAGGGAGGAAACACCCAGGCTTAGCCGGGATTTGGATATCATCTTACTAGGAGCTACTGTTGAAGTATGGCTCGAGTCTTTGTCTCTGCTATGACTTACTCTTTTATTGGGGAATAATGTTTTCTTTTAATTCCTATGTACTCTGATTATGCAAGACAGAAGTATTTTATTGTAATGGTTTTATGAATTATCGTATTATAAACCACGGGATTATGATTTATGTCTGAAATAAAATTATTGAAACTTCCGCTGCTATCTTTATTTATATCTGTCTTGTAATTATCCTGTGTCTGTTTACCTATAATGCTTCACAGAACTTAATGCATTCCCTTAGTGAGTGACATTAACGGACGTGGGGTGTTTCACTTGGTATCAGAGCTGAAGGTTGCCAGGTTAGATAAAAGTTTTGAAAAATATTTTTCAAAAAGGTTTTAAAAGAAAGTATTTTCTAAAAGAAAAGTCTGTTTTGAAAATATTCCCCTAAGAAGCCATATGTAGTATCCTTCGGTCCCTTATCTAAATTTCATCCTTTCTCCTTTTTCAGCATGACTGGGGAACAAACATCCCTAATCTCCCAGAGGGCGTCACTATACCCGGTTGGTTCCATAGGTATTTGGAAGCCACGGCAACAGCCGAAGAACAAAGGGACGTTCCTCCCCCAACTGCACCAATCATTCCTCCTCCTCCCCTTCCAAGAGCAGATAACTTCGCCAAGATCTACAAAGACTTCCATGCTATGGGAGGGAAGCCATTCCATGGGAAAGAGACATTCGTAGAAGCCCGGAATTAGCTTAAGGAGACTGAGGACTTATTCGTCATCTTTGAAATGGAGGACCAAAGAAAAATCCAATTAGCTGCTTGGCTGTTGAAGGACGAAGCCTCATTTTGGTGGGAAGTCAACCAAGCTAGATGTCCGGTGGAAACATGGGGAGATTTTAGACAAAGGTTCAAAATTAAATTCCTTTCCCAAGCTGAGAGAAGCATTCAGATGGAGAGGTTCTTAGCTCTCAAATAAGGAAATTTGATGGTGAAGGAATATGTGAACAAGGTCAACCAGCTGGCAAGGTTCGGACTAGAGTTGGTGGATACACCACACAAAAAGGCATTACGATATGCTAAAGGACTGAATGAGCCTCTGCATGGTCTTGCTATGTCCCATATTCCTATGGGGGCCACCTTTGAAAGGCTTGTGGATATTGCCCTAATGCATGAGGAGGACAAGGGAGAAAAGAAGGAAGTGAAAGCTGAGGAGTCATCGTAGAATAAGAAGGTGTGGCTCAAGAATGGGAAACAGCAGCAACAACAACAGCAGAAGAGAGGAGAGAAAGATGAAAAAGGAAGGGATAAGAGAAAATGTCATGGTTGCGGGAAGGAAGGTCACTTGATCAAAGATTGTAAGAGAAGGAAGGTCATTTGCTTTAATTGCAGAGAACTCGGACACTATTCTACATAGTGCCCAAAGAAACAAGGATCGCAGGGACTAGGTCAAAGAGCCGGAACTTCTGAAGGGCAGGTCAATGCTCTCGCGATCAGTGCTCCTGAAAGAGGTAGAAAAATTTCTGCATAAAGTTTAGTTTCTCTTTCAAATCATCCAGTTAGAACACATTTTAATTCTGGCGCTTCGCATTTATTTATATCTAGTTCTGTTGTTGAATATCTGCACTTAGTTACTAGTATGGTAGTGGATCCCATAGTTGTCTCAAACCCCATAGGTGATTCAGCTCATTTATCTATGATTTGTAGGGGTTTGAAAAAATCTGTGTTAGGCGTCAAATTTGAATGCGATGCATATGTACTCGGGTTTATGGGCTATGAGTTGATTCTAGGGATAGGTTGGTTTACCACATATGGTGCCATTCTGGGTGGTGAGAGGAGGGTCGTTAAGCACCCTTAAAATTTCTTGTGACCCACAAGGGTCTGTCATGCTTAGTTTCCTAGAGTCTCTCGAGACGTCTATTGATGATCTGCGATTGGCACCAGTAGTCCGTAAGTATCATGATGTCTTAGACGAGGTTCGGGGATTACCCCCCAGGCACGAGAATTATTTCCGTTCATACTTGGTGGACAATGCAAAGCCAGTTGCATTACCTGTGCGCCATATGGCTCCTAAATGAAAAGAGGGAACTTGATAAACAAGTGGCGGGGCTACTTGAGAAGAGGTTTGATAGGTGAATCATATCAGGATGGGAAAACTATTGAAGATAGTCCTTGAGGATGCCCATCATTCCAAGATGACTATTCATCCAAGTGGCGATAAAATGTATAGAGTTCGAGATAGTAGGGCCAAACTTGCGAAAGGAAGTGAAAATAAAGAAGGAAGCAAAGATTGGATGAGTTCCGACTTGAATACTTGGATCGGATGTTAAGAAGCTACGCAAACGAGAAGTCAAGTTGGTGAAGGTCCAGTGGGGAGACAATCAAGAAGATGCAACTTGGGAAACCAAAGACAAGATTTTTACGTTTCGTACCCTTTCATTTTTAAGGGAATGTTCTTAACTTCTCTTTCGAAAGCTTTTGTTCGCATTTGCTTCTATCATCTGAGTATATCCTATCAATCGAATCTTCGACTTTTAGGTAGGAAATCCCATGATAGTAAATATGTGTTTGAGACATGTTATGTTTAATGGATGCAAGTGGATGAAAGTGTTTGCTAGTGGTTGCTCGTGGATGCATATACACACACTAACCACTAGATTGGCTCAAAAACACTCTCATACTGCATATGGATGTGTGTGCATTTTCAATTTTTATGAATGCAAAATGGTTGACGCATCACATGGATGTTGCATATGAATGAATGATTATGCACTCATATAGAAGTTATAAAGTGCATTAGGAATAATTGCATTCATGTTGGATGTAACGAAAAGGAATTTCGCTCGATCTGAATCAGTCGCTAAACCGACCAAGACCGTTTGAAACCCCTGATTATTTTGAGAACACGACAAATTTGAGCGCAAACAGAAGAACATTTCATTGCTTATTACAACCATTCCATCAGAATACAAGAATATACAGAATATTAATCAATATTACACATTCACTAAATATCAGAGATTATAATACATTACTGCAGTGGAAAAATAATTTAATACACAACTGAAAGAGATATACGGATACAGAGCTTTCCGGATATCATTCCAGCTGTAAACCAGGTTCTTGGGAATATAAATCTGCAAAACCAAAACTACTAGCTGCCCGTGCGGAAAATAGGGGCACCCAGAGTTTAGGTTAAAACAATAAACTCCAAGTCAGTCATGTGGCTGGTGTGGAAACTAAAATAGTTATTAATCTTTATTTTAAAGTTAGGTAAATCAAGGGACCATGCCGTATAACACGGAACGGGTTTCCTCCTAAGAATACCAGTGCATAAATAACAACGCAATGCTAAAATAAATAACAATGAAGCCATTATAAGACCCAGGTCCCATCACACAATGCAACACAAGCCGGAGGATAGGGTTTTCCCTTATAATAGCCAAAGAATGCTTGATACGTGAAATTTCATCTTTTATTATTACTATAAGCGAAGAAAACAACTTCAAATATAAATGTATCAATCATAGGCGGCATGGGTATCATATATCATGTCGCCATACTAGTTCTACAATTAAAACCGCAAAATCACGTATTTGGAAATTGGATTTCCATCTGTGAACCAAGGCAAAATATAGTCCTCACCGATTCGAGACTCTCTAGCCCGAGCCTCAGGATCAAAATGCATCGACCCTTTGGAGCCACAGGGCTGGTCCACTCGATGTGGATTAAAAATCCCTAAACACTACGTTTCCATGCCCTTTGGGGCATAAATGAGTCCTTTGACTCCATCGGCTTCACATAGTCACCGATATATCCGAGGCGCCTCGCAACAGCAACAACCACACAGGTCAAAATAATATAAATGTCAGGGCTGTTAGGTCACTGACACCACCCTAGCTAGAAGGAAACACATGCCCTCCCTGGATCCTTCTCCCGTTTCTGGTTCACAACCGGGGTGTGAGGCTCGCGAATTAACGTTACACAAAGCTATGCCACACAGGCGGTGCTTTGATCATCAACCACAAGACTTTGCTTTTCAACAAAAACCTTGATCATTCGCCACTTAGGTATGCCACACATGCAATTCACACTATGCGACTGATGTCTATCGATATACAACCTCTAATCCCGTACGTCTCAGAGAAGGGTGAAGTAAGGGAATGAATTCCCCTTCACCAGGCAGATGTATATTTAATAGAAATCAATCAACACAGAGCAGAATCCAATGTCAGACACACAGTCCATACAAGTCCGTTTTGTGTCTGAACGAAACTGGAGGCACCTTGTACCTCGCATATCCATCGATCTCCGAGTACGTCTGGACGATCACCAACGGATTCCCTCCTCTTGGGTGTACAGCCTAATCAAGATCATCAGTAATCACCCAAACGATGTGAAGACCTCTGGTCTTCGACCACCATCTTCATCCTCGACATCACATCAAATCAGTTATTCAGAATGGGATAAACCCGGTCTTTCTGAATAACTCACGTATATAATAAACAAGTGTTACACAAACACAACATACGCCTCAATCCATTTCAGAATATTCTTTTATTCGAATATTCTTATATTTTGGGAAAGGTTCCCGTTAATTTTATCAAAGAAAAATTCTTTAAATTTATTCTTTAATCTTCTTTTGAATATCAATTCAAACTAGTCAGGATTAGCGAACCACACCGAAGTAATCATTTATTTTATTTCCCAATCCCCACCTATTCACCCCATGAAGTAAAACTGGTCATACTTCATATCTAACACCACGGTGTTATCGGTAAATTCAATTACCATTTCACGTTCTAATCTTATCTATCGCCTGGAGAAAAACTGGTGATACTCCATTCTCGATCATTTCAATCTAATTAAAGATTCATTAAAACTCCACTTGGTTTAAATCTTCCCAAAAATCAATATTAATGATTGTTTAACTTGGGAAATCACCTCCTGTCTTTAACTGGGTTAAAGAACCAATGTTATTTAAAACACGGTTCACTATAAACCCAAAATCACATTCCATTAATTATCGGGTTAAAGAACAAGTGTTATTTAAAACACCGTTCACGATAAACCCAAAAATCAATTCAAATTCAATTCCAAATAAATACCATTTAATTGGTACACTTCATTAAATCCAAATAAAAAAATTTAATCTTTTTCTCAACCGGGCTCAAGAACAGTGTTAATGAAGACACCATTCACGACAAACTCAAATCACATTTGATATTAAATACAAGGCTCTGAATAAAAAATATATTGGCTTATATTCAATATCAAATTCTACGACCAACAAATATCGTATTGGAAATAACGATATTAATATATCTTTCAAATTCCCATAACAATATTTGTAGCATCACGAAATCCAACATCGAAATATTCCAAAGACAATTTCGATTCAAATCCATTCCAATTCAATTATTGGAAATTCTGGTTACTTTTAAAACATTTTTAAATCCAATTTATTTATTTTAAAATAAATGGATTTTAATTCTAGTTCAAAACCAGTTCATTTCGATAAAAATCTATTTTTATCTTTTCAAATTTGGAATTTTTCATCCCAATTCTTCACGAATCATTTCTTATGATTTTACACAAATTATTGATATTTTTAATATTTTTATCAAGGCCCGTACAGTCGATTTCCATCAACGGTCATCGAACTGCACTTACAGCGACCTTTTCTGAATTTGTTTTGGACATAATTCCAAATCCAATCGTTAGATTTATAATTTCCAATATTCATTAGGAAGCTCTTTTCGATACGAACCCAAGGTTCCGGTTTTAGGAGAATCCGACGGTCGGATCTCCCGCAACGTCAATTCGAAGTCAATGGTCGAAATTCGTGAACTACCGCGGCGCGGTGCATTCTATTCAGGCCATTATATATATAATACATATTATATATATTTCGTCGATTTCCTTTTAAAGCGTATTTTATAAATTGTTTTAAATTCGTTTTCAAAACGATTTCAACTTCATACTTAATTTCTAGTCAAAATTGAATATTCCATATCATTAATCTATAAATGCTAATATTTTCAAAACGTTATATTTTGAAATCACTTCCTTTTCTATATTCATTATAAAAAACGAATATAATCGATATAAATATCGTTCGCGTCAAAATGGCGCAAATCTAATCAACATGGCTTTTATTCAACACATGAATGTTTATTCTGTTCAACACATGAATATTTATTTTATTCAACACATGAATATTTATTCTATTCAACACATAAATGTTAATTCTTATTCAACACTTGAAAATTTATTTTCAACACATGAATTTTCTTTTATAATATTCTTTATTTTCCAAATTGGAATGAGGCCCAATCAATTACCATATAATGTTAATTATACGGTTTCCATACAACACATGTATATAATAGCAACGATAAATAATCAACCATCATCCAGAGTGCATTCTACACTGTATAAGCATCAAATATAAATATTCAATGCTTATAACAGCCTGTCAATCAATCGATCGACATACAGCTAATTATTGGGATTAGTGTATGTCTAATTTCATCCCAACACCCGTGTGGGGTTTCAAACAATCAAACACAGATTTTATTTGTGCAATTGGGCGATGTGTAAAATTTATCGTTCCAATCAATATCAGTCAAATTGGTGTGCATAAACAAATCGTTCGATTTGTAAATGAATATTTATTTTATTTCAACACATGAATATATATATTTGACTTCAACACATGAATGTATATTTTATTTCAACACATGAATATATATTTTATTTCAACACATGAATATATATTATATTTCAACACATGAATATATATTTTATTTCAATACATGAATATATATTTCAATTCCAATCACACAATCAATTTTCACAACACATCAATCAAACAAACAAGTCGTCCATGGTCTGTGGACGATGGGTGTCAGGTGCTGCTAAGCACCGTTTGCATCCTAATATATATTTTAACTAGAAAACAAATTAAAAGTGAGGAGTTCTCATCTTGCGATCCACTCCACCGTTTCATTTCTGAATGGCTTGAATTTGCCTGAAATTCCAATGCAATCTTTTTCACGCTATTCACATTAAAAATCACATTTTTATCTCACTATATATATAATAAAAATCAGATTTTTATTTCGCTACAAATATAAAAATTATATTTTTATATTCTCTATTATATAAAAATCATATTTTTATTATCTCTATAATATAAAAATCATATTTTTATTATCTCTATAGTATAAAAATAATATTTTTGATTTGCTATAAGTGTAAAAATCATATTTTTACTCATATTTTACACTAAGTATATATATAAATAAAGTCATTTCTTTTTATTGCTTTTTTATGAATAAATAAAATAAATTAAAAAACTAAAAGAAAGGAGAAGAAGCCTCACAGCACAGCAGGGGGGTTGGTGCAGCGCGGCCTCGATTGGATGGTGGTCTCGAACTCGCGCTGGAGGCCTGAAGTGCCTCGAAGTTGGCGGCGGCGACTTCTCATGAGTGGTGGGGCGTCGGATTGGAGGGGGGAATGGGGAGAGAGGGAGAGGAGAGTTTGACGGAGGGACTGGAGGGGGTCCGATGTGGTCATCGGAGGTTGGGGGGCGGTCACGGCACTGGCGGCGGGCTAGGGTTAGCTCCGTCATTTTTTTCTTTTCTAATTTCCACATCGGGGAGAGAGAAGTGAGAGTAAAGGGGAGCTGTTATATTATATTATATAACAATTTAATGACTGTCGCCCCTAGCTAATTACCCCTATTCTGAACACAATGGGATATGTATTGAAAGCCAGTTTGACCATTTCGATGAGTTTCCGTTCAAATTAAAATATAAATCTATGTATATTCAATTTGAACGCATATTTCAATTTACCAGGGCCACATACTAACCCTAAAATTTCCAGAACAATTATTTCTAGCTTCGTATTGACGATACGGTCCTAACAAAACTAATTTCATCAAATTCTGAGACCATTTGAACAATGGCCATTTTCTGGTCGATCGAAATTGACTGAAATAGTCAAAACACATTTTACCTCGCCACGCTCACATATTGACTCGAAAAATTATGAATTTTGGAATACAGCAATAACTTGACATCCCGGATCTAACGAAAGTGGTTTCGTCGAAAATAGAGATCATTTGCAAAATTTCCATTTTTAAGGGCCAGAATTCCACAACTACTATTCTGAATTTTCAACAGGGCATAACTTTTTATTCCCGCTATGAAATTTCAATTTTTCGGATTCGTTGGAAAGATATTCTCAAATAGATTCTAATATTTTTGGTTTCACTAAAATCCGGTTTATTTTGAATCCTGTACATTCATTTGAACTTTGAAATCAAATTTTCAAACTACCGTCCATTTTCAATTCCTTTTAAAATTTAAAATAAATATTTATATTCTAATGATGATTCAAATAAATATTTCCCTTCTATTTTTATTCAAAATAAATTTCTCGTCACTATTATTTAAAGTAATTCATTTTAAATATTCAAAATTCACTAAAATTGCCAAGATAAAAATTTTAAATTGGCTCGGATTTCCGGGTTATTACAATCTCCCCCACTTAAAACTTTTCGTCCCCGAAAAGAAACGAAGCTGAAAATTGTTTCACTAATCAACTCAACTTTCATTATTTTCATTACGGCTTAAGTTCATCAACTTTTCATTTTCTAAGAACTTTTCAAATTTTTCAAAAATTTGGCTAACACCCTAAATTTTCGAAAAAATTCACCATAATCTCCCCTACACCGGGAGCTTCGGGATATTTCAAATAGCCTCCCACGGCCCTCATCAATCCAAACAAATAAAGAAACAGCCAATCGGCTCATAAAATCATCAAAATCCCAAGAAATACAATAAACATGTACCTATTTGTCGGGCAAACAATTTTATTCCTCTTCTCTAGCCTCCTTCCTATGATCTGTTCAATGTAAGTACATGTATATGCATGCAAATGCGACAAATTTTCAATACAATTCACTGTTTGGTTCAATTTGGCTAAAGGTTCAACATTCAATTAATCAAAACAGAAAGCAAACAACACAACCAGCAATTAATTGGTTGATTAGATTTTCAAATTCATAATTTTGATACATATACAGAAAATCATGTTTTGATGCCAAATCACAACAATAAGCCCTATCTAGTTTTGGTTCTCACACCAGTCAATTGGAAATATATAGAAATTCCACCTTCGAAACTCGAATATAAATTCTGATGACGACTAGTCAATCCTCAGAATCATCTCCGGGCGACTAGAGTGTAATTCTATATCTATCTAGTATATTAAAACTTCAAAAACACGTAGATCAGACGTATATGCAAAATCTTTATATACTGGATTGTCCAAATCAATACAAATAAATATTCAAATTCATCGAATAAGGTTTAAATTTTCAAAACAATAATTATTTTCAATTTTATTTCAAAAACACTACTCTTCACACTCGTTCTAGGATACTACTAATCCCATCTCTAACGAGTCATTCTTATTGGATATTACTAATCCAATCTATGATGAATTCTTTCATTTGGTTCTAACATGTCTTGTTCTCCGAGCTCTGTAAACCAAAGCTCTGATACCAACTATAACAAAAAGGAATTTCGCTCGATCTGAATCAGTCGCTAAACCGACCAAGACCGTTCAAAACCCCTGATTGTTTTGAGAACACGACAAATTCGAACGCAAATAGAAGATCATTTCATTGCTTATTACAAAAATTACATCAGAATACAAGAATATACAGAGTATAAATCAGTATTACACATTCACTAAATATCAGAGATTACAATACATTACTGCAGCAGAAAAATAATATAATACACAACTAAAAGATATATACGGATACAGAGCTTTCCGGATATCATTCCAGCTGTAAACCAGGTTCCTGTGAATATAAATCTGCAAAACCAAAAATACTAGCTGCCCGTGCGGAAAATAGGGGCACCCAGAGTTTAGGTTAAAATAATAAACTCCAAGTCAGTCATGTGACTGGTGTGAGAACTAAAACAGTTATTAATCTTTATTTTAAAGTTAGGTAAATCAAGGGACCACACCGTATAACACGGAATGGGTTTCCTCCCAAGAATACCAGTGCATAAAATAACAGCGCAATGCTAAAATAAAGAACAATGAAGCCATTATAAGACCCAGGTCCCATCACATAATGCAGCACAAGCCGGAGGATAGGGTTTTCCCTTATAATATCCAAAGAATGCTTGATACGTGAAATTTCATCTTTTATTATTACTATTAGTGAAGAAAACAACTTTAAATATAAATGTATCAATCATAGGTGGCATGGGTACCATATATCATGTCGCCATACTAGTTCTACAATTAAAACCGCAAAATCACGTATTTGGAAATTGGATTTCCATCTGTGAACTGAGGAAAAAGAAAGTCCTCACCGATTCAAGATTCTCTAGCCCGAGTCTCAAGATTAGAACGCATCGACCCTTTGGAGCCACAGGGCCGGTCCACTCGGTGTGGATTAAAAATCCCTGAACACTACATTTCCCCGCCCTTCGGGGCGTAAATGAGTCATATGGTTCCATCGGCTTCACATATTCATCGATATATCCGAGGCGCCTCGCAACAACAACAACCACACAGGTGAAAATAATATAAATGTCAGGGCTAGTAGGTCACTAACACCACCCTAGTTAGAAGGAAACACATGCCCTCCTTAGATCCTTCTCCCGTTTCTGGTTCACAAACGAGGTGTGAGGCTTGCGAATTAACGTTACACAAAGCTATGCCACACAAGAGGTGATTTGATCATCAACCACAAGACTCTGCTTTTCAACAAAAGCCATGATCATTGGCCACTTAGGCGTGCCACATAGGCAATTCACACCATGCGAATGATGTCTATCGATATACAACCTCTGATCTCGTACGTCTCAGAGAAGGGTGAAGTAAGGGAATGAATTCCCCTTCACCAGGCAGATGTATATTTAATAGAGATCAATTAACACAGAGAAGAATCCAATGTCAGACACACAGTCCATACAAGTCCGTTCTGGGTCTGAACGAAATCGGAGGCACCGTGTACCTCGCATATCCATCGATCTCCAAGTACGTCTGGACGATCACCAACGGATTCCCTCCTCTTGGGTGTACATCCCAATCAAGATCATCAGTAATCACCCAAATGATGTGAAGACCTCCGGTCTTCGACCACCGTCTTCATCCTCGACCCCACGTCGAATCAGTTATTCAGAATGGGATAAACCCGGTCTTTCTGAATAACTCGCGTATATAATAAACAAGTGTTACACAAACACAACATACGCCTCATTCCAATTCAGAATATTCTTTTATTCAAATATTCTTATACTTTGGAAAAGGTTCTCATTAATTTTATCAAAGATAAATTCTTTAAATTTATTCTTTAATCTTCTTTTGAATATCAATTCAAACTAGTCGGGATTAGCGAACCACACCTAAGTAATCATTAATTTTATTTCCTAATCCCCACCTATTCACGCCATGAAGTAAAACTGGTCATACTTCATATCTAACACCATGGTGTTATCGGTAAATTCAATTACCATTTCAGGTTCTAATCTAAGTAAATATTTAGCTATCGCTTGGAGCAAAACTGGTGATACTCCATTCTCGATCATTTCAATCTAATTAAAGATTCATTAAAACCGCACTTGGTTTTAATCTTCCCAAAAATCAGTATTAATGATTGTTTAACTTGGGAAATCACCTCCTGTCTTTAATTGGGTTAAAGAACCAATGTCATTTAAAAAACGATTCACTATAAACCCAAAATCACATTCCATTAATTATCGGGTTAAAGAACAAGTGTTATTTAAAACAACATTCACGATAAACCCAAAAATCAATTCAAATTCAATTCCAATTAAATACCATTTAATTGGTACACTTCAGTAAATCTAAATAAAAAGATTTAATCTTTTTCTCAACCGGGCTCAAGAACAGTGTTAATGAAGACACCATTCACGACAAGCCCAAATCACATTTGATATTAAATACAAGGCTTTGAATAGAAAATATATCGGCTTATATTCAATATCAAATTCTACGACCAACAAATATCATATTGGAAATAACGATAATAATATATCTTTCAAATTCCCATAACAATATATGTATCATCACGAAATCCAACATCGAAATATTCCAAAGACAATTTCGATTCAAAACCATTCCAATTCAATTATTGGAAATTCTGGTTACTTTTAAAAACATTTCAAATCCAATTTATTTATTTTAAAAATAAATGGATTTTAATTCTAGTTCAAAACCAGTTCATTTCGATAAAAATCTATTTTTATCTTTTTAAATTTGGAATTTTTCATCCCAATTCTTCGTGAATCATTTCTTATGATTTTACACAAATTACTGATATTTTTAATTATTTTATCAAGGCCCGTACAGTCAATTTCCATCAACGGTCATCGAGCTGCACTTACAACGACCTTTTCCAAATTTGATTTGGACATAATTCCAAATCCAACCGTTAGATTTATAATTTCTAATATTCGTTAGGAAGCTCTTTTCGATACGAACCCAACGGTTCCAGTTTTAGGAGAATCCGACGGTCGAATCTCCCGCAACGTCAATTCGAAGTCAATGGTCGAAATTCGCGAACTGTCGCAGCGCAGCGCGTTCTATTCAGGCCATTATATATAATATATATATGTATATATATATATATATATATATTATATATTTTGTCGATTTCCTTTTAAAACGTATTTTATAAATCGTTTTAAATTCATTTTCAAAACGATTTCAACTTCATATTCAATTTCTAGTCAAAATTGAATATTCCATATCATTAATCTATAAATGATAATATTTTCAAAACGTTATATTTTGAAATCGCTTCCTTTTCTATATTCATTATAAAAATGAATATAATCGATATAAATATCGTTCGCGTCAAAATGGCGCAAATCTAATCAACATGGCTTTTATTCAACACATGAATGTTTATTCTATTCAACACATGAATATTTATTTTATTCAACACATGAATATTTATTTTATTCAACACATGAATATTTATTCTATTCAACACATGAATATTTATTCTTATTCAACAATTGAATATTTATTTTCAACACATGAATTTTCTTTTATAATATTCTTTATTTTTCAAATTGGAATGAGGCCCAATCAATTACCATATAATGTTAATTATACGGTTTCCATACAACACATGTATATAATAGCAACGATAAATAATCAACCATCATCCAGAGTGCATTCTACACTATATAAGCATCAAATATAAATATTCAACGCTTATAACAGCCTGTCAATCAATTGATTGACATACAGCTAATTATTGGGATTAGTGTATGTCTAATTTCATCCCAACACTCGTGTGGGGTTTCAAACTATCAAACATAATTTTTATTTGTGCAGTTGGCCGTTGTGTAAAATTTATCGTCCCAATCAAAATCAATCAAATCGGGGTGCATAAACAAACGTTCAATTTTAAATGAATATTTATTTTATTTCAACACATGAATATATATTTGATTTCAACACATGAATATAGATTTTATTTCAACACATGAATATATATTTTATTTCAACACATGAATATATATTATATTTCAACACATGAATATATATTTTATTTCAACACATGAATATATATTTCAATTCCAATCACACAATCAATTTTCACAACACATCAATCAAACAAACAAGCCGTCCATGGTCTGTGGACGACGGGTGTCAGGTGCTGCTAAGCACCGTCTGCATCCTAATATATATTTTAACAAGAAAACCAATCAAAAGTGAGGAGTTCTCACCTTGCGATCCACTCCGCTGTTTCATTTCTGAATGGCTTGAATTTGCCCGAAATTCCAGTGCAATCTTTTTCACGCTGTTCACATTAATAATCACATTTTTATCTCACTATATATATAATAAAAATTAGATTTTTATTTCGCTACATATATAAAAATTATATTTTTATATTCTCTATTATATAAAAATCATATTTTTATTATCTCAATAATATAAAAATCATATTTTTATTATCTCTATAATATAAAAATCATATTTTTAATTTGCTATAAGTGTGAAAATCATATTTTTACTCATATTTTACACTAAGTATATATATAAATAAAATCATTTCTTTTTATTGTTTTTTTATGAATAAAAAAACTAAAAGAATGGAGAAGAAGCCTCACAGCGCAGCAGGGGGGTTGGTGCAGCGCGGCCTCAATTGGATAGTGGTCTCGAACTTGCGCTGGAGGCCTGAGGTGCCTCGAAGTTGGCGGCAGCGGCTGCTCATGAGTGGTGGGGCGTCGGATTGGAGGGGGGAATGGGGAGAGAGGGAGAGTTCGGCGGAGGGGACTGGAGGGGGTCCGACGCGGTCATCTGAGGTTGGGAGCCGGTTACGGCACTGGCGGCGAGCTAGGGATGGCTCCGTCGGTTTTTTTTCTAATTTCCACATTGGGGAGAGAGAAATAGAGTAAAGGGGCTATTATATTATATTATATAATAATTTAATTTTAATTTTTAAATCCATAAAGGTTGACTTTTCATTCGGACTCAGAATCAAACTCAATGACTACCGCCCCTAGCTAATTACCCCTATTCCAAACACAATGGGATATGTATTGAAAGCCAGTTCGGCCGTTTCGATCAGTTTCCGTTCAAATTAAAATATAAATGTATATATATATTCAATTTGAATGCACATTTCAATTTACTAGAGCCACATACTAACCCTAAAATTTCCAGAAAAAATATTTCTAGCTTCGTATTGACGATACGATCCTAAAAAAACTAATTTCGTCAAATTCTGAGACCGTTTGAAAAATGACCAATTTCTGGTCGATCGAAATTGACTGAAATTGTCAAAACACGTTTTACCTCGCCACGCTCACATATTGACTCGAAAAATTATGAATTTTGGAATACAGCAATAACTTGACATCTCGGATCCATCAAAAGTGGTTTCATCGAAAATAGAGATCGTTTGCAAAATTTCCGTTTTTAAGGGCCAGAATTCCACAGTGACTATTCTGAATTTTCAACTGGGCATAACTTTTTATTCCTGCTATTAAATTTCAATTTATCGGATTCGTTGGAAAGATATTCTCGAATAGATTCTAACATTTTTGGTTTCACTAAAATACGGTTTATTTTGAATCCTGTACATTCATTTGAACTTTGAAATCGAATTTTCAAACTACCGCGCCATTTTCAATTCCTTTTATAATTTAAAATAAATATTTATATTCTAACGATGATTCAAATAAATATTTCCCTTCTATTTCTATTCAAAATAAATTTCTCGTCGCTATTATTTAAAATAATTCATTTTAAATATTCAAAATTCAATAAAATTGCCAAAATAAAAAAATTAAATTTGCTCGGATTTCCGGGTTATTACATTGGACTCATGGCACAAACATAATTTTCAATAAGGAGGTCAGTTGAATCAGTAGACAGCCTGATCTTTTGCATTATATAGGGGACATGTACACACACTTTTGCATATGTTCATATGGCATTAGAAATCTTTTAAGTACAATGAATGCTTGTGGATGATGGATGAGTAGATGGATGTTGGATGTTAGGATACATTCTTCTTAACTCAGAGATTTCGGGGACGAAATCCTTTAAGGAGGGTAGAATGTAACACCCCATATTTTCTATGAATATTAAAGTGAATATTAGGATCACATCCCTAAAAGCAAACTTAATTAGGCTCACATCCAGTGACAAACTTATTATAAATTAGGTCCCTATTTTTCAAAAGTTGCGAAATAAATGAAAACAAAAACTAAAAAAAACGAAAATTATTATCTAAATAAATTATTCATTCGACCATAAATTCACTTAAAAAAAATCAAAAACATGTAAAAAAAAAAAATCAAACAGGAAAAAACAGCAAAAAAAGCAGTTAAATGCATTTTATTATGCAAGAATTTCAATTTCTTGCGTATATATATGCAAAATTTCATAGTAGTGTAACTCAGTTCATTTTTATTTGCATTCAAGTATGCAATTAAATCTGAAACATGCACATATGTGTGCAACATATATGCAGACAAAATTATAGGATAATTAACCTTATGCAATAATTGCATACATGTATGCAAGTATTGACAATACTTGCATACATATATGTAAGTTTTTTATTCTTCTTGGCGTGGACTTCTGGGATTATTTCCAGATTTTAGAAAGAAAACAAATTATACATGGCCGCACATTTTTTTTTGTAAAAAGAGAAGGAGCGAAGGGAGTGAAGTGGGTAGGCTGGACGTGAAAGTAGGGAGCGGATCCTTGACTGTAGGAGGCGGCTGTTCAAAAATAGGGACCAGAAATGTATATGGAAATATGAGCGGATGTGAGCCTAATTTAAAACCTTAACAGGGACCTTAAAAAACGCACCGATTATTAAATTTAGCAAAATGAAGAATACTCAATTTTTAGAAGAAGAATTAAGTAAAACAGACTATACCATTGCGTTCATCTCAAAATTCTGGACAAGATGGACCTAAATTTGGGTTAAACGGATAATGTGTGAGAAAGTTATGGACCTTGGAAGTTTTTATACATATAAGGGGAATGTATGTATACATATAAATTAATAAAATAAAATCAACCTAAAATTCAAGAAAAAATTTCAAAATAGCAGAAGCGGGAAGGCAAAACGCCGAACCGACCTATTTTTTTGGTCGACCCGAGACCCGCTAGGTCGACCCGGGGTTAACTCAGGGTGTTTGGAATCGGTCCCATCGGCCCAGAATGGCCTATGTGAAATCTTGTGTTTTAGGGCATACGTGGCGTTCTCTGATTGGCCTGGTCACGCATTTTCTTGGACTGGATGGTTTGGATGGATCCTATGTTGATCTAAAGGCTCTAATTAATCCTACACGTCTATAAATACACATCTAACCTAAACCCTAATCTAAGCTAAATTCATTCATGAGCCTATATGCTGCGACATCCTAAACTAACCTAGCCTCCACCATAACAAATCAAATTCAAGCTAGAATATAAAAATCAAAGTCTACATCAAGGGTTAAGCTTAACAAATTCAAAAATCAGATCCCAGAATTCAAGATCCATTCTTTTTCTGTGAGTGCTAGTCACTTTTAGGTTTAAATAGATAAATGTGAATTGTGGTAGACTATGAATTGGGTATATGCTGTAAATCATGAACTTATGCAAGCATACTATGTCATTTTCCTTAGATCTAATATATGGACATTCTACTATGTTTCCTATGTGAATCTTGAATTACAATTATATTGTAGTACATGTGAACTTGTTAAAACAGATCTAACTTTCTAGATCTGATTTGTAACGTCCCGTATTTTTGGCAGTCAAATATTTTTTTCAATTTACTATTTTAAATATTAATGGATTTTAATATTTAATTCGTTATTTAAAACAAAGTTTTAATGTTAAATTGATTTATAATATAAAACGAGCTCGATATCGCGCGGTAGTTCGTAATATGGAGTTTTGAACTTCAACTGAGAATACAAGATTCGATATAAGTCGGATTTCTGTGAAACGAGAAACGTTGGAACCGTATTGACGATAATTTTCATATGAAAGAGAAAAATCCATATTTCGCGTTGTAAATCGTTAGTTATGGCCAAATAAAAATTTAAAATAGTCGCTGTGAAAATCGTTATTAAATTATAGGCCTTTAAAATAGCCGTTTTGCAAATGGACTTCGTTTCCGACGAAATTAGTTTCATTGAAACCGTAACATTAAATTATTGTACAGTATTAAAATGCGTGGCAAACCGATGTCGTATGTGACCACGGTTGCCGTAAACGCCCAGTTATTTTCTATAGCGCGTATTTAAATTAATTTAATTTAGTAAAGGGATATTTGAGTGCAACTTGAACAGACGATCGAAATAAGCCGCAAAACCACTTCCGTTGAGTTCTCATCGTCGATTGTAGTCAGGATAGGTATATAGTTTGCTATTTTTAAAGACCGGGTAATTTGGTGTCAAAAATGGCATTGCGGTGCGCGATAAAAATAGCCTACCGGAGAAACAGTCTCAGAATGCGACGAAACTGGTGCCGTTGGGTTCGTATTAATAAATTATTGTAAGATTTCAAAGTTTCAAGTTGATTTGATTTATCTGGTGATCGTGGGAAAATTAAACGCGTGTTTATTTCTGGTTTTATAAAGGAAATTTTTTCAAACGACGTCGGAATTCGATGAAACTTGTTCCATTGGATCCGGAATATATTTTTACACTAAGATTAACATTTTTATCAGTAAACAGAGATCATTTATAGGGGTATTAATCAATTACTTTAGGATGAAGTTTCAACGATAATAAAATATTATTAAATGGTGCCAAACCCTCCTATATATACCATCGCTTAAGTTGTGGAAACCCTACTTCGTGGTCAACAGAGAAGCCAACCGCCACTTACAAACCAACGGACGAAATCGTTCAATGTTTCCACCTTTAAAATCTCTCAACCCATGAATCGAAACCAAGATTTCCCAACCACAATCTTGAAGATCTAAACAAGATCTTGGATCTCAACGGCTGAGATCAGTTTCTGATCATTCTTGTGGTCGGAAAGGGAGCTTAAAGGCATGGGGTTTCGGGTGCTTTTGACGGCGGTAGGCTGAGCTTGAAGGCACCGTACGGTGGTTGAAGGCGGAGCTCAGTGAGGCGGTGGGGCTGGCATTCTCTTATCAGGGTCCGATCGCCGGGGTTAGGAGCGGTGAGGGGATTTCTGGCGAAGCGTGGGTTCTTGGTTCAAAGGAAAGAAGATGGTTTAACGCAAGTACTTTCATGAATACTGAAGCCAAACCAATGTACTCAGGCATTTCGAATAGCAGATCAACCGATTTCTGGAAAATTGAAGAATTTTGAAATGGGCTAGTCTTCATAAAAGTAATTATAGTTGTAATGTAAATTGTTTAAGCTAATTAATGACTATTTATAATAAATTATAACTAATTCTTTTGCTGGATACAGGAATGGTTGGTACTAAGGAACATAAGACAGCTTGGAAATGGATCAACCTGTTAAGTTGATAAGTAAAGTGACAAAGTAATTAAAGAATGGGAATTTAATATAATCTAATTGGAAACAGAAAGTAGCAAACAGTGTTGGCCTAACTAGTGGATAAATAAAGTAATAAGTTAACTATAAAAGATTAAATTATTTATTTAGTCACATTAACTTACAAATGTTAAATTTGTTGCAGCAACATTCGCACTGGAATGAAGGCCAGTATGCAAGAACGAAGACGGAGAATAAATCAGCCCGGTTATAATAAATAAAGTAATTAATTTAATTAGACTAAGATTAGAGTTAATTATTATAATTAATTTGTGTCAACTTAAATTATTGATAGCTAATTCCTATATGAACAGAATTTGACCAAACCAACTACATTCGAACCATACGACCGAACTCTATGTTTGATAATTTATCTGGACAGAGCAAGAAACAACGGGAATTTACAGTTGAATTAGACGACTGTATAATTAAACTGTAACTGAACCACTTCAACGACAAATCAAAGCAAGGTGAGTTAAACTCACTCAGTTTTACCCATTTATATTTTATATAAATCGGGTTTTTATTTTATGTGTTTTGCTTGCCAATGGTTGACTGTATGCTAGTTATATATTTATCTGTTGATTTAACAGATGAAATTAAACTGTGTTTAATTTCAGTGAAATACCAAATCGTTATTTTTAATGACTGGTTCCAATCAGGGTAACACACCTCGGTTGGTCACGTTTATAAAATAAACGTGTTTTAAATTATTGAATTGTTTGAATTGCTTGTGTTTGATGTTAAATGGTCGCTATTTATTATTATCAGTTAAATGAAACTGAATGATCTGGTTTGTGATAACCGTTTTGAATACAGGGAAGAACAGGTTGGAGGGACCCAACCGGATCCCTCAAATATATTATTTATTTATTTTCATATTATCATATATGAACTGTCCTTTTTGGGTGATTGATTTGATTGTTGATTATTGAATATTCAACGTCTGTTTGTTTAAACCAATGGGCGGTATTGATTGGGTATTTGGCTGCGTATGGCCTATAAAATCAAGCGTTTAATAAATATTGATTCACCATCAGGTGAATCGATAGAGATGAAGTTATAAAATTTATTTTATAACTGGAGTTAGATTTTGAAAAATATTATTTTGAATAAAAGTTATTAAAGAGAATAAATAAATATTTTATTTATTTAAGACTTCGATTTGTTAATAATTTATTTTATAAAGTAGATTTTGATGTTAATCAGATCTACAAGTATGAGAATAAGAAATGAATCGAGTGGTTAAACTTTGATAATTGTTGTGTAAAGAAACAATTAATGGAATTATTTAAATTAATTATATTTTTGATTAATTTAAAGTAAGGATTAATTGGAATCGGTAAACGAGATAATCAAGTTTTGAGTTAATTAAACCGATCGTTTTGAATTTGAATTGATTATCAAATTAATGAGTTTTGGTTAAAATAGTTTAATGAATATTATTCAAATTTAAATATGGTTTTTAAAGAGGTTTACTATTTACTTTAGTTAATAAAGAAATTAACTACTTTTACAGTAGTTAGTAATTGAAAAAATTATTATTCTGATTAATGATAATTCAGAAAAGTACTTTTTAAATTAGAATGCATTTAATAAGTGATCGAAGGTGGATTTGGGTAAAGAAATGGGTCATAGGGTTGTATAACCAAATCAGAGTTAAATGGAAATTGATTTGAGATTTGAATGGAATATTGGGTTTTGATTACAACTTATATTTATCTGAAGATACGAATGTTGTTGATCAAGGTCTGAGAGGTAATTAAAATACCCCAACTTGAACGGTATTAGGATTATCGGAAGATGATATTAGTCGGTAATCGCAAAGGAGGTTAGTGATAATTCATTATTCCCATTAGTGAAATAATGCAACGTTGGTGAAAGATTCAGAGAATGTATAACGAGAGATCTGAAGTAAAGGAAATTAATTAGAAGGAAATGTAAAGTTAGTTTTATTCTATACTAATAAATATTAGTTATTGTTCGATAATGGGATAAAAGAGATTTAGTAATGATGTTTATGAATAATAAGTTGAATGGATTTCCCAAATCTAAACAATAAAGAATGATGTAATAAATGTTTTTGAAAGGAGAGTTTAGTGGAAATTGAATATGGCTATTAGTTATTTTTCTAAGTATTATAATGAAATGATTTGAAGGGCATTAGCATAAAAGAATTATTGTATTATTAAATATTAAAGAGTTAGAAGTTTTATTTAAGCAGAAGTGAACTAGTTTGGTTTAAAGTTAAAGGCCAAGGGATGCCGAATACTGAAGCAGTGAACTCATTGGAGTGTCATGATTGAAACACTGTATATTTTGATAGTTAAATCACCGACTATCAAATATGTCCAATACGATTGTTGGTACGGAAAGACCGGGATCTAGTTTATATTCGAAAACCATTCCGACCAACAAATACGTGGAGATACCAGAAGATAATCGAGTTGGAGCATTGAAGACCGTGGATTTTCATAAACGGAAGAACCACTAATATTCTCTACCTGGCAAGTAGAGATAGGCTGTGATTCTGTCGTGGTTGGAACCTACGAGTTGCAAGGACTTCTCGCTACTGATCCATGGGGTGATTCCTATATGGGATGCAGTAGGAGAGTACCTTCGGTTCATACTGTTCCTGGATGACTTGTATGGACGGATGTCTAACAGAGTATTTCCAAAGGGTCACGTATGTTGATTTCTCCAAACGTGCTATAGTTATTGGCGGAGAATTATCGTTCCCTTAGCTTTTAACTGGAGTATTTTTTGTGGACGTCAGCTAGTGATATCTGACGGATCTGACGATGTGGCATTCAAAGTGAATGATTATCAGATGTTTCAAAAATAAACTCTGACCTCAAGCCTTATCAACTGGGAAATGACAAAAATCGGGCAGGCAGCCTGGTTATGTGGGTCGCTCCCATTAGGGTGTATAATCACTTATCTAGAGAAAATCCTATTTGCTTCTTTAATCTATATTTCGATGTTGTCTGTTTTCGGGAGATGGTTGCTGATCCCAACCGTCGGTGATATACATTCGATACACTCAAGCGAAATGAGTGGTCGGTCATGTGTGGGCCGGGTTGCAAGATGTTCTTGTCGAACCCAGTGTATTCGCCTCTGGAGATACACTATCGGCAGGCGGTCTCATACCTTTTCATAGTCGGAATCCAATCTCCAATAAGCGCACCCGGGTTTTGATTTTATACTATATATGTGGAGCATGAGATACAAACGTTCCGCTAGATTGATAATTACTTGTATTTAGACATTATTATAATATCAGGAAAGATATTGGTTTCAAAAATGTTTTGGGTTATCGTAAGGTAAAAACCGTCCGTATTTATGTGTGGATTTGGTCTTACGATTATCCTTTTCTTTCGAAAAGATTTTAACTTTAAAATCAAGTTGTGTGATACCCTTAATACAGTGTGAGTTTTCTCACTCTGGTTCACCAGACTGACCCGGTGTTTTGTAAATGCTCGGGTTAGCCTGGGGTGTACAGGTTCAGGTTATCGAATGTTGTGAAGTCCAGAGACGAGCAGGAGATGTTCAGACGTATGATATTATATAGCTACTATTCCACTGTGTGTTGTATATGGGAACATGTTATTATAACTGTCCTATTGTGTGATGTACTCTGATGATTGTAAGTATTTTTAAAGCTCTCAATAAAGAATCATTTCTATATTATATTTTGTTCCGCTGCGATGTGAGACTCTGTGTTGTGTTGTATCTTCTTCTTCTTTTATTCTAATATTCTTTATTTCTTATCTCACCCTCTAATTTCTTTCTAATAACTATCCAGTGTTTTCGGTGCTTGGAGGGTTGGCATGAGTTATGGTAAAAGCCTTTATGTCGATTTTCGGGGCCGAAAATCCTTAGGTCCTTACAGTGGTATCAGAGCTGAAGGTTAAGTAATTACCTTGGCTCTGTGGCATGACTCAATGGAGATGGGGGTTTGCAATACCCTAGATTGAGTTGAGTATATATATACGAGTGAACGTACTTGTAGATTTTATAAAAATTGTTTTATATTGTGGAGATTTATTGGTTGATCTGTTTATGAGTTCTGATCGATCAGTTTGATCCACTGTATCGATAGGAGTTTCTAAACACTCAAGTACGATAAACTGACACAGTATGTTTTAAAAGAGGGTAAATGAAATAATTTACCCAAATTATATTTTGATATAAAGAAAGTACATATTTTGGAATATTATAATATATTGGATGTGTTGTTTGTTATTATAATCGAATGAGATTATAATTGAAATGGTTATGTAAATGACCAATCAGAATTTATATCAGTATAAAAATATGGAATCAGATGAATTAAATCTGAAATCTAAAATCAGAATTGGAATTAAAATTCCTAAAAGTGGGAAAGGTGTTTGCAAATGAACTTGGATTGAATATATGAGAATTTTAAAATCCTAGGAAATTTTAATTTGTTTTACGAGCATTGTGTTTAGTATTTTGAAATAGATTTCAAAATGAAAATGTTTAAATACGATTTTAATAAGTGATATAGTATTGAACTCACTTCAATAGCTGGGAAATAACTTTGATAATACTGGCCACATCATCAGTGTTCATTTTCGAGTTCTAAGTGCCAAATTACTACCAAAGAATTTGTTTTGAATTGCTTTGAGAAAAACAAGTTGTTTTGAATCCTGAAAATGAATACTTGATTTTTGAAAGAGCTAAACTGTTTAAAAACTCCCAGGGAGATTGTTTAAACAAAAACAAAATTTAATAGAAATTTGTGAAACCAAATAAATGGAAATTGAATCAAGATAAATCAAGTAGAATCAGATTTTGAATTGTGAGATAGGAATCTGAAATGGTATTGGACTGGTAGGTTAAGAGTTGAAATTGATAATGGATGGAAATTTAGTTAAGAATGGGATTTGGCTTGGACGCGTGAAGGATTTGGTTTTGAGGATAAAATTGGAATTTTGTTTGGGAATACATCTGTATATACTGACAGGGTAGCAGATGGAAAGGATATAATGATATGCTCGACAAAAAGTTACACGTTTATTCTTATATTGGTTTGGTGATTTATGAGCCTATTTGGTAAGCCGCTTGGCTGTTTTATTTTCTTTTGGATTGGAGAAGACCTAGAAAGGCGAGTTGTAGTTGTACCGATTGAACCATACAAAGGAGGTGCTGGCGAAATTTTTCGAAAATTTAAGGTGTTAGAAAATTTCAATATTTTTGAAAATATTTATTTATGATATTGAATTGATTTTGATTTAAAATAAATTGGATTTGAAAATTAATGGATTTATAACGTTCTTTCTTATCTTAGCAATTTCGAGGACGAAATTGTTTTAGGGAGCGAAGAATGTAACGTCCCATATTTTTGGCAGTAAAATATTTCATTTAATTTATTATTTTAAATATTAATGGATTTTAATATTTAATTCGTTATTTAAAACGAAGTTTTAAGTTAATTTTATTTATAATATAAAACGAGCTCGAAATCGCACGGCAGTTCGTAATATGGAATTTGGAACTTCAACTGAGAATACAGGGTTCGATATAAGTCGGATTTCTGTGAAATGAGAAACGTTGGAACTGTATTGACGATAATTTTCATATGAAAGAGAAAAATCCACATTTCGTGTTGTAAATCGTTAGTTATGGCCAAATTAAAATTTAAAATAGTCGCTGTGAAAATTGTTACTAAATTATAGGCCTTTAAAATAGCCGTTTTGCATATGGACTTCGTTTCCGATGAAATCAGTTTCATTGAAACCATAACATTAAATTATTGTACATTATTAAAATGCGTGGCAAACCGATGTCGTATGTAACCACGGTGGCCGTAAACGCCCAGTTATTTTCTATAACGCATATTTAAATTAATTTAATTTAGTAAAGGGATATTTGAGTGCAACTTGAACAAACAATCGAAATAAGCCGCGAAAACACTTCTGTTGAGTTCTCATCGTCGATTATAGTCAGGATAGGTATGTAGTTTGCTATTTTTAAAGACCGGGTAATTTGGTGTCAAAAATGGCATTGCGGTGCGCGATAAAAATAGCCTACCGGGGAAACAGTCTCAGAATGCGACGAAACTGGTGCCTTTGGGTTCGTATTAATAAATTATTGTAAGATTTCAAAGTTTCAAGTTGATTTGATTTATCTGGTGATCGTGGAAAAATTAAACGTGTATTTGTTTCTGGTTTTATAAAGGAAATTTTTTCAAACGATGTCGGAATTTGATGAAACTTATCCCATTGGATCCGGAATATCTTTTTACACTAAGATTAACATTTTTATCAGTAAACAGAGATCATTTATAGGGGTTTTAATCAATTACTTTACGATGAAGTTTCAACGATAATAAAATATTATTAAATGGTGCCAAACCCTCCTATATATACCATCGCTTAAGTTGCGGAAACCCTACTTCGTGGTCAACAGAGAAGCCAGCCGCCACTTACAAACCAACAGACGAAATCGTTCAATGTTTCCACCTTTAAAATCTCTCAACCCATGAATCAAAACCAAGATTTCCCAACCACAATCTTGAAGATCTAAACAAGATCTTGGATCTCAACGGCTGAGATCGGTTTCTTATCATTCTTGTGGTCGGAAAGGGAGCTAAAAGGAATGGGGTTTCGGGTGCTTTTGACGGCGGTAGGCTGAGCTGGAAGGGACCGTACGGTGGTCGAAGGCGGAGCTCAGTGAGGCGGTGGGGCTGGCAGTCTCTGATCGGGGTCCGATCGCCGGGGTTAGGAGCGGTGAAAGGATTTCTAGCGGAGCATGGGTTCTTGGTACAAAGGAACGAAGCAAACGCAAGTACTTTTGTGAATATTGAAGCGAAACCAACGTACTCAGGCATTTCGAATAGCAGATCAACCGATTTCCGGAAAAATTGAAGAAATTCGAAATGGGCCAGTCTTCATAAAAGTAAATATAGTTGTAACGTAAATTGTTTAAGCTAATTAATGACTATTTATAATAAATTATAACTAATTCTTTTGCTGAATACAGGAATGGTTGGTACTAAGGAACATAAGACAGCTTGGAAATTGGATCATCCTATTAAGTTGATAAGCAAAGTGACCAAGTAATTAAAGAATGGGAATTTAATTTAATCTAATTGGAAACAGAAAGTAGCAAATAGTGTCGGCCTGATTTGTGGATAAATAAAGTAATAAGTTAACTATAAAAGATTAAATTATTTATTTAGTCACATTAACTTACAAATGTTAAATTTGTTGCAGCAGCATTCGCACTGGAATGAAGGCCGGTATGCAAGAACGAAGATGGAGAATAAATCGGACCGGTTATAATAAATAAAGTAATTAATTTAATTAGACCAAGATTAGAGTCAATTATTATAATTAATTTGTGTCAACTTAAATTATTGATAGCTAATTCCTATATGAACAGAATTTGACCAAACCAACTGCATTCGAACCATACGACCAAACTCTACGTTTGAGAATTTATCTAGACAGAGCAGGAAACAACGGGAATTTACAGTTGAATTAGACGACTGTTTAATTTAACTGTAACTGAACCACTTCAACGACAGATCAATGCAAGGTGAGTTAACCTCACTCAGTTTTACCCATTTATATTTTATATAAATTGGGTTTTTATTTTATGTGTTTTTCTTGCCAATGGTTGACTATTTGCTAGTTATATATTTATCTGTTGATTTAACTGATGAAATTAAACTGTGTTTAATTTCAGTGAAATACCAAATCGTTATTTTTAACGACTAGTTCCAATCAAGGTAACTCACCTTGGTTGGTCACGTTTATAAAATAAACGTGTTTTAAATTGTTGAATTGTTTGAATTGCTTGTGGTTGATGTTAAATGGTCGCTATTTGTTATTATCAGTTAAATGAAACTAAATGATCTGGTTTGTGATAACCATTTTGAATACAGGGAAGAACAGGTTGGAGGGACCCAACTGGATCCCTCAAAAATATTATTTATTTATTTTCATATTATCATATATGAATTGTCCTGTTTGGGTGATTGATTTGATTGTTGATTATTGAATATTCAACGTCTGTTTATTTAAACTAATGGGCGGTATTGGTTGGGTATTTTGCAGCGTATGACCTATAAAATCAATCGTTTTATAAATATTGATTCACCGTCAGGTGAATCGATAGAGATAAAGTTATAAAATTTATTTTATAACTAGAGTTAGATTTTGAAAATTATTATTTTGAATTAAAGTTATTAAAGAGAATAAATAAATATTTTATTTGTTTAAGACTTCGATTTGTTAATAATTAATTTTATAAAGTAGATTTTGATGTTAATCAGATCTACAAGTATGAGAATAAGAAATGAATCGAGTGGTTAAACTTTGATAATTGTTGTGTAAAGAAACAATTAATGGAATTATTTAAATTAATTATATTCTTGATTAATTTAAAGTAAGGATTAATTTAAAGTAAGGATTAATTGGAATCGGTTAACGAGATAATCGAGTTTTGAGTTAATTAAATCGATCGTTTTGAATTTGAATTGATTATCAAATTAATGAGTTTTGATTAAAATAGTTTAATGAATATTATTCAAATTTATATAAGGTTTTTAAAGAGATTTACTATTTACTTTAGTTAATAAAGAAATTAACTACTTTTACAGTAGTTAGTGATTGAAGAAATTATTATTCTGATTAATGATAATTCAGAAAAGTACTTTTTAAATGAGAATACATTTAATAAGTGATCGAAGGTGAATTTGGGTAAAGAAATGGGTCATATGGTTGTATAAGCAATTCAAAGTTAAATGGAAATTGTTTTGAGATTTGAATGGAATACTGGGTTTTGATTACAACTTATATTTATCTGAAGATATGAATGTTGTTGATCAACGTCTGAGAGGTAATTAAAATACCCCAACTTGAACGGCATCAGGATTATCTGAAGATGATATTAGTTGGTAATCGCAAAGGAGGTTAGTGATAATTCATTATTCCCATTAGTGAAATAATGCAACGTTGGTGAAAGATTCAAGGAATGTATAACGAGAGATCCGAAGTAAAGAAAATTAATTAGAAGGAAATGTAAAGTTAGTTTTATTCTATACTAATAAATATTAGTTATTGTTCGATAATGGGATAAAAGAGATTTAGTAATGTTGTTTATGAATAATAAGTTGAATTGATTTCCCAAATCTAAACAATAAAGAATGATGTAATAAATGTTTTTGAAAGGAGAGTTTAGTGGAAATTGAATATGGCTATTAGTTATTTTTCTAAGTATTATAATGAAATTATTTGAAGGGCATTAGCATAAAAGAATTATTGTATTATTAAATATTAAAGAGTTAGAAGTTTTATTTCAGCAGAAGTGAACTAGTTTGGTTTAAAGTTAAAGGCCAAGGGATGCCGAATACTGAAGCAGTGAACTCATTGGAGTGTCATGATTGAAACACTGTATATTTTGATAGTTAAATCACCGACTATCAAATATGTCCAATACGATTGTTGGTACGGAAAGACCGGGATCTAGTTTATATTCGAAAACCATTCTGACCAACAAATACAAGGAGATACCAGAAGATGATCGAGTTGGAGCATTGAAGACCGTGGATTTTAATAAACGGAAGAACCACTAATATTCTCTGCCTGGCAAGTAGAGATAAGTTGTGATTCTGTCGTGGTTGGAATCTACGAGTTGTAAGGACTTCGCTACTGATCCATGGGGTGATTCCTATATGAGATGCAGTAGGAGAGTACCTTCAGTTCATCCTGTTCTTGGATGACTTGTATGGACGGATGTGTAACAGAGTATTTCCAAAGGGTCACGTATGTTGATTTCTCCAAACGTGCTATAGTTATTGGTGAAGAATTTTTGTTCTCTTAGCTTCGAACTAGAGTATTTTTTGTGGACGTCAATTAATGATATCTGACGGATCTGACGATGTGGCATTCAAAGTGAATGGTGATCAGATGTTTCAAAAATGAACTCTGACTCAAGCCTCATCAACCGGGAAATGACAAAAATTGGGCAGGCAGCATGGCTATGTGGGTCGCTCCCATTAGGGTGTATAATCACCTATCTAGAAAAAATCCTATTTGCTTCTTTAATCTATATTTCGCTGCTGTCCCTTTTCGGGAGACGGTTGCTGATCCCAACCGTCCATAATATACATTCGGTACACTCAAGCGAAATGAGTGGTCGGTCATGTGTGGGCCGGGTTGCAAGATGTTCTTGTTGAACCCAGTGTATTCACCTCTAGAGATACACTATCGGCAGGTGGTCCCATAACTTGTCATAGTCGGAATCCAATCTCCAATAAGCGCCCCTGGGTTTTGATTTTATACTATATATGTGGAGCGTGAGATGCAAGTGTTCCGCTAGATTGATAATTACTTGTATTTAGACATTATTATAATATCAGAAAAGATATTGGTTTCAAAAATGTTTTGGGTTATCGTAAGGTAAAAACCGTCTATATTTATGTGTGGATTTGGTCTTATGATTATCCTATTCTTTCGAAAAGATTTTAACTTTAAAATCAAGTTGTGTGATACCCTTAATACTGTGTGAGTTTTCTCACTCTGGTTCACCAGACTGACCCGGTGTTTTGTAAATGCTCGGGTTACCCCGGGGTGTACAGGTTCAGGTTATCGAATGTTGTGAAGTCTAGAGACGAGCTGGAGATGTTCAGACGTATGATATTATATAGCTACTATTCCGCTATGTGTTGTATATGGGAACAGGTTGTTATAACTGTCCCATTGTTTGATGTACTCTAATGATTGTAAGTATTTTTAAAGCTCTCAATAAATATTTATTTCAATATTATATTTTGTTCCGCTGCGATTTGAGACTTTGTGTTGTGTTGTTTCTTCTTCTTCTTGTATTCTAATATTTCTTTCTTTCTTATCTCACCCTCTAATTTCTTTCTAATAACTATCCAGTGTTTTCGGTGCTTGGGGGATCGGCAAGAGTTACGGTAAAGGTATTTATGTCGATTTTCGGAGCCGAAAATCCTTGGGTCGTTACATGATTATGGTGATTCGACATGACGTTTATATGAACATTGATTTGTAACCATGTAAGGATGATTGTACATCCATTAATTTGACATTACTTGGATCTAGATTTTGGTGTTAATCACCTTTCACTTGCTATATTATGACACCTTGGTATATGTGGTAAACTTGACATGTGAATCTGAACTTATTATTATGTCACCCTGTCTATGCTAGATTTAGGTAATTGGACACCAAATATTGAATCTAGAACTCATTATGCTTGCCTAAACACAAATTATTAATTTGATGTCCACTTTATTATGATAATTATCACATGTTCGTTCACTTAGTTACTATGCCAGTTATGTTAATATTTATGCCAAAACATGTTGAACTGTCACCCTTATCATGTTCCCTTTTATTGTTATGACGAGGCTACTTTATAACCTCGGTGCCGCCAAAATACGTGTGAATACGTTAGTTAGGAACGGGGATAAAGGGAATTTGTAATTGGCATAGTTTATATAATATTTATATGAAATGAGCATATAATTCAAATGGGGAAACGTAGAATTAATTACCTATAATGACATAGGAAAAGTTGGGTAAAAATGGCATAATTTGAATATGACCATTTATGTATATGTAATTCAAATTATTGTTGCAAAATAGGTATTGACACCTATAAAAGGTAAGGATTAATTAATTGGTAAATTAATTAAAAATGGAATGTTAGTAATTAAAATTAAGAATGTACTTATGACACGAGGTTAGGTTACATTAGTGGCAGAAGTCTGCCTGGACCCGACCGTCATATCCAGCAGCCACTAATGTTGAACCTAATGTGGGAGGTCTAAGTACGCAAATACGAATCAGCCTAAGACACGAGGTTAGGCCCAATTGTGGAATAAGACTGCCCGGACCCGACCGACATATCCAGCATCCACACGTTGTGGGCATAATGTGGGAGGTCTAGCCCATTATAACCATAATTGGACATGGTAAAGAAATGGATTACTTAACCTAATTTAATATGAATATGGACTTAAGTTAGGGTTAAGTAAAATTGGATGGATAGTGAGGAGGGGTTAAGTAAGTTAGACGGGATGGGTGTTATACATATATATATATATATATGTATATATATATATATATATATATATTAGTCCACATACTTAACCCAATACATGTTATGTAATTAGAGACACCTAAGCGGTATACATAACGGGTAGATAAAATAATAAAGGCTATGTAATTAAAGATCACCCTTTTAGGGTATACATAGTCAGTGGAAAACCTAGTGGGGATACAAGACAAAGGGGAGAGCTTGCATCATATTGTGTGGGAGTTATGTAATTAAAGATCACCCTTTAGGGTATACATAACTAGTATAGGGCTATGTAATTAAACATCACCCTTTTAGGGTATACATAGCCAGTGGAAAACCTAGTGGGGATACAAGGCAAAGGGGAGAGTTTGTATCATATTGTGTGGGACCCATTTCAATCAGTAACCCGTAGTTGATATCAGGGTAGAGAACTCCGTACTAGGCGGAGAAGAGGCACGCTTACTGATTGATTATAAGAGATCCAAAACGTGACGGGTGGTGTAGACGGCGCAAACCGATCGGGGACATGTGCGTGCATGGGCCGGGCAGAGGGGGACAAGACGACCGTGACACCAGTAGGAATCCTTGTGCACATCTTGGGTTGCCACTTTAGGGAAGTGATACCCCCTACTGTGGGGCCAGCACAGAATATCTACAGAGTAGGGAGCCGATCGATTAGGGTAGTGGTTAGGGTGTACTTGGACGTATGACCTAAGCCTACCAGCTTATAGTGGAAGAGATCATTTCATTTCAGTTATACTAGTAATAGTGCAGAGTAGTCATTAGTGAAGCATGTATATATCTGCCTTGTCACACCTTTCATTTGTATAGCGATTTCTCTTATCCACTTTATGCCTGTCATGTTCACCTTTATTTACTTACTGGCTAAAAGTCGCTAGACACGCCATACTTTATGTCTGACCCCCTGGTTCTCAGGGAGGAAACACCCAGGCTTAGCCAGGATTTGGATATCATCTTGCTAGGAGCTATTGTTGAAGTATGGCTCGAGTCTTTGTCTCTGCTATGGCTTACTCTTTTATTGGGGAATAATGTTTTCTTTTAATTCCTGTGTACTCTGATTATGCAAGACAGAAGTATTTTGTTGTAATGGTCTTATGAATTATGGTATTATAAACCACCGGATTATGATTTATGTCTAAAATAAAAAATTTAAAACTTCCGCTGCTATCTTTATTTATATCTGTCTTGTAATTATTTTGTGTCTGTTTACCTACAATGCTTCATAGAACTTAATGCATTCCCTTAGTGAGTGACATTAATGGACGTGCGGTGTTTCAGATTTCCGACCATGACAAGGTATGGAACCACCTTTCGATCAATGTACTCTAAAGCCAGCCACACATGGTTGACCACCCATTTAACTTGAGTGTATCGAGCATATTATCACCAACGGTTGTGATCAGCAACAATTACCAAAAGCGTACAGTGGTGTAACGACACGGATTTCGCTAGGTCCTAATCAATCGCTAAATCGACCAAAACCGTTCAAAACCCACATACGCTAACTCTGGGCATATAACACATCAGAACAAATAATAGAAGACTTTAATAAACATCATAATAATGTTACATTAGAGTACAGAATATATCAGAGTATATTGAAATATAATACAGCGGAAGATTTATTTACAATACATGTAATACAATGCAGCGGAAATATAAAATAACATAGCGAAAGACGATAAATGCACTGGATACAGCTTAAAGCTTCAATCCAGAATCCTACTTATATATCTGCAAAATAGACTACTTGACTGCCCATGTGGAAAATAGGGCACCCGAGTTTGCAAGGGAAAAGCAAACTACAGGTCAGTCATGGGATTGGTGTGAGAAACTCTAAACAGTTATAATTAACTTATTTAATTGTATGGCATATCACGGAACCACGCCGCTAACGCGAACGGGTTACCCCCATGAATGCCAGTGTATAAACAACAATCAATATAGATATATGGATCTACTATGCATCAATCAACATGCAATATCCCAATCTACCCATTTAGATTAATCACCACACTTAGATTTTCCAAATCCAATTCAATTTACAGAAATTATTCCTTTGGATTTTATTCCCGATTTCTTATTTCAAATCATTTGAAATACATATCTAACTTTCTATATCAAAGTAGATTTCACTTCGGGATCTCAAATCAAATCATCTGGAAATATGAATTCCAAAACATAACGATGCATACAAACAAGTATGCAACCAAATATCGTGCTCCCCATCGACAAGGCAAAGGGTACGCACCTCGCAACTCGATATATAAATGTGCACCTACCCCACATAGGAGAAGGCTACACCGACGATGCACCTACCCCACATAGGAGCAGACTACACTGCCCTCTCACCCATACTTTTAGTCTCAGGGTTACCCGACTCTTTAGCCACATACTAAATCATTTCATATCCCGAAGTAGGGAAAATAATTTGACAACATAATAATCACAAGTACTTTCAAAATATAGTACTTCACATCAGTAATTCACACATAAGATCAGTCACTATTAATCACATAACCTTTGAGCTCGTACGTCTCAAAGAAGGGTGTTAAGAAAGAGAATAAATTCTCCGCCACCAAATAGATACATCATCAATAGCAACTAATCGAATATGCGATGAACCACAATGTAACACATAATACATTTCTAAATCATTTTAGAAATCATCGGGTTTTGGGCCTCGAAATCCTTTCTGTTTTATAAAACATTTTTATAAAACATTCCCCATCCAAAATCGGGAATACATTTCTTTTCACTTAAGAAAAATATCATTTCACAATCATTCATTAAATTTGAAATGAACACAACATCGCTAAACACCTTATCGTCAAATCGTTAAGTGTTTCACAAGGTGTTAGCACACAGATATTTCTACCTAACCCAATGTTAAATGTAAAAGCATATTTTGCTCATAAATTGGTCGAGCACAATCCAAACAATTAATCAATCCAATTTGACATTAAATATAAGGTTTTGAATAGAGATAGTATCGATTTATATTCAACATCAAATCCTGAAACCAACAGATATCATATCGGGAATAACGATATCGATATCTTCCAAATTCCCATCACAATATCTGCATAATCACGGAATCCAGTATCGAAATATTCCGAAGATTATTTCCATTCCAATTTATTTATTTATAAACATTGGATTATTTTTCTAGTTATAAACTAGTTCTTTTCGATAAAAATATATTTTTATCTTTACAAACATGAAATTTTTCATCTTAACTCTTTCCGAATCATTTATTATGATTTTACATTAATTATTAATATTTTTAATAATTTTATCAAGGTCCGTACAGTCGATTTCCATAAACGGTCATCGAACTGCACTTACAACGACCTTTTCCAAATTTGATTTGGACATAATTCCAAATCCAACAATTAGATTTCAAATCTCTAATATTCCTTGGAAAGCACTTTTCGATACGAACCCAACTGTTCCAGTTTTAGGAGAATCCGATGGTCGGATCTCCCGTAACGTCAGTTCGAAGTCAATGGTCGAAGTTCGCGAACGGTCGCTGCGCGGCGCGTTCTATTCAGGCCATTTAATATATATAATATATATAGTATATATGTTTCGTCGATTTCAATTCAAATCATATTTATAAATCGTTTTAAATTCATTTTAAAAACGATTTCAACTTCGTTTTCAATTTTTAATAAAAATTGAATATTCCATATACATGATAATTTTATACAGTGTATATATATGTTAAAAATTATATTTTTAACAATTCAATATTTATTTCATTGCACGACCATTTTATATATCGTATATATAAGCGAAAAATAATATTTTTAGCGAACAAATATTTTTCACATCGCATATACATATTTTCACATCTCATATATATATAATTTTCATATCGCTATACATATATTTTTCATTTCTCTATATATAATTTTCTCATGTCTATATATAAAATTTTTATATCACTACATATATAATTTTCACTTCGTTATATATAAAATTTTCTCATCTCTATATATATAATTTTCACATCGCTATATATATAATTTTCATATCGCTATATATATATATATATATAATTATTTCAACTCAGATATATATTTTATTTCAGCTCATATATATATTTTATTTCAACTCAAATATATATTTTATTTCAACTCATATATATATATTTTTTATTTCAACTTAGATATATATTTTGTTTCAACTCGTATATATATTTTATTTCAACTCAGATATATATTTTATTTCAACTCATATATATTTATTATTTCAACTCATATATATATTTTATTTCAACTCATATATATATTTTATTTCAACTCATATATATATTTTGTTTCAACTCATATATATATATTTTATTTCAACTCAGATATATATTTTATTTCAACTCATATATATATATATTATTTTAACTCATATATATATTTTTTCACTTTTCGCATTTCGTATATATATACAATTCACAGTCACAACATAATCAAATAAATCATCCATGGTCTGTGGACGTATGTGAGCAGTTCAGATATGCATTTATAATATAAATAACTATACAAGAAAAATTATAGTGAGAGAATTCTCACTTTGGGATCCACTCCGTCAGTTTTAATCTGAATTTCTGAATTACTGTTCGGATTTGAATTTTCGAGAAATTCTGATCTGCTCGGTTTTTATTCCAGTTGGTTCCATGTTGAAGAACTTTCTAATACGAATCCAACGCAAGTGAAATCGCTGAAATCCGATCTCGTATGAGATAGTTACGGTGTTACAAACATTTGACAATTTAAACGAGAATTAAATTAATTAATTAATTTTAAAATTCCTTAATTAACCTTGGCCCAATACGGACTCTAAAAATTCCAAAAAAATTATTTCTAGCTTCGTATTGACGATACGGTCCTAACAAAACTAATTTCGTCAGATTTTGAGACCGTTTGAAAAATGGTCATTTTCTGTCGACCCAATTTGATTGAAACTTTCAAAACACGTTTAACTTCGCCACGCTCACATATTAACTTCAAAAATTCTAGAAAAATACACTTAGCAATAATTTGATGTCCCGAATCCAAAAAAAGTGGTTTCGTCGAATTCCGAGATCGTTTGCAAAATTTCCATTTTTAAGGGCCGTTATATATATTAAAATATATATAAATTCCACAACGACTTTTCTGAATTTTAAACTGGACATATCTTTCAACTTCTAAAGTGAAATCCCAGTTTATTACATCTGTTAGAAAGATATGATTAAACAGATTCAAATATTTCTTGTTTCGTCCAAATCCGACTTAAAACGAATTCTGTATATTCATTTGAAATTCGAAATTGAATTTTCGAACTGCAGCGCCATTTCAGGTTCGTTATATAATTAAAATAAAATTATTCGTTTTAACTTCGTCGAAAATAAATTTTTTGTCGTTATTATTTAAAATAATTCATTTTAATAATCAAAATTCTTTAAATTAGCCAAAATAAAAAAATTAAATTGGCCCAGATTTTTCGGGTTGTTACAAGCGGCAAATAGAATAAGAAGCAAATGGAATTTTTCAAGATCAGGTGATGATACCCCTAATGGGAATGACCAACTTGGCCATGCTGCCTGCCTGATTTCTGTCATTTCCTGGTTGATGAGGCTTGAGGTCACGATTATCTTTCGGAACATCTTGTCATTATTTACTTTGAATGTCACATCGCCAAACATTCGTCCATATACGTTTTCCTGGGACTGGATAAACCGACGGCACTATTCCATCAATCAACCTTGGGCAATTTCTACCTAGGATTAACAGAACAACCCTTGCACTTTACACCGTCTTCAATTAACTTCAGCATAAGTTGATTCGTAATGCTTGTGCCAATACGGAATGGTTTTCAGATATTAAATCTGATCATGATCTCCCTGTATTGACAATGGAGGTATAAAATAAATCAAAACCTTGATAGTCGGTGATTTAACTGTAAAAGAAACATTCATACAATCAACGGTCCTATTTACAATTGGAAATTCTACCGATCAAGCGTCAAACAACACTAGACCCTTTTTCAAATTAATTCCTTATTATATTATCATTTCCAATTCCCATTTCTCATCTTTAGTGTCCTTTCAAAGCTCTATTTTCTCTCTTGATTCTTGGAAAAACATTTCCAATATCCTAATTTCTTTATTCGAGAAAATATCTCTTGTTCTTGTTAGAAAACATTTCAAAATATTCATGAATCCTTATTTTCTATATTCATAAAATGTACCTAATTAATATCGGAAAATATTTCCTTATTCCATATCTTAATTCCTCCTTGACCAATTCATTTCATTTTCTAAACGTAGAAAATATCTCTCATTTTATTTGGGGAAACATTTCAAAATCCTTTAAATTACCGCGATGTTATAAAACATCGTTATTATAACTCAAACCATTAATCATTTATTAACTAACCATATTGCTAACCAATCTTCATTATAGAACCTTAACCATTCCTCCATCAATCATGAAGTCAATCAAGTTGGGGTATAATTAACTCTGAGACCTTAATTGAACAACATTCTCAACTTTGAAATAGTCAAAGCTCACAATTTCAAACAAAACATCGCTTACGCGAATATCAGATTCAATCTAAGAATCCACTTATTTTACGGAAAAACATTGATTATAACGGTAGCGTTATAATCATTGTTTCCAAATATTGGATTTATAAAACACTTATTTTAACAGTAGTGTTAAAATCGATGTTTAGATTTACAAAACATTTATTATAATGACAGTGCTATAATCGCTGTTTAGATTTACAAAACATTTATTGTAATGACTGCGCAATAATCGTTATTTCCAAATATAACTTGCACTTATTAATTTCAAGAAATAAATTAATAAGTAAATAATTAAATTTGATTCAAAATGGAAAGTAAAAATAACTACTTCCCTAAATTCGATATAATCGAATTTCAAATAAATAACTCTCTCTCGAATAATCTATATTCGATTATATTCCAAACTTCGGAATTTATCTACCATTTCAGGTTAAATCAAATTCAAAATTTACTCTTGAATTCCTCCTTTCCAAATCCTCACCAAATTCCTTTATAACTGTTCCAGACTACAATCCGTTATCACAATTTATTTCATATTCCGAATTTTGGAATAAAGCTCATCATTTTCTTTTGAAATGGTTACTCATTTCCTTTCCTTATTCAAATTCCAATTTGGATTCCTATTTCAAATCTAAATTTCCTCTGTAGATACTTCATTTACAAAATATTGGCTTTAAACCATTATTTCTTTAATCATGAATATATTTCTTTAATATAATCAATCCACAAAGTTTCATATTTTTAAATAATATTTGAAAATCCTAATTCCCTTTATTAACTCCTATTGTATAATTATTTAGATAAACTCTTATTTCTATTCCATTTATTTATACTTTTGTTCAAAATTTTCCTTATAATTACTAAGTTCAAATCTCTTTCCAAATATTGGTTTCAAAACCGATTTCCACTTTTTCATATAAATCCAAATTTGAATTTATATTTCAATTTATCCAATGATAAATAATTCACTTAATGTATAAACTTGTTTAAAATCGACTTCTTATTTTAATTAAACAAGTTTCTACTTTTTAACTCCATTCGAAATTACACTTCAACCTTTGGGAAAAGTATTTTTCCTTTTTAAATTTCATTTTTTATATTCAAAAATATTTTACGGTATTTAAATACCAATATTCTAAGGCCGGTGATATTTAAACAAAACAAGATCAATCACAGTTAATGTATCACAGCATATGTCAAAATCAATGCAAACACAATAATATGAATGTTGTGGAATTCAGTTGGATCCCTCCAAACTATTTTCTTGCATTCGCAAATGTTAATCAACATAATAACATCAATAATAGTAATTTCACATCAAAACTAAATATCATAGTGAGTAGAATTAATAATCGATCAACAATATAACTTTATCAACTATTTCCACTAATTTTATCAACCATTCATCCAAGCAACAATCACGTGGTATAAAATTACTATAAATAAATTTAAAACTCGTTTATATAAAATATAAACGAATCAGAGTTAGTGAGTTTACTCACCTTATTTTGTAGTTGATGCTTCTGCTTTTGTTTCTTTTAAAATCAAATAGACGTTTGATTTTATCATGAAATATTAGTACTCCGTACGTAGCAAAATCTGTTAGACAATGAAGACCTCGTCTCTATGATTCCAATGTGTGTAATTTCGTTTGATTCTGTAATCGTATGAAGAATTTATAATAATATATTTTTTTTTATCAAGTTTTAACAACTAATATATGTCCTAACTATTATTAACTAATAAAATGTTTATCAATTTACCTTAACCAAAAAGGAACTACTAATCAGAAATTAGACCATGAATGCCCCATTTTTCCTGTTAATTACATTGCCATGCAGTTAACCACTGAATATATCTCCCTCATTTTAAGTCTTCCTCGATTACTTCCCAAAACTTAAAATCCCCAATTCCTTTTTCCTCGTTGTCACAAACCTGAACCTGACCATTTGGACCGTCGCCGGTGACGTTGTCCATCACCGGAGGCCACCGCCAATGATCTACCTAGCTTCACTGACCAACTCAAACCACTCAGGTGCCTCCTCATCAACATAAATAGTATGAAGTTTTCACTTGTACACGCACTCAAGCAACTTGAACCCATGTTTCACCTTTACCAGAGACTACCTTCTCCTTGTTTAAATTACAAAACCTTAAATATCATCTTCCCGGATTGGAAACAACAGAAGCCACTTCGATAGCCTATAACAAAAACCGCAACCTGTGCATCCCTCACAGCCCACCATCTCCGTGTTCGTGACTGCCAAACTCCTCTGTGGCAAAAGCTTTACAACTCCAGGGCCATAAACTGGAAACCGATGCTCAGCCTCACCATGAACAGCAGCATGAAGCTGCGTTACTCTTTTTTTACATATATAACAGTCGAACTTCGTTGACTTTGAACCATTGTCGGCCCCACCAACGACCACCTGACGGCCTCGCTTGACCACCTAACAACGCCCCTACCTTGATCTCCTCAACGCCGCCCCTATTGACCTTCCCCATGGACCAGAACAATGCCACGATCAGCAAAACCCGCTATCCTAAATCCCAAAAACGACATTGTGCTCCGCCTGGAGCCACCGCGTCGCCGCCGGAGGCAACCCCACCATCGACTGGCCCCACTCTTGCCCTAGCTTCGAATTCAAACCCTTCAGACTTCGTCGCAGGTCACCGTCGTTCGAACTGGTGCGAGTATATGGCGTTTGAACCATAATCGAAGATGACGGCCATCAAATTTAAACCACTTGACAACTTTAGTTGATTATAGAATTTAGTTTTGATTTTTGAACGAATTTAGAGGCTTGTGAGCTTCTGTAAAATGGAAAAAGATGGCTTGAAAAGGGAAGGATTATATAATAAAAAGTCAGCTTCTATCAGAAGCTTTAGGTGGCTTCCAACTGAAGGAACCAGTTGTGTTGATGCACATGGAAATGAATTGTTTGGAGAGCACGCTGTCTGAAGCTTACACGGAAAGATATATTTCCTTTTCTATTGTTCTATGTAGTTTGATTTTAACTAGACTGTGCGATATCCATACGGAATACAGGTTGTATAAAAACTTAGACAAATGCAGAAATATAAATATTGTGCAGGTATCATGTGCATCTACATCGCATGGCTTGTGTAGATCTTTATTTTTAAATGTATTTATAAATGTATTTTTATGAATTATTTAGTATATAATTTAGGTTAGAATGTCAAATTGTTTGTTATTTAAATAAACCCAAGAACTGTTAAAAACAAGGTAAACATATGAACATATCATAACACAAATTATATTATAAATTACACATACAAAATTTGTTTTTAATAAATAATTTCTATAAAAATCATTTTATATTACCAATAAAACATTTAAAATTAATCTAAATGTTTTAAAATTAACAGCGAAAATTCCAGGTCGTTACACGCGCGATTTTGAGTTCGTGTTAAAAAGATATTAACGTATGAATTTTAAACAAATTAAAATAATAATTAAAAACCCTGATTAACCTCTAATTTCTTTCAATCGTCATTCCTCCTCCATGGATGATCGTCGCCGCCGCTAGATGCCTCCTGGATGTCGGCCAACCACCCAGCCTCCTCTCCCTTACGTGGCGCGCCTACGCCTGAGGTGGTGCGGCCCAGTTCGTCGCCTGCGAGCAGAAATCAACCGGAGCCCCAAATTCACGTTGATCAAAATTTTGGCCGCAACAGGCGAAGTCACGGTCGCGCACCACCTCCGTTCGCTGCACCTTGCCACCGCCGACCATCCGCCTTCAAACTCCATCGCTTGAAAATGCCTCCAGCGCCGCCACGAGGAAGAAATCCGATCGTTGCTCCACTTTGAACGTTAGCGACATTCATCTTGATTTTCCCACTACCTCGTCCACTTCAAACCATCTGAAGCAAAGTTGTCAAGCATTCCCCCCCCCCCAACAACTTTCCCTTTTGTGCCATCATCTATTTCTACTTCATTTGATCAGAAAACCACCATAACGAAATCAGTTTTCAACCTTTGATCCGAAATTCCGATGAATCCGTACAACGATAGGCTATGATATTTTTGTGGTAGGTAGAGATCATCATATGCTACAAATTTTGTGTATTAAGCTTTGGCAAATTATTGAAGGATTGGAAGAAATAAATTATTTCATGTATGGGGTCTTTTTTACAAAAATATTTTTAGAAGAAGAGGGGGTGGCTGCAAATTTACAAAGATGAGGAAGAATTGGGTTTATGGGAGTTGGAAAAGATCTTATACAGTGGGTTTATTATTTTTTATTATTTCTTTAGTTAGCGTTGCCTCCAATCGACAGTTATCGATGCCCCGAGCACACACGAACTCCGTAGGCGATGAAAATTAACACACTGCTATGTCTTGACGATACGGTCCTAATGAAATTGGTTTCATCGAATTTCGAGTTTTTTCCTCAAAAAGCTCCATTTTGGGCTTAAATAGCTGATCGATTCACAATTTATTGTGCATGGCCACATACTAGCTCCAAAAATTATGAAATTTGGAATCTAGCAATATTTAAATATTCTGGATCCAATAAAATTAATTTCATTGAAAACGGAGGTCGTTTGCAAAATGGCTATTTTTAAGGGCTATGTATAATGTTAAAATATATAAATATTCCGTAGCGGCTATTTATGCAACGTCCCATATTTTTATGGCATAATAATTAATTTATTTAACTATTTAAATAATGGTTTAGAAAATTTAATGGTTGTTTAATTAAATAATATTTGATATTTAATTAATATAAATAATAGAAGAATATATTTATTTCCGAAATAGTGGAATTGACAATATTTTGTGAATTGGACAATTTAAAATATATAATTCAGTTTAGAGTTGAATTATATTAACGAATATATCATTTAAACGAAGTTTGAACGTATTAATTATATTATAATTATAGTCGAGCCCGAAATGGCGCGACATTTCGTAATTTGGCGATTCGAACTTTAAACGAATATACAGAATCTGTTTTAAGCCGAATTTCTGTGAAACAGGAAATGTTCGGAGCAGGTGAAGTATATTTTTCTAATGGAAGAGAAAAATCGGGATTTCGTCGGGTAGATTTTATTTATGTCCAAATCTAATTTTAGAAAAGTCGCTATGAAATTCCTTTATAATTTATATCGATTTATTTATATTATAAAAGGAATTTAATATAAATTGAATATCGATATAATCTGGAATTTTGAAATATCGAGTTATAAATCCTGATATATTTATTTTGGGGTTATATGATATCGTATGTGAATATATATATACGATAATATTTGTTTATTAATATTTTAATATAATTATTTTTAAATATATTTATATTTATATTTAAATTGGTTTATTTAAAGCTTTAAAAATAGACAGTTTTGCAAACGACCTCCGTTTCCCATGAAACCAATTTTGTTGGATCTGGAATATTAAATTATTGTTATATTTGAATTTTCGTGATTTTTGGAGGCAGTATGTGGCCGTACGGGATTTTAATGTGAAAAATAGTCGATAATTTGGCTTTAAAAATACGCTGTGTGAGCAAACGGATTCGGAATTCGACAAAACTAGTTTCGTTGGGCCCGTAATGTCGAACTGTAGCTGCATGTCCATTTTTACCGAATTTGGATATTGTATGTGATCATAGGAATTTTAAAGGACAAATAGAAACAGCATTGTAATAAATTTAAATAAAATAATCGAATATTAAAATAATATAAATCTACTATTAATACCCCTTACATCCCAAAACCTAAACCTAATTTTCTCTGGTCAATTATCTCTCAGCCGCCAGCTGAAACCAAAAATATTTTCAATCGCGAGCTTTAGAAATTCCCAAAAATTGAAATAAAAATGTATAAACCCAAAATTATATATATATGAGATCCTGAAACGTTTCTCTCCACTCTGGCGTAAACTTTGAAGCCTTCGAGATTCTTTTTTCCGCAGCGGTGTATAGTTCGAGACCTGGGGTTTGGGTAATTGAGTTATGGAAGCTTCGATATGGGTTGTGAGTATTATATTGGTGCTTAGGGTGGAAAATGTCTTATGTGTGCCAAATATTGGGGTGTGCGGTGCAGTTCCAGGTCGGGGTACCAATTGAAGATGCGGTCTCGGTCTAAAAACGCAAGAAGTAGGGGGAATTCAAATCTAACAAGAAGGGTATGGTTGTAGAGAGATTGGAAAGAGGAGTTGAACGATATATTTCGTTTGAAATTTCATTGAATGAAATGACATAACCGTGGGGAAGAAAGCACGGCTATGGCAGTGAACGTGAATTGTATTTCGGAGGAGAAGGCATTGAGATTTGTAATTTTGGTATGAGGTGATAGATCTTTCGATAAGCAAGCTAATGGAATTTGTTTGAATTTAAATCGTGGAGGACTGGAGGTATTGGGAAGGAGTAAAGTCGCATTAATGGAGCACGGTGGGATATCAGCGTTCGGGGAAGGAGGAGGGATGAGTGCTGGTTTTGGCTGAGGTAGAAAAAGGTGGGCCTGCCTTAGATTTGGTGAAACCCTTTCCCTTTTAATCAAGTTAAATAGAAATTAATTCATGCCATAAGTTATAAATTGAATATCTCGACCATACTGTATCAAAATTTCGAAAGGTCAGATCCGTTGGGATCGTATGGATGGTGGCTACATAATGGAACCGACTGGGAGTGAATTGGAGCTTGTTACAATTTATAGCGAAATAAATTGTCTGTCTGAATCAACCGACAATTATCGTTATTTAACGATGATAGTCCAATGTGAGTAAATCTCACTAACTCTGTACAGTTTATATTTTTATAAATATAATCTAATATTAATAAATGAGGATTGATTGCTGTATGTTGATTGTTTAGTTGAATTGCTGATGTATTGGTTGAAATTATAGATAACGATATATATATATAAATCGTTAATCAAATATTGATTCTGCTTATCGGAATATTTCATATTGAAATGAAATCGATGTTAATCATATTGTTTAACATCTGTGATGCAGGGAAATAGGTTTGAGGGATCCAACTGGATTCCTCGGTATTTATAATACTGTTTGTTTCCATATATTATGGTATATGATGTGATATGAAATCTGTGATTGATTATGATGACATTGGTTATGTTATTTGGTATTTTAAATACCATATGAATTACTGCAATGTATAAAAGGAAATTTTCAAAGTGAATATTGAAAACGAAATATTTTTATATAGAATAAATAGAATTATATAAAAGGATTTATATAAAATAAATAGAATTATATAAAAGGGATTTATATAAAATAAATAGAATTATATAAAGGGAATTATAATTGAGATTTAAGTGTTATAAATAAAAAGAAGATTTGTATAAATAATTCTATAATTAGAAGTACAAATAGAAATTGGATTTGGGATATTGTTTTAAATACGAAATCAAACTATTTTGATTGCAAAGAAGAAATATTATTTACATTTAATGTGAATAAAGGATTTAAGTAAATATTTTGCAAATAAAATATCTATAAAGGAAATAGGGTTTGAAATAGGAATTAAAATGGAGTTAAAGGAATTAGAAACTGACTGGAGATTAGTTAAATTGAACAGCTGTCTGGGTATTGATCTGATGTTGGTTTCGGCCGTTGGGGTTTATACGTAGGGGGTTGTTCTCTTACTAGTTTACAATTAGAGACTGATATATGTGAAAAGATAGTAATGCGTGAATCAGAAATGGAAATGTTTTCCAAAGTTAATAACGTATATTTTCTAATTTTAGAAAATAAGGAATATATGAATATATGGAAACGATAAATGGGAAATTGGTAAATGAAATGATGATTGATCGGTAAGATTTCCATTTGGGAATACGACCGTTGTTTGTACACATGTTTTCCTTTGATAGTTAAATAACCGACTATCAAAGATTTTGACCATTTCCGTTGTCAATGCAGAGAGACCGAGATCAGATATATTATCTGAAAACCACTTCGTATGGCGTTATCGTTGCGATCAAATATGATGAAGATAATTGAAGACAGAGTTATGCAAGTGTTGTCCTGTTTACAGAATAGTGCCTTCAGTCTGTCCAGTCCAAGGACGACCTGTATGGAAGAAGGTCTGACAGAGTATATTTAATATATCGCGTAAGTTGATCTCTTCAAACGTACTTATGTTTGGTGGCGAAGGAATTCGTTTCTCTTAGCTGTATACCCATTGTATTTTTTAGGAAATCAATTTGTGATTTGGCGGGTACGACGATGTGACATTCAAAGTAAATAAAGGTGTGATCTATACTTTTGGCCTCTAGCCTCACAACCAGGAAATGGTATAAAATCGGGTAGGTCATATGGCCAAGTGGCTAGCTGCCAACTAGGATGTACTGTCACCTGATCTAGAGTTTAATTTACTTCTATAATCTATTTCGATGATGTCCCTTTCAGGGAACGGTTGTTGATCCCAACCGTTGGTGATAATACATTCGGTACACTCAAGCGAAATGAGTGACCGGTCATGTTTAGCTTGGGTTACAAGATGTTCTTGTTGAACCCGGTGTATTCCTCTCTAGAGAGACACTGTCGGAAAGTGGTCACATATCTTGCTAGTTGGGATTCATTAACCAATAAGCGCCCGCGGTTTTTGATTATATATTATGTATGTGGAACGTGAGATGAAAGCGTTCTACTAGATGATTATTATATTGTGATTGATAGAAACTATTATAATATCAAAAGTGTTTTGATATAAAGATTTCAGTTTCTTTCAAAAGGATTTTTGAATGTTGAATCAAGTGTTTTGGGTTCTCATAAGGGAAAAACCCATTCCGTGTTATACGGCGTGGTCTTATGAGATATCGTTTATTTTCTCAAACTTTTTTAAATTATTTACTCACACCAGTCCCATGACTGATCCGGAGTTTATTTTGTTTTGTTTTACCCTAAACTCTTGGGTGCCCAAATTTGTACGGGCAGTCAAGTAGTTAGGTTTTACGGATATACTTGGAGAGCTTGGAGCAGGAGACTTCAGGATTTATAGCTATTGTTATTTTCCGTTGTGTTGTAAGTGTTGTACTCTGATAAATGTAATTGTATACATATACTGATTTTATTTCAAAGATATGTTACCTATTATATGTTGTTCGTTCCGCTGTGAGATTCGTGTTACTATGATGTTGTATGTTTTTCTTCTTCTTCCATTTTAAGTTTCTATCTTATCCATTTTCACCCACTAATTTCTTTCATGGACTATCCGGTGTTTCCGATGCTTGGATAGTTGACATTGAGTTTATGTCGATTACTCAGGATCGCAAAAACCCGGGTCGTTACAGTGGTATCAGAGCGAGGTTAAGTGATTACCTTGGCTCTGTGGCGTGACTCAGTAGAGATGGGGTTAGCAGTACCCTAGATTGAGTTGAGTGTATATATATGAGCACATATTTATTATTTGATATAAAAATTGTTTTATATTGTGGAGATTCATTGGTTGAGTAGTTTATGAGTTCTGGTCAATTAGTTTGATCCACTATATCGGTAGGAGTTTCTAAACACTTGAATACGATGAACCGACACAGTATGTTTTGATAGAGGGTAAATGAAATAATTTTACCCGAAGTATATTTTAATATAAAGAAAATATATATTGGAATTATTATATTTGATGTGTTGGTCATTATTATAATCGAATAGGTTTATAATTGAAATGATTATAAATAACCAATCAAATTTCGTATAAGTGTTACGAAATGAATTAAATCTGAAATTAAGATCAGAATTGGAATTAAAAGTTGGAGAAGTGTTTGTAAATGGAATTGAATTAAGTATATGAGAATTTTAAAATCCCGGGAGATTTTAAATTGTTTACAAGCATGGTGAATGATATTTTGAATTTGATTTCAAAAATGGAAATGCTTAAATATGGGTTTTGAAAGTGATATAGTATTGAACTCACTTCGATCGCTGGAAAATAAATTCCGATGATGAAGTCGACCATCATCGGTGTTCATTTTCGAGTTGCTAAGTGACGAATTACTACCAAAGATTTTGTTTTTGAATTGTTTGTGTAAAGCAAGTTGTTTTGTATCCTGAAAAGGGATATCTGGTTTTGAGAAAGCTAAACTATTTAAAATTCCCTGGGGAAGATTGTTTGAATTAAAAAAAATTAAATTAGAATTTGTAAAAGCAAACAGAAATTGAAATTGAATTGAGACCAATTAAGTGGAAAATGAATTAAGATAGAAAACATCGAATTAGATTGGATTGGAGGTAATCTGAAATGAAATTGGACTGGTAAGTTAAGAGTTGAAATTAAAAATAGAATCTGAGTTAAAAACAGAATTCTGCTTGGGTATAACCGAATGATCAGGATGACATTGGTATATGCAGGATTGGTAACACATGGAAAGAATATATTGATATGCCCGACAAAAAGGTACAAGCTTATATTTCATATTGGGTATGAGATTTTTATGAGCCGAATTAGCAAGCCACTTGGTTGTTTGATTTTCTTTTGGATTGGAGAAGGCCTGGAGAGGCGAGTTGGAGTTTGAGCTATTGACCAGTACAAAGGAGGTGCTGGCGAAATTTTTCGAAAAGTTAAGGTGTTAGAAAATTTTCAGGATTTTTGAAAATTTTCATTAGTAGGGAGGAATAAATATTTAATTAAAATTAAATTGGTTCAGTTGAAACTGAAGTTAAGAAGTAAACAAATAATTTTCAACCAGTCAATAGAGATGTTTTTACCTTAGCAATTTCGAGGACGAAATTATTTTAAGGGGGGAAGAATGTAACGTCCTGTATTTTTACGGTATAATAATTAATTTATTTAATTATTTAAATAATGGTTTGGAAATTTTAATGATTGTTTAATTAAATAATATTTAATATTTAATTAATATAAATAATACAAGAATATATTTATTTCGGAAATAGTGGAATTGACAATATTGTGTGAATTGGACAATTTAAAATACATAATTCAGTTTAGAGTTGAACTATATTAACGAATATATTATTCAAACGAAGTTTGAACGTATTAATTATATTATAATTATAATCGAGCCCGAAATGGCGCGGCAGTTCGTAATTTGGCGATTCGAACTTTAAACGAATATACAGAATCTCTTTTAAGCTGGATTTCTATGAAATAAGAAACGTTCGGAGCTGGTGAAGTATATTTTTCTAATGGAAGAGAAAAATCGGGATTTCGTCAGGTAGATTTTTATTTATGTTCAAATCAAATTTTAGAAAAGTCGCTATGAAATTCCTTTATAATTTATATCGATTTATTTATATTATAAAAGGATTTTAGTATAAATTGAATATCGATATAATCTGGAATTTTGAAATATCGAGTTATAAATCCTGATATATTTATTTTGGGGTTATATGATATCGTATGTGAATATATATACGATAATATTTATTTATTAATATTTAATTTAATTATTTTTAAATATATTTAAGTTGGTTTATTTAAAGCTTTAACCAGTTTTGCAAATGACCTCCGTTTCCGATGAAACCAATTTTATTGGAGCCGGAATATTAAATTATAGTTATATTTCAATTTTTGTGATTTTTGGAGGCAGTGTGTGGCCGTACGGGATTTTAATGTGAAAATAGTCGATAATTTGGCTTTAAAAATACGCTGTGTGAGCAAACGGATTAGGAATTCGATGAAAGCAGTTTCATTGAGTCTGTAATGTCGAACTGTAGCTGCATATCCATTTTTACCGAATTTGGATATTGTATGTGATCATAGGAATTTTAAAGGACAAATAGAAACAGCATTGTAATAAATTTAAATAAAATAATCGAATATTAAAATAATATAAATCTACTATTAATACCCCTTACATCCCAAAACCTAAACCTAATTTTTCTCTGGTCAATTATCTCTCAGCCGCCAGCTGAAACCAAAAATATTTTCCATCGTGAGCTTTAGATATTCCCAAAAATTGAAATAAAAACGTATAAACCCAAAATTATATATGTATGAGATCCTAAAACGTTTCTCTCCATTCTAGCATAAACTTTGAAGCCTTTGAGATTCTTTTTTCCGCGGCAGTGTATTGTTCGAGACCTAGGGTTTGGGTAATTGAGTTATGGAAGCTTCGATATGGGTTGTGAGTATGGTATTGGTGCTTAGGGTGGAAATTGGCTTATGTGTGCCAAATATTGGGGTGTGCGGTGCAATTCCAGGTCGCGGGTACCTGTTGAAGATGCGGTCTCGGTCTAAAAACGCAAGGAGGGGGAGTTCGAATCTAACAAGAAGGGTATGGTTGTAGAGAGATTGGAAAGAGGAGTTCAACGATATATTTTGTTTGAAATTTCATTGAATGAAATGGGAGAACCATGGGGAAGAAAGCACAACTATGGCTGTGAATGTGAATTGTATTTCGGAGGAGAAGGCATCGAGATTTGTAATTTTGGTATGAGGTGATAGATCTTTCAATAAGAAAGCTAATGGAATTTGTTTGAATTTAAATCGTGGAGGAGTGGAGGTATTGGGAAGGAGTAAAGTCGCGTTAATGGAGCACGGTGGGATATCAGCGTTCGGGGAAGAAGGAGGAGGGATGAGTGCGGGTTTGGGCTGAGGTAGAAAAAGGTGGGCCTGCTTTAGATTTGGTGAAACCCATTTTCCTTTTAATCAAGTTAAATAGAAATTAATTCATGTAATAAGTTATAAATTGAATATCTCAACCATACTGTATCAGAATTTTGAACGGTCAGATCCGTTGGCATCGTATGGATGGTGGCTACACAGTGGAACTGACTGGGAGTGAATTGGAGCTCGTTACAATTTATAGCGAAATAAATTGTCTGTATGAATCAACCGAAAATTATCGTTATTTAATGATGATCGTCCAATGTGAGTAAATCTCACTAACTCTGTACAGTTTATATTTTTATAAATATATTCTAGTATTGACAAAAGGTGATTGATCGTTGTGTGTTGATTGATTGATTGAATTGCTGATGTATTGGTTGAAATTATAGATAACGATATATATATATACATATATATATATATATATCGTTAATCAAATATTGATTCTGTTTATCAGAATATTTCATATTGAAATGAAATCGATGTCATTCATATTGTTTAACATCCGTGATGCAAGGAAACAGGTTGGAGGGATCCAACTGGATTCCTCGGTATTTATAATACTATTTGTTTCTATATATTATGGTATATGATGTGATATATAATCTGTGATTGATTATGATGACACTGGTCATGTTTTTGGGTATTTTAAATACCATATGAACTACTGGAATGTATAAAAGGAAATTTTCAAAGTGAATATTGAAAATGAAATATTTTTATATAGAATAAATAGAATTATATAAAAGGATCTATATAAAATAAATATAATTATATAAAAGGATTTATATAAAATAAATAGAATGATATAAAAGGGATTTATATAAAATAAATAGAATTATATGATGGGAATTATAATCGAGATTTACATGTTAGAAATAAAAAGAAGATTTGTATAAATAATTCTATAATTAAAAGTATAAATAGAAATTGGATTTGGGGTATTGTTTTAAATACGAAATCAAATTGTTTTGATTACAAAGAAGAAATATTATTTACATTTAATGTGAATAAAGGATTTAAGTAAATATTTTGCAAATAAAATATTTATAAAGGAAATAGGGTTTGTAATAGGAATTAAAATGGAGTTAAAGGAATTAGAAACTGACTGTAGATTAGATAAATTGAATAGTTGTCTGGGTATTGATCTGATGTTGGTTTCGGCCTTCGAGGTTAATACGTATGGGGTTGTTCTCTTACCAGTTTACAGTTAGAGACTTATATATGTGAAAAGATAGTGATGTGTGAATCAGAAATGGAAACGTTTTCCAAAGTTAACAACATATATTTTCTAATTTTAGAAAATAAGGAATTTATGAATATATGGAAACGATAAATGGGAAATTGGGAAATGAAATGATGATTGATCGGTAAGATTTCCATTTGGGAATACGACCGTTGTTTATACACATGTTTTCCTTTGATAGTTAAATCACTAACTATAAAAGATTTTGACCATTTCCGTTGTCAATACGGAGAGACCGGGATCAGATATATTATCTGAAAACCACTCCGTATGGCATTAGCTTTGCGATCAAATATGATGAAGATAATTGAAGACGGGGTTATGCAAGGGCTGTCTTGTTTACAGAATAGTGCCTTCGGTCTGTCCAGTCCCAGGACGACCTATATGGAAGAATACTTGAAAGAGTATATGTAATATATCGCGTAAGTTGATCTCTTCAAACATACTTACGTTTGGTGGCGGAGGAATTCGTTTCTCTTAGCTGTATACCCATTGTATTTCTAAGGAAATCAATTTGTGATTTGGAGGGTATGACGATGTGACATTCAAAGTAAATAAAGGTGTGATCTGTACGTTTGGCCTCCAGCCTCACAACCAGGAAATGGTATAAAATCGGGTAGGTCGCATGGCTAAGTGGTTAGCTACCAATTAGGGTGTATTGTCACCTGATCTAGAGTTTCATTTACTTCTATAATCTAATTCGATGTTGTCCCTTTCGGGAAACGGCTACCGATCCCAACCGTTGGTGATAATACATTCGGTACACTCAGGTGAAATGAGTGACCGGTCATGTTTAGCCTGGGTTACAAGATGTTCTTGTTGAACCCAATGTATTTCTCTCTAGAGAGACTGTAACAACCCGTATTTTCAATAACCTATTATAACATAAATGGAGGCAGAATTAAACTGTAAAATCTGAATCAAGGGAAACGGGCTATGCCATTGCGTTCGTCTCGGAAAAATACGCGAAATAGAGTCCGAGTTTTCGAAAATCGGAGTCCGTATGACCAAGATATGGCCTCGCGAAGTTTCACGAAAAATTCCCAAATTAAAGTATACTTAATTAAGTGAAATGGGTTGCGCAGAGAAATATATATATATTGATATATATATATATAATTGAAAATTAAATAAATAAATATGCAAAAATGTTCAAAACAGCGAATTGGGAGAGGGGAATAACCGAACCGGCCGATTTTTGAGGTCGACCCAAGCCCGCTGGGTCGACAAGGGGTTAATCCAGGGTGTTTGGCTGTCAACCCGTGGGCCGATTCGCTCAAATGCAGATTTTGCATTTGGATGGTTCTCATGGTTCATCTTTAATCTAAAGGCCCTAGATGGTTCCTACACTTGACTTCTTCCCCAAGACATGCTTTGATGGCTTGGATTGAATCTAGGTTTAATCATATGGCCTAAAACACTTGCCTAATCTATAAATAAGACCCTAACCTATCCTAAATCCTCATTATTCATTCATGCAACTAAACTATGGCAAAATTTTACCTCTCATGGCCTCCACTCTCTTCATAAAATTTCTAAATGGTTTCGATGAGAGATTTTCCATGCATACAAGTGTTTTCAAGCTTGTATGAGTGTCATTAGCTTGCATTCAAGTCAAGTTTCTATCTTTGCATCATAAAGCAAGGGTTTTGATCATTTTGGCTCAAGGGTTTTTATGTTAGAGCTTGCATTTTGGGTCTATTTGATTGCATAAGGGCTTTGTCATATCTTTTGTGCCTTCATAGCAATGTAAGCCCTTTCCCTACTCTTAGATATTAACTATGAAGTTAAATGTTCATGTTGCAAGTTTGGGTTTGATCATTAAGTATGATACATGCTATCATGTCATGCAAGTTTATGAAGTCATTATCTTGATCTTGTGGGCTAAAAGCTACAACCTTTATGTTGAAATGTTGCATTATGCAACATGAGAACCCTCATAACCTTTATGTCAACTTGCATATGAAGTCATAACCCTTATATGATGATATATGCGAGTTACTAGTCATCATTCCATGTCTTTTGTCACCATGATTCGCTCATGTGCCAAGTTTGGGTTTATGCATGTTTTTGAGGCTTAAGAATGTAACATGCAAGTTAATGAACAAATTTGTGCCTCATTTGCCACCATGATTAACTTGTGGCTTAATATCCATTTTTGTCATGCCTTTGCCAAGTCTCTTCTTTTAATCCATTACGTTGTTGCGAACGTATATGCGAGTTTAAAAGCGTTGGGTTATGTTATGGGAAATTTCTAATGACATGAAAATATAACTTGGAAATATGACTTGAAATATAACATGGAAGTTGACATGTAAGTATGCATAAAAACATAAGCTTGGGAATTTACCTATTAAGTTAGGTCTACCCAAATGCTTGAAAAATTGTAACATGTTTTGGGAAACATGATGGACATGACACTTAGATAATATAAGTGTGCCCAACTCGAGGTTGGGTTGAGTTTGCAACGTAAAACTACCCGGAACCGACCGGCCTAACTAGTAGTTGCAAACAATAGGACCCAATGTGAGAAGTTGGTCATGTTGTGCTTGAACCCGAGGTTAGACCAAGTTGTGGTGTAAAGCTACCCGGAACCGACCGGCTTAACTAGTAACCACAACAAAGTCTAATGTGAGAGGTGAAGGTGCATTAAGTAATTAATGCCACATGATAGGGTTAAGTTAATTTGATTAATGACTCTTAACCAAATATGACATGGACAAATGGGTTAAGTAATTTGATTAGGCTAATGATACTTAACAAAACATGACAAGGTTGGGTAGGTTAAGTAACTTGATTTGCCTAATGACACTTAACCATTTTTATATGACTAGTGGATGGGGTTAAGTTAACCAACACTTAATCAATCCAACGCGATAACTTGGTAAGGTTAAGTAAGTTTTCTTAATGACGCTTAACCGAAAAATACGGTTAACGAATGGGGTTAAGATTAGACTCAACTAGTCTAAACATGGAAATCAGATGGGGTTAAGTTAGCCTAGACTTAATTAATCCCACTTGGTAGTTTAATGGGGTTAAGTTAAACACTTAACTAATCTAAACATGATGAATTGATGTGGTTAAGTGACCTATACTTATCCAATCTAACTCGTTAATTTATTGTGGTTAAGTTAACCAATACTTAACCAATATAACGTGAAAACATGATAAGGCTAAGTCACGAATCGCTTGAATACACTTGACCGATTTGACTAAGTAAATTGATAGGGTCAAGTTAATATATACTTAACCAATCTAGAATGATAATTGGACGAGGTTAAGTCGTGAATTGCTTAATATACTTAACCAACTTGAGCATGGTTTGTAGGGTTAAGCCTTGAACTTGGATACTTAGCCAATTTTGACAGGATTTGTAGACGGGTTAAGTCATGAACTTAAGTGACAATTAATCCATTATGTAAACCCTAGTTCTGAGGATTAGGTGGATAATCGTAGTTAACAAGGATAACGGGAACAATGCTAAGTGGTAAACCTTAGTTGAAGAATAACTAAGTAATGATTCTTAGTCAAGGAAATTTAGACCAGTTCATAGATAGATGAGTAACCTGATACGGTAGGTCATCGTTTAAGTATACGAGTAGGAGCAAGTATCTGATTTAGATAAAGGCTCCAGCGAACTGGGTAACGAAGCAGCGGCTTCGGGGAACGTGAGGATATTCTTGGTATCCCTCTATGAGCTGCCAGGTGATTATACTAGGCTCATGAGAGGTTAAGGTCTGCGTTAGAAGAACCAAGAGTATGCCTTGGTTGCTATACGAGCGACCTAAAGACGGGGATGGATAGGGGATAGTCGACGATACACGGTCGTACCCTAGATAGCATTTTCGTCAGACTACCTACCATCTTTGGTCAAGCGTGTACGTACGGAAAGGCAGAGAACACCCAATAGACCATAATTGCTATCTAATTATGGTTGCGGTAAGGCTAGGATTGTGGGTTGGCCAGTAGTGTGTTCTCATACAGGATTTATCCTGTCTTGTCTTTCACTAGTTGAGGGAGGGGTCGCGTGGGACCATAGCCACGTATAGAAAAACAGACCTTAGCATCTGCATCGGCAGATAAATCGAAAGCTCCCGACCGAGTCCTGTATTTCTCGATCTGCCCTGTGACAGGACTCGGATGGCACGATGTGATACATGTGCATACAGTCATGGAAAACGATTCACGATGAATGCGTGGGAAAAAGGGCGCGGTTGACGGTTAGCGTAAATCCCAGTGGCCCAGGGTGGTTGAACCAAAACCGAGATACGAAAACGTGCAATAGGTAAGCGTAATCCCTAGTGGCCCTAGGTAGCATAAGTCCTAGTTGTACAAACGATAATTCATGTTGGAAGACCCTAGCTAGGTTTAGGGTAACAGTCCAAACCGATCTTAAGGATCATGGAACTATGTTAAAGTAATATAGAATCTCATGGGAAAGCCCGTATGGTCTACGGCAAGGGACTGAACATTTACATGGAATAAAACATACAAGTTGAGTAACCTATATATGCGATATATTAGGTTGACATGGACCATTACACGACTTTTGAGTGAGGGTCATTCTTGGTTAACACATGATACGGTGGGGATACTAGTACGGTAGGTGCAGAGCTAAAATACAGGATAGATATCACGGGGCGTTATACGTGACAGATATATTGGGGATATTATACTTGATAGAAACCTGACGATGTGATACCTTGTTTTATCTTGACATCATAATTTATCATGACACCTTAGTTTATCTGAGTTCAGTAGTTCATCCTGTTATTTTGATTTAGCATATCTATCTTGTTATCATGCTTATGTTCATCTCAGTTTCTCATGTCAGTTAACTTTACTAGTTTTTATGCTAATAGTAGATAGGGCTTACTCGGTCCTTTTGACTGACCCGTTTTGTTTCGCCTCTTTTCTTCCGTTTCCCCCCCAGCTTACAGGGAGGAAATACTGTTGTTTAGTTCGGACTTCTTCTGCTTGAAGGTCATCATGGATGGCTTGGACTTTTCTTGGCTAATGGCTACTTTACTGTTTTTACTTGGGGAATAATTTATGAAAATGTCTTTATGCTTCTTTACTATTGCAAGACAGGTTTTGTTGTACTCTGATGTAAAAGGCTTTAGACCTTATTTATTCATGTTATGAAAGTTTGATTTTACTTCCGCTATTTTATATGTTCTGTCTTGTGATGTTTTTGTGCATGTTTACCAATAATGCCCCTCTAAAGCTAGTGCATTCCTTTGCGAGTGACCCTAGCAGAGGCGGGGTGTTACAGAGACACTGTTGGAAGGTGGTCCCATACCTTGCCAGTTGGAATTCAATAACCAATAAGCACCCATGGTTTTTGATTATATATTATGTATGTGGAACGTAAGATGAAAGCGTTCTACTAGATGATTATTATATTGTGATTGATAGACACAATTATAATATCAAAAGGGTTTTGATATAAAAAAATTCGTTTCTTTCAAAAGGATTTTTGAATGTAGAATCAAGTGTTTTGGATTCTCATAAGGGAAAACCCCGTTACGTGTTATACGGCCTGGTCTTATGAGATATCTTTTATTTTCTCAAACTGTTTTAAATTGTTTACTCACATCAGTCCCATGACTGACCTAGAGTTTATTTTGTTTTATTATACCCTAAACTCTTGGGTTCCCAAATTTGTACGAGCAGTCAAGTAGTCAGGTTTTACAGATATACTTGGATAGCTTGGAGCAAGAGGCTTCAGGATTTATAGCTATTGTTATTTTCCGCTGTGTTGTAAGTGTTGTACTCTGATGAATGTTATTGTATACATATACTATTTTATTTCAAAGATATGTTTTCTATTATATGTTGTTAGTTCCGTTGTGAGATTCATGTTACTCTGATGTTGTATAATCTTCTTTGTAACGACCCAAACTTCCCCAGTCTCCGAAGAGAAGAGAAGGAATGGATTGCTTTGAGGACAAGACAAATCAGAACACAAACAGAAGAACATTTCATTGCTTATTACAACAATTTACATCAGAGTACAAGAATATATAGAGTATAAACAAATAATATACATTTGATACATATCAGAGATTTACAAATTACAATGCAGCGGAACATAATACAAAACACTACTGAAGGAGATATACGGATACAGAGCTTTCTGAATATCATTCCTGCTGTAAACCAGGATCCTGTGAATATAATATCTTCACAACCCAACTACTAGCTGCCCGTGTGAATAAGGGCACCCAGAGTTTAGGTTAAAATAATAAACTCCAGGTCAGTCATATGACTGGTGTGAGTACTAAAACAGTTATTAATTTGATCCTTAAAGTTCGGTAAATCAAGGGACCACGCCGTATAACACAGAATGGATTTCCTCCCAAGGATACTAGTGCATAAACTGTTAGAAACAGTGCAATGCTTTTTGAAAAAAAATGAAGCTATTATAAGACCCAGGTCCCATCACACAATGCAACGCAAGCCGGAGGATAGGGTTTTACCTTATAATAGCCAAATAATGTTTGGTACGTTTAAAACAAATCATTTTGATACTATTATAGTGTAAAGTGTATTAAAACAACTTCAAATATAAATGTATCAATTATAGGCGGCATGGGTACCATCTATCATGTCGCCAATACTAGGATCTACAATCAAAACCGAAATGTCACGTATTGGAAACTGGATTTCCGTCATGAGTCGAGGCAAGGGATCATCCTCGTTGGCTTCGAGATACTCTAGCAAACGCCTTAGGGTTCGAACGCTGGCGAACCCTTGGATCTTCAGGGCCGGTCCACACATAGCGGAATGGCTATACCTGAACACACGTTTCCCGGTCCTATAGGACCTATCCATCGACTCCGTACATACCGATATATCTGAGGCGCTTTGCATTCCAACAACCACACAGGGAAAATAATATAAATGTCAGGGCTTGTAAAATGCTAACACCACCCATAGCTAGAAAGAAACTTCGTGCACTCCCTGCAGTCACAATCCCATTTTTGACTCATACCGAGGTGTGAGGCTCGCGAATTAACGCTATACACAAAGCTATGCCACACAGGTTGTGCTTTGATCATCAACCACAGGACTCTGCTTTTCAACAGCAGCCTTGATCATTTGCATCTCAGCAAGCCACACAGGCAATTCACGCCATGCGACTGATGTCTATCGATATATAACCTCTGAGCTCATGCGTCTCAGAGAAGGGCGTTAAGCAAGAGAATAAATTCTCCACCGCCAAACAGATATATATTTAATAGAGATCAATCAACACAGAATAAAATCCAATGTCAGACACACAGTCTATTTACAAGTTCGTTCTGGGTCTGAATGAAACCGGAGGCACCTTATTCCTCATCCCATATGTCCAATACAGGAGAGAGGCCCTCGCATACCCGTCGATCTCCAAGTACGTCTGGACGATCACGACTTATTACCTTGTCTTGGGTGTACAGCCCAATCAAGACATCAGTAATCATCCAAACAATGTGAAGACCTCCGGTCTTCAACCACCGTCTTCATCGTCGGCATATCGTCGAATCAGTTATTCAGAATGGGTATAAACCCGGCCTTTCCGAATACCTCGCGTATCTAATAAACAAGTTCTATAAAACACAACATACGCCTCATTCCAATTCTGAATATTCTTTTATTTAAATATTCACATCTTTAGGGATTTGTTCCCATTAATTTTATCAAAGATAAATTCTTTAAAATTAATTCTTTAATCTTCCTTTGGATATCAATTCCTACCATATTAAGGTTTTCCAAACTATTCGGGATTAACGCACCTTACCGAACTAATCATTTGTTTAATTTCCCGATCCCAACCTATTTGTCCCATAGGGCAAAACTGGTATTACCCCATAACTAACACCGCGGTGTTATCGGTAAAATTAATTACCATTTCCCGTTCAAATCTAATTAAAGATTTAACTATCTCTAGGAGCAAAAATTCCCCACTGCTGCCTCCCATAGGAGTCTGGGCCGTGTCTCAGTCCCAGTGTGGCTGATCATCCTCTCGGACCAGCTACTGATCATCGCCTTGGTAAGCTATTGCCTCACACTAGTGATACTCCACTCTCAATCATTTGCCAAATTTGATAATTTAAATTATCAATTCAAATTTCAATCTAATTAAAGATTCATTAAAACTCCACTTAGTTTTAATCTTCCCAAAAATCAATATTAATGATTATTCAACTTCGGAAACACAAACATGTTGCATCAACAATCTACACCGTACAATTGATTTCTGCTTATATATAACCTCTGAGCTCGTACGTCTCAGAGAAAGGTGTTAAGCAAGAGAATAAATTCTCCGCCACCAAACAGATATATATTTAGCAGAGATCAACCATACAGTTCGAAACACAATGACAGACATGTAATCTTGCCCTTACCTGGGCTAAAGGACTAATGTCATTAAAACACAGTTCACGATAAACCCAAATCACATTCCATTAATTATGGAATCTTCACGGAAAAACAAATTAATATATAATCGATATCAATTTCTATATCCGACTAATAATATAAATGGAATAACGACAAAGCCTTTTAAATTCCATATGTATTAACAGTCTTCCTCCACAGAAGTTCACTTCGATTATTATCAATAGAATTCCATTCAATTCCAATTTAATATATTAAATTGGAAATTTTTACTTTGGAAAATTCTCGTTAAATCTTAATGAAAAGATTTATAAATTCCAAATCACATTTCACTGTAAATCGGGTTAAAGAACGAATGTCGTTAAAAACACAGTTCACAATAAACCCACTTCACATTCCATTTTCTGTTCCAATTAATTGTTAATTAATTGGTAATTCTTCTTTAAATCTTAATTAAAAGATTTATTCTTTTCACACTGGGTTTAAGAAAAGAGTCATTTAAAACACAGTTCACGACAAACCCAAAATCCCATCAGTCTCTAACCGTAAATTAGTAAGAGAACAATTCCCTAAGTATTAATCCCGAAGGCCAGAACCAACATCAGATCAATACCCAGGAAACCATTCGACTTAGCTAATCTCCAGTCAGTTCCTAATTTTCTTAACTCTATTGGGTTTAAGAACAGTATTATTAAAATATCATTCACGACAAACCCAAAATCCAATTTGATACTAAATACAAGGCTCTGAATAGAAAATATATCAGTTCATATTCAATATCAAATTCTGAAACCAACAAATATCGTATTGGAATAACGATATATATCTTCCAAATTCCTCCATAATATCCGTATAATCACAGAATCCAATATCGAAATATTCCAAAGATAATTTCAATTCAAATCCATTCCAATTCATATATTGGAAATCCCGGTTATTTTTAAAACCATTTCAAACCCAATTTATATATTTAAAAATATTGGATTTTATAATTCTAGTCTATAACTAGTTCATTTCGATAAAAAAATATTTTTATCTTTTCAAATAGGGAATTTTTCATCCCAATTCTTTCCAAATCATTTACCATGATTTTACACAAATTATTAATATTTTTAATAATTTTATCAAGGCCCGTACGGTCGATTTCCAATAACGGCCACCAAACTGCACTTACATCGACCTTTTCCAAATTTGATTTGTGAATAATTCCAAATCCAACCGTTATATTTCAAATCTCTAGTATTCGTTGGAAAGCTCTTTTCGATACGAACCCAACGGTTCCGGTTTTAGGAGAATCCGACGGTCGGATCTCCCGTAATGTCCGTTCGAAGTCAATGGTTGAAATTCGCGAACTGCCGCGGCGCGGCGCATTCTGTTAAGGCCATTATATATATAATATAAATATATTATATATATTTCATCGATTTCCATTTAAAACGTATTTTATAAATTATTTTAAATTTGTTTTCAAAACGATTTCAAATTCACATTCAATTTCAAATCAAAATTGAGTATTCCATGTCATTAATATATAAATGATAATGTTTTCAAAACATTAGATTTTGAAATCACTTCCATTTCGATATTCATTATAAAAATGAATAAAATCGATATAAATATCGTTTACGACAAAATGGCGTTAATCTAATCAACACGCTTTTATTCAACACATGAATATATTTTATTCAACACATGAATATATTTTATTCAACACATGAACATATTATTTTAAAATATTCTTTATTTATTCTATTCAACACGTAAATATATTATTTTAAAATATTCTTCATTTATTCTATTCAACACATGAATATATTATTTTAAAATATTCTTTATTTATTCTATTCAACACATGAATATATTATTTTAAAATATTCTTTATTTTCCAAATTGGAATGAGACTCAATCAATTACCATATAACATTAATTATATGGATTCCATACAACACATGTATATAATAACAATGATAAACAATCAACCATCATCCAAAGTGCACTACACAACTGCATACACATTAAATTTAAATAATGAACGCTTACAACATTCTGTCAACCCATCGATTGACATACAACTAAAAAATTAGGATTAGTGTACGTCCATTATCATCCCAATACCCGTGTGGGGTTTCAATCAATAAACACATATTTTATTTGTGTAGTTGGGCGATGTGTAAAATTTATCGTTCCAATCAATATCGGTCAAATGTGTGTACATAAACAAATCATCCGATTTGTTTATGAATATTTATTTTATTCATATACACGTTAAAAATTATATTTTTAAATGTAAAATATTTTATTTAACACATGAATATTTTATACAGTCCATTTCACATCACAAACAATTTTCACAACATAATCAAACAAACAAACAAGTCGTCTATGGTCTGTGGACGACGGGTGTCGGGTGCTGCTAAGCACCGTCTACATCCTAGTATATATTTTAACTAGAAAATAAAATTAAAGTGAGAAGTTCTCACCTTCGGGATCCACTCCGTCGTGCTTTGATTGTTGATCTATGTAGTATACCTACGTTAAAAATTATATTTTTAACCAATCAATAATTATTTCTTTGTATGATTATTTTGTAAATAACATACATAGGCTAAAAATTATATTTTTATCTTCTAAAATTAATTTCATATTTTTATAACAACGCTACATAGATAAAAATCACATTTTTATACCACTGCTATATAGATAAAAATCGAATCTTTCTATCGCTAATGAATATATAAAAATCGAATCTTTCTATAGCTAATGAATATAAAAAAGTTCACATTTTTACATTGCCATTCAAACGATAAAAATCATATTTTTATCCGGCTATGGTATTCATATAAATAAAAATCACATTTTTAAATGATATACATATGAAAGTCATATTTTTAAATCGCTTTCTTCATGATAAAAATCAAATCTTTTTCCTTTTTTTTAAAAAAATCAAATCTTTTTATATTAAAAATATAAACTTTTATATGAATAAAAATCTACTTTTTACTTCGAAGAAAATAAAAAAAAATACTGAAAATAAAATAATTTAAATGTTGTTTACCTTTTTTATTTTAGGGAGGCCTCATAGACGGTGGACGGTCGGAGGGCGCGGAGGAGGGTGGTCGGAGGTCTGGTGGAGGTCGGCGCGGCTACTCAGGGTCATGGAGGGCTGAGGCGCGGGGTTTCAGGGGGTTAGGGGATTTAGGGTTTCAATTTGGTGGCGGTGTGAGGCCTGCAAGTGGCGAGGAGGTTGCGGGTTACGGCAGTGGTGGCTAGAGGCGGGCGGTGGGAGGCTATGGCGGCGGCGACGGTGGTCCGTTGAGGGAGCGCGGTGAAGATTTGAATGAGCGAGGGTTTTATTTTTTATTTTTCACGATCTGAAATGAGAGGAGAGAGAGTAAAGAGAGGTATATGATTGTTTATTTTAATTTAATTTAATTCTCCCAAAAAGTTGACTTTCCATTCGAACTCCAAACGGGACCCAACGACTGTCGCGTCTTGCTAATTACCCCCATTCCGAACGCAATGGGATATGTTTCATAAGACAATTTGGTTTTTTTGATCGGTTTCCATTAAAATTACAATATAAATTAATATTTCAGTTGATATTGAATTTAACGTACATTTTAATTTACTAAGGCCACATACGAACTCTAAAAATTCTAGAATAATAAATTTGGCTATGTATTGATGGTACGGTCCTAACAAAACTAATTTCATCAAATTTGGTGACCGTTTGAAAAAATGGTCATTTTCTGGTCGATCCAAATTGACTGAAACTGTTAAAACACGTTTTCTTTTGCCATGATCACATATTGATCCCAAAAATTATGAATTTTGGAATCTAGCAATAATTTGACATCCCGGATCCAACAAAAGTGGTTTCATCGAAAACGGAGGTCTTTTGCAAAATGGCTATTTTTAAGGGCTATATTCGCATAGCGACTATTTTGAATTTTCAATTGGGCATAACTTTTTATTCCCGTTATGAAATTTCAATTTTTCAAATTTATTGGAAAGATATTTTCAAATAGATTCTAATATTTTTGGTTTCACTAAAATCCGGTTTATTTTGAATCCTGTACATTCATTTGAAATTTGAAATTTGAAATTTGAAATCGAATTTTTAAACTACCGCGCCATTTCCAATTCCTTTTATAATTAAAATAAATATTTATATTCTAATGTCTATTCATATAAATATATATGTTCTAATTTTATTCAAAATAAATTTCTAGTCGTTGTTATTTAAAATAAATCATTTTAAATAATCAAAATTCATTAAAATTGCCAAAATAAAAATTTTAAATTGGTTCTGATTTTCCGGGTTGTTACATTCTTCTTCTTCTATTCTAGGTTTCTATCTTATCTATTCTCACCCTCTAATTTCTTTCATGGACTATCCGGTGTTTTCGATGCTTGGATAGTCGACATTGAGTTTATGTCGATTACTCGGGATCGCGAAAACCCGGGTCGTTACAATTTGAAATATTAATTTGGACATAAATTACAACTTATAAAGTGAAATCTCAATTTCTTACATTCGTTAGAAAGATATAGTTAATACGATCTTAACGTTTCTTATTTCATCCAGTTCTAACTTATAATGAATTTTGTACATTCATTTAAAGTTTAAAACCAAATTTTCAAACTACCGCGCCATTTCAAGCTCGTTTTATAATTAATATAAATATATACGCTCAAACTTCATTTTAAATAAATTTAAATTATTTATTGTAATTTTTTTTATTAAAAGTATTTAATTTCCATGAAAATCAATTAAAAATAAATTTTAAATTGGTTCCAAAATTCCGGATTTTTACAATCTCCCCCACTTAAAACTTTTTCGTCCTTGAAAAAGAACGGAGCTGAAAGTTGTATAACTAACCAACTCAACTTTCATTCTGGCTCGAGTTCTTCAACTTTTCAGTTTCAAAGAACTTCTAAATTTCTCTGAAATTTGGCTAACACCTTAAATTTCTGAAAAATTTCGCCATAACCTCCTTTGTACGGGTTGATCTGAACAAATTTATTGGGCCATATTAGGCACCCAATAAATGTATATATCACATACAAATCAAATGTGAGTTATCTATGCTCAAGGGAGATGTGAAAAAAAATCATTTCTAGACCCAGTGATGGGAATTAGTCATAATCCATCTAAAACAAGAGAGACGTGTACATTTTTGTCATCTCAAGACCTGTGTAGGGTTTGTTATTAAATCCTGCAATTTTGCGTTATAGGTTATTAAGTCCATAATCAGTCCTCAGTTCAACCTGTAATTCAGCCCTCGCCATACAAGCATCTTGCTCATATGGTACTTCAAACATCGTCACATAAGCACCAAATGCTTATATGGAATATGATATGCTATGACAACTTCAATAGTATGTTATGCGTTGTAGTCCATAATTTATTTATTAATATTCTATGGTGTATGTTTAAATTTCACAAGAACAACCATCACAGCACATCCAAATCATTCGTAGTAGTTATAATAAATAATAAAATTGCGCAACCAACTCATTAAGGTGCACCTGTTTGTCGGGCACGCAATTTATTTCTCTACTCAACTGTAAGTCCATAACCTGCTCAACATACAAATATATGCATATCTATATATATATTTATTAATCCAATTCGAAGTAAATTTTCAATTCAGTCCTACATTATGTTTGATTTGGCTTAATTTATCATTCATTCTCTTATTGGTATTATTATTCCAATATTTTTATTATTCAACTAATAATCACAAAACACGTCCAGTAATCAATTAGTTAATTATCATTTCAAAAATATATCTTTTATATATACTTAAAATCATATTTTGAGCGCCACATCCCAAACAATAACTCTAACTAAGTTTTGGTTCTCACACCAGTCAATTGGAATCATATAGATATCCCACTTTCAAAACTCGAACATAAATACTGATGATACGATCGCTATCATCAAAATCATCCCCGGGCGACTAGAGTGTGATTTTATATCTGCCTAGTATATTTGACACTGCGAATACACGTTAATTACGCATATATTCAAAATCTTCTTATACTCGATAGCCCAAATTCGATATAAAATAAGATACTCAAATACGTATAATAAGATATATTTTTCAACATTAAATTCGTTTTTTATAAATAACACTCTTCAAACTCATTCTAAGGTATTACTAACCCTACCTATAACGAGTTATTCTTATAGGATATTACTAATCCTATCTCTGATGAATTCTTTCGTTCGGTTGTAATGTGTCTTATTCTTAAGCTTTGTGAACCAAAGCTCTGATACCAAGCTGACACGACCCAATCCATCATCCGACCTAGACCAAACGAGAACGCGGATTGCATGAGAATACGACGCATCAGAACACGGAACAACAGAACTTTTCATTGCTATTACAACAATATTACATCAGAGTGCAAGAATATCAGAGTATGAATAAATATTACACAGTGGAAAAATAACATCAGAGATTAAATTACATAGCAGCGGAAATTAAAATATATTAATACAATGCGTAGCGAAAGTACATCAACTAACACAACTGAAAGAAATATACGGATACAAAGCTTTCCAAATATAGTTCCAGTTGTAAATCAGGATCCTATTAGATAGAAATTTGCAAAACCAAAACTACTAGTTGCCCGTGTAGAAAATATGGGAACCCAGAGTTTAGGTGAAAACAATAAACTCCGAGCTAGTCATGGGACTGGTGTGAGAACTTAAAATAGTTATTAAAATTTTACTTTAAATTAAGCTATTTCACAGGACCGCGCCGTATAACATGGAACGGGTTTACTCCCATGAATACTCTGAAATAAAACAGTTCATAAACAACGCAATGCTTTTCGGAAAAGAAGCTATTATAAGACTTAGGTCCCATCATACAATGCAATGCAAGTAGGTGGATAGAGTTTTACCTGAAAATAGCAAAACATGCTTGATATGCTTTAAAAACAAATCATTTTAATATTATTATAAGGTGCATAGTGTATAAACAACTTCAAATATAAATGTATCAACCATAGACGGCATAGGTACCATATATTATGTCGCTATATAGGTTTACAACTAAAACCTAAAAGCCGCGTATTGTAAATTGGATTCCATATATGAGTTGAGGCAAGGGATGTACTCCTTATCAGTTTCGGGCCATCTCTAGCTGGATGCCCAGGATCAACACATGTGACCCTTGGATCCTGCAGGGCCGATCCTCTCTTACTTTTGAGGATTAGTTATTCCTAGACAATACGTTTCCCATTCCGATAGGACCTCCAAAAATGGCCATTGTCGACCAAACATGTCCAAGGTGCCTCCCTATCCATCATCCACATAAGCAAAAATTCCTGGGATCCATATCATGGCACTACCTCTGTAACAACCCGTATTTTTAAAAAACATGTTATAACATAAATCAATGCAGAATTAAACTGTAAAATCTGAATCAAGGGAAACGGGCTGTGCCATTACGTTCGTCTCGGAAAAATACGCGAAATAGAGTCCGAGTGTTTGAAAATCGGAGTCCGTATGACCGAGATATGGCCTCGCGAAGTTTCACGAAAAATTCAAATTCAAAACAGATTCAAATTTCAGAAAAAGCAGGGTAGGCGGGAAAAATCCCGCCCAGACCAGGTCGACCTGGGGGTCGACCTGGGAGTCGGCCTGGGTGGGACCAGGTCGACTGGAGAATCGACCCCAGGGTCAACCTGGGGGTCGACCTGCCTGGTCGGACCCAGGCAACCTGGTGCACCTATTTGGCTGTTTTGACCTGTTTTGTTGGCTAGTGACGGGATTTGATGGCTCTGATTGAATCTAGTGTTAATCCTATGGCTAATACTATCCTAATCTTCTATAAAAAGACCCCTAAACCTAGCCTAAATCACCATTATTCAATCCTACAACTAAACTATGTCAAATTTGTTCCTCTCATGGCCTCCACTCTCATGCTAAAATTCCTAAGTTTATTTCTATGAGAGATTGTGAGTTCATACAAGTGTTTTCAAGCTTGTATGAGTGTTCTTAGTTTGCATTCAAGTCAAGTTGCAACATTTCTATTTCAAAGCAAGGGTTTTTATTGATTTGGCTCAAGGGTTTTCATTGGAGCTTTCATATTTGGGTCTTTTTGGTGATTGCATAAGGGCTTCGTCTCAACCTTTATAATAAATATTCATTTGTGTCTTCATAGCATTGTAAGCCCTTTTCTACTTTCTTTTTATTGAACTCTAAAGTTAAATGAATGATGCAAGTTTGGGTTGATCATTATGATATGCAAGTTTGGTTGATCATTATGCTATGCAAGTTGGTTCAATCATTATGTATGACACATGTTGCTATGTTATGTAAGTTTGGGTTGATCATTATACACATGTTATCATGTTATGCAAGTTAAACTTGAGTTTGTGAGCATAAAGCTTCAAGCTTTATATTAAAGGTTGCATTTTGGCAACATGAAAGTTATCATATCCCTTATGGTAACTTGCATGGGAGGGTAAATGCGAACTTCTAGCAACTTCTACATGCCATTTATCACCATGCATCACTTATATGCTAAGTTTGGTTTTATGCATACTTTTGAAGCCTAACGATGCAATATGCAAGTATATGACATATGTACATTTCATATGCCACCATGTTAAACTTGTGGCTTCAACACCTTTTTGTCATGATTATGCCAAGTTCCCTATTTTATCCTTTATGCGTTGTTGCGACTATGTAAACGATGGGATTACGTTGGGGTTGGGTAACATTATGACATAAACATGGTTTTTATAACATAACATGATATGTTAGCTTGTAATTATGTTTTGGAAACATAATGGACATGACACTTAGAAAATATGAGTGTGGCCAACTCGAGGTTGGGTTGAGTTTGTAGCATAAATCTATCCGGACCCGCCTGGCTTAACTTGTGGCTACAAACAATAGGACCCAATGTGAGAAGTTGGTCATGTTGTGCTCGAACCCAAGGTTAGACCAAGTTGTGGTGTAAAGCTACCCGGACCCGCCCGGCTTAACTAGTAACCACAACAAGGTCTAATGTGAGAGGTTAAAGCACATTAAGTTAATTAATGCCTCCTGATTAGGGTTAAGTCATGGTCCACTTAATACTTAATCAATTTGGGCTTGATGGGTTAATCGGGGTTAAGTCATGAACCTTGGGTACACTTAACCAATTTAATCCACGTTTGGATCGGGTTAACCACATTTAACCCGTTAAGGAAACCCTAGTTGCGTGGTCCTTTTTAGCAGTAACCCTCTTGATAGTATCATAAGACCCTAGGACTAGGCTAGGGCTGGGCACGATTACTGGGCTGACATGTAAGCGACCAAAACGACGGCTAAGTAGGTACGCCGGTGTAGGTCCAGGCGGACTATGGTCGTGCACATAGTCCGGAGTTGGAAAATCAGGCAAGGGTACCAGTAGATCTAGACTGTGCATACTTGATTCATGTCTGAGGTTGACACCCTAGGACTTGATACACCCTAGGGTGGACCTAGCGCAGTTTAACTACATTGCATGTTTGGGCCGTACAACACCGACACTTGACGAGTTAGGCTTATAGGGAGCCGATCAACTAGACCGTGTAGTTGGACCTTGATTTAGGTCACCTCATGATATTAGGCCAAGCTTGGGCCAAGGGATCAATTCTTGTTTTTACTTGACATGTTAGAATGCTAGTACACCCGTGGTGCAAAACTTAACCTTGATTATGCGATGACACCTTTATCTATCTTATTAGTTAATCATCATGCCAGTATGTTGTTATCCTTATGTTCATATCAGCTTCTCATGCAAGTTAACTTTACTAGTTCATGGACAGATAGTAGTTAGGGCTTACCAGTCTTTTTGACTGACCTGTTTTCTTTCGCCTCTTTTCTTCCGTTCCCCCCCCCCCTTAGGTTCTCAGGGTGGGAACATTGGAGCTTAGCTTGGATCTTTATAGCTTACTTACTGGATTTGCTCATGTACGGTTTTGGACATTGAGCTGGCTATGGTTTATCACTTCACTTTGGGGATAGTACTTTGTGTATTTCAGTTTATGCTTTTCTCTAGACTTTGTTTGTTGGAAAATAATGACTAAATACTTTGTTGTAACTTAACTATGGTTTTGAAATGCTAGTTTTATCCGCTGCTTTACTACTCTGTTTTACTTATATGTTCTGTCTTGTGATATCTGCATGCATGTTTACCTTGTTTAACGCCCCTCCAAAGCCAGTGTGCTTGCAAGAGTTACCCTGGCGGAGGTGGGGTGTTACATTTGGTATCAGAGCATAAGGTTTACAAGATTTGAGCAAAAGTATTTTTAAAACTTACCTTTTGAAAAACTATTTTCAAAACCAATTAAGTATTTTCCAAGAAAAGTCTAGTTATTTTAAAAAGGCTATTCCCCAAAAGCCATAGCACTATCCTTCGTTTCTTCGTTCTGAATCTATCTTTTTCTTTTTTCAGTATGGCCGATCTTAACCTTCCCGAGGGAGTGACCATTCCCGGATGGTTCCGGAGGTACTTGGAAGCTAGGGCCAACGATGTGGGCCCAGCAAATACCCCCAATATAACTGAGGTTCCTCCTCCTCCTCCTCCTCAGAATCCGCAAGCAGATTTCGCTAAGATTTGCAAAGACTTTAAGGCGATGGGTGGCAAGAACTTTATTGGGACAAAGACTTTTGTGGAGGCAAGAAATTGGTTGAAAGAAACCGAAGATCTCTTCGCCATCTTCGATGTGCAAGATCATAGAAAGGTTTTATTGGCAACATGGTTATTAAAAGAAGAAGCTGCTTATTGTTGGGAGGTCACCAATGCTACGAGGCCTATAGAGACTTGGGCCGACTTTAGGACAAGATTTGGGCTTAAGTTTCTATCATCAGCTAAGGCGAATCTGCAATTGGAGAAGTTTATATCTTTGAAGCAAGGGGACATGACAGTGAGGGAGTATGTGAATGAGTTTAACAAGCTCGCCCGATTCGGCTTGGACATGGTTAATACTCCCCAGAAGAAGGTTTTACGCTTTGCACGAGGGTTGAACGAGCCATTACAAGGTTTAGCCCTATCTCATATACCCATGGGGGCCACTTTTGAGGGACTAGTAGACATGGCATTGCTTCAAGGAGACGATAAGAATGCCAAGAAGGAAGTCAAGGCTAATGAGACTCATGCCAAGAAGACAGACTCCAAGTGGGGAGGAAATCAGAGCAATCAGAACAACAAAAACAACAAGAACAACAAGGGCAACAAGGCCAAGGTGAAGGATCCAAGAAAATGCCACTACTGTGGGAGTGCTGGGCACATAGCTAAAGACTGTAAGAAGAAGAAGAGGAAGCTAGGCGAGTGCTTTCATTGTGGAGAGACTGGACATTTTAGCAAGGATTGCCCCAAGAAGCAAGGACAAGGGCAAGGGCAGAATCAGCGTGCAGGACCTTCTGGAGGGCAAGTGCATGCTCTCAACGCTGCTCCAGCTCAGGATCGAGGTAGTATTTCTGTAGAAAGTCTTGTTTATATTTCTGATTATCCTGTTCGCACCATATTTGATTCTGACGCATCGCATAGTTTTATCTCTTCTGACATTGTTGAAAGTTTGCACCTAAGTACTAGCCTAGTTGAGGATCCCGTTTGTGTTTCAAATCCAATTGGGGGTTCCGCCCATCTATCTATGATTTGTGTGGATTTGAAGATTTCTATCTTGAGCGTAAAATTCACGTGTAATGCTTATGTTCTCGAGTTCACGGGATATGGGTTGATCTTGGGCATGGATTGGTTGTCCAGTTATGGAGCCATTCTCGATTGTGAACATGGGGTGGTGAGGCTCATGACTCGCCTCGGTAATACCCTAGAAATTTCTTGTAACCCTAGAGGTCCCGTCATGTTATGTTATCTTGAATCTCTCGACTCGTCCATCGATGATCTGCAATCTGTAAGGGTGGTCCGAGACTATCCTGATGTCTTTAAAGAAGTTAAGGGGTTACCCCCTAAATGAGAGATAGATTTTCGCATTTATCTAGTCGATAATACCAAGCCAGTTCATTGCCCGTTAGGCATATGGCCCCACGTGAAAGAAGGGAGCTCGGTAAGCAAATCAAGGAGCTGCTTGAGAAAAATTTTATTAGACGAAGCATTTCTGAATGGGGTGCTCCAGTGGTATTCGCTACTAAGGCGGATGGTTCGCTTCGTCTATGTGTTGATTATCGAGAGTTGAACAAGCTGACAAAGAAGAATAGACACCCGTTACCGAGGATTGATGACCTCTTTGATCAGCTGGTTGGTGCTTCTGTTTTCTCTCAACTCGATCTGGCCACTGGATTCCATCAGCTTAGAGTAGCTGAGGATAGTATCGATAAGACTGCGTTTAGGACTCCGGATGGATTCTTTGAATGGCTTGTCATGCCATTCGGTTTGACTAATGCACCTGCCTACTTCGTAGATTTGATGAGTAGGGTGTTCAGGGAGTTCCTCAACAAGTTTGTAGTTGTCTTCGTGGATGATATTCTGATCTTCTCAAAGGATGAGGAAGAGCATGCTAGGCATCTCAAGGAAGTGATGGATACACTTAGAGTGCATCAGTTGAAAGCCAAGTTCTCCAAATGTCATTTCTGGAGAAGGGAAGTTCGGTTTCTTGGACATATAGTTTCTAAGCAAGGCATAGCGGTGGATCCCGCGAAAGTGGTTGTGGTTCAAGACTGGAAGACTCCTAGGAATGCAACCGAAGTAAGAAGCTTTCTCGGTCTGGCGGGCTACTATAGGAAGTTCATCAGGGACTTCGCTAAGATTTTGGCCCCTCTTACTAAGTTGACGAAGAAGAACTTAGTCTTTGCATGGGACTTGGAGAGTGAGCTTGCTTTTCAAAAGCTCAAAAGAGCCCTTACCTCGGCTCCAGTTTTGGCATTACCCGATAGTGGTAAGATGTTTACCATGTACACAGATGCATGTGGCACGGGGTTAGGAGCTGTCCTAATGCAAGAGGGAAGAGTGATATGTTATGGGGGTAAGCAACTTAAAGTTCATGAGAAGAACTATCCCACTCATGATTTGGAATTAGCAGCGATCGTCTTTGCACTCAAATCCTGGCGCCACTATCTTCTAGGCGAAAGGTTTGAGTTGTATACTGATCACAAGTCACTCAAATACCTCTTCTCGCAAAAAGATCTGAATCTAAGGCAGCAAAGGTGGATGGAATTCTTGGCATCTTATGACTTCGAGATAGCTTACACCCCTGGCAAGGGTAATGTTGTGGCAGATGCACTAAGCAGAAGGAGGTTGACTTTGAGTCCCTTGTTCATTGAGATGAAGAACTTAGAATTCTTGGCAACCTTTGATTTCACGACGGCTATTGAGTCGATGACGGGTTCATTAGCATCCCTTGAGCTTAGACCCACACTTCTTGATCAAGTTGGGGCTTCGCAGAAGGAAGATCCACAGATAGTCGAAGTTATGGACAAGTTGATTCGTGGTGAGACGTCTAGTCACCTTGCCATATATACTATTGATGATAAAGGATGGCAAAGGCGTGATGGGAGATTATGTGTTCCTCGAGTGGGAGATTTAGTCCATAGAGTTCTTGAAGAAGCGCATCACTTGAAGATGACTATACATCCTGGAGGGGACAAGATGTATAGGGATATGAAGCGCCTTTTCTTTTGGGATGGAATGAAGAAGGATGTAGCAGAGTATGTTTCAAAGTGCATGGTGTGCCAACAAGTGAAAGCCGAGTCGAAGAAACCAGGTGGGCTATTACATCCATTGGAGGTCCCGCAATGGAAGTGGGAGAGTATTTCTATGGATTTTGTGGATGGATTGCCTGGGTCAAGGAGAGGGAACACAAGCATATGGGTCATAGTTGACAGACTTACGAAGAGTGCTCACTTCATCCCAGTAAAGAGCAAGAGGACCGCATCAGAGCTGGCATCTATTTATCTTCGAGAAATAGTGCGGTTTCATGGAGTTCCTTCTAGCATAGTTAGCGATCGTGACCCGATTTTCACTAGCAAGTTCTGGAGCAGTTTGCAAGAAGCGATGGGCACGCGATTGAATTTGAGTACAGCCTATCACCCCCAGACGGATGGCCAAACCGAAAGGGTAAATAGAGTGCTAGAAGATCTCTTTAGGCTTTGTGTTCTCGACTTCGGTGGTACTTGGGAAGACCACCTTCCTCTTGTAGAGTTTGCGTATAATAATAGCTATCAAGCTAGCATAGGGATGGCACCATTTGAAGCTTTGTATGGGAGGCCGTGTAGGTCACCATCCTGTTGGTGGGAGACAACAGATAGGCTTATACTTGGGCCCGATATGATACGGGACACATCCGAGAAAGTTGAATTAGTGAGAAGAAGGATGAAAGCGGCCCAAGATAGACAGAAATCCTATGCTGACAAGCGAAGGGCAGAGTTGGAATTCGAAGTGGGAGACATGGTTTTCGTGAAGGTTTCTCCTTTGCGTAATGTGGTACGTTTTGGAGCAGTTGGGAAGCTGGCACCAAGGTTCGTAGGACCCTTCCCTATCATAGAGAGGATTGGAAAGATGGCCTATAAGGTGGAATTGCCCGAAAAGCTAGCCGGAGTGCATAATGTCTTTCATGTCTCGCATCTCCGAAAGTACCTACATGAGTCCGCTGAGGTGGTTGAACCAAGCATTCTTGAAGACATTGAGGTAGAGAAAGAAGCAACCTTGAGAAAAGCTCCGATTCGTATCTTGGGAACGGAGATCAAGAAGCTAAGGAATCGAGAAGTCAAATTGGTGAAAGTTCAGTGGAGTGAAGCCGATGAAGACGCAACTTGGGAAACCGAGGAGAAGATGCGTGGGCTTTATCCATTCCTTTTTGAGGGTACATTCTCGACCTCTTTCCTAATTAGCCTATCTTTCTTTTTTATCCATGTTTATCCATGTTTATCTAGTTTATCTTGTTTCGTAGATCTTGTCATGAGAACCTTAGGTAGAAACCCTTTGGATGAAACATGTATTTGAAACATGTTATGCTTGATGGTTGCAAGTGGTTGCAAGTGTTTGCACGTGGATACTCGTGGATGCATGATACACATTAGGCACTAAGATCGGCTCACACACTTTCATGTTGCATATGCATGAGTGCTTATACTTATTCATGGATGAAACTTGTTATGCTATCACGTGGATGTTGAATATGGATGAATGTTCTGTGCACTCATGTAGAGACTATGAGTTATGTTAGGAATTTTCGTACATATGGACTCATTTCACTAACATACTTTGCATTAAGGAGGTTCACTATATCAGTACTGCCTGATTTTTGCATTAGATAAGTACATAAACACACACCTTTGCATATGATAATACGGCATTTAGAATCCTTTAAGGACAATGACTGCACGTGGATGATGTTTTGAGTAGATGGATGAAGGATGGTAGGATACGTTCTTCCTAACTTGGAGATTTCGGGGAAGAAATTCTTTAAGGAGAGGAGAATGTAACAACCCGTATTTTTAAATAACATGTTATAACATAAATCAAGGCAGAATTAAACTGTAAATCTGAATCAAGGGAAATAGGTTGTGCCATTGCGTTCGTCTCGGAAAAATACGCGAAATAGATTCCGAGTTTTCAAAAATCGGAGTCCGTATGACCGAGATATGGCCTCGCGAAGTTTCACGAAAAATTCAAATTCAAAACAGATTCAAATTTCAGAAAAAGCAGGGTAGGCGGGAAAAATCCAGCCCAGACCAGGTCGACCTGGGTGGGACCAGGTCGACTGGGGAGTCGACCCCAGGGTCGACCTGGGGGTCGACCTGCCTGGTCGGACCCAGGCAACCTGGTGCACCTATTTGGCTGTTTTGACCTGTTTTGTTGGCTAGTGACGGGATTTGATGTGAAGACCCGTAACTTCCCCGTAAAGGAAAGCGTCGGATAGTTCGAGAACAAACCACAACAGAACGCATATAAAAGAACATTTCATTGTATATTACAACAATGCATCAGATTACAAGAATATACAGAGTACGAATAAATATTACACAGAAATATCAGAGATTTAAATTACATTTAAATACATAGCAGCGGAAAATAATACAATACACAACTAGAAGAGATATACGGATACAAAGCTTTCCGGATATCATTCCAGCTGTAAACCAGGATCCTGTGAATATAAATCTGCAAAACCAAAACTACTAGCTGCCCGTGTCGAAAATAAGGGCACCCAGAGTTTAGGTTAAAACAATAAACTCCAGGTCAGTCATGTGACTGGTGTGAGAACTAAAACAGTTATTATTCTTTATTCTTAAAGTTAGGTAAATCAAGGGACCACGCCGTATAACACGGAACGGGTTTCCTCCCAAGAATACCAGTGCATGAAACAAACAGCGCAATGCTAAATAAAGAAAAATGAAGCTGTTATAAGACCCAGGTCCTATCACACAATGCAAACGCAAGCCGGGGGATAGGGTTTTCCCTTATAACAGCCAAAGAATGCTTGATACGGTTAAAACAAGTCGTTTGATACTATTATAAGTGCATAGTGCATAAAACAACTTCAAATCATAAGTATCAATCATAGGCGGCATGAGCGTCCCATGCCACTATGTCGCCATATATAGGTTTACAAATAAAACCGCAAATGTCACGTATTTGGAAATTGGATTTCCATCTATGAACCGAGGCAAAAGATAGTCCTCAACCGATTCGAGACGCTCTAGCCCGCCCCTCAGGAACAGCCGCAACTGCCCCTTGGATCGTCAGGGCCGGTCCACACGGAGTGGATTATTATGCCTGAACAATACGTCTCCCCACCCTATGGGGTGTAAGTCTGGTCCGTCAGCCGACCAGAATGCATTCGGCCGAAACCGATATAACCGAGGCGCCTCGCAACAGCAACAACCACATAAGTCAAACTCGTCAGGGCGTGTAAAACCACTGACGCCACTTCTAGCTAGAAAGAAACGCAAGTCCTCCCTGAGGTCCGTCTCCCGTTTTTGGTTCATACCTGGTGTGAAACACGCGAGGTAAACGTTACACAAAGCTACGCCACAAAGGCCGTGCTTTGATCATCACCACAAGACTTTGCTTTTCAACAGAAGCCTTGATCATTTGCATCTTAGCATGCCACACAGGCAAACCATCCTATGCAACCGATATCAGTCACACAGAATGAAATCCGATGTCAGACACACAGTCCATTTACAAGTCCGTTCTGGGTCTGAACGAAACCGGAGGCACCTAGTACCCCGCATATCCATCGATCTCCAAGTACGTCTGGACGATCACTAACTGTTTCCATCTTCTTGGGTGTACAGCCCAATCAAGATCATCAGTTATCACCCAAACGACGTGAAGACCTCCGGTCTTCTACCATCGTCTTCATCTTCGACTTATCGTCGTATCAGTTATTCAGAATGGGATAAACCCGGTCTTTCCGAATAACTCGCGTATATTTTAAATAAGTGTTACACAAACACAACATACGCCTCATTCCAATTCATTAGTCACTAACCATAAATTAATCAAGAGAATAATTCCCCAAATATTAACCCCGAAGGCCGAAACCAACATCAGATCAATATCCAGAAAACCATTCTGCTTGGCTAACCGACAGTTAGTTTCTAAATTTCACGTTCAAATCTAATTAAAGATTTAACTATCGCCTGGAGCAAAACTGGTGATACTCCATTTTCGATCTTTTCAATCTAATTAAAGATTCATTAAAACTCCACTCAGTTTTAATCGTTAACTGGGTTAAAGAATCAGTGTCATTTAAAACACGGTTCACGATAAACCCAAAATCACATTCATTAATTATCGGGTTAAAGAACAAGTGTTATTTAAAACACTGTTCACGATAAGCCCAAAAATCAATATCTATTCAATTCCAATTAAATATTATTTAATTGGTACACTTCATTAAATCTAAATAAAAAGATTTAATCTTTTCTCAACTGGGTTCAAGAATAGTGTTAGTGAAGACACCATTCACGACAAACCCAAATCACATTCGATATTCAATACAAGGCTCTGAATAGAAAATATATCGGCTTATATTCAATATCGAATTCTACGACTAACAAATGTCGTATTGGAAATAACGATATCAATATATATCTTTCAAATTTCCATAACAACACCTGTATAATCACGAATTCCAACATCGAAATATTCCGAAGACAATTTCGATTCAAATCCACTCCAATGCAATCATTGGAAATTTTGGTTATTTTTAAAACCCTTTTCGAATTCAATTTATTTATTTAAAAATAAATAGGATTATAATTCTAGTTCAAAACTAGTTCATTTCGATAAAAATTTATTTTTATCTTTTCAAGTATGGAGTTTTTCATCCCAATTCTTTCTAAATCATTTATTATGATTTTACACAAATTATTGCTATTTTTAATAATTTTATCAAGGCCCGTACAGTCGATTTCCATCAATGGCCATCGAACTGCACTTACAGCGACCTTTTTTGAATTTGATTTGGACATATCTCCAAATCCAACCGTTAGATTTCAAATTTCTAACATTCATTAGAAAGCTCTTTTCGATACGAACCCAACGGTTCCGGTTTTAGGAGAATCCGACGGTCGGATCTCCCGTAATGCCCGTTTGAAATAAATGGTCGAAATTCGCGAACTGCCGCGGCGTGGCGCGTTCTATTCAGGCCATTATATTATATATAATATATATATAATATATATATCGTCGATTTCTATTTAAAACGAATTATATAAATAGTTTTGAATTCGTTTCAAAAACATTTTCAACTTCCATTTCAATTCAAATCAAAATTGAATTCTTCTTTATAAATTCGTTTTAAAATCCATTTCTATTCAATTCAAATTTCAATTCAATTTGAATTTATTTCACTTCGCTTTCAATTCAATTCGAATTCGTTTTCAGTTCAATTCATTTCGAAATCGTTCTCAATTCAATTCATTTCGAAATCGCTTTCAATTCAATTCCTTTCGAATTCGTTTTCAATTCAATTCATTTCGAATTTGTTTTCAATTCAATTCATTTCGAATTCGTTTTCAATTCAATTCATTTCGAATTCGTTTTCAATTCAATTCATTTCGAATTCGTTTTCAATTCAATTCATTTCGAAGTCGTTTTCAATTCAATTTGAATTCGTTTTCAATTCAATTTATTTCAAAATATTTGATTTCGAAATCACTTTTCAATATTCATTTTAAAATGAATAAAATCGATATAAATATCGTTCACGTCAAAATGGCGTCAATCTAATCCTCACGGCTTCACATATTTCTATTTTCAAATATTCTATTTCAAATATTTCTATTTCAAATATTTCTATTTCAAATATTTCTATTTCAAATATTTCTTTTTTTTCTTCGAAACTGGAATGAGGCCCAATCAATTACCATATAATGTTAATTATATGGATTTTCTACAACACATGGATATATCAACAACGATGAATAATCAACCATCAACCAAAGTGCACTACACTGTATAAGCATCAAATATAGACATTTAACGCTTATAGCAGCTTGTCAATCAATCGATCGACAGATTTAATCAATCAGGATGAGTGAACTTCAAATTTCATCCTAACACCCGTGTGGGGTTTCAAACAATCAAACACATATTTTATTTGTGCAGTTAGGCGATGTGTAAAATTTATCGACCCAATCAACGTCATTCAAATAGGTGTACATAAACAAACCGTCTGGTTTGTAAATGAATATTTATTTATTCACATTCACGTTAAAAATTATATTTTTAACGATAACACATTTTATTTTAACATATGAATTTCTATTCAGTTCATTCGTTAAATAAAATGCTATTTTTATTTTTCTAACTTATTTTAGAAAATTTCGGCGGCATAACGGCACGATACTAGAAACGGGACAAGGCCTAGCCTTATCCCCGGTCTAGTGAAGGCCCACGCCATTCACACATCAATCAAATCCATTCGTTATGCAAACCACAAACTTTGGAGTAAGGATCTAACCTAGCCTTACCCCTTCGCCTTATAACGGCGCACGTCTAATCCTAACCAATTTATCGATTCGATTTTTCACACCACAAACCACATTCAAACCAATATCGCAATCAATCACCAAACAGTCAAACAAACAAGTCCATGGTCTGTGGACGATTGTGTCGGGTGCTACTAAGCACCGTCTGCATCCTAGTATATATATATAACTAGAAATATAAATTGAAAGGTGAGAAATTCTCACATTTAGCTATCCAACCATCTCGACTCTTCTTTTGCAGAAGTCTTCATTGTTTTCGCATCTTCGCCAGCTTCGTCGTCCGTAGCTACTACATATATAAAAATCGAATTTTTACTTCGTTATTCAATATATAAAAATCAAATTTTTAGTTCGCTATTCAATATATAAAAATCGAATTTTTAGTTCAAAGTTCAATATATAAAAATCGAATTTTTATATCGAAGTTCAATATATAAAAATCGAATTTTTATTTCAAAGTTCAATATATAAAAATCATATTTTTATTTCAAAGTTCAATATATAAAAATCGAATTTTTATATCGCTATTCAAATGAATAAAAATCTCATTTTTGTCATGATGTTTATATAATAAAAATCACTTCTTTAATATGACAAAAATCATGTTTTCACGTTCGCTTTCAACATATAAAAAAATATGATTTCTACTTTTGCTTTCAAATCTTTTTCTACTAAAAGATTAATCTTTTTCCTATTTTAAAGTTCAAAATAAAATCAGTTTTTCTCTTTCAAAAATAAATCAGTTTATACTTTAAAAAAATAAATCAGTTTATACTTTAAAAAAAATAAATCAGTTTATACTTTAAAAAAATAAATCAGTTTATACTTTAAAAAAATAAATCAGTTTATACTTTTTTAAAAATAAGTTTTAAATCAAAATAACATTCAGTTTTTAAATACTTTAAAAATCATTTTTCAAATTCAGTTTTTTTTATAAAATCAGTTTTTATTCCTTTTTATAAAATCAGTTTTTAAATTTTAATAAAATCAGTTTTCAAAACTTAATAAAAACAGTTTTTAAATCTTAATAAAAACAGTTTTTAAATCTTAATAAAAACAGAAATCAGTTCTTTTTTTTTTTTTTTTTTTTTTTATATATATAAACAAAATCAAGATCTTACTGTAATTAGAGGAGGGGGTGGGCTGCGTCCTCAGGTGGTGGCGGCGGACCCATGCTGGTCGGAGGCGAGAGGGCATCTGATCGGAGGGGGGCCATCGGCTTCGTCGAGGGGATTCGTGGTTCCTGCGAGGCGGAGGAGAGAGAGGGAGGCAGAGGGGGGAAGGGCGGAGCCTCGCAAGTGGTGGCGGCGGTGGGCGCTGGGCGCGGTGGTGGCTGGAGCGACGGGGGGGGTTATCGCGATTTTTGTTTTCTTTTTCTTTTTTGTTTTTTTTTTCCTTCTGAGATAAACGAACGGGGGGGGGCCTAGGTTTTAAGGGAAGGGATATTATATTTTTTTTTTTTTTTTTTTTTTTATTTATTATTTATTTATTAAAGAGTTGACTTTCACATATGACCACTAAACGAGGTCCACCGCCTGCCGCCCATAGCGTTTTACCCCCATTCCGAACACAATGGGATATGTATCGCAGGCCAATTCGATCGTCTCGATATGTTTCCTTTGAATTTACATTTAAATCACTATATTATTTTAAACGCACATTTCTAATTACCGGGGTCACATACTAACTAAAAAATTCCAAAAAAAATATTTTCTAGCTTCGTATTGACGATACGGTCCTAACAAAACTAGTTTCGTCGAATTCAGAGACCGTTAGAAAAATGGCCAATTTCAAGTCGATTAAAATCAACTGAAACTGGTCAAACGCGTTTTCTTTTGCCACGCTCACATATTGATTCGAAAAATTATGAAATTTGAAACCTAGCAATAACTTCACATCCCGGACCCAACAAAACTGGTTTCGTCGAAATCCGAGGTCGTTTGCAAAATGTCCATTTTTAAGGGCCTGAATTCCATAGCGACTATTCAGAATTTTCAACTGGACATATCTTTTGATTCCCGATATGAAATCTTAATTTTTCGGATTCGTTGGAAAGATATTCACTATTAGATTCCATTATTTTTGGTTTCACTAAAATCCGGATTATTTTGCACCCGGTACATTCAATTGAAGTTTGAAATCGAATTATCGAACTACCGCGCCATTTTCAATTCTATTTATAATTATATATAATTATTTATATTCTAACGACGACGTGTATAATATAAACGTTCGAATTATATTCAAAATAGATTTCACGTCGATATTATTTAAAATAATCTATTTTAAATAATCAAAATTCGCTAAAATTGCCAAAATAAAATTTTCAAACTGGCCCAGATTTTCCGGGTTGTTACAATCTCCCCCACTTAAAACTTTTCGTCCCCGAAAAGGAACAAAGTCGAAAGTGATTTGATTATTCAGCTCTATGTTCGATCTGGCTTTCATTCTCCAACCCTTTGGTTTCTGAGAATTTTCAAAATTTCAAAAATTTGGCTAACACCCTAAATTTTTGAAAAATTTCGCCATAACCTCCCCTGCACCGGGAGCATCGGGAAATTGCAAATAGCGTTCCCGGTCCTTCAGATCTCAAAAAGAAAAAGAAAAAGCCAAGCGGCTAGCCAATAGGCTCACAAAATCATCATCACCCAAACAAAACAGGAAATTATGTAGTAAACATGTACCTATTTGTCGGGCAAACAAATTTTATTCTCTGCTCTAGCCTCCTTGCTATGACCTGTTCAATGATATATATGTATATGCAAGCAGATGCGACCAATTTTCAATACAATTCAATATTTGATTCGATTAAGCATAATGGTTCAAAATTGGCAAACAAATAAACAAACAACACAAACATCAATCAATTAGTGGATTAACGTTTTAAATTCATAATTTTGATACATATACAAAAAATCATGTTTTGATGCCAAATCACAACAATGAATTCTAGCTATATATAAGTTTTGGTTCTCACACCAGCCTAATGGAAATATATAGAAAATCACACCTTCGAAACACGAATACCAATTCTGATGATGTTCGAACTATCATCAGAATCATCTTCGGGCGACTAGAATGTGATTCCATATCTATCCAGTATATTAAAATTTCGAATACACGCGGATCAGACGTATATGCAAAATCTATATATACTGGATTGTCCACATCAATATAAATAGATAATCAAATACGAATAATTGATTTAAATTTTCAAAACAAAAATTTGTTTTCATTTTCAAAAATATACTCTTCACACTCGTTCTAGGATACTACTGATCCTATCTCTAACGAGTCATTCTAATTGGATATTACTAATCCAATATCTGATGAATTCTTTCGTATGGTTCTAATGTGTCTTGTTCTCTGAGCTTGGTAAACCAAAGCTCTGATACCAACTGTGAAGACCCGTAACTTCCCCGTAAAGGAAAGCGTCGGATAGTTCGAGAACAAACCACAACAGAACGCATATAAAAGAACATTTCATTGTATATTACAACAATGCATCAGATTACAAGAATATACAGAGTACGAATAAATATTACACAGAAATATCAGAGATTTAAATTACATTTAAATACATAGCAGCGGAAAATAATACAATACACAACTAGAAGAGATATACGGATACAAAGCTTTCCGGATATCATTCCAGCTGTAAACCAGGATCCTGTGAATATAAATCTGCAAAACCAAAACTACTAGCTGCCCGTGTCGAAAATAAGGGCACCCAGAGTTTAGGTTAAAACAATAAACTCCAGGTCAGTCATGTGACTGGTGTGAGAACTAAAACAGTTATTATTCTTTATTCTTAAAGTTAGGTAAATCAAGGGACCACGCCGTATAACACGGAACGGGTTTCCTCCCAAGAATACCAGTGCATGAAACAAACAGCGCAATGCTAAATAAAGAAAAATGAAGCTGTTATAAGACCCAGGTCCTATCACACAATGCAAACGCAAGCCGGGGGATAGGGTTTTCCCTTATAACAGCCAAAGAATGCTTGATACGGTTAAAACAAGTCGTTTGATACTATTATAAGTGCATAGTGCATAAAACAACTTCAAATCATAAGTATCAATCATAGGCGGCATGAGCGTCCCATGCCACTATGTCGCCATATATAGGTTTACAAATAAAACCGCAAATGTCACGTATTTGGAAATTGGATTTCCATCTATGAACCGAGGCAAAAGATAGTCCTCAACCGATTCGAGACGCTCTAGCCCGCCCCTCAGGAACAGCCGCAACTGCCCCTTGGATCGTCAGGGCCGGTCCACACGGAGTGGATTATTATGCCTGAACAATACGTCTCCCCACCCTATGGGGTGTAAGTCTGGTCCGTCAGCCGACCAGAATGCATTCGGCCGAAACCGATATAACCGAGGCGCCTCGCAACAGCAACAACCACATAAGTCAAACTCGTCAGGGCGTGTAAAACCACTGACGCCACTTCTAGCTAGAAAGAAACGCAAGTCCTCCCTGAGGTCCGTCTCCCGTTTTTGGTTCATACCTGGTGTGAAACACGCGAGGTAAACGTTACACAAAGCTACGCCACAAAGGCCGTGCTTTGATCATCACCACAAGACTTTGCTTTTCAACAGAAGCCTTGATCATTTGCATCTTAGCATGCCACACAGGCAAACCATCCTATGCAACCGATATCAGTCACACAGAATGAAATCCGATGTCAGACACACAGTCCATTTACAAGTCCGTTCTGGGTCTGAACGAAACCGGAGGCACCTAGTACCCCGCATATCCATCGATCTCCAAGTACGTCTGGACGATCACTAACTGTTTCCATCTTCTTGGGTGTACAGCCCAATCAAGATCATCAGTTATCACCCAAACGACGTGAAGACCTCCGGTCTTCTACCATCGTCTTCATCTTCGACTTATCGTCGTATCAGTTATTCAGAATGGGATAAACCCGGTCTTTCCGAATAACTCGCGTATATTTTAAATAAGTGTTACACAAACACAACATACGCCTCATTCCAATTCATTAGTCACTAACCATAAATTAATCAAGAGAATAATTCCCCAAATATTAACCCCGAAGGCCGAAACCAACATCAGATCAATATCCAGAAAACCATTCTGCTTGGCTAACCGACAGTTAGTTTCTAAATTTCACGTTCAAATCTAATTAAAGATTTAACTATCGCCTGGAGCAAAACTGGTGATACTCCATTTTCGATCTTTTCAATCTAATTAAAGATTCATTAAAACTCCACTCAGTTTTAATCGTTAACTGGGTTAAAGAATCAGTGTCATTTAAAACACGGTTCACGATAAACCCAAAATCACATTCATTAATTATCGGGTTAAAGAACAAGTGTTATTTAAAACACTGTTCACGATAAGCCCAAAAATCAATATCTATTCAATTCCAATTAAATATTATTTAATTGGTACACTTCATTAAATCTAAATAAAAAGATTTAATCTTTTCTCAACTGGGTTCAAGAATAGTGTTAGTGAAGACACCATTCACGACAAACCCAAATCACATTCGATATTCAATACAAGGCTCTGAATAGAAAATATATCGGCTTATATTCAATATCGAATTCTACGACTAACAAATGTCGTATTGGAAATAACGATATCAATATATATCTTTCAAATTTCCATAACAACACCTGTATAATCACGAATTCCAACATCGAAATATTCCGAAGACAATTTCGATTCAAATCCACTCCAATGCAATCATTGGAAATTTTGGTTATTTTTAAAACCCTTTTCGAATTCAATTTATTTATTTAAAAATAAATAGGATTATAATTCTAGTTCAAAACTAGTTCATTTCGATAAAAATTTATTTTTATCTTTTCAAGTATGGAGTTTTTCATCCCAATTCTTTCTAAATCATTTATTATGATTTTACACAAATTATTGCTATTTTTAATAATTTTATCAAGGCCCGTACAGTCGATTTCCATCAATGGCCATCGAACTGCACTTACAGCGACCTTTTTTGAATTTGATTTGGACATATCTCCAAATCCAACCGTTAGATTTCAAATTTCTAACATTCATTAGAAAGCTCTTTTCGATACGAACCCAACGGTTCCGGTTTTAGGAGAATCCGACGGTCGGATCTCCCGTAATGCCCGTTTGAAATAAATGGTCGAAATTCGCGAACTGCCGCGGCGTGGCGCGTTCTATTCAGGCCATTATATTATATATAATATATATATAATATATATATCGTCGATTTCTATTTAAAACGAATTATATAAATAGTTTTGAATTCGTTTCAAAAACATTTTCAACTTCCATTTCAATTCAAATCAAAATTGAATTCTTCTTTATAAATTCGTTTTAAAATCCATTTCTATTCAATTCAAATTTCAATTCAATTTGAATTTATTTCACTTCGCTTTCAATTCAATTCGAATTCGTTTTCAGTTCAATTCATTTCGAAATCGTTCTCAATTCAATTCATTTCGAAATCGCTTTCAATTCAATTCCTTTCGAATTCGTTTTCAATTCAATTCATTTCGAATTTGTTTTCAATTCAATTCATTTCGAATTCGTTTTCAATTCAATTCATTTCGAATTCGTTTTCAATTCAATTCATTTCGAATTCGTTTTCAATTCAATTCATTTCGAAGTCGTTTTCAATTCAATTTGAATTCGTTTTCAATTCAATTTATTTCAAAATATTTGATTTCGAAATCACTTTTCAATATTCATTTTAAAATGAATAAAATCGATATAAATATCGTTCACGTCAAAATGGCGTCAATCTAATCCTCACGGCTTCACATATTTCTATTTTCAAATATTCTATTTCAAATATTTCTATTTCAAATATTTCTATTTCAAATATTTCTATTTCAAATATTTCTTTTTTTTCTTCGAAACTGGAATGAGGCCCAATCAATTACCATATAATGTTAATTATATGGATTTTCTACAACACATGGATATATCAACAACGATGAATAATCAACCATCAACCAAAGTGCACTACACTGTATAAGCATCAAATATAGACATTTAACGCTTATAGCAGCTTGTCAATCAATCGATCGACAGATTTAATCAATCAGGATGAGTGAACTTCAAATTTCATCCTAACACCCGTGTGGGGTTTCAAACAATCAAACACATATTTTATTTGTGCAGTTAGGCGATGTGTAAAATTTATCGACCCAATCAACGTCATTCAAATAGGTGTACATAAACAAACCGTCTGGTTTGTAAATGAATATTTATTTATTCACATTCACGTTAAAAATTATATTTTTAACGATAACACATTTTATTTTAACATATGAATTTCTATTCAGTTCATTCGTTAAATAAAATGCTATTTTTATTTTTCTAACTTATTTTAGAAAATTTCGGCGGCATAACGGCACGATACTAGAAACGGGACAAGGCCTAGCCTTATCCCCGGTCTAGTGAAGGCCCACGCCATTCACACATCAATCAAATCCATTCGTTATGCAAACCACAAACTTTGGAGTAAGGATCTAACCTAGCCTTACCCCTTCGCCTTATAACGGCGCACGTCTAATCCTAACCAATTTATCGATTCGATTTTTCACACCACAAACCACATTCAAACCAATATCGCAATCAATCACCAAACAGTCAAACAAACAAGTCCATGGTCTGTGGACGATTGTGTCGGGTGCTACTAAGCACCGTCTGCATCCTAGTATATATATATAACTAGAAATATAAATTGAAAGGTGAGAAATTCTCACATTTAGCTATCCAACCATCTCGACTCTTCTTTTGCAGAAGTCTTCATTGTTTTCGCATCTTCGCCAGCTTCGTCGTCCGTAGCTACTACATATATAAAAATCGAATTTTTACTTCGTTATTCAATATATAAAAATCAAATTTTTAGTTCGCTATTCAATATATAAAAATCGAATTTTTAGTTCAAAGTTCAATATATAAAAATCGAATTTTTATATCGAAGTTCAATATATAAAAATCGAATTTTTATTTCAAAGTTCAATATATAAAAATCATATTTTTATTTCAAAGTTCAATATATAAAAATCGAATTTTTATATCGCTATTCAAATGAATAAAAATCTCATTTTTGTCATGATGTTTATATAATAAAAATCACTTCTTTAATATGACAAAAATCATGTTTTCACGTTCGCTTTCAACATATAAAAAAATATGATTTCTACTTTTGCTTTCAAATCTTTTTCTACTAAAAGATTAATCTTTTTCCTATTTTAAAGTTCAAAATAAAATCAGTTTTTCTCTTTCAAAAATAAATCAGTTTATACTTTAAAAAAATAAATCAGTTTATACTTTAAAAAAAATAAATCAGTTTATACTTTAAAAAAATAAATCAGTTTATACTTTAAAAAAATAAATCAGTTTATACTTTTTTAAAAATAAGTTTTAAATCAAAATAACATTCAGTTTTTAAATACTTTAAAAATCATTTTTCAAATTCAGTTTTTTTTATAAAATCAGTTTTTATTCCTTTTTATAAAATCAGTTTTTAAATTTTAATAAAATCAGTTTTCAAAACTTAATAAAAACAGTTTTTAAATCTTAATAAAAACAGTTTTTAAATCTTAATAAAAACAGAAATCAGTTCTTTTTTTTTTTTTTTTTTTTTTATATATATAAACAAAATCAAGATCTTACTGTAATTAGAGGAGGGGGTGGGCTGCGTCCTCAGGTGGTGGCGGCGGACCCATGCTGGTCGGAGGCGAGAGGGCATCTGATCGGAGGGGGGCCATCGGCTTCGTCGAGGGGATTCGTGGTTCCTGCGAGGCGGAGGAGAGAGAGGGAGGCAGAGGGGGGAAGGGCGGAGCCTCGCAAGTGGTGGCGGCGGTGGGCGCTGGGCGCGGTGGTGGCTGGAGCGACGGGGGGGGTTATCGCGATTTTTGTTTTCTTTTTCTTTTTTGTTTTTTTTTTCCTTCTGAGATAAACGAACGGGGGGGGGCCTAGGTTTTAAGGGAAGGGATATTATATTTTTTTTTTTTTTTTTTTTTTTATTTATTATTTATTTATTAAAGAGTTGACTTTCACATATGACCACTAAACGAGGTCCACCGCCTGCCGCCCATAGCGTTTTACCCCCATTCCGAACACAATGGGATATGTATCGCAGGCCAATTCGATCGTCTCGATATGTTTCCTTTGAATTTACATTTAAATCACTATATTATTTTAAACGCACATTTCTAATTACCGGGGTCACATACTAACTAAAAAATTCCAAAAAAAATATTTTCTAGCTTCGTATTGACGATACGGTCCTAACAAAACTAGTTTCGTCGAATTCAGAGACCGTTAGAAAAATGGCCAATTTCAAGTCGATTAAAATCAACTGAAACTGGTCAAACGCGTTTTCTTTTGCCACGCTCACATATTGATTCGAAAAATTATGAAATTTGAAACCTAGCAATAACTTCACATCCCGGACCCAACAAAACTGGTTTCGTCGAAATCCGAGGTCGTTTGCAAAATGTCCATTTTTAAGGGCCTGAATTCCATAGCGACTATTCAGAATTTTCAACTGGACATATCTTTTGATTCCCGATATGAAATCTTAATTTTTCGGATTCGTTGGAAAGATATTCACTATTAGATTCCATTATTTTTGGTTTCACTAAAATCCGGATTATTTTGCACCCGGTACATTCAATTGAAGTTTGAAATCGAATTATCGAACTACCGCGCCATTTTCAATTCTATTTATAATTATATATAATTATTTATATTCTAACGACGACGTGTATAATATAAACGTTCGAATTATATTCAAAATAGATTTCACGTCGATATTATTTAAAATAATCTATTTTAAATAATCAAAATTCGCTAAAATTGCCAAAATAAAATTTTCAAACTGGCCCAGATTTTCCGGGTTGTTACATTTGATGGCTCTGATTGAATCTAGGGTTAATCCTATGGCTAATACTATCCTAATCTTCTATAAAAAGACCCCTAAACCTAGCCTAAATCACCATTATTCAATCCTACAACTAAACTATGTCAAATTTGTTCCTCTCATGGCCTCCACTCTCATGCTAAAATTCCTAAGTTTATTTCAATGAGAGATTGTGAGTTCATACAAGTGTTTTCAAGCTTGTATGAGTGTTCTTAGTTTGCATTCAAGTCAAGTTGCAACATTTCAATTTCAAAGCAAGGGTTTTTATTGATTTGGCTCAAGGGTTTTCATTGGAGCTTTCATATTTGGGTCTTTTTGGTGATTGGATAAGGGCTTCGTCTCAATCTTTATAATAAATATTCATGTGTGTCTTCATAGCATTGTAAGCCCTTTTTCTACTTTCTTTTTATTGAACTCTAAAGTTAAATGAATGATGCAAGTTTGGGTTGATCATTATGATACGCAAGTTTGGTTGATCATTATGCTATGCAAGTTGGTTCAATCATTATGTATGACACATGTTGCTATGTTATGTAAGTTTGGGTTGATCATTATACACATGTTATCATGTTATGAAAGTTAAACTTGAGTTTGTGAGCATAAAGCTTCAAGCTTTATATTAAAGGTTGCATTTTGGCAACATGAAAGTTATCATATCCCTTATGGTAACTTGCATGGGAGGCTAAATGCGAACTTCTAGCAACTTCTACATGCCATTTATCACCATGCATCACTTATATGCTAAGTTTGGTTTTATGCATACTTTTGAAGCCTAATGACGCAATATGCAAGTATATGAACATATGTACATTTCATATGCCACCATGTTAAACTTGTGGCTTCAACACCTTTTTGTCATGATTATGCCAAATTCCCTATTTTATCCTTTATGCGTTGTTGCGACTATGTAAACGATGGGATTACGTTGGGGTTGGGTAACATTATGACATAAACATGGTTTTTATAACATAACGTGATATGTTAGCTTGTAATTATGTTTTGGAAACATAATGGACATGACACTTAGAAAATATGAGTGTGGCCAACTCGAGGTTTGGTTGAGTTTGTAGCATAAATCTACCCGGACCCGCCCGGCTTAACTAGTGGCTACAAACAATAGGACCCAATGTGAGAAGTTGGTCATGTTGTGCTCGAACCCGAGGTTAGACCAAGTTGTGGTGTAAAGCTACCCGGACCCGCCCGGCTTAACTAGTAACCACAACAAGGTCTAATGTGAGAGGTTAAAGCACATTAAGTTAATTAATGCCTCCTGATTAGGGTTAAGTCATGGTCCACTTAATACTTAATCAATTTGGGCTTGATGGGTTAATCGGGGTTAAGTCATGAACCTTGGGTACACTTAACCAATTTAATCCACGTTTGGATCGGGTTAACCACATTTAACCCGTTAAGGAAACCCTAGTTGCCTGGTCCTTTTCAGCAGTAACCCTCTTGATAGTATCATAAGACCCTAGGACTAGGCTAGGGTGGGGCACGATTACTGGGCTGACATGTAAGCGACCAAAACGATGGCTGAGTAGGTACGCCGGTGTAGGTCCAGGCGGACTATGGTCGTGCACATAGTGCGGAGTTGGAAAATCAGGCACGGGTACCAGTAGATCTGGACTGTGCATACTTGATTCGTGTCTGAGGTTGACCTCCAAAGCCAGTGTGCTTGCAAGAGTTACCCTGGCGGAGGTGGGGTGTTACAACCTCTAGCTAGAAGGAAACATATGCACTCCCTACGTCCTTTATCCCGTTTTAGACTCATACCGGGGTGTGAGGCTCACAAATTAACGCTACAACACAAAGCTACGCTATATTAAAGCCATGCTTTGATCATCAACCATAAGACCTTGCTTTTCATCAAAAGTCTTGATCATTGCATCTCAACATGCCACATTGACAATCCGTACCATACCATTGATTTCCTCCAATATATAACCTCTAAGCTCGTACATCTCAGAGAAGGGTGTTAAGCAAGAGAATAAATTCATCAAACATATATATATATATTTATATTTAGCAGAGATCAATGAATACAGTGCGAAGTATAATGTCAAACATACAAACCATTTACAAGTTCGTTCTGGATCTAAACGAAACCGGAGGCACCTTATTCCTCATCCCATATATCCAATACAGGAGAGGGGTTTTGCATATCTGGTCGAACTCCAAGTACGTCTGGATGATCGCCACTTATTACCTCTACTTGGGTGCACTTTCCAAGTGAGACATGAACAATAGACCAAACGATGTGAAGACCTAACCACCGTCTTCATTCCTTCGACTTTCAATCATCGTGTCAGTTATTCAGAATGGGTTAAACCCGGTCTTTTCGAATAACTCACTTATCTTATAATCAAGTGCTATAAAAACATATCACATGCCTCATTCCAATCCAGAATATTATTTTATTCAAATATTCTTATTACTGGGAATTATCCTCATAAATGTTTTCAAAAATTTAATTCATTTAAACCTCTTGCTTAAATCATTCTTTGAAAACCATGGCAAAAGATTTTGTATTATCTTTAAACAATCTTAAATGAAATTAAGGTTTATTAACTAGTCGGGATTATCGAGCCTTACCGAAGTAATCATTTATTTTATTATGGCAATCCCAACTTATTCATCCCACAGAGCAAATCTGGTGGTACTCCATTTTTAACACCCATAGTGTTATCGGTAAATTTAATTACCATTTAACTTTCAAATGTAATTAAAGATTTAACTATCGCAAGGAGGAAAACTGGTGGAACTCCATTTCAAACATTTCTTCAATTCGGTGAATTAAATTACCTCATTCACATTTAAATCTAATTAAAGATTCATTAAAATGCTAGTTTAGTTTTAATCTCAATAATCATTATTTTATGATTATTCAACCCTTGAAAATCAATCTTTTCATTATTTGGGTTAAAGAACAAATGTCATGTAAAAACACCGTTCACAATAAATCCAAAATCATCTTCCATTAAATATGGAATCTTCACAGAAATCTGAACAATTTATAATCTATATAAATTTCCGTATCCGACCAATACTATAAGTGGAATAACGGCAAGGCCTTTTAAATTCCATTAATAGTAAATTCCTTCCTTCATAGAAGTTCATCTCAATTATTATTAATCGAATTCTATCAACTCCAATTCAATTAAATAAACTGGAAAACTTTATTAAATCTTATATAATAGATTTATTACTTGCACAAGTGGGTTCAAGAACAATATTAATGAAGATACCATTCACAATGAACCCAAAATCCAATTTGATATTAAATATAAGATCTTAAATGGAAATCATGTCAACTTACATTCAATACCAAATTATGGAACTAATTGATATCATTTTAGAATAATGATATCAATATCTTTCAAATTTCCACAACAATATCCGTATAATCACGGAATTCAATATCGAAATATCCGAAGATAATTTCCATTCAAATTCATTCCAATATATATATATATATATATATATATATACACGTATACATATATACATATATGTTGGAAAACTCTGGTTATATTAAAATTATTCTCAATCCAATTTGTTAATTTAAACTTATTGGATTATTGTTCTAGTTGTTAACAAGTTCATTCTGATAAAAACAACTTTTACCTTTTCAAATAAGGAATATTTCATCCAAAATCTTTCCAAATCATTTATTATGATTTAACATAATTAATTCATATTTTATTAAGGCCCTTACAGTCGGCTTCCAATATCGGCCACAAAACTACATCCATAGCGACCTTTGCCAAAACTGATTTGGACATATTTTAAAATCTAACCATTAGATTTCAAATATCTGATTATCATTCGAAATCTCTTTTTGATACGAACCCAACAGTTCCAGTTTTAGGAGAATTCGACGATCGGATCTCCCGTTACGTCCATTTAAAGTCAATGGTCAAAATTCGCGAACGGTCGCTGCGGGGAACGTTCTATCAGGCCATTTAAATAAATATAATATATTTCGTCGATTTCTATTTAAAATGTATTTTATAAAACGTTTATAAATTCGTTTTAAAAACGATTCCAACTTCCATTTCAATTTTAAATCAAAATTGAATATTCCATATCATTATAAGATTAAAATGGTAATATTTTCAAAACATCGGATTTTGAAATCAAATCTTTTCTATATTCATTATAAAATGAATAAAATAGACAGAAAATTCCGTTCGAGTTAGAATGGCGTATATCTACTTAACTCGGCTTCATATTCATTTCAGTAATGAATATTTCAATATTTTCGTGTCCATTCAAAATCTGACATCAAAATCATATTTTAATTCTTCATTGAATATTATTTTAAAATATTCGTTATATTCTAAATTGGAATCAGACTCGATCAATTACCATATAATTTTATTTATATGGATTCCATACATCGCATGTATTCAAAAATAGTGATAAACAACTATTAAACATTCAATTCACATCCAAAGTGCGATTTACAACTGTATAAGCATTAAATAATCAAATAACGGTTATAATAATTTGTCAATCAATTGGTTGACATACAATTAAATCCAAAGGAGATGTGAATTAATTATCATCCCCAGACCCGTGTGGGGTTTCAAACCATTAAACAAATATTATTATTTGTGTACTTGGGCGATGTGTAAAATTATCGTCCCAATATCCGTGTGGGGTTTACATCACGATCCATGTGAACTTATCTAATATTTTCGTGGTTTAATATAAACATTTATTTTTTTTATAATGCGTATTTTTACAGTTTAATAATAATATTTATTATTTTTATTTTTGAAAGTTAAACGCAAAATTTTATTAATATCCAATATATTTACAATACAAATTACAGCATATACAAGTATGCTATGGCATGTAACCATCCCTCTCTATTACTCTCCTAATTCTCAAATACTCACTCACAAAAACTCAAGTGATTACTGAAGGGAGAATTCAACAAGACTAAAGTATAAACAGCTTCTTTAGTAACCAATTTTGCACACCAACAGCACTTGCATCTAACTCATCAGCCTTACCACTATTCCCAAAAAACAGTACATTTCATTACCAACTTCCATCTGATCTGACACAAGGACCAAAACATACCCAAGTGAAGAAAGGAACAAAAAAGGGGTCAGGATTGCGCCTAGTGTTTCTTTTCTACGACTTCACATTGCTACCGGTAGGTAGTATGTCCTCAACTGTGAACTCTTGTCCCTTATCAAGATCATCGTCAGCCTAAAATTTACCTTTAAGTTTCTTCCCTTTGGATTTTGATGAGAGATAGGCACTCATTGATATGGCGGAGGATAATGAAAAAGAAACAATAGCTGGTGGAGGAAGAATTAGATGGTCAGGAGGCATTAAATTTGCATATGGGGGAGCAGATTGCATGACACTAGAAGAAGTTGTGCCAGTAAAAGCAGAAGAAAAATTCAAACTGGTAGAAGCAGGAGAGCTTTGACTATATATTGATGAACATGACATAATACAGTAATAGTTGAACAAGAAGCAGCAAGAGAGGCACTAGTAGATAAACCAGAAAAGGAAGAGCTAGTTCCCAAGCATGTGGAATTATCAAGACAAGAAGTTGTTTCATTACCTGTAACCTTGTTTGAAGTTTCTAAATGTTCTCTTGTATCATAAAATAGATTGCCAACCATGGCATCTATCTCATTGACTATTTTACTGGCCTGCTCCTCAGTATTAGCTGTAAAATCTGATTGAACATTAGTAACCACTTCATGATCAAACCGTCAACATCAGTTACATTCTGCTCTATGTCATCAGTAGCTAAGCTTGCAAATGAGTTAACATTTTCATTGCTAGCAACATCTGCTTTATTTGTACCCTTATTAGTATCAACCTCCTTTTTCTTCCAATACTTCTTTTTCTTGTTATAAACATTTGTCCATATATCCTGACTACCATTTGCATGTATATTGATATGTGGCTTCTATACTTGCACATTCTCATCTGCTCGATAATCCTTCATATTAGCATTGACCTAATTATGATTATCCTTGTTCTTATTAGCATGTAACTCACATTGGATTGAATCATGGCCAAATACCTTACAGTTGACACAAATCATTGGTCTCTAGTCATAGCTAACCTTTACAATTGGACAAGTATCCCCCAATCCATCTATCTCAATAACATTAGGTAACTCATATTCAGGTGAGACTTTGACCAATGCCTTTGCATATCTGAACCTATCTAACCTTTCAATACTAATATCAAAACAGATAAGTCTTCCGACATGATTCACTAGCCAATTGATGCTTATTAGAGTCCATAAAACCATGGGTATTCTATATAAATGGATACAAACAGGGACTTTTCTAACTTGAGATTGGGCATAGCCTATAGTTGGATCCCAAACAAATATGATAAACATCCTACCACGTATGAAAATGGGAACAGATCTGAGAATTTTTTCCCTATCCAAGTCATTGGAGAATTTGAAGTAAAATTGAAACCCATCCGATTTAATATCAACCTCCCCAATTAGCTTCCAAGGCTTTCGCAAGTAATTAGTTACAGCATGAAAAGATAATGTACCATCTAGGTAAAAACCGATCAGAAAATTATTCCAGTAGTTAAGACCTTGTTTGACTAGGTCTGGTATCATCTGCTTCTTTCCATCTCTCGGAATATCAAATGAAGTGGCTTATACGATCCTGCGTTACTTGGAGTAGATCTAAAAAGAGAAGCATTTGATTTTACTAGAAAAGATGCTTGCGATAGATTTGCCCATTCTAGAGGAACATCTTTCGAAGAGGAGGGATTTCCAGAGGTAGGTGGTGGGTGAGGGGGTTTAGAGGGAGGAGGGCAGATGGAAGAGGTGGAAAGGCATCGGAAGCGAAGGAGGAGGAGATAGGAGAAGAAGAATGAGATGTCACTGCCTCCATTTGCTAGATCATTTGATAAAAGGACAAATTGATACCATTAATCACAAGCAATAAGTATATACTCATCTATAAAAATAAATAACTGTACAAAATGGTTGAGTGAGAGAGTTCTCACTTTTGGTTTCCACTTCATCACTCTTTAATTGATGATTTTCTTTTGAGTCAAATTAAACTTGGGTTTGATCCAAAAATGCATCTTGCTCTAAATTTGACCAAATTAGTTTTGTTGTGAAGCTCTTGACTCCATGATCGCAGCGGATCCAGTTTTGCACGATTCTGCATGCGTGGTAAAAAGATATTAATGTATGAATTTTAAACAAATTAAAACAATAATTAAAAACCTTAATTAACCTCTAATTTCTTTCAACTGTCATTCCCCCCTAGATAATCGTTGTTGCCGGCAGAGGCCTCCTGGACGTCGGCCAACCACCCCAGTCCCATCTCCATTAAATAGCGCGCCTGCGCGTGACGTGGCGCGGCCCAGTTCGTCGCCGGCGATCCAAAATCAGCTGGAGCCTCAAATTCACGTGGTTCGAAATTCTGGCCACCGCAGGCGATGCCACGGTCACGCACCCCCACTGTTCGCTGTGCCTTGCCACCGCCGATCATCCACTTTTGAATGCCATCATTTGAAAATGCCTCCAGCGCCGCCACGAGAAAGAAATCTGATCGCTGCTCCTCTTTGAACGTCAGCGATGTTTAACTCGATTTTCCCACTGCTTCGTCCACTTTCAGGCCAAACCATTTGAAGCAAAGTTGTCAAGCATTCTCCTGTGACGGCCTGGAATTTCGCTCGATCCGAATCAGTCGTTAAACCGATCTAGACCGGTCGAAACCCCTGATCGTTTTGAGAACAGGACAAATCAGAACGTAGACAAAAGAACATTTCATTGTTATTACAACAATTCCATCAGATATAAGAATATACAGAGTATAAATGAATAAATTACATTCGATAATTATCAGAGATTACAATAAATTACATAGCAGCGGAAAAATAATACAAAGCACAACTGAAGGTGATATACAGATACAGAGCTTTCCGGATATCATTCCAGCTGTAAACTAGGATCCTGTGAATATAAATCTGCAAAACCAAAACTACTAGCTGCCCGTGCGGAAAATAGGGGCACCCAGAGTTTAGGTTAAAACAATAAACTCCAAGTCAGTCATGTGACTGGTGTGAGAACTAAAACAATTATTTAAAACTTTACTTTAAAAGAGAGTAATTCAAGGGACCACGCCGTATAACACGGAACGGGTTTCCTCCCAAGAATACCAGTGCATAGAATAAACAACGCAATGCTTTTTCAAAAAATGAAGCTATTATAAGACCCAGGTCCCATCACACAATGCAACGCAAGCCGGAGGATAGGGTTTTACCTTATAACAGCCAAACATGCTTGGTACGTTTAAAACAAATCATTTGATACTATAATGGGTGTACAGTGTCAAAACAATTTCAATCATAAATATAAATCATAGACAGCATAAGTGCCCCATACCACTAGGTCGCCATACTAGGCTCTACAAATAAAACCGAAATACACGTATTGGAAATTGAATTTCTGTCATGAGTCGAGGCAAGGGGAAAGCTCCTCTCCGCTTCGAGACACTCTAGCAAATGCCTCAGGACTACGCACTCTGGGCAACCCCGGATTCGGCTGGGCCGGTCCTCTCTTACGTTTGAGGATTAATTATTCCTGAACACACGTTTCCCGGTCCTTACAGACCTAAAATCGAGGCGCCTCATTCCAACAACCACAAAGGTGAAAAGTATATAAATGTCAGGGCTGGTAAGTCACTGACACCACCAAAGCTAGAAAAAAACGTCGTGTTCTCCCAGCGGTCTGTATCCCGTTTTAACTCAAACCGAGGTGTGAGGCTCGCGAATTCACGTTATACACAAAGCTGCCACGTAGGCCGTGCTTTGATCATCAACCACAAGACTTTGCTTTTCAACAGAAGCCTTGATCCATGCAACTCAGCATGCCACACAGGCAATTCATGCCATGCGATTGATATCTATCAATATATAACCTCTAAGCTCGTACGTCTCAGAGAAGGGCGTTAAGCAAGAGAATAAATTCTCCGCCGCCAAACAGATATATATTTAACAGAAATCAATCAACACAGAATAAAATCCAATGTCAGACACGCAATCCATTTACAAGTTCGTTCTGGGTTTGAACGAAACCGGAGGCACTTTCCTCGCATATCCATCGATCTCCAAGTACGTTTGGACGATCACCAACTGATTCCCTTATCTCGGGTGTACAGCCCAATCAAGATCATCAGTAATCACCCAAACGATGTGAAGACATCCGGTCTTCAACCACCGTCTTCATCTTCGACATACCGTCGAATCGGTTATTCAGAATGGGTAAAAACCCGGCCTTTCCGAACAACCCGCGTATATTAAAAACAAATGTCACACCAACACAACATATGCCTCATTCCAATTCAGTAGTCACTAACCGCAAATTAGCAAGAGAACAATTTCCCAAATATTAACCCCGAAGGCCGAAACCAACATCAGATCAATACCCAAAAAACCATTCTTCTTAACTAACCTACAGCTAGTTTCTAAATTTCACATTCTTAGGGAAAGGTTCCCATTAATTTTATCCAAGATAAATTCTTTAAAATTTATCCTTTAATCTTCCTTTGGATGTCATTTCAAACCAAATTATGGTTTTTCAAATTAGTCGAGATTAGCGAACCACACCGGAGTAATTATTTATTTTATTTCCTAATCCTAACCTATTCATCCCATGAAGCAAAACTGGTAATACTCCATATTTAACACCACAGTGTTGTCGGTAAAATTAATTACCATTTCACGTTCAAATCTGATTAAAGATTTGACTATCGTTTTGGAGCAAAACTGGTGATACTCCATTCTCGCTCATTTTCTAAATTTAATAATTTATATTATCAATTCACATTTCAATCTAATTGCAGATTCATTAAAACTTCTTTTTCTGGGTTAAAGAACTAGTGTCATTTAAAACACATTTCACGATAAACCCAAATCACATTCTATTTAGTATCGGGTTAAAGAACTAGTGTTATTTAAAACACAGTTCATGATAAACCCATGAATCAATTCTATTTAAACCCATTTCAAATCCAGTTTATTTATTTAAAAATAAATGGGCTTTAATTTCAGTTCAAAACTAGTTCATTTCGATAAAAATCTATTTTTATTTTTTCAAATATGGAGTTTTTCATCTTAATTTTTCCCAAATCATTTCTTATGATTTTACACAAATTATTGATATTTTTAATAATTTTATCAAGGCCCGTACAGTCGATTTTCAACAACGGCCATCGAACTGCACTTATAGCGACCTTTTCCAAATTTGATTTGGTCGTATCTCCAAATCCAACCGTTAGATTTCAAATTTCTAATACTCTTAGAAATCTCTTTTCGATACGAACCCAACGGTTCCGGTTTTAGGAGAATCCGACGGTCGGATCTCCCGTAATGTCCGTTCGAAGTTAATGGTCGAAATTCGCGAACTGCCGCGGCGCAGCGCATTCTATTCAGGCCATTATATTATATATATAATATATATTTCGTCGATTCCTATTTAAAATGAATTTTATAAATAGTTTTGAATTCGTCTCAAAAACAATTTCAACCTTTATTTCAAATTCAAATCAAAATTGAATTTTCTGTTATAAATCCTTTTTACTTTCATTTTTATTGGATTTCAATTCAAATCGATTTTAATTCGATTCGAATTCATTTTCTTTTCAATTCAATTCGAATTCGTTTTCTTTTCAATTCAATTCGAATTCATTTTCTTTTCAATTCAATTCGAGTTCGTTTGCTATTTAATTCAAATCAAATTCATTTTCCTATTCAATTCAAATCAAATTCATTTTCTATTCAATTCAATTCGAATTCATGTTCTTTTCAATTCAATTCGAATTCGTTTTCTATTCAAATCAAATTCAATTCGTTTTCTATTCAATTCAAATTCAATTCGTTTTCTATTCAATTCAAATTCAATTCATTTTCTATTCAATTCATTTTCTATTCAATTCAATTCAAATTGGTTTTCTATTCGATTCAATTCAAATTGATTTTCTATTCGATTCAATTCAAATTGGTTTTCTATTTGATTCAATTCAAATTGGTTTTTTATTCGATTCAATTCAAATTGGTTTTCTATTCGATTCAATTCAAATTGGTTTTCTATTCGATTCAATTCAAATTGGTTTTCTATTCGATTCAATTCAAATTGGTTTTCTATTCGATTCAATTCAAATTTAAAAACGAATATAATCGATATAAATATCGTTCGCGTCAAAATAGCGCATCTCTAATCAATACGGCTTTATATATTTCAATAATTCCGTTATTCTATTCAACAAATGAATATTTATTTTATTCAATACATGAATCTATACTTCTGTCAACACATGACTAATCTCAACGAATGAGTATTGTCCACGTGTGACTAAATTTTATTGTTAAAATATTTCGTTCAACACATGACTAATCTCAACGGATGAGTACTGTCAACACATGAACCTTTATTTTATAATATTCTTTATTTTCTAAATTGGAAGGAGGCCCAATCAATTACCATATAAAGTTAATTATATGGATTCCATACAACACATGTATATAATAGCAACGACAAATAATCAACCATCATCCAAGGTGCACTACACTGTATAAGCATCAAATATAAATATCTAACGCTTATAACAGCCTGTCAATCAATCGATCGACAAACAACTAATTATTGGGATTAGTGTATGTCGTATTTTATCCCAATACCCGTGTGGGGTTTCAAACAATCAAACACAGATTTTATTTGTGCAGTTGGGCGATGTGTAAAATTTATCGTCCCAATCAATGTCCTTCAAATAGGTGCACATAAACAAACCATCCGGTTTGTAAATGAATATTTATTTATTCACATTCACGTCAAAAATTATATTTTTAACGATAAAACATTTTATTTCAACACATGAATTTTTATTCGGTTCATTTATCAAATAAAATGATATCTTTATTTTTCTAACTTATTTTTAGAAAATTTCGGTGGCATAACGGTGCGATACTAGAAACGGGATGAGGCCTAGCCTTATCCCCGGTCTAATGAAGGCCCACGCCATTCACACATCAATCAAATCCATTCCATTTCACCAAACAATTTAATTCAAACCAAATAATCTAACCAACTACACAACCAAACAAACAAGTCCATGGTCTGTGGACGATTGTGTCGGGTGCTACTAAACACCGTCTGCATCCTAGTATATATATATATATAACTAGAAAAAGGAATTTTGAGTGAGAATTTCTCACCAATAGCTATCCAATTCCACGACACTTCATTTATAGAAAATCTTGTCGTTCTTGCCTTTTGTCACTTTCGCTGCCCGTAGTCACTACATATATAAAAATCACATTTTTATATACTGATGTCTTTAAAATAAAAATCGCATTTTTATTTGTTCACTTTCAATTTAAAAATCATATATTTTTTTATCACTTTATATATTTAAAAATCGAATTTTAACTTCGCTATTCAATATAAAAAAATCAATTTTTACTTTACTATTCAATATATAAAAATCGAATTTTTACTTCGCTATTCAATATATAAAAATCGAATTTTTACTTCGCTATTCAATATATAAAAATCGAATTTTTACTTCGCTATTCAATATATAAAAATCGAATTTTTACTTCGCTATTCAATATATAAAAATCGAATTTTTACTTCGCTATTCAATATATAAAAATCACGTTTTTATTATAAAAATCATCTCTTTATAAAACAAAGATCACAACTTTTATATGAATAAAAATCGTTTCTATTCTTGTATGTGTTAAAAATCTTTACTTTTCACTTTTCAAAATCTAAACTTTCCAAACTGAAAAATCGGATTTTTATAACACTAAAAATCCTATCTTTGTGTGATTAAAACTGAAATCAAACAATGTTTATATATATATACTGAATTTAGATCACTAAAAAACCCTATTTTTAATTACTTTAAATAAATAAAACAAAGAAGCGAACAAAATAAAACTTACAGGCTAAAGGGGGTGGGGTTGGCGACACCGAGGGGGGTGCTGATGGGCGGAGAGTGGTGCAGGCGGCAGGCAGAGGGGGGTCCACCGGGTTCGACGTGGCGCTTGGGATTTGCGATTAGAACTGGAGAAGGAGGAGAGACGTGGCGAGAGGAGGGAGATGGAGGAGAAGGCGGCGTGGTGTGGAGGAAGAAGAAGAAGAGGCCGCGGCAGCAGCAACAGGGGGGTCGCTGCACCTGAAGCGCGGTTGGAAGGGGAGTGTAATAACCCGTAAAATGCGCGCCAGTTTGAAATTTTTATTTTGACAATTTTGGCGAATTTTGAATATTTAAAATGAATTATTTTAAATAATAACGACGAGAAATTTATTTTGAATAGAATTCGAACGTATATATTATATACGTCGTCGTTAGAATATATAATAATTATATATAATTATAAAAGGAATTGAAAATGGCGCGGTAGTTCGATAATTCGATTTCAAACTTCAATTGAATGTACCGGGTGCAAAACAATCCGGATTTTAGTGAAACCAAAAATAATGGAATCTAATAGTGAATATCTTTCTAACGAATCCGAAAAATCAAGATTTCATATCAGGAATCAAAAGATATGTCCAGTTGAAAATTCTGAATAGTTGCTATGGAATTCAGGCCCTTAAAAATGGACATTTTGCAAATGACCTCGGATTTCGACGAAACCAGTTTTGTTGGGTCCGCAGTGTCAAGTTATTGCTAGGTTTTAAATTTCATAATTTTTCGAATCAATATGTGAGCGTGGCAAAGGAAAACGCGTTTGACCAGTTTCAGTTGATTTTAATCGACTGGAAATTGGCCATTTTTCAAACGGTCTCAGAATTCGACGAAACTAGTTTTGTTAGGACCGTATCGTAAATACGAAGCTAGAAAATATTTTCCTGGAATTTTTAGAGTTAGTATGTGACCCCGGTAATTTGAAATGTACGTTTAAAATTCAATATAGTGATTTAAATGTAAATTTAACGGAAACTGATTGTAACAATCAAATCAGCTTGCGATACATATCCCATTGTGTTCGGAATGGGGGTAAAACACTATGGACGATAGGCGGTGGGCCTCGTTTCGAGGTCGTATGTGAAAGTCAACTCTTTAGGATAAAATAAATTAATTAATTAATAAAAAAAAATTATCTTCCCTCTTTAACTTCTGCCCCCCCCCCCACTATTTCCAAACCGAAATCGAACTAGAAAAGAAAAAAAAACAAGAAAAACCCTAACCACCATCCACCTTGTCGCGATCCGCCACCCTCCTCCACCTTCATCCGCCCTCCGCCTCGATCCGATCTCCCTCCTCCTCTTCTCTTTTCCGCATCGATCCTCTTCCCTTCTGCCACGAGACCGACGCGCGCCATCCCTCCTTCGAAGCCGCACCTCCAGCCTTAGCCACCGCCGTCAGAGGTCGAGCCCCCTCCTCCCCTCGAAACCCATTCCGACGCCCATCACCTGAGACCGCGCCACCTTCTCCTCCTGAACACTGCCGTGACTTCTTCCCCCCTCCATTTTACTGTAAGTTTTTTTATTTATTTTTATTTTATTTAAAACATAAAAGAAAACTGTTTTTTTATTTATATTAAAACTGTTTTTTTATTATGTTAATACTGTTTTTTTTTAGTATGTTAAAATTGTTTTTTTTATAGGTTGAAAACTGAAAATTTTATAAAGTTAAAACTGTTTTTTTTTATTTTTTAAGAAAAAAAAAGTGAAAAGATTTAAACTTTAAAAAGGAAAGGATTTGAACTTTTAGAAGTAAAATCAGATTTTTATATATTGGAAGTCGAAGTAAAAATAGGATTTTTATATATTGAATAGCGAACTAAAAATAGGATTTTTATATATTGAATAGCGAACTAAAAATAGGATTTTTATATATTGAATAGCGAACTAAAAATAGGATTTTTATATATTGAATAGCGAACTAAAAATAGGATTTTTATATATTGAATAGCGAACTAAAAATAGGATTTTTATATATTGAATAGCGAAATAAAAATGGGATTTTTATATATAGAACTTCGAAATAAAAATATGATTTTTATATATAGAATAGCGAAGTAAAAATTCGATTTTTACATAGGTAGTGAAAGCGGACAACGAAGATGACGAAGAGGCGAGAACGACGAAGTTTCTGCAAAAGAAGAGCCGTGGAGCTAGGATAGCTATATGTGAGAATTTCTCACCTTTCAATTTCATTTCTATTTATATATATATATACTAGGATGCAGACGGTGCTTAGTAGCACCCGACACAATCGTCCACAGACCATGGACTTGTTAGTTTGGTTACATAGCTTAGTTATATGATTTGATTTGAATTTGGTTGTTTGGTGAATTTGATTGATGTGTGAATGGCGTGGGCCTTCACTAGACTGGGGATAAGGCTAGGCCTTGTCCCGTTTCTAGTATCGTGCCGTTATGCCGCCGAAATTTTCTAAAATGTGTTAGAAAAATAAAAATATCATTTTATTTAAAGAATGAACTTAATCGAAATTCATATGTTGGAATAAAATGTTTTATCGTTAAAAATATAATTTTTAACGTGAATGTGAATAAATAAATATTCATTTACAAACCAGACGGTTTGTTTATGTACACCTATTTGAAGGACAATGATTGGGTCGATAAATTTTACATATCACCCAACTGCACGAATAAAAATCTGTGTTTGATTGTTTGAAACCCCACACGGGTGTTGGGATGAAATTTGAAGTTCACTCATCCTGATTGATTAAATATGTCAATCGATTGATTGACAGGCTGTTATAAGCATTAGATATCTATATTTGATGCTTATACGGTGTAGTGCACTTTGGTTGATGGTTGATTATTCATCGTTGCTATTATATACATGTATTGTATGAAAAATCCATATAATTAACTTTATATGGTAATTGATTGGGCCTCATTCCAGTTTTAAAATAGAAATATTTGAAATAGAAATATTCGAAATGGAATATTTGAAAATATCAATATATGAAGCCGTGTTGATTAGATTGACGCCATTTTGACGTGAGCGATATTTATATCGATTTCGAAATGAATTGAATTGAAAACGATTTCGAAATGAATTGAATTGAAAACGATTTCGAAATGAATTGAATTGAAAACGATTTCGAAATGAATTGAATTGAAAACGATTTCGAAATGAATTGAATTGAAAACGATTTCGAAATGAATTGAATTGAAAACGATTGCGAAATGAATTGAATTGAAAACGATTGCGAAATGAATTGAATTGAAAACGATTTCGAAATGAATTGAATTGAAAACGATTTCGAAATGAATTGAATTGAAAACGATTTCGAAATGAATTGAATTGAAAACGATTTCGAAATGAATTGAAATGAAAACGATTTCGAAATGAATTGAATTGAAAACGATTTCGAAATGAATTGAAATGAAAACGATTTCGAAATGAATTGAATTGAAAACGATTTCGAAATGAATTGAATTGAAAACGATTTCGAAATGAATTGAATTGAAAACGATTTCGAAATGAATTGAATTGAAAACGATTTCGAAATGAATTGAATTGAAAACGATTTCGAAATGAATTGAATTGAAAACGATTTCGAAATGAATTGAATTGAAAACGATTTCGAAATGAATTGAATTGAAAACGATTTCGAAATGAATTGAATTGAAAACGATTTCGAAATGAATTGAATTGAAAACGATTTCGAAATGAATTGAATTGAAAACGATTTCGAAATGAATTGAATTGAAAACGATTTCGAAATGAATTGAATTGAAAACGATTTCGAAATGAATTGAATTGAAAACGATTTCGAAATGAAATGAATTGAAATCGATTTCGAAATGAATTGAATTGAAAACGAATTCAAATTGAATTGAAATTTGAATTGAATAGAAATGAATTTTGAAACGAATCTATAAAGAAGAATTCAATTTTGCTTTGAATTGAAATGGAAGTTGAAATAGATTTTGAAACGAATTCAAAACTATTTATATAATTCGTTTTAAATAGAAATCGACGAAATATATATTATATATATTATATATATAATATAATGGCCTGAATAGAACGCGCCGCGCCGCGGCAGTTCGTGAATTTCGACCATTTATTTCAAACGGACATTACGGGAGATCCGACCGTCGGATTCTCCTAAAATTGGAACCGTTAGGTTCGTATCGAAAAGAGCTTTCTAATGAATGTTAGAAATTTGAAATCTAACGGTTGGATTTGGAGTTACGTCCAAATCAAATTTGAAAAAGGTCGCTGTAAGTGCAGTTCGATGGCCATTGTTGGAAATCGACTGTACGGGCCCTGATAAAATTATTAAAAATAGTAATAATTTGTGTAAAATCATAAGAAATGATTTAGAAAGAATAGGGATGAAAAACTCCATATTTGAAAAGATAAAAATAGATTTTTATCGAAATGAACTAGTTTTGAACTAGAATTATAATTCTATTTATTTTTAAATAAATAAATTGAATTTGAAATGGTTTTGAAAATAACCAAAATTTCCAATGATTGCATTGGAATGGATTTGAATCGAAATTGTCTTCGGAATATTTCGATGTTGGATTTCGTGATTATACAAATGTTGTTATGGAAATTTGAAAGATATAGACATGTATATCGTTATTTCCAATACGATATTTGTTAGTCGTAGGGTTTGATATTGAATATAAGCCGGTATATTTTCTATTCAGAGCCTTGTGTTTAATATTAAATGTGATCTGGGTTTGTCGTGAATGGTGTCTTCACTAACACTGTTCTTGAACCCAGTTGAGAAAAGATTAAATCTTTTTATTTAGATTTAATGAAGTGTACCAATTAAATGATATTTAACTGGAATTGAATGGATATTGATTTTTGGGTTTATCGTGAACAGTGTTTTAAACAACACTCGTTCTTTAACCCGATAATTAATGAATGTGATTTTTGGGTTTATCGTGAACAATGTTTTAAATAACACTTGTTCTTTAACCCGATAATTAATGGAATGTGATTTGGGTTTATCGTGAACCGTGTTTTAAATGACACTGATTCTTTAACCCAGTCGAAGATTAAAACTAAGTGGAGTTTTAATGAATCTTTAATTAGATTGAAAGATCGAAAATGGAGTATCACCAGTTTTGCACCAGGCGATAGTTAAATCTTTAATTAGATTTGAACGTGAAATGGTAATCGAATTTACCGATAACACTGTGGTGTTAGATATGAAGTATTACCAGTTTTACTTCATGGGATGAATAGGTTGGGATTGGGAAATTAAAACAAATGATTACTTCGGTAAGGTTCGCTAATCCCGACTAGTTTGAATTGATATTCAAAAATGGATTAAAGAATAAATTCAAGGAATTTATCTTTGATAAAATTTATGGGAATCTTTCCCTATGAATGTGAAATTTAGAAACTAACTGTCGGTTAGCCAAGCAGAATGGTTTTCTGGATATTGATCTGATGTTGGTTTCGGCCTTCGGGGTTAATATTTGGGAAATTATTCTCTTGATTAATTTACGGTTAGTGACTAATGAATTGGAATGAGGCGTATGTTGTGTTTGTGTAACACTTATTTAAAATATACGCGAGTTATTCGGAAAGACCGGGTTTATCCCATTCTGAATAACTGATACGACGATAAGTCGAAGATGAAGACGATGGTCGAAGACCGGAAGTCTTCACGTTGTTTGGGTGATAACTGATGATCTTGATTGGGCTGTACACCCAAGAAGATGGAAACAGTTGGTGATCGTCCAGACGTACTTGGAGATCGATGGATATGCGAGGTACTAGGTGCCTCCGGTTTCGTTCAGACCCAGAACGGACTTGTAAATGGACTGTGTGTCTGACATTGGATTTTAGTCCGTGTGATTGATCTCTATTAAATATATATCTGTTTGGCGGCGGAGAATTTATTCTCTTGCTTAACGCCCTTCTCTGAGACGTACGAGCTCAGGGGTTATATATTGATGGATATCAAACGCATGGAGTGAATTGCCTGTGTGGCATGCCTAAGTGGCAATTGATCGAGGCTTCTGTTGAAAAGCAAAGTCTTGTGGTGATGATCAAAGCACGGCCTTTGTGGCGTAGCTTTGTGTAACGTTTGCTTCGCGAGTTTCACACCCGGTATGAACCAAAAACGGGAGAAGGACCTCAGGGAGGGCATGCGTTTCTTTCTAGTTAGAAGTGGCGTCAGTGGTTTTACACGCCCTGACGAGTTTGACTTATGTGGTTGTTGCTGTTGCGAGGCGCCTCGGATTGATCGGTCGTTCTCGAACCGATGGAGTCATTTAGTTGGCTCGTTTACGCCCCATAGGGCGGGGAAATGCATGTTCAGGGTTTAAGTTTAATCCACATCAGTGGACCGGCCCTGACGATCCAAGGGTCACTCGAGCTCTGATCCTGAGGGGCGGGCTAGAGCGTCTCGAATCGGTTGAGGACTATCTTTTGCCACGGTTCATAGATGGAAACCCAATTTCCAAATACGTGACTTTGCGGTTTTAGTTGTAAACCTATATATAGCGACATGATATATAGTACCCATGCCGCCTATGATTGATACTTATGATTTGAAGTTGTTTTATACACTATGCACTTATAATAGTATCAAACGATTTGTTTTAACCGTATCAAGCATTCTTTGGCTGTTATAAGGAAAAACCCTATCCCCCGGCTTGCGTTGCATTGTGTGATAGGACATGGGTCTTATAACAGCTTCATTTTTCTTTATTTAGCATTGCGCTGTTTGTTTTATGCACTGGTATTCTTGGGAGGAAACCCGTTCCGTGTTATACGGCGTGGTCCCTTGATTTACCTAATGATTTAAAATAAAGATTAATAACTGTTTTAGTTCTCACACCAGTCCCATGACTGACCTGGAGTTTATTGTTTTAACCTAAACTCTGGGTGCCCTTATTTTGACACGGGCAGCTAGTAGTTTTGGTTTTGCAGATTTATATTCACAGGATCCTGGTTTACAGCTGGAACGATATCCGGAAAGCTTTGTATCCGTATATCTCCTCCTAGTTGTGTATTGTATTATTTTCCGCTGCTATGTATTTAAATGTAATTTAAATCTCTGATATTTCTGTGTAATATTCATCTATACTCTGTATATTCTTGTAATCTGATGCATTGTTGTAATATACGATGAAATGTTCTTTTATATGTGTTCTATTGTGGCTTGTTCTCGAACTATCCGACGCTTTCCTTTACGGGGAAGTTACGGGTTTTTACAGGGAGGGCGGAGACGGAAAAGGGGGGCGCCTGGCAGCGCGGTGGCGCGCTGCTCGGAGGAGCAGCGGCGCTCCTCCCTCTTCTTCTTTTTTTTTTTATTCTGTTGAAAATGAATTTCAACGGGGGGGCCAGAAGTTAAAGGGAGAGGGAGGGAGAAGGATATTTTTTTTATTTAATTTCAAAAAGTTGACTTTTTCATTCGACCTCTAAACGAGACCCACCGCCTGTCGTCCATAGCGTTTTACCCCCATTCCGAACACAGGGGATATGTACCATAAGCTGATTCGGTCGTTACAATCAGTTTTCGTCAAATCAACATATAACTCTATATATTGAATTTAAACGCGCATTTCATTATACCGGGGTCACATACTAACTCTAGAAATTCTCGAAAAATATTTTCTAGTTTCGTATTGACGATACGGTCCTAACAAAACTAGTTTCGTCGAATTCTGAGACCGTTTGGAAAATGGCCATTTTCCAGTCGATTAAAATCAACTTAAACTGGTCAAACGCGTTTTCCTTTGCCACGCTCACATATTGATTCAAAAAATTATGAAATTTGAAATCTAGCAATAATTTGACATCCCGGACCCAACAAAAGTTGTTTCGTCGAAATTCGAGGTCGTTTGCAAAATGTCAATTTTTAAGGGCCTGAATTCCATAACGACTATTCAGAATTTTCAGCTGGACATATCTTTTGATTCCCGCTATGAAATTTTGATTTTTCAGATTCGTTGGAAAGATATTATCAATTAGATCCCATTATTTTTGGTTTCACTAAAATACGGATTGTTTTGCACCCGGTACATTCATTTGAAGTTTGAAATCGAATTATCGAACTATCGCGCCATTTTCAATTCCATTTATAATTATATATAATTATTTATATTCTAACGACGACGTATATAATATATACGTTCGAATTCTATTCAAAATAAATTTCTCGTCGATATTATTTAAAATAATCTATTTTAAATATGCAAAATTCGCTAAAATTGCCAAAATAAAAATTTTAAACTGGCTCAGATTTTCGGGTTGTTACAATCTCCCCCACTTAAAACTTTTCGTCCCCGAAAAGGAACAAAGTCGAAAGTGGTTTGATTAATCAACTCTACGTTCGATCTGGCTTCCATTCTCCAACTTTTCAGTTTCTGAGAATTTTCAAATTCTTCAAAAATTTGGCTAACACCCTAAATTTTCAAAAAAATTCGCCATAACCTCCCCTGCACCGGGAGCCACGGGAAAATCCCGAAATTGCCATACAGGCCTTCTGATCTCAAAAAGAAAAAGAAAAGGCCAAGCGGCTAGCCAATCGGCTCATAAAATCATTATCACCCAAACAAAACAGTAAATTATATAGTAAACATGTACCTATTTGTCGGGCAAACAAATTTTATTCTCTGCTCTAGCCTCCTTGCTATGACTTGTTCAATGTAAGTACATATATATGCAAGCAAATGCAACCAATTTTCAATATAGTTCAATATTTGATGCAATTAGGCATAATGGTTCAGAATTATCAAACAAATAAACAAATAACACAAACATCAATCAATTAGTGAATTAGAGTTTCAAATTCATAATTTGATACATATACAGAAAATCATGTTTCTGATGCCAATTCACAACAATAAATCTATCTATATTAGTTTTGGTTCTCACACCAGTCTAATGGAGATATATAGATATCACACCTTCGAAACACGAACATAAATTTTGGTGATGGAGCTCCATCATCAAAATCATCTCCGAGCGACTAGAGTGTAATCCTATATCTATCTAGTATATTAAAACTTCGAATGTATGTTCATGACGCGTATATGCAAAAATTTTATATATCAGATTGTCCATATTCAAAATAAATAAATAATCAAATACGTATAAAGCGATTTAAATTTCAAAACAAAATTTGTTTTTATTTGAAAAATGTACTCTTCACACTCGTTCTAGGATACTACTGATCCTATCTCTAACGAGTCATTCTAATTGGATATTACTAATCCAATATCTGATGAATTCTTTCGTATGGTTCTAATGTGTCTTGTTCTCGAGCTCTGTAAACCAAAGCTCTGATACCAAATGTGACGGCCTGGAATTTCGCTCAATCCAAATCAGTCGTTAAACCGATCTAGACCAGTCGAAACCCCTGATCATTTTGAGAACAGGACAAATCAGAACGCAGACGGAAGAACATTTCATTGCTATTACAACAATTCCATCAGATACAAGAATATATAGAGTATAAATGAATAAATTACATTCGATAATTATCAGAGATTACAATAAATTACATAGCAGCGGAAAAATAATACAAAGCACAACTGAAGGTGATATACGGATACAGAGCTTTCTGGATATCATTCCAGCTGTAAACCAGGATCCTGTGAATATAAATCTGCAAAACCAAAACTACTAGCTGCCCGTGCGGAAAATAGGGGCACCCAGAGTTTGGATTAAAACAATAAACTCCAGGTTAGTCACACTACAAGAAAAGTTAATTTTCTAAGCATAATGGTACGGCGTTTTTGAACCGGTTGCCATCATCGTCAGTAAATTAATCAACATTCATGTTGCGCACGCTATGAGAAGGCAGTTAGGCGCCAAATGTATTGCATTTCCCTCCATTTTCAGAAATTCCCATCCCAAAATTTTTCCCCAAATTCAATTCACCGTCCAAACTTAACTAAAAATATACTTCCGTGAAAGGAAATTTCTTAGCCAGCAACCCTAGTTCCCAAATTTCTTCCCATTGGAGCAGTGGATTGGCCCAGCCACAGCCATCCCCTTCACAGACTCACTTCGCAAGGGATCCCTATTGCAAGCTCGTCTCCGTTTTCCCTCGTTACAGCCTTGTCAGCGGAAGCGATAGTGAGCCCGACGTTTGCTGTAGAGCTCCAAGAGGTGAAAAACAAAATTTCCTTTTTAGATATTGATAACATGTGATAGATTAACTAAATTCAATCAATATGGTCTAAAAACAATGTTCTTACAATTTTGTTTTCCTTTGGTTTAAAAAAGTTGCAATTTTGATTTCTATACTCTATATTTTTTTTGTATTTGTGTGGCTGCTCTATTTAAAGTGAATGTTTTTTTGCCGTTTGGTTCATATCCAATCTTGTGTGCTCGGTTTGAATGCATGTATTTTCTATTTGAGATCTACTAGAATTTCATGACAATAGTGAGTTTGAATGCATGTATTTATGTACTTTGAATGCATATATATAAACGCACACAAAAAGCCAAATTATTTTTATGTATTTTGCATTTTTGTTTTGAAATTTGCTTCTTCTGTTATTTTGAGTGTGATGTTTTATTATTATATGAAAGAAGATTAAGACAATATAATGTTAGTGAATGGATTTTTCTGATGGTAAAAGAATGAGCTAAGAATAATAATTTTAATGTTCCTACTAAAAGTAATTCCTGTCCATTTCATATTAAATGGCCTACTACTTAACTTTGTTCGTACTGTAAGATGTACTGAAAGTTGTTATCATTATTGTTTATTGATGATTTTTTAAAATAATTATCTCTACAAATGTTACAACAAAATGTTAATGTGACGATGAATACCAATTAAGTATCAAAACATTTCAGAATTATCACTGTTGTATATAGATAATATTTTGAAACTATGTGTGACGCTAATCATCACATTGACATTTTTCTTTGGGATTAGCTACCTTCACTGATTAACTATTGTTTAATACATATTTAATGAATAAACAGTCGTTTTTTACTATGTGTTAAAAAGATTGGTTGCTGATAATCATAATTCAACTACAATTAACCAAATAATATACAACCATGTCTCATTCTTACTCTATGAAAATAATAAACAAGGTTAAATAAATTTTTGTTATCGATTCATATGTGCCAGCATGGACCACAATGGTAGCTGTTTGTGCAGCAGAAGCTGCAATCAACGATAACCGCTCAGCATTTCCCAACTTGAAAACTATTATTTGGAAAAATTATACTAAAATCTATGTCTTATACCATAAAAGCAACCACGCATAATGTTTGATACACTGCAAAATTTTTAGTACCACGTATTGAGTAGAAACCTAATATTAATATTGGCATGGACCCAAAATTGCACAGTTATTAAACAAGCAGGTTTTTATGGTCATATTTAATCAAAGAATAAAGCAAGAAACAACTTATAGCAGAAGTGGAAATTCGACCAACAAAAAGTGGCAGAAGAAAGAAAGCGCTCAAATGAATTATTTTATAAACACAGTAAACAAAGAAAAAACATTCTTCCCACCACATATAAACAGACAATTCCAAAGTAAACAATACCCTCATTTTGTAGCAAGCCTTTTTAGGGGGCTTTGCTGCCTTTTTTGATGGTTCTTGGTGCCATTCATGATATGTTAAAAGTGGAAAATATATTTTGATGTACATTTATTAGATTGGAGCAGAAATTGAATTCATGACTTTTTGCTAATACATTTGTTTATATGTCAAGTGATATAATGATACAATTTCTTTATAACAAGTGCATGCTCATATGAACAAATTTTTAGTTCTTAAATGCAAAAAATTACATTTATTACATCGGTGCTAAGATATGTTTTCTGCTTCATATGAGCAGGTTTTTTATTCTTAAATGCAAATAAAGTACATTCTTGTATGAACAAGCTTCATATGATACGTTTTTTACTATTGATATTTTGTTAATACACTATATATTGGGGATTGTTAAAGGGACTCCACATTTGGGTAAGGTGAGGATAATTTTAAGGGGACTTCAACTTTTTTTTTTGTTAAGTGGGGTCTGGTTTATTTAAAAAAGAAAAAAAGGGGAGAGCAAACTACCCAAGGCTTGTCACTTATGTTAAACTCTAACTTACTAAATTCAACGCAAATAACAAACTTGAGAATTACTAAACATCTCAATTACTCGAATTAGATACAACATATTAGATTAAAATTTTTGTTTTTGCATTTATTTTAAATTAACCATACCAATTCTAATATGAAATTAAAATTAATTATCTAATATGATGCCTTCTGATCACCCATGAAGCTTTCTTGTGTCTCCATTACATTAAATATATCTATTTTTTATTTTTATGTGCATCATTAAATTGTTAACATTAATTAAGGTTTAAGTTTCATGGTTTATTTTAATGAGGATTATAGGGGGTTTATATTGGAATTTTAATTTACATGTTTAAGGGGAGGCTTATTTATTTTGTCCTCCCCAAAACAATTATACAATAAATAAAAATTGGTCCTCCCCTTAACCAAATGCGGAGTTCCTTTAACAATCCCCTATATATTTACAGGTACATTTGTTAGATTGGCGTATAGATTGAATACATGAATTTTTGCAAGTGGATGACTTATCAAGAATAGGTTTTAAACTCTTAAATTCAATAAAATAATAAAAAAAAGTGGGTAAGAAATTGATTCATATCTTTCTATCGCTAGATTTTTTTTTCAACCGCTAGCAACAACCTTATTATAATATTCTCAACAATGGATGAGCCAATTCTTAGCTCACGCTAATATTCTAGCTTACTTTTGTTGTATCATATTTTTCTAATCCGAGTAGTTAATTAATGATAGTACTTCATATTTATTCTAAACCAAAGATTAAATCATGTAATCATAATTGATTTTTAATATATTTGTGACAAAACAAAGAAATGAATGTGGATTAATTTTCTTCCATAGTTATATACAAAAGCACAGTAGTCTTAAATTTATATTTCAATCTTGAATGTTGGCATTTTAAGAAATTTCAGATTTAATATAATCAATCAAGTGAAGTATAACATAACCTTTCCTTAAAGTTTTTCTTATATTCCTGATTCACATGCTAATATAAGAAGAACCAAAATTTTGCCTTGCAAAAAAAAGAAGAACCAAAATTTTGTCCACCATTCCATTAGCCAGCAACTTAAATGTTAGTTTAGCTTTTTTACTATTTTTTAACTCATTAAATTAAATGAATATAAATTTTGTTAAAATAAAGCGACTTGCACTTCAGTTTATTTTTCAATAAAATGGAAAATCTTTTGCTAAGGAGTAACAAAATGATTTGATAAATCATGAGTTCAATGAAATAAGAGAAGTTATTTAAAGATTATTGCAAATTTCCTCCTTTTTGTTAAAAGAATTGGCAATTACAAATACCTAGTGTTTCTTTCAAATAGAAATTTATTTCTCACAATAAATGAAATTCATTAATCATGTAAGCATGTTGTTTTATTTTAGTTTGAATTTGTTTTGTTGTCTCATATTATATTAAATGTTTGCATTATAAACTTGACAAGAAACAATATTAATCGAAGTGTAACTAGCTACTAATTTATTTAGTTTCTTTTAAATTTGCAATAGAAGCTTATGATGATGATGGGATTTATTGGATAGTAATAAAGAATAGGAGATGAGATTTCTTTTTCCCATTATTTTATAAATACGTACATTCATTTACTTTGTTAAAAATCTTCTTCATTTGTTAATTTTCTATAATATTCTTTCATTTGATGATTTACAATACTAAATGTTTTACTTTTAGGTTTTATGCTTGCTTTGACATTTAGGAAATGAAGGTGTATAAAAGGTTGAGAAGGAATCATGATTCATCTTTTCAAGATAATTGCTAAGAAGATGGAAATTGTTATGATATGTTATATTTTGTGTTTAATAGAATAAATGATGAAGTGATGCTAACGGGTTGCTAAAATAAGATTTCCAATGGATGGTTTTCAATAGAGTTAATGTTTATTTAATGAAAAGCATTTAATATATGAGCAAAATGCTCAAATATTTAATACATGTACAACATTTTCTATCAATAATGAAATGCAAGAAGCATTTAATGTTTAGATATCACTTTGGCATCTTTTCAAATTGGCATATAAAATTAAAGTGACTAATCACTCAAAATGTTGCATAGTTGATTGTTGATTGCTAATTATGTGCCATATTTGGTAAATACTAAGTAGAGGCAACCGATTAAGTCCATTTCAATAGTACTTATTAGTAATAATTTTATGCTTAGATTTCAACTGTTATTTTGCATAAACCACGTTGTAATTTCACTCAGGCTGCAGCTTGTAAATCTCAACAACCTTGCCATATACACTGCACTTTTGTTTTCTTTAGCCATACAACTTAGGTACTTTTGGCTTTCTATTCATAGTTGCAAGCTGACTACATTTTGATGCATCATTGCAACACAGCGCATATGAAAGCTAGTTTACTTCATTCAATTCATTTTGTGCATCAACCCGTGTTGGAGTCCAGTTTGACATGCACCATCATGCTTCCCTCTTGACAAGCTGATTGCTTCTTCTTATTGGCTTCAGCTGTTCATTCTACTATACATGGCTCTTGACTGCTTTATCTGTTTTTGTATTTAAGGTGTCTCATATCTGCGGTGCTTCAGCAACTGTCGTCTGCTTATCTACATCATGAACTGTATTTATGCACTATAGTCATCAAAATTCCATACTTCAGGTGATTAATTTTGTGTATTATCGCGACCTATTATGCATATGTTATGAAGACCGCTTTTGTTCACGTGGTTCATCTCAAATTAGCATTTTTATGAGTTCACAATCAATAGGAACAACTAATTCAGGTGATGAATATTCTTCCACTGTGACTTACGATTGGGTAAAAAGTAGGAATTGAATCAGCAGTGTTAATTTTTTGAAAATATATTTTAACTCTTCTTTCCATTAATTTTGCCAATCATCGGTTGAAGTAGAATCAACTGAAAATAAAGTTAAACCATTTTCTATTTGTTGCTATGTTCTTTGAAATTTCAGACTTGAACTGTCTTCTGTCTTCGTAGATTTAACATTTGTGGCACAACATTTTGTTTCTTTATTTTAGTGTTTGGGATTACTAAAAGTACTGCCTTCCTGTATGTGGCTCATCTTAGGCTCTCATATAGGAGTTTTAATTTCTGGAAAGTATTCATTTTGATTTTTCGTCAATCACATTATTATTAGGTCTAATTTGTGACTAATACTGTGTCAGGAAACATGGTTATTGAGTATTGCAAGTGCTAATACGAACTCAATAAACTTATACATTTACAATCGTAGTTTTAACTGCATCGACTCTACTATTAAATAAAATTTTGCTAGTTATTTTTTATTTTAATTTTACTGGTTCATTTCTGTAAAGTGAGAGTATCCTTTTCTTTTTGTTTTGGTGGTACTTTTGTTGTTTTTTGTGTAATCCTATTATAAGAAGGCAATATTGGGCGAACTTGTTCCACTCTTGCTGACAATAGACCGAGTAGCTATAACGTATAAAAAAGAACCAGTATACCAGGTTTGCTTGAAAAGAATTAACTAGGTTTCTATAAAATTAATTGGATTTTATAAAGTTAATAGAAAATTAATTCATTTTATTAAAATAACAAAGTCGTATAAAAATTAAATAGGATTTATAAAAACTAAATAAGCATATTGATACCCCCACTGTGAGGTCATGGCATGCTCCAATGATTCTGTTTTCCCAAGCAAGGTGTAAAGACCCGCAAATTCCCACCCTTTGAATCGACCATAAACCACACAGGTCTGACCCAAAAGGTGAAAATCTACGAATACTTTAACTTTGGGCATACAACACAACAGAACAAAAACACAGACTTTTATAACATCAATAATAAATGTTACATCAGAGTACAAAATATATCAGAGTACATCGATAAATAATACAGCGGAAGAAACATTTAAATTAAATACATTGCAGCGGAACTAATCTTAGCGGAAGGCCATCAATATTCTGGACCCGGCTTCAGACTTCAATCCAGGATCCTGCTTAACTATATCTGCAAAAGACTACTCGACTGCCCGTGTGGAAAGAGGGCACCCGAGTTTGCAAAGTGAAACAAACTACAGGTCAGTCGTGGGACTGGTGTGAGAATTCTTAACTAGTTTAACTAATATTAATAAGGCAAATCCAAGGACCACGCCGCTAACGCGGAACGGGTTTACTCCAATGGATTGCCGTGCATAATAAAGTAAATCGTTAAACAACGCAATGTCTTTTTGGAAAAATGAAACCATTATAAGACCCAAGTCCCATCACACAATGCAACGCATACCAAAGGATAGGGTTTTACCTTATAATGGTCAAAAGATGCTTGATACGTAAAAAAACGATAGTATTATTAGTGTGTATATGTTTTAAATAAAAACATTTCAATCATTAGTATCAACCCTGGACGGCATGGGTACCATATATCATGTCGCCAATACTAGTTCTACAATCAAAACCGCAAGGTCGTATTGGAAATTGGATTTCCATCATGAGTCGAGGCTAGGGGCAAGCTCCTCTCCGATTCGAGACACTCTAGCAAATGCCTCAGGATCCCCCGCAGTGAACCCTTGGATCTTCAGGGCCTGTCCCCGCCTATCGGTAGTGGATTAGTTATGCCTGAACACACGCTTCCCGGTTCCTTTGAACCTATAATATGACCACTATCGGCCTATAAAAATCCGAGGCGCCTCAAAATCCATCATCCACATAAGTAAAATGTCAGGGTTGGTAGGTCACTGACACCACTCTAGCTAAAAAGAAACGTGTGCACTCCCTGCAGTCCTAATCCCGTTTTTGACTCATACCGGGGTGTGAGGCTCGCGAAGTCCCGTTATACACAAAGCTATGCCAAAACAGGTTATGCTTTGATCATCAGCCACAAGGCCTGCTTTTCAACAAAGCCTTGATCATTGCATCTTAGCATGCCACATCATCACTCCATATCACACTGTGACGGCAAGGAATTTCGCTCGGTCCGAACCAGTCGCTAAACCGACCCAGACCGTTCGAAACGCCCTATCGTTTGAGAACACGACAAAATAGAACGCATATAAAAGAACATTTCACTGCTTATTACAACAATGCATCAGATTACAAGAATATACAGAGTATAAATGAATATTACACAGAAATATCAGAGATTTAAATTACATTTAAATACATAGCAGCGGAAAATAATACAATACACAACTAGAAGAGATATACGGATACAAAGCTTTCCGGATATCATTCCAGCTGTAAACCAGGATCCTGTGAATATAAATCTGCAAAACCAAAACTACTAGCTGCCCGTGTCAAAATAGGGGCACCCAGAGTTTAGGTTAAAACAATAAACTCCAGGTCAGTCATGGGACTGGTGTGAGAACTAAAACAGTTATTAATCTTTATTTGAAAGTTAGGTAAATCAAGGGACCACGCCGTATAACACGGAACGGGTTTCCTCCCAAGAATACCAGTGCATGAAACAACAGCGCAATGCTAAATAAAGAAAAATGAAGCTGTTATAAGACCCAGGTCCTATCACACAATGCAACGCAAGCCGGGGGATAGGGTTTTCCCTTATAACAGCCAAAGAATGCTTGATACAAACCATTTGATACTATTATAAGTGCATAGTGTATAAAACAACTTCAAATCATAAGTATCAATCATAGGCGGCATGAATGGCCCATAATACTATGTCGCCATATATAAGTTTACAATCAAAACCGCAAAACGACGTATTGGAAGTTGGGTTATCATTTATGGTATGAACCGAGGCAAGGGGCAAGATCCTCTACCGATTCGAGACAATCTAGTCCATGTCTCAGGACCCAGACTCAGGTGGGCCTTGGATCGTCAGGGCCGGTCCACCGATGTGGATTATTATGCCTGAACACTACGTTTCTCCGCCCTTTGGGGCGTAAATCTGGCCCGTCAGCCGACCAGAAGCATCGGCCGAAACCGATATCACGAGGCGCCTCGCTTTTCAGCAAGTAATAATAAGTAACATCCACATGAGTCAAACTCGTCAGCCAGTTCAAGCACTGACGCCACTCATAACTAGAAAGAAACGCATGCCCTCCCTGAGGTCCGTCTCCCGTTTTTGATTCATACCGGGTGTGATACTCGCGAATCAACGTTACACAAAGCTATGCCACAAAGGCCGTGCTTCGATCATCAACCACAAGACTTTGCTTTTCAACAGAAGCCTTGATCATTTGCATCTTAGCATGCCACACAGGCAATTCACTCCATGCGATTGATATCCATCAATATATAACCCCTGAGCTCGTACGTCTCAGAGAAGGGCGTTAAGCAAGAGAATAAATTCTCCGCCGCCAAACAGATATATATTTAATAGAGATCAATCACACGGACTAAAATCCAATGTCAGACACACAGTCCATTTACAAGTCCGTTCTGGGTCTGAACGAAGCCGGAGGCACCTAGTACCCCGCATATCCATCGATCTCCAAGTACGTCTGGACGATCACTAACTGTTTCCATCTTCTTGGGTGTACAGCCCAATCAAGATCATCAGTAATTACCCAAACGACGTGAAGACCTCCGGTCTTCGACCATCGTCTTCATCTTCGACTTATCGTCGTATCAGTTATTCGGAATGGGATAAACCCGGTCTTTCCGAGTAACTCGCGTATACTTTAAATAAGTGTTACACAAACACAACATACGCCTCATTCCAATTCATTAGTCACTAACCGTAAATTAATCAAGAGAATAATTCCCCAAATATTAACCCTGAAGGCCGAAACCAACATCAGATCAATATCCAGAAAACCATTCTGCTTAGCTAACCGACAGTTAGTTTCTAAATTTCACATTCATAGGGAAAGGTTCCCATTAATTTTATCAAAGATAAATTCTTGAATTTATTCTTTAATCTACTTTTGAATATCAATTCAAACTAGTCGGGATTAGCGAACCTTACCGAAGTAATCATTTGTTTTAATTTCCCAATCCCAACCTATTCATCCCATGAAGTAAAACTGGTAATACTTCATATCTAACACCACAGTGTTATCGGTAAATTCAATTACCATTTCACGTTCAAATCTAATTAAAGATTTAACTATCGCCTGGCGCAAAACTGGTGATACTCCATTTTCGATCATTTCAATCAAATTAAAGATTCATTAAAACTCCACTTAGTTTTAATCTTCGACTGGGTTAAAGAATCAGTGTCATTTAAAACACGATTCACGATAAACCCAAAATCACATTCCATTAATTATCGGGTTAAAGAACAAGTGTTATTTAAAACACTGTTCACGATAAACCCAAAAATCAATACCAATTCAATTCCAATTAAATATTGTTTAATTGGTACACTTCATTAAATCTAAATAAAAAGATTTAATCATTTCTCAATTGGATTCAAGAACAGTGTTAGTGAAGACACCACTCACGACAAACCCAAATCACATTCGATATTCAATACAAGGCTCTGAATAGAAAATATATCGGCTTATATTCAATATCAAATTCTACGACTAACAAATGTCGTATTGGAAATAACGATATAAATATATATCTTTCAAATTTTCCATAACAACACCTGTATAATCACGAATTCCAACATCGAAATATTCCGAAGACAATTTCGATTCAAATCCACTCCAATGCAATCATTGGATATTCTGGTTATTTTTAAAACCTTTTTTAAATTCAATTTATTTATTTAAAAATAAATAGAATTATAATTCTAGTTCAAAACTAGTTCATTTCGATAAAAATCTATTTTTATCTTTTCAAATATGGAGTTTTTCATCCCAATTCTTTCTAAATCATTTCTTATGATTTTACATAAATTATTACTATTTTTAATAATTTTATCAAGGCCCGTACAGTCGATTTCCATCAATGGCCATCGAACTGCACTTACAGCGACCTTTTTCGAATTTGATTTGGACGTATCTCCAAATCCAACCGTTAGATTTCAAATTTCTAATATTCTTTAGAAAGCTCTTTTCGATACGAACCCAACGGTTCCGGTTTTAGGAGAATCCGACGGTCGGATCTCCCGTAATGTCCGTTTGAAATAAATGGTCGAAATTCACGAAGTGCCGCGGTGCGGCGCGTTCTATTCAGGCCATTATATTATATATAATATATATAATATATATTTCATCGATTTCTATTTAAAACGAATTATATAAACAGTTTTAAAATTGTTTCAAAAGCAATTTCAACTTTCTTTTCAATTCAAATCAAAATTGAATTCTTCATTATAAATTCGTTTTAAAATTCATTTCTATTCAATTCAAATTTCAATTCAATTTGAATTCATTTCAATTCGCTTTCAATTCAATTTGAATTCATTTTCAATTCGCTTTCATTTCGAAATCGTTATATATTCAATTCATTTCGAAATCGTTTTCAATTCAATTCATTTCGAAATCGTTTTCAATTCAATTCATTTCGAAATCGTTTTTATATTCAATTCATTTCGAAATCGTTTTCAATTCAATTCATTTCGAAATCGTTTTCAATTCAATTCATTTCGAAATCGTTTTCAATTCAATTCATTTCGAAATCGTTTTCAATTCAATTCATTTCGAAATCGTTTTCAATTCAATTCATTTCGAAATCGTTTTCAATTCAATTCATTTCGAAATCGTTTTCAATTCAATTCATTTCGAAATCGTTTTTATATTCAATTCATTTCGAAATCGTTTTCAATTCAATTCATTTCGAAATCGTTTTCAATTCAATTCATTTCGAAATCGTTTTCAATTCAATTCATTTCGAAATGAATAAAATCGATATAAATATCGTTCACGTCAAAATGGCGTCAATCTAATCAACACGGCTTCATAAATTTCTATTTCAAATATTTTATTTCAAATATTTCTTTTTCAAAATAGTTGTTATTATCAAAATATTTCGTTCAACACATGACCAATCTCAAAGGATGAGTATTGTCAACACATGAACTTTTATTTTATAATATTGATAAAGATGTAAATTTTATTATCAAAATATTTCGTCCAACACATGACCAATCTCAATGAATGAGTACTATCAACACATGAACTTTTATTTTATATTATTCTTTATTTTTCAAATTGGAATGAGGCCCAATCAATCACCATATAAAATTAATTATATGGATTTTCATACAACACATGTATATAATAGCATTGAAAAATAATCAACCATCAACCAAAGTGCACTACACTGTATAAGCATCAAATATAGACATTTAACGCTTATAGCAGCTTGTCAATCAATCGATCGACATATTTAATCAATCAGGATGAGTGAATTTCAAGTTTCATCCCAACACCCGTGTGGGGTTTCAAACAATCAAACGCATATTTTATTTGTGCAGTTGGGCGAGGTGTAAAATTTATCGTCCCAATCAATGTCATTCAAATAGGTGTACATAAACAAACCGTCCGGTTTATAAATGAATATTTTATTTTATTCACTTCACGTTAAAAATTATATTTTTAACGATAAAACATTTTATTTCAACCTATGAATTTCTATTCAATTCATTTACACAATAAAATGATCTTTTTATTTTTCTAACATATTTTAGAAAATTTCGGCGGCATAACGGCACGATACTAGAAACGGGACGAGGCCTAGCCTTATCCCCGGTCTAGTGAAGGCCCACGCCATTCACACATCAATCATATCAATTTCATTTCACCAAACAATTCAAATTAACTCAAACAATCTAACTAACAACACAGCCAAACAAACAATTCCATGGTCTGTGGACGATTGTGTCGGGTGCTACTAAGCACCGTCTGCATCCTAGTATATATATATATATATATATATATATATATAACTAGAAAAATAAATTGAAAGGTGAGAAATTCTCACCTATAGCTATCCAAGCTCCACGGCACTTCCTTGCATAAAATCTTCGCCAATCTCTCCTTTGTCGCTTTGTTGCCCGTATTCTCTACATATGTAAAAATCGAATTTTTTTACTTCGCTATTCCATATATAAAAATTATATTTCGAAGTTCAATATATAAAAATCATATTTTTACCTCGATGTTTAATATATAAAAATTCTATTTTTACCTCGATGTTTAATATATAAAAATTCTATTTTTATTTCGAAGTTCATTATATAAAAATCATATTTTTACCTCGATGTTTAATATATAAAAATTCTATTTTTACCTCGATGTTTAATATATAAAAATTCTATTTTTATTTCGAAGTTCATTATATAAAAATCATATTTTTATTTCTCTACTGTATAAAAATCATACTTTTATCAACGCTATATATTTCAAAAATCATGTTTCTAATTCAAAACTATATATATAAAAATCATATTTTTATATTGTTATTTCTATTTTAAAACAAAGCAAATTTTCTATATTTTTCAAACAAAGTAAATTTTGTTTTGAAAGCAAAGCAAATTTTGTTAAGAAAAAAACATACGCTATTTTATTTTCAAAAACATATGCTATTTTATTTCTAATTTAAAAATAATGCTTTTATAAAAAAAACTGATTTAAAAATCTAATTAATTTATTTTCAGCTTAAAAAAAACAATATATTTTCAGATTTATAAACTATTTATTTTCAAAACAATTTTCTTTCCCAAAAACTGATTTTATTTAAACTGTTAAAACAAAACAAAAGCTAGAAACGGATAAGTTATTAAACCTTTATGTTGTCGTTCTTCTTCTGTTGGGTTTTACGAAATAGGTCAGCCGCTAGGGCTTCAGCTCGGCATCGCTCTAATCACCGTGGAGAGGATCGGATACCACCACGCGACGCAGCCTCGAGACCGCCACCTCCCCCATGAACGACGTCACCTTCGGTGCTCCATGGATGCGCCAAATCGGGTTCGAACGATGACAGTTTGGAGCGAAGGCTCTCGCTGGATACACGACGATGAGTGGTCAAACTTGCCTGGATCTGGAGCTCACACAAATCCCTTCGATTTCCCTTTGCAGTCTTTGATTTTTATTGAATGGGTTTGAAGAAAAGAGAGGGGAAAGGATCGAGATATTTTCGCTGTGTACTGAGTGGAAGGAGGCGGGATTTTGACCAAGGAAGGGGTTTGACCGCGTGTAATGAGAAGGTAGGGTTAGACCAGGGATTATATATAAATTTTATAATTTTATTTAATTCGAAAATTAGTTGTTTAACATCACAAACTTCAAATCAAACCCAACGACTGCCGACCCTAGCTAAATACCCCATTCCGAACACAATGGGACACGCTTCATAAGCTGATTCGGCTGTTACAATTGGTTTCCGTTAAATTTACATTTAAATCTCTATATTGAATTTTAAACGTACATTTCAAATTACCGAGGTCACATAACAACTCTATAAATTCCATAAAAATATTTTCTAGCTTCGTATTGACGATACGGTCCTAACAAAACTAGTTTCGTCGAATTCTGAGACCGTTGGAAAAATGGCCATTTTTCAGTCGATCAAAATCAACTGAAACTGGTCAAACGCGTTTTCCTTCGCCACGCTCACATATTGATTCGAAAAATTATGAAATTTGGAATCTAGCAATAACTTAACCTCACGGACCCAACAAAACTGGTTTCGTCGAAATCCGAGGTCGTTTGCAAAATTGCTATTTTTAAGGGCCTTATATATATAAAAATATATATAAATTCCACAGCGACTATTTCTAATTTTAAACTGGACATATCTTATCATTTCTAAAATGAAATCTCAGTTTGTTAACTTCGTTACAAAGATATAGTTATACAGATTCAAATATTTCTTGTTTCGTTCAATACTGACTTATATTGAATTCTGTATATTCATTTGAAATTAGAAATCGAATTTTCGAACTACCGCGCCATTTTCAATTCCTTTTATAATTATATATGATTATTATATATTCTAACGACGACGTATATAATATATACGTTCAAATTATATTCAAAATAAATTTCTCGTCGATATTATTTAAAATAATCTATTTTAAATATTCAAAATTCGCTAAAATCGCCAAAATAAAAATTTCAAACTGGCTCGCATTTTACGGGTTGTTACACACACTACCAATCCTTTGCCGAAATATATAAACGGGTGTTAAGCAAGAGAATAAATTCTCCGCCACCAACATCCATACATTCGACAGAAGATTAATAACATGATATATAATGGAGTACGATGTCAGACACACAATCCATTTATAAGCTTATGCTCTGGGTCTGAGCGAAAGCCAAACCCGTACAAATCAACACTACATCCGGGCAACTCCTACTATTACCTTATCATGGTAGCGAGCCATTCTAATGCAACAGTCATCATCGTCCATTCGATGTGGAGATTTGACGGTCTTCTATCGCCGTCTTCCAATCTTGGATTATTAACGTCGTTTAATTATTTGGAATGAGATGAACTCGGGCTTTCCAAATAATCCTCGTATATATACATATATATATATATATATATATTTAAAATCTTTCTTACACATTAATAATTATTTTTATTAACGCTTCATTCCTATTTTAATTATTTAAAATAATTAAATTTTTATATAACGACGCCTTAAGTCCATGGGCGACTATGGCGCTGAATTCAACCAATTTTGATTTTCACATTTACCAGAATCTAACCGTTGGATCTTAACGTAATATATATCATTGGAAAGATTTTTCCAAGACGGTCCTAACGGTTTCCGACGGTCGGATCTTCTTGTATAGTCATTTAAAAGTTCGATTTCAAAACGCGAACTACCACGCCCTATTCGTTTAGTTTTAATTACATTTATATATAAATATATAAACATAAACCGTTTAAATCTTTATTATAATGAATATTCTCAATCTTCATCCTTTTATTCCTTTTTATATAGTAAATTGTAAATCATACTTGAATGGTGAATTCTTCCTTTTTAATTCCTTTAATTTCTTTAATTTACGGTAAAATGTAAATTTTATTTCATCGTTCTTAAGTACGTATAAAAATATAAATTTTATTTACAAATGTAAATCCTACTTTTTATTTACATTATAAAGATGTAATCTTTGTTTACAATGTAAATCCATACATTCATTTCATAGAATAAAATGAAATTTCATTCATGCGGGTTAAATTCATTCAAAATTTACATAATAATATGTAATCTATTTCATATGATGAAAATTCATTCATAAATTACATGTAAAAATGTAATTTACTTTATGCGGACTAATTTCATTCATAAAATAAAATGTAATTTATTTCATGCGTTCTTAACTCATTCATAAAATGCATATACGAATGTATTTTATTTCATTAGGTCTTAATTCCTTCATAAAATACATATAAAAATGTATTTCATTTCATGCAGTCTGAATTTCTTTAAATTACATTATAAAATAATGTAACTTATTCTATGGTAAATTTTCTTTTTATTAATATCATAAATAATTATCCTACGATATCATTCTTTTATCTTAACATTATAAATAATGTTAATTTCCTACAGTGTAAATCCCCTTTTTATTTACATTATAAAATAATGCAAAATTATCCTATGTTGTGATTACTATATAATTTACATTAAAAATAATGTAAAATGGACATATGGAGAAATTACTTTTATTACTAACATAAAAATGTTAATTTCATCTTGCGATGAATTCCTATTTTATATTTACAAATGTAAATTTTGTCTTGCGGTGTAAATTCATATATACATTCAATTGGAAAATGTAATTCTTATCATATAATATAAATTCACATTTTAATTATGCATAAAATGTCAGCTTAATCATACGGTGCAAACCACATCTTATTTTACATTAAAATAAATGTAACTACCATTTAAATGTTAATTCATGTTCTAACTCACCTTAGAAAAATGAAAATTTTATTTCACCGCAAAATCCTACTTTTATTTACAATTAAAAAAATGTAAATTTTGGTTCATGTCAACGTCCTATCGTCTACAAATGTGAATCTTGATATACGAGAAAATTCACCTTTTAATTACAAAGAAAGAAAAATGTAATTTTATCAAACCATATAATTTCATTTTATAATTTACATATAAAATGTAAATTTGACATACGATGAAATTTCTAAATATATTAACATGAAATAAAATGTTAACTAACATACGATGAAATTACTTATTTCTAGCATTAAAAAATGTTAAATTTCTCATACGATGTAATTTTTAACATTAACAAAAATATTAAATTTGTCATACGATGAAATTTCTAATTTTTAACATTAACAAAAATGTTAAATTTGTCATACGTTGAAATTTCTAATTTTTTACATTAACAAAAATGTTAAATTTCCCTACATTTCAATTTTACATAATAAAATGTAAAATCTAACACTAGTCGCATTCTTATTTTATTTGCACCAAATAATATGTAAATTGAAATTTCTTTTTAATATTAACATTAAAAATGTTAATTTATACATGCAGTTAAATTACTTTTTAATATTAACATTAAAATGTTAATGTCATCATATGGTTAAACATTAAAAATAAATAATGTAAATCTTCATACGTTGAAGTATTCTTATTATTAACATTAAATAATGTTAATTTTATCATACGTTGAATTACTTATCATTAACATTAAAAATATTAATTTCATCCCACGTTGTAATTTTTATAATATTAATATTAAAAATGTTAATTTACATAAGTGGTGAGTTTTATAACGTTAACATTACAAATGTTGATTTACATATGTGGTGAACTTTACTTTTTATTAACATTTTAAAAAAAAATGTTAATCTTCATGCATTGCAAATGCTTCTTATTAACATCAAAAATGATGTTAATCTCTCAACAATGTAAGTTACTTATTATTAATATCAACTTTTTCCCCATTTCAATTTTACATAAGAAGAGAATATAAATCTCATCACAAGTAGCATTCTTAATTTATTTGCATCAAATAAATTGTAAATTTTCATCACATCGCATGACCACACATCCAAACATAACCACAAATCCAAATCCAATATCTAGCATCCAGGTGATTACAAGGTGATGTTATAACTGGGCATTAGTAAAATCAACACGGTGTAATTAAATAAAGAACATATAAATAATTTTAATTAATTTATAATTCAGATTTAAACCTGAAATTTCAGATCTAATCACATAGCATTATAGACAATTCCGATTTCACGTCATATGTTATGATCGGTTTAGATCTATGTTTAAATATCATGTCGTATCGGTTCTACTGTTAATAATCATAGAAATAATAATAAAATAAATTAAATTAAATAAAAATAAAATTCTCATAGTGGTCTAGTCTGAAAAGATGTCTCGGGTTCAATCAGATCCGGTGTTCGTATTCAATTTGATTTCAGATCTGGAATGATTCGAATAAAAATTCATATGAAAAATCAAATTCAGGCTTTTAACAACTGGCTGTGCAACACTTAAAAGCATGGGGAAATCTGAAGCGAAAACTACCTTAGAACATTCAAAACTTTGATTGCGATTTTCTGGAGTTGTAGTTGACGAAACGACGAGCCGTTTGTTGGAGAAGGACCGGCTACAAGAGATCTTTGATCGGCCTGAAGGTGGTGAGGTGCGGTCGACGGCGTGGGGCCCGGTCGACAGAAAACGGCGGCGGCTTTGAGGGCTTGGTGGCGGCGCTACAGTGCATGGTTTGAGGTGATTCTTGTCGGAGATCGAAGAGCTCGCGAAGAGCTTCGAAATGAGTACTCACACGCTAATTTTCGTTGAGAAATGAAAGAGTTATGAGGGTTTGAAGAATCGACCATGAATGGGTTCAGAAATGAAGAAGATGCGGCTGTAGGAAGAAGGATGAACAGTAATTCCGAATATTATAATAATATATTAGGGTTAACTAATTATGTAATTAGCCCGTTAAGGCCCGTTTTGGTCCGAACTCCGATTTAGGCCTACTTACTGTCGTTCTTAAGGTTTTGAGGCCTTCTGAACACAATGGATCATATTACAGGACCCAATTCCGAAATTTATTATGAGTTTTGGAATAATTATATTATTTTATTAATATTTTAATGTATACCGTACATGAAAATTCACCGAGGTCACAAATTAACTTCAAAAATTCTCGAAAAATATATTTAGCTATGTTTTGATGCTCTGGACCTATGAAAATTAATTTCGTTCAATTCTGAGCTCGTATGAATTTTTAATGAATTTTTAAAGTCAAAAATTTGCCCGCTTACACTGAAAAATCAATTATAATTATATTTTAATTCTAAAAATTACCGAAAAATCATTTTTAGCTTTGTTTTGATGATATGAATCCAACAAAATTATTTTCGTCGAACTCTGAGTCTGTTTGAAAAATGACTATTTTTAAGGCCAGTATATTTAATATTAAAAATACATTTTTAAACAAATAATTTCTGAAACTCAAAATATATAAGTGTTTACTGTTTTTCAATGCAGAAACATCATTTCGAACTCAATGGAAGTGGTTTCGAGTCGAAATTCCTAAATATGCGAAAAGTAGCATTTTTGACCCTTATAAATTTTATAGCGACCCTCTAAAATTGAATTGGCCATAACTTTTGATTTCCGCTATGAAATTTCGATTTTTCGGGTTCGTTGGAAAGATATTTTTAAATAGATTCTAATATTTTTGGTTTCGCTAAAATCCATTAAATTTTGCATCCTATACGGTCAGTCAAAGTTCAAGTTTGACTTTTCAAACTACCGCGCTATTTCTAACTCTTTTTATGATTAAAATTAAATTATTCATTCTAACTTCGATTTGAATCAAAATTATTTAAAATAGATTATTTTAAATATCAAAACTCATTAAAATCACTTAAAATAAATTTTAAATTGGCCCCAAAATTCAGGGTTGTTACAGTCTCCCCCACTTAAAAACTTTTCGTCCTCGAAAAGGAACGAAGCTAAAAGTGTTTAATTATCCTACCCATTTTTCCACTCTTATTGGTTTGAATAATTTTATAGTTGATTAACTTTCAAATATATAATCTTTTATATATTCAAAATCGTATTTTCCAAAATAGAGTATAATTAATCACAAATACGTATATTATAGGCTTGCTACTCCCAACTCATTCTAGGGCATTACTAACCCTATCTCTAATGAGTTTTCTCATTCTACGATACTGCTGATCCTATCTCTAATGAGTATTCTTATTGGATACTACTAATCCAATCTCTGATGAGTCTTTTGTTCAGTTCTAATGAGTTGTACCCCAAAGATTTGAGCTAACCAAAGCTCTGATACCAACTGTAAAGACCCGCAAATTCCCACCCTTTGAATCGACCATAAACCACACAGGTCTGACCCAAAAGGTGAAAATCTACGAATACTTTAACTTTGGGCATACAACACAACAGAACAAAAACACATACTTTTATAACATCAATAATAAATGTTACATCAGAGTACAGAATATATCAGAGTACATCGATAAATAATACAGCGGAAGAAACATTTAAATTAAATTAAATACATTGCAGCGGAACTAATCTTAGCGGAAGGCCATCAATATTCTGGACCCGGCTTCAGACTTCAATCCAGGATCCTGCTTAACTATATCTGCAAAAGACTACTCGACTGCCCGTGTGGAAAGAGGGCACCCGAGTTTGCAAAGTGAAACAAACTACAGGTCAGTCGTGGGACTGGTGTGAGAATTCTTAACTAGTTTAACTAATAGTAATAAGGCAAATCCAAGGACCACGCCGCAAACGCGGAACGGGTTTACTCCAATGGATTGCCGTGCATAATAAAGTAAATCGTTAAACAACGCAATGTCTTTTTGGAAAAATGAAACCATTATAAGACCCAAGTCCCATCACACAATGCAACGCACACCAGAGGATAGGGTTTTACCTTATAATGGTCAAAAGATGCTTGATACGTAAAAAAATCGATAGTATTATTAGTGTGTATATGTTTTAAATAAAAACATTTCAATCATAAGTATCAACCCTAGACGGCATGGGTACCATATATCATGTCGCCAATACTAGTTCTACAATCAAAACCGCAAGGTCGTATTGGAAATTGGATTTCCATCATGATTCGAGGCTAGGGGCAAGCTCCTCTCCGATTCGAGACACTCTAGCAAATGCCTCAGGATCCCCCGTAGTGAACCCTTGGATCTTCAGGGCCGGTCCCCGCCTATCGGCAGTGGATTAGTTATGCCTGAACACACGCTTCCCGGTTCCTTTGAACCTATAATATGACCACTATCGGCCTATAAAAATCCGAGGCGCCTCAAAATCCATCATCCACATAAGTAAAATGTCAGGGCTGGTAGGTCACTGACACCACTCTAGCTAGAAAGAAACGTGTGCACTCCCTGCAGTCCTAATCCCGTTTTTGACTCATACCGGGGTGTGAGTCTCGCGAAGTCCCGTTATACACAAAGCTATGCCTAAACAGGTTATGCTTTGATCATCAGCCACAAGGCCTGCTTTTCAACAAAGCCTTGATCATTGCATCTTAGCATGCCACATCATCACTCCATATCACACTACCAATCCTTTGCCAAAATATATAAACGGATGTTAAGCAAGAGAATAAATTCTCCGCCACCAATATCCATACATTCGACAGAAGATTAATAACATGATATATAATGGAGTACGATGTCAGACACACAATCCATTTATAAGCTTATGCTCTGGGTCTGAGCGAAAGCCAAACCCGTACAAATCAACACTACGTCCGGGCAACTCCTACTATTACCTTATCATGGTAGCGAGCCATTCTAATGCAACAGTCATCATCGTCCATTCGATGTGGAGATTTGACGGTCTTCTATCGTCGTCTTCCAATCTTGGATTATTAACGTCGTTTAATTATTTGGAATGAGATGAACTCGGGCTTTCCAAATAATCCTCGTATATATACATATATATATATATTTAAAATCTTTCTTACACATTAATAATTATTTTTATTAACGCTTCATTCCTATTTTAATTATTTAAAATAATTAAATTTTTATATAACGACGCCTTAAGTCCATGGGCGACTATGACACTGAATTCAACCAATTTTGATTTTCACATTTACCAGAATCTAACCGTTGGATCTTAACGTAATATATATCGTTGGAAAGATTTTTCCAAGACGGTCCTAACGGTTTCCGACGGTCGGATCTTCTTGTATAGTCATTTAAAAGTTCGATTTCAAAACGCGAACTACCACGCCCTATTCGTTTAATTTTAATTACATTTATATATAAATATATAAACATAAACCGTTTAAATCTTTATTATAATGAATATTCTCAATCTTCATCCTTTTATTCCTTTTTATATAGTAAATTGTAAATCATACTTGAATGGTGAATTCTTCCTTTTTAATTCCTTTAATTTCTTTAATTTACGGTAAAATGTAAATTTTATTTCATCGTTCTTAAGTACATATAAAAATATAAATTTTATTTACAAATGTAAATCCTACTTTTTATTTACATTATAAAGATGTAATCTTTGTTTACAATGTAAATCCATACATTCATTTCATAGAATAAAATGAATTTCATTCATGCGGGTTAAATTCATTCAAAATTTACATAATAATATGTAATCTATTTCATATGATGAAAATTCATTCATAAATTACATGTAAAAATGTAATTTACTTTATGCGGACTAATTTCATTCATAAAATAAAATGTAATTTATTTCATGCGTTCTTAACTCATTCATAAAATGCATATACGAATGTATTTTATTTCATTAGGTCTTAATTCCTTCATAAAATACATATAAAAATGTATTTCATTTCATGCAGTCTGAATTTCTTTAAATTACATTATAAAATAATGTAACTTATTCTATGGTAAATTTTCTTTTTATTAATATCATAAATAATTATCCTACGATATCATTCTTTTATCTTAACATTATAAATAATGTTAATTTCCTACAGTGTAAATCCCCTTTTTATTTACATTATAAAATAATGCAAAATTATCCTATGTTGTGATTACTATATAATTTACATTAAAAATAATGTAAAATGGACATATGGAGAAATTACTTTTATTACTAACATAAAAATGTTAATTTCATCTTGCGATGAATTCCTATTTTATATTTACAAATGTAAATTTTGTCTTGCGGTGTAAATTCATATATACATTCAATTGGAAAATGTAATTCTTATCATATAATATAAATTCACATTTTAATTATGCATAAAATGTCAGCTTAATCATACGGTGCAAACCACATCTTATTTTACATTAAAATAAATGTAACTACCATTTAAATGTTAATTCATGTTCTAACTCACCTTAGAAAAATGAAAATTTTATTTCACCGCAAAATCCTACTTTTATTTACAATTAAAAAAATGTAAATTTTGGTTCATGTCAACGTCCTATCGTCTACAAATGTGAATCTTGATATACGAGAAAATTCACCTTTTAATTACAAAGAAAGAAAAATGTAATTTTATCAAACCATATAATTTCATTTTATAATTTACATATAAAATGTAAATTTGACATACGATGAAATTTCTAAATATATTAACATGAAATAAAATGTTAACTAACATACGATGAAATTACTTATTTCTAGCATTAAAAAATGTTAAATTTCTCATACGATGTAATTTTTAACATTAACAAAAATATTAAATTTGTCATACGATGAAATTTCTAATTTTTAACATTAACAAAAATGTTAAATTTGTCATACGTTGAAATTTCTAATTTTTAACATTAACAAAAATGTTAAATTTCCCTACATTTCAATTTTACATAATAAAATGTAAAATCTAACACTAGTCGCATTCTTATTTTATTTGCACCAAATAATATGTAAATTGAAATTTCTTTTTAATATTAACATTAAAAATGTTAATTTATACATGCGGTTAAATTACTTTTTAATATTAACATTAAAATGTTAATGTCATCATATGGTTAAACATTAAAAATAAATAATGTAAATCTTCATACGTTGTAAGTATTCTTATTATTAACATTAAATAATGTTAATTTTATCATATGTTGAATTACTTATCATTAACATTAAAAATATTAATTTCATCCCACGTTGTAATTTTTATAATATTAATATTAAAAATGTTAATTTACATAAGTGGTGAGTTTTATAACGTTAACATTACAAATGTTGATTTACATATGTGGTGAACTTTACTTTTTATTAACATTTTTAAAAAAAAAATGTTAATCTTCATGCATTGCAAATGCTTCTTATTAACATCAAAAATGATGTTAATCTCTCAACAATGTAAGTTACTTATTATTAATATCAACTTTTTCTCCATTTCAATTTTACATAAGAAGAGAATATAAATCTCATCACAAGTAGCATTCATCACAAGTAGCATTCTTAATTTATTTGCATCAAATAAATTGTAAATTTTCATCACATCGCATGACCACACATCCAAACATAACCACAAATCCAAATCCAATATCTAGCATCCAGGTGATTACAAGTTTATGTTATAACTGGGCATTAGTAAAATCAACACGGTGTAATTAAATAAAGAACATATAAATAATTTTAATTAATTTATAATTCAGATTTAAACCTGAAATTTCAGGTCTAATCACATAGCATTATAGACAATTCCGATTTCACGTCATATGTTATGATCGGTTTAGATCTATGTTTAAATATCATGTCGTATCGGTTCTACTGTTAATAATCATAGAAATAATAATAAAATAAATTAAATTAAATTAAATAAAAATAAAATTCTCACGGTGGTCTAGTCTGAAAAGATGACTCGGGTTCAATCAGATCCGGTGTTCGTATTCAATTTGATTTCAGATCTGGAATGATTCGAATAAAAATTCATATGAAAAATCAAATTCAGGCTTTTAACAACTGTTTGTGCAACACTTAAAAGCGTGGGGAAATCTGAAGCGAAAACTACTTAGAACGTTCAAAACTTTGATTGCGATTTTCTGGAGTTGTAGTTGACGAAACGACGAGCCGTTTGTTGGAGAAGGACCGGCTACGAGAGATCTTTGATCCGCCTGAAGGTGGTGAGATGCGGTCGACGGCATGGGGCCCGGTCGACAGAAAACGGCGGCGGCTTTGAGGGCTTGGTGGCGGCGCTACAGTGCATGGTTTGAGGTGATTCTTGTCGGAGATCGAAGAGCTCGCGAAGGGCTTCGAAATGAGTACTCACACGCTAATTTTCGTTGAGAAATGAAAGAGTTATGAGGGTTTGAAGAATCGGCCATGAATGGGTTCAGAAATGAAGAAGATGCGGCTGTAGGAAGAAGGATGAACAGTAATTCCGAATATTATAATAATATATTAGGGTTAACTAATTATGTAATTAGCCCGTTAAGGCCCGTTTTGGTCCGAACTCCGATTTAGGCCAGCTTACTCTCGTTCTTAAGGTTTTGAGGCCTTCTGAACACAACGGAACATATTACAGGACCCAATTCCGAAATTTATTATGAGTTTTGGAATAATTATATTATTTTATTAATATTTTAATGTATACCGTACATGAAAATTCACCGAGGTCACAAATTAACTTCAAAAATTCTCGAAAAATATATTTAGCTATGTTTTGATGATGTGGACCTAAGAAAATTAATTTCGTTCAATTCTGAGCTCGTATGAATTTTTAATGAATTTTTAAAGTCAAAAATTTGCCCGCTTACACTGAAAAATCAATTATAATTATATTTTAATTCTAAAAATTACCGAAAAATCATTTTTAGCTTTGTTTTGATGATACAAATCCAACAAAATTATTTTCGTCGAATTCTGAGACTGTTTGAAAAATGACTATTTTTAAGGCCAGTATATTTAATATTAAAAATACATTTTTAAAAAATAATTTCTGAAACTCAAAATATATAAGTGTTTACTGTTTTTCAATGCAGAAACATCATTTCGAACTCAATGGAAGTGGTTTCGAGTCGAAATTCCTACATATGCGAAAAGTAGCATTTTTGACCCGTATAAATTTCATAGCGACCCTCTAAAATTGAATTGGCCATAACTTTTGATTTCCGCTATGAAATTTCGATTTTTCGGATTCGTTGGAAAGATATTTTTAAATAGATTCTAATATTTTTGGTTTCACTAAAATCCGTTAAATTGTGCATCCTGTACGGTCATTCAAAGTTCAAGTTTGACTTTTCAAACTACCGCGCTATTTCTAACTCTTTTTATAATTAAAATTAAATTATTCATTCTAACTTCGATTTGAATCAAAATTATTTAAAATAGATTATTTTAAATATCAAAACTCATTAAAATCACTTAAAATAAATTTTAAATTGGCCCCAAAATTCAGGGTTGTTACACAAGGCAAGGTGTATTCTGAGGGTTTAAAGATGCAAAAACTGCTCTTTATGCCACTGATGATTTCTACCTTTACTTTTTTGTTCATTTGACACATAATAATTTGATATAAATACCGAATGAATGCAGTAGAAGGAAATTTAAGCAATGTAATTTTAGATGCGTTTCTGATTATGGCACTTTGTAAAGGGGGTTGCAAGAGCAGGCATTGCTCATTTTGTTCCTCAGCAAGTTTTTTTTTCTTCCTTTTTATCCGTTCACTTACTAATCTACTCTAACTAGGCAATAGAGAAATATAACATTACTGTTCATTGCAGACACCTTATAGTATTGATATTGTCGTTCAAACTTGCAAAGTAAGCTGATCTCATTCCCCTAGGTTTCAATCCATCAATCTTGCTCGATTTTTTCCGATGTTGTACATATGTCTCTTACTATATTATTCAAGACAAACCAAAGAAGTAACATAGTATGCTGAAAATCAACCGTTTGGAAATGTAGGAGTGTTCCTATGGGCATGAGTGATAATAGTGATAATTTGCATGACTTTGGCATCATGACTAGCTACAAGTCAAGGTGTTATATTCATTGTAAATAATTTGTTTTTGAGTTTGTCTATCATCTTCTTTGCTTGTTGTTGGATCTACCGTTGATGCACAGGTAACTGCTACATTCTTTAAAATAAGGACAAAGAAGTTGTGTTCGTGTTAAAACTGCGTTTTGATCTGGGTAACTAATATGAACTAATATGAGCTCTTTCTCATGCATGATGCCTTATATAGGTGATGCTCCCTACTGCATTTTCCTAGAATGACTATTGGAAAGTTACTGTAACTGTTGCATGTGTCTCCAAGTACGTTCTCATGTTTTTTTAAACATGCATGGATTTTTCCTGTTTTGTTCCCTAATCTGAATTCAATACTTTGGAAATAGCTATAATTAAATGGTAAAATCAATCTCAACTTTAAATTTATAGAAATTTAACTACGTTTTTATATATGGTTTAATCATGGATGCTTAAGGTTAAATGTGTCGGTGCATTCAAGGAATTTTATGAATCAAAGACTAAACACCGAAGGCTTTCATGGATTTCTTCCTTGGGTACTTGCAATGTTCTTGGGAGATTTGGCCCGCCCCAAACCCATTGATTTGGTTGTTACAATTTATCAGGTTCCTATAATATCCCATCCATTACTGAAGATGATTTTACAATTTATACCATCAAGACAAGATTATTGTATATTGACCATTTGCAGCTGTTTATATTTTGCAGGCTGCAGTTCTGTTGTTGTTTAACAACACAGAAAGGTTGAGTTATACAGAGGTCACTACATAATTGAGCTTGTCGGATGATGGTGTGATCAGATTACTTCATTCTCTTTCTTGTGCTAAATACAAAATTCTTATTAAAGTGCCAAGTTCTAGGTCAATCAGTTTGAACACCAGTTTGAATTTTCACAGATAAGATGAGAAGGATTAAGGTACTGTACATTTTTTGATTGTCTACTTTCAACTTACAAATCACACATCTTTATACAACCTATACTTGTTCCTGTGATGTGTAGATTCCTCTACCACCGGTTGATGAGAAAAAGAAGTCGATTGAAGACGTAGACATGGACAGAAGATATGCTATCAATGCCTCAATACTCCGAATCATGAAAAGTTGAAAAGTGTTGAGCTAGCAAAACTTAGTGCTGGAATGCGTCGAACAACTTAACCGCATGTTCGAGGTAATCAATTGTTTTTGTAACATGCCGGACATGCACTGGCCTCAAGAACAACTGCCTACTATATCTAAACATAAGTTCACCAAGGAGCTTGGAGGAGCTGACTGGAACATGGGGACGTGCACTGGTACTAAGAGAAGGGCAGCTGCAGCTTTATAATATAGGGACAGCTGCGTACTGTAATATGGGGACATCTACATACTGGAATATGGGGACATGCGGAATGAAACAAAAGATGCAAGAAAATTAAGTTAGGCTCAAGTACAACCCAGGTATTATATCTATCTTGATGTTTACTCCATGCTTTTTAAGCTTCCTTTTATTGCTTCCAACTTGTGAATAAACTGTTGCCTGTTATCTTTGCAAGTATCAATGTTAAGTTTATTTATGATACAATTTAGGTAGTCTTTCAAATTGCTTTAGTTATTGCAACTCAGTGGCTTTCCATTGTCTGTTGATCATCAAAATTTATATAAATAATGGCGTGCCACTACAGTAAATTTGCATTCAACCACAACAATAATATATTATAAAATATTAACCAAAGTAAGTAAATTTTATAAAAATTAACAAAATTAATAATAAAAAACTAACTTAACTATATTTTATAAATAATAATAATAATAAATTAAATATTCATATAAAAATTAACTAAGCATTATAAATATATAATAATAAACAACTAAGTTAACCAAGTATTATAAAATATTAATCAAGATAATTAAGTTTTATAAAAGATAATATGTTTATAGTAGTAATAATAATAATAAACAACTAAGTTTATAATAAAAAATATTAATACAACTAAGTTTATAATAAAAATAACAAGTATTTTTTTCTTTTATATTATACAATTTATCGGTCGGTTTTTTCACCAATGTGTGGTTATATTAGTTCTACAACTTCGTAATAAAGTTTTATCGAATATTTCGTTACTGACTCAACATCGGGAAAAATTAAAGAAATTGTTGATGACTCATCAAAACTTCATCATTAATATACCAATGTGAACTGTTAGTTAAGCAAGCAATTACGTCAAATGTTTCCCGTGTTAATAATTGTAGCAGAAATTAACTTAAAGAACAACTTATTTGACTGGCTACATTTCATATTGTTACATGATGTTTATTAATTCATAAACTGAATGAGTCGTATTCAGTTGTAGAAGCCATTTAAGTACAAAACATATACTGTCAAAAAATGAAGAAGCAAATTAGGAAGTATGATAATCTCACATGCCTCAAATGGTTGAAGAGGGGACGCTAGCCATAGATTTTCTTACTATTGTACTGGTTTCTATATGTAGAATATATTGATTTAATTGCCCTAATCTGTGAATCTTCAATATCGCTACTAAATAATTAAGCACGTAACTAGTGTTAGAACCATTGATTTTAAAACAAATGAGCCAAAAGGGGTGTTATCCATGTTGGTTGCTGCCTATCAACAGCAACAACCATGTGTTGCTCCTATTGTATGCGGCAACACATGTTAGCCACCTTTTTGACCTCCTGATCGGAGTTAAGTCGAGCAAGGGTGCTGTCTTACTTTGCCTGTGGTGCAGCACCGCCCTTGGCCTTGAGTCCAGTTCCTCTCTACATAAAAAAAATAGAGTAAAAAATTGAGCTCAGTGAGCAGTGAATATATATTTACTATGTGTGATATTTGTATTGCATGTGTTTGTGGAGAGTATTTATAAGTGAATAAATGACAGTTCTCATGCATTTTGGAAGCTACTTATTGTTTTGGGTGATTAACTTTGCTTTTGAGTGTACTGACAATAGTGATTTTTTTTTTGCTTTACAAGTAGATAGACGACGCTGATGGAAAACATTGTTGCGATTGGTTATGGGTCGAAGTTATTCTTGCTGCTAAGACTATATTTTGGTTCGTAAGAATGTATGAACTACTATTTTTGGTCGTTACTACTTTGTGTATGTGTATGTTTGATGTCTCATTACTATTTTATGAAATATTATGGATGTATTGTGTATGTTTGATGTAAGAATATTGCATATTTTTATTATATAATTTTATTTGTTGGTTTTGAATTATGTGATCAATATAAAATGTGTTGTTAATATGATACATTGATTATGAAATTTGGTATCAATATAATAAGCAGCAATAAAAATGGTGAGATTGATTTTGGACTTTTTACGGCGTTTTTAAAATGCTATTGAAATATTTATGTTGATTTTTCAACGGCGTTTTTAAAGCGTCGTAAATATTTTTTTCAAAAATTGACATACTAACACTTATAGCAATCCATAAACGCTGTAAATAAATATCACAATAAAAAATAAACGCTATAAACAAATCAACCTAAACGCCATGAAATGTATTAACAGCACTAAAGAAACGCCATTAAACAATACTTTTCACAGCATTTCATTACTGCTATAGTATGCTTCTGACTTTTAACTGCATGTTGATACACAGCGTATGTAAAAACGCTGTTAATACTTTTTATTGCATTTTTTAAACGCTGTTAAAAGACATATTTGTTGTAGTGTCATGTGACTGGTGTGAGAACTAAAACAGTTATTTAAAACTTTACTTTAAAAGAGAGTAATTCAAGGGACCACGCCGTATAACATGGAACGGGTTTCCTCCCAAGAATACCAGTGCATAGAATAAACAACGCAATGCTTTTTCGAAAAATGAAACTATTATAAGACCCAGGTCCCATCACACAATGCAACGTAAGCCGGAGGATAGGGTTTTACCTTATAACAGCCAAACATGCTTGGTACGTTTAAAACAAATCATTTGATACTATAATAGGTGTATAGTGTCAAAACAATTTCAATCATAAATATAAATCATAAACGGCATAAGTGCCCCATACCACTATGTCGCCATACTAGGCTCTACAAATAAAACCGAAATACACGTATTGGAAATTGGATTTCTGTCATGATTCGAGGCAAGGGGCAAGCTCCTCTCCGCTTCGAGACACTCTAGCAAATGCCTCGAGACTACGCACTCTGGACAACCCCGGATTCGGCTGGGCCGGTCCTCTCTTACGTTTGAGGATTAATTATTCCTGAACACACGTTTCCCGGTCCTTACAGACCTAAAATCGAGGCGCCTCATTCCAACAACCACAAACGTGAAAATATATAAATGTCAAGGCTGGTAAGTCACTGACACCACCAAAGCTAGAAAGAAACGTCGTGTTCTCCCAGCGGTCCGTATCTCGTTTTTAACTCATGCCGAGGTTTGAGGCTCGCGAATTCACGTTATACACAAAACTGCCACGTAGGCCGTGCTTTGATCATCAACCACAAGACTTTGCTTTTCAACAGAAGCCTTGATCCATGCAACTCATCATGCCACACAGGCAGTTCATGCCATGCGATTGATATCTATCGATATATAACCTCTAAGCTCGTACGTCTCAGAGAAGGGCGTTAAGCAAGAGAATAAATTCTCCGCCGCCAAACAGATATATATTTAACAGAAATCAATCAACACAGAATAAAATCCAATGTTAGACACGCAATCCATTTACAAGTTCGTTCTGGGTCTGAACGAAACCGGAGGCACTTTCCTCGCATATCCATCGATCTCCAAGTACGTCTGGACGATCACCAACTGATTCCATCATCTCGGGTGTACAGCCCAATCAAGATCATCAGTAATCACCCAAACGATGTGAAGACTTCCGATCATCAACCACCGTCTTCATCTTCGACATATCGTCGAATCGGTTATTCAGAATGGGTAAAAATCCGGCCTTTCCGAACAACCCGCGTATATTAAAAAAAATGTCACACCAACACAACATACGCCTCATTCCAATTCAGCAGTCACTAACTGCAAATTAGCAAGAGAACAATTTCCCAAATATTAACCCCAAAGGCCGAAACCAACATCAGATCAATACCCAAAAAACCATTCTTCTTAACTAACCTACAGCTAGTTTCTAAATTTCACATTCTTAGGGAAAGGTTCCCATTAATTTTATCCAAGATAAATTCTTTAAAATTTATCCTTTAATCTTCCTTTGGATGTCATTTCAAACCAAATTATGGGTTTTCAAACTAATCGAGATTAGCGAACCACACCGGAGTAATTATTTATTTTATTTCCCAATCCCAACCTATTCATCCCATGAAGCAAAACTGGTAATACTCCATATTTAACACCACAGTGTTGTCAGTAAAATTAATTACCATTTCACGTTCAAATCTGATTAAAGATTTGACTATCGTTTTGGAGCAAAACTGGTAATACTCCATTCTCGTTCATTTTCTAAATTTGATAATTTAGATTATCAATTCACATTTCAATCTAATTGCAGATTCATTAAAACTTCTTTTTATGGGTTAAAGAACTAGTATCATTTAAAACACAGTTCACGATAAACTCAAATCACATTCTATTTAGTATCGGGTTAAAGAACTAGTGTTATTTAAAACACAGTTCATGATAAACCCATGAATCAATTCTATTTAAACCCATTTCAAATCCAGTTTATCTATTAAAAAATAAATGGGTTTTAATTTCATTTCAAAACTAGTTCATTTCGATAAAAATCTATTTTTATCTTTTCAAATATGGAGTTTTTCATCCTAATTTTTCCCAAATCATTTCTTATGATTTAACACAAATTATCGATATTTTTAATACTTTTATCAAGGCCCGTACAGTCGATTTTCAAAAACGGCCATCGAACTGCACTTATAGCGACCTTTTCCTAATTTGATTTGGATGTATCTCCAAATCCAACCATTAGATTTCAAATTTCTAATATTCGTTAGAAAGCTCTTTTCGATACGAACCCAACGGTTCCGGTTTTAGGAGAATCCGACGGTCGGATCTCCCGTAATGTCTGTTCGAAGTTAATGGTCGAAATTCACGAACTGCCGCGGCGCGGCGCGTTCTATTCAGGCCATTATATTATATATAATATATATTTCGTCGATAAATATTTAAAACGAATTTTATAAATAGTTTTGAATTGTTTCAAAAACAATTTCAACCTTTATTTCAAATTCAAATCAAAATTGAATTTTCTATTATAAATCCTTTTTACTTTCATTTTTATTGGATTTCAATTCAAATCGATTTTAATTCGATTCGAATTCATTTTCTTTTCAATTCAATTCAATTCGAATTCGTTTTCTTTTCAATTTAATTCGAATTCGTTTTCTTTTCAATTCGAGTTCGTTTGCTATTTAATTCAAATCAAATTCATTTTCCTATTCAATTCAAATCAAATTCGTTTTCTATTCAATTCAATTCGAATTCATTTTCTTTTCAATTCAATTCGAATTCGTTTTCTATTCAAATCAAATTCAATTCGTTTTCTATTCAATTCAAATTCAATTCGTTTTCTATTCAATTCAAATTCAATTCATTTTCTATTCAATTCAATTCAAATTGGTTTTCTATTCGATTCAATTCAAATTGGTTTTCTATTCGATTCAATTCAAATTGGTTTTCTATTCGATTCAATTCAAATTGGTTTTCTATTCGATTCAATTCAAATTGGTTTTCTATTCGATTCAATTCAAATTGGTTTTCTATTCGATTCAATTCAAATTGATTTTCTATTCGATTCAATTCAAATTGGTTTTCTATTCGATTCAATTCAAATTTAAAAACGAATATAATCGATATAAATATCATTCGCGTCAAAATAGCGCATCTCTAATCAATACGGCTTTATATATTTCAATAATTTCGTTATTCTATTCAACAAATGAATATTTATTTTATTCAATACATGAATCTATACTTCTGTCAACACATGACTAATCTCAACGAATGAGTACTGTCCACGTGTGACTAAATTTTATTGTTAAAATATTTCGTTCAACATATGACTAATCTCAACGGATGAGTATTGTCAACACATGAACCTTTATTTTATAATATTGTTTATTTTCTAAATTGGAAGGAGGCCCAATCAATTACCAGATAAAGTTAATTATATGGATTCCATACCACACATATATATAATAGCAACGACAAATAATCAACCATCATCCAAGGTGCACTACACTGTATAAGCATCAAATTTAAATATCTAACGCTTATAACAGCCTGTCAATCAATCGATCGACAAACAACTAATTATTGGGATTAGTGTATGTCGTATTTTATCCCAATACCCGTGCGGGGTTTCAAACAATCAAACACATATTTTATTTGTGCAGTTGGGCGATGTGTAAAATTTATCGTCCCAATCAATGTCCTTCAAATAGGTGTACATGAACAAACCATCCGGTTTTTACTTCGCTATTCAATATATAAAAATCGAATTTTTACTTCGCTATTCAATATATAAAAATTCGAATTTTTACTTCGCTATTCAATATATAAAAATCGAATTTTTACTTCCCTATTCAATATATAAAAATCGAATTTTTACTTCATTATTCAATATATAAAAATCACGTTTTTATTATAAAAATCATCTCTTTATAAAACAAAGATCACAAGTTTTATATGAATAAAAATCGTTTCTATTCTTGTATGTGTTAAAAATCTTTACTTTTCACTTTTCAAAATCTAAACTTTCCAAACTGAAAAATCGGATTTTTATAACACTAAAATTCCTATCTTTGTGTGATTAAAACTGAAATCAAACAATGTTTATATATATATATATACTGAATTTAGATCACTAAAAAACCCTATTTTTAATTACTTTAAGTAAATAAAACAAAGCAGCGAACAAAATAAAACTTACAGGCTAAAGGAGGTGGAATTGGCGACACCGAGGGGGTGCTGATGGGCGGAGAGCGGTGCAGGCGTCAGGCGGAGGGGGGTCCATGGGGTTCGACGTGGCGCTTGGGATTCGCGATTAGAACTGGAGAAGGAGGAGAGACGTGGCGAGAGGAGGGGGATGGAGGAGAAGGTGGCGTGGTGTGGAGGAAGAAGAAGAAGAGGCCGCGGCAGCAGCAACAGGGGGGGTCGCTGCGCCTGAAGTGCGGTTGGAAGGGGAGGGCGGAGACGGAAAAGGGGGCGCCTGGCAGCGCGGTGGCGCGCTGCTCGGAGGAGCGGCGGCGCTCCTCCCTCTTCTTCTTTTTTTATTCTGTTGGAAATGAATTTCAACGGGGGGGGGGGGGGGGGGGGGGCAGAAGTTAAAGGGAGAGGGAGGGAGGAGGATATTTTTTTTTATTTTATTTTATTTCAAAAAGTTGACTTTTTCATACGACCTGTAAACGAGACCCACCGCCTGTCGTCCATAGCGTTTTACCCCCATTCCGAACACAATGGGATATGTACCATAAGCTGATTCGGTCGTTATAATCAGTTTTCGTCAAAATCAACATATAACTCTATATATTGAATTTAAACGCGCATTTCATTATACCGGGGTCACATACTAACTCTAAAAATTCTCGAAAAATATTTTCTAGTTTCGTATTGACGATACAGTCCTAACAAAACTAGTTTCATTGAATTCTGAGACCGTTTGGAAATGGCCATTTTCCAGTCGATTAAAATCAACTGAAACTGGTCAAACGCGTTTTCCTTTTCCACGCTCACATATTGATTCGAAAAATTATGAAATTTAAAATCTAGCAATAATTTGACATCACGGACCCAACAAAAGTGGTTTCGTCGAAATCCGAGGTCGTTTGCAAAATGACAATTTTTAAGGGCCTGGATTCCATAGCGACTATTCAGAATTTTCAGCTGGACATATCTTTTGATTCCCGCTATGAAATTTCGATTTTTCAGATTCGTTGGAAAGATATTATCAATTAGATCCCATTATTTTTGGTTTCACTAAAATCCGGATTGTTTTGCACCCGGTACATTCATTTGAAGTTTGAAATCGAATTATTGAACTACCGCGCCATTTTCAATTCCATTTATAATTATATATAATTATTTATATTCTAACGATGACGTATATAATATATACATTCGAATTCTATTCAAAATAAATTTCTCGTCGATATTATTTAAAATAATCTATTTTAAATATGCAAAATTCGCTAAAATTGCCAAAATAAAAATTTTATACTGGCTCAGATTTTCGGGTTGTTACATCTCCCCTCTACAACTTTCTTGTTTGTGCCATCATCTATTTCTCCTTCGTTTCATCAGAAAACCACCATAACCGAAATCAGTTTTCAGCCTTTGATCTGAAATTCTGGCGAATCCGTACAACGATAGGCTATGATATTTTTGTGGTAAGTAGAGATCATCATATGCTGCAACTTTCGTGTATTGAGCTTTGGCTAATTATTGAAGGATTGGAAGATATAAATTATTTCATGTAACGGGGTCTTTTTTGTAAAAATATTTCTAGAAGAAGAGGAGGTGGCTGCAAGTTTACAAATAAGAGGAAGAATTAGGTTTATGGAGGTGGAAAAGATCTTATATAGTGGGGTTTATTATTTTTTTATTATTTCTTTAGTTAGCGCTGCATCCAATCGAACTGTTATCGATGCCCCGAGCACACATGAACTCCATTGGCGATGAAAATTGACACACTGCTATGTCTTGACATTACGGTCCTACTGAAATTGGTTTCGTCGAATTCCGAGTCCATTTGCTCAAAAAGCTCTGTTTCGGGCTTCAATGGTTGATCGATTCACAATTTATTGTGCACGGCCACATACTAGCTCCAAAAATTATGAAATTTGGAATCTAGCAATAATTAAATATTCCGGATCCAGCAAAACTAATTTCATCGAAAATGGAGGTCGTCTGCAAAATGGCAATTTTTAAGGGCTATATATAATATTAAAATATATATAAATATATATATATTCCATAGCGACTATTTGAAATTTTAATTTGGACATAACTTACAATTTATAAAGTGAAATCTCAATTTCTTGCATTTGTTAGAAAGATATAGTTAATACGATCTTAACGTTTCTTATTTCATCCAATTCTGACTTATAATGAATTGTGTACATTTATTTAAAGCTAAAAAGCAAATTTTCAAACTACCGCACCATTTCAAGCTCGTTTTATAATTAATATAAATATATACGCTCAAACTTTGTTTTAAATAAATTTAAATCATTTATTCTAAAAATATTTCATTAAAAATATTTAATTTCCATGAAAATCAATTAAAAATAAATTTTAAATTAGTTCCAAAATTCCGGGTTGTTACACCTAGCAGCAGCCTCTATTTCATTTTCTCAGCCTTAATCCTGAAATTCAACTCTAACTTCTGTTTAATGACGATTATAGATCTGAAACAACGTCCAAAATTCAAATGTCTCAGACCCTATCGAATTATATATCGTTGGAAAGGCCTCGACGATAGGAATCTGCGGGAAGCATTCATTTTGCAAAACAGTGCTCGAATCGACTGGAAATCATTGTCAAAGGGGCAAAAATGTGGAAATAGGGTCCTTAATTAGGGATGTTGATTTCGGGCATAAATCAAGGAAATGGTGACATGGGTTTGGTAGAGATCATCGAGTGGAGTCTGGAGATGGTAGACACAACATTTGAAATTGCCTTGGTTGATGGGAATGGTCGAATTAGGGTTTCGAAACCCTAACTTTCTGGTGGCGGCGCGGGTCCCACAGTTGACCAGAGGCGACCAGATTTGGTGAAGAGGTGTGGCTTGGCGTAGGCTTCGATATGATGGTGGTCAGTGATTTTCTAGTGGCCAGAGCATGGAGATAGGGGTGGTCAAAGGTGGTGGCTGTTGGGTTCGTTCACTATAAGAAACATGTAGCAAGTAACATAATAAAGGTGACGTGGCATGAATGTGCCATTTTTGTAGCCATTTTTATTTAATTAATCATTTAATTTTAAATTGCATTAACATAAATAACTTTTTCATACGAACTCAGATTGACGCACGGTTTGTTTCGTTGGGATCGTATCGAAATTCCGGACAACATACAGCTGTCTTGGACTGATTTTGAGACTATTGATGTTTAGACCTACAATTGAATTTCAGACGCGCTTGAAATCAAAGGTGAGTGATTAAACCCACTCACACCTAACTAAAATATTCAATTGTTAGTTAAATTAAATTCATGCAATGATATGATGGTATTTATGTATGTTTGATAGTTTAAATTGCATGTTTATGTTAATTTGATTTGATGGTGTTAATTTAACTATTAGTTAAATATAATGCTTAATTTCTAGCTAAACCGGACATATGATAACTAGTAAATTAATGTGATATTAAACTGCTTCTGCTTGATTGTATTGATTTGGATGGATGCATTTAATTGATATGTTAATATATTGATGTTGAATTGTTTGTTTGTGTTGATTAATCCCAACCACTTACCTAGATGTTACGGGAATCAAATAAACCCGGGATTAATCATTGAAATGAATTAAGAACATAGGTTAAGATGATAAATACCTATGCCCCTGATTTTAATTGAAATGATATATATCCTTTCCCAATATACTAAAATTAAATTTTAAGTATCACTTGGCCATAGGATAGAAAATTATATATGGTCAACGGTTGGTTAAATGAATTTGTTGTGACTTTGAACTTTGAAATATGGTTTTAAAAGCAAAATGAGTGATACTTATAAAATTGATTTCTTTTAAATTTGGACTTTGAATTTAAAGTTATAGAAATTACGTAAATATTGTGAACTGAAGTTAAACTTGAATTTAATATAAATGGAATCTATTGAAAGTGAACCTATTTGAATTTTAATTTGTTTTAAGATGTAAACTACTAGCCATCATGGAAGTTACTTCAAATTATACTTAATTTAAAGTGACATTCAAATCGTGAACTCATGATTTTATCAATCTAAAATGATCCGAATGAGAGTTGAAAATGGAAACTTTGGATATCTAAATAAAATCGTTTAAATTGAATTTAACTTGAAAAGGAAGTTGAATCAAAATTGAAATACTGAAGTTGAATTGATTGATTTGAAATGGGAATATGAGTTTAGATTTAATCGAAATTTGGAAGAAATAATTCAAAATTCCGATTATACTATTTTAAACCATTATATAAACTATTTTTGTAAATAACCATTTCCTTATATATAATTCTATTTTTAATTTATATATTGTAACTATTTTGAACCACTTTAATAAATAACTAGTTTATTTTATCAATTATTTTATTTTATTTTTAACATATATATATATATATATGAATAAACTATTTATTCCATAAACTTCTTTAATATTTTTCTATATATATTAACTAAATTTTTAATAAATCATATTTTTATTTTCAAACTTTATATAAACTTTTGTTATCTAACTATTCGTTTTCAAATTATTTAAAATATATATCTAAACTATCTAATACACCTTTCATCAATTTTTTTATATACAAATTATTTTAGAATTAGAATAGTTTCGAGATTCGGAGATGAAGAATACTCTATCGTGACTATTGAAAAGATTTTTAAAGCAAAATCTGAGATTTTTGATATGAAATATGAACGATTTTGAAATGTAAATACCAATCGATGTGAAAAATGTAAATGTTGGGTTGTTAAAGAGACCAATATAGATATCGTCATACTCTCTGCCAATATTGAAAACCACTTTAACAACTGTGCATGTTGTGGAGAATCCAGAATGAGGTAGGATGATTTAGAGGCGATTAATGGATTTGAAGAAAGAGAATAATGATGGATAGCCTTGACCTTCGGGTCATAATTGAAATGACTAAAACATGAGCCATACCCAGGCCAATGTGAGTTATCTACTCTTAGCAAACACGCTTCTTCAATACTATATGTATTACTTTGAGATTGATTGGCGCCTTTCAATTTGGGAGTGTTGTCTGCAGTGGGAGTTAGCTGGCGGCTATGCGTTACCATTGGCCTGGGTCCGCAATCCAGTAGAGTCACTACTGATGGGTATTTCCTTGATGCCTTGTTATATTTATCCTGATCGAGCCCCCCCACGACTTTGATGTGTACCATACCTATGGAGTGCTCTCTGATAGACACTAATTTATGGTGGACTTTACGGTATCTGTATAGACTATGGTATTATAAACGATGTAAGGGTAAAAATGTAATCCCACTTACGCTATTCTAATATTTTATATTTAATCTTAGACATTATTATGTTAGTGTATTGTATTATATAGTATCTAGTTTGACGGATCATTAGGAGATGGAAATTCCCGTAACGTCTCTTAAGTTATTGCACTCATGAACACATTGGATAGCAGATGTGAATTACTGTAAGCAACTCTGACACCGTGACACTCATATTATTAAATGGTTTTGATTTGATTGATATGAGAATATTTTAGTTCTGATCTGAGTATTTTTTGTCTTTTCATTTGTGCTCGGGTCAGCTTGAGTTTTCAATTGTCGAAGACATTATTATGAAGATGAAGATGCAGCTCAACAGACGTATTTATTATTATTATTCTGCTATAGATATTGCAATGTTTTGTAATAGTTAACTCTAATAATTGTTGTGAAATATAATCAAATGTATGTTTTAACAACTTCATAAACAGTTATTTATTTATTATATTTTGTCCTTCCACTGTGAGATTCTGTGATTGTTTACTTCTTTTCTTATATTAACCCCAATAACTATTTTTATTTTTATTTGTTTGAGCCGACATGTGTGAATCATTGTCGGCTTAAACGGTCAAAAATCCAGGTCATTACATATCAGGCTATAATTTTTTATAAATTTCCTATAATATCATGTTAGGCCTAAAAACCCTCTCAATGCTTTAATAGTATTTGGCTGGGGCCATTGTATTATAGCTTTGATTTATCTTTATCAACTTAAATTCCTTGTTGTGATATTATGTGACCTAATTATTTAATATTGTCATAATTAATATTATTAGTAGAAAAAGAACACTTGGACAAATTGATTATCAGTTTATTGTCCTGAAGTGTATTCAGGGTTATTTTTATATGATGCAAACGATCACTCCAATCAGCACTATATACTAATATATCATAAAAAAACCTAGGATGAACTGTCTTAAAAAATATTTAAAATGCTATTCATCAAGATTGGAATGTGAATGAGGCATTACTGACAACACATTCATAGTGGTCATCATGGGATCTAAATGATGTCTTATGAATATCACGTTCATACATTCTGACTTGGTGATACCTTGATTTGAGATCTAGTTTGCTAAATAAAATTGAACCATGAAGCTCAATAAGTAGGCCATCGATTAAATGAATAGGAAATTTATTCTTTATTGTTTGTTTATTCAAAGCCCTATAATCAATGCATAATCGGAAAATTCCATCTTTCTTTTTAACCATCACAATAGGCGCTGAAAATGAACTAGAACTTGGCTTTATGATACTAGATTTAAGCATATCAGATATTAGCGTATCTAGTACTTTTTTAATATATAATGGGAGTATATGTAGGGTTTTAGACAAATAGGTTTTGATCCCTCTAACAGTGTTATTTTGCAATCACAAGCTCTTTGTTGTGGCAATGTATGTGTTGCTGCTGTTACCGAAGGAAACTGATCTAATATATTTTGAATATCTAGATGAACTGAAGTTGAATTTGTTAATGATGTATTTGCAGACAATAACATGAAATGTAGGTTACCGTAATTGAATTCTTTTGTTGACACGTGCCCTTCAACTATTTCTACATCATTTTGTAATAGCCCCCGCCACTTGTATTCTTTGCCTTATAATAAAATTTTACTTGCAATTTTTTGAAATTAAGGGAAATTTCATCTAAATCTTTCATCCATTGTTCCCCCAGCACAATTTGGCAAGAATCCACGGGTAACACTAATAGATCAAGTGTCATTTTACATCCTTTACAATGTAATATAACATTTGTGCAAATTTCAGATCCTTCAAGTTTGTGCCTATTAGCAACTTGTGCTTCAAAGGCTTAGACTATGATTATTTAATTTTAATTTTTGTGCTAAGACAACATCAATGAAACTATGAGTCGACCCTGAATATATTAAAAATATTGTTGCCCTATTGTTAATAATTCCTTTGATGTTGGTACTCCCAACATTGTGTTAAGTGAAATGGCATGTAATGTGTTTTGTGTATCATCGCTACTGTCATCATTTTCTAACTGAGTATTATCATTAGAATGCACACTTTTAGTGTTAGATATATCCCCAAGATTAATTACCCCTCCACGATAAATAATTGTTTTATTTTACATTTGTGACCTTGAAAATATTTTGTTAGATCACAGGTTTCTGATTCATGACAAGGAAGAAGAGAAGATCAAAGGAAAAGTGATATAGGTTATGATTATCTATTTAATTGTGTCTTAGATGTGTTATATATTGTTAAAATCTATCCTCAAATATATAGCATACACAAATGCACTTACGAAAAGACACTTCACGAAAACACACTTCGTGAAAAGATACTTCGCGAAAAGACACTTCATGAAATAACACTTCACGAAAAGACACTTCGTCACTTTGCGAAAAGACACTTCGCGAAAAGACACTTCGTGAAAAGACACTTCGCGAAAAGACACTTCGCGAAAAGACACTTCGTCACTTCGCGAAAAGAAACTTCAAAAAGATAGTTTGCGAAAAGACACTTCATGAAAAGACACTTCGTGAAAAGTCACTTCATATTTTACAACAGTCATATTTTACAACGGTCATATTTTCCAATGCTCATATTCCCAATGGTCATATTTTACAACAGTCGTATTTTCTAAAAGGCATCATCTTTCATGAAGAGATTTCTCTTCATTTCTGAAAGGAAATGGGTGCGTCTCTTTGATAAAACTCCTCATGGAAGTTGACAACTCTTCAATGATTATATATACATCACAAATATGTTTTCCAAATCACAAAATCTTCTTATATTTTCTAATCTTAAACTCTATACTCTCTTGCATTCTAAAAGTTCTCTCAAATATTCAAATTACTTATTGAATCTTTGAATTATTTCGAAACTCTTGATTCAATAAGTAATAAACTTCCTTCAATCTTCACATACACGTTATATACTTGAGGATAAGATTATGGGAAGGTTGTACCATAAGTGACAAAATTCGTGTTATCAAGAACACATATTGTCAACAACAATTGTATTCATCTTTGTTAAAGTCCTCGGTGTTGTAAGAGGCAAGTGTTGAAGTCCTCGGTGTTGTAAGAGGCAAGTGCTGAAGTCCTCGGTGTTGTTAGAGGCATGAAATCCTGTTCGTCTGCTCGAGTGTTGTATACCAGTTACTCCGGGTGAAGTGAGGTGATTGTTAGTGAAAATCCAAATAGAAGTTTGGGACTGGACGTAGGACGTCGCTCCGAACCAGTATAAAATCCCTGTGTGATTTTTCCAATTTAATGCATCTACTATTTTATATATATCCGTGATTAGCTATTATTTCATACTTGTGTGTTTTACACTATATTACACGATCTGTGTGTACTACACTAGCATGTACACGCATTTTTCAATTGGTATCAGAGCCTGGTGCTCTAGAGATCGTAACAACATCCTAGAACAAATGGCAATAAAGAAATTTAGTCAAGGAATTAGAAAGTGGAAGAGCAACAAAGCGGAATCAAGAGAGCAAGGAAGCAAATGTCTTATGGCTAAAGTCAGATCACAATCGGTTTGTGTAGATTCATTATATAAAGATCTTTTGTTAAACCATGAAAAATTGTTAAAAGATTTTAAAAGTTTAGGTAAACTTAATGCAGTTATTTTGGCCAAGTTTAAAGATTGTGAGCAAGAAAATTCCAAACTAAAAGTGGAAAACAATTTTTTAGTTAAACAAGACAAATATTTTGAAAATTCCTTAGAAGAGCTTGTTTTTCAAAAAGATTTCCTTCAAAAAGAAAAGAGCGACTAGAAGATAAAAACAATGTTCTTTTGAAGGAAATCGATGGTTTACAAAATAAAAATAAATCATTAGAAGATTCTTTAAGTAATTCTAGTTCTTTAATTTCGTCTCTTGGAAAGAAGTATGGAGCTTTAATCGAAAAGAACCTAAAATTATCTAAAGAATCTGAGCTTTTAAAGGTGAATAGTAATATTTTGCAAAATGAAATTTCTGACTCAAAAGAAAGTTCTGAAAATTTACAATCTTCTTTAGATAATTCAGAATCTCAAATTTTTGATCTCAAAAATGAGAATGAAACCTTAAAAAGGGATAATTCTGAATTCAATAAGGAAATTGATATCGTAAAAACTAGCAAAATTTCTTTTGAAAATACCAATCGCGACTTTGGAATAAAATTTGAAAAATGTACAAATAAGTTCACGAAATTTAATAAAGGTCAAAATGGTTTAAATATGATTTTATCTAGATCTCGACCTTTACATCACAAAAGTGGTTTAGGATATAATAAAACCAATCATAGAAATAGTTTTAGATACGCTTTTATGTACAATAAAAATAACACTGCTGGTACTAATACACATCCTAGATCCAATTATTATTCGAATACTTCTATGACATCTAGAAGTACGAAAATAAATATCAATAGAAATTGTTTAAGTATTTAGGTTCCTGTAAATTGGAAAAACAGAGAAAAATATATCGATGATTATTTTGATTCAGTTGTTAATAATGAAAATTTTATCATTAAAGGTTCCATTAAACCCTCTTGGGTATGGTTACCTTTCATCTAACCCCTGGACCCAAACGAAACAAGTGGGTACCAAAGTATATACGTCATATTTTTTGCAGGTACACCACAACAAAGAGAAGGATATTTCGGGATCTCTATGATGTATAATAAATAGTATCGTATGCTCTTTAAAAACTATCTATACTTGTTTCCTCTTATTTGTTCTCGGGTACTGCTTTATCATGTTACATATTCTTTTTAATCGATGACAAAGGGGGAGTAAAATTATGGAGTGTGTGTGTGTGTGTGTGTGTGTGTGTATATATATATATATATATATATATATATACAGTATACACTAATATTTTGTTATAGGGTAACAAATGGTAAGTATTTTACGTATGCACTAACAAAATGTTGCAGAGAAGCTTTATATTCATGAATTGATAAAAATATGCAAGCATACATTCAGGGGGAGAAAATAAATAACTCTACAAGATTTCAAGAGGTTGTCATCAATCGAAAAAGGGAGAGAATGTTAGATCACAGGTTTTTGATTCATGACAAGAAAGAAGAGAAGATCAAAGGAAAAGTGATATAGGTTATGATTATCTGTTTAATTGTGTCTTAGATGTGTTATATGTTGTTAAAAACTGTCCTCAAATATATAGCATACACAAATGCACTTATGAAAAGACACTTCACGAAAAGACGCTTCATGAAAAGACGCTTCATGAAAAGAAACTTCATCACTTCGCAAAAAAACACTTCGCGAAAAGACACTTCGCGAAAAGACACTTCGTCATTTCGCGAAAAGAAACTTCAAAATGACAATTCACGAAAAAATACTTCACGAAAAGATACTTCGCGAAAAGTCACTTCATATTTTACAACGGTCATATTTTACAACGGTCATATTTTCCAACGGTCATATTTCCAACGGTCATATTTTACAACCGTCATATTTTCTAAAAGGCATCATCTTTCTTGAAGAGATTTCTCTTCATTTCTAAAAGGAAATGGGTGCGTCTCTTTGATAAAACTCCTCATGGAAGTTGAAAACTCTTCAAAGATTATATATACATCACTAATATGTTTTCCAAATCATAAAATCTTCTTATATTTTCTGATCTTAAACTCTATACTCTCTTGCATTCTAAAAGCTCTCTCAAATATTCAAATTACTTATTAAATCTTTGAATTTATTTCAAATCTCTTGATTCAATAAGTAATAAACTTCCTTCAATCTTCACATACACGTTATATACTTAAGGATAAGATTATAGGAAGGTTGTACCAAAAGTGACAAAATTCGTGTTATCAACAACACATATTGTCAACAGCAATTGTATTCATCTTTGTTAAAGTCCTCGGTGTTGTAAGAGACAAGTGTTGTAGTCCTCGGTGTTGTTAGAGGCGTGAAATCCCGTTCGTCTGCTCGGGTGTTGTATACATGTTCCTCCGGGTGAAGTGAGGTGATTGTTAGTGAAAATGCAGATAGAAGTTTGGGACTGGACGTAGGACGGTGCTCCGAACCAGTATAAAAATCTCTGGTGTGATTTTTCTAATTTACTACATCTACTGTTTTATATATATCTGTGATTAGCTATTATTTCATACTTGTGTGTTTTACACCATATTACACGATCCATGTGTACTACACTAGCACGTACACGCATTTTTCATATTTCTTATTACAACCAAAACATATATTATTCTTTTTATTTTCTAAGAATTCTTCTGGGGTGAGATTTTAAATTTAGAATTTTTGTCAATAGAACTTGGGTATGACTTTTGAGTGGATGCTATTGAAGGAGTACTGATAATTTTCTTGGCTGAGAAAGATTATATTTTATTTTTTGAAAGCCATTTATTTTCAAATGTTTTTGCTAAGCTAACAGCATGGTCAAAGTCAGCTGGAGTGTTAGCTATGACATGATATTTTATTTCTTCTTTTGAATAACTAAAAACTTTTGCAACAAACGAACAAGAATTATGTGTTCAATCATGCCTTATAATCTCTCAAATTGGTTAACATATTGCATGACTATGTGTGTTTGCTTTAATGAAGAGAAAGTGTCATATAGTCTTTCAAGATCATTCGAGCTAACATACCTGAATAGCTTTTGTGAATGTTTCCCAATGTTCAAAGTTAGATGTGTTTCGAGAAGACTTCCAAAACCATTGAAGTGTCTCCTTCCTAAGGTTATATGAGCATGTCTACTAGAATGGATCAGTATTTAACTCACTCAAAGGCTCCTTATAATCTCCTTATAATCTCCTTCCTAAGGTTATATGAGCATGTCTCCTTATAATCTCGGCTGGCTTCCATTATTGAAGGATCTTGAGAGTGAGGGTCAGTATTTAACTCACTCAAAGGCTCTGATACCCTTTTGTTAGCCTCATCATTTTTCTTCGATTGAATCTGGTCTCTGGCATGTCTACTAGAATGGAGAGTTGATAAAGTAAGAAATGATGGTGAGGAGATGAGTTCCAAAATTGAGAACAGAGTTGGCAGTGGAGAAAAAATGATTAGTTCGTGTTGATCAAGAGGAAAAGGGAATAAGGATGGGTTTGAGGAGAAGAAAGACTGTGCAATAGGGCTGAGTGGGGAATGCAGAATTGGTTGGTCACACGAGTGGATCACACCAAATCAGGTGATCGGTACGAGATGGGATGGTGATCAGAAAGGATGATAACACAACAGAAGTAAAGAAGAGAACACACAACAATAGGGTAAGTTTAGATTTATTTTATTTCTGAATTCTTCGCATAGCATTTACAAGCCTTAGGGTGGTATTTATAGATGTTTACATCATTACTTTTTTTGGAAGGCAAGCAGGGTTAAATGGTCTCTGCCATGTTTTTATTAAAAGCATAAATACAGTGTACAGCCAAAATGTCAAAACATACAATACAAAAGTAATCATCTCATATTTCTAATGATAGAGACCACCATTGGTTGTTTAGAAGTATGAACACCTCTAAACACTCTAATGTTCCTCTCCATCCATAACATATATAAAATTTCTTAAGTAATTTCAATAGCATCTTCCCTTTATATTCTTCCATCTAGTAGCTTTAAATATAGTGAACCACTCAATCTACGAGTTACAAGATGGCCTATGCAAATTGAAGTGCAGCAGTACCTTTTCCAAACGAAATGTGAGAATTCACACTCAAAAAATAAATGTTCTATAGATTCATCTATCCTACCACATAAGTAGCAAATAGCATGATGCACTACATCAATTTTCTTTAGCCAGTTGAGAGTAAGTAATCCATTTCTTAATACCTTCCAGAGTAGGATATTTTCTTTTGGAGCAGCCCCATTATCCCAAGCCTCGGCATGCTATGGGAAATAAGCCATACTAACAATATTGCAATTATTCTCATAGATCACACTGATCTTGTGGGAAACATCATGCCAGGTAGCATGTAGAGACAAATCAGTGTACCTGTTATTTTGGATATTATTCCATGCATTTCTAACAGTAACTGAACTACTGAATGGTAGGGCAATACTACCATGATTCCAAAATCTTGCAACAGTTGCACTATCATGTATGTCAGTCATCCTTATCTGATTGTAAGATATTTTATCACTTAGTATGAGACCTTTAGACGCCCATGGATCATGCCAAAAAGCCACTTTATCCATGCATTTCATACCAGCCTACACCATGGGAAGAAACACTTCCCTATTCCTTAGTATATTTTTCCACGCCCAACTAAAATCAGTATTAGGCAACATAGTCCAGAAATGAGAGTCTTTAATGTTTATTCTGACCCATGTAGCCCAAATATTATCGTCATGCCTCATTAGTTTTTCAATTCTCGCAGTCGTAGATAAAGCAGTTTTTTTCTATTTCCTTACATTCATAACTATAAGCCCACCTTTCTCCTTCGTACAACAAACATAGTTAAAGGCAATGGGAATCATTTTCTTAGAAAAATGGGTTTCCATGCCAAAGGAAGTGATTAAAGGTTGAATTGATCATGTGGATAAGTTTGGAAGGAAGTATGAAGATTCTGGCGTAATACATGCACATGGAAGTAGCTACAGATTTAATGATGATCAATCTACCTATCAACGAGAATTTAGATCTTGGCCAACTAGAAATTTAGCAATAATCTTTTCATATGATTGTAAGCATTGAAATGTCTTGATATTAGAAGTATACATGGGAGCACCAAGGTAAGACTCATAAAATGGAGATAGTCCAGAAATGGCATATAAGGAAGTTTTAACATACTAAGACACCCTAGCTATTCTGATCATAGATTTGCTTATGTTAATAGATAAACCAGTCAAGGAATGGAGTTAAGATAAAATATGGAGAACACAATTAACAGATTTATGATTGGGTCTTGTAAACGGCAACAAGTCATCTGCAAAAAGCAAAGCAGACAGAGAGATTTTCTTCCACATAGGGTGATAGTCCAGTTGCTTGTTAATATGAGCATGTTTAGAAATAGCAGTGAATAGCTCCTTGACATAAACAAAAAGATAGGGTGACATTGGATCTCCCTGTCTTATACCTTGAGTTGCTTTGAAATAACCAAAACTGTATCCATTACAACTCAGTGAGTGTTCAACAACGGATATGCGTGTATAGATCTAACACAGGTAGGGCATAGGGAACTTCATTTTGAAGAGGATATATATGATGGATTTCTAGTGCACCAGGTCATAAGACTTTTGGAGATCAAGTTTAAGAACACATCGGGGAGAAATGGATTTTCTATTGTAGCCCTACATCAGTTCAGCAAAGAGCATGTTGTTGTCAGCAGTATCACGACCATGAATGAAAGCACTTTGGTTAGGGGAGATAAGATCAGATATCACACATTTCATTCTATCAGAGATGATCCTTGCACTACATTTACATACCACATTGCAGCATGCAATGGTGTGAAATTGTGAAACATTAACAGGTTGTTGGATTTTTGGAATTAATGCCAATCTGGTTGTATTTATTCCACTGAGCATTCTATTGTGCCTGAAAAGGATCTTTATGGCTTTAGTAACATCCCTAGCAATAATACTCCAAGTAATTTTATAAAAATATACAATAAAAACATCTGGACTAGGAGAGTTGGTTGCCTTCATTCCAAAAATAGCCTTTTCAATTTCCTCATTAGTTATTTCTTCAATAAGCTTACTACTCATAACCATGGAAATGGATGGAAGGTCTATCATTGCAAATTGGTCAAGGGAAGTGGAGAAGGTGTGCATGGAGTCAAGAGATCTTTGAAAGTAATCAAGAAAAGCATTTTGGATCTTTAAAGTTTTATGAAAAGTGGGATAATTCCTATCTCCATTCAAATGCCAAATATGTTTTATATTATGCTTAGCCATTTTGTTTTCTTCAATCAATACTTTAGATAGCTATTTTGTAAGGCATATTTCTTCAATCAATGCTTTAGATAGTTGTTTACATCATTACTTAATTGTGCTATTTTACAGCTTTGCCATTAGAACATAGTTACATGTTATTAGCAGCTATGCACATGCACAAACGAACACAACGATATAAACCTAATTCTATTGAAGATTTTTTTTGTTGTAACTACTTTTATATGATTATCAGGCTTCCTATGTGTTTGAGATTTGCTCTACTTCATCTTCCCGCTTTTGTTTTGAATATTGTTTGAGATTTTGGGAAGTGTTTGTTGAAATTCTTAGTAGAGTTTTATGCCCATCATCTATTTGTTGATTTGCTAGACCGTGACATCGTAGTGTTAGTTTACGTATGTTGTACTGTAACAACCCGTAAAATGCGAGCCAGTTTGAAATTTTTATTTTGGCAATTTTAGTGAATTTTGAATATTTAAAATGAATAATTTTAAATAATAACAACGAGAAATTTATTTTGAATATAATTCGAACGTATATATTTATACGCGTCGTCGTTAGAATATAAATAATTATATATAATTATAAAAGGAATTGAAAATGGCGCGGTAGTTCGATAATTCGATTTCAAACTTCAATTGAATGTACCGGGTGCAAAACAATCCGGATTTTAGTGAAACCAAAAACATTAGGATCTAATTGATGATATCTTTCCAACGAATCCGACAAATTGAAATTTCATAGCGGGAATCAAAAGATATGTCCAGTTGAAAATTCTGAATAGTCGCTATGGAATTCAGGCCCTTAAAAATGGGAATTTTGCAAATGACCTCGGATTTCGACGAAACCACTTTTGTTGGGTCCGTGATGTCAAATTATTGCTAGGTTTCAAATTTCATAATTTTTCGAATCAATATGTGAGCGTGGCAAAGGAAAACGCGTTTTACCAGTTTCAGTTGATTTTAATCGACTGGAAATTGGCCATTTTTCCAACGGTCTCAGAATTCGACGAAACTAGTTTTGTTAGGACCGTATCGTCAATACGAAGCTAGAAAATATTTTTCTGGAATTTTTTTAAAGTTAGTATGTGACCCCGGTAATTTGAAATGTACGTTTAAAATTCAATATAGTGATTTAAATGTTAATTCAACGGAAACTGATTCAAACGATCGAATCAACATACGAAACATATTCCATTTTGTTCGGAATGGGGGTAATATGCTATGGACGACAGGCGGTGGGCCTCGTTTCGAGGTCGTATGTAAAAGTCAACTTTTTGAAAATAAAATAATTAAATAAATTAAAAAATTAAAACCCCCTTCCTCCTTTCCTTATACTCTGCCCCCCCCCCCCCCCCGATATTTTCAATTCAGAAAAACTAAAAAAAAAAAGGGAAAGGCGATCGCTCCACCAGGGAGGCCGCCGCCCAGCCTCCTGGCGCCGCCGCGCCAAGCGCAGCTCCCCCCCCCCCAACGGCGCCGACACCCTCCTGCTTCCCTCTCCCATCTACCTCGCGACAGTCCCTCCCCGTCGCCACCGTCCCCTCCTCCTCCCACGACCACATCCGCCCCCCCTTCTTCCACCGATCCTCCTCCTTCGCCTGAGCGATGGCGCACCCCCTCCCCTCTGTAAGTCTCCTTTTTATTTGTTTTATTTTATTTTATTTTATTTTTACTTTCTTTTATGCAATTAGTTTAGAAATTAAACTAGTATGGTTTTAAAAAACTGAAATATATTTATATATGTATTTAAAAGGCAAAAGATTTGATTTTTAAAATTGAAAAGATTATATTTTTATTTATAAAAATATGATTTTTATGTAAGGAAGAGGTAGAAAAGATTTTTATTCAATTAAAAATATGATGTTTATATTTTTAAATTATTAAAAATATAATCTTTACTTATAAAAGATGTGAAAATATGATTTTGTTTAGGTAGAGAATTAAAAATATAATTTTTACATAATAGGAATATTAAAAATAGCATCTTTATATATGTAGCGAAATAAAGATTGATTTTTAAAAGACGATATTTTTAAATATGAAAAGACGAGATTTTTATAAATGAAGAGATTAGATTTTTTAAAGGAAGAAAGACGATATTTTTAAATGGAGAAAGGTGAGATTTTTACATATGTAGTGGAGTGAAAAATATGATTTTTATATATTGAACATTGAAGTGAAAATTCGATTGTTATATATTGAATAGCATAGTGAAAATTCGATTGTTATATATTGAATAGCATAGTAAAAATTCGATTTTTATATATTGAATAACGGAATAAAAATTCGATTTTTAAAAGTAGGAAACGATTATAAAAATATGATTTTTAAATTGAAAGTGAATAAAAATGTGATTTTTATTTTAAAGACATCAAAATATAAAAATGTGTGATTTTTATATATGTAGTGACTACGGGCAACGAAGGTGATAAAAAGGCGAGAGTGAAGAAGATTTCTATAAAAGAAGAGTCAAGATGTTTGGATAGCTATCGGTGAGAACTTCTCACTCTTCAAATTTCTTTTTCTAGTTATATATATATATACTAGGATGTAGACGGTGCTTAGTAGCACCTGACACAATCGTCCACAGACCATGGACTTGTTTGTTTGGTTGCATAAATTAGTTAGATTATTTGATTGAAATTGAACTGTTGGGTGAAATAGAATGGATTTGATTGATGTGTGAATGGCGTGGGCCTTCACTAGACCGGGGATAAGGCTAGGCCTTGTTCCGTTTCTAGTATCGTGCCGTTATGCCGCCGAAATTTTCTAAAATATGTTAGGAAAATAAAAATATCATTTTTATTGAGTAAATGAACTGAATAGAAATTCATGTGTTAAAATAAAATATTTTAACGTTAAAAATATAATTTTTAACGTGGAAAGTGAATAAAATAAAATATTCATTTACAAACCGGACGGTTTGTTTATGTACACTTATTTGAAGGACATTGATTGGGACGATAAATTTTACACGTCGCCCAACTGCACAACAAAAATCTGTGTTTGATTGTTTGAAACCCCACACGGGTGTTGGGATGAATTTGAAGTTCACTCATCCTGATTGATTAAATATGTCGATCGATTGATTGACAGGCTGTTATAAGCGTAAGATATCTATATTTGATGTTTATACAGTGCAGTGCACTTTGGTTGATGGTTGATTATTTTTCAATGCTATTATATACATGTGTTGTATGGAATCCATATAATTAACATTATATGGTGATTGATTGGGCCTCATTTCAAATCGGGAAAATAAGGAATATTATAAAAGAAAATTCATGTGTTGAATATAAAAATAGTCATGTGTTGACGATGTTCATGTGTTGAGTGAAATATTTTATACAACGATAGATACCATAGTTTTATAAAATATTTTACATAACAAAAATAGTAATGTGTAGACAGTACTCATGTGTTGAGATTAGTCAGGTGTTGGAAGAAATGTAGATTCATTTGTTGAATAGAATAACGGATTTATTGAAATATATAAAGCCGTGTTGATTAGAGTTGCGCCATTTTGACGTGAACGATATGTATATCGATTATATTCGTTTTTATAATGAATATAGAAAAGAAGTGATTTCAAAATATAACGTTTTGAAAATATTATCATTTATATAGTAATGATATAAAATATTCAGTTTTGATTAGAAATTGAAATAGTGTTGAAATGGTTATGAAACAAAGTTAAAACGATTTATAAAATACGTTCTAAAAAGGAAATCGGCGAAATATATATAATATATATATATTATATATATAATGGCCTGAATAGAATGCGCCGCGCCGCGGCAGTTCGTGAATTTCGACCATTTATTTCAAACGGACATTACGGGAGATCCGACCGCCGGATTCTCCTAAAACTGGAACCGTTGGGTTCGTATCGAAAAGAGCTTTCCAATGAATATTAGAAATTTGAAATCTAATGGTTGGATTTGGAATTATGTCCAAATCAAATTTGAAAAAGGTCGCTGTAAGTGTAGTTCGATGGCCGTTGATGGAAATCGACTGTACGGGCCTTGATAAAATTATTAAAAATATCGATAATTTGTGTAAAATCATAATATGTGATTTGGGAAAATTGAGCTGAAGAATTCCACATTTGAAAGGATAAAAATAGATTTTTATCGAAATGAACTAGTTTTGAACTAGAATTAAAATCAATTTATTTTTGAAATAAATAAATTGAATTTGAAGTGATTTTAAAAATAACCAATATTCCCAATACGTGGATTGGACTGGAGTTGAATCGAAATTATCTTCGGAATATTTCGATGTTGGGTTTCGTGACTATACAAATATTGTTATGGGGATTTGAAAGGTATATTTTATATCGTTATTTCCAATACGATATTTGTTGGTTTCAGAATTTGATATTGAATATAAGCCGATATATTTTCTATTCAGAGCCATGTATTTAATATCAAATGTGATTTGGGTTTATCGTGGATCGTGTTTTAGATGACATTGGTTCTTTAACCCAGTTAAAGGCAAGATGTTGATTTTTGAAAGGATTAAAACTAAGTGGAGTTTTAATGAATCTTTAATTAGATTAAAACGTGAATTGATAATTTAAATTATCAAATCTGAAAAGTGATCGAGAATGGAGTATCACCAGTTTTGCTCCAAAGCGATAGTTAAATCTTTAATTAGATTTGAACGTGAAATGGTAATTAATTTTACCGATAACACCGTGGTGTTAGGAATGGAGTATCACCAGTTTTGCTCCATGGGATATATAGGTTGGGATTGGGAAATAAAATAAATAATTACTTCGGAGTGGTTCGCTAATCCCGACTAGTTTGGAAAACCATAAAATGGTTTGAAATGATATCCAAAGGAAGATTATAGGATAAATTTAGAAGAATTTATCTTGGATAAAATTAATGGGAGCATCTCCCTAAGAATGTGATTTTGTGAATAAAAGAATATTCTGAATTGGAATGAGGCGTTTGTTGTGTTTGTGTAACATTCGTTTATTATATACGTGGGTTATTCAGAAAGGCCGGGTTTATACCCATTCCGAATAACCGATTCGACGAGATGTCGAAGATGAAGATGGTGGTTGAAGACCGGAAGTCTTCACATCGTTTGGGTGATTACTGATGATCTTGATTGGGCTGTACACCCAGGATGAGGGAAACAGTTGGTGATCGTCCAGACGTACTTGGAGATGGATGGATATACGAGGAAAGTGCCTCCGGTTTCGTTCAGACCCAGAACGAACTTGTAAATGGATTGTGTGTCTGACATTGGATTTTATTCTGTGTTGATTGATCTCTATTAAATATACATCTGTTTGGCGGCGGAGAATTTATTCTCTTGCTTAACGCCCTTCTCTGAGACGTACGAGCTCAGAGGTTGTATATCGATGGACATTAGTCGCATGGAGTGAATTGCCAATGTGGCATGCGTAAGTGGCAATTGATCAAGGCTTCTGTTGAAAAGAAAAGTCTTGTGGTTGATGATCAAAGCACGGCCTGTGTGGCGTAGCTTTGCGTATAATGTGAATTCGCGAGCCTCACACCTCGGTATGAGTCAAAAACGGGATAGTGACTGCAGGGAGAGCACGACGTTTCTTTCTAGCTAGGGTGGTATCAGTGACCTACCAGCCCTGACATTTATATACTTTTCACCTGTGTGGTTGTTGGATACGAGGCGCCTCGGATATAGGTCTGTAAGGACCGGGAAACGTGTGTTCAGGAATTGCCATTCCTCAAAACTAAGAGAGGACCGGCCCTGAAGATCCAAGGATCATAGTGGGGTCCTGAGGCATTTGCTAGAGTGTCTCGAATCGGAGAGGAGTTTGCCCCTTGCCTCGGCTCATGACGGAATCCAATTTCCAATACGTGTGTTTCGGTTTTATTTGTAGAGCCTAGTATGGCGACATAGTAGATGGTAGCTATGCCGCCTATGATTGATACTTATGATTGAAACTGTTTTGACACTATACACCTATAATAGTATCAAATAATGTGTTTTAAACGTATCAAGCATGCTTTGGCTGTTATAAGATAAAAACCCTATCCTCCGGCTTGCGTTGCATTGTGTGATGGGACCTGGGTCTTATAACAGCTTCATTTTTCTTTATTTAGCATTGCGCTGTTTGTTTTATGCACTGGTATTCTTGGGAGGAAACACGTTCCGTGTTATACGGTGTGGTCCCTTGATTTACCTAACTTTAAAAATAAAGATTAATAACTGTTTTAGTTCTCACACCAGTCACATGACTGACCTGGAGTTTATTGTTTTAACCTAAACTCTGGGTGCCCCTATTTTCCACACGGGCAGCTAGTAGTTTTGGTTTTGCAGATTTATATTCACAGGGTCCTGATTTACAGCTGGAACGATGCTCGGAAAGCTCTGTATCCGTGTATCACTTTCAGTTGTGCTTTTGTATTATTTTCCGCTGCAATGTATTTAAATGTAATTTAAATCTCTGATATTTGTCAAATGTAATTTATTCATTTATACTCTGTATATTCTTGTATCTGATGGAATTGTTGTAATAACAATGAAATGTTCTTCCGTCAGCGTTCTATTTTGTCTTGTACTCAATTCTATCCGTGCTTTCCTTCACGGGGAAGTTCGGGTCGTCTCATGTACTTTTTTTGATTCCTACACCACAAGTTTTGAGCTTTATTTTTGAAAATGAATCAAGATTCAAGTCCATTGGTGGTTCTGAACTTAATGTCGTTATTTTCTAAGAAAAACAGACTTGATAGATAGCTATCTATCTTAATGTCGTTATTTCCACTGCTTATTTATCTATCTCGAAGTAATATCATTGTTTGTCCATGAGCTCATTGTGTATAGTACTATATTTTAGAAAAATTAAAAGTTATCATAAGAGTGGTTATTTCCTCTTCAGATTTAAATGTAAGTTTTGATATTTGTTACTTAAATGGCTCAATTTTTGAGGTAGTCTACTAACCTTCAGATAAACTGATAATAGGTTAATTTAGGTGGTTACCACTAAGTTTGCTTCCAAATACGTTAAATTCCTTGAAGGAAAACTATATAGCGTATATGTACCAACATTTAATACTAGTTGTATTTTATTGACTAGAATATTTGAATAAACAAAAGTTCAACTTATTTGAATAAACAAAGGTTAAATGCCAAATATGTTTTTTTCACTATTTTTGAACATTCAAATTTTGTAAAAATGTAAGAATTATGATGTCTACTGACGAAAGGCCTTGGGTACAATATTCAAGGGATACACGTGACCAAGTTTAGACAAAAAATGATGACTAGCTTGTATGTTTAATAAAATTGGACAAAAGTCTAATTTTTCTCCACTTCCTGGTTCTTCTTTCAACTCTGAACACAAAAAAACAAATTTCAAAATCAATCTTTATCCTGGTAAATTTAAATGTAGGAACTAGAGTATATATTCATGGTTGAAACGCAGAATACCACTTAAACTGGTATGTTTCCAAATAATACTTTCAACAAGTGCACATTGCAACTTAAAATTAATACATGTGCATCTTACCGTTTTATGAAGGATTTTTTTTTATTTCGGCCAGTTTTGAAAACTTATAACAGAAATAGGTCCGTTTCAAAACTAATTACAAAAATAGACCATTTTTTTTGAACTGGCGGCATCCCAGATGCCGCCAGTTTGAATTTTTTTTTTACACTGGCGGCATCTGGGATACCACTAATATTGGTATAACGTTGTCGTTATCCCAGATAACGCTAGGCATTATCTAGGATAACACCTAGAGACCTTCCTTTCAGCCCCTTTCTAACACTTCCCATTTCCTCCCTTCCTACCTCTTTCACAACTCCACTTCTTAATATAAACTTTTCTCCATTTTATAAAACTCATACTAAATTATAATCATCTTTTTTTATACGATCTACTCATCAATCAACAAGTTATTGATCTCAATTTGTGTTCAAGGTATGGCTATTTACTTTATAATTTTATAATATATGATTTTAGGTTTGTTGTGAAGGTTGGTTCATTATAGATAGTGAAATTGTTGTTATTATGTATGTAGAATGGCTCCTAATGTATTCTTACCATATGTTATTATGACGGTGAATTGGTGGTAGACGATGATAACCTTGGCAAATACGTTGGAGGAACCGGCAAAATTAGTTCGAGGATGTAACTTGGTTCAGTCGAAAGATTCAGTATATAAATCGAGAAAGATTAAATCCGATGAATTTGACATTGATCTGATATGTAACTGGCCTACCGATTCTGTATTGAAATCCATTAAAATAGCTGATGATGCTGATGTGGATAAAATGTTTTCAGCTGTAATAAAATCCATATAGCTTTTTGTTATAAAGAGCAAATTGGTTCAAGTACTAGAAGAGACAGCTCCAATAGTAGATGACCTTGAATGTCAAAATATTGTTGAAAGGTTTGTTCATCAAAATGTATTGTCGAGCTCTAATCCGTCGAGCTCTAATACTTCAACCTTTGTTTTTCCACTGTTACAAGCTATCAACATGATATTCAATACAATGACCCCAATTCTACTCAAGGAAGCTTCATACATATGATGTAAAGTTTGATTGCATTTTGGTTATTTGTTGGATGCATATGCATATGTCATTATTGTAGTTCTTAAGTACTTTGTTTTGTATCCAATTTTGTTACTCAGCAGTCGAATCCTTTTAGCTTTGCTGGACTGTCAAATTATTACATGTCCCATTTCATTCATCCTACACAATATTAGTTACAACATTTAACTCTGAGGTATGTGAAATATTTACAGTTAGCTCATTGATTTTGTATGTGAAATATTAGATATGGCTGTTACATGTCACATTTTTTGAATTTTCAATGTTCAAATCCACGACATTGCTACACAATCAAATACCCAAGTAGTAAACATGATTATTGTTGCAAATGAGGTAGAAGACAATATTGACAAGGACACGGTTGGAATAGATGAAGGAGAGTACGATGATCGCCCTATTAATAGTATGGATGTAGTGAGCTTACCAGAGAATGACGTTTCTTAGATAAATAACATGTAAGTAAACAATTAACAATTAAACTATAATTTTGCCGATTTGGAAGATAGATCTACTGAAGATAGTAATGAGAATGAAATGTAAGTACCCCTTGATGATGACTTATGTACGACCCAACTAATGGCAAAGTTAGTTGGTGCAAATATTCAATTCACAAATGAGATATTTTCAACATTAAGTGTCCAAAACGGTTTCAAACTCATTATGATATTTGAAACGAAAGAAAAATTCAAATGACAATTAAGTGAATGGTCAATTCTTCACGTTGTTTCCTTTAAACCTATCAAGTCCAATAAAACTAAGTATACTGCTATCTGTAATGTCGATGTTAATTTTCCATGGAGAATTCATGCAATTGTGTTAAAAAATCCGAGAAAAATTGGTGGATTGATAGAAAATATCCAAGTGAACTCAAATGCATGACTCCAATGGTTAACTCAAATCACAAGCAGACAACGTCCTCATTTCTTGTTTCAAAGATCTTACCGTTTGTAAAATCTGATTTGAATATAACCGCTGGCACTGTACATGTTTTAATGGAGGAACAATTGTTTATTAAGATTAGTTATATGAAGGCATGGAGAGCATTGCATAAGACAGTCGAAAAATACATGGTGATTGGACAGAATCCTTAAGGCAGTATTTCACATAAATTGAAAAAACAAATCCGAGAAGCATTGGACATGTTTTTACGGATGATGTTGGAGTGCTTGAACGCGCTTTTTAGGCATTTGGACCATGTATTAAAGGATTTGCACATTGTCGTCCATTACTATGTATTGATGGTACACATTTATAAGGGAAATACAAAGGAATATTGCTAGTAGCTACTGCTGCAGACGTGGATGACGATTTATATCCATTGGCTTATGCGATTGTTGGGTCTGAATTTGCTGATAGTTGGGGTTGGTTTTTTGATTGCATGCGTCACTTTATTCATACCGTCAACGATTATCGAATTACTTTTATTTCTGACAGAATGAAGGGCATACCGAATGCTTTGGAACAAAGTGGCGTTACCTCATAAGCATCGTTTTTGTGCCAGACATCTCAAGGCTAACTTTCAAGCAGCTGGTTTTAAAGACAAAAGACTGACCGGGCTATTTTATGTTGCAGCTTGTGCTTTAGAGGAAGTCAAATACCATAAAATTCGTGAAATAATAAAGAACATTAGCTAGAAGGCGCATAATTGGATTGAAAAAATTTTACATGGAAAAGAGGAAAATTGGGCTTTTTGCAAAGATGATGGTGCTAGATTTCATGTAATGACCACAAATGCATTAGAAAGCTTTGATGGTATATTGAAAGGGGCTCGATCATTGCCTGTGAAAGCATTGGCTGCTCGTACTTTTTTCCGATATGTAGATATTTTTGTCAAACAAGAGAAACAACGCGAAGTTTAAAACCAAACTTACACCTAAGTGGGAAACAAAGATTGCTAGACGAGCCGATGAAGCAAGACGCGCAAGAGTAGTTCGATTTAACCCGGTAGAATGGTCTGTGGTGCATTATTTTGGGGATGAATTCAAAGTGCTAATCAATGATGATTCTTGCTCCTGTACGTGCAATATTCTTTGCTACAATATTTACCTGTATGCATGTAATGGAGGCTTGTTCGTCAGTTTCAACAGGAGCTAATAGAGCTCATCACGATTTCGCTTCAACACACTATACAGTCGCGAAATATCTAGCCGCGTACATGCCGGAATTTTACCCCGTTAATGATAAACGATATTGGACGTTAATGGCTAATCAGTTGGTATTGCTTCCTATAGTAAAAAGACCGCCGGGACGTCCAAAGTCCACTAGATTCAAAAATACTATGGACGAAGGTCAAACATCAAAAGGAAACAGGTGCAGCAAATGCGGTGTTGATCATAAGAAAAATCATTGTACTTCGGTTATATAAATTCATGTAACCATATTATCTTTGTAGTTGTTTTAACTTTTTAATATAACATAAGTCATCCGAGTTTCATTCATAATTCGCACGACATAATTGATTACATAACTCTTCAGCATATTACATAAATTTCATAAGTAATAGAGTTACAACGCACTCATAATATAGGTACTTCCTATTACTTGGTCCAGCACCTGATCCACTAGGAAGGTACTGTAACACCCCACCTCCGCCAGTGCCACTCTTGCAAGGACACTAACTTTGGAGGGGCGTTAAACGAGGTAAACATGCATGAGATATCACAAGACAGAACATGTAAGTAAAAACATAGTAAATAAAGCAGCGGATAAAACTAGCATTTCAAAACCATAGTCAAGTTACATCAAAGTATTTGGTCATTATTTTCCCATAAAACAAAGTCTAGCACATAAACTGAAAACTGAAAAAGAAACATAAAGAACTATCCCCAAAGTAGCCTAAGGCCATAACATGCTCAAACCATACGTGAGCTATCCAGAAAAGCAGCAAAAGATCCAGCTAGATAACAGTGTTCCCACCCTGCAAACCTGGGAGGGAAACGGAAGAAAAGAGGCGAAAGAAAACGGGTCAGTCAAAAAGACTGGTAAGTCCTATCTACTATTAGTATAAAAACTAATAAAGCTAACTGAACATGTAAAACAGAGATGAGATGTAGGGTGATAACTGGCATGGTGAAAAGTTAACAAGATAGATCAAGTGTGGCATCGCATATACAAGATTAAGTTGCACCGGGGGTGTACTAGTATTCCAATCCATGTCAAGTATAAGAAATGATCCCTTGGCCCAAAGCTGGCCCACATCATGAAATGACCTAAATCGAGGTCCAACTACTCGGTCTAGTCGATCGGCTCCCTATAAGCTTAACTTGTCGTGTCGGTGTCATACGGCCCAATCACGAAGTGTAGTCAAACTGTGCTAGGTCCACCCTAGGGTGTATCAAGCCCTAGGGTGCCAACCACGGACACAGATCAAGCACGCACAGTCTAAACCCACGGGTGCCCGTATCTGCTTTTTCAACTTCGGACCATGTGCACGACCATGGTCCGCCTGAACCTACACCGGCGCACCTACTCAGCCGTCGTTTTGGTCGCTTACATGTCAACCCAGTAACCGTGCCCCACCCTAGCCTAGTCCCTAGGGTATCATGATACAATCAAGAGGGTTACTGGTGAAAAGGACCACGTAACTAGGGTTTCTAGCGGGTTAAATGTGGTTAACCCTACCCAATCAAGTATCAAGTTGGTTAAGTGTACCCAAGGTTCATGACTTAACCGCGTCAACCCATCATGTTTAATTGGTTAAGTATTCAAGTGGTCCATGACTTAACCCTATCATGTGGCATTAATTATTTTAATGCACCCAACCTCTCACATTAGACTTTGTTGTGGTTACTAGTTAAGCCGGGCGGGTCCGGGTAGCTTTACACCACAACTTGGTCTAACCTCGGGTTTCAAGTGCGACATGACCAACTACTCACATTGGATCCTATTGCTTGTAGCCACTAGTTAAGCCGGTCGGTTCCGGGTAGATTTATGCTACAAACTCAACCCAACCTCGAGTTGGCCACACTCGTATTTTCTAAGTGTCATGTCCACCATTATGTTTACAAACACAATTACAAGTCAATGTTCATGTCATATTTTAAAATCATGTTTCATGTCATTAATATTACCCAACCCAACGTATTCTCATCGCATGTACGTTTCGCATAACATAACATAGATCAAAAGGGGGAACTTGGCAAAAGTATGACAAAAAGGGGCATAAGGTAATAAGGTTGGCCACAAGTTAAACATGGTGGCATATGAGGCATAAATAGGTTCATAAGCTTGCATATTACATCATAGGCCTCAAAACATGCATAATATCAACTTAAGAAAATAGGTGAAACATGATTATGAATGACATAGGATGATGGCTAAAAGTTCGCATATAGCATTATATGCAAGTTATCATAAAGGTTATAAGAGTTCTCATGTTATATAATGCAACATTTCAACATAAAGCTTATAGCTTTTAGCCCACAAGGTCAAGGTGATAGGTTTTCAAATATGCATAGGATATATTCATGCATAACATGATAAGATCATAGGTTTACAAACATGCATAGAATATATTCATGCATAACATGATAAGATCAAAGCATATATCATACTTAGGCCCAAACTCAACTTGCAACATATCACATTTAACTTCATAGTTAGAATCTAAAAGTAGTATAGGGCTTACAATGAGCGGTTATGCGATCTAGATCAATATGTATAAAGATTGAGACGAAGCCACAAGCAAAATCCGCAAAGAAAATAATAAGCTCCACTTAAACACCTTGAAACAATAAGTAATAACTCCAACGAGAAAGAAAGAAGGCTCTTTTAGTTAAGAAAGATGGCTCTTTTATGACATAGATTGATTAGAGACACTCATGCTTTCATGGAGGAGATGGAGGCCATGATTGGTGAATATTTGGACAGCATTTATTTGTAGGAATGATTAATGAGTGTTTAGGCTAGGTCTAGGGGTCTTTTTGTAGGTGATTAGGTTAATTTAGACCATAGGATTAACCCTAAATCGAATCTGAGCCATCAACTCCCGTCAGAAACTTCCAGAGCAAGACCTAACCTGTCAAAATGGTGCACCAGAAAAACTGGTCCGACCGGGGGGTCGACCCCTGGGTCGACATGGGTGTCGACCCATGGGTCGACATGGGTGTCAACCCATTGGGGGGGGTCGACACTGGTGTCGACCACCGTTTCGACCCTTCCTAGGGCGGGAAAATTCCCGCCCATTCTGCCTTGGTTGAAATTTAAATCTGAATTTGAATTTGAACTGTTTTCGGGCTTGGAATTTTCTGAAAACTTCATTAGGCCATAACTTGGTCATACGGACTCCGTTTTTCGAAAACTCGGACTCTATTTCGCGTATTTTTCTGAGACGAATGCAATGGCACAGCCCGTTTCCCTTGATTCATATTTTACAGTTTAATTCTGCCTTGATTTATGTTATAACATGTTATTCAAAAATACGGGTTGTTACATTCTCCCCTCCTTAAAGGATTTCATCCCCGAAATCTCCAAGTTAGGAAGAACGTATCCTACCATCCATCATCCATCTACTCAAAACATCATCCACGTGCAGTCATTGTCCTTAAAGGATTCTAAATGTTGTATGATCGTATGCAAAGGTGTGTGTATATGTACTTATCTAATGCGAAAATCAGGAGGTTACTGATTCAGTAAACCCCCTTAATGCAAAACATGTTAGTGAAATGAGTCCATATGTATGCAAATTCCTAACATAATTTATAATCTCTACATGAGTGCACATAACATTCATTCATATGCAACATCCACGTGATAGCACAACAAGTTTCATCCATGAATAAGCATAAACACTCATGCTTATGCAACATGAAAGTGTGTGAGCCGATCTTAGTGCCTAATGTGTATCATGCATCCACGAGTATCCACTTGCAAACACTTGCAACCACTTGCAACCATCAAGCATAACATGTTTCAAATACATGTTTCATCCAAAGGGTTTCTACCTAAGGTTCTCATGACAAGGTTAACGAGATAACAAGATAAACAGGATAAACACGGATAGCAAAAAGAAAGATATGCTACTTAGGAAAGGAAATTGAGAATGTACCCTCAAAAAGGAATGGATAAAGCCCACGCATCTTCTCCTCGGTTTCCCAAGTTGCATCCTCATCGGCTTCATTCCACTGAACTTTCACCAATTTTACTTCTCGATTCCTTAACTTCTTGATCTCTGTTCCCAAAATATGAATCGGAGCTCTTCTCAAGGTTGCCTCTTTCTCTACCTCAATGTCTTCTAGAATGCTTGGTTCAACCACCTCAGCGGATTCATGCAGGCACTTTCGGAGATGTGAGACATGAAAGACATTATGCACTCCGGCTAGCTTCTCGGGCAATTCCACCTTATAGGCCATCTTTCCAATTCTCTCTATGATAGGGAAGGGCCCTACGAACCTTGGTGCCAGCTTCCCCACTGCTCCAAAACGTACCACATTACGCAAAGGAGAAAACTTCACAAAAACCCTGTCTCCCACTTCGAATTCCAAATCTGCCCTTCGCTTGTCAGCATAGGATTTCTGTCTATCTTGGGCCGCTTTCATTCGTCTTCTCACCAATTCAACTTTTTCGGATGTGTCCCGTATCATATCGAGCCCAAGTATAAGCCTATCTGTTGTCTCCCACCAACAAGATGGTGACCTACATGGCCTCCCATACAAAGCTTCAAACTGTGCCATCCCTATGCTGGCTTGATAGCTATTATTATAAGCAAACTCTACAAGAGGAAGGTGGTCTTCCCAAGTACCACCAAAGTCAAGAACACAAAGCCTTAAAAGATCTTCTAGCACTCTATTCACCCTTTCGGTTTGGCCATCCGTCTGGGGGTGATAGGATGTACTTAGATTCAATCGCGTACTCATCGCTTCTTGCAAACTATTCCAGAATTGGCTAGTGAAGATCGGGTCACGATCGCTAACTATGCTAAAAGGAACTCCATGTAACTGCACTATTTCTCGGAGATAAATAGATGCCAGCCATGATGCGGTTCTCTTGCTCTTTACTGGAATGAAGTGAGAACTCTTCGTAAGTCTATCAACTATGACCCATATGCTCGTGTTCCCTTTCCTTGACCTAGGCAATCCATCTACAAAATCCATAGAAATACTCTCCCACTTCCATTGCGGGACCTCCAATGGATGTAATAGCCCACCTGGTTTCTTTGACTCGGCTTTCACTTGTTGGCACACCATGCACTTTGAAACATACTCTGCTACATCTTTCTTCATTCCAGCCCAAAAGAAAATGCGCTTCATATCTCTATACATCTTATCTCCTCCCGGATGTATAGTCATCTTCGAGTGATGTGCTTCTTCGAGAACTTTATGCACCAAGTCTCCAACTTGTGGAACGCATAGCCTTCCATCATGCCTTAGCCAACCCTTGTCATCAATAGTATATCTAGCAAGGTGACTAGACGTCTCACCACGAATCAACTTATCCATGACCTCGGCTATCTGTGGATCTTCCTTCTGCGAAGCCCCAACTTGATCAAGAAGTGCGGGTCTAAGCTCAAGGGATGCTAATGAACCCGTCATCGACTCAACAGTCATCGTGAAATCAAAGTTTGCCAAGAGCTCTAAGTTCTTCATCTCAATAAACAAGGGACTCAAGGTCAACCTCCTTCTGCTTAGTGCGTCTGCCACAACATTACCCTTGCTAGGGGTGTAAGCTATCTCGAAGTCATAAGATGCCAAGAATTCCATCCACCTTTGCTGCCTTAGATTCAGATCTTTCTGCGAGAAGAGGTATTTGAGTGACTTGTGATCCGTATACAACTCAAACCTTTCGCCTAGAAGATAGTGGCGCCAGGATTTGAGTGCAAAGACGATCGCCGCCAACTCCAAATCATGAGTGGGATAGTTCTTCTCATGAACTTTAAGTTGCCTACCCCCATAACATATCACTCTTCCCTCTTGCAATAGAACAGCACCTAACCCCGTGCCACATGCATCGGTGTACACGGTAAACATCTTACCGCCATCGGGTAATGCCAAAACTGGAGCTGTGGTAAGGGCCCTCTTGAGCCTTTGAAAAGCAAGCTCACACTCCAAATCCCACGCAAAGACTAAGTTCTTATTCATCAATTTAGTAAGAGGGGCCTAAATCTTAGCGAAGTCCCTGATGAACTTACTATAGTAGCCCGCCAGACCGAGAAAGCTTCTTACTTCGGTTGCATTCCTAGGAGTTTTCCAGTCTTGAACCACAACCACTTTCGCGGAATCCACTGCTATGCCTTGCTTAGAAACTATATGTCCAAGAAACCAAACTTCCCTTCTCCAAAAATGACATTTGGAGAACTTGGCTTTCAACTGATGCGCTCTAAGCATATCCATCACTTCCTTGAGATGTCTGACATGTTCTTCCTCATCCTTTGAGAAGATTAGAATATCATCCACGAAGACAACCACGAACTTGTTAAGGAACTCCCTGAACACCCTACTCATCAAATCTACGAAGTAGGCTGGTGCATTAGTCAAACCGAATGGCATGACAAGCCATTCAAAGAATCCATCTGGAGTCCTAAACGCAGTCTTATCGATACTATCCTCAGCTACTCTAAGCTGATGGAATCCGGTGGCTAGATCGAGCTGAGAGAAAACAGAAGCACCAACCAGCTGGTCAAAGAGATCATCAATCCTCGGTAACGGGTGCCTATTCTTCTTTGTCAGCTTATTCAACTCTCGATAATCAACACATAGACGAAGCGAACCATCCGCCTTAGTAGCGAATACCACAGGAGCACCCCATTCGGAAATGCTTCGCCTAATAAAATTCTTCTCAAGCAACTCCTTGATTTGCTTACTGAGCTCCCTTCTTTCACATGGGGCCATGTGCCTAACGGGCAATGATACTGGCTTGGCATTATCGACTAGATAAATGCGGAAATCTATCTCTCGTTTAGGGGGTAACCCCTTAACTTCTTCGAAGACATCAGGATAGTCTCGGACCACCCTTACAGATTGCAGATCATCGATGGACGAGTCAAGAGATTCAAGATAACATAACATGACGGGACCTCTAGGGTTACAAGAAATTTCTAGGGTATTACCGAGGCGAGTCATGAGCCTCACCACCCTATGCTCACAATCGAGAATGGCTCCATAACTGGACAAACAATCCATGCCCAAGATCAACCCGTATCTCGTGAACCCGAGAACATAAGCATTACACATGAATTCTACGGTCAAGATAGAAATCTTCAAATCCACACAAATCATAGATAGATGGGCGGAACCCCCAATTGGATTTGAAACACTAACGGGATCCTCAACTAGACCAGTACTTAGGTGCAAACTTTCAACAATGTCAGAAGAAATAAAACTATGCGATGCGCCAGAATCAAATAAGGTGCGAACAGGAGAGTCAGAAATATAAACAAGACTTTCTACATAAATACTACCTCGATCCTGAGCTGGAGCAGTGTTGAGAGCATGCACTTGCCCTCCAGAAGGTCCTGCACGCTGATTCTGCCCTTGCCCTTGTCCTTGCTTCTTGGGGCAATCCTTGCTAAAGTGTCCAGTCTCTCCACAATGAAAGCATTCGCCCCGCTTCCTCTTCTTCTTTCTGCAATCCTTGGCTATGTGCCCAACAATCCCACAGAAGTTGCATTTTCTTGGGTCCTTTGCCTTGGCCTTGTTGCCCTTGTTGTTCTTGTTGTTCTGATTGCTCTGATTCCCTCCCCACTTGGAGTCTGTCTTCTTGGCTTGAGTCTCATTAGCCTTGACTTCCTTCTTGCCATTCTTATCGTCTCCTTGAAGCAATGCCATGTCTACTAGTCCTTCAAAAGTGGCCCCCATGGGTATATGAGATAGGGCTAAACCTTGTAATGTCTCATTCAACCCTCGTGCAAAGCGTAAAGCCTTCTTCTGGGGGGTATTAACCATGTCCAAACCGAATCGAGCGAGCTGGTTAAACTGATTCACATACTTCCTCACTGTCATGTCCCCTTGCTTCAAAGATATAAACTTTTCCTATTGTAGATTCGCCTCAGCTGATGATAGAAACTTAAGCCCAAATCTTGTCCTAAAGTCGGCCCAAGTCTCTATAGGCCTCGTAGCATTGGTGACCTCCCACCAATAAGCAGCCTCTTCTTTTAATAACCATGCTGCCAGTAAAACCTTTCTATGATCTTCCACATCAAAGATAGCGGAGAGATCCTCAGTTTCTTTCAACCAATTTCGTGCTTCCACAAAAGTCTCCGTCCCAATGAAATTCTTGCCACCCATCGCCTTAAAGTCTTTGCAAATCTTAGCGAAATCTGCTTGTGGATTCTGAGGAGGAGGAGGAGGAACCTCAGTTACGGTGGGGGTGGTTGCTGGGCCCACACTATTGGCCCTAGCTTCCAAGTACCTCCGGAACCATCCGGGAATGGTCACTCCCTCGGGAAGGTTAAGATCGGCCATACTGAAAAAGGAAAAGATAGATTTAGAACAAGGAAACGAAGGATAGTGCTAATGGCTTTTGGGGAATAGTCTTTTTAAAATAACTAGACTTTTCTTGGAAAATACTTAATTGGTTTTGAAAAATAGTTTCTCAAAAGGTAAGTTTTCAAAAAAAAACTTTTTGCTCAAATCTTGTAAACCTCGCTCTGATACCAAATGTAACACCCCACCTCCGCCAGTGCCACTCTTGCAAGGACACTAACTTTGGAGGGGCGTTAAACGAGGTAAACATGCATGAGATATCACAAGACAGAACATGTAAGTAAAAACAGAGTAAATAAAGCAGCGGATAAAACTAGCATTTCAAAACCATAGTCAAGTTACATCAAAGTATTTGGTCATTATTTTCCCATAAAACAAAGTCCAGAACATAAACTGAAAACTGAAAAAGAAACATAAAGAACTATCCCCAAAGTAGCCTAAGGCCATAGCATGCTCAAACCATACGTGAGCAATCCAGAAAAGCAGTAAAAGATCCAGCTAGATAACAGTGTTCCCACCCTGCAAACCTGGGGGGGCGGGGGAAACGGAAGAAAAGAGGCGAAAGAAAACGGGTCAGTCAAAAAGACTGGTAAGTCCTATCTACTATTAGTATAAAAACTAATAAAGCTAACTGAACATGTAAAACAGAGATGAGATGTAGGGTGATAACTGGCATGGTGAAAAGTTAACAAGATAGATCAAGTGTGGCATCGCATATACAAGATTAAGTTGCACCGGGGGTGTACTAGTATTCCAATCCATGTCAAGTATAAGAAATGATCCCTTGGCCCAAAGCTGGCCCACATCATGAAATGACCTAAATCGAGGTCCAACTACTCGGTCTAGTCGATCGGCTCCCTATAAGCCTAACTCGTCGTGTCGGTGTCATACGGCCCAATCACGAAGTGTAGTCAAACTGTGCTAGGTCCACCCTAGGGTGTATCAAGCCCTAGGGTGCCAACCACGGACACAGATCAAGCACGCACAGTCTAAACCCACGGGTGCCCGTGTCTGCTTTTTCAACTCCGGACCATGTGCACGACCATGCTCCGCCTGAACCTACATCGGCGCACCTACTCAGCCATCGTTTTGGTCGCTTACATGTCAACCCAGTAATCGTGCCCCACCCTAGCCTAGTGCCTAGGGTATCATGATACAATCAAAAGGGTTATTGGTGAAAAGGACCACGTAACTAGGGTTTCTAGCGGGTTAAATGTGGTTAACCCTACCCAATCAAGTATCAAGTTGGTTAAGTGTACCCAAGGTTCATGACTTAACCGCGTCAACCCATCATGTTTAATTGGTTAAGTATTCAAGTGGTCCATGACTTAATCCTATCATGTGGCATTAATTATTTTAATGCACCCAACCTCTCACATTAGACTTTGTTGTGGTTACTAGTTAAGCCGGGCGGGTCCGGGTAGCTTTACACCACAACTTGGTCTAACCTCGGGTTTCAAGTGCGACATGACCAACTACTCACATTGGATCCTATTGCTTGTAGCCACTAGTTAAGTCGGTCGGTTCCGGGTAGATTTATGCTACAAACTCAACCCAACCTCGAGTTGGCTACACTCATATTTTCTAAGTGTCATGTCCACCATTATGTTTACAAACACAATTACAAGTCAATGTTCATGTCATATTTTAAAATCATGTTTCATGTCATTAATATTACCCAACCCAACGTATTCCCATCGCATGTGCGTTTCGCATAACATAACATAGATCAAAAGGGGAACTTGGCAAAAGCATGGCAAAAAGGGGCATAAGGTAATAAGGTTGGCCACAAGTTAAACATGGTGGCATATGAGGCATAAATAGGTTCATAAGCTTGCATATTACATCATAAGCCTCAAAACATGCATAATATCAACTTAAGCAAATAGGTGAAACATGATTATGAATGACATAGGATGATGGCTAAAAGTTCGCATATAGCATTATATGCAAGTTATCATAAAGGTTATAAGAGTTCTCATGTTATATAATGCAACATTTCAACATAAAGCTTATAGCTTTTAGCCCACAAGGTCAAGGTGGTAGGTTTTCAAATATGCATAGGATATATTCATGCATAACATGATAAGATCATAGGTTTACAAACATGCATAGAATATATTCATGAATAACATGATAAGATCAAAGCATATATCATACTTAGGCCCAAACTCAACTTGCAACATATCACATTTAACTTCATAGTTAGAATCTAAAAGTAGTATAGTTAAAACTCAACTTGCAACATATCACATTCAACAACCCATTGGGGGGGGTCGACACTGGTGTCGACCCCGTGTCGACCCTGCCTGGGGCGGGAAAATTCCCGCCCATTCTGCCTTGGTTGAAATTTAAATCTGAATTCGAATTTGAACTGTTTTCGGGCTTGGAATTTTCTGAAAACTTCATTGGGCCATAACTTGGTCATACGGACTCCGTTTTTCGAAAACTCGGACTCTATTTCGCGTATTTTTCCGAGACGAACGCAATGGCACAGCCCGTTTCCCTTGATTCAGATTTTACAGTTTAATTCTGCCTTGATTTATGTTATAACATGTTATTTAAAAATACGGGTTGTTACAGGTACTCTGTAAAGTTGTACCCTCGACTCATTAACGCGTTCTGATACTCTAAATTTTGTTTCTGCAATCGTTTGTTCTCAGCTTGCATCTCCATTGCGTATTCAAACCCTCTAGGGCACATCTCAGGATCTAACCATTTAAAAGAATTGCAACATGCAATAGCTTTAGGCCGAATTTTATGACCCTCATAAAATTCACAGTTGTAGAAACGACTTCCTGCATTCTTGTCATTTCTGCAAACAACTATATCACATTTTGCACCACAATCACAATATACTCGAGGAGCTGGTACGCTATCAAGCGCATGTATGCTGCGATAGGACATTACATTCGTCACTCTAGTCGGTAACCACCGTCTTGAACGAACCTCAACCACTTCATCTTCTGAAATATGCATATGCGGATCCCGCTATACAACTTCAAGTTGGGTCTTAGGAACAAAATCAATGTCGCGGGTTAAACCATCTTCTACCATCGCAGCAATGTGATTTTTTTTTCAAATTCATCATATATTTTCATCATTGTCTCATCATCAATTTCCTAATTATCCGCTTTTCCCCTACAACAAAAGTAAAATAACTATATACTAGAAATATAGAGAATAGCAAGAGAAACAAAATCATTAACCTATTATAGAATTCGGATGTAAAATCTAATCTGATTTCCAGCTCAATCACAAATACTAAGATACAAATTGGTAGTTTTTTGAATTAGGGAATAGTTAGAAAATTAGGTTGCCATTGGTGAAGTTTTGGGAAAGCATAAGAGACAAAGGAAATAAAGAAAGTAGGTGGAAAACTGAACCAATTCATGTTTTCTTTGTCTCCTTCGGAGGCAATGAGCATTTGATTCAGTGTTATCCCCGATACGCTTCATTGGCGTTATCCGAGATAATGCTCTGACGATTGTACACTGCCTTCAAAAGCGGCGGTGAGCATTTGATTTAGTGGTATCTCAAATGCTTAAAAGCGTTATCCGAGATAACGCTCTGACGATTGCCCACTGCCTCCATAAGAGGCAGTGAGCATTTGATTTAGCGGTATCTTAGATGTCGCCTGTGTAAAAAAATTTAAAAAAATTGGTAGCATCTAGGATACCTGTAAAGACCCGCAAATTCCCGCCCTTTGGATCGACCATAAACCACACAGGTCTGACCCAAAAAGTGAAAATCTACGAATACTTTAACTTTGGGAATACAACATATTAAAACAACAACAGAAGACTTTTATAACACTATAATAAATGTAACATCAGAGTACAAAATATACATATCAGGGTACATTGGAATATAATTATAGCGAAAGATAAATACAAAAAATGTAATATACTGCAACGGAAGAACACATCGGAAGACTCTCTATCTCTGGACACAGCTTTAAGCTTCAACCCAGAATCCTGCTTAATATATTTGCAAAAATAGCTACTCGACTGCCCGTGTGGAAAATATGGGCACCCGAGTTTGCCAGTGGACAAACTACAGGTCAGTCATGGGACTGGTGTGAGAATTCTACCTAACCTATAAAATATAATAAGGCTAATCACAGGACCACACCACGTTCGCGGAACGGGTTTTCTCCTATAGATTGCCAGTGCATGACTAAAGTAAATCATCAAAATAATGCAATGCTTTTTAGAAAAATGAAACCATTATAAGACCCAAGTCCCATCACACAATGCAACGCAAACCGGAGGATAGGGTTTTACCTTATAATGATCAAAAGATGCTTGATACGATAAACACGGTATTATATAATAATAGTGTGCAACCAATTTGAAATACATCAAAGTAAATGTATCAATCCTAGACGGCATGAGGGCCCCATCCCACTATGTCGCCATATATTGGTATACAATCAAAACTGCGTGATGTCGTATTGGAAATTAGGGTTTCCATCTGAGTCAAGGCTAGGGACGAGATCCTTACCGATTCGAGACATTCTAGCAATGCCCCAGGATTGGTACTCTGTCCAACCCTTGGATCTTGCAGGGCCGGTCCACACTTACTTTTGTGGATTAGAAATGCTTGAACACACGTTCCCCCATCCTTTTGGACCTATAATACGGCCAGTGGCGACCGCATAAACCGAGGCCTCGAAAAATCCAACAACCACAATGAATAAATGCCAGCGCTGGTAGGTCCCTGGCACCACTCTAGCTAGAGAGAAACGTGTGCACTCCCTGCGTTCCCTTCTCCCGTTTTAGACTCTACCGGGCTGTGAGGCTCGCGAAGTCACGATATAACAAAGCTATGCCAAAATAAACTGTGCTTTGATCATCCCACAAGGCTCTGCTTTGCAACAATAAGCCTTGATCAAGTGCAACTTGGCATACCACATCAACAACTCATATCATGCGATCGGTAATTATTTAACATACAAAAGGGTGTTAAGCAAGAGAATAAATCCTCCGCCACCATGCATTTATATATTAAATAAAAACCAATTTAATTACATGAAATAAATTTCAATGTCAGGCATGCTATCCATTTACAAGTCCGTTCTGGGTCTGAACGAAGCAACGTATCCGTCGATCTCCAGTACGTCTGGAAGATCATCACTTTTTACCTTGCCTTGGGGGATCAGTCCCAATTCAAGATATCGGTCATCATCAACCAAACGATGTGAAGCTCTCCGGTCTTCAGTCACCGTCTTCATCTTCGACTCTTGATCGTCGTGATGATTATTCAGAATGGGTTAGACCCGGTCTTTCTGAATAACTCGCGTATTTGTAATTAAAACCAACCATACGCCACATTCCAACTTTGAATATCCTTTTAAATAAAAATTATTATTTATGTTAAAAGGTTCTCATTAATTTTATCATAGATAAAATAAATTACATTTTAATCTTTCTAAAAAGATTTGTTAGTATTCCAATTTTGATTTTTGATACAAAAATCATTATTACAAGATTATTAATTTTAATAGGCCAATCTTGTCTTAAATTGGATTAAAGAACTATTGTCATTTAAAACACAGTTCACGATAAACCCAAAACCAATTTTCATAATATGGAATTTCTACAGAAATCAAATCAACAAATAATCATTATAAATTTCTGTATCTTTTAAATTTATAAAATAGATTTACAAATTTCAAATAGTAATTTCAGTGTAAATTGGATTAAAGGATAAATGTTATTTAAAACATCGTCCACTACAAATCCAATCTACATATCAATCACCAAACATAAATGTTAAGATCTAATGATCTTAAATAAAAGATTTATCCTAAAAATATTTAAAATAATCAATAAAATATTATTCATGTAAAATATTCTTTATAATACAAAATCTTTTATTTTACAAAAATTCTTTTATTATGTAAACATTCTTTATTTAAAAAGAAATTCTGCATTGGAATGCGACTCAACCATGCACCATATAATTTGGGTCATATGGGTTTCATACATTTCATATATAGGGTAATAACAGGAAATAATCCTCAATCCATACATTAACAACCAGAGTGACAATGTCAACTGTGTGAGCATTAAAATAAAACAATAACGCTCATCGTAGCCTGTCGATCAATCGATAGACATATAATTAAAGATTGGGATTTGTGTCAGTCAAGTATCGTCCCAATACCCGTGTGGGGTTTTCAGCTAACAACAGTTCATATAAATAAATAAATACCGAATTGGTTAATAGGTTTAACCAATTTCAATTTCACTAAACATATCACTTATAGCGAGTAAAATGTATTTTGCTCGTATGACTTCCCTATATACTTCTAAAGTCACATAAACAGTAATTTATTTATATAGCTTTATTGCGGATGACAAATGGAATATAAATTCCATTATTCTTTATTTGTATGAAGTTTCTTAACAATACTTTTCAGTGTATATTTTGACCAACAATACAATTGTATATTAGAATATAAATTCTAATGAAAGTTTTGCAAATAAAAATAGGATTTTATGTTTGCGTATAAATTCTACTGTATATTATGCAAATAAAAGTGATTCTTATATTTTACATAATTTCTGTTTTCAACAAAGATGAGTAAAGTGATACACTCATTTCATTAGCAATTCTATTTCAACAAATACAGTGTAGATAAAAGTGTATTTCTAATCTTGTACTTTTATTTGTACATAAAACACAAATAAAAGTGTACCTCATGTATTTGTCTTTTTATTTGACAAAACAATGTTAATAAAAATGTTCTTTTATATCTTGTACTTTTATTTAACAAAACAATGGTAAATAAAATGTCTTTTTAACTCTTTTACTTTTATTTAACAAAACAATGATAAATAAAAGTGTAATTTCCTTTCTATGCTTTATTTGCATCTAAAAATGCAAATAAGAAATATAACTCTCTTTTTACTTTTTCTTTACAATAGAAAATGTAAATAAAATGGTTCACACAATTTTGTTCTTTTCCTTTTACAACAGAAAATGTAAATAAAAGGATTCACATTATTTTGTTCTTTTTCATTTACAATAGGGAATGTAAATATGTGTATTTCTAAATTCCATTCCTCTTATTTACATAAGAAAATGTAAATAATTGTAATTTCAAATTCCATTCTTTTTACTTACATAAGAAAATGTAAATAATATATATTTCTAAATTTTATTCTTTTTATTTACATAAGAGAATGTAAATAATTGCATTTTCAAATTCTATTCTTTTGTTTACATAAGAAAATGTAAACAAATATATTTCTAAATTTTATTCTTTTTATTTACATAAGAGAATGTAAATAATTGCATTGTATATGTGTTCGACGCTAATCTATGAATTAGAAAAGTGCGACATTTGTAATAAATTCTGCAAGCGCACAGATCGTGTAGTATGCAGGTCGAATCACAAGGAGGTAAATTAAATTAAATTATTTATCTAATCTCTTGGGCGAGTTAGACGAATCTTGGAGGTTGGTTTTGGAAACAGTAAAAACTATTATTAAATTGAGTACAGATCTGAATCTAATCTAATCTATATTCAATCCAACATGACCTAAGAAGCGACAAAAAGAACAGAAATTAAAATTGCAGAAATAAAAACATCAAACAGGAAATACAACTAGGATTACCGCTGAATCTAATCAGACGGTCAATCACTAATAAAATAAGTGCAAAATACAAATAGTGTTCTACCAAATCTAATTGTGTAGAACACTAGTTGATAAGAAAATAAAAAAATGCAGAAAATAAAAGAAAAACTTTGTTAATTGAGAAGAAGAGTATAGAATAATGGATATCTATTTACAATGGATACAAGTGTATTTATAAGAATGTAGTCCCCTTTCTATCAAAATAATGAGGCCAAGAATGATATAAATTCTTTCCAAAGATAAAGGAATATTCCTTTCATGGTGCTTGATTTGAAAAATTGTAATCAATGTATTCCTTTTTATGCATGGCACGGTCAGCGGGAAGATAAGCATATGCTTAATTGGAGATTTGTAATCAAAGCCTTCCCTTTCTCTTTGCATGGAAATTAAATGTGATTGAATAGATTTGAATTCTTGGAGAGGATTGCGCCAAATTAAATGTGAGCTACAACTTCTTTTGCAACTGAGATAGCGTTAATATGGGAAAGTAGCTTTTTCTTTGAATTGGCCTTTAATTGAAATGAATGAGACATTTATTGATAACCTGTGAAAATACACAAAAAATACCAAAAGTAATATTTATTTATTTACAAAAGATAAAATATAAGAGTATAAAATAAACACATTTCTATGTTAATCAAATACCCCCACACTTATCTTTTACTCGTCCTCGAGTAAAACAAAAAATTAAAAACTAACTAGATAGGTCACACTTTCGTAGGAAGCACGATTGCATTGAGCGTATGCAACAAGCCGTTAAACCTCTAGGTGTCCCTAGTAGGACGAGTGGTGTCTCGTGAGGGTTTTTAGCGGATACTACCCACAAAATCCAAATGCAGTGTGCAATGATTTTAATGCAACTATATGAATGCAATAGACATATGCGAATGAAAACAAAAATAATGAAAACACGACTTATTTCAAGAGAATGGTACAACAAATTAAGTTGACAATTTCTAGTCAGTTGATTTTATTTTAGATACCTCAACTTGTCACAAATTTTCAACACAACTCAAGTTTTCAAATGTTAAATTCCAGTTTGGCCAGTTGGTTCAGTTGATAACATAGTGCAGCCATGAAATAAATTCTTAGTTTGTTTGTCACAGTTCGCAAAGTGGTATTCTAATTTCCTTGTGTATGGCTAATCAAATCAATAAGGTCAAGAAATGTTTGGGCATCATCTCTTATTCTCTATCTCAATTAAAGTTAAAATTTATGATTAATTACATACACCTAACTTAAAAGACCAAGGTATACCACCCATACACTGCCTTGCGGACTGACGGAGAGTTGGGACAGAGCTTGGCGGATTGTGCAGACCGACGCTGACATTGTCAACAACATGTCGGTAATCCTTAGGTGTCCAATCTCATAAAATGAGACCAAGATATTCCAACGCTGACTTTGTCAACAACATGTCGGATAGAGCTTGGCGGGTTTGCACACCAACGCTTGATATACAAGCAATGTTGGATACCCTTGGATTGCTATTATTATTATTATTGGAAATATAAGAATAAGAGAGAGATATGCGAATTCAGCTTAACACAACTTAGTTTTAAAGATTCGAAAAGCCAATATAAGTATTTTAAGCCCTCCACTTATTTAAACAAAGACTACAATATAGAATAGATTTCATGGCCATCACCTAAGAATCTCCCTATGTACCGGTTACACTATTATCCCTCAAAATTCAACTTTTCATCATATTTCTTATTTGATCTTAGTTGAGAGAGAAAAATACTATCAACTGACTAAAAATTGTAAACTTTTTTTTGTTGTGCCAATCGAAAATGAGTCGTAATTTCCAAAAAAAAATATGGTACGTTCGTATGATCTAGAATGCATGGTGGTCCTATCTAAATGCATGAAAAATGAAAAGGAAAAAATTAAAGAAGAATAAAAATGAATGCAATGCAGACTCCCCCCACACTAGAACTAAACAGTGTCCACTCTGTAAACGTTTCCTAAACTTGAAAGATCGTACCCAAAGGTGAATGAGTTGCAGAATTATTTGTAAAATGAAATGAAGTTTAGCCACTATATATGAATGCCAATGATATACAAAATGAAATCTATAATGATGATGAGTGTTATGTGAAAAATGAGACCTCTTTTCCCATTTACACTTGCCTCTATCGAAATTGATGTACGATGATTTCATATATGGTTTTTGAGGTACGAAAGGCATGTTGATAAATTCTGAAAAAATCATTCCTATGCAAATTTCGTTGTGACAGTGATTTATACCATTCAAATGCAAATTGAGAAAATTTTCTATAGAGTCCAAGTAATCATACTCCAAGTCGTGTGGTAGGGGTTTGAGGTCTAACTTAGGAAGTTCTTGTGTGCTAACATTGGTTAACATTCCTTGGTTAGATTCAAATGACAAAGGCTTCGGGTCAAGAAGTTCATTTAGTTCAGAAATGTATCCGAGCTCATCGAAATCAGAATTGAAATGGTTAAAACACATTTTCAAGACTTCAGAAGTGTCAATAAAGGTTTCATCAACTGTGGTCTGAATGGTGTTAATTTTATCAATCTCAAAATCCATAGAATAATTATAGTGGCTAAGACACTTCTCATTCATCGTTATCAAATATGGAAAATCCAAATTTAAATTTGACTACAATTATGAAAATTTCAGCCAACCACAACAATCAGTCTGCAGAAATTAAAATTTTACAAGCAAGCCGCTGCCCATGCAGAATTTTTTTACAAACAATTTCTATTTTTTTTCAAGCAGCTGCAGAACCTGTAGAGTTTATAAAATTTTACAGAGCGGGATATGGCAGTTTTTTTCCAGAATAGTTGAGCAGCTTCAGCGATTAGAATCTTATTTCTTGCAAATCGGTTGACTTCTTTATTCCTTATTCACCTTGCTTGAACTCTTGTTCACTTTGACCTCAAATTTTTTTTTTTTGAGAGCAGAAAAGAAAAAAAGGAAAAAAAAGAAAAAGAAAAAAAAACAAACAAAAAGAGAAAACTAAGTGGGAATTGAAAAGAAAAACAAAAGGACCCAATTCAACAAGAACCAAAAACTAGGCTTGGCAAAACTAAACCAGACACAAACTCAAACAAGTGGCTAAACTCAACTTTAAAACAAAACTCAAAGACAACTAAACTATGTTAAAATGAAAAAAAAAACAAAAGAACTAAGGATAACAAAAATAAACTAAAAACAACTAGGCTAACTAAATGGTCAAACCAGCCTTCTAAAATAGAAACCGCACTATGATGTTTCTCATAAAACAAATAAAAATGGAAACAAATAATTCCAGGAAAATAACCCTCTAATCCAACAAATGGTAATTGATCCGATTAAAAAGTACAGCATCGCTCCCTTTTTTTTTCGGTTTCTCAAACTAAAAGCCACAAATATCAATTGCCAAGTCTATTGCCAAATATCACGCACCTGACAAAAAAAAACTCACGGCCCTTTATTCTTCTTTCCCAGAAACACGATTTCCTCAATAAATGAAACACGCCCCCTCTGAAAACCAATCGAACAAGTTCTGATATTTATAAAAATATTCTTTGGGGTTTCCGATTTGATGTGGTTTCTTTTGGAGAATCGGATTTCAATCGAGTATGGGATATTTGCGATTTGGGTTTCTTCAAATGTATTCGAACTTGGGATTTCAGGTGAATGGTGAAAGTCTGTATTTTGGAGTTTGCTTGTGTTGATGTCGGTTGAAGATGAGTAGATTGCGTGGTGAGTGATGATGTGGTTGCGGTTTGAAGAAGATGTAACGACCCGTATTTTTCTACCAATTTAATTGGATTAATTTAAATATTTTAATAATTTAAAATATTGGTTTGAGGTTGGATAATCGAATTTAACGATTATATTGTGAATATATTATTTAAAATAAATAATAAATATTATTTTAATTTCCAAAATATGGGAAAGTGTCGAAATTGAAATATACTGTGATCCGACAGTTTAAAATGGTCAAATATTGTTTATGGTGAAATTTTAGTGACAATTCGTTTTGAAAACGACGACGAATATATATAGTTTATAATTTAATTAAATAACGAGCTGCAGCGGCGCGGTAGTTCGCGATTTGGCGTTTTGAACTTCAATTGGTCGTACCGAGTTCAAAATAAGTCGGATTTCCTCGAAACAAGAAACGTTGGGACCAGTTTGACAATATTTTCCCAACGGCAGAGAAAAATCCAGTTTTCGTCGTGTAGATTTTGTTTTATGTCCAAATCAAATTTTCAGAAAAGCAGCGCCAGAATTCCTTTTATATATATAGCGCTGCAGTTATATAAAATAATGGTTTTTAAATATTTTAAACATCGAATTGGCTTGGAATTCAACCCGGGATATTTTTCCTTAGTAATACATCAAATTCTGGTCGTGTATGGCCAACTGCAATATTTTGATATTATTATATTGAAGTACTTTAAAATTGGGTTATTTTAATTCAAATTGGCCAGTTCAAAAGGGACATTTTTCAAACGACCTCTGTTTTCGACGAAACAAATTTTGTTGGGACCGTAACAGTAAATTATTGCCAGATTTTCTGACGGCGCGTCAATCGGGGTTATTCTGTGAGCGTGGCAAAATAAAATGCAAAATAAATCGACATAATTGGACGTGTACAAACGCTATTTGAGCATACGAGCACGGAATTCGACGAAACAAGTTTCGTTAGGACCGTATCGTCAAAATATACTATGCCGTCCAGTTGCAACTCGAACGGGGTTCGTATGTGAGCGCAGCAGCGAATAAACGACGTTCGAAAACGCGATAGGCACGAAATAAAAATCGTCAGTCAGTGTCAGACATCACATCAACTTAAAATAATATTTTTCCACTCTATATAAACCCTTCCCCTCCATTTTTCCAGCCCACCTCATTTCTAGCTTGGTAATTTTGCAAATAAGTCCACTTTTACAAAATCAATTATATTTTCCAATCCGTGATGAATTCATGGGAGGTACCAAAGCAAAAGTTGTAGATCGGGAGGTTGTCTACCTATAGCAGAAAGTTGGGGTGGTTTCGACAAGTGTGATGGTCGGAATTGGGGTTAAAAGCCAGAAAACCACTTTCAGATTTGGCAGAAATTGGAGAGATTCGCTTGATTTCAGGTGACGGGACTTTGGGGCTTTCGAAGAGGGGAGAGAGGGCTTTCGTTTGGCGGTGGTTTGAGGTCAAACGATGAACTGAGGTGGAAGTAATCAAAGTTGAACTGAAGAGGTCGATTTTTAGGTTCAGTTTTGAAGCATGGTCGGATTTTTACATTTTCCGGCGGCTCGAGGGGTTGATGGCGTCGTGGTCCAGGGTCAGTCGGAGGAGGAAGGTCTGGCGCGTCGAACCTGAGGTGGTCCGGTCGACCCTAATGGTCTGTGGTGGCTGAATGTTTGAGTTGAACGGAGCACGGTGGGACCGAGTTTTCTGGCGGCCTGGGTTCGATTGGGGGGTCCAGTTTCAGGGGACGAAGCGGCTTTGACCTGCGAAGCCAGTGGCGGGGTTCTGGTGGCCTGGAAGCTAACGGCGGCGGCGGAATTTGAGGAGTAAGGTGGCGTGTTCTTGGACGTCGGGTTCAAAGGGGAACCATCGGGGAAGAAGAACCCCGTAAGAAGGAAAACGCGTTGTTTCGACCGTACGAGGCTGACATGGCACACGGGTTAGGAGTGATTAAGGTGATGATTTAATTAATTAATTAATTTAATTATCGTATAAATGTTTAAACTTCGAACGAGCGTATCTCATTCATACGTTAACGAAATTTAACGAAACTGGATCCGTTGGGATCGCAGGGACGAGACCTACGCGATGACACTGACTAGGAGTCAATCCGACACCGTTGAAAATTCAGCTATTTTTGGACGAATGGTTCAAATTAAAAGCGACAAACGCATCAACCGTCGACCAGAACAAACTCTGGTGAGTTAATTCTCACACCTTCTGGAATACTGTGATGTGGTAAAGTCACGGTAAATTATATTTTGCGGTTAACAGTTTAAATTGACTGATTGGATGCGATGGATGCAAATTGGTTGCTATTGTTGATTGATTGCAGTTATTTTTAATCCATCAATTATTTAATTCATATATTTTTATCGACTGACATCTGTGATGCAGAGAAGGACAGGTTGGAGGGATCCAACCGGATTCCTCAAATTTACTGTATTTTTATTTGTTTGCATAGATATGAATTGTTCACCTCGACTGACGCCAAAACCTGTCTGTATGTGGATGGTTGAATAGATATGCACCTATGTTGTGTTTAAAATCAACCGACAGTGTTGATTGGAAAATTGGCAGTGAATGGCCAAATTGTGTTGTGCCAGACGTCAGTTGACCTTCCGGTGAATTGACGCAGTTTTAAAATTTTTAATTATTTTAAAACCGAGTTTAAGTTTAAATTAGATTATATAAGGATTTAAATGGGTATTTATAAATATATATATTAATCGAGTCTAAAGGGATTATTTAAAAGAATTATACCAGTTTGAAAGCAGAGGAAAAACCCAAGAATTTACCTACGGGTTGGTAAAATTTAAATAATTGTTTTAGACAATTAAATAGCGATTTAAATCAATTAAGTTATTTAAACTAATTTAAAAAGGGAAATGACAAATGTAATTCAGTTAACTGTTGACGGACATGTACAGTTAGTAGAATCAACCGTGGTTAGTTAAATTGAGTAGTTGATAAATTTGATTGGATATTCATTTAGTTTAATGAATAGTGGAAATACCAGATAATCTTTGACCAATTGTAAATGAAGAGGGGTTATTGAATAGTTGGGGATTAGTGAAGTTAACTTTTGGTTACGAAGATTTTAAAACGATGGTTATACTATGCTTAGTCAACGCCATCTTGAGTATAGTGAATTTTACCTTTTGGTTATAATTAAAATGATGTCCTTAGTTATAATTCAACTAAGGGAAGGTTAAGTAGCGATAAAGCAAAATAGAAAGGCGATGAGAGTTTTGTGAGAGATTTGATTTTAAATAAAAATGTACAAGCGAAATGCTGATTTAAGTTAAAGATGGTTTTAGTGAATATTTACTTAATTAAAGTAATTAAGTAAGAAGATTTTTGAGCAAGGATTTCAAATACCAGGAAAGGGTTATCAAACCAAATTTGAAACAAGATGGTAAACGAGATTTGAATATCGGTGGTTAAGTGACGAACTGATATTATTCTGAGATAAGAATGTTGTTGACCAAGGTCTGAGAGGTAACTAAAATACCCCAACTCGGTTGGCCTCGCTATTATCGAGGAACAGTATTAGTTTGAAGTAAGTGAAGTTGTTGAAATTGTTTTACCCTATACGAGGTACACCGAACTCTAATGCAAGATTTTGGGAATTAAATAATATTGCAATGATGGTTCCAAAGGAAATAAGAATAAGTGGTTTAAAATTATATTAAACATTTATTATTCAATTAGAGTTGATCGAATATAGTTAAAGTAGTCAAACAAAGTTATCTAGGAAAAAGTTCCATCGTGTACGACTGCTAGCGTAATTCGCAGGGCTGCAGATAGCCTATGGAGGTCGGATGTTTCCTGAGGGAATCAGGTGTAACCATTGTGATCGCTGCGATCTAGAGTCGAGCGAATGGAGTTAAGTCGAGTATTAGTTAATAGAAGTAATCAAGTCAAGTTTGTCGAGTTAAATAAGTCGAGTCAGTCAAGTTAGAGTTAATCAATCAAAGTAAATCAATTAAAGTTAGTCAAAAGGGAATTTGGTTAAATATATTTTAAAAGAGGTCGAGTTGTGCCAAGTACTGAATCAGAAAACTCATTGTGTTCACACTATTGTTAATTGATAGTTAAAACACCGACTATCAACCAGACTAATACGATTGTTGGTTCGGAAAGTCCGGGATTGAATTATATTCGAAAACCATTCCGACCATCAAATACGTGAAGACGTAAATTGAAGACGGAGCAAGTGAAGACCGTGGATCTTCATAAGCGGAAGGACTACTTGTTGAATTTCTCTGGCCTGCAGCCAGAGTTATTTTGATTTGTGATTCTGTCGTGGTTGAAATCCACGGGTGGCAAGGACTTCTCGCTACTGATCCCTGGGGTGATTCCTATATGAGATGCAGTAGGAGAGTGCCTTCGGTTCATCCTGTTCCTGGATGACTTGTATGGACGGATGTCTGACAGAGTATTTCCAAAAGGGTTTACATGCGTTGATTTCTCCAAACGTACGATAGTTGACGGCGGAGAAATGGTTATTCTCTAGCCAGATAGCTAGAGTATGTTTGTGGACGTCAATCAAGTGTGATCTGGCGGATCTGACGATGTGGCATTCAAAGTGAATGATGACCAGATGTTCTAGAGATAAAGTTCTAGCCTCAAGCCTCATCAACCGGGAAATGACAAAAATCGGGCAGGCAGCATGGCTATGTGGGTCGCTCCCATTAGGGTGTATGATCACCTATCTAGAGAAATTCCTATTGCTTCTTTATCTATTCGATGCTGACCCTATTCGGGTGGCGGTTGCTGATCCCAACCGTCGGTGATATACATTCGATACACTCAAGCGAAATGAGTGGTCGGTCATGTGAGGGCCGGGTTGCAAGACGTTCTTGTTGAACCCAGTGTATTCGCCTCTAGAGATACGCGTGCGGAAGGTGGACCCATACCTTGTCAAGTTGGAATCCAATATCCAATAAGCGCCCACGGGTTTTTGATTGTATACTATATATGGGGAGCGTGAGATGCAAGCGTTCCTCTAGATTTCTAATTACTTGTAATTAGACATTATGATAATATCAGATCAAAGTATGATTTCAAACAAAATGGTTTGGGTTATAGTAAGGTAAAAACCGTCCGTGTTTATGTGTGGGCTGGTCTTATTATTATCCTTTTGTTTCGAAAAGGATTTCCAAAGTTAAACAGGTGTGTGTGTAAACAAGTGTGTGTTATGTGAATTTATCACTGATAATATTCCAGACTGACCCGGTGTATTTTGTTTTAAATCAAATGTGCTCGGGTCAGACCGAGTATGTTCCAGGTTAGGTTTCACTTGGAGTTCCAGGAGCTGGAAGCAGGAGGCTTCATCGCTAGTTATTTAAAGATATTTCCGCTGTGCAGTTATATGTGTGCTCTGATGATTTGGTATGTATACAAAGTCTTTTGTATAAAGGTATTTGATAATATATTTTATTCGTTCCGCTGTGAGATTCTGATGTGTTCTTCTACTTTCTTCTATTCTAATACTTCTTTCTTTCTATCCTCACCCTCTAAATTCTTTCTCATGACAATCTGGGGGTTCGATACTTGGGTTTTTGGCAAGTGATACGGGTTTATGTATTGTTGTCGAGAACCCGATTGTCGTTTTTTTCCCCGGGTCGTTACAGTGGTATCAGAGCTATTGGTTTAATGATTAACCTTGGCTCTGTGGTGTGACTCAATAGAGATGGGGTTAGCAGTACCCTAGATTGAGTTTGAGTGTATATACGAGAGAGCGTATTTGTGATTTGATATAAAATTATTTTAATGATTATTTTTGCCCAATTTTATTTTATAATAAAATAAAGGTAAAAATTTATTATAGTATGGGCAATCATCTTGAGTGGTTAATGTTGGTTGTATAATATGTTTGTGGTGTATGGTTGATTGCTTGAATATAACCTGAACTTGAAATAGATAGACTTGGTTGAAAAACCAAAGATGAAATAAACAAGTTGGGTAATCAATCCAAATTTAACAGATCTGAATGGATAATTTAAGAAATAAGCGAAGTGATATAAATAATTATAATCTCGTGTGGGTTGAACTGTGTATATAATTGGTTGGTGTGGAATGATATGGATGTATCGAACATAATTGACATTTGTTGATAACTGATAAGTTTGTTTGAGTTGAGAACAGGTGTAAAGTGCCAGTTCAGCTTTAAACCCAACCAAAGGAGAAAATCTGGAGTTATTTGAATCCAGTTGAGTAGAGTTGCAAAATCAATTAAGCAGGCTCGAATAAATATATCGCTTATTGCATAATATCGCTCGCCAAAAGGTACGCTTACGAAAATATGGAATTTTGGATTTTGTTTGGATTTTGGGTTTGAAATTTTTATTTTCCGACCATGAGAGTCGATGTATACATATTTCTTGAACCTGCGATATTGCAGATGTCCCTCCGTACAGGGGAGACTCTGCCGAAATTTTTCCAGAATTTAAGGAGTTAGGAAAATTTTGGGAAATTATTTTATTTGAAATAAATTGGTTTTAAAACCAGTTGGGTCAGTTTGAAATTAAATTCAAGTTTTAAAAAATTTATTCTTTTTGAAAGGATAATAGTGGACGATAATTCTTCTACTTAGCAATTTCGAGGACGAAATTATTTTAAGGGGGAAGGAATGTAACGACCCATATTTTTCTACCAATTTAATTGGATTAATTTAAATATTTTAATAATTTAAAATATTGGTTTGAGGTTGGATAATCGAATTTAACGATTATATTGTGAATATATTATTTAAAATAAATAATAAATATTATTTTAATTTCCAAAATATGGGAAAGTGTCGAAATTGAAATATACTGTGATCCGACAGTTTAAAATGGTCAAATATTGTTTATGGTGAAATTTTAGTGACAATTCGTTTTGAAAACGACGACGAATATATATATAGTTTATAATTTAATTAAATAACGAGCTGCAGCGGCGCGGTAGTTCGCGATTTGGCGTTTTGAACTTCAATTGGTCGTACCGGGTTCAAAATAAGTCGGATTTCCTCGAAACAAGAAACGTTGGGACCAGTTTGACAATATTTTCCCAACGGCAGAGAAAAATCCAGTTTTCGTCGTGTAGATTTTGTTTTATGTCCAAATCAAATTTTCAGAAAAGCAGCGCCAGAATTCCTTTTATATATATAGCGCTGCAGTTATATAAAATAATGGTTTTTAAATATTTTAAACATCGAATTGGCTTGGAATTCAACCCGGGATATTTTTCCTTAGTAATACATCAAATTCTGGTCGTGTATGGCCAACTGCAATATTTTGATATTATTATATTGAAGTACTTTAAAATTGGGTTATTTTAATTCAAATTGGCCAGTTCAAAAGGGACATTTTTCAAACGACCTCTGTTTTCGACGAAACAAATTTTGTTGGGACCGTAACAGTAAATTATTGCCAGATTTTCTGACGGCGCGTCAATCGGGGTTATTCTGTGAGCGTGGCAAAATAAAATGCAAAATAAATCGACATAATTGGACGTGTACAAACGCTATTTGAGCATACGAGCACGGAATTCGACGAAACAAGTTTCGTTAGGACCGTATCGTCAAAATATACTATGCCGTCCAGTTGCAACTCGAACGGGGTTCGTATGTGAGCGCAGCAGCGAATAAACGACGTTCGAAAACGCGATAGGCACGAAATAAAAATCGTCAGTCAGTGTCAGACATCACATCAACTTAAAATAATATTTTTCCACTCTATATAAACCCTTCCCCTCCATTTTTCCAGCCCACCTCATTTCTAGCTTGGTAATTTTGCAAATAAGTCCACTTTTACAAAATCAATTATATTTTCCAATCCGTGATGAATTCATGGGAGGTACCAAAGCAAAAGTTGTAGATCGGGAGGTTGTCTACCTATAGCAGAAAGTTGGGGTGGTTTCGACAAGTGTGATGGTCGGAATTGGGGTTAAAAGCCAGAAAACCACTTTCAGATTTGGCAGAAATTGGAGAGATTCGCTTGATTTCAGGTGACGGGACTTTGGGGCTTTCGAAGAGGGGAGAGAGGGCTTTCGTTTGGCGGTGGTTTGAGGTCAAACGATGAACTGAGGTGGAAGTAATCAAAGTTGAACTGAAGAGGTCGATTTTTAGGTTCAGTTTTGAAGCATGGTCGGATTTTTACATTTTCCGGCGGCTCGAGGGGTTGATGGCGTCGTGGTCCAGGGTCAGTCGGAGGAGGAAGGTCTGGCGCGTCGAACTGAGGTGGTCCGGTCGACCCTAATGGTCTGTGGTGGCTGAATGTTTGAGTTGAACGGAGCACGGTGGGACCGAGTTTTCTGGCGGCCTGGGTTCGATTGGGGGGTCCAGTTTCAGGGGACGAAGCGGCTTTGACCTGCGAAGCCAGTGGCGGGGTTCTGGTGGCCTGGAAGCTAACGGCGGCGGCGGAATTTGAGGAGTAAGGTGGCGTGTTCTTGGACGTCGGGTTCAAAGGGGAACCATCGGGGAAGAAGAACCCCGTAAGAAGGAAAACGCGTTGTTTCGACCGTACGAGGCTGACATGGCACACGGGTTAGGAGTGATTAAGGTGATGATTTAATTAATTAATTAATTTAATTATCGTATAAATGTTTAAACTTCGAACGAGCGTATCTCATTCATACGTTAACGAAATTTAACGAAACTGGATCCGTTGGGATCGCAGGGACGAGACCTACGCGATGACACTGACTAGGAGTCAATCCGACACCGTTGAAAATTCAGCTATTTTTGGACGAATGGTTCAAATTAAAAGCGACAAACGCATCAACCGTCGACCAGAACAAACTCTGGTGAGTTAATTCTCACACCTTCTGGAATACTGTGATGTGGTAAAGTCACGGTAAATTATATTTTGCGGTTAACAGTTTAAATTGACTGATTGGATGCGATGGATGCAAATTGGTTGCTATTGTTGATTGATTGCAGTTATTTTTAATCCATCAATTATTTAATTCATATATTTTTATCGACTGACATCTGTGATGCAGAGAAGGACAGGTTGGAGGGATCCAACCGGATTCCTCAAATTTACTGTATTTTTATTTGTTTGCATAGATATGAATTGTTCACCTCGACTGACGCCAAAACCTGTCTGTATGTGGATGGTTGAATAGATATGCACCTATGTTGTGTTTAAAATCAACCGACAGTGTTGATTGGAAAATTGGCAGTGAATGGCCAAATTGTGTTGTGCCAGACGTCAGTTGACCTTCCGGTGAATTGACGCAGTTTTAAAATTTTTAATTATTTTAAAACCGAGTTTAAGTTTAAATTAGATTATATAAGGATTTAAATGGGTATTTATAAATATATATATTAATCGAGTCTAAAGGGATTATTTAAAAGAATTATACCAGTTTGAAAGCAGAGGAAAAACCCAAGAATTTACCTACGGGTTGGTAAAATTTAAATAATTGTTTTAGACAATTAAATAGCGATTTAAATCAATTAAGTTATTTAAACTAATTTAAAAAGGGAAATGACAAATGTAATTCAGTTAACTGTTGACGGACATGTACAGTTAGTAGAATCAACCGTGGTTAGTTAAATTGAGTAGTTGATAAATTTGATTGGATATTCATTTAGTTTAATGAATAGTGGAAATACCAGATAATCTTTGACCAATTGTAAATGAAGAGGGGTTATTGAATAGTTGGGGATTAGTGAAGTTAACTTTTGGTTACGAAGATTTTAAAACGATGGTTATACTATGCTTAGTCAACGCCATCTTGAGTATAGTGAATTTTACCTTTTGGTTATAATTAAAATGATGTCCTTAGTTATAATTCAACTAAGGGAAGGTTAAGTAGCGATAAAGCAAAATAGAAAGGCGATGAGAGTTTTGTGAGAGATTTGATTTTAAATAAAAATGTACAAGCGAAATGCTGATTTAAGTTAAAGATGGTTTTAGTGAATATTTACTTAATTAAAGTAATTAAGTAAGAAGATTTTTGAGCAAGGATTTCAAATACCAGGAAAGGGTTATCAAACCAAATTTGAAACAAGATGGTAAACGAGATTTGAATATCGGTGGTTAAGTGACGAACTGATATTATTCTGAGATAAGAATGTTGTTGACCAAGGTCTGAGAGGTAACTAAAATACCCCAACTCGGTTGGCCTCGCTATTATCGAGGAACAGTATTAGTTTGAAGTAAGTGAAGTTGTTGAAATTGTTTTACCCTATACGAGGTACACCGAACTCTAATGCAAGATTTTGGGAATTAAATAATATTGCAATGATGGTTCCAAAGGAAATAAGAATAAGTGGTTTAAAATTATATTAAACATTTATTATTCAATTAGAGTTGATCGAATATAGTTAAAGTAGTCAAACAAAGTTATCTAGGAAAAAGTTCCATCGTGTACGACTGCTAGCGTAATTCGCAGGGCTGCAGATAGCCTATGGAGGTCGGATGTTTCCTGAGGGAATCAGGTGTAACCATTGTGATCGCTGCGATCTAGAGTCGAGCGAATGGAGTTAAGTCGAGTATTAGTTAATAGAAGTAATCAAGTCAAGTTTGTCGAGTTAAATAAGTCGAGTCAGTCAAGTTAGAGTTAATCAATCAAAGTAAATCAATTAAAGTTAGTCAAAAGGGAATTTGGTTAAATATATTTTAAAAGAGGTCGAGTTGTGCCAAGTACTGAATCAGAAAACTCATTGTGTTCACACTATTGTTAATTGATAGTTAAAACACCGACTATCAACCAGACTAATACGATTGTTGGTTCGGAAAGTCCGGGATTGAATTATATTCGAAAACCATTCCCACCATCAAATACGTGAAGACGTAAATTGAAGACGGAGCAAGTGAAGACCGTGGATCTTCATAAGCGGAAGGACTACTTGTTGAATTTCTCTGGCCTGCAGCCAGAGTTATTTTGATTTGTGATTCTGTCGTGGTTGAAATCCACGGGTGGCAAGGACTTCTCGCTACTGATCCATGGGGTGATTCCTATATGAGATGCAGTAGGAGAGTGCCTTCGGTTCATCCTGTTCCTGGATGACTTGTATGGACGGATGTCTGACAGAGTATTTCCAAAAGGGTTTACATGCGTTGATTTCTCCAAACGTACGATAGTTGACGGCGGAGAAATGGTTATTCTCTAGCCAGATAGCTAGAGTATGTTTGTGGACGTCAATCAAGTGTGATCTGGCGGATCTGACGATGTGGCATTCAAAGTGAATGATGACCAGATGTTCTAGAGATAAAGTTCTAGCCTCAAGCCTCATCAACCGGGAAATGACAAAAATCGGGCAGGCAGCATGGCTATGTGGGTCGCTCCCATTAGGGTGTATGATCACCTATCTAGAGAAATTCCTATTGCTTCTTTATCTATTCGATGCTGACCCTATTCGGGTGGCGGTTGCTGATCCCAACCGTCGGTGATATACATTCGATACACTCAAGCGAAATGAGTGGTCGGTCATGTGAGGGCCGGGTTGCAAGACGTTCTTGTTGAACCCAGTGTATTCGCCTCTAGAGATACGCGTGCGGAAGGTGGACCCATACCTTGTCAAGTTGGAATCCAATATCCAATAAGCGCCCACGGGTTTTTGATTGTATACTATATATGGGGAGCGTGAGATGCAAGCGTTCCTCTAGATTTCTAATTACTTGTAATTAGGCATTATGATAATATCAGATCAAAGTATGATTTCAAACAAAATGGTTTGGGTTATAGTAAGGTAAAAACCGTCCGTGTTTATGTGTGGGCTGGTCTTATTATTATCCTTTTGTTTCGAAAAGGATTTCCAAAGTTAAACAGGTGTGTGTGTAAACAAGTGTGTGTTATGTGAATTTATCACTGATAGTATTCCAGACTGACCCGGTGTATTTTGTTTTAAATCAAATGTGCTCGGGTCAGACCGAGTATGTTCCAGGTTAGGTTTCACTTGGAGTTCCAAGAGCTGGAAGCAGGAGGCTTCATCGCTAGTTATTTAAAGATATTTCCGCTGTGCAGTTATATGTGTGCTCTGATGATTTGGTATGTATACAAAGTCTTTTGTATAAAGGTATTTGATAATATATTTTATTCGTTCCGCTGTGAGATTCTGATGTGTTCTTCTACTTTCTTCTATTCTAATACTTCTTTCTTTCTATCCTCACCCTCTAAATTCTTTCTCATGACAATCTGGGGGTTCGATACTTGGGTTTTTGGCAAGTGATACGGGTTTATGTATTGTTGTCGAGAACCCGATTGTCGTTCTTTTTCCCCGGGTCGTTACAGAAGATGTGCTGGAGTTTCGAGGCAGGTGATTGGCGATGTCTGGAAGTGGAGTTGGAACTTGGTTGAAGAGGTATTGCGATATTCTTTTGGGTTCAGGGTTTTGTTGCAAAATTGTGCGTGGAGTATTGAGGAATATTTGGCAGATCTGGGTGGATGTGTGATCGGGAGGCAGCGTTATGGCGTCTGAACAGGTGGAGGCTATTTTTGCGAGGTGAATGATTGAAGAAGGGTGGTGATCGGTTTATGTGGTGAACGTTGGTCTGTAGTGGTGAGGCTTTGGTGAAGTGATGAAATTGTAAAGGATTTGGGGGTTCGGGTGATGGAGTTTATGCTGTGGTGATCTGAATGAGGAGGGTGGTATGGAGGTATTGAAGAAGAGACGGAAGATTATAGCAAAATAAAATCAGGCAAAAGAGGAAACAGAGATTGCAAGATGAAATTGCAAAGAATTTTTTTTTTAGAAAGAAATTATTGAAAGAATGTAGGAAAGCGGAAAGAAATAAAAGATAAAAAAAAATGGCAAGCAGAGAATTAATTACAAGGCTGAGAAGGGAAAGATTTCAAAAGAGAGTTTTTTTTTTTTTTTTGGAAATTACCAAAGAAGAAAGGAAAGATTATGTACTGAAAAGAGGAAAAGAAGACTAAAAGGAAAGGTATCAAATAAAATTTGGCAACTTTTTATTTTTGCTTAGAAGATTGTAGTATCAATGAATAATACCAAATCTATCCAATTAAGATTTTTTTATATATATACAAGAAAACAAAAGAAAATAAAATAAAATAAAAAGTAACACGAATCAGAAATTAAATAAATAATAAAATTTAGTCGTTACCTCCCCGGCAACGGCGCCAAAAACTTGTTCGACGCTAATCTATGAATTAGAAAAGCGCGACATTTGTAATAAATTCTGCAAGCGCACAGATCGTGTAGTATGCAGGTCGAATCACAAGGAGGTAAATTAAATTAAATTATTTATCTAATCTCTTGGGCGAGTTAGACGAATCTTGGAGGTTGGTTTTGGAAACAGTAAAAACTATTATTAAATTGAGTACAGATCTGAATCTAATCTAATCTATATTCAATCCAACATGACCTAAGAAGCGACAAAAAGAACAGAAATTAAAATTGCAGAAATAAAAACATCAAACAGGAAATACAACTAGGATTACCGCTGAATCTAATCAGACGGTCAATCACTAATAAAATAAGTGCAAAATACAAATAGTGTTCTACCAAATCTAATTGTGTAGAACACTAGTTGATAAGAAAATAAAAAAAATGCAGAAAATAAAAGAAAAACTTTGTTAATTGAGAAGAAGAGTATAGAATAATGGATATCTATTTACAATGGATACAAGTGTATTTATAAGAATGTAGTCCCCTTTCTATCAAAATAATGAGGCCAAGAATGATATAAATTCTTTCCAAAGATAAAGGAATATTCCTTTCATGGTGCTTGATTTGAAAAATTGTAATCAATGTATTCCTTTTTATGCATGGCACGGTCAGCGGGAAGATAAGCATATGCTTAATTGGAGATTTGTAATCAAAGCCTTCCCTTTCTCTTTGCATGGAAATTAAATGTGATTGACTGGATTTGAATTCTTGGAGAGGATTGCGCCAAATTAAATGTGAGCTACAACTTCTTTTGCAACTGAGATAGCGTTAATATGGGAAAGTAGCTTTTTCTTTGAATTGGCCTTTAATTGAAATGAATGAGACATTTATTGATAACCTGTAAAAATACACAAAAAATACCAAAAGTAATATTTATTTATTTACAAAAGTTAAAATATAAGAGTATAAAATAAACACATTTCTATGTTAATCAATATGCGATGCGAATTTCACGTCTTTTAATTACATAAGAATGTAATTTTCCATATCATGCGAATTCTCAAATTTCCAGTTACATATAAAAGTGTAATTCTTAATTTACAATGCAAATCCTCATTTCTAATTACATAAAATGTAACTTTTTAATTCACGATGCAAATCCTCTTATCTCATTACATAAAAATGTAATTTTTAATTTATTCGTGAATCTTACTTCTTTATTACATTATAAAAAATGTAGCTTTTATTTTACATTATAAATTCATGTCCCAATTACATAAAGAAATGTAATTTTCCTAATACAATACAAATTCATATTTTAATTTCATTGAAAAATATAATTTTTATCATACCGTTATAACTCATATATAAATTACATAGAAAAATGTCATTTTTATTTTATCGTTCTAATTCACATCTAAATTACATAGAAAAATGTAATCTTTATTATGCGATGGGAATTCATATTATAATTACATAGAAAAATGTAATTCCTATCATACGACATAAATTCATATTTAAATTACATCTAAAAATGTAGTTTTTATCCTATAGTGCAAATTCACATTTTAATTACATGTAAAAATGTAATTTTCATTCTACTGTTATTTTTCATCTCTAAATTACATTGAAAAATGTAATTTTAATCATGCAATGTAGATTTACATTTTTATATCATAGAAAATGCAATTTTTGTCATACGGTGCGAATTCATATATAAATTACATATAAAAATGTAACCTTTGTTATGCAAAGAAAATTCACCTTTTTAATTACGTATAAAAATGTAATTTTATTCATACAGTGGAAATTCATTCATAAATAACATACAAAAAATGTAATTTATTTCATACGGTGTGAATTCATTCATAAATACATATAAAAATGTTATTTATTTCATACGATGAAAAATCATTCATAAATAACATATAAAAATGTTATTTATTTCATGCGATGAAAAATCATTCATAAATTATGTATAAAAATGTTATTTATTTCATGCAATGTATATTCATTCATAAATAACATATAAAAATGTTATTTATGTCATGCGATGAAAATTTATTCATAAATAACATATAAAAATGTTATTTATTTCATGCTGTGGAAATTCACTCATAAATTCCATAATAAAATATGTTTTATTTCATACAATGTAAAAACATCTTCTTTTTTTTTTATGTACAATGTAAAAATATCAACTTTTTATATTTCACAATGTAAAAAGAATCTCTTTATTTTAAATATAAAAAGATCGTCTTTTTACTCCTATCATCAAAATTTCATCTTTTCCTTTTCAATAAAAAAGATTGTCTTTTTATTTTAAATATAAAAAGATCGTCTTTTTATTTCTATCGTCAAAATTTCATCTTTTTGTTTCCAATATAAAAAGATTGCCTTTTTATTTTAAATATAAAAAGATCGTCTTTTTTTTATCATCAGAATTTCATCTTTTTGTTTTCAATATAAAAAGATTGCCTTTTTATTTTAAATATAAAAAGATCGTCTTTTCATTTTCAACATCAAAAAGATCGACTTTTTATAATCAAAAACAAAGTTGTAATTTTTTGTAACCGAAATCAAAGTTATAATCTTTGCAAATAAAATCAAAGTTGTAACCTTTGTTAACAAAACCAAAGGTATAATCTTTATTAACAAAACCAAAGGTTCAATTTTTATAAATAAAAATAAAGTTTTAATCTCTATAACCAAAAATAAAGTTTCAAGCTTTATAAACAAAAACAAAGATTTAATCTTTTATAAACAAAAAACAAAGATTGGTTCTTTGTAAACAAGATCAAAGATTCGTTCTTTTGTAACCAAAACAAAATTTCATCCTTTATAATAAAAAAAACAAAGAATTAGTCTTTATGAATAAAAAAAGGTTTCATCTTTATAAATAAACAAAAAGATTTCATGTTTTATAAATAAAACAAAGATTCATTTTATACAAACAAAAACAAAAATTCATTTTAATGAATCAAAAATAAGGATTGAATCTTTATTAATGTTATTCATTTCAAAATAAAAAATCAAAACTTTGATTTGTCAATCATGATAAAAGATTAAACTTTATTTATAAATCAAAACCAAAGATTAAACTTTTTATTATAGTCTTTCTACTTGTCACCGAATAACAATTCCCACAATCAATTCCAACACCAATCATACAACACATCAATAACAATATAGGCCACAAACATCAATTTCCACCATACAACAATTCAATCCATACAACATTCATTTTGTATAATGATAATATAATTAAATTAAATTAATTATATATATAAAAAAAATATAGAATCGCACCTTGCTTGTTTCTGAAATGAAGTGATTTAAATCAGATCTCGTGTTTGGAGTCACAGCGGTTACGGATCTGAAAGATTTCAAATTGAAATTTATGTAAAAATTAGAATTCTGACCTTTAACAACTGACACAGTGACGCTTAAAAGCGTGACAAAATCTGAAGCTATTTACCTCTATTTTCAGAATTGTTCAAAACTTTGATTGCGGATTTCGGGAGCTATAGTCGACGGTTTTACGAACGGTTTGCGGGAGATTGAAGAGCTACGAGCGGGCTATCTTCACCGGGAAGATGAAAGGGTGCGGCTGCAAGGAGGAGGTGCGGCGGCGGCATGTTTGGCCGAACTTTGCGGAGGTGAATCGAGAGCTACGGGCAACGGTTTGATGTGAGACTTGTTGGAGAAGAAAGAGGAATAAAAGAGCTTCAAAAAGTTTCACTACGGTATGATCTAATTCTTAGTGGTTTGGGAGATAGGGAGGAGAGAAGTTTCGGCCATGATGGGTTACGTGGTGCGGCTGAAACACGTTGGAGGAGAAGAAGAAGCCCGACTTTTATAATATTATAATATTAGGGTTATTTAATTATCATTTAATTAGCCCGTTAAAGCCCGTTTTGGCCCGAACTCCGATTTAGGCCCAACGACTGTCGTTCCTACCATTTAGCCCGCATTTCGAACTCATCTTGACATGTCTCGTCAGCCCAAACTGTCATCTAGGCCTCCGTTTTGCAGTTTTAAAATTTAAGTCCTTTATTTCAAATTTTTCCGTACAAATAATTTTACCGGGGACACAAATTAACTCAGAAAAATCCAGAAAAATTATTTTTGGCTTTCTTATGACGATACGGTCCTAACAAAATTTATTTCGTTGGATTCTGAGACTTTTTGAAGAATGACTATTTTTAAGGCCAATATATTTAATATAAAAAATACATTTTTAAACAAATAAATCCCGAAACTCAAAATATATAAGTGTTTATTGTTTTTCAATGTAGAAACATCATTCTGAACTCAATGGAAGTGATTTCGAGTTCAAATTCCTTCGTATGCAAAAAGTAACATTTTGACCTTTATAAATTTCATAGCGACCTTTCTAAATATTGAATTGGCCATAACTTTTGATTTCCGCTATGAAATTTCAATTTTTCGGATTCGTTGAAAAGATATATTAAAATAGATTCTAATATTTTTGGTTTCACTAAAATCCGTTAAATTTTGCATCCTGTACGGTCAGTCAAAGTTCAAGTTTGACTTTTCAAACTACCGCGTTATTTCTAACTCTTTTGTTAATTAAAATTAAATCATTCATTCTAACTTCGATTTAAATCAAATTTGTGATCATTATTATTTAAAATAGATTATTTAAATATCAAACTTATTAAAATCACTTAAAATAAATTTTAAATTGGCCCTGATTTTGCGGGTTGTTACAATCGCCCCCACTTAAAAACTTTTCGTCCTCGAAAAGGAGCGTATCTAAAAATTGTAAAATTAACTATCTTAATTTTAAATTTTAATGGTAGATTATCTCTTCAAAATATATATAACTTTATATATATAAAAATCGTATTTCAAAGAAAAGATTATAAATATCAAAAATATGTTAATTTTAAATTCGTAACTCTTAACTCGTTCTTGGGCATTACTAACCCCATCTCTAACGAGTTTACTCATTCTAGGATACTGCTGATCCTATCTCTAATGAGTATTCTTATTGGACATTACTAATCCAATCTCTGATGAGTCTTTTGTTCTGTTCTAACAAGTTGTACCCCAAAGATTTGAGCTAACCAGAGCTCTGATACCAACTGTAAAGACCCGCAAATTCCCGCCCTTTGGATCGACCATAAACCACACAGATCTGACCCAAAAAGTGAAAATCTACGAATACTTTAACTTTGGGAATACAACATATTAAAATAACAACAGAAGACTTTTATAACACTATAATAAATGTTACATCAGAGTACAGAATATACATATTAGAGTACATTGGCACATAATTACAACGGAAGATAAATACAAAAAATGTAATATACTGCAACGGAAGAACACAGCGGAAGACTCTCTATCTCTGGACACAGCTTTAAGCTTCAACCCAGAATCCTTCTTAATATATCTGCAAAAATAGCTACTCGACTGCTGTTAAAACCCGTAACTTCCTCGTAAAGGAAAGCGACGGATAGTTCGAGAACAAGCCACAACAGAACGCATATAAAAGAACATTTCATTGTATATTACAACAATGCATCAGATCACAAGAATATACAGAGTATAAACAAATAAATATTACACAGAAATATCAGAGATTTAAATTACATTTAAATACATCGCAGCGGAAAATAATACAATACACAACTAGAAGAGATATACGGATACAAAGCTTTCCGGATATCGTTCCAGCTGAAAACCAGGATCTTGTGAATACAAATCTGCAAAACCAAAACTACTAGCTGCCCGTGTCAAAATAAGGGCACCCAGAGTTTAGGTTAAAACAATAAACTCCAGGTCAGTCATGTGACTGGTGTGAGAACTAAAACAGTTATTAATCTTTATTTTTAAAGTTAGGTAAATCAAGGGACCACGCCGTATAACACGGAACGGGTTTCCTCCCAAGAATACCAGTGCATAAAACAAGCAACGCAATGCTAAATAAAGAAAAATGAAGCTGTTATAAGACCCAGGTCCCATCACACAATGCAACGCAGCCGAGGATAGGGTTTTTCCTTATAACAGCCAAAGAATGCTTGATACGTTTAAAACAAATTGTTTGATACTATTATAAGTGCATAGTATATAAAACAACTTCAAATCATAAGTATCAATCATAGGCGGCATGGGTACCATATATCATGTCGCTATACTAGGCTCTACAATCAAAACCGCAAATGTCACGTATTTGGAAATTGGGTTATCATTTATGGTATGAACCGAGGCTAGGGGCAAGATCCTCAACCGATTCGAGACGCTCTAGTCCGCCCCTCAGGAACAGCCGCAACTGCCCCTTGGATCGTCAGGGCCGGTCCACCGATGTGGATTATTATGCCTGAACACTACGTTTCCCCGCCCTTTGGGGCGTAAGCCTGGCCCGTCAGCCGACCAGAAGCATCGGCCGAAACCGATATCACGAGGCGCCTCGCTTTTAAGCAAGTAATAATAAGCAATATCCACATGAGTCAAACTCGTCAGCCAGTTCAAGCACTGACGCCACTCCTAACTAAAAAGAAACGCATGTCCTCCCTGAGGTCCGTCTCCCGTTTTTGGTTCATACCGGGTGTGATACTCGCGAATCAACGTTACACAAAGCTACGCCACACAAGGCCGTGCTTTGATCATCACCACAAGGCTTTACTTTTCAACAGAAGCCTCGATCATTTGCATCTTAGCATGCCACACAGGCAATTCACTCCATGCGATTGATATCCATCAATATATAACCCCTGAGCTCATACGTCTTAGAGAAGGGCGTTAAGCAAGAGAATAAATGCTCCGCCGCCAAACAGATATATATTTAATAGAGATCAATCACACGGACTAAAATCCAATGTCAGACACACAGTCCATTTACAAGTCCGTTCTGGGTCTGAACGAAACCGGAGGCACTTTCCTCGCATATCCATCCATCTCCAAGTACGTCTGGACGATCACCAATTGTTTCCATCTTCTTGGGTGTACAGCCCAATCAAGATCATCAGTAATCACCCAAACAACGTGAAGACTTCCGGTCTTCGACCACCATCTTCATCTTCGACTTATCGTCGTATCAGTTATTCAGAATGGGATAAACCCGGTCTTTCCGAATAACTCACGTATATTTTAAATAAGTGTTACACAAACACAACATACACCTCATTCCAATTCATCAGTCACTAACCGTAAATTAATCAAGAGAATAATTCTCCAAATATTAACCCCGAAGGCCGAAACCAACATCAGATCAATATCCAGAAAACCATTCTACTTGGCTAACCGACAGTTAGTTCCTAAATTTCACATTCATAGGGAAAGGTTCCCATTAATTTTATCCAAGATAAATTCTTTATATTTATTCTTTAATCTATCCTTTTGAATTTCGATTCAACTAGTCGGGATTAACGAAACTTACCGAAGTAATCATTTGTTTTAATTTCCCAATCCCAACCTATTTATCCCATGAAGTAAAACTGGTAATACTTCATATCTAACACCACAGTGTTATCGGTAAACTCAATTACCATTTCACGTTCAAATCTAATTAAAGATTTAACTATCGCCTGGAGTAAAACTGGTGATACTCCATTCTCGATCATTTCAATCTAATTAAAGATTCATTAAAACTCCACCTAGTTTTAATCGTTAACTGGGTTAAAGAATCAGTGTCATTTAAAACATGGTTCACGATAAACCCAAAAAATCAATATCGATTCAATTCCAATTAAATATTATTTAATTGGTACACTTCATTAAATCTAAATAAAAAGATTTAATCTTTTCTCAACTGGGTTCAAGAACATTGTTAGTGAAGACACCATTCACGACAAACCCAAATCACATTTGATATTCAATATAAGGCTCTGAATAAAAAATATATCGGCTTATATTCAATATCAAATTCTACGATTAACAAATGTCGTATTGGAAATAACGATATAAATATATATCTTTCAAATTTCCATAACAACATCTGTATAATCACGAATTCCAACATCGAAATATTCCTAAGACAATTTCGATTCAAATCCACTCCAATGCAATCATTGGAAATTCTGGTTATTTTTAAAACCCTTTTCAAATTCAATTTATTTTTTTAAAAATAAATAGAATTATATTTCTAGTTCAAAACTAGTTCATTTCGATAAAAATCTATTTTTATCTTTTCAAATATGGAGTTTTTCATCCCAAATCTTCACAAATCATTTCTTATGATTTTACACAAATTATTACTATTTTTAATAATTTAATCAAGGCCCGTACAGCCGATTTCCATCAACGGCCATCGAACTGCACTTACAGCGACCTTTTTCGAATTTGATTTGGACATAATTCCAAATCCAACCGTTAGATTTCAAATTTCTAATATTCGTTAGAAAGCTCTTTTCGATACGAACCCAACGGTTTCGGTTTCAGGAGAATCCGATGGTCGGATCTCCCGTAATGTCCGTTTGAAATAAATGGTCGAAATTTACGAACTGCCGCGGCGCGGCGCGTTCTATTCAGGCCATTATATTATATATATATATATAATATATATTCCGTCGATTACTATTTAAAACGAATTATATAAATAGTTTTAAATTCGTTTCAAAAGCAATTTCAACTTCCATTTCAATTCAAATCAAAATTGAATTCTTCTTTATAAATTCGTTTTAAAATTCATTTCTATTCAATTCAAATTTCAATTCAATTTGAATTCATTCAAATTTCAATTCATTTCGAAATCGTTATATATTTAATTCATTTCGAAAACGTTATATATTCAAATCATTTCGAAATCGTTATATATTCAATTCATTTCGAAATCGTTATATATTCAATTCATTTCGAAATCGTTATATATTCAATTCATTTCGAAATCATTTCAAAATATGCGTTTTCGAAATCACTTTTCAATATGCATTTTAAAATGAATAAAATCGATATAAATATCGTTCACGTCAAAATGGCGTCAATCTAATCAACACGGCTTCATATATTGATATTTTCAAATATTTTATTTCAAATATTTCTTTTTCAAAATAGTTGTTATTATCAAAATATTTCGTTCAACACATGACCAATCTCAATGGATGAGTACTGTCAACACATGAACCTTTATTTTATATTGATAAAGATGTAAATTTTATTACTAAAATATTTCGTTCAACACATGACCAATCTCAATGGATGAGTACTGTCAACACATGAACCTTTATTTTATATTGATAAAGATGTAAATTTTATTACTAAAATATTTCGTTCAACACATGACCAATCTCAATGGATGAGTACTGTCAACACATGAACCTTTATTTTATATTATTCTTTATTTTCTAAATTGGAATGAGGCCCAATCAATTACCATATAATGTTAATCACATGGATTTCCATACATTACACACATATAATAGCATTGAAAATAATCAACCATCAACCAAAGTGCACTACACTGTATAAGCATCAAATATAGATATCTAACGCTTATAACAGCCTGTCAATCAATCGATCGACACATTTAATCAATCAGGATGAGCGAACTTCAAATTTCAACCCAACACCCGTGTGGGGTTTCAAACAATCAAACACAGATTTTATTTGTGCAGTTGGGCGATGTGTAAAATTTATCGACCAAATCAATGTCCTTCAAATAGGTGTACATAAACAAACCGTCTGGTTTGTAAATGAATATTTATTTATTTACATTCACGTTAAAATTCGTATTTTTAACGACAAAACATTTTATTCTAACATATGAATTTCTATTCAGTTCATTCTTTAAATAAAATGATATTTTTATTTTTCTAACTTATTTTAGAAAATTTCGGCGGCATAACGGCACGATACTAGAAACGGGACGAGGCCTAGCCTTATCCCCGGTCTAGTGAAGGCCCACGCCATTCACACATCAATCAAATCCATTCATCTCACCAAACAATTCAATTTCAAACCAAATATTCTAATTAATTTTTGCAATCAAAACAAACAAGTCCATGGTCTGTGGACGGTTGTGTCGGGTGCTACTAAGCACCGTCTGCATCCTAGTATATATATATAACTAGAAAATGAAATTGAAAGGTGAGAAATTCTCACCGATAGCTATCCAATATCACGACTCTTCATTTATAGAAATCTTCTTCCTTCTCGCCTTTCGTCCGTTTCGTTGCCCGTATTCTCTACATATGTAAAAATCGAATTTTTACTTCGCTATTCAATATATAAAAATCGAATTTTTACTTTGCTATTCAATATATAAAAATCGAATTTTTACTTTGCTATTCAATATATAAAAATCAATTTTTTACTTTGCTATTCAATATATAAAAATCAATTTTTTACTTCGATGTTCAATATATAAAAATCAAATTTTTACTTTGCTATTCAATATATAAAAATCAATTTTTTACTTCGATGTTCAATATATAAAAATCAAATTTTTCTATTTTCAAAACAAAGTATATTTTTCTATTTTCTAAACAAAGTATATTTTTCTATTTTCAAAACAAAGTATATTTTTCTATTTTCAAAACAAAGTATATTTTTCTATTTTCAAAACAAAGTATATTTTTCTATTTTCTAAAAACATATATTTATATTTTAAAAACTAAAGTTATTTATATTATAAAATCATACTTCTATTTATATATTTTAAACAAAGCCTATATATTTTAAAAACAAATTTAAACTGAATTTAAACTGTTAAAAACTGATTTTAAAAACTGCTTAAAACTGATTTTAAAAACTTAAGAAGAATAAATAAAAAATAAAACCTTTTCTCTGTGCTTCAGGCCGTCGAATAGAACCCACCCATTCATCAGCGTCGCCTTGGAATTGCGCGCCACCTGGATCGTCGGACCCCCATCAACCATCACCACTCCGACCAGCTTCGACTTCCGCCCCCTTGCCATGAACGGCACCGAACTCGACCCCCCCAGCGCCAAGAAAGACGCGCTCGAAGATGGCGGGTTAGAGGGGCAAAATCGATCGAACCCCTCCCCGATAATTGATCAAACCAATATGCTTTCGAAGCTGCTTAAATCCTCTTTCATTTTCGATTTGGAAATTTCTGAAATTATAAATCGGCATCGGATAATTCTGGAGAATTAAAATTGGCCCCTTTTTGGCCCTTGAAATCGAACTGACGGCGGGAGTTAAAGTGGCCTAGGGTTTGGAAATGAAAGAGCCTTTTATATTAAATATTAAATATTATTTTATTTCTAACTTGTCTTTATATTGAAATTTTCATCCAAACTCCAAACGAGACCGAACGAATATCGCCCCTAGCTAAATACCCCCATTCCGAACACAATGGGATATGTATCATAGGCTGATTTGGTCGTTTTGATCAGTTTCCGTTCAATTTACATTTAAATCGCTTATATTGAATTTTAAATGTACATTTCAATTTACCGGGGTCACATACTAACCCTAAAAATTCCAGAAAAATATTTTCTAGCTTCGTATTGACGATACGGTCCTAACAAAACTAGTTTCGTTGAATTCTGAGACCGTTTGAAAAATGGTCATTTTCCAGTCGATTAAAATCAACTAAAACTGGTCAAATGCGTTTTCCTTTGCCACGCTCACATATTGAATCGAAAAATTATGAAATTTGAAACCTAGCAATAAATTGACACCACGGACCCAACAAAACTGGTTTCGTCGAAATCTGAGGTCATTTGCAAAATTCCCATTTTTAAGGGCCTGAATTCCATAGCGACTATTCAGAATTTTCAACTGGACATATCTTTTGATTCCCGTTATGAAATATTGATTTTTCGGATTCGTTGGAAAGATATTGTCAATTAGATCCTAATGTTTTTGGTTTCACTAAAATCCGGATTGTTTTGCACCCGGTACATTCAATTGAAGTTTGAAATCGAATTATCGAACTACCGCGCCATTTTCAATTCTTTTTATAATTATATATAATTATTTATATTCTAACGACGACGAATATAAATATATACGTTTGAATTATATTCAAAATAAATTTCTCATCGATATTATTTAAAATAATTCATTTTAAATAATCAAAATTCGCTAAAATTGCCAAAATAAAAATTTTAAACTGACCCATATTTTCCGGGTTATTACAACTGCCCGTGTGGAAAATATGGGCACCCGAGTTTGCCAGTGGACAAACAACAGGTTAGTCATGGGACTGGTGTGAGAATTCTACCTAACCTATAAAATATAATAAGGCTAATCACAGGACCACGCCACTTTCGCGGAATGGGTTTTCTCCTATAGATTGCCAGTGCATGACTAAAGTAAATCGTCAAAATAACGCAATGCTTTTTAGAAAAATGAAACCATTATAAGACCCAAGTCCCATCACACATTGCAACGCAAACCGGAGGATAGGGTTTTACCTTATAGTGATCAAAAGATGCTTGATAAGATAAACACGGTATTATATAATAATAGTGTGCAACCAATTTGAAATACATCAAAGTAAATGTATCAATCCTAGACGGCATGAGTGCCCCATCCCACTATGTCGCCATATATAGGTATACAATCAAAACCGCGTGATGTCGTATTGGAAATTTGGGTTTCCATCCGAGTCAAGGCTAGGGAGGAGATCCTTACCGATTCGAGACATTCTAGCAATGCCCCAGGATTGGTACTCTGTCCAACCCTTGGATCCTGCAGGGCCGGTCCACACTTACTTTTGTGGATTAGAAATGCCTGAACACACGTTCCCCGGTCCATTTGGACCTATAATACGGCCAGTGGCGACCGCATAAACTGAGGCCTCGAAAAATCCAACAACCACAATGAATAAATGCCAGCGCTGGTAGGTCCCTGGCACCACTCTAGCTAGAGAGAAACGTGTGCACTCCCTGCGTTCCCTTCTCCCGTTTTAGACTCTACCGGGCTGTGAGGCTCGCGAAGTCACGATATACACAAAGCTATGCCTAAATAGACTGTGCTTTGATCATCCCACAAGGCTCTGCTTTGCAACACTAAGCCTTGATCAAGTGCAACTTGGCATACCACATCAACAACTCATATCATGCGATCGGTAATTATTTAACATACAAAAGGGTGTTAAGCAAGAGAATAAATCCTCCGCCACCATGCATTTATATATTAAATAAAAACCAATTTAATTACATGAAATAAATTTCAATGTCAGGCATGCTATCCATTTACAAGTCCGTTCTGGGTCTGAACGAAGCAACGTATCCGTCGATCTCCAGTACGTTTGGAAGATCGTCACTTTTTACCTTGCCTTGGGGGATCAGTCCCAATTCAAGATATCAGTCATCATCAACCAAACGATGTGAAGCTCTCCAGTCTTCAGTCACCATCTTCATCTTCGACTCTTGATCGTCGTGATGATTATTTAGAATGGGTTAGACCCGGTCTTACTGAATAACTCGCGTATTTGTAATTAAAACCAACCATATACCACATTCCAACTTTGAATATCTTTTTAAATAAAAATTATTATTTATGTTAAACGGTTCTCATTAATTTTATCAAAGATAAAATAAATTACATTTTAATCTTTCTAAAAAGATTATTAATATTCCAATTTTGATTTTTAATACAAAAATCATTATTACAAGATTATTAATTTTAATAAGCCAATCTTGTCTTAAATTGGATTAAAGAACTATTGTCATTTAAAACACAGTTCACGATAAACCTAAAACGAATTTTCAAAATATGGAATTTCTACAGAAATCAAATCAACAAATAATCGTTATAAATTTCTGTATCTTTTAAATTTATAAAATAGATTTACAAATTTCAAATAGTAATTTCAGTGTAAATTGGATTAAAGGATAAATGTATTTAAAACATCGTCCACTACAAATCCAATCTACATATCAATCACCAAACATAAATGTTAAGATCTAATGATCTTAAATAAAAGATTTATCCTAAAAATATTTAAAATAATCAATAAAATATTATTTATGTAAAATATTCTTTATAATACAAAATCTTTTATTTTACAAAAATTCTTTTATTATGTAAACATTATTTATTTAAAAAGAAATTCTGCATTGGAATGCGACTCAACCATGCACCATATAATTTGGGTCATATGGGTTTCATACATTTCATATATAGGGTAATAACAGGAAATAATCATCAATCCATCCATTAACAACCAGAGTGACAATGTCAATTGTGTGAGCATTAAAATAAAACAATAACGCTCATCGCAGCCTGTCGATCAATCGATAGACATATAATTAAAGATTGGGATTTGTGTCAGTTAAGTATCGTCCCAATACCCGTGTGGGGTTTTCTGCCAACAACAGTTCATATAAATAAATAAATACCGAATTGGTTAATAGGTTTAACCAATTTCAATTTCACTAAGCATGTCACTTATAGCGAGTAAAATGTATTTTACTCGTATGACTTCCCTATATACTTCTAAAGTCACATAAACTGTAATTTATTTATATAGCTTTATTGCGGATGACAAATGGAATATAAATTCCATTATTCTTTATTTGTATGAAGTTTCTTAACAATACTTTTCAGTGTATATTTTGACCAACAATACAATTGTATATTAGAATATAAATTCTAATGCAAGTTTTTGCAAATAAAAATTGGATTTTATGTTTGCGTATAAATTCTACTGTATATTATGCAAATAAAAGTGATTCTTATATTTTCACATAATTTCTGTTTTCAACAAAGATGAGTAAAGTGATACACTCATTTTGTTAGCAATTCTATTTCAACAAATACTGTGTAGATAAAAGTGTATTTCTAATCTTGTACTTTTATTTGTACATAAAACACAAATAAAAGTGTACCTCATGTATTTGTCTTTTTATTTGACAAAACAATGTTAATAAAATGTTCTTTTATATCTTGTACTTTTATTTAACAAAACAATGGTAAATAAAATGTCTTTTTAACTCTTTTACTTTTATTTAACAAAACAATGATAAATAAAAGTGTAATTTCCTTTCTATGCTTTATTTGCATCTAAAAATGCAAATAAGAAATATAACTCTCTTTTTACTTTTTCTTTACAATAGAAAATGTAAATAAAATGGTTCACATAATTTTGTTCTTTTCCTTTTACAATAGAAAATGTAAATAAAAGGATTCACATTATTTTGTTCTTTTTCATTTACAATAGGAATGTAAATATGTGTATTTCTAAATTCCATTCCTCTTATTTACATAAGAAAATGTAAATAATTGTAATTTCAAATTCCATTCTTTTTACTTACATAAGAAAATGTAAATAATGTATATTTCTAAATTTTATTCTTTTTATTTACATAAGAGAATGTAAATAATTGCATTTTCAAATTTTATTCTTTTATTTACATAAGAAAATGTAAACAAATATATTTCTAAATTTTATTCTTTTTATTTACATAAGAGAATGTAAATAATTGCATCGTATATGCGATGCGAATTTCACGTCTTTTAATTACATAAGAATGTAATTTTCCATATCATGCGAATTCTCAAATTTCCAGTTACATATAAAAGTGTAATTCTTAATTTACAATGCAAATCCTCATTTCTAATTACATAAAATGTAACTTTTTAATTCACGATGCAAATCCTCTTATCTCATTACATAAAAATGTAATTTTTAATTTATTCGTGAATCTTACTTCTTTATTACATTATAAAAAATGTAATTTTTATTTCACATTATAAATTCATGTCCCAATTACATAAAGAAATGTAATTTTCCTAATACAATACAAATTCATATTTTAATTTCATTGAAAAATATAATTTTTATCATACCGTTATAACTCATATATAAATTACATAGAAAAATGTAATTTTTATTTTATCATTCTAATTCACATCTAAATTACATAGAAAAATGTAATCTTTATTATGCGATGGGAATTCATATTAACATAAATTCATATTTAAATTACATCTAAAAATGTAGTTTTTATCCTACAGTGCAAATTCACATTTTAATTACATGTAAAAATGTAATTTTCATTCTACCGTTATTTTTCATCTCTAAATTACATTTAAAAATGTAATTTTAATCATGCAATGTAGATTTACATTTTTATATCATAGAAAATGCAATTTTTGTCATACGGTGCGAATTCATATATAAATTACATATAAAAATGTAACCTTACAAAGAAAATTCACCTTTTTAATTACGTATAAAAATGTAATTTTATTCATACAGTGGAAATTCATTCATAAACAACATACAAAAAATGTAATTTATTTCATACGGTGTGAATTCATTCATAAATACATATAAAAATGTTATTTATTTCATACGATGAAAAATCATTCATAAATAACATATAAAAATGTTATTTATTTCATGCGATGAAAAATCATTCATAAATTATGTATAAAAATGTTATTTATTTCATGCAATGTATATTCATTCATAAATAACATATAAAAATGTTATTTATGTCATGCGATGAAAATTTGTTCATAAATAACATATAAAAATGTTATTTATTTCATGTTGTGGAAATTCACTCATAAATTCCATAATAAAATATGTTTTATTTCATACAATGTAAAAACATCTTCTTCTTTTTTTATGTACAATGTAAAAATATTATCTTTTTATATTTCACAGTGTAAAAATATAATCTCCTTATTTTAAATATAAAAAGATCGTCTTTTTACTCCTATCGTCAAAATTTCATCTTTTCCTTTTCAATATAAAAAGATTGTCTTTTTATTTTAAATATAAAAATATCGTCTTTTTATTTCTATCGTCAAAATTTCATCTTTTTGTTTTCAATATAAAAAGATTGTCTTTTTATTTTAAATATAAAAAGATCGTCTTTTATTTATTTTTTTGGTCAGAATTTCACCTTTTTGTTTTCAATATAATAAGATTGCCTTTTTATTTTAATTATAAAAAGATCGACTTTTTATAATAAAAAACAAAGTTGTAATTTTTTGTAACCGAAATCAAAGTTATAATCTTTGCAAATAAAATCAAAGTTGTAACCTTTGTTAACAAAACCAAAGGTATAATCTTTATTAACAAAACCAAAGGTTCAATTTTTATAAATAAAAATAAAGTTTTAATCTCTATAACCAAAAATAAAGTTTCAAGCTTTATAAACAAAAACAAAGATTTAATCTTTTATAAACAAAAAACAAAGATTGGTTCTTTGTAAACAAGATCAAAGATTCGTTCTTTTGTAACCAAAACAAAATTTCATCCTTTATAATAAAAAAAAACAAAGAATTAGTCTTTATTAATAGAAAAAAGGTTTCATCTTTATAAATAAACAAAAATATTTCATGTTTTATAAATAAAACAAAGATTCATTTTATACAAACAAAAACAAAAATTCATTTTAATGAATCAAAAATAAGGATCGAATCTTTATTAATGTTATTCATTTCAAAATTAAAAATCAAAACTTTGATTTGTCAATCATGATAAAAGATTAAACTTTATTTATAAATCAAAACCAAAGATTAAACTTTTTATTATAGTCTTTCTACTTGTCATCGAATAACAATTCCCACAATCAATTCCAACACCAATCATACAACACATCAATGACAATATAGGCCACAAACATCAATTTCCACCATACAACAATTCAATCCATACAACATTCATTTTGTATAATGATAATATAATTAAATTAAATTAATTATATATATAAAAAAATATAGAATCTCACCTTGCTTGTTTCTGAAATGAAGTGATTTAAATCAGATCTCTTGTTTGGAGTCACAGCGGTTACGGATCTGAAAGATTTCAAATTGAAATTTATGTAAAAATTAGAATTCTGGCCTTTAACAACTGACACAGTGACGCTTAAAAGCGTGACAAAATCTGAAGCTATTTACCTCAATTTTCAGAATTGTTCAAAACTTTGAATGCGGATTTCGGGAGCTATAGTCGACGGTTTTACGAATGGTTTGCGGGAGATTGAAGAGCTACGAGAGGGCTATCTTCACCGGGAAGATGAAGGGGTGCAGCTGCAAGGAGGAGGTGCGGCGGCGGCATGTTTGGCCGAACTTTGCGAAGGTGAATCGAGAGCTACGGGCAACGGTTTGATGTGAGACTTGTTGGAGAAGAAAGAGGAAGAAAAGAGCTTCAAAAAGTTTCACTACGGCATGATCTAATTCTTAGTGGTTTGGGAGATAGGGAGGAGAGAAGTTTCGGCCATGATGGGTTACATCGTGCGGCTGAAACACGTTGGAGGAGAAGAAGAAGCCCGACTTTTATAATATTATAACAAGTGCGAACCCGTGCTTCGCACACGAGGTGTAGCTATATTCTATTTTCTTGCTATTGTTTTATCTTTGCCTATTTTCTTGTAGAGTTGCCATTATGGTCCTAATTAAGTTATTCATTTCACTTAGTTTTTTTTAATAAACTACTATATTTGAACTACTACATAAAATACATTTAAAACAATAAAGAAAATTTACAAATTTGAGTTTTTTTGAAAAAATCACATTGGCCCTTTTTTATTCAAAAGTTTTAATTTCGATAATTTTTGTACCTATACATGGAGCCAAAAAATTACGTCTAAATATTAGATTTACTTATACTCAAACATAGTATTTTACTGACTCTTCATCGCAAAGATCAATTATTTCTTGTGAGCAAACTTAAATTAGTTTTCTAATAATATTTATTGATTTCAATTACGCTTTCATTTTATAGTAAATTGTGTAAACATCTAAACATAGCCATGAACACAAACATTATGAACAGAAGGAAGTCCAACTCAACATAGCTATCCCAAGTAGCAACTCTACTTGCATTTGGTAAACATAAGGAATCTTGATGACAGTCAGAACTTTTATATTGCTTTTACATTTGATAATTACATTAGATTTTCTCCACATCTATTACATACAAAAACAGTAAGGATATTATTACCAGAAGAAACACCTAATCACCTATTTGTCAATTATACTCCCAAAAAAATATTAGAGAAAAATCCAGTGATAACAAAATATATATACAACTTAAGCCTAGGGATAAATGCAAACAATCAAAAGTTAAAGAATATTAACAAAAGAACAACTTTTTTATTATTTTTTGGGAGCAAGAATGTCAATGTATGTACAACTTCTTCCATTCTAGCGGATGAATTTAGGCTACGTACACATGGTAATTCATTAAACTATTAGTTACTTGATTTACGGATTTTTAGCACATATTTCTCTTTTTTCATTTTCCCATAATCGTAACATTCAAAAAAGAACATCCTTCTTATTACTTTCTTAATGGATAATCTACTTCTTTAATATACAGAAATGATTATTGCCCTCAACTCTTTTCAGTATCTTTGCCCAAAGACAACAGTATAAAATCTCAATAAACAACAGAGTTTATTAATTACGCTTAATCGTTAGTAAATAAAAATATGTACACTGCTGTTGATACAGGGAAAACTGGTTTGTGCCTCTAGCGAACACAAATTACCATTAAAAAATAAAGGATTGTTAACAGTTATCTCTGCATAGCAGCTAAAAGTTTATGATTTCAATCATATTTGCAATTACATTTATCTTAATTTATTCCTGCATCGATAACACATTTTGGCAAGTTACTCCATTGATAGCATTCTAGGCATGGATGCAAGTTCTTCCCTTTTTATAAACAAAAACCTATATGCATCTTACATCTGCAATAGATAAGAATGACATGATACACAAAGAACATCATAATGAATAACTAATACATCACTATTTTTAATAAGGGAATTTGCAACAGGTTCCTCCTTTGAGTTAGAATATTCGATTTTATCACAGCTTCTATCACCTCAATTTAATTATTCAATTAAACATAAAATAAATACTGCCAGAAATTATAATATAAGGATTTCGGCATACAAAGTAAATAGCAGCATTTTATGGCCCTTAATCATGTATGAAAAGACAATGTAACGCCAACTATTCATAGCTTATTAATATCTGCATAGTAGCTGAAGCCTGATACACTGAAATCATACTTTACAAAATGGGGCCAATTAAGCGCATTAATTTTGTCCTATCTCGATTTTTGGTTCAACTATAAAAAATTTGACCAAATAAAGAAAACAACTTGCTGTGTCTTTCAAATAAATATAGATGTAATTATGTAAACCTTTCTTGTCTAATACAGAAATAGGGTAACAACTTATTATTTCAAGAAATCTTTTAACGAAACTGTGGTAACATACGTTAAGGAACAAATATATAAACAAACAGTTTTCCACTTAATAGAAGCACAAATATATTCCAACATTGTTTAACATATTGAGCACTACACTCATTTAGGTACAATTATGATGAGAAACATAAAAATGAATAGAATGTTATTGTTACCTCATCAAGTAGAAGCTTAAGTCGCTGGTCTTCTCTCAGAAATGTTTAATGACCCTAGAAAAAAAAAATCAACAGTCAAACTCTATCAGTTACCATTTGAAAATGCACATAAAACATATAATATTATCTGATTTATTGTCAACGTAACCTGAGAAAATTAAACCTGCAAATTATATTTTGTACATCAATATTTCGCTTCCCTGTTTGTTGGAAAAATATATTTACCTACAGCTTGTGCCTATGATCACGCTTAAGAAGCATATTACCTATTTTATGTGTTGGCTTAAGCAAGCAACTACAATAGTGAAGTTTTCTTATAGTGTTCCTTGATCATTGTATCACTCCCTTTTAGGAAGTGCACATGAACTTGTCTCACTCTCATATCTTCTACAATAACACTATTCAAAACTGTCTTCTTCACTATATAAGGTTCAGCTAGTGATTGGGAAATTCTATGGAATATAATCATAAATATGGATGCATCTGTAGAATGTACACATATTTTTGCTTGTTAATGAGGAAACAACTTTGAAGTACATGTGCTTTAACCTTTCTAAAAATAAAACATAAAGAATATTGTATTTTTGTTTTACTAAATATAGGTTTTTAACGACTATGTACATGAATACTGACTCAAGTTTCAAAACGTAAATCATACCGCATACTTTGATTTGACAGTATTATTAAATGCATATACTATGTCTTTTAAAGGTTATAAATCTTATTTATGCACTTTGTTTAACACTACAATTCACTTCAAGTTTAATATAATTCAATAAATGTTGCATACAGCAGATTTATTATCTTTCTTAAATTAAATACATTAAATATATTTAAAAGCATAACTTATAATTATTCTAAATATTCAACATTCTAAAGTATTTTAATGATTTGATTATTTAGTTAGGCTAATTTATCTCTATTGATTTAATGCCCAATTGTCCAAGCAAGATTAAGAATCTTGGAAAAGTTGGTTCTCATCAGAGCATCAATGTAAATGTTGCTTCATAGTCACGGGAAAGTAAATGCAAATTATAATAATATAAAATTAACTTGAATATTGACTCTATTTGTTGGAGCATTTGATTATCCTAGAGTTTTAATTGTTCCAAGGATAACGGCTCCAATACGTTATATTATATTTATAACTGAACCTACTCTGGTATAATAGAAACATTGGTCTAATGAAGCAAGAATCAGAAATCCTAAGTGTAATACTAAATTGAAAAAATTGGAATAAAAATCAGATACAAATATTAACAAAAAAACTATTTAGTAAAGCATACCACTATAAAAATTATTCAAATAAGTAATAGCTAACATTAATTTCTATATAAAATAATTTACTTATAATTTATTATTTTCACTGAAAGAAAACCTTATCAATTGATAACAGCCCTACAAAAATAAGCAAAAGGGTTATATTTTTGAATACATTGATTATTAGCAAAGTTAATTATCGGTATTTAATGATTCTCATATCTGTTTATAATAAGTCCAAGTACATGATAAAATATCAATAAGAAAAAACAATATATAATGTTTCAGTATTTAACTTACAATCGACATGAATGGTCCAAATGGAAAACAAAATCCCATGCGTGTTAAGCAACCTACCACGCCTACCAATCCAACCGTTGAGCTGATATACACATCCAACCTAGTTAGCTTAATTGTCTATTGGCATATTATAAGTATACATCATATCTATTTTGGTTTCAAAGAAAAGTACTCATCTACATTTCACCTAGTTTGGCCAAATGCTTTACCTTTAACCAAATCTTGATTTTTCCACTTTATTATTCTTTCTCGATTTCCATGGACATACAGTTGTGCGTACAATTTAAACAATCATACAAAAGACAATTCTCCAATATTAAATCCATTTACAAAGGATTTATGCAGATTCAAAATGGTTATCCTGCAAATTACGTCTTTTATGTCGCAATGAGGGGAAAAGGGGAATTTTATTTCAGCGGCTGACTCATCTTTATTACGTAACTTTTGATAGACAGAAATCCAAATCACAATAAAAACTGAATTCTCTTTGCCATATTGCATCAGCAAATCATACAATCTAATATATACCATTTTTTCAATTTATATTCAGTAAGGGATCAAGTAAAAGATTTCACACACAATAATATCAAATGCTGCACGCATAGAAATAGGTAACCCGAATGGAGTAAAGCATGTTGCGAGTAATAAGATTAATATTAATCTATCTCTACTTATCGACTACTACAATTATGGGTAATATTAATATATTTTTGTTTATAGTATTAAAAACCAAATGTAATGTAATATTTCCATATATTGTACTAATAGTAATTAATAAAAAAAATATTTCTAACGTAAAGTCTATTCAAAATCAAAATCAGACATTAAAATTGATGTAAAATATCTAACCTATCAGATTTTCATTCATTTATGGCTTGAAAGATAAATAGTAAATACAATAAGTTCCATTGGTTTAAATATATTTTGCAATTATCGTGCTTCATAAATTTATTTGTTAAAGTTTCAAATTAAGCAAAAATATACGACGAAGGTCCAAACGAAGTTACCTTTTCCATACTGCAACCTTCCAAACATTTATATCCTTCTTTGATGTGATCAACTTTTAAATATTTCTGTTTATTTTAATTCCCTTGGCTATAGCAAACAGACGCATAGGAAATGTTCATCTCCCTTGATCTTTTAAAAACCAATAAATACCCAAATTTATTAGCCAAAGCATTTATGAGGTCTGAATTTAGTGAAGCTAGCAAGCATCACTGTAAAGCTTATATTAACATAAAATACCTTATTGTTGATGTTGGTTCTACTTTGCATACATACTTTTGGAAGATTGCAATATTTTAGTATACACCAGTTAGTTGAATTGATATTTCCAACATATATGGATTGGACTATGCCGCAACCTGATCATTAACATCCTTTTTTTGTTTATTTAACTTTGTACACTGATCTTGATAATGCTTAATTAATAGACTTGGAACCACAGAGCAACTACAATTTTTTGTTATTTTCTCTCAGAAACTGGGGGATTTTTTTTTATTATTATATGTTAAATTAATAAATGGTTTTGCAACTGAATAAACTGAAGGAATTTCAACTAAAAACACTGTTATTTTAGTATTCTTGTTCTCTGGAGATGATGAACATTGTAATCAGTTAAAGAGGAGTGTTTTGAAAATTACATATGCAACATGCGCTCACAATCCTAGGTAATACTACTTGCAATATGGCTACGAATAAAATACAAAGAAGATTGATAATCATCAACAGTTGGACCACTTGTACCTTCTAAGTGTGAGCCTTGCATTTCTGCATAATCAGAAGTGTATCACATCTTTTCGGCATTGTTTGACAATCATCAGACCTATAAATCACACTAATCCATATAAGAAAAAGAATTTATGATAGACATAAATTTTGATAAGTAAAATGTGCCTTCTACATTGGTCTGTTAATATTTCCAAAGTTTGATTGAATTATTGGTATCGTTAGTTTTCTTTGCAAAGCCACTTGATTATAATGGATGTTGACCATCAATTGTTTGATAAAATAAGACTGAGTCATAAAAATATTTGCTTAACCAAAATTGTTGCACTACGGAAAAATTCACCAATTTGGAAGTGTAAGAATTTTGATGATAAAGGCTTGGCGCACTCACGAATTGTTTGTGCAGTTGATAAAAAGACAGTCTTTATTTACAATAGTTATCAGAGAATAGTGGAAAATTATTCACTGTTAACTAATTTGTTATTGGGTAACAAAAATTGTAATATGCAAAATGATGTGTACTGTTAACTAAATACAGTCTAAATGAAAAAATACCTTAACAAAATTAAACATCAACCTAGAACCAAAATATTTTTATATTTTCCGAGGAGTAGTCATGAAATCAGAAAAGGTACATTGAATGACATCGCTAATCATTTGGCAGGTAAAATATTATGTTCTTAGTTGATTTTTAGTTAGTGGAATCAAAACTTAGAAGGACGAACTGAAAAGCAGATGACATAAAATTTGTTAGGTTAAAAATGATGTAAATCATCATGGTTGTGCTCTTCTTACTATGAAAAATTAGTCGTAAGCAATCACCTAAGAGAAATACGATATTAATAACCAAATTATATGTAGCAATCACATAAAACTGTGGTGAGCAAATGAATTTCGCACCTAATCAAATCTTATTTTACCAATATTGAAAAGCAGAGACTGACCCACTATAGATGCACTTGATGATCTGCATCACAAATAATCATGCATATCAGGATACAATGCTATAATACTTGTAAATGTGAATGGATTAAGAAAATATCACATGTTTCTGTAATTGATAATGAAACATGAAATTCAAAAGAAGGTTCAATGCAATAAATATAAAAACCAAATCCTTGATCTAAAATGAGTAGAGCAAAGAAATGAAAATAGTAAAAAAAGTTGCTATATCCTTCCTATGTAGCAGAAATAAGCTTCAATTCACAATCTAATAGAATAAGCAAAAAAAGACATTATCTGAAAGAAGTATGCATGTTACTAAAACTAAGTAACAATTTACTACCATGCCAAGAAAGAGAAATTTATAAATTTCATTAGCTGTTATTCCTTTAAAAGGAAAAACATTAAGCAAACCGAAATAAAAAATAATAATGAAACTAAAATCAAATAATGAAACATAAATGTCTTGTCTAATAATTTTTCTTTGTAGAAAATGCTTGTATGATCTATCTGATTTCACATTATAACTATAGGATCATATCCAATATTGCATCAGATATGTTTCTGATGTTATTGTTTACATAATTTATTTATTTATTCCTAGAAAACGGAGGAAATAGTTATGTAATTTTAAAAAGAATAACCATTACACATGCATAGAGAAGAAATCCTTTGAAGCAAACCTTTAAGCAAATATATTAGCCATAAGGAGGCTAAAATCACTTTAGATGCAATTCATGTAATACTTACTATTGAAATAAAAATCAGTTAAGAGAACACCAGATGAAACAGTTATCCTTAAGATTGGCTAAATTCAAGTTCTGAGCCACTTCAAGTTTAAATCATTTAGTAAAAGCAACAACTTCAACGCCAAAAGCATAGTATAATGCCTGCTTATCAACTGAAAAATAAGCAAGCAATAACCTATTATAAATGGATAGATGATAAGTAGAAAAATCGAATTAAGATGATACTGACAAAAAGAGTTGCCATAGGTGGTATATGTTCACAAAGTTTACGCAACTGAAAAGAACTTCACCATATAAATGCACATGCACAAACAAATGGACACACATATGATTAAAAGCTAGACTGATATTAGAGGACTGAAACCATTAGTTATCCAATGTTTAAGTACATAACCAAGAAATCTCATACCGATTAAACGTAGACTATCTTATTAAGTAAGTACAAACCTATTAAAAAAATCAACTGTAAAATAGCAGTGGAGGGAAGAGTGAAGTGTATGCAAGGACAATAAAGAATTGAGCAACTACTACTTGATGTTTCACAACCTGAAACTGGATCAAAATGAGAGCATACAATCCATGTCTTCCATTCAAAATTTCGTAAATAAATAGATATACCGGTCAATGGATTTAAAAGTTTGAAAACTTTGAAATCAATGACATATTTTAATTCTTCTCTACACTATTGGAATTGAACGTCATCTGAAAATGAAGATAAAATGTCAATATACCAAAAAGGCTAGTATTGTTAGGCGATAGTACAAAATGAAGAATCTCATGGTAAGTGATTACCAAGCAGTGGATAATAAGCACTTTCCACCAACAGCTAGTGGTATCGTATTATCACTAATTAAAGAATAGCAACAGTTAAATATTTTTTGATCAAAAGAACGGATGTAACTTCTTACTTTTAAAAGGTAATAATATATATAAATGCAAACTATTTTAAGAAGCAAGAATCGAAATATTTGCAGATCTGCTCAGGATCAATAGTTAATTGGATGATGCAAAAATAAATCATATTCGAAAAATTGCTAATTTGATGTTTTAGCGCAAAAAAAAAAAAAAAGAAGAAGAAGAATACCCAACTGGATTCATAATCACCTCACGTAGATGCATCTAGTATTATAAATCCGCGGAGAAAAAAATACTAGCAAGCCTCTAAAATCTCATAAATCGAACGGATCATTTGTAACAACCCGAAAATCTGGACCAGTTTAAAATTTTTATTTTGGCAATTATAGCGAATTTTCTATATTTAAAATGAATTATTTTAAATAAAATCGACGAGAAATTTATTTTGAATATAATTTGAACGTATATATTATATACGTCGTAGTTAGAATATAAATAATTATATATAATTATAAAAGGAATTGAAAATGGCGCGGTAGTTCGATAATTCGATTTCAAACTTCAATTGAATGTACCGGGTGCAAAACAATCCGGATTTTAGTGAAACCAAAAACATTAGGATCTATTTGATAATATCTTTCCAACGAATCCGAAAAATCGAGATTTCATAACGGGAATCAAAAGATATGTCCAGTTGAAAATTCTGAATAGTCGCTATGGAATTCAGGCCCTTAAAAATGGACATTTTGCAAACGACCTCGGATTTCGACGAAACCAGTTTTGTTGGATCCGTGATGTTAAATTATTGCTAGATTCCAAATTTCATAATTTTTTGAATCAGTATGTGAGCGTGGCAAAGGAAAACGCGTTTGACCAGTTTCAGTTGATTTTAATCGACTGGAAATTGGCCATTTTTCCAACGGTCTCAGAATTTGACGAAACTAGTTTTGTTAGGACCGTATCGTCAATACGAAGCTAGAAAATATTTTTCTGTAATTTTCCGAGTTAATACGTGACCCCGATAATTTGAAATGTACGTTTAAAATTCAATATAGTGATTTAAATGTAAATTCAACGGAAACTGATCGAAACGATCAAACCAGCTTACGAAACATATCCCATTGTGTTCGGAATGGGGGTATTTAGCTAAGGGCAAAAGTCATTGGGTCGGATTTCGAATTCTTGTCAACACAAGGGTATTATTGGAATTAAATTAATAATTTAATAAATATATAAATAAATAAAAAACCCTAGTTTCATCGTTTATAAAAAAATCGGCCGCCTCTCTCAGAACGAATGGCGGAACTCACCCCTAGTTTCCTCTCCGAATTCTGATAAATCCACTAAACAATTTCATCAGCTTCTTAAGGCAAAATCAAGGAGCTTCGAGAGATCTTCGAGCTCATACCAGGTTGATTGAATTTAGTGTTGAAATTGGGGAGAATTCTAAGCTGGAAGGAGGGATGTTTGGACGAGGTTTCTGGGCTTGGGGGTGCGACGAGTTCGTCGCTGCTCCTGGCGGAGGGGCGTGGCATGAAGGCCGACGAGGTGGAGGTGTTGGATCTGGTCTCAGGCGAGCGTGGCGTGAGCAAGTAGGAACCCTAGCGGTTGAAGGCATATCGACGGTGAGCAAGAAGAAAAGAGGCGGGTTTCCAGAAGAAATACAGTGAAGTTTTTTTTGGGTAATTAGTTTAAAGAAATTCAGTTTTTTTTATATATCATTATTTAAAATTCAGTTTTTATATATATAATATTATTTAAAAAGAAAAATCAGTTTAAAAAATAAATAGATTAGTAATGAAATTCTTTTATATAGCAATGGACAAATATATATATATGATTATATATATAACTTTGTTTTTATAACATGGTTTAAAAAAATATAACGCATTATAAAAATGTAAGATAAGTTTTTTTTTGAGAATAGAAACAGCATTGCTTTTGAAAATATAAAATAGCATTAATTTTGTAAAATAAAATTGCATTGTCTTGAAAGATGTGATTTAAAAATAAATAACATCGAGTAAAAAAATGATTTTTCTATATTGAATAACGAATTAAAAATTCGATTTTTCTATATTGAATAACGAAGTAAAAATTCGATTTTTCTATATTGAATAATGAAGTAAAAAAAATGATTTTTCTATATTGAATAACGAAGTAAAAAAAATGATTTTTCTATATTGAATAATGAAGTAAAAATTCGATTTTTCTATATTGAATAACGAAGTAAAAATTCGATTTTTCTATATTGAATAACGAAGTAAAAATTCGATTTTTCTATATTGAATAACGAAGTGAAAATTCGATTTTTCTATATTGAATAACGAAGTAAAAATTCGATTTTTCTATATTGAATAACGAAGTAAAAATTCGATTTTTATATATTGAATAGTAAAGTAAAATTTCGATTTTTATATATATGTAGTGACCACGGTCAACGAAGGTGACAAAGGGCGAGAACGACGAAGACTTCTGCAAAAAGAAGAGTCGAGATGGTTGGATAGCTATCGGTGAGAATTTCTCACCTTTCAATTTCTTTTCTAGTTATATATATATATATACTAGGATGCAGACGGTGCTTAGTAGCACCCGACACAATCGTCCACAGACCATGGACTTGTTTGTTTGATTGCAAAAATAAGTTAGATTATTTGATTGAAATTGAATTGTTTGGTGAGATGAATGGATTTGATTGATGTGTGAATGGCGTGGGCCTTCACTAGACCGGGGATAAGGCTAGGCCTCGTCCCGTTTCTAGTATCGTGCCGTTATGCCGCCGAAATTTTCTAAAATAAATTAGAAAAATAAAAATATCATTTTATTTAAAGAATGAACTGAATAGAAATTCATATGTTAGAATAAAATGTTTTATCGTTAAAAATATAATTTTTAACGTGAATGTGAATAAATAAATATTCATTTACAAACCAGACGGTTTGTTTATGTACACCTATTTGAAGGACATTGATTGGGTCGATAAATTTTACACATCGCCCAACTGCACAAATAAAATATGTGTTTGATTGTTTGAAACCCCACACGGGTGTTGGGATGAAATTTGAAGTTCACTCATCCTGATTGATTAAATATTTCGATCGATTGATTGACAGGCTGTTATAAGCGTTAGATATCTATATTTGATGCTTATACAGTGTAGTGCACTTTGGTTGATGGTTGATTATTTTTCAATGCTATTATATACATGTGTTGTATGAAAATCCATATAATTAATTTTATATGGTAATTGATCGGGCCTCATTCCAATTTGAAAAATAAAGAATATTATAAAATAAAGGTTCATGTGTTGACAGTACTCATCCATTGAGATTGGTCATGTGTTGAACGAAATATTTTAGTAATAAAATTTACATCTTTATATTATAAAATAAAGGTTCATGTGTTGACAGTACTCATCCCTTGAGATTGGTCATGTGTTGAACGAAATATTTTGATAATAACAACTATTTTGAAAAGGAAATATTTAAAATAGAATATTTGAAAATAGAAATTTATGAAGCCGTGTTGATTAGATTGACGCCATTTTGACGTGAACGATATTTATATCGATTTTATTCATTTTGAAATGAATTGAATTGAAAACGATTTCGAAATGAATTGAATTGAAAACGATTTCGAAATGAATTGAATTGAAAACGATTTCGAAATGAATTGAATTGAAAACGATTTCGAAATGAATTGAATTGAAAACGATTTCGAAATGAATTGAATTGAAATTTGAATTGAATAGAAATGAATTTTAAAACGAATTTATAAAGAAGAACTCAATTTTGATTCGAATTGAAATGGAAGTTGAAATTGCTTTTGAAACGAATTTTAAAAACTATTTATATAATTCGTTTTAAATATGAATCGACGAAATATATATTATATATATTATATATATAATATAATGGCCTGAATAGTACGCGCCGCGCCGCGGTAGTTCGTGAATTTCGACCATTTATTTCAAACGGACATTACGGGAGATCCGACCGTCGGATTCTCCTAAAACCGAAACCGTTAGGTTCGTATCGAAAAGAGCTTTCTAACGAATGTTAGAAATTTGAAATCTAACGGTTGGATTTGGAGATACGTCCAAATCAAATTCGAAAAAGGTCGCTGTAAGTGCAGTTCGATGGCCGTTGATGGAAATCGACTGTACGGGCCTTGATAAAATTATTAAAAATAGTAATAATTTGTGTAAAATCATAAGAAATGATTTAGAAAGGATTGGGATGGAAAACTCCATATTTGAAAAGATAAAAATAGATTTTTATCGAAATGAACTAGTTTTGAACTAGAAATATAATTCTATTTATTTTTAAATAAATAAATTGAATTTGAAAAGGGTTTTAAAAATAACCAGAATTTCCAATGATTGCATTGGAGTGGATTTGAATCGAAATTGTCTTCGGAATATTTCGATGTTGGAATTCGTGATTATACAGATGTTGTTATGGAAATTTGAAAGATATTTATATCGTTATTTCCAATACGACATTTGTTAATCGTAGAATTTGATATTGAATCTAAGCCGATATATTTTCTATTCAGAGCCTTATATTGAATATCAAATGTGATTTGGGTTTGTCGTGAATGGTGTCTTCACTAACACTGTTCTTGAACCCAGTTGAGAAAAGATTAAATCTTTTTATTTAGATTTAATGAAGTGTACCAATTAAATGATATTTAATTGGAATTGAATTGGTATTGATTTTTGGGTTTATCGTGAACAGTGTTTTAAATAACACTTGTTCTTTAACCCGATAATTAATGGAATGATTTTTGGGTTTATCGTGAATAGTGTTTTAAATAACACTCGTTCTTTAACCCGATAATTAATGGAATGTGATTTTGGGTTTATCGTGAACCGTGTTTTAAAATGACACTGATTCTTTAACCCAGTTAACGATTAAAGCTAGGTGGAGTTTTAATGAATCTTTCATTAGATCGAAATAATCGAAATGGAGTATCACCAGTTTTGCTCCAGGCGTTAGTTAAATCTTTAATTAGATTTGAACGTGAAATGGTAATTGAATTTACCGATAACACCGTGGTGTTAGATATGAAGTATTACCAGTTTACTTCATGGGATGAATAGGTTGGGATTGGGAAATTAAAACAAATGATTACTTCGGTAAGGTTCACTAATTCCGACTAGTTGAATCGAAATTCAAAAGTAGATTAAAGAATAAATTCAAGGAATTTATCTTTGATAAAATTAATGGGAACCTTTCCCTATGAATGTGAAATTTAGAAACTAACTGTCGGTTAGCCAAGCAGAATGGTTTTCTGGATATTGATCTGATGTTGGTTTCGGCCTTCGGGGTTAATATTTGGGGAATTATTCTCTTGATTAATTTACGGTTAGTGACTGATGAATTGGAATGAGGCGTATGTTGTGTTTGTGTAACACTTATTTAAAATATATGCAAGTTATTCGGAAAGACCGGGTTTATCCCATTCTGAATAACTGATACGACGATAAGTCAAAGATGAAGACGGTGGTCGAAGACCGGAAGTCTTCACGTTGTTTGGGTGATTACTGATGATCTTGATTGGGCTGTACACCCAAGAAGATGGAAACAGTTGGTGATCGTCCAGACGTACTTGGAGATCGAAGGATATGCGGGGTACTAGGTGCCTCCGGTTTCGTTCAGACCCAGAACGGACTTGTGAATGGACTGTGTGTCTGACATTGGATTTTAGTCTGTGTGATTGATCTCTATTAAATATATATCTGTTTGGCAGCGGAGAATTTATTCTCTTGCTTAACGCCCTTCTCTGAGACGTACGAGCTCAGGGGTTATATATTGATGGATATCAAACGCATGGAGTGAATTGCCTGTGTGGCATACCTAAGTGGCAATTGATCGAGGCTTCTGTTGAAAAGCAAAGTCTTGTGGTTGATGATCGAAGCACGGCCTTTGTGACGTAGCTTTGTGTAACGTTTACTTCGCGAGTTTCACACCCGGTATGAACCAAAAACGGGAGACGGACCTCAGGGAGGGCATGCGTTTCCTTCTAGCTAAAAAGTGGCGTCAGTGGTTTTACATGCCCTGACGAGTTTGGCTTATGTGGTTGTTGCTGTTGCGAGGCGCCTCGGATTGATCGGTCGTTCTCGAACCGATGGAGTCATTTAGTTGGCTCACTTACACCCCATAGGGTGGGGAAACGTAGTGTTCAGGCATAATAATCCACATCGGTGGACCGGCCCTGTCGCTCCAAGGGGCAGTTGCGGCTGTTCCTGAGACACGGGCTAGAGCGTCTCGAATCGGTTGAGGACTATCTTTTGCCTCGGTTCATAGATGGAAATCCAATTTCCAAATACGTGACTTTGCGGTTTTATTTGTAAACCTAAATATGGCGACATAGTGGCATGGGACGCTCATGCCGCCTATGATTGATACTTATGATTTGAAGTTGTTTTATACACTATGCACTTATAATAGTATCAAATGATTTGTTTTAACCGTATCAAGCATTCTTTGGCTGTTATAAGGGAAAACCCTATCCTCGGCTGCGTTGCATTGTGTGATGGGACCTGGGTCTTATAACAACTTCATTTTTTTTCTTTATTTAGCATTGCGCTATTTGTTTTATGCACTGGTATTCTTGGGAGGAAACCCGTTCCGTGTTATACGGCATGGTCCCTTGATTTACCTAACTTTAAAGTAAAGATTAGCTGTTTTAGTTCTCACACCAGTCACATGACTGACCTGGAGTTTATTGTTTTAACCTAAACTCTGGGTGCCCTTATTTTGACACGGACAGCTAGTAGTTTTGGTTTTGCAGATTTATATTCACAGGATCCTGGTTTACAGTTGGAACGATATCCGGAAAGCTTTGTATCCGTATATCTACTTCTAGTTGTGTATTGTATTATTTTCCGCTGCTATGGATTTAAATGTAATTTAAATCTCTGATATTTCTGTGTAATATTTATTTGTTTATACTCTGTATATTCTTGTAATCTGATGCATTGTTGTAATAACAATGAGATGTTCTTTTGCATGCGTTCTATTTTGTCGTGTTCTCAAACGATAGGGCGTTTCGAACGGTCTGGGTCGGTTTAGCGACTGGTTCGGACCGAGCGAAATTCCTTGCCGTCACAGTTGGTATCAGAGCTTTGGTTTACAAAGCTCAGAGAACAAGGCACATTAGAACCCTACGAAAGAATTCATCAGATAATTGGATTAGTAAAATCCAATTAGAATGACTCGTTAGAGATAGGATCAGTAGTATCCTAGAACGAGTGTGAAGAGTACATTTTTCAAATGAAAACAAATTTTGTTTTGAAAATCTAAATCAACTATTCGTATTTGGTTATTTATTTGTATTGATGTGGACAATCCAGTATATATAGATTTTGCGTATACGTCTGATCCGCGTGTATTCGAAATTTTAATATACTGGATAGATATAGAATTACACTCTAGTCGCCCGGGGGTGATTCTGATGATTGATATATCATCATCAGAATTTATATTCGAGTGACGAACGTGTAATATCTATATATTTCCATTAGACTGGTGTGAGAACCAAAATTAGATAGGGCTAATTGTTGTGATTTGGCATCAAAAACATGATTTTTGACTATGTATCGAAATTATGAATTTGAAACTCTAATTCACTAATTGATTGATGTTTGTATTGTTTGTTTAATTGTTTGATAATTTTGAACCATTACGCCTAATTGTATCAAATAATGAATTGTATTGAAATTTGGTCGCATTTGCTTGCATATACTTGTACTTACATTGAACAGGTCATAGCAAGGAGGCTAGAGCAGAGAATAAAATTTGTTTGCCCGACAAATAGGTACATGTTTACTACATAATTTACTGTTTTGTTTGGGTGATGATGATTTTATGAGCCTATTGGCTAGCCGCTTGGCTTTTTCTTTTTTCTTTTTGAGATTAGAAGGACCGGGGAAGCTATTTTAAATTCCCCGATGCTCCCATTGCAGGGGAGGTTATGGCGAAATTTTTCGAAAATTTAGGGTGTTAGCCAAATTTTTGAAAATTTGAAAATTCTCAGAAACTGAAAAGTTGGAGAATGGAAGCCAGATCGAACGTAGAGTTGATTAATCAAACCACTTTCGACTTTGTTCCTTTTCGGGGACGAAAAGTTTTAAGTGGGGGAGATTGTAACAACCCGAAAATCTTGGCCAGTTTAAAATTTTTATTTTGGCAATTATAGCGAATTTTCTATATTTAAAATGAATTATTTTAAATAAAATCGACGAGAAATTTATTTTGAATATAATTTGAACGTATATATTATATACGTCGTAGTTAGAATATAAATAATTATATATAATTATAAAAGGAATTGAAAATGGCGCGGTAGTTCGATAATTCGATTTCAAACTTCAATTGAATGTACCGGGTGCAAAACAATCCGGATTTTAGTGAAACCAAAAATATTAGGATCTATTTGATAATATCTTTCCAACGAATCCGAAAAATCGAGATTTCATAACGGGAATCAAAAGATATGTCCAGTTGAAAATTCTGAATAGTCGCTATGGAATTCAGGCCCTTAAAAATGGACATTTTGCAAACGACCTCGGATTTCGACGAAACCAGTTTTGTTGGATCCATGATGTTAAATTATTGCTAGATTCCAAATTTCATAATTTTTCGAATCAGTATGTGAGCGTGGCAAAGGAAAACGCGTTTGACCAGTTTTAGTTGATTTTAATCGACTGGAAATTGGCCATTTTTCCAACGGTCTCAGAATTTGATGAAACTAGTTTTGTTAGGACCGTATCGTCAATACGAAGCTAGAAAATATTTTTCTGTAATTTTCCGAGTTAATACGTGACCCCGATAATTTGAAATGTACGTTTAAAATTCAATATAGTGATTTAAATGTAAATTCAACGGAAACTGATCGAAACGATCAAACCAGCTTACGAAACATATCCCATTGTGTTCGGAATGGGGGTATTTAGCTAATGGCAAAAGGCATTGGGTCGGATTTCGAATTCTTGTCAACACAAGGGTATTAATGGAATTAAATTAATAATTTAATAAATATATAAATAAAAAAAACCCTAGTTTCATCGTTTATAAAAAAATCGGCCGCCTCTCTCAGAACGAACGGCGGAACTCACCCCTAGTTTCCTCTCCGAATTCTGATAAATCCACTAAACAATTTCATCAGCTTCTTAAGGCAAAATCAAGGAGCTTCGAGAGATCTTCGAGCTCATACCAGGTTGATTGAATTTAGTGTTGAAATTGGGGAGAATTCTAAGCTGGAAGGAGGGATGTTCGGACGAGGTTTCTGGGCTTGGGGGTGCGACGAGTTCGTCGCTGCTCCTGGCGGAGGGGCGTGGCATGAAGGCCGACGAGGTGGAGGTGTTGGATCTGGTCTCAGGCGAGCGTGGCGCGAGCAAGGAGGAACCCTAGCGGTTGAAGGCATATCGACGGTGAGCAGGAAGAAAAGAGGCAGGTTTCCAGAAGAAATACAGTGAAGTTTTTTTTGGGTAATTAGTTTATAGAAATTCAGTTTTTTTTATATATCATTATTTAAAATTCAGTTTTTATATATATAATATTATTTAAAAAGAAAAATCAGTTTAAAAAATAAATAGATTAGTAATGAAATTCTTTTATATAGCAATGGACAAATATATATATATATATGATTATATATATAACTTTGTTTTTATAACATGGTTTTAAAAATATAACGCATTATAAAAATGTAAGATAAGTTTTTTTTTTAGAATAGAAACAGCATTGCTTTTGAAAATATAAAATAGCATTAATTTTGTAAAATAAAATTGCATTGTCTTGAAAGATGTGATTTAAAAATAAATAACATCGAGTAAAAAAATGATTTTTCTATATTGAATAACGAAGTAAAAATTCGATTTTTCTATATTGAATAACGAAGTAAAAATTCGATTTTTCTATATTGAATAACGAAGTAAAAAAAATGATTTTTCTATATTGAATAACGAAGTAAAAAAAATGATTTTTCTATATTGAATAACGAAGTAAAAATTCGATTTTTCAATATTGAATAACGAAGTAAAAATTTGATTTTTCTATATTGAATAACGAAGTAAAAATTCGATTTTTCTATATTGAATAACGAAGTAAAAATTCGATTTTTCTATATTGAATAACGAAGTAAAAATTCGATTTTTCTATATTGAATAACAAAGTAAAAATTCAATTTTTCTATATTGAATAACGAAGTAAAAATTCGATTTTTCTATATTGAATAACGAAGTAAAAATTCGATTTTTCTATATTGAATAACGAAGTAAAAATTCGATTTTTATATATTGAATAGTAAAGTAAAATTTCGATTTTTATATATATGTAGTGACCACGGTCAACGAAGGTGACAAAGGGCGAGAACGACGAAGACTTCTGCAAAAAGAAGAGTCGAGATGGTTGGATAGCTATCGGTGAGAATTTCTCACCTTTCAATTTCTTTTCTAGTTATATATATATACTAGGATGCAGACGGTGCTTAGTAGCACCCGACACAATCGTCCACAGACCATGGACTTGTTTGTTTGATTGCAAAAATAAGTTAGATTATTTGATTGAAATTGAATTGTTTGGTGAGATGAATGGATTTGATTGATGTGTGAATGGCGTGGGCCTTCACTAGACCGGGGATAAGGCTAGGCCTCGTCCCGTTTCTAGTATCGTGCCGTTATGCCGCCGAAATTTTCTAAAATAAATTAGAAAAATAAAAATATCATTTTATTTAAAGAATGAACTGAATAGAAATTCATATGTTAGAATAAAATGTTTTATCGTTAAAAATATAATTTTTAACGTGAATGTGAATAAATAAATATTCATTTACAAACCAGACGGTTTGTTTATGTACACCTATTTGAAGGACATTGATTGGGTCGATAAATTTTACACATCGCCCAACTGCACAAATAAAATATGTGTTTGATTGTTTGAAACCCCACACGGGTGTTGTGATGAAATTTGAAGTTCACTCATCCTGATTGATTAAATATGTCGATCGATTGATTGACAGGCTGTTATAAGCGTTAGATATCTATATTTGATGTTTATACAGTGTAGTGCACTTTGGTTGATGGTTGATTATTTTTCAATGCTATTATATACATGTGTTGTATGAAAATCCATATAATTAATTTTATATGGTAATTGATCGGGCCTCATTCCAATTTGAAAAGTAAAGAATATTATAAAATAAAGGTTCATGTGTTGACAGTACTCATCCATTGAGATTGGTCATGTGTTGAACGAAATATTTTAGTAATAAAATTTACATCTTTATATTATAAAATAAAGGTTCATGTGTTGACAGTACTCATCCCTTGAGATTGGTCATGTGTTGAACGAAATATTTTGATAATAACAACTATTTTGAAAAGGAAATATTTGAAATAGAATATTTGAAAATAGAAATTTATGAAGCCGTGTTGAATAGATTGACGCCATTTTGACGTGAACGATATTTATATCGATTTTATTTATTTTGAAATGAATTGAATTGAAAACGATTTCGAAATGAATTGAATTGAAAACGATTTCGAAATGAATTGAATTGAAAACGATTTCGAAATGAATTGAATTGAAATTTGAATTGAATAGAAATGAATTTTAAAACGAATTTATAAAGAAGAACTCAATTTTGATTCGAATTGAAATGGAAGTTGAAATTGCTTTTGAAACGAATTTTAAAAACTATTTATATAATTCGTTTTAAATTTGAATCGACGAAATATATATTATATATATTATATATATAATATAATGGCCTGAATAGAACGCGCCGCGCCGCGGCAGTTCGTGAATTTCAACCATTTATTTCAAACGGACATTACGGGAGATCCGACCGTCGGATTCTCCTAAAACCGGAACCGTTGGGTTCGTATCAAAAAGAGTTTTCTAACGAATGTTAGAAATTTGAAATCTAACGGTTGGATTTGGAGATACGTCCAAATCAAATTCGAAAAAGGTCGCTGTAAGTGCAGTTCGATGGCCGTTGATGGAAATCGACTGTACGGGCCTTGATAAAATTATTAAAAATAGTAATAATTTGTGTAAAATCATAAGAAATGATTTAGAAAGGATTGGGATGGAAAACTCCATATTTGAAAAGATAAAAATAGATTTTTATCGAAATGAACTAGTTTTGAACTAGAAATATAATTCTATTTATTTTTAAATAAATAAATTGAATTTGAAAAGGGTTTTAAAAATAACCAGAATTTCCAATGATTGCATTGGAGTGGATTTGAATCGAAATTGTCTTCGGAATATTTCGATGTTGGAATTCGTGATTATACAGATGTTGTTATGGAAATTTGAAAGATATTTATATCGTTATTTCCAATACGACATTTGTTAATCATAGAATTTGATATTGAATCTAAGCCGATATATTTTCTATTCAGAGCCTTATATTGAATATCAAATGTGATTTGGGTTTGTCGTGAATGGTGTCTTCACTAACACTGTTCTTGAACCCTGTTGAGAAAAGATTAAATCTTTTTATTTAGATTTAATGAAGTGTACCAATTAAATGATATTTAATTGGAATTGAATTGGTATTGATTTTTGGGTTTATCGTGAACAGTGTTTTAAATAACACTTGTTCTTTAACCCGATAATTAATGGAATGATTTTTGGGTTTATCGTGAACAGTGTTTTAAATAACACTCGTTCTTTAACCCGATAATTAATGGAATGTGATTTTGGGTTTATCGTGAACCGTGTTTTAAAATGACACTGATTTTTTAACCCAGTTAATGATTAAAACTAGGTGGAGTTTTAATGAATCTTTCATTAGATCGAAATAATCGAAATGGAGTATCACCAGTTTTGCTCCAGGCGTTAGTTAAATCTTTAATTAGATTTGAACGTGAAATGGTAATTGAATTTACCGATAACACCGTGGTGTTAGATATGAAGTATTACCAGTTTACTTCATGGGATGAATAGGTTGGGATTGGGAAATTAAAACAAATGATTACTTCGGTAAGGTTCGCTAATTCCGACTAGTTGAATCGAAATTCATAAGTAGATTAAAGAATAAATTCAAGGAATTTATCTTTGATAAAATTAATGGGAACCTTTCCCTATGAATGTGAAATTTAGAAACTAACTGTCGGTTAGCCAATCAGAATGGTTTTCTGGATATTGATCTGATGTTGGTTTCGGCCTTCGGGGTTAATATTTGGGGAATTATTCTCTTGATTAATTTACGGTTAGTGACTGATGAATTGGAATGAGGCGTATGTTGTGTTTGTGTAACACTTATTTAAAATATACGCGAGTTATTCGGAAAGACCGGGTTTATCCCATTCTGAATAACTGATACGACGATAAGTCGAAGATGAAGACAGTGGTCGAAGACCGGAAGTCTTCACGTTGTTTGGGTGATTACTGATGATCTTGATTGGGCTGTACACCCAAGAAGATGGAAACAGTTGGTGATCGTCCAGACGTACTTGGAGATCGAAGGATATGCGGGGTACTAGGTGCCTCCGGTTTCGTTCAGACCCAGAACGGACTTGTGAATGGACTGTGTGTCTGACATTGGATTTTAGTCTGTGTGATTGATCTCTATTAAATATATATCTGTTTGGCGGCGGAGAATTTATTCTCTTGTTTAACGCCCTTCTCTGAGACGTACGAGCTCAGGGGTTATATATTGATGGATATCAAACGCATGGAGTGAATTGCCTGTGTGGCATACCTAAGTGGCAATTGATCGAGGCTTCTTTTGAAAAGCAAAGTCATGTGGTTGATGATCGAAGCACGGCCTTTGTGGCGTAGCTTTGTGTAACGTTTACTTCGCGAGTTTCACACCCGGTATGAACCAAAAACGGGAGACGGACCTCAGGGAGGGCATGCGTTTCCTTCTAGCTAAAAAGTGGCGTCAGTGGTTTTACATGCCCTGACGAGTTTGACTTATGTGGTTGTTGCTGTTGCGAGGCGCCTCGGATTGATCGGTCGTTCTCGAACCGATGGAGTCATTTAGTTGGCTCACTTACACCCCATAGGGTGGGGAAACGTAGTGTTCAGGCATAATAATCCACATCGGTGGACCGGCCCTGTCGCTCCAAGGGGCAGTTGCGGCTGTTCCTGAGACACGGGCTAGATCGTCCCGAATCGGTTGAGGACTATCTTTTGCCTCGGTTCATAGATGGAAATCCAATTTCCAAATACGTGACTTTGCGGTTTTATTTGTAAACCTAAATATGGCGACATAGTGGCACGGGACGCTCATGCCGCCTATGATTGATACTTATGATTTGAAGTTGTTTTATACACTATGCACTTATAATAGTATCAAATGATTTGTTTTAACCGTATCAAGCATTCTTTGGCTGTTATAAGGGAAAACCCTATCCTCGGCTGCGTTGCATTGTGTGATGGGACCTGGGTCTTATAACAGCTTCATTTTTCTTCTTCTTTATTTAGCATTGCGCTGTTTGTTTTATGCACTGGTATTCTTGGGAGGAAACCCGTTCCGTGTTATATGGCGTGGTCCCTTGATTTACCTAACTTTAAAGTAAAGATTAACTGTTTTAGTTCTCACACCAGTCACATGACTGACCTGGAGTTTATTGTTTTAACCTAAACTCTGGGTGCCCTTATTTTGACACGGGCAGCTAGTAGTTTTGGTTTTGCAGATTTATATTCACAGGATTCTGGTTTACAGTTGGAACGATATCCGGAAAGCTTTGTATCCGTATATCTACTTCTAGTTGTGTATTGTATTATTTTCCGCTGCTATGGATTTAAATGTAATTTAAATCTCTGATATTTCTGTGTAATATTTATTTGTTTATACTCTGTATATTCTTGTAATCTGATGCATTGTTGTAATAACAACGAGATGTTCTTTTGCATGCGTTCTATTTTGTCGTGTTCTCAAACGATAGGGCGTTTCGAACGGTCTGGGTCGGTTTAGCGACTGGTTCGGACCGAGCGAAATTCCTTGCCGTCACATCATTGGTGACACGTCGAGTGAGAAGCGGATGGCGGAAAGCACTGAGAAGAAACACAAAAAAAAAAGTTGATGTGAATAAGAAGGAGAACCATCAGTTCGCTTCTCTCAAACTAAAAAATAGTTGAATTGAAGGATGAAGTGGAGGAAGGAACGGGAAGAGACATAGTTAGGGCTGTGTAGGCGAAGCAAAGTGATGAAGCGTAACATTATTAAGAAACGGGATAAACAGGAGAAGGAAATGAAAAACATGATGCTTCATTTCAAAAATGACGTGGCACACCTGAGAGGCTTAGAATGCAAAGTCAGTAATTATAATATAGTATAGATATTAGGGTTATTTAATTATCATTTAATTAGCCCGTTAAAGCCCGTTTTGGCGCGAACTCCGATTTAGGCCCAACGACTATCGTTCCTACCATTTAGCCCCCATTTCGAACTCATCTAGACATGTCTCATCAGCACAAACTGTCATCTAGGCCTCCGTTTTGCAGTTTTAAAATTTATGTCCTTTGTTTCTAATTTTTCCGTACAAATAATTTTACCGGGGACACAAATTAACTCAGAAAAATCCAGAAAAATTATTTTTGGCTTTCTTATGACGATACGGTCCTAACAAAATTTATTTCATTGGATTCTGAGACTTTTTGAAAAAGGGCTATTTTAAGGCGTTTAAATTTAAGTGAAATAGTCAAAACACATTTTCTTTTCCCACGTTCACATATTAATTCGAAAAATTCTGAAAATTGAAACCTAACAATAATTTGACATTCCGGTTCCAACAAAAGTGATTTCGTCGAAAACCGAGGTCGTTTGAAAAATGACTATTTTTAAGGTAAATATATTTAATATTAAAATACGTTTTTAAACAAATAAATCTCGAAACTCAAAATATATAAGTGTTTATTGTTTTTCAATGTAGAAACATCATTCTGAACTCAATGGAAGTGGTTTCGAGTTCAAATTCCTTCGTATGCAAAAAGTAGCATTTTGACCTTTATAAATTTCATAGCGACCTTTCTAAATATTGAATTGACCATAACTTTTGATTTCCACTATGAAATTTCAATTTTTCGGATTCTTGGAAAGATATATTAAAATAGATTCTAATATTTTTGGTTTCACTAAAATCCGTTAAATTTTGCATCCTGTACGGTCAGTCAAAGTTCAAGTTTGACTTTTCAAACTACCGCGTTATTTCTAACTCTTTTGTTAATTAAAATTAAATCATTCATTCTAACTTCGATTTAAATCAATTTTGTGATCATTATTATTTAAAATAGATTATTTAAATATCAATCTTATTAAAATCACTTAAAATAAATTTTAAATTGGCCCTGATTTTGCGGGTTGTTACAATGCCTCCAGTTCAGAAAAAGCGGCCCAAATCAAAAAAGAAAAATCCTTTTAAGAATTTGTAGAAATGGACGACGTGTAAACTGGATACTTCGAAATTCTAGTGGAGACAAGTTGTGGTATCAATTTTTAAGATAAGAGTGATGTTTCAATATGTTGTTTAGATAAGCATGGTTTTACATCTATGTGGAACATCATATTTTTTGTTTTCCCATATTATTTTTTACTTTTAAGTTCTATATTACATTAAAAAGGTGAGATTTAGTTTGGATATCACAAGTCAAGACCAAAAATAGTTGCTCACCAAAGCTGATATTATATAATTACAAACTGAAAGGACTATAAGCTGATTCTTTGTCTTTCTTGCAATTTAAAAAGCATCTTAGTATTATTATTTAATTGATAGGTGATTTTAGCTGTTAATCGGGCGGACCGGACCGGACAGAGGGGTGTTCGTATCCTGTCCTATAAGACTTTCGACGTACACGGACCGGACGTGGTGTTGATTCAGACATTGTTCGTACAAGCCGAACAACGAACGGACAAGGTTCGGATAGAAAACATCGAACATTTTCAGACGGACATATTTTTGTACGTTTTTCTTATCCTAAATCATGTCCTAAATGATACACGGACCAGACACATTACCCCTTCGGACCGAGTCGTATATCGGACTGTCATGTCCGTTTAACATCCCTAAATACAGCTCCAGCTTTAAACTGTTGTTAAACATGTAAACTGTTTAATTGAACGGTATAGATTAAATTTATATTTCTATTTTTATGTATGATATTTTAGTCAGGCTCTCAAACTTCAACCAAGTTATTGATTATATAGTGAGCCTCTTCAAAAGCTTCTTTCTAGTATGTCTCTATTAAAGTACGAATTTCCCTTAGATTAGCAAACTTATTATTTTCTTAAAACTCCTTTTCTAGTATTTTAATTAATTTATATTTTTATCACTTTTATGTATGATTTTTAATTGGATCTCCAATGATTCAAGAATGTTATTGATTACAGACGGGTTGTATAATTAATTTATAGTGGATTTAGTTTCTATGATGTGTATTGTGCCTGCCTTTTTTACAATAACTATATGATTTTGTAAGCTTACCTCCTACGATTGTCATTTATATTTTGTCCTTTGTATTTTCATTTTCTTTGGGCTTTTATACAGAGATTAGCATTCATTTTAACAATTTCACACGTATTAAGTTATGAACTTCTAAAATTGTGCTTGATTTTTTTGACACTTTTCAGAAAAGCAAGGGAGAAATTTTGTGGAACAAGTATTTTAAATATAATTCATTTTCTTAGTTGACTATTTTTTGGAATGTGCTTATAGTTATTCTTAATGCAGGAAAGAAGCCAATAACTTAATCGGTTATGAGAAGTTGGCCAATGCTACTTTAAACGAAAACATTGTTTCCAGATCCAAACAACAAGGTGTTGATCTGCATCCAGTGTATGTTACAGACATATGTTGTAGTACACATGCCACTGAATTTGATATATGTTATCACAGTGAATACTGTGGGTTTCTTTATACTATGTACATATTTATCGCTATTAGATAACTGTGAGGATTGAGTTAACTCTGGACCATATGACGCTTCTGTAAGCAAGTCTACTATGTCATATGCATATACATATTTAGTTATGGAGCCCTTGTATCAAACTAAGATTCCTTTGATGAGGTACAATACATAAATGATGCAAACCTACTCTCATTCGCACTTCGTATATTACATGGTCACTTTCTTGGCAGCCTATAATTCTTCATATTTGCATTCTTTTTCCATATATTGGTGTAATAACCCGGAAATTCTGGGCCAGTTTAAAATTTTTATTTTGGCTATTTTAGCGAATTTTGATTATTTAAAATGAATTATTTTAAATAATATCGACGAAAATCTATTTTGAATAGAATTCGAACGTATATATTATACGCGTCGTCGTTAGAATATAAAAATTTATATATAATTATAAAAGGAATTGAAAATGGCGCGGTAGTTCGATAATTCGATTTCAAATTTCAATTGAATGTATCGGGTGCAAAACAATCCGGATTTTAGTGAAACCAAAAACATTAGGATCTAATTGACGATATCTTTCCAACGAAGTTAACAAACTGAGATTTCACTTTATAAATGATAAGATATGTCCAGTTGAAAATTCTGAATAGTCGCTATGGAATTCAGGCCCTTAAAAATGGACATTTTGTAAATGACCTCGGATTTCGACGAAACCACTTTTGTTGGGTCCGTGATGTCAGGTTATTGCTAGATTCCAAATTTCATAATTTTTCGAATCAATATGTGAGCGTGGCAAAGGAAAACGTGTTTTGACCATTTCAGTTGATTTTAATCGACTGGAAATTGGCCATTTTTCTAACGGTCTCAGAATTCGACGAAACTAGTTTTGTTAGGACCGTATCGTCAATACGAAGCTAGAAAATATTTTTTCTGCAATTTATAGAGTTAGCATGTGACCCCGGTAATTTGAAATGTACGTTTAAAATTCAATATAGTGATTTAAATGTAAATTCAACGAAAACTGATTCAAACAGTCGAATCAGCTTGCGATACATATCCCATTGTGTTCGGAATGGGGGTAATTAGATAGGGGCGACAGTCGGTGGGCTTGATTTCGAGTTAAAACGGAAAGTCAACTTTAAATTGAATTAAATAATTAAATTAAAATAAAAAAAAATAACCCTTCCCCTTAAAAACCCGTAGGCCCCCCCTTATTCTCATTTCAGAAATTAGAAAAAAAAAAAAGGGGGCTGAAGGAAACGCGATGGACCTCCTCCCATCGGCGCTCGCAGTCGCGCCCAGCAGTGGCCGCCGCCGCCCTGGCGGAGCTCCTCTGGCCTCACCACCCATCGCGTCGCCCAGACCCCGTCCACCCCCTGACTCGCGAACGCGACAGCCGCACCCCCAAAACCCATCGCAGCCCCAAAACTCCGCCCGCCACTCCAGAACCCTACTCCCCCGTCGCCCCCTTCCAAACGCCGCCAGTGGCGTCGTCGCCACCTCCAGAGTGTCGGCGCCTCCTAACCCACTTCCGACTGTGAGTGTTTTTTTTTATATATATATATATACAGTTTACTTATTAAAAGTATTGTTTTCTTTTAGATTTTTAATTGCTTAAAGTTTAGGTTTTTAATCGACAAAAGTTTAGATTTTTAATAGATAAAAGATTGAATTTTTATAATGTTAAAAGGCGAGATTTCTTTTAATTGATAGAAAGTATAGAAAAGATTTGATTTTGGTTAGTGAAAAATATGATTTTTATATTTTTAAAGTATTAAAAATATAATCTTTACTATATAGAAATATTAAAAATATGATTTTTATATTTTTAAAGTATTAAAAATATAATCTTTATAGGGTAGAGAATATAAAAATATCATCTTTGTATGTGTAGCGAAATAAAAATCTGATTTTTATTTTATATACGTTGAGATAAAGTGGTAATTTTTATAAAGGCGAAAACTTTATTTTTATAAAGGCGAAAACTTTATTTTTGAAATGGAATTTTTGTCTATATAGTAGCAATGTAGAAATAGAATTTTTATCCATAGAACGAGATAGTAAAAATATGATTTTTATATATTGAATAGCATAATAAAAATTCGATTTTTAAATATATGAAGTGATTATAAAAATATGATTTTTAAATTGAAAGTGAATAAATAAAAATGTGATTTTTATTTTAAAGACATCAAAATATAAAAATGTGATTTTTATATATGTAGTGGCTACGGGCAATAAAGATGACGAAGATGCGATAGCGATGAAGATTTCCTGCAAAAGAAGTGCCGTGGAGCTAGGATAGCTAAATGTGAGAATTTCTCACCTTTCAAATTTATTTTCTGGTTATATATATACTAGGATGCAGACGGTGTTTAGTAGCACCCGACACAATCGTCCACAGGCCATGGACTTGTTTGTTTGGCTGTTTGGTTATTGATTGTGATATTGGTTTGAATGTGGTTTGTGGTGTGAAAAAAAAATCGAATCGATAAATTGGTTAGGATTAGACGTGCGCCGTTATAAGGCGAAGGAGTAAGGCTAGGTTAGACTCTTACTCCAAATTTTGTGGTTTGCATAATAAAATTGATATGATTGATGTGTGAATGGCGTGGGCCTTCACTAGACCGGGGATTAGGCTAGGCCTTGTCCCGTTTCTAGTATCGTGCCGTTATGCCGCCGAAATTTTCTAAAATATGTTAGAAAAATAAAAATATCATTTTATTGAATAAATGAATTAAATAGAAATTCATAGGTTGAAATAAAATGTTTTATCGTTAAAAATATAATTTTTAACGTGAATATGAAAATAGTGAAGTGAACAAAATAAAATATTCATTTACAAACCGGACGGTTTGTTTATGTACACTCATTTGACTGACATTGATTGGGACGATAAATTTTACACATCGCCCAACTGCACAACTAAAATCTGTGTTTGATTGTTTGAAAACCCCACACGGGTGTTGGGATGAAATTTGAAGTTCACTCATCCTAATTGATTAAATATGTCGATCGATCGATTGACAGGCTGTTATAAGCGTTAGATATCTATATTTGATGCTCATACAGTGTAGTGCACTTTGGTTGATGGTTGATCATTTTTCAATGCTATTATATACATGTGTTGTGTGAAAATCCATATAATTAATTTTATATGGTAATTGATTGGGCCTCATTCCAGTTTAGAAATGGAAATATTTGAAATAGAAATATTTGAAATAGAATATTTGAAAATAGAAATTTATGAAGTCGTGTTGATTAGTTTGACGCCATTTTGACGTGAACGATATTTATATCGATTTTAAACGATTTCGAAATGAATTGAATTGAAAACGAATTCAAAGTGAATTGAAAACGATTTCGAAATGAATTGAATTGAAAACGAATTCAAAGTGAATTGAAAACGATTTCGAAATGAATTGAATTGAAAACGAATTCAAAGTGAATTGAAAACGATTTCGAAATGAAGTGAATTGAAAACGATTTCGAAATGAATTGAATTGAAAACGAATTCAAAGTGAATTGAAAACGATTTCGAAATGAATTGAATTGAAAACGAATTCAAAGCGAATTGAAAACGAATTCAAAGTGAATTGAAAACGATTTCGAAATGAATTGAATTGAAAACGAATTCAAAGCGAATTGAAAACGATTTCAAAGTGAATTAAAAACGATTTCGAAATGAAGTGAATTGAAAACAATTTCGAAATGAAGTGAATTGAAAACGAATTCAAATTGAATTGAAATTTGAATTGAATAGAAATGAATTTTAAAACGAATCTATAAAGAAGAATTCAATTGTGATTTGAATTGAAAAGGAAGTTGAAAATGTTTTTTTGAAACGAATTTAAAACTATTTATATAATTCGTTTTAAATAGAAATCGACGATATATATATTATATATATTATATATATAATATAATGGCCTGAATAGAACGCGCCGCGCCGCGGCAGTTCGTGAATTTCGACCATTTATTTCAAACGGACATTACGGGAGATCCGACCGTCGGATTCTCCTAAAACCGGAACCGTTGGGTTCGTATCGAAAAGAGCTTTCTAACGAATGTGATAAATTAGAAATATAACGGTTGGATTTGGAATTATGTCCAAATCAAATTTGAAAAAGGTCGCTATAAGTGCAGTTCGATGGCCATTGATGGAAATCGACTGTACGGGCCTTGATAAAATTATTAAAAATAGTAATAATTTGTGTAAAATCATAAGAAATGATTTGTGAAGATTTGGGATGAAAAACTCCATATTTGAAAAGATAAAAATAGATTTTTATCGAAATAAACTAGTTTTGAACTAGGATTATAATTCTATTTATTTTTAAATAAATAAATTGAATTTGAAAAGGGTTTTAAAAATAACCAAAATTTCCATTGATTGCATTGGAGTGGATTTGAATCGAAATTGTCGTCGGAATATTTCGATGTTGGAATTCGTGATTATACAGATGTTGTTATGGAAATTTGAAAGATATACATTTATATCGTTATTTCCAATACGACATTTGTCAGTCGTAGGATTTGATATTGAATATAAGCCGATATATTTTCTATTCAGAGCCTTGTATTGGATATCAAATGTGATTTGGGTTTGTCGTGAATGGTGTCTTCACTAACACTGTCCTTGAACCCAGTTGAGAAAAGATTAAATCTTTTTATTTAGATTTAATGAAGTGTACCAATTAAATAATATTTAATTGGAATTGAATTGATATTGATTTTTGGGTTTATTGTGAACAGTGTTTTAAATAACACTCGTTCTTTAACCCGATAATTAATGAATGTGATTTTGGGTTTATCGTGGACCGTGTTTTAAATGACACTGATTCTTTAACCCAGTTGAAGATTAAAACTAAGTGGAGTTTTAATGAATCTTTAATTAAGATTGAAATGATCGAGAATGGAGTATCACCAGTTTTACTCCAGGCGATAATTAAATCTCTAATTAGATTTGAACGTGAAATGGTAATTGAATTACCGATAACACTGTGGTGTTAGATATGAAGTATTACCAGTTTTACTTCATGGGATGAATAGGTTGGGATTGGGAAATAAAATAAATGATTACTTCGGTGTGGTTCGCTAATCCCGACTAGTTTGAATTGATATTCAAAGGAGATTAAAGAATAAATTTAAAGAATTTATCTTGGATAAAATTAATGGGAACTTTTCCCAAAGTATAGGAATATTTGAATAAAAGAATATTCTGAATTGGAATGAGGCGTATGTTGTGTTTGTGTAACACTTTTATAATATATACGCGAGTTATTCAGAAAGACCGGGTTTATCCCATTCTGAATAACTGATTCGACGTGGTGTCGAAGATGAAGATGGTGGTCGAAGACCGGAAGTCTTCACGTCGTTTGGGTGATAACTGATGATCTTGATTGGGCTGTACACCCAAGAAGATGGAAACAGTTAGTGATCGTCCAGACGTACTTGGAGATCGATGGATATGCGGGGTACTAGGTGCCTCCGGTTTCGTTCAGACCCAGAACGAACTTGTAAATGGACTGTGTGTCTGACATTGGATTTTAGTCTGTGTGATTGACCTCTATTAAATATATATCTATTTGGCGGCGGAGAATTTATTCTCTTGCTTAACGCCCTTCTCTGAGACATACGAGCTCAGGGGTTATATATTGATGGATATCAAACGCATGGAGTGAATTGCCTGTGTGGCACGCCTAAGTGGCAATTGATCAAGGCTTCTGTTGAAAAGCAAAGTCTTGTGGTGATGATCAAAGCATAGCCTGTGTGGCACAGCTTTGTGTAACGTGACTTCGCGGATTTCACACCCGGTATGAACCAAAAACGGGAGACGGACCTCAGGGAGGGCATGCGTTTCTTTCTAGTTAGAAGTGGCGTCAGTGGTTTTACACGCCCTGACGAGTTTGACTTATGTGGTTGTTGCTGTTGCGAGGCGCCTCAGATATATCGGTCGTTCTCGAACCGATGGAGTCATTTGTTGGCTCATTGACACCCCAAAGGTTGGGGAAACGCAGTGTTCAGGCATTTTAATCCACATCGGTGGACCGGCCCTGACGATCCAAGGGCCCACCTGTGTCTGGGTCCTGAGACACGGACTAGAGCGTCTCGAATCGGCTGAGGACTATCTTTTGCCTCGGTTCATAGATGGAAATCCAATTTCCAAATACGTGACATTTGCGGTTTTATTTGTAAACCTATATATGGCGACATAGTGGCATGGGACGCTCATGTCGCCTATGATTGATACTTATGATTTGAAGTTGTTTTATACACTATGCACTTATTATAGTATCAAATGATTTGTTTTAAACGTATCAAGCATTCTTTGGCTGTTATAAGGGAAAACCCTATCCTCGGCTGCGTTGCATTGTGTGATGGGACCTGGGTCTTATAACAGCTTCATTTTTCTTTATTTAGCATTGCGCTGTTTGTTTTATGCACTGGTATCCTTGGGAGGAAACCCGTTCCGTGTTATACGGCGTGGTCCCTTGATTCACCTAATGATTTAAAATAAAGATTAATAACTGTTTTAGTTCTCACACCAGTCACATGACTGACCTGGAGTTTATTGTTTTAACCTAAACTCTGGGTGCCCTTATTTTGACACGGGCAGCTAGTAGTTTTGGTTTTGCAGATTTATATTCACAGGATCCTGGTTTACAGCTGGAACGATATCCGGAAAGCTTTGTATCCGTATATCTACTTCTAGTTGTGTATTGTATTATTTTCCGCTGCTATGTATTTAAATGTAATTTAAATCTCTGATATTTCTGTGTAATATTCTTTTATACTCTGTATATCCTTGTGATCTGATGCATTGTTGTAATATACAACGAAATGTTCTTCTGTTTGCGTTCTATTTTGTCGTGTTCTCAACGATAGGGCGTTTCGAACGGTTTGGGTCGGTTTAGCGACTGGTTCGGACCGAGCGAAATTCCTTGCCGTCACATTTGGTATCAGAGCTTTGGTTTACAAAGCTCAGAGTACAAGGCACATTAGAACCATACGAAAGAATTCATCAGATATTGGATTAGTAATATCCAATGAGAATGACTCGTTAGAGATGGGATCAGTAGTATCCTAGAACGAGTGTGAAGAGTATATTTTTCAAATGAAAACAAATTTTTGTTTTGAAAATTTAAATCAATTATTCGTATTTGATTATTTACTTATATTGATTTGGACAATCCAGTATATATAGATTTTGCGTATACGTCTGATCCGCGTGTATTCGAAGTTTTGATATATTGGATAGATATGGAATCACATTCTACTCGCCCGGAGATGGTACTGATGATTGTCATGACATCACCAGTATTTATGTTCGTGTTTCGAAGGTGTGTTTTTCTATATATTTCCATTAGGCTGGTGTGAGAACCAAAACTAATATAGCTAGAACACATTGTTGTGAATTGGCATCAAAAACAAGATTTTCTGTATATGTATCAAAATTATGAATTTGAAACATTAAATTCACTAATTGATTGTTGTTTGTTTAGTTGTTTGATAATTTTGAACCATTATGCCTAATTGAACCGAATATTGAATTGTATTGAAATTGGTCGCATTTGCTTGCATATACATATATATCATTGAACAGGTCATAACAAGGAGGCTAGAGCCAGAGAATAAAATTTGTTTGCCCGACAAATAGGTACATGTTTACTACATAATTTACTGTTTTGTTTGGGTGATGATGATTTTATGAGCCTATTGGCTAGCCGCTTGGCTTTTTCTTTTTCTTTTTGAGATCTGAAGGACCGGGGAAGCTATTTGAAATTCCCCGATGCTCCCATTGCAGGGGAGGTTATGGCGAAATTTTTCGAAAATTTAGGGTGTTAGCCAAATTTTTGAAAATTTGAAAATTCTCAGAAACTAAAAAGTTGGAGAATGGAAGCCTGATCGATCGTAGGGCTGAATAATCAAACCACTTTCGACTTTGTTCCTTTTCGGGGACGAAAAGTTTTAAGTGGGGGAGATTGTAATAACCCGGAAATTCTGGGCCAGTTTAAAATTTTTATTTTGGCTATTTTAGCGAATTTTGATTATTTAAAATGAATTATTTTAAATAATATCGACGAAAATCTATTTTGAATAGAATTCGAACGTATATATTATACGCGTCGTCGTTAGAATATAAAAATTTATATATAATTATAAAAGGAATTGAAAATGGCGCGGTAGTTCGAAAATTCGATTTCAAATTTCAATTGAATGTACCGGGTGCAAAACAATCCGGATTTTAGTGAAACCAAAAACATTAGGATCTAATTGACGATATCTTTCCAACGAAGTTAACAAACTGAGATTTCACTTTATAAATGATAAGATATGTCCAGTTGAAAATTCTGAATAGTCGCTATGGAATTCAGGCCCTTAAAAATGGACATTTTGTAAATGACCTCGGATTTCGACGAAACCACTTTTGTTGGGTCCGTGATGTCAGGTTATTGCTAGATTCCAAATTTCATAATTTTTCGAATCAATATGTGAGCGTGGCAAAGGAAAACGTGTTTTGACCATTTCAGTTGATTTTAATCGACTGGAAATTGGCCATTTTTCTAACGGTCTCAGAATTCGACGAAACTAGTTTTGTTAGGACCGTATCGTCAATACGAAGCTAGAAAATATTTTTTCTGCAATTTATAGAGTTAGTATGTGACCCCGGTAATTTGAAATGTACGTTTAAAATTCAATATAGTGATTTAAATGTAAATTCAACGAAAACTGATTCAAACAGTCGAATCAGCTTGCGATACATATCCCATTGTGTTCGGAATGGGGGTAATTAGCTAGGGGCGACAGTCGGTGGGCTTGATTTCGAGTTAAAACGGAAAGTCAACTTTAAATTGAATTAAATAATTAAATTAAAAAAAAAATATAACCCTTCCCCTTAAAAACCCGTAGGCCCCCCCCTTATTCTCATTTCAGAAATTAGAAAAAAAAGGGGGGCTGAAGGAAACGCGATGGACCTCCTCCCATCGGCGCTCGCAGTCGCGCCCAGCAGTGGCCGCCGCCGCCCTGGCGGAGCTCCTCTAGCCTCACCACCCATCGCGTCGCCCAGACCCCGTCCACCCCCTGCCTCGCGAACGCGACAGCCGCACCCCCAAAACCCATCGCAGCCCCAAAACTCCGCCCGCCACTCCAGAACCCTACTCCCCCGTCGCCCCCTTCCAAACGCCGCCAGTGGCGTCGTCGCCACCTCCAGAGTGTCGGCGCCTCCTAACCCACTTCCGACTGTGAGTGTTTTTTTTTTTATATACAGTTTACTTATTAAAAGTATTGTTTTCTTTTAGATTTTTAATTGCTTAAAGTTTAGGTTTTTAATCGACAAAAGTTTAGATTTTTAATAGATAAAAGATTGAATTTTTATAATGTTAAAAGGCGAGATTTCTTTTAATTGATAGAAAGTATAGAAAAGATTTGATTTTGGTTAGTGAAAAATATGATTTTTATATTTTTAAAGTATTAAAAATATAATCTTTACTATATAGAAATATTAAAAATATGATTTTTATATTTTTAAAGTATTAAAAATATAATCTTTATAGGGTAGAGAATATAAAAATATCATCTTTGTATGTGTAGCGAAATAAAAATCTGATTTTTATTTTATATACGTTAAGATAAAGTGGTAATTTTTATAAAGGCGAAAACATTATTTTTATAAAGGTGAAAACTTTATTTTTGAAATGGAATTTTTGTCTATATAGTAGCAATGTAGAAATAGAATTTTTATCCATAGAACGAGATAGTAAAAATATGATTTTTATATATTGAATAGCATAATAAAAATTCGATTTTTAAATATATGAAGTGATTATAAAAATATGATTTTTAAATTGAAAGTGAATAAATAAAAATGTGATTTTTATTTTAAAGACATCAAAATATAAAAATGTGATTTTTATATATGTAGTGGCTACGGGCAATAAAGATAACGAAGATGCGATAGCGATGAAGATTTCCTGCAAAAGAAGTGCCGTGGAGCTAGGATAGCTAAATGTGAGAATTTCTCACCTTTCAAATTTATTTTCTGGTTATATATATACTAGGATGCAGACGGTGTTTAGTAGCACCCGACACAATCGTCCACAGACCATGGACTTGTTTGTTTGGCTGTTTGGTTATTGATTGTGATATTGGTTTGAATGTGGTTTGTGGTGTGAAAAAAAAATCGAATCGATAAATTGGTTAGGATTAGACGTGCGCCGTTATAAGGCGAAGGAGTAAGGCTAGGTTAGACTCTTACTCCAAATTTTGTGGTTTGCATAATAAAATTGATATGATTGATGTGTGAATGGCGTGGGCCTTCACTAGACCGGGGATTAGGCTAGGCCTTGTCCCGTTTCTATTATCGTGCCGTTATGCCGCCGAAATTTTCTAAAATATGTTAGAAAAATAAAAATATCATTTTATTGAATAAATGAATTAAATAGAAATTCATAGGTTGAAATAAAATGTTTTATCGTTAAAAATATAATTTTTAACGTGAATATGAAAATAGTGAAGTGAACAAAATAAAATATTCATTTACAAACCGGACGGTTTGTTTATGTACACTCATTTGACTGACATTGATTAGGACGATAAATTTTACACATCGCCCAACTGCACAACTAAAATCTGTGTTTGATTGTTTGAAAACCCCACACGGGTGTTGGGATGAAATTTGAAGTTCACTCATCCTAATTGATTAAATATGTCGATCGATCGATTGACAGGCTGTTATAAGCGTTAGATATCTATATTTGATGCTCATACAGTGTAGTGCACTTTGGTTGATGGTTGATCATTTTTCAATGCTATTATATACATGTGTTGTGTGAAAATCCATATAATTAATTTTATATGGTAATTGATTGGGCCTCATTCCAGTTTAGAAATGGAAATATTTGAAATAGAAATATTTGAAATAGAATATTTGAAAATAGAAATTTATGAAGTCGTGTTGATTAGTTTGACGCCATTTTGACGTGAACGATATTTATATCGATTTTAAACGATTTCGAAATGAATTGAATTGAAAACGAATTCAAAGTGAATTGAAAACGATTTCGAAATGAATTGAATTGAAAACGAATTCAAAGTGAATTGAAAACGACTTCGAAATGAATTGAATTGAAAACGAATTCAAAGTGAATTGAAAACGATTTCGAAATGAAGTGAATTGAAAACGATTTCGAAATGAATTGAATTGAAAACGAATTCAAAGTGAATTGAAAACGATTTCGAAATGAATTGAATTGAAAACGAATTCAAAGCGAATTGAAAACGAATTCAAAGTGAATTGAAAACGATTTCGAAATGAATTGAATTGAAAACGAATTCAAAGCGAATTGAAAATGATTTCAAAGTGAATTAAAAACGATTTCGAAATGAAGTGAATTGAAAACGATTTCGAAATGAAGTGAATTGAAAACGAATTCAAATTGAATTGAAATTTGAATTGAATAGAAATGAATTTTAAAACGAATCTATAAAGAAGAATTCAATTGTGATTTGAATTGAAAAGGAAGTTGAAAATGTTTTTTTGAAACGAATTTAAAACTATTTATATAACTCGTTTTAAATAGAAATCGACGATATATATATTATATATATTATATATATTATATAATGGCCTGAATAGAACGCGCCGCGCCGCGGCAGTTCGTGAATTTCGACCATTTATTTCAAACGGACATTACGGGAGATCCGACCGTCAGATTCTCCTAAAACCGGAACCGTTGGGTTCGTATCGAAAAGAGCTTTCTAACGAATGTGATAAATTAGAAATCTAACAGTTGGATTTGGAATTATGTCCAAATCAAATTTGAAAAAGGTCGCTATAAGTGCAGTTCGATGGCCATTGATGGAAATCGACTGTACGGGCCTTGATAAAATTATTAAAAATAGTAATAATTTGTGTAAAATCATAAGAAATGATTTGTGAAGATTTGGGATGAAAAACTCCATATTTGAAAAGATAAAAATAGATTTTTATCGAAATAAACTAGTTTTGAACTAGGATTATAATTCTATTTATTTTTAAATAAATAAATTGAATTTGAAAAGGGTTTTAAAAATAACCAAAATTTCCAATGATTGCATTGGAGTGGATTTGAATCGAAATTGTTGTTGGAATATTTCGATGTTGGAATTCGTGATTATACAGATGTTGTTATGGAAATTTGAAAGATATACATTTATATCGTTATTTCCAATACGACATTTGTCAGTCGTAGGATTTGATATTGAATATAAGCCGATATATTTTCTATTCAGAGCCTTGTATTGGATATCAAATGTGATTTGGGTTTGTCGTGAATGGTGTCTTCACTAACACTGTCCTTGAACCCAGTTGAGAAAAGATTAAATCTTTTTATTTAGATTTAATGAAGTGTACCAATTAAATAATATTTAATTGAAATTGAATTGATATTGATTTTTGGGTTTATCGTGAACAGTGTTTTAAATAACACTCGTTCTTTAACCCGATATTTAATGAATGTGATTTTGGGTTTATCGTGAACCGTGTTTTAAATGACACTGATTCTTTAACCCAGTTGAAGATTAAAACTAAGTGGAGTTTTAATGAATCTTTAATTAAGATTGAAATGATCGAGAATGGAGTATCACCAGTTTTACTCCAGGCGATAATTAAATCTCTAATTAGATTTGAACGTGAAATGGTAATTGAATTACCGATAACACTGTGGTGTTAGATATGAAGTATTACCAGTTTTACTTCATGGGATGAATAGGTTGGGATTGGGAAATAAAATAAATGATTACTTCGGTGTGGTTCGCTAATCCCGACTAGTTTGAATTGATATTCAAAGGAGATTAAAGAATAAATTTAAAGAATTTATCTTGGATAAAATTAATGGGAACTTTTCCCAAAGTATAGGAATATTTGAATAAAAGAATATTCTGAATTGGAATGAGGCGTATGTTGTGTTTGTGTAACACTTTTATAATATATACGCGAGTTATTCAGAAAGACCGGGTTTATCCCATTCTGAATAACTGATTCGACGTGGTGTCGAAGATGAAGACGGTGGTCGAAGACCGGAAGTCTTCACGTCGTTTGGGTGATAACTGATGATCTTGATTGGGCTGTACACCTAAGAAGATGGAAACAGTTAGTGATCGTCCAGACGTACTTGGAGATCGATGGATATGCGGGGTACTAGGTGCCTCCGGTTTCGTTCAGACCCAGAACGAACTTGTAAATGGACTGTGTGTCTGACATTGGATTTTAGTCTGTGTGATTGACCTCTATTAAATATATATCTGTTTGGCGGCGGAGAATTTATTCTCTTGCTTAACGCCCTTCTCTGAGACGTACGAGCTCAGGGGTTATATATTGATGGATATCAAACGCATGGAGTGAATTGCCTGTGTGGCACGCCTAAGTGGCAATTGATCAAGGCTTCTATTGAAAAGCAAAGTCTTGTGGTGATGATCAAAGCACAGCCTGTGTGGCACAGCTTTGTGTAACGTGACTTCGCGGATTTCACACCCGGTATGAACCAAAAACGGGAGACGGACCTCAGGGAGGGCATGCGTTTCTTTCTAGTTAGAAGTGGCGTCAGTGGTTTTACACGCCCTGATGAGTTTGACTTATGTGGTTGTTTCTGTTGCGAGGCGCCTCGGATATATCGGTCGTTCTCGAACCGATGGAGTCATTTGTTGGCTCATTGACACCCCAAAGGGTGGGGAAACGCAGTGTTCAGGCATTTTAATCCACATCGGTGGACCGGCCCTGACGATCCAAGGGCCCACCAGTGTCTGGGTCCTGAGACACGGACTAGAGCGTCTCGAATCGGTTGAGGACTATCTTTTGCCTCGGTTCATAGATGGAAATCCAATTTCCAAATACGTGACATTTGCGGTTTTATTTGTAAACCTATATATGGCGACATAGTGGCATGGGACGCTCATGTCGCCTATGATTGATACTTATGATTTGAAGTTGTTTTATACACTATGCACTTATTATAGTATCAAATGATTTGTTTTAAACGTAACAAGCATTCTTTGGCTGTTATAAGGGAAAACCCTATCCTCGGCTGTGTTGCATTGTGTGATGGGACCTGGGTCTTATAACAGCTTCATTTTTCTTTATTTAGCATTGCGCTGTTTGTTTTATGCACTGGTATCCTTGGGAGGAAACCCGTTCCGTGTTATACGGCGTGGTCCCTTGATTTACCTAATGATTTAAAATAAAGATTAATAACTGTTTTAGTTCTCACACCAGTCACATGACTGACCTGGAGTTTATTGTTTTAACCTAAACTCTGGGTGCCCTTATTTTGACACGGGCAGCTAGTAGTTTTGGTTTTGCAGATTTATATTCACAGGATCCTGGTTTACAGCTGGAACGATATCCGGAAAGCTTTGTATCCGTATATCTACTTATAGTTGTGTACTGTATTATTTTCCGCTGCTATGTATTTAAATGTAATTTAAATCTCTGATATTTCTGTGTAATATTCTTTTATACTCTGTATATCCTTGTGATCTGATGCATTGTTGTAATATACAACGAAATGTTCTTCTGTTTGCGTTCTATTTTGTCGTGTTCTCAACGATAGGGCGTTTCGAACGGTTTGGGTCGGTTTAGCGACTGGTTCGGACCGAGCGAAATTCCTTGCCGTCACAATTGGGCTAGTTGCAGATGTGGTTAGAAAAGCTGCAGTAAGTTGAATCTTCGTTCTATGCAGTTATTTATAGTTAAAGTTGCAAAGTAATATCCTCTTAGAGCATCTCCAATAGAATTCAGCATAAGAATATTACGTGCTGTAAGACTACAGGAAAGAAGATGAATGTTTCCCAACAGTTGGAAAAAATAATCCGTCACGAGCCCATTTTATCGGCTTGCGACGTTGCGAGCCTATTTTATCGGCTCGTGACGTCGCGAGCCCATTAAATCGGCTCGCGACAGAAGAAAATGCCAAAAAATTCATTTGGCATTTTCTGGTGTCAAGAGCCAATATTATAGGCTCGCGAGGTTGCAAGCCGATAAAATAGGCTCGCAACGTCGCAAGCCGATAAAATCGGCTCATGGGGACAATTCTGCATTCAGAATTGGCTCCGCAATATCTTGTTGAATATTCAGCATTGGAACATTTGTTGGGTGCGATTTTTGATCCAAATCAGCATTCAGAAGGTGAATTGCTTCACCGTTGGAAGTGCTCTTAAACCGTCTGTTTTCTATATACAATCATGACTTATCTACTTAGAAGGTTATTGAAAGATATATATTTGTTACAGCTTATGCAGTACTTGGTATTTTGAATTTATTGATGTCTCAGACTATAACTGCCGAACTAGCTATGATTGGTCAAGGTGGAAAGGTAATATCTTCAGTTGATTTTTCTATTGACATTGTTTTTTTGCTGATCATTTACATATTATCTTGCTCTTCATTTATGTAGTTGAATATTTTTACGTATAGGGCTCTAGTTTGTAATCGTACTCTATGGGACCTTCAAACATTTTTTTACTTTATATTATCCAATTCAGTTTTTGTTTATGTTGTTTTTTATTATTGTATTGGTGATGTTTCTTGTTTAGAATAATTTTTTCTATTTTTAGTGCAGTTTTTGATAAATGGGTCGAATCGGGTCGAGTTGACCCTTTAACTAGTCGGATTGGGTTGGATCAACCCGTTTATTGAAAAGGTTAAATGGGTCGGGTTTTTTTATGCTTTGAATGAGTCATGTCAAATTCTACTCGATCTGACCTATTTGAGGGGTCTAATTTTTTCTTATATATTTACTTTGCTATTCTACTAGGTAGAAATTTGATAAATATTAATGGTAAGATGTTTTTACTAAATGGATAAATTATGTGTGAATATTTATAGTTGAAAACTATCTAGAATCCACCGGAGGCAGTATTTGTGTATTTCATTCTATATTTGATAGACATGTTTTGTATAAAGATGCACTTAAACTTGATAAAGTTTTATTACATTTGCTACTAAAATTTTTTTACATTAGCTACTACATTCATAGCTAGAGGTGAGCAAATGTTTGTTCGGTTTGAAACCGTTCAAAAATGTTAAAAGCAAAATAACCATTCACGAAACATAAACCGAACAACCAAACCAATATTTTTTGGAACCAAAACCAAGTGAACCGATAATATTTGGTTTGGTTTGGTTGGTTTATTTGGTTTGTCTTAGAATGAAATAATTCTTCTAGTTGTTGACATAACATAGGATTAAAACAACAAATTGAGTTCATAAGATGCAAATATTTGACAAAACAAACTTTTCTTCTGAAAACATTGATATGAAACTAAAGAAAAATAACATTGTTACGAAAATATAATAAATAATAGCATTGTTGGAGGTAATTTTTCATCTTTAATGTAAGTAAATTTTTAAAATTTGGTTTAATTGGTTGGTTCAGTTTTCAAATATTAAAAACCAAACCCGACCAATAAGCTAAAGTAATATAAAAGTGAAAACCAACCAATTAACTTACGAAACAAATCCCAACCAATCGAACTCAATTGGTTTAAATGGTTTGACCAATAAATGCTCACCCTTATTCATTGTTACTGTCTATACATATTTCTTTAGAGAGCTGACTATACAAGGTTTTCTATTTACTCTGTGACTGGTTAAACTTCTATTTTATGAATTAATGAAAATGTGGTTAGTTATCAAAGAATTTTGTGCAAAGCTGCTAGAAAATCTGTGATTGTTCTATTACAATTGTATTTTTAATTATTTTATCAATAATATTGCCTATAGATACACAATAAATTTGGAATTGTTTGTGGATGCTTTATATTTTTTCGTCCAGCAATGAGTGAATCATGTAAGTTGTAAAGAACTTCAATATTTTATTCTCAGTACAATTTTGAAAACTGTAAATAATTTGTATTTTTCAAGTAAATAATTTGTGTTTTCCACTTAAAACATATAAGCTATTTTGTGATTTTCTATTTTCAAAAAATAAAGGCTTAATATTACAATTTTTAGTAGTTAGAGTTTGAGTGCACCACTTTTAGATTATGGATGCGCGGATGGACTAAATAATTTTTTCATTAACTTTTTTTCAGGTTTCTTTTTATACTAAAATATGCTTGTTAACTAGCTATATAACAGTTTGGCCTTACTCACATAGGACCAAGACTATAAATTTCAATAACTAGTTCAATGCTTTTTTGTTTATTTCTAAGAAGCAAAGCCTTAAGCTAAGTTCCTTAAAGTTTGTGAATGGAGCAGGGCCTTATTTTGGTTGCCCCCTTGTGCGTGATAGAATATTAATCACAGAAATTCTATTAGTTGGATGCATTTTGATATATTGATTTGTCATGATTTTAATTCTCTTAATGACTGTCTTTGCGTTCTCTCTGTAAAAGAAGAGTCAATTCTATGAGTTCTGGTGTCTACGGTTAAATTTAAAGTAAAGCCTATTTAATTATCCTAAGTGTTACATACAATTTTTGTAAGTTATCGATAAAAAATAGATGAATAAAGAAACAACACATTTCATGTTCTTCCATTTTTTTTGAAATGAAGAAATATATACATCAAAAGTGGAGAAAAAACGTCTTTTTTTATGATTTAAAAAACATCCAAAAGTGTTTAATAACACCACACTGAATCAAAGCAAGCCACTATAGAAAATGAAAACAAAATCAACAAACTACAACGAGATATAATACCACAATATATGGAATAACCAATAAAATAAAACACTCTCTGCTTGATAGGAAGACCACTAGCAAGCCAGAGCCTACAGTGCACCAGACACTAGTTCCCAAGCCGAGAACCCACCACCAACCTCGTTAACGACTAGAGAAACCGACTAATAAAGCAATCCAAATCTCCAGTCCGACACCGGCTTCCCTAGTATACATGCCTAAGTTACAACTTAAAATATAAATTGTATACCATGCCAAAAGGGGATGATGAATTGCAATTACCATCAACACAATCGCGATCTGCATCATAGAATCTGAAAATATAAATTTAGAATTCACAGACAGTTATAAAAACCCACCAACTTGGCAACTAAAACCAGTCTCCACTCAACCATCAAAAACTGCAGATTAAACAATCTTTTTCATGTCATTTACATCTGATTCTCTCGTTTCTATACTTCTTTTCAACTCCACCCTTACCATGTTAAAATATATATAAAAAATGTAAGTTAAGTATCTATTGTGCATTAAATTGGTTATTCGCTCTGATCATCATCATGGCTAATCAACGTAGTATCTTTCAGCTGCTTCAGCATCTGATCATCTACGTCATTGCATTCATTGTCGTTCTTTTTTGGGATTTCAGCAAGATTTGAGCCATAAGATTCCATCAATTCAATTTGTTTTCCTAACTAATTCTGATTCTCTAATTCTCCTGTTCAATAATGAATTGTATTTTTTGCAATACTTATACTCCGTTTATAGTAGATTAGATCTCCTTTTCGCCTTAAGAAGCCCTGTCTCTAATTTGTTGATTTTCATTTTAAGGCTGATATTTTCCTTCCTAATTTTAGTGTTCTTCCTGAGAATGGGTGTGGAATAACCAAATTAACACGACTACAAGAGGATGTGTTTAAAAGAAACTTTATGAAATTAGAAGTAAACAAAATAAAATTCATCAGCAATTGATACATTGTATACCATGGCTTCTCTTTGTGTAATCCATGATATACTCTCCGCCGTGATGGCTGTTTTGTTTTCCTATGTTCTTGATCTCCTCCACCACCACCTTGAGGGATACACTCTTTTTTAAAAAAAAAAAAAAAAAAGTGGTTAATGCATATCATCTTTTAACATTTTTTTTACCAAATTAGATGTTCGAGAAAGAAAAAGAAAAAATGTTTAATGGAATATTACCTCTTTATTATCAAATCCGTTCTCCTTACAAAAATCACCTCGCCACTCTTTTGGTGGTATAAACTTAGTGCATTTTCATTATCTTGTATTCTTGGTATTATTGTTTTCATTTTCAATTATCTGTATTATATATGATTGTTTAACGATGTTTGGTTCTTCCTATTTATAAGTAATCGGGAATATTATAACAATATCTAAGCATGTTACATTGTACAATAATGGTTGCATATAGTCGCGAAGCCTGCCCAAGCGCTCGGCTAGTAAAAAGTACTTTAATGGTGAAGCCAGCATAGTCATCTGTTTGGTACAAAATATAAATCGAAACCAGCCCAAAATTTATATGTTGTACCAAAAAGATCACTATGTTGGCTTGTAACATCACGAGATTTTACGACAATTTAAAATATTTAATTTAATGTGTTTTGAACAAAAGTTTGTTTTAAATATTAAAATTTATTATTTATGTCTTATATTGATAAGGCAGGAATAAGATTTGACTTGTTGAACAAAAATATGCAATAGCTATATATGAGAAAGTTGGAGTTGATAATTTATTTATATAGAAATTTGATATTTATTTGAATTTCTATATTTTGATTTGATTAGAGATTATAACTGTTGAATTTAATTTTAGGTAGATAAGTGAAAACTAAATATTTTATTAATAAATATTGAAATTTGACATTTTTGTAAATAATATCAGAATTCGATGAAACTACTTTTATTTGATCCAGAATTGTGAATTATTGTAATTTCTAAAATTTCGTAATCAACAGAATTATAGTTTGATCGTAAGAAATTAAAATGCATATAAATTTATATGTCCAATTTAATTATATAATCATGTTTTAAAATAAAACTGGTACAGACTTTGGAATTGGGCCTTGAAACCTATCTCACTGCGTTCAGAAGGCATCAAAACCTATTGTTAGACAGTAAGCGGGCCTGATTTGGACTTAGTCCGAAATTTTGCTTTAAAACACGCTAAGCGAGAATTATAATATTAAAATAATTTCTTAAACCCTAAATGTTTTCTATGGCCACCGCCTCATCTATTTTCTATGGCCAGAAATGTTCAGATTTCCTTCCTCTTTTTCTTCCAATCTGTTCAATGAAATCAAACACTTCCTGAATGAAAATGGTAGCTCTTCGAGAGATCTTCGATTCCATAAGGTTGGATCGAATTTTTATAATCTATATTCGCCAAAATTTGATGACAAAGGCGCACAGTTTGAAGGGGGTTTGGAGACTGACGGGGAGGCTAGGGGTGATCGGAATTGGGCTGCAGGCGGAGTCAACGACGGCGGTTTGGGTGACAGTGGCCGATCGAGGTCCGGCTACATGTAGGGTGTGCGTGGTTCGAAGATTAGAAGCGGATTTGGGTTCCTGAAAGAAAAACATGAATACGAGAAGGAGGGCGGATCTTTTAGCGCTGACGTTGCAGTTGATGTATGGTGAGGGGTTTTATTTTATTTTATTATAAATTTGAAAATTCAAATGTTTAAACTCGTATAACTTTCTCATATGACCTCAAATCGACACGTGGTTTGTTGCGTTGGAATCGTATCGACGAGCTCTTCGCGATGGAGCTGATTTGGACAAATTATGAGACTGTTGATTTTTGATCTAAAAATTTGGATTTGAATTCCGTTTGAAACCAAGGTGAGTGATTAAACCCACTCACATCTAGCTAAAATATTCTAATATTAGTTAAATTAATATCATGTCATGGTATGATTGTATTGTTTGTTGTTTGATAGTTATAATTGCATATTATGTTGATTGACACCGATAATTTAATTTAATTGGACTGTTAGAATGAAATTTTCAGTTAAGTTGAAATTCTATATTGTTGCTAGTTTTAAAAAATACACCCGACATCTGATTACTGGTAAAATTATGAATTGTTGGAATGTATTGACATGACATATGGATCAGTTATGATATATTTACATATTAATGTTTATTTATGTGAATTTACCTGTTATTCACCTTGATTTTATATAACCAGTGTTTGTATTGATTAATCCCAACCATTACCCTAGATGTTACGGACATCAAATAAGCCAGGGATTAAAATCATTAAAATGAATTAAGAACGTAGGTTGAAATGATAAATACCTATGACCCTGATTTGGAAATGATATATATCCTTTTCCAAAATACTAAAATTAAAATTTTTAAGTATTACTTGGCCATAGGATAGAAAATTATATACGGACACCGGTTGGTTAAATAAAAACTGTTTTTTAACCCTTAATTTTGGAATATTATTTTAAAGACAATAAATGATATTATTAATTGATTTTCTTTGAATTTGAACTTTAAGATTTGAAATTTGAAATTTTAAATTTTAAGAAATTCGTAAATGTGAATAACTAAAGTTTGAATTGAATTATTAAATCGAATTTGAACTTTAAGCTTTGAAATTCTATTATTTGAATCGAATTATTAAATCGAATTATTTGAAATCGAACTGTTGAATCGAATTGAAAGATAAATGGGAAGTCAAATCCTTTTAAATTAAGATATCGAAATTTAGTCGATTGATTTGAAACTGAAATATGATTTCCAATTTGGTTAAATTTTGAAGAAACGTTTCTAATCCAACTATAGTATTTTAAACCATTTTATAAACTATTTTATATTTTAACTATAGATTTTTCTAAATCTGAAAATTCTAATTTAAATACAAATTATTTATATTCAAACTATTTAAATTATATATCTAAACTACTTTTTTTAACTATTTTAATATTCAATTTATTTTAAAGTTGGAATTATTTCAATATTTTAAATTGGTTTGAATAGAGATTTTGTTATGAATAATATTATGTCTTGAATATTGAAATGATTTTAAGAAAATCTAATATTTTGATATGAAGTACGAACCCTTTGAAATGTAATGGAACTGACCGATGTGAAAAATGTAAACGATTGGTTGTTAAAGAGACCGGGATCGGCTATTGTCATACTCTCTACCAATATCGAAAACCACTTTAACAACTGTGTATGCGGTGGAGTTCCAGAATGAAGTAGGTTGATTTGGAGGCGATTACCGGATTTGAAGAAAGAGAATGATAATGGATATCCTTGACCTTCGGGTCATAATTAAAATGACTAAAACATGGCTATACCGAGACCAAGTGGAGTTAGCTACCTCCATCGGCAACACTTCTTCCTTTATTACTATAGTCCCTCGGTTTGATTGATTTGATTTGATGCGCATCCGTGATTTGGGAGTGTTGTTCGAGGTGGGCGGTAGTCGCGGCTATGCGTTACCACCAGTCTGGGCATGCAACTAGTATATTCATACTGTGGGCAATCCTTGTGTGCCTTGTCATATTATCCTGATCGAGCCCCCTACGATTTTGATTTAACGTTGTCGTATCACGGCGCATCCCTATCCGCCGACGTACTGGTGTGTTATATGCAAACTGTACGGCAACGGTATAAATGGTGTAAGGGTAATAATGGTAATCCCGCTTACACTATTTCAATATATTATATTTAACCATAGACACTTATAATAGCATATTATATTACATAGTATCTAGTTTAATGGATCCTTAGGAGATGAAAATTCCTGTAATATCCTTTAAGTTATTGCACTCATATTGTCGCATGAATCTGATTTAACTAATATGAGAATGTTTTAGTTCTGATCTGTCTTTTCTTTTATGCTCGGGTCAGCCTGAGTTTTCAGTTATTGAAGATACCATTTTGTAGATGAAGATGGATCTCAACAGACGTATTTATTACTACATATATCCGCTGCAAATATTGGTATGTTTATGACAGTTAACTCTGATAATCGTTATAAGTGTATAATCAAATGTATGTTTTAACAGCTTCATGAACTATCATTTAATTATTACATTTTGTCCTTACGCTGTGAGATTCTATGTTTGTTTTTTTCTTCTTCTCTTCTTTTTCTTATATAAATCCCAATAACTATCCGTATTTTTGATTTGTTTAAGTCGGCATTGAGGATCATTGTCGAGTTGAACGGTCAAAAATCTCGGATGTTACATTTGGTATTAGAGCCTTGGTTTAGCGAAAACCTTAGCTCTATTTGGGATTAACTCATTAGAGATAGGGTAGTAATACTCGAAAATGAGTTTGAGTGTATATGAGAGAGCGTACTTGTAATTTTGATATAAAATGATTTTGTATTGTGTTGATTTGTTGTGTTGAGTTTTTATGAATTCTGGTCGGTACTTGGGACGTCAAGGCATCGATAGGGATTTCTAAACACTCGAATAGTGTTTATTGACGTAATATTGTTTTGAATTATATTTATATATCTAATTATTTGAAAATTTATGAATTGTGATTTTTGTTGATGATAATATTAGATTTTCATCTTTTATCATTCGATTGTTCAATAATTTAGAACTATTGGTTATTGAATGATTTAAGAAAATTGAAATATTGAAAATTAATTCAGTAATGAAATAAGAAATTAAATATGAATTTGAGAATTTAATTTTCGGGCGGTTTTGTAATATTGATTTAAAAATGGTTTTGAAATAATATATTTATATTTTAAAAAGTTGTTTCATATAGAAATTGTTTTCAAATGAATTTTGAAAAAAAGTGTATATTCCCCCTTTGCCTCTGGAAAATGATCTCGGTAATGAGTGCACACATTATCGACGTTATTTTCAAGAGACTAAGTGGGGGAGACCACTTAGAATTTTTATACTTTGTTTGGAAATTTGGATTTCATTTAAATCCTTTAAATTATGGTTAGATATATTATTTTAAAGTTGATTTGGAAACGAACCCGAAGTTGAAATTTTAAGTTCTTGAATAGTTAATAAATTTCAAATTGTTGAAATGAACTAAAAATTGAAATTATAGAAATTTCTGAATATATAATAAGAAAATGAATCCAAGAGAGTTATAATTAAAATAAAACTCTTTAGAGGTTGAAACAATGAATTCAAAATAAATTGAAATTGTTGAACTTGTATGAAAATCGAACATTTCCATAACATATATATAACTTAACAATTAATCAAAAGGTAACATGTTATTGGAATAAAGTTGGATAATATACAAGTACTGGTATGGATAATGAATGTTGAAAAAAATTGACGGGAGATATATACGAATGAAAATTAAGTTATGAAATGAACGAGATATACTTGGTTATGCTTGAAATTGAATTTAACTAGGTAATGAAGATAAACCAAATCAATGAAATAAACTAGTAAAATCTTGTTTGGTAACAAATTAATTTGTTGGCTTTTAAAAATGAATAAACATAAATCACGACTATAAACGATGTATGCTTAGTTTGTTTTGGAATTGAATTCAACTAAGTGGGGCAAACAAACTAAATCAATGAAATAGGCTAATTTAGTGAATTATTCAGTTATGAATTAAATGTGTTGATATAGATGGTTGAATGTTTGACGATTTAAGATGGTCGATATTTTCAAGATTGAATAAATGGTTAAGTAGTTTGTTAAAATACAAGTGAATTGGTTTATAATTTGTAAATTTAACGATGGTTGAACGAATTAATTAAATGTAATTAAAACGAGCTCGTCGGGTAGCTGCAGTTCGTAATTTTCCGAATTGAAGTTTAAATGAATGTATAGGATCCAAAATAAATCGGAATTCTTTGAAACAAGAATCTTTTGGATCAATTGTAATATAATTTTCTAATGAAAGAGAAAATTTTAAATTTCGACTTGTAGATTTTAAGATATGTGTAATTCAAATTTTCAGAAAAATCGCGGTATGGCAATTCCTGATTTAAAACTAAAATATTAATAAAATCAAGTTGAATAAAAATTTATATGGCTAAATATATATAAATTGACAATTTTCTAATACGCCTTTTCGAGGATGAAAAGTTTTAAGTGGGGGAGAATGTAACATCCCGATATTTTACGACAATTTAAAATATTTAATTTAATGTCTTTTGAACAAAAATTTCTTTTAAATATTAAAATTTATTATTTATATCTTATATTGATAAGGTAGGAATAAGATTTGACTTGTTGAACAAAAATATGCAATAGCTATATACGAGAAAGTTGGAGATGATAATTTAGTTATATAGAAATTTGAAATTTATTTGAACTTCTATATTTTGATTTGATTAGAGATTATAACTGTTGAATTTAATTTTAGGTAAATAAGTGAAAACTGAATATTTTATTAATAAATATTGAAATTTGACATTTTTGTAAATAATAATAGAATTCAATGAAATTAATTTTATTTGATCCAGAATTGTAAATTATTGTAATTTCTAAAATTTCGTAATCACCGGAATTATAGTTTAATCGTAAGAAATTAAAACACGTACAAAATTACATGTACAATTCAATTAAATAATCATGTTTTAAAAGAAAACAGCTATAGACTTTGGAATTTTGCCTTAAAACTTATCCCATTGCGTTCAGAAGACGTCAAAACCTATTGTTAGACAGTAAGCGGGCCTAATTTGGACTCAGTCCAAAATTTTGCATCAAAACACGCTAAATGAGAATTATAATATTAAAATAATTTCTTAAACCCTAAATGTTTTCTATGGCCGCAGCCTCATCTATTTTATATGGCCAGAAATGTTCAGATTTCCTTCCTCTTTTTCTTCCAATCTGTTCAATGGAATCAAACACTTTCTGAATGAAAATGGTAGCTCTTCGAGAGATCTTCGATTCCACAAGGTTGGATCGAATTTTTATAATCTATATTCGCTAAAATTTGATAACAAAGGCGCACGGTTTAAAGGGGTTTTGGAGACTAACGTGGAGGCTAGGGTGATTGGAATTGGGCTGCAGGCGGAGTCGGCGACGGCAGTTTGGGTGACAGTGGTCGATCGAGGTCCGGCTACATGTAGGGTGTGCATGGTTCGAAGATTAGAAGCGGATTAGGGTTCTTGAAAGAATAAAACGAATACGAGAAGAAGGAGGGCAGACCTTTTAGCGCTGACGTGGCAGTTGATGTATGGTGAGGGGTCTTATTTTATTTTATTATAAAATTGAAAATTCAAATGTTTAAACTCGTATAACTTTCTCATATGACTTCAGATCGACATGCGGTTTGTTGCGTTGGAATCATATAGATGAGCTCTTCGCGATGATGCTGATTTGGGCAGATTTTGAGACTGTTAATTTTTGGGCTAAAAATTTGGATTTGAATCTCGTTTGAAACCAAGGTAAGTGATTAAACCCACTCACATCTAACTAGAATATTCTAATATTAGTTAAATTAATATCATGTCATGATATGATTGTATTGTTTGTTGTTTAATAGTTATAATTACATATTATGTTGATTGACACCGATAATTTAATTTAATTGGACTGTTAGTATGAAATTTTCGGTTAAGTTGAAATTCTATATAGTTGCTAGTTTAAAAAAACCACCTGACATCTGATAACTGGTAAAATTATGAACTGTTAGAATGTATTGTCATGATATATGGATTGATTTTGATATATTTACATATTAATGTTTATTTATGTGAATTTACCTGTTATTCACCTTAATTTTATATAACTAGTGTTTGATTGATTAATCCCAACCATTACCCTAGATGTTATGGGCATCAAATAAACCAGGGATTAATCATTAAAATGAATTAAGAACATAGGTTGAAATGATAAATACCTATGACCCTGATTTGGATTGAAATGATATATATCCTTTCCCAAATTACTAAAATTAAATTTTTTAAGTATTACTTGCCCATAAGATAGAAAATTATATACGGACACCGGTTGGTTAAATAAAAACTGTTTTTAACCTTGAATTTTGGAATATTGTTTTAAAGACAATAAATGATATTATTAATCGATTTTCTTTGAATTTGAACTTTGAGCTTTGAAATTTTAAATTTTAAGAAATTCGTAAATGTGAATAACTAAAGTTGAAACTGAACTGAATATAAAATATAAATTTACCGAAATTAAATCTTCGATATTTACTTTAAATTTACTTTATTTATAGTAATAATTGAATTGTGATCTTGAGATTTTAAAAATCGAATAATTCAAAATGAGAACTATAATTGAAATTTAGTTATTTGAATCGAATTATTTGAAATCGAACTATTGAATCGAATTGAAAGATAAATGGGAAGTCAAATCCTTTTGAATTAAGATATCGAAATTTAGTCGATTGATTTGAAACTGAAATATGATTTCCAGTTTGGTTAAATTTTGAAGAAACGATTCTAATTCCAACTATAGTATTTTAAACCATTTTATAAACTATTTTAATAATAATTACTTTTCTTTGTAGACTATTTACCTTATAACTATTTTATATTATTTAATTATTTTAAATAAACCATTTTAATAATTAAATATTTATTTTATAAACTATTTTATATTTTGACTATAGATTTTTATAAATCAGAAAATTCTAATTTAAATACAAATTATTTATTTTCAAACTATTTAAATTATATATCTAAACTAATTTAAATATATTTTTAACTATTTTAATATTCAATTTATTTTAAAGTTGTAATTGTTTCAAGATTTTAAATTGGTTTAAATGGAGATTTTATTATGAATAATATTCTATCTTGAATATTGAAATGATTTTAAGAAAATCTGATATTTTGATATGAAGTACGAACCCTTTGAAATGTAAAAGAACTGACCTGTATGAAAAATGTAAACGATTGGTTGTTAAAAAGACCGGGATCGCCTATTACCATACTCTCTGCCAATACCGAAAACCACTTTAACAACTGTGTACGTGGTGGAGTTCCAGAATGAAGTAGGTTGATTTGGTGGCGATTACTGGATTTGAAGAAAGAGAACGATAATTGATATCCTTGACCTTCGGGTCATAATTAAAACGACTAAAATAGGGCTATACCGTGACCAAGTGGGATTATCTACCTCCATCGGCAACACTTCTTCCTTTATTACTATAGTCCCTCGGTTTGATTGATTTGATTTGATGCACATCCGTGATTTGGGAGCATTGTTCGAGGTGGGCGGTAGTCGCGGCTATGCATTACCACCAGTCCGGGTGTGCAACTAGTATATTCATACTCTGGGCATTCCTCGTGTGCCTTGTCATATTATCCTAATCGAGCCCCCTACGATTTTGATTTAACGTTGTCGTATCAAGGCGCATCCCTATCCGCCGATGTGCTGGTGTGTTATATGCAAACTGTACGACAACGTTATAAACGGTGTAAGGGTAATAATAGTAATCCCGCTTACACTATTTTAATATTTTATATTTAACCATAGACACTATTATAGTAGCGTATTATATTATATAGATCTAATTTAATGGATCCTTAGGAGATGGAAATTCCCGTAACATCACTTAAGTTATTACACTCATATTATCGCATGAATTTGATTTAACTAATATGAGAATATTTTTGTTCTGATCCGAGTGTTTTGTCTTTTCTTTTATGCTCGCTGAGTTTTCAGTTATTGAAGATACCATTTTGGAGATGAAGATGGAGCTCAACAAACGTATTTATTACTATATATATCCGCTGCAAATATTGGTATGTTTATGCCAGTTAACTCTGATAATCGTTGTAAGTGTATAATCAAATGTATGTTTTAACAACTTCATGAACTATCATTTAATTATTATATTTTGTCCTTCCGCTGTGAGATTCTATGTTTGATTTTTTTCTTCTTCTCTTCTTTTTCTTATATAAATCCCAATAACTATCCGTATTTTTGATTTGTTTAAGTCGACATTGAGGATCATTGTCGATTTGAACGGTCAAAAATCTCGGATGTTACAGGGCTTCACCATTACAACACTTTTTACTAGCCGAACGCTTGGGCTACCTTCATCACTGTACGCAACCATTATTATACAACATAACATTTTTCTGAATTTGTTCATGAGGGAAACCGACCGGAGTCGTAAAACCCTCCCTAGTGCACCTAGCCCGGTCCGCGAGCACCACATAATTGGCTGATCTTAGCATATGCACCATTTTGAGTTTCAAACCCATGTCACTATTACCATGGCGCAAGGTCCTTAACCGCTGGGCTACCATTGCGGACTATTGTACAACATAACATGCTTATATATTATTCTAATATTACCTATTACTTGTAAACAAGAAGAACCAAACATCGATTAACAATCCGATATAGTACAAATAATTGAACATGAAAACAATAAGACCAAGATGACAAGATAAGGAAAACGTACTGAGCTTATATCACCAAGAGAGTGGCACAGTCATCTTTTTATAAATGACGAATCAAATGATGAGGAGGTTATACTCCATTAAACATTTTTTCCTTTTTCTTTGTCAAACATCTATGGTTAAAAATGCTAAAAAAATGATATGCATCAACTACTTTGTAAAAAAAGAAAGAGTGTAGGTCGAAGAGATTAAGAACATAGGAAAACAAAACAACCATCATGGTGGAGAGTGTACCATGGATTGCACAAAGAGATGGAATTGTATACAATGTATCAATTGCTAGTGAATTTTATTTTGTTTGGTTCTGATTTCATAATTTTTTTTCTAAACGCATCCTCTTCTAGTCATGTTATTTGGTTATTCCACACCCGTTCTCAAGCAGAACACTGAAATTAGATGGGAAAATATTAGTTTTAAAATGAAAATCAACAAAGCAGAAATCAAGCTTCTTGAAACCAAAAGGAGATTTGATCTGCAACAAATGAAGTATAGTTATTGTGAAAAATCCAATTCATTACTGAACAGGGAACTTAAAACTATTTGAGAAAGAGATTTAGAGATTGAATTGAGTGATTCTTATAATGCAAATCTTGCTGAAATTCTAAATAAAATGACAACGACGTTGATGATCAAATGCTGAAGTAGTTGAAAGATATACGATGATAAGCCATAATGGTGATCAGAACGAATAACCAAATTAATGCAAAATGGATATTTAATTTACGTATTTCTTTGTATATTTTGGCATGGTAAGGGTGGAGATGGAAAAAGAAGTACATGGATGAGAGAATCAGATGTAAATGAGGTGAATTTTTTTTATTTAGTTTTCTTTTTTTGTGGTTGAGCAGAAATTGGTTTTAGTTGCCAAGTTGATGATTACAATTCATCATCCACAGTACAAAATAAATAAATAAATAACTACATACTAGTTAAATTAAAACATTCTTTATAAATGGTTAGCTTAGAGTTGCAAACGCATATCGTTTACTTTATAGCTATGTTTAAATATCTCATTAGAATATTCAATTATTGTTATATGCAAATGTATTATATATTCCTTAAAGTTACAACTCGAGCCTTTGAATTTATGAATGAATCAAAGCCTTGTTCTAGGTATTATTTCCTTATGTTTGCGGTCTCTTAATAAAAACAGAGTTGTTCCTACAAATTCTAGTATCTCAAAATAAATTTAAAACTAGGCCTCTGCTCACACTCTAATGACTATAAAATACATTATTTTCCCAAAAATTTGTATTAAATATTAATAATAAATATATTAATAAGGTGTTATGTTTCAGTTCTTTCATTAAATTATAGTCATCAATGGTATTGTTTAACATAGGAAACATTTACATTTCCACTACTAGTGTGCGAGTATTCTTAACTTCAGTATTGGTAATATTATCAATGTCGTTCATTTTGGCGGTATTACCTATATTAAAAAAAAATCTTAATTTTTGATTATTTTTAGTAAAAGATTGATTCTTGCTTTTAATAAATCTTTTGCTAGAAATAATTAAATATTAAGATTCTATTTAAGTGTAGATTATACTACTTGTTGATAAAAATGAATAAATCAAAGATAGTATATCGGCTTTGAAGTTGATCCTCACTTTAATAGTGAAGTGGTATATGTTGTTGGTGTTATAAAAAATATAATTGATTATTGTATTTTATTAAACTGACATTGTTTTTTCATTCTTTTATTTATTATTGACAATCTAAATAAATTATTTATGGCGTTTTGTATTTGGACTTATTAGAACGTGTGCAAGGGTCTTGGTTTAAACTTGTCTTTAGGTACTAAAATTATTAGCATCGATCGTGCTTCCAAGCCAATCTCTCTTTTTCAAAATTTTGTTGAAACAATGCAAAAGTTCAAAGCTAAATTATTGTAGTCTCCCTTTTTTTCTTTTTCTTTTTCTTTTTTGGTTGCATCGTAAAAATAACAAAAATCTATTTATTTTGAAACTTGTGCACTGAACTTCTTAGTAAAATATTGGTTAACATTTTTCTTTGTATAATGATATCGATTTTGTTTAGTCGGTTTTGGTATGTGTAATTTAGTTATGGTTAAATGGACTTTTGTATAAGTTTATGGTTAAAATTTTATCATGTACACTTTGATAACAAAATAGTTATATGGTATCAGTTTATGTTTATTACTCCCAAATGATCATGAAGTGAATGAATCTATGTATAGTTTATCGGAAATCGCCATGTTTGGCCAATAGTGCACATAAAAATCAAGATTATTTTACTTAATAGTAATTTTTCAATAATGACCTTAATTTTTGAATAAAATGAAATTATATTTCCTAAGATATGTTTTATTTGATTGAATTGGCATAGTTAAAGAGAAAATTTATGGAAATAAAATTTGGTTTGTTAAATCTTTTTAATAATAAAGTTTGTATGTTCCCTTTTTGATTAGGATTATATGTGTAGATTTTGATTATGAACATGCGTATTGGCAGACAAAATTTTTTGGTGTAGAATGTGTATATTTCCTTTTGGACTTTCTTTTTTGTATAAAAGCATGCTTATTAGTTAGATATTTACTAAAATTTATACAAGATATTGTGTCATTCTCCACTTTGAATTTTTTTTTTTTTTTTTTTTTTTTTCGAGATCAAAGCCTTGAGGTAAGTTCATTAAAGGCTATAAAGTTTAGTTGTAACTCAAGCCTTGGAGATTGTGAATCGAGCAAAGCTTTATTTTTTGTTGCTACCAAATTCAAATTGTTGATGTTCGATTAGTGGTTGCATTTGATGTATTGATTTGTAATTGTTACATTTTTCTTGAGAATTTGACTTGACATTTTCACTATAAAGTAATGGATATTTCAAATATTCTTGCGTGGTTATGTTTTCCCTATATACTAAAGAGAATACAATGGAGATTTTTATGTCGATTCAGCATTACCTACATTTAACCTTGTACAATTAATTGTAATTTCCTTTTAGGTTGAAACTTTTAACGGGGAAAAAGAAAATCAAATGAAATTTTGATTTTAAACTTGCAAGACACGCCCTTTAGGTATTTCAAGCTTTCGGTATGCTATTTGGATTCAAACGAGACTCGGACACACTTATGTGGATTCAAATGGGACACCAAGTACACTCATTTGAATTCAATCGGGTTACCAAACACACACCCACGTAAATTCAAACGGGATAATAAACACTTAGCATAAAAGAGAAATCCTTTTAAGATTATGGTGCGGGAGTTTTTCATACTTAACACCGAAGGATCTAACTCAGGAAATATCGTGTATAAACATAAGAATTTTATGGCAGGTTACCATCAGAGATGCTATAATACACATATAAACTCGTGGCTTTCGCTTTTCTATGGCAAATGATAAGGAGATCTGTCCACTTAAATGATTAAAGGGTTATCTCCGCTCTTGTGTATTGTCTAGATATTTCCAAAAGAACCAGAGTTTTGCTAACAAGAAAAACAATCATTTGTTTAGTGGAGCACTAGGTAAATGTAGGAGTGTACTCATAAGGATGTGCCCTTGAACCAAAACCACTAGCAAGACTAGTTATGTTTTCACTATAATACCCTACTAGCTGCGTACAATGCTTCGAAAGGATAGCTCTGATCTTTGTGTAGGAGGATATTGCTCGACATATCGGGGGAACCTCCATGAAAACCGTATATATTTTGTGCATGCATCATGTCCGTTTTTGATTATATTCCTAGTATTGTTGTGATGTACACTAATTAACATCATGACTATATGTTTATTAGTACTTTCATCCTTTGACATAACTATGATATCACTATATTTTGATATGAAATGGTTTGCTAATCGTAAGGTAAAAACCTGCTTATGTGCAGCATGGCCTTACGATACGTCAATTTTGATAACGTAAAAAGCTCATTTATAAGTGTTTTCTCACGCTTGAATTAGATGATCCGCATGTTATTTCATTATAAAATTTGGGTTGGATCGAGCACATTGACATATTAGATTTGGAGCTTCTGTGATAAGTTGGATGCCAAGACGCACTCTTGTACTTATATTATTTAAAAATATCATTGTTGTTGTTATTTATCAATGTTTATGAGAGCATATTATTATTAATGTCCATAATGATTTATAGTTTAATACTATGATGTATCTCTATTTTGTTGTACGTTTAAAATTCTTTCTGTTAGTAAAGATTATTGTATATTTTAGATTATTTATTCCATCGTGAGATTTTGTTTTGTATCTTCTTCCTTTTCCCCCCAAACAATCCTTCTTTTTCAGTGCTTGAATGTCTGGTATGTTAATACCGTGAATATATTAGTGTCGACTTTTAAAGGTGGAAAAAGGGAGTCGTTGCAACTAGAGTCAACGAAGGCTTTAGGGTCATGCATCATAAGGTCCGAAGCTCCATTGTGAAAAAGGTAAGAATTAGTACCAGTTGCTATATTTTGCACGATGTAGTTCGGACATGATGAATCGTTCTGTGACTTAGCACAGATCTTGGACCTCGGACCTTGGTTTGCTCATTGTTTATTACGTTGACTATATTAGGAGCTTTGACAAGCTTGTGGCTTCGTCTCTAGGTCTCATTGGATATTTGAGTTTGATAGTTCTAGCTCTGAAATCTTACTTGATTAATTTGATTCGTTTGAACGTGGCTAGGTCAAAAGACCGGATAACAAAAACTAAGGTGCTTTGCGAGAATAGATCTTGGGTTAGCTCGTGATAATCAACATGTGTTTAGATTTAGAATTTTTAGAATTTCTTTATAATTTTGATTTTAAGGAACTTATGTAGAGATTCAAAATATAAAATAATCCCCTCTCAGAAAAAGATTTAAAAAATACTATATGTTTTAGCTTAAAACAAAATGCAGTAAATTGCACTTTCAAGAATTGCGGATGTTCGTTGTTTAAGCTGAAAATATTTGATAAATCTTGAATTGCATATATCAACAATCAAAAATGCGGACTTTCATACTAAAATGCAAACTAACTAAAATAAAAATTACAAATTTCTGCAGAAAAAGTGCATGGTATTGTAAAAAAAAAAAAAAAATCTTGCAATTTTTCATAAAAAAATCAAAAGAGAACTTAGTTTTGATCATAAAATCTTGCAATTGAGTTCAAAATTTATTTCAAAAGAAAATTTGAAAATTAAACTAAGCGTGTAATTTAGAACATGTTTCTGATGATTATTTCATATGTATCAAACTCGAAAATTGGATGCAAATCCTAGTTTTAGTATACATTTTTTTGGCCAGACCGACAGGTTTTTATAGCGACCATAAACACTTAATATTATAACAAACACTAATTACAAATATTATAGGAGTTTGGCAGATTACCAAACTACATTTGGTTTTTAAGGTAAACCGTCCATCACATATACAGTTTTTAAAGTGATTCGTCCACTGCAACCAATCTAGATGACAGAACTGGAGTTAGACACTATTTCAGAACTACATAAAGGTTTCAAACTCCAGGCAAGGAGTTAGTTACAGTTACTATCACAAGCATAGAATAACAATTAGTATTATATGAACAACAACACAAATAACACAAGATAGCTACAGCAATGCAGCTCCACTACATCAAACTTTCATTAGTCAATATGACATGATATGTGAACTGCACATCCAACTCATCCAATAAGAGACTACATTTCACTATACTTGCTCAGGCAAGGACACCAAACCGAGCTATACAGACCTAAACAAAAAGCAATAACATGACTATCACAAAAACAGCTTGCAAAACAATCCACCACCAACTGCACCTAAAAAAAACATCCCTAAAGTGAAGCTTCACCATCAACGACCCGATAGATTAGTGTTCAGAACAACATCAATACTTGCAGAAGGAAACATGATTACATGAGACTTCGACATAGCATACAAAAGAATGTGACATGAACCGAAACTTTGACATAGCAAACAAAGCATCTGACATGATATAGTACCATACCTAAGGGCATTAATAAAAGTAGGAGATGGAACTAAAGAAAGGAAACAACACCAAACTATCAACAAGAACCCATAACAAGCGCCAACACTGAACTCGTGGCAAGAAGGTGTTGCATTAACAAAGAAGCATAACCATCACCCCAAGACAACACTACCTAAGAGGACTTCCATCAGTGCATAAGCTTCAAGCGAACCACCACCTGCTATAGGCGGCAGCTCAACTTGGAGTTCAACACATATCTCTAATCTCCCAACTCACACAACATAACTTCCTTCCACCCAAAACCAAACTACACATCCATCAACTCGTGAACCTTTAAGACGACAACCAAAGAACATTGACTTACGAACTCCACAAATTGCACCAACACAGACCAACACAACAAATCCAGAGTGTCCAAACAATCTATACAAACGTTCACTAAGCTAGGGATAAAGCACAACTACCCCGAAGCATACTCGATAAATAAAAGAAATCAGGTGCAAGCCATACCGAATATGGAGGAAGGTTTAGTCGCGAGGCAACTCAAAGAGCACGACCAGATGGTGCACCCAGGGAACTCTACGAAGGTGTCGAAACTTGCACAGCCCAACAAGTCGAACCACAACCAGAAAATTGGCACAACACTATGGTCAAAACCTACACAGGATAACACCAAAAAACACCGACCAATTCCACCTGACAAAAGCCAAACAATGCAGGACATAAATTTGTCGTGCAATGACTCACACTACACCATATATGCAAATTAGGCTGTGTTTTGGACCGTATCTAATGTAATTAGGATATTTATAATTTAATTTCAACTACCACAATAATATTAACATTATTTTTAATATGTTACACATCACAATCACAATACACAAATCACCAAACCATCCATATAAATAAATACTCAACTACCCAATTCCATTTACAACGCCACAAATGTCCATCTGCAGAGTATGAAAGCGAGTGTTGCTAATATCCGTACATCGCTTCTATTTCAAATGATTTGTGTAGAGTTCTTGTGTGGAACCCTAAAAATAAATAACATAACAAAAATAATTTTAGTGAGAGAGTTCTCACATTAGGTTCCACTCCGCCATTCTTTATTGATGATTGTTTTTAATAAAATTAAACACGACGTTTAATTTTATCAGAAATTCCAACAACTCATGTTTCAGTCCAGATTTGTTCCATGGCGTGGTGTCCAACTCGGTGATTCCAACGCATGATGTTTCGATGAATTATGCTTCCATATTAATGATATAAAATCATTTTAAGTTTACACATACATTTATTTGAATTAATTACATCATTAATGGTTTAATTACAATCATTAGCACTTAAATCAGGTTATTAGAATTTTGTAAACCCTCATTTACGTTTCCAGTAGAAGCTCCCTTTACCTTTATCGCTGCCCCAACCACTAGGCTACGCCGAAACGTCGACCACACCCACCGCCTGTCCCCCGCTCTGTCATGAACCAGCGTCGACCAACCTTGCCACCTTAAAATCCTCCGTCGTCATGAATGGATCAAACCCAAAATCCAACCCCCCTCAGTTGACCGGAGGTTAACTCATCGCCACCGTGGGTAGCCCAGTCCCGTCTGCCCCCAACGCCACCAGTCTAGTGTCGGTAGCCACCACAATAACCCATAAACCGCATCTAATACATTGCAAAAATTTCGTCGCCTCCGTGCTTTGATGATCGAGCCATGACCACCGATGAGCTCCCCTCCCCGTGTCGATCATCTTTGTCGTTGAACTCCGAACCCAATAACGCCTGGATTGGCTGATTGATTCTTGGTCGTTCGTGATGGTTATGGTAAATGGCGGCTCAGAGGGTTGATTAGAACAACATTTATATATATACTTATATTTAATATTATTTTAATTTTAATATTAGTGGTTTATTGCCCCAAACTCCAAATCAAACTCAAGAACTGTCGCCCCTAGCTAAATATCCCCATTACTAACACAATGGGATATGTTTCGTAAGCCAATTCGATTGTTTCGATCAATTTTCATCAAAATTAAAATATAAATCAATATATTGAATTTTAAACGTACATTTTAATTTACCGAGGCAACATACTGACTCCTAAAATTACAGAAAAATTAAATCTAGCTATATTTTGACGATACGGTCCTAAAAAACTAGTTTCATCGAATATGGAGATCGTTTGAAAAATGACATTTTTAACTAGTCGATTAAATTCAAACTGAAATTCACAACACGTTTGAATTTACCACGCCTACATATTAATTTCAAAAATTATGAAATTTGAAACCTAAAAATAATTTGGCATTCCGGATCCAACAAAAGTGGTTTCATCGAAAACGGAGGTCGTTTGCAAAATGGCTATTTTTAAGGGCTATATATTAATATATATATAAATTAAATAGGGACTATTTTAAATTTTAAACTGGACGTAACTTACAATTTATATTATGAAATCTGAATTTTTCACATTCATTAGAAAGATATAATTTAACAGATTCAAATGTTTCTTGTTTTACTGAAATTCGATTTATATTGAATTCTGTACATTCATTTGAAATTAAAAATTGAATTTTCAAACTATCGCGCCATTTCGAGTTCGTTTTATAAAAAATATAAATTTATACGTTCTAACTTTGATTTAAATAAATTTCAAATCGTTATTATTTAAAATGAATCATTTTAAATATTCAAAATCCATTAAAATAGCAAAAATAAAATTTTTAAATTGCCTCTGAATTTCTAGTTTGATACAGCATGACTCTAAGCCGTATTAAATAGTGGCGTGTTTAAATATTGGATACGACCTTAAACCGTATCAAAATCAAAATTTGATACGACTCTAAGTCGTATCTAAGTACAAATAGATACGGCAATTAACCGTATCTCAATGCAAATAACATACGACTTTAAACTATATCTAAATTATTACCAGATACGAATATAAACCGTATCTAAATTATCTATAGATACGAATATATACAAAAGAAGTAAATATCATGCAAACTCTATTTGACAAATTATAAAAGTAAACGAAACAATTGTACGAAATATTTCATACCAATCCAACAACATATATATAATGATACATGTTGTTTCATTACATTACAATAAAGAAGGTACATGTTGTTTCATTACATTATAATAAAGAAGATGCATGTTGTTTCATTACATTACAATAAAGAAGATACATACCACTGTTTCGTATATAATGTTTCATAATTATAATAAAGAAGGTAAACTCGGTATTTTAGCAACTTCGGCGACCACTCTCCGCTTTTTAACTTCGGCGATCGACCACTTTGATCCACAACTAATCCATTCACCAAGATAAAGGTTTTAACTTTCTAGTTAAGAATTTACTGGGTGATCAATCGGATGGATGCATTTTAGCTCATGCACCTGGGTCAGGTATTCATGCCAACTTATGCATTTAACTAAGCACCAGGACTAGCAAAGAGGATAATATCAAGTGTCATATGCTGCTTCATCAAACCTTGGGAAAAAGCATTTGATACTTGATATTATCCCCTTTGCTAGTCCCGGCGCTTAGTTAAATGCATAAGTTAGGATAAAATATCTAACCCAGCGACGTGAGCTAAAGTGCATCCACCTGGTGAATCACCAGTAATTCTTAACCAGAGAGTTAAAGCCTTCACTGGTGCGTCACCAGTACATTCTTAACCAGAATAGACATGCATCATTTTCGTCTACTACTTGCAACCTAATTTGCATTAGAACAATGAGTCAGAATATACATATACAACACACACACACATACACTGCACACATGATTAAGGTATATAGTGCACATACACAACACACACATATACATATACAACACACAGACACACACACACTCTTGTATATAGTGCAACATGTGTGATATGATCAACACATGATCAAGGTCAAGAGCACAAAGGCTAGTGAGAACATGCAACAACCCAGTTAAAATTTCAAATGCAAGGCACCACACTCAAGTGATCAAGTCAAAGTCAAAGAGAACCAAAATAATATATGCAAGCTGCCACAAAATTGGCATAACAAGAGCAACATACAAATGGATCAGAGGTGCATCAAATTACATGCACAAAATAAGACATGGAATATCACAAATAACTTAAGTGCACATATACACAAAGCAAGCATGCATGAACAAGTCGCAAGGCAGGCATGAGTTCACAACAACATATACACACTGGCTCAACCAACAACATGTGCAACATGCACAAGTGCGTGGACAAAGGAAGTTAAAGTTAAGATAACAACATGTGCAAATGTCAAGTGCACAACAACATATAATATAGAAACTAGAGATCACCAAAAAAATACATGCAAATCGAGTTGGTCAAAGGTACAAGACTGGGTGCATATGGAAAAGCATAGCCAGGTTAAAGCTCAAAGCAAAACTAGAAATGGCACGCATAACACAGTGGCATACATTGGAGATGTGTACACAAGTATGTACAAAATTGCATACCCAACAGCAAGCCTACCACAAGGCAGTTTTCAAGACCAAACAACATGCACAATTGTTAAGTGTAGCAATATAGTTCAGGAAAGTGGTAATTACACAAGAATGCCAAGTACAACATGAGTTTCGGGTTCGATCAACATGCACAAGCGTGAAAGAATGGAAACATCGTGCAAGAAAAAGGGGAGACTTGTTTTTGAATTCGAGCAAGAATATACGAAACATTACAAAACTATGACAATACCCAATTCAAACCCAATAACACAATAGCAGCGTGAATTCAAGGTAGACAAGCACATGCACATATCTATCATTAATATTTTTGAACCAGGGCAAGGAAATTCAAATGAAACTCAATTTAAACCCAATTCAAATTCAAATTAAACCATGAGCTAATACTCACCTTCAGTGGCGACGAGAAAGATGGACAGCGGTGGACTAAAAGTTCGTCGGTCAGCTGAAGGTAGCGCGAGATGACGAGAAAGATGGACAGCGGTGTATTAGGGTTGTAAATTTTGTACGAACGTCCGACGGTCGTTTGTGTCCATGACCGAAATACGTCCGTCGATTATCAATTAGGACACGAGTAAGGACAACAAAATTTGTACGAGAAACAATCATGTCCGGTCCGTGTTCGTTCGAATTCGTCTGAATTCCTTGTAATTCGGTATATAGTTGAGAGAAAATCTAATTAAATGTACAAAATGTAATAAAATAGCCATGTCCGACTGGGTCCGTTCGTGCCCGTGTCCGAAAAACATATGTCCGTGTCCGAAAAACATATGTCCGTGTCCGACCGATTTTACTTAGGACACGAATTAGGACAACAAAATTTGTCCGAGAAAAATTTCGTCCGGTCCATGTTCGGTCTGATTTTTTTTAGGATAGAAACTGAACACACCTCCGTCCGTCCGACCGATTTACACCCCTAGGTGGATGGTTTATTGACAAAGCGGTGCGCCGAGTTCAAAAACCCTAATTTGGATTTTCGGTCGCCATGCAAATTAAAAAGATGGAAGCTAGCCGAAAGTTTTGAAGTGTCAAAGCAAGATGGTGCCGGAAAGAAAATAACGGGAGGAAAAAATATGATACGGATTTCTTACGGCCCAAAGCCAATCAAATGAACTGATCCGTAGTTTTGTTGATGTACGGTTAGATCTTACGTGTTTGGGGAGGTGCGGATCACCAAGAGGAAAGTTGACACAGCTATGAGTAGTATAAAATTTGATAAGGCTAAAAGCATCATCAAATCTCTGCACCTCGTGTGTCAAATTTGCTGTTTTGGTGCAGTGTCAGGACAAAATCGCTTGGAAACCTTGTGTTGCAAATTATAAGAATATGGGCAGCATGGAAGTCGCGAAAACAGTACTGCGCAGGGTACGATTAGGAGTTAGTGATAGCCTGGGAGGGATACCATGCTACGACAAAGAAGGGATGCCTGGAGAAGGATCGAGTATAAGGAAGGTAGAAGGGGAGGTAAATCGATAAAGAAAAGGGAACTTGGAGAAAAGTGGCTCAGATTTGACTTGGACGAGATCTGAAAAATAAGGTTCGGTGGAGGCACCCACGCATGCGAAAACAAAACAGAGAGGGAAGAGGAGAAAAGAGTTGGTGGATCGATATGCAATAGAGAGAAAATGAAAGAGGAAAAGTAGGAGAATGTGAAGAAAAGGTAGAAAAAGGAATTCGCTTTGTCTACCTTAACGGGTGAAACACCGAACAGTTTCCACTGTGTATGTTTTGATTTAGTTTAATTTACCACTATAAATGCATATACTTTTGTGCGTCCAATAAGTTATGATGTTTAGTTTCTGTATAAAAAATATATAATGTGGTAAAGTAATTTTATTACGATAATTTGTTTTTACTATGAACGATATAAGTGAAAAATTACTATTCGTCACAGACACTTTTATTTAAATCAGTCTTGTTGATGGAAAATGGTACAAATCGACAGTGAGATTCTGTTAATAGGTGGTCACAAAAATGATGATGGTGAATGTTACAAATTGCCAACGATATTTCATTGACAGGAAAATGATCACAAGGACAAAACTTAAGGCTTTTTTAACCATAAGGACAACACATTAAAATTTTAATCACAAGGACAATATACTAATTAATTTTTAAAAACATAATTTGTGCACACTGTTTCGTTTTACACCGTCAATTTTCTCCGACGAATATCTCGTTCACGAGATCGCACAAATCAATCAAATGCATAATTGATCGCACAATTTTCAAAAACATAATTGATCGCATAAATCAGATCAAAAATTCGATCATGCGCATATTGTTTGGGAAATCGATTTCGAGATTAGGTTAAAATCTGATAGCATCGATTGAAATTTTTTTGGGGATTATTTTTTTAATTCAACATTAACTATTTCGAATTGGTTGTTTTTGTTTCTATTCATGATTCATGGCTTCTAATGGTTCTTTAAGCTGGTATCGGTTTAAATTTTTCTTTTTTGAATAGCTGGGTATCAGTTTTATATTTTTTCAGGTATCAGTTTTGTTTAATTAAATTGTTTTATATTCATTTGTTGTGTTTTTGATGTTGTATTTATTTTTTAGTTGTATTGTTGCATTATCTTGGTATTAAAATCGAACTTGTTTATTCTTTAATCAATTATAATGTGATATAAATAGTTTTTGTGTTATTTAAAAAAAAACAATTTAGCAGTTTTTATGTATCAGTTTTGTATTTTTCTAGGTATCAGTTTTACTGTAATAACTGTTTTATGTTTATGTTCATTCTTATTTTAAAAAGCGTTATTGTATAGTTGTACTGTTGCATTACCTATGTATTCTAGTCGAAATATTATTGTTTTATTCAATCAAAATGTTAAAAGTAGTATCAGTTTTAATGTTGTACTATGTACTGTAGTTATCTTTTTTTTTTTTAAATGTAATCATTTGCTGATTGCATTTTATTTCTATTATGTCTTTTGTAGTGTTGATAGTAGTCTTCTTGTATTGTTTGAGTTCAATGATTTTACTATGAGTACTCGGTTGTATTTTGATTGTTCAGTGTATGAATTGAAGAATGAACTTTGTAGTTATTGGTCCCAATTAACTCCTTTATCAATTGAAATTAGTTATTTCCTTTAGAACAAAGTTTTTTCATTACAACAGCAAATGTATCAATTTTGAACATCAATGGTATTAGTTTTGTCTCTGTTAATATTTTTTCAGTTTTGATACCCATTTAGCAAAGAAAACATAATAAAATTGATACCCATTTAACTCAGTTCCGATAACCACAGTTAAAAAACTGATACCTACATATATATAACTGATACTGATAAACTGCTATAAGGTTTTAAAGGAAAACTAATACAAAAAATGCTTACATCAGAGGTTGATTGATTAAAACAAAATAACTTCAATTGAGTTAGATAGTTAATGTAACAGTATAAATACAAAATTCATACAGCACAAAAATTATAAGAACAAAAGCAAAACATAGTTAATATAGAAAAACTGATACCTATAAAAATAGTAAACTGATACCTATAAACTGTTGGAATCGAATGAAAAAAATAAAACTGATACCACTTTTCATTCAAAACTGATACTGCATTTCTGTGAAGTTAGCAACAGAGAATAAACTGATAAAAATCATTCAACAAATTCATAATCCTTATTTCACATGTAAGTATCAATTTTCTAATCATGTAAGAATCATTTTTTAATGTCTACATGAACTTGGTATCAGTTTTATATCAACTTAGGTATTAGTTTCTATTAATTTTAATGTGTACAGTTTTTTGGTATCATTTTTGTTTGTGTGTAGGTATCAATTTCTATTTTTTAATTTTTTCAGCAAAAGGGTACCATTTTTCTATGTTTGTATGTATCAGTTTCAATTTCGAATGATTTGTCTTCCATTAATTGATCTTCAGTTTGTTTTTCAGCGTCTATCTTTTTGCTGTACTCGAGCAACAAGTGTTTCGACAATCAATTGTTTACGTGAATCGATTTCCATTTTTAATTCTTCCGCGATTTTTGTTATACGAAATGAGAGGAAAGTGACGGAAATTTTTAGGCTTATGTCCTTTTGGATAAATTTTTAAGCGCGTGTCCTTATAAATAAATTATTAAAGGTCAGTGTCCTTCTGATTAAAATCCCCTTCCATTGACTGGTGATGAGAAAAAAATCCATTTGCGGCATTTTCGAAATTCCAAAAAGGCATCGGGAGATCATATTAGCAAAAGTGTTTAGGCTCGGAAACATAGCTCTAATGGGAATTTGGGCTGAAATTTTAACTAACATACTCAGGTCCATTTACAATTAAAAGAATGATGGGCCGGTTCGCTCCAACATGATAAGGATCCTGAACCTCTTCATTTTACCCAATGAGAAGACATCACGTTCAATCCAACGTGCCACATTGTTTAATATCATAGAATCCGGATTGATACCATATCCAACGGCCAAAGACTGTCCAAGGAAACACAGTAACGAGGAAAAGAACCGCGCTATACTCGTCAATTCATAATATCACCATCTCAGTCCCGTATTCTATAAAAACCCTAGATCCCCATTTGTTAAACCATCGCGACTCACCGATAATCTCGATTTTTGAACTCAACAATTCGTTTTGTTCAAAATTCAATCCGATCGACAATGTCAGGAAGAGGAAAAAGAGAATTAGCGGTTTGATCTATGAAGAAACGAGGGGCGTTTTGAAGATCTTCCTTGAGATTGTCATCCGGGATGCAGTCACTTACACGGAACATGCAAGGAGGAAGACCGTCACGGCCATGGATGTTGTTTACGCTCTTAAGAGGCAAGGAAGGACTCTTTATTGCTTCGGTGGTTAAAACCCGTACTCTTGATCGTGATTACTTTTGGCAATTTTATGGTTTAGTTGTTGCTGAGGAAGTATTTGCCATGTATTTATTTTGTATTTGAGCTTCATTATCGGAGTTAAAAAAGTCTCAATATAAATGATGGTCTGAAGTTTCATATAACGATGTGGAAGTAAATGATGGTCTGAAGTTTCATATAAATCCACCCCTGAGGTTTCCTGGTGGCTTGAATAAAAGAACGATGGGAATTTCATGGTGGTTCACATCCGAGGTTTCCTTTCTCTTTGTATTGTCCTGGCATTTGTTTTCTTTTCTTCATCAAAAGAATTATTCGTACATGATTCATAAAAAACATGTATATTTTGTGTTAAAACTTACCATAATTAAAACTTACCATAATTCTTTTGATAACGATCCTGGCATTTGTTTTCTTTTCTTCATCAGAAGAGTTATCGGTATCATGGGAATTATCGGTATTAAAAGAATTACCGGTGTTGGTATCATGTTTTTGAGCAATGTGCATCTGAAATTAAAGATGATATGAATGAATTCTGAGCTCTAAATTTGTGTTTCATCGGTACATGATCGTAGTTAGATTATGAATAATTCGATTCCGGTGGAAGTGATAAATCGCTTTGTTCTCTATTCATCATTTGTTGCCCTTTAACGAGTATTTTACCTAGCATAAGTTTCAAACTGTTTGTAGCATATCTTAATTCAATCGTTTAACATTTTTACAAAGAAAAATAATTTTTAGTCAGACAGATCGAACATATCCTATTTTCTTCCTTTTATTATATTTTTTTCTTAAAATAAAACGCATGTCAAATATTTTAAACAATGAGGAAATAGATTTGGCTTTTTACCATGTGCATCTGAATTATTTGGATGATACTATCTTGAGCTCAAAAACTATGATTTAATCAGTAAACTATCTTAGTTGAGTTTTATATTATTTCATTCCAAATGTGAATCGTGAAACCGTGTTAATGCAGGATTGTGTGTATCAGTATATTGCTTTCTATGCAATATAAATTGAAAGAATCTCCAGCTAAAGTAAAATTGGGGAAAATGGGCAGTTGGTTACCTAAAGTGATAGACAATACCAACAATCATTTTCCTTATATTTTGTTGTCATTTTTCATTTTTTCCTCCTATATTTATTTTATTTGCTATTCTACTAGGTAGAATTTTATAGTCCGCAATGGTAAGATGTTTTTACTAAATGGATAGATTATGTGCAAATATTTCTAGTTGAAAACTATCTGGAAGCCATCGAAGACAGTATTTCTGTAATTTCATTCTTTATTTGATAGATATGTTTTGTATAAAGATGCACTTAAACTTAATACAGTTTTATTACATTTGCTACTAAAATTTTATTACATTTACACGGTTTTATATTTACTCTATAACTGGTTAAACTTCTATTTTATGAATTAATGAAAAAGTGATTAGTTATGAAAGAAGTTTGTGCAAAGCTGCTAGAAAATCTGTAATTGTTATTATTATTATGATTGTTCTATTACAATTGTTTTTTTAAATTATTTTATCAATAATATTGCCCTTTAGATACACAATAAATTTGGAATTGTTCGTGGATGCTTTATACTTTTTCGTCTAGCTACGAGTGAAACATGTAAGTTGTGAAGAACTTTAGTATTTTATTCTTGGTACAATTATCAAAACCGTAAATGATTTGTGTATTCTTCTTAAAACGTATATGTTGTTTTGTGATTTTTTATTTTGAAAAAGTAAAGGCTTGATATTACAAATTTTTTTAGTAGTTAGAGTTTGAGTGCACCATTTTTAAATTATCAATGTGTAGACGGACTTAATAATTTTTTCATCAACCTTTTTTGAATTTCTTGTTATACTAAAATATGTTTGTTAACTAGTTCAAAGCTTTTTTGTTTATTTCTAAGAAGCAAAGCCTTATGTTCCTTAAAGTTTGTGAATGGAGCAACGCTTTTTTTGGTTGCTTCCTCGTGCATGATAGAATAGTAATAGTTGAAAATCTTTTAGTTGGATATATTTTGATATATTGATTTGTAGTGATTTTAGTTCTCTCATTGACTGTCTTTGCATCCTCTTTATAAAAGCGAGTTTTAATGTCTACAGTTAAATTCAAAGTAAGGTAAAATTTAATTAATCTAACTGTTGCAGACAGTATATTTGAATTTTCGATAATAAGTAGATAAATAAAAAAACAACACATTTCATGTTCTTTATTTTTCTTTAAAGTAAAGAAATATATACATCAAAAGTAGAGAAAAACCTTTTTTTTGTGTGTGTTTAAAAAAACATCCAGCAGGGTTCAAAAACACCCTATTGAATTAAAACAAACCACTATAGAAAATGAAAACAAACTGGCAAAACTACAATGAGATACAATAACACATTATATAGGATAGTCAAAAAAACAAAGCACCTTCTGCTTGTTACGAAGACCACTAGCTAGCCAGAGACTACGGTGCACCAGACACCAGTCCTTGAGCTGAGAACCTACCGTTAACCTCGTCAATGACCAGAGAAACCGAATAACAGTGCAATCCAAATCTTCAGTTCGGCACCAGCTTCCTTAGTGAACAAGACTAAGTCACAACTTAAAATATAAATTGTATACCATGGCAAAATGTGATGATGAATTGTAGTTACTATCCACACAATTGCGATTTGCAACACAGAAACTGAAAATATAATTTACATTTTATAGCCAATTGTAAAAACCCACCAATTTGGCAACTAAAACCAATCCTTGCTCAAGCATCAAAAAAGCATAGACTAAATATTCTTTTTCACGTCATTTACATTTGATTCTCTCGTTTCTATACTTTTCACCTCTGCCTTTACCATGTTGAAATATACAAAGAAATAATAAGTTAAATATCTATTGTTCATTAATATGGTTATTCACTTTGTTCATTATCATGACCAATCAATGCAGTATATTTCAGTTGCTTCGGCATCTGATCATCTACGCCGTTTTCTTTTTTAGGATTTCTGCAGGATTTGCGCTAGAATATTCAATCAATTTAAATTGTTTCCTAACAAATTTTGATTCTCTAATTATCTTAATCCAATTATTTTAAGTTCCCTGTTCAGTAATGAATTAGATTTTTTTGCAATACTTATACTTTGTTTGTAGCAGATTAGATCTTCTTTTCAATTCAAGAAACTCAGTTTTTAATTTGTTGATTTTCATTTTAAGGTCGATATTTTCCTTTTTAATTTTAGTGTTTTGCCTGAGAATGAATACGGAGTAACCAAATTAACATGACTGCAAGATGATGCGTTTAAAAGAAACTTTATAAAATTAGAACTACACAAAATAAAATTTAGAAGCAATTGATATATTGTATACTATGCCTTCTATTTGCACTATCCATGGTACACTCTTTAGAATGATGATAATTTTGTTTTCCTATGTTCTCGTTCTCCTCCACTTCCACCCTTGAGGAGTACATTATCTTTTCTTACAAATAGCCGATGTTTATCATTTTTACCATTTTTTTTTTTACCAAATTAGATGTTCGAGAAAGAAAAAGAAAAAAATGTTTAATGAAATATTATCTTCTTTTCATCAGATTCGTCCTCCATACAGAAATGACTCACCACTCTTTTGGTGGTATAAACTCAGTGCATTTTCATATCTTGTCATTTTGGTATCATTGTTTTCATTTTCAATTATCTGTAGTATATCGTATTGCTTAACAATGATTGATTATTCCTGTTTATGAATAGTAGGGAATATTAGAACAATATAGCATGTTATGTTGTACAATAATGATTGGGTTCATATTTAAGCCAAACCAAGTATTCGACTAGTAAAATGTACTGTAGTAGTGAAGTCAGCATGGTGATCTGTTTGGTACAAAATATAAATCGATGTCGAACCCATGATTTATATTTTGTACCAAACATATCACTACATTTGCCTCATCATTACAGTACTTTTTACTTGCAGCACGCTTGGACTTGATTCAACACTGTACGCAACCATTATTGTACAACATAACATGCTTAGATATTGTTTTAATATTACTTATTATTTGTAAACATGAAGAACCAAACATCGTTAAACAGCCCAATATAGTACATGTAATTCAAAATGAAACAATAAGACTAAGATGACAAGATAAGGTAAACGCACTAAGCTTTACTATCAAAAGAATGGCGTAGTGATTTTTGTATGGAAGACGAATCTGATGATAAGGGGTTATATTCCATTAAACATTTTCTTTCTTTCTCAAACATAAAATTTGGTTAAAAATGCTAAAAAAAATGATATGCATTAGCTATTTTGTAAAAAAAAAAGAGTATCCCTCGAGGTGGAGGAGATTAGGAACATAGAGAAACAAAACAGCACCACGGTGGAGAGTGTATAATGGATTGAACAAAGAGAAGACATGATATATCAATCATTGGTGAATTTTATTTTGTTTGGTTTTACTTTTGTAAAGTTTTTTTTAAATGCATCCTCTTCTAGTCATGTTATTTGGTTATTCCACATCCATTCTCAGGCAGAATACTGAAGTTAGGGAGGAAAATATCAGTCTTAAAATGAAAATCAACAAACTAGAAACCGAGCTTCTTGAAACGAGAAAGAGATTTAATCTGCTACAAACGGAGTATAATTATTGTAAAAAATCCAATTCATTACAGGGAATTTTAAGTAATTCGGTAAAGAGAACCAGAATCTGTTAGAAAAACAATTTGAATAGCTGGATTCTAATGAAGCAAATCTTGCTAAAAAACTGGCAATAATGTAGTTGATTAGATGCCAAAGCAGCTGAAAGATACTACGTTGATAGGCAATGATGATGGTCAGAACGAATAGCCAAATTAATGCAAAATGGATATTTCTTTTTGTACTTTGGCATGGTAAGGGTGGAGATGGAAAAAGAAGTTTATGGATGCGAGAATCAGATTTAAATGATGTGAAAAAAGATTATTTAGTTCGTACTTTTTTGATGGTTGAGCGGAAATTGGTTTTATTGCCAAGTTGGTGATTACAATTCATCATTCACATTATAAAATAAATAAATAATTAACTATATACCAATTAAATTATAATATTATGTTTTATTTGTTAGCTTGGAGTTGCAAACACATTTCGTTTACTTTTTAGCTATGTTTAAATACATCGTTAGAATATTCAGTTATTGTTATATGCAAATGTATTATATATTCCTTAAAGTTACAACTTGAGCTTTTGAATTTGTGAATGAATCAAAGCCTTGTTCTGAGTATTATTTCCTTGTGTGCCATAAATTTTAATTTTGAAAATCTCTTAGTTGGATGCATTTTGATTTGTAGTGATTTGATTTCTCTCGAAGATTGTGTTTGCGTTCTCTTAATAAAAACAAAACAGAATTGTTCCTACAAATTCTAGTATCTAAAACTAAATCTAAAACAAGGTCTATGCACACACTTTAATGATTCTAAAATACATTTCTTTTTGAAAAGTTGTATTAGGTATCAATAATAAATATATTAATAAGGTGTTATGTTTCAGTTCTTTCATTAAATTATAGTCATCAATGGTATTGTTTAGCATGAGCAACATTTACATTTACACACTAGCGTGTGAGTATTCTTAACTTCAGCATAGGTAATATTATCAATGTTTCTCATTTATGCGGTATTACTTAAAAAGATTTATTCTTGCTTTTAATAAGTCTTTTGCTAGGAATACTTAAATATGAAGTTTTTGCTTAAGTGTATATTATACTACTTGTTGATAAAAATGAATAAATCAAAGATAATATTATCGGTTCTGAAGTCGATCCTCACTTCAATAGTGAAGTGGTATATACTGTTCATTTTACAAAAAAATATAATTGATTATTAACCAAGTGTTCAGACCTAAAACACTTAGGCTCCGTTTGTTTAAAAAATCGAAAGATGAAAGCTGAGCGCCGAATGCTGAGACCTGAATGTTGAACATTGAATGAAACATACAATGTTTGATTATGTGGTGAATAGAAAATATAATTATTAGTATAAATATTTATATGACAAAGTTACCTTTAAGTTGTGACAAAATGCCTCTATTCTCTGCGGTCATAGCTGGTTCATTGTTCAAGGTTTTCCTACTAAAGCTTCTACTTGATGTCATTCCTATCGATTAATGGACATTAGATTTGCGATAACATAATGGCTAAATGATACACCAATTGTGACAGGTTTCTTATACTATCTAACCGACAAAAAACATATAAACACCAACATTTGCCTGTCACGTATTATTTCTTAATTGATGTTACAGAGTAGATGAACTATGTTAATTTGGAGAAATACAGAATTTATCCAACACATGTATAACTATAACATAAAAAAAAAAACCCAGCTTACTACAAAGTACACTTTACATATTATTTGATTCACGTTGAAGGTGTAATTCTTAAAAACGAAGTCTTTTCTTTCGTTATATGCAAACAATGAAGGATTAAACATAGTTTCCTTTTACGTAAAATCTATTAACAAATACGCAGAGTTACCTTTTTACATATAACCTGCTATTATTCGCTGTCCAATTGCTAGACTATTAAAAAGAAAGGGACTATATAATATGCAAAACATGGAAGCAATGATTCAATGTAACAACAAGTTGTATGTACTGTGATGCTAAGTTTGTTAGATTTCATGATACAATATTTCAATTTGCAAAAGATTTGGAAGATATTACTGATCATGGTGATACAATATTTCCATTTAGAGAAAATTTGGAAACTATTGTTAATTTGAGTAATATAATATTTCTAATTGCAGAAGATTTGGAAGATATCATAAAATTTATTGGCTCTTTTGTAAAATTAGATAGGGCAATAAATTACCTAAGATTTATTGGCTCTTTTGTAAATATTGTTTTCGTAGTGCGTTTCGTCATCACTACAATTTATCTTAGACTTGGTTTGTCTTAAGCAATTCAAACATTTCAGATACCATTCTAATTTGAGTAAACCTGAAAAATAATGGAAAACATTTATCGCAGTCGTTATCTGCATAGTTTTTTAGTTGATATAGACTACCTTTCTTGCAGTAGGCATATTAATCTTTCAATTTTACTATATTCATTTGATTTTCATTGGACACATTATGCGCCAATTGAATGCATGAGACTAACATATTTACTCCCTTGTGGTTCAGACCGCATAGCTTGAAGATTGGCATAAATTAGAACCATAACATTTTGTTTCTCTAGCATTGACTACAGAAGCTCCTTGAGCAAGTACGTCATGTTTACCAATAACACGAGGCGCAAGGGTATGCAACAATATAGCATTATCATGTTGAGAGAACAGAGATGAAAAGTAAACTTTATTATCTTCTCACTGCAATAAATTAGGGATTTTATAGCGTTCACTAATAGCGTTTCAACCTCTGATCCTATTGGATCCAAATAAACCAAAAAAAGCATAAATACCGAACGCTATGCGGATTAATATTAAAATTCGTATATACGCTATGCTCAGATAATACTGTCTTTTCGTTCCCTTTTTCGTTTAACTCCCAAAACTTCATTTCCGACCCCCCTCTTCCTCTCCAGACTCACAAATTCCAAGCCCTAGAGTTAAATCATCACAACCCCATCTCACTTCGGTTTAAGTCGTTGTAACGGTGAATTCACGCCCTCCCTTCCTCATCTTCGATCATTGATCCCTACTGTCCAGATCTAAATCAATCGCATCGCATTCGTCGTTGTCGCTTTCTTCCGTGACCAAACCGTAGTCGCGTTCTTCGCTATTTTAGGTATTTTTCTTGAACCTGTTGCTTTTTTTTGTCATTGCATTATAAATCGATTGCAATTGTCCATATCATATTGTGCCATTGCTTGTTAAAATGATTCAATTTTCGTTGATGATTGATTACGAGTTAAAAGTTTACAAAGTTTTATAGCTATCTATTTTGAGAAATAATCACTGATGTACAACAAAAGGCTAAAAAAAAAAAATCACTTTTTAGAAGGGACTGATTGTTTATTATTTTGCAATTAGAATTTGGATTAATATACTATAGTGATTTATGTTACAACTTTGTTTTCATTTTGCATTAGTTGCTAGGAATTAGTTTTTATCGAGTATACAATCAAAGTAAAGGTCAAATCTATAAGATTACAGCTTATTTTGTTGTTTTAAAACCAGGTTGGTATTTATCTATTTTTTGCTTCATGAAAGTCAAATCTAACATATTAAATCTGGCTAAAAATAATGATTTTAAAAAACATTCGGTTGCAAAATCTGGATACATTAGGAATGTTTGTAGTATTTTGTAAATAAAAGTCTTTAGTTCTTCAAAAACTAATAATCTGGCTGTCGAATTTGTGGTAAATAGAAGTCTTTAATGTTTGCAGTTCTAAGCTATAGTCTTGTACTGTTAAAATAAACATTTTCTTTTTAGATAGTTTTCTTTGGTTTAATCTGAGAAAGAAAGATTAACTGTATTTTGCTATAGAAATGGCACCAAATGTATCTGTAAACACGGCCCTATATATATATATATATAAACTCTTTACTATTTGCAGTGCATAATTGATTTTTTAATTGTAATTTACATTAAACAAATTTTCGACAGTGTTTTTCCATATTGAATTCTCCCACTGATTGAACTCTAAAATGTAGTTTCAGGCTTGTCTTACATTCGTGATGAAACCATCAAAATTGTTTTAAAGGAACTTTCACTTCTTTCTGTAGGTCATGATTTTATGTTTTAACGATTTAGTAATGAAATTTTTCATAACCTGCAAATTTTGTAGTTATGCGCAGATAGTTTTGTACTAATTATGAACCTTTACTGCATGTTTGCTTATTCTATTTGATATCTTAAAATGTTTGCTATTTTTATTTTTGAATTGTAAAGAGTTAAAAAAAAAAGAGTTTTGAGTGAGAATATTATTAAATAATTCTTTTTTGGGATATGTGAAGTTGGAAGATTGTTAATAGTTAAACTATATAATCTGAAAGAAGTTGTGCTAATCAGTTTATCAGTTTTTTTTAACTTAAAATCTTAGTGATTACCAAACTTTTCAATCTACAATCATAATCCGTAAGTGACTACCAAACACTAATATACTTTGAGCATTACTAACTATGGGGTTGGATGACAAAACGTTAAATTCACAGCCATCATTCCTGTGTGTAGGGTTAGTAGTGAAATTGTTGTTTGTTTATCTGGCATTGTTACGAATATAAGTCAAATTAGTGCATAGTCTGTCTTTTCAGCCAAGCAATTGTTGGAATGCAAATCTGAATTTTAAAAAGAAGTATGAGAAAGAATAGCTGGTTGAAGAAGAAGACTGATTACTCTTATCTCTTTTTTTTTCTTCCATATTTTCATTTAAAAATTTTTCAGACACATTTTCAAATTATTGTATACTATATTTTTCATGATATTTGTTCAAAATTGAGAAGAGTATTATGTGCTGGTCTTAATAATGGTATTTCAAAGTTAGTGTATGTGATTGTTTTCGAAAACTTAGAAATTGGAATGTGACAGATCAGTTTTTAGTTTTTTCTCAGACAACAAGTACATTTTTTAAATCCAGATACAAGACAATGGTTAGATTTAATCATTATTAACTGTTTATGTAGTTAAAAATAATTGTATGATTTATATTTAGATCTGGTAAAATGTAATGGTTTGTAGCAAGATTAGTCCTTTGAATTTAGGTTATTTATTATAGTTTTCATGGTCGTTTTCAGAGACCAGCTAGCAAAAATGTAACAGATAAATAATGAAATCTGCAATTTGAGCATGTTATAGCATGTTTTCATTTAATAACATATCTAGTTAAGCAACTACGCAAATAGTTTTATTTAACAGAGCTCTTTAATAGAAATCAAATATGGCACAAGCTAGCTATTATGATTTTGTTATCCAGGCTTAGATGGGAGCCGAACATGTTAATGATCTGAAAAATGATTTAAATTATCATGTACAAATTTAAAAGTGGTATTGGACCATGAAAATACAAATATAAACTTATTTGCACTAAATCATCACACCAAAACTTATGCTCCCAAAAATTAAAGGACTCCTTATTGCTCAAGCTTTGTTGGTAAACAAAAATTGAAAAGATAAATTGAATGCATAATTAATTTTGCAATCACCCAAGACATGTTTTCACTGAAGCATTGCATAAAATATAAACTTTGAGATATGCATAATTATCATATTTTATGCATAAAACATAAACTTTGAGATATGTTTCCACTTTTATTATCTTTTATGCATAATCATTGTCTGTCACTTTAAGGAATTGAAATATTATTATAAACTGGATTAGAGGATAAAATGGGATTAATAGGGATAACCGTGATATTTGAGATGAACTTCTTCTTTTCTTGGTTTGCAACAGAGGACTTGCTCACTTCAGGTTTAAATATACTGCTGCTGCCTCCTTGCATACTTCTACTCAACAACTTGATTGTGTTTTGGCAACATGACCATTTCTTTATTATTTTGGTTCATGGCCTATTTACTATTTTTTCTAGCATCAACAATAGATTTACTCGCATCCAATTTTCCATTTTCTTTAGCATCAACAACTGTTTTACTACATGAACGTATATCATATTTAAAGCACTTACATAATGTGCATATCAGCTGTCTCCAGGAGTACTCTAAGAACACATTTTGGCTTTTTTTTCTCATCGTACACATGTATAACTAATTAACTCATTCTCAGCACTTATCTCGATCAAACAGTTAACACAAATATTCCTGTTTCTTTTGTAATTTCATCAGAGCACACTGGGTTTTCCTATGATTTAGCTGATTTCCTAAGTTAGTAGGGGAATGTTGTATTTTAATTTGGGTTACCACTCCATTGAAGCTGTGGTTCCGTGTTGTTTTAATCACAATCTAACCTCGGATGAATATATCATTAGATGGAAGTATCTTGGTTTTATCATCTTCAATTTCAGATTTGAAAAAAATATTTATTTCCATTAGAAGTTAATTCATACGCTGCTTTCAATCTCCTGACTTTTGCGGATTGAGATTTAGCTTCCAAATAATTCATTGATACACCGATGAAAAAACCAACTAAAAATTTAGATGAAATTTGGATCCTTTCATCGAGAACTTCTCAAGGAGTTTGGGATCACCACTATAATCCAAACCAAAATTAATTCGACATATTCACCGGCATCCTTAGGTGAGTCTTTGGACATGCTAAACCAAAGAGGTTTAGGATGTGGGGCAAGAGAGATATGCAGGAGAGGACTAACGTGAGAAAAATTAGGAGATGGAGTATAGATAGATGATGGAATTGTGGATGGGGAAACAGAAAAGGAAGAAAGTATCGGGATAGGAGGCACATGAGGGGGAGGTTAGGGATGGAAATTAGGATAAGATAACAAAAGTGACAAAGATATGCATAAAACATAAACTCTGAAAATCTAATTTGTTTTCACCGAAGTAGTGTTTAGAATTTCGCAAGGTTCCAAGATATGTATGAAAGATGGTTTAATTTTAAGCTCAACATTTCGAAAGCTTTCATAGTAATTTCAGTTTTCTTTTTATATAGAAAGAATCCATAAACATTTTGAGACATTTCCGTGCATTACTCGTTTGGTTGTTTTGTACAATTCAGTTTAGTTTGCTTTTGAGTTTCATCTTAACCAATAAAAAAATCCCATTTCCTTCGCATTTTCATGATTTCTGTCACAGCTTAAGCAATTTAGTGTCCTTTTTGTTGTTAATCTTGTTTCATTTTGTTTTAGTTCTGCTTAGTTTTTTTGTTGCATTCTGTTTAACTTGTGCTGTGCATTTTAGATACAACTTGAATTTTCTGTTTCTATATTTACTGGATTCAAACTCTGCATTTCAATTTCAATTCTAACAGTTATTTTTCATTCCTGTATTCAGTTTCTATTACATTAATTTTTTCTCAAAGTCGTCATTGTAGTGCATTTCTGTGACTCAACATTCAATGTCTCCTTTGAAACCAAACAGTTTGGTTTTGGCTGTAGCTATCATATATCCTGTTGTTTTTATTATTTTGGATAAAGTGCATATAATAACTTATATTCAATCCTTGCGTTTACTTCATTTACAATGCAAGCCACACATAATATATGTTACATTGTAGGACAACTTTAAATAAAACTTCTCTCAATAATAAGCCTCGCTTGAATTCTGATTACAAAACAAACCTGTTTTCCCCAGATCAGAAACATGTGCTTGCGCAAGCACAAAAGGTGATGATCTGGGGAAAAAGTTCATTCTTTGTAGTAATTTTTTTTTTTTTTTTTTGGTTTGTTTGTTTGTTTGTTATAGGTTTCAATCCAACTGGCTCATTGGAGGTTTCTAACGTTTGAATAATAAGTGGAGGCAAGGGTCTTGCAGCTAACTGTGGCGTTGCAGAATGTGTAGGGGTGGTGGAAGCCTGTATTGGATTAACACAAGGCTGCTGCATAAAACTGGGCTTTGTCATTGGTACGAAAGATCTGTTATTTGAGCTCATAACTCCCATGCGTTGTGACTTGAATATTGAAAATCATCTAAAATATGTCGCCAAATCTTCTTGTATATTACAATAAGTTTTAGCAGTGTTATTGCTTAGATCATTATACTACCTAAATTCATGAGTCATGACTAGTCAATGTGTTATCGTTTTAAAAAAGATGGCTGCAAAACGTGTGAGTAAAGATATGGTGTCTGTTTTTGTTTTCCTCTCTTTTTTGGGTTGCAAAAAGTGTAGGCAACAATATGGAGTATTCCCTTTGGTAGCTTGGAATAGCAAGTGCCAATTTGAGTTCAAGTCAACTCTTTACATCTGAATATCCCATGATGTGTGAGAATATGGAGCCACATAGAATTGGCTATAGCACATAGAATTCATAATTTACACTAGAATTCCATACTTTCTTGACTGAGAAACGGGAAATTACATAGTTATGATCGTGACACTTTCACAAATACTTCACAAGTTGTTCATAAGTCACATAGTATGCATAAAACTTACCATTATTTATAAGAGATTTGGTTATGCTGTTTACCAATGCCATGATATGATTAAGGATCAACGCAGGATAATGCATTTACAAATATTTGTCATATATCAAGAAGAATCATGTTAGGGATATGGAAGATTTCGATATATGACCATATGGCAGTAGCTACTGTTGGATTGGCACGATAATGCAACACGGAGCCAAGAAGCGAAGGTCTGTAAAAAAGCTGTTATGCAAAAGCTGCTTTGATACCAAATTGTTGTGCAAAAAAGGCTCAAATAGGCCTAACTAGAAGAGACTCCATTTGGGGATCGCTGGCTCCATGCCAGGATGAGTTTACATTAAAGTCTACTTCTTAGTATATAGCCAGTGTAAATCCATGTGAGTCATCAATTATATTACCAAGATATGGTAATAATATAATGTAGGAAAATTACCATAACAACAAATGTGCAAAGATAAAAAGTAAATCAATCCGTTTCTTTTGCATAGATGGAAGAAATTGATCCCTTCATTTATTTCTTTACCATCTCATCAAATGCAATCAATGCATTTTCATTTTAAAAATATTTTTTATTTTTTTGCAAATTTGTTCCAATCAATTTGTGATTTTGTATCATCAAATTAACACTCCACCTTGATGCATAATCACATATCTGCAACACCCCATCTCGAATCAAATTGTCTTCACAATATAAAACTCTTAAAAAAAAAAAACAACAGCTTCCATCCAAATCTCACAATGAGATAGAAACCAAAAATGAATATTTGTCTAATGGGTTTTAACAAAGCTACTTCCCATCACACTATGTTAACGAGTTTGCACTACGTCTTCGCTCGTTAACAAAATGTTGTAAATATCCAAAATAAAAAAAAGGCAAACACCAAAGTAATCTCAACACCGTCAAGGCCAAAATTAATTCTCTCAATCATCATTTCAAATACAGAGCTAAAATCCAAATCTCTGTACGCACAAAAAATCTCTTTCTTGCCACTTAGTTATTACAAATTTCACCCACCACCTTGCAAAAGATGCATCTACCACCATGAGTTGCACCGCGCATAAACCAACGGTCTAAAAATGCTTGCAATAACATTGACACCCGTCTAACACTGTGACAACAAGAAATTTCGCTCGATCCGAATTAGTCGCTAAACCGACCCAGACCGTTCGAAACGCTTGATTGTTTTGAGAACACGACAAAATAGAACGCAGACGGAAGAACATTTCATTGTATATTACAACAATTCCATCAGAATACAAGAATATACAGAGTATAAATCAATATTACACATTTAACAAATATCAGAGATTACAATAAATTACATAGCAACGGAAAAATATACAAAACACAACTGAAAGTGATACACGGATACAGAGCTTTCCGAGCATCGTTCCAGCTGTAAATTAGGACCTTGTGGATATAAATCTGCAAAACCAAAACTACTAGCTGCCCATGTCGAAAATAAGGGCACCCAGAGTTTTGGTTAAAACAATAAACTCCAGGTCAGTCATGAGACTGGTGTGAGAACAAAAACAGTTAATAATCTTTATTTTAAAGTTAGGTAAATCAAGGGACCACGCCGTATAACACGGAACGGGTTTCCTCCCAAGAACACCAGTGCATAAAACAACAGCGTAATGCTAAATAAAGAACAATGAAGCTATTATAAGACCCAGTTTCCATCATACAATGCAACGCAAGCCAGAGGATAGGTTTTTACCTTATAATAGCCAAGAATGCTTGATACGTTTAAAACAAATCATTTGATACTATTATAAGTGCATAGTGTATAAAACAACTTCAAATCATAAGTATTAATCATAGACGGCATAAGCACCCCATCCCACTATGTCGCCATACTAGGCTCTACAAATAAAACTGCAGAATCACGTATTTGGAAATTGGATTTCCATCTATGAACCGAGGCAAAAGATAGTCCTCAACCGATTCGAGACTGTCTAGCCCGAGCCTCAGGAACAGCCGCAACTGCCCCTTGGAGCGACAGGGCCGGTCCACCGATGTGGATTAAAATTCCTGAACACTGCGTTTCCCCGCCCTTTGGGGTGTAAGTGAGCCAACGAATGGCTCCATCGGACCCGGATCGTCCGAACAAACTGAGGCGCCTCGTAACACCAACAACCACATAAGTCAAACTCGTCAGGGCGTGTAAAACCACTGACGCCACTTCTAGCTAGAAAGAAACGCATGCCCTCTGTAACGACCCGTATTTTTCTGCCAATTTAATTGGATTAATTTAAATATTTTATTAATTTAAAATATTGGTTTGAGGTTGGATAATCGAATTTAATGATTATATTGTGAATATATTATTTAAAATAAATAATAAATATTATTTTAATTTCCAAAATATGGGAAATTGTCGAAATTGAAATATACTGTGATCCGACAGTTTAAAGTGGTCAAATATCGTTTATACTGAAATTTTAGTGACAATTCATTTTGAAAACGACGACGAATATATATATATAGTTTATAATTTAATTAAATAACGAGCTGCAGCGGCGCGGTAGTTCGCGTTTTGGCATTTTGAACTTCAATTGGTCGTACCGGGTTCAAAATAAGTCGGATTTCATCGAAACAAGAAACGTTGGGACCAGTTTGACAATATCTTCCCAACGGCAGAGAAAAATCCAGTTTTCGTCGTGTAGATTTTGTTTTATGTCCAAATCAAATTTTGGGAAAAGCAGCGCCAGAATTCCTTTTATATATATAGCGCTGCAGTTATATAAAATAATGGTTTTTAAATATTTTAAACATCGAATTGGCTTGGAATTCAACCCGGGATATTTTTCCTTGGTAATACACCAAATTCTGGTCGTGTATGGCCAACTGCAATATTTTGATATTATTATATTGAAGTATTTTAAAATTGGGTTATTTTATTCGAAATTGGCCAGTTCAAAAGGGACATTTTTCAAACTACCTCTGTTTTCGACGAAACAAATTTTGTTGTGACCGTAACAGTAAATTATTGCCAGATTTTCAAACGGCGCGTCAATCGGGGTTATTCTGTGAGCATGGCAAAATAAAATGTAAAATAAATCGATCAAATTGGACGTGTACAAATGCTATTTGAGCATACGAGCACGGAATTCGACGAAACAAGTTTCGTTAGGACCGTATCGTCAAATTATACTATGCCGTCCAGTCGCGTCTCGAACGGGGTTCGTATGTGAGCGTAGCAGCGAATAAACGATATTCGAAATAGCGATAGGTACGAAATAAAAATCGTTAGTCAGTGTCAGACATCACATCAACTTAAAATAATATTTTTCCACTCTATATAAACCCTTCCCCTCCATTTTTCCAGCCCACCTCATTTCTAGCTTGGTAATTTTGCAAATAAGTCCACTTTTACAAAATCAATTATATTTTCCAATCCGTGAAGAAATCGCTATGGGTTTCTGAAGTAAAGATGTAGATCGGAGTGTGCTCTACCAGCTGACAAAAATTGGTGATCAACCGTGGCCGGTGGTGGCCGGAATTCGCGAAGAACCGGGAGAAACCATTTTCGTTTTTATGCTTTATGGTGGTGTTTGGGTGGACAATCGATGAGGGACCAAAGGGGAAGTTGTTCAAAGAAGAGAAGGCTTCGTTTTTGCTTTGGGTCGGAGGGGTTGAAACGGCCTGTGGTGACCGTGGTGGAGAGATGAACTGAGACCTTGATTTTTGGGTTCGTTTAGAAGCAAACAGTGGATTTTTGGTTAAATCCGGAGGTGTTGGTCGGGGTTAGGTGTTGAGGTCTGAGGAGGAAGGTGGTCGAGGTCGAGGGGGTCCGGATGGTGGCGGACCGCGACGCCAAAGTGGCCTGGGGGTGGCGCTGTCGTGAGATAAACGGAGAAATATGTGTTTCAGTTATCTGTCTTGTGCGGCGGCTACAGGTGGCTGATGCTGACAAGGATGGTCGGAGGATGAACGTCGTTCGGCGGCGCGCCTGATGGTATTGGAGACATGGGTTCCGGTGGGGTATATCGGAGTGGGCCGCGGTTCAAACTTGGGGGTTGGTGTTCGATTTGCTGAACGGAGGAAGAGTCGGGATTGGGAAAGTGTAAATTGGGGGAAAAGCGTGAATTGCTGACGTGGATCAAATTGATAAAGGTAATAACGGTTTGTTCAAGGATAATTATAATTAAAGTTAATTAATTAATTTATATATATCGTTAAATTTGTTTAAACTTTAAAACTCAATAACTCTTTCATATGTTAACGAAATTCAACGAAACAGGATCCGTTGGGATCGTAGAGACGAGCTCTAGACGATGGCGCTGACCGGGAGTCAATCTGACGTAGTTGAAATTTCAGTCAATTTTGAGCGTTCGTTCAAAATAAAAGGGAACAAACGCATCAACCGTTGAGCAGAATAAACTCTGGTGAGTTAATTCTCACACCTTCTGGAATACTGTGATGTGGTACATTCACAGTTAAATATAATTTGCAGTTTACAGTTTAAATTGGCTGATTGGATGCGATGGATGCAAATGGTTTGATATTGTTTGATGGTTGCAGTTATTTATAATCTGCAAAGTATATAACTCATATATTGATATCAACTGACATCTGTGATGCAGAGAAGGACAGGTTGGAGGGATCCGACCGGATTCCTCAAATAAACTGTATTTTTGTTGTTGTGCATATATATGGATTGTTCACGGTGACTGACACCAAAACTGTGTGAGTGTTGATAGTTGAATATACAACTATCGTTGTTGCGGTTAAACTCAACCAACCGTGTTGATTGAGGAATTGGCAGTAATGGCCAAATTGTGTGGATTTAACGTCATTCGACCATCGAGTGAATTGACGTATTTTTATTTATAACAGAAATAAAGTTATTCGGTTATTTTATACGAGTAATTAAACTGGGAATTGAAATTAAATATTTTTAAATTGAGTTATTAAGAAAATTTAGTAAATGGTTTAGACCAGTTGAGAAAACAGGAATCAAGGATTTTCCATGGATTAGTGAAGAGGGAAATAATTGTTTTGAACAATTAAAAGATGACTTTAATTAATTAAGTTAATTAATTAATTTAAGAAAAGGGAAATGACAATTGGGATTCAGTTAACATTTAACTGATGTATAGTTGGTGAATCCACCGGTTCGAGTGGAATGGACAAAGGGAATAAATATTTGTTTAAATATTCGTTAAAGTGTAACAAATAGTGTTAGATATTAGTTAATCATCGATTAACTATAATCTAAAGGAATAACTGAATTTGTTATTGTTAATAACCTAGATTATCTTTGAGTAAACGTGTAAAATGATAAAAATACTATTTGGGTTAAGATTAAAGTTACCATGTTTTGAATATAGTAAAGGATAAAACAAATTATTCTTTAATTTAAATAATTTGAAGTAGTGGATTCAATTTAATGTTAAGGAAGAATTTATTCATAGGATTTGTAAATCCAAGTGGTACACATGGTTGGATAAATGGAATTCAATGGACAAGGGTAACTGACGATGATGTTTTTCCGAAAAGGCGATAAAGGTATTATGGGATGTCCAAATAAATGGAACCAAACTATTTGACGAAGGGTTTAATTTATAACCCAAAGAGTATAAGTGAAAGAATATTTGTAGTTGAGGTGGTGATGTAAATGAGGTGCTACTAAACCAAAGAAATTAAGTAAAAAGGATTTAAACGAGATTCAAATGTGAACAATTGTTTTAAACCCAGAAATGAAATCAAAAAGGGGCAATAAAGGTGATTATGAAAATGTCCAATTAGATGGAACCAAATTATTTGACCAAGGATTTATATTATGAATCAAAAAGGGCATGAGGGAAAGAATGGTAAAAGTATGTTGGTGAATATTTACTTAATTGAGAATTAAGTGGAGAAAGTCTTGAGCGGGGTTTCAAATGTGAGAAACAGTCTTTAAAACCCAAAATTTGAAACCAGATAGTAAATAAGATTTGAGAAGTGGTTTAGTTCAAACTAATATTTTTCTGAGATAAGAACGAGTCGATCAAGGTCTGAGAGGTAACTAAAATACCCCAACTTGGTTGGCTTCACTATTATCAAGGAATAGTATTAGTTAAGAACAAGTGAAGTGTTGAGATTGGATTTATCCTATACAAAGAATATCAAACTCTGATGCAAGGTTTTGGGAATCGAATAATATTTCGATATCAGTTTCAAAGGAGATAAGAATGTTGTTTTCAAAGGATAGTAAACATTTGTTAGTCAATTATAGTTGATTGAATATAGTCAGAGTTAGTCAAACAAAGTTGTCTAGGAAAGGATTTCCATTTGCGTACGACTGCTAGCGAAATTCGCAGGGCTGCAGATAGCCTAAGGCGGACAGATGTTTCCAGAGGGAATCAGGCGTAACCATTGTGATCGCTGCGATCTAGAGTCGAGAGAATGGATTTAAGTCGAGTCTGAATTAATTGATAGTAGTAATAAATCGAGTTAATCTAGTCGAGTTAATCTAGTCAAGTTAAATAAGTCGAGTTAGTTAAGTAGAGTTAATCAATCAAAGTAAACCAATCAGAGTTAATCAGATAAACTTGGTGTATACATATATGTTAAAGAGGTCGGGTTGTATTAAGTGCTGTATTAGAAAACTGATTGTATTCACACCATTGTTATTCGATAGTTAAATCACCGACTATTGAAGTTTGACCAATACGCTTGTTGGTATGGAAAGTCCGGGATCGAATTATATTCGAATACCATTCCGACCAACAATACGTGAAGACGTCGTTAAAGACGGAGCAAGTGAAGACCGTGGATCTTCCTAAGCGGAGGGATTATTTGATGAATATCCTCTGTGTTGCAACCAGAGTTATTCTGACGTGATCCAGTCGTGGTTGGAATCTACGAGTTGCAAGGACTTCTCGCTACTGACCCTTGGGGTGATTCCTATATGTGATGCAGTAGGAGAGTGCCTTCGGTTCATCCTGTTCCTGGATGACTTATAGGGACGGATGTCTGACAGAGTATTTCCAAAAGGATTTACATGCGTTGATTTCTCCAAACGTACCATAGTTGATGGCGGGGAAATGGTTATTCTCTAGCCTGACAGCTAGAGTGTGTTTGTGGACATCAATCAAGTGTGACCTGGCGGATCTGACGATGTGGCATTCAAAGTGAATGATGACCAGATGTTCTAGAGATAAAGTCCTAGCCTCAAGCCTCATCAACCGGGAAATGACAAAAATCGGGCAGGCAGCATGGCTATGTGGGTCGCTCCCATTAGGATGTATGATCACCTATCTAGAGAAATTCCTATTGCTTCTTAATCTATATTCGATGCTGACCCTATTCGGGTGGCGGTTGCTGATCCCAACCGTCGGTGATATACATTCGGCACACTCAAGCGAAATGAGTGGTCGGTCATGTGAGGGCCGGGTTGCAAGACGTTCTTGTTGAACCCAGTGTATTCGCCTCTAGAGATATACGTGCGGAAGGTGGACCCATACCTTGTCAAGTTGGAATCCAATATCCAATAAGCGCCCACGGTTTTTCGATTGTATACTATATATGTGGAGCGTGAGATGCAAGCGTTCCTCTAGGTTATTATTTACTTGTATTTAGACATTATGATAATATCAGAGAAAGATATTGATTTCAAAAATGTTTTGGGTTATAGTAAGGTAAAAACCGTCCGTGTTTATGTGTGGACTGGTCTTACTATTATCCTTTGATTTCATAAAGGATTTTGCAAAGTTAAACAAGTGTGTGTTCTGTGAATTTATCACTGATAGTATTCCAGACTGACCCGGTGTATTTTTGTTTTAAACCAAATGTGCTCGGGTCAGACCGAGTATGTTCCAGGTTAGGTTTCGCTTGGAGTTTTCAGAAGCTGGAAGCAGGAGGCTTCACCGCTAGTTATATAAAGTTAATTCCGCTGTGCAGTTATATGTTAAACTCTGATGTTGGGTATGTATACAAATTCTTTTGTATAATTGATATTATATTTTATCTGTTCCGCTGTGAGATTCTGATGTGTTCCTCTTCTTTCTTCTATTCTAATACTTCTTTCTTTCTATTCTCACCTTCTAACTTCTTTCTCATGACAATCTGGGGGTTCGATACTTGGGTTTTGGCAAGTGATACGAGTTTATGTATTGTTGTCGAGAACCCGATTGTCGTTCTTTTCCCCGGGTCGTTACACCCTCCCTGAGGTCCTCTCCCGTTTTTGGTTCATAACGGGTGTGAAACTCGCGAAGTAAACGTTACATAAAGCTACGCCACAAAGGCCGTGCTTCGATCATCAACCACATGACTTTGATTTTCAACAGAAGCCTTGATCATTTGCCACTTAGGCATGCTACACAGGCAATTCCCTCTATGCGTTTGATATCCATCAGTATATATAACCCCTGAGCTCGTACGTCTCAGAGAAGGGCGTTAAGCAAGAGAATAAATTCTCCGCCGCCAAACAGATATATATTTAATAGAAATCAATCATACAGACTAAAATCCAATGTTAGACACACAGTCCATTTACAAGTCCGTTCTGGGTCTGGACGAAACTGGAGGCACCTAGTACCCCGCATATCCATCGATCTCTAAATACGTCTGGACGATCACCAACTGTTTCCATCTTCTTGGGTGTACATCCCAATCAAGATGATTAGTAATCCCCCAAACGACGTGAAGACATCCGGTCTTCGACCACCGTCTTCATCTTCGACTTATCGTCGTATCAGTTATTCAGAATGGGATAAACCCGGTCTTTCCGAATAACTCGTGTATATTTTAAATAAGTGTTACACAAACACAACATACGTCTCATTCCAATTCATCAGTCACTAACCGTAAATTAATCAAGAGAATGATTCCCCAAATATTAACCCCGAAGGCCGAAACCAACATCAGATCAATATCCAGAAAACCATTCTGCTTAGCTAACCGACAGTTAGTTTCTAAATTTCACATTCATAGGGAAAGGTTTCCATTAATTTTATCAAAGATAAATCCTTTAGATTTATTCTTTAATCTACTTTTGAATATCAATTCAAACTAGTCGGGATTAGCGAACCTTACCGAAGTAATCATTGGTTTTAATTTCCCAATCCCCACCTATTTATCCCATGAAGTAAAACTGTTAATACTTCATATTTAACACCTCGGTGTTATCGGTAAATTCAATTACCATTTCACGTTAAAATCTAATTAAAGATTTAACTATCGCCTGGATCAAAACTAGTGATACTCCATTCTCGATCTTTTCAATCTAATTAAAGATTCATTAAAACTCCACTTAGTTTTAATCTTTAACTGGGTTAAAGAATCCATGTCATTTAAAACACGGTTCACGATAAACCCAAAATCACATCACATTTCAATCAGTCCCCGACCGTAAATTAGCAAGTGAGCAATTCCCTAAGTATTAACCCCAAAGGCCGAAACCAACATCAGATCAATACCCAAGAAACCATTCAACTTAACTAATCTCCAGTTAGTTTCTGATTTTCTTAACTCCACGGGTCTAAGAACAGTATTATTGAAGATACCGTTCACGACAACCCAAAATCGCTTTCCATTAATGGGTTAAAGAACAAGTGTTATTTAAAACACTGTTCACGATAAACCCAAAAATCAATACCAATTCAATTCCAATTAAATATTATTTAATTGGTACACTTCATTAAATCTAAATAAAAAGATTTAATATTTTCTCAACTGGGCTTAAGAACAATGTTAATGAAGACACCATTCACGACAAACCCAAATCACATTTTATATTAAATACAAGGCCCTGAATAGAAAATATATCGGCTTATATTCAATATGAAATTCTACGACCAACAAATATCGTATTGGAAATAACGATAAAAATAAATCTTTCAAATTTTCATAACAATATCTGTGTAATCACGAAATCCAACATCGAAATAATCCAAAGACAATTTCGATTCAAATCCATTCCAATTCAATTATTGGAAATTCTGGTTACTTTTAAAACCCTTTTCAAATTCAATTTATTTATTTAAAAATAAATAGAATTTTAATTCTAGTTCAAAACTAGTTCATTTCGATAAAAATCTATTTTTATCATTTCAAATATGGAGTTTTTCATCCCGATTATTCCCAAATCATTTCTTATGATTTTACACAAATTATTACTATTTTTAATAATTTTATCAAGGCCTGCACAGTCGATTTTCATCAACGGCCATCGAACTGCACTTACAGCGACCTTTTCCAAATTTGATTTGGACATAATTCCAAATCCAGCCGTTAGATTTCAAATTTCTAATATTCGTTAGAAAGCTCTTTTCGATACGAACCCAACGGTTCTGGTTTCAGGAGAATCCGACGGTCGGATCTCCCATAATATCTGTTCGAAGCCAATGGTTGAAATTCGGGAACTGCCGCGGCGCGGCGCGTTCTATTCAGGCCATTATATTATATATATATAATATATATAATATATACTTCGTCGATTTCCTTTTAAAACGTGTTTTATTAATCGTTTTAAATTCGTTTTTAAAACGATTTCAACTTCCTTTTCAATTTCAAATCAAAATTGAATTTTCCAATATAGATTCGTTTTAAATTCATTTCAATTCTATTTCAATTCAAATCTTTTTCAATTCAAATCGGTTTCAATTCAAATCAATTTCAGTTCAATTTCAATACGTTTTAAATTCAATTCAAAACAATTTCAATTCTATTTCAATCTCATTCGATTTTCAGTTCTATTCAGTTTAATTCGAATTTCATTTCAATTCAATTTAATTCGAATTTCAATTCCTTTCAAAATATCAGATTTTGAAATCACTTTCGATATTCATTGTAAAATGAATAAAATCGATATAAATATCGTTCACGTCAAAATGGCGTCAATCTAATCAACACGGCTTCATATATTTCTATTTCAAATATTTCTATTTCAAATATTTCGTTTCCAAATATTTCTATTCAAATGTTTCTATTTCCAATATTTCTATTTCAAATATTTCTATTCCAAATATTTCTTTTCCAAATATTTCTATTCAAATGTTTCTATTTCAAATATTTTTATTCAAATATTTTATTTCAAAACTGGAATGAGTCCCAATCAATTACCATATAATGTTAATTATATGGATTTTCTACCACACGTATATAACAGCAACGATAAATCATCAACCATCATCCAAAATGCGTTCTACACTGTATAAGCATCAAATATAAATATTTAATGCTTATAACAGTCTGTCAATCAATCGATCGACATACAACTAACTATTGGGATTAGTGTATGTCATATATCACCCCAATACCCGTGTGGGTTTTCAAACAATCAAACACAGATTTTATTTGTGCAGTTGGGCGATGTGTAAAATTTGTCGTCCCAATCAATATCAGTCAAATGTGTGTATATAAACAAATCGTCCGATTTGTTTATTTTTGTTTTTATTTCATTTCATATACACGTTACAAATTCTATTTTTATCTGTAAAATATTTTCAACTATATAAATATTTTATTTCATTTCACATCACATCACACAATCAACTACACATCAAAATCAAACAACCAAGCATACAAGCCATCCATGGTCTGTGGACGACGGGTGTCGGGTGCTATTAAACACCGTCTGCATCCTAGTATATATTTTTAACTAGAAATTTTAATTAAAAGTGAGAATTTCTCACCGAATAGCTAAACCAAACTCTACGACTCTTCATATGTAGGAAATCTTCATCGTGTTTGCTCTTCGTCACTTTCGTCGCCCGTATTCACTACATATATAAAAATCACATTTTTATATACCCTAGTGTATAAAAATCATATTTTTATACTTGCTATTATATAAAAATTATATTTTTATTCTTTTTATCATATAAAAATTATAATTTTATTCTTTTTTCTCTATAATATAAATATCATATTTTTATATTCATAAAAATCACGCCTTTATATTTTAAAAAATCTAATCCTTGTTAACAAATAAAAATTTAACCTTTGTTTAAAAATCACAGCTTTTCTTTTTTCAAAGATCAAATCTTTTCACTTATAAAAATTTAATCTTTTCTATTTCAAAGATCTCATCTTTTCTTCATTAAAAATCACGTCTTTACTTCATTAAAAATCTAAACTTTCTTTGTATAAAAATCTATATTTTCTTCGTATAATAATCTATATTTTCTTCGTATAAAAATCATTACTTTATATGTTTTAAAAATCATATATTTTTATATATAAAAAGCAAATCTTTATAATATATATAAAAAAATCTAAACCCTAAAAAAAACTGAAATAAAATAGATAAATAAAAAAAAGATAACAATACATAAAAAAAACTTACGGTTTGAAAAAAAGGGGGGGGGGGAAGAAAGCTGCTTGCCGGCGCTGGGATTCCAACCTTCGGGGGAGGTGGCAAGGGCGGCTCGCTGCTTCATCGGAGGGGGGGGGGGGGGTCGAGGGCATGGCTTTGCGTTGGCCGATGGTGGTGTTGCGTGGGCCATGGTTTGAGATGGGGGGGGGGGTCATGGAATAGCATCGGGGTTCGTACAGGTGGGGGGGGGGGAGGGGGGGAGGCGAGCGGCGGTGATCAGGTGGAGGCGCGCGGTGGCGCAAGGAGGGGCCAGGCGCGAGGTCAACGCAGGGATTTGGGGATCGGGTTTAATTTCTATTTTTTTCTTTTGTTTTAAATGTGAACGAATGGGGAAGGGAGAATATAGGGGGTGTTTATAGGAAAGTATATATTATTTTATTTATTTAACTTCAAAAAAAACAACTTTTTTACTTCGACCTCGAAATCGAACCCACCGTCTGTCGTCCATAGCTAATTACCCCCATTCCGAACACAATGGGATATGTCACATAAGCTGATTCGACTGTTGCGATCAGTTTAAAATCAACATATAACTCTATATATTGAATTTGAACGTGCATTTCAATTTACCAGGGCCACATACTAACTAGAAAAATTCCCGAAAAATATTTTCTAGCTTCGTATTAACGATACGGTCCTAACAAAACTAATTTCGCCCAATTCTGAGACCGTTTGAAAAATGACCATTTTCCAGTCGATTAAAATCAACTGAAATTGGTCAAACGCGTTTTCCTTTGCCACGCTCACATATTGATTCGAAAATTTATGAAATTTGAAACCTAGCAATAACTTGACATCACGAATCCAACAGAAGTGGTTTCGTCGAAATCCAAGGTCATTTGCAAAATTTCCATTTTTAAGGGCCTGAATTCCATAGCGACTATTCAGAATTTTCAACTGGACATATCTTTTGACCCCCGCTATGAAATTTCCATTTTTCGGATTCATTGGAAAGATATTATCAAATAGATTCTAATATTTTTGGTTTCACTAAAATCCGGTTTATTTTGAATCCTGTACACTCATTTGAACATTGAAATCGAATTATCGAACTACCACACCATTTTCAATTCCTTTTATAATTATAAATAATTATATATTCTAAGGACGACGAATATAAATATATACGTTCGAATTCTATTCAAACTAAATTTTTCGTCGTTATTATTTAAAATAATTCATTTTAAATATTCAAAATTCATTAAATTCGCCAAAATAAAATTTTTAAATTGGCTCGGATTTCCGAGTTATTACAAACACTTGACCTGAGCTCCTTCCTCGATCACCCCGGATCCCTCAAGCATCATCAATGTGAAGACCCCTGTCAAAACCATAATGATCTCTGTCTCGACACCCGTCTATCACTTGCTCTGAGCTCCTTTCCTGATCATCTTGGATCCCTCGAGCATCATCAACATGAAGACCCCTGTCTAAAACATGATTAAAAAGTTCCCAAATCCAATGGTCTTTAAACTCCATATCACGTCAAAGTTCACAGATTGGAACGCTCTTCACTGTCAACATAATCTCTTCCACCAGAGTCTTCCGTTTCTCCAAAAAAGAATAGCATAATTACCACTGAATCTACCAAGCTTTGTAGAAATAATTGATGCACAATTTAAAACAAATCGCCTCGCTTGGGTACCAATCTGTAATGCAAAAATTGCTCTGATACCAATTTGTTGTGCAAAAAAGGCTCAAACATGCTTAACTAGAAGAGACACTTCATTTGGGGATCGTTGGATCCATGCCAGGATGGGTTTACACTAAAGTCTACCTCTCAATACATAGCCAGTGCAAATTCATGTGTGTCATCAATTACATTACCAACATATGGTAATAATGTAATGGAGGAAAATTACCATAGCAACAAATGTGCAAAGATAGTAAATCAATACGTTTCTTTTGCATAGATGGAAGAAATTAATCCCTTCATTTATTTCTCTACCATCTCATTAAATGCAATCAATGCATTCCCATTATAAAAATATTTACTTTCCATTCTTTGCAAATTTGTTCCAATCAGTTTTTGATTTTGTATCATCAAATTTGTAAATTCGTTGGTTAAGAATAACATATTAATGGGGACAAAATTGAAAAAATAAATAAGGGCATATGTGTATGATGAGCATATTATTAAAGCTACAGGGCAATCCACTGATATGCACATGTCATAGTCAAATGGCAAGCCAATAATAACCAGCAAACAGAAGCAAATTACAACATGCAATTGTTGGATCAGAAATCAAGTACCATGGTAGCTGTACAGAAATCAACATTCGCCAAACAGAGTGAACACTAACCACATAGCCTAACACGCATACACCAAAAACAAGTCAAGATACAATAAGCTATTTACATGATTCAATGAAAAGAAATTCTTGTAATATAAACCTTTTAAGACATAGAAAGTTAATAGCTTGAAGGAAACCCTTGTAGACTTACTAATTTTGTTATGGTTAGTAGAACGAATCGCTTAGAACAAACTCTTTTCTTTCTTTTTTCATTCTAGTACATTGTAATAACCCGGAAAATCTAGGCCAGTTTAAAATTTTTATTTTGGCAAATTTTAGCGAATTTTGAATATTTAAAATAGATTATTTTAAATAGTATCGACGAAAATTTATTTTGAATAGAATTATAACGTATATATTATATACGTCATCGTTAGAATATAAATAATTATATATATAATTATAAATAGAATTGAAAATGGCCCGGTAGTTCGATAATTCGATTTCAAACTTCAATTGAATGTACCGGGTGCAAAACAATCCGGATTTTAGTGAAACTAAAAACATTAGGATCTATTTTAGAATATCTTTCCAACGAATCTGAAAAATCAAAATTTCATAGCGGGAATCAAAAGATATGTCCAGTTGAAAATTCTGAATAGTCGCTATGGAATTCAGGCCCTTAAAAATGGAAATTTTGCAAACGACCTCGGATTTCGACGAAACCACTTTTGTTGGATCCGCAGTGTCAAATTATTGCTAGATTCCAAATTTCATAATTTTTCGAATCAATATGTGAGCGTGGCAAAGGAAAACGCCTTTGACCAGTTTCAATTGATTTTAATCGACTGGAAAATGGCCATTTTTCAAACGATCTCAGAATTCGACGAAACTAGTTTTGTTAGGACCGTATCGTCAATAGGAAGCTAGAAAATATTTTTCTGGAATTTTTCTAGTTAGTATGTGACCCCAGTAAATTGAAATGCACGTTCAAATTCAATATATAGAGTTATATGTTGATTTTAACGGAAACTGATCAAAACGATCGAATCAGCCTACGATACATATCCCATTGTATTCGGAATGGGGGTAAAACGCTATGGACGACAAGCGGTGGGCCTCGTTTAGAGGTCGTATGTAAAAGTCAACTTTTTAAATTAAATAATTAAATAAAACAAATATCCTCCTCTCTCTTCCCTTCTATACTATCTGCCCCCCCTTAACTTCCTCTTCCCCCGATGACAGATGAGAATCGAATTAAAAAAAAAACCCAATCCCGTCGTGCCCAAACCCCCCTCCCCCCGCCCCCCCCGTCGACGATTTGCCTCACGCCCCTCCCCCTGATGGCCACCGCGACCTTCGGCCTCCCATGGCGCCTCCGTCCATCTCCGCGAGCCCAAAAAAAACCCCATCGCCCCTTCATCGATTCGAATCCCCACCGTCCGGCGCCCTCCACCTCGAGCCCCCCCTCACCCGCACCCTCCTTCGCCCCTTCATCCCCCTCCGCCTCCCTTCTTCTCCTTCCGATCCTCTTCCCCTCCGACGAGCGCGCAACCGAACCCCCAGCAACCCCTTTCTCTGAAATTCAAAAGTAAGCCTTCTTTACTTATTTAATTTTATTTTTCAGCTTTCTTTTATTTAAATTAGCATAGGTAAAAACTGATTTTATTATATAGAGATTTAGGATTCTTTAAAAAAAAACTGATTTAGTATGATTTTTAAAAACTGAAAATTACATGACTTTAAAACTGAAAATTATTTGATTTTTAGTGGATAAGGAAGCGATTTTTATTTATAGTTATAGATAATAAAAATATAATTTTTACATAAGTAGGAAGATAAAAATATGATTTATATATTTTTAAAGTATAAAAAATATGATTTTTATATTTTTAAAGTATGAAAAATATAATCATTACTATATAGAAGATGTAAAAGTATGATTTTTGTTTATGTAGAGAATTAAAAATATAATCTTTACATGATAGGAATATTAGAAATATCATCTTTATATGTGTAGCAAGATAAAATGTGATTTTTATAATGATAAATTTGAAAAGGCGAAATCTTTATATATAATAGCATTGTAAAAATGGGATTTTTATATATTGAATAGCGAAGTAAAAATTAGATTTTTATATATTGAATAGCGAAGTAAAAATTCGATTTTTATATATTGAATAGCGAAGTAAAAATTCGATTTTTATATATTGAATAGCGAAGTAAAAATTCGATTAAAAATTCGATTTTTATATATTGAATAGCGAAGTAAAAATTCGATTTTTATATATTGAATAGCGAAGTAAAAATTCGATTTTTATATATTGAATAGCGAAGTAAAAATGTGATTTTTTACATATGTAGAGAATACGGGCAAAGAAAGTGATGAAAGATGAAACGACGAAGATTTCTGCATAAGAAGAATCGTGGCATTGGATTAGCTATCTTTGAGAATTTCTCACTCTTTGATTTAATTTTCTAGTTATATATATATATATATATATATATATATATATATATACTAGGATGCAGACGGTGTTTAGTAGCACCCGAGACCCGTCGTCCACAGATCATGGACGGCTTGTATGCTTGTTTGATTTTGCTGTGTAGTTGATTGTGTGATGTGAAATGAAATAAAATATTTATATAGTTGAAAATATTTTATAGTTAAAAATAGAATTTTTAACGTGTATATAAAATGAAATATAAATAAACAAATCGGACGATTTGTTTATATACACACATTTGACTGATATTGATTGGGACGATAAATTTTACACATCGCCCAACTGCACAAATAAAATCTGTGTTTGATTGCTTGAAACCCCACACGGGTATCGGGATGATATTTGATGTACACTAATCCCGATTGTTTAGTTGTATGTCGGTCGATTGATTGACAGACTGTTATAAGCGTTGAATATTTATATTTGATGCTTATACAGTGTAGAATGCACTTTGGATGATGGTTGATTATTCATCGTTGTTATTGTATGCATGTGTTGTAGAAAATCCATATAATTAACATTATATGGTAATTGATTGGGCCTCGTTCCAGTTTTGAAAAAGAAATATTTGAAAAAGAAATATTAGAAAAAGAAATATTTGAAGAGAAATATTTGAAAAAGAAATATTTGAATAGAAATATTTGAAATAGAAATATATGAAGCCGTGTTGATTAGATTGACGCCATTTTGACGTGAACGATATTGATATCGATTTTATTCATTTTATAATGAATATCGAAAGTGATTTCAAAATCTGATATTTTGAAAAGAATTGAAATTCGAATTAAATTGAATATAAATGAATTCGAATTAAACTGAATATAAATGAATTCGAATTAAATTGAATATAAATGAATTCGAATTGAAATTGAATATAAATGAATTCGAATTAAATTGAATATAAATGAATTCGAATTGAAATTGAATATAAATGAATTCGAATTGAAATTGAATATAAATGAATTCGAATTGAAATTGAATATAAATGAATTCGAATTGAAAATTGAATTGAAAACGAACTGAAATTGAATTAGAAATCAATTTGAATTGAAATCGATTTGAAATGAATTTAAAACGAATTTATATTGGAATATTCAATTTTGATTTGAAATTGAATATGAAGTTGAAACTGTTTTGAAAACGAATTTAAAACGATTTATAAAGCACGTTTTGAATTGAAATCGACGAAGTATATGTTATATATATAATATATATAATATAATGGCCTGAATAGAATGCGCCGCGCCGCGGCAGTTCGCGAATTTCGACCTTTGACTTCGAACGGATATCGCGGGAGATCCGACCGTCGGATTCTCCTGAAACCGGAACCGTTGGGTTCGTATCGAAAAGAGCTTTCTAAGAATATTAGAAATTAGAAATCTAACGGTTGGATTTGGAATTATGCCAAATCAAATTTGAAAAAAGGTCGCTGTAAGTGCAGTTCGATGGCCGTTGATGGAAATCGACTGTACGGGCCTTGATAAAATTATTAAAAATAGAAATAATTTGTGTAAAATCATAAGAAATGATTTAGAAAGATTTGGGATGAAAAAACTCCATATTTGAAAAGATAAAAATAGATTTTTATCGAACTGAACTTGTTTTGAACTAGAATTACAATTCTATTTATTTTTAAATAAATAAATTGACTTTGAAATGGTTTTTGAAAATAACCAGAATTTCCAATGATTGCATTGGAATGGATTTGAATCGAAATTGTCTTCGGAATATTTCGATGTTGGATTTCGTGATTATACAGATGTTGTTATGGAAATTTGAAAGATATAGATATGTATATCGTTATTTTCAATACGATATCTGTTGGTCGTAGAATTTGACATTGAATATAAGCCGATATATTTTCTATTCAGAGCCTTGTATTTAATATCAAATGTGATTTGGGTTTGTCGTGAATGGTGTCTTGACTAACACTGTTCTTGAACCCAGTTGAGAAAAGATTAAATCTTTTTATTTAGATTTAATGAAGTGTACCGATTAAATAATACTCAATTGAATTGTTATTGATTTTTGGGTTTATCGTGGACAGTGTTTTAAATAACACTCGTTCTTTAACCCGATAATTAATGGAATGTGGTTTTGGGTTTATTGTGAACCGTGTTTTAAAAGACACTGATTCTTTAACCCAGTTAACGATTAAAGCTAAGTGGAGTTTTAATGAATCTTTAATTATATTGAAAAGATCGAGAAAGGAGTAGCACCAGTTTTACTCCAGGCGATAGTTAAATCTTTAATTAGATTTGAACGTGAAATGGTAATTGAATTTACCGATAACACCATGGTGTTAGATATGAAGTATTACCAGTTTTACTTCATGGGATGAATAGGTTGGGATTGGGAAATTAAAACAAATGATTACTTCGGTAAGGTTCGTTAATCCCGACTAGTTGAATCGAAATTCAAAAGAAGATTAAAGAATAAATTCAAGGAATTTATCTTTGATAAAATTAATGGGAACCTTTCCCTATGAATGTGAAATTTAGAAACTAATTGTCGGTTAGCTAAGCAGAATGGTTTTCTGGATATTGATCTGAGGTTGGTTTCGGCCTTCGGGGTTAATATTTGGGAAATTATTCTCTTGATTAGTTTACGGTTAGTGACTGATGAATTGGAATGAGGCGTATGTTGTGTTTGTGTAACACTTATTTAAAATATACGCGAGTTATTCGGAAAGACCGGGTTTATCCCATTCTGAATAACTGATACGACGATAAGTCGAAGATGAAGACGGTGGTTGAAGACCGGAAGTCTTCACATCGTTTGGGTGATCACTGATGATCTTGATTGGGCTGTACACCCAAGATGAGGGAATCAATTGGTGGTCGTCCATATGTGCTTGGAGATCGATGGATATGCGAGGACAGTGCCTCCGGTTTCGTTCAGACCCAGAACGGACTTGTAAATGGACTGTGTGTCTGACATTGGATTTCATTCTGTGTGACTGATATCGGTTGCATAGAGTGGTTTGCCTGTGTGGCATGCCTAAATGGCAATTGATCAAGGCTTCTGTTGAAAAGCAAAGTCTTGTGGTAATGATCAAAGCATAGCCTGTGTGGCACAGCTTTGTGTAACGTGAATTCGCGAGCCTCACACCCCGGTTGTGAACCAAAAACGGGAGACGGACCTTGGGGAGGGCATGCGTTTTTTTCTAGCTAGGGTGGTGTCAGTGACCTACCAGCCCTGACATTTATATACTTTTCACCTGTGTGGTTGTTGCTGTTGCGAGGCGCCTCGGTTTGATCGGACGATCCGGGTCCGATGGAGTCATTCGTTGGCTCATTTACGCCCCAAAGGGCAGGGAAACGCAGTGTTCAGGCATTTTAATCCACATCGGTGGACCGACCCTGTCGCTCTAAGGGCCCACCTGAGTCTGGGTCCTGAGGCTCGGGCTAGAGAGTCTCGAATCGGTTGAGGACTATCTTTTGCCTCGGTTCAAAGATGGAAACCCAATTTCCAAATACGTGACATTTGCGGTTTTAATTGTAGAACTGGTATGGCGACATGATATATGGTACCCATGCCGCCTATGATTGATACTTATGATTTGAAGTTGTTTTATACACTATACACTGATAATAGTATCAAATGATTTGTTTTAAACGTATCAAGCATTCTTTGGCTGTTATAAGGGAAAACCCTATCCCCCGGCTTGCGTTGCATTGTGTGATAGGACCTGGGTCTTATAACAGCTTCATTTTTCTTTATTTAGCATTGCGCTGTTTGTTTTATGCACTGGTATTCTTGTGAGGAAACCCGTTCTATGTTATACGGCGTGGTCCCTTAATTTACCTAACTTTAAAATAAAGATTAATAACTGTTTTAGTTCTCACACCAGTCCCATGACTGACCTGGAGTTTATTGTTTTAACCTAAACTCTGGGTGCCCTTATTTTGACACGGGCAGCTAGTAGTTTTGGTTTTGCAGATTTATATTCACAAGATGCTGGTTTACGGCTGGAACGATATCCGGAAAGCTTTGTATCCGTATATCTACTTCTAGTTGTGTATTGTATTATTTTCCGCTGCTATGTATTTAAATGTAATTTAAATCTCTGATATTTCTGTGTAATATTCATTTATACTCTGTATATTCTTGTAATCTGATGGAATTGTTGTAATATACAATGAAATGTTCTTCCTTCTGCGTTCTGTTGTGGCTTGTTCTCGAACTATCCGCTCTTTCCTCACCGGGGAAGTTGCGGATCTTTACATTTGGTATCAGAGCTTTGGTTTACAGAGCTCGAGAACAAGGCACATTAGAACCATACGAAAGAATTCATCAGTTATTGGATTAGTAATATCCAATTAGAATGACTCGTTAGAGATAGGACCAGTAGTATCCTAGAACGAGTGTGAAAGAGTATATTTTTCAAATGAAAACAATTTTGTTTTGAAAATTTAAACCATTTTACACGTATTTGATTATTTATTTATATTGATATGGACAATCTAGTATATAAAGGTTTTGCATATACGCGTCATGAACGTATATTCGAAGTTTTAATATATTAGATAGATATAGAATCACATTCTAGTCGCCCGGACATGATTCTGATGATGGCGCGCCATCACCAGTATTTATTTTCGTGTTTCGAAGGTGTGATTTCTATATATTTCCATTAGACTGGTGTGAGAACCAAAACTTATATAGATAAATTTATTTGTTGTGATTTGGCATCAAAAACATGATTTTTTGTATATATATCAAAATTATGAATTTGAAACATTAAATTCACTAGTTGATTGATGTTTGTGTTGTTTGTTTGATAATTTTTGAACCATTATGCCTAATTGAACCGAATATTGAATTGTATTGAAAATTAGACGTATTTGCTTGCATATACATATACTTACATTGAACTAGTCATAGCAAGGAGGCTAGAGCAGAGAATAAAATTTGTTTGCCCGACAAATAGGTACATGTTTACTACGTAATTTACTGTTTTGTTTGGGTGATGATGATTTTATGAGCCTATTGGCTTTTTCTTTTTCTTTTTGAGATCAGAAGGCCTTTATGGCAATTTCGGGATTTTCCCGTGGCTCCCGGTGCAGGGGAGGTTATGGCGAAATTTTTCGAAAATTTAGGGTGTTAGCCAAATTTTTGAAAATTTGAAAATTCTCAAAAACTGAAAAGTTGGAGAATGAAAGCCAGATCGAACGTAGAGTTGAATAATCAAACCACTTTCGACTTTGTTCCTTTTCGGGGACGAAAATTTTTAAGTGGGGGAGATTGTAATAACCCGGAAAAACTGGGCCAGTTTAAAAATTTTATTTTGGCAAATTTTAGCGAATTTTGAATATTTGAAATAGATTATTTTAAATAGTATCGATGAAAATTTATTTTGAACAGAATTATAACATATATATTATATACGTCGTCGTTAGAATATAAATAATTATATATGTACTAATAAATAGAATTGAAAATGACGCGGTAGTTCGATAATTCGATTTCAAACTTCAATTGAATGTACCGGGTGCAAAGCAATCCGGATTTTACTGAAACCAAAAACATTAGGATCTATTTTAGAATATCTTTCCAACGAATCTGAAAAATCAAAATTTCATAGCGGGAATCAAAAGATATGTCCAGTTAAAAATTCTGAATAGTCGCTATGGAATTCAGGTCCTTAAAAATGGAAATTTTGCAAACGACCTCGGATTTTGACGAAACCACTTTTGTTGGATCCGCAGTGTCAAATTATTGGTAGATTCCAAATTTCATAATTTTTCGAATCAATATGTGAGCGTGGCAAAGCAAAACACGTTTGACTAGTTTCAGTTGATTTTAATCGACTAGAAAATGACCATTTTTCAAACGGTCTCAGAATTCGACGAAACTAGTTTTCTTAGGACCGTATCGTCAGTAGGAAGTTAGAAAATATTTTTCTGGAATTTTTCTAGTTAGTAAGTGACCCGAGTAAATTGAAATGCGCGTTCAAATTCAATATATAGAGTTATATGTTGATTTTAACGGAAACTGATCGAAACGATCGAATCAGCCTACGATACATATCCCATTGTGTTCGGAATAGGGGTAAAACGCTATGGACGACAGGCGGTGGGCCTCGTTTAGAGGTCGTATGTAAAAGTCAACTTTTTGAATTAAATAATTAAATAAAAAAAATATGCTCCTCTCTCTTCCCTTCTATACTATCTGGCCCCCCCTTAACTTCCTCTTCCCCCGATGACAGATAAGAATCGAATTAAGAAAAACCCAATCCCATCGTGCCCAACCCCCCCCCCCGGTCGACAATTTGCCTCACGCCCCTCCCCCTGATGGCCACCGCGACCTTCGGCCTCCCATGGCGCCTCCGTCCATCTCCGCGAGCCCAAAAAAAACCCCATCGCCCCTTCATCAATTCGAATCCCCATCGGCCGGCGCCCTCCACCTCGAGCCCCCCCTCATCCGCACCCTCCTCCGCCCCTTCTTCCCCCTCCGCCTCCCTTCTTCTCCTTCCGATCCTCCCCCCCCCCCCCCCCCCCCCCCCGACGAGCGCGCAACCGAATCCCCAGCAGCCCCCTTTCTCTGAAATTCAAAAGTAAGCCTTCTTTACTTATTTAATTTTATTTTTCAGCTTTCTTTTATTTAAATTAGCATAGGTAAAAACTGATTTTATTATATAGAGATTTAGGATTTTTTTAAAAAAAACTGATTTTGTATGATTTTTAAAAACTGAAAATTACATGACTTTAAAACTGAAAATTATTTGATTTTTAGTGGATAAGGAAGCGATTTTTATTTATAGTTATAGATAATAAAAATATAATTTTTACATAAGTAGGAAGATAAAAATATGATTTTTATATTTTTAAAGTATTAAAAATATGATTTTTATATTTTTAAAGTATTAAAAAATATAATCTTTACTATATAGAAGATGTAAAAATATGATTTTTGTTTATGTAGAGAATTAAAAATATAATTTTTACATGATAGGAATATTAGAAATATCATCTTTATATGTGTAGCAAGATAAAATGTGATTTTTATAATGATAAATTTGAAAAGGCAAAATCTTTATATATAATAGCGTTGTAAAAATGGGATTTTTATATATTGAATAACGAAGTAAAAATTCGATTTTTATATATTGAATAGCGAAGCAAAAATTCGATTTTTATATATTGAATAGCGAAGTAAAAATTCGATTTTTATATATTGAATAGCGAAGTAAAAATTCGATTTTTATATATTGAATAGCGAAGTAAAAATGTGATTCTTTACATATGTAGAGAATATGGGCAAAGAAAGTGATGAAAGATGAAACGACGAAGATTTCTGCATAAGAAGAGTCGTGGCGTTGGATTATCTATCTGTGAGAATTTCTCACTCTTTGATTTAATTTTCTAGTTATATATATATACTAGGATGCAGACGGTGTTTAGTAGCACCCGACACCTGTCGTCCACAGACCATGGACGGCTTGTATGCTTGTTTGATTTTGCTGTGTAGTTGATTGTGTGATGTGAAATGAAATAAAATATTTATATAGTTGAAAATATTTTATAGTTAAAAATAGAATTTTTAACGTGTATATAAAATGAAATAAAAATAAACAAATCGGACGATTTGTTTATATACACACATTTGACTGATATTGATTGGGACGATAAATTTTACACATCGCCCAACTGCACAAATAAAATCTGCGTTTGATTGTTTGAAACCCCACACGAGTATCGGGATGATATTTGACGTACACTAATCCCGATTGTTACTTGTATGTCGATCGATTGATTGACAGACTGTTATAAGCGTTGAATATTTATATTTGATGCTTATACAGTGTAGAATGCACTTTGGATGATGGTTGATTATTCATCGTTGTTATAGTATGCATGTGTTGTAGAAAATCCATATAATTAACATTATATGGTAATTGATTGGACCTCGTTCCAGTTTTGAAAAAGAAATATTTGAAAAAGAAATATTAGAAAAAGAAATATTTGAATAGAAATATTTGAAAAAGAAATATTTGAATAGAAATATTTGAAATAGAAATATATGAAGCCGTGTTGATTAGATTGACGCCATTTTAACGTGAAAGATATTGATATCGATTTTATTCATTTTATAATAAATATCGAAAGTGATTTCAAAATCTGATATTTTGAAAAGAATTGAAATTTGAATTAAATTGAATATAAATGAATTCGAATTAAATTGAATATAAATGAATTCGAATTAAATTGAATATAAATGAATTCGAATTGAAATTGAATATAAATGAATTCGAATTAAATTGAATATAAATGAATTCGAATTGAAATTGAATATAAATGATTTCGAATTGAAATTGAATATAAATGAATTCGAATTGAAATTGAATATAAATGAGTTCGAATTGAAATTGAATATAAATGAATTCGAATTGAAAATTGAATTGAAAACGAACTGAAATTGAATTAGAAACCAATTTGAATTGAAATCGATTTGAAATGAATTTAAAACGAATTTATATTGGAATATTCAATTTTGATTTGAAATTGAATATGAAGTTGAAACTGTTTTGAAAACGAATTTAAAACGATTTATAAAGCACGTTTTGAATTGAAATCGACGAAGTATATGTTATATATTATATATATATAATATAATGGCCTGAATAGAATGCGCCGCGCCGCGGCAGTTCACGAATTTCGACCATTGACTTCGAACGGATATTGCGCGAGATCCGACCATCGGATTTTCCTGAAACCGGAACCGTTGGGTTCGTATCGAAAAGAGCTTTCTAACGAATATTAGAAATTAGAAATCTAACGGTTGGATTTGGAATTATGTCCAAATCAAATTTGAAAAAAGGTCGCTGTAAGTGCAGTTCGATGGCCGTTGATGGAAATCGACTGTACGGGCCTTGATAAAATTATTAAAAATAGTAATAATTTGTGTAAAATCATAAGAAATGATTTAGAAAAATTTGGGATGAAAAAACTCCATATTTGAAAAGATAAAAATAGATTTTTATTGCAATGAACTAGTTTTGAACTAGAATTATAATTCTATTTATTTTTAAATAAATAAATTGACTTTGAAATGGTTTTTGAAAATAACCAGAATTTCCAATGATTGCATTGGAATGGATTTGAATCGAAATTGTCTTCGGAATATTTCGATGTTGGATTTCGTGATTATACAGATGTTGTTATGGAAATTTGAAAGATATAGATATGTATATCGTTATTTCCAATACGATATCTGTTGGTCGTAGAATTTGACATTGAATATAAGCTGATATATTTTCTATTCAGAGCCTTGTATTTAATATCAAATGTGATTTGGGTTTTTCGTGAATGGTGTCTTGACTAACAATGTTCTTGAACCCTGTTGAGAAAAAATTAAATCTTTTTATTTAGATTTAATGAAGTGTACCAACTAAATAATATTTAATTGAATTGATATTGATTTTTGGGTTTATCATGGACAGTGTTTTAGATAACACTCGTTCTTTAACCCGATAATTAATGGAATGTGGTTTTGGGTTTATCGTGAACCGTGTTTTAAAAGACACTGATTCTTTAACCCAGTTAACGATTAAAACTAAGTGGAGTTTTAATGAATCTTTAATTAGATTGAAAAGATCGAGAATGGAGTAGCACCAGTTTTACTCCAGGAGATAGTTAAATCTTTAATTAGATTTGAACGTGAAATGGTAATTGCAACGACCCGTATTCTACGCATCATAGGATCGTAGGATATTTATTTCTTTCACATACTAAGTCGTATGGTCATGTAACTTTGGGAGACGACTATTGTGGTCATTTCCCATGTTCATGATTTTTCCCGATTTTTAAATGACCATTTTACCCCTAGTTGGCACTGTTTTGGCCATAACTTTTGACTGGAAATGAATTTTGACCTGAAACTACTTCTATTGGCTTCAGATGATGGTTTCTCTTTCCGTAGAGTGGTCACATTAGCCAAACGGACTCATCGTTTGGGAGATATGGCTGAAACAAGTTTCAGATGGTGAAAAACAGCTTAATTGGGCTTAACCGGGTGATTAGCAGCTAGGTCCAGAGGGAAATTTCGGGTTTAGGGGTATATAGGGGCTGATTAGGGTTAGAAAACATTTCTTTAGACATTTTCCAGCCGCCACTTTCATCCTTAGACACTCTAACAATGGCCTCCTACATCTAAAACACCCCAAATCACTTTCTAATTGAAGATTAGGCTTAGCAAACATCAAATCAAGGAGTATTAGCACGAGAACCGAGGTAGAGCTGCTGTGTAAGATTGGGAACAGCGCCAAATCAGAGAATATTTCAGTTTTGGGGTTTTAGTTGTGGCCAAGGTGAGTGATAGCATCGTTTTGACACTAATTACAGTTAATTAAGGGTGATTAGTGAAGATTAGCGAATTTATACACTAATAAATTCTGGAAAAATGTTTAGAAATTCTTAAATAATATTTCATGCCTCTGTTAGAAAATTTAGACGATTTGATTAAGTTTTACTAAGTATGTGCTTAAACATGATTAAGAAGGATTATAGGAAAATGTGAGGTTTTAGCCACTTTTGATCTATTTTGATTCATTTGGATTGTTGTTTGTTGTTTGTGGTTGCTCTTACATATTGCTATGACTCTATGGTATGCTTTATGATTGATTAGAATAGTTAGATTGGTCGAAAGCGCCGTCGAATGGCGTAGAAAGCTCGCTGGAAAGTTGCAGAAATGTGCAGGTTCCGAATCGGATCGGATCGGAGTAGGGGGTCGGATCGGATTTGTGAACTGACCGAGGGGATTCGAACTGGATTGGAACTTGTCACTGGAGGAGGCTTGGCGAGAAGGAAGGCCATTTACTTAGAGTTGGAGTGGACGAGGGGATCGGATCGGGGTAAGCTAGGGAGCGAAGCGGATCGGAGCAGATAAGGGGGTGGGATCGGATCGGGCTATGGAGCAGGATCGGATCGGAGTAGGCCAGGGGACGAGATCGGATCGGAGCAGGCAAGCTGGAGGAGGGACGAACCGAACCGACTGGAGCGTGACATCCGAACCGAACCGACGTCTAAGGGGAAGGATCACCGAACCGAACCACACGCAGGAATACACCATGGAGCATTGCACCGAACCGAACCGTGTTATACGTATATCCGAACCGAATCGAATTCAGGTCCACTTCTATGCGACGACTCTTTTGAAGACCAACTCCAACTCGATCAAAACCCGAGATGCAAAGGAAGTCCAGATGAGAAGTTAGAGCTCAAGATTTAGATGGGAATCAACGAGTTCGCTTCATGGCTGGGCTTTGCTGCGGGACGCGTGTTAAGGGGTTATCGATGTCTATAGCTTTGGACCACTATGGTAGGAGGTATGAAGGCGGATTCAGGGCCATTATGGCATTGGTATAACCAAGGGCTACGATCAATGAAATGGGTCATTGAAATGTTTGGTCATGACTCCATATGTTTAGCTTGGTCAAAGCAGGGTTTCTACAAGTCGGGATCCGTCGTTACCTCAATTTGTCTAGTATTCCAAGGTGGTAGATGTCGTATAGCTTTACGCACTGAGTGAGAGATGTGAGGATGGTTGTTATGGTTGATTTGGTTGCTATCATTATGACATGCACACCCCACCCCCATATTCTTACACTATTTATTATGGCACCTTAGAGTACTGTACGGTATGTGGTACTAACTCTTTGGTTGCAGGTCCAGGTTCAGGTATGGTTTAGTATACCTGTTATTATTCTGTTTAGATGCTTATCGCTCATACCATGCTTTATGTCTGACCCAGAGTTTTATGTCTCCTCTTATTACTCTGGGTGCTCACACGAGCAGACTAGAGACAGGTTAGCTGGTGATGCACGGGTAGATGATCCGGAGACGAGCAGGAGGCTTCCACGTAATACATATACATAGTATTCTCCCTGTGTTGTTGAAGATCACTGCTTGGGAATTAGTAGCGCATCTTCTACTTTAGCTTTCTTTTGTTTAGAGACAGTAAATTTGGAAAGTTGTAATAAGCTGTATTTGGATTTCCACTGCTCTGATGTTGACATTGATTATTAGTTATCAGCTTATGCACTGTCTCACCTGTTTTATGTCAAGTATGTTATTATTATATTTTATTCCATGCGCTGTGAGACATTCTACAGGTTCTTGATTAGTTCGTTCTCTTCTTTCCTTTCTCCTGACGACCGTCCCGTGCTAGTCGGGCATGTGTACAGCGCACTTTTGGAGTAAATGCAGGCTGGTGCGGGGCGGGCCGTCACACTTGGTATCAGAGCTCTAGGTTGCGTAGTTAACCTAGGGAAGTTATCAGGGAGAGATAATATACGTATACGAGAGAGCGTATTTGTGATTACTTTGGTTTTTAAAAGCTATATATATATACTATTAGTAGTATATGGATGAAGTCGTACTGCTCTAGCACCACTATGGAGTCGTTAATCGTTTCCTTTTTCAGATTGACGATGAGCCGATATGTTAGAGGTACCGGTAGAGGGGCCAATAATGGGAATGCTGCTGACATGAGGACGATGTTTACTGACCTCATGAGGGAGATGCTTAGAGATGTACAGAGGGCAGCTCCCAATGGTGGAAATGGTGGTGGTCCAATAGTGCAGGCACCAAGAGTCGACTTCGCCAAGCTGAATAAGGATTATACTAGTCTTGGTGGGAAGTCATTCCACGAAACGGAGTCGGCCACGGACGTTCAGGATTGGTTGGATAGTTGCGAACGTATCTTCGAGGATTTGGGTATCGAGGATGCGATGAAAAGAAAGCTAGCGTCCCGTCAGCTGCAAGGGCGGGCAATGAATTGGTGGAATGCTATAAAGGCAGCCACTCCCGAAGATCAAATTACTTGGGAGCAATTTAAAGCTCGCTTTAGCGAGAAGTTTATTCCAGCCGCTCAAAAGTCAGTGCTGTTTAAGAAATTCTTGGAGCTCAAGCAGAATGGCAGAGCTGTCTCGGAGTACATTGCTGAATTCGACACTTTATCAAAGTATGGGTTATCTCTTATTGATACTGCCGAGAAAAAGAATGAGAAATTCATAACTAGTTTGGATCAATACTTGGGGGAAAAGCTTATTAACCACATCGATGAGACGTTTGAATCGATTGTGGGGAAAGCATTAAGATCAGAAAGCCTCTACCCTAAGCCGAAAACTGAGGCTGCATCTGCAGAAGAGCCAAAACCACAAGCAAGTGGTGGGGGCAAGGGTGGTTCCCAGAATAAGAGAAAGCAGAATCAAACTAAGGATGTCCAGAAGAAAAAGAATAAGCAAGATGTTGAGTGCTTCAGCTGTGGTAAGAAGGGTCATTATGCTAGTAATTGTCGGGCCAAGCCAGCGGATAGGAAGTGCTTCAACTGTGGCCAGATGGGACATCACAAGGACAAGTGTCCGCAGCCCCCTAAAGAAAAGCAAATGGTGAAAGCATATGCTCTCAATGCTATTCCTTCTTCGTCGAATGCCCCAACTGCGGCGGAGAAGGGAAAGAATGTTGTCATTCAAGGATGCTTTCTGTTTATGATGTTCCTGTTAGAGTTTTGTTTGATACCGGAGCTTCCAGTTCTTTCATATCTAGTGACCTGGTAGATAGGTTGGGATTGGAGCCCGAGATTGTCGATAGACCTTTAGTAGTGACGAACCCGATTGGTGGTTCAACTAGCCTTAGCATGATTTGTCGTAATGTGGTCTTATCGAGTCATGGATGCATGTTTGTTTGTGATTGCTTTGTTTTGGGCTTTACTGGGTTTGGCATTATTTTGGGAGTAGACTGGCTCCAAAGATACGGGGTGGTGGTAGACTGTGAGGGCTTTTTGGTGACAGCTAGAGCGGATGATGGGCGGAAGATAGTGTTTGGTGGTCTACCCAGTAAGGGGGTATTGGCTAGTTTTCTAAACTCCCTTGACATTCCGCATAGTGAGTTGTCAGGTTTGCCGGTGGTTGGCCAATATCCGGATGTTTTCGAAGAAGTGACCGGACTTCCACCACACCGAGAGATTGAGTTTCGTATTGATTTGGTAAAGGATGCCAGGCCTATAGTGATGCCACTTCGTCGTATGGCACCAAGGGAGCAGCGAGAGCTCGAGGTGCAAGTCAGCGATCTTTTGAAGAAGGGATTTATCAGAAGGAGTGTTTCTGAATGGGGAGCACCAGTTGTGTTTGCTACCAAGGCGGATGGTTCCCTTCGTTTGTGTGTAGACTACCGCGAGTTGAATAAAGTGACGAGGAAGAACAAGTATCCTCTACTGCGGATAGATGATTTGTTCGATCAGTTGAGTGACGCGAGAGTATTTTCTCAGTTGGATCTCGCGATAGGTTTTCATCAGCTTAGAGTAGAAGCTGAGAGTATAGCTAAAACAGCATTTCGAATGCCGTCTGGATTTTATGAGTGGTTGGTCATGCCATTCGGGCTGACCAATGCCCCAGCATATTTTGTGGATCTTATGAATAGGGTATTCAGAGATCAGTTGAATAAGTTTGTCCTTGTGTTCGTTGATGATATTTTGGTCTATTCGAGGACAGAGGAAGAACACAAGGAACATCTAAGAGTAGCGATGGAGGTGTTGAGAAAACACCAATTGAAAGCCAAGTTTTCTAAGTGTCACTTCTGGAAGAGGGAAGTGAGGTTCTTGGGCCATGTTGTATCAGAGAACGGTATTGCCGTGGACCCAGCAAAGGTGGCTACGGTACAAGATTGGCCTACGCCCAAGAATGCAACAGATGTAAGAAGTTTCTTGGGATTAGCTGGATATTATCGTAAGTTTATCCAAGGTTTCTCCAAGATAGCAGCACCATTGACCCAGTTGACCAAGAAGAATCAAGCTTTTGTCTGGGATGAAAGGTGCGAGAATGCATTTAAAAGTCTAAAGGACAAGTTGACAAGCGCACCAGTGTTAGTCATTCCTAAGGGGGAAGAAGAGATGACGGTATACACGGACGCCTGTGGTACCGGACTGGGTGCTGTATTGATGCAAGGCGGTAGGGTTGTAGCTTATGCAAGTCGGCAATTGAAACCGCACGAGAGAAGATACCCTACCCATGATTTAGAATTGGCAGCGATCGTGTTCGCCTTAAAGATGTGGAGACACTATCTCTTGGGAGAAAGATTTGAGCTGTTTACTGATCATAAGTCGTTAAAGTATCTCTTCTCTTAGAAAGATCTGAATCTCCGTCAGCAGAGATGGTTAGAGTTCTTAGCTTCCTATGATTTTGACATCGCATACACACCGGGAAAGGGCAATGCGGTGGATGATGCATTGAGTAGAAGACATGCCAGCTTAGGGGCTATGTTCCTTGAATGGAAGCAACTGGAGTATATCGCGGGGTTTGATTTCAGACCAAAGTGCGAATTGGATCCAGAAATGTTAGCAAGTTTGACGATCAGACCCACTTTAATTGAGCGGACCGGCTCTAGTCAGAGGGACGATCCTAACCTATTGGAAATCATCTCCAAGTTAAAGATGGATATCGATGAGAAGGTGAACAAGTATGGGCTTGATCGAGATGGATGGCTTAGGAAGAATGGAAAGCTTGTTGTACCCAATGTCAATGGATTGAGAGATGAAGTGCTTAGAGAATGTCATCACTCAAAGCTGACTATACACCCCGGTGGTAATAAGATGTATCGAGATATGAAGCAGACCTACTACTGGGAATGGATGAAAAGAGACGTTGGGAAGTTTATATCCAAGTGCATGAATTGCCAGCTAGTTAAAGCCGAACAAAAGAAGCCTAGTGGGTTGTTACAACCATTAGAAATTCCCGAATGGAAATGGGAGCAAGTCTCGATGGATTTCATCGATGGTTTACCAAGGACTAGATCGGGACATGATAGCATTTGGGTGATTGTGGACCGATTGACAAAAAGTGCAAGATTTATACCAGTTAAATCGACCAGAACGGCAGCTAAATTAGCAGAATTGTATATGAAGTGGGTAGTGAGATTTCATGGAATACCTAAAAGCATTGTGAGTGACCGAGACCCGTTGTTCACTAGTGGGTTTTGGAGGAGCTTACAAGAGGCTCTAGGGTCAGAGTTACATCTCAGTACCGCATATCATCCTCAGACCGACGGTCAGACGGAGAGAGTGAACCGTATTTTGGAAGACCTCTTGAGAGCATGTATATTGGATTTTGGTGGATCATGGGATGACCATTTGCATCTAGTAGAGTTTGCATATAATAATAGCTTCCAATCCAGTATCGGTATGGCTCCGTTTGAAGCTTTGTACGGAAGACCGTGTAACTCACCATCGTGTTGGATAGAGACTGCCGAGAAGTTTATGCTTGGACCAGATGTGGCGAGGGAAACTTCAGATAAGATCAAGATCATTTAACAACGAATGAAGGCTGCCCAAGATAGGCAGAAGAGTTATGCTGATAAGAGGAGAAGAGACTTAAAATTCTCCGTTGGTTACTTGGTGTTTGTCAAGATCTCTCCGTTGAAGAGCGTAATACGATTTGGCAAGAGAGGCAAGTTGGCACCAAGATTCGTTGGCCCATTCCCTGTTGTTGAACTAGTCGGGAATTTGGCATATAGAATTGACTTACCAGAGAAGATGGCGGGAGTTCACAACGTATTTCATGTTTCCCAACTAAGGAAGTTCGTTCACGACTTAGATATGACTATTTCACCTGATCAGTTAGAGGACTTCGAAGTAGAACCCGAGGCGGTTGGAAACCGTAAGCCGGCCCGTATTGTCGAGCACGACATGAAGCAACTTCGAAGAAAGGCGGTGAAGCTAGTCAAGGTTCAGTGGGGCGAGGACGAGAATGACTGTACTTGGGAGACAGAGGAGGACATTAGAAAGACGCACCCAGAACTCTTTGCCTGGTAAGATTTTGATTTCGATTTAGTTTTCCGCATGCTAGGATAGGTTTGTTTTGCTTGTTGCGGGATCCTTTGTATGTTTTGGGTTAAGGAATTTCGGGGACGAAATTTCTTAAGGGGGGGGGGGGGGGGGGAGAATATAACGACCCGTATTCTGCGCATCATAGGATCGTAGGATATTTATTTCTTTCACATACGAAGTCGTATGGTCATGTAACTTTGGGAGACGACTATTGTGGTCATTTCCCATGTTCATGATTTTTCCCGATTTTTAAATGACCATTTTACCCCTAGTTGGCACTGTTTTGGCCATAACTTTTGACTGGAAATGACTTTTGACCTGAAACCACTTCCATTGGCTTCGAATGATGGTTTCTCTTTCCGTAGAGTGGTCACATTAGCCAAACGGACTCACCGTTTGGGAGATATGGCTGAAACAAGTTTCAGATGGTGAAAAACAGCTTAATTGGGCTTAACCGGGTGATTAGCAGCTAGGCCCAGAGGGGAATTTCGGGTTTAGGGGTATATAGGGGCTGATTAGGGTTAGAAAACATTTCTTTAGACATTTTCCAGCCGCCACTTTCATCCTTAGACACTCTAACAATGGCCTCCTACATCTAAAACACCCCAAATCACTTTCTAATTGAAGATTAGGCTTAGCAAACATCAAATCAAGGAGTATTAGCACGAGAACCGAGGTAGAGCTGCTGTGTAAGATTGGGAACAACGCCAAATCAGAGAATATTTCAGTTTTGGGGTTTTAGTTGTGGCCAAGGTGAGTGATAGCATCGTTTTGACACTAATTACAGTTAATTAAGGGTGATTAGTGAAGATTAGCGAATTTATACACTAATAAATTCTGGAAAAATGTTTAGAAATTCTTAAATAATATTTCATGCCTCTGTTAGAAAATTTAGACGATTTGATTAAGTTTTACTAAGTATGTGCTTAAACATGATTAAGAAGGATTATAGGAAAATGTGAGGTTTTAGCCACTTTTGATCTATTTTGATTCATTTGGATTGTTGTTTGGTGTTTGTGGTTGCTCTTACATATTGCTATGACTCTATGGTATGTTTTATGATTGATTAGAATAGTTAGATTGGTCGAAAGCGCCGTCGAATGGCGTAGAAAGCTCGCTGGAAAGTTGCAGAAATGTGCAGGTTCCGAACCGGATCGGATCGGAGTAGGGGGTCGGATCGGATTTGTGAACTGAACGAGGGGATTCGAACTGGATTGGAACTTGTCACTGGAGGAGGCTTGGCGAGAAGGAAGGCCATTTACTTAGAGTTGGAGTGGACGAGGGGATCGGATCGGGGTAAGCTAGGGAGCGAAGCGGATCGGAGCAGATAAGGGGGTGGGATCGAATCGGGCTATGGAGCAGGATCGGATCGGAGTAGGCCAGGGGACGAGATCGGATCGGAGCAGGCAAGCTGGAGGAGGGACGAACTGAACCGACTGGAGCGTGACATCCGAACCGAACCGACGTCTAAGGGGAAGGATCACCGAACCGAACCACACGCAGGAATACACCATGGAGCATTGCACCGAACCGAACCGTGTTATACGTATATATCCGAACCGAATCGAATTCAGGACCACTTCTATGCGAAGACTCTTTTGAAGACCAACTCCAACTCGATCAAAATCCGAGATGCAAAGGAAGTCCAAATGAGAAGTTAGAGCTCAAGATTTAGATGGGAATCAACGAGTTCGCTTCATGGCTGGGCCTTGCTGCGGGATGCGTGTTAAGGGGTTATCGATGTCTATAGCTTTGGACCACTATGGTAGGAGGTACGAAGGCGGATTCAGGGCCATTATGGCATTGGTAGAACCAAGGGCTACGATCAATGAAATGGGTCATTGAAATGTTTGGTCATGACTCCATATGTTTAGCTTGGTCAGAGCAGGGTTTCTACAAGTCGGGATCCGTCGTTACCTCAATTTGTCTAGTATTCCAAGGTGGTAGATGTCGTATAGCTTTACGCACTGAGTGAGAGATGTGAGGATGGTTGTTATGGTTGATTTGGTTGCTATCATTATGACATGCACACCCCACCCCCATATTCTTACACTATTTATTATGGCACCTTAGAGTACTGTACGGTATGTGGTACTAACTCTTTGGTTGCAGGTCCAGGTTCAGGTATGGTTTAGTATACCTGTTATTATTCTGTTTAGATGCTTATCGCTCATACCAGGCTTTATGTCTGACCCAGAGTTTTATGTCTCCTCTTATTACTCTGGGTGCTCACACGAGCAGACTAGAGACAGGTTAGCTGGTGATGCACGGGTAGATGATCCGGAGACGAGCAGGAGGCTTCCATGTAATACATATACATAGTATTCTCCCTGTGTTGTTGAAGATCACTGCTTGGGCATTAGTAGCGCATCTTCTACTTTAGCTTTCTTTTGTTTAGAGACAGTAAATTTGGAAAGTTGTAATAAGCTGTATTTGGATTTCCGCTGCTCTGATGTTGACATTGATTATTAGTTATCAGCTTATGCACTGTCTCACCTGTTTTATGTCAAGTATGTTATTATTATATTTTATTCCATGCGCTGTGAGACATTCTACAGGTTCTTGATTAGTTCGTACTCTTCTTTCCTTTCTCCTGACGACCGTCCCGTGCTAGTCGGGCATGTGTACAACGCACTTTTGGAGTAAATGCAGGCTGGTGCAGGGCGGGCCGTCACAGTAATTGAATTTACCGTTAACACCGTGGTGTTAGATATGAAGTATTACCAGTTTTACTTCATGGGATGAATAGGTTGGGATTGGGAAATTAAAACAAATGATTACTTCGGTAAGGTTCGTTAATCCCGACTAGTTGAATCGAAATTCAAAAGAAGATTAAAGAATAAATTCAAGGAATTTATCTTTGATAAAATTAATGGGAACCTTTCCCTATGAATGTGAAATTTAGAAACTAACTGTCGGTTAGCTAAGCAGAATGGTTTTCTGGATATTGATCTGAGGTTGGTTTCGGCCTTCGGGGTTAATATTTGGGAAATTATTCTCTTGATTAATTTACGGTTAGTGACTGATGAATTGGAATGAGGCGTATGTTGTGTTTGTGTAACACTTATTTAAAATATACGCGAGTTATTCGGAAAGACCGGGTTTATCCCATTCTGAATAACTGATACGACGATAAGTCGAAGATGAAGACGGTGGTTGAAGACCGGAAGTCTTCACATCGTTTGGGTGATCACTGATGATCTTGATTGGGCTGTACACCCAAGATGAGGGAATCAATCGGTGGTCGTCCAGATGTGCTTGGAGATCGATGGATATGCGAGGAAAGTGCCTCCGGTTTCGTTCAGACCCAGAACGGACTTGTAAATGGACTGTGTGTCTGACATTGGATTTCATTCTGTGTGACTGATATCGGTTGCATAGAGTGGTTTGCCTGTGTGGCATGCCTAAATGGCAATTGATCAAGGCTTCTGTTGAAAAGCAAAGTCTTGTGGTGATGATCAAAGCACAGCCTGTGTGGTACAGCTTTGTGTAACGTGAATTCGCGAGCCTCACACCCGGGTTGTGAACCAAAAACGGGAGACGGACCTCGGGGAGGGCATGCGTTTCTTTCTAGCTAGGGTGGTGTCAGTGACCTACCAGCCCTGACATTTATATACTTTTCACCTGTGTGGTTGTTGCTGTTGCGAGGCGCTTCGGTTTGATCGGACGATCCGGGTCCGATGGAGTCATTCGTTGGCTCATTTACGCCCCAAAGGGCGGGGAAACGCAGTGTTCAGGCATTTTAATCCACATCGGTGGACCGACCCTGTCGCTCCAAGGGCCCACCTGAGTCTGGGTCCTGAGACTCGGGCTAGAGAGTCTCGAATCGGTTAAGGACTATCTTTTGCCTCGGTTCATAGGTGGAAACCCAATTTCCAAATACGTGACATTTGCGGTTTTAATTGTAGAACTGGTATGGAGACATGATATATGGTACCCATGCCGCCTATGATTGATACTTATGATTTGAAGTTGTTTTATACACTATACACTGATAATAGTATCAAATGATTTGTTTTAAACATATCAAGCATTCTTTGGCTATTATAAGGGAAAACCCTATCCCCCTGCTTGCGTTACATTGTGTGATAGGACCTGGGTCTTATAACAGCTTCATTTTTCTTTATTTAGCATTGCGCTGTTTGTTTTATGCACTGGTATTCTTGGGAGGAAACCCGTTCCGTGTTATACGGCGTGGTCCCTTGATTTACCTAACTTTAAAATAAAGATTAATAACTGTTTTAGTTCTCACACCAGTCCCATGACTGACCTGGAGTTTATTGTTTTAACCTAAACTCTGGTTGCCCTTATTTTGACACGGGCAGCTAGTAGTTTTGGTTTTGTAGATTTATATTCACAGGATCCTGGTTTACAGCTGAAACGATATCCGGAAAGCTTTGTATCCGTATATCTACTTCTAGTTGTGTATTGTATTATTTTCCGCTGCTATGTATTTAAATGTAATTTAAACCTCTGATATTTCTGTGTAATATTCATTTATACTCTGTATATTCTTGTAATCTGATGGAATTGTTGTAATATACAATGAAATGTTCTTCCGTCTGCGTTCTGCTGTGGCTTGTTCTCGAACTATCCGCTCTTTCCTCACCGGGGAAGTTGCGGGTCTTTACATACATCATACATTTTGATACTTAATAAATGTATGTCCTTCAAATTGGACATCTTATGCATAATGTGATTGCAGTTAAAACAATAACCAAATATAATAATATCTACAGTAATGTAGAATTATGGGTGGGTGGTATATTTATTAGAGATTGATTTTAAAGTATTTAATTTCAAGGAACATATGTGACGAAAACATTTGACAAAATAGCTATCATCATATACAGATCCACCTGGCGCAAGTGCTGTCAAGTCTTCAAGTAAGAGCAGTCCAAGCTTTCCAGCTCCACTAAGACTTTAAGACTTTCCCGTAAAACTGATTCTTTACTGATAATATCATCATGGCATGACCTATCAAAGCCTTGCAATTTTCAACTAGGAATATAAGAAAAAACACTCTATATATGCTAATTGCAATACATTAAAAGAAATTTGCATACGCTGAGTGATTTATACTGTGACTAACATCACCAGTTACAGAGCTAATTCGTGAATTAAAACTTCCAAAAACAGCTTTGTCCAAAGGAAGTGACTCCACATGAACAAACATCTACTTTCTCTGTCTTCCCCCTCCCCCTTTTTTCATGGTTCATGGTTCCTACCATATAAGCACCCTACTCCTATTTACTTCGATTAATCATTTTATCCAATTTCTCTTATGCTTCCCATGTTTTCTTAATGGTGATGACTGGTTGGGCAAGTGCTTCTTCCTATCTTGTAGAACTGAGTATCATTGTGCTTTCATTTATGTCCAGTAATGTCCCTCTTTGATTGTTATTATATTTTTATTTTTCTATTTTTTGTGTGTTTTCTATCTAGTTATATCTAACAGGCAGGTAGTATTTTAGCAAGTAGATAAATGTTGTTTATAGTTGATTTGTTTTGGTGGCGGTAACTTTTGACTATCCCATGCAATAATAAGTGTAAATGTTAACATTTTCTTTTTTAAATTGGGTACTACCAAATCAAACCCATGACCTTTTGCATTCTAATCCAACCTCTAAATCAATCGAGACGAGAATGTTTATCAATAAACGTTGGCATTCATGTCTGTTAAAACGTAAAACTTATATACATCCAATATAATAATAATTGTAGATGTTAGCATCTATTTCTATTAAAATGTAAAAATTATATAGATCCTGTGCAATAATAACTATAAGTGTTAGCATTTATTATATATAATCACAAGACTCGCCTTGTAATCGCAGCTTATAATGCTAGAATAAATGAACCATGTAAAAGGTACATTTTAATTGATACGAAGGCTAATATTAACATTAATTAATATGTAAAATTTATATAATACAATATAATACCATAACAGTTGTTGAATCAATTCAAACAGCTTGCCAAACATGACAACATGACTGATGACATTACTTCCATTATCAAAGAGATAAGTATTATGCAGTAAATTTCTGTTAATATATAGTTAGTTTATTTCTGTTAATATACAGTTAGTTTATTTTGTAGTAAATTTCCATATACTCATATCATCCTATTTATTTCACATACACCATAAGCTTAGCTGATAATAAGTCATGGATTATATGCTATTCAAGTTTATCGGTACTTACGATATTCAAGTTGTTGGGATACCGAAAGTGCTGTTTTTGGTGGCTTAGTCGAGGCACCACTTCAACCATCAACTGGTAAAAAGTATCAGGTGGACATGACTTATTTCTTACATTTCCTATATAACTGACTACATGCATATTTTTGTTTACTGCTACCGATTCAGCATTTTAATTTCTCATATTTTTATTTTATAGGGTATAAATAGCTGCTTTGTTTTTACAAACCAGCCTAGTCATCCTATCATATTTCATCGAACATGTACTTTTACAAATTACATACATGTTGGCCCATAAATCAGTTTGCTTATATATCTGCCCTTTTCGCAGTAACCAAGTGTAACGGAGCAACTAGTTAATTGTTGATAGTTAAACCATTTCATAGGTTAGTCCCTACAGGAAGGAATTACCCAAAAAAATATTGTTGTATCATGGGAAAATAGGTAAATTGTTGACACGGGTTTTTAATGTAAATAGGTTTATGTTCTTGCTTAGGTATGGATTCGAGTTAGGAATGGTGGTACAACTTGCTCTTTTATATTTTATTTTCTTCATCAGAAACACAAATCCAATTTTCACCTTCTTTTTATTTTGCACTGAATGCTTGTCCAGCTTGTTCTATCATCCTGAAAAATCAGAACGAGAGATAAAGAGAGAAGGAAGTGGATAAGAATGTATATTTAGTATTTAGTTCATATTTTGATGATAGTATGCTGACCATTTGGTCCATGTGTTTACTTTGTATATTTAGAATTTGAAGGCAAGTAACTAGTTAGTTTCCTGAGTTAACTTTATATATAACTGAAATTTAAAAGTAGTTATTTATTTCTCATCGAATCTTAATCATAATTCCTAATGGAATTTCAGGTGTCAATCGTTGTTACACTCACTGCTCACCTGATTTCTTGGCATAAGGCGGTGGTGGTCATTTTGCTCTTTTACTTAAACAACGACTTGTAAGATTTATTTATTTATTTATTTAATTTTAACCCATGCTACCAAAGATTCATAAATTCAGTTGTTTTTAACTAGAACATTGCTTGATATTAGGTTGAATGATTCATCTTCAGAAGCCTTAGGTAATTCGTGCTTGGAGCATTCCGAAGAATTTCAAGTAAAGGAAGTTAAGGTAATACACATATATTATATCAATGCACATGAAACTAGAAGCTGTAGCCGTGTCACTTTTTGAATCTGGGTCAAGTATGAATCAACTTTATACTAATGTTGAATAGTTTTAAATGAACATGCAGTTATGGGGACTTGTTTACGCATCTCAGTTTTGAGACATGATAAATATATGTCGAACAGAGCAGCCAAAAATATGCATACTTCTGCTGTTGCACCACTGGCAATAGGGTTGAATCCATTGTTATTTATGGACGTGGTTTCCAGTTGATGTACAAAAATTCCATAAGTAGGTTATGGAAAGCTTGTCTGCTGTTGCATGTAACTATGGTTTTGGATAGTCATATAACCACCATAATATGGAGCTACAGTGCGAGCAGATTCAGGTGGTTCCTTAATGTTTGTTTTCATGTATGGCTGAGACTCTGGGTTAGGCTGTAGGAAGTTCTTCAAAATTTTATCAATACGTGTAATTGCAGGAATGAAAGGCTTGATTGTGGGTGGTGCTTGAACTGAAGCAACATTAGAAGATGCCTGAAGAAGATGAGGTTAGGGTATAACAAATTAGACTTTGTAAGTAAATTGTTAACTACGTATATATGACATATTATGAAAATAGAAGAGTTGATCAAACAATATGTATGAATTGTTAATTTTGAATATGTGAAAAATAGTATGAATTATATGTATGAAATATTAAGTTTGGATATATGAAGGATATTTGAATGATATGTATGGAATATTATGTTGTAGTTTACATGTTTGTTGTTTGTGAAAATATGTTATGTTTGTATACATTTAAGTAGATAATGATTTATATGAACCTAGTTTGAGCGGTATGTATGTATATGAAAGTAGGTATGTATGTATATGAAAGTAACGGAAGAGCTGGAATGGTGGTATGCAAATGGTAAATGCTAAAAATTATATATGGGATAATAGCGTTTTAAAAACGCTATCAAATTATACGAACAAGCGCTTTAAAAACAAATAATAAATGCTATAGAAATAACAAGAAACCTTATAATAGAATTTGGTTAAATGCTATATAAATAAGCAAAAAAACGCTACAATAAGTAGCAGTTGGCTAAGATTTCATATAGTGTTTCTATTTAATAGCAAAGATAAAATGCTATAATATTTCAATTTTTCATAGCGTTTATATATCTGCTATTTAAAGTTGAAGGTCTAACATAACATGTAGTTACACGGCGCTTTCTAAAACGCTATGGTTGAATAAAATAGCGTTTTTGAAATGCTATGAAATCCCATTTTGTTGTAGCACTAGATCTGTTTTTCTATGTTTTACGCAATATCCCGAAGTTATTATATACAATTACAAGGCGGTATATAATGTCACAACGCACAACCAACACACAATAGAAATAACATGTATAAAACATACAACAACAACTCATTAAACACAACGTACAACACTTTACATCCCCCCTCAAGCTAGACTTGGTGGTTTAGATATAAGTCCAAGCTTGGCTAGAGAGAAAAACATGCTAATTAGCTCCCAATGGTTTAGTAAGCAAATCTGCAAGCTAAAGGGAAGATTTTACATGAAGGATTTTGATAAACTTTGCTTCCACATAATCACTCACAAAATGACAGTCAACTTTTTAATGCTTAGTTCTTCCTTGAAAGACCTTGTTTTCTGCGATATTTTTTGCTACAAAGTTATCATAAAATAATTTGATAGGAAAAGACACTTTCACCTGTAAATCAACAAGTAAAGCTTCCAGCCATATTAACTCACTTGTGGTATAGTTCATATTTTTATACTCTGCTTCGTAAGGGCTCTTAGATGCGGTTTTTTGTTTCTTTGGTTTCCAAGATATCAACGAATCACCTAGGAAAACTGTGTAACCAAAAAGAGACTTTGCAGAAAAAGGATAACTTCCCCAGTCAATATCACAATCTGCCGTAAGATTAAAATCAGACTGAGCAGAATAGAGTAGACCAACATCTATAGTACCCTTGAGATATTTACGAACATGTAGTGCATCATCAAAATGTGTTTTTCCAGGAGAACTCAAAAATTGACTAAGCTGTTGGAGTACATATGAAATATCAGGTCAAGTCATGATAAGGTATAATAATTTACCAATGAGTCTTCTGTATATCTCAAGGTCCATAAGCAAAGGGGCATCTACTGTGTTGAGTTTCAAATTTTTGGGTAAAGGAAAAGACACAGGTTGTGTCCTTTAAAAGATCCAAATTATATTCTCTTTGATTCAACAAAACGCCTTCTTTGGTCCAAACACCTCTATGCCTAAGAAATACTTCAGTTGGCCTAAACCTTTAGTTCTAAAAGAAAATTAAAGAGAATTTTTCATAGCTTGAATTTCAATTGAAGAACTTCCAGTAATTAGCAAATCATAACATAAGCAATAACAACAGTAAACGAACCATTACCAAATTTAATGAAGAGAGAGTAATCTTGTTTTGATTACTTATAACATGAAATAATCAGATGCCTGCTAAATTCCACATTCCATTGTCTTGCAGCTTATCTTAACCGATATAAGGATTTCTTTAGTTTACATACTTCCCCGGGTTTACCTTTCGAATAACCAGTTGGAGGTTGCATATATAATTCTTTGTCAACATAACCATGCAAAAAACATTGTTTATATCAAGTTAATGAAGATCCCAATTTTTTGCAGCAGCTAAAGCAATAATCACTCTAACAGTGATAGACTTTGCAACATGGCTAAAAGTATATTTAAAATCTTTAGCTTTAATTTGTTTATCTCCTCTTTCCGCCACCCTTGCCTATTCAGACGTCCATCTAGATGAAACTTTGCTTTATAGACCCATTTACTTCCAATGGCGGTCTTATTAGGAGGTAAGCTAGTCATTATTATTTTCAAGAGACTGCAGTTATTTTTCCATGGCTTCAATCCAATTAAGATCATCCTTAACTTGAGCATAAGAACTTGGTTCATGAATGGATAAAGCATTTGCTAGGCTAATAATATATTTTAAATTTAAATGACTCAGTTCAGAATTAGAAAGAAGTTGCTAAACAAAAGAATATGTAGTAGGAGATTTGTGGTGCTTATCTAGAACAAATTGTTCAATTTTTTTAGGTATTTGAGTAATTCGAGTTGACTTTCTAATTGGTAGATAAGTGTCTGTAGGAGAGGACTGATGTGGGATAGAGGAAGATAAATGTTGTGTTTGAAGACCTGATGTTGAGGAATGCAAAATACGGTAAGGAGGAAATGTTTCAGGGAAAGAAGGGATATTTTTAATAATATTTTGTGGTGATTGAACAATGTTTTCAATTGGAGGTGTGTGAGTAGAATCTAGACATATTGTTGGGTTAACAAGAAGAGGTAGTGTGTGTGTGTGAGTAGAATCAAGATGTATAGCTGGGTTAACAAGAGAAGTGAATGAAAAGGAAAATATCTTCCTTGAAGATGACATCTTTGCTCAATAACACTTTATGATTTTCTAATTCATAAAGTTTATACCCTTTTCGAGCATAAGAATATCCTAGCAAAATACATTTCTTTGTTTTAGAGGCCATTTAATCTTGAGATTTAATAGCAGGATACGATAAACATCCTATAACCCTTAAGTGAGAATAATCTGGAAGTTTGTTCATAAAAACTTCATTGGGTGTTTTCCAAGCAAGAGAAGAACTAGGCATATGATTTATTAAGTTGTTGTAAGAAAACAATCACCCAACAACTGTTAGGTAAGTTGGCATGTAGCTTAAGAGCTATAGCAGTCTCAGCTAAGTATTCGTGTTTACGTTCTACTCTTCCATTTTGTTGTGGCACTCCAACAATACTCTTTTGATATGGAAATGCATAAATTATTGATTGTATTTACATGAAATGAAAAAGAAATAAATGCATGATTTTTTTTAATCTCTGCAAATGAAAAGAATGATTGGTTTACTTGCTATGTTTGCGTTATTTGTTTCCTCTACAATTTGCCTCCATTATTTATTACCATATCTTGGTAATTTGATTGATGACTCACATATATTTCACTGGCTATATATTGAGGATAGACTTCATTGTAAACCCATCCCGGCATGGAGCCAGTGATCCCTAAATGGAGTGTCTTTTCTTGTTAATCCTAATTTGAGGTTTTGGTTATATAAACTCTTATCTTGTAGTCTCTTGTATCTCTCTCTCTCTCTCTCTCTCTTATGTGCAATAAAATCTTTCTCCTTTGGACTGGATGTACACTATCTTATTGATGATAGTGAAGCCAATACAATTATTCTATGTCTTTATTTTTTTCTTTATAGTTATTGTCTGGAGTACTGAAATAATTATTGTTAGATTCATTGATGTTCAATTGACAAATCAAGATACTATTTATTGTGCTTCCGCATATGTGCAACCTTTTCGCACAACAGATTGGTATCAAAGCAATTTGTGCAATCTATTTACATAACATGTTGGCATCAAAGCAAGGCGATTTGTTTAGATTGCGCATCAATGGTTTTAAGAAAGAGAGGCAAAATTTTTGATAATTATTCTACTACTATTTCGAGGGGCAAAGGACGACTTTGGTGGAGGAGATTATGTTGAGAAAGAAGAACGTTCCAGTTTTAGGAACTTTGACATGATAAGAAGTTTAGTGTGTTGAAGGGACCGTTGGATTTGGGAACTTTTGATTATGTTTCAGACATGGGTCTTTATGTTGATGATGCTCAAGGGATCCAAGATGATCGGGGAAGGAGCTCAGATCAAGTGGTAAACGGATGACGAGACAGAGATCTTTGTGGTATTGCAAATTTTTTTTAGACCGTTGATTTTAAGTTACATCTTTTGCAGACGGTGGGTGAAGTTGTAATGTTTTTGATTGAGTTAAGTGGCAGGAGAGAGATTTGTTGTACATACAGTGATTTGGATTAGCCATTTTTTATTGTTAATTGGTTTTTGTTTCTGGCTCTGTATTTGAATCGGTAATTGAGAGGATTTTTGGCCCTGGTGGCACTGATATTACTTTAGAATCTACCTTATTTGGATTTTGGATATTTGCAACATTTGTTGGCGGGCAGGGACGCAGTCTGAGCTCGTTAACAAGGTGTAATGGTGGGTAGCTTTGATGGAACCCATAAGGTAAATATTCATTTTGTCTCACTATGACATTTTGGATTAAGGTGATTTTTTTTTCTTTGAAGAGTTTTATGTTGTGAAGAGAATTTGACTCAAGATGGGGTGTTGGAGATATGTGATTTTGCATTAAGGCGGAGTGTTAAATTTGGAGATACAAAATTACAAATTGGTAGAAACTAATATGCATTCGATATGGTCCGCACAAATCAATGTGAATTTGTAATGACCCGCAAATCCGTGCTATCTGAGTTGACTAAATACACCACACGTCCAACCTAAATAACACAGAAATACGACTCATTTTTAGAAAGAAGATAGAGGGTGAGAATAGATAAGATAGAAAACTTAGAATAGGAGAAAACGAAGATCACAACTCACAGCGGAACGAATAAAATATATTATATATCATAAGCTTCGAAATACAAATCTGTTTCGTACATATATACATACCATCATCAGAGTACACATAACATTTGATCCAGCGGAAGTAACTCTAAATAACTAACGTTGAAGCCTCCTGCTTCAAGCTCCTCCAAGTGTATCTGTAAAAACCTGAAACACTTGACTGCTCGTACAAATTTGGGCACCCAAGAGTTTAGGGAAAACAAAACAAAATAAACTCTGGGTCAGTCATGGGACTGGTGTGAGTAAACTCCAACCACTTGTTTAACTTTCAAAATCCTTTCCGAAAGAAAAGATAATAGTAAGACCAGCCCACACATAAACACGGACGGTTTTACCTTACTATAACCCAAAACACTTTGATATCAAATCCAGTGATATTATAATAATGTCTACATCAAGTAAATAACCAAATAGCAGAACGCTTACATCTCACGCAACACATATATATTATAAAATCAAAAACCGCATGGCGCTTATTGGAGATTGGATTTCCAACATGACAAGGTATGGAACCACCTTCCGACTGTATCTCTAGAGGCGAATACACCTGGGTTCAACAAGAACGTCTTGCAACCCGGCCCACACATGACCGACCACTCATTTCGCTTGAGTGTATCGAATGTATATCACCAACGGTTGGACTCAAACCACCGTTTCCCGAATGGGCAGAATCGATAGATTTAGAAACAAAAGGAATTTCTCTAGATAGGTGATTATACACCCTAATGGGTGCGACCCACATAGCCATGCTGCCTGCCCGATTTTTGTCCTTTCCCGGTTGTTGAGGCCTGAGGCTACGATTACTTACCATTCCTTGATGGCACAATCACTTTGAATGCCACATTGTCAGATCCGTTAATCACTAGTTGAGTTTGCACACATATTCTGGATATTATGCTAAGGGATAAAATCCGTTGCAACCATATATATTCATACAGACCAACCCATTTGATCATTGGAAATACTCTGTCAGACATTCGTCCATTTACGTTCGTTCTGGGATTGAAAGAAACCGAAGGCACTATTTCTATAAATAGAAAAGCCCTTGCACTTTACTCCGTCTTCAATATATTTGTAACAACCCGTAAAATCTGGGCCAGTTTAAAATTTTTATTTTGGCCATTTTAGCGAATTTAGATTATTTAAAATGAATTATTTTAAATAATATCGACGAGAAATTTATTTTGAATATATTCGAACGTATATATTATACGCGTCGTCGTTAGAATATAAATAATTATATATAATTATAAATAGAATTGAAAATGGCGCGGTAGTTCGATAATTCGATTTCAAACTTCAATTGAATGTACCGGGTGCAAAACAATCCGGATTTTAGTGAAACCAAAAATAATGGAATCTAATAGTGAATATCTTTCCAACGAACCCGAATGATCAAAATTTCTTAGCGGGAATCAAAAGATATGTCCAGTTGAAAATTCTGAATAGTCGCTATGGAATTCAGGCCCTTAAAAATGGACATTTTGCAAACGACCTCGGATTTCGACGAAACCAGTTTTGTTGGGTCCGTGATGTAAAGTTATTGCTAGATTTCAAATTTCATAATTTTTCGAATCAATATGTGAGCGTGGCAAAGGAAAACGCGTTTGACCAGTTTCAGTTGATTTTAATCGACTGGAAATTGGCCATTTTTCTAACGGTCTCAGATTTCGACGAAACTAGTTTTGTTAGGACCGTATCGTCAATACGAAGCTAGAAAATATTTTTCTAGAATTTTTAAAGTTAGTATGTGACCCCGGTAAATTGAAATGTACGTTTAAAATTGAATATATAGATTTATACATTAATTTCAGCGAAAACTGAGCGTAACAGCCGAACTGGCTTATGAAACATATCCCATTGTATTCGGAATGGGGGTAATTAGCTAGGGACGACAGTCATTGGGCCTCGTTCGGAGATCGAAATTTAAAGTTACTTTATGGAGAAATTAATTATTTAAATAATTAAAATATTATATAACCCCCTTGAGCTCTCTCTTTCCTCACAAGTCAAACCACGGTCAAAATATAAAAAAAAAAAAAAAAAAAAAAACCCCTTCCAGTTTCAGATCGCGACGCCTCTTCCTCCCCCTTGCTGACGCCGACGATGGACCGCCGCTCCCCCCTAAAGTCGCGCCTTCCTCTCCCCTCTAGCTCATCTCCTTCCTCCCTTCGAATCGAAGACGAAAACGCCAGAGCTTTCCCCCCCCACAGTGATGACCGCCGACGAACTGAAGGCCGCCCCAACCCTCCGCCTCCTCCTGCCGCCGACCCAGAGCCACCCGAAGCCTCTCCGATGGTGGTGAACCCCCCCCTTTCGAACTGTAAGTTTTTACTTTATTTATAAAACTGATTTTTACTTAATTTATAAAACTGATTTTGTTAATATTAAAAACCGATTTTTATGTTTTTAAAATTCTGATTTTAGGTAGGTTTAAAACTGAATTTTATTTTAGGTTTAAGACTGAATTTTATTTTAGATTAGAAAACTGATTTTTAAATGATTTTTAAACTGAATTTTTAAATAAGGCAAAAACTGTATTTTTATTTTTTAAGTTATGAAAAAACTGCATTTTTATGAAAGCGAAAAACTGATTTTATTTTGAACTTTAAAATAGGAAAAAAAGTTTAATCTTTTAGTAGAAAAAGATTTGAACTTGCAAAAGAAAAAAAATTCGATTTTTATATATTGAATAGCGAAGTCAAAATTCGATTTTATATATTGAATAGCATAGTAAAAATTCGATTTTTACATATGTAGTGGCTACGGGCAGCGAAGATGACGAAGATGCGATAGCGATGAAGATTTCTATCAATGAAGTGCCGTGGAGCTAGGATAGCTAATCGGTGAGAATTTCTCACCTTTCTATTTATTTTCTAGTTATATATATATACTAGGATGCAGACGGTGCTTAGTAGCACCCGACACAATCGTCCACAGACCATGGACTTGTTTGTTTGACAGTTTGGTGATTGATTGCGATATTGTTTGAATGTGGTTTGTGGTGTGAAAAATCGAATCGATAAATTGGTTAGGATTAGACGTGCGCCGTTATAAGGCGAAGGAGTAAGGCTAGGTTAGATCCTTACTCCAAAGTTTGCGGTTTGCATAACGAATTGATTTGATTGATGTGTGAATGGCGTGGGCCTTCACTAGACCGGGGATAAGGCTAGGCCTTGTCCCGTTTCTAGTATCGTGCCGTTATGCCGCCGAAATTTTCTAAAACATGTTAGAAAAATAAAAATATCATTTTATTGAATAAATGAATTGAATAGAAATTCATAGGTTGAAATAAAATGTTTTATCGTTAAAAATATAATTTTTAACGTGAATATGAAAATAGTGAAGTGAATAAATAAATATTCATTTACAAACCAGATGGTTTGTTTATGTACACTTATTTGAATGATATTGATTGGGTCGATAAATTTCACACATCGCCCAACTGCACAAATAAAATCTGTGTTTGATTGTTTGAAACCCCACACGGGTGTTAGGATGAAATATGCAGTTCACTCATCCTGATTGATTAAATATGTCGATCGATTGATTGACAGGCTGTTATAAGCGTTGAATATCTGTATTTGATGCTTATGCAGTGTAGTGCACTTTGGTTGATGGTTGATTATTTTTCAATGCTATGATATACATGTGTTGTATGAAAATCCATATAATTAACTTTATATGGTAATTGATTGGGCCTCATTCCAATTTGAAAAATAAAGAATATTATAAAATAAAAGTTCATGTGTTGACAGTACTCATTCATTGAGATTGGTCATGTGTTGAACGAAATATTTTGATAATAACAACTATTTTGAAAAAGAAATATTTGAAATAGAATATTTGAAAATAGAAATTTATGAAGCCGTGTATGGACGCCATTTTGACGTGAACGATATTTATATCGAATTGAAAACGATTTCGAAATGAAATGAATTGAAAACGATTTCGAAATGAATTGAATTGAAAACGATTTCGAAATGAATTGAATTGAAAACGATTTCGAAATGAAATAAATTGAAAACGATTTCGAAATGAAATGAATTGAAAACGATTTCGAAATGAATTGAATTGAAAACGATTTCGAAATGAAATGAATTGAAAACGATTTCGAAATGAATTGAATTGAAAACGAATTCAAATGGAATAGAAAGCGAATTGAAATGAATTCAAATTGAATTGAAATTCGAATTGAATAGAAATGAATTTTAAAACGAATTTATAGAGAAGAATTCAATTTTGATTTGAATTGAAATGGAAGTTGAAAATGTTTTTGAAACGAATTCAAAACTATTTATATAATTCGTTTTAAATAGAAATCGACGAAATATATATTATATATATTATATATAATATAATGGCCTGAATAGAACGCGCCGCGCCGCGGCAGTTCGCGAATTTCGACCATTTATTTCAAACGGACATTACAGGAGATCCGACCGTCGGATTCTCCTAAAACCGGAACCGTTGGGTTCGTATCGAAAAGAGCTTTCTAATTAATGTTAGAAATTTGAAATCTAACGGTTGGATTTGGAGATACGTCCAAATCAAATTCGAAAAAGGTCGTTGTAAGTGCAGTTCGATGGCCATTGTTGGAAATCGACTGTACGGGCCTTGATAAAATTATTAAAAATAGTAATAATTTGTGTAAAATCATAAGAAATGATTTGTGAAAGTTTGGGGTGAAAATCTCCATATTTGAAAAGATAAAAAAATGGATTTTTATCGAAATGAACTAGTTTTGAACTAGAATTATAATTCTATTTATTTTTAAATAAATAAATTGAATTTGAAATGGTTTTGAAAATAACCAAAATTTCCAATGATTGCATTGGAGTGGATTTGAATCGAAATTGTCTTCGGAATATTTCGATGTTGGAATTCGTGACATTACAGGTGTTGTTATGGAAATTTGAAAGATATATATTTGTATCGTTATTTCCAATACGACATTTGTTAGTCGTAGAATTCGATATTGAATATAAGCCGATATATTTTCTATTCAGAGCCTTGTATTGAATATCGAATGTGATTTGGGTTTGTCGTGAATGGTGTCTTCACTAACACTGTTCTTGAACCCAGTTGAGAAAAGATTAAATCTTTTTATTTAGATTTAATGAAGTGTACCAATTAAATGATATTTAATTGGAATTGAATTGGTATTGATTTTTGGGTTTATCGTGAACAGTGTTTTAAATAACACTTGTTCTTTAACCCGATAATTAATGGAAGGTGATTTTGGGTTTATCGTGAATCGTGTTTTAAATGACACTGATTCTTTAACCCAGATAATGATTAAAACTAAGTGGAGTTTTAATGAATCTTTAATTAGATTGAAAAGATCGAGAATGGAGTATCACCAGTTTTGCTCCAGGCGATAGATAAATCTGTAATTAGATTTGAATGTGAAATTTAGAAACTAACTGGCGGTTAGCCAAGCAGAATGGTTTTCTGGATATTGATCTGATGTTGGTTTCGGCCTTCGGGGTTAATATTTGGGGAATTATTCTCTTGATTAATTTACGGTTAGTGACTAATGAATTGGAATGAGGCGTATGTTGTGTTTGTGTAACACTTATTTAAAATATACGCGAGTTATTCGGAAAGACCGGGTTTATCCCATTCTGAGTAACTGATACGACGATAAGTCGAAGACGAAGACGATGGTCGAAGACCGGAGGTCTTCACGTCGTTTGGGTGATAACTGATGATCTTGATTGGGCTGTACACCCAAGAAGATGGAAACAGTTAGTGATCGTCCAGACGTACTTGGAGATCGATGGATATGCGGGGTACTAGGTGCCTCCGGTTTCGTTCAGACCCAGAACGGACTTGTAAATGGACTGTGTGTCTGACATCGGATTTCATTCTGTGTGACTGATATCGGTTGCATAGGATGGCTTGCCTGTGTGGCATGCTAAGATGCAAATGATCAAGGCTTCTGTTGAAAAGCAAAGTCTTGTGGTTGATGATCAAAGCACGACCTTTGTGGCGTAGCTTTGTGTAACGTTTGATTCGCGAGTTTCACACCCGGTATGAATCAAAAACGGGAGACGGACCTCAGGGAGGGCATGCGTTTCTTTCTAGTTAGAAGTGGCGTCAGTGGTTTTACACGCCCTGACGAGTTTGACTTATGTTGTTGTTGCTGTTGCGAGGCGCCTCGGTTATATCGGTTTCGGCCGAATGCATTCTGGTCGGCTGACGGACCAGACTTACACCCCATAGGGTGGGGAGACGTATTGTTCAGGCATAATAATCCACTCCGTGTGGACCGGCCCTGACGATCCAAGGGGCAGTTGCGGCTGTTCCTGAGGGGCGGGCTAGAGCGTCTCGAATCGGTTGAGGATCTTGCCCCTAGCCTCGGTTCATAGATGGAAACCCAATTTCCAAATACGTGACATTTGCGGTTTTATTTGTAAACCTATATATGGCGACATAGTGGTATGGGGCATTCATGCCGCCTATGATTGATACTTATGATTTGAAGTTGTTTTATACTCTATGCACTTATAATAGTATCAAATGATTTGTTTTAAACGTATCAAGCATTCTTTGGCTGTTATAAGGGAAAACCCTATCCTCGACTGCGTTGCATTGTGTGATGGGACCTGGGTCTTATAACAGCTTCATTTTTCTTTATTTAGCATTGCGTTGTTTGTCTTATGCACTGGTATTCTTGGGAGGAAACCCGTTCCGTGTTATACGGCGTGGTCCCTTGTTTTACCTAGCTTTGAAAATAAAGATTTATAACTGCTTTAGTTCTCACACCAGTCACATGACTGACCTGGAGTTTATTGTTTTGACCTAAACTCTGGGTGCCCTTATTTTGACACGGGCAGCTAGTAGTTTTGGTTTTGCAGATTTATATTCACAGGATCCTGGTTTACGACTGGAACGATATCCGGGAAGCTTTGTATCCGTATATCTCATTCTAGTTGTGTATTGTATTATTTTCCGCTGCTATGTATTTAAATGTAATTTAAATCTCTGATATTTCTGTGTAATATTCTTTTATACTCTGTATATTCTTGTAATCTGATGCATTGTTGTTATATACAATGAAATGTTCTTCTATATGCGTTCTGTTGTGGTTTGTTCTCGAACTATCCGACGCTTTCCTTTACGGGGAAGTTACGGGTCTTCACAGTTGGTATCAGAGCTTTGGTTTACAAAGCAGAGAACAAGACACATTAGAACCGTACGAAGGAATTCATCAGATATTGGATTAGTAATATCCAATGGAATGACTCGTTAGAGATGGGATCAGTAGTATCCTAGAACGAGTGTGAAGAGTATATTTTTAAAATGAAAACGATTTTTGATTTGAAAATTTAAATCAATTATTCGTATTTGATTATTTATTTTATATTGATTAGGACAATCCAAAATATAAAGATTTTTGCGTATGCGCCTAGCTAGCGTGTATTCGAAGTTTTAATATATTGGATAGATATAGCACCACACCCTAGTCGCCCGGAGATGATATTGATGATAGCGATCGCATCATCAACATTTATGTTCGTGTTTCGAAGGTTTGATATCTATATATTTCCTATTGACTGGTGTGAGAACCAAAATTAGATAGGGCTAATTGTTGTGATTTGGCATCAAAAATCTGATTTTTGTATATATATCGAAATTATGAATTTGAAACGTTAATCCACTAATTGATTGAAGTTTGTGTTGTTTGTTTAATTGTTTGCTAATTTTGAACAATTATGCCTAATTGAATCAAATATTGAACTCTATTGAAAATTGGTCGCATTTGTTTGCATATACATATATATCATTGAACAGGTCATAGCAAGGAGGCTAGAGCAGAGAATAAAATTTGTTTGCCCGACAAATAGGTACATGTTTATTACATAATTTACTGTTTTGTTTGGGTGATGATGATTTTATGAGCCTATTGGCTAGCCGCTTGGCTTTTTCTTTTTCTTTTTGAGATCTGAAGGACCGGGAACGCTATTTGCAATTTCCCGATGCTCCCGGTGCAGGGGAGGTTATGGCGAAATTTTTCAAAAATTTAGGGTGTTAGCCAAATTTTTGAAATTTTAAAAATTCTCAGAAACTAAAGAGTTGGAGAATGGAAGCCAGATCAAATGTGGAGCTGAATAATCAAACCACTTTCGACTTTGTTCCTTTTCGGGGACGAAAAGTTTTAAGTGGGGGAGATTGTAACAACCCGTAAAATCTGGGCCAGTTTAAAATTTTTATTTTGGCCATTTTAGCGAATTTAGATTATTTAAAATGAATTATTTTAAATAATATCGACGAGAAATTTATTTTGAATATATTCGAACGTATATATTATACGCGTCGTCGTTAGAATATAAATAATTATATATAATTATAAATAGAATTGAAAATGGCGCGGTAGTTCGATAATTCGATTTCAAACTTCAATTGAATGTACCGGGTGCAAAACAATCCGGATTTTAGTGAAACCAAAAATAATGGAATCTAATAGTGAATATCTTTCCAACGAACCCGAATGATCAAAATTTCTTAGCGGGAATCAAAAGATATGTCCAGTTGAAAATTCTGAATAGTCGCTATGGAATTCAGGCCCTTAAAAATGGACATTTTGCAAACGACCTCGGATTTCGACGAAACCAGTTTTGTTGGGTCCGTGATGTAAAGTTATTGCTAGATTTCAAATTTCATAATTTTTCGAATCAATATGTGAGCGTGGCAAAGGAAAACGCGTTTGACCAGTTTCAGTTGATTTTAATCGACTGGAAATTGGCCATTTTTCTAACGGTCTCAGATTTCGACGAAACTAGTTTTGTTAGGACCGTATCGTCAATACGAAGCTAGAAAATATTTTTCTAGAATTTTTAAAGTTAGTATGTGACCCCGGTAAATTGAAATGTACGTTTAAAATTGAATATATAGATTTATACATTAATTTCAGCGAAAACTGAGCGTAACAGCCGAACTGGCTTATGAAACATATCCCATTGTATTCGGAATGGGGGTAATTAGCTAGGGACGACAGTCATTGGGCCTCGTTCGGAGATCGAAATTTAAAGTTACTTTATGGAGAAATTAATTATTTAAATAATTAAAATATTATATAACCCCCTTGAGCTCTCTCTTTCCTCACAAGTCAAACCACGGTCAAAATATAAAAAAAAAAAAAAAAAAAAAAACCCCTTCCAGTTTCAGATCGCGACGCCTCTTCCTCCCCCTTGCTGACGCCGACGATGGACCGCCGCTCCCCCCTAAAGTCGCGCCTTCCTCTCCCCTCTAGCTCATCTCCTTCCTCCCTTCGAATCGAAGACGAAAACGCCAGAGCTTTCCCCCCCCACAGTGATGACCGCCGACGAACTGAAGGCCGCCCCAACCCTCCGCCTCCTCCTGCCGCCGACCCAGAGCCACCCGAAGCCTCTCCGATGGTGGTGAACCCCCCCCTTTCGAACTGTAAGTTTTTACTTTATTTATAAAACTGATTTTTACTTAATTTATAAAACTGATTTTGTTAATATTAAAAACCGATTTTTATGTTTTTAAAATTCTGATTTTAGGTAGGTTTAAAACTGAATTTTATTTTAGGTTTAAGACTGAATTTTATTTTAGATTAGAAAACTGATTTTTAAATGATTTTTAAACTGAATTTTTAAATAAGGCAAAAACTGTATTTTTATTTTTTAAGTTATGAAAAAACTGCATTTTTATGAAAGCGAAAAACTGATTTTATTTTGAACTTTAAAATAGGAAAAAAAGTTTAATCTTTTAGTAGAAAAAGATTTGAACTTGCAAAAGAAAAAAAATTCGATTTTTATATATTGAATAGCGAAGTCAAAATTCGATTTTATATATTGAATAGCATAGTAAAAATTCGATTTTTACATATGTAGTGGCTACGGGCAGCGAAGATGACGAAGATGCGATAGCGATGAAGATTTCTATCAATGAAGTGCCGTGGAGCTAGGATAGCTAATCGGTGAGAATTTCTCACCTTTCTATTTATTTTCTAGTTATATATATATACTAGGATGCAGACGGTGCTTAGTAGCACCCGACACAATCGTCCACAGACCATGGACTTGTTTGTTTGACAGTTTGGTGATTGATTGCGATATTGTTTGAATGTGGTTTGTGGTGTGAAAAATCGAATCGATAAATTGGTTAGGATTAGACGTGCGCCGTTATAAGGCGAAGGAGTAAGGCTAGGTTAGATCCTTACTCCAAAGTTTGCGGTTTGCATAACGAATTGATTTGATTGATGTGTGAATGGCGTGGGCCTTCACTAGACCGGGGATAAGGCTAGGCCTTGTCCCGTTTCTAGTATCGTGCCGTTATGCCGCCGAAATTTTCTAAAACATGTTAGAAAAATAAAAATATCATTTTATTGAATAAATGAATTGAATAGAAATTCATAGGTTGAAATAAAATGTTTTATCGTTAAAAATATAATTTTTAACGTGAATATGAAAATAGTGAAGTGAATAAATAAATATTCATTTACAAACCAGATGGTTTGTTTATGTACACTTATTTGAATGATATTGATTGGGTCGATAAATTTCACACATCGCCCAACTGCACAAATAAAATCTGTGTTTGATTGTTTGAAACCCCACACGGGTGTTAGGATGAAATATGCAGTTCACTCATCCTGATTGATTAAATATGTCGATCGATTGATTGACAGGCTGTTATAAGCGTTGAATATCTGTATTTGATGCTTATGCAGTGTAGTGCACTTTGGTTGATGGTTGATTATTTTTCAATGCTATGATATACATGTGTTGTATGAAAATCCATATAATTAACTTTATATGGTAATTGATTGGGCCTCATTCCAATTTGAAAAATAAAGAATATTATAAAATAAAAGTTCATGTGTTGACAGTACTCATTCATTGAGATTGGTCATGTGTTGAACGAAATATTTTGATAATAACAACTATTTTGAAAAAGAAATATTTGAAATAGAATATTTGAAAATAGAAATTTATGAAGCCGTGTATGGACGCCATTTTGACGTGAACGATATTTATATCGAATTGAAAACGATTTCGAAATGAAATGAATTGAAAACGATTTCGAAATGAATTGAATTGAAAACGATTTCGAAATGAATTGAATTGAAAACGATTTCGAAATGAAATAAATTGAAAACGATTTCGAAATGAAATGAATTGAAAACGATTTCGAAATGAATTGAATTGAAAACGATTTCGAAATGAAATGAATTGAAAACGATTTCGAAATGAATTGAATTGAAAACGAATTCAAATGGAATAGAAAGCGAATTGAAATGAATTCAAATTGAATTGAAATTCGAATTGAATAGAAATGAATTTTAAAACGAATTTATAGAGAAGAATTCAATTTTGATTTGAATTGAAATGGAAGTTGAAAATGTTTTTGAAACGAATTCAAAACTATTTATATAATTCGTTTTAAATAGAAATCGACGAAATATATATTATATATATTATATATAATATAATGGCCTGAATAGAACGCGCCGCGCCGCGGCAGTTCGCGAATTTCGACCATTTATTTCAAACGGACATTACAGGAGATCCGACCGTCGGATTCTCCTAAAACCGGAACCGTTGGGTTCGTATCGAAAAGAGCTTTCTAATTAATGTTAGAAATTTGAAATCTAACGGTTGGATTTGGAGATACGTCCAAATCAAATTCGAAAAAGGTCGTTGTAAGTGCAGTTCGATGGCCATTGTTGGAAATCGACTGTACGGGCCTTGATAAAATTATTAAAAATAGTAATAATTTGTGTAAAATCATAAGAAATGATTTGTGAAAGTTTGGGGTGAAAATCTCCATATTTGAAAAGATAAAAAAATGGATTTTTATCGAAATGAACTAGTTTTGAACTAGAATTATAATTCTATTTATTTTTAAATAAATAAATTGAATTTGAAATGGTTTTGAAAATAACCAAAATTTCCAATGATTGCATTGGAGTGGATTTGAATCGAAATTGTCTTCGGAATATTTCGATGTTGGAATTCGTGACATTACAGGTGTTGTTATGGAAATTTGAAAGATATATATTTGTATCGTTATTTCCAATACGACATTTGTTAGTCGTAGAATTCGATATTGAATATAAGCCGATATATTTTCTATTCAGAGCCTTGTATTGAATATCGAATGTGATTTGGGTTTGTCGTGAATGGTGTCTTCACTAACACTGTTCTTGAACCCAGTTGAGAAAAGATTAAATCTTTTTATTTAGATTTAATGAAGTGTACCAATTAAATGATATTTAATTGGAATTGAATTGGTATTGATTTTTGGGTTTATCGTGAACAGTGTTTTAAATAACACTTGTTCTTTAACCCGATAATTAATGGAAGGTGATTTTGGGTTTATCGTGAATCGTGTTTTAAATGACACTGATTCTTTAACCCAGATAATGATTAAAACTAAGTGGAGTTTTAATGAATCTTTAATTAGATTGAAAAGATCGAGAATGGAGTATCACCAGTTTTGCTCCAGGCGATAGATAAATCTGTAATTAGATTTGAATGTGAAATTTAGAAACTAACTGGCGGTTAGCCAAGCAGAATGGTTTTCTGGATATTGATCTGATGTTGGTTTCGGCCTTCGGGGTTAATATTTGGGGAATTATTCTCTTGATTAATTTACGGTTAGTGACTAATGAATTGGAATGAGGCGTATGTTGTGTTTGTGTAACACTTATTTAAAATATACGCGAGTTATTCGGAAAGACCGGGTTTATCCCATTCTGAGTAACTGATACGACGATAAGTCGAAGACGAAGACGATGGTCGAAGACCGGAGGTCTTCACGTCGTTTGGGTGATAACTGATGATCTTGATTGGGCTGTACACCCAAGAAGATGGAAACAGTTAGTGATCGTCCAGACGTACTTGGAGATCGATGGATATGCGGGGTACTAGGTGCCTCCGGTTTCGTTCAGACCCAGAACGGACTTGTAAATGGACTGTGTGTCTGACATCGGATTTCATTCTGTGTGACTGATATCGGTTGCATAGGATGGCTTGCCTGTGTGGCATGCTAAGATGCAAATGATCAAGGCTTCTGTTGAAAAGCAAAGTCTTGTGGTTGATGATCAAAGCACGACCTTTGTGGCGTAGCTTTGTGTAACGTTTGATTCGCGAGTTTCACACCCGGTATGAATCAAAAACGGGAGACGGACCTCAGGGAGGGCATGCGTTTCTTTCTAGTTAGAAGTGGCGTCAGTGGTTTTACACGCCCTGACGAGTTTGACTTATGTTGTTGTTGCTGTTGCGAGGCGCCTCGGTTATATCGGTTTCGGCCGAATGCATTCTGGTCGGCTGACGGACCAGACTTACACCCCATAGGGTGGGGAGACGTATTGTTCAGGCATAATAATCCACTCCGTGTGGACCGGCCCTGACGATCCAAGGGGCAGTTGCGGCTGTTCCTGAGGGGCGGGCTAGAGCGTCTCGAATCGGTTGAGGATCTTGCCCCTAGCCTCGGTTCATAGATGGAAACCCAATTTCCAAATACGTGACATTTGCGGTTTTATTTGTAAACCTATATATGGCGACATAGTGGTATGGGGCATTCATGCCGCCTATGATTGATACTTATGATTTGAAGTTGTTTTATACTCTATGCACTTATAATAGTATCAAATGATTTGTTTTAAACGTATCAAGCATTCTTTGGCTGTTATAAGGGAAAACCCTATCCTCGACTGCGTTGCATTGTGTGATGGGACCTGGGTCTTATAACAGCTTCATTTTTCTTTATTTAGCATTGCGTTGTTTGTCTTATGCACTGGTATTCTTGGGAGGAAACCCGTTCCGTGTTATACGGCGTGGTCCCTTGTTTTACCTAGCTTTGAAAATAAAGATTTATAACTGCTTTAGTTCTCACACCAGTCACATGACTGACCTGGAGTTTATTGTTTTGACCTAAACTCTGGGTGCCCTTATTTTGACACGGGCAGCTAGTAGTTTTGGTTTTGCAGATTTATATTCACAGGATCCTGGTTTACGACTGGAACGATATCCGGGAAGCTTTGTATCCGTATATCTCATTCTAGTTGTGTATTGTATTATTTTCCGCTGCTATGTATTTAAATGTAATTTAAATCTCTGATATTTCTGTGTAATATTCTTTTATACTCTGTATATTCTTGTAATCTGATGCATTGTTGTTATATACAATGAAATGTTCTTCTATATGCGTTCTGTTGTGGTTTGTTCTCGAACTATCCGACGCTTTCCTTTACGGGGAAGTTACGGGTCTTCACAATATTCAACATACTTGGTTCGCAACGCTTATGCCGATACGGAGTGGTTCTTCGGATAATAATCCAACCGGTCTCTCCATATTGACAACGATGGTCAAAAACTTCGATAGTCTGTGATTTAACTATCGAATAAAACAAGTGTTCAATCAACATATCAAACAAATCACTGGGCCCTTTAATTAATATTCATTAATTAAACCACTTCTCTATTTTCTCTATCAATATTTGTTAACCAAATATTTTCAATAATCATCTTGCCTCTTATGCCATTTGGAAAACGTTTCCAAATATTAACTTCTTTTATTTTCTATATATTAGAAAAATCTCTATTTGCAATTGAAACAATTCCAATCACTTATCTCTATCCCTTTTTGTTTACAACATTCGATTTTTATATTCACTTTACTATCGAATTCAATACGTCGATACAATGATTTCAAATTATCAAAATATCTTAAAAATATTCTAACTCCTTAAATTTCCGGAAAATTTCGCCATAACCTCCCCTGTATCGGGAGCATCGGGAAATTTCAAATAGCTTCCCGGTATCTTCTAATCTCAAAAAGAAAATGAAAAAGCCAAGCGGCTTGCCGATACGGCGCATAAAACCCATATATGAATTTAAACATGTACCTTTTTGTCGAGCACACTAATTATATACCTTCATCACTTTATCCCATACCTGTCTCCTGTATGTCTATACCTGTCAAATTTATTTCAACTTCACACACTCGTTTTGACCGAACTCGTTAATTAACTCGTTATCTATCTCTTTGCCTATTTCGCTTGTATATTTGAATATAACACGTTTCAAATATATTTCCACTTACTTATCAATCAATTGAATTCAAAATTTCAATTTAAGTTCTATATTCGATTTCGAATATATATTTACAATCCAAAATTTCACTTTTCAAAGTTCGATTTTAGTTCAAACTCGATTAACTAATTCTTCTTTAGTTAATTCTATTCAATAATCAAAAATATGATTATTGTTTCAAAAATCATCTTCTTTACTTCACTTGAGTCCATATTTATTTTCTAACTCAAGTCTAGATTTTTAAATGGAAATCCGGATTTTTATTTGCTCAAAAATCCCAATATTTATATAAAAATCCATTATGGTTTATAATGGTTTCTGGCGCTGCATTTCTAAAAATTTGATTTTGACATAACTCAAAATCTATACGACGAAATTCAGAATTTTCTCCTTCATTAGGAAACTATTATCAAACCGGTCCTGACGTTTCTTGTTTCGAAGAATTCCGACTTCAATTTCGTTCTGTATACTCAATTGAAGTTCGAATTGCCAATTTACGAACTGCAGCGCTGCGGCGAGTTCGTTTTAATTATATTTATATATATATAAACTTTTAAACTTCTTTAAAATGAATTCAACTTCGTTTTAACCTTATTTGAATTCCTTGATTCAAATTCCAAGCTCACTTTTGAATTCTATACTTCAAATCCCAATTCCTTTTCTATTTGATATTCAAATTCAATATTTGAATTTCTATTTGAATTCCCTATATTCAAATTCTAGACTTGAATTCATTTGAATTCTCTTATTCAAACTTTATTTTTAAATTCCATTTGAACTGCTATAATCCAATTTCTATATTTGAATTCTATTGAAATTCAAATATTCAAACTCCTTTTTAAATTCTATATTCAAAGTTCCATAGTTTAAAACCCATTTGAATTTCATATTCAAATCACCTAGATTAAATCCTATTTAAATTCAATTTGAATCTCTTATATTCAAATTTCATTTTCCTTTTCCATTTGAATTCTAATATTCAAATTCATTTCCAGCCCCATTTGAATTTCTAATATTCAAATTCATTAACACCATTTGAATTTCTAATATTCAAATTCATTTGAATTCCCTTAAATTCAAATTCCATTTCAAAACCATTTGGATTTCCTATTCTGAAATCCTATTTGAAATTCTATTTCCAATTCTACTTTGAAATCCTATTTTCAAAGTTTATTTCAAATTCTATTTTGAAACCACATATTCAAATTTCTTCTTGAATTTCTGTATTCAATTCCATGTTCAAATTCAACACTTGAATTTCTATTTCAAATCTCAATTCAAATTTCATATTTGAATTCCATTTCAAATCTCTATTCAAATTTCATATTTGAATTTTTCTTTGAAATACTATATTTCAAATTCTATTCAATTCCTCTTTGAAATTCTATATTTCAAATTCTATTTTGAAATTCTACATTCAAATCTCTATTTGAATTTCTTTATTCGAATTCCTTTGAATTCAAATTATATTTTAATTCCTTGAATTCAAATTCTATTTTTCATTCTAATTTCGTCTATTCAAATTTTGTTTGAACTTCTATTTGAATTTCTAATATTCAATCTCCTTTTAAAATTCAAATATTTAAACCCCTTTAAAATTCAAATGTTATACTCAAATTTCATTTGAGTTATATATTTAAAAATTCCATTTCACATCCTATTTGAAATTTCATTTCAAATTTCAATTTCGCACTTGTATTTCTATTTCTGAATTATCAAATGATAATTCTTTTCACTTCATTTATAACTTCGTTATAAAAGAACTATTTATAAACTTCGTTTATAAAGAAACTACTTGTTTTATTTCAAAAACCAGTTTATGTTTTTATTCCCATTTAAAATTCAAATTCTATTTAAAAACAGAATTTTCTCTTTAAATCTCAAATACTCTTTTCACGACATTTCTAGATATCATTACTTAAGCCCAGTGATAAAACACACAAAGCAACCAATTATTTATTTTTCTAACACATCATATATAACAATATATATGCAAACAAATAAACAAACAGATAATATATTTTTGAGGAATCCAGTTGGATTCCTCCCACCTGTTTTTCCTGCATCCACAGATGTTAGCACATAAATAATACCCATTCTGCTTCGTGGCAGAATATCGCGGTATAGAAGGTCATCCACTAATCATAGCGTGGGGCGTATAGGGTAATCATCCGCTATGAAACTGCGGGCATCCGCTAATGAGACTGCGGGAATCCAACCAATCAATCAACCCAATATATATATAGCCTAAATAACTAATATATATAAAACAACCATAAAACATTCACACAAGCAACAAACAATTATTTTTAATGAAATAAAAATAATTCGAAAGGTGAGTGAGATTTACTCACCTCGATTTTAATTCGATCCTTTCCGCTTCCAATTTAAATCCTGATTATGCAACCCTCAGCTACGAATGACTCGACTGACTTTGTTCGGTAAAATCTCGTATACCCTTAACATAACATTTCTTAGTTAATACGACTTTGTATAAATATATATACATATGCATTTATAAATTTGATGCCATTTTAAATAAATTCAAAATGCCATTAGATACTTTAATTAAACATACTTAGTACATTACCTTAAGCTTGCTCCTAAACCTTATTGACTGAACACCAGTGCCTTATCTTTGTCAACCGCCCTTGCTGTTCGAACACAGTCCTCCTCATATATACACCTGTAGCATTCGAACATGGGCTATCACCTCGTCACCCACTGCCCTTATCATCACCATGGTCGATGTCCCATTCCTCCGACCAAAACGAATAGCGTCGAACTCATCAATCTTCCACTTCGCGAGCCATGAATCATCGCACCTTACTTCGAACCCCAAAACGCACTCCTGAAACCCATCGCACCCCATACCAGACATCAATCCCTTCCAAGTAATGAACGCCTCGCCCACCTCGAGCACCATGAACCCTAACTTGCGAAGTACAATCACCTTAAATCGCTAGTTCGGCCATCGCACAACTGCTCGCAACCCTAGCCGACTGTCACGTCGCTCGCGCTCCCCTTCAGATGCGAATTCAAATTTTGAATTTGATTTCTCTTTTTTTTTCTGAAGGATTTAAGGGGGAATATCGGGTTTTATTTCAGAAAGGAAAATGAAGAAAGAAGAGGGGCGGCGCGTATTTATAGAAGAGGGAGGGAACAAGTATTGCTGCTCGAGGTAGGGAGCAAAACGTCGGCCATTACATTGATGTTTCCCTGATGACGAAGAGGGAAGACAGAAAATTTGGCTCGAGGAAAGAAATATAGGCTGCGGAATTAATTACTTAGGTCTGCGTTTCCTCTTTTTTTTTTTGATTTTATTTTAATTAAATAATTAAAATATCTCGCGGTCCTTAACTAGTAGTCCCGAACCCCTATTCAACCGTGACGACCGACGATACCAGATTATAACGCTATTCCGAACTCAACGGAACTAATATTAAAATTTAAATTCGAATGTAAATATAAACGGCCATATTAAATTGAAAATTCAATAAAAATATCATTTATATTATCAACTAAATATTTAAAATAATATTAAATATTTAAAATAAATTATTCAAAAATCTGGGTCGTTACATTCTTTCCCCCTTAAAATAATTTCGTCCTCGAAATTGCTAAGGTAGGAAAATGGTACAAATTCATTACTTTTTATACTTGTTGAAACCCACCTCTTCATATTTCAACAATTTAGTTTTACCAAAACATTTGGTTTCTCATTCACATGCATTCAAATTGATTCTAAATCAATTCATTCACTTGATTTATTTAACTTGTTTTAAGTTAAATTTTAATTCCAGAATTCAAATCCTCGAGTTTCATTTCAAATCCTTTTGAAGTCACATAAGTATATACATATATTTATTTCCTTTTCAAATTCAAAATATTTGAATTTTCAAACCACATGTTTTTTTTTCAAAACAAATTTCCATCAAAAACTTTCTAAGGTAGCAATCCATCACTTAGAAACTCAGAAATGAACACTGATGATGTTGCAATCATCATCAGAATAATTTCCCAGTCACTGAAGTGAGTTCAGTGCTTTATTATTTCAAAATCCATCTAAAATGATTTTCTTTCAAATCTTTTAAAACAAATCTATATTATTTTAATATACTTTGAAAAATATTTTCAACTTCCCAGGATTTTGAATTCTTAATTCTGGTTTGAATTTAAATTCTAATTCATCTCATTTGTATATTTAATTCATATACAAGTTCTATTTGGTTATAAATAACCATTCCAATTTTATAATCTCGTTTGGTTATAATCCTAACAATCAACACATCCATATATTATAATAATTTCAGAAAATTATTCTTTCTATATCAAAATAGAAATTTTGGGTAAAATTATTTCATTTACCCACTTTAAAACAATACTGTGTCGAATTTCTCTGTCCCAGTGTTTAGAAATCCCTATCGACTTCGTGGCGTCCCACGATTCGACCAGAATTCATAAACTATTCAACAGACAAGCCAACACAATATAAAACAACTTTAATATCAATTTACAAATACGCTCCCTCGTATATATACACTCAACTCATTCTAGGATACTACTGATCCTATCTCTAATGAGCACATGCCACACAAGCCTAGGTATTCACTCAACCTAAGCTCTGATACCACTGTAATGACCCGCAAATCCGTGCTATCTGAGTTGACTAAATACACCACACGTCCAACCCAAATAACACAGAAATACGACTCATTTTTAGAAAGAAGATAGAGGGTGAGAATAGATAAGATAGAAAACTTAGAATAGGAGAAAACGAAGATCACAACTCACAGCGGAACGAATAAAATATATTATATATCATAAGCTTCGAAATACAAATCTGTTTCGTACATATATACATACCATCATCAGAGTACACATAACATTTGATCCAGCGGAAGTAACTCTAAATAACTAACGTTGAAGCCTCCTGCTTCAAGCTCCTCCAAGTGTATCTGTAAAAACCTGAAACACTTGACTGCCCGTACAAATTTGGGCACCCAAGAGTTTAGGGAAAACAAAACAAAATAAACTCTGGGTCAGTCATGGGACTGGTGTGAGTAAACTCCAACCACTTGTTTAACTTTCAAAATCCTTTCCGAAAGAAAAGATAATAGTAAGACCAGCCCACACATAAACACGGACGGTTTTACCTTACTATAACCCAAAACACTTTGATATCAAATCCAGTGATATTATAATAATGTCTACATCAAGTAAATAACCAAATAGCAGAACGCTTACATCTCACGCAACACATATATATTATAAAATCAAAAACCGCATGGCGCTTATTGGAGATCGGATTTCCAACATGACAAGGTATGGAACCACCTTCCGACTGTATCTCTAGAGGCGAATACACCTGGGTTCAACAAGAACGTCTTGCAACCCGGCCCACACATGACCGACCACTCATTTCGCTTGAGTGTATCGAATGTATATCACCAACGGTTGGACTCAAACCACCGTTTCCCGAATGGGCAGAATCGATAGATTTAGAAACAAAAGGAATTTCTCTAGATAGGTGATTATACACCCTAATGGGTGCGACCCACATAGCCATGCTGCCTGCCCGATTTTTGTCCTTTCCCGGTTGTTGAGGCCTGAGGCTACGATTACTTACCATTCCTTGATGGCACAATCACTTTGAATGCCACATTGTCAGATCCGTTAATCACTAGTTGAGTTTGCACACATATTCTGGATATTATGCTAAGGGATAAAATCCGTTGCAACCATATATATTCATACAGACCAACCCATTTGATCATTGGAAATACTCTGTCAGACATTCGTCCATTTACGTTCGTTCTGGGATTGAACGAAACCGAAGGCACTATTTCTATAAATAGAAAAGCCCTTGCACTTTACTCCGTCTTCAATATATTCAGCATACTTGGTTCGCAACGCTTATGCCGATACGGAGTGGTTCTTCGGATAATAATCCAACTGGTCTCTCCATATTGACAACGATGGTCAAAAACTTCGATAGTCTGTGATTTAACTATCGAATAAAACAAGTGTTCAATCAACATATCAAACAAATCACTGGGCCCTTTAATTAATATTCATTAATTAAACCACTTCTCTATTTTCTCTATCAATATTTGTTAACCAAATATTTTCAATAATCATCTTGCCTCTTATGCCATTTGGAAAACGTTTCCAAATATTAACTTCTTTTATTTTCTATATATTAGAAAAATCTCTATTTGCAATTGAAACAATTCCAATCACTTATCTCTATCCCTTTTTGTTTACAACATTCGATTTTTATATTCACTTTACTATCGAATTCAATACGTCGATACAATGATTTCAAATTATCAAAATATCTTAAAAATATTCTAACTCCTTAAATTTCCGGAAAATTTCGCCATAACCTCCCCTGTATCGGGAGCATCGGGAAATTTCAAATAGCTTCCCGGTATCTTCTAATCTCAAAAAGAAAAAGAAAAAGCCAAGCGGCTTGCCGATACGGCGCATAAAACCCATATATGAATTTAAACATGTACCTTTTTGTCGAGCACACTAATTATATACCTTCATCACTTTATCCCATACCTGTCTCCTGTATGTCTATACCTGTCAAATTTATTTCAACTTCACACACTCGTTTTGACCGAACTCGTTAATTAACTCGTTATCTATCTCTTTGCCTATTTCGCTTGTATATTTGAATATAACACGTTTCAAATATATTTCCACTTACTTATCAATCAATTGAATTCAAAATTTCAATTTAAGTTCTATATTCGATTTCGAATATATATTTACAATCCAAAATTTCACTTTTCAAAGTTCGATTTTAGTTCAAACTCGATTAACTAATTCTTCTTTAGTTAATTCTATTCAATAATCAAAAATATGATTATTGTTTCAAAAATCATCTTCTTTACTTCACTTGAGTCCATATTTATTTTCTAACTCAAGTCTAGATTTTTAAATGGAAATCCGGATTTTTATTTGCTCAAAAATCCCAATATTTATATAAAAATCCATTATGGTTTATAATGGTTTCTGGCGCTGCATTTCTAAAAATTTGATTTTGACATAACTCAAAATCTATACGACGAAATTCAGAATTTTCTCCTTCATTAGGAAACTATTATCAAACCGGTCCTGACGTTTCTTGTTTCGAAGAATTCCGACTTCAATTTCGTTCTGTATACTCAATTGAAGTTCGAATTGCCAATTTACGAACTGCAGCGCTGCGGCGAGTTCGTTTTAATTATATTTATATATATATAAACTTTTAAACTTCTTTAAAATGAATTCAACTTCGTTTTAACCTTATTTGAATTCCTTGATTCAAATTCCAAGCTCACTTTTGAATTCTATACTTCAAATCCCAATTCCTTTTCTATTTGATATTCAAATTCAATATTTGAATTTCTATTTGAATTCCCTATATTCAAATTCTAGACTTGAATTCATTTGAATTCTCTTATTCAAACTTTATTTTTAAATTCCATTTGAACTGCTATAATCCAATTTCTATATTTGAATTCTATTGAAATTCAAATATTCAAACTCCTTTTTAAATTCTATATTCAAAGTTCCATAGTTTAAAACCCATTTGAATTTCATATTCAAATCACCTAGATTAAATCCTATTTAAATTCAATTTGAATCTCTTATATTCAAATTTCATTTTCCTTTTCCATTTGAATTCTAATATTCAAATTCATTTCCAGCCCCATTTGAATTTCTAATATTCAAATTCATTAACACCATTTGAATTTCTAATATTCAAATTCATTTGAATTCCCTTAAATTCAAATTCCATTTCAAAACCATTTGGATTTCCTATTCTGAAATCCTATTTGAAATTCTATTTCCAATTCTACTTTGAAATCCTATTTTCAAAGTTTATTTCAAATTCTATTTTGAAATCACATATTCAAATTTCTACTTGAATTTCTGTATTCAATTCCATGTTCAAATTCAACACTTGAATTTCTATTTCAAATCTCAATTCAAATTTCATATTTGAATTCCATTTCAAATCTCTATTCAAATTTCATATTTGAATTTTTCTTTGAAATACTATATTTCAAATTCTATTCAATTCCTCTTTGAAATTCTATATTTCAAATTCTATTTTGAAATTCTACATTCAAATCTCTATTTGAATTTCTTTATTCGAATTCCTTTGAATTCAAATTATATTTTAATTCCTTGAATTCAAATTCTATTTTTCATTCTAATTTCGTCTATTCAAATTTTGTTTGAACTTCTATTTGAATTTCTAATATTCAATCTCCTTTTAAAATTCAAATATTTAAACCCCTTTAAAATTCAAATGTTATACTCAAATTTCATTTGAGTTATATATTTAAAAATTCCATTTCACATCCTATTTGAAATTTCATTTCAAATTTCAATTTCGCACTTGTATTTCTATTTCTGAATTATCAAATGATAATTCTTTTCACTTCATTTATAAATTCGTTATAAAAGAACTATTTATAAACTTCGTTTATAAAGAAACTACTTGTTTTATTTCAAAAACAAGTTTATGTTTTTATTCCCATTTAAAATTCAAATTCTATTTAAAAACAGAATTTTCTCTTTAAATCTCAAATACTCTTTTCACGACATTTCTAGATATCATTACTTAAGCCCAGTGATAAAACACACAAAGCAACCAATTATTTATTTTTCTAACACATCATATATAACAATATATATGCAAACAAATAAACAAACAGATAATATATTTTTGAGGAATCCAGTTGGATTCCTCCCACCTGTTTTTCCTGCATCCACAGATGTTAGCACATAAATAATACCCATTCTGCTTCGTGGCAGAATATCGCGGTATAGAAGGTCATCCACTAATCATAGCGTGGGGCGTATAGGGTAATCATCCGCTATGAAACTGCGGGCATCCGCTAATGAGACTGCGGGAATCCAACCAATCAATCAACCCAATATATATATATAGCCTAAATAACTAATATATATAAAACAACCATAAAACATTCACACAAGCAACAAACAATTATTTTTAATGAAATAAAAATAATTCGAAAGGTGAGTGAGATTTACTCACCTCGATTTTAATTCGATCCTTTCCACTTCCAATTTAAATCCTGATTATGCAACCCTCAGCTACGAATGACTCGACTGACTTTGTTCGGTAAAATCTCGTATACCCTTAACATAACATTTCTTAGTTAATACGACTTTGTATAAATATATATACATATGCATTTATAAATTTGATGCCATTTTAAATAAATTCAAAATGCCATTAGATACTTTAATTAAACATACTTAGTACATTACCTTAAGCTTGCTCCTAAACCTTATTGACTGAACACCAGTGCCTTATCTTTGTCAACCGCCCTTGCTGTTCGAACACAGTCCTCCTCATATATACACCTGTAGCATTCGAACATGGGCTATCACCTCGTCACCCACTGCCCTTATCATCACCATGGTCGATGTCCCATTCCTCCGACCAAAACGAATAGCGTCGAACTCATCAATCTTCCACTTCGCGAGCCATGAATCATCGCACCTTACTTCGAACCCCAAAACGCACTCCTGAAACCCATCGCACCCCATACCAGACATCAATCCCTTCCAAGTCATGAACGCCTCGCCCACCTCGAGCACCATGAACCCTAACTTGCGAAGTACAATCACCTTAAATCGCTAGTTCGGCCATCGCACAACTGCTCGCAACCCTAGCCGACTGTCACGTCGCTCGCGCTCCCCTTCAGATGCGAATTCAAATTTTGAATTTGATTTCTCTTTTTTTTTTTTCTGAAGGATTTAAGGGGGGATATCGGGTTTTATTTCAGAAAGGAAAATGAAGAAAGAAGAGGGGCGGCGCGTATTTATAGAAGAGGGAGGGAACAAGTATTGCTGCTCGAGGTAGGGAGCAAAACGTCGGCCATTACATTGATGTTTCCCTGATGACGAAGAGGGAAGACAGAAAATTTGGCTCGAGGAAAGAAATATAGGCTGCAGAATTAATTACTTAGGTCTGCGTTTCCTCTTTTTTTTTTTTTTTTTTTTTTTTGATTTTATTTTAATTAAATAATTAAAATATCTCGCGGTCCTTAACTAGTAGTCCCGAACCCCTATTCAATCGTGACGACCGACGATACCAGATTATAACGCTATTCCGAACTCAACGGAACTAATATTAAAATTTAAATTCGAATGTAAATATAAACGGCCATATTAAATTGAAAATTCAATAAAAATATCATTTATATTATCAACTAAATATTTAAAATAATATTAAATATTTAAAATAAATTATTCAAAAATCTGGGTCGTTACATTCTTTCCCCCTTAAAATAATTTCGTCCTCGAAATTGCTAAGGTAGGAAAATGGTACAAATTCATTACTTTTTATACTTGTTGAAACCCACCTCTTCATATTTCAACAATTTAGTTTTACCAAAACATTTGGTTTCTCATTCACATGCATTCAAATTGATTCTAAATCAATTCATTCACTTGATTTATTTAACTTGTTTTAAGTTAAATTTTAATTCCAGAATTCAAATCCTCGAGTTTCATTTCAAATCCTTTTGAAGTCACATAAGTATATACATATATTTATTTCCTTTTCAAATTCAAAATATTTGAATTTTCAAACCACATGTTTTTTTTTTTCAAAACAAATTTCCATCAAAAACTTTCTAAGGTAGCAATCCATCACTTAGAAACTCAGAAATGAACACTGATGATGTTGCAATCATCATCAGAATAATTTCCCAGTCACTGAAGTGAGTTCAGTGCTTTATTATTTCAAAATCCATCTAAAATGATTTTCTTTCAAATCTTTTAAAACAAATCTATATTATTTTAATATACTTTGAAAAATATTTTCAACTTCCCAGGATTTTGAATTCTTAATTCTGGTTTGAATTTAAATTCTAATTCATCTCATTTGTATATTTAATTCATATACAAGTTCTATTTGGTTATAAATAACCATTCCAATTTTATAATCTCGTTTGGTTATAATCCTAACAATCAACACATCCATATATTATAATAATTTCAGAAAATTATTCTTTCTATATCAAAATAGAAATTTTGGGTAAAATTATTTCATTTACCCACTTTAAAACAATACTGTGTCGAATTTCTCTGTCCCAGTGTTTAGAAATCCCTATCGACTTCGTGGCGTCCCACGATTCGACCAGAATTCATAAACTATTCAACAGACAAGCCAACACAATATAAAACAACTTTAATATCAATTTACAAATACGCTCCCTCGTATATATACACTCAACTCATTCTAGGATACTACTGATCCTATCTCTAATGAGCACATGCCACACAAGCCTAGGTATTCACTCAACCTAAGCTCTGATACCACTGTAATGACCCGCAAATCCGTGCTATCTGAGTTGACTAAATACACCACACGTCCAACCCAAATAACACAGAAATACGACTCATTTTTAGAAAGAAGATAGAGGGTGAGAATAGATAAGATAGAAAACTTAGAATAGGAGAAAACGAAGATCACAACTCACAGCGGAACGAATAAAATATATTATATATCATAAGCTTCGAAATACAAATCTGTTTCGTACATATATACATACCATCATCAGAGTACACATAACATTTGATCCAGCGGAAGTAACTCTAAATAACTAACGTTGAAGCCTCCTGCTTCAAGCTCCTCCAAATGTATCTGTAAAAACCTGAAACACTTGACTGCCCGTACAAATTTGGGCACCCAAGAGTTTAGGGAAAACAAAACAAAATAAACTCTGGGTCAGTCATGGGACTGGTGTGAGTAAACTCCAACCACTTGTTTAACTTTCAAAATCCTTTCCGAAAGAAAAGATAATAGTAAGACCAGCCCACACATAAACACGGACGGTTTTACCTTACTATAACCCAAAACACTTTGATATCAAATCCAGTGATATTATAATAATGTCTACATCAAGTAAATAACCAAATAGCAGAACGCTTACATCTCACGCTCCACATATATATTATAAAATCAAAAACCGCATGGCGCTTATTGGAGATTGGATTTCAAACATGACAAGGTATGGAACCACCTTCCAACTGTATCTCTAGAGGCGAATACACCTGGGTTCAACAAGAACGTCTTGCAACCCGGCCCACACATGACCGACCACTCATTTCGCTTGAGTGTATCGAATGTATATCACCAACGGTTGGACTCAAACCACCGTTTCCCGAATGGGCAGAATCGATAGATTTAGAAACAAAAGGAATTTCTCTAGATAGGTGATTATACACCCTAATGGGTGCGACCCACATAGCCATGCTGCCTGCCCGATTTTTGTCCTTTCCCGGTTGTTGAGGCCTGAGGCTACGATTACTTACCATTCCTTGATGGCACAATCACTTTGAATGCCACATTGTCAGATCCGTTAATCACTAGTTGAGTTTGCACACATATTCTGGATATTATGCTAAGGGATAAAATCCGTTGCAACCATATATATTCATACAGACCAACCCATTTGATCATTGGAAATACTCTGTCAGACATTCGTCCATTTACGTTCGTTCTGGGATTGAACAAAACCGAAGGCACTATTTCTATAAATAGAAAAGCCCTTGCACTTTACTCCGTCTTCAATATATTCAGCATACTTGGTTCGCAACGCTTATGCCGATACGGAGTGGTTCTTCGGATAATAATCCAACTGGTCTCTCCATATTGACAACGATGGTCAAAAACTTCGATAGTCTGTGATTTAACTATCGAATAAAACAAGTGTTCAATCAACATATCAAACAAATCACTGGGCCCTTTAATTAATATTCATTAATTAAACCACTTCTCTATTTTCTCTATCAATATTTGTTAACCAAATATTTTCAATAATCATCTTGCCTCTTATGCCATTTGGAAAACGTTTCCAAATATTAACTTCTTTTATTTTCTATATATTAGAAAAATCTCTATTTGCAATTGAAACAATTCCAATCACTTATCTCTATCCCTTTTTGTTTACAACATTCGATTTTTATATTCACTTTACTATCGAATTCAATATGTCGATACAATGATTTCAAATTATCAAAATATCTTAAAAATATTCTAACTCCTTAAATTTTCGGAAAATTTCGCCATAACCTCCCCTGTATCGGGAGCATCGGGAAATTTCAAATAGCTTCCCGGTATCTTCTAATCTCAAAAAGAAAAAGAAAAAGCCAAGCGGCTTGCCGATACGGCGCATAAAACCCATATATGAATTTAAACATGTACCTTTTTGTCGAGCACACTAATTATATACCTTCATCACTTTATCCCATACCTGTCTCCTGTATGTCTATACCTGTCAAATTTATTTCAACTTCACACACTCGTTTTGACCGAACTCGTTAATTAACTCGTTATCTATCTCTTTGCCTATTTCGCTTGTATATTTGAATATAACACGTTTCAAATATATTTCCACTTACTTATCAATCAATTGAATTCAAAATTTCAATTTAAGTTCTATATTCGATTTCGAATATATATTTACAATCCAAAATTTCACTTTTCAAAGTTCGATTTTAGTTCAAACTCGATTAACTAATTCTTCTTTAGTTAATTCTATTCAATAATCAAAAATATGATTATTGTTTCAAAAATCATCTTCTTTACTTCACTTGAGTCCATATTTATTTTCTAACTCAAGTCTAGATTTTTAAATGGAAATCCGGATTTTTATTTGCTCAAAAATCCCAATATTTATATAAAAATCCATTATGGTTTATAATGGTTTCTGGCGCTGCATTTCTAAAAATTTGATTTTGACATAACTCAAAATCTATACGACGAAATTCAGATTTTTCTCCTTCATTAGGAAACTATTATCAAACCGGTCCTGACGTTTCTTGTTTCAAAGAATTCCGACTTCAATTTCGTTCTGTATACTCAATTGAAGTTCGAATTGCCAATTTACGAACTGCAGCGCTGCGGCGAGTTCGTTTTAATTATATTTATATATATATAAACTTTTAAACTTCTTTAAAATGAATTCAACTTCGTTTTAACCTTATTTGAATTCCTTGATTCAAATTCCAAGCTCACTTTTGAATTCTATACTTCAAATCCCAATTCCTTTTCTATTTGATATTCAAATTCAATATTTGAATTTCTATTTGAATTCCCTATATTCAAATTCTAGACTTGAATTCATTTGAATTCTCTTATTCAAACTTTATTTTTAAATTCCATTTGAACTGCTATAATCCAATTTCTATATTTGAATTCTATTGAAATTCAAATATTCAAACTCCTTTTTAAATTCTATATTCAAAGTTCCATAGTTTAAAACCCATTTGAATTTCATATTCAAATCACCTAGATTAAATCCTATTTAAATTCAATTTGAATCTCTTATATTCAAATTTCATTTTCCTTTTCCATTTGAATTCTAATATTCAAATTCATTTCCAGCCCCATTTGAATTTCTAATATTCAAATTCATTAACACCATTTGAATTTCTAATATTCAAATTCATTTGAATTCCCTTAAATTCAAATTCCATTTCAAAACCATTTGGATTTCCTATTCTGAAATCCTATTTGAAATTCTATTTCCAATTCTACTTTGAAATCCTATTTTCAAAGTTTATTTCAAATTCTATTTTGAAATCACATATTCAAATTTCTACTTGAATTTCTGTATTCAATTCCATGTTCAAATTCAACACTTGAATTTCTATTTCAAATCTCAATTCAAATTTCATATTTGAATTCCATTTCAAATCTCTATTCAAATTTCATATTTGAATTTTTGTTTGAAATACTATATTTCAAATTCTATTCAATTCCTCTTTGAAATTCTATATTTCAAATTCTATTTTGAAATTCTACATTCAAATCTCTATTTGAATTTCTTTATTCGAATTCCTTTGAATTCAAATTATATTTTAATTCCTTGAATTCAAATTCTATTTTTCATTCTAATTTCGTCTATTCAAATTTTGTTTGAACTTCTATTTGAATTTCTAATATTCAATCTCCTTTTAAAATTCAAATATTTAAACCCCTTTAAAATTCAAATGTTATACTCAAATTTCATTTGAGTTATATATTTAAAAATTCCATTTCACATCCTATTTGAAATTTCATTTCAAATTTCAATTTCGCACTTGTATTTCTATTTCTGAATTATCAAATGATAATTCTTTTCACTTCATTTATAACTTCGTTATAAAAGAACTATTTATAAACTTCGTTTATAAAGAAACTACTTGTTTTATTTCAAAAACAAGTTTATGTTTTTATTCCCATTTAAAATTCAAATTCTATTTAAAAACAGAATTTTCTCTTTAAATCTCAAATACTCTTTTCACGACATTTCTAGATATCATTACTTAAGCCCAGTGATAAAACACACAAAGCAACCAATTATTTATTTTTCTAACACATCATATATAACAATATATATGCAAACAAATAAACAAACAGATAATATATTTTTGAGGAATCCAGTTGGATTCCTCCCACCTGTTTTTCCTGCATCCACAGATGTTAGCACATAAATAATACCCATTCTGCTTCGTGGCAGAATATCGCGGTATAGAAGGTCATCCACTAATCATAGCGTGGGGCGTATAGGGTAATCATCCGCTATGAAACTGCGGGCATCCGCTAATGAGACTGCGGGAATCCAACCAATCAATCAACCCAATATATATATATATATATATAGCCTAAATAACTAATATATATAAAACAACCATAAAACATTCACACAAGCAACAAACAATTATTTTTAATGAAATAAAAATAATTCGAAAGGTGAGTGAGATTTACTCACCTCGATTTTAATTCGATCCTTTCCGCTTCCAATTTAAATCCTGATTATGCAACCCTCAGCTACGAATGACTCGACTGACTTTGTTCGGTAAAATCTCGTATACCCTTAACATAACATTTCTTAGTTAATACGACTTTGTATAAATATATATACATATGCATTTATAAATTTGATGCCATTTTAAATAAATTCAAAATGCCATTAGATACTTTAATTAAACATACTTAGTACATTACCTTAAGCTTGCTCCTAAACCTTATTGACTGAACACCAGTGCCTTATCTTTGTCAACCGCCCTTGCTGTTCGAACACAGTCCTCCTCATATATACACCTGTAGCATTCGAACATGGGCTATCACCTCGTCACCCACTGCCCTTATCATCACCATGGTCGATGTCCCATTCCTCCGACCAAAACGAATAGCGTCGAACTCATCAATCTTCCACTTCGCGAGCCATGAATCATCGCACCTTACTTCGAACCCCAAAACGCACTCCTGAAACCCATCGCACCCCATACCAGACATCAATCCCTTCCAAGTCATGAACGCCTCGCCCACCTCGAGCACCATGAACCCTAACTTGCGAAGTACAATCACCTTAAATCGCTAGTTCGGCCATCGCACAACTGCTCGCAACCCTAGCCGACTGTCACGTCGCTCGCGCTCCCCTTCAGATGCGAATTCAAATTTTGAATTTGATTTCTCTTTTTTTTTTCTGAAGGATTTAAGGGGGAATATCGGGTTTTATTTCAGAAAGGAAAATGAAGAAAGAAGAGGGGCGGCGCGTATTTATAGAAGAGGGAGGGAACAAGTATTGCTGCTCGAGGTAGGGAGCAAAACGTCGGCCATTACATTGATGTTTCCCTGATGACGAAGAGGGAAGACAGAAAATTTGGCTCGAGGAAAGAAATATAGGCTGCGGAATTAATTACTTAGGTCTGCGTTTCCTCTTTTTTTTTTTTTTTTTTTTTTGATTTTATTTTAATTAAATAATTAAAATATCTCGCGGTCCTTAACTAGTAGTCCCGAACCCCTATTCAACCGTGACGACCGACGATACCAGATTATAACGCTATTCCGAACTCAACGGAACTAATATTAAAATTTAAATTCGAATGTAAATATAAACGGCCATATTAAATTGAAAATTCAATAAAAATATCATTTATATTATCAACTAAATATTTAAAATAATATTAAATATTTAAAATAAATTATTCAAAAATCTGGGTCGTTACAGAATTAATTCAAAACATACATTTGCAATGGAATTTGATACCGGAAAAAGTAATCTATGATGTTTTGTAGAATACATATTTCACAATGAAAATTACTATTATTACTAAATGATGTAAAAAATAAAGATACATGTTTCAGTTTGCCAAAAGAGGCATGTCCAGATCTTGCATGGAAAAGATCGATGGAATTTTTTTATATTAGAAGTAAGAACAAGAACATACTAATCAGAAACAACATTATTTGTAGAAATAGAATTATTTGGAAACTCTTTAAGAAATCTATACAAACCTCCTTGTCTAAAACCAACAACCTTAACTTGATCAGTTGTAAGGTCCTGGAAAGAGCAAGAGTTATGTAAAATTTAGCAATAAGATTATTTTGATCCAATAATCTCCCAACATATAAGAGGTTATGTTTAATTAAATTCTGGTACATGTAAAATATTTTTGAGAGTAATGTGTAGATTGACATGATAATGCCAATGATAATGAAAATTTTGTAGGTACCATCAGGGAGAATAACTTTTATAGGATGTTTTAGAATATTTTTTTTGTCAAACATGTTTAAATCAAACGCCATATGATCACTAGCTCCTATATCAATTGTCCATGTATAAATATTTGCATGCTGAATTGAAGAAGTCACATTAAATGCCGAAACAATACCTGCAAAGTTCACATCAACATTATAAGCATCAGAAGAGGAGGATCCTTGGTTGGTTTGCAGCTCTTCACAATTTCCTTATAGAAATCAAAAAACATTTTAGGGTCGACAACAGTTGATGAAGTAGAAGAGTTAGTTGCCTCAAGATCAAATTCCAAAGGAAAAGCAGCAGGAACAGATCCAATAACTTCATTGCCAATAGAACTTTCTTGAACATATTCTGAAATCTTTGAGATATTTGATTAATTTTTCCCTTCCACCAATCTGGAAATCCAACAATCTTTTTTTTATATAAAAAATATGTGATCCTGTGAAAAGAAGAGATAACACACACACATATCCAACATGCCTGGCAGGTAACCAATACAACCAACACAGTCACTGACCAAAAATATAGAAGATAGATGGATGAGCTCCGGTAAAACCACCGCCCATCATACTTCAAAATCGAGTTCCGGCAAGGCCATCACCCGATTATGAAGTACATCAACTCCTATATAATACAATAGTCACTCCATGAAATACAAAAGAAGAGTACAACATAAAAAGAAAAAGAAAAAGAAAAATGCCCTCCAAAATTGATCTCCTAAAAATTAACAAACTGCATGAACAATTCCTCCACAAGTACAATCAAAGAAAACAGCTCTATAATTTGCAATTGATCCCAAATTTGTTTCAGATTAGCATAACATGTAGCTATGTTTTCATCATTTTGTTAAAGTAATCATATTCTTGTGAGTTTCATAAATCTGAGGAGCATTTGAATGACCATGCCTTTCTTGAATCTCGATCCAAAGATGTCTTGTAGAATAATTGAAAATGAAACTCTTGGAAATCTTTTTCTTCACTAAGTAAAGAATCCAATTGGTAACCATGTAGTCATTGCAAATCCATTTATGAAAATGTAGAGATTCATCAGATGGTCGAAGAAGAGGACCATCGATGAAACCGATTTTGTTCATCACTCCAAGTGCCAAACGAATGTTGCGGCTCCATTTGATGTAGTTACCACAATTGAAGATGTTTTGACCTAATTGAGAATTGGGATTATCACCATGAGAGAGAAAATACAGATCATTGTAATTAATTGCAGAATTTAAATTTTTTTCTGGATCAATACTTGAAATCTGACTCGAATTTGGCATATTGAATTACGGTTTAAGGATTTGAGATATCGCCCTGCTCTGTTACCATGAGAGAACAGAGGCGAAAAGTAAACTTCATTATCTTCTATTTTTCTATGTTTTACACAGTACCCTAAAGTTATTATACACAATTACAAAGCGGTATATAATGTCGCAACATACAACGGAAATAACACATAAAAAAACATACAATGACAATCCATGTGAACACAACATACAATACTCTACACATGTAAAATTGTCAAATAATATAGTTTTCATCTTTTGAAAATAAAACTCATGAGCTAAAGAGATTCTAATGAATGTATTACTACCGCCTTGTTTTCTTGCTTGTGTAAGTGTGAGTGAGTATTCCATTCTATGCTCTATTTATTGATTGTTATGTGTATTGAGTACCATGTTAATATATTGCTTTACTTTGCCTTCTGTTCAAGTACAAGTACATATATTTCTCATTATCTAAATTTGCATGAATATATATCATATGTATATGACTTGTTCATATAGCTACTTGGATATGTTAACGGGTTGATTATATTAGTATCATTCCATGTTTACAGGCCAAGTGATCCGCATTTTTACATATTTTATTTAGGTATCTAATATGTATATTAATTACTAACTTATATAAATAGTATGTGCTTGGTGCTGTGTGCACAAACATATACGGAGCATTAGCGTTTATTGCTGCTGCTGTTTCTGAGAGCATGCCTCTGCATACGTATGTTAATTTTAATATTAGTTTGTGTAATTGAAAGTTTGCATGTATGTGTTCATGTTTATATTTGTAGTAGTAGATAGAGGATTGCATGGTCTTTATATTCTTACCATATATAGTTGTTTTCTTTTAGTGTATCATGTTTAATATATTGAATTATTGGATATTGTTGCCTGCTTGCACGTGTATGTGTGATGGATGCTTCGACATGGTGTGTGTTTGAGTATGTTTTTTCCTATACGAGTGCGTACATGTGATAATATCTAGGTGTTTTCAGCGTGCATATGTCAGCATTCTGGATGCATTGCCCTATGGTTTGTGTACACATGTTTACAAGTGGTGTGTCTATATCCAAATCTATTTCAACACATGTATATAAGTAATGTTATTTTGAAAATAATATAAAATTGCTTCTTAGGCCACATCCTTAGCACAAAGAAGCAAGCAAAAGTTGCTTTATTTAACCTGAAATTTGATATTTTTTTGAGAAACCGATGAAGTTTAAATTTGATTTGCTTTTTTTCTTTTAAATTTCCATGCGATTTAATCATGGAAATCTCCAAATACAGCTTCCCATGCACTTCCAATTCACGGACTTTAGAAGAACCATAGATAGTACCAATTAGTTTCATTGGTATCAGCTTTGTATAAAAATCAGTTTATTATTCTATTTTTCATACTTGTTTCAATTACTGGAAGTTCTGGATCTTGAAACAATTGAATACAAAATCATAAAGAAGACAGATGAATCTGAAATCAGGCAAGTGGAGGTAATATTATTGCCTTGAGATTCATAACTGATATAAGTTTAGCAAACATCAATTTTTTTGAATAGGCTTTCTTGCAAATTATTGTAATTCCTAATGCTAGCGACAACCCATTTCCTTCTTCAATTATTCCCATAGAAAACGAGCTTCACTTGCATATAATAGACTATAGTCTTAAGCTATAGTTTGGGTGCCATTCCTATTTTAGAAGTACTAAATCATATGCAATATAATTGCAACGATTTATCACCAGTTGTGAAAAGTTGTGGATACTGTTGACTTTTCCTATAACAAAGTCAAATGTAGTAATTACATATTATGTGCAAAAGTATTATATTACTTGTATATAGTTATTTTGAGTAATATGTGGAAATAATAGGTGTAATATTTTCTTTATATAAGTGGGCATTAACTTTAATTGAATATTTTGACATCTTACTTAAAATCAAGGTTTTATGATATCTTTGTGAATTATTAAAAATAACGGATAAGGTATTGCATGGTAATGGCGTGGGTTAATCGTTAACTTTCCATGATGAATGACATACATGACCTAATATTTCAGTATTAAAGGCAAAATTATAATAGGTAAAATTTTACCCGTTTTTATATGATATATAATTATACATCCAAATTCAGAATTTTTCCTGATAATGACTACCTACAGAATCAACCATACATGCCATGTGTAATTGGGTAGCACCTTAGAACATTCCATGCCTTTTTTATTTTCTCTGTTTTATGTTGCTAGAAAAATTTCCAATATATGCTACTTTCCATCAAACATTGTGGCATTTCATATTTAAGCTTTTAATGATGACTATGACTCGTCTTACAAATGAAACTAAAGTCCAATTAATTATGTTTAGGATAAATGATATATAATGGGTACATCAACCCTTGGAAAATTTCAGCTAAGCATTATGAGTAGCATTCTCATTTAAGCACTATAAACTTTATTAGTAAGTACCTCATAGTTGAACCTTGGCGAAACTCAAAATGTTGAGAATGAAAAGGGAAAATGTAATGAAGCATTTCTAAAAGTAAGGCATGTGTGCATAAACTAACTTCCAATTTTTGTAATAAAAATAGAAAATTGATCATACATTTACTTGCTATTTAATAAGCACATGTTCCCACCTTTAGAAAGTTGCTTGAAATGAGAAAAATCATAACTATGAAATAAAGACTGGCTGTTTGGTTGAGTACTTTTTTGAATGGAGACCAATTAGGTGTCAATTTATTCACGTTATTGACTATGTGGTCTATCTTAATTGAAAATTCATCATAACTTGCACGTTTTAGGTACAAATATACATCAGCACACGACAACAAAAACCATAAACATATTCTTTTACATTGTGTTGACATTGTACATGAATCGATGTAATAGTCTGATATGAAAGAATTGTGTTTGTGTGATATTATTTCACCCACAAATCTGCGTATGAGTGCAGGCAGGTTTGTGTGATCTGTTATGAAAAAAATTGTGGTGCTACCTGCGTGTGTGACTAACATATCATGTTGATTGTCCAATCATCACTTGTAGTCAACATACGTTGCTATACTAAAACGCACATAATTCTAGTTAAACTAATACAATTTTCATACATAATATGGCATTCAAGTTGGATGAACCTTGTTTATACAATGTGCATACTAAATTGCACAAATGTTTGTTGAGCTATAACCTGGCTGTTATAAGCAAGGAAATCCCAATTTATATATTTGAAAAAAAAAATCACGGTAGTATTAGTCCATAAATGTTGCAGGATTTATAAGCATAGAAAATTACACAAAATCACAAGGGAGACTTCATCTTGTGACGATTATCATATACCAGTGGTGTTCTTATAACCCAATAGCCCATTGTATAGGAAGATGCCAAGTAAAGAGATGAAATCCAAGCTAGTCGCCAAGTCCATTCTCCATCTGCAAATCCGTCGCCCTATGCAATGTTGCTACATCTTTGGATTAGTTACTACGCTTCACTACTCCTTTGTGAATTCATCTCACCTTATTGATGTCTAATCTGTGTGCTCAATCAGTGTGCACTAAGCTTTGTCACATCCTTAGAGTTATCATCTTGTATGTTTGATCTATAAGCACTAGCAACTTTACCAAATGAGATTTTTCCTAATAATAAGTTGTCTTTGAACGTCGTTTTAACAAACTTAACCAACAATCATTCATGTAGCCAATAGTAATATAGTTATTTAGATAATAGAACAAACATTCATAATACTATCCATAAAATAGATATAACGTATCTAAAATGATTGTTATCGATTTAGTGTCAAATTAGTTTAATTCTAGCAATAATTTCCAAAAGGGGCGCAATAATGTGCAAATGGGTAAAACCGTAAAATTTAGATTCAAAATGTAAAACTAACAAACACGATTTTAATGGAAGAAACAACGTCCAAATCTGACCTTGTACACAAAAGATATCACAAGCAAAATTTTCAAGATTTATAGGCAATTAACTAACTTAATTACTATCACCAATTAATAATTACGCCTTAATCCTCCATATAATCTTTCTTGCCCTTTCTCATCTCCAGGCCGCTCATGAATATCCAAACACATTGTTTCACTATCCTGTCCTCCTTTCTCTTTCATCTCTTAAGGAAAATCGAAACCAACGAAACCATCACTCTCCTCTATGCGAACTCATCCTCAACGCCAAGCCTCATCAAACCCGACTCCTTCATGAAAAATGCGCTTATGCCCCGATCCTAGAACACATGCCTAATGCAATTCACTTGAGCATTCTGGACGCTGCCTCATTGATCAGTCATTGCTCTAAATTCATTTCTCTACGTGTTGTTGATCTTCATTCCTCCTGTTGTCATCCAAATCGATCTAGTTTGATGCCCATTGATGGTCATTCCCCAAACTTTTATCAAGTGCTACATAACTAGTATGAGGTTGAAGAGAAAATCTATACAAATTCAAAAAATCCAGATTTGTATGTTTATGACGAGTATATTGATCGATATGAATTTTTGAATAACAAAAAGTGGCGACCATGATTTTTGATGACGAAAATTGTTACAATAAGCGACCAATAAGATTAAAGGTTAGTGGATAACGAGGGGGTATTTATAGTGTTATTATATTGAATTGTTTTGAATTCTCTATTTAAAAATTACACTCGTTTTAATTTCTCATGATCAAATAGTACATCTGATTGATACAGAATTGCTAAAATTATCATATAATTTCCCTTCATCATCATCTTCTTTATATAGATGTTTGCTTGCATTTATTTTAACATTAAGTTGAAATCTATACTAAATGAAATGGCCATTTGTAATATAGGTAATTGTTAACCCATCTTTTCATAAGATTGTCAAGCCAAGGATTTCTGGTTATTGGAGTTCTCAAGACTAGATTACGGAGTTGGGAAAACCCAGAAAGACTCACATAAAGCTGCAGAGATCATGAAAAGTATGTGGTGATCATTATTATTCCTTAGGTTCTCCAAGGTTCAATATTCAGGGATCGATATTTATGAATTGGTGTAATCCCCGAAGTCTACAGGGATCAGTGTCCAGGAATAGGTATTAGGAGATTAGTATTCAAGGATTGCAACAAATCCTCAAAGTATTCGAGGATCAGTGTTTAAGGACTGATGTAAATCCCCTATGTCTTTGCGGATTGGTATTTAAGAATTAGTGTAAATTCCTTAAGTCCTTAGGGATCGATATTCAGGGATCGGTATTTGGAGATCAATATTTAAGGATTGGTGTAAATCCTCTAAGTCTTCGAGGATCAGTACTCCGGGATTGATATTTAAGGGTTGGTGTAAATTTCCTTAGTCTTCAGGGATCAGTATTCGAGGATCAGTATCAAAGAGTTGGTGTAAATCCACTATCTTACCGGATCAATATTTAGGCATTAAAATTCAGGGATCAGTATATTTTGACTTAGGCTTTTGGACCCCTTGGACCGCATTTACCGCACACCAGTTGCCTTTCCCTCCAATTCTCACATATAAATACCCCTTTAGGAAACAAGAAATGGATCTTTTTTTGGCTTGGGATTTGTGGGTTGGAGAAACTCCTAGATATCTTCTTGGCTTATGATCTTTTTACGCTCTAGAATTTTCCTCTTGGCTCCCCTAAGCAAGGATTGTTGCCATGGATAGCACCTAACTTCTTTTCTCTTCATTTATGTAAACCAAAATGATTGTACTTGTAATCATACAGTATAAAAAATAAAGATTACCTCAAAATGGACGTAGGTATGACATGCTAAACCACTATACATTCTTGGTGTTCTATACTTTTTTAGTATTATGTGTCAGGATTAGCTGCTTTATTCTTTGTTTTCTTTCTAGATTTGAGTGTTGCGTTTGATTGACTAAAATAACCATTAACGTTTTGGCATGTCAGGAAGGGACGAATATCTTTGGACTTGGATTGCATAAGGAGCCAGATTTGTCTCAGATTCAATCATGGTAAAAAGGAAGATGTCTGACACTACAACTCATGCGTAAGGAGCAGGATTGGAAGGAAGCTAGGAGGTTTCCTCCACTGGGAACCCCTCTATCTATCTAACCCAGGAAGATATGGATGGAGTGGTGAAGGGTTTGTAAACAAGCATGGGACGAAAAGAGGAACTCCTTAGAAATCAAGAGGTGGCAATAAATGCATTTTTTTCTCGGATGGAAGGATTTGATTGACTGTCAAGTAAGGGAATTATTGTTGGAACAGGTGCAAGTGGCACCCTAGGGTCGCATCGGGACTCGTGGGCAATTCTTCTAAATTAACCCCGGATCAGGTCAATCCCTTAATTGGTGTCGATCTCAAGATCGGTGTCAATTCCTGGATTGGTACCGATTTAGCTCGACTAGAGGGTAACTCCCCCAATCCTGATGGAAGACGGGCTCATGATGTTCTGGTTGGTCATACTTTGAATTTTGGAGTTAGAAATGCGGCTCAAGCGCAAAAAGGCAAGGGGTTGGATGCCGAAAGAGCTCTTGTGCCCATGACAGCTCATTTGGTCAGAGTCAAACCAGATGTTCACAATGGGAAGCAACAAATAGCTCAGACTGGATTAGAGACTGGGGGTGCCGGTGCAGGCTTGGAAGATTGGAGGTAGTTGCTTGGAAGTTGAAATCGAATCGTGGATGTGATTCGATGATTTACACATTTTGGGGCATCTCACTTAGACCTTTACTATGTGAATCACAACCATTCACTCAAGATATCAGGAATTCTCAGAACCCACCAGATATCAAGTTGTCGATACTGGATGCTTATGATGGTAGGAAGGATCCCGCCGCCCATTTGATGTGCTATATGCGCCATATGGAAGTGCTAGTGGTGTCATACAACATCATGGCAAGGTGCTTTCCACTTTACATCGTTGCCAAGAAATTCAGGCATTTGGAATCAAAAAACATTGGAAGCTGGAATATTCTGATTTAAAAGTTCATTGTGTAGTTCAAAGCCCATATTTATCGACCAAAAATGTTATGACTCTCGCAACGATCAAACAAAGGTCTGGAGAAACTTTGTGAAAGTTTTCGGAAAATTTTAATGCAATGATGGCATCAGTAGAGTGACTAGAACCGTCTATGGTATTAACGGCTGCTGTTTGTAGAATTCTGGACAAGTTTTCAAAGTTTTGTTTTAGTGGTATCTACCAAGGTACCTTGGCGAATTTTATTTTAAGATAGACAAATTTCTCCAGGAAGAGGATGCAAGAACTAATAAAGAAGTTCATGGGGTTAACATCGGTAAGGGCGTAGAATCATCAGAATCTAGAAAAGTGAAGGATAAAGGTAAGGGATTAGTTTCATTTAGGAATGATTGATATGTGCAGCAACGGGGGAACCAAAATTCCCTTTGTACACAGAACTCACTTCTTCATTAGAAGAGATTTATTAGGTGCTCATAGGACAGCTCCATTCAGAAAGCCTTCCAAGAGGGAGCCAACTAAAAGGGAAAGGGGATGTCGGTAAACACTGTTTATTTCTTGAGCTAGATGGCAATAATACAAGTGAGTGTAAACATCGTTAGGATATGATTAAGGAGTATGTAAGATGTGAAGAGCTGGAACAGTATGTCAAGAATTGAACCATAGTACTGAAACAAGCACAACCAACCACTAGAACTCGGAATAGGAGAGATCTAGGAATTGGCTCACAAGGAATCAACATCAATTAATTTGGATCTTTTTGGACTCTTTGGATTCTTGTCTTTTGGATTTGGGTACTTGGACTTTTGCGTTTTGGATTTTGACAGTTCAGTTTTCTAGTTTTTTGGATTCTGGCTCTTTGGTTTTCTAGTTTTTGGTTTTAAATGATTACATCGTCCTAACTTTGTAAGGGATTAGAATTTAATCCTTAGGCATGCACTGTACCCGTGTAACACCCCGCATTTTTGTAACAATTAAATAATTAAATAATGCATATAAGAAAAAGAATTTTTTGAAGAGCTTCCAGAATTTGGCCACTAGAGTAGCGTCATTACGTTCGTGGCGATGTTCTGGTCAATTTAGACCTATGGATTGCAGAAAACCGATTTAGGATGAAAGAGATACCTTCAAATGAAGCATTATATTGTAGTAAAACATGAAATTATGGTAACAGAAGGAGAACAATGACTACCATTGTATCTAAACCTATTAACAAAAGACGTCATAACTCAGTTGGTTAAGGCATTGGATATGTAACATAGAGGTCAGGGGTTTGAACCCCGACAACGACAAATTTTTTTAATCTTTATTTTAGAGAGGGCCAACTGAAAATACAAATATATGTACGCATACAAATTCAAAATTCAAAAGGATAGGAATGTACATATAAGAAAATATAGAAATTATATATATATATGTATATATATATATATAAGAGAACATATATATATGCATGAACATGAATAAAGGAAAAATAATGGTAATGTATAATCTAAATAAATTCATACATTGAAAAGGAGGAAAATTAGTACAATTTTTACTACATTATGAAAGGTAAGAAATAAATGCAGTGCAATAAGTATATGCATTGAAAAAAAATGAATTAATAAATTTAATTGCATGGAAACAATGAAAATGAGAAAAGATGTATATACATGACAATTAAGAGTTTTAATGCATTCAAAATAAATGGAAAAGTTAAACAATGAAAGTTGCAACAATAAATGAATGCATTAAGAGGCAAATTGGTCATATACGAAAATAAAGGCGTGCAATTAGAATAGAAATAAAGCAATTAATTAATGCATATTTGAAAAGTAAGGAATAATGGAACATGAGTATTAATAAAGTTACATGCAATATTTAAAAGAATAATGAATGCGATGCAATGGAAATTGCATGACAACATTAAAGAGAAAAAGAGGAAAGTATTGAATAAAAGATAAGAACACATATATGCAAATAAGAAGGCACATACAGTTAAATAAAAAGGAGCAAGGAAAGCAATGTATGTGCAAGTGAATACAATACATGAATTGAGAAATTAAAGCAAAAAAGGGGAATGCTATAAAAATGTTCTTAATATAAAGAAAGAGCTAGCAGTGCAAAGCAATCAATAAAGAAATGTCATAAGAATTAAATGTATAAAGAAGGGAAGTTAGTGTGAATAACACACAATGAAATTTAAGAAGAAATGCGCTGTAAATGGTAGATAAATGCATTAATTAGAAAGAAAGTAGTTTAATAAGAAATAGGTTTAATAAGAAAGCGGTTTAATAAGAAAAAGGTTTAATAGGAAAGAAATTTTAAAAGGGAGAAGTTAGGAATTAATTGAACCAAAAAAGGTAAATTAGGAACAAAATAAAAAGTTGTTCGCATTTAGAAGCTTTGTATACACATACGGATTGCTTATGAATAAATATGATTGAAATAGAAGATAGTGCGCAATATACAACGCACCTGAACTGTTTTTGAACGTTTAGTGACGTGGTCGGTTCTGATGGATTGTGATTTAGATATAAAGGACCAGGTTTCTCCGATACACTTATAAATAAGTCTGTCGAGCTAATCCTAAACCTCATATTTCCGAGGCTACACTGAAGCTCTGTCATTCCTCTTCCTTAAGATCTGTTCAGAAATTTAGATTATTATTAGTTAGAAGATTTTAAATCAAGATCCGAAGGAAAGGAATTGACGCCAATAAAAGGTTGTTCAGAATCATGAAAAGTAAGGTGATTTTCTAGATCCAATCTATTCAAGTTTCTTCCTCTTTCCTTCCTTTCTCTTTTAGTAAAACAATCAATCCATGATTATTAGGTTTTGGATCCAATTAACGGAAAAACCATGGATATTAAAACTGGATCAGATCCAGAATTGGGAAAGCATATAAGGTGAGTGGGTTTAAGCTATAACATTTTAGATAATAATATAATATCCTTTAGCATTCCCCACTATGTATAATTGAAACATGATATGTTGAGATGTTAAACAAATGATGATAATGACTAAAGTGACAAGTATGATATGTGAGAATAATTAATATGCTAAGATATTAATTTGTTATGTTGGAATATAAGCTTGTCAAATCTTACATAGCAATTACTATTGTTTCAATTCCACGTTAATATGTGACAATTGTATACCCGAGCCATTAACGGTAGAAATTGAGTACAATACATGTTAGTTTACGTGATTTGGGAAACTGCATGATTAAATGATTACGGGTTAGAATTAAATACATGAATATGGATTTGGGCATAAATCAAATTATGGATAAAGACCTTACTTTGGGCATATGGTACATAATGAATATGACTTGGTAAAGGGGCATGAAAAACCTATAATGAAATAGGAATAATGGTTAAAGAACGAACATGCCTAGATTCACAGTAATTTGACACTGTAACGCTCTTAGACATGAGGTTAGATTGCACTTGTGATAAAAGTCTTACCGGAGTAGCCCGACATATCCAACATTCACAAGTGGTAAATCTAATGTGAGGGGTCTAAGTTCATAATTAAAACATGTAATGGTGCTAAGACTCGAGGTTAAGTCGACTTGTGGTAGAAATCTGCCCAGAACCGCCCGGCAAATCCAGCATCCACAAGCGTAGGCTTAATGAGAGGTCTAGTGCATAAATGAATACATATATAAATATATGTAAATAGAAGGAATGATAAACAACATTAATTGTAATTAATGGGAATATATGGAATTGAAAGAAAGACACAACGGTAAAGAAAAATAAAAAGATTAGAATGGATGGGGAATGATAATAACCCACTGTAAATAATTTAAGTAGGCTTGTCCTAGGGACAAGTGGAAAATATAACTTATGTTATAATAAGTGATAAAAAGGGAATGGAATAACTTATGTAAGAAGAAAAGTTATACTCAATTAAAAATTGAGTAAATTAGGAGAACAAGAATCTGAAAATCTATGGATAAGGACAACATAAGTCATGTCTATAGAAAGAAACTTATTAATGGACCTTGGTTGAGAACTAAATTAATAAGTAAGCAACGTTAAGTTGTAAAGACATCATAAGTGAGAATTATGATTAAAAAAGAAAGAATGAGGTAACTCAGGAAATGAGGTAAGTTATATTTAATCATAAATGTTAAGGGACATGTTAAATAAAAAACATGTGAATTAAGATACACTTAATTACATATTAAGTAGAACATGTTATTGTAACCTTGAATCAAACAAGAATATAAAAGGATTTTGGATTACAGACCTTGGACCACAATCTAGAGAATAACATGTTGTGGGCTTATTAATAAACTTAAATGGGTTAAGTTATATAACTGAAATTAATAAGCAAGAGGAACTTGGTAACTTGATTAAGAATTCAATATGAATGGGAATAACCAGGTTAAATGGAAACCTGATAAGGTAAAGCAAGCGCGTAAAAGAATGTTTAGACATAGGGTCTAATAACATATTAAAGTAAGGCACTTGGACCAGTCCACACGCTTGGGGGCGAATAACCCAACGGGGTTGATCATCGTAGTGTTATAAGACACGAAGGGAGCACACGCTAATCTGATTTTTCTGTCGGCTCCAAAGGATTGGAAGGGGAAGCACGTGGCTTCCTGAGATTGGTAAGGTGCTCCTGGTTGTCCTCTGTGAGGTGGCATATGTTTAGGCTGTGCTCGCAGAGGTTGGGTCTGAGCCTTGACTGCAAAAGTAGCTTTGCAGTCAGAATGCTATGACGCGGTGACACCAGGGTGATTCGGCGGTTTCCTCAATGGGGACGCGAAGGTTCACGACCAACAAGGATAGTAGATCGTCGGGTACCCGTCATCGATAGCCAGTGGGATGCGAAACGTTTGAGAAGATTGATAAGTATCAGAGCTGAAGGTTACCAGATTAGATAAAAGTTTCTGAAAACTATTTTCAAAAAGGTTTTAAAAGAAAGATTTTTTCAAAAAGAAAAGCCTGTTTTGAAAAACATATTCCCCAAAGCCATATGTAATATCCTTAGATCCTTTGTCTAAATCTCTTTCCTTTTCGTTTCAGCATGTCTAGGGAACCTAACATTCCAGAGGGTGTTACGATACCTGGCTAGTTCTGTAGGTATCTAGAGGCTACGGCGCTTACTGAAGGCCAAGGAAACATTCCTCCCCTGTTTGCACCCATTGTTCCTCCTCCTCCTCCTCCAAGAGCAGATAATTTCGCTAAAATCTGCAAAGATTTTTATGCCATGGGAGGGAAGCCATTCGGTGGAACCGAAACATTCGTAGAGGCAAGGAATTGGCTCAAGGAGATGGAGGACTTGTTTGTAATCTTTGAAGCAGAAGATCGAAGGAAGATTCAGTTAGCTGCCTGGCTACTGAAAGACGAAGCCTCGTTCCGGTGGAAAGTAACCCAAGCTGGACGTCCGGTGGAGAGATGGGATGATTTTAGGATGAGGTTTGAAATGAAGTTTCTTTCCCAAGCTGAGAAAAGCATGAAAATGGAGAGGTTCTTGGCACTCAAACAAGGAAGCATGACTGTTAAAGAATATATGAACAAATTTAACCGGCTAGAAAGATTTGGATTGGAATTGGTAGATACTCCGCATAAGAAAGCTTTGCAGTTTGCTAAAGGGCTGAATGAACCCTTCATGGGTTAGCTATGTCCCATATTCCAATGGGAGCTACTTTTGAAAGGCTTGTTGATATGGCCATGATGCATGAGGAAGACAAGGAAGAAAAAAAGGAAGTAAATGCTTAGGAAACAATGCAAAACAAGAAGGTATGGCCGAAGAAAGGGCAGCATCAACAACAGCAACAAAAGAAAGGCGGAAAGAGTGACAAGGCTAAGGATAAGAGGAAGTGTCACAGTTGTGGACGAGAGGGTCACTTGGTCAAGGACTGCAAAAGATGGATGGATACTTACTTCAATTGTGGAGAGGTTGGACACTTTGCTAGGGGGTGCCTGAAGAAACAGGGACCACAGGGACAAGGTCAAAGGGAAGGAGCTTCTGGGGGGCAGGTGCATGCTCTCGCGATCAGTGCTCCAGATAGAGGTAGGAAAATTTCCGTGGAAGGTTTGATTTCTCTTTCTAATCATCCTATTAGAACTCTTTTTGATTATGGCGCTTCCCATTCATTTATATCTAGTCCTGTGCTTGAATCTCTGCACTTAATACTAGTATGGTAGTGGATCCCGTAGTTGTCCCAAACCTCAGTGGTGGTTCGGCTCATTTATCTATGATTTGTTGGGGTTCGAGAATATCTGTGTTAGGCATCGAATTTGAATGCGATGCATATGTGCTCGGGTTTATGGGATATGGGTTGATCCTAGGAATGGATCGGCTAACCATGTATGATGCCATTCTAGATTGCGAGAGGAGGGTCGTTAGGCTTCTGACCTGTCATAGGAGGACCCTCTAGCTTTGTTGTGACCCACAAGGATCAGTTATGCTTAGTTTCTTAGAGTCTCTTGATGCATCTATCGATGATCTACAATCTGCTCCAGTAGTCCAGGATTACCCTGATGTTTTTGATGAGGTACGGGGGTTACCCCCGAGGCGTGAAATCGATTTTCGTATATATTTGGTGGACAAGCCAAGCCAGTTGCATTACCGGTGCGCCATATGGCTTCAAGCGAGAGGAGGGAGCTTAGCAAGCAAGTAGGGGAGCTACTTGAGAAATGGTTTATCAGGCGAAGTATATCTGATTGGGGTGCTCCAGTAGTATTCATGACTAAGGAGGATGGTTCGCTTCATTTGTGTGTGGACTATAGAGAGTTGAACAAACTCACAAAGAAGAATAGGCACCCACTTCCGAGGATATATGACTTGTTTGACCAACTTGTTGGTGCCTCAGTATTTTCTCAGTTAGACTTGGCCATGGGGTTTCATCGGTTGAGGGTGGCTGAGGACAGTATAGATAAGACCGCTTTTAGGACTCTAGATGGTTTCCTTGAATGGCTCGTAATGCCTTTTGGGTTGACGAATGCACCCACCTATTTTGTTGATCTGATGAGTAGGGTGTTTCGGGAGTTCCTAAACAAGTTCGTCGTAGTCTTTGTCGATGATATCTTGATATTCTCAAAGAGTGAGGAAGAACATGCCTTGCATATAAGGGAGGTTTTGAAAACTTTGTGTGCGCATCAGCTTAAGGCAAAGTTCTCCAAATGCCATGTTTGGAGAAAAGAGGTAATATTCCTAGGGCATGTGGTTTCTAAAGAAGGAATAGTAGTAGATCTCGCAAAGGTGGCTGTAGTTTAGGAATGGCAGATTCCAAAGAATGCAGCAGAGGTGAGAAGCTTTCTGGGGTTAGCAGGCTATTATAGGAAGTTCATTAAGGACTTCGCAAAGATATCAGCCCACTCACAAGGCCGACGAAGAAGAACTTAGCGTTTTCGTGGGATATAGATTGTGATGTTGCTTTCCAACGACTGAAGAGGGGTCTGACAACAACCCCGGTCTTGACCTTGCCCGATGGAAACAAAGTGTTTACAATATACACTGATGCATGTGGTACAGGGCTTGGTACGGTTCTGATGCAAGAGGGAAGGGTAGTATGTTATGGAGGGAGACGGCTAAGGGTTCATGAGAAGAACTACCCTACCCATGATTTAGAGCAAGCTGCCAAAGTATTTGCGCTTAAGATGTGGCGCCATTATTTGCTTGGAGAGAAGTTCGAGTTGTATACTGATCATAAATCTCTCAAGTACTTGTTTTCGCAACAAGTTCTTAATCTGAGGCAGCAAAGGCGGATGGAGTTGTTAGTATCCTATTACTTCGATATTTCTTATACTTTTGGCAAGGGTAACGTAGTGGCAAACACACTGAGTAGACATAGGATGACTTTAAGTCCTCTATTTGTGGAAAGGAAAAGCTTGGAGTTCATATCAACTTTTGACTTTAGACCCTCCACCGAGCTTTTGCCTAGTTCATTTGCATCGCTAGAGATATGACCTACTCTTATGGATCAGATAGGAGCTTCGTAGCGAAACGATCCATATATTTCAGACATCTTGGATAGGCTCAGTAAAAGGGAGACTTTTAGTCACCTCAATGATATTCCATAGATGATAAAGGGTGGTTGCGACGAGATGGAAGGCTTTGTGTTCCTCAAACTGGGAGTTTGCTAAAGACAGTCTTAGAAGATGCCCATTATTCTAAGATTACTATTCATCCAGGCGGTGATAAGATGTATAAGGATATGAAGAGGGTTTTCTTTTGGGTTGGGATGAAGAAAGATGTGGCAGAGTTTGTTTCTCAATGTTTAGTTTGTCATCAAGTCAAAGCTGAGCAAAAGAAGCCCGGTGGTTTACTTCATCCTTTGGAGGTTCCACATTGGAAGTGGGAGAGCGTCTCTATGGATTTCATAGATGGTTTGCTTAGACCAAAGAAAGGCAACACCAGTATTTGGGTGGTAGTAGATTGACTTACTAAGAGCGCCCATTTCATTCCAGTTAAGAGTAAGAGGACGGCAGCATGGTTGGCAACAATATATGTTCGAGAGATAGTCCGTCTTCATGGAGTACCTTCCAGTATCGTAAGCGATCATGACCCCATCTTCACTAGTGAGTTTTGTAGGAGTTTGCAAAAAGCATTAGATACACAGTTACGTTTGAGCACCGATTATCATCCTCAGACCGATGGGCAAACGGAGGTGAACCGAGTGCTAGAAGATCTTTTGAGGCTGTGTAACCTAGACTTCAGAGGGACTTGGGAAGAGCATCTTCCTTTAGTAGAGTTTTCCTATAACAACAATTATCAAGCTAGCATTGGCATGGCACCCTTCAAATCATTGTACGAATGACCCTATAGATCATCAATTTGTTGGTGGGAATCTACAAAAAGGCTATTGCTTGGACCAGATATGGTTAGAGAAATGTCCGAGAAGACTGATCTTATTAGACGACGAATGAAGACCGCTCAAGACAGTCAGACGAGCTTCTTCCCTTATTCTTGGATCAGAAGTTAGGAAGCTACGCAATAAAGGAATCAAGTTGGTGAAGGTTTAGTGGGGAGATAACCCATAGGATGCAACTTGGGAGGCCGAAGAGAAGATTCATGCTTCATATCCTTTTCTTTTCGAGGGTATGTTCTGAACTCCTTTCCCAAAGCCTTTATTTATGCTTGTTTCTATCATTTAAGTATGTCCTATCGATAGAATCTTCGACCTTAGGTAGGAATCCTATGGATGTAAACATGTGTTTGAGACATGTTATGTTTGGTGGATGCAAATGGATGCAAGTGTTTGTTAGCGGTTGCTCGTGGATGCGTATACACACACATTAGGCACTAGATCGACTCAATCACTCTCATATTGCATATGGATGTGTTTGCATTTTCTTTTCTTTTAATGGATGAAATATGATGTATCATCATATGGATGTTGCATTTGGACGGATATTTGGGCACCCATGTAGAACTTACATGTTATAATAGAATTACTGCATACATGTTGGATTCATGACACTAACATACATTGCATTAAGGAGGTCGACTGAATCAGTAGACCGCCCGATCTTCGCATTAGTATTGGAACATATACACACACCTTTGCATAAGTTCATATAAGCATTAGAGGCCTTTAAGGACAATGGATGTCTGTGATCGGTGGATGAGCTGATGGGTGATGGATGGTAGGATATACATTCTTCTTAACTTGGAGATTTCGGGGACGAAATCCTTTGAGTAGGAGAGAATGTAACACCCCATAATTTTAACAACATTAAAGAGGATAAATTTAATAATAATTAATTTAGAATTAAGCAAAACGGACTGCGCCATTGCGTCCATCTCGAAATTCTGGTCAAGATAGACATTTGGTTAGCGTAAAACGGACATCGTATGAAGAAGTTATGAGGGTTTGAAGTTTGTATACGTGCAAGAAAATTATATATATAATTAAATTTAGAAAATAAAAAATCATTCAAAAGTCAAAATTCCGAAGGCGGCAAATTTCCCTCCCCAGGGGAGTCGACCCCAAAGAGGGGGTGTCGACCCCATAGAGTGGACCCCTCAAGCGGGTGTCGACCCGTGGGTCGACCCCCTAAGGGGTAGGCCACCCCCTAGGGCTGAGGTGGCAGGTCGAATTCTGGGGGATGGCAGCTATAAATATAGGCTCATTTCTCTTGTTTTCTTCACTAAAAATCAATGGAGGCCTAAATGCTGCCGGTGCCTGGACTGAATCAAAACTCTTTCTTCTTCTGCAATCAAGGTTTAGAGATTCAAGTGTATATCTGAGATTCAACCTTCGCTTTTCTCCTTCTATTGTTCTAGATCTGAACACTGTGAGTTTTAAGTTGCTTTTTAGATTTAAATAAATAAAAAGTACACATGATAGGACTGTAATTTGGATCTATCTCTGTGACCGAATCACATTAGATCTGTTGTAATTTGTGAACCCATGATACTCTAAATTATCTATGACTATGATCTCAACCTTTATCATGTTAGATCTACTTTTGATTATGGATCTAATTTATTATTTAGATCATCTTGTACCTATCATGTTGTGGTTAATTTGGATCTGCCATTAGTTGGACATCTGAATCCATATTTAGATCTAATCATGCCTATTATGACATCCCTTCTATGTTGGAACCCATTTATTATTACAAGTTCACCGATCTGTTCGTCTTAACATTATGTTGTAAAAAGTTTATGCCAATTATGTTAGAATAATCATTTCTGTCATCTTCCCTTTACGCTTCCCCTTTTAATTCATATAGCTAGGCTATTTTCGAGCCTAGGCATGCCGCTAAATTATGTGAATGCGTTAGTTAGGAAAGAGGGGAAAACATTGAAATTGGGCATATCTTGTGAACAGGGAATTTATGCATAATTGGTAAAAAGGTGAAAATTGGCATAATTTGGAAAATGTATATGTATATGAATTTGGACATATAATTCATTACGAACGTATTTGATAAAAAGGGGCATGAAACCTGTAACCTATAACAACATAGGTAAAATTGGCTAGTAATGGAATGCCTAGGATTACAGTAATTAGAAACTATAACTGCGCCTAGACACGAGGTTAGATTATACTTGTGGTTGAAGTCTGCCCGGAACTGCCCGACATATCCAGCGACCACAAGTGGTGAATCTAACGTGAGAGTATAGGTGCACAAATACGAGACGTGCTAAGACACGAGGTTAAGCCCGATTTGTGGAATAAGTCTACCTAGACCTTCCCGACATGTCCAACATCCACAAATGGTAAGCTTAATGTGGGAGGTCTAGCATACTATGACTATAAATACAAATATTGTAATAAACCTTGAATGCTTAACCTAGTTTATTCCATAGGGATTATATGGACATGAACTTGAATAGGGGTTAAGTAAATATGTTTGAACAGGGGGTGGGTTAAGTAAATCTGAGGGGGTGGGTAATATGTATATATAGGCCCACAAACTTAACCTGATATGGTTATGTAATTAATGACACCTAATGGTAAGCATAACCTGTGGAAATGTTGTAGTTATGTAATTAAAGACACCTTAGGGTAAGCATAACTTATGGAAATGATAAGGTTATGTAATTAAAGATACGTCGTTAGGTAAGCATAACTGGTAGAAATCCTAGAGGGGATACAAGACAAAGGGGAGGACTTGTGTCGTATTGTGTGGAACCCATTTCAGTCAGTAACACTTAATAGGTATCAAACGAGTACTGCGAACTAGATCGGAGTTGGGGCACACTTATTAAGCTGAATGTAAGAGATCCAAACGAGGAGGACGGTGTGGGCGGCGCAAACCGACCAGGGACATGTGCGTGCATGGGTCGGGTAGAAGGGGCTAAGACGACCGTGACAGCAGTAGATATGGTTGTGCACATCAACGAAGGGTTTCCACTTTAGGAAAGTGATACCTCCTACTGCGGGGTCAGCACATGGTATCTACGTAGTAGGGAGCCGATCGATTAGGATAGTGATTAGGATACACCCGGACGTATGCCTAAGTCTGCCACCTTATAGTTATTGGGATCATCTCATTCTGTTGATACTAGTATTAGTGCAGAGAATAAGAGTAATCATTAGAGAAGCGTATACACTCTATCATATTTACCTTGTCTTACCTACCTTTTATAGTGTTATCTTTCTTATCCACTTTATATGCCTGTCATGCTCCTTTTACTTGTTTACTTGCTAAAAGTAACTGGAATCGCCAGACTTTATGTTTGATCCTTTTTATTTTCTCATCTTTCTTCCGTTCCCTCACAGGTTCTCAGGGTGGGAATACTCAGGCTTGACCGTGATTCTGCTTTCATTTTGCTGGAGCTGCTTAGATGTATAGCTCAAGCTCCTATCCTTGCTACTATGGATATATTTTATTTGGGGAATTTTGCTTCTTTTATGTACTCTTATGTTTTAAAGTACAAGACAGTAGTTTTTATGATGTAATGGTTTTTATGTATTTCAGAGATGTGATATTTTTGAACCACGATGCTTTATGATTAATGAAGTTTTTAATTCCGCTGTCATTTTATATCTGTCGGAATTCGGGTTGTTACATCTGGTATCAGAGCTTAGGTTTAGGATTCTTATATAGATAGTGAGTGAACGTATTTGTATTTTTAAAAAAATAATTAAGTATAATATATATACCTAGATCCAAAGAGGAACCCACTAAATAGAAAGAGTATAATATGGTAAGAAATGAGATATTTGTTTTCTACACTAAAGGAATGAATATGGAAATTTGAGACCCTTAGGAAATTTAGGTGGGAAGTGTACAATATATATTTTGTATTGAAGGAAGGTGAATCCCATATGATGAGTATTTTAAGTTAGTGGGTTTGGTAGTAAAACCTTATAAATTGGAAAAGGTTAGAAAGAAAAAAAATTGGATCAGGAATATATATAGTTGAGAGAATTGACCTTGTGGAAGTGACTAAGAAAGCTTGAAAATTTGGAAACCCGCTTTGAGTCTAACCCCATTATTAACTTTTAAGAACTTGAATTTTTATATGTTTTGGGAAAATGGTTTATGGTGTTTATAAGTTTAATCTTAAAAGTTGTAGTTTTAAATATGTAAAGTACATATAGAGTTTTAAAGTAAAATGGGGTATATTTTGGAAAACAATGATTTATTGTGAAGATTTTGTCTTAAATCTCAGTAAAAAGGTGCATACAATAGAGTGTGCATAGCTTGCTAGTTTTTTTTATATATTATATGAAAGGGTTAAAAGTAAAACATGGAAAATGTTGCATTTTGATTTTAGTAAAGAATGTTTTGAAATCTCTATTCTTTTAACAATAAACTGTTTGATCTTTTCTTTGTCAGTGGTGGCATAGTCCTAAAATACTTGGCCCTTAATTGTATTTGTGTAAAGCATTTGTTTCCTGTTTTAGTTAGAAGGCTTATTTGAAAACTAAACTTAGGTCATTGGATTAAATTAAATAAGCTAAGAGAGGAAGATGTCATAACTAAAATGGAATCAATAAATTCAATGAAGCAACAAATATGATGGTTAAGTAAAATAAATTTTATAAGAAAAGATGAATAAGAATGAAAATTTTCCAAGATAAGTTGAAAAAGCTTTCTTATGTGGGTTGTGCTTGGATAGGAAAATACGGAATTTTTGTATAGTAGTTACATAAAATCCAAGTACAAATAGAAAAGGTACATAAAAAGAAAAACGGAAGATGTAAATTTTTTCCGCTTTATACCTTTTTGTAACATAAGAAGTCAAATTTAGAAAATTAGATTTTTCTGAAATTTGAGAAATAAAGTTGGTTGGTAGGATTTTGGATGCAATAATTGGATGAACTACGCTCTTACTCAGTGAGAATGTGAGAAAAATTGGATGAAAAAACATTTTGATTTTCAAAATATTGCATTCATATAGAACTTCCAGTATATTTAGGATGTGAGCATCATATTTTAAAAGGATTTTTGAAAAATTTGCATACACATAGGAGGTAGCGCTTAGGATTACATGCATTATTATGTTGTATTTCACTTTGCACAAGTGAACAATGTTTGCAAAAATTGGATGCACACATGATGGATGTATATTATGTGAGAGGTTAATTGATTTTTACCCTTATCAAATTTCGAGGACGAAATTTCCTAAGGGTGGGAGAATGTAACACCCCACATTTTTGTAACAATAAAATAATACATATAAGAAAAAGAAAAAATTGAAGAGCTTCCAGAATTTGACCACGGGTGTAGCGTCATTACGTTCGTGCGATTTTCTGGTCAATTTAGACCTATGGATTGCAGAAAACCGATTTAAGATGAAAGAGATACCTTTAAATGAAGCATTGCAGCAAAACATGAAAATAAGATAAAAGAAGGAGAACAATGACTATCATTGTTTCTAAACTTATTAACAAAAGACTTTATAGCTTAGTTGGTTAAGGCAATGGATATGTAACATAGAGGTTCGGGGTTCGAACCCCGGCAGCGACATAAATTTTTTTATCTTTGTTTTAGAGAGGGCCAACTGAACATACAAATATATGTATGCATACAAATTTAAAATCTGAAAGGATAGGAATGTACATATAAGAATATATATATATATATATATATATATATATATATAAGAGAACATATATGTATGTGCATGAATAAAGGAAAAATAATGGTAATGTGTAATCTAAATAAATTCATACATTTAAGAGGAGGAAAATTAGTACAATTTTTAATGCATTAAGAAAGGTAAGAAATAAATGCAGTGCAATAAGTATATGCATTGAAAACAATGAATTAATAAATTTAGTTGCATGCAAACAATGAAAATGAGAAAAGATGTATATGCATGACAATTAAAAGTTTTAATGCATGCAAGATAAATGGAAAAGTTAAACAACGAAAGATGCAATAATAAATCAATGCATTAAGAGGCAAATTGGTCATATATGAAATTGAAGGCATGCGATTAGAATAGAAATAAAGTAATTAATTAATGCATATTTGAAAAGTAAGGAATAATGGCATATGGATAATAATAAAGTTATATGCAATATTTAAAAAAATAATGAATGCGATGCAATGGAAATTGCATGACAACATTAAAGAGAAAAAGAGGAAAGTATTGAATAAAAGATAAGAATGCATTAATGCAAATAAGAAGGCACATACAATTAAATAAAAAGGAGCAAGGAAAGCAATGTATGTGCAAGTGAATACAATTCAATTGAGAATTAATGCAAAAATGGGGAACACTACAAAAATGTTCTTAAATAAAGAAAGAGCTATCAACGCAAAGCAATCAATAAAGAAATGTCATAAGAATTAAATGTATAAAGAAGGGAAGTTAGTGTGAATAACACACAATGAAATTTAAGAAGAAATGCGCTATAAATGGTAGATAAATGCATTAATTAGAAAGAAAGCAGTTTAATAAGAAAGAGGTTTAATAGGAAAGAAGTTTTAAAAGAGAGAAGTTAGGAATTAATTGATCCAAGAAAGGTAAATTAGGAATAAAATAAAGGGTTGTTCGCATTGAGAAACTTTGTTTATGCATAAGGATTGCTTATGAATAAAAAGCGGTTGCCTCAATGGTGAAGCGAAGGGTCACGACCAATAAGGATAGTAGATTGTTGGGTACCCGTCATCGACAGCCAGTGGGATGCGAAAAGAATAGAGCTAAAACCAATAAACCATACACCTTTCACTATCAAGGTACGGTGGTTGAGGGAAGATGCCAACTAGATGTTTAGATTGTTTGTTAGGGGCTAGTCGTTTAGCTCTTGTAGTCTTTACTAGTTGAGGGAGGGGCCAAGGTGGGCCATAGCCACTATGAAAACAGACCCTAGGAATATCTGTATATAAAGGCTCTTAAAGTTGGTCCTGTACAGATATGGAAAAACTCCCGACCAAGTTACGTGTTTCTTGTATAGCCCTGTCATGAAACTCGGTGCACATTAGAGGACGTGCGGTTAGCTATAATTGACGATACGTATGTGGGACAGTCTAGATACATGCATATCATCTCTGGGTGGTGTATCATATACTTGAGGTCATTACTCCGGTATGAAATATGATTCGATAGACGGTGGTAGTCCGTACGCTTACACAGCGAAGTAATGAGCGATATATGTGGAACGTTACATTGATATGTAGAGATACATACGTCACCCCGGCATAGGATGAGGGACTGCGTTCATTTCTGTGGTATTACGGTAGAGACCGTGCGAGTAGGGTACCATGGGGTGTCCTTAATTTTGGGGTAGCTACATATATATTATATTAGGTTAATCCAATGGGGAGTAAATAGGTACGACGTGTGTGTAAGCTTTGAGTGCTGTTAACCCAAGTAACCTAATAAATAAGAAAAATATGATTGAACGGTATTTGTAGGATTATCCAAAGTGTATAATTTAAATCAAGTCACCAGAACTTGTGTTCTGAACCCCTCCTCATAACATACTCGCAGGTTAGATTTGTTGCAGAGACATGATAGCTTTGGATACTGGTTAGGCAGTATTATTAATACGGTAAGGCAATACTTTGACTATATTATATTTTATCCTTTCCGTTGTGAGATATTTTCTGAGCTTTGACATATTTTATGTCTCTGTCTTTTCTGCAGGATAGCAGAGCAAACCAATCCAAGTTTCGATAGATTGGAATTTTGAAAAAAAATCGGTCTGTCGGAATTCGGGTTGTTACAACCCGTCAATAACCATCCATGTCTTAGTTAATAAATTTATAATCAGAAACTGCTATGTCGGCTCGCTCATATTCTTAATTAGGATGTAATCTCCAAACCTTCTCTGTACCCGATTATAAACTGTTAGCTTTCGTTTGGACTTGTAATTAATTAGAAATTTTGAACTTTAATGAGATTACTTTACTTGTATGGATTATACTCGTGATGTATGGAATCAGAAATTGGAATTTCAAACATTAATAAACTGGTCCCCAAATACAGATTATGCTTGGGAAGAGCTGGAACTATACTCGATTGGATATGGATGTTTTGTCATAATTTGGAAAAACGATTCACCTCGTTTTTTATGGGTATGGATTATACTCACTTTGGTAAGATACAATGAGGCCATGGATTTTGGATTGGATTTACCTAGTTTCCTAGACATTCAAATATGGATTTTGGATAATCTAGATTTGGTTTTCTCTTATAATACAATATGGAGTGATCATGGTATTCTACTTGGACTTCTCTTGGATTGCGTCTTTTGGATTCATGGATTTTTGGACTATACAAAGCACATCTTCCACAGAAAGACAAGTTTCAGGGAACTAGCCTTGATTCTCCTTTTTACAAGGTCGTCACACTTTGGATTTCCAGTTATCAAAACGCACAGAACTTGAGTACAAACTTGGGAAAACTTGGAAAGAATCGCATGAAGTCGCATATTTCTCAAAAACTTGGATTTTAGGTGAAATATGTGGGGATCGATATTACTCATTATGTCTACGGGGATCGATACTCAGGGATCGGTATTTAAAAATTGGTGTAAATCCCCTATGCCTTCGAGGATCGGTATTTAGGTATCAGTATTTAAGGATTGATGTAAATACCCTAAGTCTTTTGAGATGTATATTCAGGGATTAGTATTCGGGGATCAAGTATTGGTGTAAATCCCCTTAGTATTCAGGGATCGGTATTTAACGATTAGTGAAAATCCTATGTCTTAGTGGATTTGTATTCAAGGATTGGTATTCGAGGATCGATATTTTAGGATTGGTGTAGATCTCCTAAGTCTTCGAGGATCAATATTCAAGGATCAGTATTCTGGGATCAGTATAAGGATTGGTGTAAATCCACTGTCTTCAGGAATAGGTATTCAGGGTCGGTATATTTTTCTTGGGCTTCGGTTCCTTTTGGGCAGCATTTCCCATGCATCTGCTGCCTTTTCCTCTAATTATCAATTATAAATACCCCTTTGAGATACGAGAAATGGAACTTTTTTAACTTGGCTTGGGATTCTTTTGGTTTGGAAACATTCCTAGAGATCTTTTTGGCTTGGGATCATTTTAGACTTTAGCATTTTCCTCTTGGCTCTCATAAGCATGGATTTTTTCATGGTTAACACCTTACTTTTTTATCTTCAGTTATGCAAAACCAAAAGGATAGTACTTGTAATCATACAATATAAACAATAGAGATTACCTTTTAATGGACGTAAGCATGACTTGTCGAACGAGTATAAATTCTTGGTGTTCTTTATTTTTTCGAAATTCTTTGTCTAAATTTACTGCTTTATTGTATGATTGCTTTCTGGATTAGGGTATTATGTTTGATTAACCAAAACCAATGTCAACAGTAATTATACATAATCTAATGAAAAAAACACTATATAAACAGGAAATTTCATAAAACAAATTTATAAGTCGAATGTATCCAAATTACAATTGAAAAATAGCAGTTACATGTAGCAGTCAGAAAATTGAAATCGCAATACTACAGCTTTAGAACGGTAGGTTTGCAATTGTTAATGTAGACTACAGTTAAAAAATAAACCTGCAATTTACAAACTGACAATGTGGAATTGCAATTGTGATAAAATGCAAGTGATAATTTAAAGTCACTGGCTCGCTATATGTACAATGAAAAATTAAAATCCAGTGGGTTTAGTCAAACTGATTATTATTCCTCTACAATTTATTTGTGGATATCAAGATGTCCACTTAATGCAATTTTAACACTAATGCAGCAAAATTGTATCCAAAATTATTTTGTGGTTTTTCGTCGAAGTAGTAACCTACAATGCACTGACCTATATTAAATGCCTAAATGAAATCAATGGAAGTCTTGAATATGGACATAGATTTCATTTCTTTGCTACATGAAACATTTACATCCGTCAGCAAATTAATCGTTAATAGTATGATTGATAAAAAGACATCCATGCCAAATTTTCAATCCCTAACTCACTATAAACTTACTAGATATAAGGGATACATATGATTGAAATGAGAATTTGTCGTTTATGTTTGTGAGGCATATAACTGCCTCACTATAACATACATTCAAGGAAATAGCAAGACATTAATAAACACTATGATATGTTCCAAACTCATGTGTCTTAAGCGTACACAATATCTCTACATGAATAAGGATCAATTTAGGTTAAATTGAAAAAAATAGAAGGATAAACAATGTTGGCTTTATAGCTTATCTGTTTATGGAAGCAAGTAGATGACTTTGTATTCAGTTTATAAATGTTAGGTTCAATTATAGGCTAAATTTGTCTTTTCTTGGTCTTACATTCTTCTTTATATTTTCAACAACAATTTTAGCAAAAGAAATTCTGTTATCAAATTAGATGCTTTAATCATAACTATATAATCGCAACTGTAAGATACAACAAAAACGATTTCAAAGGCTAAGCAAAACTTACACAAGAAAATTTGTTTGGAAGAAAGCAACTTATGCATAAGAATTCACAACAAATTCAATATATAACAATATGGATGTTTATTATCTTTAAAATCATATCCAGGTATGATGGCTATAATTTGTACGTTATTTAAAGATTATTAGTTGCATGTTCTTATGAATTTTAATTCACAAACTAAACCAATTTTAATGTTTAACATAAAACCTATTCCAAGTAAAAATACTATAATAGAATTCGTAGTCGATTCAAGTATAATACGCTTGAAGTTAGCGATCAAACAAAGCAAAATAATTTGTCAATTTAAAGGTCTAATCACAAATTTTTATTAGACTATATTTCCAAAATAGTTAATAAGCTAGGATTAATATCTGTATTAGTTGCATGTTTTCTATGGCATTGAACTATAATGCATGCCTGTATAATTAAGGTATGTAGAAGCATTGGTAGAACCATATTCATGTTACTGTAAGTTTGCATGTAAATCAATATTCGTATAAATTATATCTTTTCTTAATTATATTACTTAAAAATAATCCTAAATAAACATTAAAATACTCTTATTTCTTCAAATTTATTAACCTGACTTAAATTTTTGGATAAGGTAATGTTTCTCTATACCTTTATCTCCATTGTAGCCTAGGATAGCTCCCAATTTCTACCTGTGCAAATGAACTTTAGAGATGAGGTAATAAGATTTTAGGATGGAATTTTGCAAAGGGAGGAAAGAGGAATTTTGGCTTTCATTTTTGTTTTTCTTTGACGAGTAAACATGAAACACACATAAAATTGATCAATTAGCTTAAATATGGTTATATATTTCCTTTATAGGGAAAATTTGATGAATTATTACTATTTTTTGTGCACTATATCTTCTGACTTTACAAAAAAAAAAAACCAAAACTCTGTTTTGGTTAAAGAAAATGTATCAAATTGGCAATAATTCATTTTGTATGAGGCTAATAACCTAATCAAAGAAAACTCAGGCTTTATGCATAGATAACAGGTTGTAGCTGAACATTAAAGGTTTAGAAGCACGGAAAATTACCAAGTTAAATTATTACAAATATGCATATGTAAATAAATCTCTTTCACCATGCTAACGTGCATGGCACTACCTGTACCTTGCATCAATAGTTCTTTTTTAACACCAATTCTATTCTTTCTTTTTTTGGTGAAACAACAATAAGAGAATATGGTAACAACTGAATAGTTGTGTAAAAAAAGTAATATTGTTAACTAGCTTCTTGACCTGCTTCCCAAAAGTACACAAGGCATGCTCGACTCAACACATCGCGTGACGTTAAAATCCGAAGTGTCGCAAAAATAGCCAAGGGTACAAGCATAGATGAATGAAGTCACATAAGCAAAGGCCTCACAACTCCTTAAAGTCGTGCTCAAACCACATCCTTATACCCTTCTGTTTCGAACCCCTAAGGTTCGAACGCCTTGTATATACAAAACCTCGGATCCCCTCAGTTCGTGTCCCTCGGGTCCCTATATTTCGTATGCAACCATTCGAGCCTCTTCAGCTCGTACCCCTTCCTCCAGAAACTTGCTTAGAATCCTTCGAAGCATGTACCTCAAACCCCTCGATACGAGTACATTTCGTATCCCTTAGCCTCGACTCACTCTCCCTCAATTGCTTCGAACCACCCGCCTTCGTACCCAAGCCACTTCGACTCGTACCTCTCACCATCAAATCCCTCACACGCACTGAGTCTTGGGTCCCTCGAGTCGTACCATGATTTTGGCTCGCCCCCAATTACACTCAGCGATTCTCGTATCCTACGGGATATGAATCAGGTATCCATGGGATACGAAATTCGTATCCTACCAATGGGATACGAGTTTTAGTCACATGGAGCCGAGATTCGAGTCGTGCGCTTCCAGGGGTACGAGATTTTGTGTCGTGGTCCCCGATTCCCACATACTCCCACCTAACCACTCCACTATAGATACCCCCAACTCCATACTTCAAAAGGGTTGGGATTTAGTTGATTTGACACTCCTAGAGAGCTCCTAGTGACCTCTTCAATGGCATCCTTTCTTTGAGGAAGAAGAATGACAAAAGTGACTTTTTCCAATATTCATATAAGATGACTATGACTCCAAATCACATGGAAATGTTTGTAATTAAATGCCTAAAAGAGAATTTTAGCTTGTAACTCATTGTTGTGAATAAAATCCAAGCAACTATTCCAAAGTGGATGTAGTCCCCTCACAGGACCGAACCACTATAAATCTCTTGTGTCAATTACTGCTTTTCTGCACTTATTTTCCGTACGCGAAACTGCATTTCTAAAGTAAATAAGAAACTTGGATGTTGTCGCCAGATTTTAGCGTCAACATTCTAGTGCTTTCACTGAGAAAAATCTAAGAATTACTCTTCCATCACACATTTCCATCTCGACTCTGACGCGCTTTAGGTTCCCCTCTAACCTGCCACCCAGTCAGTTTACGATGGCTAAGTGACCAAAGAGTACAATGATCGGCTCCGCTACCGCAGCCGGAGCTGGAACATCCCAGCAACCTTAAGCAGCGGATACCCCAGCCGAATTGGACATCCTTCCTTCGATGGACCCCGAGCCCCGACAACTCAACCGCAAATTTATGCACTGAATAAGAAGTATGAAAATACGGCTTTCGAACTCAACCAGCCATTGAAAAACAACATCGACCTTATACGTCAGCTCCAGGAGAGTCAACGAGTGGTCGCCCAACTCCACCTAGCTCAGAACAATCCCCGAGTGAGGCGTACTGTCTCTGAAACTTCTTTGTAATAACCCAGAAAATCGGAACAAATTAATTTTTTTATTTTGGCAATTTTAATGAATTTTGAATATTTAAAATGATTTATTTTAAATAATAACGACTAGAAATTTATTTTGAATAGAATTAGAACGTATAAATTTATTTAAATCAAAGTTAAAACGAATAATTTTGTTTTAATTATATAAAGAGCCTGAATTGGCACGGTAGTTTGAAAATTCGATTTAAAATTTCAAATGAATGTACAGGATTCAAAATAAACCGGATTTTGGTAAAATCAGAAATATTGGAATCTATTTGAAAATATCTCCAAGGAATGTGAAAAATCCAGATATTCATAACGGGACTAAAAAGTTATGTCCAGTTGAAAATTCAGAAAAGTCGCTATGGAATTTATATAATATATAGCCCTTAAAAATAGCCATTTTGCAAACGACCTCCGTTTTCGATGAAACCACTTTTGTTGGATCCAGAATGTCAAATATTGCTGTATTCCAATATTCATAATTTTTGGAATTAATGTATGAGCATGGTGGATTTAAACGTGTTTGGTCAATTCAATTTGAATTTAATCGACTGGAAAATGATCATTTTTCAAACGGTCTCCAAATTTGAAGAAATCAGTTTTGTTAGGACCGTATCGTTAAAACATAGCTAGATTTATTTTTCAGGGATTTATGGAGCCAGTATGTGCCCCGGTAAATTAAAATGTGCATTTGAATTGAAAATATATTGATTTATATTTTAAATTTAAAGAAAAACTAGTCGAAACAGTCGAATTGGCTTATGAAACATATCCCATTGTGTCCGTAATAGGGGTATTTGGCTAGGGGCGACATTCTTAGGTTTGATTTGGAGTTCAGATTGATAAACAAGAATTTTCGGAATTAAAATAACAAATTATTATTATAATATATATATATATATAAATTTATAAGGCTATCATAAAACCCTAGTTCACGATCTCTTGGATGCCGCCGTCTTCAACATCTTGACGTCTGGGAGCTCCAAAAAAAATTCACCCCTTTTTCTCCTTATCCAGCAATCGATCCACATTCATTTCAAAGGCTAAATTAATGTGCACTCTAAGATCTCCACATTGATCAGATATGATCGATTATCATTGTAAGAATCATTCAAAATAGAGGCTCCATGCCCCGACAGTCGCACGCAATTCTAGGAGCGTGGTAGGCATCGATCGCCATGCCAATGGGTGACACGAGAAGGTGGCGCTCTGGCACAGCAGGCGGTGGTTGCCGATTAGTCTCCGGCGTCCTCAATCGTCGTGCGCAGGGAAACCTTAGGAAGCAGCGAGGTTCGATCTTTAGCAGCCTGGAAGAAGAAGATGATGGCCTAGTTCCCCTAATTAAGGTTAATTACAACCTTAATTAAATTAGTTCAATATTGTTATAAAAATCTAAAATTTATATTTATGTTATTGTTGTAAAAATATATATTTTTATATATAACATTGAAATATAAATCTAATTTTTATATATAACATTGAAATAAAAATCTAATTTTTGTGTATAGCATTGAAATAAAAATATGGTTTTTAAAAATAAAATTAGCATTGCTTTTAAAAATATAAATAGCAAATGTTTTAAAAATATAAATAGCAAATGTTTCAAAAATAAAATTAGCATTACTTTTAAAAATAAAATTAGTATTACTTTTAAAAATATGTATAGCATGTTTTTAAAAATAAAATAGCATGGTTTGAAAATGAAATGACATTGTTTTAAATATAAATAGCATGAAATAAAAATGTGATCTTTTATATATATGTAGCGATACAAAAATATGATTTTTATAATGTAAACATTGATATAAAAATATGATCTTTCTAATATATGATGCGTTATTAAAAATGGGATTTTTATCTATAAAGCGTGGTCATAAAAATGAGATTTTTATATAAACAGCATCATAATAAAAATGTGATTTTTATTTATAAATATATATAGCGTTGTTAAAAATAAGGTTTTTAATATAGAAATCGTGTGAGACAGATTGTGATGGAACTGACGGGAAGCTGAACGGAATCCAAATTGTCCAATAAAGACTAATGGAGTGGACCCCAAAAGGTGTGAACTTCTCACTCTAATTTATTTTCTAGTTATATATATATATATATATATATATTAGGATGCAGACGGTGCTTAGTAGCACCCGACACCTTTGTATGAAACCATGTTTGTTTGGTTGCCTGGTTGATTGGTTTATTTGTTTGAATTTGGTTTGGGAAATGAATTAAACTGAATAGAATTGGTATGCATATGGCGCGAGCCATTAGTAGGCGAGGGATAAGGCTAGACCTTATTCCGGTTCTAGTATCGCGCCGTTACGCTGCCGAAATTTTCTAAAAAAGTTTGAATAATAAAAATATCATTTTTATTGTATAAATGAACTGTATAAAATATTCATGAGTTGAAATAAATATTTTATAGTTAAAAATATAATTTTTAGCGTGTATATGAATAAAATAAATATTCATTTACAAATCGGACGATTTATTTTTGTACACATATTTAATTGATATTGATTGGGACGATATATTTTACACATCGCCCAACTGCACAAATAAGAATCAGTGTTTGTTGTTTAAAAACCCCACACGGGTATTGGGATGATATTGGACATACACTAATCCCAATATTTAGTTTTATGTCAATCAATGATTGACAGACTGTTGTAAGCGTTAGTTATTCATATTTAACGCTTATGCAGTTGTGTAATGCACTCTGGATGATGGTTGGCTGTGTTTGATTATTGTTGTGTACATGTGTATATGAAATCCATATAAATAAAATTATATGTTAATTGACTGTATCTGATTCCAATTCGGAAAGAACGAATATATTAAATTAAAGAATATTTTAAAATGACGAGTAGTGAATATTTTAAAATAACTAATATTTTAAAATAATATTCAGTAATGGATCAAAATATGATTTTGATGTCCGATTTGGGATGAGCACGAAAGTATTTAAATATATAAAGCCGTGTTGATTAAATTAACGCCATTTGGACGTGAACGATATTTATATCGATTTTATTCATTTTTATAATGAATATAAAAAAGGAAGTAATTTCAAAATCTAATGTTTTGAAAATATTATAATTTATATATTAATGATACGGAATATTCAATTTTGATTTAAAATTGAATATGAAGTTGAAAACGTTTTTAAAATGATTTATTAAATACGTTTTAAATGGAAATCGATGAAATATATATAAAATATATATATATATTATATATATAAAATGGCCTGTATAGAACGCACCGCGCTGCGACTGTTCGCGAATTTCGACCATTGACTTCGCATGGAAATTACGGGATATCCGGCTGTCGGATTCTTCTAAAACCAGAACCGTTGGGTTCGTATCAAAAAGAGATTTCCAATGAATATAAGAGATTTCAAATCTAATGGTTGGATTTGGAATTATGTCCAAATCAAATTTAGAAAAAGTCGCTGTAAGTGTAGTTCGATGACCGTTTATGGAAATCGACTGAACGGACCTTGATAAAATTATTAAAAATATCAATAATTTGTGTAAAATCATAATAAATGATTTGGAAAGAATTGGGGTGAAAAATTCTACATTTGTAAAGACAAAAATATATTTTTATCAAAATGAACTAGTTATGAACTAGAATTATAATCCAATTATTTTTAAATAAATTAACTGGACTGAGAATGGATTTTAATATAACCAGAATTTCCAATATATGAATTGGAATGAATTTAAATCGAAATTATCTTCGGAATATTTCGATATTGGATTCCGTAATTATACGGATATTGTGGAGGAATTTGGAAGATAGTTATATCGTTATTCCAAATACGATATTTGTTGATTTCAGAATTTGATATTGAAAATAAGCCGATATATTTTCTATTCAGAGCCTAGTATTTAATATCAAATGGGATTTTTGGGTTTGTCATGAATGTTGTCTTCATTAACACTATTCTTAAACCCAGTTGTGAAAAGAATAAATCTTTTAATTAAGGCTATTATAATTTCCAGTTAATTAACATTTAATTGGAATAAAATGGAATGTGAATTGGATTTATTGTGAACTGTGTTTTTAACGCCATTCATTCTTTAACCTGATTTACAGTGAAATGTGATTTGGAATGTATAAATCTTTTATTAAGATTTAAAGGAAAATTCCCAAAGTAAAGTTTTCCAATTTAATACAATAAATTGGAATGGAATTCGATTGGATAATAATCGAAGTGAGCTTCTGTGGAGGAAGACTGTTAATATATATGGAATTTAAAGGGCTTTGCCGTTATTGCATTTATATTATTGGGTGGACATGGAAGTTTATATCGACTGTATATATTGATCAATTTTCCGTGATGATTCCATAATTAATGGAATGGGATTTTGGGTTTACCGTGAACTGTGTTTTAACTGACATTAGTTTTTTAACCCAGTTAAAGATAAGATTAATTTATTAACTTTGAATAATCATTAAGTAATGATTTTTGAGATTAAAACTGAATTAGAGTTTTAATGAATCTTTAATTAGATTGGAATGTGAATGAGATAATTAAATTTATCGAATTCGTGAAATGATCGAGAATGGAGTATCACCAGTTTTGCTCCAAGCATAGTTAAATCTTTAATTAGATTTGAACGTGAAATGGTAATTAATTTTGCCTATAACATCGTGGTGTTAGATATGAAGTATTACTAGTTTTACTTCATGGGATGAATAGGTTGGGATTGAGAAATAAAATAAATGATTACTTCGGCAAGGATCGCTAATCCCGACTAGTTTGGATAAACCTTAATTTGGTCTGAATTGATATCCAAAGGAAGATTAAAGAATAAATTTAAAAGAATTTATCTTTGATAAAATTAATGGGAACCTTTCCCTAAAGATACGAATATTTGAATAAAGGAATATTCTGGATTGGAATGAGGTGTATGTTGTGTTTTAAAGCACTTATTTATATGTACGCGAGTTAGTCAGAAAGACCAGGTTTATCCCATTCTGAATAACTGATTCGACGATATGTCGACAAGGAAGACGGTGGTTGAAGACCGGAGGTCTTCACATCGTTTGGATGATTATTGATGTCTTGATTGGGTTGTACACCCAAGACGAGGTAATAAGTGGTGATCGTCTAGACGTACTTGGAGATCGACCGGATATGCGAGGACCTCTCTCCTGTATTGGACATATAGGACGAGGAATAAGGTGCCTCCGGTTTCGTTCAGACCCAAAACGAACTTGTAAATGGATGTGTGTCTGACATTGGATTTTATTCTATGTTGATTGATCTCTATTAAATATATATCTGTTTGGCGGCGGAGAATTTATTTTCTTGCTTAACGCCCTTCTCTGAGACGTACGAGCTCGGAGGTTATATACCGATAGACAACAGTCGCATGGCGTGAATTGCCTGTATGGAATGCTGAGATGCAAATGATTAAGGCTTCTGTTGAAAAGCAGAGTCTTGTGGTTGATGATCAAAGCACGACTTTAATATAACATAGCTTTGTGTATAGCGTTAATTCGTGAGCCTCACACCCTAGTGTGAACAAGAAATGGGAGAGACTTCAGGGAGGGCATGCGTTTCCTTCTAGCTAGGAGTGCTGTCATGGTATGGAGCCCAAACATTTTACTCATTTGTATGTTGCATATTATTTGGTGGATAGCGAGGCGCCTCAGATATATTGGTTATTACGTAGCCGATGGATATTGAGTCATCTGGCTCATTTACGCCCCATAGGGCGGGAAGACGCATGTTCAGGGATTTTAATCCACTTAAAATGTGGACCGACCTTGACGATCTAGGTGCAGTTGCGGCTGTTCCTGAGACATTGTAACAACCCGAAAATCTGGGCCAGTTTAAAATTTTTATTTTGGCAATTTTAGCGAATTTTGAATATTTAAAATAAATTATTTCAAATAGAATCAACGAGAAATTTATTTTGAATAGAATTCGATCGTATATATTATATACGCCGTCGTTAGAATATAAATAATTATATATAATTATAAAAGGAATCGAAAATGGCGTGGTAGTTCGATAATTCGATTTCAAACTTCAATTGAATGTACCGGGTGCAAAATAACCCGGATTTACTGAAACCAAAAATATTTGAATCTAATTGATAATATCTTTCCAACGAACCCGAAAAATCAAAATTTCATAGCGGGGATAAAAAGATATGTCCAGTTGAAAATTCTGAATAGTCGCTATGGAATCAGGCCCTTAAAAATGGAAATTTTGCAAACGACCTCGGATTTCGACGAAACCACTTTTGTTAGGTCCGTGATGTCAAATTATTGTTAGGTTTCAAATTTCATAATTTTTCGAATCAATATGTGAGCGTGGCAAAGGAAAACGCGTTTGACCAGTTTCAGTTGATTTTAATCAACTGGAAAATGGCCATTTTTCAAACGGTCTCAGAATTCGACGGAATTAGTTTTTTTAGGACCGTATCGTCAATACGAAGCTAGAAAATATTTTTCTGCAATTTATAGAGTTCGTATGTGGCCGTAGTAAATTAAAATGTACGTTTAAAAACTCAGTATAATGATTTAAATGTAAATTCAACGGAAACTGATCGAAACGATCGAATCAGCATACGATACATATCCCATTGTGTTCAGAATAGGGGTAATACGTCAGGGGCGACAGTCGTTGGGTTCAGATTGGAGTTTGTACGCAAAGGGACCTGTTGGAGAATTAAAATGTTATTTAAATATATTAATATATATTCCCCCAAGGCTGGTCAAACCCTATTGTTATTCACTTCGTGGTCAAAGGCAGAGCCCGCCACTGCCACGTTAAAACCTAAATCCCTAAATCCCTAAATCGGAAAACCTCTCGTTGTCGCTCCATCACCGCTAACCATCGCCGGTCCCCCTTCGCGCCTCCTCCAACGTCAGGCCTCCTTCGTTGTCAAGCCTCGGCAGCTCAGGGGAAAACTCGATCGTCGAATGATGGTTGAGGCGGCTCAAGAAGGGCGAGTTCACCAGGGTTTGACGCGAAGGTGAGGGGTAAGGCGGCGATCACTCTGGCAACTTCCAGTGGGGCCCAGGTCAGCCCTAGGCGGTGCTCAGGCAGAGTTCGACGTGAACTTTCCTGCTGTGAACTCCTGGTGAGAAATCCATGAATTTATTCTTTAATTTCTTTTCTGTTTTTTTTCTTTCTTTTTATTATTGTTAAAACAGTTTTTTTTTTAATATAAGCACATTGTGTTAAAACAGTTTTTTTTTATATATAAATATGTAGGGTAAAATCAGATTTTGCTTCTATAAAATATATATTTTTTCTTCTATAAAATATATGTTTTTTTCTTCTATAAAATATATGATTTTTCTTCTATAAGATATATGATTTTTATATATTGAATAGCAATGTAAAAATTTGATTTTTATATATTGAATAGCGAAGTAAAAATTCGATTTTTATATATTGAATAGCGAAGTAAAAATTTGATTTTTATATGTTGAATAGCGAAGTAAAAAATTCGATTTTTATATATTGAATAGCGAAGTAAAAATTCGATTTTTATATATTGAATAGCAATATAAAAATGTGATTTTTATATATATAGTGGCTACGGGCAACAAAAGCGACAAAGGGCGAGAATGGCGAAGATTTCTCAAAATGAAGAGTCGTGGTATTGGATAGCTATTGGTAAGAACTTCTCACTCTTCAAATTTCTTTTTCTAGTTATATATATACTAGGATGCAGACGGTGTTTAGTAGCAACCCGACATAATCGTCCACAGACCATGGACTTGTTTGTTTGGTTGCATAGATTAGTTAGATGATTTGATTTGAATTTGGTTGTTTGGTGAATTTGATTGATGTGTGAATGGCGTGGGCCTTCACTAGACCGGGGATAAGGCTAGGCCTTGTCCCGTTTCTAGTATCGTGCCGTTATGCCGCCGAAATTTTCTAAAATATGTTAGAAAAATAAAAATATCATTTTATTGAATAAATGAACCGAATAGAATATTCATAGTTTGAATAAAATATTTTGATCGTTAAAAATATAATTTTTAACGTGGAAGCGAATAAAATAAAATATTAATTCACAAACCGGACGGTTTGTTTATGCACACCGATTTGACTGACATTGATTGGGACGATAAATTTTACACATCGCCCAACTGCACAAATAAAATCTGTGTTTGATTGTTTGAAACCCCATACGGGTGTTGGGATGAAATATGAAGTTCACTCATCCTGATTGATTAAATATGTCGGTCGATGGATCAACAGGCTGTTATAAGCGTTAGATATCTATATTTGATGCCTATACAGTGTAGTGCACTTTGGATGATGGTTGATTATTTATCGTTGTTATTATATACATTTGTTGTATGGAATCCATATAATTAACTTTATATGGTAATTGATTGGGCCTAATTCCAATCGGAAAAATAAAGAATATTATAAAATAAAGGTTCATGTGTTGACAGTACTCATCCATTGAGATTAGTCATGTGTTGAACGAAACATTTTAATAATAAAATTTACATCTTTATCAATATAAAATAAAGGTTCATGTGTTGACAGTACTCATCCGTTGAGATTAGTCATGTGTTGAACGAAACATTTTGATAATAGAAATATTTGAAATAGAAATATTTTGAAATAGAAATATTTGAAATAGAATATTTGAAAATAGAAATATATGAAGCCGTGTTGATTAGATTGACGCCATTATTTCGTGAACGATATTTATATCGATTTTATTCATTTTAAAATGAATATTGAAAAGTGATTTCGAAATCGAATAATAGGAACGAATTTGAATTGAATAGAAAACGAATTCGAATTGAATTGAATAGAAAACGAATTCGAATTGAATTGAATAGAAAACGAATTCGAATTGAATTTCATAGAAAACGAATTCGAATTGAATTGAATAGAAAACGAATTCGAATTGAATTGAATAGAAAACGAATTCGAATTGAATTGAATAGAAAACAAATTCGAATTGAATTGAATAGAAAACGAATTCGAATTGAATTTCATAGAAAACGAATTCGAATTGAATTGAATAGAAAACGAATTCGAATTGAATTGAATAGAAAACGAATTCGAATTGAATTGAATAGAAAACGAATTCGAATTGAATTGAATAGAAAACGAATTCAAATTGAAATGAATAGAAAACGAATTCGAATTGAATTGAATAGAAAACGAATTCGAATTGAATTGAATAGAAAGCGAAATTGAATTGAATTGAATTCAATTGAAAACGAATTGAAATAGAATTGAAATCGATTTGAACTGAAATCAAATAGAAGTGAATGTAGAAAGAATTTATAAGGGAAAATTCAATTTTGATTTGAATTTGAATTAAAGGTTGAAATTGTTTTTGAAACAAATTTGAAATGATTTATAAAATTCGTTTTAAAAAGGAAATCGACGAAATATATATAATATATATATATATATATTATATATAATGGCCTGAATAGAACGCGTCGCGCCGCGGCAGTTCGTGAATTTCGACCATTTATTTCAAACGGACATTACGGGAGATCCGACCGTCGGATTCTCCTAAAACCGGAACCGTTGGGTTCATAACGAAAAGAGCTTTCTAACGAATATTAGAAATTTGAAATCTAACGGTTGGATTTGGAGATACGTCCAAATCAAATTCGAAAAAGGTCGCTGTAAGTGCAGTTCGATGGCCGTTGATGGAAATCGACTGTACGGGCCTTGATAAAATTATTAAAAATGTCAATAATTTGTGTAAAATCATAAGAAATGATTTGGGAAAAATTGGGATGAAAAACTCCATATTTGAAAAGATAAAAATAGATTTCTATCGAAATGAACTAGTTTGAACTAAATTTAAAACCCAATTATTTTTAAATAAATAAATTAGATTTAAAAAGGGATTTTAAATAATCGGAATTCCTAATATATTTGATTTGAATTGAATTAGAATTGATTTGTGGGTTTATCGTGAACGGTGTTTTAAATAACACTAGTTCTTTAACCCGACAATAAATAGAATGTGATTTGGGTTTACCATGGACTGTGTTTTAAATAACACTAGTTCTTTAACCCGACAATAAATAGAATGTGATTTGGGTTTACCGTGGACTGTGTTTTAAATAACACTAGTTCTTTAACCCGACAATAAATAGAATGTGATTTGGGTTTACCGTGGACTGTGTTTTAAATGACACTAGTTCTTTAACCCAGTAAAAGGAGTTTTAACGAATCTGCAATTAAATGGAAATGTGAATTGATAATTTAAATTTTTCAAATTTAGAAATGAGCGAGAATGGAGTATTACCAGTTTTGCTCCAAAGCGATAGTTAAATCTTTAATTAGATTTGAACGTGAAATGGTAATTAATTTTACCGATAATACCATGGTGTTAGATATGGAGTATTACCAGTTTGCTTCAGGGGATGAATAAGTTGGGATTGGGAAATAAAATAAATAATTACTTCGGTGTGGTTCGCTAATCTCGACTAGTTTGGAAAATCATAATTTCGTTTGAAACGACATCCAAAGGAAGATTAAAGGATAGATTTTAAAGAATTTATCTTGGATAAAATTAATGGGAACCTTTCCCAAAAGATGTGAATATTTAAATAACAGAATATTCAGAAATTGAATGAGGCGTATATTGTGTTTTCTAGCACGGTTTTTAATATACGCGGATTGTTCGGAAAGGCCGGGTTTATACCCATTCTGAATAATCAATTCGACGATATGTCGAAGATGAAGACGGTGGTTGAAGACCAGAAGTGTTCACATCGTTCGGATAATTACTGACGATCCTGATTGGGCTGTACACCCAAGAGGATGGAAATAGTTGGTGGTCGTCCAGACGTACTTGGAGATGGATGGATATGCGAGGAAAGTGCCTCCAGTTTCGTTCAGACCTAGAACGGACTTGTAAATGGATGGTGTATCTGACATTGTATTCCTTTATATTGTATTTGTTGATCTCTGCTAAATATATATCTGTTTGGCGGCGGAGAATTTATTCTCTTGCTTAACGACCTTCTCTGAGACATACGAGCTCAGAGGTTATATATTGGCAGAAATCAGTGGTACGATATGGATTAATAGTGTGGCATGCTGAGATGCAATAATCCAGACTTTTGTTGAAAAGCAAAGTTTGGTGGATGATGATCAAAGCGCAGCTGATATAGCATGGCTTTGTGTATAGCGTTGATCCGCGAGCCTCACACCCCGGTATGGTGGTAAACTGATGGTTTGATCAGTATGCTTTTTCGTGGATGGGCACCTTAGTGGTGTCGTGGATTCGGTCGACCGAGATGAGCCTAGTGCTCAGGGATATATAGAGTAGGCGGTGTTTTCTCTCGCTGGGACGTAAGCCGTGGTGGTACTCTGGTCCCAAATGTGCGGATGTGCAGACGATGTTTTCTCTTGTTGGGACGTAAGCCGTGGTGAATTGCATTACGCGATCGATCTTTCGAATCAGGAGCCACCATGATGGAAATCCAATTTCCAATACGTGTATTTCGGTTTTATTTGTAGAGCCTAGTATGGCGACATAGTGGGATGGGGCACTTATGCCGTCTATGATTGATACTTATGATTTGAAGATATTTTATACAATATGCACTTATAATAGTATCAAATGATTTGTTTTAAACGTATCAAGCATTCTTGGCTATTATAAGGTAAAAACCCTATCCTCTGGCTTGCGTTGCATTGTGTGATGGGACCTGGGTCTTATAATAGCTTCATTTTTCTTTATTTAGCATTGCGCTGTTGTTTTATGCACTGGTGTTCTTGGGAGGAAACCCGTTCCGTGTTATGCGGCGTGGTCCCTTGATTTACCTAACTTTAAAAATAAAGATTAATAACTGTTTTAGTTCTCACACCAGTCACATGACTGACCTGGAGTTTATTGTTTTAACCTAAACTCTGGGTGCCCCTATTTTCGACACGGGCAGCTAGTAGTTTTGGTTTTGCAGATTTATATTGACAGGATCTTGGTTTACAGCTAGAACGATATCCGGAAAGCTTTGTATCCGTATATCTCCTTCAGTTGTGTATCGTATTATTTTCCGCTGCTATGTATTTAAATGTAATTTAGATCTCTGATATTTCTGTGTAATATTCATTTATACTCTGTATATTCTTGTATCTGATGGAATTGTTGTAATAACAATGAAATGTTCTTCTGTATGTGTTCTGTTGTGGCTTGTTCTCGAACTATCCGCGCTTTCCTTTACGGGGAAGTTACGGGTTTTCACAGTTGGTTTCAGAGCTTTGGTTTACAAAGCTCAGAGAACAAGACACATTAGAACCATACGAAAGAATTCATCAGAATTGGATTAGTAATATCCAACGAGGATGACTCGTTAGAGATGGGATCAGTAGTATCCTAGAACGAGTGTGAAGAGTAAATTTTTAAAATAAAAATGAAAACCAATTTTGTTTTGAAAATTTAAAATCAATTATTCGTATTTGATTATTTATTTTATATTGATTTGGACAGTCCAGTATATAAAGATTTTGCATATGCGCCTTGCAAACGTATATTCGAAATTTTAATATACTGGATAAATATAGATTCACACTCTAGTCGCCTGAAGATGATTCTGATGATTGTAGCTACATCATCAGAATTAGTGTTCGAGTGTTGAAGGTGTGATATTTATATATCTCCAATTGACTGGTGTGAGAACCAAAATTAGATAGGGCCTATTGTTGTGATTTGGCGTCAAAAATTTGATTTTTGACTATATATCAAAATTATGAATTTGAAATGATAATTCACTAATTGATTGATGGTTGTGTTGTTTGATTATTATTTGTTAGTTGAAATTTTAACCATATAGCCAATTTGATCAAATAGTGAATATTATTGAAATTTGGTCGCATTTGCTTGCATATACATGTGCTTTCATTGAACAGGTCATAGCAAGGAGGCTAGAGCAGAAAATAAAATTTGTTTGCCCGACAAATAGGTACATGTTTACTACATAATTTACTGTTTTGTTTGGATGATGATGATTTTATGAGCCTATTGGCTAGCCGCTTGGCTTTTTCTTTCTCTTTTTGAGATCAGAAGGCCTATATGGCAATTTCGGGATTTTCCCGTGGCTCCCGGTGCAGGGGAGGTTATGGCGAAATTTTTCGAAAATTCCGGGTGTTAGCCAAATTTTTGAAAATTTGAAAATTCTCAGAAACTGAAAAGTTGGAGAATGGAAGCCAGATCGAACGTAGTGTTGATTAATCAAACCAATTTCGACTTTGTTCCTTTTCGGGGACAAAAAGTTTTAAGTGGGGGAGATTGTAACAACCCGAAAATCTGGGCCAGTTTAAAATTTTTATTTTGGCAATTTTAGCGAATTTTGAATATTTAAAATAAATTATTTCAAATAGAATCAACGAGAAATTTATTTTGAATAGAATTCGATCGTATATATATTATACGCCGTCGTTAGAATATAAATAATTATATATAATTATAAAAGGAATCGAAAATGGCGCGGTAGTTCGATAATTCGATTTCAAACTTCAATTGAATGTACCGGGTGCAAAATAACCCGGATTTACCGAAACCAAAAATATTTGAATCTAATTGATAATATCTTTCCAACGAACCCGAAAAATCAAAATTTCATAGCGGGGATAAAAAGATATGTCCGGTTGAAAATTCTGAATAGTCGCTATGGAATTCAGGCCCTTAAAAATGGAAATTTTGCAAACGACCTCGAATTTCGACGAAACCACTTTTGTTGGGTCCGTGATGTCAAATTATTGTTAGGTTTCAAATTTCATAATATTTCGAATCAATATGTGAGCGTGGCAAAGGAAAACGCGTTTGACCAGTTTCAGTTGATTTAAATCGACTGGAAAATGGCCATTTTTCAAACGATCTCAGAATTCGATGAAATTAGTTTTTTTAGGACCGTATCGTCAATACAAAGCTAGAAAATATTTTTCTGCAATTTATAGAGTTCGTATGTGGCCGTAGTAAATTAAAATGTACGTTTAAAAACTCAGTATAATGATTTAAATGTAAATTCAATGGAAACTGATCGAAACGATCGAATCAGCATACGATACATATCCCATTGTGTTCGGAATAGGGGTAATACGTCAGGGGCGACAGTCGTTGGGTTCAGATTGGAGTTCGTACGCAAAGGGACCTGTTGGAGAATTAAAATGTTATTTAAATATATTAATATATATTCCCCCAAGGCTGGTCAAACCCTATTGTTATTCACTTCGTGGTCAAAGGCAGAGCCCGCCACTGCCACGTTAAAACCTAAATCCCTAAATTGGAAAAACTCTCGTTGTCGCTCCATCACTGCTAACCATCGCCGGTCCCCCTTCGCGCCTCCTCCAACGTCAGGCCTCCTTCGTTGTCAAGCCTCGGCAGCTCGGGGGAAAACTCGATCGTCGAATGATGGTTGAGGCGGCTCAAGAAGGGCGAGTTCACCAGGGTTTGACGCGAAGGTGAGGGGTAAGGCGGCGATCACTCTGGAAACTTCCAGTGGGGCCCAGGTCAGCCCTAGGCGGTGCTCAGGCAGAGTTCGACGTGAACTTTCCTGCTGTGAACTCCTGGTGAGAAATCCATGAATTTATTCTTTAATTTCTTTTCTGTTTTTTTTCTTTCTTTTTATTATTGTTAAAACAGTTTTTTTTTAATATAAGCACATTGTGTTAAAACGGTTTTTTTTATATATAAATATGTAGGGTAAAATCAGATTTTGCTTCTATAAAATATATATTTTTTCTTCTATAAAATATATGTTTTTTTCTTCTATAAAATATATGATTTTTCTTCTATAAGATATATGATTTTTATATATTGAATAGCAATGTAAAAATTCGATTTTTATATATTGAATAGCGAAGTAAAAATTCGATTTTTATATATTGAATAGCGAAGTAAAATTTTGATTTTTATATGTTAAATAGCGAAGTAAAAAATTCGATTTTTATATATTGAATAGCGAAGTAAAAATTCGATTTTTATATATTGAATAGCAATATAAAAATGTGATTTTTATATATATAGTGGCTACGGGCAACAAAAGCGACAAAGGGCGAGAATGGCGAAGATTTCTCAAAATGAAGAGTCGTGGTATTGGATAGCTATTGGTGAGAACTTCTCACTCTTCAAATTTCTTTTTCTAGTTATATATATATACTAGGATGCAGACGGTGTTTAGTAGCACCCGACACAATCGTCCACAGACCATGGACTTGTTTGTTTGGTTGCATAGATTAGTTAGATGATTTGATTTGAATTTGGTTGTTTGGTGAATTTGATTGATGTGTGAATGGCGTGGGCCTTCACTAGACCGGGGATAAGGCTAGGCCTTGTCCCGTTTCTAGTATCGTGCCGTTATGCCGCCGAAATTTTCTAAAATATGTTAGAAAAATAAAAATATCATTTTATTGAATAAATGAACCGAATAGAATATTCATAGTTTGAATAAAATATTTTGATCGTTTAAAATATAATTTTTAACGTGGAAACGAATAAAATAAAATATTCATTCACAAACCGGACGGTTTGTTTATGCACACCGATTTGACTGACATTGATTGGGACGATAAATTTTACACATCACCCAACTACACAAATAAAATCTGTGTTTGATTGTTTGAAACCCCACACGGGTGTTGGGATGAAATTTGAAGTTCACTCATCCTGATTGATTAAATATGTCGGTCGATGGATCGACAGGCTGTTATAAGCGTTAGATATCTATATTTGATACCTATACAGTGTAGTGCACTTTGGATGATGGTTGATTATTTATCGTTGTTATTATATACATTTGTTGTATGGAATCCATATAATTAACTTTATATGGTAATTGATTGGGCCTCATTCCAATCGGAAAAATAAAGAATATTATAAAATAAAGGTTCATGTGTTGACAGTACTCATCCATTGAGATTAGTCATGTGTTGTGCGAAATATTTTTATAATAAAACTTACATCTTTATCAATATAAAATAAAGGTTCATGTGTTGACAGTACTCATCCGTTGAGATTAGTCATGTGTTGAACGAAACATTTTGATAATAGAAATATTTGAAATAGAAATATTTTGAAATAGAAATATTTGAAATAGAATATTTGAAAATAGAAATATATGAAGCCGTGTTGATTAGATTGACGCCATTCTGTCGTGAACGATATTTATATCGATTTTATTCATTTTAAAATGAATATTGAAAAGTGATTTCGAAATCGAATAATAGGAACGAATTTGAATTGAATAGAAAATGAATTCGAATTGAATTGAATAGAAAACGAATTCGAATTGAATAGAATAGAAAACGAATTCGAATTGAATTGAATAGAAAACGAATTCGAATTGAATTGAATAGAAAACGAATTCGAATTGAATTGGATAGAAAACGAATTCGAATTGAATTTCATAGAAAACGAATTCGAATTGAATTGAATAGAAAACGAATTCGAATTGAATTGAATAGAAAACGAATTAGAATTGAATTGAATAGAAAACGAATTCGAATTGAATTTCATAGAAAACGAATTCGAATTGAATTGAATAGAAAACGAATTCGAATTGAATTGAATAGAAAACGAATTCGAATTGAATTTCATAGAAAACGAATTCGAATTGAATTGAATAGAAAACGAATTCGAATTGAATTGAATAGAAAACGAATTCGAATTGAATAGTATAGAAAACGAATTCGAATTGAATTGAATAGAAAACGAATTCGAATTGAATTGAATAGAAAACGAATTCAAATTGAATTGAATAGAAAACGAATTCGAATTGAATTGAATAGAAAGCGAAATTGAATTGAATTCAATTAAAAATGAATTGAAATAGAATTGAAATCGATTTGAATTGAAATCAAATAGAAGTGAATGTAGAAAGAATTTATAAGGGAAAATTCAATTTTGATTTGAATTTGAATTAAAGGTTGAAATTGTTTTTGAAACAAATTTGAAATGATTTATAAAATTCGTTTTAAAAAGGAAATCGGCGAAATATATATAATATATATATATTATATATATAATGGCCTGAATAGAACGCGTCGCGCCGCGGCAGTTCGTGAATTTTGACCATTTATTTCAAACGGACATTACGGGAGATCCGACCGTCGGATTCTCCTAAAACCGGAACCGTTGGGTTCGTATTGAAAAGAGCTTTCTAACGAATGTTAGAAATTTGAAATCTAACAGTTGGATTTGGAGATACGTCCAAATCAAATTCGAAAAAGGTCGCTGTAAGTGCAGTTCGATGGCCGTTGATGGAAATCGACTGTACGGGCCTTGATAAAATTATTAAAAATGTCAATAATTTGTGTAAAATCATAAGAAATGATTTGGGAAAAATTGGGATGAAAAACTCCATATTTGAAAAGATAAAAATAGATTTCTATCGAAATGAACTAGTTTGATTTAAATTTAAAACCCAATTATTTTTAAATAAATAAATTAGATTTAAAAAGGGGTTTTAAATAATCGGAATTCCTAATATATTTGATTTGAATTGAATTAGAATTGATTTGTGGGTTTATCGTGAACGGTGTTTTAAATAACACTAGTTCTTTAACCCGACAATAAATAGAATGTGATTTGGGTTTACCGTGGACTGTGTTTTAAATAACACTAGTTCTTTAACCCGACAATAAATAGAATGTGATTTGGGTTTACCGTGGACTGTGTTTTAAATAATACTAGTTCTTTAACCCGACAATAAATAGAATGTGATTTGGGTTTACCGTAGACTGTGTTTTAAATGACACTAGTTCTTTAACCCAGTAAAAGGAGTTTTAACGAATCTGCAATTAAATGGAAATGTGAATTGATAATTTAAAATTTTCAAATTTAGAAATGAGCGAGAATGGAGTATTACCAGTTTTGCTCCAAAGCGATAGTTAAATCTTTAATTAGATTTGAACATGAAATGGTAATTAATTTTACCGATAACACCATGGTGTTAGATATGGAGTATTACCAGTTTGCTTCAGGGGATGAATAGGTTGGGATTGGGAAATAAAATAAATAATTATTTCGGTGTGGTTCGCTAATCTCGACTAGTTTGGAAAACCATAATTTGGTTTGAAACGACATCCAAAGGAAGATTAAAGGATAGATTTTAAAGAATTTATCTTGGATAAAATTAATGGGAACCTTTCCCAAAAGATGTGAATATTTAAATAACAGAATATTCAGAATTGGAATGAGGCGTATATTGTGTTTTCTAGCACTGTTTTAAATATACGCGGATTGTTCGGAAAGGCCGGGTTTATACCCATTCTGAATAATCAATTCGACGATATGTCGAAGATGAAGACGGTGGTTGAAGACCGGATGTCTTCACATCGTTCGGATAATTACTAACGATCCTGATTGGGCTGTACACCCAAGAGGATGGAAATAGTTGGTGGTCGTCCAGACGTACTTGGAGATGGATGGATATGCGAGGAAAGTGCCTCCGGTTTCGTTCAGACCTAGAACGGACTTGTAAATGGATGGTGTATCTGACATTGTATTCCTTTATATTGTATTCGTTGATCTCTGCTAAATATATATCTGTTTGGCGGCGGAGAATTTATTCTCTTGCTTAACGCCCTTCTCTGAGACATACGAGCTCAGAGGTTATATATTGGCAGAAATCAGTGGTACGATATGGATTGATAGTGTGGCATGCTGAGATGCAGTGATCCAGACTTTTGTTGAAAAGCAAAGTTTGGTGGATGACGATCAAAGCGCAGCTGATATAGCATGGCTTTGTGTATAGCTTTGATCCGCGAGCCTCACACCCCGGTATGGTGGTAAACTGATGGTTTGATCAGTATGCTTTTTCGTGGATGGGCATCTTAGTGGTGTCGTGGATTCGGTCGACCGAGATGAGCCTAGTGCTCAGGGATATATAGAGTAGGCGGTGTTTTCTCTCGCTGGGACGTAAGCCGCGGTGGTACTCTGGTCCCAAATGTGCGGATGTGCAGACGATGTTTTCTCTTGTTGGGACGTAAGCCGTGGTGAATTGCATTACGCGATCGATCTTTCGAATCAGGAGCCACCATGATGGAAATCCAATTTCCAATACGTGTATTTCGGTTTTATTTGTAGAGCCTAGTATGGCGACATAGTGGGATGGGGCACTTATGCCGTCTATGATTGATACTTATGATTTGAAGATATTTTATACAATATGCACTTATAATAGTATCAAATGATTTGTTTTAAACGTATCAAGCATTCTTGGCTATTATAAGGTAAAAACCCTATCCTCTGGCTTGCGTTGCATTGTGTGATGGGACCTGGGTCTTATAATAGCTTCATTTTTCTTTATTTAGCATTGCGTTGTTGTTTTATGCACTGGTGTTCTTGGGAGGAAACCCGTCTTGTGTTATGCGGCGTGGTCCCTTGATTTACCTAACTTTAAAAATAAAGATTAATAACTGTTTTAGTTCTCACACCAGTCACATGACTGACCTGGAGTTTATTGTTTTAACCTAAACTCTGGGTGCCCCTATTTTCGACACGGGCAGCTAGTAGTTTTGGTTTTGCATATTTATATTCACAGGATCTTGGTTTACAGCTGGAACGGTATCCGGAAAGCTTTGTATCCGTATATCTCCTTCAGTTGTGTATCGTATTATTTTCCGCTGCTATGTATTTAAATGTAATTTAAATCTCTGACATTTCTGTGTAATATTCATTTATACTCTGTATATTCTTGTATCTGATGGAATTGTTGTAATAACAATGAAATGTTCTTCTGTTTGTGTTCTGTTGTGGCTTGTTCTCGAACTATCCGCGCTTTCCTTTACGGGGAAGTTACGGGTTTTCACGGACATGGGCTAGATTGTCTCGAATTAGTAAAGGATGATCCCTTTGCCTTGGTTCACAAATGGAATCCAACTTCCAATACGACATTTCGATTTTAATTGTAGAGCCTAGTATGGAGACATGATAGATGGTACCGATGCCGCCTATGATTGATACATTTATATTTGAAGTTGTTATTAACACTATGCACTTATAATAGTATCAAATGATTTTTTTAAACGTACCAAGCATGTTTGGCTATTATGAGGGATAGGGCTATTATAAGGGAAAACCCTATCCTTTGGCTTGTGTTGCATTGTGTAATGGGACCTGAGTCTTATAATAGCTTCAGTTCTCCAAAAAGCATTGCGCTGTTTTGTTATATGCATTAGTATTCTTGGGAGGAAACCCGTTCCGTGTTATACGGCGTGGTACTTTGATATATCTGATTTTAAAGTAATGTTTTAAATAACTGTTTTAGTTCTCACACCAGTCACATGAATGACCTGGAGTTTATTGTTTTAACCTAAACTATAGGTGCCCCTATTTTCCATACGGGCAGCTAGTAGTTTTGGGTTTTGCAGATATTATATTCAGAGGATCCTGGGTTTACAGCTGGAGCTATATTCGAAACGCTTTGTATCCGTTTATCTCTTTCAGTTGTGTTATGTATTATTTTCCGCTGCTATGTAATGTATTTTAATCTATGATATTTTACAATGTGTAATATTTATTCATACTCTGTTATATTCTTGTACTCTGATGTAAATTGTTGTAATAACAATGAAATGTTCTTCTGTTTGTGTTCTGATTTGTCGTGTTCTCAACTCAATCCGGGCTTTCCTTTACGGGGAAGTTTGGGTCGTTACACGTGGTATCAGAGCTTTGGTTTACAGAGTTCGAGAACAAGACTATTAGAACCGAATGAAAGAATTCATCAGAGATTGGTTTAGTAATATCCAATAAGAATGACTCGTTAGTGATGGGATCAATAGTATCCCAGAATGAGTTGGAAGAGTACTATTTATTAAAAATAAAAATGAAAACAAATTTAGTTTTAAATTTTAAACCATATTATATGTATTTGAATATTTATTTTATATTGAATTTGGGCAATCAAGTGTATATAGATTTTAATATACGTCTGATCCACGTGTTTATGAAGTTTCAAATATACTGGATGGATATAGAATCACACTCTAGTCGCCCGGAGATGATACTGATTACTAGTATCATCAGTGCTTATGTTCGAGTTTCGAAAGTGGGATATCTATATATTTCCAATTGACCGGTGTAAGAACCAAAATATAGATAGAATATATTGTTGTGATTTGGCATCAAAAATATGATTTTTGACTATATATATTAAAAATATATGTTTGAAAATTTAATTAACCAATTGTTTGCTGGTTGTGTTGTTTGATTATTAGTGTAACTAATAAAAATATTGAAATGATAATTAATCAAACCAATATGAAAAAAGGTAAATGTAGTCAAATTTGAACTGAGTTGCAAATTGTTTGGAAAAATTGCATGCATGTACATATATATGTGTGAACAGGTCATAGCAGGGAAGCTAAGCAGAGGAATAAAATTGTATGCCCGACAAATAGGTACATGTTTACTAATTTATTGGGTTTGGATGATTTTATGAGCCGATTGGCTTTTTATTTTTATTTTTGGATGATGAGGGCCCTACATGGCTAGTTGTGGTTTTAAATGTCTCCCCGTACAAAGGAGGTTATGGTGGGTGTTAGCCAAATTTTTGAGAAATTAGAAATTCTTAGAAACTAAAAAGTTGAAGAATGAAAGCTAAACTGAAAGTTGAGCTGATTGGTTAAATAACTTTTAGCTCCGTTCCTTTTCTAGGATGAAAAGATTTTAAGTGGGGGAGATTGTAACAACCCGGAAAATCGTAACCAATTTAAACTTTTTATTTTGGCAATTTTAAGGAATTTTGAATATTTAAAATGATTTATTATAAATAATAACAACTAGAAATTTATTTTGAATAGAACTAGAATGTATAAATTTATTTAAATCGAAGTTAAAACGAATAATTTTATTTTAATTATATAACGAGCCTGAAATGGCGCGGTAGTTTGAAAATTCAATTTCAAATTTCAAATGAATGTACAGGATTCAAAATAAACCGAATTTTGGTAAAACCAGAAATATTGGAATCTGTTTGAAAATATCTTTCCAATGAATGTGAAAAATCTAGATTTCATAACGGCAATAAAAAGTTATGTCCAGTTGAAAATTCAGAAAAGTCGCTATGGAATTTATATAATATATAACCCTTAAAAATAGCCATTTTGCAAACGATCCGTTTTCGATGAAACCACTTTTGTTGGATCCGAAATGTCAAATTATTGCTATATTCCAATTTTCATAATTTTTGGAATTAATATGTGAGCGTGGTGAATTTAAACGTGTTTGGTCAATTCACTTTGAATTTTAATCGACTGGAAAATGACCATTTTTCAAATGGTCTCTAAATTTGATGAAATTAGTTTTGTTAAGACCGTATCGTCAAAACCTAGCTAAATCTATTTTTCAGGAATTTTTGGAGTCAGTATGTGGCCCTGGTAAATTAAAACGTGCGTTTGAATTTAAAATATATTGATTTATATTTTAAATTTAAAGAAAAACTGGTCAAAACAGTCAAATCGGCTTACGAAGCATATCCGATTGTGTTCGGAATGGGGGTATTTGGCTAGGGGAGACTTTCGTTGGGTTTGATTTGGAGTTCAGATTGATAAACAGAATTTTCGGAATTAAAATAATAAAATATTTTATATATAAGGCTAAAATAAAACCCTAGTTCATGATCTCTTGGAAGCCGCCGTCTTCAACATCTCGACGGTTGGGAGCTCCAAAAAAATTCTCTCCTTTTTCTCCTTATCCAGCAATCGATCCACATTCATTTCAAAGGAAAAATTAAAGTGCACTCTGAGATCTCCACAATGATCGGATATGATCGATTTTCATTGCAAGAATCATTCAAAATCGAGGCTCCAAGCCCCGACAGTCACACACAATTCCAGGATCGTGGGGTGCATCAATCTTCGTGCCAATGAGGGGCGCGAGGAGGTGGCGCTCCGGCGCAGCAGGCGATGGTTGCTGATCAGTCTCTGGCGTCCTCAATTGTCGTGCGCAGGGAAACCCTAGGAAGCAGCGAGGTTCGATTTTTAGCAACCTGGAAGAAGAAGATGATGGCCTAATTCCCCTAATTAAGGTTAATTACAACCTTAATTAAATTAGTTCAATATTGTTATAAAAATATGAAATTTATATTTATGTTATTGTTGTAAAAATCATTTTTTTTATACATAACATTGAAGTAAAAATTTAATTTTTATATATAACATTGAAATAAAAATCTAATTTTTGTATACGGCACTGAAATAAAAATTTGGTTTTTAAAAATAAAATTAGCATTACTTTTAAAAATATAAATAGAAAATGTTTTAAAAGTAAAATTAGCATTACTTTTAAAAATAAAATTAGCATTACTTTTAAAAATATATATAGCATGATTTTTAAAAATAAAATAGCATCGTTTTAAAATGAAATGACATTGTTTTAAATATAAATAACACGAAATAAAATTGTGATCTTATATATATATGTAGCGATATAAAAATATGATTTTTATAATGTAAACATTGATATAAAAATATGATCTTTCTAATATATGATGCGTTATTAAAAATGTGATTTTTATCTACATAGCGTGGTCATAAAAATGAGATTTTTATATAAACAACATCATAATAAAAATGTGATTTTTATTTATAGATATATATAGCGTTGTTAAAAATATGATTTTTAATATAAAAATCATGTGAGACAGATTGCGATGGAATTGACGGGAAGTTGAACGAAATCCAAACTATCCAATAAAGACTAATGGAGTGGATCCCAAAGGTGAGAACTTCTCAGTCTAATTTATTTTCTAGTCAAATATATATACTATGATGCAGACGGTGCTTAGTAGCAGCCAACAACTTTGTATGAAACCATGTTTGGTTGGTTGATTGGTTTATTTGTTTGAATCCAGTTTGTAAAATGAATAGAATTGAATAGAATTGGTATGTATATGGCGCGAGCCATTAGTAGGCGAGGGATAAGGCTAGACCTTATTCCGGTTCTAGTATCGCGCAGTTATGCTACCGAAATTTTCCGTGATAACCCGGAAAATTCCCACCCTTTGAATCGACCATAAGCCACACAGGTCTGACCCAAAGAATGGAAATCTGCGGATACATCAACTTTGGGTATACAACACATTAAAACAAATAACAGAAGACTTTTATAACACCATAATAAATATTACATCAGAGTACAGAATATATATCAGAATACATTGGTAATAAATACAGCGGAAGAATAAATTACAATAAATTTTATACATTGCAGCGGAACTAATCTCAGTGGAAGGCTATCACATTTTGGCCACAGCTTCAGTCTTCAAACTAGGATCTTTCTTAATATATCTGCCAAATAAGCTACTTGACTGCCCGTGTGGAAAGAGGGCACCCGAGTTTGCAAAGTGAAACAAACTACAGGTCAGTCGTGGGACTGGTGTGAGAATTCTTTACTTAACTTATCTAATAAGAAGGCTAATCATAGGTCCACGCCGTTAACGCGGAACGGGTTTACTCCATTGGATTGCCAGTGCATAACTAAAATAAATCGTCAAATAACGCAATGCTTTTTAGAAAAATGAAACCATTATAAGACCCAAATCCCATCACACAATGCAACGCAAGCCGGAGGATAGGGTTTTACCTTATAATGATCAAAAGATGCTTGATACGTAAAAACGGTATTGGTGTGTATATATATTTATAAAAACATTTCAGAGTAAATGTATCAATCCTAGACAGCATAGTACCCCATCCTACTATGTCGCCATACTAGTTATACTGTCAAAACCGCAAGGGGCGTATTGGAAATTGGGTTTCCATCAAGAGTCAAGGCTAGGGAGGAGATCCTTACCGATTCGAGACATTCTAGCAATGCCTCAGGATTGGTACTCTGTCCAACCCTTGGATCCTGCAGGGCCGGTCCACACTTACTTTTGTGGATTAGAAATGCTTGAACACACGTTCCCCTGTTCTAGTGAACCTACAATACGGCCGAGGGCGACCGCATAAGTTCGAGGCCTCGCAAAAAAAACCCAACAACCACATAAGGAAATGTCTGGGCTCCATACCATGACACCACTTCTAGCTTAAAAAAAAACGTGTGCACTCCCTGCGTTCTCTTCTCCCGTTTTAGACTCCACCGGGTTGTGAGGCTCACGAAGTCACGATATACACAAAGCTATGCCTAAATAGGCTGTGCTTTGATCATCAACCACAAGGCCTGCTTTTCAACAAAGCCTTGATCATTTGCATCTTAGCATGCCACATTGTCAGACCCTACCATTTTATTGATCATCCACCAATATATATATAACCTCTAAGCTCATACGTCTTAGAGAAGGGTGTTAAGTGGAGGATAAATTCTCTACCACCAAACAGAAATATATAATCAGTAGCGTTCAACAGTAGAAATGAATACAATGTCAGACACACGATCCACTTTCAAGTCCGTTCTGGGTCTGAACGAAACCGGAGAAACCTGGGTGGTTCTCGTATATCCGGACAATCAACACATACGTCCGGACGACTACCACAGAAATCCCTTCAATGCAGCTACTCCTATCGGAGACCTCAGTAGCAACACATCCATCCGATGTGAAAACCGTCGGTCTTCAACACCATCTTCATCTTCGACTCTTCTTCGTCGTAATAAATATTCGGAATGGGTAAAACCCGGTCTTTCCGAATAATCAGCGTATTTTATAATTAAAAATCAAGTGCTAAAAGAACACATCCAACGCCTCATTCCAATTCAGAATATTCTTTTAAATGGCATATTATTAGGGAAAGGTTCCCATTCATTTTACAAAAGATAAATTCTTTAAATTATTCTTTAATCTTCTTTCTAGAAATTCATTTAAAACTCCAATTTGGTTTTAAATATCAAAAAAAATTATTCAATGATTATTCCACTTTAAGAAATAAATCTTATCTTATTTAGGTTAAAGAACTAATGTCATTTAAAACATTATTCACGATAAACCCAAATCCTATTCCATTAAATGTGGAATTTTCACAGAAATCAAATCAATATATATAATCGGTATAAATTTCTATATCGGACTATAAATATAAATGGAATAATGGCCAAGCCTTTTAAATTCCATATATATTAACGGTCTTCATTCATATAAGCTTATTTTAATTAATATTAAATCGAATTCCATTCCATTCCAATTTAATATATAATCGGAAAACTTTTCTTTTGGAAAAACTCTTATTATATCTTAATAAAAGATTTATAAATTCCAAATCACATTTTCCCTGTCAATTGGGTTAAAGAACAAATGTCGTTTAAAAACATAGTTCACAATAAACCCAATTCACATTTCAACTTTATCCTCATTAATAAATATAATAGGAAACTCTAATAATCTTAATTAAAAGATCCTTTTCTCAACTGGGTTTAAGAATAGTGTTATTTAAGACACTATTCATGACAAACCAAAATTCAATTTCACTTTAATTCAATTCCGTTGATTTATTATACTAGTTAGTTAACGAGTTTACTTTGATAAAAATACATTTTTATCTTTTCAAATATGGGATTTTTCTATCCAAAATCTTTCTACAGTATTTATTATGATTTTACATAATTTTTCCATATTTTTAAATTAGTTTTAAAACGTTTCCAACTTTATTTTCAATTTTATATCAAAATTGAGTATTCCTCTTCTTTATCATATCAGAATATTAATATTTCCAAAATATTAAATTTTATAAATCACTTTCTTTAAATATTCATTTTAAAATGAATAAGATTTATCGATAAACTCGTTCGGGTTAACAATGGCGTTGCTATTTTAAACAGATTTAATATATCAGTTCATTTTCTTATTCATTTATATTTATACTGGGCCAGACCTCTCACATTAAGCATACGACTTATGGATGTTGGATATGCCGGTTGGTTCTGGGCAGACTTATCCCATAAGTTGGGCTTAACCTCGTGTCAAAAACCCAATTTGAATTCATGTACTTGGACCTCTCACATTAGACCCAACATTTATGGCTGCTGGATATGCCGATTGGGTCCGGGCAGACTTCCACCATAAATATGACCTAACCTCGTGTCCAAATACAATTTTAATTTATAATTATAATTATTTCTTGAAAATATTATTTTAAAATATTCTATATTTTAAAATCTCTAACTTCTAACATAACCTATATTTCAGAATATAGCTTAATATTTACCTTTCCAAAATAAACCTTGACTCTTCATATTATTATAATATTAGTTATTCCAAAAATTGTGATATCAAAAATTACCATTCCAACTTTAAACGTAATCAGTCTATATCAATCCGTTTATGTTAGGTATTGAAACCAAATCTTCTGCATTTAATGTTAACATAAAAACGGAATCTTTTAAATTCAATTTTCTTATTATAATTGGAATGTAATTTTACCAATTCTAATAATTCATTATAACTTTCCAAATGATAAAGATATAGTCTACTTAATTCAAGCATCAATTTATTCCATTAATTTAGTAATAAATGAAAATTATTATAATATTAGTTATTCCAAAAATTGTGATATCAAAAATTACCATTCCAACTTTAAACGTAATCAGTCTATATCAATCCGTTTATGTTAGGTATTGAAACCAAATCTTCTGCATTTAATGTTAACATAAAAACAGAATCTTTTAAATTCAATTTTCTTATTATAATTGGAATGTAATTTTACCAATTCTAATAATTCATTATAACTTTCCAAATGATAAAGATATAGTCTTCTTAATTCAAGCGTCAATTTATTCCATTAATTTAGTAATAAATGAAAATTATTATAATATTAGTTATTCTAAAAATTGTGATATCAAAAATTACCATTCCAACTTTAAACGTAATCAGCCAATATCAATCCGTTTATGTTAGGTATTGAAACCAAATCTTCTGCATTTAATGTTAACATAAAAACGGAATCTTTTAAATTCAATTTTCTTATTATAATTGGAATGTAATTTTACCAATTCTAATAATTCATTATAACTTTCCAAATGATAAAGATATAGTCTTCTTAATTCAAGCGTCAATTTATTCCATTAATTTAGTAATAAATGAAAATTATTATAATATTAGTTATTCCAAAAATTGTGATATCAAAAATTACCATTCCAACTTTAAACGTAATCAGCCTATATCAATCCGTTTATGTTAGGTATTGAAACCAAATCTTCTGCATTTAATGTTAACATAAAAACGGAATCTTTTAAATTCAATTTTCTTATTATAATTGGAATGTAATTTTACCAATTCTAATAATTCATTATAACTTTCCAAATGATAAAGATATAGTCTTCTTAATTCAAGCGTCAATTTATTCCATTAATTTAGTAAAATGAAAATTATTCCTTTCATTTAAAATTGAAATGAGGCCCACACCATTTCCATATAATTCAATTATACGGAAATCATACATTTATTTCATATCAATTTTCAAACATCAACAACCAAAGTGCATTTCTAATTAACCACAAGGGTGACGTGTATTCAATATCAGCCCTTGACCCATGTGGGGTTTCAATCAACACAATTCGAGTAATAGAAAATAAACTGTGCTTATGGACGACGTGTGAAAATTGATCGTCTAGTCACATAAACAAGCCAGGTCGCTTGTAAATGGTGGTGTATACAAGTGCTCAACTAAAAACCTAAATAATATGCACAATTTAACAATGTTCACATAATAGGTGTAACGTTTTTTAATTTCATTCTTTTTTTAATGAAACAATTTCAAAATAAAACATACTCTTTTGTACCGTTTCATCTTAATGTAAACAGTTCATCTTTAAATATTTTCGTTTAAATCAATTCATAAATAAAGGACAAACTTTATTCATTTTGATCCTTTGTTTTTAAAATAAAAAATAAAATTTTATTCATTTTAGTCCCTTTAAAATAAAGAATAAAACTTTATTCTTTATTTAAAAAAAAAGGATCAAAATGAATAAAGTTTGTCCTTTATTTATGAATTGATTTAAATGGAAATATTTAAAGATGAACTGTTTACATTAAGATGAAACGGTACAAAAGAGTATGATTTATTTTGAAATTGTTTCATTAAAAAAAGAATGAAATTAAAAGCCGTTACACCTATTATGTGAACATTGTTAAATTGTGCATATTATTTAGGTTTCTAGTTGAGCACTTGTATACACCGCCATTTACAAGCGACCTGACTTGTTTATGTGGCTGGATTATCAATTTTCACAGGTCGTCCAGAAGCACAGTTTATTTTCTATTACTCGAATTGTGTTGGTTGAAACCCCACATAGGTCAAGGGCTGATATTGAATACACGTCACCCTTGTGGTTAATTAGAAATGCACTTTGGTTGTTGATGTTTGAAAATTGATATGAAATAAATGTATGATTTCCGTATAATTGAATTATATGAAAATGGTGTGGGCCTCATTCCAATTTTAAGTGAAAGGAATAATTTTCATTTATTACTAAATTAATGGAATAAATTGACGCTTGAATTAAGAAGACTATATCTTTATCATTTGGAAAGTTATAATGAATTATTAGAATTGGTAAAATTACATTCCAATTATAATAAGAAAATTGAATTTAAAAGATTCCGTTTTTATGTTAACATTAAATGCAGAAGATTTGATTTCAATACCTAACATAAACGGATAGATATAGGCTGATTACGTTTAAAGTTGGAATGGTAATTTTTGATATCACAATTTTTGGAATAACTAATATTATAATAATTTTCATTTATTACTAAATTATTGGAATAAATTGACGCTTGAATTAAGAAGACTATATCTTTATCATTTGGAAAGTTATAATGAATTATTAGAATTGGTAAAATTACATTCCAATTATAATAAGAAAATTGAATTTAAAAGATTCCGTTTTTATGTTAACATTAAATGCAGAAGATTTGGTTTCAATACCTAACATAAACGGATTGATATAGGCTGATTACGTTTAAAGTTGGAATGGTAATTTTTGATATCACAATTTTTGGAATAACTAATATTATAATAATTTTCATTTATTACTAAATTAATGGAATAAATTGACGCTTGAATTAAGAAGACTATATCTTTATCATTTGGAAAGTTATAATGAATTATTAGAATTGGTAAAATTACATTCCAATTATAATAAAAAAATTGAATTTAAAAGATTCCGTTTTTATGTTAACATTAAATGCAGAAGATTTGGTTTCAATACCTAACATAAACGGATTGATATAGGCAGATTACGTTTAAAGTTGGAATGGTAATTTTTGATATCACAATTTTTGGAATAACTAATATTATAATAATTTTCATTTATTACTAAATTAATGGAATAAATTGGCGCTTGAATTAAGGAGACTATATCTTTATCATTTGGAAAGTTATAATGAATTATTAGAATTGGTAAAATTACATTCTAATTATAATAAGAAAATTGAATTTAAAAGATTCCGTTTTTATGTTAACATTAAATGCAGAATATTTGGTTTCAATACCTAACATAAATGGATTGATATAGACTGATTACGTTTAAAGTTGGAATGGTAATTTTTGATATCACAATTTTTGGAATAACTAATATTATGATAATATGAAGAGTCAAGGTTTATTTTGGAAGGGTAAATATTAAGTTATATTCTGAAATATAGGTTATGTTAGAAGTTAGAGATTTTAAAATATAGAATATTTTAAAATAATATTTTCAAGAAATAATTATAATTATAAATTAAAATTGTATTTGGACACGAGGTTAGGTCATATTTATGGTGGAAATCTGCCCGGACCCAACCGGCATATCCAGCTTCCATAAATGTTGGGCCTAATGTGAAAGGTCCAAGTACATGAATTCAAATTGGGTTTTTGACATGAGGTTAAGCCCAACTTATGGGATAAGTCTGCCCGGAACCAACCGGCATATCCAGCATCCATAAGTCGTAGGCTTAATGTGAGAGGTCTGGCCCAGTATAAATATAAATGAATAAGAAAATGAACTGATATATTAAATCTGTTTAAAATAGCAACGCCATTGTTAACCCGAACGAGTTTATCGATAAATCTTATTCATTTTAAAATGAATATTTAAAGAAAGTGATTTATAAAATTTAATATTTTGGAAATATTAATATTCTGATATGATAAAGAAGAGGAATATTCAATTTTGATATAAAATTGAAAATAAAGTTGGAATCGTTTTAAAACTAATTTAAAAATATTGAAAAATTATGTAAAATCATAATAAATACTTTAGAAAGATTTTGGATAGAAAAATCCCATATTTGAAAAGATAAAAATGTATTTTTATCAAAGTAAACTCGTTAACTAACTAGTATAATAAATCAACGGAATTGAATTAAAGTGAAATTGAATTTTGGTTTGTCATGAATAGTGTCTTAAATAACACTATTCTTAAACCCAATTGAGAAAAGGATATTTTAATTAAGATTATTAGAGTTTCCTATTATATTTATTAATGAGGATAAAGTTGAAATGTGAATTGGGTTTATTGTGAACTATGTTTTTAAACGACATTTGTTCTTTAACCCAATTGACAGGGAAAATGTGATTTGGAATTTGTAAATCTTTTATTAAGATATAATAAGAGTTTTTCCAAAAGAAAAGTTTTCCGATTATATATTAAATTGGAATGGAATTCGATTTAATATTAATTGAAATAAGCTTCTATGAATGAAGACCGTTAATATATATGGAATTTAAAAGGCTTGGCCGTTATTCCATTTATATTTATAGTCCGATATAGAAATTTATACCGATTATATATATTGATTTGATTTCTGTGAAAATTCCACATTTAATGGAATAGGATTTAGGTTTATCGTGAATAATGTTTTAAATGACATTAGTTCTTTAACCTAAATAAGATAAGATTTATTTCTTAAAGTGGAATAATCATTGAATAATGTTTTTTGATATTTAAAACCAAATTGGAGTTTTAAATGAATTTCTAGAAAGAAGATTAAAGAATAATTTAAAGAATTTATCTTTGGTAAAATGAATGGGAACCTTTCCCTAATAATATGCCATTTAAAAGAATATTCTGAATTGGAATGAGGCGTTGGATGTGTTCTTTTAGCACTTGATTTTTAATTATAAAATATGCTGATTATTCGGAAAGACCGGGTTTTACCCATTCCGAGTATTTATTACGACGATGAAGAGTCGAAGATGAAGACGGTGTTGAAGACCGGCGGTTTTCACATCGGATGGATGTGTTGCTACTGAGGTCTCCGATAGGAGTAGCTGCCATGAAGGGATTTCTGTGGTAGTCGTCCGGACGTATGTGTTGATTGTCCAGATATACGAGAACCACCCAGGTTTCTCCGGTTTCGTTCAGACCCAGAACGGACTTGTAAGTGGATTGTGTGTTTGACATTGTACTCATTTCTACTTTTGAACGCTACTGATTATATATTTCTGTTTGGTGGTAGAGAATTTATCCTCCACTTAACACCCTTCTCTAAGACGTATGAGCTTAGAGGTTATATATATATTGGTAGATGATCAATAATATGGTAGGGTCTGACAATGTGGCATGCTATGATGCAAATGATCAAGGCTTTGTTGAAAAGCAGGCCTTGTGGTTGATGATCAAAGCACAACCTATTTAGGCATAGCTTTGTGTATATCGTGACTTCGCGAGCCTCACAGCCCGGTGGAGTCTAAAACGGGAGAAGGGAACGCAGGGAGTGCACACGTTTTGTTTTCTAGCTAGAGGTGGTGTCATGGTATGGAGCCCAGACATTTACTTATGTGGTTGTTGGATTTTTTTTGCGAGGCCTCGGATTTATGCGGTCGCCCTCGGCCGTATTGTAGGTTCACTAGAACCGGGGAACGTGTGTTCAGGCATTTCTAATCCACAAAAGTAAGTGTGGACCGGCCCTGCAGGATCCAAGGGTTGGACAGAGTACCAATCCTCGGGCATTGCTAGAATGTCTCAAATCGGTAAGGATCTCCTCCCTAGCCTTGACTCTTGATGGAAACCCAATTTCCAATACGCCCCTTGCGGTTTTGACTGTATAACTAGTATGGCGACATAGTAGGATGGGGTACTATGCTGTCTAGGATTGATACATTTACTCTGAAATGTTTTTATAAATATATATACACACCAATACCGTTTTTACGTATCAAGCATCTTTTGATCATTATAAGGTAAAACCCTATCCTCCGGCTTGCGTTGCATTGTGTGATGGGATTTGGGTCTTATAATGGTTTCATTTTTCTAAAAAGCATTGCGTTATTTGATGATTTATTTTAGTTATGCACTGGAAATCCAATGGAGTAAACCCGTTCCTCGTTAGCGGCATGGACCTGTGATTAGCCTTCTTATTAGATAAGTTAAGTAAAGAATTCTCACTCCAGTCCCACGACTGACCTGTAGTTTGTTTCACTTTGCAAACTCTGGTGCCCTCTTTCCACATGGGCAGTCGAGTAGCTTATTTGGCAGATATATTAAGAAAGATCCTGGTTTGAAGACTGAAGCTGTGGCCAAAATGTGATAGCCTTCCACTGAGATTAGTTCCGCTGCAATGTATAAAATTTATTGTAATTTATTCTTCCGCTGTATTTATTACCAATGTATTCTGATATATATTCTGTACTCTGATGTAATATTTATTATGGTGTTATAAAAGTCTTCTGTTATTTGTTTTAATGTGTTGTATACCCAAAGTTGATGTATCCGCAGATTTCCATTCTTTGGGTCAGACCTATGTGGCTTATGGTCGATTCAAAGGGTGGGAATTTTCCGGGTTATCACAGTTGGTATCAGAGCACTGGTTAGCTCAAATCTTTGGGGTACAACTCGTTAGAACTTAACAGAAGACTCATCAGAGATTGGATTAGTAATATCCAATAAGAATACTCATTAGAGATAGGATCAGTAGTATCCTAGAATGAGAAAACTCATTAGAGATGGGGCTAGTAATACCCTAGAATGAGTTGAGAGTGCCAAGTCTATAATTAAAGTATTTGTGATTATATATATAATCCGATTTTAGAAATTATAACTTTTGAATATATAAAAACTATATATATTTGAAAGGATAATCAATTAATAAAATTATTAAAACCAAATGATAAAAGAATAAAAACTGAATTGATAAATTAAACAACTCTTAGCTTTGTTCCTTTTCGAGGACGAAAAGTTTTAAGTGGGGGAGATTGTAACAACCCGGAATTTTGGGCCGAATTTAAAATTTTTATTTCAATTATTTTAATGGGTTTTTAATATTTTAAATAGTTTATTTTAAATAGTAACGGCAATATATTTAGTTTCGTCGACGCTGCGACGTATGAATGAATGAAAAGAAAAAAAAAATTCTGTTATTAAATTAAAATATTTAATAAATAATAATGATGATGAAAAAAAAAATTACAATAGGAAATGGTTAATATTAACATTTACATGCACCTCGTTTTATTTACATTTCTTTTCCTCTTATTCCTACATTCATGCATCAGCATGTTTACATTTCCTCTCTCTTTTATTTCTACATTGATGCATTTGCATGTCTACACTTCTTTTTCCTTTTATTCCTACATTCATGCATCTGCATATTTTAAATCTCTTTTTATTTCTACATTCATGCATCAGCATGTTTAAATTTCTTTTCTCTTTTATTTCTACATTCATGCATCTGCATGCTTACATATCTTTTCTTTTTTATTTCTTTGATATATGTCTTCCTTTCATATGCATCCGTTTTAAATGAAAATTATTTTGTATAATATATCCATGTGTGCATTTAATAAAAAAGGAAGCGAAAGGCTTTCGTTTAATAAATTAAATAGATAAATAAAAATTAATTACATTCTGCATGTATATGTATGGTGCATTTAAATGTGTGTTTCTTAACTAATGCAGTTTTGTGGATGATCAAAATATATACATATGTGTAAAAAAAAAAAATCACATAACTTTCTTATAGTCGTCATTAAACAATAAATGATGCATTCATTTTATTTGTCCCTTCCTGTATATTTACCATATTTCCTTCTTCTCCTTTTCTTTCTTTTCCATTTCTATCTCATGCAGCTTCTTCTTTATTATAAAGTAACGTTTCCCATTCAATAACTTTTGTAGACAATAAACTGTGCATTAATTACATTCTTATTTTCTCTTTCTCTTTTCTTTCCTGTTCAGTTTTCCAACATTTTGTTTTTTTCTTTTTCTTTCCTTTAAATCAACTATATGTATATATCTATTTCTCTTTCTCTTATTCTTTCTTGCAACTAAATAGGTTCCTTAAATTATGATATTTAATATTGCATGTTTTGAAATTTAAAATGTTGCTTAACTTAAACAATTAGAAAAAAAAGGGCAAGCATTTAATTTGTTTATAAATACAAAGAGGCATTTGGGGGAAATAACTGGCGCATTTATTCTCTACTCTCTCTCCTCTTCTAATGATCAATCAAATTCATTTTTAGATATAAAACTATTCCCTTTATTCCACCCCCTTATTTGTTTTTATTCTCTATTCTCTTTATATTTACAATCTGCAGACTTCATGAATAAATAAATAAAAATATTAATTAAAAGGAATAAAAATAATAATTTCCTCCACTATATAATATCCTTTCACTTCCTTAACCCTAATTTCATAAATAAAGCAGCCACCGTTTCTAAAATCTATGGCTACACTCTCCCTTTCTCCTTTTTTTCTTTCTTTCTCTCCTAATCTACTCAAAGAATTCATCAACTCAAAAATAAATAAATAAATGGAAAATCGAAGAGCATGACATGACCTCCAACATCAACGGTCATGTTTGAATTATGATAAGCGGATTGAGAGGATCTCGCGCCCTAAGGCGCTGAAGTCAGAGGCAAATCGGCGGTGGTGGTTAGTGTATGGGCTTCGTCGTCATGACAGCGGATGGGTCTCAGGGGAACGACTTTTGGTGCAGCAATGATGAAGATTGGTGGAATTTTTGTGCGTGTCTTCCTGGAAATCAGAACGAAGAAGAAGATGGCCTAAATTTTGGGTTAAGATTAAACAAAAAACGAAATCAGATGATTTTAGATGCATTGGATTCGCTTCGACTGGATCTACTCAATGAAATAGACCAGAGATGAAACAGTGAGATTTTTTTTATAATCTTTTAATTTAATTATTTCTTGCCTTGTGTTATTGATGTTTGTATGTACACAAAAATGAATTGGCGATGTATGATTGAAATTGGTGATTGTTGTTTGGGTTATTATTGTCAAATTGTTGTTGCATACGTTGTTGATGTGATTTGGCTTAATCAATGGAGATTGATGTTTATGCGCAAATTTAAGATTCATTCTTTACTTATTAAATTTCATGAAAACTTATATTTCAAAAAAAAAAAAAATTATAATTTGTATTGTTGTTCATGAAAGTGGATTTTATTTGGTTTGGAGATTTTGCACCAAAATCTCATTTTTTCATGTTTTACATGAAAACATGAATTTTGTGCACAATCGTTGAACTAAATAAATATTTCATTTTTATTGGACTACATGGAAATGAATCTTTAATTAAAAAATACAATTCGAGTAATAGAAAATAAACTGTGCTTCGGGACGATGTGTGAAAATTGATCGTCCAGTCACATAAACAAGCCAGGTCGCTTGTAAATGGCGGTGTATACAAGTGCTCAACTAGAAACCTAAATAATATGCACAAAATTCATTTCCATGTAGTCCAATAAAAATGAAATATTTATTTAGTTCAACGATTGTGCACAAAATTCATGTTTAACATGAAAAAATGAGATTTTGGTGCAAAATCTCCAAATCAAATAAAATCCACTTTCATGAACAACAATACAAATTATAATTTTTTTTTGAAATATAAGTTTTCATGAAATTTAATAAGTAAAGAATGAATCTTAAATTTGCGCATAAACATCAATCTCCATTGATTAAGCCAAATCACATCAACAACGTATGCAACAACAATTTGACAACAATAACCCAAACAACAATCACCAATTTCAATCATACATCGCCAATTCATTTTTGTGTACAAACAAACATCAATAACACAAGGCAAGAAATAATTAAATTAAAAGATTATAAAAAAAAAAATAATCTCACCGTTTCATCTCTGGTCTATTTCATTGTGTAGATCCGGTCGAAGCGAATCCAATGCATCTAAAATCATCTGATTTCGTTTTTTGTTTAATCTTAACCCAAAATTTAGGCCATCTTCTTCTTCGTTCTAATTTCCAGGAAGACACGCACAAAAATTCCACCAATCTTCATCATTGCTGCACCAAAAGCCGTTCCCCTGAGACCCATCCGCTGTCATGACGACGAAGCCCATACACTAACCACCACCGCCGATTTGCCTCTGACTTCAGCGCCTTAGGGCGCGAGATCCTCTCAATCCGCTCATCATAATTCAATCATGACCGTTGATGTTGGAGGTCATGTCATGCTCTTCGATTTTCCATTTATTTATTTATTTTTGAGTTGATGAATTCTTTGAGTAGATTAGGAGAGAAAGAAAGAAAAAAGGAGAAAGGGAGAGTGTAGCCATAGATTTTAGAAACGGTGGCTGCTTTATTTATGAAATTAGGGTTAAGGAAGTGAAAGGATATTATATAGTGGAGGAAATTATTATTTTTATTCCTTTTAATTAATATTTTTATTTATTTATTTATGATGTCTGCAAATTGTAAATATAAAGAGAATAGAGAATAAAAACAAAAAAGGGAGGTGGAATAAAGGGAATAGTTTTATATCTAAAAATGAATTTGATTGATCATTAGAAGAGGAGAGAGAGTAGAGAATAAATGTGCCAGTTATTTCCCCCAAATGCCTCTTTGTATTTATAAACAAATTAAATGCTTGCCCTTTTTTTCTAATTGTTTAAGTTAAGCAACTTTTTAAATTTCAAAACATGCAATATTAAATATCATAATTTAAGGAACCTATTTAGTTGCAAGAAAGAATAAGAGAAAGAGAAATAGATATATACATATAGGTGATTTAAAGGAAAGAAAAAGAAAAAAACAAAATGTTGGAAAACTGAACAGAAAAAAAAGAGAAAGAGAAAATAAGAATGTAATTAATGCACAGTTTATTGTCTCCAAAAGTTATTGAACGGGAAACGTTACTTTATAATAAAGAAGAAGCTGCATGAGATAGAAATGGAAAAGAAAAGAAAAGGAGAAGAAGGAAATATGGTAAATATACAGGAAGGGACAAACAAAATGAATGCATCATTTATTGTTTAATGACGACTATAAGAAAGTTATGTGATTTTTTTTTTTTTTACACATATGTATATATTTTGATCATCCACAAAACTGCATTAGTTAAGAAACACACATTTAAATGCACCATACATATACATGTAGAATGTAATTAATTTTTATTTATCTATTTAATATATTAAACGAAAGCCTTTCGCTTCCTTTTTTTTATTAAATACACACATGGATATATTATACAAAATAATTTTCATTTAAAACGGATGCATTTGAAAGGAAGACAGATATCAAAGAAATAAAAAAGAAAAGATATGTAAACATGCAGATGCATGAATGTAGAAATAAAAGAGAAAAGAAATTTAAACATGCTGATGCATGAATGTAGAAATAAAAAGAGAAAAGAGATTTAAAATATGCAGATGCATGAATGTAGGAATAAAAGGAAAAAGAAGTGTAGACATGCAGATGCATCAATGTAGAAATAAAAGAGAGAGGAAATGTAAACATGCTGATGCATGAATGTAGGAATAAAAGGAAAAGAAATGTAAATAAAATGAGGTGCATGTAAATGTTAATATTAACCATTTCCTATTGTAATTTTTTTTCATCATCATTATTATTTATTAAATATTTTAATTTAATAACAGAATTTTTTTTTCTTTTCATTCATTCATACGTCGCAGCGTCGACGAAACTAAATATTTCGCCGTTACTATTTAAAATAAACTATTTTAAATATTAAAAACCCACTAAAATAATTGAAATAAAAATTTTAAATTCGGCCCAAAATTCCGGGTTGTTACATTTTCTAAAAATGTTAGAACAATTTTTATTGTATAAATGAACTGTATAAAATATTCATTAGTTGAAATAAATATTTTATAATTAAAAATATAATTTTTAATGTGTATATAAATAAAACAAATATTTATTTACAAATCAGACGATTTGTTTATGTACACACATTTAACTGATATTGATTGGGATGATATATTTTACACATTGCCCAACTACACAAATAAAAATCAGTGTTTGTTATTTGAAAACCCCACATGGGTATTGGGATGATATTGGACATACACTGATCCCAATATTTAGTTGTATGCCAATCGATGGGTTGACAGACTGTTGTAAGCATTAATTATTCATATTTAACGCTTATGCAGTTGAGTAATGCACTCTGGATGATGGTTGACTGTGTTTGATTATTGTTGTGTACATGTGTGTATAAAATCCATATAAAAAAATTATATGGTAATTGACTGTGTCTGATTCCAATTCGGAAAGAACAAATATTTTAAATCAAAGAATATTTTAAAATGATGAGTAATGAATATTTTAAATTAACTAATATTTTAAAATAATATTCAGTAATGGATCAAAATATGGTTGTGATGTCCGATTTGGGATGGACACGAAAATATTTAAATATATAAAACCGTGTTGATTAAATTAACGCCATTTGGACGTGAACGATATTTATATCGATTTTATTCATTTTTATAATGGATATCAAAAAGGAAGTGATTTCACAATCTAATGTTTTGAAAGTATTATCATTTGTATATTAATGATAAGGAATATTCAATTTTGATTTAAAATTGAATATGAAGTTGAAATCTTTTTTAAAACGAATATAAAATGATTTATTAAATACGTTCTAAATGGAAATCGATGAAATATATATATATATATATAGTATATATATATATACTATATATTATATGGCCTGAACAGAACGCGCCGCGCCGCGACCGTTCGCGAATTTCGACCATTGACTTCGCATGGACATTAGGGGGGATTCGACCGTCGAATTTTCCTAAAATCAGAACCGTTGGGTTCGTATCGAAAAGAGATTTCCAACGAATATAAGAGATTTGAAATCTAATGGTTGGATTTGGAATTATGCCCAAATCAAATTTGGAAAAGGTCGCTGTAAGTGCTGTTCGATGACCGTTTATGGAAATCGACTAAACGGGCCTTGATAAAATTATTAAAAATATCAATAATTTATGTAAAATCAGAATAAATGATTTGGAAAGAATTAGGGTGAAAAATTCCACATTTGTAAAGATAAAAAATATATTTTTAACAAAATGATCTAGTTATGAACTAGAATTAAAATCCTATTATTTTTAACAAATTGATTGGACTGAGAATGGATTTTAATATGACCATAATTTCCAATATATGAATTGGAATGAATTTAAATCTAAATTATCTTCGAAATATTTCGATATTGGATTCCGTAGTTATACAGATATTGTGGAGGAATTTGGAAGATATATATCGTTATTCCTAATACAATATTTGTTGATTTCAGAATTTGATATTGAATATAAGCCGATATATTTTCTATTCAGAGCCTAGTATTTAATATCAAATGGGATTTTGGGTTTGTCGTGAATGGTTTCTTCATTAACACTGTTCTTAAACCTAGTTGTGAAAAGAATATATTTTCTAATTAATATTATTAGAATTTCCAGTTAATTAACATTTAATTGGAATAAAATGGAATGTGAATTGGGTTTATTGTGAACTGTGTTTTTAACGACATTCGTACTTTAACCCGATTTATAGTGAAATGTGATTTGGAATTTATAAATCTTTTATTAAGATTTAAAGGAAATTTTATAAAGTAAAGTTTTCCAATTTAATACAATAAACTGGAATGTAATGGAATTCAATTGGATAATAATCGAAGTGAGCTTCTGTCGAGGAAGACGATTAATATATATGGAGTTTAAAAGGCTTTGTCGTTATTCCATTTATATTATTGGTTGGACATAGAAGTTTATATCGATTGTATATATTGATCTATTTTTCGTGAAGATTCCATAATTAATTGAATGGGATTTTGGGTTTACCGTGAACTGTGTTTTAAATGACATTAGTTCTTTAACCCAGTTAAAATAAGATTAATTTCTTAACTTTGAATAATCATTAAGTAATGATTTTTGAGATTAAAACTAAATTAGAGTTTTATTGAATCTTTAATTAGATTGGAATGTGAATGAAATAATTAAATTTATTGAATTCGTGAAATGATCGAGAATGGAGTATCACCAGTTTTGTTCCAAGCGATAGTTAAATCTTTAATTAGATTTGAACGTGAAATGGTAATTAATTTTACCGATAACACCGTGGTGTTAGATATGAAGTATTACCAGTTTTAATTCATCGGATGAATAGGTTACGATTAGGAAATAAAATAAGTGATTACTTTGGTAAGGATTGCTAATCCCGACTAGTTTGGATAAACCTTAATTTGGTTTGAATTGATATCCAAAGGAAGATTAAAGAATAAATTTAAAAGAATTTATCTTTGATAAAATTAATGGGAACCTTTCCCTAAAGATACGAATATTTGAATAAAGGAATATTCTGGATTGGAATGAGGCGTATGTTTTGTTTTAAAGCAGTTGTTTATATGATACGCGAGTTATTCAGAAAGACTGATTCGACGATATGTCGATAAGGAAGACGGTGGTTGAAGATCGGAGATCTTCACGTCGTTTGGATGATTACTGATGTCTTAATTGGACTGTACCCTCAAGACGAGGTAATAAGTGGTGATCGTCCAGATGTACTTGGAGATCGACCAGATATGCGAGGACCTCTCTCCTGTGTTGGACATATGGGACGAGGAATAAGGTGCCTCCGGTTTCCTTCAGACCCAGAACAAACTTGTAAATGGATGTGTGTCTGACATTGGATTTTATTCTGTGTTGATTGATCTCTATTAAATATATATCTATTTGGCGGCGGAAAATTTATTCTCTTGCTTAACACCCTTCTCTGAGACATACGAGCTCAGAGGTTATATACCGATAGACATCAGTCGCATGGCGTGAATTGCCTGTGTGGCATGCTGAGATGCAAATGATCAAGGCTTCTGTTGAAAAGCAGATTCTTGTGGTTGATGATCAAAGCATGATTTTAATATAACATAGCTTTGTGTATAGCGTTAATTCGCGAGCCTCACTCCCCGATGTGAACCAGAAACGGAAGGGACTTCAGGGAGGGCATGCGTTTCCTTCTAGCTAGGAGTGGTGTCATGGTATGGAGCCCAGACATTTTACTCATGTGGATGTTGCATATTATTTGATCGATAGCAAGGAGCCTCGGATATATCGGTTATTACGGAGCCGATGGATATTGAGTCGTCTGGCTCATTTACGCCCCATGGGGCGGGGAGACGCATGTGCAGGGATTTTAATCCACTTAAAATGTGGACCGGCCCTGATGATCTAGGTGCAATTGTGGTTGTTCCTAAGACATGAGCTAGATTGTCTCGAATTAGCATAGGATGATCCCTTTGCCTTGGTTCACAGATGGAATCCAACTTCCAATACGACATTTCAGTATTAATTGTAGAGCCTAGTATGGCGATATGATAGATGGTACCCATGCCGCCTATGATTGATACATTTATATTTAAAGTTGTTTTTAACACTACGCACTTATAATAGTATCAAATGAATTTTGTTTTAAACGTACCAAGCATGTTTGGCTATTATAAGGGAAAACCCTATCCTCCGGCTTGCGTTGCATTGTGCGATGGGACCTGGGTCTTATAATAGCTTCATTTTTCCAAAAAGCATTGCGTTGTTTTGTTATATGCACTGGTATTCTTAGGAGGAAACCCATTCCGTGTTATACGACATGGTCCTTTGATATATCTGATTTTAAAGTAAAGTTTTAAATAACTGTTTTAGTTCTCACACAAGTCACATGACTATCCTGAAATTTATTGTTTTAACCTAAACTCTGGGTGCCCTTATTTTCCACACGGGCAACTAGTAGTTTTGGGTTTTGCAGATATTATATTCACAGGATCCTGGGTTTACAGCTGGAGCTTTATTCGGAACGCTCTGTATCCGTTTATCTCTTTCATTTATGTTATGTATTATTTTCCGCTGCTATGTAATGTATTTTAATCTCTGATATTTTACAATGTGTAACATTTATTCATACTCTGTTATATTCCTGTACTCTGATGTAAATTGTTGTAATAGCAATGAAATGTTCTTTTGTTTATATTTTGATTTGTCGTGTTCTCAACTCAATCCGGGTTTTCCTTTTACGGGGAAGTTTGGGTCGTTACATTCTTCCTCCGAGTCTCGGGTCCCGCATCAACAAATGAAATTCAGTCTTAACAACAATGCCGATGTCCGATCTAATGCTGACACTAATGGTCACAACTACAAAATTGACAATGGAAGTGGGAATGGTGATAGAACCATCGTCACCTATAGCGGGGGCATACATCACCATGATCGATCCCGGTTGTTCATCAACGATGAACCGTGACCGAGTAACTAACCCCCTCCTCGATAGAACCCAACTATTGCTGTTCAGAACTTGGATTCCGCACTCCTGGCACATCAGCAGTCCCAAACCACTCAAGATCAGGATGAATGTCAGTTCGCTCACGCTCACCAACCACGCCGAAATCAGGCAATCGATGTCGATGATATGGAAGAGGATGATCCCGACGTTCATCATAGAAGGCGTCCACGGAATAGAACTCTCGAAGTTTGCCGAAACTGGATTCCACCGGAAGACGTCCATCCTGTATATCTCCTCGACATGGTCCGGAGGATTGTGAGAGATATGCGGGGAAACGCCAACGACTCGTAGGATACCCACCTGAGGCGTAACCCCTTTACCAGAGCCGTCCATGAAGCCGAGTGGTCCTGACATTTTAACATGCCACAAATGACACTATATGACGACGTGACTGATCCCTGCGCTTTCCTGAACTGATATGAATGGCAGATGGACTCCAACTGAGCCACCGATGTCGTGAGGTGAAAATGCTTCCCATTTGCCTTGGCAAGCACGAATTTGCTTTGGTTCTCTCGCTTTCTTCTCTATTCTGTCAACACCTTTGGCAAACTGGCCATGAAATTGGTAAAACAGTTCATAATGCACGTTCTAACTCCGAAGAACGCTCTTACCATTTCCAACCTATATTACGGTCCCGTAGAGTCTCTCAAAATCTATCTCGAGCGATTCAATACTGCCCTCGCCTAGATCCATGATCCTGAACCCCGTACCATGCTTTTTCAGCTATCCAAGGGTGTCCTCCCTACCTCCAAATTCAGAGCCTGGATAAATAGAAAACAACCCAAGAATTTGTAGTTTTTTTACGAAAAGGCGGTGCAGTTTTTGTTCTAAGAAGAAGCAAGGTGTAGCAGAGCTTCGAGAGCCAACCACTCCAACAACCCACAAGCTAGCACTGTCGACGACAACATCAAAGGAAAATAGGTCAGAGAGTCCTCCGACAAGGGGAAGGGAGCAATTCCCTAGAAGCCGAAGTCGAACCCTAGGCGGTTGCAACAACAATCAGACTCCACCAGACACCAAGAAGCATGACCGCTATCAAAATTATAGGAACTACACTCCGTTGAATTGTGACATGGAGACCATATACCTAGAAACATGTAATACGCTCCAATACAAAAAGCCCCACCCAAGGGAAACCACCGACCGTGAGAAAAACTCCACCAAATAATGTTGGTTTCATGACATGCATGGGCACAACACGAATGAATGCTGCCACCTCAAGGATTCCATTGAGAAGCTCATCTGCGAGAAACTCGTGGAACAATACGTACAAGATCTTGTTAATCTTGAAGCAACTACAGGTCCGTCAACGCCCGCTCCCCCAGCTCCTACCAATGCGGCCCCAGAGCCATCCAATCAAAGGTCACATGACATCGTGATAAAAAATATTTGTGGTGGGCCTCACTCCTCGCATGATAGCTTCCGCCAGATGGAGGAGTATGCCAACTCTATCAAGCTTGCCACATGCGAAGCCTGATCAACCCTGGATGAGTTAGTTACCGCGAAAGTTCAGAAGACAATACGGGATGATATAGCATTCCGCGAGAGGGAATCTATGGGAATTGAGATCCCAACTATAGACCCTCTTGTCATCTCCGCTCAGATTGGCCCAGCTTTTGTCCGAAGGATTCTCATCTATTCAGGGAGTTCAATCAATATCATCTTCAAAGCGACCCACGATCAGATGAAACTAGAGGCTAAAGACTTAAATCCCTGCCATGCCACGATCCACGACTTCAATTGATCCTCCAATCACCTTGTCGGTATGGTAGACCTCCCCGTGGAACTCTAAGAAGGGGATCGGAGCCGGGTCCTAATCCTCACCTTTGTGGTCATTGACGTCATATCCTCGTATAATGTTTTCTTTGGGCGACCTTTTCTCGTAGAAGTCCGAGTCTGCATGTCACCATGGTCTCAAATGATGAAGTTTCAAATAGAGAATGGAATCACCACTAGGGATTGCTACTTCATAGAATGGAAAAATGCGCGAAACAAGGACAAAGGAAAGATGATGTCTCCACCTTCTTGCGCCAAGACCGTCCCCGCATAGCAATCAAAGGCATCTGAGTCCTGGATTAGGCGCCACTCCGACGATCTCGATCCAAGGGAGGACGAAGAGCCCAATCTCCAAAGGGATACCCCAGTAGAACTAACAGTGGATGTTCCGATCAGCCCCGACGACCCGACAAAGGTCTTGGAAGTTGGATCGCATCTCCACCCACAATAAAGGAGGATCTCATGGTATTCTTAAGGGCTAAGCTCGATGTGTTCGCTTGGACACACTCTGATATGTGTGGCATCGATCCAGGAGTCGCTTTCCACAGGCTCTTCATCAACCCCTGCAGCTTCCAATCAAACAGAAACATCGATTCTTAGGGACCGAAAGATCAACCTTGCTTAAAGAAGAGGTGTAGAGGTTACTCAACAACGGCTTTATCAGAAAAGCCTTCTGCCCCGAATAGGTTTCCAACCCCGTCCTGGTCAAAAAAGAAAACGGCAAGTGGCGAACGTGTGTCGATTTCTCCGATTTAAACAACACATGTCCAAAGGACAATTTCCACTTCCAAAGATCGACAGCTCATTGATTCAACCGCCGGATACCAGCCCTTGTCTTTCATGGATGCCTACTCAGGCTACAATCAGATCGTGATGTATATCCTGGGCCAAGACCACACCTCCTTTATAACCAACCACGGAATCTACTGCTATCTCGTCATGCCCTTTGGTCTTAAGAACATAAGAGCCACCTATCAACAACTGATCAACTTCCTTTTCAAGGACCAGAGTGGGAAATACATGGAGGTATGCATGGACAATATGCTCGTAAAATCGAGAATATTGAATGACCACGTCCAGGACCTCGCCGAAATGTTCGACGTCCTTCATAGATATAACATGAAACTCGATCCCTTGAAATGCTCGTTCGACGTTGCATTGGGAAAATTCTTAGGTTTCATCGTCAATTCGTTGGGCATCAAAGCCAATCCTGATAAGATCAAAGCTATCCAGGACATCCAAACTCCCGAGAGCATCAAAGATGTTCAAAGTTTAAACAGGAAGGTCGCTGCTCTAAGTTGGTTCATCTTAAAGGCCACCGACAAATGCATTCCCTTTTTCGACCTGCTCTGGAAAGGGAAGTGCAACTTCTCATGGACACCGGAATGTGTTACCGCATTCCAGGACATCCTGAATCACTTAGAGCGACTACCTATCCTTTCCAAACCCATGGATCATAAAGACTTATATGTTTATTTGGATGTTTCTTCGCAGGCAATCAGCTCAGTGCTCGTACGCATAGAAGACCATGTCCAATGACCTGTTTACTACATCAGCAAGAGGCTATCAGGGGTAGAGAAGAACTATCTTAAGCTCGAAAAGCTGGCCTACTATTTGGTAATCTCTTCCCAGAAGCTACGACCTTCCTTTCAATCTCATCCCATCAAGGTTTACACGGACTATTCCCTCCGATAGGTCCTTTAAAGGCCCGAGGCATCTGGATGGCTCCTTAAGTGGAACATAGAGCTGAGCCAATTCGAGATCACTTACATTCCTCGATGAGCCATCCTCAGACAATCCCTTGTAGACATTATATTAGAGTTCACCGCCCCGGAAGAGCTTCCTCCCGAGGATACCGAAATTCTTGAGATGCAATGGAAACTTTTTGTAGATGTATCCTCTAATTATTGAGGTTTTGGCGTCGGAATTGTGCTTATAACTCCTGAAGAACAGCCAATATGCTACGCTCTAAAGCTTGACTACTCAGCTACCAACAATGATGCGGAATATGAAGCTTTGATTGCCTGACTCACTATTGCAATCAAACTTAACACCAAAGCGGTCCTGATCTACTTCGACTCGTAGCTTATCATTCGACAGGTATAGGGCGTACTTCAAGCCAAAGGGACACGACTCGCTACGTACCTCTCCCGGATCCAAGAACTCCTTACTAGCTTCGACCACTACACCATCACGCTCGTTCCTTGAGAACAAAACAAGAAAGCTGATTCACTGGCTAAGTTGGCAAGATCCGGGCATGCACAACCTATGGGACTTGCCCCTTTCGAAGTGCTCTACTCTCCAACCATCGACCAACTACATACTGGTTCGGTAGCAACGGCGAACACGGACCCGAGCCCGAATTATGGATTACGCCAATCAAAAATTACCTGCAGTATGGAATCCTCCCTGATCGCTATAACGATAGACGAGCACTCACCCGCAAGTCATCTCGCTACATCATACTAGTTGGGGTGCTCTACCTAAGAGGATTGTCCATTCCGTTACTCCAATGTGTAGTCCATGGCGACGCCGACCGTGTGTTCACAGATATACACGAAGGCGAGTGTGGTAACCACACCGAGGGCCAAATTTGGCCAATAAAGTTATCAGATATGGATATTTCTGACCAACTCTCGACCGGGATGCCGCAGATTATGCCCGCAAGTGCGACAAATGCCAAAGATTCTCAAAAATTCCAAGAGCCCCGCCTGCCGAGCTAACACAAATGGTCAGCCCTTGTCTATTCGTCATGTGGGTAATAGACATCATCAGGACCTTCCCTATGGCAAGAGGGGGGAATGCTATGCTATCGTCACAGTCGATTATTTTACCAAATGGGCAGAGGCCGAAGCCCTCGCCACAATCGCTACCAAGAAGGTAATCAACTTCGTCATCTGCAATATTATCACTCAATATATAGTCTCCCAAGCCATCGTCTATGATAACGGGACCCAGTTCAAGAGCGCCAAGTACAAAACTTTATGCCGACTACACAACATCGAGAAGAGATTTTCAACAATGGCCCATCCTCAGGCCAATGGGCAAGTCGAGGCTGTCAACAAAGTAATCAAATCCATCATCAAGAAGCTTTTGGAAAAGGCAGGAGGTTTGTAGGCTGAAGAACTCCCTCTAGCCCTATGGGCCTACTAGACCACCAACAAGTCATTGATTGGCCACAACCCTTTCGCTCTTGCCTATGGATCCAAAGTTGTCATCCCCATTGAGCTAAAACTTCAATCCCACCGAATTAACTATTATGATCCAAAGACGAACCAGGACCTACTCATGGAATCACTTGACTTACTCAAAGAGAAAAAAACGAAGCTGAACTCATAGCTGTCGCTCAGCACCAATGAGTTGCCCGATACTTCAACTCTAGAGTCCATCCCAAGGACCTCAACATCGGCGGCCTCGTCCTGAAATGGTTCTTTCCTACACTGATTGGCTTCAGTCCTCGCTGGGAAGGTCCGTACGTCATACAACGGAGGCTTCGAGATGGGACCTTCAAGCTATCAATTGTCGATGGTGCTGAACTCCCTAGGGCATGGAACAGTGAACATATCCGCCGCTACTTTACACAACTTAGTGTATAGAATTTTCGCTTTCCAACAATGTTTTGTTTTCTTTAACAATTCAAGGCATTGTAAAAGCTGTTACTGGCAAAGTTAGTAGTAAAGATATTGTTCAGTTCTCTGTGCTCTTGATGTGTTTACTTCTTACATAGTATGTTTGGTTGACAATCATAACTAGCTTGCACGCACGAACACACTATCTCGGGCCGGCACCCCGAGCGCGGGAGCCGGTGTTGCCACTTGGGTCTCGAACAAACGACAAGGTCGGGTACAAACTACTCTGGATCGTCATCTCGAGCACGGTAGATGGTACCTCCACTCAAGCCTCGAATCAACAACGAGACTGAGTATAAATAACACCATTGGGTCCAGAACCAATGATGAGACCGAGTATATAATCGTTCCGCCACCCTGTCTCTGGACTTGGGTGTAGCCCATCGGCCCAGTTAGTGTGAAACCGACCATTCCCGCAGCTCCAGCCGACCCATCGGGAATGAATCTGGGAACCACTCGAACCTCAAATTAACGACGAGGTTGAGTATAAATCGTTTCTCCACTTAGTCTCCGGACTTGAGGGAAGCCCATCGGCCAAGCTAGCGTGAAACCAACCACTCCCGCACCTACATCCGATCTTCCGAGTCTGGATTCGGGTACCATTCGACGAATTAATGACGCTCCAGAGCTCTAAATCTGAACGGACGACGGGAGAGCCAAAAAGGACGACACCACAACGTCCACACCTTCTCACTACTTAGGACCAACAACCTCCGGGAGGTCCAAGAGGGAAGACACTTAGCCCAGATTCCGCATGACTCGGGAACCCTAAACAAAGGAAAACCCGAGAGCACCTAGCAATACATAACCCTCTAGTCAAATTTGTTTAAGTGTAACAATAAGTGCACATGTGCAAGTACAGGATGCTGAAAAGCATAAGATGAACATTTGAACACTTAACATAAATGTGACATAATAAGGGGTAACTAGTTGTAACACCCCGTGTATTCTATAACTGTGGAATTAACAAATTAAAGTATAATTAATTTGAAATCAAAGAACTAAGGGAAACGGGATATGCCATTGCGTTCGTCTTGGAAAAATACGCGAAATAGAGTCCGAGTTTTCGAAAAACGGAGTCCGTATGAAGAAGATATGGCCTTCGGAAGTTTCTGAATTAAGTTTAAAATTCGAACAGAATAAAACAGTTTAAAAATTAAAACCAGGCCCAATTGGCCAAGGCAGGAAAACTCCCGCCTAAGACACCCAGGTCGACTGGGCTGTCGACCTGGTCTAACCAGGTCGACAGGGCTGTCGACAGGGCTGTCGACCTGGTCCAGACCCAGGTCGAACCCAGTCCACCCTGGCTGGCCTATTCTATGTTGGTCGATTTTCTGTGGTCTGCTTTGTCATTAGGGCTAGGTGGCAGGCTCTAATTGGTCCCTCTTGCGAATGAATGGCTACGATCAATCCAAGCAACATCGATGGTCCTAATCAGTTCATAAACTCTATAAAATGACCCTAGACTCTACCTAGGTTTCTTACACAATTCTCTAGCCTCCATTGCTCTCTTCTTCTAATTAAAAATAAAAATGGCGTCGCTGCTCTGCTAAAATTAAAACTAGAAGATAATCAACATCAGCCTAAGCAATTCAATTCAAACTAGAGATTATAGTTTCTGCAAAGATTCTACAGCAAGTTAAAGTCCTTTCTTTAATCTAATCAAGGCAAGTACAGTTATTTTCCGCTATAAACGTTAATTATAATTTTGATATGTTTTTAATTCTGAATCTGATATTGTATATATATTCTCTTCTGTCAGATTTGTTTTTCTGTGACTGTTCTGTATCCCTTTTCTTCTTTTCTATTTTTATAGCCAGGCTACCACGAGCCTGTGCCTAATCTCATAAGAGATGAACGTACAACGCAAATTTTGGGATAAATAATGAATGACGCGAAATTTGACAAGACTAAATTGAATGTATGACTTTAGGTCTGAGGCATAAAATATATTGGACATATGCATAAATTTGACTATGAACATATAATTTATGCATGTTGTATGCATAGTTATGTTGTAACTTAGAACTGTAATTAATGAGCATATGTTATAAACTAGATTTGGATCTATGCATATTCTATGATAGAAGAAAAGAGGAACCATTGTAAGATTACATATGATTTGAGACTTTGGACAAAATGCATATAAAAGCCAAGATCTGATTTTTAGAAGATATGATTTAAAGATTTATATTGTTGGGTATAGTTTGCATAATGATTCATGACTCAAAAAGAAGAAGATATGGAAACTTAGGTGTAAAGATTTACATTAATTAGGATATATATTATTGTGATTACACCTAAATAGGGATTTTTGGATATATGGCATGCATTGAAATTAATGGTTATATTTGGTATAATTTATATGTGAATCTACCGTAAAATGCTAGTTTAATAAAAATTGGAACATATGTTATATGGCAAATTATGTCCATATTCTGCGCTTATGCAAACATGGAGTATATGTTGTGAATCATGACAATTATGTAGGCATATGAAATTAGGCTAATTTATGACTAGGCAAGGCATGTAAATAGAACCTTTGGAAATATTAAATTTGCTAAATCTGCTAATTTGCCAAGTTGCCTAAACTGCTAGTTTTGTTATATTGCCTAGACTGCTAATTAGATTGAAATGCCTAATCTGTTAAATTTGTCGGTTGAAATGCCTAACCTGTTATATGCCAAAATCTGCTAAGTTGCTAAATCTGTTAAATCCGTTAAGTCATATAAAATCTGTTATCTGCTATGTTGATATAATCATCCTGTTATTGATATAATCTGAATTAGCATATATATTGGGCGTGCGCATAAACGGTAAATTATTAATTAATTGGCCGCAAAGATAAACATGGCTAACTCGAGGTTAGAATGAGTTTGCGGCGTAATTCTGCCCGGAACCTCCCGGCACATCCAGTGGCCGCAAACAATAGGTTCTAATGTGAGAAGTTAGTCATAACCTGCTTAAGACACGAGGTTAGGTCTGGCTTGTGGCAGAAGTCTGCCCGGAACCGCCCGGCCCATCCAGCGGCCACAAGCTAGCGACCTAATGTGAGAGGTCTGGGCATTAATAATTAATTAATGCAAATCTAAGATAAGAATGACGTCTAAAACGTATTGGGGGAAAATAGGGTTAAACCAACTGGATTAATAGATGTAGTAAAACCCGTCCATGAATCTGTAGGCCCAATACAAAGTTAGACAAATCTGAAAAATCTGTACATCTGACCCGTTAGTCTGAAAACTTGTTAACTTAATTTGTGAATTAGTAAATCTGAATTCTGTATGTCTGAACTTGTAAACAAGTTAATCTGAAATCTGTTAGTCTGGGGACACAAGGTTAGGAGGGGAATTACTTGTGTCATCTGTTGTTTGGGACCCATATTAGTCAGTAACCCTTTCTGGTATCAAAACTTTGACCCAACAGTAGGTAGGGTCCGGGCACGCTTACTGAATTAATTATAAGTGGTTCATTCTGATAATGGCGAAGGGTGTTGATGGTGCGTTCCAACCGGGTCATGTGCGTGCATGGATCCCGGTCTGCCTCTGAGGATGTAAGACGCCGTGACATCTGTAAATAGGTCTGTGCCAATTGGTTGTCACTTTAGGGAGTGATACACCCTACTGTGGGGCCGACACAGGATATTTATGTATTAGGGAGCCGATCGCTTGGGGTAGGGTTTTAGGGTACGCTTAGTTCTGTCTGTTTCTGTTGGTACCGTCTGTTTCTGTTGGGTGGTAACACCTGTCTGTTTCTGTGTGGTACCGTCTGTTCGGGTGGTATAGGCCCATTACTAGTGTACACCTAATTCCACATTCTGTCTCCATAGGGATAAATCTGTTTCTTCTTCTGTCTGTTTCTGATCGGGTAGTAAAGGCCCATTATTAGCATTCTGTTTCTGTTAAAGTATTCTGTACCCGTTCCTGCTTCAATTTAGACATTAGGGTGACACCTAATTCTGCTATACTAGTATTAGTGCAGAGAAGTGTAAATCAATAGTTTATATCATTCTGTTTTTCTGTTATATCTGCTACACCGGTTATAGTTATCTCACATCCAGTTTTATGTTCATATCATATTATTATTATCTGTTCATATGCTGAAAGTCACTGGACTTGCCAGACTTTTTGTCTGACCCTTGTTGTTTCGCCTCCTTTCTTCCGTTTCCCCCCTAGGTTATCCAAGGAGGGAAATACTTTAGCTTGATCCGGATTTCTCTTTGCTTGAAGTGCTTAAAGTATGGCTTGGCTCTGTATAGCTTCCGTTCCATGGGGATTATGATTTTAAACTATGCATTTTGAAGGCTTTTGTACAAGACTGATATTTTGTACTTGAATTCTGAAATTGAAAGGATGTAACCATATTAATTTCTGTTTCCGCTGTAATAAAGTTAAAATTTTTCAAGTACTGTTTTATCTGTCTTGTAAGTTTCTGTTCTGTTTACTAAAATGCTCCACCAAAGTTAAGGCATTCCCTTTGTGAGTGACCTTAACGGAGGTGGGGTGTTACACTTGGTATCAGAGCTGAAGGTTACCAGATTGGGTAAAGTTTTTGAAAACTACTTTCAAAAAGGTTTTGGAAAGGAAGTATTTTCAAAATTAAAGCTTATTTTGAAAAACATGATCCCCAAGAGCCATATATCTTTCTTTCAGTCCTTTTTGTATTGAACCTTCCCTTTTTCGTTTCAGCATGTCTGAAGCATCTGAGATACCAGAGGGTGTCCATGTACCAGGTTGGTTTCATCAATATCTTGAGGCTAGGACCGCCGCTGCAGGTCCAGCAAATGATCCCCCTCCTCCACCCCCTCCTCGTGCAATTGCTTTCTCAAAGATCTGTAGAGATTTTAGGGCCATGGGTGGGAAGGATTTCAAAGGAACTGAATCATTCGTAGAAGCAAGGAATTGGCTCAAAGAAACTGAGGATCTATTCGTTATCTTCGAGGTGGACGATAGGCAGAAGGTACAGTTGGCAGTATGGCTGCTCAAAGACGAAGCTTCCTACTGGTGGGAAGTCACTAACGCCGAGATGCCGGTTGAGACATGGATGGATTTCAGAACAAGGTTTGAGACAAAATTCCTCTCGCAAGCTGAACGAAGTTTACAACTGGAAAAGTTCTTGTCTCTTAAGCAAGGAAGTATGACGGTCAAGGAATACGTCAACCAGTTCAACCAACTAGCAAGATTCGGATTGGATTTAGTCAACACTCAGCATAAAAAGGCTCTCCGCTTTGTTAAAGGATTGAATGAGCCACTGCACAGCCTAGCCATGACCCATGTACCCATGGGAGCAACTTACGAGAAATTGGTAGATATGGCACTACTGCACGAGGAAGACAAGGGCCCGAAAGAGACAAAGAAGGAAGAACCACAGAATAAGAAAGCGGGGCCCAAAAAGGAAACACAAAAGAAGGATGAGAAGCCTGAAGATAAGAAGGGGAAAAAGTGCTTTACTTGTGGGAGCTCAACTCATCTGAACAAGGATTGCAGAAAAAGGAAGGGCGCTTGCTTCAACTGTGGGGAGATGGGACACTTCACTAGGGACTGCCCGAAGAGACGAGGACATGGAGGGCAGGCGAACACTCTTGAGGCTAGTGGCTAGGATAGAAATAGGAAAATTTCTATAGTAGGTTTAATTTCTTTATCTGATTGTGACTTTTCTGATTTTGGTATTTTGGTTTTGTAATCGATACTCTGCACTTTAATGCTAGTATTATTTCTGAATTCCGCTATAGACTCAGACCCATAAGGGTTATGGATCATCTGTTTGAGACTGGGGTTTGAGGGATATCTGTGTTAGGCGTCAAGTATGACGCATACATTCTGAGTTTTCGTAGGATGTCAATTTGATATTGGTTTCGGTCTTTGGGGCCGATACTTAAGACCCATGTCTAATGGGAACCAAATTTTCGTTCTATCTGTACTCGCTTCCATCATTCGACTGTATCCTATCGATTGAATCTTCGAACTTTAGGTAGAAACTAATGGGTGTAAACATGTGTTTGAGACATTTTATGTTTGATGGTTGCAAGTGGATGCAAGTGGTTGCTAGTGGTTGCCCGTGGATGCATATACACACACTAGGCACTAGATCGGCTCGAAAACACTCTCATACTGCATATGGATGGGTGAGCATTTTTCAATTCTTGTGGATGCAAAATGGTTGATTCAGCACATGGATGTTGCATTTGAGTGAACGGTTGTGCGCTCATATAGGAATAATATATATCATCAGAATTCTATTGCATACATGTTGGACTCATGGCACTGACATAATTCGCATTAAGAAGGTCAACTGAATCTGTAGACCGCCTGATCTTTGCATTAGGTAAGGAACATATACACACACTTTTGCATATGTTCATACAACATTAGAAGTTTTCTAAGGACAATGGATGCTTGTGGATGATGGTTGAGTAGATGGGTGATTGGATGGTAGGACACATTCTTCTTAACTTGAAGATTTCGGGGACGAAATCCTTTTAAGTGGGGGAGAATGTAACACCCCGTGTATTCTATAACTGTGGAATTAACAAATTAAAGTATAATTAATTTGAAATCAAAGAACTAATGGAAACGGGATACGCCATTGCGTTCGTCTCGGAAAAATACGCGAAATAGAGTCCGAGTTTTCGAAAAACGGAGTCCGTATGAAGAAGATATGGCCTTCGGAAGTTTCTGAATTAAGTTTAAAATTCGAACAGAATAAAACAGTTTAAAAATTAAAACCGGGCCCAATTGGCCAAGGCGGGAAAACTCCCGCCTAAGACACCCAGGTCGACTGGGCTGTCGACCTGGTCTAACCAGGTCGACAGGGCTGTCGACAGGGCTGTCGACCTGGTCCAGACCCAGGTCGAACCCAGTCCACCCTGGCTGGCCTATTCTATGTTGGTCGATTTTCTGTGGTCTGCTTTGTCATTAGGGCTAGGTGGCAGGCTCTAATTGGTCCCTCTTGCGAATGAATGGCTACGATCAATCCAAGCAACATCGATGGTCCTAATCAGTTCATAAACTCTATAAAATGACCCTAGACTCTACCTAGGTTTCTTACACAATTCTCTAGCCTCCATTGCTCTCTTCTTCTAATTAAAAATAAAAATGGCGTCGCTGCTCTGCTGAAATTAAAACTAGAAGATAATCAACATCAGCCTAAGCAATTCAATTCAAACTAGAGATTATAGTTTCTGCAAAGATTCTACAGCAAGTTAAAGTCCTTTCTTTAATCTAATCAAGGCAAGTACAGTTATTTTCCGCTATAAACGTTAATTATAATTTTGATATGTTTTTAATTCTGAATCTGAGATTGTATATATATTCTCTTCTGTCAGATTTGTTTTTCTGTGACTGTTCTGTATCCCTTTTCTTCTTTTCTGTTTTTATAGCCAGGCTACCACGAGCCTGTGCCTAATCTCATAAGAGATGAACGTACAACGCAAATTTTGGGATAAATAATGAATGATGCGAAATTTGACAAGACTAAATTGAATGTATGACTTTAGGTCTGAGGCATAAAATATATCGGACATATGCATAAATTTGACTATGAACATATAATTTATGCATGTTGTATGCATAGTTATGTTGTAACTTAGAACTGTAATTAATGAGCATATGTTATAAACTAGATTTGGATCTATGCATATTCTATGGTAGAAGAAAAGAGGAACCATTGTAAGATTACATATGATTTGAGACTTTGGACAAAATGCATATAAAAGCCAAGATCTGATTTTTAGAAGATATGATTTAAAGATTTATATTGTTGGGTATAGTTTGCATAATGATTCATGACTCAAAAAGAAGAAGATATGGAAACTTAGGTGTAAAGATTTACATTAATTAGGATATCTATTATTGTGATTACACCTAAATAGGGATTTTTGGATATATGGCATGCATTGAAATTAATGGTTATATTTGGTATAATTTATATGTGAATCTGCTGTAAAATGCTAGTTTAACAAAAATTGGAACATATGTTATATGGCAAATTATGTCCATATTCTGCGCTTATGCAAACATGGAGTACATGTTGTGAATCATGACAATTATGTAGGCATATGAAATTAGGCTAATTTATGACTAGGCAAGGCATGTAAATAGAACCTTTGGAAATATTAAATTTGCTAAATCTACTAATTTGCCAAGTTGCCTAAGCTGCTAGTTTTGTTATATTGCCTAGACTGCTAATTAGATTGAAATGCCTAATCTGTTAAATTTGTCGGTTGAAATGCCTAACCTGTTATATGCCAAAATCTGCTAAGTTGCTAAATCTGTTAAATCCGTTAAGTCATATAAAATCTGTTATCTGCTATGTTGATATAATCATCCTGTTATTGATATAATCTGAATTGGCATATATATTGGGCGTGCGCATAAACGGTAAATTATTAATTAATTGGCCGCAAAGATAAACATGGCTAACTCGAGGTTAGAATGAGTTTGCGGCGTAATTCTGCCCGGAACCTCCCGGCACATCCAGTGGCCGCAAACAATAGGTTCTAATGTGAGAAGTTAGTCATAACCTGCTTAAGACACGAGGTTAGGTCTGGCTTGTGGCAGAAGTCTGCCCGGAACCGCCCGGCCCATCCAGCGGCCACAAGCTAGCGACCTAATGTGAGAGGTCTGGGCATTAATAATTAATTAATGCAAATCTAAGATAAGAATGACGTCTAAAACATATTGGGGGAAAATAGGGTTAAACCAACTGGATTAATAGATGTAGTAAAACCCGTCCATGAATCTGTAGGCCCAATACAAAGTTAGACAAATCTGAAAAATCTGTACATCTGACCCGTTAGTCTGAAAACTTGTTAACTTAATTTGTGAATTAGTAAATCTGAATTCTGTATGTCTGAACTTGTAAACAAGTTAATCTGAAATCTGTTAGTCTGGGGACACAAGGTTAGGAGGGGAATTACTTGTGTCATCTGTTGTTTGGGACCCATATTAGTCAGTAACCCTTTCTGGTATCAAAACTTTGACCCAACAGTAGGTAGGGTCCGGGCACGCTTACTGAATTAATTATAAGTGGTTCATTCTGATAATGGCGAAGGGTGTTGATGGTGCGTTCCAACCGGGTCATGTGCGTGCATGGATCCCGGTCTGCCTCTGAGGATGTAAGACGCCGTGACATCTGTAAATAGGTCTGTGCCAATTGGTTGTCACTTTAGGGAGTGATACACCCTACTGTGGGGCCGACACAGGATATTTATGTATTAGGGAGCCGATCGCTTGGGGTAGGGTTTTAGGGTAAGCTTAGTTCTGTCTGTTTCTGTTGGTACCGTCTGTTTCTGTTGGGTGGTAACACCTGTCCGTTTCTGTGTGGTACCGTCTGTTCGGGTTGTATAGGCCCATTACTAGTGTACACCTAATTCCACATTCTGTCTCCATAGGGATAAATCTGTTTCTTCTTCTGTCTGTTTCTGATCGGGAAGTAAAGGCCCATTATTAGCATTCTGTTTCTGTTAAAGTATTCTGTACCCGTTCCTGCTTCAATTTAGACATTAGGGTGACACCTAATTCTGCTATACTAGTATTAGTGCAGAGAAGTGTAAATCAATAGTTTATATCATTCTGTTTTTCTGTTATATCTGCTACACCTGTTATAGTTATCTCACATCCAGTTTTATGTTCATATCATATTATTATTATCTGTTCATATGCTGAAAGTCACTGGACTTGCCAGACTTTTTGTCTGACCCTTGTTGTTTCGCCTCCTTTCTTCCGTTTCCCCCCCCCCAGGTTATCCAAGGAGGGAAATACTTTAGCTTGATCCGGATTTCTCTTTGCTTGAAGTGCTTAAAGTATGGCTTGGCTCTGTATAGCTTCCGTTCCATGGGGATTATGATTTTAAACTATGCATTTTGAAGGCTTTTGTACAAGACTGATATTTTGTACTTGAATTCTGAAATTGAAAGGATGTAACCATATTAATTTCTGTTTCCGCTGTAATAAAGTTAAAATTTTTCAAGTACTGTTTTATCTGTCTTGTAAGTTTCTGTTCTGTTTACTAAAATGCTCCACCAAAGTTAAGGCATTCCCTTTGTGAGTGACCTTAACGGAGGTGGGGTGTTACACTAGTGTTTTCATTCACACATAAAAAGCGAACTACATACTTCTAAATATACTTTCATTCTAATGACGTGGCGTATATGAAAACCACACTACTCTCTAAAACACCAAAAGCGAGGGTCGTACTTGCATACACTGTCATCCTACATAACCAAAATACCCATAGCATCTATGACAACCATTAAGACTAATCATCTTTCTTCTTAATTTTCCCTTTCTTAACATATTCGACGCTAGGCGGGTCACTGCCATCGGTTATGGACCTCTTCCTTCCCAAGCTACCCTGCCTTTTCCTCCTTTGCTCTTCACCGGAGTGACAGACTCGTGTGATACCAATGTATGCTTCCTGACATCATCTTCACCACTAGTTATCTTTGTAATCTCCATGGGAGGAATGATCTGCAGTGGTTTGGGAGCGGTATCCAAAGCAAGAGCCACCACAGCCTCGTTTCCACCTCGGGATTTCTTGGTCTCAAGTAATGCCTTCTTCTTAGCTTCTTCGGCAGCCTACCGATCGATTATCTTCTTGGCTTTGAGCTTAACGGCGTCATCTTCCTTAAGCTTCTCATAGGTCTTTGCGACCCTTAGCTTAATGTCATTTGCAATCCTCTTCTTTGCCACCTCATTGGCGACCTTCTACACTGCAACTGTGCTCTCAGCTTTCTCTTCAGCCTTCTTCCTGGCCTTCTCCTATGCCTCATGAAGAGCGATCTCATCCTGCTTCCTCTTCTCTTCTACCTTCTCAGACTTGGCTATCATTTGGGTTTGTTGAGTCCGTACCAATTCATGCATCGTCTGCATATTGGCCTCTACCGCACCCGTGAATTGAACACTCTGGCCATCCAACACCTCTCCTTCCTCTAAAATATCCTTGTAAATACTGGAGGCCAAATCCACGTCCGAGAACGTATCCATGTGACCGGATTCCTCTCTAAAGTGAATTCTTTGTAGTCCTAGCCCAGATTCAGACGGTTGAGGAATCGTGGAGGCAGAGCCTGCTGCTGCTTCAATTCCAAGGGGGGCTGCACAACAAAACTGAAACTATTTAGTTTTTGAGAACTTAGCACTCTCATCCCTTTCAGGTATCTATGGAAATGAGAGTTTACCTCCGATAGCATGCGACGCAAGTATGATAGGAAGAGTGCTCTCTGTCGTAACAGAAGTCGATCCCACTGGCCCATAGCCAGGATGCTCAGGATGATACTCAATCGAAACATGAACTGGGACCGTAGGACCACTTGTTGTAGTAGACACCAGGGATCGCGGGTGGCAAGTAATTCCTTCTACGAACTCTTGAGCAACTATCACGCTCTTTGTCGCTAAAGACTTCCCCATCTCAGCAGCATGCTTCGCCAGTCTTTCCTTCTCAGCATCTTCCTCTAGTAATCTCCTCCCATCCTCTAGGTTTTTACACTCATCCTTAGTCAAGAGGTCTTCCATGAGTTTTCCCTCATCTAGTGGCTCCACTCTTACTTGTTGTAACTGAGCCTCATATGGTACAAGCTTCTCCCGTGTCTTAGCCAGCTCCCATGAGTAATCATCAAGCCATAAGATCCCAGGAACTTCAATGTCTTGACAAGCATACCTCGAATGGGTTCCTCCAGCGATTATTCTACCCTGGCCTCAGTTTCTGCAATCTCCTGTTTTAGTTCCTCCACCTACTTTGGTGCTCAGCTTTCATCCCATCGACCGAGCCCAACACTTCCCTATTGGAGGCCTCGACTTTCTCTTTTCCATCCTTGCCGCCTCCAGCTGTCTCCTCATCTCCTCATTCTCTTTCTGTAGCCTCTGGACCCCCTTATTTTCATTCTTTAACCTCTCATTTCCAAAATCAAGTTTTTATTATCCTTCTCAAGCTGGAACACTTTCTCATTCTCCGTCATCAAATGAGCATTCTCCATAGCCAGCTCCTCACAATCCTTTTTAAGCTTAGCATTCTCAGTCGACACCGAGACTACCGTGTCTTTATATGTTGAAGCAGTGTGCTCTGCATCCTTCTTCATCTTCTCATACTCCCTCTTTAGCTCGCCTATTACAAAAACAAATGGACATCGCATAAATGTGTTGCTCGGACACATAGATAACGATGCTCCAGAGACAAAAACGTGTATATATAGCTTACTCAAGGACTCCTCCGCGTTTCGAATGACTAACTGTTCATCCTTCACCTTCTACCTCAAGTTGGCAATCTCCACATTCTTATTCCTAATGAGATCCGAGAGATGCGCCGAGTAATTATAGTACTCATTGCATTGGTAATAAGTGCAGTAAACCTGTTGCCACACCATTTGTTTGTCCTCCTGAGGGATCGGGATGAGGTACAGAAGCCACATAAGTTCGTCAAAGTGGTGTCTCGGCATTTTCTCTTTCAGCAGGGCTTTCCTCTCGCCTATGCTTAGTTCTAGAGCTTAGGGTGGCACGACATTAGTCCTTTCTGCTTTGAGTCCATCTTCTTCTTCTTGCTAGTATGAACTAACTCATTCTCCGTGGATGAAGTGACAAGCAGAACAGGCGGAATATATTGGGCAATCGTTGAAGAAGGACGCCCAACACTAGTAGAAATTTTCCCTATGCCCGTTCCCGATGCCCGGTTAAGCGGAAGGGGGAGATTCGGAATGCCGAGGTCACACCCTACGGCGGTGCTCACTGCTGCGATCGCGAGAAGGAGGATCAGGAACCAAACTAGAGCTTCTCCTAAAATTCGACATAAAGTCACCTTTGGGTAGTCGACGACTGCCATGACCATAACTGCAACCTTCTCTCCCACGAGTCATGTCACCTGAAAGAGAAACAGATTCAAGATTAGACTCGAAAGCCTAACGCACACAATTAAATGCTATGTAATATAGTGCTTATGAATGTGTATGTCCTAAGTGTTCTCTCAATAGACCAGACAACGGCCCGCTCGAAGGAACGACTTCCCCCATAGCCAGAGCTAACTCCACCATACATGTGACACTGGGCAAGAGAAACGTAACATGTAGGAGTTTGTTTAAGTCATCAAATTGACCCTCTCTCTCAAGTGAGACGGCGGTCTTAGAGGGAGCTATTGGAGACTGTGGCCTGAACCTCTTCTCCGGCAGCTGCCTCCTTACCCCCGGTCTCGCCCCCACCAATTTCCTCTTGAATCCTTATAGCCTTGCTCGGCTTGGACCCGATATGAGATACTTTCCTCTTTTGACTCGGGGACCCCTTCTCTTCCCCAGTGCATGTTTTCCTTCCACCTCCGGCGATAGCCGGTCTGAGTATCGATCGATTGCCAAGGAGCATTCCTACGCCACGAAGCCTGTCTTGATTGAGGATGTTATCAATGGAGCGATCCTCGACCGGAATGGCCAGCAAAGACTCAAGTCATTATTGATACACGATATCTGTAAGCGCCGTAGGATTTCCTACCATACACAAATGAATTTGGAATTTTGCTACCAAACCAACAAGTGTCAGCTTGAAAGTGAAGGGAAACACTCACTTCCTTCCAACCATCTCCTCGCAAATCAAGGAGGGCAATGCACGAAGAACTAATCATCCTTCTACACCGTCAGTTTAGGCCATTTCCTAACGAAGAACTTGGTCTTGGGTGACGCTTCCAAGAAGTATTGAGACGACGAAGTAGTGGCTCTCCTCTTTAGTTGGAACGGATATCAGATATCCTCCCCAGTGGGCTCCAAGTGCAGGTACTCCTTATAGAGAACGCAGGTACCCAAGAGAGAAGTGTATGCATTCGGATGGAGCTGCGATGACGCAATGTTGAAATAGTTCAGTTTATCCCGGATAAAGTTGCTGCCCGGGGGCACACACCCTATAGTGCACACCTGCCTATTCCAAGCAGTGTACCTTTCCGGTGGTGCATGAGCTCTATCTCCCCTCCCGGGAGCGCAAACATCTTTCTAGGGAATACTAGACCTAATCGCCACGTGTCTCACTGCCATATCATCCATATGTGAGGGCACAAAATCAGGTGGGTTCTTGAGAATAACCGCACCCGCCGCCATGTCCGGTGCATCCAACGTGCTTCCCTCAATGATATCCACATGCTCTAGGTTCCATGTTCGACCAATAGGTTGCGTCCTACGATTAGACGCTTCCTTCGAACCTATCACCTAAGAGGGTGTGGATTCCCCGGAAGTCTCAAGCTCGCTGCCCTTCGAGCTAGCATCGCTAGTTGAGTCGGATGTGGACGATGAATGTTGCGAAGCGGCGACTTACGAGATTTTTGCCTTAGATCTTGTATCCATTTGCTAACTATATTGTCAAGGTACTGGCTGTAGAAATCGTATTGCACAAACTGAACCGTCGTACTAGTGTGAACTAATATGTATGTGCGGTGTTGTGCGATGACATGCTAATACTATTATAGCCTAAAAAGTCGGGAAAATACGACAATCACATGTCCTTTGAATCGTAACCATCGTCGCTGTCAACCGATGCTACCAGATTTGCGTCGTTCCATAACCACGTTACAACTAGGGCCGAGGAAATATGTTAGATAGTTCAACAGTTCAGTCACAGTCCAAATATATGTTCTAATCCTGTGCGCAAGGCTGAATTGTCAACTGCGTCACAACTAACACAAACCCCGGTTCAATTGCACAAAGCTGTGCGAGCAACACGAATCCCGGAGAAGAGACAACGCTTCATAAAGGTAGGACACATAAAACTCGGACAAAACAATGAAACTCGTATTCCCTTCTCGGATAGGAAATCTCATACCCCGTTAAGGGTTCGAAATTAACGGGGTACGAAATTTCGTAACATTGGAATACAAAATATCGTATCCCTTTCGGGGTTCGAGGATTTCGTATCCAGAGAAATGGAATGCGATTACCATTGTCACGAGTCTCAATAATTCACCTCCCTCGCCATGGCGCCATCCTTTACCATCCATCACTTAGACCAATACTTCGACTCCCCCTCCATTCTTCTCCAAAATCCTCCTCCATGAAACTCCATCTCCCTCGCGTTTTTCTTCTTTACCAACCACAAAGCTCGGCGCAAGTGTTTGGCCCCTCCTCAAGGTTCGATCTCATTTCGATTCCAAAATCTATCCACAATCCTCTCAAACTCCAATCTCAAGTTCAAGAACATGAATGATTTCAAATCGTGTCAGGGTCCATCTCGAGACCAATCCCATGGCCAACACCGAGCTTGAGTTAAGGTATGGCTACCAAAGTTCGGATCTGAACCCACCTTTGTTTTATTTTCTCTCAGGTCCAAGAGTTCGGTTTTGGGTTGTAGGAAAGAAGAAAGTGATGGTGGGGGGCTCAAATTTATAGAAGATGGGGGAAATTGGGCTTTATCCCAATAGACGTATCGCATCCCACATAGGATACGAGTTTTCGTATCATAAAGGGATACGAAAATTTTGTATCCCATCTTTGACACGAAATTTCACATCCCCAAGGGGAATACAAGGATTTCACGCCCCTATGGGGTGCGAGCCCTTAAATATATATATATATATATATGTGTGTGTGTGTGTGTGTGTGTGTGTGTGTGTGTATACATACATATGTGCACATCGCAATATAGCGTCGTGAATGTGTATGTTCGCATGAAAATGTGTGCATACGTTCACAATGTCTGCCAAACCTTGAGCAATGTATGCGCAAAACACACGTCCATGCATATTCTCATTCATCCCCGCTTTTGTTACCTTTTATTTCTTATATTTTTAATTTTTTACTTCTCGTGGCGTCGCGCAATGTCACACAGAAATAGTGTAAGCACATTTGCGGCGTCACACCGACAATAACTCGTTTGTTTTGTGACGTAAACGAGCGTCGACAACTAACATTTACACTCGCGAGTTAACAAGACTTCGACGAATCAAAAAAAATTTTCACTAACTTAAAGCACATCATGCCCAGACAATACATATTTGGGGGAGGGGGAGGGGAACGTTAACCAACTTTTTGACCCGGTTCCCAAAAGTACACAAGGCACGCTCGATTCAACACATCACATGACATTAAAATCCACAGTGTCACCAAATAGCTAAGGGTACAAGCATATATGAAGTCACATAAGCAAAGGCCTCAAAACTCCTCAAACCATGCTCAAACCACACCCTCGTACCCCTCTGTTTCTAACCCCTCATATGTACAAAACCTTGGATCCACTCAGCTTGTGTCCCTCGAGTCGCTATATTTTGTATCCCTCGTCGTGCAACCATTCGAGCCTCTTCAGCTCGTACCCCTTCCTCCAGGAACACGTTTCAAAACCTTCGAAGCACGTACCTCAAAGCCCTCGATATGAGTACATTTCGTATCCCTTACCCTCGACCCTCTCTCCCTCAATTGCTTCGAACTACCCGCCTTCGTACCCAAGCCACTTCGGCTCATACCTCTCACCAAAGAACCCCTCACACACATCGGGTCTCAAGTCCCTCAAGTCGTACTATGATTTCGGCTCGCCCCCAATTACACCCAATGATCGTCGTATCCTACGGGATACGAATCTCATATACATGGGATACAATATTCGTATCCCACCAATGGGGTACGAGTTTTATTCACAGGGAGTCGAGAATCGAGGCATGCGCTTCCAAGGGTATGAGATTTTGTATAGTGGTCCCCATATCTTACCTACTCCCACCTAACCACTTCACTATAAATACTCCTGAGTCCATACTTCAAAAGGGTTGGAATTTGGTTGATTTAACACTCCTAGAGAGCTCCAAGTAACCTCTTCAACGGGATCCTTTCTTTGAGGAAGAAGAAGGACAAAGGTGACTTTTTCCAACAATCATATAAGATGATTATGACTCCAAATCACATGGAAATGTTTGTAATTAAATGACTAGAAGAGAATTATAGCTTGCAACTCATTGTTGTGAATAAAATCCAAGCACCTATCCCAAAGTGGACGTAGGCCCCTCACGGGACCGGACCCCTATAAATCTCCTGTGTCAATTACTACTTTTCTACACTTATTTTTGGTATGCGAAACTGCATTTCTTAAGTAACTAAGAAACTTGGATTTTGTCGCCAAATTTTAGCATCTACAAATACACATGCATTGATTCGATATCATAATTTAAATGAAAGTACATGTTTTCAAGTTTATAACCAAATATGTAAACAAACCACCTATGAAAGCCAAAATAAGTGGGCATATGAACCATACACAATAACTTAACATGAAACTATATAGCTAGCTTACACTCTATATCCAAGAAGAATTGGAATTGAATTTAACCATGTTTTCTCCTTCAAATAATGTTAGATGAGTGATTACTAGTAATCAAGAAGAAAAGTTCTGTTAACACCGTTGTGAAAACATGGTTCAAAATTATAAAGTATGAACGAATGTTAGCACGCGGCTACACTTAGCTCATCCCTGTTTGGACCGTTGAGCATCTTTGGGTTGTGTACTTTCTTTAGGTCGTGGGGCAAGTGGTGGGTCATCCCCAGCTGTGTAAACATTATAACATGAAACGGAGTGCATCATATTAACCAGGTTGTGCAAAGTATAAATACAAGGACATGTGGGGCACAAAAGACAAAGCAATGACATTGTTTTAAATGCATAGACCACTAGCTCACTGGAATTCACACTTGGAAAGACAAATAGTGCGCATGGAAATGCAAGAATATAAATAAGCACGGACTGTGTCCACTTATACACAGCTTTTAACTACGGTAGGTATTTAGCCCGTTGGCCATCAACATGAAGTTAAAATTATGAGCTAAATTGCATGCCATGCCAACTACCTAAAAGTAGTACGTTCAGACCATAACAAGTCGTTGTGCCACGCCAGCCCAACTTTGGATCGTTTATCATTTTCCGTTGTTGAGACCTAGCAAGCCATAGATCATTCTCGATGTTTAGACCGCAACACATATATAAAAGTGTGAAACATAGATTGCACGTTCAACTCAAAGAGGGACACCCATCACTTCTTTTAGATCGCCAGCAGCTTCTAAGCTGTTGCCATCTCAGCTCGCTTTTGGGTCGTTGGAGTGATCCGGTCCGCTCATCAGCTTTTAGCCCTTTCTTAGGCCGCTGGTGCTTTTAGGTCGTCCATGCGAGTATAAAGAACAGGTTCTCATGGCCCAGTTGAGTCACAAATACCAGTTAGATTGTTAGTTTCGACGACCATCGTTGGGTCGTTCAACTACCTCAAGTCTTCGGTTCACTGGCACTTTAAGCTTGCTGAAAGCTTTAGGTCGCTACTTCTATTTTAAGTCGCGTATCACAGTTATGCTGCTTATTGAAGACCGACTGGATAGAGCTGGCACAGGGGATCACATAAGCTAATTTGCCAGCTGTAAAGTAAACTCATTATCACATAAAGGAAGAGCATGCATTAGGTCGTAGTATTATAAAATTAGCCTGCAAACCTTGTTAAGGACATGAGACATCATGAAGGCATGGTCGGTCCATAAAGGCAAAATTGCACCAATGTTTAGGTCGCTACATGATCTCATGTCATCCGCCTTTTAAGTCGTTGGTTTCTCCTACGGTCGTTGCTATCCTATTTGTTATCTTATCACACCATATATTTACAACCGTGCCACTCCATCTAAAAACCACTATAAATACCCCTCATAATTCACATTGAAGGAGGACCGAATTTCATTCCTACAAGGAGGTGCCACCAAATTCAAAGCTTGTCTACAACTTCACTAATGGCATCTATGGATCTAACAACTCATCTCAAACTTCATAAGGATCAAATCCATTTCAATGATTATTAGAGATCACTCCAATTGAATCAAAGCTCCTTGGATCTCATTAATGCTACATGATAAATATCTCCTATACAATTCAAACGATCTCTAATTCTCTCCAATCTTCTCCGAAGTCTAGATTGAATGATAGTTCACTATGAAGTCTATGAAGATCATTCAAAGTCTAAGTGATCAAGAATAGATACATCCATTATCACAAAGCTAAAAATCTCTTCATTTTCTTCGCCAAATTCAAGTGAAATTATATCATAAAGAGAGTAAAAAGAGAGAAATAAATGTATGAGTAATTTTATGAATGTTGTTAGCTCGAATATCATAATGAGAATTGATTAGAAAGTGGATGTAGATTCATTGTGAATCGAACCACTATAAAAATTCCTTTATCTTTCTTTTATGCTTTTTATTTTGTAATAGCGCGCTTCCACGTTTTAATCTTACCGAATCGGTGAAGTGCATCGTTTGTACCTTTGGTGTTGATTCCAAATTTAGAGTAAACATTTGGCGCCCACCATGGGGCCGCGTGCGCATTTCTCTTGATCCTAAGAGCCTACTTCTACCATAGATTCCGCAAATCTAAGATCTAGGCCAGTCGACGAACTATCTTCCAAATTCAAGGCCTTATCCGATATAATGGACAAATCTAAGAAGACTAATACCAATGCCATTGAAGAAAATAACAATGTTATCAATAACGAAACTACTTCACTCACTAACCATTTCAAAGTTGGATAAAATTCGATGTCCGGTGCTGGAGTAACTATAGCAGAATTAGATGCCGTTGTCGCTAACTTGAGCCAACGAATGGAAATTTCCAATAGAGCCTTAATCGATGCTAATAAAACTCTCGTGGATGCTAATCAAGCTTTGATGGATAAAGTGAGCGCTCTCCTATACGCTCAATCATATCCCGCTCCTCCTCCGGAAATCCATGTCAATCTTGAAGAGAATGCAAATTCATCATCCTCCGATCCTCATAATAATAAATTAGAAAGATTTGTTGGCAGCGTCGAAGACTCAAAGTTGAATGCTATAAACCGCTCCGATCAAAATAACCGACGAGTTGCAAGACCTGTCAAGGTGGCACCTTCCCATAGCAGAAGTAAAAGACCTAGATCCTCTAAACGTGATCGCTCGCCACAACGAATATCTGGAAAATAGATTGAGGTCCCCTCCCCGGAACGACACAACTCGAAGGAATATATCGTGGATGTAGTAAAGCAAATCATGAAAGATAACTTGCCTCGCAAGGATAGTGAAAGGGAATGGGACTTCTCCGTCGGCAAAAATCCATTCACAAAAAGGATCCGCAAAGCTGAATTCCCCAAAAAGTTCACTCATCCTACTTTGCCTCTGTATAATAGGACTTCTGATCCAAATCACTTCTTATACAAATATGAGTGGCACATGAATGTAGCCATGGCAACGGATGAGATTAAATGCTTGTGCTTCCCCCTCTATCTAGAAAGTGTCGCATCGTTATGGTTTACGAGGCTGCTGCCCAAATCCGTCGATCGATTTGATGATTTGACTCTGAAATTCGAAGAGCAGTTCAGGTTTCAAACTACAAAAGCTAAGGAAGTTATCTCTCTTACATCCATGAAGGAAAATCCAGAAGAATCAATCAAAGATTTCCTTAAAAGGTTTAATGATGTTGTATCTGAAGTAGGGAACCCCAAACCTCGCATGACCTTAATGTCTCTAATCGGCGCTATAGACAAGAAGAGCAAATTTGGCAAATGGATTAAAATGAAAGAGTCAAGCACACTTGAGAAATTCTATAAAAAAGACGAGGAGTACATGAGAGTTGAAACTGGCCCAGTACCTCTTCAGTTCTAACCCGCTTCTCGAAGCACCCAAAAATACTGCTACTTAGTACAATCAGAAAATTACCGGAGGTCAGAAAAGAGGAGGCGACGAAAAGGAAAATCGAGACGGAAAGAAGCCACGCTTTTCCAATCCATAAGAGCTAACACCTTTAAATGACACTCCAGAAAACATCTTTGCTGCAACCAAAGACACCGAAGATTATCCAATACCTAAGCCTCAGAAAATCAATGAACATCAAGCAAACTCTGGAAAGTTCTGTTGATTTCATAATCAGCCAGGCCACGACACCAATGGGTGTAGGCATATGAAATCACTGATCGAAGAGATGATTAGGAAGAATCGTCTGCAACAATATGTGAAAAATCCACAATCCTTAAACACTGTTTCGAATCCCCAGGGCCAGGGGGCAACAAACAATGAAGCTTTTGTTCAGACCATGCCAAGGCTGATCGTCAACTGATTACTGCTGATTGTGCTTCAATTCCGATGGCCCAGAATAAGCGATCAACATCGTCACTACTTTACTTCATGCTCTGTTTCCTGCTTTAGTTCATGCTTTATTTCATGTTCTACTTTCTGTTATATTCAAAACTTCTTGTAAACAGTCTATAATAACCTGCAAGTGATGTACTGAACTTTAGCTCTATGATTAAGAGCATATCTGTCTGAATTAATTTCTAGCTTGCAAATCTCATGTTAAATCAAAACTTGATTAAAAATGATTCCATGTTGCAGGCTGTCCGTCGAGCGCTTGTTCCTTCAGAATCAGACAAAGCAAAGCGACCCCAACAACACTAATTCAAGTACCAAATGCTGTAAATATCAACATGCACAAATGCAAGAATAGAAAAGCACCGCCTTGAGAAGTGAATGGGAAAAGTCGCAAAGATTCAAACAATGAACAAGCGCCACGACAATCAAATGAGAATATTGTAACTTTTATCGAAGGGGCATTCCTCTAAGTGAAAGTTTCAAAGGTTCGATCCCCAATCCGAGATAGCCCTCCAAGTCAAGCGGCCAACAAGAGAATCGGAGCCAACCCAAAGCTGGAATAACCAGCACCAAGTTTGAAGGATCAACAAACCTGATGTTGGAAGTACCAACATCAGGCCAGAAGGACCAGCAAACATGTTAGAAGGACCAGCACCAAGTCAGAAGGACCGACAAACATGATGTTGGAAGTACCAACATCAGGCCGGAAGGACCGGCAAACACACTGGAAGGACCAACACCAAGTCGGAAGGACCGACAAACCTGATGTTGGAAGTACCAACATTAGGCCGAAAGGACCGACAAACACATTGGAAGGACCAGCACCAAGTCGGAAGGACGGACAAACCTAATGTTGAAACTACCAACATCAGGCCGGAAGGACCGACAAACACGTAGGAAGGACCGTGCCAAGTCAGAAGGACCGACAAACTTGATGTTGGAAGTACCAACATCAGGCCAGAAGGACCGGCAAACACGCTGGAAGGACCAGTAAAAATTAAAGACCTCTACCGGGGTACCCAATTGATCGTCAAAACTAGGAAGTACCTGATGCGATAACGACGAACATTGGGGTTTAAACCAAAGACCTCTCCGGGGGCACCCAATTGGTCGTCAGAATCAGGAAGTCCCTGATGCGATAAAAACAAACATTGGGGTTTAAACCAAAGACCTCTCCGGGGGCACCCAATTGATCGTCAGAATCAGGAAGTACTTGATGCGTTAACAACAAATATTGGGCTTTGTCATCAAAGTCCTTTCCCGGGGCATTCCTTCTAAAATCACGGACGCTTGGATTAATCAGTATAATTGAGTAGCAAAAGTCTCCAATGACTGAATTAACCAAGCCAGGTTGCAAACAGAGTTTGGACATTAACCATTTAACTTGTGTAGTATTCAAAAATCTCAAACATGACAGGTTCTAAATTTTAACCCGAAACGGGGGCATGATGAGACGACCCCAAACCCCGTACTGACGGTGGCAAGGGTAATCCTTGGAATATAACACATAAACAGATAATAGCATAACAGAATAAAATAAATACACCAGATAATGCACAATAGAATATACTGGATAAGAGTAATCATCAGAGTTACACAACATACAGGATCATACTTAGTACAAATACAGTTCAGTTATACATAAATGTCTACAGCGGAAAACAAACATAATGTACAATAGGAGCTGAATAACATATAAAGAGATAAATAATAGAATCCATCTTCAGCTCCAGCTATCCAGAAAAAGCCAGCTAAAACCTGAATACAAGGCTGCCTGTGTAGAAAAAGGGGCACCCGAGTTTGAAAGTGAAACAAACTGCGAGTCAGTTGTGGGACTGGTATGAGAAATCTACTCAACACATTTGAAATAAGGCTAATCACAGGACCACGCCACTTTCGTGGAACGGGTTTACTCCATTGGATTTCCAGTGCTTTAAAACAAATCATTCTTTTAAACATCGTAATGCTCTTTATAAAAATGAAGCCATTATAAGACTCAGTTCCCATCAAACCGAGGCGCCTCGCAACAGCAACAACCACATAAGTCAAACTCATCAGGGCATGTAAAACCACTGACGCCACTTCTAACTAGAAGGAAACGCATGCCCTCCCTGATGTCCTCTCCCGTTTCTGGTTCATACCGGGGCGTGTGGTTCGCGAATTCACGTTATACACAAAGCTACGCCACACAGGCGGGGGCTTTGATCATCACCACAAGACTTTGCTTTTCAACAGAAGCCCTGATCACTGCATCTTAACATGCCACACAGGCAATTCACACCGTGCAACTGATAGCTATCAATCACACAGAATAAATTCCAATGTCAGACAAACTGTCCAATTGCAAGTCCGTTCTGGGTCTGAACGAAACCGGAGGCACTATATACCTCGCAAACTCATCGATCACCACGTACGTCTGGACGATCACCACTCATTATCCATATTTCGGGATGCCTCCCAATCAGGACCTCGGTTGCCATCCAAACGAGGTGAAGATCTCCTTTCTTCGACCACCGTCTTCATCTTCGATTCCTTATCGTCGATTCAGTTATTCAGAATGGGATAAACCCGGTCTTTCTGAGCAACTCGCGTATATAATAAATAAGTGCAACACTAACATACACACGCATCATTTCAATTCATTAGTCACTAACCGTCAATCAGTAAGAGAACGATTTCCCAAATATTAACCCCGAAGGCCGAAACCAACATCAGATCAACACCCAGGAAACCATTCGACTTAGCCAACCTTCAGTTAGTTTCTAAATTTCACATCCATATCGTTTATAATATTTTATAACGATTTATCGCTATTTTTATTTATTTTAAAATAGCCAATTTATTTAAAACGATGCTTCGGGCCATAACGCGGTCGTTGCGCTGTTTTCTTCAGATTTGATTTACACATATCTGAAAATCTAACCGTTGGATCTTCAAAAAATTTACATCATTAGAAAGATCTTTTCAAAACAAATCCAACGGTTCTAGTTTCGGGAAAATCAGACGGTCGGATCTCCCGGTATAATCGTTTGAAGTTTCGATTTCAAAATACGAACTACAGTGTCGTTATTCGATTAAATATAATTATATTTTTTTATATATATAAATATAATCGATTCTGGCGCTGTTTTTCTTCAGATTTGAATTAAACATTCCAGACAATCCAACCGTTGGATTTTTACAAAGTTGGTGCCGTTGAAAAGATATTTCCAAAGCGAACCCAACGGTTGCGATTTCGGGAAAATCCGATGGTTGGATCTCCCGTACTAATCGTTTGAAATCACGGTTTCAAAATACGAATTGCAGCTTCGTTATTCGATATATTTCAATTCTATTTATATATATATCGATTCTTCGATTTCAAAACTATATTCTTTTCATACATTTGATAAAAATGATATTTTTATCTAACTGGCTTCTATTTCAACACTTCACTATTTTTACCAATTCATGTATATACTAAAAATGTGATTTTTAATGTAAAACAATTTATTTCAAAACACGACTATTTTATATAGTTAATATAGGTGTTAAAAATAGGATTTTTATTATAAAACAATTTATTTCAAAACAAGATTATTTTATACATTTCATATTGATGTTAAAAATGGGATTTTTATTATAAAACAATTTCTTTCAAAATATGAATACCATTCAACACATGAATTTCAATTCAACGAATGAATTTTGATTCAACACATGAAGGTTTTCTATAGTTTGTATATATCGATAAAAAGGTGATTTTTATATTTAAAACACGAATAACATTCAACACATGAATTTCAATTCAACGAATGAATATCGATTCAACACATGAAGGTTTTCTATAGTTTGTATATATCGATAAAAAGGTGATTTTTATATTTAGAACACGAATACCATTCAACACATGAATTTCAATTCAACGAACGAATATCGATTCAACACATGAAGGTTTTCTATAGTTTGTATATATCGATAAAAAGGTGATTTTTATATTTAAAACACGAATACCATTCAACACATGAATTTCAATTCAACGAATGAATTTCTATTCAACACATGAAGGTTTTCTATAGTTTATATAAATAGGGTAAAAATGTGATTTTTATTGCTAAAACCATTTATTCAAAACACGAATACCATTCAACACATGAATATGATTCAACGAATGAATTTCTATTCAACACATGAAGGTTTTCTATTCAACAAACGAATATAATTTCAACACAGGAAAATAATTCTAACATATGAATATTATTCAAAATTTCGGCAGCATAACGGCAGGGTAGTTAAAACCGGGACCGTCCCTAGTACGGCTCCTCGCTCTACCTTAAAACCTCGCGGTTTTTGACAATGGGGAATCATGCATCTAGTTCGCACGCAGGCGGCATGTATATTTATTTCATTTCCACAAACTAATCCTATATGGTTTCAACCAAATATTTCTTAACCACAAACGGGTATTTTTCAACCACGATCAATCAATTTCAACCACAAACAATTCCAATCAACCATTCGCTATCAATCAACTTTCACACCAATCACAACCAATAAATATCGTCCATGGTTTGTGGACGAGGGGCGTATATATATATATATTTATATATAGCAATTCACTTCTATTTCAACACATATATAATTTTTACAACGCATATACAACTTATACATCGAACGTACAACTTATACAACGCTTATACAAGAGGTGTACAATGCTTATATAACTCATACATCGACTGTATAATTTATACATCATCGTTTTCCATATTGTTTATAAATTAGAAATCTCACATTGGGTTCCACTCCACCAAAAATAGCAGAAGGATCAGAAAAATATGCGGTCTCTTCTAGAATGTAGAAGACGTCCACACGGTCACAATGTTTCCTATTTCATCGAATTTCGTCAAGAAACGAAAAAGATATGATTTTTCAAAGTATGCAACGGTTTAAAGGTGTTAAAACGGTTTAAAATAAATTAGCCGAACCTTTTCTGAATTGGTTCCAAACTAGGTCAGCGATTATCGCACAAACCGTGAAGCGATTGGACGATCGGAGGGTGTAGCGTTGTCGAGAACTGAGCAGGCTTCCCGCACCACCTGGTGGGGCCCAGATCGATGCAGCAGGCGGGTCACGGCGGGGAGCTAAAGATGCGGACTTTAGAGCGTCGATTCGGCTTCGATACGCGACGAGGGGTGGTGAGGCTGCTATGGATTTGAAGCCCTCGAGGAGATCTTCAAAAAGTTGCAAAGGGTCGGGGGTCAACGAGGGACGAGGCGGTCGGAATCGGGGCTGGAAGATTGGAAGGCTCTTCCGCCTTCGATCGGGGAGAGAGAAAAAAGTTTTTTCCTTTTTTTTTATAAAAAATCTGATTGGCCGGTAGGTTTTAAAAGGGGTTTTCTGACACGACCACCAATCTAAACCCAACGACTATCGTCCCTAGCGTTTTACCCCCATTCCGAACATAATGGGATATGTTTCGTAGGCCCATTCGATTGTTTCAGTCAGTTTTCCTTCAAATTAAAATATAAAACATTCAATATTCGATTTGAACGTACATTTCAATTTGCCAAGGCCACAAACTAATTCGAAAAATTCCAGAAAAATAAATCTAGCTATGTTTTGATGATACGGACCCAAAAAAACTAGTTTCATCGAGTTCTAAGGCCGTTTGCAAAATGGTCCTTTTCTGGTCGATCCAATTTAACTGTAATTGACCAAAACACGTTTTCCTTTGCCACGCTCACATACTAGCTTCAAAAATTATGAAATTTGAAATCTAGAAATAAATTCACATCTCGGATCCAACAAAAGTGGTTTCGTCGAATTCCGAGGTCGTATGCAAAATGGCCAATTTCCCAGGCTATATAAATTCCATAGCGACCTTTCTGAAAATTCATTTGGCCATAACTTTTGCTTCCCGCTATGAAACTTCGATTTTTTAGATTCGTTAGAAAGGTATTCACTAACAAATTTAAATATTTCTGGTTTCACTCAAATCCGTTTTGTTTTGCACCCGGTACAGTCCGACAAAGTTTGAATTCAATTTTTGAAACTGCAGCGCCATTTCAGGCCTTGTTTATAATTAGAGTTAATTATATTCCTTTTCAATTGTCGATTCAAACTCAATTTTCATCTTTCTTATTTAAAATATTTAAAATCCACTATTTTAGCCAATTAATTTTTTTTAAATTGGTTCAGATTTTCCGGGTCGTTACACATGAATACCTAGAGCTTCTCCAAGAAGAAGCGGAAAATAAGTCACAACTACGAATTTCATAAATATAAAATATCGTGCAAATCAGTTAGAATAACAACACTTGAAATCCATAGTCGAGTTATGTTGACTAGTCGTTCTTAGGTGTCAACACGAATTCAAGTTAGAATGTAGAGTTTTTGCAGACAATACTCAATAGATTTTAAATCATTGAGTAAAACAAATCTGTAAAAACTCTTCACTCTTCATACCTAAATGTTTAACTGACTAATCTGTTGTTGATTTGGGCAGTCAATAACAAAATTTTAGCCCAGAAATATGCAATGTTGTAGAACAGGTTGTAGCGATGAACAAGGCCTGAGTTGAAACTGGGGCATTCGCATACTGACACAACATTGTCGAACAACTGATTCTGAAATTCAAAACTGAAGTGTCTGTATCCAGTACAACATCAACAAATAGCAGAAGCAAATCAGATCACACAAGCCAAAATATGTCAACAATGGCATTCATTTCGAAACTCGCATTTCTCGCAAGCAAAAAATACAGGCTTCGAGGGGAAAATGTTGACACCGTTGTGAAAACGCGGTTCAAAATTATGAAGTATGAATGAATGTTAGCACGCGGCTACACTTAGCTCGTCCCTGTTTGGACCGTTGAGCATCTTTGGGTCGTGTACTTTCTTTAGGTCGTGGGGCAAGTGTTGGGTCATCGCCAGCTGTGTAAACATTATAACATGAAATAGAGTGCATCATAATACCCAGGTTGTGCAAAGTATAAATACAAGAACACGTGGGGCAAAAAAGACAAAGCAATGACATTGTTTTAAATGTATAGACTACTAGCTCAATGGAATTCACACTTGGCAAGACAAATAGTGCGCATGGACATGCAAGAATATAACATAAGCATGGACTGTGTCCACTTATACAAAGCTTTTAACTACGGTAGGTACTTAGCCCGTTGGCCATCAACATGAAGTTAAAATGATGAGCTAAATTGCATGCCATGCCAATGACCTAAAAGTAGTACATTCAGACCATAAAGGTTGTTGTGCCACGCCAACCCAACTTTGGATCGTTTATCATTTTACGGTGTTGATACCTGGCAAGCCATAGATCGTTCTCAATGTTTAGATCGCAACACGTATATCAAAGCGTGAAACATAGCTAGCACGTTCAACTCAAAGCGGGACGTCCATAACTTCTTTTAGATCGCCAACAGCTTCTAAGCCGTTGCTAGCTCAGCTCGCTTTTGGGTTGTTGGAGTGATCCAGTCTGCTCATCTGATTTTAGCCCTTTTGTTAGCCCGATGGTGCTTTTAGGTCGTCCAAGCGAGTATAAAGAACAGGTCCTCATGCCCCAGTTAAGTCACAACAACCAGTAAGATTGTTATCTTCGACGACCATCGTTCGGTCGTTCAACTACCTCAAGTCTTCGGTTCGCTGGCACTTCAAGCCCGCTGAAAGCTTTAGGTCGCTGCTTCTATTTTAGGTCGCGTATCATAGTTAAGCTGCATATTGAAGACCAACTGGATACAGCTAGCATAGCGGATCACGTAAGCTAATTTGCCAGTTGTAAAGTAAACTCATTATCACATAAAGCAAGAGCATGCATTAGGTCGTGGTGTTATAAAATTAGCCTGCAAAGCTTGTTAAGGACATGAGACATCATGAAGGCGTGGTTGGTCCGTAATGAAAAAAGTGCACCAATGTTTAGGTCGCTGCATGATCTCATGTCGTCCGCCTTTTAAGGTCGTTGGTTTCTACTAAGGTCATTGCTATCCTATTTGCAATCTTATCACACCATATATTTACAACCGTGCCACTCCATCTAAAACCACTATAAATACCCCTCACAATTCACATTGAAAGGGGATCGAATTTCATTCCTATAAGGAAGTGCCGCCAAATTCAAAGCTTGTCTACAACTTCACTAATGGCATTTATGGATCTAACAACTCATCTCCAACTTCATGAGGATCAAATCCATTTCAATGATTATTAGAGCTTACTCCAATTGAATCAAAGCTCCTTGGATCTCATTGAAGCTATATGATAAATCTCTCCAATACAATTCAAACGATCTCTAATTCTCTCCAATCTTCTCCGAAGTCTAGATTGAATGCTGGTTCACTATGAAGTCTATGAAGATCATTCAAAGCGTCTAGGTGATCAAGGATTGATACATCTATCATCACAATGCTAAAAATCTCTTCATTTTCTTCGCCAAATTCAAATGAAATTTTATCATAAAGAGAGTAAAAAAGAGAGAAATAAATGTATGAGTGATTTTATGAATGTTGTAAGCTCGAATATCATAATGAGAATTGATTGGAAAGTGGACGTAGATTCATTGTGAATCGAACCACTATAAAAATTCCTTTTTCTTCATTTTATGCTTTTTATTTTGTAATAACGCGGTTCCATATTTTAATCTTACTGAATCGGTGAAGTGCATCGTTTGCACCTTTGGTGTTGATTCCAAATTAGGAGTAAACAAATTCTAGTGATGATTGCTAAACAAACTTTTGATTATTTTTATCAATAGGCTAATTGACATGAAAATTTTCTTAAATAAATTTGAATTACAATGGAGATATAATGTCACAATTAAGATTCAGTGTAACGACCCATATTTTGGGGAGTCATATATTTAATTTAATTTGTTATTTTAAATATTATATTTGGAATATTATGGATTTTAATATTTGATTCGTTATTGAAATGAAGTTTGAACGTTATATATTATATAACTATAAAACAAGCTCTAAATGGCGCTGTAGTTCGTAATATGGAGTTTTGAACTTCAATTGAATATACATGATCCGATATAAGTCGGATTTCTGTGAAACAAGAAACGTATGAATCTCGTTGATGATAATCTTCACATGAAGAGAAAAATCCAGATTTCGTATTATAGATTGTTAGTTATGGCCAAATCAAAATTTGAAATAGTCGCTATGGAAATCGTTATTTAATTTATAGGCCTTTAAAATAGGCATTTTTCAAACGGTATCCATTTTCGATGAAACCAGTTTCATTGGAACCGTAACGTTAAATTATTATACGGTATTAAATTGCATGGCAAACCGATGTCGTATGTGACTACGGTAGCAGTAAACGCCCAGTTAATTCCTATAGCGCGTAATTAAATTAAATTAATTTAATAAAGGAGTATTTGCATATAATGTAAGCAGATGATCGAATTAGGCCACGAAACCAGTTCCGTTCAGTTCGTATCGTCGATTAGAGTCAAAATAGCTATATAGTTTGTTATTTTTGAAAACTGGGTAATTTGGTGTCCAAAATGGCATTTCGGTGCATATAAAAATAGCGTACCGGGAAACAGTCTCGGAATGCGACGAAACTGATGTCATTGGATTTATATTAGTTAATTATTGTATAATTTAAATTTGTGTGTCAATTGGACATACCGTTTGATTGTGGCAGCGATAAACGCCCAAATAAATTCTATTATTTTGGTCAATTTAGACAGGGGTAACTTCAAACGAATGAATGACTGGCCAAATGAACTCCGATTTGGAACAAACATGATTCATTGGATCCGTTAGGAAGAGGTCTAGTAAAATGTCAAGGTCCCAAATTTTTGGATTTTTTCTGTAATTATAGGAATTTTAAACATGTGATTTTCCATTGATAATTATAAAGGACTTTTCACAAACGACCTCGAAATTCAACGAGACCTGTCCTATAGGATCCGAAATATTTTTTATGTTAGGATTAGTATTTTTATCGTAAAACAGAAGTCGTTTGTGTCAGTTTTAAATGATACTTTAGTGGTAAGTTTCATTTTTATTAAAATAATATTTAATCATCCCCATTCCTTTATAAATATAGGTTCAGCAAACCCTTATTTGCGTCAAAACACTTTCCTTTGGTCAACGCTGGGAGCCGCCACCTTAATAACAACGAGCGGCTACAAACTCTCCATAAATTTATCAAATTTTCTCCCAATTCGTTAATCTAAATCGAAATCATTCAACAGTGTTGTGTTCAGCTCTGAGAGCTTGCAAAATTGGACGGCCATGATCATCGTTAGTGATCAGTTGTGGCTAGGGCAGCGCCTTGAAGGATCAGCGTTTGGGAAGCGATCTGAGGTGAAGGAGGCGATCGGGTGGCAAGCTGCTACAGTCGAGGGCCCAGGAAGGTTAGGCGCTACTATGGGTCATCTCAGATTGACCCCAAGTCGTCGGCGCGACGTACTCAGGCAGTGTCGAGGTCAGTGAAGGCCGAAGCCTGCTAGGAAGGAGACGTGAGGAGACATGAAATTAGACCGTATATCCTTTAAATAGTGGAATTTGTTTAACGTTAAACTATAATTTAGAAATAATTAATCATTATCATTTAAATCATTGTTAATAAATTACAGATGGGTTCAGAAGCCTTGGAGTAGAACATAAACAAAGGGGGAACGAGAGGATTAAAGTTTGATTGGCCTTATCCCATTTGCAGAAGGTCAACGACGGATTATCTAAGTGAAAAAATATAACTAGTTATATTAACAATATTAATTAAGGGGTTATTAAATTTATAATTAGATTACTAATGATTTTATAGTATGGGCTGATTCAGGAAACCAAAACGTGATGATCAACCGACCTTTTAAATTTGACTAAAAGTATAGTTATAACACAAATTGTTTAATTAAGCTAATTAATGATTATTTATAATAATTTATAATATATCCTTTTACTGAATACAGGAATGATTGGTACCGAAGAACATAAGGCAACATGAAAATTGTATCATCCTGTTAAGTTGATAACCAAGTGACCAATGTAATTAATTATAAATAAATCGTTAATTCAGGAAACTAATGATTTTATTTAAACCGTATATATTTATAATGGTGTAATTTTCACCCATATGATCAGTATGGAACAAACCAAGATACGTGGGCATCCTCTCAACGAGGTCTACATTGTGGAACAAGAGCGGACACAATTGGAATCATCCGGGTTTTATTTTAAATTAAACACTCGTTTAATTTAATTAAAACCAACCATTTAATCCAAGGTACCAACTCAAGATGAGTTAAACTCACTCAGTTTTTCCCATTTATATTTTTTATAAATTGAATTTTTATTTTGTGTGCTTTGGTTTCCAATGGTTGACTATTTGCTAATTATATATTTATTTGTTGATTTAACTGATGAAATTAAGCCATTGTTTAATTTCAGTGAAATACCAAATCTTTATTTTAACGATTGGAACCAATAAAGGTAACATACCTTGATTGGTCACGTTTATTTATAAACGTGTTTAATTGTTCGAATTGTTTTGTTGATTGATTGATGTTAAACGGTCGTTATTTGCTGTTATAGAAATTATCAGTTAAATGTGATTGAATGATCTGCTTTGTGATAACCATTTGAATACAAGGAGGAACAGGTTGGAGGGACCCAACGGGATTCCTCAAATATATTATTTATTTTCATATTATCATATATGAACTGTCATGATTGGATAATTGATTTGATTAGTGATCATTGACTGAAATTTCAACCTGTGTTTTGTTTTAACCAATGGGCAATATTGGTTAGGTAATGAGCAGAAAATGGCCTAAGAGTCAATTGTTTGTTTATATTGATTTACCGTCAGGTGGATCGATAGAATTGAAGTTATAAAATTATTTTATAACTAGAAATAGATTTTGAAATATATTATTTTGAATAAAAGTTTATAAATAAGAAATGAATATTTATTATTTATTGAATTAATTTATACTTAATTGATTTTATAAGATAAATCCTGATGTCAATAAGATTTATAAACAAGTGAAGAGAAATTAATCGAACAGTTAACTTGGATAATTGTTTTGTTAAGAAACAATTAAATGGATTTATTTAAATTAATTATATTTTTAATTAATTTAAAGGAAGAACGAAATGGGAATCGGTTAAGGAGATAACCGTGTTTCGAGTTGATTAAATTGACCATTTTTAACTAGAATTAATTATTGAATTAGTTTGTTTGGATTAATCCAATAAAGTAGTTTAAAGAATATTTGTTTAATTTTAATAGGGTTTTAAAAAGGGATTTTACTAATTATTTTAGTGAATAAAGAAATTAACTATGGACGTAGTTAATGATCGAAGTAAATTATAATTGTAATTAATAATAATTTAGGGAATTACTTTTTAAATGAAAATTCATTTAAAAAGTAATCGAATTGAAATGAAATCTAATGGAATGGTGGAAGGAGCTATGAACGGGTTTTATATTTAAAAACCAAAATTTTATAACGAAGTTATAAAAGGAATTTTAAGTCAACACCATAGCTTGAAATAAGTGTTACTTAATTGTTTGAATTATGTCAAAGGAGATTGTAAAAAAAGGGTTTATAATAAAACAAGGTTATATAAAAGAGGTTTAAAATGTTAAAGCATAATTTGAAATTTACGTTCCTAAAAAATGATATTTTGTAAAAAGGGGGAAAATTGAAATAAGATTTCCAAAGCGGGGAATGGTTGAATAGATTTGAAAGGAGATTGGAAATAGGGAATTTGTAAAGAAGTGGGTCGTAAGATTGCATAGCAAAAATCCGAATTTATAAAGTGAATTGGTTTAAAGAGGCAGAGTTAAAAAAATGGAGTTTTATAAAGAAGTTACATAATTATCAAATTAAGAAATAATGGGATGTTCAAAAGTAAGAAGGTTTTATGAAACCGTATTTCAAATGGAATAGTTAAATGGAATTTGCTTTTGATATTAGAATGAAGTATCGGGTTTTTGGGATTACAGCTCGTATCTATCTGAAGATAAGAACGTGTTGATCAAGGTCCGAGAGGTAATTAAAATACCCCAACTTGAACAACATCAGAATTATCTGAAGATGATATTAGTTGGTAATCGATAAAGAGGTTAGTGATAAGTTATTATTTCCATTAGTGATAATAATGCAACGTTTGGTGAAAATTTGGAGAATATATAACGAGAGATCCGAAGTGAAGAAATTAGCAAAAAGTGAAAATATATAATGAGAATTCCAAAGTAAAAGGGAAATAAAGAGGGAATTGGGGGGAATTATAATGATATTTTAGAGTCAGGAAGGAAATGTAAAAGTTGTTATTCAATAAGAATAAACACTGAATGTTGTCATGTATTGAATAAAGGATATTTTGTAATGTTGTTTTATGAATAATAAGTTGAATTGATTTCCCAATACCGGATAATAACGTGGCTAAAGTTTTGAAGGTGAAAATAGGAATCTGGATATAATATAGGAATTTCTAAGTATAGAAATGGATTTGTTTAAAGAATAATCTTACGATAAAAAATGAAAAGCTATACTTATAATATCGAAATATTTAAGAGTTTTAAAATTTACATTTGTTTTAATTAAAAGGCCAAGTGATGCTGAATACTGAACCAGTAAACTCATTGGATTTTCATGATTGAATCACTATTTATTTTAATAGTTAAATCATCGACTATCAAATCTGTCCAATACGTTTGTCGGTACGGAAAGACCAGGATCGAATTTATATTCGAAAACCATTCCAACCAACAAATACGTGAAGATATCAGAAGATGATCAAGATAAAGCATTGAAGACCGTGGATCTCCATTAAATGGAAGAACCGCTAATAAATCTTTGGTTAGCTCCCAGAGATAAACTGTGGTTCTGTCGTGGTTGGAACTACGTGTTGCAAGGACTTCTCGCTAATGATCCATGGGGTGATTCCTATATTGGATGCAGTAGGAGAGTACCTTCGGTTCATCCTATTCCTGGATGACTCGTATGGATGGATGTCAGACAGAGTATTTCCAAAGGAATCGCATACGTTGATTTCTTCAAACGCACCATAGTTGTAGCGGAGGACGACGGTTCTCTTAACAACTAGATTATTTTTGTGGACGTCAATTAGTGATATCCAACAGATCTGACGATGTGGCATTCAAAGTGAATGATGACCAGATGTTTAGAAGTTAATGTAAACCTCAAGCCTCATCAACCAGAAAATGACAAAAATCGGGCAGGCAACATGACTATGTGGGTCGCTCCCATTAGGGTGTATAATCACCTATCTGGAGAAATTCCTTTTGCTTCTTTAATCTATTTCGATGCTGTCCCTTTTCGAGAAATGGTGGTTTGAGCCCAACCGTTGGTGATATACATTCGATACACTCAAGCGAAATGAGTGGTTGGTCATTTGTGGGCCGGATTGCAAGACGTTCTTGTTGAACCCAGTGTATTCCCCTCTAGACATACATTGTCGGCAGGTGGTCCTATACCTTGTCACAGTCGGAATCTAATCTCCAATAAGCGCCTGCGGTTTTGATTGTATACTATATATGTGGAGCATGAGATGCAAGCGTTCCGCTAGATTGATATTTACTTGTATTTAGACACTATTATAATATCAGAAAAAAATATTGATTTCAAAAATGGTTTTAGGTTATCGTAAGGTAAAAACCGTCTATATTTATGTGTGGATTTGGTCTTACGATTATTGTAACGACCCGGTTTTTGACGATCTTGGTTATCCGATATACAACACATATCGAACATCCAAGGATCGAAAATAACCGAATGGTTAATGAAAGAAATTAGAGGGTGAGAATAGATAAGATAGAAACTTATAGAATAGAAGAAGAAGAAGAACATCATCATCAGAGTAAACACGAACCTTATAGCGGAACGAATAAAATATAACATAACTTTTGAAATACATACAGTATATGTATACAATAACATTGCAAAGTACAACACTTACAACAACAGCGGAAATAAACAATAGCTATATAATCCTGAAGCCTCCTGCTCCAAGCTCTCCAAGTGCATCTGTAAAATCCTGACTACTTGACTGCCCATACAAATTTAGGCACCCAAGAGTTTAGGGAAAACAAAACAAAATAAACTCCGAGTCAGTTATGGGACTGGTGTGAGTAAAACAGTTTTAACAGCTTGAACAAGTAAACGATATCTCATAAGACCACGCCGTATAACGGAACGGGTTTTTCCCTTATGATAATCCAAATTATCTTTATATCAAAACCTTTTGATATTATAATAATGTCTATCAACCACAATATAATAATCATCTAGCATAACATCTCACGTTCTACATATATAGTATACAATCAAAACTGCAAGCACGTATTGGGTAATGGATTTCCAACTATGACAAGGTATGGAACCACCTTCCGATCAGTGTACTTGTAATAACCCGGAAATCTGGGCCAATTTAAAAATTTTATTTTGGCAATTTTAGCGAATTTTGATTATTTAAAATGAATTATTTTAAATAATATCGACGAGAAATTTATTTTGAATAGAATTCGAACATATGTATTATATAGTTCGTCGTTAGAATATAAATAATTACTTATATTTATAAAAGGAATTGAAAATGGCGCGGTAGTTCGATAATTCGATTTCAAACCTCAATTGAATGTACCGGGTGCAAAATAAACCGGATTTTAGCGAAACCAAAAATAATAGGATCTATTTGAGAATATATTTCCAACGAATCCGAAAAATCGAAATTTCATAGTGGGGATAAAAAGTTATGCCCAGTTGAAAATTCAGAATATTCGCTATGGAATTCAGGCCCTTAAAAATGGAAATTTTGCAAACGATCTCGGATTTCGACGAAACCACTTTTGTTGGATCCCTGATGTCAAGTTATTGCTAGATTCCAAATTTCATAATTTTTTGAATCAATATGTGAGCATGGTAAAGGAAAACGCGTTTGACCAGTTTCAGTTGATTTTAATCGACTGGAAAATGACCATTTTTCAAATGGTCTCAGAATTCGATGAAACTAGTTTTGTTAGGACCGTATCGTCAATACGAAGCTAGAAAATATTTTTCTGGGATTTTTCGAGTTAGTATGTGACCCCAGTAAATTGAAATGCGCGTTAAAATTCAATATATAGAGTTATATGTTGATTTTGACGAAAACTGATCGAAACAATCGAATCAGCTTACGATACATATCCCATTGTGTTCGGAATGAGGGTAATTAGCAATGGACGACAGGCGGTGGGCCATGTTTAGAGTTCGAAAATAAAAGTTGCTTTTTGAAATCAATAAATAATTAAATATATATATTTTATATAAACCCCCCATTCCCTCTTCTTTCTCTCCGTTGACCAGTTTACAATAGAAATAAAAAAAAACCCTCGACATCGTTTGAACCCGCGCCGCCCATCGAAGCCTTCCCCCGTCGCCGTACCTCGCCGCCACCCATCCCAGTCGCGCCTCCACCTCTCCCTTCCCCCTCCGCTCCTCCCTTCTCCTCCTCTCTCCTCTGTCGCTCGAACCCCACGCCCCCTGACCAAATCGCCACGCCCTGGCCACCTGAACGCCGCCGCCGACCACCAGCGTCGTCACCGACCCCCTGCGCCTCTCCTCTTCAAATAACAGTAAGTATTTATTTTATTTTAGTTATTTTATTTCATTTTTTTTATGTAATAACTTTTAGTATAAAAAAAAACTAATTTCTCTACCATATAAAAACTGAATTTTTTAAATAGAAAAGATTAGATTTTTAAAATAGAAAAGATACGATTTTTAGCGGTGTAAAAATAGAATTTTTATCTATATAGTAGTAGTATAAAAATGTGATTTTTATACACATGACAACAAAGTAAAAATTCGATTTTTATATATTGAATAGCAAAGTAAAAATTCGATTTTTATATATTGAATAGCAAAGTAAAAAATTCGATTTTTATATATTGAATAGCAAAGTAAAAAATTTGATTTTTATATATTGAATAGCAAAGTAAAAATTTGATTTTTATATATTGAATAGCAAAGTAAAAATTTGATTTTTATATATTGAATAGCAAAGTAAAAATTCGATTTTTATATATTGAATAGCAAAGTAAAAAATTTGATTTTTATATATTGAATAGCAAAGTAAAAATTCGATTTTTATATATTGAATAGCGGTATAAAAATGTGATTTTTATCTATTGAAATGAAGCGATAAAAATATAATTTTATTTGAACAGCATGAAAAGACTGCAATGGAATTTCAGTCAAATCCAGACAGTTCAGCAGTTCAAAAGCAAAGCACAGCGGAGTGGAACCCTCAGTGAGAACTTCTCACCTTTTAATTTAATTTTCTAGTTAAAATATATGCTAGGATGCAGACGGTGTTTAGTAGCACCCGACACCCGTCGTCCACAGACCATGGACGGCTTGTATGCTTGTTTGTTTGATTTTGATGTGTAGTTGATTGTGTGATGTGAAGTGAAATGAAATAAAACATTTAGTTGAAATAAAATATTTTATAGTGGAAAATATTTTATAGTTAAAAATAGAATTTTTAACGTGTATATGAAAGGAAATAAATAAATATAAACAAATCGGACGATTTGTTTATATACACACATTCGACTGATATTGATTGGGACGGTAAATTTTACACATCGCCCGACTGCACAAATAAAATCTGTGTTTGATGGTTTGAAACCCCACACGGGTATTGGGAGTATATTTGACGTACACTAATCCCGATTGTTTAGTTGTATGTCGATCGATTGATTGACAGGCTGTTATAAGCATTACATATTTATATTTGATGCTTATACAGTGTAGAATGCACTTTGGATGATGGTTGATTATTCATTGTTGTTATTGTATACATGTGTTGTAGAAAATCCATATAATTAACATTATATGGTAATTGATTGGGCCTCATTCCAGTTTTGAAGTAGAAATATTTGAAAAAGAAATATTTGAATAGAAATATTTGAAAAGGAAATATTTGAAATAGAATATTTGAAAATAGAAATATATGAAGCCGTGTTGATTGGATTTACGCCATTTTGATGTGAACGATATTCATATCGATTTTATTCATTTTATAATGAATATCGAAAGTGATTTCAAAATCTGATATTTCGAAATGAATTGAAATTGAATATAAAATGAATTCGAATTGAAATTGAATAGAATTGAATTTGAATAGAAAATGAATTCGAATTGAATAGAAATGAATTTGAACAGTAATTGAATAGAATTGAATTCGAATTAAATTGAATTGGTATTGATTTTTGGGTTTATCGTGAACAGTGTTTTAAATAACACTTATTCTTTAACCCGATAATTAATGAAATGTGATTTTGGGTTGTCGTGAACGGTATCTTCAATAATACTGTTCTTAGACCCAAAGGAGTTAAGAAAATCAGAAACTAACTGGAGGTTAGTTAAGCTGAATGGTTTCTAAGGTATTGATTTGATGTTGGTTTCGGCCTTCGGGGTTAATACTTAGGGAACTGCTCACTTGCTAATTTACGGTTAGGGACTGATTGAAATGTGATGTGATTTTGGGTTTATCGTGAACCGTGTTTTAAATGACACTGATTCTTTAACCCAGTTAAAGATTAAAACTAAGTGGAGTTTTAATGAATCTTTAATTAGAGTGAAAAGATCGAGAATGGAGTATCACCAGTTTTGCTCCAGGCGATAGTTAAATCTTTAATTAGATTTGAACGTGAAATGGTAATTAAATTTACCGATAACACCGTGGTGTTAGGTATGAAGTATTACCAGTTTTACTTCATGGGATGAATAGGTTGGGGTTGGGAAATTAAAATAAATGATTACTTTGGTAAGGTTCATTAATCCCGACTAGTTTGAATTGATATTCAAAGAAAGATTAAAGAATAAATTTAAAGGATTTATCTTTGATAAAATTAATGGGAACCTTTCTCTATGAATGTGAAATTTAGAAACTAACTGTCGGTTAGTTAAGCAGAATGGTTTTCTGAATATTGATCTGATGTTGGTTTCGGCCTTCGGGGTTAATATTTGGGGAATTATTCTCTTGATTAATTACGGTTAGTGACTGATGAATTGGAATGAGGTGTATGTTGTGTTTGTGTAATACTTGTTTATAATATACGCGAGTTATCCGGAAAGACCGGGTTTATCCCATTCTGAATAACCGATACGACGATAAGTCGAAGATGAAGACGATGGTCGAAGACCGGAGGTCTTCACGTCGTTTGGATGATTACTGATGATCTTGATTGGGATGTACACCCAAGAAGATGGAAGCAGTTGGTGATCGTCCATACGTACTTGGAGATCAATGGATATGCGGGGTACTAGGTGCCTCCAGTTTCGTTCAGACCCAGAACGGACTTGTAAATGGACTGTGTGTCTGACATGGGATTTCAGTCTATGTGATTGATTTCTATTAAATATATATCTGTTTGGCGGCGGAGAATTTATTCTCTTGCTTAACGCCCTTCTCTGAGACGTACGAGCTCAGGGGTTATATATTGATAGGTATCAAACGCATGGAGTGAATTGCCTGTGTGGCATGCTTAAGTGGCAAATGATCAAGGCTTCTGTTGAAAAGCAAAGTCTTGTGGTTGATGAGCAAAGCACGACCTGTGTGGTGTAGCTTTGTGTAACGTTGATTCACGTGCCTCACACCCTGGTGTGAACCAAAACAGGAGAGGACGTCAGGGAGGGCATGCGTTTCTTTCTAGGTAGAAGTGGCGTCAGTGGTTATACACGCCCTGACGAGTTTGACTTATGTGGTTGTTGTTGTTGCGAGGCGCCTTGGTTTGATCGGACGATCCGGGTCCGATGGAGTCATTCGTTGGCTCATTTACGCCCCATAGGGCGGGGAAACACATGTTCAGGGTTTAAGTTTAATCCACATCGGTGGACTGGCCCTGAGGATCCAAGGGTCACTCGAGCTCTGATCCTGAGACACGGGCTAGAGCGTCTCGAATCGGTTGAGGACTATCTTTTGCCTCGGTTCACAGATGGAAATCCAATTTCCAAATACGTGATTTTGCGGTATTAATTGTAGAACTAGTATGGCGACATGATATATGGTACCCATGCCGTCTATGATTGATACTTATGATTTGGAATTGTTTTATAAATTATGCACTTGTAATAGTATCAAATGATTTGTTTTAAACGTACTAAGCATATTTGGCTATTATAAGGAAAAACCCTATCCCTCGGCTTGCGTTGCATTGTATGATAGGACCTGGGTCTTATAATAGCTTCATTTTTTTTATTTAGCATTGCGTTGTTTGTTATATGCACTGGTATTCTTGGGAGGAAACCCGTTCCATGTTATACGGCGTGGTCCCTTGATTTGCCTAACTTTAAAAATAAAGATTAATAACTTTTTTAGTTCTCACACCAGTCCCATGACTGACCTGGAGTTTATTGTTTTGGCCTAAACTCTGGATGCCCTTATTTTGACACCGGCAGCTAGTAGTTTTGGTTTTGCTGATTTATATTCACAGGATCCTGGTTTACAGCTGGAACGATATCCGGAAAGCTTTGTATCCGTATATCTCTTCTAGTCGTGTATTGTATTATTTTCCGCTGCTATGTAATGTATTGTAATCTTTGATATTTTCTGTTGTGTAATATTCATTTATACTCTGTATATTCTTATATTCTGATGGAATTGTTGTAATAAATAATGAAATGTTCTTCCGTCTGCGTTCTATTTTGTCGTGTTCTCAAAACAATCAGGCGTTTCGAACAGTCTAGATCGGTTTAGCGACTAATTCGGATCGAGCGAAATTCCTTGTTGTCACAGTTGGTATCAGACCTTTGGTTTACAAAGCTCAGAGAACAAGACGAACTAGAACCATAAGAAAGAACTCATCAGATATTGGATTAGTAATATCCAATGGGGATGACTCGTTAGAGATGGGATCAGTAGTATCCTAGAACGAGTGTGAAGAGTATATTTTTGAAAATGAGAACAAATTTTGTTTTGAAAATTTAAATCAACTATTCGTATTTGATTATTTATTTTAAATTGATTTGGAAAATCCAATATATAATGATTTTGCATATGCGTCTTGCAAACGTGTATTCGAAGTTTTAATATACTGAATAGTTATATAATCATACTCTAGTTGCCCAGGGATAATTCTGGTGATGGGGCACCGTCGCCAGTATTTATTTTCGAGTAACGGAAGTGAGATTTCTATGTTTCCATTAGACTGGTGTGAGAACCGAAATTAGATAGGGCCTATCGTTGTGAATTGGCATCAAAAACATGATTTTCTGTATATGTATCAAAATTATGAATTTGAAACGTTAATCCACTAATTGATTGATGTTTGTGTTGTTTGTTTATTTGTTTGATAATTTTGAACCATTACGCCTAATTGTAGCAAATATTGAATTGTATTGAAAATTGGTCGCATTTGCTTGCATATACATGTACTGACATTGAACAGGTCATAGCAAAGAGGCTAGAGCAGAAGAATAAAATTGTTTGCCCGACAAATAGGTACATGTTTATCATAATTTACTATTTTGTTTGGGTGATGATGATTTTATGAGCCGATTGGCTAGCTGCTTGTCTTTTTCTTTTTCTTTTTGAGATTAGAGGGCCTATATGGCAATTTCGGGATTTTCCCGTGCTCCCAGTGCAGGGGAGGTTATGGCGAAATTTTTCGAAAACTTACGGTGTTAGCCAAATTTTTGAAAAATTTGAAAAGTTCTTAGAAACTGAAAAGTTGAAGGACTTAAGCCGTAGTCAAAACACTGGAAGTTGAGTTGAATTGTTAAATAACTTTCGCCTTCGTTCCTTTTCGGGGACGAAAAGTTTTAAGTGGGGGAGATTGTAATAACCCGGAAATCTGGGCCAATTTAAAATTTTTATTTTGGAAATTTTAGAGAATTTTGATTATTTAAAATGAATTATTTTAAATAATATCGACGAGAAATTTATTTTGAATAGAATTCGAACGTATATATTATATAGTTCGTCGTTAGAATATAAATAATTATTTATATTTATAAAAGGAATTGAAAATGGCGTGGTAGTTCGATAATTCGATTTCAAACCTCAATTGAATGTACCGGGTGCAAAATAAACCGGATTTTAGCGAAACCAAAAATAATAGGATCTATTTGAGAATATCTTTCCAATGAATCCGAAAAATAGAAATTTCATAGTGGGGATAAAAAGTTATGCCCAGTTGTAAATTCAGAATAGTCGCTATTGGAATTCAGGCCCTTGAAAATGGAAATTTTGCAAACAATCTCGGATTTCGACGAAACCACTTTTGTTGGATCCGTGATGTCAAGTTATTGCTAGATTCCAAATTTCATAATTTTTCGAATCAATATGTGAGCGTGGCAAAGGAAAACGCATTTGACCAGTTTCAGTTGATTTTAATCGACTGGAAAATGGCCATTTTTCAAATGGTCCCAGAATTCGACCAAAGTAGTTATGTTAGGACCGTATCGTCAGTACGAAGCTAGAAAATATTTTTCTAGGATTTTTCGAGTTAGTATGTGACCCCAATAAATTGAAATGCGCGTTCAAATTCAATATATATAGTTATATGTTGATTTTGATGAAAACTGATCGAAACGATCGAATCAGCTTACGATACATATCCCATTGTGTTCGGAATGGGGGTAATTAGCTATGGACGACAGGCGGTGGGCCTCGTTTAGAGTTCGAAAATAAAAGTTGCTTTTTGAAATCAATAAATAATTAAATATATATATTTTATATAAACCCCCCATTCCCTCTTCTTTCTCTCCGTTGACCAGTTTACAATAGAAAAAAAACCCTCGACATCGTTTGAACCCGCGCCGCACATCGAAGCCTTCCCCCGTCGCCGGACCTCGCCGCCACCCATCCCAGTCGCGCCTCCACCTCTCCCTTCCCCCTCCGTTCCTCCCTTCCCCTCCTCTCTCCTCTGTCGCTCGAACCCCGCGCCCCCTGAACAAATCGCCACGCCTTGGCCACCAGAATGCCGCCGCCGACCACCAGCGTCGTCCCCGACCCCCTACGCCTCTCCTCGTCAAATAACAGTAAGTATTTATTTTATTTCAGTTTTTTTTGTGTAATAACTTTTAGTCTAAAAAAACTGATTTCTCTACCATATAAAAACTGATTTTTTTAAATAGAAAAGATTAGATTTTTAAAATAGAAAAGATACGATTTTTATCGGTGTAAAAATAGAATTTTTATCTATATAGTAGTAGTATAAAAATGTGATTTTTATACACATGACAACAAAGTCAAAATTTGATTTTTATATATTGAATAGCAAAGTAAAAAATTCGATTTTTATATATTGAATAGTAAAGTAAAAAATTCTATTTTTATATATTGAATAGCAAAGTAAAAATTCGATTTTTATATATTGAATAGCAAAGTAAAAATTCGATTTTTATATATTAAATAGAAAAGTAAAAATTCGATTTTTATATATTGAATATTAAAGTAAAAAATTCGATTTTTATATATTGAATAGCAAAGTAAAAATTCGATTTTTATATATTGAATAGCGGTATAAAAATGTGATTTTTATCTATTGAAATGAAGCGATAAAAATATAATTTTATTTGAACAGCGTGAAAAGACTGCATTGGAATTTCAGTCAAATCCAGACAGTTCAGCAGTTCAAAAGCAAAGCACAGCGGACTGGAACCCTCAGTGAGAACTTATCACCTTTTAATTTAATTTTCTAGTTAAAATATATGCTAGGATGCAGACTGTAATAACCCGTAAAATGCGAGCCAGTTTGAAATTTTTATTTTGGCAATTTTAGTGAATTTTGAATATTTAAAATAGATTATTTTAAATAAAATCGACGAGAAATTTATTTTGAATAGAATTCGACGTATATATTATACGCGTCGTCGTTAGAATATTTATATATAATTATAAAAGGAATAGAAAATGGCGCGGTAGTTCGATAATTCGATTTCAAACTTCAATTGAATGTACCGGGTGCAAAACAATCCGGATTTTAATGAAACCAAAAACATTAGGATCTAATTGATGATATCTTTCTAACGGATGTAAGAAACTGAGATTTCACTAAAAAAAATTGAGAGATATGTCCAGTTGAAAATTCTGAATAGTCGCTATGGAATTCAGGCCCTTAAAAATGGACATTTTGCAAATGACCTCGGATTTCGATGAAACCAGTTTTGTTGGGTCCGTGATGTCGAATTATTGCTAGGTTTCAAATTTCATAATTTTTCGAATCAATATGTGGGCGTGGCAAAGGAAAACGCGTTTTACCAGTTTCAGTTGATTTTAATCGACTGGGAAATGGCCATTTTTCCAACGGTCTCAGAATTCGACGAAACTAGTTTTGTTAGGACCGTATCGTCAATACGAAGCTAGAAAATATTTTTCTGGAATTTTTCTAGTTAGTATGTGACCCCGGTAATTTGAAATGTACGTTTAAAATTCAATATAGCGATTTAAGTGTAAATTTAACAGGAACTGATTCAAACAGTCGAATCAGCTTACGATACATATCCCATTGTGTTCGGAATGGGGGTGAAACGCTATGGGCGACAGGCGGTGGACCTCGTTTCGAGGTCGGATGTAAAAGTCAACTATTAGCAAATAAAATAATTATAATAAAGTAAATTAATAAAAAAAAAATTTCTTTCATCCAACCCCCCCTTTTATCTCTCTGCCCCCCCCCCCCCCCCCCGTTCTAATTCGTTTTCAAAGAAAAAAAAAAAAAAAAAAAAAAAGAAGGGAGACGACGGAAAAAGGGGGGGATCCCTGTCGCCGCCGCCAGAGGCTGGCGCCCCCCCCTAATCGATCGCCGCCACATCCAACCCCCCCTCCTCCTCGAAGTCGATCGCGACGAAGACCCCACCCCCCCGTTTCAGCAATCGCGACAGCAGCCCCCCCCCCCCCCCCCAAACCCGCATCCAACCCTTCCGCCGCCTCTGGCCATCTGCCACCCCCTCCGACGCCCAGACCCCCGTGCGCCCTCAGCCTCTTCTCCGACCGCCAAAGCCCCCTGCTGTAAGTTCTTTTCTTATTTATTTTTATTTTTATTTTATATAAAAAAAAAATATATATAGAAGTAAAGCTGATTTTATTTAAATAAGTAAGTTCTGATTTTTAGAATTTTAAACTGATTTTATAAGAATTTTAAAACTGATTTTATAAGAATTTTAAACTGATTTTATAAAAATGTTAAAACTGATTTTATAAGAATTTTAAAACTGATTTTATAAGAATTTTAAACTGATTTTATAAGAATTTTAAACTGATTTTATAAGAATTTTAATTAGGTATTAAAACCGATTTAGTTTAAAAACAAAAACTGTTTTTTTAAAGTTATAAAAACAGGTTTTTAAAAAAGTAAGAAAAGTTTAGATTTTTATTTAGAAAAAGGGTATGATCTTTATATTTTTAAAGTGATAAAAATATGATTTTTATATTTTTAAAGTATTAAAAATATAATCTTTACTATATAGAAATATTAAAAATATGACTTTTGTATTTTTAAAGTGTTAAAAATATAATTTTTACATGATAGAGAATATAAAAATATCATCTTTGTGTATGTAACGAAATAAAAATCTGATTTTTATTTTATATACGTTAAAGTAAAGTGATGATTTTTTTATAAAGGTGAAATCTTTAAATTTAAAAAGGTGAAATCTTTAAATTTGAAAAGGCGAAATCTTTATATGGAAAATAGCGTGATAAAAATATAATTTTTATCTTTGAACAACGAAATAAAAAGGTGATTTTTATATATTGAACTCTGAACTAAAAATTCGATTTTTATATATTGAATAGCATAGTAAAAATTCGATTTTTAATATATGAAGTGATTATAAAAATATGATTTTTAAATTGAAAGTGAATAAATAAAAATGTGATTTTTATTTTAAAGACATCAAAATATAAAAATGTGATTTTTATGTATATAGTGACTACGGGCAGCGAAGGTGACGAAGATGTGATAATGAAGAAGATTTCAACAAATGAAGTGTCATGAAGTTGGATAGCTATCGGTGAGAACTCCTCACTCAAAATTCTTATTCTAGTTATATATATATATATATTAGGATGCAGACGGTGCTTATTAGAAGCACCCGACACCCGTCCACATACCATGGACTTGTTTGTTTGGATGTTTGGTGATTGATTGAGATATTGGTTTGAATGTGGTTTGTGGTGTGAAAAATCGAATCGATAAATTGGTTAGGATTAGACGTGCGCCGTTATAAGGCGAAGGAGTAAGACTAGGTTAGACTCTTGCTCCAAATTTTGTGGTTTGCATAACGAAAGTGAATTTGATTGATGTGTGAATGGCGTGGGCCTTCACTAGACCGGGGATAAGGCTAGGCCTTGTCCCGTTTCTATGATCGTGCCGTTATGCCGCCGAAATTTTCTAAAATATGTTAGAAAAATAAAAATATCATTTTATTGAATAAATGAACTGAATAGAAATTCAAGTGTTGAAATAAATAATTTGACGTTAAAAATATAATTTTTAACGTGAAAGTGAATAAATAAATATTTATAAACAAGTCGGCCGATTTGTTTATATACACTGATTTGACTGATATTGATTGGGTCGATAAATTTTACACATCGCCCAACTGCACAAATAAAATCTGTGTTTGATTGTTTGAAACCCCACACGGGTGTTGGGACGAAATTTGAAGTTCACTCATCCTGATTGATCAAATATGTCGATCGATTGATTGACAGGCTGTTATAAGCGTTAGATATCGATATTTGATGCTTATGCAGTGTAGTGCACTTTGGTTGATGGTTGATTATTTTTCGACGCTATTATATACATGTGTTGTATGGAATCCATATAATTAACGTTATATGGTGATTGATTGGGCCTCATTCCAATCGGGAAAATAAGGAATATTATAAAAGAAAATTCATGTGTTGAATATAAAAATAGTCATGTGTTGACGATGTGCATGTGTTGAGTGAAATATTTTATATAATCAAAATTACATCTTTATCACATTTAAAATTAGAACTACTTCCTAGTAGAAATCTGATTAAAATCAAACGATAGATACCATAGTTTTATAAAATATTTTACATAACAAAAATAGTGATGTGTTGACAGTACTCATGTGTTGAGATTAGTCGTGTGTTGAAAGAAATATAGATTCATGTGTTGAATGGGATAAATATTCATTTGTTGGATAGAATAAAGGAGTTTTGAAAAATATAAAGCTGTGTTGATTAGAGATGCGTTATTTCGACGTGAACGATATTTATATCGATTTTATTCGTTTTACAACGAATATTGAAAAGTGATTTCAAAACTAAATATTTTGAAATGAAATCCAATTGAATTAGATTAAAATTCGAATTGAATAGGAAGTGAATTTGAATTTGAATAAAATAGAAATGAATTGAATTGAAAACGATTTCGAAATGAATTGAATTGAAAACGATTTCGAAATGAATTGAAAACGAATTCAAATTGAATTGAAAGTGAATTGAAAGTGAATTGAAATGGATTCAAATTGAATTAAAATTTGAATTGAATAGAAATGAATTTTAAAACGAATTTATAGAGAAGAATTCAATTTTGATTTGAATTGAAATGGAAGTTGAAATTGCTTTTGAAACGAATTCAAAACTATTTTTAAAATTCGTTTTAAAAGGAAATCGACGAAATATATATTATATATATTTTATATATAATATAATGGCCTGAATAGAACGCGCCGCGCCGCGGCAGTTCGTGAATTTCGACCATTTATTTCAAACGGACATTGCGGGAGATCCGACCGTCGGATTCTCCTAAAACCGGAACCGTTGGGTTCGTATCGAAAAGAGCTTTCCAATGAGTATTAGAAATTTGAAATCTAACGGTTGGATTTGGAATTATGTCCAAATCAAATTCGAAAAAGGTCGTTGTAAGTGCAGTTCGATGGCCGTTGTTGGAAATCGACTGTACGGGCCTTGATAAAATTATTAAAAATATCTATAATTTGTGTTAAATTATAATATGTGAATTGGAAAGATTTGGGCTGGAAAATTCCACATTTGAAAAGATAAAAATAGATTTTTATCGAAATGAACTAGTTTTGAACTAGAATTGAAATCAATTTATTTTTAAAATAAATAAATTGAATTTGAAAGTGATTTTGAAAATAATCGATAATTTCCAATACGTGGATTGGACTGGAGCTGAATCGAAATTATCTTCGGGATATTTCGATGTTGGATTTCGTGACTATACAAATATTGTTATGGGGATTTGAAAGATATTTTATATCGTTATTTCCAATACGATATTTGTTGGTCTCAGAATTTGATATTGAATATAAGCCGATATATTTTCTATTCAGAGCCTTGTATTTAATATCAAATGTGATTTGGTTTGTCGTGAATCGTGTTTTTGATGACATTGGTTCTTTAACCCAGTTAAAGGCAGGATATTGATTTTTGAAAAGATTAAAACTAAGTGGAGTTTTAATGAATCTTTAATTAGATTAAAATGTGAATTGATAATTTAAATTATCAAATCTGAAAGGTGATCGAGAGTGGAGTACCACCAGTTTTGCTCCAATGCGATAGTTGAATCTTTAATTAGATTTGAACGTGAAATGGTAATTAATTTTACCGATAACACAGTGGTGTTAGTTGTGGAGTATTACCAGTTTTCTCCATGGGATATAGGTTGGGATTGGGAAATAAAATAAATAATTACTTCGGTGTGGCTCGTTAATCCCGACTAGTTGAAATGGTATCCAAAGGAGGATTAAAGAATAAATTTAGAAGAATTTATCTTGGATAAAATTAATAGGAACCTCTCCCTAAGAATATGATATTGTGAATAAAAGAATATTCTGAATTGGAATGAGGCGTTTGTTGTGTTTGTGTAACATTCGTTTATTATATACGTGGGTTATTCAGAAAGGCCGGGTTTATACCCATTCTGAATAACCGATTCGACGAGATGTCGAAGATGAAGACGGTGGTTGAAGACCGGAAGTCTTCACATCGTTTGGGTGATTACTGATGATCTTGATTGGGCTGTACACCCAAGATGAGGGAAACAGTCGGTGATCGTCCAGACGTACTTGGAGATCGATGGATATGCGAGGAAAGTGCCTCCGGTTTCGTTCAGACCCAGAACGGACTAGTAAATGGACTGTGTGTCTGACATTGGATTTTAGTCCGTGTGATTGATCTCTATTAAATATATATCTGTTTGGCGGCGGAGAATTTATTCTCTTGCTTAACGCCCTTCTCTGAGACGTACGAGCTCAGGGGTTATATATTGATGGATATCAAACGCATGGAGTGAGTTGCCTGTGTGGCATGCGTAAGTGGCAATTGATCAGGGCTTCTGTTGAAAAGCAAAGTCTTGTGGTTGATGATCAAAGCACGGCCTGTGTGGCGTAGCTTTGTGTATAACGTGAATTCGCGAGCCTCACACCTCGGTATGAGTCAAAAACGGGATAGTGACTGCAGGGAGAGCACGACGTTTCTTTCTAGCTAGGGTGGTGTCAGTGACCTACCAGCCCTGACATTTATATACTTTTCACCTGTGTGGTTGTTGGATACGAGGCGCCTCGGATATAGGTCTGTAAGGACCGGGAAACGTGTGTTCAGGAATAACTAATCCTCAAAAGTAAGAGAGGACCGGCCCTGAAGATCCAAGGATCAAAGTGGGGTCCTGGGACATTTGCTAGAGTGTCTCGAACGCGGAGAGGAGCTTGCCCCTTGCCTCGGCTCATGACGGAAATCCAATTTCCAATACGTGTATTGCGGTTTTGATTGTAGAACTAGTATGGCGACATGATAGATGGTACCCATGCCGCCTATGATTGATATTTATGATTTGAATTGTTTTGACACTATACACTTATTATAGTATCAAATAATGTGTTTTAAACGTATCAAGCATGCTTTGGCTGTTATAAGGGAAAACCCTATCCTCCGGCTTGCGTTGCATTGTGTGATGGGACCTGGGTCTTATAACAGCTTCATTTTTCTTTATTTAGCATTGCGTTGTTTGTTCTATGCACTGGTATTCTTGGGAGGAAACCCGTTCCGTGTTATACGGCGTGGTCCCTTGATTTACCTAACTTTAAAATCAATATTAATAACTGTTTTAGTTCTCACACCAGTCACATGACTGACCTGGAGTTTATTGTTTTAACCTAAACTCTGGGTGCCCCTATTTTCCACACGGGCAGCTAGTAGTTTTGGTTTTGCAGATTTATATTCACAGGGTCCTGATTTACAGCTGGAACGATGCTCGGAAAGCTCTGTATCCGTGTATCACTTCTAGTTGCGTTTTGTATATTTTTCCGCTGCTTTGTAATTTATTGTAATCTCTGATATTTCTGTGTAATTTATTCATTTATACTCTGTATATTCTTGTATCTGATGGAATTGTTGTAATAACAATGAAATGTTCTTCCGTATGCGATCTATTTTGTCTTGTCCTCAATTCTATCTGTGCTTTCCTTCACGGGGAAGTTCGGGTCGTCTCTGTTTGGTATCAGAGCTTTGGTTTACAGAGCTCGAGAACAAGACACATTAGAACCATACGAAAGAATTCATCAGATATTGGATTAGCAATATCCAATTAGAATGACTCGTTAGAGATAGGATCAGTAGTATCCTAGAACGAGGGTGAAGAGTATATTTTTCAAAAGAAAACAATTTTTGTTTTGAAAATTTAAATCGTTCTATACGTATTTGAATATTTATTTATTTTGAATATGGACAATCGAGTATATATAGATTTCGCGTATACGCGTCATGAACGTATATTCGAAGTTTTAATATACTGGGTAGATATAGAATCACATTCTAGACACCCGGAGATGGTTCTGATGATTGATATATCATCATCAGAATTTATGTTCGTGTTTCGAAGGTGTGATTTTCTATATATTTCCATTAGACTGGTGTGAGAACCAAAACTTATATAGCTAGAACACATTGTTGTGAATTGGCATCAAAACATGATTTTTTGTATACATATCAAAATTATGAATTTGAAACTTTAATTCACTAATTGATTGATGTTTGTGTTGGTTGTTTATTTGTTTGCTAATTTTTAACCATTTATGCCTAATTGAATCAAATATTGAATTATATTGAAAATTGGTCGCATATGCATGCATATATATACTTACATTGAACAGGTCATAGCAAGGAGGCTAGAGCAGAGAATAAAATTTGTTTGCCCGACAAATAGGTACATGTTTACTACATAATTTCCTGTTTTGTTTGGGTGATGATGATTTTGTGAGCCTATTGGCTAGCCGCTTGGCTTTTTCTTTTTCTTTTTGAGATCTGAAGGACCGGGGAAGCTATTTGAAATTCCCCGATGCTCCCGGTGCAGGGGAGGTTATGGCGAAATTTTTCGAAAATTTAGGGTGTTAGCCAAATTTTTGAAATTTTGAAATTTCTCAGAAACTGAAAAGTTGGAGAACGTAAGCCAGATCGAATGTAGAGCTTAATAATCAAACCACTTTCTACTTTGTTCCTTTTCGGGGACGAAAAGTTTTAAGTGGGGGAGATTGTAATAACCCGTAAAATGCGAGCCAGTTTGAAATTTTTATTTTGGCAATTTTAGTGAATTTTGAATATTTAAAATAGATTATTTTAAATAAAATCGACGAGAAATTTATTTTGAATAGAATTCGACGTATATATTATACGCGTCGTCGTTAGAATATTTATATATAATTATAAAAGGAATAGAAAATGGCGCGGTAGTTCGATAATTCGATTTCAAACTTCAATTGAATGTACCGGGTGCAAAACAATCCGGATTTTAATGAAACCAAAAACATTAGGATCTAATTGATGATATCTTTCTAACGGATGTAAGAAACTGAGATTTCACTAAAAAAAATTGAGAGATATGTCCAGTTGAAAATTCTGAATAGTCGCTATGGAATTCAGGCCCTTAAAAATGGACATTTTGCAAATGACCTCGGATTTCGACGAAACCAGTTTTGTTGGGTCCGTGATGTCGAATTATTGCTAGGTTTCAAATTTCATAATTTTTCGAATCAATATGTGGGCGTGGCAAAGGAAAACGCGTTTGACCAGTTTTAGTTGATTTTAATCGACTGGGAAATGGCCATTTTTCCAACGGTCTCAGAATTCGACGAAACTAGTTTTGTTAGGACCGTATCGTCAATACGAAGCTAGAAAATATTTTTCTGGAATTTTTCTAGTTAGTATGTGACCCCGGTAATTTGAAATGTACGTTTAAAATTCAATATAGCGATTTAAGTGTAAATTTAACAGGAACTGATTCAAACAGTCGAATCAGCTTACGATACATATCCCATTGTGTTCGGAATGGGGGTGAAACGCTATGGGCGACAGGCGGTGGACCTCGTTTCGAGGTCGGATGTAAAAGTCAACTATTAGCAAATAAAATAATTATAATAAAGTAAATTAATAAAAAAAAAATTCTTTCATCCAACCCCCCCTTTTATCTCTCTGGCCCCCCCCCCCCCCCCGTTCTAATTCGTTTTCAAAGAAAAAAAAAAAAAAAAAGAAGGGAGACGACGGAAAAAGGGGGGGATCCCTGTCGCCGCCGCCAGAGGCTGGCGCCCCCCCCTAATCGATCGCCGCCACATCCAACCCCCCCCTCCTCCTCGAAGTCGATCGCGACGAAGACCCCACCCCCCCGTTTCAGCAATCGCGACAGCAGCCCCCCCCCCAAACCCGCATCCAACCCTTCCGCCGCCTCTGGCCATCTGCCACCCCCTCTGACGCCCAGACCCCCGTGCGCCCTCAGCCTCTTCTCCGACCGCCAAAGCCCCCTGCTGTAAGTTCTTTTCTTATTTATTTTTATTTTATATAAAAAAAATATATATATAGAAGTAAAGCTGATTTTATTTAAATAAGTAAGTTCTGATTTTTAGAATTTTAAACTGATTTTATAAGAATTTTAAAACTGATTTTATAAGAATTTTAAACTGATTTTATAAAAATGTTAAAACTGATTTTATAAGAATTTTAAAACTGATTTTATAAGAATTTTAAACTGATTTTATAAGAATTTTAAACTGATTTTATAAGAATTTTAATTAGGTATTAAAACCGATTTAGTTTAAAAACAAAAACTGTTTTTTTAAAGTTATAAAAACAGGTTTTTAAAAAAGTAAGAAAAGTTTAGATTTTTATTTAGAAAAAGGGTATGATCTTTATATTTTTAAAGTGATAAAAATATGATTTTTATATTTTTAAAGTATTAAAAATATAATCTTTACTATATAGAAATATTAAAAATATGACTTTTGTATTTTTAAAGTGTTAAAAATATAATTTTTACATGATAGAGAATATAAAAATATCATCTTTGTGTATGTAACGAAATAAAAATCTGATTTTTATTTTATATACGTTAAAGTAAAGTGATGATTTTTTTATAAAGGTGAAATCTTTAAATTTAAAAAGGTGAAATCTTTAAATTTGAAAAGGCGAAATCTTTATATGGAAAATAGCGTGATAAAAATATAATTTTTATCTTTGAACAACGAAATAAAAAGGTGATTTTTATATATTGAACTCTGAACTAAAAATTCGATTTTTATATATTGAATAGCATAGTAAAAATTCGATTTTTAATATATGAAGTGATTATAAAAATATGATTTTTAAATTGAAAGTGAATAAATAAAAATGTGATTTTTATTTTAAAGACATCAAAATATAAAAATGTGATTTTTATGTATATAGTGACTACGGGCAGCGAAGGTGACGAAGATGTGATAATGAAGAAGATTTCAACAAATGAAGTGTCATGAAGTTGGATAGCTATCGGTGAGAACTCCTCACTCAAAATTCTTATTCTAGTTATATATATATATATATTAGGATGCAGACGGTGCTTATTAGAAGCACCCGACACCCGTCCACATACCATGGACTTGTTTGTTTGGATGTTTGGTGATTGATTGAGATATTGGTTTGAATGTGGTTTGTGGTGTGAAAAATCGAATCGATAAATTGGTTAGGATTAGACGTGCGCCGTTATAAGGCGAAGGAGTAAGACTAGGTTAGACTCTTGCTCCAAATTTTGTGGTTTGCATAACGAAAGTGAATTTGATTGATGTGTGAATGGCGTGGGCCTTCACTAGACCGGGGATAAGGCTAGGCCTTGTCCCGTTTCTATGATCGTGCCGTTATGCCGCCGAAATTTTCTAAAATATGTTAGAAAAATAAAAATATCATTTTATTGAATAAATGAACTGAATAGAAATTCAAGTGTTGAAATAAATAATTTGACGTTAAAAATATAATTTTTAACGTGAAAGTGAATAAATAAATATTTATAAACAAGTCGGCCGATTTGTTTATATACACTGATTTGACTGATATTGATTGGGTCGATAAATTTTACACATCGCCCAACTGCACAAATAAAATCTGTGTTTGATTGTTTGAAACCCCACACGGGTGTTGGGATGAAATTTGAAGTTCACTCATCCTGATTGATCAAATATGTCGATCGATTGATTGACAGGCTGTTATAAGCGTTAGATATCGATATTTGATGCTTATGCAGTGTAGTGCACTTTGGTTGATGGTTGATTATTTTTCGACGCTATTATATACATGTGTTGTATGGAATCCATATAATTAACGTTATATGGTGATTGATTGGGCCTCATTCCAATCGGGAAAATAAGGAATATTATAAAAGAAAATTCATGTGTTGAATATAAAAATAGTCATGTGTTGACGATGTGCATGTGTTGAGTGAAATATTTTATATAATCAAAATTACATCTTTATCACATTTAAAATTAGAACTACTTCCTAGTAGAAATCTGATTAAAATCAAACGATAGATACCATAGTTTTATAAAATATTTTACATAACAAAAATAGTGATGTGTTGACAGTACTCATGTGTTGAGATTAGTCGTGTGTTGAAAGAAATATAGATTCATGTGTTGAATGGGATAAATATTCATTTGTTGGATAGAATAAAGGAGTTTTGAAAAATATAAAGCCGTGTTGATTAGAGATGCGTTATTTCGACGTGAACGATATTTATATCGATTTTATTCGTTTTACAACGAATATTGAAAAGTGATTTCAAAACTAAATATTTTGAAATGAAATCCAATTGAATTAGATTAAAATTCGAATTGAATAGGAAGTGAATTTGAATTTGAATAAAATAGAAATGAATTGAATTGAAAACGATTTCGAAATGAATTGAATTGAAAACGATTTCGAAATGAATTGAAAACGAATTCAAATTGAATTGAAAGTGAATTGAAAGTGAATTGAAATGGATTCAAATTGAATTAAAATTTGAATTGAATAGAAATGAATTTTAAAACGAATTTATAGAGAAGAATTCAATTTTGATTTGAATTGAAATGGAAGTTGAAATTGCTTTTGAAACGAATTCAAAACTATTTTTAAAATTCGTTTTAAAAGGAAATCGACGAAATATATATTATATATATTATATATATAATATAATGGCCTGAATAGAACGCGCCGCGCCGCGGCAGTTCGTGAATTTCGACCATTTATTTCAAACGGACATTGCGGGAGATCCGACCGTCGGATTCTCCTAAAACCGGAACCGTTGGGTTCGTATCGAAAAGAGCTTTCCAATGAGTATTAGAAATTTGAAATCTAACGGTTGGATTTGGAATTATGTCCAAATCAAATTCGAAAAAGGTCGCTGTAAGTGCAGTTCGATGGCCGTTGTTGGAAATCGACTGTACGGGCCTTGATAAAATTATTAAAAATATCTATAATTTGTGTTAAATTATAATATGTGAATTGGAAAGATTTGGGCTGGAAAATTCCACATTTGAAAAGATAAAAATAGATTTTTATCGAAATGAACTAGTTTTGAACTAGAATTGAAATCAATTTATTTTTAAAATAAATAAATTGAATTTGAAAGTGATTTTGAAAATAATCGATAATTTCCAATACGTGGATTGGACTGGAGCTGAATCGAAATTATCTTCGGGATATTTCGATGTTGGATTTCGTGACTATACAAATATTGTTATGGGGATTTGAAAGATATTTTATATCGTTATTTCCAATACGATATTTGTTGGTCTCAGAATTTGATATTGAATATAAGCCGATATATTTTCTATTCAGAGCCTTGTATTTAATATCAAATGTGATTTGGTTTGTCGTGAATCGTGTTTTTGATGACATTGGTTCTTTAACCCAGTTAAAGGCAGGATATTGATTTTTGAAAAGATTAAAACTAAGTGGAGTTTTAATGAATCTTTAATTAGATTAAAATGTGAATTGATAATTTAAATTATCAAATCTGAAAGGTGATCGAGAGTGGAGTACCACCAGTTTTGCTCCAATGCGATAGTTGAATCTTTAATTAGATTTGAACGTGAAATGGTAATTAATTTTACCGATAACACAGTGGTGTTAGTTGTGGAGTATTACCAGTTTTCTCCATGGGATATAGGTTGGGATTGGGAAATAAAATAAATAATTACTTCGGTGTGGCTCGTTAATCCCGACTAGTTGAAATGGTATCCAAAGGAGGATTAAAGAATAAATTTAGAAGAATTTATCTTGGATAAAATTAATAGGAACCTCTCCCTAAGAATATGATATTGTGAATAAAAGAATATTCTGAATTGGAATGAGGCGTTTGTTGTGTTTGTGTAACATTCGTTTATTATATACGTGGGTTATTCAGAAAGGCCGGGTTTATACCCATTCTGAATAACCGATTCGACGAGATGTCGAAGATGAAGACGGTGGTTGAAGACCGGAAGTCTTCACATCGTTTGGGTGATTACTGATGATCTTGATTGGGCTGTACACCCAAGATGAGGGAAACAGTCGGTGATCGTCCAGACGTACTTGGAGATCGATGGATATGCGAGGAAAGTGCCTCCGGTTTCGTTCAGACCCAGAACGGACTAGTAAATGGACTGTGTGTCTGACATTGGATTTTAGTCCGTGTGATTGATCTCTATTAAATATATATCTGTTTGGCGGCGGAGAATTTATTCTCTTGCTTAACGCCCTTCTCTGAGACGTACGAGCTCAGGGGTTATATATTGATGGATATCAAACGCATGGAGTGAGTTGCCTGTGTGGCATGCGTAAGTGGCAATTGATCAGGGCTTCTGTTGAAAAGCAAAGTCTTGTGGTTGATGATCAAAGCACGGCCTGTGTGGCGTAGCTTTGTGTATAACGTGAATTCGCGAGCCTCACACCTCGGTATGAGTCAAAAACGGGATAGTGACTGCAGGGAGAGCACGACGTTTCTTTCTAGCTAGGGTGGTGTCAGTGACCTACCAGCCCTGACATTTATATACTTTTCACCTGTGTGGTTGTTGGATACGAGGCGCCTCGGATATAGGTCTGTAAGGACCGGGAAACGTGTGTTCAGGAATAACTAATCCTCAAAAGTAAGAGAGGACCGGCCCTGAAGATCCAAGGATCAAAGTGGGGTCCTGGGACATTTGCTAGAGTGTCTCGAACGCGGAGAGGAGCTTGCCCCTTGCCTCGGCTCATGACGGAAATCCAATTTCCAATACGTGTATTGCGGTTTTGATTGTAGAACTAGTATGGCGACATGATAGATGGTACCCATGCCGCCTATGATTGATATTTATGATTTGAATTGTTTTGACACTATACACTTATTATAGTATCAAATAATGTGTTTTAAACGTATCAAGCATGCTTTGGCTGTTATAAGGGAAAACCCTATCCTCCGGCTTGCGTTGCATTGTGTGATGGGACCTGGGTCTTATAACAGCTTCATTTTTCTTTATTTAGCATTGCGCTGTTTGTTCTATGCACTGGTATTCTTGGGAGGAAACCTGTTCCGTGTTATACGGCGTGGTCCCTTGATTTACCTAACTTTAAAACCAATATTAATAACTGTTTTAGTTCTCACACCAGTCACATGACTGACCTGGAGTTTATTGTTTTAACCTAAACTCTGGGTGCCCCTATTTTCCACACGGGCAGCTAGTAGTTTTGGTTTTGCAGATTTATATTCACAGGGTCCTGATTTACAGCTGGAACGATGCTCGGAAAGCTCTGTATCCGTGTATCACTTCTAGTTGCGTTTTGTATATTTTTCCGCTGCTTTGTAATTTATTGTAATCTCTGATATTTCTGTGTAATTTATTCATTTATACTCTGTATATTCTTGTATCTGATGGAATTGTTGTAATAACAATGAAATGTTCTTCCGTATGCGATCTATTTTGTCTTGTCCTCAATTCTATCCGTGCTTTCCTTCACGGGGAAGTTCGGGTCGTCTCACAGACGGTGTTTAGTAGCACCCGACACCCGTCGTCCACAGACCATGGACGGCTTGTATGCTTGTTTGTTTGATTTTGATGTGTAGTTGATTGTGTGATGTGAAGTGAAATGAAATAAAACATTTATATAGTTGAAATAAAATATTTTATAGTGGAAAATATTTTATAGTTAAAAATAGAATTTTTAAAGTGTATATGAAATGAAATAAATAAATATAAACAAATCGGACGATTTGTTTATATACACACATTTGACTGATATTGATTGGGACGATAAATTTTACACATCGCCCGACTGCACAAATAAAATCTGTGTTTGATGGTTTGAAACCCCACACGGGTATTGGGATGATATTTGACGTACACTAATCCCGATTGTTTAGTTGTATGTCGATCGATTGATTGACAGGCTGTTATAAGCGTTACATATTTATATTTGATGCGTATACAGTGTAGAATGCACTTTGGATGATGGTTGATTATTCATCGTTGTTATTGTATACATGTGTTGTAGAAAATCCATATAATTAACATTATACGGTAATTGATTGGGCCTCATTCCAGTTTTGAAATAGAAATATTTGAAAAAGAAATAATTGAATAGAAATATTTGAAAAGGAAATATTTGAAATATAATATTTGAAAATAGAAATATATGAAGCCGTGTTGATTGGATTTACGCCATTTTGATGTGAACGATATTCATATCGATTTTATTCATTTTATAATGAATATCGAAAGTGATTTCAAAATCTGATATTTCGAAACGAATTGAAATTGAATATAAAATGAATCCGAATTGAAATTGAATAGAATTGAATTTGAATAGAAAACGAATTCGAATTGAATAGAAATGAATTTGAATAGTAATTGAATAGAATTGGATTCGAATTAAATTGAACTGGTATTGATTTTTGGGTTTATCGTGAACAGTGTTTTAAATAACACTTATTCTTTAACCCGATAATTAATGAAATGTGATTTTGGGTTGTCGTGAACAGTATCTTCAATAATACTGTTCTTAGGCCCAAAGGAGTTAAGAAAATCAGAAACTAACTGGAGGTTAGTTAATTTGAATGGTTTCTGAGGTATTGATCTGATGTTGGTTTTAGCCTTCGGGGTTAATACTTAGGGAACTGTTCACTTGCTAATTTACGGTTAGGGACTGATTGAAATGTGATGTGATTTTGGGTTTATCGTGAACCGTGTTTTAATTGACACTGATTCTTTAACCCAGTTAAAGATTAAAACTAAGTGGAGTTTTAATGAATCTTTAATTAGAGTGAAAAGATCGAGAATGGAGTATCACCAGTTTTGCTCCAGGCGATAGTTAAATCTTTAATTAGATTTGAACGTGAAATGGTAATTAAATTTACCGATAACACCGTGGTGTTAGGTATGAAGTATTACCAGTTTTACTTCATGGGATGTATAGGTTGGGGTTGGGAAATTAAAACAAATGATTACTTCGGTAAGGTTCGTTAATCCCGACTAGTTTGAATTGATATTCAAAGGAAGATTAAAGAATAAATTTAAAGGATTTATGTTTGATAAAATTAATGGGAACATTTCTCTATGAATGTGAAATTTAGAAACTAACTATCGGTTAGCTAAGAAGAATAGTTTTCTGGATATTGAACCGATGTTGGTTTCGGCCTTCGGGGATAATATTTGGGGAATTATTCTCTTGATTAATTACGGTTAGTGACTGATGAATTGGAATGAGGCGTATGTTGTGTTTGTGTAACACTTGTTTATAATATACGCGAGTTATCCGGAAAGACCGGGTTTATCCCATTCTGAATAACTGATACGACGCTAAGTCGAAGATGAAGACGATGGTCGAAGACCGGAGGTCTTCATACTGATGATCTTGATTGGGATGTACACCCAAGAAGATGGAAACAGATGGTGATCGTCCAGACGTACTTGGAGATCGATGGATATGCGGGGTACTAGGTTCCTCCGGTTTCTTTCAGACCCAGAACGGACTTGTAAATGGACTGTGTGTCTGACATTGGATTTCAGTCTGTGTGATTGATATCTATTAAATATATATCTATTTGGCGGCGGAGAATTTATTCTCTTGCTTAACGCCCTTCTCTGAGACGTACGAGCTCAGGGGTTATATATTGACGGGTATCAAACGCATGGAGTGAATTGCCTATGTGGCATGCTTAAGTGGCAAATGATCAAGGCTTCTGTTGAAAAGCAAAGTCTTGTGGTTGATGATCAAAGCACGGCCTGTGTGGTGTAGCTTTGTGTAACGTTGATTCGCGAGCCTCACACCCCGGTGTGAACCAAAACGGGAGAGGACGTCAGGGAGGGCATGCGTTTCTTTCTAGCTAGAAGTGGCGTCAGTGGTTTTACACGCCCTGACGAGTTTGACTTATGTGGTTGTTGTTGTTGCGAGGCGCCTCGGTTTGATCGGACGATCTGGGTCCGATGGAGTCATTCGTTGGCTCATTTATGCCCCATAGGGCGGGGAAACGCATGTTCAGGGTTTAAGTTTAATCCACATCGGTGGACTGGCCCTGGGGATCCAAGGGTCACTCGAGCTCTGATCCTGAGACACGGGCTAGAGCGTCTCGAATCGGTTGAGGACTATCTTTTGCCTCGGTTCACAGATGGAAATCCATTTTCCAAATACGTGATTTTGCGGTATTAATTGTAGAACTAGTATGGCGACATGATATATGGTACCCATGCCGTCTATGATTGATACTTATGATTTGGAATTGTTTTATACATTATGCACTTGTAATAATATCAAATGATTTGTTTTAAACGTACTAAGCATATTTGGCTATTATAAGGAAAAACCCTATCCCTCGGCTTGCGTTGCATTGTGTGATAGGACCTGGGTCTTATAATAGCTTCATTTTTCTTTATTTAGCATTGCGTTGTTTGTTATATGCACTGGTATTCTTGGGAGGAAACCCGTTCCATGTTATACGGCGTGGTCCCTTGATTTGCTTAACTTTAAAAATAAAGATTAATAACTGTTTTAGTTCTCACACCAGTCCCATGACTGACCTGGAGTTTATTGTTTTGACCTAAACTCTGGGTGCCCTTATTTTGACACGGGCAGCTAGTAGTTTTGGTTTTGCAGATTTATATTCACAGGATCTTGGTTTATAGCTGGAACGATATCCGGAAGCTTTGTATCCGTATATCTCTTCTAGTCATGTATTGTATTATTTTCCGCTGCTATGTAATGTATTGTAATCTATGATATTTTCTGTTGTGTAATATTCATTTATACTCTATATATTCTTATATTCTGATGGAATTGTTGTAATAAACAATGAAATGTTCTTCGGTCTGCGTTCTATTTTGTCTTGTCCTCACAGTAATTCGTTCTTTCTCATCTCTTCGGAGACCGGGGAAGTCGGGTCACTACAGTACTCTAGGAACGGTACACTGGAGTTCAACAAGAACATCTTGCAACTCTGCCACACATGACCGACCACTCATTTCGCTTGAGTGTATCGAATGTATATCACCAATGGTTGGGATCAGCAACCATTTCCCGTATATATATATATATATATATATATATATATATATATATATATATATATATATATATATATATATATATATATATATATATATATGGGACAACATTGATAGATTAAAGAAGCAAATGAATATTCTCTAGATAGGTGATGATACACCCTAATAGGAGCTAACCTCATAGCCATGCTGCCTGCCCGATTTTTGTAATTTCCCGGTTGTTGAGGCTAGAGGCTACGATTACTTTCCATTTATTGATAGCACGAACACTTTGAATGCCACATTATCAGATCCGTTAATCATTAATTGGTTTACACAAATATTCTGGATGTTATGCTAAGGGAATAAATCCGTTGCAACCATATATATTTATACAGACCAACCCATTCGATCATTGGAAATACTTTGTCAGACATTCTTCCATTTATGTTCGTTCTGGGACTGAACGAAACCGAAGGCACTATTCAGTACGTCCATCCTAGGCAATCTCTACCTAAGACTTATACAACAACCCTTGCACTTTACTCTGTCTTCAATTTCCTTTGGCATATATGATTCTCAACGTTTATGCCAATACAGAGTGGTTCTTCAGATAAGAATCCAACCGGTCTCTCCATATTAACAACGTAAATATGGTTAAAACTTTGATAGTCGGTGATTTAGCTATCAAATGAAAACATGTCCGTGTACACACAACGATCTTATTTCCAAATGGAATTATTGATCAAATTATCAAACAAATATATATATATATTCATATTTCCTTATTTTCTATATTTATAAAATATACGTTATTAACATTGGAAAACATTTCCAATCCACATTCACATTTCATTAACTTTTCAAAATCATCAGTTCCTAACTATAAACAAGTAAGTGAACAATGCCCTAAGTATAAATCCCGAAGGCCGAAACCAACATCAGATCGATACTCTGGAAACCATTCAACTTGCCTAATCTCTAGGCAGTTTCTAATTTCCTTTAACTCCGTTTCTTATCGAATCATTTCTTACGAAACTCTAGGATTCAGTTTACAAATCCTATTCTTTTATAAAAACATTGGTTATAACGATAACGTTATAATCCCTACTTCTGAAATATCTAACTTAAAATCTAACTCGATTAAGTCAAATCAATTAACCCTAACTCCATTAACTTTAATTCATTAGCTCTTATCACTTAAATCCTTTCGAATAAACTATATTCGATTAGCTCCTTTCGAATAAACTATATTCGATTTACTTTATTGGCTTTATAAAGATTTCCCCTTTTGTAACGTTTATCCATTTAAAAAGATTTCCTTTTAATAGCGTTTATTCATTTATAAAGATTTACTTTTAGTAACGGTTCTTCACTTTATAAATGTTCTTTTAATAACATTTCTCCACTTATAAGGATTTCCTTTTGACAACGTTTTCCTTTTATATAACGGTTTCCTTTTTATAACATCCTATTCCTTTATAATTGATTTCCTTTTTATAACATCCTATTCCATTGCAAATAATTTCCTTTTTATAACTCTATTTATTTTCTAAATAAATATTCCTTCTTAATCCTATTTGTTTTCTAACAAATATTTTCTTTTAATCCTAATTTTTTCCTAACAAATATTTCCTTTATAAAATCCTTCGATTTGATAAATAATTCATTTTCAATAACTCTTCGAAAATTCCTCTTTCTATATTCCAGTATTTCGTATGGTATTTAAAATACCGTATAACCATGATTACTATCAACTAAGCACACATAATCAGCACAGATTATATAACACATCACATATCACAATATATGAAACAAAACAGTATTTTATATATTGAGGAACCCAGTTGGGTCCCTCCAACCTGTTCCCCTGCATCACAGATGTTAAACCATATAGTTAACATCAACTTCATTTCAGTATGAAATGTTCGGATAAGCAACAATAATATATATGTTTAATGGTTTATATATATATATTTATGTGTATATATATATATATATATAATTTCAACTAATTGACTAGTAGTTCAATCAACCCAATCAACTCACAACAATCAACAAATAATTATCAGTTCTAAGAATACGTTATAAAAATATAACTGTTCAGAGTTATTGAGTTTTACTCACATTGTCGGTAATCGTTAAATAACGATTTACGGTCGATGATTCTGATCATACAATTTATTTCGCTATGAATTCGATGAGTTCCAATATATGCCCAGACAGTTCCAGAATGTAGTGTCTGTCTATACGGTCATATCGGATATGCTTTTGTCAATTTTAGAAAATATATACAAACATTATACATTTTATAAGTTATACAGATATTAAAGGGTTTTAAATTAAACTAGGCTAAATATATATATATTAGAGTAGGGCCTCACCATTTCCTCACTACGGTCCATCAACCTATTCAAGTCCAGACCCGCATCAAATGAATCTGCTCTTCATCTCCATCATCCATCCTACTAATAAGCACAAACTCGTATGCGCTACATACGTCTTCCCCATCATTACAACACGCCCAACTCCTCCAGACCACATCCTTCTCTAATCAACAAATCTCAACAACGTCACCACTAACACAGTAAACGTCACCATACCAATTTTAGAAAGTAAATGTACTACATTCATGTTTCCAAAATGATCAAACCTTCCAGCATAAACTGACCGTCCCCTTTCTCCTTTTCCATCAAGGCCTTAGCAACATCCCGATCCACTGAAATTTCCACCACACAATACAAATCCAACAGAGACCACCTACTCCTCTTTCCCGTCTCCATTCCTCCATGAACCCGCTACCTGAAACACCTTCTTCTCCATTTGCTTGCGTTGAACTCAGATCCACCACCTTCCCTCTGTTTTAAACCAATGCCTTCTAACCAGTACCCCACACAGCAACATCATTTGCCAGTATAAAGCTTCCGCTTCACTACAAATTCTCGCATCCTTATTCGAACTCGCGACTTCGGATCCTCCGGCGCAGCAAGAAAAAAGACATCGACCTTTTTTTATTTTCTTTCCTTGATCCGAACTTTTGGGTTTAAGAATGAGATAGTGGCGGCTTGTTTTGAGCTCACAAGAATTAGGTTTCCAGTGTTTTACATGAGGGCTATTTATGTTAAGTTATTTTATAGGGTGAGGTTTATATTTTTAAAGTACTCGATTTTCGGTTTGAGGATTTCTTGGTGGCGGCCCTTTTGTTTTCAGGAGATGGAACGAATTAGGTTAGGAGCTGATCATTTTATAAGGAGAGAGTTGGATCCTTTTCGTTCATTTCATTTTTTAGTGGAGATTTGTTTTAGTTTTGACCACGAAATGTTTAAAGGCTGGAAATAAGCCACACAGCATTAATTTTGACCTCAAAACTTAGGGTATACTTTCCCCTTTTATCTGGTTAAGTATATAACATTGAACACCTCGTTACACACTACTTCCTATACGTACGAGCCATGAACAACGAAAACAAAAATACAATTGTGATCTGCGATGTGCTAGGATTCCAATAATATAAAAATATCGGTAGGTTAACTCATATTGTGAAACCCCTTATGTATTGGTTAAAGGTGCAAAATACTTCAAATAAAAAGTTTCGTATTTAATTAATTAAAAATTACAGTAAAATTCTAAAAATTAAATTATACCTATGTCTCAAAAGAGCCTTGTCTAAATTCAAACCCGATCTCTAGTTATATCGAACAAACCGTTACGGTCGATAAACGATTCTATAGCGATTATTTTACAATTTGATTTGGACATATCTCAAAATCTACACGACGAAATCCTGATTTTTCTCTTCCATTAGAAAGATATAATCCACCAGCTCCGTACGTTTCTTGTTTCACAGAAATCCAACTTAAAACGGCCTCTATATATTCAGCTGAAGTTCGAATCGCCAATTTACGAAATTGCAGCGCCATTTCGAGCTCGATTATATTTATAATATAATTATACGTTCAAACTAATGTTATTTAAATATATTCGTTATTTTAATTCAACTCTAAATTGTTTTATATATTTTGAATTGCCCAATTCACACCATATCGCCATTTCAGCTAATTCTGATTATTTCAGAAATTTAAAATATTATTTAATTATAATATTAATTAAATATTCCATCATTGTTTAATTAAATGACATTTGAAAAATATAAATCACTAATTATATAATTAAATAAGCTAATTATATATCGCAGAAAATTCGGGTCATTACAATTATCTTTTACTTTCGAAAGGATTTTGAACTTTAAAATCAAGTTGGATGATTTCTCTTAAAAGCTTTGCGAGTTTTTCTCACTTTGGTTCACCAGACTGACCCGGGGTTTTGTAAATGCTTGGGTTAGACTGGGTTGTACAGGTTCAGGTTATCGGATGCTGCGATGTCCAGAGACGTGCTGGAGATGTTCAAACGCATTGTATCTAGTATTTACTCCACTGTGTGATGGTATATGAGGATAGGTTATTATTACTGTCCCGATGTGTGATGTACTCTGATATTGTAAGTATTTTTAAAAGCTCTCAATAAAGATTTATTTCTATATTACATTTTGTTCCACTGCAAAATGTGAGACTCTGTGTTATGTTGTTGGTCCTTCTTCTATTCTAATATTTCTTTCTTTATTATCTCACCCTCTAATTTCTTTCTAATAACGTTCCAATGTTTTCAGTGATTGGAAGGTCGGCATGAGGTACGGTAATTGTATTTATGTCGATTTTCGAGGACGAAAATCCTTGGGTCGTTACAGTGGTATCAGAGCTATTGGTTTAGTAATAACCTTGGCTCTGTGGTGTAACTCAATAGATATTGGGTTAGTAATACCCTAGATTGAGATTGAGTGTATATATATGAGAGCGTATTTGTAAATTTCATATACAAATGTTTTGTATTGTGTTGGTTGATCAGTTCAAGTGTTGAGAAGCATTGAACTGTCAATGGACACAGTATTATTTTGTAAAGAGGGTAAATGTAATAACTTTACCCAAATTATATTTTGTGTCGAAAAGAAATAATTTTATCAAATTATTGAGTTATTAGTGTGTTGATTGATTTGAATGGAATTCAAATTGGATTGAAAATTTGAATTGGAAACTTAACCTTGTTAAGTGTAATTAAATTCAGAATGATATCAAAATTAAATAAAAAAAATTTGGAAATTTGAAATTAAATGAATAAATAATAACTAAATAGAAATCGATCGAATATTAATCGATTGATGTTCTAATCTGTGAAACTAAAATAAAATGTTAATATTGAATGTAAATTCGATTTATTGGGCTGATTTGGTTGTTGATTGTGAATTGGTTGTTATTGGCTGATAGTTTGTTTGAATGGTAATAATCAACAATTTAATGGAGCTCAATGAATTATAAAATAAAGAATAATTTCCAGTATAAATTAATCTGGAATGAACTGCATATGAATTGGAATTTTTGGTTTAACCCTGTATTTGATAATGAATTGATGCTGCATGTTTGATTTTGGGATTCAGTTGATTAGGGAAATATTATCTCAGAATTTCATATATTTATTACTGATATGTGAATTGAGTTAAGTACAGGTGCCTAATGGTTAGGCAAATTGATAATGGTTGAGTAAATCGCATATACATTGAGCCAGTATGCTCAATAAGCTCGTAAAAAGGTACGCCTACGTAGAAATATAAAATTTTGGGTTTTGATTTTTGTCTTCCGACCGTGTGGGTCGATGTATATATATTATTTGTTCATGCGATATCGCAGATGTCACTCCGTGCAGGGGAAACTCTATCGAATTTTTCCGGGAATCTAAATGTTAGAAAATTTTTGATAATCTTGAAAAATATTTTTGTACGGTATTGAATCGGTTTTTGATTTAAAATAAATTGGGTTTGGAAATTAATGGGTTTGTAACTTCCTTTCCTACCTTAGCAATTTCGAGGACGAAATTATCTTAAGGGGGGAAGAATGTAACGACCCATATTTTAGGGAGCCAAAATTTTAATTTAATTTGTTATTTTAAATATTATATTTGGAATATTATGAATTTTAATATATGATTCGTTATTGAAATGAAGTTTGAACGTTATATATTATATAATTATAAAACGAGCTCGAAATGGCGCTGTAGTTCGTAATATGGAGTTTTGAACTTCAATTGAATATACATGATCCGATATAAGTCGGATTTCTATGAAACAAGAAACGTATGAATCTTGTTGATGATAATTTTCATATGGAAGAGAAAAATCCAGATTTCGTATTATAGATTGTTAATTATGGCCAAATCAAAATTTGAAATAGTCGCTATGGAAATCGTTATTTAATTTATAGGCCTTTAAATAGCCATTTTTCAAATGGTCTCCGTTTTCGATGAAACCAGTTTCATTGGAACTGTAACGTTAAATTATTATACGGTATTAAATTGCATGGCAAACCGATGTCGTATGTGACCACGGTAGCAGTAAACGTCCAGTTAATTCCTATTACGCGTAATTAATTTAATTTAATAAAGGAGTATTTGCATATAACGTGAGCAGACGATCGAATTAGGCCACGAAACCAGTTTTGTTGAGTTTGTATCATTGATTAGTGTCAAAATAGCTATATAGTTTGTTATTTTTGAATACCGGGTAATTTGGTGTCCAAAATGGCATTTCAGTGCATATAAAAATAGCGTATGGGGAAGCAGTCTTGGAATGTGACAAAACCGATGTCATTGGATTTGTATTAATTAATTATTGTAGAATTCCAATTTGTGTGTCAATCAGGCATATTTGATCGTGGCAGCGATAAACGCCCAAATCATTTCTATTATTTTGGTCAATTCAGACAGGGGTAACTTTAAACGAATGAACGACTGGCCAAATGAACTATGATTTGGATGAAACAAGATTCATTGGATCCGTTAGGAAGAGGTCTAGTAAAATGTCAAGGTCCCATATTTTTTGGATTTTTCTGTAATTATAGGAATTTTAAACATTTGACTTTCCATCGATAATTATAAAGGACTTTTCGCAAACGACCTCGGAATTCAACGAAACCTGTCCCATTGGATCCAAAATATTTTTTTATGTTAGGATTAGTATTTTTATTGTAAAACAAAATTCGTTTGTGTCAGTTTTAAACGATACTTCGGTGGTAAGTTTCACTTTTAATAAAATAATATTTAATCATCCCCATTCCTTTATAAATATACGTTCAGCAAACCCTTATTTGCGTTAAAACACTTTCCTTTGGTCAACGCTGGGAGCCGCCACCTTAATAGCAACGAGCGGCTACAAACTCTCCACAAATTTATCAAATTTTCTCCCAATCCGTTAATCTAAATCAAAATCATTCAACAACGTTGTGTTCAGCTCTGAGGGCTTGCGAAATTGGACGGCCATGATCATCGTCAGTGATCAGTTGTGGCCAAGGCGAAGCCTTGAAGGATCGGCGTTCGGGAAGCGATCTGAGGCGAAGGAGGCGTTCGGATGGAAAGCTGCTGCAGTCGAGGGTCCAAGAAGGTTAGGCACTGCTATGGGTCATCTCAGATCGACCCCAAGTCGTCGGCGCGGCGTACTCAGGCGGTGTCGAGGTCAGTGAAGGCCGAAGCCTACTATCGCGATGTGCTGAAGGAATTCGAAAAAGGAAGGAGACGCGAGGAGACATGAAATCAAACCGTATACCCTTTAAATAGTGGAATTTGTTTAACGTTAAACTATAATTTAGAAATAATTAATCATTCTCATTTAAATCATTGTTAATAAATTACAGATGGGTTCAGAAGCCTTGGAGTAGAACAGAAACAAAGGGGGAACGAGAGGATTAAAGTTTGATTGGCCTTATCCCATTTGCAGAAGGTCAACAACGGATTATTTAAGTGAAAAAATGTAACTAGTTATATTAACAATATTAATTAAGGGGTTATTAAATTTATAATTAGATTACTAATGATATTATAGTATGGGCTTGTAACGACTCGGATTTTTGGCTACTTTGGTTATCGACATAAGCACGATATCGATAACCAAAACATCGAAAAATCCTGGTAATTAATGAAAGAAATTAGAAGGTGAGAATAGATAAGATAGAAACTTAGAATAGAAGAAGAAGAAGATTACAACATCAGAGAAACGCGAACCTCACAGCAGAACGAATAACATATAATAGATAACATAACTTTGAAATATAACAGTTATGTATACAATAGCACTTATCAGAGTACAACACTTACAACACAGCGGAAATAACTATAGCTATATGATCTTGAAGCCTCCTTCTCCACGCTCTTCCAGTATATCTGTAAATTCCTGACTACTTGACTGCCCGTACAAAATTAGGCACCCAAGAGTTTAGGGAAAACGAAACAAATAAACTCCGGGTCAGTCATGGGACTGGTATGAGTAAAACAGTTTAAACAGGTATATGAACAAGTAAACGATATATCATAAGACCACGCCGCAGAACGGAACGGGTTTTTCCCTTATGAGAATCCAAAATATCTTTATATCAAAAACCTTTTGATATTATAATAATGTGTATGTACAAATAGATATCAACTAGCAGAAACGCTTTCATCTCACGTTCTACATATATAGTATACAATCAAAATCGCAAGCGCGTATTGGATAATGGATTTCCAACTATGACAAGGTATGGAACCACCTTCCGATCAGTGTACTCTAGGAACGATACACTGGAGTTCAACAAGAACATCTTGTAACTCAGCCACACATGACCGACCACTCATTTCGCTTGAGTGTATCGAATGTACATCACCAACGGTTGGGATCAGCAACCGTTCCCGTATATATATGGGACAACATTGATAGATTTAAGAAACAAATGAATATTCTCTAGATAGGTGATTATACACCCTACTTCAATGCGACCGACTTAGCCATGCTGCCTGCCCGATTTCTGTCATTTACCGGTTGATGAGGCTAGAAGCTACGCTTTATCATTACATCAGATTCACTTCGAATGGTACATTGTCAGATCCATTGAAAATCACTAATTGACGTCTACACTAGTACATTACGTGTTAGCTAAAGAAGTTTCCTTCTCCGCTTCCACTCTTGGTACGGTTGAAGAAATCAGTGTACGTGACCTTTCTGGAAATACACTGTCAGACATCCATCTTCATTAACTTAAAATGTCACATCGTCATACCCGCCAAATCACAAATTGACTTATCCAAAAATAACATGGGTATACAGCTTAGAGAAACGAATTCCTCCGCCACCAACGTGAATACGTTTGAACAGATCAACTTACGCGATCCATTGGATATACTCTGTCGGACATTCATCCATACAAGTTGTCCTGGGACTGGACAAATCGAAGGCACTATTCTGTAAACAGGATAGCCCTTGCATTTTACTCCGTCTTCAATTATCTTTGGCATATATGATTCGCGACGCTTATGCCAATATAGAGTGGTTCTTCGGATAATAGTCCAACCGGTCTCTCCATATTAACAACGTTAAAATGGTCAAAAATTTCGATAGTCTGTGAGTTAACTATCGAAGAAAAACAAGTGTGCAAACAACGATATTATTTCCAAATGGAAATTATATTGAACAAACATCATTTAACATTAATCTCTTTAGTTCATTTATTTACTTATCTCCTGTTTCCCTATATTCTAAATTCTTATTTTCCTTTATCAGAAAACATTTCTGATTCTCGTTTGGAAAACATTTCCAAAACTCCTTTACGATCAAACCTTACCATTTCTTAGTTAAGAAGGAAGTCACTCAAGTTGGAGTATAATTACCTCTCAGACCTTAACTGAACAACGTTATAACTTCAAAATGGTTAAAGTTTATATTTTAATCTTTAACAACTTCTTTACGCCTTTCTCGGATCCAATTTTACTAATCCACTTCTATATTTAAAATATTGGTTATAACGATAACGTTAAAATCCCTACTTTCGAATTATCTAACTTTAATTATAACTTCTATTCTTATTAGTGAATAATTAACCTAACACTTATTTATTTATAAATAAATAGATCTCTATTTAAACACTGGAAAGTATGAGTACTTTCCCGAATTCGATATAATCGAATTTGCCGATTAACTCTCTTCGAGAAATCTCTATTTGATTAACTCTTCTTCGAATAACCTATATTCGATTAACTCCTTCTCGAATAAACGATATTCGATAATCTCTCTTCGAATAACTAATATTCGAATACTCTTACTTTTCAAATATCTCATATTTGAAAATCTCACTTCGATTAAACTATAATGGATAACTCCCTTCAATGAAACTAACATTGATAACTCCTTTCGATGAAACTAACATCGATAACTCCTTTCGATGAAACTAACATCAATAACTCCTTTCGATGAAACTAACATCGACAACTCCTTTCGATGAAACTAACATCGATAACTCATTTCGATGAAACTAACATCGATAACTCCTTTCGATGAAACTAACATCGATAACTCCTTTCGATGAAACTAACATCGATATCTCCTTTCGATGAAACTAACATCGATAACTCCTTTCGATGAAACTAACATCGATTTATTTAACTCGACGAACTTAACTCGACTAACTTAACTTGACTCGACTAACTCGACTTACTTGGTTCGACCAATTCGATTCGATTAACTAGGCTCGACTAACTTGACTAACTTAACTCGACTTACTTGGTTCGACCAATTCGATTCGATTAACTAGGCTCGACTAACTTGACTAACTTAACTCGACTTACTTGGTTCGACCTATCCGATTCGATTAACTAGGCTCGACTAACTTGGTCGAACCACCCGATCAACTCACCTTATTTGACTTAACTTATTTCTCAACTCGATCAACTCGATTAACTCCTATCGAATAACTAATATTCGATTAAACTCCATTCGCTTGACTCTAGATCGCAGCGATCACAATGGTTACGCCTGACTCCCTCAGGAAACATCCGACCGCCGTAGGCTATTTACAGCCCTGCGAATTACGCTAGCAGTCGTACAAGATGGCAACTTACCCTGAATACTATGTTTGACTAACTCTGTCTCAAATAACTATATTTGATTAACTCTAGTTCGTTATAACTCTAATCAATTAACTCTAACTAATTAACTCCAACTGGTTAACTCTAACTGATTAACTCTAACTGGTTAACTCTAACTGATTAACTCTAACTGGTTAACTCTAACTGATTAACTCTAACTGGTTAACTCTAACTGATTAACTCTAACAGGTTAACTCTATTTGACTAACTCGACTTGACTAACCCCTTTCGAATAACATATTCGATTAACTAACTTTCGAATACCATATTCGATTAACTAACTTCGAATACCATATTCGATTTCTCCTTTCGAATACCATATTCGATTAACTAACTTCGAATACCATATTCGATTAACTAACTTCGAATACCATATTCGATTAACTCCTTTCGAATGTCTATATTCGATTAACTAACTTCGAATACCATATTCGATTTCTCCTTTCGAATGTCTATATTCGATTAACTAACTTCGAATACCATATTCGATTTCTCCTTTCGAATGTCTGTATTCGATTAACTAACTTCGAATACCATATTCGATTTCTCCTTTCGAATGTCTATATTCGATTAACTAACTTCGAATACCATATTCGATTTACTTTATTCACTTTATAAAGATTTCCTTTTTAACAACGTTTTATTCATTTGAAAAGATTTACTTTTAAATAATGGTTCTACACTTTAAAAATGATTTCTTTTTTTATAACGTTTCCTTTTCAATTCTATTTGTAAATGATTTACAAATATTTCCTTTTCAAATTTATTCTTGAAATATTCTAACTCCTTAAATCCACTGAAAAATTCGCCATAACCTCCTTTGTATCGGGAGCATCGGGAAAATCCCCAAACTCGCCACATAGGCCTTTCCATTCAAAAAGAAATGTTTTGAATTTATTTCCTTTTCAAATATCTCCTATTTATAAATATTCCAATTTATAAACATTTCTTATTTATAAATATTCCACTTTATAAATATCTCTTATTTATAAATATTCCATTTTATAAATATCTCTTATTTATAAATATTCCATTTTATAAATATTCTATTTTCAATATCACTTTGAAAATTCCCTTATCAACATTCCGGTATGTTATGATATTCAATCAGATCAAATCACGATGTTCAATATCGTCCAAGTACATATAATCGCCCACAGATTTTATATCACATCATATAACAATATATGAAAAACAATAAAATAACTGTTGAGGAATCCAGTCGGATTCCTCCAACCTGTTTCCCTGCATCACAGATGTTAGACAATAGAATAACATCGATTTCACTTCACTGTTAAATATTCTGATAAACAGAATCGACATATAGATATTTAACAGTTTATATATATACATACATACATATATATATATATAATATTTCTACTAACTGACTAGCAGTTCAATCAATCAACCAACACACAACAATCAACAGATGATTAACAGTTCTAAGAATACATTATAAAAATATAACTGTTCAGATTTGGTGAGTTTTACTCACATTGGCGCATTAACCGTTAAATATCGGTTTGCGTTATTTGATTTCGACAGACAATTTATTTCACCATAAATTGTAACGAGCTCGGATTCACTCCTAGTCAGCTCCGTGGTGTAGCCACCGTCCCTACGGTCCCAACGCGACTTACGGTTCGTCAATCTGATACCGTATGGCAAAGTTATGATATCAAGAAGTTAATATTACATTTAAATTTAAATAAACTTAGATTAAAATTTGTGATGGGCCTTCACCTTCATAACCAAACCGGCCCAATTCCATAACGACCCGAGCCCAAAACCTCTTCTCTCCAAAACCGAAATGTCGTGCTCCAGTTTTGTTCCTCAGCCATTTCCCATTTTTAATCCTCCATCTTTCCTCATACACACCACCGAATCATCTCTCGACTTCACCATTTCTCTCCTCACCTCAAACCGCACACCATCATCACCCCAAAGTTCAACTCGTTACTCGAATACTGCCTCGCGTCGAGCAGCCCTAGACCTCGACTTCAGGAAAACCCATGACCCAAAAAGACTTCGAAACCCACCAGAAATCCAGGACAGAGGTTAATTCATGCCCTCAATCCAAATACGATCTCAGAAATTCGCACCATGTCTTCAATATCCTGATTTCACTAACCCTAGCAATTACTGTAAACCGACGAGTTCATCCAACATGCATCGCAGGCCACAAATTGGATACTGAATCGAAGAGCATACATCAGGGAATCCATATGTATTAGTTTCAGGATTTATAGAAATTTGGTTTATTTTCTTTTGATTTTTAAGTATGCGACTTTTGCTTTTTCCTGAAATGAGATGGCGGCTTGTTGCTGTGTTGACTTCGGTGGAAAAAAATTAGGTTAAGGGAGTTAAGAGGTGTATTTATAGGATTTTTAGTTTGGCTATGTCTATAAACACCTCATTAATTGCTCTTCATCCCCCGTCCAAATTATAGAATTAATAATACCAATTTTGCCCTCAAACAATTAATTATCTATTTTGTTAAATGTAATTAATAATTTTAATTATTGTTCACTATGACATTAATCGAAATCAACCAACATTTCAAAGGCGGGTTGATTTAATCAATTCAGTCCTCAAATGCAATTCAGTAAAATCGTTTTCCAACTACGATCAAAATGAGAAAACAAATTAAAAACCACTATGATGCCGCTGTTTTGATATATTTTGGCATATTTGTTTCCCTGTTGTTTGCTTCTTCTTTTTTTCATTGCGGATAATAGATTGTAAAGTTATTATTGTTTTGATGAAGAAACGAAAAACAATAAAATGAATTAAAAAAGAAAGAAAAGAAACACAGATAATGAAAGAATAAGGACATTTTAGGAATAAACGGGGTGAGAAAAGAAAAAACTGGGGTGAATACTATTTTTTAAAATTACCGGGGTGGGAAGAGCAAATTGTGGGGTGCTAATAGATGGAGCCTTTTAGTTTAGATATTTTCAAGGAGATATTTTTAGATATTTTCTTTTGATATTCTTTCTGCCTTCTAAAAATTCACGTGATTACATACGATACCCAAAAATCTCCAAACTGGACATACTACTACAGTTCGACATTACGGTCCCAACGAAACTGGTTTTGTCGAATTCCGACTCCATCTGCTCACACAACATATTTTAAACCGTCAGAATACTGACTGTTTTTCACTCTTAAAATCCGTACGGCCACACACTGACTCTAAAAATCACCAAACTTGGAATCTAACAATAATTTGATGTTACGGATCCAACAAAATTAGTTTCGTCGAATTCCGACTTCGTTTGCAAAACCGGCTATTTTTAAAGCTCTGGAGACCCATTTAAATATATAAATATATTTAAATATTATTAAATTAAATATAAATAAATTTATATTATCGTATATCTTCACATATGATATCGTCCAGCTCCACAATATCATATCAGAATATACAGTTTGATATTTCAGATTCCAGATTATCTCGATATTCAGTTTTATATCGAAAATCCTTTTATAACGTAAATAAAGCGTTGCAAAAATATAAAGGAAATCCACAGCGACTTTTCTGAAATTTGGTTTGGATGTACATCAAAATCTACCCGACGAAATCCCGATTTTTCTCTTCCACCAGAAAGATATACTCCACCAGCTCCACACATTTCTTATTTCACAGAAATCCGGCTTAAAACGAATCCTGTACATTCAGTTGAAGTTCGAATCGCCAATTCACGAACTGCAGCGCCATTTCGAGCTCGATTTTAATTATAATATAATTATACGTTCAAACTGTCGTCGATTGAAAATATTCGTCAATATAATTCAACTCTAAGCTGAATTAAATCTTAGGGATGACCCCGTTCACAGAATATTGTGATTTCCAATATTTTTGATTATTTTCTGAATTAAATATATTATTTAATTTAATTAATTATTCAGTATAATTAAATTAACGACGATTTAATTCCCTAACTCACTATTTATATAATTAAATAAATTAATTATAATACCTCTGACAAATGCGGGTCATTACATTCTTCCCCACTTAAAATAATTTCGTCCTCGAAATTGCTAAGGTAGAGGACGACCCTTGTAAAGACCCGCAACTTCCCCGTAAAGGAAAGCGTCGGATAGTTCGAGAACAAGCCACAACAGAACGCATATAAAAGAACATTTCATTGTATATTACAACAATGCATCAGATTACAAGAATATACAGAGTATAAATGAATAATACACAGAATTATCAGAGATTTAAATTACATTTAAATACATAGCAGCGGAAAGTAATAAAATACACAACTAGAAGAGATATACGGATACAAAGCTTTCCGGATACCGTTCCAGCTGTAAACCAGGATCCTGTGAATATAAATCTGCAAAACCAAAACTACTAGCTGCCCGTGTCAAAATAGGGGCACCCAGAGTTTAGGTTAAAACAATAAACTCCAGGTCAGTCATGTGACTGGTGTGAGAACTAAAACAGTTATTAATTCTTTATTTTAAATCATTAGGTAAATCAAGGGACCACGCCGTATAACACGGAACGGGTTTCCTCCCAAGAATACCAGTGCATAAAACAAACAGCGCAATGCTAAATAAAGAAAAATGAAGCTGTTATAAGACCCAGGTCCTATCACACAATGCAACGCAAACCGGGGGATAGGGTTTTCCCTTATAACAGCCAAAGCATGCTTGATACGTCTAAAACAAATCATTTGATACTATTATAAGTGCATAGTGTATAAAACAACTTCAAATCATAAGTATCAATCATAGGCGGCATGGGTACCATATATCATGTCGCCATACTAGTTTTACAATTAAAACCGCAAATGTCACGTATTTGGAAATTGGATTTCCATCTATGAACCGAGGCAAAAGATAGTCCTCAACCGATTCGAGACAATCTAGCCTACCATGTCTCAGGAACAGCCGCAACTGCCCCCTGGATCGTCAGGGCCGGTCCACCGATGTGGATTATTATGCCTGAACAATACGTCTCCCCGCCCTTTGGGGCGCAAACGAGCCAACGAATGACTCCATCGGTTCGAGAACGACCGATCAATCCGAGGCGCCTCGCAACAGCAACAACCACATAAGTCAAACTCATCAGGGCGTGTAAAACCACTGACGCCACTTTTAGCTAGAAAGAAACGCAAGTCCTCCCTGATGTCCGTCTCCCGTTTTTGGTTCATACCGGGTGTGAAACACGCGAAGTAAACGTTACACAAAGCTACGCCACAAAGGCCTTGCTTTGATCATCACCACAAGATTTTGCTTTTCAACAGAAGCCTTGATCATTTGCATCTTAGCATGCCACACAGGCAAACCATCCTATGCAACCGATATCAGTCACACAGAATGAAATCCGATGTCAGACACACAGTCCATTTACAAGTCCGTCCTGGGTCTGAACGAAACCGGAGGCACCTAGTACCCTGCATATCCATCGATCTCCAAGTACGTCTGGACGATCACTAACTGTTTCCATCTTCTTGGGTGTACAGCCCAATCAAGATCATCAGTTATCACCCAAACGACATGAAGACCTCCGGTCTTCGACCACCGTCTTCATCTTCGACTTATCGTCGTATCAGTTATTCAGAATGGGATAAACCCGGTCCTTCCGAATAACTCGCGTATATATTATAAAAGTGTTACACAAACACAACATACGCCTCATTCCAATTCATTAGTCACTAACCGTAAATTAATCAAGAGAATAATTCCCCAAATATTAACCCCGAAGGCCGAAACCAACATCAGATCAATATCCAGAAAACCATTCTACTTGGCTAACCGACAGTTAGTTTCTAAATTTCACGTTCAAATCTAATTAAAGATTTAACTATCGCCTGGAGCAAAACTGGTGATACTCCATTTTCGATCATTTCAATCTAATTAAAGATTCATTAAAACTCCACTCAGTTTTAATCGTTAACTGGGTTAAAGAATCAGTGTCATTTAAAACACGGTTCACGATAAACCCAAAATCACATTCATTAATTATCGGGTTAAAGAACAAGTGTTATTTAAAACACTGTTCACGATAAACCCAAAAATCAATATCAATTCAATTCCAATTAAATATTATTTAATTGGTACACTTCATTAAATCTAAATAAAAAGATTTAATCTTTTCTCAACTGGGTTCAAGAACAGTGTTAGTGAAGACACCATTCACGACAAACCCAAATCCCATTTGATATTCAATATAAGGCTCTGAATAGAAAATATATCGGCTTATATTCAATATCAAATTCTACGACTAACAAATATCGCATTGGAAATAACGATATAAATATATCTTTCAAATTTCCATAACAAAATCTGTATAATCCCGAATTCCAACATCGAAATATTCCGAAGACAATTTCGATTCAAATCCACTCCAATGCAATCATTGGAAATTTTGGTTATTTTTAAAACCCTTTTCGAATTCAATTTATTTATTTAAAAATAAATAGAATTATAATTCTAGTTCAAAACTAGTTCATTTTGATAAAAATCTATTTTTATCCTTTCAAATATGGAGTTTTTCATCCCAAATCTTCACAAGTCATTTCTTATGATTTTACACAAATTATTAATATTTTTAATAATTTTATCAAGGCCCGTACAGTCGATTTCCATCAATGGCCATCGAACTGCACTTACAGCGACCTTTTTCGAATTTGATTTGGACGTATCTCCAAATCCAACCGTTAGATTTCAAATTTCTAACATTCGTTAGAAAGCTCTTTTCGATACGAACCCAACGGTTCCGGTTTTAGGAGAATCCGACGGTCGGATCTCCCGTAATATCCGTTTGAAATAAATGGTCGAAATTCGCGAACTGCCGCGGCGCGGCGCGTTCTATTCAGGCCATTATATTATATATATAATATATATTTCGTCGATTTCTATTTAAAACGAATTATATAAATAGTTTTGAATTCGTTTCAAAAGCAATTTCAACTTCCTTTTCAATTCAAATCAAAATTGAATTCTTCTTTATAAATTCGTTTCAAAATTCATTCCTATTCAATTCAAATTTCAATTCAATTTGAATTCATTTCAATTCGTTTTCAATTCAATTCATTTCGAAATCGTTTTCAATTCAATTCATTTCGAAATCGTTTTCAATTCAATTTGAATTCGTTTTCAATTCATTTCATTTCGAAATCGTTTTCAATTCAATTCATTTCGAAATCGTTTTCAATTCAATTCAAAATATTCGATTTCGAAATCACTATTCAATATTCATTTTTAAGATGAATAAAATCGATATAAATATCGTTCACGTCAAAATGGCGTCAATCTAATCAACACGGCTTCATAAATTTCTTATTTCAAATATTCTATTTCAAATATCTCTTTTTCAAAATAGTTGTTATTATCAAAATATTTCGTTCAACACATGACCAATCTCAATGAATGAGTACTGTCAACACATGAACTTTTATTTTATAATATTCTTTATTTTTCAAATTGGAATGAGGCCCAATCAATCACCATATAAAGTTAATTATATGGATTTTCATACAACACATGTATATAATAACATTGAAAATAATCAACCATCAACCAAAGTGCACTACACTGTAAAAGCATCAAATATAGATATTCAACGCTTATAACAGCCTGTCAATCAATCGATCGACATATTTAATCAATCAGGATGAGTGAACTGCAAATTTCATCCCAACACCCGTGTGGGGTTTCAAACAATCAAACAAATATTTTATTCGTGCAGTTGGGCGATGTGTAAATTTTATCGTCCCAATCAATGTCATTCAAATAGGTGTACATAAACAAACCGTCTGGTTTGTAAATGAATATTCTATTTTATTCACTTCACGTTAAAAATTATATTTTTAACGATAAAACATTTTATTCCAACATATGAATTTCTATTCAGTTCATTCTTTAAATAAAATGATATTTTTATTTTTCTAACACATTTTAGAAAATTTCGGCGGCATAACGGCACGATACTAGAAACGGGACAAGGCCTAGCCTTATCCCCGGTCTAGTGAAGGCCCACGCCATTCACACATCAATCAAATCAATTTTATCTCACCAAACAATTCAATTCAAACAAATAATTCAACTAATCTATGCAACCAAACAAACAAGTCCATGGTCTGTGGACGATTGTGTCGGGTGCTACTAAGCACCGTCTGCATCCTAGTATATATATATAACTAGAAAAATTAAATTGAAAGGTGAGAAATTCTCACATATAGCTATCCTAGCTCCACGGCTCTTCTTTTGCAGAAGTCTTCGTCGTTTCGCCTTTTTGTCACCTTCGTTGCTGCTTTCACTACATACGTAAAAATCACATTTTTACTTCGCTATTCAATATATAAAAATCGAATTTTTACTTCGATGTTCAATATATAAAAATGCTATTTTTCTATCGAAGTTCAATATATAAAAATCATATTTTTAGTTCGCTGTTCAATATATAAAAATCATATTTTCATGATTAAAAAATCATAGCCTTAAGAGAAAAAGAAAAATCTCTATATCACTTCATATGAAAAGTTCAATCTTCTCTGTCGCATCATATATAAAATAAAAATCTGATCTTTTTATTCTTTACATATAAAAATCATAGCTTTTTAAATTAAAATAAACAAGTTTTATGTTTAAAATAAATATGTTTTCAGTTTTATAATCTAATTAAAATTCAGTTTAATAATCTTTTTCAAATCAGTTTTATAATCTAATTAAAATTCAGTTTTTTTTTAATCTAAAAAGAAATCAGTTTTTATAATCTAATTAAAATTCAGTTTTTTTAATCTAAAAAGAAATCAGTTTTTATACTTTTAAACATTATCAGGTTTTTAATTCCATTTAACATCAGTTTTAAAATCTTCATATAATTCAGTTTATAAAACTAGAAAAAAAACAGTTTTCAAATCTTTAAAAATTCATATTGGCTATATAAAAAAATAAAGGGAAATGCTTACAGTGTTTTTTTCTTCAGCGAGGGGGGAAGGGGACTTCATCTTCTGCGGTGGCCAGAGAGGTGGCGGAGCGGCCCTGCTCTTCGGCGGTGAGTTAGGGTTTGGCGGATTTGGTGCGGCACGTTCGAGGTGGGAGGCTGTTTGTGGTTCGCGAGGAAGAAGGGGAGGCTAGAGACGATGACGAGGGAGAGAGGGTGCGACTAGAGGTGCGGGGGCCCTCAACTGAGGCGCGGCGGCGAAATCGAGATGGGCGGCGGGTCTGGAAAAAGGGGGCTCCGTCCTTCGTCGCCCCTTCTTTTTTTTTTTATTCTGAATTGATTTCGAAAATAAGGGGGGGGGGCCTAAGCGGGTTAACGGGGAGAAGATATATATATATATTTTTTTATTATTTAATTATTAAAAAGTTGACTTTTACATACGACCTCGAAACGAGGCCCACCGCCTATCGCCCATAGCGTTTTACCCCCATTCCGAACACAATGGGATATGTATCGCAAGCTGATTCGACTGTTTGAATCAGTTTCCTTTTGAATTTTCATTTAAATCATTATATTGAATTTTAAACGCACATTTCAAATTATCGGGGTCACATACTAACTAGAAAAATTCCAGAAAAATATTTTCTAGCTTCGTATTGACGATACGGTCCTAACAAAACTAGTTTCGTCGAATTCTGAGACCGTTAGAAAAATGGCCAATTTCCAGTCGATTAAAATCAACTGAAATGGTCAAAACACGTTTTCCTTTGCCACGCTCACATATTGATTCGAAAAATTATGAAATTTGGAATCTAGCAATAATTCGACATCACGGACCCAACAAAACTGGTTTCGTCGAAATCCGAGGTCATTTGCAAAATGTCCATTTTTAAGGGCCTGAATTCCATAGCGACTATTCAGAATTTTTAACTGGACATATCTTTTGATTCCTGATATGAAATCTTGATTTTCCGGATTCGTTGGAAAGATATTATCAATCAGATCCTAATGTTTTTGGTTTCACTAAAATCCGGATTGTTTTGCAACCGGTACATTCAATTAAAGTTTGAAATCGAATTATCGAACTACCGCGCCATTTTCAATTCTATTTATAATAATAAATAAAATTATATATATTCTAACGACGACGTATATAATATATACGTCGAATTATATTCAAATTAAATTTCTCGCCGATATTATTTAAAATAATTCATTTTAAATAATCAAAATTCGCTAAAATTGCCAAAACAAAAATTTCAAACTGGCTCGCATTTTACGGGTTGTTACAATCTCCCCCACTTAAAACTTTTCGTCCCCGAAAAGGAACAAAGTCGAAAGTGGTTTGATTATTCAGCTCTACGCTCGATCTGGCTTCTATTCTCCAACTCTTTAGTTTCTGAGAATTTTCAAAATTTCAAAAATTTGGCTAACACCCTAAATTTTTGAAAAATTTCGCCATAACCTCCCCTGCAATGGGAGCATCGGGGAATTTCAAATAGCTTCCCCGGTCCTTCAGATCTCAAAAAGAAAAAGAAAAAGCCAAGCGGCTAGCCAATAGGCTCACAAAATCATCATCACCCAAACAAAACAGGAAATTATGTAGTAAACATGTACCTATTTGTCGGGCAAACAAATTTTATTCTCTGGCTCTAGCCTCCTTGCTATGACCTGTTCAATGATATACATGTATGCAAGCAAATGCGACCAATTTTCAACACAATTCAATATTTGTTTCAATTAGGCTAAATGGTTCAAAATTAGCAAACAAATGAACAAACAACACAAACATCAATCAATTATTGAATTAGATTATCAAATTCATAATTTTGATACATAGTCAAGAATCAGATTTTTGATGCCAAATCACAACAATAGGCCCTATCTAATTTTGGTTCTCACACCAGTCAATAGGAAATATATAAATATCACACCTTCGACACTCGAATATAAATACTGGCGACAGTGCCCCATCACCAGAATTATTCCCGGGCACTAGGGGGATTCTATATCTACCCAATATATTAAAACTTCGAACACACGTTTGCACGACATATATGCAAAATCTTTATATACTGGATTGCCCAATTCAATTTAAAATAAATAATCAAATACGAATAGTTGATTTTAAATTTTCAAAACAAAAGTTTGTTTTCATTTTAAAAATTTACTCTTCAAACTCGTTCTAGGATACTACTGATCCCATCTCTAACGAGTCTTTCTAATTGGATATTACTAATCCAGTATCTGATGAATCCTTTCATATGGTTCTAATGTGTCTTGTTCTCTGCTTTGTAAACCAAAGCTCTGATACCACGTGTAAAGACCCGCAACTTCCCCGTAAAGGAAAGCGTCGGATAGTTCGAGAACAAGCCACAACAGAACGCATATAAAAGAACATTTCATTGTATATTACAACAATGCATCAGATTACAAGAATATACAGAGTATAAATGAATAATACACAGAATTATCAGAGATTTAAATTACATTTAAATACATAGCAGCGGAAAGTAATAAAATACACAACTAGAAGAGATATACGGATACAAAGCTTTCCGGATACCGTTCCAGCTGTAAACCAGGATCCTGTGAATATAAATCTGCAAAACCAAAACTACTAGCTGCCCGTGTCAAAATAGGGGCACCCAGAGTTTAGGTTAAAACAATAAACTCCAGGTCAGTCATGTGACTGGTGTGAGAACTAAAACAGTTATTAATTCTTTATTTTAAATCATTAGGTAAATCAAGGGACCACGCCGTATAACACGGAACGGGTTTCCTCCCAAGAATACCAGTGCATAAAACAAACAGCGCAATGCTAAATAAAGAAAAATGAAGCTGTTATAAGACCCAGGTCCTATCACACAATGCAACGCAAACCGGGGGATAGGGTTTTCCCTTATAACAGCCAAAGCATGCTTGATACGTCTAAAACAAATCATTTGATACTATTATAAGTGCATAGTGTATAAAACAACTTCAAATCATAAGTATCAATCATAGGCGGCATGGGTACCATATATCATGTCGCCATACTAGTTTTACAATTAAAACCGCAAATGTCACGTATTTGGAAATTGGATTTCCATCTATGAACCGAGGCAAAAGATAGTCCTCAACCGATTCGAGACAATCTAGCCTACCATGTCTCAGGAACAGCCGCAACTGCCCCCTGGATCGTCAGGGCCGGTCCACCGATGTGGATTATTATGCCTGAACAATACGTCTCCCCGCCCTTTGGGGCGCAAACGAGCCAACGAATGACTCCATCGGTTCGAGAACGACCGATCAATCCGAGGCGCCTCGCAACAGCAACAACCACATAAGTCAAACTCGTCAGGGCGTGTAAAACCACTGACGCCACTTTTAGCTAGAAAGAAACGCAAGTCCTCCCTGATGTCCGTCTCCCGTTTTTGGTTCATACCGGGTGTGAAACACGCGAAGTAAACGTTACACAAAGCTACGCCACAAAGGCCTTGCTTTGATCATCACCACAAGATTTTGCTTTTCAACAGAAGCCTTGATCATTTGCATCTTAGCATGCCACACAGGCAAACCATCCTATGCAACCGATATCAGTCACACAGAATGAAATCCGATGTCAGACACACAGTCCATTTACAAGTCCGTCCTGGGTCTGAACGAAACCGGAGGCACCTAGTACCCTGCATATCCATCGATCTCCAAGTACGTCTGGACGATCACTAACTGTTTCCATCTTCTTGGGTGTACAGCCCAATCAAGATCATCAGTTATCACCCAAACGACATGAAGACCTCCGGTCTTCGACCACCGTCTTCATCTTCGACTTATCGTCGTATCAGTTATTCAGAATGGGATAAACCCGGTCCTTCCGAATAACTCGCGTATATATTATAAAAGTGTTACACAAACACAACATACGCCTCATTCCAATTCATTAGTCACTAACCGTAAATTAATCAAGAGAATAATTCCCCAAATATTAACCCCGAAGGCCGAAACCAACATCAGATCAATATCCAGAAAACCATTCTGCTTGGCTAACCGACAGTTAGTTTCTAAATTTCACGTTCAAATCTAATTAAAGATTTAACTATCGCCTGGAGCAAAACTGGTGATACTCCATTTTCGATCATTTCAATCTAATTAAAGATTCATTAAAACTCCACTCAGTTTTAATCGTTAACTGGGTTAAAGAATCAGTGTCATTTAAAACACGGTTCACGATAAACCCAAAATCACATTCATTAATTATCGGGTTAAAGAACAAGTGTTATTTAAAACACTGTTCACGATAAACCCAAAAATCAATATCAATTCAATTCCAATTAAATATTATTTAATTGGTACACTTCATTAAATCTAAATAAAAAGATTTAATCTTTTCTCAACTGGGTTCAAGAACAGTGTTAGTGAAGACACCATTCACGACAAACCCAAATCCCATTTGATATTCAATATAAGGCTCTGAATAGAAAATATATCGGCTTATATTCAATATCAAATTCTACGACTAACAAATATCGCATTGGAAATAACGATATAAATATATCTTTCAAATTTCCATAACAACATCTGTATAATCCCGAATTCCAACATCGAAATATTCCGAAGACAATTTCGATTCAAATCCACTCCAATGCAATCATTGGAAATTTTGGTTATTTTTAAAACCCTTTTCGAATTCAATTTATTTATTTAAAAATAAATAGAATTATAATTCTAGTTCAAAACTAGTTCATTTTGATAAAAATCTATTTTTATCCTTTCAAATATGGAGTTTTTCATCCCAAATCTTCACAAGTCATTTCTTATGATTTTACACAAATTATTAATATTTTTAATAATTTTATCAAGGCCCGTACAGTCGATTTCCATCAATGGCCATCGAACTGCACTTACAGCGACCATTTTCGAATTTGATTTGGACGTATCTCCAAATCCAACCATTAGATTTCAAATTTCTAACATTCGTTAGAAAGCTCTTTTCGATACGAACCCAACGGTTCCGGTTTTAGGAGAATCCGACGGTCGGATCTCCCGTAATATCCGTTTGAAAAAATGGTCGAAATTCGCGAACTGCCGCGGCGCGGCGCGTTCTATTCAGGCCATTATATTATATATATAATATATATAATATATATTTCGTCGATTTCTATTTAAAACGAATTATATAAATAGTTTTGAATTCGTTTCAAAAGCAATTTCAACTTCCTTTTCAATTCAAATCAAAATTGAATTCTTCTTTATAAATTCGTTTCAAAATTCATTCCTATTCAATTCAAATTTCAATTCAATTTGAATTCATTTCAATTCGTTTTCAATTCAATTCATTTCGAAATCGTTTTCAATTCAATTCATTTCGAAATCGTTTTCAATTCAATTTGAATTCGTTTTCAATTCATTTCATTTCGAAATCGTTTTCAATTCAATTCATTTCGAAATCGTTTTCAATTCAATTCAAAATATTCAATTTCGAAATCACTATTCAATATTCATTTTTAAGATGAATAAAATCGATATAAATATCGTTCACGTCAAAATGGCGTCAATCTAATCAACACGGCTTCATAAATTTCTAATTTCAAATATTCTATTTCAAATATCTCTTTTTCAAAATAGTTGTTATTATCAAAATATTTCGTTCAACACATGACCAATCTCAATGAATGAGTACTGTCAACACATGAACTTTTATTTTATAATATTCTTTATTTTTCAAATTGGAATGAGGCCCAATCAATCACCATATAAAGTTAATTATATGGATTTTCATACAACACATGTATATAATAACATTGAAAATAATCAACCATCAACCAAAGTGCACTACACAGTAAAAGCATCAAATATAGATATTCAACGCTTATAACAGCCTGTCAATCAATCGATCGACATATTTAATCAATCAGGATGAGTGAACTGCAAATTTCATCCCAACACCCGTGTGGGGTTTCAAACAATCAAACAAATATTTTATTCGTGCAGTTGGGCGATGTGTAAATTTTATCGTCCCAATCAATGTCATTCAAATAGGTGTACATAAACAAACCGTCTGGTTTGTAAATGAATATTCTATTTTATTCACTTCACGTTAAAAATTATATTTTTAACGATAAAACATTTTATTCCAACATATGAATTTCTATTCAGTTCATTCTTTAAATAAAATGATATTTTTATTTTTCTAACACATTTTAGAAAATTTCGGCGGCATAATGGCACGATACTAGAAACGGGACAAGGCCTAGCCTTATCCCCGGTCTAGTGAAGGCCCACGCCATTCACACATCAATCAAATCAATTTTATCTCACCAAACAATTCAATTCAAACAAATAATTCAACTAATCTATGCAACCAAACAAACAAGTCCATGGTCTGTGGACGATTGTGTCGGGTGCTACTAAGCACCGTCTGCATCCTAGTATATATATATAACTAGAAAAATTAAATTGAAAGGTGAGAAATTCTCACATATAGCTATCCTAGCTCCACGGCTCTTCTTTTGCAGAAGTCTTCGTCGTTTCGCCTTTTTGTCACCTTCGTTGCTGCTTTCACTACATACGTAAAAATCACATTTTTACTTCGCTATTCAATATATAAAAATCGAATTTTTACTTCGATGTTCAATATATAAAAATGCTATTTTTCTATCGAAGTTCAATATATAAAAATCATATTTTTAGTTCGCTGTTCAATATATAAAAATCATATTTTCATGATTAAAAAATCATAGCCTTAAGAGAAAAAGAAAAATCTCTATATCACTTCATATGAAAAGTTCAATCTTCTCTGTCGCTTCATATATAAAATAAAAATCTAATCTTTTTATTCTTTACATATAAAAATCATAGCTTTTTAAATTAAAATAAACAAGTTTTATGTTTAAAATAAATATGTTTTCAGTTTTATAATCTAATTAAAATTCAGTTTAATAATCTTTTTCAAATCAGTTTTATAATCTAATTAAAATTCAGTTTTTTTTTAATCTAAAAAGAAATCAGTTTTTATAATCTAATTAAAATTCAGTTTTTTTAATCTAAAAAGAAATCAGTTTTTATACTTTTAAACATTATCAGGTTTTTAATTCCATTTAACATCAGTTTTAAAATCTTCATATAATTCAGTTTATAAAACTAGAAAAAAAACAGTTTTCAAATCTTTAAAAATTCATATTGGCTATATAAAAAAATAAAGGGAAATGCTTACAGTGTTTTTTTCTTCAGCGAGGGGGGAAGGGGACTTCATCTTCTGCGGTGGCCAGAGAGGTGGCGGAGCGGCCCTGCTCTTCGGCGGTGAGTTAGGGTTTGGCGGATTTGGTGCGGCACGTTCGAGATGGGAGGCTGTTTGTGGTTCGCGAGGAAGAAGGGGAGGCTAGAGACGATGACGAGGGAGAGAGGGTGCGACTAGAGGTGCGGGGGCCCTCAACTGAGGCGCGGCGGCGAAATCGAGATGGGCGGCGGGTCTGGAAAAAGGGGGCTCCGTCCTTCGTCGCCCCTTCTTTCTTTTTTTTTTTTATTCTGAATTGATTTCGAAAATAAGGGGGGGGGGCCTAAGCGGGTTAACGGGGAGAAGATATATATATATATATATTTTTATTATTTAATTATTAAAAAGTTGACTTTTACATACGACCTCGAAACGAGGCCCACCGCCTGTCGCCCATAGCGTTTTACCCCCATTCCGAACACAATGGGATATGTATCGCAAGCTGATTCGACTGTTTGAATCAGTTTCCTTTTGAATTTTCATTTAAATCATTATATTGAATTTTAAACGCACATTTCAAATTACCGGGGTCACATACTAACTAGAAAAATTCCAGAAAAATATTTTCTAGCTTCGTATTGACGATACGGTCCTAACAAAACTAGTTTCGTCGAATTCTGAGACCGTTAGAAAAATGGCCAATTTCCAGTCGATTAAAATCAACTGAAATGGTCAAAACACGTTTTCCTTTGCCACGCTCACATATTGATTCGAAAAATTATGAAATTTGGAATCTAGCAATAATTCGACATCACGGACCCAACAAAACTGGTTTCGTCGAAATCCGAGGTCATTTGCAAAATGTCCATTTTTAAGGGCCTGAATTCCATAGCGACTATTCAGAATTTTCAACTGGACATATCTTTTGATTCCTGATATGAAATCTTGATTTTCCGGATTCGTTGGAAAGATATTATCAATCAGATCCTAATGTTTTTGGTTTCACTAAAATCCGGATTGTTTTGCACCCGGTACATTCAATTAAAGTTTGAAATCGAATTATCGAACTACCGCGCCATTTTCAATTCTATTTATAATAATAAATAAAATTATATATATTCTAACGACGACGTATATAATATATACGTCGAATTATATTCAAATTAAATTTCTCGCCGATATTATTTAAAATAATTCATTTTAAATAATCAAAATTCGCTAAAATTGCCAAAACAAAAATTTCAAACTGGCTCGCATTTTACGGGTTGTTACAACCCTATCGATTGGTTAGAACATATTTGTTCACTTCTTAACTTCAGTTTCAACTGAACCAATTAAATTTCATTTAAATTATTAGTTACTTCTTATCAACGAAAATTTTCAAAAATCCTGAAAATTTTCTAACGCCTTAACTTTTCTAAAAATTTCGCCAGCACCTCCTTTGTACTGGTCAATATCTCAAACTCCAACTCGCCTCTCTGGGCCTTCTTTAACCCAAAAGAAAATCAAAATGCCAAACGGCTTGCCAATTTGGCTCATAAATCTCATATCCATATATAATATAAACTGGTACCTTTTTGTTGGGCATATCATTATATCCCTACCACTTCCATATGCTATCAACTCAGCATATACCAGTGTTATCTCAGTCAAATTCCAATCAGTTCATATCCTCAAATCCGAACCGAATTTTATTCGAACCCCAATATCAAATTTCAAATTCTTAACTCATCAACCCAATTCCATAACAGATTATTCTCTAATCCAATTCAATTCTATTTAACTATGTTCAAGTTAAATTTCAATTTATTTTTACCATCTCATTTTATTTAACTTCATTAGTTAAATTTTAATTTCTAGAACTTAAATTCCTGGGTAAATTTCAAATCAATTTGAAATCATACTGCCAATTCAGAACCTTTGAATTTCTAAACACTTGTTTTCTCAAAACAATTCAAATCAAAATCTCTGGTAGTAATCCACCACTTAGAACTCGAAAATCACACCGATGATACTGCGCAGTCATCATCGGAATTATTTTCCAGCGACCCAAGTGATTTCAATACTATATCATTTCAAAACCATTACTGAATACTTCCATTTTGAAAACATTTCAAAATCTCCTAGGAACTTAAAATTTCCTTATTTTAAATTCCAAATCTGATTTAAATTCATATTTAATTTATCTTATTTCATATACTTTACTTATATGATTCTGATTGGTTATATATAACCATTTCACTTTTATAATCTCATTCGATTATAATTACAACCAATATATCTAATATATGATAATATATTACATATCCATACTGTGTCGGTCCATCGTATTCAAGTATTTATTTACTCCTACCGAAACAGTGGATCAAACTGATCGACCAGAACTCATAAACAACTCAGCCAATGAATCTCCACAATATAAAACCATTTTTATATCAAATACAAATACGCACTTGTATATATACACTCAACTCAATCTAGGGTATTACTAACCCTATCTCTTCCGAGTCATGCCACAGAGCCAAGTAATTCTTAACTTAAGCTCTGATACCAACTGTAACGACCCGGATTTTTGGCGACTTTGGTTATCGACATAAGCACGATGTCGATAACCAAAACATCGAAAAATCCTGGTAATTAATGAAAGAAATTAGAAGGTGATAATAGATAAGATAGAAACTTAGAATAGAAGAAGAAGAAGAACACAACATCAGAGTAACACGAACCTCACAGCGGAACGAATAACATATAATAGATAACATAACTTTGAAATATAACAGTTATGTATACAATAGCACTTATCAGAGTACAACACTTACAACACAGCGGAAATAACTATAGCTATATGATCTTGAAGCCTCCTGCTCCACGCTCTTCCAGTATATCTGTAAATCCCTGACTTCTTGACTGCCCATACAAAATTAGGCACCCAAGAGTTTAGGGAAAACAAAACAAATAAACTCCGGGTCAGTCATGGGACTGGTACGAGTAAAACAGTTTAAACAGGTATATGAACAAGTAAACGATATGTCATAAGACCATGCCGCAGAACGGAACGGGTTTTCCCCTTATGAGAATCCAAAATATCTTTATATCAAAAACCTTTTGATATTATAATAATGTCTATGTACAAATAGATATCAACTAGCCGAAACGCTTTCATCTCACGTTCTACATATATAGTATACAATCAAAATCGCAAGCGCGTATTGGATAATGGATTTCCAACTATGACAAGGCATGGAACCACCTTCCGATCAGTGTACTCTAGGAACGATACACTGGAGTTCAACAAGAACATCTTGTAACTCAGCCACACATGACCGACCACTCATTTCGCTTTAGTGTATCGAATGTACATCACCAACGGTTGGGATCAGCAACCGTTCCCGTATATATATGGGACAACACTGATAGATTTAAGAAACAAATGAATATTCTCTAGATAGATGATTATACACCCTACTTCGGTGCGACCGACTTAGCCATGCTGCCTGCCTGATTTTTGTCAGTTACCGGTTGATGAGGCTAGAAGCTACGCTTTATCATTACATCAGATTCACTTCGCATGCTACATTGTCAGATCCATCGAAAATCACTAATTGACGTCTACAACAGTACATTACGTGTTAGCTAAAGAAGTTTCCTTCTCTGCTTCCACTCTTGGTACGGTTGAAGAAATCAGTGTACGTGACCTTTCTGGAAATATTTTGTCAGACATCCATCTTCATTCACTTAAAATGTCACATCGTCATACCCGCCAAATCACAAATTGACTTATCCAAAAATAACACGGGTATACAGCTTAGAGAAACGAATTCCTCTGCCACCAAACGTGAATACGTTTGAACAGATCAACTTACGCGATCCATTGGATATACTCTGTCAGACATTCATCCATACAAGTTGTCCTAGGACTGGACAAATCGAAGGCACTATTCTGTAAACAGGATAGCCCTTGCATATTACTCTGTCTTCAATTATCTTTGGCATATATGATTCGCGACGCTGATGCCAATACAGAGTGGTTCTTCGGATAATAATCCAACCGGTTTCTCCATATTAACAATGTTTAAATGGTCAAAAACTTCGATAGTCTGTGAGTTAACTATCGAAGAAAAACAAGTGTGCAAACAACGATATTTTTTCCAAATGGAAATTATATCGAACAAACATCATTTAACATTAATCTCTTTAGTTCATTTATTTACTTATCTCCTGTTTCCCTATATTCTAAATTCATATTTTCTTTTATCAGAAAACATTTCTTATTCTCGTTTGGAAAACATTTCCAAAACTCCTTTACGATCAAACCTTACCATTTCTTAGTTAAGAAGGAAGTCACTCAAGTTGGGGTATAATTACCTCTTAGACCTTAACTGAACAACGTTATAACTTCAAAATGGTCAAAGTTTATCTTTTAATCTTTAACAACTTCTTTACGCCTTTCTCGGATCCAATTTTACAAATCCACTTCTATATTTAAAACATTGGTTATAACGATAACGTTAAAATCCCTACTTTCGAATTATCTAACTTTAATTTTAACTTCTATTCTTATTAGTGAATAATTAACATAACACTTATTTATTTATAAATAAATAAATCTCTATTTAAACACTGGAAAGTATAAGTACTTTCTCAAATTCGATATAATCGAATTTGCCGATTAACTCTCTTCGAGAAATCTCTATTTGATTAACTCTTCTTCGAATAACCTATATTCGATTAACTCCTTCTCGAATAAACGATATTCGATAATCTCTCTTCAAATAACTAATATTCGATAACTCTTCCGTTTCAAATATCTCATATTTGAAAATCTCACTTCGATTAAACTATAATCGATAACTCCCTTTGATGAAACTAACATTGATAACTCCTTTCGATGAAACTAACATCGATAACTCCTTTCGATGAAACTAAAATCGATAACTCCTTTAGATGAAACTAACATCGATAACTCCTTTCGATGAAACTAACATCGATATCTCCTTTCGATGAAACTAACATCGATATCTCCTTTCGATGAAACTAACATCGATAACTCCTTTCGATGAAACTAACATCGATAACTCCTTTCGATGAAACTAACATCGATATCTCCTTTCGATGAAACTAACATCGATAACTCCTTTCGATGAAACTAACATCGATAACTCCTTTCGATGAAACTAACATCGATAACTCCTTTCGATGAAACTAACATCGATAACTCCTTTCGATGAAACTAACATCGATTTATTTAACTCGACGAACTTAACTCGACTAACTTAACTTGACTCGACTAACTCGACTTACTTGGTTCGACCAATTCGATTCAATTAACTAGGCTCGACTAACTTGACTAACTTAACTCGACTTACTTGGTTCGACCAATTCGATTCGATTAACTAGGCTCGACTAACTTGACTAACTTAACTCGACTTACTTGGTTCGACCAATTCGATTAACTAGGCTCGACTAACTTGGTCGAACCACCCGATCAACTCAACTTATTTGACTTAACTTATTTCTCAACTCGATCAACTCGATTAACTCCTATCGAATAACTAATATTCGATTAAACTCCATTCGCTTGACTCTAGATCGCAGCGATAACAATGGTTACGCCTGACTCCCTCAGGAAACATCCGACCGCCGTAGGCTATTTACAGCCCTGCGAATTACGCTAGCAGTCGTACAAGATGGAAACTTTCCCTGAATACTATGTTTGACTAACTCTGTCTCAAATAACTATATTTGATTAACTCTAGTTCGTTTTAACTCTAATCAATTAACTCTAACTAATTAACTCCAACTGGTTAACTCTAACTGATTAACTCTAACTGGTTAACTCTAACTGATTAACTCTAACTGGTTAACTCTAACTGATTAACTCTAACTAGTTAAATCTAACTGATTAACTCTAACTGGTTAACTCTATTTGACTAACTCGACTTGACTAACCCCTTTCGAATAACATATTCGATTAACTAACTTTCGAATACCATATTCGATTAACTAACTTCGAATACCATATTCGATTTCTCCTTTCGAATACCATATTCGAATAACTAACTTCGAATACCATATTCGATTAACTAACTTCGAATACCATATTCGATTAACTCCTTTCGAATGTCTATATTCGATTAACTAACTTCGAATACCATATTCGATTTCTCCTTTCGAATGTCTATATTCGATTAACTAACTTCGAATACCATATTCGATTTCTCCTTTCGAATGTCTATATTCGATTAACTAACTTCGAATACCATATTCGATTTACTTTATTCACTTTATAAAGATTTCCTTTTTAACAACGTTTTATTTTTTTGGAAAGGTTTACTTTTAAATAATGGTTCTACACTTTAAAAATGATTTCTTTTTTTATAACGTTTCCTTTTCAATTCTATTTGTAAATGGTTTACAAATATTTCCTTTTCAAATTTATTCTTGAAATATTCTAACTCCTTAAATCCTCTGAAAAATTCACCATAGCCTCCTTTGTATCAGGAGCATCGGGAAAATCCCCAAACTCGCCACACAGGCCTTTCCATTCAAAAAGAAATGTTTTGAATTTATTTCCTTTTCAAATATCTCCTATTTATAAATATTCCAATTTATAAACATTTCTTATTTATAAATATTCCACTTTATAAATATCTTTTATTTATAAATATTCCATTTTATAAATATCTCTTATTTATAAATATTCCATTTTATAAATATTCTATTTTCAATATCACTTTGAAAATTCCCTTATCAACATTCCGGCATGTTATGGTATTCAATCATATCAAATCACGATGTTCAATATCGTCCAAGTACATATAATCGCCCATAGATTTTATATCACATCATATAACAATATGTGAAAAACAATAAAATAACTGTTGAGGAATCCAGTCGGATTCCTCCAACCTGTTTCCCTGCATCACAGATGTTTGACAATAGAATAACATCGATTTCACTTCACTGTTAAATATTCTGATAAACAGAATCGACATATAGATATTTAACAGTTTATATATATATACATACATATATATATAATATTTCTACTAACTGACTAGCTGTTCAATCAATCAACCAACAAACAACAATCAACAGATGATTAACAGTTTTAAGAATACATTATAAAAATATAATTGTTCAGAGTTGGTGAGTTTTACTCACATTGGCGCATTAACCGTTAAATATCGGTTTGCATTATTTGATTTCGACAGACAATTTATTTCACCATAAATTGTAACGAGCTCGGATTCACTCCTAGTCAGCTCTGTGGTGTAGCCACCGTCTACGGTCCCAACGCGACTTACGGTTCGTCAATATGATACCGTATGGCAAAGTTATGATATCAAGAAGTTAATATTACATTTAAATTTAAATAAACTTAGATTAAAATTTGTGATGGGCCTTCACCTTCATAACCAAACCGGCCCAATTCCATAACGACCCGAGCCCAAAACCTCTTCTCTCCAAAACCGAAATGCTGTGCTCCAGTTTTGTTCCTCAGCCATTTCCCATTTTTAATCCTCCATCTTTCCTCATACACACCACCGAATCATCTCTCGACTTCACCATTTTTCTCCTCACCTCAAACCGCACACCATCATCACCCCAAAGTTCAACTCGTTACTTGAATACTGCCTCGCGTCGAGCAGCCCTAGACCTCGACTTCAGGAAAACCCACGACCCAAAAAGACTTCGAAACCCACCAGAAATCCAGGACAGAGGTTAATTCATGCCCTCAATCAGAATACGATCTCAGAAATTCGCACCATGTCTTCAATATCCCGATTTCACTAACCCTAGCAATTACTGCAAACCGACGAGTTCATCCAACATGCATCGCAGGCCACAAATTGGATACCGAATCGAAGAGCATACATCAGGGAATCCATATATATTGGTTTCAGGATTTATAGAAATTTGGTTGATTTTCTTTTAATTTTTAAGTATACAATTTTTGCTTTTTCCTGAAATGAGATGGCGGCTTGTTGCTGTGTTGACTTCGGTGGAAAAAAATTAGGTTAAGGGAGTTAAGAGGTGTATTTATAGGATTTTTAGTTTGGCTGTGTCTATTAACACCTCATTAATTGCTCTTCATCCCCCGTCCAAATTATAGAATTAATAATACCAATTTTTCCCTCAAACAATTAATTATCTATTTTGTTAAATGTAATTAATAATTTTAATTATTGTTCACTATGACATTATTCGAAATCAACCAACATTTCAAAGGCGGGTTGATTTAATCAATTCAGTCCTCAAATGCAATTCAGTAAAATCGTTTTCTAACTTCGATCAAAATGAGAAAACAAATTAAAAACCACTATGATGCCGCTGTTTTGATATTTTTTTGCATATTTGTTTCCCTGTTGTTTGCTTCTTCTTTTTTTCATTGCGGATAATAGATTGTAAAGTTGTTATTGTTTTGATGAAGAAATGAAAAACAATAAAATGAAGTAAAAAAGAAAGAAAAGAAACACAGATAATGAAAGAATAAGGACATTTTAGGAATAAACGGGGTGAGAAAAGAAAAAACTGGGGTGAATACTATTTTTTAAAATTACCGGGGTGGGAAGAGCAACTTGTGGGATGCTAATAGATGGAGCCTTTTAGTTTAGATATTTTCAAGGAGATATTTTTAGATATTTTCTTTTGATATTCTTTCTGCCTTCTAAAAATTCGTGTGATTACATACGATACCCAAAAATCACCAAACTGGACATACTACTACAGTTCGACATTACGGTCCTAACGAAACTAGTTTCGTCGAATTCCGACTCCGTCTGCTCACACAGCATATTTTTAACCATCAGAATACTAACTGTTTTTCACTCTAAAAATCCGTACGGCCACACACTGACTCTAAAAATCACCAAACTTGGAATCTAACAATAATTTGATGTTACGGATCCAACAAAATTAGTTTCGTCGAATTCCGACTTCGTTTGCAAAACCGACTATTTTTAAAGCTCTAGAGACCCATTTAAATATATAAATATATTTAAATATTATTAAATTAAATATAAATAAATTTATATTATCGTATATCTTCACATATGATATCGTCCAGCTCCAAAATATCATATCAGAATATACAGTTTGATATTTCAGATTCCAGATTATCTCGATATTCAGTTTTATATCGAAAATCCTTTTATAACGTAAATAAAGCATTGCAAAAATATAAAGGAAATCCATAGCGACTTTTCTGAAATTTGGTTTGGACGTACATCAAAATCTACACGACGAAATCCCGATTTTTCTCTTCCACTATAAAGATATACTCCACCAGCTCCACACGTTTCTTGTTTCACAGAAATCCGGCTTAAAACGAATCCTGTACATTCAGTTGAAGTTCGAATCGCCAATTCACGAACTGCAGCGCCATTTCGAGCTCGATTTTAATTATAATATAATTATACGTTCAAACTGTCGTTGATTGAAGATATTCGTCAATATAATTCAACTCTAAGCTGAATTAAATCTTAGGGATGACCCCGTTCATAGAATATTGTGATTTCCAATATTTTTGATTATTTCTGAATTAAATATATTATTTAATTTAATTAATTATTCACTATAATTAAATTAACGACGATTTAATTCCCTAAATCACTATTTATATAATTAAATAAATTAATTATAATACCTCTAACAAATGCGGGTCATTACATGGCTGATGCAGGAAACCAAAACGTGATGATCGGCCGACCTTTTTGAAAGGTCCAAGTGTGTACGACTTTTGCAGGATCTATAATATGGCTATGCGGAATGTATGTGATAACTTAAGCTATTCAATTGTTACGCAGGTAAAAATTCGTAAACAAGAAATATATCACTAACAAATATAAATGCTGTAGATAAAGTAAAGTAGAGTAACGACACCAGGATTTTTATACTGGTTCGGACCTCCCGTCCTACGTCGAGTCCCGAAGCTCCTCTTCGGCTTTTCACTAAACAACACCCTCGCTTCACCCGAAGGAACAGGTTCACAACATTACTTGATTTGCGGGCTACAAGTTTACCCACTTGATTTCACGGGCTACAAGCTTACCCACTTGATTTCACGGGCTACAAGCTTACCCACAAGACGATTACAAGAGTTTGACCTTGAATGTGTTCTTTCTTCAACACTGATTAGTCAATGATTGAGTACAACCTTCCTATAATATTATCCTCAAATATATATATTGATGTTTGCAAAGATTTGGAAGTGGATTATCGAGTTGAATCACAAGTGTGTTAAATATGCTTGGAGATTCAAACGATAATTGAATGCTTTTGAGTGCTTTTAGAATGCTAAGAATAATACAATATAGATCAGAGAATGGAGAGAAAATTCAGTGTTTTAATTGATTGAAAACTGATGTATTTATTATAATTAAGAAGTTGCAATTGTTGGTGAAAAGTTATAATCAAAAGAAATGATTTAAATGAAGAGAAATGGATGCAACTTTTCAAGAAAGAAGATGACTCTTCATGAAATTCAAAAATAGGTTGACATGAAAAATTAATAGGTTGACAGGTTTTTGACCGTTATTTCAAAAAGCTGTTGACCTGTTAATTCTAACAAGTTGACCTGTTATATTTTAAAAATAGGTTGACCTGTTATTTTTAACAGGTTGACCTGTTTTTGTCAATATACAGTAAAAATGAGTTTTCATGCATAATTTTGAAAGCAATGAGAAGTATGATTATTTGAGGATAGATTTTAACATAAAATACTCTAAATAACCAACTTCTAACCTATGGAACCATTGAATCTTCTTTTTGTCGATCATGAAGCTTCTTCTTGTCATTAATCAAAATGATCATTAAAAGTCCTTGACTCAACATTCTCCCCCTTTTTGATTGATGACAACATAGCTTTTAAAATATGATCTCCATTGCTATCTCCCCCTGTATATATGCTCTAACTCTCCCTGAGTATATGATCTCCCTAGACAAAAAATAACTAAATCTCTGCAAAAAGAAGGTTAGTAATCATTCTCTCCCCCTTTGTCATCGACAAAAAGGGTATATGAAACACCTTTAAAGATCCAACAACAATGAACACCATACGTAGAGTGTTTTACATATTAAAGATCATAACAAAACAAAACGACCTTAGTAACAACCTTACCTAATTAAACATAGCACCAATCACATACAAGTACTAATAGAGTGTTTTAACATAAAACAGAATATAAAAGGATAGATCGAATCAATGAGCTGGCACATCTGATTCAGTCTCGTCTACTTCTTCTTCGTCTGATTCCTCCTCTTCATCTTGGTCCCCTTCCTCATCATTTCCTTCCTCAATGTATGAAGTAACACGTCCACGACCAATATGGGCACTCGCTCCATAACTAGTGCTTTCCTCCAAAATAGACCATGTAAAAGTAGGAGGCATTGGACGTTTTCCCGGATTCTGAACATGTGTGGTTGAAGATGAAGGTCCGCAAGAAATTGCATCCCAAAGAATGCCAAAGAAAGACTTAAGCTTGTTAAAACGTTTATCCATCTTGGTGTCTAACCGATCGAGCTTGGTATCGGTTCGCTTGAGTCTTGCTTCTAACAGAAATTGATTTCTTGCTATTTGTTCAAAAAATCCTTTATTGTAGAATTTATCGAAGGAATCTTAACATCTTCCGGTCTTGGAATAGGAGCTTGTGATGAAGATGCTTCAGGAGGACCTCTATGTTTATATTGCTCAAATGGAATAATGGTCAAGAATGGATCCGGAAGTTTCATTCTCTTCTTTGATATTTTATCAATACACTTAGGTGTTGAAATCTTGGATTCCGGAGATTTTATTCCGCAATTCATGAGGAGACGCATTATATATTCATTGTAAAATAAATGTTTGCGAGAACGTTCATTTACCAATGATATCTCATCAAAAACCATATCAATCCAGTTGATATTGATATCACCATATATAGCATATAGCGCCTTAAAATTTTCTTTGTAGATGGCATCAAAATTACCGGTTCGTGGCAAGAGAGAATGAGTAATACAATGATGGAGAATTCTAGCCGTAGGTCTCAAATTTATTCCTTTAGCACTTGACTTGTGATCTTCAATGAATAAATGGCTAATTTTGTCTTAATATGAATGGGACAGAAATCAGAAGAAAATTTTGTACCATTATCTGAAGATTTAAGAAATTCTTCCATTCTGGACTTGGAGATGAATACTTGTTGATCACATACAACTGACCATAAGCAATTTGATGAATTTGCTGGCTTGTACTTCTCCAAATTGAGATTAGCATAGAGTAATTTTATCATAATGTGATTAATCTCAACATTATTGTCTTCAAAACTAAGAAGAGATGCTATTTTTGCTTTGGTTGCAATTTCTTTAACATCATAGAGGAGAAAATCGAAGTATTTGATAAACATCCCTTCATGAATGGTATAATCTTTCATCTTATTCCATCTTGTTATAGCAATCGGATCCTTAAGCCAATGTTTGATTTGAGCATCTATGGGTTATTGTTGAGAAGTACAAGAAGAAGTTTTTGATTTCTTTGATTATGGAGCCATTGAAGAGAAGGTAATGGAGTTTGAGGAGTTAGGATTTGAAGAAAAGTGTTGATTTGAGTAATGAAGAGGTTAGAAACGAAATAGAGTGTTGATATTGGTGGTTGAACCGACTATTGGATGTTTAAAAACAGTATAACCCGAAAATGGTCGACCTAAAATAGTATACCGGTCGACCTAACTAGTTTCGGGTTTGAAATCGAAGAAAAAATGCTAAAGTCGGTCGACATAAAATTGTAATCGGTCGACCGGATTCTATGGTGTTGAATTCGAAAACTTTAAAAGCCCGGTCGACCTATGCATAAATTTCGGTCGACAATTTTTTTTATATTTTCCTGAAACCTTTTCGGTCGACATAAAATTTGTGACCGGTCAACCGTGAAATTTCTCTGGAAATTTTTGTCTTAAAAACCGGTCGACCTAAAATTATTACTGGTCGACCTGTTCGTGTTTCAAGAGACCGGTCGACATCTTTTTTCCAACCGGTCGACCTAGATAATTCTCTGGAAATTAAAAGTGTACAAACCGGTCAACCGAAAATTATCTACCGGTCGACCGTTTTTTGATGGAAATGAATTTTCAGCCTTTTGTTGATCGAATTCAAAGCCAAACAAAGTATTATTATAAAAATATATAACAAATACATGAAGTAAGAAATAAAAACATTATTAAAAACATTATAAAGCATCTCCTTTGATCCGGTATAAAGAACTCATTTTCTTGGTTCCCACGGAGAGTATTTCCCACCAGCGCCTTCATTTTTGTTGAAATTTTTATCCCACGAGTTTGGTGTTCTTGTTGATGATGATGGCATTTGCGTGGGTTCATGAACATTATTCTTGTTTGAACCACAGAAAAGTGAAGCTAGCTGTTCGAGATACGTTAAGCGAGAAGAAGTTAATCTCTGCTCGTAGTACATCTCCCTTTGAAGATCGACTTGGTGTTTTTGATAGTGGTGTATCTCGTCAATTTTTTCTTTGGTTCGTGGGGAACAAGAAAAAGAGCCTTCTTGCATCGTTTTGATGTTAGAGTATTTCCAGGTGTACGAGAATTCTGATGAAAACCAGGAGGGTGCTCCGGTGTCTTAGGGGAGTAGTGTTCTTCGGACTCGGAACTTGTTATGGTGATGTGAGATTTTCGTATACATTCATCACAAATATGAGCCATGATAATACGTTGTTTAATGGAGATTAGAGAGAAAAGTTGTCTGAGAGCACTCAAAAAAATAAAAATAAAATATAAACATATATATGGAAGGAATTTTCTATTTGGAGAAAGAAAAGAGATGGTTCGTATTTGTTTAACCATAGAAAAATTCTCTTCTAAATATAGTAAAAATAAGACATTGGTTTCTGAATAATGTACGAACTCTTGATATATGTTAAAAAGATTTTTACTCTTCGAGTTCTTTTCTTGAAACCAACCGTAGCTCTCTACGTAAGTTGACAAAACTTGATTCCAGTAGAGGCTTTGTAAATATATCAGCTAGTTGATTTTCCGTATTTCCGTATTCGAGATTTATATTACCCTTTTCAATGTTATCTCTCAGAAAATGATGTCGAATATCGATGTGTTTAGTCCGAGAGTGGTTAACTGGGTTTTGGATAAATTTATCGCACTCGTGTTATCAGAATATATAATAGAATTCGATAAGTTTATACCGAAGTCTTTAAGTGTTTGTTGCATATATATAACTTGTGTACATGCTAGTGCCGCTGATATATATTCTGCTACACACGTCGAAAGTGAAACACAATTTTGTTTCTTACTAAACCAAGAGACAAGTGATTTTCCAATAAAATGGCACGTACCACTTGTGCCCTTTCTATCCGTTCGTGATCCTCCGAAATCAGCATCACTATATGATACTAATTCAAATGTACATTCTTTTGGATAGAAAAGACCGAAATCTTTGGTCTTATTAAGATAGCGAATTATACGTTTCACTGCTCGTAAGTGTGATTCTTTAGGATCGGCTTGAAAACGTGCACACAAACAAACACTCATCATAATGTCAGGACGACTAGCTGTTAAATATAGTAGAGAACCTATCATACTACGATATAACTTCTGGTCAACATTCTTTCCAAATTCATCTTTTTCAAGATGTGTGGTCGTACTCATAGGAGTTGGTTTACCAGAGGTATTTTCTAGTCCGAAGCGTTTAACTAGATTTCCGCAGTATTTTTTTTGATTGATAAACATACCATTTGAAAGCTGTTTGATTTGAAGACCAAGGAAATATGATAGTTCTCCCATATGTGACATTTCAAATTCTTTGGTCATAATATTTGCAAATTCTTTGCAAAGTTCATCGTTTGTTGAACCAAAGATAATGTCGTCTACATATATTTGGATAACTAATATATCTTTTCGAGAATGTTTAATGAATAAAGTCTGATCAACTTTTCCAATTTGAAATCCAGAATCTATGAGATAGCTTCTTAATCGTTCATACCAAGCACGAGGTGCTTGTTTCAATCCATATAAAGCTTTCTTAAGTTTATATACATGATCCGGATATTTCTCATGTACGAACAAAGGAGGTTGTTCGACATATACATTCTCTTTGATAAACCCATTAAAAAAAGCACTTTTGACATCCATTTGAAAAAGTTTGAAATCATGATGACATGCAAAGGATAGTAAGATTCGAATTGCTTCTAATCGAGCTACGAGAGCAAAGGTTTCTTCATAATCGATACCTTCTTCCTGATTATATCCTTGTGCTACTAATCTTGCTTTATTTCTAGTAATGTTCCCTTGTTCATCGGCCTTATTTTTATATACCCATTTAGTTCCTATAACTGATTGATCAGTCGACCTTGGAACAAGTTCCCATACATCATTGCGCTCAAACTGGTTTAGTTCTTCTTGCATGGCAATGATCCAGTATTCATCAATAGCAGCTTCCTTAGGATTTTTAGGTTCGATATTTGAGATAAACGCAACATGACCCATTTGATTAAGTTGACTCCTTATTCTAATTTGTGATGTTACTTCTCCAATAACATTTTGAACTGGATGATCTCTTAGAATTCTCGAAGGAGATCTAAATCTTGGTGGAGAAGGTACAATAACAGGTTGAGGAATATTCTCAACAATTTCTGAGTCAGAATCATTATTTGTGATGGTAGGATTATCAGTGACAATTGATTCTTCGTCATCCGATTTATTATGAGACGGTTTATAGAATTCGTCAAAAGATACATGAAGTGATTCTTCAATAGTTTTAGTTCTCTTATTTAATACACGATAAGCCTTACTTTGATCTGAATAACCAATAAAGATTCCTTTATCTGCTTTTGAATCAAATTTACCAAGATGATCTTTCGTGTTTAAAATAAAACATTTTGAACCAAAAACTTTGAAGTATGAAATATTTGGCTTTCTTTCATTAAATAATTCATAAGGTGTATTTTTAGTAAGAGGTCGAATGGATACACGATTCAAAACATAACATGCAGTTGCTATAGCTTCTACTCAAAAATGTTTTGGTAAAGTACTTCCATTTAATAATGTCCTTGCACATTCTTGTAATGTTCGATTTTTCCGTTCTACAACTCCATTTTGTTGTGGAGTTCGAGGAAATGAAAAATTATGATTAATACCTTTCTTTGTACAAAAATGTTCAAATTCATTATTTTCGAATTCTCCTCCATGATCACTTCTTATATTTTTAACCTTAAGTCCTTTTGACTTCTGAATTTTCTTGACAAAGGATTTGAAATGAGTAAACGTGTCACTTTTATTTTTCAAGAAAATCACCCATGTATAACGAGAATAGTCATCAACAATTACAAACACATATCGACTATGATTTATGGAATGTATTTGAGTAGGTCCAAATAAATCCATATGCAATAACTCAAGTGGTTGTAATGTTGATATTACCTTCTTAGATTTAAATGATGATTTTGTCAATTTTCCTACTTGGCAAGCATCACAAAGATTGTCAACTTTAAAGCTAAGTTTGGGTAAACCTTTAACTAGTTCGTTCTTGGCTAGCTTGTCAATAGTTCTAAAGGACAGAAACGTTTGTGCCATAGCCATGGATCATTATCATTTGCTACAAGACACATATCTGAATTATGATTGATATTCATATTCAGAATATAAATGTTTCTATCTCTATGTCCTTCAAAAGCTATATTTTGATCTTTATCTAAAATACTACATTTATTATCCGAAAAAGAAATGATAAAACCTTTGTCGCACAATTGACTGATACTTAATAAATTATGTTTCAAATTCTTAACTAACATGACATTTGCAATAAGAGGTGAGTTAGATGTACCAAAATTGCTCACATCGCCTTTGCCGATGATATAGACTTTTGAATTATCTCCAAAAGTGACTGGACCACCATCCGAATACGTGATATTTGTTAATAAGCTCTTGTCTCCAGTCATATGCTTTGAGCAACCACTGTCCAGTATCCACTTTCCTCTTTTCTTAAGTGGGACCTGCAAAAAATAAAGTTAAGTCTATGGTACCCACTTTTTATAGGGTCCTAAGAGTTAGGTCTTAGGAGTCCAAACCCATACGGGTCCGGTATCCCCTTTATACAAATAATTTGGATTATGATGCACAATACTCAAAAAGTTTTGAATGTACTTGTTTCTAATAAAACAATTATTTGTTTTAGGAACCCATACTTTTATAGATTTGACATTCTTCTTTTGAGATTTCACAATCGGTTTTGGTTTGGAATATAATAAACTAAGATTTTTCTTAGCTTTAGTTTCTTGTACTACCTTATTTTTCCTTTTTCTTTTACCAAGATGTTTCTTGATAACTTGTTTCTTATATCCCAACCCTTGCTTATTTGTAGCTGATTGTGAACTCTCAATAATTTTTGTCAAATTTTCTCGACCTTTGTTAAAGTTAGAAACATTTTTAGTAATATCGTCTAACTTTTTTTGTAAACTAGCTTTTTCAAGATCTAGAGATTTAACTTTTGCTTTAAGCTCATGATTCTCAGTAGTAAGAGTATCATTCTTCTCTTTTTGAACTTCAATTTCTTGAGTCAAAAGAGATAGTTGAGAGTCAATATTAGATGATGATTCTTGAGCCTTTTCAAGTTCTTCTTCTAATATTTTCTTTTCATCTTTTAACATATCTCGTTCAAATTCTACTCTACTTAAATCAACTTGAGCTTGTTTGCATTGTCGTTTCATATCTTTAAATTTATATATCAACTCAACATTTATATAAAGAACTTCTTCAAAAGAATGAATTTGAACCTCATCTTTTTTTGCCATAAAGCATATATTTGCTTGTTCAATATCTGAGTCGCTTTCATTTTCGGATGAAGATGAATCTGAATCATCCCAAGTTACTGAGAATTCCCGTTTCTTTGACTTGTCCTTTTTGTGTTTGAACTTGTCATTTTCTGTCTTCTTATTTTGTTCTGGACAATCATTTTGCATATGTCCCTCCTTATGATAGTTAAAGCATTCTACATTTGATGATGATGGTCTGCTTGATTCGAACTTCTTTCTGTTGTATCGACTAGCTTTTCGTTGCTTTAAGAATTTTTTGAATCCTTTTGCAATGAATGCTAGATCCTCATCTTCGGAATCTGAGATGTCTTCATCAGCATGAAAAGCTACATTTTTCTTTTCTTCTTTTTATTCTTTTCGAGCCTGCAAGTTAGCTTCATAGGATATAAGATTTCCTATTAATTCATTTGGCTTCATGGTGGATAGATCATTAGCTTCTTCTATGGCTAATACTTTTCCTTCCCATTCATTAGTCAGTGAATGTAGAACTGTTGAAACTACATCAAAGTCAGAATATTTTTGCCCTAACCCGATAAGAGCATGATGAATAGTTTGAAACCTTGAATACATCTCATTGATTGTTTCATTTGGCTTCATTTTAAAATTTTGAAATTGACTTTTCAACAAAGCTATTTTTGCTTGTTTAACCTTGTTAGTACCTTTATGAGTGTCTTTAGTGTTTGCCAAATTTGATAAGCAGTGGTACAGATACTAACACGGTTATACTCATTTTGGTCTAATGCACAAAACAACATATTTATTGCTTTTGCATTTACAGCTGCTGCTGTTTTCTCAACAAGAGTCCATTCTGCATACTCAGATGTTGGATTAACTATTTCTTTCTGAGTAGCATTCCAAGCGTCAATACTTGTTGATTGCATATAAAAAGCTATACGTGTTGCCCAATAGCTATAGTTTAGGCCATTAAAGAAAGGAGGTCTTTGTGTCGATTGACCTTCAGTGTAAGTGGTGTTACTCGTACTTGCGTTATTTGCCATATTACTAGAATATATCAAATAACTGTGTTACGGTTATATGATAACCTTGCTCTGATACCAATTGAAAGGTCCAAGTGTGTACGACTTGTGCAGGATCTATAATATGGCTATGCGGAATGTATGTGATAACTTAAGCTATTCAATAGTTACGCAGGTAAAAATTCGTAAACAAGAAATATATCACTAACAATTATAAATTCTGTAGATAAAGTAAAGTAGAGTAACGACACCAGGATTTTTATACTGGTTCGGACCTCCCGTCCTACGTCCAGTCTTGAAGCTCCTCTTCGGCTTTTCACTAAACAACACCCTCGTTTCACCCGGAGGAACATGTTCACAACACTACTTGATTTGCGGGCTACAAGCTCACCCACTTGATTTCACGGGCTACAAGCTTACCCACTTGATTTCACGGGCTACAAGCTTACCTACAAGACGATTACAAGAGTTTGACCTTGAATGTGTTCTTTCTTCAACACTGGTTAGTCAATGATTGAGTACAACCTTCCTATAATCTTATCCTCAAATATATATTGATGTTTGCAAAGATTTGGAAGTGGATTATCGAGTTGAATCACAAGTGTGTTAAATATGCTTGGAGATTCAAACGATAATTGAATGCTTTTGAGTGCTTTTAGAATGCTAAGAATAATACAATATAGATCAGAGAAGGGAGAGAAAATTCAGTGTTTTGATTGATTGAAAACTGATGTATTTACAGTAATTGAGAAGTTGCAATTGTTGGTGAAAAGTTGCAATCAAAAGAAATGATTTAAATGAAGAGAAATGGATGAAACTTTTCAAGAAAGAAGATGACTCTTCATGAAATTCAAAAATAGGTTGACAGGAAAAATTAATAGATTGACAGGTTTTTGACCGTTATCTCAAAAAGCTGTTGACCTGTTAATTTTAACAGGTTGACCTGTTATATTTTAAAAATAGGTTGACCTGTTTTTGTCAATATACAGTAAAAACGAGTTTTCATGCATAATTTTGAAAGCAATGAGAAGTATGATTATTTGATGATAGATTTTAACATAAAATACTCTAAATAACCAACTTCTAACCTATGAAACCATTGAACCTTCTTTTTGTCGATCATGAAGCTTCTTCTCATCATTAATCAAAACGATCATTAAAAGTCCTTGACTCAACACTTTTAAATTTGACTGAAAGTATAGTTATAACGCAAATTGTTTAATTATGCTAATTAATGATAATTTATAATAATTTATAATATATCCTTTTGTTGAATACAGGAATGATTGGTACCGAAGAACATAAGGCAGCATGAAAATTGGATCATCCTGTTAAGTTGATAACCAAGTGACAATTGTAATTAATTACAAATAAATCATTAATTAAGGAAACTAATGATTTTATTTAAATCGTATATATTTATAATGATGTAATTTTCACCCATATGATCAGAATGGAACAAACCAAGATACGTGGGCAACTTTTCAACGAGGTCTACAGGACGCAATTGGAATCAACCGGGTTTTTATTTTAAATTAAACACTCGTTTAATTTAATTAAAACCAACCATTTAATCCACGGTACCAACTCAAGGTGAGTTAAGCTCACTCAGTTTTTCCTATTTATATTTTTTATAAATTGGGTTTTTATTTTGTGTGCTCTGGTTGCCGATGGTTGATTGTTTGCTAATTACATATTTATTTGTTGATTTAACTGATGAAATTAAACCGTTGTTTAATTTTAGTGAAATACCAAATTGTTATTTTAACGATTGGATCCAATAAAGGTAACATACCTTGATTGGTCACGTTTATTTATAAACGTGTTTAATTATTTGAATTGTTTTGTTGATTGATTGATGTTAAATGGTCGTTATTTGCCGTTATAGAAATTATCAGTTAAATGTGATTGAATGATCTGATTTGATAACCATTTGAATATAGGGAAGAACAGGATTGTAACACCCCACGCCCGCTATGGTCACTCACTAAGGGAATGCCATAGCATCGGTGGAGTATTTTAGTGAATATAGAACAGAAAAATTACAATAAGACAGATATAATTAGTACTTGAAATTTAAAAATATCATCTCACAACAACGGAAATAAACATGTCTGGTTACATCATAAAACCATGATAAAGGTCAGTACAATATCCATCAAAATAAAGAAGTACATAATCCCACTCTCTCATACAATAGCCCGAACAAAAGAAAAGATAACTGGATAACTGGAGCCTTACATCTACCCAAGCTCCTAAAGACTGGAACAGCAATCCGATCAAGCTCTACTACCGCTAGGATCCACCGTAGGACCTGAGGGTTGGGAAAAAAATGAAAACAACGGGGTCAGACATAAGTCTGAGTGAGTCCTATAACTTTAACAATACAATCATTAAAGTAACCAGAGAAGACATAAACTTGACCTACGGTAATATCCGGGGATGAATGGCTACACTAAGCAGCTTGGTGAACTTAGGATAAACTAAGATAGCCATAAGGACGCATCTACCCACTCAAGGATAATTACTAACTGCACCACACCAGTCATTCCCACTTAAAGGTTGATCCCTTCCAAGGACTTAGAAAATTTCCCCAGTAGTTTCATGTACTCCTAGCCCACTACATAGGTGCCGTCTGCCCCTATCTTCACTAGGTGTACTCAGTAATTTTTACCCAGTAGTTTCGTGTACCCCTACATAGGTGCCGTCTGCCCCTATCTTTATTAGGTGTACCCACTACTCCCCAAGCGATCGGCTCCCTACCGTAGATACCCGTGCTGGTCCCACAGTGGGGTGTATCACTCCCCTAAAGTGGCTACCCAATACTAACGGTGCACGGCTTTATATCTACACGATGCAACAATGGCTTATCTACCAGCCCGGGCCCACACACGCATATGAAACCCGTTGGACTTGCGTTGCCACCGCTAACCCGTTTTGGCCTCTTATAATCAAACCCAATATGCGTGTCCCGTCACTCGACATGGGTCGAGCCCACAAAGATACGTTTGGGATATTGGTTGAAATGGGCCCCCACAAGCTACCCACTTAAGCTTGTCAAATATCTAGTGTATCCCACTTAACCCTTTAATCATGTTTAATTACATGTTTCCACTTGGTTAAGTATTCTAATCGTATTTTCTATTGCCACCCAAGGCAACCCACTAGATTCCACATGCCACCCAAGGCAACCACAAAATTTCCTCATGCCACCCAAGGCACCCACTTAACCCCTCATGTCCCACTACATGCTACTATGGTTAAGTGTTTCTTAATTAATTAAGACCGTGATCTCCCATAAAGACCTCCCACATTAGACTGGCTTGTTATGACCGCCTGGTTAAGCCGGTAGAATCCAGGCAGTCTTACGTCATAACAGAGTCTAACCTCGTGTCTTTACCTTAATCACGTATTTAGTTTATGGCTAAGACCTCTCACATTGGTCTGACATTTGTAGCAACTGGTTAAGCCGGTCGGGTCCGGGCAGTTTTACACTACAAATGAGTCCAACCTCGTGTCTTAGTCGATTAATTACACCTAATTAATCACCCCCATATTAATTATCCCTAATTAATATCAAGTTTTCCATAACATGGGTAGACCTAACTCAATAGGTAAATTCCCATGGGGTAGACCTAACTCAATAGGTAAATTCCCACTTATGGTAATTTATTTTTATGGTATGCTTAATCATACCCAATCATTCATTTATTAACATATTTACCAACCCCATCGTTCCCCACGTAAATCGTTCTCATTTCATGACATAATAAAAGGGGAAGATCCATCACAAATATCATGGGTTTAGCATATAACTTTGTCATGGGTTAAGAGGATGTCAACTTGCATAAATGAGCACATATTAACCCAACTACATTTTACCTAAACTTGCATATTATCATACACATGATTTGCATAACATGTTGCATATAAGCTTGCATATTATCATACACATATCTTGCATAACATGTTGAACTTGCATATAGGCATTCTCATAACTTGCATAACATGTTAAACATGCATTTAAGCATACACATAACTTGCATAAGCATTCACATACTTGCATAAGCATCCACATACTTGCATAAGCATTTACATACTTGCATAAACATGCATAACTTGCATATCATGTCATTTAAGCATATACATATCTTGCATAAGCATTCATATACTCGCATAAGCATGAATAACTTGCATATCACATAAATCTTGCATTTAAACATATACATGACTTGCATAAGCATCCATATACTTGCATAAGCATGCATAACTTGCATATCACATTAAACTTGCATTTAAACATATACTTAACTTGCATAACTCACTTTGTTAAACATGCATAATTCCACTCATTAAATATGCATAAATCCACTTGTTAAACATGCATAAACCAACTTGTTAAACATGCATAAATCAACTTATTAAGCATGCATAAACCAACTTATCAAACATGCATAAACATAGAACAACATAGAGTAACATATCATTATAAATGATTCAAACTCACTAATTCGCATTTAAGACCATAAGTCTCATTACACCCAATCTACTTACTTTAACAATCGATGTTAAAGTGATAGAAACTCACCAAACCCAAAATTAACCAACTTATGAAGAGGAATTAGTTGCTAAATATGAAGATGGTGATGATTAGAGAATGATTTGAGGGGGATTAGCTTGAAACTTCCTTCTTAGATTAATGGAGACTCCTTCTAGGATTTAATTTGGCGGCATGAGGCCTTCATTTCTATTTTTAGTATGGATTAAGGTAGGTTTAGGGTGTATTTATAGATTAAGAGAGTGTTTTAGGCCCTTAGATTAACCCTAGATTAATTTAGGTCCGTTAGATTTAGGAAATCTCTAGAACCCAGCCCAGCCCTAGCCAGAAAACCAGATCTGGTGCACCCAAACTTCTGGCTCGAGACGCCGTGTCGACAGGCAAGTCGACAGGCAAGTCGACACCCCTGTCGACAGGCCTGTCGACAGCCCTGTCGACATGCTTAGGGCGGGAATCTTCCCGCCTGGCCCCGCTGGTTCTAATTTAAAATCTGAATTTAAGTTTCTAAATCTGTTTTTTTTAGCTCTAATCTTTCTGCAAACTTCTTTGGGCCATAACCGGGCCATACGGACTCCGATTCTCGAAAACTCGGACTCTATTTCGCGTATTTTTCCGAGACGAACGCAATAATGCAGCCCGTTATCCCCAATTCCCACGTCTGAGATTATTTATCCTATAATTAGTGAATTTTAGTATTAACTAAAATTCGGGGTGTTACATTCTCCCCTCCTTAAAGGATTTCGTCCCCGAAATCTCTAAGCTAAGGAGAATGCATATCCTACCATCCAAACAACCATCTACTCAAATCATCAACCACGGGCATCCATTGTCCTTAAACAGTTTCTAATGATGTATGAGCATATGCAAACAGTGTGTGTATATGTTCCCTATCTAATGTATGAACATATGCAAACCATGATAGTGCCATGCATCCATTATGTATGCGAGGGAACCCTATCGACACATACAATATCTACTTGAGTGCACAATCACTCACCAAAATGCATCATCCATGTGATAACACAACCATTATACATCCATAAATATATTTTCCTACCCACAATTTTATGCAATATGCAATATGAAGTGACTGAGCCGATCTAGTGCCTAGAGTGTGTGTATATGCATCCACGAGCAACCACTAGCAAACACTTGCATCCACTTGCATCCATCAACCATAACATGTCTCAAACACATGTTTCAACCATAGGTTTACCCTATCTAAAGGTCAAAGGTACTAACGAGAGGACATACCAAAGATAAGATAAGATAAGTACTAGACAAGCGATAAAGGAGAAAGTAAAGACATACCCTCAAAAAGAAATGGGTACAATGAACGCATCTTCGCTTCCGTCTCCCAAGTTGCGTTGCTCTCATCTTCTCCCCATTGCACTTTGACTAGCTGAACCTCTCTGTTTCTCAACTTCCTAGTCTCTGACCCAAGGATGCGAGTAGGGGCTCGTCGAATAGTCGCATCACGCTCTACCTCTACATCTCTAAGCAAGCTTGGCTCTACCACCTCTGCGGTCTCATGTAAGCACTTCCTCAAATGGGACACATGGAATAAATCATGAACACCACTAAGTCTGTCGGGCAACTCCACCCTATATGCCATCCGTCCAATCCTTTCCTTGATAGGAAACGGCCCAATAAACCTCGGTGCTAACTTCCCAACGGATCCGAAGCGAACAACATTTCTCAACGGAGATACCTTAACAAAAACCATATCCCCAACCTCAAACTCAAGATCCGTCCTTCTCTTGTCCGCATAAGATTTTTGCCTATCCTGCGCTGCTTTCATCCTTCTTCGAATCAAGTCAATCTTCTCAGAAGTCTCCCTAACCATATCGGGCCCAAGCAAGATCTTATCCGTAGATTCCCACCAACATGTAGGTGACCGACAAGGCCTTCCATAGAGAGCTTCGAAAGGGGCCATACCAATACTGGACTGAAAGCTGTTATTATATGCGAACTCCACCAATGGAAGATGCTCTTCCCATGTACCTCCAAAATCTAAGATACAAAGCCTCAAAAGGTCTTCTAGAACATGATTCACCCTCTCAGTCTGGCCGTCCGTCTGAGGATATGCGGTGCTCAGACACAATTGAGTCCCCACTTCTTCTTGCAAACTTCTCCAGAACTCGCTAGTGAAGATAGGATCTCGATCACTTACTATGCTAGAGGGTACCCCATGTAATCGAACTATCTCTCGAAGATATACTGAAGCTAGCCATGGAGCAGTCCTCTTACTCTTCACAAGTATGAAATGGGCGCTCTTAGTAAGTCTGTCTACCACCACCCAAATTCCTGTATTACCCTTCCTCGATCTGGGTAACCCGTCAATAAAATCCATCGAGACGCTATCCCACTTCCATTGCGGAACCTCCAATGGGTGAAGCAACCCACCTGGTTTCCTTTGCTCCGCCTTCACTTGCTGGCACACTAAACATCGAGCGACATACTCGGCCACATCTTTCTTCATACCGGCCCAGAAGAAAACCCTCTTCATGTCTTGGTACATCTTGTCCCCACCGGGATGAATGGTCATCCTAGAACGGTGTGCGTCATCAAGAATAGTCTTTCTCAAACACTCGTCTTGCGGTACACAAAGTCTACCGTCTCTACGCAAGCACCCCCTACCGTCTAGGGTGTACCTACTCAAATGGCTGGACGACTCCCCCCTCATGAGCTTCTCTACCAACTCAACCAACTGTGGGTCGTCCCTCTAGGCTTCTCCAATCCGCCCCAAAAGAGTAGGTCTGACCTCTAAGGATGTTAGCAAACCGGGTACATAGTCAACAGAAGGTCTGAAATCAAACATCGAGATAAATTCCAAGCTTCGTCGTTCCACGAACAATGGACTCAAAGACAACCTCTTCCTGCTCAAGGCGTCCGCCACCACGTTACCCTTGCCAGGGGTATACGCTATCTCGAAATCATAGGATGCTAAGAACTCCATCCACCTTTGCTGTCTTAAGTTTAAATCCTTCTGAGAGAATAAGTACTTCAATGATTTATGGTCAGTGAACAACTCGAATCTCTCACCAAGAAGATAATGGCGCCAAATCTTAAGCGCAAAAACAATAGCGGCCAGCTCTAGATCATGGGTAGGGTAATTTTTCTCATGTGCCCTCAACTGCCTTCCACCATAGGCTATTACCCTTCCCTCTTGCATTAAGACTGCGCCAAGTCCTGTCCCACAGGCATCGGTATAGACAACAAATGGCTTGCTCCCATCTGGCAACACTAAAACTGGAGCCGTGGTTAAAGCTCTCTTTAACCGTCGGAACGCATCATCACAATCTACGTCCCATGTGAAAACAAGATTCTTCTTTGTTAAGCGGGTTAATGGGGCTGATATCTTCGCGAAGTCTTTGATGAACTTCCTATAATAACCCGCCAACCCCAAGAAACTTCTTACTTCGGTAGCATTCTTCGGAACCTTCCAATCCTGAATTGATACTACCTTCGCGGGATCCACAGCTATCCCTTCTTTGGAGACCACGTGCCCCAAGAACCGTACTTCCTTCCTCCAAAAGTGACATTTAGAGAATTTAGCCTTAAGGCTATGTGCTCGAAGAGTCTTCAACACTTCCCCAAGATGTAGGGCATGCTCTTATTCACTCTTAGAAAATACTAAGATATCATCCACAAAGACCACCACGAATTTATTAAGGAACTCCCTGAACACCCTACTCATCAAATCAACAAAGTATGCAGAGGCGTTCGTCAACCCAAATGGCATCACCAGCCACTCATAGAAACCATCCGGAGTTCTAAAGGCAGTCTTGTCTATGCTATCCTCAGTCACCCTCAACTAATGAAACCCCGTGTCCAAGTCCAACTGAGAAAATACTGAAGCGCCAACCAACTGCTCTAAAAGATCATCTATTCTCGGCAATGGGTGTCTATTCTTCTTTGTGAGCTTGTTGAGTTCTCTATAGTCTACACAAAGTCTGAGGGACCCATCCGCCTTCGTAGCAAATACTACTGGAGCACCCCACTCCGATATGCTCCGTCTTATGAACCCCTTCTCAAGCAACTCCCCTACTTGCTTATGGAGTTCCCTCCTCTCACGAGGAGCCATGTGGCGCACTGGTAAAGATACCGGTTTAGCATTATCCACCAAATATATTCGGAAGTCAATCTCCCGCTTCGGAGGTAAGCCCTTCACCTCCTCAAACACATCCGGATATTCCCGGACCACTCTAACAGATTGCAAACTCTCGACCGAAGCGTCAAGCGATTCAAAATAACTTAGCATAACAGAGTCCCTGGGATTACAAGAAATCTCGAGAGTGTTACCCAAGCGGGTCATGAGCCTAACAACTCTCCTTTCGCAATCAAGAACGACACCATTACTGGATAACCAGTCCATGCCCAAAATCAACCCATAGCCCGTGAAGCCCAATACAAAAGCATCACATCTAAACTCAATGCTAAGTATGGAAATCTTCAAACCCAAACATATCATGGACAAATAAGTGGAGCCCCCAATTGGGTTTGAAACAACCAAGGGATCATCTACCAGACTGGTGTCTAAGTGCAGTAACTCAACTAATGATGATGAAATAAACGAATGCGATGCGCCTGAATCAAACAATGTACGGATAGGATGGTCAAATAGAAAAACCAGACTTTCAACGGAAATAGTTCTACCCCTCTCCTGAATCGGTGGAACCGCGAGAGCCTGTACTTGCCCCCTAGCCTGACTCGGTGCCATAAGAGCTTGCACCTGTCCTCCTGAGGTAGATCCCGTCCTTTGCCCTTTCTTAGGGCAATCCTTCACTAAATGCCCTGCTTCGCCACAGTGGAAGCAGCCAGTCTTCTTCTTCTTGCGACAATCCTTGCTTAGGTGGCCAGGTGTCCCACAATTGAAACACTTCTTCTTCTTGCCCTTGCCACCGTTGCCTTTCCCACCTTTGCTTTGTTGTTGTTGCTGAGGCCTCTTTTGATCTCCCTTCTTCTCGGGTGCCTTATTAGCATTAGGACCCTTCTCTTCCTCATACATGAGTGCCATGTCAACTAGCTTCTCAAAGGTGGCCCCCATAGGGATATGAGTCATAGCCAACCCATGCATCGGTTCATTCAAGCCTTTCACGAACCTCAAAGCCTTCTTCTCCGGTGTATTCACCATGTCTAGGCCAAACCTTGCCAATTGATTAGACTTGTTAACATATTCCTTCACCAAAAGATTTCCTTGCTTTAGAGTCAAGAATCTTTCCATATACAAGTTTTCCTCCGCCCTTGAGAGAAACTTTGCCACAAATCTTTGCCTAAAATCCGCCCAAGAGTCAACGGGGCGTTCTCCATTAGTGACCTCCCACCAGAATGAGGCCTCTCCCTTCATTAACCAAGCAGCCAACTTGACTTTCTTCCCTTCTTCCATCTCAAAGATATCTATCAACTCTTCCACCTCCTTAATCCAATCTCTAGCCTCCACAAAAGTTTCAGATCCTTGAAAAGGTTTCCCTCCCATAGCTTTAAATTCCTTGCATGTCTTAGCAAAAGTATCCGTGCGAGGAAGAGGGGGAGGAGGAAGATCGGGTGCTACGGTTGGTGGAGGAACATTTGCTGGACCCATAGTGGTGGCCCTAGCCTCCATCAATCTCCTATACCATACTGGTACCGTCACACCCTCTGGAAGATTAAGATTCTCGGCCATGCTGAAACGAAAAAGGAAAGATTCAAAACGGAGAATTCGAAGGATATAGATATGGCTATTGGGGATTATGCTTTTCTTTCAAAAACTTTTCTCTTAAAAGACATGTTTTTGAAAATATCTTTTCCAAAAATGTTTTAGAAAAATAGTTTTCTAAAAATTTTATCTGTTCCGGTAACCTTTGCTCTGATACCACGTGTAACACCCCACGCCCGCTATGGTCACTCACTAAGGGAATAGCATCGGTGGAGTATTTTAGTGAATATAGAACAGAAAAATTACAATAAGACAAATATAATTAGTACTTGAAATTTAAAAATATCATCTCACAACAGCGGAAATAAACATGTCTGGTTACATCATAAAACCATGATAAATGTCAAGTACAATATCCATCAAAATAAAGAAGTACATAATCCCACTCTCTCATACAATAGCCCGAACAAAAGAAAAGATAACTGGATAACTGGAGCTTTACATATACCCAAGCTCCTAAAGACTGGAACAGCAATCCGATCAAGCTCTACTACCGCTAGGATCCACCGTAGGACCTGAGGGTTGGGAAAAAAATAAAAACAACGGGGTCAGACATAAGTCTGAGTGAGTCCTATAACTTTAACAATACAATCATTAAAGTAACCAGAGAAGACATAAACTTGACCTATGGTAATATCTGGGGATGAATGGCTACACTAAGCAGCTTGGTGAACTTAGGATAAACTAAGATAGCCGTAAGGACGCATCTACCCACTCAAGGATAATTACTAACTGCACCACACCAGTCATTCCCATTTAAAGGTTGATCCCTTCCAAGGACTTAGAAAATTTCCCCAGTAGTTTCATGTACTCCTAGCCCACTACATAGGTGTCGTCTGCCCCTATCTTCACTAGGTGTACTCAGTAATTTTTACCCAGTAGTTTCGTGTACCCCTACATAGGTGCCGTCTGCCCCTATCTTTATTAGGTGTACCCACTACTCCCCAAGCGATCGGCTCCCTACCGTAGATACCCGTGCTGGTCCCACAGTGGGGTGTATCACTCCCCTAAAGTGGCTACCCAATACTAACGGTGCACGGCTTTATATCTACACGATGCAACAACGGCTTATCTACCAGCCCGGGCCCACACACACATATGAAACCCGTTGGACTTGCGTTGCCACCGCTAACCCGTTTTGGCCTCTTATAATCAAACCCAATATGCGTGTCCCGTCACTCGACATGGGTCGAGCCCACAAAGATACGTTTGGGATATTGGTTGAAATGGGCCCCCACAAGCTACCCACTTAAGCTTGTCAAATATCTAGTGTATCCCACTTAACCCTTTAATCATGTTTAATTACATGTTTCCACTTGGTTAAGTATTCTAATCGTATTTTCTATTGCCACCCAAGGCAACCCACTAGATTCCACATGCCACCCAAGGCAACCACAAAATTTCCTCATGCCACCCAAGGCACCCACTTAACCCCTCATGTCCCACTACATGCTACTATGGTTAAGTGTTTCTTAATTAATTAAGACCGTGATCTCCCATAAAGACCTCCCACATTAGACTGGCTTGTTATGACCGCCTGGTTAAGCCGGTAGAATTCGAGCAGTCTTACGTCATAACAGAGTCTAACCTCGTGTCTTTACCTTAATCACGTATTTAGTTTATGGCTAAGACCTCTCACATTGGGCTGACATTTGTAGCAACTGGTTAAGCCGGTCGGGTCCGGGCAGTTTTACACTACAAATGAGTCCAACCTCGTGTCTTAGTCGATTAATTACACCTAATTAATCACCCCCATATTAATTATCCCTAATTAATATCAAGTTTTCCATAACATGGGTAGACCTAACTCAATAGGTAAATTCCCATGGGGTAGACCTAACTCAATAGGTAAATTCCCACTTATGGTAATTTATTTTTATGGTATGCTTAATCATACCCAATCATTCATTTATTAACATATTTACCAACCCCATCGTTCCCCACGTAAATCGTTCTCATTTCATGACATAATAAAAAGGGAAGATCCATCACAAATATCATGGGTTTAGCATATAACTTTGTCATGGGTTAAGAGGATGTCAACTTGCATAAATGAGCACATATTAACCCAACTACATTTTACCCAAACTTGCATATTATCATACACATGATTTGCATAACATGTTGCATATGAGCTTGCATATTATCATACACATATCTTGCATAACATGTTGAACTTGCATATAGGCATTCTCATAACTTGCATAACATGTTAAACATGCATTTAAGCATACACATAACTTGCATAAGCATTCACATACTTGCATAAGCATCCACATACTTGCATAAGCATTTACATACTTGCATAAACATGCATAACTTGCATATCATGTCATTTAAGCATATACATATCTTGCATAAGCATTCATATACTCGCATAAGCATGCATAACTTGCATATCACATAAATCTTGCATTTAAACATATACATGACTTGCATAAGCATCCATATACTTGCATAAGCATGCATAACTTGCATATCACATTAAACTTGCATTTAAACATATACTTAACTTGCATAACTCACTTTGTTAAACATGCATAATTCCACTCATTAAATATGCATAAATCCACTTGTTAAACATGCATAAACCAACTTGTTAAACATGCATAAATCAACTTATTAAGCATGCATAAACCAACTTATCAAACATGCATAAACATAGAACAACATAGAGTAACATATCATTATAAATGATTCAAACTCACTAATCCGCATTTAAGACCATAAGTCTCATTACACCCAATCTACTTACTTTAATAATCGATGTTAAAGTGATAGAAACTCACCAAACCCAAAATTAACCAACTTATGAAGAGGAATTAGTTGCTAAATATGAAGATGGTGATGATTAGAGAATGATTTGAGGGGGATTAGCTTGAAACTTCCTTCTTAGATTAATGGAGACTCCTTCTAGGATTTAATTTGGCGGCATGAGGCCTTCATTTCTATTTTTAGTATGGATTAAGGTAGGTTTAGGGTGTATTTATAGATTAAGAGAGTGTTTTAGGCCCTTAGATTAACCCTAGATTAATTTAGGTCCGTTAGATTTAGGAAATCTCTAGAACCGAGCCCAGCCCTAGCCAGAAAACCAGATCTGGTGCACCCAAACTTCTGGCTCGAGACGCCGTGTCGACAGGCAAGTCGACAGGCCTGTCGACAGCCCTGTCGACATGCTTAGGGCGGGAATCTTCCCGCCTGGCCCCGCTGGTTCTAATTTAAAATCTGAATTTAAGTTTCTAAATCTGTTTTTTTAGCTCTAATCTTTCTGCAAACTTCTTTGGGCCATAACCGGGCCATACGGACTCCGATTCTCGAAAACTCGGACTCTATTTCGCGTATTTTTCCGAGACGAACGCAATAACGCAGTTACCCCCAATTCCCACGTCTGAGATTATTTATCCTGTAATTAGTGAATTTTAGTATTAACTAAAATTCGGGGTGTTACAAGGATGGAGGAATCCAACGGGATTCCTCAAATATATTACTTATTTTCATATTATCATATATGAATTGTCATGATTGGGTAATTGATTTGATTAGTGATCATTGACTCAAATTTCAACCTGTGTTTTGTTTTAACCAATGGGCAATATTGGTTGGGTAATGAGCAGAAAATGGCCTAAGAGTCAATTGTTTGTTTATATTGATTTACCGTTAGGTGGATCGATAGAATTGAAGTTATAAAATTCTTTATAACTAGAAATAGATTTTGAAATATATTACTTTGAATAAAAGTTTATAAATAAGTAATGAATATTTATTATTTATTGAATTAATTTATAATTAATTATTAATTGATTTTATAAGATAAATCTTGATGTCAATTAGATTTATAAACAAGTGAAGAGAAATTAATCGAACAGTTAACTTGGATAATTGTTTTGTTATGAAATAATTAAATGGATTTATTTAAATTAATTATATTTTTAATTAATTTAAAGGAAGAACTAAATGGGAATCGGTTAAGGAGATAACCGTGTTTAGAGTTGATTAAATTGACCATTTTTAACTGGAATTAATTATTGAATTAGTTTGTTTGGATTAATCTAATAAATAGTTTAAAGAATATTTGTTTAATTTCAATAGGGTTTTAAAAAGGGAATTTACTAATTATTTTTGTGAATAAAGAAATTAACTACAGACGTAGTTAATGATCGAAGTAAATTATTATTTTAATTAATAATAATTTAGGGAATTACTTTTTAAATGAAAAGTCATTTAAAAAGTAATCGAATTGAAATGAAATCTAATGGAATGGTGAAAGGAGTTATGAACGGGTTTTATATTTAAAACCCAAATTTTTATAACGAAGTTATAAAAGAAATTTTAAGTCAATACCATAGCTTGAAATAAGTGTTACTTAATTGTTTGAATTATGTCAAAGGAGATTGAAAAAAAGGGTTTATAATAAACCAAGGTTATGTAAATGAGGTTTAAGATGTTAAAGCGTAATTTTAAATTTACGTTACTTAAAAATGAGATTTTGTAAAATGCGGGAAAATTGAAATAAGATTTCCAAAGCGTGGAATGGTTGAATAGATTTGAAAAGAGATTGGAAATAGTGAATTTGTAAAGAAGTGGGTCATAAGATTGCATAGCAAAAATCCGAATTTATAAAGTGAATTGGTTTAAAGAGGCAGAGTTAAAAAGTGGAGTTTTATAAAGAAGTTACCTAATTATAAAATTAAGAAATAACGGGATGTTCAAAAGTAAGAAGGTTTTATGAAACCGTATTTCAAATGGAATAGGTAAATGGAATTTGCTTTTGATATTAGAATGAAGTATCGGGTTTTTGGGATTACAGCTCGTATTTATCTGAAGATAAGAACGTTGTTGATCAAGGTCTGAGAGGTAATTAAAATGCCTCAACTTGATCAACATCAGGATTATCTGAAGATGGTATTAGTTGGTAATCGATAAAGAGTTTAGTGATAAGTTATTATTTCAATTAGTGATAATAATGCAACGTTTGGTGAAAATTTGGAGAATATATAACGAGAGATCCGAAGTGAAGAAATTAGCAAAATGTGAAAATATATAATGAGAATTCCAAAGTAAAATGGAAATAAAGAGGGAATTATGGGGAATTATAATGATATTTTCGAATCAAAAAGGAAATGTAAAAGTTGTTATTCAATAAGAATAAACACTAAATGTTGTCGTGTAATGAATAAAGAATATTTCGTAACGCTGTTTTATGAATAATAAGTTGAATTGATTTCCCAATTTTGGATAATAACGTGGCTAATGGTTTGAAGGTGAAAATAGGAATCTGGATATAATATAGGAATTTCTAAGTATAAAAATGGATTTGTTTAAAGAATAATCTTATGATAAGAAACGAAAAGCTATACTTATAATATCGAAATATTTAAGAGTTTTAAAATTTACATTTGTTTCAATAAAAAGGCCAAGTGATGTTGAATACTGAACCAGTAAACTCATTGGATTTTCATGATTGAATCATTGTTTATTTTGATAGTTATATCACTAACTATCAAATCTGTTCAATACGTTTGTTGGTACGGAAAGACCGGGATCGAATTTATATTCGAAAACCATTCCAATCAACAAATACGTGAAGATATCAGAAGATGATCGTGATGGAGCATTGAAGACTGTGGATCTCCATTAAATGGAAGAACCGCTAATAAATCTTCGGTTAGCTCCTAGAGATAAACTGTGGTTCTGTCGTGGTTGGAATCTACGGGTAGCAAGGATTTCTCGCTACTGATCCATGGGGTGATTCCTATATTGGATGCAGTAGGAGAGTACCTTCGGTTCATCCTGTTCCTGGATGACTCGTATGGACGGATGTCTAACAAAGTATTTCCAAAGGAATTGCATATGTTGATTTCTTCAAACGTACCATGGTTGTAACAGAGGACGACGGTTCTCTTAACAACTAGATTATTTTTGTGGACGTCAATTAGTGATATCCAGCGGATCTGACGATGTGGCATTCAAAGTGAATGATGACCAGATGTTCAGAAGTTAATCTAAACCTCAAGCCTCATCGACCGGAAAATGACAAAAATTGGGCAGGAAGCATGGCTATGTGGGTCACTCCCATTAGGGTGTATAGTCACCTATCTAGAGAAATTCCTTTTGCTTCTTTAATCTATTTCGATGTTGTCCCTTTTTGGGAAAAGGTGGTTTGAGCCCAACCGTTGGTGATATACCTTCGATACACTCAAGCGAAATGAGTGCTCAGTCATGTGTGGGCTGGGTTGCAAGACGTTCTTGTTGAACCCAGTGTATTCCCCTCTAGAGATACACTATCGGCCGGTGGTCCTATACCTTGTTATAGTCGGAATCCAATCTCCAATAAGCGTCCGCGGTTTTGATTGTATACTATATATGTGGAGCGTGAGATGCAAGCATTCCGCTAGATTGATATTTACTTGTATTTAGACACTATTATAATATCAGGAAATAAATATTGATTTAAAAAATGGTTTTAGGTTATCGTAAGGTAAAAACCGTCCATATTTATGTGTGGATTTGGTCTTACAATTATCTTTTACTTTCGAAAGGATTTTGAACTTTAAAATCAAGTTGGATGATTTCTCTTAAAAGCTTTGCGAGTTTTTCTCACTCTGGTTCACCAGACTGACCCGGGGTTTTGTAAATGCTCCGGTTATACCGGGTTGTACAGGTTCAGGTTATCAGATGCTGCGATGTCCAGAGACGTGCTGGAGATGTTCAAATGCATTGTATCTAGTATTTATTCCACTGTGTGATGGTATATGAGGATAGGTTATTATTACTGTCCCGATGTGTGATGTACTATGATATTGTAAGTATTTTTAAAAGCTCTCAGTAAAGATTTATTTCTATATTATATTTTGTTCCGCTGCAAAATGTGAGACTCTGTGTTGTGTTGTTGGTCCTTCTTCTATTCTAATATTTCTTTAATTCTTATCTCACCCTCTAATTTCTTTCTAATAACGTTCCAATGTTTTCGGTGATTGGAAGGTCGGCATGAGGTACGGTAATTGTATTTATGTCGATTTTCGAGGTCGAAAATCCTTGGGTCGTTACATTGAGAGAATGAAACATCATGCTTCTTATCAAAGGAAATAAAAAGTAATTGTTGTCATGATTTCATAGGAAATAACATGATCTAAAATACTTTTGTAGTTCGAAATTATGTTTAAATTATTTTTCAAGTAGGGGCTTTCTAAAGTTCAATCATAAAATATATGTAGAAAATTTTTAATTGAAAAATAAACATTTTAAACGAACACAACTATTACTCGAAGGAAAGATCCAAAGAACCAAGGTAGCTCAGATAAAAAATGCTCGACTTTGATAATGCAAGTGTATGCACAATTTCTTATACAATTTAATGTTAAACATCATTATCTAACAAAAATCAGTTACTTAATGTCGAATCCAATAAACAAGAAAGAGTTGATAGAACGATAATATTTAAGATTAAAAAAAATAAAATATACCCTGTTTGGAACGAGATAGAAGCAGATAGATGGTTGATGAAGACAACTCAAACTAGTTGTTTTAAACAGAGAGCTTGATGAAGGAGACTCAAACTTAAGACATAATATGGGAGGCGGTTATAAGAGAAAATCCCTAATTTGATTTACGTAGTAAGAAAGACAAAGGTGAAGTGTGAGAAGTAAGAGTAAAACTAAAACCAATTCTATCCATTGCACTTTGAATCATTTACAAAATGTTCAATTGGTATTATGGAATTAACTGTGATAAGCTAGCATCATAGTAATAACCAGGACAATTTCTTAATGATAATAATCCTGAGAAAATGGAGCGCAAAAATTGTTACAAAATAGCCTATTTCGTATTGCGTTGAATAAAGAAATTGGTATTGAGTACCATTAATCTTATTACTATGAATCATTTTTACTCAATACTAATTAGTTTTGGTTACAGTAAACTATATACTACATAACATTGTTTCAAATGATTATAATTTGTGAATATACTTATTCCTCTGAGTTAAGTACATAATGATATTTTCTAAGTATTAAAAATATATAAATTGGTGAATACACTTACAAGTTTGAGGTAAGTATATAGCTATACTTTCTAAGTATTGAAATTATTGTTTTTGAATACGCTTGTAATGCAGAGACAAGTGTATGTGTAAGTTTTCAAAATATTGAAAATAAATATCTTGTGAATACACTTATGCTATTGAGATAAGCATATGGGTATGTTTTCCAAATATTGAAAACAAGAAATTTTGTGAATAACTTATTCCGTTGAGGTAAGTATATAAAAACAATTTTTAATAATTAGTCAAATGATTTTGATTAATGAATATTAACTATAATTAAGAAGGGGCTTATCGACTACTGATGTGTTTGACTATGTAAATTTCTTAAATGAATTGAGCCATAATTTTGTACGATTGACTATTAAATAACCGACTATCAAAATATTTGATATTTTTAAAAATTGTTGTGTTGGTCCAAGGAAATCACTTAGAACTGACTTATACATTCAAAAGTGCAAGTATCTTGATGATTATCATTTGAAGGCGCATACCTTTGGAATAGAAAGCGCTACGTGTCTCAGATTAGCTACCGGATTATACTATAGCAATGGTCCATACGTTCTAGAGTTGCGTATTGCGAGAACTACTTATTTCTAATTCAAGGGGTTATTCGAGATAGGATGTGGAAAAAGAAGTGCCTTTGGTTTGTCTTGTTATTACACAGCTTATATGGAAGAGTGTTTGATATTGCATTTCTAAAGATCAGTCATTGGTTCTTAAATTGTACATACGTTTGGTGGTGTAGGGGACAATCCCTTTACATTGAACACTCTTCTTTGAGAGATATAAGCTTGAAGGTTGTAATTTTTAGGAATCAATTAGTATATTGGTAGAACTGGCGATATGGCATTCATTCTGGAATGTGTGATATGTGAAAGGAAAACCGAAATCTCAGGCCTCATCACTTGGAAATGGATAAAACATGGTAAACCATAAGGCTTGTGGTTGGCATCCACTATGGTACGTCCATGATTGTTTCATATGTCGAGTGTGTTATGCATGCTGGAACGCACTAGGATAGGTAGATTGCAACCGTAGAGATTTCCTATTCGGTCTATGCACCAGATAAAGACATGCTGAGATGACCCAAACTTCCCCGTAAAGGAAAGCCCAGATTAAATTGAGAACATGACAATCAGAACACAAACAGAAGAACATTTCATTACTATTATAACAATCACATCAGAGTATAAGATATCAGAGTATAAATGAATAATATACATTAGAAAAATATCAGAGACTAAAATAAATTACATAGCAGCGGAAAAATAATACATAACACAACTGAAAGAAATACACGGATACAGAGCTTTCCAAACATAGTTCCAGCTACAAACTAGGATTCTGTAAAAAGAAATCTGCAGAAACCAAAATTACTAGCTGTCCGTGCGAAAAATAGGGGCACCCAGAGTTTACGTTAAAACAATAAACTCTAGGCCAGTCATGGGACTGGTGTGAGAACTAAAACAGTTATTTAAAACTTTACTTTAAAAATAAAGTAAATCAAGGGACCACGCCGTATAACACAGAATGAGTTTTCTCCTAGGAATACAGTGCATAAACAATTTATAAACAATGCAATGCTTTTCGAAAAATGTAGCTATTATAAGACTCAGGTCCCATCACACTATGCAACGCAAGCCGAAGGATAGAGTTTTCCCTTATAATAGCCAAACATGCTTGGTACATTTTAAAACAAATCATTTGATACTATTATAAGTGGATAGTGTTAAAAACAACTTCAAATATAATTGTATCAATCATAGACGGCATGGGTACCATATATCATGTCGCCATACAAGTTCTACAATTAAAACCACACAATTTCGTATTGGAAATTGGATTTCCATCGTGAACCAAGGCAAGGGACCGTCCTTACCAAATTCGAGACTCTCTAGCCTGAGCCTAAGGACTCATACTCAGTCAAGCCCTTGGATCTTCAGGACCGGTCATCCCTTACGTTTGAGGATTAGTTATTCCTGAACAATATGTTTCCCCGCCCTATGGGACGTAAGTCTGGTCAGTATGTCGACCATATCTTCTATCGGCCCCGTAGAGATCGATATATCCAAGGTACCTCGCTTTCCATCGTCCACATAAGTAAAAATGTCTGGGCTTCATACCATGACACCACTCCTAGCTAGAAAGAAACGCATGTTCTCCCAACTGTAACAACCCGCAAATTCTGAACTAATTTAAAATTTTTATTTTAGAAAATTTTAATGAATTTTGAGGTTATAATATAATTTATTATAAATAATAATGGCTAGAATTTATTTAATCGAAGTTAAAACGAATAAATTTAATTTAAATATAAAAGGAGTTAGAAATGGCACGGTAGTTTGAAAATTTGATTTTCAATTTAACTGAATGTACAGGATTCAAAATAAATCATAATTGAGTGAAACTAGAAATATTTAAATTTGTTTAATCATATCCTTCTAATGAATCTGAAAAATAGAAATTTCATAGCGAAAATCAAAATTTATGGCCAATTCAATTTTTAGAAAGGTCGCTGTAGAATTTATATATAATATATATGGCCCAAAGGGCTACTTTTCACATATGAAGGAATTTGGACTCGAAACCACTTCCATTGAGTCTAGAATGATGTTTCTGCATTTAAGAAGTATTAAAACTTATATATTTTGAGTTTCGGAATTTATTTGTTTAAAAATGTATTTTTAATATTAAATATATTAGCCTTAAAAATAGTTATTTTTCAAACGACCTCCGTTTTCGACGAAACCACTTTTGTTGGAACCGGAATGTAAAATTATAGCTAGGTTTCAATTTTCAGAATTTTCCGAATTAATATGTGAGTGTGGCGAAAGAAAATGTGTTTTGACTATTTTAGTTAAATTTAAACAACTTGAAAATAGCCATTTTTCAAACAGTATCAGAATTCGATGAAATTGGTCTTGTTAGAACCGTATCGTCATAAGAAAGCTAAAAATAATTTTTTTTGGAATTTTCTGAGGTCGTATGTGGCCCCGGTATATTTAACCGTACGGTCAATATTTAATTAATTAATTTTTAATGGAATTTTAAATAAAATTTCTATAGATTTCGGAATTGGACCCCGAGACCCATCCCATTGCATTCAGAAGGCCTCAAAACGTTAAGATCGATAGTAAGCAAGCCCAATTCGGAGACAGCCCGCATTTTCAACTTTATAAAACGTTTTTCAATGATTTAATAATAAAATAATATAAAAAAAATCAAACCCTAACCCTAAAGAATTGCAGCCGCCGCCTATCTCAAACAATGGGCAGAAACATCCCAAATTCAAGCATCAATTTCTCTTAATCCGCTCTATGAAAATCGACAAATTATATACCAAATCGAAGGGAATTCAGAGAGCTTCGAATCTATATGGATAAGATCAGGTTTTGGTGCACGAATTTCCCGAATTCTGACGAGGAAGTGGCTGCGTTCAGGTTCGGATTTCGAGGCAAGGAGGAGGCCGAGTTGGCTAGGCTTCTGGGCGGTGGTGGCTCGCGGGCAGAGCTTCGGAGTGGCGGAGTCTGATCAGGTCCTAGACCCTCGGATTGGGGTGCGACAGGGGGGTTCGGAGGTGATATTTGGGTTCGGCCGTGTCATTGTAACGAGGAAGAAGAAGTATATTTTAATATTATTTTATTTATTTAATATTTAATTTATCCGATATTTAAAAATCAATATCTCTTTCATACGAGGTCCGTTTCTCGAACTGTCAGTTGCGTTGGACTCATCTTTCAGAGATCTTGCGATGGCGCAGACCAGAGCTGAATCCGAGACAGTTGAATTTTTAGCCATATCAATGTGAGAATTCTGAATTTTATTATTTAATTAATTATAAATTATTTTTCTTGCGTTAAAAATAATTGTATAATAATGTTAAATCAAATCAGTAATGTTCTGTGATCGATGAATTGTTGATGATTGAATGTGGTATGTTTGTTGGTCATGTTATGCTAGATCCGCATTGAAATCTCATATATGGTTGAATTTTATTTGCGATTAGAAAATAAATCTAAATTTAGATTTAAATCATATTTTATTCAGATCTAGTTATTCTAATTTATTTTAAAAATATTATTTTTTATTATTCTGAGATGAACAATAGAAGTTGATCGACAAATAAAAACTTATTTTTATTTGTTTATATTACATTAGAAGTTGATCGACAAATAAAAACTTTATTTTTGTTTATTTGTTTACTTTGCAACAGAAAATGAACAACAAATAAAACCTTACTTTTATTTGTTTACTTCGCAATAAGATTTGAACGACAAATAAAATATTATTTTATTTGTTTATTTACAATTGAATATGAACAACAAATAGAATATATTTTTATTTGTTTACATTACAACAGAATTTGGCTAACTAATAAAAATCCTATTTTTGTTTGTTTACATTTAGAACACGGTTTATGAATTACAACAAAAACATTTCTCTTTTACTGTTACCCTAAACATAAGAGGTTATAGAATAAGAATAACAATAAAATATTAAACTTTATTGTTGATATTACAAACATATTGGAAAATAAAACTTTGTTCACATCATATTTATAAATCAAAGGTCATATTTGAAAACCACCTTTTTGTTTACATTTTTTTGTGAATAAAAATCATGTTTTGGGAAATCATAATTTTGTTTACATTCTTTATATGTAAATAAGAAATTATTTTCAGTAGTTACATTTTGTTTGCAAATATATATTAGAGACGAAATTTATTCTTTTATTTGCAATCACCAACATAGATATGTAATATATCACATTTTATACATTGAATCAAATAATAACATTTTTATGATTAGTGAATTAAAAATAACATTTTTGTTAAAACATAAGTATTGAAATAAAAGTAACATTTTTATTAAGACCTGATTTATGAAATAAAAATCACACTTTTATCAAAACTTGATTATTGAATTGAAAATATCACTTTTGTCAAGCCTTGATTATTGAAACGAAAGCAACATTTTACCAAACCAGATCATTGGAACAAAACTGTTATTTTATTTGCATTCATAAATATACTTTTAAAATAGAGCTTGTTCTTTTATTCTGCATTCACTAATGCAAACATACACAGAAAATAAAGTTTGTTCTTTTATTTGGAATTACCTATCCAAATATAACTTGAAAATAAAAAGTACATTTTTATTTGTGTTCAACACAAATAAAACTAGAAAATAAAACATGTTTTGAAAACAAAGTTTGTACTTCTTTTTACATTCAGCCATGCAAATATGTGTAGTATATAGAAATTGTTCTTTTATTTGCATTTACCAACGCAAATGTATATTGAAACAAATTAGTCATTTCCACTCACCAATGCAATACATACATATATTGAAAATAAAGTTTATTTCTTTGTTTGCATTTATCAATACATATATGCATTGAAATTAAGGTTTATTCTTTTATTTGCATTTATCAATGCAAATATTCGATGAAACTATAGTCTATTTTCTTTATCTACATTTACCAACACAAATGTACACACTTTTATACATTTAATAGAATTTGTTTAAAATATACTTTGAAAATAAATTTTGTTCTCTTATTTACATTCACCAATGTAAATATAATTTGTAAACAAAACTATTCTTTGTTTGCATTCATAAATGCAAATACTCATTTAAATAAAATTTGTTTCTTTTATGTAAATACACTTTGGAAATGAGGTTCTTTTTACATTCACTCAAATATACTTTTAAATAAAAATAAAAGTTACATTTGTTATTTGCATTCCTTGTTGCAAATAAAACCTTAAAATAAAGTTCATCTTTGTTTGCAATTCACTAATGCAAACAAACCATCAGATTGAAAATTTATTCTTGATTTATAATTTTGATATGAATAAAGATTGTTTGAAATAAAGGATAGAATTTAAAAGTTACATTTTAATAACTAAACATTCATATTTTTTATCATTAAAGTAAAACAGACAAAAACACTCAATTTGTCTAAATTAAAAGAATGAAACAAAATATCGCATTGGCATATTTTATCAGAATTGAAACACAAATTATTCATTTTTGTAAATTTATATTAGTTAAAAACAATCATTCATTTTTGTTAATTTACATTAGTTAAAAATAATTATTCATTTTAGTCAATTTATACTAGTTAAACCAAATTTTACATTTTGTCAGAAATATTCATTTTTGTCAAAATGAATTAGTTGAAGCAATTTATATATAGATATATATATATATATATATATATGTATGTATGTATGTATGTATGGCAAGATATATACTTGTCAAGATAGGTTAGTTAAATCAAAATATTTATCATTTTGTCTCATTAGAATTGCCAAACAAAATAACCATTTTTGTTTAGAATTTAAATTAGCAAAATAGAAATTGTCAATAGAGACAAAGTTATTATGCTTATTCATTCATTGCAATAGAGATATTTTCTTGTCATCATTATATGTATTGTGTATTACACTTCCATTCACAAGTTATCCGACTTGTGTATGTGTTTGGGACGATAATTTTCATACATCGCCCAAGTGCACAAATTAGTTTATCATTTGTTTGATGGTTGAAACCCCACACGGGTGTTGGGATGAAAGTTTACATACACTAATCCCAATATTTAGTTGTATGTTGATCGTTGGATCGACAGGCTGCGATGAGCATTATTATTTAATTTTAACGCTTACACAGTGGAATTTACACTCTGGATGTAGATGGATGATTTAACGATTACACTGATGTATGTGAAATCCATGTAATCCAAATTATATGGTAAATGGTTGAGTCGCATTTTGATTCAGGTGTTCTTTTAAATAAGAAAATTTTTACATTTGAAAATTTCTTTTTATATAAAGGATATTCTTTCATAAAAGAGAAAATATTTTTTTAATCAAGTATATGTTAAAACAAAGAATATTTGTAAAAGATAAAGATTTGTAATATAAAGAATACTTCTCATTCTGAATCTTTATATAAAGAATATTTTTAATGATTATCTTAAATATGTTTTTTTTAAGATTATTAGGATTTGCAATTATATTTCGTGATATGAAATAAATTGCGATGTGAAGTGGATTTATCGTGGACGATGTTTTAAACAACAATTGTCCTTTAATCCAATTTACATTGAAATTATTATTTGGAATTTATAAACCTATTTTATAGATTTAAAAGGGCATTTTCTAAAAATCAAGTTTTTCAATTTAATATATTAAATTGGAATTAAGTGGAAATTCGATTGGTAATAATCAGAATGGGCTTCTGTAAAAGAAGACCGATATTATATATGGAATTTAAGAGGCTTTGCCGTTATTCCATCTATATTATTAGTCCGATACAGAAATTTATATCGATTATGTATTGATTTGATTTCTGTGGAATTCCATATTATGGAAATTGATTTATAGATTTTATTTTCAGTGTTTATCTTTGATAAAATTAATGAGAATCTTTTAAAACAAATATCTTATTAAAAGAATACTCGGAGTTAAATGTGGCGTAATGTGTGATTTTACAATATTTTCTTTCTAATCACAAAATACGCGAGTCATTCAGAAAGACCAGGTTTAACCCATTCTGAATAATCATCACGACGATCAAGAGTCGAAGATGAAGACGGTGATTGAAGACCGAAGGTTTTCACATCGTTGGGATGATGATGATTGGTATCTTGAATTGGGATTGGCCTTCCTAGGCAAGGTATTTAGTAATGATCGTCCAAACGCATTTGGAGATCGACGGACACGTTGTTTCGCTCAGACCCAGAGCGGACTTGTAAATGGATTGTGTGTCTGACATTGTATTCCTTCCTGCTGTATTTGTTGAACGCTACTGATTATATATTTCTGTTTGGTGGTGAAGAATTTATTCTTTACTTATCAACCTTCTCTAAGACGTATGAGCTTAGAGGTTATATGTATATTGGTAGATGATCAATAATATGGTAGGGTCTGACAATGTGACATGCTAAGATGCAAATGATCAAGGCTTTGTTGAAATGCAGGCCTTGTGGTTGATGATCAAAGCACAGTCTCCTTAGGCATAGCTTTGTGTATTTCGTGACTTCGCGAGCCTCACGCCCCGGTATGAGTCAAAAAAGGGATATGGACCGTAGGGAGTGCACACGTTTCTTTCTAGCTAGGAGTGGTGTTTGGGGTTTTACACGACCCGACATTTTACTTATGTGGATTATGGATTGAGGTACCTCGGGTTTTTATATGCCGAAAGTGGTCATATTATAGGTCCAAAGGTACCGGGAAACGTGAGTTCAGGCATAACTAATCCACTACCGTTAGGTTGGGACCGGCCCTACCGCATCCAAGGGTTCACTGCGGGGGATCCTGAGGCATTTGCTAGAGTGTCTCGAATCGGAAGAGGACGATCCCTAGCCTCGATTTCATGACAGAAAACCAATTTCCAATACGACATCTCGTTTTCGATTGTATACCTAGTATGGCGACATAGTAGGATGGGGTACTATGCCATCTAAGATTAATACATTTATATTGAAATGTTTTAAATATATATATACACACTAATAATAATATCGTTTTTACGTATCAAGCATCTTTTGACCATTATAAGGCAAAACCCTATCCTCTGGTGTGCGTTGTATTATGTGATGGGACCTGGGTCTTATAATGGTTTCATTTTTCTAAAAAGCATTACGTTATTTGACGATTTACTTTAATTATACACTGGCAATCCAATGGAGTAAACCCATTCCACGTTAGCGGCGCGGTCCTGTGATTAGCCTACTTATTAGGTGAGTTAAGTATAGAATTCTCACACCAGTCCCACGACTAACCTGTAGTTTGTTTCACTTTGCAAACTCGGGTGCCCTCTTTCCACACAGGCAGTCTAGTAGCTTTTTGCAGATATAGTTAAGCAGGATCCTGGATTGAAGTCTGAAGCTGGGTCCAGAATATTGATGGCCTTCGCTGAGATTAGTTCCACTGCAATGTATTTAATTTATTGTAAATGTATCTTCCACTGTATTATTTATTGATGTACTCTGATATATTCTGTACTTTGATGTAATATTTATTATTGATGTTATAAAAGTCTGTGTTGTTGTTCTGATGTGTTGTATGCCCAAAGTTAATGTACGCGGGTTTTGAACGGTCTCATTCGATCTTGCGATCGATTGGGGTCGGGCAAAATCCGGGTCGTTACAGCTGGTATCAGAGCACAGGTTAGCTCAAATCTTTGTGGTACAACTCCTTAGAACTAAACAGAAGACTCATCAGAGGTTGGATTAGTAATATCCAATAAGACTCATTAGAGATAGGATCAGCAGTATCCTAGAATGAGAATACTCGTTAGAGATGGGGTTAGCAATGCCCTAGAATGAGTCAGAGTGGAAAATTCATAATTAAAATACTTGTTATTATATATATAATTCGATTTTAGAAAATATGATTTTGAATATATAAAAGTTATATATTTTTGAAAATTTAACCAACTAATTGATTGATGATTGTGTTGTGTGAATATGAGTTCAACTAATAAACTTATTAAACAATTAAAGAATGGAAATTAAATTAGTTAAATAAACAACTTTAGCTTCATTTCCTTTTCGAGGACGAAAAGATTTTAAGTGGGGGAGATTGTAACAACCCGCAAATTCTGAACCAATTTAAAAATTTTATTTTAGAAAATTTTAATGAATTTTGAGGTTATAATATAATTTATTATAAATAATAATGGCTAGAATTTATTTTAATCGAAGTTAAAATGAATAAATTTAATTTAAATATAAAAAAAGTTAGAAATGGCGCGGTAGTTTGAAAATTTGATTTTGAACTTTAACCGGATGTACAGGATTCAAAATAAATCAGAATTGAGTGAAACTAGAAATATTTAAATCTGTTTAATCATATCTTTCTTATGAATCTGAAAAATTGAAATTTCATAGCGGAAATCAAAAGTTATGGCCAATTCAATTTTTAGAAAGGTCGCTGTAGATTTATATATATAATATATATGGCCCAAAGGGCTACTTTTCACATATGAAGGAATTTGGACTCGAAACCACTTCCATTGAGTCTAGAATGATGTTTTTGCATTTAAAAAGTATAAACACTTATATATTTTGAGTTTCGGAATTTATTTGTTTAAAAATGTATTTTTAATATTAAATATATTGGCCTTAAAAATAGTCATTTTTCAAACGTCCTCCGTTTTTGACGAAACCACTTTTGTTGGAACCGGAATGTAAAGTTATAGCTAGGTTTCAATTTTCAGAATTTTTCGAATTAATATGTGAGCGTGGCGAAAGAAAATGTGTTTTGACTATTTCAGTTAATTTAAACGACTGGAAAATAGCCATTTTTCAAACAGTCTCAGAATTCGACGAAATTGGTCTTGTTAGAACCGTATCGTCATAAGAAAGCTAAAAATAATTTTTCTGGAATTTTCTGAGGTCGTATGTGGCCCCGGTATATTTATACGTACGGTTAATATTTAATTAATTAATTTTTAATGGAATTTTAAATAAAATTTCTGCAGATTTCGGAATTGGACCCGGAGACCCATCCCATTGCGTTCAGAAGGCCTCAAAACGTTAAGATCGACAGTAAGCAAGCCCAATTCGGAGACAACCCGCATTTTCACCTTTATAACACGTTTTTCAATGATTTAATAATAAAATAATATAAAAAAAATCAAACCCTAACCCTAAAGAATTGCAGCCGCCGCCTATCTCAAACAATGGCCAGAAACATCCCAAATTCAAACATCAATTTCTCTTATTCCGTTCTATGGAAATCGACAAATTATATACCAAATCGAAGGGAATTCAGAGAGCCTCAAATCTATACTGATAAGATCGGGTTTTGGTTCCCGGATTTCGCGAATTCTGACGAGGAAGTGGCCGCGTTCGGGTTTGGATTTCGAGGCAAGGAGGAGGGCGAGTTGGCTGGGCTTCTAGGCGGTGGTGGCTCGTGGGCGGAGCTTCGGAGTGGCGGAGTCTGATCGGGTCCTAGACCCTCATATTGAGGTGTGACAGGGGGGTTCAGAGGTGATATTTGGGTTCGGCCATGTCATTATAACGAGGAAGAAGAAGTATATTTTAATATTATTTTATTTATTTAATATTTAATTTATCCGATCTTTAAAAATCAATATCTCTTTCATAGAGGTCCGTTTCTCGAACCGTTTGTTGCGTTGGACTTGTCTTTCAGAGATCTTCGCGATGATGCAGACCAGAGCTGAATCCGAGACAGTTGAATTTTCAGCCATATCAATGTGAGAATTCTGAATTTTATTATTTAATTAATTATAAATTATTTTTCTTGCGTTAAAAATAATTGTATAATAATGTTAAATCAAATATGTAATGTTCTGTGATCGATGAATTGTTGATGATTGCTTGTGGTATGTTTGTTGGTCATGTTATGCTAGATCCGCATTGAAATCTCATATATGGTTGAATTTTATTTGCGATTAGAAAATAAATCTAAATTTAGATTTAAATCATATTTTATTCAGATCTAGTTATTCTAATTTATTTTAAAAATATTATTTTTTATTATTCTGAGATGAACAATAGAAGTTGGTCGACAAATAAAAACTTATTTTTATTTGTTTATATTACATTAGAAGTTGATCGACAAATAAAAACTTTATTTTTGTTTATTTGTTTACTTTGCAACAGAAAATGAACAACAAATAAAACCTTACTTTTATTTGTTTACTTTGCAATAAGATTTGAATGACAAATAAAATATTATTTTATTTGTTTATTTACAATAGAATATGAACAACAAATAGAATATATTTTTATTTGTTTGCATTACAACAGAATTTGGCTAACTAATAAAAATCCTATTTTTGTTTGTTTACATTTAGAACACGGTTTATGAATTACAATAAAAACATTTCTCTTTTACTGTTACCCGAAACATAAGAGGTTATAGAATAAGAATAACAACAAAATATTAAACTTTATTGTTGATATTACAAACATATTGGAAAATAAAACTTTGTTCACATCATATTTATAAATCAAAGGTCATATTTGAAAACCACCTTTTTGTTTACATTTTTATGTGAATAAAAATCATGTTTTGGGAAATCATAATTTTGTTTACATTCTTTATATGTAAATAAGAAATTATTTTCAGCAGTTACGCTTTGTTTGCAAATATATATTAGAAACGAAATTTATTCTTTTATTTGCAATCACCAACATAGATATGTAATATATCACATTTTATACATTGAATCAAATAATAACATATTTATGATTAGTGAATTAAAAATAACATTTTTGTTAAAACATAAGTGTTGAAATAAAAGTAACATTTTTATTAAGACCCGATTTGCGAAATAAAAATCACACTTTTATCAAAATTTGATTATTGAATTGAAAATATCACTTTTGTCAAGACTTGATTATTGAAACGAAAGCAACATTTTACCAAACCAGATCATTGGAACAAAACTGTTATTTTATTTGCATTCATAAATATACTTTTAAAATAGAGCTTGTTCTTTTATTCTGCATTCACTAATGCAAACATACACAGAAAATAAAGTTTGTTCTTTTATTTGGAATTACCTATGCAAATATAACTTGAAATTAAAAAGTACATTTTTATTTGTGTTCGACAACACAAATAAAACTAGAAAATAAAACTTGTTTTGAAAATAAAGTTTGTACATCTATTTCCATTCAGCCATGCAAATATGTATAGTAAATAGAAATTGTTCTTTTATTTGCATTTACCAATGCAAATGTATATTGAAACAAATTAGTCATTTGTACTCACCAATGCAATACATACATATATTGAAAATAAAGTTTATTTCTTTGTTTGCATTTATCAATACATATATGCATTGAAATTAAGGTTTATTCTTTTATTTGCATTTATCAATGCAAATATTCAATGAAACTATAGTCTATTTTCTTTATCTACATTTAGCAACACAAATGTACACACTTTTATACATTTAATAGAATTTGTTTAAAATATACTTTAAAAATAAATTTTGTTCTCTTATTTACATTCACCAATGTAAATATAATTTGTAAACAAAGCTATTCTTTGTTTGCATTCATAAATGCAAATACCCATTTAAATAAAATCTGTTTCTTTTAATTAAATAAACTTTGGAAATGAGGTTCTTTTTACATTCACTCAAATATACTTTTAAATAAAAATAAAAGTTACATTTGTTATTTGCATTCCTTGTTGCAAATAAAACCTTAAAATAAAGTTCATCTTTGTTTGCAATTCACTAATGCAAACAAACCATCAGATTGAAAATTTATTCTTGATTTATAATTTTGATATGAATAAAGATTGTTTGAGATAAAGGATAGAATTTAAAAGTTACATTTTAATAACTAAACATTCTCATTTTTTTATCATTAAAGTAAAATAGACAAAAACACTCATTTTGTCTAAATTAAAAGAATGAAACAAAATATAGCATTGGCATATTTTATCAGAATTGAAACACAAATTATTCATTTTTGTAAATTTATATTAGTTAAAAGCAATTATTCATTTTTGTTAATTTACATTAGTTAAAAATAATTATTCATTTTAGTCAATTTATACTAGATAAACCAAATTTTACATTTTGTCAGAAATATTCATTTTTGTCAAAATGAATTAGTTGAAGCTATTTATATATATATATATATATATATATATGTATGTATGTATGTATGTATGTATGTCTGGCAAGATATATACTTGTCAAGATAGGTTAGTTAAATCAAAATATTTATCGTTTTGTCTCATTAGAATTGCCAAACAAAATAACCATTTTTGTTTATAGTTTAAATTAGCAAAATAGAAATTGTCAATAGAGACAAAGTTATTATGCTTATTCATTCATTGCAGAAGAGATATTTTCTTGTCATCATTATATGTATTGTGTATTACACTTCCATTCACAAGTTACCCGACTTGTGTATGTGATTGGGACGATAATTTTCACACATCGCCCAAGTGCACAAATTAGTTTATCATTTGTTTGATGGTTGAAACCCCATACGGGTGTTGGGATGAAAGTTTACATATACTAATCCCAATATTTAGTTGTATGTTGATCATTGGATCGACAGGCTGCGATGAGCGTTATTATTTAATTTTAACGCTTACACAGTGGAATTTACACTCTGGATGTAGATGGATGATTTGATGATTATATTAATGTATGTGAAATCCATGTAATCCAAATTATACGGTAAATGGTTGAGTCGCATTTCGATTCAGGTGTTCTTTTAAATAAGAATATTTTTACATTTGAAATTTTCTTTTTATATAAAGGATATTCTTTCATAAAAGAGAAAATATTTTTTTAATCAAGTATATGTTAAAACAAAGAATATTTGTAAAAGATAAAGATTTGTAATATAAAGAATACTTCTCATTCTGAATCTTTATATAAAGAATATTTTTAATGATTATCTTAAATATGTTTTTTTAAGATTATTAGGATTTGCAATTATATTTTGTGATATGAAATAAATTGCGATGTGAAGTGGATTTATCGTGGACGATGTTTTAAACGACAATTGTCCTTTAATCCAATTTACATTGAAATTATTATTTGGAATTTATAAACCTATTTTATAGATTTAAAAGGGCATTTTCTAAAAATCAATTTTTTCAATTTAATATATTAAATTGGAATTAAGTGGAATTTCGATTGGTAATAATCGGAATGGGCTTCTGTAAAAGAAGACCGATATTATATGTGGAATTTAAGAGGCTTTGCCGTTATTCCATTTATATTATTAGTCTGATACAGAAATCTATATCGATTATGTATTGATTTGATTTCTGTGGAATTCCATATTTCGGAAATTGATTTATAGATTTTATTTTCAGTGTTTATCTTTGATAAAATTAATGAGAATCTTTTTAAACGAATGCCTTATTAAAAGAATACTCGGAGTTGGAATGTGGCGTAATGTGTGATTTTCCAATATTTGCTTTCTAATCACAAAATACGCGAGTCATTCAGAAAGACCGGGTTTAACCCATTCTGAATAATCATCACGACGATCAAGAGTCGAAGATGAAGACGGTGATTGAAGACCGAAGGTTTTCACATCGTTGGGATGATGATGATTGGTATCTTGAATTGGGATTGGCCTTCCAAGGCAAGGTATTTAGTAATGATCGTCCAAACGCGTTTGGAGATCGACGGACACGTTGTTTCGCTCAGACATAGAGCGGACTTGTAAATGGATTGTGTGTCTGACATTGTATTCCTTCCTGCTGCATTGTTGAACGGTACTGATTATATATTTCTGTTTGGTGGTGAAGAATTTATTCTTTACTTATCACCCTTCGCTAAGACGTATGAGCTTAGAGGTTATATGTATATTGGTAGATGATCAATAATACGGTAGGGTCTGACAATGTGACATGCTAAGATGCAAATGATCAAGGCTTTGTTGAAAAGCAGGCCTTGTGGTTGATGATCAAAGCACAGTCTCCTTAGGCATAGCTTTGTGTATATCGTGATTTCGCGAGCCTCACACCCCGGTATGAGTCAAAAACGGGATATGGACCGTAGGGAGTGCACACGTTTCTTTCTAGCTAGGAGTGGTGTTTGGGCTTTAACACGGCCCGACATTTTACTTATGTGGATTATGGATTGAGGTGCCTCGGGTTTTTATAGGCCGGAAGTGGTCATATTATAGGTCCAAAGGGACCAGGAAACGTGTGTTCAGACATAACTAATCCACTACCGTTAGTTAGGGACCGGCCCTACCGCATCCAAGGGTTCACTGCGGGGGATCCTGAGGCATTTGCTAGAGTGTCTCGAATCGGAAGAGGACGATCCCTAGCCTCGATTTCATGACAGAAAACCAATTTCCAATACGACATCTCGTTTTCGATTGTATAACTAGTATGACGACATAGTAGGATAGGGTACTATGCCGTCTAAGATTAATACATTTATATTGAAATGTTTTAAATATATATATACACACTAATAATAATATCGCTTTTACGTATCAAGCATCTTTTGATCATTATAAGGTAAAACCGTATCCTCTGGTGTGCGTTGCATTGTGTGATGGGACCTGGGTCTTATAATGGTTTCATTTTTCTAAAAAGCATTACGTTATTTGACGATTTACTTTAATTATGCACTGACAATCCAATGGAGTAAACCCGTTCCGCGTTAGCAGCGTGGTCCTGTGATTAGCCTTCTTATTAGGTGAGTTAAGTATAGAATTCTCACACCAGTCCCACGACTGACCTGTTGTTTGTTTTACTTTGCAAACTCGGGTGCCCTCTTTCCACACGGGCAGTCGAGTAGCTTTTTGCAAATATAGTTAAGCAGGATCCTGGATTGAAGTCTGAAGCTGGGTCCAGAATATTGATGGCCTTCCGCTGAGATTAGTTCCGCTGCAATGTATTTAATTTATTGTAAATGTATCTTCCGCTGTATTATTTATTGATGTACTCTGATATATTCTGTACTCTGATGTAACATTTATTATTGATGTTATAAAATTCTGTGTTGTTGTTCTGATGTATTGTATGCCCAAAGTTAACGTACGCGGGTTTTGAACGGTCTCAATCGATCTTCTGATCGATTGGGGTCGGGCGAAATCCGGGTCGTTACACCAACAGTCTTCTCCCGTTCTGGTTCATACCGGGGTGTGAGGCTCGCGAATTAACTGATTGACAAAGAAAGGTGTTTATTTTTACGCTCATATCTTATCTTTATTGTAAATAAATAAATATTACTTTGGGTATTTTCGTGTGTTTTCACAGGTTGTTAAATAAATGTCTCCTTCATTCAATTAAAGACCAATTGCATAGGAAATGCTACTTCTTGGAATCAACAAATTTTCAATCATAAAGGAAGCTGTAGCACACTAGTAAAGCCTGGAAATTTGGACAGAGTGTCCTGAGTTCAGTCACCGTCAAAGCCCTATTTTTTTGCTGAAGAAAAGAACATATACATTGCCTCCGTTGCTCTGACGAATAAAGAGACTAGTGCTATATTATATATATATATATATATATATATATATATATGTATGTATGTATGTATATAACATATGCACTAAGATTTGAAGAGCTAGACATTTTCTTCTCAAAGAAATCAATTGAAAATCTTGCATAATTACTTGCCATTGTAACGTCTCGCATTTTTGTCGGTTGGTATTTGAATATTTAAATCAGTTTAAATATTGAATTCAGAATATAAATGGATTTATATATTAATTAAAACGAAGTTGAACGTGTATAAATATATATTAATTATAATCGAGCTCAGAACGACCCTGCAGTTCGTAAATTAACGTTCGGAACTTCAACTGAGTGTACCAGACTCTTTTTGAATCGGATTTATTCGAAACAAGAAACGCTGGAATCTGTTGAACTGTATCTTTCTAATAGAAGAGAAAAATCAGGATTTCGTCATATATACTACAAGATATGTCCAAATCAAATATTCGAAAAGTCGCTGTGAAATCATATATCGACCGTAACAGTTATTTGAATATAACTTGATATCGGGTGCAAATCGGGACAAGATTCTTTTGAGGCACAGCGATAATTTAATTTTTAGAATTTTTCTGTAATTTTTAATTAATTAAATATGCAACTTTTTATTTGGGGTATTGTGCACCCTGTATCGAGATATTTCGGGGTTTCAAAATATGAATCAATCTACCGGTATTATTATATTTTTGGGACCGTGACACCTCGTTGAGCACGACTGTACTCTTACTTCTGTCCGTGCATGAGCAAAATTTATAACTATAACAAAACATTTGAAAACACCTGTAACCATATCGTGTCATCGTTCTAACAAGTTCATAGCTTCGCTTTGCATTAATAGAGCATGGTGTTGTCAGCCTCGCATTTAATATTGGTATGGTCTTCTTGACAAACCAACTAAGCTTGCAGACTAAGGAAACATAACTCCATTAAATGAAATATAGGAAACCATACTTCTTTGTTTTTGACTTACAGTCATGCTTCTTTTCAAAGCAAGGTACCCACGTTCTATAGCTGAAACTTCACGCTAAGTAAAATATTTACCCTATTTCGTACTCCTATACTGTTTTCACGCCATACTTAGTTTGACAAACATGAGCCATACCCTACCCTACAGCTAACGCACGCAGACAAATATCAACCATACCCTCACATTTAAACCCTCCCTATACCTACCTGTGTCCTAATGCTTAAGAGTTAAGGTTTCCAAACAATATAAATACATGAGTAGGGCACCGACCACTTTCATTCTCATTCCCTCAGAAAAGCAAACACTAACGGCAGATGAAAGAAAAATGAAAAGTGAGTAAACAACAGGCTGAACGCGGTGATCAGCATAGGGGAGTAGTTGCGAAGTGGTGTTTCCATCAGTGGTTGGGAAGAACGGGTCTGTAGCAGCGATGGCAAATACTGGGAGGCACGCATGATGTTATGGGCAAGGAGACGTGAAGAGTGTAAGAGGAGTGGGATCATGTGCGGTTGCCAGTGGGATATGTGAGAAGCAGCGCGAGCTGCATGAACCAGGAAGGAAGGAGTGTCTGTCCAAGTAAGGTCTGGACGTTTGTGCTTTCAGTTAGCACGTGAAGTAAGGGATGGAAACGGCATTGTCATAAGGGAGGAAAGCCACACGTGGGATGAAGTTGGAGACATGCATGGGTTCATGCATGAGCAATTTGTATGTGTGGATGCGGATTGTAAAGTGGAATGAAGAAGAGTGTGCTGGAGCGTGGCCTTTAAAGAAGAGGCAGAGAACGTTTTGCATTCAAATATTGTACCGAAGTGAAGACTGGTAAAGTGTTGGATGAAGGGGCTTCATGCAGTAGCGGTGCGTGTAGAACCAAACAGGGGTGCTTGCGTGTATATATATATATATATATATAAGAGGAGTGGGTTTTGGAAAAAGAAAAGGGAAGAGAACGTGAATCCGAAAGGGTTTGGCCATGTAACAGAATGTAATGTAGAAGGAGTTGAGAGAAGGGATGGCTCGGACCTAACTAAGATGAAAGGGTGGTGGGCCGAGAATTAGAGGTGAAGCCCACTGAATATATTTATTTATTTGGAATTGTGTTCCAAGAGGCAGACAAGGCCAAGACAGGTTTTTAGAAAAATAACGTCTATATTTGGAGCGGAACAAGTGTTGGTAGTGTAGTCGTGTTGAGTAAATGAAGTTTTAAGTAGAGTGAATAAAGCATGGTGGGGATAAGAAGTTGGCAGCAAGGAAGAACAAAGGCGCTACAGGCTCTTGAAGGTCACGTTTGGATTCATATGGTATATTTGTGAAGAAAGGGTACGGTTAATCTGAAAAGGAGGGAAGCACAGTCGCGGTATGTGGGATTTTAAGGATGGTGATAACGTCGAAAACACTGTGCAAACGGTTTGGATGGATTAATTTGAATGGGACGGATCGGACAAACCAAGGTGCGTTGGGATCGCATCGACGAGAAGTACATCAAAGAACAGATTTGGAGCGCGTTACAGTTGAGGCAATTATAACATCTAATCCGGTGCACCGACGCAAATCGTTATTTAACGGTTAACGCGCCAAGGTGAGTAAAATCACTAACTCTAATCTATTTTTATAATTATATTTTAATGTTGTTTGAATGCTGTGTTATGTTCGATTAGGTAGATTCAAATTAATTTGGTCGAATATTATATACCGTCACATATGTACACACCATCGGTTGGATACTGATTCCATCAATTTGAATATTCCCTAGTATAGAGTTAGTGTAAATTGTGTTGACTGACATCTGTGGATGCGGAAACCGATTGGAGGAATCCGACCGGATTCCTTGATAATTATATGCACTGTTTGTTTTGTATGAACCTGAATTATATTTAAAACCCCATGTGAATATTGATGTTGAACGGAAATTCAACATTTGTTTAGATGAAATAAATAAACGATATCGATTTAGAAAGTGTTAACAGTCGACCGTAAAACCATCGTTTTGTTAAGAAACTGATTTACCGTCAGGCAAATCAATGAAGTTAATTATAGAAATTATATTTTTATAATTAAAGTGAAGTTTTAAATTATAATAGAAGTTCTATTATAAACCAGTATTTTAGAGTTCGTTTTTATAAAGCAAATAAAAGCGATTGTTGATATTTAAACAAGTTTATAAAGTAAAAACTATCCGACGATTAAATATTTGGATAATTATATTTAAGATAAATAATTCAGAGATATCATTAGATTAATTAGATTAATCTAATGTTAAGAAGTAATTAAAATCAGTTAACGAATTTACTGATGGAAATAAGTTGATTTAATCAACTGTTATTTGGGAACATGATTATTAGATTAATTGGTCTTTAATTAATCTAATGAAAAACAGGTTAGAAATAAGTTTATCGAAATTAATGAGAGTTAATTACCATTTAAGAAGTTATAGATAAGAACTGGGAAATGGAGAAAGCAAAGAGTTAATGTTTAAATTAAATATTCATAAACCACAGAGATTTCAAAGTAAGAATATGGTGTTGTAAAACCATATTCCAAAATACAACAAGGAAATACGATTTAATATATATATTAAGTAATAAGGAATTTGAATACAGACTTGTATCGGTTCTAAGGTAAGAACGTTGTCGATCAAGGTCTGAGAGGTAAATAAAATACCCCAACTTGAACGGCTTCGCTATTACCGAGGAACGATATCAGTTTGTAACGGAAAGAGATGTCAAGATTTTTGGTAACAGAAAGAGATGTCAAAATTTTTGTAACAGAAAGAGATGTCAAGATTTTTGTAACGGAAAGAGATGTTAAGATTTTTGTATAAAAGGAATATGGCAGCGTATGCAAGTCTTAGAATTATAGCGATAAAATAACGCTGTTGATAAGATAAGTGTGACTGTTATGTCAAGATTAGTTATAACAAAGAATATTACAGCGTATGACAAGTTGAACTATAGCAATAAAATAACGCTGTTGATAAGGTAAGTGAGACTGTAATTAGTTATAAGGAGAATATTACAGCGTATGACAAGTTTAGAACTATAGCGACAAATTAACTGCTGTTAATTTGACTTAAGCGTGACTTTTATATATAGCAGCACTTCCTAGGAAATGTAACAGTTGGTTTGAAATCCACTTATTCTAGAGTAATAAGGAATGAAACAACCCGAACTTCCCCGGCCTCCGAAGAGAAGAGAAAGAACGAATTGTTTTGAGAACACGACAAAATAGAACGCATATAAAAAGAACATTTCATTGTATATTACAACAATGCACCAGATTACAAGAATATACAGAGTATGAATGAATATTACACAGAAATATCAGAGATTTAAATTACATTTAAATACATCGCAGCGGAAGATAATACAATACACAACTAGAAGAGATATACGGATACAAAGCTTTCCGGATATCGTTCCAGCTGTAAACCAGGATCCTGTGAATATAAATCTGCAAAACCAAAACTACTAGCTGTCCGTGTCAAAAATAGGGGCACCCAGAGTTTAGGTTAAAACAATAAACTCCAGGTCAGTCATGTGACTGGTGTGAGAACTAAAACAGTTTTTAATCTTTATTTTCAATCATTGGGTAAATCAAGGGACCACGCCGTATAACACGGAACGGGTTTCCTCCCAAGAATACCAGTGCATAAAACAACAGCGCAATGCTAAATAAAGAAAAATGAAGCTGTTATAAGACCCAGGTCCTATCACACAATGCAACGCAAGCCGGGGGATAGGGTTTTTACCTTATAACAGCCAAGAATGCTTGATACGTTTAAAACAAATCATTTGATACTATTATAAGTGCATAGTGTATAAAACAACTTCAAATCATAAGTATCAATCATAGGCGGCATGAGTGCCCCATCCCACTATGTCGCCATACTAGGCTCTACAAATAAAACCGCAAATGTCACGTATTTGGAAATTGGATTTCTGTCTATGAACCGAGGCAAAAGATAGTCCTCAACCGATTCGAGACAATCTAGCACTACCATGTCTCAGGAACAGAGCTCGAGTGTCCCTTGGATCCTCAGGGCCAGTCCACCGATGTGGATTAAACTTAAACCTGAACATGCGTCTCCCCACCCTATGGGGTGCAAGTCTGGTCCGTCTGCCGACCAGAATGCATCGGCCGAAACCGATATAACCGAGGCGCCTCGCAACAGCAACAACCACATAAGTCAAACTCGTCAGGGCGTGTAGAAACCACTGACGCCACTTCTAGCTAGAAAGAAACGCATGCCCCTCACCTGACGTCCTCTCCCGTTTTTGGGTTCACAACCGGGGTGCGAGGCTCGCGAATTCACGTTACACAAAGCTGTGCCACACAGGCTGTGCTTTGATCATCACCACAAGACTTTGCTTTTCAACAGAAGCCTCGATCAATTGCCACTTAGGCATGCCACACAGGCAATTCACTCCATGCGTTTGATATCCATCAATATATAACCCCTGAGCTCGTACGTCTCAGAGAAGGGCGTTAAGCAAGAGAATAAATTCTCCGCCGCCATACAGATATATATTTAATAGAGAGATCAATCACACGGACTAAAATCCAATGTCAGACACACAGTCCATTTACAAGTCCGTTCTGGGTTCTGAACGAAACCGGAGGCACCTATTACCCCGCACATCCATCGATCTCCAAGTACGTCTGGACGATCACCAAACTGTTTCCATCTTCTTGGGTGTACAGCCCAATCAAGATCATCAGTAGGCACCCAAACGACGTGAAGGACTTCTGGTCTTCGACCACCGTCTTCATCTTCGACACCACGTCGAATCAGTTTATTCAGAATGGGATAATCACCGGTCTTTCTGAATAACTCGCGTATATATTATAAAAGTTGTTACACAAACACAACATATGCCTCATTCCAATTCAGAATATTCCTTTATTCAAATATTCCTATACTTTGGGAAAGTTCCCATTAATTTTATCCAAGATAAATTCTTTAAATTTATTCTTTAATCACCTTTGAATATCAATCCAAACTAGTCGGGATTAGCGAACCACACCGAAGTAATCATTTATTTTATTTCCCAATCCAACGCTATTCTCATCCATGAAGTAAAACTGGTAGTACTTCATATCTAACACCACAGTGTTATCGGTAACTAAATTACCATTTCACGTTCAAATCTAATTAAAGATTTAACTATCGCTTGGAGTAAAACTGGTGATACTCCATTCTCGATCTTTTCAATCTATTTAAAGATTCATTAAAACTCCACTTAGTTTTAATCTTTGACTGGGTTAAAGAATCAGTGTCATTTAAAACGCAGTTCACGATAAACCCAAAGTCACATTCATATAATTATCGGGTTAAAGAACGAGTGTTGTTTAAAACACTGTTCACGACAAAACCCAAAATCAATATCCATTCAATTCCAATTAAATATTATTTAATTGGTACACTTCATTAAATCTAAATAAAAAGATTTAATCTTTTCTCAACTGGGTTCAAGAACAGTGTTAGTGAAGACACCATTCACGACAAACCCAAATCACATTTCGATATTCAATACAAGGCTCTGATAGAAAATATATCGGCTTATATTCAATATTGAATTCTACGACTAACAAATGTCGTATTGGAAATAACGATATAAATATATATCTTTCAAATTTCCATAACAACACCTGTATAATCACGAATTCCAACATCGAAATATTCCGAAGACAATTTCGATTCAAATCCACTCCAATGCAATCATTGGAAATTTTGGTTATTTTTAAAACCATTTTCAAATTCAATTTATTTATTTAAAAATAAATAGTAATTATAATTCTAGTTCAAAACTAGTTCATTTCGATAAAAATCTATTTTTATCTTTTCAAATATGGAGTTTTTCATCCCAATTCTCTCAAATCACTTCTTATGATTTTACACAAATTATTACTATTTTTAAATAATTTTATCAAGGGCCACGTACAGTCGATTTCAACAACGGCCATCGAACTGCACTTACAGCGACCTTTGTTCAAATTTGATCTTGGACGTATCTCCAAATCCAACCGTTAGATTTCAAATTTCTAACATTCGTCTAGAACAGCTCTTTCTCGATACGAACCCAACGGTTCCGGTTTTAGGAGAAATCCGATCGGTCTCGGATCTACCCGTAATGTCCGTTTGAAATAAAATGGTCGACATTCACGAAACTCGCCGCGGCGCGGCGCGTTCTATTCAGGCCATTATATTATATATATATATATATATAATACATACTTCGTCGATTTCTATTTAAAACGAATTAATATAAATAGTATTTGAATGTCGTTTCAAAAAGCATTTTCAACTACCTTTTCAATTCTAAAATCACAGTGAATTCTGCTTTATAGATTCGTTTTAAAATTCATTTCTATTTCAATTCAAATTTCAATTCAATTTGAAATTCATTTCAATCATTTCGAAATCGTTTTCAATTCAATTTATTTCGAAATCGTTCTCAATTCATTTCATTTCGAAATCGTTTTCAATTCAATTCATTTCGAAATCGTTTTCAATTCAATTCATTTCGAAATCGTTTTCAATTCAATTCATTTCCAAATCGTTTTCAATTCAATTCATTTCGAAATCGTTTTCAATTCAATTCATTTCGAAATCGTTTTCAATTCAATTCATTTCGAAATCGTTTTCAATTCAATTCATTTCGAAATCGTCGATTTCCATTTCACTTTTCAATATTCATTTTTAAAATGAATAAAGTCGATATAAATATCGTTCACGTCAAAATGGCGTCAATCTAATCAACACGGCTTCATAAACTTCTATTTTCAAATTTTCTTTATTTTTCAAATTGGAATGAGGCCCAATCAATTACCATATAAAATTAATTATATGGATTTCCATACAACACATGTATATAATAGCATTGAAAAATAATCAACCATCAACCAAAGTGCACTACACTGTATAAGCATCAAATATAGATATTCAACGCTTATAACAGCCTGTCAATCAATCGATCGACATATTTAGTCAATCAGGATGAGTGAAATTCATATTTCATCCCAACACCCATGTGGGGTTTCAAATCAACAAACACACATTTTTGTTTTTGTAGTTGGGCGATGTGTAAAATTTATCCACCCAATCAATATCCGTCAAATCAGTGTAAATAAACAAATCGGCCGATTTGTTTATAAATATTTATTTATTCACTTTCACGTTAAAAATTATATTTTTAACGTCAAAAATATTTATTTCAACACTTGAATTTCTATTCAGTTCATTTACACAATAAAAATGATATTTTTATTTTTCTAACATATTTTAGAAAATTTCGGCGGCATAACGGCACGATACTAGAAACGGGACAAGGCCTAGCCTTATCCCCGGTCTAGTGAAGGCCCACGCCATTCACTCATCAATCAAATCCATTTCAATTCACCAAACATTTCAATTCAAACCAAATAATCTATCCAACTACACAACCAAACAATTTTACAAACAAGTCATCCATGGTCTGTGGATGACGGGTGTCGGGTGCTACTAAGCACCGTCTACATCTTAGTATATATATATATATAACTAGAAAAAGAGAATTTAGAGTGAGAAGTTCTCACCTAAAGCTATCCAATACCACGACTCTTCAATTATAGAAATCTTCTTCGTTATCCCATCTTCGTCATCTTCGTTGCCCGTAGTCACTATATACACAAAAATCACATTTTTATATTTTGATGTCTTTAAAATAAAAATCACATTTTTATTTGTTCGTTTTCAATTTAAAATCATATTTTTATAATCACTTCATATATTAAAAATCGGATTTTTACTATGCTATTCAATATTTAAAAATCGAATTTTTACTACTATGTTATATAGATAAAAATTATATTTTTATCACGCTATTTTCCATATAAAGATTTCGCCTTTCTAAAATATAGTTTTCGCCTTTATAAAACATAGACTTCGCCTTTTCAAATTTAAAGATTTCATCTTTATAAAAATCTCATTTTTATTTTTCTACACATATAAAGGTGATATTTTTAATATTCTATCATGTAAAAATTATATTTTTAACTCTTTAAAAATATAAAAATCACATTTTCACTACTTCTATATAGTAAAGATCATATTTTTATTATTTTAAAAATATAAAAATCATACCTTTATCTTTCTACAATGTAAAAGATTATATTTTTATCACTTTAAAAATATATAAAGCATATTTTTACTTCCACAATATAAAAGATTACATTTTTATCACTTTACAACATAAATTAAAAAAACAGTTTTTAAGGTAAATAAAAATCAGATTTTAAAGTAGATAAAATTCAGTTTTCAAAATAAACAAAATTCAGTTTTTAATAATTAAATAAAATTAGTTTTTAACATCACATAAAATTTTACAGATAGATGAAAATAAATAAATAAACTAAAAGGGGATGGAAGCTTACAGTGTTCGACGACTGGGGGGGGGGGGGGGGGGTTTCTGCTTGCGCGAGGCTGGAGGTGGAAGAGGGGGAGGAGAAGGGCGGCGCGGTGGTTAGGGTTAGGGGGGGTCGCGGTGGTTGTTCGGTGGTCGTGGGAGGAGGAGCCATAGGGGAAGGAGAAGAAGCGGAGGGGGGGGTCTCGCGGCGGAGGCGCCGCTGGGGGGGGGGGCGCGCGAGGTGGCGGCGGCGGTTCTTCCCCCCCCCCCCCCCCCCCCCGTCGCCCTCGTTTTTTTTTTATATAACTGTTGAAATGAATTTGAGAAAATGGGGGGGGCAGCGGGTTAAAGTAGAGGGTTTTATTTTAATTTTTTTTTATTTAATTTAAAAAGTTGACTTTTACAAACGAACTCGAAACGAGGCCCACCACCTGTCGCCCATAGCGTTTCACCCCCATTCCGAACACAATGGGATATGTACCGCAAGCTGATTCGACTGTTTGAATCAGTTTCCGGTTAATTTGCATTTAAATCACTATATTGAATTTTAAACGTACATTTCAAATTACCGGGGTCACATACTAACTCTATAAATTGCAAAAAAATATTTTCTAGCTTCGTATTGACGATACGGTCCTAACAAAACTAGTTTCGTTGAATTCTGAGACCGTATGAGTAATGGCCAATTTCCAGTCGATTAAAATCAACTGAAACTGGTCAAACGCGTTTTCCTATGCCACACTCGCATATTGATTCGAAAAATTATGAAATTTGGAATCTTGCAATAATTCGACATCACGGACCCAACAAAAGTGGTTTCGTCGAAATCCGAGGTCATTTGCAAAATGTCCATTTTTAAGGGCCTGAATTCCATAGCGACTATTCAGAATTTTCAACTGGACATATCTTTTGATTCCCACTATGAAATTTTGATTTGTCGGATTCGTTGGAAAGATATCCACAAGTAGATTCCATTATTTTTGATTTCACTAAAATCCAGATTGTTTTGCACCCGGTACATTCAATTGAAGTTTGAAATCGAATTATCGAACTACCACGCCATTTTCAATTCTATTTATAATTATATATAAATATTATATATTCTAACGACGACGTATATAAAATATACGTCGAATTCTATTCAAAATAAATTTTCTCGTCGATATTATTTAAAATAATCTATTTTAAATATTCAAAATTCGCTAAAATCGCTAAAATAAAATTTTTAAACTGGCCCAGATTTTCGGGTTATTACAAGGAACGACGTTTGTTCAAAGAAATATAAGAAAGAATTTAGAAAAAGAATTGGGGAATCGTATTAGAAACTAATGACAGCATTTCGATGTACGAAATGTGATTAGAATTAAACCATTAGGATTTGGAACTAGAATTCGACGATGTCGAATGTATTAAAAGTAAACTATTTTTAGGGATTATAATCTGATAGAATAATTAACATTTAGTTTAAACAAATAAATGTTAATAGGATAGGAGTCAGTATTTAGTTATAAACTTGATATCGATTTGATAAGAAGTTGTCTTAGAAAATAGAGTTTATAAAGTGGATTGGGAATATAAAGTATGAAAGAGGTTTCGGTAAACGAGATAAGTATTACTTGAATAAAGAGTTAATTGATAAAGGTATTCAGATTTCTATAACAGGAATGGTATTCACATTTTTAAGTGAATTATGTTTTAAAAGTAAACGGTTGGCCGATTAAAATATTTATAATGAAATTGGAAATATTTTCCAATGAAGATAGGGTATACGATCCAAGTGTAGAAACCAAGGAATGTGAAAAGAATGAAAATGCTTCGAACGTTAATAACGTATGTTTCCGGAACATGAAAGAATAAGAGTTTATAATAACTGGAAATGTTTTCCAAGAAGTATGAAAAGGCTAAAACGGGATTTGAGAAATATCTGGTAAGATATGAGAATTCGAATAATAAAGTCGAATGTTGAAATTAAAAATACCCGTGGTTGTGTGATGTTAATTATACATTAGAATGAATGTTGTTTTTACTTCGATAGTTAAATAACCGACTATCGAAGTGTTTGACCATCGTTGTCGATGTGGAGAGACCGGTTGGATACGTTATCCGAAACCACTCCGTATAGGCATAAGCGCTGCGAATTAGATATGCTGAAGATAATTGAAGACGGAGTTAAATGCAAGGATCGTCCAGTTCCAGAATGATGTTTTTGTTTGTCCAGTCCCAGGACAACTTGTATGGACGAGTGTCTGACAGAGTATTTCCAACGGTCACGCCGTTGATTTTACGAATATACCAAGTTGGTGGGGAGAAGGTAACTTCTCTTTATTCTACACCCAGTGTGCATTTGTGTAATCAATGTGTGATTACGGATTTGACGATGTGGCATTCAAAGTGAATGTTGATCAGATGTTCTGAAGATAGACCTAGCCTCTAGCCTCACAACCAGGAAGTAACAGAAGTTGGGCTAGGCAGCATGGCTAGTTGGGTCATCCCCAAGCAGGGTGTATTGTCACCGATCTAGAGAAAATTCATATTTATACTTCTTTTCGATTCTGTATCTTCGGATGACGGTTGAATGGCCTACAACCGTGGTGATAATATATTCGCGACACTCAAGCTAAATGAGTGAGCGGTCATGTGTGGCCGGGTTGCAAGACGTTCTTGTTGAACCCTGAGTGTATCCCCTCTAGAGTACACTATTCAGAAGGTGCTCCCATACCTTGTCTGTTGAAATCAAATCTCCGATAAGCGCCCTGCGGTTTATGATTTTATACTATATATATGTGGAACGTGAGATGCAAGCGTTCTGCTACTTGGATAATTATTTGTTTAGACATTATCATAATATCACTGTTTTGATATCAAAGTAATTTGGGTTATAGTAAGGTAAAAGTCGTCCATGTTTATGTGTGGGCTGGTCTTACTATTTTCCTTTTGTTTCAAAAGGATTTTCTTCAAAGTAAAACCGTATGGTTAGAATTTACTCACACCAGTCCCATGACTGACCCAGAGTTTATTTTGTTTGTTTTCCCTAAACTCTTGGGTGCCCAAATTTGTACGGGTAGTCAAGTGTTTCAGGCTTTGCAGATTCACTTGGAGGAGCTCAAAAGCAGGAAGCTTCACCATTAGTTATGTAGAGTTATTTCCGCTGTGATATGATGTATTGTACTCTGATAATGGTATGTATATACAATACAGTTTTGTATTCAAAGTTATGTTATATAATACATCTTATTTTGTTCCGCTGCGAGTTTCGTGTTACTCTGATTCTGTTCAGTTGTGATCTTCTTCTTCTTCTATTCTATTAGTTCTATCTTTTCTTTCTCACCCTCTAAATTCTTCTATTAATGTCCTGGTGTTTTCGATGCATGAATAGTCAACAGTGTGTTTTTATGTTGATTTTCTGGGTCGAAAATTCCAGCCATTACAGATGGTATCAGAGCTGAAGGTTAAGTGATTACCTTGGCTCTGTGGCATAACTCAATAGAGATGGAGTTAGTAATACTCTAGATTGAGTTTGAGTGTATATATACGAGTGAACGTATTTGCAGATTTATATAAAACTGTTTTATATTGTGTTGACTGGTCAGTCGAGTGGTTTATGAATTCTGGTCGAAACAGTAATGCAAACTGGATCGATAGGTGTTTCTAAACTCTTGAACAGAGTAATTCGACATGATATTTTTTTGAAAGCGGGGTAAATAAGATAATTTTACCCAAAGTATATTTTGATATAAAAAGAAGTGTATATCTTAATATTAATATAATATATTGGATATGTGATCATTATTATGATCGAACAGGATTATAATTAAGTTGATTATATAAACTACCAATCGAAATATTATATAAGTATGATATGCAAAATCAGATGAGCTGAATCTGAATTAAAAACCAGAATTGAAATAAAACTCTAGAAACTTGGAAAAGAATTGAAAGTGAATTTGAATTAAACATAAGGGAATTTTAAAATCCTGGGAGATTTGAAATTTTTTTTTCCAAGTGCTCTGAAATATATTTTGAAGTAATTTCAAAAATATAGTGATTATTAATGAGTTTTTAAAAGCAATATAGTATTGAACTCACTTCGATGGTTGGAAAATAAATTCCGATGATGATCGCGACATTGTCAGGTGTTCATTTTCGAGCTGGTAAGTGACGGATTACTACCAAAGATTTTGTTTTGTATTATTTGAGAAACAAGTTGTCAGAAATTCAAATGTTTTGAATTATATATGATTTCAAACTGATTTGAAATAAATCCCAGGAATTTGAATTCTGAAATAAAAATTTAACTTATGGAGTTAAAATGGTAAAAATGGAATTTAAACAAAGATAACAAAACTGGACTGAATTTGGAAAGATCCAGAATGAAAATTATAAAAGAAAAATATTGGAGATTCGAGTTATTAAAAATGAATTGATTCTTGGAGAATAAGAATCGAATTTTGAATTAGAGATGGAGATAACTGATTTGAGAAATAAATCAGTAAATGGAATGTCATAATAAAACTTAACAAGGTTAAGAACCGAGAGTGGAATCAGAGTTGAAATAGAAATTTGGCTTAGTAAAAGTGAAAGACTGGTTTGAGAACGGATTGATGGGAGATCAACCAAGGATGCTTGGATATGCTGGTTTGATAGCAGATGGCAGAGATAGAGTTGAATGCCCAACAGAGAAGGTACACGTTTATATACGAGTATGAGATTTTGTATGAGTCAGTTTGGGTAAGCCGTTTGGCTGTTTGATTTTCTTTTGGATTGGAGAAGGCCCGGAGTGGCAAGTTGTTGTAGTACCGAGTGAGCCGTGCAGAGGAGATGCTGGCGAGATTCTCTGAAAATTTAAGCTGTTAGGAAATTTTCAGAAATTTTGAAAATATTCGAAATAATAAGGAATTAATATTTTAATTGGAAATAATCAGTTCAGTGGAAACTGGAATTATGAAGTAAACCAAAAAGATTTTTAACCATGTTATAACATAGATTGTAGCATTTTCCCTATCTTAGCAATTTCGAGGACGAAATTATTTTAAGGGGGAAGGTCTGTAACGTCTCGCATTTTTGTCGGTTGGTATTTGAATATTTAAATCAGTTTAAATATTGAATTCAGAATATAAATGGATTTATATATTAATTAAAATGAAGTTGAACGTGTATAAATATATATTAATTATAATCGAGCTCAGAACGACCCTGCAGTTCGTAAATTAACGTTCGGAACTTCAACTGAGTGTACCAGACTCTTTTTGAATCGGATTTATTCGAAACAAGAAACGCTGGAATCTGTTGAACTGTATCTTTCTAATAGAAGTGAAAAATCAGGATTTCGTCGTATATACTACAAGATATGTCCAAATCAAATATTCGAAAAGTCGCTGTGAAATCATATATCGACCGTAACAGTTATTTGAATATAACTTGATATCGGGTGCAAATCGGGACAAGATTCTTTAGAGGCACAGCGATAATTTAATTTTTAGAATTTTTCTGTAATTTTTAAATAATTAAATATGCAACTTTTTATTTGGGGTATTGTGCACCCTGTATCGAGATATTTTGGGGTTTCAAAATATGAATCAATCTACCGGTATTATTATATTTTTGGGACCGTGACACCTCGTTGAGCACGACTGTACTCTTACTTCTGTCTGTGCATGAGCAAAATTTATAACTATAACAAAACATTTGAAAACACCTGTAACCATATCGTGTCATCGTTCTAACAAGTTCATAGCTTCGCTTTGCATTAATAGAGCATGGTGTTGTCAGCCTCGCATTTAATATTGGTATGGTCTTCTTGACAAACCAAATAAGCTTGCAGACTAAGGAAACATACCTCCATTAAATGAAATATAGGAAACCATACTTCTTTGTTTTTGACTTACAGTCATGCTTCTTTTCAAAGCAAGGTACCCACGTTCTATAGTTGAAACTTCACGCTAAGTAAAATATTTACCCTATTTCGTACTCCTATACTATTTTCACTCCATACTTAGTTTGACAAACATGAGCCATACCCTACCCTACAGCCAACGCACGCAGACAAATATCAACCATACCCTCACATTTAAACCCTCCCTATACATACCTGTGTCCTAATGCTTAAGAGTTAAGGTTTCCAAACAATATAAATACATGAGTAGGGCACCGACCACTTTCATTCTCATTCCCTCAGAAAAGCAAACACTAACGGCAGAAGAAAGAAAAATGAAAAGTGAGTAAACAACAGGCTGAACGCGGTGATCCGCATAGGGGAGTAGTTGCGAAGTGGTGTTTCCATCAGTGGTTGGGAAGAACGGGTCTGTAGCAGCGATGGCAAATACTGGGAGGCACGCATGATGTTATGGGCAAGGAGACGTGAAGAGTGTAAGAGGAGTGGGATCATGTGCGGTTGCCAGTGGGATATGTGAGAAGCAGCGCGAGCTGCATGAACCAGGAAGGAAGGAGTGTCTGTCCAAGTAAGGTCTGGACGTTTGTGCTTTCAGTTAGCACGTGAAGTAAGGGATGGAAACGGCATTGTCATGAGGGAGGAAAGCCACACGTGGGATGAAGTTGGAGACATGCATGGGTTCATGCGTGAGCAATTTGTATGTGTGGATGCGGATTGTAAAGTGGAAGGAAGAAGAGTGTGCTGGAGCGTGGCCTTTAAAGAAGAGGCAGAGAACGTTTTGCATTCAAATATTGTACCGAAGTGAAGACTGGTAAAGTGTTGGATGAAAGGGCTTCATGCAGTAGCGGTGCGTGTAGAACCAAACAGGGGTGCTTGCGTGTATATATATATAAGAGGAGTGGGTTTTGGAAAAAGAAAAGGGAAGAGAACGTGAATCCGAAGGGGTTTGGCCATGTAACAGAATGTAATGTAGAAGGAGTTGAGAGAAGGGATGGCTCGGACCTAACTAAGATGAAAGGGTGGTGAGCCGAGAATTAGAGGTGAAGCCCACTGAATATATTTATTTATTTGGAATTGTGTTCCAAGAGGCAGACAAGGCCAAGACAGGTTTTTAGAAAAATAACGTCTATATTTGGAGCGGAACAAGTGTTGGTAGTGTAGTCGTGTTGAGTAAATGAAGTTTTAAGTAGAGTGAATAAAGCATGGTGGGGATAAGAAGTTGGCAGCAAGGAAGAACAAAGGCGCTACAGGCTCTTGAAGGTCACGTTTGGATTCATATGGTATATTTGTGAAGAAAGGGTACGGTTAATCTGAAAAGGAGGGAAGCACAGTCGCGGTATGTGGGATTTTAAGGATGGTGATAACGTCGAAAACACTGTGCAAACGGTTTGGATGGATTAATTTGAATGGGACTGATCGGACAAACCAAGGTGCGTTGGGATCGCATCGACGAGCAGTACATCAAAGAACAGATTTGGAGCGCGTTATAGTTGAGGCAATTATAACATCTAATCCGGTGCACCGACGCAAATCGTTATTTAACGGTTAACGCGCCAAGGTGAGTAAAATCACTAACTCTGATCTATTTTTATAATTATATTTTAATGTTATTTGAATGCTGTGTTATGGTCGATTAGGTAGATTCAAATTAATTTGGTCGAATATTATATACCGTCACATATGTACACACCATCGGTTGGATACTGATTCCATCAGTTTGAATATCCCCTAGTATAGAGTTAGTGTAAATTGTGTTGACTGACATCTGTGGATGCGGAAACCGATTGGAGGAATCCGACTGGATTCCTTGATAATTATATGTACTGTTTGTTTTGTTTGAACCTGAATTATATTTAAAACCCCATGTGAATATTGATGTTGAACGGAAATTCAACATTTGTTTAGATGAAATAAATAAACGATATCGATTTAGAAAGTGTTAACAGTCGACCGTAAAACCATCGTTTTGTTAAGAAACTGATTTACCGTCAGGCAAATCAATGAAGTTAATTATAGAAATTATATTTTTATAATTAAAGTGAAGTTTTAAATTCTAATAGAAGTTCTATTATAAACCAGTATTTTGGAGTTCGTTTTTATAAAGCAAATAAAAGCGATTGTTGATATTTAAACAAGTTTATAAAGTAAAAACTATCCGACGATTAAATATTTGGATAATTATATTTAAGAAAAATAATTCAGAGATATCATTAGATTAATTAGATTAATCTAATGTTAAGAAGTAATTAAAATCAGTGAATGAATTTACTGATGGAAATAAGTTGATTTAATCAACTGTTATTTGGGAACATGATTATTAGATTAATTGGTCTTTAATTAGTCTAATGAAAAACAGGTTAGAAATAAGTTTATCGAAATTAATGAGAGTTAATTACCATTTAAGAAGTTATAGATAAGAACTGGGAAATGGAGAAAGCAAAGAGTTAATGTTTAAATTAAATATTCATAAACCACAGAGATTTCAAAGTAAGAATATGGTGTTGTAAATCCATATTCCAAAATACAACAAGGAAATATGATTTAATATATATATTAAGTAATAAGTAATTTGAATACAGACTTGTATCGGTTCTAAGGTAAGAACGTTGTCGATCAAGGTCTGAGAGGTAAATAAAATACCCCAACTTGAACGGCTTCGCTATTACCGAGGAACGATATCAGTTTGTAACGGAAAGAGATGTCAAGATTTTTGGTAACAGAAAGAGATGTCAAAATTTTTGTAACAGAAAGAGATGTCAAGATTTTTGTAACGGAAAGAGATGTTAAGATTTTTGTATAAAAGGAATATGGCAGCGTATGCAAGTCTTAGAATTATAGCGATAAAATAACGTTGTTGATAAGATAAGTGTGACTGTTATGTCAAGATTAGTTATAACAAAGAATATTACAGCGTATGACAAGTTGAACTATAGCAATAAAATAACGCTGTTGATAAGGTAAGTGAGACTGTAATTAGTTATAAGGAGAATATTACAGCGTATGACAAGTTTAGAACTATAGCGACAAATTAACTGCTGTTAATTTGACTTAAGCGTGACTTTTATATATAGCAGCACTTCCTAGGAAATGTAACAGTTGGTTTGAAATCCACCTATTCTAGAGTAATAAGGAACGACGTTTGTTCAAAGAAATATAAGAAAGAATTTAGAAAAAGAATTGGGGAATCATATTAGAAACTGATGACAGCATTTCAATGTACGAAATGTGATTAGAATTAAACCATTAGGATTTGGAACTAGAATTCGACGATGCCGAATGTATTAAAAGTAAACTATTTTTAGGGATTATAATCTGATAGAATAATTAACATTTAGTTTAAACAAATAAATGTTAATAGGATAGGAGTCAGTATTTAGTTATAAACTTGATATCGATTTGATAAGAAGTTGTCTTAGAAAATAGAGTTTATAAAGTGGATTGGGAATATAAAGTATGAAAGAGGTTTCGGTAAACGAGATAAGTATTACTTGAATAAAGAGTTAATTGATAAAGGTATTCAGATTTCTATAACAGGAATGGTATTCACATTTTTAAGTGAATTATGTTTTAAAAGTAAACGGTTGGCCGATTAAAATATTTATAATGAAATTGGAAATATTTTCCAATGAAGATAGGGTATACGATCCAAGTGTAGAAACCAAGGAATGTGAAAAGAATGAAAATGCTTCGAACGTTAATAACGTATGTTTCTGGAACATGAAAGAATAAGAGTTTTTAATAACTGGAAATGTTTTCCAAGAAGTATGAAAAGGCTAAAACGGGATTTGAGAAATATCTGGTTAGATATGAGAATTCGAATAATAAAGTCGAATGTTGAAATTAAAAATACCCGTGGTTGTGTGATGTTAATTATACATTAGAATGAATGTTGTTTTTACTTCAATAGTTAAATAACCGACTATCGAAGTGTTTGACCATCGTTGTCGATATGGAGAGACCGGTTGGATACGTTATCCGAAACCACTCCGTATAGGCATAAGCGCTGCGAATTAGATATGCTGAAGATAATTGAAGACGGAGTTAAATGCAAGGATCGTCCAGTTCCAGAATGATGTTTTTGTTTGTCCAGTCCCAGGACAACTTGTATGGACGAGTGATTGACAGAGTATTTCCAACGGTCACGCCGTTGATTTTACGAATATACCAAGTTGGTGGGGAGAAGGTAACTTCTCTTTGTTCTACACCCAGTGTGCATTTGTGTAATCAATGTGTGATTACGGATTTGACGATGTGGCATTCAAAGTGAATGTTGATCAGATGTTCTGAAGATAGACCTAGCCTCTAGCCTCACAACCAGGAAGTAACAGAAGTTGGGCTAGGCAGCATGGCTAGTTGGGTCATCCCCAAGCAGGGTGTATTGTCACCGACCTAGAGAAAATTCATATTTATACTTCTTTTCGATTCTGTATCTTCGGATGACGGTTGGATGGCCTACAACCGTGGTGATAATATATTCGCGACACTCAAGCTAAATGAGTGAGCGGTCATGTGTGGCCGGGTTGCAAGACGTTCTTGTTGAACCCTGAGTGTATCCCCTCTTGAGTACACTATTCAGAAGGTGCTCCCATACCTTGTCTGTTGAAATCAAATCTCCGATAAGCGCCCTGCGGTTTATGATTTTATACTATATATATGTGGAACGTGAGATGCAAGCGTTCTGCTACTTGGATAATTATTTGTTTAGACATTATCATAATATCACTGTTTTGATATCAAAGTAATTTGGGTTATAGTAAGGTAAAAGCCATCCATGTTTATGTGTGGGCTGGTCTTACTATTTTCCTTTTGTTTCAAAAGGATTTTCTTCAAAGTAAAACCGTATGGTTAGAATTTACTCACACCAGTCCCATGACTGACCCAGAGTTTATTTTGTTTGTTTTCCCTAAACTCTTGGGTGCCCAAATTTTTACGGGTAGTCAAGTGTTTCAGGCTTTGCAGATTCACTTGGAGGAGCTCAAAAGCAGGAAGCTTCACCATTAGTTATGTAGAGTTATTTCCGCTGTGATATGATGTATTGTACTCTGATAATGGTATGTATATACAATACAGTTTTGTATTCAAAGTTATGTTATATAATACATCTTATTTTGTTCCGCTGCGAGTTTCGTGTTACTCTGATTCTGTTCAGTTGTGATCTTCTTCTTCTTCTATTCTATTAGTTCTATCTTTTCTTTCTCACCCTCTAAATTCTTCTATTAATGTCCTGGTGTTTTCGATGCTTGAATAGTCAACAGTGTGTTTTTATGTTGATTTTCTGGGTCGAAAATTCCAGCCGTTACAGCCATTGAGGAGAAGACTTGACATATATTTACCAGAATGCAACTCAATCAAATGCCACATGTCAGCAATCAAGGAGGGAGAATCTTCATAGAATATCTCAAATCTATATCCATATCTCTTTTATTTGTAAATAGAATATCTCAAGAGATATTTCTTGGCCCAAAAGTCACGTAGGATGGAGGCTACATCCCCTATAAATACCCATTGTATTCATTGTAAAGGGGAGTCCCTTCTTTTGTAATTCTTCTGCCATTAACAACGTTCTTCTCTTTATTTTTCTGCAATTTTCTAATTTCTTAGCAATTAGTGTTGTCTACACAATTAGATTCGGTAGAGCATTAATTGTATTTTTCACTTATTTTCATTAGCGATTGACCATCTGATTAGATTCAGCAGTAATCCAATTTTTATTTTCTGTTCGTTTAATTATGTTCTGCAATTTTATTTCCATTGTTCTATTTTATCTTTAATCGTTGAATTTATTACAGATCCGATTAGATTCGAATCTGCAGTGAATTTAATTGCATCTTTTATTTGTAGTTTCAATTTTTATTTTGTTTTGCAAAATCAACCTCCAAGCTTCGTCTAACTCGCCCAAGAGATTAGATAAATAATTTGATTTTAATTATACCTCCCTGTGTTCGACCTGTATGCTACACACCTGTGCGCTTGCAGTAATTTAATTTAAAATTCGCGCTTTTCTAATTCATAGACTAGCGTCGATCAAGTTTTTGGCGCCGTTGCCGGGGAGGCAAATATTAAATTTTATTATTTATTTAATTTCCGATTCGTGTTAGTTTTTATTTGTTTTTTCCTTTTGATTTCCTTTATATATAAAATAAATAAATTTGTTGGTTGATTTGGTATTGATCATTGATACCGTAATCTTCTGCAAAAGAAAAAAAAAGATTGCCAATTTTCCATTGATTTCTTTTCTTTTCACTTTCTTTCCTCTTTTCAGTACATAATTAGTCTTCCCTTTCTTCTTTTACAAGACAAAAAAAAATTAATCTTCTTCATTTTCTTACCGTCGATTTATTTCTGCCATCCCACTGCAAATCCTCTCCTCCATACACCATTCATCTTCGTTGCCGAGCCAATCTCCCGATCTACACAATCTTCTATTCATCAACCGCACGTCAACATCACCGTTCAAATCTTCCCATACCCATTTGTTCCTCAGACCAAATTCTCCTCCACAAACACGCGATATCTCAAAACCATCTTCATCTTCCAAACCCTCCGCCCCACGTCAAACAGCTTCCACCATATTGCCATACCACAAAATTCACTACCTTTCAATCTTCACCATTACTTTCCATTTTTTTCTTTCTAAAATAGAATAAAAACAAAAGAATTTCCTTTGCATTTTCCTCTGATTTCTTTCCTTTTATCAATTCCCTTCTGATTCTTACCTTCCTTTTACTACAAGTTCAAGGAAAAAAAAAGAGAATATTTAATCTCTTCTCGGCATCATCCTTCCATTACTCACAAAACTTCCTACAGCTGTCAATAATTCACGTAAACCCCTAACCAACTCCACAGTCATACCAACATCCCAATCCCTCTAGAACAACCGTAACGCCAATCACCATATCTTCCACCTCTTCAAACCCCACTTCATCATCAAAAACCAATTCTTAAATGCACCCATCATCAACCATATACAAATCCCTCAACTTCACAACCAACCTTCTGCCACAAAAGCTGCCCACTTGAATTCACACCGCCCTTCCCAAAACACTGCAGATCAATTCCCCATCACCACAACTTCGAAACCCAAATCATAACATCGCCACCAAAATCCACAATACCCTACGTCCAGCGTTCAACCACCATCAAATTCAAAATTCTGCAAACCCCATCACGCAAATCACTATCGACATCATCAAATCGTAATACAAATTCGAACACAAATCGGAAACCCACCATACCATTACACTGCTAACCCTAAACCGATCTGAAATCCAAAAGTCGAAACCCCCAAAGTACCAATCCCAGTCGTCGCCTAGTCCTATCAGCAACCCTAAGACCAACGGGATCCACGCATCACAGCCCTCAACAACCACTTCCATCTCAACAACCACACCCATAACCGCACCTCACAAATTGCGAACCCCAGCCCTCAATCAAGTCAAATACCCCTTCAGGCTTCACTTCGAAACCAGTTGGGAACCCAAAAAAAAAAGAGATTTTGAAGCTATTTGATCTGTTCGATTGATTTTTGTGGTCCTCTGACGGTTCTCTCGTTTTGGGGAAAGGAGTTTATGGGAGAATTTTTCTCTCAGACTTGTTGGTTTGTGTTTAAGAGAGGGGCTTGTTATTCTTTGGCATATTGTTGGAGTATTGTTTGTATTAGAAGTGTGGGACGGTAGTTATTTTGTTGAGTGGCCCAATTTTTTTCTGTGCGTGATTTTAATTTGTCAAAAATTTTAGTGTGTGGGTCCTTTTCTTGGGTTGACTGAGTGAGTCAAGGGTAGCTTTCCTTTCTAGCTTGTTTTAATTCTGATTTTTTTAAATAAATTTCTTTAGCTTGTTTTGAGTTTGAGTAGTTTGTTTCATTTGTTTATTCATCTCGGTGAGTGTTTAGGTTCTGGTTTAGTTTTTTTTCCTTAATTCCATGTTAGTTTTTTTATTATTTATAAAAAAAACTTGAAATCTCAAATCGAACCAAAGGCCAAAGACGAAGAAAGAATTCAAGCAATGATATAGTAGTCGAGCAAAGCAAAGCGAAAAGTGCCCAAGCAACAAGGATTCATACATTAGTCGATTTGCAAAAAGAATTTGAATTGCTAACACAACTGCTCTGTACAGACTACCACACCCTGCTCTGTAACATTTTCTAAACTCTACAGGTTCTGCAGCTTCTTGAAAAATATAAAATTTGCTTGTAAAAATCTTCTGCAGGGGCAGCGGCTTGCTTGTACAATATTTTAATTTTCTGTTATTATTCTGCGACTGTTCTGTGTCTGATATTTTTGAATCTGTTTGTGAGGAACGAATTTCCATAACAAAAATCATCACTCTCATTGTTTTTTAGTTATGAAACTTGATTTGACGTTGCAAAATAATATAATTGAAAAATGGTGCTTTGTGAAGTTGATCGTCTCATATAATTGGATCGCGGATATATAGTAGTTCAATTTATTGAACTATTAGCAAAAGAGGTTGCATACTACCCGTAAAACATTGGTCGTATCCCTTAGTATTTATACTATACGTGAACGGCCATAAGACCCTCTTCCCCCTTCCAATTGAATCAGTTAATTAATAGAGCACAACTTAGTCTTTTATACTATTTTGAACTAAGAATAACCTCTGCAGGAGTTGACGTCCTCTTGAAGAGTATGAGTACGAAATACAACTCATGAAGCAAGATTTTCCAAAATTTGGTGGGCCCAATATCAACAATTTCCATAATTTTCCAAATAATCAACATTTTCAAAATCATAGATATAATCAAAATGGCGATTTCAATTCAAATTTCAACAATTTCGATTATGGGCCACATCAACATCAAAATAGCTTTGAAACCCAAGATAGCTTTGATCAATATTAATATGGGGTTGTAAACCAAAGTTTCCAAAGTTATAGCTCATATCAACATCTAGAAAACAACCAAAATTGCAATTTTCCACCGAATTTCAACAGCTTTGGTTACGAACATAATTTTTATGATCAAAATGATTTCCAATATCATTGCCATTTTTCTGAAGATTCAAACAACCACCACAATGGAAATGATGTTGATCGTGAAATTGATGTGGACTATAATTTTGAGAATCAAGAAATCCAAAGCGAGAGCTCTCAAATCAACGACTCTACAGAGTGTCATTTTGATGAGAGGGCGGAAAGGCTAAATAAAAAGATGGATGAACTTCTTTGTTTAATGGCGTCTTATAAAGAACAACAAGAGCAACAAAATCAAATTCAAACAAGCCTTGAATCAGAATATAATTCAACTCTTAGTGACAACGAAAATTTTCAAATAACGACTTTTGAATTTGAGAATAACCATCTAAATGAAGTTGTTCACAATTCAGCAAGTGATTTGGACTTCGATTCTATTCAAGAAAAAGATTTAAACTCAGATTTTGATCTTCTTCTTTCAGGCTGTGAAAAACTTGAAATTCTAGAAATTGAAGAGAATGAAAATGTTGAATTTTTCAATTCAAATTTGGAAAAGGATTTTAACGAACATGAATTCTTTGGATTGTACGAGGATGAGTTGCCAGATGAGGAAGAAGTAGATTCACGGCACGAGTTCAAAAATTTTAACTTTGAGAAAATTTCAAACGAACTTGAAATTGTCAGTGTCGAAAATACGTTGTCAGATAATGATGAGAAATGTGATCGCATAGTCTTGAATAACAATCAGATTTCAAATTTCACTGAATTTATATACGATCACAAATTTTTGAAAAATTACACTGATAAATTTGTTGAACACATTTGGAATGTTAGCTTTGTTGAAAAACTTCATGTTAGGACGACTCTGAACATTCATTTACTGGACTATAAATCGAGGTATAAAGATGAGATTGTTTAAAACTCTTGCTTGTTAAAAAACATGCCTCGACATAGTGGGAATGGGACCCATCGAGCTAGAACCAAGTGTGGAGGAAAAAGTTGGTGGCAATCCTTGCATTGCAAACACATATATCATTGTAAATACGATCCATTCTTACATATAGTTAGACTGCATTTCATTTTGCAAATAATTTTGCATTTCATCCATATTTGGGTGCTATCTTTCACATTTAGAAAACGTGTTCACAGTGTGGACACTGTTTAGTTCTAGTGTGGGGGGGAGTCTGCATTTCATTCATTTTCGTTTTTTTTTTCTTTCTTTTTCAATTTCATCCATTTAAGTAGGACCATCATGCATTTTAGACTGTAGTAACATGCCATTTTTTTTTGAAACATGACTCGTTTTAGATTGATACAACAAAATAAGTTAAGGATTATTACTCAGTTGATAGTATTTTTTTCTCTTAACCTAGATCGAATAAGAAATATAATGAAAAGTTTAATTTTGAGGGATAATAGTGTAACCGGTACATAGGGAGATTCTTAGGTGATGGCCATGAAATCTATTCTATATTGTAGACTTTGTTTAAATAAGTGGAGGACTTAAAATACTTATATTGGCTGTTCGAATCTTTAAAACTAAGTTGTGTTAAGTTGAATTCGCGTAGCTCTCTCTTGTGCTAATATTTTCAATAATAATAAATAATAATCCAAGGGTATCCAACATTGCTTGTATATCAAGCGTTGGTGTGCAAACCCGCCAAGCTCTATCCGAAATGTTGTTGACAAAGTCAGCATTGGAATATCTTGGTCTCATTTTATGAGATTGGACACCTAAGGATTATCGACACGTTGTTGACAAAGTCAAAGTCGGCCTGCACAATCCGCCAAGCTCTTTACCCACTCTCCATTAGTCCGCGAGGCAGTGCATGGGTGGTAAACCTTGGTCTTTTTAGTTAGGTGTATGTACTTAATCATAAATTTTAAAATTTTATAGAATAAAGAATAAGCGATGATGCCCAAACACTTCTTGACCTTATTGATTTGACTAGCCATACATGAGAAAATTAGAATACCACTTTACAAACTGTGCCAAGCAAACTAAGAATCTATTTCATGGCTGCACTATGTTATCAACTGAACCAACTGGCCAAACTAGAATTTAACATTTGAAAACTTGATTTATATTGAAAATTTGTGACAAGTTGAGGTATCTAAAATAAAATCAACTGATTAGAAATTGTTAACTTAAATTGTTGTACCACTTCCCGAAACAAGTCGTGTTTTCATTTTTTCGTTTTTATTTGCATATGTCCATTGCATTCATATAGTTTCATTAGAATCATAGCATACTGCATTTGGATTTTGTGGGTAGTATCCGCTGAAAACCATCACGAGACACCACTCGTTCTACTAGGGACACCTAGAGGTTTAACGACTTGTTGCATATGCTCAATGCAATCGTGTCTCCTACGAAAGTGTGACCTATATAGTTTAGTTTTTCATTTCTTGTTTTACTCGAGGACGAGTAAAAGATAAGTGTGGGGGTATTTGATTGATATAGAAATGTGTTTATTTTTACGCTCATATCTTATCTTTATTGTAAATAAATAAATATTACTTTGGGTATTTTCGTGTGTTTTCACAGGTTGTTAAATAAATGTCTCCTTCATTCAATTAAAGACCAATTGCATAGGAAATACTACTTCTTTGAATCAACAAATTTTCAATCATAAAGGAAGCTGTAGCACACTGGTAAAGCCTGGAAATTTGGACAGAGTGTCCTGAGTTCAGTCACCGTCAAAGCCCTATTTTTTTGCTGAAGAAAAGAACATATACATTGCCTCCGTCGCTTTGAAGAATAAAGAGACTAGTGCTATATTATATATATATATATATATATATATATATATATATATATATATATGTATCTGTATATAACATATGCACTAAGATTTGAAGATCTAGACATTTTCTTCTCAAAGAAATCAATTGAAAATCTTGCATAATTACTTGCCATTGAGGAGAAGATTTGACATATATTTACCAGAATGCAACTCAATCAAATGCCACATGTCAGCAATCAAGGAGGGAGAATCTTCATAGAATATCTCAAATCTAAATCCATATCTCTTTTATTTGTAAATAGAATATCTCAAGAGATATTTCTTGGCCCAAAAGTCACATAGGATGGAGGCTACATCCCCTATAAATACCCATTGTATTCATTGTAAGGGGGAGTCCCTTCATTTGTAATTCTTCTGCCATTAACAACGTTCTTCTCTTTATTTTTCTGCAATTTTCTAATTTCTTAGCAATTAGCGTTGTCTACATGATTAGATTCAGTAGAGCATTAATTGTATTTTTCACTTATTTTCATTAGCGATTGACCGTCTGATTAGATTCAGTGGTAATCCTAATTTTTATTTTCTGTTCATTTAATTCTGTTCTGCAATTTTATTTCCATTGTTCTATTTTATCTTTAATCGTTGAATTTATTACAGATCCGATTAGATTCGAATCTGCAGTGAATTTAATTACATCTTTTATTTGTAGTTTCAATTTTTATTTTGTTTTGCAAAATCAACCTCCAAGCTTCGTCTAACTCGCCCAAGAGATTAGATAAATAATTTGATTTTAATTATACCTCCCTGTGTTCGACCTGTATGCTACACACCTGTGCACTTGCAGTAATTTAATTTAAAATTCGCGCTTTTCTAATTCATATACTAGCGTCGATCATTAACGCTATACACAAAACTATGTTATTTAATGCCGTGCTTTGATCATCAACGACAAGACTTTGCTTTTCAACAGAAGCCTTGATCATTTGCATCGCAGCGTGCCACACTGACAATTCATGTCATGCGACTGATGTCTATCGATATATAACCTCTAAGCTCGTACGTCTCAGAGAACGGTGTTAAGCAAGAGAATAAATTCTCCGCCACCAAACAAATATATATTTAATAGAAATCAATCAACACAGAATAAAATCCAATGTCAGACACACATCCATTTACAAGTCCGATCTGGGTCTGAACGAAATCGGAGGCACCTTATTCCTCGTCTCATATGTCCAATACAGGAGAGAGGTCCTCGCATATCCGGTCGATCTACAAGTACGTCTGGACAATCACCACTTATTACCTCATCTTGGGTGTACAGCCCAATCAAGACATCAGTAATCATCCAGACGATGTGAATATCTCCGGTCTTCGACCGTCGTCTTCATCGTCGACTTATCGTCGTATTAATTATTCAGATTGGGATAAACCCGGTCTTTTCGAGTAACTCGCGTACCTTATAAATAAGTGCTTTAAAACATAACATACGCCTCATTCCAATTCATAATATTCTTTTATTCAAATATTCACATCTTTAGAGAAAGGTTCCATTAATTTTATCAAAGATAAAATCTTTTAAATTTATTCTGTAATCTTCCTTTTTGATATCAATTTAGAAGAATTGATTTTATCCTTTCACAAATCTAAACCAAATTAAGGTTTATCAACTAGTCGGGATTAGCGAACTTTACCGAAATAATCATTTATTTATTAATCCCAATCCCAACCTATTCATCCCATGGAGAAAAATTGGTAATACTCCATATCTAACACCCACGGTGTAACGTCCCGCCTTTTTGACCGCTTAAAATTGGTAATTAAACCAACTCAAAACGTTCAAATCAACGGATCATTATTTAGCTTACAGAGTTTAAAATACAGAATAAACACAGGAAATGCATAATAATAAGCAACACAACATTGAACAGTGAAATAAAACTTTTATTTATAAATCATAATTTTGATACAACATTTTTATATACAGTGGTACTAAAATTATACAGTTTGGATATAGAAAAATATTTACTGTTTAGGACTTTAGAGTGCGTCGCCTTTGGAATTCCCAACTTCGTCAATCTACGAATCCTAAGCTGTAATCTTTAAATCTGTAACACTTGGGTCTGACCCGAGTATTCTATGAAAAAACATAAAACAATCGAGTCAGGATTAAATCATAGTTCAAGTAAATTAAATTCAATAGAAACTAAATTTAATAATTAATCTCAACATCAAATATAGTCTCTGTGCTTATTAGTTTTATTTCAGGTACAATCGGTCATGGAAGCCTGCATATACACACGTGTACAAGTACACATGTGCACTGCCCTAGCATCCCCCGACCACAAATAACAAGTGCGTTGAGGTTCATAGGGTTCTCACAATATACACCAAACTGGTAGTTTTGGACGTGGCAACTAGCAATAGTACAATAGCATGACATATGTGCATAAGCAAGAAAGAAAGTATACATATGGTGCCGGCCAGAAAACAACTCAAAGGAACGAGCCTAATATCAGTGTAGTGGTTCATAGTGCAAATCTTAGAATGCATACTGAACAGAAAGAAAATGGGTCCATATTGCCAAACTGTACAAGGAAAAATAGAAGTTTCAAATGCCAAACTTAAGATTTTACGTGTTTCAGGGGGTATACATTGTGCTATAAATGGAAGGGTATGTAAATCAAGGCAAAGGTGTGTATTCAAGAAATTAAAAATGCTAATACATGACCGGTTATGTACATATGGCACCTTATTTATTAACTAAATTATATCAGTCCATACAATACATGTATATGCACACATGTTGTAACAACCCGCATTCTACGCATCGGAGTATCGTAGAATATTTATTTCTTTCTTATACGAAGTCGTATGGTCATGTGGCTTTGGGAAACGACTATTGCGGTCATTTCCCATGTTCGTGATTTTTGCCAATTTTTAAAAGACCGTTTTGCCACTAGTTGATCTTGTTTCATCCATAACTTTTGATTGGAAAGGAGTTTTGACCTAAAACCACTTCCATTGGATTCGAATGATGGTTTCTCTTTCCGTAGAGTGGTTACATTAGCCAAACGGACTTACCGTTTGGGAGATATGGCTGAAACAAGGTTTAGAAGGTGAAAAACAGCTTAATTGGGCTAAACCGAGTGATTAACAGCTAGGCCCAATGGGGGATTTCGGGTTTAGAGGTATTTAAGGGCTGCTAGGGTTTAGAAAATGATTTTTCATTCATTTTCCAGCCGCCACAAACCTCTTTTGAGCTCTAGCAATGGCCTCCACCTTCTAAATCACTCCCAAAACATCTTTTTGGCTTTCCTAATCACATATTAGCAAGATCTACACCAAATCAAGGCGGATTAGCATCAAATCAAGATAGGAGCTGCTGCAAAGAAGTGGAATTCGACCCAAACAGAGAGTCATTTCAGATCTATAGTTTACTTTGTGGCTAAGGTGAGTGATTTGCATAGTTCTTCACTAATTATGACTAATTATGGTAATTAGCGAAGATTAGCGAAATTATGGCTCAGAAAAATCTAGAATAATTCCTAAAATTCTAAAACATCAGTTTATGCCTTGATATGAATTTGGGTTAATTTCGACTAATTTTGCAAATCCTGGAATTTGAGGGATTAAGGGGTGATTAGTGGAAATTAGCGAATTTATGCATGTTAAAAATCTGGAAATATATATATAAATTGCTAAATATTATTTTAGGCCTCTGTTAGAAAATTTGGCTGATTTGGTTAAGTTTTGTTAATCCTACCATTAGATTTTCTTAAACGTGGGGAAAACATGGGTTTTGGGTATATTTGATCCATTTTGACATATAAATTCATTGTTTTGGTGTTTGTGGTTAGTTTACTATGTTGCTATGACTGTTTGGAATGATTTGTGGTTGATTAGTATAGTTAGATTGGTCGAAAACGCCGTCGAATGACGTAAACAAGTTGCTGGAAAAAGTTGTAGAAAGTTGTGCAGGGTTTCGGATCGGATCGGATATGGGGGCTCGGATCGGATAAGTAAACTGGGCAAGGGATTCGATCGGATCGGAACTTGACACTTGAGAAATATGGCAGAAAGGAAGGCCATGCTAGCAATATTGGGATCGGATCGGATAAAGGAGAGGGATCGGAACGGCTAAAGGAGGAGGATCGGATCGGAACAAATGAAGGGCAAGGGAGCTGATCGGAGCGGAAGCATGAGCTGGATGGGAGATGGCACCCGACCCGACCCGAAGTGAGACACCCGACCCGACCCGAAGTGAGACACCCGACCCGAACCGACATGATGGAGTGGACCCGAACCGAACCCTACCAGAGGAAGACCATGCACCGACGCAACGTAGTGGACCCGACACGAACCGATGACTTGAAGGGGAATCCGACCCGACCCAGTATTGACCAATAACCCGAGATGCAAAGGTAGTCCAAATGGAAGTTAGAGCTTAGGATCCAGTTGGGAACCAATGAGTTCACTTCATGGTTGGGCTTTGCTGCGGGACGTGTGCAAAGGGGTTGTCGGTGTTCATAACTTTGGTTCACCACTGAGAGATGGATGGTGGGCTTGTAGTGATAGTTACACGGGATTGGATTCCGTCATGGCCCAAAATATTAGGTGACCAAAGTAGTGGATATCGTATACTTTACGCAATGAGTGAGAGATGTGAGGATGGTTGCTATGCTTGATTGTTTGCCAACACTATGACATGCACACCCTCACCCCCGTTACCTTTACACCATTTGAAATGGCACCTTAGAGTGTTGTACAGTATGTAGTGCTAACTCTTTGGTTGCAGGTCCAGGTTCAGGTATGATTGGATTATACCTGTTATTGTTTTGTTTAGATGCATATCGTTCATACCAGGCTTTATGTCTGACCCAGAGTTTTATGTCTCCTCTTATTACTCTGGGTGCTCACACGAGCAGACTAGAGACAAGTTAGCTGGTGGTGCGCGAGTAGCTGATCTGGGGACGAGCAGGAGGCTTCCACGTATGATATATATATATAGTATTCTCCCTGTGTTGTTGAAGATCACTGCTTGGGCATTAGTCGTGCATCTTCTACTTTACCTTTCTTTTGTTTAGAGACAGTAAATTTGGAAAGTTGTAATAAGCTGTATTTGGATTTCCGCTGCTATGTTGGTTTAGTTTTCAGCTTATGCACTGCCACGCCTGGTTTATGTCAAGTATATTATTATTATTATTATTATGTTCCATGCGCTGTGAGACATTCTACAGGTTCTTTGATTAGTTCATTTCCTTCTTTCTCTTTCTTCTGACGACCGTTCCGTGCTAACTGGACATGTGTACAGCGCACTTTTGGAGTAAATGTCGGTTGGTGCGGGGCGGGCTGTCACATTTTGTATCAGAGCTCTAGGTTGCGTAGTTAACCTAGGGAAAGAAACTAGGGAGAGATAGTACGTATACGAGAGCGCGTATTTGTGATTACTTTGGTTTTCAAAAGCCATATATATATATATATATACTATAGGTGGTATAAGAATGAAGTCATACTGCACTAGTACCATTATGGGATCGTTAATCGTTTCCCCTTTTACAAATTGACGATGAGACGATATGCTAGAGGTGTTGGTAGGGGAGCAAATAATGGGAATGCTGCTGACATGAGGGCGATGTTTACTGACCTCATGAGGGACATGCTTAGAGAAGTGCAAGGGGCAGTTCCCAATCCCGGAAATGGTGGTGGTCCAGTAGTGCAGGCGCCTAGGGTCGATTTCGCCAAATTGTGCAAGGATTACACTAACCTTGGTGGGAAGCCGTTCCACGGAACAGAGTCGGCCACAGATGTTCAGGATTGGTTGGATAGCTGTGATCGTATCTTCAAAGACTTGGATATCGAGGATGCGGTGAAGAGAAGGCTAGCGTCTGGTCGGCTGCAAGGGCGAGCGATGAATTGGTGGAATGCCGTTAGAACAGCAACTCCTGAAGATCAAGTTACTTGGAATCAGTTTAAGACTCGCTTTTGTGATAAGTTTATTCCAGCTGCTCATAAATCAGAATTGTTCAGGAAGTTCTTGGAGCTTAAGCAGAAGGGTAGAGTAGTCTCGGAGTATATCGCTGAATTCGACACTTTATCGAAATATGGATAGTCCCTTATCGATACAGTCGAAAAGAAGAACGATAAGTTCATAACTGGCTTGGATGGGTACTTGGGGGAAAGTCTTATAAACCATATCAGTGAGACGTTCGAATCTATTGTAGGAAAGGCATTAAGGTCAGAGAGCCTTTTCCCTAAGTCTAAGACCGAAGTTGCTATTGCATCTACAGAGGAGCCAAAGCCGCAAGCAGGCGGTGAAGGCAAGAAGAATTCTCAAAACAAGAGGAAGCATAACTCGACCAAGGATGGTTAGAATAAGAAAAATAAGAAAGATGGCGAATGCTATAGTTGTGGTAAGAAGGGCCACTATGCCAGAGATTGTTGAGAAAAGCCTGGGGAAAGGAAGTGCTTTAACTACGGCCAGGTGGGACATCACAAGGATGAGTGCCCACAACCTCCTAGGGAGAAGCAGATTGTGAAAGCATATGCTATCAATGTTATTCCTTCTTCGTCAAATGCCCCAACTGCGGCGCAGAAGGAAAAAGGTGTCGTTATTCGAGGTATTCTTTCTATCTAAGATGTTTTGATCGGGTTTTGTTTGACAAACCTGAGCTAGTCGATAGACCTTTAGTAGTGACGAACCCGATTGATGGTTCGACTAGTTTTGGCATGATTTGTTAATGTGGTCTTATCGAGGCATGGATGTATGTTTCCTTGTGATTGCTTTGTTTTGGGCTTTACTGGGTTTAGCATTATTTTGGGGAGTCGAACTACTCCAAAGGAATAGGGTGTTATTAGGTACCTACCTAGTGATGGCGATAGTAACTGGAGTTAAGAAAGCTATAAGGTTACCATTGTAATAAGTTCTAGTTGTCTCTGGGAGGCAAATGAGTACTCCAGTGCTAGATTGTTTTGCTAGTATCAACTCACGTGGGTTGTCCGAACTCGGAGGAGATGTTCCTTAGGTGTTTGTTTGATATTGGTTTAGGCCTTTGGGGCTTGTGCTTGGGGAATGTCGATTTCGACTAAAATGGTTTGCGTGAGGGGTAAATAGTTGTTGTGATTTTTCATTGGATGATATCTTGGTTTACTCGAGGAGTGATGGGCAGACGGAACATGATGAGACTGTTCAATGGTATAGACTGCCCAGAGTTAGACTCGATAGGGTTATGAGATTGCTTGAGTGGGACTCGGGAAAGATGCAAAGTAATGGATTGTTTAGGACCCTATGTTGATGTTCTCTATTGGATAGTAGAACTTTGAAGGAATAGGATGTGTTCGTTGATCATGGAAGATACAACGAAGATTAGGGCGATCCAAGTTGGACTTGAACTCGTAAAAGAAAATGGGTGTTCGTTGATCTTGGAGATGCAACGAATAAGGAGACGACTCACGTTGGACTAGAGTTTGTCACTAATGGATACTCAAGACTGGGTCTGAGTTATAGATTGACTCGAGTTGGACTCGAGAAGGCTGCAAGGAATTGGATTCGGCTTAAGTTGGACTCGAGAGGGCAGCAAGAAAACGGATAGACTTGGGTTGGACTCAAGTATTTTAGGCAGACTAAAAGCAGGGGTATCTGGGGACGCCCGTTACCCTGGATCCGTTGGACGTGATCTAGTTATCCTTGGAGGATAAACGTACGTTGGACGTACGGTAGTCCGTAGGGAGGTGGGGCTTCCATTGGCCTGGGATTGGTTGGACCAGTCAAGTAGGCATCGATGTATGTATGGAGGTTGGGCTTCCATTAGTTATTGATGTTGGTTGGACCAGACATACTAGAATCGACATATTGGGATTGGTTACACCAATCATGTAGGTGTCGATGTGTTTATCAATTTAGCAGGCGATAGGTAGGACTTGTTTGATGGATGTTATGGTTGTTATGTTGTTCCTATTTTTCTTCCCTTGAGTAGACTATCACCTGTAGGGTTCCAGCGATGGGGAACAAAGTGATTGTAGTAGGACCATGAGCCAGTGCAGTAGAGTCGTCATGACTCGAAGGGCAAAGTGGACATAGTAAATGATTAGCAAGGCTATGAGCCAGTGCAGTGGAGTTGTTATGACTCCATGGGGCAGAGTGATCATAGTAAAGGATTTGGGCGCGGTAATAGTTGCATTGAGTAGGAGACATGCCTGTTTCGGGGTTTCGTCTCTAGGATGGAAGCAACTAAAGTATATCATAGGATATGATTTCGGGCCCAAGAGTGAATTGGATTCAGAAACACTAGTAAGCTTGACGATTAGATCGATTTTGATTGAGTGGATTGTTTCCAGTTAGAAGGACGATCCTAATCTATTGGAAACCATCTCTAGGGTAGAGATGGGTATCAATGGAAAGAGAATGATCAAGTAAGGATTTGATCGAGAAGGGTGACTTCAAAAGAATAAGGGACTAGTTGTACCCAACGTAGATGGACTGAGAGATGAAATGCTTAGAGCATATCATCACTCGAAATTGACTATGAATCCCGGTGGTAACAAAATGTATTGAGACATGGATTATACCTACTACTGGGAAAGGATAAGGAAAGACGTTGGGAAGTTTATGTCCAAATGCATAAATTGCCAGTTAGTTAAAGCTGAGCAAAAAGAAGCCTAGTGGTTTGTCACAACCGTTGGAAACAAGTCTCAATGGATTTCATTGATGGTTTACCAAGGACTAGGTCAGGTCATGATGGTATTTGAGTGAATTGTATATTAGAGAATGAAGGCTACCCAAGATAGACAGAAGACTTATCTCGATAAGAGACGAAGAAATTTGGAATTCTTCGTTAACGACTTGGTGTTCGTCAAGACCTCTCCATTGAGAATGTGATTCGGATTGGTTAGAGAGGTAAGTTAGCACCAAGATTTGATGGTCCATTCTCAGTCCTCGAACAATTTGGGAATTTGGCGTATGAAGTAGAGCTACCTGACAAGATGGTGGGAGTTCACAACGTATTTAATGTTTCCCAGTTAAGGAAGTTGTGCAAGACCCTAATGTGGCTATTTCACCAGATCAGTTGGACGATATCGAGGTTGAACCCGGGGCGGTTGAGAACCGCAAGCCTATGCGTATTGTTGGGAACGACACGAAGCAGCTTCGAAGGAAGGCGGTGAAACTAGTCAAAGTCCAGTGGGGTGAGAATGAAAAAGACTGTACTTGGGAACAGAGAAAGATATAAGGAAGAAGTATCCAGAACTCTTTGCCTGCTAAGGTTTTGATAGTGATACTTTCTTCCCTTGTTAGTAAACCGCATGCTAGGATAGACTTGTTTTGCATGTTTGATGGTTGTTTTATGGTTGATAAGCATGCGGGACACTTTGTATGTTTTGGTTAGGGAATTTCGGGGGCGAAATTTCTTAAGGGGGGAGAATGTAACAACCCGCATTCTACGCATCGGAGTATCGTAGAATATTTATTTCTTTCTTATACGAAGTCGTATGGTCATGTGGCTTTGGGAAACGACTATTGGGGTCATTTCCCATGTTCATGATTTTTGCCGATTCTTAAAAGACCATTTTGCCCCTAGTTGATTTTGTTTCGTCCATAACTTTTGATTGGAAAGGAGTTTTGACCTGAAACCACTTCCATTGGGTTCGAATGATGGTTTCTCTTTCCGTAGAGTGGTTACATTAGCCAAACGGACTTACCGTTTGGGAGATATGGCTGAAACAAGGTTTAGAAGGTGAAAAACAGCTTAATTGGGCTAAACCGGGTGATTAACAGCTAGGTCCAATGGGGTATTTCGGGTTTAGAGGTATTTAAGGGCTGCTAGGGTTTAGAAAACGATTTTTCATTCATTTTCCAGCCGCCACAAACCTGTTTTGAGCTCTAGCCATGGACTCCACCTTCTAAATCACTCCCAAAACATCTTTTTGGCTTTCCTAATCACATATTAGCAAGATCTACACCAAATCAAGGCAGATTAGCATCAAATCAAGATAGGAGCTGCCGCTAAGCAGTGGAATTCGACCCAAACAGAGAGTCATTTCAGATCTATAGTTTACTTTGTGGCTAAGGTGAGTGATTTGCCTAGTTCTTCACTAATTATGGCTAATTATGGTAATTAGCGAAGATTAGCGAAATTATGGCTCAGAAAAATCTAGAAAAATTCCTAAAATTCGAAAACATCATTTTATGCCTCTGATATGAATTTGGGTTAATTTCGACTAATTTTGCAAATCCCGGAATTTGGGGGATTAAGGGGTGATTAGTGGAAATTAGCGAATTTATGCATGTTAAAAATCTGGAAAAATATTTATAAATTGCTAAATATTATTTTAGGCCTCTGTTAGAAAATTTGGCTGGTTTGGTTAAATTTTGTTAGTCCTATCATTAGATTTGCTTAAACGTGATTAAGGGGAAAACATGGGTTTTGGGTATATTTGATCCATTTTGACATATAAATTCATTGTTTGGTGTTTGTGGTTAGTTTACTATGTTGCTATGACTGTTTGGAATGATTTGTGGTTGATTAGTATAGTTAGATTGGTCGAAAACGTCGTCGAATGACGTAAACAAGTTGCTGGAAAAAGTTGCAGAAAGTTGTGCAGGGTTTCGGATCGGATCGGATATGGGGGCTCGGATCGGATAAGTGAACCGGGCAAGGGATTCGATCGGATTGGAACTTGACACTTGAGAAATATGGCAGAAAGGAAGGCCATGCTAGCAATATTGGGATCGGATCGGATAAAGGAGGGGGATCGGATCGGCTAAAGGAGGAGGATCAGAGCGGTTAAAGGATGAGGAGCGGATCAGAACAAATGAAGGGCAAGGGAGCTGATCGGAGCGGAAGCATGAGCTGGATGGGAGATGGCACCCGACCTGACCCGAAGTGAGACACCCGACCCGACCCGAAGTGAGACACCCGACCCGAACCGACGCGATGGAGTGGACCCGAACCGAACCGTACCATAGGAAGACCATGCACCGACGCAACGCAGTGGACCCGACCCGAACCGATGACTTGAAGGGGAATCCGACTCGACCCAGTATTGACCAATAACCCGAGATGCAAAGGTAGTCCAAATGGAAGTTAGAGCTCAGGATCCAGTTGGGAACCAATGAGTTCACTTCATGGTTGGGCTTTATTGCGGGACGTGTGCAAAGGGGTTGTCGGTATTCATAACTTTGGTTCACCACTGAGAGATGGATGGTGGGCTTGTAGTGATAGTTACATGGGATTGGATTCCGTCATGGCCCAAAGTATTAGGTGATCAAAGTAGTGGATATCGTATACTTTACGCACTATGTGAGAGATGTGAGGACGGTTGCTATGCTTGATTGTTTGCCATCACTATGACATGCACACCCTCACCCCCGTTACCTTTACACCATTTGAAATGGCACCTTAGAGTGTTGTACAGTATGTAGTGCTAACTCTTTGGTTGCAGGTCCAGGTTCAGGTGTGATTGGATTATACCTGTTATTGTTTTGTTTAGATGCTTATCGCTCATACCAGGCTTTATGTCTGACCCAGAGTTTTATGTCTCCTCTTATTACTCTGGGTGCTCACACGAGTAGACTAAAGACATGTTAGCTGGTGGTGCGCGAGTAGCTGATCTGGAGACGAGCAGGAGGCTTCCACGTATGATATATATAGTATTCTCCCTGTGTTGTTGAAGATCATTGCTTGGGCATTAGTCGTGCATCTTCTACTTTACCTTTCTTTTGTTTAGAGACAGTAAATTTGGAAAGTTGTAATAAGCTGTATTTGGATTTCCGCTGCTATGTTGGTTTAGTTTTTAGCTTATGCACTGTCTCGCCTGTTTTATGTCAAGTATATTATTATTATTATATTTTGTTCCATGTGCTGTGAGACATTCTACAGGTTCTTTGATTAGTTCATTTCCTTCTCTCTTTCTTCTGACGACCGTTCCGTGCTAACTGGACATGTGTACAGCGCACTTTTGGAGTAAATGTCGGTTGGTGCGGGGCGGGCCGTCACACATGCAGACTGTTAAATTATGTAAATGCCGGAAGTAAATGGAAGGGACCCAACACATACAACTGGTGTACAGGTCGAGTACACAACCATGATGAAAGCAGGGAACCAGATTGTACCCAAGAGCAACTGTCACTAGGGTGTATAACCTCATGTATACACACAAATAAACTGGGTTGATCAGGTCCAGTAACAAGGTCATAAATACAAGTGCAAGTCAGAATATCAAAATGGATAAGGGCCGGGTTCAAACCAGTCACCTGAAAGAGCAGGTCAAATATGGACGCACCGACACACAAAGGCTAGTGAACATCACAAGGTCAGAGTATTAAGGGCAACACAAGTAAACATGAACCAAATCTGGTTGATCTTCTTTACAGTGGGAAGGAATATACTTATCGTTATTGCAAGTATGAGAAGTTAAATCCTTAACAGATTTTTGAATAACGTTAATATCACATGCCAACTCTCACTATCTTAATCTTGGTTTCCAAAATATACAAAATAAAGGTTTAGTACCTATACCTATCAGTCTTATTTTTAAGGAACAATGGTCACAACACTAGCTAACCAGGTACCTTGCTACAGGTCATTTTACACAAGTCATTAGGTTGACAATCAATCCTAAATATGTATTCAAACCCCAACAAAACGACAGAAGTTCCAAGGAGGCCATGGTGTATGTGTATTTTTATTATGTACTAATACAAGTGGTTACATAATCATATTTTTGGTTCAAATGATATTACTGCAGTATAAGGGAATGCACAAATGCAGTCTCGAAAGTAACATTGGGTTCTGGTCGAAAACACTACTGTCTTAATTCAATAGTGACTCATTTGGTTTAAAAATATGACACGCTGCTACATAATATATATATGTAACATACAGCTTGCATAAGGGAGATAGCTTAAATATTTCAGATACAGTAAAAATCTGGAACAAGTAAGACAAGGTACTATATGCATATTTATATGTCAGTTCCACGCTATACACTTCCATTATGTACCCAAAGTCTTAATTTAAAACAAAAACTTGAGGTCAGTCTATTAGCTCATATGTCTATACTGATGCATGCGTGGATTTTTATCTCAAAAATATGAACAGTGAAATCGAGTTGCACATCTGAGTTAAAAGAGTGACCTAAAGTTTCCCCATCCCCATTTACAAATGAATTATGTGTTCCACAGTTTAAATAACACTGCAAATTTTTCCCATGTTCAGTTTCACCCCAACCTAACAAACAACGTATATATAGTCCCAGGTTTTTAAATAAATAGGCAGGTGTGCACACATCCAATAATCATGTAAAACTTGGTAAATAATCCAACATGGACTGAAATAGCAGTGGTATATATATATGCAGAAATTTGGTACAGATATCATCGAAATTGGCTTTGCAAATTTCAGCGAGAGAACAAAAATAAGTGGATGCATATAGACGTCTCGGCTTACATGCATAAGAGGACACATACCCATGCTAAACTACAAAATTAGTATAGATGCAGTTGAATGAAGTGAACCATATTTTTTTTATATAATGGTGAGACGACTAAATTTGATTATTAACGTTCTCATGTTAGTCAGTCTTGAAATCTACTCTATTTGGTTTGTATTATATAACGAACGAAGATATAATTTTTTTTTTGAATGAACACTATTTCTCAACCACAGACCCTTATCCCCATAACGTATTCAGGTGTACACCAAACAAAGCGGGTTTAAATATTTGTCCATAGGGATGGAAATGTTTCATGTTCACCATTACTAATTGAAATCAGCCCAAATGCTAAGTATACAAACACCATGAAATCCGGAACCCAATACACAATTTAAGCATAATTTAACTTAAATATGGATTTGAATGTTCACTTCATGCATATATAGTCATAGACAGCTGTATGTATAAAATAAACATTGGAAAGGAAATTCGAGTTCAGTTGAATGACTGAGACTCAACACAACCCAGAATACATATATACATATATAACATATGTATATACACATACAATTAAGGAATGTTGGTCAGTACTTCAATAGCTACAGCAAATGACAGTACAAAGGCCTAGATGAATTCGGGTAAGTCTAGAAAGTAGTCACACAATCGAAATTAGCTATTTAGTTTAAATTGAAATCAATTACTCGATATAAGATTTAATCGGGAGTGAGATGCTCACCTCCGACAGCGCGACGGATCGAACCAGGAAGAGGCTTCCAAACGATTAGTCGACCATCGATGCCTTCACTGCACAGGAAGCACCAGCTTGGAGGAAGCGTGAGCTTCGATGGTGGATGCTTGAATATGAAGATGGTGGAAAGATGGTAACTTCGATTTACTGAGTGGCGCGAGGGTGATGTGGCGGTGACAGTGCTGCAAAGGGAGGCAACAATTGATCTAGGGTTGCGATTGGTCATCGATTCACGGTGAAACAATTAGCGATGTATGGTGGGTTTGGTAGAAGCGGTGCGATGGGGGAAGGAGGCGATGCAGCTAGGTCAGACACGACAGATCAATTTGGGGAAAAAGAATTCATTTTGGCTATTAACATGAATTTCGGGGAGGACCGATTGGAATTGGAAAGGGTAAATTTATTTTGGCTGAAGGAATGGTAATGAACATAGAAGGGAACAGTGATTTTTATAGAAGAGAACCGTGGGAAGCAAGGAATAAAGGTAGGCTGCATTTTGGGTGGGTGGTTTCTGCAATTACTTGACACTGAAGGAATAAAATGTGAACCCTATGTAATTTGATTCTAACGACATTTACGTTACACTTTTTTTCCATCATAAACGAACTCCAAACGCTACGAAATTTGACAATGCTGCTACGTTTTCATATTTCAAATCTAATAAAATTAGTCTGGTCATTGCCTGACTTTGTGTAACACCCCACACCCGCTATAGTCACTCACTAAGGGAATGCCATAGCATCGGTGGAGTATTTTTAGTGAGTATAGAACAGTAAAATTACAACAAGACAGATATAATGTAATACTTGAAAATTTAAAACATCATCTCATAGCAGCGGAAAGTAAAACATGTTTGGTTACATCATAAAACCATAACAAGAGTCAAGTACAAAATATCCATCCTGAATAAAATAAGTACATAATCCCACTACTCATAACAAATAGCAATAACAGAAAAGATAAGATAAGCTGAGCTCTACATCTACGGTCCAAGCTCCAAGAGATGGATAAAGCAAACTGATCAAAGCCCACTAGCACTAGGCCCAACCTGAGGACCTGAAGGAAAAAGATAAAAACAACAGGGGTCAGACATAAGCCTGAGTGAACCCTATCTCCTTAATAATACAATTATTAAAGTAATTAGGGTATGATATGAACTCGGTATGGTATCTTTGGGGATAATGACTACACTAAGTTGCCCACGAACACAGGACGAACTAAGATAACCGTAAAGACGCATCTACCCACCCAAGGATAATTACTAACTGCACCACACCAGTCACTCCTACTCAAAGTTTGATCCCACCCAAGGATATCAAAGATAGATATAACCAGTAGTTTCCTGTACCCTAGTTGACTACATAGGTGTCGTCTGCCCCTATCTCTACTAGGTGTACCCCACCACCCCAAGCGATCGGCTCCCTAACGTAGGTATCCGTGCTGGGCCCACAGTGGGGTGTATCATTCCCCAAAGTGGCAACCCAAAAGCAACACCGGTGCACGGGTTATACCTACACGATGCAACAACGTCTTACCTCCCAGTCCCGGGCCCACACACGCATATGAAACCCGATGGGCCTGCGTTGCCACCGCTAACCCCGTTTTGGCCACTTATAGACAAGCCCAGTATGCGTGTCCCGTCCTCGGCTTGGGCCGAGCTACAAAGATACATATGGGATACTGGTTGTAATGGGCCCTCCACAAGCTACCCACCAGAGCTTGTTATTAATCTAGTGTTCCCCACTTAACCCTTTAATCATGTTTAATTACATGTTTCACTTGGTTAAGTATTCTAATCGTATTTTCTATTGCCACCCAAGGCAACCCACTAGATTCCTCATGCCACCCAAGGCACCCACTTAACCCCTCATGTCCCACTACATGCTAATATGGTTAAGTGTTTCTTAATTAATTAAGACCGTGATTTCCCATAAAGACCTCCCACATTAGACTGGCTGTTATGACCGCCTGGTTAAGCCGGTAGGGTCCGGGCAGTCTTACGTCATAACAGAGTCTAACCTCGTGTCTTTACTTTAATCACGTATTTAATTTGTGCCTAAGACCTCTCACATTAGACTGGCTGTTATGACCGCCTGGTTAAGCCGGTAGGGTCCGGGCAGTCTTACGTCATAACAGAGCCTAACCTCGTGTCTTAGTCGATTAATTACACCTAATTAATCACCCCCATATTAATTATCCCTAATTAATATCAATTTATTCATAACATGGGTAGACCTAACTCAATAGGTAAATTCCCATGGGGTAGACCTAACTCAATAGGTAAATTCCAACTTATGTTAATTAATTTTTTATGGTATGCTTAATCATACCCATTTCAACATACTTTTAATTAACATATTAATTAACCCCATCGTTCCCCACGTAAATCGTCATTATGACATAACATAATAAAGGGAAGATTTACCACACATAACATGGGTTTAGCATATAACTTTATCATGGGTTAAGAGGATGTCAACTTGCATATATGAGCATGTATTAACCCAACTATATTCAACCCAAACTTGCATATTATCAAACATGTGTCTTACATAACATGTTGCATATGAACTTACATATCATCAAACATGTGATTTGCATAACATGTTGCATATGAACTTACATATCATCATACATGTGATTTGCATAACATGTAGAACTTGCATTTTAGCATATACTTAACTTGCATAAGCACTCACATACTTGCATAAGCATTCATATACTTGCATAAGCTTGCATATCATGTTAAACTTGCATTTCAACATATACATAACTTGCATAAACATTCACATACTTGCATAGGCTTGCATATTATGTTAAACTTGCATTTCAACATATACATAACTTGCATAAACATTCACATACTTGCATAGGCTTGCATATTATGTTAAACTTGCATTTCAACATATACATAACTTGCATAAACATTCACATACTTGCATAGGCTTGCATATTATGTTAAACTTGCATTTCAACATATACATAACTTGCATAAACATTCATATACTTGCATAAGATGTTAAACATGCATATAAGCATATACATGACTTGCATAAGTACTCACATACTTGCATAACATGTTTGCATAATGGATCCATATTCACTTAGTGTTTTGCATCATAAACATCATGAAACAACTTGCATAAAAATATCATGATTACATATTATGAAACTTGCATGACATAAGGCATATAACTTGCAAAACACATAATATTCACTACATCAAGCTTGCATAAATATATGGATCCACAAACATAGCCATACTTTATCACATCTTATCATAATCAATTCAATAATTGATTATTAAGGGGATAGAAGCTCACCAAAACAAGATTAGCAAGTTAAATGAAGCAAATCCCAATGATTAAGTAGAAGAAGATGTAGATTAACTTGCAAACCCTCTTAGGATTTTTAGTGGAGGCTCTCCAATTTTCGAAGTGGTGGTATAATGGCCTTAGATCTATTTTTGGTAAGGATAAGGGGGGTATTAGGGTGTATATATAGATTAGTTAGATGTTTTAGGACCATAGGATATACCCTAGAACCAATCCTAGCCTTTAAAGCATGTCTTGGGGAAGAAGTCAAGTGTAGGAACCATTTAGGGCCCAAAAAAAAACAGCCCAAAACTCATCCCGGGCCTCAAAACATGAGCAGTTTTCGTTTTTGATTTTTCGTGAAACTTTGACGGGCCATAACTTGGTCATACGGACTCCGATTTACGAAAACTCGGACTCTATTTCGCGTATTTTTCCGAGACGAACGCAATGGCATAGCCCGTTTCCCCTGATTCAGAATATTAAATTTAATTCTGCTCTGATTTATGTTATAACAAGTTATTTAACATACGGGGTGTTACATTCTCCCCTACTTAAAGGATTTCGTCCCCGAAATCTCTAAGTCAAGAAGAACGTATCCTACCAACCAAACAACCATCTACTCAACCATCAAACACTGGCATCCATTGTCCTTAAAGTTTCTAATGCTGTATGAACATATGCAAAAAGTGTGTGTATATGTTCCCTATCTAATGCAAAATCAGGCGGTCAACTGATTCAGTTGACCTCCTTAATGCAAACCATGATAGTGCCATGCATCCAATATGTATGCGAAAGAACCCTATCGACACATACTATTTCTACATGCGTGCACAATCATTCACCGAATAAATGCATCATCCATATGATAGCACAACCATCATACATCCATTAATATAGCTACCTACACACATTTATATGCAATATGCAATATGAAGTGATTGAGCCGATCTAGTGCCTAAAGTGTGTGTATATGCATCCACGAGCAACCACTAGCAAACACTTGCATCCACTTGCATCCATCAATCATAACATGTCTCAAACACATGTTTCAACCATAGGTTTGCCCTATCTAAAAGGTCAAAGGTGCTAACGAGAGGACATACTAAGGACAAGATAAGTACAAGATAGGCAATAAAGGAGAAGTTAAAGAACATACTCTCGAAAAGAAAAGGGTACAAAGAACGCATCTTCGCTTCCGTCTCCCAAGTAGCATTGCTCTCGTCATCTCCCCATTGCACTTTGACTAGCTGAACCTCTCTGTTTCTCAACTTCTTAATCTCTGACCCAAGGATGCGAGTAGGAGCTCGTCGAATCGTCGCATCACGCTCTACTTCCACTTCTCTAAGCAAGCTCGGCTCTACCACCTCTGCGGTCTCATGTAGGCACTTCCTCAAATGTGACACATGGAAAACATCATGTATACCACTAAGTCTGTCAGGCAACTCCACCCTATATGCCATCCGTCCAATTCTTTCCTTGACAGGAAACGGTCCTACAAACCTCGGTGCTAACTTCCCAGCGGATCCAAAGCGAACAACATTCCGTAATGGAGACACTTTGACAAAAACCATGTCCCCAACTTCAAACTCAAGATCAGTCCTCCTCTTATCTGCATAAGATTTCTGTCAGTCTTGCGCTGCTTTCATCCTTCTTCGAATCAAATCAACTTTCTCTGAAGTCTCTCTAACCATATCGGGCCCTAGCAAGATCTTATCCGTAGATTCCCACCAACATGTAGGTGATCGACAAGGCCTTCCATAAAGAGCTTCAAAAGGTGCCATGCCAATACTAGACTGGAAGCTGTTGTTATATGCAAACTCCACCAAAGGAAGATGCTCTTCCCATGTACCTCCAAAATCCAAGATACAAAGCCTCAAAAGGTCTTCCAAAACACGGTTCACCCTCTCGGTCTGGCCGTCTGTCTGAGGATGATATGCGGTGCTCAAACACAACTGAGTCCCCACCGCCTCCTGTAAACTCTTCCAAAACTCACTAATGAAGATAGGATCTCGATCACTCACTATGCTGGAAGGTACCCCATGCAATCGAACTATCTCTCGAACATAGACTGAAGCAAGCCATGGAGTAGTCCTCTTACTCTTTACGGGTATGAAATGGGCGCTCTTAGTAAGTCTATCAACCACGACCCAAATTCCTGTATTGCCCTTCCTCGATCTCGGTAAATGTAATAACCCGCAAAATCTGGGCCAGTTTAAAATTTTTATTTTGGCAATTTTAGCGAATTTTGAATATTTAAAATAGACTATTTTAAATAACATCGACGAGAAAATTTATTTTGAATAGAATTCGACGTATATATTATATACGTCGTCGTTAGAATATAAATATTTATATATAATTATAAATAGAATTGAAAATGGCGCGGTAGTTCGATAATTCGATTTCAAATTTCAATTGAATGTACCGGGTGCAAAACAATCCGGATTTTAGTGAAACAAAAAATAATGGGATCTAATTGTGGATATCTTTCCAACGAATCCGACAAATTGAAATTTCGTAGCGGGAGTCAAAAGATATGTCCAGTTGAAAATTCTGAATAGTCTCTATGGAATCCAGGCCCTTAAAAATGGACATTTTGCAAATGACCTCGGATTTCGACGAAACCACTTTTGTTGGGTCCGTGATGTCAAGTTATTGCTAGGTTTCAAATTTCATAATTTTTCGAATCAATATGTGAGCGTGGCGAAGGAAAACGCGTTTGACCAATTTCAGTTGATTTTAATCGACTGGAAATTGGCCATTTTTCTAACGGTCTCAGAATTCGACGAAACTAGTTTTGTTAGGACCATATCGTCAATACGAAGCTAGAAAATATTTTTCTGGAATTTTTAGAGGTAGTATTTGACCTCGGTAAATTGAAATGTACGTTTAAAATTCAATAAAGTGATTTAAATGTAAGTTTAATAGAAACGGATTCAAACAGTCGAATCAGCCCACGTGGCATATCCCATTGTGTTCGGAATGGGGGTTAAACGCTATGGGCGACAGGTAGTGGGCCTCGTTAAGTGGTCGGAAGTAAAAGTTGCTTTTTAGTGGTAAATAAAATAAATAAATAAATAAATAATAAATAAAAATCCCTCTCTTTAACCAGGCCCCCCCCCCCCCGTCGTTCAATCGAAGCAGAAATCAAATAAAAAAAAAAAAACAGAGAAAAAGGCGGAGCGCCGCCTGAGCTCGCCGCCGCTTCCCCTCAGGTGACCACCGACGCCTCCGTTTCTTCTCCTCCCTCCGCTTCTTCTCCTTCCCCTATCGCTCCTCCTCCCACGACCATCGAACAACCCCCCGCGACCCCCCAAACCCGCATCCAACCGAGCCGCCGAGACCCAGAGCCACCCGAAGCCTCTCCGATGGTGGTGAACCCCCCCTCCTCGAAGTCGGATCGCGACAAAGATCCTCCCCCCCTTCGAACTGTAAGTTTTTACTTTATTTTTTAAAATAGATTTTTACTTTATTTTTAAAACAGATTTTTACTTTATTTTTTAAAACAGATTTTTACTTTATTTTTTTAAAACAGATTTTTACTTTATTTTTAAAACTGATTTTGACTTTATTTTTAAAACTGATTTTGACTTTATTTTTAAAACTGATTTTGACTTTATTTTTAAAACTGATTTTGACTTTATTTTTAAAACTGATTTTGACTTTATTTTTAAAACTGATTTAAAAGGAATTTTAAAATTGATTTTATTTTAAAGGTTTGAAATAGAAAGAAAGGTTTAAACTTTAAAATAGAAAAGGCGGAATTTTTATTGAGTAGTGGAAGTAAAAATATGATTTTTATATTTTTAAAGTGATAAAAATATAGTTTTTATATTTTTAAAGAATTAAAAATATAGTCTTTACTATATAGGAATATTAAAAATAGGATTTTTATATTTTTAAAGTATTAAAAATATAATCTTTATAGGATGGAGAATATAAAGATATCATCTTTGTGTATGTAATGAAATAAAAATCTGATTTTTATTTTATATACGTTGAGATAAAGTGGTGATTTTTATAAGGAGAAAACTTTATTTTTATAAAGGCGAAATCTATATTTATAAAATGGGATTTTTATATATTGTATAGCGAAGAAAAAAATTCGATTTTTATATATTGAATAGCATAGTAAAAATTCGATTTTTAAATATATGAAGTGATTATGAAAATATGATTTTTAAATTGAAAGTGAATAAATAAAAATGTGATTTTTATTTTAAAAACATCGAAATATAAAAATGTGTGATTTTTATATATATAGTGACTACGGGCAACGAAGATGACGAAGATGGGATAACGAAGAAGATTTCTATAATTGAAGAGTCGTGGTATCGGATAGCTTTAGGTGAGAACTTCTCACTCTAAATTCTCTTTTTCTAGTTTATATTTATATATACTAGGATGCAGACGGTGCTTAGTAGCACCCGACACCCGTCATCCACAGACCATGGATGGCTTGTTTGTTAAGTTGTTTGGTTGTGTAGTTGGTTAGTCTATTTGGTTTAAATTGAATTGTTGGGTGAATTGAAATTGATTTGATTGATGTGTGAATGGCGTGGGCCTTCACTAGACCGGGGATAAGGCTAGGCCTTGTCCCGTTTCTAGTATCGTGTCGTTATGCCGCCGAAATTTTCTAAAATATGTTAGAAAAATAAAAATATCATTTTTATTGTGTAAATGAAATGAATAGAAATTCATCTGTTGAAATAGAATATTTTATCGTTAAAAATATAATTTTTAACGTGAAGTTGAATAAATAAAATATTCATTTACAAACCGGACGGTTTGTTTACGTACACTGATTTGACTGACATTGATTGGGTCGATAAATTTTACACATCGCCCAACTGCACAAATAAAATCTGTGTTTGATTGTTTGAAACCCCACACGGGTGTTGGGATGAAATTTGAAGTTCACTCATCCTGATTGAATAAATATGTCGATCGGTGGATTGACAGGCTGTTATAAGCGTCGGATATCTATATTTGATACTTATACAGTGTAGTGCACTTTGGTTGATGGTTGATTATTTTTCAATGCTATTATATACATGTGTTGTATGGAATCCATATAATTAACACTATATGGTGATTGATTGGGCCTCATTCCAATCGGGAAAACAATGAATATTATAAAAGAAAATTCATGTGTTGAATAGAAAAATAGTCATGTGTTGACGATGATCATGTGTTGAAACTATTCATGTGTTGAGTAGAATATTTTAAATAAAATAAATTACATCTTTATCATATTTACGATTAGAATCTACTTTACGGTGGAGTCTAATTAAAATCAAATGATAGATACCATAGTTTTATAAAATATTTTACATAACAAAAATAGTGAGGTGTTGACAGTACTCATGTGTTGAGATTAGTCGTGTGTTGAAAGAAATATAGATTCATGTGTTGAATGGGATAAATATTCATTTGTTGGATAGAATAAAGGAGTTTTGAGAAATATAAAGCCGTGTCGATTAGAGATGCGTTATTTCGACGTGAACGATATTATATCGATTTTAAACGATTTCGAAATGAATTGAATTGAAAACGATTTAGAAATGAATTGAATTGAAAACGATTTTGAAATGAATTGAAAACGAATTCAAATTGAATTGAAAGTGAATTGAAATGAATTCAAATTGAATTAGAATTTGAATTGAATAGAAATGAATTTTAAAACGAATTTATAAAGAAGAATTCAATTTTGGCTTTGAATGGAAATAGTGTTGAAATGGTTTTGAAACGAAGTTAAAACGATTTATAAAATTCGTTTTAAAAGGAAATCGACGAAATATATATAATATATATATATTATATATATAATGGCCTGAATAGAACGCGCCGCGCCGCGGTAGTTCGTGAATTTCGACCATTTATTTCAAACGGACATTGCGGGAGATCCGACCGTCGGATTCTCCTAAAACCGGAACCGTTGGGTTCGTATCGAAAAGAGCTTTCCAATGAATATTAGAAATTTGAAATCTAACGGATGGATTTGGAATTATGTCCAAATCAAATTCGAAAAAGGTCGCTGTAAGTGCAGTTCGATGGCCGTTGTTGGAAATCGACTGTACGGGCCTTGATAAAATTATTAAAAATATCTATAATTTGTGTAAAATTATAATATGTGAATTGGAAAGATTTGGGCTGGAAAATTTCACATTTGAAAAGATAAAAATAGATTTTTATCGAAATGAACTAGTTTTGAACTAGAATTGAACTCAATTTATTTTTAAAATAAATAAATTGAAATTGAAAGTGATTTTGAAAATAATCGATAATTTCCAATACGTGGATTGGACTGGAGCTGAATCGAAATTATCTTCGGGATATTTCAATGTTGGATTTCGTGACTATACAGATATTGTTATGGGAATTTGAAAGATATATTTTATATCGTTATTGCCAATACGATATATGTTGGTTTCAGAATTTGATATTGAATATAAGCCGATATATTTTCTATTCAGAGCCTTGTATTTAATATCAAATGTGATTTGGTTTGTCGTGAATCGTGTTTTTGATGACATTGGTTCTTTAACCCGGTTAAAGGCAGAATATTGATTTTTTTTGAGAAGATTAAAACTAAGTGGAGTTTTAATGAATCTTTAATTAGATTAAAAATGTGAATTGATAATTTAAATTATCAATTTTGAAAGGTGATCGAGAGTGGAGTATCACCAGTTTTGCTCCAAAGCGATAGTTAAATCTTTAATTAGATTTGAATGTGAAATGGTAATTAATTTTATCGATAACACCGTGGTGTTAGATATGGAGTATCACCAGTTTTTCTCCATGGGATATATAGGTTGGGATTGGGAAATAAAACAAATAATTACTTCGGTGTGGTTCGCTAATCCCGACTAGTTTGAAATGATATCCAAAGGAAGATTAAAGAATAAATTTAGAAGAATTTATCTTTGATAAAATTAATGGGAACCTTTCCCTAAGAATGTGATTTTGTGAATAAAAGAATATTCTGAATTGGAATGGGGCGTTCATTGTGTTTGTGTAACATTTGTTAATTATATACGTGGGTTATTCAGAAAGGCCGGGTTATACCCATTCTGAATAACCGATTCGACGAGATGTCGAAGATGAAGACGGTGGTTGAAGACCGGAAGTCTTCACATCGTTTGGGTGATTACTGATGATCTTGATTGGGCTGTACACCCAAGATGAGGGAAACAGTCGGTGATCGTCCAGACGTACTTGGAGATCGATGGATATGCGAGGAAAGTGCCTCCGGTTTCGTTCAGACCCAGAACGAACTTGTAAATGGATTGTGTGTCTGACATTGGATTTTATTCTGTGTTGATTGATCTCTATTAAATATACATCTGTTTGGCGGCCGAGAATTTATTCTCTTGCTTAACGCCCTTCTCTGAGACGTACGAGCTCAGAGGTTGTATATCGATGGACATCAGTCGCATGGAGTGAATTGCCAATGTGGCATGCGTAAGTGGCAATTGATCAGGGCTTCTGTTGAAAAGCAAAGTCTTGTGGTTGATGATCAAAGCACGGCCTGTGTGGCGTAGCTTTGTGTATAACGTGAATTCGCGAGCCTCACACCTCGGTATGAGTCAAAAACGGGATAGTGACTGCAGGGAGAGCATGACGTTTCTTTCTAGCTAGGGTGGTGTCAGTGACCTACCAGCCCTGACATTTATATACTTTTCACCTGTGTGGTTGTTGGAATGCGAGGCGCCTCGGATATAGGTCTGTAAGGACCGGGAAACGTGTGTTCAGGAATAATTAATCCTCAAAAGTAAGAGAGGACCGGCCCTGAAGATCCAAGGATCATAGTGGGGTCCTGGGACATTTGCTAGAGTGTCTCGAATCGGAGAGGAGCTTTCCCCTTGCCTCGGCTCATGATGGAATCCAATTTCCAATACGTGTGTTTCGGTTTTATTTGTAGAGCCTAGTATGGCGACATAGTAGATGGTAGCTATGCCGCCTATGATTGATACTTATGATTGAAATTGTTTTGACACTATACACCAATAATAGTATCAAATAATGTGTTTTAAACGTATCAAGCATGCTTTGGCTGTTATAAGGTAAAAACCCTATCCTCCGGCTTGCGTTGCATTGTGTGATGGGACCTGGGTCTTATAACAGCTTCATTTTTCTTTATTTAGCATTACGCTATTTGTTCTATGCACTGGTATTCTTGGGAGGAAACCCGTTCCGTGTTATACGGCGTGGTCCCTTGATTTACCTAACTTTAAAACCAATATTAATAACTGTTTTAGTTCTCACACCATTCACATGACTGACCTGGAGTTTATTGTTTTAACCTAAACTCTGGGTGCCCCTATTTTCCACACGGGCAGCTAGTAGTTTTGGTTTTGCAGATTTATATTCACAGGGTCCTGATTAACAGCTGGAACGATGCTCGGAAAGCTCTGTATCCGTGTATCACTTTCAGTTGTATTTTGTATTATTTTCCGCTGCTATGTAATTTATTGTAATCTCTGATATTTGTCGAATGTAATTTATTCATTTATACTCTGTATATTCTTGTATCTGATGGAATTGTTGTAATAACAATGAAATGTTCTTCCGTATGCCTTCATTTGTGTGTTGTTCTCAAAGTATTCGTGCTTTCCTTCACGGGGAAGTTACGGGTCGCTTCATTTGGTATTAGAGCTTTGGTTTACAGAGCTCGAGAACAAGACACATTAGAACCATACGAAAGAATTCATCAGATATTGGATTAGTAATATCCAATTAGAATGACTCGTTAGAGATAGGATCAGTAGTATCCTAGAACGGGTGTGAAGAGTATATTTTTCAAATGAAAAAAATTTGTTTTGAAAATTTAAATCGCTTTTTACGTATTTGAATATTTATTTATTTTGAATATGGACAATCGAGTATATATAGATTTCGCGTATACGCGTCATGAACGTATATTCGAAGTTTTAATATACTGGGTAGATATAGGATCACATTCTAGATATCCGGGGATGATTCTGATGATGGTGCATCATCATCAGTATTCATATTCGAGTTTCGAAGGTGTGATTTTCTATATATTTCCATTAGACTGGTGTGAGAACCAAAGCTTATATAGTTAGAACACATTGTTGTGGATTGGCATCAAAAACATGATTTTTTGGATATATATCAAAATTATCAATTTGAAACTCTAATTCACTAATTGATTGATGTTTGTGTTGTTTGTTTATTTGTTTGCTAATTTTTAACCATTTATGCCTAATAGAACCGAATATTGAATTGTATTGAAATTGGTCGTATTTGCTTGCATACATGTATATCTTTTGAACAGGTCATAGCAAGGAGGCTAGAGCCAGAGAATAAAATTTGTTTGCCCGACAAATAGGTACATGTTTACTACATAATTTCCTGTTTTGTTTGGTTAATGATGATTTTGTGAGCCTATTGGCTAGCCGCTTGGCTTTTTCTTTTTCTTTTTGAGATCTGAAGGACCGGGGAAGCTATTTGAAATTCCCCGATGCTCCCGGTGCAGGGGAGGTTATGGCGAAATTTTTCGAAAATTTAGGGTGTTAGCCAAATTTTTGAGATTTTAGAAAATTCTCAGAAACTGAAAAGTTGGAGAATGGAAGCCAGATCGAATGTAGAGCTTAATAATCAAACCACTTTCGACTTTGTTCCTTTTCGGGGACGAAAAGTTTTAAGTGGGGGAGATTGTAATAACCCGCAAAATCTGGGCCAGTTTAAAATTTTTATTTTGGCAATTTTAGCGAATTTTGAATATTTAAAATAGACTATTTTAAATAACATCGACGAGAAAATTTATTTTGAATAGAATTCGACGTATATATTATATACGTCGTCGTTAGAATATAAATATTTATATATAATTATAAATAGAATTGAAAATGGCGCGGTAGTTCGATAATTCGATTTCAAATTTCAATTGAATGTACCGGGTGCAAAACAATCCGGATTTTAGTGAAACCAAAAATAATGGGATCTAATTGTGGATATCTTTCCAACGAATCCGACAAATTGAAATTTCGTAGCGGGAGTCAAAAGATATGTCCAGTTGAAAATTCTGAATAGTCTCTATGGAATCCAGACCCTTAAAAATGGACATTTTGCAAATGACCTCGGATTTCGACGAAACCACTTTTGTTGGGTCCGTGATGTCAAGTTATTGCTAGGTTTCAAATTTCATAATTTTTCGAATCAATATGTGAGCGTGGCGAAGGAAAACGCGTTTGACCAATTTCAGTTGATTTTAATCGACTGGAAATTGGCCATTTTTCTAACGGTCTCAGAATTCGACGAAACTAATTTTGTTAGGACCGTATCGTCAATACGAAGCTAGAAAATATTTTTCTGGAATTTTTAGAGGTAGTATGTGACCTCGGTAAATTGAAATGTACGTTTAAAATTCAATAAAGTGATTTAAATGTAAGTTTAATAGAAACGGATTCAAACAGTCGAATCAGCCCACGTGGCATATCCCATTGTGTTCGGAATGGGGGTTAAACGCTATGGGCGACAGGCGGTGGGCCTAGTTAAGTGGTCGGAAGTAAAAGTTGCTTTTTAGTGGTAAATAAAATAAATAAATAAATAAATAATAAATAAAAATCCCTCTCTTTAACCAGCCCCCCCCCCCCCCCCCCGTCGTTCAATCGAAGCAGAAATCAAATAAAAAAAAAAAAAAAAAAAAGAGAAAAAGGCGGAGCGCCGCCAAAGCTCGCCGCCGCTTCCCCTCAGGTGACCACCGACGCCTCCGTTTCTTCTCCTCCCTCCGCTTCTTCTCCTTCCCCTATCGCTCCTCCTCCCACGACCATCGAACAACCCCCCGCGACCCCCCAAACCCGCATCCAACCGAGCCGCCGAGACCCAGAGCCACCCGAAGCCTCTCCGATGGTGGTGAACCCCCCCCCCCCCCCTCCTCGAAGTCGGATCGCGACAAAATCCTCCCCCCCTTCGAACTGTAAGTTTTTACTTTATTTTTTAAAACAGATTTTTACTTTATTTTTAAAACAGATTTTTACTTTATTTTTTAAAACAGATTTTTACTTTATTTTTTTAAAACAGATTTTTACTTTATTTTTAAAACTGATTTTGACTTTATTTTTAAAACTGATTTTGACTTTATTTTTAAAACTGATTTTGACTTTATTTTTAAAACTGATTTTGACTTTATTTTTAAAACTGATTTTGACTTTATTTTTAAAACTGATTTTGACTTTATTTTTAAAACTGATTTAAAAGGAATTTTAAAATTGATTTTATTTTAAAGGTTTGAAATAGAAAGAAAGGTTTAAACTTTAAAATAGAAAAGGCGGAATTTTTATTGAGTAGTGGAAGTAAAAATATGATTTTTATATTTTTAAAGTGATAAAAATATAGTTTTTATATTTTTAAAGAATTAAAAATATAGTCTTTACTATATAGGAATATTAGAAATAGGATTTTTATATTTTTAAAGTATTAAAAATATAATCTTTATAGGATGGAGAATATAAAGATATCATCTTTGTGTATGTAATGAAATAAAAATCTGATTTTTATTTTATATACGTTGAGATAAAGTGGTAATTTTTATAAGGAGAAAACTTTATTTTTATAAAGGCGAAATCTATATTTATAAAATGGGATTTTTATATATTGTATAGCGAAGAAAAAAATTCGATTTTTATATATTGAATAACATAGTAAAAATTCGATTTTTAAATATATGAAGTGATTATGAAAATATGATTTTTAAATTGAAAGTGAATAAATAAAAATGTGATTTTTATTTTAAAAACATCGAAATATAAAAATGTGTGATTTTTATATATATAGTGACTACGGGCAACGAAGATGACGAAGATGGGATAACGAAGAAGATTTCTATAATTGAAGAGTCGTGGTATCGGATAGCTTTAGGTGAGAACTTCTCACTCTAAATTCTCTTTTTCTAGTTTATATTTATATATACTAGGATGCAGACGGTGCTTAGTAGCACCCGACACCCGTCATCCACAGACCATGGATGGCTTGTTTGTTAAGTTGTTTGGTTGTGTAGTTGGTTAGTCTATTTGGTTTAAATTGAATTGTTGGGTGAATTGAAATTGATTTGATTGATGTGTGAATGGCGTGGGCCTTCACTAGACCGGGGATAAGGCTAGGCCTTGTCCCGTTTCTAGTATCGTGCCGTTATGCCGCCGAAATTTTCTAAAATATGTTAGAAAAATAAAAATATCATTTTTATTGTGTAAATGAAATGAATAGAAATTCATGTGTTGAAATAGAATATTTTATCGTTAAAAATATAATTTTTAACATGAAGGTGAATAAATAAAATATTCATTTACAAACCGGACGGTTTGTTTACGTACACTGATTTGACTGACATTGATTGGGTCGATAAATTTTACACATCGCCCAACTGCACAAATAAAATCTGTGTTTGATTGTTTGAAACCCCACACGGGTGTTGGGATGAAATTTGAAGTTCACTCATCCTGATTGAATAAATATGTCGATCGGTGGATTGACAGGCTGTTATAAGCGTCGGATATCTATATTTGATGCTTATACAGTGTAGTGCACTTTGGTTGATGGTTGATTATTTTTCAATGCTATTATATACATGTGTTGTATGGAATCCATATAATTAACACTATATGGTGATTGATTGGGCCTCATTCCAATCGGGAAAACAATGAATATTATAAAAGAAAATTCATGTGTTGAATAGAAAAATAGTCATGTGTTGACGATGATCATGTGTTGAAACTATTCATGTGTTGAGTAGAATATTTTAAATAAAATAAATTACATCTTTATCATATTTACGATTAGAATCTACTTTACGGTGGAGTCTAATTAAAATCAAACGATAGATACCATAGTTTTATAAAATATTTTACATAACAAAAATAGTGAGGTGTTGACAGTACTCATGTGTTGAGATTAGTCGTGTGTTGAAAGAAATATAGATTCATGTGTTGAATGGGATAAATATTCATTTGTTGGATAGAATAAAGGAGTTTTGAGAAATATAAAGCCGTGTCGATTAGAGAAGCGTTATTTCGACGTGAACGATATTATATCGATTTTAAACGATTTCGAAATGAATTGAATTGAAAACGATTTCGAAATGAATTGAATTGAAAACGATTTCGAAATGAATTGAAAACGAATTCAAATTGAATTGAAAGTGAATTGAAATGAATTCAAATTGAATTAGAATTTGAATTGAATAGAAATGAATTTTAAAACGAATTTATAAAGAAGAATTCAATTTTGGCTTTGAATGGAAATAGTGTTGAAATGGTTTTGAAACGAAGTTAAAACGATTTATAAAATTCGTTTTAAAAGGAAATCGACGAAATATATATAATATATATATATTATATATATAATGGCCTGAATAGAACGCGCCGCGCCGCGGTAGTTCGTGAATTTCGACCATTTATTTCAAACGGACATTGCGGGAGATCCGACCGTCGGATTCTCCTAAAACCGGAACCGTTGGGTTCGTATCGAAAAGAGCTTTCCAATGAATATTAGAAATTTGAAATCTAATGGTTGGATTTGGAATTATGTCCAAATCAAATTCGAAAAAGGTCGCTGTAAGTGCAGTTCGATGGCCGTTGTTGGAAATCGACTGTACGGGCCTTGATAAAATTATTAAAAATATCTATAATTTGTGTAAAATTATAATATGTGAATTGGAAAGATTTGGGCTGGAAAATTTCACATTTGAAAAGATAAAAATAGATTTTTATCGAAATGAACTAGTTTTGAACTAGAATTGAACTCAATTTATTTTTAAAATAAATAAATTGAAATTGAAAGTGATTTTGAAAATAATCGATAATTTCCAATACGTGGATTGGACTGGAGCTGAATCGAAATTATCTTCGGGATATTTCAATGTTGGATTTCGTGACTATACAGATATTGTTATGGGAATTTGAAAGATATATTTTATATCGTTATTGCCAATACGATATATGTTGGTTTCAGAATTTGATATTGAATATAAGCCGATATATTTTCTATTCAGAGCCTTGTATTTAATATCAAATGTGATTTGGTTTGTCGTGAATCGTGTTTTTGATGACATTGGTTCTTTAACCCAGTTAAAGGCAGAATATTGATTTTTTTTGAGAAGATTAAAACTAAGTGGAGTTTTAATGAATCTTTAATTAGATTAAAAATGTGAATTGATAATTTAAATTATCAATTTTGAAAGGTGATCGAGAGTGGAGTATCACCAGTTTTGCTCCAAAGCGATAGTTAAATCTTTAATTAGATTTGAACGTGAAATGGTAATTAATTTTATCGATAACACCGTGGTGTTAGATATGGAGTATCACCAGTTTTGCTCCATGGGATATATAGGTTGGGATTGGGAAATAAAACAAATAATTACTTCGGTGTGGTTCGCTAATCCCGACTAGTTTGAAATGATATCCAAAGGAAGATTAAAGAATAAATTTAGAAGAATTTATCTTTGATAAAATTAATGGGAACCTTTCCCTAAGAATGTGATTTTGTGAATAAAAGAATATTCTGAATTGGAATGGGGCGTTCATTGTGTTTGTGTAACATTTGTTAATTATATACGTGGGTTATTCAGAAAGGCCGGGTTATACCCATTCTGAATAACCGATTCGACGAGATGTCGAAGATGAAGACGGTGGTTGAAGACCGGAAGTCTTCACATCGTTTGGGTGATTACTGATGATCTTGATTGGGCTGTACACCCAAGATGAGGGAAACAGTCGGTGATCGTCCAGACGTACTTGGAGATCGATGGATATGCGAGGAAAGTGCCTCCGGTTTCGTTCAGACCCAGAACGAACTTGTAAATGGATTGTGTGTCTGACATTGGATTTTATTCTGTGTTGATTGATCTCTATTAAATATACATCTGTTTGGCGGCGGAAAATTTATTCTCTTGCTTAACGCCCTTCTCTGAGACGTACGAGCTCAGAGGTTGTATATCGATGGACATCAGTCGCATGGAGTGAATTGCCAATGTGGCATGCGTAAGTGGCAATTGATCAGGGCTTCTGTTGAAAAGCAAAGTCTTGTGGTTGATGATCAAAGCACGGCCTGTGTGGCATAGCTTTGTGTATAACGTGAATTCGCGAGCCTCACACCTCGGTATGAGTCAAAAACGGGATAGTGACTGCAGGGAGAGCACGACGTTTCTTTCTAGCTAGGGTGGTGTCAGTGACCTACCAGCCCTGACATTTATATACTTTTCATCTGTGTGGTTGTTGGAATGCGAGGCGCCTCGGATATAGGTCTGTAAGGACCGGGAAACGTGTGTTCAGGAATAATTAATCCTCAAAAGTAAGAGAGGACCGGCCCTGAAGATCCAAGGATCATAGTGTGGTCCTGGGACATTTGCTAGAGTGTCTCGAATCGGAGAGGAGCTTGCCCCTTGCCTCGGCTCATGATGGAATCCAATTTCCAATACGTGTGTTTCGGTTTTATTTGTAGAGCCTAGTATGGCGACATAGTAGATGGTAGCTATGCCGCCTATGATTGATACTTATGATTGAAATTGTTTTGACACTATACACCAATAATAGTATCAAATAATGTGTTTTAAACGTATCAAGCATGCTTTGGCTATTATAAGGTAAAAACCCTATCCTCCGGCTTGCGTTGCATTGTGTGATGGGACCTGGGTCTTATAACAGCTTCATTTTTCTTTATTTAGCATTGCGCTATTTGTTCTATGCACTGGTATTCTTGGGAGGAAACCCGTTCCGTGTTATACGGCGTGGTCCCTTGATTTACCTAACTTTAAAACCAATATTAATAACTGTTTTAGTTCTCACACCAGTCACATGACTGACCTGGAGTTTATTGTTTTAACCTAAACTCTGGGTGCCCCTATTTTCCACACGGGCAGCTAGTAGTTTTGGTTTTGCAGATTTATATTCACAGGGTCCTGATTAACAGCTGGAACGATGCTCGGAAAGCTCTGTATCCGTGTATCACTTTCAGTTGTATTTTGTATTATTTTCCGCTGCTATGTAATTTATTGTAATCTCTGATATTTGTCGAATGTAATTTATTCATTTATACTCTGTATATTCTTGTATCTGATGGAATTGTTGTAATAACAATGAAATGTTCTTCCGTATGCCTTCATTTGTGTGTTGTTCTCAAAGTATTCGTGCTTTCCTTCACGGGGAAGTTACGGGTCACTTCAGTAAACCATCAACGAAGTCCATCAAGACACTATCCCACTTCCATATCGGAACTTCCAAAGGATGAAGCAACCCACCTGGCTTCTTTTGCTCTGCTTTTACTTGTTGGCACACCAAGCATCTAGCAACATACTCGGCCACATCTTTCTTCATACCGGCCCAAAAGAAAACTCGCCTCATGTCTTGGTACATCTTATCCCCACCGGGATGTATGGTCATCCTCGAACGATGTGCATCATCAAGTATAGCCTTCCTCAAGTCTTCATCTTGCGGTACACAAAGTCTACCGTCTCTACGCAACCACCCCCTATCATCTAGGGTGTACCTATTCAAATAGCTGGACGACTCCCCCCTTATGAGCTTCTCTACCAACTCAACCAACTGTGGGTCGTCTCGCTGTGCCTCGCCAACTCGTCCCAAAAGAGTAGGTCTAACCTCTAAGGATGCTAGCAAACCGGGTACCAAGTCAATAGAAGGTCTGAAGTCAAACATCGAGATAAACTCCAAGCTTCTCCGTTCCACAAACAACGGACTCAAGGACAACCTTTTTCTGCTTAAGGCATCTGCCACCACGTTACCCTTACCAGGGGTATATGCTATCTCGAAATCATAGGATGCTAAGAACTCCATCCACCTTTGCTGTCTCAAGTTCAAATCCTTCTGAGAAAACAAGTACTTCAAAGATTTGTGATCGGTGAACAACTCAAATCTCTCACCAAGAAGATAATGGCGCCAGATCTTGAGCGCAAAAACGATAGCGGCCAACTCTAGGTTATGGACAGGGTAATTTTTCTCATGCGCCCTCAACTGCCTCCCACCATAGGCTATTACCCTTCCCTCTTGCATCAAGACTGCGCCTAGTCCTGTCCCACAAGCATCAGTATAAACAACGAACGGCTTACTCCCATCTGGCAGCACTAAAACTGGAGCAGTGGTTAAAGCTCTCTTTAACCGTCGGAATGCATCCTCACAATCCACATCCCATGTGAAAACCTGATTCTTCTTTGTCAAGCGAGTTAATGGGGCTGATATCTTCGCGAAGTCCTTGATAAACTTCCTATAGTAGCCAGCCAACCCCAAGAAACTCCTCACCTCGGTAGCATTCTTCGGAGCCTTCCAATCTTGGATAGATACTACCTTTGCAGGATCCACAGCTATCCCTTCCTTAGAGACCACGTGCCCTAAGAATCGCACTTCCTTCCTCCAAAAGTGACATTTAGAAAACTTAGCCTTCAGGCTATGCGCTCGAAGAGTCTCCAACACTTCCCTAAGATGTAGGGCATGCTCTTCCTCACTCTTGGAGAAGACCAAGATGTCATCCACAAAGACCACCACGAACTTGTTAAGATACTCCCTGAACACCCTACTCATCAGATCAACGAAATATGCAGGGGCGTTCGTCAAACCAAATGGCATCACAAGCCACTCATAAAAACCATCCGGAGTCCTGAAGGCAGTCTTCTCTACACTATCCTCAGCCACTCTCAACTGATGAAACCCCGTGGCTAAGTCCAACTGCGAAAACACTGAAGCGCCAACTAACTGATCGTAGAGATCATCAATCCTCGGCAATGGGTGTTTATCCTTCTTTGTGAGCTTGTTGAGTTCTCTATAGTCAACACAAAGTCTGAGGGACCCATCTGCCTTTGTAGCAAAAACCACCGGAGCACCCCACTCCGATATACTTCGTCTTATGAACCCCTTCTCAAGCAACTCCCCTACTTGCTTATTGAGTTCCCTCCTTTCACGAGGAGCCATGTGGCGCACTGGCAAAGATACTGGTTTAGCATTGTCCACAAGATAGATTCGGAAGTCAATCTCCCGCTTCGGAGGTAAGCCCTTCACCTCCTCAAACACATCCGGATATTCCCGGACCACTCTGACAGATTGCAGACTCTCGACCGAAGCATCGAGCGATTCAAGATAACTTAGCATAACAGACTCCATGGGATTACAAGAGATCTCGAGAGTGTTACCCAAGCGGGTCATCAGCCTAACAACTCTCCTTTCACAATCAAGAACGGCACCATTACTGGATAACCAGTCCATGCCCAAAATCAACCCATAGCCCGTGAAGCCCAAAACAAAAGCATCACATCTAAACTCAACGCTAAGTATAGAAATCTTCAAACCCAAACACATCATGGACAAATAAGTGGAGCCTCCAATTGGGTTTGAAACAACCAAGGGATCATTTACTAGACTGGTGTCTAAGTGCAGTGACTCAACTAAAGATGATGAGATAAACGAATTAGATGCGCCAGAGTCAAACAAAGTACGGACATGATGATCTAACAGATAAACTAGACTTTCAACAGAAATAGTTCTACCTCTTTCCTGAAGTGGTGGAACCGCGAGAGCTTGAACTTGCCCCCTTGCCTGACCCGGTGCCATAAGAGCTTGCACCTGTCCTCCTGAGGTAGATCCCGTCCTCTGCCCCTTCTTAGGACAGTCCTTCACCAGATGCCCTGCTTCGCCACAGTGGAAGCAGCCAGTCTTCTTCTTCTTGCGACAATCCTTGCTTAGGTGGCCTGGTGTCCCACAATTGAAGCACTTCTTCTTCTTCCCCTTGCCACCATTGCCTTTCCCATTCTTGTTTTGCTGTTGCTGTTGAGGTCTCTTCTGATCTCCTTTCTTCTCGGGTGCTTTACTAGTATTGGGACCCTTCTCTTCCTCATACATAAGTGCCATGTCAACTAGCTTCTCAAAGGTAGCCCCCATAGGAATGTGAGTCATAGCCAATCCATGCATCGGTTCGTTCAAGCCCCTAACGAACCTCAAAGCTTTCTTCTCCGGGGTATTCACCATATCTATGCCAAACCTTGCCAACTGATTGAACTTGTTGACATACTCCTTCACTGATAAGTTCCCTTGCTTCAAGTTCAAGAACCTTTCCATATACAGATTTTCTTCTGCCCTTGAGAGAAACTTTGCCACAAACCTCTGTCTGAAATCCGCCCAAGAATCAACAAGGCGCTCTCCATTAGTGACCTCCCACCAGAACGAGGCCTCTCCCTTCATTAACCAAGCAGCTAACTTAACTTTCTTTGCTTCTTCCATCTCAAAGATGTCTATCAACTCTTCCACCTCCTTAAGCCAATCCCTAGCTTCCACAAAAGTCTCTGATCCTAGAAAAGGTTTCCCTCCCATAGTCTTGAATTCCTTACAAGTCTTAGCAAAAGTAACCACACGAGGAGGATGAGGAGGAAGATCGGGTATAACTGGTGGTGGAGGAACATTAGCTAGCCCTGCAGCGGCGGCCCTAGCCTCCATCAATCTCCTATACCATGCTGGTATTGCTACACCCTCCGGAAAGTTAAGATCTTCAGCCATGCTGAAACGAAAAAAGGAAAGATTCAAACGGAGAATTCGAAAGATAGAGATATGGCTATCTGGGATTATGCTTTTCTTTCAAAATCTTTACTCTTAAAAGACATGTTTTTGAAAATACTTTCTTCTAAAATATTCTTAGAAAATAGTTTTTCTTAAAAAATTTATCTGTTCTGGTAACCTTAAGCTCTGATACCACGTGTAACACCCCACACCCGCTATAGTCACTCACTAAGGGAATGCCATAGCATCGGTGGAGTATTTTTAGTGAGTATAGAACAGTAAAATTACAACAAGACAGATATAATGTAATACTTGAAAATTTAAAACATCATCTCATAGCAGCGGAAAGTAAAACATGTTTGGTTACATCATAAAACCATAACAAGAGTCAAGTACAAAATATCCATCCTGAATAAAATAAGTACATAATCCCACTACTCATAACAAATAGCCATAACAGAAAAGATAAGATAAGCTGAGCTCTACATCTACGGTCCAAGCTCCAAGAGATGGATAAAGCAAACTGATCAAAGCCCACTAGCACTAGGCCCAACCTGAGGACCTGAAGGAAAAAGATAAAAACAACGGGGGTCAGACATAAGCCTGAGTGAACCCTATCTCCTTAATAATACAATTATTAAAGTAATTAGGGTATGATATGAACTCGGTATGGTATCTTTGGGGATAATGACTACACTAAGTTGCCCACGAACACAGGACGAACTAAGATAACCGTAAAGACGCATCTACCCACCCAAGGATAATTACTAACTGCACCACACCAGTCACTCCTACTCAAAGGTTGATCCCACCCAAGGATATCAAAGATAGATATAACCAGTAGTTTCCTGTACCCTAGTTGACTACATAGGTGCCGTCTGCCCCTATCTCTACTAGGTGTACCCCACTACCCCAAGCGATCGGCTCCCTAACGTAGGTATCCGTGCTGGGCCCACAGTGGGGTGTATCATTCCCCAAAGTGGCAACCCAAAAGCAACACCGGTGCACGGGTTATACCTACACGATGCAACAACGTCTTACCTCCCAGTCCCGGGCCCACACACGCATATGAAACCCGATGGGCCTGCGTTGCCACCGCGAACCCCGTTTTGGCCACTTATAGACAAGCCCAGTATGCGTGTCCCGTCCTCGGCTTGGGCCGAGCTACAAAGATACATATGGGATACTGGTTGTAATGGGCCCTCCACAAGCTACCCACCAGAGCTTGTTATTAATCTAGTGTTCCCCACTTAACCCTTTAATCATGTTTAATTACATGTTTCACTTGGTTAAGTATTCTAATCGTATTTCCTATTGCCACCCAAGGCAACCCACTAGATTCCTCATGCCACCCAAGGCACCCACTTAACCCCTCATGTCCCACTACATGCTAATATGGTTAAGTGTTTCTTAATTAATTAAGACCGTGATTTCCCATAAAGACCTCCCACATTAGACTGGCTGTTATGACCGCCTGGTTAAGCCGGTAGGGTCCGGGCAGTCTTACGTCATAACAGAGTCTAACCTCGTGTCTTTACTTTAATCACGTATTTAATTTGTGCCTAAGACCTCTCACATTAGACTGGCTGTTATGACCGCCTGGTTAAGCCGGTAGGGTCCGGGCAGTCTTACGTCATAACAGAGCCTAACCTCGTGTCTTAGTCGATTAATTACACCTAATTAATCACCCCCATATTAATTATCCCTAATTAATATCAATTTATTCATAACATGGGTAGACCTAACTCAATAGGTAAATTCCCATGGGGTAGACCTAACTCAATAGGTAAATTCCCACTTATGTTAATTAATTTTTTATGGTATGCTTAATCATACCCATTTCAACATACTTTTAATTAACATATTAATTAACCCCATCGTTCCCCACGTAAATCGTCATTATGACATAACATAATAAAGGGAAGATTTACCACACATAACATGGGTTTAGCATATAACTTTATCATGGGTTAAGAGGATGTCAACTTGCATATATGAGCATGTATTAACCCAACTATATTCAACCCAAACTTGCATATTATCAAACATGTGTCTTACATAACATGTTGCATATGAACTTACATATCATCAAACATGTGATTTGCATAACATGTTGCATATGAACTTACATATCATCATACATGTGATTTGCATAACATGTAGAACTTGCATTTTAGCATATACTTAACTTGCATAAGCACTCACATACTTGCATAAGCATTCATATACTTGCATAAGCTTGCATATCATGTTAAACTTGCATTTCAACATATACATAACTTGCATAAACATTCACATACTTGCATAGGCTTGCATATTATGTTAAACTTGCATTTCAACATATACATAACTTGCATAAACATTCACATACTTGCATAGGCTTGCATATTATGTTAAACTTGCATTTCAACATATACATAACTTGCATAAACATTCATATACTTGCATAAGATGTTAAACATGCATATAAGCATATACATGACTTGCATAAGTACTCACATACTTGCATAACATGTTTGCATAATGGATCCATATTCACTTAGTGTTTTGCATCATAAACATCATGAAACAACTTGCATAAAAATATCATGATTACATATTATGAAACTTGCATGACATAAGGCATATAACTTGCAAAACACATAATATTCACTACATCAAGCTTGCATAAATATATGGATCCACAAACATAGCCATACTTTATCACATTTTATCATAATCAATTCAATAATTGATTATTAAGGGGATAGAAGCTCACCAAAACAAGATTAGCAAGTTAAATGAAGCAAATCCCAATGATTAAGTAGAAGAAGATGTAGATTAGCTTGCAAACCCTCTTAGGATTTTTAGTGGAGGCTCTCCAATTTTCTAAGTGGTGGCATAATGGCCTTAGATCTATTTTTGGTAAGGATAAGGGGGGTATTAGGGTGTATATATAGATTAGTTAGATGTTTTAGGACCATAGGATATACCCTAGAACCAATCCTAGCCTTTAAAGCATGTCTTGGGGAAGAAGTCAAGTGTAGGAACCATTTAGGGCCCAAAAAAAAACAGCCCAAAACTCATCCCGGGCCTCAAAACATGAGCAGTTTTCGTTTTTGATTTTTCGTGAAACTTTGACGGGCCATAACTTGGTCATACGGACTCCGATTTACGAAAACTCGGACTCTATTTCGCGTATTTTTCCGAGACGAACGCAATGGCACAGCCCGTTTCCCCTGATTCAGAATATTAAATTTAATTCTGCTCTGATTTATGTTATAACAAGTTATTTAACATACGGGGTGTTACACTTTGCTAGTATACACCATATTTTATTTTTATCTTATGTATCGGTTTATCGATTTTATTTCGTTTGTGTACCGATAAATCTGTTCGCTTCCAAATTTGAAAGTTAAATTTATATATATATGAATATTCGCATATCCAAGCTACCTTTCCATATATTTTTAACAAATAAATATCCAATTCGTTTAACGTAAATAACATATATTTCGAATTCATACATTTATATTTTTCAGTTTGAATTTCAAATCCAATCCAAATTTGATCAAATATTCATATTCAATAATAGATACTTGATTCCCAACCAAGTATTCTGAATAAAATGTTGAAATCCAATTTACACATAAAACCATATATATACGATTTTAAATTTAGAACTCACGTATCAATATAAAACTGATTATAAATAGTTAAATCTTTAACTAATCCCTTACTCCATTTGTCAGAATTTCCGGGTCGTTACACATAGTGTTATCAGTAAATTTAATTACCATTTCACGTTCAAATCTAATTAAAGATTTAACTATTGCCTAGAGTAAAACTGGTGGTACTCCATTCTCGATCACTTCTCAAATTTGGCAAATTTAATTATCACATTAACTTTTCAATCTAATTAAAGATTCATTAAAACTCCAACTTGGTTTTTAATATCATAACTCATTACTTTATGATCATTCAACTTTTAGTAAAATTAATCCTATCATTTACCGGGTTAAAGAACTAATGTCATTTAAAACACAGTTCACAATAAACCCAAAAACATCTTCCATCAAAATGGAATCTAGACGGAAATCATAACAGTATATAATCGATATAAATTTCTGTATCAAACTAATACTATAAGTGGAATAATGGCAAAGCCTTTTAAATTCCATATATAGTAATGGTCTTCCTTTATAGAAACTCATCTCGATTATTACCAAATCGAATTCCATTCAATTCCAATTTAATATATAAAACTGGAAAACTTTACTTTGGAAAATTTCCATTAAATCTTAATAAAAAGATTTATAAATTCCAAATCATCTCTTTACTGTTAATTGGATTAAAGAACAAGTGTTATTTAAAACACCATTCACGATAAACCCAAAATTCTAATTTCATTTCAATTTCAATTAAATATTAATTAATTGGTACATTTCACTAAATCTTATTTAAAAGATCATTGTTTTCTCAATTGGTTTAAGAAAAGTGTTAATAAAGACACAATTCACAACAAACCCAAAATCCACATTAATATTAAATACAAGGCTCTGAATAGAAATTATATTGGCTTATATTCAATATCAAATTCTAAAATCAACAAATATCGTATTGGGAATAACTATATACATATATATCTTCCAAATTCCTCCACAATATCCGTATAATCACGGAATCCAATATCGAAATATTCCTAAGATAATTTCGATTCAAATCCATTCCAATTTATACATTGGAAAAATTTTGGTTATTTTAAAACCATTTCTCTGTCCAATTTATTATTTGAAAATGGTAGATTTTATTCTAGTTAATAACTAGTTCATTTCGATAAAAATATATTTTATCTTTTCAAACTTGGAATTTTCCATCCAAAATCTTTCCAAACCATTTATTATGATTTTACATAATTTTTTCCATGTTTTTAATAATTTTATTAAGGCCAGTACGGTCAGTTTCCAATAACGGCCACCGAACCGCATCCATAGCGACCTTTTCTGAAATTGATTTGGACATATTTTAAAATCTGACCATTCAAATTTAAATCTCTTATATTCGTTGGAAAGCTCTTTTCGATACGAACCTAACGGTTTTGGTTTTAGGATAATCCGACGGCCGGATCTCTCGTCACATCAATTCGAATTCAATGGTCAAATTTCGCGAACGGTCGCGGCGCGGCGCGTTCTATTCCGGCCATTTAATATGTATAATATATTACATATATATTTCGTCGATTTCCATTTAAATCGTATTTTGTAAATCGTTTATAAATTCATTTTAAAATGATTTCAACTTCATTTTCAATTTTTAAATCAAAATTGAATATTCTATTTCATTATAATTTTAAAATGATAATATTTTCAAAATATCAGATTTTGAAATCAATTCTTCGCGATATTCATTATAAAATGAATAAAATCGATCGATAAACCCGTTTGGGTAAAATGGCATTTAACTATTCAACTCGGCTTCATATTCATTATAGTTAGGAATATTTCAATATTTTTTTGTGTCCATCCAAATTCGGACATCAAAATCATATTCTGCTTCTTCACTGTATATTATTTTAAATCTATACATAATATTATTTTAAAACTTTACAGAATATTATTTTAAAACTATACAATATATATTATTTTAAAACTATTCGTTTTTTCTGAATTAGATTCAGACTCAATCAATTACCATACAAATATATTTATATGGATTTCCATACATCGCATATATTCACAATAATGATAAATAATCATTAAACATCCACACATTATCCAGAGCGAATTCTACCACAGTATAAACACTAAAATAAATAAATAACGCTTATACAGTCTGTCAATCCACCGATTGACATATAATTAAATTCAGGGGAGATGTGAATAAATTACCATCCCCAGACCCATGTGGGGTTTTCAAACGATGACAGTCTATTCAAAATCATCACTGGTTAATTACTTTAACCAGTCCTAATTCGATTTGAATTATTTTTCTGATTTATCAATTTTCACTGTTCAAATTATAAATAAATATTTATAATTTAATTTCAGTTACCACATTAATGTTAACATTATTTTTAATATGTTAATCATCACAATAATCACAATCAATTTTCAACACAAACAAATTTCCACAATACAATCCAAACAAACAATCGTGGTTTGTACAATAAATGGTGTCAGGGGCTACTAAGCCCCTTCTGCAACCTAGTATATAGTTAACTGTAAAATAATTAGAGTGAGAAGGAGTTCTCGCATTGGTTTCCACTCTATCAATCTTTATTTGATGATTTAATAACATTTGGATTTGAATTCGCCTCAAATTCGCATTGGAGCTTCCAGTTCGTTCAAGAAGAAAGCAGCTGCGGTTTAAAGTTTGACCGCATGAGATAAAAGATGAGGGCTTTGACCCCTTTTAATCAATCTTTTTTAATTTTTATTTAATTTCCAAAAATACTTGTTTATTGATACGAACTCCAAATCGAACCCAACGCTATCGTCCCTAGCTAAATACCCCCATTCCGAACACAATGGGATATGTCCTATAAGCCAATTCTATCATTTTGATCTGTTTTCTTCAAAATTAAAATATAAATCAATGAATATCGAATTTAAATGTACATTTTAAATTACCGGGGCCACATACTGACTTCGAAAATGCAGAAAAAATAAATCTAGCTATGTTTTGACGATACGGTCCTAACAAAACTAATTTCGTCGAATTTGGAGATCGTTTGAAAAATGGTCATTTTCCAGTCGATTAAATTTAAACTGAATTGACAAAACACTTTTAAATTCACCGCGCTCACATATTAATTCCAAAAATTATGAAATTTGAAACCTAACAATAGTTTGACATTCCAGATCCCAACAAAAGCAGTTTCGTCGAAAACGGAGGTCATTTGCAAAATGGCTATTTTTAAGGGTTATAATATTGTATTAAAATATATATAAATTCTACAGCGACTATTTTAAATTTTAAACTGGACATAACTTACAATATATAAAGTGAAATCTCAATTTCTTAGGTTCGTTAGAAAGATATAGCTAAACAGATTCAAATGTTTTTAGTTTTACTGAAATCTGATTTATATTGAATTATATATATTTATTTGAAAATTAAAATCGAATTTTCAAACTACCGCGTCATTTCAAACTCTATTTATAATTAAAATAAATTTATTCATTCTAACTTCATTTAAAATAATATTTTAGTCATTATTATTTAAAATAAATCATTTTAAATATTCAAATTCTATTTAAATAGCTAAAATAAAAATTTTAATTTGGTTTTGAAAATCCGGGTTGTTACAATCTCCCCCACTTAAAATCTTTTCGTCCTCGAAAAGGAATGGAGCTGAAAGTTGTTTAACCAACCAACTCAACTTTCATTCTAGCTTTCATTCTTCAACTTTTCAGTTTCTAAGAATATTCTAATTTGTCAAAAATTTGACTAACACCCTAAATTTTCGAAAATTTTCGCCATAACTCCTTTGTACGGGGAGACCTTTAAAACCGTAACTAGCCTCACAGGGCCCTCACCAATCCAAAAGAAAATAAAAATCCAATCGCCTCATAATATCGTCAATCCCAAAAAATTAGTAAACATGTACCTATTTGTCGGGCATACAATTTTATTCCTCTTCTTAGCTTCCATGCTATGACCTGTTCATTGTATACGCATGTACATATATGCAATTCCAATCAATTTTCAATTAGTTCAATATTTTATTCGATTTGGCTTAATTTACCTTTCATTCTCTTATTAGTTTTATCATTCCAATATTTTAATTAATTGAACTAATAATCACACATAGCAACCAGAAATCAATTAGTTAATTAAATTTTCAAATACATAACTTTAATATATTCAAAAATCATCTTTTTGGTTCCAAATAACAACAATAATCCTATCTAAATTTTGGTTCTCACTCCAGTCAATTGGAAATATATAGATATCCCACTTTCGAAACTCGAAAACATACACTGATGATGAGGCCTCATCATCAGAATCATCTCCGGGCGACTAGAGTGTGATTCAATATCTATATAGTGTCTGAGGCTTTGAATATACATCTCGTCAAGCATATACTCGAAATCTCCCTATGTTAGATTGGCCAAATTCAATTTAAAATAAAATATTCAAATAGGAATAATTAATATAAAATTTTAAAAATAAATTTAATTTTAAAAATAACACTCTTCACACTTGTTCTAGGATACTACTGATCCTATCTCTAACGAGTCATTCTTATTGGATATTACTAGTCCAATCTATGATGAATTCTTTCGTTTGGTTCTAATGTGTCTTGTTCTCGAGCTCTGTAAACCAAAGCTCTGATACCAAACTGAGATATCCCAACGAAATCCGGTAGGCTTTGCAACTATCCCTTCATCCCTCAAAGTAGCAGGTAAAACCCGCTGTGGTTCCCACTGATATCTCAAAACTGCTTTTATGACCAGCCTCTCGACTGCTCAACCAACCCTCAAAAGGGACACGTAAGGGTAAGAGTCCACTATCTGCCACCAAACACCATGGCAAGAACCCCCTATCATGCGTACCCAACCTCTACCAGCAAACAACTAAGATACCAAACTGAGACGACCCAAACTTCCCGGTAAAGGAAAGCCCGTATTGAATTGAGAACACGACAATCAGAACACAAACAGAAGAACATTTCATTACTATTACAACAATTACATCAGAGTACAAGATATCAGAGTATAAATGAATAATATACGTAAGAAAAATATCGAAGATTAAAATACATTACATAGCAGCGGAAAAATAATACATAACACAACTGAAAGAAATACACGAATACAGAGCTTTCCAAATATAGTTCCAGCTGTAAACCAGGATCATGTAAAAAGAAATTTGCAAAAACCAAAACTACTAGCTACTCGTGCGAAAAATAGGGGCACATAGAGTTTAGGTTAAAATAATAAACGCTAGATCAATCATGGGACTGGTGTGAGAACTAAAATAGTTATTTAAAACTTTACTTTAAAAATAAAGTAAATCAAGGGACCACGCCATATAACACGGAACAGGTTTTCTCCCAAGAATACCGGTTCATAAACAGTTTATAAACAACGCAATGCTTTTCGAAAATGAAGCTATTATAGGACTCAGGTCCCATTACAAAATGCAACGCAAGCCGGAGGATAAAGTTTTCCCTTATAATAGCCGAACACTACAACAAAAAAGGCTTTTGATGGCGTTTAAAAAACGCCATAAAAAGAATTCATAGCATTTTTGAGGACGCTGTGTATCGACATGCAGTTAAAAGTAAGTAGAAAACCATGGCCGTAAATAAACGCCATGAAAAGAAGAAATGACAGCGTTTTCACTGTGCTGTTAATACATTTCATGGCGTTTATGTTAATTTTGTATAGCTTTTTCTTAGCAGTTTTTTAATGCCAATAAATATATTTTGCAGCGATTTTATAATGCTAAAAAAAAAAAATTCTCAGCGTTTCTTACATGCTGTTAAAAGAATCTATAGCGTTTTTTTTTGTTGTGATATTTTTTATAGCGATTATGGTTTGTTATAATTGTTTTCACGTCAAAATTTAAAAAACTTTTTACGGTGTTTTATAAACGCCATTGAAAAAAACACCATGAAAATTTTCAATGATGTTAAAAAAACGCCGTAAAAAGTCACAAAATCAACCTAGCTGCTTATAGCAATTTAAAATCTGCATATTATATAGATGCCCCAATTCGAAATTACCATGTCATACTGATAGCATATTTTATTTTGATCACATAATTCGTAACCAACAACTAAAATTTTATAACTAAAACATGCAGTATTCTTACATCAATAACACACAATAGGTCCACAATAGTTCATAAAATAGTAGTGTTATACCAAACATACACATATACATAAGTAGTAGAGACCAAAATATAGTACTACATATAGTCTTACAAACCAAAATATTCTTACAAACCAAAATATAGTCTTCGCACATGACTAACTTCGGCCCATTTAGTTTTCCATCAACGTCATCATCCATGTATCTGTAAAGCAAAAAATTCAATATTGTTAGTACGTTCAAAAGCTAAGTTAATCATAAAAAACAGTTGGTAGCTTCCAAAATGCACGAGAACATGTCAAAAATTGCTAGTTATATTGAAACTCCAATTAGACAAGATGCGATTCAACATAGAATTTTTTTATCAAAAATTGCAAAAGCTCTTGTGAAAGTGAAAGCATCGGATAATATATACTCTGCAGATGGCACAAAAGTTCCTGTACAAGCAAAAGTTCCTGTAAAAATTGCTAATTCAAAATTATCCATCCATCTTGTTCAACATTTTAAGCTAACATTGTTTCTGGAGTATATTACAAATGAAGCTTTACAAACAGAACAAAGAAGAAATGTGCAGATTTTATCAACCAAAACCCAATTGCCTTAACAAATTAATCGATATTACTTGTATTTAGTAAAAGAGCTGCAGGAATAGCTGCAGGAGATTTTGTTTTAACGGATAACGTTAATGATACGAGTACAAAGTTTTGGTGTACCAGAATGACTTCATGATTATAATAAGGTTGAAGGAAAAACAAGAGATATAAGTAGGAGCCAAAAATGATTATGGTTATAACAAGAGTGAATTCAACAATAGCAAAAAGGCTTAGAGCAAGATAAAGCAAACCCAATGGTAAACAGGTTCAAAGCAACATAAAAAGAAGTAAAATTAACATGCAAAAAAGGGATTACAGTTGTTAACTGTTACGAGCTGAGTAAATCCATTTTGTTTGTTGCCATTCTTTTTGCCAGCAAAACATTTTGAAAATTACTTGTATTCTGTACTCATAGATTAATTGAATAATGCTATTTCCAATGAATGACGTTTTACTGCTTAATCAATGTCTATACATGCAAGTCTAAATTCAATGAAATTTGTTCAAGTTTTACATGCTTTTTGCATTAGAAAACTATGCTATATAAATACAAATCATGATATAATTATTCTTTTATTCATCTATGATGATGTTATGAGAATGTTATTTACTGAGTCACAATGATGCAACAAGCCAAATATTGCAAAGAGAGGAAATTACAGTTAGAAACCATGACAGAAAAGCCATGGTTCTAAGGTAGAGTAAATAATTTTTAATTTGTTAAAACTGAACTCATAAGAAAATAGCCATGGTTGGGATTGCTATTATCTTGATTTACTGAGTGATAAATTTGAGGCAGTTAGTTGTCTTTGTCTTTGCATCAGGCCAAAGTCCAGCTCTTTTACACCAGTATCCACATGCTTGTGGCATTATATAAATTTATTGTTCCCGTCATACTGCTGTACTGACAAGAACATGAGACATGTTTAGCTAATATGTTTAAAGCTTATTCCAGCAAAATGAACAAATGGCTTCTCCAGGTTCACTATATAGCAGACTATGGAGAAGCGAAGCAAGAAAAATTGCTGAATGGATTACCGCCTGACATTATAACTTTCAAAAAAATTCATGTACTGTTTGTATGAAGATACAATTTTCTGTTCTTTGCTTGGTGTGTTTTTGTTCTCTCCTTTAAACAGAGATCATGTGATATCCGCCTTTTGCTATTTGTGCAACTTTTTATGTTACAAGAAAGCTGTATCTCTCCTGTATTATAGATCAATGATGCAACAAAATAGGTTGAAGATTTAAATGTATATTGGTTAGAAATTTTTTACAGCTTGTACCAGTTTCAAATTGAGCCTGATATGTGTCTAGAGATAACATAAGTCATATGATTTGGACCCCCTTTAAAATTTGATCTCTCAAATTATGAGTTGATTCAATTCATGAAATCTGATTCAAAATTCAATTAAAATAACAAATTAGAGGATTCATTTGGACTCCTTCATGGTATAATGTTCTGTGTATCCTTCTCTCGTTACTTTATTTTCAGGTCATAGCAGCAACTAATAGAGCAGACATACTTGATCCTTCTCTAATAAGAGCTGGTCGATTAGATCGCAAAATCGAGTTTGCTCATCCTACCGAACAAGCGAGAGCACGAATCCTTCAGGTCGATCTCATTCCAAGGGCCCTGTCTTCACATCCCCGCTAGTAACATTTTTTTAAAGAAAAAATAGGGCACTTTTTTTTGATTGACTAGTGTTACAACGCTTTGGACTGAGGTTGAAGAGGTTATAAGTTCTAACTCTCAAGACATCAAAATGAACAGCTTGAATAAAGTATGCTTACATATTGTACAAAAAAATTTATAATATTATTTCTATTTTTCGTTAAGGAGAACTCGCTATCAAACACTCTAGAGTCTAGACATACGCTCTAGAGACCATGGGTTTGCCAACATGAATAAAAATATATATTAACCATGAATAAAAACTTTAGTAATTCTCAACTGACCATGAATAAATAATTTACTAACCATGTTCCCAACATATTTGTCTAGTGGTGGTTGAATCACATATTGTTGGCATCAGTTTGCCATGTTCAATTTTCATAAAGCTGAATACTATTTGAAATAATTTCTTTAACATAAATTTTTAGAAACTTAAAAGAAAAATTAAACATTATAGTTACATTATTTTAAATTCAAACTGAACAAAATACATATACCGTTTTAATGTTATTATTGATCACCACTGCTAACAAGCTCGTGAAATTATAGGTATAAAGATAAATGGGTTTGTATGCAAGCCCGTGGTGAACGTAACAGGGGCGGGCTTCTCATTCATGGGCATAGCCAAAGCAGGGAACACAAGCAACATGTTTGGTTGACTGGTCACAGCCGCCAATGTGCTTCAAATACCAGGACTGAACACACTGGAAGTGTCCATGGCAAGAATAGACTGTGCAATAGGGGGCATCAACCCACCTCACACCCACCCACGTGCGACTGAGATCGTTTACGTTCTACATGACTCCTTGGATGTAGGGTTCTTCGCCACTGCTAACAAGCTCGTGGCAAATACCATTGTCAGAGGGGTAGTGTTATCTTTTCCAAAGGGCCTAGTTCATTTTTAGAAGAATAACGGGGTCGTGCATGCTGTTGTGATTGCTTCTTTCAATAGTCATTTAGCAGGGACACCGCCTGTGCCTGACAATGTCCTGGCTAAGGCTTTTCATATTGATACCAAGGAGGTTCTTAAGAACTAGTCTAGATTAGCACCCAAGCCTTGATTGCTGGGTATTTATCATTATTCATATTTCTTTTTCCAATTGCACGTGTATTGTTCTTCCCCTTAAAAACTGATAGGTAAAACAACTTAAACAACCTTATAAACTGACAGTTAAAACAAAATGCAGAGACAGTGGACTATAGAGTAATTGATACTATATAAATGATTGTATAGGAACGTGACAGTATTGAAAAAAAATGAACCAATGCATAGTAGTGAGGATACAAATTAAGTTGGTCAACTTTATTAAAAGTTCATCCATACACAGACGATAATTAATGTGCTTAGACCAATGTTTATAACCAACTGTAAGTTCTATAAAAGATTTTATTTTATTTTATTTGCTTGTCTAACCATGCATACAAAACAGAGAGAGATTTGTGCAGTTTCTGCCTCTATTGAATGAATGGTCCTAACTCCAAATCAAGAAATGAAAGAGGAAATGGTGCATTTACCTGATTTTTCATTAACGCTTGAACCATCGCCTTTAATTCTGAAATTTGATTTTGCATTTGGATTGTCTGTTTATCCCTAGCATGTGACAAAATTGCCTTGGTGGCGGTCATGCCTCTTCCCATTCCTCTTAATCGTCCAGGTCTATCGGGTCCAAGCACTTGAGATAGCGCATCGCCTTTGTAACCGATTATTGAGCCCGAATGTGATCCATCGACAACACTTTTAATTTTTTTCCTATAGAGATTAACATTGGTATTGTATGCACTAACATCAAACTATCACATTATTGTTAAAAAAAAGTGCTTACAATTTTATCAGCAACAACGACGTTCACTGGTTTGCCATCTTTTCTAATATGAGATTTGACCCACACATCAACCCTAGAGACCGGAGAATCATTGCTCTCCTCTTTCTACATTCAAACGATCATTAAAAAAAACAAATCATATTAGCTACTTAATAAATATTATGGTAAATAAATTATTTCTTGTTACCAAATCTTTAGCCAATCGAGCCATCCCTCTACGGCTGCTTGTATGCGGCATCTGATTTTGTTGAAGGGCTTTGAGTTTATTACTTACCATATGAAATATTCAAAAACAAATAAAAGATTATACAGAGAATTAACATCACTATTCATAAACTAGTGTAAGCCAATATTTTGTAACTGTGAATGTTTGCATTTCACTATTAGCTAAAACTGAATTGAAAGTGGATTACATACACACAAAAAATCATAGAGACAAAAATATATTTTGAATGGTTCACCATAAATTCCGGATTTGTTTTCAGCTTAATAAACTTCTTCCACTCCGTCGTGGTTTTGATGTTATCTGGTTTCAGCTGAAGTCTCTCCTCTTCGTTTTTTGCCTTAACTAGTTTGCGAACAAATATGCTTTTTGAAGATCGAAAAATACATCCCATTTGAGAAAAATATAGGCACTTTTTGCCATTCTTCGTTTAATTTAAATCTCGCCTGCAAAATTAAAAGGTTATGTAAAAAGAAAGAAGTTATACAAGAGAAACAGTTTTTGTCAGGTTTTATTTGGTCTGTTGACAATGTATTCTAGTTCAGTATGCCAATAAAAAAAAACGTAAGTTACACTGCTAAAAATATCATTGAAAAACATATTGAAGAAAAATAAACTACTAGAACTTTAGTCACACTGTCTTACCAGAAAGATTAAAATGTTTTTGAGTTGGATCCTGAAAATTGCAGCATTTTGAAACTGTGATTTTGAGCAATCCGGACAAAAGCTTGCATTCAAAGTAAATAAAATAGGTAAGATGTGTAAAGTGTTGTGGTCGAAGTATCCGCTAGCAAGGCCCTACCTTTACAGTGACCAACTGGTAAACGAAAACAGATGCATGTAGTCTATAAGTATTATATTGATGAGGTTAATACATGGATGCACCCATTAAACAAACATGTTAACTTTTTTTCTTCCAGAACAGAAACTGATAGCGTTCTTCGAGTTATACTACCAACTTTCATGTACATACCAACAAGAGTGGCCATATATCATAATCTTGCAACCTTGTGTTATTTATTTGAAATTATGATCAACGCTTATGTAGGAAAAAACAGCAGATTACAAGTGAAGACTTCACATAAATGCACTTCTGAATTTGCTAGTACACTTCCAAATATTTCTTATTTGATAAGGAATGCACGCACACACACACACACACATACACACATATATGTATATGTATATGTATGTATGTATATGTGTATATAGGTATACATATATATCAGTTAATCTATGCAGTTGTTTTTTAAATTAATTCTCAGCCCGAATATTTTATGCATCGTTTCTTTATAGGCTTCTAACTCGTTGGGCCGAACAAAATGCTCAATTTTTTTTTCTGTGATCGTTAACCTGACGAAAAAATAAATGAGTTGTGTTCCACAAAACACTTTGTGCTTAAAACCCCTGCATAAGGCTGCTGTATACCCGCATAGCTATATTCACATCAACATTCATGGTTAGCTTATAACGATTATATATAAAATATATTACAAAATTACGTATATAAATTGTTGCATGAAATTTAATTGTGCGCATACCTGTACTACATGGATCTCAACATATGGTTTATTTAATCTTATATGTTGCACCGGCCGGTTAGAACCAATAAACATCAATTTCTTCTATGTATATGTTTAATATGTTTATTTCACTAAATAAACATACATCACATGTTATATGTTTAATTAAAATTAAAAAATATGGACGTCGTTAAAAAAATTGTAATGTATATGTATATGTATATGTTTAATATAATTTTATTTCCTCTTTGAAAAATAGCCTAAGCATGCGTTTTTAGTTCAAATATGATATTGTATACTATTAAAAACCGCATCACGTACATTTGGTAGCTAAAACGATTTACTTTTCATTAGCGGTAGAGATAGTAACTAGAATATCAAAATATATTCTATATATCATTTAATATGTTTTATATTTCCTCTATGAGAAATAATCTAGGCATGCATTTTTAGTCCAAATATGACATTATTACTGAATACATTCACTTAATACTTTTTACAGGTGGAAATTTAACTATATAAATGCGTAACCATAAATGAAACAAGAAAATACTGAATGTCTTATCAGCCTTGAACTCATGTTGGATTTTTTTGGCCTAGTATAAATTTTGGTTGTCTTGTTATTTTTCTTATTATTATATATACATATAGTTGGATGCTATTTCAGACCAGTTCAAAGTTAGTCATTATGCAGATTTTCAAAAACCAATTGCTGGATGCATGCAGGTTATCAAGAGTCAATTTTTGTCTCCAACATCGAGGTTATTAAGAGTCTTACGCTAACGTATATTAATATTTTTTGTACTATCAAACTAACCAAATTTGTTCACAAGATTGCTTGGTGTGAATGGTGGAAAGTTACGGATGGATGAGAGGATGGACTTAAGCATGAGTGATCTTGACTTAATCCCTCTCATTATACAGGTTTACCTATTATCAGCACTGTTTATATATTTCGTACTAAAATGGCCTGTTAATTTGGCTTGTTAACTCTGAACACATCCCTAATTTGGATACCGGAATAGATTCCATGAGGCAGTTATTTTTTTCAATCGTCTAATTTTTAAGCTTTTAAATCAAGAGCCTGAATTTATTTCCTTTCAGTCACTTTGTGCCATACACTATTTTCCTGTCCAATCATGGATATATTGTTTGATAAGCATACTAAGGTTTGATCTGAATCATATTTAATTTTGAGCTGTCAGTTTTTGTTTTCCCCTTTGGCTGGGTTGTACCCCCCTCCCCCCACCCCCGCGCACCCCCCACTACATGCGAGGAGGGGTGTGTTGTAATGTGGTTTGTGGTCGCTGTGTCAGTATTTTTAGTATCATTCTTTAGCTATTCAATTTTCAAAACCATTTCTTCCATTCCCATTGCTGCTGTTCTTGCTCTTATTTCTTGCACATAAATAGCTATATAGCTCTGCAAGGCATAAAACCTACTGCCGTCTGGCCTACTTAGGACCGACACAGTTGTATTAATTCATGTCCTCATGCATTTGTGAACACCTTAATCCCTATTTTAATTTACATAGCGAAAAGCATTTAACACGTCCTTCTCGTATTATATTTGATCTCAAGCCTAGTTGGTAAACATTGACTAGCCAATGCCAATTTGTTAGGTTAAGCCTTCCTAATTGTCCAAAAATGTAATTTTTTAAGAGGATAATGATGCATTTTGAGATGACATGATAAAAAAGAAATATTGAAATGTTGATATCTGATTAGCACAGAAATGTGTTTATTTTTATGCTTATATCTTATCTTTATTGTATATAAATAAATGCTACTTTGGGTATTTTGTGTGTTTTTACAGGTCATTGATTAATTGTCTCCTTCATTAAATAAAAGACCACTGATAAGAAAAAGAAGCTACTTTCCCATCTCAACAAGTTTTCAATCATAAAGGAAGCTGTAGCACATTGGTTAAGGCATGGAAATCTGTACAGAAAGACCTGGGTTCCATTCCCATCAAACTCTCTTTTTTGCTGAAGAATGGAACGCGTTCACACTGCCTCCCTTACTTTGAAGAATTTATGGATTAGTGATTTATGGTGTATATATAAATTCATATGTATGAATATATGATATACACTAATAAATATTTCAAGAATTGAAAGTATTCTTCATAGATAAATCAAAGGGAATCTTTCATTTTTACTCTCCATAAAGATGAAGATTTGATTAGATAGATGCCAATTATGATGCCAATCAATTTACCAATCAACTTCAAATCTCTTGGAAAATGCCAATCAATTTGCCACATGACCAATCAAAAGAGGAAAGCTGCATGGAATATTTCAAGTTTATATCTCTTTTATTTGTGAATATATTATTTTCAAGAGGTTGAGTCATGGCCCATTTGTAATTAGGGTTAGGGTTTGGTTGTGTCATATAAATACCCTTGTAATGTCATTGTAGCCACCATCTCCATTTTTCTGTATTCTCTTCTCCATTAATAAAAGTTCTTCTTCTTTTTATTATTTCTGCATTTTTCTTCCTTAGCAATCGGTGTTGTCTTCACAATTAGTTTTGGAAGAGCACCAATTGTATTTTACATTTTTTTTAGTAATTAGTCGTTTGATTAGTTTCAACGACAATCCTAATTTATTTTTTTGTTGTTCTTCTTTTCCTGCAATTTTACTTTCTGCATTTTATTTCTGTTTTGCATTTTAATTTCCAATTGATAATTGTGATTTGATCGTCGGTTCAATTAGATTTGTTCTGAATCGGATCGTAGTTTCAATTTGTATTGTTTTCAGAAACCAACCACGAAAATCGTCTAACTCACCCAAGAGATTAAATAATTTGATTTTAATCTACCTCCTCGTGTTCGACTTGTATGCTACACACCTGTACGCTTGCAGTATTTAATTTAAATGTCGCGCTTTTCTGATTCATAGATTAGCGACGATTTTGATTGACACAGAAATGTGTTTATTTTATGCTCTTATTTCTTATCTTTTGTATATAAATAAATATTACTTGGGTATTGTTTTGTTACTTTTACAGATATTCCAACCCAGCCCGCATGCAACCAGAAAAATAGAGAAATGGAGATCAAATTGGTATATATTTACATTTTGAAGAATTGTAGATGAAGATCTCACATCTAGTTGCTGTTGGACAAGAAAATGATTAGTAGAAAGACCAAGAATTTCTCAAATCAAGGGAAGCTTGTCAAAGAACCAAGAGGAAAAGAAGAAAGGCCAAAAATTTAATAGATTTAACTAAGGCCCATTTGAAACTCTCATTGTAAACTCTTTTGTGAATTCCCTAAGGCCCATCTATCATTGTATTAGGGTTAGGGTTAGGGTTAGGGTTTGGCTATCTATCCTATAAATACCCTTGTAATGTCATTGTAGCCACCATCCATTATTCTGCATTCTCTTCTCCATTAATAAAAGTTCTTCCTTTTTACTATTTCTGCATTTTTCTTTCTTAGCAATAGGTGTTGTCTTCACAATTAGTTTTGGAAGAGCACCAACTGTATTTTACATTTATTTCATTAGTGATTAGTCGTTTGATTAGTTTCAACGACAATCCTAATTTTATTTTTGTTGTTCTTCTTATTCTGCACTTTTATTTTCTGCATTGTTGTTCTTGTTTTGCAATTTACTTTCTTTAGTGATTAATCGTTGATTAGATTCAACGATAATCCTAAGTTCGCAATTTCAGTTTTTTTTTTATTTCAACAAAATATCCAGGCTTCGTCTAACTCGCCCAAGAGATTAGATAAATAATTTAATTTTAATTTACCTCCCTATGTTCGACCTATATGCTACACACCTGTGCGCTTGCAGAATTTTATTACAAATATCGCGCTTTTCTAATTCATAGGTTAGCGACGATCAAGTTTTTGGCGCCGTTGCCAGGGAGGTAACGATTAGATTTTATTATTTATTTAATTTCCGATTCGTGTTAGTTTATTTAATTTTATTTTCTTCTTGTTTTTGTTTTTGTTTAGCTAAAAAAAAAATCTTGATTGGCAGATTTGATATTAGTTATTGATATTACAATCTCCAAAAACAATGAAAAAAAATCTTGCCTCTTTTTCTCTTAATTTTCCTTCTTTTTATTTTCATTTATTTCTTTCTTTTTTTTGTTTGCATTTCTTCCAATCTAATTCCTTCTTCAAAAAGAAAAAAATATATACAAAAAAGAAACTTACTAATTTTTCTTCAATTTCTTTCCATCTTTCTACTACCTCGCTGATTTTCACATTTTTCTTTTCCCTTTCCTTTTCTTTTTATTTGTTTCCATCTTTTGTCTACAACTTTCTACAAAAAAACTTTCGCAATTTCTTCTCTATCTACTTTGATTTCTTTCTTGTTTTTGTCTACTTTTATTTCTTTCCGCAATTCCTTCTACCCTTCCTCTCTACTAAAAAAACCTTGATTTTTTTCTCTTATTTCCTTCCTCTTTTAACTTTTTTCCTTTTTTGTTTTGGTTTTTCCCATTCATTTCTTTCCCTTTCTTCTTGTTCAAATTTTCATAAAAAAATTGCATTCTTTTTATTTATTTATTTCTTCCCAATTGCATTTCTCATTCACCTCCTATAATCTCTCTTTCCATTTTTTCATTTATTTCTTTCCGGCTCTCTCCTTCATTAAAAAAAACAACTTTCAATTTTCCTTTATTCTTTCCATCTTTCCACTTTCTTTCCAATCATCTACATTCTTTTTCTTTTTACAAATTTCAAAAAACAAAGATTCCTCTTTTGCAATTTTTTTCCCTTTCTTCTTTTGTCTTTCTTGTTCTCAATACAATTGATTTCTTTTCTTCTCTTACAAATTTTCTTTCTTTTCAAAAAAAATAAAAATAAAAAATCCTCTTTTGATTTCTTTCCTCTTTATTCCTCCTTTCCAATTTTCAATACAATTTTTTCTCATTGTTCTTTTACAAGTTCAAAAAAAAAAAAATCTTGCCATTTTTCTTTTATTTCTTTTTCAACTTCTTTCTCCTTTCTTTCGTTTGTTTCCCCTCTTACTAATATCTCGCATCATTCTTCTTTTACAATTTGCTGAAGAAAAAAAATCCTTATATAAAATTCTCTTCTCTGCCTTGTAATTAATTTTCTTTCCTTTCTCCATTTATTTCTTTCCCTTTTCAAGTTTTCCCTTTTTCATATTTTTCTGTCTCTTCTAATTTTACAACAATAAACAAAAGAAAAAAAATCTTTCTGTTTTTGTCTTCTCTTTTATTGCTTTCCCTTCTCAATTTCTTTTCCAAATCTTTTACAATTACTTTCCTTTCTTCCTTTACAATTCTCTTTCTTTTCTGAAATCTCTCTTCCCTTTTTTTTTGTCATTTGTTTCTTTCCTATTTGTCCACTTTTCAACAATAAAAAAAGGGAAGGTCATAAAAAGATTCTTTTTTTTTCAATTATTTTTCCCTGCTTCATTTCTTCCCTCTGATCAAATACCCCTACACTTAGTGAACTTCTAGCAAAAAAAAAAAAAGAGAGAGTTTCGAACTAAGGACAAGGTGACTGGAGTTCAAGCAACAAATCAAGATTTCAGAAATCAAAAGAAACTGCAAATAGTGAGATTTCAACCATTGACGCTACTCATTTTTTCTGGATGGACAGCCATGCCCCACTGTAATAATTTCTGAACTCTACAGGTGCTCTGCTGCAAAGAAAAATATAGACATTGCTTGTAAAAAATCTTCTGCAGGGCAGTGGTTTCTTATACAACATTTTAAATTTCTGCAGTTATCATTGTCTGATTGGCTGAAATTTCCATAATTGAAATATGCATTCTTATTGTTTTTTACAATAAAAATAGACATTGCAAAATAATATAACTGAAAATTGGTGTTTTGTGAAGTTGACTGTTTCGTATAATTGGATCACGGATACATAGTAGTTCAATTTATTGAACTATTAGCAAAAGAGGTTGCATACTAGCCGTAAAACATTGGTCGTATCCCTTAGTATTTATACTATACGTGAACGGCCATAAGACCCTTTTCCCCCTTCAAATTAAGTCAGTTAATTAATAGAGCACAACTCATTCTTTTATACTATTTTGAACTAAGAATAATTTCTGTCTTGTCTTGATTTCATTTCAAATGTCTAATTCAAAAAAATCCTTGAGAGAATTGTGGGATAATAGTCGAAGTAGACGTCCTCTTGAAGAGTATGATTTTGAATTTCAACTCATGAAGCAGGATTTTCCAAAATTTCGCGAGCCAAATGTCAACAATTTTCAAAATTTTCAAAATGATCAACATTTTCAATGTTATGATCGAAATGACGACTTCAATTCAAATGTCAATAATTTCGAATATGGGCCCCATCCTTATCAAAATAGCTTTGAAACCCAAGATAGCTTTGATCAACATCAATATGGGGTTGTAAACCAAAATTTCCAAGGTTATAGCTTATATCAACATCTTGAAAATAACCAAAATTGCAATTTTCCGCCGAATTTCAATAGTTTTGGTTATGAACCTAATTTTCAAAATCAAAATGATTTCCAATATCATTTTTCTGAAAATTCAAACAACTACCACATTGGAAATAATATTGATTGTGAAATTGATGTGGACTATAATTTTGAAAATCAAGAAATCCAAAACGAGAGCTCCGAAATCAATGATTCTGAAGAATATCACCTTAACATTCTTAGAGATAGGGTAGAAAAGCAAGATAGACAGCTTGGTGAAAAAGCTAGACAACTTGATGAACTTCTTTCTTTAATGACATCTTTTAAAGAACAACTCGAGCAACAAAATCAAATTCAAACATGCGATGATTCAGAAAACAATCCATTCTTTACTGATATTGAAAATTTTCAGATTACAACTTTGGAAATTGAGAATGACGATTTAAATGAAGTTGTTCACATTTCAGTAAATGATTTAGACTTCGATTCTTTTCAGGAAAAAGATTTAAGCACAGATTTTGATCTTCCTCTTTCAGACTGCGAGAAACTTGAAATTCTAGAAATTGAACAAAATGAAAATGTTGAAGTGGAAATGGAGTTTAACGAACATGAATTCTTTGGATTGTACGAGGATGAGTTGCCAAATGAGGAAGAAGTGGATTCACGTCACGAGTTCGAAAATTTTAACTTTGAGAAAATTTCAAATGAACTTGAAATTGTCAGCGTCGAAAATACGTTGTCAATTAATGATGAGAAATGTGATCACATAGTCTTGAACAACACTCAAAGTTTAAATTTCACGATTGCAACTGAGTTTACATACGATCACAAATTTTTGAAAAATTACACTGACAAATTTGTTGAACACATGAACTATTTTTGGAATGTTAGCTTTGTTGAAAAACTTCATGTTAGGACGACCCTGAACATTCATTTACTTGACTATAAATCAAGGAATAAAGGTGAGATGGTTTTCAAAAACTCTTGCTTGTTAGAAAACATGCCTAGATATAGTGGGAATGGGACTCATAGGGCTAGAACCAAGTGTGGGGGAAAAAGATGGTGGTATTCTTTGCATCGCATGCACCGCAAACACATATATCATTGTACATATGATCCATTCTTACATATAGTTAGATTGCATTTCATTCTACAAATAATTTTGCATCTCATTCACCTTTGGGTACGATCTTTCAAATTTAAGAAACATTCACAGTGTGGACATTGTTTAGTTCTAGTGTGGGGGGGGGGGGGAATCTGCATTTCACTCATTTTCGTTTTTTCTTTATTTTTCTTCCTTTTCATTTTTCATGCATTTAGATAGGACCATCATGCATTCTAGATTGTACGAACATACCATAATTTTTTTTTTGAAAAATACGACTCATTTTCAATTGATACAACAAAATAAGTATACAATTTTTAGCCAGTTGATAGTATTTTTCTCTCTCAGCCAAGTTCGAATTTGAAATATAATGAAAAGTTTAATTTTGAGGGATAATAGTGTAACCGGTACATAGGGAGATTCTTAGGTGATGGCCATGAAATCTATTCTATACTGTAGACTTTGTTTAAATAAGTGGAGGACTTAAAATACTTATATTGGCTTTTCGAATCTTTAAAACTAAGTTGTGTTATGTTGAATTGCGTAACTCTCTTTTGTGCTTATAATTTCAATAATAATAATAGTAATCCAAGGGTATCCAACATTGCTTGTATATCAAGCGTTGGTGTGCAAACCCGCCAAGCTCTATCCGACATGTTGTTGACAAAGTCAGCGTTGGAATATCTTGGTCTCATTTTATGAGATTGGACACCTAAGGATTACCGACACGTTATTGACAAAGTCAAAGTCGGCCTGCACAATCCGCCAAGCTCTTTACCTACTCTCCGTTAGTCCGCGAGGCAGTGCATGGGTGGTAAACCTTGGCCTTCTAAGTTAGGTGTATGTACTTGAACATAAATTTTAAAATTTTATAGAATAAAGAATAAGCGATGATGCCCAAACACTTCTTGACCTTATTGATTTGACTAGCCATACATGAGAAAATAATAATACCACTTTGCAAACTGTGCCAAGCAAACTAAGAATTTATTTCATGGCTGCACTATGTTATCGACCGAACTAACTGGCCAAACTGGAATTTAACATTTGAAAACTTGATTTATATTGAAAATTTGTGACAAGTTGAGGTATCTAAAATAAAATCAATTGACTAGAAATTGTTAATTTAATTTGTTGTACCACTTCATAAACAAGTCTTGTTTTCATTTTTGCTTTTATTTTGCATATGTCCATTGCATTCAGTGGTTTCATTAGAATCATAACATACTGCATTTGGATTTTGTAGGTAGTATCCGCTGAAAACCCTCACGAGACACCACTCGTCCTACTAGGGACACCTAGAGGTTTAATGGCTTGTTGCATACGCTCAATGCAATCGTGTTTCCTACGAAAGCGTGACCTATCTAGTCTAGTTTTTTCATTTCTTGTTTTACTCGAGGACGAGTAAAAGATAAGTGTGGGGTATTTGATTGACACAGAAATGTGTTTATTTTATGCTCTTATTTCTTATCTTTAGTATATAAATAAATATTACTCGGGTATTGTTTTGTTACTTTTACAAATATTCCAACCCAGCCCGCATGCAACCAGAAAAATAGAGAAATGGAGATCAAATTGGTATATATTTACATTTTGAAGAATTGTAGATGAAGATCTCACATCTAGTTGCTGTTGGACAAGAAAATGATTAGTAGAAAGACCAAGAATTTCTCAAATCAAGGGAAGCTTGTCAAAGAACCAAGAGGAAAAGAAGAAAGGCCAAAAATTTAATAGATTTAACTAAGGCCCATTTGAAACTCTCATTGTAAACTCTTTTGTGAATTCCCTAAGGCCCATCTATCATTGTATTAGGGTTAGGGTTAGGGTTTGGCTATCTATCCTATAAATACCCTTGTAATGTCATTGTAGCCACCATCCATTATTCTGTATTCTCTTCCCCATTAATAAAAGTTCTTCCTTTTTACTATTTCTGCATTTTTCTTTCTTAGCAATAGGTGTTGTCTTCACAATTAGTTTTGGAAGAGCACCAATTGTATTTTACATTTGTTTCATTAGTGATTAGTCGTTTGATTAGTTTCAACGACAATCCTAATTTTATTTTTGTTGTTCTTCTTATCCTGCACTTTTATTTTCTGCATTGTTGTTTTTGTTTTGCAATTTACTTTCTTTAGTAATTAATCATTGATTAGATTCAACGATAATCCTAAGTTCGCAATTTCAGTTTGTTTTTATTTCAACAAAATCTCCAGGCTTCGTCTAACTCGCCCAAGAGATTAGATAAATATTTTGATTTTAATTTACCTCCCTTTGTTCGACCTGTATGCTACACACCTGTGTGCTTGCAGAATTTTATTACAAATATCGCGCTTTTGTAATTCATAGATTAGCGACGATCAATATCTAGGCTGAAAAAGTTATGGATTGCGGTGTAAACATTCAAAAAACGAATACCTTAGGCATTGCACCAATGAAGGATTGATCGCTACAACCAAATTATCCCTGCTCTTAGAGAGAATGGACCCATGTAGGTCTGCTGAGTTCCCCTTAAGGGCAGGGATTTTTTTTTTTTAGGGTATGTGAGTCCTTCGTATAAAGCATGAGAAGTCTTAGTATAAAGACAATTCAAATATTCAAAATGCATTAATTATTCACAAAACATCGAACTGACAAGCAATCCTCGTTTTACTTCAATGGTAAATATTAGGCATTTTAAAAAATAAATATTAATAGACCATAATATAAAATTTTGAGATGTTTGCTGAATATATATAAATATGTTATTTTGTAATATTGTGGCTCACTACGGATATCTAGGGTTTAACTACCTCGTTGTTGTGGACCAAAAAGAAGCCTCAATTTATAATGACCTCTCTGACAAGAATAACTGAACTAACTCTCAAATGAAGGTGATCGCTTTCTTACACCAGGTGACACCGTCCGTAGCCACATACATCATAAATAAACCATAGATCCTGTCAACACTAAAGCCAACAGTATTGGGTACACTAAAGTAAAACTCATTGTGTACAACATTATGGACATGGTTGCAGGAATAAAGACTTTTAATATCAGGTAGCCTAATCAAATTACCAACTATTTTCATGAGAAAGAACCAAACTATTATCAACATAATCCATCATGCCCTCTATTGAACAACCAGACTTAGTAATCAAGTTTTCAATTGAAAATAAATAAAAGTAGTTTTAATATATCTACAAAAACAACCATCTTGAAATACCAATAAAAAACAAAAAGGAAATGAAGAGGTAACCGAATTTTGAATGCATTTAGGGAAAGTAAATGAATTTCTCTATAAATTAATAAAGACTTTTTAATGCAATTTTGATTTTAGAAAGTTATAGTTTTTATTTATGCTTGGAGGATAGTCCCAGAAAAAACAGTTTTTACGCTTCTTAACAATCATAGATGGAAGAATAACATGGATGGTCTGCCTACTAGCAACATTCAGGACATTAAAAACATCAATATATTTCCTTAGGCCAAAGCGGATTTTTGGCTCTGGCTTCCTAATTCAAGTGGATATATTGATTTTAAGTCTGCTTGGAAGCATGTGAGAAGTAGATCAGCGGAGCTGAGCTGGTGTAAGATGATTTGGAACTAGTTTTGCGCCCCTAAAATGTCCATAAACACTCTACTTGAATGTACATAAAACTAAATACAAAATATATATTTAGCAAGCGGAACAACACTATTGATCCTACCTGTAAGCTTTGCAACCAACACAATGAAGACAGAGTGCATTTTTTTTAATTATCAATATTCGCTCAACTTTTGGCACAAAATAAAAAATAAACTAAGAGCGACAAAGATCAGTAGTCCTATTCTCAATCAAATTGTTGCTGACCTAGATAATCTTAGACTAATTAATCAAATGTACAGGCAACTCAGTGTGGCAATTACAGTGACAATGTGGCATACATGGTGTGAACGTAACGTTGCTGAAACTCCTATCAACATCAGTCTCATGACCATCATATTTGATTGTAAGACCTACTTAATCAACTTACAATAGACAGTTCAAAGATGACTGGTCAAGAATATACCTTTTCTGAATTCAGCTTGCTTCCCCAACCAATTGATAACACAAGGACTTAACCCTCTTAATCAGGAAAGAACAATTTCACTAGCTATGTTCTTCTATGTTGCTTGAGATCCCCTTCTATGGCTATGCAGATGTTGTCCGTCTAACCTAAATTCAGAAAAATTAATTTATACATAGTTTCTAAGTCATGTAAGGAATGAAATACAAATTATCCTAAATTGAAAGCTGAAACTTCAATTCTGAGTTCCAATTAGAAATTTCCTACATTGTTTTCATGTATAAAAAGTAAACTCGAAAATTTGTTGTTGATGTTGTGGAGCTTTCAACAAAGGATAGGGCGAACGCTTGCTTTCACCGGCAACAGAGGATAGAACAACGGAGACCGACGCGAAGGTGGAAATTTGACCTGGACGAAGAAATTAGGTACGTTGCTTTTCTCGGTGGGCAAAGGCATATGAAGAAATTTGGGGGAAAATGTATGAAAATTTTGGGGGAAAACATATGAAATGGAGGGAAATGAAAATAGTTTAGCGCGCTAATTATTGATAGCGGTGGAGATGGAAACTTAAATTATTTTAGGGGAATGTGGAGCGTTTACAGCAACAAGTTAAAAAACGCCATAGGCCGCTGCTAAGAAAGTTGACTTTTGTTGTAGTGAAACATGCTTGGTACGTTTTAAAACAAATCATTTGATACTATTATAAGTGCATAATGTTAAAAAAAACTTCAAATATAAATGTATCAATCATAAACGGTATGGGTACCATATATCATGTCGCCATACTAGTTCTACAATTAAAACCTCACAATGTCGTATTGGAAATTGGATTTCCATCATGAACCAAGGCAAGGGATCGTCATTACCGAATTCGAGACTCTCTAGCCAAAGCCTCAGGACTCGTGCTTAGTCAAGCCCTTGGATCTTTAGGGCTGACCTCCCTTACGTTTGAGGATTAGTTATTCCAGAACAATACGTTTCCCCGCCCTATGGGCGTAAGTCTGGTCAGTATGTCGACCATATCATCCATCGGCCCCGTAGCGACCGATATATCCAAGGTACCTCGCTTTCCATCGTCCACATAAGTAAACATGTCTGGGCTTCATACCATGACACCACTCCTAGATAGAAAGAAACACATGTTCTCCTTGCTGTCCTCTCCCGTTTCTGGTTCATATCGGGGTGTGAGGCTCGCAAATTAACGCTATACACAAAACTATGCTATTTAAAGCCATGCTTTGATCATCAACCATAAGACTCTGCTTTTCAATAGAAGCATTGATCATTTGCATCTTAGCATGCCACACTGACAATTCACGCCATGTGACTAAAGTCTATCGATATATAACCTCTAAACTTGTACATCTCGGAGAAGGGTGTTAAGCAAGAGAATAAATTCTCCGCCACCAAACAGATATATATTTAATAGAAATCAATCAACAAAGAATAAAATCCAATGTCAGACACACATCCATTAACAAGTTCGTTCTGGGTCTGAACGAAACCGGAGGCACCTTATTCCTCGTCCCATATGTCCAATATAGGAGAGAGGTCCTCGCATATTCTGTCGATCTCCAAGTACATCTGGACGATCACCACTTATTACCTCGTCTTGGGTGTACAACCCAATCAAGACATCAGTAATCATCCAAACGATGTGTAGATCTCCGGTCTTCAACCACCGTCTTCATTGTCGACTTATCGTAGTCTTAATTATTCAGAATGTGATAAACCCGGTCTTTCCGAATAACTCGCGTATCTTATAAACAAGTGTTATAAAACACAACATGCGCCTCATTCCAATCCACAATATTCTTTTATTCAAATATTCACATCTTTAGGGAAAGGTTTCCCATTAATTTTATCAAAGACAAATTCTTTTAAATTTATTCTTTAATCTTCCTTTTTGATATATTATCCTTTCACAATTCTTAACCAAATCAAGGTTTATCAACTAGTTGGGATTACTGAACTTTAACGAAGTAATCATTTATTTATTAATCCCAATCCCAACCTGTTCATTCTATGGAGAAAAACTGGTAATACTCCATATCTAACACCCACGGTGTTATCGGTAAATTTAATTACCATTTCACGTTCAAATCTAATTAAAGATTTAACTATCGCCTGGAGTAAAACTGGTGGTACTCCATTCATGATCACTTCTCATATTTGGCAAATTAACTATCATTAACTTTTCAATCTAATTAAAGATTCATTAAAAGTCCAACTTGGTTTTTAATATCATAAATCATTACTTTATGATCATTCAATTTTTAGGAAAATTAATCCTATTATTAACCGTGTTAAAGAACCAATGTCATTTAAAACATAGTTCACAATAAACCCAAAATCATCTTCCATCAAAATGGAATCTTCACTGAAATCATAACAGTATATAATCGATATAAATTTCTGTATCAAATTAATACTATAAGCGGAATAATGGCAAAACCTTTTAAATTCCATATATAGTAACGGTCTTCCTTTACAGAAACTCATCTTGATTATTACCAATCGAATTCCATTCAATTCCAATTTAATATATTGAATTTGAAAACTTTAATTTGGAAAATTTTCATTAAATCTTAATAAAAAGATTTATAAATTCCAAATCATCTCTTCACTGCTAATTGGGTTAAAGAACTGCTAACTGGGTTAAAGAACAAGTGTTATTTAAAGCACCATTCATGATAAACCCAAAAATCCAATCTCATTTCAGTTTCAATTAAATATTAATTAATTGGTACATTTCTCTAAATCTTATTTAAAAATTCATTCTTTTCTCAACAGGGTTTAAGAAAAGTGTTAGTAGAGAAACCATTCACGACAAACCCAAAATCCACATTAATATTAGATACAAGGCTCTGAATAGAAATTATATCGGCTTATATTCTATATCAAATTCTGAAATCAACAAACATCGTATTGGGAATAACGATATATATATATGTTCCAAATTCCTCCACAATATCTGTATAATCACAGAATCCAATATCGAAATATTCCGAAGATAATTTCGATTCAAATCCATTCCAGTTTATACATTGGAAAAATTCTGATTATTTTAAAACCATTTCTTTGTCCAATTTATTATTTGAAAACATTGGATTTTATTCTAGTTAATAACTAGTTCATTTCGATAAAAATATCTTTTAACTTTTCAAACTTGGAATTTTCCATCCAAAATCTTTCCAAATGATTTTACATAAATTTTTCCATATTTTTATTAATTTTACTAAGTCCAGTACAGTCGGTTTCCAATAGTGGCCACCGAACTGCATCCATAGCGACCTTTTCTGAAATTGATTTGGACATATTTTGAAATCCGACTGTTCAAATTTAATTCTCTTATATTCATTTGAAAGCACTTTTCGATACGCACCCAATGTTTTTGGTTTTAGGAGAATCCGACGGTCGGATCTCCCGTTGCATCAATTCGAAGTCAATGGTCGAAATTCGCGAACAGTCGCGGCGCGACGCGTTCTATTCAGGCCATTTAATATATATATATATATATATATATATATATAATATTATATATATATTTCATCGATTTCCATTTAAATCGTATTTTATAAATCATTTATAAATTCATTATAAAACAATTTCAACTTCATTTTCAATTTTTAAATCAAAATTGAATATTCCATATCATTATAATTTTAAAATAATAATATTTTCAAATTATCAGATTTTGAAATCAGTTCTTTTCGATATTCATTATAAAATGAATAAAGTCAATCGATAAAACCGGTCGGGTTAAAATGGCGTTTTACTACTCAACTCGGCTTCATATTCATTATAGTTAGGAATATTTCCACATTTATTTGTGTCCATCCAAAATCGGACATCAAAATCATATTCTGCTTCTTCACTGAATATTATTTTAAATCTATACATAGTATTATTTTAAAACTTTACAGAATATTATTTGAAAACTATACAATATATTTTATTTTAAAACTATTTTTTATTTTTGAATTGGAATCTGACTCAATCAATTACCATATAAATATATTTACATGGATTTCCATACAACGCATATATTCACAATAATGATAAATAATCGTTAAACTTCCGCACATTATCCAGAGTGCATTCTACCACTATATAAGCATTAAAATAAATAAATAACATTTATATAGTCTATCAACCCATCGATTGACATATAATTAAATTCAGGGGAGTTGTGAATAAATTACCATCCCCAGACTCGTGTGGGGTTTCAAACAACAACAGTCTATTTAAAATCATCACTAGTTAATTACCTTAATCAGTCCTAATTCGATTAGAATTATTTTTCCGATTAACCAAATTTCACTGTTTAAATTATAAATAAATATTTATAATTTAATTTCAATTACCACATTAATGTTAACATTATTTTTAATATGTTAATCATTACAACAATCATAATCAATTTTCAACACAAGCAAATTTCCACAGTACAATCCAAACAAACAATCATGGTTTGTAAAATAAATGGTGTCAGGGGCTCCTAAGCCCCGTCTATAACCTAGTATATATTTAACTGTAAAATAATTAGAGTGATAAGGAGTTCTCACGTTGGTTTCCACTCCGTCAATCTTTATTTGACGACTTAATATCGTTTAGATTTTTATTCGCCTCAAATTCTGAGTTGCTCCAGATTTGTTCAAGTCAATTCTATGTTGTAGATATGGAATTTAAGATTCCAACGCTTTTAGTTTCACTCCATTCTGATTTGATTTGAGAATGTTACGATAATTTAAACTTTCGATTACAATTTAAAATACTTGCAAGATAATTAATTTTATAAACCTTTCTCTGTCACCTTAACATAAATTTAGGCTACACTAATTTTCTTTGCTCCTGAGTCGTCTTTCTCCTTCAGTAACTGCGAACCCATCCTCGTCTTCAAACCCTTCGCGACGCACGCATCCCCGAGCTCTATGACCACGATCGGTCATCACCCTTCAACTCGTCGGAGCGCCAGCTCCCTCCGCCGCCAACCACTCGTAGTTTGCCACCCCAAACGCGCCAGAATTTGACTTTGAACTTCGGCTCTTTGTAGCCAAAATCCGAGATGCTCACCCAATAAAAATCGATCATACCCGTTCACAATGAAGATCTCACCTAGCTCTAGAGGATTGAATTGGTAGTTTTTGATATTAGGTGATGTATTAAGAGAATTTCATGGAGGAAGAATGAAGCTTCTCGTTCGTTCAAGCAGAAAGCAGCGGCAGTCTAAAATTTGACCGCGTGAGATAAAAGATATGTCCCCCTTTAATCAATTTTTATTTTATTTAATTTCCAAAAATACCTGTTTGTTGATACGAACTCCAAATCGAACCCAACGACTGTCGTCCCTAGCTAAATACGCCCATTATGAACATAATACGATGTGTCCCGTAAGCTAATTCTAATCAGTTTTCATCAAAATTAAAATATCAATCAATGTATATTGAATTTAAACGTAAATTTTAATTTACCGGGGCCACATACTGACTCCGAAAATTACAAAAAATAATAATCTAGCTATGTTTTGATGATACGGTCCTAACAAAACTAGTTTCATCGAATTTAGAGATCGTTTGAAAAATGGTCATTTTCCAGTCGATTACATTTAAACCGAATTGACAAAACACTTTTAAATTCACCGCCCTCACATATTAATTCCAAAAATTATGAAATTTGAAACCTAACAATAATTTTACATTTCGGATCCAATAAAAGTGGTTTCGTCGAAAACGGAGGTCGTTTGCAAAATGGCTATTTTTAAGGGCTATATATTATAGTGAAAATAAGGCTAAGGTCCCTAAAACTTATTGAAATACACGCCACATCCCTGTTATGTTTCATTTTCAATCCCGCCCCATATTTTCACTTGGTCCTCCTCCTTTCCAGGGACTTCCGCCTTCCCACTTTAAACACTACGCCTTCTACGTATTTCTGCCAAAAAAATGCGCCTCCAAGTAAAATAAAAACAAAAAATCTAAAATCTGGAAATAATCCCAGAAGTCCATGAAAAGAAAAAAATATTTGCATATATGTATGCAACTATTTCCTATAGTTGCATACATATATGCAACTTTTTGAATACGCATACACATATGTTCAGACGCATCTTGAATAACCGCATACATATATGCAGTTTTTCTGTATATCCGCATACATATGTGCATATATGTGAAAATATATGTAAAAGTGAAAAAGTTGCTCGTGCGTGTGGTGTTTTCAAATAAATGCTTGGGAAGATGCATGTACTTACAATATGCGCATACATGTATGCATTTGTACTGCAGTTTTGACGCAGAATTGAAATAAAGGCATACATGTATGTAACTAATTGAATTATATGCATCTTTTGATGCATTTTACTGCATTTCGTTGTTTTTGTGTAATTTTTGATCTTGACATTGTTTTTGATGTTTTTTCACCTGAATTTTTTCACGATTAATTTTTTTAATTAATTACGAATTAATGTGTTTTTTTTGTTTTTTTAGTGTACTTTCGAAAAAATAGGGACTAAATTTACAATATGTTTATGACCGGACTTGAGCCTAATTTAAAACGTTAATATGGACCTATAAAAAATGCACCCTACATTATATTCTATGGCGACTATTTTAAATTTTAAACTGGACATAATTTACAATTTATAAAGTGAAATCTCAGTTTCTTACATTCGTTAGAAAGATATAGCTAAACAGATTCAAATGTTTTTGGTTTTACTGAAATCTGATTTATACTGAATTATATATATTCATTTGAAAATTAAAATCGAATTTTCAAACTACCGTGCCATTTCAAACTCTATTTATAATTAAAATAAATTTATTCATCCTAACTTCATTTAAAATAAATTTTTATCTTTATTATTTAAAATAAATCATTTTAAATATTCAAAATCCATTTAAATAGCTAAAATAAAAATTTTAAATTGGTTCTGAAAATCCGGGTTGTTACACATGCGTAGTAGGTCTTATTTTTCTAGATAAGTAGAGATTTCGAAAAAGTCATTCCCTTGTACATTTCTATAGAAATGTACTATATGAAAGGTAGCCCCTTTCCAACATTATATGGAATCCATTCTCCGTATGTGCATATGCTAATTTTTTTTGTAGAGTCTACCATACCCAAAGATTAATAATGGTAATGATCATGGATATTTTACGGTCTTATTTTAATATGATTTTATACAATGGGTCAATAGAAATAATATCGCTATTTTACTAATGTAAGGTAAAAATTCGGCATTGTTTATGTGTGGCATGGTTTTATGAGATATCTTTTCTTTCTAAAGAATTTATTGTTTATTAGATAAATAAATTGTTGCGGTGTGAGTTTTCCCGCTTTGGTATTGCAGACTGATCTAGGTGTTATTTTCCTTGATTCAAAGGTCAGACCAAGTACTTTTATTTTGATCAGAATAATATTTACCTATACTTTGTAAATTTTTTGTGTATTTGTGTGTGTATATATCAATTTTACAAAATTATTTAATAAAGCTTTATTATGATAAAAAAAGGGACGGTTCGGCTTAAGTCCTTCTTAAGTTTCAAAATACACCAAACATCATTAACAAAAAAGTATGTAAATTAAGTCCTTAAAATTAAGTTACCAAATAATTGCATAACTTATGCAATTATTCAATGAATAATTGCAGACATTATGTAATTATATTAAAAAGTAATAGGCAATCCCGCAACTATTCTATAAAAATTTGAGTAAAATTCTGCAATTATTCATAAAAAAATGCACAAATATCCAAAATTATTCAAAGAATAATGGCAGATATTTATATAAAATTTGGGTAAAACTACGTAAATGTTGCAGTTATTCGCTGAACAATGATATAATTATACATGACTATTCAATAATTAAATTCTAGGAATTGAATTTACAATCATTTTATAGAAATCAGTTTTCATGTATTAAGTTTGATTTTGAAAACCTATGCCTAATATTCATTGATATACATATATATAATCTATCTTTAAATGATTTTACAATGATCAATTTATTTTACAAAGAAATGGATTTTCAAAGTTAAACCAATTTATTTTTTTCCAAAAATACAAAGAGTTGTCGGCATGCTCTACCCCTATATGTCAACATATTAACCGTGATTTTCAAGAACTAAATTTCAAAAGAAGCGTACTTTCATATTTTCTCTTCGCACATGGACATTACCTTTGTCCCCTATAAGTGCCATATGTAATGTCCCGCATTTTCTGTGACTGGATATTTAATATATTTTATTATATTAAATGCCAAATTAGAATTATAAATGGAATTATAATATATAATTTGTTTATTAGAAACGAAGTTGAATATATAATTTATATTTATATTTCAAACGAGCTCGAAACAAGGCAGTAGTACGTAATATTGAATTTTGAACTTCAATTGAATATACAGAATCCATTTTAAGTCGGATTTCTATGAAACAACAATTGTTTGAGTCTAATTAATAATAATTTTCTAGCGGAAGAGAAAATTCGAGATTCCATCTTATAAATTGTAAGTTATGTCAAAATCAAAATTTAAAATAATTGTTGTGGATTCGTTAATAAATTATAATGTTTATTTTATTTAATAAATAGAAATTTGGATATCGTTAAATTTGAAAATATTATCGTTAAGCTATAAATTTCATATTCGCTTTTATTGGAAGTGATATACTATTTTATTGGGATATGTATGATAATAATAATTTATTATTAAATTGGAAATTTTTGGAATTTTATAATATTATATCAATATTATATAAGCGTTATAAATAACCGTTTTTCAAACAGCCTCTTTTCCAATGAAACGAACTTTATTGGAATGTGTATAGTTAATTATTGCTATATTTCTAGTTTGAAAATAAACGGAGTTGTTTTATCGGTAGACGAAATTTAAGGGTAACCGATGAATAAATTGAGATCTAAATAACGTCCTTTTGCAAATGGAGTCCGTTTTCCATGAAATTTACTTCATTGGGACCGCAACGTCAAAACGTAGTAGTGTATTTATTTTCATTGCATTTGGAGTTTGGACATAGCCGTGTGTATCTTAAACGTTAACTTAAATAACGTTATAAATTAAATAACTAAATTAAAATGAAAATGTCAAATCAAACAAAAATTTATATATAAATTAAAAATATCAAATTCCTATTTCTTTATGTCTAGTAACCATCCACCTTGTCACAAGCCTGCAAGGTCCTATCCAAATCAATAGCACTGCCTCAATTGTCACCTAGCACTGTCTAAAGTTTACTCAATAAAAGATATTATTGCATATTTGTGTAATGTACTTTATTTTCCCCTAGAATCCAACCACCGAATACTGTATATGCAAATATACAAATCAAGGAAGAATTTTGCAAATTGAAATAAATATTGGACTTTGATCACACCCTAGCCCATCTACCATAACCTATCGACCGTAGTAACCTGAAATGAAAGTTTAGGCTTGTCCATTTTCAATTGTACAAACCTGCAAAACCCATACCCCATTCATTTTCAATTGTACAAAAATTGCAAAACTTAAGGACTAAGAGATTAGGCAGTACACACCTAAGTTGAAAAACGCAGCCATCATACAGAAATGAAAACACACTGGTCTACTGTATAAATTTGAAGCCTACCCTCTACCGATGTTACAAAGATAGCTTAAGGACTGTATTTCCTTTTCACCATTTCCATCACTTCAAAACCCATAACCAGATCGTAACATTTATGAAAACATAATATATCTAAGAGTATGGCTAAAACAGAGTAGAATAATACGTGATAGTTATCCCCTCCATTTCCCTATATATATAGGGCGTCTTCTCCACTTTTTCTCCAGAAAACAATTGAAACCATCACCAATTCATTTGTAGGTTTTACAAAAAAAAAATATTCGCAAATGATGTGTAAACTGAAACATATGTGTTATTGGAGACCAACTGCTCTGTGAAGGGTTGGCCAGTTTTTGTTGTGGCCTTTCATTTGAATAGAAAGAATGGAAGTTGAGAAACCCAGAGAAGGGAGAACTAGCAAGCACGAATTAGTTCGGAAGTCGAATAGGAGATTGGTGAGAGGTCTGCTGGTGTTGGATAGCGGTCCGGTGGAGAACAGATGGTCGGCATGCTGGTGGGTACTCCGGTGGTCAGGGAGGTTGCGCGGATGACGGAAGACGTGATATGAAGGGGTGTTCCGGCAAGGCTGGCGAAGTCCTGAGGCGGTTCCAGTGGGCTTGAGTTAGAGAAATGGACGGGTAATGGTGAGGGACAGTTTTGGCATTCACGAGAGAAAAATAAAGAGGGAGCAGCAGCTTTAAGGTAGAGAATGGAGAAGAAATACTTAATGTGGTCCTAAATGATATTAATGGGCCTAATCATGCTTAATTATTTAACGTAAGCAACTTCTTAATTTTATATTAAGTTATCAATATAATATAACATAACCAGTTTGTTTACAACATTTGACTAAACATGTTTTAAAGTCCTAATCCATTTTAACGTGACCAAGCCTAACTCCTAGTAGTGTGCTTTTTACATATGATATGGTCTCATAACTGAGAAGGTCCAGTCCATGCCTAATTATAATTATACACAGCCCAATCATGTTTAGTATTGGACCTAATTAAATTTTAATTTGCTTAATCATAATCCTATTCTAACATTAATAGTATACATATTGGCCTGTAAAAATAGATTTGTAATAACCCGGAAATCTGGGCCAGTTTAAAATTTTTATTTTGGCAATTTTAGTGAATTTTGATTATTTAAAATGAATTATTTTAAATAATAATGACGAGAAATTTATTTTGAATATAATTCGAACGTATATATTCGTTTGAATCGTCGATAGAATATAAATATTTATTTATATTTATAAAAGGAATTGAAAATGGCGTGGTAGTTCGATAATTCGATTTCAAACTTCAAATGAACATACCGGGTGCAAAATAAATCGGATTTTAGCGAAACCAAAAATAATAGAATCTAATAGAGAATATCTTTCCAACGAATCCGAAAAATCAAAATTTCATAGCAGGAATAAAAAGATATGCCCAGTTGAAAATTCTGAATAGTCGCTATGGAATTCAGGCCCTTAAAAATGGAAATTTTGCAAATGACCTCGGATTTCGACGAAACTACTTTTGTTGGGGCCGCGATGTCAAATTATTGCTAGGTTTCAAATTTCATAATTTTTCGAATCAATATGTGAGCGTGACAAGGGAAAACGTGTTTGACCAGTTTTAGTTGATTTTAATCGACTGGAAAATGGCCATTTTCCAAACGGTCTCAGAATTTGACGAAATCAGTTTTGTTAGGACCGTATCATTAATACGAAGCTAGAAAATATTTTTCAGGAATTTTTCGAGTTAGTATGTGACCCTGGTAATTTGAAATGTGCATTTAAATTGAATATATAAAGAATTATACTTTAAATTCAATGGAAACTGATCGAAACAGTCGGATCAGCTTACGATACATATTCCATTGTGTTCGGAATGGGGGTAATTAGCTATCGACGACAGGCAGTAGGCCTCGTTTAGAGGTCGTATGAAAAAGTCAACTTTTTGTAAATTAAATAATTAAAATAATTAAAATAAAATTCCCCTTCCCTCTTCCTTCTAACTATTCTGCCCCCCCCCCCCCCCCCCGTTCAAAATCATTCGGAAAAAAAAACCTGACAGCGTCGATCGCCCCCCTATCGCCGCCAATCGGAGTCGCTCCGATGAGCAGCCGCCGCCCCCTCTCCTTCTTATCCACCTCGTCCTCCTCCTTCTTCCCCAATCGCAGAAAGCCCCCTGTATCGCAAGCAGCCGCCGCCCCCTATCCCCTTCTCCGACGCACCCACCCCCCCACATTCGACCGACGCCCAGATCGAGACCCCCCCACCCCTCTACCTGCTGTAAGTTTTTTTTATTTACTTAGTTTATTTATTTATTTTAAGGTAATATGTTTTATTAAAAAAATGCGATCTTTATGTAGTGAATAACCTATAAAAATATAATCCTTTATATTCATGTAGCGAATAAAAGATTTGACCTTTATTGAAGAAAAATCAGATTTTTAGTCAAGGAAAGACGAGATTTTTATATATTGAATAGCAGAGAAAAAATTCGATTTTTATATATTGAATAGCAGAATAAAAATTCGATTTTTATATATTGAATAGCAAAGTAAAAATTCGATTTTTATATATTGAATAGTAGAGTAAAAATTCGATTTTTATATATTGAATAGCGAAGTAAAAATTCAATTTTTATATATTGAATAGCAGAGTAAAAATTCGATTTTTATATATTGAATAGCAGAGAAAAAATTTGATTTTTATATATTGAATAGCAGAGTAAGAATTCGATTTTTATATATTGAACAGCAGAGAAAAAATTCAATTTTTATATATTGAATAGCAGAGTAAAAATTCGATTTTTATATATTGAATAGAAGAGTAAAAATTCGATTTTTATATATTGAATAGCAAAGTAAAAATTCGATTTTTATATATTGAATAGCAAAGTAAAAATTCGATTTTTATATATTGAATAACGAAGTAAAAATTCGATTTTTATAAATTGAATAGCGAAGTAAAAATTCGATTTTTATATATTGAATAGCGAAGTAAAAATTCTTTTTTTATATATTGAATAGCAAAGTGAAAATTCGATTTTTACATATGTAGAGAATACGGGCAAAGAAAGTGACAAGAGGCAAGAACGGCGGAGATTTTCTACATATGAAGAGTCATGGTGTTGGATTAGCTATTCTGTGAGAACTTCTCACCTTTAATTTTGTTTTTCTAGTTAATATATATATACTAGGATGCTGACGGTGTTTAGTAGCACCCGACACCCATCGTCCACAGACCATGGACAACTTGTATGCTTATTTGTTTGATTTTGACGTGTAGTTAATTGTGTGATGTGATGTGAAATGAAATAAAATATTTATATAGTTAAAAATATTTTATAGTTAAAAATAGAGTTTTTAACGTGTATATGAAATGAAATAAAAATAAACAAATCTGACGATTTGTTTACATACACACATTTTACTGATATTGATTGGGACGATAAATTTTACACATCGCCCAACTGCACAAATAAAATCTGTGTTTGATTGTTTGAAACCCCACATGGGTATTGGGATGATATATGACATACACTAATCCCAATAATTAATTGTATGTCGATCGATTGATTGACAGACTGCTATGAGCGTTAAATATTTATATTTGATGCTTATACAGTTTAGTATGTGTAACACCCCGAAAATTCTATAACTGTGAAATTAACAAATTAAAGTATATTTAATTTCAAATCAAAGAACTAAGGGAAACGGGATACGCCATTGCGTTCGTCTCGGAAAAATACGCAAAATAGAGTCCGAGTTTTCAAAAAACGGAGTCCGTATGAAGAAGATATGGCCTTCGGAAGTTTGAGAATCAAGTTTAAATTCAAACAGAATAAATCAGGTTTAAATTCGAAAATGGGGCCCAATGGGCCAGGGCGGAAAAAGTCCCGCCTGACGCACCCAGGTCGACTGGGCTGTTGACCTGGTCTAACCAGGTCGACAGGCCTGTCGACAGGGCTGTCGACAGGGGTGTCGACCTGGTCCAGACCCAGGTCGAGCCCAGTCTAACCCGGCTGGCCTATTCTCTATGTGGTCGATTTTCTGTGGTCTGCTTTGTCATTAGGGCTAGGTGGCAGGCTCTAATTGGTCTCTCTATCGAATGAATGGCTACGATCAATCCAAGCAACATCAATGGTCCTAATCAGTTCCTAACCTCTATATAAACAACCCTAGACTAAACCCTAATCTATTCATTCAAAAATAAGAACATAGCCTCCATGTTGCTGAGGAACGACTAGGAGTAGCCACCAAATTGGAGAGAGGATTAGGAGGAAGATTCTAAAGCTTAAAGCAACCTAAACAAATCAATTCAACAAAGGAATTTGCGTCTTCAATCCCTAAACTAGAGAATTCATCACACCATTGTAAGTAGAGTATTACTTTGGTATGGATAAACAATTGTTGAATTGTGGCAAATAAAGTAATTCATATTTGTGCGTTCTTATCAATTTGAAATATTATATACGTTTGGATATTTATGAATTATGTTATTCATTATAAAGAACTACATGCGGTAGTTCTATGCAAGTATACGTTTGGAATATTTCGCAAATTATGTAATCCATGTTGAAGCTACATGTATGTAGTTGATTTAAATTCATGCAAGTTTGGGGTTTTGCTTCTATGCCACCATGATGTATATTTTTGTGCATAAATCATTTTGTAAGTAATTGGAACAAGTTTGGTTATTATCCATATGAAATTATGTTGAGAATTTGGCATCATGTATAAAGCCATGCTTTTGTACTAGAAATCCTATTTGCAAATTTATGAATATGGCTAGGCTATGAATGATATTTGGCATAATTGAAAACCATGATTAAGTCTATCTTGTTTACAAGAATTTTATGATGACATATGTGGTACATAGCTAGGTTAGGTTCAAAAATCCCTTTTTGCAAGTTTACATGACTAAAGTAAGAATCATGATTTCATGTTAGAGATATTTATGCCATGCTTATGTTTGACATTATGCCATGCTTATGTTTGACATTGTGCATAAATAAAAGTATAGGTTCATGTTGTAGTTATGACTATGAGTCAATAATGATACCCAATTTAGACCCTTATCTCAACTACAAGTTCACATGCTTTGATTCATGTCACCTATGCTTTATGACCAAAGTATATGTCATTACTATGCAAGTACACCAGTTTCTATTTTGTATTTCCAACGTCATATTGCAAGTTCATGCGCTCACATTCCCCTCTTTGTGTATCACGCTTTAAGCCTCCCCTTTTCGCATGGCTAAATTGGGCTTTAAAAGGCTAAGCCCAATATATATAAACGGACGTGTAAAACGGGGGAAAATAACGTTGGGTTAAAATTACTAATGAATGAAAATATAAAATAGAAGGGCCCAAGTTCAAGTATGGGTTGGGCCCATGATTGGTGTAACCTTTACACCAGTAACTTAATAATGGGCCGCAAATATTTACATATAAGAAATAAAGAAGAATGACAAGATATGTAAATGTAGAAAATACGATGTGTTTAACCCGAGGTTGGATTGAGTTGTGATGTAAACCTGCCCGGAACCGCCCGACTGTCCAGTAGTCACAACAATACCTATCCAATGTGGGAGGTTAAACATGGAGCCTAATAAGGACCCGAGGTTAGACTGAGTTGTGGCGTAAGACTGCCCGGAACCAACCGGCAACAGGCAGCCACAACAATACCTGTCTAATGTGAGAGGTCAGGGCCTTAATAAGACAATTAAGGCTGAGTCAGGATTGTTAGGATTAAGTGAACTAAAGACTTAATCAAAATGGAACATGCTAAACTAAACGGACTGGTGGGGGTTAGGTTAGAAAACACTTAACCAACTTAGCATGTTGGCTAGAGATAGAAAACCTAGTAACGGGGGACCCTTTTCAGCAGTAACCCTAAAAGGTGTATCAGGATACCCTGAAACTAGGCAGGGTGGGGCACGATTACTGGGTTGATTGTAAGAGGTCAAATCGACGGCGGTGGTGTAGCAGTGTAGGTTCTAACGGAGTGCGGGCGTGCACACACTCCGGTGCAGAAAAATAAGGCACTGGACACCAGTAGAATACCTGTGCACTCTAAGGTTGTGTCGGGCCGCCACCATGGGACTTGATACACCCCATGGTGGGACCAGCATAGGTAACTACAACATCGGGGGCCGTAAGACACATGTAACTATGCGAGTAGGAGCCGATCATCATAGAATGGATCACATCACCCTGATTATGGGGTGCCAGTTGGAAACTAGTTTATATGGGTTCAGAGATCAACATGGGGTACGATAGATATTCGACCCTAGACAACTTAACCAAGTTTATAGTGCATGCCCACTTCTTGTTTATACTTATCATACCCAGTTCTTTATTCATAGACAAAATAGTACTAGACTTACTTAGGCTTTATGTCTGACTCTACTTTTCTTTCGTCTTCTTTCTTCCGTTCCCCCCCCCCCCCAGGTCCTCAGCGAGGGAACACAGCAGCTTGACCAACCTCAACATCCAGCTTGAAGAAGAGAAATGTATTGCTTGGACTTTCCTGTTTTGAACTATGGCTTTGGACAATCCACTATGGGGCTTTTGCAGTTTATCTATGTTTTATTTATGCTTCTTTAAATAATGTACTCAAGACAGATTATGAAAGTGTTATGTTATGTTTTTGGAAAGGATGTTGTTGTAACACGTATTTGACTCTATGAAATAAAGTTTGTTGTTCTTCCGCTGTTTACAAATATGTGTTCTTATATCTGTCTTGTATATCTGTGACTTGTACTTATAAACCTCCACCAAAATTAGGGCATTCCCTTTGAGAGTGACGCTAACGGAGGTGGGGTGTTTCACTTGGTATCAGAGCATGGTTTACCAGATAAGATAAAAAGTTTTGAAAAATTATTTTCAAAAAGGAAATTTAAAGAAGCATTTTTAAAAGAAAAATATTATTTTATTTTAAAAAGTCAAAGTCCACTCCCCAAAGCCATAGGTACTATCTCTTATCCTTCGTTTTGAATCTATCCTTTTTGTTTCAGCATGTCTGAAGATCTTAACTTGCCGGAAGGAGTGCCAATACCTGGTTGGTTTAGACGGTTCTTAGAAGCAAGGGCCACTCAGCCAGGTCCTACCATTCCTCCTCCCCCAGCGGAAGGAAATCATCCAGCTACAGCAGCACCTTTTCCTCCACCTCCTCCTCGGGGAAACACATTCGCTAAGATATGCAAAGATTTTAAAGCTGTGGGAGGAAGGGATTTCCATGGAACTGAGTCCTTCGTGGCAGCTAGAAATTGGCTGAAAGAGACGGAGGACCTATTCATCATCTTTGAGGTAGAGGATAGACAAAAAGTACAGTTGGCAGTGTGGCTATTGAAGGGCGAGGCTTCCTACTGGTGGGAAGTCACTAATGCTGAAAGACCAGTGGAGACATGGGAGGACTTTAGGGTAAGATTTGAGACTAAATTTCTCTCAGATGCGGAAAGAAGTTTGCAGTTGGAAAAATTCTTATTTCTTAAGCAAGGGGACAAGACAGTCAGAGAGTATGTGAATCAATTCGATGAGCTGGCTAGGTTTGGGCTTGACCTAGTCAATACCCCGCACAAGAAGGCTCTCCGTTTCGTCAAAGGGTTGAATGAGCCATTACACAGTTTGGCCATGACCCATATACCCATGGGAGCCACGTATGAAAGATTGGTGCAAATGGCATTGCTGAATGAAGAGGATAAGGGCAAGAAGAAAGAGGGTTTGCAGCCCAAGAAGACAGACTTTAAGAAAGGCGGGAAAGGCAACAAAGAGAAGAGGAAGTGCAATTTCTGTGGCAAAGTGGGGCACTTAGTAAAGGACTGCCGGAAAAAGAAGGCCAAGGAGAATGGTGGGTGCTTTTCTTGCGGTGAGACAGGCCACAGGGCTAAGGACTGCCCAAAGAAACGAGGACAGGGGCAGAGGGCTGGATCCAACCCAGGGGCACAGGTTCATGTGCTGGAAGCGCCACCTCTGCAACAGCGAGGTATAAATACTTCTGTAGAAAGTGTAGTTTATCTTTATGATCACCCCGTTCGCACTTTATTTGATTCCGGCGCATCACACTCCTTTATCTCGTCTGCTTTAGTAGAATCTCTGCACCTAAAAACTAGTATGGTAGAGGACCCCTTAATTGTTTCAAACCCAATTGGGGGCCCAGCTCATTTGTCTATGATCTGTGTGGGATTGAAAATTTCTATTCTAAGCGTAGAATTTCAATGTAGTGCCTTTGTTTTGGGCTTTTCGGGTTATGGTTTGATTTTGGGCATGGATTGGCTGTCCAGTAATGGGGCCATCCTTGATTGTGAGAAAAGGGTTGTTAGGCTCCTAACCCAGCTCAGTAATACTTTGAAAATTTCTTGTAATCCCTCGCATGCGGTTATGCTTAGTTATCTTGAATTTCTAGATGCCTCTGTTGAAAACTTGCATTCAGTTAGAGTGGTCCGGGAATATCCGGATATCTTCGAAGAGGTGAAGGGCTTGCTTCCGAAGCGGGAAATAGACTTCCGCATATATCTTGTAGATAATGCAAAGCCCGTTGCGTTGCCCGTTAGACACATGGCTCCACGAGAAAGGAAAGAGCTCAGAAAATAGATTAAAGAGCTTCTAGAAAAGGGGTTCATTAGGAGGAGCATTTCAGAATGGGGCGCTCCAGTGGTGTTCGCTACAAAGGCGGATGGTTCACTCCGTCTATGTGTTGACTATAGGGAGCTCAACAAGCTAACGAAAAAGAATAGGCACCCTCTCCCTAGAATTGACGATTTATTTGACCAGCTTGTAGGAGCGTCTGTTTTCTCCCAGCTCGATTTAGCAACCGGTTTTCATCAGCTAAGGGTGGCTGAAGATAGCATCGATAAAACGGCGTTCAGAACCCCAGACGGTTTCTTTGAATGGCTTGTCATGCCTTTCGGCTTGACAAATGCACCGGCTTACTTCGTGGACCTGATGAGTAGGGTATTTAGAGATTTCCTCAACAAATTCGTAGTGGTCTTCGTAGATGATATCCTTATCTTCTCAAAGAATGAAGAGGAACATGCTCAACACTTAAGGGCAATCATGGAAACTTTGCGAGTCCATTAACTAAAAGCCAAATTCTCCAAATGCCACTTTTGGAGAGAAGAGGTGAGGTTCCTTGGGCACATAGTATCCAAACAAGGGTTAGTAGTGGACCCTGCTAAGGTGGTGGCGGTACAGGACTGGAAGACACCAAGGAATGCGACTGAGGTCCGAAGTTTTCTAGGACTAGCAGGTTTCTATCGAAAATTCATAAGGGATTTTGCGAAAATCTCAGCTCCGCTCACGAAGTTGACAATTGTTTATTTTCAAGAGATAATTCATCTATGTGGGATACCTTCTAGTAAGTGAACAAGATCCAAGATTCACTAGTGAATTTTGGAGAGCTTGCATGGAACCATGAGTACGCAGTTAGGCTTGAGCCAAGTATACTAGAAGTAGAGTAAGTGAAAAAGGAACGAGGGGCAATAGTGAAATAGGTTCCAACTCATATTTTGGAAACAAGAATTAAGAAACTACGAAATCGTGAAATTAAAGACGGACAAAGCATAATGGAGTTAAGCTCAAGAAATGCGGCTTAGAAGATTGAAGACTAGATTCGTGCATAATATCTCTTCTTAAGAGTATATCCTTGATCCCTCTCTTCCTGCAGAACTTACTTGCATGGTATCTTTTCTGTATATCCTCTCGGTCCCATTCTCAGTCCAATTTCTGTTGCAAACCACATAGGGAATATGACTCATCTGTTAGTAACACATGTTGGGGCTCGAGGGTGTTCATCGGTTTGACTAAAGTTTTTGGGTTTTATAAGATACAGATTGGTCTTAGGAAGGGACTCCCTTGCGACCTAAAAGGAGTCCATCATGCTTAGTTTCCTAGAATCATATATGGTGGTTGGGTTGAGTAACTCTTTGGGTGTCAGTCTGATGTTGATTTCGGTCTTCGGGGCTGATGCTTAGAGAGTTCTTCTCCTAATCAATATATATGTGGCATAGGTTTTCAGTTTTGACATTGCCTAATGGGCACAGAGTTTTTACTTGCTTCCATCATTCGACTATACCTTTAGATTGGAACAATTGGGAAAATGGCCTATAGATTAGAGCTACCCGAGAAGTTGGCTGGAGTCCACAACGTTTTTCACGTTTCACATCTCCGAAAATGTCTACATGAGTCAGCTGAAGTGGTAAAGCCAAATATCCTCGAAGAGGCCGAAGTGGAACGCGAAGCAACCATAAGAAAAGTTCCGACCCACATCTTAGGAACGGAAGTGAAGAAACTACGCAACCGCGAAGTCAAGCTCGTCAAAGTTCAGTGGAGCGACGCCGAGGGAGACGCGACTTGGGAAACTGAAGCTAGAATACGCACTGCCTAACCTTTTCTGTTCGAGGGTACATCCTTGATCTTTCTTTTTCCTTAAGTTGCGCTTTTATCTATCTTTTTAGGTATATTTCCTCGACCGTATCTTTTAGGTAGAAGCCCTTTGGATGGAAACATGTAGTTGAAACATGTTATGGATGATGGTTGCAAGTGGTTGCAAGTGATTGCTAGTGGTTGCTCGTGGTTGCATATACACACACAATCAAGGTTTTAGATCGGCTCAGTCACTTCATATTGCATATGCATATATGTTTGCACTCGTATATGGTTGAACATTAATGTGTTGTCATGTGGATGTTGCATTTGTATTGAATGATTGTGCACACATGTAGAATCAAGAATAGGAAAATTTGCATACATAATGGATTCATGGCACTTACATAATTCGCATTAAGGAGGTCAACTGAATCAGTAGACCGCCTGATTTTGCATTAGATAAGTTCATGTACACACACACTTCGCATGTGATCATGAAGCATTAGACATCTTTTAAGGACAATGGATACTCGTGTTTGATGGATGAGTAGATGGATGATTGGATGTTAGGATATACATTTTCCTACGCTTGAAGATTTCGGGGACGAAATCCTTTTAAGTGGGGGAGAATGTAACACCCCGAAAATTCTACAACTATGAAATTAACAAATTAAAGTATAATTAATTTCAAATCAAAGAACTAAGGGAAACGGGATACGCCATTGCGTTCGTCTCGGAAAAATACGCGAAATAGAGTCCGAGTTTTCGAAAAACGGAGTCCGTATGAAGAAGATATGGCCTTCGGAAGTTTGAGAATCAAGTTTAAATTCAAACAGAATAAATCAGGTTTAAATTCGAAAATGGGGCCCAATGGGCCAGGGCGGAAAAAGTCCCGCCTGACGCACCCAGGTCGACTGGGCTGTCGACCTGGTCTAACCAGGTCGACAGGCCTGTCGACAGGGCTGTCGACAGGGGTGTCGACCTGGTCCAGACCCAGGTCGAGCCCAGTCTAACCCGGCTGGCCTATTCTCTATGTGGTCGATTTTCTGTGGTCTGCTTTGTCATTAGGGCTAGGTGGCAGGCTCTAATTGGTCTCTCTATCAAATGAATGGCTACGATCAATCTAAGCAACATCAATGGTCCTAATCAGTTCCTAACCTCTATATAAACAACCCTAGACTAAACCCTAATCTATTCATTCAAAAATAAGAACATAGCCGCCATGTTGCTGAGGAACGACTAGGAGTAGCCACCAAATTGGAGAGAGGATTAGGAGGAAGATTCTAAAGCTTAAAGCAACCTAAACAAATCAATTCAACAAAGGAATTTGCGTCTTCAATCCCTAAACTAGAGAATTCATCACACCATTGTAAGTAGAGTATTACTTTGGTATGGATAAACAATTGTGTTGGTTTGTATGCTTGAATTGTGGCAAATAAAGTAATTCATATTTGTGCGTTCTTATCAATTTGAAATATTATATACGTTTGGATATTTATGAATTATGTTATTCATTATAAAGAACTACATGCGGTAGTTCTATGCAAGTATACGTTTGGAATATTTCGCAAATTATGTAATCCATGTTGAAGCTACATGTATGTAGTTGATTTAAATCCATGCAAGTTTGGGGTTTTGCTTCTATGCCACCGTGATGTATATTTTTGTGCATAAATCATTTTGTAAGTAATTGGAACAAGTTTGGTTATTATCCATATGAAATTATGTTGAGAATTTGGCATCATGTATTAAGCCATGCTTTTGTACTAGAAAACCTATTTGCAAATTTATGAATATGGTTAGGCTATGAATGATATTTGGCATAATTGAAAACCATGATTAAGTCTATCTTGTTTACAAGAATTTTATGATGACATATGTGGTACATAGCTAGGTTAGGTTCAAAAATCCCTTTTTGCAAGTTTACATGACTAAAGTAAGAATCATGATTTCATGTTAGAGATATTTATGCCATGCTTATGTTTGACATTATGCCATGCTTATGTTTGACATTGTGCATAAATAAAAGTATAGGTTCATGTTGTAGTTATGACTATGAGTCAATAATGATACCCAATTTAGACCCTTATCTCAACTACAAGTTCACATGCTTTGATTCATGTCACCTATGCTTTATGACCAAAGTATATGTCATTACTATGCAAGTACACAAGTTTCTATTTTGTATTTCCAACGTCATATTGCAAGTTCATGCGCTCACATTCCCCTCTTTGTGTATCACGCTTTAAGCCTCCCCTTTTCGCATGGCTAAATTGGGCTTTAAAAGGCTAAGCCCAATATATATAAACGGACGTGTAAAACGGGGGAAAATAACGTTGGGTTAAAATTACTAATGAATGAAAATATAAAATAGAAGGGCCCAAGTTCAAGTATGGGTTGGGCCCATGATTGGTGTAACCTTTACACCAGTAACTTAATAATGGGCCGCAAATATTTACATATAAGAAATAAAGAAGAATGACAAGATATGTAAATGTAGAAAATACGATGTGTTTAACCCGAGGTTGGATTGAGTTGTGATGTAAACCTGCCCAGAACCGCCCGGCTGTCCAGTAGTCACAACAATACCTATCCAATGTGGGAGGTTAAACATGGAGCCCAATAAGGACCCGAGGTTAGACTGAGTTGTGGCGTAAGACTGCCCGGAACCAACCGGCAACAGGCAGCCACAACAATACCTGTCTAATGTGAGAGGTCAGGGCCTTAATAAGACAATTAAGGCTGAGTCAGGATTGTTAGGATTAAGTGAACTAAAGACTTAATCAAAATGGAACATGCTAAACTAAACGGACTGGTGGGGGTTAGGTTAGAAAACACTTAACCAACTTAGCATGTTGGCTAGAGATAGAAAACCTAGTAACGGGGGACCCTTTTCAGCAGTAACCCTAAAAGGTGTATCAGGATACCCTGAATCTAGGTAGGGTGGGGCACGATTACTGGGCTGATTGTAAGAGGTCAAATCGACGGCGATGGTGTAGCAGTGTAGGTTCTAACGGAGTGCGGGCGTGCACACACTCCGGTGCAGAAAAATAAGGCACTGGACACCAGTAGAATACCTGTGCACTCTAAGGTTGTGTCGGGCCGCCACCATGGGACTTGATACACCCCATGGTGGGACCAGCATAGGTAACTACAACATCGGGGGCCGTAAGACACATGTAACTATGCGAGTAGGAGCCGATCATCATAGAATGGATCACATCACCCTGATTATGGGGTGCCAGTTGGAAACTAGTTTATATGGGTTCAGAGATCAACATGGGGTACGATAGATATTCGACCCTAGACAACTTAACCAAGTTTATAGTGCATGCCCACTTCTTGTTTATACTTATCATACCCAGTTCTTTATTCATAGACAAAATAGTACTAGACTTACTCGGGCTTTATGTCTGACTCTACTTTTCTTTCGTCTTCTTTCTTCCATTCCCCCCCCCCCCAGGTCCTCAGGGAGGGAACACAGCAGCTTGACCAACCTCAACATCCAGCTTGAAGAAGAGAAATATATTGCTTGGACTTTCCTGTTTTGAACTATGGCTTTGGACAATCCACTATGGGGCTTTTGCAGTTTATCTATGTTTTATTTATGCTTCTTTAAATAATGTACTCAAGACAGATTATGAAAGTGTTATGTTATGTTTTTGGAAAGGATGTTGTTGTAACACGTATTTGACTCTATGAAATAAAGTTTGTTGTTCTTCCGCTGTTTACAAATATGTGTTCTTATATCTGTCTTGTATATCTGTGACTTGTACTTATAAACCTCCACCAAAATTAGGGCATTCCCTTTGAGAGTGACCCTAACGGAGGTGGGGTGTTTCAGTATGCACTTTGGATGATGGTTGATTATTCATCGTTGTTATTGTGTACATGTGGTGTAGAAAATCCATATAATTAACATTATATGGTAATTGATTGGGCTTCATTCCAGTTTTGAATAGAAATATTTGAATAGAAACATTTGAAAAAGAAATATTTGGAAAAGAAATATTTGAAAAAGAAATATTTGAATAGAAATATTTGAAGAAGAAATATTTGAAATAGAATGTATAAAGCCGTGTTGATTAGACTTACGCCATTTTGACGTGAACGATATTTATATCGATTTCATTCATTTTATAATGAATATCGAAAGTGATTTCAAAATCTGATATTTTGAAAAGAATTGAAATTCGAACTGAAACTAAATAGAAATGAATTCGAATTGAAATTGAATATAAGTGAATTCGAATTGAAATTGAATATAAATGAATTCGAATTGAAATTGAATTGAACTGAAAATGAACTGAAATTGAATTTGAAATCAATTTGAATTGAAATCAATTTGAAATGAATTTAAAACGAATTTATAAGGAAAATTTCAATTTTGATTTGAATTTGAAATGAAGTTGAAATCGTTTTGAAAACGAATTTAAAACGATTTATATAATACGTTTTAAATGGAAATCGACGAAGTATATATTATATATATAATATAATGGCCTGAATAGAACGCGCCGCGCCGCGGCAGTTCGCGAATTTCGACCATTGACTTCGAATGGATATTGCGGGAGATCCGACTGTCGGATTCTCCTGAAACCAGAACCTTGGGTTCGTATCAAAAAGAGCTTTCTAACGAATATTATAAATTTGAAATCTAACGGTTGGATTTGGAATTATGTCCAAATCAAATTTGGAAAAGGTCGCTGCAAGTGCAGTTCGATGGCCGTTGATGGAAGTCGACTGTACGGGCCTTGATAAAATTATTAAAATAGTAATAATTTGTGTAAAATCATAAGAAATGATATATGAAGAATTGGGATGAAAAACTCCATATTTGAAAAGATAAAAATAGATTTTTATCGAAATGAACTAGTTTTGAACTAGAATAATAATTTATTTATTTTTAAATAAATAAAGTGAGTTTGAAATGGGTTTGAAATATAACCAAAATTTCCAATAATTGAATTGGAATGGATTTGAATCGAACATGTCTTTGGAATATTTAGATGTTGGATTTCGGGATTATACAGATGTTGTTATGGAAATTTGAAAGATATATATATATATATATATATATATATATCGTTATTTACAATATGATATTCGTTAGTCGTAGAATTTGATATTGAATATAAGCTGGTATATTTTCTATTCAGAGCCTTCTATTTGATATCAAATGTGATTTGGGTTTGTCGTGAATGGTGTCTTCATCAACACTGTTCCTGAACCCAGTTGAGAAAAGATTAAATCTTTTTATTTAGATTTAATGAAGTGTAACAATTAAATGATATTTAATTGGAATTGAACTGGCATTGATTTTTGGGTTTATCGTGAACAGTGTTTTAAATAACACTTGTTCTTTAACCCGATAATTAATGGAATGTGATTTTGGGTTTATCGTGAACCATGTTTTTAAATGACACTGATTATTTAACCCAGTTAAAGATTAAAACTAAGTGGAGTTTAATGAATCTTTAATTAGATTGAAAAGATCGAGAATGGAGTATCACCAGTTTTGCTCCAGGCGATAGTTAAATCTTTAATTAGATTTGAACGTGAAATGGTAATTGAATTTACCGATAACACCGTGGTGTTAGGTATGAAGTATTACCAGTTTTACTTCATGGGATGAATAGGTGGGGATTGGAAATTAAAATAAATGATTAGTTCGCTGCGGTTCGCTAATTCCAACTAGTTTGAATTGATATTCAAAAAGGAGATTAAAGAATAAATTTAAAGAATTTATCTTTGATAAAATTAATGGGAACCTTTCCCAAAATATAAGAATATTTGAATAAAAAGAATATTCTGAAGTGGAATGAGGCGTATGTTGTGTTTGCGTAACAATTTTATAATATATACGCGAGTTATTCAGAAAGACCGGGTTTATCCCATTCTGAATAACTGATTCGACGTGGTGTCGAAGATGAAGAAGGTGGTTGAAGACCGGAGGTCTTCACGTCGTTTGGATAATTACTGATGATCTTGATTGGGCTGTACACCCAAGAAGATGGAAACAGTTGGTGATTGTCCAGACGTATTTGGAGATCGATGGATATGCGGGGTACTAGGTGCCTCCGGTTTCGTTCAGACCCAGAACGGACTTGTAAATGAACTGTGTGTCTAAAATTGGATTTTAGTCTGTGTGATTGATTTCTATTAAATATATATTTGTTTGGCGGCGGAGAATTTATTCTCTTGCTTAATGCCCTTCTCTGAGACGTACGAGCTCAGGGGTTATATACAGATGGATATCAAACGCATAGAGTGAATTGCCTGTGCGGCATGCCTAAGATGCAAATGATCAAGGCTATTGTTGAAAAGCAAAGTCTTGTGGTTGATGATCAAAGCACCGCCTGTGTGGCATAGCTTTGTGTAACGTGAATTCGTGAGCCTCACACCCCGGTTGTGAACCAGAAACGGGAGAGGACCTCTGGGAGGGCATGCGTTTCCTTCTAGCTAGGGTGGTGTCAGTGACCTACCAGCCCTGACATTTATATACTTTTCACCTGTGTGGTTGTTTCTGTTGTGAGGCGCCTTGGTTAGATCGGATGATCCGAGTCCGATGGAGCCATTCGTTGGCTCATTTACGCCCCAAAGGGTGGGGAAACGCAGTGTTCAGGAATTTTAATCCACATCGGTGGACCGGCCCTGTCGCTCCAAGGATTGACCGAGTACTTGCCTGAGACATGGGCTAGAATGTCTCGAATCGGTAGAGGATGATCCCTGGCCTCGGTTCACAGATGGAAATCCAACTTCCAAATACGTGACATTTGCGGTTTTATTTGTAAAGCCTAGTATGGCGACTTAGGATTTGAAGTTGTTTTATACACTATGCACTTATGATAGTATCAAATGATTTGTTTTAAACGTATCAAGCATTCTTGGCTATTGTAAGGTAAAAACCCTATCCTCCGGCTTGCGTTGCATTGTGTGATGGGAATTGGGTCTTATAATAGCTTCATTTTTCCTTATTTAGCATTGCGCTGTTTGTTTTATGCACTGGTGTTCTTGGGAGGAAACCGTTCCGTGTTAGCGGCGTGGTCCCTTCATTTACCTAACTTTAAAATAAATATTAACAACTGTTTTAGTTCTCACACCAGTCCCAAGACTGACCCGGAGTTTATTGTTTTAACCTAAACTCTGGGTGCCCTTATTTTGACACGGGCAGCTAGTAGTTTTGGTTTTGCAGATTCATATTCACAGGATCCTGGTTTACAGCTGGAATGATATCCGGAAAGCTTTGTATCCGTATATCTCTTCTAGTTGTGTATTGTATTATTTTCCGCTGCTATGTATTTAAATGTAATTTAAATCTCTGATATTTCTGTGTAATACTTATTCACTTATACTCTGTATATTCTTATATTCTGATGGAATTGTTGTAATAAACAATAAAATGTTCTTCCGTCTGCATTTTGATGTGGCTTGTTCTCGAACTATCCGCGCTTTCCTCACCGGGGAAGTTACGGGTTTTTACAGTTGGTATCAGAGCTTTGGTTTACAAAGCTTAGAGAACAAGACACAATAGAACCATACGAAAGAATTCATCAGATATTGGATTAGTAGTATCCAATGGAATGACTCGTTAGAGATGGGATCAGTAGTATCCTAGAACGAGTGTGAAGAGTAGTATTTTTGATAAATTAAAGTTAAAACAAATTTTGTTTTGAAATTGAAATAAATTATTCGTATTTGAATATTTATTTTAAATGAATCTGGACAATCCAATATATAAAGATTTTGTATATTTGTCTTGCAAACGTGTGTTCGAAGTTTTAATATACTGGGTAGATATAAAATCCCTCTAGTGCCCGGGGATAATTCTGGTGGCGGGGCACCATCGCCAGTATTTATTTTCGAGTTTCGAAAGTGAGATTTCTATATATTTCCAATTGACTGGTATGAGAACCGAAACTAGATAGGGCTTATTGTTGTGATTTGGCATCAAAATGTGATTTTTGACTATATATCAAAGTTATGAATTTGAAAAGCTAATCCACTAATTGATTGATGGTTGTGTTGTTCGTTTATTTGTTTGAAATTTTGAACCACTACACCTAATTGAATCAAATTGTGAGTTATATTGAAAATTGGTCGCATTTGCTTGCATATACATGTACTTATATTGAACAGGTCATAGCAAGGAGGCTGGAGCAGTGAATAAAATTTGTTTGCCCGACAAATAGGTACATGTTTACCATAATTTACTGTTTTGTTTGGGTGATAATGATTTTATGAGCCGATTGGATTTTTCTTTTTCTTTTTGAGATCAGAAGGCCTATAGGGAAATTTCGGGATTTTCCCATGCTCCCGGTGCAGGGGAGGTTATGGCGAAATTTTTCAAAAATTTAGGGTGTTAGCCAAGTTTTTGAAATTTTTGAAAAGTTCTTAGAAACTGAAAAGTTGATGAACTTAAGCCGTAGTGAAAACATTGGAAGTTGAGTTGATTTGTGAAACAACTAGCGTCTTTGTTCCTTTTTTGGGACGAAAAGTTTTAGGTGGGGGAGATTGTAATAACCCGGAAATCTGGGCCAGTTTAACATTTTTATTTTGGCAATTTTAGCGAATTTTGATTATTTAAAATGAATTATTTTAAATAATAACGACGAGAAATTTATTTTGAATATAATTCGAACGTATATATTCGTTTGAATCGTCGGTAGAATATAAATATCTATTTATATTTATAAAAGGAATTGAAAATGGCGCGGTAGTTCGATAATTCGATTTCAAACTTCAAATGAACATACCGGGTGCAAAATAAACCGAATTTTAGCGAAACCAAAAATAATAGAATCTAATAGAGAATATCTTTCCAACGAATCCGAAAAATCAAAATTTCATAGCGGGAATCAAAAGATATGCCCAGTTGAAAATTCTGAATAGTCGCTATGGAATTCAGGCCCTTAAAAATGGAAATTTTGCAAACGACCTCGGATTTCGACGAAACCACTTTTGTTGGGACCACAATGTCAAATTATTGCTAGGTTTCAAATTTCATAATTTTTCGAATCAATATGTGAGCTTGTCAAGGGAAAACACATTTGACCAGTTTCAGTTGATTTTAATCGACTGGAAAATGGCAATTTTTCAAACGGTCTCAGAATTTGACGAAATCAGTTTTGTTAGGACCGTAGCGTAAATACGAAGCTAGAAAATATTTTTCAGGAATTTTTCGAGTTAGTATGTGACCCTGGTAATTTGAAATGCGCGTTTAAATTGAATATGTAAAGAATTATACTTTAAATTCAACGGAAACTGATCGAAACAGTCGGATCAGCTTACGATACATATTCCATTGTGTCCGGAATGGGGGTAATTAGCTATGGACGACAGGCGGTGGGCCTCGTTTTGTAACAACCCGGAAAATCTGGGCCAGTTTAAAATTTTTATTTTGGCAATTTTAGCGAATTTTGATTATTTAAAATGAATTATTTTAAATAAAATCGACGAGAAATTTATTTTGAAGATAATTCAACGTATATATTATATACGTCGTCGTTAGAATATATAATAATTATATATAATTATAAAAGGAATTGAAAATGGCGCGGTAGTTCGAAAATTCGATTTCTAATTTCAAATGAATATACAGAATTCAATATAAGTCAGAATTGAACGAAACAAGAAATATTTGAATCTGTATAACTATATCTTTGTAACGAAGTTAACAAAGTGAGATTTCATCTTAGGAATCAAAAGATATGTCCAGTTTAAAATTAGAAATAGTCGCTGTGGAATTTATATATATTTTTATATATATAAGGCCCTTAAAAATAGCAATTTTGCAAACGACCTCGGATTTCGACGAAACCAGTTTTGTTGGGTCCGGGATGTCAGGTTATTGCTAGATTCCAAATTTCATAATTTTTCGAATCAATATGTGAGCGTGGCAAAGGAAAACGCGTTTGACCATTTTCAGTTGATTTTAATCGACTGGAAATTGGCCATTTTTCAAACGGTCTCAGAATTCGACGAAACTAGTTTTGTTAGGACCGTATCGTCAATACGAAGCTAGAAAATATTTTTCGAGAATTTTTAGAGTTAGTATGTGACCCTGGTAATTTGAAATGTACGTTTAAAATTCAATATAGTGATTTAAATGTAAATTTAACGGAAATTGATTCAAACAGTCGAATTGGGTTACAAAACATATCCCATTGTGTTCGGAATGGGGGTAATTAGCCAGGGACGACAGTCGTTGGGTCCCGTTTCGAATTCAAATAGAATGTCAACCTTTTGAAAATTAAAATTGAATAAAATATTAAATTATATAATATAATCTCAACCCTTACCCTCCTCTCACTCCATCGTTTAAAAAAAAAAAAAAAAAAAAAAAAAAAAAACCCCGATTAACCAATCCCGCTCCTCAACCTCGAGCTCCAGGCCGCCGGAGGAGCCACCCTCGCCTGCGCCCGTCGCACCACCCATCGCCGGGCCCTCTAGCTCCGCCACAACCCGCCTCCTCACTCTCCTATCCTCCTCTCTCTTCCCTCTTGCCCCTCCTCTTCCACGAGACCCAAAACCGCCCAAACCCTAGCCCCCTCGATGACCACCTCCTCGCGCTGCCTCAAACGCCCACACCCTCAATGCGCGAGCCCCTGACCACCTGAAGCGCGCAACCCCTCTGACGTCGTGCCCCCTGTTGGCCGCTACCATCGACACCGCGACCATCGGAAGCCCCCACCTTTCTGGCGAGCTCCAATTCTCCTTCCCCTCTTTTCAGTTTAACGTTAGACTGTAAGTTTTATTTTTATTTATTTTGAGTAAATAGTTTAAGGTAATTTTAAAGCTAGGATTTTTTAGCATTTTAAAGTTTAGATTTTTGTTATATGAAATGAATGAAAAGCTTTGATTTTTCACAACATAAAGCTTCGATTTTTATCATGTGAAGATTTGATTTTTTATCGTGAAAAGGAGGGATTTTTAAAACTAGAAAGATCGGATCTTTAAAACTAGAAAGTTCGGATTTTTTAAAAATGGGATTATAGTAGAGTATTAAAAATATAATCTTTATATTATTGAAAGAATAAAAATTCGATTTTTATATATTGAACTTTGAAATAAAAATTCGATTTTTATATATTGAACTTTGAAATAAAAATTCGATTTTTATATATTGAACTTTGAAATAAAAATTCGATTTTTATATATTGAACTTTGAAATAAAAATTCGATTTTTATATATTGAACTTTGAAATAAAAATTCGATTTTTATATATTGAACTTTGAAATAAAAATTCGATTTTTATATATTGAACTTTGAAATAAAAATTCGATTTTTATATATTGAACTTTGAAATAAAAATTCGATTTTTATATATTGAACTTTGAAGTAAAAATTCGATTTTTATATATTGAACTCTGAAATAAAAATTCGATTTTTATATATGAAATAGCGAAGTAAAAATTCGATTTTTACATATGTAGTGAAAGTGGACAACGAAGATAACGAAGAAGATTTCTATCAGGGAAGAGCCAAGGAGCTAGGATAGCTATAAGTGAGAATTTCTCACCTTTCAATTTACTTTTCTAGTTATATATATATACTAGGATGCAGACGGTGTTTAGTAGCACCCGACACAATCGTCCACAGACCATGGACTTGTTTGTTTGGCTGTTTGGTGATTGATTGCGATAATGGTTTGAATGTGGTTTGTGGTGTGAAAAAAAATCGAATCGATAAATTGGTTAGGATTAGACGTGCGCCGTTATAAGGCGAAGGAGTAAGGCTAGGTTAGACCCTTACTCCAAATTTTGTGGTTTGCATAACGAATTGATTTGATTGATGTGTGAATGGCGTGGGCCTTCACTAGACCGGGGATAAGGCTAGGCCTCGTCCCGTTTCTAGTATCGTGCCGTTATGCCGCCGAAATTTTCTAAAATATGTTAGAAAAATAAAAATATCATTTTATCGAATGAAATGAATTGAATAGAAATTCATATGTTAAAATAAAATGTGTTATCGTTAAAAATATAATTTTTAACGTGAATGTGAATAAATAAATATTCATTTACAAACCAGACGGTTTGTTTATGTACACCTATTTGAATGACGTTGATTGGGTCGATAAATTTTACACATCGCCCAACAGCACAAATAAAATATGTGTTTGATTGTTTGAAACCCCACACGGGTGTTAGGATGAAATTTGAAGTTCACTCATCCTGATTGATTAAATATGTCGATCGATTGATTGACATGCTGTTGTAAGCGTTAGATATCTTTATTTGATGCTTATACAGTGTAGTGCACTTTGGTTGATGGTTGATTATTTTTCCATGCTATTATATACATGTGTTGTATGAAAATCCATATAATTAACTTTATATGGTAATTGATTGGGCCTCATTCCAGTTTTAAAATAGAAATATTTGAAATAGAAATATTCGAAATGGAATATTTGAAAATATCAATATATGAAGCCGTGTTGATTAGATTGACGCCATTTTGACGTGAACGATATTTATATCGATTTTAAAACGATTTCGAAATAAATTGAATTGAAAACGATTTCGAAATGAGTTGAATTGAAAACGATTTCGAAATGAACTGAATTGAAAACGATTTCGAAATAAATTGAATTGAAAACGATTTCGAATTGAATTGAAAAGTGAATTGAAAACGATTTCGAAATGAATTGAATTGAAACGAATTCAAAGTGAATTGAAAACGATTTCGAAATGAATTGAATTGAAACGAATTCAAAGTGAATTGAAAACGATTTCGAAATGAATTGAATTGAAAACGATTTCGAAATGAATTGAATTGAATATGAATTCAAATTGAATTGAAATTTGAATTGAATAGAAATGAATATTCAAAACGAATTTATAAAGAAGAATTCAATTGTGATTTGAATTGAACAGGAAGTTGAAAAAGTTTTTGAAACGAATTCAAAACTATTTATATAATTCGTTTTAAATAGAAATCGACGAAGTATATATTATATATATTATATATATAATATAATGGCCTGAATAGAACGCGCCGCGCCGCGGCAGTTCGCGAATTTCGACCATTTATTTCAAACGGACATTACGGGAGATCCGACCGTCGGATTCTCCCTAAACCGGAACCGTTGGGTTCGTATCGAAAAGAGCTTTCTAACGAATATTAGAAATTTGAAATCTAACGGTTGGATTTGGAATTATGTCCAAATCAAATTCGAAAAAGGTCGCTGTAAGTGCAGTTCGATGGCCGTTGATGGAAATCGACTGTACGGGCCTTGATAAAATTATTAAAAATAGCAATAATTTGTGTAAAATCATAAGAAATGATTTGTGAAGATTTGGGATGAAAAACTCCCTATTTGAAAAGATAAAAATAGATTTTTATCGAAATGAACTAGTTTTGAACTAGAATTATAATTCTATTTATTTTTAAATAAATAAATTGAATTTGAAAAGGGTTTTGAAAACAACCAAAATTTCCAATGATTGCATTGGAGTGGATTTGAATCGAAATTGTCTTCGGAATATTTCGATGTTGGAATTCGTGATTATACAGGTGTTGTTATGGAAATTTGAAAGATATATATATTTATATCGTTATTTCCAATACGACATTTGTTAGTCGTAGAATTTGATATTGAATATAAGCCGATATATTTTCTATTCAGAGCCTTGTATTGAATATCGAATGTGATTTGGGTTTGTCGTGAATGGTGTCTTCAATAACACTGTTCTTGAACCCAGTTGAGAAATGATTAAATCTTTTTATTTAGATTTAATGAAGTGTACCAGTTAAAAATGATATTTAATTGGAATTGAATTGGGAATTGATTTTTGGGTTTATCGTGAACAGTGTTTTAAATAACACTTGTTCTTTAACCCGATAATTAATGAATGTGATTTGGGTTTGTCGTGAATGGTGTCTTCACTAACACTGTTCTTGAACCCAGTTGAGAAATGATTAAATCTTTTTATTTAGATTTAATGAAGTGTACCAATTAAATAATATTTAATTGGAATTGAATTGATATTGATTTTTGGGTTTATCGTGAACAGTGTTTTAAATAACACTCGTTCTTTAACCCGATAATTAATCGAATGTGATTTGGGTTTGTCGTGAATGGTGTCTTCACTAACACTGTTCTTGAACCCAGTTGAGAAAAGATTAAATCTTTTTATTTAGATTTAATGAAGTGTACCAATTAAATGATATTTAATTGGAATTGAATTGGTATTGATTTTTGGGTTTATCGTGAACAGTGTTTTAAATAACACTTGTTCTTTAACCCGATAATTAATGGAATGGGATTTTGGGTTTATCGTGAATCGTGTTTTAAATGACACTGATTCTTTAACCCAGATAATGATTAAAACTAAGTGGAGTTTTAATGAATCTTTAATTAGATTGAAAAGATCGAGAATGGAGTATCACCAGTTTTGCTCCAGGCGATAGTTAAATCTTTAATTAGATTGGAACGTGAAATTTAGAAACTAACTGTCGGTTAGCCAAGCAGAATGGTTTTCTGGATATTGATCTGATGTTGGTTTCGGCCTTCGGGGTTAATATTTGGGGAATTATTCTCTTGATTAATTTACGGTTAGTGACTAATGAATTGGAATGAGGCGTATTTTGTGTTTGTGTAACACTTATTTAAAATATACGCGAGTTATTCGGAAAGACCGGGTTCATCCCATTCTGAATAACTGATACGACGATAAGTCGAAGATGAAGACGGTGGTCGAAGACCGGAAGTCTTCACGTCGTTTGGGTGATAACTGATGATCTTGATTGGGCTGTACACCCAAGAAGATGGAAACAGTTGGTGATCGTCCAGACGTACTAGGAGATCGATGGATATGCGGGGTACTAGGTGCCTCCGGTTTCGTTCAGACCCAGAACGGACTTGTAAATGGACTGTGTGTCTGACATCGGATTTCATTCTGTGTGACTGATATCGGTTGCATAGGATGGTTTGCCTGTGTGGCATGCTAAGATGCAAATGATCAAGGCTTCTGTTGAAAAGCAAAGTCTTGTGGTGATGATCAAAGCAAGGCCTTTGTGGCGTAGCTTTGTGTAACGTTTACCTCGCGTGTTTCGCACCCGGTATGAACCAAAAACGGGAGACGGACCTCAGGGAGGACTTGCGTTTCTTTCTAGCTAGAAGTGGCGTCAGTGGTTTTACACGCCCTGACGAGTTTGACTTATGTTGTTGTTGCTGTTGCGAGGCGCCTCGGATTGATCGGTCGTTCTCGAACCGATGGAGTCATTTAGTTGGCTCATTTACACCCCATAGGGTGGGGAAACGTAGTGTTCAGGCATTTTAATCCACATCGGTGGACCGGCCCTGTCGCTCCAAGGGCCCACCTGAGTCTGGGTCCTGTGGCTCGGGCTAGACAGTCACGAATCGGTTGAGGACTATCTTTTGCCTCGGTTCATAGACGGAAACCCAATTTCCAAATACGTGACTTTGCGATTTTGATTGTATAACCTATATATGGCGACATAGTGGTATGGGGCATTCATGCCGCCTATGATTGATACTTATGATTTGAAGTTGTTTTATACACTATGCACTTATAGTAGTATCAAATGATTTGTTTTAAACGTATCAAGCATTCTTTGGCTGTTATAAGGGAAAACCCTATCCCCCGGCTTGCGCTGCATTGTGTGATAGGACCTGGGTCTTATAACAGCTTCATTTTTCTTTATTTAGCACTGCGCTGTTTGTTTTATGCACCGGTATTCTTGGGAGGAAACCCGTTCCGTGTTATACGGCGTGGTCCCTTGATTTACCTAACTTTAAAAATAAAGATTAACTGTTTTAGTTCTCACACCAGTCACATGACTGACCTGGAGTTTATTGTTTTAACCTAAACTCTGGGTGCCCTTATTTTGACACGGGCAGCTAGTAGTTTTGGTTTTGCAGATTTATATTCACAGGATCCTGATTTACAGCTGGAAAGATATCCGGAAAGCTTTGTATCCGTATATCTACTTCTAGTTGTGTATTGTATTATTTTCCGCTGCTATGTATTTAAATGTAATTTAAATCTCTGATATTTCTGTGTAATATTCATTTGTTTATACTCTGTATATTCTTGTAATCTGATGCATTGTTGTAATATACAATGAAATGTTCTTCTGTATGCGTTTTGTTTTGTCCTGTTCTCAAACGATAGGGCGTTTCGAGCGGACTGGATCGGTTTAGCGACTGGTTCGGACCGAGCGAAATTCCTTGCCGTCACACGTTTAGAGGTCGTATGAAAAAGTCAACTTTTTGTAAACTAAATAATTAAAATAATTAAAATAATTAAAATAAAATTCCCCTTCCCTCTTCCTTTTAACTCCTCTGCCCCCCCCCCCTCCGGTTCAAAATCATTCGAAAAAAAAACCCTGACAGCGTCGATCGCCCCCCTATCGCCGCTAATCGGAGCCGCTCCGATGAGCAGCCGCCGCCCCCTCTCCTTCTTCTCCACCTCATCCTCCTCCTTCTTCCCCAATCGCAAAACCCCCCGGTATCGCGAGCAGCCGCCGCCCCCTATCCCCTTCTCCGACACACCCCCCCACCACCTTCGACCGACGCCCAGATCGAGACACCCCCACCCCTCTACCTGCTGTAAGTTTTTTTATTTATTTTTTATTTATTTATTTTTATTTATTTTTATTTACTTAGTTTATTTATTTATTTTAAGGTAATATGTTTTATTAAAAAAATGTGATCTTTATGTAGTGAATAACCTATAAAAATATAATCATTTATATTCATGTAGCGAATAAAAGATTTGACCATTATTGAAGAAAGATCAGATTTTTAGTCAAGGAAAGACGAGATTTTTTTATATTGAATAGCAGAGAAAAAATTCGATTTTTATATATTGACTAGCAGAGTAAAAATTCGATTTTTATATATTGAATAGCAAAGTAAGAATTCGATTTATATATATTGAATAGTAGAGTAAAAATCCGATTTTTATATATTGAATAGTGAAGTAAAAATTCGATTTTTATATATTGAGTAGCAGAGTAAAAATTCGATTTTTATATATTGAATAGCAGAGAAAAAATTCGATTTTTATATATTGAATAGCAGAGTAAAAATTCGATTTTTATATATTGAATAGTAGAGAAAAAATTCGATTTTTATATATTGAATAGCAGAGTAAAAATTCGATTTTTATATATTGAATAGCAGAGTAAAAATTCGATTTTTATATATTGAATAGCGAAGTAAAAATTCGATTTTTATGTATTGAATAGCAAAGTAAAAGTTCGATTTTTATATATTGAATAGCGAAGTAAAAATTCGATTTTTATATATTGAATAGTAAGGCAAAAATTCGATTTTTATATATTGAATAGCGAAGTAAAAATTCGATTTTTATATATTGAATAGCAAAGTGAAAATTCGATTTTTACATATGTAGAGAATACGGGCAAAGAAAGTGACAAGAGGAAAGAACGGCGGAGATTTTCTACATATGAAGAGTCGTGGCGTTGGATTAGCTATTCTGTGAGAACTTCTCACCTTTAATTTTGTTTTTCTAGTTAATATATATATACTAGGATGCTGACGGTGTTTAGTAGCACCCGACACCCGTCGTCCACATACCATGGACGGCTTGTATGCTTGTTTGTTTGATATTGATGTGTAGTTGATTGCGTGATGTGAAATGAAATAAAATATTTATATAGTTAAAAATATTTTATAGTTAAAAATAGAATTTTTAACGTGTATATGAAATGAAATAAAAATAAACAAATCGGACGATTTGTTTATATACACACGTTTGACTGATATTGATTGGGACGATAAATTTTACACATCGCCCAACTGCACAAATAAAATATGTGTTTGATTGTTTGAAACCACACATGGGTATTGGGATGATATATGACATACACTAATCCCAGTAATTAGTTGTATGTCGATCGATTGATTGACAGACTGCTATGAGCGTTAAATATTTATATTTGATGCTTATACAGTGTCGAATGCACTTTGGATGATGGTTGATTATTCATCGTTGTTATTGTGTACATGTGGTGTAGAAAATCCATATAATTAACACTATATGGTAATTGATTGGCTTCATTCCAATTTTGAATAGAAATATTTGAATAGAAATATTTGGAAAAGAAATATTTGAAAAAGAAATATATGAAAAAGAAATATTTGAATAGAAATATTTGAAGAAGAAATATTTGAAATAGAATATTTGAAAATAGAAATATATGAAGCCGTGTTGATTAGATTGACGCCATTCTGACATGAACAAAATTTATATCGATTTCATTCATTTTATAATGAATATCGAAAGTGATTTCAAAATCTGATATTTTGAAAAGAATTAAAATTCGAACTGAAACTGAATAGAAATGAATTCGAATTGAATATAAGTGAAATCGAATTGAAATGAATATAAATGAATTCGAATTGAAATTGAATTGAACTGCAAATGAACTGAAATTGAATTAGAAATCAATTTGAATTGAAATCAATTTGAAATGAATTTAAAACGAATTTATAAGGAAAATTTCAATTTTGATTTGAATTTGAAATGAAGTTGAAATCGTTTTGAAAACGAATTTAAAATGATTTATATAATACGTTTTAAATGGAAATCGACGAAGTATATATTATATATATTATATATATAATATAATGACCTGAATAGAACACGCCGCGCCGCGGCAGTTCGCGAATTTCGACCATTGACTTCGAATGGATATTGAGGGAGATCCGGCCGTCGGATTCTCCTGAAACCGGAACCGTTGGGTTCGTATCGAAAAGAGCTTTCTAACGAATATTAGAAATTTGAAATCTAATGGTTGGATTTGTAATTATGTCCAAATCAAATTTGGAAAAGGTCGTTGTAAGTGTAGTTCGATGGCCGTTGATGGAAATCGACTGTACGGGCCTTGATAAAATTATTAAAATAGTAATAATTTGTGTAAAATCATAAGAAATGATATGTACAGCATTGGGATGGAAAACTCCCTATTTGTAAAGATAAAAATAGATTTTTATCGAAATGAACTAGTTTTGAACTAGAATAATAATTTATTTATTTTTAAATAAATATAGTGAGTTTGAAATGGGTTTGAAATATAACCAGAATTTCCAATAATTGAATTGGAATGGATTTGAATCGAACTTGTCTTTGGAATATTTTGATGTTGGATTTCGGGATTATACAGATGTTGTTATGGAAATTTGAAATATATATATATATATATCGTTATTTCCAATACGATATTCGTTAGTCGTAGAATTTGATATTGAATATAAGCCGGTATATTTTCTATTCAGAGCCTTGTATTTGATATCAAATGTGATTTGGGTTTGTCATGAATGGTGTCTTCATCTACACTGTTCTTGAACCCAGTTGAGAAAAGATTAAATCTTTTTATTTAGATTTAATGAAGTGTAACAATTAAATGATATTTAATTGGAATTGAACTGGCATTGATTTTTGGGTTTATCATGAATAGTGTTTTAAATAACACTTGTTCTTTAACCCGATAATTAATGGAATGTGATTTTGGGTTTATCGTGAACCGTGTTTTTAAATGACACTGATTCTTTAACCCAGTTAAAGATTAAAATTAAGTGGAGTTTTAATGGATCTTTAATTAGATTAAAAAGGTTGAGAATGGAGTATCACCAGTTTTGCTCCAGGCGATAGGTAAATCTTTAATTAGATTTGAACGTGAAATGGTAATTGAATTTACCGATAACACCGTGGTGTTAGGTATGAAGTATTACCAGTTTTACTTCATGGGATGAATAGGTGGGGATTGGAAATTAAAATAAATGATTACTTCGTTGTGGTTCGCTAATTCCGACTAGTTTGAATTGATATTCAAAAAGGAGATTAAAGAACAAATTTAAAGAATTTGTCTTTGATAAATATAATGGGAACCTTTCCCAAAATATAAGAATATTTGAATAAAAAGAATATTCTGAAGTGGAATGAGGCGTATGTTGTGTTTGTGTAACTGTAACGACCCGTGTTTTTGACCATTAAATGTTTAATTTAATTTATTTATTTTAAATATTATATTGGGAATATTAATGGAATTTAATATTTAATTCGATAATAAAACGAAGTTGAACGTTAATTTTATTTATATAATATAAAACGAGCTCAAAATGGCGTGCAGTTCGTAATATTTGGTTTTGAACTTCAACTGAGAATACAGGATTCGATATAAGTCGGATTTCTGTGAAACAAGACACGTTGGAACCGTATTGACTATAGTTTTCATATGAAAGAGAAAAATCCAGATTTTGTGTTATAGATTGCGAGTTATGGCTAAATCAAATTTTGAAATAGACGCTATGGAAAATCGTTATTTAAAATATACACGTTAAAATAGCCGTTTTGCAAACGGACTCAGATTTCGACGAAATCTGTTTCATCGGGACCGTAACGTTAAATTATTGTACGATGTTGAATGGCGTGGCAAACCGATATCGTATGTGACCACGATAGCCGTAAACGTCCGCTCATTTTCTATAGCGCGTATTTAAATAAATAAAGGGATATCTGGGCATAACTTGAGCAGACGATCGAATTAAGCCACGAAACCAGTCCCGTTGAGTTCGTATCGTCGATTAGGGCCAGGATAGGTATATAGTTTGTTATTTTTAGAGGCCGGCAAATTTGGTGTTCAAAAGGGCAGTGCGGTACGCGTTAAAAATAGCCTACCGGGGAAACAGTCTCAGAATGCGACGAAACTAGTGTCGTTGGGTTCGTATCGACAAATTATTATAGGATCTGAAGGTTTCAAGTTGATTTGAGTTATCTGGTGATCGTGGAAAAATTAAACGTGTGTTCATTTATGGTTTTATAAAGGAATTTTTTTCAAACGAAGTCGGAATTCGACGAAACTTGTCCCATTGGGTCCGGAATACCTTTTTACATTAAGATTAGTTTTTTTATCAGTAGACAGAAGTCGTTTGAAGGGGTTTTATTGTGTTACTTCACGACGAAGTATCATTTAATAATATTTTAATAGTTGGCTACCTATATATATATCATCCCATTGTTCACAACCCTAGTTTTCCTTCTGCCCTAATCAACGCACAAAAATGCGCCGCCACCCAAATCGTTCAAACGCCCAAAATCTTCGAAGATTCCTATTCAAATTCCTCCTAATTTGCTTGATAATATACTATACTTCTAACTTCAATACTCAAGAGCTATGTAAGCTCTAACTGATGAACGGTCAAGATCATTACTGGCGAACTGAACTGGCCAGAAATCGAGTTCGGATCTGCGGCTTTAAAGGGGAGTTGCGGGCGGAGGTGATTATTGAGTTAGGCGAGGTTATGGTCGTAGGAAGAGGACATCAAGGCTCTCGCATTGGTACGTGCTGATGGGTCTCTGGACGATGCTAGGAGGTGCGGTGGCTTCTCTTAGGGTGGCAGCGATGTGGGGTTCCATCAGCACAAAAGGGGGAACGAACCTATATGGCTACCGTACCAGTTTAACGAAGAAGGCAGGAAGGAGCGAGTAACATCGGTGACTGGGAAAATTTGGGATAATGTAATTAACTAACTTAAGCATGCTTTAATTAAAGTTATTAAATCCCATCTTGGACTGATGCAGGTAGTTCAGAATTTGATGCAAGCAGGAACATGGATCCGTGGTAGCTGGGAGCGAATAGACTGAGGGTCGGACGATGATCCATGGTTTAAATCATAATTGAATTAGTGTTAGGTATAGTTTAATTGAGTTGGTTATTAAATTAGTAATTTAATTTAAACCTTATAATTTGAACGCTAATCTACTTACAGGGTTCAATCAGCAACAGTATATACCAGGAGGAGGAGTTTGAATGTAGAGAAGGGCCGATGTTTGTAAAATATAGACATAATTCATCTTAAACAATTAAGTAATTAAGGAAATACTTACTTAAATTAAATCATATTATCAATAATAGTAATTATTTTTCATGGAGTTCAAAACAGGTAGCTTGTTTTCAACAGTGGACGGGTGAATACTGGAACCGGTTTTGGGAACAAAGACTAGGACGTTGGGAACTTGAGAACAGGAATAAAAAATGATCAGCCAATTTGCATAAAACGTAAAGTAATTAACATTAATTTTGTTTAACGATTGGCTAATAATTTATCAAAATCGTTAAATTTAACTATTCATAATTCCTTCTTCTATGATCAGAATTAGACAAGTCATAACTCGCTGGGATCATCGTGACAAGTACTATTTTATAGAACAGAAATGGATGGAATTGGGATCAGCTGGACATTCTATTAAATTAAACGTTGTTTAATTTAACTGAATCAAGCCGGTTAAACAACAACACCAAATTAAGGTGAGTTAAACTCACTCAGTTACCCTTTTTATATTTTATATAAATTGGGTATTTTTATTTTGTGTGCTCTGCTTGCCAATGGTTGACTGTTTTCCTGGTTATCTGCTTATCTGTTGATTTAACCGATGAAATTAAACTGTGTTTAATTTCAGTGAAATATCAAATCGTTATTTTTAACGATTGGTTCCAATAAAGGTGACTCACCTTGGTTGGTCATGTTTATTTATAAACTTGTTTAAATGGTTGAATCGTTTGAATTGCTTATGGTTGATGTTAAATGGTCGTTATTTAATTTATCAGTTAAACAAAACTGAACCGTCTGATTTGAGAAAAACCATTTGAATACAGGGAAGAACAGGTTAGAGGGATCCAACCAGATTCCTCAAATATATTATTTATTTCATATTTTCGCATATGAACTGTCATGTTTGGTTGATTGATTTGATTATTGAGTTGGAGTGGGAATTCAACCTGTGTTGTGTTTAAAACAGTGAGCGGTATTGGTTGAGTATTTAGCAGTGTATGGCCTATAAAATCAATCGTGTTATAAATATTGATTCACCGTCAGGTGAATCGATAAAGATGAGGTTATAAAATTTATTATATAACTAGAGTTGGATTTTGAATATATTATTTTGAATAAAAGTTATAATAGGGAATTAAATAAATATTTTATTTATTTAAGACTTTGATTGTTATTAAATTATTTTATAAAGTAAATGCTGACGTTAATCAGGTTTACGAGTATGAGAACAAGTAATGAATCGAAGGATTAAACTTTGATAATTGTTTTGTAAAGAAAACAATTAATGGGATTATGCGATAACCCCAAACTTACGTAGAACGAAAGTTGAGATGATCATTGGAATATAACATAAATATAGCAACACATAATACAGATAACAACATAAATATAAGAAACTATAAAACAACAACATCAACATAGCAGCGGAATATGGATGTTATCATAACACAGAATCCCAGTCACAGAGTTCTACTTATTACATCAAAATCCCAACAAAAGGAAACAAGTACATAATGTTAAGATACAGTTTGAAATAAAGTGGAATACGATTTGAATGTCCCAAAGTCTAAGCAGAAACAAAGATAAAGATGAGGGTCTGCATAGTCCAACAAAGCACCTCGATAAGCGGCAACACCAAAGCAAATAAGCAAGCTCCAAGATCAGCAACTCCAAGGAAGCAAACTAACAACCTGTCAATTGGCTGCCCGTGTGGAAAGAGGGCACCCGAAATTTGCAAAGTGAAACAAAATTCGAGTCAGTCATGGGACTGGTATGAGAAATCTTTCTATACTAACTAACCATATGGCGAATCACAGGACCACGCCGCTAAGGCGGAACGGGTTTACTCCATTGGATTGCCAGTGCATAATTAAGTAAGTCGTTTGAATAACGCTATGCATTTAAAGAAAAATGAGATCGTTATAAGACCCAAGTCCCATCACACAATGCAACGCACACCAGAGGAAAGGGTTTTTCCTTATAACGATCAAAAGATGATGAATACGTCAAACGTATTATTACTAGTGTGCATAAGTTTTCATAAATCATTTTAATATAATGTATTAATCCTAGACGACATAGGTACCATATATTATGCCGCCGTATATAAGTATACAACTAAAATCGTAATATCGTATTGGAGGATTGGTTTCCATCATGAGTCGAGGCTAGGGGCAAGCTCCTCACCGATTCGAGACACTCTAGCAGATGCCTCAGGATCCCCCGCAGTGAACCCTTGGAAGCGGTAGGGCCGGTCTACACATATGTGTGTGGATTGGTTATGCCTGAACACACGTTTCCCGGTCCCTTTGGACCTATAGTATGACCACCAACGGCCTATAAAACACGAGGTACCTCAAAATCCATCATCCACATAAGTAAAATGTCAGCGCTGGTAGGTCCCTGACACAACTCTAGCTAGAAAGAAACGTGTGCACTCCCTACGGTCCGTATCCCATTTTTGGCTCATATCAGTGTGTGAGGCTCGTGAGGCTACGTTATACACAAAGCTATGCCTAAACAGGCCGTGCTTTTGATCATCTTCCACAAGGCCTGCTTTTCAACAAAACCTTGATCATTCGCATCTTAGCGTGCCACATTGACAATTCGCGTCATGCTATCGATAACTACTAACATATACCAGGGTGTTAAGCAGAGAATAAATTCTCTACCACCAAACAAGCATACATTAATAAAAATTGATTTAGTTACACGAAACGAATTCCAACGTCAGACGCGCGTCCATACAAGTCCGTTCTGGGTTTGAACGAAACCGGAGATACCAGGGAGGTTCTCGCTTATCCGGACAATCAACTCATACGACCGGCCAACTACTACATCGACCCCTTCCTGGGAGCAAATCGGTCCAAGGTTTCAATAATCGTTGCCCGTCCGACGTGAAGATCGCCGGTCTTCAACATCGTCTTCTATTATTTCGACTTAAATCGTCGTTTGATTATTTGAAATGAGTGAAACTTGGCCTTTTCAAATAATCATCGCATAATTATCATTTAAAACATTTCACGTCGTTTATATTTATTTATAGCGATTTATTTCTATTTTTATTTATCTACAGATGGTGCAAATAAATTTAAAACGACGCTTCGGGTCGATAGGCGACCCTGGCGCTGCTTTTACCAAAATTTGTTTTAGACATATCTTAAAATCTAACCGTCAAATTTTGGTACATTTTATGTCGTTGTAAATCTCTTTCCAAGACGGTCCTAACGGATCCAGTTTTGGGAAAATTCAACGGTCGGATCTTTCTATACAACCGTTTAAAGTTATGATTTCAAAACGCGAACTACCGCGCGTGTTTCGCTTAGTTTTAATTTATATTATATATATAAATCAAACCATTTGGCGCTTTCCATTATTTCAAAAATTCATTCTTTTGTTTATAGCATAATATTTTTGTCCGCCAATTCTAATGCGACGAAAATCATATTTTAGACTATGTGTATTTTTATATTAAACAAAAGTAATAATTTTGTTTTATTCCTTTACCCTTGACATTGAACATGTAAGTGATTTCTTTTACTTACCTTTGCCTTGAAAATGTACATATTGACTTTTATTTTCTTTTACATAAGAAAATATACATATTGCATTTATTTACCTTTACATAAGAAAATGTACACATTGCATTTATTTTCTTTTACATAAGAAAATAAGGTTATTTTTCTTATTTTCTTTATATTAGAAAATAAGGTTTTTACTTAAATACAAAAATGTATTCTTTCTTTTAAACAAAGAAAATGTTTTCTTTTATTTTCTTCTTAACAAAGAAAATGTTTTCTTTTATTTAGAAAAATAGATTTCTCTTTACATTGCAATGTTCTTTTACCATTTTTTTCTTAGAAAAATAATTTTTTCTTTACATTGTAAAATGCAACCTTTTTATTTTCTTTTACATAAGAAAATGCAACTTTTAATTCTTATTTATGAAAACACCTTCTCTAGCGTCAACATTTCTAATACTAGTATTTGTATATTTTCTAATGTCAATATTGAATTCATTTTAACTATATATTATCATGACGATGAAGATTTGACCCATTTCAACTCTACTAACTTGACTATGAAATTTTTGATGTCAACGTATATGTTCAATGTGATATTTCAATACATAAAACAATCTATTTCATGTCGAACCCAAAGGTGGCACTCCACAATTTAGTGTCAATTTCATGTCAACACAGAATAATATGTCTAGCCATACAAATAATACACAGCATATGGTTTGGTGTATACCTTTGGCGTCATTACAACAAAGTTAACACAATGTATAAAATGGTGTTGTCACAATACAATTAACCCAACATATAAATTGGTGTCGTAATAAAACAGTTAACCCAGTGATGTAGGTTTGGGTGTCATCTCATCTACATTAACACAGATGTGGTTTGGTGTAACTTTGATGAATCAAAAATAAGGGCCTCATCTTTATTTTTATTTTAAAAGATTAGAACTTACATTTTGTTTTATAAATAAAGATTTAACTTGCATAAAAAAATGGGTATTTTGATTTGTAGACAAGACATAAAATTTGTCTTTTAATTTACAAAGAAAATATCATGTCAAAATTGTCCTTTATTTTATTAACAAAGTTTATGTAAAAATTTACAAAGAAAATAACATGAAATAATTCCTTTTAATTTACAAAGAAAATAACACGGAATAATTCCTTTTTTTGTTTTGTTAACAAAATTTTTGTCCTTTTCTTATGTATACAAAATAACATAAAATCTTGTCCTTTTTGTTCTGTTAACAAAATGACATCAAAATTTGTTCTTTTTATTTGTTAACAAACAACATAAAAATTTGTTCTTTTTACTTTGACAAACAAATTATGTTGAAACCTTGTCAAAAATATAACATTAAAAATTGTCCTTCATTTTATTAACACAGTTTATGTAAAAATTTGTCAATTATTTTATTAACAAGTTTTTATGTTAAAACTTGTTATTTTAATCTATAGTGAATCCAAGATTCAAATTTTCATAAAAAAAAAAAGAAAATTATATATTTAAAGGTCTAAACTTTTTTTGAAAGAGATGAAAATAAAGAAGATAATAAAGATGAGAGTCTCTTCGTGATTACACCAAAATAACATAGCTGAATAACACAAATATCTCATGGCATCACCACATACAATAATCACATACTCATCGCATACAAATATCATCATGACGCAGATCAAGAACAACAGTATACGAATTAGAATTTCACGATTTACATTAATATATAATTATTTAAATTAGATCAGAGTTCTCACAGTTTTGCAATTTAGTCCAAATTTCAAGCTGTTCAGAATCAGCTCTGGTCAGTCTAGGCTCGTAGATCTCGCCGATACGAGTGCACAGCTTCTGAAATCATCAAGTTTCGATGACGTATGCGTTAGTTATGGTCTATCTAAGTTATAAAACAATTTATATTAATTAAATAAATAATTAATTAAGAAATTGAACCTTGTTCCTCAGTTCAGAACCTCGGCCGTGAGTTTCAGGGTTTGTCCCGACCTAGGGTTCGATTTCACGGTTGATCCGAGGAGCTGGAGTTCGATCAGAGGGTCCCACCGCGTTGGGCTACGGGCGACGCACCTACTCCGGCGAAGGGGAGCAGCTCGGTGCTGCCACGTGGGCGTGGGGGCGGCGCAAAACCCGCGACTTCGTGGGCTTGGTTCGAGCGCTACAGGTGATGAGGCGAGATGGTTCGGGTATGAGCGGATAGAGGGTGCGAAGCTCTTTGATTTGGTGGGTGATTTGAGTTCTAATTCGAAACAAGGAGGGAGAAAAAGAGGGATGAAGTTTTGAACATTAAAAAGGGATGGCGGCGGCCTATTTCTGGATGATGAACAGTGCAAAGTAAATTAGGGTTTTAAAATCCTATTTTATAATCTTTTAATTGCAATTTTACGAATAAATCCATTTCTTTCAAACTGATTCAATTCCAGTCCAACTGAAGCCCACCCTAGCAAATAGACCCTATTCTGGATCCAACGGGCTAGGTCCCGTCAGCCCAAACGGCTGTCTGTGGCCTGTATCATTTAAATTAATATTTAAATCCTTTATAATTTTAATTTTGTCGTACAAATAAATTTACCGAGGCCACATACGGACTCAGAAAAATCCAGAAAAAACATATTTGGCTTCGTTATGACGATACGGTCCTAACAAAATTAATTTCGTCTAATTCTGAGACTGTTTGAAAAATGGCAATTTTTCAGTCGATTAAATTTGACTGAAATGAACAAGACACATTTTCCTTTTCCATGCTCACATATAAATTCGGAAAATTCTAAAAATTGAAACCTAGCAATAATATGATATTCCGGTTCCAATGAAATTGGTTTCGTCGAAAACAGAGATCGTTTGAAAATTGGCTATTTTCACTGGCTTTAAACATTATTTAAAATGAAAATTTTAAATTCTGCCTCATTTTCCAATTAAATTACTTAAAAATAAAAAATTTAAGTTGGCTCGGATTTTCCGGGTCGTTACAATATCCCCCACTTAAAACTTTTCGTCCTCGAAAAGAAAATAAAAGTAGGAAGCGACGGAAATGCAAATTGTGGTAAATGTACCTCAACCCAAGAATCATCCGGAGATATCCTCTCTGCAATGAGGATAAGCTCTTCTGAAGCTATCCTTTGTCTCCCAAGTGCAGTCCCTAGGATCACTGCTCCACTGCACCTTGACTAGGGGAATCTTCTTGTTTCTCAGCACCCGGATTTCTTTGCCAATAACCTTTATCGGATCCTTTCTCACTGTCCGATTAGGAGTAATATCCAAGACCTGCTGATTCAATTCATCCTCAATCAAATCAGGATCGTGTACATGCTTGCGGAGGTGAGACACATGAAAGACATCATGCACCCCAGGCAACCAGTCGGGAAACTGCACTCGATAAGCAAGAGTATCAATCCTTTCGAGAATAGGGAATGGGCCTATGAACCTTGGCGCCAATTTCCCAGTCTTCCCAAAACGAATTACGCCCCTCAATGGAGAAACCTTCAGATATACTCGATCACCCACAGAGAATTCTAAGTGTCTTCTTCGCTGATCTGCATAACTCTTCTGTCGGCTCTGAGCAGACAACAGGCGCTTCTTAATCAAATCAACTTTGTCCGATGCTTCACGAACCATGTCGGGACCCAAGACTAATCGATAGCCTGGCTCCACCCAACATGCTGGGGACCTACATGGTCTACCATATAGTAATTCAAACGGTCACATTCCCAAGCTGGCTTGGTAACTATTATTGTAAGAGAACTCCACCAGGTATAAATGGTCCTCCCATGAACCACCATAGTCCAGAATGCACGCTCGCAACAAGTCTTCTAGAATGCGGTTCACCCTCTCAGTCTGGCCATCTGTTTGAGGGTGGTAAGCTGTGCTCAGATTCAACTTAGTACCGAGCTCTTCTTGGAAAGCTTCCCAAAATTTGCTCGTAAATAGGGGATCCCGATCACTGACAATGCTTCTTGGAATCCCATGCAATCTGACAATCTCTTTAAGATAAAGCTGCGCCAAACTCCGAGCTGTTCTGTTGGTCTTGACAGGGATAAAATGGGCAGACTTTGTTAAGCGGTCAACAATTACCCATATACTATCGTTCCCTTTTCGGGTACGGGGCAAGCCATCAATAAAGTCCATAGAAATTTCTTCCCACATCCAGCCTGGAACTCCTAGCGGTTGCAATAGACCTGCTAGCTTCTGCTGATCACTTTTGACTTGCTGACAAGTGGGACATCTAGAAACATAAATAGAAATATCTCTCTTCATGGATTTCCACCACAATGTGCGCTTGAGGTCTTGTTACATCTTGCTCACCCCTGGATGAATACTAAGCTTAGATTTGTGGCACTCATCCATAACTTCCCTTCTAAGCTCAGGAATGTATGGAACACAAATTCGGCCAGATAGCCTCAAAACCCCTCTGTCGTCAATTTGGAAGCTAGTGGATTCGCCATCCTGAATTCTTTTGATAATCCTCTGAATAAATTTATCATCCTTCTGGAGAGCGGAGATCTTATCAATCAGAGTAGAAGTAATAACGAGATTGGCGAGAAGGAGTTTTCCACCATCTGTATTCTTTCGACTGAGCGCATCGGCTACAACGTTGGCTTTCCCTGGAGTATATAGGATAACAAAATCATATGATGCAAGAAATTCAACCCAGCGTTGCTGCCTCATATTCAAATCTCTTTGGGTAAAAAGATGCTTCAAGGATTTGTGATCCGTGTATACTTCGAACTTCTCACCCAAGAGATAGTGCCTCCAAATTTTAAGAGCAAACACGATCGCCATTAGCTCAAGATCATGAGTGGCGTAATTCTTTTCATGCGGTTTCAATTGGCGGCTAGCACATGCGACCACTTTGCCTTGCTGCATCAGCACCGCCCCAATACCTTGAATGGATAAAGGACTAACACGTTAAAATGAGATTTGACAATAAAAGAAATTGTTATCCCTAACATGTTGATTAATATAAAGGAAACAACCTTGATGAGAAGCGTCAGTCCAGAGTGTCAGATCTTGATTGCCATCTATAATGGTCAACATAGGAGCATTGGTCAACCTCTCTTTTAAATCATGGAAAGCTTTCTCGCATTCGGGAGTCCAAATAAATTTTATATGTTTCTTGGTCAGGTTTGTCAATGGACAAGCAATCTTCGAAAAATCTTTGACAAATTTCTGATAATAACCAGCCAGCCCTAAGAAACTTCTGACCTTGGTGGGGGTCCGAGGTTGCTTCCAGTCTTGGATGGCTGAGATTTTTCCTGGATCAACTGAAATGCCTTCTTTTGATACGACATGTCCGAGGAATTTCACCTCTTCTTGCCAGAATATGCATTTGGAGAATTTGGCTTTCAGCACATTTCTACGCAAAATCTCCAAGACTTCCCTCAGATGTTGTTCGTGCTCAGCAGTGGATTTAGAAAAAATGAGGATGTCATCGATGAACACGAGCACAAATTTATTTATAACATCTCTGAAAACCCTATTCATCAGATCAACAAAATATGCTGGAGCATTACAAAGGCCGAAGGGCATTACTAGCCATTCATAAAAGATATCTGGTCCTCTGAAAGCAGTTAGAGGCACACATTCTTCTGCGATGCGAAGTTGATGGAAGCCTGTAGCTAGGTCCATTCTAGAGAAAACTCGCGCCCCATGCAAGCGGTCGAGCAAGTCGTCAATACGAGGCAATGGGTATTTGTTCTTCAGAGTTTGTTTGTTGAGATCACGGTAGTCCACACATAACCTGAGGGTACCGTCTGATTTTGGAACGAACACCACGGCTGCGCCCCATTCTGAGAAGTTAGGCCTGATCAAACCCTTAAACAAAAGTTGGAAGGTTTGATTTCTCAGCTCTTCTTTTTCTTTGGGTGACATTCTCCGAATAGGATGTACGACAGGCCTTGCATTCGGAGCCAAGTCAATTCTGAAGTTGATTTCTCTGCGTGGGGGTAAGCCTTCAACTTCCTTGAACACATCAGCATAATCCTTGACAATAGGAATTTCTTCAATAGAAGTAGGAGTGACTTCTAGAGAGGACCAGAATTCTTTTCTGTTAGTGGCTGAGCCGTGGCATGGTATAGTAACATTTCCAAGCTCAACTTTAACCCTGATAATCCTTTCAGCATATACTAAGACAGCCTCATACTTGGTTAGCCAATCCATTCCCAGTATGATATCATAACCCGGAAAATTCATGATGATCAGGTCGAATGGAAATTGATATCGAAAATAGGAAATGGGTACTCTACAATATTGGTCGAGAATGAGAGATCCTCCTATAGGACTATGAGCTTTAATCAATCCCTTAAGTTTTCGAGGTTTCAGTTTTAGCTTTTTAATGATGTCAGAAGAAATAAAACTACGTGCTGCACCGGTGTCAAATAGGACAGTAATAGGGATGTTTTTAATGTTAAGAGTACCACTTAAAACATCAGGTGTACCTGGGCCCTCGGTAGGAGCGGGTGTAGTCGTACCCTCATATACATGTGCCACCTGAGCATTCTTCAGCAATGGGCAATTTGGCTTGATATGCCCCTTCTGATGGCAGTTGTAGCACTCCAGGTTGCGGTGAGGATTCTGGCCACTATTCTGAGAATTCTGACCCTGATTCTGAGAGCTCTGACCATGGTTCTGACTGGGGCCTGAATCATTTCTCTTGACTCTTTTAGGCGCTTTACACTCGAAATCAAAGTGCCCGGTCTTGCCACAATTAAAGCATGTCAACTTGCTCCGGTCTCTCTTCTTCCCCGGTGGCTTTGCAGCTGAAGGATTTCCTGTCTCTGATTTCTTGCTAGTCTGTTCTTTCTGGCTATTATTCTGATTCTTTGCTCTCTCTTGTTGGGCAGACTCATCATTTTCTTCGTAGCGGCTGGCAAAGGTGATAACTTCGTGGAAGGGAAGATCGATATGAGCTGTAACCCTATTCAGATACTTTGTAGCGAGGCCCTTAATGAATTTCTTGTTCTTCTCAGTTGGGTCTTGAATTAGGTTAGGGGCATAACGGGAAAGCTCATTAAATTTCATCGCATATTCAGCAACTGTCATATTTCCTTGTTTCAGATTGACAAATTGTTCACGAAGGCGTTCTCTTGCTTGTGGAGGGATGTATTTCTCGTTGAAGAGCTCTTTGAACTTTGCCCAGGTCATATTAGCCACATCGTTTCCAATCTTAACTGTGTCCCACCAGTGCTCAGCTTGATCTTTGAGTTGCCATGCTGCCAGGAAACGCTTTCTCTCATCCTTAAGTTCCATCCCTTCTAAGATCTTCTCACAATTCTTGAGCCATGACTCTGCTTCAACAGCAGACTCTCTACCAGTGAAAGAAACTCCGCCCAAGTTTTTGAATTTCTTTGACATCCGTTCTAGGTTGAATGGATGTGCGACTATAGGGTCGGGCTGCTCATGAATGGGCTCTTCTTCGGGTGGCCCTCTAGCTCCACCTCTCCCACCTCCACGGGTTGTAGCTCTAGTACTCATAATGAATTAGTCTGTAACATCAAGGGGAGAGTCAGACCAACAGAAATGAAAATTTTCCAAAGGAAAGGCTAAGAGGTGAGAATGATGTAACGACTGATAAATATGTGCTATTATGTTATGCTCACTCTAGGACTTTAGTCCTATCTCTAATGAGACTTATTGCTATAAATATGTTATATCCCAAAGCTAAGGTTAAACCAAAGCTCTGATACCAACTGTGATAACCCCAAACTTACGTAGAACGAAAGTTGAGATGATCATTGGAATATAACATAAATATAGCAACACATAACACAGATAACAGCATAAATATAAGAAACTATAAAACAACAACATCAACATAGCAGCGGAATATGGATGTTATCATAACATAGAATCCCAGTCACAGAGTTCTACTTATTACATCAAAATCCCAACAAAAGGAAACAAGTACATAATGTTAAGATACAGTTTGAAATGAAGTGGAATACGATTTGAATGTCCCAAAGTCTAAGCAGAAACAAAGATAAAGATGAGGGTCTGCATAGTCCAACAAAGCACCTCGATAAGCGGCAACACCAAAGCAAATAAGCAAGCTCCAAGATCAGCAACTCCAAGATCAGCAACTCCAAGGAAGCAAACTAACAACCTGTCAATTGGCTGCCCGTGTGGAAAGAGGGCACGCGAAATTTGCAAAGTGAAACAAAATTCGAGTCAGTCGTGGGACTAGTATGAGAAATCTTTCTATACTAACTAACCATATGGCGAATCACAGGACCACGCCGCTAAGGCGGAACGGGTTTACTCCATTGGATTGCCAGTGCATAATTAAGTAAGTCGTTTGAATAACGCTATGCATTTAAAGAAAAATGAGATCGTTATAAGACCCAAGTCCCATCACACAATGCAACGCACACCAGAGGAAAGGGTTTTTCCTTATAACGATCAAAAGATGATGAATACGTCAAACGTATTATTACTAGTGTGCATAAGTTTTCATAAATCATTTTAATATAATGTATTAATCCTAGACGACATAGGTACCATATATTATGCCGCCGTATATAAGTATATAACTAAAATCGTAATATCGTATTTGAGGATTGGTTTCCATCATGAGTCGAGGCTAGGGGCAAGCTCCTCACCGATTCGAGACACTCGAGCAGATGCCTCAGGATCCCCCGCAGTGAACCCTTGGAAGCGGTAGGGCCGGTCCACACATATGTGTGTGGATTGGTTATGCCTGAACACACGTTTCCCGGTCCCTTTGGACCTATAGTATGACCACCAACGGCCTATAAAACACGAGGGACCTCAAAATCCATCATCCACATAAGTAAAATGTCAGCGCTGGTAGGTCCCTGACACAACTCTAGCTAGAAAGAAACGTGTGCACTCCCTACGGTCCGTATCCCGTTTTTGGCTCATATCGGTTTGTGAGGCTCGTGAGGCTACGTTATACACAAAGCTATGCCTAAACAGGCCGTGCTTTTGATCATCTTCCACAAGGCCTGCTTTTCAACAAAACCTTGATCATTCGCATCTTAGCGTGCCACATTGACAATTCGCGTCATGCTATCGATAACTACTAACATATACCAGGGTGTTAAGCAGAGAATAAATTCTCTACCACCAAACAAGCATACATTAATAAAAATTGATTTAGTTACACGAAACGAATTCCAACGTCAGACGCGCGTCCATACAAGTCCGTTCTGGGTTTGAACGAAACCGGAGATACCAGGGAGGTTCTCGCTTATCCGGACAATCAACTCAGACGACCGGCCAACTACTACATCGACCCCTTCCTGGGAGCAAATCAGTCCAAGGTTTCAATAATCGTTGCCCGTCCGACGTGAAGATCGCCGGTCTTCAACATCGTCTTCTATTATTTCGACTTAAATCGTCGTTTGATTATTTGAAATGAGTTAAACTCGGCCTTTTCAAATAATCATCGCATAATTATCATTTAAAACATTTCACGTCGTTTATATTTATTTATAGCGATTTATTTCTATTTTTATTTATCTACAGATGGTGCAAATAAATTTAAAACGACGCTTCGGGTCGATAGGCGACCCTGGCGCTGCTTTTACCAAAATTTGTTTTAGACATATCTTAAAATCTAACCGTCAGATTTTGGTACATTTTATGTCGTTGGAAAGCTCTTTCCAAGACGGTCCTAACGGATCCAGTTTTGGGAAAATTCAACGGTCGGATCTTTCTATACAACCGTTTAAAGTTATGATTTCAAAACGCGAACTACCGCGCGTGTTTCGCTTAGTTTTAATTTATATTATATATATAAATCAAACCATTTGGCGCTTTCCATTATTTCAAAAATCCATTCTTTTGTTTATAGCATAATATTTTTGTTCGCCAATTCTAATGCGACGAAAATCATATTTTAGACTATGTGTATTTTTATATTAAACAAAAGTAATAATTTTGTTTTATTCCTTTACCCTTGACATTGAACATGTAAGTGTTTTCTTTTACTTACCTTTGCCTTGAAAATGTACATATTGACTTTTATTTTCTTTTACATAAGAAAATATACATATTGCATTTATTTACCTTTACATAAGAAAATGTACACATTGCATTTATTTTCTTTTACATAAGAAAATAAGGTTATTTTTCTTATTTTCTTTATATTAGAAAATAATGTTTTTACTTAAATACAAAAATGTATTCTTTCTTTTAAACAAAGAAAATGTTTTCTTTTATTTTCTTCTTAACAAAGAAAATGTTTTCTTTTATTTAGAAAAATAGATTTCTCTTTACATTGCAATGTTCTTTTACCATTTTTTTCTTAGAAAAATAATTTTTTCCTTACATTGTAAAATGCAACCTTTTTATTTTCTTTTACATAAGAAAATGCAACTTTTAATTCTTATTTATGAAAACACCTTCTCTAGCGTCAACATTTCTAATACTAGTATTTGTATATTTTCTAATGTCAATATTGAATTCATTTTAACTATATATTATCATGACGATGAAGATTTGACCCATTTAAACTCTACTAACTTGACTATGAAATTTTTGATGTCAACGTATATGTTCAATGTGATATTTCAATACATAAAACAATCTATTTCATGTCGAACCCAAAGGTGGCACTCTACAATTTAGTGTCAATTTCATTTCAACACACAATAATATGTCTAACCATACCAATAGTACACAGCATATGGTTTGGTGTATACCTTTGGCGTCATTACAACAAAGTTAACACAATGTATAAAATGGTGTTGTCATAATACAATTAACCCAACATATAAATTGGTGTCGTAATAAAACAGTTAACCCAGTGATGTAGGTTTGGGTGTCATCTCATCTACATTAACACAGATGTGGTTTGGTGTAACTTTGATGAATCAAAAATAAGGGCCTCGTCTTTATTTTTATTTTAAAAGATTAGAACTTACATTTTGTTTTATAAATAAAGATTTAACTTGCATAAAAAAAATGGGTATTTTGATTTGTAGACAAGACATAAAATTTGTCTTTTAATTTACAAAGAAAATATCATGTCAAAATTGTCCTTTATTTTATTAACAAAGTTTATGTAAAAATTTACAAAGAAAATAACATGAAATAATTCCTTTTAATTTACAAAGAAAATAACACGGAATAATTCCTTTTTTTGTTTTGTTAACAAAATTTTTGTCCTTTTCTTATGTATACAAAATAACATAAAATCTTGTCCTTTTTGTTCTGTTAACAAAATGACATCAAAATTTGTTCTTTTTATTTGTTAACAAACAACATAAAAATTTGTTCTTTTTACTTTGACAAACAAATTATGTTGAAACCTTGTCAAAAATATAACATTAAAAATTGTCCTTCATTTTATTAACACAGTTTATGTAAAAATTTGTCAATTATTTTATTAACAAGTTTTTATGTTAAAACTTGTTATTTTAATCTATAGTGAATCCAAGATTCAAATTTTCATAAAAAACAAATTATATATTTAAAGGTCTAAACTTTTTTTGAAAGAGATGAAAATAAAGAAGATAATAAAGATGAGAGTCTCTTCGTGATTACACCAAAATAACATAGCTGAATAACACAAATATCTCATGGCATCACCACATACAATAATCACATACTCATCGCATACAAATATCATCATGACGCAGATCAAGAACAACAGTATACGAATTAGAATTTCACGATTTACATTAATATATAATTATTTAAATTAGATCAGAGTTCTCACAGTTTTGCAATTTAGTCCAAATTTCAAGCTGTTCAGAATCAGCTCTGGTTAGTCTAGGCTCGTAGATCTCGCCGATACGAGTGCACAACTTCTGAAATCATCAAGTTTCGATGACGTATGCGTTAGTTATGGTCTATCTAAGTTATAAAACAATTTATATTAATTAAATAAATAATTAATTAAGAAATTGAACCTTGTTCCTCAGTTCAGGACCTCGGCCATGAGTTTCAGGGTTTGTCCCGACCTAGGTTCGATTTCACGGTTGATCCGAGGAGCTGGAGTTCGATCAGAGGGTCCCACCGCGTTGGGCTACGGGCGACGCACCTACTCCGGCGAAGGGGAGCAGCTCGGTGCTGCCACGTGGGCGTGGGGGCGGCGCAAAACCCGCGACTTCGTGGGCTTGGTTCGAGCGCTACAGGTGATGAGGCGAGATGGTTCGGGTATGAGCGGATAGAGGGTGCGAAGCTCTTCGATTTGGTGGGTGGTTTGAGTTCTAATTCGAAACAAGGAGGGAGAAAAAGAGGGATGAAGTTTTGAACATTAAAAAGGGATGGCGGCGGCCTATTTCTGGATGATGAACAGTGCAAAGTAAATTAGGGTTTTAAAATCCTATTTTATAATCTTTTAATTGCAATTTTACGAATAAATCCATTTCTTTCAAACTGATTCAATTCCAGTCCAACTGAAGCCCGCCCTAGCAAATAGACCCTATTCCGAATCCAACGGGCTAGGTCCCGTCAGCCCAAACGGCTGTCTGTGGCCTGTATCATTTAAATTAATATTTAAATCCTTTATAATTTTAATTCTGTCGTACAAATAAATTTACTGAGGCCACATACGGACTCAGAAAAATCCAGAAAAAACATATTTGGCTTCGTTATGACGATACGGTCCTAACAAAATTAATTTCGTCTAATTCTGAGACTGTTTGAAAAATGGCTATTTTTCAGTCGATTAAATTTGACTGAAATGAACAAGACACATTTTCCTTTGCCATGCTCACATACAAATTCGGAAAATTCTAAAAATTGAAACCTAGCAATAATATGATATTCTGGTTCCAATGAAATTGGTTTTGTCGAAAACAGAGATCGTTTGAAAATTGGCTATTTTCGCTGGCTTTAAACATTATTTAAAATGAAAATTTTAAATTCTGCCTCATTTTCCAATTAAATTACTTAGAAATAAAAAATTTAAATTGGCTTGGATTTTCCGGGTCGTTACAGATTATTTAAATTAATTATATTTTTAATTAATTTAAAGTGAGGATTAATTGGAATCGATTAACGAGATAATCGATTTTTGAGTTAATTAAATCGATCGTTTGAATTGGAATTTGATTATCAAAATTGATGTGTTTTGATTTGAATAGTTTAATAAATATTGTTTAAATCTAAACAAGGTTTTAAAAAAGGGATTTACCGTTGAATTTTGTTATTAAAGAAATTAACTACTCATGTAGTTAATGATTGAAATAAATTATTATCTTAATTAATAATATTTTAGACAATTACTTTTCAAAAGTAATTGAAGTGAAATGAAATCAAAGGAGATTGGAAATAAGCGAATCTGGTTAAAGAACTGGGTTATAGAGTTGTATAACCAAATCCAATAGTTAAATGGAATTTGTTTGAGACTAGAATGAAATATTGATTTTGATTACAACTTATGTTTATCGGAGGATAAGAACGTTGTTGATCAAGGTCTGAGAGGTAATTAAAATACCCCAACTTGAACAACATCGGGATTATCTGAAGATAGTATTAGTTGGTAATCGTAAGAGACGTTAGTGGATATGTTTTGAAAATCTAAACAGCGATTTTAGCGCTGTTGTTATAATATATGTTTTGTAAATCTAATATAGCGATTGTAGCGCTTTTGCTATAGTAAATGGGTTGTAAACCTAAACAGCGATTATAGCGCTGTTGTTTTGTAAATCTAAATAGTAATTATAACGCTATTGTTATAACATATGTGCTATAAATTTCTTTGTTAAAACTAATGGATTTCCGAATCTAAAAGATGATTTGACGGAAGAATTAAGTGGGAAATTGAATATAGCTATTCGAGATAGAATTAGCCAAACATAATTATTCGGCTAAGTTGCCATTTCGTACGACTGCTAGCGTAATTCGCAGGGCTGCAGATAGCCTACGGCGTTCGGATGTTTCCAGAGGGAATCAGGCGTAACCATTTTGATCGCTGCGATCTAGAGTCAAGCGAATAGATTAAAGGCGAGTATTAGTTAATCGATAGGAGTTAAATAAGTCGAGTTAATCAGTTAAAGTTGACCAGTTAAAGTTAATCAAATTGAGTTAATCCATTAGAGTTAATTTGAATTAGAGTTATTCGAATATCGTATTTTCAATATTAAAAGAGTTAGAAGTTTTAACTCAATAAAAGTAAATCAGTTTGTTAAAGGCCAAGTGGTGCTGAATACGGAACCAGTGAACTCATTGGAGTGTCATGATTGAAACACTGTATATTTTGATAGTTAAAACACCGACCATCAAACCTGTCCAATACGATTGTTGGTATGGAAAGACCGGGATCGAATTTATATTCGAAAACCATTCCGACCAACAAATACGTGAAGATATCAGAAGATGATCGAGATGGTGCTGTGAAGACCGTTGATTTTCATAAACGGAAGAACCACTAATATTCTCTGCCTGGCAAGCTGAGATAAGCTGTGATTCTGTCGTAGTTGGAATCTACGGGTTGCAAGGACTTCTCGCTACTGATCCATGGGGTGATTCCTATATTGGATGCGGTAGGAGAGTGCCTTCGGTTCATCCTGTTCCTGGATGACCTGTATGGACGGATGTCTGACATAGTATTTCCAAAGGGTCACATACGTTGATTTCTTCAAACGTACGATAGTTGTTGGCGGGGAGTTGCCGTTCTCTTAGCTTCCAGCTAAAGTATTTTTGTGGACGTCAATTAGTGATATCTGATGGATCTGACGATGTGGCATTCAAAGTGAATGATGACCAGATGTTCAAAAGCTAATCTAAGCCTCAAGCCTTATCAACCGGGAAATGACAAAAATCGGGCAGGCAACATGGCTATGTGGGTCGCTCCCATTAGGGTGTATAATCACCTATCTAGAGAAATTCCTATTTGTTTCTTAAATCTGTATTCGATGCTATCCCTTTTCGGGAGACGGTTGCTGATCCCAACCGTCTGTGATATACATTCGATACACTCAAGCGAAATGAGTGGTCAGTCATATGAGGGCCGGGTTGCAAGAAGTTCTTGTTGAACCCAGTGTATTCGTCTCTAGATATACACTATTGGCAGGTGGTCCCATACCTTGTCAAGTTGGAATCCAATCTCCAATAAGCGCCTGCGGTTTTGATTGTATACTATATATGTGGAGCGTGAGATGCAAGCGTTCCACTAAATTGATATTTACTTGTATTTAGACATTATTATAATATCAGAACAAGATATTGGTTTCAAAACTGTTTTGGGTTATCGTAAGGTAAAAACCGTCCGTGTTTATGTGTGGATTTGGTCTTACGATTATCCTTTTCTTTTGAAAAGGTTTTGAACTTTAAAATCATTATTGGATGGTTCACCCTTATTACTGTGCGAGTTTATCTCACTCTGGTTCACCACACTGACCTGGTGTTTTGTAAATGCTCGGGTTAGACCGGGTTGTACAGGTTCAGGTTATCGACTGCTATGAAGAGACGAGCTGGAGTTGTTCGGACGTATGATATTACTATAATTCCGCTGTGTGTTGTATATGGGAACAGGCTATTATAACTGTCCCATGGTATGATGTACTCTGATACTGTAAGTATTTTAAAGCTTTCAATAAAGATTATTTCTGTATTATATTTTGTTCCGCTGCGATGTGAGACTCTGTGTGGTGTTTCTTCTTCTTCTTCTATTCAATATTTCTACCTTATCTATTCTCACCCTCTAACTTCTTTCTATTAATGATCTGGAATGTTCGATGTCTGAATGGTCAACACGGTAGTTTGATGTTGATTTTCGGAGTCGAAAATCCCAGTTCGTTATAGTGGTATCAGAGCTATTGGTTATGTGATTACCTTGGCTCTGTGGCGTAACTCAGTAGAGATGGGGTTAGTAATACCCTAGACTGAGTTGAGTGTATATATACGAGTGAACGTATTTGTAGATTTTATAAAAATTGTTTTATATTATGGAGATTTATTGGTTGAGTTGTTTATGGATTCTGGTCGATCAGTTTGATCCACTGTATCGATAGGGGTTTCTAAACACCCAAATACGATAAACCGACACAGTATGTTTTGAAAGAGGGTAAATGAAATAATTTTACCCAAATTATATTTTAATATAAAAGAATGATATATATTTGAAGTACTATAGTATATTGGATGTGTTTGTTGATTATAATTGAAATGGTTATATAAATAACCAATTAGAATTCGTATAATATAAAATCAGATTTATTAAATCTGAAATTAAAATCAGAATTGGAATTAAAATTCCCAAAAGTGGGAAAGGTGTTGTAAATAAACTTGGATTGAATATATGAGATTTTTAAAATCCTGGGAGATTTTAAATTTGTTACAAGCATTTGAAAGGGATACTTTGAAATGGATTTCAAAATGAAAATGTTTAGAACTGGTTTTGAAAGTGACATAGTATTGAACTCACTTCAATAGCTGGAAAATAGATTCCGATGATGATCCGGACATCATCGGTATTCATTTTCGAGTGGTAAGTGACGGATTACTACCAAAGATTTTGTTTTGAATTGCTTTGAGAAAAACAAGTTGTTTTGGATCCTGAAAGGAATATTTGACTTTGGAAAGAGCTGAACTGTTTAAAACTCCCAGGGGAAATTGTTTGAACAAAGGCAAATTTAATAGAAATTGCGAAAGCAAATATGAATTGAATTGAAACCAATTAACTGGAAATTGAATCGGGATATAATATATCGAGTAGAATCAGGTTTTGAATTGTGAGAAAGGCATCTGAAATGGTGTTGGACTGGTAAATTAAGGATTTGAAATTGATAATGGATGGAAATTGAGTTAAGAATGGGATTTGGCTTGGACGCGTGAAGGATTTGGTTTTGAGGATAAGATTGGGATTTTGATTGGAAATGTATTTGTAGCAGATGGAAAGGATATAATGATATGCCCGACAAAAAGGTACAAGTTTATTTTTATATGGGTTTGGTGATTTATGAGCCTATTTGGCAAGCCGCTTGGCGGTTTCATTTTCTTTTGGATTGAAGAAGGCCTAGAAAGGCGAGTTGGAGTTGTACCGATTGAGCCGTACAGAGGAGGTGCTGGCGAAATTTTTCGGAAATTTAAGGTGTTAGAAAATTTTCGATATTTTGAAAATATTTATTTATGGTATTGAATTGATTTTTTTGATTGAAACTAAATTAGATTTGAAAATTAATGAGTTTATAACATTCTTTCTTACCTTAGCAATTTCGAGGACGAAATTATTTTAAGGGGGGAAGAATGTAACGACCCGTGTTTTTGACCATTAAATATTTAATTTAATTTATTTATTTTAAATATTATATTGGGAATATTAATGGAATTTAATATTTAATTCGATAATAAAACGAAGTTGAACGTTAATTTTATTTATATAATATAAAACGAGCTCAAAATGGCGTGCAGTTCGTAATATTTGGTTTTGAACTTCAACAGAGAATACAGGATTCGATATAAGTCGGATTTCTGTGAAACAAGACACGTTGGAACCGTATTGACGATAGTTTTCATATGAAAGAGAAAAATCCAGATTTCGTGTTATAGATTGCGAGTTATGGCTAAATCAAATTTTGAAATAGTCGCTATGGAAAATCGTTATTTAAAATATACACGTTAAAATAGCCGTTTTGCAAACGGACTCAGATTTCGACGAAATCAGTTTCATCGGGACCGTAACGTTATATTATTGTATGATGTTGAATGGCGTGGCAAACCGATATCGTATGTGACCACGGTAGCCGTAAACGTCCGCTCATTTTCTATAGCGCGTATTTAAATAAATAAAGGGATATCTGGGCATAACTTGAGCAGACGATCGAATTAAGCCACGAAACCAGTCCCGTTGAGTTCGTATCGTCGATTAGGGCCAGGATAGGTATATAGTTTGTTATTTTTAGAGGCCGGCAAATTTGGTGTTCAAAAGGGCAGTGCGGTACACGTTAAAAATAGCCTACCGGGGAAACAGTCTCAGAATGCGACGAAACTAGTGTCGTTGGGTTCGTATCGACAAATTATTATAGGATCTGAAGGTTTCAAGTTGATTTGAGTTATCTGGTGATCGTGGAAAAATTAAACGCGTGTTCATTTATGGTTTTATAAAGGAATTTTTTTCAAACGAAGTCGGAATTCGACGAAACTTGTCCCATTGGGTCCGGAATACCTTTTTACATTAAGATTAGTTTTTTTATCAGTAGACAGAAGTCGTTTGAAGGGGTTTTATTGTGTTACTTCACGACGAAGTATCATTTAATAATATTTTAATAGTTGGCTACCTATATATATATCATCCCATTGTTCACAACCCTAGTTTTCCTTCTGCCCTAGTCAACGCACAAAAATGCGCCGCCACCCAAATCGTTCAACGGCCCAAAATCTTCGAAGATTCCTATTCAAATTCCTCCTAATTTGCTTGATAATATCCTATACTTCTAACATCAATACTCAAGAGCTATGTAAGCTCTAACTGATGAACGGTCAAGATCATTACTGGCAAACTGAACTGGCCAGAAATCGAGTTCGGATCTGCGGCTTTAAAGGGGAGTTGCGGGCGGAGGTGATTATTGAGTTAGGCGAGGTTAAGGTCGTAGGAAGAGGACATCAAGGCTCTCGCATTGGTACGTGCTGATGGGTCTCTGGACGATGCTAGGAGGTGCGGTGGCTTCTCTTAGGGTGGCAGCGATGTGGGGTTCCATCAGCACAAAAGGGGGAACGAACCTATATGGCTTCCGTACCAGTTTAACGAAGAAGGCAGGAAGGAGGGAGTAACATCGGTGACTGGGAAAATTTGGGATAATGTAATTAACTAACTTAAGCATGCTTTAATTAAAGTTATTAAATCCCATCTTGGACTGATGCAGGTAGTTCAGAATTTGATGCAAGCAGGAACATGGATCTGTGGTAGCTGGGAGCGAATAGACTGAGGGTCGGACGATGATCCATGGTTTAAATCATAATTGAATTAGTGTTAGGTATAGTTTAATTGAGTTGGTTATTAAATTAGTAATTTAATTTAAACCTTATAATTTGGACGCTAATATACTTACAGGGTTCAATCAGCAACAGTATATACCAGGAGGAGGAGTTTGAATGTAGAGAAGGGCCGCTGTTTGTAAAATATAGACATAATTCATCTTAAACAATTAAGTAATTAAGGAAATACTTACTTAAATTAAATCATATTATCACTAATATTAATTATTTTTCATGGAGTTCAAAACAGGTAGCTTGTTTTCAACAGTGGACGGGTGAATATTGGAACCGGTTTTGGGAACAAAGACTAGGACGTTGGGAACTTGAGAACAGGAATCAAAAATGATCAGCCCATTTGCATAAAACGTAAAGTAATTAACATTCATTTTGTTTAACGATTGGCTAATAATTTATCAAAATCGTTAAATTTAACTATTCATAATTCCTTCTTCTATGATCAGAATTAGACAAGTCATAACCCGCTGGGATCATTGTGACAAGTACTATTTTATAGAACAGAAATGGATGGAATTGGGATCAGCTGGACATTCTATTAAATTAAACGTTGTTTAATTTAACTGAATCAAGCCAGTTAAACAACAACACCAAATTAAGGTGAGTTAAACTCACTCAGTTACCCTTTTTATATTTTATATAAATTGGGTATTTTTATTTTGTGTGCTCTGCTTGCCAATGGTTGACTGTTTTGCTGGTTATCTGCTTATCTGTTGATTTAACCGATGAAATTAAACTGTGTTTAATTTCAGTGAAATATCAAATCGTTATTTTTAACGATTGGTTCCAATAACGGTGACTCACCTTGGTTGGTCATGTTTATTTATAAACATGTTTAAATGGTTGAATCGTTTGAATTGCTTATGGTTGATGTTAAATGGTCATTATTTAATTTATTAGTTAAAAAAAACTGAACCGTCTGATTTGAGAAAAACCATTTGAATACAGGGAAGAACAGGTTGGAGGGATCCAACCGGATTCCTCAAATATATTATTTATTTCATATTTTCGCATATGAACTGTCCTGTTTGGTTGATTGATTTGATTATTGAGTTGGACTGGGAATTCAACCTGTGTTGTGTTTAAACCAGTGAGCGGTATTGGTTGAGTATTTAGCAGTGTATGGCCTATAAAATCAATCGTGTTATAAATATTGATTCACCGTCAGGTGAATCGATAAAGATGAGGTTATAAAATTTATTATATAACTGGAGTTGGATTTTGAATATATTATTTTGAATAAAAGTTATAATAGGGAATTAAATAAATATTTTATTTATTTAAGACTTTGATTGTTATTAAATTATTTTATAAAGTAAATGCTGACGTTAATCAGGTTTACGAGTATGAAAACAAGTAATGAATCGAAGGATTAAACTTTGATAATTGTTTAATAAAGAAAACAATTAATGGGATTATTTAAATTAATTATACTTTTAATTAATTTAAAGTGAGGATTAATTGGAATCGATTAACGAGATAATCGATTTTTGAGTTAATTAAATCGATCGTTTGAATTGGAATTTGATTATCAAAATTGATGTGTTTTGATTTGAATAGTTTAATAAATATTGTTTAAATCTAAACAAGGTTTTAAAAATGGGATTTACCGTTGAATTTTGTTATTAAAGAAATTAACTACTCATGTAGTTAATGATTGAAATAAATTATTATTTTAATTAATAATATTTTAGACAATTACTTTTCAAAAGTAATTGAAGTGAAATGAAATCAAAGGAGATTGGAAATAAGCGAATCTGGTTAAAGAACTGGGTTATAGAGTTGTAAAACCAAATCCAATAGTTAAATGGAATTTGTTTGAGACTAGATTGAAATATTGATTTTGATTACAACTTATGTTTATCGGAGGATAAGAACGTTGTTGATCAAGGTCTGAGAGGTAATTAAAATACCCCAACTTGAACAACATCGGGATTATCTGAAGATAGTATTAGTTGGTAATCGTAAGAGACGTTAGTGGATATGTTTTGAAAATCTAAACAGCGATTTTAGCGCTGTTGTTATAATATATGTTTTGTAAATCTAATATAGCGATTGTAGCGCTTTTGCTATAGTAAATGGGTTGTAAACCTAAACAGCGATTATAGCGCTGTTGTTTTGTAAATCTAAATAGTAATTATAACGCTATTGTTATAACATATGTGCTATAAATTTCTTTGTTAAAACTAATGGATTTCCGAATCTAAAAGATGATTTGACGGAAGAATTAAGTGGGAAATTGAATATAGCTATTCGAGATAGAATTAGCCAAACATAATTATTCGGCTAAGTTGCCATTTCGTACGACTGCTAGCGTAATTCGCAGGGCTGCAGATAGCCTACGGCGGTCGGATGTTTCCAGAGGGAATCAGGCGTAACCATTTTGATCGCTGCGATCTAGAGTCAAGCGAATAGATTAAAGGCGAGTATTAGTTAATCGATAGGAGTTAAATAAGTCGAGTTAATCAGTTAAAGTTGACCAGTTAAAGTTAATCAAATTGAGTTAATCCATTAGAGTTAAATTGAATTAGAGTTATTCGAATATCGTATTTTCAATATTAAAAGAGTTAGAAGTTTTAACTCAATAAAAGTAAATCAGTTTGTTAAAGGCCAAGTGGTGCTGAATACGGAACCAGTGAACTCATTGGAGTGTCATGATTGAAACACTGTATATTTTGATAGTTAAAACACTGACCATCAAACCTGTCCAATACGATTGTTGGTATGGAAAGACCGGGATCGAATTTATATTCGAAAACCATTCCGACCAACAAATACGTGAAGATATCAAAAGATGATCGAGATGGTGCTGTGAAGACCGTTGATTTTCATAAATGGAAGAACCACTAATATTCTCTGCCTGGCAAGCCGAGATAAGCTGTGATTCTGTCGTAGTTGGAATCTACGGGTTGCAAGGACTTCTCGCTACTGATCCATGGGGTGATTCCTATATTGGATGCGGTAGGAGAGTGCCTTCGGTTCATCCTGTTCCTGGATGACCTGTATGGACGGATGTCTAACAGAGTATTTCCAAAGGGTCACGTACGTTGATTTCTTCAAACGTACGATAGTTGTTGGCGGGGAGTTGCCGTTCTCTTAGCTTCCAGCTAGAGTATTTTTGTGGACGTCAATTAGTGATATCTGACGGATCTGACGATGTGGCATTCAAAGTGAATGATGACCAGATGTTCAAAAGCTAATCTAAGCCTCAAGCCTCATCAACCGGGAAATGACAAAAATCGGGCAGGCAACATGGCTATGTGGGTCGCTCCCATTAGGGTGTATAATCACCTATCTAGAGAAATTCCTATTTGTTTCTTAAATCTGTATTCGATGCTGTCCCTTTTCGGGAGATGGTTGCTGATCCCAACCGTCGGTGATATACATTTGATACACTCAAGCGAAATGAGTGGTCGGTCATGTGAGGGCCGGGTTGCAAGAAGTTCTCGTTGAACCCAGTGTATTCGTCTCTAGAGATACACTATCGGCAGGTGGTCCCATACCTTGTCAAGTTGGAATCCAATCTCCAATAAGCGCCTGCGGTTTTGATTGTATACTATATATGTGGAGCGTGAGATGCAAGCGTTCCACTAAATTGATATTTACTTGTATTTAGACATTATTATAATATCAGAACAAGATATTGGTTTCAAAACTGTTTTGGGTTATCGTAAGGTAAAAACCGCCCGTGTTTATGTGTGGATTTGGTTTTACGATTATCCTTTTCTTTTGAAAAGGTTTTGAACTTTAAAATCATGATTGGATGGTTCACCCTTATTACTGTGCGAGTTTATTTCACTCTGGTTTACCAGACTGACCCGGTGTTTTGTAAATGCTCGGGTTAGACCGGGTTGTACAGGTTCAGGTTATCGACTGCTATGAAGAGACGAGCTGGAGTTGTTCGGACGTATGATATTACTACTATTCCGCTGTGTGTTGTATATGGGAACAGGCTATTATAACTGTCCCATGGTATGATGTACTCTGATACTGTAAGTATTTTAAAGCTTTCAATAAAGATTATTTCTGTATTATATTTTGTTCCGCTGCGATGTGAGACTCTGTGTTGTGTTTCTTCTTCTTCTTCTATTCAATATTTCTACCTTATCTATTCTCACCCTCTAACTTCTTTCTATTAATGATCAGGAATGTTCGATGTCTGAATGGTCAACACGGTAGTTTGATGTTGATTTTCGGAGTCGAAAATCCCAGTTTGTTCCAGTAACACTTTTATAATATATATGCGAGTTATTCAGAAAGACCGGGTTTATCCCATTCTGAATAACTGATTCAACGTGGTGTCAAAGATGAAGATGGTGGTTGAAGACCGGAGGTCTTCACGTCGTTTGGATAATTACTGATGATCTTGATTGGGCTGTAAAACCAAGAAGATGGAAACAGTTGGTGATCGTCCAGACGTATTTGGAGATCGATGGATATGCGGGGTACTAGGTGCCTCCGGTTTCGTTCAGACCCAGAACGGACTTGTAAATGGACTGTGTGTCTGACATTGGATTTTAGTCTGTGTGATTGATTTCTATTAAATATATATCTGTTTGGCGGCGGAGAATTTATTCTCTTGCTTAATGCCCTTCTCTGAGACATACGAGCTCAGGGGTTATATACATATGGATATCAAACGCATAGAGTGAATTGCCTGTGTGGCATGCCGAAGATGCAAATGATCAAGGCTTCTGTTGAAAAGCAAAGTCTTGTGGTTGATGATCAAAGCACCGCCTGTGTGGCATAGCTTTGTGTAGCGTGAATTCGCGAGCCTCACACCCCGGTTGTGAACCAGAAACGGGAGAGGACCTCAGGGAGGGCATGCGTTTCCTTCTAGCTACGGTGGTGTCAGTGACCTACCAGCCCTGACATTTATATACTTTTCACCTGTGTGGTTGTTGCTGTTGCGAGGCGCCTCGGTTGGATCGGACGATCCGGGTCCGATGGAGCCATTCGTTGGCTCATTTATGCCCCAAAGGGCGGGGAAACGCAGTGTTCAGGAATTTTAATCCACATCGGTGGACCGGCCCTGTCGCTCCAAGGCTTGACCGAGTACTTGCCTGAGACATGGGCTAGATTTTCTCGAATCGGTAGAGGACGATCCCTGGCCTCGGTTCATAGATGGAAATTTAACTTCCAAATACGTGACATTTGCGGTTTTATTTGTAAAGCCTAGTATGGCGACATAGTGGGATGGGGCGCTTATGCCGTCTATGATTGATACTTATGATTTGAAGTTGTTTTATACACTATGCACTTATGATAGTATCAAATGATTTGTTTTAAAAGTATCAAGCATTCTTGGCTATTGTAAGGTAAAAACCCAATCCTCCGGCTTGCGTTGCATTGTGTGATGGGAACTGGGTCTTATAATAGCTTCATTTTTCCTTATTTAGAATTGCGCTATTTGTTTTATGCACTGGTGTTCTTGGGAGGAAACATGTTCCGTGTTAGCGGCGTGGTCCCTTCATTTACCTAACTTTAAAATAAAGATTAATAACTGTTTTAGTTCTCACACCAGTCCCAAGACTGACACGGAGTTTATTGTTTTAACCTAAACTCTGGGTGCCCTTATTTTGACACGGGCAGCTAGTAGTTTTGGTTTTGCAGATTCATATTCACAGGATCCTGGTTTACAGCTGGAATGATATCCGGAAAGCTTTGTATCCGTATATCTCTTCTAGTTGTGTATTGTATTATTTTCCGCTGCTATGTATTTAAATGTAATTTAAATCTCTGATATTTCTGTGTAATACTTATTCACTTATACTCTGTATATTCTTATATTCTGATGGAATTGTTGTAATAAACAATAAAATGTTCTTCCGTGTGCATTTTGATGTGGCTTGTTCTCGAACTATCCGCGCTTTCCTCACCAGGGAAGTTACGGGTTTTTACAGTTGGTATCAGAGCTTTGGTTTACAAAGCTTAGAGAACAAGACACGTTAGAACCATACGAAAGAATTCATCAGATATTGGATTAGTAGTATCCAATGGAATGACTCGTTAGAGATGGGATCAGTAGTATCCTAGAACGAGTGTGAAGAGTAGTATTTTTGATAAATTAAAGTTAAAACAAATTTTGTTTTGAAATAGAAATAAATTATTCGTATTTGAATATTTATTTTAAATGAATCTGGACAATCCAATATATAAAGATTTTGTATATATGTCTTGCAAACGTGTGTTCGAAGTTTTAATATACTGGGTAGATATAGAATCCCTTTAGTGCCCGGGGATAATTCTGTTGGCGGGGCACCATCGCCAGTATTTATTTTCGAGTTTCGAAAGTGAGATTTCTATATATCTCCAATTGACTGGTATGAGAACCGAAACTAGATAGGGCTTATTTTTGTGATTTGGCATCAAAAATGTGATTTTTGACTATATATCAAAGTTATGAATTTGAAAAGCTAATCCACTAATTGATTGATGGTTGTGTTGTTCGTTTATTTGTTTGAAATTTTGAACCGCTACGCCTAATTGAATCAAATTGTGAGTTATATTGAAAATTGGTCGCATTTGCTTGCATATACATGTACTTACATTGAACAGGTCATAGCAAGGAGGCTGGAGCAGAGAATAAAATTTGTTTGCCCGACAAATAGGTACATGTTTACCATAATTTACTGTTTTGTTTGAATGATGATGATTTTATGAGCCGATTGGATTTTTCTTTTTCTTTTTGAGATCAGAAGGCCTATAGGGAGATTTCGGGATTTTCCCGTGCTCCCGGTGCAGGGGAGGTTATGGCGAAATTTTTCAAAAATTTAGGGTGTTAGCCAAATTTTTGAAATTTTTGAAAAGTTCTTAGAAACTGAAAAGTTGAAGAACTTAAGCCGTAGTGAAAATATTGGAAGTTGAGTTGATTTGTGAAACAACTAGCGTCTTTGTTCCTTTATTGGGACGAAAAGTTTTAAGTGGGGGAGATTGTAATAACCCGGAAATCTAGGCCAGTTTAAAATTTTTATTTTGGCAATTTTTGCGAATTTTGATTATTTAAAATGAATTATTTTAAATAATAACGACGAGAAATTTATTTTGAATATAATTCGAACGTATATATTCGTTTGAATCGTCGGTAGAATATAAATATTTATTTATATTTATAAAAGGAATTGAAAATGGCGCGGTAGTTCGATAATTCGATTTCAAACTTCAAATGAACATACCGGGTGCAAAATAAACCGAATTTTAGCGAAACCAAAAATAATAGAATCTAATAGAGAATATCTTTCCAACGAATCCGAAAAATCAAAATTTCATAGCGGGAATCAAAAGATATGCCCAGTTGAAAATTCTGAATAGTCGCTATGGAATTCAGGCCCTTAAAAATGGAAATTTTGCAAACGACCTCGGATTTCGACGAAACCACTTTTGTTGGGACCACAATGTCAAATTATTGCTAGGTTTCAAATTTCATAATTTTTCGAATCAATATGTGAGCGTGTCAAGGGAAAACATGTTTGACCAGTTTCAATTGATTTTAATCGACTGGAAAATGGCCATTTTTCAAACGGTCTAAGAATTTGACGAAATCAGTTTTGTTAGGACCGTAGCGTCAATACGAAGCTTGAAAATATTTTTCAGGAATTTTTCGAGTTAGTATGTGATCCTGGTAATTTGAAATGCGCGTTTAAATTGAATATATAAAGAATTATACTTTAAATTCAACGGAAACTGATCGAAACAGTCAGATCAGCTTACGATACATGTTCCATTGTGTCCGGAATGGGGGTAATTAGCTATGGACGACAGGCGATGGGCCTCGTTTAGAGGTCGTATGAAAAAGTCAACATTTTGTAAATTAAATAATTAAAATAATTAAAATAAAATTCCCCTTCCCTCTTCCTTTTAACTCCTCTCCCCCCCCCCCTCCGGTTCAAAATCATTCGGAAAAAAAACCCTGACAGCGTCGATCGCCCCCCTATCGCCGCCAATCGGAGCCGCTCCGATGAGCAGCCGCCGCCCCCTCTCCTTCTTCTCCACCTCGTCCTCCTCCTTCTTCCCCAGTCGCAAACCCCCCCCCCCCCCCCCCCGGTATCGCGAACAGCCGCCGCCCCCTATCCCCTTCTCCGACGCACCCACCCCCCACCACCTTCGACCGACGCCCAGATCGAGACCCCCCCCACCCCTCTACCTGCTGTAAGTTTATTTATTTATTTTTTATTTATTTATTTTTATTTACTTAGTTTATTTATTTATTTTAAGGTAATATGTTTTATTAAAAAAAATGTGATCTTTATGTAGTGAATAACCTATAAAAATATAATCATTTATATTCATGTAGCGAATAAAAGATTTGACCTTTATTGAAGAAAGATCAGATTTTTAGTCAAGGAAAGACGAGATTTTTTTATATTGAATAGCAGAGAAAAAATTCGATTTTTATATATTGAATAGCAGAGTAAAAATTCGATTTTTATATATTGAATAGCAAAGTAAAAATTCGATTTATATATATTGAATAGCAGAGTAAAAATTCGATTTTTATATATTGAATAGCGAAGTAAAAATTCGATTTTTATATATTGAATAGCAGAGTAAAAATTCGATTTTTATATATTGAATAGCAGAGAAAAAATTCGATTTTTATATATTGAATAGCAGAGTAAAAAATTCGATTTTTATATATTGAATAGTAGAGAAAAAATTCGATTTTTATATATTGAATAGCAGAGTAAAAATTCGATTTTTATATATTGAATAGCAGAGTAAAAATTCGATTTTTATATATTGAATAGCGAAGTAAAAATTCGATTTTTATATATTGAATAGCAAAGTAAAAATTCGATTTTTATATATTGAATAGCGAAGTAAAAATTCGATTTTTATATATTGAATAGCAAGGTAAAAATTCGATTTTTATATATTGAATAGCGAAGTAAAAATTCGATTTTTATATATTGAATAGCAAAGTGAAAATTCGATTTTTACATATGTAGAGAATATGGGCAAAGAAAGTGACAAGAGGAAAGAACGGCGGAGATTTTCTACATATGAAGAGTCGTGGCGTTGGATTAGCTATTCTGTGAGAACTTCTCACCTTTAATTTTGTTTTTCTAGTTAATATATATATACTAGGATGCTGACGGTGTTTAGTAGCACCCGACACCCGTCGTCCACATACCATGGACGGCTTGTATGCTTGTTTGTTTAATTTTGATGTGTAGTTGATTGCGTGATGTGAAATGAAATAAAATATTTATATAGTTAAAAATATTTTATAGTTAAAAATAGAATTTTTAACGTGTATATGAAATGAAATAAAAATAAACAAATCGGACGATTTGTTTATATACACACATTTGACTGATATTGTTTGGGACGATAAATTTTACACATCGCCCAACTGCACAAATAAAATCTGTGTTTGATTGTTTGAAACCACACATGGGTATTGGGATGATATATGAGATACACTAATCCCAGTAATTAGTTGTATGTCGATCGATTGATTGACAGACTGCTATGAGCGTTAAATATTTATATTTGATGCTTATACAGTGTCGAATGCACTTTGGATGATGGTTGATTATTCATCGTTGTTATTGTGTACATGTGGTGTAGAAAATCCATATAATTAACACTATATGGTAATTGATTGGCTTCATTCCAGTTTTGAATAGAAATATTTGAATAGAAATATTTGAAAAAGAAATATCTGAAAAAGAAATATTTGAAAAAGAAATATTTGAATAGAAATATTTGAAGAAGAAATATTTGAAATAGAATATTTGAAAATAGAAATATATGAAGCCGTGTAGATTAGATTGATGCCATTCTGACGAGAACAATATTTATATCGATTTCATTCATTTTATAATGAATATCGAAAGTGATTTCAAAATCTGATATTTTGAAAAGAATTAAATTCGAACTGAAACTGAATAGAAATGAATTCGAATTGAAATTGAATATAAGTGAATTCGAATTGAAATGAATATAAATGAATTCGAATTGAAATTGAATTGAACTGCAAATGAACTGAAATTGAATTAGAAATCAATTTGAATTGAAATCAATTTGAAATGAATTTAAAACGAATTTATAAGGAAAATTTCAATTTTGATTTGAATTTGAAATGAAGTTGAAATCGTTTTGAAAACGAATTTAAAACGATTTATATAATACGTTTTAAATGGAAATCGACGAAGTATATATTATATATATTATATATATAATATAATGGCCTGAATAGAACACGCCGCGCCGCGGCAGTTCGCGAATTTCGACCATTGACTTCGAATGGATATTGCGGGAGATCCGACCGTCGGGTTCTCCTGAAACCGGAACCGTTGGGTTCGTATCGAAAAGAGCTTTCTAACGAATATTAGAAATTTGAAATCTAATGGTTGGATTTGTAATTATGTCCAAATCAAATTTGGAAAAGGTCGTTGTAAGTGCAGTTCGATGGCCGTTGATGGAAATCGACTGTACGGGCCTTGATAAAATTATTAAAATAGTAATAATTTGTGTAAAATCATAAGAAATGATATGTACAGAATTGGGATGGAAAACTCCATATTTGAAAAGATAAAAATAGATTTTTATCGAAATGAACTAGTTTTGAACTAGAATAATTATTTATTTATTTTTAAATAAATAAAGTGAGTTTGAAATGGGTTTGAAATATAACCAGAATTTCCAATAATTGAATTGGAATGGATTTGAATCGAACTTGTCTTTGGAATATTTTGATGTTGGATTTCGGGATTATACAGATGTTGTTATGGAAATTTGAAATATATATATATATATATATATATATATATCGTTATTTCCAATACGATATTCGTTAGTCGTAGAATTTGATATTGAATATAAGCCGGTATATTTTCTATTCAGAGCCTTGTATTTCATATCAAATGTGATTTGGGTTTGTCATGAATGGTGTCTTCATCAACACTGTTCTTGAACCCAGTTGAGAAAAGATTAAATCTTTTTATTTAGATTTAATGAAGTGTAACAATTAAATGATATTTAATTGGAATTGAACTGGCATTGATTTTTGGGTTTATCATGAATAGTGTTTTAAATAACACTTGTTCTTTAACCCGATAATTAATGGAATGTGATTTTGAGTTTATCGTGAACCGTGTTTTTAAATGACACTGATTCTTTAACCCAGTTAAAGATTAAGATTAAGTGGAGTTTTAATGGATCTTTAATTAGATTAAAAAGATCGAGAATGGAGTATCACCAGTTTTGCTCCAGGCGATAGGTAAATCTTTAATTAGATTTGAACGTGAAATGGTAATTGAATATACTGGTAACACCGTGGTGTTAGGTATGAAGTATTACCAGTTTTACTTCATGGGATGAATAGGTGGGGATTGGAAATTAAAATAAATGATTACTTCGTTGTGGTTCGCTAATTCCGACTAGTTTGAATTGATATTTAAAAAGGAGATTAAAGAACAAATTCAAAGAATTTATCTTTGATAAAATTAATGGGAACCTTTCCCAAAATATAAGAATATTTGAATAAAAAGAATATTCTGAAGTGGAATGAGGCGTATGTTGTGTTTGTGTAACACTTTTATAATATATATGCGAGTTATTCAGAAAGACCGGGTTTATCCCATTCTGAATAACTGATTCGACGTGGTGTCGAAGATGAAGATGGTGGTTTAAGACCGGAGGTCTTCACGTCGTTTGGATAATTACTGATGATCTTGATTGGGCTGTAAAGCCAAGAAGATGGAAACAGTTGGTGATCGTCCAGACGTATTTGGAGATCGATGGATATGCGGGGTACTAGGTGCCTCCGGTTTCGTTCAGACCCAGAACGGACTTGTAAATGGACTGTGTGTCTGACATTGGATTTTAGTCTGTGTGATTGATTTCTATTAAATATATATCTGTTTGGCAGCGGAGAATTTATTCTCTTGCTTAACGCCCTTCTATGAGACGTACGAGCTCAGGGGTTATATACAGATGGATATCAAACGCATAGAGTGAATAGCCTGTGTGGCATGCCTAAGATGCAAATGATCAAGGCTTCTGTTGAAAAGCAATGTAACGACCCAGAAAATCTGAACCAATTTAAAATTTTTAAATTGGCTAAAATAATGGATTTTAAATATTTAAAATAAATATTTTAAATAATGGCGATGAAAACTGAGTTTGAATCGACATTTGAAAACGAATATAATTAATTATAATTATATATAGAATTGAAAATGGCGCGGTAGTTCGATAATTCGATTTCAAACTTAAATTGAATATACCGGGTGCAAAACAATCCGGATTTTAGTGAAACCAAAAATATTTAAATCTGTTAGTGAATATCTTTCTAACGAATCCGACCAATCGAAATTTGATAGCGGGAATCAAAAGATATGTCCAGTTGGAAATTCTGAATAGTCGCTATGGAATTCAGGCCCTTAAAAATGGACATTTTGCAAATGACCTCGGATTTCGACGAAACCACTTTTGTTGGATCCGCAGTGACAAGTTATTGTTAGGTTTCAAATTTCATAATTTTCCGAATCAATATGTGAGCGTGGCAAAGGAAAACGCGTTTGACCGGTTTCTGTTGATTTTAATCGACTGGAAATTGGCCATTTTTCAAACGGTCTCAGAATTCGACGAAACTAGTTTTGTTTGGACCGTATCGTCAATACGAAGCTAGAAAATATTTTTCTGGAATTTTTAGAGTTAGTATGTGACCCCGGTAATTTGAAATGTCTGTTTAAAATTTAATATAGTGATTTAAATGTAAATTCAACGGAAACTGAGTGTAACTATCGAATCAGCTTAAGATACATATCCCATTGTGTTCGGAATGGGGGTAAAACGCTATGGACCACAGGCGGTGGGCCTCGTTTAGAGGTCGTATGTAAAAGTCAACTTTTTGATATAAAATAAATTACATAATATAAAAATAAAAATATCCCTTCCCTCTCCTTATTCATTCTGCCCCCCTCCCCTCTTCAAAATTAAATCGGCAGAAAAAAAAGAGAAAAAAAAACCCTAAACTATCGTCGTCCCCTCCCCTGAAGCGAACGCCACCGCCGCCCATCACCGCACCCCCTCCCCTCGTACGTCGAACCGCCAGTGACGCATCCCCCCCCCCCTGAAGCATCGCGGCGCTCGATTCGCGAGCCCCCCCCCCCAGTTCGAGACGCTGAAGCCGCCGCCCCCCTAGAAGCCAGCTCCGACGAAGACGACGCCCCCCCTTCTTCGAGATACAGTGAGTATTTTATTTTATTTTTATTTTTATTTAAAAAAAAAGTTTAAAACTGAATTTTTAAAAAGGGTTTAAAACTGAATTTTGAAAAGGATGTAAAACTGTTTTTTTTAAAAGCATTTTAAAACTGATTTTTTTTAAATGATTTAAAAACTGATTTTTTTTAAATGATTTAAAAACTTATTTATTTTAATTTGGTTTAAAACTGATTTTAAAAGAAAACTGATTTTAAAATGATTTAAAACTGATTTTAATTTTGAAAAAGAAAAGATTTAAACTTTAAAAGGAAAAAGATCAGATTTTTTTTTTAGAATAGAAAAGATCATATTTTTAAAATAGAAAAGACGGAATTTTTATTTAGTAGAAGAAGTAAGATATGATTCTTATATTTTTAAAGCAATAAAAATATAATTTTTACATCATAGGAATATTAAAAATATAATCTTTATTTTTAAAATATGATCTTTATATATTGAATAGCGAAGTCAAAATTCGATTTTTATATATTGAATAACATAGTAAAAATTCGATTTTTACATATGTAGAGAATACGGGCAACGAAGCGACAAAAAGGCGAGATTGGCGAAGATTTCTATAAAGGAAGAATCGTAGTATTGGATAGCTATTGGTGAGAATTTCTCACTCTTCAATTTCTTTTAAAATATATATATGTGTTGAAATAAAAGTGAATTGCTATATATAAATATAAATATAATATATATATATATATATATATATATATGTACGCCCCTCGTCCACAAACCATGGACGATATTTATTGGTTGAAATTGCTGTGAAAATTGATTGAGAGCGAATGATTGTTTGGGATTGTTTGTGATTGATATTGGTTGATTGTGGTTGAAAAATACCCATTTGTGGTTGAGAAATATTTGGTTGAAACCACATAGGATTAGTTAGTGGAAATGAAATAAATATATACATGCCGCCTGCGTGCGAACTAGATGCATGATCCCCATTGTCAAAAACCGCGAGGTTTTAAGGTAGAGCGAGGAGCCGTACTAGGGACGGTCCCGGTTTTAACTACCCTGCCGTTATGCTGCCGAAATTTTGAATAATATACATGTGTTTGAATTATTTTCATATGCTTAAACTATATTTATTCATTGTATAGAAAACATTCATGTGTTGAATTGATATTCATTCGTTGATTAGAAATTCATGTGTTGAATGGTATTCATATTTTGAAATAAATTGTTTGATAATAAAAATCACATTTTTATCTATATATAGAAACTATAGAAAACATTCATGTGTTGAATTGATATTCATTCGTTGATTAGAAATTCATGTGTTGAATGGTATTCATATTTTGAAATAAATTGTTTGATAATAAAAATCACATTTTTATCTATATATAGAAACTATAGAAAACATTCATGTGTTGAATTGATATTCATTCGTTGATTAGAAATTCATGTGTTGAATGGTATTCATATTTTGAAATAAATTGTTTGATAATAAAAATCACATTTTTATCTATATATAGAAACTATAGAAAACATTCATGTGTTGAATTGATATTCATTCGTTAATTAGAAATTCATGCGTTGAATGGTATTCATATTTTGAAATAAATTGTTTGATAATAAAAATCACATTTTTATCTATATATAGAAACTATAGAAAACATTCATGTGTTGAATTGATATTCATTCGTTGATTAGAAATTCATGTGTTGAATGGTATTCATATTTTGAAATAAATTGTTTGATAATAAAAATCACATTTTTCCTATATATAGAAACTACAGAAAACATTCATGTGTTGAATTGATATTCATTCGTTGATTAGAAATTCATGTGTTGAATGGTATTCATATTTTGAAATAAATTGTTTGATAATAAAAATCACTTTTTTATCTATATATAGAAACTATAGAAAACATTCATGTGTTGAATTGATATTCATTCGTTGATTAGAAATTCATGTGTTGAATGGTATTCATATTTTGAAATAAATTGTTTGATAATAAAAATCACATTTTTATCTATATATAGAAACTATAGAAAACATTCATGTGTTGAATTGATATTCATTCGTTGATTAGAAATTCATGTGTTGAATGGTATTCATATTTTGAAATAAATTGTTTGATAATAAAAATCACATTTTTATCTATATATAGAAACTATAGAAAACATTCATGTGTTGAATTGATATTCATTCGTTGATTAGAAATTCATGTGTTGAATGGTATTCATATTTTGAAATAAATTGTTTGATGATAAAAATCACATTTTTTCTATATATAGAAACTATAGAAAACATTCATGTGTTGAATTGATATTCATTCGTTGATTAGAAATTCATGTGTTGAATGGCATTCATATTTTGAAATAAATTGTTTGATAATAAAAATCACCTTTTATCGACTATATGAATTGTGTAAAATAATCTCGTTTTAAAAGAAATTGTTTTATGATAAAAATCCTGTTTTTATCACCTATATGAACTATATAGAAAAATAGTGTTTTGAAATGAATTGTTTTACAATAAAAAATCACATTTTTATTGTATGCATAAATCGTTGAAATGTGAAGTGTTAAAAATAGCCACTTGTTCAAAATAAACACATATGAGTTGAAATATTCATTAATTAGCTAATGAAATGATTTGCACCTATTTATGTAACATTAGAATGAATGGTGTTTTTAAACCAAATAGAAATCAAATATGAAGTTAAATAGGAAATGATAAATGATAAGAACTGTATATATATGTACATGCATATTCATTGAACAGGTTATAGCAAAGGGGCTAGAGAAGAGGAATAAAATTTTGTGCCCGACAAATAGGTACACATTTACTGTTTTGTTTGGGTGATGATTTTATGAGCCTGTTGGCTAGCCGCTTGGCTTTTTCTTTTTCTTTTTGAGATTAGAAGGACCGGGAAAGCTATTTGCGATTTCCCGATGCTCCCGGTGCAGGGGAGGTTATGGCGAAATTTTCCAAAAATTTAAGGCGTTAGTGAAATATTTGAAGTGAATACGATATTGAAATCATTGAATGAACTATATTTATATAATTATATAAATATAAATAAAATTAAAACGAAACGTGGCCGTGTAGTTCGTATTTTGAAACCGTGTTTTCAAACAACTAGTACGGGGAATCCGACCATTGGATTTTCCCGAAACTGCAACCGTCGGGTTCGCCTTGGAAATATCTTCCCAACGGCACCAACCTTGTAAAAATCCAACGGTTGGATTGTCTGGAATGTTTAATTCAAATCTGAAGAAAAACAGCGCCAGAAGCGATTATATTTATATATATAAATATAATTATATATTTAATCGAATAACGACGCTGCAGTTCGTATTTTGAAATCGAAACTTCAAACGATTGTACCGGGAGATCCGACCGTCGGATTTTCCCGAAACTGGAACCGTTGGATTCGTTTTGAAAAGATCTTTCTAATGATGTAAATTTTGTGAAGATGCAACGGTTAGATTATTAGATATGTGTAAATCAAATCTGAAGAAAAACAGCGCCACGGCCGCATTATGGCCCGAAGCGTCGTTTTGAATATATGGGCTATTTTAAATTAAATAAAAATAGCGATAAATAGTTATAAAATATCATAAGCGATATGGAATGGAAATAAACTGAATTTGCTTAATTTATGTGGCTTTTGATGGTTGAATGTGTTTGGTGTGAAAATTACATTAAAGAACACAACTGGTGTTGTCGAATAATTTAACCATTGAAATAAATCGATTTGAAATTCTAAATATACATGAATTATTTGAAAAGGCCGAGTTAATTCTCATTTCGAATAATTGACCGATGATTGAAATTCGAAGATGAAGACGATGGTCGAAGACCGGAGATCTTCACCTCGTTTGGATGGTAACCGAGGTCTTGATTGGGAGGCATCCCGAAATATGGATAATGAGTGGTGATCGTCCAGACGTATGTGGTGATCGATGGGTTTGCGAGGTATTTAGTGCCTCCGGTTTCGTTCAGACCCAGAACGGACTTGTAAATGGACTGTGTGTCTGACATTGGAGTTTATTCTTTGTTGATTGATTTCTGTTAAATATACATCTGTTTGGCGGCGGAGAATTTATTCTTTTGCTTAACGCCCTTCTCTGAGACGCACGAGCTCAGAGGTTGTATATCGATGGACATCAGTCGCATGGCGTGAATTGCCTGTGTGGCATGCTAAGATTCAGTGATTAGGGCTTCTGTTGAAAAGCAAAGTCTTGTGGTGATGATCAAAGCACCGCCTGTGTGGCGTAGCTTTGTGTATAACGTGAATTCGAGAGCCTCACACCCAGGTATGAACCAGAAACGGGAGGAAGGACCTCAGGGAGGGCATGCGTTTCTTTCTAGCTAGGGTGGTGTCAGTGACCTACCAGCCTTGACATTTATATACTTTTCACCTATGTGGTTGTTGCTGTTGCAAGGCGCCTCGGTTTGATCAGACGATCTGGGTCCGATGGAGTCATTCGTTGGCTCGTTTGCGCCCCAAAGGGCGGGGAAACGTATTGCTCAGGCATTATAATCCACATCGGTGGACCAGCCCTGTCTCTCCTAGGGTCACTCGAGCTCTGATCCTGAGAAATGGTAGGCTAGATTGTCTCGAATTCGGTAAGGACTATCTTTTGCCTTGGTTCATGATGGAAATCCAATTTCCAAATACGACATCGTGCGGTTTTGATTGTATATATATATGGCGACATGATATATGGTACCCATGCCGTCTATGATTGATAGTTATGATTTGAAATTGTTTTCAAAACTTATAAACACTCGCAATAATATCAAATGCCTTTGTTTTTATTCGTATCAAGCATATTTTGGCCGTTATAAGGTAAAACTCTATCCTCCGGTTTGCGTTGCATTGTGTGATGGGAACTGAGTCTTATAATGGCTTCATTTTTGTCAAAAGCATAGCGATGTTTAAAAGAAAGATTTGTTTTAAAGCACTGGCAATCCAATGGAGTGAACCCGTTCCACGAAAGTGGCGTGGTCCTGTGATTAGCCAATTATATATATGTGTTGAGTGGATTTCTCATACCAGTCCCATGACTGACTCGTAGTTTGTTCACTTTCAAACTCGGGTGCCCCTTTTTCTACACGGGCAGCCTTGTATTCAGGTTTAGCTGGTTCTTTTTTGGATAGCTGGAGCTGAAGATGGATTCTATCATTTATTTCTTTTTATGTTGTTCAGTTCCTATTGTACATATTGTGTTTATTTCCGCTGTAGAGATTTATGTATAGCTGAACTGTATTGTACTAAGTAAGATCCTGTATACTGTGTAACTCTGATGATTACTTTTAGCCAGTATATTCTATTGTTCATTATCTGGTGTATTTATTTTATTATGTTCTGCTATTCTCTGTTTCTGTGTTATATTCCATAGATAACCCTTGTTTCCGTCTAAACGGGAAATCGGGTCGTCTCAACGTGGTATAAGAGCTTTGGTTAAGCTTAGTTCTGGAATATAACATTTGAACCAACTCGTCAGAAATAGAACCAGTAGTGTTCTAGGACGGGTAACTCGATACAGAAAGGATCAGTAATATCCTAGTATGAGTAGCAGAATAAAATTACACCTCGATAGACACATTTACATTCAAGTATTTGTCTCTATATTTTGAAATATCTTTCTGTTGACCTGACACTTGATCTGCTATTTGCAGAAGAACTAGAAAATGAGTGCCAGAAACAGAAGGAATAATACTGACCCGGATATAGAAGCTCTATTCATGAAGTATAGAAATCTGGGTGGAAAACCCTTTTCAGGTGAAGAAGCAATTATGAAAACACAAGCTTGGATTCGTTCGGCTGAGAAAATCTTCGAAGCATTAAAGCTTAGAGATGACCAGAAAAGATTACTGGCCTCCTGGGCACTCAAAGATGAAGCTTTGTTCTGGTGGGATTCAGTTGTTATGGATAATCCAGAAGGTGATATCACCTGGGACAGATTCAAAGTGATTTTCTTAGAAAGATTTACTCCTCCCGAAGCAACTGAGCGATTATGCGATGAATTTTCTTATATGATACAAGGAGATATGACCATTCCCGAATATCATAAGAAATTCAATGAGCTTTCTCACTTTGCTCCTCATCTCATTCAAAATCCGAAGAGGAAAAATATGAGATTTATTCACGGGCTTCAAAGGAAATACCAGAATAAAGTATTGGGGCATGTGAAGCTTCCTTTCTTAGAAATGATATACATGGCTTATCATTACGAAGATCTCGACAGGAAAGGCATGTTGCGAGACGAAGCAGAAATCAGTTCTAGCAGCAAAAGAAAATTTGAAGCTGATAGCCCAGAGGCAAATATGCAGCCTGAGGTCAGCACGAAGGCTGAAGTCATGAAGAGGCCAAAGATCAATCAGAAAAAGGTAAAGCCGCTCGTATGCCTTAAGTGTGATCAGCAAGGGCATTCGATGAGAAACTGCAGATCTTCGAACAGACGAAAGGATGGCGGGTCTAAATCCGGGATGAATTTCCTAGAGAATAGGAAGTGCAGTCAATGCCATCAGTCCAGTCATCTTTCAAAGGCCTGCCCGCTATTCCGAAAGCCTGAAGCAGTACATGTAAATGAAGAGGCAGAAGTGCCTACATCTTCGTCTGCTCAGGAAAGGTCTGATGTTTTGGAAGGCACGCTCAATGTCAAAAACATTCCAGTTAAAGTACTGTTTGACACAGGTGCGTCACGAAGCTTTATTGCAAAGAGTGCAGTCAAGAAGTTGGATTTGAGATTGAAAAAGCTCAAAGAACCGATGACAGTCCAAAATCCCGTTGGGGGTTCCATTGATCTTAGTTGGGTTTGTGCAGTACCTGTCTCTTTTTCTTGCTATAAATTCCCTATTATCTCTATTGTCATGAATTTTAATGAATTCGATCTTATTCTGGGATTGGATTGGCTAACCAAATACGAAGCGGAGGTTAGATGCGCCGAGAGAGTTGTAAAGGCAAAAGCACAATTGGGAAATATTATAAAACATACCATGCGAAGGCCCGTGTAATAACCCGAAAATCTGGGCCAGTTTAAAATTTTTATTTTGGCAATTTTAGCGAATTTTGATTATTTAAAATGGATTATTTTAAATAATATCGACGGAAATTTATTTTGAATAGAATTCGAACGTATATATTATACGCGTCGTCGTTAGAATATAAATATTTATATATAATTATAAATAGAATTGAAAATGGCGCGGTAGTTCGATAATTCGATTTCAAACTTCAATTGAATGTACCGGGTGCAAAACAATCCGGATTTTTGTGAAACCAAAAACATTAGGATCTAATTGATGATATCTTTCCAACGAAGTTGAGAAACTGAGATTTCACTTTATAAATTGAAAGATATGTCCAGTTGAAAATTCTGAATAGTCGCTATGGAATTCAGGCCCTTAAAAATGGACATTTTGCAAATGACCTCGGATTTCGACGAAACCAGTTTTGTTGGGTCCGTGATGTCAAATTATTGCTAGGTTTCAAATTTCATAATTTTCTGAATCAATATGTGAGCGTGGCAAAGGAAAACGCGTTTTGACCATTTCAGTTGATTTTAATCGACTGGGAATTGGTCATTTTTCTAACGGTCTCAGAATTCGACGAAACTAGTTTTGTTAGGACCGTATCGTCAATACGAAGCTAGAAAATATTTTTCTGTAATTTTTCGAGTTCGTATGCGGCCCCGGTAATTCGAAATGTACGTTTAAAATTCAATAAAGTGATTTAAATGTAAATTCAACGGAAACTGATTGTTGTGATCAAATCAGCTTACGATGCATATCCCATTGTGTTCGGAATGGGGATAAAACGCTATGAGCGACAGGCGGTGGGCCTCGTTACGAGGTCATATGTAAAAGTCAACTATTAGCAAATAAATAACTAAAAAAAAATATATATATATAAATAAATAAAATAAAATCTCTCCTTTATGCCCCCCTCCCCGTTCATTATATCAGAAAAAAAATTATTAAATAAAAAAAAAAAAGAGACGAGATCCCAAATCGGGATCGGAGGAGGCCGCTCCCCAACGCGCGCCACCGCAGGTGGCGGCGCCGACCATCGCCAGGAGCCCCCCCCCCTCATCAATCGACTACCGCGATACCCCCCCCTCCCCACCTCGACGACGCGACACCACAGCCCCCTGAACCCTAGCCGCCGCAACCAGACTCCCTCCTACTCGCGAACCCCAAAGCGACGGAAGCCTCAAACCCCCCCTGAAGCCTGATGCTGTGGACCCCACTGCCCCAGCGCCGTACCCCGCGTGAGCTCCAACACCCTCCCTTTGCCACCACCAACGACCCCTCCGACCCCCGGTCATCCCAATAAAACCCCTTTTCCCACCAACAAATCAATGTAAGTCTTTATTTATTTTATTTTATTTCTTATTCATATAGCCTATAGAAAGTTTAGATTTTTAGAACAGGAAAGTATAAAGTTATAATTTTTATGTAAGTAGGATATTAAAAATATGATTTTTTATATTTTTAAAGTATTAAAAATATAATCTTTACTATGTAGAAATGTTAAAAATATGATTTTTATATTTTTAAAGTATTAAAAATATAATCTTTATAGGATAGAGAACATAAAAATATCATCTTTGTATATGTAACGAAATAAAAATCTGATTTTTATTTTATATACGTTGAAATCAAGTGATGTCTTTAAATTTAAAAAGGTGAGATCTTTAAATAAAAAAAAAGTGATATCTTTAAATTTAAAAAAAGTGATGTCTTTAAATTTAAAAAGGTGAAATCTTTAAATTTAAAAAGGCGAAATCTTTATATAGAAAATAGCGTGATAAAAATTCGATTTTTTTTATATATTGAATAGCGAAGTAAAAATTCGATTTTTATATTTTGAATAGCAAAGAAAAAATTCGATTTTTAAATATATGAAGTGATTATAAAAATATGACTTTTAAATTGAAAGTGAATAAGTAAAAATGTGATTTTTATTTTAAAAACATCGAAATATAAAAATGTGTGATTTTTATATATATAGTGACTACGGGCAATGAAGATGGCGAGGATAGGATAACGACGAAGATTTTCTACAAAAGAAGTGTCGTGAAGTTGGATAGCTACTGGTGAGAACTTCTCACTCTTAATTCTCTTTTTCTAGATATATATATATACTAGGATGCAGACGGTGCTTATTAGGAGCACCCGACACCCGTCCACATACCATGGACTTGTTTGTTTGGATGTTTGGTGATTGATTGAGATATTGGTTTGAATGTGGTTTGTGGTGTGAAAAATCGAATCGATAAATTGGTTAGGATTAGACGTGCGCCGTTATAAGGCGAAGGAGTAAGACTAGGTTAGACTCTTACTCCAAATTTTGTGGTTTGCATAACGAAAGTGATTTGATTGATGTGTGAATGGCGTGGGCCTTCACTAGACCGGGGATAAGGCTAGGCCTCGTCCCGTTTCTAGTATCGTGCCGTTATGCCACCGAAAATTTCTAGAATATGTTAGAAAAATAAAAATATCATTTTTATTGTGTAAATGAAATGAATAGAAATTCAAGTGTTGAAATAGAATATTTTATCGTTAAAAATAATTTTTAACGTGAAAGTGAATAAATAAAATATTTATAAACAAATCGGCCGATTTGTTTATATACACTGATTTGACTGATATTGATTGGGCTGATAAATTTTACACATCGCCCAACTGCACAAATAAAATCTGTGTTGGATTGTTTGAAACCCCACACGGGTGTTGGGATGAAATTTGAAGTTCACTCATCCTGATTGATCAAATATGTCGATCGATTGATTGACAGGCTGTTATAAGCGTTAGATATCGATATTTAATGCTTATACAGTGTAGTGCACTTTGGTTGATGGTTGATTATTTTTCGACGTTATTATATACATGTGTTGTATGGAATCCATATAATTAACGTTATATGGTGATTGATTGGGCCTCATTCCAATTGGGAAAATAAGGAATATTATAAAAGAAAATTCATGTGTTGACTATAAAAATAGTCATGTGTTGACGATGTGCATGTGTTGAGTGAAATATTTTATATAATCAAAATTACATCTTTATCACATTTAAAATTAGAACTACTTCCCAGTAGAAGTCTAATTAAAATCAAACGATAGATACCATAGTTTTATAAAATATTTCACATAACAAAAATAGTGATGTGTTGACAGTACTCATGTGTTGAGATTAGTCGTGTGTTGAAAGAAAATTCATGTGTTGAATTGAATAGAAGTTTTTGAAATATATAAAGCCGTGTGGATTAGAGATGCGCTATTTTGACGTGAACGATATTTATATCGATTTGAAAACGATTTCGAAATGAATTGAAAACTATTTCGAAATGAATTGAACTGAAAACTATTTCGAAATGAATTAAATTGAAAACGATTTCGAAATGAATTGAAAACGATTTCGAAATGAATTGAATTGAAAACGATTTCGAAATGAATTGAATTGAAAACGATTTCGAAATGAATTGAAAACGAATTCAAATTGAATTGAAAGTGAATTGAAATGAATTCAAATCGAATTAAAATTTGAATTGAATAGAAATGAATTTTAAAACGAATTTATAAAGAAAAATTCAATTTTGGCTTTGAATGGAAATAGTGTTGAAATGGTTTTGAAACGAAGTTAAAACGATTTATAAAATTCGTTTTAAAAAGGAAATCGACGAAATATATATTATATATATTATATATATAATATAATGGCCTGAATAGAACGCGCCGCGCCGCGGCAGTTCGTGAATTTCGACCATTTATTTCAAACGGACATTGCGGGAGATCCGACCGTCGGATTCTCCTAAAACCGGAACCGTTGGGTTCGTATCGAAAAGAACTTTCCAATGAATATTAGAAATTTGAAATCTAACGGTTGGATTTGGAATTATGTCCAAATCAAATTCGAAAAAGGTCGCTGTAAGTGCAGTTCGATGGCCGTTGTTGGAAATCGACTGTACGGGCCTTGATAAAATTATTAAAAATATCTATAATTTGTGTTAAATTATAATAGGTGAATTGGAAAGATTTGAGCTGGAAAATTCCACATTTGAAAAGATAAAAATAGATTTTTATCGAAATGAACTAGTTTTGAACTAGAATTGAAATCAATTTATTTTTAAAATAAATAAATTGAATTTGAAAGTGATTTTGAAAATAATCGATAATTTCCAATACGTGGATTGGACTGGAGCTGAATCGAAATTATCTTCGGGATATTTCGATGTTGGATTTCGTGACTATACAAATATTGTTATGGGGATTTGAAAGATATTTTATATCGTTATTTCCAATACGATATTTGTTGGTTTCAGAATTTGATATTGAATATAAGCCGATATATTTTCTATTCAGAGCCTTGTATTTAATATCAAATGTGATTTGGTTTATCGTGAATCGTGTTTTTGATGACATTGGTTCTTTAACCCAGTTAAAGGCAGGATATTGATTTTTGAAAAGATTAAAACTAAGTGGAGTTTTAATGAATCTTTAATTAGATTGAAAAGTGAATTGATAATTTAAATTATCAAATCTGAAAAGTGATCGAGAGTGGAGTACCACCAGTTTTGCTACAAAGCGATAGTTAAATCTTTAATTAGATTTGAACGTGAAATGGTAATTAATTTTACCGATAACACCGTGCTGTTAGATATGGAGTATCACCAGTTTTGCTCCATGGGATATATAGGTTGGGATTGGGAAATAAAATAAATAATTACTTCGGTGTGGTTCGTTAATCCCGACTAGTTTGAAATGATATCCAAAGGAAGATTATAGGATAAATTTAGAAGAATTTATCTTGGATAAAATTAATGGGAACAATTCCCTAAGAATGTGATTTTGTGAATAAAAGAATATTCTGAATTGGAATGAGGCGTTTGTTGTGTTTGTGTAACATTCGTTTATTATATACGTGGGTTATTCAGAAAGGCCGGGTTTATACCCATTCTGAATAACCGATTCGACGAGATGTCGAAGATGAAGACGGTGGTTGAAGACCAGAAGTCTTCACATCGTTTGGGTGATTACTGATGATCTTGATTGGGCTGTACACCCAAGATGAGGGAAACAGTCGGTGATCGTCCAGACGTACTTGGAGATCGATGGATATGCGAGGAAAGTGCCTCCGGTTTCGTTCAGACCCAGAACGGACTAGTAAATGGACTGTGTGTCTGACATTGGATTTTAGTCCGTGTGATTGATCTCTATTAAATATATATCTGTTTGGCGGCGGAGAATTTATTCTCTTGCTTAACGCCCTTCTCTGAGACGTACGAGCTCAGGGGTTATATATTGATGGATATCAAGCGCATGGAGTGAATTGCCTGTGTGGCATGCGTAAGTGGCAATTGATCAAGGCTTCTGTTGAAAAGCAAAGTCTTGTGGTTGATGATCAAAGCACGGCCTGTGTGGCATAGCTTTGTGTATAACGTGAATTCGCGAGCCTCACACCTCGGTATGAGTCAAAAACGGGATACGGACCCAAGGAGTGCACGACGTTTCTTTCTAGCTAGGGTGGTGTCAGTGACCTACCAGCCCTGACATTTATATACTTTTCACCTGTGTGGTTGTTGGATACGAGGCGCCTCGGATATAGGTCTGTAAGGACCGGGAAACGTGTGTTCAGGAATTGCCAATCCTCAAAAGTAAGAGAGGACCGGCCTTGGAGGTTCCAAAGGATCATAGTGGGGTCCTGGGACATTTGCTAGAGTGTCTCGAACGCGGAGAGGAGCTTGCCCCTTGCCTCGGCTCATGACGGAAATCCAATTTCCAATACGTGATATTGCGGTTTTAATTGTAGAACTAGTATGGCGACATGATATATGGTACCCATGCCGTCTATGATTGATATTTATGATTGAAATTGTTTTGACACTATACACTTATTGTAGTATCAAATAATGTGTTTTAAACGTATCAAGCATGCTTTGGCTGTTATAAGGGAAAACCCTATCCTCCGGCTTGCGTTGCATTGTGTGATGGGACCTGGGTCTTATAACAGCTTCATTCTTCTTTATTTAGCATTGCGCTGTTTGTTTTATGCACTGGTATTCTTGGGAGGAAACCCGTTCCGTGTTATACGGCGTGGTCCCTTGATTTACCGAACTTTAAAATAAAGAATTATAACTGTTTTAGTTCTCACACCAGTCACATGACTGACCTGGAGTTTATTGTTTTAACCTAAACTCTGGGTGCCCCTATTTTCCGCACGGGCAGCTAGTAGTTTTGGTTTTGCAGATTTATATTCACAGGGTCCTGATTTACAGCTGGAACGATGCTCGGAAAGCTCTGTATCCGTGTATCACTTCTAGTTGTGTTTTTGTATATTTTTCCGCTGCTATGTAATTTATTGTACTCTCTGATAATTGTCGAATGTAATTTATTCATTTATACTCTGTATATTCTCGTATCTGATGGAATTGTTGTAATAACAATGAAATGTTCTTCCGTATGCGTCCTATTTTGTCTTGTACTCAATTCTATCCGTGCTTTCCTTCACGGGGAAGTTCGGGTCGTCGCATTTTGGTATCGGAGCTTTGGTTTACAGAGCTCGAGAACAAGACACATTAGAACCATACGAAAGAATTCATCAGATATTGGATTAGTAATATCCAATTAGAATAACTCGTTAGAGATAGGATCAGTAGTATCCTAGAACGAGTGCGAAGAGTATATCTTTCAAATGAAAACAATTTTGTTTTGAAAATTTAAATCGTTTTAAACGTATTTGATTATTTATTTATTTATTTTGAATATGGACAATCGAGTATATATAGATTTCGCGTATACGTGTCATGAACGTATATTCGAAATTTTAATATACTGGGTAGATATGGAATCACATTCTAGATATCCGGGGATGATTCTGATGATGGTGCATCATCATCAGTATTCATATTCGAGTTTCGAAGGTGTGATTTTCTATATATTTCCATTAGACTGGTGTGAGAACCAAAGCTTATATAGTTAGAACACATTGTTGTGATTTGTTATCAAAACATGATTTTTGTATATATGTATCAAAATTATGAATTTGAAACTCTAATTCACTAATTGATTGATGTTTGTGTTGTTTGTTTATTTATTTGCTAATTTTTAACCATTTATGCCTAATTGAATCAAATATTGATTTGTATTGAAAATTGGTCGCATTTGCTTGCATATACCTATACTTACATTGAACAGGTCATAGCAAGGAGGCTAGAGCCAGAGAATAAAATTTGTTTGCCCGACAAATAGGTACATGTTTACTACATAATTTCCTGTTTTGTTTGGGTGATGATGATTTTGTGAGCCTATTGGCTAGCCGCTTGGCTTTTTCTTTTTCTTTTTGAGATCTGAAGGACCGGGGAAGCTATTTGAAATTCCCCGATGCTCCCATTGCAGGGGAGGTTATGGCGAAATTTTTTGAAAATTTAGGGTGTTAGCCAAATTTTTGAAATTTTGAAAATTCTCAGAAACTGAAAAGTTGGAGAATGGAAGCCAAATCGAATGTAGAGCTTAATAATCAAACCACTTTCGACTGTGTTCCTTTTCGGGGACGAAAAGTTTTAAGTGGGGGAGATTGTAATAACCCGAAAATCTGGGCCAGTTTAAAATTTTTATTTTGGCAATTTTAGCGAATTTTGATTATTTAAAATGGATTATTTTAAATAATATCGACGGAAATTTATTTTGAATAGAATTCGAATGTATATATTATACGCGTCGTCGTTAGAATATAAATATTTATATATAATTATAAATAGAATTGAAAATGGCGCGGTAGTTCGATAATTCGATTTCAAACTTCAATTGAATGTACCGGGTGCAAAACAATCCGGATTTTTGTGAAACCAAAAACATTAGGATCTAATTGATGATATCTTTCCAACGAAGTTGAGAAACTGAGATTTCACTTTATAAATTGAAAGATATGTCCAGTTGAAAATTCTGAATAGTCGCTATGGAATTCAGGCCCTTAAAAATGGACATTTTGCAAATGACCTCGGATTTCGGCGAAACCAGTTTTGTTGGGTCCGTGATGTCAAATTATTGCTAGGTTTCAAATTTCATAATTTTCTGAATCAATATGTGAGCGTGGCAAAGGAAAACGCGTTTTGACCATTTCAGTTGATTTTAATCGACTGGGAATTGGTCATTTTTCTAACGGTCTCAGAATTCGACGAAACTAGTTTTGTTAGGACCGTATCGTCAATACGAAGCTAGAAAATATTTTTCTGTAATTTTTCGAGTTCGTATGCGGCCCCGGTAATTCGAAATGTACGTTTAAAATTCAATAAAGTGATTTAAATGTAAATTCAACGGAAACTGATTGTTGTGATCAAATCAGCTTACGATGCATATCCCATTGTGTTCGGAATGGGGATAAAACGCTATGGGCGACAGGCGGTGGGCCTCGTTACGAGGTCATATGTAAAAGTCAACTATTAGCAAATAAATAACTAAAAAAAATATATATATAAATAAATAAAATAAAATCTCTCCTTTATACCCCCCTCCCCGTTCATTATATCAGAAAAAAAATTATTAAAAAAAAAAAAAAAGAGACGAGATCCCAAATCGGGATCGGAGGAGGCCGCTCCCCAACGCGCGCCACCGCAGGTGGCGGCGCCGACCATCGCCAGGAGCCCCCCCCCTCATCAATCGACTACCGCGATACCCCCCCTCCCCACCTCGACGACGCGACACCACAGCCCCCTGAACCCTAGCCGCCGCAACCAGACTCCCTCCTACTCGCGAACCCCAAAGCGACGGAAGCCTCAAACCCCCCCTGAAGCCTGATGCTGTGGACCCCACTGCCCCAGCGCCGTACCCCGCGTGAGCTCCAACACCCTCCCTTTGCCGCCACCAACGACCCCTCCGACCCCCGGTCATCCCAATAAAACCCCTTTTCCCACCAACAAATCAATGTAAGTCTTTATTTATTTTATTTTATTTCTTATTCATATAGCCTATAGAAAGTTTAGATTTTTAGAACAGGAAAGTATAAAGTTATAATTTTTATGTAAGTAGGATATTAAAAATATGATTTTTTATATTTTTAAAGTATTAAAAATATAATCTTTACTATGTAGAAATGTTAAAAATATGATTTTTATATTTTTAAAGTATTAAAAATATAATCTTTATAGGATAGAGAACATAAAAATATCATCTTTGTATATGTAACGAAATAAAAATCTGATTTTTATTTTATATACGTTGAAATCAAGTGATGTCTTTAAATTTAAAAAGGTGAGATCTTTAAATAAAATAAAAAAAGTGATATCTTTAAATTTAAAAAAAGTGATGTCTTTAAATTTAAAAAGGTGAAATCTTTAAATTTAAAAAGGCGAAATCTTTATATAGAAAATAGCGTGATAAAAATTCGATTTTTTTTATATATTGAATAGCGAAGTAAAAATTCGATTTTTATATTTTGAATAGCAAAGAAAAAATTCGATTTTTAAATATATGAAGTGATTATAAAAATATGACTTTTAAATTGAAAGTGAATAAGTAAAAATGTGATTTTTATTTTAAAAACATCGAAATATAAAAATGTGTGATTTTTATATATATAGTGACTACGGGCAATGAAGATGGCGAGGATAGGATAACGACGAAGATTTTCTACAAAAGAAGTGTCGTGAAGTTGGATAGCTACTGGTGAGAACTTCTCACTCTTAATTCTCTTTTTCTAGATATATATATATACTAGGATGCAGACGGTGCTTATTAGGAGCACCCGACACCCGTCCACATACCATGGACTTGTTTGTTTGGATGTTTGGTGATTGATTGAGATATTGGTTTGAATGTGGTTTGTGGTGTGAAAAATTGAATCGATAAATTGGTTAGGATTAGACGTGCGCCGTTATAAGGCGAAGGAGTAAGACTAGGTTAGACTCTTACTCCAAATTTTGTGGTTTGCATAACGAAAGTGATTTGATTGATGTGTGAATGGCGTGGGCCTTCACTAGACCGGGGATAAGGCTAGGCCTCGTCCCGTTTCTAGTATCGTGCCGTTATGCTGCCGAAATTTTCTAGAATATGTTAGAAAAATAAAAATATCATTTTTATTGTGTAAATGAAATGAATAGAAATTCAAGTGTTGAAATAGAATATTTTATCGTTAAAAATAATTTTTAACGTGAAAGTGAATAAATAAAATATTTATAAACAAATCGGCCGATTTGTTTATATACACTGATTTGACTGATATTGATTGGGCTGATAAATTTTACACATCGCCCAACTGCACAAATAAAATCTGTGTTGGATTGTTTGAAACCCCACACGGGTGTTGGGATGAAATTTGAAGTTCACTCATCCTGATTGATCAAATATGTCGATCGATTGATTGACAGGCTGTTATAAGCGTTAGATATCGATATTTAATGCTTATACAGTGTAGTGCACTTTGGTTGATGGTTGATTATTTTTCGACGTTATTATATACATGTGTTGTATGGAATCCATATAATTAACGTTATATGGTGATTGATTGGGCCTCATTCCAATTGGGAAAATAAGGAATATTATAAAAGAAAATTCATGTGTTGAATATAAAAATAGTCATGTGTTGACGATGTGCATGTGTTGAGTGAAATATTTTATATAATCAAAATTACATCTTTATCACATTTAAAATTAGAACTACTTCCCAGTAGAAGTCTAATTAAAATCAAACGATAGATACCATAGTTTTATAAAATATTTCACATAACAAAAATAGTGATGTGTTGACAGTACTCATGTGTTGAGATTAGTCGTGTGTTGAAAGAAAATTCATGTGTTGAATTGAATAGAAGTTTTTGAAATATATAAAGCCGTGTGGATTAGAGATGCGCTATTTTGACGTGAACGATATTTATATCGATTTGAAAACGATTTCGAAATGAATTGAAAACTATTTCGAAATGAATTGAACTGAAAACTATTTCGAAATGAATTAAATTGAAAACGATTTCGAAATGAATTGAAAACGATTTCGAAATGAATTGAATTGAAAACGATTTCGAAATGAATTGAATTGAAAACGATTTCGAAATGAATTGAAAACGAATTCAAATTGAATTGAAAGTGAATTGAAATGAATTCAAATCGAATTAAAATTTGAATTGAATAGAAATGAATTTTAAAACGAATTTATAAAGAAAAATTCAATTTTGGCTTTGAATGGAAATAGTGTTGAAATGGTTTTGAAACGAAGTTAAAACGATTTATAAAATTCGTTTTAAAAAGGAAATCGACGAAATATATATTATATATATTATATATATAATATAATGGCCTGAATAGAACGCGCCGCGCCGCGGCAGTTCGTGAATTTCGACCATTTATTTCAAACGGACATTGCGGGAGATCCGACCGTCGGATTCTCCTAAAACCGGAACCGTTGGGTTCGTATCGAAAAGAACTTTCCAATGAATATTAGAAATTTGAAATCTAACGGTTGGATTTGGAATTATGTCCAAATCAAATTCGAAAAAGGTCGCTGTAAGTGCAGTTCGATGGCCGTTGTTGGAAATCGACTGTACGGGCCTTGATAAAATTATTAAAAATATCTATAATTTGTGTTAAATTATAATAGGTGAATTGGAAAGATTTGAGCTGGAAAATTCCACATTTGAAAAGATAAAAATAGATTTTTATCGAAATGAACTAGTTTTGAACTAGAATTGAAATCAATTTATTTTTAAAATAAATAAATTGAATTTGAAAGTGATTTTGAAAATAATCGATAATTTCCAATACGTGGATTGGACTGGAGCTGAATCGAAATTATCTTCGGGATATTTCGATGTTGGATTTCGTGACTATACAAATATTGTTATGGGGATTTGAAAGATATTTTATATCGTTATTTCCAATACGATATTTGTTGGTTTCAGAATTTGATATTGAATATAAGCCGATATATTTTCTATTCAGAGCCTTGTATTTAATATCAAATGTGATTTGGTTTATCGTGAATCGTGTTTTTGATGACATTGGTTCTTTAACCCAGTTAAAGGCAGGATATTGATTTTTGAAAAGATTAAAACTAAGTGGAGTTTTAATGAATCTTTAATTAGATTGAAAAGTGAATTGATAATTTAAATTATCAAATCTGAAAAGTGATCGAGAGTGGAGTACCACCAGTTTTGCTACAAAGCGATAGTTAAATCTTTAATTAGATTTGAACGTGAAATGGTAATTAATTTTACCGATAACACCGTGGTGTTAGATATGGAGTATCACCAGTTTTGCTCCATGGGATATATAGGTTGGGATTGGGAAATAAAATAAATAATTACTTCGGTGTGGTTCGTTAATCCCGACTAGTTTGAAATGATATCCAAAGGAAGATTATAGGATAAATTTAGAAGAATTTATCTTGGATAAAATTAATGGGAACAATTCCCTAAGAATGTGATTTTGTGAATAAAAGAATATTCTGAATTGGAATGAGGCGTTTGTTGTGTTTGTGTAACATTCGTTTATTATATACGTGGGTTATTCAGAAAGGCCGGGTTTATACCCATTCAGAATAACCGATTCGACGAGATGTCGAAGATGAAGACGGTGGTTGAAGACCGGAAGTCTTCACATCGTTTGGGTGATTACTGATGATCTTGATTGGGCTGTACACCCAAGATGAGGGAAACAGTCGGTGATCGTCCAGACGTACTTGGAGATCGATGGATATGCGAGGAAAGTGCCTCCGGTTTCGTTCAGACCCAGAACGGACTAGTAAATGGACTGTGTGTCTGACATTGGATTTTAGTCCGTGTGATTGATCTCTATTAAATATATATCTGTTTGGCGGCGGAGAATTTATTCACTTGCTTAACGCCCTTCTCTGAGACGTACGAGCTCAGGGGTTATATATTGATGGATATCAAGCGCATGGAGTGAATTGCCTGTGTGGCATGCGTAAGTGGCAATTGATCAAGGCTTCTGTTGAAAAGCAAAGTCTTGTGGTTGATGATCAAAGCACGGCCTGTGTGGCATAGCTTTGTGTATAACGTGAATTCGCGAGCCTCACACCTCGGTATGAGTCAAAAACGGGATACGGACCCAAGGAGTGCACGACGTTTCTTTCTAGCTAGGGTGGTGTCAGTGACCTACCAGCCCTGACATTTATATACTTTTCACCTGTGTGGTTGTTGGATACGAGGCGCCTCGGATATAGGTCTGTAAGGACCGGGAAACGTGTGCTCAGGAATTGCCAATCCTCAAAAGTAAGAGAGGACCGGCCTTGGAGGTTCCAAAGGATCATAGTGGGGTCCTGGGACATTTGCTAGAGTGTCTCGAACGCGGAGAGGAGCTTGCCCCTTGCCTCGGCTCATGACGGAAATCCAATTTCCAATACGTGATATTGCGGTTTTAATTGTAGAACTTGTATGGCGACATGATATATGGTACCCATGCCGTCTATGATTGATATTTATGATTGAAATTGTTTTGACACTATACACTTATTGTAGTATCAAATAATGTGTTTTAAACGTATCAAGCATGCTTTGGCTGTTATAAGGGAAAACCCTATCCTCCGGCTTGCGTTGCATTGTGTGATGGGACCTGGGTCTTATAACAGCTTCATTCTTCTTTATTTAGCATTGCGCTGTTTGTTTTATGCACTGGTATTCTTGGGAGGAAACCCGTTCCGTGTTATACGGCGTGGTCCCTTGATTTACCGAACTTTAAAATAAAGAATTATAACTGTTTTAGTTCTCACACCAGTCACATGACTGACCTGGAGTTTATTGTTTTAACCTAAACTCTGGGTGCCCCTATTTTCCGCACGGGCAGCTAGTAGTTTTGGTTTTGCAGATTTATATTCACAGGGTCCTGATTTACAGCTGGAACGATGCTCGGAAAGCTCTGTATCCGTGTATCACTTCTAGTTGTGTTTTTGTATATTTTTCCGCTGCTATGTAATTTATTGTACTCTCTGATAATTGTCGAATGTAATTTATTCATTTATACTCTGTATATTCTCGTATCTGATGGAATTGTTGTAATAACAATGAAATGTTCTTCCGTATGCGTCCTATTTTGTCTTGTACTCAATTCTATCCGTGCTTTCCTTCACGGGGAAGTTCGGGTCGTCTCAGCCCGACTTCAAATAGAAAAGATTTCTGGTCAGCTCTCGATGTTTCTCCAGTTCAAATAGAAAATGTCCCTGAGGTCACAGAGAATATTCCTGACCTCATCAAAGACATTCCTGTCGTCAAAAACTATGCGGATGTGTTCGAAGAAGTTATTCGCTTACCTCCGCAGAGAGAAATAGATTTCAAGATTGCTTTGATTCCCAATGCAAGGCCGGTAGTTCACGCTATTCGAAGAATGTCCTTGAAAGAGAAGGAGGAATTAGACAATCAAACACGACAGCTAGTATGGAAAGGTCTGATCAGGCCTAGTTTCTCTGATTGGGGTGCAGCAGTGGTGTTTGTCCCAAAATCTGACGGTACTCTACGGTTATGCGTGGATTATCGTGATCTGAACAAGCAGACAATAAAGAACAAGTATCCATTGCCGCGGATTGATGATTTGTTGGATCGATTAAATGGAGCACAAGTATTTTCACGAATGGACCTAGCTACAGGTTTCCATCAACTTCGAATTGCCGAAGAGTGTGTTCCAATGACAGCGTTCAGAGGCCCCGACTTATTCTACGAGTGGTTAGTAATGCCGTTCCGCTTATGTAACGCTCCAGCTTACTTCGTCGATCTAATGAACAGAGTATTCAGAGGGGTTTTGAATAAATTTGTTCTGGTTTTTATTGATGATATTCTAATCTTCTCTAAATCAAAGGCCGAACATGAAAAGCATCTGGAACAGGTTCTAGAAATCCTCAGAAGGAATGTATTAAAAGCCAAATTTTCCAAATGTATCTTCTGGCAAGATGAAGTAAAATTTCTGGGCCACGTTGTATCAAAAGAAGGAATTGCTGTGGATCCAAGCAAAATCACAGCTATTCAGAACTGGAAACAGCCTAGTACTCTCACTGAAGTCCGCAGTTTTCTCGGATTAGCTAGCTATTACCGAAAGTTCGTTAAAGACTTTTCAAAGATATCTGGACACTTAACGAAGCTTACAAAGAAGCATTCTAAATTCAAGTGGACTCAAGAAAGTGAGGAGGCTTTTGAAGAACTAAAGTTGAGATTAACAACAGCTCCGGTGTTAACCATCATCGATGGCAACCAAGATTTGAAAGTCTGGACTGATGCTTCTAGAGAAGGCCTTGGCGCAGTGTTAATGCAAAGGGGTCAAGTGATTGCTTATGCTAGCCGTCAACTGAAGCCGCACGAGAAAAACTATGTAACTCATGATCTTGAGTTATTGGCTATAGTATTCGCCTTGAAAATCTGGAGACACTATCTTCTGGGCGAGAGATTTGAACTGTTTACAGACCACCAGTCGTTAAAGTATCTGTTCACTCAGAAGGACTTGAACTTGAGGCAGCAACGTTGGCTGGAGTTCCTTGCAGCATATGACTTTGAAATTATATATACTCCAGGAAAAGCCAATGTCGTGGCTGATGCATTAAGCCGAAAGAATGAAATGATCGCTAGTTTTATTATCACGACTTCATTGCTAGATAAGATATCTGCTCTTCAAGAGGATGATCACTTCATTCAGAAGATCAGAGGTATAATTCAACAAGGCGAACCCTCGAGTTTTCATGTTGATAATGATGGGATTCTAAGGCTCAAAGGTCGAATATGTGTTCCTAACATTCCTGAGCTTCGAAAGGAAGTACTGGATGAATGCCACAAGTCAAAACTCAGTATCCATCCGGGAGTAAGCAAAATGTATAATGACATCAAACGCACTTTCTGGTGGAAGTCGATGAAAAGGGACATTTCCTTATATGTTAGCCGATGCCCTACTTGCCAGCTAGTCAAAAGCGACCAGCAGAAATTGGCTGGGTTATTACAACCGCTGGAAGTTCCTGGTTGGAAGTGGGAGCATATTTCGATGGATTTCATTGATGGTCTGCCCAGAACCAGAAAAGGAAATGACAGTATTTGGGTGATCGTAGATCGTTTCACGAAGACCGCCCATTTCATACCTGTCAGATCAAATAGAACTGCTCAGAGTCTGGCGCAGATATACTTCAGGGAAATAGTTAGACTACATGGAGTGCCGCTCAGTATAGTCAGTGATAGAGATACAATATTCACTAGTAAATTCTGGGAAGCATTTCAAGTCGAGCTAGGAACGAAGTTGAACTTGAGCACCGCTTATCATCCTCAGACAGACGGTCAGACTGAGAGGGTGAATCGCATTTTAGAAGATCTATTACGGGCTTGTGTTCTAGATTTCGGTGGATCATGGGAAGACCATCTGCATTTGGCTGAATTCTCTTATAACAACAGCTATCAGGCAAGCCTGACAATGTCGCCATTCGAAGCATTGTATGGTAGACCGTGCCGATCTCCTGCTTGTTGGGTCGAGCCCGGAAATAGACTTGTGTTGGGTCCCGATATGATTCGAGAAGCTGCCGACAAAGTCGATTTTATTAAGAAGCGATTACTTGTCGCTCAAAGCCGACAAAAGAGCTATGCCGATAGAAGAAGAAGAGATATATCCTTTGAGGTTGGCGACTATGTATATTTGAAAGTATCGCCGATGAGAGGAGTTATCCGATTCGGTAAAACTGGAAAGTTGGCACCCAAATTCATTGGTCCGTTTCCTATTCTGGAACGGATTGGGACTCTCGCTTATAGGGTCAAACTGCCTGACTGGTTGCCTGGAGTGCATGATGTATTTCATATATCTCAACTTCGAAAGCACGTTCATGATCTAGACTTGATCGTGGAAGAAGCAGCTCAGCAGGATATTGAAATTACTCCAGAATTAGCTGTGAGGCGAGAGCCGCTAAAGATTATCGGCAAAGAAACCAAAGAGCTGAGGAACAAGAAGGTTCGCTTAGTCAAAGTGCAATGGAGTGGAGATCGGCGAGATTGTACTTGGGAAACTGAGGAGAGCATTCAGAAAGCTTACCCCAGATGCCGAGTAGATATCTCTGATTGACTCCGGTGCAAGGTACATTTGTCATTCTTTGCATTACCATTTAATTCTCTACTCTGTTGTTATTTTCTTTTCATGGATGTGCACTTTTATATTCTATACTCTGAATGATTTTTAAAGGAAAATAGGATTTGATCAGAATATTTTAGAAAGGTTAGACACAAATTGGTTGTTGTGTTGTGTGATTGTAGATTTATCAAACCACTTTCGACTTTATTCCTTTTCGGGGACGAAAAGTTTTAAGTGGGGGAGATTGTAACGACCCAGAAAATCTGAACCAATTTAAATTTTTTAAATTGGCTAAAATAATGGATTTTAAATATTTAAAATAAATATTTTAAATAATGGTGATGAAAACTGAGTTTGAATCGACATTTGAAAATGAATATAATTAATTATAATTATATATAGAATTGAAAATGGCGCGGTAGTTCGATAATTCGATTTCAAACTTCAATTGAATATACCGGGTGCAAAACAATCCGGATTTTAGTGAAACCAAACATATTTAAATCTGTTAGTGAATATATTTCTAACGAATCCGACCAATCGAAATTTGATAGCGGGAATCAAAAGATATGTCCAGTTGGAAATTCTGAATAGTCGCTATGGAATTCAGGCCCTTAAAAATGGACATTTTGCAAATGACCTCGGATTTCGACGAAACCACTTTTGTTGGATCCGTAGTGTCAAGTTATTGTTAGGTTTCAAATTTCATAATTTTCCGAATCAATATGTGAGCGTGGCAAAGGAAAACGCGTTTGACCAGTTTCTGTTGATTTTAATCGACTGGAAATTGGCCATTTTTCAAACGGTCTCAGAATTCGACGAAACTAGTTTTGTTAGGACCGTATCGTCAATACGAAGCTAGAAAATATTTTTCTAGAATTTTTAGAGTTAGTATGTGACCCCGGTAATTTGAAATGTCTGTTTAAAATTTAATATAGTGATTTAAATGTAAATTCAACGGAAACTGAGTGTAACTATCGAATCAGCTTAAGATACATATCCCATTGTGTTCGGAATGAGGGTAAAACGCTATGGACCACAGGCGGTGGGCCTCATTTAGAGGTCGTATGTAAAAGTCAACTTTTTGATATAAAATAAATTAAATAATATAAAAATAAAAATATCCCTTCCCTCTCCTTATTCATTCTGCCCCCCCCCCCCCTCTTCAAAATTAAATCGGCAGAAAAAAAAGAGAAAAAAAAACCTAAACTATCGCCGTCCCCTCCCCTGAAGCGAACGCCACCGCCGCCCATCACCGCACCCCCTCCCCTCGTACGTCGAACCGCCAGTGACGCATCCGCACCCCCCTTGAAGCATCGCGGCGCTCGATTCGCGAGACCCCCCCCCCCAGTTCGAGACGCTGAAGCCGCCGCCCCCCTAGAAGCCAGCTCCGACGAAGACGACGCCCCCCCTTCTTCGAGATACAGTGAGTATTTTATTTTATTTTTATTTTTATTTTAAAAAAAAAAAGTTTAAAACTGAATTTTTAAATAGGGTTTAAAACTGAATTTTGAAAAGGATGTAAAACTGTTTTTTTAAAAAAGCATTTTAAAACTGAATTTTTTTCAAATGATTTAAAAACTGATTTTTTTAAATGATTTAAAAACTGATTTATTTTAATTTGGTTTAAAACTGATTTTAAAAGAAAACTGATTTTAAAATGATTTAAAACTGATTTTAATTTTGAAAAAGAAAAGATTTAAACTTTAAAAGGAAAAAGATCAAATTTTTTTTTTAGAATAGAAAAGATCATATTTTTAAAATAGAAAAGACGGAATTTTTATTTAGTAGAAGAAGTAAGATATGATTCTTATATTTTTAAAGCAATAAAAATATAATTTTTACATCATAGGAATATTAAAAATATAATATTTATTTTTAAAATATGATCTTTATATATTGAATAGCGAAGTCAAAATTCGATTTTTATATATTGAATAACATAGTAAAAATTCGATTTTTACATATGTAGAGAATACGGGCAACGAAGCGACAAAAAGGCGAGATTGGCGAAGATTTCTATAAAGGAAGAATCGTAGTATTGGATAGCTATTGGTGAGAATTTCTCACTCTTCAATTTCTTTTAAAATATATATATATATGTGTTGAAATAAAAGTGAATTGCTATATATAAATATATATATATATATATATACATGCCCCTCGTCCACAAACCATGGACGATATTTATTGGTTGAAATTGCTGCGAAAATTGATTGAGAGCGAATGATTGTTTGGGATTGTTTGTGATTGATATTGGTTGATTGTGGTTGAAAAATACCCATTTGTGGTTGAGAAATATTTGGTTGAAACCACATAGGATTAGTTAGTGGAAATGAAATAAATATATACATGCCGCCTGCGTGCGAACTAGATGCATGATCCCCATTGTCAAAAACCGCGAGGTTTTAAGGTAGAGCGAGGAGCCGTACTAGGGACGGTCCCGGTTTTAACTACCCTGCCGTTATGCTGCCGAAATTTTGAATAATATTCATGTGTTTGAATTATTTTCATATGCTTAAACTATATTTATTCATTGTATAGAAAACATTCATGTGTTGAATTGATATTCATTCGTTGATTAGAAATTCATGTGTTGAATGGTATTCATATTTTGAAATAAATTGTTTGATAATAAAAATCACATTTTTATCTATATATAGAAACTATAGAAAACATTCATGTGTTGAATTGATATTCATTCGTTGATTAGAAATTCATGTGTTGAATGGTATTCATATTTTGAAATAAATTGTTTGATAATAAAAATCACATTTTTTCTATATATAGAAACTATAGAAAACATTCATGTGTTGAATTGATATTCATTCGTTGATTAGAAATTCATGTGTTGAATGGTATTCATATTTTGAAATAAATTGTTTGATAATAAAAATCACATTTTTATCTATATATAGAAACTATAGAAAACATTCATGTGTTGAATTGATATTCATTCGTTGATTAGAAATTCATGTGTTGAATGGTATTCATATTTTGAAATAAATTGTTTGATAATAAAAATCACATTTTTTCTATATATAGAAACTATAGAAAACATTCATGTGTTGAATTGATATTCATTCGTTGATTAGAAAATCATGTGTTGAATGGCATTCATATTTTGAAATAAATTGTTTGATAATAAAAATCACCTTTTATCGACTATATGAACTGTGTAAAATAATCTCGTTTTAAAAGAAATTGTTTTATGATAAAAATCCTGTTTTTATCACCTATATGAACTATATAGAAAAATAGTGTTTTGAAATGAATTGTTTTACAATAAAAATCACATTTTTATTGTATGCATAAATCGTTGAAATGTGAAGTGTTAAAAATAGCCACTTGTTCAAAATAAACACATATGAGTTGAAATATTCATTAATTAGCTAATGAAATGATTTGCACCTATTTATGTAACATTAGAATGAATGGTGTTTTTAAACCAAATAGAAATCAAATATGAAGTTAAATAGGAAATGATAAATGATAAGAACTGTATATATATGTACATGCATATTCATTGAACAGGTTATAGCAAAGGGGCTAGAGAAGAGGAATAAAATTTTGTGCCCGACAAATAGGTACACATTTACTGTTTTGTTTGGGTGATGATTTTATGAGCCTGTTGGCTAGCCGCTTGGCTTTTTCTTTTTCTTTTTGAGATTAGAAGGACCGGGAAAGCTATTTGTGATTTCCCGATGCTCCCGGTGCAGGGGAGGTTATGGCGAAATTTTCCAAAAATTTAAGGCGTTAGTGAAATATTTGAAGTGAAAACGATATTGAAATCATTGAATGAACTATATTTATATAATTATATAAATATAAATAAAATTAAAACGAAACGTGGCCGTGCAGTTCGTATTTTGAAACCGTGTTTTCAAACAACTAGTACGGGGAATCCGACCATTGGATTTTCCCGAAACCGCAACCGTCGGGTTCGCCTTGGAAATATCTTCCCAACGGCACCAACCTTGTAAAAATCCAACGGTTGGATTGTCTGGAATGTTTAATTCAAATCTGAAGAAAAACAGCGCCAGAAGCGATTATATTTATATATATAAATATAATTATATATTTAATCGAATAACGACGCTGCAGTTCGTATTTTGAAATCGAAACTTCAAACGATTGTACCGGGAGATCCAACGGTTAGATTTTCAGATATGTGTAAATCAAATCTGAAGAAAAACAGTGCCACGGCCGCATTATGGGCCGAAGCGTCGTTTTGAATATATGGGCTATTTTAAATTAAATAAAAATAGCGATAAATAGTTATAAAATATCATAAGCGATATGGAATGGAAATAAACTGAATTTGCTTGATTTATGTGGCTTTTGATGGTTGAATGTGTTTGGTGTGAAAATTACATTAAAGAACACAATTGGTGTTGTCGAATAATTTAACCATTGAAATAAATCGATTTGAAATTCTAAATATACGTAAATTATTTGAAAAGGCCGAGTTAATTCTCATTTCGAATAATTGACCGACGATTGAAATTCGAAGATGAAGACGATGGTCGAAGACCGGAGATCTTCACCTCGTTTGGATGGTAACCGAGGTCTTGATTGGGAGGCATCCCGAAATATGGATAATGAGTGGTGATCATCCAGACGTATGTGGTGATCGATGGGTTTGCGAGGTATTTAGTGCCTCCGTTTCGTTCAGACCCAGAACGGACTTGTAAATGGATTGTGTGTCTAACATTGGAGTTTATTCTGTGTTGATTGATTTCTGTTAAATATACATCTGTTTGGCGGCGGAGAATTTATTCTTTTGCTTAACGCCCTTCTCTGAGACGCACGAGCTCAGAGGTTGTATATCGATGGACATCAGTCGCATGGCGTGAATTGCCTGTGTGGCATGCTAAGATGCAGTGATTAGGGCTTCTGTTGAAAAGCAAAGTCTTGTGGTGATGATCAAAGCACCGCCTGTGTGGCGTAGCTTTGTGTATAACGTGAATTCGCGAGCCTCACACCCAGGTATGAACCAGAAACGGGAGGAAGGACCTCAGGGAGGGCATGCGTTTCTTTCTAGCTAGGGTGGTGTCAGTGACCAACCAGCCCTGACATTTATATACTTTTCACCTATGTGGTTGTTGCTGTTGCGAGGCGCCTCGGTTTGATCGGACGATCCGGGTCCGATGGAGTCATTCGTTGGCTCGTTTGCGCCTCAAAGGGCAGGGAAACGTATTGCTCAGGCATTTTAATCCACATCGGTGGACCGGCCCTATCGCTCCTAGGGTCACTCGAGCTCTGATCCTGAGACATGGTAGGCTAGATTGTCTCGAATTCGGTAAGGACTATCTTTTGGCTTGGTTCATGACGGAAATCCAATTTCCAAATACGACATCGTGCGGTTTTGATTGTATATATATATGGTGACATGATATATGGTACCCATGTCGTCCATGATTGATAGTTTTGATTTGAAATTGTTTTCAAAACATATAAACACTAGCAATAATATCAAATGCCTTTGTTTTTATTCGTATCAAGCATATTTTGGCCGTTATAAGGTAAAACTCTATCCTCCGGTTTGCGTTGCATTGTGTGATGGGAACTGAGTCTTATAATGGCTTCATTTTTGTCAAAAGCATAGCGATGTTTAAAAGAAAGATTTGTTTTAAAGCACTGGCAATCCAATGGAGTGAACCCGTTCCACGAAAGTGGCGTGGTCCTGTGATTAGCCAATTATATATATGTGTTGAGTGGATTTCTCATACCAGTCCCATGACTGACTCATAGTTTGTTCACTTTCAAACTCGGGTGCCCCTTTTTCTATACGGGCAGCCTTGTATTCAGGTTTAGCTGGTTCTTTTCTGGATAGCTGGAGCTGAAGATGGATTCTATCATTTATTTCTTTTTATGCTGTTCAGTTCCTATTGTACATATTGTGTTTATTTCCGCTGTAGACATTTATGTATAGCTGAACTGTATTGTACTAAGTAAGATCCTGTATACTGTGTAACTCTGATGATTACTTTTATCCAGTATATTCTATTGTTCATTATCTGGTGTATTTATTTTATTATGTTCTGCTATTCTCTGTTTCTGTGTTATATTCCATAGATAACCCTTGTTTCCGTCTAAACGGGAAATCGGGTCGTCTCAAGCAAAGTCTTGTGGTTGATGATCAAAGCACCGCCTGTGTGGCATAGCTTTGTGTAGCGTGAATTCGCGAGCCTCACACCCCGGTTGTGAACCAGAAACGGGAGAGGACCTCAGGGAGGGCATGCGTTTCCTTCTAGCTAGGGTGGTGTTAGTGACCTACCAGCCCTGACATTTATATACTTTTCACCTGTGTGGTTGTTGCTGTTGCGAGGCGCCTCGGTTGGATCGGACGATCCGGGTCCGATGGAGCCATTCGTTGGCTCATTTATTCCCCAAAGGGCGGGGAAACGCAGTGTTCAGGAATTTTAATCCACATCGGTGGACCGGCCCTGTCGCTCCAAGGCTTGACCGAGTACTTGCCTGAGACATGGGCTAGATTGTCTCGAATCGGTAGAGGACGATCCCTGGCCTCGGTTCATAGATGGAAATCCAACTTCCAAATACCTGACATTTGCGGTTTTATTTGTAGAGCCTAGTATGGCGACATAGTGGGATGGGGCGCTTATGCCGTCTATGATTGATACTTATGATTTGAAGTTGTTTTATACACTATGCACTTATGATAGTATCAAATGATTTGTTTTAAACGTATCAAGCATTCTTTGCTATTATAAGGTAAAAACCCTATCCTCCGGCTTGCGTTGCATTGTGTGAAGGGAACTAGGTCTTATAAAAGCTTCATTTTTTCTTATTTAGCATTGCGCTGTTTGTTTTATGCACTAGTGTTCTTGGGAGGAAACCCGTTTCGTGTTAGCGGCGTGGTCCCTTGATTTACCTAACTTTAAAATAAAGATTAATAACTATTTTAGTTCTCACACCAGTCCCAAGACTGACCTGGAGTTTATTGTTTTAACCTAAACTCTGGGTGCCCTTATTTTGACACGAGCTGCTAGTAGTTTTGGTTTTGCAGATTTATATTCACTGGATCCTGGTTTACAGCTGGAATGATATCCGGAAAGCTTTGTATCCGTATATCTCTTCTAGTTGTGTATTGTATTATTTTCCGCTGCTATGTATTTAAATGTAATTTAAATCTCTGATATTTCTGTGTAATACTTATTCACTTATACTCTGTATATTCATGTATTTTGATGGAATTGTTGTAATAAACAATGAAATGTTCTTCCGTCTGCATTCTGATGTGGCTTTTTCCCGAACTATCCGCGCTTTCCTCACCGGGGAAGTTACGGGTTTTTACAAGATTGCACCAACTCTTGGACTAAAATTTAATGATATTAAACATCTTAGCTAGTACCCTCGAAATGGAAACGTAGATACTGTTTGCCAGAGATTTTACAAAAAAACTGGAAGAATGTTAATGAAATTTCACGGAGCTATTAATGACCTAAGAGTAATTGAGAAGTTTAGGATAAGAATCTTTTTAAATGTTAAATGACTAGCTAGTACCCAGTTTCTGGTAACAAAATAACGTGTCCTGTAATAATATATATAACCATGTGTAGAGTATTGCCTAATCGAGATTTGCATTGCATTAAATAATTATTATTAAGATACTTATAATATTAATTAAAAAGGGCTTTAGTATAGTCATTTTCTTTTTTACGTATAAATGTCATGACATTGTCATACAGCGCTAAAACTGGATGAAACAAGTGGTGTCAGGACCATACCAACTAGCGCAACATTGTGGAGCTGTTTTGGATGGAGTTCAAAGCAACTGGAATTTTAATTAAAGTAAACATCCGTTAATTTAATCAAAATAGACTATTTCAGCGACGGACGAATCAGGTGAGTTCAACTCACTCAGTTTTTATCGCACTTATATTTTTTATAAGTCGGGTTTGAATATTTGTGTGCTATGGTTGTTAGTTGTTTGATTGATGCTGAATATAATTATATGTGTTGACTGAACTGATTGAATTAAACGTTTGTTTAATTTAATTTAAACCAATCGTTATCTTTAACGATTATTACCAAATGAGGTAACTTTCCTCGTTGGTTACGTTTATTAAAATATAAGCATATTAAACTGAAATATGGAAGTTTAGATTGCTGTTATTGTTGACTGTTAAATATTATATATAATGTTGCTTTGTTCTAACATATTTGGATGCAGGGAAAAATAGGTTGGAGGGATCCAACTGGATTCCTCAATTTTATTGTTTATTTTCATATCACAATTATATGAACTGTTTAACCAGTCTGATTAGATGGTTGCTTTGATCATTAATCGTTGAATCTAAATTCAACGTTTGTTTGTGGTTAACCAATGGGAACATATTGGTTGGGTAACTAGTAGCACATGGCCTAAAAATAAACTATTTTATGAAATGTCTATTTATCGTTAGATTAATCAAAAGAAGTGAAGTTATAAAAGTCATTTTATAACTGAAGATGGTTTTTGAAATCTATTATTAATGTTTATGAAAAGGAAATTAATATTTGTTATTTGTTGTTTAAGTTTATATGGATTTACCAAATGATTTTTGTAAAGAAAATTCATATGTTAATGAGATTTAAAAGAAGTTAAGCAGAAAATTACCTAAGAGTTAAGAGCGGTGTTTATTATTTTCAAGGAATAATTAAACTGGGCTTATGTTGGAAAAAAATTATCATTTATTTAAATAACAACCCCAGTAAGTGGAATTAATTAAATTAATTGTATTATTAATTAATTTAAATGGTAACGCGAATTGGAAATGATTAACAAATTAATCAAGTTTGAGTTGACTGAGTCAACTGAATCAAATATTAAATTAATGGGAATAGTTGATGGTAAATAAAACATTTTTATAAATGTGGATATTTGGTTATTTTTGATTTAATAATAATCAAGGTGATAAATCTTGGGATTTAAATGTATTAATGGAGATTTATTAAAATACAAGTCCTGTTATAACTTAATAAAGTTTAAAAGCAAATTACATTAATAGCATTACAAGTTAAGTTTAAATTCAAGTTTTAATTGAATTCTTATTTAAATTCTATTTGATTGGATTTATAAAATCCAAGTTGAACAGAGGTGTTATGAAACCCAAGTTTTATTAAGATATTATTGGAACGAGTTATTAACGGTTTCCAAGAGATGAAATTTGAAGAACTGGAACCAAACTGGGAATTGGTTGAGTTAAATGATACTCTGAGTATTGATCTGATGTTGGTTTTGGCCTTCGAGGTTGATATTTAGGGAATTATTTTCTTACTGATTTATAGTTATGCACCAATGGGAGTATGTAATGGAAATCGAAATGAAAAACCCAAGTTTGAATTAAAATGGTATAGAGAGTTAAGTTATTAAGATGCGATCTACATTCGCGAGATAAAATAGGAAATGAGATTTAATCGAGATCTAACCAAATGGGTTTGAAATAAACTTATTTGAAGTTTAATAAGGAATTCTATTAAGATGTGTATATAATGTTTCAAAGATTGAAAAGTTAATAGAGACGATTAAATAATGGTTACTTAATACTTAAATTAAGTAAAAAAAGTGAAGTTTGAAATAAGATTTCCAAGAGAGGATATGATATTGAAATCATGTTTTGGAACGGGTAGTAAAAGAAATACGTGGAGTAATTAGTGAAATGGGATTTTTGTTTGATAAACTCCTATCTTTCTAAAGATAAGATTGTTGTTAATTCAAGGTTTGAGAGGTAAATAAAATACCCCAACTTGAAAGACTTCATGATTATCCAAGAATGATATTAGTTTAGAAACGAGAGTAGTCGAGAGAAATAAAAATTTGAACTTTGATGAATGGTATTATAAAATAAAGTTTGAAATGTTTTAAGTTGAATAAGATGATTTTGAATAAAATAGTATTTTTGAAATAAGAAATAAAAAGCTTTGTTCCAAATAAGTTTTAAAGGGTTTAATTAACGATAGAAAAATTAAAAAGGTCGTGTGATGCTAAGTACTGAACCAGTGAACTCGTTTTATTTTTATGGATGGATGTATGTTTATTTGATAGTTAAATAATCGACTATCAAACCTGGCCAGTTATCAATATTTGGTACGGAAAGACAGGGATCAAATTTAGATTCGAAAAACATTCCGACCAACAAATACATAATCGTGGAAGAGATCAAAAGATGATCGAGATGGAGCATTTTAAGACTATAGGTCTTCATAGAACGGAAGTATTGCTTATAATCTCTGGTTAGCTCCCAGAGATAAACCGTGATTCTGTCGTGGTTGGGATCTATGGGTTACAAGGACTACTCACTACTAATCTATAGGGTGATTCCTAGGAAGTGGTAGGAAGGTGCCTTCGGTTGTCCAGTCCCAGGGCAATGTGTATAGACGGACCTGACGAAGTGTCATTCAAAGTGAATGGTGGCCAGATGCTCGAAAAGAGAATTATAACTCAAGCCTTACAACCGTACAATGACAAAAATCGGGCAGGCAACATGGCTATGTGGGTCGCACCCTTTAGGGTGTATTCTCGCAATTTAGAGAATATTCATATTTGTTACTTCTTTCATTTTTGTATCTCCCGGGAACTACGGTGGTCGCGACAAAAGTCGTAAGGTGACAATATATTCGATACACTCAAGAGAAATGAGTGGTCAGTCATGTGTGGCCAAGTTGCAAGATGTTCTTGTTGAACCTAGTGTATTCCTCTCTAGAGATACACTATCGGCAGGTGGTTCCATACCTTGTCATAGACGGAATCCATTCTCCAATAAGAGCCTGCAATTTTGTTTGTATACTAAATATGTGGAGCGTGCGATGCAAGTGTTTTGCTAGATTCTATATATTTGTATTTAGAGACTATCATAATATCAGAGAAAAATATGGGTTTCAAAATGTTTTGGGTTATTGTAAGGTAAAAACTATCCGTATTTATGTATGGATTTGGTCTTACGATTATCATTTTCTTTCTAAAAGATTTTTAAACTTTAAAATCAAGTTGGATGACCCCCTTAAACTTAGTGTGTTGTTCCTACTCTGGTTCACCAGACTGACCCGGTGTTTGTAATGTTCGGGTTAGACCGGGTTGTGTAGGTTTAGGTTATTGGCCAGTACGAAGTTCAGAAGACATGCTGGAGTGTTTAGACGTATTAGTATGTATTCCGCTATGTATTGTATATGAGGATAGATTTTTATAACTGTCCAGATTGTCTTGATAGAGGTACTCTGATTGTAAGTATTTATTTCAAGTTTTCAATAAAGATTTGTTTCTATATTATATTTGTTCCGTTGCGATGTGAGTATTTGATTCCGTTGTCTTCCCTTCTACTTAGTTCTTCTATTCTAATATTTGTTTCTTTTCTTACCTCATCCTCTATATTCTTTCTCATAACATTCTGGTGTTTTCGATGCTTGAATGTTCGACATGGTGCTTTGTGTCGATTTTTGGGATCGAAAATCCTTGGGTCGTTACGGTGGTATCAAAGCTATTGGTTTAGTAATAACCTTGGCTCTATGGCGTAACTCGATAGAGATGGGGTTAGTAATACCCTAGATTGAGTTAAGTTATATATGAGAGTACGTATTTGTAAATTTTATATAAAAATGTTTTGTATGTGTTATTTATTTAATTCAATTTTGAATTGATGATGGACATGATATTGTTTTGTAAAGAAGGTCAAATAAAATAATTTTCCCAATCTATATTTTTATATAGAAAAGGAATAATTTTATCAAATTAGTATGTTATTGGTGTGCTTGGTTGATTTAGATAGAATTCAAATTGAATTTTAAAATTTGAATAGTTTAATATAGCAAAAGGTAATTTCAATACAAAATCAGAAAATGAGAATTTTAATTCGGAATTTAAGTGAATCAGAAGTGGATTCTGGAATGGAAGTAAACTAATGGAAGAAATTCAGTTAGTTAATTCAATATGGGAATGGAGCTTAAATTGGTTAAGTGGAGTTAAAGATATTAGGATCAAACAAAATAGATTGGAATTTGTAAATTAAATATAAATTGTTTGATTTGATTATGTGGATTATGCATTATTGGTTGGTTATTTGTTAGATGGATTAAATAAATTCATCGAATGATTCAATAGAAATGAATAAATTAAAAACTAAGGAAAGAGATTTAGTATAATTAGAACTAAATGATATAACCCGATATTTGTTATAAATTGAGTTAAGTGCAGAACCAGAAGGCTATGGGAGTTAATTGGTCACATAGATTGGGGTACCGGTTGAAATAAGATGAAGAGCCGTCAGTGCTTTGCTTTGTAATTGGAGTTTGGTTGCCTGAGAAAAAGCTAAACCTTAATATTATTGATTGAGTGATTAATTTTAATCCTTGGGTTGGGTAGCCGCTTGGCATTTGTTTTCTTTTGATCGATGGGAGGCCCGGAGTGGCGAGTTGTAGTTGTTTGGATTGAACAGTATAGAGGAAATGCTAGTGAAATTTTTGTGAAATTTTAAAACTTAGAATATTTTTGATTAATAATTTTAAATAATTATTTTTGAAAATAATTGGGATTTGAGTAATCTTCTCACTTAGCAATTTTAGGGACGAAATTCTTTTAAGGGGGAAGGAATGTAACGTCCCACGTTTTCTGTGACTGAATATTTAATATATTTTATTATATTAAATGTCGAATGGGAATTATAAATGGATTTATAATATATAATTCATTTATTAGAAATGAAGTAGAATATATAATTTAAATTTATGTTTAAAACGAGCTCGAAACGAGGCGGTAGTTCGTAATATTGAATTTTGAACTTCAATTGTATATACAGAATCCATTTTGAGCTGGATTTCTATGAAACAAGAATTGTTTGGATCTAATTAATAATAATTTTCTAACAGAAGAGAAAATTCGAGATTCCGTCTTATAAATTTTAAGTTATGTCAAAATCAAAATTTAAAATAGTCGCTATGGATTCGTTAATAAATTATAACGTTTATTTAATTTATTAAATAGGAATTTGGATATCGTTAAATTTGAAAATATTATCGTTGAGCTATAAATTTCATATTCGCTTTTATTGGAAGTGATATACTATTTTATTGGGATATATACGATAATAATAATAATTTATTTATTATTAAATTGGATTGTTTTGGAATTTTATAATATTATATCGATATTATATAAGCGTTATAAATAACTATTTTTCAAACAACCTCTGTTTCCAATGAAACGAACTTTATTGGAATGCGTATAGTTAATTATTGCTATATTTCCAGTTTGGAACTAAACGGAGTTGTTTTATTGATAGACGTAATTTAAGGGTGAACCGATGAATAAATTGAGATCTAAATAACGTCATTATGCAAATGGAGTCCGTTTTCCACGAAATTTATTTCATTTGGAGCGCAACGTCAAAACGTAGCAGTGTATTTATTTTCGTTGCATTTGGAGTTCGGACATAGCAGTGTGTATATTAAATGTTAACGGTAAACACCGTTATAAATTAAATAACCAAATTAAAATGAAAACGTCAAATCAAACAAAAATTTATATATTTATATATAAATTAAAAATATCAAATTCTTATTTCTTAATGTCTAGTAACCTTCCACCTTGTCACATGCCTGCAAGGTCCTATCCAAATCAATAGCACTGCCTCAATTGTCACCTAGCACTGTCTAAAGTTTACTCAACACAAGATATTATTGCATACTTCTGTAATGTAGTGTATGTTTCCCTAGAATTCAACCACCGAACACTGTATATGCAATTATACAAATCTGAAAAGAATTTTGCAAATTGAAATAAATCTTGGACTTTGATCACACCCTAACCCATCTACCATAACCTATCGACTGTAGTAACCTGAAATAAAATTTTAGGCTTGACCATTTTCAATTGTACAAAACTGCAAAACCCATACCCCATCCATTTTCAATTGTACAAAAATTGCAAAACTTAAGGACTAAGAGATTAGGCAGTACACACCTAAGTTGAAAAATGCAGCCATCCTATAGAAATGAAAACGCACTGGTCTACTATCTAAATTTGAAGCTTACCCTCTACTGATATTACAAAGATAGCTGAAGGACTGTATTTCCCTTTCACCATTTCCATCACTGCAAAACCCATAACCAGATCGTAACATTTCTGAAAACCTAATATATCTAAGAGTTTGGCTAAAACATAGTAGGATAATATGTGATAGTTATCCCCTCCATTTCCCTATATATATAGGGTGTCTTCTCCACCTTTTATCCAGAAAACAATTGGAACCATCACCAATTCATTTGCAAGTTTTACAAAAAAAAAATCGCACAAATGATGTGTAAACCGAAACATATGTGTTATTGGAGACCAACTGCTCTGTGAAGGGTTGACCAATTTTTGTCGCGGCCTTTCATTTGAACAGCAAGAACGGAAGTTGAGAAACCCGGAGAAGGGAGCACTATCGAGCGTGGATTAGTTCAGAAGTCGAGTGGGAGATTAGTGAGGGGTCTGCTAGTGTTGGACAACGGTCCGACGGAGAACAGATGGTCGGCATGATAGTGGGTACTCCGGTGGTCGGAGAGGTTGCGCGGGTGATGGACGACGTGAGAGGAGGGGTGTTCCGGCAAGGCTGGCGAAGTCCTGAGGCGGTTCCAGTGGGCTTGGGTTCGAGAAACAGACGAGTAATGGTGAGGGACGGTTTTGGCATTCACGAGAAAAAAATAAAGAGGGAGCAGCAGCTTTAAGGTAGAGACTGGAGAAGAAATACTTAACGTGGTCCTAAATGATATTAATGGGCCTAATCATGCTTAATTATTTAACATAAGCAACTTCTTAATTTTTATATTAAGTTATCTATATAATATAATGTAACCAGTTTGTTTACAACATTTGACTAAACATGTTTTAAAGTCCTAAACCATTTTAACGTGACGAAACCTAACCCCTAGTTGTGTGCTCTTTACATATGATATGGTTCAAAACTGAGAAGGTACAGTCCATGCCTAATTATAATTAGACACGGCCTAATCATGTTTAGTATTGGACCTAATTAAATTTTAATTTGCTTAATCCTAATCCTATTCTAACATTAGTAGTATACATATTGGCCTGTGAAGATAGATTACACCAACTCTTGGACCAAAATTTAATGATATAAAACATCATAGCTAGTACTGAGGAAATGGAAATGTAGATACTGTTTGCCGGTGATTTTATAAAAAAATTGGAAGAATGTTACTAAAATTGCATGGAGCTGTTACTGGCCTAAGAGTAAGTGAGAAGTTTAGGATAAGAATCTTTTTAAATGTTAACATGACTAGCTAGTACCCAGTTGCTAGTAACAAAATAACGTGTCATGTAATAATATATATAACCATGTGTAGAGTATTGCCTAATCGAGATTTGCATGCATTAAATAATTATAAATAAGATACTTATAATATTAATTAAAAAGGGTTTTAGTATAGTAATTTTCTTTTTTACGTATAAATGTCATGACATTGTCATACAGTGCCAAAACCGGATGAAACAAGTAGTGTCAGGACCGTACCAACCAGCGCAACATTCTGGAGCTATTTTTGACGGAGTTCGAAGCAACTGGAATTTTAATTAAAGTAAACATCCGTTAGTTTAATCAAAATAGACTGTTTCAGTGATGAACGAATCAGGTGAGTTCAACCCACACAGTTTTCATCCCACTTATAATTTTTATAAGTCAGGTTTGAATATTTATGTGCTATGGTTGTTAGTTGTTTGATTGATGCTAAATATAATTACATGTGTTGACTGAACTGATTAAATTAAAAGTTTGCTTAATTTAATTTAAACCAATCGTTATGAGGTAACTTGCCTCGTTGGTTACGTTTATTAAAATTTAAGCGTATTAAACTGAAATATGGATGTTTGGATTGGTGTTATTGTTGACAGTTCAATATTATATATAATTTTGCTTTGTTCTAACGTATTTGGATGTAGGGAAAAACAGGTTGGAGGGATCCAACTGGATTCCTCAAATTTATTGTTTATTTTCATATCACAATTATATGAACTGTCTAACCACTCTGATTAGATGGTTGCTTTGGTCATTAACTGTTGAATCTAAATTCAACGTTTGTTTGTGGTTAACAAATGGGAACATATTGGTTGGGTAACTAGCAGCAGATGGCCTAAAAATAAATTGTTTTATGAAATGTCGATTTATCGATAAATTAGTCAGAAGAAGTGAAGTTATAAAAGTCATTTTTTAACTGAAGATGGTTTTTGAAATCTATTATTAAAGTTTATAGAAAGGGAAAAAATATTTATTATTTGTTGTTTAAGTTTATAAGGAATTACCAAATGATTTTTGTAAAGAAAATTCATATGTTAATGAGATTTAAAAGCGGTTAAGCAAAAATTTACCTAAGAGTTAAGAGCGGGGTTTATTGTTTTTAAAGAATAATTAAATTGGGATTATGTTGGAAATAGATTATCATTTATTTAAATAATAACCCCCAGTAAGTGGAATTAATTAAATTAATTATATTATTAATTAATTTAAATGGTAAGGAGAATTGGAAATGATTGACAAATTAATCATGTTTGAGTTGACTGGGTCAACTGAGTTGAATATTAAATTAATGGGAATAGTTGACGTTGAATAAAACATTTTTATAAATGTTGATATTTGGTTATTTTTGATTTAATAATAATCAACGTGGTAAATCTTGGGATTTAAATGTATTAATGGAGATTTATTAAAATACAAGTCCTGTTATAACTAAATAAAGTTTAAAAGCAAATTACATTAATAGCATTACAAGTTAAGTTTAAATTCAAGTTTTAATTGAATTCTTTTTTAAATTCTATTTGATTGGATTTATAAAATTGTGACGGCAAGGAATTTCGCTCGGTCCGAACCAGTCGCTAAACCGACCCAGACCGTTCGAAACGCCCTATCGTTTGAGAACACGACAAAATAGAACGCATATGAAAGAACATTTCATTGTATATTACAACAATGCATTAGATTACAAGAATATACAGAGTATAAATGAATATTACACAGAAATATCAGAGATTTAAATTACATTTAAATACATAGCAGCGGAAAATAATACAATACACAACTAGAAGTAGATATACGGATACAAAGCTTTCCGGATATCATTCCAGCTGTAAATCAGGATCCTGTGAATATAAATCTGGAAAACCAAAACTACTAGTTGCCCGTGTCGAAAATAAGGGCACCCAGAGTTTAGGTTAAAACAATAAACTCCAGGTCAGTCATGGGACTGGTGTGAGAACTAAAACAGTTAATCTTTATTTTTAATGTTAGGTATATCAAGGGACCACGCCGTATAACACGGAACGGGTTTCCTCCCAAGAATACCAGTGCATAAAACAAACAGCGCAATGCTAAATAAAGAAAAATGAAGCTGTTATAAGACCCAGGTCCTATCACACAATGCAACGCAAGCCGGGGGATAGGGTTTTCCCTTATAACAGCCAAAGAATGCTTGATACGTTTAAAACAAATCATTTGATACTGTAATAAGTGCATAGTGTATAAAACAACTTCAAATCATAAGTATCAATCATAGGCGGCATGAATGGCCCATAACACTATGTCGCCATATATAAGTTTACAATCAAAACCGCAAGACGACATATTGGAAGTTGGGTTATCATTTATGGTATGAACCGAGGCTAGGGGAAAGATCCTCACTGATTCGAGACTGCCTAGCCCGAGTCTCAGGATCAGAACGCATCGACCCTTGGAGCGATAGGGCCGGTCCACCGATATGGATTAAAAATGCCTGAGCACTACGTTTCGCCGCCCTTTGGGGCGTAAGCGAGCCAACTAAATGACTCCATCGGTTCGAGAACGACCGATCAATCCGAGGCGCCTCGCAACAGCAACAACAACATAAGTCAAACTCGTCAGGGCGTGTAAAACCACTGACGCCACTTTTAGCTAGGAGGAAACGTAGGCCCTCCCTGAGGTCCGTCTCCCGTTTTTGGTCCATACCGGGTGTGAAACTCGCGAAGTAAACGTTACGCAAAGCTACGCCACAAAGGCCATGCTTTGATCACCACCACAAGACTTTGCTTTTCAACAGAAGCCTCGATCTACTGCCACTTAGGCATGCCACACAGGCAATCCACTCCATGCGTTTGATATCCATCAATATATAACCCCTGAGCTCGTACGTCTCAGAGAAGGGCGTTAAGCAAGAGAATAAATTCCCCGCCGCCAAACAGATATATATTTAATAGAGATCAATCACACGGACTAAAATCCAATGTCAGACACACTGTCCATTTACAAGTCCGTTCTGGGTCTGAACGAAACCAGAGGCACCTAGTACCCCGCATATCCATCGATCTCCAAGTACGTCTGGACGATCACTAACTGTTTCCATCTTCTTGGGTGTACAGCCCAATCAAGATCATCAATAATTACCCAAACGACGTGAAGACTTCTGGTCTTCGACCACCGTCTTCATCTTCGACTTATCGTCGTATCAGTTATTCAGAATGGGATAAACCCGGTCTTTCCGAATAACTCGCGTATACTTTAAATAAGTGTTACACAAACACAACATACGCCTCATTCCAATTCATCAGTCACTAACCGTAAATTAATCAAGAGAATAATTTCCCAAATATTAACCTCGAAGGCCGAAACCAACATCAGATCAATATCCAGAAAACCATTCTGCTTGGCTAACCGACAGTTAGTTTCTAAATTTCACATTCCTAGGGAAAGGTTCCCATTAATTTTATCCAAGATAAATTCCTTGAATTTATTCTTTTGAATTTCGATTCAACTAGTCGGGATTAACGAAACTTACCGAAGTTATCATTTATTTTAATTTCCCAATCCCAACCTATTTATCCCATGAAGTAAAACTGGTAGTACTTCATATCTAACACTACAGTGTTATCGGTAAATTCAATTACCATTTCATGTTCAAATCTAATTAAAGATTTAACTATCGCCTGGAGAAAAACTGGTGATACTCCATTCTCGATCATTTCAATCTAATTAAAGATTCATTAAAACTCCACTTAGTTTTAATCGTTAACTAGGTTAAAGAATCCGTGTCATTTAAAACACGGTTCACGATAAACCCAAATTCACATTCATTAATTATCGGGTTAAAGAACGAGTGTTGTTTAAAACACTGTTCACGATAAACCCAAAAATCAATATCAATTCAATTCCAATTAAATATTATTTAATTGGTACACTTCATTAAATCTAAATAAAAAGATTTAATCTTTTCTCAACTGGGTTCAAGAACAGTGTTAGTGAAGACACCATTCATGACAAACCCAAATCACATTTGATATTCAATATAAGGCTCTGAATAGAAAATATATCGGCTTATATTCAATATCAAATTCTACGATTAACAAATGTCGTATTGGAAATAACGATATAAATATATATCTTTCAAATTTCCATAACAACACCTGTATAATCACGAATTCCAACATCGAAATATTCCGAAGACAATTTCGATTCAATTCCACTCCAATGCAATCATTGGATATTCTGGTTATTTTCAAAACCCTTTTTAAATTCAATTTATTTATTTAAAAATAAATAGAATTATATTTCTAGTTTAAAACTAGTTCATTTCGATAAAAATCTATTTTTATCTTTTCAAATATGGAGTTTTTCATCCAAATTTTCCCCAAATCATTTCTTATGATTTTACACAAATTATTACTATTTTTAATAATTTTATCAAGGCCCGTACAGTCGATTTCCATCAATGGCCATCGAACTGCACTTACAGCGACCTTTTTCGAATTTGATTTGGACGTATCTCCAAATCCAACCGTTAGATTTTAAATTTCTAATATTCTTTAGAAAGCTCTTTTCGATACGAACCCAACGGTTCCGGTTTTAGGAGAATCCGACGGTCAGATCTCCCGTAATGTCCGTTTGAAATAAATGGTCGAAATTCACGAACTGCCGCGGCGCGGCGCGTTCTATTCAGGCCATTATATTATATATATAATATATATAATATATATTTCGTCGATTTCTATTTAAAACGAATTATATAAATAGTTTTAAATTCGTTTCAAAAGCAATTTCAACTTCCATTTCAATTCAAATCAAAATTGAATTCTTATTTATAAATTCGTTTTAAAATTTATTTCTATTCAATTCAAATTTCAATTCAATTCATTTCGAAATCGTTTTCAATTCAATTCATTTCGAAATCGTTTTCAATTCAATTCATTTCGAAATCGTTTTCAATTCAATTCATTTCGAAATCGTTTTCAATTCATTTCGAAATCGTTTTCAATTCAATTCATTTCGAAATCATTTTCAATTCAATTCATTTCGAAATCGTTTTCAAATCGATATAAATATCGTTCACGTCAAAATGGCGTCAATCTAATCAACTCGGCTTCATAAATTTCTATTTTCAAATATTCTATCTCAAATATTTCTTTTTTTCAAAATAGTTGTTATTATCAAAATATTTCGTTCAACACATGACCAATCTCAATGGATGAGTACTGTCAACACATGAACTTTTATTTTATAATATTCTTTATTTTCTAAATTGGAATGAGGCCCAATCAATTACCATATAAAGTTAATTATATGGATTTTCATGCATTACACACATATAATAGCATTGAAAAATAATCAACCATCAACCAAAGTGCACTACACTGTATAAGCATCAAATATAGATATCTAACGCTTATAACAGCCTGTCAATCAATCGATCGACATATTTAATCAATCAGGAGGAGTGAACTTCAAATTTCATCCCAACACCCGTGTGGGGTTTCAAACAATCAAACGCATATTTTATTTGTGCAGTTGGGCGATGTGTAAAATTTATCGACCCAATCAATGTCTTTCAAATAGGTGTACATAAACAAACCGTCTGGTTTGTAAATGAATATTTATTTATTCACATTCACGTTAAAAATTATATTTTTAACGATAAAATATTTTATCTCAACATATGAATTTCTATTCAGTTCATTCTTTAAATAAAATGATATTTTTATTTTTTTTCTAACTTATTTTAGAAAATTTCGGCGGCATAACGGCACGATACTAGAAACGGGACAAGGCCTAGCCTTATCCCCAGTCTAGTGAAGGCCCACGCCATTCACACATCAATCAAATCAATTTATTTCACCAAACAATCCAATCAAATAATCTAACTAATCTTTGCAATCAAACAAACAAGTCCATGGTCTGTGGACGATTGTGTCGGGTGCTACTAAGCACCGTCTGCATCCTAGTATATATATATAACTAGAAAAGAAATTGAAAGGTGAGAAATTCTCACCGATAGCTATCCAATACCACGACTCTTCATTTTGAGAAATCTTCGACATTCTCGCCCTTTGTCGCTTTTGTTGCCCGTAGCCACTATATATATATAAATCACATTTTCACTTTGCTATTCAATATATAAAAATCGAATTTTTACTTTGCTATTCAATATATAAAAATCCTATTTTTACCGCTACTGTATAGATAAGAATTCAATTTTTACGCCGCTACTACATCGATAAAAATCCTATTTATTTCTCTTTTAAACAAAGTATATGTATATATATATATATATATATTTAAAACAAAGCATGTTTATATTTTTAAAACAATATCTTTATATTCAACTCTCCAAATTTCCATAACACATCCCATTTTTATAACGATATTATGTATATGATAAAAATTCCTATTTTTATTTTTAAAACAATTTTATTTATGCTTTCAAAGTAAAGTCAATTTCAGTTTTTTTTTTAAAACAATTTTATTTCAGTTTTTAAAACAATTTTATTTCAGTTTTTAAAACAATTTTATTTCAGTTTTTAAAACAATTTTATTTCAGTTTTTAAAACAATTTTATTTCAGTTTTTAAAACAATTTTATTTCAGTTTTTAAAACAATTTTATTTCAGTTTTATATAGTTTTTTTTTTTAAAATTATCTAACTAATTACATAAAAAAAAATATAAAAGCTTACTGCAAATTAAGAACTCCTGCAGCGTCGGATTGAGCTCCCCCCCTAGGTCACGATCGCGCCGCCTATCCACCAGTCCGGAGCACCATCGGAGACTATTGCGTCGACCACCTGAAGCTCATCTATCGTCGCCCCCAAGCATGGCCCATTCGAAGCCGCCTTCTGCCTGAATCTCGTCTTTGAACGCGGGGACTTTCAGTGCGGAATTTGAGGAGAATACAACTCTAATGACGATCAGATCCATTGGGTAGATAGATCTCATGAAGGGGGAGAGTATTGCTATGGAAAGCCATCAACAAAGATGGACAGAGGCGGAGATAAGAGAGGAGGAAGGTTGGAAGAAGGCGATCGTTGGTTTGAGAGAGAGAGCGATGGGCTTCCTTTTGTGCGTTGACCACAAAATCGAATTGTGAGGGTTTGACCCTGGTCCAAAGTGTATATATATAAATATATTTAATTTCCAATATTTTATTCACATAAAGTAACTTTTTCTATCGACCTCGAATCGAAGCCCACCGCCTGTCGTCCATAGCTAATTAGCCCCATTCCGAACACAATGGGATATGTATCGTAAGCTGATTTGACTGTTACAATCAGTTCCCGTTAAATTTACATTTAAATCATTATATTGAATTTTAAACGTACATTTCAAATTACCGGGGTCACATACTAACTAGAAAAATTCCCGAAAAATATTTTCTAGCTTCGTATTTACGATACGGTCCTAATAAAACTAGTTTTGTCGAATTCTGAGGCCGTTGGAAAAATGGCCATTTTCCAGTCGATTAAAATCAACTGAAACTGGTCAAACGCGTTTTCCTATGCCACGCTCACATATTGATTCGAAAAATTATGAAATTTGGAATCTAGCAATAGTTTGACACCACGGACCCAACAAAACTGGTTTCGTCGAAATCCGAGGTCATTTGCAAAATGTCCATTTTTAAGGGCCTGAATTCCATAGCGACTATTCAGAATTTTCAACTGGACATATCTTTTAATTCCTGTCATGAAATTTCGATTTTTCGGATTCGTTGGAAAGATATTCACTATTAGATTCCATTATTTTTGGTTTCACTAAAATCCGGATTGTTTTGCACCCGGTACATTCAATTGAAGTTTGAAATCGAATTATCGAACTACCGCGCCATTTTCAATTCTATTTATAATTATATATAAATATTTATATTCTAACGACGACGCGTATAATATATACGTCGAATTCTATTCAAAATAAATTTCTCGTCGATTTTATTTAAAATAATCTATTTTAAATATTCAAAATTCGCTAAATCGCAAAAATAAAAATTTTAAACTGGCCCAGATTTTAAGGGTTATTACAATCTCCCCCACTTAAAACTTTTCGTCCCCGAAAAGGAACAAAGTCGAAAGTGGTTTGATTAATCAACTCTACGCTCGATCTGGCTTCCATTCTCCAACTTTTCAGTTTCTGAGAATTTTCAAAATTTCAAAAATTTGGCTAACACCCTAAATTTTCGAAAAATTTCGCCATAACCTCCCCTGCACCGGGAGCATCGGGGAATTTCAAATAGCCTCCCCGGTCCTTCAGATCTCAAAAAGAAAAAGAAAAAGCCAAGCGGCTAGCCAATAGGCTCACAAAATCATCATCACCCAAACAAAACAGTAAATTATGTAGTAAACATGTACCTATTTGTCGGGCAAACAAATTTTATTCTCTGCTCTAGCCTCCTTGCTATGACCTGTTCAATGATATATATGTATATGCAAACAAATGCGACCAAATTTCAATACAATTCAATATTTGTTTCAATTAGGCTAAATGGCTAAAAATTAGCAAACAAATAAACAAACAACACAAACATCAATCAATTTGTGAATTTAACGTTTCAAATTCATAATTTTGATACCTATACAAAAATCATGTTTTTGATGCCAAATCACAACAATAGGCCCTATCTAATTTTTGGTTCTCACACCAGTCAATAGGAAATATATAGAAATCTCACTTTCGTCACTCGAATATAAACACTGATGATGAGGCCTCATCATCTGAATCATCTCCGGGCGACTAGAGTGTGATTCTATATCTATCCAGTATATTAAAATTTCGAATACACGCGGATCAGACGTATACGTAAAATCTATATATACCGGATTGTCCACATCAATATAAATAGATAATCAAATACGAATAATTGATTTAAATTTTCAAAACAAAAATTTGTTTTCACTTTAAAAATTTACTCTTCACACTCGTTCTAGGATACTACTGATCCCATCTCTAACGAGTCATCCCCATTGGATATTACTAATCCAATATCTGATGAATTCTTTCGTATGGTTCTAATGTGCCTTGTTGTCCGAGCTTTGTAAACCAAAGCTCTGATACCAACTGTGACGGCAAGGAATTTCGCTCGGTCCGAACTAGTCGCTAAACCGACCCAGACCGTTCGAAACGCCTTATCGTTTGAGAACACGACAAAATAGAACGCATATAAAAGAACATTTCATTGTATATTACAACAATGCATCAGATTACAAGAATATACAGAGTATAAATGAATATTACACAGAAATATCAGAGATTTAAATTACATTTAAATACATAGCAGCGGAAAATAATACAATACACCACTAGAAGTAGATATACGGATACAAAGCTTTCCGGATATCGTTCCAGCTGTAAACCAGGATCCTGTGAATATAAATCTGCAAAACCAAAACTACTAGCTGTCCGTGTCGAAAATAAGGGCACCCAGAGTTTAGGTTAAAACAATAAACTCCAGGTCAGTTATGGGACTGGTGTGAGAACTAAAACAGTTAATCTTTATTTTTAATGTTAGGTAAATCAAGGGACCACGCCGTATAACACGGAACGGGTTTCCTCCCAAGAATACCAGTGCATAAAACAAACAGCGCAATGCTAAATAAAGAAAAATGAAGCTGTTATAAGACCCAGGTCCTATCACACAATGCAACGCAAGCCGGGGGATAGGGTTTTCCCTTATAACAGCCAAAGAATGCTTGATACGTTTAAAACAAATCATTTGATACTGTAATAAGAGCATAGTGTATAAAACAACTTCAAATCATAAGTATCAATCATAGGCTGCATGAATGGCCCATAACACTATGTCGCCATATATAAGTTTACAATCAAAACCGCAAGACGACGTATTGGAAGTTGGGTTATCATTTATGGTATGAACCGAGGCTAGGGGCAAGATCCTCACTGATTCGAGACTGCCTAGCCCGAGTCTCAGGATCAGAACGCATCGACCCTTGGAGCGACAGGGCCGGTCCACTGATGTGGATTAAAAATGCCTGAGCACTACGTTTCGCCGCCCTTTGGGGCGTAAGCGAGCCAACTAAATGACTCCATCGGTTCGAGAACGACCGATCAATCCGAGGCGCCTCGCAACAGCAACAACAACATAAGTCAAACTCGTCAGGGCGTGTAAAACCACTGACGCCACTTTTAGCTAGGAGGAAATGTAGGCCCTCCCTGAGGTCCGTCTCCCGTTTTTGGTCCATACCGGGTGTGAAACTCGCGAAGTAAACGTTACACAAAGCTACGCCACAAAGGCCGTGCTTTGATCACCACCACAAGACTTTGCTTTTCAACAGAAGCCTCGATCTACTGCCACTTAGGCATGCCACACAGGCAATCCACTCCATGCGTTTGATATCCATCAATATATAACCCCTGAGCTCGTACGTCTCAAAGAAGGGCGTTAAGCAAGAGAATAAATTCCCCGCCGCCAAACAGATATATATTTAATAGAGATCAATCACACGGACTAAAATCCAATGTCAGACACAGTCCATTTACAAGTCCGTTCTGGGTCTGAACGAAACCGGAGGCACTGATTGACACTGAAAAGTGTTTATTTTATTACTCTTATGCTTTATCTTTTGTAAATAAATAAATGATACTTTGGTTACTTTTGCATGTTTTTACAGGATGTTAAGAAATGCCTCCTTCAATTCAAATCAAAGGCCAACTACAAGAAAGAGCTACTTCCTCACATCAAATTCATTTCAATTGCAAAAGAAGTAGTAGCTCACTGGTAAAGGCATAGGAATTGGTGCTGAGAGACCTGAGTTCGAACCCCGTCAAGCTCACTTTTTGCCAAAGAAATGGAGCGCGTTCACACTGGCTCCTTTGCTTTGAGAAATATCTGGTTTAGTGTTATGTTATATATATACATACACATATTCATGTGTATGTATTTATGATGTGCACCAATTAACACTTCAGCAATAGCCATATTCCAATTTTGAAGATTTGCTGATTTGCTGATTGAATTGTTGCCAAGAGAAAAATCAATTTTGAAGATTTTATCTTATATTGCCTTTGGAGTCTGATAAGCGTCCTTGTTTGGAAGAATTAAATTAGATGCAATCTTCTATCAATCAAGCCACATGGGAAAATTGAAAGATATGGAAAATATTTACCATGATATGCCCAGATTTTCTCCAACCAGGTAGTCAAGGAAGGCAAGAAATATTCATGAATAAGGAGGGCCATTTATTCATAGACCTAGTTAGGGTTTTCCCCTTCTCATCTATAAATATGTGATTGTAACCATTGTAAAAAGCATCTCATAATTCTGTACTGCCATTAGTTTAATAAAATTTTCTTGTTCTAGTTATTTACTTTTCTTTTAAAACAATTTGTGTATCTACACGATTAGATTCGGTAGAACACATATGGTTATTGTCTTTGTTACTGCACACCAGTGTTGACTGTTTGATTAGTTTCAACAGCAACTCTATTTTTAATTCTCTGTTATTGTTCCAGTTATTATTTACTTTTGTTGTTTTTGCTAGTACTTGTTATTTTCTTTCCTGTTGTTGAATTTGATATACGTCTGATTAGATTCAGATTTGTAGCAGTTTCAATAACATCATTTCAACAACATTGAAAACAACCCCCAAAGTTCTGTCTAACATGCCCACGAAACATATAAATAATAAAAGTTTAACTTTCCTCCCTGTGTTCGACCTGTATGCTACACACCTGTATGCTTGCAGAATTTATTACAAATGTCGCGCTTTTCTATTTCATAGACTAGCGTCGATCAAGTTTTTGGCGCCGTTGCCGGGGAGGTAATAATTAAATTTTATTATTTATTTAATTTCTGATTCGTGTTAGTTTTTATTATACTGTTTTGTTTTCTTTACTATACAGAAAAAATATCCGGTTTAGTGATTTGGTTTATCAATTTGATTGGTACGGCCATCAACTAAACAGAGAAAAAAAACTTGCTAATACTTTTAAACTTCTTCCCGTCTTTAATCCTCTTTCTATTTCTTTTTACATCTGACTCCCGTGGTTCTTCTTTTTCAAAAAAAAAAAAAAAAAAAAAAAGAAGTGTTGATTGGTTGATTTGGTATTAATGATTGATACCGCAATCTCCTAAGCAAGGTAAAAAAAAATACCATCTTTTTCTTTATTTCTTTCCTTTTCTCTAAATTTCTTTCCAACTCGTACTACATACCTTCCTTTTTCTTCTTATACAAGTCAAAAAAATAAAATAAAAAAAAAAAAATACAATATCTTGTTGCAGTTTTTTTTCTCCTTTCCCCTGACTTCTTTCTGGTTTTTTTTATTACTTTTCGTCTTCATAACTTATCAATACTTTTTTTGATTTCCTTTCTTTTTCTCTTCTACCTAATCTTTCTTTCTTTCTAAATATAATTTCTTCCCAAAAAAAAAAACTGCCATTTCTTTCAATTTCTTGCTATTTCTCCAATTCTTTCTCTTTTCTTATTTCTAAACATAATCAAACCTTCCTCACATCTTCACTACAACCGCTCTGTTCCTCACCATTCACAAATTCAAATACAGTGGAGCACCCTGCAAACAACATCACCGAACCCGCATCACCGTTAACGAGTTCTGCCAGAACCACTAAAATCCACTTCACCCATACCTCCCGCAACATCTGATCAGCACTTCAACCCCACGCTCATACCTCTCCTGGCAGACACACCACCCACATTTACAACACCAATTTGATCAACCCTCTGCCCTTTTAAAATAAAATAAAAAAACCATACTACAGCCTTCACAATCACCCTCAGACCAATTACAGTCCACAAAACCACCGCAAACCCCTCTCCTATCTGTCCTTCCCTTCTTCTCACAAACTCGCCACAACAGTCTTCACCACATACGCAGTAAACCGACCACGACTCAGCCTGCATCACCACAGCCATGAACTCCGAGTAGCTGCAACTCCACCGCACTGTTACCACCACACTAAAACCGAACACCCCCCTGAACCTCGTCCTCGCTTTGACACCCAACGCCAATCTCCAATTCACCCTTCAGCAACGAAACCTCAAATTGCAATTCAACCCAAATCAAACTACTCTACACCGAGCAGTTCTCCAGCATCAATTCCCCACAAAAGCCACCATTCTTCTGCCACTATAAACGCAAACACCAAAAAAAAAAAAAAAAAGCCCCAACCTAAAAGATCGAACACCACAAGTCGCGATTCGGAAAACCCTAAAACCCGTCTCGAAATCCCGAAGCAGCTTAATACTTTGACTATCGATTTTCACTCTTCCTTCGGTGCGATTTTTTTTTCTTTCCTCTCCTTCGATTTGATTTTTTTTTTCAGGGTTAGGGAAAAGAACTTTTGAGTTCTCAATTTTTTTTTAGTAAGGGGTGTCTGAATCACATTTTGGTTTGGGGTATCATCTATGTTAAGATGACTGCGTGAGTTGGGTGCATGCGGCCCCTTTTGGTTTTAACTTTAGTGTTGAGCAAATTCTTTTTTTTTTTTTAGTAAGCCTAGGCTTGTTTTTGTTTCCTTGAGTTTAATTCTTCTTGTTTTGTCTTTGTTTATTTAATTTCTTGTTTCTTGTTCCTCAAAAAAAAAAAAAAAAAAAAAAAAAAAAAAGAAAGACCTGGACTAGTGCTTGTTTGTCATTTTGAAAAAAAAAAAAGAGCTGGTTGTTGCATAATATGGTGATTGACTTACCTGTTTTAAAGTTTGATTGAGTACGTTCATTACTTCGTTATGGTACGCAGGTTTCATTCAATTTGTCTTGTTTAAAAAGAAAAAAAAGGGATAATCAAAGATCGAAAAAAGAAGAAGTGCAAACAACGATTTCAATCACCGATACTACTCGATTTCTCTGGACGGACAGCCATACCCCACAGTAAAATTTTCTGAACTCTACAGGTGCTTTTATGCAAAGAAAATTATATAGAAATTGTTGTAAAAAAAAAAATTCTGCAGGGGCAGCGGCTTTGAATGTACAATTTTTAATTTCTGCAGATATTTTGCGTGATTGTTGTTATTTCTGCATTTTTATTCATTCTGTTAAGGGCAATACCCCAATTCACATAAGGTGAGGGATTTCATCACCCTTTCCTTAGCCCACAAATTGCATTTCATCGTAGAATCTGACTAATAATAACGGTTAGACGTTGGACTTAAGGGAGTCACGGGCTCATCTAGGGCTTAATTATATTGTGATAGTTGATTCATTTGGAACGAATTATTTCTCGGTGTCTAGACTACGGCAGAGAAATAACCGTTTATAAATATTACGGTGATTCGTAAATATCATATCGGTTGTTACTCTGAAGGTACTTAAACCTTCGGCTGCATTGCTAGGGTGATTCCTGGTGCACCGATAACTCCTGTCCGTTAACTGGCTGAGAAATCTTTTGATCTAAGTAATCAAACGCATCACTTTATAATTTTGGGTTAAGAGCCAATAAGGACAGAAAACTTCATTGTAGCTAATTTTTGTGCTTGCATTCAACAACAATGAGTGAAAAAAGTGTTAGCCAACAAAATTCTCCTAGGGGTTCTCGAATCAACCAAAATTTTCCAACCGAATTGGATCAAAATCGAGTGAATCAAAACTTTCCAAACTTTGGGGATCAAAACCAACTAAATCAAAATTTTCAAAACCTCAATATCCAAATGGATAGACCCTTGTCCCTTCGTGATCGATGTTATCCTACTAGGACCGTTCAACCATCTGTCATTGTGTTCCCACCAGCTGAAGGAAACAATTTTGAGCTAAAACATTCTTTTATCCAAGGGGTACCAAAATTTACTGGGTCTGAAAATGCTTATGAATTTCTGAGTGAATTTGAATTGTATGCTTCCACAACAAAAATGCAACAACTATCTAACGAATCGATCAAGCTAAGGCTAATTCCATTTGCACTACTTGAAAGCGCTAAAAGATGGCTAAATTCTCTTCCACGACATTCCATAAGAAGCTGGGATGAATTTGTCACTGCATTCTTGAAAAAGTTTTTCCCTTTCCATAAAACTCTAAAAATTCGAACTGAGATAAACCAATTTTGTCAAAATGAGGGGGAAACTTTTTCAAAATATTTTGAGAGATTCAACCAACTACTGTATAGTTGTCCTCATCATGGAATTCTAAAAGACAACTTGTGTCAAATTGTATATGAAGGGCTTAACTATCAATCTAAAACTCAGCTAGAATCAATGTGTGGAGGAGACTTTATGTCCAAAACAGCCGATGAAGCTTGGCGGTTTTTAGAAGATTATTCTGAAAAGGACATGCAGTGGGAATCGATTCGTGTTCCCATTCGTACTTCTACTAGAGGAGTGCATGTCGTGGACCCAAGTCAAATTCCTTTAGAAAATCAAACTCCTCAAACCGGAGAAGGGTTACCCCACTATTACTCTCAGGACCAAGCCAATGCCATAGCTCAAAATAATCCTTACTCATCCACGTACAACCCTGGTTGGAGGAACCACCCAAACTTTTCTTGGTCAAACCCCAATAATTCGGCAAACCCATCTCACATGCAACCCTTTATTCCCAATCCGAATTACCAAGCTCCACCCCCCAATTCTCAAACCTCTCAAACTACACCTCAATCCAAACAACCGTATAGGCACCCCAATTTTCAATCATCGAACCAATCATCTCAATCTTCTCAACCATCACAAGATATTGTTCGATTAGAAAAACAAATAAATAATCAAGACGCTAAAATCGACCAACTAATGCATATGATAAAGGAAATGGCGAAAAATAATGAGAAAGGAAAGTTGCCTAGTCAACCTGAGGTGAATCCAAAATATAACTCTCGTACTGTAAATTCTTGTGAGGACGAAAACCACAATCCAATCAACGCTATTACAACCCTTCGATCTGGGAAGAGGATTGATAATAACGTGGGCAACCCTGGCGAACCTTCTAACTCGACCCCAATTCCTAATCTTGATGATCATCCATTGGCTTCGAATGCCAATTCTTCTGAACCTCAAATTCCCTTTAATGTTGGCAATCCCAACAGTTCTTCTCCCAGTGTCGGCAAACCCGACCCACCCTCGAAAACTAATGTTGGCAATCCCAACATTTCATCTTCTACATCCCTACCACCTTCTATCTCCTTGGATAAACCTTCTTCCTCGAATGATGAAACTGATCGTAGAGTCGAAAAACCAGTTGCTCCTTTTCCCCATAGACTCAATAATAAGAAGAAAGCGGCAAATTTTGATAAAATTTTGGAGATTTTCAAACAAGTCCGTGTGAACATTCCTCTTTTAGACACCATTGAACAAATCCCTCAATATGCCAAATGTCTTAAGGAATTGTGCACAAAAAACGTGCGACCAATGTCCCAAAAACCGCCTTTCTAACTGCGAATACAAGCTCTGTTCTTTCGAATCTTGCCCCAGTCAAGTATAAAGACCCTGGCTGCCCTACGATTGATTGTAAAATAGGAAACACTCACATCTCTCGTGCCCTACTCGACCTTGGTGCCAGTGTCAACCCTCTTCCTTATACTGTTTATCGTCAACTTGGACTAGGGGAGATTAAACCAACAAACATCACTCTTCAGCTAGCCGATCGATCTGTCAAAAAGCCATTGGGAATTATCAAAGACGTCTTGATACAGATCGAAAAGTTCTACTTCCCTGTCGATTTTATAGTTCTAGAAACAGAGCCTGTCTCAAATCCCAACGTTCAAATACCATTGATCTTAGGACGCCCCTTCTTAGCAACCTCTAATGCTGTCATTAATTGTAGGAATGGTCAACTTCGACTTTCCTTCGGGCACCTAACCATTGAGCTAAACATCTTTAATCTCAACAAACAACCTAGGGATTTTGAGATCGATGAAATTGACATGATTCAAACCACAGTTGATGAGACCTTTAGTGACACTTCTGAAGCCCTGAAAATGTGTCTTGACCATTTCGACTCTGATTTCGATGAACTCGAATACATTTCTGAACTAAACAAAATTCTTGACTCCGACACTTCGTCATCTAAATCTAACCAAGGAATGTTGACCAATGTTGATACATAAGAACTTCCTAAGTTTGACCTCAAACCCTTGCCACCAGACCTTAAGTATGCCTACCTAGACTCCTCAGAAACTTTCCCTGTAATCTTGGCCTCTGATCTTACCGAAGACCAAGAAGAAAAAGTTTTGGAAACTTTACGGGAAAATAAGGGCGCCTTGGGGTGGGAAATTAGCGATATAAAAGGAATTAGCCCATCAATTGTGGAACATCGCATACATTTAGTTGATGAGGCTAAACCCACCCGTGAGGCTCAAAGGCGATTAAACCCAAACATGAGAGAAGTGGTCAAGGAGGAGATAATCAAATGTCTAGACAACAACATCATCTATCCCATCTCTGACAGTACTTGGGTGAGTCCGGTACAAGTTGTACCAAAGAAGTCAGGAGTCACAGTGATCAAAAACAACAGTGATGAACTCGTCCCAACAAAAATCAAAACCAAATGGCGTGTGTGCATCGACTATCGAAAGCTTAACTCAGCCACACGAAAAGACCATTTTCCCTTGCCTTTTATTGACCAAATGCTCGAACGCTTAGCGGGACATGAGTACTACTGTTTTCTCGATGGATACTCTGGCTATAACCAAATCCCTGTTGCTTTAGAGGATCAACATAAGACCACCTTTACTTGTCCCTTTGGAACCTTTGCTTATCGTCGCATGCCTTTTGGTCTTTGTAATGCCCCCGCAACTTTCCAAAGGTGTATGATGAGTATTTTCTCTGATATGGTGGAAGAATTCTTGGAAATATTCATGGACGATTTTTCAATATATGGATCATCTTTTTTCCAATGTCTCACTCATCTAGAACTCGTCCTTAAGCGTTGTAAGGAGAAATCACTCGTGCTTAATTGGAAGAAATGCCACTTTATGGTAAAAAGGGGGATAGTTCTAGGTCATGTCGTCTCCAAAGATGGCCTAGAAGTCGATAAATCCAAAATCGATTTGATTGCTAATTTACCTCCTCCTAAGTCTGTCAAAGATGTTCGTTCATTTCTTGGCCATGCAGGATTATATAGAAGATTCATTAAGGATTTCTCAAAAATTTCAAAACCTCTCTCGAATTTACTTGCCAAAGACATAAAGTTTGAATTTTCCAATGATTGCAAAACATCTTTTGAAACTCTTAAATCACTCTTGACCACAACTCCCATCATTCAACCTCCTGATTGGACTCAACCCTTCGAACTTATGTGTGACGCTTCTGATTTTGCTATTGGAGCCATCTTGGGTCAGCGTATCGATAAACTCCCTCGAGTCATTTATTACACTAGCAAAACTTTAAACGAGGCCCAACTAAATTACTCAACTACTGAAAAGGAATTTTTGGCAGTTGTCTTCGCTCTTGAGAAATTCAGACCATATCTCATAGGATCCAAAGTTATAGTTTACACTGACCATGCTGCCTTACGATATTTGCTTTCTAAGAAGGATGCCAAGGCCCGCTTGATCCGTTGGATCCTTCTTCTCCAGGAGTTTGACATAGAAATACGAGATAAAAAGGGTTCTGAAAATGTCGTAGCTGATCATCTCTCTCGAATTGTGCACGAAAATGATAACGACACCCAAATCGATGACTATTTTCCTGACGAACAACTCCTTTCGATCTCTAACACCCCTTGGTACGCTGACATTGTGAATTATCTTGTCACACAACAAATGCCCGTTGAATGGTCGAAACAAGACAAACAAAAATTTCTCTCGAAAGTTCGAAACTTCTATTGGGACGACCCATATCTTTTCAAATACTGTCCAGACCAAATCATTCGAAGGTGTGTGCCCGATCATGAACACCAAAGTATTCTCTCCTTCTCACATGACCATGCTTGTGGCGGTCATTTTGGAGCAAGAAAAACTGCTGCAAAAGTTTTGCAAAGCGGTTTTTATTGGCCCACACTCTTCCGTGACGCTTTCGAATTTTGCTCTAAATGTGAGCGATGTCAAAGAACGGGTCGAATCTCTAAGCGAAACATGATGCCTCTCAACCCCATTTAGTGATTGAGTTATTCGATGTTTGGGGCATTGATTTCATGGGACCATTCCCTAATTCATTTGGGAATCTTTACATCTTACTTGCGGTAGATTATGTCTCAAAATGGGTTGAAGCCATTCCGACCAAAACCAACGACAACAAGGTTGTTGTCAAATTCCTCAAAGAAAACATCTTTTCATGCTTTGGTACACCTCGAGCTATAATTAACGATAATGGCACTCATTTCTGTAATCATGCTTTTGAGTCCTTGCTCAAGAAGTACTCAATCACACACAAGCTGTCAACACCCTACCATCCTCAAACGAGTGGGCAAGTAGAAGTTTCCAATAGACAAATCAAACAAATTCTTGAGAAAACCGTGAGTTCCAATAGAAAAGATTGGTCTGTAAAACTGATTGATGCACTTTGGGCTTTTTGCACTGCTTATAAAACCAATCTAGGAATGTCCCCATATTGATTAGTCTTTGGAAAGGCCTGTCGCTTACCTCTTGAATTAGAGCATCGTGCTCTTTGGGCTATAAAATTTTTGAACTTTGACTTAGAAAAAGCCGGCTCACACAGGAAGTTACAAATTTCTGAATTAGAAGAATTAAGAAATGAGGCGTATGAAAATGCGAAAATCTACAAAGAAAGAACCAAAGCCCAACACGACAAAAACATACTTCGTGAGGAATTCAACATAGGTCAAAAAGTTCTTTTATACGACTCCAGACTTCACTTGTTTCCAGGAAAACTCAGATCTCGATGGACTGGACCTTATGTCGTGAAAACAGTATACCCTCATGGAGCAGTTGAAATTGAAAATCCTAGGGATGGAAAAGTCTTCAAAGTAAACGGTCAACGACTGAAACCATTTTTGGAATTCGAACAATATGACGAAGATGACTCTATCGATCTGCATGATCATCCACCATGAAATCAGGTGGTACACGTTCTTTTTCTTTTGTTTTTCTTTTTCGTTTATTTAATTTCATTTTTGTTTTTCTGCCTTAGACAGTTGGGACACTGTCTCAATCAAGTGTGGGGGGGAGTCTGCATTTCATCCATTTTCATTTTTTCTTTGTTTTTATTTCTTTTTATTTTCAGCCATTTAAATAGGACCATCATACATTTTAGATTGTAGTAACATACCATAAATTTTTTTTTTTGGAAAATACGACTCATTTTCAATTGATACAACAAAATAAGTTTACAATTTTTAGCCAGTTGATAGTATTTTTCTCTCTCAACTTAGATCGAATTTGAAATATAATGAAAAGTTTAATTTTGAGGGATAATAGTGTAACCGGTACATAGGGAGATTCTTAGGTGATGGCCATGAAATCTATTCTATATTGTAGACTTTGTTAAAATAAGTGGAGGACTTAAAATACTTATATTGGCTTTTCAAATCTTTAAAACTAAGTTGTGTTAAGTTGAATTTGCGTAACTCTCTTTTGTGCTTATATTTTCGATAATAATAATAATAGTATTCCAAGGGTATCCAACATTGCTTGTATATCGAGCGTTGGTGTGCAAACCCGCCAAGCTCTATCCGACATGTTGTTGACAAAGTCAAAGTTGGAATATCTTGGTCTCATTTTATGGAATTGGACACCTAAGGATTACCGACACGTTGTTGACAAAGTCAAAGTCGGCCTGCACAATCCGCCAAGCTCTTTACCCACTCTCCGTTAGTCCGCGAGGCAGTGCATGGGTGGTAAACCTTGGTCTTTTTAGGTGTATGTACTTAATCATAAATCTTAAAATTTTATAGAACAAAGAATAAGCGATGATACCCAAACACTTCTTGACCTTATTGATTTGACTAGCCATACATGAGAAAATTAGAATACCACTTTGCAAACTGTGCCAAGCAAACTAAGAATTTATTTCATGGCTGCACTATGTTATCAACCGAACTAACTGGCCAAACTGGAATTCAACATTTGAAAACTTGATTTATATTGAAAATTTGTGACAAGTTGAGGTATCTAAAATAAAATCAACTGATTAGAAATTGTTAACTTAAATTGTTGTACCACTTTCCTGAAATAAGTCGTGTTTTCATTTTTCATTTTTATTTGCATATGTCCAATGCATTCATGTAGTTTCATCAGAATCATAGCATACAACATTTGGATTTTGTGGGTAGTATCCGCTGAAAACCCTCACGAGACACCACTCGTCCTACTAGGGACACCTAGAGGTTTAACGGCTTGTTGCATACGCTCAATGCAATCGTGTTTCCTACGAAAGTGCGACCTATCTAGTTAGTTTTTCATTTTTTTTTGTTTTACTCGAGGACGAGTAAAAGATAAGTGTGGGGGTATTTGATTGACACTGAAAAGTGTTTATTTTATTACTCTTATGCTTTATCTTTTGTAAATAAATAAATGATACTTTGGTTACTTTTGCATGTTTTTACAGGATGTTAAGAAATGCCTCCTTCAATTCAAATCAAAGGCCAACTACAAGAAAGAGCTACTTCCTCACATCAAATTCATTTCAATTGCAAAAGAAGTAGTAGCTCACTGGTAAAGGCATAGGAATTGGTGCTGAGAGACCTGAGTTCGAACCCCGTCAAGCTCACTTTTTGCCAAAGAAATGGAGCGCGTTCACACTGGCTCCTTTGCTTTTAGAAATATCTGGTTTAGTGTTATGTTATATATATATACATACACATATTCATGTGTATGTATTTATGATGTGCACCAATTAACACTTCAGCAATAGCCATATTCCAATTTTGAAGATTTGCTGATTTGCTGATTGAATTGTTGCCAAGAGAAAAATCAATTTTGAAGATTTTATCTTATATTGCCTTTGGAGTCTGATAAGCGTCCTTGTTTGGAAGAATTAAATTAGATGCAATCTTCTATCAATCAAGCCACATGGGAAAATTGAAAGATATGGAAAATATTTACCATGATATGCCCAGATTTTCTCCAATCAGGTAGTCAAGGAAGGCAAGAAATATTCATGAATAAGGAGGGCCATTTATTCATAGACCTAGTTAGGGTTTTCCCCTTCTCATCTATAAATATGTGATTGTAACCATTGTAAAAAGCATCTCATAATTCTGTACTGCCATTAGTTTAATAAAATTTTCTTGTTCTAGTTATTTACTTTTCTTTTAAAACAATTTGTGTATCTACACGATTAGATTCGGTAGAACACATATGGTTATTGTCTTTGTTACTGCACACCAGTGTTGACTGTTTGATTAGTTTCAACAACAACTCTATTTTTAATTCTCTGTTATTGTTCCAGTTATTATTTACTTTTGTTGTTTTTGCTAGTACTTGTTATTTTCTTTCCTGTTGTTGAATTTGATATACGTCTGATTAGATTCAGATTTGTAGCAGTTTCAATAACATCATTTCAACAACATTGAAAACAACCCCCAAAGTTCTGTCTAACACGCCCACGAAACATATAAATAATAAAAGTTTAACTTTCCTCCCTGTGTTCGACCTGTATGCTACACACCTGTATGCTTGCAGAATTTATTACAAATGTCGCGCTTTTCTATTTCATAGACTAGCGTCGATCAAGGCACCTAGTACCCCGCATATCCATCGATCTCCAATTACGTCTGGACGATCACTAACTGTTTCCATCTTCTTGGGTGTACAGCCCAATCAAGATCATCAGTAATTACCCAAACGACGTGAAGACTTCTGGTCTTCGACCACCGTCTTCATCTTCGACTTATCGTCGTATCAGTTATTCAGAATGGGATAAACCCGGTCTTTCCGAATAACTCGCGTATACTTTAAATAAGTGTTACACAAACACAACATACGCCTCATTCCAATTCATCAGTCACTAACCGTAAATTAATCAAGAGAATAATTTCCCAAATATTAACCCCGAAGGCCGAAACCAACATCAGATCAATATCCAGAAAACCATTCAGCTTGGCTAACCGACAGTTAGTTTCTAAATTTCACATTCCTAGGGAAAGGTTCCCATTAATTTTATCCAAGATAAATTCCTTGAATTTATTCTTTTGAATTTCGATTCAACTAGTCGGGATTAACGAAACTTACCGAAGTTATCATTTGTTTTAATTTCCCATTCCCAACCTATTTATCCCATGAAGTAAAACTGGTAGTACTTCATATCTAACACTACAGTGTTATCGGTAAATTCAATTACCATTTCACGTTCAAATCTAATTAAAGATTTAACTATCGCCTGGAGCAAAACTGGTGATACTCCATTCTCGATCATTTCAATCTAATTAAAGATTCATTAAAACTCCACTTAGTTTTAATCGTTAACTGGGTTAAAGAATCCGTGTCATTTAAAACACGGTTCACGATAAACCCAAAGTCACATTCATTAATTATCGGGTTAAAGAACGAGTGTTGTTTAAAACACTGTTCACGATAAACCCAAAAATCAATATCAATTCAATTCCAATTAAATATTATTTAATTGGTACACTTCATTAAATCTAAATAAAAAGATTTAATCTTTTCTCAATTGGGTTCAAGAACAGTGTTAGTGAAGACACCATTCACGACAAACCCAAATCACATTTGATATTCAATATAAGGCTCTGAATAGAAAATATATCGGCTTATATTCAATATCAAATTCTACGATTAACAAATGTCCTATTGGAAATAACGATATAAATATATATCTTTCAAATTTCCATAACAACACCTGTATAATCACGAATTCCAACATCGAAATATTCCGAAGACAATTTCAATTCAATTCCACTCCAATGCAATCATTGGATATTCTGGTTATTTTCAAAACCCTTTTTAAATTCAATTTATTTATTTAAAAATAAATAGAATTATATTTCTAGTTTAAAACTAGTTCATTTCGATAAAAATCTATTTTTATCTTTTCAAATATGGAGTTTTTCATTCAAATTTTCCCCAAATCATTTCTTATGATTTTACACAAATTATTACTATTTTTAATAATTTTATCAAGGCCCGTACAGTCGATTTCCATCAATGGCCATCGAACTGCACTTACAGCGACCTTTTTCGAATTTGATTTGGACGTATCTCCAAATCCAACTGTTAGATTTTAAATTTCTAATATTCTTTAGAAAGCTCTTTTCGATACGAACCCAACGGTTCCGGTTTTAGGAGAATCCGACGGTCGGATCTCCCGTAATGTCCGTTTGAAATAAATGGTCGAAATTCACGAACTGCCGCGGCGCGGCGCGTTCTATTCAGGCCATTATATTATATATATAATACATATAATATATATTTCGTCGATTTCTATTTAAAACGAATTATATAAATAGTTTTAAATTCGTTTCAAAAGCAATTTCAACTTCCATTTCAATTCAAATCAAAATTGAATTCTTATTTATAAATTCGTTTTAAAATTTATTTCTATTCAATTCAAATTTCAATTCAATTCATTTCGAAATCGTTTTCAATTCAATTCATTTCGAAATCGTTTTCAATTCAATTCATTTCGAAATCGTTTTCAATTCAATTCATTTCGAAATCGTTTTCAATTCAATTCATTTCGAAATCGTTTTCAATTCAATTCATTTCGAAATCGTTTTCACTTCAATTCATTTCGAAATCGTTTTCAATTCAATTCATTTCGAAATCGTTTTCAATTCAATTCATTTCGAAATCGTTTTCAATTCAATTCATTTCGAAATCGTTTTCAATTCAATTCATTTCGAAATCGTTTTCAATTCAATTCATTTCGAAATCGTTTTATATTCAATTCATTTCGAAATCGTTTTCAAATCGATATAAATATCGTTCACGTCAAAATGGCGTCAATCTAATCAACTCGGCTTCATAAATTTCTATTTTCAAATATTCTATCTCAAATATTTCTTTTTTTCAAAAGAGTTGTTATTATCAAAATATTTCGTTCAACACATGACCAATCTCAATGGATGAGTACTGTCAACACATGAACTTTTATTTTATAATATTCTTTATTTTCTAAATTGGAATGAGGCCCAATCAATTACCATATAAAGTTAATTATATGGATTTTCATGCATTACACACATATAATAGCATTGAAAAATAATCAACCATCAACCAAAGTGCACTACACTGTATAAGCATCAAATATAGATATCTAACGCTTATAACAGCCTGTCAATCAATCGATCGACATATTTAATCAATCAGGATGAGTGAACTTCAAATTTCATCCCAACACCCGTGTGGGGTTTCAAACAATCAAACGCATATTTTATTTGTGCAGTTGGGCGATGTGTAAAATTTATTGACCCAATCAATGTCTTTCAAATAGGTGTACATAAACAAACCGTCTGGTTTGTAAATGAATATTTATTTATTCACATTCACGTTAAAAATTATATTTTTAACGATAAAATATTTTATCTCAACATATGAATTTCTATTCAGTTCATTCTTTAAATAAAATGATATTTTTATTTTTTTTTCTAACTTATTTTAGAAAATTTCGGCGGCATAACGGCACGATACTAGAAACGGGACAAGGCCTAGCCTTATCCCCAGTCTAGTGAAGGCCCACGCCATTCACACATCAATCAAATCAATTTATTTCACCAAACAATCCAATCAAATAATCTAACTAATCTTTGCAATCAAACAAACAAGTCCATGGTCTGTGGACGATTGTGTCGGGTGCTACTAAGCACCGTCTGCATCCTAGTATATATATATAACTAGAAAAGAAATTGAAAGGTGAGAAATTCTCACCGATAGCTATCCAATACCACGACTCTTCATTTTGAGAAATCTTCGACATTCTCGCCCTTTGTCGCTTTTGTTGCCCGTAGCCACTATATATATATAAATCACATTTTCACTTTGCTATTCAATATATAAAAATCGAATTTTTACTTTGCTATTCAATATATAAAAATCCTATTTTTACCGCTACTGTATAGATAAGAATTCAATTTTTACGCCGCTACTACATCGATAAAAATCCTATTTATTTCTCTTTTATACAAAGTATATGTATATATATATATATATATATATATATTTAAAACAAAGCATGTTTATATTTTTAAAACAATATCTTTATATTCAACTCTCCAAATTTCCATAACACATCCCATTTTTATAACGATATTATGTATATGATAAAAATTCCTATTTTTATTTTTAAAACAATTTTATTTATGTTTTCAAAGTAAAGTCAATTTCAGTTTTTTTTTAAAACAATTTTATTTCCGTTTTTAAAACAATTTTATTTCAGTTTTTAAAACAATTTTATTTCAGTTTTTAAAACAATTTTATTTCAGTTTTTAAAACAATTTTATTTCAGTTTTTAAAACAATTTTATTTCAGTTTTTAAAACAATTTTATTTCAGTTTTTAAAACAATTTTATTTCAGTTTTTAAAACAATTTTATTTCAGTTTTATATAGTTTTTTTTTAAATTATCTAACTAATTACATAAAAAAAAATATAAAAGCTTACTGCAAATTAAGAACTCCTGCTGCGTCGGATTGAGCTACCCCCTAGGTCACGATCGTGCCGCCTATCCACCAGTCCGGAGCACCATCGGAGACTACTGCGTCGACCACCTGAAGCTCATCTATCGTCGCCCCCAAGCATGGCCCATTCGAAGCCGCCTTCCGCCTGAATCTCGTCTTTGAACGCGGGGACTTTCAGTGCGGAATTTGAGGAGAATACAACTCTAATGACGATTAGATCCATTGGGTAGATAGATCTAGCCCACCGCCTGTCGTCCATAGCTAATTACCGCCATTCCGAACACAATGGGATATGTATCGTAAGCTGATTTGACTGTTACAATCAGTTCCCGTTAAATTTACATTTAAATCATTATATTGAATTTTAAACGTACATTTCAAATTACCGGGGTCACATACTAACTAGAAAAATTCCCGAAAAATATTTTCTAGCTTTGTATTTACGATACGGAACTAATAAAACTAGTTTCGTCGAATTCTGAGGCCGTTGGAAAAATGGCCATTTTCCAGTCGATTAAAATCAACTGAAACTGGTCAAACGCGTTTTCCTATGCCACGCTCACATATTGATTCGAAAAATTATGAAATTTGGAATCTAGGAATAGTTTGACACCACGGACCCAACAAAACTGGTTTCGTCGAAATCCGAGGTCATTTGCAAAATGTCCATTTTTAAGGGTCTGAATTCCATAGCGACTATTCAGAATTTTCAACTGGACATATCTTTTAATTCCTGTCATGAAATTTCGATTTTTCGGATTCGTTGGAAAGATATTCACTATTAGATTCCATTATTTTTGGTTTCACTAAAATCCGGATTGTTATGCACCCGGTACATTCAATTGAAGTTTGAAATCGAATTATCGAACTACCGCGCCATTTTCAATTCTATTTATAATTATATATAAATATTTATATTCTAACGACGACGCGTATAATATATACGTCGAATTCTATTCAAAATAAATTTCTTGTCGATTTTATTTAAAATAATCTATTTTAAATATTCAAAATTCTCTAAATCGCAAAAATAAAAATTTTAAACTGGCCCAGATTTTCTGGGTTCTTACAAAAATCTAAGTTGAACAGAGGTGTTATGAAACCTAAGTTTTATTAAGATATTATTGGAATGAGTTATTAATGGTTTATGAATAAAATAAAGATCCAAGATATGAAATTTGAAGAATTGGAACCTAACCAGGAATTGGTTGAGTTAAATGATATTGCGAGTATTGATTTGATGTTGTTTTCGGCCTTCGGGGTTGAAATTTAAGGAATTATTTTCTTACTGACTTATAGTTAGGGACCAATAAGAGTATGTAATGGAAATCGAAATGAAAAACCCAAGTTTGAATTAAAATGGTATGGATAGTTAAGTTATTAAGATGCGATCTACATTCGCGATATTAAATAGGAAATGAGGTTTAATCGAGATATAACCAAATGGGTTTGAAATAAACTTATTTGAAGTTTAATAAGGAATTCTATTAAGATGTGTATATAATGTTTAAAAGATTGAAAAGTTAATAGAGACGATTAAATAAGGGTTACTTAATACTTAAATTAAGTAAAAAAGTGAAGTTTGAAATAAGATTTCCAAGAGAGGATATGATATTGAAATTATGTTTTGGAATGGGTAGTAAAAGAAATACGTGGAGTAATTAGTGAAATGGGATTTTTGTTGATAAACTCCTATCTTTCTGAAGATAAGAATGTTGTTAATTCAAGGTTTGAGAGGTAAATAAAATACCCCAACTTAAAACTTCATGATTATCCAAGAATGATATTAGTTTAGAAACGAGAGTTGCCGAGAGAAATAAAAATTTGAATTTTAATGAATGGTATTATAAAATAAAGTTTGAAATGTTTTAAGTTGAATAAGATGATTTTGAATAAAATAGTATTTTTGAAATAAGAAAGAAAATGCTTTGTTTCAAATAAGTTTTAAAGGGTTTAATTAACGATTGAAAAATTAAAAAGGCTGTGTGGTGCTAAGTACTGAACCAGTGAACTCATTTTATTTTTATGGATGGCTGTTTGTTTATTTGATAGTTAAATAACCGACTATCAAACTTGGCCAATTATAGATTGTTGGTACGGAAAGACCGGGATCAAATTTAGATTCGAAAAACATTGCAACCAGCAAATACGTAATCGTAGAAGAGATCAGACGATGATCGAGATGGAGCATTTGAAGACCATATATCTTCATAAAACAGAAGTATTGCTTATAATCTCTAGTTATCTCCCAAAGATAAACTATGATTCTGTCATGGTTGGAATCTATGGGTTGCAAGGACTACTTGCTACTAATCTATAGGTTGATTCATAGGATGTGGTAGGAGGGTGCCTTCGGTTGTCCAGTCCCAGGGCAACGTGTATGGACAGACCTGACGAAGTGGAATTCAAAGTGAATGGTGGCCAGATGCTTGAAAAGAGAATTATAACCTCAAGCCTCACAACCGGAAAATGACAAAAATCGGGTAGGTGGCATGGCTATGTGGGTCGCATCCATTAGGGTGTATTGTCACCATCTAGAGAATATTTGTATTTGTTAGTTCTTTCATTTCTATATCTCCCGGGAACTATGGTGATCACGAAAAAAAACCGTAAGGTGACAATATATTCGATACACTCAAGAGAAATGGGTGATCGGTCATGTGTGGCTAGATTGTAAGATGTTCTTGTTGAACCCAGTGTATTCCTCTCTAGAGATACACTATCGGCAGGTGGTTCCATACCTTGTCATAGTTGGAATCCAATCTCCAATAAGAGCCCACAGTTTTGTTTGTATACTATATATGTGGAGCGTGAGATGTAAGTGTTCTGCTAGATTCTATTTATTTGTATTTAGACACTATTATAATATCAGAGAAAAATATGGGTTTCAAAATTTTTTGGGTTATCGTAAGGTAAAAACCGTCCATATTTATGTGTGAATTTGGTCTTACGATTATCATTTTCTTTCGAAAAGATTTTTTAACTTTAAAATCAAGTTGGATGACCCCTTAAACTTAGTGTGTTGTTCCCACTCTGGTTCACCAGACTGACCTGGTGTTTGTAATGCTCGGTTTAGACCGGGCTGTGCAGGGTCGGGTTATTGGGCAGTACGAAGTTCAGAAGACATGCTAGAGGAGTTTAGACATATTAGTATGTATTCCGCTATGTATTGTATATGAGGATAGAATTTTATAACTTTCCAGATTGTCTTGATAGAGGTACTCTGATTGTAAGTATTTATTTCAAGTTTTCAATAAAGATTCATTTCTATATTATATTTGTTCCGCTGCGATGTGAGTATTTGATTCCGTTGTATTCTCTTATACTTAGTTCTTATATTCTAATATTTCTTTCTTTTCTTACCTCATCCTCTAGATTCTTTCTCATAACGTTCCAGTGTTTTCGATGCTTGAATATTCGATGTAACGGCGGGATTTTCGACCCACAAAATCAACATAAAAACACATTGTTGACTATTCAAGCATCGAAAATACCGGAACATTAATAGAAGAATTTAGAGGGTGAGAAAGAAAAGATAGAACTAATAGAATAGAAGAAGAAGAAGATCACAACTGAACAGAATCAGAGTAACACGAAACTTGCAGCGGAACAAAATAAGATGTATTATATAACATAACTTTGAATACAAAACTGTATTATATATACATACCATTATCAGAGTACAATCATATCACAGCGGAAATAACTCTACATAACTAATGGTGAAGCTTCCTGCTTTTGAGCTCCTCCAAGTGAATCTGCAAAGCCTGAAACACTTGACTGCTCGTACAAATTTGGGCACCCAAGAGTTTAGGGAAAACAAACAAAATAAACTCTGGGTCAGTCATGGGACTGGTGTGAGTAAATTCCAACCATACTGTTTTAACTTTGAAAATTCTTTTCAAACAAGAAGATAATAGTAAGACCAGCCCACACATAAACATGGACGGTTTTTATCTTACTATAATCCAAAATACTTGATGTCAAAACCAGTGATATTATGATAATGTCTAAGCACATAAATATCCAAGTAGCAGAACGCTTGCATCTCGCGTTCCACATATATATGTTATAAAATCATAAACCGCAGGGCGCTTATTGGGGAATGGATTCCAACAGACAAGGTATGGGAGCACCTTCTGAATAGTGTACTCTAGAGGGGATACACTCAGGGTTCAACAAGAACGTCTTGCAACCCGGCCACACATGACCGCTCACTCATTTAGCTTGAGTGTCGCGAATATATTGCCACCACGGTTGTAGGCCATCCAACCATCATCCGAAGATACAGAATCGAAAAGAAGTATAAATATGAATTTTCTCTAGATCGGTGACAATACACCCTGCTTGGGGATGACCCAACTAGCCATGCTGCCTAGCCCAACTTCTGTCATTCTCGGTTGTGAGGCTAGAGGCTACGTCTACCTTCAGAACATCTGATCACCATTCACTTTGAATGCCACATCGTCAAATCCGTAATCACACATTGATTACACAAATGCACACTGGGTGTAGAATAAAGAGAAGTTACCTTCTCCCCACCAACTTGGTATATTCATAAAATCAACGGCGTGACCGTTGGAAATACTCTGTCAGACACTCGTCCATACAAGTTGCCCTGGGACTGGACAAACAAATAAACATCATTCTAGAACTGGACGACCCTTGCATTTAACTCCGTCTTCAATTATCTTCAGCATATCTAATTCGCAGCGCTTATGCCTATACGGAGTGGTTTTCGGATAACGTATCCAACCGGTCTCTCCATATTGACAACGACGGTCAAAACACTTCGATAGTCGGTTATTTCTATCGAAGTAAAAACAAACATCCATTCTAATGTATAACTAAACACCACACAACCACGGGCACTTTTATTTGACATTCGTTTTATTTTTCGAATTCCCATATCTTACCAGATATTTCTCAAATCCCGTTTTAGCCTTTTCATACTTCTTGGAAAACATTTCCAGTTATTATAAACTCTTATTCTTTCATGTTCCAGAAACATACGTTATTAACGTTCGAAACATTTTCATTCTTTCCACATTCCTTGGTTTCTACACTTGGATCGTATACCCTATCTTCATTGGAAAATATTTCCAATTTCATTATAAATATTTTAATCGGCCAACCGTTTAATTTTAAAACATAATTCACTTTAAAATGTGAATACCATTCCTGTTATAGAAATCTGAATACCTTTATCAATTCACTCTTTATTCAAGTAATACTTATCTCGTTTACCGAAACTTCTTTCATACTTTATATTCCCAATCCACTTTATAAACTCTGTTTTCTAAGACAACTTCTTATCAAATCGATATCAAGTTTATAACTTAATACTGACTCCTATCCTATCAACATTTATTTGTTTAAACTAAATGTTAATTATTCTATCAGATTATAATCCCTAAAAATAGTTTACTTTTAATACATTCGACATCGTCGAATTCTAGTTACAAATCCTAACGGTTTAATTCTAATCACATTTCGAACATCGAAATGCTGTCATCAGTTTCTAATACGATTCCCCAATTCTTTTTCTAAACTCTTTCTTATATTTCTTTGAACAAACGTCGTTACTTATTACTCTAGAATAAGTGGATTTCAAACCAACTGTTACATTTCCTAGGAAGTGCTGCTATATATAAAAGTCACGCTTAAGTCAAATTAACAGCAGTTAATTTGTCGCTATAGTTCTAAACTTGTCATACGCTGTAATATTCTCCTTATAACTAATTACAGTCACACTTACCTTATCAACAGCGTTATTTTATTGCTATAGTTCAACTTATCATACGCTGTAATATTCTTTGTTATAACTAATCTTGACATAACAGTCACACTTATCTTATCAACAGCGTTATTTTATTTCTATAGTTCTAAGACTTGCATACGCCGCCATATTCCTTTTATACTACTCTTGACATCTATTTCCGTCACAAAAATCTTGATATCTCTTTCTGTTACAAAAATCTTGACATCTCTTTCCGTTACAAAAATCTTGACATCTCTTTCTGTTACAAAAATCTTGACATCTATTTCTGTTACAAACTGATATCGTTCCTCGGTAATAGCGAAGCCGTTCAAGTTGGGGTATTTTATTTACCTCTCAGACCTTGATCGACAACGTTCTCACCTTAGAACCGATACAAGTCTGTATTCAAATTCCTTATTGCTTAATATATTTGTTAAATCGTATTTCCTTGTTGTATTTTGGAATATGGTTTTACAACACCATATTCTTACTTTGGAATCTCTGTGGTTTATGCATATTTAATTTAAACATTAACTCTTTGCTTTCTCCATTCCCCAGTTCTTATCTATAACTTGTTAAATGGTAATTAACTCTCATTAATTTCGATAAACTTATTTCTAACCTGTTTTCATTAGATTAATTAAAATCCAATTAATCTGATAATCATTTTCCCAAATAACAGTTGATTAAATCAACTTCATTCCATCAGTAAATTCTTTAACTGATTTGAATTACTTCTTAACAATAAATTAATATACTTAATCTAATAATACTTCTAAATTGTTTATCTTAAATATAAGTATCCAAATATTAAATCATTGGATAATTTCTGCTTTATAAACTTATTTAAATATCAACAATCGTTTTTATTTATTTTATAAAAACGAACTCTAAAATACTGGTTTATAATAGAACTTCTATTATAATTTAAAATCTTCTTTTTAATTATAAAAATATAATTTTTATAATTAACCTCGTTGATTTGCCTGACGGCCAATCAACTCTTTAACAAAACGATGGTTTTACGGTTGACTGTCACCACTTTCTAAATCGATATCATTTATTTATTTATCGAACAGATGTTGAATATCCGTTCAACATAAATATTCTCATGGGGTTTTAAATATAAATTCGGGTTCAACCAGTGCATACAAAACAAACAATACATATAAATATCGAGGAATTCGGTCGGATTCCTCCAACCGGTTTTCCGCATCCATAGATGTCAGCCAACACAATTTACACTGACTCTATACTAGGGAATATTATAATCGATGAGATCAATGTCCAACTGATGATGTGTACCTATGTAACGATATATATATTTCACTAATTTAATTGAAATCTACTTATACGACCATCACACATCATTCAAACAACATTAAAATATAATTAAAATATTTTAAAAAAGATCAGAGTTAGTGATTTTACTCACCTTTGCGTGTTAACCGTTAAATAACGATTTGCGTCAGATGACGGTCCCGCTTTCGTTCGCTTAAAATCAAACAGGCGTTTGACGAAATTCCAATAGTTCTTGTACTCAGCAAAATCAGTCCTACCATTTATCTCTCACTGCTACGACTCCAATGTGACCATTTCCGTTTGATTGTCCTTAACCCTGTTTTGTAGCGGTCACTAAGCTTTCTCCTTTTTAAAACCCAATGAACTCCCCTACAGTGCACACCTAACTTCACCCTTTCCCATTTATTCATTTGCATGCATTGGGTTTCAAATTTGAACCGTCGGCCCATCTCCCCTCTTTAATATATACTCAACCACCAGTAGCAAGAATCCATCACCATAAGTCCTTCTCACTGCTTATTCTCCGATTATTGTTCCGACAACTAACACCACTTCCAAACTCGAAATCATACCACCAGAGCTCCATCCTCCTTTCTACACTAATTCTTCCCCTCGCTAAACTCTCATCAGATGTTGACCACTTAGTACCACATAACAAAATACCCTGGTGTGACACACACTCGCCACATCATTTTCCAATATCCATTGTTCTTTGTGCAAGGCACTATTCATCCATGTTTCCATGCAACACCGGTACCATAGCCGCATTATAATCAGTCCCATACTTCACATGACCCATCTTCTCCACATTCTTATTTCCACTTTCACACTCCCCTGGCAAACACTCTCATGTACACCGTCTCCTCCCCTTGTAAACAACTCCTGTTGTTACCCATTCAAACAACATCTCCATTCACTACATTAAGAAGAAAACTCACGTTCAACTCCTCTCCGTCCGTTCTTGTTTCCCCCTTTCCAGTTTTCATCATTCTCCCATACACGATCTGTGTATATTTTTATATATATAAATATAATTATATAAATCTGCTCACGCCTATACCCTGGGTGAACCACTTCTTCACTCCATCATAATATTGTCAGCTCCCTTTTCACCTTATTGCTTCATGAAATGCCATGCACCACTATTCACTTGCCGCCCTTCCAGAAACTCCACGCTCAGATCCTTGTCAAGCTGGTACACTCGCTCGCTCCACTTTATTTCGTACCCTCTTCAAACCGTAAGCATCCATGTACGGTACTCTGTATACAATGAACCCACTGCTTTAAACTCGACGGCCCAGATCCAAACATGCTGCCACTTCATACACGTATCACCTACATGTGCTTCCATTTTGATGTTTTTCACGCATCTCCAGCTTTTTCCATACTTCTCGCAAGTCCACCAACACATTATGTTTTCGAAACATGCTGATCTTCTTCGAACTATCCTGCCACTTCGTTTCATCAACCCGAGCTGATGCCATCCTCCTTCGACTGTCGGGGCTCCAAACATCATTGCCGAAAGACGCGGATTTCCCCTCCATTTTCACCTGAAGTGGCGGCTCCGTTCCTCCCTTGAGTTCGCCGGAATTGGCATTGGTCTGCCGTGGCTTCAAGCGTAACTCCTGGCTGTTTAGCAAAGGGTCGAAGAGATGTTGGTTTTATTTTTATTGAAGTACGTGGTTAGATTTTCTCCCAAGAAAAAGAACAGGCAGAAGTCGTATTTATAAGGTTACGATACTTCATGCCGAAGTATTAGGTAATGTAGGCGACTTAGATAAGGGGTATGGTCTGAGTGATGTGAGTTTACAGTGTACCATTACCTAGCTAGAGAGTAGGCACAAGATTATTCAGTTCTATTCTAGTTTGGTGATAAATAGGTATCCGGTAGGTTAAGTATCCTATGTGAAGACTTTAACATGAAGTATGGGTAAGGCTAGTAAGAGCATAGGTCCGTATACCCTCACAGGCTTGCATGACCTTACGCCTTAGGGTAAGGCTATGACTTGAAAACTTACTGCTAATGGATTTGAGCTATTCATTACTATAGGCTCCTGCTCATACAACTTAGGATATGACATGATATTGATGTTTCATAGTATAACAGCTACTCAAGTTTAGGCTTTGGTATTTTGATTTATCAAAATGGTTAGCTGAGGATGTCGGCATGTCTATTTCTTTTACTCCATATTTCCTATTTAATATGCACTATGTTTTTAAGTTACAAATTCTGCTCACGCACGGACAGAAGTAAGAGTATAGTCGTGCTTAACGAGGTGTCACCATCCCAAAAATATAATAATACCGGTAGTTTGACTTATATTTTGAAACCCCGAAATATCGATATAGGGTGCGAAATACTCCAATAAAAAGTTGCTTATTTAATTAATTAAAAATTACAGTAAAATTCTAAAAATTAAATTATCGCTGCGCCTCAAAAGAACCTTGTCTCGATTTGCAACTGATATCAAGTTATATTCAAATAACCATTACGGTCGATATACGATTTCATAGCGACTTTTCGAATATTTGATTTGGACATATCTTGCAATCTATACAACGAAATCTCTATTTTCCACTTCCGTTGGAAAGATATAGTTCAACAAATTCCAACATTTCTCGTTTCGAAGAAATCCGATTCAAAACGAGTCCGGTACACTCAGTTGAAGTTCAGAACGTTAAATTACGAACTGCAGGGTCGTTCTGAGCTCGATTATAATTAATATATATTTATACACGTTCAACTTCGTTTTAATTAATATATAAATCCACTTATATTACAAATTCAATATTTAAACTGATTTAAATATTCAAATACTAATCGACAAAAATGCGAGACGTTACATTCGACATGTTGCTTTGTGTCGATTTTCGGGATTGAAAATCCTTGGGTCATTACACCTTACTTCCAAATGAATTTTCAATAAATAATTTCTCATTTTATCTCTCCTCCCTTTACTCTACTTTTCTAAAATCAAATTATACTCAATCTTTGTTAAAATTCAACCGTAATCAAAATTCATTAACATTGGTTTGATCCTTATCATGCATTTCCTTATCTCTCCACTCTCTCTTATTAAATCAAGATCAAAGTGTTATTAAAGAGTTATAGGATTAATTGCAATCAAAGATTAATGATCTGGGTCTAAATCTCTATCCCTATAATTGTAGGTGTGATCAAGCCCTAAATCAATTAGGTGTCGTTGAGCCTCGGAAATCAGTTGGGTATGTTTGTAGTTCCGGAAATCTAATAGATCCGGCCAAGCCTTGGAAATCTATTCAGTGTGCTTAGTAACTCCGAAAATCTATGTGACTCTACCTAGAGGTTGAAAATTCTAAAGGGTGTCTCTCGTAACCTTGAAATCAGGTTTCTAATTGATATTGTAGTAAAGAAACATCGTACAAGGAATTGAGCAGAACTAGATGTATAATAACCCCGACCCAGTATAAAATCCTAGTGTGTTAATTGCATCATTATAAGTATAATCTTAAAAGATTCCAAAAAAACCATATAAATAAGGAATTACTATTTACCTTCCCTCAATTCTACTATTAATTTAGCCTCAAAGTCCTTATTTTGTAAATTGACACCTCATTCAAATAAAAAATTGCATTATTTATGAACATATTACTTCAAATTTTTTTAAACCTATTATAACTAAAATTAGTTACTTATAATTAGGAAATGAATTGAAAGTAACCATACCCTATCAACTGTGAAATATTCAATCTAAAAATTGAATATGATCATCATTATTCTTATCTTCTTCCATATCATTAATATCATCTTCTCTATTTTCTTCCAACTCATCTTATTCTAAAGCAAGTCGCTATCAAATTGTTCACTATTCTGCAATAAAATAAAAAATCCATTAAACTAATAAAAGAAACAAAAAATATGCTACAAAACGTCAATGAAAAAACAAATCACCTTGTAAATAAGAAATATATAATCAAGTTGTACCTTTTGTATTTTTATCTTTTAGGTAATAATAAAGAGTTTTGCGGCTATATGCTACGTCCTTTCAAATAGGAAAAGCTCCACTACTTTCAGTTACACAAAACGACCATGTTAAATCATTCCAACCAGCCCATTGCTACCTTGTTCACCATTTGAATTTAACAACCCTCATTTACATATGTGAATGGATATTCATTACTATGGGTAAACAATTTATTACCTATACCATAATTCTCCTAAATTTAAAATCTAAAGCTCTCAAATTCTAAATCTAAAGCAAATAAGACAATGCACATATTATTTCTTTTCTTCTTTCATTTAATATTCCAATGATGGTTATAGAGAATATTTATAATCTTATATCATGATTAAAGTTCAAATAAGATTTGCAATTACCCATATAATCTAAACAAAAATATTCAAACTAAACTAATCTCAAAGAACATTATTCTTTTTAGGTTGACGTGACACAAATGAAAAACATTGAAACTACATCTAAAATGAAATAAAAGTTCACACTAAAAGCTTGGCTACCAAATTTTGATTCAATTACTTCTTTTGTCTCCACTCTTCCTTTGTAATCACAACCCCCTACCCTCAATTTTCTGCTTCCACAATTAGCCGACTCACTTGTTAACGACGACAATCCCATATCATCTTCATCACGCACCCCACCTCGACTCTCTGTCCATTCTACTTCTCTCTCCCTAGATCTCAACTGTCTAGACCACCAACTGAACTGACAAACACCGCCGTGATGCTGGCCATCGTAAGACCTTGCCTTTCCATGCTTCCAAGATTGTCAACGACAACTTTATCACCTATTATACCCAAAAGCCCTCATCACGTTAACCACATACCATTCACTCTGGTTCCAAATCAAATTTATTTTTAATTCTCATTATCAAACACTAACCTTAATCTGATATAGATGAACTTGACCCATTTCTTGACCACATTTGCAAAATAAACTAAAATGCCACTTGCTGGTTAGGGTAGAGAGATGTGTTATGAGGCCAAATTCATTTTTGAGAAATGCCAGGAGAGGACGTGGCAATAAAGACCTTTGTTTGGATGCCTCATCATGGCTGTAAGGCGATATTATATTGTAGGAGTCCAATGAGAGGAGTATTGGGTGATGTAGATATTCAAGTTCCTTATAGAGTAGGTTATGCATTTGCTAAGATAGGAATGCCAGAGTGGGTACAAAGAGGTTTATGTCCCAGTTGCTTCTATTCCAATTATTTGAATTAGTACACTAATTTACATACTATTTTAAATATTATGTCTGGTTTCAATCTCAAGATAAGCGAATTTGGTTTATTTTTAATACTACATGCTGATGCCAGAATGTATGTTCAAAAAGCTTCCATTTTGCTACAATCTATTAATGAGTGAATTAATAATAAGTGTGAGAAATACAAATAGTAACAAGTGGAAATATTAATAGTAACATGTGGATATACTTCAGATCACTTAAAAGGATAAGAAAGGTAAAAAACAAAAAAAAGGTCAAAATATGTTACATTTACTTCACCGTAACATGTAAAATTGTCAAGTTCATGTATTTGTTTCATTATATATATCCAACTCAACGCCCAAAACTTAGTTATCATTACATGAAATAAAACAATAAACCCTCGTTCTTAGTAAAATCTTTGGGTATTGTCTGCCTATTGTAGATAAATAAATAAAAAATTGAAACGGTTTGTTTGGAGTGTGGTAATTTATCTTTTTATAGAGAAATTGAAGACGACGGCGCATACATCGGAGTGTGTTCTGAGATTTGAATGCAAACAATATGATTATTTTAAGAAAAGCGAACATGGAAGGTGAAGGTATATTAGAAATAAAAAAAGTTGTATATTGTATGTAGATTTGGTTTTGATCGCTCTACCATTCGATGGATTAGTATAAGTTTTAGGTAGTTTGATTTACTTACTGATTGATCATATGGTCCTTTCTCTTTTTAGCTAGTGCTTAAGATATATTACAACAAATTGTTTTTATAGATGATTCCACTATCCAAATTAAAGTGATTTAATTTTTAAAAGAAGTACCTTGTTGGAATCAGTATAAATTTTGTGGATAGAATGTAACTTTTTTAATTGTGTACCCAGAAGACAGCGACCACAATGAATTATGGCATGAACGCATTGGCCCTCTTGTTTCCATACCTCGGATTGGTGAGAGAGTGTTTCATTTTCCTCAAGGACAGTTGAAAAAGGCATGTACTTGCTTCTTTTTCAGTTATTAGTATTATTATTATGATTCCAAATTGTCAATTTGTATGTTTAGGGTTCGTTTAAAGTATAATTTCAAAATCATAATTAACATAGACTGAAGTTGACATTGGTTCGGACAACAATGCACAATTTCCTAACTATAATCTGCCATCCAAAATACTACATGAAATAGTGAAGTATGATCTTAAGGTTTGTTTATCGGTTCCATTCTTCAAATAAGCGCTTTTTTCTAGTGATATTATTCTTAATATATGTCGTGGTTTGATGATAGCCATAATTTTACAAACTGAAAAAGAAATAGATGAGTTGTTTGCTGATATAATATTACTAACCATATTCGAGGTTATTATTTAATGAGTTTTTATAGTTTTATATGTATTTTTGGGTAGAACTATGATTGTTTTATTACTAAATTTAAAGAAGAGATTTTGAATCGAATTGGAAAGAAGGAAAGTGGTAATTCCGAGAGAACCTAGGGCATCATTTTGCAAGATTCTAATGTCTTCAGATACAAATGGGAATCCACGAGTCATCATTTTCAAGAGAAATGCAGATGTATGCTTTCCTATATTGGTTTGATTCAGATATCAGTTAATTAAACATTTTAGTTCCAACACGCAAGATTACCTTTGTTGTAATTACATTTCCTAAATATCCATAGATGCAATCCAACTACAATTAGAATCCGTGTTATTTGGTTAATTTCCCATGTCAGTTATTTTTTGATGTTTCGGTACCGATTATCCAAATGTGTCATTGTTTGCTCTATTTTTGTCAACAAATAAATGTGTTGTAACTTTATTTTTGTATATATAGATTTTTTTTGCAATCCCTCCTGCAAAAGAGCTTGTGGCAAAGGGCCTACATTTGAATGAGTGGACATTTTGCCATGTTTATTTAGGTATTTATGATATTTTAAAGAATATGTAGACTTATCAAGTTTTTAAATTTTATATTAAATATGTTCATATCATTTCTTCATTTGTCTAAGAATAATAATAATTGTGTGTTTCTTACTATTATTTTCAAAACTACTACTTCTTTATCATGTCCATGGAGAGGTTAGTTACCGACTAAAAATTTATTATTTAGAGATCTAAGCATAATTATTTTTGGTAAATTACATGATGGTTTAACTTTCTTCTTTCTTATTAGGCAAACACAAAAGGCATATACTCATGGTTGCTGACTGGAAAAAATTCATGAAAGAAAAAAGATTTGTTCCAGGCGATGCTTGCATTTTTATTAGGTATTACTTGCTCCCTATACAAATATCTGAAAGTTGTCCGATTGTGAATTTATAATCTTATCTGTAACTTTCTCAGACGAAGAGACGATGGCTTATATATATCAGGTCACCATGCAAAAAGGCTCGGCAACTCTGTAATGCCTAGAATTGTGTCTGTATGGGGCATGAAGATAATGGTTATGTTGGTTTTGTTTATAATTGTTAGATCCAATACTTCCAGCTATACAGTTCCATATTGGTGGAACATGGAGTCATTAAAAAACAATTCAGTGAATACAATATATATGATGAAGTTTGAAGGAAATCAACTTCAAACAATTTCCAAGAAGAGTGGTAAATGAATTTTTGAACCATGGTTAATATTTAAAATTTCTGTCAATGTTTTAAAATTTTAACTTCTTTTAAAATGTAGTTCTACATGTGTTGCTGCTAAATCTGAAGATTTAGAATCGAGGGTGTGACCAGGTTCCTTGTGTAAGTGCCAAAAGGTTATCAAAATTTTCTTTGTGCCGACTTCATAATATTGTACTATTAGATATGATGCAAAAGTGTACATTAGTGTGAAACAATTGGTCTCTAAGCCAAATATTTTGGTTTTAGTATTTCTTTAGGTAAGTAATATAATAGAGATAAAAAAACTTAGGGAACATGAATCATGTTTTACAGATTAACTGGGCTGACAATGGGAGGTATGAGGGGCCAAAGAGGGTTTCACCTTTGGATCTGTAACCATTGCCAACCTAGGCGGGAGATTCATTGCAACATAATACTCAAACAAGTAAACTATTCGGTTCTAACATTATTCAATGTGCAACCACTATGAATAATACTTCAACTGATTTTGCGTCTGGAACTCTATCAAGCAACAGATTACAATCAGGAGCTTCAATGATCTGATGTCTAAAACAGGGGGCTGGGAAGTAGTTTATAGGAAATAAAATGGAATGTTAAATTTATGATGAAATTAATTGTTATCTTTTTTTTTTTTGAGATTGTTATTTGAGTTGTTAAAACTATTGTTCCTTTTTTTGCCTAGTATTGTTAGGCTAATATCTATTAAAGTCAAATGACATTTCTAGTTTATTTTGAATCTTTTATGTGTTGTGCTTACTGCATTGGTTTTGGGGTATCATTCTAATAGATATGACTGCATATGTCCATGATTCTTGTAGTGGTCGTGGAATGTTTTTCAAACTTTCTTAATATCTAAAGGATTTATTTTTTATCCATCTCGAAGGTCGAGTAGTTAAATTGAAATCACGTATTGAAATTTATGGTGTCTATTTAAGATAACTTGCAAGCCTAGCATTTTATGCAGATGGTATTTTAACTGAAATAGAACTTGATTTTGCACCTGGAGGTGCTAACCTCACGTATATTTAGCCTCTCGAAATCTGTCTGTTTAGTCAAATTCCGCACTATTTTCTATTTTCGTTTTCCTGATATTGTGGCAACAATAACGTTGCAGGAGTAACAATAACGAACTATGGCATGAACGCATTGGCCCTCTTGTGTCCATACCTCGGATTGGTGAGAGAGTGTTATATTTTCCTCAAGGAAAATTGGAAAAGGCATGTACATACTTCTTTTTTCAGTTATTAGTATTATTATTATGATTCCAAGTTGTTAATTTGTATGTTTAGAGTTCGTTTAAAGTAAAATTTTAAAATCATAATTAACATAGATTGAAGTTGACAATGGTTTGGACAGCAATGCACAATTGCCTAACTATAACCTGCCACCCGAAATACTATGTGAAGTAGTGAAGTACGATCTCAAGGTTTGTTTATTGGTTCCCTTCTTCATATGAGCATTTTTTCTCAAATGACACTATTCTTAATATATACCGTGGTTTGATGATAGTCATAATTTTACAGGTTGACAAAGAAACATATGAAGTGTTTGGTGGTATAATATTATTGCCTATATTCGTGGTTATTATTTAATGAGTTATACTTTTGTAGTTTTATATGTATTTTTGGGTAGAATTATGATTGTTTTAATATTAAAATTAAAGAAGAGCTTCAGAACTGAATTGGAAAGAAGTCAACTGGAAATTCCGAGAGAAGCTAATACATCCTTCTACAAGATTCTAACGCCTTCAGATACAAATGGGTATCCAGGGGTCGTCATTTCCAAGAGACATGTAGATGCATGCTTTCCCCTATTGGTTTGATTCAGATATCATAGTTAATTAAATATTTTAATCGTAACATGCAAGATTACCCTTGTTGTAATTACATCTCCTAAATATCCATAGATGTAATCTAACTAAAATTAGAATTTGTGTTATTTGGTTAATTTCCCATGTCAGATATTTCCCATGTCGGTTATTTTTGGATGTTTCAATACTAAATAACCAAATACGTTATCTTGTTTTCTCTATTATTTTTCAATAACTAAATGTGTTGTAACTTTGTTTTTGTATATACAGAAATTGTTTGCAAAGCCTTCTCCACAAGAGCTTGTGGCAAAGGACCTACATGGGAATGAGTGGATATTTTGCCATGTTTATAGAGGTATTTATGATATTATAAAAAACATATAAACTTATCAAGTTTTTAAATTTTATATAAAATATGTTTATATCATTTCTTCATTGGTCTAAAAACAATAATAATTATTGCCATGTGTGTCTTACTATTATTTTCAAAATTACTAATTCTTCATCATATTCGTGGAAGGTTAGTTACCGCCTAAAAATTTATTATTCAGAGATCTAAGCATAATTATTTTTGGTAACTTACATGATGGTTTATCTTTCTTGTTTGGTATTAGGCAAATGAAAAAGACATATATATACTCATGGATGTTGAGTAGAAAAAATTCACGAAAGAAAAAATATTTGTTAAAGGCGATGCTTGCATTTTTATTGGGTACTACTTATTCCCTATTCAATATCTGAAAGTTGTCCGATTGTGACTATATAACCTTCTCTATAACTTTTTCATAGGAAGAGACGGTGGATTATATATAGTCGGTTGCTGTGCAAAAAGGCCCGACAACTCTGTAATGCCTATAATTGTGTCTGTACGGAGCATAAAGATAATGGTTATGTTGGTTTTGTTTATATTTGTTAGATCTTGTACTTCTAGCTTTATAGTTCCATATTGGTGGAACATGGAGTCATTAAAAAACAATTCAGTGCATATGATGTATATGATGAAGTTTGAAGGAAATGTTCTTCAAACGATTTCCAAGAAGAGCAGTAAATGAATTTTTGAACTATGTTTAATCTTCAAACTTGCTATCAACATTTTAAATATTTTGACTTCTTTTAAAATGTATTTGCACATGTGTTGTTATTAATCTGAAGATTTAGAACTGGGGGTGTGGCCAGGTTCCCTGTGTAAGTACCTAAAGGTTATCAGAATTTTCTTTGTATCGACTTTATTATATTGTAGTGTTTAATATGATGCAAAAGTGTATGGTAATGTGAAATAATTAGTCTCAAAGCCAAAATTTTGGGTTTAGCATTACTATAGGTATGTAATATAATAGAGATAAAAAGCCTAAGGAACATGAATCATGTTTTACATGTCAACTGGGCTGATAGCGGGAGGTATAAGAGGCAAGAGAAGGTTTCACCATCGGTTTTGTTACCATTGTCAACCTCTAGGCGGGAGATTCATTGCAGCACAATACTCAATAAATTAAACTGTTTGGTTTTAACATTGTTCACTATGCAATAACTATGAATAATACTTCATCTGATTTTGCATTTGGAGCTCCAGCAAGTAACAGGTTACAATCAGGAGCTTCAACGATTCGATGTCTCAAATAGGGCACTGGGAAGAATTTTATAGGAAATAAAATGGAATGTTAAATTTATGATGAAATTAATTATTATCTTTTTTTGAAATTGTTATTTGATTTGTTAAAACTGTTGTTCCTTTGTTTGGCTGGTATTGTTAGGATAATTGCTATTAAAATCAAAGGACATTTCTAGTTCGTTTTAACTCTTTTATGCGTTGTGTTGGCTGCATTGGTTTTGGGGTATCATTCTAATTGATATGACTGCATGTGTCCATGATTCTTACAGAGGTCATGGAATGTTTTTCAAACTTTCTCAATATTTGAAGGATTTAATTTTTATCCGTATTGAAGGCGTTAGATATTTTGTCAATACACAATTGTACTACAATTAGATGGTAACAACAATCAATGTTACTTAATTATGCAAGAATTATCATGTCAAACTGTGTTTATAGTAATGACAGAAAGCGTGAACGATTGTGCACTAGATTCGAGTGGTACAGAACCGTCTCCAACAGACAGGAAGAAGAATAGTTTAGTAATGTCTGAGTCCAGAAAGGATTCTATTTCCTTGAAACAATATTGTCATCCTATGCACTGATTTACATAATAGCAATTTGTTTCCCAGGAAAAAACGGACCAGCCCCATAGGGTAGTGCTAACAAACAGAGCTTTGATGAACTGAAGTAGATTTGTAACAACCCGTGTTTTTATAACGTGTAACAACCATAAATCAAGGCAGAATTAATTCTTAAAATAATAATCAAGGGAAACGGGTTACGCCATTGCATTCGTCTCGAAATTCTACTTGAAAACGAGTCCGATTTTTCGAAAATCGGACTCCGTATGACCGAGTTATGACCATTCGAAGTTTTCAAAAAATTTCAAATTCAAAACAGACTCAATTCGAATTCAAAATTCGAATTTCAAACCTCCAAATGGACTGGGCGGGAAAAATCCCGCCCAGGACTAGGTCGACCTGGGAGTCGACTATGTAGTCGACCTACCTAGGGCCAGATCGACCATAGTGTCGACCTGGGGGTCGACCTGGTGCCCAAGCCCATTTCTGAAGCTAGATTCACTCTGATGTATGTGGCCCCATTTCTGTCCACATTCGTTGACCGGACCCTATAAATACATCCCCTAACACCAGTCTCTCTACACCAAATTTCTTTCTGACCTTATGCTACTCTGATTCTGGCTGAAAAGTTTGAGAGAGGGATTGCTTCTACTACATTGAGACTGCGTTAAAGGAATTACTGATTAGGGGACTTCTATTAGGACTTGACTAAGCAACAAACGACTCTCTTTTTCTAATTCTCGAACCACAATCTGTAAGCCCCCGTTATTTTCAGATTTAAACTGTAAATGTATTATGAATATGATGTAAATTGAAATTGGACCTATGTAAGATGACTGTTTACATTCATTCTCGTTCATCTTGGATCTTAACTCTTGAATATTACTATGACATTGATTTGGGGCCTATTCATTTGTAAATCAAAAAGAGAAACCCCTCTTATTATCATGTTTAACCTGTTATTAGCCACATGTTTATGATTATCACCTTATGACAGTCGTTACCATGACTATACTATCACCTTGTGACAACTGTTATTTTGAATAGTACCTTATCTTGCTAGATTTGGAATCTTTATGTTTGAGGCCAATATTTCATATGCCAGTAATGTTTTATTTCAAGTCATATCATTCTATGCTAGTAATCACTCTTGCCACCTTATACCCATTTCTTTTTATGTCACTCCCTAACTAGATTTATTTGTGTCGATTCGAACCTTCGTGCGATGGGAATACGATTTGGGTAGATTAGGTAAAATATGAATTAGCTTTAAACTTGAACATGTACATTATTATGACTTGAACCTGATTATGGACATGAACTTGACACGATTTGACATAAAACATGACTTGAAAACTCGACATGAATCTAAACATGAAAACTGGAATGTGGGCATGACAGTTAGATAAACTTGAAAATGGCCAACTCGAGGTTGGGTTGAGTTTGCAGTGTAAATCTGCGCGGAACCGCCCGGCAAATCCAGTGGCTGCAAACAATAGGGTCCAATGTGGGTAGTTGGTCATATCGCACGTAAAAACCCGAGGTTAGACTAAGTTGTTGTATAAATCTGCCCCGAACCGCCCGGCAAATTCAGTAACCACAACAGTTAATCTAGTGTGAGAGGTTGGCGTGCACTAATGAATTAATGTCACATGATAGGGTTAAGTCATGAACCACTTGAATATACTTAACCAACTTGACACGATGACTTGATAGGGTTAAGTCATGAACTGCTTGAACACACTTAGCCAACTTGATACATGATATGGATAGGGTTAAGTCATGAATTTGAATGACAACACTCAACCCATTAGAAACCCTAGTTACGCGGTCCTTTTCAGCAGTAACCCGCTTAGATGTATCACGATACCCTGGGACTAGGCAGGGTGGGGCACGATTACTGGGCTGATTGTAAGCGACCAACGACGGCTGAGTAGGTGTGCCATTGTAGGTTCAGGCGGGCTATGGTCGTGCACGTAGTCCTGAGTTGAAAAAGCAGGCATTGGACACCCGTAGATTTACACTGTGCGTGCTTGATTCGAGTCGGTGGTTGGCACCATAGGACTTGATACACCCTACGGTGGACCTAGCACAGGTAACTACATTTCTGGATAGGGCCGTATGACATAGACACATGACGAGCTAGGACTTGTTGGGAGCCGATCGATTAATAGATCGTACCGTAGGACCCTGTAATGGGTCACTTCATGACACTGGGCTAAGGGATCATTTCATGGTTAATACTTGACACGGGTTAGAATACTAGTATAGTTGGTGCAGCGAACCTTGAACATGCGATGCTAGAATTGACTTATCTTGTTATCTTAATTACCCAACTAGTTCTGTTATCATCCTTATGTTTAATTCCAGTTTTCACATATCATGTTACCTTTACTAGTTTTCATACTGAAAGTCACTAGGGCTTACCAGTCTTTATGACTGACCCATTTTCTTTCGCCCCTTTTTCTTTCGTTTCCCCCCCAGGTTCCCAGGGAGGAAACACTAGCTCTTAGCTTGGATTCAACTTGCTTTCTGACAGCTCATGTACGGTTTGGTCTTGGGCTATGCTATGGCTGCTTCTGCTATTTATGGGGAATAATTTACTTTTGTTTTAAAGTTTATGCTTCTTTACTGTGAACTCGATGTAATGGAATAATTTGTATCTTGGATATATGATCTTTTGACTCTTTTCTTGGAAATAATAAAAAGTTGGTTTTTAATTTCTATCGCTGCTTTATTTATGTTTTGCCTTGTGATATCTCTGTGCCTGTTTACCTAGATAATACTCCACCAAAACTAGTGCATTCCCTTTGTGAGTGACCCTAGCGGAGGTGGGGTGTTACAATTTGGTATCAGTACAGAAGGTTACCAGGCTGGGAAAAAGTTTTAAAAACCTTCTGAAACTGTTTTCAAAACCATTTATAAAGAAGCATTTTTCAAGAAAAATTTTATGTTTAAAAAGATTATTCCCCAAGAAGCCATTAGCACTTCCCTTTGTTTCCTCATTTGAATCTTTTCTTTTCGTTTTTCAGCATGGCCGATCTTAGGCTTCCTGAGGGAATACCCATGCCTTGATGGTTCCGAAGGTACTTAGAAGTCAGGGCCAACGACGGGGCACGACAGACATCCCTCTTCCTCCTCCCCCAGTGGCCACGTTCCTCCTCCTCCTGGTACCGCCTTTGCCAAAATATGCAAAGACTTTAAAGCAATGGGCGGCAAGAACTTCGTTGGAACTGAAACCTTCGTTGAGGCATGAAACTGGCTAAAGGAATCAGAAAACTTGTTCATTATCTTTGATATGGAGGACCATAGAAAAGTTCAGTTGGCAGCATGGTTGTTGAAAGAGGAAGCTGCATTTTGGTGGGAAGTCACCAACGCTACCAGGCCAGTTGAGACTTGGGCAGACTTTAGAGAAAGCTTTGGGCTCAAATTCCTATCGTCGGCAGAGAAGAACCTTCAGATGGAGAGGTTCCTAGCACTCAAGCAAGGGGATATGTCTGTGAGGGAGTACGTGAATAAGTTTAATCAACTTGCTCGGTTCAGTTTGGATTTGGTCAACACAGCCCAGAAAAAGGCTGTACGCTTTGCTCGAGGATTGAACGAGCCACTACACAGCTTGGCCGTAACTCATATACCCATGGGGGTGACCTTTGAAAGCTTAGTGGATATGGCTCTACTCCATGAGGAAGACAAGAATAGCAAGAAGGAGGTTAAGCCTAATGAGACTCAGAATAAGATGGTTGACTTCAAGAAGGGGAACAACAAGAATAATAAGAATAACAAGAACAACAACAAATCACGTGAGATGAGGAAGTGCAACTTCTGTGGTATTACAAGACATCTAGCTAAAGATTGTAGAAGGAAGAAGAGGAAGTTGGGTGAATGCTTTCATTGTGGAGATACTGGACACAACAGCAAGGATTGCCCTAAGAAGCAAGGGCAGGGGCAAGGGCAGACTCAGCGAGCAGGACCTTTGGAGGGCAGTTGCATGCTCTCAACACCGCTCCAGCTCCTGACCGAGGTAGTAATATTTCCGTAGAAAGCCTTGTTTACATTTCTGACTTTCCTATTCGAACTTTATTTGACTCTGGTGCATCACATACTTTTATTTCTTCTGATATTGTTAAAAATCTGCACCTAAGTACTAGTCTGGTTGAGGATCCCGTTATAGTTTCAAATCCAATTAGGGGCTCCGCCCATTTATCTATGATGTGTATGGATCTGAGGATCTCTATCTTAAGCGTAGAATTCACGTGTAATGCTTATGTTCTCGGAATTATGGGATACGGTTTGATCCTAGGTATGGACTGGCTATCTGAATATGAAGCCATTCTTGATTGTGAACAAAGAGTAGTGAGGCTCATGACTCGCCTTGGTAATACCCTTGAAATTTCTTGTAACCCTAAGGGTCCGATCATGTTATGTTATCTTGAATCCCTTGACTCGTCCGACGATAATTTGCAATCTGTAAGAGTGGTACGAGAATATCCAGATGTCTTTGATGAAGTGAGGGGATTACCTCCTAAACGCGAGATAGAGTTCTGAATTTATCTTGTTGATAATGCCAAGCCAGTTTCATTGCCCGTTAGGCACATGGCCCCGTGAGAAAGAAGAGAGCTCAGTAAACAAATCAACGAGTTGCTTGAGAAAAATTTCATAAGACGAAGAATTTCTGAATGGGGTGCTCCGGTAGTATTCGCTACTAAGGCGGATGGATCGCTTTGTCTATGCGTAGATTATCGTGAGTTAAACAAGCTGACAAAGAAGAATAGGCTCCCACTACCAAGAATCGATGATCTGTTTGACCAGCTTGTGGGATCATCTGTTTTCTCTCAACTCAAACTAGCCACAGGATTCCATCAACTCATAGTGGTTGAGGAAAACATTGACAAAACTGCGTTTAGGACTCCGGATTGGTTCTTCGAATGGCTCGTTATGCCGTTTGGGTTAATGAATGCACCTGCATACTTTGTCGATTTGATGAGCAGGGTGTTTCGGGAGTTCCTTAACAAGTTTGTGGTAGTTTTCGTGGATGATATTTTGATCTTCTCAAAAGATGAAGAAGAGCATGCTAGGAATCTCAACGAAGTAATGGAAACGCTTAGAGCACACCAGTTAAAGGCTAAGTTCTCCAAATGCATTTTTGGAGGAAGGAAGTTCGGTTCCTTGGACATGTAGTTTCTAAGCAAGGCATAGCCGTGGACCCCGCAAATGTAGTTGCGGTACAGGACTGGAAAATTCCTAAGAATGCAACGGAGGTGAGGAGCTTTCTCGGTTTGGCGGGCTACTACAGGAAGTTCATTAAGGACTTCGCTAAGATTTCAGCCCCTCTTACTAAGTTAACAAAGAAGAACCTACCTTTTACATGGGACATAGAATGTGACGCTGCTTTTCAGAGACTTAAGAGAGCCCTCACCACAGCTCCAGTTTTAGCACTACCCGATGGAGGTAAGATGTTTACGGTGTACACTGATGCATGCGGCACGGGGTTAGGCGATGTCCTAATGCAAGAAGGAAGAGTAATATGCTACGGGGCAGACAACTTAAAGTTCATGAGAAAAAATATCCCATGCATAACTTGGAGTTGGCCGCGATTGTTTTTGCACTTAAAGCTTGGCGCCATTATCTTCTAGGGTAGAGGTTCGAGCTGTATACAGACCACAAATCGCTTAAGTACCTCTTCTCACAAAAAGACTTGAAACTAAGACAACAGCGGTGGATGGTGTTCTTGCCATCATATGAATTCGATATAGCTTATACCCCTGGCAAGGGTAATGTAGTGGCAGACGCGCTAAGTAGAAAAAGGCTGACTTTAAGCCCATTGTTTGTTGAAATGAAAAGCCTTGAGTTTATAGAAACCTTTGATTTTACACCTGCTGTTGAGTCATTGACTGCTACGTTTGCATCTCTTGAGTTAAGACCTACACTTCTAGATCAAGTAGGGACTTCATAGAAGGAAGACCCACAAATAGTCGAAACCATGTACAAGCTGATTAGGGGTGAGACGTCAAGTCACCTTAGTAGGTATGTCATAGATGACAAGGGATGGCTAAGGCGCGATGTAATACTATGTGTCCCACAAGTGGGAGACTTAGTAAGGAAAGTTCTCGAAGAGGCGCATCACTCGAAGATGACTATACATCCCGGAGGAGATAAGATGTACAGGCATATGAAACGCATTTTCTTTTGGGCTGGAATGAAAAAAGACGTGGCAGAGTTCGTCTCGAAGTGCATGGTGTGCCAACAAGTAAAGGCCGAGTAGAAGAAGCCCGGTGGACTATTACATCCTTTGGAGGTTCCGCAATGTAAATGGGAGAGTATCTCAATGGATTTTGTAGATGGACTGCCTAGGTCTAGGAGGGGAAATACTAGCATATGGGTCATAGTTGATAGACTCACGAAAAGCGCTCACTTCATTCCGGTGAAGAGCAAGAGGACCGCATCAGGGCTAGTGTATATTTACCTTCGAGAGATAGTACGATTGCATGGAGTTCCTTATAGTATAGTTAGTGATCGTGACCCGATATTCACTAGCCAATTTTGGAATAGTCTGCAAGAAGCAATGGGAACATGACTGAACTTAAGCACGGCCTATCACCCATAGACGGATGGACAAACCGAAAGGGTAAATAGGGTACTAGAAGATCTCCTGAGGCTATGCATTCTTGACATTGGTGGTACTTGGGAAGACCATCTTCCTCTCATGGAGTTTGCGTATAATAACAGTTAAAAAGCTAGCATCGGAATGGCACCGTTCGAAGCCCTATATGGAAGACCGTGCAAGTCACCAACTTGTTGGTGGGAGACGACATACAGACTTATACTTGGGCCCAACATGATAAGGGACACTTATGAGAAGATTGAGTTGATACGAAGACGGATGAAAACGGCCCAAGATAGACAAAAATCTTATGCGGACCAGAGAAGGACAGACTTAGAATTCGAAGTCGGAGATATGGTCTTTATAAAGGTTTCTCCGTTACGCAATGTAGTTCGTTTTGGAGCAGTTGGAAAGCTAGCACCAAGATTTGTAGGACCGTTCCCTATCATTGAGAGGATTGGACGGATGGCTTACAAGGTAGACTTACCCGAGAAGTTATCTGGAGTACACAATGTCTTTCACGTCTCGCATCTCCGGAACTGTTTGCATGAGTCAGCCGAAATGGTTGAGCCAAGCATCCTTGAAGACGTGGAAGTGGAAGAAGAAGTAACATTGAGGCGAGTTCCGATTCGTATCTTAGGAACGGAGATTAAGAAGCTAAGGAATTGAGCAGTCAAGCTAGTGAAAGTGCAGTGGAGTTAAGCCTAAGAGGACGCAACTTGGGAAACTGAAGAAAAGATACGCGCGCTTTACCCATTTCTTTTTGAGGGTACATTCTCGATCTCTTTTTCCTTGAAAACCTTTTCCTACCATGCTTCTAATATCTATGTTTGTCTTGTTATCTTCTCGATCTTATCTTGAGAACCTTAGGTAGAACCGTATGGATGTAAACATGTGATTGAAACATGTTATGGTTGATGGTTGCAAATGGTTGCAAGTGGTTGCAAATGGTTGCTAGTGGATGCATGACACACATTAGGCACTAGATCGGCTCAGTCACATTTTCATGTTGCATATGCATGGGTGCTTATACTTGTACATGGATGGAACTTGTTATGCTATCACTTGAATGTTGCATATGGATTAATGACTGTGCATTCATATAGAGATTATAAACTATGCTAGGAATTTGCATACATGTTGGATTCATGACACTAACTTATCTTGCATTAAGGAGATTTACTGAATCAGTAACCGCCTGATCTTTTGCATTAGATAAAGTTCATATACACACACTTTCTGCATATGTTCATACAGCACTAGAAGTCTTTTAAGGACAATGGTTGCCTGTGGATGATGCTTTGAGTAGATGGTTGATTGGATGGTAGGACACATCCTCCCTAACTTAGAGATTTCGGGGACGAAATCCTTTAAGGAGGGGAGAATGTAACAACCCGTGTTTTTATAACGTGTAATAACAATAAATCAAGGCAGAATTAATTTTTAAAATAAGAATCAAGGGAAACGGGTTACGCCATTGCATTTGTCTCAAAATTCTGCTTGGAAACGTGTCTGAGTTTTCGAAAATCGGACTCCGTATGACCAAGTTATGACCATTCGAAGTTTAAGAAATTTTCAAATTCAAAACAGACTCAATTCGAATTAAAAATTCGAATTTCAAACCTGCAAATAGACTGGGCGGGAAAAATCCCGCCCAGGACCAGGTCGACCTGGGGGTCGACTATGTAGTCGACCTACCCAGGGCCAGGTCGACCATAGTGTCGACCTGGGGTCGACCTGGTGCCGGAGCCCATTTCTGAAGCTAGATTCACTCTGATGTATGTGGCCTCATTTCTGTCCACATTCGTTGACCTGACCCTATAAATACAGGCCCTAACACCAGTCTCTCTACACCAAATATCTTTCTGACCTTATGCCGCTCTGATTCTGGCTGAAAAGTTTGAGAGAGGGACTGCTTCTACTACGCTGAGACTGCGTTAAAGGAATTGCTGATTAGGGGACTTCTATTAGGACTTGACTAAGCAACAAACGACTCTCTTTTTCTAATTCTCGAACCACGATCTGTAAGCCTTAGTTATTTTTAGATTTAAACTGTAAATGTATTATGAATATGAAGTAAATTGAAATTGGACCTATGTGTGATGACTGTTTACATTCATTCTCGTTTATCTTGGATCTTGACTCTTGAATATTACTATGACATTGATTTGGGGCCTATTCATTTGTAAATCAAAAAGAGAAACCCCTCTTATTATCATGTTGAACCTGTTATTAGCCACATGTTTATGATTATCACCTTATGACAGTCGTTACCATGACTATACTATCATCTTGTGACAACTATTATTTTGACTAGTACCTTATCTTGCTAGATTTGGAATATTTATGTTTGAGGCCAATATTTCATATGCCAGTAATGTTTTATTTCAAGTCATATCATGCTATACTAGTAATCACTCTTGCCACCTTATACCCATTTCTTTTTATGTCACTCCCTAACTAGATTTATTTGTGTCGATTCGAACCTCCGTGCGATGGGAATACGATTTGGGTAGACTAGGTAAAATATGAATTAGCTTTAAACTTGAACATGAACATTATTATGACTTGAACCTGAATATGGACATGAACATGACACGATTTGACAGAAAACATGACTTGAAAACTCGACGTGAATCTAAACATGAAAACTGGAACGTGGGCATGACAGTTAGATAAACTTGAAAATGGCCAACTCGAGGTTGGGTTGAGTTTGCAATGTAAATCTGCCTGGAACCGCCCGGCAAATCCAGTGGCTGCAAACAATATGATCCAATGTGGGTAGTTGGTCATATCGCACGTAAAAACCCGAGGTTAGACTATGTTGGTATAAATCTACCCGGAATCGCCCGGCAAATCCAGTAATCACAATAGTTAGTCTAACGTGAGACGTTGGCGTGCACTAATGAATTAATGCCACATGATAGGGTTAAGTCATGAACCACTTGAATATACTTAACCAACTTGACACGATGACTTGATAGGGTTAAGTCATGAACTGCTTGAACACACTTAACCAACTTGATACACGATCTGGATAGGGTTAAGTCACGAATTTGAATGACAACACTTAACCCATTAGAAACCCTAGTTACGCGGTCCTTTTCAGCAGTAACCCACTTAGATGTATCATGATACCCTGGGACTAGGCAGGATGGGGCACGATTACTGGGTTGATTGTAAGCGACCAGAACGACGGCTGAGTAGGCGCGCCATTGTAGGTTCAGGCGGGCTATGGTCGTGCACGTAGTCCGGAGTTGAAAAAGCAGGCATTGGGCACCCATAGATTTACATTGTGCGTGCTTGATTCGTGTCGGTGGTTAGCACCATAGGACTTTATACACCCTATGGTGGACCTAGCACAGGTAACTACATTTCTGGATAGGGCCGTATGACACAGACACATGACGAGCTAGGACTTGTTGGGAGCCAATCGATTAATAGATCGTACCGCAGGACCCCGTAATGGGTCACTTCATGACACTGGGCTAAGGGATTATTTCATGGTTAATACTTGACATGGGTTAGAATACCAGTACAGTTGGTGCAGCGAACCTTGAACATGCGATGCCAGACTTGACTTATCTTGTTATCTTAATTACCCAACTAGTTCTGTTATCATCCTTATGTTTAATTCCAGTTTTCACATATCATGTTACCTTTACTAGTTTTCATACTGAAAGTCACTAGGGCCTACCAGTCTTTATGTCTGACCCATTTTCTTTCGCCCCTTTTTCTTTCGTTTCCCCCCCGGGTTCCCAGGGAGGAAACACTAGCTCTTAGCTTGGATTTAACTTACTTTCTGACAGCTCATGTACGGTTTGGTCTTGGGCTATGCTATGGCTGCTTCTGCTATTTATGGGGAATAATTTACTTTTGTTTTAAAGTTTATGCTTCTTTACTATGAACTCGATGTAATGGAATAATTTGTATCTTGGATATATGAGCTTTTGACTCTTTTCTTGGAAATAATAAAAAGTTGGTTTTTAATTTCTACCACTGCTTTATTTATGTTCTGCCTTGTGATATCTCTGTGCATGTTTACCTAGATAATACTCTGCCAAAACTAGTGCATTCCCTTTGTGAGTGACCCTAGCGGAGGTGGGGTGTTACAAGATTACAGAAACTAGATCGAAGGATTACTTTGAAGAAAAAGAAGTAATGCGAGTATATTAAAAGGTGAATTCTGTCTCGTTTTGGGCAATGTATTTATAGGCTAGAGGAGATGCTTATCTGGGCATTTATAACCGTTGGAATTGGAAAGGTTGCGACCCTTTAACCAGGTGGTCATTAATGTGCGTGCGCTCAGAATTCAAATGGTTGTACCCATTCAGTTGAATGGACATGCCATTCAAATTCGAAGAAAAAAAATCTCGTTTCAGCGCACTAGCCCAAGCAGGAACCGTTAACTCTATTCAATCAAGAGACTCGAAGAGCCCCAAGGCCAATTGCCCAATCTTTGACACTTTAATATATTATTGTGTCAAGGCCTAACCTCACATTCCTCTATAAACACTCTTCTTTTTATTTTATGTAAGCATATATGCTTGTAATATATAAGAGAGGGTTCTATTTATATTTTGAGGATGTGGGACTAAAGTTGTTATCTCTTTTTCTTCGCAAATTCCTCTTTCTATTGCACATTTATTTATAACAATCCCCCACATGAATGAGCAGTCATTCTTAGTTTCACGAACCATTTATCGCATCAGTTAATGTTGCACATGGGCCTTGAACTTTCCTAGTGATTACTTCTTTGAATCACAGGCGAATCAGTAGACATAGGCTATCCTTGAACTATAAGCCTTTTGGTGTAACTCCAAAGTAGATAACAAACGATAAATGTTTCTTATAACCCTTCATTCTCTGTATGTGTTCTTTTTTGCCTTGAACACCTTCCTGGTCTCATAAGTGTTCAAAGAATTTGGCCTCATAATTTTCTTTGAAGCGGCGCCTTCGCACTTACGTAGGTGATTCTGTAAAGGGTATTCACTAATTCCTCAAATACATACATCATTAAAAGTATTAATACTTATCTTTATTCAACTTATAATGCACTGACTTATCATAGGAATGGTTTGTACTTTGTTGTCTTTTAAACCTTGATCTTGAGATCTCCAATCAACTAGGTAGGGTTTCCATTTTAGAAAAACCTTTAGTCTATAGGACTTATCCCCATTCCCATTGATAAGGTTTGAACTCTCTCTCTTGGCAAGCCTTTTGTAAGTGGATCCTCTAAGTTATCTTTAGATCGAATGTAATCTATTGTGATAACCCCATTAAAGAGAAGTTGTCTTATCGTCTTATGTCTATGACGAATATGCCTAGATTTACCATTGTATAGTGTACCATTAGCTCTTCCAATAGTTGATTAACTATCACAATGTATATCTCCAATTAGTAATGTCTTCCAAGAAGCTTCGAATCCACTCTACTTCTTCTACAGTCTTATCTAGTGCAATAAACTCTGATTCCATCGTATATCTAGCGATACAAGTCTATTTGGATGATTTCCATGAAATTGCTCCATTTCCTAATGAGAACATATATTCACTTGTGGACTTTGTATCATGTGATCTAGCGATCCAATTTTCATAATGTATCCTTCCACTATTGAAGGATAGTTTTTATAGTATAGACTATAGCTCTACGTATACTTTAGATATCCTAAAACTCTGATTATTGCTTTCCAACGATGTTTACCAGGATTGCTAGTAAATCTACTTAGTTTTCTTACAACATATGCGATATTCGGTCTACTACAGTTCATAACATACATGATACTTCCTAGTATACAAGAGTATTCTAACTGGTAGATACCATCACCAGTGTTCTTTACCCAATTTTGGTTCATATCTACTGGTGATTTTGCAATAGTTACATATATTGCTTAAAATTTTCAAGTATTTTGGTGATCTAATGTGATTGGGATAATGCATATCCCTGTGGTATTCTCAGAATTTTTGCACCCAATATCACATTAGCTAGTCCTAGGTCTTTCATATCGAATTTAGAGGATAACATATCCTTTGTAGATAGGGGTGAGCAATATTCGGTTCAAACCGAATTAACCGACCAAACCGGTTCATTTTGGGCGGTTCGGTTCGGTTTTAAAACTAAATCGGTTTGGATTCGGTTTGTCAAATAATTTTTTTTTTTTGGTTAAACTGAATTAATCAAACTTTTAATTTATTATCCAATTTTACGGTATGTAATACTTTAAACAATTAGCTAAGTTATATAATACAAAGGCATTTGTCGCAAATAGATCAAATCTTATCATAAACATAAAATTTACCACATAAAATTTCTCCAAACATGAATTTATATTTTACTTTGAGTGAATCCATCATTTGAATAATAATACATCGTTCAAGTTTGGGTAAATCGGTTACCGACCCGAATTAACCGAAACTAATTCGGTTCGGTTTGGAAAATTTTGGTTTCAATTCAGTTTGAGTTTTTTTCGTCCAAACCAACCGAACCGACCGAACACTCACCCCTATTTGTTGATGTTATTATGGCCTTGTTATTGCTAAGGATCAACAGGTCATCAACATAGTGACAAACAATGACATATCCAATATATGTGTTTTATGTACACACATTTATCTGATTCATTTATCGTGAATCCATTTGATAACATAGTGTTATCAAACTTTTCATGCCATTGTTTTTTAGCCTTCTTAAGTCCATAAAGTGATTTTACCAGTTTTCAAACTTTATTCACATTTTCTGGGTTTAGAAATCCTTCAGGTTGTTTCATATAGATTTATTCCTCTAGTTCTCCATTTAAGAATGCAGTTTTAACATCCATTTGATGTATTTCTAAGTCATGTATGGATGCAATTGCAATAAGCATTCTAATTGACGTTATCCTCATTATAGATGAATATGTATCAAAATAGTCCATGTCTTCCTTTTGTCTAAATCCTTGGACTACCAGATGAGCTTTATACTTGTCCATTGGACCATCAGGTTTCAATTTCTTTTTAAATATCAATTTACCACCTAAGATCTTACATCCTTGAGGTAAATCAACTAATTCCCATGTATGATTGGACATAATGGATTCAATTTCGTTGTTAATTGTCTCTTTCCAATAGGGGGCATTGCTGGAAGACATAGCTTGTTTGTATGTCAAAGGATCATCTTCTAACATAAAGGTATAAAAGTCTGGTCCAAAGGTTTTTAAAGTCCTTGACCTTTTGCGTTTTCTTGGTTCCTCCACTTGCTGCTTAACATTACTTTGTTGAGTGTTATTTTGTTCAGCATCCGCAAGAGAATAAGGAACTTCATCTTCCCTTGGTCTCTTAGGTGTATAATTTCCAGTACCCTACTTCAAGGGAAATATATGTTCGAAAAATCTAGCATCTCGCGGCTCAATGATGGTATTTTCATGATATCATCAATTTCAGATTTGTGTAATAAAATCGATATGCGGAACTGTTTTGTGCATATCTAATGAATACACAATCAATGGTTTTTGGTCTAATTTTGACCTTCTTTGGTTTTAGTACCTCTACTTTGGCAGACACTCGCATACTTTTAGGTATTTGTAGGATGGTGGTCAGTTTTCCCAAAGTTCATGAGGAGATTTAGATGTTTTCTTATGGGGTATTTTATTTAAAATATGATTTGCCGAAAGAATGACTTCTCCCCAAAAGTTATCTGGCAAGCCTGAGCTAGTTAGTAAGGCATTCATCATTTCTTTAAGAGTTCTATTTTTCCATTCGACTGTACCGTTGGACTGAGGTGAATACGAGGCTGTAGTTTGATATATAATTCCATGCTCAGAACAGAATTCCTCAAATGGAAACTCATATTCTTCTCCTCTATCACTTCTTAAAGATTTTATTTCTTGTTGAGTTGATTCTCAACTTCTGCCTTATTCTGTTTAAACATTTCGAATGCTTCATCCTTACTTCTAAGGAGATATACATGATGATATCTGGTACAATCATCAATGAATGTAATAAAGTACCTTTTTCCATATCTAGTTTGACACATTTTCAAATCGCATACATCAGTATATATTAAGTCTAGAGGTTCGGTCACTCGTTCAACATGATGAAATGTGGTTCTTGTTAATTTTGCTTCTCCGCAAACTTGACATTTATAGTTGGAGTCTATATTGCATTTTGGTATAAACTCTAGATTAATCAATTTTCGCAATGTATCAAAGTTTACATGCCCTAATCTAGAATGCAATATGTTAGAAGATTCACTTTTATTCATATCAGTGTGTGGTACAGTAGTGGTTACATTTGCTTTAAATAAACCATCACACACATATCCTCTTCCAACATACACTCCATTCCTGGAAAATACAAATTTATCAGCTTCAAAGGTCTATTTGAAACCATGCTTTCTCAGTAATGATCCTGAAATCAAGCTCTTGCGAATTTCTGGAACATGGAGAATATCATTTAAAGTCGGTTCCTTTCCAGAAGTCAGTTTCAACACAACTTTTCCTTTACCTTTGACCTTTGAAGTAGATGAATTGCCCATAAAAGTTGTTCATCATCAGTTGTAGTTTTATAGGTTGTAAATATCCATTTGTTAGCATGTTTGTGTCGAGTGGCTCCAGTGTCTACAAATGGTTCCTTCAAATTACCAACATGGTTGCATTCTGATATTATTGCACATAAATCATGATCAGAGATGCCTTTCGAAACATTGGCCGCATTAGCTTCTAAATTCTTCTTTTTAGGTGCGCGACATTCGGTTGCTTTGTGGCCCTTCTTTCCACAGTTGTGGCAAGAACCTAGAAATTTCTTTGACTTCTTAAGGGTATTCTCCTATTTTCTCTTGTCGGTCTTGTCTGACTCAACAACATTTGCTTTGCAGCAATATTCTGAGAACTCTTTTTTTCTCAGAATTTCTGTTATCTTCCTCAGTGCGCAGCCGAACTATGAGCTCTTCCATTGTCATTTCCTTATGCTTGTGTTTAAGGTAATTCTTGAAGTCCTTCCAAGAAGGAGACAATTTCTCAATAGTTGCGGCAGCTTGAAAAGTTTTGCTAAGAGTCATCTTCTCATCTTCTAGTTGACGGATGATAAGTTGCATTTCTTGAGTTTGACTAATCACCGTCTTTGAGTCAACCATTTTGAAGTCAAGAAATTTTCCAGTAATGAATTTCTTCATGCCCGCATCTTCAGTTTCTTGCTTCTTTTCCAAGCCTACCAGAGTTGTTTGGACGTTGCAATAGTACAATAGACACTATAAAGGCTATCATCTAGACCATTCAGAATATAGTTTTTGCACCTGAAATCAGAGAGTTTCCGTATTGTAAGAGCCTCTACTTTGGTAGCATCAGTTTCGAGTTCGGCTACCGCAGGAGCATCTTCAGTCACAAACTTGGCGAGGCTCGTTGTTGTTAAATAAAACAACATTTTTTGTTGCCAACGCTTGAAATTAATTCCATTGAACTTCTACGACCTTTCTCCATGGGACAGAGCCATTGTTGGAAGCATAGGCACCGGCGGAGCGTTTGTCATAGTCTGAATCAGTGCAGAATCACTGTTGCTACTTTGAGACATATTTGTTGTCATCTGCAACAAAAAATATCGTTTCAGGATTGTTAGGTCTTTTTTCAACACACAATTATACTACAATTAGACGATAACAACAATCAATGTTACTCAATTATGCAACAATTATCATGTCAAATTGTGTTTATAGCAACGACAGAAAGCGTAACCGATTATGCACTAGATTGGAGCAGTATGGAACCGTCTCCAGCAGACAAGAAGAAGAATAGTTCAGTAATGTCCGAGTCTAGAAAGGGTTATGTCTCCTTGAAACTATATTTCTATCACATGCACTGATTGACGTAATAAAAATTTGTTTCCCAGGATAAAACAGACCAGTCCCGTAGCATAGTGCCAGCAAATGGAGCTCTGACAAATTGAAGTAGACTACAGAAACTAGATTAGATGATTACTTTGAAGAAGAAGAAGTAATGCAAGCAGATTAAAATGTGAATTCTGTCTTGTTTTAGGCAATGTGTTTATAGGCTGGAGAAGGTGCCTATCTGGGCATTAATAACAATTGGAATTGGAAAGGTTGTGACCCTTTAACCACACGGTCATTAATGTGCATGCGCTCGAAATTCAAATGCTTGTACCCACTCAGCTAAACGGACGCCCTTTCAAATTCTGAGAAGAAAAAAAATCTTGTTTCAGCGCACTAGCCCAAGCAGCAACCGTCAGCTCTATTCAATCAAGAGACCCTAGGAGCCCCAAGTCCCAAGGCCCAATCTTTGACACTAGTATATTATTGTGCCAAAGTCTAGCCCTACATTTCCTCTACAAGCCCTCTTCTTTTCATTTTGTACAAGCCTATAGGCTTGTAATATATAAGAGAGAGTTCTATTTATATTTTGATGATGGGACTATATGTTGCTATATTTTCTTCTTCCCAAATTCCTCTTTCTCTTGCTCATTCATTTCCAATAGAAGGTCAGGTAGTTAAATTGGGATCATGTCCTGAAATTTGTGGGAGTCTATTTAAGATAACTTGCTAGCATGACATTTTATGCATATAGTGTTTTAATTGAAACAAAACTTGAATTTGCACCTGGATGTGCTAACTTATGTATATTTAGCCTCTCGAAATTCGTTTGATTAGTCAAATTCCGCACTATTTTCTATTTTCGTTTTCTGGATATTGTAGCGAGAATAATATTGCATCAATGAGTAGCAAAAGCAGTGAAAATCTTCACTTGCAGTGCAAAGATAGATAAAAACAGTAATTGCGGTGCAGAGACAGATGCTAAGCCATCCCTCTTAATTTTCCTCTTGAATTTTTGTTTCCTTCCTCTAATCTCCACCATTTATGTTCAACTCAGATATTAAAAAATTAATTAAATGTAATTATAATCCCCCAGAAACCGTGTTACGATTTGAAATGTGATATTATCTTATTTGGTTTGTGTAGTGAATTTAACTTGAGGGTGCACTTCATCTATAGTTGTACTTTTTCCGAGCATGAAAAATTAGTACCGCAAAAGATGATAGCACAATTCATTATCTTCAAGTTTTCTATGTTTCCTTGGGTTTTTTACTTGCTAATATGGATCCATATGTACTAAGATATTATCTTTTTTGTCCCTATATATACGTAAGGAAGTAAAGCAATATTTTTTTGATTCTGAAATAGCTCTTTATGTTTTAATTTTTTTTGTTGATTTAACTTAATTTATAAGATCCCACAAATTTCGACCATTTAAGTTATTGAATTTAATTTAATTATTGAATTTTAAATGTTTTAAAATAAAAATTAAATGATAAACTTAATTTATAATGTATTTATTTGGACATTAAAACATGAAATAAATTTATATTGAAACGTTGATCTTTAAGATTTATTATTTTCGTATAAAAGTTATCTAAACAATTATATATCGAAACCGTTAAAGTTTGGTCGCTCCATTTGAATCGATTTGATGATTGATTTGCGTTAGCGGCAACCGATATATCATATTCTAATGACCCGGGGAATTTGCGACCTTGGTAATCGACATACTCAATGTCAACTATCCAAGAATTGGAGACACCGGATAGTTAATAGAAAGAAGTTAGAAGGTGAGAATAGATAAGATAGAAAATTAGAAAAGAAGAAGAAGAAGAACATACAATATCAGAGTAAACACGAGTCTCACAGCAGAACAAATAAAATAGACTATATAACATAACTTTGAAATTCAAATATGTACTTGATTATACATATCATTATCAAAGTACAACACTTACAACACAGCGGAAATAAACAGTTGCTATATAATCCTGAAGCCTCCTGCTCCAAGCTCTCAGTATATCTGTAAAATCCTGACTACTTGACTGCCCGTACAAATTTGGGCACCCAAGAGGTTAAGGAAAACAAAACAAAATAAACTCTGGGTCAGTCATGGGATTGATGTGAGTAAACAATTTAAAACAATTTGAGAATATAAACGATATCTCACAAGACCACGTCGTATAACATGGAACGAGTTTTTCCCTTTATGAGAATCTAAAACACTTGATTTAACTTTCAAAACCCCTTTGAAACAATGATAATCTTTGTATCAAAAATCCTTTTGATATTATAATAGTGTCTATCAACCACAATATAATAATCATCTAGCGGAACGCTTTCATCTCACGTTCCACATACATAATATATAATCAAAAATTGCGGGCGCTTATTGGGTGATGAATTCCAACTGGCAAGGTATGGGACCACCTTCCGACAGTGTATCTCTAAAGAGGAATACACCGGGTTCAACAAGAACATCATGTAACCCAGGCTAAACATGACCAGTCACTCATTTCGCTTGAGTGTACCGAATGTATTATAACCAACGGTTGGGATCAGCATCCGTTTCCCGAAAGGGGTAGCATCGAAATAGATTATATAAGTAAATAGAATTTCTCTAGATCAGGCTACAATACACCCTAATTGGCAACTAACCACTTAGCCATGCGACCTACCCGATTTTATACCATTTCCTGATTGTGAGGCTAGAGGTCATAACGTATAGATCATATCTTCATTTACTTTGAATGCCACATCGTCATACCCGCCAAGTAACAAATTGATTTCCCCAAAAATACCACGGGTATACAGCTAAGAGAAACGAATTCCTCCGCCACCAAATGTAAATACGTTTAAAGAGATCAACTTACATGATCTATTAAATATACTCTGTCAGACATTCTTCCATACAGGTCGTCCTGGAACTGGACATACCAAAGTTACTATTCCGTAAATCCATCTTAGACAATTTCTACCTAGGATTTACTGAACAGCCCTTGCATAACTCCGTCTTCAATTATCTTCATCATATTTGATTCGCAACGCTAATGCCATGTGGAGTGGTTTTCAGATAATAAATCTGATCCCGGTCTCTTCCTATTGACAACGGAAATGGTCAAAAAATTTGATAGACGGTTACTTAACTATCAAAGGAAAATATGTGTACAAACAACGGTCGTATTTCCAAATGGAAATCTTACCGAGCAAATCATCAATCAACACTGATTCCCTTTAATTTAATTTGTCATTCAATCATCCATTTCCCTATTCCTGTTTCCATATATCCGTAAATTCTTATTTTCTAAATTTGGAAAATAAACGTTATTAATCATTGGAAAACATTTCCATATTTACTATCGTTTCTATTTATTTTTTATTCTTATTTGGAAAACATTTCCAAAACTCCTTTATTGGATTTAAACAGATGTTTAAATAAAACATCTCTATGTCAACTCAAACCATTACAGTCATTAACTAAATTCACTTAACCAACCTTTATTACCTTCATTCTGTAATTATACCAAAAACGGCCTTTTAAAACATTCATATAACTGTTAATAATCTTATACGGAAGTTCTTATTTAAGTTTCAAAATAATTCCTTTTTATAAAAAAATCCATTGATTTTATATTAGTATTTTATTTTCAATGTACACCTTGAAAATTCCCTTTTTACATTCCAGTGTTTCTTATGGTATTTAAAATACCAAATAACAAGACCAGTGTCATCATAATCAATCACTGATTAAATATCACAATATATGAAAACAGTGTCATCATAATCAATCACTGATTAAATATCACAATATATGAAAACAAACAATATTATAAATATTGAGGAATCCTGTTGGATCCCTCCAACCGTTTTCCTGCATCCATAGAAGTTAAACAATATAAATAACATAAATTTCATTTCAATATGAAATATTCTGATAAACAGAATCAATATTTGATTAACGATATATATATATTGCTAGACCTATAATTTCAACCAATCAATTGAGCAGTTCATTCAAACAATCAACACACAACAATCAACCATCATTTATCAATTCTAAAAATGCGTTATACAAATATAAAATGGTAGAGTTAGTGGTTTTACTCACATTGGTCATTGATCGCCAGATAACAATTAACGTCAGTTGATTTAGATTCATCATTTTAATTCTGCCTAAAATTGTAACGATATCCAAATTTCTCCAGACCAGTTCCAGTATGAAGCCTGCTTTCGTACGGTTACAATGAATCAAACCGTTCATAAAACTGACACTGTATGAACGAGATATTACGTTTATAAGAATATATACTATTTAAAAAAAACTTAAGTTCATATTAAAAATTTTGCTTTATCATCCTCTAATGGATTTCACATCGCCCCACTTTCAAAATGATTCCCCCGCATATATGAGCTTCCTTCCTCAAGCAATAAATCCTGCCCTTTTTCCGCTGACACTCGCGCCCACTTCCGTTTTCTTTTGGGCTTTCATATTATTTCTAAACATAAGGGCCTCGCAAATTTATATGAGCCCACAAAAATACAACCGCCTCCAAAATAATTAGCTTCCTTGATCCTCCTTTGAACTCGTCTCCAGAAACAGCCTACCCATTGCCATTTTGCTCCCATCGGTTTAACCCAAAAACTTTCTATCTTCTTTTATATATGTATTTTAATTGGCCTTGTCATTCACAGTTGGTCCCATTACCCTATTCGAAACCACCCAGACCAGTAAGGTCTTCTTCTCCAAAGCATGCCCCTGACATCAAAATACACAGTGCACCATTTCTTACACAACTTCATCTCTTCACACCGTCCTTCATCTCAACCCAAAATATGGAGTTCCAGTTCGTCGCGTCTCCACTGGTAAACCCAAACCTACTGCATTTTAATCCATTTATCCCAACATACACAAATTCCACTTTAGTAAATTTGAACCCATCATTGCTGCAAATCCCGCCCAGTAACCATCTTCTTCTATATAACAGTACATAAGCTCCAGTCCCCTTTCATCTTCACAAAATGATTCCGCTCACTCCTGCCAAAACAAAAAAACCTATGCTAGTGGAGATATGAGACTCCCTTACAACTTCACCGCACTCTACAGTACAAACTGCTCATCATTATCCATCCATACAGTCTCCATTCTACTTCACGGCTCCAACTGGAAACACCAACGCAAAGCTCCTTAGCCCGTCCTTCTCCGTGTTGTCACTACTACCCTGCCTCCACGTAAAGACACACATGCACCCACTTAACTACAACCTGCGGTGCTTCTTTCCTTCATGAAACAAATGTCGCGAGCACCTGCTATCATTTCCGAATACATGAATCCCCATTCCCACGTTCACCGTTACTGATCCGAGATGAAACCGCCTCAAATTCCTGTGGCCTCGTCTTCTCCTTCCCGTCGACAACTGATGTTAGCTCTAGGTCGACGGTACACAAGTCGATCCCCAACAATTTTGATCGAACGAAAAACAGACACCAGTGTAGATCTCTCTTTGTTTATTTCATAGAAATTTGTTTCAGGGTTTTGCGTTGTATACTTAATTTGTTTTATATTTATGAAGTCACGAAAAGCTTCAGTAAATTTTTATTCGACTATTTAAAGGGTTTGTAGTCTTAATGGAGAAGTAGTAGGATGTTGTAGGGTAGGCCTGCACTATTACTTTGGTATGAAGGAACGTAGGTCTGCACGCAATGAGTTTACACTTCATTGTCCTTCGAGAAGAGATGGGTTTGTACTTTGCTAACTTTGTTACTTCGTTGCTATGAAATCAAGTAACTTGCGGAAAAAAAAAGAAGTTTGTCCCATTTATGATTTTGGTTATAATGTCAGCTCAAAAAAAACGTATTTATGCGCTTTATAAAAAAAATCTTTTACGCCATTTTTTACTTTTTATTTTTCAAGGAAAACGTAACCCGTTGAAGCTCATTCATGAAATATTAAAGCAAACCATATGTGTTTCATTGTAATACCTGATATACTTATTTAGTAGTGGAAAAGTGAAATAATGCAAGAAAGTGAGTACGTAACCTTATCTTGCAAGTAAATTGTGTGGCCATGAAAAGTATTCAAAAACAAATGTACTCAAACCAATTTAGTAAAGGAAAGCACAGGAAATCATAAATCAGTATAGACGTAAATCAGTACATAAATATTTATTAGGGGTACCCATTGCAAAAAAATTCTGTTCGTTTATGGACTGCTAACGACAAAAACAAAAATACCATTGAGACAAACAATATGCCATGGTCCTAAAAATATAATAAAATGGACAAGTTGACTTATTCTGTGAAGTCCCAAAATACCGATATAGGGTGTAAAATACTCCAAATAAAAAGTGGCTTATTTTCCAAAATAAAAATTACAGAAAAATTCTATAAATTAAATTATAACTACGTCTATCTTGTCCAAATTCGAAACCAATATTTAATTAAAATTAAATAACCGTTATGCTTATAAACGATTCCATGGCGACTTTCTGAAAATTTGATTTGGACATAATTCACAATATTCATGACAAAATCTCGATTTTTCTCTTCCATTAGAAAAATATACTTCATCAGCTCTGAACGTTTCTTATTTCACAGAAATCTGACTTAAAACGGATTCTGTATATTCGCTTAAAGTTCGAATTGCCAAATTACGAACTGCCGTGCCATTTCGAGCTCGATTATAATTATAACATAAATTATATGTTCAACTGAATTTATAAATAAATTCGTTAATATAATTCAATTCTAAACTGAATTATATATTTTAAATTGTCCAATTCACACAATATTGTGAATTCTGTTATTTCCGATTATTTCGAAAATAAATATATTATTCTATTATTTATATTAATTAAATATTCAATATTATTTAATTAAATAGTCATTTAAATATCTAGATTACTATTTAAATAATTAAATTAATTAATTATTATACCATAAAAATACGGGTCGTTACATTCTTCCCCCCTTAAAATAATTTCGTCCTCGAAATTGCTAAGGTAGAAAAAAACGCTATTAACTGGGTTAAAAATTATTTGTCTACTTTCTTAACTTCAGTTTCAACTAAATCAATTAATTCCAATTAAAATATTAATTCATTTCCGGATAACTAAAATTTTCAAAAATTCTGAAAATTTTCTAACACCTCGAATTTTTAGGAAATTTCGCTAGCACCTCTTTTGTACGGCTCAATCGGTACAACTACAACTCGCCTCTCTGGCCTTCTCCAACCCAAAAGAAAATCAAATAGCCAATCGGCTTGCCAAATCAGCTCATAAATCACTAAACTCATATATAAATAAACTTGTACCTTTTTGTAGGGCATATCATTTTATTTCTTGCACTTGCTTCTACTCAATATCTGTTGATCATATATACATCTATACCAATCAATGTACAAACAATTTCAATCAATCAAATCTCAACACAATTATTCGCTTATATTCAAGCTGAATTTAATTCTCAACTCAATGTCATTACCAATTTAATTCCCATCTCACAATCCAATTTTACTCGATATCATTCAATTTCAATTACCGCTTAGCCGGCTTTATTTTAATTCCAAATTGCTTTTACAATTTTCGATTTAATTTGTTTTTAACTCATACAATCTCTACCTAGGACTTTTAAACAACATACCCTTTTCAAAAACCAAATATTCCCTTTTGGAATCAAAACAACTTGTTCTCTCAAAACATTTCCAAAAACAATATCTTTGGAAGTAATCTGTCACTTACAACTCGAAAATGAACGCTGATGATGTGGCCAACATCATCAGAGTTATTTCCCGGCGACTGAAGTGAGTTCAATACTATATCACTTTTCAAAACCATTTCTAAACATTTCCATTTTGGAATACATTTCAAAATGTTATTCACAATGCTTGTAAACAAATTAAAATCTCCTAGGATTTTAAAATTCTCAAATACTTAAACCAAATCTATTTACAAAAATTTTTCCAAATTTCCAGGGTTTTAATTTCAATTCAGAATTTAATTTTAGATTTAATTCATTTGATTTCATATATTACATTCATATGAATTCTGATTGGTTATATATATAACCATTTCAATTATAACCTTGTCTTATTATAATAACAACCAATACATCCAATATACTATAATATTTCCAACATAAATCCTTTATATCAAAATATAATTTGGGTAAATTATTTCATTTACCCTCTTTCAAAACATACTATGTCGGTTCATCGTATTCAAGTGTTTAGAAACTCCTACCAATACAGCGGATCAAACTGATCGACCAGAATTCATAAACAACTCAATCAATAAATCTCCACAATATAAAACAATTTTTATACAATCTAAAAATACGCTCTCTTGTATATATACACTCACCTCAATCTAGTGTATTACTAACACCATCTCTACCGAGTCATGCCACAGAGCCAAGGTAATTGCTTAACCTTCAGCTCTGATACCACTGTAACGACCCGGGGAATTTGTGACCTTGGTAATCGACATACTCAATGTCAACAATACAAGAATCGGAAACACAAGATAGTTACTAGAAAGAAGTTAGAGGGTGAGAACAGATAAGATAGAAAATTAGAATAGAAGAAGAAGAAGAACAAACAATATCAGAGTTAACACGAATCTCACAGCGGAATGAATAAAATAGACTGTATAACATAACTTTGAAATACAAATCTGTAATTGAATATACATATCATTATCAAAGTACAACACTTATAACACAGCGGAAATAAACAATAGCTATATAATCTTGAAGCCTCCTGCTCCAAGCTCTCAGTATATCTATAAAATCCCGATTACTTGACTGCCCGTACAAATTTGAGTACCCAAGAGTTCAAGGAAAACAAAACAAAATAAACTCTGGGTCAGTCATGGGACTGATGTGAGTAAACAATTTGAAACAGTTTGAGAAAATAAATGATATCTCATAAGACCATGCCGTATAACACGGAACGGGTTTTTCCTTTTATGAGAATCTAAAACACTTGATTTAACTTTCAATATCCCTTTGAAACAAATTATAATCTTTATTTCAAAAATCCTTTTGATATTATAATAGTGTCTATCAATCACAATATAATAATCATCTAGCGGAACGCCTTCATCTCACGTTCCACATACATAATATATAATCAAAAATCGTGGGTGCTTATTGGGTAATGAATTCCAACTGGCAAGGTATGGGACCACCTTCCAACAGTGTATCTCTAGAAAGGAATACACCGGGTTCAACAAGAATATCTTGTAACCCAGGCTAAACATGACAGGTCACTCATTTCGCTTGATTGTTTGAATGTATTATCACCAATGGTTGGGTCAGCAACCGTTTCCCGAAAGGGACAGCATCGAAATAGATTATAGAAGTAAATGGAATTTCTCTAGATCAGGTGACAATACACCCTAATTGGCAGCTAACCACTTAGCCATGCAACCTACTCGATTTTTATTCCATTTCCCGATTGTGAGGCTAGAGGTCATAACATATAGATCATACCTTTATTTACTTTGAATGCCACATCGTCATAACCGCCAAATCACAAATTGATTTCCCCAAAAATACCACGGGTATACAGCTAAGAGAAACGAATTCCTCCACCATCAAATGTAAATACGTTTGAAGAGATCAACATACGTGATCTATTAATATACTCTGTCAGACATTCTTCCATACAGGTCGTCCTGGAACTGGACAAACCGAAGGTACTATTCTATAAATCCATCTTAGACAATTTCTAACTAGGATTTACTAAATAGCCCTTACATAACTCCGTCTTCAATTATCTTCATCATACTTGATTCGCAATGCTAATGCCATATGGAGTGGTTTTCAGATAATAAATCTGATCCCGGTCTCTCCGTATTGACAACGGAAATGGTCAAAAAATTTGATAGACGGTTATTTAACTATCAAAGAAAAATATGTGTACAAACAACGGTCGTATTTCCAAATGGAAATCTTACCGAGCAAATCATCAATCAACACTGATTCCCTTTAATTTAATGTGTCATTCAGTTATCCATTTCCTATTCCCGTTTCCATATATCCGTAAATTCTTATATTCTAAATTTAGAAAATATATGTTATTAATCATTGGAAAACATTTCCATATTTACTCTCATTTCTATTTATTTTTTATTCTTATTTGGAAAACATCTCCAAAACTCCTTTACTGGATTTAAACAGATGTTTAAATAAAACATCGCTATGCCAACTCAAACCATTACACTCATTAACTAAATTCACTTAACCAACTTTATTACCTTCATTATGTAATTATACCAAAAAACGGCCTTTTAAAACATTCATATAACCGTTAATAATCTTATACAGAAGTTCTTATTTAATTTTCCAAATAATTCCTTTTTATATAAATTCCATTGATTTTATATTAGTATTTTATTTTCAATGTACACTTTGAAAATTCCCTTTTTACATTCCAGTATTTCTTATGGTACTTAAAATACCAAATAACAAGACCTGTGACATCATAATCAATCACAGATTATATATTACATCATATATCACAATATATGAAAACAAACAGTAGTATAAATATTGAGGAATCCTGTTGGATTCCTCCAACCTGTTTCCCTGCATCCACAGATGTTAAACAATATAAATAACATTACTTTCATTTCAATATGAAATATTCTGACAAGCTGGATCAGTATTTGATTAACGATATATATATATATATATATATATATTACTAGATCTACAATTTCAACCAATCAATTTAGCAGTTCATCTCAACAATCAACACACAACAATCAACCATCATTTATCAATTCTAAAAATAAGTTATAAAAATATAAACTGACAAAGTTAGTGAGTTTTACTCACATTGGTCGTTGGTCGCCAGATAACAATTAACGTCAGTTGATTCAGATTCGTCGTTTTAATTCTGCCTAAAATTGTAACAACATACAAATTTCTCCAGACCAGTTGCAGTATGAAGCCTGTTTCCGTACGGTTACAATGAATCAGACCGTTCGTAAAACTGACACTGTATGAACGAGATATTACGTTTATAAGAATATATACTATTTAAAAAAAATAAAACTTAAATTTATATTAAAATTTTGATTTTACCATCCTCTAATGGATTTCACTTCGGCCCACTATCAAAATAATTACCCCGCACATATGAGCTTCCTTCCTCAAACAATAAATCCCGCCCTTTTTCCGCTGACACTCACGCCCACTTCCTTTTTCCTTTGGGCTTTCGTATTATTTTTAAACATACGGGCCTCGCATATTTATACGAGCCCACAAAAATACAACCGCCTCCAAAATAATTATCTTCCCCGATCCCCCTTTGAACTCGTCTCCAGAAACAACCTGCCCGTTGCCATTTCGCTCCCATCGGTTTAACCCAAAAACTTTCTGTCTTCTTTTATATATGTATTTTAACTGGCCTTGTCATTCACAGTTGGTCCCGTTACCCTATTAGAAACCACCTAGACCAGTAAGGTCTTCTTCTCCAAAGCATGCTCCTGACATCAAAATACACACCGCACCACTTCTTACATAACTTCATCTCTTCACACCGTACTTCTTCTCAACCTAAAATACGGAGTTCCAGTTCGTCGCGCCTCCACTGGTAAACCCATACCCGCTGCATTTTATTCCATCTATCCCAACATACACAAATTCCATTTTAGTAAATTTGAACCCATCAATGCTGTAAATCCGGCCCAGTAACCATCTTCTTCTATATAACCGTACACAAGCTCCAGTACCCTTTCATCTTCACTAAATGATTCCGCTCACTCCTGCCAAAACAAAAAAAACCTATGCTAGTGGAGATATGAGACTCCCTTAAAACTTCACCGCACTCTACAGTACAAAGTGCTCTTCATTATCCATCCATACAGTCTCCACACTACTTCACGGCTCTAACTGGAAACACCAACCCAAAGCTCCTCAACCCATCCTTCTCCTTATCATCACTACTACCATGCCTCCACGTAAAAACACACACGCACCCACTTAACTACATCCCGCGGTGCTTCTTTACTTCATGAAACAAATGCCGCGAGCACCTGCTATCATTTTCGAATACAAGAATCCCCCTTCCCACATTCACCGTTATTGATCCGATATGAAACCGCCTCAAATTCATGTGGCCCCGTCTTCTCCTTCCCATCGACATCTGATGTTTGCTCTTGGTCGACGGTACACATGTCGATACCCAACAATTTTGATCGAACTAAAAACAGACACCAGTGTAGATCTCTCTTTGTTTAGTTTATAGAAATTTGTTTCAGGGTTTTGCATTGTATACTTTATTTGTTTTAAATTTAGTAAGTCATGAAAAGCTCCAATAAATTTTTATTCGACTATTAATAGGGTTTGTAGTCTTAATGGAGAAGTAATAGGATGTTGTTGGGTAGGACTGCACTATTACTTTGGTATGAAGGAACGTAGGACTACACGCATTGAGTTTTCCCTTCATTGTCCTTCGTGAAGAGATGGGTTTGTACTTTGCTAACTTTGTTACTTTGTTGCTAAGAAATCAATTAGCTTGCAGAAAAAAAAAAGTTTGTCCAATTTATGATTTTGATTATAATGTCAGCTAAAAAAATGTATTTATGCGCTTTATAAAATGAATCTTTTATGCCATTTTATACTTTTTAATTTTCAAGGAAAACGTAACCCGTTGAAGCTCATTCATGATATATTATATCAAACCATATGTGTTTCATTGTAATACATGATATACTTATTCAATAGTGGAAAAGTGAAACAATGTAAGAAAGTGAGCACATGACCTTATATTGCAAGTAAATTGTATGGCCACCAAAAGTATTCAAAAACAAATATACTCAAACTAATTTAGTAAAGGAAAGCATAGGAAATCACAAATCAGTATAGACATAAATGAGTACATATATATTTATTAGGGGTACCCATTGCAAAAAAATCTGTTCGTTTATGTACCGCTAACGACAAAAACAAAAATACCATTGAGATGAACAATGTGCCATGGCCCTAAAAATATAATAAAACAGACAAGTTGACTTATTCTGTGAAGTCCCAAAATACTGACGTAGGGTGTAAAATTGTAACGACCCGCATTCTACGCATCATAGGATCGTAGAATATTTATCTCTTTCACATACGAAGTCGTATGGTCATGTAACTTTGGGGGACGACTATTGGGGTCATTTCCCATGTTCATGATTTTTCCCGATTTTTAAATGACCATTTTACCCCTAGTTGGCACTGTTTTGGCCATAACTTTTGACAGGAAAGGAATTTTGACCTGAAACCACTTCCATTGGCTCCGGATGATGGTTTCTCTTTCCGTAGAGTGGTCACATTAGCCAAACGGACTCACCGTTTGGGAGATATGGCTGAAACAAGTTTCAGATGGTGAAAAACAGCTTAACTGGGCTTAAACGGGTGATTAGCAGCTAGGCCCAAGGAGAATTTCGGGTTTAGGGGTAAATAGGTGCTGATTAGGGTTAGAAAACATTTCTTTAGATATTTTCCAGCCGCCACTTTCATTCCTCTTGACCTAGCCATGGCCTCAACTCTCTAAATCTCTCTAAAACACCCAAAAATCACTTTCTAATTGAAGATTAGGCTTAGCAAACATAGAATCAAGGAGTATTAGCACAAGAACCGAGGTGGAGCTGCTGTGTAAGATTGGGAACAGTGCCAAGTCAGAGAATATTTCAGTTTTGGGGTTCTAGTTGTGGCAAAGGTGAGTGATAGCATCATTTTGACACTAATTACGGTTAATTAGTGAAGATTAGCGAATTTATACACTAATAAATTCTGGAAAAATGTTTAGAAATTATGAAATAATATTTCATGCCTCTGTTAGAAAATTTAGACGATTTTATTAAGTTTTACTAAGTATGTGCTTAAACATGATTAAGAAGGATTATGGGAAAATGTGAGGTTTTAGCCACTTTTGATCTATTTTGATTCATTTGGGTTGTTGTTTGGTGTTTGTGGTAGCTCTTACATATTGCTATGACTCTATGGTATGTTTTATGATTGATTAGAATAGTTAGATTGGTCGAAGACGCCGTCGTATGGCGCAAAACACTCGCTAGAAAAGTTGCAGGAAATACAGCAGAGATCTGGATCGGATCGGGTAGGGGATCGGATCGGACATATCCGAACCGGACCGGGGCGTGGTACTTTCTGGAGCATGACGTGAAGAGGCAACAAGGAAGGCCTGGTCGGATCGGAGGGGCGTAGCGTGGGATCGGAAGGAACAAGGAGGACTGAAGTGGAAGAAAGAGGAGCATGGATACCATATTCCGAACCGAACTGATGCTGACGAGACGGAGACGGAGGCACTCAAGCTATGGAGTATCCGAACCGAGCCGCTTCAGAATCACCGAACCGAACCGCATGAGAGAGAGCACTGAACCGAACCGCATGAGGGGGAAGGACCCGAACCCAGAGGATGGTGGCACTCCGAACCGAACCGGGGAACGTATCTGAACCGAACCGAGCATGGGTGACCGGACCGAACCGGACGTGTACTTTTACTACACCGTGATGACTCTTCTGAAGACCAACTCCAATTCGATCAAACCCGAGATGCAAAGGAAGTCCAAATGAGAAGTTAGAGCTTAAGATTCAGATGGGAATCAACGAGTTCGCTTCATGGTTGGGCTTTGCTGCGGGACGTGTGTCAAGGAGTTACCGACGTCTATAGCTTTGGACCACTATGGTAGGAGGTATGAAGGCGGATTCAGGGCCAATATGGCATAGGTAGAACCAAGGGCTACGACTAATGAAGTGGGTCATTGAAATGTTTGGTCATGACTCCAAGTGTTCGGCTTGGTCACAGCAGGGTTTCTACAAGTCGGGATTCGTCGTTACCTCAGTTTGTCTAGTGTTCCAAAGTGGTAGACGCCGTACGCTTTACGCACTGAGTAAGAGATGTGAGGACGGTTGCTATGGATGTTTTGTTTGCCATCATTGTGACATGCACACCCCACCCCCGTATTCTTACACTATTTATTGTGGCACCTTAGAGCATTGTACGGTATGTGGTACTAACTCTTTGGTTGCAGGTCCAGGTTCTGGTATGGTTTAGTATACCTGTTATTATTCTGTTTAGATGCTTATCGCTCATACCAGGCTTTATGTCTGACCCAGAGTTTTATGTCTCCTCTTATTACTCTGGGTGCTCACACGAGCAGACTAGAGACAGGTTAGCTGGTGATGCACGGGTAGATGATCCGGAGACGAGCAGGAGGCTTCCACGTAAAATATATATATAATATTCACCCTGTATTGTTGAAGATCACTGCTTGGGCATTGGTGGTGTATCTTCTACTTTAGCTTTCTTTTGTTAGAGACAGTAAATTTGGAAAGTTGTAATAAGCTGTATTTGGATTTCCGCTGCTCTGATGTTGACATTGATTATTAGTTATCAGCTTATGCACTGTCTTGCCTGTTTTATGTCAAGTATGTTATTATTATAATTTATCCCATGCGCTGTGAGACATTCTACAGGTTCCTTGATTAGTTCATTCTCTTCTTTCCTTTCTCCTGACGACCGTCCCGTGCTAGTTGGGCATGTTACAGTGCACTTTCGGAGGAAATGCAGGCTGGTGCGGGGCGGGCCGTCACACTTGGTATCAGAGCTCTAGGTTGCGTAGTTAACCTAGGGAAGTTATCAGGGAGAGATAATATACGTATACGAGAGAGCGTATTTGTGATTATTTTGGTTTTCAAAAGCTATATATATACTATTAGTAGTATAAGGATGAAGTCGTACTGCACTAACACCACTATGGAGTCGTTAATCATTTCCTTTTTCAGATTGACGATGAGCCGATATGTTAGAGGTACCGGTAGGGGAGCCAATAATGGGAATGCTGCTGACATGAGGACGATGTTTACTGACCTCATGAGAGAGATGCTTAGAGATGTACAGAGGGCAGCTCCCAATGGTGGAAATAGTGGTGGTCCAATAGTGCAGGCACCGAGGGTCGACTTCGCCAAGTTGAATAAGGATTATACTTGCCTTGGTGGGAAGTCGTTTCACGGAACGGAGTCGGCCACGGATGTTCAAGATTGGTTGGATAGTTGCGAACGTATCTTCGAGGATTTGGGTATCGAAGATGCGATGAAGAGAAAGCTAGCGTCCCGTCAGCTGCAAGGGCGGGCAATGAATTGGTGGAATGCTATAAAAGCAGCTACTCCTGAAGATCAGATTACTTGGGAGCAGTTTAAAGCTCGCTTTAGCGAGAAGTTCATTCCAGCTGCTCAAAAGTTAGTGTTTTTAAGAAATTCTTGGAGCTCAAGCAGAATGGCAGAGCTGTCTCGGAGTATATTGCTGAATTCGACACTTTGTCGAAGTACGGGTTATCTCTTATTGATACTGCCGAGAAGAAGAATGAGAAATTCATAACCGGTTTGGATCAGTACTTGGGGGAAAGGCTTATTAACCACATCGATGAGTCGTTTGAGTCGATTGTAGGGAAAGCATTGAGGTCAGAAAGTCTCTACCCTAAGCCGAAGACTGAGGTTGCACCCGCAGATGAGCCAAAGCCACAAGCAAGTGGTGGAGGCAAGGGTGGTTCCCAGAATAAGAGAAAGCAGAACCAAGCTAAGGATGGCAGAAGAAAACGAATAAGCAAGATGTGGAGTGCTTCAGCTGTGGTAAGAAGGGCCATTATGCTAGTAATTGTCGTGCCAAGCCAGCGGATAGGAAGTGCTTCAACTGTGGCCAAATGGGACATCACAAGGACAAGTGTCCACAGCCTCCTAAGGAAAAGCAAATGGTGAAAGCATATGCCCTTAATGCTATTCCTTCTTCGTCGAATGCCCCAACTGTGGCGGAGAAGGGAAAGAATGTCGTCATTCAAGGTATGCTTTCTGTTTATGATGTTCCTGTTAGAGTTTTGTTTGATACCGGAGCTTCCAGTTCTTTCATATCTAGTGACCTGGTAGATAGGTTGGGATTGGAGCCCGAGATAGTCGATAGACCTTTAGTAGTGACGAACCCGGTTGGTGGTTCGACTAGCCTTAGCATGATTTGTCGTAATGTGGTCTTATCGAGTCATGGATGCATGTTTGTTTGTGATTGCTTTGTTTTGGGCTTTACTGGGTTTGGCATTATTTTGGGAGTAGATTGGCTCCAAAGATACGGGGTGGTGGTAGACTGTGAGGGCTTGTTGGTGACAGCTAGAGCGGATGATGGGCGGAGGATAGTGTTTGGTGGTCTACCCAGTAAGGGGGTATTGGCTAGTTTTCTAAACTCCCTCGATATTCCGCATAGTGAGTTGTCAGGTTTGCCCGTGGTTGGCCAGTATCCGGATGTTTTCCAAGAAGTGACCGGACTTCCACCACACCGAGAGATTGAGTTCCGTACTGATTTGGTAAAAGATGTCAGGCCTATAGTGATGCCACTTCGTCGTATGGCACCAAGAGAGCAGCGAGAGCTCGAGGTGCAAGTCAGCGATCTTTTGAAGAAGGGATTTATCAGGAGGAGTGTTTCTGAATGGGGAGCACCAGTTGTGTTTGCTACCAAGGCGGATGGTTCCCTTCGTTTGTGTGTAGACTACCGCGAGTTGAATAAAGTGACGAGGAAGAACAAGTATCCTCTACCGCGGATAGATGATTTGTTTGATCAGTTGAGTGGCGCGAGAGTATTTTCTCAGTTGGATCTCGCGACAGGTTTTCATCAGCTTAGAGTGGAAGCTGAGAGTATAGCTAAAACGGCGTTTCGGACGCCGTCTGGGTTTTATGAGTGGTTGGTCATGCCATTCGGGCTGACCAATGCCCCGGCATATTTTGTGGATCTTATGAATAGGGTATTCAGAGATCAGTTGAATAAGTTTGTCCTTGTGTTCGTTGATGATATTTTGGTCTATTCGAGGACAGAAGAAGAACACAAGGAACATTTAAGAGTAGTGATGGAGGTGTTGAGAAAACACCAATTGAAAGCAAAGTTTTCTAAGTGTCACTTCTGGAAGAGGGAAGTGAGGTTCTTGGGCCATGTTGTATCAGAGAATGGTATTGCCGTAGACCCGGCGAAGGTGGCTACGGTACAGGATTGGCCTACACCCAAGAATGCAATAGAGGTAAGAAGTTTCTTGGGATTAGCTGGGTACTATCGTAAGTTTATCCAAAGTTTCTCCAAGATAGCAGCACCATTGACCCAGTTGACCAAGAAGAATCAAGCTTTTGTCTGGGATGAAAGGTGCGAGAATGCATTTAAAAGTCTAAAGGACAAGTTGACAAGCGCACCAGTGTTAGTCATTCCTAAAGGGGATGAAGAGATGACGGTATACACGGATGCCTGTGGTACCGGACTGGGTGCTGTATTGATGCAAGGCGGTAGGGTTGTAGCTTACGCAAGTCGGCAATTAAAACCGCACGAGAGAAGATACCCTACCCATGATTTAGAATTGGCAGCGATCGTGTTCGCGTTAAAGATGTGGAGACACTATCTCTTGGGAGAAAGATTTGAGCTGTTTACAGATCATAAGTCGTTAAAGTATCCCTTCTCGCAGAAAGATCTGAATCTCCGTCAGCAGAGATGGTTAGAGTTCTTAGCTTCCTATGATTTTGACATCGCATACACACCGGGAAAGGGTAATGCGGTGGCTGATGCATTGAGTAGAAGACATGCCAGCTTAGGGGCTATGTTCCTTGAATGGAAGCAACTGGAGTTTATCGCGGGGTTTGATTTCAGACCAAAGTGCGAATTGGATCCAGAAATGTTAGCAAGTTTGACGATCAGACCCACTTTGATTGAACGGATCGGCTCTAGTCAGAGGGACGACCCTAACCTATTGGAAATCATCTCCAAGTTAGAGATGGGTATCGATGAGGAGATGAACAAGTATGGGCTTGATCGAGATAGATGGCTTAGAAAGAATGGAAAGCTTGTTGTACCCAATGTCAATGGATTGAGGGATGAAGTGCTTAAAGAGTGTCATCACTCAAAGCTGACTATACACCCCGGTGGTAACAAGATGTATCGAGATATGAAGCAGACTTACTACTGGGAAGGGATGAAAAGAGACGTTGGGAAGTTTATATCCAAGTGCATGAATTGCCAGCTAGTTAAAGCCGAGCAAAAGAAGCCTAGTGGGTTGTTACAGCCCTTAGAAATTCCCGAATGGAAATGGGAGCAAGTCTCGATGGATTTCATTGATGGTTTACCAAGAACTAGATCGGGACATGATAGCATTTGGGTAATTGTAGATCGACTGACTAAAAGTGCAAGGTTTATACCAGTCAAATCGACCAGAACGGCAGCTAAGTTAGCAGAGTTGTATATGAAGTGGGTTGTGAGATTTCATGGAGTACCTAAAGGCATTGTGAGCGACCGAGACCCGTTGTTCACTAGTGGGTTTTGGAAGAGCTTACAAGAGGCTCTAGGGTCAGAGTTACATCTCAGTACCGCATATCATCCTCAGACCGACGGTCAGACGGAGAGGGTGAACCGTATCTTGGAAGACCTCTTGAGAGCATGTATATTGGATTTTGGTGGATCATGGGATGACCATTTGCATCTAGTAGAGTTTGCATATAATAATAGTTACCAATCCAGTATCGGTATGGCTCCGTTTGAAGCTTTGTACGGAAGACCGTGCAACTCACCATCCTGTTGGGTAGAGACTGGCGAGAAGTTTATGCTTGGACCAGATGTGGTGAGAGAAACTTCAGATAAGATTAAGATCATTCAGCAACGAATGAAGGCTGCCCAAGATAGGCAGAAGAGTTATGCTGATAAGAGGAGAAGAGACTTAAAATTCTCCGTTGGCGACTTGGTGTTTGTCAAGATTTCTCCGTTGAAGAGCGTAATACGATTTGGCAGGAGAGGTAAGTTGGCACCAAGATTTGTTGGCCCATTCCCTGTTCTTGAACTAGTCGGGAATTTGGCATACAGAATTGACTTACCGGAGAAGATGGCGGGAGTTCACAACGTATTTCATGTTTCCCAACTAAGGAAGTTCGTTCACGACTCAGATATGACTATTTCACCTGATCAGTTAGAGGACTTCGAAGTAGAACCCGAGGCGGTTGGGAACCGCAAGCCGGCCCGTATTGTCGAGCACGACATGAAGCAACTTCGAAGGAAGGCGGTGAAGCTAGTCAAGGTACAGTGGAGCGAGGACGAGAATGATTGCACTTGGGAAACAGAGGAGGACATAAGGAAGAAGTATCCAGAACTCTTTGCCTGGTAAGATTTTGACTTCGATTTTGTTTTCCGCATGCTAGGATAGGCTTGTTTGCTTGTTTTGCATATTTAATTGTTGTATATGGTTGTTAGGCATGCGGGATCTTTTGTATGTTTAGGTTAAGGAATTTCGGGGACGAAATTTCTTAAGGGGGGGTGAGTGTAACGACCCGCATTCTACGCATCATAGGATCGTAGAATATTTATCTCTTTCACATACGAAGTCGTATGGTCATGTAACTTTGGGGGACGACTATTGGGGTCATTTCCCATGTTCATGATTTTTCCCGATTTTTAAATGACCATTTTACCCCTAGTTGGCACTGTTTTGGCCATAACTTTTGACTGGAAAGGAATTTTGACCTGAAACCACTTCCATTGGCTCCGGATGATGGTTTCTCTTTCCGTAGAGTGGTCATATTAGCCAAACGGACTGACCGTTTGGGAGATATGGCTGAAACAAGTTTCAGATGGTGAAAAACAGCTTAATTGGGCTTAAACGGGTGATTAGCAGCTAGGCCCAAGGGGAATTTCGGGTTTAGGGGTAAATAGGTGCTGATTAGGGTTAGAAAACATTTCTTTAGACATTTTCCAGCCGCCACTTTCATTCCTCTTGACCTAGCCATGGCCTCCACTCTCTAAATCTCTCTAAAACACCCAAAAATCACTTTCTAATTGAAGATTAGGCTTAGCAAACATCGAATCAAGGAGTATTAGCACAAGAACCGAGGTGGAGCTGCTGTGTAAGATTGGGAACAACGCCAAGTCAGAGAATATTTCAGTTTTGGGGTTCTAGTTGTGGCAAAGGTGAGTGATAGCATCATTTTGACACTAATTATGGTTAATTAGTGAAGATTAGCGAATTTATACACTAATAAATTCTGGAAAAATGTTTAGAAATTCTGAAATAATATTTCATGCCTCTGTTAGAAAATTTAGACGATTTTATTAAGTTTTACTAAGTATGTGCTTAAACATGATTAAGAAGGATTATGGGAAAATGTGAGGTTTTAGCCACTTTTGATCTATTTTGATTCATTTGGGTTGTTGTTTGGTGTTTGTGGTAGCTCTTACATATTGCTATGACTCTATGGTATGTTTTATGATTGATTAGAATAGTTAGATTGGTCGAAGACGCCGTCGTATGGCGCAAAACACTCGCTAGAAAAGTTGCAGGAAATACTACAGAGATCCGGATCGGATCGGGTAGGGGATCGGATCGGACATATCCGAACCGGACCGGGGCGTGGTACTTTCTGGAGCATGACGTGAAGAGGCAATAAGGAAGGCCTGGTCGGATCGGAGGGGCGTAGCGTGGGATCGGAAGGAACAAGGAGGACTGAAGTGGAAGAAAGAGGAGCATGGATACCATATTCCGAACCGAACTGATGCTGACGAGACGGAGACGGAGGCACTCAAGCTATGGAGTATCCGAACCGAGCCGCTTCAGAATCACCGAACTGAACCGCATGAGAGAGAGCACCGAACCGAACCGCATGAGGGGGAAGGACCCGAACCCAGAGGATGGTGGCACTCCGAACCGAACCGGGGAACGTATCCGAACCGAACCGAGCATGGGTGACCGGACCGAACCGGACGTGTACTTTTACTACTCCGTGATGACTCTTCTGAAGACCAACTCCAATTCGATCAAACCCGAGATGCAAAGGAAGTCCAAATGAGAAGTTAGAGCTTAAGATTCAGATGGGAATCAACGAGTTCGCTTCATGGTTGGGCTTTGCTGCGGGACGTGTGTCAAGGAGTTACCGACGTCTATAGCTTTGGACCACTATGGTAGGAGGTACGAAGGCGGATTCAGGGCCATTATGGCATAGGTAGAACCAAGGGCTACGACCAATGAAGTGGGTCATTGAAATGTTTGGTCATGACTCCAGGTGTTCGTCTTGGTCACAGCAGGGTTTCTACAAGTCGGGATTCGTCGTTACCTCAGTTTGTCTACTGTTCCAAAGTGGTAGACGCCGTACGCTTTACGCACTGAGTAAGAGATGTGAGGACGGTTGCTATGGATGATTTGTTTTCCATCATTGTGACATGCACACCCCACCCCCGTATTCTTACACTATTTATTGTGGCACCTTAGAGCATTGTACGGTATGTGGTACTAACTCTTTGGTTGCAGGTCCAGGTTCTGGTATGGTTTAGTATACCTGTTATTATTCTGTTTAGATGCTTATCGCTCATACCAGGCTTTATGTCTGACCCAGAGTTTTATGTCTCCTCTTATTACTCTGGGTGCTCACACGAGCAGACTAGAGACAGGTTAGCTGGTGATGCACGGGTAGATGATCCGGAGACGAGCAGGAGGCTTCCACGTAAAATATATATATAATATTCTCCCTGTATTGTTGAAGATCACTGCTTGGGCATTGGTGGTGTATCTTCTACTTTAGCTTTCTTTTGTTAGAGACAGTAAATTTGGAAAGTTGTAATAAGCTGTATTTGGATTTCCGCTGCTCTGATGTTGACATTGATTATTAGTTATCAGCTTATGCACTGTCTTGCCTGTTTTATGTCAAGTATGTTATTATTATAATTTATCCCATGCGCTGTGAGACATTCTACAGGTTCCTTGATTAGTTCATTCTCTTCTTTCCTTTCTCCTGACGACCGTCCCGTGCTAGTTGGGCATGTGTACAGCGCACTTTCGGAGGAAATGCAGGCTGGTGCGGGGCGGGCCGTCACAAAAATACTCCAAATAAAAAGTGGTTTATTTTCCAAAATAAAAATTATAGAAAAGTTCTATAAATTAAATTATAACTACATCTATCTTGTCCAAATTCGAAACCAACATTTAATTAAAATTAAATAACCGTTATAGCTTATAAACGATTCCATGGTGACTTTCTGAAAATTTAATTTGGGCATAATTCACAATATACACGATGAAATCTCGATTTTTCTCTTCCATTAGAAAAATATACTCCACCAGCTCCGAACATTTCTTATTTCACAGAAATCCAACTTAAAACAGAATCTGTATATTCGTTTAAAGTTCGAATCGCCAAATTACGAATCGCTGTGCCATTTCGAGCTCGATTATAATTATAATATAAATTATATGTAACACCCTGAATTTTCTATGTATATTAAAATAACAAATTAAGAACACTTAATTTTTAAAAGGAGAATTAGGGGAAACGGGCTACGCCATTGCGTTCGTCTTCGAATTCATCTTGAGATAGAGTCCGAGTTTGCGAAAATCGGGCTCCGTATGAAGAAGTTATGGAGTTCAGAAGATTTCAAGTTTAAACAGAAATTAAAGTAAAATAATAATTGAAAGTCAAAATAGTTCGAAATTTGGTAAGAGCGGGCTGAGCGGGAAATTTCCCGCTCAGAGGTGTCGACCCCCATATTGGGGTGTCGACATAGGTGTCGACCCCACCATAGGAGTCGACCCCTTTTGAGATCCAGTTCCAGTGTCGAATTTTTATAGCCCTGAGCTGATGTGGCCTTCTCTGATTGGCCTAATGACAAATTATGAGGTATTAGGGCTTATGTGTTGTGTTGTAGTTGGTTGGATGACACATCTCTTTGGTTTGGATGGCTCTGATGATCTCCTGGTTCATTGAAGGCTTAAATTGATCCTATTCTTCAATATATACGACTATAAACCTAAACCCTAATTCATAACAATTCCTTATAACACATTTATGCTGCTGAACTCTTAATTCTCTTAGCCGCCGCCTTTAAAACCTAAATCATATTAGAAGTTCTTCATCAACAATCAACTTTGAAGATTAATCAACATCAAATTAGAGTTTCTACAACAACAACGATTCAATTATCTATTCTTAATCTAGCAAGGTAAGTTCACGTTATTTTCAGATTTGAATACCTGATTGTAATCTTAACATGTAATAAAATGAATCGAAGTCTATGCCTGATTGTAAGATAATCTTTTTAGATTTATCCCTATCTTTCTATTGAATCTATGTCCTTACATGCCTTAGAGGTTATTTTTATTGATTGAATCAGTCCTATCTTTGTTGTACATTAGGTTTAAAATCCTCTTTGTTTCATGATGTTATTCTTATGCCTGCGATAATGATTGTATCGATTTATTCAAGAATCTATCTTTGTTTGATCTAAATCTCTTGTATTAGGTCTGTTGTTACATGCCTATATTTATGCCTATTCTTATTTATGCTCCTTCCCTCTCTCTCTTCCCCTATTTCCTTTTTCTTTTATGAACCTGGGTTACCTTTGAACCTAGGTTGAAATCGTGAAATACGAACAATTGGAATACATGGAATATTTTGGGTAAATATTGGGCATTATGTATTCGGTGAAATAATTGGGAATAACATATTCGGTGAAATTGTTGGATATAATTTATATCTTGTGATTTGGGATATAAATGTTATTGTTGCGACTTGGGGTAAATTGACATATTAAATCTAGATTGGGCATAAACTGTAAATTGGAATATTAAATCTAGATTGGGCCTAACTATTGATTGGGACGCCAAGCATAATGTATATTGTGATTTTGGGGCATGACCACTATTGCAAATTTGGGAAGATTTGGTGTAACCTATTTTGAGCAATAACTTGTAATTGAATTTGTGGGGCATAATTTGCAATTGGCTTAGTTGGGCATAACTTGAGAATTGGAACATGACTAGTTTTGTGAATTTGGGGAAATTAGCATATAAAATCTAGACTTGGGCATGTATGGTAAATAGGTAAATTGGATAAAAGATGAACATGCCTAACCCAAGGTTAGATTGAGTTGTTGTGTAAGTCTGACCGGAACCGCCCAGCACATCCAACAACCGCAACAACAGGTCTAATGTGAGAGGTTAGCGCATAAAGCCCAAAACCCGAGGTTAGAATGAGTTTGCGGTAGAAGTCTGCCCGGAACCGCCCGGCACATCCAGCAACCACAAACAACAATTCTAAGTTGAGATGTTAAGGCATTAATGAATGAATTAATGCTTATGAACAGGGTTAAGTTAGTAGGAAACACTTAACCAAATTCAACATGATGAATGAGTAGGGTTAAGTTAACCAACATAACGTGATAAACGAGTGGGGTTAAGTTAAGGGGAAACACTTAACAAATATAACATGATGAATGAAGAAGGTTAAGTCAATAGGAAACACTTAACCAATACAACGTGATGAATGGGAAGGGTTAAGTTAATAAGAAACACTTAACCAATATGACATGTTAGGTGGGTCGGTTAAGTTAACATGGACAAGAAGACAACTTAACCAATATTACATGGACAAAGTGGATAGGGTTAAGGCAAGCTTAACCAATAATACAATGGACTTGTAAGGGGAAAGGTTAAGTAAATCTTGGGTAAGTGGGTAATATTAGTATATATAGGCCCACAAACTTAACCGTTGAATAAACATGCGTGAATCAGTGAGAAGGTTAAGTAACATATGAATAGGCAACACTTAACCAGTACATCATGATAATTAAGAAAATGGGTGGGGTTAAGTTAAATTGAGAACACTTAACCATTATAACATGTTGATTAGGAAACCCTAGTAACGGGGACATATTTCAGCAGTAACCCACATAGATGTATCATGGTACCCTGGGCTAGGCAAGGTGGGGCATGATTACTGGGCTGATTATAAGCGGTCAGAATAGCGGCGGGTGGTGCAGTAGTGTAGTTCTGACGGAGTATGGGCGTGCACGTACTCCGGAGTGGAAAAGCAGGCACTGGGCATCATTAGTATACACTGTGCATCTTGAATTGTGTCGGGTTGCCATCATGGGAATTGATACACCCCATGATGGGGCCAACACAGGTATCTACATACAAGCGGAGCCGAACGACACAAGCAATAAATACATACAAGCGTGGTCGAATGACACAAGTAAAATTAATACAAGTAGGAGCTGATCGATAGGGTAGTAATGGTACATCTAACATCTTCATGGCAATTAGGCTGATTGAGGTATGATCCTCATACTAGATGTGCACCTGAAGGCTACCACAATTGCGGGGTCGGGATCACCTTATTTTACAACATAGGATACTAGTTGGGACAAAAGTAGGGAATACGAATCATTCTATAAAAGACACTAGTTAGGATGCTAGTTGGGTGGTGCAGAGAAAATAGGAAATCAGAGAAAGAACCAAAGCGCATTCAGTGTATTTTACCTTGTCGTATCTAACAATCATCATTTTTTGTCTTGCTATGGTTATTATCATGGTTATGGTCTGGTAACCATTTTACTCATGTCATGATGCTTTTACCTATTTACATGCTGAAAGTCACTGGACTTACCAAGCTTTATGTCTAACTCTGTTTTTTTTCGCTTTCTTTTCTTCCCCCCCCCCCCCGGTTCATAGGGTGGGAATTTACCACTTAACTCGGTTTTCTTTCCAAGCTCAAAGATAGTCGATGTATTGCTTTGAACTCTCTTTTCCACTTCTGTGGCTGGCTCATGCTTTATTGGGGAATATTATTGTCATTTTATGCTTCTTTATTTTGTTAAACAAGACAGATGCTTTATTGTAATGGGAAGTTGTTTTACTAAGCTGTTGTTCATCAATGAAGTAAAGTTTTATTTATTTTCCGCTGTTTAAATTTTGTCTGTTTCGTAATTTATCTGTTCTATACACTTATGACGCTGCATCGCAGTTAATGCATTCCCTTTGTGAGTGACCTTAATGGAGGTGGGGTGTTTCACATGGTGTCAGAGCTAAAGGTTACCAGAACAGATAAAAGATTTTTCAAAAGCATATTTTAAAAGGGTTTTTTCTAAAACATGTTTTAAAGAAGCGTTTTTCAAGAGAAAAGTATTGTTTTTAAAAGGCATATCCCCCAAAGCCATATGCACTATCTTTCGATTCTCTATTTGAATCTCTTCTTCCTTTCTTTTCGCCATAGTTTCGTAGGCATACGGCACATGTCGAGGGCGAAGTAGTGCCCAACCTCCATTTGTAGCCGCAGTAGTTTCACATGCGGCTAATCTTCTTTTCAAGCATTGTTGGTTGCCGTGTGATGGAGGTAGTTTCGAGAAACTTGTCAACAAGCTACACAAGGATAGTAAAGATAAGAATAAGGGAGTTTGGGCTATGGAGCACAAGCCTAAGGATAAGAAGCTTGTTGATATGGCTTAATCCACGCAGAAGGAGAAAGGTGAAAAGAAAGAGGCCAAAGTGGAAGAATCACAAACAAGGGATTGGAATATAAGAAGGGTAGAAGAAATAATAAATCCCGCGACAAGAGGAAGTGTCTTTTCTGTGATATCGCAGGTCATTTAATTGTAGGGAGAAGAAGACATGTGGTTGTTTTCCGTAGGGTGAAGCAGGGCATCGTATCATGGATTGCCCGAAGGACAAGGACAAGGGCAAAGGACATAATCTTCTAGAGTGCAATTGCATGCTCTCACTGCTAGTGTACCTAAGAGAGGTAGGAATTTTTCTGTTGAAAGTTTAGTTTTTCTTTTCAATCATCCCGTTAGAACTTTATTTGATTCTGGTGCTTCACATTCCTTTCTATCTACTTCCATAGTTGAATAGGGTAGAGGATCCCATTTGTTGTCTTAAATCCTATTGGGGGTTCGGCTCATTCATTTATGATTTATCTGGATTTGGGAATATCTATACTAAGCGTTGAGTTTAGATGTAATGCTTATGTTTTTGGTTTCATGGGCTATGTGTTAGTTCTAGGGATGGATTGGTTATCCAGTAATGGTGCCATTCTCAATTGTGAAAGGAGGGTAGTTAGACTTTTGAGTCGCCTCGGTAATACCCTCGAAATATCATGTAACCCTAAGAGTTCTGTCATGCTTAGTTACCTAGAATCTCTTGATGCATCTTTTGATAATTTTCAATTCGTTCAAGCAGTCTGTGAGTATCCCAACGTCTTTGATGAAGTAAAGGGTTTACCCCCAAAATGCAAAATAGATTTCCGCATATACTTAGTTGATAACGCCAAACCAACCAGTTGCATTACCCGAATGACACATGACTCCTAGGGAGAGGAAGGAGCTCAGCTAGCAAATTAAAGAGTTGCTTGAGAAGGGGTTCACAAGGCAGAGTATTTCTGAATGGGGTGCTCCTGTAGTGTTCGCAACCAAAGCGGGTGGTTCACTTCGCCTATGCGTGGATTATAGAGAATTAAACAAGCCGACTAAAGAAAAATATGCACCCACTTCCAAGAATAGATGATTTTTTTGACCAGCTTGTAGGTGCGTCTGTTTTCTCCCAACTAGATTTGGCTACAGGGTTTCATCAGCTAAGAGTAGCTGAGGATAGTATAGACAATACTGCTTTTAGGACCCCTGACGGTTTCTTTGAGTGGCTCATCATGCCTTTTGGTTTGACGAATGCACCCGCTTATTTTGTTGACTTGATGAGTAGGGTGATACTTAATAAGTTTGTAATAGTCTTCGTGGACGATATCTTGATTTTCTTAAAGAACGAGGAAGAACATGCTTTGCATTTAGGAGAAGTCATGGATACACTTCGAGCACATCAACTTAGGGCGAAGTTCTCCAAAATGTCATTTTTGGAGAGAAGAAGTAAGGTTTCTAGGACATGTGGTGTCCAAAGAAGGGATAGCAGTAGATCCCGCAAAAGTAGTTGTGGTGCAAGACTGGAAGGTCCCAAGGAATGCAACAGAAGTAAGAAACTTTCTTGGACTAGCGGACTAATATAGGAAGTTCATTAATAAATTTGCGAAGGTATTAGCCCCACTTACTGGATTAACAAAGAAGAATATAACCTTTGCTCGGGATACTGATCGTGATGTTGCTTTCCAATGATCGAAGAGAGGGCTCTTACAACGGCCCCAGTTTTGACTTTTACCTTACGGTAGTAAAAGGTTTACGGTATATACGAATGCATGCGGCACGGGACTAGGCGCCATTTTGATGTAAGAAGGAAGGGTAAGGTCGTAGTGTATGCCTTAAGAAGAAATAGGTTGACTTCAAGTCTTCTTTATGTGAAAAGGAGAAGTTCAGAATATATATCAACCTTTAATTTTAAAACCTTCGGTTAAGTTAGTAGTTGGCATCTCTAGGAGTAAGACCTACGCTTTTGGATTAAGTAGGGACTTCACAAAGAAAAAACTCTCAAATAGTTGATGCAATGGATAAGTTAAGACAGTCAGAGCACAATGAAATGAAGCTCAAGAAGATGCGACTTAGAAGACTAGATACGCGCATCATACCCTTCTTTGAGGGTATATCCTTGATCTCTCTTTTTCTGTAAAGTTTATTTGCATGCTAGTCTTTATCTTTTAAGTATATCCTCTTGGTCTTATCCTCGATCCTTAGGTAGAAGCCAATGGATGTAAACATTTGTTTGAGACACGTTATGTTTGGTGGATGCAAGTGGATGTAAGTGTTTGCTAGTGGTTGCTCGTGGATGCATATACACACACATTAGGCACTAGATTGGCTCCGTCACTTCCATATTGCATATGCATGAGTGGATTTTTATATATGTGGATTGAAACTTGATGTGATATCATATGGATGATGCATTTGAATGGATGATTGTGAACTCATATAGAAGTTATAAAGTACCATAGGAATAACTGAATACACGTTGGACTCATGGCACTAACATAATTCTCATTAAGGAGGTCAACTGAATCAGTGGACCGCCTGATCTTTTGCATTAGTATCGAGACATGTACACACACCCTTGCATATGTTCATATAGCATTAGAAATCTTTTAAGGACATTGGATATTTATGGATAATGGATGAGTAGATGGATGATGGATGGCAGGGCTCATTCTTCTTAACTTGGAGATTTCGGGGACGAAATCCTTTAAGGAGGGGAGAATGTAACACCCTAAATTTTCTGTGTATATTAAAATAACAAATTAAAGAACACTTAATTTTTAAAAGAAGAATTAGGGGAAACGAGGTATGCAATTGCGTTCGTCTTGGAATTCTGCTTGAGATAGAGTCCGAGTTTGCATAAATCGGGCTCCGTATGAAGAAGTATGGAGTTCAAAAGATTTAAAGTTTAAACAGAAAATAAATTAAAATAATAATTAAAATTCAAAACAGTTCGAAATTCGGTAAGAGCGGGCCGAGCGGGAAATTTCCCGCTCAGAGGTGTCAACCCCCCTATTGGGGAGTCGACATAGGTGTCGACCCCCTATAGGGGTTTTGACATAGGTGTCGACCCCACGTGCAGGGAGTCGACCCCTTTTGAGATCTAGTTCCAATGACAAATTTTTATAGCCCTGAGTTGATGTGGCCTTCTCTGATTGGCCTGATGACAAATTCTGAGATATTAGGGCTTATGTGTCGTGTTGTGGTTGGCTGGATGACACATCTATTTGGTTTGGATGGCAATGATGATCTCCTAGTTCATCTAAAGGCTCAAATTGATCCTATACTTCTATATAAACATCTCTAAACCTAAACCCTAATTCATAACAATTCCTTATGACACATCTATGTTGCTGAACTCTCAATTCTCTTAGCCGCTGCCTCTAAAACCTAAATCATATTAGAAGTTCCTCATCAACAATCAACTTTGAAGATTAATCAACATCAAATTAGAGTTCCTACAACAACAACGATTCAATTATGTTTTCTTAATCCTAGCAAGGTAAGTTCATGTTATTTTCAGATTTGAATACCTGATTGTAATCTTGACATGTAATAAAATGAATCGAAGTCTATGCCTGATTGTAAGATAATCTTTTTAGATTTATCCTTTTCCTTCTATTGAATCTATGTCCTTACATGCCTTAGAGGTTATTTTTATTGATTGAATCAGGCCTATCTTTGTTGTACATCTGGTTTAAAATCCTCTTTGGTTCGTGATGTTATTCTTATGCATATGATAATGATTGTATCAGTTTATTCAAGAATCGATCTTTGTTGAATCTAAATCTCTTGTATTAGGTCTGTTGTTACATGCCTATTTTTATGCCTATTCTTAATTTATGCTCCTTCTCTCTCTCTCTCTCTCTTCCCCTATTTCCTTTTTCTTTTATGAACCTGGGTTACCTTCGAAACTAGGCTGAAATTTCGAAATACGAACGATTGGAATACATGGAAAATTTTGGTTAGATATTGGACATAATGTATTCGGTGAAATAATTGGGCATAACATATTTGGTGAAATTTTTGGACATAATTTGTAACTTGTGATTTGGGGTATAAATGGTATTGTTGCGAACTTGGGGTAAATTGAAATATTAAATCTAGATTGGGCGTAAACTGTAAATTGGAATATTAAATCTAGATTGGGCATAACTATTGGTTGGGATGCCAAGCATAATGTATATTGTGATTTTGGAGCATGACAACTATTGCAAATTTGGGAAGATTTGGTGTAACCTATTTTGAGCAATAACTTGTAATTGAATTTGTGGGGCATAACTTGCAATTGGCTTGGTTGGGCATAACTTGAGAATTGGAACATGACTAGTTTTGTTAATTTGGGATAATTAGCATATAAAATCTAGACTTGGGCATGTATGGTAAATAGGTAAATTGGATAAAAGATGAACATGCCTAACCCGAGGTTAGATTGAGTTGCGGTGTAAGTCTGCCCGGAACCGCCCGGCACATCCAGCAACCGCAACAACAGGTCTTATGTGAGAGGTTAGCGCATAAAGCCCAAAACCCGAGGTTAGAATGAGTTTGCGGTAGAAGTCTGCCCGGAACCGCCCGGCATATCCAGCAACAACAAACAACAGTTCTAATGTGAGAGGTTAAGGCATTAATGAATGAATTAATGCTAATGAACAGGGTTAAGTTAATAGGAAACACTTAACTAAATTCAACATGATGAATGAGTAGGGTTAAGTTAACCAACATAACATGATAAACGGGTGGGGTTAAGTTAAGGGGAAACACTTAACCAATATAACATGATGAATGAACAGGGTTAAGTTAATAGGAAACACTTAACCAATACAGCATGATGAATGGGTAGGGTTAAACACCTAAACAATATGATATGTTAGGTGGGTCGGTTAAGTTAACATGGACAAGAAGACAACTTAACCAATAATACATGAACAAAGTGGATAGGGTTAAGGCAAGCTTAACCAATAATACATATGGACTTGATAAGGGGAAGGGTTAAGTAAATCTTGGGTAAGTGGGTAATATTAGTATATGTAGGCCCACAAACTTAACCGTTCAATAAACATGCGTGAATCAGTGAGAAGGTTAAGTAACATATGAATAGGCAACACTTAACCAGTACAACTTGTTAATTAAGCAAATGGGTGGGGATAAGTTAAATTGAGAACACTTAACCATAACATGTTGATTAGGAAACCCTAGTAACGGGGAGCCATTTCAGCAGTAACCCACATAGATGTATCATGGTACCCTGGGCTAGGCATGGTGGGGCACGATTACTAGACTGAATATAAGCGATCAAAATAGCGGCGGGTGGTGCAGTAGTGTAGTTCCGACAGAGTATGGGCGTGCACGTGCTCTGGAGTGGAAAAGCAGGCACTGGGCATCAGAAGTATACACTGTGCATCTTGAATTGTGTCGGGTTGCCATCATGGGAATTGATACACCCCATGATGGGGCCAGCAGAGGTATCTACATACAAGCGGGGCCCAATGACACAAGTAATAAATACATACAAGTGAGGTCGAATGACAAAACGAAAATTAATACAAGTAGTGAGCTGATTGATAGGGTAGTAATGGTACATCTGACATCTTCATGGCAATTAGGCTGATTGAGGTAAGATCTTCATACTAGATGTGCACCTGAAGGCTACCACAATTGCGGGGTTGGTATCACCTTATTATATTACATAGGATATTAGTTGGGACACAAGTAGGGAATAAGAATCGTTTTATAAAGGACACTAGTTATGATGCTAGTTGGACGGTGCAGAGAAAATAGGAAATCAGAGAAAGAACTAAAGCGCATTCAGTGTATCTTACCTTGTCATATCTAACGATCATCATTTGTTGTCTTGCTATGCTTATTATCATGGTTATTGTCTGGTATCCAGTTTATTCATGTCATGATGCTTTTACCTATTTACATGTTGAAAGTCACTGGACTTACCAGGCTTTATATCTGACTCTATTTTGTTTCGCTTTCTTATCTTCCCCCCCCCTCCCCCCCAGGTTCATAAGGAGGGAATATTACCACTTAGCTCAGTTTTCTTTCCAAGCTCGAGGATAGTCGATGTATTGCTTTGAACTCTCTTTTCCACTGTTATGGCTGGCTCATGCTTTATTGGGGAATATTATTGTCATTTTATGCTTCTTTATTTTGTTAAACAAGATAGATGCTTTATTGTAATTGGTATTGGAAAACAATCTTTGTTCAAGCTGTTTTACTAAGCTGTTGTTTCATCAACAAAGTAAAGTTTTATTTATTTTCCGCTATTTAAATTTTGTCTGTTTTATAATTTATCTGTTCTATACACTTATGTCGCTCCACCAAAGTTAATGCGTTCCCTTTGTGAGTGACCTTAACGGAGATGGGGTGTTTCATTATACGTTCAACTGACATTTATAAATAAATTCGTTAATATAATTCAATTCTAAACCGAATTATATATTTTAAATTGTCCAATTCACACAATATTGTGAATTCTGTTATTTTTGATTATTTCAGAAATAAATATATTATTCTATTATTTTTATTAATTAAATATTCAATATTATTAAATAAACAACCATTTAAATATCTAAATCACTATTTAAATAATTAAATAAATTGATTATTATACTGTAAAAATACGGGACGTTACACATATATAATAACAATAATTTGAACGTTTGTTGCACCGAATAAATGATTTTGTGTCTGAAGCATGCAGAAAGAGTAGTGTCAATTTGGTGTCATTTTTGCACATGGGTACGGGTTCGTGTCATTTTTCTAAGATACAAAATTTAAAAAGCGCAAACTAGAAAATTGTTGGTATAAAAGGTACGTGCATGGTTTGAAATTTAGATCGATACGCATTCCAAAATGGCGAGAACCAATATTTGCTTTCCTAGATTTTTGTAATGGGATACTTGTTCATCAATGTGGATTGATTTTATTTCTTTAATATGAAATGGCCATCCAATGTGACCTTTTTTGCGTGCGTGAGCCAGTTCTTCCTCCATTTATACATATTATTTCTAGTGATACATACATTAAAGTGCTACGAACATATTCATATTTTCATTCTCCACTAGTTTCCTTTTCCATCTGAAAAGCCTCTACACTCCTCCATTTGAAAGAAACTGGATTGTTGTACCCCTTTTATGATAGATAAGGATACACCCATACATCTCTATTTTGAATAAATACTTGTTGTATTTAGTTCGAGCCTCGCTTTTAGGCCTGCCTTGTTTTAAACTAAAGTATGTTGTTTGTGTTGTCTTGACATTTCACATGCCCTGCTGAAAACTAAAGTTTACACCTTGTTTAGACCCCATTGTTTCGTCTTAAACCCTGAAATATATTTTAGCACCTGTGTTGTGCGTTGTTTGCATTGAAACCTGAAGAATGTTTTAGCACCTATGCTGTGTTTTGTTGCATTGAAATCGAATATATATAAATGCTATCTTCATGTAGCTTGTGTTGCTTCCATTACATGCTACCCTGTTACAAAATTGAACACGTTATATGTGTCAATCAGAAACATGTATTTAATCCCCATTTGTTGGTCATGTTACGCTGGCCATTGTACCATTTGACACCCTACATACTTGACTTTGTTTTTCTATTTGATTCACCTAAAAAGCCTCGTTTCCTTGTCTGATCCTTGTGTTGATGCACTGTCCCATGATCGTGTTCGTTGTGATGTTGGTTCAACCCTGATCGTTGTACGTGTTATGTCTTTTGCTATTTGTTCACCTGGAATTAACTGTGTGCATATGCACCTGGTAGGCATTTGACAATTGATTTATTTTCATGGTAAGTTTATATATGCATCTGATATGTTTATGAACAATGTGTGGTATGACCAATTATAACTATTCTACCATGCCTTGCTGAAAGGTAATGCATGCATGCAGCATCTTTTTGACTAAAATATGTGTGGTATTTCATTATGAGTTTAATAACTTTAAATGTGTTATAAAGATTAATTATTATTTTAGTATTTTAATGACGTTGATTTACTTGAATAAAGTTAATCCTAACTCAAATGTTTTGTTTTTTGCATGAAACACTCGGGTCAAACCGAGTGTTACAGCTTAAAGATTTCGGCTATTGAAGTTAGAGACACGAGAAGACGTGCGCACTCTGGATCAAAAACTCTATAAATTTTAAAAGCTTCCGCTATGTAAATTAATGTAAAAGTATGAAATTTGGAGCAAAAAGCTTCCGCCGTGAGATATTGTAGTTTATTTATTCTATGATTTATGTATTTGATTCTGTTAAACCCGTAAGCTAAATAACAATTTGTCATTTCGAGAGGTTTAAGCTAGTTTAATAACTAACTTGAAGCAGTCGAAAAGGTAGGTCGTTACATAATTTTTTAAGTGCATCCATTCTTGCTTATAATCTGATAGTATGTTATCATTTACGCACATGCATGCGCCGATAATTAATTGTGTATATGGTTTTAATGCATCATATAACAATTTTGAAGCTATATTAACATGAACATGCTGATTAATATATTGTATATGCATATTTATGCAATTTATAATGTATATTTTGATCTAAATAAATTCCGCAAATTTATATTTCTCAATATATGTGTGTGATCTCGAGTGTATACAACTTTAAGCGTATAAACATCAAGCTTTGAATAAAATGTTTTTTTAGAATACACTTGAACCCTAAACAAGCTTATAAAGATGTAAAGTTCCTATGTCTTCACTAGTACGCTAATTTTTTTCAGAGTGCAAGGACTTAGGTCTATCAATACGCATTTATATAATCTATCTTATAGTACAACATATTTTATAGTGAAAAATCAGAATGTTAATATATATGTTGTTTTGAGTACAAAGGGTTACTTTAAGCATGAAACCATCTTGAACACAAACAATATATTTGAAATGCACACTCTCATACTTGGGTTTAAAAGGAAGCTGCAACATCAAATTGATGTTAAAAGAAGTAAATGGAGAGGTTGTTCAATATTGTAATCAAAGTAGCAACCAGTATTTGGGAATTAGGACAAAATTTGATGGAATGGTAGCATATATCATTGATTGGCAATTGAAAATTATGAGTGTATTCTGATATATGCTATGTGAAAGGTATGTTACAATAAATTAAACCATATGTGTATATTAGTCGAAATGAGAGTAAAAAGTTTTCACAAACCGAGTGATTAATATTTGAATTTTGATTGTTGAAATTTAATAAAGTTGGGTCAAATTATAAAAAAGTTTCTAACACTATGTGTTTGGATACTCAAATTAAAGTTTTCTAAGGTAATAAATTTTGAGTTGTGATATTAAGATATTTATGACGTAAATGAATAATCTAAGTAAAATTGCGAGGACGCATTTGCTTTAAGGGAGAGTGTATAACAACTCAGGTTTTAGGGTATCCTGGGTTAATAAAGTATAACAATTTGTGTAATTTTCATACAAAGAAGCATAAGATACAAGTTTGGAAGACTAACTCGTGTAATAATTTAAGATGAACAACAACAACAAAGCCATATATCCCAAACAAGTTGGGGTTGGCTAGATATGGAACCCAAAATTAAGGTAAAATAACTAATAATAATATATAAAAAGAGTTTAAAATAACCAAACAGATTAAAGTAAAAAGGTTCAATAAAAGTGAAATAAAGTCCTAAAAAAAATTAAAATTAAAATAATTAAACAGATCTAAAAATAATAATAATTAACATATATATATATATATATATATATATATTTAAAAAAAAAATCCTAAGGTTCTGGTACATGGATTGCCAACTTCCATGCACTTCTATCTACCACAAGCTCTTCAGATATACTCCAATTTCTTAGATCTCTCTTTATTATCTCTTCCCATGTCATTTTAGGTCGACCTCTACCTCTCTTTGGGCCTTCGGCACGACCTATAACTCCAACGTGCACAGGAGCATCGCGTGGTCTACGTTGGATATGTCCAAACCATCTCAAGCGGTGTTGGACTAACTTCTCTTCAATAGGTGCAACTCCAAGTTTTTCCCGAATATCCTCATTTCTAATCCGATCTCGTCTGGTATGCCCACAGCTCCAACGCAGCATCCGCATCTCTACTACACTTATCTTCTGCACGTGTTGCCTCTTAGTAGGCCAACATTCTGCACCATATAACATTGCAGGCCTGATTGCTGTCCTATAGAACTTTCCTTTAAGCTTCTGAGGAATCTTCCTATCACAGAGAATGCCAGATGCTAGCCGCCATTTCACCCATCCTGCTTGAATTCTAAAACTAACATCCTTATCAATCTCTCCATCAAACTGCAACATAGATCCTAAGTATCGAAATGATTCCTTCTTGGGTACTACGCCACCAGCCAAGGTGACATCTCCGTCATCTGACCTAGCACCGCTAAACTCACACTTCATATACTCAGTTTTAGAATAATTTAAGATGAAGAAATAAAGAATTTTATTTTTAAGAAATTGCATAGACTGAAATAAATTAAATTCAATTATAATTATATAAATATTCATTCCAATACAGGTTTATCAATTACATTTGATGGTTTAAATAAATATTGAAAATATAAAATACGGATTAACAGTCAATATTTAAGTAGCAATATTTATTTTCAATATGAAGTGTCGTGTTTGACCAAGATAATTAGTAATTTGTAAATTTGTATATGGAGAATGTAATTTGTTGAAATTATAAAATAAAATAAGAATTTGTTTAAATTCATGTTTGGAAATATTATTGTATGAGCTTATGTGAAATTCTTGTGTTAAAATATTTTAATCGTATAAATGTTGTAGATTGGTGACTTATTGTGAAAAGTGGATAACTGTTGCAAAATGTGCCTTTGAATTCAAGTATCTTGTAAATAAATATATACGAAAGTGAAAATATTAATTGGAACTTAAAATTTTAGTGTGTTGAAATATTCTAATAAGTTTTTGTGTTATTTTGTCAAGGAATTAGAATTAATTCGAATCAAAACTCAAGAGATACAAGTTTTGTTCAACTAAGATGTATAATGTATGTTTGTGTAAATGTACGGCTTTTACAAAAGTTGTATTAAAAAATGATGTTAGAGTATTTAAAAATAATATATATAGGCATTGTGTAAATTAGACATAATACAGTTGTGTGTGTGTTTGTCAAAATGGGTTTAAATTAGGTTAATATTATATAAATAGTGTGTGTTAGGGACTAACAAGCCTAAAAATATAAAACAATTGAGTTAAAAAGTGTGATTTGAGCCATTAACTAATTTAAGAAGGGAAATATCTGGAAGGCGAGATACACGTACCTTTTATTTTTTTTCCTGTTAAATTCTTCCTAAACTCCTCCTTATTCTTTTTAAGAAAATCATTAAAGGAAAGAAGCAACTCCTCCTACAATCCTTTGCTAAAGAAAAGATACAAAAGCAAATTGATGAAAAGTTTCAACATCCTTATCTCATCAAAAAACCAAGCTTCAACAGGAACCTATTAATCAATCTTTGGAAGTTCAGGAAGAGGAGTTACAGTAAGTTTTAGAGTCTTTGCATGTTTGAAATCCTCACCAAACCGTATGAAGCCAAATTCGTTCAAATCCATGCAAGGTGAGTTGTTGCACTCACTCCTTCTAGCTTAAACCCTTCCTCATGGTTGTTTGTTGAATTATTCTTAGGTTTTTGTTTGATGATACTTTACCAGTAACTTGAATTAGTTTCAGTATCATGCTAGTCTCCGAACCTTGTCTGCTTCAAACTTTGAGCCTTTTTAGATTTCTCATTTCATGTTAATTTTGCATGATTATTATTCGAGTGTGTTGGCAAAGCTATGCAATTAAATCCCTGCTAAAGCCCTGCATAATCCCTGTTATAGCTCGTAGCACTCTCTTACTGCTACGCTATTTCAATTTAGCACTGATGAACAGTAGCTCCGCTTTTAGTCTCGCTATTTTCCACTACACCTGCAAAATCAAGGTTATTTAGCACCCGCTTTAGCAATACTAGTATATAAAGGATGATTTGACCAATTCTCTCTTAAAACAAATCAAAAAGTCAGTGTAAAAAGCTAATCTTAAAGCATAAGTGCCCTTTATAAGGTAGAAAACCATAATGATCATCAGATCTAGTGTGCATTATTATGATGTTCTTTGATGTTGTTATATGATATTAACTAATATCAGTTTCTTCTACACAAATGATGTGAGAATGATAACTAATTAATTTTGAATATCTTATTTTATATCTATTGATCCTTTTTTACACATCCGATATATCCCTGCTATTTCCCTGCTTTATCTCCGCTACAACTTTTTGCACCTCAACCGCTATAGAACCGCTAAGCGCTTTAACTGCACAGTGGCAAAGTGATGATCTTTAATTCTGTGAATTTTCACTCTGAAGTTCCAAGTGTAGCATAGCTAAAACATGGCCTAAAAATTAGTCTGTCATAGACAAGTTGCCTATGGAATCACATTGCCCTATGTCGACACTGGTACGCTACAACAAAAGTACAATTTTACTACTGCCAAAAATAGTTGTAATAGGTCTATTAAAACTGACGTCCACTAATCTTTATATCCGCATTTGTAATAGAACTTAATTATTTTACAACTATTTTGGACAGTTGTAAAAAGTTCTTTTTTACAACTGTGTTTGGAAGCTGTAAAAGACATACTCATAACTGTTTTTGATATTTGCAAAATACCTTACAACGATTGCTTTTAGCCTTTGTTAAAAACTTTTTTACAAGTGTTATTTCCTGTTATAGCAAATTTTATCACAACAGTCGGTAGTTGTTGCTATATGACAATTTTGCAACTTCTTTTAGCAATTACAAAATACTAATTTACAATTGTTTATAATAATTGTAATAAATATTTTCATAACTTTTTCATCAGTTGTGTTAACGATTTACAACTGTTTCCAAAGTCGTTGTAATAGAATCTACTACAACAGATAATGCAGTTGCAACAAATATTTCTTTAACTGATACATACAATTATTATTTAGTTCTTGCAACTTCTATCAACCATAAATTTCATAATGTTATAATTAAAACCTATATTTCATCAATAAAAATTCATAACCATTCAAGTTATATGAAACAACACGAACCATTCATAATCATCCCAACTAGTTGTCCAGTAGTATAGATATATTAGGTAGGCTAAATATAATAGCATCAGGATCCGCTACCGAATCAACAAAAACCTTCCAAGCATCAGCTCTTAATGGTACTTGGTGCACTAAAATAATAAATTCAATAGATGAATTTGTTGCTTCTGCGACAACATTCCTTTGGAACTTAGTAAATTTTACTTTCTAAGCTGATCCTGAACTTGTATATTATCACTACTTATGATGTTGTTGCTATGCTAATGTGTAAAATAAAACCACAACAATTTAATTTAAATTAAAGGTACACATTTTTCATTGGTGTCTATAATTAGGATTCTGAACTCAGATGATAGTGTTACAGTAATCATAAGAACTATAAAAGAAACAGATAACGCTATGTACATAGTTCCACAGCCCTGTGATGCGAGCTGCAGCAAAAAAAATTATACAATCAAGGGTTGTATTTATGATCACAAACGTAGAAAGTATACAGCAAGAGGGTAGCTAAATTCAAAAGAAAGGTGATTTGGTTTCAGCAAGTGGGAAAGGACCATCAGGGTTAATGGCTAAATTCCTACTATTTTTTTTATACATAACAGGTTTTGTATTGGCTCTTTATACTTGTTTGTAAACGTTCATATTATTTTATGTAGACTTCTCATTCTAGTTTAATATTACTGATTTTATGTAGATTTCTCATTCTAGTCAAAAAAAAAACGTACTTTATATAGGTTGTAATGTCCCGCAAATCCGTAATATCAGAGTTGACTACATACATCATACGTCCGACCCAAATATCATGAAAATACGAATCATTTTTTTTAAGAAGAACAGAAATAACAACACAGAATCTCACATCGCAGCAGAACAAAATATACTATATAAAAGCTTTTGAAATACAAAATTTGTACTGTATACACATATCATTATCAGAGTACATTACTTACAACGCAGTGGAACAAAACTCTATATAACTAATACTGAAGCCTCCTGCTCCAAGCTCCTTCAGATAAATCTGTAAAATCCTGAACTACTCGACTGCCCGTACAAATTTAGGCACCCAAGAGTTTAGATAAAACAAAACAAAATAAACTCCAGTTCAGTCATGGGACTGGTATGAGTAAACAATTTAAAACGGTTTGAGAAACTAAACGATATCTCGTAAGACCACGCCGTATAACACGGAATGGGTTTTTCCCTTATGAGAATCCAAAATAATCTTTATATCAAACTCTTTTGATATTATAATTGTGTCTAAATCAAATAAATAACAATCTATTGGAACACTTGCATCTCACGTTCCACATATATAATATAAAATCATAAATTGCGGGCTCTTATTGGATATTGGATTCCGACTATGACAAGGTATGGAACCACCTGCCACTGGTGTATCTCTAGAGGAGAATACAACGAGTTCAACAAGAACATCTTGCAACTCAGCAATACATGACCGACCACTCATTTCGCTTGAGTGTATCGAATGTATACCATCAACGGTTCCGTTTTCCGAATGGGACAGCATCGATAGATTTAAGAATAAAAATGGAATTTCTCTAGATAGGTGATGATACGCCCTAACGGGAGCTAACCACATAGCCATGATGCCTGCCCGATTTTTGTCATTTCCCGGTTGTTGAGGCCTGAGGCTACCATTACTTCTCTCATTGATAACACAATTACTTTGAATGCCACATTATCAGATCCGTTAATCATTAAATGGGTTTGCACAAATATTCTGGATATTATGCTAAGGGAATAGATCCGTTGCCACCATATATATTTGTACAGCCCAACATATGCGATCATTGGAAATACTTTGTCAGACATTCGTCCATATACATTCGTTTTGGGACTGAACGAAACCGAAGGCACTATTCCGTACATCCATCCTAGGCAATCTCTACCTAGGATTTATACAACAACCCTTGCACTTTACTCCGTTCTTCAATTATCTTTGGCATACATGATTCACAACGCTTATGCCAATACGGAGTGGTTCTTCGGATAATAATCCAACCGGTATCTCCATATTAACAACGCTAAAATGGTCAAAACTTTGATAGTCGGTGATTTAACTATCAAATGAAAAATGTCCATGTACACACAACGATCTAATTTCAAAATGGAAATTCTATCGATCAATCATCATATATATATATATATATATATACATATATATATGTATATATATATATATATATGTATGTTCACAATTTCTTATTCTCTCTATTTAGAAAATATACGTTATTAATATTGGAAAACATTTCCATCTCTTATTCACTCATCACTACCATTCCACAACTATTAGTCCCTAACTGTAACCTAGTAAGAGAACAATTCTCTAAGTATCAATCCCGAAGGCTGAAACCAACATCAGATCAATACTCAGAAAACTATTCAGCTTAACTAATTTCTCGTTAGTTTCTAATTTGTTTAACTTTATTTCTTTAACTCTATTTGATTAACTCTATTTCTTTTAAATCATTGTTCACTTTTAAATCGTATACCACCCAGGATTTTATAAAATTCCTTTTCATTTATAATATTCTATTTTTAAGTTCGTTTCATTACTGAATTTTATATATATATATATATTGATATATCGATTTCTAGTTTATCAATTCTTCTTAAAATATTCTAACTCCTTAAATCTCCAGAAAAATTCGCCATAACCTCCTTTGTACGGGGTTACCGAAAAAGTCAAACCTTGCCACACAGGCCTCTCCATTCAAAAAGAAAAAGAAACAGCCAAGCGTCTTGCCGATACGGCGCATAGAATCTCTTATTCAATTTAAATACATACCTTTATATCGAGCATTCTATTTATATCTCTTCTGATACTTTATTCCAAACCTGTCTCATGTATATTCATACATTTCAAATTCATTTCAAATTAATACACTTGTTTTAACTCAACTCGTTAATTAATTCGTTAATCAACTATTTTGCCTATTTCACTTCCATATTTGAATATAACATGTTCAAAAAAAAATTAACTTACTTATAAACTAATCAAATTCTTTTTTCCAATTCAGGTTTCATATTCGATTTGAATATGAAGTCACGAGTTTAAATTACTTATTCAAAGTCAACTTGATTCAATCGTTTTAACTTAATTTGTTAATTATTTTGCTAATTAACTCTTTTGCTAATTAACTCTTTTGCTTATTTCACTAGATTTGTAAACATCATTTATAAATTAACTTGTTCATTACCTATCTTAACCCAAGTCTTCATTTCAAACCTATTTGAAACTTAATCCTTTTTATTTACAAACACCATTTATTTTACTTGTTTATATATTAAACAAGTCTCTCTTTCAAATTCATTTGAAATAAATATTTCTACTTTGGAAAAATAAATTTCCCTTTTCAAATTTACACTTGTATTTATATTTCCTGATTTATCCAATGATAATTCATTTCACTTCCTTTATAAACTTCGTTTATAAATGAACTGCTTGTTTAAATTATTCAAAACAAGTTAATATTTTTGTTCTATTCAAATTTCATATTCTATTTTACAAAAATAGAATTTCCTTTTTAAAACTGGAAATTTCCTTTCCACGATATTTTTAAATATCAACATTTAGGCCCAGTTGTAATTAAACACCCAAAACGACCAATTATTTATTTCAGGTTTTCTAACACATCATATATGATAGTATATATGCAAACAAATAAACAAACAGATAATATATTTTTGAGGAATCCAGTTGGATCCCTCCACCCTGTTTTCCTGCATCCACATATGTTATTCAACAGAAATAATACCCATCTTGCTTCGTGGCCGGATATCGCGGTATAGAAGGTCACCCACTATCATAGCGTATGGCGTATTTTTAACAAATAAAAATAATTCCAAATAAAGAGGTGAGTGAGATTTACTCACAGTGTATTTTTCGCTTGTCGAACATCCAATTAAATTCCATTTCGTAGCCTTCATCAATAAGGTTTTTGACGCAACTTGAAATTGCAAAAATCTGATATCATATGAAATAGATAATCTTTTTTAAAAGATATGACATATTTTATATAAATCTAAATTAAATTTCAATTTTCTAATTACCTTCTTTTTACAATTAAAAACTCAGATCACAGCTTCCCATCACTCCAATTAGTTTATACTTAAATATTGTTGAGATGTTTCCGACTACTTCGTTATCCTTGAAATCTAAAATTGTAAAATAGTGGTATTTTTTTCAAGTTGTACAAAGTATAAATTAACTATTTTTAACTAATAAATTTGAATAAATTTTTACCTTAATCCAATTCTTAAATCCTTTCTCCAATCAAAAGGCCACGCTCTAGTAACACTACCAAAGCCAGCTTCTTTCCTGTATTTTCCTTTCCTTTTATAGCCATTTCAACTTCTTGTTCTTTCCTATTTGTTGTACAAATCCATCTATAGTTCATCCCAACCAATTTATTGCAAAATACCAAAACTCCTTTTCCAATCCAAATCACGAAACCCGCCTCCACACAACTGTCTTTAAGGAACCGACCTTGGTGACTTCTTAGAAATCACGACCTGTAGATGCACATCGACATCACCATGTTTTGCTTTAAAATCCCTATCGCTCAACTCACCAATGATCAACTCGCTTTCTCCCATAAGATGCGAATCCATGACCTTAACCCATTGCAGAAAACGCAGCATCTCCCAGTTCGAACTCCTCAAATTCTCTACTACCGACCCCTAAGTTCACCACGTTCTTCCATGTATACTTCGCACCATTCTAGGTTCAACCGCACACCTCTGCAAACCCCTAAATCACCCAGTTCGGCATCGCTACCTTCATCTTGACTTCTACTGCAACAAAAACCTATTACCAATGGCGCACCCCATCGATCAACTCTAACCCCTACAACTTCGCACCACCCACGATAGAATCACTACGCATGAGCGCCTCCCTGAGTTGCGAACGCCTAAGTCAACGTCGAGCTTCAGGACCCTTTTGTTGGTTGTTTGGAACGCGATTTCATGGTCTTGGATGACTCAGGAAATCTAGCAATGTTTGTTTTCGATTTCTTTTTTTATAAAAAGAATGGAGAACGAGAGTGAGGAAATTAGAAAGGAGATTTCGTTCTGTTGAAATGAAATAAGGGAAGGGAGGGTATCGGCTATCAGACAGAGATGGCCATTTGATTTGTGGAGATAAACAGGGGGACGTGTTCTTCTTCCCCGCTTATGATTTGTGCGGCCATTATTTTTCCTGGTTGTTATTTTATTTATGTCCACACAACAAAGGAATGATATTATATTTTAAATTAGTTTTGATCCCGTGTCCTTAATTTAAAATACTCCATGATTCTGAATCCCTCTCTGAACCCAACAACTGACATTTTTAGGGGTATTCCTATATTCTGGAACCATTGGAATAGTTTCCGTTGTCTTATTTGATCGTCTGGTAACAATATTAATTTAAATTGATATAAATTAAATTCAACAAAAATAAATTCCTTGATAATAAATAATTATTATCGTTGATTTACATTGCAATATAATTCCTAAAAATTCTTTGAATTAATCTGACTCCGATTCAATTTCAAATTGAATTTTATTTCAGGTTCTCATTTTACGATAATTTAATATATACGATATTAAATCGAAATCGATTTTTAAATCAGTAACTTAATATAAAATTCCATTTATATTATCAATCCAATATTTGAATCCATATTAAATATTTAAAATTAACTCGACAGAAATCTGGGTCATTACATTCTTCCCCCTTAAAAGAATTTCATCCCCAAAATTACTAAGGTAGTAAAAATGCTACTAACCTGTTACTTTTCAAACTCTACTTATGCTGAAGCTCATATTTCATATTTATACAAATTTAGTTCTACCAAAATTTTGGTTTTCCACTCACATTTCACATCATATATGGTTTATACTCACTTAATCTGAATGATTTAATATCCATATGTTCATATTCAATTCATACTCTATTCATATTGGTTCAAATTGATTTTAATCAATTTATTCACTTTGACCCATTAACTTACTTAGGTTAAATTTAACTTCCCAGAATTCAAATTCTCGGGTTTCTGTTTCAAACCCTTCTGAAATCACATAAATATATACATACATTTAAAATCATCTCAAATCCAAAACATTTGAAATTTCCATAGCTTGTCTTTTTTTTCAAACAAAATTCCTTCAAAATTATTCTAAGGTAGCAATTCATCACATTAGCAATTCATCACATAGAAACTCGAAAATGAACACCGATGATGGTCGACTCATCATCGGAATTATTTCCCATCTATTGGAGTGAGTTTAGTGCTTTATCACTTTAAAAATATATCTACTGATTTTTTTTGTTCAAAAACCCTTTCAGAGCATAACTATATTCTTTTAACATACTTCAGAAAATATTCTTCCAAACACCCAGGATTTGAAATTCCAAATTCTGATTTGAATTCAATTTTAATTTATCTTATTTGTATTTCATTCGTATACAAGTTCCATTTGGTTATATATAACCTTTCCAATTCTATAATATTATCTGAATATAATATTAACAACCAACTCATCCATATATGATAATAATTCCAGAAAATTATTATTTTTCTATCAAAAATAGAAATTTGAGTAAAATTATTTCATTTACCCACTTAAAAACAATATCGTGTTCAATCTTCTGTTTAAGTATTTACAAACTCTTATCGACGTCGTGGCGTCTCACGATTCGACCAGAATTCATAACCCACTCAATAGACTAGCCAACACAATATAAAACAATTTTTTTTAATTAACAAATACGCGCTCTCGTATATATACACTCAACTCATTCTAAGGTACTACTGACCCTATCTCTAATGAGCACATTTCCACCAAAGCCTAGGTATTTGCTCAACCTAAGCTCTGATACCAACTGTAACGTCCAGCAAATCCGTAATATCAGAGTTGACTACATACATCGTGTGACACCCCCTGTCCATTAATGTCACTCACAAAGGGAATGCATTAACATCTATGGAGCGTTTTAAGTGTGTACAGAACAGAAATGTAACGACCCATATTTTTACGGGTAATAATTAATTAATTTAATTATTTAAATAGTGATTTAGAGAATTAAATGGTCGTTTAATTAAATTGTATTGAATATTTAATTAATATAAATAATAGAATAATATATTTAATTCTGAAAATAATCAGAAATATTGGAATTTACAATATTCTGTGAATTTGATTATTTCTAAGATTTAATTAAGATTAAAATTGAATTAGAATGATGAATATATTTAAATAACGACAGTTTGAAAGTATAATTGTATTATAATTATAATCGAGCTCGAAATGGTGCTGCAGTTCGTAAATTGGCGATTCGAACTTCAACTGAATATACAGGGTCGGTTTTAAATCGGATTTCTGTGAAACAAGAAACGTTCAGAGGTGGTGAAGTATATTTTACTAATGGAAGAGAAAATCGAGATTTCATCGTATAGATTTTGATTTATGGCCGAATAAATTTTAAAATAGTCGTTGTGGAATTGTTTATAAACCATAACGATATATTTAATTTTAATTAAATATTGACTTCAAATTTAGACAAGCCCTTTGACACGTAGTGATAATTAAATTTTTAGAATTTTACTATAATTTTTAATTAATTAAATACGCAACTTTTTATTTGGAGTACTTTGCACCCTTAACCAATACATAAGGGGTTTCACAATATGAGTTAATCTACCGATATTAATATATTTTTGGAATTGCAGCACCTCATTGAATACAACGGTATTTTTATTTACGTTTATAGCGATCCATAAGTAAATGAATTATGTGTAGCATGGTACGCTAGAACTAAACTATCTCTACCCAAAACACTATAAATAATCATTAACTTTCTAACTTAAATTCATTCCATCGTTCCTCAGAAATAATCCGCCGCAACCTCTCTTCCCTTTTCTTCAGCAAAACGCAAGAAACAAAAATCCACAACAAATACAAACAAAATTCTATAAATCCTAAAATAAAAGTTTATGGGTTCAGCAAGGTGAGCTCTTCCTTCTGGTATGCCGATAGAAGGCTGCGACTCCATTTCTATTCACTAAAAAAATCCACAGTGAACTAGGGCTGAACGTTTTAGGAAATGGAAGCTTCGAATCATGAAACAAATGCTATATCTGGGTTTCTGGGGTTGAGTATTACGGCTTGGTGGGTGTTGGGCGATTTTGGTGGGTTTCGAGGTGCAAAAGGGATAAGATGGTTATAGAGGGGAAGAGATGTTGATGGTGGATTTAATGGTGAAGGCGGTTTGTGATTTACGAATGGGAGAGGGTGTTTAGTGGATGAAGCTGGAGAATTGGTTGCGGAAATTTGGTTTTTGGATTCGATGCTGGAGATGGAAGAATGTAAACGGGAGTAAGTGTGATGAAGCGGTTGTGTTGTGACTGGAAAGTGGACATGTGTGTGAACTAGAAACGGGAAGTGCGAAAGTAAAGTAGGGTGGAGGATGTGATTTGCGGTGAGAAATACTAGAAGGATTCGAATTCCTTTCATTGGGGAAGAAGACTTTTCTGGAGCAGGCTGAAATACTGGGTAAGGAAATGGGCCTTAAGGACGTGAGTTTGGAGGGGTGATGGGCTAAAATGTGGTAAGGCCCGAATAATGGTTTGTAGTAATGGACAGGAGTGGGTGTTGACGGATGGGAGTATAAAGCTTCAAAATGCCTTGGTAGTGTGTACAAGAGGAGTTGCGGTTACAGGAAAATATAAGGAAGAACATTTGGAAAAAGGTATAACGTTTAAAAAGTAAATAACGCTTAATTTAAATGTCAACTAAGATAATGATGATTAAATCGGTTTCATGTTTTGCTCAAGTATGAAGGCGAAAACAAAGTAGCAGGAAGGATTGTCCATTAAACGTAATATGAAATGATCAGTTTTAAGTGTATAAAATTTAAGAATATGTTATATTAGTCTAAAATCATGGATTGTATAATTATTAACGTAGTCATATGTTACAGAATTTCACAAAACCGATCACGCTTGAATTGTAACGACAAAATCTTCGTTGTGGCACTGATGTGGTGAGACCGAACATCATGGAACTATTGGACTGATTGGAGCTCGCTACAATTTATATCGAAATAAATTGTCTGATTAGAATCGACTATCGATTATCATTCTTTAACGATAATCGACAATGTGAGTAAAAACTCACCAACTCTGAACAGTTATATTTTTATCACGTATTCTTAGAACTGATAATTATCTGTTGATTGTTGTGTGTTAACTGTTTGGTTGAATTGCTTACGTATTGGTTGAAATTATAGATAACAATGTATATATAAATCGTTAATCGAAAATTGATTCTGTTTATCAGAATATTTTATACTCGTGTTGTTTAAAATCTATGATGCAGGAAAACAGGTTGGAGGGATCCAACAGGATTCCTCAATATTTATAATACTGTTTGTTTTCATGTATTGTGTTATATGATGTGATATAATCTGTGATTGATTATAATGACACTGGTCTTGTTAATTGGTATTTTAAATACCATAATAAATACTGGAATGTGAAAAGGGAATTATCAAAGTGTATATTGAAAATAATATATTTATAAAATCAAAAGGTTTTATAAAAGGAAGATATTTAGAAAACGAGTAAAGTTTTATAAAAGGAAAATGTTTATAAAACGAATAGTTTTTGAATAAAGGAATATTATTTATAAAATAAAATAATTATTAAAGGAATATTTATTTTGAAAATAAACATGATTTATAAAAAGGAAGTTGACGAGATATAAAGGAGTTAATCAGATTTTGTTATTTGAAGTCGAGTTAATCGAATATGGTTAGTCGAATAGAGTTAATCGAACAGAGTTAATCAATTGGAGTTTATCGACTATTAGTTATTCGAATAGAGTTAATCAAACAGAGTTAATCAAATAGAGTTAAAGGAATAGAGATAAGCAAAATTAGAAACTGACTAGAATTAATAAGTTGAATGATTTCCTGAGTATCGATCTGATGTTGGTTTCGGCCTTCGGGGTTTATACTTAGGAAGTTGTTATCTTGCTAGTTACAGTCAGGGACTGATAGTTGTGTAATGATAGTGATATGTAAATTAACAATGGAAATGTTTTCCAGTGTTAATAACATATATTTTCTAAACATAGAAAATAAGGAAATGTGAATATATATATACAAATATATATGATGAATGATGATTGATCGATATAATTTCCATCTGGAAATAATATCGTTGTTTGCACATGTGTTTTTCTTTGATAGTTAAATCACAGACTATAAAAATTTTGACCATTTTAACGTTGTTAACTTGGAGAGACCGGTTGGATTATTATCTGAAGAACCACTCCATATTGGCATAAGCGTTGCGTATCAAGTACGCTGAATATATTGAAGACAGAGTAAAGTGAAAGGGCTGTTGTATAAATCTTAGATAAAAATTACCTAAGATTGATGTACTGAATAGTGCCTTCGGTTTGTCCAGTCCCAGGACGACCTGTATGGAAGAATGTCTGACAGAGTATATTTAATTGATCGCGAAAGTTGATCTCTTCAAACGTATTTACGTTTGCTGGTGGAGGAATTCGTTTCTCTTAGCTGTATACCCGTGGTATTTTTGGGCAATCAATTTGTGATTTGGCGGGTATGACGATGTGACATTCAAAGTGAATAAATGTGTGATCTGTCAGAGATAAGCGTGGCCTCTAGCCTCACAACCGGGAAATGACAAAAATTGGGCAGGCAGCATGACTATGTAGGTCGCACCTATTAGGGTGCATAATCACCTGATCTAGAGTTTCATTTACTTCTAAAAATCTATTGTCGATGCTGTCCCATTCGAGGAACGGTTGCCGATCCTAACCGTTGGTGATATACATTCGATACAGTCCAGCGAAATGAGTGGTCGGTCATGTGTGGCCGGGTTGCAAGATGTTCTTGTTGAACCCAGTGTATTCCTCTCTAGAGGTACACTAGCGAAAGGTGGTTCCATACCTTGTCATAGTTGGAAATCCATTACCCAATATGTGCTTGCAGTTTTTGTTGTATACTATATATGTAGAACGTGAGATGAAAGTGTTTCTGCTAGATGATTATTATATTGTGGTTGATATACATTATTATTGTATCAAAAGGTTTTTGATATAAAGATATTTTGGATTCTCATAAGGGAAAAACCCATTCTGTTATACGGCATGGTCTTATGAGATATTGTTTACTTGTTCGAACTATTTTAAACTATTTTACTCACACCAGTCCCATGACTGGTGTGACGGCCCGCCCCGCACCAGCCTGCATTTCCTCCGAAAGTGCGCTGTACACATGCCCAACCAGCACGGGACGGTCGTCAGGAGAAAGGAAAGAAGAGAATGAACTGATCAAGGAACCTGTAGAATGTCTCACAGCGCATCGGATAAAATATAATAATAACTTACTTGACATAAAACAGGCAAGACAGTGCATAAGCTGATAACTAATAATCAATGTCAACATCAGAGCAGCGGAAATCCAAATACAGCTTATTACAACTTTCCGAATTTACTGTCTCTAACAAAAGAAAACTAAAGTAGAAGATGCACCACCAATGCCCAAGCAGTGATCTTCAACAACACAGGGAGAATACTATATATATTACGTGGAAGCCTCCTGCTCGTCTCCGGATCATCTACCCGTGCATCACCAGCTAACCTGTCTCTAGTCTGCTCGTGTGAGCACCCAGAGTAATAAGAAGAGACATAAAACTCTGGGTCAGACATAAAGCCTGGTGTGAGCGATAAGCATCTAAACAGAATGATAACAGGTATACTAAACCATACCTGAACCTGGACCTACAACCAAAGAGTTAGTACCACATACCGTACAATACTCCAAGGTGCCATAACGAATAGTGTAAAGAATACGGGGGTGGGGTGTGTATGTCATAATGATAGCAAACAAACCATCCATAGCAACCATCCTCACATCTCTCACTCAGTGCGTAAAGCATACGACATCTACCACTTTGGAACACTAGACAAAATTGAGGTAACGACGAATCCCGACTTGTAGAAACCCTGCTATGACCAAGCTAAACATATAGAGTCATGACCAAACATTTCAATGACCCACTTCATTGGTTGTAGCCCTTGGTTCTACCGATGCCATAATGGCCCTGAATCCGCCTTCGTACCTCCTACCATAGTGGTCCAAAGCTATAGACGTCGATAACCCCTTGGCACGCGTCCCGCAGCAAAGCCCAATCATGAAGCCCACTCATTGGTTCCCAGCTGGATTCTGAGTCAAAGCTCCTCATTTGGTCTTCCTTTGCATCTCGGGTTTTGATCGAATTGGAGTGGGTCTTCAGAAGAGTTGTCGTGCAGTAGCAGCCCTAGAATACGGTTCGGTTCGGTGGTCATTACCCTCGTCGGTTCGGTTCGGTCCTCCTTCCTTGTCATCTTTCCATTCGGTTCGGGTCGGGTACTCCACTTCGGGTCGGGTCGGTGTCCTCCTCCGGGTCGGGTCGGGTGTCCTTCCTTCCAGTGCTCCGATCCGCTCCCTCATTTCTTCACGTATTCCGATCCGATCCCTCCTTGCCATCTGATCCGCGTGGCCTTCCCTCTTGCTAGTTCTCCCAAATGTTTACTTCCGATCCGAGCCCTGCGTCTCCAAGTCGATCCGATCTGGCCTCCAATTATTCTTCCGATCCGATCCCCTTGTCCACTCCAACTCTAAGTAAACGGCCTTCCTTCTCTCCAAGCCTCCTATGTGCCAAACTCCAGTTCGGGTCGGTTTTCTTGCCCAGTTCACATATCCGATCCGAGCCTCATCCGATCCGAACCGGTTAGGAATCCTGCACATTTCTGCAACTTTCCAGCGAGCTTTCTACGCCATTCGACGACGTTTTCGACCAATTTAACTATTCTAATCAATCATAAAACACACTATAGAGTCATAGCAACATGTAATAGCAACCACAAACAGCAACCAACAATTCAAATGAATCAACATGGATCAAAAGTGGCTAAAACCTCATATTTTCCTATAATCCCTCTTAATCATGTTTTAAGCATACGATTAGCAAAACACATCGAAATTAACCCAAATTTCTAACAGAGCCTTAAAACATTATTTTAGAATTTTAAGAATTTTTCCAGAATTTATTTACGTATAAATTCGCTAATCTTCACTAATTACCCTTAATCACCGTAATTAGTGCAAAAACTATGCAAATCACTCACCTTGGCCACAAATGAAACACCAAATCTGAAATACTCTCTGTTTGGGTCGAATTCCTATGTATAGCAGCAGCTCCAACCTCGCTTTGTTGCTATTTGGCCTTGCTTTGATGTAGTTTAGGCTTAATCTTCACTAAAAATGTGTTTTGGAGAGGTTTTAGAGGATGGAAGCCATTACTAAGGTCTCAAGAAGGTTTGTGGCGGCACAAAACTGAAATGAAAGTGATAACCTAACCCTAATCAGTCCTCCTATACCTCTAAACACGAAATTCACCTCTGGGCCTAGCTGCTAATCACCCGGTTAAGCCCAATTAAGCTGTTTTTCACCATCTGAAACTTGTTTCAGCCATATCTCCCAAACAGTGAGTCCGTTTGACTAATGTGACCACTCTACGGAAAGAGAAACCATCATCCGAAGCCAATGGAAGTGGTTTCAGGTCAAAATTCCTTTCCAGTCAAAAGTTATGGCCAAAACAGTGCCAACTAGGGGTAAAATGGTCATTTAAAAATCGGCAAAAATCATGAACATGGGAAATGACCCCAATAGTCGTCTCCCAAAGTTACATGACCATACGACTTCGTATGTGATAGAAATAAATATTCTACGATCCTATGATGCGTAGAATGCGGGTCGTTACACTCTCCCCCCCTTAAGAAATTTCGTCCCCGAAATTCCTTAACCCAAAACATACAAATGATCCCGCATGCCTAATAGCCACGTACAACAATCAAACATGCAAAACAAGCAAACAAGCCTATCCTAGCATGCGGAAAACTAAATCGAAGTCAAAATTTTACCAGGCAAAGAGTTCTGGGTGTGTCTTCCTAATGTCCTCCTCTGTCTCCCAAGTACAATCACTCTCGTCCTCGCTCCACTGAACCTTGACTAGCTTCACCGCCTTCCTTCGAAGTTGCTTCATGTCGTGCTCGACAATACGGGCCGGCTTGCGGTTCCCAACCGCCTCGGGTTCTACTTCGAAGTCCTCTAACTGATCAGGTGAAATAGTCATATCTGAGTCGTGAACGAACTTCCTTAGTTGGGAAACTTGAAATACGTTGTGAACTCCCGCCATTTTCTTTGGTAAGTCAATTCTATATGCCAAATTCCCGACTAGTTCAAGAACAGGGAATGGGCCAACGAATCTTGGTGCCAACTTGCCTCTCCTGCCAAATCGTATTACGCTCTTCAACGGAGAGATCTTGACAAACACCAAGTCACCAACGGAGAATTTTAAGTCTCTTCTTCTCTTATCAGCATAACTTTTCTGCCTATCTTGGGCAGCCTTCATTCGTCGTTGAATGGTCTTGATTTTATCTGAAGTTTCCCTCACCACATCTGGTCCAAGCATAAACTTCTCGCCAGTCTCTATCCAACATGATGGTGAGTTGCATGGTCTTCCGTACAAAGCTTCAAACAGAGCCATACCGATACTGGATTGGTAGCTATTATTATATGCAAACTCTACTAGATGTAAATGGTCATCCCATGATCCACCAAAATCCAATATACATGCTCTCAAGAGATCTTCCAAAATACGGTTCACCCTCTCCGTCTGACCATCGGTCTGAGGATGATATGCGGTACTGAGATGTAACTCTGACCCTAGAGCCTCTTGTAAGCTCTTCCAAAACCCACTAGTGAACAACGGGTCTCGGTCGCTCACAATGATTTTAGGTACTCCATGAAATCTCACTACCCACTTCATATACAATTCTGCTAACTTAGCTGTCGTTCTGGTCGATTTGACTGGTATAAACCTTGCACTTTTAGTTAGTCGATCTACAATTACCCAAATGCTGTCATATCCCGATCTAGTCCTTGGTAAACCATCGATGAAATCCATCGAGACTTGCTCCCATTTCCATTCGGGAATTTCTAAGGGCTGTAACAACCCACTAGGCTTCTTTTGCTCGGCTTTAACTAGCTGGCAATTCATGCACTTGGATATAAACTTCCCAACGTCTCTTTTCATCCCTTCCCAGTAGTAAGTCTGCTTCATATCTCGATACATCTTGTTACCACCGGGGTGTATAGTCAGCTTTGAGTGATGACATTCTCTAAGCACTTCATCCCTCAATCCATTGACATTGGGTACAACAAGCTTTCCATTCTTTCTAAGCCATCTATCTCGATCAAGCCCATACTTGTTCATCTCCTCATCGATACCCATCTCTAACTTGGAGATGATCTCCAATAGGTTAGGATCGTCCCTCTGACTAGAGCCGATCCGCTCAATCAAAGTGGGTTTGATCGTCAAACTTGCTAACTTTTATGGATCCAATTCGCACTTTGGTCTGAAATCAAACCCCGCGATAAACTCCAGTTGCTTCCATTCAAGGAACATAGCCCCTAGGCTGGCATGTCTCCTACTCAATGCATCAGCCACCGCATTGCCCTTTCCCGGTGTGTATGCGATGTCAAAATCATAGGAAGCTAAGAACTCTAACCATCTCTGCTGACGGAGATTCAGATCTTTCTGAGAGAAGAGATACTTTAACGACTTATGATCTGTAAACAGCTCAAATCTTTCTCCCAAGAGATAGTGTCTCCACATCTTTAATGCGAACACGATTGCTGCCAATTCTAAATCATGGGTAGGGTATCTTCTCTCGTGCGGTTTCAATTGCCGACTTGCGTTAGCTACAACCCTACCGCCTTGCATCAATACAGCACCCAGTCCGGTACCACAGGCATCCGTGTATACCGTCATCTCTTCATCCCCCTTAGGAATGACTAACACTGGTGCGCTTGTCAACTTGTCCTTTAGACTTTTGAATGCATTCTCGCACCTTTCATCCCAGACAAAAGCTTGATTCTTCTTGGTCAACTGGGTCAATGGTGCTGCTATCTTGGAGAAACCTTGGATAAACTTACGATAATATCCCGCTAACCCCAAGAAACTTCTTACATCTGTTGCATTTTTGGGCGTAGGCCAATCCTGTACCGCAGCCACCTTTGCCGGGTCCACGACAATACCGTTCTCTGATACAACATGGCCCAAGAACCTCACTTCCCTCTTCCAGAAGTGACACTTAGAAAACTTTGCTTTCAATTGGTGTTTTCTCAACACCTCCATCACTACTCTTAAATGTTCCTTGTGTTCTTCCTCTGTCCTCGAATATACCAAAATATCATCAACGAACACAAGGACAAACTTATTCAACTGATCTCTGAATACCCTATTCATAAGATCCACAAAATATGCTGGGGCATTGGTCAGCCCGAATGGCATGACCAACCACTCATAAAATCCAGACGGCGTCCGAAATGCCGTTCTAGCTATACTCTCAGCTTCCACTCTAAGCTGATGAAAACCTGTCGCGAGATCCATGTAACGGCTGGAAATTTCCGACTCCTCGAGAGTCGGAAATTCTGAGGACGTTAGTGAAAGAATTTAGAAGGTGAGAAAGAAAAGATAGAACTAATAGAATAGAAGAAGAAGAACACCAGAATCATCAGAGTAACACGAATCTCACAGCGGAACGAATAACATATAATATATAACATAGCTTTGCAGTAAACAGTTATATATATACAATAGCACTTATCAGAGTACAACACTTACAACACAACGGAAATAACTATAGCTATAAAATCTTGCAGCCTCCTGCTCCAAGCTCTCGAAGTATATCTGTAAATCCCGACTACTTGACTGCCCGTACAAATTTAGGCACCCAAGAGTTTAGGGAAAACAACAAAGTAAACTCCGGGTCAGTCATGGGACTGGTATGAGTAAAATAGTTTAAAACAGGTATAGGATATCTCATAAGACCACGCCGTGAATACGGAACGTGTTTTTCCCTTATGAGTATCTGAGCAACTTTGACAAGCAATATCATTGTGATATTATAATAATGTCTAAGTACAAATAGGTATCAATCTAGCAGAAACGCTTGCATCTCACGTTCTACATACATAGTATAAAATCATAAACCGCAGGGCTCTTATCGGAGAATGGATTCCAACAGACAAGGTATGGGAGCACCTTCTGAATAGTGTACTCTAGAGGTGATACACTCAGGGTTCAACAAGAACGTCTTGCAACCCGGCCACACATGACCGCTCACTCATTTAGCTTGAGTGTCGCGAATATATTGCCACCACGGTTATAGGCCGTCAAACCGTCATCCGAATATACAGAATCAAAAAGAAGTATAAATATGGATATTCCCTAGATCGGTGACAATACACCCTGCTAGGGAATGACCCAACTAGCCATGCTGCCTAGCCCAACTTTTGTTACTTCCTGCTGTGAGGCTAGAAGCTACGTCTATCTTCAGAACATCTGATCACCATTCACTTTGAATGCCACATCGTCATACCCGCCAAATCACAAATTGACTTATTCAAAAATAACACGGGTATACAGCTAAGAGAAACGAATTCCTCCGCCACCAAATGTGAATACGTTTGAACAGATCAACTTACGCGATCCATTGGATATACTCTGTCAGACCTTCTTCCATATACGTTGTCCTGGGACTGGACAAACCGAAGGCACTATTCAGTATATCCATCTTAGTCACTGTTATCTAAGACTTATACAACAGCCCTTGCACTTTACTCCGCCTTCAATTTATCTTTGGCAGATATTGCTCGCAACGCTTATGCCAATACAGAGTGGTTCTTTGGATAATAATCCAACCGGTCTCTCCATATTAACAACGTTAAAATGGTAAAAACTTTGATAGTCTATGATTCAACTATCAAATGAAAACATGTCGGTGTACAAACAACGATCTTATTTCCAAATGGGAATTCGATCGATCAATCATCATATGTTCATATTTCCTTATTTCATATATTTAGAAAATATATGTTATTAATCATTGGAAAACATTTCCATAGCTTATTTTCACATCACTATTATTTCGCAACTATCAGTCCCTAACTGTAACTAGTATGAGAACAATTCTCTAAGTATCAATTCGGAAGGTCGAAACCAACATCAGATCGTCACTTAGAAAACCGTTCAACTTACCCTCTCCAGTTAGTTTCTGCATTTGCTTAACTCTATTTCTTAAATTCTTATCATGAAAACATTTCATTTTCTATGTTTAGAAAACATATCTGACTATATTTGGAAAATGTTTCCAAAACTCATTTACGGATTTCCAATGAACGTTGTATAAAACATCGTTTCGCTTAATCCATTTATCGCTTATTCCTTAGCTTTATTCCTAATCAACCTTTTAGATCGAACCACAACTATTCCTTTGTCAATTCTGAAGTCAATCAAGTTGGGGTATAGTTACCTCTCAGACCTTAATTGAACAACGTCCTTTACTGTGAAATAGATGAAGTTCGTCACTCACTTTTTACAATCATCTGTTTACGCAAATTCTCGGATTCAGGTTACGAATCCACTTCTTATATGACAGCGTTTGATTATAACTATAACGTTATAATTCCTACTTCTGCAATATCTCCTAAATTATAACTTTATCTCCTAACTCGAATAATTTAACAGACACCTAATTTCTAAATCAATAACTAATCTTGATTTAAACCCTCGAAAGTAAATAGTACTTTCCCGAATTCGCTATAATCGAATTCGACGTATAACTCTCGTTCGAGAAATCTCTATTTGATTAACTCCTCTTCGAATAACCTATATTCGATTTTCTCTCTTCGAATAACTCATATTCGAAATCTCTCTCTTTCGAATAAACAATATTCGATCTCTTTCTTTCGAATATGCCATATTCGAAAATCTCCTTTCGATTTACTAATCGATAACTCCTTTCGATCAAACTAAAATCGATAACTCCTTTAACTCTATTCGAATAATTAATATTCGACTAACTCTTTTGGATCAACTCATTTGATTAACCCCTTCGAATAATTAATTCGAATAACTTACCTTTGAATAACCAATATTCGATTTACTCTAACTCGATTAACTTAATTCTAGTCGATTTACTCCATTTCGATTCAACTTAATTCAAATCGATTAACTTAACTCAAATGATTTACTCCTTTCGAATAACTAAATTCGATTTAACTCTTCTCGAATAACTAAATTCGATTAACTCAAATTGAATAACTAATATTCAATTAACTCTTACATGTTTAACTCTATTCGAATAAGTAATTCGAATCACTCTATTGTGTTTAACTCTATTCAAATATCTAATTCGAATAACTCATTTCGAATAACTAAATTCGATTAACTCTTTTAACTTTACTCGAATAACTATATTCGATTAACACCTTCTTTCGAATAACTATATTCGATTAACTCTTCGACTAACTCCTTTGGATTAACTAACTTCGAATAACTCCTTTGGATTAACTAACTTCGAATAACCAATATTCGATAACTACTCTTCGAATAAATAATATTCGGTAACTCTTCTCAAATGAATAACATTTGATTTCTCCACTCGAATAAACTATATTCGATTACTCTTCCCTCGAATATACTATATTCGATAACTCTACTTCGGATAAGTGATATTCGACAACTCTACTCGATTAACTCTACTTGGATAACTCTACCCGGTCAACTTAACTGGTTTAACCTAACTGGTTAACTCTAACTGGTTAACTCTAACTGGTCAATTCTAACTGATTATCTCAAATGGTTTAACCTAACTGGTTAACTCGTCTCGATTAACTGAACTAATCCACTTAGTTTAACTTAGCTAATTCACGTTGATTAACTCTAACCGATTCACTTAGTTTTTAACTCAAATAATTCACATTGATTAACTCTAACCGATTCACTTAGTTTAACTCAACTAATTCACATTGATTAACTCTAACTGATTCACTTAGTTTAACTCAACTAATTCACTTCAATTAACCACTTAGTTAACTTAACTAATTCACTTCGATTAACCACTTCGTTTAACTTAACTAATTCACATCGATTAACCACTTAGTTTAACTTAACTAATTCACATTGATTTACTCTAACCGATTCACTTAGTTTAACTTAACTAATTCACTTCGATTAACTCGACCAATTCACTTGGTTAACTCCTATTTATTTAACAAATAAATATCTCCTTTAGTTTAATTCTATTTATTTAATCTCTAAATAAATATCCTTTATATTTCTTTTAACGAATATAATTCCTTTATATTTTGATTAACAAATATATCCCCTTATATTCGATTAACATATATATCCCCTTGCATTTGATTTACAAATATAATTCTTTTATATTTGTTTTTACCAACTATATTCCTTTATATTCAGAATTCTTTTTCTTATATATATATATATATATATATATAAAATCCCTTGATTTTATAAAAATAAACTATTTTCAAAATATACTTTGAAAACCCCTCTACTACATTCTGGTATTTCTCATGGTATTTAACACACCATATAACAACGATAAATATCGTCCCACCACACATAATGACACAAATTATATACATCACATTATATATCACAATATAAAAATCGCAGTAAAATAACTGTTGAGGAATCCAGTTGGATTCCTCCAACCTGTTTCCCTGCACCACAGATGTTAGACAATACAACAACATCGATTTCACTTCACTGTGAAATATTCTGATAGCTGAATCAACATATGACTATTTAACGGTTTATATATATACGTAAATATATATATAAAATCTCTGCTAACTGACTAGCAGTTCAATCAAACAGTCAACACACAGTCAACCAGTCAAACAGATAATATTTTAACAGTTCTAAAAATACAACGTGAAAATAAAACTGTTTAGAGTTTGTGAGATTTACTCACATTGACGCGTTAGCCGTTAAATAACGGTTTGCGTTATTTGACTTAGTCGGACAATTTATTTCTCCATAAATTGTAATGAGATCGGATCCACTCCCAGTCAGTTCCAGCGTGTAGCCACCGTCCCTACGATCCCAACGCAACTTACGGTTCGTGATTCTGATTTCATATGACCGAGATATACATTTTTAAAGTATGAATACAAATTTAAATAAAAACAATGGATACTTTTCCTTTATACCCTTTTATTGGGCCTTACCTTATACGTTGGCCCATATCCCTTCATAACTACCCAAACCCACCAATCCTTCTTCTTCCCTCCTGTCTACTCCTGTCGATCCCATTCCAGTGCCGTTTCCCACATTTCAAACCTCCCTAGCTCTTTCAATTTTCAGCAATAAATCCAAACAAAAATAGTTATAATTCCTCTCTTCAAAAACCGAATCACCTCATCCCTTTCCAGACAGTTCGGTCCCCTCTTTCCCATCACGGGTTCCAGCGCCTCCCAGCGTCAAACGACCGAACACCCACCACCATCTCGAAAGACTCGGCCTTCCTCAGACCCTCGCAATGTTGAACTCGCGCGATAACCTCAGACAGACTCACGAACAGAAATTCCGTCGCATCTCTCTTCCTTCTTCTTTGAAACTGGCCAGCTCAACGTACTGTTGCGGTAGTTTCCTCCGCACCTTCCTACACAGTTAAACAACGCCTGCTCCACATTTGCGTTGAACAGCCCGCTTCCCTCGAGTTACAGAGGATCGAACAACCATTTTCGAGCTAGAAATTCATCATTCCAGCACTACTTTTCCTCCTGCATGTTGTTTTCCTTCACTCCGTTGCTCCATCGAGAAGAAGTCTCGGATCTTGGAAAGAAGCACACACGCTGCCCTATACCCAACGAACAAAAAAACATTCGAACTCCCTCGAAACCCAGACGAAATCGAAGAGGATGATACCACGATCTCATATATATTTATCTCGTGATTTAATGCTTTTTATAGGAATTGTTTTGATTTTTACTTGGGATGAATTTCACGTTTTCACAAATTTAGAGCTGGCGGCCGAGCTCCTGTTGACTTCGAAAAATGAAACGCTAGGGTTAAAGAGTTAAAGGTGTATTTAGTATGGCGGTTAGGTAATGTGAGTGGCTGAGAAGGGATGGAGCGTGGCTTGTTTTAGATCAAGGAATATGTTAGGATATTTGTTTCGGTTTAAAAGATTTTGGTCATCACCTTTTACAAAACTTCGTCAATTACGAACTGCTATAGACAGAGTTGATCATACCATTGTGACGACCAATGTACCACGATCCCAAAGATATAATAATACCGGTAGGTGGACTCATATTTTGAAAGTTCAAAAATGTTGGTTTCAGGGTGCGAAATACTTCAAATAAAAAGTCACTTATTTAATTAATTAAAAATTACAATAAAATCCTAAAAATTAAATTATTACTACTTCCCAAAAGAACCTTGTCTAAATTCAAACCCGATTTCTAGTAATATCGAATAATCCGTTACGGTCGATAAACGATTCTATAACGACTATTTTAAAATTTGATTTGGACACATCTCAAAATCTACACGACGAAATCCCGATTTTTCTCTTCCACTAGAAAGATATACTCCACCAGCTCCACACGTTTCTTGTTTTACAGAAATCCGGCTTAAAACGAATCCTGTACATTCAGTTGAAGTTCGAATCGCCAAATTTCAAACTGCCGCGACGTTTAAGGTTCGTTTTAATTATAATTATAATTTATAAGTTCGAACGTTGTACTTTAAGTTATCGATATCGCCAAATCGATATATAAATAATTAAATAAATTAATTATTCGACAGCTAATCAAAACGCGCCATTACAATCCAACTGAGAAAATATTCTCGCGCCACTCAACCGATCGAACAAATCATCTATCCGCGGTAGAGTTTACTTGTTCTTCCTCGTCACTTTATTCAACTCGCGGTAGTCTACACACAAACAAAGGGAACCATCCGCCTTGGTAGCAAACACAACTGGTGCTCCCCATTCAGAAACACTCCTTCTGATAAATCCCTTCTTCAAAAGATCGCTGACTTGCACCTCGAGCTCTTGCTGCTCTCTTGGTGCCATACGACGAAGTGGCATCACTATAGGCCTAGCATCCTTTACCAAATCAATACGAAACTCAATCTCTCGGTGTGGTGGAAGTCCGGTCACTTCTTCGAAAACATCCGGATACTGGCCAACCACGGGCAAACCTGACAACTCACTATGCGGAATGTCGAGGGAGTTTAGAAAACTAGCCAATACCCCCTTACTGGGTAGACCACCAAACATTATCCTTCGCCCATCATCCGCTCTAGCTGTCACCAACAAGCCCTCACAGTCTACCACCACCCCGTATCTTTGGAGCCAATCTACTCCCAAAATAATGCCAAACCCAGTAAAGCCCAAAACAAAGCAATCACAAACAAACATGCATCCATGACTCGATAAGACCACATTACGACAAATCATGCTAAGGCTAGTCGAACCACCAATCGGGTTCGTCACTACTAAAGGTCTATCGACAATCTCGGGCTCCAATCCCAACGTGTCTACCAGGTCACTAGATATGAAAGAACTGGAAGCTCCAGTATCAAACAAAACTCTAACAGGAACATCGTAAACAGAAAGCATACCTTGAATGACGACATTCTTTCCCTTCTCCGCCGCTGTTGGGGCATTCGACGAAGAAGGAATAGCATTAAGAGCGTAGGCTTTCACCATTTGCTTTTCCTTAGGGGGCTGTGGACACTTGTCCTTGTGATGTCCCATTTGGCCACAGTTGAAGCACTTCCTATCCGCTGGCTTGGCCCGACAATTACTAGCATAATGGCCCTTCTTACCACAGCTGAAGCACTCCACATCTTGCTTATTCCTTTTCTTCTGTCCATCTTTAGTCTGATTCTGCTTTCTCTTATTCTGGGAACCACCCTTGCCTCCACCACTTGCTTGTGGCTTTGGCTCATCTGCGGATGCAACCTCAGTCTTCGGCTTAGGGTAGAGACTTTCTGACCTCAATGCTTTCCCTACAATCGACTCAAACGACTCATCGATGTGGTTAATAAGTCTTTCCCCCAAGTACTGGTCCAAACCGGTTATGAATTTCTCATTCTTCTTCTCGGCAGTATTAATAAGAGATAACCCATATTTCGACAAAGTGTCGAATTCAGCAATATACTCCGAGACTGCTCTGCCATTCTGCTTGAGCTCCAAGAATTTCTTAAACAGTACTGACTTCTGAGCAGCTGGAATGAACTTCTCGCTAAAGCGAGCCTTAAACTGCTCCCAAGTAATCTGATCTTCGGGAGTAGCTGCCTATATAGCATTCCACCAATTCATTGCCCGCCCTTGCAGTTGACGGGACGCTAGCTTTCTCTTCATCGCATCCTCGATACCCAAATCCTCAAAGATACGTTCGCAACTATCCAACCAATCTTGAACATCCGTGGCCGACTCCGTTCCGTGGAACGGCTTTCCACCAAGGCTAGTATAATCCTTATTCAACTTGGCGAAGTCGACTCTTGGCGCCTGCACTATTGGACCACTACCATTTCCATCATTGGGAGCTGCCCTCTGTACATCTCTAAGCATCTCTCTCATGAGGTCAGTAAACATCGTCCTCATGTCAGCAGCATTCCCATTATTGGCTCCCCTACCAGCACCTCTAGTATATCGGCTCATCGTCAATCTGAAAAAGGAAACGATTAACGACTCCATAGTGGTGCTAGTGCAGTACGACTTCATCCTTATACTAGTAATAGTATATATATATAGCTTTTAAAAACCAAAGTAATCACAAATACGCTCTCTCGTATACGTATATTATCTCTCCTTGATAACTTCCCTAGGTTAACTACGCAACCTAGAGCTCTGATACCAAGTGTGACGGCCCGCCCCGCACCAGCCTGCATTTCCTCCGAAAGTGCGCTGTACACATGCCCAACCAGCACGGGACGGTCGTCAGGAGAAAGGAAAGAAGAGAATGAACTGATCAAGGAACCTGTAGAATGTCTCACAGCGCATGGGATAAAATATAATAATCACATACTTGACATAAAACAGGCGAGACAGTGCATAAGCTGATAACTAATAATCAATGTCAACATCAGAGCAGCGGAAATCCAAATACAGCTTATTACAACTTTCCGAATTTACTGTCTCTAACAAAAGAAAACTAAAGTAGAAGATGCACCACCAATGCCCAAGCAGTGATCTTCAACAACACAGGGAGAATACTATATATATTACGTGGAAGCCTCATGCTCGTCTCCGGATCATCTACCCGTGCATCACCAGCTAACCTGTCTCTAGTCTGCTCGTGTGAGCACCCAGAGTAATAAGAAGAGACATAAAACTCTGAGTCAGACATAAAGCCTGGTGTGAGCGATAAGCATCTAAACATAATGATAACAGGTATACTAAACCATACCTGAACCTGGACCTGCAACCAAAGAGTTAGTACCACATACCGTACAATACTCCAAGGTGCCATAATGAATAGTGTAAAGAATACGGGGGTGGGGTGTGTATGTCATAATGATTGCAAACAAACCATCCATAGCAACCATCCTCACATCTCTCACTCAGTGCGTAAAGCATACGACATCTACCACTTTGGAACACTAGACAAAATTGAGGTAACGACGAATCCCGACTTGTAGAAACCCTGCTATGACCAAGCTAAACATATAGAGTCATGACCAAACATTTCAATGACCCACTTCATTGGATGTAGCCCTTGGTTCTACCGATGCCATAATGGCCCTGAATCCGCCTTCGTACCTCCTACCATAGTGGTCCAAAGCTATAGACGTCGATAACCCCTTGGCACACGTCCCGCAGCAAAGCCCAATCATGAAGCCCACTCATTGGTTCCCAGCTGGATCCTGAGTCAAAGCTCCTCATTTGGACTTCCTTTGCATCTCGGGTTTTGATCGAATTGGAGTGGGTCTTCAGAAGAGTTGTCGTGCAGTAGCATCCCTAGAATACGGTTCGGTTCAGTGGTCATTACCCTCGTCGGTTCGGTTCGGTCCTCCTTACTTGTCATCTTTCCATTCGGTTCGGGTCGGGTACTCCACTTCGGGTCGGGTCGGTGTCCTCCTCCGGGTCGGGTCGGGTGTCCTTCCTTCCAGTGCTCCGATCCGCTCCCTCATTTCTTCACGTATTCCGATCCGATCTCTCCTTGCCATCTGATCCGCGTGGCCTTCCCTCTTGCTAGTTCTCCCAAATGTTTACTTCCGATCCGAGCCCTGCGTCTCCAAGTCGATCCGATCTGGCCTCCAATTATTCTTCCGATCTGATCCCCTTGTCCACTCCAACTCTAAGTAAACGGCCTTCCTTCTCTCCAAGCCTCCTATGTGCCAAACTCCAGTTCGGGTCGGTTTTCTTGCCCAGTTCACATATCCGATCCGAGCCTCATCTGATCCGAACCGGTTAGGAATCCTGCACATTTCTGCAACTTTCCAGCGAGCTTTCTACGCCATACGACGACGTTTTCGACCAATTTAACTATTCTAATCAATCATAAAACACACTATAGAGTCATAGAAACATGTAATAGCAACCACAAACAGCAACCAACAATTCAAATGAATCAAAATGGATCAAAAGTGGCTAAAACCTCATATTTTCCTATAATCCCTCTTAATCATGTTTTAAGCATACGATTAGCAAAACACATCGAAATTAACCCAAATTTCTAACAGAGCCTTAAAACATTATTTTAGAATTTTAAGAATTTTTCCAGAATTTATTTACGTATAAATTCGCTAATCTTCACTAATTACCCTTAATCACCGTAATTAGTGCAAAAACTATGCAAATCACTCACCTTGGCCACAAATGAAATACCAAATCTGAAATACTCTCTGTTTGGGTCGAATTCCTATGTATAGCAGCAGCTCCAACCTCGCTTTGTTGCTATTTGGCCTTGCTTTGATGTAGTTTAGGCTTAATCTTCACTAAAAATGTGTTTTGGAGAGGTTTTAGAGGATGGAAGCCATTACTAAGGTCTCAAGAAGGTTTGTGGCGGCTCAAAACTGAAATGAAAGTGATAACCTAACCCTAATCAGTCCTCCTATACCTCTAAACCCGAAATTCCCCTCTGGGCCTAGCTGCTAATCACCCGGTTAAGCCCAATTAAGCTGTTTCTCACCATCTGAAACTTGTTTCAGCCATATCTCCCAAACAGTGAGCCGTTTGACTAATGTGACCACTCTACGGAAAGAGAAACCATCATCCGGAGCCAATGGAAGTGTTTTCAGGTCAAAATTCCTTTCCAGTCAAAAGTTATGGCCAAAACAGTGTCAACTAGGGGTAAAATGGTCATTTAAAAATCGGGAAAAATCATGAACATGGGAAATGACCCCAATAGTCGTCTCCCAAAGTTACATGACCATACGACTTCGTATGTGACAGAAATAAATATTCTACGATCCTATGATGCGTAGAATGCGGGTCGTTACAACTGGCCCGGTGTTTATTTTGTTTTGTTTTCCCTAAACTCTTGGGTGCCCAATTTTGTACGGCCAGTTAAGTAGTCGAGATTTGCAGATACTTGAAGAGCTGGAGTAGGAGGCTTCAGATCATATAGCTATAGTTTATTTCCGCTGTGTTGTAAGTGTTGTACTTTGATAATGATGTATATTCAAGTACAGATTTATATTTCAAAGTTATGTTATATATATTATATGTTATTTGTTCTGTTGTGAGGTTCGTGTTACTCTGATGTTGTGTTCTTCTTCTTCTTCTATTCTAAGTTTCTATCTTATCTTTCCTCACCCTCTATTTTCTTTCATTAACTACCGGTATTTTCGATCCTTGGATGTTTGATGTGTGTTGTATATCGGATAACCAAAATCGACAAATTTCCGGGACGTTACAGTTGGTATCAAAGCAAAGGTTAAGTAATTACCTTGGCTCTGTGGCGTGACTCCGTAGAGATGGGGTTAGTAATACCCTAGATTGAGTTGAGTGTATATATATGAGAGAGAGTATTTGTTATTTAATATAAAGTGGTTTTATATTGTGGAAATTTATTGGTTTTACATATATGAGTTCTGGTCGATCAGTTTGATCCACTGTATCGATAGGAGTTTATAAACACTCGAATACGATGAACCGTCATGGTATGTTTTGAAAAGAGGGTAAATGAAATAATTTTACCCAAATTTGATTTTGTTATAAAGGGTTTATATTGAAATGATGTTAATATATTGGATATATTGGTTGTTATTTTAATCGAATAAGATTATAAAATGTGAAATGGTTATGTAAATAGCAAATCAGAATTCGTATAAGTGAAATACGTGAAATCAGATGAATTAAATCTGAAATTAAAATCAGGATTGAAATTAGAACCCTGGAAATTGGAAAGGCGTTTGTAAATGGATTTGAATTGAACATATGAGAATTTTAAAATCCTGGGAGATTTTAAATTGTTTTACAAGCATTGGGAATGGTATTTTGAAATATATTTCAAAATAAAAGTGTTTAGAAATGGTTTTGAAAAGTTATATAGTATTGAACTCACTTCGATAGCTGGGAAATAACCCTGATGATGAATCGCGACATCATTAGTGTTCATTTTCAAGTATGTAAGTAACGGATTACTTCCAAAGATTTTGTTTTTTAATTTATTTGAGAAAAGCAAGTTGTTTCAATCCTGAAAAGGAAAGTTTGATTTTCGTTATGGTGAACTGTTTAAAACTCCCAGAAAATGATTGTTTGAATTAAAACCAAATTAAGCAGGAATTCGGGAAAACAAATTGAATTAAATCCAGTTAAGTGCAAATGAATTGAATTAGAATGATATCGAGACAAATGGGATTTGTGTGATAAGAAGTTGACATAGAATTCGTTTGGTAAATTAAGATTTGGAATAGAGAATGGAACTCGAGTTGAAGTGAAATTCAACTTAAGTATAAGCGAATGGTTGGATTTGTGGATAAAAACAGATGGAAATTTGATTGGGATGACATTGGTATATGCTGAATTAGCAGTAATGATATGCTCGACAAAAAGGTACAAGTTTATATTATATATTGGGTATGAGATTTTGATGAGCCGAATTGTCAAGCCGCTTGGCTGTTTGATTTTATTTTGGGTTGGAAAAGGCCTAGAGAGGCGAGTTGGAGTTTGAGCTATTGACCAGTACAAAGAAGGTGCTGGCAAAATTTTTCGAAAAGTTAAGGTGTTAAAATTTTCAGGATTTTTGAAAATATTCGTTAATAGAATTAAATTAAATATTTAATTGAAATTCATTTGGTTCAGTTGAAACTGAAGTTGAGAAGTGAACAATATAGTCTAGCCAGTCGATAGGGTTTGTTTCTACCTTAGCAATTTCGAGGACGAAATTATTTTAAGTGGGGAAGAATGTAACGACCCGTATTTTTATGGGTAATAATTTATTTATTTAATTATTTAAATAGTGATTTAGAGAATTAAACGGTCGTTTAATTAAATTATATTGAATATTTAATTAATATAAATAATAGAATAATATATTTAATTCTGAAAATAATCAGAAATATTGGAATTTACAATATTCTGTGAGTTTGATTATTCCTAAGATTTAATTCAACTTAGAATTGAATTAGAACGATGAATATATTTAAATAACAACAGTTTGAACGTATAATTATATTATAGTTATAATCGAGCTCGAAATGGAGCTGCAGTTCGTAAATTGGCAATTCGAACTTCAACTGAATATACAGGGTCTGTTTTAAATCAGATTTCTGTGAAACAAGAAACGTTCAGAGCTGGTGAAGTATATTTTTCTAATGGAAGAGAAAAATTGAGATTTCGTCGTATAGATTTTGATTTATGGCCAAATCAAATTTTTAAATAGTCGTTGTGGAATCGTTTATAAACCATAACGATATATTTAATTTTAATTAAATATTGACTTCAAATTTAGACAAGCCCTTTGACACGTAGTGATAATTTAATTTTTAGAATTTTACTATAATTTTTAATTGATTAAATATGCAACTTTTTAATTGGAGTATTTTGCACCCTTAACCAATACATAAGGGGTTTCACAATATGAGTTAATCTACCGATATTAATATATTTTTGGAATCGCAGCACCTCACTAAATGCAATAGTATTTTTATTTACATCTATAGTGATCCGTAAGTAAATGAATTATGTGTAGCATGGTACACTAGAACTAAAATATCTCAACCCAAAACACTATAAATAATCGTTAACTTTCTAACATAAATTCATTCCATCGTTCCTCAGAAATAATCCGCCGCAACCTCTCTTCCCTTTTCTTCAGCAAAACGCAAGAAACAAAAATCCACAACAAATATAAACAAAATTCTATAAATCCTAAAGTACATGTTTATGGGTTCAGCAAGGTGAGCTCTTCCTTCAGGTATGCCGATAGAAAGCTGCAACTCCATTTCTGTTCACTAAAAAAATCCATAGTGGACTAGGGCTGAACGTTTTAGGAAATGGAAGCTTCGAATCATGAAACAAAAGCTATATCTGGGTTTTTGGGGTTGAGTATTACGGCGTGGTGGGTGTTGGGCGATTCCGGTAGGTTTTGAGGTGCGAAAGGAATAAGATGGTTATAGAGGAGAAGAGATGTTGTTGGTGGATTTAATGGTGAAGGCGGTTTGTGATTTACGAATGGGAGAGGGTGTTTAGTGGAAGAAGATGGAGAATGGGTTACGGACATTTGGTTTTTGGATTCGATGAGGGAGATGGAAGAATGTAAACGTGAGTAAGTATGATGAAGCGGTTGTGTTGTGACTGGAAAGTGGACATGTGTGTGGACGAGAAACAGGAAGTGCAAAAGTAAAGGAGGGTGGAGGATGTGATTTGCGGTGAGAAATACTGGAAGGATGCGAATTCCTTTCATTGGGGAAGAAGACTTTTCTGGAGTAGGCTGAAATACTGGGTGAGGAAATGGGCCTGAAGGACGTGAGTTTGGAGGGGTAATGGGCTAAAATGTGGTAAGGCCCGAATGAGGGTTCATGGTTTGTAGTAATGGACAGGAGTGGGCGGATGGGAGTATAAAGCTTCAAAATGCCTTGGTAGTGTGTACAAGAGGAGTTGCGGTTACAGGAAAATATAAGGAAGAAAGTTTGGAAAAAGGTATAACGTTTAAAAAGTAATTAACGCTTAATTTAATTGTCTATTAAGATAATGATGATTAAATCGGTTTCAGGTTTTGCTCAAATATGAAGGCGAAAACAAAGTAGCAGGAAGGATTGGCCAATAAACGTAATATGAAATGATCAGTTTTAATTGTATAAAATTTAAGAATATGTTATATTAGTCTAAAATCATGGATTGTACAATTATTAACGTAGTCATATGTTACAGAATTCCACGAAACCGATCACGCTTGAATCGTAACGACAAAATCTTCTTTGTGGCATTGATGTGGTGTGAACTGAACATCATGGAACTAGTTGGACTGATTGGAGATAGCTACAATTTATATCGAAATAAGTTGTCTGATCAGAATCGACTATCGATTATCATTCTTTAACGATAATCGAAAATGTGAGTAAAAACTCACCAACTCTGAGCAGTTATATTTTTATCACGTATTCTTAGAACTGATAATTATCTGTTGATTGCTGTATGTTAACTGTTTGGTTGAATTGCTTACGTATTGGTTGAAATTATAGATAACAATGTATATATAAATCGTTAATCGAAAATTGATTCTGTTTATCAGAATATTTTATACTCGTGTTGTTTAAAATCTATGATGCAGGAAAACAGGTTGGAGGGATCCAACAGGATTCCTCAATATTTATAATACTGTTTGTTTTCATGTATTGTGTTATATGATGTGATATAATCTGTGATTGATTATAATGACACTGGTCTTGTTAATTGGTATTTTAAATACCATAATAAATACTGGAATGTGAAAAGGGAATTTTCAAAGTGTATATTGAAAATAATATATTTATAAAATCACAGGGTTTTATAAAAGGAAGATATTTAGAATACAAGTAAAGTTTTATAAAAGGAAAATGTTTATAAAACGAATAGAGTTTGAATAAAGGAATATTGTTTAGAATATAAATAGAATTATTAAAGGAATATTTATTTGGAAGATAAACATTATTTATAAAAAGGAAGTTGATGAGATATAAAGGAGTTAATCGGATTTAGTTATTCGAAGTTGAGTTAATCGAATATGGTTAGTCGAATAGAGTTAATCGAACAGAGTTAATCAATTGGAGTTAATCGAGTATTAGTTATTCGAACAGAGTTAATCAAATAGAGTTAAAGGGATAGAGATAAGCAAAATTAGAAACTGACTAGAATTAATAAGTTGAATGATTTCCTGAGTATCGATCTGATGTTGGTTTCGGCCTTCGGTGTAATGCCCCGCCTCTATACCCACTATCGTCCAGTTCATTTCAGAGAAATGTCGTAGACCATAACGGAGAATGAGGTTTGTGAAGAGAGACCGATTGTATGATTACACCGTGTGAGGAATGCACATCGAATTCTGATACCGATTAAAATTTTGACACGACCATTCGACACTTAGGGAAACTACACAACGGCTATAAGTAATTCTGAAAGCAGTATAAAATCGACAACAACAATAATATAAGTATGGTATGTCTCAAAGCCAGACACATAATAATCATATCACAAAGGCGGAATAGATATGAATAAACCAAGAATGTGTACAACAAAATAGTGGTCAACAAAGATCCACTAATCCCAAAAGAATAGATACATGCACCAAGATCTAAATACAAGAATATGTACACAAAAAATGATAATGTCATAGGTACAAAAGTACATAAAACTACGGAGACCGAGTAGCAAGCTGAAAGCGGAAGATCAATCCTACGAGGAGTCCCAAAGGAGTACCTAAAATGACTCGGCGGTCTGACCCGTGTATTATTTATAAGAATAAACAATAGACGGATCAGTCTAGCTGTACTCATCAAATAAACCGAGATAACAAGATATATAACACAGGATGACATGAACATGGCATGTCGACACAATCAGGAAACGACAATGGAATGTCAGCACACAAATATCTCTAAATAATCTCCTGGCTAATATAGAATGCAACATTCAAATGATAGCACACAACGGGAAATGACAGCGGAATGCCAAATAAACTAAACTCATGATGATCATAATGACAAGGCTACTGACACCACCCATAAGCAATTCTGTCAATAATGGTTAGGTCGCTAACACCTTCCACAAGCAATTCGATCATAATGACAAGGTCGCTGACACCACTCATAAGCAATTCTATTAATATTGGTCAGGTTGCTAACACCTTCCACAAGCAGTTCGATCATAATGACAAGGTCACTGACACCACTCATAAGCAATTCAATCATAGACCTGTTCGTAGATGAGATACGATCTCTAGGTAGCGAACCCATAAGTTTGAGCTGGAGCTCCCCACGAAGCCGGGTCATGACCCCGGAAGAGAGAAAACGCATAATCGTGAAATCCCTAGAAAACATCATAAATCATAGAAAATCATAGGAAGTTGGGTCGAAGTCCCCCAGGTGAAATCCAAGAATCGTAAATCCCACTCGGGCAATCGAGGACCACAAAACATAAATCATCAAAGGACCGCATCGGTCCTGTGAGTATAAATTACACCGAGATAGTTAAAATAAGAAAATAGCTAAATGTCCCATAACCACTCTCTATTCTCAAATATTTACAAACCCGTTGTTGATTCATACTAAAAACAACAAGAATTGTCACAACGTGTTCGAACGTACGAGTCCAAGAGTTATTCACCGAAGTGAACATATAAGGGGTCATAGTCCTCAGTTTTACTAAGGTAAATAAACTAAATTTCTCGCCCGATCGAGTAAAGAGGATCCGTACACACTAGTAGATTGGAATTCGTAGACCATTAATAATATATAAACCCTCACATAAGTCCGACGTGACAATGTACCCAAGCACGATTGCCGAAGCGAATCGATCAAGAGAATTCACGTTGCAATAATGTAAATTCAATTCATAAATCATCAAATATAAATTCGATAAATCGAATATACATATAGCTCATTAGTGAATCCAATGACGTTAATAAATGGCAAGAAATCACCCTGGAGTGACAGGAAACAAAGACACAAAATCATATGCCGCGGATCAAAGAGCGATCACCAAGGTGATCGCTAATGCGTAATTCACATTACAACAACATACAGTAAGTCAAAGAGATAATGGTTGTAATTTCGATCAACGAATGAATCGAAATCCCAAACTAGCACCCGAAGGTTTTAAACTATATTGAAATAGACTCGAAGGGTATCGAGTCGACAATTCACGTTTTACAGTCGTGAATCATACTCGAACTAATATCGAGGGTCAAAGACAAATTTACAAGTAAATAGATTCAAATTACTCCAAAATTAGTTTCATTTCGAAGCTCTCGTCAATACGGTTCCAACGCATCTTGTTTCGCTAAATTCCGAGTTCGTATGAAAAAGTTATGATCGTTTTAAAGTGGATAATTATTTGACCCCTTTGTTTTTCACTGTTCGGTTATTTACATTGGATGTTTTCCCCCACCAAAAATTCCCATTAGCTCCAAATTACGCCAAATTAGTTTCATTGGAAAGCTCTCGTCGAGACGGTTCCAATGCACCTGATTTCGCTCAATTCCGAGTTCGTATGAAAAAGTTATGGCCGTTTTAAAAAAAGTAATTTTTCGAAAGTTCTCTGGTCAGTTGCCAACAACCGAAATTTGCACCATATTTCGGTTGTTAACAACCAAATGGCTGTTAAACCTAAAAAAAATATCTGTTTCTTCCCTATTCGGTTGTTAACAACCGAAGGTAGGCCCATATTTCGGCAGTTAACGACCGAATGGCTGTTCTTCTTCAAAATTCAACACAATTTGCCTACCAAACATATTCTAAATGATATATTTAATGCCCGAAGGCCTATAATGTTATATATATATATATATGCAAATGGAATGTCTATAACTCACCGAAGCAACTCATAAACACTAAATTCACATGCATGAACAAGTATTCATGAGATTCGCAATGATTTTGATTATATGTGACGGCAAAGAATCTCGCTCGGTCCGAACCAGTCGCTAAGACCGATCCAGGCCGTTCGAAACGCCCTATCGTTGAGAACAGGACAAATCAGAAACCATACAGAAGAACATTTCATTGTATATTACAACAATGCATCAGATTACAAGAATATACAGAGTATAAATGAATATTACACAGAAATATCAGAGATTTAAATTACATTTAAATACATAGCAGCGGAAAATAATACAATACACAACTAGAAGAGATATACGGATACAAAGCTTCCCGGATATCGTTCCAGCTGTAAACCAGGATCCTGTGAATAAAAATCTGCAAAACCAAAACTACTAGCTGCCCGTGTCAAAATAAGGGCACCCAGAGTTTAGGTTAAAACAATAAACTCCAGGTCAGTCATGTGACTGGTGTGAGAACTAAAACAGTTATTAATCTTTATTTTAAATCATTAGGTAAAATCAAGGGACCACGCCGTATAACACGGAACGGGTTTCCTCCCAAGGATACCAGTGCCTAAAACAAACAGCGCAATGCTAAATAAAGAAAAATGAAGCTGTTATAAGACCCAGGTCCTATCACACAATGCAAACGCAAGCCGGGGGATAGGGTTTTCCCTTATAACAGCCAAAGAATGCTTGATACGTTTAAAACAAATCATTTGATACTAATATAAGTGCATAGTGTATAAAACACTTCAAATCATAAGTATCAATCATAGGCGGCATGGGTACCATATATCATGTCGCCATATATAGGTTTACAAATAAAACCGCAAATGTCACGTATTTGGAAATTGGATTTCCATCTATGAACCGAGGCAAAAGATAGTCCTCAACCGATTCGAGACAATCTAGCCTACCATGTCTCAGGAACAGCCGCAACTGCCCCCTGGATCGTCAGGGCCGGTCCACCGATGTGGATTATTATGCCTGAACAATACGTCTCCCCGCCCTTTGGGGCGCAAACGAGCCAACGAATGACTCCATCGGTTCGAGAACGACCGATCAATCCGAGGCGCCTCGCAACAGCAACAACCACATAAGTCAAACTCGTCAGGGCGTGTAAAACCACTGACGCCACTTCTAGCTAGAAAGAAACGCAAGTCCTCCCTGATGTCCTCTCCCGTTTTTGGTTCATACCGGGTGTGAAACTCGCGAAGTAAACGTTACACAAAGCTACGCCACAAAGGTCGTGCTTTGATCATCACCACAAGACTTTGCTTTTCAACAGAAGCCTTGATCATTTGCATCTTAGCATGCCACACAGGCAAACCACTCTATGCAACCGATATCAGTCACACAGAATGAAATCCAGTGTCAGACACACAGTCCATTTACAAGTCCGTTCTGGGCCTGAACGAAACCGGAGGCACCTAGTACCCCGCATATCCATCGATCTCCAAGTACGTCTGGACGATCACCAACTGTTTCCATCTTCTTGGGTGTACAGCCCAATCAAGATCATCAGTTATCACCCAAACGACGTGAAGACCTCCGGTCTTCGACCATCGTCTTCATCTTCGACTTATCGTCGTATCGATTATTCAGAATGGGATAAACCCGGACTTCCCGAATAACTCGCGTATATTTTATAAAAGTGTTACACAAACACAACATACGCCTCATTCCAATTCATTAGTCACTAACCGTAAATTAATCAAGAGAATAATTCCCCAAATATTAACCCCGAAGGCCGAAACCAACATCAGATCAATATCCAGAAAACCCTTCTGCTTGGCTAACCGACAGTTAGTTTCTAAATTTCACGTTCAAATCTAATTAAAGATTTAACTATCGCCTGGAGCAAAACTGGTGATACTCCATTCTCGATCTTTTCAATCTAATTAAAGATTCATTAAAACTCCACTTAGTTTTAATCTGTGACTGGGTTAAAGAATCAGTGTCATTTAAAACACGGTTCACGATAAACCCAAAGTCACATCCCATTAATTATCGGGTTAAAGAACAAGTGTTATTTAAAACACTGTTCACGATAAACCCAAAAATCAATATCCATTCAATTCCAATTAAATATTATTTAATTGGTGCACTTCATTAAATCTAAATCAAAAGATTTAATCTTTTCTCAACTGGGTTCAAGAACAGTGTTAGTGAAGACACCATTCACGACAAACCCAAATCACATTCATTAATTATCGGGTTAAAGAACAAGTGTTATTTAAAACACTGTTCACGATAAACCCAAAAATCAATATCAATTCAATTCCAATTAAATATCATTTAATTGGTACACTTCATTAAATCTAAATAAAAAGATTTAATCTTTTCTCAACTGGGTTCAAGAACAGTGTTAGTGAAGACACCATTCACGACAAACCCAAATCACATTCATTAATTATCGGGTTAAAGAACAAGTGTTATTTAAAACACTGTTCACGATAAACCCAAAAATCAATATCAATTCAATTCCAATTAAATATTATTTAATTGGTACACTTCATTAAATCTAAATAAAAAGATTTAATCTTTTCTCAACTGGGTTCAAGAACAGTGTTAGTAAAGACACCATTCACGACAAACCCAAATCACATTCGATATTCAATACAAGGCTCTGAATAGAAAATATATCGGCTTATATTCAATATCGAATTCTACGACTAACAAATGTCGTATTGGAAATAACGATACAAATATATATCTTTCAAATTTCCATAACAACACCTGTAATATCACGAATTCCAACATCGAAATATTCCGAAGACAATTTCGATTCAAATCCACTCCAATGCAATCATTGGAATTTTGGTTACTTTTAAAACCCTTTTCGAATTCAATTTATTTATTTAAAAATAAATAGAATTATAATTCTAGTTCAAAACTAGTTCATTTCGATAAAAATCTATTTTTATCTTTTCAAATATGGAGTTTTTCATCCCAAACTTTCACAAATCATTTCTTATGATTTTACACAAATTATTACTATTTTTAATAATTTTATCAAGGCCCGTACAGTCGATTTCCAACAACGGCCATCGAACTGCACTTACAGCGACCTTTTTCGAATTTGATTTGGACGTATCTCCAAATCCAACCGTTAGATTTCAAATTTCTAACATTCATTAGAAAGCTCTTTTCGATACGAACCCAACGGTTCCGGTTTTAGGAGAATCCGACGGTCGGATCTCCCGCAATGTCCGTTTGAAATAAATGGTCGAAATTCACGAACTGCCGCGGCGCGGCGCGTTCTATTCAGGCCATTATATTATATATATAATATATATAATATATACTTCGTCGATTTCTATTTAAAACGAATTATATAAATAGTTTTAAATTCGTTTCAAAAGCAATTTCAACCTCCTTTTCAATTCAAATCAAAATTGAATTCTTCTTTATAAATTCGTTTCAAAATTCATTTCTATTCAATTCAAATTTCAATTCAATTTGAATTCATTTCAATTCGTTTTCAATTCATTTCGAAATCGTTTTCAATTCAATTCATTTCGAAATCGTTTTCAATTCAATTCATTTCGAAATCGTTTTCAATTCAATTCATTTCGAAATCGTTTTCAATTCAATTCATTTCGAAATCGTTTTCAATTCAATTCAATTCGAAATCGTTTTCAATTCAATCCATTTCGAAATTGTTTTCAATTCAATTCATTTCGAAATCGTTTTCAATTCAATTCAATTCGAAATCGTTTTCAATTCAATTCATTTCGAAATCGTTTTCAATTCAATTCAAAATATTCGATTTCGAAATCACTTTTCAATATTCATTTTTAAGATGAATAAAATCGATATAAATATCGTTCACGTCAAAATGGCGTCAATCTAATCAACACGGCTTCATAAATTTCTATTTTCAAATATTCTATTTCAAATATTTCTTTTTCAAAATAGTTGTTATTATCAAAATATTTCGTTCAACACATGACCAATCTCAATGAATGAGTACTGTCAACACATGAACTTTTATTTTATGATATTCTTTATTTTTCAAATTGGAATGAGGCCCAATCAATCACCATATAAAGTTAATTATATGGATTTTCATACAACACATGTATATAATAACATTGAAAATAATCAACCATCTACCAAAGTGCACTACACTGTAAAAGCATCAAATATAGATATTCAACGCTTATAACAGCCTGTCAATCAATCGATCGACATATTTAATCAATCAGGATGAGTGAACTGCAAATTTCATCCCAACACCCGTGTGGGGTTTCAAACAATCAAACAAATATTTTATTCGTGCAGTTGGGCGATGTGTAAAATTTATCGTCCCAATCAATGTCATTCAAATAGGTGTACATAAACAAACCGTCTGGTTTGTAAATGAATATTCTATTTAATTCACTTCACGTTAAAAATTATATTTTTAACGATAAAACATTTTATTCCAACATATGAATTTCTATTCAGTTCATTCTTTAAATAAAATGATATTTTTATTTTTCTAACACATTTTAGAAAATTTCGGCGGCATAACGGCACGATACTAGAAACGGGACAAGGCCTAGCCTTATCCCCGGTCTAGTGAAGGCCCACGCCATTCACACATCAATCATATTCAATTCGTTATGCAAACCACAAGATTTTGGAGTAAGAGTCTAACCTAGCCTTACTCCTTCGCCTTATAACGGCGCACGTCTAATCCTAACCAATTTATCGATTCGATTTTTCACACCACAAACCACATTCAAACCAATATCGCAATCAATCACCAAACAGTCAAACAAACAAGTCCATGGTCTGTGGACGATTGTGTCGGGTGCTACTAAGCACCGTCTGCATCCTAGTATATATATAACTAGAAAAATTAAATTGAAAGGTGAGAAATTCTCACATATAGCTATCCTAGCTCCACGGCTCTTCTTTTGCAGAAGTCTTCGCCTTTTTGTCACCTTCGTTGCTGCTTTCACTACATACGTAAAAATTACATTTTTACTTCGCTACTCATATATAAAAATCATATTTTTATTTCGAAGTTCAATAGATAAAAACCACATTTTTAATTCGAAGTCTAACATATAAAAATCACATTTTTAATTCATAGATTTCGCCTTTTCTAATATAAAAATCTAATCTATTTCATTTTCAAAATCTAATCTTTTTAACATATGAATTTCTATTTTTACTTCAAAGTTCAATATATAAAAATCGAATTTTTATCGAAGTTCAATATATAAAAATCCTATTTTTATGCCGAAGTTCACTATATAAAAACAGGTTTTTACTTCAAAGTTCAATATTTAAAAATCAGGTTTTTACTTTTCTATAAAAAAAAAAAAATCTGTTTTTATACCTTTCTATAAAAAGATCAGTTTTTTTTTATTTTTAAACTAAATCAGTTTTTATACTTTTCTTTTAAAATTCAGTTTTGATTTCCTTTTAAAATTCAGTTTTGATTTCTAAAACAAAATCAGTTCTGAATTCTAATTAAAATCAGTTTTATAACTTCTTAAAAAAAATCTAAAATCGGTTTTAAATTCTTATTCCAATCAGTTTTTAAATCAAAAAAAAAATCAGTTTTTATTCTTTTCAAAAAAAATTCTGTTTTTAAAAAAAATTCTTTTTAAAGATCCAGTTTTTTTTAAAAATTCTTTTAAAGGATCCAGTTTTTATTTTCTTTTTTAAAAAAAAACAGTTTTCAAAATTCTTTTAAAAATTCTGTTTTTACATCTTTTATAAAATCAGTTTTATACTTTAAAAACCAAATCAGTTTTAAACTTTAAAAATGAAATCAGTTTTTACTTTAACTTAAAAATCGGTTTTTACGTTTTAAATAAAAATAAAAATAAAGTAAATAAATTAAAAACTTACAGCATTTTGCAGAAAGGGGGGGCTGTGCTTGTTCGTCAGTGGAAGGGGGCTTCAAGCGGAGGTGGGTCCTTGTAGCTCGCGACGGCGGTCGAAGCTGTCGATTTGGGGGTTCGCGTCTTGGGGAGAAGAAGGGGGCGCGGGGGAAAATCGAGGTGCTGGGGGGGGGGAGGTCGGATGGGGTCTGAAGGTCGGGGCTCGGGCGGCTACTGGTGGCGCGGTGCGTTGAGCGGTGGAGCGGCGCTCCGCTTCCCTCCTTCTTTTTTTTTTTTTATTTATTTCTGATTAATGAAACTCGAACGGGGGGGGGGGCCAGCGTATATTACGGGAGAGAAGATTTTTTTTTTTATTATTATTATTATTTTATTTTAATCTCCATAGTTGACTTTTCTTTCGAAGTCGAAACGAGACCCACCGACCGTCGCCCATAGCGTTTTACCCCCATTCCGAACACAATGGGATATGTATCGTAGGTTGATTCGACTGTTTGAATCAGTTTCCGTTAAATTTACATTTAAATCTATATATTGAATTTTAAACGTACATTTCGAATTACCGGGGTCACATACTAACTAGAAAAATTCCAGAAAAATATTTTCTAGCTTCGTATTGACGATACGGTCCTAACAAAACTAGTTTCGTCGAATTCTGAGACCGTTAGAAAAATGGCCAATTTCCAGTCGATTAAAATCAACTGAAACTGGTCAAACGCGTTTTCTTTTGCCACGCTCACATATTGATTCGAAAAATTATGAAATTTGGAATCTAGCAATAACTTAACATCACGGACCCAACAAAACTGGTTTCGTCGAAATCCGAGGTCATTTGCAAAATTGCTATTTTTAAGGGCCTGAATTCCATAGCGACTATTCAGAATTTTCAACTGGACATATCTTATCATTCCTAAGATGAAATCCTAATCTTTCGGATTCGATAGAAAGATATCCACTATTAGATTCCATTATTTTTGGTTTCACTAAAATCCGGATTGTTTTGCACCCGGTACATTCAATTGAAGTTTGAAATCGAATTATCGAACTACCGCGCCATTTTCAATTCTATTATAATTATATATAATTATTTTTATTCTAACGACGACGCGTATAATATATACGACGAATTCTATTCAAAATAAATTTCTCGTCGATATTATTTAAAATAATCCATTTTAAATAATCAAAATTCGCTAAAATTGCCAAAATAAAAATTTTAAACTGGCCCAGAATTTGCGGGTTGTTACAATCTCCCCCACTTAAAACTTTTCGTCCCCGAAAAGGAACAAAGTCGAAAGTGGTTTGATTATTCAGCTCTACGTTCGATCAGGCTTCCATTCTCCAACTCTTTAGTTTCTGAGAATTTTCAAAATTTCAAAAATTTGGCTAACACCCTAAATTTTCGAAAAATTTCGCCATAACCTCCCCTGCACCGGGAGCATCGGGGAATTTCAAATAGCTTCCCCGGTCCTTCAGATCTCAAAAAGAAAAAGAAAAAGCCAAGCGGCTAGCCAATAGGCTCACAAAATCATCATCACCCAAACAAAACAGGAAATTATGTAGTAAACATGTACCTATTTGTCGGGCAAACAAATTTTATTCTCTGGCTCTAGCCTCCTTGCTATGACCTGTTCAATGTAAGTATATGTATATGCAAGCAAATGCGACCAAATTTTCAATACAATTCAATATTCAATCAAATTAGGCATAATAGTTCAAAATTTGCAAACAAATAAACAAACAACACAAACATCAATCAATTAGTGAATTAGAGTTTCAAATTCCTAATTTTGATATATATACTGAAAATCATGTTTTGATGCCAATTCACAACAATGTATTCTAGCTATATATAAGTTTTGGTTCTCACACCAGTCTAATGGAAATATATAGAAAATCACACCTTCGAAACTCGAATACCAATTCTGATGATGTCTAGACTATCATCAGAATCGTCTCCGGGCGACTAGAGTGTGACTCTATAACTATCCAGTATATTAAAACTTCAACTACACGTGGATCAGACGTATACGCAAAGTCTATATATACTGGACTGTCCAAATCAATATAAATAAATAATCAACTACGAATAATTGATTTAAATTTTCAAAACAAAAATTTGTTTTCATTTTCAAAAATATACTCTTCACACTCGTTCTAGGATACTACTGATCCTATCTCTAACGAGTCATTCCCATTGGATATTGCTAATCCAATATCTGATGAATTCTTTCGTATGTTTCTAATGTGTCTTGTTCTCTAGCTTTGTAAACCAAAGCTCTGATACCAAATGTGACGGCAAAGAATCTCGCTCGGTCCGAACCAGTCGCTAAGACCGATCCAGGCCGTTCGAAACGCCCTATCGTTGAGAACAGGACAAATCAGAAACCATACAGAAGAACATTTCATTGTATATTACAACAATGCATCAGATTACAAGAATATACAGAGTATAAATGAATATTACACAGAAATATCAGAGATTTAAATTACATTTAAATACATAGCAGCGGAAAATAATACAATACACAACTAGAAGAGATATACGGATACAAAGCTTCCCGGATATCGTTCCAGCTGTAAACCAGGATCCTGTGAATAAAAATCTGCAAAACCAAAACTACTAGCTGCCCGTGTCAAAATAAGGGCACCCAGAGTTTAGGTTAAAACAATAAACTCCAGGTCAGTCATGTGACTGGTGTGAGAACTAAAACAGTTATTAATCTTTATTTTAAATCATTAGGTAAAATCAAGGGACCACGCCGTATAACACGGAACGGGTTTCCTCCCAAGGATACCAGTGCCTAAAACAAACAGCGCAATGCTAAATAAAGAAAAATGAAGCTGTTATAAGACCCAGGTCCTATCACACAATGCAAACGCAAGCCGGGGGATAGGGTTTTCCCTTATAACAGCCAAAGAATGCTTGATACGTTTAAAACAAATCATTTGATACTAATATAAGTGCATAGTGTATAAAACACTTCAAATCATAAGTATCAATCATAGGCGGCATGGGTACCATATATCATGTCGCCATATATAGGTTTACAAATAAAACCGCAAATGTCACGTATTTGGAAATTGGATTTCCATCTATGAACCGAGGCAAAAGATAGTCCTCAACCGATTCGAGACAATCTAGCCTACCATGTCTCAGGAACAGCCGCAACTGCCCCCTGGATCGTCAGGGCCGGTCCACCGATGTGGATTATTATGCCTGAACAATACGTCTCCCCGCCCTTTGGGGCGCAAACGAGCCAACGAATGACTCCATCGGTTCGAGAACGACCGATCAATCCGAGGCGCCTCGCAACAGCAACAACCACATAAGTCAAACTCGTCAGGGCGTGTAAAACCACTGACGCCACTTCTAGCTAGAAAGAAACGCAAGTCCTCCCTGATGTCCTCTCCCGTTTTTGGTTCATACCGGGTGTGAAACTCGCGAAGTAAACGTTACACAAAGCTACGCCACAAAGGTCGTGCTTTGATCATCACCACAAGACTTTGCTTTTCAACAGAAGCCTTGATCATTTGCATCTTAGCATGCCACACAGGCAAACCACTCTATGCAACCGATATCAGTCACACAGAATGAAATCCAGTGTCAGACACACAGTCCATTTACAAGTCCGTTCTGGGCCTGAACGAAACCGGAGGCACCTAGTACCCCGCATATCCATCGATCTCCAAGTACGTCTGGACGATCACCAACTGTTTCCATCTTCTTGGGTGTACAGCCCAATCAAGATCATCAGTTATCACCCAAACGACGTGAAGACCTCCGGTCTTCGACCATCGTCTTCATCTTCGACTTATCGTCGTATCGATTATTCAGAATGGGATAAACCCGGACTTCCCGAATAACTCGCGTATATTTTATAAAAGTGTTACACAAACACAACATACGCCTCATTCCAATTCATTAGTCACTAACCGTAAATTAATCAAGAGAATAATTCCCCAAATATTAACCCCGAAGGCCGAAACCAACATCAGATCAATATCCAGAAAACCCTTCTGCTTGGCTAACCGACAGTTAGTTTCTAAATTTCACGTTCAAATCTAATTAAAGATTTAACTATCGCCTGGAGCAAAACTGGTGATACTCCATTCTCGATCTTTTCAATCTAATTAAAGATTCATTAAAACTCCACTTAGTTTTAATCTGTGACTGGGTTAAAGAATCAGTGTCATTTAAAACACGGTTCACGATAAACCCAAAGTCACATCCCATTAATTATCGGGTTAAAGAACAAGTGTTATTTAAAACACTGTTCACGATAAACCCAAAAATCAATATCCATTCAATTCCAATTAAATATTATTTAATTGGTGCACTTCATTAAATCTAAATCAAAAGATTTAATCTTTTCTCAACTGGGTTCAAGAACAGTGTTAGTGAAGACACCATTCACGACAAACCCAAATCACATTCATTAATTATCGGGTTAAAGAACAAGTGTTATTTAAAACACTGTTCACGATAAACCCAAAAATCAATATCAATTCAATTCCAATTAAATATCATTTAATTGGTACACTTCATTAAATCTAAATAAAAAGATTTAATCTTTTCTCAACTGGGTTCAAGAACAGTGTTAGTGAAGACACCATTCACGACAAACCCAAATCACATTCATTAATTATCGGGTTAAAGAACAAGTGTTATTTAAAACACTGTTCACGATAAACCCAAAAATCAATATCAATTCAATTCCAATTAAATATTATTTAATTGGTACACTTCATTAAATCTAAATAAAAAGATTTAATCTTTTCTCAACTGGGTTCAAGAACAGTGTTAGTAAAGACACCATTCACGACAAACCCAAATCACATTCGATATTCAATACAAGGCTCTGAATAGAAAATATATCGGCTTATATTCAATATCGAATTCTACGACTAACAAATGTCGTATTGGAAATAACGATACAAATATATATCTTTCAAATTTCCATAACAACACCTGTAATATCACGAATTCCAACATCGAAATATTCCGAAGACAATTTCGATTCAAATCCACTCCAATGCAATCATTGGAATTTTGGTTACTTTTAAAACCCTTTTCGAATTCAATTTATTTATTTAAAAATAAATAGAATTATAATTCTAGTTCAAAACTAGTTCATTTCGATAAAAATCTATTTTTATCTTTTCAAATATGGAGTTTTTCATCCCAAACTTTCACAAATCATTTCTTATGATTTTACACAAATTATTACTATTTTTAATAATTTTATCAAGGCCCGTACAGTCGATTTCCAACAACGGCCATCGAACTGCACTTACAGCGACCTTTTTCGAATTTGATTTGGACGTATCTCCAAATCCAACCGTTAGATTTCAAATTTCTAACATTCATTAGAAAGCTCTTTTCGATACGAACCCAACGGTTCCGGTTTTAGGAGAATCCGACGGTCGGATCTCCCGCAATGTCCGTTTGAAATAAATGGTCGAAATTCACGAACTGCCGCGGCGCGGCGCGTTCTATTCAGGCCATTATATTATATATATAATATATATAATATATACTTCGTCGATTTCTATTTAAAACGAATTATATAAATAGTTTTAAATTCGTTTCAAAAGCAATTTCAACCTCCTTTTCAATTCAAATCAAAATTGAATTCTTCTTTATAAATTCGTTTCAAAATTCATTTCTATTCAATTCAAATTTCAATTCAATTTGAATTCATTTCAATTCGTTTTCAATTCATTTCGAAATCGTTTTCAATTCAATTCATTTCGAAATCGTTTTCAATTCAATTCATTTCGAAATCGTTTTCAATTCAATTCATTTCGAAATCGTTTTCAATTCAATTCATTTCGAAATCGTTTTCAATTCAATTCAATTCGAAATCGTTTTCAATTCAATCCATTTCGAAATTGTTTTCAATTCAATTCATTTCGAAATCGTTTTCAATTCAATTCAATTCGAAATCGTTTTCAATTCAATTCATTTCGAAATCGTTTTCAATTCAATTCAAAATATTCGATTTCGAAATCACTTTTCAATATTCATTTTTAAGATGAATAAAATCGATATAAATATCGTTCACGTCAAAATGGCGTCAATCTAATCAACACGGCTTCATAAATTTCTATTTTCAAATATTCTATTTCAAATATTTCTTTTTCAAAATAGTTGTTATTATCAAAATATTTCGTTCAACACATGACCAATCTCAATGAATGAGTACTGTCAACACATGAACTTTTATTTTATGATATTCTTTATTTTTCAAATTAGAATGAGGCCCAATCAATCACCATATAAAGTTAATTATATGGATTTTCATACAACACATGTATATAATAACATTGAAAATAATCAACCATCTACCAAAGTGCACTACACTGTAAAAGCATCAAATATAGATATTCAACGCTTATAACAGCCTGTCAATCAATCGATCGACATATTTAATCAATCAGGATGAGTGAACTGCAAATTTCATCCCAACACCCGTGTGGGGTTTCAAACAATCAAACAAATATTTTATTCGTGCAGTTGGGCGATGTGTAAAATTTATCGTCCCAATCAATGTCATTCAAATAGGTGTACATAAACAAACCGTCTGGTTTGTAAATGAATATTCTATTTAATTCACTTCACGTTAAAAATTATATTTTTAACGATAAAACATTTTATTCCAACATATGAATTTCTATTCAGTTCATTCTTTAAATAAAATGATATTTTTATTTTTCTAACACATTTTAGAAAATTTCGGCGGCATAACGGCACGATACTAGAAACGGGACAAGGCCTAGCCTTATCCCCGGTCTAGTGAAGGCCCACGCCATTCACACATCAATCATATTCAATTCGTTATGCAAACCACAAGATTTTGGAGTAAGAGTCTAACCTAGCCTTACTCCTTCGCCTTATAACGGCGCACGTCTAATCCTAACCAATTTATCGATTCGATTTTTCACACCACAAACCACATTCAAACCAATATCGCAATCAATCACCAAACAGTCAAACAAACAAGTCCATGGTCTGTGGACGATTGTGTCGGGTGCTACTAAGCACCGTCTGCATCCTAGTATATATATAACTAGAAAAATTAAATTGAAAGGTGAGAAATTCTCACATATAGCTATCCTAGCTCCACGGCTCTTCTTTTGCAGAAGTCTTCGCCTTTTTGTCACCTTCGTTGCTGCTTTCACTACATACGTAAAAATTACATTTTTACTTCGCTACTCATATATAAAAATCATATTTTTATTTCGAAGTTCAATAGATAAAAACCACATTTTTAATTCGAAGTCTAACATATAAAAATCACATTTTTAATTCATAGATTTCGCCTTTTCTAATATAAAAATCTAATCTATTTCATTTTCAAAATCTAATCTTTTTAACATATGAATTTCTATTTTTACTTCAAAGTTCAATATATAAAAATCGAATTTTTATCGAAGTTCAATATATAAAAATCCTATTTTTATGCCGAAGTTCACTATATAAAAACAGGTTTTTACTTCAAAGTTCAATATTTAAAAATCAGGTTTTTACTTTTCTATAAAAAAAAAAAAATCTGTTTTTATACCTTTCTATAAAAAGATCAGTTTTTTTTTATTTTTAAACTAAATCAGTTTTTATACTTTTCTTTTAAAATTCAGTTTTGATTTCCTTTTAAAATTCAGTTTTGATTTCTAAAACAAAATCAGTTCTGAATTCTAATTAAAATCAGTTTTATAACTTCTTAAAAAAAATCTAAAATCGGTTTTAAATTCTTATTCCAATCAGTTTTTAAATCAAAAAAAAAATCAGTTTTTATTCTTTTCAAAAAAAATTCTGTTTTTAAAAAAAATTCTTTTTAAAGATCCAGTTTTTTTTAAAAATTCTTTTAAAGGATCCAGTTTTTATTTTCTTTTTTAAAAAAAAACAGTTTTCAAAATTCTTTTAAAAATTCTGTTTTTACATCTTTTATAAAATCAGTTTTATACTTTAAAAACCAAATCAGTTTTAAACTTTAAAAATGAAATCAGTTTTTACTTTAACTTAAAAATCGGTTTTTACGTTTTAAATAAAAATAAAAATAAAGTAAATAAATTAAAAACTTACAGCATTTTGCAGAAAGGGGGGGCTGTGCTTGTTCGTCAGTGGAAGGGGGCTTCAAGCGGAGGTGGGTCCTTGTAGCTCGCGACGGCGGTCGAAGCTGTCGATTTGGGGGTTCGCGTCTTGGGGAGAAGAAGGGGGCGCGGGGGAAAATCGAGGTGCTGGGGGGGGGGGGGAGGTCGGATGGGGTCTGAAGGTCGGGGCTCGGGCGGCTACTGGTGGCGCGGTGCGTTGAGCGGTGGAGCGGCGCTCCGCTTCCCTCCTTCTTTTTTTTTTTTTATTTATTTCTGATTAATGAAACTCGAACGGGGGGGGGGCCAGCGTATATTACGGGAGAGAAGATTTTTTTTTTTATTATTATTATTATTTTATTTTAATCTCCATAGTTGACTTTTCTTTCGAAGTCGAAACGAGACCCACCGACCGTCGCCCATAGCGTTTTACCCCCATTCCGAACACAATGGGATATGTATCGTAGGTTGATTCGACTGTTTGAATCAGTTTCCGTTAAATTTACATTTAAATCTATATATTGAATTTTAAACGTACATTTCGAATTACCGGGGTCACATACTAACTAGAAAAATTCCAGAAAAATATTTTCTAGCTTCGTATTGACGATACGGTCCTAACAAAACTAGTTTCGTCGAATTCTGAGACCGTTAGAAAAATGGCCAATTTCCAGTCGATTAAAATCAACTGAAACTGGTCAAACGCGTTTTCTTTTGCCACGCTCACATATTGATTCGAAAAATTATGAAATTTGGAATCTAGCAATAACTTAACATCACGGACCCAACAAAACTGGTTTCGTCGAAATCCGAGGTCATTTGCAAAATTGCTATTTTTAAGGGCCTGAATTCCATAGCGACTATTCAGAATTTTCAACTGGACATATCTTATCATTCCTAAGATGAAATCCTAATCTTTCGGATTCGATAGAAAGATATCCACTATTAGATTCCATTATTTTTGGTTTCACTAAAATCCGGATTGTTTTGCACCCGGTACATTCAATTGAAGTTTGAAATCGAATTATCGAACTACCGCGCCATTTTCAATTCTATTATAATTATATATAATTATTTTTATTCTAACGACGACGCGTATAATATATACGACGAATTCTATTCAAAATAAATTTCTCGTCGATATTATTTAAAATAATCCATTTTAAATAATCAAAATTCGCTAAAATTGCCAAAATAAAAATTTTAAACTGGCCCAGAATTTGCGGGTTGTTACATTATAATTTCAAGAGTGAACTAAATTCCAAACCAAAACGAATAAACGCGATACAAGCGAATTGTGAAGTCTTAGAACTTGCCGGGTGCGACAATGGTACTTCACAACAACACTTAATTGACTCAAAGCATATGCATTAGATCGCGTAAATAACATATGTCATTATTTCTATTTCAAATGAAATTCAAACTAAGAAACCGAAGGGAGTAAACTATCCTAACCAATTCAACAAGCAAATGCAACATGAAATGGTCCTAAATTACACTTGTGCAGGCCATAGACTTGCGGCATAGATGTGAGTTCAATAAAGAACTCACCTTTGATTTTAAACGATGAAGAACAAGCTCCAATTCGAGCAAGAACCCACTTTTCTTCATTACAAACAAAGAATCAACCCAAAAGCAAGCTAGAGCAACCTCTCTTCAACCAATACTCATGAATCTCCAATCTATGAGCATATCAACAAGAATCCTAAGAGTTAGGTCATAGGAATTATCACAAATCAAAGAGGAGTGGAGTTGGAGAAGATGAAGAAGCTTACCCAAGCTTTTGCACTTGATTTCCTCTTGGATTGGATCCCTAAGACAAGCTAGGGCTTAGGGAAGTTTTATTTTCCCTTTCCCTCTCCCATTTTCTATTTCTTTGTTGAAGTGAGAATGAATGAAGAGGAGGAGGATTTGGGGATATATGGTGAGCAAGGCTAGCTCAACCAAGACCCAACCCAAAATGCCAAATTTCCGAATCTTGGAACATATCGAAGCTTACACTTTTCGAACACCTGAACAACGTTTTGAACTCGATGGAAGTGGTTTCGAGTCCAAATTCTATCGTTTGTGAAAAATGACATTTTGAGGGACACATCGAATACGACGATATATTTGAATAAAATATTTAAATCTAAAATCGTCGAATAAGCGGGTTGTTACATTGGGGGTTTATACTTAGGAAGTCATTCACTTGCTAGTTACAGTCAGGGACTAATAGTTGTGGAATGATAGTGATATGTAAATAAACAATGGAAATGTTTTCCAGTGTTTATAACATATATTTTCTAAACATAGAAAATAAGGAAATATGAATATATATATATATATATATAGATATATGTTAAATGATGATTGATCTATATAATTTCCATCTGGAAATAATATCGTTGTTTGCACACGTTTTTTTCTTTGATAGTTAAATCGCAGACTATCAAAGTTTTGACCATTTTAATGTTGTTAACATGGAGAGACTAGTTGGATTACTATCCGAAGAACCACTCCATATTGGAATAAGCGTTGCGAATCAAGTACGCTGAATATATTGAAGACGGAGTAAAGTGAAAGGGCTGTCGTATAAATCTTAGATAACAATTGCCTAAGATGGATGTACTGAATATGCCTTCGGTTTGCCGGTCCCAGGACGACCTGTATGGAAGAATGTCTGACAGAGTATATTTAATAGATCGCGTAAGTTGATCTCTTCAAATGTATTTACGTTTGGTGGCGGATGAATTCGTTTCTCTTAGCTGTATACATGTGGTATTTTTTGGGAAATCAATTTGTGATTTGGTGGGTATGACGATGTGACATTCAAAGTGAATAAATGTGTGATCTGTCAGAGATAAGCGTGGCCTCTAGCCTCACAACCGGGAAATGACAAAAATCGGGCAGGCAGCATGGCTATGTAGGTCGCACCTATTAGGGTGTATAATCACCTGATCTAGAGTTTCATTTACTTCTAAAAATCTATTGTAGATGTTTTCCCATTCGGGAAACGGTTGTTGATCCCAACCGTTGGTGATATACATTCAATACACTCAAACGAAATGAGTGGTCGGTCATGTGTGGCCAGGTTGCAAGATGTTCTTGTTGAACCCAGTGTATTCCTCTCTAGAGGTACACTAGCGAAAGGTGGTTCCATACCTTTTCATAGTTGGAAATCCATTACCCAATACGTCCTTCCGGTTTTAATTGTACACTATATATGTAGAACGTGAGATGAAAGTGTTTCTGCTAGATGATTATTATATTATGGTTGATAGACATTATTATTATATCAAAAGGTTTTTGATATAAAGATATTTTGGATGCTCATAAGGGAAAAACCCGTTCCGTTATACAACGTGGTCTTATGTGATATCGTTTACTTGTTCGAACTGTTTTAAACTGTTTTACTCACACCAGTCCTATGACTGACCCGGAGTTTATTTTGTTTCATTTTCCCTAAACTCTTGGGTGCCCAATTTTGTACGGGTAGTCAAGTAGTCGGGATTTACAGATACTTGAAGAGCTGGAGCAGGAGGCTTCAGGATCATATAGCTATAGTTTATTTCCGCTATGTTGTAAGTGCTGTACTTTGATAATGATGTATATTAAAGTACAAATTTATTTTTCAAAGTTATGTTATGTATATTATATGTTATTCGTCTCGTTGTGAGGTTCGTGTCACTCTAATGTTGTGTTCTTCTTCTTCTTCTATTCTAAGTTTCTATCTTATCTTTCCTCGCCCTCTATTTTCTTTCATTAACTACCTGTATTTTCGATCCTTGGATGTTTGATATGTGTTGTATATCGAATAACCAAGATCGACAAATTTCCGGGACGTTACAGTTGGTATCAGAGCAAAGGTTAAGTAATTACCTTGGCTCTGTGGTGTGATTCAGTAGAGATGGGGTTTGTAATACCCTAGATTGAGTTGAGTGTATATATACGAGAGAGCGTATTTGTTATTTAATATAAAGTGGTTTTATAATGTGGACATTTATTAGTTGAGTTGTTTATGAGTTCTAGTCGATCAATTTGATCCAATGTATCGGTAGGAGTTATAAACACTCGAATACGATGAACCGTCATGGTATGTTTTGAAAAGAGGGTAAATGAAATAATTTTACCCAAATTAAATTTTGATATAAAGGATTTATATTGAAATGATTTTAATATATTGGATATATTGGTTGTTATTTTAATCGAATAAGATTATAAAATGTGAAATGGTTATGTAAATAGCAAATCGGAATTCGTATAAGTGAAGTACGTGAAATCAGATGAATTAAATCTGAAATTAAAATCAGAATTGAAAATAAACCCTGAAAATTGGAAAGGTGTTTGTAAATGGATTTGAAATGAAAATATGAGAATTTTAAAATCCTAGGAGATTTTAAATTGTTTTACAAGCATTGGGAATGGTATTTTGAAATATATTTCAAAATAGAAGTGTTTAGAAATGGTTTTGAAAAGTGATATAGTATTGAACTCACTTCGATAGCTGGGAAATAACCCTAATGATAAATCGTGACATCATTAGTGTTCATTTTCAAGTATGTAAGTGACAGATTACTACCAAAGATTTTGTTTTTAAATTGATTTGAGAAAAGTAAGTTGTTTGAATTCTGAAAAGGAAAGTTTGATTTTCGATATGGTGAACTGTTTAAAACTCCCAGGAAAAGATTATTTAAATTAAAACCAAATTAAGCAGAAATTTGGGAAAACAATTGAATTAAATCCAGTAAGTGCAAATGAATTGAATTAGAATGATATCGAGACAAATGGGATTTGTGAGATAAGAAGTTGAAATAGAATTGGTTTGGTAAATTAAGATTTGGAATAGAGAACGGAACTCGAGTTGAAATGAAATTCAACTTAGGTATAAGCGAATGGTTGGATTTGTCGATAAAAACAGATGGGAATTTGATTGGGATGAGATTGGTATATGCTGAATTAGCAGTAATGATATGCCCGACAAAAAGGTACAAGTTCATATTATATATTGGGTATGAGATTTTGATGAGCCGAATTGGCAAGCCGCTTGGCTGTTTGATTTTCTTTTGGGTTGGAAAAGGCCTAGAGAGGCGAGTTGGAGTTTGAGCTATTGACTAATACAAAGAAGGTGCTGGCGAATTTTTTTGAAAAGTTAAGGTGTTAGAATTTTTTTAGGATTTTTGAAAATATTCGTTAATAGAATTTAATTAAATATTTAATTGAAATTAAATTGGTTCAGTTGAAACTGAAGTTGAGAAGTGAACAATATAGTCTAGCCAGTCAATAGGGTTTGTTTCTACCTTAGCAATTTCGAGGACGAAATTATTTTAAGTGGGGAAGAATGTAACGACCAGTATTTTTATTTAATTATTTAAATAGTGATTTAGAGAATTAAATGGTCATTTAATTAAATTATATTGAATATTTAATTAATATAAATAATAGAATAATATATTTAATTCTGAAAATAATCAGAAATATTGGAATTTACAATATTATGTGAATTTGATTATTTCTAAGATTTAATTCAGCTTAGAATTGAATTAGAATGATGAATATATTTAAATAACAACAGTTTGAACGTGTAATTATATTATGATTATAATCGAGCTCGAAATGGCGCTGTAATTCGTAAATTGGCAATTCGAACTTCAATTGAATATACAGGGTCTGTTTTAAATCGGATTTCTGTGAAACAAGAAATGTTCAGAGCTGGTGAAGTATATTTTTCTAATGGAAGAGAAAAATCGAGATTTCATCGTATACATTTCGATTTATGGCCAAATCAAATTTTAAAAAAGTCGCTGTGGAATCGTTTATAAACCATAATGATATATTTAATTTTAATTAAATATTGAGTTCAAATTTAGACAAGCCCTTTGACACGTAGTGATAATTTAATTTTTAGAATTTTACTGTAATTTTTAATTAATTAAATACGCAACTTTTTATTTGGAGTATTTTGCACCCTTAACCAATACATAAGGGGTTTCACAATATGAGTTAATCTTCCGATATTAATATATTTTTGGAATCGCAACACCTCACTGAATACAACGGTATTTTTATTTACGTCTATAGCGATCCGTAAGTAAATGAATTATGTGTAGCATGGTACGCTAGAACTAAAATATCTCAACCCAAAACACTATAAATAATCATTAACTTTCTGACCTAAATTCATTCCAGCATTCCTCAGAAATAATCCGCCGCAACCTTTCTTTCCTTTTCTTCAGCAAAATGCTAGAAACAAAAATCCACAACAAATACAAAAAAAATTCTATAAATCCTAAAATACATGTTTATGGGTTCAGCAAGGTGAGCTCTTCCTTCTGGTATGCCCACAGAAGGCTGTGAATCCATTTCTGTTCACTAAAAAAAATCCACAGTGGACTAGGGCTGAATGTTTTAGGAAATGGAAGCTTCGAATCATGAAACAAATGCTATATCTGGGTTGCTGGGGTTGAGTATTACGGCGTGGTGGGTGTTTGGCGATTCCGGTGGGTTTTGAGGTGCGAAAGGGATAAGATGGTTATAGAGGAGAAGAGATGTTGATGGTGAAGGCGATTTGTGATTTCCGCAGGGAGAGGGTGTTTAGTGGATGAAGCTGGAGAATGGGTTGCGAAAATTTGGTTTTTGGATTCGATGCTGAAGATGGAAGAATGTAAACGGGAGTATGTGTGATGAAGCGGTTGTGTTGTGACGGGAAAGTGGACGTGTGTGTGAACGAGAAACAGGAAGTGCGAAAGTAAAGGAGCGTGGAGGATGTGATTTGCGGTGAGAAATACTAGAAGGATGCGAATTCCTTTCATTGGGGAAGAAGGCTTTTCTGGAGCAGGCTGAAATACTGGGTGAGGAAATGGGCCTTAAGGATGTGAGTTTGGAGGGGTGATGGGCTAAAAATGTGGTAAGGCCCGAATGAGGGTTCATGGTTTGTAGTAATGGACAGGAGTAGGTGTTGACGGATGGGAGTATAAAGTTTCAAAATGCCTTGGTAGTGTGTACAAGAGGAGTTGCGGTTACAGGAAAATATAAGGAAGAAAATTTGGAAAAAGTTATAACGTTTATAAAGTAATTAACGCTTAATTTAATTGTCTACTAAGATAATGATGATTAAATCGGTTTTAGGTTTTGCTCAAGTATGAAGGCGAAAACAAAGTAGCATGAAGGATTGGCCATTAAACGTAATATGAAATGATCGGTTTTAATTGTATAAAATTTAAGAATATGTTATATTAATCTAAAATCATGGATTGTATAATTATTAACGTAGTCATATGTTACAGAATTTCACGAAACCGATCACGCTTGAATCGTAATGACAAAATCTTCGTTGTGGCACTGATGTGGTGAGAACTGAACATCATAGAACTAGTTGGACTGATTGGAGCTCACTACAATTTATATCGAAATAAATTGTCTGATCAGAATCGACTATCGATTATCATTCTTTAATGATAATCGACAATATGAGTAAAAACTCACTAACTCTGAACTGTCATATTTTTATCACGTATTCTTAGAACTGATAATTATCTGTTGATTGCTGTATGTTAACTGTTTGGTTGAATTGCTTATGTATTGGTTGAAAATATAGATAATGATGTATATATAAATCGTTAATCGAAAATTGATTATGTTTATCAGAATATTTTATACTCGTGTTGTTTAACATCTGTGATGCAGGAAAACAGGTTGGAGGGATCCAACAGGATTCCTCAATATTTATAATACTGTTTGTTTTCATATATTGTGTTATATGATGTGATATAATATGTGATTGATTATAATGACACTGGTCCTGTTAATTGGTATTTTAAATACATAATAAATATTGGAATGTGAAAAGGGAATTTTCAAAGTGTAAACTGAAAATAATATATTTATAAAATCACAGGGTTTTATAAAGGGAAGATATTTAGAAAACGAGTAAGGTTTTATAAAAGGAAAATGTTTATAAACCGAATAGAGTTTGAACAAAGGAATATTATTTAGAAAATAAATAGAATTATTAAAGGAATATTTATTTGGAAAATAAACAGGATTTATAAAATGGAAGTTGACGAGATATAAAGGAGTTAATCGGATTTAGTTATTCGAAGTCGAGTTAATCGAATATGGTTAGTCGAATAGAGTTAATCGAACAGAGTTAATCAACTGGAGTTAATCGACTATTAGTTATTCGAATAGAGTTAATCAAACAGAGTTAATCAAATAGAGTTAAAGGTATAGAGATAAGCAAAATTAGAAACTGACTAGAATTAATAAGTTGAATGATTTCCTGAGTATCGATCTGATGTTGGTTTCGGCCTTCGGGGTTTATACTTAGGAAGTTGTTCTCTTGCTAGTTACAGTCAGGGACTGATAGTTGTGGAATGATACTGACATGTAAATAAACAATGGAAATGTTTTCCAGTGTTAATAACATATATTTTCTAAACATAGAAAATATGGAAATGTGAATATATATATAGATATATATGTTAAATGATGATTGATCGATATAATTTCCATCTGGAAATATAACGTTGTTTGCACACGTGTTTTTCTTTGATAGTTAAATCACAGACTATCAAAGTTTTGACCATTTTAACGTTGTTAACATGGAGAGACCGGTTGGATTATTATCCGAAGAACCACTCCGTATTGGCATAAGCTTTGCGAATCAAGTACGCTGAATATATTGAAGATGGAGTAAAGTGAAATGGCTGTTGTATAAATCTTAGATAACAATTGCCTAAGATGGATGTACTGAATAGTGCCTTCGGTTTGTCCAGTCCCAGGACGACCTGTATGGAAGAATGTCTGACAAAGTATATTTAATAGATCACGTAAGTTGATCTCTTCCAACGTATTTACGTTTGTGGCAGAGGAATTCGTTTCTCTTAGTTGTATACCCATGGTATTTTTAGGGAAATCAATTTGTGATTTGGCGGGTATGACGATGTGACATTCAAAATGAATAATTGTGTGATCTATCAGAGATAAGCGTGGCCTCTAGCCTCACAACCGGGAAATGACAAAAATCGGGCAGGCAGCATGGCTATGTAGGTCGCACCTATTAGGGTGTATAATCACCTGATCTAGAGTTTCATTTACTTCTAAAAATCTATTGTAGATGTTGTCCCATTCGGGAAACGGTTGTTGATCCCAACCGTTGGTATATACATTCAATACACTCAAACGAAATGAGTGGTCGGTCATGTGTGGCCAGGTTGCAAGATGTTCTTGTTGAACCCAGTGTATTCCTCTCTAGAGGTACACTAGCGAAAGGTGGTTCCATACCTTTTCATAGTTGGAAATCCATTACCCAATACGTCCTTCCGGTTTTGATTGTACACTATATATGTAGAACGTGAGATGAAAGTGTTTCTGCTAGATGATTATTATATTATGGTTGATAGACATTATTATTATATCAAAAGGTTTTTGATATAAAGATATTTTGGATGCTCATAAGGGAAAAACCCGTTCCTTTAGACGACGTGGCCTTATGAGATATCGTTTACTTGTTCGAACTGTTTTAAACTGTTTTACTCACACCAGTCCCATGACTGACCCGGAGTTTATTTTGTTTTCCCTAAACTCTTGGGCGCCCAATTTTGTACGGGCTATAAAATAGTCGGGATTTACAGATACTTGAAGAGCTGGAGCAGGAGGCTTCAGGATCATATAGTTATAGTTTATTTCCGCTGTGTTGTAAGTGCTGTACTTTGATAATGATGTATATTCAAGTACAGATTTATATTTCAAAGTTACGTTATATATATTATATGTTATTCATTCCGTTTTGAGGTTCGTGTTACTCTGATGTTGTGTTCTTCTTCTTCTTCTATTCTAAGTTTCTATCTTATCTTTCATCACCCTCTATTTTCTTTCATTAACTACCTGTATTTTCGATCCCTGGTTGTTTGATATGTGTTGTATATCGGATAACCAAGATCGAAAAATTTTCGGGATGTTACAAGAAACTTAACTACAAGACATATATAAAATAGTACTTAAAAATTTAAAACTTTATTCATTGCAGCGGTAATAGGTAAGTTTGATTACATCATCAAAAACCAAAGGCTAGAGTCAGGTACATAATATCCATCTTGATTAAATCAAAGTACATAAAATGAAAGACATAACCCCAACATAAAATAGCCATAAATAAGATAGGCTGAACTTTTACTTCAGCAATCAGAGCAACTTCCAAAGAAAGAGATGAAGCTGTCCAAATCAAGCTCCACTAGTGCTAGTCCCACCCTGAGCACCTAGGGGGGTGGGGGAAGGGAAAAAAAGAGGTGGAAACAAGGGGGTCAGACATAAAGTCTGGCGAGTGCAATAACTTTAACAATAGAATCATTAACTAACTAGGATAAGGCATAAGCTGGAAAATAAGGAAATGACTATGAGCCAACGGGTATAACAAAGAAAACAAAGGAAATAAGATGAACAAAGATAACGTTAAAGGCGCCCCTAATCACTACAGGATAATTACTATACTACACCACCACTAGTCACCCTAAAAGTTGATCCCGCCTACAGAACTTAATAATGATAATGGTAGTTTGTGTACCCCTAGCTACCTTCATTGGTGATGTCTGCCCTTATCTCCACTAGGTGTACCCACTACCCCAATTCGATCAGCTCCCTAACTCGTAGATACCCGTGCTGGCCCCACAGTGGGGTGTATCACTCCCCAAAGTGGCAACCCGATACCACCAAGAATGCACGACTTATATCTACATGATGCAACAATGTCTTACCTACCAGCCCGGGCCCACACATGCATATAAACCCGTTGGACTTGTGTTGCCACCGCTAACCCGTTTTGACCTCTTACAATCAAATCCAGTACGCGTGTCCCGTCCTCGACTTTGGTCGAGCCCACAAAGATACTTAATGGGTTACTGGTTTGAAAAGGCCCCCCATGCATGACACAAGCTTTCCACCTATGCTTGGTCCCCTCTAAGGTTTTTCCCCACTTAACCCCATTCTTATTCATGTCTTCTTACATGTTTAAATCTTGGTTAAGTGCATCTAATCGTATTTCAAATGCCACCCCAGGTACCCACTAAATTCCACATGCCACCCAAGGCACCCACTTAACCCCCTCTTGTCCCACTACATGTTTATCTGGTTAAGTGTTTCTTAATTCCCTAAAACCATAACCTTGTAAAGACCTCCCACATTAGACTGGCATTTGTGGCAGCTGGATTTGTCGGGCGGGTCCGGGCAGTCTTACACCACAAACGAGCCTAACCTCGTGTCTTTACAACTGTTACGCATTTAATTCATGCCTTTGACCTCTCACATTAGACTGGCATTTGTGGCAGCTGGATTTGCTAGGTGGGTCCGGGCAGTCTTACACCACAAAAGAGTCTAACCTCGTGTCTTAGGCGGTTTATTATTACATATCTTCATTTAACCCCAAATTGGATTATTATCCCTATTCGAATTTGTACATAAATTCTAAATTCATTTATGTCCATAATTGTCTCAATTATGTCCATAAATAGCAATTATGCCAATTAATATCTTAAATTTATTATATGCCGTTTTCAGGCCATTTATGCCAATTTTCAATAGGTGTATATTCAATATTACCCCCATCGTCCCTACGTTCTTCGTTCGTTTATCATGACATATACATATATTAGACTATAAACTAGTCTAATACATAAAAGGGAAGAAACATCACAAATTCGCATAACACCCAAAATAGATCTAACTTGTAAATAAGAATTACAACATAACTTGCATAAACTTTGTATAGTCATGAATAAAATCATAAACCTAAAAGGTGTGAATTTGCATGTATATGATATAGTTTTTCACTTAAAACTTGCATAGGCCATAATCACAAACTGACATAAAACTATACATGTCATAGATCTAAATGTAGGGGTGTAAATTTCCATATATGTGATATAGTTTTTCACTTAAAACTTGCATAAGCCATAATCACAAACTTGCATAAAACAATGTATGTCATAGATCTAAATCTAAAGGGTGAACTTGCATATATTTGAATCCAATTTCTACCTAAACTTGCATATAATCACTTTATTTGATTCACATGTAAACTTGTATACAATTCACATAGAAACTAGCATATAATTTACACCCAAACTTGCATATAAAATGATGTCAAACGTGAATCTAGATGAACATATATGATTTGGCATATGAAAAGGGATCCACAACATTACTATCATGATAAACAACTAGCATACATTCACAAAAGATTACATTTTTCCAATGATTCACAAATATAGCCATATAACCCAATTTATATCTCAACCCAATTAACATATTAATTATCTTATTAAAGAAATTGAAATCACAACTCAAAGAAGGTCTTGAGTTCTGAAATCTGAGTTCTGAAATTGATTAGCTTGCCTCTGAAGTAGACAATTTGTTGTGGTTGTTATAAACTTGAATTGAATTGAGTTGATTAGCTTTTCTTTCTCCTAAATGGTGGCGGCTATTCTAGGTTGCAAGGTGATAGCATGACGGCCATGGTTCTAATTTTAATTAGGTTTTAGGGTTTGAGTCTACATGTGTTTATATAGAATTTAGAATTAATTTAGGCTATCCGATCAACCTAGAATTAACCTCAACCATTCAGACCAGATCAGAACTATCCAGAAACCCTAATGACTCAGCAAACAGTCACCAAATCGTCATCTCTCAAATCTGCTCAAGGGTGGGGGGGGGCAGGTCGACCTGTGGGGGGGGGGGGGGGAGGTCGACGCTATGGTCGACCCCCTAGTCGACCTGGGCGGGAATTTTCCCGCTCAGCCCGCTTCTGGCTTCTGGTTCGAAATTTGAATTTGTTTTCGAGCTGTTTGAATTTATTTAATTTTTTGGAAACTTCCGACAGCCATAACTTCGTCATACGAAGTCCAATTCATGCAAACTCGGAATCTATCTCAACCAGAATTCCGAGACGAACACAATGGCGTAACCCGTTTCCCTTGATTCTCACATTTATAATTAAGTATTCTTTGATTTATTAGTTTATGTTAACAGAAAACACGGGGTGTTATATTCTCCCCTCCTTAAAGGATTCTGCCCCCGAAATCTCCAAGTTAAGGAGAATTCATATCCTAACATCCAATCATCCATCTACTCAACCATCAAACACAGACGTCCATTGTCCTCACAAAATTTCTAATGTTGTATGAACATATGCAATAAGTGTGTGTATATGTTCATTATCTAATGCAAAATCAGGCAGTCTACTGATTCAGTTGACCTCCTTAATGCAAATTATGATAGTGCCATGCGTTCATGATGTATGCGAAAGAATCCTATCGATACATATTATTTCTACATGTGTGCACAACCATTCATCAAAATGCAGCATCCATATGATAACACAACGATTATACATCCATAAATTTAAATATGCACACACATTTATATGCAACATGAAGGTGATTGAGCCGATCTAGTGCCTAAGGTGTGTGCATATGCATCCACGAGCAACCACTAGCAAACACTTGCATCCATTTGCATCCATCAAACATAACATGTCTCAAACACATGTTTCAACCATAGGGTTTTTCCTAACTAAAGATCGAAGATGTCATCGCAAAGATAATACTAAAAGATAGGACAAGTATCAACAAAGCAGTAGAAAAAGGAGAAATTAAAGCATACCCTCAAAAAGAAAGGGTACATCGTACGCATCTTATCTTCCATCTCCCAAGTTGCGTCTCTTTGATCATCTCCCCATTGCACTTTGACCAACTTGACCTCTTTGTTGCGAAGCTTTTTGACCTCCGATCCGAGAATGCGTGTAGGAGCTCGTCTGATTGTGGCATTGCGCTCTACTTCCACTTCTTCGAGCATGCTCGGCTCTACCACTTCCGTCGTATCGTGTAAACACTTACACAAATGTGAAACGTGAAACATGTCATGAGCTCCGCTGAGCTTCTCTGTTAACTTTACTTTGTATGTCATCTATCCAATCCTCTCCATAATTGGAAAGGGTCCTACGAACCTCGGTGCCAACTTCCCTATTGATCCAAAGCGGACTACGTTTCTCAACGGTGACACCTTAATAAAAACTATGTTACCAATATCGAACTCAAGATCAGTTCCTCTCTTATCAGCATATGACTTATGCCGGTCCTGTGCTGTTTTCATTCGCCATCAAATCAGGTCTATCTTTTCCGAAGTCTCCCTAATCATGTCGGGTCCAAGCAAAACCTTATCCGTGGATTCCCACCAACATGTAGGTGATCAGCACGGTCGTCCATAAAGAGCCTCAAAAGGTTCCATGCCAATGCTAGCCTGAAAATTATTATTATAGGCGAACTCTACTAGTGGAAGGTGTTCTTTCCATGTTCCTCCAAAGTCTAGAATGCATAGCCTCAGAAGGTCTTCTAGAATCCGATTCGCCCTCTCGGTCTGGCCGTCCATCTGAGGATGATAAGCGGTACTTAAGCATAATTGCGTTCCAACCGCCTCTTGTAAGCTCTTCCAAAATTTTCTTGTGAAAATAGGATCTCTATCGCTCACAATGCCGGAGGGTATGCCATGCAAACGAACTATCTATCGAAGGTAAACAGATGTTAACCAAGTGGCGGTCCTTTTACTTTTAACGAGAATAAAATGGGCACTTTTAGTAAGTCGGTCTACAATTACCCAAATCCCCGTATTACCCTTTCTCGATCTTGGTATCCCATCTACAAAATCGATGGAAACGCTTTCCCATTTCCAAAGCGGAATCTCTAAGGGATGGAGCAAACCTCCGGCTTCTTTTGCTCTGCCTTGACTTGCTGGCACACTAAGCATCTAGCTACGAACTCAACCACGTCCTTCTTCATTCCGACCCAAAAGAAAACTCGCTTCATATCCCTATACATCTTATCACCACCGGGATGTATGGTCATCTTAGAGCGGTGTGAGTCTTCAAGAATTGCCTTCTTCAAACTTTTGTCTTATGGTACGCAAAGTCTTCCATCTCTACGTAGCCAACCTCTTTCATCTATAGCATATCTATCAAGATGTCTTGAGGACTCCGCTCCTATAAGCTTGCCTACTATCTCAACCAACTGCAGGTCGTTCCGCTGTGCCTCTCCAACTCGACCCAAAAGTGTAGGTTGCACCTCTAACGATGCCAACAATCCGGGTACATAATCGACAGAGGGTCTGAAGTCAAAGGAAGATATATACTTCAAGCTCTGACGCTCTACAAGCAAAGGACTTAGAGTTAACTTCTTTCTACTTAAGGCGTCGGCTACAACATTACCCTTGCCAGGGGTATATGCGATGTCAAAATCGTAGGATGCCAAAAACTCCATCCATCTCCGTTGCCTCAAGTTTAGGTCCTTATGAGAGAACAACTACTTTAGCGACTTATGGTTTGTATACAACTCAAACCTTTCGCCAAGGAAATAATGACGCCACGACTTTAGCGTAAAAACTATGGTCGCCAACTCTAAGTCGTTGGTAGGGTAATTTTTCTCGTGGGCTTTCAACTGTCCTCCACCATAGCATATCACCCTTCCCTCTTGCATTAAAACTGCGCCAAGCCCTGTCCCGCAAGCATCGGTATATACAATGAATGAAAGTCTTACTTTCGTCTGGCAAAACTAAAACTAGAGCCGTCGTCAAAGCTCTCTTTAGACGTTGGAAAGCATCGTCACAGTCAACGTCCCAAGTAAAAGTCAAATTCTTCTTCATTAATCGAGTGAGAGGGGCTGATATCTTCGCGAAGTCCTTAATCAACTTCCTATAATAGCCATCCATCCCTAAAAAGCTTCTTACTTCGGTTGCGTTGTTAGGCGTTTTCCAATCTTGGATTGCCACTACCTTGGCGGGATCCACAGCTATCCCTTCCTTAGAGACCACGTGTCCTAAGAACCTCACTTCTCTTCTCCAAAAATGACACTTGGAGAACTTAGCTTTTAGCTGATGCGCTCAAAGGGTCTCTAAGATTTCCCTAAGATGTAAGGCAGGCTCTTCTTCATTTTTAGAGAAAACCAAAATATCGTCTACAAAGACTACCACAAACTTGTTCAGAAACTCCCTAAACACCCTACTCATTAAGTCAGAAAAGTATGCGGGTGCATTCGTCAAACCAAAAGGCATGACGAGCCACTCGAAGAACCCGTCAGGAGTTCTAAACGCAGTCTTATCGATGCTATATTCAGCCATCCTTAGCTGATGAAACCCTGTGGCCAAATCCAGTTGCGAGAAAACCGAAGCACCCACCAACTGATCGAATAAATCGTCTATCCTCGGTAACGGGTGGCTGTTCTTCTTTGTTAGCTTATTCAGCTCTCTATAGTCCACGCACAATCTAAGTGAACCATCAGCTTTTGTAGCAAAAACGAGTGGAGCACCCCACTCTGAAATACTTCTTCTTATGAACCCCTTCTCAAGCAATTCTTTCACTTTCTTACTGAGTTCTCTTCTCTCTCTCGGAGCCATGTGGCGCACTGGTAATGCAATTGGCTTCGCATTATCCACTAAGTATATTCGAAAGTCTATCTCATGCCTCGGGGGTAAACCTCGAACCTCATCGAAGACGTCACTATATTCACGGACCACACGAACATATTTCAAATCATCATTGGATGCGTCTAGGGATTCTAGGTAGCTAAGCATTACCAGACCTCTAGGGTCACAAGAAATATCAAGGGTCTTTCCACACCGAGTCAATAATCTAACTACCATTCTTTCACAATATAGGATGGCCCCATATCTAGTTAGCAAATCCATACCTAGAATCAAGTCGTAGCCCATGAAGCGAAGATCAAAGGCGTTGCATTCAAACCCAACGCCCAAGATAGACACTCTCAAATCCCGACAAATCATAGAAAGATGAGCCGAACCACCAATAGGATTTGAGACTACTATGGGATCCGAAACTAGACTAGTATTTAGGTGCAGTGTTTCAACTAACGAAGAAGACACAAACGAGTGTGAAGCGCCAGAGTCAAACAAAGTACGAACGGGATGATCAAACAGAAAAACTAAACTTTCAATGGAAATGTTTCTACCTTGTTCTTTCAGCAGTGGGACCGCGAGAGGCTGGACCTGCTCCCTTGCCCTGCCTGGTGCCATGAGAGCCTGAAGCTGCCATCCAGAAGTTCCTTCCCCTTGACCCTGTTTCCTTGGGCAGTCCTTAACTAGATGACCTGCCTCTCCACAGTGGAAACAGCCAGTCTTCTTCTTTTTCCTACAGTCTTTACTCAGATGGCCTGGTGTCCCACAATTAAAGCACTTCTTCTTTCCTTTGCCATTATTGTTCTTTCCGCTTTCTTGTTTTGTTGTTATGGTTTCTTTTGATCCCCTTCCTTCTTAGGTGCCTTATTAGCATTGGCGCCTTTCTCCTCTTCATGCATAAGCGCCATGTCAACTAGTCTCCCAAACGTGGCCCCCATAGGGATGTGGGTCATAGCAAACCCATGTAGTGGCTCGTTCAAACCCTTAACAAATCTCAGGGCCTTCTTTTCGGGTGTATTCACCAAGTCCAAGCCAAATCTCACCAACTGATTGAACTTGTTGATGTATTCTTTCACTGATAGATTCCCTTGCTTCAACGCCAAAAACCTTTCCATATATAGATTCTCTTCAGCCTGTGAGAGAAACTTTGCCTCAAACCTACACCTGAAATCTGGCCATGTATCAACTGGATGCTCTCTATTAGTGACCTCCCACCAAAACGAGGCCTCATCCTTCATTAACCAGGAAGCTAACTGGACTTTTCTTCCATCTTCTACCTCAAAGATTCCAAACAATTATTCCACCTCCTTTAGCAAATTTCGAGCTTTAACAAACGTCTCCGACCCGTGAAAAGGTTTCCCGCCCATTGCCCGAAAGTCCTTGCATATCTTTGCGAAAGTGTCAACACGGGGAGGAGGAGGAGGAGCATTTGATGTGCCTGCGACATTGGCCCTAGCTTCCAGATACCTTCTAAACCATCCGGGTATCGGTATCCCCTCGGGTATCTCGGGAATTCCAGACATACTGAAAAGAAAAATGAAGAGATTCAAACGAAGTATTCGAAAGAAAGATATATGGCTCTTGGGGGTTATGTTTTCAAAATAAACTTTTCTCTTTAAAATACTTCCCTTAAAACGTACTTTTGAAAGTATTTCTTTATAAAAGTGCTTTTGAAAAATAGTTTTTCAAAATTCATATATGTTCTGGTAACCTTCATCTCTGATACAACGTGTGACACCCCATGTCCATTAATGTCACTCACAAAGGGAATGCATTAACTTCTATGGAGCGTTTTAAGTGTGTATAGAACAGAAACTTAACAACGAGACAGATATAAAATAGTACTTAAAAATTTAAAACTTTATTCATTGCAGCGGTAACAGATAAGTTTGATTACATCATCAAAAACAAAAGACTAGAGTCAAGTACATAATATCCATCTTGATTAAATCAAAGTACATAAAATGAAAGACATAACCCCAACATAAAATAGCCATAAATAAGATAGGCTGAACTTTTACTTCAATGATTCAAGTAAGTTACAAAGAAAGGGATAAAGCTGTCCAAATCAAGCTCCACTAGTGCTAGTCCCACCCTGAGCACATGGGGGGAAAGGGAAGAAAAGAGGTGGAAACAAGGGGGTCAGACATAAAGTCTTGCAAGTGCAATAACTTTAACAATATAATCATTAAGTAACAAGGATAAGACATAAGCTGGAAAATAAGGAAATGACTATGAGCCATTGGGTATGACAAAGCAAACAAAAGAAATAAGATGAACAAAGATAACGTTAAAGGCGCCCCTAATCACTATAGGATAATTACTATACTACACCACCACTAGTCACCCTAAAAGTTGATCCCGCCTACAGAACTTAATAATGATAATGGTAGTTTGTGTACCCCTAACTACCTTCATAGGTGTCGTCTGCCCCTATCTCCACTAGGTGTACCCACTACCCCCATTCGATCGGCTCCCTAACTCGTAGATACCCGTGCTGGCCCCACAGTGGGGGTGTATCACTCCTCAAAGTGGCAACCCGATACCACTAAGAATGCACGGCTTATATCTACACGATGCAACAATGTCTTACCTACCAGCTCGGTCCCACACATGCATATGAACCCGTTGGACTTGTGTTGCCACCGCTAACCCGTTTTGACCTCTTACAATCAAATCCAGTACGCGTGTCCCGTCCTAGACTTGGGTTGAGACCACAAAGATACTTAATGGGTTACTGGTTTGAAAAGGGCCCCCATGCATGACACAAGCTTTCCAACTATGCTTGGTCCCCTCTTAGATTTTTTCCCCACTTAACCCCATTCTTATTCATGTCTTCTTACATGTTTCAATCTTGGTTAAGTGCATCTAATCATATTTCAAATGCCACCCAAGGCACCCACTAAATTCCACATGCCACCCAAGGCACCCACTTAACCCCCTCATGTCCCACTACATGTTTATCTGGTTAAGTGTTTCTTAATTCATTAAGACCGTAACCTTGTAAAGACCTCCCACATTAGACTGGAATTTGTGGCAGCTAGATTTGTCGGGCGGGTCTGGGCAGTCTTACACCACAAACGAGCCTAACATCTTGTCTTTACAACTGTTATGCATTTAATTCATGCCTTTGACCTCTCATATCAGACTGGCATTTGTGGCAGCTGGATTTGCCGGGCGGGTCCGGGCAGTCTTACACCACAAAAGAGTCTAACCTCGTGTCTTAGGCGATTTATTATTACATATCTTCATTTAACCCCAAATTGGATTATTATCCCTATTCAAATTTGTAAATAAATTCTAAATTCATTTATGTCCATAATTGTCTCAATTATGTCCATAAATACCAATTATGCCAATTAATATCTTAAATTTATTTTATGCCCTTTTCAGGCCATCTATGCCAATTCTCAATAGGTGTATATTCAATATTACCCCCATCGTCCCCACGTTGTTCGTTCGTTTATCATGACATATACATATATTAGACTATAAACTAGTCTAATACATAAAAGGGAAGAAACATCACAAATTCGCATAACACCCAAAATAGATCTAACTTGTAAATAAGAATTACAACATAACTTGCATAAACTTTGTTTAGTCACGAATCTAAACATAAACCTAAAAGGTGTGAACTTGCATGTATATGATATAGTTTTTCACTTAAAACTTGCATAGGCCATAATCACAAACTTGCATAAAACTATACATGTCGTAAATCTAAACATAGGGGTGTAAACTTGCATATACGTGATATAGTTTTTGTAACACCCCATAATTCTATAACATTAAGTTTCACAAATTAAGGTATAATTAAATTTTAAAATAAGAATCAAGGGAAACAGGTTATGCCATTGCGTTTGTCTCAAAATTCTGCTTGGAAACGAGTCTGAGTTTTCGAAAAACGGAGTCCGTATGAGGAAGATATGACCCTCCGAAGTTTCAGAATAAAAAAACAGCTCGAAAATTCGAATTACAAACGAACAGGCAGGTTGGGCGGGAAAATTCCCGCCCAGGCCAGGTCGACCAGGGGGTCAACTATGTAGTCGACCCCCCAACTAGGTCGACACTATAATCGACCTGGGTGTCGACCTGGTCACTTTTTCCCAGATTCAGTTCTGGGTGCATTTGGATGTATTTGGACTAGTTTTTGGGCGAGATTCGTAGTTTGGCACCTATATAAACAGCCCCCTAGCCTCATTCTCTGTAACGGCTGGAAATTTTCGACTCCTCGAGAGTCGAAAATCCCGAAAACATTAGTGAAAGAAAGTAGAGGGTGAGGAAGAAAAGATAGAACTAATAGAATAGAAGAGGAAGAAGAACTTACATCATCAGAGTAAACACGAATCTCACAGCGGAACGAATAAAATATAACATAACTTTGAAATACAAATTAGTACTCGTATATACATACCATTTCAAAGTACAACACTTAACAACACAGCGGAATAATAATAGCTATAATCCTGAAGCCTCCTGCTCCAAGCTCTCCAAGTGTATCTGTAAAATCCCGACTACTTGACTGCCCGTACAAATTTAGGCACCCAAGAGTTTAGGGAAAACAAACAAAATAAACTCCGGGTCAGTCATGGGACTGGTGTGAATAAAACTCCAACACTTGGTTAAATAAAGGATATCTTTCTGATATTATAATAATGTCTAAATACAAATAGATATCAATCTAGCGGAACGCTTGCATCTCACGTTCCACATACATAGTATACAAATAAAACCGTGAGCGCTTATTGGAGATTGGATTCCAACAGACAAGGTATGGGAGCACCTTCCGATCAGTGTACTCTAGAGGAGATACACTAGGGTTCAACAAGAACGTCTTGCAACCCGGCCACACATGACCGTCCACTCATTTAGCTTGAGTGTAACGAATATATTATCACCGATGGTTGGGATTAGCAACCATCCTTCCCGATAAGGGACAGCATTGAAATAGATTATAAAGAAGTACAATTGAATATTCTCTAGATGGTGATAATACACCCTGCTTGGGTATGGCCCAACTAGCCATGCTGCCTAGCCCAACTTCTGTTATTTCCCGGTTGTGAGGTTTTGAGGTCACGTTTATCACTTTGACAGATTATTTCTTCAATTACTTTGAATGCCACATCGTCATACCAGCCAAATCATTATCGATTTCTCAAGGCATCACGGGTATAAAAGCTAAGAGAAACGAATTTCTCCGCCACCAACGTAATACGTTTAAAGAGATCAACATATATGATTCGTTAAGAATACTTTGTCAGACCCTCGTCCATATACGTTGTCCTGGGACTGGACAAACCGAAGGCACTATTCAGTGAATCCATCCTACCTAGGCTTTTCACAATAGCCCTTGCACTTCACTCCGTCTTCAATTATCTTCAGCGTACTTGATTCGCAACGCTTATGCTAATACGGAGTGGTTCTTCGGATAATAATCCAACCGGTCTCTCCATATTTACAACGTAAATATGGTCAAAACTTTGATAGTCTGTGATTCAACTATCAAATGAAAACATGTCGGTGTACAAACAACGATCTTATTTCCAAATGGAAATTCGATCGATCAATCATCATATACATATATATGTTCATATTTCCTTATTTCATATATTTAGAAAATATATGTTATTAATCATGGGAAAACATTTCCATAGCTTATTTACGCATCACTATTATTTCGCAACTATCAGTCCCTAACTGTAAGTAGTATGAGAACAATTCTCTAAGTATCAATCCGGAAGGTCGAAACCAACATCAGATCGTCACTTAGAAAACCGTTCAACTTACCCTCTCCAGTCAGTTTCTGAATTTGCTTAACTCTATTTCTTAAATTCTTATCATGAAAACATTTCATTTTCTATGTTTAGAAAACATATCTGACTATATTTGGAAAACGTTTCCAAAACTCATTTACGGATTTCCAATGAACGTTGTATAAAACATCGTTACGCTTAATCCATTAATCGCTTATTACTTAACTATATTTCAAATCAACCTTTTCTATCGAACCACAACTATTCCTTTGTCAATTCTGAAGTCAATCAAGTTGGGGTATAATTACCTCTCAGACCTTAATTGAACAACGTCCTTTACTGTGAAATAGATGAAGCCCATCACTCACTTTTTACAATCATCTGTTTACGCAAATTCTTGGATTCAGGTTACGAATCCACTTCTTATATGACAACGTTTGATTATAACTATACCGTTATAATTCCTACCCCTAAAATATCTAACCTAAATTATAAAATTTATTTCCTAACTCGAATAATTTAACAGACACCTAATTTCTAAATCAATAACTAGATCTTGATTTAAACCCTGGAAGGTAAATAGTACTTTCCCGAATTCGCTATAATCGAATTCGACGTATAACTCTCTTTCGAGTAATCTCTATTCGATTAACTCTCCCTTTTTAATAACTGATATTCGATAAACTCTATTTCGATTAACTCCTATCGAATAACCAATATTCGAATAACTCTTCTTGGTTGGCTCTATTTCATTAACTCTTATCGAATAACAAATATTCGATTTTCTTAAATGTGTCAATTCTTATCGAATAACTAACATCCGATTTAACTTAAATGGATTTACTCTTATCGAATAACTTTTTCGATTAACTTAACTTGATTTTCTTAACTCGATAAATCTTAACTCGATTACTTAACTTGATAACTTAACTTAACCCAAATCGATTAACTCAACTCTAATCGATTAACTTAATTTGATTTACTCCTTCGAATAACTCATCTGAATAACTTAATTGATTAACTCCTTCGAATAACTAATTCGAATAACTTACCTTCGAATAACTAATATTCGATTTACTCTAACTCGATTAACTTAATTCTAATCGATTTACTCCATTTCGATTCAACTTAATTCAAATCGATTAACTTAACTCAAATTGATTAACTCCTTTCGAATAACTAAATTCGATTTAACTCTTCTCGAATAACTAAATTGATTAACTCCTTCGAATAACTAATTCGAATAACTTACCTTCGAATAACTATTATTCGATTTACTCTAACTCGATTAACTTAATTCTTATCGATTTACTCCATTTCGATTCAACTTAATTCAAATCGATTAACTTAACTCAAATTGATTAACTCCTTTCGAATAACTAAATTCGATTTAACTCTTCTCGAATGATTAACTCAAATTGAATAACTAATATTCAATTAACTCTTACGTGTTTAACTCTATTCGAATAAGTAATTCGAATCACTCTAATGTGTTTAACTCTATTCAAATATCTAATTCGAATAACTCATTTCGAATAACTAAATTCGATTAACTCTTTTAACTTTACTCGAATAACTGTATTTGATTAACACCTTCTTTTGAATAACTATATTCGATTAACTCTTCGACTAACTCCTTTGGATTAACTAACTTCGAATAACTCCTTTGGATTAGCTAACTTCGAATAACTCCTTTGGATTAACTAACTTCGAATAACTCCTTTGGATTAACTAACTTCGAATAACTCCTTTGGATTAACTAACTTTGAATAACTAATATTCGTTAACTACTCTTCGAATAAATAATATTCGGTAACTCTTCTCAAATGAATAACATTTGATTTCTCCACTCGAATAAATTATATTCGATTACTCTTCCCTCGAATATACTATATTCGATAACTCTACTTCGAATAAGAGATATTCGGCAACTCTACTCGATTAACTCCACTTGGATAACTCTAACTGGTCAACTCTAACTGGTCAACTCTAACTGAGTAACTCTAACTGATCAACTCTAACTGGTCAACTTTAACTGGTCAACTTTAACTGGTCAACTTTAACTGGTCAACTCTAACTGTTTATCTTTGACTGGTAAACTTTAACTGGTTAACTCAAATGGTTTAACCTAACTTGATTTACTTGTCTCGATTAACTGAACTAATCCACTTAGTTTAACTTAGTTAATTCACTTTGATTAACTCTAACCGATTTACTTAGTTTAACTCAGCTAATTCACTTTGATTAACCCAACTAATTTACTTCGATTAACCAATTAGTTTAACTTGACTAATTCACTTCGATTAACCGCTTAGTTTATCTTAACTAATTTACTTTGGTTAACTTAACCAATTACTTTGATTAACTCGACTAACTCACTTTGGTTAACTTAACCAATTACTTTGTTTAATTCTTTTATCACACTCTGGTATTTCTTATGGTTTTTAACACATCACCTAACAACGATGAATATCGTCCAACCACACGTAATCACAACAGATTATATACATCACATTTATATATCACAATACATAAATCACAGTAAAAATAACTGTTGAGGAATCCAGTTGGATTCCTCCAACCTGTTCCCCTACATCCACAGATGTTAGACAATATAGATAACATCACTTTCAGTTCCATAGGATATATTCTGTTAAACAGAATCAATATAGAAATTTAACTAACTGACTAGCAGTTCAATCAACCAATCAACACACAGTCAAACAGACAATTTTAACAGTTCTAACAATACAACATGAAATTATAAACTGTTCAGAGTTGGTGAGTTTTACTCACATTTGCGCGTTAGCCGTTAAATAACGGTATGCGTTATTTGATTCAGTCGGACAATTTATTTCGCCATAAATTGTAACGAGCTCCGATGGACTCCCAGTCAGTCTCATTGTGTTGCTCCCGTCCATACGATCCCAACGGATCTTGTTTCGCTGACTTTCGATAACGTATGAATAAGGTACGATAAAACAAAGTTAATACATTTTTAAATTAAAAATAAAAACTTAAATGATAATATAATTTGGCCTTAACTTCAATCTCAGCCCAAGCCCAATTACCAACTACCAGACCCAACCCTTGTCTCCTCTTCCCCACTACCAAATCTTGTCGTGACCTGCTGCATCAATTTCCTCCATCGTTTTCCCAATTTCAAACCAATACCGCTCATCACCTCCTCAATGCAAAATCGAACAAAAATCACCTTCTGTTTCCTCTTCACGTCCTCTACAAAATCATACCGCCCATCCTCCACTCGCACCCCAGAAACCCACTCCGACGTCGCAGCAGGTACTCACGACGCACAGTGAACCTTGACATCAACTCGAACGAAATTTCGCCAGGCCTTCACCAATCTCCTCCTCATCGAAACCTCAACATTTCCTATGCCAAAGTATTCAGCTCGCAACATCCATGCCGAAGCCGACTTCAACCCTAGCTCGTCGCCCAGTTTCCGCGAACCAAGCATGAAGTTCGAACCCGTTTTAAAATGGTATAGATTTGAAGAAGATCTCTCCTGAATTGCAAAAATGTGGGTCTTAGGATTTATAGTGTTTAACTGAGGACGTGGCTTCATGGATACCAACCATGATTTATGTGTTTAAAGAATAGGAAAACGTGTATGAACATGGGTCCTTAAAATCATAAGCGTGTACTGCTTTTACGTGTCCTGCTAAGGAACCGATTGTTCATATATTTTATAATATATATATTTTTAAAGTCATCAAAGCTTCAGTTTGAAGCAGTCTAGGACCGAATAAAAGAAATGAAGACTGACTCTTTATTTTATTTTGTAACCATCATGTACATTCATATGTAGTCTGAGGGCGGACGTCAGTTTTGATGTTGAGATTATGGCTTGTTAGGATATCGAAAATAAACTGTTTATTTTCTACATTTAAGGCATTTTGCTATATTCATAAAAGGCGCATCATAGAAGATTGTTACATAAGATTTAGTTCCACATCCGAGTTATTTTAGACAGAATTAAGAATATGGTCGTGTCTATCGAGGTACCATGATCCCAGAAATGTAAAAATATCGGTAGGTTAACTCATATTTTGAAACCCCAAAAATATCGATTCAGGGTGCAAAATACTCCAAATAAAAAGTTGCTTATTTAATTAATTAAAAATTACCATAAAATTCTAAAAATTAATTTATCACTACTTCCCAAAAGAACCTTGTCTAAATTCAAACCCGATCTCTAGTTATATCGAATAAACCGATACGGTCGATAAACGATTCTATAGCGACTATTTCAACATTTGATTTGGACGTGAATCAAAATCTACACGACGAAATCCCGATTTTTCTTTTCCACTAGAAAGATATACTCCACCAGCTCCACACGTTTCTTGTTTCACAGAAATCCGGCTCAAAATGAATCATGTACATTCAGTTGAAGTTCAAATCGCCAAATTGCGAACTGCCGCGACGTTTCAGGTTCGTTTTAATTATAATTATAAATTATAATTTCGAACGTTGTACTTTAAGTTATCGATATCGCCAAATCGATATATAAATAATTAAATAAATTAATTAATTATTCGACAGCTAACAAAACGCGCCATTACAGACTTCCCCCCTTAAAATAATTTCGTCCTCGAAATTGCTAAGTTAGAAAAATGCTACTAACTCTACTAACTAGATTTAAAAATCTTTTTTTTTTTGTTTACCTCTAAATTTCAGTTTCGACTGGACCTATTTAATTTTAATTAATTCATTTACGACCAACTAAAATTTTCAAAAATTCTGAAAATTTTCTAACACCTTAAATTTTCGAAAAATTTCGCCATAACCTCCTTTGTACGGCTCAATACGTCAAACCACAACTCGCCTCTCTAGGCCTCCTCCAATCCAAAAGGAAATCAAAATAGCCAAGCGGCTTGCCAATTCGGCACAAAAAATCCAAACTCATATATGATATAAACTTGTACCTTTTTATCAGGAATTTAACTCTATCCCTTTCATCTGCTACCACTTCAACATATACCAATGTTATCCATTCCAATTGATCTCCAATCAGTTCATATCCTCAAATCCAAATCGAATTTCATTCGAACTCTAATATCAAATTTCAAATTATTGACTTATCAATTTGGTTCCATTCTAGATTATCTCTAATCCAATTCAATTTTATTTAACTCGGTTCAAGTTAAATTTCAATTTATTTTTACCATCTCATTTTATTTAACTTCATTAGTTAAATTTTAATTCCAGAACTTAAGTTCCTGGGTTTCTTTCAAATCATTTTGAAATCATAATGCCAAATCAAAACCTTTGAATTTCTAAACAACTTGTTTTCTCAAAACAATTCAAAAACAAAATCTTTGGTAGTAATCCGTCACTTAGAACTCGAAAATGAACACTGATGATGTCTAGATTCATCATTAGAATCTATTTTCCTGCTATCGAAGTGAGTTCAATACTATATCATTTTCAATTTGAAAAACATTTTCAAAATCTCCCAGGAACTTAAAATTTCCTTATTTTAAATTCCAAATTCTGATTTAAATTCATATTTAATTCAAACTATTTCATATATTACATTCATATGAATTCTGATTGGTCATTTATAACCATTTCACCCTTTTATAATCTTATTCGATTATAATAACAACCAACACAATTAATATACTATAATAATTTCAAGATATATATTTCTTCTATAAACAAATATATTTTGGGAACAATTATTTCATTTACCCTCTTTCAAAACATACCATGACGGTTCATCGTATTCGAGTGTTTTAGTAACCCTTATCGATACAGTGGATCAACTGATCGACCAGAATTCATAAGCCACTCAACCAATGAGTCTCCACAATATAAAACCATTTTATATTGAATAACAATTACGCGCTCATATATATACACTAAAACTCAATCTAGGATATTACTAATCCCATCTCTATCGAGTTATGCCACAGAGCCAAGGTAATCACTTAACTTAAGCTCTGATACCAACTGTAACGGCTGGAAATTTTCGAATCCTCGAGAGTCGAAAATCCCGAGAACGTTAGTGAAAGAAAGTAGAGGGTGAGGAAGAAAAGATAGAACTAATAGAATAGAAGAGGAAGAAGAACTTGCATCATCAGAGTAAACACGAATCTCACAGCGGAACGAACAAAATATAACATAACTTTGAAATACAAATCAGTACTCGTATATACATACCATTTCAAAGTACAACACTTAACAACACAGCGGAATAATAATAGCTATAATCCTGAAGCCTCCTGCTCCAAGCTCTCCAAGTGTATCTGTAAAATCCCGACTACTTGACTGCCCGTACAAATTTAGGCACCCAAGAGTTTAGGGAAAACAAACAAAATAAACTCCGGGTCAGTCATGGGACTGGTGTGAATAAAACTCCAACACTTGGTTAAATAAAGGATATCTTTCTGATATTATAATAATGTCTAAATACAAATAGATATCAATCTAGCGGAACGCTTGCATCTCACGTTCCACATACATAGTATACAAATAAAACCGTGAGCGCTTATTGGAGATTGGATTCCAACAGACAAGGTATGGGAGCACCTTCCGATCAGTGTACTCTAGAGGAGATACACTAGGGTTCAACAAGAACGTCTTGCAACCCGGCCACACATGACCGTCCACTCATTTAGCTTGAGTGTAACGAATATATTATCACCGATGGTTGGGATTAGCAACCATCCTTCCCGATAAGGGACAGCATTGAAATAGATTATAAAGAAGTACAATTGAATATTCTCTAGATGGTGATAATACACCCTGCTTGGGTATGGCCCAACTAGCCATGCTGCCTAGCCCAACTTCTGTTATTTCCCGGTTGTGAGGTTTTGAGGTCACGTTTATCACTTTGACAGATTATTTCTTCAATTACTTTGAATGCCACATCGTCATACCAGCCAAATCATTATCGATTTCTCAAGGCATCACGGGTATAAAAGCTAAGAGAAACGAATTTCTCCGCCACCAACGTAATACGTTTAAAGAGATCAACATATATGATTCGTTAAGAATACTTTGTCAGACCCTCGTCCATATACGTTGTCCTGGGACTGGACAAACCGAAGGCACTATTCAGTGAATCCATCCTACCTAGGCTTTTCACAATAGCCCTTGCACTTCACTCCGTCTTCAATTATCTTCAGCGTACTTGATTCGCAACGCTTATGCTAATACGGAGTGGTTCTTCGGATAATAATCCAACCGGTCTCTCCATATTTACAACGTAAATATGGTCAAAACTTTGATAGTCTGTGATTCAACTATCAAATGAAAACATGTCGGTGTACAAACAACGATCTTATTTCCAAATGGAAATTCGATCGATCAATCATCATATACATATATATGTTCATATTTCCTTATTTCATATATTTAGAAAATATATGTTATTAATCATGGGAAAACATTTCCATAGCTTATTTACGCATCACTATTATTTCGCAACTATCAGTCCCTAACTGTAAGTAGTATGAGAACAATTCTCTAAGTATCAATCCGGAAGGTCGAAACCAACATCAGATCGTCACTTAGAAAACCGTTCAACTTACCCTCTCCAGTCAGTTTCTGAATTTGCTTAACTCTATTTCTTAAATTCTTATCATGAAAACATTTCATTTTCTATGTTTAGAAAACATATCTGACTATATTTGGAAAACGTTTCCAAAACTCATTTACGGATTTCCAATGAACGTTGTATAAAACATCGTTACGCTTAATCCATTAATCGCTTATTACTTAACTATATTTCAAATCAACCTTTTCTATCGAACCACAACTATTCCTTTGTCAATTCTGAAGTCAATCAAGTTGGGGTATAATTACCTCTCAGACCTTAATTGAACAACGTCCTTTACTGTGAAATAGATGAAGCCCATCACTCACTTTTTACAATCATCTGTTTACGCAAATTCTTGGATTCAGGTTACGAATCCACTTCTTATATGACAACGTTTGATTATAACTATACCGTTATAATTCCTACCCCTAAAATATCTAACCTAAATTATAAAATTTATTTCCTAACTCGAATAATTTAACAGACACCTAATTTCTAAATCAATAACTAGATCTTGATTTAAACCCTGGAAGGTAAATAGTACTTTCCCGAATTCGCTATAATCGAATTCGACGTATAACTCTCTTTCGAGTAATCTCTATTCGATTAACTCTCCCTTTTTAATAACTGATATTCGAGAAACTCTATTTCGATTAACTCCTATCGAATAACCAATATTCGAATAACTCTTCTTGGTTGGCTCTATTTCATTAACTCTTATCGAATAACAAATATTCGATTTTCTTAAATGTGTCAATTCTTATCGAATAACTAACATCCGATTTAACTTAAATGGATTTACTCTTATCGAATAACTTTTTCGATTAACTTAACTTGATTTTCTTAACTCGATAAATCTTAACTCGATTACTTAACTTGATAACTTAACTTAACCCAAATTGATTAACTCAACTCTAATCGATTAACTTAATTTGATTTACTCCTTCGAATAACTCATTCGAATAACTTAATTGATTAACTCCTTCGAATAACTAATTCGAATAACTTACCTTCGAATAACAAATATTCGATTTACTCTAACTCGATTAACTTAATTCTAATCGATTTACTCCATTTCGATTCAACTTAATTCAAATCGATTAACTTAACTCAAATTGATTAACTCCTTTCGAATAACTAAATTCGATTTAACTCTTCTCGAATAACTAAATTGATTAACTCCTTCGAATAACTAATTCGAATAACTTACCTTCGAATAACTAATATTCGATTTACTCTAACTCGATTAACTTAATTCTAATCGATTTACTCCATTTCGATTAAACTTAATTCAAATCGATTAACTTAACTCAAATTGATTAACTCCTTTCGAATAACTAAATTCGATTTAAATCTTCTCGAATGATTAACTCAAATTGAATAACTAATATTCAATTAACTCTTACGTGTTTAACTCTATTCGAATAAGTAATTCGAATCACTCTAATGTGTTTAACTCTATTCAAATATCTAATTCGAATAACTCATTTCGAATAACTAAATTCGATTAACTCTTTTAACTTTACTCGAATAACTGTATTCGATTAACACCTTATTTCGAATAACTATATTCGATTAACTCTTCGACTAACTCCTTTGGATTAACTAACTTCGAATAACTCCTTTGGATTAGCTAACTTCGAATAACTCCTTTGGATTAACTAACTTCGAATAACTCCTTTGGATTAACTAACTTCGAATAACTCCTTTGGATTAACTAACTTAGAATAACTAATATTCGATAACTACTCTTCGAATAAATAATATTCGGTAACTCTTCTCAAATAAATAACATTTGATTTCTCCACTCGAATAAACTATATTCGATTACTCTTCCCTCGAATATACTATATTCGATAACTGTACTTCGAATAAGTGATATTCGGCAACTCTACTCGATTAACTCCACTTGGATAACTCTAACTGGTCAACTCTAACTGGTCAACTCTAACTGAGTAACTCTAACTGATCAACTCTAACTGGTCAACTTTAACTGGTCAACTTTAACTGGTCAACTTTAACTGGTCAACTCTAACTGTTTATCTTTGACTGGTAAACTTTAACTGGTTAACTCAAATGGTTTAACCTAACTGGTTAACTCAAATGGTTTAACGTAACTTGATTTACTTGTCTCGATTAACTGAACTAATCCACTTAGTTTAACTTAGTTAATTCACTTTGATTAACTCTAACCGATTTACTTAGTTTAACTCAGCTAATTCACTTTGATTAACCCAACTAATTTACTTCGATTAACCAATTAGTTTAACTTGACTAATTCACTTCGATTAACCGCTTAGTTTATCTTAACTAATTTACTTTGGTTAACTTAACCAATTACTTTGATTAACTCGACTAACTCGCTTTGGTTAACTTAACCAATTACTTTGTTTAATTCTTTTATCACACTCTGGTATTTCTTATGGTTTTTAACACATCACCTAACAACGATGAATATCGTCCAACCACACGTAATCACAACAGATTATATACATCACATTTATATATCACAACCTGTTCCCCTGCATCCACAGATGTTAGACAATATAGATAACATCACTTTCAGTTCCATAGGATATATTCTGTTAAACAGAATCAATATAGAAATTTAACTAACTGACTAGCAGTTCAATCAACCAATCAACACATAGTCAAACAGACAATTTTAACAGTTCTAACAATACAACATGAAATTATAAACTGTTCAGAGTTGGTGAGTTTTACTCACATTTGCGCGTTAGCCGTTAAATAACGGTTTGCGTTATTTGATTCAGTCGGACAATTTATTTCACCATAAATTGTAACGAGCTCCGATGGACTTCCAGTCAGTCTCATTGTGTTGCTCCCGTCCATACGATCCCAACGGATCTTGTTTCGCTGACTTTCGATAACGTATGAATAAGGTACGATAAAACAAAGTTAATACATTTTTAAATTAAAAATAAAAACTTAAATGATAATATAATTTGGCCTTAACTTCAATCTCAGCCCAAGCCCAATTACCAACTACCAGACCCGACCCTTGTCTCCTCTTCCCCACTACCAAATCTTGCCGTGACCTGCTGCATCAATTTCCTCCATCGTTTTCCCAATTTCAAACCAATACCGCTCATCACCTCCTCAATGCAAAATCGAACAAAAATCACCTTCTGTTTCCTCTTCACGTCCTCTACAAAATCATACCGCCCATCCTCCACTCGCACCCCAGAAACCCACTCCGACGTCGCAGCAGGTACTCACGACGCACAGTGAACCTTGACATCAACTCGAACGAAATTTCGCCAGGCCTTCACCAATCTCCTCCTCATCGAAACCTCAACATTTCCTATGCCAAAGTCTTCAGCTCGCAACAACCATGCCGAAGCCGACTTCAACCCTAGCTCGTCGCCCAGTTTCCGCGAACCAAGCATGAAGTTCGAACCCGTTTTAAAATGGTATAGATTTAAAGAAGATCTCTCCTGAATTGCAAAAATGTGGGTCTTAGGATTTATAGTGTTTAACTGAGGACGTGGCTTCATGGATACCAACCATGATTTATGTGTTTAAAGAATAGGAAAACGTGTATGAACATGGGTCCTTAAAATCATAAGCGTGTACTGCTTTTATGTGTCCTGCTAAGGAACCGATTGTTCATATATTTTATAATATATATATTTTTAAAGTCATCAAAGCTTCAGTTTGAAGTAGTCTAGGACCGAATAAAAGAAATGAAGACTGACTCTTTATTTTATTTTGTAACCATCATGTACATTCATATGTAGTCTGAGGGCGGACGTCAGTTTTGATGTTGAGATTATGGCTTGTTGGGATATCGAAAATAGACTGTATATTTTCTACATTTAAGGCATTTTGCTATATTCATAAAAGGCGCATCATAGAAGATTGTTACATAAGATTTAGTTCCACGTCTGAGTTATTTTAGATAGAATTAAGAATATGGTCGTGTCTATCGAGGTACCATGATCCCAGAAATGTAAAAATATCGGTAGGTTAACTCATATTTTGAAACCCCAAAAATATCGATTCAGGGTGCAAAATACTCCAAATAAAAAGTTGCTTATTTAATTAATTAAAAATTACCATAAAATTCTAAAAATTAATTTATCACTACTTCCCAAAAGAACCTTGTCTAAATTCAAACCCGATCTCTAGTTATATCGAATAAACCGATACGGTCGATAAACGATTCTATAGCGACTATTTCAACATTTGATTTGGACGTGAATCAAAATCTACACGACGAAATCCCGATTTTTCTCTTCCACTAGAAAGATATACTCCACCAACTCCACACGTTTCTTGTTTCATAGAAATCCGGCTCAAAATGAATCATGTACATTCAGTTGAAGTTCAAATCGCCAAATTGCGAACTGCCGCGACGTTTCAGGTTCGTTTTAATTATAATTATAAATTATAAGTTCGAACGTTGTACTTTAAGTTATCGATATCGCCAAATCGATATATAAATAATTAAATAAATTAATTATTCGACAGCTAACAAAACGCGCCATTACATTCTCTTTACACCATTCTTCTCTAACCTTATGCTGCACAAATTCTTGATGTGCATGGCTCCTTCTTCTTCTTCAAATTAAATTATAAATAAATTAAAATAAAACATGAAGATTATTTCTTGAAGACTATGGCTAGGAATTGCAAATTAGAGATTCAAATCAAGATTAAACCCTTAAGAAGAGAATCAAAGGCTAATTCAATGGTTGCGAGCAACGTCATGCAAATCATAGCAAATCACCAACGTTATCTTATTATCCTTTTCTAAAGCTGATCGATGTAAGTCAGTTACTTTTTAGATTCGAACGCTTAGATCTATTTGTGACATGTAATTAAATGGATATGAGAATATGCCTGATCATTTTCATTTGAATCTGTGCTTGTATATGCCTTTGGATCTGATTTAGGACTATTGTGGTTAATTACCATAAGACTATGCCTATGCCTATTACTATGAACATAAGACTATGTCTATGCCTATGACTATGAACATAAGACTATATATATGCCTATGACTACGAACATAAGACTATTGCCTATGACTATGATTCATAACTATGAGACCATGCCTAGGACTATTTTGTGGTTAATTGCCTGGGACTATTTTGTGGTAAATTGCCTAGGACTATTGTGGTTAATTGCCTATGACTATTATAGTTAGTTGCTTATGCCCATAACATTATAGTTACAAATCATGATTGTATACCGAACTGGCATTATGTTGGATCAAATCACCTATGTCTCCCTTGATTATGTTGGATCTCATACTTAGGGTGTAATTTGCTTAGTTTATTCATATTCGCTATTATGTACACCAAAACCGATTGGATCATTATCTTTGTATTTTTGTATTTTGGTTCGCTTTTTTCATGCCTATGCTCTTATTTTAATTTTCGTGCTTATCCCTTGTTCCTTTTGTTAGTTTCATTTTATGAGTACCTAGAAACTTGTGAAATCATGTTATACGTACAACTATGGTGGGGGAATTTGGCGTAGCTTAATTTATATAATTTGGCATAACAAATATGTTGGCATAATATGAATTGGCTATAATAGTAAATATTACATGCATATTAGACTTGGGCGTATAATGGTAAATTCTTAATTGGTCGCAAAGTATGTAATTGGCATGTAAATAAAGTTTTGGGCATAAACTGTAAACTAGAATATTGAATCTAGTGTTAACTGATCTAATTTAGCATAAACTGCAAGTTGGGTTAAATGATAGGTAAATCAAGTTTTGGGCCTAGAATATAGGTATGTTAGTGGGCATGACAAATGAATAAGATATAGGCCAAATTTGTTTAAAAGAGTTGTTAGCAATTTACATATAGACAAAAAGGATAAATATGTAAATCTAGGAAAGACGAATATGCCTAACCTGGGGTTAGATTGAGTTACGGTATAAGACTGCCCGGAACAGCCCGACAAATCTAACAACCGTAACAATAGCTATCTAATGTGGGTGGTTAAAGCATTGAGCCCAAAAGGACCCGAGGTTAGACTGAGTTGCGGTGTAAATCTTCCTGAAACCGACCAGCACCCCAGTGACCGCAACAATATCTGTCTAATGTGAGTGGTTGGTGCTTTAAATGAATAATTTAAAGCTAAGTTATAGTTAAGCTAGAATGGGAGGGTTAAGTCCATAGGAACACTTAACCAACTTAAAATGTTAACAAGACAAGATTTGTAGGGGTTAAATAACCGTTATAACATGTTGACTAGACAAGTGGGTGAGGTTAAGAAAAGGTTTAACTATTATAACATGTTAACTAGACTAGAAGGTGGGGTTAAGTAAAATACACTTAGCGAATATAACATGTTAACTAGACTAGAAGGTGGAGTTAAGTAAACTTAACCATCATAGTGTGACAAATGAACAAGGTTAAGTTAAAATATGAAGGGACACCACTTAACTATTAGAACATGTGAATTAAGCAGATGTTAGGGTTAAGTTAACTAAGAGAACACTTAACCGTTATAACATGTTAGCTAAACAGATGGGTAGGGTTAAGTTAAAAGGAACACTTAACCAATACAAGATGAAGGGGTGGGGTTAAGTAATAAGAAATACTTAACCAATATAACTTGATTTGTGGTAGGGTTAAGTCGACATGAACTACTGATAACACTTAACCAGTTTAACATGACAAATGAATGGGTTAAGTTAACTTGAATTGACTAATGACACTTAACCAATCCGACTTGATGAGGAAAAGAACTAAGTAGTAAACCTTAGTTAAGAGGACTAAGTTGTAAATCTTAGTTAAGAAAATAATGATTCAGGAAACTAAGTAGTAAACCTTAGTTAAGGGAACTAAGTAGTAAACCTTAGTAGAACACGAGAAGGAGCGAACGTCCATCTGATCTTAAAGAAGGCTCCAACAAACTGGGTTACGAAGCACGTGGCTTCGAGTGGACGTGAGGGTACTCTTGGTATCCCTCTGTAAGGCTACAGATGATCCGCCTGTGCTCACAGAGGTTAAGGTCTGCATTAGAAGAACCAAGGGTATGCCTTGGTTGCAATATAAGGCAACTTAAAGACTAGGATGGACCAGCGTGATTCGACGAGACCAGTAGCCCTGTGACACCAACTCGTCGTCTACCTACCATCTTGAGTCAATCGAGATACGTGAAGCGAAAAGGCGGAGAACTCCAAAAGACCATATACTTGCTATCTAGTTATGGTTGCGGATGGCCATAGGTTAGTGGGGCATAGGGGGGCTGCGTATAGTTCTCATTTCTCAAGGTGTGCCTTTCATTAGTTGAGGGAGGGGTCAAGTGGGACCATAGCCACTGGAAAAACAGATCTTAGCATCTGCATCAGCAAATATATGAAAGCTCCCGACTGAGTTCCGTGTTTCTTGATTTGCCCTGCCATGAGACTCGGGTCGCACATATAGAGGACATGTGCATCTAGACAGCGATAACGATCCACGACACATACGTGGGGAAAGTCTAGGAACATATACCACTCTGGGTAGTGTGTCCTAGATTAGGGGCGTCGTTCTATAGGTAGCATAATCCCTAGTTGGACCTAGGTCGTGTAAACCCCGAATTCGAGAAGCATTAGATAAGTCGCGTAAAACCTAGTTGAATCTAGGAAGCACTCGATAGAAAAACCCTAGATTAGATCTAGGTAATAAATAATAGATGTACGCCTGAAGGCAACCACAATTACAGGGATTGGGAGCACGTTATCACTTTATAAAGATTACTAGTTAGGTCACTAGTTAGATGGTGCAGAGTTATAGAAACCAGAATAATAGGGTAATCGCAAAGCAGAGAAAGTATGGAAGCAAATTCAGTTTATCAGTATATTCAGCTTGTCGGTAGATCCAGTTTATCAGTACATTCGGTTTTATCTTGCCTTAGCATATCTTGCGTTATCTTGTTAGCCCTATCATCATGGTATTGTCTTGTATCCAGTTAATCCATGTCATGTTGTTTTTGCCTGTTCACATGCTGAAAGTTACTGAACTTACCAGACTTTATGTCTGACTCTGTTTTCTTTCGCTTTCTTGTCTTCGGTCCCCCTCCCCCTAGGTCCGCAGGGAGGGAACGTTACTACTTAGCTCAGTTTTGTTTCCAAGCTTGAAGATTAGTCGAAGTTTTTCTTGGATTCTCTTTTCCATTGCTATGGCTGGTTTATACTACATTGGGGAATATAAATGTTATTTTATGCTTCTTTAATTTGTAAGACAGATATTCTGGTATTGGAAAACAATTGTTGTACAAACTATTTTATCAATAAAGTAAAGTTCTATTTTCCACTGTTTTAATTTTGTCTGTCTTGTAATTTATCTGCATCTTTTACCTATAACTCTCCACCGAAGTTAAGGCATTCCCTTTGTGAGTGACCTTAACGGATGTGGGGTATTACACGTGGTATCAGAGCTAAAGATTACCGGATCAGATAAAAGATTTGAAAAATTATTTTCAACAGTTTTAAAAGAAGCATTTTCAAAAGAATAGTTTTGTTTTAAAGGCATATTCCCCAAAAGCCATACGCACTATCTTCTGATCCTCTGTTTGAATTCTTGTCCCCTTCTTTCTTGAGTCTTCGGGGCTTCTGGCTTTCTGGGAGATAACCTCATCGCGGCACGGTTCCGTAGGCTTGATAAGACTACGATACCTGTCAAAGGGAAAAGTAGTGCCCTACTTCCATATATAGCCATAGTAGTTTCACCTGCAGCTGGTTTTCTTCCAAGCTTTGAAGGGTTTTCCGTGCGATGGAGGCAGCTTTTAAAAAACTTGTCAATATGATTACACAGGGATGGTAAAGATGACGATGAGGGAGTTTGGCTAGGGAGCTCAACGCAAGGATGAGAAATTCATGGATATAAACTCGACTCACGAAGAAAGAAGGAATTATAAAACCTAAGGCGAGAGGAAGTATCTTTTCCATGGTATAATGGGGCATATAATTAATGACAAGGGCAAGGACGAGGAATAGGATTTTCAGAAGGGAGAGTGCATGCTTCCACCACCAGAATACCTGAGAGAGAGATAGTAAAAGTCTATGTTGGAAAAGTTTAGCTTTTCGTTTTGATCAACCAGTTAGTACCCTTTTGATCATAGTGCTTCGCATTTGTTCATATCTACTTCCACAGTTGAGTCTCTGCACCTTAGTACTTGTATAGTAGAAGATCCCATTATTGTCTCAAATCCAATTGGTGGTTCAGCCCGTTTACCTTTGGTTTGTAAGGATTTGAGAATAACTATATTAAGTGTTGAGTTTAAGCGTAATGCTTATGTTTATGGGCTATGAGTTGATCGTAGGCAAGGGTTGGTTGGCTAGTAATTCTGAAAGGAGGGTAGTTAGACTTTTGACTTGCCTGGGAAATACCCTCGAGATTCCGTGTAAAGAATCAGTTAGGCTTAGCTAGCTAGGATCGCTTAATGCATTTATCGATGATTTGCAATCCGTTAGGGTAGTCCATAAGTACGCAGATGTTTTTGCTTAGATTAGGAGTTTACCCTAAAACGCGGGATAGACTTCCGCATGTATCCAGTTGACAATGAAAAGCCAGCTATCCGATCAATGATAGTTTTGGAAATGGAGGTCAAGAAGCTTCGCAATCATGAAGATTAATTAGATAAGGTACATAATAATGAAGCTCAAGAAGATGCGACTTAGAAGACTGAAGACTAGATACACGCATTATACCCTTTTTCTTAAGGGTACATCCTTGATCTCTTTTTCTAGGAATTTTATACATATTTTCTAGCTTTTAAGGTATATCCTCTAGGGCATATCATCGATCCTTAGGTAAAAGCCAATGGATGTAAACATGTATTTGAAACATGTTATGATTGATGGTTGCAAATGGTTGCTTATGGATGCATATACACACCATAGGCGCTAGAACGACTCAATCACTTTTATATTACATTCGCATATATGTATTTGCTTAACGGATTTAACTTGATATGTTATCATATGGATGTTGCATATGGATGAATGGCTATGCACACATGTAGTATTTACATAACTACGGATGCTTGCATACATGATTGGACGCATGACACTGACATAATTCGTATTAAGGACGTCAACTGAAACAATAGACCCCCTGATTTTGCATTAGAAAAAGACATATACACACTATGCATATGAACATGAAAGCATTAGAAATCTTTTTAAGGACAATGAATGCCTGTGATTGAATGGTTGAGTAGATAGGTGATTGGACGGTAGGACACATTCTTCCTAACTTGAAGATTTCGGGGACGAAATCCATTTAAGAGGGGGAGAATGTAACACCCCATAATTCTGTAACATTAAATTTTGCAAATTAAAGTATAATTAAATTTTAAAATAAGAATCAAGGGAAACGGGTTGTGCCATTGCGTTCATCTCGAAATTATGCTTGGAAACGAGTCCGAGTTTTCGAGAAAAGGAATCCGTATGAGGAAGATATGACCCTCCGAAGTTTCAAAGATTTTCAGAAAAAAAACAACTCGAAAATTAGAATTTCAAATGCATAGGCAGGCTGGACGGGAAAATTCCCACCTAGGCCAGGTCGACTAGGGGGTCAGGTCGACCAGGGGGTCGACTATGTAGTCGACCCCCTCCCCCAACCAGGTCGACACTATAGTCGACCTGGGTGTCGACCTGGTCACTTTTTCCCAGATTCAGTTCTGGGTGCATTTTGATGTATTTGGACTAATTTTTGGGCGAGATTCATAGTTTGGCACCTATATAAATAGCCCACTAGCCTCATTCTCTTTACACCTTTCTTCTCTAACCTTATGCTGCACAAATTCTTGATGGACATGGCTCCTTCTTCTTCAAATTAAATTATAAATAAATTAAAATAAAACACGAAGATTATTTCTTGAAGACTACGGCTAGGAATTTCAAATTGGAGATTCAAATCAAGATTAAAGCTTTAAGAAGGGAATCAAAGGCTAATTCAACGGTTGTGAGCAACGTCATGCAAATCATAGCAAATCACCAATGTTATCTTATTATCCTTTTCTAAAACTGTAATAACCCGAAATTCTGAGCCAGTTTAAAATTTTTGTTTTGGCAACTTCGGCGAATTTTGAATATTTAAAATAGATTATTTTAAATAAAATCGATGAGAAATTTATTTTGAATATAATTCGAACGTATATATTATATACGCCGTCGTTAGAATATAAATAATTATATATAATTATAAATAAAATTGAAAATGCGCGGTAGTTCGATAATTCGATTTCAAACTTCAATTGAATGTACCGGGTGCAAAACAATCCGGATTTTAGTGAAACCAAAAACATTAGGATCTAATTGATAATATCTTTCCAACGAATCCGAAAAATTGAAATTTCATAGCGGGAATCAAAAGATATGTCCAGTTGAAAATTCTGAATAGTCGGTATGGAATTCAGACCCTTAAAAATGGAAATTTTGCAAACGACCTCGGATTTCGACGAAACCACTTTTGTTGGGTCCGTGTTGTCAAATTATTGTTAGGTTTTAAATTTCATAATTTTTCGATTCAATATGTGAGCGTGGCAAAGGAAAACGCATTTGACCAGTTTCAGTTGATTTTAATCGACTGGAAATTGGCCATTTTTTCAACGGTCTCAGAATTCGACGAAACTAGTTTTGTTAGGACTGTATCGTCAATACGAAGCTAGAAAATATTTTTCTGTAATTTTTCTAGTTAGTATGCGACCCCAGTAAATTGAAATGCGCGTTCAAATTCAATATATAGAGTTATATGTTGATTTTGACGGAAACTGATTGTAACTATCGTATCAGCCTACGATACATATCCCATTGTGTTCGGAATGGGGGTGAAACGCTATGGATGACAGGCGGTGGGCCTCGTTTAGAGGTCGTATGTAAAACTCAACTTTTTAAATTAAATAATAATAAAAAAATAATCTTCTCTCCTCACCCCTTTAATCATTCTGGCCCCCCCTTTATTTCGAAATCGAATTCACAGATTAAAAAAAATGACGAAAGGGGCGCAGCCGCGCAACCGCCACCCCCCCTTCCTCCCCTTGCCACCGTCGCCCTCCCAAGTGTCGCGCCTAGCGCCGAAGAGACCCAGCCACCCTCCGTCGCTCCTCCTTCGAACCCGCCCTCTCCCCTTCGATTTCAGCCCTAGCGCCGCCAGTATCTGCTCGAGCCCCCCCTCCAGCTCAGGCGCCGCCGCCCTGATGATCTCCCGCCCTTTGTTCCTCTATTCTCCCTCTCTGCAAAGGAAACCGCCCCAAATCGAAGGCCAGCAAGACCTAGCCGCGCCACCGCCCAGTCTCCGACCAACTGCGGACCCCACCGCCGCCTCAGGCCTCAATGCACCACCCCGTGCCCTCCCACGGCCAACTGAACGGAAAACGCACCCCCTTCTTCAATTGAATGTAAGTTTTTCTGATTTTCTTTATTTTATAAAACTTGATTTCCTTTATTATATAAAGTTCATATTTTTAATTAATATAAAGACATAAGATTTTTTTTATGTGAGTATGTAGGATAATTTTAATATATAATACAACGTTTTAAAAGTATAGATTCATATAGAGAAGAAAGATAGATTTTTAACAAAGTAAAAATTTAAAAGGCATTAAAAAGATTTGATTTTTTATATGATTTTTATTTAGATAAAGTTATAAAAAAATATAATCATTTATGTTGTAGAGTTATAAAAATATAATCTTTTATAAGGTAGAAGTATAAAAATATGATTTTTATATAGGTAAGATAGTAAAAATATCACCTTTATATAGTAGAAGATATAAAAATACTATTTTTATATAGGTAGTGTATTGAAAATAAAATTTCTATATAATAGAGAAAATAAAATATTTATAATTGAAAAGGCGAAATCTTTATAATTGAAAAGGCGAAATATTTATAATTGAAAAGGCGAAATATTTATAATTGAAAAGGCGAAATCTTTATAATTGAAAAGGCGAAATCTTTATAATTGAAAAGGCGAAATATTTATATATTGGATAGCATAGTAAAAATTCGATTTTTATATACTGAATAACAAGATAAAAATTCGATTTTTATATATTGAATAGCGAAATAAAAATTCGATTTTTATATGTATGAAGCGATTATAAAAATATGATTTTTAAATTGAAAGTGAATAAATAAAAATGTGATTTTTATTTTAAAGACATCAAAATATAAAAATGTGTGATTTTTATATATGTAGTGGCTACGGGCAACGAAGATGACGAAGATGCGATAACGATGAAGATTGCTCTAAATGAAGTGTCGTGATGTTGGATAGCTATCAGTGAGAACTTCTCACTCTTCAATTTCTTTTTCTAGTTATATATATATATATATATATATATATATATATATATATATATACTAGGATGCAGACGGTGTTTAGTAGCACTCGACACCCGTCATCCACAGACCATGGATGGCTTGTTTGTTAAATTGTTTGGTTGTGTAGTTGGATAGATTATTTGGTTTGAATTGAATTGTTTGGTGAGATGGAGTGGATTTGATTGATGTGTGAATGGCGTGGGCCTTCACTAGACCGGGGATAAGGCTAGGCCTCGTCCCGTTTCTAGTATCGTGTCGTTATGCCGCCGAAATTTTCTAAAATAAGTTAGAAAAATAAAGATAGCATTTTATTTAAAGAATGAACTGAATAGAAATTCATATGTTAAAACAACATGTTTTATCGTTAAAAATATATTTTTTAACGTGAAGTGAATAAAATAAAATATTCATTTACAAACCGGACGGTTTGTTTATGTACACCTATTTGAATGACATTGATTGGGACGATAAATTTTACACATCGCCCAACTGCACAAATAAAATCTGTGTTTGATTGTTTGAAACCCCACATGGGTGCTAGGATGAAATTTGAAGTTCACTCATCCTGATTGAGTAAATATGTCGATCGATTGATTGACAGGCTGTTATAAGCGTTAGATATCTATATTTGATGCTTATACAGTGTAGTGCACTTTGGTTGATGGTTGATTATTTTTCAATGCTATTATATGCGTGTGATGTATGAAAATCCATATAATTAATATTATATGGTGATTGATTAGGCCTCATTCCAATTTAGAAGATAAAGAATATTATAACATAAAGGTTCATGTGTTGACAGTACTCATTCGTTGAGATTAGTCATGTGTTGAACAAAATATTTTAATAATAAAATTTACTTCTTTATCAATATAAAATAAAGGTTCATGTGTTGACTGTACTCATCCGTTGAGATTAGTCATGTGTTGAACGAAATATTTGAAATACAATATTTGAAAATAGAAATATATGAAGCCGGATTGATTAGATTGACGCCATTTTGACGTGAACGATATTTATATCGATTTTACTCATTTTAAAATGAATATTGAATATAAAGTGATTTCGAAATGAATTGAATATGAAGTGATTTCGAAATGAATATTGAATATAAAGTGATTTCGAAATGAATTGAATATAAAGTGATTTCGAAATGAATTGAATATGAAGTAATTTCGAAATAAATCGAATAGAAAACCAATTTGAATTGAATCAAATAGAAAACAAATTGAAATTGATTTGAATAGAAAACAAATTTGAATTGAATTGAATAGAAAACCAATTTGAATTGAATAAAATAGAAAACGAATTGAATTTGATTTGAATAGAAAACCAATTTGAATTGAATCGAATAGAAAACCAATTTGAATTGAATCAAATAGAAAACGAATTGAATTTGATTTGAATAGAAAACCAATTTGAATTGAATCGAATAGAAAACCAATTTGAATTGAATCAAATAGAAAACGAATTGAATTTGATTTGAATAGAAAACCAATTTGAATTGAATCGATTAGAAAACAAATTTGAATTGAATCAAATAGAAAACGAATTGAATTTGATTTGAATAGAAAACCAATTTGAATTGAATCGAATAGAAAACGACTTTGAAACCGAATTGAATTGGAAACGAATTCAAATTGAATTGAATGCCAATTGAAATGAATTCAAATTGAGTTGAAATTTGAATTGAATAGAAATGAATTTTAAAAAGAATTTATAAAGAAGAATTCAATTTTGCTTTGAATTGAAATGGAAGTTGAAATGAATTTTGAAACGAATTTAAAAACTATTTATAAAATTCGTTTTAAATAGAAATCGACGAAATATATATTATATATATATTATATATATAATATAATGGCCTGAATAGAACGCGCCGCGCCGCGGCAGTTCGTGAATTTCGACCATTTATTTCAAACGGATATTACGGGAGATCCGACCGTCGGATTATCCTAAAACTGGAACCGTTGGGTTCGTAACGAAAAGAGCTTTCTAACGAATATTTGAAATTTGAAATCTAACGGTTGGATTTGGAGATATGTCCAAATCAAATTTGAAAAAGGTCGTTGTAAGTGCAGTTCGATGGCCATTGTTGGAAATCGATTGTACGGGCCTTAATAAAATTATTAAAAATAGTAATAATTTATGTAAAATCATAAGAAATTATTTGGGAAAATTTGGGATGAAAAACTCCATATTTGAAAAGATAAAAATAGACTTTATCAAAATGAACTAGTTTGAACTAAATTTAAAACCCGATTTGTTTTTAAATAAATAAATTAGATTTAAAAAGGGGTTTTAAATAATCGGAATTCCTAATATATTTGATTTAAATTGAACTAGAATTGATTTGTGGGTTCATCGTGAACGGTGTTTTAAATAACACTAGTTCTGTAACCCGATAATAAATATAATGTGATTTGGGTTTGTCGTGAACTGTGTTTTAAATAACACCTAGTTCTTTAACCCAGTAAAAGGAGTTTTAACGAATCTGCAATTAGATTGAAATGTGAATCTATAATCTAAATTATCAAATTTAGAAATTGAGCGAGGATGGAGTATTACCAGTTTTGCTCCAAAGTGATAGTTAAATCTTAAATTAGATTTGAACGTGAAATGGTAATTAATTTTACCGATAACACCATAGTATTAGATATGGAGTATTACCAGTTTTGCTTCATGGGATGAATAGGTTGGGATTGGGAAATAAAACAAATAATTACTTCGGTGTGGTTCGCTAATCTCGACTAGTTGGAAAAACTATAATTTGGTTTTAAATGACATCCAAAGGAAGATCAAAAGATAAATTTGAAAGAATTTATCTTGGATAAAATTAATGGGAACCTTTCCCTAAAAATGTGATTTTATGAATAAAAGAATATTCTGAATTGGGATGAGGCGTATGTTGAGTTTGTGTAACATTTGTTTTAATATACGCGGGTTGTTCGTAAAGGCCGGGTTTATACCCATTCTGAATAACCGATTCGACGATAAGTCGAAAATGAAGACGGTGGTTGAAGACCGGAAGTCTTTACATCGTTTGGATTATTACCGACGATCCTGATTGGGCTGTACACCCAAGAGGATGGAAATAGTTGGTGGTCGTCCAGACGTACTTGGAGATGGATGGATATGCGAGGAAAGTGCCTCCGGTTTCGTTCAGACCCAGAACGGACTTGTAAATGGATTGTGTGCCTGATATTGGATTTTATTTTGTGTTGATTGATTTCTATTAAATATACATCTGTTTGGCGGCGGAGAATTTATTCTTTTGCTTAACGCCCTTCTCTGAGACGTACGAGCTCAGAGGTTGTATATCGATGGACATCAGTCGCATGGCATGAATTGCCTGTGTGGCACGCTAAGATGCAATGATCAAGGCTTTTGTTGAAAAGCAGAGTCTTGTGGTTGATGATCAAAGCACAGCCTACGTGGCAGCTTTATGTATAACGTGAATTCGCGAGCCTCACACCTCGGTATGAGTCAAAAACGGGATACGGACTGCAGGGAGAGCACGACGTTTCTTTCTAGCTTTGGTGGTGTCAGTGACTTACCAGCCCTGACATTTGTATACTTTTCACCTTTGTGGTTGTTGGAATGCGAGGCGCCTCGATTATAGGTCTGTAAGGACCGGGAAACGTGTGTTCAGGAATTTCCAATCCTCTAACGTAAGTGAGGACCGGCCCTGAAGATCCAGGGGTTGCCCAGAGTGCGTAACCCTGGGACATTTGCTAGAGTGTTTCGAACGCGGAGAGGAGCTTGCCCCTTGCCTCGACTCATGACGGAAATCCAATTTCCAATACGTGTAATTCGGTTTTAATTGTAGAACTAGTATGGCGATATAGTAGATGGTAGCTATGCCGCCTATGATTTATATTTATGATTGAAATTGTTTTGACACTATACACTTATTATAGTATCAAATGATTTGTTTTAAACGTACCCATCATGTTTGGCTATTATAAGGGAAAACCCTATCCTCCGGCTTGCGTTGCATTGTGTGATGGGACCTAGGTCTTATAATAGCTTCATTTTTCGAAAAAGCATTGCGTTGTTTATTCTATGCACTGGTATTCTTGGGAGGAAACCCGTTCCGTGTTATACGGCGTGGTCCCTTGAATTACTCTCTTTTAAAGTAAAGTTTTGAATAACTGTTTTAGTTCTCACACCAGTCACATGACTGACCTGGAGTTTATTGTTTTAACCTAAACTCTGGGTGCCCTTATTTTCCGCACGGGCAGCTAGTAGTTTTGGTTTTGCAAATTTATATTCACAGGATCCTGGTTTACAGCTGGAATGATATCCGGAAAGCTCTGTATCCGTATATCACCTTCAGTTGTGCTTTGTATTATTCTTCCGCTGCTATGTAATTTATTGTAATCTCTTATATTTATAGAATGTAATTTCTTCATTTATACTCTGTATATTCTTGTATCTGATGGAATTGTTGTAATAGCAATGAAATGTTCTTCCGTCTGCGTTCATTTGTGTGTTGTTCTCAAAGTATCCGCTCTTTCCCTCACGGGGAAGTTACGGGTCCTCACATTTGGTATCAGAGCTTTGGTTTACAGAGCTCGAGAACAAGACACATTAGAACTATACGAAAGAATTCATCAGATATTGGGTTGGTAATATCCAATTAGAATGACTCGTTAGAGATAGGATCAGTAGTATCCTAGAACGAGTGTGAAGAGTATATTTTTTTTTTCAAATGAAAACAATTTTGTTTTGAAAATTTAAATCAATTCTACGTATTTGATTATTTATTTATTTTGAATATGGACAATCGAGTATATAAAGATTTTGCATATACGCGTCCTGAACGTATATTCGAAGTTTTAATATGCTGGATAGATACAGAATCACATTCTAGACACCCGGAGATGGTTCTGATGATTGATATATCATCATCAGAATTTGTGTTCGTGTTTCGAAGGTTTGATTTCTATATATTTCCATTAGGCTGTTGTGAGAACCAAAACTAATATAGTTAGAACACATTGTTGTGAACTGGCGTCAAAAACATGATTTTCTGTATATATATCAAATTATGAATTTGAAACGTTAATCCACTAATTGATTGATGTTTGCGTTGTTTGTTTATTTGTTTGCTAATTTTTGAACCATTATGCCTAGTTGTGCCAAATATTGAATTGTATTGAAAATTGGTTGCATTTACTTGCATATACATATACTTACATTGAACAGGTCATAGCAAGGAGGCTAGAGCAGAGAATAAAATTTGTTTGCCCGACAAATAGGTACATGTTTACTACATAATTTACTGTTATGTTTGGGTGATGATGATTTTATGAGCCTATTGGCTAGCCGCTTGGCTTTTTCTTTTTCTTTTTCTTTTTGAGATCAGAAGGCCTATATGGCAATTTCGGGATTTTCCCGTGGCTCCCGGTGCAGGGGAGGTTATGGCGAAATTTTTCGAAAATTTAGGGTATTAGCCGAAATTTTGAAATTTTGAAAATTCTCAGAAACAAAAAAGTTGGAGAATGAAAGCCAGATCGAACGTAGAGTTGATTGATCAAACCACTTTCGACTTTGTTCCTTTTCGGGGACGAAAAGTTTTAAGTGGAGGAGATTGTAATAACCCGAAATTCTGAGCCAGTTTAAAATTTTTGTTTTGGCAACTTCGGCGAATTTTGAATATTTAAAATAGATTATTTTAAATAAAATCGACGAGAAATTTATTTTGAATATAATTCGAACGTATATATTATATACGCCGTCGTTAGAGTATAAATAATTATATATAATTATAAATAAAATTGAAAATGGCGCGGTAGTTCGATAATTCGATTTCAAACTTCAATTGAATGTACCGGGTGCAAAACAATCCGGATTTTAGTGAAACCAAAAACATTAGGATCTAGTTGATAATATCTTTCCAACACATCCGAAAAATTGAAATTTCATAGCGGGAATCAAAAGATATGTCAAGTTGAAAATTCTAAATAGTCGGTATGGAATTCAGGCCCTTAAAAATGGAAATTTTGCAAACGACCTCGGATTTTGACGAAACCACTTTTTTTGGGTTCGTGATGTCAAATTATTGTTAGGTTTTAAATTTCATAATTTTTCGATTTAATATGTGAGTGTGGCAAAGGAAAACGCGTTTTACCAGTTTCAGTTGATTTTAATCGACTGGAAATTGGCCATTTTTCCAACGGTCTTAGAATTCGACGAAACTAGTTTTGTTAGGACCGTATCGTCAATACGAAGCTAGAAAATATTTTTCTGTAATTTTTCGAGTTAGTATACGACCCCAGTAAATTGAAATGCGCGTTCAAATTCAATATATAGAGTTATATGTTGATTTTGACGGAAACTGATTGTAACTATCGAATCAGCCTACGATACATATCCCATTGTGTTCGGAATGGGGGTGAAACGCTATGGACGACAGGCGGTGGGCCTCGTTTAGAGGTCGTATGTAAAAGTCAACTTTTTAAATTAAAAAAAAAATCTTCTCTCCTCACCCCTTTAATCATTCTGGCCCCCCCTTTATTTCGAAATCGAATTCACAGATGAAAAAAAAATGACGAAAGGGGCGCAGCCGCGCAATCGCCACCCCCCTTCCTCCCCTTGCCACCGTCGCCCTCCCAAGTGTCGCGCCTAGCGCCGACGAGACCCAGCCACCCTCCGTCGCTCCTCCTTCGAACCCGCCCTCTCCCCTTCGATTTCAGCCCTAGCGCCGCCAATAGCTACTCGACCCCCCCCCCCCTCCAGCTCAGGCGCCGCCGCCCTGATGATCTTCCGCCCCTTGCTCCTCTATTCTCCCTCTCTGCAAAGTAAACCGCTCCAAATCGAAGGCCAGCAAGACCTAGCCGCGCCACCGCCCAGTCTCCGACCAACTGCGGACCCCACCGCCGCCTCAGGCCTCAATGCACCACCCCGTGCCCTCCCACGGCCAACTGAACGGAAAACGCACCCCCTTCTTCAATTGAATGTAAGTTTTTCTGATTTTCTTTATTTTATAAAACTTGATTTCCTTTATTATATAAAGTTCATATTTTTAATTAATATAAAGACATAAGATTTTTTTATGTGAGTATGTAGGATAATTTTATATATAATATAACGTTTTAAAACTATAGATTCAAATAGAGAAGAAAGATAGATTTTTAACAAAGTAAAAATTTATAAGGCATTAAAAAGATTTTATTTTTTATATGATTTTTATTTAGATAAAGTTATAAAAAAATATAATCATTTATGTTGTAGAGTTATAAAAATATAATCTTTTATAAGGTAGAAGTATAAAAATATGATTTTTATATAGGTAAGATAGTAAAAATATCACCTTTATATTGTAGAAGATATAAAAATACTATTTTTATATAGGTAGTGTATTGAAAATAAAATTTCTATATAATAGAGAAAATAAAATATTTATAATTGAAAAGGCGAAATCTTTATAATTGAAAAGGCGAAATATTTATAATTGAAAAGGCGAAATATTTATAATTGAAAAGGCGAAATCTTTATAATTGAAAAGGCGAAATCTTTATAATTGAAAAGGCGAAATATTTATATATTGAATAGCATAGTAAAAATTCGATTTTTATATATTGAATAACAAGATAAAAATTCAATTTTTATATATTGAATAGCGAAATAAAAATTCGATTTTTATATGTATGAAGCGATTATAAAAATATGATTTTTAAATTGAAAGTGAATAAATAAAAATGTGATTTTTATTTTAAAGACATCAAAATATAAAAATGTGTGATTTTTATATATGTAGTGGCTATGGGCAACGAAGATGACGAAGATGCGATAACGATGAAGATTGCTCTAAATGAAGTGTCGTGAAGTTGGATAGCTATCAGTGAGAACTTCTCACTCTTCAATTTCTTTTTCTAGTTATATATATACTAGGATGTAGACGGTGTTTAGTAGCACCCGACACCTGTCATCCACAAACCATGGATGGCTTGTTTGTTAAATTGTTTGGTTGTGTAGTTGGTTAGATTATTTGGTTTGAATTGAATTGTTTGGTGAGATGGAATGGATTTGATTGATGTGTGAATGGCGTGGGCCTTCACTAGACCGGGGATAAGGCTAGGCCTCGTCCCGTTTCTAGTATCGTGCCGTTATGCCGCCGAAATTTTCTAAAATAAGTTAGAAAAATAAAGATAGCATTTTATTTAAAGAATGAACTGAATAGAAATTCATATGTTAAAACAACATGTTTTATCATTAAAAATATAATTTTTAACGTGAAGTGAATAAAATAAAATATTCATTTACAAACCGGACGGTTTGTTTATGTACACCTATTTGAATGACATTGATTGGGACGATAAATTTTACACATCTCCCAACTGCACAAATAAAATCTGTGTTTGATTGTTTGAAACCCCACACGGGTGTTGGGATGAAATTTGAAGTTCACTCATCCTGATTGATTAAATATGTCGATCGATTGATTGACAGGCTGTTATAAGCGTTAGACATCTATATTTGATGCTTATACAGTGTAGTGCACTTTGGTTGATGGTTGATTATTTTTCAATGCTATTATATGTGTGTGATGTATGAAAATCCATATAATTAATATTATATGGTGATTGATTGAGCCTCATTCCAATTTAGAAGATAAAGAATATTATAACATAAAGGTTCATGTGTTGACAGTACTCATTCGTTGAGATTAGTCATGTGTTGAACAAAATATTTTAATAATAAAATTTACTTCTTTATCAATATAAAATAAAGGTTCATGTGTTGACTGTACTCATCCGTTGAGATTAGTCATATGTTGAACGAAATATTTGAAATACAATATTTGAAAATAGAAATATATGAAGCCGGATTGATTAGATTGGCGCCATTTTGACGTGAACGATATTTATATCGATTTTACTCATTTTAAAATGAATATTGAATATAAAGTGATTTCGAAATGAATTGAATATGAAGTGATTTCGAAATGAATATTGAATATAAAGTGATTTCTAAATGAATTGAATATAAAGTGATTTCGAAATGAATTTAATATGAAGTGATTTCGAAATAAATCGAATAGAAAACCAAATTGAATTGAATCAAATAGAAAACGAATTGAATTTGATTTGAATAGAAAACCAATTTGAATTGAATCGAATAGAAAACCAATTTGAATTGAATAAAATAGAAAACGAATTGAATTTGATTTGAATAGAAAACCAATTTGAATTGAATCGAATAGAAAACCAATTTGAATTGAATCAAATAGAAAACGAATTGAATTTGATTTGAATAGAAAACCAATTTGAATTGAATCGAATAGAAAACCAATTTGAATTGAATCAAATAGAAAACGAATTGAATTTGATTTGAATAGAAAACCAATTTGAATTGAATCGAATAGAAAACGACTTTGAAACCGAATTGAATTGAAAACGAATTCAAATTGAATTGAATTGAATGCGAATTGAAATGAATTCAAATTGAATTGAAATTTGAATTGAATAGAAATGAATTTTAAAACGAATTTATAAAGAAGAATTCAATTTTGCTTTGAATTGAAATGGAAGTTGAAATGAATTTTGAAACGAATTTAAAAACTATTTATAAAATTCATTTTAAATAGAAATCAACGAAATATATATTATATATATTATATATATATATAATATAATTGCCTGAATAGAACGCGCCGCGCCGCGGTAGTTCGTGAATTTCGACCATTTATTTCAAACGGATATTACGGGAGATCCGACCGTCGGATTCTCCTAAAACCGGAACCGTTGGGTTCGTATCGAAAAGAGCTTTCTAACGAATATTGGAAATTTGAAATCTAACGGTTGGATTTGGAGATACGTCCAAATCAAATTTGAAAAAGGTCGTTGTAAGTGCAGTTCGATGGCTATTGTTGGAAATCGATTGTACGGGCCTTAATAAAATTATTAAAAATAGTAATAATTTATGTAAAATCATAAGAAATATTTGGGAAAATTTGGGATGAAAAACTCCATATTTGAAAAGATAAAAATAGACTTTATCAAAATGAACTAGTTTGAACAAAATTTAAAACCCGATTTGTTTTTAAATAAATAAATTAGATTTAAAAAGGGGTTTTAAATAATCGGAATTCCTAATATATTTGGTTTAAATTGAACTAGAATTGATTTGTGGGTTCATCGTGAACGGTGTTTTAAATAACACTAGTTCTGTAACCCGATAATAAATATAATGTGATTTGGGTTTGTCGTGAACTGTGTTTTAAATAACACCTAGTTCTTTAACCCGGTATAAGGAGTTTTAACGAATCTGTAATTAGATTGAAATGTGAATCTATAATCTAAATTATCAAATTTAGAAATTGAGCTAGGATGGAGTATTACCAGTTTTGCTCCAAAGCGATAGTTAAATCTTTAATTAGATTTGAACGTGAAAAGGCAATTAATTTTACCGATAACACCATAGTATTAGATATGGAGTATTACCAGTTTTGCTTCATGGGATGAATAGGTTGGGATTGGGAAATAAAACAAATAATTACTTCGGTGTGGTTCGCTAATCTCGACTAGTTGGAAAAACCATAATTTGGTTTTAAATGACATCCAAAGGAAGATCAAAAGATAAATTTGAAAGAATTTATCTTGGATAAAATTAATGGGAACCTTTCCCTAAAAATGTGATTTTATGAATAAAAGAATATTCTGAATTGGGATGAGGCGTATGTTGAGTTTGTGTAACATTTGTTTTAATATACACGGGTTGTTCGGAAAGGCCGGGTTTATACCCATTCTGAGTAACCGATTCGACGATAAGTCGAAGATGAAGACGGTGGTTGAAGACCGGAAGTCTTCACATCGTTTGGATTACTACTGACGATCCTGATTGGGCTGTACACCCAAGAGGATGGAAATAGTTGGTGGTCGTCCAGACGTACTTGGAGATGGATGGATATGCGAGGAAAGTGCCTCCGGTTTCGTTCAGACCCAGAACGGACTTGTAAATGGATTGTGTGCCTGACATTGGATTTTATTCTGTGTTGATTGATTTCTATTAAATATACATCTGTTTGGCGGCGGAGAATTTATTCTTTTGCTTAACGCCCTTCTCTGAGACGTACGAGCTCAGAGGTTGTATATCGATGGACATCAGTCGCATGGCATGAATTGCCTGTGTGGCACGCTAAGATGCAATGATCAAGGATTTTGTTGAAAAGCAGAGTCTTGTGGTTGATGATCAAAGCACAGCCTACGTGGCAGCTTTATGTATAACGTGAATTCGCGAGCCTCGCACCTCGGTATGAGTCAAAAAGGGGATACGGACTGTAGGGAGAGCACGACGTTTCTTTCTAGCTTTGGTGGTGTTAGTGACTTACCAACCCTGACATTTATATACTTTTCACCTTTGTGGTTGTTTGAATGCGAGGCTCCTCGATTATAGGTCTGTAAGGACCAGGAAACGTGTGTTCAGGAATTTCCAATCCTCTAACGTAAGTGAGGACCGGCCCTGAAGATCCAGGGGTTGCCCAGAGTGCGTAACCCTGGGACATTTGCTAGAGTGTCTCGAACGCGGAGAGGAGCTTGCCCCTTGCCTCGACTCATGACGGAAATCCAATTTCCAATACGTGTAATTCGGTTTAAATTGTAGAACTAGTATGGCGACATAGTAGATGGTAGCTATGCCGCCTATGATTTATATTTATGATTGAAATTGTTTTGACACTATACACTTATTATAGTATCAAATGATTTGTTTTAAACGTACCAAGCATGTTTGGTTATTATAAGGGAAAACCCTATCCTCCGGCTTGCGTTGCATTGTGTGATGGGACCTGGGTCCTATAATAGCTTCATTTTTCGAAAAAGCATTGCGTTGTTTATTCTATGCACTGGTATTCTTGGGAGGAAACCCGTTCCGTGTTATACGGCGTGGTCCCTTGAATTACTCTCTTTTAAAGTAAAGTTTTGAATAACTGTTTTAGTTGTCACACTAGTCACATGACTGACCTGGAGTTTATTGTTTTAACCTAAACTCTGGGTGCCCCTATTTTCCGCACGGGCAGCTAGTAGTTTTGGTTTTGCAGATTTATATTCACAGGATCCTGGTTTACAGCTGTAATGATATCCGGAAAGCTCTGTATCCGTATATCACCTTCAGTTGTGCATTGTATTATTTTTCCGCTGCTATGTAATTTATTGTAATCTCTGATATTTATAGAATGTAATTTCTTCATTTATACTCTGTATATTCTTGTATCTGATGGAATTGTTGTAATAGCAATGAAATGTTCTTCCGTCTGCGTTCATTTGTGTGTTGTTCTCAAAGTATCCGCTCTTTCCCTCACGGGGAAGTTACGGGTCCTCATAAAAACCGATCGATGTAAGTCAGTTACTTTTTAGATTTGAACGCTTAGATCTATTTGTGACATGTATTTAAATGGATATGAGAATATGTCCGATCCTTTTCGTTTGAATCTGTGCTTGTATATACCTTTGGATCTGATTCAGGACTATTGTGGTTAATTACCATAAGACTATGCCTATGCCTATGACTATGAACATAAGACTATGCCTATGCCTATGACAGTAAACATAAGACTATGCCTATGCCTATGACTACGAACATAAGACTATTGCCTATGACTATGATTCATAACTATGAGACCATGCCTAGGACTATTTTGTGGTTAATTGCCTAGGACTATTTTGTGGTAAATTGCCTAGGACTGTTGTGGTTAATTGCCTAGGACTATTGTGGTTAATTGCCTATGACTATTATGGTTAGTTGCTTATGCCCATAACATTATAGTTACAAATCATGATTGTATATTGGACTGGCATTATGTTGGATCAAATCACCTATGTCTCCCTTGATTATGTTGGATCTCATACTTAGGGTGTAATTTGCTTAGTTTATTCCTGTTCGTTATTATGTACACCAAACCCATTGGATCCATTATCTTTGTATTTTGGTTCGCTTTTTTTATGCCTATGCTCTTATGTCAATTTTCGTGCTTTTCCCCTGTTCCTTTTGTTAGTTTCATTTCATGAGTACCTAGAAATTTGTGAAATCATGTTATACGTATGACTATGGCGAGGGAATTTGGCGTAGCTTAATTTATATAATTTGGCATAACAAATATGTTGGTATAATCTGAATTGGCTATAATAGTAAATATTACATGCATATTAGAGTTGGGCGTATAATGGTAAACTGTTAATTGGCCACAAAGTATGTAATTGGCATGTAAACCAAGATTTGGGCATAAACTGTAAACTAGAATATTGAATCTAATATTAACTGATCTAATTTAGCATAAACTGCAAGTTGGGTTAAATGATAGGTAAATCAAGATGTGGGCCTAGAATATAGGTATGTTAGTGGGCATGACAAATGAATATGATATAGGCCAAATTTGTTTAAAAGAGTTGTTAGCAATTTACATATAGACAAAAAAGATAAATATGTAAATCTAGGAAAGACGATTATGCCTAACCCGAGGTTAGATTGAGTTACGGTAAAAGACTGCCCGTAACCGCCCAGCAAATCCAGCAACCGTAACAATACCTTTCTAATGTAGGTGGTTAGAGCATTGAGCCCAAAAGGACCCGAGGTTAGATTGAGCTGCGGTGTAAATCTGCCCGGAACCGACCGGCACATCCAGTAACCGCAACAATATATGTCAAATGTGAGTGGTTGGTGCTTTAAATGAATAATTTAAAGCTAAGAAACAGTTAAGCTAGAATGGGAGGGTTAAGTCCATAGGAACACTTAACCAACTTGACATGTTAACAAGACAAGATTTGTAGGGGTTAAATAACCTTTATAACATGTTGACTAGACAAGTGGGTGAAGTTAAGAAAAGGTTTAACCGGTATAACATGTTAACTAGACTAGAAGGTGGGGTTAAGTAAAATACACTTAGCCAATATAACATGTTAACTAGACTAAAAGGTGGAGTTAAGTAAACTTAACCATCATAGTGTGACAAATGAACAAGGTTAAGTTAAAACATGAAGGGACAACACTTAACCATTAGAACATGTGAATTAAACAGATATTAGTTTTAAGTTAACTAAGAGAACACTTAACCGTTATAACATGTTAGTTAAACATATGGGCAGGGTTAAGTTAAAATGAACACTTAACCAATACAATATGAAGGGGTGGGGTTAAGTAATAAGAAATACTTAACCAATATAACTTGATTTGTGGTAGGGTTAAGTCAACATGAACTACTGATAAAACTTAACCAGTTTAACATGACAAATGAATGGGTTAAATTTACTTGAATTGACTAATGACACTTAACCAATCCAACTTGACGAGGAAAAGAACTAAGTAGTAAACCTTTGTTAAAAGGACTAAGTTGTAAACCTTAGTTAAGAAAATGACGATTCACGAAACTAAGTAGTAAACGTTAGTTAAGGGAACTAAGTAGTAAACCTTAGTAGAACACGAAAAGGAGAGAACGTCCATCTGATCTTAAATAAGGCTCCAACAAACTGGGTTACGAATCACGCGGCTTCGAGGGGACGTGAGGGTACTCTTGGTATCCCTCTGTGAGGCTGCAGATGATCCGCCTGGGCTCACAGAGGTTAAGGTCTGCATTAGAAGAACTAAGGGTATGCCTTGGTTGCAATATAAGGCAACTTAAAGATTAGGATGGACCAACGTGATTCAGCGAGACCAGTAGCCCTGTGATAGCAACTCATCGTCTACCTACCATCTTGAGTCAATCGATATACGTGAAGCGAAAAGGCGGAGAAGACCATCTACTTGCTATCTAGTTATGGTTACGGATGGCCATAGGTTAGTGGGGGCATAGGGGGGCCTGCGTATAGTTCTCATTTTTCAAGATGTGCCATTCATTAGTTGAGGGAGGGGTCAAGTGGGACCATAACCACTGGAAAAACAGACCTTAGCATCTGTATCGGCAGATATCTGAAAGCTCCCGACCGAGTTCCGTGTTTCTTGGTTTTCCTGCCACGAGACTCAGGTCGCACATATAGAGGACATGTGCATCTAGACAATGATAACGATCCACGACACATACGTGGGGAAAGTCTAGGAACATATACCACTCTAGGTAGTGTGTCCTAGATTGGGGGCGTCGTTCGATAGGTAGCATAATCCCTAGTTGAACCTATGGTGCGTAAACCCTGAATCTGAGAAGCATTAGATAAATCGCGTAAACCCTAGTTGAATCTAGGAAGCACTCGATAGAAAAACCCTAGATTTGATCTAGGTAATATATAATAGATGTACTCCTGAAGGCAACCACAATTACAGGGATTGGGAGCACGTTATCACTTTATAAACATTACTAATTGGGTCACTAGTTAGGTGGTGCAGAGATATAGAAACCAGAATAATAGGGTAATCGCAAAGCAGAGAAAGTATGGAAGCAAATTCAGTTTATCAGTATATTCAGCTTGTCGGTAGATCCAGTTTATCAGTACATTCGGTTTTATCTTGCCTTAGCATATCTTGCGTTATCTTGTTAGCCCAATCATCATGGTATTGTCTTGTATTCAGTTAATCCATGTCATGTTGTTTTTACCTATTCACATGCTGAAAGTTACTGAACTTACCAGACTTTATGTCTGACTCTGTTTTCTTTCGCTTTCTTGTCTCCCCCGCCCCAGATCCGGAGGGAGGGAACGTTACTACTCAGCTCAATTTTCTTTCCAAGCTTGAAGAGTAGTCGAAGTTTTTCTTGGATTCTCTTTTCCATTGCTATGGCTGGCTCATAACATTGGGGAATATAAATGTTATTTTATGCTTCTTTAATTTGTAAGACAGATATTCTGATATTGAAAAACAATTGTTGTACAAACTATTTTATCAACAAAGTAAAGTTCTATTTTCCGTTGTTTTAATTTTGTCTGTCTTGTAATTTATTTGCATCTTTTACCTATAACTCTCCACCGAAGTTAAGGCATTCCCTTTGTGAGTGACCTTAACGGATGTGGGGTGTTACAGGTTTTCACTTAAAACTTGCATAAGCCACAATCACAAACTTGCATAAAACGATGTATGTCATTGATCTAAATCTAAAGGATGAACTTGCATATATGTGAATCCAATTTCTACCTAAACTTGCATATAATCACTTTATTTGATTCACATGTAAACTTGTATACAATTCACATAGAAACTAGCATATAATCTACACCCAAACTTGCATATAAAATGATGTCAAACGTGAATCAAGATGAACATAGATGATTTAGCATATGAAAAGGGATCCACAACATAACTATCATGATAAACAACTAGCGTATATTCACAAAAGATTACATTTTTCCAATGATTCAAAAACATAGCCATATAACCCAATTTATATCTCAACCCAATTAACTTATTAATTATCTTATTAAAGAAATTGAACTCACAACTCAAATAAGGTCTTGAGTTCTGAAATCTAAGTTCTGAAATTGATTTAGCTCGCCTCTGAAGTAGACAATTTGTTGTTGTTGTTATAAACTTCAATTGAATTGAGTTGATTAGCTTTTCTTTCTCCTAAATGGTGGCGGCTACTCTAGGTTGCAAGGTGATAGCATGACGGCCATGGTTGTAATTTTAATTAGGTTTTAGGGTTTGAGTCTACATGTTTTTATATAGAATTTAGAATAATTTAGGCCATCTGATCAACCTAGAATTAACCTCAGCCATTCAGACCAGATCAGAACTATCCAGAAACCCTGATGACTCAGCAAACAGTCACCAAATCGTCATCTCTCAAATCTGCCTTAGGGGGGTGGGAGGCAGGTCGACCCCAAGGTCGACCCCAAGGTCGACCCCCAGGTCGACCCCCAGGTCGACCTGTGGGAGGGGGGAGGTTGACACTAGGGTCGACCCCCTGGTCGACCAGGGTCCTGGGCGGGAATTTTCCCGCCCAACCCGCTTCTGGCTTCTGGTTCGAAATTTGAATTTGTTTTCGAGCTGTTTGAATTTATTTAATTTTCTGGAAACTACCGACAGCCATAACTTCTTCATAAGAAGTCTAATTCACGCAAACTCGGACTTTATCTCAACCAGAATTTCGAGATGAACACAATGGCATAACCCGTTTCCCATGATTCTCACATTTAGAATTAAGTATTCTTTGATTTATTAGTTTATGTTAACAGAAAACACGGGGTGTTACACATCACACGTCCAACCCAAATATCACGAAAATATGAATCATTTTTTTAAGAAGAAAAAGGTAGAAGAAGAACAGAAATAACAATACAGAATCTCACATTGCAGCGAAACAAAATATACTATATAACAGCTTTTGAAATACAAAATCTGTACTGTAGACGCATATCATTATCAGAGTACATTACTTACAACACAGCGGAACAAAACTCTATATAACTAATAATGAAGCCTCCTGCACCAAGCTCCTTCAGATAAAACTATAAAATCCTGAACTACTTGACTGCACATACAAATTTAGGCACCCAAGAGTTTAGGTAAAACAAAACAAAATAAACTCCGGGTCAGTCATGGGACTGGTATGAGTAAACAATTTAAAACAGTTTGAGAAACTAAACAATATCTCATAAGACCACGCCGTATAACACGGAACGGGTTTTTCCCTTATGAGAATCCAAAATAATCTTTAAATCAAACTCTTTTGATATTATAATAGTGTCTAAATAAAATAAATAACAATCTAGTGGAACGCTTGCATCTCACGTTCCACATATATAATATAAAATCATAAACCGCGGGCTCTTATTGGATATTGGATTCCGACTATGACAAGGTATGGAACCACCTACCGCTGGTGTATCTCTAGAGGAGAATACACCGAGTTCAATAAGAACATCTTGCAACTCAGCCACACATGACCGACCACTCATTTCGCTTGAGTGTATCGAATGTATACCACCAACGGTTGGGATCAGCAACTGTTTCCTGAATGGGACAACATCGATTTGATTTAAGATTAAAAATGGAATTTCTCTAGATAGGTGATGATACACCCTAATGGGAGCTAAATCACATAGCCATGCTGCCTGCCCGATTTTTGTCATTTCCCGGTTGTTGAGACCTGAGGCTACGATTACTTCTCTCATTGATAACACAATTACTTTGAATGCCACATTATCAGATCCGTTAATCATTAATTGGGTATGCACAAATATTCTGAATATTATGCTAAGGGAATAAATCCGTTGCCACCATATATATTTGTACAGCCCAACATATGCGATCATTGGAAATACTTTGTCAGACATTCGTCCATATACGTTCGTTCTGGGATTGAACGAAACCGGAGGCACTATTCCATACATCCAGCCTAGGCAATCTCTACCTAGGATTTATACAACAGTCCTTGCACTTTACTCCGTCTTCAATTATCTTTGGCATACATGATTCGCAACGCTTATTCCAATACGGAGTGGTTCTTCGGATAATAATCCAACTAGTCTCTCCATATTAACAACGTTAAAATGGTCAAAACTTTGATAGTCGGTGATTTAACTATCAAATGAAAAATGTCCGTGTACACACAACGTTCTTATTTCCAAATGGAAATTCTATCGATTAATCATATATATATATATACATATATATATATATTCACAGTTTCTTATTCTCTCTATTTAGAAAAATATACATTATTAATATTGGAAAACATTTTCATCTCTTAATCATGCATCACTACCATTCCACAACTATTAGTCCCTAACTCTAAACTAGTAAGAGAACAATTCTCTAAGTATCAATCCCGAAGGCCGAAACCAACATCAGATCGATACTCAGAAAACTATTCAACTTAACTAATTTCTAATTAGTTTCTAATTTGTTTAACTCTATTTGATTAACTTTATTTCTTTTAAATCATTGTTCACTTTTAAAACATATACCTCCCAGGATTTTATAAAATTCCTGTTTGTTTATAATATTCTATTTTTAAGTTCGTTTCATTATTGAATTGTATATATATATATATATATATATATCGATATATCGATTTCTAGTTTATCAAATCTTTTTAAAATATTATAACTTCTTAAATTTCCAGAAAAATTCGCCGTAACCTCCTTTGTACGGGGTTACCGGAAAAAGTCAAACCTTGCCACATAGGCCTCTCCATTCAAAAAGAAAAAGAAACAGCCGAGCGTCTTGCCGATATTGCGCATAGAATCTCATATTCAATTTAAATACATACCTTTGTGTCAAGAATTCTATTTATATCTCTTCTGATACTTTATTCCAAACCTGTCTCATGTATATTCATACATTTCTAATTCATTTCAACTTAATACAATTGTTTTAACTCAATTCGTTAATTAATTCATTAATCAACTCTTTTGCCTATTTCACTTCCATATTTGAATATAACATGTTCAAAAAAAATTAACTTACTTATAAACAAATCAAATTCTATTTTCCAATTCAGGTTTCATATTCGATTTGAATATGAAGTCATGAGTTTAATTTACTTATTCAAAGTCAACTTGATTCAATCATTTTAACTTGATTTGTTAATTTGTTTGCTAATTAACTCTTTTGCTTATTTCACTAGATTTGTAAATATCATTTATAAATTAACTTGTTCATTACCTATCTTAACCCAAGTCTTCATTTCAAACCTATTTGAAACTTAATCCTTTTTATTTACAAACACCATTTATTTTACTTGTTTATATATTAAACAAGTCTCGCTTTCAAATTCATTTGAAATAAATATTTCTACTTTGGAAAAATAAATTTCCCTTTTCAAATTTACACTTGTATTTATATTCCCTGATTTATCCAATGATAATTCATTTCACTTCCTTTATAAACTTCGTTTATAAATGAACTGCTTGTTTAAATTATTCAAAACAAGTTAATATTTTTGTTCTATTCAAATTTCAAATTCAATTTTAGAAAAATAGAATTTCATTTTTAAAACTGGAAATTTCCATTCCACGATATTTTTAAATATCAACATTTAGGCCCAGTGGTAATTAAACACCCAAAACAACCAATTATTTATTTCAGGTTTTCTAACACATCATATATGACAGTATATATGCAAACAAATAAAAAAACAGATAATATATTTTTGGGGAATCCTGTTGGATCCCTCCACCCTGTTTTCCTGCATCCACATATGTTAGTCAACAGAAATAATACCCATCCTGCTTCGTGGCAGGATATCGCGGTATAGAAGGTCATCCACTATCATAGCATGGGGCGTATAGGTAAATCATCCACTAATGGTACCGTGGGCATCCGCTAATGATACTGCGGGAACAATCCAACCACCAAACTAATATATATATAATAGTCAACCATAAATAACTAGTATATTTAAAACAACCAGAAAGCATTCAAACAAGCAACAAACAATTATTTTTAACAAATAAAAGTAACTCCAAATAAAGAGGTGAGTGAGATTTACTCACAGTGTATTTTTCGTTTGTCGAACATCCAATTAAATTCCATTTCGTAGTCTTCGCCAATACGGTTTTTGACGCAACTTGAAATTGCAAAAATATGATATCATATGAAACAGATAATCTTTTTTAAAAGATATGACATATTTTATATAAATCTAAATTAAATTTCAATTTTCTAATTACCTTCTTTTTCCAATTCGAAACTCAGACCACACCTTCCCATCACTCCAATTAGTTTGTACTTAAATATTGTTGAGATGTTTCCGACGTACTTCATTATCCTTGAAATCTAAAATTGTAAAACAGTGGTTTTTTTTCAAGTTGTATAAAGTATAAATTAATCATTTTTAACTAATAAATTTTTACCTTAATCCAATTCTTAAATCCTTTTTCCAATCAAAAGGTCACACTCCAGTAACACCACCAAAGTCGGCTTCTTTCCTGTATTGTCGCTTTCCTTTTATAGCCATTTCAACTTCTTGTTCTTTCCTCTCTACTGTACAAATCCATCTGTAGTTCAACCCAACCAATTTATTGCAAAATACCAAAGCTCCTTTTCCAATCCAAATCACGAAACCCGCCTCCACATAACTGTCATCAAGGATCCGACCTTGGTGACTTCTTAGAAATCATGACCTGTAGATGCACATCGACATCACCATGTTTTGCTTCAAAATCCCTATCGCTCAACTCACCAATGATCAACTCGCCCTCTCCCATAAGTTGCGACTCCATGACCTCAACCCATTGCAGAAAACGCTGCATCTCCCAGTTCGAACTCCTTAAATTCTCTATTATCGACCCCTAAGTTCACCACGTTCTTCCATGTATACTTCGCACCATTCTAGGTTCAACCGCACACCTCTGCAAAATTGGTAGTACTCCATATCTAACACCCATGGTGTTGTCGGTAAAATTAATTACCATTTCACGTTTAAATCTAATTAAAGGTTTAACTATCGCCTAGAGTAAAACTGGTGGTACTCCATTCTCGATCATTTCTTGAATTTGATAATTTTAGTTATCAGATTCACCTTTCAATCTATTTAAAGATTCCTTAAAACTCTAATTCGGTTTTAATCTCCAAAAATCATTGCTTAATGATTATTCAAAGTTAAGAAATTAATCTTATCTTTAACTGGGTTAAAGAACTAATGTCATTTAAAACACAACTCACGATAAACCCAAAATCACATTCCATTAACAATGGAATCTTCATGGAAAGCAGATCAATATATATATATATATAACCGATATAAACTTCCATATCCAACCGATAATATAAATGGAATAACGGCAAAGCCTTTTAAGTTCCTCATATAGTAACAGTCTTCCTCCACAGAAGTTCGCTTCGATTATTACCAAATCGAATTCCATTCCATTCCAAGTTATTCTATTAAATTCGAAACTTTTCTTGGGAAAATTTCCCTTAAATCTAAATTAAAAGATATATAAATTACAAATCACATTTCACTGTAAATTGGGTTAAAGAACGAATGTCGTTAAAAACGCAGTTCACGATAAACCCAATTCACACCCCATTTTATTCCAATTAAATGTTAATTAATTGGAAACTCTAATAATCTTATGTAATGACCCAGTTTTTGGCGACTTTAGTTATCGACATAAATTCAATGATGACTAACTAAACATAAAAAAAAACCGGTAGTTAATGAAAGAAATAAGAGGGTGAGGATAGATAAGATAGAAACTTAGAATAAAAGAAGAAGAAGAACACAACATCAGAGTAACATGAACCTCACAGTGGAACGAATAAAATATAACATAACTTTTGAAATACAAACAGTATATGTATACAATAACATTGCAGAGTACAACACTTAAAACACAGCGGAAATAAAGAATAGCTATATAATCCGGAAGCCTCCTGCTCCAAGCTCTCCAGGCATATCTATAAAATCCCGACTACTTGACTGCCCGTACAAATTTAGGCACCCAAGAGTTTATGGAAAACAAACTAATAAACTCCGGGTCAGTCATGAGACTGGTGTGAATAAAACTCCAAACACTTGGTTAAATAAAGGATATCTCATAAGACCACGCCATGAAAACGGAATGGGTTTTTACCATATGAGAATCCAAACAACTTTAAAATCAATACTTGTCTGATATTATAATAATGTCTACATCAAGTAAATAACAATCTAGCGGAACGCTTGCATCTCATGTTTCACATATCATAAACCGTAGGTGCTTATGGGATAATGGATTTCCAACTATGACAAGGTATGGAACCACCTTCCGATCAGTGTACTCTAGGAACGATACACTAGAGTTCAACAAGAACATCTAGCAACTCAGCCACACATGACCGACCACTCATTTCGTTTGAGTGTATCAAATGTATATCACCAACGGTTGGGATCAGCAACCGTTTCCCATATATATATAGGACAACATTGATAGATTAAAGAAGCAAATGAATATTCTCTAGATAGGTGATTATACACCCTACTTCGGAGCGACCGACTTAGCCATGCTGCCTGCCCGATTTTTGTCATTTACCGGATATGAGGCTAGAAGCTACGCATATCTTTTTGCATATCATATCTTCCTTTACTTGGAATACCACATCGTAATACCCGTCATATCATTTTCGATTTCCCTAACATTATCACGGGTATGAAGCTAAGAGAAACGAATTCCTCCGCCACCAAACGTTATACATTTGAAGAGATCAACATATATGATTTGTTAGGAATACTCTGTCAAACACTCGTCCATACAAGTTGTCCTGGGACTGGACAAACCGAAGGCACTATTCAGTACATCCATCTTAGGCAATCTTTACCTAAGATTTATACAACAGCCCTTGCACTTTACTCCGCCTTCAATTATCTTTGGCATATATGATTCACAATGCTTATGCCAATACGGAGTGGTTCTTCAGATAATAATCCAACTGGTCTCTCCATATTAACAACGTTCAAATGGTCGAAAACTTTGATAGTCTGTGATTTAATTATCAAGGAAAAACACGTGTGCAAACAACGATATTATTTCCAAATGGAAATTGTATCGATCAATCATCATTTAACATTTATCTCTCTATTTAACTTATCCATTTTTGATCTTCTGTTTCCCTATATTCTAAATTCTTACTTTCTAAATTTAGAAAATATACGTTATTAACAATGGAAAACATTTCCATTTCTTTTTTCTATATTAGAAAACATTTCTGATTCTTATTTGGAAAACATTTCCAAATCTCCTTTATTTGGTTGAAACAAATGTTTAAATAAAACATCGCTATGCCAACTCCAACCATTTACTAAATTCACTTAACCATCATTCACTATCAACCTTACCATTCCTTAGTTAAGAAGGAAGTCAATCAAGTTGGGGTATAATTACCTCTCAGACCTTAACTGAACAACGTTTTAACTTCAGAATAGACAAAGTTTATCTTTTAAACCTTTAACAAACTTCCTTACGTAACTCTCTTTCGAATAATCTCTATTCGATAACTCCTCCCTTCGAATAACCATATTCGATAATCTTTCTTACGAATAACTAGATTCGAAAACCTTTCTTCGAATAAACTATATTCGATTAACTCTATTCAATTAACTCTTATCAATTTACTCTTACAGATTAACTCTATTGGATTAACTCTATTTGATTTAACTCTAATCGATTAACTCTTTTCACTTAACTCCTTTCGAATAAACTATATTTGATTACTCCTTTAACTATATTTGATAAATCCGTTAATTCTATTCGAATAAACTATATTCGATTAACTCCTTTAACTCTATTCGAATAAACTATATTCGATTAACTCCTTTAATTCTATTCGAATAAACTATATTCGATTAACTCCTTTAACTCTATTCGAATAAACTATATTCGGTTAACTCCTTTCGAATAACTAGATTCGATAACTCCTTTAACTCTATTCGAATAACTAATATTTGATTCAACTCCATTCGCTTGACTCTAGATCGCAGCGATCACAATGGTTACGCCTGATTCCCTCAGGAAACATCCGACCGCCGTAGGCTATCTACAGCCCTGCGAATTACGCTAACAGTCGTACGAAATGGCAACTTATCCTGAGTAACTATGTTTGACTAACTCTATCTCAATAACTATATTCGATCAACTTTAATTGAATAACTAATATTCAATTAAATCCTAATTCGATTAACTATGTTCAATTTACTCTATCTGGTTAACTCTTAATTCGAGTAGCAACTCTATCTCAATAACTATATTCGATCAACTTTAATTGAATAACTAATGTTCCATTAAATCCTAATTCGATTAACTACGTTCAATTTACTCTATCTGGTTAACTCTTAATTTGAGTAGCAATTATTCGATAAATTCTAATTGAATAACTAATATTCAATTAACTCTACGGATTAACCCTAACTGGTTAACTCTAACTGGTTAATTCTAGTCGATTTGTTCCTTTAAATTAACTCCTTTGAATTAACTCCTATAATAAATTCCTTTTCTGGTTGTTTATACAAATAATTCCTTTTCTATTTGTTTACTTAATAAATAACTATTCCCTTTCAATTCTATTTATTTTCTATATAAATATTTCCTTTATACTTCTTTTTATTTCCTAAATAAATATTTCCTTTATACTTTTATGTTTGATTTCACAAATATTTTGTAATGTCCCATATTTTTCTGACCATTTATTTGAATATTTTATTTGTTTAAAATATTTATTTGAATTTAAATAAGTGGATTTGGCCATTTTAAACTGATTATTTATTAATAATATAATAATATTTTATTTTCGGGATATTGAGAAATGTCAAATTTGCTGTAGGAGGTGAACGAGTGATTTAAAGTGATTTAAATATTGTTTATATTTAATTATATCGTTTATTTTGTGAATTCAATAAGGATTTTAATATAAATTAAGTATCGTTAACTTGAAATGTTGATACCAAGTCATATGATCCATATGTGTTTATACATTGAGGTATATGATATTTTTATAGTAATAATTCCTTATTATTTTATTTAGATCTTTTGGGAATTTTTAGAAAAATTGAAATGTTTGGAAAAGAGTAAGGTGAAACAAAATTTAAGTTATGAAAGTTACAGGAAAGAACCCCTAAAATTTGAACTAAACCACAGTGTATAATTTAAAGTGGCAACAAAAGAATAGAATACAAGGAAGACAACTCATTCAAAGATTTCAGCATGCATTCTCTTTTCACATAAACAACAGTAAAGCATCAGTGAACAGAAGAAATCTAATATCAATAGTAACATGAATATATTTGACACCATAAAATCCGCATACAATATTGAGCTAAACATTTATAGGTTAATATCATGTACAGACCTAAGGCTATGTTATCTTACATATACACAGAGAGGAAAAAGGAAGAAAAATAAATGGAAAAAAAAAATCTGCAACAAATCTCCTCCCAATGTCATTTCCTCCATCAAATTGTCCTGTAAAGAAATAGAAAAAAGAGAGCTATGAGTAGCTGAAATTATGTATAGGTATAGGTACATAAGAAAATGTAAAAGAAGAAAAAGAAAGGAAGAAAGGAACAGCTAATGAAGGCAGTACTAGGACAGCTAAGAAAAATTGACATGTACATATTGAATATCACCAATGCAATCAAATAGGATGACAATACATGATGTCCCCATTTAAAATAGTGAAGCTACAGCTATAAATCAAACACTAGGAACAGTTATGGTTTATACTATAGATTTTCAAATCGAACAGATTTTTATATGTATTCAATCTTTTGTGCAAACCTATAAAACTATCCTCCTGTTACAATTAAGATCTGAAAACCAAAGGATACAGTTGTGTATGCAAGTACGATCAAGATGAAAAGACAATACAATAGCTTCATAACATCTATAGGTAAACAATTCGATTCATGTTCATATCTGAGCACTTGCACATGGGAAGATCGAACACAAACCTGCTAAATACCCACAACCACCACATATTAATCACAAACAATTAAATAGCTGAATAGACAACACAAATAAAGAATTCATAGCTATAGGAACAGCTCGATTGTGCAGAATTGCACATGGGAAGATCCAACCGAAAATCTCCACAATACACTGTCAAAAATACCACATAAAAACCAAGTATCAATCACCACCAGTTCGACTACTCAAGGCTGACTTAAACAGGGAAAAATCAACTAGGATCTAGGTACAGATAAGTCTAAACCCTAGGATGTAACAATTCGAAATCACAGTACTGTTTTCTAGTATAAATACATGATGAATTCTAAACCAAATCAACGCAGTTTTGAAGTAAAACCGAATTCAATTCATGAAGGCAGCAAAGCATGAAAATAAAAACTGAAAATTTATCTCAAAATACTTAGCTTTCGTGACGCGTTAGGGTTCGGCCAGTCTCCATTTTGGGCATCGGTCTTTTTACAGTCAGTGGGGAAGCGCTCAAATCGAGGATGGAAGAGGAGCAGAGGGTTTCAACGCTGGTGCCTTCAACCTTGGTGGAGCGATTGAAGCAGAGGGCGTGAGGGGCTGTCTGAAGCGTGGTGGTGTGGAGAAGGGTTCGATTTCGTGGAGGGAATCACGATGGAGGAAGGGATGGACTTCGTTCATGGGAGGGTTTCCATTCTTGGAGTGGCGGCTGAGGGTTAGTGGAAAAAAGGAATTCGAGGGTTTTGATAAAGGAGGGATGGATGTGCGGGCTGGGTATCACGTGGTGGGCTGAGGAATAAAGTTAAGGCCCAATTTGTTTTAAATTAAAATTTTACTTAGTTTCAATGTTTATAAACTTTAAATACTGATTTCGAACACTCACGAAATCAGTTTCAGGCGAAACGAAAAACACCGTGACCCTGGAGACGAGCATGACACGATGGATGAGGACTGAGCAGGGCGGGCAGCAGCTGAATTTTTCGAATGAATTAAACGCAGTTGGATTTGACTGAAATAAGCTGATTTATCAACAAATCAGACTCTGGTGAGTTAATTCTCACACCTTCCGGAATACTGTGATGTGGTACATCCACAGTAAAATATATTTTACAGTTAACAGTTTAAATTGGTTGATTGGATGCGATGGATGCAAATTGGTTGATATTGTCTAACTGGTTGCAATTATTTAATTATTTAATTCGTGTATTCTTATTCAACTGACATCTGTGATGCAGAGAAGGACAAGTTGGAGGGATCCAACCGGATTCCTCAAATTAACTGTATTTTTATTTGTTACGCATAGATATGAATTGGTCACCTTGACTGACACCAAAACCTGTCTGTATGTTGATGGTTGAATAGATATGCACCTGTGTTGTGTTTAAAATCAACCGACAGTGTTGATTTGTTAATTGGCCGTGAACGGTCTAGAAATGTGTTGTTTCAGACGTCAATTGACCGTTCGGTAGATTGACGCAGTTTTAGAGTTATAAATTATTTTATAACTGGATTGAGGTTTAATTAAATTTATATAAAGGATTTAAATGGGAATTTATAAATATATATTTTAATCGAGTTTTAAGAACAGGGAAAAACCCAAGTTTTTACCTACGGGTTGGGAAGATGGAACTATTGTTTAAAACAATAAAATAGTATTTTAAATTAATTAAGTTTTTAATTAATTTAAAAGGGAAATGATAAGTGGCGTCATGGTTGATAAAAAAAAGACTGCTAAGAGATTTATGATCCGAGTGTTCAAATGAGATGGGTAAACGGATTTATTGGTAAATGCAAGGCAGTTTTACTTAATTTATAAATCAAATAAAGTGAGTTCAAATAAATTCAAACTTTAAAGGAAAGGGATAATAGATTATAAATGGACTAAATTATGGAAATGGGAAATGGATTTGTGGAGGTAATTTAGAAGAAATTCCAACAAGATTTTTGGAAAGGCTTTAAACCAAATTGAGTACTTAAGAGTTAAAGCATTTAATTGGACAAACCATGGTGATTGGAATAAGGATTTAAAGTGTAAAGAAAAGAACATACAATTTGTTTATGGTAAGTATTGATAAAGAGATAATTGGAAGTAAAGTCACAGTTAGAAAAGTTTATTTTAAAGTAAGAGTAGGTTTTGATTTTAAAGTCCAAGGTAAAAGTGTTGGTTTACGAATACTCAAATAAATAGAATCAAATTATCTGACGAAGGATCTATATTATAAATCAAGGTTATAAGCAAATAATGTGTTAAGTTAAAACTGGCGTTTAGTGGGCATTTCCTTAATTTAAGAAAATAAGTAAAGAAAGTTGGAGCAAGGATTTCAAATACCAGAAAGGGTTTTAAAACCAAATTTGAAATCGAAGGAGAAATGAGATCTTGAAGTTAGTGGTTAAACTAGTAGTATTCTGAGATAATAACGGGTTGATCAAGGTCTGAGAGGTAACTTAAATACCCCAACTTGGTTGACCTCACTATTATCAAGGAATGGTATTAGTTGGAGTGAGAGAAGGTGTTGAAATTGGTCTTACCCTATACGAGGAATATCGAACTCTAATGCAAGGTTTTGAGAATAAATAATTTTTGCAATATTAGTTTCAAAGGTGATAAGAATAATGATTTCAAATTATATGGAACATTTGTTATGAAATTTGAGTTGATTGAATATAGTTAGAGTTAGCCAACATAGTTATTCAGGGAAAAGATACCATTGAGTACGACTGCTAGCGTAATTCGCAGGGCTGCAGATAGCCTACGGCGGTCGGATGTTTCCTGAGGGAATCAGGCGTAACCATTGTGATAGCTGCGATCTAGAGTCGAGCGAATGGAGTTAAGTCGAGTCTTAATAAATCGATAGTAATAATCAAGTCAAGTTAATCTAGTGAATTAAATAAGCCGAGTTAGTCAAGTTAGAGTTAATCGATCAAAGAAAATCAATCAGAGTTAATCAACGAAAATTTGTTTTATATCGTTAAGTATATTTTAAAGAGGTCGAGTGTGCCAAGTGTTGTATTCACACATTTGCTATTCGATAGTTAAATCACCGACTATCGAAGTTGACCAATACGCTTGTGGGTATGGAAAGTCCGGGATCGAATTATATTCAAAAACCATTCCGACCAACAATACGTGAAGATATCATAAGATGATAGAGATGGAGCATTGAAGACCGTAGATCTTCCTAAGCGGAAGAACTACTAATGATCTCCGGTCTGCAGGCCAATGAGATTATGTGGTTCTGTCGTGGTTGGAATTTACGGGTTGCAAGGACTTCTCGCTACTGATCCATGGGGTGATTCCTGTATGTGATGCAGTAGGAGAGTACCTTCGGTTCATCCTGTTCCTGGATGACTTGTATGGACGGATGTCTGACAGAGTATTTCCAAATGAATTACATGCGTTGGTTTCTCCAAACGTACCATAGTTGATGGCGGAGAAATGGTTATTCTCTAGCCAAATAGCTAGAGTGTATTTGGGAACGTCAATCAAGTGTGATCTGGCGGATCTGATGATGTGGCATCCAAAGTGTATGATGACCAGATGATTAAAAGGTAAGGTTCTAGCCTCAAGCCTCATCAGCCGGGAGATGACAAAAATCGGGCAGGCAGCAAGGCTATGTGGGTCGCTCCCATTAGGATGTATGATCACCTATCTAGAGAAATTCCTTTTGCTTCTTAAATCTATCGATGCTGTCCCTTTTCGGGCAGGCGGTTGCTGATCCCAACCGTCGGTGATATACATTCGATACACTCAAGCGAAATGAGCGGTCGGTCATGTGAGGGCCGGGTTGCAAGATGTTCTTGTTGAACCCAGTGTATTTGCCTCTAGAGAAACACGTGCGGAAGGTGGTCCCATACCTTATCAAGTTGGAATCCAATATCCAATAAGCGCCCGCGGTTTTCGATTGTATACTATATATGGGGAGCGTGAGATGCAAGCGTTCCTCTAGATTGATAATTATTTGTATTTAGACATTATGATAATATCAGATCAATATATGATTTCAAAAGATGTTTTGGGTCATAGTAAGGTAAAAACCATCCGTGTTTATGTGTGGACTGGTCTTACTATTATCCTTTGATTTCATAAAAGATTTCCAAAGTTAAACAAGTGTGTGTTATGTCAATTTATCACTGATGGTATTCCAGACTGACCCGGTGTATTTTGTTTTAAATTAAATGTGCTCGGGTCAGACCGAGTATGTTCCAGGTTAGGTTTCGCTTGGAGTTTCAGGAGCTAGAAGCAGGCGGCTTCACCGTTAGCTATATACAGATAATTTCCGCTGTGACAGTTATATGTTGTACTCTGATGATTGGTATGTATATACAGTTTTATTTTGTATAAAGAGATTTGATATTATATTTTATTCGTTCCGCTATGAGATTCTGATGTGTTCTTCTTCTCCCTTCTATTCTAATACTTCTTTCTTTCTATTCTCACCCTCTAAATTCTTTCTCATGACAATCTGGGGGTTCGATACTTGGGTTTTTGGCAAGCGATACGGGTTTATGTATTGTTGTCGAAGACTCGAGCGTCGACCTTTTCCCCGGGTCGTTACAGTGGTATCAGAGCGAGGTTTAGAAATAACCTTGGCTCTGTGGCATAACTCGATAGAGATGGGGTTAGTAACACCCTAGATTGAGTTTGATTGTATATATATAGGAGAGCGTATTTGTAAATTTTATATACAAATGTTTTGTATTGTGTTGTGGATCGGTTCAAGTGTTGAAAAGCGTTGGACTGATAAGGGGCACAATATTGTTTGGGAAAGAGGGTAAATGAAATAATTTTAACCAAATTATTTTTGTACAAAAAAGAAATAATTTTCTCAAATTATTTAGATATGGAGTATTGATTGATTTGAATGAAATTCAAATATTTGAATTGAACTTATCTGGGTTAAGTGAAAACGAATTAAATAATTAATGATGATATTGGAATTAATTAAGAAATAAGATTATAAGTAATTAAAATTGATTAGAATTTGGAAATTTAATGAGTAATAATTAAATAACCAAATATTAATTGGTTGATATTCAAATATGTTGAATTAAATTAAAAAGTAATATTGAATGTGAATTTAGTTGATTTGATTGGGTTGTTGTGACTTGGTTGTTGATTGATTATTGTTTGCTTGTTAGATTGGTTGAATAAAATCCATCCATGGTTTAATGAAGAATTAAATAAACTGAGAACCCAGAAAAAAAAATTTGAAGTATAAGGTAGTTGAAATAAAATGCATATAAGTTGAAACTGAGGGATTCAGCTCTATATTTGAAAAAGGGTTAGGTGGTACCAGTTTGTTTTTTTAAAATCCATATAGTTACATAGGCCAAATAATGAAGCATTATTTAATAAAATAAATAAAAAGTTACTGAGGTTTACAACATATTTCTTACCTAAGCAATTTCGAGGACGAAATTATTTTAAGGGGGGAAGAATGTAATATCCCATATTTTTCTGACCATTTATTTGAATATTTTATTTGTTTAAAATATTTATTTGAATTTAAATAAGTGGATTTGGCCATTTTAAACTGATTATTTATTAATAATATAATAATATTTTATTTTCGGGATATTGAGAAATGTCAAATTTGCTGTAGGAGGTGAACGAGCGATTTAAAGTGATTTAAATATTGTTTATATTTAATTATATCGTTTATTTTGTGAATTCAATAAGGATTTTAATATAAATTAAGTATCGTTAACTTGAAATGTTGATACCAAGTCATATGATCCATATGTGTTTATACATTGAGGTATATGATATTTTTATAGTAATAATTCCTTATTATTTTATTGAGATCTTTTGGGAATTTTTAGAAAAATTGAAATGTTTGGAAAAGAGTAAGGTGAAACAAAATTTAAGTTATGCAAGTTACAGGAAACAACCCCAAAAATTTGAACTAAACCACAGTGTATAATTTAAAGTGGCAACAAAAGAATAGAATACAAGGAAGACAACTCATTCAAAGATTTCAACATGCATTCTCTTTTCACATAAACAACAGTAAAGCATCAGTGAACAGAAGAAATCTAATATCAATAGTAACATGAATATATTTGACACCATAAAATCCGCATACAATATTGAGCTAAACATTTATAGGTTAATATCATGTACAGACCTAAGGCTATGTTATCTTACATATACACAGAGAGGAAAAAGGAAGAAAAATAAATGGAAAAAAAAAATCTGCAACAAATCTCCTCCCAGTGTCATTTCCTCCATCAAATTGTCCTGTAAAGAAAGAGAAAAAAGAGAGCTATGAGTAGCTGAAATTATGTATAGGTATAGGTACATAAGAAAATGTAAAAGAAGAAAAAGAAAGGAAGAAAGGAACAGCTAATGAAGGCAGTACTAGGACAGCTAAGAAAAATTGACATGTACATATTGAATATCACCAATGCAATTAAATAGGATGACAATACATGATGTCCCCATTTAAAACAGTGAAGCTACAGCTATAAATCAGACACTAGGAACAGTTATGGTTTATACTATAGATTTTCAAATCGAACAGATTTTTATATGTATTCAATCTTTTGTGCAAACCTATAAAACTATCCTCCTGTTACAATTAAGATCTGAAAACCAAAGGATACAGTTGTGTATGCAAGTACGATCAAGATGAAAAGACAATACAATAGCTTCATAACATCTATAGGTAAACAATTCGATTCATGTTCATATCTGAGCACTTGCACATGGGAAGATCGAACACAAACCTGCTAAGTACCCACAACCACCACATATCAATCACAAACAATTAAATAGCTGAATAGACAACACAAATAAAGAATTCATAGCTATAGGAACAGCTCGATTGTGCAGAATTGCACATGGGAAGATCCAACCGAAAATCTCCACAATACACTGTCAAAAATACCACATAAAAACCAAGTATCAATCACCACCAGTTCGACTACTCAAGGCTGACTTAAACAGGGAAAAATCAACTAGGATCTAGGTACAGATAAGTCTAAACCCTAGGATGTAACAATTCGAAATCACAGTACTGTTTTCTAGTATAAATACATGATGAATTCTAAACCAAATCAACGCAGTTTTGAAGTAAAACCGAATTCAATTCATGAAGGCAGCAAAGCATGAAAATAAAAACTGAAAATTTATCTCAAAATACTTAGCTTTCGTGACGCGTTAGGGTTCGGCCAGTCTCCATTTTGGGCATCGGTCTTTTTACAGTCAGTGGGGAAGCGCTCAAATCGAGGATGGAAGAGGAGCAGAGGGTTTCAACGCTGGTGCCTTCAACCTTGGCGGAGCGATTGAAGCAGAGGGCGTGAGGGGCTGTCTGAAGCGTGGTGGTGTGGAGAAGGGTTCGATTTCGTGGAGGGAATCACGATGGAGGAAGGGATGGACTTCGTTCATGGGAGGGTTTCCATTCTTGGAGTGGCGGCTGAGGGTTAGTGGAAAAAAGGAATTCGAGGGTTTTGATAAAGGAGGGATGGATGTGCGGGCTGGGTATCACGTGGTGGGCTGAGGAATAAAGTTAAGGCCCAATTTGTTTTAAATTAAAATTTTACTTAGTTTCAATGTTTATAAACTTTAAATACTGATTTCGAACACTCACGAAATCAGTTTCAGGCGAAACGAAAAACACCGTGACCCTGGAGACGAGCATGACACGATGGATGAGGACTGAGCAGGGCGGGCAGCAGCTGAATTTTTCGAATGAATTAAACGCAGTTGGATTTGACTGAAATAAGCTGATTTATCAACAAATCAGACTCTGGTGAGTTAATTCTCACACCTTCTGGAATACTGTGATGTGGTACATCCACAGTAAAATATATTTTACAGTTAACAGTTTAAATTGGTTGATTGGATGCGATGGATGCAAATTGGTTGATATTGTCTGATTGGTTGCAATTATTTAATTATTTAATTCGTGTATTCTTATTCAACTGACATCTGTGATGCAGAGAAGGACAAGTTGGAGGGATCCAACCGGATTCCTCAAATTAACTGTATTTTTATTTGTTACGCATATATATGAATTGGTCACGTTGACTGACACCAACACCTGTCTGTATGTTGATGGTTGAATAGATATGCACCTGTGTTGTGTTTAAAATCAACCGACAGTGTTGATTTGTTAATTGGCCGTGAACGGTCTAGAAATGTGTTGTTTCAGACGTCAATTGACCGTTCGGTAGATTGACGCAGTTTTAGAGTTATAAATTATTTTATAACTGGATTGAGGTTTAATTAAATTTATATAAAGGATTTAAATGGAATTTATAAATATATATTTTAATCGAGTTTTAAGAAAAGGGAAAAACCCAAGTTTTTACCTACGGGTTGGGAAGATGGAACTATTGTTTAAAACAATAAAATAGTATTTTAAATTAATTAAGTTTTTAATTAATTTAAAAGGGAAATGATAAGTGGCATCATGGTTGATTAAAAAAAAGACTGCTAAGAGATTTATGATCCGAGTGTTCAAATGAGATGGGTAAACGGATTTATTGGTAAATGCAAGGCAGTTTTACTTAATTTATAAATCAAATAAAGTGAGTTCAAATAAATTCAAACTTTAAAGGAAAGGGATAATAGATTATAAATGGACTAAATTATGGAAATGGGAAATGGATTTGTAGAGGTAATTTAGAAGAAATTCCAACAAGATTTTTGGAAAGGCTTTAAACCAAATTGAGTACTTAAGAGTTAAAGCGTTTAATTGGACAAACCATGGTGATTGGAATAAGGATTTAAAGTGTAAAGAAAAGAACATACAATTTGTTTATGGTAAGTATTGATAAAGAGATAATTGGAAGTAAAGTCACAGTTAGAAAAGTTTATTTTAAAGTAAGAATAGGTTTTGATTTTAAAGTCCAAGGTAAAAGTGTTGGTTTACGAATACTCAAATAAATAGAATCAAATTATCTGACGAAGGATCTATATTATAAATCAAGGTTATAAGCAAATAATGTGTTAAGTTAAAAGTGGCGTTTAGTGGGCATTTCCTTAATTTAAGGAAATAAGTAAAGAAAGTTGGAGCAAGGATTTCAAATACCAGAAAGGGTTTTAAAACCAAATTTGAAATCGAAGGAGAAATGAGATCTTGAAGTTAGTGGTTAAACTAGTAGTATTCTGAGATAAGAACGGGTTGATCAAGGTCTGAGAGGTAACTTAAATACCCCAACTTGGTTGACCTCACTATTATCAAGGAATGGTATTAGTTGGAGTGAGAGAAGGTGTTGAAATTGGTCTTACCCTATACGAGGAATATCGAACTCTAATGCAAGGTTTTGAGAATAAATAATTTTTGCAATATTAGTTTCAAAGGTGATAAGAATAATGATTTCAAATTATATGGAACATTTGTTATGAAATTTGAGTTGATTGAATATAGTTAGAGTTAGCCAACATAGTTATTCAGGGAAAAGATACCATTGAGTACGACTGCTAGCGTAATTCGCAGGGCTGCAGATAGCCTACGGCGGTCGGATGTTTCCTGAGGGAATCAGGCGTAACCATTGTGATAGCTGCGATCTAGAGTCGAGCGAATGGAGTTAAGTCGAGTCTTAATAAATCGATAGTAATAATCAAGTCAAGTTAATCTAGTGAATTAAATAAGCCGAGTTAGTCAAGTTAGAGTTAATCGATCAAAGAAAATCAATCAGAGTTAATCAACGAAAATTTGTTTTATATCGTTAAGTATATTTTAAAGAGGTCGAGTGTGCCAAGTGTTGTATTCACACATTTGCTATTCGATAGTTAAATCACCGACTATCGAAGTTGACCAATACGCTTGTGGGTATGGAAAGTCCGGGATCGAATTATATTCAAAAACCATTCCGACCAACAATACGTGAAGATATCATAAGATGATAGAGATGGAGCATTGAAGACCGTAGATCTTCCTAAGCGGAAGAACTACTAATGATCTCCGGTCTGCAGGCCAATGAGATTCTGTGGTTCTGTCGTGGTTGGAATTTACGGGTTGCAAGGATTTCTCGCTACTGATCCATGGGGTGATTCCTGTATGTGATGCAGTAGGAGAGTACCTTCGGTTCATCCTGTTCCTGGATGACTTGTATGGACGGATGTCTGACAGAGTATTTCCAAATGAATTACATGCGTTGGTTTCTCCAAACGTACCATAGTTGATGGCGGAGAAATGGTTATTCTCTAGCCAGATAGCTAGAGTATGTTTGGGGACGTCAATCAAGTGTGATCTGGCGGATCTGATGATGTGGCATCCAAAGTGTATGATGACCAGATGATTAAAAGGTAAGGTTCTAGCCTCAAGCCTCATCAGCCGGGAGATGACAAAAATCGGGCAGGCAGCATGGCTATGTGGGTCGCTCCCATTAGGATGTATGATCACCTATCTAGAGAAATTCCTTTTGCTTCTTAAATCTATCGATGCTGTCCCTTTTCGGGCAGGCGGTTGCTGATCCCAACCGTCGGTGATATACATTCGATACACTCAAGCGAAATGAGTGGTCGGTCATGTGAGGGCCGGGTTGCAAGATGTTCTTGTTGAACCCAGTGTATTTGCCTCTAGAGATACACATGCGGAAGGTGGTCCCATACCTTGTCAAGTTGGAATCCAATATCCAATAAGCGCCCGCGGTTTTCGATTGTATACTATATATGGGGAGCGTGAGATGCAAGCGTTCCTCTAGATTGATAATTATTTATTTTTAGACATTATGATAATATCAGATCAATATATGATTTCAAAAGATGTTTTGGGTCATAGTAAGGTAAAAACCATCCGTGTTTATGTGTGGACTAGTCTTACTATTATCCTTTGATTTCATAAAAGATTTCCAAAGTTAAACAAGTGTGTGTTATGTGAATTTATCACTGATGGTATTCCAGACTGACCCGGTGTATTTTGTTTTAAATCAAATGTGCTCGGGTCAGACCGAGTATGTTCCAGGTTAGGTTTCGCTTGGAGTTTCAGGAGCTAGAAGCAGGCGGCTTCACCGTTAGCTATATACAGATAATTTCCGCTGTGACAGTTATATGTTGTACTCTGATGATTGGTATGTATATACAGTTTTCTTTTGTATAAAGAGATTTGATATTATATTTTATTCGTTCCACTGTGAGATTCTGATGTGTTCTTCTTCTCCCTTCTATTCTAATACTTCTTTCTTTCTATTCTCACCCTCTAAATTCTTTCTCATGAAAATCTGGGGGTTCGATACTTGGGTTTTTGGCAAGCGATACGGGTTTATGTATTGTTGTCGAAGACTCGAGCGTCGACCTTTTCCCCGGGTCGTTACATATTTTCCTTTATATTTGTTTTCACAAATATCTTCTTTCATATTTGTTTTCACATATATTTTCCTTTATATTTGTTTTCACAAATATCTTCTTTTATATTTGTTTTCACAAATATTTCTCTTCCTATTTTATTTATTTAACAAATAAATATTTTCCCTTCAAATCTATTTGTAAGTGTTTTACAAATATTTCCTTTAAATTCTAATTAGGCTTTCCAAATATTTCCTTTGTACTTCCATTGATTTTATAAATAGTTTCTTTTATAAATTCTATTTATAAATAAATTTTCCTTTTATAATTTTATTTACTTTCTAAGTAAATATTCTTTTATCCTTCTATTTACTTTCTAAGTAAATACCCTTTTACAAAATTCTTTCTTTTTATAAATAATTTATTTCAATGCACAGTTTGAAATCTTCCTTCTATATAAAATCTTTCGATTTTATATAATATTTTATTTCAATATTTCTTCTGGTATTTAATAGTACCAAATAACCAGACCATTGTCGCTATAATCAATATCAGATTATACATCACATCATATAACACAATATATGAACAAAACAGTATTATAAATATTGAGGAACCCAGTTGGGTCCCTCCAACCTGTTTCCCTGCATCACAGATGTTAAACAACATGAATATAAAATTATTTTGATAAACAGAATCAATATTCGATTTAACGATTTATATATATATCGTTATCTATACTTTCGACCAAACAGTTAACACACAGCAATCAACAGATGATTAACAATTCTAAAAATACATTATAAAAATATAACTGTTCAGAGTTGGTGAGTTTTACTCAATTTGGCAGTTCATCGTTAAAGAACGATAAACTTTTTTTTATTTGAATCAAACAATTTATTTTGCCATAAATTCATATGAGCCCTAATCCACTTCCAGTCAGCTTCATTGTGAAGCTCTCGTCCATACGGTCCCACCGGAACTTACTGTTCGTCAATCTGATATCGTATGTAGAAGTTGTGACGTTTTAAAGTTAATACAATTTTAAACTAAAATAAAACATTATTTATATTTCAACCGGGCCTTAACCTTTATTAGCCAGCCCATCCTCACTTCTACGAACCCAGACCCATCGAAATCCTTCTTCCCCAATCGAAAATATCAACTCCAGAATAAAACTCTAACCTCCATTATCAACATTTATCACCTCGTTCTCCTCCAACGTTCCACCGATCACCACGAAACCACCATCAACGTCTTGCTCTTCCAAAACTCCACCACCCTATACCCCAAACAACCAACCCGCAACCCCATTGTCGACCCCGACATCAGACATCCCCAACAGTACCCCTTCGGATTTTTCAACCGAACCCTTCCAGTTTTGAACGCAAGAACCATTTTCAAACCCTGAATTCAAAAACAACTTCGGATTCAAACAATATGGCTTCGATCTTCAGGTTTCCTTAACCCTAGGTGCTCACAGTCTTTCGCTGGAACTGTCGATCCCATCCGACACGCATCGCATGCCACAAAAGTAGTATAGGATCGAAGAGGATCATCCCAGGAACACAACTACACATATATATTTATTTATAGATGTTGATTTGGTTTTCTAAGGATTTTTAGAAGTGGAATTTTCTCGTTTTCTTTTTGCTCAAGAACGAAGGAAGTGGCGGCTCAAAGAGATATTATATAACGGCTTTGTGAGGTTGAAAACGATGATGGCGTGGCCATTTCTAGGCTTTAGAAATAGGGTAGGATATTTTGGTTTATTTTATTTTATTTATTTATACCCAATCATTGCTTTCTAAAAATTCATGTGATCACACACGACACTCAAAAATCATGAAAATTGACATGCTGCTAGAGTTCGACATTACGGTCCCAACGAAACTGGTTTCATCGAATTCCGACTCCTTTTGCTCACACAGTGTATTTTTAACCGTCAAAATACTGACTGTTCTTCACATAAAATTCCCGTACGGCCACATACTGACTTCAAAAATCACGGAAATTGAAATCTAGTAATAATTTAATACTACGGAACCCACAAAATTAGTTTCATCGAATTCTGAGGTCGTTCGTAAAACTGGCTATTTTTAAAGCTCTAAATAACCCATTTAAATATATAAATATATTTAAAAACAATTAAATTAAATATTAATAAATTAATATTATCGTGTATATCCACATACGATATCATATAGCTCCACATATTCCTATATGAATTTCCAGCTCGATATTTCAAACCCCGATATAAATCGATATTCGATTTATAATGAAATTCCTTTTTAAAATATAAATAATTCCTTTATAAATTATAAAGGAATTCCATAGCGATTTTCTAAAATTTGATTTGAACATAAATAAAAATCTACACAATGAAATCCCGATTTTTCTCTTCCACTAGGAAGATATACTTCACCAGCTCCTAACATTTCTTGTTTCACAGAAATCCGATTTAAAATGGACCATGTACATTCAGTTGAAGTTCAAATCGCCAAATAGCGAACTGCCGCGCCATTTCGAGCTCGACTATATTTATAATATAATTAATACGTTCAACTGTCGTTTATATAATATATTCGTTATTCAAATTAAATTCTAAACTGAATTATATATTTTGAATTTCCCCATTCGCACCATATCGCCATTTCAGCCCCTTTTGATTATTCCAGAATTCAATATATTATTTAATTATTATTTTAATTAAATATTCACTCTTATTTAATTCAACGACCATTATATTCTCTAAATCATTATTTAAATAATTAAATAAATTAATTATTTTATCGCTGAAAATGCGGGTCATTACATTCTTCCCCACTTAAAATGATTTCGTCCTCGAAATTTCTAAGGTAGAAAACAAACCCTATCGATTGGTTAGAACTTATTTGTTCACTTTTTAACTCCATTTTTCAACTGGACCAATTTAATTTTAATTAAAATATTAATTAATCCTTATCAACGAAAATTTTCAAAAATCCTGAAAATTTTCTAACACCTTAACTTTTTGAAAAATTTCGCCAGCATCTCCTTTGTATTGGTCAATAGGTCAAACTCCAACTCGCCTCTTTGGGCCTTCTCCAACCCAAAAGAAAAATCAAACAGCCAAGCGGCTAGCCAAACAGACTCATAAATCACCAAACTCATACAAAATAAACTTTTACCTTTTTGTTGGGCATATCACTATATCCTTTACATCTGCTGTCAATTCAGCATATACCAGTGTTATCCCAATCAAATTCTGATCAATTTATCCTCACACAGCTATTCGCTTAAACAAGCCAAATACCATTTCAAACTCAAATCCATTCTTGATTCCGACCTATTAACTTACCAATCCAGTATACTTAACCAAGTTAAGTTCCATCCACATTTTCATTAACTGGTTAATTTCTCTCGCCAGTTACTTTTATCTCATAACTCAGATTTTGATTTTCATTTGAAAAATCAATCCATATACACACCTAAGTCCAAGTATATTCAAAATACATTTTACTTGATATCGTTCCATTTCAATTCAATTCCTATTACCACTTAACTGGCTTTATTTTAAATCTCAATTTGTTTTCACAAATTTTTATTTAAATTTGTTTTTAATTCAAATAATTTTCTTTCTGGGAGTTTTTAAACAGTTTACCTCTTTCAAAAATCAACTTTTCTTTTTTTGAAATTCAACACAACTCGTTTTTCCCAAAACAAATTCAAAAACAATCTCTTTGGTAGTAATCCGTCACTTACAACTCGAAAATGAACACTGATTATGCGGCAGTCATTATCAGAATTATTTTCCAGCTACAGAAGTGAGTTCAGTACTATATCACCTTTCAAAACCATTTCTAAATCATTTCTATTTTGAAATCTTTTCAAAATACCATTCACCGTGCCTATAAAACAATTTAAAATCTCCCAGGATCTTAAAATTTACATATATTTAATCTAAATCCAATTACAAACACCTTTCCAAATTCTAGGGTTTTCATTTAAATTCCGATTTAAATCCAGACTTAATTCAATTCGATTTCATATATTTCGCTTATATGAATTCTGATTGGTTATTTACATAACCATTTAATTTGTAATCTTACTCGATTATAATAACACCCAATATTTCCAATGTAATAATTCCAATATAAATCCTTTATATCAAAATATAATTTGGGTAAAATTGTTTCTTTTACCCTTTTCAAAACATATCGTGTCGACCCATCGTATTCGAGTGTTTATAAACTCCTACCGATACAGTGGATCAAACTGATCGATCAGAACCCATAAACAACTCAACGAATAAATCACGACAAAATAAAACAAATTTTTATATCAATAACAAATACGTTCACTCGTATATATACACTCAACTCAATCTAGGGTATTACTAACCCCATCTATACCGAGTCACGCCACAGAGCCAAGGTAATTACTTAACCTTAAGCTCTGATACCAACTGTAACGACCCGTTTTTTGGCGACTTTAGTTATCGACATAAATTTAATGACGACTAACTAAACATAAAAAACGGTAGTTAATGAAAGAAACTAGAGGGTGAGGATAGATAAGATAGAAACTTAGAATAGAAGAAGAAGAAGAACACAACATCAGAGTAACACGAACCTCACAGAGGAATGAATAAAATATAACATAACTTTTGAAATACAAACAGTATATGTATACAATAACATTGCAGAGTACAACACTTACACCACAGCGGAAATAAACAATAGCTATATAATCCTAAATCCTCCAGCTCTAAGCTCTCCAAGTGTATCTGTAAAATCCCGACTACTTGACTGCCATACAAATTTAGGCACCCAAGAGTTTAGGGAAAACAAACAAATAAACTCCGGGTCAGTCATGGGACTGGTGTGAATAAAACTCCAAACAATTGGTTAAATAAAGGATATCTCATAAGACCACGCCATGAAAACGGAATGGGTTTTTCCCATATGAGAATCCAAACAACTTTAAAATCAATACTTGTCTGATATTATAATAATGTCTACTCAAGTAAATAACAATCTAGCGGAATGCTTGCATCTCATGTTCCACATATCATAAACCGTAGGTGCTTATGGGATAATGGATTTCCAACTATGACAAGGTATGGAACCACCTTCCGATCAGTGTACTCTAGGAACGATACACTAGAGTTCAACAAGAACATCTTGCAACTCAACCACATATGACCGACCACTCATTTCGCTTGAGTGTATCAAATGTATATCACCAACGGTTGGGATCAGCAATCGTTTCTCGTATATATATGGGACAACATTGATAGATTAAAGAAGCAAATGAATATTCTCTAGATAGGTGATTATACACCCTACTTCGGAGCGACCGACTTAGCCATGTTGCCTGCTCGATTTCTGTCATTTACCTGATGTGAGGCTAGAAGCTACGCATATCTTTTTACATATCATATCTTCATTAACTTGGAATACCACATCGTCATACCCGCCATATCATTTTCGATTTCCCTAATGGTATCACGGGTATGAAGCTAAGAGAAACGAATTCCTCCGCCACCAAACGTCATACGTTTGAAGAGATCAACATATATGATTCTTTAGGAATACTCTGTCAGACACTCGTCCATACAAGTTGTCCTGCGACTGGACAAACCGAAGGCACTATTCAGTACATCCATCTTAGGCAATCTTTACCTAAAATTTATACAACAGCCCTTGCACTTTACTCCGTCATCAATTATCTTTGGCATATATGATTCGCAATGCTTATGCTAATACTGAGTGGTTCTTCGTATAATAATCCAACCGGTCTCTCCATATTAACAACATTAAAATGGTCGAAAACTTTGATAGTCTGTCATTTAACTATCAAGAAAAACACGTGTGCAAACAACGATACTATTTCCAGCTAGAAATTATATCGATCAATCATCATTTAACATTTATCTCTCTATTTAACTTATCCATTTTTCATCTCCTGTTTCCCTATATTCTAAATTCTTACTTTCTAAATTTAGAAAATATACGTTATTAACAATGGAAAACATTTCCATTTCTTTTTTCTATATTAGAAAACATTTCTGATTCTTATTTGGAAAACATTTCCAAAGCTCCTTTATTTTGTTGAAACAGATGTTTAAATAAAACAGCGCTATGCCAACTCTAACCATTTACTAAATTCACTTAACCATCATTCACTATCAACCTTACCATTCCTTAGTTAAGAAGGAAGTCAATAAAGTTGGGGTATAATTACCTCTCAGACCTTAACAGAACAACGTTTTAACTTCAGAATAGACAAAGTTTATCTTTTAAACCTTTAACAAACTTCCTTATGTAACTCTCTTTCGAATAATTTCTATTCGATAACTCCTCCCTTCGAATAACTATTTTCAATAATATTTCTTACGAATAAGTAGATTCGAAAACCTTTCTTCGAATAAACTATATTCGATTAACTCTATTCAATTAACTCTTATCAATTTACTCTTACCGATTAACTCTATTGGATTAACTCTGTTGGGTTAAATCTATTTGATTTAACTCTAATCGATTAACTCTTTTCACTTAACTCCTTTCGAATAAACTATATATGATAACTCCTTTAACTATATTCGAATAAACTATATTCGGTAACTCCTTTAATTCTATTCGAATAAACTATATTCGATTACCTCCTTTAATTCTATTCAAATAAACTATATTCGATTAACTCCTTTAATTCTATTCGAATAAACTATATTCGATTAACTCCTTTAATTCTATTCGAATAAACTATATTCGATTAACTCCTTTAATTCTATTCGAATAAACTATATTCAATTAACTCCTTTCGATTAACTAGATTCGATAACTCCTTTAACTCTATTCGAATAACAAATATTTGATTTAACTCCATTCGCTTGACTCTAGATCGCAGCGATCACAATGGTTACGACTGATTCCCTCATAAACATCCGACCGCCGTAGGCTATCTGCAGCCCTGCGAATTACGCTTGCAGTCGTACGCAATGGAAACTTATCCTGAGTAACTATGTTTGACTAACTCAATCTCAATAACTATATTCGATCAACTTTAATTGAATAACCAATTTTCAATTAAATCTTAATTCGATTAACTATGTTCAATTTACTCTATCTGGTTAACTCTTAATTTGAATAGCAATTATTCGATAAATTCTAATTGAATAACTAATATTCAATTAACTCTACGGATTAACCCTAACTAGTTAACTCTAACTGGTTAACTCTAGTCGATTTATCCCTTTGAATTAACTCCTTTGAATGAACTCCTAGGATAAATTCCTTTTCTGGTTGTTTATACAAATAATTCCTTTTCTATTTACTTACTTAACAAATAACTATTCCCTTTCAATTCTATTTATTTTCTAAATAAATATTTCCTTTATACTTCTATTTATTTCCTAAATAAATATTTCCTTTATACTTCTATTTGTTTTCACAAATCTCTTCTTTTATATTTGATTTCACAAATATTTTCCTTTATATTTGTTTTCACAAATATCTTCTTTCATATTTGTTTTCACAAATATTTTCCTTTATATTTGTTTTGACAAATATCTTCTTTTATATTTGTTTTCACAAATATTTCTATTCCTATTTTATTTATTTAACAAATAAATATTTTCCCTTCAAATCTATTTGAAAGTGTTTTACAAATATTTCCTTTAAATTCGTATTTGGCTTTCCAAATATTTCCTTTATACTTCCTTTGATTTTATAAATAGTTTCATTTATAAATTCTATATATAAATAAATATTCCTTTTATAATTTTATTTACTTTCTAAGTAAATATTCTTTTATCCTTCTATTTACTTTCTAAGTAAATACCCTTTTATAAAATTCTTTCGTTTTATAAATAATTTATTTCAATGCACAGTTTGAAATCTTCCTTCTATATAAAATCTTTCGATTTTATATAATATTTTATTTCAATATTTCTTTTGGTATTTAACAGTACCAAATAACTAGACCATTGTCACTATAATCAATCTCAAATTATAATCACATCATATAACACAATACATGAACAAAACGGTATTATAAATATTGAGGAACCCAGTTGGGTCCCTCCAACCTGTTTCCCTGCATTACAGATGTTAAACAACACGAATATAAAATTATTCTGATAAACAGAATCAATATTCGATTTAACGATTTATATATATATGTATGTATATATGTATATATGTATATATCTATATATTGTTATCTATACTTTCAACCAATACACAAGCAATTCAACCAAACAGTTAACACACAGCAATCAACAGATGATTAACAGTTCTAAAAATACGTTATAAATAAATAACTGTTCAGAGTTGGTGAGTTTTACTCACTTTGGCAGTTCATCATTAAAGAACGATAAACTGTTTGTTTGACTTGAATCAAACAATTTATTTTGCCATAAGTTCATATGAGCCCCAATGCACTTCCACTCAGCTTCATTATGAAGCTCTCGTCCATACGGCCCTACCGCAACTTACGGTTCGTCAATCTGATATCGTATGTAGAAGTTATGACGTTTTAAAGTTAATACAATTTTAAACTAAAATAAAACATGATTTATATTTTAACCGGGCCTTAACCTTTATTAGCCGGCCCATCCTCACTTCTACGAACCCAAACCCATCGAAATCCTTCTTCCCCAATCGAAAATATCAACTCCAGATTAAAACTCCAACCTCCATTATCAACATTTATCACCTCGTTCTCCTCCAACGTTCCACCGATCACCACGAAACCACCATCAACGTCTTGCTCTTCCAAAACTCCACCACCTATACCCCCAAACAACCAACCCGCAACCCCATCGTCAACCCTAACATCAGACATCCCCAGCAGTATCCCATCGGATTTTTCAACCGAACCCTTCCAGTTTTGAACGCAAGAACCATTTTCAAACCCTGAATTCAAAAACAACTTTGGATTCAAACAATATGGCTTCGATCTTCAGGTTTCCTTAACCCTAGGTGCTCACAGTCTTTCGCTGGAACTGTCGATCCCATCCAACACGCATCACATTCCACAAAAGTAGTATAGGATCGAAGAGGATCATCCCAGGAACACAACTACACATATATATTTATTTATAGATGTTGATTTGGTTTTATAACGATTTTTAGAAGTGGAATTTTATCGTTTTCTTTTTGCTGAAGAACGAAGGAAGTGGCGGCGCAGAGAGATATTATATAATGGCTTTGTGAGGTTGAAAACGATGATGGCGTGGCCATTTCTAGGCTTTAGAAATAGGGTAGGATATTTTGGTTTATTTTATTTTATTTATTTATACCCGATCATTGCTTTCTAAAAATTCGTGTGATCACACACGACACCCAAAAATCATGAAAATTGACATGCAGCTAGAGTTCGACATTACGGTCCCAACGAAACTTGCTTCGTCAAATTCCGACTCCATTTGCTCACATAGCGTATTTTTAACCGTCAAAATACTAACTGTTTTTTACATTAAAATCCCGTACGGCCACATACTGACTTCAAAAATCACGGAAAATGAAATATAGCAATAATTTAATATTACGGATCCAACAAAATTAGTTTCGTCGAATTCTGAGGTCGTTTGTAAAACTGGCTATTTTTAAAGCTCTAAATAACCCATTTAAATATATAAATATATTTAAAAACAATTAAATTAAATATTAATAAATTAATATTATCGTGTTTATCCACATACGATATCATACAGCTCCACATATTCCTATATGAATTTCCAGCTCGATATTTCAAACCCCGATATAAATCGATATTCGATTTATAATGAAATTCCTTTTTAAAATATAAATAATTCCTTTATAAATTATAAAGGAATTCCATAGCGACTTTTCTAAAATTGATCTGAACATAAATCAAAATCTACACAATGAAATCCCGATTATTCTCTTCCACTAGAAAGATATACTTCACCAGCTCCTAATGTTTCTTGTTTCATAGAAATCCGATTTAAAATGGACCATGTACATTCAGTTGAAGTTCAAATCGCCAAATAGCGAACTGCCGCGCCATTTCGAGCTTGTTATATTTATAATATAATTAATACGTTCAACTGTCTTTATATAATATATTCGTTATTCAAATTAAATTCTAAACTGAATTATATATTTTGAATTTCCCTATTCGCACATATCGCCATTTCGGCCCATTCTGATTATTCCATAATTTAATATATTATTTAATTATTATTTTAATTAAATATTCACTCTTATTTAATTCAACGACCATTATATTCTCTAAATCATTATTTAAATAATTTAATAAATTAATTATTTTATCGTTGAAAATGCGGGTCATTACATCTTAATTAAAAGATTTATTTTTTTCACATGGGGTTTAAGAACAATGTTACTGAAAACACCATTTACGACAAACCCAAAATCTAATTCTTTTCTTCAATTCCAATTAAATATTAATTAATTGGAAAACTTCACTAAATCTGAATTAAAAGATTTATTCTTTTCTCAACTGGGTTCAAGAACAGTGTTAATGAAGACACCATTCACGATAAACCCAAAATCCAATTTGATATTAAACACAAGGCTCTGAATAGAAATTATATCGGCTTATATTCAATATCAAATTCTGAAACCAACAAATATCGTATTGGAAATAACGATATATAATATATCTTCCAAATTTCCATCACAATATCCGTATAATTAAGAAATCCAATATCGAAATATTCCGAAGATGATTTTGATCCAAATCCATTCCAATTCATATATTGGAAATTCTGATTATATTAAAACCCATTCTCAATCCAATTTATTTATTTACAAATAATTGGATTATAATTCTAGTTGATAAATAGTTCATTTCGATAAAAATATACTTTTATCTTTTCTAATATGGAATTTTCCATCCCAATTATTTCCAAATCATTTCTTATGATTTTACACGAATTATTAATATTTTTTATAATTTTATCAAGTCCTGTACAGTCGATTTCCATAAACGGTCATCGAACTGCACTTATGGCGACCTTTTCCAAATTTGATTTGGACATAATTCCAAATACATCCATTAGATTTAGAATATTTTAAATGCGTTGGAAAGCTCTTTTCAATAATGTCAATCCGATGGACGGATCTCCTGTAATGTCAATTCGAGGTCAATGGTCGAAATTCGCGAACTACCACGGCGCGGCGCGTTCTATTCAGGCCATTAAATATATAAAATATATATTTTATATATATTTCTTCAATTTCCGTTTAAAAACGTATTTTATAAATCGTTTTAAAAACGATTTCAACTTCATATTCAATTTTAAATCAAAACTGAATATTCCATATCATTAATATAGGAATGATAATATTTTCAAAACATTAGACTTTGAAATCACTTCCATTTCGATATTCATTATAAAAATGAATAAAATCGATATAAATATCGTTCACGTCTAAATGGCGTTAATCTAATCAACACGGCTTCATATATTTAAATATTTTCGTGTCCATCCCAAATCGGACATCAAAATCATATTTTGATACATTACTGAATATTATTTTAAATTATTAGTTATTTTAAAATGTTCATTATCTGCCATTTTAAAATATTCGGTATTTTAAAATATAAATTCTTTCCGAATTGGAATCAGACACAGTCGATTACCAAATAATTTTATTTATATGGATTTCATACACACATCTACACAACAATAATCAAACACAGTCAACCATCATCCAGAGTGCATTGCACAACTATATCAGCGTTACATATGAATTATTAACGCTTACAACAGCCTGTCAACCAACCGATTGACATACAATTAAACGATTGGGATTAGTGTACGTGAAATATCATCCCAATACCCATGTGGGGTTTTCAAACAATAAACACTGATTATTATTTGTGCAGTTGGGCGATGTGTAAAATATATTGTCCCAATCCATATCAGTCAAACGTGTGTACATAAACAAATCGTCTGATTTGTAAATGAATATTTATTTTATTCATATACTCGTAAAAAATTATATTTTTAACTATAAAATATTTATTTCAACTCATGAATATTTCATATAGTTCATTTATACAATAAAAATGATATTTTTATTATTCTAATATTTTTAGAAAATTTCAGCAGTATAACAGTGTAATACTAGAACCGTAATAAGGTCTAGCCTAATCCCTCGCCTAATAATGGCTCGTGCCATGTACAAACCAAATTCTAATCAATTCAAATCAGTTCATTTCACTCCCCATACCAAATTCAAACAAATAATCCAATCAACCAAACAAACGTGGTTTCAAACAAAGGTGTCGGGTGCTACTAAGCACCGTTTGCATCCTAGTATATATATTTAACTAGAAAATCAATGAAAGTGAGAAGTTCTCACCTTTGGCATCCACTCCTCCAGTTTTATTTTTGAATTTCTGAACAGTTTGGATTTTCCCGTAATGTCAACGTAATCCTTTTTCACGCTATTCATAGTAAAAACCATATTTTAAATATGATATTTACATTAAAAATCATAATTTTAATCAACGATATTTATATTTAAAAATCACATTTTTTTCGTAATTAAAAATCACATCATTTTGTAATTAAAAATCACATCCTTTTGTGTTTAGAAATCGGTTTTACACTATGTATTTATATAAATTAAAAACTAATTAAAATAAAAAGGAGAAGCTCACTGTTTTCATCGTCTTCTTCATTCGCTGAAACCCTGCAACCATCGATCACCCAATTCTGTCGCCAGACACGTCGAATGTTGATCAGAGGGGGAATCGCCTGAAGCGGCGCTGGGGTCAGGGAGGTGAAAGGGGTGGCGGCGGATCATGGAGAGCTGAAGGCACGGTTTTCTGTTCGATTTAGGGTGTGCGATTTTCGGAGGAGGTGGAGGTCGAGGGGGTGCCGTGGTGGTCCAGGCAGGCGGCGCTAACCGCGGTGGCGGTGTGGAGAAGGAATCACGGCGGTTGTTTTTCTCTTTTTTTTATTTTATAAATTCGATCTGAGGAATAAGGAGAGAGAGGGGAGAGGGAATAGAAAGGGGTGATTATATAATATAATTTATTTAATTTATTTATTTTCTCCAAAAAAGTTGACTTTTCACTAGAACCCCAAATCAAACCCAACGACTGTCGCCCCTAGCTAATTACCCCCATTTCGAATGCAATGGGATACGTTTCGTAACCCCGATCGGTTGTTACGATCAGTTTTTATTTAAATTAAAATATAAATCAAATTATATTTAATTAAAACGTACATTTCAATTTATCGGGGCCACATACTGACTCTGAAAATTCCAAAAAATATATTTCTAGCTTTGTTTTAACGATATGGTTCTAACCAAACTAATTTCGTCGAATTTGGAGACTGTTTGAAAACGGTCATTTTCCAGTCGATTAAATTCAAACTGAACTGACCAAACACATTTAAATCCACCACGATCACAAATTAGTTCCAAAAATTATGAAAATTGGAATCTAGTAATAACTTGACATTCCGGATCCAACAAAAGTTGTCTCTTCGAAAACGGAGGTCGTTTACAAAATCGCTATTTTTAAGGGCTATATATTATATAAATTCCATAGCGACTACTCTGAATTTTCAGCTGGACATAACTTTTTATTCCCGTTATCAAATCTGGATTTTTCACATTCGTTGGAAAGATATTTTCAAACAGATTCAAATATTTCTGGTTTCACTAAAATCCGGTTTATTTTGAATCCTGTACATTCATTTGAAATTTGAAATTGAATTTTCAAACTACCGCGCCATTTCCAATTCCTTTTATAATTAAAATAAATATTTATATTCTAACTTCGATTTAAATAAATATATACATTCTAATTCTATTTAAAAATAAATTTCTATTCTTTATTATTTAAAATAAATATTCAAAATTCATTAAAATTAATACGTTCATTTAATAAATATTTATCATTTTAAATATTCAAAATTCATTAAAATTACCAAAATAAAAAAATTAAATTGGTTTTGATTTTCCAGGTTGTTACACTTAACAAGTTTATACTACCACATACAACGAGCGTGATGATAAATGTAATCCAACTTAATATTTCGAACACGATGGAACTGGTTTCGTCGAACTCCGAGATCGTTTGCAAAAGTTCCTTTAATTTCACAACGTGAATTGATACGCTTTTTAATTGCGCACGATCACGAAATAAATCCAATTGGAATGAAACTGGAAATCTTAGAATAATTAATCACTACGAATTTAACAAAATTAGTTTTGTTAAAATCCGACATCGTTTGAAAATTGATTATTCTTAAATTCCGTATTAAATCGATATAATATAAATCGATTCCAAAATAAACAAATCTATTCAAAATTAAATATTATTACCTTATATATTCAAAAAGAATTTATATAGCTTCATCATAATCTAATTTAAATTTAAAATTCGATATTTCTATTTTCAAGTTAAATCAATATTGTAACAACCCGGAAAATCTGAGCCAATTTAAAATTTTTATTTTGGCAATTTTGGTGAATTTTGAATATTTAAAATGAATTATTTTAAATAATAACAACAAGAAATTTATTTTGAATAGAATTAGAATGTATACATTTATTTGAATCATCGTTAGAATATAATTATTTTATTTTAATTATAAAAGGAATTGAAAATGGCGCGGTAGTTTGAAAATTCGATTTCAAAATTCAAATGGATGTACAGGATTCAAAATAAACCGGATTTTAGCGAAACCAAAAATATTAGAATCTATCTGAGAATATCTTTCCAACGAAATTTCGTAGCGGGAATCAAAAACTACGTCCAGTTGAAAATTCATAATAGTCGCTATGGAATTCTGGCTCTTAAAAATGAAAATTTTGCAAACGACCTTGGTTTTCGACGAAACCACTTTTGTTGGATCCGGGATGTCAAATTATTGCTAGATTCCAAAATTTGTAATTTTTAAAATCAATATGTGAGCGTGGCAAAGGAAAAGCGTTTGACCAGTTTTAGTTGATTTTAATCGACTGGAAAATGGTCATTTTTCAAACTGTCTCAGAATTTAACAAAATTAGTTTTCTTAGGACCGTATAGTCAATACGAAGCTAGAAATAATTTTTCTGGAATTTTTAGAGTTAGTGTTTGGCCCGGTAAATTGAAATGTGCGTTCAAATTCAACATATAGATTTATATTTTAATTTTGATGAAAACTGATTGAAATGATGGAATTGGCTAATGGGACATATCCCATTGTGTTCGGAATGGGGTAATTAGCTGGGGACGACGGTCGTTGGGTTTGATTTGGAGTTCGAATGAAAAAGTAACTTTTTGGAATTAAATATATAAATGGTCAACCCTCTCCTCTTCTCTCTCCTCATTCAAAACTCATGCAAGAAAAAAAGAAGGATAACCCATCGCTCCTTCATCCGCTCCTCCTCCCTCCCCCTTCCGCATCACCGTCGGCCTCCTCCTCCTCTTCCTCCCTCCTTTCTCTCCTCCTCTTTCTCTCTTCAAATTGAAATCCCTAAACCCCCAAATTGCAAACCACCACCTCCACGCGCCCTTCCACCTCCACCACCACTTTGTTGCCCTCCCCCACACCCAATCAAGCCCAGCGCCGCCACCCCCTCAGCCTAGCTCCGACCGTGGGCCCCGTTTCACTCAAATTCCTTTTTCACCAAATTTTCGTTTTTACATAACAGCCCCTGACTTTGTTTCACAAATAACTCTCAAAAGGTGCGCTTTTGGCCAAAATTCCTCTTGACCAAAGTCAAAGAGCACGATTTTACCTTCGATATGGTATATGATAGTCCTATTTTGGATTGCGGAGTTGTCGGGAAAACGCGTCCAAAGTCTGCTGTTCAAACACTGTCAAAATGCTGTCTTTTCGCGATTTCCGGCGAAATGGCACATTTTCGGAAGGAAGACCACTAGGTGAAAGTTGTCCGGAATGGTGCGTTTAAGCCAAAAAAATGATGGTGTGAAGATTGGAGCTCGTTTGCAAATTCTGGAACCAGAACAACAAATCCCGGCGATAGAAAATATGTGAGTTTTCTCCGTTTTAAAGCTTCTATGGTTTTTGACATATGAAGTAAATAAAAATATGATTTTTATATTATAGAGATAATAAAAATATGATTTTTATATTATAGAGATAATAAAAATATGATTTTTATATATGTAATGAAGTACAAATTTGATCTTTATATTTGTAGCGATAGGATAAAAATACGATTTTTAAATATGAAGTGACGATAAAAAATTGTGATTTTTATCATATATGTATCAAAGTAACAATATAATTTTTATCATTTGAATGGCAATGTAAAAATGTGATTTTTATATATTCATTAGCGATAGAAAGATAGAATTTTTAGTTATATAGTAGCGGTATAAAAATAGAATTTTTATCTATATAGTAGCGGTATAAAAGTAGAATTTTTATCCGTATAGGGTAGTTATAAAAATGTGATTTTTATATACATAGCAACAATATAAAGATGCGATTTTTATAGTGGATACGGACAACAAAAGTGGCAAAAGGCGAGCGGCTAAGATTTTCTACATATGAAGAGTCGCGACATTTGGTTTAGCTAATCGGTGAGAACTTCTCACTTTTATTTTTGTTTTCTAGTTAAAAATATATACTAGGATGCAGATGGTGCTTAGCAGCACCCGACACCCGTCGTCCACAGACCATGGACGACTTGTTTGTTTGGTTGTGTAGTTGATTAGATTATTGGTTTGAATTTGGTTTGGTGTGTGAAATGGAATTGATTAGATTGGTATGTGTATGGAGTAGGCCATTATTTGACTGGGGATAAGGTTAGGCCTTGTCCCGTTTCTAGTATCGTGCCGTTATGCCGCTGAAATTTAATAAAATAAGTTAGAAAAAAAAATCATTTTATTGAATAAATGAACTGAATAGAATATTCATTTACAAATCAGACGATTTTCTTATGTACACTGATTTGACTGATATTGATTGAGACGATAAATTTTACACATCGCCCAACTGCACAAATAAATATCTGTGTTTGTTGATTGAAACCCCACACGGGTAATGGGATGATATTTGATGTACACTAATCCTGATTTTTTAGTTGTATGTCAATCGATAGGTTGACAGACAGTTGTGTAGTGCACTTAGGATGATGGTTGATTATTTGTCATTGCTATGATATACATGTGTTGTATGGAATCCATATAATTAACATTATATGTGATACGACCCGAACTTCCCGTGAAGGAAAGCACGGATAGAATTGAGGACACGACAAAATAGAACGCATACAGAAGAACATTTCATTGTTATTACAACAATTCCATCAGATACTAGAATATACAGAGTATAAATGAATAAATTACATTCGATAAATATCAGAGATTACAATAAATTACATAGCAGCGGAAAATAATACAAAAGCACAACTAGAAGTGATACACGGATACAGAGCTTTCCGAGCATCGTTCCAGCTGTATATCAGGACCCTGTGAATATAAATCTGCAAAACCAAAACTACTAGCTGCCCGTGTGGAAAATAGGGGCACCCAGAGTTTAGGTTAAAACAATAAACTCCAGGTCAGTCATGGGACTGGTGTGAAAACTAAAATAGTTATAATTCTTTATGTTAAAGTTCGGTAAATCAAGGGACCACGCCGTATAACACGGAACGGGTTTCCTCCCAAGAATACCAGTGCATAAAACAAACAGCGCAATGCTAAATAAAGAAAAATGAAGTTGTTATAAGACCCAGGTCCCATCACACAATGCAACGCAAGCCGGAGGATAGGGTTTTTACCTTATAACAGCCAAAGCATGCTTGATACGTTTAAAACACATTATTTTGATATTACTATAAGTGTATAGTGTCAAAACAATTTCACATCATAAATATCAATCATAGGCGGCATTAATGACCCATACCACTACGTCGCCATACTAGGTTCTACAAATAAAACCGCACTATCACGTATTGGAAATTGGATTTCCGTCATGAGCCGAGGCAAGGGGCAAGCTCCTCTCCGCGTTCGAGACACTCTAGCAAATGTCTCAGGACCCCACTATGATCCTTGGATCTTCAGGGCCGGTCCTCTCTTACTTTTGAGGATTAATTATTCCTGAACACACGTTTCCCGGTCCTTACAGACCTATATCCGAGGCGCCTCATATCCAACAACCACACAGGTGAAAAGTATATAAATGTCAGGGCTGGTAGGTCACTGACACCACCCTAGCTAGAAAGAAACGTCGTGCTCTCCCTGCAGTCACTATCCCGTTTTGGACTCATACCGATGTGTGAGGCTCGCGAATTCACGTTATACACAAAGCTACGCCACACAGGCCGTGCTTTGATCATCAACCACAAGACGTTGCTTTTCAACAGAAGCCTTGATCAATTGCCACTTACGCATGCCACATTGGAAATTCACTCCATGCGACTGATGTCCATCGATATACAACCTCTGAGCTCGTACGTCTCAGAGAAGGGCGTTAAGAAAGAGAATAAATTCTCCGCCGCCAAACAGATGTATATTTAATAGAGATCAATCAACACAGAATAAAATCCAATGTCAGACAAACAATCCATTTACAAGTTCGTTCTGGGTCTGAACGAAACCGGAGGCACTTTCCTCGCATATCCATCCATCTCCAAGTACGTCTGGACGATCACCAACAGTTTCCCTCATCTTGGGTGTACAGCCCAATCAAGATCATCAGTAATCACCCAAACGATGTGAAGATTTCCGGTCTTCTACCACCGTCTTCATCTTCGACATCTCGTCGAATCGGTTATTCAGAATGGGTATAAACCCGGCCTTTCTGAATAACCCACGTATATAATAAACGAATGTTACACAAACACAACAAACGCCTCATTCCAATTCAGAATATTCTTTTATTCACAAAATCACATTCTTAGGGAAATGTTCCCATTAATTTTATCCAAGATAAATTATTCTAAATTTATCCTATAATCTTCCTTTGGATATCATTTCAAACTAGTCGGGATTAGCGAACCACACCGAAGTAATTATTTATTTTATTTCCCAATCCCAACCTATATATCCCATGGAGCAAAACTGGTGATACTCCATATCTAACACCATGGTGTTATCGGTAAAATTAATTACCATTTCACGTTCAAATCTAATTAAAGATTTAACTATCGCTTTGGAGCAAAACTGGTGATACTCCACTCTCGATCACTTTTCAGATTTGATAATTTAAATTATCAATTCACATTTTTAATCTAATTAAAGATTCATTAAAACTCCACTTAGTTTTAATCTTCTCAAAAATCAATATTCTGTCTTTAACTGGGTTAAAGAACCAATGTCTTCTAAAACACGATTCACGATAAACCCAAATCACATTTGATATTAAATACAAGGTTCTGAATAGAAAATATACCGGCTTATATTCAATATCAAATTCTGAAACCAACAAATATCGTATTGGAAATAACGATATAAAATATATCTTTCAAATTCCCATAACAATATCTGTATAGTCACGAAATCCAACATCGAAATATTCCGAAGATAATTTCGATTCAACTCCAGTCCAATTCACGTATTGGAAATATCGATTATTTTCAAAATCACTTTCAAATTCAATTTATTTATTCAAAAATAAATTGATTTTAATTCTAGTTCAAAACTAGTTCATTTCGATAAAAATCTATTTTTATCCTCTAATGTGTAATTTTCCAGCTCAATTCTTTCCAACTCACATATTATAATTTTACACAAATTATAGATATTTTTAATAATTTTATCAAGGCCCGTACAGTCGATTTCCATCAACGGCCATCGAACTGCACTTACAACGACCTTTTTTGGATTTGATTTGGACATAATTCCAAATCCAACCGTTAGATTTCAAATTTCTAATATTCATTGGAAAGCTCTTTTCGATACGAACCCAACGGTTCCGGTTTTAGGAGAATCCGACGGTCGGATCTCCCGCAATGTCCGTTTGAAATAAATGGTCGAAATTCACGAACTGCCGCGGCGCGGAGCGTTCTATTCAGGCCAATATATTATATATATAATATATATAATATATATTTCGTCGATTTCCATTTAAAACGAATTTTATAACTCGTTTTAAATTTGTTTCTAAAACAATTCAACTTCTATATTCAATTCAAATCAAAATTGAATTCTTCTTTATAAATCCGTTTTAAATTCATTTCTATTCAATTCAAATTTTAATTCAATTTGAATTCATTTCAATTCACTTTCAATTCAATTTGAATTCATTTTCAATTCAATTCATTTCGAAATCGATTTCAATTCAATTCATTTCGAAATCGTTTTCAATTCAGTTCATTTCGAAATCGTTTTCAATTCAGTTCATTTCGAAATCGTTTTCAATTCAGTTCATTTCGAAATCGTTTTCAATTCAATTCATTTCGAAATCGTTTTCAATTCAATTCATTTTAAATTTCAATTTCAAAAGATTTAATTTCGAAATCACTTTTCAATATTCATTATACAACGAATAAAATCGATATAAATATCGTTCACGTCAAAATGGCGCAAAACTAATCAACACGGCTTTATATTTTTCACAACTTCTTTATTTTATTCAACAAATGAATATTCATCCCATTCAACACATGAATCTATATTTTTTTCCAACCCACGACTAATCTCAACACATGAGTACTGTCAACACATCACTATTTTTGTTATGTAAAATATTTTATAAAACTATGGTATCTATCGTTTGATTTTCAATTAGACTTCTACTGGGAAGTAGTTCTAATTTTAAATATGATAAAGATGTAAATTTTTATTATATAAAATATTTCACTCAACACATGAACATCGTCAACACATGACTATTTTTATATTCAACACATGAATTTTCTTTTATAATATTCATTATTTTCCCGATTGGAATAAGGCCCAATCAATCACCATATAATGTCAATTATATGGAATTCCATAAAACACATGTATATAATAGCATTGAAAAATAATCAACCATCAACCAAAGTGCACTACACTGTATAAGCATTAAATATAGATATCTAACGCTTATAACAGCCTGTCAATCAATCGATCGACATATTTAATCAATCAGGATGAGTGAACTTCAAATTTCATCCCAACACCCGTGTGGGGTTTCAAACAATCAAACACAGATTTTATTTGTGTAGTTAGGTGATGTGTAAAATTTATCAACCCAATCAATATCAGTCAAATCAGTGTAAATAAACAAATCGGCCGATTTGTTTATAAATATTTATTTATTCACTTTCACGTTAAAAATTATATTTTTAACGTCAAAAATATTTATTTCAACATTTGAATTTCTATTCAATTCATTTACACAATAAAAATGATATTTTTATTTTTCTAACATATTCTAGAAAATTTCGGCGGCATAACGGCACGATACTAGAAACGGGACGAGGCCTAGCCTTATCCCCGGTCTAGTGAAGGCCCACGCCATTCACACATCAATCAAATCCATTCAATTCACCAAATAATTCAATTTCAGATCAAATCATCTAACTAATCTATGCAACCAAACAAGTTTACAAACAAGCCATCCATGGTCTGTGGATGACGGGTGTCGGGTGCTACTAAGCACCGTCTACATCCTAGTATATATATATATAACTAGAAAAAAAAAATTAGAGTGAGCAGTTGTCATCGAAAGCTGTCCAATACCACGACACTCCTATTGTAGAGATCTTCGTCGTTCTCGCCTTTTCATCTCCTTTGTTGCCCGTAGCCACTACATATATAAAAATCACACCTTTTTATATTTCGATGTCTTTGAAATAAAAATCACATTTTTACTTATTCACTTTCAATTTAAAAATCATATTTTTATAATCACTTCATATATTTAAAAATCGAATTTTTACTATGCTATTCAATATATAAAAATCGAATTTCTACTTTGGTGTCATATAGATAAAAATTCCATTTCAACAATATTGATTTCGCCTTTATAAAAATAAAGTTTTCGCCTTTATAAAAATAAAGTTTTCGCCTTTATAAAAATAAAGTTTTCGCCTTATTTCACTACATATATAAAGGTGATAATTTTTCCTATCTTACCTATATAAAAATTATATTTTTATACTTCCTATGATGTAAAAATTATATTTTTACTTTAAAAATATCATATCTTACATCTCTTACTAAATAAAAATTTCGTCTTTTCTATTTTAAAGATCACATCTTTTCTTTTATAAAGTTTAAATCTTTTCAAAAAAAATCAGTTTTTAAACAAACAAAAAAAAACAGTTTTTAAACTTAAAATCGAAATTAGTTTTAAACTTTAAAATAAAAACAGTATTTAATCTTTTTTTTTTCAGTTTATATAAAACAAAAATAAAATAATAAAAAAAAAGGAAGAAAAGACTTACAGGGGGGTCTTCTCCGTTCGTCAGTGGCTGAGGGGAGGGGGGGACTCGTGGCGGAGGCGCCTGGCGGGGTGGTGGGTCTCCGGTCTAGGGCGGCGGTTTTGGTGAGGGGAAGGGATCGCGATAGGAAGGGGGGGGCGTGCGATCTTTGGCCAGAGGAGGGGAGGGGGCTTGCCGAAGATCGGCGGCGCCTAGGGGGGGCTGCGGTGGTCAGCGCCACCTTGGGTGGGCGCGACGGTGGGAGGAGCGGCGGCTCCTCCCCCTTCCTTCTCTCTCTTTTTTTTTCTTTTTTCTAATTTTATTCTGTTGAATGTAAACGAGAAAAAGGGGGGGTTTATATATATTTTTATTTATTATTTTATTATTTTATAAAAGTTGACTTTTACATACGTCATCAAAACGAGGCCCACCACCTGTCGTCCATAGCGTTTAACCCCCATTCCGAACACAATGGGATATGTATCGTCAGCTGATTCGGCTGTTACAATCAGTTTCCGTTAAATTTACATTTAAATCACTATATTGAATTTTAAACGTACATTTCAAATTACCGGGGTCACATACTAACTCTAAAAATTCCAGAAAAATATTTTCTAGCTTCGTATTGACAATACGGTCCTAACAAAACTAGTTTCGTCGAATTCTGAGACCGTTGGAAAAATGGCCAATTTCCAGTCGATTAAAATCAACTGAAACTGGTCAAACGCGTTTTCCTTTGCCACGCTCACATATTGATTCGAAAAATTATGAAATTTGAAACCTAGCAATAATTTGACATCACGGACCCAACAAAAGTGGTTTCGTCGAAATCCGAGGTCATTTGCAAAATGTCCATTTTTAAGGGCCTGAATTCCATAGCGACTATTCAGAATTTTCAACTGGACATATCTTTTGATTCCCGCTATGAAATTTCGATTTGTCGGATTCGTTGGAAAGATATCCACAATTAGATCCCATTATTTTTGGTTTCACTAAAATCCGGATTGTTTTGCACCCGGTACATTCAATTGAAGTTTGAAATCGAATTATCGAACTACCACGCCATTTTCAATTCTATTTTAATTATATATAATTATTTATATTCTAACGACGACGTATATAATATATACGTCGAATTCTATTCAAAATAAATTTCTCGCCGATATTATTTAAAATAAACTATTTTAAATAATCAAAATCCGCCAAAATTGCCAAAATAAAAATTTTAAACTGGCCCAGATTTTCCGGGTTATTACAATCTCCCCCACTTAAAACTTTTCGTCCCCGAAAAGGAACAAAGTCGAAAGTGGTTTGATTAATCAACTCTACTTTCAATTTGGCTTCCATTCTCCAACTTTTCAGTTTCTGAGAATTTTCAAAATTTCAAAAATTTGGCTAACACCCTAAATTTCCGAAAAATTTCGCCATAACCTCCCCTGCACCGGGAGCATCGGGGAATTTCAAATAGCTTCCCCGGTCCTTCAGATCTCAAAAAGAAAAAGAAAAAGCCAATAGGCTCACAAAATCATCATCACCCAAACAAAACAGGAAATTATGTAGTAAACATGTACCTATTTGTCGGGCAAACAAATTTTATTCTCTGCTCTAGCCTCCTTGCTATGACCTGTTCAATATAAGTATATGTATATGCAAGCAAATGCGACCAATTTTCAATACAATTCAATATTTAATACAATTAGGCTAAATGGTTCAAAATTATCAATCAAATAAACAAACAACACAAAACATCAATCAATTAGTGGATTAGAGTTTCAAATTCATAATTTTGATATATATACAAAAAATCATGTTTTTGATGCCAATTCACAACAATGTATTCTAACTATATAAGTTTTGGTTCTCACACCAGTCTAATGGAAATATATAGATATCACACCTTCGAAACACGAATATAAATACTGATGATGTGGCCACATCACCAGAATTATCCCCGGGTGTCTAGAATGTGATTCTATATCTATCCAATATATTAAAACTTCGAATATACGTTCATGACGCGTATACGCGAAATCTATATATACTCGATTGTCCATATTCAAAATAAATAAATAATCAAATACGTATAAAACGATTTAAATTTTCAAAACAAAATTGTTTTCATTTGAAAAATATACTCTTCACACTCGTTCTAGGATACTACCGATCCTATCTCTAACGAGTCATTCTAATTGGATATTACTAATCCAATATCTGATGAATTCTTTCGTATGGTTCTAATGTGTCTTGTTCTCGAGCTCTGTAAACCAAAGCTCTGATACCACCTGATACGACCCGAACTTCCCGTGAAGGAAAGCACGGATAGAATTGAGGACACGACAAAATAGAACGCATACAGAAGAACATTTCATTGTTATTACAACAATTCCATCAGATACAAGAATATACAGAGTATAAATGAATAAATTACATTCGATAAATATCAGAGATTACAATAAATTACATAGCAGCGGAAAATAATACAAAAGCACAACTAGAAGTGATACACGGATACAGAGCTTTCCGAGCATCGTTCCAGCTGTATATCAGGACCCTGTGAATATAAATCTGCAAAACCAAAACTACTAGCTGCCCATGAGGAAAATAGGGGCACCCAGAGTTTAGGTTAAAACAATAAACTCCAGGTCAGTCATGGGACTGGTGTGAAAACTAAAACAGTTATAATTCTTTATTTTAAAGTTCGGTAAATCAAGGGACCACGCCGTATAACATGGAACGGGTTTCCTCCCAAGAATACGAGTGCATAAAACAAACAGCGCAATGCTAAATAAAGAAAAATGAAGTTGTTATAAGACCCAGGTCCCATCACACAATGCAACGCAAGCCGGAGGATAGGGTTTTTACCTTATAACAGCCAAAGCATGCTTGATACGTTTAAAACACATTATTTTGATATTACTACAAGTGTATAGTGTCAAAACAATTTCACATCATAAATATCAATCATAGGCGGCATTAATGACCCATACCACTATGTCGCCATACTAGGTTCTACAAATAAAACCGCACTATCACGTATTGGAAATTGGATTTCCGTCTTGAGCCGAGGCAAGGGGCAAGCTCCTCTCCGCGTTCGAGACACTCTAGCAAATGTCTCAGGACACCACTATGATCCTTGGATCTTCAGGGCCGGTCCTCTCTTACTTTTGAGGATTAATTATTCCTGAACACACGTTTCCCGGTCCTTACAGACCTATATCCGAGGCGCCTCATATCCAACAACCACACAGGTGAAAAGTATATAAATGTCATGGCTGGTAGGTCACCGACACCACCCTAGCTAGAAAGAAACGTCGTGCTCTCCCTGCAGTCACTATCCCGTTTTTGACTCATACCGAGGTGTGAGGCTCGCGAATTCACGTTATACACAAAGCTACGCCACACAGGCCGTGCTTTGATCATCAACCACAAGAATTTGCTTTTCAACAGAAGCCTTGATCAATTGCCACTTACGCATGCCACATTGGCAATTCACTCCATGCGACTGATGTCCATCGATATACAACCTCTGAGCTCGTACGTCTCAGAGAAGGGCGTTAAGCAAGAGAATAAATTCTCCGCCGCCAAACAGATGTATATTTAATAGAGATCAATCAACACAGAATAAAATCCAATGTCAGACACACAATCCATTTACAAGTTCGTTCTGGGTCTGAACGAAACCGGAGGCACTTTCCTCGCATATCCATCCATCTCCAAGTACGTCTGGACGATCACCAACTGTTTCCCTCATCTTGGGTGTACAACCCAATCAAGATCATCAGTAATCACCCAAACGATGTGAAGATTTCCGGTCTTCTACCACCGTCTTCATCTTCGACATCTCGTCGAATCGGTTATTCAGAATGGGTATAAACCTGGCCTTTCTGAATAACCCACGTATATAATAAACGAATGTTACACAAACACAACAAACGCCTCATTCCAATTCAGAATATTCTTTTATTCACAAAATCACATTCTTAGGGAAATGTTCCCATTAATTTTATCCAAGATAAATTCTTCTAAATTTATCCTATAATCTTCCTTTGGATATCATTTCAAACTAGTCGGGATTAGCGAACCACACCGAAGTAATTATTTATTTTATTTCCCAATCCCAACCTATATATCCCATGGAGCAAAACTGGTGATACTCCATATCTAACACCACGGTGTTATCGGTAAAATTAATTACCATTTCACATTCAAATCTAATTAAAGATTTAACTATCGCTTTGGAGCAAAACTGGTGATACTCCACTCTCGATCACTTTTCAGATTTGATAATTTAAATTATCAATTCACATTTTTAATCTAATTAAAGATTCATTAAAACTCCACTTAGTTTTAATCTTCTCAAAAATCAATATTCTGTCTTTAACTGGGTTAAAGAACCAATGTCTTCTAAAACACGATTCACGATAAACCCAAATCACATTTGATATTAAATACAAGGTTCTGAATAGAAAATATACCGGCTTATATTCAATATCAAATTCTGAAACCAACAAATATCGTATTGGAAATAACGATATAAAATATATCTTTCAAATTCCCATAACAATATCTGTATAGTCACGAAATCCAACATCGAAATATTCCAAAGATAATTTCGATTCAACTCCAGTCCAATTCACGTATTGGAAATATCGATTATTTTCAAAATCACTTTCAAATTCAATTTATTTATTCAAAAATAAATTGATTTTAATTCTAGTTCAAAACTAGTTCATTTCGATAAAAATCTATTTTTATCCTCTAATGTGGAATTTTCCAGCTCAATTCTTTCCAACTCACATATTATAATTTTACACAAATTATAGATATTTTTAATAATTTTATCAAGGCCCGTACAGTCGATTTCCATCAACGGCCATCGAACTGCACTTACAGCGATCTTTTTTGGATTTGATTTGGACATAATTCCAAATCCAACCGTTAGATTTCAAATTTCTAATATTCATTGGAAAGCTCTTTTCGATACGAACCCAACGGTTCCGGTTTTAGGAGAATCCGACGGTCGGATCTCCCGCAATGTCCGTTTGAAATAAATGGTCGAAATTCACGAACTGCCGCGGCGCGGCGCGTTCTATTCAGGCCATTATATAATATATATAATATATATTTCGTCGATTTCCATTTAAAACGAATTTTATAACTCGTTTTAAATTCGTTTCTGAAACAATTCAACTTCTATATTCAATTCAAATCAAAATTGAATTCTTCTTTATAAATCCGTTTTAAAATTCATTTCTATTCAATTCAAATTTTAATTCAATTTGAATTCATTTCAATTCACTTTCAATTCGATTTGAATTCGTTTTCAATTCAATTCATTTCGAAATCGATTTCAATTCAATTCATTTCGAAATCGTTTTCAATTCAATTCATTTCGAAATCGTTTTCAATTCAGTTCATTTCGAAATCGTTTTCAATTCAATTCATTTCGAAATCGTTTTCAATTCAATTCATTTCGAAATCGTTTTCAATTCAATTCATTTCGAAATCGTTTTCAATTCAATTCATTTTAAATTTCAATTTCAAAAGATTTAATTTCGAAATCACTTTTCAATATTCATTATACAACGAATAAAATCGATATAAATATCGTTCACGTCAAAATGGCGCAAAACTAATCAACACGGCTTTATATTTTTCACAACTTCTTTATTTTATTCAACAAATGAATATTCATCCCATTCAACACATGAATCTATATTTTTTTCCAACCCACGACTAATCTCAACACATGAGTACTGTCAACACATCACTATTTTTGTTATGTAAAATATTTTATAAAACTATGGTATCTATCGTTTGATTTTCAATTAGACTTCTACTGGGAAGTAGTTCTAATTTTAAATATGATAAAGATGTAAATTTTTATTATATAAAATATTTCACTCAACACATGAACATCGTCAACACATGACTATTTTTATATTCAACACATGAATTTTCTTTTATAATATTCATTATTTTCCCGATTGAAATGAGGCCCAATCAATCACCATATAATGTCAATTATATGGATTTCCATACAACACATGTATATAATAGCATTGAAAAATAATCAACCATCAACCAAAGTGTACTACACTGTATAAGCATTAAATATAGATATCTAACGCTTATAACAGCCTGTCAATCAATCGATCGACATATTTAATCAATCAGGATGAGTGAACTTCAAATTTCATCCCAACACCCGTGTGGGGTTTCAAACAATCAAACACAGATTTTATTGGTGCAGTTGGGCGATGTGTAAAATTTACCAACCCAATCAATATCAGTCAAATCAGTGTAAATAAACAAATCGGCCGATTTGTTTATAAATATTTATTTATTCACTTTCACGTTAAAAATTATATTTTTAACGTCAAAAATATTTATTTCAACATTTGAATTTCTATTCAATTCATTTACACAATAAAAATGATATTTTTATTTTTCTAACATATTCTAGAAAATTTCGGCGGCATAACGGCACGATACTAGAAACGGGACGAGGCCTAGCCTTATCCCCGGTCAAGTGAAGGCCCACGCCATTCACACATCAATCAAATCCATTCAATTCACCAAACAATTCAATTTCAGATCAAATCATCTAACTAATCTATGCAACCAAGCAATTTTACAAACAAGCCATCCATGGTCTGTGGATGACGGGTGTCGGGTGCTACTAAGCACCGTCTACATCCTAGTATATATATATAACTAGAAAAAAGAAAAGAATTTAGAGTGAGAAGTTCTCACCGAAAGCTATCCAATACCACGACACTCCTATTGTAGAGATCTTCGTCGTTCTCGCCTTTTCATCTCCTTTGTTGCCCGTAGCCACTACATATATAAAAATCACACCTTTTTATATTTCGATGTCTTTGAAATAAAAATCACATTTTTACTTATTCACTTTCAATTTAAAAATCATATTTTTATAATCACTTCATATATTTAAAAATCGAATTTTTACTATGCTATTCAATATATAAAAATCGAATTTCTACTTTGGTGTCATATAGATAAAAATTCCATTTCAACAATATTGATTTCGCCTTTATAAAAATAAAGTTTTCGCCTTTATAAAAATAAAGTTTTTGCCTTTATAAAAATAAAGTTTTCGCCTTTATAAAAATAAAGTTTTCGCCTTATTTCACTACATATATAAAGGTGATAATTTTTCCTATCTTACCTATATAAAAATTATATTTTTATACTTCCTATGATGTAAAAATTATATTTTTACTTTAAAAATATCATATCTTACATCTCTTACTAAATAAAAATTTCGTCTTTTCTATTTTAAAGATCACATCTTTTCTTTTATAAAGTTTAAATCTTTTCAAAAAAAAATCAGTTTTTAAACAAACAAACAAAAAACAGTTTTTAAACTTAAAATCGAAATTAGTTTTAAACTTTAAAATAAAAACAGTATTTAATCTTTTTTTTTCAGTTTATATAAAACAAAATTAAAATAATAAAAAAAAGGAAGAAAAGACTTACAGGGGGGGTCTTCTCCGTTCGTCAGTGGTTGAGGGGAGGGGGGGGGACTCGTGGCGGAGGCGCCTGGCAGGGTGGTGGGTCTCCGGTCTAGGGCGGCGGTTTTGGTGAGGGGAAGGGATCGCGATAGGAAGGGGGGGCGTGCGATCTTTGGCCAGAGGAGGGGAGGGGGCTTGCCGAAGATCGGCGGCGCCTGAGGGTGGGCTGCGGTGGTCAGCGCCACCTTGGGTGGGCGCGACGGTGGGAGGAGCGGCGGCTCCTCCCCCTTCCTTCTCTCTCTTTTTTTTTCTTTTTTCTAATTTTATTCTGTTGATTGTAAACGAGAAAAAGGGGGGGTTTATATATATTTTTATTTATTATTTTATTATTTTATTATTTTATAAAAGTTGACTTTTACATACGTCATCAAAACGAGGCCCACCACCTGTCGTCCATAGCGTTTAACCCCCATTCCGAACACAATGGGATATGTATCGTCAGCTGATTCGGCTGTTACAATCAGTTTCCGTTAAATTTACATTTAAATCACTATATTGAATTTTAAACGTACATTTCAAATTACCGGGGTCACATACTAACTCTAAAAATTCCAGAAAAATATTTTCTAGCTTCGTATTGACGATACGGTCCTAACAAAACTAGTTTCGTCGAATTCTGAGATCGTTGGAAAAATGGCCAATTTCCAGTCGATTAAAATCAACTGAAACTGGTCAAACGCGTTTTCCTTTGCCACGCTCACATATTGATTCGAAAAATTATGAAATTTGAAACCTAGCAATAATTTGACATCACGGACCCAACAAAAGTGGTTTCGTCGAAATCCGAGGTCATTTGCAAAATGTCCATTTTTAAGGGCCTGAATTCCATAGCGACTATTCAGAATTTTCAACTGGACATATCTTTTGATTCCCGCTATGAAATTTCGATTTGTCGGATTCGTTGGAAAGATATCCACAATTAGACCCCATTATTTTTGGTTTCACTAAAATCCGGATTGTTTTGCACCCGGTACATTCAATTGAAGTTTGAAATCGAATTATCGAACTACCGCGCCATTTTCAATTCTATTTTAATTATATATAATTATTTATATTCTAACGACGACGTATATAATATATACGTCGAATTCTATTCAAAATAAATTTCTCGCCGATATTATTTAAAATAAACTATTTTAAATAATCAAAATCCGCCAAAATTGCCAAAATAAAATTTTTAAACTGGCCCAGATTTTCCGGGTTATTACAATATGGTAATTGATTGGGCCTCATTCAAATTTGGAAAATTAAAGAATATTATAAAATAAATATTCATGTGTTGAATAGAATAAATAGTCATGTGTTGACGATGCTCATGTGTTGAGAATATTCATGTGTTGAAACTTATCATGTGTTGAGTAAAATATTTTAACAATAAAAATTTACATCTTTATCATATATAAAATTAGAAACTAACTGGAAACTAGTTAAGATGAGTGGTTTCCTGGGTGTTGATCTGATGTTGGTTTCGGCCTTCTGGGTTAATACTTAGGAAATGTTCTCTTGCTAATTTACGGTTAGAGTCTGATTTAGAATTAAACGATACAAAACACAATTTTATCAAATATATAAAATAAACAAAATAATCATGTGTTGACAATACTCATGTGTTGAGAATATTCATGTGTTGAAAATATTCATGTGTTGAGTAAAATATTTTAAACAATAAAATTTACATCTTCATCATAATTTTATAAAATATACTAAATAACAAAATAGTCATGTGTTGACGATACTCATGTGTTGAAAGAAATATAGATTCATGTGTTGAATAGAATAAATATTCATTTGTTGAATAGAATAACGAAGTTATTGAAATATATAAAGTCGTGTTGATTAGAGATGCGCCATTTCGACGCGAACGATATTTATATCGATTTTACTCGTTTTTATAATGAATATAGAAAAAGAAGTGATTTGAAAATATAACGTTTTGAAAATATTATCATTTAAATAGTAATGATATGAAATATTCAATTTTGATTTGAAATTGAATATGAAGTTGAAATTGTTTTGAAAACGAATTTAAAACGATTTATAAAATACGTTTTGAATTGAAATCAACGAAATATATAATATATATATTATATATATTAAATGGCCTGAGTAGAACGCGTCGCGCCGCGGTAGTTTGCGAATTTCGACCGTTGACTTCGAATTGACGTTATGGGAGATCCGACCGTTAGATTCTCCTGAATCCAGAACCGTTGGGTTCGTATCGAATAGAGCTTTCCAATGCATACTAGAAATTTGAAATCTAATGGTTAGATTTGGAATTATGTCCAAATCAAATATGGAAAAGGTCGCTGTAAGTGCAGTTCGGTGGCCGTTATTGAAAACCGACTGTACGGGCCTTGATAAAATTATTAAAAATATTAGTAATTTGTGTAAAATCATAATATATGAATTGGAAAGAACTGGGATGAAAAATTCCACATTTGTAAGGATAAAAATATATTTTTATCGAAATGAACTAGTTTTGAACTAGATTTGAAGTGGTTTTAAAATAATCAGAATTTCCAATACGTGAATTGGAATGGATTTGAACCGAAATTATCTTCGGAATATTTCGATGTTGGATTTCGTGATTATATAGATATGGTTGTGGAAATTTGAAAGATATGTTTATATCGTTATTTCCGATACGATATTTGTTGGTTTCAGAATTTGATATTGAATATAAGCCGATATATTTTCTATTCAGAGCCTTGTATTTAATATCAAATGGGATTTTGGGTTCATTGTGAATGGTGTCTTAAATAAAACTGTTCTTGAACCCAGTTTAGAAAAGAATAAATCTTTTAATCAAGATTTAGTGAAATTTTCCAGTTAACTGGTATTTAATTGAAACTGAATTTAAATTGGATTTTGGGTTTATCGTGAACCGTGTTTTAGATGACATTGGTTCTTTAACCCAGTTAAAGACAGGATATTGATTTTTGAGAAGATTAAAACTAAGTGGAGTTTTAATGAATCTTTAATTAGATTGGAATGATCGAGAATGGATTATCACCAGTTTTGCTCCAAAGCGATAGTTAAATCTTAAATTAGATTTGAACGTGAAATGGTACTTAATATTTACCGATAACACTATGGCGTTAGATATGGAGTATTGCTAGTTTTGCTCCATGGAATGAATAGGTTGGGATTGGGAAATAAATAAAATAAATAATTACTTCGGTGTGGTTCACTAATCCCGACTAGTTTGGAAAACCATAATATGGTTTTAAATGATATCCAAAGGAAGATTAAAGAATAAATTTAGAAGAATTTGTCTTTGATAAAATTAATGGGAACCTTTCCCTAAGAATGTGAATATCTGAATAAAAGAGTATTCTGAATTGGAATGAGGCGTTTGTTGTGTTTGTATAACATTTGTTTATCATATACATGGGTTATTTAGAAAGGCCGGGGTTATACCCATTCTGAATAACCGATTCGACGAGATGTCGAAGATGAAGACGATGGTTGAAGACCGGAAGTCTTCACATCGTTTGGGTGATTACTGATGACCTTGATTGGGTTGTACACCCAAGATGAGGTAACCGGTTGGTGATCATCCAGACGTACCTGGAGATCGATGGATATGCAAGGAAAGTGCCTCCGGTTTCGTTTAGACCCAAAACGAACTTGTAAATGGACGGTGTGTCTGACATTGGATTTTATTCTGTGTTGATTGATCTCTATTAAATGTACATCTGTTTGGCGGTAGAGAATTTATTCTCTCGCTTAATGCCCTTCTCTGAGACGTACGAGCTCAGAGGTTGTATATCGATGAACATCAGTCGCATGGAGTGAATTGCCTGTGTGGCTTGCCTAAGTGGCAAACGATCAAGGCTTTTGTTGAAAAGCAAAGTCTTGTGGTTGATGATCAAAGCACGGCATGTGTGGCATAGCATTTTGTATAGCGTTATTTCGCGAGCCTCACACCTCAGTATAAGTCAAAAACGGGATGCGGACCGTTGGGAGAACACAACGTTTCTTTCTAGCTATGGGTGATGTCAGTGACCTACCAGTCCTGACATTTATATACTTTTTACCTGTGTGGCTGTTGGAATGCGAGGCACCTCGAATATATGGCTGATAACTGGCACTACGTCAGCCGACGTACAGACCATTATATAGGTCCTATAGGACCGGGAAACATGTGTTCAGGAATTGCCAATCCTCAAAAATAAGAGAGGACCGGCCCAACCGATTCCAAGGATCACTGTGTGTGGTCCTGAGACATTTGCTAGAGTGTCTCGAACGGAGAGGAGCTTGCCCCTTGCCTCGACTCATGACGGAAATCCAATTTCCAATACCTGATATTTCGGTTTTGATTGTAGAGCCTAGTATGACGACATAGTGGTATGGGTCATTCATGCCGCCTAGGATTGATATTTATGATTGAAATTGTTTTGACACTACACACTTATAATAGTATTAAATGATTTGTTTTAAACGTACCAAGCATGTTTGGCTATTATAAGGTAAAAACCCTATCCTCCGGCTTGCGTTGCATTGTGTGATGGGACTTGGGTCTTATAATAGCTTCATTTCTTTATTTAGCATTGCGTTGTTGTTTTATGCACTGGTATTCTTGGGGTAAAAACTCGTTTCGTGTTATACAGCGTGGTCCCTTGATTTACCTAACATTAAAATAAAGATTAATACCTATTTTAGTTCTCACACCAGTCACATGACTGACCTGGAGTTTACTGTTTTAACCTAAACTCTGGGTGCCCCTATTTTCGACACGGGCAGCTAGTAGTTTTGATTTTGCAGATTTATATTCACAGGATCCTGATTCACAGCTGGAACGATGCTCGGAAAGCTCTGTATCCGTGTATTACTTTCAGTTGTGTTTTGTATTATTTTTCCACGTGTAACACCCCACGTCCGTTAGTGTCACTCACAAAGGGAATGCACTAAGTTCTGTGGAGCATTTTGGGTAAAAGATGCAGATAAATTACAAGACAGACAAATTATTAAACAGTGGAAAATAGAACTTTGCTTTATTGATAATTTAGTCTGTACAAGATTCTTTTACAATATCAGAGTATCATCTGTCTTTATAAAATAAAGAAGCATGAAAATACATTTATATATTTCCCACTGTAGCAAGAGCCAGCCATAGCATCTGGAAGAGAATCCAAAGACAACTTCGTCAAATCTTCAAGCTGGGAAAGAGCAACGGTCCAGTCTAATCCTGAGTTATACTATTCCCTCCTCAACTACCTGGGGGGGGGGGGGACGGAAGAAAAGAAGACGAAAGAAAAACAGAGTCAGACATAAAGCCTGAGTAAGTTCAGTAACTTCTAGCATGTGAACATGGAAAAACAAAACGACATGAATTAACTGAATACAAGATTACACCATGACGATAAGGTCAACAAGATTAGACAAGGTAGTCACAAGATATGCTAAGATGACTGGATACGCTCTAATACTTTCGCAGCTTCGCTATTTCCTTGTTATACTGGTTTCTATATCTCTGCACCACCTAACTAGTGTTCAACTGGTAACGATAACGTGATCCCAACCCCTGTAGTTTCCATTGTCTTCAGGCATACATTTATTATTTATTACCTAGATCTAATCTAGGGTTTTCTATCAAGTGCTTCTTAGATTTAACTATAGTTTTACGCTATCTGCTGAACGCTTTTCGAGTTCAGGGTTTATGCCACCTAGTCCAACTAGGGATTACGCTACCTGTCGAACAATGCCCCCAAGTCTAGGACACACTACCTAGAGTGGTATATGCTCCTAGGCTTCCCCACGCATGTATCGCGAATCGTTATCGCTTGTCTAGATGCACATGTCCTGTAATGTGCGATCCGAGTCCTGTGACAGGGCAAATCAAGGAATACATAACTCGGTCGGGAGCTTTCGGATATCTGCCGATGCAGATGCTAAGGTCTGTTTTTATTCCAGTGGCTATGGTCCCACTTGACCCCTCCCTCAACTAATGAAAGGAACACCTTGTAAAATGAGAACTATACGCCGGCCCCCGGTGCCCCACTATCCTATGGCCATCCGCAACCATAACTAGATAGCAAGTATATGGTCTTTTGGAGTTCTCCGCCTTTCCGCTTCACGTATCTCGATTGACTCAAGATGGATGGTAGACGACGAGTTGCTATCACAGGGCTACCGTCTTCTCGCCGAATCACGCTGGTCCATCCTAGTCTTTAGGTTGCCACATATATATATATTGCAACCAAGGCATACCCTCGGTTCTTCTAACGCAGACCTTAACCTCTGTGAGCCCAGGATGATCATCTGCAGCCTCACAGAGGGATACCAAGAGTACCCTCATGTCCCCCCGAAGCCTCGGGCTTCGTAACCCAATTCGTTGGAGCCTTCTTAAAACCATATGGATGTCCGCTCCTTCGTGTTATACTAAGAATTACTACTTAGTTCTACTAACTAAGGTTTACCACTTAGTTTCCAAATTCCTTGTTTTCTTAACTAAGTTTACTACTTAGTCCCTTTTTCAACTAAGGTTTACTATTTAGTTTTCTTTCTCGCCAGGTTGGGTTGGTTAAGTGTCTTTAGTCGATTGAAGCTATCTTAACCCTCTTCCCTTATCCTATTACACTGGTTAAGTGTTATCCCTTTATGCTTTTTACTTAACCCTATTCATTTATCATATTCTGATGGTTAAGCATTCAAGTTTACTTAACCCTATGGTCTAGTCCAGCTAACATATTAATTTGGCTAAGTGTATAACTTAACCCCAACCTCTAGTCTAATTAACATGTTAAATTGGCTAAGTGTATTAACTTTACTTAACCCCACCTTCTAGTCTAGTCAACATGTTAATTTGGCTAAGTATTCCCATGGACTTAATCCTCCCATTCTAGCTTTAACTGTGCTAAGTTGGTTAAGTGTTCCTTAACCTTCCCATTCTAGCTTTAATTAATAAATTAAAGCCGCAACCTCTCACATTAGACAGATATTGCTGCGGTTACTGGATGTGCCGGTCGGTTCCGGGCAGGTTTACACCGCAACTCAGTCTAACCTCGGGTTAGGCATATTCATGTTTTCTAAGTTCAAAGGGTTTTTGATTAATTTCCAAATCTGGTCTTGAAAACAACCATCCCGTCCTTCAGATCAGTTAGGGATAGCCAGGGAGGGCAGGAAACTTGTATTTTCCAAACCCAAGCCTAGACACTATCCTCTCTGTCACCCTAGAGCCTTCTGGTCTATGTGTTATAAAAAGGGGTGTTATCAAAATACTTTTCTTTGGTTTATAAATTGTTAACAATTTATTTCAAAAGCCCATTTCCCCTTTTTAGATAAATTTGGCCTATATTTATTTGTCAAGCCTACTAGTATACTTATATTCTAGGCCCAAGTCCTAACCCAACATGCAGTTTAAGCCATTTCCTATTTCATTGCCGAAACTAGATTAAATATCCTAGTTTATAATTTATGGCCAAAATTTAACCAAGTTACATATTTTGTGGTAAATGAACTATTTAACATTTATGACGAATTCTATAAGTAAATTACTCCTAATTTACTGATTTCATTACTACTCTTTTAATGTACATTGTCATATTTATTATTATGGCCCATTCTCTCTTATTTATCATATTTATACTTTTTCGTATGTAAATTATACCAAGTTTAGTGTCGCTAACCATAATTTATTCTAAACATGACAATTGCTCACAATTATGAATAAATTCAAAATTGTGCTAATATACTTATTCCAAATCAACCTTAATTAACCCAATCTTGGTTTAACATCCTAATTCACAATTTATGGCAAAACTAGAATTATTTTTCTAGTTTACATTTTATGCCTAAAATGTAGCTTACTTACTAACGCTAAATTTAGTATGTCAAAATCACATATTCCCTAATCCATGTCAAATTTCCCCGTTTTCATTTTAATATGCATGTCATAATACATATTCCAAATTATGCCAATTTCCAAGTTTACAACTACGTTCATATTCATTTCCATGTTTTTCCCCAAATCGCATTCCCACCGTTCGAATAATCGTGATTCAACCTAGATTATAAATAAATCTAGATTCGTAGATAAAAAAAAGGAATGAATCAAAATGACAAGAAGGAATAATTGGCATAAAAAGGTTTGGATAACAATGTAGGTTCAAGAATATGGGTAGACCTAACTAAATAGGTAAATTCCCACTGTCTTAAAACCAAAGAATGGGCAAAATAGGTTCAAGAACGTGGGTAGACCTAACTTAATAGGTAAATTCCCATTGTCTTAAAACCAAAGAAAAACCAAGGAACAGGTAGAATAAATAATTGGGTTTAGACCCAACTTCTCAATCATAAAACTAAAGCAATATTTTCCTAATCATAAATCATGGGTGTCAAAATCACAGTTGTCCTCATTATGTCATAAGTAATAGTTTATGTCCAAATCAAATGTATAGGCCTAGTCAAGGAAATAATCCTTGTAGTCACAGTCACAGTCATAGGAAATGTCCATAGTCATATGCGATGTTCATAGTCCAAAAGGGAAAATAATTCCCATAGTCATAAGTCATTGTCATAGGCAATGTTTATATGTCCCAAAATCAAAGGCTTATGTCATAGTCCAAAGGCATATGCTTTCAAAGGCCACAGTTCTATAGTCATAGTCACGGTTACAGTCTTATTTGTCCTCGAATCATAACAGTTCTTAATTCAGTCCAAGAGTATAAACACAGATTCGAGAGAGAGAGAGAGAGAGAGATTTGGCATATTCCTTTATTCCTTTAATTTCATGTCACAAATAAAACAAAATATTCAGATCTAGAAATAACCAACTTACAGAAAATAGATCTAGAAAAGAAGGAAAGCATGGCTATGATTCGTGCGTCGTTGCTTGAAACTTGTTTGAGCTAGCCTTTGAATTCTTCACTTGAAACTTTGATTTGAATCCCTCCTTAAAAGTCTTTTAGCAGCATCTCCTCGTCTTGAATCATATTTTATTTTATTTATTTAAGAAAATTTAGAGGAGGGGAAGAAGCCATGAATCTTAGCAGCATAAGGATAGAAGAGAATTGGTGCAAAGAGAATGAAGACTAGGGCTGTTTATATAGCTGCTCAAGACCTTATCGTACACGCAGCGCTGAGTCAGCATTGAACCTAGTTAAGAAAATAGTCCGGGTACGTAGATGAATCTAGCCAAACCTTATCATACACGCAGTGCTGAGTCAGCATTGGGTCCCACAAGCTATTTTGGCGTAAAAGTTTGATTTTCAAACTTTTGAATTTCTGGAATTTATTTAACTGTTTTATTCACATGAAATATTCTTATATGTATACAATTCCTCTAACGACCATTTTACGCGTATATATATACACACAACTTTCATTTTATTTTCAAAATTCAAATGATGTTGCCATATTTCGTTGACTGTAGCCTTATCTTGAATTTTATCTTTCGTACACATATATTTTTGTATATATATATATTTATATTTCTCATATGTATATATATATATATATATTTTCTTTATTTCCTTATACGTACGTTCTTATCCTTTCAAATTTTGAATTTGTATACGTACATATATTTGCATGTTTAGTTGGCCCTCTCTAAAACAATGATAAAAAATTATGCCGCCGCCGGGGTTCGAACCCCCGACCTCCATGCTACCAATCCAATGCCTTAACCAACTGAGCTACAGAGGCTTTTGTTAATAAGTCTTAGAACAATAATAATTATTGTTCTCTCCTTACCTCTTTTTTTTCATGTTAGTTACAATACTTAAATTAAACAACTGCATGGATCTTTTTCTTTTAATTTTTCTTTTAAAAATTAATTATACTTTAATTTGAGAATCTTAATGTCACAGAATTACGGGGTGTTACACCACTGCTATGTAATTTATTGTAATCTCTGATATTTATCGAATGTATTTTATTTATTCATACTCTGTATATTCTTGTATCTGACGGAATCGTTGTAATTAACAATGAAATGTTCTTCTATTTGTGTTCTAATTTGTCTTGTCCTCAAAGTGATTCGTGCTTTCCGTCACGCGGAAGTCGCGGGTTACAACAGTGGTATCGGAGCTTTGGTTTACAGAGCTCGAGAACAAGACACATTAGAACCATATGAAAGAATTCATCAGATATTGGATTAGTAATATACAATTAGAATGACTCGTTAGAGATGGGATCAGTAGTATCCTAGAACGAGTGTGAAGAGTATATTTTTAAAAAGAAAACAATATTGTTTTGAAAATTTAAACCAGTTTATACGTATTTGAATATTTTATTTGTATTGAATTTGGACAATCGAGTATATAAAGATTTTGCGTATACGCGTCACGAACGTATATACGAAGTTTTAATATATTGGATAGATCTAAAATCACACTCTAGTCGCTCGGGGATAATTCTGATGATGATTGCAACATCATCAGTATTTGTGTTCGAGTTTCAAAAGTGAGATTTCTATATATTTCCAATTGACTGGTGTGAGAACCAAAATATAGTTAGAATATATTGCTGTGATTTGGAATTAAAAATCTGATTTTTGGACTATATATCAAAGATATGAATTTGAAAAGCTAATCAACTAATTGATTGCTGATTGTGTTGTTTGATTATTGTTTGATTAATTGAATGTTGAACATTTAGCCAAATTGAACCACATAGTGAGTTGTATTGAAATTAGTCGCATTTGCATGCATATACATGTACTTACATTGAACAGGTCATAGCAAGGAGGCTAGAGCAGAAGAATAAAATTGTTTTCCCGACAAATAGGTACATGTTTACAAATTTATTGGGTTTGGATGATTTTATGAGCCGATTGGCTAGCCGCTTGGCTGTTTCTTTTTCTTTTTGGATTGGTGAGGGCCATGGGAGGCTATTTGAAATATCCCGAAGCTCCCGATGCAGGGGAGGTTATGGCGAAATTTTTCGAAAATTTAGGGTGTTTGCCAAATTTTTGAAAAATTTGAAAAGTTCTTAGAAACTGAAAAGTTGAAGAACTTAAGCCGTAATGAAAATAATGGAAGTTGATTTGATTAGTTAAACAACTTTCAGCTTCATTCCTTTTCGGGGATGAAAATTTTTAAGTGGGGGAGATTGTAACAACCTGGAAAATCTGAGCCAATTTAAAATTTTTATTTTGGCAATTTTGGTGAATTTTGAATATTTAAAATGAATTAATTTAAATAACAACGACGAGAAATTTATTTTGAATAAAATTAGAACGTATTCATTTATTTGAATCATTGTTAGAATATAATTATTTTAATTTAATTATAAAAGGAATTGAAAATGGCGCAGTAGTTTGAAAATTTGATTTCAAAATTCAAATGAATGTACAGGATTCAAAATAAACCAGATTTTAGCGAAACCAAAAATATTAGAGTCTATTTGAGAATATCTATCCAATGAATCCGAAAAATCAAAATTTCATATCGGGAATCAAAAGTTACGTCCAGTTGAAAATTCAGAATAGTCGCTATGGAATTATGGCCCTTAAAAATGGAAATTTTGCAAATGACCTCGGTTTTCGACAAAATCACTTTTGTTGGATCCAGGATGTCAAATTATTGCTAGATTCCAAAATTCGTAATTTTTCGAATCAATATGTGAGCGTGGCAAGGGAAAACGCGTTTGACCAGTTTAAGTTGATTTTAATCGACTGGAAAATGGCCATTTTTCAAACGGTATCAGAATTTGACGAAATTAGTTTTGTTTGGACCATATAGTCAATACGAAGTTAGAAATAATTTTTTTGGAATTTTCAGAGTAAGTGTGTGGCCCCGGTAAATCGAAATGTGCGTTCAAATTCAACATATAGATTTATATTTTGATTTTGACGAAAACTAATTGAAACGATGGAATTGGCTAACGGGACATATCCCATTGTGTTCGAAATGGGGGTAATTAGCTAGGGATGACAGTCGTTGGGTTTGATTTGGAGTTCGAATGAAAAAGTAACTTTTTGGAATTAAATAATTAAATATACAAATGGTCAACCCTCTCCTCTTCTCTCTCCTCATTCAAAACTCATGCAAGAAAAAAAGAAAAGGAGAACCCGTCGCTCCTTCAGCCGCTCCTCCTCCCTCCCCCTTCCGCATCACCGTCGGACTCCTCCTCCTCCCCTTCTCTTCCTCCCTTCTCTCTCTCCTCCTCTTTCTCTCTTCAAATTGAAATCCCTAAACCCCCAAATTGCAAACCACCACCTCCACGCGCCCTTCCATCTCCACCATCACCTTGTTGCGCCTCCCCCACACCCAATCAGGCCCAGCGCCGCCACCCCCTCGGCCTAGCTCCGACCGTGGGCCCCGTTTCACCGAAATCCCTTTTTTCACCGAATTTTCGTTTTTACATAACAGTCCCTGACTTTGTTTCGCAAATAACTCTCAAATGGTGCTCTTTTGGCCAAAACACCTCTAGACCAAAGTCGAAGAGAACGATTTTCTCTTCGATTTGGTATATGGTAGTCCTATTTTGGATTCCGGAGTTGTCGGGAAAACGCGTCCAAAGTCTGCTGTCCAAACACTGTCAAAATGCTGTCTTTTCACGATTTCCAGCGAAATGGCACATTTTCGGAAGGAAGACCACTAGGCGAAAGTTGTCCGGAATGGCGCGTTTAAGCTATAAAAAAAAGATGGTGTGAAGATTGGAGCTTGTTTGCAAACTCTGGAACCAGAACAACAAATCCGGGCGATAGAAAATATGTGAGTTTTCTCCGTTTTAAAGCTTCTATGGTTTTTGACATACGAAGTAAATAAAAATATGATTTTTATATTATAGAGATAATAAAAATATGATTTTTATATTATAGAGATAATAAAAATATGATTTTTATATTTGTAATGAAGCAAAAATTTGATAATTTTATTTGTAGCGATAGGATAAAATTACGATTTTTACATATGAAGTGACGATAAAAAATTGTGATTCCTATCATATATGTATCAAAGTAAAAATATAATTGTTATTGTTTGATGGAAATGCAAAAATGTGATTTTTATATATTCATTAGCGATAGAAAGATAGAATTTTTAGTTATATAGTAGCGGTATAGAAATAAAAAATTTATCTATATAGTAGCGGTATAAAAATAGAATTTTTATCCATATAGCGTAGTTATAAAAATGTGATTTTTATATACATAGCAACAATATAAAGATGCATTTTTTGTATATGTAGTGGATATGGACAAGAAAGTGGCAAAAGGCGAGCGGCTAAGATTTTCTACATATAAAGAGTCGCGGCGTTTGGTTTAGCTTATCGGTGAGAACTTCTCACTTTTATTTTTGTTTTCTAGTTAAAAATATATACTAGGGTGCAGACGGTGCTTAGCAGCACCCGACACCCGTCGTCCATAGACCATGGATGACTTGTTTGTTTGGTTGTGTAGTTGATTAGATTATTGGTTTGAATTTGGTTTGGTGTGTGAAATGGAATTGATTAGATTGGTATGTGTATGGAGTAGGCCATTATTATACCGGGGATAAGGCTAGGCCTTGTCCCATTTCTAGTTTCGTGCCTTTATGCCGCTGAAATTTTCTAAAATAAGTTAGAAAAATAAAAATATCATTTTATTGAATAAATGAACTAAATAGAATATTCATTTACAAATCAGATGATTTGTTCATGTACACTGATTTGACTGATATTAATTGGGATGATAAATTTAACACATCGCCCAACTGCACAAATAAATATCTATGTTTGTTGATTGAAACCCCACACGGGTATTGGGATGTTATTTGACATACACTAATCCCGATTTTTTAGTTGTATGTCAATTGATAGGTTGACAGACAGTTGTGTAGTGCACTTTGGATGATGGTTGATTATTTGTCATTGCTATGATATACATGTGTTGTCCATATAATTAGCATTATATGGTAATTGATTGGGCCTCATTACAATGCGGAAAATTAAAGAATATTATAAAATAAATATTCATGTGTTGAATAGAATAAATAGTCATGTGTTGACGATGCTCATGTGTTGAGAATATTCATGTGTTGAAACTTATCATGTGTTGAGTAAAATATTTTAATAACAAAAATTTACATCTTTATCATATATAAAATTAGAAACTAACTGGAAACTAGTTAAGATGAGTGGTTTCTTGGGTGTTGATCTGATGTTGGTTTCGGCCTTCTGGGTTAATACTTAGGAAATTGTTCTCTTGCTAATTTACGGTTAGAGTCTGATTTAGAATTAAACGATACAAAACACAATTTTATCAAATATATAAAATAAACAAAATAATCATGTGTTGACAATACTCATGTGTTGAGAATATTCATGTGTTGAAAATATTCATGTGTTGAGTAAAATATTTTAAACAATAAAATTTACATCTTTATCATAATTTTATAAAATATACTAAATAACAAAATAGTTATGTGTTGACGATACTCATGCGTTGAGAATATTCATGTGTTGAAAGAAATATAGATTCATGTGTTGAATAGAATAAATATTCATTTGTTGAATAGAATAACGGAGTTATTGAAATATATAAAGCCGTTTTGATTAGAGATGTGCCATTTTGATGCGAACGATATTTATATCGATTATGTTCGTTTTTATAATGAATATAGAAAAAGAAGTGATTTCAAAATATAACATTTTGAAAATATTATCATTTATATAGTAATGATATGGAATATTCAATTTTGATTTGAAATTGAATATGAAGTTGAAATTGTTTTGAAAACGAATTTACAACGATTTATAAAATACGTTTTGAATTGAAATCAGCGAAGTATATATATAATATATATGTATATATTATATATATTAAATGGCCTGAAAAAACGTGCCGCGCCACGGCAGTTCGCGAATTTCGACCATTGACTTCGAATTGACGTTACGGGAGATCCGACCGTCGGATTCTCCTGAAATGGATTCGTATCAAAAAGAGCTTTCCAAAGAATATTAGAAATTTGAAATCTAACGGTTGGATTTGGAATTATGTCCAAATCAAATTTGGAAAAGGTCGCTGTAAGTGCAGTTCGGTGGCCGTTATTGAAAAACGACTGTATTGGCCATGATAAAATTATTAAAAATATTAATAATTTGTGTGAAATCATAATATATGAATTGGAAAGAACTGGGATGAAAAATTCCATATTTGTAAGGATAAAAATATATTTTTATCGAAATGAACTAGTTTTGAATTAGATTTGAAGTGGTTTTAAAATAATCAGAATTTCCAATACGTGAATTGGAATGGATTTGAACCGAAATTATCTTCGAAATATTTCGATGTTGGATTTCGTGATTATACAAATATGGTTGTGGAAATTTTAAAGATATATTTATATCGTTATTTCCGATACGATATTTGTTGGTTTCAGAATTTGATATTGAATATAAGCCGATATATTTTCTATTCAGAGCCTTGTATTTAATATCAAATGGAATTTTGGGTTCGTCGTGAATGGTGTCTTAAATAACACTGTTCTTGAACCTAGTTTAGAAAAGGATAAATCTTTTAATTAAGATTTAGTGAAATTGTCCAGTTAACTGGTATTTAATTGGAATTGAATTTAAATAGGATTTTGGGTTTATCGTGAACCGTGTTTTAGATGATATTGGTTCTTTAACCCAATTAAAGACAGGATATTGATTTTTGAGAAGATTAAAACTAAGTGGAGTTTTAATGAATATTTAATTAGATTGGAATGATCGAGAATGGAGAATCCCCAGTTTTGCTCCAAAGTGATAGTTAAATCTTTAATTAGATTTGAACGTGAAATGTTAATCAATATTTACCGATAGCACCGTGGTGTTATATATGGAGTATTTCCAGTTTTTCTCCATGGAATGAATAGGTTGGGATTGGGAAATAAAATAAAATAAATAATTACTTCGGTGTGGTTCGCTAATCCCAACTAGTTTGGAAAACCATAATATTGTTTGAAATGATATCCAAAGGAAGATTAAAGAATAAATTTAGAAGAATTTATCTTTGATAAAATTAATGGGAACCTTTCCCTAAGAATGTGAATATCTGAATAAAAGAATGTTCTGAATTGGAATGAGACATATGTTGTGATTGTGTAACATTTGTTTATTATATACGCGGATTATTCGGAAAGGTCGGGTTTATGCCCATTCTGAATAACTGATTCGACGATAAGTCGAAGATGAAGACGGTGTTTGAAGACCGGAAGTCTTCACATCGTTTGGGTGATAACTGATGATCTTGATTGGGCTGTACACCCAAGATGAGGGAATCAGTTGGTGATCGTCCAGATGTACTTGGAGATCGATGGATATGTGAGGAAAGTTCCTCCGGTTTCCTTCAGACCCAGAACAAACTTGTAAATGGACGGTGTGTCTGACATTGGATTTTATTCTGTATTGATTGATCTCTATTAAATATACATCTGTTTGGTGGCGGAGAATTTATTCTCTCGCTTAACGCCCTTCTCTGAGATGTACGAGATCAGAGGTTGTATATCGATGGACATCAGTCGCATGGAGTGAATTGCCTGTGTGGCATGCCTAAGTGGCAAATGATCAAGGCTTTTGTTGAAAAGCAAAGTCTTGTGGTTGATGATCAAAGCACGGCCTGTGTGGCATAGCTTTGTGTATAGCGTAATTTCGCGAGCCTCACACTCGGTATGTGAGACGACCCGAACTTCCCCGTGAAGGAAAGCACGGATAGAATTGAGTACAAGACAAAATAGGACGCATACGGAAGAACATTTCATTGTTATTACAACAATTCCATCAGATACGAGAATATACAGAGTATAAATGAATAAATTACATTCGACAATTATCAGAGAGTACAATAAATTACATAGCAGCGGAAAAATATACAAAAACACAACTAGAAGTGATACACGGATACAGAGCTTTCCGAGCATCGTTCCAGCTGTAAATCAGGACCCTGTGAATATAAATCTGCAAAACCAAAACTACTAGCTGCCCGTGCGGAAAATAGGGGCACCCAGAGTTTAGGTTAAAACAATAAACTCCAGGTCAGTCATGTGACTGGTGTGAGAACTAAAACAGTTATAATTCTTTATTTTAAAGTTCGGTAAATCAAGGGACCACGCCGTATAACACGGAACGGGTTTCCTCCCAAGAATACCAGTGCATAAAACAAACAGCGCAATGCTAAATAAAGAAGAATGAAGCTGTTATAAGACCCAGGTCCCATCACACAATGCAACGCAAGCCGGAGGATAGGGTTTTCCCTTATAACAGCCAAAGCATGCTTGATACGTTTAAAACACATTATTTGATACTACAATAAGTGTATAGTGTCAAAACAATTTCAATCATAAATATCAATCATAGACGGCATGGGTACCATATATCATGTCGCCATACTAGTTCTACAATTAAAACCGCAATATCACGTATTGGAAATTGGATTTCCGTCATGAGCCGAGGCAAGGGGCAAGCTCCTCTCCGCGTTCGAGACACTCTAGCAAATGTCCCAGGACCCCACTATGATCCTTTGGAACCTCCAAGGCCGGTCCTCTCTTACTTTTGAGGATTGGCAATTCCTGAACACACGTTTCCCGGTCCTTACAGACCTATATCCGAGGCGCCTCGTATCCAACAACCACACAGGTGAAAAGTATATAAATGTCAGGGCTGGTAGGTCACTGACACCACCCTAGCTAGAAAGAAACGTCGTGCACTCCTTGGGTCCGTATCCCGTTTTTGACTCATACCGAGGTGTGAGGCTCGCGAATTCACGTTATACACAAAGCTATGCCACACAGGCCGTGCTTTGATCATCAACCACAAGACTTTGCTTTTCAACAGAAGCCTTGATCAATTGCCACTTACGCATGCCACACAGGCAATTCACTCCATGCGCTTGATATCCATCAATATATAACCCCTGAGCTCGTACGTCTCAGAGAAGGGCGTTAAGCAAGAGAATAAATTCTCCGCCGCCAAACAGATATATATTTAATAGAGATCAATCACACGGACTAAAATCCAATGTCAGACACACAGTCCATTTACTAGTCCGTTCTGGGTCTGAACGAAACCGGAGGCACTTTCCTCGCATATCCATCGATCTCCAAGTACGTCTGGACGATCACCGACTGTTTCCCTCATCTTGGGTGTACAGCCCAATCAAGATCATCAGTAATCACCCAAACGATGTGAAGACTTCCGGTCTTCAACCACCGTCTTCATCTTCGACATCTCGTCGAATCGGTTATTCAGAATGGGTATAAACCCGGCCTTTCTGAATAACCCACGTATATAATAAACGAATGTTACACAAACACAACAAACGCCTCATTCCAATTCAGAATATTCTTTTATTCACAATATCACATTCTTAGGGAAAGGTTCCCATTAATTTTATCCAAGATAAATTCTTCTAAATTTATTCTTTAATCCTCCTTTGGATATCATTTCAACTAGTCGGGATTAACGAGCCACACCGAAGTAATTATTTAGTTTATTTCCCAATCCCAACCTATATCCCATGGAGAAAACTGGTAATACTCCACATCTAACACCACTGTGTTATCGGTAAAATTAATTACCATTTCACGTTCAAATCTAATTAAAGATTTAACTATCGCTTTGGAGCAAAACTGGTGGTACTCCACTCTCGATCACTTTTCAGATTTGATAATTTAAATTATCAATTCACTTTTCAATCTAATTAAAGATTCATTAAAACTCCACTTAGTTTTAATCTTCTCAAAAATCAATATTCTGCCTTTAACTGGGTTAAAGAACCAATGTCATCAAAAACACGATTCACGACAAAGCAAATCACATTTGATATTAAATACAAGGCTCTGAATAGAAAATATATCGGCTTATATTCAATACCAAATTCTGAAACCAACAAATATCGTATTGGAAATAACGATATAAAATATCTTTCAAATCCCCATAACAATATTTGTATAGTCACGAAATCCAACATCGAAATATCCCGAAGATAATTTCGATTCAGCTCCAGTCCAATCCACGTATTGGAAATTATCGATTATTTTCAAAATCACTTTCAAATTCAATTTATTTATTTTAAAAATAAATTGATTTCAATTCTAGTTCAAAACTAGTTCATTTCGATAAAAATCTATTTTTATCTTTTCAAATGTGGAATTTTCCAGCCCAAATCTTTCCAATTCACATATTATAATTTTACACAAATTATAGATATTTTTAGTAATTTTATCAAGGCCCGTACAATCGATTTCCAACAACGGTCATCGAACTGCACTTACAGCGACCTTTTTCGAATTTGATTTGGACATAATTCCAAATCCAACCGTTAGATTTCAAATTTCTAATATTCATTGGAAAGCTCTTTTCGATACGAACCCAACGGTTCCGGTTTTAGGAGAATCCGACGGTCGGATCTCCCGCAATGTCCGTTTGAAATAAATGGTCGAAATTCACGAACTACCGCGGCGCGGCGCGTTCTATTCAGGCCATTATATATATAATAGATATATATATATTATATATATTTCGTCGGTTTCCTTTTTAAAACGAACTTTATAAATCGTTTTAACTTCGTTTCAAAACCATTTCAACACTATTTCCATTCAAAGCCAAAATTGAATTCTTCTTTATAAATTCGTTTTAAAAATTCATTTCTATTCAATTCAAATTTTAATTCAATTTGAATTCATTTCAATTCACTTTCAATTCAATTTGAATTCGTTTTCAATTCATTTCATTTCGAAATCGTTTTCAATTCAATTCATTTCGAAATCGGTTTCAATTCAATTCATTTCGAAATCGTTTTCAATTCAATTCATTTCGAAATCGTTTTCAATTCAATTCATTCCTATTTTATTCAAATTCAAATTCACTTCCTATTCAATTCGAATTTTAATCTAATTCGATTGAATTTCATTTCAAAATATTTAGTTTTGAAATCACTTTTCAATATTCGTTGTAAAACGAATAAAATCGATATAAATATCGTTCACGTCAAAATAGCGCATCTCTAATCCACACGGCTTTATATATTTCAAAAACTTCTATTCAATTCAACACATGGACCTATATTTCTTTCAACACACGACTAATCTCAACACATGAGTACTGTCAACACATCACTATTTTTATTATGTGAAATATTTTATAAAACTATGGTATCTATCGTTTGATTTTCAATTAGACTTCTACTGGGAAGTAGTTCTAATTTTAAATGTGATAAAGATGTAATTTATTTTATTTAAAATATTTCACTCAACACATGAACATCGTCAACACATGACTATTTTTATATTCAACACATGAATTCTCTTTCATAATATTCATCATTTTTCAAATTGGAATGAGGCCCAATCAATCACCATATAACGTTAATTATATGGATTCCATACAACACATGTATATAATAGCTTTGAAAAATAATCAATCATCAACCAAAGTGCACTACACTGTATAAGCACCAAATATAAATAATTGACGCTTACACAGTCTGTCAATCGACCGATCGACATATTTAATCAATCAGGATGAGTGAACATCAAATTTCATCCCAACACCCGTGTGGGGTTTCAAACAATCAAACACAGATTTCATTTGTGCAGTTGGGCGATGTGTAAAATTTATCGACCCAATCAATATCAGTCAAATCAGTGTATATAAACAAATCGACCGATTTGTTTATAAATATTTATTTATTCACTTTCACGTTAAAAATTATATTTTTAACGATAAAACAATTTATCTTAACACTTGAATTTCTATTCAGTTCATTTATTCAATAAAATGATATTTTTATTTTTCTAACATATTTTAGAAAATTTCGGCGGCATAACGGCACGATACTAGAAACGGGACAAGGCCTAGCCTTATCCCCGGTCTAGTGAAGGCCCACGCCATTCACACATCAATCAAATCACTTTCGTTATGCAAACCACAAAATTTGGAGCAAGAGTCTAACCTAGTCTTACTCCTTCGCCTTATAACGGCGCACGTCTAATCCTAACCAATTTATCGATTCGATTTTTCACACCACAAACCACATTCAAACCAATATCTCAATCAATCACCAAACATCCAAACAAACAAGTCCATGGTATGTGGACGGGTGTCGGGTGCTCCTAATAAGCACCGTCTGCATCCTAGTATATATATATATCTAGAAAAAGAGAATTAAGAGTGAGAAGTTCTCACCAGTAGCTATCCAACTTCTTGACTCTTCTTCTCGCCTTTTTATCGTCTTCTTGTGCCCGTAGTCACTACATATATAAAAATCACACATTTTTATATTTCGTTGTCTTTGAAATAAAAATCACATTTTTATTTATTCACTTGCAATTCAAAAATCATATTTCTATTCCGATATCATATAGATAAAAATTCCATTTCGAAATTATTTATTTCGCCCTTATAAAAATAAAGTTTTCGCCTTTATATAAAATAAAGATTTCGCCTTTTCTAATTTAAAGATTTCGCCTTTTCTAATTTAAAGATTTCACCTTTTCTAATTTAAAGATTTCACCTTTTCTAATTTAAAGATTTCACCTTTTCTAATTTAAAGATTTCACCTTTTCTAATTTAAAGATTTCACCTTTTCTAATTTAAAGATTTCACCTTTTCTAATTTAAAGATTTCACCTTTTTCAAAATAAAGATTTCATCATTATAAAAATCATCACTTTACTTCAACGTATATAAAATAAAAATCAGATTTTTATTTTGCTACATATACAAAGATGATATTTTTATATTCTCTATCCTATAAAGATTATATTTTTAATACTTTAAAAATATAAAAATCATATTTTTAATATTTCTATATAGTAAAGATTATATTTTTAATACTTCTATATAGTAAAGACTATATTTTTATCTTCCTACCATATAAAAGATTATATTTTTAATTCTTTAAAAATATAAAAACTATATTTTTATCACTTTAAAAATATAAAGATCGTATCTTTTACCAAATAAAAATCCTATCTTTTCACCTTTAAAAATACCGTCTTTTCTACTTTTAAAAATATCGTCTTTTCTCTTTTTAAAGTTTAAATCTTTTGCTATTTAAAATCTAAAAATAAAATCAGTTTTAAAATTCCTATTAAAAAAATTCGGTTTAAAATCCTAAAAAAACAGTCTATTTTCTGTTAATATAAAATAAAAATAAAATAAACTAATAAAATAAATAAAAAACTTACATCGCTTAACTAGGGTAGGGGTTTTCAGTGGCCGTCAGCAAGAAGTGGAGGGAGAGGAGCGGGACTGGGGGGGGGGGGGGGGGGTTTGGCCGCGTCGGTCGTCGACTGGTGGGGTGTTGGGTTGAAGGAGGAGCGGAGGGAGCGTCGAGGCCTGGGGCGGCGTCGTCGTCGTGGGGAGGGTGGCCGGTTAGGGGTCGTTCGATTTGACGTGGAGGAGGAGGACAGGCGGACGGGAAGAAGAAGGGGGGGGAGCGCTCGAATCAGCGGCGGCGGTGGGGTCCTGACCGCCGACGAGCGGTGGTGGGTGGCGGCTCCACCGCGCCTCCCTTTCATATTTTTTTTTTTTTCTTTTCGATCTTAATTTCTGAAAATAACGGGGGGGGGGCCTGGGTAATAAGGAGGAAAGGGGTTTATTTTTTTTTTTTTTTATTATTATTTTATTTTAATTATTTTATTTGCAAATAGTTGACTTTTACATCCGACCTCGAAACGAGGTCCACCGCCTGTCGTCCATAGCGTTTTACCCCCATTCCGCACACAATGGGATATGTATCGCAAGCTGGTTTGATCGTTACAATCAGTTTCCGTTGAAATTTACAATTTAAATCCTTTTATTGAATTTTAAACGTACATTTCAAATTACCGGGGTCACATACTAACTAGAAAAATTCCAGAAAAATATTTTCTAGTTTCGTATTGACGATACGGTCCTAACAAAACTAGTTTCGTCGAATTCTGAGACCGTTTGCAAAATGGCCAATTTCCAGTCGATTAAAATCAACTAAAACCGGTCAAACGCGTTTTCCTTTGCCACGCTCACATATTGATTCGAAAAATTATGAAATTTGAAACCTAGCAATAATTTGACACTGCGGATCCAACAAAAGTGGTTTCGTCGAAATCCGAGGTCGTTTGCAAAATGTTCATTTTTAAGGGCCTGAATTCCATAACGACTATTCAGAATTTTCAACTGGACATATCTTTTGATTCCCGCTATGAAATGTGGATTTGTCGGATTCGTTGGAAAGATATCCACAATTAGTTTCCATTATTTTTGGCTTCACTAAAATCCGGATTGTTTTGCACCCGGTACATTCAATTGAAGTTTGAAATCGAATTATCGAACTACCGCGCCATTTTCAATTCTATTTATAATTATATATAAATATTTATATTCTAACGACGACGTATATAATATATACGCCGAATTCTATTCAAAATAAATTTTCTCGTCGATATTATTTAAAATAATTCATTTTAAATATTCAAAATTCGCTAAAATCGCCAAAATAAAAATTTCAAACTGGCTCGCATTTTGCGGGTTATTACAATCTCCCCCACTTAAAACTTTTCGTCCCCGAAAAGGAACAAAGTCGAAAGTGGTTTGATTAATAAGCTCTACATTCGATCAGGCTTCCATTCTCCAACTTTTCAGTTTCTGAGAATTTTCAAAATTTCAAAAATTTGGCTAACACCCTAAATTTTCGAAAAATTTCGCCATAACCTCCCCTGCAATGGGAGCATCGGGGAATTTCAAATAGCTTCCCCGGTCCTTCAGATCTCAAAAAGAAAAAGAAAAAGCCAAGCGGCTAGCCAATAGGCTCACAAAATCATCATCACCCAAACAAAACAGGAAATTATGTAGTAAACATGTACCTATTTGTCGGGCAAACAAATTTTATTCTCTGCTCTAGCCTCCTTGCTATGACCTGTTCAATGTAAGTACAAGTATATGCAAGCAAACGCGACCAATTTTCAATACAATTCAATATTCGGTTCAATTAGGCATAAATGGTTAAAAATTAGCAAACAAATAAACAACCAACACAAACAGCAATCAATTAGTGAATTAGAGTTTCAAATTCATAACTTGATACATATACAGAAAATCATGTTTTGATGCCAATTCACAACAATGTATTCTAACTATATAAGTTTTGGTTCTCACACCAGTCTAATGGAAATATATAGATATCACACCTTCGAAACACGAATATAAATACTGATGATGTGGCCACATCATCAGAATTATCCCCGGGTGTCTAGAATGTGATTCTATATCTATCTAGTATATTAAAACTTCGACTATACGTTCATGACGCGTATACGTGAAATCTATATATACTCGATTGTCCATATTCAAAATAAACAAATATTCAAATACGTGTAAAACGATTTAAATTTTCAAAACAAAATGTTTTCATTTGAAAGATATACTCTTCACACTCGTTCTAGGATACTACTGATCCTATCTCTAACGAGTTATTCTAATTGGATATTACTAATCCAATATCTGATGAATTCTTTCGTATGGTTCTAATGTGTCTTGTTCTCGAGCTCTGTAAACCAAAGCTCTGATACCAAATTGAGACGACCCGAACTTCCCCGTGAAGGAAAGCACGGATAGAATTGAGTACAAGACAAAATAGGACGCATACGGAAGAACATTTCATTGTTATTACAACAATTCCATCAGATACGAGAATATACAGAGTATAAATGAATAAATTACATTCGACAATTATCAGAGAGTACAATAAATTACATAGCAGCGGAAAAATATACAAAAACACAACTAGAAGTGATACACGGATACAGAGCTTTCCGAGCATCGTTCCAGCTGTAAATCAGGACCCTGTGAATATAAATCTGCAAAACCAAAACTACTAGCTGCCCGTGCGGAAAATAGGGGCACCCAGAGTTTAGGTTAAAACAATAAACTCCAGGTCAGTCATGTGACTGGTGTGAGAACTAAAACAGTTATAATTCTTTATTTTAAAGTTCGGTAAATCAAGGGACCACGCCGTATAACACGGAACGGGTTTCCTCCCAAGAATACCAGTGCATAAAACAAACAGCGCAATGCTAAATAAAGAAGAATGAAGCTGTTATAAGACCCAGGTCCCATCACACAATGCAACGCAAGCCGGAGGATAGGGTTTTCCCTTATAACAGCCAAAGCATGCTTGATACGTTTAAAACACATTATTTGATACTACAATAAGTGTATAGTGTCAAAACAATTTCAATCATAAATATCAATCATAGACGGCATGGGTACCATATATCATGTCGCCATACTAGTTCTACAATTAAAACCGCAATATCACGTATTGGAAATTGGATTTCCGTCATGAGCCGAGGCAAGGGGCAAGCTCCTCTCCGCGTTCGAGACACTCTAGCAAATGTCCCAGGACCCCACTATGATCCTTTGGAACCTCCAAGGCCGGTCCTCTCTTACTTTTGAGGATTGGCAATTCCTGAACACACGTTTCCCGGTCCTTACAGACCTATATCCGAGGCGCCTCGTATCCAACAACCACACAGGTGAAAAGTATATAAATGTCAGGGCTGGTAGGTCACTGACACCACCCTAGCTAGAAAGAAACGTCGTGCACTCCTTGGGTCCGTATCCCGTTTTTGACTCATACCGAGGTGTGAGGCTCGCGAATTCACGTTATACACAAAGCTATGCCACACAGGCCGTGCTTTGATCATCAACCACAAGACTTTGCTTTTCAACAGAAGCCTTGATCAATTGCCACTTACGCATGCCACACAGGCAATTCACTCCATGCGCTTGATATCCATCAATATATAACCCCTGAGCTCGTACGTCTCAGAGAAGGGCGTTAAGCAAGAGAATAAATTCTCCGCCGCCAAACAGATATATATTTAATAGAGATCAATCACACGGACTAAAATCCAATGTCAGACACACAGTCCATTTACTAGTCCGTTCTGGGTCTGAACGAAACCGGAGGCACTTTCCTCGCATATCCATCGATCTCCAAGTACGTCTGGACGATCACCGACTGTTTCCCTCATCTTGGGTGTACAGCCCAATCAAGATCATCAGTAATCACCCAAACGATGTGAAGACTTCCGGTCTTCAACCACCGTCTTCATCTTCGACATCTCGTCGAATCGGTTATTCAGAATGGGTATAAACCCGGCCTTTCTGAATAACCCACGTATATAATAAACGAATGTTACACAAACACAACAAACGCCTCATTCCAATTCAGAATATTCTTTTATTCACAATATCACATTCTTAGGGAAAGGTTCCCATTAATTTTATCCAAGATAAATTCTTCTAAATTTATTCTTTAATCCTCCTTTGGATATCATTTCAACTAGTCGGGATTAACGAGCCACACCGAAGTAATTATTTAGTTTATTTCCCAATCCCAACCTATATCCCATGGAGAAAACTGGTAATACTCCACATCTAACACCACTGTGTTATCGGTAAAATTAATTACCATTTCACGTTCAAATCTAATTAAAGATTTAACTATCGCTTTGGAGCAAAACTGGTGGTACTCCACTCTCGATCACTTTTCAGATTTGATAATTTAAATTATCAATTCACTTTTCAATCTAATTAAAGATTCATTAAAACTCCACTTAGTTTTAATCTTCTCAAAAATCAATATTCTGCCTTTAACTGGGTTAAAGAACCAATGTCATCAAAAACACGATTCACGACAAACCAAATCACATTTGATATTAAATACAAGGCTCTGAATAGAAAATATATCGGCTTATATTCAATACCAAATTCTGAAACCAACAAATATCGTATTGGAAATAACGATATAAAATATCTTTCAAATCCCCATAACAATATTTGTATAGTCACGAAATCCAACATCGAAATATCCCGAAGATAATTTCGATTCAGCTCCAGTCCAATCCACGTATTGGAAATTATCGATTATTTTCAAAATCACTTTCAAATTCAATTTATTTATTTTAAAAATAAATTGATTTCAATTCTAGTTCAAAACTAGTTCATTTCGATAAAAATCTATTTTTATCTTTTCAAATGTGGAATTTTCCAGCCCAAATCTTTCCAATTCACATATTATAATTTTACACAAATTATAGATATTTTTAGTAATTTTATCAAGGCCCGTACAATCGATTTCCAACAACGGTCATCGAACTGCACTTACAGCGACCTTTTTCGAATTTGATTTGGACATAATTCCAAATCCAACCGTTAGATTTCAAATTTCTAATATTCATTGGAAAGCTCTTTTCGATACGAACCCAACGGTTCCGGTTTTAGGAGAATCCGACGGTCGGATCTCCCGCAATGTCCGTTTGAAATAAATGGTCGAAATTCACGAACTACCGCGGCGCGGCGCGTTCTATTCAGGCCATTATATATATAATAGATATATATATATTATATATATTTCGTCGGTTTCCTTTTTAAAACGAACTTTATAAATCGTTTTAACTTCGTTTCAAAACCATTTCAACACTATTTCCATTCAAAGCCAAAATTGAATTCTTCTTTATAAATTCGTTTTAAAAATTCATTTCTATTCAATTCAAATTTTAATTCAATTTGAATTCATTTCAATTCACTTTCAATTCAATTTGAATTCGTTTTCAATTCATTTCATTTCGAAATCGTTTTCAATTCAATTCATTTCGAAATCGGTTTCAATTCAATTCATTTCGAAATCGTTTTCAATTCAATTCATTTCGAAATCGTTTTCAATTCAATTCATTCCTATTTTATTCAAATTCAAATTCACTTCCTATTCAATTCGAATTTTAATCTAATTCGATTGAATTTCATTTCAAAATATTTAGTTTTGAAATCACTTTTCAATATTCGTTGTAAAACGAATAAAATCGATATAAATATCGTTCACGTCAAAATAGCGCATCTCTAATCCACACGGCTTTATATATTTCAAAAACTTCTATTCAATTCAACACATGGACCTATATTTCTTTCAACACACGACTAATCTCAACACATGAGTACTGTCAACACATCACTATTTTTATTATGTGAAATATTTTATAAAACTATGGTATCTATCGTTTGATTTTCAATTAGACTTCTACTGGGAAGTAGTTCTAATTTTAAATGTGATAAAGATGTAATTTATTTTATTTAAAATATTTCACTCAACACATGAACATCGTCAACACATGACTATTTTTATATTCAACACATGAATTCTCTTTCATAATATTCATCATTTTTCAAATTGGAATGAGGCCCAATCAATCACCATATAACGTTAATTATATGGATTCCATACAACACATGTATATAATAGCTTTGAAAAATAATCAATCATCAACCAAAGTGCACTACACTGTATAAGCACCAAATATAAATAATTGACGCTTACACAGTCTGTCAATCGACCGATCGACATATTTAATCAATCAGGATGAGTGAACATCAAATTTCATCCCAACACCCGTGTGGGGTTTCAAACAATCAAACACAGATTTCATTTGTGCAGTTGGGCGATGTGTAAAATTTATCGACCCAATCAATATCAGTCAAATCAGTGTATATAAACAAATCGACCGATTTGTTTATAAATATTTATTTATTCACTTTCACGTTAAAAATTATATTTTTAACGATAAAACAATTTATCTTAACACTTGAATTTCTATTCAGTTCATTTATTCAATAAAATGATATTTTTATTTTTCTAACATATTTTAGAAAATTTCGGCGGCATAACGGCACGATACTAGAAACGGGACAAGGCCTAGCCTTATCCCTGGTCTAGTGAAGGCCCACGCCATTCACACATCAATCAAATCACTTTCGTTATGCAAACCACAAAATTTGGAGCAAGAGTCTAACCTAGTCTTACTCCTTCGCCTTATAACGGCGCACGTCTAATCCTAACCAATTTATCGATTCGATTTTTCACACCACAAACCACATTCAAACCAATATCTCAATCAATCACCAAACATCCAAACAAACATGTCCATGGTATGTGGACGGGTGTCGGGTGCTCCTAATAAGCACCGTCTGCATCCTAGTATATATATATATCTAGAAAAAGAGAATTAAGAGTGAGAAGTTCTCACCAGTAGCTATCCAACTTCTTGACTCTTCTTCTCGCCTTTTTATCGTCTTCTTGTGCCCGTAGTCACTACATATATAAAAATCACACATTTTTATATTTCGTTGTCTTTGAAATAAAAATCACATTTTTATTTATTCACTTGCAATTCAAAAATCATATTTCTATTCCGATATCATATAGATAAAAATTCCATTTCGAAAATATTTATTTCGCCCTTATAAAAATAAAGTTTTCGCCTTTATATAAAATAAAGATTTCGCCTTTTCTAATTTAAAGATTTCGCCTTTTCTAATTTAAAGATTTCACCTTTTCTAATTTAAAGATTTCACCTTTTCTAATTTAAAGATTTCACCTTTTCTAATTTAAAGATTTCACCTTTTCTAATTTAAAGATTTCACCTTTTTCAAAATAAAGATTTCATCATTATAAAAATCATCACTTTACTTCAACGTATATAAAATAAAAATCAGATTTTTATTTTGCTACATATACAAAGATGATATTTTTATATTCTCTATCCTATAAAGATTATATTTTTAATACTTTAAAAATATAAAAATCATATTTTTAATATTTCTATATAGTAAAGATTATATTTTTAATACTTCTATATAGTAAAGACTATATTTTTATCTTCCTACCATATAAAAGATTATATTTTTAATTCTTTAAAAATATAAAAACTATATTTTTATCACTTTAAAAATATAAAGATCGTATCTTTTACCAAATAAAAATCCTATCTTTTCACTTTTAAAAATACCGTCTTTTCTACTTTTAAAAATATCGTCTTTTCTCTTTTTAAAGTTTAAATCTTTTGCTATTTAAAATCTAAAAATAAAATCAGTTTTAAAATTCCTATTAAAAAAATTCGGTTTAAAATCCTAAAAAAAAACAGTCTATTTTCTGTTAATATAAAATAAAAATAAAATAAACTAATAAAATAAATAAAAAACTTACATCGCTTAACTAGGGTAGGGGTTTTCAGTGGCCGTCAGCAAGAAGTGGAGGGAGAGGAGCGGGACTGGGGGGGGGGGGGGGTTTGGCCGCGTCGGTCGTCGACTGGTGGGGTGTTGGGTTGAAGGAGGAGCGGAGGGAGCGTCGAGGCCTGGGGCGGCGTCGTCGTCGTGGGGAGGGTGGCCGGTTAGGGGTCGTTCGATTTGACGTGGAGGAGGAGGACAGGCGGACGGGAAGAAGAAGGGGGGGGGAGCGCTCGAATCAGCGGCGGCGGTGGGGTCCTGACCGCCGACGAGCGGTGGTGGGTGGCGGCTCCACCGCGCCCCCCTTTCATATTTTTTTCTTTTTTTTTTTTTTTTTTTTTTTTTTTTCTTTTCGATCTTAATTTCTGAAAATAACGGGGGGGGGGCCTGGGTAATAAGGAGGAAAGGGGTTTATTTATTTATTTTTTTTTATTATTATTTTATTTTAATTATTTTATTTGCAAATAGTTGACTTTTACATCCGACCTCGAAACGAGGTCCACCGCCTGTCATCCATAGCGTTTTACCCCCATTCCGCACACAATGGGATATGTATCGCAAGCTGGTTTGATCGTTACAATCAGTTTCCGTTGAAATTTACAATTTAAATCCTTTTATTGAATTTTAAACGTACATTTCAAATTACCGGGGTCACATACTAACTAGAAAAATTCCAGAAAAATATTTTCTAGTTTCGTATTGACGATACGGTCCTAACAAAACTAGTTTCGTCGAATTCTGAGACCGTTTGCAAAATGGCCAATTTCCAGTCGATTAAAATCAACTGAAACCGGTCAAACGCGTTTTCCTTTGCCACGCTCACATATTGATTCGAAAAAATTATGAAATTTGAAACCTAGCAATAATTTGACACTGCGGATCCAACAAAAGTGGTTTCGTCGAAATCCGAGGTCGTTTGCAAAATGTTCATTTTTAAGGGCCTGAATTCCATAGCGACTATTCAGAATTTTCAACTGGACATATCTTTTGATTCCCGCTATGAAATGTGGATTTGTCGGATTCGTTGGAAAGATATCCACAATTAGTTTCCATTATTTTTGGCTTCACTAAAATCCGGATTGTTTTGCACCCGGTACATTCAATTGAAGTTTGAAATCGAATTATCGAACTACCGCGCCATTTTCAATTCTATTTATAATTATATATAAATATTTATATTCTAACGACGACGTATATAATATATACGCCGAATTCTATTCAAAATAAATTTTCTCGTCGATATTATTTAAAATAATTCATTTTAAATATTCAAAATTCGCTAAAATCGCCAAAATAAAAATTTCAAACTGGCTCGCATTTTGCGGGTTATTACAGTATGAGTCAAAAACGGGATACGGACCGTTGGGAGAACACGACGTTTCTTTCTAGCTATGGGTGATATCAGTGACCTACCAGCCCTGACATTTATATACTTTGTACCAGTGTGGCTGTTGGAATGCGAGGCGCCTCGAATATATGGTCGATAATTGGCTCTATGTGAGCCGACATACAGACCATTATATAGGTCCTATACGATCGGGAAACGTGTGTTCAAGAATTGGCAATCCTCAAAAGTAAGAGAGGACCGGCCCAACCGATTCCAAGGATCGCTGTGTGTGGTCCTAAGACATTTGCTAGAGTGTCTCAAACGGAGAAGATCGTGCCCCTTGCCTCGACTCATGACGGAAATCGAATTTCCAATACGTGATATTTTGGTTTTGATTGTAGAGCCTAGTAAAGCAACATAGTGGTATGGGTCATTCATGCCGCCTAGGATTGATATTTATGATTGAAATTGTTTTGACACTATACACTTATAATAGTATCAAATGATTTGTTTTAAACGTACCAAGCATGTTTGGCTATTATAAGGTAAAAACCCTATCCTCCGGCTTGCGTTGCATTATGTGATGGGACTTGGGTCTTATAATAGCTTCATTTTCTTTATTTAGCATTGTGCTGTTGTTTTATGCACTAGTATTCTTGGGGTAAAGACTCGTTCCGTGTTATACAGCGTGCTCCCTTGATTTTACTAACTTTAAAATAAAGATTAATAACTGTTTTAGTTCTCACACCAGTCACATGACTGACCTGGAGTTTATTGTTTTAACCTAAACTCTGGATGCCCCTATTTTCGACACGGGCAGCCAGTAGTTTTGGTTTTGCATATTTATATTCACAGGATCCTGATTCACAGCTGGAACGATTCTCGGAAAGCTCTGTATCCGTGTATTACTTTCAGTTGTGTTTTGCATTATTTTTCCGCTGCTATGTAATTTATTGTAATCTCTGATATTTATCAAATGTATTTTATTTATTCATACTCTGTATATTCTTGTATCTGATGGAATTGTTGTAATTAACAGTGAAATATTCTTCTGTTTGTGTTCTGATTTTTCTTGTCCTCAAAGCGATTCATGCTTTCCTTCACGGGGAAGTCACGGGTTACTACAAATATTCAATTTATTTAAAATCCTTTTATTTTATTAAATAAATCGTTATGGTTTATAAACGATTGCATAGCGATTTTCTGAAAATTTGATTTGGACATAACTAAAAATCTACAATATGAAATCTCAATTTTTCTCTTTTATTAGAAATTATTGTTGAATTGACTTGAGCGTTTCTTATTTTAAAGAAATCTGACTTATAACGAATCCTATATACTTAGTTGAAGTTCAAATAGTCAAACTATGAACTACAACGTTGTGGCAAGCTTTAAAATTAATACGTTCATACTTCGTTAAATAATTAAATTCATTATTAAAACTCGAATCTAAACTCAATTAAATCTCTTAGATTATCCAATTCACACAATATTGCAAATTCAACTTATTTTTAAATGTTTCAGAATTAAATTTATTATTTGACTATTTATATCGATTAAATATTCAAAATTATTGAATTTAATCCATTTAAATTTCCAAATCAACTTTAAAATAATTAAATAAACTAATTGTTTAACCACTAAAAATCTGGGATGTTACATTCCTTACCCCTTAAAAGAATTTCGTCCTCGAAATTACTAAGTAGCACGGATGCTATAACTCTTCCACTTCTCTCAACCCATATGGTTAAGATCTTACACTTCATATCTTCTCAACTAAGTTCTTTACAGAACTTTTTAGTTCATGTCCATACTCAAATTTCCATGATTAATCTCAATTGGCCTGTCTGCCATTTTTGGACAATCCTTTACCACATTCTTTATTTCAATCCATATGCTCTCCTGCTATTTCCACATTTATTCAAATTGATTTTAAATCAATGTATCAACTTCATTATTTACTCTGTACTTTATTAATCACATCTGGTTTTCTAATCTCTTATACAATCGACAAGTCGATTTCTAATTATCAAAATTTTCATAGAAATTTTCTAACTCTTCAAAATTTTCGGAAAATTTCGCCATCATCTACTTTGCGTGATTTAATCGTTACAGATACAACTCGCCTCTCTAGGCCTTCTCTAATAAAAATAAAATCAAAAAGCCAAGCGGCTCATAAAAATCTCCTACTCAATTAAACATGTACCTTTGTCGAGCATTCAATTTGTTTCCTTCATTCACTTCATTCTATACCTATCTAACATACGCATATACATGCATTTCCAATTTTCATTGATTTCAAATCAATCCAACCCTTATGCTTTCAAAAAAATCAATCCAACCCTTTGAATTTAACCATATTCATCTTATTTCATCAATCCAACTCACTTAACCAAGTTAAGTTCTATCCACAAACACTATTTACTAATTAACTTCTCTAATCAATGATCTTCATCTCAAAATTCAAAATTCAAATTTTTATTTTTCAAAAATAAATATATTTAACTCACATGAGTTCATATTTGTTCAATAATTCAAGTTTGGGTTTCATTATTGGAAATCCGAGTTTTAATCACTTAAAACCCTTCCATTTTTAACTTGTTTTTAATTCAAACTATCTCTTCCTGGGAGGTTTTTAGTAACTTCACTTTTCTAAAAGAAAATTTTCTATTTTAGGATTCAAAACAACATGTTTTCTCAAAACCATTCAAAAACAATATATTTGGTAGTAATTTGTCACTTTGAAACTCGAAAATGAACAATGATGATGTTGCGATCCATCATCGGTATTATTTTCCAGCGATCGAAGTGAGTTCAATACTATATCACTTTCAAAACTCATTCTTAAACACTTCCTTTTGGAAGTTAGCTTAAAATATACTTCACAATGCTTGGAAAACATTTCCAATTCTCCTAGAATCTTAAAATTTCCATATATTTAATCTGAAATTCATTTACCAACACTTTTCCAAGTTATAGAGTTTTAATCATGGTTCTGGTTTAAATCCATATTCAGTTCATTTATAAAATTTATACAAATTTTATTTGGTTATATATATAACCATCTCAATTTTTATAATCCCATTTGATTATAATAACAACCTACACATCCAATATACTATAATAATCCCAAGATAAATACTTTCTTTATATCAAAATATACTTTGGGTAAAATTATTTCATTTACCCTCCTTCAAAACATAATGTGTAATGCTATGCTAAAAAAACATACTATGTCAGTTCATCGAATTCGAGTGTTTAGAAACCCCTATAGACATTGTGGTGCCCCACCATCGACCAAAATTCATACTCCACTCAACCAATAAATCCACACAATATAAACAATTTTTTACACAATCTAAGAATACGCTCTATCATATACATACACTCAAACTCAATCTAGGGTATTACTAGAGCTAAGGTTATCACCCAACCTTATGCTTGGGTACCACTATAATAAACCGACAAATCCTCGATCCTGATCATCGCCACAAATGCCATGTTGAATAACCAAGCACCTGAATTACCGGATCATTAATAGAAAGAAACTTGAGTGTGAGAAACAGAAAGAAAGAAAAGTTAGAATAGAAGAAAAGAAGATTACAATGACCACAAAATCAGAGTAGAGACAAATCTCACAGCGGACAAATAAAATATATTATATAACATAACTTTTGAAATACAGATATGTACTATATATACATATCATAATCAGAGTACAAAACATAATCATAGTGGAAATAAACTATAGATATATAATACTAAATCCTCATGCTCCAAGCTCTTCCAAGTATATACATATCATTACCAGACTACTTGACTGCCCGTACAAATTCTGGCACCTAAGAGTTTACGGGAAAACAAAACAAAATAAACTCTGCGTCAGTCATGGGTCTGTGTGAGTAAACTACAACCACTTGATTTAACTTTTAAAAATACTTTTAAAAGAAATTATAATCATAAGACCAATACACACATAAAAATGGACGATTTTTATCTTATGATAACCCGAAATATTCTTTGTATCAACACTATTCTGATATTATAATAGTGTCTAATCAAATCAATAGCAATCTAGCCAAAAGCTTGCATCTCACGCTCCATATACATAGTATACAATCACAAACCGTAGGTGCTTATTTGGTAATGGATTTCCAACTATGAAAAGGTATAAAACTACCTTCTGATAGTGCGTCTCCAGAGAGGAATACACTTGGTTCAACAAGAACATCTTGCAACCCGACCACACATGACCGGCCTCTCATTTCGCTCAAGTGTAACGAATATATTATCACTAATGGTTGTGATCAACAACCGTTGCCAAAAGCATATAGTAGCGATAAAATAAGAAACAAATGAATTTTCTCTAGATTAGGTGTAACACACCCTAATGGATGCAACCCACATAGCCATGTTGCCTGCCTGATTTTTATCATCTTCCCGTTTGATGAGGCCTGAGGCTACGTCTTACCTTTATAGCACCACAACATCATTCACTTTATATGTCACATCGTTGTATCCATCAAATCACTAATTGACGTCACCAAAAATACATTGGGTGTTAAGCTAAGAGAAGTTTCCTTCTCCGTCATTAATTGTGGTACGTTTGAAAAAATCAATGTACGTGACCATCTGAAAATACTCTATCAAACATCCATCCATATAAGTTGCCCTGGGATTGGAGAAACTGAAGGCGTCATCCCATCAATCCATCTTAGGCAATTTCTACCTAGGATTAACAAAATAGCTCTTGCACTTTACTCCATCTTCAATCATCTTCAGCATAATTTGATTCGCAATGATTATGCCCATACGTAATTGTTTTGGGATAATTAGATCTGATTTCGGTCTCTCCGTATTGACAACGGAAATATAAAATAGACCAAAACTTTGATAGCCAATTATTTAACTATAAAGGAAACATCCATACAACCAACAATCCTATTTCCAAATGGAAAATTTACTGATCATGCATCAAGAAACACTAAGACCTTTAAATTTATTTCTTATTAATTTATCATTTCCCAATTTCTCGTTTTTCCCTTTTCCATATCTTTCCCCAGATATTTCTCAAAACCTGTTTGGCCTCTCATTCTTTGATATACTTTTCCACTGATATTTTGATATGCTTCCAATAGAAAACCCTTTTGATGTTGTTTAATGTTTTTTTTACCCTAGAGTGGCTACTTAGTGGTGTTGAATGGAACTCTTATAGGATGATTCAAGGAGATGTGAGTGAGTATGATCAAGTAATATGTTTCCTTTATAAAACATCAACCCATCCAGAAGCTTTATTTAGTGTTGTCTATTGTGCCATTGATTATTTGCACTTTCTTTAAGATATAAAATGGTCTGGCTTCTATTTCTTTTCTAAGTTCACTAATCCAATCATCTTGTACCAGAGATAAGTTGTGTACATCTGGATTTTCATGCATCCCTAAGAGAGTGCAAACTATATCATTCTCTTTTCCTTTTTTATATTCAACAATATGATCATAACTATGCAATTTTGCCAACGTTTTCCTCGAATTCCCGCTGTTAATTCCTGAGATAGTAGATGTTGTAGACTTTGATGATCTGTGCGTATAATTAATTTTCTGTCCAGTAAGTATTAAGACCATTTTTTGTAGCTAAGATAAGTGTTGGCTGCTCGTTTTCAAAACTAGATTGGTGCAGATTTCTTCCTTGAATTGCTTCACTAAGGTATGAAATTGGCTTATTGTTTTGTATAAAAAATTCCCTAAACTTTTTCCACTTGCGTGACATTCTATACCAATGTCTTTAGTGAAATCAGGCAATAAAAGAATGAGTGGATTAGTTAAAAATGACTTTGACTTAAAAGATGCATCAGTAGCTTCCTCAGTCTAGTGGAAAGAATTATTTTTTAGCATGCATGTAAGAGGCTTAGCTATCATGTAACAACCCGTAATTTTCTACTATTTCGTTTAATAGGATTTTAACATTTTATGGTAATAAATAAAATTTAATGACTTTAATTATGTAAATTTTATAAGTAACATTTAGTTATAATTGAAATTCAATTTTTATTAGGTAATAATCGAATTTTGAACTTAAAATGATGGGAAATTTATTTATAAATTTATTTTAAACCTTATTTTCGATCGGATAAAATTAATGAACCTTTGAATTCAACTGAAAGCGAATAATTGAAATTTGAGAATTTCTATTACTTAATTAACCTGAAAATAGCCATTTTGGCCACTATCTCGGAATTCGATAAAACCAGTTTCATCGGATCCATAATAGTAAATTATTGTAGAACTCCAAATTTCGTAGCGATCAGACTTACCGTTTAGTTGTACGACGCTAAAACGCGTTGCAATTAGTTTAAGTAATTTAAATCGATTTAAACTAATTTTGATCGGTAACTTTTGAATATGATGGAATTAGGACTCAAGACCTGTTCCAATTAATCCTAAAGTATCAAAACGTTATTTTCAATATATAGATTGTTGGGTTTCTGATTAGAATTATGGATGCGCAAAATATGTTCATTTTGACGATAAACGTTTTATTTTGGGCCAATCGGGGATATGCATCTAAACTCATTCGATGAACACTATAAATTATCATTACCATCCCTAGTGACACAACCCGAAATCCTTATCCGGCCTAGACCGAATGAGAATGCGGATTGCTTGAGAACATGACGCATCAGAACACAAAACAACATAACTTTTCATAGCTATTACAACAATATTACATCTGAGTGCAAGAATATCAAAGTACGAATAAATATTACACAGCGGAAAAATAATATCAGAAATTAAATTACATTGCAGTGGAAATTAAAATATATAAATACAATGCATAGTGAAAGTACATCAACGAACAAAACTGAAAGAAATACACGGATACAAAGCTTTCCAAATGTTGCTCCAGTTGTAAATCAGGATCATGTTAAATAGAAATCCGCAAAACCAAAACTACTAGCTGCTCGTGTGGAAAATAAGGGAACCTAGAGTTTAGAAGAAAACAATAAACTCCGAGTCAGTCATGGGACTGGTTGAGAACTTAAAACAGTTATTAAAATTTTACTTTAAATTAAGGTAATTCACGGGACCACGCCGCATAACACGGAACGGGTTTACTCCTATGAATACTCTGAAATAAAACAATTCATAAACAACACAATACTTTTTGGAAAATGAAGCTATTATAATACTCAGGTCCCGTCACACAATGCATGAAACGATCCAAACTAGCCCTTACAGGAAAGCCCGGATTGAGTAGAGAACTAGACAAATTAGAACACAAAAAGAAGAACATTTCATTGCTATTACAACAATTTATATCAGAGTACAAGAATATACAGAGTATGAACAAATAATATACATTTGATAAATATTAGAGATTTACAAATTACAATGCAGCAGAAAATAAAACAAAACACAGCTGAAAGAAATACACGGATACAGAACGTTCCGAATATAGCTCCAGCTGTAAACCAGGATCCTGTGAATATAATATCTACTAAACCGAAACTACTAGTTGCCCATATGGAAAATAGTGGCACCCAGAGTTTAGGTCTAAACAATAAACTCCAGGTCAGTCATGTGACCGGTGTGAGAACTAAAACAGTTATTAATTTGATTTTAAAGTTAGGAAAATCAAGGTACCATGCCGTATAACACGGAACGGGTTTACCCCCAAGAATACCAGTGCATAAAACAAACAGCGCAATGATAAATAAAGAACAATGAAGCTATTATAAGACTCAGGTCCCATCGCACAATGCAACGCAAGCCGAAGGATAGAGTTTTACCTTATAATAGCCAAATATGCTAGGTACGTGAAATTTATCTTTTATTATTACTGGTGCATATATGTTTCAAAAACAATATCAATCATAATGTATCAATCATAGACGATATGAGCGTCCTATGCCACTATCCCGCCATATATATTTACAATTAAAACTGAAATGTCGTATAGGAAATTGGATTCCATCTGCAACACCCCGTAATTTTATAACATTAAAATTCACAAATTAAAGTATAATTAATTTTTAGAAAAGAAATAAGTGAAATGGGTTGCGCAGAGAAATATATATATTGATATATATATATATATATAAATTAAAAATTAAATAAATAAATATGCGAAAAAGTTCAAAACAGCGAATTGGGAGGGGAAATAACCGAACCGGCCCATTTTTGAGGTCGACCCGAGCCTCGCTGGGTCGACTAGGGGTTAATCCAGGGTGTTTGGCTGTCAACCCGTGGGCCGATTCGCTCAAATGCAGATTTTGCATTTGATTGGTTCTCATGGTTCAGGGTTAATCTAATGGTCCTAAATAACTTCCTACACCTATAAATACATCCTAATGCTAACCCTAAACCTAATTAAAATAGAATAGTTACCGTCGCCATGGAAATCAATGGAGCCGCCGCCAACTAAGAAAGAAGAAAAGCAAATTCAATTCTAATTCTCTCAACCCTAAAGCAAAGCAAAACTCTCTCTTTTCTTCTCCAAATTGTGAGTATGATGATCTTAACAAGATTATTATCATTTTAATTAGGTTGAGTTATGAATGGATTATGAGTAGATGATGTGAATTATCATATATGTTGTTGTAAACCCCTTTTGCTATCATGTATATTGTAAATCCTGATGATATCTTATATGTTGTAAATCATGCTATGATGATGTTATGTATGTTGAAAGTTTCTATGCAAAGTTGTGATGAATCATACATGTTAAAAAGGCCATGATGTTACCATCTATGCTAGTTAGTTCATATTAATTAAATCATCATGTTTGGGTTATGTTGATCTATATGACAAGTCACATATGCAAGTTAGATTGATTAGAAAAGTTATGAACATATGCCAAGACATCTATTATGACATCTAGAATTATGCTATGACATATGTGATATTCTATGCTAGTTCACACCATCATTATGTTGCCTAAAAACCCCATATGCAAGTTTATGTATAGATTTGGGCTATGATCATATCATGTAAATTGAGACATTTAACAAGTTGACACCTTTTGATCCTTAACACGTGTAGTTTATACAAGTTTCACCCCTATTATGATTAGATTTATTTTAATTGTCTATATGTTGTGATAATTTATCTTTGTGCTAGGTGTTAGACTATACAAGTCTAGCCCATATTATGCGTTGAATAAGCGAACGTATAAACGTGGGGTAGGGGTAATATTAAGGATTTAATATTAAAAAGTTGGGGTGCAATTGATATGATTTTACATGCCATAGGTGGATGGCCATAATTGAGTCAATTATGGACATCATTAAAAGTTGACTTAATTAATAATTTGAATAGGGAATTATTAAAACTGGGGTAAAAGATTTTAAGTGTTAATCAATGCTTAGGACACGAGGTTGGACTCGTTTGTGACGTAAACCTGCCCGGACCCACCCGGCAAATCCAGTGGTCACAAATGTCAGCCCAATGTGAGAGGTCCTAGGCCTAAACTAAAGCATAACGGTTGTAAAGACACGATGTTAGACTCTTTTATGGTGTAAGAATGCCCGGACCCGCCTGGCAAATCCAGCTGCCATAAATGCCAGTCTAATGTGAGAGGTCTTTATGAGGTTATGGCCTGAATGAATTAAGAAATACTTAACTAGATAAACATGTAAGGTGGGACATGGGGGTTAAGTAGGTGCCTTGGGTGGCATGAGGAATCTAGGGGGTGCCCTTAGTGGCATGTGAAATACGATTAGTAAGACTTAACCAAACACACATGTAAATGAACATGACTAAGAGGGTTAAGTGGGATATACTAGTAGCAAGCTTAGGTGGGTAGCTTGTGGGGGCCCATTTCGACCAGTATCCCAAACGTATCTTTGTGGGCTCGACCCAAGTCGAGGACGGGACACGCATGCTAGGTTTGACTGTAAGAGGCCAAAACGGGGAGCGGTGGCAACGCAAGTCCAACCAGTTTCGTATGCGTGTGTGCACCCAGGCTGCTAGGTAAGACGTTGTTGCATCGTGTAGGTATAAGCCGTGCATTCTCAAGTTGTATCGGGTTGCCACTTTAGGGGAGTGATACACCCCACTATGGGGCCAGCACGGGTATCTACGAGTAGGGAGCCGATCGAAAGTGGGTAGTGGGGTACACCTAGTGGAGATAGGGGCAGACGACACCTATGTAGTCAGCTAGGGGTACGTAAGGCTATTTATAAAGTTTTTGTGTGAAGCAAGTGGGATCAAACAATAGGGTGACTTGTGTGGTGCAGTGTAGTAATGTGCGGTGCAGTGTAGTAATCATTCGTTAGTAATTAGGTGTGCCTTTACCGTTATCTTTAACGTTATCTTAAACTCTATCTTTATCTTCCTAAGAGTTCATAGACATTTACTTGTCTTCCAGCTTATGCCTTAGTCTAGTTATTTTGATAATACTATTGTTAGAATTATCATACTCGCCAGACTTTATGTCTGAACCCCTCTATTTCTATCCTTTTTCCCCCTCCAGGTCCTCAGGTTGGGCCCAGCTCTAGTGGAGTTTGATTGAATTGCTTCATCTCTCTTTCGAAAGCTTGGACCGTTGAAGTAAAGTCCAACTTGTTATCTTTTTAATGGCTATTTATGTAATGGGATTATGTATTTTGTTTTTATGAAGATGGATATTGTACTTGGTTATGATCTATGGTTTTACGATGTAACAAACATGTTTAATTTCCGCTGCAATAAAATGAAGTTTTAGATTTCCAAGTACTATTTATTATCTGTCTTGTTGTAATTTTTCTGTTCCATATTCACTTATAACCTCCATGGAAGTTAATGCATTCCCTTTGTGAGTGACATTAATGGACGTGGGGTGTTACACGTGGTATCAGAGCTTAAGGTTACCAAAACAGATAAAAATACTTTAGAAAAATAGTTATTTTTGGAAGAAGTGCTTTCAAAAACATGTTTTAATGAGAAATTTAAAGAGAAAAGTTTTTAAGAAAAAAAAACATAATCCCCAATAGCCCATATCTTTATCTTTCTAATTCTCCATTCTGAATCTTTCCTTTTTCGTTTCAGCATGGCTGAAGATCTTAATCTACCCGACGGTGTAACGATACCAGGATGGTATAGGAGGTTATTAGAGGCTAGGGCCACTGCAGGTCCAGCCAATGTTCCTCCACCACCAGTTGCACCCGTCCCTCCTCCTCCTCCTTGCGTAGATACTTTTGCAAAGATGTGCAAGGAATTCAAAGCTATGGGTGGAAAACCCTTTCAAGGGTCAGTAACGTTTATGGAAGCTAGAGATTGGCTTAAGGAGGTGGAAGAATTGCTAGAAATCTTTGAAGTAGAAGAAGGGAGGAGAGTTCGTTTAGCAGCTTGGTTAATGAAGGGAGAGGCCTCGTTTTGGTGGGAGGTCACTAATGGGGAGCGTCCTGTTGACTCTTGGGCGTATTTCTGACGTAGGTTCGAGGCGAAGTTTCTCTCAAGGGCGGAAGAAAATCTATATATGGAAAGGTTCTTGACATTGAAGCAAGGAAGCTCATCAGTGAAAGAATATGTCAATAAATTTAATCAGTTAGCAAGGTTTGGCTTGGACTTAGTAAACACGCCGGAGAAGAAGGCTCTAAGGTTCGTGAATGGCTTGAATGAACCATTGCAAGGGTTGGCTATGACCCACATCCCGATGGGGGCCACCTTTGAGAAGTTAGTAGAAATGGCGCTCATGCATGAGGAGAAAAGCACTAAAGCTGATAAGGCACCCGAGAAGAATGGGGATCAGAAGAAACCACAACAGCAAAACAAGAAGGGTGGCAAAGGCAACAGTGCTAAGGGAAAGAAGAAATGCTTTAACTGTGGGACACCAGGCCATCTCAGCAAGGATTACCGAAAGAAAAAGAAGACTGGCTGTTTTCACCGCGGTGAAGCAGGACATCTAGTGAAGGACTGCCCAAAGAAGGGGCAGAGGACAGGGGCTACCTCGGGAGGACAGGTGTAGGCTCTTATAGCACCAGGGTAGGTAAGGGGACAAGTTCAGGCTCTCGCGGTCCCACCGCTGCAAGAACGAGGTAGAACCATTTCTGTTGAAAGCTTAGTTTTTCTGTTTGATCATCATGTCCGTACCTTTTTCGATTCGGGTGCATCGCATTCGTTTATTTATACATCATTAGTTGAATCACTGCACCTAGATACTAGTATTGTTACTGATCCCTTAGTAGTCTCAAATCCTTTTGGTGGTTCGGCTCATCTTTCTATGATTTGTCGGGATTTGAGAGTGTTTATCTTGGGCGTTGAGTTTGAATGCAACGCCTTTGTCCTTGGTTTCACGGGCTGTAGTTTGATTCTAGGGGTGGATTGGCTAGCCAAGCATGGTGCCATCCTAGACTGTGAAAGGAGGGTAGTTAGACTATTGATTCGTTGTAGAAAAACCCTCATATTTCTTGCGACCCTAGGGGTTCAGTGATGCTTAGCTGCCTAGAATCTTCTGACGCATCTAACGATGATTAGGAACCTGTTTGTGTGGTCTGTGAGTATGGAGACGTCATTGATAAAGTGCGGGGTTTACCCATAGGCGCGGAATAAGTTTTTGTATGTGCTTAATAGATTAAGCAAAGCCCGTTATGTAATCAGCGGTAGTTTTGGAGCAAGACTGACAAGGGCGGCCAGAGTCGGTCAAGTGCTCAATTGATTGACCATCTTACTAGTATCATCTCACGTAGGTCGTCTGAATTCGAAGGAGGTATCCCTTGGGTGTTTTTCTGATATTGGTTTAGGCCTTTGGGGCTTGCACTTGGGGGATGTCGAATTCGACTAGCATGGTCTGCGTGAGAGATGGATAGTTGTGACGATTTTACATGGGATAATATCCTGGTTTTATCTAGAAGCAGAGAAGAGCATGCCCTATGTCTTAGGGAAAGCTTAGGGACCCAACAAGTGCACTAGCTTAAAACTAAGTTCTGCAAGATATCATTTTTGGAGGAAGGAAGTGAGGAATTTAGGGCATGTGGTCTTTAGGGAAGGGAGATATGTTAAGGTGGATGGAGTTCTTAGCATCCTACGAATTCGAGATAGCATATACCCCTGGCAAGGGTAACGTGGTGGCAGATTCCTTAAGTAGAAAAAGATTATCCTTAAGTCCTTTGTTTGTTGAGCGGCGAAGTTTAGAATTCATTTCGATGTTTGACTTTAGACCTTCCGTTGATTTTGTACCCGGTTTGCTAGCATCCTTGGAGGTCAGACCTACGCTTTTGGGATGGACTGGCGAGGCACAGCGAGACGACCCGCAGTTGGTTGAGTTAGTAGAAAAACTCAAAGGAGGGGAGTCATCAAGCCATCTCCGTAGGTATACCCTAGACGATAAGGGTTGGTTACGTAGGGACGGTAGACTTTGTGTACCAAAAGACGATGACCTAAGGAAGACTATTCTTGAAAAAGCACATCATTCGAAGATGATCATTCATCCCGGCGGGGACAAGATGTACAAAGACATGAAGAGAGTTTACTTTTGGGCCGGCATGAAGAAAGACGTGGCCGAGTATGTCGCTAGATACTTGGTATGCCAACAAGTAAAAGCAGAGCAAAAGAAACCCGGTGGGTTGCTTCACCCATTGGAGGTTCCACTATGGAAATGGGAAAGCATCTCGATGGATTTTGTGGTTCCGCGATCGAGGAAGGGTAATACGGGAATTTGGGTTATAGTAGATAGACTTACTAAGAGCGCCCATTTTATTCCCGTGAAGATTAAGAGGACTGCTCCATGGTTAGCTTCTGTATATGTTCGAGAGATAGTTCGTTTGCACGGTGTTCCTTCTAGCATAGTGAGCGACCGCGATCCTATTTTCACTAGCGAATTTTGGAGAAGCTTACAAGAGGCAGTAGGGACTCAGTTATGTTTGAGCGCCGCATATCATCCTCAGACGGACGGTCAGACTGAGAGGGTGAATCGCATTCTAGAGGATCTGTTGAGGCTATGTATCCTAGACTATGGGGGTACATGGGAAGAGCATCTTCCATTGGTTGAGTTCGCATATAATAATAGCTTTCAGTCCAGCATTGGTATGACACCATTCGAAGCTCTATATGGACGACCTTGTCGTTCACCTACATGTTGGTGGGAATCTACGGATAAGATCTTACTTGGGCCCGATATGATTAGGGAGACTTCGGAGAAGATCGACTTGATTCGAAGGAGGATGAAAGCAGCGCAAGATAGGCAGAAATCTTATGCGGATAAGAGGAGGACAGATCTCGAGTTTGAAATTGGGGACATGGTCTTTGTCAAAGTGTCTCCATTACGAAACGTTGTTCGCTTTGGGTCCGTTGGGAAATTAGCACCAAGGTTTGTAGGGCCGTTTCCTATTAAGGAGAGGATTGGACGGATGGCGTAAAGAGTGGAGTTGCCCGAGAGACTTAGTGGTGTACATGACGTATTCCATGTGTCACATTTGAGGAAGTGCTTGCACGAGACCGCGGAAGTGGTAGAGTCGAGCTTGCTTAGAGAGGTGGAGATAGAGCGTGATGTGACAGTTCGACGAGCTCCTACGCGCATTCTTGGGACGGAGATCAAGAGGTTGAGGAATCGAGAGATCAGACTAGTCAAAGTGCAATGGGGAGATGATGAGAGCAACGCTAATTGGGAGACAGAAGAGAAGATGCGTTCACAATACCCTTTTCTTTTTTAGGGTATGTCTTTTAATTTCTCCTTTATCGCTTAGCTTGTACTTATCTTATCTTTAGTATATCCTCTCGCTAGTATCTTTGACCTTTAGTTAGGATAATCCTATGGTGGAAACATGTGTTTGAGACATGTTATGTATGGTGGATGCAAAGTGGATGCAAGTGTTTGCTAGTGGTTGCTCGTGGATGCATATACACACACTATTAGGCACCAGATCGGCTCAGTCACTTCATATTGCATATTGCATATATATGGATGTATTTAGTAAAATGGATGTATAATGGTTGTATTATCATATAGTTGCTGCATTCGGGTGGATGGTTGTGACGCATATAGAATTAATATGTATCATTAGGAATCTTTTGCATACATATTGGACGCATGACACTATCATGAATTGCACTAAGGAGGTCGACTGAATCAGTAGGCGACCTAATTTTGCATTAGATATGGACATATACACACACTGTGCATACAAACATTAAAGCATTAGAAGTCTTTTAAGGACAATGGATGCTTGTGTTTGATGGTTGAGTAGATGAACGATTAGATGGTAGGATATACATTCTTCTTGACTTGGAGATTTCGGGGACGAAATCCTTTAAGGAGGGGAGAATGTAACACCCCGTAATTTTATAACATTAAAATTCACAAATTAAAGTACACTTAATTTTTAGAAAAGAATAAAGTGAAATGGGTTGCGCAGAGAAATACATATATATTGATATATATATATACAAAAATTAAAAATTAAATAAATAAATATGCGAAAAACTTCAAAACAGCGAATTGGGAGGGGAAATAACCGAACCGGCCCATTTTTGAGGTCAACCCGAGCCTTGCTGGGTCGACTAGGGGTTAATCCAGGGTGTTTGGCTGTCAACCCGTGGGCTGATTCGCTCAAATGCGGATTTTGCATTTGATCGGTTCTCACGGTTCAGGGTTAATCTAATGGTCCTAAATAACTTCCTACACCTATAAATACATCCTAATGCTAACCCTAAACCTAATTAAAATAGAATAGTTACCGTCGCCATGGAAATCAATGGAGCCGCCGCTAACTAAGAAAGAAGAAAAGCAAATTCAATTCTAATTCTCTCAACCCTAAAGCAAAGCAAAACTCTCTCTTTTCTTCTCTAAATTGTGAGTATGATGATCTTAACAAGATTATTATCATTTTAATTAGGTTGAGTTATGAATGGATTATGAGTAGATGATGTGAATTATCATATATGTTGTTGTAAACGCCTTTTGCTATCATGTATATTGTAAATCCAATGTTATGTGATGATGGTATCTTATATGTTGTAAATCATGCTATGATGATGTTATGTATGTTGAAAGTTTCTATGCTAAGTTGTGATGAATCATACATGTTAAAAAGGCCATGATGTTACCATCTATGCTAGTTAGTTCATATTAATTAAATCATCATGTTTGGGTTATGTTGATCTATATGACAAGTCACATATGCAAGTTAGATTGATTAGAAAAGTTATGAACATATGCCAAGACATCTATTATGGTATCTAGAATTATGATATGACAATTATGATATCCTGTGCTAGTTCACACCATCATTATGTTGCCTAAAAACCCCATATGCAAGTTTATGTATAGATTTGGGCTATGATCATATCATGTAAATTGAGACATTTAACAAGTTGACACCTTTTGATCCTTAACATGTGTAGTTTATACAAGTTTCACTCCTATTATGATTAGATTTATTTTAATTGTCTATATGTTGTGATAATCTATATTTGTACTTGGTGTTAGACTATACAAGTCTAGCCCATATTATGCGTTGAATAAGCGAACGTATAAACGTGGGGTAGGGGTAATATTAAGGATTTAATATTAAAATGTTGGGGTGCAATTGATATGATTTTGCATGCCATAAGTGGATGGCCATAATTGAGTCAATTATGGACATCATTAAAAGTTGGCTTAATTAATAATTTGAATAGGGAATTATTAAAACTGGGGTAAAAGATTTTAAGTGTTAATCAATGCTTAGGACACGAGTTTGGATTCGTTTGTGACGTAAACCTGCTCGGACCCGCCCGGCAAATCCAGTGGTCACAAATGTCAGCCCAATGTGAGAGGTCCTAGGCCTAAACTAAAGCATAACGGTTGTAAAGACACGAGGTTAGACTCTTTTATGGTGTAAGACTGCCCGGACCCGCCCGGCAAATCCAGCTGCCATAAATGTCAGTCTAATGTGAGAGGTCTTTATGAGGTTATGGCCTGAATGAATTAAGAAATACTTAACCAGATAAACATGTAAGGTGGGACATGGGGGTTAAGTAGGTGCCTTGGGTGGCATGAGGAATCTAGGGGGTGCCCTTAGTGGCATGTGAAATACGATTAGTAAGACTTAACCAAACACACATGTAAATGAACATGACTAAGAGGGTTAAGTGGGATATACTAGTGACAAGCTTAGGTGGGTAGCTTGTGGGGGCCCATTTCGACCAGTACCCCAAACGTATCTTTGTGGGCTCGACCCAAGTCGAGGACAGGACACGCATGTTGGGTTTGACTGTAAGAGGCCAAAACGGGGAGCGGTGGCAACGCAAGTCCAACGGGTTTCGTATGCTTGTGTGGACCCAGGCTGGTAGGTAAGACGTTGTTGCATCATGTAGATATAAGCCGTGCATTCTCAAGTTGTATCGGGTTGCCACTTTAGGGGAGTGATACACCCCACTATGGGGCCAGCACAGGTATCTACGAATAGGGAGCCGATCGAAAGAGGGTAGTGGGGTACACCTAGGGGAGATAGGGGCAGACGGCACCTATGTAGTCAGCTAGGGGTACGTAAGGCTATTTATAAAGTTTTTGTGTGAAGCAAGTGGGATCAAACAATAGGGTGACTTGTGCGGTGCAGTGTAGTAATCATTCGTTAGTAATTAGGTGTGCCTTTACCGTTATCTTTAACGTTATCTTAAACTCTATCTTTATCTTCCTAAGAGTTCATAGACATTTACTTGTCTTCTAGCTTATGCCTTAGTCTAGTTATTTTGATAATAATATTGTTAGAATTATCATACTCGCCAGACTTTATGTCTGAACCCCTCTATTTCTATCCTTTTTCCTCCTCCAGGTCCTCAGGTTGGGCCCAGCTCTAGTGGAGTTTGATTGAATTGCTTCATCTCTCTTTCGAAAGCTTGGACCGTTGAAGTAAAGTCCAACTTGTTATCTTTTTAATGGCTATTTATGTAATGGGATTATGTATTTTGTTTTTATGGAGATGGATATTGTACTTGGTTATGAACAATGGTTTTATGATGTAACAAACATGTTTAATTTCAGCTGCAATAAAATGAAGTTTTAGATTTCCAAGTACTATTTATTATCTGTCTTGTTGTAATTTTTCTATTCTATATTCACTTATAACCTCCATGGAAGTTAATGCATTTCCTTTGTGAGTGACATTAATGGACGTGGGGTGTTACACCATCTGTGAACCTAGGCAAGGGATCGTCCTCACCGATTCGAGAAACTCTAGCCTACCATGTCTCAGTATACAGCCGCAACTGTACCCTTAGGTAACTGCAGGGCCAGTCCACACTAAGTGCAACGTGGATTCATAACTCCTGAACATGTGTTTCCCCACCCTATAGGGCGCAAATCTGGTCAGTATGTCAACCAGAACATCCATCGGCCCCGTAGTGACCGATATAATCGAGGAGCCTCTCTATCCATCAAGTAATATGCAACATCCACATGAGTAAAATGTCTGGGCTCCATACCATGACACCACTCCTGGCTAGAAAGAAACGCACTGTCCTCCCTACAGTCCTTCTCCCGTTTCTGGTTCACACTGGGGTGTGAGGCTCGCGAATTAACGCTACACAAAGCTATACTATATTAAATCCATGCTTTGATCATCAACCACAAGACTCTTCTTTTCAACAGAAGCCTTGATCCTTTGCATCTCAACATGCCACACAGGCAATTCACGCCATGCGACTGATGTCTATCGATATATAACCTCTGAGCTCGTATGTCTAAGAGAAGGGTGTTAAGCAAGAGAATAAATTCTCCGCCACCAAACAGATATATATTTAATAGAGATCAATCAACATAGAATAAAATCCAATGTCAGACACACATCCATTTACAAGTTTGTTCTGGGTTTTAATGAAACTAAAGGTACCTTATTCCTCGTCCCATATGTCCAATACAGGAGAGAGGCTCTCGCATATCCGGTCGATCTCCAAGTACGTCTAGACGATCAACACATATTACCTTGTCTTGGGTGTACAACCCAATTAAGACTTCAGTAATCATCAAAACGATGTGAAGACCTCCGGTCTTCAACCCCTGTCTTCATCGTCGACTTATCGTCGAATCAGTTATTCAGAATAGGTTTAAACCTGATCTTTCCGAATAACTTGCATATATTATAAATAAGTGCTACAAAAACACAACATATGACTCACTCCAATCCAGAATATTCTTTTGTTCAAATATTCACATCATTAGGGAAAGGTTCCCATTAATTTTATCAAAGATAAATTCTTAAAATTTATTCTTTAATCTTCCTTTGGATATCAAACCAAATTAGGGTTTATCCAAACTAGTCGGGATTAGCGCACCTTACCGAAGTAATCATTTCTTTTATTATCCCAATCCCAACCTATTCATCCCATGGAGCAAAACTAGTAATACTCTATATCTAACACCACGGTGTTTTCGGTAAATTTAATTACCATTTCACGTTCAAATCTAATTAAAGATTTAACTATCGCTTGGAGAAAAACTGGTGATACTCCATTCTCGCCCATTTTCCCAAATTTGAAAATTTAAATTATCATATCCTCATTTCGATCTAATTAAAGATTCATTAAAACTCCACTTAGTTTTAATCTTCTCAGAAATCAATATTAATGATTATTTAATTTTGGAAAATAAAACATGTCGCATCGACAATCTACACAGTACTATTGATTTCTGCTGATATATAACCTCTAAGCTCGTACATCTTAGAGAAGGGTGTTAAGAAAGAGAATAAATTCTCAACCACTAAACAGATATATATTTAGCAAAGATCAACCATACAGTTCGAAATACAATGTTAGGCATGTAATCATGTCTTTAATTGGGTAAAAGAACTAATATCATTTAAAACATAGTTCACGATAAACCTAAATCACATTACATTAATTCTGGAATCTTCACGGAAAACAGATCGATATATATACAATCGATATCAATTTCCGTATCCGACTAATAATATAAATGGAATAACGACCAAGCCTTTTAAATTCCATATATATTACCAATCTTCCTCCACATAAGTTCACTTTGATTATTATCAAATCGAATTCCATTCCATTCCAATTTGTTGTATTCAATTGGAAAATTTTACTTTGGAAAATTTCCTTTAAATCTAAATCAAAAGTTATAAATTCCAAATCACATTTCATTGTAAATCGGGTTAAAAAACAAATGCCGTTAAAAACACAGTTCACAATAAACCCAATTCACATTCCCTTTTATTCAAATTATTAAATATAATTGGAAACTCTAATAATCTTAATTAAAAGATTTATCCTTTTCACACGGGGTTCAAGAACAATGTTACTGAAAACACCACTCACGACAAAACCAAAATCCAGTTCTTTTATTCAATTCCAATTAAATATTAATTAATTTGAAAACTTCACTAAACCTTAATTAAAAGATTTATTCTTTTCTCAACTGGGTTTAAGAACAGTGTTAATTAAGACACCATTCACGACAAACCCAAAATCCAATTCGATATCAAATACAAGGCTCTGAATAGAAATTATATCGGCTTATATTCAATATCAAATTCTGAAACCAACAAATATCGTATTGGAAATAACAATATAACTATATCTTCCAAATTTCCATAACCATCTCCGTATAATTGCAAAATCCAACATCGAAATACTACGAAGATGGTTTTCATTCAAATCCACTCCAATTCATATATTGGAAATTTTGATTATATTAAAACTATTCACAAATTTTTATTTAAAAATTATTGGATTTCAAATCTAGTTAATAACTAGTTCATTTCGATAAAAATATATTTTTTTATCTTTACAAACATGGAATTTTTCATCCCAATTCTTTCCAAATTATTTATTATGATTTTAAAAAATTATTAATGTTTTTAATAATTTTATTGAGGCCCTTTCAGTCGATTTCCATAAACGGTCATCGAACTGCACTTATAGCGACCTTTTCTAAATTTGACTTCGACATTATTCCAAATCCAACTGTTAGATTTCAAATCTCTTATATTCATTGGAAAGCACTTTTCGATACGAACCAAACGGTTCCAGTTTTAGGAGAATTCGACGGTCGGATCTCCCGTAATGTCAACATGAAGTCAATGGTCGAAATTCGCGAACGGTTGCGGCGCGGCGTGTTCTATTCATGCCATTATATATATATATATATATATATATATATATATATATATATCGTCGATTTCCATTTAGAACGTATTTTATAAATCGTCTTTAAATTCGTTTTAAAACGATTTTAACTTCATTTTCAATTTCAAATCAAAATTGAATATTCTATATCATTATAAAATATAAATGATAATATTTTCAAAATTATAGGTTTTGAAATCATTTCCTTTTCGATATTCATTATAAAATGAATAAAATCGATATAAATATCATTCACAATAAAATGGTGCAAATCTAATCAACATAGCTCATATATTTCAATATTTTCGTGTCCATCCAAAATCGGACATCAAAATCATATTTTGATCCTTTACAGAATATTATTTTGAAATATTCGCTATTTTAAAATATTCATTATTTTAAAATATTTGTTCTTTCTGAATTGGAATTAGACACAATCAATTACCATATAATGTTATTTATATGTATTTCATACACACATGTACACAACAATAATTATACACAGTCAACCATCATCCAAAGCGCATCACACAACTGCATAAGAATTAAATATAAATAAATAACGCTTACAACAATCTGTCAACCAATCGATTGACATACAACTAAATATTGAGATTAGTGTATGTACAATATCATCCCAATACCCGTGTGGGGTTTTCAAACAACAAATATTGATTATTATTTGTGCAGTTGGGTGATGTGTAAAATTTATTGTCCCAATCAATATCAGTTAAATGGGTGTACATAAACAAATCATCCAATTTGCAAATGAATATTTATTTTCAATACATGACCATTTTATATGGTTCATATATTCAATAAAAATTTTTATTGTTCAAATATTTTATTCCATACATGAATATTTTATATATTTTATTCATTCAATAAAAATGATATTTTTATTGTTCAAATATTTTATTACATACATGAATATTTTATATATATTATTCATTCAAAATAAATGACATTTTTATTGTTCAAATATTTTATTCCACACGAATATTTTATATATTTTATTCATTCAATAAAAATGATATTTTTATTGTTCAAATATTTTATTCCATATAATAAACACAGCACAGTCAATTCAATCCAAACAAACAATCATGGGTTGTGCAATCAATGGTGTCGAGTGCTGCTAACCACCGTTTGCATCCTAGTATATATTTAACTGTAAACAAATTGAGTGAGAAAGAGTTCTCACTGCCGGTTTCCACTCGACCTGTTTTATTTCTGAATTTCTGAATAGTTTGAATTTGATTTTGCTCAAAATTCTAACGTGCTCCAATTTGGACCCGGTTAGTTTTGTTACGAAGCTCTCGTCCCCACGATCGCAATGGATCCAGTTTCAGGCGATTTGGTCCTCGTATGAAAAAGATATGGGTTTTTAAACATCGGGATAATTAAACGGGTAATTAATTTAATTAATTATAAAATTAACCTTTTTTATAACGCTTTACAAAAAAGTATTGTCGTTTCCCTTTTCTTCTTCTTTCAATCTGATGTACGCGTTTGAACCCACCAGCAAAAATCTAGGGTTCCACCTCGACGTTGCTACGACCACCGTGAGCCAGATCTGCGACATCCACGAGGACCGTCATCGCCTGCTCCTCCTTCGCCAGCGATGGCTCACCGCTCGAGCTCCCCAGGTGGCCAGAATCCGCCTCGATACGCGCCGTGTTTGGAGTTTAAAATCGAGCTCCACAATTGTCGAGGATCCATGAAACTGCTACGAATTTGAAGCTCATGCGAAGCTCTTTGATTTTTCCTTTGAATGTTTGGAGGATTGTTGAGTGGATTTCGCGAAAAATTGAAATGAAAATCTGGAAACACTATTCGTTCGTTGAATGAAAGGCGGCTGACCCTTTTCTAGGGTTTTATAGAAATTTTTATTATATTTCATTTTTATTTAATTCATTTAATACTTGTTTATCTTTTAAACTCAAATTGTAACGACCCAGAAAATCTGAACCAATTTAAAATTTTTAAATTGGTTAAAATAATGGATTTTAATTATTTAAAATAAATATTTTAAATAATGGCGATGAAAACTGAGTTTGAATCGACATTTGAAAACGAATATAATTAATTATAATTATATATAGAAATGAAAATAGCGCGGTAGTTCGATAATTCGATTTCAAACTTCAATTGAATATACCGGGTGCAAAACAATCCGGATTTTAGTGAAACCAAAAATAATGGAATCTAATTGGTAATATCTTTCTAACGAATCCGAACAATCGAAATTTGATAGCGGGAATCAAAAGATATGTCCAGTTGGTAATACTGAATAGTCGCTATGGAATTCAGGCCCTTAAAATGGGACATTTTGCAAACGACCTCGGATTTCGACGAAACCACTTTTGTTAGATCCGCAGTGTCAAGTTATTGCTAGGTTTCAAATTTCATAATTTTTTGAATCAATATGTGAGCGTGGCAAAGGAAAACGCGTTTGACCAGTTTCAGTTGATTTTAATCGACTGGAAATTGGCCATTTTTCAAACGGTCTCAGAATTCGACGAAACTAGTTTTGTTAGGACCGTATCGTCAATACGAAGCTAGAAAATATTTTTCGGGAATTTTTCCAGTTAGTATGTGACCCCGGTAATTTGAAATGTGCGTTTAAAATTCAGTATAGTGATTTAAATGAAAATTCAAAAGGAAACTGATTGTAACGATCAAATCAGCTTGCGATACATATCCCATTGTGTTCGGAATGGGGGTAGAACGTTATGGACGACAGGCGGTGGGCCTCGTTTCGAGGTCATATGTAAAAGTCAACCTTTTTACAAAATATAATAATTAAATAAAAAAATAAAAAAAATATACTTTTCCCTCCTATACCTCTGCCCCCCCCCCCCCCCCGAATTCATTTATACAGAAAAAAAAAAGGGAAAAACCCTCGAAGCCGCCGCCTGAACCCTCGGAGCCGCCGCCTCGTCTCGAAGTCGCCGACGAAGATCCCGCACCTCCCTGAAGCCTCGGCGCCCCCCCTCGAAGCTCGCGAAGACGTCGCGCTACCCCCCCTCGAAGCAACTCCTCCTGCCACCATCGTTCGAAACCCTAGCGACGCCGCCTTCTTCTTCCCTCCGCTTCGTAAGCCATCAGTGAGAATCTAATTTAGTTTATTTTTATTTTATTTTTGTTTTGCTAATTTCTGAATTTTTAGAATAGAATTAAAAACTGATTTTTTTTAATAGAAATAAAAACGGATTTTATAAAGAAATAAAAACTGAGTTTTTTTAAAGATTTTTAAACTGCTTTTTAAAAACTGATTTTTTTAAAAGCAAAGAAAAACTGATTTTTAAAAGCAAAGAAAACTGATTTTAGTTATGATTTCAAAACTGAATTTTAATTAGTTTAAAACTGATTTTCTTTCTAGGATAAAAATGATTTTCTTTTTAGAGTAAAAACTGATTTTGTTTTAAGAATTAAAAACTGATTTGAAAAGAAATAAAAACTGATTTTGTTTTAAAAATAAAAACTGATTTTGTTTAAAAGTAAAAACTGATTTTGTTTAAAAGTAAAAACTGATTTTTGTTTAAAAGTAAAAACTTTAAATAGGAAAAAGGTTTAATCTTTAAAGAGAAAAAGGATTTGAACTTTAAGAAGTAAAAATCATATTTTTATATATTGAATAGCGTGGAAAAAATCATATCTTTATATATTGAATAGCGTGGAAAAAATCATATTTTTATATATTGAATAGCATCTTAAAAATTCGATTTTTACATATGTAGAGAATACGGGTGAAAGCGACAAAAAGGCGAAGATTTCTCTAAAGGAAGTGTCGTGAAGTTGGATAGCTGTTGGTGAGATTTCTGATTTAAAAATATTATATATGTGTGAAGATGAAAGTGAATTGCTATATATAAATATCTATATCTATATATATATATATATATATATATATATATACGCCCCTCGTCCACAAACCATGGACGATATTTATTGGTTGAAATTGTTGTGAAAGTTGATTGATAGCGAATGATTGTTTGGGATTGTTTGTGATTGATATTGGTTGATTGTGGTTGAAAAATACCCATTTGTGGTTGTGAAATATTTAGTTGAAACCACATAGGATTAGTTTGTGGAAATGAAATAAATATATACATGCCGCCTGCGTGCGAACTAGATGCATGATCACCATTGTCAAAAACCGCGAGGTTTTAAGGTAGAGCGAGGAGCCGTACTAGGGACGGTGCCGGTGTAACTACCCTGCCGTTATGCTGCCGAAATTTTGAATAATATTTGTGTGTTTGAATTATTTTCATATGCTTAAACTATATTTATTCATTGTATAGAAAACATTCATGTGTTGAATTGATATTCATTCGTTGTTTAGAAATTCATGTGTTGAATGGTATTCATATTTTGAAATAAATCGTTTGATAATAAAAATCACATTTTTATCTATATATAAAAACTATTGAAAACATTCATGTGTTGAATTGATATTCATTCGTTGTTTAGAAATTCATGTGTTGAATGGTATTCATATTTTGAAATAAATTGTTCAATAATAAAAATCACATTTTTATCTATATATAAAAACTATTGAAAACATTCATGTGTTGAATTGATATTCATTCGTTGTTTAGAAATTCATGTGTTGAATGGTATTCATATTTTGAAATAAATTGTTCGATAATAAAAATCACATTTTTATCTATATATAAAAACTATTGAAAACATTCATGTGTTGAATTGATATTCATTCGTTGTTTAGAAATTCATGTGTTGAATGGTATTCATATTTTGAAATAAATTGTTCGATAACAAAAATCACATTTTTATCTATATATAGAAACTATAGAAAACATTCATGTGTTGAATTGATATTCATTCGTTGTTTAGAAATTCATGTGTTGAATGGTATTCATATTTTGAAATAAATTGTTTGATAATAAAAATCACCTTTTATCGACTATATGAACTATATAGAAAAATAGTGTTTTGAAATGAATTGTTTTACAATAAAAATCACATTTTTATTGTATGCATAAATCGTTGAAATGTGAAGTGTTAAAAATAGCCACTTGTTCAAAATAAACATATATGAGTTGAAATATTCATTAATTAGCTAATGACATGATTTGCACCTATTTATGTAACATTAGAATGAATGGAGTTTTTAAACCAAATAGAAATCAAATATGAAGTCGAATAGAAATTGATAAATGATAAGAACTGTATATATATGTACATGCAATATTCATTGAACAGGTTATAGCAAAGGGGCTAGAGAAGAGGAATAAAATTTTGTGCCCGACAAATAGGTACACATTTACTGATTTGTTTGGGTGATGATTTTGAGCCTGTTGGCTAGCCGCTTGGCTTTTTCTTTTTCTTTTTGAGATTAGAAGGACCGGGAACGTTATTTGCGATTTCCCGATGCTCCCGGTGCAGGGGAGGTTATGGCGAAATTTTTCCAAAATTTAAGGTGTTAGAAAAATATTTGAAGTGAAAACGATATTGAAATTGTTGAATGAACTATATTTATATAAATATATAAATATAAATAAAATTAAAACGAAACGAAGCCGTGCAGTTCGTATTTTGAAACCGTGATTTCAAACGACTAGTGCGGGAAATCCGACCATTGGATTTTCCCGAAACCTCAACCGTCGGGTTCGCCTTGGAAATATCTTCCCAACGGCACCAACCTTATAAAAATCCAACGGTTGGATTGTCTAGAATGTTTAATTCAAATCTGAAGAAAAACAGCGCCAGAAGCGATTATATATATATATATATATATATAAATATAATTTTATATTTAATCGAATAACGACGCTGCAGTTCGTATTTTGAAATCGAAACTTCAAACGATTGTACCGGGAGATCCGACCGTCGGATTTTCCCGAAACTGGAACCGTTGGATTCGTTTTGAAAAGACCTTTCTATTGATGTAAATTTTGTGAAGATCCAACGATTAGATTTTCAGATATGTGTAAATCAAATCTGAAGAAAAACAGCGCCACGGCCGCCTTATGGCCCGAAGCGTCGTTTTGAATAAAATGGCTATTTTAAAATAAATAAAAATAGCGATAAATAGTTATAAAATATCATAAGCGATATGGAATGGAAATAAACTGAATTTGCTTGATTTATGTGATGTTTGATGGTTGAATGTGTTTGGTGTGAAAATTACATTAAAGGACAAAATTGGTGTTGTCGAATAATTTAACCATTGAAATAAATCGATTTGAAATTCTAAATATACGTGAATTATTTGGAAAGGCCGAGTTAATTCTCATTTCGAATAATTGACCGACGATTGAAAGTCGAAGATGAAGACGATGGTCGAAGACAGGAGATCTTCACCTCGTTTGGATGGTAACCGAGGTCCTGATTGGGAGGCATCCCGAAATATGGATAATGAGTGGTGATCGTCCAGACGTACGTGGTGATCGATGGGTTTGCGAGGTATTTAGTGCCTCCGGTTTCGTTCAGACCCAGAACGGACTCGTAAATGGACTGTGTGTCCGACATTGGATTTTATTCTGTGTTGATTGATCTCTGTTAAATATACATCTGTTTGGCGGCGGAGAATTTATTCTTTTGCTTAACGCCCTTCTCTGAGACGTACGAGCTCAGAGGTTGTATATCGATGGACATCAATCGCATGGCGTGAATTGCCTGTGTGGCATGCTAAGATGCAGTGCTCAGGGCTTCTGTTTAAAAGCAAAGTCTTGTGGTGATGATCAAAGCCCCGCCTGTGGCATAGCTTTGTGTATAACGTGAATTCGCGAGCCTCACACCTCGGTATGAACCTAAAACGGGAGAGGACATCAGGGAGGACATGCGTTTTTTTCTAGCTAGGGTGGTGTCAGTGACCTACCAGCCCTGACATTTATATAATTTTCACCTATGTGGTTGTTGCTGTTGCGAGGCGCCTCGGTTTGATCGGACGATCCGGGTCCGATGGAGTCATTCGTTGGCTCATTTACGCCCCAAAGGGCGGGGAAACGTATTGTTCAGGCACTATAATCCACATCGGTGGACCGGCCCTGACGATCCAAGGGGCAGTTGCGGCTGTTCAGGTGGCTCGGGCTAGAGAGTCACGAATTCGGTAAGGACTATCTTTTGCCTTGGTTCATGACGGAAATCCAATTTCCAAATACGTGACGATGCGATTTTGATTGTATACCTATATATGGCGACATAGTGGTATGGGGCATTAATGCCGTCTATGATTGATAGTTATGATTTGAAATTGTTTTCAAAACATATGAACACTAGCAATAATATCAAATGCCTTTGTTTTATTCGTATCAAGCATATTTGGCCGTTATAAGGTAAAAACTCTATCCTCCGGTTTGCGTTGCATTGTGTGATGGGAACTGAGTCTTATAACGATTTCATTTTATAAAAAGCATAGCGATGTTTAAAAGAAAGATTTGTTTTAAAGCACTGGCAATCCAATGGAGTAAACCCGTTCCACGAAAGTGGCGTGGTCCTGTGATTAGCCAATTATATATGTGTTGAGTGGATTTCTCATACCAGTCCCATGACTGACTCGTAGTTTGTTTCACTCTCAAACTCGGGTGCCCCCTTTTTCTACACGGGCAGCCTTGTATTCAGGTTTAGCTGGTTCTTCTTTCTGGATAGCTGGAGCTGAAGATGGATTCTATCATTTATTTCTTTTTATGTTGTTCAGCTCCTATTGTACATATTTTGTTTATTTCCGCTGTAGACATTTATGTATAGCTGAACTGTATTTGTACTAAGTAAGATCCTGTATACTGTGTAACTCTGATGATTACTTTTATCCAGTATATTCTGTTGTTCATTCTGGTGTATTTATTTAATTCTGTTCTGCTATTATATGTTTCTGTGTTATATTCCAAAGATAACCTTGTTTCCGTGAGAACGGGAAATCGGGTCATCTCACAAATAGAACCCAACGAGTGTTGTCCCTAACTAAATACCCCCATTCTGAACACAATGGGATATGTTTCATAAGCCAATTCAACTATTTCGACCAGTTTTCATTAAAATTAAAATATAAATACATGTATATTGAATTTTAAACTTATATTTTAATTTTAATTGGGCCACATACTGACTCCAAAAATTCCAGAAAAATAAATCTAGATATGTTTTGATGATTGTCCTAATAAAACTAATTTCATCGAATTTGGAGACCGTTTGAAAAATGTCCATTTTCTGGTCGATCCAAATTGACTAAATTGACAAAACACATTTTCTTTTGCCACACTCACATACTAATTCCAAAAATTCTGAATTTTGGAATCTAGCAATAATTTGACATTCCAGATCCAACCAAAGTGGTTTCGTCGAAAACGGAGGTCGTTTGCAAAATGGCTATTTATTATATTAAAATATATATAAATTTCATAGCGACTATTCTAAATTTTCAATTGGACATAACTTTTCATTCCTATTACAAAATCTGGGTTTTTCACATTCACTGGAAAGATATTTTCAAATAGATTCAAATATTTCTTGTTTTACTGAAATCTGATTTATTTGCAATCCTGTACATTCAGTTGAAATTTGAAATCGAATTTTCAATCTGCCGTGCCATTTTAGGCTCGTTATATAATTAAAATTAATTTATTCGTTCTAACTTCGTTTAAATTAAATTTTTAGTCGTTATTATTTAAAATAAATCATTTTAAATTTCCAAAGTCCATTAGAACAGCTAAAATAAAAATTTTAAATTGGTTCTGATTTTCCTAGTTGTTACAATCTCCCCCACTTAAAATCTTTTCGTCCTCGAAAAGGAACGGAGCTGAAAGTTGTTTAACTAATCAACTCAACTTTCATTCTGGCCTTAATTCTTCAACTTTTTAGTTTCTAAGAATTTTCAAATTCTTCAAAAATTTGGCTAACACCCTAAATTTTCAAAAAAATTTGCCATAACCTCCTTTGTAAGGGGAGACATTTAAAACCGCAACTAGCCACACAGGGCCCTCATCATCCAAAAAGAAAAAGCCAAGAGGCTAGCCAACCGGCTCATAAAATCATCAAAACCCAATAGATTAGTAAACATGTACCTATTGTCGGGCATACAATTTTATTCCTCTGCTTAGCTTCCATGCTATGACCTATTCACACACACACACACACACACACACACATATATATATATATATATATATATATATATACATGCATGCAATTCCAATCAATTTTCAATTCAGTTCAAAATTTGACTTGATTGACTACATTTACTATTCATTATCATATTTGTTTGGACAATATAATTAGTTAATTAGTAATCAAACAGCACAACCAGCAATCAATTTGTGAATTAAATTTTCAAATGCCTGACTTTTATATATACTCAAAAATCTATTTTTGATGCAAAATCACAACAATATTCTAACTATATTTTGGTTCTCACACCGGTCAATTGGAAATATATAGATATCCCACTTTCGAAGCTCGAACATAAATACTAATGATGGCGCGCCATCATCAGAATCAGGCCAGGGCGACTAGAGTGTGATCCTATATCAATCCCGTATATTTGAGGCTTCAATACATGTGGATCAGACGTATATTAAAATCTTTGTATACCCGATAGTCCAAATAAATTTAAAATAAAATATTCAAATATGTATAATAAGGTTTAAATTTTCCAAAACAAAATTTGTTTTCTTTTTTATTTTAAAAATAACACTCTTCACACTCGTTCTAGGAAACTACTGATCCTATCTCTAAAGAGACATTCTCCTTGGATATTACTAATCCAATCTCTGATGAATTCTTTCGTTTGATTCTAATATGTCATGTTCTCGAGTCTGATACCAACTGAAATGACCCAAACTCGCCCTTATGGGAAAGCCCGGATTGAGTTAAGAACATGACAAATCAGAACACAAACAGAAGAACATTTCATTGCTATTACAACAATTTACATCAGAGTACAAGAATATGCAGAGTATGAGAAAATAATATACATTTGATAAATATTAGAGATTTACAATTCACAATGCAGTGGAAAATAATACAAAACACAACAGAAAGAAATACACGGATACAGAGCATTCCGAATATAGCTCCAGCTGTAAACCAGATCATGTGAATATAATATCTGCAAAACCAAAACTACTAGCTGCCCGTGTGGAAAATAGGGGCACCTAGAGTTTAGGTTAAAACAATAAACTCTAGGTCAGTCATGTGACTGGTGTGAGAACTAAAACAATTATTAATTTGATTTTAAAGTTAGGTAAATCAAGGGACCACGCCGTATAACACGTAACGGGTTTATCCCCAAGAATACCAGTGCATAAAACAAACAGCGCAATGCTAAATAAAGAACAATGAAGCTATTACAAGACTCATGTCCCATTACACAATGCTACGCAAGCCAGAGGATAGAATTTTACCCTATAATAGCCAAATATGTTTGGTATGCGAAATTTGTCTTTTATTAGTACTAGTGCATATATGTTTCAAAAACAATATCAATCATAATGTATCAATCATAGACAACATGAGTGTCCCATGCCACTATGCCGCCATATATAGGTTTACAATTAAAACCGAAATGTCGTATTGGAAATTGGATTCCATCAGTGAACCGAGGCAAGGGATCATCCTCACCGATTCGAGACAATCTAGCCTACCATGTCTCAGGATACAGCCGCAACAGTACCCTTAAGTAGTTGCAGGGCCGGTCCACACTAAGTGCAAGGTGGATTCATAACTCCAGAACATGCGTTTCCTCGCCCTATGGGGCGTAAATCTGGTCAGTATGTCGACCAGAACATCCATCGACCCCGTAGTGACCGATATAATCGAGGCGCCTCTCTATCCATCAAGTAATATGCAACATCCACATGAGTAAAATGTCTGGGCTCCATACCATGACACCACTCCTAGCTAGAAAGAAACGTGCTATCCTCCATGCAGTCCTTCTCCCGTTTCTGGTTCACAACGGGGTGTGAGGCTCGCGAATTAACACTACACAAAGCTATGCAATATTAAAGCCGTGCTTTGATCATCAACCACAAAACTCTTCTTTTCAACAGAAGCCTTGATCCTTTGCATCTCAACATGCCACACAAGAAATTCACGCCATGCGACTGATGTCTATCGATATATAACCTCTTAGCTCGTACGTCTCAGAGAAGGGTGTTAAGCAAGAGAATAAATTCTCTGCCACCAAACAAATATATATTTAATAGAGATCAATCAACATAGAATAAAATCCAATGTCAGACACACATCCATTTAGAAGTTCGTTCTGGGTCTGAACGAAACCGGAGGCTCCTTATTCCTCGTCCCATATGCCCAATACAGGAGAGAGGCCCTCGCATATCCGGTCGATCTCCAAATACGTCTAGACAATCACCGCTTATTACCTTGTCTTGGGTGTACGGCCCAATCAAGACATCAGTAATCATCCAAACGATGTGAAGACCTCCGGTCTTCAACCACCGTCTTCATCGTCGACTTATCGTCGAATCACTTATTCAGAATGGGTTTAAACCCGGTCTTTCCGAATAACTCGTGTATATTAGAAACAAGTGCTATAAAAACACAACATACGCCTCAATCCAATCCAGAATATTCTTTTATTCAAATATTCACATCATTATGGAAAGGTTACCATTAATTTTATCAAAGATAGATTCTTTAAATTTATTATTTAATCTTCCTTTGGATATTAAACCAAATTAAGGTTTATCCAAACTAATCGGGATTAGCGCACCTTACCGAAGTAATCATTTCTTTTATTAACCCAATCCCAATCTATTCATCCCATGGAGCAAAACTAGTAATACTCCATATCTAACACCACAGTGTTATCGGTAAATTTAACTATCATTTCACATTCAAATCTAATTAAAGATTTAACTATCGCTTGGAGCAAAACTAGTGATACTCCATTCTCGCCAATTTTCGGAAATTTGATAATTTAAATGATCATATCCTCATTTCGATCTAATTAAAGATTCATTAAAACTCCACTTAGTTTTAATCTTCCCAGAAATCAATATTAAGGATTATTTAACTTTGCAAAATCAAACATGTCGCATCGATAGTCTACAACATACTATTGATTTCTGCCGATATATAACCTCTAAGGTCGTACGTCTTAGAGAAGGGTGTTAAGCAAGAGAATAAATTCTCCGCCACCAAACAGATATATATTTATCAGAGATCAACCATAGAGTTCGAAATACAATGTTAGGCATGTAATCCTGTCTTAACTGGGTTAAAGAACTAATGTCATTTAAAACATAGTTCACGATAAACCTAAATCACATTCCATTAATTCTGGAATCTTCACGGAAAACAGATCGATATATATATAATCGATATCAATTTCTGTATCCAACTAATAATATAAATGGAGTAACGACCAAGCCTTTTAAATTCCATATATATTGCCAATCTTCCTTCATAGAAGTTCACTTCTATTATTATCAAATCGAATTCCATTCCAATTTTTTGTATTTAATTGGTAAACTTTACTTTGGAAAATTTCCTTTAAATCTAAATCAAAAGATTTATAAATTCCAAATCACATTTCATTGTAAATCGGTTTAAAGAACGGATGTCGTTAAAATCACAGTTCACAATAAACCCAATTCACATTCCCTTTTATTCCAATTATTAAATATAATTGGAAACTCTAATAATCTTAATTAAAAGATTTATTCTTTTCACACGGGGTTCAAGAATAGTGTTGCTGAAAACACCACTCACGACAAACCCAAAATCCAATTCTTTTATTCAATTCCAATTAAATATTAATTAATTGGAAAACTTCACTAAATCTTAATTAAAAGATTTATTCTTTTCTCAACTGGGTTTAAGAACATTGTTATTTGAGACACCGTTCACGACAAACTCAAAGTCCAATTCGATATCAAATACAAGGCTCTGAATAGAAATTATATCGGCTTATATTCAACATCAAATTCTAAAACCAACAAATATCGTATTGGAAATAACGATATAACTATATCGCCCAAATTTCCATACCAATATCTGTATAATTGCGAAATCCAACATCGAAATATTCCGAAGTTGATTTCCATTCAAGTCCACTCCAATTCATATATTGGAAATTCTGGTTATATTAAAACCATTCACAAACCCAATTTATTTTATTTAAAAATTATTGGATTTCAAATCTAGTTAATAACTAGTTCATTTTGATAAAAATATATTTTTATCTTTACAAATGTGGAATTTTTCATCCTAATTCTTTCCAAATCATTTATTATGATTTTACACAAATTATCAATATTTTTAATAATTTTATTATGGCCCTTTCACTCGATTTCCATAAACGGTCATCGAACTGCACTTATAGCGACCTTTTCCAAATTTGATTTGGTCATAATTCCAAATCCAACCGTTAGATTTCAATTCCCTTATATTTGTTGGAAATCTCTTTTCGATATGAACCCAACAATTCCGACTTTAGGAGAATCCGAAGTCGGATCTCCCGTAATGTCAATACGATGTCAATGGTCGAAATTCGCGAACGGTCGCGGCGCGTTCTATTCAGGTCATTTAATGTATATATAATATATATATTATATATATATATATATATATTTCATCGATTTCCATTTAAAACGTATTTTATAAATCGTTTAAATATTCGTTTTAATACGATTCTAACTTCATTTTCAATTTTGAATCAAAATTGAATATTCTATATCATTATAATATATAAATGATAATATTTTCAAAATATCAGGTTTTGAAATCCTTTCATTTTCGATATTCATTATAAAAATGAATAAAATCAATATAAATATCGTTCACGTTAAAATGGCGTAAATCTAATCAACATGGCTTATATCTTTCAATATTTTCGTGTCCACGAAAAATCGGACATCAAAATCGTATTTTGTCCTTTACAGAATATTATTTTAAAATATTCGCTATTTCAAAATATTCGTTATTTTAAAATATTCGTTCTTTCTGAACTGGAATTAGACACAGTCAATTACCATATAATGTTATTTATACGGATTTCATACACACATGTACACAACAATAATTATACACAGTCAACCATCATCCAGAGTGCATCACATAACTGCATAAGCATTAAATATAATTAATTAACGCTAATAAAGTCTGTCAACCAATCGATTGACATACAACTAAATATTGGGATTAATGTATATCCAATATCATCCCAATACCCATGTGGGGTTTTCAAACAACAAATACTGATTATTATTTGTGCAGTTGGGCAATGTGTAAAATTTATTATTCCAATCAATATCAATTAAATAGGTGTACATAAACAAATCGTCCGATTTACAAATGAATATTTATTTTCAACACATGACCATTTTATATGGTTCATATATTCAATAAAAATTTATATTTTTATTGTTTAAATATTTTATTCCATACATGAATATTTTATATATTTAATTCATTCAATAAAAATGATATTTTAATTGTTCAAATATTTTGTTCCATACATGAATATTTTATATAATTATTCATTTAGTAAAAATGAAATTTTTATTGTTTAAATAATTTATTCCATACATGAATATTTTATATATTTTATTCATTCAATAAAACTGATATTTTTATTGTTCAAATATTTTATTCCATACAATAAACACAGCACAGTCAATTCATTCCAAACAAACAATCATGGTTTGTATAGTCAATGGTGTCGGGTGCTGCTAAGCACCGTTTGCATCCTAGTATTTATTTAACTGTAAATAAATTGAGTGAGAAAGAGTTCTCACTGCCGGTTTCCACTCCGCCACTTTTATTTCTGAATTTCTGAACAGTCTGAATTTGAATTTGCTCGAAATTCTAACGTGCTCCAATTTGGACCCAGTTAGTTTGGTTGCGTAGCTCTCGTCCCCACAATCGCAACGGACCTAGTTTCCGCGATTTGGACCTCGTATGAAAAAGATATTGGTTTTTAAATATCGGGATAATTAAACAAGTAATAAATTTAATTAATTATAAAATTAACCTTTTTATAATGCTTTGCAAAAAAGTCCTGTCGTTTCCCTTTTCTTCTTCTTTCAATCTGTTGTACGCGTTCGAACCCACCAGTGAAAAACTAGGGTTCCACCTCGATGCTGCTATGACCACCGCGAGCCAGATCTGCGACTTCCACGAGGACCGTCGTCGCCTGCTCCTCCTTCCCCAGCGATGGCTCGCCGCTGGAGCTCCCTAGGTGGCTAGAATCCACCTAGATATTCACCGTGTTTGGAGTGTAAAATCGAGCTCCGTAATCATCGAGGATCCATGAAACTGGTATGGATTTGATGCTCATGCGAAGCTCTTTGATTTTGCCTTTGAATGTTTGGAGGATTGTTGAGCGGATTTCACGAAAAATTGAAATGAAAATCTGAAAACACTGGTCGTTCGTTGAATGAGAGGCGGCTGACCCTTTTCTGGGTTTTATAGAAATTTTTATTATATTTTATTTTTATTTAATTCATTTAATACTTGTTTATCTATCGAACTCTAAAACTGTGACGGTCGGGAATTTCGCTCGATCCGAATCAGTCATTAAACCGATCTAGACCGTTTGAAACCCCTGATCGTTTTGAGAACAATACACAAATGAACGCAGATGGAAGAACATTTCGTTGTTATTACAACAATTACATCAGATACAAGAATATACAGAGTATAATTGAATAAATTACATTCGACAAATATCAGAGATTACAATAAATTACATAGCAGCGCAAAAATATACAAAACACAACTGAAAGTGATACACGGATACAGAGCTTTCCGAGCATCGTTCCAGCTGTAAATCAGGATTCTGTGAATATAAATCTACAAAACAAAAACTACTAGCTGCCCGTGTCGAAAATGAGGGCACCCAGAGTTTAGGTTAAACAATAAACTCCAGGTCAGTCATGTGACTGGTGTGAGAACTAAAACAGTTATTTAAAACTTTACTTTAAAAGAGAGTAATTCAAGGGACCATGCCATATAACACGGAACGGGTTTCCTCCCAAGAATACTAGTGCATAGAATAAACAACGCGATGCTTTTTCGAAAAATGAAGCTATTATAAGACCCAGGTCCCATCACACAATGCAACGCAAGCCGGAGGATAGGGTTTTCCCTTATAATAGCCAAACATGCTTGGTACGTTTAAAACAAATCATTTGATACTATAATAAGTGTATAGTGTCAAAACAATTTCAATCATAAATATAAATCATAGACGGCACAACATCCCATGCTACTATGTCGCCATACTAGGCTCTACAAATAAAGCCGAAATACACGTATTGGAAATTGGATTTCCGTCATGAGTCAAGGCAAGGGGAAAGCTCCTCTCCGCTTTCGAGACACTCTAGCAAATGTCTCAGGACTACACACTCTGGGCAATCCTGGATCTTCAGGGTTGGTCCTCACTTACGTTAGAGGATTATTTATTCCTGAACACACGTTTCCCGGTCCTTACAGACCTAAAATCGAGGCGCCTCATCCAACAACCACATAGGTGAAAAGTATATAAATGTCAGGGCTGGTAAGTCACTGACACCACCAAAGCTAGAAAGACACGTCGTGCTCTCCCTGCAGTCCGTATCCCATTTTTGAATCATACCGAGGTGTGAGGCTCGCGAATTCACGTCATACACAAAGCTACGCCACAAAGGCCGTGCTTTGATCATCAACCACAAGACTTTGCTTTTCAACAGAAGCCTTGATCCATGCATCTCAGCGTGTCACACAGGAAATTCATGCCATGCGATTGATATCTATCGATATATAACCTCTAAGCTTGTACGTCTCAGAGAAGGGCGTTAAGCAAGAGAATAAATTCTCCACCGCCAAACAGATATATATTTAACAGAAATCAATCAACACAGAATAAAATCCAATGTCAGACACACAATCCATTTACAAGTACGTTCTGGGTCTAAACGAAACCGGAGGCACTTTCCTCGCATATCCATCTGTCTCCAAGTACGTCTGGACGACCACCAACTATTTCCATCCTCTTGGGTGTACAGCCCAATCAGGATCGTTAGTAATTATCCAAACGATGTGATGACTTCCGGTCTTCAACCACCGTCTTCATCTTCGGTTTATCGTCGAATCGGTTATTCAGAATGGGTATAAACCCGGCCTTTCCGAACAACCCGCGTATATTAAAAACAAATGTTACACAAACACAACATACGCCTCATTCCAATTCAGCAGCCACTAACCGTAAATTTCATATCCTTAGGGAAAGGTTCCCATTAATTTCATCCAAGATAAATTCTTTTAAAATTTATCCTTTAATCTTCCTTTGGATGTCATTTCAAACCAAATTATGGTTTTTTAAACTAGTCGAGATTAGCGAATCACACCGAAGTAATTATTTATTTTATTTCCCAATCCCAACCTATTCATCCCATGAAGCAAAACTGGTAGTACTCCATATCTAATACCATGGTGTTATCGGTAAAATTAATTACCATTCCACGTTCAAATCTAATTAAAGATTTAACTATCGCTTTGGAGCAAAACTGGTTATACTCCATTCTCGCTCAATTTCTAGATTTGATAATTTAAATTATCAATTTACGTTTCAATCTAATTGCAGATTCATTAAAACTCCCTTTTCTGGGTTAAAGAACCAATGTCATTTAAAACACAGTTCACGATAAACCCATGAATCAACTCTATTTAAAACCCGTTTCAAATCCAATTTATTTATTTAAAAATAAATAGGTTTTAATCTCAGTTCAAAACTAGTTCATTTCGATAAAAATCTATTTTTATCTTTTCAAATATGGAGTTTTTCATCCCAATTTTTCCCAAATCATTTCTTATGATTTTACACAAATTATTACTATTTTTAATAATTATATCAAGGCCTGTACAGTCGATTTACAACAACGGCCATCGAATTGCACTTACAGCGATCTTTTTCAAATTTGATTTGGACGTATCTCCAAATCCAACCGTTAGATTTCAAATTTCTAATATTAGAAAGCTCTTTTCGATACGAACCCAACGGTTCTGGGTTTAGGAGAATCCGACAGTCGAATCTCCCGTAATGTCCGTTTGAAATAAATGGTCGAAATTCATGAACTATCGCGGCGCGGCGCGTTCTATTCAGGCCATCATATAATATATATAATATATATTTCGTCGATTCCTATTTAAAACGAATTGTATAAATAGTTTTAAATTCGTTTCAAAAGCAATTTCAACTTCCATTTCAATTCAAATCAAAATTGAATTCTTCCTTATAAATTCGTTTTGAAATTCATTTCTATTCAATTCAAATTTCAATTCAATTTGAATTCATTTCAATTCGTTTTCAATTCAATTCAAATTCGTTTTTTATTCAATTCAATTCAATTCAAATTCGTTTTCTATTCAATTCAAATTCGTTTTCTATTCAATTCATTTCAAATTCGTTTCATATTCAATTCATTTCATATTCAATTCATTTCAAATTTGTTATAAATTCATTTCAATTCAAATTTGTTTCATGTTCAATTCGTTTCATATTCAATTCATTTCAAATTTGTTTCATATTCAATTCATTTCAAATTCGTTTCATATTCAATTCATTTCAAATTCATTTCATATTCAATTCATTTCAAACTCATTTCATATTCAATTCATTTCAAATTTGTTATATATTCATTTCAATTATAAAAATGAATATAATCGATATAAATATCATTCGCGTCAAAATAGCGCATCTCTAATCAACACGGCTTTATATTCAACAAATGGATCTATATTTCTTTCAATACATGACTCTATATCTTTGTCAACACATGACTAATCTCAATGAATGAGTACCGTCCACGTGTGACTATCTTTGTTATTTAACATATTTTATAAAAATAAAGATGTAAATTTTATTGTTAAAATATTTCGTTCAACACATGACTAATCTCAACGGATGAGTACTATCAACACATGAACCTTTATATTATAATTTTCTTTATTTTCTAAATTGGAATGAGGCCCAATCAATTACCATATAAAGTTAATTATATGGATTCCATTCAACACATGTATATAATAGCAATGATAAATAATCAACCATCATCCAAAGTGCACTACACTGTATAAGCATCAAATATAGATATATAACGCTTATAACTGCATGTCAATCAATCGATCAACATATTTAATCAATCAGGATGAGTGAACTTCAAATTTCATCCCAACACCCGTGTGGGGTTTCAAATCAACAAACACAGATTTTATTTGTGCAGTTGGGCGATGTGTAAAATTTATCGTCCCAATCAATGTCCTTCAAATAGGTGTACATAAACAAACCGTCTGGTTTGTAAATGAATATTTATTTATTCACATTCACGTTAAAAATTAAATTTTTAACGATAAAATATTTTATTTTAACACATGAATTTTTATTCAGTTCATTTAAAAAATAAAAATGATATATTTTTTTTCTAACTTTTTTAAGAAAATTTCGGCGGCATAACGGCACGATACTAGAAACGGGACGAGGCCTAGCCTTATCCCCGGTCTAGTGAAGGCCCACGCCATTCACACATCAATCAAATCCATTCCATTTCACCAAACAACTCAATTCAAACCAAATAATCTAACCAACTACGCAACCAAACAAACAAGTCCATGGTCTGTGGACGATTGTGTCGGGTGCTACTAAACACCGTCTGCATCCTAGTATATATATATAACTAGAAAAAAGAAATTGAAGAGTGATAAATTCTCACCGAAAGCTATCCCAACTTCACGACTCTTCATTTATAGAAATCTTCATCGTTCTCGCCTTTTGTCACTTTCGCTGCCCGTAGCCACTACATATACAAAAATCGAATTTTTACTGCGCTATTCAATATATAAAAATCGAATTTTTACTTCGCTTATTTTATATGTAAAAATTATATTTTTACATTGCTAATGTCATAACAAAAATCGTATTTTTATTATAAATAAAAATCATATCTTTCTTTGAATAAAAATATCTCACCTTCATGAATATAAAAATTCAACTTTTATACTATTGAAAATCATTTCTTTTTGCTATGAAAATTCGCTTCTTTACAATGATAAAAATATCATCTTTACAATTGTAAAAATATCCGATCATTCCATAGTTAAAAATCAAACTTTTTCAAAGTTAAAAATCAAATTCCTTCATAGTTTAAAAATCAAATCTTTTATAGTTTAAAGATCTAATCCTTTTGTTTTCTAAACATTTATTCTTTTTGTTTTCTAAAAATCTATTCTTTTTGTTTTCTAAAATATATATATATAATTTCAGATTTTTCTAAACAATGTTTATATATTTAAAACTGGAAATCAAAGAAAAACTCACCGATTTCTGGCGGTGAAGGGTGGCGCAGCGCATTTCTGAGGTGGTGGAGCTCCTTGCAGGCAGCGGCAGTCGGGGGTGAGGTGGCGCGGCTGCTCTTGGCTTGTGCGGTCTTCGGTGGCGGGATGGGAGGGTCGCGGTGTTCGATTGAGGGTTGCGTGGAGGTTAGGGTTTGGGATTTTCGACCTTGAAGGGGGAGAGGCGGTCAGAGATAACTGGAGGGGGGGTTTGCGACGGCCATGGGTGGCGAAGAGAGGCGGGGTGATGGTGGTCCAACGAGGGTGAAGGCGGATGGGATGGAGAAAAGGAGGAGCGATGGTTTATTTATTTTGTTTTTTTTTCTTTTTTTTTTTTGAGAAGAATCGGGGAGGAAAAGAAGAGAGGAGGGGGGGTTTAAATGGAAAATATATATTATTTAATTTATTTTATTCTAAAAATGTTGACTTTTAATTCCAACACCAATCGAGACCCAACGACTGTCGTCCCTAGCTAATTAACCCCATTCTGAACACAATGGGATATGTATCGTGAGCTGATTCGGTTGTTACGATAGGTTTTCATCAAATTTAAAACATAAATCAGTATATATTCAATTTGAACGTACATTTTAAATTACTGGGGTCACATACTAACTAGAAAACTTCCCAAAAAATATTTTCTAGCTTCGTATTGACGATACGGTCCTAACAAAACTAGTTTCGTCGAATTCTAATACCGTTGGAAAAATGGCCAATTTCCAGTCGATTAAAATCAACTAAAACTGGTCAAACGCATTTTCCTTTGCCACGCTCACATATTGATTCAAAAAATTATGAAATTTGGAATCTAGCAATAATTTGACACTATGGATCCAACAAAAGTGGTTTCATCGAAATCCGAGTTCGTTTGCAAAATGTCTATTTTTGAGGGCCTGAATTCCATAGCGACTATTCAGAATTTTCTACTGGACATATCTTTTGATTCCCGCTATGAAATTTTGATTTTTCGGATTCGTTGGAAAGGTATCATCAAATAGATCCTATTATTTTTGGTTTCACTAAAATCCGGATTGTTTTGCACCCTGTACATTCAATTGAAGTTTGAAATCGAATTATCGAACTACCGCGCCATTTTCAATTCTATTTATAATTATAAATAATTGTTTATATTCTAATGACGACGCGTATAAATATATACATTCTAAATATATTCAAAATAAATTTTCTCGACGATATTATTTAAAATAATTCATTTAAAATTGCAAAAATAAAAAATTTAAACTGGCCCAGATTTTTGGGTTATTACAATCTCCCCCACTTAAAACTTTTCGTCCCCGAAAAGGAACAAAGTCGAAAGTGGTTTGATTAATCAACTCTACGTTTGATCTGGCTTCCATTCTCCAACTTTTCAGTTTCTAAGAATTTTCAAATTCTTCAAAAATTTGGCTAACACCCTAAATTTTCGAAAAATTTCGCCATAACCTCCCCTGCACCGGGAGCCACGGGAAAATCCCGAAATTTCCATATATGCCTTCTGATCTCAAAAAGAAAAAGAAAAAGCCGAGCGGCTAGCCAATAGGCTCATAAAATCATCATCACCCAAACAAAACAGTAAATTATATAGTAAACATGTACCTATTTATCAGGCAAACAAATTTTATTCTCTGCTCTAGCCTCCTTGCTATGACCTGTTCAATGTAAGTACTTGTGTATGCAAGCAAATGCGACCAATTTTCAATATAATTCAATATTTGATACTATTAGGCTAAATGGTTAAAAATTATCAAACAAATAAACAAACAACACAAACATCAATCAATTAGTGAACTAGAGTTTCAAATTCATAATTTTGATATATATACAGAAATCATGTTTTTGATGCCAATTCACAATAATGTGTTCTTGCTATATTGGTTTTGGTTCTCACACCAGTCTAATGGAAATATATAGATATCATACCTTCGAAACACGAACACAAATTCTGATGATGATATATCAATCATTAGAATCATCTCCGGGTGTCTAGAATGTGATTCTATATCTATCCAGTATATTAAAACATCGAATATACGTTCATGACGCATATATGCAAAACCTTTATATAATGGATTGTCCAAATTCAAAATAAATAAATATTCAAATACGAATAAAACGATTTTAAAATACAAAACAAAATTGTTTTCATTTGGAAAATATACTCTTCACACTCGTTCTAGGATACCACTGATCCTATCTCTAACGAGTCATTCTAATTGGATATTACTAATCCAATATCTGATGAATTCTTTCGTATGGTTCTAATGTGTCTTGTTCTCAAGCTCTGTAAACCAAAGCTCTGATACCAAATGTGACGGCCGGGAATTTAGCTCGATCTGAATCAGTTGTTAAACCGATCTAGACCGTTCGAAACCCCTGATTGTTTTGAGAACAACACACAAATGAATGCAGACGGAAGAACATTTTGTTGTTATTACAACAATACCATCAGATACAAGAATATACAGAGTATAATTGAATAAATTACATTCGATAAATATCAGAGATTACAATAAATTAAATAGCAGCGGAAAAATATACAAAACACAACTGAAAGTGATACACGGATACAGAGCTTTCCGAGCATCGTTCCAGCTGTAAATCAGGATTTTGTGAATATAAATTTGCAAAACCAAAACTACTAGCTGCCCGTGTCGAAAATGAAGGCACCCAGAGTTTAGGTTAAAACAATAAACTCCAGGTCAGTCATGTGACTGGTGTGAGAACTAAAACAGTTATTTAAAACTTTACTTTAAAAGAGAGTAATTCAAGGGACCACGCCGTATAACACGGAACGGGTTTCCTGCCAAGAATACCAGTGCATAGAATAAACAACGCAATGCTTTTTCGAAAAATGAAGCTATTATAAGACCCAGGTCCCATCACACAATGCAACGCAAGCCGAAGGATAAGGTTTTCCCTTATAATAGCCAAACATGCTTGCTACGTTTAAAACAAATCATTTGATACTATAATAAGTGTATAGTGTCAAAACAATTTCAATCATAAATATAAATCATAGACGGCATAGCATCCCATGCTACTATGTCGCCATACTAGGCTCTACAAATAAAGCCGAAATACACGTATTGGAAATTGTATTTCCGTCATGAGTCGAGGCAAGGGGCAATCTCCTCTCCGCTTTCGAGACACTCTAGCAAATGTCTCAGGACTACACACTCTGGGCAATCATGGATCTTCAGGGCCAGTCCTCACTTACGTTAAAGGATTATTTATTCCTGAACACACGTTTCCCGGTCCTTACAGACCTAAAATCGAGGCGCCTCATCCAACAACCACATAGGTGAAAAGTATATAAATGTCAGCGCTGGTAAGTCACTGACACCACCAAATCTAGAAAGAAACGTCGTGCTCTCCCTGCAGTCCGTATCCCGTTTTTGACTCATACCGAGGTGTGAGGCTCGCGAATTCACATCATACACAAAGCTACGCCACAAAGGCCGTGCTTTGATCATCAACCACAAGACTTTGCTTTTCAACAGAAGCCTTGATCCATGCATCTCAGCGTGTCACACAGGCTATTCATGCCATGCGATTGATGTCTATCGATATATAACCTCTAAGCTCGTACGTCTCAGAGAAGGGCGTTAAGCAAGAGAATAAATTCTCCGCCGCCAAACAGATATATATTTAACAGAAATCAATCAACACAGAATAAAATCCAATGTCAGACACACAATCAATTTACAAGTCCGTTCTGGGTCTGAACGAAACCGGAGGCACTTTCTTCGCATATCCATTCGTCTCCAAGTACGTCTGGACGACCACCAACTATTTCCATCCTCTTGGGTGTACAGCCCAATCAGGATCGTCAGTAATTATCCAAACGATGTGAAGACTTCCGGTCTTCAACCACCGTCTTCATCTTCGACTTATCATCGAATCGGTTATTCAGAATGGGTATAAACCCGGCCTTTCCGAACAACCCGCGTATATTAAAAACAAATGTTACACAAACACAACATACGCCTCATTCCAATTCAGCAGCCACTAACCGCTAACCGTAAATTTCATATCCTTAGGGAAAGGTTCCCATTAATTTTATCCAAGATAAATTCTTTTAAAATTTATCCTTTAATCTTCCTTTGGATGTCATTTCAAACCAAATTATGGTTTTTCAAACTAGTCGAGATTAGCGAATCACACCGAAGTAATTATTTATTTTATTTCCCAATCCCAACCTATTCATCCCATGAAGCAAAACTGGTAGTACTCCATATCTAATACCATGGTGTTATCGGTAAAATTAATTATCATTCCACGTTCAAATCTAATTAAAGATTTAACCATCGCTTTGGAGCAAAACTGGTGATACTCCATTCTCGCTCAATTTCTAAATTTGATAATTTAAATTATCAATTTACGTTTCAATCTAATTGCAGATTCATTAAAACTCCCTTTTCAGGGTTAAAGAACCAATGTCATTTAAAACACAGTTCACGATAAACCCAAATCACATTCTATTTATTAGCGGGTTAAAGAACTAGTGTTATTTAAAACACAGTTCACGATAAACCCACGAATCAACTCTATTTAAAACCCGTTTCAAATCCAATTTATTTATTTAAAAATAAATGGGTTTTAATCTCAGTTCAAAACTAGTTCATTTCGATAAAAATCTATTTTTATCTTTTCAAATATGGAGTTTTTCATCCCAATTTTTCCCAAATCATTTCTTATGATTTTACACAAATTATTACTATTTTTAATAATTTTATCAAGGCCCGTACAGTCGATTTCCAACAACGGCCATCGAACTGCACTTACAGCGACCTTTTTCAAATTTGATTTGGACGTATCTCCAAATCCAACCGTTAGATTTCAAATTTCTAATATTCGTTAGAAAGCTCTTTTCGATACGAACCCAAAGATTCCGGTTTTAGGAGAATCCGACGGTCGGATCTCCCGTAATGTCCGTTTGAAATAAATGGTCGAAATTCACGAACTGCCGCGGCGCGACACGTTCTTTTCAGGCCATTATATTATATATATATAATATATAATATATATTTCATCGATTCCTATTTAAAACGAATTATATAAATAGTTTTAAATTCGTTTCAAAAACAATTTCAACTTCCATTTCAATTCAAATCAAAATTGAATTCTTCCTTATAAATTCGTTTTAAAATTCATTTCTATTCAATTCAAATTTCAATTCAATTTGAATTCATTTCAATTCGTTTTCAATTCAATTCAAATTCGTTTTTTATTCGATTCAATTCAAATTCGTTTTCTATTCGATTCAATTCAAATCGGTTTTCTATTCAATTCATTTCAAATTCGTTTCATATTCAATTCATTTCAAATTCGTTTCATATTCAATTCATTTCAAATTTTTTATATATTCATTTCAATTCAAATTTGTTTCATGTTCAATTCATTTCAAATTCGTTTCTTATTCAATTCATTTCAAACTTGTTTCATATTCAATTCATTTCAAATTCGTTTCATACTCAATTCATTTCAAATTCGTTTCATATTCAATTCATTTCAAATTCGTTTCATATTCAATTCATTTCAAATTTGTTATATATTCATTTCAATTATAAAAACGAATATAATCGATATAAATATCATTCGCGTCAAAATAGCGCATCTCTAATCCACACGGCTTTATATTCAACAAATGGATCTATATTTCTTTCAATACACGACTCTATATCTTTGTCAACACACGACTAATCTCAACGAATGAGTACTGTCCACGTGTGACTATCTTTGTTATTTAATATATTTTATAAAAATAAAGATGTAAATTTTATTGTTAAAATATTTCGTTCAACACATGACTAATCTCAACGGATGAGTACTGTCAACACATGAACCTTTATATTATAATTTTCTTTATTTTCTAAATTGGAATGAGGCCCAATCAATTACCATATAAAGTTAATTAAATGGATTCCATTCAACACATGTATATAATAGCAATGATAAATAATCAACCATCATCCAAAGTGCACTGCACTGTATAAGCATCAAATATAGATATCTTACGCTTATAACAGCCTGTCAATCAATCAATCGACATATTTAATCAATCAAGATGAGTGAACTTCAAATTTCATCCCAACACCCATGTGGGGATTCAAATCAACAAACACAGATTTTATTTGTGCAGTTGGGCGATGTGTAAAATTTATCGTCCCAATCAATGTCCTTCAAATAGGTGTACATAAACAAACCGTCCGGTTTGTAAATGAATATTTATTTATTCACATTCACGTTAAAAATTATATTTTTAACAATAAAATATTTTATTTTAACACATGAATTTTTATTCAATTCATTTACAAAATAAAAATGATATATTTTTTCTAACTTTTTTTAGAAAATTTCGGCGGCATAACGGCACGATACTAGAAACGGGACGAGGCCTAGCCTTATCCCCGGTCTAGTGAAGGCCCACGCCATTCACACATCAATCAAATCCATTCCATTTCACCAAACAACTCAGTTCAAACCAAATAATCTAACCAACTACGCAACCAAACAAACAAGTCCATGGTCTGTGGACGATTGTGTCGGGTGCTACTAAACACCGTTTGCATCCTAGTATATATATATAACTAGAAAAAAGAAATTGAAGAGTGATAAATTCTCACCGAAAGCTATCCCAACTTCACGACTCTTCATTTATAGAAATCTTCATCGTTCTCGCCTTTTGTCACTTTCGCTGCCCATAGCCACTACATATATAAAAATCGAATTTTTACTTCGCTATTCAATATATAAAAATCGAATTTTTACTTCGCTTATTTTATATGTAAAAATTATATTTTTACATCGCTAATGTCATAACAAAAATCGTATTTTTATTATAAATAAAAATCATATCTTTCTTCGAATAAAAATATCTCACCTTCATGAATATAAAAATTCAACTTTTATACTATTGAAAATCATTTCTTTTTGCTATGAAAAATCGCTTCTTTACAATGATAAAAATATCGTCTTTACAATGGTAAAAATATTCGATCATTCCATAGTTAAAAATCAAACTTTTTCAAAGTTAAAAATCAAATTCCTTCATAGTTTAAAAATCAAATCTTTTATAGTTTAAAGGTCTAATCTTTTTGTTTTCTAAAAATCTATTCTTTTTGTTTTCTAAAAATCTATTCTTTTTGCTTTCTAAAATATATATATAATTTCAGATTTTTCTAAACAATGTTTATATATTTAAAACTGGAAATCAAAGAAAAACTCACCGATTTCTGGCGGTGAAGGGTGGTGCAGCGCATTTCTGAGGTGGTGGAGCTCCTTGCAGGCGGCGGCAGTCGGGGGTGAGGTGGCGCGGCTGCTCTTGGCTCGTGCGGTCTTCGGTGGCGGGATGGGAGGGTCGCGGTATTTGATTGAGGGTTGCGTGGAGGTTAGGGTTCGGGATTTTCGACCTTGAAGGGGGAGAGGCGGTCGGAGATAACTGGAGGGGGGTTCGCGACGGCCATGGGTGGCGAAGAGAGGCGGGGCGATGGCGGTCCGACGAGGGTGGAGGCGGATGGGATGGAGAAAAGGAGGAGCGACGGTTTTTTTATTTTATTTCCTTTTCTTTTTTTCTGAGAAGAATCGGGGAGGAAAAGAAGAGAGGAGGGGGGGTTTAAATGGAAAATATATATTATTTATTTTATTTTATTCTAAAAATGCTGACTTTTAATTCCAACACCAATCGAGACCCAATGACTGTCGTCCCTAGCTAATTACCCCCATTCTGAACACAATGGGATATGTATCGTGAGCTGATTCGGCTGTTATGATAGGTTTTCATCAAATTTAAAACATAAATCAGTATATATTCAATTTGAACGTACATTTTAAATTACCGGGGTCACATACTAACTAGAAAACTTCCCGAAAAATATTTTCTAGCTTTGTATTGACGATATGGTCCTAACAAAACTAGTTTCGTCGAATTCTGAGACCGTTGGAAAAATGGCCAATTTCCAATCGATTAAAATCAACTAAAACTGGTCAAACGCGTTTTCCTTTGCCACGCTCACATATTGATTCGAAAAATTATGAAATTTGGAATCTAGCAATAATTTGACACTGCGGATCCAACAAAAGTGGTTTCGTCGAAATCCGAGGTCGTTTGCAAAATTTCTATTTTTAAGGGCCTGAATTTCATAGCGACTATTCAGAATTTTCAACTGGACATATCTTTTGATTCCCGCTATGAAATTTCGATTTTCCGGATTCGTTGGAAAGGTATCATCAAATAGATCCTATTATTTTTGGTTTCACTAAAATCCGGATGGTTTTGCACCCGGTACATTCAATTGAAGTTAGAAATCGAATTATCGAACTACCGCGCCATTTTCAATTCTATTTATAATTATATATAAATATTTACATTCTAATGACGATGCGTATAAATATATACGTTCTAAATATATTCAAAATAAATTTTCTCGATGATATTATTTAAAATAATTCATTTAAAATTGCAAAAATAAAAAATTTACTGGCCTAGATTTTCGGGTTATTACAAAATCGAACCCAACGACCGTTGCCCTTAGCTAAATACCCCCATTCCGAACACAATGGAATATGTTTCGTAAGCCAATTCAATTGTTTCGACCTGTTTTCATTAAAACTAAAATGTTAATCAATGTATATTGAATTTTAAACTTACATTTTAATTTTACCAGGGCCACATATGACTCCGAAAATTCCAGAAAAATAAATCTAGCTATGTTTTGACGATACGGTCCTGACAAAACTAATTTCTTTGAATTTGGAGACCGCTTGAAAAATGGCCGTTTTCTGGTCGATCCAAATTGACTGAAATTGACAAAACACGTTTTCTTTTGTCACGCTAACATATTAATTCCAAAAATTCTGAATTTTGGAATCTAGCAATAATTTGACATTCCGGATCCAACCAAAGTGGTTTGGTAGAAAACGGAGGTCGTTTGCAAAATGGCTATTTAATATATTAAAATATAAATAAATTCCATAGCGAGTATTCTGAATTTTCAACTGGACATAACTATTTATTCCCGTTATGAAATCTGGATTTTTCACATTCATTGGAAAGATATTTTCAAACAGATTCAAATATTTTTGGTTTTACTGAAATCCGATTTAATTTGAATCATGTACATTCAATTGAAATTTGAAATCGAATTTTCAAACTACCGCGCCCTTTCAGGCTCGTTATATAATTAAAATAAATTTATTCGTTCTAACTTCGTTTAAATTAAATTTTTAGTCGTTATTCTTTAAAATAAATCATTTTAAATTTCCAAAATCCATTAAAATAGCTAAAGTAAAAAAAAATTATTTGGTCCTGATTTTCTCGGTTGTTATAATGCTCAAGTCGGAGGACAGAGTTTTACCTTATAATAGCCAAACATGCTTGATACGCCTTAAAAACAAATCATTTTGATATTATTTTAAGGTGCTTAGTGTATAAACAACTTTAAATATAAACTAATCAATCACAGATGGCATAGGTACCATATATTATGTCGCCATATAGGTTCACAACTAAAATCGAAAAGTCGCATATTGGAAATTGGATTCCATCTATGAGTCGAGGCAAGGGATGTACTCCTTTCCAATTTCGGGCCATCTCTAGCGGGATGCCTATGTAACAACCCGGAATATCTGAGCCAATTTAAAAAAATTATTTTGGCAATTTTTATGAATTTTGAATATTTAAAATGATTTATTTTAAATAATGACGACGAGAAATTTATTTTGAATAGAATTAGAACATATATATTTATTTGAATTGTCATTAAAATATAAATATTTTATTTTAATTATAAAAGGAATTGAAAATGGCGTGGTAGTTTGAAATTTTGATTTCAAAGTTCAAATGAATGTGCAGGATTCAAAATAAACCGAATTTTGGCGAAACCAAAAATATTTGAATCTATTTGAAAATATATTTCCAAGGAATACGAAAATTAAAAATTTCATAGCCGGAATCAAAAGTTACGTCCAGTTGGAAATTCAGTATAGTCGTTGTGGAATTATGGTCCTTAAAAATGGAAATTTTGCAAATGACCTCCGTTTTCGATGAAACCACTTTTGTTGTATCCGGGATTTCAAGTTATTGCTAGATCCCAAAAATCGTAATTTTTCGAATCAAAATGTGAGCGTGGCGAAGTTAAACGTGTTTTAACAGTTTCAGTCAATTTCGATCGACCAGAAAATGGTCATTTTTCAAACGGTCTCAGAATTCGACGAAATTAGTTTTGTTAGGACCGTATCGTCAATACGAAGTTATAAAATATTTTTCAGGAATTTTTAGAGTCGTATGTGGCCCCGGTAAGTTGAAATGCGCGTTCAAATTCAATATATTGATTTATATTTTGATTTTGACGGAAATTGATCGAAACGATCGAACTAGCTCACGATACTTATCTCATTGTGTTCGGGATTGGGGGTAGTTAGCTAGGGACGACAGTCGTTGGGTTCGATTCGGGGTTCGAATGGAAAAGTACCTTTATGAATAATTAAATAAATAAAATCCTTTTCCCTTAACCCCCCTTTCCCTCTTTAGAAATTCAATCCCGATTCAGAAAAAAAAGAAAAAAAAAGGAAGAATGCGTCAATGTCGGCCCTCCCTCGAAGCCACCGCGCTCCGTCGCCCTCGCCACCTCCGTCGACCTCCTCTTCCACTTCTCCGGCGAAACCGCGAGCCCTAGCACCCCAACAACCCAGAACAGCCCAAATTCCTCAGCCCCGGAACCCTAGCCCCCCTTTCTCGCTACAGCTACCGCCAGAGGCGACACCGCCTATCCTTCGGGCACAGCGCGACTACCTGAGCCCTCCCCCCCTCTTTGGACGACGGCAGTGAGCACCCCCCCTCTCCACCTCAGTTCGACAGGCCAGGAATTCGATTTTGCTAAGTTTTTATATATATAATTATTTTAATTTATACATAACTTTATAAAGTCCGTTTTTAATATATATAACTTTATAAAGGTATAAAAGGTGAGATTTTTAATTAGCGAAGGTAAGATTTTTCATGTTGTGAAAATATGATTTTTAAACGAGATAAAAATATAGTCTTTGTTATGGAAAGAACGAGGTAAAAATATAGTCTATGTTATGGAAAGAATGAGATAAAAATATAGTTTTGTTATGAAAGGAACGACATAAAAATATAATTTTTATTGTATGTAGAGTATAAAAATATAATTTTTATATAATGAGAAGAATTAAAAATATGATTTTTATCTCTATAGCGTTGAAATAAAAATGTGATTTTTAATGTGAACAGCGTGAAAATGATTGTGTTGGAAGTATGGGAAAATCCAGACTGTTTTGAATTTCAGAAATAGAATGGAGGAGTGGAACCCAAAGGTGAGAACTTCTCACTTTCAATTTATTTTTCTAGTTGAAATATGTACTAGGATGCAGACGGTGCTTAGCAGCACCTGACACCCGTCGTCCATAGACCATGGATGGCTTGTATGTTTGATTGTATGTTGTTGTGAAAATTGATTGTATGATGGGAATGAAATAAAATATTTATATAGTTAAAAATATTTTATCGTTAAAAATACAAATTTTAACGTGTATGTGAATAAAATAAATATTTATAAACAAATCGAACGATTTGTTTATGTACACTGATTTGGCTGATATTAATTGGGGCGATAAATTTTACACATCGCCCAACTGCACAAATAAAAATATGTGTTTGTTGACTGAAACCCCACACGGGTATTGGGATGATATTTGACGTACACTAATCCCAATTGTTTAGTTGTATGTCAATCGATAAGTTGACAGACAGTTGTGTGGTGCACTTTGGATGATGGTTGATTATTTATCATTGCAGTTATATACATGTGTTGTATAGAATCCATATAAATAACATTATATGGTAATTGAGTGGGTCTCATTCCAATTTAGAAAATAAATTATATTTATGTGTTGAATAAACAAAATAGTCATGTGTTGACAATACTCATGTGTTGAGAATATTCATGTGTTGAAACCATTCATGTGTTGAAAATATTCACGTGTTGAGTAAAATCTTTAAACAATAAAATTTACATCTTTATCATGTATAAAATTAGAAGCTAACTGGAAACTAGATAAGATGAGTGGTTTCCTGGGTATTGATCTGATGTTGGTTTCGGCCTTCGGGGATAATATTTAGGGAATCGTTCTCTTACTAATTTACGGTTAGAGGCTGATTAAGAATTAAACGATATAAAACACAATTTTATATAATATATAAATAACAAAAATAGTCATGTGTTGACAATACTCTTGTGTTGAGAATATTCATGTGTTGAATATTCGTGAGTTGAATAAAATATTTATACAATAAAATTCACATTTTTATTGTAAGTAAGAATTAATAAATATTCATGTGTCGAATAAAATATATATTCATGTGTTGAAGAAAATATTCATTTGTTGAATAGAATGACAAAGTTATTGAAATATATAAAGCCGTGTTGATTAGATATGCGCCATTTTGAAGCGAACAATATTTATATTGATTATATTCGTTTTTATAATGAATGTAGAAAAGGAAGTGATTTCAAAATATTACGTTTGGAAAATATTATCATTTATATATATTGATGATATGGAATATTCAATTTTGATTTAAAATTGAATATGAAGTTGAACCGTTTTTAAAACGAATTTAAAATGATTTATAAAATACGTTTAGAATTGAAATCGAAGAAATATATAAAATATATATATTAAATGGCCTGAATAGAACGCGTAGCAGCAGTTCGCGAATTTCAACCATTGACTTCGAATTGACGTTACGGTAGATCCGACCGTCGGATTCTCCTAAAACTGGAACTGTTGGGTTCGTATCGAAAAGAGCTTTCTAATGAATATGAGAAATTTGAAATCTAACGGTTGGATTTGGAATTATGTCCAAATTAAATATGGAAAAGGTCGTTGTAAGTGCAGTTCGATGGCCGTTTAGGGAAATCGACTGTACGGGCCTTGATAAAAATTTTAAAAATATTAATAATTTGTGTAAAATCATAATAAATGATTTAGAAAAAATTAGGGTGAAAAATCCCATATTTAAAAAGGATAAAAATATTTTTTATCAAAATGAATTAGTTATGAACTAGAATTATAATCCAATATTTTTGAATAAATAAATTGGATTTGAAGTGGTTTTAAAAATAATCAGAATTTCCAATATACGAATTGGAATGGATTTGAATCGAAATTATCTTCGGAATATTTCGATGTTGGATTTCGTGATTATACAGATATGTTTGGGGAAATTTGAAAAATATATTTATATCGTTATTTCCAATAGGATATTTGTTGGTTTCAGAATTTGATATTGAAAATAAGCCGATATATTTTCTATTCAGAGCCTTGTATTTAATATCAAATGGGATTTTGGGTTCGTCGTGAATGGTGTCTTAAATAACACTGTTCTTGAACCCAGTTTAGAAAAGAATAAATCTTTTAATTAAGATTTAGTGAAATTGTCCAGTTAATTAGTATTTAATTGGAATTGAATTTAAATTGGTTTTTGAGTTTATCGTGAGCGATGTTTTGAATAACACCTGTTCTTTAACCCAATTAACAATGGAATGTGATTTTGGGTTTATCGTGAACCGTGTTTTAGATGACATTGGTTCTTTAACCCAGTTAAAGACAAGATATTGATTTGTGGGAAGATTAAAACTAAGTGGAGTTTTAACGAGTCTTTAATCAGATTGAAATGATCGAAAATTGAGTATCACCAGTTTTGCTCCAAAGCGATAGTTAAATCTTTAATTAGATTTGAACGTGAAATGGTAATTAATATTTACCGATAACACCATGGTGTTAGATATGGAGTATTACCAGTTTTGCTCCATGGGATGAATAGGTTGGGATTGGGAAATAAAATAAATGATTACTTCGGTGTGGTTCGCTAATCCCGACTAGTGTGGAAAACCTTAACATGGTTTGAAATGATATCCAAAGGAAGATTAAAGAATAAATTTAGAAGAATTTATCTTTGATAAAATTAATGGGAACCTTTCCCTAAGAATGTGAATATCTGAATAAAAGAATATTCTGAATTGGAATGAGGCGTATGTTGTGTTTGTGTAACATTTTTTTATTATATACGCGGGTTATTCAGAAAGGCCGGTTTATACCCATTCTGAATAACCGATTCAACGATAAGTCGAAGATGAAGACCATAGGTCTTCACATCGTTTGGATGATTATTGATGATCTTGATTGAGTTGTACACCCAAGAGGAGGGAATCAGTTGGTGATCATCCAGACGTAGTTGGAGATCGATGGATATGCGAGGAATAAGGTTCCTCTGGTTTCATTCAGACCCAGAACGAACTTGTATATGGACTGTGTGTCTGACATTGGATTTTATTCTGTGTTGATTGATCTATATTAAATATACATATGTTTGGTGGCGGAGAATTTATTCTCTTTCTTAACACTCTTCTTTGAGATGTACGAGCTCAAAGGTTGTATATCGATGGACATCAGTCGCATGGAGTGAATTGCCTGTGTTGCATGCCTAAGTGGCAAATGATCAAGGCTTTTGTTTAGAAGCAAAGTCTTGTGGTTGATGATCAAAGCACGACCTATGTGGCATAGCTTTGTGTATAGCGTTAATTCGCGAGCCTCATACCTCGGTATGAGTCAAAAATGGGATAGTGACTACAGGTAGAGCACGACGTTTCTTTCTAGCAGTTGGTGATGTCAGTGACCTACCAGCCCTGACATTTATATACTTTTTACCTGTGTGGTTGTTGGATGCGAGGCACCTCGGATATAGGTATTATAGGGCCGGGAAACGTGTGTTCAGGAATAACTACTCCTCAAAAGTAAGAGAGGACCGGCCCTGAAGATCCAGTATCGCTGTGTGTGGTCCTGAGACATTTGCTAGAGTGTCTCGAACGGAGAGGAGCTTGCCCCTTGCCTCGAATCATGACGGAAATCCAATTTCCAATGCGTGATATTCGGTTTTATTTATAGAGCCTAGTATGGCGACATAATGGTATGGGGCACTTATGCCGTCTATGATTTATACATTATGATTGAAGTTGTTTTCTTCACTTATAATAATAATAAAGGATGAAATTTAGCGTATCAAGCATTCTTTGGCTATTATAAGGTAAAACCCTATCCTCCAGCTTGCGTTGCATTGTGTGATGGGACCTGGGTCTTATAATAGCTTCATTTTCTTTATTTAGCATGGCGCTGTTGTTATATGCACTGGTATTCTTGGGGTAAAAACATGTTCCGTGTTATACGGCGTGGTCCCTTGATTTACCTAACTTTAAAATAAAGATTAATAACTGTTTTAGTTCTCACACCAGTCACATGAATGACCTGGAGTTTATTGTTTTAACCTAAACTCTAGGTGCCCTTATTTTCGACACGGGCAGCTAGTAGTTTTGGTTTTGCAGATTTATATTCACAAGATCCTGGTTTACAGCTGGAATGATATTCAGAAAGCTCTGTATCCGTATATCTCCTTTCAGTTCTGTTTTGTATTATTTTCCGCTGCTATGTAATTTATTGTAATCTCTGATATTTAGTAAATGTGAAATATTTATTCATACTCTGTATATTCTTGTATTCTGATGGAATTGTTGTAATAAACAATGAAATGTTCTTCTATTTGTGTTCTGGTTCGTCTTGTCCTCAAAGTAATTCATCCTTTCTCTTCTCCTCGGAGATTGGGGAAGTTCGGGTCGCTTCAGCCTAGGATCAACACACATGACCCTTTGATCTTGCAGGGCCGGTCTTATCTTACTTTTGAGGATTAGTTATTCCTGAACAATACATTTCCCGATCCTATCAGAACTCCAAAAATGGCCATTGTCGACCAAAAGTATCACAAGTACCTTGCTATCCATCATCCACATACGTAAAAATGCCTGGGCTCCATACCATGGCACTACCTCTAGCTAGAAGGAAACATATGCATTCTTTGCGTCCTTTATCCCATTTTGGACTCGTACCGGGGTGTGAGGCTCGCAAATTAACACTACAACATAAAGCTATGCTATATTAAAGTCATGCTTTGATCATCAACCATAAGACCCTGCTTTTCAAAAAAAGAGCCATGATCATTGGATCTCAGCATGCCACATTGACAATCTGTACCATACCATTGATTTTCACCAATATATAAACTCTAAGTTCGTACGTTTCAGAGAAGGGTGTTAACCAAGAGAATAAATTCTTCTCTACCAAATAGATATATATATTTAGCAGAGATCAACGAATACAGTGCGAAGTACAATGTCAAATATACAAACCATTTACAAGTTCACTTCGGGTCTGAACGAATCTAGAGGCACCTTATTCCTCATCCCATATATCTAATACAAGATAGAGGTCCTCGCATATCCGGTCGATCTCCAAGTACATCTGGACGATCACCACTTATTACCTCTACTTGGGTGTACTTTCCAAGTGAGACATCAACAATAGTCCAAACGATGTGAAGTTCTCCACTCTTCAACTACCGTCTTCATTCCTTCGACTTTCAATCGTCGTATTAGTTATTTAGAATGGGTTAAACCTGGTCTTTTCGAAAAACTCACATATCTTATAATCAAGTGTTGTAAAAACACATCACATGACTCATTCCAATTCAGAATATTCTTTTATTTAAATATTCTTATTACTGGGAATTATCCCCAAAAATCTTTTAAAAGATTTTATTCATTTAAACCTCTTGCTTAAATCTTTCTTTGAAAACCATTGCAAAAGATTTTGTATTATCTTTTAACAATCTTAAACCAAATTAAGGTTTATCAACTAGTCGGGATTATCGAGCCTTACCGAAGTAATCATTTATCTTATTATCGCAATCCCAACTTATTCATTCCATGGAGCAAAACTGGTGGTACTCCATTTTTAACACCCATAGTGTTATCGGTAAATTTAATCTAATTAAAGATTTAACTATCGCATAGAGTAAAACTGGTGGAACTCCATTTTGAACATTTCTTAAATTCGGTGAATAAAATTACCTTATTCATATTTCAATCTAATTAAAGATTCAGTAAAACTCTAGTTCTATTTTAATCTCAATAATCATTATTTAATGATTATTCAACCCTTGAAAATCAATCTTGTCATTATTTGGGTTAAAGAACAAATGTCATGTAAAAACACCATTCACAATAAACCCAAAATCATCTTCCGTTAAATACGGAATCTTCACGAAAATCCGAACAATTTATAATCGCTATAAATTTCCGTATCTGACCAATACTATAAGTGGAATAACGGCAAGGCCTTTTAAATTCCATAAATAGTAAACGCCTTCCTTCACAGAAGTTCATCTCGATTATTATTAATTGAATTTCGTCAACTCCAATTTGATTAAATAAACTGGAAAACTTCATTAAATCTTATTTAAAAGATTTATTACTTTCACAAGTGGGTTCAAGAACAATATTAATAAGGATACCATTCACAGCGAACACAAAATCCAATTTGATATTAAATATAAGATCTTAAATCGAAATTATGTCGACTTACATTCAATAACAAATTCTGAAACTAACTGATATCATTTTAGAATAACGATATCAATATCTTCTAAATTCCCACAACAACTGTATAATCACGGAATCCAATATAGAAATATTCGAAGATAATTTCCATTTAAATCCATTCCAATGTGTGTGTATGTTTGTATATATATATATATATATATATATATATACTGGAAAACTCTGATAATATTGAAATCATTCTCAATCCGATTTGTTAATTTAAACTTATTGGATTATTGTTCTAATTATTAACTAGTTCATTCTGATAAAAACATCTTTTATCTTTTCAAATATGGAATATTTCATCCTAAATCTTTTCAAATCATTTATTATGGTTTTACATAATTTATTCATATTTTATTAAGGCCCTTATAGTCGGTTGCCAATATCGGCCAGCGAACTGCATCCATAGGGACCCTTTCCAAAACTGATTTGGACATATCTTAAAATCTAACTGTTAGATTTCAAATCACTCATTATCATTCGAAAGCTTTTTACGATACGAACCCAAGGTTCCGGTTTTAGGAGAATCCAACAATCGGATCTCCCGTTAAGTCCATTCAAAGTCAATGGTCGAAATTCGCGATCGTTCCCTGCGCGAAACTTTCTATTTAGGCCATTTAAATATATATAATATATTTCATCGATTTCTATTTAAAACGTATTTTATAAAACGTTTATAAATTCGTTTTAAAAACGATTCCAACTTCCATTTCAATTTTAAATCAAAATTGAATATTCCATATCATTATAATATTGAAATGATAATGTTTTCGAAATATCAGATTTTGAAATCAAATCTTTTCGATGTTCATTATGAAATAAATAAAATCGACAGAAAATTCAGTTCGAGTTAAAATGGCATATATCTACTTAACTCAGCTTCATATTTATTTCAGTAGTGAATATTTCAATATTTTTGTGTCCATCCAAAATCGGACATCAAAATCATATTTTGATTCTTCACTGAATATTATTTTAAAATATACGTTATATTCTGAATTAGAATCAGACCCGATCAATTACCATATATTTTATTTATATGGATTTCATACATCGCATGTATTCAAAAATAGTGATAAACAACTATTAAACATTCAATTCTCATCCAAAGTGCAATTTACAACTGTATAAGCATTAAACAATTAAATAACGCTTATAACAGACTAGTAATCAATCGGTTGGCATACAATTAAATCCAAGGGAGATGTGAATTAATTATCATCCCCAAACCCGTGTGGGACTGCCAACCATCAAACAAATATTATTATTTGTATACTTAGGCGATGCGTAAAATTATCGTTCTAATAACCGTGTAGGGTTTACATCACAATCCATGTGAACTTATCTAATATTTTCACAGTTTAATATAAACATTTATTTTTTTTACAACGCATATTTTTGCAGTTTAATAATAATATTTAAAACTGTAACATCCATCAACCGCTAAACAAATACTACAATCACAGGCAATAAATATATACTCGGCTATAAAAATAAATAACTATGCAAAATGGTTGAGTGAGAGAGTTCTCACTTTTGGTTTCCATTCCGCCATTCTTTAGTTGACGATTTTCTTTTAAGTCAAATTAAACTTGGGTTTAATATGACCCAAAAATGCAACTTGCTCCAAATTTTACCAAATTAGTTTTGTTGTGAAGCTCTCGACTCCACGTTGCAATGGATCCAGTTTTGCACTGTAATGGCCCGAATTTCCGTACCATTTGAGTTGACTAATCACACTACAAGGCCAACCCAAATTACACAGAAATACGAATCATTAACAGAAAGAAGTTAGAGGATGAGAACAGAAATGAAGAAAATCTAGAATAGAAGAAAAACGAAGGACACAAATCTCACAGCGGAACGAATAAAATATATTATATAACATAAATTTTGAAATACTATTCAGTAACTTTATATACATACCATCATCAAGGCACAACAGCTATTTCTGGAACAGTTATAAACACATGTGTCCAGATACAATACAGCATACAGCGGAAAATATGATAGTCTATAGCTAACTGATTAAGCCTACTGCTTCAAGCTCCTTCAAATGAATCTAAAAAATCCCGACTACTTGACTGCACGTACAAATTTGGGGCACCCAAGAGTTTAGGGGAAAAAAAACAAAATAAACTCCGAGTTAGTCACGGGGCTGGTGTGAGTAAACTCCAACCATCGGTTTAACTTTCAAAAAATCCTTTCGAAAGCAATGATAATCGTAAGACCGATCCACACATAAACACAGATGGTTTTTACCTTATGATAACCAAAAATATTTTTGATATCCAATCCGGTGATATTATAATAGTGTCTACATCAAATAAATAAAAATCTAGCGGAACGCTTGCATCTCACTCACCATATATAATGTAAAATCAAAAACCGCCAGGCACTTACTGGAGAACGGATTTCCGACCATGACATGGTATTGAACCACCTTCCGATCAATGTACTATAGAGGGGATACACCGGGGTTCAACAAGAATATCTTGCAACCCAGCCACACATGGCTGACCACCCATTTAACTTGAGTGTATCGAGCATATTATCACCAACGGTTGTGATCAGCAACAGTTACCGAAAGCATACAACAACGAATAGAATAAGAAGCAAATGGAATTTCTCTAGATCAGGTGATAACACCGCTAAAGGGAATGACCCACTTGGCTATGTTGCCTGCCCGATTTCTGTCATTTCCCAGCTGATGAGGCATGAGATCACGATTATCTTTCAGAACATCTTGTCATCATTTACTTTGAATGTCACATCGTCAGACATTCGTCCATATACGTTGTCCTGGGACTGGACAAACCGAAGGCACTATTCCATCAATTCATCTTGGGCAATTTCTACCCAGGATTAACAGAACAACCCTTGCACTTTGCTCCGTCTTCAATTAACTTCAGCTTAAGTTGATTCGTAACGCTTACATAAAAACAGAATGGTTTTCAGATATTAAATCTGATCTCGGTGTCTCGTATCGACAAGGAGGTATAAGATAAATCAAAACTTTGATAGTCGGTGATTTAACTATCAAAGAAACTTCTTACAATCGACGGTCCTATTTCCAATTGGAAATTCTACCTATCAAGCATCAAACAACACTTGCCCCTTTTTAAATTAATTCCTTATTATATTATCATTTCCAATTCCCATTTCTAATCTTTCGTATCCTTTCAAAGCTCTATTTTCTATCTTGATTCTTGGAAAAACATTTCCAGTATCATAATTTCTTTATTCAAGAAAATATCTCTTATTCCCGTTAGAAAACATTTCAAAATATTCACGAATCCTTATTTTCTATATTTAGAAAATATACCTAATTAATATCGGAAAATATTTCCATATTCCATTTCTTAATTCCTCGTTGATCAATTTATTTCTTTTTCTAAACGTAGAAAATATCTCTCATTTTATTTGGGGAAGCATTTCAAAATCCTTTAAATTACACAATGTTATAAAACATCATTATTATAACTCAAACCATTAATCATTTATTAACTAAACATATTGCTAACCAATCTTCATTATAGAACCTTAACCATTCCTCCATCAATCATGAAGTCAATCAAGTTGGGGTATAATTACCTCTCAGACCTTAATTAAACAACATTCTCAACTTTGAAATAGTCAAAGCTCATAATTTCAAACAAAACATCGCTTATGCGACTATCAGATTCAATCTAAGAATCCACTTCTTTTAGGAAAAACATTGATTATAAAGGTAGAGTTATAATCGCTGTTTCCAAATATTGGATTTATAAAATATTTATTTTAACGGTAGCGTCAAAATCACTTTTTAGATTTACAAAACATTTATTATAATGACAGCGCTATAATCGCTATTTAGATTTACAAAACATTTATTATATTGACAGCGTTATAATTGTTGTTTCCAAATATAACTTGTACTTATTAATTTCAAGAAATAAATTAATAAGTAAATAATTAAATTTGATTCAAAACGGAAAGTAAAAATAACTACTTCCCTAAATTCGATATAATCGAATTTCAAATAAATAACTCTCTCTCGAATAATCTATATTCGATTATATGCCGAACTTCGGAATTTATCTACCATTTCATGTTAAATCAAATTCAAAATTTAATCTTGAATTCCTCCTTTTCAAATCCTCACCAAATTCCTTTATAACTGTTATAGACTACAATTCGTTATCATAATTTATTTCATATTCCGAATTTTGGAATAAAGCTCATCATTTTGTTTTGAAATGGTTACTCATTTCCCTTCCTTATTCAAATTCCAATTGGATTCATGTTTCAAATCTAAATTTCTCTTGTAGATAATTCATTTACAAAATAATGGCTTTAAACCATTATTTCTTTAATCATGAATATATTTCTTTAATATAATCAATCCACATAGTTTCATATTTTTAAATAATATTTGAAAATCCTAATTCCCTTTATTAACTCCTATTGTATAATTGTTCAGATAAACTCTTATTTCTATTCCATTTATTTATACTTTTGTTCAAAATTTTCCTTATAATTACTAAGTTCAAAACTCTTTTCAAATATTGGTTTCAAAACCGATTTCCACTTTTTCATATAAATCCAAATTTGCATTTATATTTCAATTTATCCAATGATAAATAATTCACTTAATTTATAAACTTGTTTAAAATCGACTTCTTATTTTAAGTAGACAAGTTTCTACTTTTTAACTCCATTCGAAATTACACTTCAACCTTTGGGAAAAGTAATTTTTCTTTTTTAAATCTCAAATTTCATTTTCTATATTCGAAAATATTTTACAGTATTTAAATACCAAAATTCTAAGGCCAGTGATTTTTAAACACAAAAAGATCAATCACAGTTAATATATCACAGCATATGTCACAATCAGTGCAAACACAATAATATAAATGTTGAGGAATCCAGTTGGATCCCTCCAACATGTTTCTTGCCTCCACAGATGTTAATCAACATAATAACATTAATAATAGTAATTTCACATCAAAATGAAATATCATAGTGATTAGAATTAATAATCGATCAACGATATAACTATATCAACTATTTCCACCAATTTTATCAACCACTCATCCAAACAACTATCACATGGTATAAAATTACGATAAATAAATTTAAAACTCATTTATATAAAAATATAAACGAATCAGAATTAGTGAGTTTACTCACCTTATTTTGCAGTTGACTCTTCTGCTTTTATTTCATTTAAAATCAAACAGACATTTGATTTTATCACAAAATATTAGTGGCTCCGTTCGTAGCGAAATCAGTTATACAATGAAGACCTCGTCTCTATGATTTAATTGCGTGATTCCATTCAATTCTGAATCGTATGAAGAAGTCATAATAATATATATTGTTTTCCAAGTTTTAACGACTAATATATGTCTATCTATTATTAACTAATAAAATGCTTATCAATTTACCTGAACCAAAAGGGAACTGCTAATCAACAATTAAACCATGATTGCCCCCTTTTTCATGTTAATTACTTTGTCATGTGGTTAACCGCTGAATACGCCTCCCTCATTTTAAGTCTACCTCAATTACTTCCCAAAACTCAAAATCCCTGATTCCTTTTTCCTCGTTATCACAAACCCAAACCCGACCATTTGGACCACCGTTGGTGACGTTGTCTATCACCGGAGGCCACCACCAATGATTTACCTAACTTCACTGACCAACTCAAATCACTCAGGTGCCTCCTCATCAACATAAACAGTATGAAGTTTTCACCCATACACGCACTCAAGCACCTTGAACCCATGTTTCAGCTTTGCCAGAGACCGCCTTCTCCTTGTTTAAATTACAAAACCTTAAACATCATATTCCTGAATTGGAAACAACAGAAGCCACTTCGATAGCCTACAGCAAAAACCGCAACCTGTGAATCCCCCACAACCCACCATCTCCATGTTCGAGACTACCAAACTCCTCTGTGGCAAAAGCATTACAACTCCAACGCCATAAACTGGAAACCTATGCTCAGCCTCACCATGAATAGCATTATGAAGCTGCGTTGCTCTTTTTTTACATACATGATAGCTAAACTTCGTTGACTTTGAACCATTGCAGGCGCCACCAGCGGCCACCGGACGACCTCGCTTGACCACCCAACGATGCCACCACCTTGATCTCCTCAACGCCACCCCTATTGACCTTCCCCATGGACCAGAACAATGCTGTAACAACCCGCAAAAATCAGGACCAATTTAAAAATTTTATTTTAGAAAATTTTAATGAATTTTGACAATATAAAATAATTTATTTAAATAATAATGATCACAAATTTGATTCAAATCGAAGTTAGAATGATTGACTTAATTTTTATTATAAAAAGAGTTAGAAATAACACGGTAGTTTGAAAAGTCAAACTTGAACTTTGACTGACCGTACAGGATGCAAAATTTAACGGATTTTAGTGAAACCAAAAATATTAGAATCTATTTAAATTTATCTTTCCAACGAATCCGAAAAATCGAAATTTCATAACGGGAATCAAAAGTTATGTCAAAATTAAAATCTAGAATGGTCGCTATGAAATTTATAAGGGCCAAAATGCTACATTTTGCAGAATAATGAATTAGGACCCGAAACCATCTCCATTGGTTTCAGAATGTTGTTTACATATAAAAATGACTATAAGAACTTATATTTTTGAGTTTCGAAAAAATTCCACTATTTTTGGTATTTTTAAAATATTAAAATATACACCTGAAAAATAGAATTTTTGTAAACGAACTCCGAATTCGACGAAACCAGTTTCTATGGATTCGTAATATTAAATTAACGTAAAATTCTAAAATTTATAATTTTTGGAATTATTTTGTGGCCTGTATAATTTTTACAGTGAAAAATAGCATATTTTCAGACTTCGGAAATTCATAATAAATTCATACGGAATCGGAAAATTACGAAATCAGGTTCGTTGGGTTCGTAATGACCTGAAATAATTATGTTTAAAATTTTATTAATTTTGAAATCAGCATGTATTTATAAGAATTTTTGAACTGAAGAAAACAGTTGAAAATTGAGTAATTGGGCACATAATGATATTTGGGCCCAAACCAAAATTAAACCCATGGTATATATTATCTTTTTTCTGAGTTTTAGGGCTGAAATTCGAAATGCACAGCAGCCACTCTCTTTTCCATCATTTTTTCTCAATTTCCATGGCGGCTCCCACTTCCTCTAAAATTCATAAAAAAATAAAATCTCTTCAAACCATAGCAAATTATATGTTTTCTCGAAGGTCTCGACGATACAAAACTAATGGTGTAATCGGTTTTGTCAAACAACGCTCGGATTCGTCGGAATCTCGTCTTAAAGCTCGCTGTTTTCGAAATTCAAAAACTCAAAACGTAAATCAAGAAATTCCCGTGAATCGAGGAAGAATTAGACGAAGTCACGAACACGGAAGTTCTTCGTCTACGCAAGACGAAGATGCTCAGAAAATTTCAGGCAGTTTGGAGGTGTGAGGCGGCCTGTGGGATCCGCGAGGCGAAATCCTTTCTAGGCGATTTCCCGATGATCGGAGAAGCTTTAGGGGCGGCTCTTTCTGGTGGTGGTGCGTCTCGCCAAGACGAAGACATTGGCGGTGGTCCCGTGGCGTCAGGTGGCCCGAGGCAGCGGCAAAGTGCGGTCAAAGTTCGGCGGTGAACAGTGTTTTTCGGTCAATGGGCTGAGGGTATTTTCTATTTTATTTTTAAATTATTTAATTAATTTCCAGAACTTTAAAATTGCATAACTCACTCATACGAAGTCGAAAATCGACGATTTCAGGTGCGTTGGGATCGTGGCGACGAGATGGACGCGTGGACACTAATTTTGTCCAATTCTGAGACAGTGAAATTTTTAGGTATTTTTCACGAATATTAATTAATTATTTAATTATGTCCAACTTTAATAAATCATAACTCTCTCGTACGAGGTCCGATTGATGAACCGTAAATTGCGTTGGACTCGTCTTTCCGAGCTCTTCGCGATGGCGCAGACCAAAGCTGAATCCGAGACAGTCAAATTTTCAGCAAAAATCAATGTGAGATTCTATTTTATAATTTATTAAATTTAAATTATTTTTCTTGTGGTTTTGATGTTTGTATGTACATGATTGTGGATTGATGATGTATGATGTCTGTTTGAGAATTGGTGATAGTTGTTTGGGTTATTATGGACAAATTGTTGTTGCATACACTGTTGATGAAATTTGTTGAATCAATAGAAACGATGTACATGATGTAAATGATAAATTCATTTTTATTTATTTATTTAAAATGTATGGAAATTTATATTTAAATAAAAAGTTACAATTTTCATTGTTGTTCAGAAAAAATGAAACTTTGTTTATGTTTACAAAGATTATAACTTTGAATGGGATTAAGAAGATTACAACTTTGTTTTTGTTCTAAAAAAAAAATTACAACTTTGTTTGCGTTTTTTTTTATATATAAAATTGAAACTTTATTTTGTTTTTGAAAAGAACAAACTTTATTTTGTTTATGAAAAAGAACAAAACTTTGTTTTGTTTATTGAATAAAAGTTCAAACCTTATTTTGTTTTGTTTAAAAAGAACAAAACTTTGTTTTGTTGGTAAAGATTTAAAACCTTGTTTTTGCTTATAAAAGACTGAAATTTTGTTTTGTTTATAAAGATTAAAACTTTGTTTTGGTTATAAAAATTTCATCTTTATTTTGAGACGATTATAATAAATAAAGTTTTGATATTTATTTTAGAATAATTAAAATTTTGACTTTTAATAAAAGATTTTATTTTTATTTTAAGTTAGATAAAGGAATATATTTTATGGTGAATTTGTGTCATTAAATCAAATGAAATAAAAAGGGCAATACCCAATATGTGAACATTGTTAAATTGTGCAAATTGTCTATGTTCCATTTATGCACCTGTATACACTGCCATTTACAAGCGACCCTGGCTTGTTTATGTGAGTGAACGATCAATTTTTACACATCGTCCAGAAGCACAGTTTATTTTAAATATGTGAATTGTGTTGGCTGAAACCCCACACGGGTCAAGGGTTGACTTTTGAATACACGTCACCCTTGGAATAATTAGAAATGCACTTTGGATGGATGTTCTGAAATTGTTATGTAATTAATGTTTGATTTTACGTATAATTAAATTATATGGAAATGGTGGGTCTCATTCCAATTTTGAGTAAAGTAATAAATATGCAAATTAATGAAATAAATTGGAAGTTGAAGTATTTAGATGATTTAATTTTCCATTTAAAAAGGAAATAATAAAGAAGCTTTTGAATTGACAATATTTCCTTCGAATGAAGGAAATAAATGCCCATTTATTATTCAATTAATGATATTAATTGACGCTTGAATTAAGTAGATAAAAACCTTTAACATTTGGAAGGTTATAAACAAATTATTGGAATTAGTAAATCACATTCCAATTATATTAAGAAGATTATAAATTGAAAAGATTACTTTTTATGTTAACATTAAAAATGGAAGATGGATTTCAAAATTTGAAATGTTTTTAAATTGATTTCATTTTAATATTGAAATGGTAGGTTTTAATATCACAAATTAAAACCGTTTTTTTATAATTATTATTATTATAATATCATAATAATATGGAAAGTTAATATGTATTGAAATGGAATAATAAAGCTTTATATGAAAGAATATTTCAAGTAAGGAATGATATTAAGTAGTAGGATATTTTAAAATATAAAATATTTTAAAATAATATTCTTGGATAATATTTATAAATAAATTTTTTTAATTGTACCTGGACACGAGGTTAGGTCACATTTATGGCGGAAGTCTGCCCGGAACCAACCGGCATATCCAGCAGCCATAAATGTTGGGCCTAATGTGAGAGGTCCAAGTGCGCAAATACGAATTGGGTCAAGACACGAGGTTAAGCCCAACCTGTGGTAGAAGTCTGCCCGGAACCAACCGGCATATCCAGCATCCACAAGTTGTAGGCCTAATGTGAGAGGTCTGGCCCGCTATTAAATAATAAAATGTAAAGATAAACTTAATAAATGGATAAGGAAAATGAATTGGGCTATTCAGTCCATCTTAAAATAGTAACTCCATTTTAACCCGTGTAAATTATGTTATACATTTTATAAAGGAAATCGAAGATGATTAATATTTTATTTAAGATTAAATGAAATACTCTGAAATAAATGATGTCTAATTATATATATCAAATGGGAAATTTATGAAATTTAAATTTGGGTTTATCGTGAATTATGTTTTAAATAACATTTATTCTTTAACCCGAATTTATGATAGAATTAATTCCCTAAAAATTGAATAATCATTTAATAATGACTTTGGAAGATTAAAACTAAATAATATTTTAATTAAATCTTTAATTAGATTGAAAGGGAATTAAGTAGTTAAAATCACTGAATTAAGAAAGTGATCGAAAATGGAAAATGAACCATAAAGCAATGAATATTTTCATGTTATAAATGAATAAATGAATGAAAACATGAAATGGTTATTTTATTTATATATTTTATATAAATAAAAGTAATGAAACTTTTATTTACATTTCACATGTAAATAAAAAGATGAAAATAAGAATGAAACTTTTATTTACATTTCGCATGTAAATAAAAAGATGAAAATAAGAAGGGAATTTTTATTTACATTTCACATGCGAATAAAAAGATAAAAATATGAAATGAAACATGATTTAGAAGCATGAACCGCATAAGAAAATTTAACATGTTTTAAAAAGCATGAAGTCGCATATGAAATGCATAATCAAGAAACCGCATATGAAATAAAAATTCATGTTTAGAGTAGTATTACTGCATATGAAATGAATGGACGATATATATACATGAAATGAATGGATGATATTTATAAAAGAATAAATAACGATATAGAATGGTTTGCAAATTTATATATGCGAGAATTATTTGGAAAGTCCGAGTTTACTCTCATTCCAAATAATGATACGACGTTCGAAGAGTTGAAGACGGTGATTGAAGACCGACGATCTTCACATCGAATGGGTGTGTTGCTATTGAGACCCATAATGGGAGTAGCTACCTTGAAGGGGCGACAGTAGTAGCCGTTCGGACGTAGTGTTGATTTGTACGGATTTGACTTTCGCTCAGACCCAGGGCATAAGTTTATAAATGGAATGTATGTCTGACGTTGTAGTCCCTTATACTACATTCGTTGATCTCTCTTAATATATATCTGTTTGGTGGTTAACACCCTTCTCTGAGACATATGAGCTTAGAGGTTATATATTGGCAGAAATCAATGGTATAGTATGGACTGACAATGTGGCATACTAAGATGCATTGATCAAGGCTTTTGTTGAAAAGCAGGGCCTTGTGGTTGATGATCAAAGCATAGTCTGTTTAGGCATAGCTTTGTGTATATCGTGACTTCGCGAGCCTCACACCCCGGTATGAGTCAAAAACGGGATATGGACCGTAGGGAGTGCACACGTTTCTTTCTAGCTAGAGTGGTGTCAGCGACCTGCCAGCCCTGACATTCTACTTATGTGGATGATGGATTTTGAGGCGCCTCGTTTTTTTATAGGCCGTTGGTGGTCATACTATAGGTCCAAAGGGACCGGGAAACGTGTGTTCAGGCATAACTAATCCACTGCCCATAGGCGGGGACCGGCCCTACCGCTTCCAAGGGTTCACTGCGGGGAATCGTGAGGCATTTGCTAGAGTGTCTCGAATCGGAGAGGATCTTGCCCCTAGCCTCGACTCATGATGGAATCCAAATTTCCAATACGCCCTTGCGGTTTTGATTGTAGAACTAGTATTGGCGACATGCTATATGGTAACCATGCCGTCTAGGATTGATACTTATGATTCAAATCTTTTTATTAAAACATATATACACTAATAATAATATCAAATCCGTTTTATACGTATCAAGCATCTTTTGACCATTATAAGGTAAAACCCTATCCTCTGGTGTGCGTTGCATTGTGTGATGGGACCTGGGTCTTATAATGGTTTCATTTTTCCAAAAAGACATTGCGTTATTTCTCGATTTACTTTGGTTTATGCACTGGCAATCCATAGGAGTAAACCCGTTCCGCGAAAGTGGCGTGGTCCTTGGATTTGTCTTATTAGTTATATTAGTTTAGAATTCTCACACCAGTCCCATGACTGACTCGTAGTTTGTTTCACTTTGCAAACTCGGGTGCCCTCTTCTCTACACGGGCAGTCGAGTAGCTTTTTGCAGATATGTATCTCTTTAGCAGGATCCTGGATCGAAGCCTAAAGCTGTGTCCAGAGCTTGGTAGTCTTCCGTTGTTTGTTTGTATTATCTTTTATGTATCTTCCGCTGTAATTTAATTTCTTTGTACTCTGATATATTCTGTACTCTGATGTAACATTTATCATGATGTTATAAAAGTCTGCTGTTATTGTTCTGATGTTGTTGTATTCCCAAAGTTAACGTATGCGAGTTTTGAACGGTCTTGATCGATTTTGTGATCGATTAAGGTCGGGCAAAATCCGTGTCGTTACAGGTGGTATCAGAGCTCTGGTTAGCTCAAATCTTTGGGGTACAACTCGTTAGAACTGAACAAAAGACTCATCAGAGAATTGGATTAGTAATGTCCAATAAGAATACTCATTAGAGATAGGATCAGCAGTATCCTAGAATGAGAAAACTCATTAGAGATGGGGTTAGTAATGCCCTAGAATGAGTTCAGAGTGATAAGCTTATGATTAGCGTATTTTTGATTATATAATCTATTTTTGAAAATATGATTTTTAAATATATAAAAGAGTATGTATATTTGATAAGTTAGCCAACAAATGAAATTAATTAAAGTAAAATTAAAATTTAGTTAGTTAATTAAACAACTTTTAGCCTAGTTCCTTTTCGAGGACGAAAAGATTTTAAGTGGGGGAGACTGTAACAACCCGCAAAAATCAGGACCAATTTAAAAATTTTATTTTAGAAAATTTTAATGAATTTTGACAATATAAAATAATTTATTTAAATAATAATGATCACAAATTTGATTCAAATCGAAGTTAGAATGAATGACTTAATTTTTATTATAAAAAGAGTTAGAAATAACACGGTAGTTTGAAAAGTCAAACTTGAAGTTTGACTGACCGTACAGGATGCAAAATTTAACGGATTTTAGTGAAACCAAAAATATTAGAATCTATTTAAATTTATCTTTCCAACGAATCCGAAAAATCGAAATTTCATAACGGGAATCAAAAGTTATGTCAAAATTAAAATCTAGAATGGTCGCTATGAAATTTATAAGGGCCAAAATGCTACATTTTGCAGAATAAGGAATTAGGACCCGAAACCATCTCCATTGGTTTCAGAATGTTGTTTACATATAAAAATGACTATAAGAACTTATATTTTTGAGTTTCGAAAAAATTCCACTATTTTTGGTATTTTTAAAATATTAAAATATACACCTGAAAAATAGAATTTTTGTAAACGAACTCCGAATTCGACGAAACCAGTTTCTATGGATTCGTAATATTAAATTAAGGTAAAATTCTAAATTTTATAATTTTTGGAATTATTTTGTGGCCTGTATAATTTTTACAGTGAAAAATAGCATATTTTCAGACTTCGGAAATTCATAATAAATTCATACGGAATCGGAAAATTACGAAATCAGGTTCGTTGGGTTCGTAATGACCTGAAATAATTATGTTTAAAATTTTATTAATTTTGAAATCAGCATGTATTTATAAGAATTTTTGAACTGAAGAAAACAGTTGAAAATTGAGTAATTGGGCACATAATGATATTTGGGCCCAAACCAAAATTAAACCCATGGTATATATTATCTTTTCTCTGAGTTTTAGGGCTGAAATTCGAAATGCACAACAGCCATTCTCTTTTCCATCATTTTTTCTCAATTTCCATGGCGGCTCCCTCTTCCTTTAAAATTCATAAAAAAATAAAATCTCTTCAAACCATAGCAAATTATATGTTTTCTCGAAGGTCTCGACGATACGAAGCTAATGGTGTAGTCGGTTTTGTCAAACCGCGCTCGGATTCGTCGGAATCTCGTCTTAAAGCTCGCTGTTTTCGAAATTCAGAAACTCAAAACGTAAATCAAGAAATTCCCGTGAATCGAGGAAGAATTAGACGAAGTCACGAACACGGAAGTTCTTCGTCTACGCAAGACGAAGATGCTCAGAAAATTTCAGGCAGTTTGGAGGTGTGAGGCGGCCTGTGGGACCCGCGAGGCGAAATCCTTTCTAGGCGATTTCCCGATGATCGGAGAAGCTTTAGGGGCGGCTCTTTCTGGTGGTGGTGCGTCTCGCCAAGACGAAGACATTGGCGGTGGTCCCGTGGCGTCAGGTGGCCCGAGGCAGCGGCAAAGTGCGGTCAAAGTTCGGCGGTGAACAGTGTTTTTCGGTCAATGGGCTGAGGGTATTTTCTATTTTATTTTTAAATTATTTAATTAATTTCCAGAACTTTAAAATTGCATAACTCACTCATACGAAGTCGAAAATCGACGATTTCAGGTGCGTTGGGATCGTGGCGACGAGATGGACGCGTGGACACTAATTTTGTCCAATTCTGAGACAGTGAAATTTTTAGGTATTTTTCACGAATATTAATTAATTATTTAATTATGTCCAACTTTAATAAATCATAACTCTCTCGTACGAGGTCCGATTGATGAACCGTAAATTGCGTTGGACTCGTCTTTCCGAGCTCTTCGCGATGGCGCAGACCAGAGATGAATCCGAGACAGTCAAATTTTCAGCAAAAATCAATGTGAGATTCTATTTTATAATTTATTAAATTTAAATTATTTTTCTTGTGGTTTTGATGTTTGTATGTACATGATTGTGGATTGATGATGTATGATGTCTGTTTGAGAATTGGTGATAGTTGTTTGGGTTATTATGGACAAATTGTTGTTGCATACACTGTTGATGAAATTTGTTGAATCAATAGAAACGATGTACATGATGTAAATGATAAATTCATTTTTATTTATTTATTTAAAATGTATGGAAATTTATATTTAAATAAAAGTTACAATTTTCATTGTTGTTCAGAAAAAATGAAACTTTGTTTATGTTTACAAAGATTATAACTTTGAATGGGATTAAGAAGATTACAACTTTGTTTTTGTTCTAAAAAAAAAAAATTACAACTTTGTTTGCGTTTTTTTTTATATATAAAATTGAAACTTTATTTTGTTTTTGAAAAGAACAAACTTTATTTTGTTTATGAAAAAGAACAAAACTTTGTTTTGTTTATTGAATAAAAGTTCAAACCTTATTTTGTTTTGTTTAAAAAGAACAAAACTTTGTTTTGTTGGTAAAGATTTAAAACCTTGTTTTTGCTTATAAAAGACTGAAATTTTGTTTTGTTTATAAAGATTAAAACTTTGTTTTGGTTATAAAAATTTCATCTTTATTTTGGGACGATTATAATAAATAAAGTTTTGATATTTATTTTAGAATAATTAAAATTTTGACTTTTAATAAAAGATTTTATTTTTATTTTAAGTTAGATAAAGGAATATATTTTATGGTGAATTTGTGTCATTAAATCAAATGAAATAAAAAGGGCAATACCCAATATGTGAACATTGTTAAATTGTGCAAATTGTCTATGTTCCATTTATGCACCTGTATACACTGCCATTTACAAGCGACCCTGGCTTGTTTATGTGAGTGAACGATCAATTTTTACACATCGTCCAGAAGCACAGTTTATTTTAAATATGTGAATTGTGTTGGCTGAAACCCCACACGGGTCAAGGGTTGACTTTTGAATACACGTCACCCTTGGAATAATTAGAAATGCACTTTGGATGGATGTTCTGAAATTGTTATGTAATTAATGTTTGATTTTACGTATAATTAAATTATATGGAAATGGTGGGTCTCATTCCAATTTTGAGTAAAGTAATAAATATGCAAATTAATGAAATAAATTGGAAGTTGAAGTATTTAGATGATTTAATTTTCCATTTAAAAAGGAAATAATAAAGAAGCTTTTGAATTGACAATATTTCCTTCGAATGAAGGAAATAAATGCCCATTTATTATTCAATTAATGATACTAATTGATGCTTGAATTAAGTAGATAAAAACCTTTAACATTTGGAAGGTTATAAACAAATTATTGGAATTAGTAAATCACATTCCAATTATATTAAGAAGATTATAAATTGAAAAGATTACTTTTTATGTTAACATTAAAAATGGAAGATGGATTTCAAAATTTGAAATGTTTTTAAATTGATTTCATTTTAATATTGAAATGGTAGGTTTTAATATCACAAATTAAAACCGTTTTTTTATAATTATTATTATTATAATATCATAATAATATGGAAAGTTAATATGTATTGAAATGGAATAATAAAGCTTTATATGAAAGAATATTTCAAGTAAGGAATGATATTAAGTAGTAGGATATTTTAAAATATAAAATATTTTAAAATAATATTCTTGGATAATATTTATAAATAAATTTTTTTAATTGTACCTGGACACGAGGTTAGGTCACATTTATGGCGGAAGTCTGCCCGGAACCAACCGGCATATCCAGCAGCCATAAATGTTGGGCCTAATGTGAGAGGTCCAAGTGCGCAAATACGAATTGGGTCAAGACACGAGGTTAAGCCCAACCTGTGGTAGAAGTCTGCCCGGAACCAACCGGCATATCCAGCATCCACAAGTTGTAGGCCTAATGTGAGAGGTCTGGCCCGCTATTAAATAATAAAATGTAAGATAAACTTAATAAATGGATAAGGAAAATGAATTGGGCTATTCAGTCCATCTTAAAATAGTAACTCCATTTTAACCCGTGTAAATTATGTTATACATTTTATAAAGGAAATCGAAGATGATTAATATTTTATTTAAGATTAAATGAAATACTCTGAAATAAATGATGTCTAATTATATATATCAAATGGGAAATTTATGAAATTTAAATTTGGGTTTATCGTGAATTATGTTTTAAATAACATTTATTCTTTAACCCGAATTTATGATAGAATTAATTCCCTAAAAATTGAATAATCATTTAATAATGACTTTGGAAGATTAAAACTAAATAATATTTTAATTAAATCTTTAATTAGATTGAAAGGGAATTAAGTAGTTAAAATCACTGAATTAAGAAAGTGATCGAAAATGGAAAATGAACCATAAAGCAATGAATATTTTCATGTTATAAATGAATAAATGAATGAAAACATGAAATGGTTATTTTATTTATATATTTTATATAAATAAAAGTAATGAAACTTTTATTTACATTTCACATGTAAATAAAAAGATGAAAATAAGAATGAAACTTTTATTTACATTTCGCATGTAAATAAAAAGATGAAAATAAGAAGGGAATTTTTATTTACATTTCACATGCGAATAAAAAGATAAAAATATGAAATGAAACATGATTTAGAAGCATGAACCGCATAAGAAAATTTAACATGTTTTAAAAAGCATGAAGTCGCATATGAAATGCATAATCAAGAAACCGCATATGAAATAAAAATTCATGTTTAGAGTAGTATTACTGCATATGAAATGAATGGACGATATATATACATGAAATGAATGGATGATATTTATAAAAGAATAAATAACGATATAGAATGGTTTGCAAATTTATATATGCGAGAATTATTTGGAAAGTCCGAGTTTACTCTCATTCCAAATAATGATACGACGTTCGAAGAGTTGAAGACGGTGATTGAAGACCGACGATGTTCACATCGAATGGGTGTGTTGCTATTGAGACCCATGATGGGAGTAGCTACCTTGAAGGGGCGACAGTAGTAGCCGTTCGGACGTAGTGTTGATTTGTACGGATTTGACTTTCGCTCAGACCCAGGGCATAAGTTTATAAATGGAATGTATGTCTGACGTTGTAGTCCCTTATACTACATTCGTTGATCTCTCTTAATATATATCTGTTTGGTGGTTAACACCCTTCTCTGAGACATATGAGCTTAGAGGTTATATATTGGCAGAAATCAATGGTATAGTATGGACTGACAATGTGGCATACTAAGATGCATTGATCAAGGCTTTTGTTGAAAAGCAGGGCCTTGTGGTTGATGATCAAAGCATAGTCTGTTTAGGCATAGCTTTGTGTATATCGTGACTTCGCGAGCCTCACACCCCGGTATGAGTCAAAAACGGGATATGGACCGTAGGGAGTGCACACGTTTCTTTCTAGCTAGAGTGGTGTCAGCGACCTGCCAGCCCTGACATTCTACTTATGTGGATGATGGATTTTGAGGCGCCTCGTTTTTTTATAGGCCGTTGGTGGTCATACTATAGGTCCAAAGGGACCGGGAAACGTGTGTTCAGGCATAACTAATCCACTGCCCATAGGCGGGGACCGGCCCTACCGCTTCCAAGGGTTCACTGCGGGGAATCCTGAGGCATTTGCTAGAGTGTCTCGAATCGGAGAGGATCTTGCCCCTAGCCTCGACTCATGATGGAATCCAAATTTCCAATACGCCCTTGCGGTTTTGATTGTAGAACTAGTATTGGCGACATGCTATATGGTAACCATGCCGTCTAGGATTGATACTTATGATTCAAATCTTTTTATTAAAACATATATACACTAATAATAATATCAAATCCGTTTTATACGTATCAAGCATCTTTTGACCATTATAAGGTAAAACCCTATCCTCTGGTGTGCGTTGCATTGTGTGATGGGACCTGGGTCTTATAATGGTTTCATTTTTCCAAAAAGACATTGCGTTATTTCTCGATTTACTTTGGTTTATGCACTGGCAATCCATAGGAGTAAACCCGTTCCGCGAAAGTGGCATGGTCCTTGGATTTGTCTTATTAGTTATATTAGTTTAGAATTCTCACACCAGTCCCATGACTGACTCGTAGTTTGTTTCACTTTGCAAACTCGGGTGCCCTCTTCTCTACACGGGCAGTCGAGTAGCTTTTTGCAGATATGTATCTCTTTAGCAGGATCCTGGATCGAAGCCTAAAGCTGTGTCCAGAGCTTGGTAGTCTTCCGCTGTTTGTTTGTATTATCTTTTATGTATCTTCCGCTGTAATTTAATTTCTTTGTACTCTGATATATTCTGTACTCTGATGTAACATTTATCATGATGTTATAAAAGTCTGCTGTTATTGTTCTGATGTTGTTGTATTCCCAAAGTTAACATATGCGAGTTTTGAACGGTCTTGATCGATTTTGTGATCGATTAAGGTCGGGCAAAATCCGTGTCGTTACAAATGCCACCATCAGCAAAATCCTAAATCCCAAAAACGACACTGTGCTCCGCCTGGAGCCACCGTGCCGCCGCCAGAGGTAACCCCACCATCGGCCGACCCTACGCTTGCCCTAGCTTCGAATTCGAACCCTTCAGACTTCTTCATAGGTCACTGTCGTTCGAACTGGTGCGAGTATATGGCGTTCGAACCCTAAACGAAGATGAGGGCCATCAAATTTAAATCACCAGACAGCTTTAATTGATTGTAGAATTTAGTTTTGATTGAACGAATTTAGAGGCTTGTGAGCTTCTATAAAATGGAAAAAGACGGCTTGAAAAGGGCAGGACTATATAATAGAAAAGTCAGCTTCTATCAGAAGCTTTAGGTGGCTTCCAACTGGAGGAACCAGTTGTGTTGATACACACAGAAATGAATTGTTTAGAGAGCACGATGTTTGAAGCTTACACAGGAAGATATATTTCCTTTTTTATTGTTCTATGTAGTTTGATTTTAGCTAGACTGTGCGATATCCATATGCAATATAGGTTGTATAAAAACTTGGACAAATGCAGAAATATAAATATTGTGCAGGTATCATGTGCATCTACATTGCATTGCTTGCGTAGATCTTTATTTTTAAATGTATTTATAAATGTATTTTTGTATGAATGATTTAGTATATAATTTAGGTTAGAGTGTCATATTGTTTATTATTTAAATAAACCCAAGAACTGTTAAAAACAAGGTAAACATACCATAACACAGATTATATTATAAATTACACATTCAATTTTTTTTTAATAAATAATTTCTAAAAAAATCATTTTATATTACCAATACAACATTTAAAATTAATCTAAATGTTTTAAAATTAACAGCGAACCTACTTAGTTGTAATCTTATATTCCATATCTTCGCAACCCGGTTCTTACCTGACCTTCGAATTCTCATACCACTACTCAACCATTCATAATTCCTTCCAAATGATTTGTCCACCATTTTTGGATAATCCATCGTCATTTTCTTGTCTTCAATCCATATGCTCTTCTGCATATCCACACCCATTCCAATTGATTTTCCATTTATCAGTTTCATTACTCCACTTGAAATTTTATTAACCAATTCTGGTTTTCTTATTTCAATTACAATTAACAACTCGATTTTAAATTATCAAAAATTTCTTAAATATTTTATAACTCTTTAAATTTTCGAAAAATTTCGCCAACATCTCCTTTACATGGCTCAATCGGTACAACCACAACTTGCCTTTCTAGGCCTTCTCCAATCAAAAGAAAATCAAACAGCCATGCGGCTTGCCCTATAGGCTCAAAAAACCATCAAACCCGAGTAATATTGTAAACATGTACCTTTTTGTCAGGCATCCAACTTTGTATCTTTCATTTGCTTCCATACAATACCTGCTCAACATATGTATATATTTCCAGTCGGTTCCAAATCAATTCAACGTTTGGTCTTTAACTTTTATAATCAACTTTTTGATTAGTTCACTTCTATTCATTAATCCAAACTGAGTTCTATTTCCAAAAATCAACCCTCTTGTTCTGCTTGAGTTCAGTTCCATCACAGTTTAATTCAAACAACAACATCCAATATATATTCAACTAGTTTGATTTCATTCTAGATTATCTCTAATCAAGTCCAATTTTATATAAGTTAAATTTCAATTCATTTGATACATGTTTACCATTTCAATCTATTCAACTTATACAAGTTAAATTTTAATTTCAGAATTCAAATCCCCGATTTAATTTCAAATCAGTTTTGAAATCAAGTAACTATACATATATATTGATAATCATCTGCAAATTCAAAATATTTTATTTTTTTAAAATAACTTGTTATTTTTAAACAAATTTTCCATAAAAATATTTTGGTAGCAATCCGTCACTTAGAAACTTGAAAATGAATACCGATAATGTTGCGATCCATTATCAGAATTATTTTCTTGCCGCTAAAGTGATTTTAGTGCTTAATTACTTTCAAAATCGATTTAAAACCATTCTTATTCGAAAATCCTTTAACAATGCTATATTTCCTTTGAAATACTTCAAGAAATATTTTCTAAATATCCGTGTTTTAAATCCACAATTCTGATCTGAACCCAATTCTAATTTAGCTTATTTGTATATATTATCCATATACAAGTTATATTTGGTTATATATAACCCTTTCAGTATTTTATACTTTCGTTTGATTGTAATAACAATTAACACATTCACAAACTATAATATCTCAAAAATTATTCCTTTTATAACAAAATATTTTTTTTGGGAAAAGTTATTTCATTTACTTCTTAATTTAAAAATAAATAATACTATATCGAATTGCTTTGTTTGAGAGTTTAGAAACACCTATTGATACAGTTGTACATCTTTTATCGACCAGAATTTATAAACCATACAACAAACCAATTAACACAATATAAACCCATTTTATATCAAATCTACAAATAAGCGCTCATATATATACACTCAAACTCAACCTAAGGTGTTACTAACCCCATCTCTATTGAGTCATGCCACAGAGCCAAGGTTACTATTCAACCTTCTGCTCCGATACCAAATGTAATGGCCCGAATTTACGTATCATTTGAGTTGACTAATCACACCACACGGCCAACCCAAATTGCACAGAAATATGAATCATTAATAGAAAGAAGTTAGAGGATGAGAATAGAAAGGAAGAAAATTTAGAATAGAAGAAAAACGAAGGACATAAATCTCACAGCGGAACGAATAAAATATATTATATACCATAAATTTTGAAATACAAATCAGTAACTTTATATATACATAACATCATCAAGGAACAACGGCTATTTCTGGAACAGTTATAAACACCTGTTTCTAGATACAATACAGTATACAGCGGAAAATATGATAGTCTATAGCTAACTGATGAAGCCTTCTGCTTCAAGCTCCTTCAAATGAATCTGAAAAATCCCGACTACTTGACTGCCCGAACAAATTTGGGCACCCAAGAGTTTAGGGAAAACAAAACAAAATAAACTCCAAGTTAGTCATGGGACTGGTGCGAGTAAACTCCAACCATCGGTTTAACATTCAAAAAATCCTTTTGAAAGAAATGATAATCGTAAGACCAATCCACAAATAAACACGGATGGTTTTTACCTTACGATAAGCAAAAATATTTTTGATATCAAATCCGGTGATATTATAATAGTGTCTACATCAAATAAATTGAAATCTAGTGGAACGCTTGCATCTCACGCTCTATATATAATATAAAATCAAAAACCGCAGGGCGCTTATTGAAGAATGATTTTGTAACACCCCGTATTTTCTATGAATAATAAATTTGGCAAAATGAAGAATACTTAATTTTTAGAAGAAGAATTAAGTAAAACAGACTATACCATTGCGTTCGTCTCAAAATTCTAGTCAAGAAGGACTTAAAGTTTGGGTTAAACGGATAATGTATGAGAAAGTTATGGACCTTGGAAGTTTGTATACATATAAGGGGAATGTATGTATATATATAAATTAATAAAATAAAATCAACCTAAAATTCAAGAAAAAAATTCAAAATAGCAGGCGTGGGAAGGCAAAACGCCGAACAGACCTATTTTTTTGGTCGACACGAGAGTCGCTAGGTCGACCTGGGGTTGACTCAGGGTGTTTGGAATCGGTCCCATCGGCCCAGAATGGCCTGTGCGAATTCATGTGTTTTAGGGCATACGTGGCGTTCTCTGATTGGTCTGGTGACGCATTTTCTTGGACTAGATGGTTTGGATGGATCCTATGTTGATCTAAAGGCTCTAACTGATCCTACACATCTATAAATACACATCTAACCTAAACCCTAATCTAAGCTAAATTCATTCATGAGCCTATATGCTGCTGCATCCTAAACTAACCTAGCCTCCACCATAACAAATCTAATTCAAGCTAGAAGATAAAAATCAAAGTCTACATCATGGGTTAAGCTTAACAAATTCAGAAATCAGATCCCAGAATTCAAGATCCATTCTTTTTCTGTGAGTGCTAGTCACTTTTAGGTTTAAATAGATAAATGTGAATTGTGGTAGACTATGAATTGGGTATATGCTGTAAATCATGAACTTATGCAAGCATACTATGTCATTTTCCCTAGATCTAATATATGGACATTCTACTATGTTTCCTATATGAATCTTAAATTATAATTATATTGTGGTACATGTGAACTTGTTAATATAGATCTAACTTTCTAGGTCTGATTATAGTGATTCGATATGACGCTTATATGAACATTGATTTTTAACCATGTTAGGATGATTGTACATCCATTAATTTGACATTACTTGGATCTAGATTTTGGTGTTAATCACCTTTCACTTGCTATATTATGACACCTTGGTATATGTGGTAAACTTGACATGTGAATCTAAACTTGTTATTATGCCACCCTGTCTATGCTAGATTTAGGTAATTGGACACCTAATATTGAATCTAGATCTCATTATGCTTGCCTAAACACAAGTTATTAATTTGATATTCACTTTATTATGATAATTATCACATGTCCATTCACTTAGTTACTATGTTAGTTATGTTAATATTTATGCCAAAACATGTTGAACTGTCACCCTTATCATGTTCCCTTTTATTGTTATGACGAGGCTACTTTATAGCCTCGATGTCGCCAAAATACATGTGAATATGTTAGTTAGGAACGGGGATAAAGGGAATTTGTAATTGGCATAGTTTATATAATATTTATATGAAATGAGCATATAATTCAAATGGGGAAACGTAGAATTAATTACCTATAATGACATAGGAAAAGTTGGGTAAAAATGGCATAATTTGAATATGATCATTTATGGATATGTAATTCAAATTATTGTTGCAAAATAGGTATTGACACCTATAAAAGGAAAGTATTAATTAATTGGTAAATTAATTAAAAATGGAATGTTAGTAATTAAAATTAAGAATTTTAATTGTACTTATGACACGAGGTTAGGTTACATTAGTGGCGGAAGTCTGCCCGGACCCGACCGGCATATCCAGCAGCCACTAATGTTGAACCTAATGTGGGAGGTCTAAGTACGCAAATATGAATTAGGCTAAGACACGAGGTTAGGCCCAACTGTGGAATAAGACTGCCCGGACCCTACCAGCATATCCAGCATCCACACGTTGTAGGCCTAATGTGGGAGGTCTAGCCCATTATAACCATAATTGGACATGGTAAAGAAATGGATTACTTAACCTAATTTAATATGAATATGGACTTAAGTTAGGGTTTAAGTAAAATTGGATGGGTAGTGAGGAGGGGTTAAGTAAGTTAGAGGGGATGGGTGATATATATATATATATATATATATATATATATGCCCACATACTTAATTCAATAACACCCTTTAGGGTATACATAACTAGTATAGGGCTATGTAATTAAAGATCACCCTTTTAGGGTATACATAGTCAGTGGAAAACCTAGTGGGGATACAAGACAAAGGGGAGATCTTGTATCATATTGTATGGGACCCATTTCAGTCAGTAACTCGTAGTTGGTATCAAAGTAGAAAACTCTGTACTAGGCGGAGAAGGGGCACGCTTACTGATTGATTATAAGAGATCCAAAACGTGACGAGTGGTATAGACGGCACAAACCGACTGGGGACATGTGCGTGCATGGGCCGAGCAGAGGGGGACAAGACGACCGTGACACCAATAAGTATCCCTGTGCACATCTTGGTTTTCCACTTTAGGGAAGTGATAGCCCCTACTGTGGGGCCAGCACAGGATATCTACAGAGTAGGGAGCCAATCGATTAGGGTAGTGGTTAGGGTTTACTTGGATATATGACCTAAGCCTACCAGCTTATAGTGGAAGGGATCATTTCATTTCCGTTATACTGGTAATAGTGCAGAGTAGTCATTAGTGAAGCATGTATATACCTCACCTTATCTGCCTTGTAACACCTGCCATTTGTATACCGATCTCTCTTATCCACTTTATGCCTGTCATGTTCACCTTTATTTACTTACTGGCTAAAAGTCACTAGACTCGCCAGACTTTATGTTTGACCCCTTTTTGTTTTTCCTTCTCTCTTCCGTTCCCCCTCCCCCCCCCCAGTTCTCAGGGAGGAAACACCCAGGCTTAGCCGGGATTTGGATATCATCTTACTAGGAGCTACTGTTGAAGTATGGCTCGAGTCTTTGTCTCTGCTATGGCTTACTCTTTTATTGGGGAATAATGTTTTCTTTTAATTCCTATGTACTCTGATTATGTAAGACAGAAGTATTTTATTGTAATGGTTTTATGAATTATCGTATTATAAACCACGGGATTATGATTTATGTCTGAATAAATTTTTTGAAACTTCCGCTGCTATCTTTATTTATATCTGTCTTGTAATTATCCTGTGTCTATTTACCTATAATGCTTCACAGAACTTAATGCATTCCCTTAGTGAGTGACATTAACGGACGTAGGGTGTTACACTTGGTATCAGAGCTGAAGGTTGCCAGATTAGATAAAAGTTTTGAAAAATATTTTTCAAAAAGGTTTTAAAAGAAAGTATTTTCTAAAAGAAAAGTCTGTTTTGAAAATATTCCCCTAAGAAGCCATATGTAGTATCCTTCGGTCCCTTATCTAAATTTCATCCTTTCTCCTTTTTCAGCATGACTGGGGAACAAACATCCCTAATCTCCCAGAGGGCGTCACTATACCCGGTTGGTTCCATAGGTATTTGGAAGCCACGGCAACAGCCGAAGAACAAAGGGACGTTCCTCCCCCAACTGCACCAATCATTCCTCCTCCTCCCCTTCCAAGAGCAGATAACTTCGCCAAGATCTGCAAAGACTTCCTTGCTATGGGAGGGAAGCCATTCCATAGGAAAGAGACATTCGTAGAAGCCCGGAATTAGCTTAAGGAGACTGAGGACTTATTCGTCATCTTTGAAATGGAGGACCGAAGAAAAATCCAATTAGCTGCTTGGCTGTTGAAGGACGAAGCCTCATTTTGGTGGGAAGTCAACCAAGCTAGACGTCCGGTGGAAACTTGGGGAGATTTTAGACAAAGGTTCAAAATTAAATTCCTTTCCCAAGATGAGAGAAGCATTCAGATGGAGAGGTTCTTAGCTCTCAAATAAGGAAATTTGATGGTGAAGGAATATGTGAACAAGGTCAACCAGCTGGCAAGGTTCGGACTAGAGTTGGTGGATACACCACACAAAAAGGCATTACGATATGCTAAAGGACTGAATGAGCCTCTGCATGGTCTTGCTATGTCCCATATTCCTATGGGGGCCACCTTTGAAAGGCTTGTGGATATTGCCCTAATGCATGAGGAGGACATGGGAGAAAAGAAGGAAGTGAAAGCTGAGGAGTCATCGTAGAATAAGAAGGTGTGGCTCAAGAATGGGCAACAGTAGCAACAACAACAACAGAAGAAAGGAGAGAAAGATGAAAAAGAAAGGGATAAGAGAAAATGTCATGGTTGCGGGAAGGAAGGTCACTTGATCAAAGATTGTAAGAGAAGGAAGGTCATTTGCTTTAATTGCAGAGAACTCGGACACTATTCTACATAGTGCCCAAAGAAACAAGGATCGCAGGGACAAGGTCAAAGAGCCGGAACTTCTGAAGGGCAGGTCAATGCTCTCGCGATCAGTGCTCCTGAAAGAGGTAGAAAAATTTCTGCATAAAGTTCAGTTTCTCTTTCAAATCATCCAGTTAGAACACATTTTAATTCTGGCGCTTCAAATTCATTTATATCTAGTTCTGTTGTTGAATATCTGCACTTAGTTACTAGTATGGTAGTGGATCCCATAGTTGTCTCAAACCCCATAGGTGATTCGGCTCATTTATCTATGATTTGTAAGGGTTTGAAAAAATCTGTGTTAGGCGTCAAATTTGAATGCGACGCATATGTACTCGGGTTTATGGGCTATGAGTTGATTCTAGGGATAGGTTGGTTTACCACATATGGTGCCATTCTGGGTGGTGAGAGGAGGGTCGTTAAGCACCCTTGAAATTTCTTGTGACCCACAAGGGTCTGTCATGCTTAGTTTCCTAGAGTCTCTCGAGGCGTCTATTGATGATCTGCGATTGTCACCAGTAGTCCGTAAGTATCCTGATGTCTTAGACGAGGTTCAGGGATTACCTCCCAGGCACGAGAATTATTTCCGTACATACTTGGTGGACAACGCAAAGCCAGTTGCATTACCTGTGCGCCATATGGCTCCTAAACGAAAAGAGGGAACTTGATAAGCAAGTGGTGGGGCTACTTGAGAAGAGGTTTGATAGGTGAATCATATCAGGATGGGAAAACTATTGAAGATAGTCCTTGAGGATGCCCATCATTCCAAGATGACTATTCATCCAAGTGGTGATAAAATGTATAGAGTTCGAGAAAGTAGGGCCAAACTTGCGAAAGGAAGTGAAAATAAAGAAGGAAGCAAAGATTGGATGAGTTCCGACTTGAATACTTGGATCGGAGGTTAAGAAGCTACGCAAACGAGAAGTCAAGTTGGTGAAGGTCCAGTGGGGAGACAATCAAGAAGATGCAACTTGGGAAACCAAAGACAAGATTTTTACGTTTCGTACCCTTTCATTTTTAAGGGAATGTTCTTAACTTCTCTTTCGAAAGCTTTTGTTCACATTTGCTTCTATCATCTGAGTATATCCTATCAATCGAATCTTCGACCTTTAGGTAGGAAATCCCATGATTGTAAATATGTGTTTGAGACATGTTATGTTTGATGGATGCAAGTGGATGAAAGTGTTTGCTAGTGGTTGCTCATGGATGCATATACACATACTAGGCACTAGATTGGCTCAAAAACACTCTCATACTGCAAATGGATGTGTGTGCATTTTCAATTTTTATGGATGCAAAATGGTTGATGCATCACATGGATGTTGCATATGAATGAATGATTATGCACTCATATAGAAGTTATAAAGTGCATTAGGAATAATTGCATTCATGTTGGATGTAACGAAAAGGAATTTCGCTCGATCCGAATCAGTCGCTAAACCGACCAAGACCGTTCGAAACCCCTGATTGTTTTGAGAACACGACAAATTTGAGCGCAAACAGAAGAACATTTCATTGCTTATTACAACAATTCCATCAGAATACAAGAATATACAGAATATAAATCAATATTACACATTCACTAAATATCAGAGATTATAATACATTACTGTAGTGGAAAAATAATTTATTACACAACTGAAAGAGATATACGGATACAGAGCTTTCCGGATATCATTCCAGCTGTAAACCAGGTTCTTGGGAATATAAATCTGCAAAACCAAAACTACTAGCTGCCCGTGCGGAAAATAGGGGCACCCAGAGTTTAGGTTAAAACAATAAACTCCAAGCCAGTCATGTGACTAGTGTGAAAACTAAAACAGTTATTAATCTTTATTTTAAAGTTAGGTAAATCAAGGGACCACGCCGTATAACACGGAACTGGTTTCCTCCTAAGAATACCAGTGCATAAAACAACAACGCAATGCTAAAATAAATAACAATGAAGCCATTATAAGACCCAGGTCCCATCACACAATGCAACACAAGCCGGAGGATAGGGTTTTCCCTTATAATAGCCAAAGAATGCTTGATACGTGAAATTTCATCTTTTATTATTACTATAAGCGAAGAAAACAACTTCAAATATAAATGTATCAATCATAGGCGGCATGGGTATCATATGTCATGTCGCCATACTAGTTCTACAATTAAAACCGCAAAATCATGTATTTGGAAATTGGATTTCCATCTGTGAACCAAGGCAAAAGATAGTCCTCACCGATTTAAGACTCTCTAGCCCGAGCCTCAGGATCAAAATGCATCGACCCTTTGGAGCCACAGGGCTGGTCCACTCGATGTGGATTAAAAATCCCTAAATACTACGTTTCCCCGCCCTTTGGGGCGTAAATGAGTCCTATGACTCCATCGGCTTCACATAGTCACCGATATATCCGAGGCGCCTCGCAACAGCAACAACCACACAGGTCAAAATAATATAAATGTCAGGGCTGTTAGGTCACTGACCCCACCCTAGCTAGAAGGAAACACATGCCCTCCCTGGATCCTTCTCCCGTTTCTGGTTCACAACCGGGGTGTGAGGCTCGCGAATTAACGTTACACAAAGCTATGCCACACAGGCGGTGCTTTGATCATCAACTACAAGACTTTGCTTTTCAACAAAAACCTTGATCATTCGCCACTTAGGTATGCCACACATGCAATTCACACCATGCGACTGATGTCTATCGATATACAACCTCTGATCCCGTACGTCTCAGAGAAGGGTGAAGTAAGGGAATGAATTCCCCTTCACCAGGCAGATGTATATTTAATAGAAATCAATCAACACAGAGCAGAATCCAATGTCAGACACACAGTCCATACAAGTCCGTTTTGGGTCTGAACGAAACCGGAGGCACCTTGTACCTCGCATATCCATCGATCTCCGAGTACGTCTGGACGATCACCAACGGATTCCCTCCTCTTGGGTGTACAACCCAATCAAGATCATCAGTAATCACCCAAACGATGTGAAGACCTCCGGTCTTCGACCACCACCTTCATCCTCGACATCACATCAAATCAGTTATTCAGAATGGGATAAACCCGGTCTTTCTGAATAACTCACGTATATAATAAACAAGTGTTACACAAACACAACATACGCCTCATTCCATTACAGAATATTCTTTTATTCAAATATTCTTATATTTTGGGAAAGGTTCCCATTAATTTTATCAAAGAAAAATTCTTTAAATTTATTCTTTAATCTTCTTTTGAATATCAATTCAAACTAGTCGGGATTACCGAACCACACCGAAGTAATCATTTATTTTATTTCCCAATCCCCACCTATTCACCCCATGAAGTAAAACTGGTCATACTTCATATCTAACACCACGGTGTTATCGGTAAATTCAATTACCATTTCACGTTCTAATCTTATCTATCGCCTGGAGAAAAACTGGTGATACTCCATTCTCTATCATTTCAATCTAATTAAAGATTCATTAAAACTCCACTTGGTTTTAATCTTCCCAAAAATCAATATTGATGATTGTTTAACTTGGGAAATCACCTCCTGTCTTTAACTGGGTTAAAGAACCAATGTTATTTAAAACACGGTTCACTATAAACCCAAAATCACATTCCATTAATTATCGGGTTAAAGAACAAGTGTTATTTAAAACACCGTTCACGATAAACCCAAAAATCAATTCAAATTCAATTCCAAATAAATACCATTTAATTGGTACACTTCATTAAATCCAAATAAAAAAATTAATCTTTTTCTCAACCGGGCTCAAGAACAGTGTTAATGAAGACACCATTCACGACAAACTCAAATCACATTTGATATTAAATACAAGGCTCTGAATAGAAAATATATTGGCTTATATTCAATATCAAATTCTACGACCAACAAATATCGTATTGGAAATAACGATATTAATATATCTTTCAAATTCCCATAACAATATTTGTATCATCACGAAATCCAACATCAAAATATTCCAAAGACAATTTCGATTCAAATCCATTCCAATTCAATTATTGGAAATTCTGGTTACTTTTAAAACCTTTTTAAATCCAATTTATTTATTTTAAAAATAAATGGATTTTAATTCTAGTTCAAAACCAGTTCATATCGATAAAAATCTATTTTTATCTTTTCAAATTTGGAATTTTTCATCCCAATTCTTCACGAATCATTTCTTATGATTTTACACAAATTATTGATATTTTTAATATTTTTATCAAGGCCCGTACAGTCGATTTCCATCAACGGTCATCGAACTGCACTTACAGCGACCTTTTCCGAATTTGTTTTGGATATAATTCCAAATCCAATCGTTAGATTTATAATTTCCAATATTCGTTAGGAAGCTCTTTTCGATACGAACCCAAGGTTCCGGTTTTAGGAGAATCCGACGGTCGGATCTCCCGCAACGTCAATTCGAAGTCAGTGGTCGAAATTCGCGAACTACCGCGGCGCGTGCGTTCTATTCAGGCCATTATATATATATATATATATAATACATATTATATATATTTCGTTGATTTCCTTTTAAAACGTATTTTATAAATTGTTTTAAATTCATTTTCAAAACGATTTCAACTTCATATTTAATTTCTAGTCAAAATTGAATATTCCATGTCATTAATCTATAAATGATAATATTTTCAAAACGTTATATTTTGGAATCACTTCCTTTTCTATATTCATTATAAAAACGAATATAATCGATATAAATATCGTTCGCATCAAAATGGCACAAATCTAATCAACATGGCTTTTATTCAACACATGAATGTTTATTCTGTTCAAGACATGAATATTTATTTTATTCAACACATGAATATTTATTCTATTCAACACATGAATATTTATTCTATTCAACACATAAATGTTAATTCTTATTCAACACTTGAAAATTTATTTTCAACACATGAATTTTCTTTTATAATATTCTTTATTTTCCAAATTGGAATGAGGCCCAATCAATTACCGTATAATGTTAATTATACGGTTTTCATACAACACATGTATATAATAGCAACGATAAATAATCAACCATCATCCAGAGTGCATTCTACACTGTATAAGCATCAAATATAAATATTCAACGCTTATAACAGCCTGTCAATCAATCGATCGACATACAGCTAATTATTGGGATTAGTGTATGTCTAATTTCATCCCAACACCCGTGTGGGGTTTCAAACAATCAAACACAGATTTTATTTGCGCAGTTGGGCGATGTGTAAAATTTATCGTTCCAATCAATATCAGTCAAATTGGTGTGCATAAACAAATCGTTCGATTTGTAAATGAATATTTATTTTATTTCAACACATGAATATATATTTGACTTCAACACATGAATGTATATTTTATTTCAACACATGAATATATATTTTATTTCAACACATGAATTTATATTATATTTCAACACATGAATATATATTTTATTTCAACACATGAATATATATTTCAATTCCAATCACACAATCAATTTTCACAACACATCAATCAAACAAACAAGTCGTCCATGGTCTGTGGACGATGGGTGTCAGGTGCTGCTAAGCACCGTCTGCATCCTAATATATATTTTAACTAGAAAACAAATTAAAAGTGAGTTCTCATCTTGCGATCCACTCCACCGTTTCGTTTCTGAATGGCTTGAATTTGCCCGAAATTCCAATGCAATCTTTTTCACGCTATTCACATTAAAAATCACATTTTTATCTCACTATATATATAATAAAAAATCAAATTTTTATTTCGCTACATATATAAAATTATATTTTTATATTCTCTATTATATAAAAATCATATTTTTATTATCTCTGTAATATAAAAATCATATTTTTATTATCTCTATAATATAAAAATAATATTTTTGATTTGCTATAAGTGTAAAAATCATATTTTTACTCATATTTTACACTAAGTATATATATAAATAAAGTCATTTCTTTTTATTGCTTTTTTATGAATAAATAAAATAAATTAAAAAACTAAAAGAAAGGAGAAGAAGCCTCACAGCACAGCAGGGGGGTTGGTGCAGCGCGGCCTCGATTGGATGGTGGTCTCGAACTCGCGCTGGAGGCCTGAAGTGCCTCGAAGTTGGCGGCGACGACTTCTCATGAGTGGTGGGGCGTCGGATTGGAGGGGGGAATGGGGAGAGAGGGAGAGGAGAGTTTGACGGAGGGACTGGAGGGGGTCCGATGTGGTCATCGGAGGTTGGGGGCGGTCACGGCACCGGCGGCGGGCTAGGGTTGGCTCCGTCATTTTTTTTCTTTTCTAATTTCCACATCGGGGAGAGAGAAGTGAGAGTAAAGGGGAGCTGTTATATTATATTATATAACAATTTAGTTTTAATTTTTAAATCCATAAAGGTTGACTTTTCATTCGGACTCAGAATCAAACTCAATGACTGTCGCCCCTAGCTAATTACCACTATTCCGAACACAATGGGATATGTATTGAAAGCCAGTTCGACCATTTCGATGAGTTTCCGTTCAAATTAAAATATAAATCTATGTATATTCAATTTGAACGCATATTTCAATTTACCGGGGCCACATACTAACCCTAAAATTTCCAGAACAATTATTTCTAGCTTCGTATTGACGATACGGTCCTAACAAAACTAATTTCGTCAAATTCTGAGACCATTTGAACAATGGCCATTTTTGTAACGACCCGGATTTTTGGCCGTTAAATTCTGAATATTTAAATTTGTTTTAAGAATTTTTATTGAATTACATATAGGAATTTATAACGAATTTGTTTATAAAACGAAGTTTGAACGTTAATTTATAATATAATTATAAAACGAGCTCAAAATAGTCACGGTAGTTCGTAATTTACGATTTGAACTTTAATTGAATATACAGGATTCAATATAAGTTAGAATTCTTTGAAACAAGAAACGTTTGAATCTATTAAACTGTATCTTTCAAATGGAAGTGAAAAATCAAAAGTTTGTCTTATAAATTGTAAGTTACGTCCAAATCAAATTTTCAAATAGTCGCTGTAGAATCGTATATAGGCCATAACGGTTATTTAAATATATTTGAATATCGGTCTTGAATTTGGGCAAGATTCTTTTGAGACGTAGTGATAGTTTAATTTTTAGAATTTTACTGTAATTTTTAATTAATTAAATACGCAACTTTTTATTTGGGATATTTTGCACCCTATATCAATATTTTGGGGTTCCATAATATAAGTTAAACTACCGATATTATTATATTTTTGGGACCGTGACACCTCGCTCGGCACGACCGTATCCTTACCTCTGTCTGTAATGGCTCGTACGCGAATAAAATTTTATAAAATTTATAAATTGTCCTATCAACATATGGTTGGAAAATCTTATTCAAAATCCTATTGAGTTCTGCAGAAATCTTGGTGCACGATCTGTTCATATATTTTTACAAAAGCCTTTCAAATCTTCATGAATCTATATATGTCACTTAATCCAAATATATAAAAAAAAAAAGCATCTGCGTACTCTATTCTGAAGCACTGTATACTCGAAAGGAAAATATAGCAATCTGTACTACTTCCTTCTATCTTAAGTGAACATATATTGATCAGTCAGACAAATGGACATGGCCCTGACATACTTTATATATATAAAAAGGGAAGGAAAGTCTACAAACAAATCTCGATGTAATCTTCTGAGCGCTTGCAAAGATATCATCCCATATTGTTTCCATCCAACTATTGCGGCTAACCCTATCAGTATCTTGAACTTATAAATAAACAATGAAAAGAAAATCATGTATAATCTTATCAGATCGTTCGAAATCTCTATAGACAGTGGGTGTGTAGGCCAAACAAATCTAAAAGGGGTAGACTCCTATGTGTCTACAGAAAATGTTTCAGCTGCCTCGACAAAGATAAAATATATAATATCATATCTGACAATTCAATGCAGAAGACAATTCACAGGGGGTAAATTTGACTAGATCATGCATTGTATCTTTAATTCATTTAAGGACACCGAAGATGTAAATTTAATGCCCACGCACATGGCCAGTGAAGAGGAAAATACTGAACCCATATCCATGTCCCCCTACTCTTAACAACTTGCCGACAAAGTAAAATAGGAAAAATGCAAACCTACCCCAGGAACAGCAGACCTAGGTGTACCCTTATCCGTGGCAACCACGGTACCTAATTCTATAAATACATACAGCTCCACTTCTAATCCACGAAACCCACCTTAACCAAAGCTTTTGGCGGCGAGTAATATGATGATCAACAAATAATCCCCTAAAATCATAAAACTATTATATGCGGATTCTCGAAGAAATTTTCTCCAACTCCACACACATGTGAACAACGCCATTTTGGGTTCGTCGTATATGCACAGCGTGAGTTTTCTTCCTAAGGTTCGGGTTTTGCAGAAACGGATGCTATGAGTTTTGACATCGTTTCCCGCTGTAGCACCCGTAATGACGGAGGATAGGGTGGCAAGCGGTTTGGTGAGGATTGAAACTGCTGAAGCAAGATGGAAGGTGACGTTCAGGTATGGTTTTGGCGATGGAGAGGGGTTCACGAAATGGAATATGCAGGTGGAAGGGAGTAAATATGATGAAGTAATCAATGTGTTCATGAGGGGATGTGTATGGGTAATGGGAGAAGTTGAGGTGTGCGTGTTCAATTGGAGCAGTATGCGTTAGAAGAAAGGGTGGCATTTAAACGTTGGTTTAAAGGTTGAATAGTTGGTGTGCGATGGGTTCTGGTGCATGGTTGGTGACCGTGAATTCCATACAGGTGATTGTTTGTTGACAAGTGAAGGAAAATTTGGTCACTGTGTCAATAAAACGGGGGCATGATAGAGAAGCAGGAGTGGAAGGGAGACATTCCGACGTACGGTGTTGGCACAGGCGAAGTGATGAGTGGAGAAATGAAGATGTATTGTGAAAATAAATAATATAAACACTATCGGCCATGGCAACAAAAGGAAGAGTCCGAGTATATATAATTGAAACGAAGGAAAAAGGGCGGTATCGCGTGAATGAAGCTAATCGGGTTTTAAAACTTGATTTAGAAGGATAACGAATCGAATGCCGCCGGATTTGTTGGAATTGTAACAATGTCGTCTATGTTATGGAACTGGCACGGTTGATAACGGAGCAACTGGAATTTCGTGACAAAAATCAAATGCCTGTTGGTTTTAAAAGCAGAAGCGTCAACTACGAACCGAGTGAGTAAACTCACTAACTCCCTCTCGTTTATATTTTTATATATATACGAGTTTTAAATATTTTTATAATGTGAAATGGTTGCTTGGTTGAATAGTGATAAATTGGTTGATATAATCACATCGTTGATTGATTTTTTTTCATTAATGCGATATTTTTGATGTTACTAACATCTGTGGATGCAGGGAAACAGGTTGGAGGGATCCAACTGGATCCCTCAACATTTTATTTACTGTTTTATTTGATGATGATATATGTTATGCTACATTATCCATGGTTGAATTTGTGTGTTTGTTTTACCCTGGCCTTAGGAACCTGGTATTTTAGATAACGGTAAAATATCATCGAATGTGAAAAAGGAAATTAGAATTTAAAAGCAGAGTTTATTTCCAAATTAGAAATAATGTCTTTTTCATTGAGTTGCAAATGGAAACCTATTCCATTGGGTAAACCAAGAAAAATGTTATAACTAAAGATGTAAATTAAGTGGATCATTAACCATTGGGTAAATTAAAGGGTGAATTCAAATATGAATGTATATTTGAAAGTGAGTATCGGTTTTGAAACCAATATTTGGAAATGGATTGGAATTTAGCAAATTACAGAGGAAAGTTTAAAGAAAGAATAAATGCTTTAAAACAAGGAAATATTTTGTAAATAAAACAAAGGGGATTTATATTAAGTGGTTAGAAAATGTATAGTTTATAAATATGGTTAAAGGAGAACTTGAATTGTTAAAAATAAACAGAGTTTATAAATGAACAACGGAAGCGTGTGCGCCGCACACGGTATTTTATTCTAAACAGCAATTATAACGCTACCGTTATAATCAATATTTTTATAAAGAAGGTGTGTTCGCAGATCAAATCCGAGATTCGCGTAAGCAATGGTTGGTTTAAAGTCGTGAGTTCTGACTATTTCAAAGTTAAGAATGTCGTTCAGTTAAGGTCTGAGAGGTAATTATACCCCAACTTGACTAGCTGCATTATTGACGGAGAAATGGTTAAGCTCGATAGCAAGGGTTGATTAGTGATATCGTTAGTTAACGAATGATTTATGATTTGAGTTATAATAACGATGTTTATAACATCAGTTTAATTCAAAGGATTTAGAAATGTTTTCTAACTGGGTAAAAGATATTTTCTCGATAAAGGAATTATATATATTGGAAATGTTTTCCAATGATCGAGAGAGAAAATAGTGCTTTGAAAGAACACGAAAGGTGGAAAATGGGGATTGGAAATGATAATGTAATAAAGAACTAATATAAAAAGGGCCCATGTTGTTTGATGCTTGATTGATAGAATTTCCATTTGGAAATAGCACCGTTGATTGTATGGATGTTTCTTTGATAGTTAAATCACCGACTATCAAAGTTTGATTTATTTTATACCTCCGTTGTCAATACGGAGAGACCGGGATCAGATTTGATATCTGAAAACCACTCCGTATTGGCGTAAGCGTTATGAAGCAACTTATGCTGAAGAAAATTGAAGACGGAGTTATGCAAGGGCTATCCTGTTTACGGGTTAGTGCCTTCGGTTTGTCCAGACCCAGGACAACTTGTATGGACGAGTGTCTGACAGAGTATTTCCAAAGGGGGTTACGTACGTTGATTCCTTCAAACGTACGAAGTTGATGGCATAGAAGGGAAACTTCTTTAGCCTAACAATCTGAGTATTTTTGTGGGAATCAATTAGTGATTTCCGATGGATCTGACGATGTGGCATTCAAAGTGAATGATGGCCAGATGTTCTGGAAGATAATTAAAACCTCAAGCCTCATCAACCCGGAAGTGGACAAAAATCGGGCAGGCAGCATGGCTATGTGGGTCGCACCCATTAGGATGTATGATCACCTATCTAGAGAAATCCCTTTTGTTCTTAAATCTATCGATGCTGTCCCTTATCGGGAGACGGTTGCTGATCCCAACCGTTGGTGATATACATTCGATACACTCAAGCGAAATGAGTGGTCGGTCATGTGTGGGCCGGGTTGCAAGATGTTCTTGTTGAACCCAGTGTATTTGCCTCTAGAGATACATGTTCGGAAGGTGGTCCCATACCTTGTCAAGTTGGAATCCAATCTCCAATAAGTGCCTGCGAGTTTGATTGTATATTATATATGTAGAGCGTGAGATGCAAGCGTTCTACTAGATTTTAATTACTTGTGATTAGACATTATTATAATATCAGATAATATATGATTTCCAAAATGTTTTGGGTTATCGTAAGGTAAAAACCATCCGTGTTTATGTGTGGATTGGTCTTACGATTATCTTTTCTTTTGAAAAGGATTTTGAAAGTAAACAAATGATTGGAGTTTACTCACACCAGTCCCATGACTGACCCAGAGTTTATTTTGTTTTGTTTTCCCTAAACTCTTGGGTGCCCAAATTTGTACGGGCAGTCAAGTATTCAGGATTTTTCAGATATACTTGGAGAGCTTGGAGCAGGAGGCTTCACCAGTTAGATATAGACTATCATATTTTCCGCTGTGTATTTTGTTGTATCTGGAAACAGGTGATTATAACTGTTCCAGAGATAACTGTTGTGCTCTGATGATGGTATGTATATATACAGTTACTGCTTTGTATTTCAAAAGTTATATTATCTAATATATTTTATTCGTTCCGCTGTGAGTTTGTGATCTTCGTTTTCTTCTATTCTAATATTTCTTTCTTTCTATTTCTCATCCTCTAACTTCTTTCTAATAATGGTTCGTATTTCTGTGCAATTTGAGTTGTACGTGTGGTGTTATTAGTCGACTCAAAGGGTACAGATTTGCGGGTCGTTTCATTTGGTATCAGAGCTGAAGGTTAAGTGATTACCTTGGCTCTGTGGCGTGACTCAATAGAGATGGGGTTAGTAACACCCTAGATTGAGTTTAAGTGTATATATATATATATATATGAGCGCGTATTTGTAGATTCGATATAAAATTTGTTTTATATTGTGTTGGCTGGTTTGTTGAGTGGTTTATGAATTCTGGTCGATACAGGAAGTACAACCGTATCGATAGGTGTTTCTAAACTCTCGAACAAAACAAATCGACTCAGTATTGTTTTAAAGTGGGTAAGTGATATAATTTGCCCAAAAGTTATTTTGATATAAAGAGATAATTTTCTGAAATCATCAAATGAGTTGATTGTTATTACAATCAAAGGAAATTATAAAATATTGAAATGGTTGTATAAAACCAAACTGAATTTGTATAAGAATAGGATATACAAATAAGCTGAACTGAAATTTAATTCAAACCATAATTTGAATTTAAATCCCGGAAGTTTTGAAATATTCCTTGAAGTATTTTAAAGGTAATATGGCATTAGTTTGAAGAGATTTTTGAATAAGAATGGTTTAAATGGATTTTTAAAGGGATTAAGCACTGAAATCACTTCAGGGGCGAGAAAATAATTCTGATAATGGGTCGCGACGTTATCGGTATTCATTTTCGAGTTTCTGAGTGACGGATTGCTACCATAGTAATTTGAAAATGAAAATCTGTTTGAAAAGGACAAGTTGTTTTAGAAATTCAAATGTTTTGAATTGATTTGATTATAAATATATATGTACATATATGTGATTTCAAATTAATTTGAAATAAAACCCGGAATTTGAATTCTGGAATTAAAATTTAACTTGTGTAAGTTGAATAGAATGAATTGGTAACGATGTACCAAAAGAACTGGAATTTAACTTAAGTCGAGTTAAACTAAAGGTAGATTAGATTAGAAATTATTTCGAATGAAGTAAATAAAGAAGTGTTGAGATTCAGATTATAAATATTCGACTTACGTGTGAACAAGTTGAATATGTAGTGGATGATGTTGTTGGAATTAAACTACAGTTGAATTTGATTCAAGGATAATAAGTGGATTGATTTAAATAGAAATCAGATTTGAATTGATAGAATGGAAGTGACTAATCAGAAGTTGATTAGAGATTTCAAACTGGAAGTTGGATTGATTTGAAACCAAGTGGAAATGATATATGTATGCTGAGCAGATATTGAATGGAAACAAGCGCAAGAGATAGAATTATGCCCGATAAAAAGGTACATGTTTACAATATTATTTGGGTTGATGATTTTATGAGTCTATGAGGAAAGCCACTTGGCTTTTTGATTTTCTTTTGGATTGGAGAAGGCCTAGAAAGGCGAGTTGTGGTTGTACCGATTGAGCCGTGCAGAGGAGATGCTGCCGAAATTTTTCAGAATTTAAAGTGTTAGGTAATTTTTAGAATTCTTGAAAATGTTCGTTAGTAAAAATAAATAAATAAATATTTTTAATTGAAATAAATTGGCCCAGTTAAACTAAAGTTAAGGATTGAACAAAAAGGATTCTTGGACTTAGTTAACAGGGTATGTAGCATTTTCCCTACTTAGCAATTTCGAGGACGAAATTATTTTAAGGGGGAAGGAATGTAACGACCCGGATTTTTGGCCGTTAAATTCTGAATATTTAAATTTGTTTTAAGAATTTTAATTGAATTACATATAGGAATTTATAACGAATTTGTTTATAAAACGAAGTTTGAACGTTAATTTATAATATAATTATAAAACGAGCTCAAAATAGTCACGGTAGTTCGTAATTTACGATTTGAACTTTAATTGAATATACAGGATTCAATATAAGTTAGAATTCTTTGAAACAAGAAACGTTTGAATCTATTAAACTGTATCTTTCAAATGGAAGTGAAAAATCAAAAGTTTGTCTTATAAATTGTAAGTTACGTCCAAATCAAATTTTCAAATAGTCGCTGTAGAATCGTATATAGGCCATAACGGTTATTTAAATATATTTGAATATCGGTCTTGAATTTGGGCAAGATTCTTTTGAGACGTAGTGATAGTTTAATTTTTAGAATTTTACTGTAATTTTTAATTAATTAAATACGCAACTTTTTATTTGGGATATTTTGCACCCTATATCAATATTTTGGGGTTCCATAATATAAGTTAAACTACCGATATTATTATATTTTTGGGACCGTGACACCTCGCTCGGCACGACCGTATCCTTACCTCTGTCTGTAATGGCTCGTACGCGAATAAAATTTTATAAAATTTATAAATTGTCCTATCAACATATGGTTGGAAAATCTTATTCAAAATCCTATTGAGTTCTGCAGAAATCTTGGTGCACGATCTGTTCATATATTTTTACAAAAGCCTTTCAAATCTTCATGAATCTATATATGTCACTTAATCCAAATATATATAAAAAAAAAGCATCTGCGTACTCTATTCTGAAGCACTGTATACTCGAAAGGAAAATATAGCAATCTGTACTACTTCCTTCTATCTTAAGTGAACATATATTGATCAGTCAGACAAATGGACATGGCCCTGACATACTTTATATATATAAAAAGGGAAGGAAAGTCTACAAACAAATCTCGATGTAATCTTCTGAGCGCTTGCAAAGATATCATCCCATATTGTTTCCATCCAACTATTGCGGCTAACCCTATCAGTATCTTGAACTTATAAATAAACAATGAAAAGAAAATCATGTATAATCTTATCAGATCGTTCGAAATCTCTATAGACAGTGGGTGTGTAGGCCAAACAAATCTAAAAGGGGTAGACTCCTATGTGTCTACAGAAAATGTTTCAGCTGCCTCGACAAAGATAAAATATATAATATCATATCTGACAATTCAATGCAGACGACAATTCACAGGGGGTAAATTTGACTAGATCATGCATTGTCTCTTTAATTCATTTAAGGACACCGAAGATGTAAATTTAATGCCCACGCACATGGCCAGTGAAGAGGAAAATACTGAACCCATATCCATGTCCCCCTACTCTTAACAACTTGCCGACAAAGTAAAATAGGAAAAATGCAAACCTACCCCAGGAACAGCAGACCTAGGTGTACCCTTATCCGTGGCAACCACGGTACCTAATTCTATAAATACATACAGCTCCACTTCTAATCCACGAAACCCACCTTAACCAAAGCTTTTGGCGGCGAGTAATATGATGATCAACAAATAATCCCCTAAAATCATAAAACTATTATATGCGGATTCTCGAAGAAATTTTCTCCAACTCCACACACATGTGAACAACGCCATTTTGGGTTCGTCGTATATGCACAGCGTGAGTTTTCTTCCTAAGGTTCGGGTTTTGCAGAAACGGATGCTATGAGTTTTGACATCGTTTCCCGCTGTAGCACCCGTAATGACGGAGGATAGGGTGGCAAGCGGTTTGGTGAGGATTGAAACTGCTGAAGCAAGATGGAAGGTGACGTTCAGGTATGGTTTTGGCGATGGAGAGGGGTTCACGAAATGGAATATGCAGGTGGAAGGGAGTAAATATGATGAAGTAATCAATGTGTTCATGAGGGGATGTGTATGGGTAATGGGAGAAGTTGAGGTGTGCGTGTTCAATTGGAGCAGTATGCGTTAGAAGAAAGGGTGGCATTTAAACGTTGGTTTAAAGGTTGAATAGTTGGTGTGCGATGGGTTCTGGTGCATGGTTGGTGACCGTGAATTCCATACAGGTGATTGTTTGTTGACAAGTGAAGGAAAATTTGGTCACTGTGTCAATAAAACGGGGGCATGATAGAGAAGCAGGAGTGGAAGGGAGACATTCCGACGTACGGTGTTGGCACAGGCGAAGTGATGAGTGGAGAAATGAAGATGTATTGTGAAAATAAATAATATAAACACTATCGGCCATGGCAACAAAAGGAAGAGTCCGAGTATATATAATTGAAACGAAGGAAAAAGGGCGGTATCGCGTGAATGAAGCTAATCGGGTTTTAAAACTTGATTTAGAAGGATAACGAATCGAATGCCGCCGGATTTGTTGGAATTGTAACAATGTCGTCTATGTTATGGAACTGGCACGGTTGATAACGGAGCAACTGGAATTTCGTGACAAAAATCAAATGCCTGTTGGTTTTAAAAGCAGAAGCGTCAACTGCGAACCGAGTGAGTAAACTCACTAACTCCCTCTCGTTTATATTTTTATATATATACGAGTTTTAAATATTTTTATAATGTGAAATGGTTGCTTGGTTGAATAGTGATAAATTGGTTGATATAATCACATCGTTGATTGATTTTTTTTCATTAATGCGATATTTTTGATGTTACTAACATCTGTGGATGCAGGGAAACAGGTTGGAGGGATCCAACTGGATCCCTCAACATTTTATTTACTGTTTTATTTGATGATGATATATGTTATGCTACATTATCCATGGTTGAATTTGTGTGTTTGTTTTACCCTGGCCTTAGGAACCTGGTATTTTAGATAACGGTAAAATATCATCGAATGTGAAAAAGGAAATTAGAATTTAAAAGCAGAGTTTATTTCCAAATTAGAAATAATGTCTTTTTCATTGAGTTGCAAATGGAAACCTATTCCATTGGGTAAACCAAGAAAAATGTTATAACTAAAGATGTAAATTAAGTGGATCATTAACCATTGGGTAAATTAAAGGGTGAATTCAAATATGAATGTATATTTGAAAGTGAGTATCGGTTTTGAAACCAATATTTGGAAATGGATTGGAATTTAGCAAATTACAGAGGAAAGTTTAAAGAAAGAATAAATGCTTTAAAACAAGGAAATATTTTGTAAATAAAACAAAGGGGATTTATATTAAGTGGTTAGAAAATGTATAGTTTATAAATATGGTTAAAGGAGAACTTGAATTGTTAAAAATAAACAGAGTTTATAAATGAACAACGGAAGCGTGTGCGCCGCACACGGTATTTTATTCTAAACAGCAATTATAACGCTACCGTTATAATCAATATTTTTATAAAGAAGGTGTGTTCGCAGATCAAATCCGAGATTCACGTAAGCAATGGTTGGTTTAAAGTCGTGAGTTCTGACTATTTCAAAGTTAAGAATGTCGTTCAGTTAAGGTCTGAGAGGTAATTATACCCCAACTTGACTAGCTGCATTATTGACGGAGAAATGGTTAAGCTCGATAGCAAGGGTTGATTAGTGATATCGTTAGTTAACGAATGATTTATGATTTGAGTTATAATAATGATGTTTATAACATCAGTTTAATTCAAAGGATTTAGAAATGTTTTCTAACTGGGTAAAAGATATTTTCTCGATAAAGGAATTATATATATTGGAAATGTTTTCCAATGATCGAGAGAGAAAATAGTGCTTTGAAAGAACACGAAAGGTGGAAAATGGGGATTGGAAATGATAATGTAATAAAGAACTAATATAAAAAGGGCCCATGTTGTTTGATGCTTGATTGATAGAATTTCCATTTGGAAATAGCACCGTTGATTGTATGGATGTTTCTTTGATAGTTAAATCACCGACTATCAAAGTTTGATTTATTTTATACCTCCGTTGTCAATACGGAGAGACCGGGATCAGATTTGATATCTGAAAACCACTCCGTATTGGCGTAAGCGTTATGAAGCAACTTATGCTGAAGAAAATTGAAGACGGAGTTATGCAAGGGCTATCCTGTTTACGGGTTAGTGCCTTCGGTTTGTCCAGACCCAGGACAACTTGTATGGACGAGTGTCTGACAGAGTATTTCCAAAGGGGGTTACGTACGTTGATTCCTTCAAACGTACGAAGTTGATGGCATAGAAGGGAAACTTCTTTAGCCTAACAATCTGAGTATTTTTGTGGGAATCAATTAGTGATTTCCGATGGATCTGACGATGTGGCATTCAAAGTGAATGATGGCCAGATGTTCTGGAAGATAATTAAAACCTCAAGCCTCATCAACCCGGAAGTGGACAAAAATCGGGCAGGCAGCATGGCTATGTGGGTCGCACCCATTAGGATGTATGATCACCTATCTAGAGAAATCCCTTTTGTTCTTAAATCTATCGATGCTGTCCCTTATCGGGAGACGGTTGCTGATCCCAACCGTTGGTGATATACATTCGATACACTCAAGCGAAATGAGTGGTCGGTCATGTGTGGGCCGGGTTGCAAGATGTTCTTGTTGAACCCAGTGTATTTGCCTCTAGAGATACATGTTCGGAAGGTGGTCCCATACCTTGTCAAGTTGGAATCCAATCTCCAATAAGTGCCTGCGAGTTTGATTGTATATTATATATGTAGAGCGTGAGATGCAAGCGTTCTACTAGATTTTAATTACTTGTGATTAGACATTATTATAATATCAGATAATATATGATTTCCAAAATGTTTTGGGTTATCGTAAGGTAAAAACCATCCGTGTTTATGTGTGGATTGGTCTTACGATTATCTTTTCTTTTGAAAAGGATTTTGAAAGTAAACAAATGATTGGAGTTTACTCACACCAGTCCCATGACTGACCCAGAGTTTATTTTGTTTTGTTTTCCCTAAACTCTTGGGTGCCCAAATTTGTACGGGCAGTCAAGTATTCAGGATTTTTCAGATATACTTGGAGAGCTTGGAGCAGGAGGCTTCACCAGTTAGATATAGACTATCATATTTTCCGCGGTGTATTTTGTTGTATCTGGAAACAGGTGATTATAACTGTTCCAGAGATAACTGTTGTGCTCTGATGATGGTATGTATATATACAGTTACTGCTTTGTATTTCAAAAGTTATATTATCTAATATATTTTATTCGTTCCGCTGTGAGTTTGTGATCTTCGTTTTCTTCTATTCTAATATTTCTTTCTTTCTATTTCTCATCCTCTAACTTCTTTCTAATAATGGTTCGTATTTCTGTGCAATTTGAGTTGTACGTGTGGTGTTATTAGTCGACTCAAAGGGTACAGATTTGCGGGTCGTTTCAATTTTCTGGTCGATCGAAATTGACTGAAATTGTCAAAACACGTTTTACCTCGCCACGTTCACATATTGACTCAAAAAATTATGAATTTTGGAATACAGCAATAACTTGACATCCCGGATCTAACGAAAGTGATTTCGTCGAAAATAGAGATCATTTGCAAAATTTCCATTTTTAAGGGCCAGAATTCCACATCGACTATTCTGAATTTTCAACTGGGCATAACTTTTTATTCCCGCTATGAAATTTCAATTTTTCGGATTCGTTGGAAAGATATTCTCAAATAGATTCTAATATTTTTGGTTTCACTAAAATCCGGTTTATTTTGAATCCTGTACATTCATTTGAACTTTGAAATCAAATTTTCAAACTACCGTCCATTTTCAATTCCTTTTAAAATTTAAATAAATATTTATATTCTAATGACGATTCAAATAAATATTTCCCTTCTATTTTTATTCAAAATAAATTTCTCGTCGCTATTATTTAAAGTAATTCATTTTAAATATTCAAAATTCACTAAAATTGCCAAGATAAAAATTTTAAATTGGCTCGAATTTCCGGGTTATTACAATCTCCCCCACTTAAAACTTTTCGTCCCCGAAAAGAAACGAAGCTGAAAATTGTTTCACTAATCAACTCAACTTTCATTATTTTCATTACGGCTTAAGTTCATCAACTTTTCATTTTCTAAGAACTTTTCAAATTTTTCAAAAATTTGGCTAACACCCTAAATTTTCGAAAAATTTCACCATAACCTCCCCTACACCGGGAGCTTCGGGATATTTCAAATAGCCTCCCACGGCCCTCATCAATCCAAACAGAAAAAGAAACAGCCAAGCGGCTAGCCAATCGGCTCATAAAATCATCAAAATCCCAAGAAATACAATAAACATGTACCTATTTGTCGGGCAAACAATTTTATTCCTCTTCTCTAGCCTCCTTCCTATGACCTGTTCAATGTAAGTACATGTATATGCATGCAAATGCGACAAATTTTCAATACAATTCACTGTTTGGTTCAATTTGGCTAAAGGTTCAACATTCAATTAATCAAAACAGAAATCAAACAACACAACCAGCAATTAATTGGTTGATTAGATTTTCAAATTCATAATTTTGATACATATACAGAAAATCATGTTTTGATGCCAAATCACAACAATAAGCCCTATCTAGTTTTGGTTCTCACACCAGTCAATTGGAAATATATAGAAATTCCACCTTCGAAACTCGAATATAAATTCTGATGACGACTAGTCAATCCTCAGAATCATCTCCGGGCGACTAGAGTGTAATTCTATATCTATCCAGTATATTAAAACTTCAAATACACGTAGATCAGACGTATATGCAAAATCTTTATATACTGGATTGTGCAAATCAATACAAATAAATATTCAAATTCATCGAATAAGGTTTAAATTTTCAAAACAATAATTATTTTCAATTTTATTTCAAAAACACTACTCTTCACACTCGTTCTAGGATACTACTAATCCCATCTCTAACGAGTCATTCTTATTGGATATTACTAATCCAATCTCTGATGAATTCTTTCATTTGGTTCTAACATGTCTTGTTCTCCGAGCTCTGTAAACCAAAGCTCCGATACCAACTATAACAAAAAGGAATTTCGCTCGATCCGAATCAGTCGATAAACCAACCAAGACCGTTCAAAACCCCTGATTGTTTTGAGAATACGACAAATTCGAACGCAAATAGAAGATCATTTCATTGCTTATTACAAAAATTACATCAGAATACAAGAATATACAGAGTATAAATCAGTATTACACATTCACTAAATATCAGAGATTACAATACATTACTGCAGTAGAAAAATAATATAATACACAACTAAAAGAGATATACGGATACAGAGCTTTCCGGATATCATTCCAGCTGTAAACCAGGTTCCTGTGAATATAAATCTGCAAAACCAAAAATACTAGCTACCCGTGCGGAAAATAGGGGCACCCAGAGTTTAGGTTAAAACAATAAACTCCAAGTCAGTCATGTGACTGGTGTGAGAACTAAAACAGTTATTAATTTTTATTTTAAAGTTAGGTAAATCAAGGGACCACACCGTATAACACGGAATGGGTTTCCTCCCAAGAATACCAGTGCATAAAATAATAGCGCAATGCTAAAATAAAGAACAATGAAGCCATTATAAGACCCAGGTCCCATCACACAATGCAGCGCAAGCCAGAGGATAGGGTTTTCCCTTATAATATCATACGTGAAATTTCATCTTTTATTATTACTATTAGTGAAGAAAACAACTTTAAATATAAATGTATCAATCATAGGCGGCATGGGTACCATATATCATGTTGCCATACTAGTTCTACAATTAAAACCGCAAAATCATGTATTTGGAAATTGGATTTCCATCTGTGAACTGAGGAAAAAGATAGTCCTCACCGATTCGAGACTCTCTAGCCCGAGTCTTAGGATTAGAACGCATCGACCCTTTGGAGCCACAGGGCCGGTCCACTCGGTGTGGATTAAAAATCCCTGAACACTACATTTCCCCGCCCTTTGGGGCGTAAATGAGTCATATGGTTCCATCCTCTTCACATATTCATCGATATATCCGAGGCGCCTCGCAAGAACAACAACCACACAGGTGAAAATAATATAAATGTCAAGGCTAGTAGGTCACTAACACCACCCTAGTTAGAAGGAAACGCATGCCCTCCTTGGATCCTTCTCCCGTTTCTGGTTCACAACCGGGGTGTGAGGCTCGCGAATTAACGTTACACAAAGCTATGCCACACAGGAGGTGCTTTGATCATCAACCACAAGACTCTGCTTTTCAACAAAAGCCATGATCATTGGCCACATAGGCATGCCACATAGGCAATTCACACCATGCGACTGATGTCTATCGATATACAACCTCTGATCTCGTACGTCTCAGAGAAGGGTGAAGTAAGGGAATGAATTCCTCTTCACCAGGAAGATGTATATTTAATAGAGATCAATTAACATGGAGCAGAATCCAATGTCAGACACACAGTCCATACAAGTCCGTTCTGGGTCTGAACGAAATCGGAGGCACCTTGTACCTCACATATCCATCGATCTCCAAGTATGTTTGGACGATCACTAACGGATTCCCTCCTCTTGGGTGTACAGCCCAATCAAGATCATCAGTAATCACCCAAATGATGTGAAGACCTCCGGTCTTCGACCACCGTCTTCATCCTCGACCCCACGTCGAATCAGTTATTCAGAATAGGATAAACCCGGTCTTTCTGAATAACTCGCGTATTTAATAAACAAGTGTTACACAAACACAACATACGCCTCATTCCAATTCAGAATATTCTTTTATTCAAATATTCTTATACTTTGGGAAAGGTTCTCATTAATTTTATCAAAGATAAATTCTTTAAATTTATTCTTTAATCTTCTTTTGAATATCAATTCAAACTAGTCGGGATTAGCGAACCACACCTAAGTAATCATTAATTTTATTTCCCAATCCCCACCTATTCACCCCATGAAGTAAAACTGGTCATACTTCATATCTAACACCACGGTGTTATCGGTAAATTCAATTACCATTTCACGTTCTAATCTTATCTATCGCCTGGAGAAAAACTGGTGATACTCCATTCTCGATCATTTCAATCTAATTAAAGATTCATTAAAACCGCACTTGGTTTTAATCTTCCCAAAAATCAGTATTAATGATTGTTTAACTTGGGAAATCACCTCCTGTCTATAATTAGGTTAAAGAACCAATGTCATTTAAAAAACGATTCACTATAAACCCAAAATCACATTCCATTAATTATCGGGTTAAAGAACAAGGGTTATTTAAAACAACATTCACGATAAACCCAAAAATCAATTCAAATTCATTTCCAATTAAATACCATTTAATTGGTACACTTCAGTAAATCTAAATAAAAAGATTTAATCTTTTTCTCAACCGGGCTCAAGAACAGTGTTAATGAAGACACCATTCACGACAAGCCCAAATCACATTTGATATTAAACGCAAGGCTCTGAATAGAAAATACATCGGCTTATATTCAATATCAAATTCTACGACCAACAAATATCGTATTTGAAATAACGATATTAATATATCTTTCAAATTCCCATAACAATATCTGTATCATCACGAAATCCAACATTGAAATATTCCAAAGACAATTTCGATTCAAATCCATTCCAATTCAGTTATTGGAAATTCTGGTTACTTTTAAAAACATTTCAAATCCAATTTATTTATTTTAAAAATAAATGGATTTTAATTCTAGTTCAAAACCAGTTCATTTCGATAAAAATCTATTTTTATCTTTTTAAATTTGGAATTTTTCATCCCAATTCTTCATGAATCATTTCTTATGATTTTACACAAATTATTGATATATTTAATAATTTTATCAAGGCCCGTACAGTAAATTTCCATCAACGGTCATCGAGCTGCACTTCCAACGACCTTTTCCAAATTTGATTTGGACATAATTCCAAATCCAACCGTTAGATTTCTAATTTCTAATATTCGTTAGGAAGCTCTTTTCAATACGAACCCAACGGTTCCAGTTTTAGGAGAATCCGACGGTCGAATCTCCCGCAACGTCAATTCGAAGTCAATGGTCGAAATTCGCGAACTGTCGCGGCGCAGCGCGTTCTATTCAGGCCATTATATATAATATATATTTATTATATATATTTTTTCGATTTCCTTTTAAAACTTATTTTATAAATCGTTTTAAATTCGTTTTCAAAATGATTTCAACTTCATATTCAATTTCTAGTCAAAATTGAATATTCCATATCATTAATTTATAAATGATAATATTTTCAAAACGTTATATTTTGAAATCGCTTCCTTTTCTATATTCATTATAAAAATGAATATAATCGATATAAATATCATTCGCGTCAAAATGGCGCAAATCTAATCAACATGGCTTTTATTCAACACATGAATGTTTATTCTATTCAACACATGAATATTTATTTTATTCAACACATGAATATTTATTTTATTCAACACATGAATATTTATTCTATTCAACACATGAATATTTATTCTTATTCAACACTTGAATATTTATTTTCAACACATGAATTTTCTTTTATAATATTCTTTATTTTCCAAATTGGAATGAGGCCCAATCAATTACCATATAATGTTAATTATACGGTTTCCATACAACACATGTATATAATAGCAACGATAAATAATCAACCATCATCCAGAGTGCATTCTACACTATATAAGCATCAAATATAAATATTCAACGCTTTTAACAGCCTGTCAATCAATCGATTGACATGTAGCTAATTATTGGGATTAGTGTATGTCTAATTTCATCCCAACACTCGTGTGGGGTTTCAAACAATCGAACACAATTTTTATTTGTGCAGTTGGCCGTTGTGTAAAATTTATCACCCCAATCAAAATCAATCAAATCGGTGTGCATAAACAAACGTTCGATTTTTAAATGAATATTTATTTTATTTCAACACATGAATATATATTTGATTTCAACACATGAATATAGATTTTATTTCAACACATGAATATATATTTTATTTCAACACATGAATATATATTATATTTCAACACATGAATATATATTTTATTTCAACACATGAATATATATTTCAATTCCAATCACACAATCAATTTTCACAACACATCAATCAAACAAACAAGCCGTCCATGGTCTGTGGACGACGGGTGTCAGGTGCTGCTAAGCACCGTCTGCATCCTAATATATATTTTAACAAGAATACCAATTAAAAGTGAGGAGTTCTCACCTTGCGATCCACTCCGCTGTTTCATTTCTGAATTTCTGAATGGCTTGAATTTGCCCGAAATTCCAATGCAATCTTTTTCACGCTGTTCACATTAATAATCACATTTTTATCTCACTATATATATAATAAAAATTAGATTTTTATTTCGCTACATATATAAAAATTATATTTTTATATTCTCTATTATAGAAAAATCATATTTTTATTATCTCAATAATATAAAAATCATATTTTTATTATCTCTATAATATAAAAATCATATTTTTAATTTGCTATAAGTGTGAAAATCATATTTTTACTCATATTTTACACTAAGTATACATATAAATAAAATCATTTCTCTTTTTTTGTTTTTTTATGAATAAAAAAAACTAAAAGAAAGGAGAAGAAGCCTCACAGCGCTGCAGGGGGGGTTGGTGCAGCGCGGCCTCGATTGAATGGTGGTCTCGAACTCGCGCTGGAGGCCTGAGGTGCCTCGAAGTTGGCGGCGGCGGCTGCTCATGAGTGGTGGGGCGTCGGATTGGAGGGGGGAATGGGGAGAGAGGGAGAGTTCGGCGGAGGGGACTGGAGGGGGTCCGACGCGGTCATCGGAGGTTGGGAGCCGGTCACGGCACTGGCGGCGAGCTAGGGTTGGCTCCGTGATTTTTTTTTTCTAATTTCCACATTGGGGAGAGAGAAATAGAGTAAAGGGGGCTGTTATATTATATTATATAATAATTTAATTTTAATTTTTAAATCCATAAAGGTTGACTTTTCATTCGGACTCAGAATCAAACTCAATGACTGCCGCCCCTAGCTAATTACCCCTATTCCAAACACAATGGGATATGTATTGAAAGCCAGTTCGACCGTTTCGATCAGATTCCGTTCAAATTAAAATATAAATGTATATATATTCAATTTGAATGCACATTTCAATTTAATAGGGCCACATACTAACCCTAAAATTTCCAGAAAAAATATTTCTAGCTTCGTATTGACGATACGATCCTAAAAAAACTAATTTCGTCAAATTCTGAGACCGTTTGAAAAATGACCAATTTCTGGTCGATCGAAATTGACTGAAATTGTCAAAACACGTTTTACCTCGCCACGCTCACATATTGACTCAAAAAATTATGAATTTTGGAATACAGCAATAACTTGACATCTCGGATCCAACAAAAGTGGTTTCGTCGAAAATAGAGATTGTTTGCAAAATTTCCGTTTTTAAGGGCCAGAATTCCACAGCGACTATTCTGAATTTTCAACTGGGCATAACTTTTTATTCCCGCTATGAAATTTCAATTTTTCGGATTCGTTGGAAAGATATTCTCGAATAGATTCTAACATTTTTGGTTTCACTAAAATACGGTTTATTTTGAATCCTGTACATTCATTTGAACTTTGAAATCGAATTTTCAAACTACCGCGCCATTTTCAATTCCTTTTATAATTTAAAATAAATATTTATATTCTAACGATGATTCAAATAAATATTTCCCTTCTATTTCTATTCAAAATAAATTTCTCGTCGCTATTATTTAAAATAATTCATTTTAAATATTCAAAATTCAATAAAATTGCCAAAATAAAATTTTTAAATTGGCTCGGATTTCCGGGTTATTACATTGGACTCATCGCACAAACATAATTTTCAATAAGGAGGTCAGCTGAATCAGTAGACAGCTTGATCTTTTGCATTATATAGGGGACATGTACACACACTTTCGCATATGTTCATATGGCATTAGAAATCTTTTAAGGACAATGAATGCTTGTGGATGATGGATGAGTAGATGGATGTTGGATGCTAGGATACATTCTTCTTAACTCAGAGATTTCGGGGACGAAATCCTTTAAGGAGGGGAGAATGTAACACCCCATATTTTCTATGAATATTAAAGTGAATATTAGGATCACATCCCTAAAAGCAAACTTAATTAGGCTCACATCCAGTGACAAACTTATTATAAATTAGGTCCCTATTTTTCAAAAGTTGCGAAATAAATGAAAATAAAAACTAAAATTATTATCTAAATAAATTATTCATTCGACCATAAATTCACTTAAAAAAATCGAAAACATGTAAAAAAAAATAAAATCAAACAGGAAAAAACAGCAAAAGAAGAAGTTAAATGCATTTTATTATGCAAGAATTTCAATTTCTTGCGTATATATATATGCAAAATTTCATAGTAGTGTAACTCAGTTCATTTTTATTTGCATTCAAGTATGCAATTAAATCCGAAACATGCACATATGTGTGCAACATATATGCAGACAAAATTATAGGATAATTAACCTTATGCAATAATTGCATACATGTATGCAAGTATTGACAATACTTGCATAAATATATGTAAGTTTTTTATTCTTCTTGGCGTGGACTTCTGGGATTATTTCCAGATTTTAGAAAGAAAAAAAATTATACATGGCCGCACATTTTTTTTTGTAAAAAGCGAAGGAGCGAAGGGAGTGAAGTGGGTAGGCTGGACGTGAAAGTAGGGAGCGAATCCTTGACTGTAGGAGGCGGCTGTTCAAAAATAGGGACCAGAAATGTATATGGAACTATGAGCGGATGTGAGCCTAATTTAAAACCTTAACAAGGACCTTAAAAAACGCACCGATTATTAAATTTGGCAAAATGAAGAATACTCAATTTTTAGATGAAGAATTAAGTAAAACAGACTATACCATTGCGTTCATCTCAAAATTTTGGTCAAGATGGACCTAAATTTGGGTTAAATGGATAATGTATGAGAAAGTTATGGACCTTGGAAGTTTTTATACATATAAGGGGAATGTATGTATACATATAAATTAATAAAATAAAATCAACCTAAAATTCAAGAAAAAATTTCAAAATAGCGGAAGCGGGAAGGCAAAACGCCGAACCGACCAATTTTTTTGGTCGACCCGAGACCCGCTAGGTCGACCCGGGGTTAACTCAGGGTGTTTGGAATCGGTCCCATCAGCCCAGAATGGCCTGTGTGAATTCTTGTGTTTTAGGGCATACATGGCGTTCTCTGATTGGCCTGGTGACGCATTTTCTTGGACTAGATGGTTTGGATGGATCCTATGTTGATCTAAAGGCTCTAATTAATCCTACACGTCTATAAATACACATCTAACCTAAACCCTAATCTAAGCTAAATTCATTCATGAGCCTATATGCTGCTGCATCCTAAACTAACCTAGCCTCCACCATAACAAATCAAATTCAAGCTAGAATATAAAAATCAAAGTCTACATCAAGGGTTAAGCTTAACAAATTCAGAAATCAGATCCCAGAATCAAGATCCATTCTTTTTCTGTGAGTGCTAGTCACTTTTAGGTTTAAATAGATAAATGTGAATTGTGGTAGACTATGAATTGGGTATATGCTGTAAATCATGAACTTATGCAAGCATACTATGTCATTTTCCTTAGATCTAATATATGGACATTCTAAAATGTTTCCTATGTGAATCTTGAATTACAATTATATTGTGGTACATGTGAACTTGTTAATACAGATCAAACTTTCTAGATCTGATTTGTAACATCCCGTATTTTTGGCAGTCAAATATTTTTTTCAATTTACTATTTTAAATATTAATGGATTTTAATATTTAATTCGTTATTTAAAACGAAGTTTTAATGTTAAATTGATTTATAATATAAAACGAGCTCGATATCGCGCGGTAGTTCGTAATATGGAGTTTTGAACTTCAACTGAGAATACAAGATTCGATATAAGTTGGATTTCTGTGAAACGAGAAACGTTGGAACCGTATTGACGATAATTTTCATATGAAAGAGAAAAATCCATATTTCGCATTGTAAATCGTTAGTTATGGCCAAATCAAAATTTAAAATAGTCGCTGTGAAAATCGTTATTAAATTATAGGCCTTTAAAATAGTCGTTTTGCAAATGGACTTCGTTTCTGACGAAATTAGTTTCATTGAAACCGTAACATTAAATTATTGTACAGTATTAAAATGCGTGGCAAACCGATGTCGTATGTGACCACGGTAGCCGTAAACGCCCAGTTATTTTCTATAGCGCGTATTTAAATTAATTTAATTTAGTAAAGGGATATTTGAGTGCAACTTGAACAGACGATCGAAATAAGCCGCAAAACCACTTCCGTTGAGTTCTCATCGTCGATTATAGTCAGGATAGGTATATATTTGCTATTTTTGAAGACCGGGTAATTTGGTGTCAAAAATGGCATTGCGGTGCGCGATAAAAATAGCCTACCGGAGAAACAGTCTCAGAATGCGACGAAACTGGTGCCATTGGGTTCGTATTAATAAATTATTGTAAGATTTCAAAGTTTCAAGTTGATTTGATTTATCTGGTGATCGTGGGAAAATTAAACGCGTGTTTATTTCTGGTTTTATAAAGGAAAATTTTTCAAACAATGTCGGAATTCGATGAAACTTGTCCCATTGGATCCGGAATATATTTTTACACTAAGATTAACATTTTTATCAGTAAATAGAGATCATTTATAGGGGTTTTAATCAATTACTTTAGGATGAAGTTTCAACGATAATAAAATATTATTAAATGGTGCCAAACCCTCCTATATATACCATCGCTTAAGTTGTGGAAACCCTACTTCGTGGTCAACAGAGAAGCCAACCGCCACTTACAAACCAACGGACGAAATCGTTCAATGTTTCCACCTTTAAAATCTCTCAACCCATGAATTGAAACCAAGATTTCCCAACCACAATCTTGAAGATCTAAACAAGATCTTGGATCTCAACGGATGAGATCAGTTTTTGATCATTCTTGTGGTCGGAAAGGGAGCTGAAAGGCATGGGGTTTCGGGTGCTTTTGACGGCGGTAGGCTGAGCTGGAAGGCACCGTACGATGGTTGAAGGCGGAGCTCAGTGAGGCGGTGGGGCTGGCATTCTCTTATCAGGGTCTGATCGCCGGGGTAAGGAGTGGTGAGGGGATTTCTGGCGAAGCGTGGGTTCTTGGTTCAAAGGAACGAGGCAGGTTTAACGCAAGTACTTTCGTGAATACTGAAGCCAAACCAATGTACTCAGGCATTTCGAATAGCAGATCAACCGATTTCTGGAAAATTGAAGAATTTTGAAATGGGCTAGTCTTCATAAAAGTAATTATAGTTGTAACGTAAATTGTTTAAGCTAATTAATGACTATTTATAATAAATTATAACTAATTCTTTTGCTGGATACAGGAATGGTTGGTACTAAGGAACATAAGACAGCTTGGAAATTGGATCAACCTGTTAAGTTGATAAGTAAAGTGACCAAGTAATTAAAGAATGGGAATTTAATATATTCTAATTGGAAACAGAAAGTAGCTAACAGTGTTGGCCTGACTAGTGGATAAATAAAGTAATAAGTTAACTATAAAAGATTAAATTATTTATTTAGTCACATTAACTTACAAATGTTAAATTTGTTGCAGCAGCATTCGCACTGGAATGAAGGCCAGTATGCAAGAACGAAGATGGAGAATAAATCAGCCCGGTTATAATAAATAAAGTAATTAATTTAATTAGACTAAGATTAGAGTTAATTATTATAATTAATTTGTGTCAACTTAAATTATTGATAGCTAATTACTATATGAAAAGAATTTGACCAAACCAACTGCATTCGAACCATACGACCGAACTCTACGTTTGATAATTTATTTGGACAGAGCAAGAAACAACGGGAATTTACAGTTGAATTAGACGACTGTATAATTAAACTGTAACTGAACCACTTCAACGACAAATCAAAGCAAGGTGAGTTAAACTCACTCAGTTTTACCCATTTATATTTTATATAAATCGGGTATTTATTTTATGTGTTTTGCTTGCCAATGGTTGACTGTATGCTAGTTATATATTTATCTGTTGATTTAACAGATGAAATTAAACTGTGTTTAATTTCAGTGAAATACCAAATCGTTATTTTTAATGACTGGTTCCAATCAGGGTAACTCACCTCGGTTGGTCACGTTTATAAAATAAACGTGTTTTAAATTGTTGAATTGTTTGAATTGCTTGTGTTTGATGTTAAATGGTCGCTATTTATTATTATCAGTTAAATGAAACTGAATGATCTGGTTTGTGATAACCGTTTTGAATACAGGGAAGAACAGGTTGGAGGGACCCAACCGGATCCCTCAAATATATTATTTATTTATTTTCATATTATCATATATGAACTGTCCTTTTTGGGTGATTGATTTGATTGTTGATTATTGAATATTCAACGTATGTTTGTTTAAACCAATGGGCGGTATTGATTGGGTATTTGGCTGCGTATGGCCTATAAAATCAAGCATTTAATAAATATTGATTCACCATCAGGTGAATCGATAGAGATGAAGTTATAAAATTTATTTTATAACTGGAGTTAGATTTTGAAAAATATTATTTTGAATAAAAGTTATTAAAGAGAATAAATAAATATTTTATTTATTTAAGACTTCGATTTGTTAATAATTTATTTTATAAAGTAGATTTTGATGTTAATCAGATCTACAAGTATGAGAATAAGAAATGAATCGAGTGGTTAAACTTTGATAATTGTTGTGTAAAGAAACAATTAATGGAATTATTTAAATTAATTATATTCTTGATTAATTTAAAGTAAGGATTAATTTAAAGTAAGGATTAATTGGAATCGGTTAACGAGATAATCGAGTTTTGAGTTAATTAAATAGATTGTTTTGAATTTGAATTGATTATCAAATTAATGAGTTTTGATTAAAATAGTTTAATGAATATTATTCAAATTTATATAAGGTTTTTAAAGAGATTTACTATTTACTTTAGTTAATAAAGAAATTAACTACTTTTGGAGTAGTTAGTGATTGAAGAAATTATTATTCTGATTAATGATAATTCAGAAAAGTACTTTTTAAATGAGAATACATTTAATAAGTGATCGAAGGTGAATTTGGGTAAAGAAATGGGTCATATGGTTGTATAACCAAATCAAAGTTAAATGGAAATTGTTTTGAGATTTGAATGGAATACTGGGTTTTGATTACAACTTATATTTATCTGAAGATATGAATGTTGTTGATCAAGGTCTGAGAGGTAATTAAAATACCCCAACTTGAATGGCATCAGGATTATCTGAAGATGATATTAGTTGGTAATCGCAAAGGAGGTTAGTGATAATTCATTATTCCCATTAGTGAAATAATGCAACGTTGGTGAAAGATTCAAAGAATGTATAACGAGAGATCCGAAGTAAAGAAAATTAATTAGAAGGAAATGTAAAGTTAGTTTTATTCTATACGAATAAATATTAGTTATTGTTCGATAATGGGATAAAAGAGATTTAGTAATGCTGTTTATGAATAATAAGTTGAATTGATTTCCCAAATCTAAACAATAAAGAATGATGTAATAAATGTTTTTGAAAGGAGAGTTTAGTGGAAATTGAATATGGCTATTAGTTATTTTTCTAAGAATTATAATGAAATTATTTGAAGGGCATTAGCATAAAAGAATTATTGTATTATTAAATATTAAAGAGTTAGAAGTTTTAATTAAGCAGAAGTGAACTAGTTTGGTTTAAAGTTAAAGGCCAAGGGATGCCGAATACTGAAGCAGTGAACTCATTGGAGTGTCATGATTGAAACACTGTATATTTTGATAGTTAAATCACCGACTATCAAATATGTCCAATACGATTGTTGGTACGGAAAGACCGGGATCTTGTTTATATTCGAAAACCATTCTGACCAACAAATACATGGAGATACCAGAAGATGATCGAGTTGGAGCATTGAAGACAGTGGATTTTAATAAATGGAAGAACCACTAATATTCTCTGCCTGACAAGTTGAGATAAGTTGTGATTCTGTCGTGGTTGGAATCTACGAGTTGCAAGGACTTCGCTACTGATCCATGGGGTGATTCCTATATGAGATGCAGTAGGAGAGTACCTTCGGTTCGTCCTATTCTTGGATGACTTGTATGGACGGATGTGTAAAAGAGTATTTCCAAAGGGTCACGTATGTTGATTTCTCCAAACGTGCTATAGTTATTGGCGAAGAATTTTCGTTCTCTTAGCTTCGAACTAGAGTATTTTTTGTGGACGTCAATTAATGATATATGACGGATCTGACGATGTGGCATTCAAAGTGAATGGTGATTAGATGTTTCAAAAATAAACTCTAACCTCAAGCCTCATCAACCGGGAAATGACAAAAATTGGGCAAGCAGCATGGCTATGTGGGTCGCTCCCATTAGGGTGTATAATCACCTATCTAGACAAAATCCTATTTGCTTCTTTAATCTATATTTCGATGCTGTCCCTTTTCGGGAGACGGTTGCTGATCCCAACCGTCGGTAATATACATTCGGTACACTCAAGCGAAATGAGTGGTCGGTCATGTGTGGGCCGTGTTGCAAGATGTTCTTGTTGAACCCAGTGTATTCACCTCTAGAGATACACTATCGGCAGGTGGTCCCATACCTTGTCATAGTCGGAATCCAATCTCCAATAAGCGCCCCTGGGTTTTGATTTTATACTATATATGTGGAGCGTGAGATGCAAGCGTTCCGCTAGATTGATAATTACTTGTATTTAGACATTATTATAATATCAGAAAAGATATTGGTTTCAAAAATGTTTTGGGTTATCGTAAGGTAAAAACCGTCTGTATTTATGTGTGGATTTGGTCTTACGATTATCCTTTTCTTTCGAAAAGATTTTAACTTTAAAATCAAGTTGTGTGATACCCTTAATACTGTGCGAGTTTTCTCACTCTGGTTCACCAGACTGACCCTGTGTTTTGTAAATGCTCGGGTTAGCCCGGGGTGTACAGGTTCAGGTTATCGAATGTTGTGAAGTCCAGAGACGAGCTGGAGATGTTCAGACGTATGATATTATATAGCTACTATTCCGTTGTGTGTTGTATATGGGAACAGTTTATTATAACTGTCCCATTGTTTGATGTACTCTGATGATTGTAAGTATTTTTAAAGCTCTCAATAAATATTTATTTCAATATTATATTTTGTTCCGCTGCGATGTGAGACTTTGTGTTGTGTTGTTTCTTCTTCTTCTTCTATTCTAATATTTCTTTCTTTCTTATCTCACCCTCTAATTTCTTTCTAATAACTATCCAGTGTTTTCGGTGCTTGGGGGATCGACATGATTTACGGTAAAGGTATTTATGTCGATTTTCGGAGCCGAAAATCCTTGGGTCGTTACATGATTATGGTGATTCGACATGATGTTTATATGAACATTGATTTGTAACCATGTAAGGATGATTGTACATCCATTAATTTGACATTACTTGGATCTAGATTTTGGTGTTAATCACCTTTCACTTGCTATATTATGACACCTTGGTATATGTGGTAAACTTGACATGTGAATCTGAACTTGTTATTATGTCACCCTGTCTATGCTAGATTTAGGTAATTGGACACCAAATATTTAATCTAGAACTCATTATGCTTGCCTAAACACAAATTATTAATTTGATGTCCACTTTATTATGATAATTATCACATGTCCGTTCACTTAGTTACTATGCCAGTTATGTTAATATTTATGCCAAAACATGTTGAACTGTCACCCTTATCATGTTCCCTTTTATTGTTATGATGAGGCTACTTTATAACCTCGGTGCCGCCAAAATACGTGTGAATACGTTAGTTAGGAACGGGGATAAAGGGAATTTGTAATTGGCATAGTTTATATAATATTTTTATGAAATGAGCACATAATTCAAATGGGGAAACGTAGAATTAATTACCTATAATAACATAGGAAAAGTTGGGTAAAAATGGCATAATTTGAATATGACCATTTATGTATATGTAATTCAAATTATTGTTGCAAAATAGGTATTGACACCTATAAAAGGTAAGGATTAATTAATTGGTAAATTAATTAAAAATGGAATGTTTGTAATTAAAATTAAGAATGTACTTATGACACGAGGTTAGGTTACATTAGTGGCAGAAGTCTGCCCGGACCCGACCGTCATATCCAGCAGCCACTAATGTTGAACCTAATGTGGGAGGTCTAAGTACGCAAATACGAATAAGCCTAAGACACGAGGTTAGGCCCAATTGTGGAATAAGACTGCCCGGACCCGACCGGCATATCCAGCATCCACACGTTGTAGGCCTAATGTGGGAGGTCTAGCCCATTATAACCATAATTGGACATGGTAAAGAAATGGATTACTTAACCTAATTTAATATGAATATGGACTTAAGTTAGGGTTAAGTAAAATTGGATGGATAGTGAGGAGGGTTTAAGTAAGTTAGACGGGATGGGTGTTATACATACATACATACATACATACATACATACATACATATATATATATATATATATATATATATATAAAAGTCATACTTAACCCAATACATGTTATGTAATTAGAGACACCTAAGCGGTATACATAACGGGTAGATAAAATAATAAAGGCTATGTAATTAAAGATCACCCTTTTAGGGTATACATAGTCAGTTGAAAACCTAGTGGGGATACAAGACAAAGGGGAGAGCTTGCATCATATTGTGTGGGAGTTATGTAATTAAAGATCACCCTTTAGGGTATACATAACTAGTATAGGGCTATGTAATTAAAGATCACCCTTTTAGGGTATACATAGCCAGTGGAAAACCTAGTGGGGATACAAGATAAAGGGGAGAGTTTGTATCATATTGTGTGGGACCCATTTCAATCAGTAACCCGTAGTTGATATCAGGGTAGAGAACTCCGTACTAGGCGGAGAAGAGGCACGCTTACTGATTGATTATAAGAGATCCAAAACGTGACGGGTGGTGTAGACGGCGCAAACCGATCGGGGACATGTGCGTGCATGGGCCGGGCAGAGGGGGACAAGACGACCGTGACACCAGTAGGTATCCTTGTGCACATCTTGGGTTGCCACTTTAGGGAAGTGATACCCCCTACTGTGGGGCCAGCACAGGATATCTACAGAGTAGGGAGCCGATCGATTAGGGTAGTGGTTAGGGTGTACTTGGACGTATGACCTAAGCCTACCAGCTTATAGTGGAAGGGATCATTTCATTTCAGTTATACTAGTAAAAGTGCAGAGTAGTCATTACTGAAGCATGTATATACCTCACCTTATCTGCCTTGTCACACCTTTCATTTGTATAGCGATTTCTCTTATCCACTTTATGCCTGTCATGTTCACCTTTATTTACTTACTGTCTAAAAGTCGCTAGACTCGCCAGACTTTATGTCTGACCCCCTGGTTCTCAGGGAGGAAACACCCAGGCTTAGCCAGGATTTGGATATCATCTTGCTAGGAGCTATTGTTGAAGTATGACTCGAGTCTTTGTCTCTGCTATGGCTTACTCTTTTATTGGGGAATAATGTTTTCTTTTAATTCCTGTGTACTCTGATTATGCAAGACAGAAGTATTTTGTTGTAATGGTCTTATGAATTATGGTATTATAAACCACCGGACTATGATTTATGTCTGAAATAAAAAATTTAATACTTTCGCTGCTATCTTTATTTATATCTGTCTTGTAATTATTTTGTGTCTGTTTACCTACAATGCTTCATAGAACTTAATGCATTCCCTTAGTGAGTGACATTAACGGACGTGCGGTGTTTCAGATTTCCAACCATGACAAGGTATGGAACCACCTTTCGATCAATGTACTCTAAAGCTAGCCACACATGGCTGACCACCCATTTAACTTGAGTATATCGAGCATATTATCACCAACGGTTGTGATCAGCAACAATTACCGAAAGTGTACAGCGGTGTAACGACACGGATTTCGCTAGGTCCTAATCAATCGCTAAATCGACCAAAACCGTTCGAAACACGCATACGCTAACTCTGGGCATATAACACATCAGAACAAATAACAGAAGACTTTAATAAACATCATAATAATGTTACATTAGAGTACAGAATATATCAGAGTATATCGAAATATAATAAAACGGAAGATTTATTTACAATAAATGTAATACAATGCAGCGGAAATATAAAATAACATAGCGAAAGACGACAAATGCACTGGATACAGCTTAAAGCTTCAATCCAGAATCCTGCTTATATATCTGCAAAATAGACTACTTGACTGCCCATGTGGAAAATAGGGGCACCCGAGTTTGCAAGGGAAAAGCAAACTACAGGTCAGTCATGGGATTGGTGTGAGAAACTCTAAACAGTTATAATTAACTTACTTAATAGTATGGCATATCACGGGACCACGCCGCTAACGCGGAACGGGTTTACCCCATGAATGCCAGTGTATAAACAACAATCAATATAGATATATGGATCTACTATGCATCAATCAACATGCAATATCCCAATCTACCCATTTAGATTAATCACCACACTTAGATTTTCCAAATCCAATTCAATTTACAGAAATTATTCCTTTGGATTTTATTCCCAATTTCTTATTTCAAATAATTTGAAATACATATCTAACTTTCTATATCAAAGTAGATTTCACTTCGGGATCTCAAATCGAATCATCTAGAAATATGAATTCCAAAACATAACGATGCATACAAACAAGTATGCAACCAAATATCGTGCTCCCCATCGACAAGGCAAAGGGTACGCACCTCGCAACTCGATATATAAATGTGCACCTACCCCACATAGGAGAAGGCTACACCGACGATGCACCTACCCCACATAGGAGCAGACTACACCGCCCTCTCACCCATACTTTTAGTCTCAGGGTTACCCGACTCTTTAGCCACATACTAAATCATTTCATATCCCGAAGTAGGGAAAATCATTTGACAACATAATAATCACAAGTACTTTCAAAATATAGTACTTCACATCAGTAATTCACACATAAGATCAGTCACTATTAATCACATAACCTTTGAGCTCGTACGTCTCAAAGAAGGGTGTTAAGCAAGAGAATAAATTCTCCACCACCAAATAGATAAGTCATCAATAGCAACTAATCGAATATGCGATGAACCACAATGTAACACATAATACATTTCTAAATCATTTTAGAAATCATCGGGTTTTGGGCCTCAAAATCCTTTCTGTTTTATAAAACATTTATATAAAACATTCCCCATCCAAAATCGGGAATACATTTCTTTTCACTTAAGAAAAATATCATTTCACAGTCATTCATTAAATTTGAAATGAACACAACATCGCTAAACACCTTATCGTCAAATCGTTAAGTGTTTCACAAGGTGTTAGCACACAGATATTTCTACCCAACCCAATGCTAAATGTAAAAGCATATTTTGCTCATAAATTGGTCGAGCACAATCCAAACAATCAATCAATCCAATCTGACATTAAATATAAGGTTTTGAATAGAGATAGTATCGACTTATATTCAACATCAAATCCTGAAACCAACAGATATCATATCGGGAATAAAGATATCGATATCTTCCAAATTCCCATCACAATATCTGTATAATCACGGAATCCAATATCGAAATATTCCGAAGATTATTTCCATTCCAATTTATTTATTTATAAACATTGGATTATTTTTCAAGTTATAAACTAGTTATTTTCGATAAAAATATATTTTTATCTTTACAAACATGAAAATTTTCATCTCAACTCTTTCTAAATCATTTATTATGATTTTACATTAATTATTAATATTTTTAATAATTTTATCAAGGTCCGTACAGTCGATTTCCATAAACGGTCATCGAACTGCACTTACAACGACCTTTTCCAAATTTGATTTGGACATAATTCCAAATCCAACCATTAGATTTCAAATCTCTAATATTCGTTGGAAAGCACTTTTTGATACGAACCCAACGGTTCCAATTTTAGGAGAATCCGATGGTCGGATCTCCCGTAACGTCAGTTCGAAGTCAATGGTCGAAGTTCGTGAATGGTCGCTGCGCGGCGCGTTCTATTCAGGCCATTTAATATATATAATATATATAGTATATATGTTTCGTCGATTTCAATTCAAATCGTATTTATATATCGTTTCAAATTCATTTTAAAAACGATTTCAACTTCGTTTTCAATTTTTAATAAAAATTGAATATTCCATATACATGATAATTTTATACAGTGTATATATATGTTAAAAATTATATTTTTAACAATTCAATATTTATTTCATTGCATGACCATTTTATATATCGTATATATAAGCGAAAAATAATATTTTTAGCGAACAAATATTTTTCACATCGCATATACATATTTTCACATCTCATATATATATAATTTTCATATTGCTATACATATATTTTTCATTTCTCTATATATATAATTTTTTCATCTCAATATATAAAATTTTCATATCACTATATATATAATTTTCACTTCGTTATATATAAAATTTTCTCATCTCTATATATATAATTTTCACATCGCTATATATATAATTTTCATATCGCTATATATATTTATATAATTATTTCAACTCAGATATATATTTTATTTCAGCTCATATATATTTTATTTCAACTCAAATATATATTTTATTTCAACTCATATATATATATTTTATTTGAACTCAGATATATATTTTGTTTCAACTCGTATATAAATTTTATTTCAACTCAGATATATATTTTATTTCAACTCATATATATTTATTATTTCAACTCATATATATATATATATATATATTTTATTTCAACTCATATATATATTTTATTTCAACTCATATATATATTTTGTTTCAACTCATATATATATTTTATTTCAACTCAGATATATATTTTATTTCAACTCATATATATATATTTTATTTCAACTCATATTTTTTTTTCACTTTTCACGTTTCGTATATATATACAATTCACAGTCACAACGCAATCAAATAAATCATCCATGGTCTGTGGACGTATGTGAGCAGTTCAGATATGCAGTTATAATATAAATAACTATACAAGAAAAATTATAGTGAGAGAATTCTCACTTTGGGATCCACTCCGTCAGTTTTAATCTGAATTTCTGAATTACTGTTCGGATTTGAATTTTCGAGAAATTCTGATCTGCTCGGTTTTTATTCTAGTTGGTTCCATGTTGAAGAACTTTCTGATACGAATCCAACGCAAGTGAAATCGCTGAAATCCGATCTCGTATGAGATAGTTACGGTGTTACAAACATTTGACAATTTAAACGAGAATTAAATTAATTAATTTTAAAATTCCTTAATTAACCTTGGCCCCATACGGACTCTAAAAATTCCAGAAAAATTATTTCTAGCTTCGTATTGACGATACGGTCCTAACAAAACTAATTTCGTCAGATTCTGAGACCGTTTGTAAAATGGTCATTTTCTGGTCGACCCAATTTGATTGAAATTTTCAAAACACGTTTAACTTCGCCACGCTCACATATTAACTTCAAAAATTCTAGAAAGATACACTTAGCAATAATTTGATGTCCCGAATGCAAAAAAAGTGGTTTCGTCGAATTCCGAGATCGTTTGCAAAATTTCCATTTTTAAGGGCCTTTATATATATTAAAATATATATAAATTCCACAACGACTTTTCTGAATTTTAAACTGGACATATCTTTCAACTTCTAAAGTGAAATCCCAGTTTCTTACATCTGTTAGAAAGATATGATCAAACAGATTCAAATATTTCTTGTTTCGTCCAAATCCGACTTAAAACGAATTCTGTATATTCATTTGAAATTCGAAATCGAATTTTCGAACTGCAGCGCCATTTCAGGTTCGTTATATAATTAAAATAAAATTATTCGTTTTAACTTCGTCGAAAATAAATTTTTTGTCGTTATTATTTAAAATAATTCATTTTAAATAATCAAAATTCTTTAAATTAGCCAAAATAAAAAATTTAAATTGGCCCAGATTTTTCGGGTTGTTACAAGCAGCAAATAGAATAAGAAGCAAATGGAATTTTTCTAGATTAGGTGATGATACCCCTAATGGGAATGACCAACTTGGCCATGCTGCCTGCCTGATTTCTGTCATTTCCTGGTTGATGAGGCTTGAGGTCACGATTATCTTTAGGAACATCTTGTCATTATTTACTTTGAATGTCACATCGCCAAACATTCGTCCATATACGTTTTCCTGGGACTGGATAAACCGAAGGCACTATTCCATCAGTCAACCTTGGGCAATTTCTACCTAGGATTAACAGAAAAACCCTTGCACTTTACTCCGTCTTCAATTAACTTCAGCATAAGTTGATTCGTAATGCTTGTGCCAATACGGAATGGTTTTCAGATATTAAATCTGATCCTGATCTCCCTGTATTGACAATGGAGGTATAAAATAAATCAAAACCTTGATAGTCGGTGATTTAACTGTAAAAGAAACATTCATACAATCAACGGTCCTATTTACAATTGGAAATTCTACCGATCAAGAGTCAAACAACACTAGACCCTTTTTCAAATTTATTCCTTATTATTTTATCATTTTCAATTCCCATTTCTCATCTTTAGTGTCCTTTCAAAGCTCTATTTTCTCTCTTGATTCTTGGAAAAACATTTCCAATATCCAAATTTCTTTATTCGAGAAAATATCTCTTGTTCTTGTTAGAAAACATTTCAAAATATTCACGAATCCTTATTTTCTATATTCATAAAATGTACCTAATTAATATCGGAAAATATTTCCATATTCCATATCTTAATTCCTCATTGACCAATTCATTTCATTTTCTAAACGTAGAAAATATCTCTCATTTTATTTGGGGAAACATTTCAAAATCCTTTAAATTACCGCGATGTTATAAAACATCGTTATTATAACTCAAACCATTAATCATTTATTAACTAACCATATTGCTAACCAATCTTCATTATAGAACCTTAACCATTCCTCCATCAATCATGAAGTCAATCAAGTTGAGGTATAATTACCTCTGAGACCTTAATTGAAAAACATTCTCAACTTTGAAATAGTCAAAGCTCACAATTTCAAACAAAACATCGCTTACGCGAATATCAGATTCAATCTAAGAATCCACTTCTTTTACGGAAAAACATTGATTATAACGGTAGCGTTATAATCATTGTTTCCAAATATTGGATTTATAAAACACTTATTTTAACAGTAGTGTTAAAATCGATGTTTAGATTTACAAAACATTTATTATAATGACAGTGCTATAATCGCTGTTTAGATTTACAAAACATTTATTGTAATGACTGCGTAATAATCGTTATTTCCAAATATAACTTGCGCTTATTAATTTCAAGAAATAAATTAATAAGTAAATAATTAAATTTGATTCAAAATGGAAAGTAAAAATAACTACTTCCCTAAATTCGATATAATCGAATTTCAAATAAATAACTCTCTCTCGAATAATCTATATTCGATTATATTCCAAACTTCGGAATTTATCTACCATTTCAGGTTAAATCAAATTCAAAATTTACTCTTGAATTCCTCCTTTCCAAATCCTCACCAAATTCCTTTATAACTGTTCCAGACTACAATTCGTTATCACAATTTATTTCATATTCCGAATTTTGGAATAAAGCTCATCATTTTCTTTTGAAATGGTTACTCATTTCCTTTCCTTATTCAAATTCCAATTTGGATTCCTATTTCAAATCTAAATTTCCTCTGTAGATGTTCATTTACAAAATATTGGCTTTAAACAATTATTTCTTTAATCATGAATATATTTCTTTAATATAATCAATCCACATAGTTTCATATTTTTAAATAATATTTGAAAATCCTAATTCCCTTTATTAACTCCTATTGTATAATTGTTTAGATAAACTATTATTTCTATTCCATTTATTTATACTTTTGTTCAAAATTTTCCTTATAATTACTAAGTTCAAATCTCTTTCCAAATATTGGTTTCAAAACCGATTTCCACTTTTTCATATAAATCCAAATTTGAATTTATATTTCAATTTATCCAATGATAAATAATTCACTAAATGTATAAACTTGTTTAAAATCGACTTCTTATTTTAATTAAACAAGTTTCTACTTTTTAACTCCATTCGAAATTACACTTCAACCTTTGGGAAAAGTATTTTTCCTTTTTAAATTTCATTTTTTATATTCAAAAATATTTTATGGTATTTAAATACCAATATTCTAAGGCCGGTGATATTTAAACAAAACAAGATCAATCACAGTTAATGTATCACAGCATATGTCAAAATCAATGCAAACACAATAATATGAATGTTGTGGAATCCAGTTGGATCCCTCCAAACTGTTTTCCTGCATTCGCAGATGTTAATCAACATAATAACATCAATAATAGTAGTTTCACATCAAAACTAAATATCATAGTGAGTAGAATTAATAATCGATCAACAATATAACTTTATCAACTATTTCCACTAATTTTATCAACCATTCATCCAAGCAACCATCACGTGGTATAAAATTACTATAAATAAATTTAAAACTCGTTTATATAAAATATAAACGAATCAGAGTTAGTGAGTTTACTCACCTTATTTTGTAGTTGATGCTTCTGCTTTTGTTTCTTTTAAAATCAAATAGACGTTTGATTTTATCACGAAGTATTAGTACTCCGTTTGTAGCAAAATATGTTAGACAATAAAGACCTCGTCTCTATGATTCCAATGTGCGTAATTTCGTTTGATTCTGTAATCGTATGAAGAATTTATAATAATATATTTATTTTTATCAAGTTTTAACAACTAATATATGTCCTAACTATTATTAACTAATAAAATGTTTATCAATTTACCTTAACCAAAAAGGAACTACTAATCAGAAATTAGACCATGAATGCCCCATTTTTCCTGTTAATTACATTGCCATGCGGTTAACCACTGAATATGTCTCCCTCATTTTAAGTCTTCCTCGATTACTTCCCAAAACTTAAAATCCCCGATTCCTTTTTCCTCGTTGTCACAAACCTGAACCTGACCATTTGGACCGTCTTCGGTGACGTTGTCCATCACCGGAGGCCACCGCCAATGATCTACCTAGCTTCACTGACCAACTCAAACCACTCAGGTGCCTCCTCATCAACATAAACAGTATGAAGTTTTCACTTGTACACGCACTCAAGCAACTTGAACCCATGTTTCAGCTTTACCAGAGACTACCTTCTCCTTGTTTAAATTACAAAACCTTAAATATCATCTTCCCGGATTGGAAACAACAGAAGCCACTTCGATAGCCTACAACAAAAACCGCAACCTGTGCATCCCTCACAGTCCACCATCTCCATGTTCGTGACTGCCAAACTCCTCTGTGGCAAAAGCTTTACAACTCCAGGGCCATAAACTGGAAACCGATGCTCAGCCTCACCATGAACAGCAGCATGAAGCTGCGTTACTCTTTTTTTTACATATATAACAGTCGAACTTCGTTGACTTTGAACCACTGCCGGCCCCACCAACGACCACCTGACGACCTCGCTTGACCACCCAACAACGCCCCTACCTTGATCTCCTCAACGCCGCCCCTATTGACCTTCCCCATGGACCAGAACAATGCCACGATCAGCAAAACCCACAATCCTAAATCCCAAAAACGACATTGTGCTCCGCATGGAGCCACCGCGTTGCCGCCGGAGGCAACCCCACCATCGACTGACCCAACTCCTGCCCTAGCTTCGAATTCAAACCCTTCAGACTTCGTTGCAGGTCACCGTCGTTCGAACTGGTGCGAGTATATGGCGTTTGAACCATAATCGAAGATGACGGCCATCAAATTTAAACCACCTGACAACTTTAGTTGATTATAGAATTTAGTTTTGATTTTTGAACGAATTTAGAGGCTTGTGAGCTTCTGTAAAATGGAAAAAGACGGCTTGAAAAGGGAAGGATTATATAATAAAAAGTCAGCTTCTATCAGAAGCTTTAGGTGGCTTCCAACTGAAGGATCCAGTTGTGTTGATGCACATGAAAATGAATTGTTTGGAGAGCACGCTGTTTGAAGCTTACACGGAAAGATATATTTCCTTTTCTATTGTTCTATGTAGTTTGATTTTAACTAGACTGTGCGATATCCATACGGAATATAGGTTGTATAAAAACTTAGACAAATGCAGAAATATAAATATTGTGCAGGTATCATGTGCATCTACATCGCATGGCTTGCGTAGATCTTTATTTTTAAATGTATTTTTATGAATTATTTAGTATATAATTTAGGTTAGAGTGTCATATTGTTTGTTATTTAAATAAACCCAAGAACTGTTAAAAACAAGGTAAACATATGAACATATCATAACACAAATTATATTATAAATTACACATTCAAAATTTGTTTTTAATAAATAATTTCTAAAAAAATCATTTTATATTACCAATAAAACATTTAAAATTAATCTAAATGTTTTAAAATTAACAGCGAAAATTCCAGGTCGTTACACGCGCGATTTTGAGTTCGTGTTAAAAAGATATTAACGTATGAATTTTAAACAAGTTAAAATAATAATTAAAAACCCTGATTAACCTCTAATTTCTTTCAATCGTCATTCCTCCTCCATGGATGATCGTCGCCGCCGCTAGATGTCGGCCAACCACCCAGCCTCCTCTCCCTTACGTGGCGCGCCTACGCCTGAGGTGGTGCGGCCCAGTTCGTCGCCTGCGAGCAGAAATCAACCGGAGCCCCAAATTCACGTTGATCGAAATTTTGGCCGCCACAGGCGAAGTCACTGTCGCGCACCGCCTCCGTTCGCTGCACCTTGCCACCGCCGACCATCCGCCTTCAAACGCCATTGCTTGAAAACGCCTCCAGCGCCGCCACGAGGAAGAAATCTGATCGTTGCTCCACTTTGAACGTTAGCGACGTTCATCTTGATTTTCCCACTACCTCGTCCACTTTCAGGCCAAACCATCTGAAGCAAAGTTGTCAAGCATTCCCCCCCCCCCCCAACAACTTTCCCTTTTGTACCATCATCTATTTCTACTTCATTTGATCAGAAAACCACCATAACGAAATCAGTTTTCAACCTTTGATCCGAAATTCCGATGAATCCGTACAACGATAGGCTATGATATTTTTGTGGTAGGTAGAGATCATCATATGCTACAAATTTTGTGTATTAAGCTTTGGCAAATTATTGAAGGATTGGAAGATATAAATTATTTCATGTATGGGGTCTTTTTTACAAAAATATTTTTAGAAGAAGAGGGGGTGGCTGCAAATTTACAAAGATGAGGAAGAATTGGGTTTATAGGAGTTGGAAAAGATCTTATACAGTGGGTTTATTATTTTTTATTATTTCTTTAGTTAGCGTTGCCTCCAATCGACAGTTATCGATGCCCCGAGCACACATGAACTCCGTAGGCGATGAAAATTAACACACTGCTATGTCTTGACGATACAGTCCTAATGAAATTGGTTTCATCGAATTTCGAGTTTTTTTTCTCAAAAAGCTCCATTTTGGGCTTAAATAGCTGATCGATTCACAATTTATTGTGCATGGCCACATACTAGCTCCAAAAATTATGAAATTTGGAATCTAGCAATATTTAAATATTCTGGATCCAATAAAATTAATTTCATTGAAAACGGAGGTCGTTTGCAAAATGGCTATTTTTAAGGGCTATGTATAATGTTAAAATATATAAATATTCCGTAGCGGCTATTTATGTAACGTCCCATATTTTTATGGCATAATAATTAATTTATTTAACTATTTAAATAATGGTTTAGAAAATTTAATGGTTGTTTAATTAAATAATATTTGATATTTAATTAATATAAATAATATAAGAATATATTTATTTCCGAAATAGTGGAATTGACAATATTTTGTGAATTGGACAATTTAAAATATATAATTCAGTTTAGAGTTGAATTATATTAACGAATATATCATTTAAACGAAGTTTGAACGTATTAATTATATTATAATTATAATCGAGCCCGAAATGGCGTGACATTTCGTAATTTGGCGATTCGAACTTTAAACGAATATACAAAATCTGTTTTAAGCCGGATTTCTGTGAAACAGGAAACGTTCGGAGCAGGTGAAGTATATTTTTCTAATGGAAGAGAAAAATCAGGATTTCGTCGGGTAGATTTTATTTATGTCCAAATCAAATTTTAGAAAAGTCGCTATGAAATTCCTTTATAATTTATATCGATTTATTTATATTATAAAAGGAATTTAATATAAATTGAATATCCATATAATCTGGAATTTTGAAATATCGAGTTGTAAATCATGATATATTTATTTTGGGGTTATATGATATCGTATGTGAATATATATATACGATAATATTTGTTTATTAATATTTAATTTAATTATTTTTAAATATATTTATAGTTAAATTGGTTTATTTAAAGCTTTAAAAATAGACAGTTTTGCAAACGACCTCCGTTTCCCATGAAACCAATTTTGTTGGATCTGGAATATTAAATTATTGTTATATTTCAATTTTCGTGATTTTTGGAGGCAGTATGTGGCCGTACGGGATTTTAATGTGAAAAATAGTCGATAATTTGGCTTTAAAAATACGCTGTGTGAGCAAACGGATTCGGAATTTGACAAAACTAGTTTCGTTGGGTCCGTAATGTCGAACTGTAGTTGCATGTCCATTTTTACCGAATTTGGATATTGTATGTGATCATAGGAATTTTAAAGGACAAATAGAAACAGCATTGGAATAAATTTAAATAAAATAATCGAATATTAAAATAATATAAATCTACTATTAATACCCCTTACATCCCAAAACCTAAACCTAATTTTCTCTGGTCAATTATCTCTCAACCGCCAGCTGAAACCAAAAATATTTTCCATCGTGAGCTTTAGAAATTCCCAAAAATTGAAATAAAAATGTATAAACCCAAAATTATATATATATATATATATGAGATCCTGAAACGTTTCTCTCCACTCTGGCGTAAACTTTGAAGCCTTCGAGATTCTTTTTTCCGCAGCAGTGTATAGTTCGAGACCTAGGGTTTGGGTAATTGAGTTATGGAAGCTTCGATATGGGTTGTGAGTATGGTATTGGTGCTTAGGGTGGAAAATGTCTTGTGTGTGCCAAATATTGGGGTGTGCGGTGCAATTCCAGGTCGGGGTACCTATTGAAGATGCGGTCTCGGTCTAAAAACGCAAGAAGGAGGGGGAATTCAAATCTAACAAGAAGGGTATGGTTGTAGAGAGATTGGAAAGAGAAGTTGAATGATATATTTCGTTTGAAATTTCATTGAATGAAATGGCATAACCATGGGGAAGAAAGCACGGCTATGGCAGTGAACGTGAATTGTATTTCGGAGGAGAAGGCATTGAGATTTGTAATTTTGGTATGAGGTGATAGATCTTTCGATAAGCAAGCTAATGGAATTTGTTTGAATTTAAATCGTGGAGGACTGGAGGTATTGGGAAGGAGTAAAGTCGCATTAATGGAGCACGGTGGGATATCAGCGTTCGGGGAAGGAGGAGGGATGAGTGCTGGTTTTAGCTGAGGTAGAAAAAGGTGGGCCTGCCTTAGATTTGGTGAAACCCTTTCCCTTTTAATCAAGTTAAATAGAAATTAATTCATGCCATAAGTTATAAATTGAATATCTCGACCATACTATATCAAAATTTCGAAAGGTCAGATCCGTTGGGATCGTATGGATGGTGGCTACATAATGGAACCGACTGGGAGTGAATTGGAGCTCGTTACAATTTATAGCGAAATAAATTGTCTGTCTGAATCAACCGACAATTATCGTTATTTAACGATGATAGTCCAATGTGAGTAAATCTCACTAACTCTGTACAGTTTATATTTTTATAAATATAATCTAATATTAATAAATGAGGATTGATTGCTGTGTGTTGATTGTTTGGTTGAATTGCTGATGTATTGGTTTAAATTATAGATAACGATAAATATATAAATCGTTAATCAAGTATTGATTCTGCTTATCGGAATATTTCATATTGAAATGAAATCGATGTTATTCATATTGTTTAACATCTGTGATGCAGGGAAATAGGTTTGAGGGATCCAACTGGATTCCTCGGTATTTATAATACTGTTTGTTTCCTTATATTATGGTATATGATGTGATATGAAATCTGTGATTGATTATGATGACATTGGTTATGTTATTTGGTATTTTAAATACCATATGAATTACTGGAATGTATAAAAGGAAATTTTCAAAGTGAATATTGAAAACAAAATATTTTTATATAGAATAAATAGAATTATATAAAAGGATTTATATAAAATAAATAGAATTATATAAAAGGGATTTATATAAAATAAATAGAATTATATAAAGGGAATTATAATTGAGATTTAAGTGTTATAAATAAAAAGAAGATTTGTATAAATAATTCTATAATTAGAAGTACAAATAGAAATTGGATTTGGGATATTGTTTAAAATACGAAATCAAACTATTTTGATTGCAAAGAAGAAATATTATTTAAATTTAATGTGAATAAAGGATTTAAGTAAATATTTTGCAAATAAAATATCTATAAAGGAAATAGGGTTTGAAATAGGAATTAAAATGGAGTTAAAGGAATTAGAAACTGACTGGAGATTAGTTAAATTGAACAGCTGTCTGGGTATTGATCTGATGTTGGTTTCGGCCATCGGGGTTTATACGTACGGGGTTGTTCTCTTACTAGCTTACAATTAGAGACTGATATATGTGAAAAGATAGTGATGCATGAATCAGAAATGGAAACGTTTTCCAAAGTTAATAACGTATATTTTCTAATTTTAGAAAATAAGGAATATATGAATATATGGAAACGATAAATGGGAAATTGGTAAATGAAATGATGATTGATCGGTAAGATTTCCATTTAGGAATACGACCGTTGTTTGTACACATGTTTTCCTTTGATAGTTAAATAACCGACTATCAAAGATTTTGACCATTTCCGTTGTCAATGCAGAGAGACCGGGATCAGATATATTATTTGAAAACCACTTCGTATGGCGTTATCGTTGCGATCAAATATGATGAAGATAATTGAAGACAGAGTTATGCAAGGGCTGTCCTGTTTACAGAATAGTGCCTTCAGTCTGTCCAGTCCCACGATGACCTGTATGGAAGAAGGTCTGACAGAGTATATTTAATATATCGCGTAAGTTGATCTCTTCAAACGTACTTATGTTTCGTGGCGAAGGAATTCGTTTCTCTTAGCTGTATACCCATTGTATTTTTTAGGAAATCAATTTGTGATTTGGCGGGTACGACGATTTGACATTCAAAGTAAATAAAGGTGTGATCTGTACTTTTGGCCTCTAGCCTCACAACCAGGAAATGGTATAAAATCGGGTAGGTCGCATGGCCAAGTGGCTAGTTGCCAACTAGGGTGTACTGTCACCTGATCTAGAGTTTAATTTACTTATATAATCTATTTCGATGCTGTCCCTTTCGGGGAACGGTTGCTAATCCCAACCGTTGGTGTTAATACATTCGGTACACTCAAGCGAAATGAGTGACCGGTCATGTTTAGCTTGGGTTACAAGATGTTCTTGTTGAACCCGGTGTATTCCTCTCTAGAGAGACACTGTCGGAAGGTGGTCACATATCTTGCTAGTTGGAATTCATTAACCAATAAGCGCCCGCGGTTTTTGATTATATATTATGTATGTGGAACGTGAGATGTAAGCGTTCTACTAGATGATTATTATATTGTGACTGATAGAAACTATTATAATATCAAAAGTGTTTTGATATAAAGATTTCAGTTTCTTTCAAAAGGATTTTTGAATGTTGAATCAAGTGTTTTGGGTTCTCATAAGGGAAAAACCCATTCCGTGTTATACGGCGTGGTCTTATGAGATATCGTTTATTTTCTCAAACTTTTTTAAATTGTTTACTCACACCAGTCCCATGACTGATCCGGAGTTTATTTTGTTTTGTTTTACCCTAAACTCTTGGGTGCCCAAATTTGTACGGGCAGTCAAGTAGTCAGGTTTTACGGATATACTTGGAGAGCTTGGAGCAGGAGACTTCAGGATTTATAGCTATTGTTATTTTCCGTTGTGTTGTAAGTGTTGTACTCTGATAAATGTTATTGTATACATATACTGATTTTATTTCAAAGATATGTTATCTATTATATGTTGCGCTGTGAGATTCGTGTTACTATGATGTTGTATGTTTTTCTTCTTCTTCCATTCTATGTTTCTATCTTGTCTATTTTCACCCACTAATTTCTTTCATGGACTATCCGTTGTTTCCGATGCTTGGATAGTCGACATTGAGTTTATGTCGATTACTCAGGATCGCAAAAACCCGGGTCGTTACAGTGGTATCAGAGCGAGGTTAAGTGATTACCTTGGCTCTGTGGCGTGACTCAGTAGAGATGGGGTTAGCAATACCCTAGATTGAGTTGAGTGTATATATATGAGCACATATTTATTATTTGATATAAAAATTGTTTTATATTGTGGATATTCATTGGTTGAGTAGTTTATGAGTTTTGGTCGATTAGTTTGATCCACTGTATCGGTAGGAGTTTCTAAACAATTGAATACGATGAACCGACACAGTATGTTTTGATAGAGGGTAAATGAAATAATTTTACCCGAAGTATATTTTGATATAAAGAAAATATATATTGGAATTATTATATTTGATGTGTTGGTCATTATTATAATCGAATAGGATTATAATTGAAATGATTATAAATAACCAATCAAATTTCGTATAAGTGTTACGAAATGAATTAAATCTGAAATTAAGATCAGAATTGGAATTAAAAGTTGGAGAAGTGTTTGTAAATGGAATTGAATTAAGTATATGAGAATTTTAAAATCCCGGGAGATTTTAAATTGTTTACAAGCATGGTGAATGATATTTTGAATTTGATTTCAAAAATGGAAATGCTTAAATATGGGTTTTGAAAGTGATATAGTATTGAACTCACTTCGATCGCTGGAAAATAAATTCCGATGATGAAGTCGACCATCATCGGTGTTCATTTTCGAGTTGCTAAGTGACGAATTACTACCAAAGATTTTGTTTTTGAATTGTTTAGTGTAAAGCAAGTTGTTTTGTATCCTGAAAAGGGATATCTGGTTTTGAGAAAGCTAAATTATTTAAAATTCCCTGGGGAAGATTGTTTGAATTAAAAAAAATTAAATTAGAATTTGTAAAAGCAAACAGAAATTGAAATTGAATTGAGACCAATTAAGTGGAAAATGAATTAAGACAGAAAACATCGAATTAGATTGGATTGGAGGTAATCCGAAATGAAATTGGACTGTAAGTTAAGAGTTGAAATTAAAAATGGAATCTGAGTTAAAAACAGAATTCGGCTTGGGTATAACCGAATGATCAGGATGACATTGGTATATGCAGGATTGGTAACACATGGAAAGAATATATTGATATGCCCGACAAAAAGGTACAAGCTGATATTTCATATTGGGTATGAGATTTTTATGAGCCGAATTAGCAAGCCACTTGGTTGTTTGATTTTCTTTTGGATTGGAGAAGGCCTGGAGAGGCGAGTTGGAGTTTGAGCTATTGACCAGTACAAAGGAGGTGCTGGCGAAATTTTTCGAAAAGTTAAGGTGTTAGAAAATTTTCAGGATTTTTGAAAATTTTCATTAGTAGGGAGGAATAAATATTTAATTAAAATTAAATTGGTTCAGTTGAAACTGAAGTTAAGAAGTAAACAAATAATTTTCAACCAGTCAATAGAGATGTTTTTACCTTAGCAATTTCGAGGACGAAATTATTTTAAGGGGGGAAGAATGTAACGTCCTGTATTTTTACGGTATAATAATTAATTTATTTAATTATTTAAATAATGGTTTGGAAATTTTAATGATTGTTTAATTAAATAATATTTAATATTTAATTAATATAAATAATAGAAGAATATATTTATTTCGGAAATAGTGGAATTGACAATATTGTGTGAATTGGACAATTTAAAATATATAATTCAGTTTAGAGTTGAACTATATCAACGAATATATTATTCAAACGAAGTTTGAACGTATTAATTATATTATAATTATAATCGAGCCCGAAATGGCGCGGCAGTTCGTAATTTGGCGATTCGAACTTTAAACGAATATACAGAATCCGTTTTAAGCCGGATTTCTATGAAATAAGAAACGTTCGGAGCTGGTGAAGTATATTTTTCTAATGGAAGAGAAAAATCGGGATTTCGTCAGGTAGATTTTTATTTATGTTCAAATCAAATTTTAGAAAAGTCGCTATGAAATTCCTTTATAATTTATATCGATTTATTTATATTATAAAAGGATTTTAGTATAAATTGAATATCGATATAATCTGGAATTTTGAAATATCGAGTTATAAATCCTGATATATTTATTTTGGGGTTATATGATATCGTATGTGAATATATATACGATAATATTTATTTATTAATATTTAATTTAATTATTTTTAAATATATTTAAGTTGGTTTATTTAAAGCTTTAACCAGTTTTGCAAATGACCTCCGTTTCCGATGAAACCAATTTTATTGGAGCCGGAATATTAAATTATAGTTATATTTCAATTTTTGTGATTTTTGGAGGCAGTGTGTGGCCGTACGGGATTTTAATGTGAAAAATAGTCGATAATTTGGCTTTAAAAATACGCTGTGTGAGCAAACGGATTAGGAATTCGATGAAAGCAGTTTCATTGAGTCTGTAATGTCGAACTATAGCTGCATATCCATTTTTACCGAATTTGGATATTGTATGTGATCATAGGATTTTTAAAGGACAAATAGAAACAGCGTTGTAATAAATTTAAATAAAATAATCGAATATTAAAATAATATAAATCTACTTACCCCTTACATCCCAAAACCTAAACCTAATTTTTCTCTGGTCAATTATCTCTCAGCCGCCAGCTGAAACCAAAAATATTTTCCATCGTGAGCTTTAGAAATTCCCAAAAATTGAAATAAAAACGTATAAACCCAAAATTATATATATATGAGATCCTGAAACGTTTCTCTCCATTCTAGCATAAACTTTGAAGCCTTTGAGATTCTTTTTTCCGCGGTAGTGTATAGTTCGAGACCTAGGGTTTGGGTAATTGAGTTATGGAAGCTTCGATATGGGTTGTGAGTATGGTATTGGTGCTTAGGGTGGAAATTGGCTTATGTGTGCCAAATATTGGGGTGTGCGGTGCAATTCCAGGTCGCGGGTACCTGTTGAAGACGCGGTCTCGGTCTAAAAACGAAAGAAGGAGGGGGAGTTCGAATCTAACAAGAAGGGTATGGTTGTAGAGAGATTGGAAAGAGGAGTTCAACGATATATTTGTTTGAAATTTCATTGAATGAAATGGGAGAACCATGGGGAAGAAAGCACAGCTATGGCTGTGAATGTGAATTGTATTTCGGAGGAGAAGGCATCGAGATTTGTAATTTTGGTATGAGGTGATAGATCTTTCAATAAGAAAGCTAATGGAATTTGTTTGAATTTAAATCGTGGAGGAGTGGAGGTATTGGGAAGGAGTAAAGTCACGTTAATGGAGCACGGTGGGATATCAGCGTTCAGGGAAGAAGGAGGAGGGATGAGTGCGGGTTTGGGCTGAGGTAGAAAAAGGCGGGCCTGCTTTAGATTTGGTGAAACCCATTTTCCTTTTAATCAAGTTAAATAGAAATTAATTCATGTCATAAGTTATAAATTGAATATCTCGACCATACTGTATCAGAATTTTGAACGGTCAGATCCGTTGGGATCGTATGGATGGTGGCTACACAGTGGAACTGACTGGGAGTGAATTAGAGCTCGTTACAATTTATAGCGAAATAAATTGTCTGTCTGAATCAACCGAAAATTATCGTTATTTAATGATGATCGTCCAATGTGAGTAAATCTCACTAACTCTATACAGTTTATATTTTTATAAATATATTCTAGTATTGACAAAAGGTGATTGATCGTTATGTGTTGATTGTTTGATTGAATTGCTGATGTATTGGTTGAAATTACAGATAACGATATATACATATACATATATATATATATATATCGTTAATCAAATATTGATTCTGTTTATCAGAATATTTCATATTGAAATGAAATCGATGTCATTCATATTGTTTAACATCCGTGATGCAAGGAAACAGGTTGGAGGGATCCAACTGGATTCCTCGGTATTTATAATACTATTTGTTTCCATATATTATGGTATATGATGTGATATATAATCTGTGATTGATTATGATGACACTGGTCATGTTATTTGGTATTTTAAATACCATATGAACTACTGGAATGTATAAAAGGAAATTTTCAAAGTAAATATTGAAAATGAAATATTTTTATATAGAATAAATAGAATTATATAAAAGGATCTATATGAAATAAATACAATTATATAAAAGGATTTATATAAAATAAATAGAATGATATAAAAGGGATTTATATAAAATAAATAGAATTATATGAAGGGAATTATAATTGAGATTTACATGTTAGAAATAAAAAGAAGATTTGTATAAATAATTCTATAATTAAAAGTATAAATAGAAATTGGATTTGGGATATTGTTTTAAATACGAAATCAAACTGTTTTGATTACAAAGAAGAAATATTATTTACATTTAATGTGAATAAAGGATTTAAGTAAATATTTTGCAAATAAAATATTTATAAAGGAAATAGGGTTTGTAATAGGAATTAAAATGGTGTTAAAGGAATTAGAAACTGACTGTAGATTAGATAAATTGAACAGTTGTCTGGGTATTGATCTGATGTTGGTTTCGGCCTTCGAGGTTAATACGTATGGGGTTGTTCTCTTACCAGTTTACAGTTAGAGACTTATATATGTGAAAAGATAGTGATGTGTGAATCAGAAATGGAAACGTTTTCCAAAGTTAACAACATATATTTTCTAATTTTAGAAAATAAGGAATTTATGAATATATGGAAACGATAAATGGGAAATTGGGAAATGAAATGATGATTGATCGGTAAGATTTCCATTTGGGAATACGACCGTTATTTATACACATGTTTTCCTTTGATAGTTAAATCACTAACTATCAAAGATTTTGACCATTTCCGTTGTCAATACGGAGAGACCGGGATCAGATATATTTTCTGAAAACCACTCCGTATGGCATTAGCTTTGCGATCAAATATGATGAAGATAATTGAAGACGGGGTTATGCAAGGGCTGTCTTGTTTACAGAATAGTGCCTTCGGTCTGTCCAGTCCCAGGACGACCTGTATGGAAGAATACTTGAAAGAGTATATGTAATATATCGCGTAAGTTGATCTCTTCAAACATACTTACGTTTGGTGGCGGAGGAATTCGTTTCTCTTAGCTGTATACCCATTGTATTTCTAAGGAAATCAATTTGTGATTTGGAGGGTATGACGATGTGACATTCAAAGTAAATAAAGGTGTGATCTGTACGTTTGGCCTCCAGCCTCACAACCAGGAAATGGTATAAAATCGAGTAGGTCGCATGGCTAAGTGGTTAGCTACCAATTAGGGTGTATTGTCACTTGATCTAGAGTTTCATTTACTTCTATAATCTAATTCGATGTTGTCCCATTCGGGAAACGGCTACCGATCCCAACCGTTGGTGATAATACATTCGGTACACTCAGGCGAAATGAGTGACCAGTCATATTTAGCCTGGGTTATAAGATGTTCTTGTTGAACCCAATGTATTTCTCTCTAGAGAGACACTGTCGGAAGGTGGTCCCATACCTTGCCAGTTGGAATTCAATAACCAATAAGCACCCATGGTTTTTGATTATATATTATGTATGTGGAACGTAAGATGAAAGCGTTCTACTAGATGATTATTATATTGTGATTGATAGACACAATTATAATATCAAAAGGGTTTTGATATAAAAAAATTCGTTTCTTTCAAAAGGATATTTGAATGTAGAATCAAGTGTTTTGGATTCTCATAAGGGAAAACCCCGTTACGTGTTATACGGCGTGGTCTTATGAGATATCTTTTATTTTCTCAAACTGTTTTAAATTGTTTACTCACATCAGTCCCATGACTGACCTAGAGTTTATTTTGTTTTATTATACCCTAAACTCTTGGGTTCCCAAATTTGTACGAGTGGTCAAGCAGTCAGGTTTTACATATATACTTGGATAGCTTGGAGCAGGAGGCTTCAGGATTTATAGCTATTGTTATTTTCCGCTGTGTTGTAAGTGTTGTACTCTGATGAATGTTATTGTATACATATACTATTTTATTTCAAAGATATGTTATCTATTATATGTTGTTAGTTCCGTTGTGAGATTCGTGTTACTCTGATGTTGTATAATCTTCTTTGTAACGACCCGAACTTCCCCAATCTCCGAAGAGAAGAGAAGGAACGGATTGCTTTGAGGACAAGATAAATCAGAACACAAACAGAAGAACATTTCATTGCTTATTACAACAATTTACATCAGAGTACAATAATATATAGAGTATAAACAAATAATATACATTTGATACATATCAGAGATTTACAAATTACAATGCAGCGGAACATAATACAAAACACTACTGAAGGAGATATACGGATACAGAGCTTTCTGAATATCATTCCTGCTGTAAACCAGGATTCTGTGAATATAATATCTTCACAACCCAACTACTAGCTGCCCGTGTGAATAAGGGCACCCAGAGTTTAGGTTAAAATAATAAACTCCAGGTCAGTCATGTGACTGGTGTGAGTACTAAAACAGTTATTAATTTGATCCTTAAAGTTCGGTAAATCAAGGGACCACGCCGTATAACACAGAATGGATTTCCTCCCAAGGATACCAGTGCATAAACTGTTAGAAACAGTACAATGCTTTTTGGAAAAAAAATGAAGCTATTATAAGACCCAGGTCCCATCACACAATGCAACACAAGCCGGAGGATAGGGTTTTACCTTATAATAGCCAAATAATGCTTGGTACGTTTAAAACAAATCATTTTGATACTATTATAGTGTAAAGTGTATTAAAACAACTTCAAATATAAATGTATCAATTATAGGCGGCATGGGTACCATCTATCATGTCGCCAATACTAGGCTCTACAATCAAAACCGAAATGTCACGTATTGGAAACTGGATTTCCGTCATGAGTCGAGGCAAGGGATCATCCTCGTTGGCTTCGAGATACTCTAGCAAACGCCTTAGGGTTCGGACGCTGGCGAACCCTTGGATCTTCAGGGCCGGTCCACACATAGCGGAATGGCTATACCTGAACACACGTTTCCCGGTCCTATAGGACCTATCCATCGACTCCGTACAGACCGATATATCTAAGGCGCCTTGCATTCCAACAACCACATAGGGAAAATAATATAAATGTCAGGGCTTGTAAAACGCTAACACCACCCATAGCTAGAAAGAAACTTCGTGCACTCCCTTCAGTCACAATCCCATTTTTGACTCATACCGAGGTGTGTGGCTCGCGAATTAACGCTATACACAAAGCTATGCCACACAGGTTGTGCTTTGATCATCAACCACAGGACTCTGCTTTTCAACAGCAGCCTTGATCATTTGCATCTCAGCATGCCACATAGGCAATTCACGCCATGCGACTGATGTCTATCGATATGTAACCTCTGAGCTCATGCGTCTCAGATAAGGGCGTTAAGCAAGAGAATAAATTCTCCACCGCCAAACAGATATATATTTAATAGAGATCAACCAACACAGAATAAAATCCAATGTCAGACACACAATCTATTTACAAGTTCGTTCTGGGTCTGAATGAAACCGGAGGCACCTTATTCCTTATCCCATATGTCCAATACAGGAGAGAGGCCCTCGCATATCTGTCGATATCCAAGTACGTCTGGACGATCACGACTTATTACCTTGTCTTGGGTGTACAGCCCAATCAAGACATCAGTAATCATCCAAACAATGTGAAGACCTCTGGTCTTCAACCACCGTCTTCATCGTCGGCATATCGTCGAATCAGTTATTCAGAATGGGTATAAACCCGGCCTTTCCGAATACCTCGCGTATCTAATAAACAAGTTCTATAAAACACAACATACGCCTCATTCCAATTCTGAATATTCTTTTATTTAAATATTCACATCTTTAGGGATTTGTTCCCATTAATTTTATCAAAGATAAATTCTTTAAAATTAATTCTTTAATCTTCCTTTGGATATCAATTCATACCATATTAAGGTTTTCCAAACTAGTCGGGATTAACGTACCTTACCGAACTAATCATTTGTTTAATTTCCCGATCCCAACCTATTCGTCCCATAGGGCAAAACTGGTATTACCCCATAACTAACACCGCGGTGTTATCGGTAAAATTAATTACCATTTCCCGTTCAAATCTAATTATAGATTTAACTATCGCTAGGAGCAAAACTAGTGATACTCCACTCTCAATCATTTGCCAAATTTGATAATTTAAATTATCAATTCAAATTTCAATCTAATTAAAGATTCACTAAAACTCCACTTAGTTTTAATCTTCCAAAAAATCAATATTAATGATTATTTAACTTCGGAAACACAAACATGCTGCATCAACAATCTACACCGTACAATTGATTTCTGTTATATATAACCTCTGAGCTCGTACGTCTCAGAGAAAGGTGTTAAGCAAGAGAATAAATTCTCCATCACCAAACAGATATATATTTAGCAGAGATCAACCATACAGTTGGAAACACAATGACAGACATGTAATCTTGCCCTTACCTGGGTTAAAGGACTAATGTCATTAAAACACAGTTCACGATAAACCCAAATCACATTCCATTAATTATGGAATCTTCACGGAAAAACAAATTAATATATAATCGATATCAATTTCTGTATCCGACTAATAATATAAATGGAATAACGACAAAGCCTTTTAAATTCCATATGTATTAACAGTCTTCCTCCACAGAAGTTCACTTCGATTATTATCAATAGAATTCCATTCAATTCCAATTTAATATATTAAATTGGAAAACTTTACTTTGGAAAATTCTCGTTAAATCTTAATGAAAAGATTTATAAATTCCAAATCACATTTCACTGTAAATCGGGTTAAAGAACGAATGTCATTAAAAACACAGTTCACAATAAACCCACTTCACATTCCATTTTCTGTTCCAATTAATTGTTAATTAATTGGTAATTCTTCTTTAAATCTTAATTAAAAATTTAATCTTTTCACACTGGGTTTAAGAAAAGAGTCATTTAAAACACAGTTCACGACAAACCCAAAATCCCATCAGTCTCTAACCGTAAATTAGTAAGAGAACAATTCCCTAAGTATTAATCCCGAAGGCTGGAACCAACATCAGATCAATACCCAGGAAACCATTCGACTTAGCTAATCTCCAGTCAGTTCCTAATTTTCTTAACTCTATGGGGGTTTAAGAACAGTATTATTAAAGATATCCTTCACGACAAACCCAAAATCCAATTTGATACTAAATACAAGGCTCTGAATAGAAAATATAGCGGTTTATATTCAATATCAAATTCTGAAACCAACAAATATCGTATTGGAATAACGATATATATCTTCCAAATTCCTCCACAATATCCGTATAATCACAGAATCCAATATCGAAATATTCCAAAGATAATTTCAATTCAAATCCATTCCAATTCATATATTGGAAATCCCGGTTATTTTTAAAACCATTTCAAACCCAATTTATTTATTTAAAAATATTGGATTTTATAATTCTAGTCTATAACTAGTTCATTTCGATAAAAAAATATTTTTATCTTTTCAAATAGGGAATTTTTCATCCCAATTCTTTCCAAATCATTTACTATGATTTTACACAAATTATTAATATTTTTAATAATTTTATCAAGGCCTGTACGGTCGATTTCCAATAACAGCCACCAAACTGCACTTACATCGACCTTTTCCAAGTTTGATTTGGACATAATTCCAAATCCAACCATTATATTTCAAATCCCTGGTATTCGTTGGAAAACTCTTTTCGATACAAACCCAACGGTTCTGGTTTTAGGAGAATCCGACGGTCGGATCTCCCGTAATGTCCGTTCGAAGTCAATGGTTGAAATTCGCGAACTGCCGCGGCGCGGCGCATTCTGTTAAGGCCATTATATATATAATATAAATATATTATATATTTCATCGATTTCCATTTAAAACATATTTTATAAATTGTTTTAAATTTGTTTTCAAAATGATTTCAAATTCACATTCAATTTCAAATCAAAATTGAGTATTCCATGTCATTAATATATAAATGATAATGTTTTCAAAACATTAGATTTTGAAATCACTTCCATTTCGATATTCATTATAAAAATGAATAAAATCGATATAAATATCGTTTACGACAAAATGGCGTTAATCTAATCAACACGCTTTTATTCAACACATGAATATATTTTATTCAACACATGAATATATTTTATTCAACACATGAACATATTATTTTAAAATATTCTTTATTTATTCTATTCAACACGTGAATATATTATTTTAAAATATTCTTCATTTATTCTATTCAACACATGAATATATTATTTTAAAATATTCTTTATTTATTCTATTCAACACATGAATATATTATTTTAAAATATTCTTTATTTTCCAAATTGGAATGAGACTCAATCAATTACCATATAACATTAATTATATGGATTCCATACAACACATGTATATAATAACAATGATAAACAATCAACCATCATCCAAAGTGCACTACACAACTGCATACACATTAAATTTAAATAATGAACGCTTACAACATTCTATCAACCCATCGATTGACATACAACTAAACAATTAGGATTAGTGTACGTCCGTTATCATCCCAATACCCGTGTGGGGTTTCAATCAATAAACACATATTTTATTTGTGCAGTTGGGCGATGTGTAAAATTTATCGTTCCAATCAATATCGGTCAAATGTGTGTACATAAACAAATCATCTGATTTGTTTATGAATATTTATTTTATTCATATACACGTTAAAAATTATATTTTTAAATGTAAAATATTTTATTTAACACATGAATATTTTATACAGTCCATTTCACATCACAAACAATTTCACAACATAATCAAACAAACAAACAAGTCGTCGATGGTCTGTGGACGACGGGTGTCGGGTGCTGCTAAGCACCGTCTACATCCTAGTATATATTTTAACTAGAAAATAAAATTAAAGCGAGAAGTTCTCACCTTCGGGGTCCACTCCGTCATGCTTTGATTGTTGATCTATGTAGTATACCTACGTTAAAAATTATATTTTTAACCAATCAATAATTATTTCTTTGTATGATTATTTTGTAAATAACATACATAGGCTAAAAATTATATTTTTATCTTCTAAAAATAATTTCATATTTTTATAACAACGCTACATAGATAAAAATCACATTTTTATACCACTGCTATATAGATAAAAATCTAATCTTTCTATCGCTAATGAATATATAAAAATCGAATCTTTCTATAGCTAATGAATATAAAAAAGTTCACATTTTTACATTGCCATTCAAACGATAAAAATCATATTTTTATCCGGCTATGGTATTCATATAAATAAAAATCACATTTTTAAATGATATACATATGAAAGTCATATTTTTAAATCGCTTTCTTCATGATAAAAATCAAATCTTTTTCCTTTTTTTTTAAAAAATCAAATCTTTTTATATTAAAAATATAAACTTTTATATGAATAAAAATCTACTTTTTACTTCGAAGAAAATAAATAAAATACTGAAAATAAAATAATTTAAATGTTGTTTACCTTTTTTATTTTAGGGAGGCCTCATAGACGGTGGACGGTCGGAGGGCGCGGAGGAGGGTGGTCGGAGGTCTGGTGGAGGTTGGCGCGGCTACTCAGGGTCATGGAGGGCTGAGGCGCGGGGTTTCAGGGGGTTAGGGGATTTAGGGTTTCAATTTGGTGGCGGTGCGGGGCCTACAAGTGGCGGGGAGGTTGCGGGTTACGGTAGTGGTGGCTAGAGGCGGGCGGTGGGAGGCTATGGCGGCGGCGACGGTGGTCCGTTGGGGGAGCGCGGTGAAGATTTGAATGAGCGAGGGGTTTTATATTTTATTTTTCACGATCTGAAATGAGAGGAGAGAGAGAGTAGAGAGAGGTATATGATTATTTATTTTAATTTAATTCTCCCAAAAAGTTGACTTTCCATTCGAACTCCAAACGGGACCCAACGACTGTCGCCTCTTGCTAAATACCCCCATTCCGAACGCAATAGGATATGTTTCATAAGACAATTTGGTTTTTTTGATCAGTTTCCATTAAAATTACAATATAAATTAATATTTCAATTGATATTGAATTTAACGTACATTTTAATTTACTAGGGCCACATACGAACTCTAAAAATTCTAGAAAAATAAATCTGGCTATGTATTGATGGTACGGTCCTAACAAAACTAATTTCATCAAATTTGGTGACCGTTTGAAAAAATGGTCATTTTCTGGTCGATCCAAATTGACTGAAACTGTCAAAACACGTTTTCTTTTGCCATGATCACATAATGATCCCAAAAATTATGAATTTTGGAATCTAGCAATAATTTGACATCCCGGATCCAACAAAAGTGGTTTCATCGAAAACGGAGGTCTTTTGCAAAATGGCTATTTTTAAGGGCTATATTCGCATAGCGACTATTTCGAATTTTCAATTGGGCATAACTTTTTATTCCCGTTATGAAATTTCAATTTTTCAGATTCGTTGGAAAGATATTTTCAAATAGATTCTAATATTTTTGGTTTCACTAAAATCCGGTTTATTTTGAATCCTGTACATTCATTTGAAATTTGAAATTTGAAATTTGAAATCGAATTTTTAAACTACCACGCCATTTCCAATTCCTTTTATAATTAAAATAAATATTTATATTCTAATGTCTATTCAAATAAATATATATGTTCTAATTTTATTCAAAATAAATTTCTAGTCGTTGTTATTTAAAATAAATCATTTTAAATAATCAAAATTCATTAAAATTGCCAAAATAAAAATTTTAAATTGGTTCTGATTTTCCGGGTTGTTACATTCTTCTTCTTCTATTCTAGGTTTCTATGTTATCTATTCTCACCCTCTAATTTCTTTCATGGACTATCCGGTGTTTCCGATGCTTGGATAGTCGACATTGAGTTTATGTCGATTACTCGGGATCGCGAAAACCCGGGTCGTTACAATTTGAAATATTAATTTGGACATAAATTACAACTTATAAATTGAAATCTCAATTTCTTACATTCGTTAGAAAGATATAGTTAATACGATCTTAACGTTTCTTATTTCATCCAGTTCTAACTTATAATGAATTTTGTACATTCATTTAAAGTTTAAAACCAAATTTTCAAACTACCGCGCCATTTCAAGCTCGTTTTATAATTAATATAAATATATACGCTCAAACTTCATTTTAAATAAATTTAAATTATTTATTGTAATTTTTTTTATTAAAAGTATTTAATTTCCATGAAAATCAATTAAAAATAAATTTTAAATTGGTTCCAAAATTCCGGGTTTTTTCAATCTCCCCCACTTAAAACTTTTTCGTCCTTGAAAAAGAACGGAGCTGAAAGTTGTTTAACTAACCAACTCAACTTTCATTCTGGCTCGAGTTCTTCAACTTTTCAGTTTCAAAGAACTTCTAAATTTCTCTGAAATTTGGCTAACACCTTAAATTTCTGAAAAATTTCGCCATAACCTCCTTTGTACGGGTTGATCTGAACAAATTTATTGGGCCATATTAGGAACCCAATAAATGTATATATCGCATACAAATCAAATGTGAGTTATCTATGCTCAAGGGAGATGTGAAAAAAAAATCATTTCTTGACCCAGTGATGGGAATTAGTCATAATCCATCTAAAACAAGAGAGACGTGTACATTTTTGTCATCTCAAGACCTGTGTAGGGTTTGTTATTAAATCCTGCAATTTTGCGTTATAGGTTATTAAGTCCATAATCAGTCCTCAGTTCAACCTGTAATTCAGTCCTCGCCATACAAGCATCTTGCTCATATGGTACTTCAAACCTCGTCACATAAGCACCAAATGCTTATATGGAATATGATATGCTATGACAACTTCAATAGTATGTTATGCGTTGTAGTCCATAATTTATTTATTAATATTCTATGATGTATGTTTAAATTTCACAAGAACAACCATCACAGCACATCCAAATCATTCGTAGTAGTTATAATAAATAATAAAATTGCGCAACCAACTCATTAAGGTGCACCTGTTTGTCGGGCACGCAATTTATTTCTCTACTCAACTGTAAGTCCATAACCTGCTCAACATACAAATATATGCATATCTATATATATATTTATTAATCCAATTCGAAGTAAATTTTCAATTCAGTCCTACATTATGTTTGATTTGGCTTAATTTATCATTCATTCTCTTATTGGTATTATTATTCCAATATTTTTATTATTCAACTAATAATCACAAAACACGTCCAGTAATCAATTAGTTAATTATCATTTCAAAAATATATCTTTTATATATACTTAAAATCATATTTTCAGCGCCACATCCCAAACAATAACTATAACTAAGTTTTGGTTCTCACACCAGTCAATTGGAATCATATAGATATCCCACTTTCAAAACTCGAACATAAATACTGATGATGCGATCGCTATCATCAAAATCATCCCCGGGCGACTAGAGTGTGATTTTATATCTGCCTGGTATATTTGAGACTGCGAATACACGTTAATTACGCATATATTCAAAATCTTCTTATACTCGATAGCCCAAATTCGATATAAAATAAGATACTCAAATACGTATAATAAGATATATTTTTCAACATTAATTCGTTTTTTATAAATAACACTCTTCAAACTCATTCTAAGGTATTACTAACCCTAACTATAACGAGTTATTCTTATAGGATATTACTAATCCTATCTCTGATGAATTCTTTCGTTCGGTTGTAATGTGTCTTATTCTTAAGCTTTGTGAACCAAAGCTCTGATACCAAGCTGACACGACCCAATTCATCATCCGACCTAGACCAAACGAAAACGCGGATTGCGTGAGAATACGACGCATTAGAACACGGAACAACAGAACTTTTCATTGCTATTACAACAATATTACATCAGAGTGCAAGAATATCAGAGTATGAATAAATATTACACAGTGGAAAAATAATATCAAAGATTAAATTACATAGCAGCGGAAATTAAAATATATTAATACAATGCGTAGCGAAAGTACATCAACTAACACAACTGAAAGAAATATACGGATACAAAGCTTTCCAAATATAGTTCCAGTTGTAAATCAGGATCCTATTAGATAGAAATTTGCAAAACCAAAACTACTATTTGCCCGTGTAGAAAATATGGGAACCCAGAGTTTAGGTGAAAACAATAAACTCCGAGCTAGTCATGGGACTGGTGTGAGAACTTAAAATAGTTATTAAAATTTTACTTTAAATTAAGCTATTTCACAGGACCGCGCCGTATAACATGGAACGGGTTTACTCCCATGAATACTCTGAAATAAAACAGTTCATAAACAACGCAATGCTTTTCGGAAAAGAATCTATTATAAGACTTAGGTCCCATCATACAATGCAATGCAAGTCGGTGGATAGAGTTTTACCTGAAAATAGCCAAACATGCTTGATATGCTTTAAAAATAAATCATTTTAATATTATTATAAGGTGCATAGTGTATAAACAACTTCAAATATAAATGTATCAACCATAGACGGCATAGGTACCATATATTATGTCTCTATATAGGTTTACAACTAAAACCTAAAAGCAGAGTATTGTAAATTGGATTCCATATATGAGTTGAGGCAAGGGATGTACTCCTTATCAGTTTCGGGCCATCTCTAGCAGGATGCCCAGGATCAACACATGTGACCCTTGGATCCTGCAGGGCCGATCCTCTCTTACTTTTGAGGATTAGTTATTCCTAGACAATACGTTTCCCATTCCGATAGGACCTCCAAAAATGGCCATTGTCGACCAAACATGTCCAAGGTGCCACCCTATCCATCATCCACATAAGTAAAAATTCCTGGGATCCATATCATGGCACTACCTCTGTAACAACCCGTATTTTTACATAACATGTTATAACATAAATCAAGGCAGAATTAAACTGCAAAATCTGAATCAAGGGAAACGGGCTATGCCATTGCGTTCGTCTGGGAAAAATACGCGAAATAGAGTCCGAGTTTTCGAAAATCGGAGTCCGTATGACCGAGATATGGCCTCGCGAAGTTTCACGAAAAATTCAAATTCAAAACAGATTCAAATTTCAGAAAAAGCAGGGTAGGCGGGAAAAATCCCGCCCAGACCAGGTCGACATGGGGGTCGACCTGGGAGTCGACCTGGGTGGGACCAGGTCGACTGGGGAGTCGACCCCAGGGTCGACCTGGGGGTCGACCTGCCTGGTCGGACCCAGGCAACCTGGTGCACCTATTTGGCTGTTTTGACCTGTTTTGTTGGCTAGTGACGGGATTTGATGGCTCTGATTGAATCTAGGGTTAATCCTATGGCTAATACTATCCTAATCTTCTATAAAAAGACCCCTAAACCTAGCCTAAATCACCATTATTCAATCCTACAACTAAACTATGTCAAATTTGTTCCTCTCATGGCCTCCACTCTCATGCTAAAATTCCTAAGTTTATTTCTATGAGAGATTGTGAGTTCATACAAGTGTTTTCAAGCTTGTATGAGTGTTCTTAGTTTGCATTCAAGTCAAGTTGCAACATTTCTATTTCAAAGCAAGGGTTTTTATTGATTTGGCTCAAGGGTTTTCATTGGAGCTTTCATATTTGGGTCTTTTTGGTGATTGCATAAGGGCTTCGTCTCAATCTTTATAATAAATATTCATTTGTGTCTTCATAGCATTGTAAGCCCTTTTTCTACTTTCCTTTTATTGAACTCTAAAGTTAAATGAATGATGCAAGTTTGGGTTGATCATTATGATATGCAAGTTTGGTTGATCATTATGCTATACAAGTTGGTTCAATCATTATGTATGACACATGTTGCTATGTTATGTAAGTTTGGGTTGATCATTATACACATGTTATCATGTTATGCAAGTTAAACTTGAGTTTGTGAGCATAAAGCTTCAAGCTTTATATTAAAGGTTGCATTTTGGCAACATGAAAGTTATCATATCCCTTATGGTAACTTGCATGGGAGGCTAAATGCGAACTTCTAGCAACTTCTACATGTCATTTATCACCATGCATCACTTATATGCTAAGTTTGGTTTTATGCATACTTTTGAAGCCTAATGATGCAATATGCAAGTATATGAACATATGTACATTTCATATGCCACCATGTTAAACTTGTGGCTTCAACACCTTTTTGTCATGATTATGCCAAGTTCCCTATTTTATCCTTTATGCGTTGTTGCGACTATGTAAACGATGGGATTACGTTGGGGTTGGGTAACATTATGACATAAACATGGTTTTTATAACATAACGTGATATGTTAGCTTGTAATTATGTTTTGGAAACATAATGGACATGACACTTAGAAAATATGAGTGTGGCCAACTCGAGGTTGGGTTGAGTTTGTAGCATAAATCTACCCGGACCCGCCTGGCTTAACTAGTGGCTACAAACAATAGGACCCAATGTGAGAAGTTGGTCATGTTGTGCTCGAACCCGAGGTTAGACCAAGTTGTGGTGTAAAGCTACCTGGACCCGCCCGGCTTAACTAGTAACCACAACAAGGTCTAATGTGAGAGGTTAAAGCACATTAAGTTAATTAATGCCTCCTGATTAGGGTTAAGTCATGGTCCACTTAATACTTAATCAATTTGGGCTTGATGGGTTAATCGGGGTTAAGTCATGAACCTTGGGTACACTTAACCAATTTAATCCACGTTTGGATCGGGTTAACCACATTTAACCCATTAAGGAAACCCTAGTTGCGTGGTCCTTTTCAGCAGTAACCCTCTTGATAGTATCATAAGACCCTAGGACTAGGCTAGGGTGGGGCACGATTACTGGGCTGACATGTAAGTGACCAAAACGACGGCTGAGTAGGTACGCCGGTGTAGGTCCAGGCGGACTATGGTCGTGCACATAGTCCGGAGTTGGAAAATCAGGCACGGGTACCAGTAGATCTAGACTGTGCATACTTGATTCATGTCTGAGGTTGACACCCTAGGACTTGATACACCCTAGGGTGGACCTAGCGCAGTTTAACGACATTGCATGTTTGGGCCGTACGACACCAACACTTGACGAGTTAGGCTTATAGGGAGCCGATCAACTAGACCGTGTAGTTGGACCTTGATTTAGGTCACCTCATGATATTAGGCCAAGCTTGGGCCAAGGGATCAATTCTTGTTTTTACTTGACATGTTAGAATGCTAGTACACCCGTGGTGCAAAACTTAACCTTGATTATGCGATGACACCTTTATCTATCTTGTTAGTTAATCATCATGCCAGTATGTTGTTATCCTTATGTTCATCTCAGCTTCTCATGCCAGCTAACTTTACTAGTTCATGGACAGATAGTAGTTAGGGCTTACCAGTCTTTTTGACTGACCTGTTTTCTTTCGCCTCTTTTCTTCCGTTCCCCCCCCCTCAGGTTCTCAGGGTGGGAACATTGGAGCTTAGCTTGGATCTTTATAGCTTGCTTATTGGATTTGCTCATGTACAGTTTTGGACATTGAGCTAGCTATGGTTTATCACTTCACTTTGGGGATAGTACTTTGTGTATTTCAGTTTTCAGTTTATGCTTTTCTCTAGACTTTGTTTGTTGGAAAATAATGACTAAGTACTTTGTTGTAACTTAACTATGGTTTTGAAATGCTAGTTTTATCCGCTGCTTTACTACTCTGTTTTACTTATATGTTCTGTCTTGTGATATCTGCATGCATGTTTACCTTGTTTAACGCCCCTCCAAAGCCAGTGTGCTTGCAGGAGTTACCCTGGCGGAGGTGGGGTTTTACATTTGGTATCAAAGCATAAGGTTTACAAGATTTGAGCAAAAGTGTTTTTAAAACTTACCTTTTGAAAAACTATTTTCAAAACCAATTAAGTATTTTCCAAGAAAAGTCTAGTTATTTTAAAAAGGCTATTCCCCAAAAGCCATAGCACTATCCTTCGTTTCTTCGTTCTGAATCTATCTTTTTCCTTTTTCAGTATGGCCGATCTTAACCTTCCCGAGGGAGTGACCATTCCCGGATGGTTCCGGAGGTACTTGGAAGCTAGGGCCAACGATGTGGGCCCAGCAAATACCCCCAATATAACTGAGGTTCCTCCTCCTCCTCCTCAGAATCCGCAAGCAGATTTCGCTAAGATTTGCAAAGACTTTAAGGCGATGGGTGGCAAGAACTTTATTGGGACAGAGACTTTTGTGGAGGCAAGAAATTGGTTGAAAGGAACTGAAGATCTCTTCGCCATCTTCGATGTGCAAGATCATAGAAAGGTTTTATTGGCAGCATGGTTATTAAAAGAAGAAGCTGCTTATTGGTGGGAGGTCACCAATGCTACGAGGCCTATAGAGACTTGGGCCGACTTTAGGACAAGATTTGGGCTTAAGTTTCTATCATCAGCTGAGGCGAATCTGCAATTGGAGAAGTTTATATCTTTGAAGCAAGGGGACATGACAGTGAGGGAGTATGTGAATGAGTTTAACAAGCTCGCCCGATTCGGCTTGGACATGGTTAATACTCCCCAGAAGAAGGCTTTACGCTTTGCACGAGGGTTGAACGAGCCATTACAAGGTTTAGCCCTATCTCATATACCCATGGGGGCCACTTTTGAGGGACTAGTAGACATGGCATTGCTTCAAGGAGACGATAAGAATGCCAAGAAGGAAGTCAAGGCTAATGAGACTCAAGCCAAGAAGACAGACTCCAAGTGGGGAGGAAATCAGAGCAATCAGAACAACAAAAACAACAAGAACAACAAGGGCAACAAGGCCAAGGTGAAGGATCCAAGAAAATGCCACTACTGTGGGAATGTTGGGCACATAGCTAAAGACTGTAAGAAGAAGAAGAGGAAGCTAGGCGAGTGCTTTCATTGTGGAGAGACTGGACATTTTAGCAAGGATTGCCCCAAGAAGCAAGGACAAGGGCAAGGGCAGAATCAGCGTGCAGGACCTTCTGGAGGGCAAGTGCATGCTCTCAACGTTGCTCCAGCTCAGGATCGAGGTAGTATTTCTGTAGAAAGTCTTGTTTATATTTCTGATTATCCTGTTCGCACCTTATTTGATTCTGGCGCATCGCATAGTTTTATCTCTTCTGACATTGTTGAAAGTTTGCACCTAAGTACTAGCCTAGTTGAGGATCCCGTTTGTGTTTCAAATCCAATTGGGGGTTCCACCCATCTATCTATGATTTGTGTGGATTTGAAGATTTCTATCTTGACCGTAGAATTCACGTGTACTGCTTATGTTCTTGGGTTCACGGGATATGGGTTGATCTTGGGCATGGATTGGTTGTCCAGTTATGGAGCCATTATCGATTGTGAACATAGGGTGGTGAGGCTCATGACTCGCCTCGGTAATACCCTAGAAATTTCTTGTAACCCTAGAGGTCCCGTCATGTTATGTTATCTTGAATCTCTCGACTCGTCCATCGATGATCTGCAATCTGTAAGGGTGGTCCGAGACTATCCTGATGTCTTTGAAGAAGTTAAGGGGTTACCCCCTAAACGAGAGATAGATTTCCGCATTTATCTAGTCGATAATGCCAAGCCAGTATCATTGCCCGTTAGGCACATGGCCCCACGTGAAAGAAGGGAGCTCAGTAAGCAAATCTAGGAGCTGCTTGAGAAAATTTTTATTAGACGAAGCATTTCTGAATGGGGTGCTCCAGTGGTATTCGCTACTAAGGCGGATGGTTCGCTTCGTCTATGTGTTGATTATCGAGAGTTGAACAAGCTGACAAAGAAGAATAGACACCCGTTACCGAGGATTGATGACCTCATTGATCAGCTGGTTGGTGCTTCTGTTTTCTCTCAGCTCGATCTAGCCACCGGATTCCATCAGCTTAGAGTAGCTAAGGATAGCATCGATAAGACTGCGTTTAGGACTCCAGATGGATTCTTTGAATGGCTTGTCATGCCATTCGGTTTGACTAATGCAGCCGCCTACTTCGTAGATTTGATGAGTAGGGTGTTCAGGGAGTTCCTCAACAAGTTTGTTGTTGTCTTCGTGGATGATATTCTGATCTTCTCAAAGGATGAGGAAGAGCATGCTAGGCATCTCAAGGAAGTGATGGATATGCTTAGAGCGCATCAGTTGAAAGCCAAGTTCTCCAAATGTCATTTCTGGAGAAGGGAAGTTCGGTTTCTTGGACATATAGTTTCTAAGCAAGGCACAGCGGTGGATCCCGCGAAAGTGGTTGTGGTTCAAGACTGGAAGACTCCTAGGAATGCAACTGAAGTAAGAAGCTTTCTCGGTCTGGCGGGCTACTATAGGAAGTTCATCAGGGACTTCGCTAAGATTTCGGCCCCTCTTACTAAGTTGACGAAGAAGAACTTAGTCTTTGCATGGGACTTGGAGAGTGAGCTTGCTTTTCAAAAGCTCAAAAGAGCCCTTACCTCAGCTCCAGTTTTGGCATTACCCGATAGTGGTAAGATGTTTACCATGTACACAGATGCATGTGGCACGGGGTTAGGAGCTGTTCTAATGCAAGAGGGAAGAGTGATATGTTATGGGGGTAGGCAACTTAAAGTTCATGAGAAGAACTATCCCACTCATGATTTGGAATTAGCTGTGATCGTCTTTGCACTCAAATCCTGGCGCCACTATCTTCTAGGCGAAAGGTTTGAGTTGTATACTGATCACAAGTCACTCAAATACCTCTTCTCGCAAAAAGATCTGAATCTAAGGCAGCAAAGGTGGATGGAATTCTTGGCATCTTATGACTTCGAGATAGCTTACACCCCTGGCAAGGGTAATGTTGTGGCAGATGCACTAAGCAGAAGGAGGTTGACTTTGAGTCCCTTGTTCATTGAGATGAAGAACTTAGAATTCTTGGCAACCTTTGATTTCACGACGGCTGTTGAGTCGATGACGGGTTCATTAGCATCCCTTGAGCTTAGACCCACACTTCTTGATCAAGTTGGGGCTTCGCAGAAGGAAGATCCACAGATAGTCGAAGTTATGGACAAGTTGATTCGTGGTGAGACGTCTAGTCACCTTGCTAGATATACTATTGATGATAAAGGATGGCTAAGGCGTGATGGGAGATTATGTGTTCCTCGAGTGGGAGATTTAGTCCATAGAGTTCTTGAAGAAGCGCATCACTCGAAGATGACTATACATCCTGGAGGGGACAAGATGTATAGGGATATGAAGCGCATTTTCTTTTGGGATGGAATGAAGAAGGATGTAGCAGAGTATGTTTCAAAGTGCATGGTGTGCCAACAAGTGAAAGCCGAGTCAAAGAAACCAGGTGGGCTATTACATCCATTGGAGGTCCGGCAATGGAAGTGGGAGAGTATTTCTATGGATTTTGTGGATGGATTGCCTAGGTCAAGGAGAGGGAACACAAGCATATGGGTCGTAGTTGACAAACTTACGAAGAGTGCTCACTTCATCCCAGTAAAGAGCAAGAGGACCGCATCAGGGCTGGCATCTATTTATCTTCGAGAAATAGTGCGGTTGCATGGAGTTCCTTCTAGCATAGTTAGCGATTGTGACCCGATTTTCACTAGCCAGTTCTGGAGCAGTTTGCAAGAAGCGATGGGCACGCGATTGAATTTGAGTACAGCCTATCACCCCCAGACAGATGGCCAAACCGAAAGGGTGAATAGAATGCTAGAAGATCTCTTGAGGCTTTGTGTTCTCGACTTCGGTGGTACTTGGGAAGACCACCTTCCTCTTGTAGAGTTTGCGTATAATAATAGCTATCAAGCCAGCATAGGGATGGCACCATTTGAAGCTTTGTATGGGAGGCCGTGTAGGTCACCATCTTGTTGGTGGGAGACAACAGATAGGCTTATACTTGGGCCCGATATGATACGGGACACATCCGAGAAAGTTGAATTAGTGAGAAGAAGGATGAAAGCTGCCCAAGATAGACAGAAATCTTATGCTGACAAGCGAAGGGCAGAGTTGGAATTCGAAGTGGGAGACATGGTTTTCGTGAAGGTTTCTCCTTTGCGTAATGTGGTACGTTTTGGAGCAGTTGGGAAGCTGGCACCAAGGTTCGTAGGACCCTTCCCTATCATAGAGAGGATTGGAAAGATGGCCTATAAGGTGGAATTGCCCGAAAAGCTAGCTGGAGTGCATAATGTCTTTCATGTCTCGCATCTCCGAAAGTAACTACATGAGTCCGCTGAGGTGGTTGAACCAAGCATTCTTGAAGACATTGAGGTAGAGAAATAAGCAACCTTGAGAAAAGCTCTAATTCGTATCTTGGGAACGGAGATCAAGAAGTTAAGGAATCGAGAAGTCAAATTGGTGAAAGTTCAGTGGAGTGAAGCCGATGAAGACGCAACTTGGGAAACCGAGGAGAAGATGCGTGGGCTTTATCCATTCCTTTTTGAGGGTACATTCTCGACCTCTTTCCTAATTAGCCTATCTTTCTTTTTTATCCATCTTTATCCATGTTTATCTAGTTTATCTTGTTTCGTAGATCTTGTCATGAGAACCTTAGGTAGAAACCCTTTGGATGAAACATGTATTTGAAACATGTTATGCTTGATGGTTGCAAGTGGTTGCAACTGTTTGCACGTGGATACTCGTGGATGCATGATACACATTAGGCACTAAGATCGGCTCACACACTTTCATGTTGCATATGCATGAGTGCTTATACTTATTCATGGATGAAACTTGTTAGGCTATAACGTGGATGTTGCATATGGATGAATGTTATGTGCACTCATGTAGAGACTATGAGTTATGTTAGGAATTTTCATACGTATGGACTCATTTCACTAACATACTTTGCATTAAGGAGGTTTACTGTATCAGTAACTGCCTGATTTTTGCATTAGATAAGTACATATACACACACCTTTGCATATGATTATACGGCATTTAGAATCCTTTAAGGACAATGACTGCACGTGGATGATGTTTTGAGTAGATGGATGATGGATGGTAGGATACGTTCTTCCTAACTTGGAGATTTCGGGGACGAAATCCTTTAAGGAGGGGAGAATGTAACAACCCGTATTTTTAAATAACATGTTATAACATAAATCAAGGCAGAATTAAACTGTAAAATCTGAATCAAGGGAAACTGGCTATGCCATTGCGTTCGTCTCGGAAAAATACGAGAAATAGAGTCCAAGTTTTCGAAAATCGGAGTCCGTATGACCGAGATATGGCCTCGCGAAGTTTCACGAAAAATTCAAATTCAAAACAAATTCAAATTTCAGAAAAAGCAGGGTAGGCGGGAAAAATCCCGCCCAGACCAGGTCGACCTGGGTGGGACCAGGTCGACTGGGGAGTCGACCCCAGGGTCGACCTGGGGGTCGACCTTCCTGGTCGGACCCAGGCAACCTGGTGCACCTATTTGGCTGTTTTGACCTGTTTTGTTGGCTAGTGACGGGATTTGATGGCTCTGATTGAATCTAGGGTTAATCCTATGGCTAATACTATCCTAATCTTCTATAAAAAGACCCCTAAACCTAGCCTAAATCACCATTATTCAATCCTACAACTAAACTATGTCAAATTTGTTCCTCTCATGGCCTCCACTCTCATGCTAAAATTCCTAAGTTTATTTCTATGAGAGATTGTGAGTTCATACAAGTGTTTTCAAGCTTGTATGAGTGTTCTTAGTTTGCATTCAAGTCAAGTTGCAACATTTCTATTTCAAAGCAAGGGTTTTTATTGATTTGGCTCAAGGGTTTTCATTGGAGCTTCCATATTTGGGTCATTTTGGTGATTTCATAAGGGCTTCGTCTCAATCTTTATAATAAATATTCATTTGTGTCTTCATAGCATTGTAAGCCCTTTTTCTACTTTCCTTTTATTGAACTCTAAAGTTAAATGAATGATGCAAGTTTGGGTTGATCATTATGATATGCAAGTTTGGTTGATCATTATGCTATGCAAGTTGGTTCAATCATTATGTATGACACATGTTGCTATGTTATGTAAGTTTGGGTTGATCATTATACACATGTTATCATGTTATGCAAGTTAAACTTGAGTTTGTGAGCATAAAGCTTCAAGATTTATATTAAAGGTTGCGTTTTGGCAACATGAAAGTTATCATATCCCTTATGGTAACTTGCATGGGAGGCTAAATGTGAACTTCTAGCAACTTCTACATGCCATTTATCACCATGCATCACTTATATGCTAAGTTTGGTTTTATGCGTACTTTTGAAGCCTAATGATGCAATATGCAAGTATATGAACATATGTACATTTCATATGCCACCATGTTAAACTTGTGGCTTCAACACCTTTTTGTCATGATTATGCCAAGTTCCCTATTTTATCCTTTATGCGTTGTTGCGACTATGTAAACGATGGGATTATGTTGGGGTTGGGTAACATTATGACATAAACATGGTTTTTATAACATAACGTGATATGTTAGCTTGTAATTATGTTTTGGAAACATAATGGACATGACACTTAGAAAATATGAGTGTGGCCAACTCGAGGTTGGGTTGAGTTTGTAGCATAAATCTACCCGGACCCGCCCGGCTTAACTAGTGGCTACAAACAATAGGACCCAATGTGAGAAGTTGGTCATGTTGTGCTCGAACCCGAGGTTAGACCAAGTTGTGGTGTAAAGCTACCCGGACCCGCCCGGCTTAACTAGTAACCACAACAAGGTCTAATGTGAGAGGTTAAAGCACATTAAGTTAATTAATGCCTCCTGATTAGGGTTAAGTCATGGTCCACTTAATACTTAATCAATTTGGGCTTGATGGGTTAATCGGGGTTAAGTCATGAACCTTGGGTACACTTAACCAATTTAATCCACGTCTGGATCGGGTTAACCACATTTAACCCATTAAGGAAACCCTAGTTGCGTGGTCCTTTTCAGCAGTAACCCTCTTGATAGTATCATAAGACCCTAGGATTAGGCTAGGGTGGGGCACGATTACTGGGCTGACATGTAAGCGACCAAAACGACGGCTGAGTAGGTACGCCGGTGTAGGTCCAGGCGGACTATGGTCGTGCACATAGTCCGGAGTTGGAAAATCAGGCACGGGTACCAGTAGATCTAGACTGTGCATACTTGATTCGTGTCTAAGGTTGACACCCTAGGACTTGATACACCCTAGGGTGGACCTAGCGCAGTTTAACTACATTGCATGTTTGGGCCGTACGACACCGACACTTGACGAGTTAGGCTTATAGGGAGTCGATCAACTAGACCGTGTAGTTGGACCTTGATTTAGGTCACCTCATGATATTGGGCCAAGCTTGGGCCAAGGGATCAATTCTTGTTTTTACTTGACATGTTAGAATGCTAGTACACCCGTGGTGCAAAACTTAACCTTGATTATGCGATGACACCTTTATCTATCTTGTTAGTTAATCATCATGCCAGTATGTTGTTATCCTTATGTTCATCTCAGCTTCTCATGCCAGTTAACTTTACTAGTTCATGGACAGATAGTAGTTAGGGCTTACCAGTCTTTTTGACTGACCTGTTTTCTTTCGCCTCTTTTCTTCCGTTCCCCCCTCCCCCGCTCAGGTTCTCAGGGTGGGAACATTGGAGCTTAGCTTGGATCTTTATAGCTTGCTTACTGGATTTGCTCATGTATGGTTTTGGACATTGAGCTGGCTATGGTTTATCACTTCACTTTGGGGATAGTACTTTGTGTATTTCAGTTTTCAGTTTATGCTTTTCTCTAGACTTTGTTTGTTGGAAAATAATGACTAAGTACTTTGTTGTAACTTAACTATGGTTTTGAAATGCTAGTTTTATCCGCTGCTTTACTACTCTGTTTTACTTATATGTTCTGTCTTGTGTTATCTGCATGCTTGTTTACCTTGTTTAACGCCCCTCCAAAGCCAGTGTGCTTGCAAGAGTTACCTAGCGGAGGTGGGGTGTTACAACCTCTAGCTAGAAGGAAACATATGCACTCCCTACGTCCTTTATCCCGTTTTAGACTCATACCGGGGTGTGAGGCTCACAAATTAACGCTACAACACAAAGCTATGCTATATTAAAGCCATGCTTTGATCATCAACCACAAGACCTTGATTTTCATCAAAAGTCTTGATCATTGCATCTCAACATGCCACATTGACAATCCGTACCATACCATTGATTTCCTCTAATATATAACCTCTAAGCTCGTACATCTCAGAGAAGGGTGTTAAGCAAGAGAATAAATTCATCAAACATATATATATATCTATATTTAGCAGAGATCAATGAATACAGTGTGAAGTACAATGTCAAACATACAAACCATTTACAAGTTCGTTCTGGATCTAAACGAAACCGGAGGCACCTTATTCCTCATCCCATATATCCAATACAGGAGAGGGGTCTTCGCATATCTGGTCGAACTCCAAGTATGTCTGGATGATCGCCACTTATTACCTCTACTTGGGTGCACTTTCCAAGTGAGACATGAACAATAGTCCAAACGATGTGAAGACCTAACCACCGTCTTCATTCCTTCGACTTTCAATCATCGTGTCAGTTATTCAGAATGGGTTAAACCCGGTCTTTTCGAATAACTCACTTATCTTATAATCAAGTGCTATAAAAACATATCACATGCCTCATTCCAATCTAGAATATTATTTTATTCAAATATTCTTATCACTGGGAATTATCCTCATAAATGTTTTCAAAAATTTAATTCATTTAAACCTCTTGCTTAAATCATTCTTTGAAAACCATGGAAAAAGATTTTGTATTATCTTTAAACAATCTTAAATGAAATTAAGGTTTATTAACTAGTCGGGATTATCGAGCCTTACCGAAGTAATCATTTATTTTATTATGGCAATCCCAACTTATTCATCCCACAGAGCAAATCTGGTGGTACTCCATTTTTAACACCCATAGTGTTATCGGTAAATTTAATTACCATTTAACTTTCAAATGTAATTAAAGATTTAACCATCGCAAGGAGGAAAACTGGTGGAACTCCATTTCAAACATTTCTTCAATTCGGTGAATTAAATTACCTCATTCACATTTAAATCTAATTAAAGATTCATTAAAATGCTAGTTTAGTTTTAATCTCAATAATCATTATTTTATGATTATTCAACCCTTGAAAATCAATCTTGTCATTATTTGGGTTAAAGAACAAATGTCATGTAAAAACACCGTTCACAATAAATCCAAAATCATCTTCCATTAAATATGGAATCTTCACGGAAATCTGAACAATTTATAATCTATATAAATTTCCGTATCCGACCAATACTATAAGTGAAATAACGACAAGGCCTTTTAAATTCCATTAATAGTAAATTCCTTCCTTCACAGAAGTTCATCTCAATTATTATTAATCGAATTCTATCAACTCCAATTCAATTAAATAAACTGGAAAACTTTATTAAATCTTATATAAAAGATTTATTACTTTCACAAGTGGGTTCAAGAACAATATTAATAAAGATACCATTCACAACGAACCCAAAATCCAATTTGATATTAAATATAAGATCTTAAATGGAAATCATGTCAACTTACATTCAATACCAAATTATGAAACTAATTGATATCATTTTAGAATAATGATATCAATATCTTTCAAATTCCCACAACAATATCCGTATAATCACGGAATTCAATATCGAAATATCCGAAGATAATTTCCATTCAAATTCATTCCAATATATATATATATATACATATACATATATACATATATGTTGGAAAACTCTGGTTATATTAAAATTATTCTCAATCCAATTTGTTAATTTAAACTTATTGGATTATTGTTCTAGTTGTTAACAAGTTCATTCTGATAAAAACAACTTTTACCTTTTCAAATAAGGAATATTTCATCCAAAATCTTTCCAAATCATTTATTATGATTTTACATAATTAATTCATATTTTATTAAGGCCCTTACAGTCGGCTTCCAATATCGGCCACAAAACTACATCCATAGCGACCTTTGCCAAAACTGATTCGGACATATTTTAAAATCTAACCATTAGATTTCAAATATCTGATTATCATTCGAAATCTCTTTTTGATACGAACCCAACGGTTCCAGTTTTAGGAGAATTCGACGATCGGATCTCCCGTTACGTCCATTCAAAGTCAATGGTCGAAATTCGCGAACGGTCGCTGCGGGGAACGTTCTATTAGGCCATTTAAATATATATAATATATTTCGTCGATTTCTATTTAAAATGTATTTTATAAAACGTTTATAAATTCGTTTTAAAAATGATTCCAACTTCCATTTCAATTTTAAATCAAAATTGAATATTCCATATCATTATAATATTAAAATGGTAATATTTTCAAAACATCAGATTTTAAAATCAAATCTTTTCTATATTCATTATAAAATGAATAAAATCGACAGAAAATTCCGTTTGAGTTAGAATGGCGTATATCTACTTAACTCGGCTTCATATTCATTTCAGTAATGAATATTTCAATATTTTCGTGTCCATTCAAAATCTGACATCAAAATCATATTTTGATTCTTCATTGAATATTATTTTAAAATATTCGTTATATTCTGAATTGGAATCAGACTCGATCAATTACCATATAATTTTATTTATATGGATTCCATACATCGCATGTATTCAAAAATAGTGATAAACAACTATTAAACATTCAATTCACATCCAAAGTGCGATTTACAACTGTATAAGCATTAAAAAATCAAATAACGGTTATAATAATTTGTCAATCAATTGGTTGACATACAATTAAATCCAAAGGAGATGTGAATTAATTATCATCCTTAGACCCGTGTGGGGTTTCAAACCATTAAACAAATATTATTATTTGTGTACTTGGGCGATGTGTAAAATTATCGTCCCAATATCCGTGTGGGGTTTACATCACGATCCATGTGAACTTATCTAATATTTTCGCGGTTTAATATAAACATTTTTTTTATAATGCGTATTTTTACAGTTTAATAATAATATTTATTATTTTTATTTTTGAAAGTTAAACGCAAAATTTTATTAATATCCAATATATTTACAATACAAATTACAGCATATACAAGTATGCTATGACATGTAACCATCCCTCTCTATTACTCTCCTAATTCTCAAATACTCACTCACAAAAACTCAAGTGATTACTGAAGGGAGAATTCAACAAGACTAAAGTATAAACAGCTTCTTCAGTAACCAATTTTGCACACCAATAACACTTGCATCTAACTCATCAGCCTTACCGCTATTCCCAAAAAACAATACATTTCATTACCAACTTCCATCTGATCTGACACAAGGACCAAAACATACCCAAGTGAAGAAAGGAACAAAAAAGGGGTCAGGATTGCGCCTAGTATGTCTTTTCTACGACTTCACATTGCTACCAGTAGGTGGTATGTCCTCAACTGTGAACTCGTGTCCCTTATCAAGATCATCGTCAGCCTAAAATTTACCTTTAAGTTTCTTCCCTTTGGATTTTGATGAGAGATAGGCACTCATTGATATGGCGGAGGATAATGAAAAAAAACAATAGCTGGTGGAGGAAGAATTAGATGGTCAAGAGGCTTTAAATTTGCATAGGGGGAGCAGATTGCATGACACTAGAAGAAGTTGTGCCAGTAAAAGCAGAAGAAAAATTCAAACTAGTGGAAGAAGGAGAGCTTTGACTATATATTGATGAACATGACATAATACAGTAATAGTTGAACAAGAAGCAGCAAGAGAGGCACTAGTAGATAAACCAGAAAAGGAAGAGCTAGTTCCCAAGCATGTGGAATTATCAAGACAAGAAGTAGTTTCATTACCTGTAACCTTGTTTGAAGTTTCTAAATGTTCTCTTGTATCATAAAATAGATTGCCAACCATGGCATCTATCTCATTGACTATTTTACTGGCCTGCTCCTCAGTATTAGCTGTAAAATCTGATTGAACATTGGTAACCACTTCATGATCAAATCGTCAACATCAGTTACATTCTGCTCTATGTTATCAGTAGCTAAGCTTGCAAATGAGTTAACATTTTCATTGCCAGCAACATCTGCTTTATTTGTACCCTTATTAGTATCAACCTCCTTTTTCTTCCAATACTTCTTTTTCTTGTTATAAACATTTGTCCATTTATCCTGACTACCATTTGCATGTATATTGATATGTGGCTTCTATACTTGCACATTCTCATCTGCTCGATAATCCTTCATATTAGCATTGACCTAATTATGATTATCCTTGTTCTTATTAGCATGTAACTCACATTGGATTGAATCATGGCCAAATACCTTACAGTTGACACAAATCATTAGTCTCTAGTCATAGCTAACCTTTACAATTGGACAAGTATCCCCCAATCCATCTATCTCAATAACATTAGGTAACTCATATTCAGGTGAGACTTCGACCAATGCCTTTGCATATCTGAACCTATCTAACCTTTCAATACTAATATCATAACAGATAAGTCTTCCGACATGATTCACTAGCCAATTGATGCTTATTAGAGTCCATAAAACCATGGGTATTCTATATAAATGGATACAAACAGGGACTTTTCTAACTTGAGATTGGGCCTAGCCTATAGTTGGATCCCAAACAAATATGATAAACATCCTACCACGTATGAAAATGGGAACAGATCTGAGAATTTTTTCCCTATCCAAGTCATTGGAGAATTTGAAGTAAAATTGAAACCCATCCGATTTAATATCAACCTCCCCAATTAGCTTCCAAGGCTTTCGCAAGTAATTAGTTACAGCATGAAAAGATAATGTACCATCTAGGTAAAAACCGATCAGAAAATTATTCCAGTAGTTAAGACCTTGTTTGACTAGATCTGGTATCATCTGCTTCTTTCCATCTCTCGGAATATCAAATGAAGTGGCTTATACGATACTGCGTTTCTTGGAGTAGATCAAAAAAGAGAAGCATTTGATTTTACTGGAAAAGATGCTTGCGATAGATTTGCCCATTCTAGAGGAACATCTTCCGAAGAGGAGGGATTTCCAGAGGTAGGTGGTGGGTGAGGGGGTTTAGAGGGAGGAGGGCAGATGGAAGAGGTGGAAAGGCATCGGAAGCGAAGGAGGAGGAGATAGGAGAAGAAGAATGATATGTCACTGCCTCCATTTGCTAGGTCATATGATAAAAGGACAAATTGATACCATTAATCACAAGCAATAAATATATACTCATCTATAAAAATAAATAACTGTACAAAATGGTTGAGTGAGAGAGTTCTCAGTTTTGGTTTCCACTCCATCAATCTTTAATTGATGATTTTCTTTTGAGTCAAATTAAACTTGGGTTTGATCCAAAAATGCATCTTGCTCTAAATTTGACCAAATTAGTTTTGTTGTGAAGCTCTTGACTCCATGATCGCAGCGGATCCAGTTTTGCACGATTCTACATGCGTGGTAAAAAGATATTAATGTATGAATTTTAAACAAATTAAAATAATAATTAAAAACCTTAATTAACCTCTAATTTCTTTCAACTGTCATTCCCCCCTAGATAATCGTTGTTGCCGGCAGAGGCCTCCTGGACGTCGGCCAACCACCCCAGTCCCATCTCCATTACATAGCGCGCCTGCACCTGACGTGGCGCGGCCCAGTTCGTCGCCGGTGATCCAAAATCAGCTGGAGCCTCAAATTCACGTGGTTCGAAATTCTGGCCATCGCAGGCGACGCCACGGTCACGCACCCCCACTGTTCGCTGTGCCTTGCCACAGCCGATCATCCACTTTTGAATGCCATCATTTGAAAATGCCTCCAGCGCCGCCACGAGAAAGAAATCTGATCGCTGCTCCTCTTTGAACGTCAGCGATGTTTAACTCGATTTTCCCACTGCTTCGTCCACTTTCAGGCCAAACCATTTGAAGCAAAGTTGTCAAGCATTCTCCTGTGACGGCCTGGAATTTCGCTCGATCCGAATCAGTCGTTAAACCGATCTAGACCAGTCGAAACCCCTGATCGTTTTGAGAACAGGACAAATCAGAACGCAGACGGAAGAACATTTCATTTGTTATTACAACAATTCCATCAGATATAAGAATATACAGAGTATAAATGAATAAATTACATTCGATAATTATCAGAGATTACAATAAATTACATAGCAGCGGAAAAACAATACAAAGCACAACTGAAGGTGATATACGGATACAGAGCTTTCCGGATATCATTCCAGCTGTAAACCAGGATCCTGTGAATATAAATCTGCAAAACCAAAACTACTAGCTGCCCGTGCGGAAAATAGGGGCACCCAGAGTTTAGGTTAAAACAATAAACTCCAGGTCAGTCATGTGACTAGTGTGAGAACTAAAACATTTATTTAAAACTTTACTTTAAAAGAGAGTAATTCAAGGGACCACGCCGTATAACACGGAACGGGTTTCCTCCCAAGAATACCAGTGCATAGAATAAACAACGCAATGCTTTTTCAAAAAATGAAGCTATTATAAGACCCATGTCCCATCACACAATGCAACGCAAGCCGGAGGATAGGGTTTTACCTTTTAACAGCCAAACATGCTTGGTACGTTTAAAACAAATCATTTGATACTATAATAGGTGTATAGTGTCAAATCAATTTCAATCATAAACATAAATCATAGACGGCATAAGTGCCCCATACCACTATGTCGCCATACTAGGCTCTACAAATAAAACAGAAATACACGTATTGGAAATTGGATTTCTGTCATGAGTCGAGGAAAGGGGCAAGCTCCTCTCCGCTTCGAGACACTCTAGCAAATGCCTCGGGACTACGCACTGTGGGCAACCCCGGATTCGGCTGGGCCGGTCCTCTCTTACGTTTGAGGATTAATTATTCCTGAACACACGTTTCCCGGTCCTTACAGACCTAAAATCAAGGCGCCTCATTCCAACAACCACAAAGGTGAAAAGTATATAAATGTCAGGGCTGGTAAGTCACTGACACCACCAAAGCTAGAAAGAAACGTCGTGTTCTCCCAGCGGTCTGTATCCCGTTTTAACTCATACCGAGGTGTGAGGCTCGCGAATTCACGTTATACACAAAGCTGCCACGTAGGTCGTGCTTTGATCATCAACCACAAGACTTTGCTTTTCAACAGAAGCCTTGATCCATGCAACTTAGCATGCCACACAGGCAATTCATGCCATTCGATTGATATCTATCGATATATAAGCTCTAAGCTCGTACGTCTCAGAGAAGGGCGTTAAGCAAGAGAATAAATTCTCCGCCGCCAAACAGATATATATTTAACAGAAATCAGTCAACACAGAATAAAATCCAATGTCAGACACGCAATCCATTTACAAGTTCGTTCTGGGTCTGAACGAAACCGGAGGCACTTTCCTCGCATATCCATCGATCTCCAAGTACGTCTGGATGATCACCAACTGATTCCCTCATCTCGAGTGTACAGCCCAATCAAGATCATCGGTAATCACCCAAACGATGTGAAGACATCCGGTCTTCAACCACCGTCTTCATCTTCGACATATCGTCGAATCGGTTATTCAGAATGGGTAAAAACCCAGCCTTTCCGAACAACCCGCGTATATTAAAAACAAATGTCACACCAACACAACATATGCCTCATTCCAATTCAGTAGTCACTAACCGCAAATTAGCAAGAGAACAATTTCCCAAATATTAACCCCGAAGGCCGAAACCAACATCAGATCAATACCCAAAAAACCATTCTTCTTAACTAACCTACAGCTAGTTTCTAAATTTCACATTCTTAGGGAAAGGTTCCCATTAATTTTATCCAAGATAAATTCTTTAAAATTTATCCTTTAATCTTCCTTTGGATGTCATTTCAAACCAAATTATGGTTTTTCAAACTAGTCGAGATTAGCGAACCACACCGGAGTAATTATTTTTTTTATTTCTCAATCCCAACCTATTCATCCCATGAAGAAAAACTGGTAATACTCCATATTTAACACCACAGTGTTGTCGGTAAAATTTATTACCATTTCACGTTCAAATTTGATTAAAGATTTGACTACCGTTTTGGAGCAAAACTGGTGATACTCCATTCTCGCTCATTTTCTAAATTTAATAATTTATATAATCAATTAACATTTCAATCTAATTGCAGATTCATTAAAACTTCTTTTTCTGGGTTAAAGAACTAGTGTCGTTTAAAACACATTTCACGATAAACCCAAATCACATTCTATTTAGTATCGGGTTAAAGAACTAGTGTTATTTAAAACACAGTTCATGATAAACCCATGAATCAATTCTATTTAAACCCATTTCAAATCCAGTTTATTTATTTAAAAATAAATGGGTTTTAATTTCAGTTCAAAACTAGTTCATTTCGATAAAAGTCTATTTTTATCTTTTCAAATATTGAGTTTTTCATCCTAATTTTTCCCAAATCATTTCTTATGATTTTACACAAATTATTAATATTTTTAATAATTTTATCAAGGCCCGTACAGTCGATTTTCAACAACGGCCATCGAACTGCACTTATAGCGACCTTTTCCAAATTTGATTTGGACGTATCTCCAAATCCAACCGTTAGATTTCAAATTTCAAATACTCGTTAGAAATCTCTTTTCGATACTAACCCAACGGTTCCGGTTTTAGGAGAATCCGACGGTCGGATCTCCCGTAATGTCCGTTCGAAGTTAATGGTCGAAATTCGCGAACTGCCACGGCGCGGCGCATTCTATTCAGGCCATTATATTATATATATAATATATATTTCGTCGATTCCTATTTAAAACGAATTTTATAAATAGTTTTGAATTCGTTTCAAAAACAATTTCAACCTTTATTTCAAATTCAAATCAAAATTGAATTTTCTGTTATAAATCCTTTTTACTTTCATTTTTATTGGATTTCAATTCAAATCGATTTTAATTCGATTCGAATTCATTTTCTTTTCAATTCAATTCGAATTCGTTTTCTTTTCAATTCAATTCGAATTCGTTTTCTTTTCAATTCAATTCGAGTTCGTTTGCTATTTAATTCAAATCAAATTCATTTTACTGTTCAATTCAAATCAAATTCGTTTTCTATTCAATTCAATTCGAATTCATTTTCTTTCAATTCAATTCGAATTCATTTTCTATTCAAATCAAATTCAATTCGTTTTCTATTCAATTCAAATTCAATTCGTTTTCTATTCAATTCAAATTCAATTCATTTTCTATTCAATTCAAATTCAATTCATTTTCTATTCAATTCAATTCAAATTGGTTTTCTATTCGATTCAATTCAAATTGGTTTTCTATTCGATTCAATTCAAATTGGTTTTCTATTTGATTCAATTCAAATTGGTTTTCTATTTGATTCAATTCAAATTGGTTTTCTATTCGATTCAATTCAAATTAGTTTTCTGTTCGATTCAATTCAAATTGGTTTTCTATTCGATTCAATTCAAATTGGTTTTCTATTCGATTCAATTCAAATTTAAAAACGAATATAATCGATATAAATATCGTTCGCGTCAAAATAGCGCATCTCTAATCAATATGGCTTTATATATTTCAATAATTCCGTTATTCTATTCAACAAATGAATATTTATTTTATTCAATACATGAATCTATACTTCTGTCAACACATGACTAATCTCAATGAATGAGTATTGTCCACGTGTGACTAAATTTTATTGTTAAAATATTTCGTTCAACACATGACTAATCTCAACGGATGAGTACTGTCAACACATGAACCTTTATTTTATAATATTCTTTATTTTCTAAATTGGAAGGAGGCCCAATCAATTACCATATAAAGTTAATTATATGGATTCTATACAACACATGTATATAATAGCAACGACAAATAATCAACCATCATCCATGGTGCACTACACTGTATAAGCATCAAATATAAATATCTAATGCTTATAACAGCCTGTCAATCAATCGATCGACAAACAACTAATTATTGGGATTAGTGTCTGTCGTATTTTATCCCAATACCCGTGTGGGGTTTCAAACAATCAAACACAGATTTTATTTGTGCAGTTGGGCGATGTGTAAAATTTATCGTCCCAATCAATGTCCTTCAAATAGGTGTACATAAACAAACCATCCGGTTTGTAAATGAATATTTATTTATTCACATTCACGTCAAAAATTATATTTTTAACGATAAAACATTTTATTTCAACACATGAATTTTTATTCAGTTCATTTATCAAATAAAATGATATATTTATTTTTCTAACTTATTTTTAGAAAATTTCGGTGGCATAACGGCGCGATACTAGAAACGGGATGAGGCCTAGCCTTATCCCCGGTCTAGTGAAGGCCCACGCCATTCACACATCAATCAAATCCATTCCATTTCACCAAACAATTTAATTCAAACCAAATAATCTAACCAACTACACAACCAAACAAACAAGTCCATGGTCTGTGGACGATTGTGTCGGGTGCTACTAAACACCGTCTGCATCCTAGCATATATATATATATAACTAGAAAAAGGAATTTTGAGTGAGAAGTTCTCACCAATAGCTATCCAATTCCACGACACTTCATTTATAGAAAATCTTGTCGTTCTTGCCTTTTGTCACTTTCGTTGCCCGTAGTCACTACATATATAAAAATCACATTTTTATATACTGATGTCTTTAAAATAAAAATCACATTTTTATTTGTTCACTTTCAATTTAAAAATCATATTTTTTTTTTATCACTTCATATATTTAAAATCGAATTTTTACCTCGCTATTCAATATAAAAAAATCGAATTTTTACTTTACTATTCAATATATAAAAATCGAATTTTTACTTCGCTATTCAATATATAAAAATCGAATTTTTACTTCGCTATTCAATATATAAAAATCGAATTTTTACTTCGCTATTCAATATATAAAAATCGAATTTTTACTTCGCTATTCAATATATAAAAATCACGTTTTTATTATAAAAATCATCTCTTTATAAAACAAAGATCACAACTTTTATATGAATAAAAATCGTTTCTATTCTTGTATGTGTTAAAAATCTTTACTTTTCACTTTTCAAAATCTAAACTTTCAAATCGGATTTTTATAACACTAAAAATCCTATCTTTGTGTGATTAAAACTGAAATCAAACAATGTTTATATATATATACTGAATTTAGATCACTAAGAAACCCTATTTTTAATTACTTTAAATAAATAAAACAAAGAAGTGAACAAAATAAAACTTACAGGCTAAAGTTGGTGGGGTTGGCGACATCGAGGGGGTGTTGATGGGCGGAGAGCGGTGCAGGCGGCAGGCGGAGGGGGGTCCACGGGGTTCGACGTGGTGCTTGGGATTCGCGATTAGAACTAGAGAAGGAGGAGAGGCGTGGCGAGAGGACAGAGATGGAGGAGAAGGCGGCGTGGTGTAGAGAAAGAAGAAGAAGAGGCCGCGACAGCAGCAACAGGGGGGTCGCTGCGCCTGAAGCGCGGTTGGAAGGGGAGGACGGAGACGGAAAAGGGGGGCGCCTGGCAGCGCGGTGGCGCGCTGCTCGGAGGAGCGGCGACGCTCCTCCCTCTTCTTTTTTTTTTTTTTATTCTGTTGAAAATGAATTTCAACGTGGGGGCAGAAGTTAAAGGGAGAGGGAGGGAGGAGGATTTTTTTATTTAATTTCAAAAAGTTGACTTTTTCATACGACCTCTAAACGAGACCCACCGCCTGTCGTCCACAGCGTTTTACCCCCATTCCGAACACATGGGATATGTACTATAAGCTGATTCGGTCGTTACAATCAGTTTTCGTCAAAATCAACATATAACTCTATATATTGAATTTAAACGCGCATTTCATTATACCAGGGTCACATACTAACTCTAAAAATTCTCGAAAAATATTTTCTAGTTTCGTATTGACGATACGGTCCTAACAAAACAAGTTTCGTCGAATTCTGAGACCATTTGGAAAATGGCCATTTTCCAGTCGATTAAAATCAACTTAAACTGGTCAAACGCGTTTTCCTTTGCCATGCTCACATATTGATTCAAAAAATTATGAAATTTGAAATCTAGCAATAATTTGACATCACGGACCCAACAAATATGGTTTCGTCGAAATCCGAGGTCGTTTGCAAAATGTCAATTTTTAAGGGCCTGAATTCCATAGCGACTATTCAGAATATTCAGCTGGACATATCTTTTGATTCCCGCTATGAAATTTCGATTTTTCAGATTCGTTGGAAAGATATTATCAATTAGATCCCATTATTTTTGGTTTCACTAAAATCCGGATTGTTTTGCACCCGGTACATTCATTTGAAGTTTGAAATCGAATTATCGAACTACCGCGCCATTTTCAATTCCATTTATAATTATATATAATTATTTATATTCTAACGACGACGTATATAATATATACGTTCGAATTCTATTCAAAATAAATTTCTCGTCGATATTATTTAAAATAATATATTTTAAATATGCAAAATTCGCTAAAATTGCCAAAATAAAAAATTTAAACTGGCTCAGATTTTCGGGTTGTTACAATCTCCCCCACTTAAAACTTTTCGTCCCCGAAAAGGAACAAAGTCGAAAGTGGTTTGATTAATCAACTCTACGTTCGATCTGGCTTCCATTCTCCAACTTTTCAGTTTCTGAGAATTTTCAAATTCTTCAAAAATTTGGCTAACACCCTAAATTTTCAAAAAAATTCGCCATAACCTCCCCTGCACCGGGAGCCACAGGAAAATCCCGAAATTGCCATACAGGCCTTCTGATCTCAAAAAGAAAAAGAAAATGCCAAGCGGCTAGCCAATCGGCTAATAAAATCATTATCACCCAAACAAAACAGTAAATTATATAGTAAACATGTACCTATTTGTCGGGCAAACAAATTTTATTCTCTGCTCTAGCCTCCTTGCTATGACCTGTTCAATGTAAGTACATATATATGCAAGCAAATGCAACCAATTTTCAATATAGTTCAATATTTGATGCAATTAGGCATAATGGTTCAGAATTATCAAACAAATAAACAAATAAACAAATAACACAAACATCAATCAATTAGTGAATTAGAGTTTCAAATTCATAATTTGATACATATACAGAAAATCATGTTTCTGATGCCAATTCACAACAATTAATCTATCTATATTAGTTTTGGTTCTCACACCAGTCTAATGGAGATTTATAGATATCACACCTTCGAAACACGAACATAAATTTTGGTGATGGAGCTCCATCATCAAAATCATCTCCGAGCGACTAGAGTGTAATCCTATATCTATCTAGTATATTAAAACTTCGAATATATGTTCATGACGCATATATGCAAAAATTTTATATATCAGATTGTCCATATTCAAAATAAATAAATAATCAAATACGTATAAAGCGATTTAAATTTCAAAACAAAATTTGTTTTTATTTGAAAAATGTACTCTTCACACTCGTTCTAGGATACTACTGATCCTATCTCTAACGAGTCATTCTAATTGGATATTACTAATCCAATATCTGATGAATTCTTTCGTATGGTTCTAATGTGTCTTGTTCTCGAGCAATGTAAACCAAAGCTCTAATACCAAATGTGACGGCCTGGAATTTCGCTCGATCCAAATCAGTCGTTAAACCGATCTAGACCAGTCGAAACCCCTGATCGTTTTGAGAACAGGACAAATCAGAATGCAGACGGAAGAACATTTCATTGCTATTACAACAATTCCATAAGATACAAGAATATATAGAGTATAAATGAATAAATTACATTCGATAATTATCAGAGATTACAATAAATTACATAGCAGCGGAAAAATAATACAAAGCACAACTGAAGGTGATATACGGATACAGAGCTTTCTGGATATCATTCCAGTTGTAAACCAGGATCCTGTGAATATAAATCTGCAAAACCAAAACTACTAGCTGCTCGTGCGGAAAATAGGGGCACCCAGAGTTTAGGTTAAAACAATAAACTCCAGGTTAGTCACACTACAAGAAAAGTTAATTTTCTTAGCATAATGGTACGGCGTTTTTGAACCGGTTGCCATCATCGTCAGTAAATTAATCAACATTCATGTTGCGCACGCTATGAGAAGGCAGTTAGGCGCCAAATGTATTTCATTTCCCTCCGTTTCCAGAAATTCCCATCCCAAAATTTTTCCCCAAATTCAATTCACCGTCCAAACTTAACTAAAAATATACTTCCGTGAAAGGAAATTTCTTAGCCAGCAACCCTAGTTCCCAAATTTCTTCCCATTGGAGCAGTGGATTGGCCCAGCCACAACCATCACCTTCACAGACTCATTCCGCAAGGGATCCCTATTGCAAGCTCGTCTCCGTTTGCCCTCGTTACAGCCTTGTCAGCGGAAGCGATAGTGAGCCCGACGTTTGCTGTAGAGCTCCAAGAGGTGAAAAACAAAATTTCCTTTTTAGATATTGATAACATGTGATAGATTAACTAAATTCAATCGATATGGTCTAAAAACAATGCTCTTACAATTTTGTTTTGGTTTAAAAAAGTTGCAATTTTGATTTCTATACTCTATTTTTTTTTGTATTTGTGTGGCTGCTCTATTTAAAGAGAATGTTTTTTTGCCGTTTGGTTCATATCCAATCTTGTGTGCTCGGTTTGAATGCATGTATTTTCTGTTTGAGATCTACTAGAATTTCATGACAATAGTGAGTTTGAATGCATGTATTTATGTACTTTGAATGCATATATATAAACGCACACAAAAAGCCAAATTATTTTTATGTATTTTGCATTTTTGTTTTGAAATTTGCTTCTTCTGCTATTTTGAGTGTGATGTTTTATTATTATATGAAAGAAGATTAAGACAATATAATGTTAGTGAATGGATTTTTCTGAAGGTAAAAGAATGAGCTAAGAATAATAATTTTAATGTTCCTACTAAAAGTAATTCCTGTCCATTTCATATTAAATGGCCTACTACTTAACTTTGTCCGTACTGTAAGATGTACTGAAATTAGTTATCATTATTGTTTATTAATGATTTTTTAAAATAATTATCTCTACAAATCCTACAACAAAATGTTAATGTGACGATGAATACCAATTAAGTATCAAAACATTTCAGAATTATCACTGTTGTATATAGATAATATTTTGAAACTATGTGTGACGCTAATCATCACATTGACATTTTTCCTTGGGATTAGCTACCTTCACTGATTAACTATTGTTTAATACATATTAAATGAATAAACAGTCGTTTTTTACTATGTGTTAAAAAGATTGGTTGCTGATAATCATAATTCAACTACAATTAACCAAATAATATACAACCAAGTCTCATTCTTACTCTATGAAAATTAATAAACAAGGTTAAATAAATTTTTGTTATCGATTCATATGTGCCAGCATGGACCACAATGGTAGCTGTTTGTGCAGCAGAAGCTGCAATCAACGATAACCGCTCAGCATTTCCCAACTTGAAAACTATTATTTGGAAAAATTATACTAAAATCTACGTCTTATACCATAAAAGCAACCACGCATAATGTTTGATACACTGCAAAATTTTTAGTACCACGTATTGAGTAGAAACCTAATATTAATATTGGCATGGACCTAAAATTGCACAGTTATTAAACAAGCAGGTTTTTATGGTCATATTTAATCAAAGAATAAAGCAAGAAACAACTTATAGCAGAAGTGGAAATTCGACCAACAAAAAGTGGCAGAAGAAAGGAAGCGCTCAAATGAATTATTTTATAAACATAGTAAACAAAGAAAAAACATTCTTCCCACTACATATAAACAGGCAATTCCAAAGTAAACAATACCCTCATTTTGTAGCAAGCCTTTTTAGGGGGCTTTGCTGCCTTTTTTGATGGTTCTTGGTGCCATTCATGATATGTTAAAAGTGGAAAATATATTTTGAAGTACATTTATTAGATTGGAGCAGAAATTGAATTCATGACTTTTTGCTAATACATTTGTTTATATGTCAAGTGATAAAATGATACAATTTCTTTATAACAAGTGCATGCTCATATGAACAAATTTTTAGTTCTTAAATGCAAAAAAGTACATTTATTACATCGGTGCTAAGATATGTTTTCTGCTTCATATGAGCAGGTTTTTTATTCTTAAATGCAAATAAAGTACATTCTTGTATGAACAAGCTTCATATGATACGTTTTTTACTATTGATATTTTGTTAATACACTATATATTGGGGATTGTTAAAGGGACTCCACATTTGGGTAAGGGGAGGATAATTTTAAGGGGACTTCAACTTTTTTTTTTGTTAAGTGGGGTCTGGTTTATTTAAAAAAGAAAAGAAAAGGAGAGCAAACTACCCAAGGCTTATCACTTATGTTAAACTCTAACTTACTAAATTCAACACAAATAACAAACTTGAGAATTACTAAACATCTCAATTACTCAAATTAGATACAACATATTAGATTAAAATTTTTGTTTTTGCATTTATTTTAAATTAACCATACCAATTCTAATATGAAATTAAAATTAATTATCTAATATGATGCCTTCTGATCACCCATGAAGCTTTCTTGTGTCTCCATTACATTAAATATATCTATTTTTTATTTTTATGTGCATCATTAATTGTTAACATTAATTAAGGTTTAAGTTTCATGGTTTATTTTAATGAGGATTATAGGGGGTTAATATCAGAATTTTAATTTACATGTTTAAGGGGAGGCTTATTTATTTTGTCCTCCACAAAACAATTATACAATAAATAAAAATTGGTCCTCCCCTTAACCAAATGCGGAGTTCCTTTAACAATCCCCTATATATTTACAGGTACATTTGTTAGATTGGCGTATAGATTGAATACATGAATTTTTGCAAGTGGATGACTTATCAAGAATAGGTTTTAAACTCTTAAATTCAATAAAAAAATAAAAATAAAAAGTGGGTAAGAAATTGATTCATATCTTTCTATCACTAGATTTTTTTTTCAACCGCTAGCGACAACCTTATTATAATATTCACAACAATGGATGAGCCAATTCTTAGCTCACGCTAATATTCTAGCTTACTTTTGTTGTATCATATTTTTCTAATCCGAGTAGTTAATTAATGATAGTACTTCATATTTATTCTAAACCAAAGATTAAATCATGTAATCATAATTGATTTTTAATATATTTGTGACAAAACAAAGAAATGAATGTGGATTAATTTTCTTCCATAGTTATATACAAAAGCACAGTAGTCTTAAATTTATATTTCAATCTTGAATGTTGGCATTTTAAGAAATTCCAGATTTAATATAATCAATCAAGTGAAGTATAACATAACCTTTCCTTAAAGTTTTTCTTATATTCCTGATTCACATGCTAATATAAGAAGAACCAAAATTTTGCCTTGCAAAAAAAAGAAGAACCAAAATTTTGTCCACCATTCCATTAGCCTGCAACTTAAATGTTAGTTTAGCGTTTTTACTATTTTTTAACTCATTAAATTAAATGAATATAAATTTTGTTAAAATAAAGCGACTTGCACTTCAGTTTATTTTTCAATAAAATGGAAAATCTTTTGCTAAGGAGTAACAAAATTATTTGGTAAATCATGAGTTCAATGAAATAAGAGAAGTTATTTAAAGATTATTGCAAATTTCCTCCTTTTTGTTAAAAGAATTGGCAATTACAAATACCTAGTGTTTCTTTCAAATAGAAATTTATTTCTCACAATAAATGAAATTCATTAATCATGTAAGCATGTTGTTTTATTTTAGTTTGAATTTGTTTTGTTGTCTCATATTATATTAAATGTTTGCATTATAAAATTGACAAGAAACAATATTAATCGAAGTATAACTAGCTACTAATTTATTTAGTTTCTTTTAAATTTGCAATAGAAGCTTATGATGATGATGGGATTTATTGGATAGTAATAAAGAATAGGAGATGAGATTTCTTTTTCCCATTATTTTATAAATACGTACATTCATTTACTTTGTTAAAAATCTTCTTCATTTGTTAATTTTCTATAATATTCTTTCATTTGATGATTTACAATACTAAATGTTTTACTTTTAGGTTTTATGCTTGCTTTGACACTTTGGAAATGAAGGTGTATAAAAGGTCGAGAAGGAATCATGATTCATCTTTTCAGATAATTGCTAAGAAGATGGAAATTGTTATGATATGTTATATTTTGTGTTTAATAGAATAAATGATGAAGTGATGCTAACGGGTTGCTAAAATAAGATTTCCAATGGATGGTTTTCAATAGAGTTAATGTTTATTTAATGAAAAGCATTTAATATATGAGCAAAATGCTCAAATATTTAATACATGTACAACATTTTCTATCAATAATGAAATGCAAGAAGCATTTAATGTTTAGATATCACTTTGGCATCTTTTCAAATTGGCATATAAAATTAAAGTGACTAATCACTCAAAATGTTGCATAGTTGATTGTTGATTGCTAATTATGTGCCATATTTGGTAAATACTAAGTAGAGGCAACCGATTAAGTCCATTTCAATAGTACTTATTAGTAATAATTTTATGCTTAGATTTCAAATGTTATTTTGCATAAACCACGTTGTAATTTCACTCAGACTGCAGCTTGTAAATCTCAACAACCTTGCCATATACACTGCACTTTTGTTCTCTTTAGCCATACAACTTAGGTACTTTTGGCTTTCTATTCATAGTTGCAAGCTGACTACATTTTGATGCATCATTGCAACACAGCGCATATGAAAGCTAGTTTACTTCATTCAATTCATTTTGTGCATCAACCCGTGTTGGAGTCCAGTTTGACATGCACCATCATGCTTCCCTCTTGACAAGCTGATTGCTTCTTCTTATTGGCTTCAACTGTTCATTCTACTATACATGGCTCTTGACCGCTTTATCTATTTTTGTATTTAAGGTGTCTCATATCTACGGTGCTTCAGCAACTGCCGTCTGCTTATCTACATCATGAACTGTATTTATGCACTATAGTCATCAAAATTCCATACTTCAGGTGATTAATTTTGTGTATTATCGCGACCTATTATGCATATGTTATGAAGACTGCTTTTGTTCACGTGGTTCATCTCAAATTAGCATTTTTGTGAGTTCACAATCGATAGGAACAACTAATTCAGGTGATGAATATTCTTCCACTGTGACTTACGATTGGGTAAAAAGTAGGAATTGAATCAGCAGTGTTAATTGTTTAAAAATATATTTTAACTCTTTTTTCCATTAATTTTGCCAATCATCGGTTGAAGTAGAATCAACTGAAAATAAAGTTAAACCATTTTCTATTTGCTGCTGTGTTCTTTGAAATTTCAGACTTGAACTGTCTTTTGTCTTCGTAGATTTAACACATGTGGCACAACATTTTGTTTCTTTATTTTAGTGTTTGGGATTACTAACAGTACTGCCTTCCTGTCTGTGGCTCATCTTAGGCTCTCATATAGGAGTTTAATTTCTGGAAAGTATTCATTTTGATTTTTCGTCAATCACATTATTATTTTGTCTAATTTGTGACTAATACTGTGTCAGGAAACAAGGTTATTGAGTATTGCAAGTGCTAATACGAACTCAATAAACTTATACATTTACAATCGTAGTTTTAACTGCATCGACTCTACTATTAAATAAAATTTTGCTAGTTATTTTTTATTTTAATTTTACTGGTTCATTTCTGTAAAGTGAGAGTATCCTTTTCTTTTTGTTTTGGTGGTACTTTTGTTGTTTTTTGTGTAATCCTATTATAAGAAGGCAATATTTGGCGAACTTGTTCCACTCTTGCTGACAATGGACCGAGTAGCTATAACGTATAAAAAAGAACCAGTATACCAGGTTTGCTTGAAAAGAATTAACTAGGTTTCTATAAAATTGTAACAACCCGGAAAATCTGGGCCAGTTTAAAATTTTTATTTTGGCAATTATAGCGAGTTTTGATTATTTAAAATGAATTATTTTAAATAATATCGGCGAGAAATTTATTTTGAATATAATTCGAACGTATATATTATACGCGTCGTCGTTAGAATATAAATATTTATATATAATTATAAATAGAATTGAAAATAGCGCGGTAGTTCGATAATTCGATTTCAAACTTCAATTGAATGTACCGGGTGCAAAACAATCCGGATTTTTGTGAAACCAAAAATAATGGAATCTAATAGTGAATATCTTTCCAGCGAATCCGAAAAATTAAAAGTTCGTAGCGGGAGTCAAAAGATATGTCCAGTTGAAAATTCTGAATAGTCGCTATGGAATTCAGGCCCTTAAAAATGGACATTTTGCAAACGACCTCAGATTTCGACGAAACCACTTTTGTTAGATCCGCACGGTCAAGTTATTGCTAGGTTTCAAATTTCATAATTTTTCGAATCAATATGTGAGCGTGGCAAAGGAAAACGCGTTTGACCAGTTTCAGTTGATTTTAATCGACTGGAAATTGGCCATTTTTCAAACGGCCTCAGAATTCGACGAAACTAGTTTTGTTAGGACCGTATCGTCAATACGAAGCTAGAAAATATTTTTCTGGAATTTTTCTAGTTAGTATGTGACCCCGGTAATTTGAAATGTGCGTTTAAAATTCAATATAAAGATTTAAATGTAAATTCAACGGAAACTGATTCAAACGGTCGAATTGGCCTGCGATACATATCCCATTGTGTTCGGAATGGGGGTAAAACGCTATGGACGGCAGGCGGTGGGCCTCGTTTAGTGGTCGTATGTAAAAGTCAACTTTTTGAATAATTAAATAAAAAAAATATATATTTTAATTCCCTTCCCTCCTTTATCTCCTTTCTGGCCCCCCCCCTTTCCTAAATTAAATCGGCAGAAAAAAAAAAACCCTAACGACTATCGACGACGCCCCCCCTGAAGCGCCGCCGCCACCCTCTCTTCCCCACCTCCGGCGAACGCTGGCCCAACCCCCCCCCCCTCTTCTCCGACGTCTTCCTTCTCCCTCTCCCTCGCGTTCTGTTCTCCCTTCGAAACCCTCCCCCAATCACAGAATAGACGGAAGCATCCAACCCCCCCCCCCCCAACCATCGCCCACCGCTCCGCCTGCCGCACCCCCTGTGGCCCCCACGACCTCCGCCCGACCTCGCTACAGCCCCCCCTGTAAGTTTACTTTTTTTTTCTTTTTCTTCTGATTTTTATTTTACTGTTTTTTTTTTCTGATTTTTATTTTAGATGTAAAGACTGATTTTTATTTTAGATATAAAAACTGAAATTTTATAAAGAATAAAAACTGATTTGCAAAAATAATTAAAACTAATTTGTTTAAAGAATTAAAACTGTTTTTAAAGAAAGTTTAAAACTGATTTTTCGAAAAAGATTTGAATTTAAAAATAAAAATTCGATTTTTATATATTGAACTTCAAAATAAAAATTCGATTTTTATATATTGAACTTCGAAATAAAAATTCGATTTTTATATATTGAACTTCGAACTGAAAATTCGATTTTTATATATTGAATAGCGAACTAAAAATTCGATTTTTATATATTGAACTTCGAACTAAAAATTTGATTTTTATATATTGAATAGCGAACTAAAAATTCGATTTTTATATATTGAATAGCATAGTAAAAATTCGATTTTTTACATATGTAGTGACTACGGGCAACGAAGATGACGATGATGCGATAACAATGAAGATTCCTATCAATGAAGTGCCGTGGAGATTGGATAGCTTTCGTTGAGAACTTCTCACCTTTCAATTAAATTTTTCTAGTTATATATATATACTAGGATGCAGACGGTGCTTAGTTGCACCCGACACAATCGTCCACAGACCATGGACTTGTTTGTTTGACTGTTTGGTGATTGATTGCGATATTGGTTTGAATGTGATTTGTGGTGTGAAAAATCGAATCGATAAATTGGTTAGGATTAGACGTGTGCCGTTATAAGGCGAAGGAGTAAGGCTAGGTTAGACTCTTACTCCAAATTTTGTGGTTTGCATAACGAATTGATTTGATTGATGTGTGAATGGCGTGGGCCTTCACTAGACCGGGGATAAGGCTAGGCCTTGTCCCGTTTCTAGTATCGTGCCGTTATGCCGCCGAAATTTTCTAAAATATGTTAGAAAAATAAAAATATCATTTTTATTGAATAAATGAACTGAATAGAAATTCATATGTTGGAATAAAATGTTTTATCGTTAAAAATATAATTTTTAACGTGAATGTGAATAAATAAATATTCATTTACAAACCAGACGGTTTGTTTATGTACACTTATTTGAATGACATTGATTGGGACGATAAATTTAACACATCGCCCAACTGCACAACTAAAATCTGTGTTTGATTGTTTGAAACCCCACACGGGTGTTGGGATGAAATATGAATTTCACTCATCCTGATTGATTAAATACGTCGATCGATTGATTGACAGGCTGTTATAAGCGTTGAATATCTATATTTGATGCTTATACAGTGTAGTGCACTTTGGTTGATGGTTGATTATTTTTCAATGCTATTATATACATGTGTTGTATGGAAATCCATATAATTAATTTTATATGGTAATTGATTGGGCCTCATTCCAATTTGAAAAATAAAGAAAATTTGAAAATAGAAATTTATGAAGCCGTGTTGATTAGATTGACGCCATTTTGACGTGAACGATATTTATATCGACTTTATTCATTTTAAAATGAATATTGAAAAGTGATTTCGAAATCGACGATTTCGAAATGAATTGAAAACGATTTCGAAATGAAGTGAATTGAAAACGATTTCGAAATGAATTGAATTGAAAACGAATTCAAAGTGAATTGAAAACGATTTCGAAATGAAGTGAATTGAAAACGATTTCGAAATGAAGTGAATCGAAAACGATTTCGAAATGAAGTGAATTGAAAACGATTTCGAAATGAAGTGAATTGAAAACGATTTCGAAATGAAGTGAATCGAAAACGATTTCGAAATGAAGTGAATCGAAAACGATTTCGAAATGAAGTGAATTGAAAACGATTTCGAAATGAAGTGAATTGAAAACGATTTCGAAATGAATTGAATTGAAAACGATTTCGAAATGAATTGAATTGAAAACGAATTCAAATTGAATTGAAATTTGAATTGAATAGAAATGAATTTTAAAACGAATCTATAAAGAAGAATTCAATTGTGATTTTAATTGAAAAGGAAGTTGAAAATGTTTTTGAAACGAATTCAAAACTATTTATATAATTCGTTTCAAATAGAAATCGACGAAGTATATATTATATATATTATATATATAATATAATGGCCTGAATAGAACGCGCCGCGCCGCGGCAGTTCGTGACTTTCGACCATTTATTTCAAACGGACATTACGGGAGATCCGACCGTCGGATTCTCCTAAAACCGGAACCGTTGGGTTCGTATCGAAAAGAGCTTTCTAATGAATATTAGAAATTTGAAATCTAACGGTTGGATTTGGAATTATGTCCAAATCAAATTTGAAAAAGGTCGCTGTAAGTGCAGTTCGATGGCCATTGATGGAAATCGACTGTACGGGCCTTGATAAAATTATTAAAAATAGTAATAATTTGTGTTAAATCATAAGAAATGATTTGTGAAGATTTGGGATGAAAAACTCCATATTTGAAAAGATAAAAATAGATTTTTATCGAAATGAACTAGTTTTGAACTAGAATTATAATTCTATTTATTTTTAAATAAATAAAATTGAATTTGTGATGGTTTTGAAAATAACCAAAATTTCCAATGATTGCATTGGAGTGGATTTGAATCGAAATTGTCTTCGGAATATTTCGATGTTGGAATTCGTGATTATACAGATGTTGTTATGGAAATTGGAAAGATATATATTTATATCGTTATTTCCAATACGACATTTGTTAGTCGTAGAATTCGATATTGAATATAAGCCGATATATTTTCTATTCAGAGCCTTGTATTGAATATCGAATGTGATTTGGGTTTGTCGCGAGTGGTGTCTTCACTAACACTATTCTTGAACCCAGTTGAGAAAAGGTTAAATCTTTTTATTTAGATTTAATGAAGTGTACCAATTAAAGAATATTTAATTGGAATTGAATTGATATTGATTTTTGGGTTTATCGTGGACAGTGTTTTAAATAACACTCGTTTTTTAACCCGATAATCAATGGGATGTGACTTTGGGTTTATCGTGAACTGTGTTTTAAATGACACTGATTCTTTAACCCAGTCAAAGATTAAAACTAAGTGGAGTTTTAATGAATCTTTAAATAGATTGAAAAGATCGAGAATGGAGTATCACCAGTTTTACTCCAGGCGATAGTTAAATCTTTAATTAGATTTGAACGTGAAATGGTAATTGAATTACCGATAACACTGTGGTGTTAGATATGAAGTACTACCAGTTTTACTTCATGGGATGAATAGGTTGGGATTGGGAAATAAAATAAATGATTACTTCGGTGTGGTTCGCTAATCCCGACTAGTTTGAATTGATATTCAAAGGAGATTAAAGAATAAATTTAAAGAATTTATCTTGGATAAAATTAATGGGAACTTTTCCCAAAGTATAGGAATATTTGAATAAAAGAATATTCTGAATTGGAATGAGGCGTATGTTGTGTGTGTGTAACATTTTTATAATATATACGCGAGTTATTCAGAAAGACCGGGTTTAGCCCATTCTGAATAACTGATTCGACGTGGTGTCGAAGATGAAGACGGTGGTCGAAGACCAGAAGTCTTCACGTCGTTTGGGTGATTGCTGATGATCTTGATTGGGCTGTACACCCAAGAAGATGGAAACAGTTGGTGATCGTCCAGACGTACTTGGAGATCGATGGATATGCGGGGTACTAGGTGCCTCCGGTTTCGTTCAGACCCAGAACGGACTTGTAAATGGACTGTGTGTCTGACATTGGATTTTAGTCTGTGTGCTTGATTTCTATTAAATGTATATCTGTTTGGCGGCGGAGAATTTATTCTCTTGCTTAACGCCCTTCTCTGAGACGTACGAGCTCAGGGGTTATATATTGATGGATATCAAACGCATGGAGTGAATTGCCTGTGTGGCATGCCTAAGTGGCAATTGATCTAGGCTTCTGTTGAAAAGCAAAGTCTTGTGGTGATGATCAAAGCACAGCCTGTGTGGCACAGCTTTGTGTAACGTGAATTCGCGAGTTTCACACCCGGTATGAACCAAAAACGGGAGACGGACCTCAGGGAGGACTTGCGTTTCTTTCTAGCTAGAAGTGGCGTCAGTGGTTTTACACGCCCTGACGAGTTTGACTTATGTGGTTGTTGCTGTTGCGAGGCGCCTCGGTTTGATCGGACGATCCGGGTCCGATGGAGTCATTTGTTGGCTCATTTACGCCCCATAGGGCGGAGAGACGTAGTGTTCAGGCATAATAATCCACATCGGTGGACCGGCCCTGACGATCCAAGGCCCACCTGAGTCTGGGACCTGAGACATGGGCTAGATTGTCTCGAATCGGTTGAGGACTATCTTTTGCCTCGGTTCATAGACGGAAATCCAATTTCCAAATACGTGACTTTGCGGTTTTATTTGTAAACCTATATATGGTGACATAGTGGGATGGGGCGCTCTTGCCGCCTATGATTGATACTTATGATTTGAAGTTGTTTTATACACTATGCACTTATAGTAGTATCAAATGATTTGTTTTAAAACGTATCAAGCATTCTTTGGCTGTTATAAGGGAAAACCCTATCCTCAGCTGCGTTGCATTGTGTGATGGGACCTGGGTCTTATAACAGCTTCATTTTTCTTTATTTGGCATTGCGTTGTTTTGTTTATGCACTGGTGTTCTTGGGAGGAAACCCGTTCCGTGTTATACGGCGTGGTCCCTTGATTTACCTAACTTTAAAAATAAAGATTAATAACTGTTTTAGTTCTCACACCAGTCACATGACTGACCTAGAGTTTATTGTTTTAACCTAAACTCTGGGTGCCCTTATTTTGACACGGGCAGCTAGTAGTTTTGGTTTTGCAGATTTATATTCACAGGATCCTGGTTTACAGCTGGAACGATATCCGGAAAGCTTTGTATCCGTATATCTTCTTCTAGTTGTGTATTGTATTATTTTCCGCTGCTATGTATTTAAATGTAATTTAAATCTCTGATATTTCTGTGTAATTTTTATTCATTAATACTCTGTATATTCTTGTAATCTGATGCATTGTTGTAATATGCAATGAAATATTCTTCTGTATGCGTTCTGTTGTGACTTGTTCTCGAACTATCCGACGCTTTCCTTTACGGGGAAGTTGCGGGTTTTCACAGTTGGTATCAGAGCTTTGGTTTACAAAGCTCAGAGAACAAGACACATTAGAACCCTATGAAAGCATTCATCAGATATGGGATTAGTAACATCCAATGGGAATGACTCGTTAGAGATAGGATCAGTAGTATCCTAGAACGAGTGTGAAGAGTATATTTTTTTAAGTGAAAATCAATTTTGTTTTGAAAATTTAAAATCAACTATTCGTATTTGATTATTTATTTAAATTGATTTTGGACAATTCAGTATATAAAGAATTTGCATATACGCCTTGCAAACGTATATTCAAAGTTTTAATATACTGGATAGATATAGATTCACACTCTAGTCGCCCGAAGATGATTCTGATGATTGTAGCTACATCATCAGAATTAGTGTTCGAGAGTCGAAGGTGTGATATTTGTATATTTCCATTAGACTGGTGTGAGAACCAAAATTAGATAGGGCCTATTGTTGTGATTTGGCATCAAAAACACGATTTTTGTATATGTATTAAAATTATGAATTTGAAACTCTAATTCACTAATTGATTGATGTTTGTGTTGTTTGTTTATTTGTTTGCTAATTTTTAGCCATTTAGCCTAATAGCATCAAATATTGAATTATATCGAAAATTAGTTGCGTTTGCTTGCATATACATATATATCATTGAACAGGTCATAGCAAGGAGGCTAGAGCCAGAGAATAAAATTTGTTTGCCCGACAAATAGGTACATGTTTACTACATAATTTCCTGTTTTGTTTGGGTGATGATGATTTTGTGAGCCTATTGGCTAGCCGCTTGGCTTTTTCTTTTTCTTTTTGAGAACTGAAGGACCGGGGAAGCTATTTGAAATTCCCCGATGCTCCCGGTGCAGGGGAGGTTATGGCGAAATTTTTCAAAAATTTAGGGTGTTAGCCAAATTTTTGAAATTTTGAAAATTCTCAGAAACTAAAGAGTTGGAGAATGGAAGCTTGATCGATCGTAGAGCTGATTAATCAAACCACTTTCGACTTTGTTCCTTTTCGGGGACGAAAAGTTTTAAGTGGGGGAGATTGTAACAACCCGGAAAATCTGGGCCAGTTTAAAATTTTTATTTTGGCAATTATAGCGAGTTTTGATTATTTAAAATGAATTATTTTAAATAATATCGGCGAGAAATTTATTTTGAATATAATTCGGACGTATATATTATACGCGTCGTCGTTAGAATATAAATATTTATATATAATTATAAATAGAATTGAAAATAGCGCGGTAGTTCGATAATTCGATTTCAAACTTCAATTGAATGTACCGGGTGCAAAACAATCCGGATTTTTGTGAAACCAAAAATAATGGAATCTAATAGTGAATATCTTTCCAGCGAATCCGAAAAATTAAAAGTTCGTAGCGGGAGTCAAAAGATATGTCCAGTTGAAAATTCTGAATAGTCGCTATGGAATTCAGGCCCTTAAAAATGGACATTTTGCAAACGACCTCGGATTTCGACGAAACCACTTTTGTTAGATCCGCAGGGTCAAGTTATTGCTAGGTTTCAAATTTCATAATTTTTCGAATCAATATGTGAGCGTGGCAAAGGAAAACGCGTTTGACCAGTTTCAGTTGATTTTAATCGACTGGAAATTGGCCATTTTTCAAACGGCCTCAGAATTCGACGAAACTAGTTTTGTTAGGACCGTATCGTCAATACGAAGCTAGAAAATATTTTTCTGGAATTTTTCTAGTTAGTATGTGACCCCGGTAATTTGAAATGTGCGTTTAAAATTCAATATAAAGATTTAAATGTAAATTCAACGGAAACTGATTCAAACGGTCGAATTGGCCTGCGATACATATCCCATTGTGTTCGGAATGGGGGTAAAACGCTATGGACGGCAGGCGGTGGGCCTCGTTTAGTGGTCGTATGTAAAAGTCAACTTTTTGAATAATTAAATAAAAAATATATATATATATATATATATATATATTAATTCCCTTCCCTCCTTTATCTCCTTTCTGGCCCCCCCCCCTTTCCTAAATTAAATCGGCAGAAAAAAAAAAAAAAACCCTAACGACTATCGACGACGCCCCCCCCTGAAGCGCCGCCGCCGCCCTCTCTTCCCCACCTCCAGCGAACGCTGGCCCAACCCCCCCTCTTCTCCGACGTCTTCCTTCTCCCTCTCCCTCGCGTTCTGTTCTCCCTTCGAAACCCTCCCCCAATCACAGAATCGACGGAAGCATCCAACCCCCCTCCCCCACCCACCATCGCCCACCGCTCCGCCTGCCGCACCCCCTGTTGCCCCCACGACCTCCGCCCGACCTCGTTACAGCCCCCCCTGTAAGTTTACTTTTTTTTTCTTTTTCTTCTGATTTTTATTTTACTGTTTTTTTTTTTCTGATTTTTATTTTACTGTTTTTTTTTCTGATTTTTATTTTAGATGTAAAGACTGATTTTTATTTTAGATATAAAAACTGAAATTTTATAAAGAATAAAAACTGATTTGCAAAAATAATTAAAACTGATTTGTTTAAAGAATTAAAACTATTTTTAAAGAAAGTTTAAAACCGATTTTTCGAAAAAGATTTGAATTTAAAAATAAAAATTCGATTTTTATATATTGAACTTCAAAATAAAAATTCGATTTTTATATATTGAACTTCGAAATAAAAATTCGATTTTTATATATTGAACTTCGAACTGAAAATTCGATTTTTATATATTGAATAGCGAACTAAAAATTCGATTTTTATATATTGAACTTCGAACTAAAAATTCAATTTTTATATATTGAATAGCGAACTAAAAATTCGATTTTTATATATTGAATAGCATAGTAAAAATTCGATTTTTTACATATGTAGTGACTACGGGCAACGAAGATGACGATGATGCGATAACAATGAAGATTCCTATCAATGAAGTGCCGTGGAGATTGGATAGCTTTCGGTGAGAACTTCTCACCTTTCAATTAAATTTTTCTAGTTATATATATATACTAGGATGCAGACGGTGCTTAGTAGCACCTGACACAATCGTCCACAGACCATGGACTTGTTTGTTTGACTGTTTGGTGATTGATTGCGATATTGGTTTGAATGTGATTTGTGGTGTGAAAAATCGAATCGATAAATTGGTTAGGATTAGACGTGTGCCGTTATAAGGCGAAGGAGTAAGGCTAGGTTAGACTCTTACTCCAAATTTTGTGGTTTGCATAACGAATTGATTTGATTGATGTGTGAATGGCGTGGGCCTTCACTAGACCGGGGATAAGGCTAGGCCTTGTCCCGTTTCTAGTATCGTGCCGTTATGCCGCCGAAATTTTCTAAAATATGTTAGAAAAATAAAAATATCATTTTTATTGAATAAATGAATTGAATAGAAATTCATATGTTGGAATAAAATGTTTTATCGTTAAAAATATAATTTTTAACGTGAATGTGAATAAATAAATATTCATTTACAAACCAGACGGTTTGTTTATGTACACTTATTTGAATGACATTGATTGGGACGATAAATTTTACACATCGCCCAACTGCACAACTAAAATCTGTGTTTGATTGTTTGAAACCCCACACGGGTGTTGGGATGAAATATGAATTTCACTCATCCTGATTGATTAAATATGTCGATCGATTGATTGACAGGCTGTTATAAGCGTTGAATATCTATATTTGATGCTTATACAGTGTAGTGCACTTTGGTTGATGGTTGATTATTTTTCAATGCTATTATATACATGTGTTGTATGGAAATCCATATAATTAATTTTATATGGTAATTGATTGGGCCTCATTCCAATTTGAAAAATAAAGAAAATTTGAAAATAGAAATTTATGAAGCCGTGTTGATTAGATTGACGCCATTTTGACGTGAACGATATTTATATCGACTTTATTCATTTTAAAATGAATATTGAAAAGTGATTTCGAAATCGACGATTTCGAAATGAATTGAAAACGATTTCGAAATGAAGTGAATTGAAAACGATTTCGAAATGAATTGAATTGAAAACGAATTCAAAGTGAATTGAAAACGATTTCGAAATGAAGTGAATCGAAAACGATTTCGAAATGAAGTGAATTGAAAACGATTTCGAAATGAAGTGAATTGAAAACGATTTCGAAATGAAGTGAATCGAAAACGATTTCGAAATGAAGTGAATCGAAAACGATTTCGAAATGAAGTGAATTGAAAACGATTTCGAAATGAAGTGAATTGAAAACGATTTCGAAATGAATTGAATTGAAAACGATTTCGAAATGAATTGAATTGAAAACGAATTCAAATTGAATTGAAATTTGAATTGAATAGAAATGAATTTTAAAACGAATCTATAAAGAAGAATTCAATTGTGATTTTAATTGAAAAGGAAGTTGAAAATGTTTTTGAAACGAATTCAAAACTATTTATATAATTCGTTTCAAATAGAAATCGACGAAGTATATATTATATATATTATATATATAATATAATGGCCTGAATAGAACGCGCCGCGCCGCGGCAGTTCGTGAATTTCGACCATTTATTTCAAACGGACATTACGGGACATCCGACCGTCGGATTCTCCTAAAACCGGAACCATTGGGTTCGTATCGAAAAGAGCTTTCTAATGAATATTAGAAATTTGAAATCTAACGGTTGGATTTGGAATTATGTCCAAATCAAATTTGAAAAAGGTCGCTGTAAGTGCAGTTCGATGGCCATTGATGGAAATCGACTGTACGGGCCTTGATAAAATTATTAAAAATAGTAATAATTTGTGTAAAATCATAAGAAATGATTTGTGAAGATTTGGGATGAAAAACTCCATATTTGAAAAGATAAAAATAGATTTTTATCGAAATGAACTAGTTTTGAACTAGAATTATAATTCTATTTATTTTTAAATAAATAAAATTGAATTTGTGATGGTTTTGAAAATAACCAAAATTTCCAATGATTGCATTGGAGTGGATTTGAATCGAAATTGTCTTCGGAATATTTCGATGTTGGAATTCGTGATTATACAAATGTTGTTATGGAAATTTGAAAGATATATATTTATATCGTTATTTCCAATACGACATTTGTTAGTCGTAGAATTCGATATTGAATATAAGCCGATATATTTTCTATTCAGAGCCTTGTATTGAATATCGAATGTGATTTGGGTTTGTCGTGAGTGGTGTCTTCACTAACACTATTCTTGAACCCAGTTGAGAAAAGGTTAAATCTTTTTATTTAGATTTAATGAAGTGTACCAATTAAAGAATATTTAATTGGAATTGAATTGATATTGATTTTTGGGTTTATCGTGGACAGTGTTTTAAATAACACTCGTTTTTTAACCCGATAATCAATGGGATGTGACTTTGGGTTTATCGTGAACTGTGTTTTAAATGACACTGATTCTTTAACCCAGTCAAAGATTAAAACTAAGTGGAGTTTTAATGAATCTTTAAATAGATTGAAAAGATCGAGAATGGAGTATCACCAGTTTTACTCCAGGCGATAGTTAAATCTTTAATTAGATTTGAACGTGAAATGGTAATTGAATTACCGATAACACTGTGGTGTTAGATATGAAGTACTACCAGTTTTACTTCATGGGATGAATAGGTTGGGATTGGGAAATAAAATAAATGATTACTTCGGTGTGGTTCGCTAATCCCGACTAGTTTGAATTGATATTCAAAGGAGATTAAAGAATAAATTTAAAGAATTTATCTTGGATAAAATTAATGGGAACTTTTCCCAAAGTATAGGAATATTTGAATAAAAGAATATTCTGAATTGGAATGAGGCGTATGTTGTGTGTGTGTAACATTTTTATAATATATACGCGAGTTATTCAGAAAGACCGGGTTTAGCCCATTCTGAATAACTGATTCGACGTGGTGTCGAAGATGAAGACGGTGGTCGAAGACCAGAAGTCTTCACGTCGTTTGGGTGATTGCTGATGATCTTGATTGGGCTGTACACCCAAGAAGATGGAAACAGTTGGTGATCGTCCAGACGTACTTGGAGATCGATGGATATGCGGGGTACTAGGTGCCTCCGGTTTCGTTCAGACCCAGAACGGACTTGTAAATGGACTGTGTGTCTGACATTGGATTTTAGTCTGTGTGCTTGATTTCTATTAAATGTATATCTGTTTGGCGGCGGAGAATTTATTCTCTTGCTTAACGCCCTTCTCTGAGACGTACGAGCTCAGGGGTTATATATTGATGGATATCAAACGCATGGAGTGAATTGCCTGTGTGGCATGCCTAAGTGGCAATTGATCTAGGCTTCTGTTGAAAAGCAAAGTCTTGTGGTGATGATCAAAGCACAGCCTGTGTGGCACAGCTTTGTGTAACGTGAATTCGCGAGTTTCACACCCGGTATGAACCAAAAACGGGAGACGGACCTCAGGGAGGACTTGCGTTTCTTTCTAGCTAGAAGTGGCGTCAGTGGTTTTACACGCCCTGACGAGTTTGACTTATGTGGTTGTTGCTGTTGCGAGGCGCCTCGGTTTGATCGGACGATCCGGGTCCGATGGAGTCATTTGTTGGCTCATTTACGCCCCATAGGGCGGAGAGACGTAGTGTTCAGGCATAATAATCCACATCGGTGGATCGGCCCTGACGATCCAAGGCCCACCTGAGTCTGGGACCTGAGACATGGGCTAGATTGTCTCGAATCGGTTGAGGACTATCTTTTGCCTCGGTTCATAGACGGAAATCCAATTTCCAAATACGTGACTTTGCGGTTTTATTTGTAAACCTATATATGGTGACATAGTGGGATGGGGCGCTCATGCCGCCTATGATTGATACTTATGATTTGAAGTTGTTTTATACACTATGCACTTATAGTAGTATCAAATGATTTGTTTTAAAACGTATCAAGCATTCTTTGGCTGTTATAAGGGAAAACCCTATCCTCGGCTGTGTTGCATTGTGTGATGGGACCTGGGTCTTATAACAGCTTCATTTTTCTTTATTTGGCATTGCGTTGTTTTGTTTATGCACTGGTGTTCTTGGGAGGAAACCCGTTCCGTGTTATACGGCGTGGTCCCTTGATTTACCTAACTTTAAAAATAAAGATTAATAACTGTTTTAGTTCTCACACCAGTCACATGACTGACCTGGAGTTTATTGTTTTAACCTAAACTCTGGGTGCCCTTATTTTGACACGGGCAGCTAGTAGTTTTGGTTTTGCAGATTTATATTCACAGGATCCTGGTTTACAGCTGGAACGATATCCGGAAAGCTTTGTATCCGTATATCTTCTTCTAGTTGTGTATTGTATTATTTTCCGCTGCTATGTATTTAAATGTAATTTAAATCTCTGATATTTCTGTGTAATTTTTATTCATTAATACTCTGTATATTCTTGTAATCTGATGCATTGTTGTAATATGCAATGAAATATTCTTCTGTATGCGTTCTGTTGTGACTTGTTCTCGAACTATCCGACGCTTTCCTTTACGGGGAAGTTGCGGGTTTTCACAAAAATTAATTGGATTTTATAAAGTTAATAGAAAATTAATTCATTTTATTAAAATAACAAAGTCTTATAAAAATTAAATAAGATTTATAAAAACTAAATAAGCATATTGATACCCCCACTGTGAGGTCATGGCATGCTCCAGTGATTCTGTTTTCCCAAGCAAGGCAAGGTGTATTCTGAGGGTTTAAAGATGCAAAAACTGCTCTTTATGCCACTGATGATTTCTACCTTTACTTTTTTGTTCATTTGACACATAATAATTTGATATAAATACCGAATGAATGCAGTAGAAGGAAATTTAAGCAATGTAATTTTAGATGTGTTTCTAATTATGGCACTTTGTAAAGGGGGTTGCAAGAGCAGGCATTGCTCATTTTGTTCCTCAGCAAGTTTTTTTCTTCCTTTTTATTCATTCACTTACTAATCTACTCTAACTAGGCAATAGAGAAATATAACATTACTGTTCATTGCAGACACCTTATAGTATTGATATTGTCGTTCAAACTTGCAAAGCAAGCTGATCTCATTCCCCTAGGTTTCAATCCATCAATCTTGCTCGATTTTTTCCGATGTTGTACATATGTCTCTTACTATATTATTCAAGACAAACCAAAGAAGTAACATAGTATGCTGAAAATCAACCGTTTGGAAATGTAGGAGTGTTCCTATGGGCATGAGTGATAATAGTGATAATTTGCATGACTTTGGCATCATGACTAGCTACAAGTCAAGGTGTTATATTCATTGTAAATAATTTGTTTTTGAGTTTGTCTATCATCTTCTTTGCTTGTTGTTGGATCTACCGTTGATGCACAGGTAACTGCTACATTCTTTAAAATAAGGACAAAGAAGTTGTGTTCGTGTTAAAACTGCGTTTTGATCTGGGTAACTAATATGAACTAATATGAGCTCTTTCTCATGCATGATGCCTTATATAGGTGATGCTCCCTACTGCATTTTCCTAGAATGACTATTGGAAAGTTATTGTAACTGTTGCATGTGTCTCCAAGTATGTTCTCATGTTTTTTTAAACATGCATGGATTTTTCCTGTTTTGTTCCCTAATCTGAATTCAATACTTTGGAAATAGCTATAATTAAATGGTAAAATCAATCTCAACTTTAAATTTATAGAAATTTAACTACGTTTTTATATACGGTTTAATCATGGATGCTTAAGGTTAAATGTGTCGGTGCATTCAAGGAATTTTATGAATCAAAGACTAAACACCGAAGGCTTTCATGGATTTCTTCCTTGGGTACTTGCAATGTTCTTGGGAGATTTGGCCCACCCCAAACCCATTGATTTGGTTGTTACAATTTATCAGGTTCCTATAATATCCCATCCATTACTGAAGATGATTTTACAATTTATATCATCAAGACAAGATTATTGTATATTGACCATTTGCAGCTGTTTATATTTTGCAGGCTGCAGTTCTGTTGCTGTTTAACAACACAGAAAGGTTGAGTTATATAGAGGTCACTACATAATTGAGCTTGTCGGATGATGGTGTGATCAGATTACTTCATTCTCTTTCTTGTGCTAAATACAAAATTCTTATTAAAGTGCCAAGTTCTAGGTCAATCAGTTTGAACACCAGTTTGAATTCATTTAGAAGTTCACAGATAAGATGAGAAGGATTAAGGTACTGTACGTTTTTTGATTGTCTACTTTCAACTTACAAATCACACATCTTTATACAACCTATACTTGTTCCTGTGATGTGTAGATTCCTCTACCACCGGTTGATGAGAAAAAGAAGGCGATTGAAGACGTAGACAAGGATAGAAGATATGCTATCAATGCCTCAATACTCCGAATCATGAAAAGTTGAAAAGTGTTGAGCTAGCAAAACTTAGTGCTGGAATGCGTCGACCAACTTAACCGCATGTTCGAGGTAATTAATTGTTTTTGTAACATGCCGGGACATGCACTGGCCTCAAGAACAACTGCCTACTATATCTAAACATAAGTTCACCAAGGAGCTTGGAGGAGCTGACTGGAACATGGGGACGTGCACTGGTACTAAGAGAAGGACAGCTGCAGCTTTATAATATAGGGACAGCTGCGCACTGTAATATGGGGACATCTACATACTGGAATATGGGGACATGCGGAATGAAACAAAAGATGCAAGAAAATTAAGTTAGGCTCAAGTACAACCCAGGTATTATATCTATCTTGATGTTTACTCCATGCTTTTTAAGCTTCCTTTTATTGCTTCCAACTTGTGAATAAACTGTTGCCTGTTATCTTTGCAACTATCAATGTTAAGTTTATTTATGATACAATTTAAGTAGTCTTCCAAATTGCTTTAGTTATTGCAACTCAGTGACTTTCCATTGTTTGTTGATCATCAAAATTTCTACAAATAATGGCGTGCCACTACAGTAAATTTGCATTCAACCACAACAATAATATATTATAAAATATTAACCAAAGTAAGTAAATTTTATAAAAATTAACAAAATTAATAATAAAAAAAACTAAGTTAACTATATTTTATAAATAATAATAATAATAAATTAAATATTCATATAAAAATTAACTAAGCATTATAAATATATAATAATAATAAACAACTAAGTTAACCAAGTATTATAAAATATTAATCAAGATAATCAAGTTTTATAAAAGATAATATGTTTATAGTAGTAATAATAATAATAAACAACTAAGTTTATAATAAAAAATATTAATACAACTAAGTTTATAATAAAAATAACAAGTATTTTTTTTCTTTTATATTATACAATTTATCAGTCGGTTTTTTCACCAATGTGTGGTTATATTAGTTCTACAACTTCGTAATAAAGTTTTATCGAATATTTCGTTACTGACTCAACATCGGGAAAAATTAAAGAAATTGCTGATGACTCATCAAAACTTCATCATTAATATACCAATGTGAACTGTTAGTTAAGCTAGCAATTACGTCAAAGTGTTTCCCGTGTTAATAATTGTAGCAGAAATTAACTTAAAGAACAACTTATTTGACTGGCTACATTTCATATTGTTACATGATGTTTATTAATTCATAAACTGAATGAGTCGTATTCAGTTGTAGAAGCCATTTAAGTACAAAACATATACTGTCAAAAAATGAAGAAGCAAATTAGGAAGTATGATAATCTCACATGCCTCAAATGGTTGAAGAGGGGACGCTAGCCATAGATTTTCTTACTATTGTACTGATTTCTATATGTAGAATATATTGATTTAATTGCCCTATTCTGTGAATCTTCAATATCGCTACTAAATAATTAAGCACGTAACTAGTGTTCGAACCATTGATTTTAAAACAAATGAGCCAAAAGGGGCGTTATCCATGTTGGTTGCTGCCTATCAACAGCAACAACCATGTGTTGCTCCTATTGTATGCGGCAACACATGTTAGCCACCTTTTTGACCTCCTGATCAGAGTTAAGTCGAGCAAGGGTGCTGTCTTACTTTGCCTGTGGTGCAGCACCGCCCTTGGCCTTGAGTCCAGTTCCTCTCTACATAAAAAAAATAGAGTAAAAAATTGAGCTCAGTGAGCAGTGAATATATATTTACTATGTGTGATATTTGTATTGCATGTGTTTGTGGAGAGTATTTATAAGTGAATAAATGACATGTTCTCATGCATTTTGGAAGCTACTTATTGTTTTGGGTGATTAACTTTGCTTTTGAGTGTACTGACAATAGTGATTTTTTTTTTTTGCTTTATAAGTAGATAGACGACGCTGATGGAAAACATTGTTGCGATTGGTTATGGGTCGAAGTTATTCTTGCTGCTAATACTATATTTTGGTTCGTAAGAATGTATGAACTACTATTTTTGGTCGTTACTACTTTGTGTATGTGTATGTTTGATGTCTCATTACTATTTTATGAAATATTATGGACGTATTGTGTATGTTTGTTGTAAGAATATTGCATATTTTTATTATATAATTTTATTTGTTGGTTTTGAATTATGTGATCAATATAAAATGTGTTGTTAATATGATGTATTGATTATGAAATTTGGTATCAATATAATAAGCAGCAATGAAAATGGTGAGATTGATTTTGGACTTTTTACGGCGTTTTTAAAATGCTATTGAAATATTTATGTTGATTTTTCAACGGCGTTTTTAAAGCGTCGTAAATATTTTTTTCAAAAATTGACATACTAACACTTATAGCAATCCATAAACGCTGTAAATAAATATCACAATAAAAAATAAACGCTATAAACAAATCAACCTAAACGCCATGAAATGTATTAACAGCACTAAAGAAACGCCATTAAACAATACTTTTCACAGGGTTTCATTACTGCTATAGTATGCTTCTGACTTTTAACTGCATGTTGATACACAGCGTATGTAAAAACGCTGTTAATACTTTTTATGGCATTTTTTAAACACTGTTAAAAGTCATATTTGTTGTAGTGTCATGTGACTGGTGTGAGAACTAAAACAGTTATTTAAAACTTTACTTTAAAAGAGAGTAATTCAAGGGACCACGTCGTATAACACGGAACGGGTTTCCTCCAAAGAATACCAGTGCATAGAATAAACAACACAATGCTTTTTCAAAAAATGAAGCTATTATAAGACCCAGGTCCCATCACACAATGCAACGCAAGCCGGAGGATAGGGTTTTACCTTATAACAGCCAAACATGCTTGGTACGTTTAAAACAAATCATTTGATACTATAATAGGTGTATAGTGTCAAAACAATTTCAATCATAAATATAAATCATATATGGCATAAGTGCCCCATACCACTATGTCGCCATACTAGGCTCTACAAATAAAACCGAAATACATGTATTGGAAATTGGATTTCTGTCATGATTCGAGGCAAGGGGCTAGCTCCTCTCCGCTTCGAGACACTCTAGAAAATGCCTCGGGACTACGCACTTTGGGCAACCCCGGATTCGGCTGGGCCGGTCCTCTCTTACGTTTGAGGATTAATTATTCCTGAACACACGTTTCCCGGTCCTTACAGACCTAAAATCGAGGCGCCTCATTCCAACAACCACAAAGGTGAAAAGTATATAAATGTCAGGGCTGGTAAGTCACTGACACCACCAAAGCTAGAAAGAAACGTCGTGTTCTCCCAGCGGTCTGTATCCCGTTTTTAACTCACACCGAGGTTTGAGGCTCGCGAATTCACGTTATACACAAAACTGCCACGTAGGCCATGCTTTGATCATCAACCACAAGACTTTGCTTTTCAACAGAAGCCTTGATCCATGCAACTCAGCATGCCACACAGGCAGTTCATGCCATGCGATTGATATCTATCGATATATAACCTCTAAGCTCGTACGTCTCAGAGAAGGGCGTTAAGGAAGAGAATAAATTCTCCGCCGCCAAACAGATATATATTTAACAGAAATCAGTCAACACAGAATAAAATCCAATGTCAGACACGCAATCCATTTACAAGTTCGTTCTGGGTCTGAACGAAACCGGAGGCACTTTCCTCGCATATCCATCGATCTCCAAGTACGTCTGGACGATCACCAACTGATTCCCTCATCTCGGGTGTACAACCCAATCAAGATCATCAGTAATCACCCAAACGATGTGAAGACTTCTGATCTTCAACCACCGTCTTCATCTTCGACATATCGTCGAATCGGTTATTCAGAATGGGTAAAAATCCGGCCTTTCCGAACAACCCGCGTATATTAAAAACAAATGTCACACCAACACAACATACGCCTCATTCCAATTCAGCAGTCACTAACCGCAAATTAGCAAGAGAACAATTTCCCAAATATTAACCCCGAAGGCCGAAACCAACATCAGATCAATACCCAAAAAACCATTCTTCTTAACTAACCTACAGCTAGTTTCTAAATTTCACATTCTTAGGGAAAGGTTCCCATTAATTTTATCCAAGATAAATTCTTTAAAATTTATCCTTTAATCTTCCTTTGGATGTCATTTCAAACCAAATTATGGTTTTTAAACTAGTCGAGATTAGCGAACCACACCGGAGTAATTATTTATTTTATTTCCCAATCCCAACCTATTCATCCCATGAAGCAAAACTGGTAATACTCCATATTTAACACCACAGTGTTGTCGGTAAAATTAATTACCATTTCACATTCAAATCTGATTAAAGATTTGACTATCGTTTTGGAGCAAAACTGGTGATACTCCATTCTCGCTCATTTTCTAAATTTGATAATTTAGATTATCAATTCACATTTCAATCTAATTGCAGATTCATTAAAACTTCTTTTTCTGGGTTAAAGAACTAGTGTCATTTAAAACACAGTTCACCATAAACCCAAATCACATTCTATTTAGTATCGGGTTAAAGAACTAGTGTTATTTAAAACACAGTTCATGATAAACCCATGAATCAATTCTATTTAAACCCATTTCAAATCCAGTTTATTTATTTAAAAATAAATGGGTTTTAATTTCAGTTCAAAACTAGTTCATTTCGATAAAAATCTATTTTTATCTTTTCAAATATGGAGTTTTTCATCCTAATTTTTCCCAAATCATTTCTTATGATTTAACACAAATTATTGATATTTTTAATAATTTTATCAAGGCCCGTACAGTCGATTTTCAACAACGGCCATCGAACTGCACTTATAGCGACCTTTTCCAAATTTGATTTGGATGTATCTCCAAATCCAACCATTAGATTTCAAATTTCTTATATTCGTTAGAAAGCTCTTTTCGATACGAACCCAACGATTCTAGTTTTAGGAGAATCCGACGGTCGGATCTCCCGTAATGTCCGTTCGAAGTTAATGGTCGAAATTCGCAAACTGCCGCGGCGCGGCGCGTTCTATTCAGGCCATTATATTATATATATAATATATATATAATATATATAATATATATTTCGTCGATACCTATTTAAAACGAATTTTATAAATAGTTTTGAATTCGTTTCAAAAACAATTTCAACCTTTATTTCAAATTCAAATCAAAATTGAATTTTCTATTATAAATCCTTTTTACTTTCATTTTTATTGGATTTCAATTCAAAACGATTTTAATTCGATTCGAATTCATTTTCTTTTCAATTCAATTCAATTCGAATTCGTTTTCTTTTCAATTCAATTCGAATTCGTTTTCTTTTCAATTCGAGTTCGTTTGCTATTTAATTCAAATCAAATTCATTTTCCTATTCAATTCAAATTAAATTCGTTTTCTATTCAATTCAATTCGAATTCGTTTTCTTTTCAATTCAATTCGAATTAGTTTTCTATTCAAATCAAATTCAATTCGTTTTCTATTCAATTCAAATTCAATTCGTTTTCTATTCAATTCAAATTCAATTCATTTTCTATTCAATTCAAATTCAATTCATTTTCTATTCAATTCAATTCAAATTGGTTTTCTATTCAATTCAATTCAAATTGGTTTTCTATTCGATTCAATTCAAATTGGTTTTCTATTCGATTCAATTCAAATTGTTTTTCTATTCGATTCAATTCAAATTGGTTTTCTATTCGATTCAATTCAAATTGGTTTTCTATTCGATTCAATTCAAATTGGTTTTCTATTCGATTCAATTAAAATTGGTTTTCTATTCGATTCAATTCAAATTGGTTTTCTATTCGATTCAATTCAAATTTAAAAACGAATATAATCGATATAAATATCATTCGCGTCAAAATAGCGCATCTCTAATCAATACTGCTTTATATATTTCAATAATTCCGTTATTCTATTCAACAAATGAATATTTATTTTATTCAATACATGAATCTATACTTCTGTCAACACATGACTAATCTCAACGAATGAGTATTGTCCACGTGTGACTAAATTTTATTGTTAAAATATTTCGTTCAACACATGACTAATCTCAACGGATGAGTATTGTCAACACATGAACCTTTATTTTATAATATTGTTTATTTTCTAAATTGGAAGGAGGCCCAATCAATTACCGTATAAAGTTAATTATATGGATTCCATACCACACATATATATAATAGCAACGACAAATAATCAACCATCATCCAAGGTGCACTACACTGTATAAGCATCAAATATAAATATCTAACGCTTATAACAGCCTGTCAATCAATCGATCGACAAACAACTAATTATTGGGATTAGTGTATGTCGTATTTTATCCCAATACCCGTGTGGGGTTTCAAACAATCAAACACAGATTTTATTTGTGCAGTTGGGCGATGTGTAAAATTTATCGTCCCAATCAATGTCCTTCAAATAGGTGTACATAAACAAACCATCCGGTTTGTAAATGAATATTTATTTATTCACATCAAAAATTATATTTTTAAAGATAAAACATTTTATTTCAACACATGAATTTTTATTCAGTTCATTTATCAAATAAAATGATATCTTTATTTTTCGAACTTATTTTTAGAAAATTTCGGCGGCATAACGGCGCGATACTAGAAACGAGACGAGGCCTAGCCTTATCCTCGGTCTAGTGAAGGCCCACGCCATTCACACATCAATCAAATCCATTCCATTTCACCAAACAATTTAATTCAAACCAAATAATCTAACCAACTACACAACCAAACAAACAAGTCCATGGTCTGTGGACGATTGTGTCGGGTGCTACTAAACACCGTCTACATCCTAGTATATATATATATAACTAGAAAAAGAAATTTTGAGTCAGAAGTTCTCACCAATAGCTATCCAATTCCACGACACTTTATTTATAGAAAATCTTGTCGTTCTTGCCTTTTGTCACTTTCGCTGCCCGTAGTCACTACATATATAAAAATCACATTTTTATATACTGATGTCTTTAAAATAAAAATCACATTTTTATTTGTTCACTTTCAATTTAAAAATCATATTATTTTTTTTATCACTTCATATATTTAAAAATCGAATTTTTACTTCGCTATTCAGTATATAAAAATCGAATTTTTACTTTGCTATTCAATATATAAAAATCGAATTTTTACTTTGCTATTCAATATATAAAAATCGAATTTTTACTTCGCTATTCAATATATAAAAATTCGAATTTTTACTTCGCTATTCAATATATAAAAATCGAATTTTTACTTCGCTATTCAATATATAAAAATCGAATTTTTACTTCGTTATTCAATATATAAAAATCACGTTTTTATTATAAAAATCATCTCTTTATAAAACAAAGATCACAACTTTTATATGAATAAAAATCGTTTCTATTCTTGTATGTGTTAAAAATCTTTACTTTTCACTTTTCAAAATCTAAACTTTCCAAACTGAAAAATCGGATTTTTATAACACTAAAAATCCTATCTTTGTGTGATTAAAACTGAAATCAAACAATGTTTTTATATATATATATATATATATATATACTGAATTTAGATCACTAAAAAACCCTATTTTTAATTACTTTAAATAAATAAAACAAAGCAGCGAACAAAATAAAACTTACAGGCTAAAGGGGGTGGGGTTGGCGACACCGAGGGGGTGCTGATGGGCGGAGAGCGGTGCAGGCGTCAGGCGGCAGGCGGAGGGGGGTCCATGGGGTTCGACGTGGCGCTTGGGATTCGCGATTAGAACTGGAGAAGGAGGAGAGATGTGGCGATAGGAGGGGGATGGAGGAGAAGGCGGCGTGGTGTGGAGGAAGAAGAAGAAGAGTCCGCCGCAGCAGCAACAGGGGGGTCGCTGCGCCTGAAGTGCGGTTGGAAGGGGAGGGCGGAGACGGAAAAGGGGGGCGCCTGGCAGCGCGGTGGCGCGCTGCTCGGAGGAGCGGCGGCGCTCCTCCCTCTTCTTCTTCTTTTTTTTATTCTGTTGAAAATGAATTTCAACGGGGGGGGGGGGGGGGGGGCAGAAGTTAAAGGGAGAGGGAGCGAGGAGGATATTTTTTATTTTATTTTATTTTATTTCAAAAAGTTGACTTTTTCATACGGCCTCTAAACGAGACCCACCGCCTGTCGTCCATAGCGTTTTACCCCCATTCCGAACACAATGGGATATGTACCATAAGCTGATTCGGTCGTTATAATCAGTTTTCATCAAAATCAACATATAACTCTATATATTGAATTTAAACGCGCATTTCATTATACCGGGGTCACATACTAACTCTAAAAATTCTCGAAAAATATTTTCTAGTTTCGTATTGACGATACAGTCCTAACAAAACTAGTTTCGTCGAATTCTGAGACCGTTTGGAAAATGGCCATTTTCCAGTCGATTAAAATCAACTGAAACTGGTCAAACGCGTTTTCCTTTGCCACGCTCACATATTGATTCGAAAAATTATAAAATTTGAAATCTAGCAATAATTTGACATCACGGACCCAACAAATGTGGTTTCGTCGAAATCCGAGGTCGTTTGCAAAATGACAATTTTTAAGGGCCTGAATTCCATAGCGACTATTCAGAATTTTCAGCTGGACATATCTTTTGATTCCCACTATGAAATTTCGATTTTTCAGATTCGTTGGAAAGATATTATCAATTAGATCCCATTATTTTTGGTTTCACTAAAATTCGGATTGTTTTGCACCCGGTACATTCATTTGAAGTTTGAAATCGAATTATCGAACTACCGCGCCATTTTCAATTCCATTTATAATTATATATAATTATTTATATTCTAACGATGACGTATATAATATATACGTTCGAATTCTATTCAAAATAAATTTCTCGTCGATATTATTTAAAATAACCTATTTTAAATATGCAAAATTCGCTAAAATTGCCAAAATAAAATTTTTATACTGGCTCAGATTTTCTGGTTGTTACATCTCCCCTCTACAACTTTCTTGTTTGTGCCATCATCTATTTCTCCTTCGTTTCATCAGAAAACCACCATAACCGAAATCAGTTTTCAGCCTTTGATCTGAAATTCTGGCGAATCCGTACAACGATAGGCTATGATATTTTTGTGTTAAGTAGAGATCATCATATGCTGCAACTTTCGTGTATTGAGCTTTGGCTAATTATTGAAGGATTGGAAGATATAAATTATTTCATGTAACAGGATCTTTTTTGTAAAAATATTTCTAGAAGAAGAGGAGGTGGCTGCAAGTTTACAAATAAGAGGAAGAATTAGGTTTATGGAGGTGGAAAAGATCTGATATAGTGGGGTTTATTTTTTTTTTATTATTTCTTTAGTTAGCGCTGCATCCAATCGACAGTTATCGATGCCCCGAGCACACATGAACTCCGTTGGCGATGAAAATTGACACACTGCTATGTCTTGACATTACAGTCCTAATGAAATTGGTTTCGTCGAATTCCGAGTCCATTTGCTCAAAAAGCTCTGTTTCGGGCTTCAATGGCTGATCGATTCACAATTTATTGTGCACGGCCACATACTAGCTCCAAAAATTATGAAATTTGGAATCTAGCAATAATTAAATATTCCGGATCCAGCAAAACTAATTTCATCGAAAACGGAGGTCGTCTGCAAAATGGCAATTTTTAAGGGCTATATATAATATTAAAATATATATATATATATATATATATATATATTCCATAGCGACTATTTGAAATTTTAATTTGGACATAACTTACAATTTATAAAGTGAAATCTCAATTTCTTGCATTTGTTAGAAAGATATAGTTAATACGATCTTAACGTTTCTTATTTCATCCAATTCTGACTTATAATGAATTATGTACATTTATTTAAAGCTTAAAAGAAAATTTTCAAACTACCGCACCATTTCAAGCTCGTTTTATAATTAATATAAATATATACGCTCAAACTTTGTTTTAAATAAATTTAAATCATTTATTCTAAAAATATTTCATTAAAAATATTTAATTTCCATGAAAATCAATTAAAAATAAATTTTAAATTAGTTCCAAAATTCCGGGTTGTTACACCTAGCAGCAGCCTCTATTTCATTTTCTCAGCCTTAATCCTGAAATTCAACTCTAACCTCTGTTTAATGACGATTATAGATCTGAAACAACGTCAAAAATTCAAATGTCTCAGACCCTATCGAATTATATATCGTTGGAAAGGCTTCGACGATACGAATCTGCGGGAAGCATTCATTTTGCAAAACAGTGCTCGAATCGACTGGAAATCATGGTCAAAGGGGCAAAAATGTGGAAATAGGGTTCTTAATTAGGGATGTTGATTTCGGGCATAAATCAAGGAAACGGTGACATGGGTTTGGTAGAGATCATCGAGTGGAGTCTGGAGATGGTAGACACAACATTTGAAATTGCCTTGGTTGATGGGAATGGTCGAATTAGGGTTTCGAAACCCTAACTTTCTGGTGGCGGCGCGGGTCCAACAGTTGACCAGAGGCGACCAGATTTGGTGAAGAGGTGTGGCTTGGCGTAGGCTTCGATATGATGGTGGTCGGTGATTTTCTAGTGGCCAGAGCATGGAGATAGGGGTGGTCAAAGGTGGTGGCTGTTGGGTTCGTTCACTATAAGAAACATGTAGCAAGTAACATAATAAAGGTGACGTGGCATGAATGTGCCATTTTTGTGGCCATTTTTATTTAATTAATCATTTAATTTTAAATTGCATTAACGTAAATAACTTTTTCATACGAACTCAGATTGACGCACAGTTTGTTTTATTGGGATCGTATCGAAATTCCGGACAACATAGAGCTGTCTTGGACTGATTTTGAGACTATTGATGTTTACACCTACAATTGAATTTCAGACACGCTTGAAATCAAAGGTGAGTGATTAAACCCACTCACACCTAACTAAAATATTCAATTGTTAGTTAAATTAAATTCATGCAATGATATGATGGTATTTATGTATGTTTGATAGTTTAAATTGCATGTTTATGTTAATTTGATTTGATGGTGTTAATTTAACTGTTAGTTAAATATAATGCTTAATTTCTAGTTAAACCGGACATATGATAACTAGTAAATTAATGTGATATTAAACTGCTTCTGCTTGATTGTATTGATTTGGATGGATGCATTTAATTGATATGTTAATATATTGATGTTGAATTGTTTGTTTGTGTTGATTAATCCCAACCACTTACCTAGATGTTACGGGAATCAAATAAACCCGGGATTAATCATTGAAATGAATTAAGAACATAGGTTAAAATGATAAATACCTATGCCCCTGATTTTAATTGAAATGATATATATCCTTTCCCAAAATACTAAAATTAAATTTTAAGTATCACTTGGCCATAGGATAGAAAATTATATATGGACAACGGTTGGTTAAATGAATTTGTTGTGACTTTGAACTTTGAAATATGGTTTTAAAATCAAAATGAGTGATACTTATAAAATTGATTTCTTTTAAATTTGGACTTTGAATCTTTGAATTTAAAGTTATAGAAATTACGTAAATATTGTGAACTGAAGTTAAACTTGAATTTAATATAAATGGAATCTATTGAAAGTGAACCTATTGGAATTTTAATTTGTTTTAAGATGTAAACTACTAGCCATCTTGGAAGTTACTTCAAATTATACTTAATTTAAAGTGACATTCAAATTGTGAACTCATGATTTTATCAATCTAAAATGATCCGAATGAGAGTTGAAAATGGAAACTTTGGATATCTAAATAAAATCGTTTAAATTGAATTTAAATTGAAAAGGAAGTTGAATCAAAATTGAAATATTGAAGTTGAATTGATTGATTTGAAATGGGAATATGAGTTTAGATTTAATCGAAATTTAGAAGAAATAATTCAAAATTCCGATTATACTATTTTAAACCATTATATAAACTATTTTTGTAAATAACCATTACCTTATATATAATTCTATTTTTAATTTATATATTGTAACTATTTTAAACCACTTTAATAAATAACTAGTTTATTTTATCAATTATTTTATTTTATTTTTAACATATATATATATATATATATTTTTGAATAAACTATTTATTCCATAAACTTCTTTAACATTTTTCTATATATATTAACTAAATTTTTAATAAATCATATTTTTATATTCAAACTTTATATAAACTTTTGTTATCTAACTATTCGTTTTCAAATTATTTAAAATATATATCTAAACTATTTAATACACCTTTCATCAATTTTTTTATATACAAATTATTTTAGAATTAGAATAGTTTCGAGATTCGGAGATGAAGAATACTCTATCGTGACTATTGAAAAGATTTTTAAAGCAAAATCTGAGATTTTTGATATGAAATATGAACGATTTTGACATGTAAATACCAATCGATGTGAAAAATGTAAATGTTGGGTTGTTAAAGAGACCAATATAGATATCGTCATACTCTCTGCCAGTACTGAAAACCACTTTAACAACTGTGCATGTGGTGGAGAATCCAGAATGAGGTAGGATGATTTAGAGGCGATTAATGGATTTGAAGAAAGAGAATAATGATGGATAGCCTTGACCTTGGGGTCATAATTGAAATGACTAAAACATGAGCCATACCCAGGCCAATGTGAGTTAGCTACTCTTAGAAAATACGCTTCTTCAATACTATATGTATTACTTTGAGATTGATTGGCGCCTTTGAATTTAGGAGTGTTGTCTGCGGTAGGAGTTAGCTGGCGGCTATGCGTTACCATTGGCCTGGGTCCGCAATCCAGTAGAGTCACTACTGATGGGTATTTCCTTGATGCCTTGTTATATTTATCCTGATCGAGCCCCCCACGACTTTGATTTGTACCATACCTATGGAGTGCTCTCTGATAGACACTAATTTATGGTGGACTTTACGGTATCTGTATAGACTATGGTATTATAAATGATGTAAGGGTAAAAATGTAATCCCACTTACGCTATTCTAATATTTTATATTTAATCATAGACATTATTATGTTAGTGTATTGTATTATATAGTATCTAGTTTGACGGATCATTAGGAGATGGAAATTCCCGTAACGTCTCTTAAGTTATTGCACCCATGAACACATTGGATAGCAGATGTGAATTACTGTAAGCATCTCTGACACCGTGACACTCATATTATTAAATGGTTTTGATTTGATTGATATGAGAATATTTTAGTTCTGATCTGAGTATTTTTTGTCTTTTCATTTGTGCTCGGGTCAGCTTGAGTTTTCAATTGTCGAAGACACTATTATGAAGATGAAGATGCAGCTCAACAGACGTATTTATTATTATTATTCTGCTATAGATATTGCAATGTTTTGTAATAGTTAACTCTAATAATTGTTGTGAAATATAATCAAATGTATGTTTTAACAACTTCATAAACAGTTATTTATTTATTTATTATGTTTTGTCCTTCCACTGTGAGATTCTGTGATTGTTTACTTCTTTTCTTATATTAACCCCAATAACTATTTTTATTTTTATTTGTTTGAGCTGACATGTGTGAATCATTGTCGGCTTAAACGGTCAAAAATCCAGGTCATTACATATCAGGCTGTATTTTTTTATAAATTTCCTATAATATCATGTTAGGCCTAAAAACCCTCTCAATGCTTTAATAGTATTTGGCTGGGGCCATTGTATTATAGCTTTGATTTATCTTTATCAACTTAAATTCCTTGTTGTGATATTATGTGACCTAATTATTTAATATTGTCGTAATTAATATTATTAGTAGAAAAAGAACACTTGGACAAATTGATTATCAGTTTATTGTCCTGAAGTGTAGTCAGGGTTATTTTTATATGCTGCAAACGATCACTCCAATCAGCACTATATACTAATATATCATAAAAAACCTAGGTTGAACTGTCTTAAAAAATATTTAAAATGCTATTCATCAAGATTGGAATGTGAATGAGGCATTACTGACAACACATTCATAGTGGTCATCATGGGATCTAAATGATGTCTTATGAATATCACGTTCATACATTCTGACTTGGTGATACCTTGATTTGAGATCTAGTTTGCTAAAAAAAATTGAACCATGAAGCTCAATAAGTAGGCCATCGATTAAATGAATAGGAAATTTATTCTTTATTGTTTGTTTATTCAAAGCCCTATAATCAATGCATAATCGCCAAATTCCATCTTTCTTTTTAACCATCACAATAGGCGCTGAAAATGAACTAGAACTTGGCTTTATAATACTAGATTTAAGCATATCAGATATTAGCGTATCTAGTACTTTTTTAATATATAATGAGAGTATATGTAGGGTTTTAGACAAATAGGTTTTGATCCCTCTAACAGTGTTATTTTGCAATCACAAGCTCTTTGTTGTGGCAATGTATGTGTTGCTGCTGTTACCGAAGGAAACTGATCTAATATATTTTGAATATCTAGATGAACTGAAGTTGAATTTGTTAATGATGTATTTGCAGACAATAACATGAAATGTAGGTTACCGTAATTGAATTCTTTTGTTGACACGTGCCCTTCAACTATTTCTACATCATTTTGTAATAGCCCCCGCCACTTGTATTCTTTGCCTTATAATAAAATTTTACTTGCAATTTTTTGAAATTAAAGGAAATTTCATCTAAATCTTTCATCCATTGTTCCCCCAGCACAATTTGGAAAGAATCCATGGGTAACACTGATAGATCAAGTGTCATTTTACATCCTTTACAATGTAATATAACATTTGTGCAAATTTCAGATCCTTCAAGTTTGTGCCCATTAGCAACTTGTGCTTCAAAGGCTTAAACTGTGATTATTTAATTTTAACTTTTGTGCTAAGACAACATCAATGAAACTATGAGTCGACCCTGAATATATTAAAAATATTGTTGCCCTATTGTTAATAATTCCTTTGATGTTGGTATTCCCAACAGTGTGTTAAGTGAAATGGCATGTAATTTGTTTTGTGTATCATCGCTACTGTCATCATTTTCTAACTGAGTATTATCATTAGAATGCACACTATTAGTGTTAGATATATCCCCAAGATTAATTACCCCTCCACGATAAATAATTGTTTTATTTTACATTTGTGACCTTGAAAATATTTTGTTAGATCACAGGTTTCTGATTCATGACAAGGAAGAAGAGAAGATCAAAGGAAAAGTGATATAGGTTATGATTATCTATTTAATTGTGTCTTAGATGTGTTATATATTGTTAAAATCTATCCTCAAATATATAGCATACACAAATGCACTTACGAAAAGACACTTCACGAAAAGACACTTCGTGAAAAGATACTTCGCGAAAAGACACTTCATGAAATAACACTTCACGAAAAGACACTTCGTCACTTTGCGAAAAGACAATTCGCGAAAAGACACTTCGCGAAAAGACACTTCGCGAAAAGACACTTCGTGAAAAGACACTTCGTCACTTCGCGAAAAGAAACTTCAAAAAGATATTTCGCGAAAAGACACTTCACGAAAAGCCACTTCGTGAAAAGTCACTTCATATTTTACAACAGTCATATTTTACAACGGTCATATTTTCCAATGCCCATATTCCCAATGGTCATATTTTACAACAGTCGTATTTTCTAAAAGGCATCATCTTTCATGAAGAGATTTCTCTTCATTTCTGAAAGGAAATGGGTGCGTCTCTTTGATAAAACTCCTCATGGAAGTTGACAACTCTTCAATGATTATATATACATCACAAATATGTTTTCCAAATCACAAAATCTTCTTATATTTTCTAATCTTAAACTCTATACTCTCTTGCATTCTAAAAGCTCTCTCAAATATTCAAATTACTTATTGAATCTTTGAATTATTTCAAAACTCTTGATTCAATAAGTAATAAACTTCCTTCAATCTTCACATACACGTTATATACTTGAGGATAAGAATATGGGAAGGTTGTACCATAAGTGACAAAATTCGTGTTATCAAGAACACATATTGTCAACAACAATTGTATTCATCTTTGTTAAAGTCCTCGGTGTTGTAAGAGGCAAGTGTTGAAGTCCTCGGTGTTGTAAGAGGCAAGTGCTGAAGTCCTCGGTGTTGTTAGAGGCATGAAATCCTGTTCGTCTGCTCGGGTGTTGTATACCAGTTACTCCGGGTGAAGTGAGGTGATTGTTAGTGAAAATCCAAATAGAAGTTTGGGACTGGACGTAGGACGGCGCTCCGAACCAGTATAAAAATCCCTGTGTGATTTTTCTAATTTAATGCATCTACTATTTTATATATATATCTGTGATTAGCTATTATTTCATACTTGTGTGTTTTACACTATATTACACGATCTGTGTGTACTACACTAGCATGTACACGCATTTTTCAATTGGTATCAGAGCCTGGTGCTCTAGAGATCGTAACAACATCCTAGAACAAATGGCAATAAAGAAATCTAGTCAAGGAATTAGAAAATGGAAGAGCAACAAAGCGGAATCAAGAGAGCAAGGAAGCAAACGTCTTATGGCTAAAGTCAGATCACAATCGGTTTGTGTAGATTCATTATATAAAGATCTTTTGTTAAACCATGAAAAATTGTTAAAAGATTTTAAAAGTTTAGGTAAACTTAATGCAGTTATTTTGGCCAAGTTTAAAGATTGTGAGCAAGAAAATTCCAAACTAAAAGTGGAAAACAATTTTTTAGTTAAACAAGACAAATATTTTGAAAATTCCTTAGAAGAGCTTGTTTTTCAAAAAGATTTCCTTCAAAAAGAAAAGAGCGACTAGAAGATAAAAACAATGTTCTTTTAAAAGGAAATCGATGGTTTACAAAATAAAAATAAATCATTAAAAGATTCTTTAAGTAATTCTAGTTCTTTAATTTCGTCTCTTGGAAAGAAGTATGGAGCTTTAATCGAAAAGAACCTAAAATTATCTAAAGAATCTGAGCTTTTAAAGGTGAATAGTAATATTTTGCAAAATGAAATTTCTGACTCAAAAGAAAGTTCTGAAAATTTACAATCATCTCTAGATAATTCAGAATCTCAAATTTTTGATCTCAAAAATGAGAATGAAACCTTAAAAAGGGATAATTCTAATTCAATAAGGAAATTGATATCGTAAAAACTAGCAAAATTTCTTTTGAAAATACTAATCGCGACTTTGGAATAAAATTTGAAAAATGTACAAATAAGTTCACGAAATTTACTAAAGGCCAAAATGGTTTAAATATGATTTTATCTAGATCTCGACCTTTACATCACAAAAGTGGTTTAGGATATAATAAAACCAATCATAGAAATAGTTTTAGATACGCTTTTATGTACAATAAAAATAGCACTGCTAGTACTAATACACATCCTAGATCCAATTATTATTCGAATACTTCTATGACATCTAGAAGTACGAAAATAAATATCAATAGAAATTGTTTAAGTATTTAGGTTCCTGTAAATTGGAAAAACAGAGAAAAATATATCGATGATTATTTTGATTCAGTTGTTAATAATGAAAATTTTATCATTAAAGGTTCCATTAAACCCTCTTAGGTATGGTTACCTTTCATCTAACCCCTAGACCCAAACGAAACAAGTGGGTACCAAAGTATATACATCATATTTTTTGCAGGTACACCACAACAAAGAGAAGGATATTTCGGTATCTCTATGGATGTATAATAAATAGTATCGTATGCTCTTTAAAAACTATCTATACTTGTTTTCTCTTATTTGTTCTCGGTTACTGCTTTATCATGTTACATATTCTTTTTAATCGATGACAAAGGGGGAGTAAAATTATGGAGTGTGTGTGTGTGTGTGTATATATATATATATAGTATACACTAATATTTTGTTATAGGGTAACAATTGGTAAGTATTATACGTATGCACTAACAAAATGTTGCAGATAAGCTTTATATTCATGAATTGATAAATATATGCAAGCATACATTCAGGGGGAGAAAATAAATAACTCTACAAGATTTTAAGAGGTTGTCATCAATCGAAAAAGGGAGAGAATGTTAGATCACAGGTTTTTGATTCATGACAAGGAAGAAGAGAAGATCAAAGGAAAAGTGATATAGGTTATGATTATCTGTTTAATTGTGTCTTAGATGTGTTATATATTGTTAAAAACTGTCCTCAAATATATAGCATACACAAATGCACTTATGAAAAGACACTTCACGAAAAGACACTTCATGAAAAGACGCTTCATGAAAAGACACTTCATCACTTCGCAAAAAGACACTTCGCGAAAAGACACTTCGTCACTTCGCGAAAAGAAACTTCAAAATGACAGTTCGCGAAAAGTCACTTCATATTTTACAACGGTCATATTTTACAACGGTCATATTTTCCAACGGTCATATTTCCAACGGTCATATTTTACAACCGTCATATTTTCTAAAAGGCATCATTTTTCATGAAGAGATTTCTCTTCATTTCTAAAAGGAAATGGGTGCGTCTCTTTGATAAAACTCCTCATGGAAGTTGACAACTGTTCAATGATTATATATACATCACTAATATGTTTTCCAAATCATAAAATCTTCTTATATTTTCGGATCTTAAACTCTATACTCTATTGCATTCTAAAAGCTCTCTCAAATATTCAAATTACTTATTGCATCTTTGAATTTATTTCAAATCTCTTGATTCAATAAGTAGTAAACTTCCTTCAATCTTCACATACACGTTCTATACTTGAGGATAAGATTATAGGAAGGTTGTACCAAAAGTGACAAAATTCGTGTTATCAACAACACATATTGTCAACAACAATTGTATTCATCTTTGTTAAAGTCCTCGGTGTTGTAAGAGGCAAGTGTTGTAGTCCTCGGTGTTGTTAGAGGCGTGAAATCCCGTTCGTCTGCTCGGGTGTTGTATACATGTTCCTCCGGGTGAAGTGAGGTGATTGTTAGTGAAAATGCAGATAGAAGTTTGGGACTGGACGTAGGACGGTGCTCCGAACCAGTATAAAAATCTCCGGTGTGATTTTTCTAATTTACTGCATCTACTGTTTTATATATATATATCTGTGATTAGCTATTATTTCATACTTGTGTGTTTTACACCATATTACACGATCCGTGTGTACTACACTAGCACGTACACGCATTTTTCATATTTCTTATTACAACCAAAACATATATTATTCTTTTTATTTTCTAAGAATTCTTCTGGGGTGAGATTTTAAATTTAGAATTTTTGTCAATAGAACTTGGGTATGACTTTTGAGTGGATGTTATTGAAGGAGTACTGATAATTTTCTTGGCTAAGAAAGATTATATTTTATTTTTTGAAAGCCATTTATTTTCAAATGTTTTTGCTAAGCTAACAGTATGGTCAAAGTCAGCTGGAGTGTTAGCTATGACATGATATTTTATTTCTTCTTTTGAATAACTAAAAACTTTTGCAACAAATGAACAAGAATTATGTGTTCAATCATGCCTTATAATCTCTCAAATTGGTTAACATATTGCATGACTATGTGTGTTTGCTTTAATGAAGAGAAAGTGTTATATAGTCTTTCAAGATCATTCGAACTAACATACTTGAATAGCTTTTGTGAATGTTTCCCAATGTTCAAAGTTAGATGTGTTTCGAGAAGACTTCCAAAACCATTGAAGTGTCTCCTTCCTAATGTTATATGAGCATGTCTACTAGAATGGATCAGTATTTAACTCACTCAAAGGCTCCTTATAATCTCCTTATAATCTCCTTCCTAAGGTTATATGAGCATGTCTCCTTATAATCTCGGCTGGCTTCCATTATTGAAGGATCTTGAGAGTGAGGGTCAGTATTTAACTCACTCAAAGGCTTTGATACCCTTTTGTTAGCCTCATCATTTTTCTTCGATTGAATCTGGTCTCTGGCATGTCTACTAGAATGGAGAGTTGATAAAGTAAGAAATGATGGTGAGGAGATGAGTTCCAAAATTGAGAACAGAGTTGGCAGTGGAGAAAAAATGATTAATTCGTGTTGATCAAGAGGAAAAGGGAATAAGGATGGGTTTGAGGAGAAGAAAGACTGTGCAATAGGGCTGAGTGGGGAATGCAGAATTGGTTGGTCACACGAGTGGATCACACCAAATCAGGTGATCGGTACGAGATGGGATGGTGATCAGAAAGGATGATAACACAACAGAAGTAAAGAAGAGAACACACAACAATAGGGTAAGTTTAGATTTATTTTATTTCTGAATTCTTCGCATAGCATTTACACGCCTTAGGGTGGTATTTATAGATGTTTACATCATTACTTTTTTTGGAAGGCAAGCAGGTTAAATGGCCTCTGCCATGTTTTTATTAAAAGCATAAATGCAGTGTACAGCCAAAATGTCAAAACATACAATACAAAAGTAATCATCTCATATTTCTAATGATAGAGACCACCATTGGTTGTTTAGAAGTATGAACACCTCTAAACACTCTAATGTTCCTCTCCATCCATAACATATAAAAAAATTCTTAAGTAATTTCAATAGCATCTTCCCTTTATATTCTTCCATCTAGTAGCTTTAAATATAGTGAACCACTCAATCTACGAGTTACAAGATGGCCTATGCAAATTGAAGTGCAGCAGTACCTTTTCCAAACGAAATGTGAGAATTCACACTCAAAAAATAAATGTTCTATAGATTCATCTATCCTACCACATAAGTAGCAAATAGCATGATGCACTACATCAATTTTCTCCAGCCAGTTGAGAGTAAGTAATCCATTTCTTAATACCTTCCAGAGTAGGATATTTTCTTTTGGAGCAGCCCCATTATCCCAAGCCTCGGCATGCCATGGGAAATAAGCCATACTAACAATATTGCAATTATTCTCATAGATCACACTGATCTTGTGGGAAACATCATGCCAGGTAGCATGTAGAGACAAATCAGTGTACCTGTTATTTTGGATATTATTCCATGCATTTCTAACAGTAACCGAACTACTGAATGGTAGGGTAATACTACCTTGATTCCAAAATCTTGCAACAGTTGCACTATCATGTATGTCAGTCATCCTTATCTGATTGTAAGATATTATATCACTTAGTATGAGACCTTTAGACGCCCATGGATCATGCCAAAAAGCCACTTTATCCATGCATTTCATACCAGCCTACACCATGGGAAGAAACACTTCCCTATTCCTTAGTATATTTTTCCACGCCCAACTACAATCAGTATTAGGCAACATAGTCCAGAAATGAGAGTCTTTAATAAGGTTTATTCTGACCCATGTAGCCCAAAGATTATCGTCATGCCTCATTAGTTTTTCAATTCTCGCAGCCGTAGATAAAGCAGTTTTTTTCTATTTCCTTACATTCATAACTCTAAGCCCACCTTTCTCCTTCGAACAACAAACATAGTTAAAGGCAATGGGAATCATTTTCTTAGAAAAAGGGTTTCCATGCCAAAGGAAGTGATTAAGGGTTGAATTGATCATGTGGATAAGTTTGGAAGGAAGTATGAAGATTCTGGCGTAATACATGCACATGGAAGTAGCTACAGATTTAATGATGATCAATCTACCTATCAACGAGAATTTAGATCTTGGCCAACTAGAAATTTTAGCAATAATCTTTTCATATGATTGTAAGCATTGAAATGTCTTGATATTAGAAGTATACATGGGAGCACCAAGGTAAGACTCATAAAATGGAGATAGTCCAGAAATGGCATATAAGGAAGTTTTAACATACTAAGATACCCTAGCTATTCTGATCTTAGATTTGCTTATGTTAATAGATAAACCAGTCAAGGAATGGAGTTAAGATAAAATATGGAGAACACCATTAACAGATTTATGATTGGGTCTTGTAAACGGCAACAAGTCATCTGCAAAAAGCAAAGCAGACAGAGAGATTTTCTTGCACATAGGGTGATAGTCCAATTGCTTGTTAATATGAGCATGTTTAGAAATAGCAGTGAATAGCTCCTTGACATAAACAAAAAGATAGGGTGACATTGGATCTCCCTGTCTTATACCTTGAGTTGCTTTGAAATAACCAAAACTGTATCCATTACAACTCAGTGAGTGTTCAACAACGGATATGCGTGTATAGATCTAACACAAGAAGGGCATAGGGAACTTCATTTTGAAGAGGATATATATGATGGATTTCTAGTGCACCAGGTCATAAGACTTTTGGAGATCAAGTTTAAGAACACATCTGGGAGAAATGGATTTTCTATTGTAGCCCTACATCAGTTCAGCAAAGAGCAGGTTGTTGTCAGCAGTATCACGACCATGAATGAAAGCACTTTGGTTAGGGGAGATAAGATCAGATATCACACATTTCATTCTATCAGAGATGATCCTTGCACTACATTTATATACCACATTGTAGCATGCAATGGTGTGAAATTGTGAAACATTAACAGGTTGTTGGATTTTTGGAATTAATGCCAATCTGGTTGTATTTATTCCACTGAGCATTCTATTGTGCCTGAAAAGGTTCTTTATGGCTTTAGTCACATCCCTAGCAATAATACTCCAAGTAATTTTATAAAAATATGCAATAAAACCATCGTGACTAGGAGAGCTGGTTGCCTTCATTCCAAAAATAGCCTTTTCAATTTCCTCATTAGTTATTTCTTCAATAAGCTTACTACCATGGAAATGGATGGAAGGTCTATCATTGCAAATTGGTCAAGGGAAGTGGAGAAGGTGTGCATGGAGTCAAGAGATCTTTGAAAGTAATCAAGAAAAGCATTTTGGATCTTTAAAGTTTTATGAAAAGTGGGATAATTCCTATCTCCATTCAAATGCCAAATATGTTTTATATTCTGCTTAGCCATTTTGTTTTCTTCAATCAATGCTTTAGATAGCTATTTTGAAAGGCATATTTCTTCAATCAATGCTTTAGATAGTTTTTTACATCATTACTTAATTGTGCTATTTTACAGCTTTGCCATTAGAACATAGTTACATGTTATTAGCAGCTATGCACATGCACAAAGGAACACAACGATATAAACCTAATTCTATTGAAGATTTTTTTGTTGTAACTACTTTTATATGATTATCAGGCTTCTTATGTGTTTCAGATTTGCTCTACTTCATCTTCCTGCTTTTGTTTTGAATATTGTTCGAGATTTTGGGAAGTGTTTGTTGAAATTCTTAGTAGAGTTTTATGCCCATCATCTATTTGTTGATTTGCTAGACCGTGACATCGAAGTGTTAGTTTACGTATGTTGTACTTTTTTTGATTCCTACACCACAAGTTTTGAGCTTTATTTTTGAAAATGAATCAAGATTCAAGTCCATTGGTGGTTCTGAACTTAATGTCGTTATTTTATAAGAAAAATAGACTTGATAGATAGCTATCTATCTTAATGTCGTTATTTCCACTGCTTATTTATCTATCTCGAAGTAATATCATTGTTTGTCCATGAGCTTATTGTGTATAGTATTATATTTTAGAAAAATTAAAAGTTATCATAAGAGTGGTTATTTCCTCTTCAGATTTAAATGTAAGTTTTGATATTTGTTACTTAAATGGCTCAATTTTTGAGGTAGTCTACTAACCTTCAGATAAACTGATAATAGGTTAATTTAGGTGGTTACCACTAAGTTTGCTTCCAGATACGTTAAATTCCTTGAAGGAAAACTGTATAGCGTATATGTACCAACATTTAATACTAGTTGTATTTTATTGACTAGAATATTTGAATAAACAAAAGTTCAACTTATTTGAATAAACAAAGGTTAAATGCTAAATATGTTATTTTCACTATTTTTGAACATTCAAATTTTGTAAAAATGTAAGAATTATGATGTCTACTGACGAAAGGCCTTGGGTACAATATTCAGGGGATACACATGACCAAGTTTAGACAAAAAATGATGACTAGCTTGTATGTTTAATAAAATTGGACAAAAGTCTAATTTTTCTCCACTTCCTGGTTCTTCTTTCAACTCTGAACACAAAAAAAAAACAAATTTCAAAAAACAATCTTTTTTCCTGCTAAATTTAAATGTAGGAACTAGAGTATATATTCATGGTTGAAACGCAGAATACCACTTAAACTGGCATGTTTCCAAATTATACTTTCAACAAGTGCACATTGCAACTTAAAATTAATACGTGTGCATCTTACCGTTTTATAAAGGATTTTTTTATTTTGGACAGTTTTGAAAACTTATAACAGAAATAGGTCCGTTTCAAAACTAATTACAGAAATAGACCCTTTTTTTTTGAACTGGCGGCATCCCAGATGCCGCCAGTTTGAATTTTTTTTACACTGGCGGCATCAGGGATACCACTAATATTGGTATAACATTGTCGTTATCCCAGATAACGCTAGGCATTATCTAGGATAACACCTAGAGACCTTCCTTTCAGCCCCTTTCTTCCACTTCCCATTTCCTCCCTTCCTACCTCTTTCACAACTCCACTTCTTAATATAAACTTTTCTCCATTTTATAAAACTCATACTAAATTATAATCATCTTTTTTTATACGATCTACTCATCAATCAACAAGTTATTGATCTCAATTTGTGTTCAAGGTATGGCTATTTACTTTATAATTTTATAATACATGATTTTAGGTTTGTTGTGAAGGTTGGTTCATTATAGATAGTGAAATTGTTTTTGTTTTGTATGTAGAATGGCTCCTAATGTATTCTTACCATATGTTATTATAATGGTGAATTGGTGGTAGACGATGATAACCTTGGCAAATACGTTGGAGGGTTGTATAAACCGACAAAATTAGTTCGAGGATGTAAATTGGTTCAGTTGAAAGATTCAGTATATAAATCGAGAAAGATTAAATCCAATGAATTTGACATTGATCTGATATGTAATTGGCCTACGGATTCTGTATTGAAAGCCATTAAAATAGCTGATGATGATGATGTGAATAAAATGTTTTCAGCTGTAATAAAATCCATATAGCTTTTTGTTATAAAGAGCAAATTGGTTCAAGTACTAGAAGAGACAGCTCCAATAGTAGATGACCTTGAATGTCAAAATATTGTTGAAAGGTTTGTTCATCAAAATGTATTGTCGAGCTCTAATCCGTCGAGCTTTAACACTTCAACCTTTGTTTTTCCACTGTTACAAGCTATCAACATGATATTCAATACAATGACCCTAATTCTACTGAAGGAAGCTTCATACATATGATGTAAAGTTTGATTGCATTTTGGTTATTTGTTGGATGTATATGCATATGTCATTATTGTAGTTCTTAAGTACTTTGTTTTGTATCCAATTTTGTTACTCAGCAGTCGAATCCTTTTAGCTTTGCTGGACTGTCAAATTATTACATGTCCCATTTCATTAATCCTACACAATATTAGTTACAGCATTTAACTCTGAGGTATGTGAAATATTTACAGTTAGCTCATTGGTTTTGTATGTGAAATATTAGATATGGCTGTTACATGTCACATTTTTTGAATTTTCAATGCTCAAATCCACGACATTGCTACACAATCAAATACCCAAGTAGTAAACGTGATTATTGTTGCGAATGAGGTAGAAGACAATATTGACAAGAACACGGTTGGAATAGATGAAGGAAAGTACGATGATCGCCCTATTAATAGTATGGATGTAGCGAGCGTACCAGAGAATGACGTTTATTGGATAAATAACATGCAAGTAAACAATTAACAATTAAACTATAACTTTGATGATTTGGAAGATAGATCTGCTGAAGATAGTAATGAGAATGAAATGTAAGTACCCCTTGATGATGACTTATGTACGACCCAACTAATGGCAAAGTTAGTTGGTGCAAATATTCAATTCACAAATGAGATATTTTCAACATTAAGTGTCCAAAACGGTTTCAAACTCGGTATGATATTTGAAACGAAAGAAAAATTCAAATGACAATTAAGTGAATGGTCAATTCTTCACGTTGTTTCCTTTAAACCTATCAAGTCCAATAAAACTAAGTATACTGCTATCTGTAATGTCGATGTTAATTTTCCATGGAGAATTCATGCAATTGTGTTAAAAAATCCAAGAAAAATTGGTGGATTGTAAGAAAATATCCAAGCGAACTCAAATGCATGACTCCAATGGTTAACTCAAATCACAAGCAGACAACGTCCTCATTTCTTGTTTCGAAGATCTTACCGTTTGTAAAATCTGATTTGAATATAACCGCTGACACTGTACATGTTTTAATGGAGGAACAATTGTTTGTTAAGATTAGTTATATGAAGGCATGGAGAGCATTGCATAAGACAGTCAAAAAATACATGGTGATTGGGCGGAATCATATAGCACCTTAAGGCAGTATTTCACATAAATTGAAAAAACAAATCCGAAAAGCATTGGACATGTTTTTACGGATGATGTTGGAGTGCTTGAACGTGCTTTTTAGGCATTTGGACCGTGTATTGAAGGATTTGCACATTGTCGTCCATTACTATGTATTGATGGTACACATTTATAAGGGAAATACAAAGGAATATTGCTAGTAGCTACTGCTGTAGACGCGGATGGCGATTTATATCCATTGGCTTATGCGATTGTTGGGTCTGAATCTGCTGATAGTTGGGGTTGGTTTTTTGCTTGCATGCGTCACTTTATTCATATCGTTAACGATTATCGAATTACTTTTATTTCTGACAGAATGAAGGGCATACCGAATGCTTTGGAACAAAGTGGCGTTTACCTCATAAGCATCGTTTTTGTGCCAGACATCTCAAGGCTAACTTTCAAGCAGCTGGTTTTAAAGACAAATGACTGACCGGGCTATTTTATGCTGCAGCTTGTGCTTTAGAGGAAGTCAAATACCATAAAATTCGTGAAATAATAAAGAACATTAGCTAGAAGGCGCATAATTGGATTGAAAAAAGTTTACACATGAAAGAGAAAAATTGGGCTTTTTGCAAAGATGATGGTGCTAGATTTCATGTAATGACCACAAATGCTTCAGAAAGCTTTGATGGTATATTGAAAAGGGCTCGATCATTACCTGTGAAAGCATTGGTTGCTCGTACTTTTTTCCAATATGTAGATATTTTTGTCAAACAAGAGAAACAACGCGAACTTTAAAACCAAACTTACACCTAAGTGGGAAATAAAGATTGCTAAACGAGCCGATGAAGCAAGACGCGCAAGAGTAGTTCGATTTAACCCGGTAGAATGGTTCGTGGTGCATTATTTTGGGGATGAATTCAAAGTGCTAATCAATGATGATTCTTGCTTCTGTACATGCGATATTCTTTGCTACAACATTTACCTTGTATTCATGTAATGGATGCTTGTTCGTCAGTTTCAACGGGAGCTAATAGAGCTCATCACGATTTCGCTTCAACACACTGTACAGTCGCGAAATATCTAGCCGCGTACATGTCGGAATTTTACCCCGTTAATGATAAACGATATTGGACGTTAATGGCTAATCAGTAAAGTAAAAAGACCGCCAGGACGTCCAAAGTCCACTAGATTCAAAAATACTATGGACGAAGGTCAAACATCAAAAGGAAACAGGTGCAGCAAATGTGGTGTTGATCATAAGAAAAATCATTGTACTTCGGTTATATAAATTCATGTAACTGTATTATCTTTGTAGTTGTTGTAACTTTTTAATATAACATAAGTCATCGAGTTTCATTCATAATTCACATGACATAATTGATTACATAACTCTTCAGCATATTACATAAATTTCATAAGTAATAGAGTTACAACGCATTCATAATATAGTCACTTCCTATTACTTGGTCCAGCACCCGATCCACTATGAAGGTACTCTGTAAAGTTGTACCCTCGACTCATTAACGCGTTCCGATACTCTAAATTTTGTTTCTGCAATCGTTTGTTCTCAGCTTGCATCTCCATTGCGTATTCTAACCCTCTAGAGCACATCTCAGGATCAAACCATTTAAAAGAATTGCAACATGCAATAGCTTTAGGCCGAATTTTATGACCCTCATAAGATTCACAGCTGTAGAAACGACGTCCTGCATTCTTGTCATTTCTGCAAACAACTATATCACATTTTGCACCACAATCACAATATACTCGAGGAGCTAGTACGCAATCATGCGCATGTATGCTGCGATAGGACATTACATTCGTCACTCTAGCCAGTAACCACCGTCTTGGACGAACCTCAACCACTTCATCTTCTGAAATATGCATCTGCGGATCCTGCTGTACAACTTCAAGTTGGGTCTTAGGAACAAAATCAATGTCGCGGGTTAAACCATCTTGTACCATCGCACCAATGTGATTTTTTTCAAATTCATCATATATTTTCATCATTGTCTCATCATCAATTTCCTAATTATCCACTTTTCCCCTACAACAAAAGTAAAATAACTATATACTAGAAATATAGAGAATAGCAAGAGAAACGAAATCATTAACCTATTATAGAATTCGGATGTAAAATCTAACCTGATTTCCAGCTCAATCGCAAATACTAAGATATAAATTGGTAGATTTTTGAATTAGAGAATAGTTAGAAAATTAAGTTGCCATTAGTGAAGTTTTGGGAAAGCATAAGAGACAAAGTAAATAAAGAAAGTAGGTGGAAAACTAAACCAATTAATTCATGTTTTCTTTGTCTCCTTCGAAGGCAATGAGCATTTGATTCAGCGTTATCCCTGATATGCCTCATTGGCGTTATCCGAGATAATGCTCTGACGATTGCACACTGCCTTCAAAAGCGGCAGTGAGCATTTGATTTAGCGGTATCTCAAATGCTTAAAAGCGTTATCCGAGATAACGCTCGGACGATTTCCCACAGGCTCCACAAGAGGCAGTGAGCATTTGATTTAGCGGTATCTTAGATGTCACCTGTGTAAAAAAAATTAAAAAATTGGGTAGCATCTAGGATGCCTCCAGTTCAGAAAAAGCGGCCCAAATCAAAAAAGAAAAATCCTTTTAAGAATTTGTAGAAATGGACGACGTGTAAACTGGATACTTCGAAATTCGAGTGGAGACAAGTTGTGGTATCAATTTTTAAGATAAGAGTGATGTTTCAATATGTTGTTTAGATAAGCATGGTTTTACATCTATGTGAAACATCATATTTTTTGTTTTCCCATATTATTTTTTACTTTTAAGTTCTATATTACATTAAAAAGGTGAGATTTAGTTTGGATATCACAAGTCAAAACCAGATATAGCTGCTTACCAAAGCTGATATTATATAATTACAAACTGAAAGGACTATAAGCTGATTCTTTGTCTTTCTTGCAATTTAAAAAGCATCTTAGTATTATTATTTAATTGATAGGTGATTTTAGCTGTTAATCGGGCGGACCGGACCGGACAGAGAGGTGTTCGTGTCTTGTCCTATAAGACTTTCAGGCGTACACGGACCGGACGTGGTGTTGATTCAGACATTGTTCGTACAAGCCGAACAACGAACGGACAAGGTTCGAATAAATAACATCGAACATTTTCAGACAGACATATTTTTGTACACTTTTCTTGTCCTAAATCATGTCCTAAATGATACACGGACCAGACACATTACCCCTTCGGACCGAGTCGTACATCGGACTGTCATGTCCGTTTAACATCCCTAAATACAGCTCCAGCTTTAAACTGTTGTTAAACATGTAAACTGTTTAATTGAACGGTATAGATTAAATATATATTTCTATCTTTATGTATGATATTTTAGTCAGACTCTCAAACTTCAACCAAGTTATTGATTATATAGAGAGCCTCTTCAGAAGCTTCTTTCTAATATGTCTCTATTAAAGTATGAATTTCCCTTAGATTAGCAAACTTATTATTTTCTTAAAACTCTTTTTCTAGTATTTTAATTAATTTATATTTTTATCACTTTTATGTATGATTTTTAATTGGATCTCCAATGATTCAAGAAAGTTATTGATTACAGATGAGTTGTATAATTAATTTAAAGTGGATTTAGTTTCTATGATGTGTATTGTGCCTGCCTTTTTTACAATTGTTGGAATTCGTAAGTATTGAATGAGATATACTTTTTCCATTAAGCGAACATGTGCGACTGTTAAGTGAAAGGATGTGACTATTAGAAGCATGCTTTTCCGCGAAAAGACACTTTGCGAAAAGACACTTCGTGAAAAGACGCTTCGCGAAAAGACACTTCGCGAAAAGACACTTCGTGAAAAGACACTTCGCGAAAAGACACTTCCTTTCACCAACGGTCATATTTCCCAACGGTCATATCTCAGCGAAAAGATACTTCGCGAAAAGACACGTCACGAAAAGACACTTCGTGAAAAGGCACTTCATTTCGCCAAACGGTTACATTTCAGCGAAAGGACACTTCACGAAAAGACACTTCCTTTCATAGAAAGAGATGCGTCGGTACGAAGAGGTACGAGTACGACCGTTCGAAAGAGATGCAATCGTACGAAGAGGTATGGGTGCAACCGTTCAGAAGAGATGCGATCGTACGAAGTGGTACGGGTGCGACCGTTCAGAAGGGATGCAGATAAACTATAAATAAGGAGGAAACATGATCACTTTCCTCACCGAATTTCCAATTCGAACTTCCTTCTCTCTTCTGTAGTACTCTTATAAATAATCACAGAGTGACATACTCATTACAATCTCGTGCAGAATATGTCTGTTGTATCTTGGGAGAATTTTGAAATAAAATTCTTAAGGAAATTGTTACGAAAAGCCTCAGACATCATCGGGTTAGACTTCAAGTTTATTTGTATATTTATATACATTATTCTATAATCTCTCCTTTCTCTATGTTGCGCTATTACTTAAAATAGTATAATGTTGTTGTTGTAAATTGATTACAACATACTTATTGCGAATATTGAATTCCAGAGTAGTGGAAATTCAACTTATAAACTTGTGTGACTAGTTTAGAATTGATTATTCTTTGTTTTGGTATACTAGATGTATAACATCTTAAGAATTTTATTTCAAATTTTCTTACTAAAACAGAGATGGCAACAGTTGAATTGTCAACAAAGGATGAGGTAGAAAATCAGTTAAATAAAAAGATCTAGATATTGAGATCTGATTGAGGTGGAGAATTTGAATCACCATTTGAACAATTCTGTGCAGAAAATGGAATAATTCATCAAACAATAGCCTCATATTCACCACAATAAAATGGTGTTTCCAAGAGAAAGAATAGAACATTAAAAGATATGAATAATGTGATGCTATTGACCTCTTGCTTACCGACGAACTTGTAGAGGGAGGCCTTAAATATGTCTAATCATATTTTAAATAAGGTCCCTCACAATAAAACAGAAACACTTCCATATGAGTTATGGAAAGGGCATAAACCAAGCTTTAAATACCTCAAAGTGTGGGGGTGCTTGGCAAAGGAAGCAATGCCATCTTCTGAATCTGTATGTTGGAAAGAAGCAATCCAAAGTGAGATTGATTCAATTCTAAGTAATAAAACTTGGGAAATTGTAGATATTCCACTTGGAATAAAACCGATTGGCTGCAAATGGATTTTCAAGAAGAAAATGAAACCCGATGGCTCTATCGATAAATATAAAGCCAGATTAGTAGCCAAAGGATATCGTCAGAAAGAAGGCCTAGACTTCTTTGATACATATTCACCGGTTACACGAATAACCTCAACAAGAATGCTAATAGCAATTGCATACATTTATAATCTAGAGATTCATCAAATGGATGTAAAGACAGCATTATTAAATGGCGATCTCGATGAAGAGATCTACATGGAGCAAGCAGAAGGTTTCATTTCAAAAGGAAATGAAAACAAAGTCTGTAGATTAGTAAAATCATTATATGGACTAAAACAAGCTCCAAAACAATGGCACGCAAAATTTGACAGTGTCATGATGAAAAATGGTTTTCATATAAATGAATGTGATAAGTGTGTTTATTGTAAACAAGTTGGACAATCATATGTAATGATTTGTCTATATGTAGACGATATGTTAATATTTGGTCCGAATACCCAAGTAATAGAGTCCATAAAGAAAATGTTAATTAACAATTTCGATATGAAAAACTTAGGAGTTGCAGACGTTATTTTGGGAATCAAAATAATGAGAACACCTAATGGAATTGAATTATCTCAGTCACACTATGTAGACAAAGTGATTGAAAGATTCAAAAACTTTGGGATTAAAGAAGTACAAACACCTTTTAATCCGTCAGAAATACTGCATAAAAACATTAATGAAAGTGTGATGCAACTTGAATACTCTCATGTAATAGGATGTCTAATGTATCTTATGAACTGCACGAGACCAGATATAGCTTAAGCAGTAAGTCGATTAAGCAGGTATACAAGCACTCCAGGAAAGGAACATTGGAAAGCACTAATGAAAGTGCTATGATATTTGAAAATACTACAAACTATTCCTTACACTACGGAAAATATCCAGCTGTATTAGAAGGATATAGTGATGCAAACTGGATTGCTGATTCAGAGGAATCAAAATCAACAAGTGGTTATGTATTTACCCTAGCAGGGACAGTAGTGTCATGGAAATCTTCTAAATAGACATGCGTAGCTCGATCCACTATGGAATTGGAGTTCATTGCATTAGATAAAGCAGGTGAAGAAGCAGAATGGTTTCGCCACTTTTTAGAAGATATCCCATTCTGGCCTAAACATGTACCGGCCATATGCATACACTGCGATAACCAAGCAGCGCTAAGTAGAGCACATAATTTTGTGTACAATGGAAAGTCACGACATATTCGTTGACGCCATAACACAGTTAGGCAGTTACTCTCAAATGGAACTATTTCCATAGATTATGTGAGAACAAATGATAATCTATCGGATCCGTTTACTAAAGGTTTATCAAGAGAGAAAATTGACTGCGCATCGAGAGGAATTGGTTTAAAAGCCTAAACCAACAAGAGTTATCTTATACGGAAACCTATCCTAGCGACTGGAGATCCCACGGACTAGGATCAATAGGCAAACCAGTTATGAATAACTCAAGACGTAATGCATTTATGGACACAATCCTACTCCATTCCTATGGTGCACAATATAAATGCATTCCTACAGAAGTATTACAAGGTTAAAACTATGTTTTTTAATGATGACCATATCTTAAAAAAAAACAAGTGGGGTATAGGTAGGATACTCTTAATGGTTGCGATCACCTATGTTAGTGTGAGCTGGGTCGGCTCTATGAGAATTTTAGAAGGCTTGAATTCTCTATAACACTCGCAGAACCAGAAAATGTTCAGGACCAAAATGAACACAATCAAGAGATTGGATGAGAAGGGAATCAATGCTTCGTAAGACTTATTGTTTGGATATACAATAAAGGCTGATGGTTCAAGATGAAATAATTCACCGATTAGCCGAGTAGATCCGATAAGTCTTAACTAGGGAAAGTTCAAAGTGAAATATCTACTTATCCACGATAAAGCATTATTCCATATATACTCTGTGATATTTCGCTTTGTGTGGGGGAAAAGAATATTATCGTTCATGTGGGGGATTGTTGGAATTCGTAAGTATTGAATGAAATATACTTTTTCCATTAAGCGAACATGTGCGACTGTTAAGTGAAAGGATGCGACTATTAGAAGCATGCTTTTCCGCGAAAAGACACTTTGCGAGAAGACACTTCATGAAAAGACGCTTCGCGAAAAGACACTTCGCGAAAACACACTTCGTGAAAAGACACTTTTCGAAAAGACTCTTCCTTTCACCAACGGTCATATTTCCCAACGGTCATATCTCAGCAAAAAGACACTTCGCGAAAAGACACATCACGAAAAGACACTTCGCGAAAAGGCACTTCATTTCGCCAAACGGTTGCATTTCAGCGAAAGGACACTTCACGAAAAGACACTTCTTTTCATAGAAAGAGATGCGTCAGTACGAAGAGGTACGAGAACGACCGTTCGAAAGAGATGCAATCGTACGAAGAGGTATGGGTGCGACCGTTCAGAAGAGATGCGATCATACGAAGTGGTACGGGTGCGACCGTTCAGAAGGGATGCAGATAAACTATAAATAAGGAGGAAACCTGATCACTTTCCTCACTGAATTTCCAATTCGAACTTCCTTCTCTCTTCTGTAGTACTCTTATAAATAATCACAGAGTGACATACTCATTACAATCTCGTGCAGAATATGTCTGTTGTATCTTGGGAGAATTTTGAAATAAAATTCTTAAGGAAATTGTTACGACAAGCCTCAGACATCATCGGGTTAGACTTCAAGTTTATTTGTATATTTATATACATTATTCTATAATCTCTCCTTTCTCTATGTTGTGCTATTACTTAAAATAGTATAACGTTGTTGTTGTAAATTGATTACAACATACTTATTGCGAATATTGAATTCCAGATTAGTGGAAATTCAACTTATAAACTTGTGTGACGAGTTTTGAATTGATTATTCTCTGTTTTGGTATACTAGACGTATAACAACAATAACTATATGATTTTGTAAGCTTACCTCCTACGATTGTCATTTATATTTTGTCCTTTGTATTTTCATTTTCGTTGGGCTTTTATACATAGATTAGCATTCATTTTAACAATTTCACACGTATTAAGTTATGAACTTCTAAAATTGTGCTTGATTTTTTTGACACTTTTCAGAAAAGCAAGGGAGAAATTTTGTGGAACAAGTATTTTAAGTATAATTCATTTTCTTAGTTGACTATTTTTTGGAATGTGCTTATAGTTATTCTTAATGTAGGAAAGAAGCCAATAACTTAATCGGTTATGAGAAGTTGGCCAATGCTACTTTAAACGAAAACATTGTTTCCAGATCCAAACAACAAGGTGTTGATCTACATCCAGTGTATGTTACAACATATGTTGTAGTACACATGCCACTGAATTTGATATATGTTATCACAGTGAATACTGTAGGTTTTTTTATACTATGTACATATTTATCGCTATTAGATAACTGTGAGGATTGAGTTAATTATGGACCATATAACGCTCCTGTAAGCAAGTCTACTATGTCATATGCATTTACATATTTAGTTATGGAGCCCTTGTATCAAACTAAGATTCCTTTGATGAGGTACAATACATAAATGATGCAAACCTACTCTCATTCGCACTTTGTATCTTACATGGTCACTTTTTTGGCAGCCTATAATTCTTCATATTTGCATTCTTTTTCCATATATTGGGCTAGTTGCAGATGTGGTTAGAAAAGCTACAGTAAGTTAAATCTTCGTTCTATGCAGTTATTTATAGTTGTTGTAAAGTAATATCCTCTTAGAGCATCTCCAATAGAATTCAGCGTAAGAATATTACGCGCTGTAAGACTACGGGAAAGAAGATGAATGTTTCCCAACAGTTGAAAAAAAAATCCGTCACGAGCCTATTTTATCGGCTCGCGACGTTGTGAGCCTATTTTATCGGCTCGTGACGTCGCGAGCCCATTAAATCGGCTCGCGACAGAAGAAAATGCCAAAAAATTAATTTGGCATTTTCTGGTGTCACGAGCCAATATTATAGGCTCGCGACGTTGCAAGCCGATAAAATAGGCTCGCAACGTCGCAAGCCGATAAATCGGCTCATGGGGACAATTCCGCCTTTAGAATTGGCCCCGCAATATCTTGCTGAATATTCAGCATTGGAACATTTGTTGGGTGCGATTTTTGATCCAATTCAGCATTCAGAAGGTGAATTGCTTCATCGTTGGAGGTGCTCTTAAACCATCTGTTTTCTATACACAATCATGACTTATCTACTTAGAAGCTTATTGAAAGATATATATTAGTTACAGCTTATGCAGTACTTGGTATTATGAATTTATTGATGTCTCAGACTATAACTGCCGAACTAGCTATGATTGGTCAAGGTGGAAAGGTAATATCTTCAGTTGATTTTTCTATTGACATTGTTTTTTTGCCGATCATTTACATATTATCTTGCTCTTCATTTATGTAGTTGAATATTTTTACATATAGGGCTCTAGTTTGTAATCATACTCTATGGGACCTTCAAACATTTTTTTTACTTTATATTATCCAATTCAGTTTTTGTTTATGTTGTTTTTTATTATTGTATTGGTGATGTTTCTTGTTTAGAACAATTTTTTCTATTTTTAGTGCAGTTTTTGATAAATGGGTCGGATCGGGTCGAGTTGACCCTTTAACTAGTCGGATTGGATTGGATCAACCCGTTTATTGAATAGGTTAAATGGGTCGGGTTTTTTTATGCTTTGAATGAGTCATGTCAAATTCTACCCGATCTGACCTATTTGAGGGGTCTAATTTTTTCTTATATATTTACTTTATTTGCTATTCTACTAGGTAGAAATTTGATAAATATTAATGGTAAGATGTTTTTACTAAATGGATAGATTATGTGCAAATATTTATAGTTGAAAACTATCTAGAATCCACCGGTGGCGGTATTTGTGTATTTCATTCTATATTTGATAGACATGTTTTGTATAAAGATGCACTTAAACTTGATAAAGTTTTATTACATTTGCTACTAAAATTTTATTACATTAGCTACTGCATTCATATCTAGAGGTGAGCAAATGTTTGTTCGGTTTGAAACCGTTCAAAAATGTTAAAAGCAAAATAACCATTCACGAAACATAAACCGAACAACCAAACCAATATTTTTTGGAACCAAAACCAAGCGAACCGATAATATTTGGTTTGGTTTGGTTAGTTTATTTGGTTTGTCTTGGAATGAAATAATTCTTCTAGTTGTTGACATAACATAGGATTAAAACAACTAATTGAGTTCATAAGATGTAAATATTTGACAAAACAAACTTTTCTTTTGAAAACATTGATATGAAACTAAAGAAAAATAACATTGTTACGAAAATATAATAAATAATAGCATTGTTGGAGGTAATTTTTCATCTTTAATGTAAATAAATTTTTATAATTTGGTTTAATTGGTTGGTTCAGTTTTCAAATATTAAAAACCAAACCCAACCAATAAGCTAAAGTAATATAAAAGTGAAAACCAAAACCAACCAGTTAACTTACGAAACAAATCCCAACCAATCGGACTCAATTGGTTTAAATGGTTTGACCAATAATTGCTCACCCTTATTCATTGTTACTGTCTATACATATTTCTTTAGAGAGCTGACTATACAAGGTTTTCTATTTACTCTGTGACTGGTTAAACTTCTATTTTATGAATTAATGAAAATGTGGTTAGTTATCAAAGAATTTTGTGCAAAGCTGCTAAAAAATCTGTGATTGTTCCATTACAATTGTATTTTTAATTATTTTATCAATAATATTGCCTATAGATACACGATAAATTTGGAATTGTTTGTGGATGCTTTATATTTTTTCGTCTAGCAATGAGTGAAACATGTAAGTTGTGAAGAACTTCAATATTTTATTCTTAGTATAATTTTGAAAACTGTAAATAATTTGTATTTTTCAAGTAAATAATTTGTGTTTACCACTTAAAACATATAAGCTATTTTGTGATTTACTGTTTTCAAAAAATAAAGGCTTGATATTACAATTTTTAGTAGTTAGAGTTTGAGTGCACCACTTTTAGATTATGGATGCGCGAATGGACTAAATAATTTTTTCATTAACTTTTTTTTGAGTTTCTTTTTATACTAAAATATGCTTGCTAACTAGCTATATAACAGTTGGCCTTACTCACATGGGATCAAGACTATAAATTTCAATAACTAGTTCAACGCTTTTTTGTTTATTTCTAAGAAGCAAAGCCTTGAGCTAAGTTCCTTAAAGTTTGTGAATGGAGCAGGGCCTTATTTTGGTTGCTCCCTTGTGCGTGATAGAATATTAATCGTTGAAATTCTATTAGTTGGATGCATTTTGATATATTGATTTGTCATGATTTTAATTCTCTTAATGACTGTCTTTGCATTCTCTCTGTAAAAGAAGAGTCAATTCTATGAGTTCTGATGTCTACGGTTAAATTTAAAGTAAAGCCTATTTAATTATTCTAAGTGTTACATACAATTTTTGTAAGTTATCGATAAAAAATGGATGAATAAAAAAACAACACATTTCATGTTCTTCCAATTTTTTTTTGAAATGAAGAAATATACACATCAAAAGTGGAGAAAAAAACGTCTTTTTTTATGATTTAAAAAACATCCAAAAGTATTTAAAAACACCCCACTGAATCAAAGCAGGCCACTATAGAAAATGAAAACAAAATCAACAAACTACAACGAGATATAATACCACAATATATGGAATAACCATTAAAATAAAACACTCTCTGCTTGATAGGAAGACCACTAGCAAGCCAGAGCCTACAGTGCACCAGACACTAGTTCCCAAGCCGAGAACCCACCACCAACCTCGTTAACGACTAGAGAAACCAACTAATAAAGCAATCCAAATCTCCAGTCCGACACCGGCTTCCCTAGTATACATGCCTAAGTTACAACTTGAAATATAAATTGTATACCATGCCAAAAGGGGATGATGAATTGCAATTATCATCCACACAATCGCGATCTGTATCATAGAAACTAAAAATATAAATTTAGAATTCACAGACAGTTATAAAAACCCACCAACTTGGCAACTAAAACCAGTCTCCACTCAACCATCAAAAACTGCAGATTAAACAAAATCTTTTTCATGTCATTTACATCTGATTCTCTCATTTCTATACATCTTTTCAACTCCACCCTTACCATGTCAAAATATACAGAAAAAAATATGTAAGCTAAATATCTACTGTGCATTAACTTGGTTATTCGCTCTGATCATCATCATGGCCAATCAACGTAGTATCTTTCAGCTGCTTCAGCATCTGATCATCTACGTCATTGCATTCATTGTCGCTCTTTTTTGGGATTTCAGCAAGATTTGAGCCATAAGATTCCATCAATTCAATTTGTTTTCCTAACTAATTTTGATTCTCTAATTCTCCTGTTCAATAATGAATTGTATTTTTTGCAATACTTATACTCCGTTTATAGTAGATCAGATCTCCTTTTCGCCTTAAGAAGCCTTGTCTCTAGTTTGTTGATTTTCATTTTAAGGATGATATTTTCCTTCCTAATTTTAGTGTTCTTCCTGAGAATGGGTGTGGAATAACCAAATTAACATGACTACAAGAGGATGTGTTTAAAAGAAACTTTATGAAATTAAAAGCAAACAAAATAAAATTCATAAGCAATTGATACATTGTATACCATGGCTTCTCTTTGTGTAATCCATGATATACTCTCCGCCGTGATGGCTGTTTTGTTTTCCTATGTTTTTGATCTCCTCCACCACCACCTTGAGGGATACACTCTTTTTTTTAAAAAAAAAAAAAAAGTGGCTAATGCATATCATCTTTTAACATTTTTTTTACCAAATTAGATGTTCGAGAAAGAAAAAGAAAAAATGTTTAATGGAATATTACCTCTTTATTATCAAATCCGTTTTCCTTACAAAAATCACCTCGCCACTCTTTTGGTGGTATAAACTTAGTGCATTTTCATTATCTTGTATTCTTGGTATTATTGTTTTCATTTTCAATTATCTGTATTATATCTGATTTTTTAACGATGTTTGGTTCTTCCTGTTTATAAGTAATCGGGAATATTATAACAATACCTAAGCATGTTACATTGTACAATAATGGTTGCATATAGTCGCGAAGCCTGCCCAAGCGCTCGGCTAGTAAAAAGTACTGTAATGGTGAAGCCAGCATAGTGATCTGTTTGGTGCAAAATATAAATCGAAACCAGTCCAAAATTTATATGTTGTACCAAAAAGATCACTATGTTGGCTTGTAACATCACGAGATTTTATGACAATTTAAAATATTTAATTTAATGTGTTTTGAACAAAAGTTTGTTTTAAATATTAAAATTTATTATTTATGTCTTATATTGATAAGGTAGGAATAAGATTTGACTTGTTGAACAAAAATATGCAATAGCTATATATGAGAAAGTTGGAGTTGATAATTTATTTATATAGAAATTTGAAATTTATTTGAATTTCTATATTTTGATTTGATTAGAGATTATAACTGTTGAATTTAATTTTAGGTAAATAAGTGAAAACTGAATATTTCATTAATAAATATTGAAATTTGACATTTTTGTAAATAATATCAGAATTCGATGAAATTGCTTTTATTTGATCCAGAATTGTAAATTATTGTAATTTCTAAAATTTCGTAATCAACAGAATTATAGTTTGATCGTAAGAAATTAAAACGCATATAAATTTATATGTCCAATTTAATTATATAATCATGTTTTAGAATAAAACTGGTACAGACTTTGGAATTGGGCCTTGAAACCTATCCCATTGCGTTTAGAAGGCATCAAAACCTATTGTTAGACAGTAAGCGAGCCTGATTTGGACTTAGTCCGAAATTTTGCTTTAAAACACGCTAAGCGAGAATTATAATATTACTGCCTCATCTATTTTCTATGGCCACCGCCTCATCTATTTTCTATGGCCAGAAATGTTCAGATTTCCTTCCTCTTTTTCTTCCAATCTGTTCAATGAAATCAAACACTTCCTGAATGAAAATGGTAGCTCTTCGAGAGATCTTCGATTCCATAAGGTTGGATCGAATTTTTATAATCTATATTCGCCAAAATTTGATGACAAAGGCGCACAATTTGAAGGGGTTTTGGAGACTGGCGGGGAGGCTAGGGGTGATCGGAATTGGGCTGCAGGCGGAGTCAACGATGGCGGTTTGGGTGACAGTGGCCGATCGAGTCCGGCTACATGTAGGGTGTGCGTTGTTCGAAGATTAGAGGCGGATTTGGGTTCCTGAAAGAAAAAAGCGAATACGAGAAGGAGGGCGGATCTTTTAGCGCTGACGTTGCAGTTGATGTATGGTGAGGGGTTTTATTTTATTTTATTATAAATTTGAAAATTCAAATGTTTAAACTCGTATAACTTTCTCATACGACCTTAAAACGACACGTGGTTTGTTGCGTTGGAATCGTATCGACGAGCTCTTCGCGATGGAGCTGATTTGGACAAATTCTGAGACTGTTGATTTTTGATCTAAAAAATTTGGATTTGAATTCCGTTTGAAACTAAGGTGAGTGATTAAACCCACTCACATCTAGCTAAAATATTCTAATATTAGTAAAATTAATATCATGTCATGATATGATTGTATTGTTTGCTGTTTGATAGTTATAATTGCATATTATGTTGATTAACACCGATAATTTAATTTAATTGGATTGTTAGTATGAAATTTTCAGTTAAGTTGAAATTCTATATAGTTTCTAGTTTTAAAAAAATACACCCGACATCTGATTACTGGTAAAATTATGAACTGTTGGAATGTATTGACATGATATATGGACCAGTTATGATATATTTACATATTAATGTTTATTTATGTGAATTTACCTGTTACTCACCTTGATTTTATATAACCAGTGTGTAACACCCCACGTCCATTAATGTCACTCACAAAGGGAATGCTCTAACTTCCATGGAGGTTTTAAGTGAATATAGAACAGAAAAATTACAACAAGACAGATAATAAGCAGTACTTGGAAATCTAAAACTTTATTTCATTGCAGCAGAAATTAAACATGTTCATTACATCATAAAACCATAAATCAGAGTCAAGTACAATATCCATCTTGATAAAACAAAATACATAATCCCATTACATAAATAGCCATTAAAGAAGATAACAAGCTGGACTTTACTTCAGTGGTCCAAACTTTCTAAAAGAGAGAATAAGCAATTCAATCAGACTCCACTAGAGCTGGGTCCACCCTGAGGACCTGGAGGGGGAAAAGATAGAAATAGAGGGGGTCAGACATAAAGTCTGGCGAGTATGATAATTCTAACAATACAATTATCAAAATAACTAGACTAAGGCATAAACTGGAAAACAAGGAAATGTCTATGAACTATTGGGTATGGAAGAGCAGATAAAGATAACGTTAAAGGCACACCTAATACTAAAGAATAATTACTACACTGCACCACACCAGTCACCCTAAAGGTTGATCCCACTTGCTTCACTTAGAAATTTTATAAATAATTTTGTGTACCCCTAGCTGACTACATAGGTGTCGCCTGTCCCTATCTCCGCTAGGTGTACCCCACTACCCACTTTCGATCGGCTCCCTACTCGTAGATACCCGTGCTGGTCCCATAGTGGGGTGTATCACTCCCCTAAAGTGGCAACCCGATACAACCTAAGGATGCATGGCTTATACCTACACGATGCAACAACGTCTTACCTACCAGCCCGGGTCCACACACGCATATGAAACCCGTTGGACTTGCGTTGCCACCGCTAACCCGTTTGGCCTCTTATAGTCAAGCCCAGTATGCGTGTCCCGTCCTCGGCTTGGGTCGAGCCCACAAAGATACGTTTGGGTTACCGGTTGAAATGGGCCCCCAATTACTTACCACAAGCTATCCACCTAAGCTTGTCCCCACTAGTATATCCCACTTAACCCTCTTCTTAGTCATGTTCATTTACATGTGTGTTTGGTTAAGTCTTACTAATCGTATTTCAAATGCCACTAAAGGCACCCACTAGATTCCTCATGCCACCCAAGGCACCTACTTAACCCCCATGTCCCACTTCACATGTTTATCTGGTTAGGTATTTCTTAATTCATTCAGGCCATAACCTCATAAAGACCTCTCACATTAGACTGGCATTTATGGCAGCTGGATTCGCCGGGCGGGTCCGGGCAGTTTTACGTCACAAACGAGTCTAACCTCGTGTCCTAAGCATTGATTAACACTTATAATCTTTTACCCCAGTTTTAAATATATCCCTATTCAAATCGTTAATTAATTCCAATTTTAATGATGTCCATAATTGACTCAATTATGGTCATCCACTTACGGTATGCAAAATCATATCAATTGCACCCCAATTTCTTAATATTAAATCCTTAGTATTACCCCTACCCCACGTTATACGTTCGCTTATTCAACGCAAAATATACGTTAGACTCGAATAGTCTAAATCATAGCATAAAGATAAATTATCACAACATATAGACAAATAAAATAGATCTAATCATAATAGGGGTGAAACTTGCATAAAACTACACATGTCATGGATCTAAATGTGTCAACTTGTTTGGTTAAATGACACAACTTACATAATATGATCATAACCCAAGTTCATGTATAAACTTGCATATGTGGTTTATGCAACATAATGATGGTGTGAACTAGCATCTAACACATAGAACTCACACATAATTCTAGATTTAAATAGATGTCATAATTCTAGATCTAAATAGATGTCATACAATATGTGAGATTATACATACTAATAAATCTAAACTTGCCTAGGTACATGTGATTTATCGTGTGAATCATCATAGCCCAAATATATATAATCAACATCATGATTCATAAGCTAACTACAACATAATAACATCATGGCTTTGTAACATCGCAACTTAGCATAGAAACTTGCAACATATATAATATCATTATAGCATGATTTACAACATATAGGATATCATCATCACATAACATAGGATTTACAACATACATGATAGCATAAGGTTTACAACAACATATATGACAATTCACATCATTTTCTTATGATCTATATCACATCTTAATCTAATTAGTTTGCTAATAATCTTATTAAGATCATCATACTCACAATTAGAAAAGAAAGAGAGTCTTGATTTGCTTTAGAGTTGAGTAGAATTAGAGTTTTGATTAGCTTTCTTCCTTCTTAGTTGGCGGCGGCTACACTGAGTTCCATGGCGACGGTATGACGGCGGCTATTCTAACTTTCATGTGAATTTAGAGTGAGAGACTACCTAGGTATATATAGAGTTTATGATTTATTTAGACCGTCAGATCAACTCAGAACTAACCTGAACCGTTAAATTAGCCAACTCAGCCCTAAAGACACATCAGCAGCTCAAGATTGGGCTCTGCCAAAACCTGGCCGACTGGACCAGGTCGACACCCAAGTCGACTGCGCAGTCGACTTGGTCCTGGGGGTGTCGACTACCCAGTCGACTCCCCAGTCGACCTGGGGTGCTGGGCGGGAAATTTCCCGCCTGGCCTGTTTGACTTCGAATTTTGAATTTTGAATATTCTGAAACTTTCGATGGCCATATCTCATTCATACGAAGCCCAAATCACGCAAACTCGGACTCTATTTCAACCAGAATTCCGAGAAGAACACAATGGTGCAACCCATTTCCCACAATTCTCACATCTGAGATTAGTTATTCTTTAATTTGTGAATATTAATATTAACAGAATTACGGGGTGTTACATTCTCCCCTCCTTAAAGGATTTCGACTCCGAAATCTTCAAGTCAAGAAGAATGTATATCCTAACATCCAATCGTCCATCTACTCAACCATCAAACACAGGCATCCATTGTCCTTATAGACTTCTAATGCTTTCATGTTTAAATGCACAGTGTGTGTATATGTCCATATCTAATGCAAAATCAGGCGGTCCACTGATTCAGTTGACCTCCTTAATGCAAATCATGATAGTGCCATGCGTCCATTATGTATGAAAAAGTTCCTTAATGCTACATATTATCTCTATATGCGTGCACAATCATCATCTGAATGCAGCATCCATATGATAAAAAAGTCCTCATACATCCATTTTACTAAATATATCCATATATATGCAATATGCAATATGAAGTGACTGAGCCGATCTAGTGCCTAAAGTGTGTGTATATGCATCCACGAGCAACCACTAGCAAACACTTGCATCCACTTTGCATCCATCATACATAACATGTCTCAAACACATGTTTCAACCATAGGATTATCCTAACTAAAGGTTAAAGATACTAGCGAGAGGACATACTAAAGGTAAGATAAGTACAAGCTAAGCGATAAAGGATAAATTAAAAGACATACCCTCAAAAGAAAAGGGTACAACGAACGCATCTTCGCTTCTGTCTCCCAAGTAGCGTTGCTCTCATCGTCTCCCCATTGCACTTTGACTAGTCTGACCTCTCGATTCCTCGGCTTCTTGATCTCTAACCCAAGAATGCATGTAGGAGCTCGTCGAATTGTCGTATCATGCTCTATCTCCACCTCTCTAAGCAAGCTCGACTCTACCACTTCCGCGGTCTCGTGCAATCACTTCCTCAAATGTGACACATGGAATACGTCGTGTACACTACTAGGTCTCTCAGGTAACTCCACTCTATACGCCATCTGTCCAATCTTCTCCTTAATAGGAAACGGCCCTACAAACCTTGGTGCTAATTTCCCAAAGGACCCAAAGCGAACAACATTCCGTAATGGAGACACTTTGATAAAGACCATGTCCCTAACATCAAACTCAAGATCTGTCCTCCTTTTGTTTGCATAAGATTTCTGCCTATCTTGCGCCGTCTTCGTCCTCCTTCGAATCAAGTCGATCTTTTCCGAAGTCTCTCTAAATCATATCGGGCCCAAGTATGATCTTATCCGTAGATTCCCACCAACATGTAGGTGAACGACAAGGTCCTCCATAAAGAGCTTCGAAAGGTGTCATGCCAATGCTAGATTGAAAGCTGTTATTATATGCGAACTCTACCAACGGAAGATGCTCTTACCATGTACCCCCAAAGTCTAGGATACATAGCCTCAAAAGATCCTCTAGAATGCAATTCACCCACTCAGTCTGACCGTCCGTCTGAGGATGATACGCGGTGCTCAAACATAACTGAGTCCCTACCGCCTCTTGCAAGCTCTTCCAAAATTCGCTAGTGAAGATAGGATCACGGTCGCTTATTATGTTAGAAGGAACACCATGCAAACGAACTATCTCTCGAACGTATACAGAAGCTAACCATGGAGCAGTCCTCTTACTCTTCATGGGAATGAAATGGGCGCTCTCAGTAAGTCTGTGTACTATAACCCAAATCCCCGTATTACCCTTCCTTGATCTTGGTAATCCATCCACAAAGTCCATCGAGACACTTTCCCACTTCCATAGTGGAACCTCCAATGGGTGAAGCAACCCACCGGGTTTCTTTTGCTCCGCTTTTACTTGTTGGCACATCAAGCATCTAGCAACATACTCGGCCACATCCCTCTTCATACCGGCCCAAAAGAAAACTCGCTTCATGTCTTTGTACATCTTGTCCCCGCCGGGATGAATGGTCATCTTTGAATGATGTGCTTCGTCAAGAATAGCCTTCCTCAAACCTTCATCTCGAGGTACACAAAGTCTACTATCCCTACGTAACCATCCCTTATCATCTAGGGTATACCTACGGAGACGGCTTGATGACTCCCCTCTTTTGAGCTTTTCTACTAACTCAACCAACCGTGGGTCGTCTCGCTGTGCCTCACCAATCCGTCCCAAAAGCGTAGGTCTGACCTCCAAGGATGCTAGCAAACCGGGTACAAAGTCAACGGAAGGTCTAAAATCAAACATAGAGATGAATTCTAAGTTTCGTCATTCAACAAACAATGGACTCAAGGACAACCTTTTCCTACTTAAGGCGTCTGCCACCACGTTACCCTTGCCAGGGGTATATGTTATTTCGAAATCGTAGGACGCTAAGAACTCCATCAACCTTTGCTGTCTTAAGTTCAAGTCCTTCTGAGAGAATAAGTATTTTAAAGATTTGTGGTCAGTGAACAATTCGAATTTCTCGCCAAGAAGGTAATGACGCCAAGACTTAAGTGCGAAAACAATTGCGGCTAACTCTAGGTCATGTGTAGGGTAATTTTTCTCGTGCACCTTTAACTGCCTTCCACCATAGGCTATTACCCTTCCCTCTTGCATTAAGACTGCGCCTAGACCTGTCCCACAAGCATCGGTATAAACAGTAAATGGCTTATTCCCATCTGGCAGCATTAAGACTGGAGCTTAGGTCAAAGCTCTCTTTAAACGTTGGAACGCATCATCACAATCTACGTCCCAAACGAAGACTAGGTTCTTCTTCGTCAGGCATGTCAATGGAGCTGATATTTTTGCGAAGTCTTTGATAAACTTCCTATAGTAGCCAGCCAACCCCAAGAAACTCCTTACTTCGGTAGCATTTTTAGGAACCTTCCAATCTTGGATGGCCACCACCTTCGCGGGATCCACAGCTATCCCTTCTTTGGAAACCACGTGCCCTAAGAATTGCACTTCCTCTCTCCAGAAGTGACACTTAGTAAATTTAGCATTAAGGTTATGCGCCCGTAGAGTCTCCAACACTTCCCTAAGATGTAGGGCATGCTCTTCTTTATTCTTAGAAAAGATCAAGATGTCGTTTACAAAGACCACCACGAATTTATTAAGGTACTCCCTAAATACCCTACTCATCAAATCAACAAAGTATGCGGGGGCGTTTGTCAAACCGAAGGGCGTCACTAGCCATTCATAGAAACCGTCCGGAGTCCTAAAGGCAGTTTTGTCTATGCTATCCTCAGACTCACAACTGATGGAATCCAGTGGCTAAGTCCAACTGCGAAAACATTGAGGCGCCAATTAACTGATCGAAGAGATCGTCAATCCTCGGCAGTGGGTGTCTGTTCTTCTTAATAAGCTTATTAAGTTCTCTATAGTCCACACAAAGTCTAAGGGAACCTTCCGCCTTCGTGGCAAACACTACTGGAGCACCCCACTCCGATATACTACGTCTTATGAACCCCTTCTCAAGCAACTCCTTCACTTGCTTATTGAGTTCCCTCCTTTCACGAGGAGCCATGTGGCGTACTGGCAAAGATACTGGTTTTGCATTATCCACAAGATATATTCGAAAATCTATGTCCCGCTTCGGAGGCAAGCCCTTCACCTCCTCAAACACATCCGAATATTCTTGGACTACTTTAACAGATCGTCGATTTTCCACCGATGCGTCAAGCGATTCTAGATAACTTAGCATAACGGAATTTATGAGATTACAAAAGATTTCGAGAGTGTTGCCAAGGCGAGTCATGAGCCTAACTACTCTCCTTTCACAATCAAGAACGGCCCCATTTCTGGATAACCAATCCATTCCTAAAATTAGCCCATAGCCCGTGAAGCCCAAAACATAAGCATCACATCTAAACCCAACGCTAAGTATAGAAATTTTCAAATCCAAACATATCATGGACAAATAAGCTGAGCCCCCAATTGGATTCGAAACAACTAAGGGATCCTCTATTAAACTGGTGTTTAAGTGCAGTGATTCAACTAATGATGTAGAGATAAACGAATGCGATGCGCCCAAATCGAATAAGGTACGGACAGGATGATCAAACAGAAAAATTAAGCTTTCAACAGAAATGGTTCTACCTCGTTCTTGCAGCGGTGGGACAGCGAGAGCCTGAACTTGTCCCTTTGCCTGCCCTGGTGCCATAAGAGCCTGCACCTGTCCTCCCGAGGTAGACCCTGCCCTCTGCCCCTTCTTTGGGCAGTCCTTCACTAGATGTCCCGCTTCACCACAGTGAAAACAGCCAGTCTTCTTTTTCTTTCTGCAATCCTTGCTGAGATGGCCTGGTGTCCCATAGTTAAAGCATCTTTTCTTTCCTTTGCCATTATTGTCTTTACCACCCTTCTTGTTTTGCTGTTGTGGTTTCTTCTGATCCCCTTTCTTCTTGGGTGCCTTATTAGCATTAGCGCCTTTCTCCTAGTGCATGAGTGCCATGTCTACTAGCTTCTCAAAGGTAGCCCCCATAGGGATGTGGGTCATAGCCAACCCCTGCAATGGCTCATTCAAGCCATTAACGAACCTCAGAGCCTTCTTCTCCTGGGTGTTCACCAAATCTAAGCCAAACCTTGCCAATTGGTTAAATTTGTTGACGTACTCTTTCACTGATAGATTTCCCTGCTTCAATGTCAAGAACCTTTCCATGTATAGATTCTCTTCTGCCCTTGAGAGAAACTTTGCCTCAAACCTACGTCTGAAATCCGCCCAAGAATCAACAGGATGCTCCCCATTAGTGACCTCCCACCAAACGAGGCCTCTCCCTTCATTAACCAAGCTGCTAATTTGACTTTCCTCCCTTCTTCTACTTCAAAGATTTCTAGCAATTCTTCCACCTTCTTAAGCCAATCTCTAGCTTCCACAAATGTTTCTGACCCTTGAAAAGGTTTTCCACCCATAGCCTTAAATTCCTTGCATGTCTTTGCAAAAGTATCAGCACGAGGAGGAGGAGGAGGAGCGGGTGCAACTGGTGGTGGAGGAACATTGGCTGGACCTGCAGCGCCCTAGCCTCTAATAACCTCCTATACCATCCTGGTATCGTTACACCCTCTGGAAGGTTAAGACCTTCAGCCATGCTAAAACGAAAAAGGAAAGATTCAAAATGGAGAATTCGAAAGATAAAGATATATGGCTATTGGGGATTATGTTTTTCATAAAAACTTTCCTCTTTAAATTACTCATCAAGACATGTTTTCGAAAACACTTCTTCCAAAAATACATTAGAAAAATAATTTTTCTAAAAAAAATATCTGTTCTGGTAACCTTAAGCTCTGATACCACGTGTAACACCCCACGTCCATTAATGTCACTCACAAAGGGAATGCATTAACTTCCATGGAGGTTTTAAGTGAATATAGAACAGAAAAATTACAACAAGACAGATAATAAGTAGTACTTGGGAATCTAAAACTTTATTTCATTGCAGTGGAAATTAAACATGTTTGTTACATCATAAAACCATATATCAGAGTCAAGTACAATATCCATCTTGATAAAACAAAATACAAAATCCCATTACATAAATAGCCATTAAAGAAGATAACAAGCTGGACTTTACTTCAGTGGTCCAAGCTTTCCAAAAGAGAGAATAAGCAATTCAATCAGACTCAACTAGGGCTGGGTCCACCCTGAGGACCTGGAGGGGGAAAAAGAAAGAAATAGAGGGGGTCAGACATAAAGTCTGGCGAGTATGATAATTCTAACAATACTATTATCAAAATAACTAGTCTAAGGCATAAGCCGGAAAACAAGGAAATGTCTATGAACTATTGGGTATGGAAGAGCAGATAAAGATAACGTTAAAGGCACACCTAATACTAAAGAATAATTACTACACTGCACCACACCAGTCACCCTAAAGGTTGATCCCACTTGCTTCACTTAGAAATTTTATAAATAACTTCGTGTACCCCTAGCTGACTACATAGGTGCCGCCTTCCCCTATCTCCGCTAGGTGTACCCCACTACCCACTTTCGATCGGCTCCCTACTCGAAGATACCCGTGCTGGTCCCACAGTGGGGTGTATCACTCCCCTAAAGTGGCAACCCGATACAGCATAAGGATGCACGACTTATACCTACACGATGTAACAACGTCTACCTACCAGCCCGGGTCCACACACGCACATGAAACCCGTTGGACTTGCGTTGCCACCGCTAACCCATTTGGCCTCTTATAGTCAAGCCTAGTATGCGTGTCCCATCCTCGACTTGGGTCGAGCCCACAAAGATACGTTTGGAGTACTGGTTGAAATGGGCCCCCAATTACTTACCATAAGCTATCCACCTAAGCTTGTCCCCACTAGTATATCCCACTTAACCCTCTTCTTAGTCATGTTCATTTACATGTGTGTTTGGTTAAGTCTTACTAATCGTATTTCAAATGCCACTAAAGGCACCCACTAGATTCCTCATGCCACCCAAGGCACCTACTTAACCCCATGTCCCACTTCACATGTTTATCTGGTTAGGTATTTCTTAATTCATTCAGGCCATAACCTCATAAAGACCTCTCACATTAGACTGGCATTTATGGCAGCTGGATTCGCCGGGCGGGTCCGGGCAGTCTTACACCATAAAAGAGTCTAACCTCGTGTCTTTACAACTGTTATGCTTTAATTTGGGCCTAGGACCTCTCACATTGGGCTGACATTTGTGACTACTGGATTCGCCGGGCGGGTCCGGGCATTTTTACGTCATAAACGAGTCCAACCTCGTGTCCTAAGCATTGATTAACACTTATAATCTTTTACCCCAGTTTTAAATATATCCCTATTCAAATCGTTAATTAATTCCAATTTTAATGATGTCCATAATTGACTCAATTATGGCCATCCACTAACGGTATGCAAAATCATATCAATTGCACCCCAATTTCTTAATATTAAATCCTTAATATTACCCCTACCCCACGTTATACGTTCGCTTATTCAATGCAAAATATACGTTAGACTCGAATAGTCTAACTCATAGCACAAAGATAAATTATCACAGCATATAGACAAATAAAATAGATTTAATCATAATAGGGGTGAAACTTGCATAAAACTACACATGTCATGGATCTAAAGGTGTCAACTTGTTTGGTTAAATGTCACAACTTACATAATATGATCATAACCCAAGTTCATGTATAAATTTGCATATGTGGTTTATGCAACATAATGATGGTGTGAACTAGCATCTAACACATAGAACTCACACATGTCATAGCATATTTCTAGATCTAAATAGATGTCATAATTCTAGATCTAAATAGATGTCATACAATATGTGAGATTATACATACTAATAAATCTAAACTTGCCTAGGTACATGTGATTTATCATGTGAATCATCATAGCCCAAATATATATAATCAACATCATGATTCATAAGCTAACTACAATATAATAACATCATGGCTTTGTAACATCGCAACTTAGCATAGAAACTTGCAACATATATAATATCATCATAGCATGATTTACAACATATTGGATATCATCATCACATAACATAGGATTTACAACATACATGATAGCATAAGGTTTACAACAACATATATGATAATTCACATCATTTTCTTATGATCCATATCACATCTTAATTTAATTAGTTTGTTAATAATCTTATTAAGATCATCATACTCACAATTAGAAAAGAAAGAGAGTCTTGATTTGCTTTAGAGTTGAGTAGAATTAGAGTTTTGATTAGCTTTCTTCCTTCTTAGTTGGCGGCGGCTACACTGAGTTCCATGGCGATGGTATGACGGCGGCTATTCTATTTTTCATGTGAATTTAGAGTGAGAGACTACCTAGGTATATATAGAGTTTAGGATTTATTTAGACCGTCAGATCAACTCAGAACTGACCTGAACCGTTAAATTAGCCAACTTAGCCCTAAAGACACATCAGCAGCTCCAGATTGGGCTCTGCCAAAACCTGGCCAACTTGACCAGGTCGACACCCAAGTCGACTGCGTTGTCGACCTGGTCCTGGGGGTGTCGACTGCCCAGTCGACTCCCCAGTCGACCTGGGGTGCTGGGCGGGAAATTTCCCGCCTGGCCTGTTTGACTTCGAATTTTGAATTTTCTGAAACTTCCGATGGCCATATCTCCTTCATACGAAGCCCAAATCACGCAAACTCGGACTCTATTTCAACCAGAATTCCGGGACGAACACAATGGCGCAACCCGTTATCCACAATTCTCATGTCTGAGATTAGTTGTTCTTTAATTTGTGAATATTAATATTAACAGAATTACGGGGTGTTACACAGTGTTTGTATTGATTAATCCCAACCATTACCCTATATGTTACGGGCATCAAATAAGCCAGGGATTAAAATCATTAGAATGAATTAAGAACGTAGGCTGAAATGATAAATACCTATGACCCTGATTTGGAAATGATATATATCCTTTTCCAAAATACTAAAATTAAAATTTTTAAGTATTACTTGGCCATAGGATAGAAAATTATATACGGACACCGGTTGGTTAAATAAAAACTGTTTTTTAACCTTGAATTTTGGAATATTGTTTTAAAGACAATAAATGATATTATTAATCGATTTTCTTTGAATTTGAACTTTAAGCTTTGAAATTTTAAATTTTAAATTTTAAGAAATTCATAAATGTGAATAACTAAAGTTTGAATTGAATTATTAAATCGAATTTGAACTTTAAGCTTTGAAATTCTATTATTTGAATCGAATTATTAAATCGAATTATTTGAAATCAAACAGTTGAATCGAATTGAAAGATAAATGGGAAGTCAAATCCTTTTGAATTAAGATATCAAAATTTGGTCGATTGATTTGAAACTGAAATATGATTTCCAGTTTGGTTAAATTTTGAAGAAACGATTCTAATTCCAACTATAGTATTTTAAACCATTTTATAAACTATTTTATATTTTAACTATAGATTTTTCTAAATCTGAAAATTCTAATTTAAATACAAATTATTTATTTTCAAACTATTTAAATTATATATCTAAATTACTTTTTTTAAATATTTTAATATTCAATTTGTTTTAAAGTTGGAATTATTTCAAGATTTTAAATTGGTTTGAATAGAGATTTTATTATGAATAATATTTTGTCTTGAATATTGAAATGATTTTAAGAAAATCTGATATTTTGATATGAAGTACGAACCCTTTGAAATGTAATGGAACTGACCGATGTGAAAAGTGTAAACGATTGGTTGTTAAAGAGACCAGGATCGACTACTGTCATACTCTCTACCAATACCGAAAACCACTTTAACAACTGTGTATGCGGTGGAGTTCCAGAATGAAGTAGGTTGATTTGGAGGCGATTACTGGATTTGAAGAAAGAGAATGATAATGGATATCATTGACCTTCGGGTCATAATTAAAATGACTAAAACAGGGCTATACCGTGACTAAGTGGAGTTAGCTACCTCCATCGGCAACACTTCTTCCTTTATTACTATGGTCCCTCGGTTTGATTGATTTGATTTGATGCGCATCCGTGATTTAGGAGTGCTGTTCGAGGTGGGCGGTAGTCGTGGCTATGTGTTTCCACCAGTCTGGGCATGCAACTAGTATATTCATACTGTGGGCAATCCTCGTGTGCCTGGTCATATTATCCTGATCGAGCCCCCTACGATTTTGATTTAACGTTGTCGTATCACGGCGCATCCCTATCCGCCGACGTATTGGTGTGTTATATGCAAACTGTACGGAAACGGTATAAATGTTGTAAGGGTAATAATGGTAATCCCGCTTACACTATTTCAATATATTATATTTAACCATAGACACTATTATAATAGCATATTATATTACATAGTATCTAGTTTAATGGATCCTTAGGAGATGGAAATTCCCATAACATCCTTTAAGTTATTACACTCATATTGTCGCAAGAATCTAATTTAACTAATATGAGAATGTTTTAGTTCTGATCTGTCTTTTCTTTTATGCTCGGGTCAGCCTGAGTTTTCAGTTATTGAAGATACCATTTTGTAGATGAAGATGGAGCTCAACAGACATATTTATTACTACATATATCCGCTGCAAATATTGGTATGTTTATGACAGTTAACTCTGATAATCGTTGTAAGCGTATAATCAAATGTATGTTTTAACAGCTTCATGAACTATCATTTAATTATTACATTTTGTCCTTCCACTATGAGATTCTATGTTTGTTTTTTTCTTCTTCTCTTCTTTTTCTTATATAAATCCCAATAACTATTCGTATTTTTGATTTGTTTAAGTCAGCATTGAGGATCATTGTCGAGTTGAATGGTCAAAAATCTCATATGTTACATTTGGTAATAGAGCTTTGGTTTAGCAAAAACCTTAGCTCTATTTGGGATTAACTCATTAGAGATAGGGTAGTAATACTCTAAAATGAGTTTGAGTGTATATGAGAGAGCGTACTTGTAATTTTGATATAAAATGATTTTGTATTGTGTTGATTTGTTGTGTTGAGTTTTTATAAATTCTGGTCGGTACTTGGGACGCCAAGGCATCGATGGGGATTTCTAAACACTCGAATATGGTTTATTGACGTAATATTGTTTTGAATTATATTTATATATATATATATATATAATTATTTGAAAATTTATGAATTGTGATTTTTGTTGACGATAATATTAGATTTTCATCTTTTATCATTCGATTGATCAATAATTTAGAACTATTGGTTATTGAATAATTTAAGAAAAATGAAATATTGAAAATTAATTCAGTAATGAAATAACAAATTAAATATGAATTTGAGAATTTAATTTTCGGGTGGTTTTGTAATATTGATTTAAAAATGGTTTTGAAATAATATATTTATATTTTAAAAAGTTGTTTCATATAGAAATTGTTTTCAAATGAATTTTGAAAAAAGTGTATATTTTTCCCCCTTGCCTTTGGAAAATGATCTCAGTAATGAGTGCACACATTATCGACATTATTTTCAAAAGACTAAGTGGGGGAGACCACTTAGAATTTTTATACTTTGTTTGGAAATTTGGATTCCATTTAAATCCTTTAAATTATGGTTAGATATATTATTTTAAAGTTGATTTGAAAACGAACCCGAAGTTGAAATTTTAAGTTCTTAAATAGTTAATGAATTTCAAATTGTTGAAATGAACTAAAAATTGAAATTATAGAAATTTCTGAATATATAATAAGAAAATGAATCCAAGAGAGTTATAATTAAAATAAAACTCTTTGGAGGTTGAAACAATGAATTCAAAATAAATTGAAACTGTTGAACTTGTATGCAAATCGAACATTTCCATAGCATATATATAACTTACCAAGTAATCAAAAGGTAACATGTTATTGGAATAAAATTGGATAATATACAATTACTGGTATTGATAATGAATGTTGAAAAAAATTGACGGGAGATATATATGAATGAAACTTAAGTTATGAAATGAACGAGATATACTTGGTTATGCTTGAAATTGAATTTAACTAGGTAATGAAGATAAACCAAATCAATGAAATAAACTAGTAAAATCTTGTTTGGTAGCAAATTAATTTGTTGGCTTATAAAAATGAATAAACATAAATCACGACTATAAACGATGTATGCTTAGTTTGTTTTGGAATTGAATTCAACTAAGTGGGGAAAACAAACTAAATCAATGAAATAGGCTAATTTAGTGAATTATTCAGTTATGAATTAAATGTGTTGATATAGATGGTTGAAAGTTTGACGATTTAAGATGGTCGATATTTTCAAGATTGAATAAATGGTTAAGTAGTTTGTGAAAATACAAGTGAATTGGTTTATAATTAATAAATTTAAAGATGGTTGAATGAATTAATTAAATTTAATTAAAACGAGCTCGTCGGGTAGCTGCAGTTCGTAATTTTCCGAATTGAAGTTTAAATGAATGTATAGGATCCAAAATAATTTGGAATTCTTTGAAACAAGAATCTTTTGGATCAATTGTAATATAATTTTCGAATGAAAGAGAAAATTTTAAATTTCGACTTGTAGATTTTAAGTTATGTGTAATTCAAATTTTTAGAAAAATCGCAGTATGGCCATTCCTGATTTAAAACTAAAATATTAATAAAATCAAGTTGAATAAAAATTTATATGGCTAAATATATATAAATTGACAATTTCCTATCGAGGACGAAAAGTTTTAAGTAGGGGAGAGTGTAACATCCTGATATTTTACGACAATTTAAAATATTTAATTTAATGTGTTTTGAACAAAAATTCCATTTAAATATTAAAATTTATTATTTATGTCTTATATTGATAAGGTAGGAATAAGATTTGACTTGTTGAACATATGCAATAGCTATATATGAGAAAGTTGGAGTTGATAATTTATTTATATAGAAATTTGAAATTTATTTGAACTTCTATATTTTGATTTGATTAGAGATTATAACTGTTGAATTTAATTTTAGGTAAATAAGTGAAAACTGAATATTTTATTAATAAATATTGAAATTTGACATTTTTGTAAATAATAATAGAATTCAATGAAATTAATTTTATTTGATCCAGAATTGTAAATTATTGTAATTTCTAAAATTTTGTAATCACCGGAATTATAGTTTAATCGTAAGAAATTAAAACGCGTACAAAGTTACATGTATAATTCAATTAAATAATCATGTTTTAAAAGAAAACTGCTGTAGACTTTGGAGTTGGGCCTTGAAACCTACCCCATTGCGTTCAAAAGATGTCAAAACATATTGTTAGACAGTAAGCGGGCCTGATTTGGACTCAATCCGAAATTTTGCTTCAAAACACGCTAAACGAGAATTATAATATTAAAATAATTTCTTAAACCCTAAATGTTTTCTATGGCCGCCGCCTCATCTATTTTCTATGGCCAGAAATGTTTAGATTTCCTTCCTCTTTTTCTTCCAATCTGTTCAATGAAATCAAACACTTTCTGAATGAAAATGGTAGCTCTTCGAGAGATCTTCGATTCCACAAGGTTGGATCGAATTTTTATAATATATATTCGCTAAAATTTGATGACAAAGGTGCACGGTTTAAAGGGGTTTTGGAGACTAACGGGGAGGCTAGGGGTGATTGGAATTGGGCTGCAGGTGGAGTCGGCGATGACAGTTTGGGTGACAGTGGTCGATCGAGGTCCGGCTACATGTAGGGTGTGCATGGTTCGAAGATTAGAAGTGGATTTGGGTTCCTGAAAGAATAAAACGAATACGAGAAGAAGGAGGGCGGATCTTTTAGCGCTGACGTGGCAGTTGATGTATGGTGAGGGGTCTTATTTTATTTTATTATAAATTTGAAAATTCAAATGTTTAAACTCGTATAACTTTCTCATATGACCTCAGATCGACACGCGGTTTGTTGCGTTGGAATCATATCGAAGAGCTCTTCGCGATGCTGCTGATTTGGACAGATTCTGAGACTATTGATTTTTAGGCTAAAAATTTGAATTTGAATCTCGTTTGAAACCAAGGTAAGTGATTAAACCCACTCACATCTAACTAGAATATTCTAATATTAGTTAAATTAATATCATGTCATGATATGATTGTATTGTTTGTTGTTTAATAGTTATAATTGCATATTATGTTGATTGACACCGATAATTTAATTTAATTGGACTGTTAGTATGAAATTTTCGGTTAAGTTGAAATTCTATATAGTTGTTAGTTTAAAAAAACACCTGACATCTGATAACTGGTAAAATTATGAACTGTTAGAATGTATTGACATGATATATGGATTGATTTTGATATAATTACATATTAATGTTTATTTATGTGAATTCACCTGTTATTCACCTTGATTTTATATAACTAGTGTTTGTATTGATTAATCCCAACCATTACCTTAGATGTTATGGGCATCAAATAAACCAGGGATTAATCATTAAAATGAATTAAGAACGTAGGCCGAAATGATAAATACCTATGACCCTGATTTGGATTGAAATGATATATATCCTTTCCCAAAATACTAAAATTAAAAATTTTAAGTATTACCTGGCCATAAGATAGAAAATTATATACGGACACCGGTTGGTTAAATAAAAACTGTTTTTAATCTTGAATTTTGGAATATTGTTTTAAAGACAATAAATGATATTATTAATCGATTTTCTTTGAATTTGAACTTTGAGCTTTGAAATTTTAAATTTTAAGAAATTCGTAAATGTGAATAACTAAAGTTGAAACTGAACTAAATATAAAATATAAATTTACCGAAATTAAATCTTCGATATTTACTTTAAATTTACTTTATTTATAGTAATAATTGAATTGTGAACTCGAGATTTTAAAAATCGAATAATTCAAAATGAGAACTATAATTGAAATTCAGTTATTTGAGTCGAATTATTTGAAATCGAACTGTTGAATCGAATTGAAAGATAAATGGGAAGTCAAATCCTTTTGAATTAAGATATCGAAATTTAGTCGATTGATTTGAAACTGAAATATGATTTCCAGTTTGGTTAAATTTTGAAGAAACGATTCTAATTCCAACTATAGTATTTTAAACCATTTTATAAACTATTTTAATAATAATTACTTTTCTTTGTAGACTATTTACCTTATAACTATTTTATATTATTTAATTATTTTAAATAAACCATTTTAATAATTAAATATTTATTTCATAAACTAATTTATATTTTGACTATAGATTTTTATAAATCTGAAAATTCTAATTTAAATACAAATTATTTATTTTCAAACTATTTAAATTATATATCTAAACTAATTTAAATATATTTTTAACTATTTTAATATTCAATTTATTTTAAAGTTGGAATTGTTTCAAGATTTTAAATTGTTTTAAATGGAGATTTTATTATGAATAATATTCTATCTTGAATATTGAAATGATTTTAAGAAAATCTGATATTTTGATATGAAGTACGAACCCTTTGAAATGTAAAAGTGCTGACCTGTATGAAAAATGTAAACGATTGGTTGTTAAAAAGACCGGGATCGCCTATTATCATACCCTCTGCCAATACTGAAAACCACTTTAACAACTGTGTACGTGGTGGAGTTCCAGAATGAAGTAGGTTGATTTGGAGGCGATTACTGGATTTGAAGAAAGAGAACGATAATTGATATCCTTGACCTTCGGGTCATAATTAAAACGACTAAAACAGGGCTATACCGTGACCAAGTGGGATTAGCTACCTCCATCGGCAACACCTCTTCCTTTATTACTATAGTCCCTCGGTTTGATTGATTAGATTTGATGCGCATCGGTGATTTGGGAGCACTGTTCGAGGTGGGCGGTAGTCGCGGCTATGCATTACCACCAGTCCGGGCGTGCAACTAGTATATTCATACTCTGGGCATTCCTCGTGTGCCTTGTCATATTATCCTAATCGAGCCCCCTACGATTTTGATTTAACGTTGTCGTATTAAGGCGCATCCCTATCCGCCGACGTGCTGGTGTGTTATATGCAAACTGTACGACAACGTTATAAACGGTGTAAGGGTAATAATCGTAATCCCACTTACACTATTTTAATATTTTATATTTAACCATAGACACTATTATAATAGCGTATTATATTATATAGATCTAATTTAATGGATCCTTAGGAGATGGAAATTCCCATAACATCGCTTAAGTTATTGCACTCATATTATCGCATGAATTTGATTTAACTAATATGAGAATATTTTTGTTCTGATCCGAGTGTTTTGTCTTTTCTTTTATGCTCGGGTCAGCCTGAGTTTTCAGTTATTGAAGATACCATTTTGGAGATGAAGATGGAGCTCAACAAACGTATTTATTACTATATATATCCACTGCAAATATTGGTAAGTTTATGCCAGTTAACTCTGATAATCGTTGTAAGTGTATAATCAAATGTATGTTTTAAAAGCTTCGTGAACTATCATTTAATTATTATATTTTGTCCTTCCGCTATGAGATTCTATGTTTGATTTTTTCTTCTTCTCTTCTTTTTCTTATATAAATCACAATAACTATCCGTATTTTTTATTTGTTTAAGTCGACATTGAGGATCATTGTCGATTTGAACGGTCAAAAATCTTGGATGTTACAGGGCTTCACCATTACAACACTTTTTACTAGCCGAACGCTTGGGCTACCTTCATCACTGTACGCAACCATTATTATACAACATAACATTTTTCTGAATTTGTTCAGGAGGGAAACCGACCGGAGCCGTAAAACCCTCCCTAATGCACCTAGCCCGGTCTGCGAGCACCACATAAGTGGCTGATCTTAGCGTATGCACCATTTTGAGTTTCGAGCCCATGCCACTATTACCATGGCGCAAGGTCCTTAACCGCTGGGCTACCGTTGCGGACTATTGTACAACATAACATGCTTATATATTATTCTAATATTCCCTATTACTTGTAAACAAGAAGAACCAAACATCGATTAACAGTCCGATATAGTACAAATAATTGAACATGAAAACAATAAGACCAAGATGACAAGATAAGGAAAACGCACTGAACTTGTATCACCGAGAGAGTGGCACGGTCATTTTTTATAAATGACGAATCAAATGATGAGGAGGTTATACTCCATTAAACATTTTTTCCTTTTTCTTTGTCAAACATCTATGGTTAAAAATGCTAAAAAAATGATATGCATCAACTACTTTGTAAAAAAAGAAAGAGTGTAGGTCGAGGAGATTAAGAACATAGGAAAACAAAACAACCATCATGTTGGAGAGTATACCATGGATTGCACAAAGAGATGGAATTGTATACAATGTATCAATTGCTAGTGAATTTTATTTTGTTTGGTTCTGATTTCATAATTTTTTTTCTAAACGCATCCTCTTCTAGTCATGTTATTTGGTTATTCCACACTCGTTCTCAAGCAGAACACTGAAATTAGATGGGAAAATATTAGTTTTAAAATGAAAATCAACAAAGAAGAAATCAAGCTTCTTGAAACCAAAAGGAGATTCTGCTACAAATGAAGTATAGTTATTGTGAAAAATCCAATTCATTACTTAACAGGGAACTTAAAATTATTTGAGAAAGAGATTTAGAGATTGAATTGAGGGATTCTTATAACGCACATCTTGCTGAAATTCTAAATAAAATGACAACGACGTTGATGATCAAATGCTGAAGTAGTTGAAAGATATACGATGATAAGCCATAATGTTGATCAGAGCGAATAACCAAATTAATGCAAAATGGATGTTTAATTTACGTATTTCTTTGTATATTTTGGCATGGTAAGGCTGGAGATGGAAAAAGAAGTATATGGATGAGAGAATCAGATGTAAATGATGTGAATTTTTTTTAATTTAATTTGCTTTTTTTTGTGGTTGAGCAGAAATTGGTTTTAGTTGCCAAGTTGATGATTACAATTCATCATCCACAGTACAAAATAAATAAATAAATAAATAAATAAATAAATAACTACATACCAATTAAATTAAAACATTCTTTTTAAATGGTTAGCTTAGAGTTGCAAACGCATATCGTCTACTTTATAGCTATGTTTAAATATCTCGTTAGAATATTCAATTATTGTTATATGCAAATGTATTATATATTCCTTAAAGTTACAACTCGAGCCTTTGAATTTATGAATGAATCAAAGCCTTGTTCTAGGTATTATTTCCTTGTGTTTGCGGTCTCTTAATAAAAACATTGTTCCTACAAATTCTTGTATCTAAAACTAAATTTAAAACTAGGCCTTTGCTCACACTCTAATGACTCTAAATACATTTTTTTCCCAAAAATTTGTACTAAATATTAATAATAAATATATTAATAAGGTGTTATGTTTCAGTTCTTTCGTTAAATTATAGTCATCAATGGTATTGTTTAGCATGGGAAACATATACATTTTCACTACTAGTGTGCGAGTATTCTTAACTTCAGTATTGGTAATATTATCAATGTCGTTCATTTTTGCGGTATTACCTATATTAAAAAAATATCTTATTTTTTGATTATTTTTAGTAAAAGATTGATTCTTGCTTTTAATAAATCTTTTGCTAGAAATAATTAAATATTAAGATTCCGTTTAAGTGTAGATTATACTACTTGTTGATAAAAATGAATAAATCAAAGATAGTATATCGGCTTTGAAGTTGATCCTCACTTTAATAGTGAAGTGGTATATGTTGTTGGTGTTACAAAAAATATAATTGATTATTGTATTTTATTAAACTGACTTTGTTTTTTCATTCTTTTATTTATTTTTGGCAATCTAAATAAATTATTTATGGCGTTTTGTATTTGGACTTATTAGAACGTTTGCAAGGGTCTTGGTTTAAACTTGTCTTTAGGTACTAAAATTATTAGCATCGATCGTGCTTTCAAGCCAACATCTCTTTTTCAAAATTTTGTTGAAACAATGCAAAAGTTCAAAGCTAAATTATTGTTGTCTCCCTTTTTTTTCTTTTTCTTTTTCTTTTTTGGTTGCATCTTAAAAATAACAAAAATCTATTTATTTTGAAACTTGTGCACTGAACGTCTTAGTAAAATATTGGTTAACATTTTTCTTTGTATAATGATATCGATTTTGTTTAGTCGATTTTGGTATGTGTAATTTAGTTATGGTTAAATGGACTTTTGTATAAGTTTATGGTTAAAATTTTATCATGTACACTTTGATAACAAAATAGTTATATGGTATCAGTTTATGTTTATTACTCCCAAATGATCATGAAGTGAATGAATCTATGTATAGTTTATCGGAAATTGCCATGTTTGGCCAATAGTGCACATAAAAATCAAGATTATTTTAACTTAATAGTAATTTTTCAATAATGACCTTCATTTTTGAATAAAATGAAATTATATTTCCTAAGATATGTTTTATTTGATTGAATTGACATAGTTAAAGAGAAAATTTATGGAAATAAAATTTGGTTTGTTAAATCTTTTTAATAATAAAGTTTATATGTTCCCTTTTTGATTAGGATTATATGTGTAGATTTTGATTATGAACATGCGTATTGGCAGACAAAAATTTCTGGTGTAGAATGTGTATATTTCCTTTTGGCCTTTATTTTTTGTATAAAAGCATGCTTATTAGTTAGATATTTACTAAAATTTATACAAGATATTGTGTCATTCTCCTTTTTTTTGTCGAGAGCAAAGCCTTGAGGTAAGTTCATTAAAGGCTATAAAGTTTAGTTGTAACTCAAGCCTTGGAGATTGTGAATCGAGCAAAGCTTTATTTTTGTTGCTACCAAATTCAAATTGTTGATATTCGATTAGTGGTTGCATTTGATGTATTGATTTGCAATTGTTACATTTATCTTGAGAATTTGACTTAACATTTTCACTGTAAAGTAATGGATATTTCAAATATTCTTGCATGGTTATGTTTTCCCTATACACTAAAGAGAATACAATGGAGATTTTTATGTCAATTCAGCATTACCTACATTTAACCTTGTACAATTAATTGTAATTTCCTTTTAGGTTGAAACTTTTAACGGGGAAAAAGAAAATCAAATGCAATTTTGATTTTAAACTTGCAAGACACGCCCTTTAGGTATTTCAAGCTTTCGGTATGCTATTTGGATTCAAACGAGACTCGGACACACTTATGTGGATTCAAATGGGACACCAAGTACACTCATTTGGATTCAATCGGGTTACCAAACACACACCCACGTAAATTCAAACGGGATAATAAATACTTGACATAAAAGAGAAATCCTTTTAAGATGGTGGTGCGGGTGTTTTTCATACTTAACACCGGAGGATCTAACTCAGGAAATATCGTGTATAAACATAAGAATTTTATGGCAGGTTACCATCAGAGATGCTATAATACACGTATAAACTCGTGGCTTTCGCTTTTCTATGGCAAATGATAAGGAGATCTATCCACTTAAATGATTAAAGGGTTATCTCCGCTCTTGGGTATTGTCTAAATATTTCCAAAAGAACCAGAGTTTTGCTAACAAGAAAAACAATCATTTGTTTAGTGGAGCGCTAGGTAAACGTGGGAGTGTACTCGTAAGGATGCACCCTTGAACCAAAACCACTAGCAAGACTAGTTATGTTTTCACTATAATACCTTACTAGCTGCGTATAATGCTTCGAAAGGATAGCTCTGATCTTTGTGTAGGAGGATATTGCTCGACATATCGGAGGAACCTCCATGAAAACCGTATATATTTTGTGCATGCATCATGTCCGTTTTTGATTATATTCCTAGTATTGTTGTGATGTACACTAATTAACATCATGACTATATGTTTATTGGTACTTTCATCCTTTGACATAACTATAATATCACTATATTTTGATATGAAATGGTTTGCTGATCGTAAGGCAAAAACCTGCTTATGTGCAACATGACCTTACGATACGCCAATTTTGATAACGTAAAAAGCTCATTTATAAGTGTTTTCTCATGCTTGAATTAGATGATTCGCATGTTATTTCATTATAAAATTTGGGTTGGATCGAGCACATTGACAGATTAGATTTGGAGCTTCTGTGATAAGCTGGATGTCAAGACGCACTCTTGTACTTATATTATTTAAAAATATCATTGTTGTTGTTATTTATCAATGTTTGTGAGAGCATATTATTATTAATGTCCATATTGATTTATAGTTTAATACTATGATGTATCTCTATTTTGTTGTACGTTTAAAATTCTTTCTGTTAGTAAAGATTATTATATATTTTAGATTATTTATTCCATCGTGAGATTTTGTTTTGTATCTTCTTCCTTTTCCCCCAAACAATCCTTCTTTTCAGTGCTTGAATGTCTCGTATGTTAATGCAGTGAATATATTAGTGTCGACTTTTAAAGGTGGAAAAAGTGGGTCGTTGCAACTAGAGTCAACGAAGGCTTTAGGGTCATGCATCATAAGGTCCGAAGCTCCATTGTGAAAAAGGTAAGAATTGGTACCAGTTGCTATATTTTGCACGATGTAGTTCGAACTTGATGAATCGTTCTGTGACTTAGCACAGATCTTGGACCTCGGACCTTGGTTTGCTCATTGTTTATTACGTTGACTATATTAGGAGCTTTGACAAGCTTGTGGCTTCGTCTCTAGGTCTCATTGGATATTTGAGTTTGATAGTTCTAGCTCTGAAATCTTACTTGATTAATTTGATTTGTTTGAACGTGGCTAGGTCAAAAAATCGAATAACAAAAACTAAGGTGCTTTGCGAGAATAGATCTTGGGTTAGCTCGTGATAATAAACATGTGTTCAGATTTAGAATTTTTAGAATTTCTTTATAATTTTGATTTTAAGGAACTTTTGTAGAGATTCAAAATACAAAATAATCCCCTCTCAGAAAAAGATTTAAAAAATACTATATGTTTTAGCTTAAAACAAAATGCAATAAATTGCACTTTCAAGAACTGCGGATGTTCGTTGTTTAAGCTGAAAATGTTTGATAAATCTTGAATTGCATATATCAACAAAAAAAAATGCGGACTTTCATACTAAAATGCAAAATAACTAAAATAAAAATTACAAATTTCTGTAGAAAAAGTGCATGGTATTGTAAAAAAATATAAATTCTTGCAATTTTTCATAAAAAATTCAAAAGAGAACTTAGTTTTGATAATAAAATCTTGCAATTGAGTTCAAAATTTATTTCAAAAGAAAATTTGAAAATTAAACTAAGCGTATAATTTAGAACATGTTTCTGATGATTATTTCATATGTAACAAACTCGAAAATTGGATGCAAATCATAGTTTCAGTATTCATTTTTTGGCCAGACGGACAGGTTTTAATAGCGACCATAAACACTTAATATTATAACAAACACTAATTACAAATATTATAGGAGTTTGGCAGATTACCAAACTACATTTGGTTTTTAAGGTAAACCGTCCATCACATATACAGTTTTTAAAGTGATTCGTCCACTGCAACCAATCTAGATGACAGAATTGGAGTTAGACACTATTTCAAAACTACATAAAGGTTTCAAACTCCACGCAAGGAGTTAGTTACAGTTACTATCACAAGCATAGAATAACAATTAGTATTATATGAACAACAACACAAATAACACAAGATAGCTACAGCAATGCGGCTCCACTGCATCAAACTTTCATTAGTCAATATGACATGATATGTGAACTGCACATCCAACTCATCCAATAAGAGACTACATTTCACTATACTTGCTCAGGCAAGGACACCAAACCGAGCTATACAAACCTAAACCAAAAGCAATAACACGACTATCACAAAAACAGCTTGCAAAACAATCCACCACCAACTGCACCTAAAAAAAACATCCCCAAAGTGAAGCTTCACCATCAACGACCTGATAGATTAGTGTTCAGAACAACATCAATACTTGCAGAAGGAAACATGATTACATGAGACATCGACATAGCATACAAAAGAATGTGACATGAACCGAAACTTTGACATAGCAAACAAAGCATCTGACATGATATAGTACCATACCTAAGGGCATTAACAAAAGTAGGAGATGGAACTAAAGAAAGGAAACAACACCAAACCATCAACAAGAACTCATAACAAGCGCCAACACTGAACTCGTGGCAAGAAGGTGATGCATTAACAAAGAAGCATAACCATCACCCCAAGACAACACTACATAAGAGGACTTCCATTAGCGCATAAGCTTCAAGCAAACCACCACCTGCTATAGGCGGCAGCTCAACTTGGAGTTCAACACATATCTCTAATCTCCCAACTCACACAACACAACTTCCTTCCACCCAAAACCAAACTACACAGCCATCAACTCGTGCACCTTTAAGACGACAACCAAAGAACATTGACTTACGAACTCCACAAATTGCACCAACACAACAAATCCAGAGTGACCAAACAATCTATACAAACGTTCACTAAGCTAGGGATAAGGTACAAGTACCCCGAATCATGGTTGATAAATAAAAGAAATCAGGTGCAAGCCATACCGAATATGGAGGAAGGTTTAGTCGCGAGGCAACTCATAGAGCACGACCAGATGGTGCACCCAGGGAACTCTACGAAGGTGTCGAAACTTGCACAACCCAACAAGTCGAACCACAACCAGAAAATTGGCACAACCCTATGGTCGAAACCTACACAGGATAACACCAAAAACACCAACACCGACCAATTCCACCTGACAAAAGCCAAAACAACGCAGGACATAAATTTGCCGTGCAATGACTCACACTACACCATATATGCAAATTAGGATGTGTTTTGGACCGTATCTAACGCAATTAGGATATTTATAATTTAATTTCAGCTACCACAATAATATTAACATTATTTTTAATATGTTACACATCACAATCACAATACACAAATCACCAAATCATCCATATAAATAAATACTCAACTACCCAATGCCATTTACAGTGCCAAAAATGTCCATCTGCAAAGTATGAAAGAGAATGTTGCTAATATCCATACATCGCTTCTATTTCAAATGATTTGTGTAAAGTTCTTGTGTGGAACCCTAAAAATAAATAACATAACAAAAATAATTTTAGTGAGAGAGTTCTCACATTAGGATCCACTCCGCCATTCTTTATTGATGATTGTTTTTAATAAAATTAAACACGATGATTAATTTTATCAGAAATTCCAACAACTCATGTTTCAGTTCTGGTTTGTTCCATGGCGTGGTGTCCAACTCCGTGATTCCAACGCATGATGTTTCGATGAATTATGCTTCCATATGAATGAGATATAATCATTTTAAGTTTACACATACATTTATTTGCGTTAATTACATCATTAATGGTTTAATTACCATCATTAGCACTTAAATCAGGTTATTAGAATTTTGTAAACCCTCGTTCACGTTTCCAGTAGAAGCTCCCTTTGCCTTCGTCGCTGCCCCGACCACCAGGCTACGCCGAAACGTCGACCGCACCCACCGCCTGTCCCCCGCTCTGTCATGAACCAGCGTCGACCAACCTTGCCACCTAAAACTCCTCCGTCGTCATGAATTTTCAGACCAAACCGGAAAGGATCGAACCCAAAATCCGACCCGCCCCTCAGTTGACCAGAGGTCAACTCATCGCCACCGTGGGTAGCCCAGTCCCTTCTGCCCCCAACGCCACCAGTCTAGTGTCAGTAGCCGCCACAATAACCCATAAACCGCATCTAATACATTGCCAAAATTTCGTCGCCTCTGTGCTTTGATGATCGAGCCATGACCACCGATGAGCTCCCCTCCCCGTGTCGATCATCTTTGTCGTTGAACTCCGAACCTAATAACGCCTGGATTGGCTGATTGATTCTTGGTCGTTCGTGATGGTTAGGGTAAATGGCGGCTCAGAGGGTTGGTTAGAAAAACATTTATATATATACTTACATTTAATATTATTTTAATTTTAATATTAGTGGTTTATTGCCCCAAACTCCAAATCAAACTCAAGAACTGTCGCCCCTAACTAAAAACCCCCATTACTGACACAATGGGATATGTTTCGTAAGCCAATTCGATTGTTTCGATCAATTTTCATCAAAATTAAAATATAAATCAATATATTGAATTTTAAATGTACATTTTAATTTACCGAGGCCACATACTGACTCCTAAAATTACAGAAAAATTAAATCTAGCTATATTGTGACGATACGGTCCTAAAAAAACTAGTTTCATCGAATATGGAGATTGTTTGAAAAATGACCTTTGTAACTAGTCGATTAAATTCAAACTGAAATTGACAATACGTTTGAATTTACCACGCCTACATATTAATTCCAAAAATTATGAAATTTGAAACCTAAAAATAATTTGGCATTCCGGATCCAACAAAAGTGGTTTCATCGAAAACGGAGGTCGTTTGCAAAATGCCTATTTTTAAGGGCTATATATTAATATATATATATATATATATATAAAAATTAAATAGCGACTATTTTAAATTTTAAACTGGACGTAACTTACAATTTATATTATGAAATCTGAATTTTTCACATTCATTAGAAAGATATAATTTAACAGATTCAAATGTTTCTTGTTTTACTGAAATTCAATTTATATTGAATTATGTACATTCATTTAAAATTAAAAATCGAATTTTCAAACTACCGCGCCATTTCGAGTTCGTTTTATAAAAATATAAATTTATACGTTCTAACTTTGATTTAAATAAATTTCAAATCATTATTATCTAAAATGAATCATTTTAAATATTCAAAATCCATTAAAATAGCTAAAATAAAAAAATTTAATTGGCTCTGAATTTCCGGTTTGATCCAGCATGGCTCTAAGCCGTATTAAATAGTGGCGTGTTTAAATATTGGATACGACCTTAAGCCGTATCAAAATCAAAATTTGATACGACTCTAAGTCGTATCTAAGTACAATTAGATACGACAATTAACCGTATCTCAATGCAAATAACATACAACTTTAAACTATATCTAAATTATTACCAGATACGAATATAAACCGTATCTAAATTATTTATAGATACAAATATATACAAAAGAAGTAAATATCATGCAAACTCTATTTGACAAATTATAACAGTAAACGAAACAATTGTACGAAATATTTCATACCAATCCAACAACATATATATAATGATACATGTTGTTTCATTACATCACAATAAAGAAGGTACATGTTGTTTCATTACATTATAATAAAGAAGATGCATGTTGTTTCATTACATTACAATAAAGAAGATACATACCACTGTTTCATATATAATGTTTCATAATTATAATAAAGAAGGTAAACTCGATATTTTAGCAACTTCGGCGACACTCTCCGCTTTTTAACTTCGGCGATCGACCACTTTGATCCACAACTAATCCATTCACCAAGATAAAGGTTTTAACTTTCTAGTTAAGAATTTACTAGGTGATCAACCAGATGGATGCATTTTAGCTCATGCACCTGGGTGAGGTATTCATGCCAACTTATGCATTTAACTAAGCGCCAGGACTAGCAAAGAGGATAATATCAAGTGTCATATGCCGCTTCATTAAACCTTAGGAAAAAGCTTTTGATACTTGATATTATCCCCTTTGCTAGTCCCGGCGCTTAGTTAAGTGCATAAGTTAGGATAAATATCTAACCCAATGATGTGAGCTAAAGTGCATCCACCTGGTGAATCACCAGTAATTCTTAACTAGAGAGTTAAAGCCTTCAACTTGATGAGGCTTCACTGGTGGGTCACCAGTACATTCTTAACCAGAATAGACATGCATCATTTTCGTCTACTACTTGCAACCTAATTTGCATTAGAACAATGAGTCAGAATATACATATACAACACACACACATACACTGCACACATGATTAAGGTATATAGTGCACATATACAATACACACATATACATATACAACACACACACACACACTTGTATTTAGTGCAACATGTGTGATATGATCAACACGTAATCAAAGTCAAGAGCACAAAGGCTAGTGAGAACATGCAACAACCCAGTTAAAGTTTCAAATGCAAGGCACCACACTCAAGTGATCAAGTCAAAGTCAGAGAGAACCAAAATAATATATGCAAGCTGCCACAAAATTGGCTTAACAAGAGCAACATACAAATGGATCAGAGGTGCATCAAATTACATGCACAAAGCAAGACATGGAATATCACAAGTAGCTCAAGTGCACACAAAGCAAGCATGCATGAACAAGACGCAAGGCAGGCATGAGTTCACAACAACATATACACACTGGCTCAACCAACAACATGTGCAACATGCACAAGTGCGTGGACAAAGGAAGTTAAAGTTAAGATAACAACATGTGCAAATGTCAAGTGCACAACAACATATAGTATAGAAACTGGAGATCACCAAAAAAATACATGCAAATCGAGTTGGTCACAAGTACAAGACTGGGTGCATATGGCAAAGCATAGCCAGGTTAAAGCTCAAAGCAAAACTAGAAATGGCATGCATAACACAGTGGCATACATTGGAGATGTGTACACAAGTATGTACAAAATTGCATACCCAACAACAAGCCTACCACAATGCAGTTTTCAAGACCAAACAACATGCACAATTGTTAAGTGTAGCAATATAGTTCAGGAAAGTGGTAATTACACGAGAATGCCAAGTACAACACGAGTTTCAGGTTCGATCAACATGCACAAGTGTGAAAGAATGGAAACATCATGCAAGAAAAAGGGGAGATTTGTTTTTGAAATCGAGCAAGAATATATGAAACATTACAAAACTATGACAATACCCAATTCAAACCCAATAACACAATAGCAGCATGAATTCAAGGTAGACAAGCACATGCACATATCTATCATTTATATTTTGAACCAATGCAAGGAAATTCAAATTAAACTCAATTTAAACCCAATTCAAATTCAAATTAAACCATGAGCTAATACTCACCTTCAGTGGCGACGAGAAAGAGGGACAGCGGTGGACTAAAAGTTCGTCGGTCAGCTGAAGGTAGCGTGAGCTGACGAGAAAGATGGATAGCAGTGGATTAGGGTTGTAAATTTTGTACGAACGTCCGACGATCGTTTGTGTCCATGACCAAAATACGTCCGTCTGATTATCAATTAGGACACGAGTAAGGACAACAAAATTTGTATGAGAAAAAATCATGTCCGGTCCGTGTTCGTTCGAATTCGTCTGAATTCCTTGTAATTCGGTATATAGTTGAGAGAAAATCTAATTAAATGTACAAAATGTAATAAAATAGCCATGTCCGACCGGGTCCGTTCGTGCCCGTGTCCGAAAAACATATGTCCGTGTCCGACCGATTTTACTTAGGACACGAATTAGGACAACAAAATTTGTCCGAGAAAAATTTCGTCCGGTCCATGTTCGGTCCGATTTTTTGTAGGATAGAAACCGAACACACCTCAGTCCGGTCCAGTCCGACCGATTTACACCCCTAGGTGGAGGGTTTATTGACAAAGCAGTGCGCCGAGTTCAAAAACCCTAATTTGGATTTTCGGTCACCATGCAAATTAAAAAGATGGAAGCTAGCCGAAAGTTTTGAAGTGTCAAAGCAAGATGGTGCCGAAAAGAAAATAACGGGAGGAAAAAATATGATACGGATTTCTTACGGCCCAAAGCCGTATCAAATGAACTGATCCGGAGTTTTGTTGATGTACGGTTAGATCTTACGTGTTTGGGGAGGTGCGGATCACCAAGAGGAAAGTTGACACAGCTATGAGCAGTATCAATTTTGATACGGCTAAAAGCATCATCAAATCTCTGCACCTCGTATGTCAAATTTGCTTTTTTGGTGTAGTGTCAGGACAAAATCACTTGGAAACCTTGTGTTGCAAATTATAAGAATATGGGCAGCATGGAAGTCGCGAAAACAATACTGCGCAGGGTACGATTAGGAGTTAGTGATAGCCTGGGAGGGATACCATGCTACGGTAGAGAATGGATGTCTAGAGAAGGATCGAGTACAAGGAAGGTAGAAGGGGAGGTAGATCGATAAAGAAAAGGGAACTTGGAGAAAAGTGGCTCAGATTTGACTTGGACGAGATCTGAAAAATAAGGTTCGGTGGAGGCACCCAAGCATGCGAAAACAAAATAGAGAGGGAAGAGGAGAAAAGAGTTGGTGGATCGATATGCAATAGAGATAAAATGAAAGAGGAAGAGTAGGAGAATGTGAAGAAAAGGTAGAAAAAGGAATTCGCTTCGTCTCCCTTAACGGGTGAAACACCGAACAGTTTCCACTGTGTATGTTTTGATTTTAGTTTAATTTACCACTATAAATGCATATACTTTTGTGCGTCCAATAAGTTATGATGTTTAGTTTCTGTATAAAAGATATATAATGTGGTAAAGTAATTTTATTACGATAATTTGTTTTTACTATGAACGATATAAGTGAAAAATCACTATTCGTCACAGACACTTTTATTTAAATCAGTCTTGTTGATTGTAAATGCTACAAATCGACAGTGAGATTCTGTTAATAGGTGGTCACAAAAATGATGATGGTGAATGTTACAAATTGCCAACGATATTTCATTGACAGGAAAATGATCACAAGGACAAAACTTAAGGCTTTTTTAACATAAGGACAACACATTAAAATTTTAATCACAAGGACAATATACTAATTAGTTTTTAAAAACATAATTTGTGCACACTATTTCGTTTTACACCGTCAAATTTCTCTGACGAATATCTCGTTCACGAGATCGTACAAATCAATCAAATGCATAATTGATCGCACAAATTTTAAAAGCATAATTGATCGCATAAATCAGATCAAAAATTCGATCATGCGCATATTGTTTGGGAAATCGATTTCGAGATTAGGTTATAATCTGATAGCATCGATTGAATATATTTTTTTGGGATTATTTTTTTAATTAAACTTTAACTATTTCGAATTGGTTGTTTTTGTTTCTATTCATGATTCATGGCTTCTAATGGTTCTTTAAGCTGGTATCGGTTTAAATTTTTCTTTTTTGAATAGCTGGGTATCAGTTTTATTTTTTTTCAGGTATCAGATTTGTTTAATTAAATTGTTTTATATTCGTTTGTTGTGTTTTTGATGTTGTATTTATTTTTTAGTTGTATTGTTGCATTATCTTGGTATTAAAATCGAACTTGTTTATTCTTTAATCAATTATAATGTGATATAAATAGTTTTTGTGTTATTAAAAAAAAAACATTATAGCAGTTCTTAGGTATCAGTTTTGTATTTTTCTAGGTATCAGTTTGTAACGACCCGTGTTTTTCGACCATTTGAATATGAATATTTAAATTAGTTTTAAATATTTTATTTGGAATATCGATGGAGTTTAATATTTAATTCGTTATTTAAACGAAGTTCGAACGTTATATATTTATATAATTTTAAATCGAGCTTGAAAATGGCGTGCAGTTCGTAAATTCGAATTTTGAACTTCAACTGAGAATACAGAGTCCGATATATGTCGGATTTCTATGAAACAAGAAACGTTGGGAGCGTGTTGACGATAGCTTTCATATGAAAGAGAAAAATCCAGATTCCCTGTTATAGATTACAAGTTATGGCTAAATCAAAATTTGGAAAAAACGCTATGGAAATCGTTATTTAAAATATCGACCTTTAAAATAGCCGTTTTGCAAACGGACTCAGATTTCGACGAAATCAGTTTCATTGGGACCGTAACGTTAAATTATTGAACGGTGGTGAATGGCGTGGAAAACCGATGTCGTATGTGACCACGGTAGCCATAAACGCCCGTTCATTTTCTATAACGCCTAATTAAATTAATAAAGAGATATTTGAGTGTAATTTGAGCAGACGATCGAATTAGACTGCGAAACCAGTTCCGTTGAGTTCGTATCGTCGATTAGAGTCAGGATAGGTATATAGTTTGTTATTTTTAGAGATCGAGGAATTTGGCGTTAAAAAGGGTAGGGCGGTTCGGGGTAAAAACAACCTATCGGGCAAATAGTCTCAGAATGCGACGAAACTAGTGCCGTTGGTTCGTATCGAAAAGTTATTGCAAGATATCAAGGTTTCATGTTAATTTGATTTATCTGGTGATCGTGAAAAAATAAAATGCGTGTTCATTTCTGGTTTTATAAAGGAAAAAATTTCATACGACCTCGGATTTTGACGAAACTAGTCTCATTGGGTCTGGAACATCTTTTTACATTAAGAACATCCTTTTTATCAGTAGACAGCAATCGTTAGTGGTAGTTTCCGCGTGTTACTTCGTGTTGAAGTTTAATGAATAATATTTTATTTTTATTGTCCACTCTGTACACTGAAGTACATGCAGACTCAGAAGAGAACTCAGCTTGCTGGCCTATGTTTTTTTCACATCAAATACGTCTACGTACTAAAATTTAACCATATACTAATGCCTACCCTCAATTGTTCATTCATAGCCTTTTTAAAATTTCAGCCGACAAGTCATGTGAACTTCTTTTCAAACAGCTGTGATGTGCCACAGCTAGCTAAGTCACACGCAGACCTACCAGCAATACCTTGCGCCACAAACTACTGATACCGTAATGACCAAGGCATTGAACCATATATAAGCAGTTTTATTTTCGTCAAATCCCTTTAGATAAAAACAGTCCTATTCTTTCATCAAACCGAAATAGTGCCCACAGTAATAATCTTCATCTAGTCAAGCCCTTTATATCCAATGGCTGTGATCTGAATTCGAGGCCCGATGTGGTAGGAATTTCGCTCGAGACGGGGCAGAGTTTATGGGTCGTTGTAGGCGGAGGAAAGCTTAGGGATGTGTGTCACTTGGGGCAAAGGGGGATTGGGTCAAGGCGGAAGTGAGGGTGGTGGAGGATCGTTCTCCGGTGGCCTGAGGAGCGGGTAGCAACGATGGAGTGGATCGGTGTGTGGTGAGTTCCTGAAGGTTGAAGCGAAGGCTACAGGGTGGGTTTGGTTCAAACGAGAAATCCTGGAACGATAAAGATGGAAAGTCGGCCTCAAACTCTTCTAACTGTATTGCGTTAATACCTTATTTAGTTAGTTAACCAACTAATTATTTTCAAGTAAAAGAATATTGACCTAAATGGTGGACTTACGCAGATTGGATGAAATGAGGAGCGACTGATCATTGGAGTGAAGAAACCGGTTACCGTTTGCCCACAAATGTAATTAGTGATTTAAAAGTTGGTTAAAATAAATAACAGAAAGCGTAAATTGGTGCAGGCATTGGAAGATGAAGGACGACTGTTTTTACAACGAAGGCAAAGCCGATGTGAAGGAAGCAAATGGCCTTATAACCCAAAAACGTAAATATTTAATTATGTTTTTAACTATGGTTAACTAAGTAATAGCTATTATAATTAAGACAATGTTTATAAAATATGACCTAATGTTAATACGTTTGTAATCAGGAATAGAAGGAGGAGCCGCAAGAAGAAGGAACAGTTTGGTCTGGGTTTTGATTAAGTAATGTAAATGGGTTTTTACTAAATATATAGTTAAATTTAATTAACTTTTAAGTAAGGAGATTTATTGTTTAACTAATTAATGAATTTGAAATCCTATAACTTGTGTGCATGACTCAGGGACTGGATGATGTAGAAATTGAGGAGACACTATCGGGGGAAAACGGGAACGAAGCCTCAAAGTGTTAATCAAGCTACATACCCTTTTAAAAAGTAATTAACGTTATTTGAATTATAACCAAGAATTTATTTTATTAAATAGTGTTAATATGTGAAAGGTGAATATCTTTCGACTATATTACCAGAATTTGACCAGACCAGAGACGTCAAGACGGTACAGACGGACTCTGTATTTTGGAAGCTGACTAGGATTGAAATAGAGACAACAAGAATTTGCAGTTAAATTAAACAACTGTTTAATTTAACTGTATCTGAACCATTCAACGAACAAATCAAGGTGAGTTAAACTCACTCAGTTTTCCCATTTATATTTTATATAAATTGGGTATTTTTATTTTGTGTGCTCTGCTTGCCAATGGTTGACTGTTTTGCTAGTTATCTGCTTATCTGTTGATTTAACCGATGAAATTAAACTGTGTTTAATTTCAGTTAAATACCAAATCGTTACTTTTAACGATTGGTTCCAATAAAGGTAATTTACCTTATTGGTCACGTTTATTTATAAACGTGTTTAAAGGGTTGAATTGTTTGCATTTGCGTGTGATTGATGATAAATGGCCGTTAAATGGAACTGAATAATCTGGTTGGTGATAACCATTTTGTATACAGGGAAGAACAGGTTGGAGGGATCCAACCGGATTCCTCAACATATTATTTATTTCATATTATCAACATATGAACTGTACTGTTTGGAGTGATTGATTTGATTGTTGATTATTGACTGAATATTCAACCTGTGTTTGGTTTAAACCAATGGGTGATATTGGTTGGGTATTTGGCAGCGTATGGCCTGTAAAATCAATCGTTTTATGAATATTGATTCACCGTCAGGTGAGTCGATAGAGATAAAGTTATAAAATTTATTTTATAACTGGAGTTGGATTTCGGAATATATTATTTGAATAAAAGTTATAAAAAGAGAAATAAATAAATATTCTATTTATTTAAGATTTTGATTTATTATAAATTGATTTATAAAGTCAATGCTGATGTTAATCAGATTTATAAGAATGAGAATGAATTAAATGGTAAAATTTTGATGATTTGTTTGGTAAAGAAATCAATTAGGTGGAATTTGTTTAAATTAATTATATTTTTAATTAATTTAAAGTGAGGACTCATTAGAATCGGATAATGAGATAATCGAGTTTTGAGTTAATTAAATCGAACGTTGTGAATTGGAATTGATTTTCAAAATTTATGTGTTTTGATTTAAATAGTCAAACGAATATTGTTTAAATTTAAATAAAGTTTTAAAAGGGGAATTTCAAGCAAATGAAATAGCGTGGAAATCAATGTTACTTAATCAATTGAATTGAGTCAAAGGAAATCAAGACAGAAGGGTTTACATTAAACCAGGATTATATGAATAGGATTTAAAGTGTTAAAGCGTTAATTCTACATTAACGGTACTTGGAGATGAAATCAAGAAAAGGGGAAAAGCGAAATTCCCAAAGCATGAAATGGTCAAATGTTTTGGAAGGAAATTGGAAATAAGCGAATCTAGTTAGAGAAGTGGGTTGTATAACCAAAGCCGGATTTGAATGAATCTGTTTTAACAGAGTTAGAAACTTTAATTAAAACAAAAGAGAGTTAATTTGTTTAATTAAAAGGCCAAGTGGTGCTGAATACTGAACTAGTGAACCCATTGGGTTGTCATGATTGAAACACTGAACATTTTGATAGTTAAATCACCGACTATCAAAACCCTCCCAATACGATTGTTGGTATGGAAAGACCGGGATCGAATTTATATTCGAAAACCATTCCGACCAACAAATACGTGAAGAGATCAGAAGATGATCGAGATGGAGCATTGAAGACTGTGGATTTTCATAAACGGAAGAACCACTAATATTCTCTGCCTGGCAAGCAGAGATAAGCTGTGATTCTGTCGTGGTTGGAATCTACGGGTTGCAAGGACTTCTCGCTACTGATCCATGGGGTGATTCCTATATGGATGCGGTAGGAGAGTGCCTTCGGTTCATCCTGTTCCTGGATGACTTGTATGGACGGATGTCCGACAGAGTATTTCCAAAGGGTCACGTACGTTGATTTCTTCAAACGTACGATAGTTGTTGGCGGGGAATCGCCGTTCTCTTAGCTTACTGCTAGAGTATTTTTGTGGATGTCAATTAGTGATATCTGATGGATTTGACGATGTGGCATTCAAAGTGAATGACGACCAGATGATCAGAAGTAAATTCTGGCCTCAAGCCTCATCAACCGGGAAGTGACAAAAATCGGGCAGGCAGCATGGCTATGTGGGTCGCTCCCATTAGGGTGTATAATCACCTATCTAGAGGAAGTCCTATTTGTTTCTTGTATCTATGTTTCGATGCTGTCCCTTTTCCGGAGACGGTTGCTGATCCCAACCGTCGGTGATATACATTCGATACACTCAAGCGAAATGAGTGGTCGGTCATGTGAGGGCCGGGTTGCAAGACGTTCTTGTTGAACCCAGTGTATTCGTCTCTAGAGATACACGATCGGCAGGTGGTCCCATACCTTGTCAAGGTTGGAATCCAATATCCAATAAGCACCTGCGGTTTTTGATTGTATACTATATATGTAGAGCGTGAGATGCAAGCGTTCTACTAGATTCTATTTACTTGTATTTAGACATTATTATAATATCAGAAAAGATATTGATTTCAAAAGTGGTTTGGGTTATCGTAAGGTAAAAACCGTCCGTGTTATGTGTGGATTTGGTCTTACGATTATCCTTTTCTTTTGAAAGGATGTTTGAACTTTAAAATCATGATTGGATGATTCACCCTTATTACTGTGCGAGTTTATCTCACTCTGGTTCACCAGACTGACCCGGTGTTTTGTAAATGCTCGGGTTAGACCAGGTTGTACAGGTTCTGGTTATCGACTACTGTGAAGAGACGAGCTGGAAGAGTCCAGACGTATGATATTACTAGTATTCCGCTGTGTGTTGTATGAGGACAGATTATCACTGTCCAGATGTTGATGTACTCTGATATTGTAAGTATTTTCAAAGTTCTCAATAAAGATTTACTTCTGTATTATATTTTGTTCCGCTGCGATGTGAGACTCTGTGTGTGGTGTTCTTCTTCTTCTTCTTCTATTCTAATATTTCTATCTTATCTATTCTCACCCTCTAACTTCTTTCTATTAATGATCTGGAATGTTCGATGTCTGAATGGTCAACATGGTAGTTTGATGTTGATTTCGGAGTCGGAAACCCCAGTTCGTTACACAGTTTTACTGTAATAACTGTTTTATGTTTATGTTCATTCTTATTCTAAAAAGTGTTATTGTATAGTTGTATTGTTGCATTACCTATGTATTCTAGTCGAAATATTATTGTTTTATTCAATCAAAATGTTAAAAGTAGTATCATTTTTAATGTTGTACTATGTACTGTAGTTATCTTTTTTTTAAAAAAAATGTAATCATCTGCTGATTGCATTTTATTTCTATTATGACTTTTGCAGTGTTGATAGTAGTCTTCTTGTATTGTTTGACTTCAATGATTTTACTATGAGTGCTCGGTTGTATTTTGATTGTTCAGTGTATGAATTGAAGAATGAACTCTGTAGTTATTGGTCCCAATTAACTCCTCTATCAATCGAAATTAGTTATTTCCTTTAGAACAAAGTTTTTTCATTACAACAGCAAAGGTATCAATTTTGAACATCAATGGTATTAGTTTTATCTCTGTTAATATTTTTTCAGTTCTGATACCCATTTAACAAAGCAAACATAATAAAATTGATACCCATTTAACTCAGTTCCGATAACTACAGTAAAAAAACTGATACCTACATATATATAACTGATACTGATAAACTGCTATAAGGTTTTAAAGAAAAACTAATACAAAAAATGCTTACATTAGAGGTAACAGTATAAATACAAAATTCATACAGCATAAGAATTATGAATCATTTAACAAATTTATAATCCTTATTTCACATGTAAGTATCAGTTTTCTAATCATGTAAGAATCATTTTTTAATGTCTACATTAACTTGGTATCAGTTTTATATCAACTTAGGTATCAGTTTCTATTAATTTTAATGTGTACAGTTTTTTGGTATCAATTTTGTTTGTGTGTAGGTATCAATTTCTATTTTTTAATTTTTTCAGCAAAAGGGTACCATTTTTCTATGTTTGTATGTATCAGTTTCAATTTCGAATGATTTGTCTTCCATTAATTGATCTTCAGTTTGTTTTTCAGCGTCTATCTTTTTGCTGTACTCGAGGAACAAGTGTTTCGACAATCAATTGTTTACGTGAATCGATTTCCATTTTTAATTCTTCCGCGATTTTTGTTATACGAAATGAGAGGAAAGTGACGGAAATTTTTAGGTTTATGTCCTTTTGGATAAATTTTTAAGCGCGTGTCCTTATAAATAAATTATTAAAGGTCATTGTCCTTCTGATTAAAATCCCCTTCCATTGACTCGTGATGAGAAATAAATCCATTTGCGGCATTTTCGAAATTCCAAAAAGGCATCGGGAGATCATATTAGCAAAAGTGTTTAGGCTCGGAAACATAGCTCTAATGGGAATTTGGGCTGAAATTTTAACTAACGTACTCCGGTCCATTTACAATTAAAAGAATGATGGGCCGGTTCGCTCCAACATGATAAGGATCCTGAACCTCTTCGTTTTACCCAATGAGAAGACATCACGTTCAATCCAATGTGCCACATTGTTTAATATCATAGAATCCGGATTGATACCATATCCAACGGCCAAAGACTGTCCAAGGAAACACAGTAACGAGGAAAAGAACCGCGCTATACTCGTCAATTCATAATATCACCATCTGGTCCATCTCAGTCCCGTATTCTATAAAAACCCTAGATCCCCATTTGTTAAACCATCGCGACTCACCGATAATCTCAATTTTTGAACTCAACGATTCGTTTTGTTCAAAATTCAATCCGATCGACAATGTCAGGAAGAGGAAAATGAGAATTAGCGGTTTGATCTATGAAGAAACGAGGGGCGTTTTGAAGATCTTCCTTGAGATTGTCATCCGGGATGCAGTCACTTACACGGAACATGCAAGGAGGAAGGCCGTCACGGCCATGGATGTTGTTTATGCTCTTAAGAGGCAAGGAAGGACTCTTTATTGCTTCGGTGGTTAAAACCCGTACTCTTGATCGTGATTACTTTTGGCAATTTTATGGTTTAGTTGTTGCTGAGGAAGTATTTGCCATGTATTTATTTTGTATTTGAGCTTCATTATCGGAGTTAAAAAAGTCTCAATAAAAGATCGATGGTCTGAAGTTTCATATAAATGATGGTCTGAAGTTTCATATAACGATGTGGAAGTAAATGATGGTCTGAAGTTTCATATAAATCCACCCCTGAGGTTTCCTGGCGGCTTGAATAAAAGAACGATGGGAATTTCATGGTGGTTCACATCCGAGGTTTCCTTTCTCTTTGTATTGTCCTGGCATTTGTTTTCTTTTCTTCATCAAAAGAATTATCGGTACATGATTCATAAAAAACATGTATATTTTGTGTTAAAACTTACCATAATTAAAACTTACCATAATTCTTTTGATAACGATCCTGGCATTTGTTTTCTTTTCTTCATCAAAAGAATTATCGGTATCATGGGAATTATCGGTATCAAAAGAATTACCGGTATTGGTATCATGTTTTTGAGCAATGTGCATCTGAAATTAAAGATGATATGAATGAATTCCGAGCTCTAAATTTGTGTTTCATCGGTACATGATCGTAGTTAGATTATGAATAATTCGATTCCGGTGGAAGTGATAAATCGCTTTGTTCTCTATTCATCATTTGTTGCCCTTTAACGAGTATTTTACCTAGCATAAGTTTCAAACTGTTTGTAGCATATCTTAATTCAATCGTTTAACATTTTTACAAAGAAAAATAATTTTTAGTCGGACAGATCGGACATATCCTATTTTCTTCCTTTTATTATATTTTTTGCTTAAAATAAAACGCATGTCAAATATTTTAAACAATGAGGAAATAGATTTGGCTTTTTACCATGTGCATCTGAATTATTTGGATGATACTATCTTGAGCTCAAAAACTATGATTTAATCAGTAAACTATCTTAGTTGAGTTTTATATTATTTCATTCCAAATGTGAATCGTGAAACCATGTTAATGCAGGATTGTGTGTATCAGTATTTTGCTTTCTATGCAATATAAATTGAAAGAATCTCCTGCTAAAGTAAAATTGGGGAAAATGGGCAGTTGGTTACCTAAAGTGATAGACAATACCAACAATCATTTTCCTTATATTTTGTTGTCATTTTTTATTTTTTCCTCCTATATTTATTTTATTTGCTATTCTACTAGGTAGAATTTTACAGTCCGCAATGGTAAGATGTTTTTAATAAATGGATAGATTATGTGCAAATATTTCTAGTTGAAAACTATCTGGAAGCCATCGAAGACAGTATTTCTGTAATTTCATTCTTTATTTGATAGATATGTTTTGTATAAAGATGCACTTAAACTTAATACAGTTTTATTACATTTGCTACTAAAATTTTATTACATTTACACGGTTTTATATTTACTCTATGACTGGTTAAACTTCTATTTTATGAATTAATGAAAAAGTGATTAATTATGAAAGAAGTTTGTGCAAAGCTGCTAGAAAATCTGTAATTGTTATTATTATTATGATTGTTCTGTTACAATTATTTTTTTAAATTATTTTATCAATAATATTGCCCTTTAGATACACAATAAATTTGGAACTGTTCGTGGATGCTTTATACTTTTTCGTCTAGCTACGAGTGAAACATGTAAGTTGTGAAGAACTTTAGTATTTTATTCTTGGTACAATTATCAAAACCGTAAACGATTTGTGTATTCTTCTTAAAACGTATATGTTGTTTTGTGATTTTTTATTTTGAAAAAGTAAAGGCTTGATATTACAATTTTTTTTAGTAGTTAGAGTTTGAGTGCACCATTTTAAAATTATCGATGTGCAGACGGACTTAATAATTTTTTCATCAACTTTTTTTGAATTTCTTGTTATACTAAAATATGTTTGTTAACTAGTTCAAAGTTTTTTTGTTTATTTCTAAGAAGCAAAGCCTTATGTTCCTTAAAGTTTGTGAATGGAGCAACGCTTTTTTTGGTTGCTTCCTCGTGCATGATAGAATAGTAATAGTTGAAAATCTTTTAGTTGGATATATTTTGATATATTGATTTGTAGTGATTTTAGTTCTCTCATTGACTGTCTTTGCATCCTCTTTATAAAAGCGAGTTTTAATGTCTATAGTTAAATTCAAAGTAAGGTAAAATTTAATTAATCTAACTGTTGCAGACAGTATATTTGAATTTTCGATAATAAGTAGATAAATAAAAAAACAACACATTTCATGTTCTTTATTTTTCTTTAAAATAAAGAAATATATACATCAAAAGTAGAGAAAAACCTTTTTTTTGTGTGTGTTTTAAAAAAACATCCAGCAGGGTTCAAAAACACCCTATTGAATTAAAACAAACCACTATAGAAAATGAAAACAAACTGGCAAAACTACAATGAGATACAATAACACATTATATAGGATAGTCAAAAAAACAAAGCACCTTCTGCTTGTTACGAAGACCACTAGCTAGCCATAGACTACGGTGCACCAGACACCAGTCCTTGAGCTGAGAACCTACCGTTAACCTCGTCAATGACCAGAGAAACCGAATAATAGTGCAATCCAAATCTTCAGTTCGGCACCAGCTTCCTTAGTGAACAAGACTAAGTCACAACTTAAAATATAAAATGTATACCATGGCAAAATGTGATGATGAATTGTAGTTACCGTCCACACAATTGCGATTTGCAACACAGAAACTGAAAATATAATTTACATTTTATAGCCAATTGTAAAAACCCACCAATTTGGCAACTAAAACCAATCCTTGCTCAAGCATCAAAAAAGCGTAGACTAAAAATTCTTTTTCACGTCATTTACATTTGATTCTCTCGTTTCTATACTTTTCACCTTCGCCTTTACCATGTTGAAATATACAAAGAAATAATAAGTTAAATATCTATTGTTCATTAATATGGTTATTCACTTTGTTCATTATCATGACCAATCAATGCAGTATATTTCAGTTGCTTCGGCATCTGATCATCTACGCCGTTGTCTTTTTTAGGATTTCTGCAAGATTTGCGCTAGAATATTCAATCAATTTAAATTGTTTCCTAACAAATTTTGATTCTCTAATTATCTTAATCCAATTATTTTAAGTTCCCTGTTCAGTAATGAATTAGATTTTTTGCAATACTTATACTTTGTTTGTAGCAGATTAGATCTTCTTTTCAATTCAAGAAACTCAGTTTTTAATTTGTTGATTTTCATTTTAAGGTCGATATTTTCCTTTTTAATTTTAGTGTTTCGCCTGAGAATGAATATGGAGTAACCAAATTAACATGACTGCAAGATGATGCGTTTAAAAGAAACTTTATAAAATTAGAACTACACAAAATAAAATTTAGAAGCAATTGATATATTGTATACTATGCCTTCTATTTGCACTATCCATGGTACACTCTTTAGAATGATGATAATTTTGTTTTCCTATGTTCTTGTTCTCCTCCACTTCCACCCTTGAGGAGTACATTATCTTTTCTTACAAATAGCCGATGTTTATCATTTTTACCATATTTTTTTTTACCAAATTAGATGTTCGAGAAAGAAAAAGAAAAAAATGTTTAATGAAATATTATCTTCTTTTCATCAGATTCGTCCTCCATACAGAAATGACTCACCACTCTTTTGGTGGTATAAACTCAGTGCATTTTCATATCTTGTCATTTTGGTATCATTGTTTTCATTTTCAATTATCTGTAGTATATCGTATTGCTTAACAATGATTGATTATTCCTGTTTATGAATAGTAGGGAATATTAGAACAATATAGCATGTTATGTTGTACAATAACGATTGAGTTCATATTTAAGCCAAACCAAGTATTTGACTAGTAAAATGTACTATAATAGTGAAGTCAGCATGGTGATTTGTTTGGTACAAAATATAAATCGATGTCGAACCCATGATTTATATTTTGTACCAAACATATCACTACATTTGCCTCATCATTACAGTACTTTTTACTTGCAGCACGCTTGGACTTGATTCAACACTGTACGCAACCATTATTGTACAACATAACATGCTTATATATTGTTTTAATATTACTTATTATTTGTAAACATGAAGAACCAAACATCGTTAAACAGCCCAATATAGTACATATAATTCAAAATGAAACAATAAGACTAAGATGACAAGATAAGGTAAACGCACTAAGCTTTACTATCAAAAGAATGGCGTAGTGATTTTTGTATGGAAGACGAATCTGATGATAAGAGGTTATATTCCATTAAACAATTTCTTTCTTTCTCAAACATAAAATTTGGTTAAAAATGCTAAAAAAAATGATATGCATTAGCTATTTTGTAAAAAAAAAAGAGTATCCCTCGAGGTGGAGGAGATTAGGAACATAGAAAAACAAAACAGCACCACGGTGGAGAGTGTATAATGGATTGAACAAAGAGAAGACATGATATATCAATCATTGGTGAATTTTATTTTGTTTGGTTTTACTTTTGTAAAGTTTTTTTTAAATGCATCCTCTTCTAGTCATGTTATTTGGTTATTCCACATCCATTCTCAGGCAGAATACTGAAGTTAGGGAGGAAAATATCAGTCTTAAAATGAAAATCAACAAACTAGAAACCGAGCTTCTTGAAACGAGAAAGAGATTTAATCTGCTACAAACGGAGTATAATTATTGTAAAAAATCCAATTCATTACAGGGAATTTTAAGTAATTCGGTAAAGAGAACCAGAATCTGTTAGAAAAACAATTTGAATAGCTGGATTCTAATGAAGCAAATCTTGCTAAAAACCTGGCAATAATGTAGTTGATTAGATGCCAAAGCAGCTGAAAGATAATACGTTGATAGGCAATGATGATGGTCAGAACGAATAGCCAAATTAATGCAAAATGGATATTTCTTTTTGTATTTTGGCATGGTAAGGGTGGAGATGGAAAAAGAAGTTTATGGATGCGAGAATCAGATTTAAATGATGTGAAAAAGATTATTTAGTTCGTACTTGTTTGATGGTTGAGCGGAAATTGGTTTTGTTGCCAAGTTGGTGATTACAATTCATCATTCACATTATAAAATAAATAAATAATTAACTATATACCAATTAAATTAAAATATTATGTTTTATTTGTTAGCTTGGAGTTGCAAACACATTTCGTTTACTTTTTAGCTATGTTTAAATACATCGTTAGAATATTCGGTTATTGTTATATGCAAATGTATTATATATTCCTTAAAGTTACAACTTGAGCTTTTGAATTTGTGAATGAATCAAAGCCTTGTTCTGAGTATTATTTCCTTGTGTGCCATAAATTTTAATTTTGAAAATCTCTTAGTTGGATGCATTTTGATTTGTAGTGATTTGATTTCTCTCGAAGATTGTGTTTGCGTTCTCTTAATAAAAACAAAACAGAATTGTTCCTACAAATTCTAGTATCTAAAACTAAATCTAAAACAAGGTCTATGCACACACTTTAATGATTCTAAAATACATTTCTTTTTGAAAAGTTGTATTAGATATCAATAATAAATATATTAATAAGGTGTTATGTTTCAGTTCTTTCATTAAATTATAGTCATCAATGGTGTTGTTTAGCATGAGCACCATTTACATTTACACACTAGCGTGTGAGTATTCTTAACTTCAGCATAGGTAATATTATCAATGTTTCTCATTTATGCGGTATTACTTAAAAAGATTTATTCTTGCTTTTAATAAGTCTTTTGCTAGGAATACTTAAATATGAAGTTTTTGCTTAAGTGTATATTATACTACTTGTTGATAAAAATGAATAAATCAAAGATAATATTATCGGTTCTTAAGTCGATCCTCACTTCAATAGTGAAGTGGTATATACTGTTCATTTTACAAAAAAATATAATTGATTATTAACCAAGTGTTCAGACCTAAAACACTTAGGCTCTGTTTGTTTAAAAAATCGAAAGATGAAAGCTGAGCGCCGAATGCTGAGACCTGAATGTTGAACATTGAATGAAACATACAATGTTTGATTATGTGGTGAATAGAAAATATAATTATTAGTATAAATATTTATATGACAAAGTTACCTTTAAGTTGTGACAAAATGCCTCTATTCTCTGCGGTCATAGCTGGTTCATTGTTCAAGGTTTTCCTACTAAAGCTTCTACTTGATGTCATTCCTATCGATTAATGGACATTAGATTTGCGATAACATAATGGCTAAATGATACACCAATTGTGACAGGTTTCTTATACTATCTAACCGACAAAAAACATATAAACACCAACATTTGCCTGTCACGTATTATTTCTTAATTGATGTTACAGAGTAGATGAACTATGTTAATTTGGAGAAATACAGAATTTATCCAACACATGTATAACTATAACATAAAAAAAAAACCAGCTTACTACAAAGTACACTTTATATATTATTTGATTCACGTTGAAGGTGTAATTCTTAAAAACGAAGTCTTTTCTTTCGTTATATGCAAACAATGAAGGATTAAACATAGTTTCCTTTTACGTAAAATCTATTAACAAATACGCAGAGTTACCTTTTTACATATAACCTGCTATTATTCGCTGTCCAATTGCTAGACTATTAAAAAGAAAGGGACTATATAATATGCAAAACATGGAAGCAATGATTCAATGTAACAACAAGTTGTATGTACTGTGATGCTAAGTTTGTTAGATTTCATGATACAATATTTCAATTTGCAAAAGATTTGGAAGATATTACTGATTATGGTGATACAATATTTCCATTTAGAGAAAATTTGGAAACTATTGTTAATTTGAGTAATATAATATTTCTAATTGCAGAAGATTTGGAAGATATCAGAAAATTTATTGGGTCTTTTGTAAAATTAGATAGGGCAATAAATTACCTAAGATTTATTGGCTCTTTTGTAAATATTGTTTTCGTAGTGCGTTTCGTCATCACTACAATTTATCTTAGAGTTGGTTTGTCTTAAGCAATTCAAACATTTCAGATACCATTCTAATTTGAGTAAACCTGAAAAATAATGGAAAACATTTATCGTAGTCGTTATCTGCATAGTTTTTTAGTTGATATAGACTACCTTTCTTGCAGTAGGCATATTAATCTTTCAATTTTACTATATTCATTTGATTTTCATTGGACACATTATGCGCCAATTGAATGCATGAGACTAACATATTTACTCCCTTGTGGTTCAGACCGCATAGCTTGAAGATTGGCATGAATTAGAACCATAACATTTTGTTTCTCTAGCATTGACTACAGATGCTCCTTGAGCAAGTACGTCATGTTTACCAATAACACGAGGCGCAAGGGTATGCAACAATATAGCATTATCATGTTGAGAGAACAGAGATGAAAAGTAAATTTTATTATCTTCTCACTGCAATAAATTAGGGATTTTATAGCGTTCACTAATAGCGTTTCAACCTCTGATCCTATTGGATCCAAATAGACCCAAAAAAGCATAAATACCGAACGCTATGCGGATTAATATTAAAATTCGTATATACGCTATGCTCAGATAATACTGTCTTTTCGTTCCCTTTTTCGTTTAACTCCCAAAACTTCATTTCCGACCCCCCTCTTCCTCTCCAGACTCACAAATTCCAAGCCCTAGAGTTAAATCATCACAACCCCATCTCACTTCGGTTTAAGTCATTGTAACGGTGAATTCACGCCCTCCCTTCCTCATCTTCGATCATTGATCCCTACTGTCCAGATCTAAATCAATCGCATCGCATTCGTCGTTGTCGCTTTCTTCCGTGACCAAACCGTAGTCGCGTTCTTCGCTATTTTAGGTATTTTTCTTGAACATGTTGCTTTTTTTTGTCATTGCATTATAAATCAATTGCAATTGGCCATATCATATTGTGCCATTGCTTGTTAAAATGATTCAATTTTCGTTGATGATTGATTACGAGTTAAAAGTTTACAAAGTTTTATAGCTATCTATTTTGAGAAATAATCACTGATGTACAACAAAAGGCTTAAAAAAAAATCACTTTTTAGAAGGGACTGATTGTTTATTATTTTGCAATTAGAATTTGGATTAATATACTATAGTGATTTATGTTACAACTTTGTTTTCATTTTGCATTAGTTGCGAGGAATTAGTTTTTATCGAGTATACAATCAAAGTAAAGGTCAAATCTATAAGATTACAGCTTATTTTGTTGTTTTAAAACCAGGTTGGTATTTATCTATTTTTTGCTTCATGAAAGTCAAATCTAACATATTAAATCTGGCTAAAAATAATGATTTTAAAAAACATTCGGTTGCAAAATCTGGATACATTAGGAATGTTTGTAGTATTTTGTAAATAAAAGTCTTTAGTTCTTCAAAAACTAATAATCTGGCTGTCGAATTTGTGGTAAATAGAAGTCTTTAATGTTTGCAGTTCTAAGCTATAGTCTTGTACTGTTAAAATAAACATTTTCTTTTTAGATAGTTTTCTTTGGTTTAATCTGAGAAAGAAAGATTAACTGTATTTTGCTATAGAACTGGCACCAAATGTATCTGTAAACACGGCCCTATATATATATATATATATATATATATATATATATATATATATAAACTCTTTACTATTTGCAGTGCATAATTGATTTTTTAATTGTAATTTACATTAAACAAATTTTCGACAGTGTTTTTCCATATTGAATTCTCCCACTGATTGAACTCTAAAATGTAGTTTCAGGCTTGTCTTACATTCGTGATGAAACCATCAAATTTGTTTTAAAGGAACTTTCACTTCTTTCTGTAGGTCATGATTTTATGTTTTAACGATTTAGTAATGAAATTTTTCATAACCTGCAAATTTTGTAGTTATGCGCAGATAGTTTTGTACTAATTATGAACCTTTACTGCATGTTTGCTTATTCTATTTGATATCTTAAAATGTTTGCTATTTTTATTTTTGAATTGTAAAGAGTTAAAAAATAGAGTTTTGAGTGAGAATATTATTAAATAATTCTTTTTTGGGATATGTGAAGTTGGAAGATTGTTAATAGTTAAACTATATAATCTGAAAGAAGTTGTGCTAATCAGTTTATCAGTTTTTTTTAACTTAAAATCTTAGTGATTACCAAACTTTTCAATCTACAATCATAATCCGTAAGTGACTACCAAACACTAATATACTTTGAGCATTTCTAACTATGGGGTTGGATGACAAAACGTTAAATTCACAACCATCATTCCTGTGTGTAGGGTTAGTAGTGAAATTGTTGTTTGTTTATCTGGCATTGTTACGAATATAAGTCAAATTAGTGCATAGTCTGTCTTTTCAGTCAAGCAATTGTTGGAATGCAAATCTGAATTTTAAAAAGAAGTATGAGAAAGAATAGCTGGTTGAAGAAGAAGACTGATTACTCTTATCTTTTTTTTTTCTTCCATATTTTCATTTAAAAATTTTTCAGACACATTTTCAAATTATTGTATACTATATTTTTCAGGATATTTGTTCAAAATTGAGAAGAGTATTATGTGCTGGTCAGGGACGGACCCAGGATTTCAATATGACCTAGGCTAAGTTAGAGAGTTGAAAAAAATAGAGGTGTATGGTATCAAAAGTTGCAAAAAGTAGTTTTTAATTATATGTCAATAAAAGCTTACAAAAACATGAGGTATAGGTGTACATCTCATGTGCGGCTTTGATAAATACAAAAGTAGATACAATAATCTAGACAAGTTGGACTCTACGTTCTTTACGTGAGTTGAAATCACAAACTACCGAATCCAAGTCAACATCTTCAGCAAGTTCCCTTTCAATGTTGATAATCATGCAATCTTCAAGGAAATCATCACCCATTTTATTCCGTAGAGTAGTTTTAACATGTTTCATAGCTGAAAAAGCCCGCTCCGTCGTTGCCGTTGAAACTGGAAGAGTTAAAACAAGACGAATCAGTCGATCAACCAAGTAATAGATGTCTTTCTTTCTTGTCTCAAATAATTGTTTACACAACTCAGAGATGGTTGATAGATTTTGGAAATTTGGATGAGAAGGAATATCAAGTTCATAATGTTGTAGTTGACACTTTAATATATGTATTTCTTGGAGTGTGAAATCTTGCGGGTAGTACTTCTCCGCTAGAGTGCAAATATCATCAATTTTCAACGATTTATAAGTATTTCTTGGATCCAAAGCGGTGCTGAGAATTAATAGTTCCATTGCTCCTTCAGAGAACCTAGTGTTCAACTCAACAATTTGAAAATCAATAGCAGCATTAAAGATATCAATATGATAATGATGAACACTAATATCATCATGTTGTTTGCAAGAACGAGATGTGCCCACTTTGTACGATGTATTCATATCGGGTATGTCAATGAAACATTTCTTACAAAATTCTTCTACTTTCTCAAAGAAAGGAAGCCAACCTTTGTCTCTTAGCCTTTGAAGGAGTGTTTTTGTTGTGATAACAAGATTCATAGCATTGACAATGTCTTGTGTTTTTAGTTGAAGAGATTTACAAAGTACATCCGTGATACTTAATATCTTTTTCAATAAGTGAAGAATGAAAACAAATTCAAATGAAGTCATAGCAAGGTAAGCACCTTTCGCTTCAGCACGTTTATTTGGCTTCATGTCCCGGCTTTGCCATATATTCTTAATTATGTCACACGAAGGAGAAAAGAGATCAATCAAACTACTTACAGAACTCAAGTGAGAGCTCCAGCGGGTGGCTCCAGCTCGTTGTAATGTCTTAAGTTGGTTAGCTCCTTGGCCTGTTTCAATTTCACCAAGTGCTACTTTATTTGCAATTTCCGCTGCTTGACTTGATTTAAATTCACTATGGCGCTTGGGAGAAGCATCAACAAGATTAACAATAATACTCAATTTTGAAAAGAATAACCAAATATCTTGAACATCCTTTGAAGCGGAAACTAATGCAAGTTGTAGTTGATGAGCAAAACAATGTACATAATATGCATATGGGCATTCTTTAAGAAATAACGTCTGCAACCCATTCCATGCTCCTCTCATGTTGCTTGCACCCAGGGACGGACGTGTGTGTTTACTGCCCTGGGCTACAGCCCGGGTGCAGATTTTGTATAAAAAAAAAACAATAGCTATTAGTCAGCCCAATTAACCCACTACCCAAATAAATTAAAATCAGTTCCTTTTCTTACCGCAGAAGAATAACGGTGGCTTCATCTTTCTCTTACCGCACCGAAGCCTTTATCGTTTTCTTCCCGCAACGCAATTATCATCTCGATTCTCTTGAATCTCTTCCATTCCATTGCTGCTCAAACCGATATCGACTGAAATAGAGGTAATTTCTAAACAAAAATTTCTTTTAATTTCATTCTAATTCCAATCAGTGATGTTCAATTTGAATCAATATGTTTCCGCTGATTTCTTTTAATTCAATTACATTTATCATTGATTGCAACGCAGTATACAGTTATCATCTCTTCCATTGCTGTTCAAACCAATCTCAACTGAATTAAGGGTAATTTCTAAAGGAAAATTTATTTTAATTTCATTTTGATTGCAATCATTACTGTTCAAATTGATCAATCAATATGTTTCTCTTGATTTCTTTTAATTCCATTACAGTTATCATTGATTGCAAACTTCAAATTATTTGTTAAGTTGTATTTGATTGAAACCCTTAATTTGTTCATTAATCAGTATTGTTCAAATTGAATCAGTATGTTTAAAATTTTATTTTTAGAAAAATTATCTAATTGCAGTAAGTATTGTTAAAACATAAAGATGTGCTTAATTTTATTTTTAGAAAATTGATCTAATTTAATCAATTTTTTAGGTAAATGTCAAACTCAAAATCTAGCAAAACATTGTTTTCATTTTACAAGTTGAAAGAAGATAACTCTTTGGATTCAAAAAATGAAACTTCTCCAAGCTCTACCGAACAACGTCCTTGCAAAATTCCAAGAATCATAGTCGATAATAGTGGAGATCAATTTACAAGGGATCCGGGAAGACGTCAACAAATATGGAAAGAACAAGTAAATGATAGAGATGAAGTTCGGAGAAAATATCTTAGATTGGGGCCATTTCAACCACTTCTTGACGTATATCCACCAACAAAAGATGGAAAACAACTCCGTCGATTTCAAAGTAGTTGGTTTAAGAAATACCCCTGGATTGAATATTCGATTGATTGCAATATGGTCTTTTGTTTATACTGTTTCTTATTTGAAACTAATCCTCCAACACGTGCATCATTTACAATTGATGGATTTCAAAGTTGGAAAAGAGTGGGAGGGGTTAATTGTGCATTTTTGCAACATGTTGGAGGGTTAGGTTCATCGCATTTATGTGCTGTTAAGGCTGCTGATAATTTAATGAATCCTTCTTTGCATATCAGAAGAGTATTTGATGCACAATCTAAAGAAATGGTTGAGAGAAATCAGTTACGTCTTAAAACATCTATTGAATGTGCTCGATGGCTTGCTTTGCAATCATGCTCTTTTAGAGGTAATGATGAATCTCTTGAATCCAAAAATCGTGGAAACTTTATTGAGATGATAAAGCACTCGGCAAAATGTAATGAAGACATATTTAAAGTGGTTTTGGAAAATGCTCCGGGAAATGCAAAGTATACTTCACCCAAAATTCAAAAGGAAATTTTAACTATTTTAGGTGATAAAATAAGAAGCAAAATTCGAGAAGAAGTTGGAGATGGAAATTTTTGCATTTTGGTTGATGAAGCACAAGACACTTCTACCAAAGAGCAAATGGCTATTGTTTTAAGATTTGTTAATAATGGTGGTTTAGTTCAAGAACGCTTCTTTGGGATTGCAAGCAACGATCCCAAAGAAGCGTTCTTGAACTAAACCACCATTATTAACAAATCTTAAAACAATAGCCATTTGCTCTTTGGTAGAAGTGTCTTGTGCTTCATCAACCAAAATGCAAAAATTTCCATCTCCAACTTCTTCTCGAATTTTGCTTCTTATTTTATCACCTAAAATAGTTAAAATTTCCTTTTGAATTTTGGGTGAAGTATACTTTGCATTTCCCGGAGCATTTTCCAAAACCACTTTAAATATGTCTTCATTACATTTTGCCGAGTGCTTTATCATCTCAATAAAGTTTCCACGATTTTTGGATTCAAGAGATTCATCATTACCTCTAAAAGAGCATGATTGCAAAGCAAGCCATCGAGCACATTCAATAGATGTTTTAAGACGTAACTGATTTCTCTCAACCATTTCTTTAGATTGTGCATCAAATACTCTTCTGATATGCAAAGAAGGATTCATTAAATCATCAGCAGCCTTAACAGCACATAAATGCGATGAACCTAACCCTCCAACATGTTGCAAAAATGCACAATTAACCCCTCCCACTCTTTTCCAACTTTGAAATCCATCAATTGTAAATGATGCACGTGTTGGAGGATTAGTTTCAAATAAGAAACAGTATAAAAAAAAAGACCATATTGCAATCAATCGAATATTCAATTCAGGGGTATTTCTTAAACCAACTACTTTGAAATCGACGGAGTTGTTTTCCATCTTTTGTTGGTGGATATACGTCAAGAAGTGGTTGAAATGGCCCCAATCTAAGATATTTTCTCCGAACTTCATCTCTATCATTTACTTGTTCTTTCCATATTTGTTGACGTCTTCCCGGATCCCTTGTAAATTGATCTCCACTATTATCGACTATGATTCTTGGAATTTTGCAAGGACGTTGTTCGGTAGAGCTTGGAGAAGTTCCATTTTTTGAATCCAAAGAGTTATCTTCTTTCAACTTGTAAAATGAAAACAATGTTTTGCTAGATTTTGAGTTTGACATTTACCTAAAAAATTGATTAAATTAGATCAATTTTCTCAAAATAAAATTAAGCACATCTTTATGTTTTAACAATACTTACTGCAATTAGATAATTTTTCTAAAAATAAAATTTTAAACATACTGATTCAATTTGAACAATACTGATTAATGAACAAATTAAGGGTTTCAATCAAATACAACTTAACAAATAATTTGAAGTTTGCAATCAATGATAACTGTAATGGAATTAAAAGAAATCAAGAGAAACATATTGATTGATCAATTTGAACAGTAATGATTGCAATCAAAATGAAATTAAAATAAATTTTCCTTTAGAAATTACCCTTAATTCAGTTGAGATTGGTTTGAACAGCAATGGAAGAGATGATAACTGTATACTGCGTTGCAATCAATGATAAATGTAATTGAATTAAAAGAAATCAGCGGAAACATATTGATTCAAATTGAACATCACTGATTGGAATTAGAATGAAATTAAAAGAAATTTTTGTTTAGAAATTACCTCTATTTCAGTCGATATCGGTTTGAGCAGCAATGGAATGGAAGAGATTCAAGAGAATCGAGATGATAATTGCGTTGCGGGAAGAAAACGATAAAGGCTTCGGTGCGGTAAGAGAAAGATGAAGCCACCGTTATTCTTCTGCGGTAAGAAAAGGAACTGATTTTAATTTATTTGGGTAGTGGGTTAATTGGGCTGACTAATAGCTATTGTTTTTTTTTTATACAACATCTGCACCCGGGCTGTAGCCCAGGGCAGTAAACACACACGTCCGTCCCTGTGGACAATGAAAATACAAATATAAACTTATTTGCACTAAATCATCACACCAAAACTTATGCTCCCAAAAATTAAAGGACTCGTTATTGCTCAAGCTTTGTTGGTAAACAAAAATTGAAAAGATAAATTGAATGCATAATTAATTTTGCAATCACCCAAGACATGTTTTCACTGAAGCATTGCATAAAATATAAACTTTGAGATATGCATAATTATCATATTTTATGCATAAAACATAAACTTTGAGATATGTTTCCACTTTTATTATCTTTTATGCATAATCATTGTCTGTCACTTTAAGGAATTGAAATATTATTATAAACTGGATTAGAGGATAAAATGGTATTAATGGGGATAACCGTGATATTTGAGATGAACTTCTTCTTTTCTTGGTTTGCAACAGAGGACTTGCTCACTTCAGGTTTAGATTTACTGCTGCTGCCTCCTTGCATACTTCTACTCAACAACTTGATTGTGTTTTGGCAACATGACCATTTCTTTATTATTTTGGTTCATGGCCTATTTACTATTTTTTCTAGCATCAACAATAGATTTACTCGCATCCAATTTTCCATTTTCTTTAGCATCAACAACTGTTTTACTACATGAACGTATATCATATTTAAATCACTTACATAATGTGCATATCAGCTGTCTCCAGGAGTACTCTAAGAACACATTTTGGCTTTTTTTTCTCATCGTACACATGTATAACTAATTAACTCATTCTCAGCACTTAACTCGATCAAACAGTTAAACACAAATATTCCTGTTTCTTTTGTAATTTCATCAGACCACACTGGTTTTTCCTATGATTTAGCTGATTTCCTAAGTTAGTAGGGGAATGTTGTATTTTAATTTGGGTTACCACTCCATTGAAGCTGTGGTTCCGTGTTGTTTTAATCACAATCTAACCTCGGATGAATATATCATTAGATGGAAGTATCTTGGTTTTATCATCTTCAATTTCAGATTTGAAAAAAATAATTATTTCCATTAGAAGTTAATTCATACGCTGCTTTCAATCTCCTGACTTTTGCGGATTGAGATTTAGCTTCCAAATAATTCATTGATACACCGATGAAAAAACCAACTAAAAATTTAGATGAAATTTGGATCCTTTCATCGAGAACTTCTCAAGGAGTTTGGGATCACCACTATAATCCAAACCAAAATTAATTCGACATATTCACCGGCATCCTTAGGTGAGTCTTTGGACATGCTAAACCAAAGAGGTTTAGGATGTGGGGCAAGAGAGATATGCAGGAGAGGACTAACGTGAGAAAAATTAGGAGATGGAGTATAGATAGATGATGGAATTGAGGATGGGGAAACAGAAAAGGAAGAAAGTATCGGGATAGGAGGCACATGAGGGGGAGGTTAGGGATGGAAATTAGGATAAGATAACAAAAGTGACAAAGATATGCATAAAACATAAACTCTGAAAATCTAATTTGTTTTCACCGAAGTAGTGTTTAGAATTTTGCAAGGTTCCAAGATATGTATGAAAGATGGTTTAATTTTAAGCTCAACATTTCGAAAGCTTTCATAGTAATTTCATTTTTCTTTTTATATAGAAAGAATCCATAAACATTTTGAGACATTTCCGTGCATTACTCGTTTGGTTGTTTTGTACAATTCAGTTTAGTTCGCTTTTGAGTTTCATCTTAACCAATAAAAAAAATCCCATTTCCTTCGCATTTTCATGATTTCTGTCACAGCTTAAGCAATTTAGTGTCCTTTTTGTTGTTAATCTTGTTTCATTTTGTTTTAGTTCTGCTTAGTTTTTTTGTTGCATTCTGTTTAACTTGTGCTGTGCATTTTAGATACAACTTGAATTTTCTGTTTCTATATTTACTGGATTCAAACTCTGCATTTCAATTTCAATTCTAACAGTTATTTTTCATTTCTGTATTCAGTTTCTATTACATTAATTTTTTCTCAAAGTCGTCATTGTAGTGCATTTCTGTGACTCAACATTCAATGTCTCCTTTTAAACCAAACAGTTTGGTTTTGGTTGTAGCTATCATATATCCTGTTGTTTTTATTATTTTGGATAAAGTGCATATAATAACTTATATTCAATCCTTGCGTTTACTTCATTTACAATGCAAGCCACACATAATATATGTTACATTGTAGGACAACTTTAAATAAAACTTCTCTCAATAATAAGCCTCGCTTGAATTCTGATTACAAAACAAACCTGTTTTCCCCAGATCAGAAACATGTGCTTGCGCAAGCACAAAAGGTGATGATCTGGGGAAAAAGTTCATTCTTTGTAGTATATATATATATATATATATATATATATATATATATATATTGGTTTGTTTGTTTGTTTGTTATAGGTTTCAATCCAACTGGCTCATTGGAGGTTTCTAACGTTTGAATAATAAGTGGAGGCAAGGGTCTTGCAGCTAACTGTGGCGTTGCAGAATGTGTAGGGGTGGTGGAAGCCTGTATTGGATTAACACAAGGCTGCTGCATAAAACTGGGCTTTGTCATTGGTACGAAAGATCTGTTATTTGAGCTCATAACTCCCATGCGTTGTGACTTGAATATTGAAAATCATCTAAAATATGTCGCCAAATCTTCTTGTATATTACAATAAGTTTTAGCAGTGTTATTGCTTAGATCATTATACTACCTAAATTCATGAGTCATGACTAGTCAATGTGTTATCGTTTTAAAAAAGATGGCTGCAAAACGTGTGAGTAAAGATATGGTGTCTGTTTTTGTTTTCCTCTCTTTTTTGGGTTGCAAAAAGTGTACGCAACAATATGGAGTATTCCCTTTGGTAGCTTGGAATAGCAAGTGCCAATTTGAGTTCAAGTCAACTCTTTACATCTGAATATCCCATGATGTGTGAGAATATGGAGCCACATAGAATTGGCTATAGCACATAGAATTCATGATTTACACTAGAATTCCATACTTTCTTGACTGAAAAAGGGGAAATTACATAGTTATGATCGTGACACTTTCACAAATACTTCACAAGTTGTTCATAAGTCACATAGTATGCATAAAACTTACCATTATTTATAAGAGATTGGATTATGCTGTTTACCAATGCCATGATATGATTAAGGATCAACGTAGGATAATGCATTTACAAATATTTGTCATATATCAAGAATAATCATGTTAGGGATATGGAAGATTTCGATATATGACCATATGGCAGTAGCTACTGTTGGATTGGCACGGTAATGCAACACGGAGCCAAGAAGCGAAGGTCTGTAAAAAAGCTGTTATGCAAAAGCTGCTCTGATACCAAATTGTTGTGCAAAAAAGGCTCAAATAGGCCTAACTAGAAGAGACTCCATTTGGGGATCGCTGGCTCCATGTCAGGATGAGTTTACATTAAAGTCTACCTCTTAGTATATAGCCAGTGTAAATCCATGTTAGTCATCAATTATATTACCAAGATATGGTAATAATATAATGTAGGAAAATTACCGTAATAACAAATGTGCAAAGATAAAAAGTAAATCAATCCGTTTCTTTTGCATAGATGGAAGAAATTGATCCCTTCATTTATTTCTTTACCATCTCATCAAATGCAATCAATGCATTTTCATTATAAAAATATTTTTTATTTTTTTGCAAATTTGTTCCAATCAATTTGTGATTTTGTATCATCAAATTAACACTCCACCTTGATGCAAAATCACATATCTGCAACATCCCATCTCGAATCAAATTGTCTTCACAATATAAAACTCTTCAAAAAAAATAAAAAAATATAAAAAAAATACAACAGCTTCCATCCAAATCTCACAATGAGATAGAAACCAAAAATGAATATTTGTCTAATGTGTTTTAACAAAGCTACTTCCCATCACACCATGTTAACGAGTTTGCACTACGTCTTCGCTCGCTAACAAAATGTTGTAAATATCCAAAATAAAAAAAAGGCAAACACCAAAGTAATCTCAACACCGTCAAGGCCAAAAATAATTCTCTCAATCACCATTTCAAATACAGAGCTAAAATCCAAATCTCTGTACGCACAAAAAATCTCTCTCTTGCCACTTAGTTATTACAAATTTCACCCACCACCTTGCAAAAGATGCATCTACCACCATGAGTTGCACCGCGCATAAACCAACGGTCTAAAAATGCTTGCAATAACATCGACACCCGTTTAACACTGTGACAACAAGAAATTTCGCTCGATCCGAATCAGTCGCTAAACCGATCCAGACCGTTCGAAACGCTTGATTGTTTTGAGAACACGACAAAATAGAACGTAGACGGAAGAACATTTCATTGTATATTACAACAATTCCATCCGAATACAAGAATATATAGAGTATAAATCAATATTACACATTTAACAAATATCAGAGATTACAATAAATTACATAGCAGCGGAAAAATATACAAAACACATGGGGAAGGGAGATTATAGGGAACGAATGGGGAAGGGAGATTATGGGGGGGGGGTTTATAGGAAAGTATATATTATTTTATTTATTTAACTTAAAAAAAACAACTTTTTATTTCGACCTCGAAATCGAACCCACCGCCTGTCGTTCATAGCTAATTACCTCCATTCCGAACACAATGGGATATGTCACATAAGCTGATTCGACTGTTGCGATTAGTTTTCGTTAAAATCAACATATAACTCTATATATTGAATTTGAACGTGCGTTTCAATTTACCAGGGCCACATACTAACTAGAAAAATTCCCGAAAAATATTTTCTAGCTTCGTATTAACGATACGGTCCTAACAAAACTAATTTCGTCCAATTCTGAGACCGTTTGAAAAATGGCCATTTTCCAGTCGATTAAAATCAACTGAAATTGGTCAAACGCGTTTTCCTTTGCACGCTCACATATTGATTCAAAAATTTATGAAATTTGAAACCTAGCAATAACTTGACATCACGGATCCAACAAAAGTGGTTTTGTCGAAATCCGAGGTCATTTGCAAAATTTTCATTTTTAAGGGCCTGAATTCCATAGCGACTATTCAGAATTTTCAACTGAACATATCTTTTGATCCCCGCTATGAAATTTCCAATTTTCGGATTCATTGGAAAGATATTATCAAATAGATTCTAATATTTTTTGTTTCACTAAAATCCGGTTTATTTTGAATCCTGTACACTCATTTGAACTTTGAAATCGAATTATCGAACTACCGCGCCATTTTCAATTCCTTTTATAATTATAAATAATTATATATATTCTAACGACGACGAATATAAATATATACGTTCGAATTCTATTCAAACTAAATTTTTCGTCGTTATTATTTAAAATAATTCATTTTAAATCTTCAAAATTCATTAAATTCGCCAAAATAAAATTTTTAAATTGGCTCGGATTTCCGGGTTATTTCAATCTCCCCCACTTAAAACTTTTCGTCCCCGAAAAGGAACAAAGCCGAAAGTTGTATAACTAATCAACTCAACTTTCATTATTTTCACTACGGCTTAAGTTCATCAACTTTTCAGTTTCTAAGAATTTTTCAAAATTTTCAAAGATTTGCCTCACCCTAAATTTTCGAAAAATTTCGCCATAACCTCCCCTGCACCAGAAGCACCGGGAAAATCCCGAAATTGCCATATAGGCCCTCTGATCTCAAAAAGATAAAGAAAAGGCCAATCGGCTCATAAAATCATCACCACCCAAACAAAACAGTAAATTATGGTAAACATGTACCTATTTGTCGGGCAAACAATTTTTTTCTTCTGCTCTAGCCTCTTTGCTATGACCTGTTCAATGTAAGTACATGTATGTGCAAGCAAATGCGACCAAATTTCAATAAAATTCACTTTTTGGTACAATTTGACAAAATGGTTCAACATTTTAATTAATCAAACTATAATCAAACAACACAACCATCAATCAATTAGTTGATTGGCTTTTCAAATTCATAACTTTGATATATAGTCAAAAATCAGATTTTTGATGCCAAATCACAACAATAGGCCCTATCTAATTTTGGTTCTCACACCAGTCAATAGGAAATATATAGAAAGTCCACTTTCGTCACTCGAACATAAATACTGATGATGTCATGACAATCATCAGTACCATCTCCGGGCGACTAGAGTGTAATTCTATATCTATCCAGTATATTAAAATTTCAAATACACGTGGATCAGACGTATACGCAAAATCTTTATATACTGGACTGTCCAAATCAATATAAATAAATAATCAAATACGAATAATTGATTTAAATTTCAAAACAAAATTTGTTTTCACTTTCAAAAATTTACTTTTCACACTCGTTCTAGGATACTACTGATCCCATCTCTAACGAGTCATTCCCATTGTATATTACTAATCCAATATCTGATGAATTCTTTCATATGGTTCTAATGTGCCTCATTCTCTGAGCTTTATAAACCAAAGCTCTGATACCACGATGAAACGACCCGAACTTCCCCGGTCTCTGAAGAGAAGAGAAAGAACGAATTGTATTGAGAACACGACAAAATAGAATGCAGACGGAAGAACATTTCATTGTATATTACAATAATTCCATCAGAATACAAGAATATACAGAGTATAAATCAATATTACACATTTACCAAATATCAGAGATTACAATACATTACATAGCAGCGGAAAATAATACAATACACAACTAGAAGAAGATATACGGATACAAAGCTTTCCGGATATCGTTCGAGCTGTAAACCAGGATCCTGTGAATATAAATCTGCAAAACCAAAACTACTAGCTGCCCGTGTCGAAAATAAGGGCACCCAGAGTTTAGGTTAAAATAATAAACTGCAGGTCAGTCATGAGACTGGTGTGAGAACTAAAACAGTTAATAATCTTTATTTTAAAGTTAGGTAAATCAAGGGATCACGCCGTATAACACGGAACGGGTTTCCTCCCAAGAACACCAGTGCATAAAACATCAGCGTAATGCTAAATAAAGAACAATGAAGCTATTATAAGACCCAGTTCCCATCACACAATGCAACGCAAGCCGGAGGATAGGGTTTTACCTTATAATAACCAAGAATGCTTGATACGTTTAAAACAAATCATTTGATACTATTATAAGTGCATAGTGTATAAAACAACTTCAAATCATAAGTATCAATCATAGACGGCATAAGCGCCCCATCCCACTATGTCGCCATACTAGGCTCTACAAATAAAACCGCAGAATCACGTATTTGGAAATTGGATTTCCATATATGAACCGAGGAAAAAGATAGTCCTCAACCGATTCGAGACTATCTAGCCCGAACCTCAGGAACAGCCGCAACTGCCCCTTGGAGCGACAGGGCCGGTCCACCGATGTGGATTAAAATTCCTGAACACTGCGTTTTCCCGCCCTTTGGGGCGTAAGTAGCCAACAAATGGCTCCATCAGACCCAGATCGTCCGATCAAACTGAGGCGCCTCGTAACACCAACAACCACATAAGTCAAACTCGTCAGGGCGTGTAAAACCACTGACGCCACTTCTAGCTAGAAAGAAACGCATGCCCTCCCTGAGGTCCTCTCCCGTTTTTGGTTCATACCGGATGTGAAACTCGCAAAGTAAACGTTACACAAAGCTACGCCACAAAGGCCGTGCTTCGATCATCAACCACATGACTTTGCTTTTCAACAGAAGCCTTGATCATTTGCCACTTAGGCATGCCACACAGGCAATTCACTCTATGCGTTTGATATCCATCAGTATATAACCCCTGAGCTCGTACGTCTCAGAGAAGGGCGTTAAGCAAGAGAATAAATTCTCCGCCGCCAAACAGATATATGTTTAATAGAAATCAATCACACAGACTAAAATCCAATGTCAGACACACAATCCATTTACAAGTCCGTTCTGGGTCTGAACGAAACCAGAGGCACCTAGTACCCCGCATATCCATCGATCCCCAAATACGTCTGGACGATCACCAACTGTTTCCATCTTCTTGGGTGTACATCCCAATCAAGATCATCAGTAATCCCCCAAACGACGTGAAGACCTCCGGTCTTCGACCACCGTCTTCATCTTCGACTTATCGTCGTATCAGTTATTCAGAATGGGATAAACCCGGTCTTTCCGAATAACTCGCGTACATTTTAAATAAGTGTTACACAAACACAACATACGCCTCATTCCAATTCATCAGTCACTAACCGTAAATTAATCAAGAGAATAATTCCCCAAATATTAACCCCGAACGCCGAAACCAACATCAGATCAATATCCAGAAAACCTTTCTGCTTAGCTAACCGACAATTAGTTTCTAAATTTCACATTCATAGGGAAATGTTCCCATTAATTTTATCAAAGATAAATCCTTTAGATTTATTCTTTAATCTACTTTTGAATATCAATTCAAACTAGTCGGGATTAGCGAACCTTACCGAAGTAATCATTGGTTTTAATTTCCCAATCCCCACCTATTTATCCCTTGAAGTAAAACTGTTAATACTTCATATCTAACACCTCGGTGTTATCGGTAAATTCAATTACCATTTCACGTTAAAATCTAATTAAAGATTTAACTATCGCCTGGATCAAAACTAGTGATACTCCATTCTCGATCTTTTCAATCTAATTAAAGATTTATTAAAACTCCACTTAGTTTTAATCTTTAACTGGGTTAAAGAATCCATGTCATTTAAAACACGGTTCACGATAAACCCAAAATCACATCACATTTCAATCAGTCCCCGACCGTAAATTAGCAAGTGAGAAATTCCCTAAGTATTAACCCCGAAGGCCGAAACCAACATCAGATCAATACCCAAGAAACCATTCAACTTAACTAATCTCAAGTTAGTTTCTGATTTTCTTAACTCCGCGGGTCTAAGAACAGTATTATTGAAGATACCGTTCACGACAACCCGAAATCGCTTTCCATTAATTATCGGGTTAAAGAACAAGTGTTATTTAAAACACTGTTCACGATAAACCCAAAAATCAATACCAATTCAATTCCAATTAAATATTATTTAATTGGTACACTTCATTAAATCTAAATAAAAAGATTTAATATTTTCTCAACTGGGCTTAAGAACAATGTTAATGAAGACACCATTCACGACAAACCCAAATCACATTTTATATTAAATACAAGGCTCTGAATAGAAAATATATCGGCTTATATTCAATATCAAATTCTACGACCAACAAATATCGTATTGGAAATAACGATAAAAATAAATCTTTCAAATTTTCATAACAATATCTGTGTAATCACGAAATCCAACATCGAAATAATCCAAAGACAATTTCGATTCAAATCCATTCCAATTCAATTATTGGAAATTCTGGTTACTTTTAAAACCCTTTTCAAATTCAATTTATTTATTTAAAAATAAATAGAATTTTAATTCTAGTTCAAAACTAGTTCATTTCGATAAAAATCTATTTTTATCTTTTCAAATATGGAGTTTTTCATCCCGATTTTTCCCAAATCATTTCTTATGATTTTACACAAATTATTACTATTTTTAATAATTTTATCAAGGCCTGCACAGTCGATTTCCATCAACGGCCATCGAACTGCACTTACAGCGACCTTTTCCAAATTTGATTTGGACATAATTCCAAATTCAGCCGATTATAAATTTCTAATATTCGTTAGAAAGCTCTTTTCGATACGAACATAACGGTTCCGGTTTCAGGAGAATCCGACGGTCGGATCTCCCGTAATATCTGTTCGAAGTCAATGGTTAAAATTCGGGAACTGCCGCGGCGCAGCGCATTCTATTCAGGCCATTATATTATATATATATATATAATATATATAATATATACTTCGTCGATTTCCTTTTAAAACGTGTTTTATTAATCGTTTTAAATTCGTTTTTAAAATGATTTCAACTTCCTTTTCAATTTCAAATCAAAATTGAATTTTCCAATATAGATTCGTCTTAAATTCATTTCAATTCTATTTCAATTCAAATCTTTTTCAATTCAAATCGGATTCAGTTCAAATCAATTTCAGTTCAATTTCAATACGTTTTAAATTCAATTCAAAACAATTTCAATTCTATTTCAATCTCACTCGATTTTCGGTTCTATTCAGTTTAATTCGAATTTCATTTCAATTCAATTTAATTCGAATTTCAGTTCCTTTCAAAATATCAGATTTTGAAATCACTTTCGATATTCATTGTAAAATGAATAAAATCGATATAAATATCGTTCACGTCAAAATGGCGTCAATCTAATCAACAGGCTTCATATATTTCTATTTCAAATATTTCTATTTCAAATATTTCGTTTCCAAATATTTCTATTCAAATGTTTCTATTTCCAATATTTCTATTTCAAATATTTCTATTCCAAATATTTCTTTTCCAAATATTTCTATTCAAATGTTTCTATTTCAAATATTTTTATTCAAATATTTTATTTCAAAACTGGAATGAGTCCCAACCAATTACCATATAATGTTAATTATATGGATTTTCTACCACACGTATATAACAGCAACGATAAATCATCAACCATCATCCAAAGTGTGTTCTACTCTGTATAAGCATCAAATATAAATATTTAATGCTTATAACAGTCTGTCAATCAATCGATCAACATACAACTAACTATTGGAATTAGTGTATGTCATATATCATCCCAATACCCGTGTGGGGTTTTCAAACAATCAAACACATATTTTATTTGTGCAGTTGGGCGATGTGTAAAATTTGTCGTCCCAATCAATATCAGTCAAATGTGTGTATATAAACAAATCGTCCGATTTGTTTATTTTTATTTTTATTTCATTTCATATACACGTTACAAATTCTATTTTTATCTATAAAATATTTTCAACTGTATAAATATTTTATTTCATTTCACATCACATCACACAATCAACTACACATCAAAATCAAACAACCAAGCATACAAGCCATCCATGGTCTGTGGACGACGGGTGTCGGGTGCTACTAAACACCGTCTGCATCCTAGTATATATTTTTAACTAGAAATTTAAATTAAAAGTGAGAAATTCTCACCGAATAGCTAAACCAAACTCCACGACTCTTCATATGTAGGAAATCTTCATCGTGTTTGCTCTTCGTCACTTTCGTCGCCCGTATTCACTACATATATAAAAATCACATTTTTATATACCCTAGTGTATAAAAATCATATTTTTATACTTGCTATTATATAAAAATGACATTTTTATTCTTTTTATCATATAAAAATTATATTTTTATTCTTTTTTCTCTATAATATAAATATCATATTTTTATATTCATAAAAATCACGCCTTTATATTTTTAAAAATCTAATCCTTGTTAACAAATAAAAATTTAACCTTTGTTTAAAAATCACAGCTTTTCTTTTTTCAAAGATCAAATCTTTTCACTTATAAAAATTTAATCTTTTCTATTTCAAAGATCTCATCTTTTCTTCATTAAAAATCACGTCTTTACTTCATTAAAAATCTAAACTTTCTTCGTATAAAAATATATATTTTCTTCGTATAATAATCTATATTTTCTTCGTATAAAAATCATTACTTTATATGTTTTAAAAATCATATTTTTTATATATAAAAAGCAAATCTTTATAATATATATAAAAAATCTAAACCCTAAAAAAAATTGAAACAATATAGATAAATAAAAAAAGATAACAATACATAAAAAAAAACTTACGGTTTGCATAAAAAGGGGGGGGGAGAAAGCTGCTTGCCGGCGCTGGGATTCCAACCTTCGAGGGAGGTGGCAAGGGCGGCTCGCTGCTTCGTCGGAGGGGGAGGGGTGTCGAGGGCATGGCGTTGCGTTGGCCGATGGTGGTGTTGCGTGGGCCATGGTTTGGGATGGGGGGGAGGTCGTGGAATAGCATCGGGGTGCGTACAGGTGGGGGGGGGGGAGGGGGGAGGGGAGGCGAGCGGCGGTGATCAGGTGGAGGCGCGCGGTGGCGCAAGGAGGGGCCAGGCGCGAGGTCAACGCAGGGATTTGGGGATCGGGTTTAATTTCTATTTTTTTCTTTTGTTTTAAATGTGAACGAATGGGGAAGGGAGAATATGGGGGGGGGGATTTATAGGAAGGTATATATTATTTATTTAACTTCAAAAAAAACAACTTTTTACTTCGACCTCGAAATCGAACCCACCGTCTGTCGTCCATAGCTAATTACCCCCATTCTGAACACAATGGGATATGTCACATAAGCTGATTCGACTGTTGCGATCAGTTTTTGTTAAAATCAACATATAACTCTATATATTGAATTTGAACGTGCATTTCAATTTACCAGGGCCACATACTAACTAGAAAAATTCCCGAAAAATATTTTCTAGCTTCGTATTAACGATACGGTCCTAACAAAACTAATTTCGCCCAATTCTGAGACCGTTTGAAAAATGACCATTTTCCAGTCGATTAAAATCAACTGAAATTGGTCAAACGCGTTTTCCTTTGCACGCTCACATATTGATTCGAAAATTTATGAAATTTGAAACCTAGCAATAACTTGACATCACGGATCCAACAAAAGCGGTTTCGTCAAAATCCGAGGTCATTTGCAAAATTTCCATTTTTAAGGGCCTGAATTCCATAGCGACTATTCAGAATTTTCAACTGGACATATCTTTTGACCCCCGCTATGAAATTTCCAATTTTCGGATTCATTGGAAAGATATTATCAAATAGATTCTAATATTTTTGGTTTCACTAAAATCCGGTTTATTTTGAATCCTGTACACTCATTTGAACTTTGAAATCGAATTATCGAACTACCGCGCCATTTTCAATTCCTTTTATAATTATAAATAAATATATATATTCTAACGATGAAGAATATAAATATATACGTTCGAATTCTATTCAAACTAAATTTTTCGTCGTTATTATTTAAAATAATTCATTTTAAATATTCAAAATTCATTAAATTCGCCAAAATAAAATTTTTAAATTGGCTCGGATTTCCGGGTTATTACAAACACTTGACCTGAGCTCCTTCCTCGATCACCCCGGATCCCTCAAGCATCATCAATGTGAAGACCCCTGTCAAAACCATAATGATCTCTGTCTCGACACCCGTCTATCACTTGCTCTGAGCTCCTTTCCTGATCATCTTGGATCCCTCGAGCATCATCAACATGGAGACCCCTGTCTAAAACATGATTAAAAGTTCCCAAATCCAATGGTCTCTTCAACGCATTAAACTACATATCACGTCAAAGTTCACAGATTGGAACGCTCTTCACTGTCAACATAATCTCTTCCACCAGAGTCTTTCGTTTCTCCAAAAAAGTAATAGCATAATTACCACTGAATCTACCAAGCTTTGTAGAAATAATTGATGCACAATTTAAAACAAATCGCCTCGCTTGGGTACCAATCTGTAATGCAAAAATTGCTCTGATACCAATTTGTTGTGCAATAAAGGCTCAAACATGCTTAACTAGAAGAGACACTTTATTTGGGGATCGTTGGATCCATGCCAGGATGGGTTTACACTAAAGTCTACCTCTCAATACATAGCCAGTGCAAATTCATGTGTGTCATCAATTACATTACCAACATATGGTAATAATGTAATGGAGGAAAATTACCATAGCAACAAATGTGCAAAGATAGTAAATCAATACGTTTCTTTTGCATAGATGGAAGAAATTAATCCCTTCATTTATTTCTCTACCATCTCATTAAATGCAATCAATGCATTCCCATTATAAAAATATTTACTTTCCATTCTTTGCAAATTTGTTCCAATCAGTTTGTGATTTTGTATCATCAAATTTGTAAATTCGTTGGTCAAGAATAACATATTAATGGGGACAAATTTGAAAAAATAAATAAGGGCATATGTGTATGATGAGCATATTATTAAAGCTACAGGGCAATCCACTGATATGCACATGTCATAGTCAAATGGCAAGCCAATAATAACCAGCAAACAGAAGCAAATTACAACATGCAATTGTTGGATCAGAAATCAAGTACCATGGTAGCTGTACAGAAATCAACATTCGCCAAACAGAGTGAACACTAACCACATAGCCTAACACGCATACACCAAAAACAAGTCAAGATACAATAAGTTATTTACATGATTCAATGAAAAGAAATTCTTGTAATATAAACCTTTTAAGACATAGAAAGTTAATAGCTTGAAGGAAACCCTTGTAGACTTACTAATTTTGTTATGGTTAGTAGAACGAATCGCTTAGAACAAACTCTTTTCTTTCTTTTTTCATTCTAGTACATTGTAATAACCCGGAAAATCTGGGCCAGTTTAAAATTTTTATTTTGGCAAATTTTAACGAATTTTGAATATTTAAAATAGATTATTTTAAATAGTATCGACGAAAATTTATTTTGAATAGAATTATAACGTATATATTATATACGTCGTCGTTAGAATATAAATAATTATATATATAATTATAAATAGGATTGAAAATGGCGCGGTAGTTCGATAATTCGATTTCAAACTTCAATTGAATGTACCGGGTGCAAAACAATCCGGATTTTAGTGGAACCAAAAAACATTAGGATCTATTTTAGAATATCTTTCCGATGAATCTGAAAAATCAAAATTTCATAGCGGGAATCAAAAGATATGTCCAGTTGAAAATTCTGAATAGTCGCTATGGAATTCAAGCCGTTAAAAATGGAAATTTTGCAAACGACCTCGGATTTCGACGAAACCACTTTTGTTGGATCCGCAGTGTCAGATTATTGCTAGATTCCAAATTTCATAATTTTTCGAATCAATATGTGAGCGTGGCAAAGGAAAACGCGTTTGACCAGTTTCAGTTGATTTTAATCGACTGGAAAATGGCCATTTTTCAAACGGTCTCAGAATTTGACGAAACTAGTTTTGTTAGGACCGTATCGTCAATAGGTAGCTAAAAAATATTTTTTTGGAATTTTTCTAGTTAGTATGTGACCCCAGTAAATTGAAATGCGCGTTCAAATTCAATATATAGAGTTATATGTTGATTTTAACGGAAACTGATCAAAACGATCGAATCAGCCTACGATACATATCCCATTGTGTTCGGAATGGGGGTAAAACGCCATGGACGACAGGCGGTGGGCCACGTTTAGAGGTCGGATGTAAAAATCAACTTTTTGAATTAAATAATTAAATAAAAAAATATCCTCCTCTCTCTTCCCTTCTATACTATCTGGCCCCCCCTTAACTTCCTCTTCCCCCGATGACAGATGAGAATCGAATTAAAAAAAAACCCAATCCCGTCGTGCCCAAACCCCCCTCCCCCCGCCCCCCCGTCGACGATTTGCCTCACGCCCCTCCCCTTGATGGCCACCGCGACCTTCGGCCTCCCATGGCGCCTCCGTCCATCTCCGCGAGCCCAAAAAAAACCCCATCGCCCCTTCATCGATTCGAATCCCCACCGGCCGGCGCCCTCCACCTCGAGCCCCCCCTTATCCGCACCCTCCTTCGCCCCTTCTTCCCCCTCCGCCTCCCTTCTTCTCCTTCCGATCCTCTCCCCCTCCGACGAGCGCGCAACCGAACCCCCAACAGCCCCCTTTCTCTGAAATTCAAAAGTAAGCCTTCTTTACTTATTTAATTTTATTTTTCAGCTTTCTTTTATTTAAATTAGCGTAGCTAAAAACTGATTTTATTATATAGAGATTTAGGATTTTTTAAAAAAAAACTGATTTAGTATGATTTTTAAAAACTGAAAATTACATGACTTTAAAACTGAAAATTATTTGATTTTTAGTGGATAAGGAAGCGATTTTTATTTATAATTATAGATAATAAAAATATAATTTTTACATAAGTAGGAAGATAAAAATATGATTTTTATATTTTTAAAGTATTAAAAATATGATTTTTATATTTTCAAAGTATTAAAAATATAATCTTTACTATATAGAAGATGTAAAAGTATGATTTTTGTTTATGTAGAGAATTAAAAATATAATTTTTACATGATAGGAATATTAGAAATATCATCTTTATATGTGTAGCAAGATAAAATGTGATTTTTATAATGATAAATTTGAAAAGGCGAAATCATTATATATAATAGCGTTGTAAAAATGGGATTTTTATATATTGATTAGCGAAGTAAAAATTCGATTTTTATATATTGAATAGCGAAGTAAAAATTCGATTTTTATATATTGAATAGCGAAGTAAAAATTCGATTTTTATATATTGAATAGCGAAGTAAAAATTCGATTAAAAATTCGATTTTTATATATTGAATAGCGAAGTAAAAATTCGATTTTTATATATTGAATAGCGAAGTAAAAAATCGATTTTTATATATTGAATAGCGAAGTAAAAATGTGATTCTTTACATATGTAGAGAATACGGGCAAAGAAAGTGATGAAAGATGAAACGACGAAGATTTCTGCATAAGAAGAGTCGTGGCGTTGGATTAGCTATCTGTGAGAATTTCTCACTCTTTGATTTAATTTTCTAGTTATATATATATATACTAGGATGCAGACGGTATTTAGTAGCACCCGACACCCGTCGTCCACAGACCATGAACGACTTGTATGCTTGTTTGATTTTGCTGTGTAGTTGATTGTGTGATGTGATGTGAAATGAAATAAAATATTTATATAGTTGAAAATATTTTATAGTTAAAAATAGAATTTTTAACGTGTATATAAAATGAAATAAAAATAAACAAATCGGACGATTTGTTTATATACACACATTTGACTGATATTGATTGGGACGATAAATTTTACACATTGCCCAAATGCACAAATAAAATCTGTGTTTGATTGTTTGAAACCCCACACGGGTATCGGGATGATATTTGACGTACACTAATCCCGATTGTTTAGTTGTATGTCGATTGATTTATTGACAGACTGTTATAAGCGTTGAATATTTATATTTGATGCTTATACAGTGTAGAATGCACTTTGGATGATGGTTGATTATTCATCGTTGTTATTGTATGCATGTGTTGTAGAAAATCCATATAATTAACATTATATGGTAATTGATTGGGCCTCGTTCCAGTTTTGAAAAAGAAATATTTGAAAAAGAAATATTAGAAAAAGAAATATTTGAATAGAAATATTTGAACAAGAAATATTTGAATAGAAATATTTGAAATAGAAATATATGAAGCCGTGTTGATTAGATTGACGCCATTTTGACGTGAACGATATTGATATCGATTTTATTCATTTTATAATGAATATCGAAAGTGATTTCAAAATCTGATATTTTGAAAAGAATTGAAATTCGAATTAAATTGAATATAAATGAATTCGAATTAAATTGAATATAAATGAATTCGAATTGAAATTGAATATAAATGAATTCGAATTAAATTGAATATAAATGAATTCGAATTGAAATTGAATATAAATGAATTCGAATTGAAATTGAATATAAATGAGTTCGAATTCAAATTGAATATAAATGAATTCGAATTGAAAATTGAATTGAAAACGAACTGAAATTGAATTAGAAATCAATTTGAATTGAAATGAATTTAAAACGAATTTATATTGGAATATTCAATTTTGATTTGAAATTGAATATGAAGTTGAAACTGTTTTGAAAACGAATTTAAAACGATTTATAAAGCATGTTTTGAATTGGAATCGACGAAATATATATTATATATATAATATAATGGCCTGAATAGAATGCGCCGCGTCGCGGCAGTTCGCGAATTTCGACCGTTGACTTCGAACGGATATTGCGGGAGATCCGACCGTCGGATTCTCCTGAAACCGGAACCGTTGGGTTCGTATCGAAAGAGATTTCTAACGAATATTAGAAATTAGAAATCTAACGGTTGGATTTGGAATTATGTCCAAATCAAATTTGAAAAAAGGTCGCTGTAAGTGCAGTTCGATGGACGTTGATGGAAATCGACTGTACGGGCCTTGATAAAATTATTAAAAATAGTAATAATTTGTGTAAAATCATAATAAATGATTTACAAAGATTTCGGATGAAAAAACTCCATATTTGAAAAGATAAAAATAGCTTTTTATTGAGATGAACTAGTTTTGAACTAGAATTATAATTCTATTTATTTTTAAATAAATAAATTGACTTTGAAATGGTTTTTGAAAATAACCAGAATTTCCAATGATTGCATTGGAATGGATTTGAATCGAAATTGTCTTCGGAATATTTCGATGTTGGATTTCGTGATTATACAGATGTTGTTATGGAAATTTGAAAGGTATAGATATGTATATCGTTATTTCCAATACGATATCTGTTTGTCGTAGAATTTGACATTGAATATAAGCCGATATATTTTCTATTCAGAGCCTTGTATTTAATATCAAATGTGATTTGGGTTTGTCGTGAATGGTGTCTTGACTAACACTGTTCTTGAACCCAGTTGAGAAAAGATTAAATATTTTTATTTAGATTTAATGAAGTGTACCAACTAAATAATATTTAATTGAATTGATATTGATTTTTGGGTTTATCATGGACAGTGTTTTAGATAACACTCGTTCTTTAACCCGATAATTAATGGAATGTGGTTTTGGGTTTATCGTGAACCGTGTTTTAAAAGACACTGATTCTTTAACCCATTTAACGATTAAAACTAAGTGGAGTTTTAATGAATCTTTAATTAGATTGAAAAGATCGAGAATGGAGTAGCAACAGTTTTACTCCAGGCGATAGTTAAATCTTTAATTAGATTTGAACGTGAAATGGTAATTGAATTTACCGATAACACCGTGGTGTTAGATATGAAGTATTACCAGTTTTACTTCATGGGATGAATAGGTTGGGATTGGGAAATTAAAACAAATGATTACTTCGGTAAGGTTCGTTAATCCCGACTAGTTGAATCGAAATTCAAAAGAAGATTAAAGAATAAATTCAAGGAATTTATCTTTGATAAAATTAATGGGAACCTTTCCCTATGAATGTGAAATTTAGAAACTAACTGTTGGTTAGCTAAGCAGAATAGTTTTCTGGATATTGATCTAAGGTTGGTTTCGGCCTTCGGGGTTAATATTTGGGAAATTAATCTCTTGATTAATTTACGGTTAGTGACTGATGAGTTGGAATGAGGCGTATGTTGTGTTTGTGTAACACTTATTTAAAATATACGCGAATTATTCGGAAAGACCGGGTTTATCCCATATAACTGATACGACGATAAGTCGAAGATGAAGACGGTGGTTGAAGACCGGAAGTCTTCACATCGTTTGGGTGATCACTGATGATCTTGATTGGGTTGTACACCCAAGATGAGGGAATCAATTGGTGGTCGTCCATATGTGCTTAGAGATCGATGGATATGGGAGGAAAGTGCCTCCGGTGTCATTCAGACCCAGAACGGACTTGTAAATGGACTGTGTGCCTGACATTGGATTTCATTCTGTGTGACTGATATCGGTTGCATAGAGTGGTTTGCCTATGTGGCATGCCTAAGTGGCAATTGATCGAGGCTTCTGTTGAAAAGCAAAGTCTTGTGGTGATGATCAAAGCACAGCCTGTGTGGCACAGCTTTGTGTAACGTGAATTCGTGAGCCTCACACCCCGGTTATGAACCAAAAACGGGAGACGGACCTCAGGGAGGGCATGCGTTTCATTCTAGCTAGGGTGGTGTCAGTGACCTACCAGCCCTGACATTTATATACTTTTCACCTGTGTGGGTGTTGCTGTTGCGAGGCGCCTCGGTTTGATCGGACGATCCGGGTCCGATGGAGTCATTCGTTCGCTCATTTACGCCCCAAAGGGCGGGGAAACGCAGTGTTCAGGCATTTTAATCCACATCGGTGGACCGACCCTGTCGCTCCAAGGGCCCACCTGAGTCTGGGTCCTGAGGCTCGAGCTAGAGAGTCTCGAATCGGTTGAGGACTATCTTTTGCCTCGGTTCATAGATGGAAACCCAATTTCCAAATACGTGACATTTGCGGTTTTAATTGTAGAACTAGTATGGCGACATGATATATGGTACCCATGCCGCCTATGATTGATACTTATGATTTGAAGTTGTTTTATACACTATACACTGATAATAGTATCAAATGATTTGTTTTAAACGTATCAAGCATTCTTTGGCTGTTATAAGGGAAAACCCTATCCCCCGGCTTGCGTTGCATTGTGTGATAGGACCTGGGTCTTATAACAGCTTCATTTTTCTTTATTTAGCATTGCGCTGTTTGTTTTATGCACTGGTATTCTTGGGGGGAAACCCGTTCCGTGTTATACGGCGTGGACCCTTGATTTACCTAACTTTAAAATAAAGATTAATAACTGTTTTAGTTCTCACAATAGTCCCATGACTGACCTGGAGTTTATTGTTTTAACCTAAACTCTAGGTGCCCTTATTTTGACACGGGAAGCTAGTAGTTTTGGTTTTGCAGATTTATATTCATAGGATCCTGGTTTACGGCTGGAACGATATCCGGAAAGCTTTGTATCCGTATATCTACTTCTAGTTGTGTATTGTATTATTTTCCGCTGCTATGTATTTAAATGTAATTTAAATCTCTGATATTTCTATGTAATATTCATTTATACTCTATATATTCTTGTAATCTGATGGAATTGTTGTAATATACAATGAAATGTTCTTCCGTCTGCGTTCTGTTGTGGCTTGTTCTCGAACTATCCGCTCTTTCCTCACCGGGGAAGTTGCGGATCTTTACATTTGGTATAAGAGCTTTGGTTTACAGAGCTCGAGAACAAGGCACATTAGAACCATACGAAAGAATTCAGCAGATATTGGATTAGTGATATCCAATTAGAATGACTCGTTAGAGATAGGATCAGTAGTATCCTAGAACGAGTGTGAAGAGTATATTTTTCAAATGAAAACAATTTTGTTTTGAAAATTTAAACCATTTTACACGTATTTGATTATTTATTTATATTGATATAGACAATCTAGTATATAAAGGTTTTGCATATACGTGTCATGAACGTATATTCGAAGTTTTAATATATTAGATAGATATAGAATCACATTCTAGTCGCCCGGACATGATTCTGATGATGGCGCGCCATCACCAGTATTTATTTTCGTGTTTCGAAGGTGTGATTTCTATATATTTCCATTAGACTGGTGTGAGAACCAAAACTTATATAGATAAATTTATTTGTTGTGATTTGGCATCAAAAACATGATTTTTTGTATATATATCAAAATTATGAATTTGAAACGTTAAATTCACTAATTGATTGATGTTTGTGTTGTTTGTTTGATAATTTTTGAACCATTATGCCTAATTGAACCGAATATTGAATTGTATTGAAAATTAGACGCATTTGCTTGCATATACATATACTTACATTGAACAGGTCATAGCAAGGAGACTAGAGCAGAGAATAAAATTTGTTTGCCCGACAAATAGGTACATGTTTACTACGTAATTTACTGTTTTGTTTGGGTGATGATGATTTTATGAGCCTATTGGCTAGCCGCTTGGCTTTTTCTTTTTCTTTTTGAGATCAGAAGGCCTTTATGGCAATTTTGGGATTTTTCTGTGGCTCCCGGTGCAGGGGAGGTTATAGCGAAATTTTTCGAAAATTTAGGGTGTTAGCCAAATTTTTGAAAATTTGAAAATTCTCAGAAACTGAAAAGTTGGAGAATGAAAGCCAGATCGAACGTAGAGTTGATTAATCAAACCACTTTCGACTTTGTTCCTTTTCGGAGACGAAAAGTTTTAAGTGGGGGAGATTGCAATAACCCGGAAAATCTGGGCCAGTTTAAAATTTTTATTTTGGCAAATTTTAGCGAATTTAGAATATTTGAAATAGATTATTTTAAATAGTATCGACGAAAATTTATTTTGAATAGAATTATAACATATATATTATATACGTCGTCGTTAGAATATAAATAATTATATATGTACTTTTAAATAGAATTGAAAATGGCGCGGTAGTTCGATAATTCGATTTCAAACTTCAATTGAATGTACCGGGTGCAAAACAATCCGGATTTTAGTGAAACCAAAAACATTAGGATCTATTTTAGAATATCTTTCCAACGAATCTGAAAAATCAAAATTTCATGGCGGGAATCAAAAGATATGTCCAGTTGAAAATTCTGAATAGTCGCTATGGAATTCAGGCCCTTAAAAATGGAAATTTTGCAAACGACCTCGGATTTTTACGAAACCACTTTTGTTGGATCCACAGTGTCAAATTATTGCTAGATTCCAAATTTCATAATTTTTTCGACTCAATATGTGAGCGTGGCAAAGGAAAACGCGTTTGACCGGTTTTAGTTGATTTTAATCGACTGGAAAATGACCATTTTTCAAACGGTATCAGAATTCGACGAAACTAGTTTTCTTAGGACCGTATCATCAATAGGAAGCTAGAAAATATTTTTCTGGAATTTTTCTAGTTAGTAAGTGACCCTAGTAAATTGAAATGCGCGTACAAATTCAATATATAGAGTTATATGTTGATTTTAACGGAAACTGATCGAAACGATCGAATCAGCCTACGATACATATCCCATTGTGTTCAGAATAGGGGTAAAACGCTATGGACGACAGGCGGTGCGCCTCATTTAGAGGTCGTATGTAAAAGTCAACTTTTTGAATTAAATAATTAAATAAAAAAATAATCCTCCTCTCTCTTCCCTTCTATACTATCTGGCCGCCCCTTAACTTCCTCTTCCCCCGATGACAGATGAGAATCGAATTAAAAAAAAAACCAATCCCATCGTGCTCAACCCCCCCCCCCCCCCCGGTCGACGATTTGCCTCACGCCCCTCCCCCGATGGCCACCGCGACCTTCGGCCTCCCATGGCGCCTCCATCCATCTCCGCGAGCCCAAAAAAAACCCCATCGCCCCTTCATCGATTCGAATCCCCACCGGCCGGCGCCCTCCACCTCGAGCCCCCCCTCATCCGCACCCTCCTCCGCCCCTTCTTCCCCCTCCGCCTCCCTTCTTCTCCTTCCGATCCTCTCCCCCTCCAACGAGCGCGCAACCGAATCCCCAGCAGCCCCCTTTCTCTGAAATTCAAAAGTAAGCCTTCTTTACTTATTTAATTTTATTTTTTAGTTTTCTTTTATTTAAATTAGCATAGGTAAAAACTGATTTTATTATATAGAGATTTAGGATTTTTTAAAAAAAAACTGATTTTGTATGATTTTTAAAAACTGAAAATTACATGACTTTAAAACTGAAAATTATTTGATTTTTAGTGGATTAGGAAGCGATTTTTATTTATAGTTATAGATAATAAAAATATAATTTTTACATAAGTAGGAAGATAAAAATATGATTTTTATATTTTTAAAATATTAAAAATATGATTTTTATATTTTTAAAGTATTAAAAAAATATAATCTTTACTATATAGAAGATCTAAAAATATGATTTTTGTTTATGTAGAGAATTAAAAATATAATTTTTACATGATAGGAATATTAGAAATATCATCTTTATATGTGTAGCAAGATAAAATGTGATTTTTATAATGATAAATTTGAAAAGGCGAAATCTTTATATATAATAGCGTTGTAAAAATGGGATTTTTATATATTGAATAGCGAAGTAAAAATTCGATTTTTATATATTGAATAGCGAAGTAAAAAATTCGATTTTTATATATTGAATAGCGAAGTAAAAATTCGATTTTTATATATTGAATAGCGAAGTAAAAATTCGATTTTTATATATTGAATAGCGAAGTAAAAATTCGATTTTTATATATTGAATAGCGAAGTAAAAATGTGATTCTTTACATATGTAGAGAATACGGGCAAAGAAAGTGATGAAAGATGAAACGACGAAGATTTCTGCATAAGAAGAGTCGTGGCGTTGGATTAGCTTTCTGTGAGAATTTCTCACTCTTTGATTTAATTTTCTAGTTATATATATATATACTAGGATGCAGACGGTGTTTAGTAGCACCCGACACCCGTCGTCCACAGACCATGGACGGCTTGTATGCTTGTTTGATTTTGCTGTGTAGTTGATTGTGTGATGTGACATGAAATGAAATAAAATATTTATATAGTTTAAAATATTTTATAGTAAAAAATAGAATTTTTAACGTGTATGAGACGACCCAAAATCCCGTTCAGACGGAAACAGGGTTATCTTTGGAATATAACACAGAAACAGATAATAGCAGAACAAAATTAAATAAATACACCAGATAATGAACAATAGAATATACTGGATAAAAGTAATCATCAGAGTTACACAGTATACAGGATCTTACTTAGTACAAATACAGTTCAGCTATACATAAATGTCTACAGCGGAAATAAACAAAATATGTACAATAGGAGCTGAATAGCATAAAAGGAAATAAATGATAGAATCCATCTTCAGCTCCAGCTATCCAGAAAGAACCAGCTAAACCTGAATATAAGGCTGCCCGTGTAGAAAAAGGGGCACCCGAGTTTGGAAGTGAAACAAACTACGAGTCAGTCATGGGACTGGTATGAGAAATCCACTCAACACATATATAATTGGCTAATCACAGGACCACGCCACTTTCGTGGAACGGGTTTACTCCATTGGATTGCCAGTGCTTTAAAACTAATCTTTCTTTTAAACATCGCTATGCTTTTTATAAAAATGAAGCCATTATAAGACTCAGTTCCCATCACACAATGCAACGCAAACCGGAGGATAGAGTTTTACCTTATAATGGCCAAAATATGATTGATACGAATAAAACAAAAGCATTTGGTATTATGACTAGTGTTTATATGTTTCAAAAACAATTTCAATCATAACTATCAATCATAGACGGCATGGGTACCATATATCATGTCGCCATATATATATATATACAATCAAAACCGCACGATGTCGTATTTGGAAATTTGATTTCCGTCATGAACCAAGGCAAAAGATAGTCCTTACCGAATTCGAGACGCTCTAGCCCGCCCCTCAGGCAAGTACTCTGTCAAGCCTTTGGATCGTCAGGGCCAGTCCACCGATGTGGATTAAAATTCCTGAACACTGCGTTTCCCCACCCTTTGGGGTGTAAATGAGCCAACGAATGACTCCATCGGACCCGAATTGCCCGATCAAACCGAGGCGCCTCGCAACAGCAACAACCACATAGGTGAAAAGTATATAAATGTCAGGGCTGGTAGGTCACTGACACCACCCTAGCTAGAAAGAAACGCATGCCCTCCCTGAGGTCCTTCTCCCGTTTTAGGTTCATACCGGGGTGTGAGGCTCGCGAATTCACGTTATACAAAAAGCTACGCCACACAGGCGGTGCTTTGATCATCACCACAAGACTTTGCTTTTCAACAGGAGCCCTGATCACTGCATCTTAGCATGCCACACAGGCAATTCATGCCATGCGACTGATGTCCGTCGATATACAACCTCTGAGCTCGTGCGTCTCAGAGAAGGGCGTTAAGCAAAAGAATAAATTCTCCGCCGCCAAACAGATGTATATTTAACAGAAATCAATCAACACAGAATAAACTCCAATGTCAGACACACAGTCCATTTACAAGTCCGTTCTGGGTCTGAACGAAACCGGAGGCACTAAATACCTCGCAAACCCTTCGATCACCACGTACGTCTGGACGATCACCACTCATTATCCATATTTCGGGATGCCTCCCAATCAGGACCTCGGTTACCATCCAAACGAGGTGAAGATCTCCGGTCTTCGACCGTCGTCTTCATCTTCGAATTTCAATCGTCGGTCAATCATTTGAAATGAGAATTAACTCGGCCTTTTCAAATAATTCACGTATATTTAGAATTTCAATTCAATTTATTTCAATGGTTAAATTATTCGTCAACACCAATTTTGTTCTTTAATGTAATTTTCACACCAAACACATTCAACCATCAAATATCACATAAATCAAGCAAATTCAGTTTATTTCCATTCCATAACGTTCCCAATATTTTATAACGATTTATCGCTATTTTTATTTATTTTAAAATAGCTAATTTATTCAAAACGACGCTTCGGGCCATAACGCGGCCGTGGCGCTGTTTTTCTTCGGATTTGATTTACACATATCTGAAAATCTAACCGTTGGATCTTGACAAAATTTACATCATTAGAAAGGTCTTTTCAAAACAAATCCAACGGTTCCAGTTTCGGGAAAATCCGATGGTCGGATCTCCCGTTACAATCGTTTGAAATTTCGATTTCAAAATACGAACTGCAGCGTCGTTATTCGATTAAATATATAATTATATATATATATATATATATATAATCGCTTCTGACGCTGTTTTTCTTCAGATTTGAATTAAACATTCCAGACAATCCAACCGTTGGATTTTTACAAGGTTGGTGCCGTTGGGAAGATATTTCCAAGGCGAACCCGACGGTTGAGATTTCGGGAAAATCCAATGGTCGGATTCCCCATACTAGTTGTTTGAAATCACGGTTTCAAAATACGAACTACACGGCTTCGTTTCGTTTTAATTTTATTTATATTTATATATTTATATAAATATAGTTCATTCAATGATTTCAATATCGTTTTCACTTCAAATTTTTTCTAACACCTTAAAATTTTGGAGAATTTCGCCATAACCTCCCCTGCACCGGGAGCATCGGGAAAATTGCAAATAGCTTTCTCGGTCCTTCTAATCTCAAAAAGAAAAAGAAAAAGCCAAGCGGCTAGCCAACAGGCTCATAAAATCATCACCCAAACAAAGCAGTAAATGTGTACCTATTTGTCGGGCACAAAATTTTATTCCTCTTCTCTAGCCCCTTTGCTATAACCTGTTCAATGAATATGCATGTACATATATATATATACAGTTCTTATCATTTATCCTTTTCTATTCAACTTCATATTTGATTTCTATTTGGTTTAAAAACACCATTCATTCTATTGTTACATAAATAGGTGCAAATCATTTCATTAGCTAATTAATGAATATTTCAACTCATATATGTTTATTTTGAACAAGTGGCTATTTTTAACACTTCACATTTCAACGGTTTATGCGTACAATAAAAATGTGATTTTTATTGTAAAACAATTCGTTTCAAAACACTATTTTTCTATATAGTTCATGTTGGTGATAAAAATGAGATCTTTATCATAAAACAATTTCTTTTAAAACGAGATTACTTTACACAGTTCATATAGTCGATAAAAGGTGATTTTTATTATCAACCGATTTATTTCAAAATAGGAATACCATTCAACACATGAATTTCTAATCAACGAATGAATATCAATTCAACACATGAATGTTTTCTATAGTTTTTATATATAGATAAAAATGTGATTTTTATTATCAAACAATTTATTTCAAAATATGAATACCATTCAACACATGAATTTCTAATCAACGAATGAATATCAATTCAACACATGAATGTTTTGTATAGAAGGAATAAATATAGTTTAAGCAGATGAAAATAATTCAAACATACGAATATTATTCAAAATTTCGGCAGCATAACGGCAGGGTAGTTAAACCGGGACCGTCCCTAGTACGGCTCCTCGCTCTACCTTAAAACCTCGCGGTTTTTGACAATGGGGATCATGCATCTAGTTCGCACGCAGGCGGCATGTATATATTTATTTCATTTCCACAAACTAATCCTATGTGGTTTCAACCAAATATTTCTCAACCACAAATGGGTATTTTTCAACCACAGTCAACCAATATCAATCACAAACAATCCCAAACAATCATTCGCTATCAATGAATTTCAACCAATAAATATCGTCCATGGTTTGTGGATGAGGGGCGTATATATATATATATATATATATATATATATTTATATATAGCAATTCACTTTCATTTCCCACACACATATATATTTTTAAATCAGAAATCTCACCAATAGCTATCCAACTGCACGACACTTCCTTGCATAAAATCTTCGCCAATCTCTCTTGCTTGTCGCTTTCGTTGCCCGTATTCTCTACATATGTAAAAATCGAATTTTTACTATGTTATTCAATATATAAAAATCGAATTTCAAAAATATAGATTCCGCCCTTTCAAAAATAAAGATTATATTTTTATTATTCCTATGGTGTAAAAATTATATTCTTATTACTTTAAAACTATAAAAAAATCATATCTTGCTTCTTCTACTTAATAAAAATTCCGTCTTTTCTGTTTTAAAAATATGACCTTTATTTTTGATTTTTTTTCCAAGTTCAAATCCTTTCTATTTTAAAGCTCAAATCTTTTCTATTTTAAAGCTCAAATCTTTTTCTACTTAAAATTCAAATCTTATCTATTTTAAATCTTAAAATTAAAAATCAGTTTGTAAAACCTTTTCAAAATCAGTTTTTAAATGCTTTTCAAAATCAGTTTTACATCTTTTCAAAAATCCGTTTTACAACATTTTAAAAATCAGTTTTAAATCATTTTAAAAAATCAGTTTTTCCTAATTAAAATCAGTTTTAATCCTTTATAAAAATTCAGTTTTAAACCTAATTAAAATTCAGTTTTTTCCTTTTTTAAGAAAATCAGTTTTAAATCATTTAAAATCAGTTTTTATAACTTTTTTTTAAAATCAGTTTTTAACAGAATAATAAATAAAAATAAAATAAAACAAAAACGACTTACATTGATCGGCGAGGGGGGGGGGTGGTTTCTGCGTCAGGTGGCGGTGGGTCTTCGGTGGTGGTTTGAATTCGAAGGAGGTGGGGCTCGTCTTCGTCGCGCTCGTGCGGTCTGGGGGGGGGGGGGGCGGCTTCGGGGTTGCACCACTGGGAGGAGGGAAGCTGGACCGAGGGGGGGCGGCGATGTCTTCGTCTTCGTCGGAGCTCCGGTGGTGCGGCGATGCTTCAGGGGGCGTCGATCGATAGTTTTAGGGTTTTTCCCCTTTTTTTTATTTTGAACGAGAATGAATGTGAGGAGAGAGAGAGAGAGAAAAGGAGTTTATATAAATATTTATTATTATTAAATTTCTATTTAAAAGTTGACTTTTTATTCGAAGTCGAAATGGGACCCACCGACTGTCGTGTATAGCGTATTACCCCCATTCCGAACACAATAGGATATGTATCGCTAGCTGATTTGATCGTTACAATCAGTTTCCGTTGAATTTACATTTAAATCATTATATTGAATTTTAAACGTACATTTCAAATTACCGGGGCCACATACTAACTAGAAAAATTCCCGAAAAATATTTTCTAGCTTCGTATTGACGATACGGTCCTAACAAAACTAGTTTCGTCGAATTCTGAGACCGTTTGAAAAATGGCCAATTTCCAGTCGATTAAAATCAACTGAAACTGGTCAAACGTGTTGTCCTTTGCCACGCTCACATATTGATTCGAAAAATTATGCAATTTGAAACCTAGCAATAACTTGACCCCACGAATCCAACAAAAGTGGTTTCGTCGAAATCCGAGGTCGTTTGCAAAATGTCCATTTTTAAGGGCCTGAATTCCATAGCGACTTTTCAGAATTTTCAACTGGACATATCTTTTGATTCCCGCTATCAAATTTCGATTGGTCAGATTCGTTGTAAAGATATCATCAATTAGATCCTAATGTTTTTGGTTTCACTAAAATCCGGATTGTTTTGCACCCGGTATATTCAATTGAAGTTTGAAATCGAATTATCGAACTACCGCGCTATTTTCAATTCTATATATAATTATAATTAATTATATTCGTTTTCAAATGTCGATTCAAACTCAGTTTTCATCGCCATTATTTAAAATATTTATTTTAAATATTTAAAATCCATTATTTTAGCCAATTTAAAAATTTTAAATTGGTTCAGATTTTCTGGGTCGTTACAATCTCCCCCACTTAAAACTTTTCGTCCCCGAAAAGGAACAAAGTCGAAAGTGGTTTGATAAATCTACAATCACACAACACAACAACCAATCCAATTGTTTTTAACCTTTCAAAAATATACTAATCTATTTTCATACTCCTTAAAAATCATTCAGACCGTATAATTAAAAGTGTATATCTATGAAAAGAAAATATCAATAGAGTAGAGAATTGAATGGTAATGCAAAGTAGGTTAAATGTACCTTGCACCGGAGTCAATCAGAGATATCTACTCGGCATCTAGGATAAGCTTTCTGAATGCTCTCCTCAGTTTCCCAAGTACAATCTCGCGGATCTCCACTCCATTGCACTTTGACTAAGTGAACCTTCTTGTTTCTCAGCTCTTTGGTTTCTTTGCCGATAATCTTTAGCGGCTCTCGCCTCATAGCTAATTCTGGAGTAATTTCAATATCCTGCTGAGCTGCTTCTTCCACGATCAAGTCTAGATCATGAACGTGCTTTCGAAGTTGAGATATGTGAAATACATCATGCACTCCAGGCAACCAGTCAGGCAGTTTGACCCTATAAGCGAGAGTCCCAATCCGTTCCAGAATAGGAAACGGACCAATGAATTTGGGTGCCAACTTTCCAGTTTTACCGAACCGGATAACTCCTCTCATCGGCGATACTTTCAAATATACATAGTCGCCAACTTCAAAGGATATATCTCTTCTTCTTCTATCGGCATAGCTCTTTTGTCGGATTAAGCGGCGAGTAATCGCTTCTTAATAAAATCGACTTTGTCGGCAGCTTCTCGAATCATATCAGGACCCAACACAAGTCTATTTCCAGGCTCGACCCAACAAGCAGGAGATCGGCACGGTCTACCATACAATGCTTCGAATGGCGACATTGTCAGACTCGCCTGGTAGCTGTTGTTATAAGAGAATTCAGCCAAATGCAAATGGTCTTCCCATGATCCACCGAAATCTAGAACACAAGGCCGCAATAGATCTTCTAAAATGCGATTCACCCTCTCAGTCTGACCGTCTGTCTGAGGATGATAAGCAGTGCTCAAGTTTAACTTCGTTCCTATCTCGACTTGAAATGCTTCCCAGAATTTGCTAGTGAATATTGTATCTCTATCACTGACTATACTGAGCGGCACTCCATGTAGTCTAACTATTTCCCTGAAGTATATCTGTGCCAGACTCTGAGCGGTTCTATTTGATCTGACAGGTATGAAATGGGCGGTCTTCGTGAAACGATCTACGATCACCCAAATATAGTCATTTCCCTTTCTGGTTCTGGGCAAACCATCAATGAAATCCATAGAAATATGTTCCCACTTCCAGCCAGGAACTTCTAGCGGTTGTAATAATCCAGCCAATTTCTGTTGATCACTTTTGACTAGCTGGAAAGTAGGGCATCGGCTAACATATAAGGAAATGTCCCTTTTCATCGACTTCCACCAGAAAGTGCGTTTGATGTCATTATACATTTTGCTTACTCCCGGATGGATACTGCGTTTTGACTTGTGGCATTCATCCAGTACTTCTTTTCGAAGTTCAGGAATGTTGGGGACACAGATTCGACCTTTGAGCCTTAAAATCCCATCATTGTCTACTTGAAAACTCGAGGGTTCGCCTTGTTGAATTATCCCTCTGATCTTCTGAATGAAGTGATCATCCTCCTGAAGAGCAGATATCTTATCTAGCAATGAAGTCGTGATGATAAAACTGGCGATCATTACATTCTTTCGGCTTAATGCATCGGCCACGACATTGGCATTCCCTGGAGTGTATAGAATTTCAAAGTCATAAGCTGCAAGAAACTCCAGCCAGCGCTGCTGCCTCAAATTTAAGTCCTTCTGAGTGAACAGATATTTTAGCGACTGGTGATCTGTAAACAGTTCAAATCTCTCACCCAGAAGATAGTGTCTCCAGATTTTCAAAGCGAATACTATAGCCAATAACTCAAGATCATGAGTTACGTAGTTCTTCTCGTGCGGCTTCAGTTGACGGCTAGCATAAGCAATCACTTGGCCTCTTTGCATTAACACTGCGCCAAGTCCTTCTCTAGAAGCATCAGTCCACACTTTTAAATCTTGGTTGCCATCAATGATGGTTAACACTGGAGCTGTCGTTAATCTTAACTTTAGCTCTTCGAAAGCCTCCTCACTTTCTTGAGTCCATTTGAACTTAGAATGCTTCTTTGTAAGCTTCGTTAAGTGGCCAGATATCTTCGAAAAGTTTTTAACGAACTTCCGGTAATAGCTAGCCAATCCGAGAAAACTGCGGACTTCAGTGGGAGTACTGGGCTGTTTCCAATTTTGAATGGCTGTGATTTTGCTTGGATCCACAGCGATTCCTTCTTTAGACACAACGTGGCCTAGAAATTTCACTTCATCTTGCCAGAAGATACATTTGGAAAACTTGGCTTTTAATACATTCCGCCTCAGAATTTCTAGAACCTGTTCCAAATGTTTTTCATGTTCGGCTTTCGATTTTGAGAAGATTAGAATATCGTCAATGAAAACCAGAACAAATTTATTCAAAACTCCTCTGAATACTCTGTTCATTAGATCGACGAAATAAGCTGGAGCGTTACATAAGCCGAACGGCATTACTAACCACTCGTAGAATAAGTCGGGGCCTCTGAATGCTGTCATTGGAACACACTCTTCGGCAATTCGAAGTTGATGGAATCCTGTAGCTAGGTCCATTCGTGAGAATACTTGTGCTCCATTTAATCGATCCAACAAATCATCTATTCGCGGCAATGGATATTTGTTCTTTATTGTCTGTTTGTTCAGATCTCGATAATCCACACATAGACGTAGAGTACCGTCAGATTTTGGGACAAATACCACTGCTGCACCCCAATCAGAGAAACTAGGCCTGATCAGACCTTTCCATACTAGCTGTCTTGTTTGATTGTCTAATTCCTCTTTTTCTTTCAAGGACATTCTTCGAATAGCGTGAACTACCGGCCTTGCATTAGGAATTAAAGCAATTTTGAAATCTATTTCTCTCTGCGGAGGTAAGCGAACAACTTCTTCGAACACATCCGCATAGTTCTTTACGACAGGAATGTCTTTGATGAGGTCAGGAATATTCTCTATGACTTCAGGGACCTTTTCAATTTGGGCTGGAGAAACATTTAGAGCTTCCCAGAAGTCTTTTCTATTAGCATTCTGACCCTCACAGGGAATGGTTATATAATCACCTGATTCAATCTTCGCCTTTACGACTCTGTCGGCGCATTTAACTTCAGCTTCATATTTGGTCAACCAGTCTAACCCCAAGATAAGATCAAACTCTTTAAAATTCATGACGGCTGCGATGGTAGGAAACCGATAACGAGAGAAAGAAACCGGCACTCCACAAACCCAACTTAGATCAATGGAACTCCCAACCGGATTCTGGACAGTCATTGGTTCCTTGAGCCTTTTCAAATTCAAATCCAGTTTCTTAGCGGCATCTTTGGCAATGAAACCTCGTGACGCGCCTGTGTCAAACAGTACTTTGACTGGAATGTTTTTGACAGTAAGCGTGCCTTCTAAAACATCGTGCCTTTCTTGGCTAGCTGAGGGCTCGGAAGTTTCTGCCACTTCATTTATACATACTGTTTCAGATTTCTTTGAGAGTTGGCACTCCCGTGCAATATGTCCTACCTGGCGGCACTTATGGCATCTCCTCTCCCCATGTGGGTTATTTTGTTTCTCAGTGGTCTTAGATCCACTCTTTCTTCTTTTGTTCCAAGATTTGCAACTTATCGCCAAATGCCCTTTCCTATTGCAGCTTGAGCACGTGGCGGTCATTATTCGTTCGTTCTTAGATTCAGCCCTTTTTCTCTTGGCACTGAGCCTCTTATTGACCTCAGACCTTTCACTGGCTTCAGGAACATCAGTTTCTGACTCTTCTTTGTCACTACAACAAACTTCTTCTTCGTCGTGCAACATTCCTTTCTTATGGAGATCTTCATACTGATAAGCCATGTAAATCATTTCTGGAAAAGGAAGCTTCAGATGCCCCAATACTTTATTCTGGTATTTCCTTTGAAGGCCATGAATAAATCTCATATTTTTCCTCTTAGGGTCTTGAATCAGATGAGGAGCAAAGTGAGCAAGTTCATTGAATTTCTTATGATATTCTGGGATGGTCATATCACCTTGTATTAGATAAGAAAATTCATCACATAATCTCTCGGTTGCTTCAGGAGGAGTAAATCTTTCTAGGAAAATCACTTTAAATCTGCCCCAGGTGATATCACCTTCTGGATTATCTTTGATGATTGTTTCCCACCAGATTAAAGCTTCTTCTTTAAGTGCCCAAGATGCTACTAACCGTTTCTGGTCATCTCTCGGCTGGATATGCTCAAAGATTCTTTCGACAGAACTCATCCAAGCTTGAGTTTGAATAATAGATTCATTGCCCGAGAATTGGGCTCCACCCAGATTTCGATATCTCTTGAATAGAGCCTCTAGATCGGGTTCTGTATTCCTTCTGTTTCTGGCACTCATTTTTCTAGTACCTCTGCAATTAGCAGATCAAGTGTCAGGTCACAGAAAAGATGGTTTAAAATATAGAAACACATACTTAAATGTAAATGTGTCTATTGAGGTGTAATTTCATTCTGCTTTACCCATACTAGGATATTGCTGATCCTATCTGTATTGAGTTACCCGTCCTAGAACACTACTGGTTCTATTTCTGACGAGTTCGTTCAAATGTTATATTCCAGAACTAAGCTTAACCAAAGCTCTGATACCACATTGAGACGACCCAAAATCCCGTTCAGACGGAAACAGGGTTATCTTTGGAATATAACACAGAAACAGATAATAGCAGAACAAAATTAAATAAATACACCAGATAATGAACAATAGAATATACTGGATAAAAGTAATCATCAGAGTTACACAGTATACAGGATCTTACTTAGTACAAATACAGTTCAGCTATACATAAATGTCTACAGCGGAAATAAACAAAATATGTACAATAGGAGCTGAACAGCATAAAAGGAAATAAATGATAGAATCCATCTTCAGCTCCAGCTATCCAGAAAGAACCAGCTAAACCTGAATATAAGGCTGCCCGTGTAGAAAAAGGGGCACCCGAGTTTGGAAGTGAAACAAACTACGAGTCAGTCATGGGACTGGTATGAGAAATCCACTCAACACATATATAATTGGCTAATCACAGGACCACGCCACTTTCGTGGAACGGGTTTACTCCATTGGATTGCCAGTGCTTTAAAACTAATCTTTCTTTTAAACATCGCTATGCTTTTTATAAAAATGAAGCCATTATAAGACTCAGTTCCCATCACACAATGCAACGCAAACCGGAGGATAGAGTTTTACCTTATAATGGCCAAAATATGATTGATACGAATAAAACAAAAGCATTTGGTATTATGACTAGTGTTTATATGTTTCAAAAACAATTTCAATCATAACTATCAATCATAGACGGCATGGGTACCATATATCATGTCGCCATATATATATACAATCAAAACCGCACGATGTCGTATTTGGAAATTGGATTTCCGTCATGAACCAAGGCAAAAGATAGACCTTACCGAATTCGAGACGCTCTAGCCCGCCCCTCAGGCAAGTACTCTGTCAAGCCTTTGGATCGTCAGGGCGGGTCCACCGATGTGGATTAAAATTCCTGAACACTGCGTTTCCCCACCCTTTGGGGTGTAAATGAGCCAACGAATGACTCCATCGGACCCGAATTGCCCGATCAAACCGAGGCGCCTCGCAACAGCAACAACCACATAGGTGAAAAGTATATAAATGTCAGGGCTGGTAGGTCACTGACACCACCCTAGCTAGATAGAAACGCATGCCCTCCTTGAGGTCCTTCTCCCGTTTTAGGTTCATACCGGGGTGTGAGGCTCGTGAATTCACGTTATACACAAAGCTACGCCACATAGGCGGTGCTTTGATCATCACCACAAGACTTTGCTTTTCAACAGGAGCCCTGATCACTGCATCTTAGCATGCCACACAGGCAATTCATGCCATGCGACTGATGTCCGTCGATATACAACCTCTGAGCTCGTGCGTCTCAGAGAAGGGCGTTAAGCAAAAGAATAAATTCTCCGCTGCCAAACAGATGTATATTTAACAGAAATCAATCAACACAGAATAAACTCCAATGTCAGACACACAGTCCATTTACAAGTCCGTTCTGGGTCTGAACGAAACTGGAGGCACTAAATACCTCGCAAACCCTTCGATCACCACGTACGTCTGGACGATCACCACTCATTATCCATATTTCGGGATGCCTCCCAATCAGGACCTCGGTTACCATCCAAACGAGGTGAAGATCTCCGGTCTTCGACCGTCGTCTTCATCTTCGAATTTCAATCGTCGGTCAATCATTTGAAATGAGAATTAACTCAGCCTTTTCAAATAATTCACGTATATTTAGAATTTCAATTCAATTTATTTCAATGGTTAAATTATTCGTCAACACCAATTTTGTTCTTTAATGTAATTTTCACACCAAACACATTCAACCATCAAATATCACATAAATCAAGCAAATTCAGTTTATTTCCATTCCATAACGTTCCCAATATTTTATAACGATTTATCGCTATTTTTATTTATTTTAAAATAGCTAATTTATTCAAAACGACGCTTCGGGCCATAACGCGGCCGTGGCGCTGTTTTTCTTCGGATTTGATTTACACATATCTGAAAATCTAACCGTTGGATCTTCACAAAATTTACATCATTAGAAAGGTCTTTTCAAAACGAATCCAACGGTTCCAGTTTCGGGAAAATCCGATGGTCGGATCTCCCGTTACAATCGCTTCTGGCGCTGTTTTTCTTCAAATTTGAATTAAACATTCCAGACAATCCAACCGTTGGATTTTTACAAGGTTGGTGCCGTTGGGAAGATATTTCCAAGGCGAACCCGACGGTTGAGATTTCGGGAAAATCCAATGGTCGGATTCCCCGTACTAGTTGTTTGAAATCACGGTTTCAAAATACGAACTGCACGGCTTCGTTTCGTTTTAATTTTATTTATATTTATATATTTATATAAATATAGTTCATTCAATGATTTCAATATCGTTTTCACTTCAAATTTTTTCTAACACCTTAAAATTTTGGAAAATTTCGCCATAACCTCCCCTGCACCGGGAGCATCGGGAAATTGGAAATAGCTTTCCCGGTCCTTCTAATCTCAAAAAGAAAAAGAAAAAGCCAAGCGGCTAGCCAACAGGCTCATAAAATCATCACCCAAACAAAGCAGTAAATGTGTACCTATTTGTCGGGCACAAAATTTTATTCCTCTTCTCTAGCCCCTTTGCTATAACCTGTTCAATGAATATGCATGTACATATATATACAGTTCTTATCATTTATCCTTTTCTATTCAACTTCATATTTGATTTCTATTTGGTTTAAAAACACCATTCATTCTATTGTTACATAAATAGGTGCAAATCATTTCATTAGCTAATTAATGAATATTTCAACTCATATATGTTTATTTTGAACAAGTGGCTATTTTTAACACTTCACATTTCAACGGTTTATGCGTACAATAAAAATGTGATTTTTATTGTAAAACAATTCATTTCAAAACACTATTTTTCTATATAGTTCATGTTGGTGATAAAAATGAGATCTTTATCATAAAACAATTTCTTTGAAAACGAGATTACTTTACACAGTTCATATAGTCGATAAAAGGTGATTTTTATTATCAACCGATTTATTTCAAAATAGGAATACCATTCAACACATGAATTTCTAATCAACGAATGAATATCAATTCAACACATGAATGTTTTCTATAGTTTTTATATATAGATAAAAATGTGATTTTTATTATCAAACAATTTATTTCAAAATGTGAATACCATTCAACACATGAATTTCTAATCAACGAATGAATATCAATTCAACACATGAATGTTTTCTATAGAAGGAATAAATATAGTTTAAGAAGATGAAAATAATTCAAACATACGAATATTATTCAAAATTTCGGCAGCATAACGGCAGGGTAGTTAAACCGGGACCGTCCCTAGTACGGCTCCTCGCTCTACCTTAAAACCTCGCGGTTTTTGACAATGAGGATCATGCATCTAGTTCGCACGCAGGCGGCATGTATATATTTATTTCATTTCCACAAACTAATCCTATGTGGTTTCAACCAAATATTTCTCAACCACAAATGGGTATTTTTCAACCACAATCAACCGATATCAATCACAAACAATCCCAAACAATCATTTGCTATGAATCAATTTCAACCAATAAATATCGTCCATGGTTTGTGGACGAGGGGCGTATATTTATATATATTTATATATAGCAATTCACTTTCATTTCACACACATATATATATATTTTTAAATCAGAAATCTCACCAATAGCTATCCAACTGCACGACACTTCCTTGCATAAAATCTTCGCCAATCTCTCTTGCTTGTCGCTTTCGTTGCCAGTATTCTCTACATATGTAAAAATCGAATTTTTACTATGTTATTCAATATATAAAAATCGAATTTCAAAAATATAGATTCCGCCCTTTCAAAAATAAAGATTATATTTTTATTATTCCTATGGTGTAAAAATTATATTCTTATTACTTTAAAAATATAAAACAAATCATATCTTGCTTCTTCTACTTAATAAAAATTCCGTCTTTTCTATTTTAAAAATATGACCTTTATTTTTGATTTTTTTTTTCCAAGTTCAAATCCTTTCTATTTTAAAGCTCAAATCTTTTCTATTTTAAAGCTCAAATCTTTTTCTACTTAAAATTCAAATCTTATCTATTTTAAATCTTAAAATTAAAAATCAGTTTGTAAAACCTTTTCAAAATCAGTTTTTAAATGCTTTTTCAAAATCAGTTTTACATCTTTTCAAAAATCCGTTTTACAACATTTTAAAAATCAGTTTTAAATCATTTTAAAAAATCAGTTTTTCCTAATTAAAATCAGTTTTAATCCTTTATAAAAATTCAGTTTTAAACCTAATTAAAATTCAGTTTTTTCCTTTTTTAAGAAAATCAGTTTTAAATCATTTAAAATCAGTTTTTATAACTTTTTTTTAAAATCACTTTTTAACAGAATAATAAATAAAAATAAAATAAAACAAAAACGACTTACATTGATCGGCGAGGGGGGGGGGGGGGTGGTTTCTGCGTCAGGTGGCGGTGGGTCTTCGGTGGTGGTCTGAATTCGAAGGAGGGGGGGCTCGTCTTCGTCGCGCTCGTGCGGTCTGGGGGGGGGGGCTTCGGGGTTGCACCACTGGGAGGAGGGAAGCTGGACCGAGGGGGGGCGGCGATGTCTTCGTCTTCGTCGGAGCTCCGGTGGTGCGGCGATGCTTCAGGGGACGTCGATCGATAGTTTTAGGGTTTTTCCCCTTTTTTTTTTTTTATTTTGAACGAGAATGAATGTGAGGAGAGAGAGAGAGAAAAGGAGTTTATATAAATATTTATTATTATTAAATTTCTATTTAAAAGTTGACTTTTTATTCGAAGTCGAAATGGGACCCACCGACTGTCGTGTATAGCGTATTACCCCCATTCCGAACACAATGGGATATGTATCGCTAGCTGATTTGATCGTTACAATCAGTTTCCGTTGAATTTACATTTAAATCATTATATTGAATTTTAAACGTACATTTCAAATTACCGGGGCCACATACTAACTAGAAAAATTCCCGAAAAATATTTTCTAGCTTCGTATTGACGATACGGTCCTAACAAAACTAGTTTCGTCGAATTCTGAGACCGTTTGAAAAATGGCCAATTTCCAGTCGATTAAAATCAACTGAAACTGGTCAAACGCGTTTTCCTTTGCCACGCTCACATATTGATTCGAAAAATTATGAAATTTGAAACCTAGCAATAACTTGACCCCACGAATCCAACAAAAGTGGTTTCGTCGAAATCCGAGGTCGTTTGCAAAATGTCCATTTTTAAGGGCCTGAATTCCATAGCGACTATTCAGAATTTTCAACTGGACATATCTTTTGATTCCCGCTATCAAATTTCGATTGGTCAGATTCGTTGTAAAGATATCATCAATTAGATCCTAATGTTTTTGGTTTCACTAAAATCCGGATTGTTTTGCACCCGGTATATTCAATTGAAGTTTGAAATCGAATTATCGAACTACCGCGCTATTTTCAATTCTATATATAATTATAATTAATTATATTCGTTTTCAAATGTCGATTCAAACTCAGTTTTCATCGCCATTATTTAAAATATTTATTTTAAATATTTAAAATCCATTATTTTAGCCAATTTAAAAATTTTAAATTGGTTCAGATTTTCTGGGTCGTTACAGTGTATATAAAATGAAATAAAAATAAACAAATCGGACGATTTGTTTATATACACACATTTGACTGATATTGATTGGGACGATAAATTTTACACATCACCCAACTGCACAAATAAAATCCTGTTTGATTGTTTGAAACCCCACACGAGTATCGGGATGATATTTGATGTACACTAATCCCGATTGTTTAGTTGTATGTCGATCGATTGATTGACAGACTGTTATAAGCGTTGAATATTTATATTTGATGCTTATACAGTGTAGAATGCACTTTGGATGATGGTTGATTATTCATCGTTGTTATTGTATGCATATGTTGTAGAAAATCCATATAATTAACATTATATGGTAATTGATTGGACCTCGTTCCAGTTTTGAAAAAGAAATTTTTGAAAAAGAAATATTAGAAAAAGAAATATTTGAATAGAAATATTTGAAAAAGAAATATTAGAATAGAAATATTTGAAATAGAAATATATGAAGCCGTGTTGATTAGATTGACGCCATTTTGACGTGAACGATATTGATATCGATTTTATTCATTTTATAATAAATATCGAAAGTGATTTCAAAATCTGATATTTTGAAAAGAATTGAAATTTGAATTAAATTGAATATAAATGAATTCGAATTAAATTGAATATAAATGAATTTGAATTAAATTGAATATAAAGGAATTCGAATTGAAATTGAATATAAATGAATTCGAATTAAATTGAATATAAATGAATTCGAATTGAAATTGAATATAAATGAATTCGAATTGAAATTGAATATAAATGAATTCAAATTGAAATTGAATATAAATGAGTTCGAATTCAAATTGAATATAAATGAATTCGAATTGAAAATTGAATTGAAAACGAACTGAAATCGAATTAGAAATCAATTTGAATTGAAATGAATTTAAAACGAATTTAAAACGAATTTATATTGGAATATTCAATTTTGATTTGAAATTGAATATGAAGTTGAAACTGTTTTGAAAACAAATTTAAAACGATTTATAAAGCACGTTTTGAATTGGAATCGATGAAATATATATTATATATATATAATATAATGGCCCGAATAGAATGCGCCGTGTCGCGGCAGTTCGCGAATTTCGACCATTGACTTCGAACGGATATTGCGGGAGATCCGACCGTCGGATTCTCCTGAAACCGGAACCGTTGGATTCGTATCGAAAGGGATTTCTAACGAATATTAGAAATTAGAAATCTAATGGTTGGATTTGGAATTATGTCCAAATCAAATTTGAAAAAAGGTCGCTGTAAGTGCAGTTCGATGGACGTTGATGGAAATCGACTGTACGGGCCTTGATAAAATTATTAAAAATAGTAATAATTTGTGTAAAATCATAAGAAATGATTTACAAAGATTTGGGATGAAAAAACTCCATATTTGAAAAGATAAAAATAGATTTTTATTGAAATGAACTAGTTTTGAACTAGAATTATAATTCTATTTATTTTTAAATAAATAAATTGACTTTGAAATGGTTTTTGAAAATAACCAGAATTTCCAATGATTGCATTGGAATGGATTTGAATCGAAATTGTCTTCGGAATATTTCGATGTTGGATTTCATGATTATACAGATGTTGTTATGGAAATTTGAAAGATATAGATATGTATATCGTTATTTCCAATACGATATCTGTTGGTCGTAGAATTTGACATTGAATATAAGCCGATATATTTTCTATTCAGAGCCTTGTATTTAATATCAAATGTGATTTGGGTTTGTCGTGAATGGTGTCTTGACTAACACTGTTCTTGAACCCAGTTGAGAAAAGATTAAATATTTTTATTTAGATTTAATGAAGTGTACCAACTAAATAATATTTAATTGAATTGATATTGATTTTTGGGTTTATCATGGACAGTGTTTTAGATAACACTCGTTCTTTAACCCGATAATTAATGGAATGTGGTTTTGGGTTTATCGTGAACCGTGTTTTAAAAGACACTAATTCTTTAACCCAGTTAACGATTAAAACTAAGTGGAGTTTTAATGAATCTTTAATTAGATTGAAAAGATCGAGAATGGAGTAGCACCAGTTTTACTCCAGGAGATATTTAAATCTTTAATTAGATTTGAACGTGAAATGGTAATTGAATTTACCGATAACACCGTGGTGTTAGATATGAAGTATTACCAGTTTTACTTCATGGGATGAATAGGTTGGGATTGGGAAATTAAAACAAATGATTACTTCGGTAAGGTTCGTTAATCCCGACTAGTTGAATCGAAATTCAAAAGAAGATTAAAGAATAAATTCAAGGAATTTATCTTTGATAAAATTAATGGGAACCTTTCCCTATGAATGTGAAATTTAGAAACTAACTGTCGGTTAGCTAAGCAGAATGGTTTTCTGGATATTGATCTGAGGTTGGTTTCGGCCTTCGGGGTTAATATTTGGGAAATTGTTCTCTTGATTAATTTACGGTTAGTGACTGATGAATTGGAATGAGGCGTATGTTGTGTTTGTGTAACACTTATTTAAAATATACGCGAGTTATTTGGAAAGACCGGGTTTATCCCATTCTGAATAACTGATACGACGATAAGTCGAAGATGAAGACGGTGGTTGAAGACCGGAAGTCTTCACATCGTTTGGGTGATCACTGATGATCTTGATTGGGCTGTACACCCAAGATGAGGGAATCAATCGGTGGTCGTCCAGATGTGCTTGGAGATCGATGGATATGCGAGGAAAGTGCCTCTGGTTTCGTTCAGACCCAGAACGGACTTGTAAATGGACTGTGTGTCTGACATTGGATTTCATTCTGTGTGACTGATATCGGTTGCATAGAGTGGTTTGCCTGTGTGGCATGCCTAAATAGCAATTGATCAAGGCTTCTGTTGAAAAGCAAAGTCTTGTGGTGATGATCAAAGCACAACCTGTGTGGTACAGCTTTGTGTAACGTGAATTCGCGAGCCTCACACCCCGGTTGTGAACCAAAAACGGGAGACGGACCTCTGGGAGGGCATGCGTTTCTTTCTAGCTAGGGTGGTGTCAGTGACCTACCAGCCCTGACATTTATATACTTTTCACCTGTGTGGTTGTTGCTGTTGCTAGGCGCTTCGGTTTGATCGGACGATCCGGGTTCGATGGAGTCATTCGTTGGCTCATTTACGCCCCAAAGGGCGGGGAAACGCAGTGTTCAGGCATTTTAATCCACATCGGTGGACCGACCCTGTCGCTCCAAGGGCCCACCTGAGTCTGGGTCCTGAGGCTCGGGCTAGAGAGTCTCGAATCGGTTGAGGACTATCTTTTGCCTCGGTTCATAGGTGGAAACCCAATTTCCAAATACGTGACAATTGCGGTTTTAATTGTAGAACTGGTATGGCGACATGATATATGGTACCCATGCCGCCTATGATTGATACTTATGATTTGAAGTTGTTTTATACACTATACACTGATAATAGTATCAAATGATTTGTTTTAAACATATCAAGCATTCTTTGGCTGTTATAAGGGAAAACCCTATCCCCCGGCTTGCGTTGCATTATGTGATAGGACCTGGTTCTTATAACAGCTTCATTTTTCTTTATTTAGCATTGCGCTGTTTGTTTTATGCACTGGTATTCTTGGGAGGAAACCCGTTCCGTGTTATACGGCATGGTCCCTTGATTTACCTAACTTTAAAATAAAGATTAATAACTGTTTTAGTTCTCACACCAGTCCCATGACTGACCTGGAGTTTATTGTTTTAACCTAAACTCTGGGTGCCCTTATTTTGACACGGGCAGCTAGTAGTTTTGGTTTTGCAGATTTATATTCACAGGATCCTGGTTTACAGCTGGAATGATATCCGGAAAGCTTTGTATCCATATACCTACTTCTAGTTATGTATTGTAATATTTTCCGCTGCTATGTATTTAAATATAATTTAAATCTCTGATATTTCTGTGTAATATTCATTTATACTCTGTATATTCTTGTAATCTGATGGAATTGTTGTAATATACAATGAAATGTTCTTCCGTCTGCGTTCTGTTGTGGCTTGTTCTCGAACTGTCCGCTCTTTCCTCACCGGGGAAGTTGCGGGTCTTTACATACATCATACATTTTGAAACTTAATAAATGTATGTCCTTCAAATTGGACATCTTATGCATAATGTGATTGCAGTTAAAACAATAACCAAATATAATAATATCTACAGTAATGTAGAATTATGGGTGGGTGGTATATTTATTAGAGATTGATTTTAAAGTATTTAATTTCAAGGAACATATGTGACGAAAACATTTGACAAAATAGCTATCATCATATACAGATCCACCTGGCGCAAGTGCTGTCAAGTCTTCAAGTAAGAGCAGTCCAAGCTTTCCAGCTCCACTAAGACTTTAAGACTTTCCCGTAAAACTGATTCTTTACTGATAATATCATCATGGCATGACCTATCAAATCCTTGCAATTTTCAACTAGGAATATAAGAAAAAACACTCTATATATGCTAATTGCAATACATTAAAAGAAATTTGCATACGCTGAGTGATTTATACTACGACTAACATCACCAGTTACAGAGCTAATTCATGAATTAAAACTTCCAAAAACAGCTTTGTCCAAAGGAAGTGACTCCACATGAACAAACATCTACTTTCTCTGTCTTCCCCCTCCCCCTTTTTTCATGGTTCATGGTTCCTACCATATAAACACCCTACTCCTATTTACTTCGATTAATCATTTTATCCACTTTCTCTTATGTTTCCCATGTTTTCTTAATGGTGATGACTGGTTGGGCAAGTGCTTCTTCCTATCTTGTAGAACTGAGTATCATTGTGCTTTCATTTATGTCCAGTAATGTCCCTCTTTGATTGTTATTATATTTTTATTTTTCTATTTTTTGTGTGTTTTCTATCTAGTTATATCTAACAGGCAGGTAGTATTTTAGCAAGTAGATAAACGTTGTTTATAGTTGATTTGTTTTGGTGGCGGTAACTTTTGACTATCCCATGCAATAATAATTGTAAATGTTAACATTTTCTTTTTTAAATTGGGTACTACCAAATCAAACCCATGACCTTTTGCATTCTAATCCAACCTCTAAATCAATCAAGACGAGAATGTTTATCAATAAACGTTGGCATTCATGTCTGTTAAAACGTAAAACTTATATACATCCAATATAATAATAATTGTAGATGTTAGCATCTATTTCTATTAAAATGTAAAAATTATATAGATCCTGTGCAATAATAACTATAAGTGTTAGCATTTATTATATATAATCACAAGACTCGCCTTGTTATCGCAGCTTATAATGCTAGAATAAATGAACCATGTAAAAGGTACATATTAATTGATACGAAGGCTAATATTAACATTAATTAATATGTAAAATTTATATAATACAATATAATACCATAACAGTTGTTGAATCAATTCAAACAGCTTGCCAAACATGACAACATGACTGATGACATTACTTCCATTATCACAGAGATAAGTATTATGCAGTAAATTTCTGTTAATATACAGTTAGTTTATTTCTGTTAATATACAGTTAGTTTATTTTGTAGTAAATTTCCATATACTCATATCATCCTATTTATTTCACATACACCATAAGCTTAGCTGATAATAAGTCATGGATTATATGCTATTCAAGTTTATCGGTACTTACGATATTCAAGTTGTTGGGATACCGAAGGTGCTGTTTTTGGTGGCTTAGTCGAGGCACCACTTCAACCATCAACTGGTAAAAAGTATCAGGTGGACATGACTTATTTCTTACATTTCCTATATAACTGACTACATGCATATTTTTGTTTACTGCTACCGATTCAGCATTTTAATTTCTCATATTTTTATTTTATAGGGTACAAATAGCTGCTTTGTTTTTACAAACCAGCCTAGTCATCCTATCATATTTCATCGAATATGTACCTTTACAAATTACATACATGTTGGCCCATAAATCAGTTTGCTTATATATCTGCCCTTTTCACAGTAACCAAGTGTAACAGAGCAACTAGTTAATTGTTGATAGTTAAACCATTTCATAGGTTAGTCCCTACAGGAAGGAATTACCCAAAAAAATATTGTCGTATCATGGGAAAATAGGTAAATTGTTGACATGGGTTTTTAATGTAAATAGGTTTATGTTCTTGCTTAGGTATGGATTCGAGTTAGGAATGGTGGTACAACTTGCTCTTTTATATTTTATTTTCTTCATCAGAAACACAAATCCAATTTTCACCTTTTTTTTATTTTGCACTGAATGCTTGTCCAGCTTGTTCTATCATCCTGAAAAATCAGAACGAGAGATAAAGAGAGAAGAAAGTGGATAAGAATGTATATTTAGTATTTAGTTCATATTTTGATGATAGTATGCTGACCATTTGGTCCATGTGTTTACTTTGTATAATTAGAATTTGAAGGTAAGTAACTAGTTAGTTTCCCGAGTTAACTTTATATATAACTGAAATTTAAAAGTAGTTATTTATTTCTCATCGAATCTTAATCATAATTCCTAATGGAATTTTAGGTGTCAATCGTTGTTACACTCACTGCTTATCTGATTTCTTGGCATAAGGCGGTGGTGGTCATTTTGCTCTTTTACTTAAACAACGACTTGTAAGATTATTTATTTATTTATTTAATTTTAACCCATGCTACCAAAGATTCATAAATTCAGTTGTTTTTAACTAAAACATTGCTTGATATTAGGTTGAATGGTTCATCTTCAGAAGCCTTTGGTAATTCGTGCTTGGAGCATTCCGAAGAATTTCAAGTAAAGGAAGTTAAGGTAATACACATATATTATATAAATGCACATGAAACTAGAAGCTGTAGCCGTGTCACTTTTTGAATCTGGGTTAAGTATGAATCAACTTTATACTAATGCTGAATAGTTTTAAATTAACATGCAGTTATGGGGACTTGTTTACGCATCTCAATTTGAAGACATGATAAATATATGTCGAACAGAGCAGCCAAAAATATGCATACTTCTGCTATTGCACCACTGGCAATAGGGTTGAATCCATTGTTATTTATGGACGTGGTTTCCAGTTGATGTACAAAAATTCCATAAGTAGGTTATGGAAAGCTTGTCTGCTATTGCATGTAACTATGGTTTTGGATAGCCATATAACCACCATAATATGGAGCAACAGTGCGAGCAGATTCAGGTGGTTCCTTAATGTTTGTTTTCATGTATGGCTGAGACTCTGGGTTAGGCTGTAGGAAGTTCTTCAAAATTTTATCAATACGCGTAATTGCAGGAATGAAAGGCTTGATTGTGGGTGGTGCTTGAACTGAAGCAACATTAGAAGATGCCTGAAGAAGATGAGGTTGGGGTATAACAAATTAGACTTTGTAAGTAAATTGTTAACTAAGTATATATGACATATTATGAAAATGGAAGAGTTGATCAAACAATATGTATGAATTGTTAATTTTGAATATGTGAAAAATAGTATGAATTATATGTATGAAATATCAAGTTTGGATATATGAAGGATATTTGAATGATATGTATGGAATATTATGTTGTAGTTTACATGTTTGTTGTTTGTGAAAATATGATATGTTTGTATACATTTAAGTAGATAATGATTTATATGACCCTAGTTTGAGCGGTATGTATGTATATGAAAGTAGGTATGTATGAATATGAAAGTAACGGAAGAGCCGGAATGGTGGTATGCAAATGGTAAATGCTAAAAATTATATATGGGATAATAGCGTTTTAAAAACGCTATCAAATTATACGAACAAGCGCTTTAAAAACAGATAATAAATGCTATAGAAATAACAAGAAACCTTATAATAGAATTTGGTTAAATGCTATATAAATAAGCAAAAAAACGCTACAATAAGTAGCAGTTGGCTAAGATTTCATATAGTGTTTCTATTTAATAGCAAAGATAAAATGCTATAATATTTCAATTTTTCATAGCGTTTATATATCTGCTATTTAAAGTTGAAGGTCCAACATAACATGTAGTTACACGGCGCTTTCTAAAACGCTATGGTTGAATAAAATAGCGTTTTTGAAATGCTATGAAATTCCATTTTGTTGTAGCACTAGATCTGTTTTTCTATGTTTTACGCAATATCTCGAAGTTATTATATACAATTACAAGGCGGTATATAATGTCACAACGCACAACCAACACACAATAGAAATAACATGTATAAAACATACAGCAACAATTCATTAAACACAACGTACAACACTTTACATCCCCCCTCAAGCTAGATTTGGTGGTTTAGATATAAGTCCAAGCTTGGCTAGAGAGAAAAACATGCTAATTAGCTCCCTATGGTTTAGTAAGCAAATCTGCAAGCTAAAGGGAAGATTTTACATGAAGGATTTTGATAAACTTTGCTTCCACATAATCACTCACAAAATGACAGTCAACTTTTTAATGCTTAGTTCTTCCTTGAAAGACCTTGTTTTCTGCGATATTTTTTGCTACAATGTTGTCATAAAATAATTTGATAGGAAAAGACACTTTCACCTGTAAATCAACAAGTAAAGCTTCCAGCTATATTAACTCACTTGTGGTATAGTTCATATTTTTATACTCTGCTTCGTAAGGGCTCTTAGATGCGGTTTTTTGTTTCTTTGGTTTCCAAGATATCAACGAATCACCTAGGAAAACTGTGTAACCAAAAAGAGACTTTGCAGAAAACGGATAACTTCCCCAGTCAATATCACAATCTGTCGTAAGATTAAAATCAGGCTGAGCAGAATAGAGTAGACCAACATCTATAGTACCCTTGAGATATTTACGAACATGTAGTGCATCATCAAAATGTGTTTTTCCAGGAGAACTCAAAAATTGACTAAGCTGTTGGAGTACATATGAAATATCAGGTCAAGTCATGATAAGGTATAATAATTTACCAATGAGTCTTCTGTATATCTCAAGGTCCATAAGCAAAGGGGCATCTACTGTGTTGAGTTTCAAATTTTTGGGTAAAGGAAAAGACACAGGTTGTGTCCTTTAAAAGATCCAAATTATATTCTCTTTGATTCAACAAAACGCCTTCTTTGGTCTAAACACCTCTATGCCTAAGAAATACTTCAGTTGGCCTAAACCTTTAATTCTAAAAGAAAATTAAAGAGAATTTTTCATAGCTTGAATTTCAATTGAAGAACTTCCAGTAATTAGCAAATCATAACATAAGCAATAACAACAGTAAATGAACCATTACCAGATTTAATGAAGAGAGAGTAATCTTGTTTTGATTACTTATAACATGAAATAATCAGATGCCTGCTAAATTCCACATTCCATTGTCTTGCAGCTTATCTTAACCGATATAAGGATTTCTTTAGTTTACATACTTCCCCGGGTTTACCTTTCGAATAACCAGTTGGAGGTTGCATATATAATTCTTTGTCAACATAACCATGCAAAAAAACATTGTTTATATCAAGTTAATGAAGATCCCAATTTTTTGCAGCAGCTAAAGCAATAATCACTCTAACAGTGATAGACTTTGCAACATGGCTAAAAGTATATTTAAAATCTTTACCTTTAATTTGTTTATCTCCTCTTGCCGCCACCCTTGCCTATTCAGACTTCCATCTAGATGAAACTTTGCTTTATAGACCCATTTACTTCCAATGGCGGTCTTATTAGGAGGTAAGCTAGTCATTATTATTTTCAAGAGACTGCAGTTATTTTTCCATGGCTTCAATCCAATTAAGATCATCCTTAACTTGAGCATAAGAACTTGGTTCATGAATGGATAAAGCATTTGCTAGGCTAATAATATATTTTAAATTTAAATGATTCAGTTCAGAATTAGAAAGAAGTTGCTAAACAAAAGAATATGTAGTAGGAGATTTGTGGTGCTTATCTAGAACAAATTGTTCAATTTTTTAGGTATTTAAGTAATTCGAGTTGACTTTCTAATTGGTAGATAAGTGTCTGTAGGAGAGGACTGATGTGGGATAGAGGAAGATAAATGTTGTGTTTGAAGACCTGATGTTGAGGAATGCAAAATACGGTAAGGAGGAAATGTTTCAGGGAAAGAAGGGATATTTTGAATAGTATTTTGTGGTGATTGAACAATGTTTTCAATTGGAGGTGTGTGAGTAGAATCTAGACATATTGTTGGGTTAACAAGAAGAGGTGGTGTGTGTGTGTGAGTAGAATCAGGATGTATAGCTGGGTTAACAAGAGAAGTGAATGAAAAGGAAAATATCTTCCTTGAAGATGACATCTTTGCTCAATAACACTTTATGATTTTCTAATTCATAAAGTTTATACCCTTTTCGAGCATAAGAATATCCTAGCAAAATACATTTCTTTGTTTTAGAGGCCATTTAATCTTGAGATTTAATAGCAGGATACGATAAACATCCTATAACCCTTAAGTGAGAATAATCTGGAAGTTTGTTCATAAAAACTTCATTGGGTGTTTTCCAAGCAAGAGCAGAACTAGGCATATGATTTATTAAGTTGTTGTAAGAAAACAATCACCCAACAACTGTTAGGTAAGTTGGCATGTAGCTTAAGAGCTATAGCAGTCTCAGCTAAGTATTCGTGTTTACGTTCTACTCTTCCATTTTGTTGTGGCACTCCAACAATACTCTTTTGATATGGAAATGCATAAATTATTGATTGTATTTACATGAAATGAAAAAGAAATAAATGCATGATTTTTTTTAATCTCTGCAAATGAAAAGAATGATTGGTTTACTTGCTATGTTTGCGTTATTTGTTTCCTCTGCAATTTGCCTCCATTATTTATTACCATATCTTGGTAATTTGATTGATGACTCACATATATTTCACTGGATATATATTGAGGATAGACTTCATTGTAAACCCATCCTGGCATGGAGCCAGTGATCCCTAAATGGAGTGTCTTTTCTTGTTAAGCCTAATTTGAGGTTTTGGTAATATAAACTCTTATCTTGTATTCTCTTGTATCTCTCTCTCTTATGTGCAATAAAATCTTTCTCCTTTGGACTGGACGTACACTATCTTGTTGATGATAGTGAAACCAATACAAATATTCTATGTCTTTATTTTTTTCTTTATAGTTATTGTCTGGAGTACTGAAATAATTATTGTTAGATTCATTGATGTTCAATTGACAAATCTAGATACTATTTATTGTGCTTCCGCATATGTGCAACCTTTTCGCACAATAGATTGGTATCAAAGCAATTTGTGCAATCTATTTACATAACATGTTGGCATCAAAGCAAGGCGATTTTTTTAGATTGCGCATCAATGGTTTTAAGAAAGAGAGGCAAAATTTTTGATAATTATTCTACTACTATTTCGAGGGGCAAAGGACGACTTTGGTGGAGGAGATTATGTTGAGAAAGAAGAACGTTCCAGTTTTAGGAACTTTGACATGATAAGAAGTTTAGTGTGTTGAAGGGACCTTTGGATTTGGGAACTTTTGATTATGTTTCAGACATGGGTCTTTATGTTGATGATGCTCAAGGGATCCAAGATGATCGGGGAAGGAGCTCAGATCGAGTGGTAGACGGATGACGAGACAGAGATCTATGTGGTATTGCAAATTTTTTTTAGACCGTTGATTTTAAGTTACATCTTTTGCAGACGGTGGGTGAAGTTGTAATGTTTTTGATTGAGTTAAGTGGCAGGAGAGAGATTTGTTGTACATATAGAGATTTGGATTAGCCATTTTTTTATTGTTAATTGGTTTTTGTTTCTGGCTCTGTATTTGAATCGGTAATTGAGAGGATTTTTGGCCCTGGTGGCACTGATATTACTTCGGAATCTACCTTATTTGGATTTTGGATATTTGCAACATTTGTTGGTGGGCAGGGACGCAGTCTGAGCTCGTTAACAAGGTGTGATGGTGGGTAGCTTTGATGGAACCCATAAGGTAAATATTCATTTTGTCTCACTATGACATTTTGGATTAAGGTGATTTTTTTTTTCTTTGAAGAGTTTTATGTTGTGAAGAGAATTTGACTCAAGATGGGGTGTTGGAGATATGTGATTTTGCATTAAGGCGGAGTGTTAAATTTGGAGATACAAAATTACAAATTAGTAGAAACTAATATGCATTCGATATGGTCCGCACAAATCAATGTGAATTAATTCAAAACATGCATTTGCAATGGAATTTGATACCGGAAAAAGTAATCTATGATGTTTTGTAGAATACATATTTCACAATGAAAATTACTATTATTACTAAATGATGTAAAAAAATAAAGATACATGTTTCAGTTTGCCAAAAGAGGCATGTCCAGATCTTGCATGGAAAAGATCGATGGATTTTTTTTATATTAGAAGTAAGAACAAGAACATACTAATCAGAAACAACATTATTTGTAGAAATAGAATTATTTGGAAACTCTTTAAGAAATCTATACAAACCTCCTTGTCTCAAACCAACAACCTTAACTTGATCAGTTGTAAGGTCCTGGAAAGAGCAAGAGTTATGTAAAATTTAGCAATAAGATTATTTTGATCCAATAATCTCCCAACATATAAGAGGTTATGTTTAATTAAATTCTGGTACATGTAAAATATTTTTGAGAGTAATGTGTGGATTGACATGATAATGCCAATGATAATGAAAGTTTTGTAGGTACCATCTAGGAGAATAACTTTTATAGGATGTTTTAGAATATTTTTTTGTCAAACATGTTTAAATCAAACGCCATATGATCACTAGCTCCTATATCAATTGTCCATGTATGAATATTTGCATGCTGAATTGAAGAAGTCACACTAAATGCCGAAACAATACCTGCAAAGTTCACATCAACATTATAAGCATCAGAAGAGGAGGATCCTTGGTTGGTTTGCAGCTCTTCACAATTTCCTTATAGAAATCAAAAAACATTTTAGGGTCGACAACAGTTGATGAAGTAGAAGAGTTAGTTGCCTCAAGATCAAATTCCAAAGGAAAAGCAGCAGGAACAGATCCAATAACTTCATTGCCAATAGAACTTTCTTGAACATATTCTGAAATCTTTGAGATATTTGATTAATGTTTCCCTTCCACCAATCTGGAAATCCAACAATCTTTTTTTTATATAAAAAATATGTGATCCTCTGAAAAGAAGAGATAACACACACACACACATATCCAACATGCCTGGCAGGTAACCAATACAACCAACACAGTCACTGACCAAAAATATAGAAGATAGATGGATGAGCTCCGGTAAAACCATCGCCCATCATGCTTCAAAATCGAGTTCCGGCAAGGCCATCACCCGATTATGAAGTACATCAACTCCTATATAATACAATAGTCACTCCATGAAATACAAAAGAAGAGTACAACATAAAAAGAAAAAGAAAAATGCCCTCGAAAACTGATCTCCTAAAAATTAACAAACTGCATGAACAATTCCTCCACAAGTACAATCAAAGAAAACAGCTCTATAATTTGCAATTGATCCCAAATTTGTTTCAGATTAGCATAACATGTAGCTATGTTTTCATCATTTTGTTAAAGTTATCATATTCTTGTGAGTTTCATAAATCTGAGGAGCATTTGAATGACCATGCCTTTCTTGAATCTCGATCCAAAGATGTCTTGTAGAATAAATGAAAATGAAACTCTTGGAACTCTTTTTCTTCACTAAGTAAAGAATCCAATTGGTAACCATGTAGTCATTGCAAATCCATTTATGAAAATCTAGAGATTCATCAGATGGTCGAAGAAGAGGACCATCGATGAAACCGATTTTGTTCATCACTCCAAGTGCCAAACGAATGTTGCGGCTCCATTTGATGTAGTTACCACAATTGAAGATGGTTTGACCTAATTGAGAATTGGGATTATCACCATGAGAGAGAAAATACAGATCATTGTAATTAATTGCAGAATTTAAATTTTTTTCTGGATCAATACTTGAAATATGACTCGAATTTGGCATATTGAATTAGGGTTTAAGGATTTGAGATATCGCCCTGCTCTGTTACCATGAGAGAACAGAGGCGAAAAGTAAACTTCATTATCTTCTATTTTTCTATGTTTTACACAGTACCCTAAAGTTATTATACACAATTACAAAGCGGTATATAATGTCGCAACATACAACGGAAATAACACATAAAAAAACATACAATGACAATCCATGTGAACACAACATACAATACTCTACACATGTAAAATTGTCAAATAATATAGTTTTCATCTTCTGAAAATAAAACTCATGAGCTAAAGAGATTCTAATGAATGTATTACTACCGCCTTGTTTTCTTGCTTGTGTAAGTGTGAGTGAGTATTCCATTCTATGCTCTATTTATTGATTGTTATGTGTATTGAGTACCATGTTAATATATTGCTTTACTTTGCCTTCTGTTCAAGTACAAGTACATATATTTCTCATTATCTAAATTTGCATGAATATATATCATATGTATATGATTTGTTCATATAGCTACTTGGATATGTTAACGGGTTGATTATATCAGTATCATTCCATGTTTACAGGCCAAGTGATCCGCATTTTTACATATTTTATTTAGGTATCTAATATGTATATTAATTACTAACTTATATAAATAGTATGTGCTTGGTGTTGTGTGCACAAACATATACGGAGCATTAGCGTTTATTGCTGCTGCTGTTTCTGAGAGCATGCCTCTGCATACGTATGTTAATTTTAATATTAGTTTGTGTAATTGAAAGTTTGCATGTATGTGTTCATGTTTATATTTGTAGTAGTAGATAGAGGATTGCATGGTCTTTATATTCTTACCATATATAGTTGTTTTCTTTTAGTGTATCATGTTTAATATATTGAGTTATTGGATATTGTTGCCTGCTTGCACGTGTATGTGTGATGGATGCTTCGACATGGTGTGTGTTTGAGTATGTCTTTTCCTATACGAGTGCATACATGTGATAATATCTAGGTGTTTTCAGCGTGCGTATGTCAGCATTCTGGATGCATTGCCCTATGGTTTGTGTACACATGTTTACAAGTGTTGTGTCTATATCCAAATCTATTTCAACACATGTATATAAGTAATGTTATTTTGAAAATAATATAAAATTGCTTCTTAGGCCACATCCTTAGCACAAAGAAGCAAGCAAAAGTTGCTTTATTTAACCTGAAATTTGATATTTTGTTGAGAAACCGATGAAATTTAAATTTGATTTGCTTTTTTTCTTTTAAATTTCCATGCGATTTAATCATGGAAATCTCCAAATACAGCTTCCCATGCACTTCCAATTCACGGACTTTAGAAGAACCATAGATAGTACCAATTAGTTTCATTGGTATCAGCTTTGTATAAAAATCAGTTTATTATTCTATTTTTCATACTTGTTTCAATTACTGGAAGTTCTGGATCTTGAAACAATTGAATACAAAATCATAAAGAAGACAGATGAATCTGAAATCAGGCAAGTGGAGGTAATATTATTGCCTTGAGATTCATAACTGATATAAGTTTAGCAAACATCAATTTTTTTGAATAGGCTTTCTTGCAAATTATTGTAATTCCTAATGCTAGCGACAACACCATTTCCTTCTTCAATTGTTCCCATAGAAAACGAGCTTCACTTGCATATAATAGACTATAGTCTTAAGCTATAGTTTGGGTGCCATTCCTATTTTAGAAGTACTAAATCATATGCAATGTAATTGCAACGATTTATCACCAGTTGTGAAAAGTTGTGGATACTGTTAACTTTTCCTATAACAAAGTCAAATGTAGTAATTACAGATTATGTGCAAAAGTATTATATTACTTGTATATAGTTATTTTGAGTAATATGTGGAAATAATAGGTGTAATATTTTCTTTATATAAGTGGGCATTAACTTTAATTGAATATTTTGACATCTTACTTAAAATCAAGGTTTTATGATATCTTTGTGAATTATTAAAAATAACGGATAAGGTATTGCATGGTAATGGCGTGGGTTAATCGTTAACTTTCCATGATGAATGACATACATGACCTAATATTTCAGTATTAAAGGCAAAATTATAATAGGTAAAATTTTACCCGTTTTTATATGATATATAATTATACATCCAAATTCAGAATTTTTCCTGATAATGACTACCTACAGAATCAACCATACATGCCATGTGTAATTGGGTAGCACCTTAGAACATTCCATGCCTTATTTATTTTCTCTGTTTTATGTTGCTAGAAAATTTTCCAATATATGCTACTTTCCATCAAACATTGTGGCATTTCATATTTAAGCTTTTAATGATGACTATGACTCGTCTTACAAATGAAACTAAAGTCCAATTAATTATGTCTAGGATAAATGATATATAATGGGTACATCAAACCTTAGAAAATTTCAGCTAAGCATTATGAGTAGCATTCTCATTTAAGCACTATAAACTTTATTAGTAAGTACCTCATAGTTGAACCTTGGCGAAACTCAAAATGTTGAGAATGAAAAGGGAAAATGTAACGAAGCATTTCTAAAAGTAAGGCATGTGTGCATAAACTAACTTCCAATTTTTTTAATAAAAATAGAAAATTGATCATACATTTACTTGCTATTTAATAAGCACATGTTCCCACCTTTAGAAAGTTGCTTGAAATGAGAAAAATCATAACTATGAAATAAAGACTGGCTGTTTGGTTGAGTACTTTTTTGAATGGAGACCAATTAGGTGTCAATTTATTCACGTTATTGACTATGTGGTCTATCTTAATTGAAAATTTATCATAACTTGCACGTTTTAGGTACAAATATACATCAGCACACGACAACAAAAACCATAAACATATTCTTTTACATTGTGTTGACATTGTACATGAATCGATGTAATAGTCTGATATGAAAGAATTGTGTTTGTGTGATATTATTTCACCCACAAATCTGCGTATGAGTGCAGGCAGGATTGTGTGATCTGTTATGAAAAAAATTGTGGTGCTACCTGCGTGTGTGACTAACATATCATGTTGATTGTCCGATCATCACTTGTAGTCAACATACGTTGCTATACTAAAACGCACATAATTCTAGTTAAACTAATACAATTTTCGTGCATAATATTGCATTAAAGTTGGATGAACCTTGTTTATACAAAGTGCATACTAAATTGCACAAATGTTTGTTGAGCCATAACCTGGCTGTTATAAGCAAGGAAATCCCAATTTATATATTTGAATAAAAAAATCACGGTAGTATTAGTCCATAAATGTTGCAGGATTTATAAGCATAGAAAATTACACAAAATCACAAGGGAAACTTCATCTTGTGATGATTATCATATACCAGTGGTGTTCTTATAACCCAATAGCCCATTGTATAGGAAGATGCCAAGTAAAGAGATGAAATCCAAGCTAGTCGCCAAGTCCATTCTCCATCTGCAAATCCGTCGCCCTATGCAATGTTGCTACATCTTTGGATTAGTTACTACGCTTCACTACTCCTTTGTGAATTCATCTCACCTTATTGATGTCTAATATGTGTGCTCAATCAGTGTGCACTAAGCTTTGTCACATCCTTAGAGTTATCATCTTGTATGTTTGATCTATAAGCACTAGCAACTTTACCAAATGAGATTTTTCCTAATAATAAGTTGTCTTTGAACGTCGTTTTAACAAACTTAACCAACAATCATTCATGTAGCCAATAATAATATAGTTATTTAGATAATAGAACAAACATTCATAATACTATCCATAAAATAGATAAAACATATCTAAAATGATTGTTATCGATTTAGTGTCAAATTAGTTTAATTTTAGCAATAATTTCCAAAAGGGGCGCAATAATGTGCAAATGGGTAAAACCGTAAAATTTAGATTCAAAATGTAAAACTAACAAACACGATTTTAATGGAAGAAACAACGTCCAAATCTGACCTTGTACACAAAAGATATCACAAGCAAAATTTTCAAGATTTATAGGCAATTAACTAACTTAATTACTATCACCAATTAATAATTACGCCTTAATCCTCCATATAATCTTTCTTGCCCTTTCTCATCTCCAGGCCGCTCATGAATTTCCAAACACATTGTTTCACTATCCTGTCCTCCTTTCTCTTTCATCTCTTAAGGAAAATCGAAACCAACGAAACCATCACTCTCCTCTATGCGAACTCATCCTCAACGCCAAGCCTCATCAAACCCGACTCCTTCATGAAAAATGCGCTTATGCCCCGATCCTAGAACACATGCCTAATGCAATTCACTTGAGCATTCTGGACGGTACCTCATTGATCAGTCATTGCTCTAAATTCATTTCTCTACATGTTGTTGATCTTCATTCCTCCTGTTGTCATCCAAATCGATCTAGTTTGATGCCCATTGATGGTCATTCCCCAAACTTTTATCAAGTGCTACATAACTAGTATGAGGTTGAAGAGAAAATCTATAAAAATTCAAAAAATCTAGATTTGTATGTTTATGACGAGTATATTGATCGATATGAATTTTTGAATAACAAAAAGTGGCGGCCATGATTTTTGATGAGGAAAATTGTTACAATAAGCGACCAATAAGATTAAAGGTTAGTGGATAACGAGGGGGTATTTATAGTGTTATTATATTGAATTGTTTTGAATTCTCTATTTAAAAATTACACTCGTTTTAATTTCTCATGAACAAATAGTACATCTAATTGATACGGAATTGCTAAAATTATCATATAATTTCCCTTCATCATCATCTTCTTTATATAGATGTTTGCTTGCGTTTATTTTAACATTAAGTTGAAATCTATACTAAATGAAATGGCCATTTGTAATATAGGTAATTGTTAACCCATCTTTTCATAAGATTGTCAAGCCAAGGATTTCTGGTTATTGGAGTTCTCAAGACTGGATTACGGAGTTGGGAAAACCCAGAAAGACTCACATAAAGCTGCAGAGATCATGAAAAGTATGTGGTGATCATTATTATTCCTTAGGTTCTCCAAGGTTCAATATTTAGGGATCGATATTTATGAATTGGTGTAATCCCCTAAGTCTACAGGGATCAGTGTCCAGGAATAGGTATTAGGAGATCAGTATTCAAGGATTGCAATAAATCCTCTAAGTATTCGAGGATCAGTGTTTAAGGACTGATGTAAATCCCCTATGTCTTTGCGGATTGGTATTTAAGAATTAGTGTAAATTCCTTAAGTCCTTAGGGATCGATATTTAGGGATCGGTATTTGGAGATCAGTATTTAAGGATTGGTGTAAATCCTCTAAGTCTTCGAGGATCAGTACTCCGGGATTGATATTTAAGGGTTGGTGTAAATTTCCTTAGTCTTCAGGGATCAGTATTCGAGGATCAATATTAAAGAGTTGGTGTAAATCCACTATCTTACCGGATCAATATTTAGGCATTAAAATTTAGGGATCAGTATATTTTGACTTAGGCTTTTGGACCCCTTGGACCGCATTTACCGCACACCAGTCGCCTTTCCCTCCAATTCTCACATATAAATACCCCTTTAGGATACGAGAAATGGATCTTTTTTTGGCTTGGGATTCTTGTGGGTTGGAGAAACTCCTAGATATCTTCTTGGCTTATGATCTTTTTACGCTCTAGAATTTTCCTCTTGGCTCCCCTAAGAAAGGATTGTTGCCATGGATAGCACCTAACTTCTTTTCTCTTCATTTATGTAAACCAAAATGATTGTACTTGTAATCATACAGTATAAAAAATAAAGATTACCTCAAAATGGACGTAGGTATGACATGCTAAACCACTATACATTCTTGGTGTTCTATACTTTTTTAGTATTATGTGTCAGGATTAGCTGCTTTATTCTTTGTTTTCTTTCTAGATTTGAGTGTTGCGTTTGATTAACTAAAATAACCATTAACGTTTTGGCATGTCAGGAAGGGACGAATATCTTTGGACTTGGATTGCATAAGGAGCCAGATTTGTCTCAGATTCAATCATGGTAAAAAGGAAGATGTCTGACACTACAACTCATGCGTATGGAGCAGGATTGGAAGGAAGCTAGTAGGTTTCCTCCACTGGGAACCCCTCTATCTATCTAACCCAGGAAGATATGGATGGAGTGGTGAAGGGTTTGTAAACAAGCATGGGACGAAAAGAGGAACTCTTAGAAATCAAGAGGTGGCAATGAATGCATTTTTTTCTCGGATGGAAGGATTTGATTGACTGTCAAGTAAGGGAATTATTGTTGGAACAGGTGCAAGTGGCACCCTAGGGTCGCATTGGGACTCGTGGGCAATTCTTCTAAATTAGCCCCAGATCAGGTCAATCCCTTAATTGGTGTCGATCTCAAGATCGGTGTCAATTCCTGGATTGGTACCGATTTAGCTCAACTAGAGGGTAACTCCCCCAATCCTGATGGAAGACAGGCTCATGATGTTCTGGTTGGTCATACTTTGAATTTTGGAGTTAGAAATGCGGCTCAAGCGCAAAAGGGCAAGGGGTTGGATGCCGAAATAGCTCCTACAGTTTTAGAAGTTAGGTTTGTGCCCATGACAGCTCATTTGGTCAGAGTCAAACCAGATTTTCACAATGGGAAGCAACAAATAGCTCAGACTGGATTAGAGACTGGGGGTGTCGGTGCAGGCTTGGAAGATTGGAGGTAGTTGCTTGGAAGTTGAAATCGAATCGTGGATGTGATTCGATGATTTACCCATTTTGGGGCATCCTACTTAGACCTTTACTATGTGAATCACAACCATTCACTCAAGATATCAGGAATTCTCAGAACCCACCAGATATCAAGTTGCCGATACTGGATGCTTATGATGGTAGGAAGGATCCCGCCGCCCATTTGATGTGCTATATGCGCCATATGGAAGTGCTAGTGGTGTCATACAACATCATGGCAAAGTGCTTTCAACTTTACATCGTTGCCAAGAGATTCAGGCATTTGGAATAAAAAAACATTGGAAGCTGGAATATTCTGATTTAAAAGTTCATTGTATAGTTCAAGGCCCATATTTATCGACCAAAAATGTTATGACTCTCGCAACGATCAAACAAAGGTCTGGAGAAACTTTGTGAAAGTTTTCGGAAAATTTTAATGCAATGATGGCATCAGTAGAGTGACTAGAACCGTCTATGGTATTAACGGCTGCTGTTTGTAGAATTCTGGACAAGTTTTCAAAGTTTTGTTTTAGTGGTATCTACCAAGGTACCTTGGCGAATTTTATTTTAAGATAGACAAATTTCTCCAGGAAGAGGATGCAAGAACTAATAAAGAAGTTCATGGGGTTAACATCGGTAAGGGCGTAGAATCATCAGAATCTAGAAAAGTGAAGGATAAAGGTAAGGGATTAGTTTCATTTAGGAATGATTGATATGTGCAGCAACGGGGGAACCAAAATTCCCTTTGTACACAGAACTCACTTCTTCTTTAGAAGAGATTTATTAGGTGCTCATAGGACAGCTCCATTCAGAAAGCCTCCCAAGAGGGAGCCAACTAAAAGGGAAAGGGGATGTCAGTAAACACTGTTTATTTCTTGAGCTAGATGGCAATAATACAAGTGAGTGTAAACATCATCAGGATATGATTAAGGAGTATGTAAGATGTGAAGAGCTGGAACAGTATGTCAAGAATTGAACCATAGTACTGAAACAAGCACAACCAACCACTATAACTCGGAATAGGAGAGATCTAGGAATTGGGTCACAAGGAATCAACATCAATTAATTTGGATCTTTTTGGACTCTTTGGATTCTTGTCTTTTGGATTTGGGTACTTGGACTTTTGCGTTTTGGATTTTGACAGTTCAGTTTTCTAGTTTTTTGGATTCTGGCTCTTTAGTTTTCTAGTTTTTGGTTTTAAATGGTTACATCGGCCTAACTTTGTATGGGATTAGAATTTAATCCTTAGGCATGCACTGTACCCGTGTAACACCCCGCAATTTTGTAACAATTAAATAATTAAATAATGCATATAAGAAAAAGAAAATTTTGAAGAGCTTCCAGAATCTGGCCACTGGAGTAGCGTCATTACGTTCGTGGCGATGTTCTGGTCAATTTAGACCTATGGATTGCAGTAAATAAATTTAAGATGAAAGAGATACCTTCAAATGAAGCATTATATTGTAGTAAAACATGAAATTATGGTAAAAGAAGGACAATGACTACCATTGTATCTAAACCTATTAACAAAAGACGTCATAACTCAGTTGGTTAAGGCATTGGATATGTAACATAGAGGTCAGGGGTTTGAACCCCGACAACGACAAATTTTTTTAATCTTTATTTTAGAGAGGGCCAACTGAAAATACAAATATATGTACGCATACAAATTCAAAATTCAAAAGGATAGGAATGTACATATAAGAAAATACAGAAATTATATATATATATATATATATATATATATATATATATATAAGAGAACATATATATATGCATGAACATGAATAAAGGAAAAATAATGGTAATGTATAATCTAAATAAATTCATACATTGAAAAGGAGGGAAATTAGTACAATTTTTATTGCATTATGAAAGGTAAGAAATAAATGCAGTGCAATAAGTATATGCATTGAAAAAAAAATGAATTAATAAATTTAATTGCATGGAAACAATGAAAATGAGAAAAGATGTATATACATGACAATTAAGAGTTTTAATGCATTCAAAATAAATGGAAAAGTTAAACAATGAAAGTTGCAACAATAAATGAATGCATTAAGAGGCAAATTGGTCATATACGAAAATAAAGGCGTGCAATTAGAATAGAAATAAAGCAATTAATTAATGCATATTTGAAAAGTAAGGAATAATGGAACATGAATATTAATAAAGTTGCATGCAATATTTAAAAGAATAATGAATGCGATGCAATGGAAATTGCATGACAACATTAAAGAGAAAAAGAGGAAAGTATAGAATAAAAGATAAGAACACATATATGCAAATAAGAAGGCACATACAGTTAAATAAAAAGGAGCAAGGAAAGCAATGTATGTGCAAGTGAATACAATACATGAATTGAGAAATTAAAGCAAAAAAGGGGAATGCTATAAAAATGTTCTTAATATAAAGAAAGAGTTAGCAATGCAAAGCAATCAATAAAGAAATGTCATAAGAATTAAATGTATAAAGAAGGGAAGTTAGTGTGAATAACACACAATGAAATTTAAGAAGAAATGCGCTGTAAATGGTAGATAAATGCATTAATTAGAAAGAAAGTAGTTTAATAAGAAATAGGTTTAATAAGAAAGCGGTTTAATAAGAAAAAGGTTTAATAGGAAAGAAATTTTAAAAGAGAGAAGTTAGGAATTAATTGAACCAAAAAAGGTAAATTAGGAACAAAATAAAAAGTTGTTCGCATTTAGAAGCTTTGTATACACATACGGATTGCTTATGAATAAATATAATTTAAATAGAAGATAGTGCGCAATATACAACGCACCTGAACTGTTTTTGAACGTTTAGTGACGTGGTCGGTTCTGATGGATTGTGATTCAGATATAAAGGACCAGGTTTCTCCGATACACTTATAAATAAGTCTGTCGAGCTAATCCTAAACCTCATATTTCCGAGGCTACACTGAAGCTCTGTCATTCCTCTTCCTTAAGATCTGTTCAGAAATTTAGATTATTATTAGTTAGAAGATGTTAAATCAAGATCCGAAGGAAAGGAATTGACGCCAATAAAAGGTTGTTCAGAATCATGAAAAGTAAGGTGATTTTCTAGATCCAATCTATTCAAGTTTCTTCCTCTTTCCTTCCTTTCTCTTTTAGTAAAACAATCAATCCATGATTATTAGGTTTTGGATCCAATTAAGGGAAAAACCATGGATACTAAAACTGGATCAGATCCAGAATTGGGAAAGCATATAAGGTGAGTGGGTTTAAGCTATAACATTTTAGATAATAATATAATATCCTTTAGCATTCCCCACTATGTATAATTGAAACATGATATGTTGAGATGTTAAAAAAATGATGATAATGACTAAAGTGACAAGTATGATATGTGAGAATAATTAATATGCTAAGATATTAATTTGTTATGTTGGAACATAAGCTTGTCAAATCTTACATAGCAATTACTATTGTTTCAATTCCACGTTAATATGTGACAATTGTATACCCGAGCCATTAACGGTAGAAATTGAGTACAATACATGTTAGTTTACGTGATTTGGGAAACTGCATGATTAAATGATTACCGGTTAGAATTAAATACATGAATATGGATTTGGGCATAAATCAAATTATGGATAAAGACCTTAATTTGGGCATATGGTACATAATGAATATGACTTGGTAAAGGGGCATGAAAAACCTATAATGAAATAGGAATAATGGTTAAAGAACGAACATGCCTAGATTCACAGTAATTTGACACTGTAACGCTCTTAGACATGAGGTTAGATTGCACTTGTGATAAAAGTCTTACCGGAGTAGCCCGACATATCCAACATTCACAAGTGGTAAATCTAATGTGAGGGGTCTAAGTTCATAACTAAAACATGTAATGGTGCTAAGACTCGAGGTTAAGTCGACTTGTGGTAGAAGTCTGCCCAGAACCGCCCGGCAAATCCAGCATCCACAAGCGTAGGCTTAATGAGAGGTCTAGTGCATAAATGAATACATATATAAATATATGTAAATAGAAGGAATGATAAACAACATTAATTGTAATTAATGGGAATAAATGGAATTGAAAGAAAGACACAACGGTAAAGAAAAATAAAAAGATTAGAATGGATGGGGAATGATAATGACCCACTGTAAATAATTTAAGTAGGCTTGTCCTAGGGACAAGTGGAAAATATAACTTATGTTATAATAAGTGATAAAAAGGGAATGGAATAACTTATGTAAGAAGATAAGTTATACTCAATTAAAAATTGAGTAAATTAGGAGAACAATAATCTGAAATCTATGGATAAGGACAACATAAGTCATGTCTATAGAAAGAAACTTATTAATGGACATTGGTTGAGAACTAAATTAATAAGTAAGCAACGTTAAGTTGTAAAGACATCATAAGAGAGAATTATGATTAAATAAGAAAGAATGAGGTAACTCAGGAAATGAGGTAAGTTATATTTAATCATAAATGTTAAGGGACATGTTAAATAAAAAACATGTGAATTAAGATACACTTAATTACATATTAAGTAGAACATGTTATTGTAACCTTGAATCGAACAAGAATATAAAAGGATTGTCGATTACAGACCTTGGACCACAATCTAGAGAATAACATGTTGTGGGATTATTAATAAACTTAAATGGGTTAAGTTATATAACTGAAATTAATAAGCAAGAGGAACTTGGTAACTTGATTAAGAATTCAATATGAATGGGAATAACCAGGTTAAATGGAAACCTGATAAGGTAAAGCAAGCGCGTAAAAGAATGTTTAGACATAGGGTCTAATAACATATTAAAGTAAGGCGCTTGGACCAGTCCATACGCTTGGGGGCGAATAACCCAACGGGGTAGATCATCGTAGTGTTATAAGACACGAAGGGAGCACACGCTAATCTGATTTTTCTGTCGGCTCCAAAGGATTGGAAGGGGAAGCACGTGGCTTCCTGAGATTCGTAAGGTGCTCTTGGTAGTCCTCTGTGAGGTGGCATATGTTTAGGCTGTGCTCGCAGAGGTTGGGTTTGCGCCTTGACTGCAAAAGTAGCTTTGCAGTCAGAATGCTGTGACGCGGTGACACCAGGGTGATTCGGCGGTTTCCTCAATGGAGACGCGAAGGTTCACGACCAACAAGGATAGTAGATCGTCGGGTACCCGTCATCGGCAGCCAGTGGGATGCGAAACGTTTGAGAAGATAGATAAGTATCAGAGCCGAAGGTTACCAGATTAGATAAAAGTTTCTGAAAATTATTTTCAAAAAGGTTTTAAAAGAAAGATTTTTTCAAAAAGAAAAGCCTGTTTTGAAAAACATATTCCCCAAAGCCATATGTAATATCCTTCGATCCTTTGTCTAAATCTCTTTCCTTCTCGTTTCAGCATGTCTAGGGAACCTAACATTCCAGAGGGTGTTACGATACCTGGCTGGTTCCGTAGGTATCTAGAGGCTACGGCGCTTGCTGAAGGCCAAGGAAACATTCCTCCCCTGGTTGCACCCATCGTTCCTCCTCCTCCTCCTCTAAGAGCAGATAATTTCGCTAAAATCTGCAAAGATTTTTATGCCATGGGAGGGAAGCCATTCGGTGGAACCGAAACATTCGTAGAGGCAAGGAATTGGCTCAAGGAGACCGAGGACTTGTTTGTAATATTTGAATCAGAAGATCGAAGGAAGATTCAGTTAGCTGCCTGGCTACTGAAAGACGAAGCCTCGTTCTGTTGGAAAGTAACCCAAGCTGGACGTCCGGTGGAGAGATGGGATGATTTTAGGATGAGGTTTGAAATGAAGTTTCTTTCCCAAGCTGAGAAAAGCATGAAAATGGAGAGGTTCTTGGCGCTCAAACAAGGAAACATGACTGTTAAAGAATATATGAACAAATTTAACCGGCTAGAAAGATTTGGATTGGAATTGGTAGATACTCCGCATAAGAAAGCTTTGCGGTTTGCTAAAGGGCTGAATGAACCCTTCATGGGTTAGCTATGTCCCATATTCCAATGGGAGCTACTTTTGAAAGGCTTGTTGATATGGCCATGATGCATGAGGAAGACAAGAAAAAAAAGGAAGTAAATGCTTAGGAAACAATGCAAAACAAGAAGGTATGGCCCAAGAAAGGGCAGCATCCACAACAGCGATAAGAGGAAGTGTCACAGTTGTGGACGAGAGGGTTACTTGGTCAAGGACTGCAAAAGATGGATGAATACTTGCTACAATTGTGGAGAGGTCGGACACTTTGCTAGGGGATGCCCGAAGAAACAGGGACCACAGGGACAAGGTCAAAGGGAAGGAGCTTATGGGGGGCAGGTGCATGCTCTCGCGATCAGTGCTCCAGATAGAGGTAGGAAAATTTCCGTGGAAGGTTTGATTTCTCTTTCTAATCATCCTATTAGAACTCTTTTTGATTATGGCGCTTCCCATTCATTTATATCTAGTCCTGTGGTTGAATCTCTGCACTTAATACTAGTATGGTAGTGGATCCCGTAGTTGTCTCAAACCTCAGTGGTGGTTCAGCTCATTTATCTATGATTTGTTGGGGTTCGAGAATATCTGTGTTAGGCGTCGAATTTGAATGCGATGCATATGTGCTCGGGTTTATGGGCTATGGGTTGATCCTAGGAATGGATCGGCTAACCATGTATAATGCCATTCTAGATTGCGAGAGGAGGGTCGTTAGGCTTCTGACCTGTCATAGGAGGACCCTCTAGCTTTGTTGTGACCCGCAAGGATCAGTTATGCTTAGTTTCTTAGGGTCTCTTGATGCATCTATCGATGATCTGCAATCTGTTCTAGTAGTCCAGGATTACCCTGATGTTTTTGATGAGGTACGGGGCTTACCCCCGAGGCGCGAAATCGATTTTCGCATATATTTGGTGGACAATGCCAAGCCAGTTGCATTACTAGTGCGCCATATGGCTTCAAGCGAAAGGAGGGAGCTTAGCAAGCAAGTAGGGGAGCTACTTGAGAAATGGTTTATCAGGCGAAGTATATCTGATTGGGGTGCTCCAGTAGTATTCATGACTAAGGAGGATGGTTCGCTTCATTTGTGTGTGGACTATAGAGAGTTGAACAAACTCACAAAGAAGAATAGGCACCCACTTCCGAGGATATATGACTTGTTTGACCAACTTGTTGGTGCCTCGGTATTTTCTCAGTTAGACTTGGCCATGGGGTTTCATCAGTTGAGGGTGGCTGAGGACAGTATAGATAAGACCGCTTTTAGGAATCTAGATAGTTTCCTTGAATGGCTCGTAATGCCTTTTGGGTTGACGAATGCACCCGCCTATTTTGTTGATCTGATGAGTAGGGTGTTTCGGGAGTTCCTAAACAAGTTCGTCGTAGTCTTTGTCGATGATATCTTGATATTCTCAAAGAGTGAGGAAGAACATGCCTTGCATATAAGGGAGGTTTTGAAAACTTTGTGTACGCATCAGCTTAAGGCAAAGTTCTCCAAATGCCATGTTTGGAGAAAAGAGGTAATATTCCTAGGGCATGTGGTTTCTAAAGAAGGAATAGTATTAGATCTCGCAAAGGTGGTTATAGTTTAGGAATGGCAGATTCCAAAGAATGCAGCAGAGGTGAGAAGCTTTCTGGGGTTAGCAGGCTATTATAGGAAGTTCATTAAGGACTTCGCAAAGATATCAGCTCACTCACAAGGCTGACGAAGAAGAACTTAGCGTTTTCGTGGGATATAGATTGTGATGTTGCTTTCCAACGATTGAAGAGGGCTCTGACAACAACCCCGATCTTGACCTTGCCCGATGGAAACAAAGTGTTTACAATATACACTGATGCATGTTGTACAGGGCTTGGTACGGTTCTGATGCAAGAGGGAAGGGTAGTATGTTATGGAGGGAGACGGCTAAGGGTTCATGAGAAGAACTACCCTACCCATGATTTAGAGCAAGCTGCCAAAGTATTTGCGCTTAAGATGTGGCGCCATTATTTTCTTGGAGAGAAGTTCGAGTTGTATACTGATCATAAATCTCTTAAGTACTTGTTTTCGCAACAAGTTCTTAATCTGAGGCAGCAAAGGTGGATGGAGTTGTTAGCATCCTATTACTTCGATATTTCTTATACTCCTGGCAAGGGTAACGTAGTGGCAAACGCACTGAGTAGACATAGGATGACTTTAAGTCCTCTATTTGTGGAAAGGAAAAGCTTGGAGTTCATATCAAATTTTGACTTTAGACCCTCCACCGAGCTTTTGCCTAGTTCATTTGCATCGCTAGAGATATGACCTACTCTTATGGATCAGATAGGAGCTTCGTAGCGAAATGATCCATATATTTCAGACATCTTGGATAGGCTCAGTAAAAGGGGGACTTTTAGTCACCTCAATGATATTCCATAGATGATAAAGGGTGGTTGCGACGAGATGGAAGGCTTTGTGTTCCTCAAACTGGGAGTTTGCTAATGACAGTCCTAGAAGATGCCCATTATTCTAAGATTACTATTCATCCAGGCGGTGATAAGATGTATAAGGATATAAAGAGGGTTTTCTTTTAGGTTGGGATGAAGAAAGATGTGGCATAGTTTGTTTCTCAATGTTTAGTTTGTCATCAAGTCAAAGCTGAGCAAAAGAAGCCCGGTGGTTTACTTCATCCTTTGGAGGTTCCACATTGGAAGTGGGAGAGCGTCTCTTTGGATTTCATAGATGGTTTGCCTAGACCAAAGAAAGGCAACACCAGTATTTGGGTGGTAGTAGATTGACTTACTAAGAGCGCCCATTTCATTCCAGTTAAGAGTAAGAGGACGGCAGCATGGTTGGCAACAATATATGTTCGAGAGACAATCCATCTTCATGGAGTACCTTCCAGCATCGTAAGCGATCGTGACCCCATCTTCACTAGTGAGTTTTGTAGGAGTTTGCAAGAAGCATTAGGTACACAGTTACGTTTGAGCACCGATTATCATCCTCAGACCGATGGGCAAACGGAGAGGGTGAACAGAGTGCTAGAAGATCTTTTGAGGCTGTGTATCCTAGACTTCAGAGGGACTTGGGAAGAGCATCTTCCTTTAGTAGAGTTTGCCTATAACAACAATTATCAAGCTAGTATTGGCATGACACCCTTCAAATCATTGTACGAATGACCCTATAGATCATCAACTTGTTGGTGGGAATCTACAAAAAGGCTATTGCTTGGACCAGATATGGTTAGAGAAATGTCCGAGAAGACTGATCTTATTAGACGACGAATGAAGACCGCTCAAGACAGGTAGAAATCCTGCACAGACAAGAGAATGACTGACATTGAATTTAAAGTAGGAGACATGGTTTTCATTAAAGTGTCACCCTTGCGGAATGTGGTTCGCTTCGGATCCGTACGGAAGTTGGCACCAAGATTCATAGGGCCATTTCCCATAACAGAAAGGATTGGCCAAATGGTCTATAGAGTAAAGATGCCAGAAAGACTATCCGGCGTTCATGATGTTTTCCACGTTTCTCATTTGCGGAAGTGCTTGCATGATACAACAGAAGTAGTTGAGCCAAGTATATTGGAAGAAGTAGAGGTAGAATGGGAGGCGGCAGTCAGACGAGCTTCTTCCCTTATTCTTGGATCAGAAGTTAAGAAGCTACGCAATAAAGGAATCAAGTTGGTGAAGGTTCAGTGGGGAGATAACCCATAGGATGCAACTTGGGAGGCCGAAGAGAAGATTCATGCTTCATATCCTTTTCTTTTCGAGGGTATGTTCTGAACTCCTTTCCCAAAGCCTTTATTTATGCTTGTTTCTATCATTTAAGTATGTCCTATCGATAGAATCTTCGACCTTAGGTAGGAATCCTATGGATGTAAACATGTGTTTGAGACATGTTATGTTTGGTGGATGCAAATGGATGCAAGTGTTTGCTAGCGGTTGCTCGTGGATGCGTATACACACACATTAGGCACTAGATCGACTCAATCACTCTCATATTGCATATGGATGTGTTTGCATTTTCTTTTCTTTTAATGGATGAAATATGATGTATCATCATATGGATGTTGCATTTGGACGGATATTTGGGCACCCATGTAGAACTTACATGTTATAATAGAATTACTGCATACATGTTGGATTCATGACACTAACATACATTGCATTAAGGAGGTCGACTGAATCAGTAGACCGCCCGATCTTCGCATTAGTATTGGAACATATACACACACCTTTGCATAAGTTCATATAAGCATTAGAGGCCTTTAAGGACAATGGATGTCTGTGATCGGTGGATGAGCTGATGGGTGATGGATGGTAGGATATACATTCTTCTTAACTTGGAGATTTCGGGGACGAAATCCTTTGAGTAGGAGAGAATGTAACACCCCGTAATTTTAACAACATTAAAGAGGATAAATTTAATAATAATTAATTTAGAATTAAGCAAAACGGACTGCGCCATTGCGTCCATCTCGAAATTCTGGTCAAGATAGACATTTGGTTTGCGTAAAACGGACATCGTATGAAGAAGTTATGAGGGTTTGAAGTTTGTATACGTGCAAGAAAATTATATATATAATTAAATTTAGAAAATAAAAAATCATTCAAAAGTCAAAATTCCGAAGGCGGCAAATTTCCCTCCCCAGGGGAGTCGACCCCATAGAGGGGGTGTCGACCCCATAGAGTGGACCCCTCAAGGGGGTGTCGACCCGTGGGTCGACCCCCTAAGGGGTAGGTCACCCCCTAGGGCTGAGGTGGCAGGTCGAATTCTGGGGGCTGGCAGCTATAAATACAGGCTCGTTTCTCTTGTTTTCTTCACTAAAAATCAATGGAGGCCTAAATGCTGCCGGTGCCTGGACTGAATCAAAACTCTTTCTTCTTCCGCAATCAAGGTTTAGAGATTCAAGTGTATATCTGAGATTCAACCTTCGCTTTTCTCATTCTATTGTTCTAGATCTGAACACTATGAGTTTTAAGTTGCTTTTAGATTTAAATAAATAAAAAGTACACATGATAGGACAGTAATTTGGATCTATCCCTGTGACCGAATCGCATCAGATCTGTTGTAATTTGTGAACCCATGATACTCTGAATTATCTATGACTTGGATCTCAACCTTTATCATGTTAGATCTACTTTTGATTATGGATCTAATTTATTATTTAGATCATCTTGTACCTATCATGTTGTGGTTAATTTGGATCTGCCATTAGTTGGACATCTGAATCCATATTTAGATCTAATCATGCCTATTATGACATCCCTTCTATGTTGGAACCCATTTATTATCACAAGTTCACCGATCTGTTCGTCTTAACATTATGCTGTTAAAAGTTTATGCAAATTCTGTTAGAATAATCATTTCTGTCATCTTCCCTTTACGCTTCCCCTTTTAATTCATATAGCCAGGCTATTTTCGAGCCTAGGCATGCCGCTAAATTATGTGAATGCGTTAGTTAGGAAAGAGGGGAAAACATTGAAATTGGGCATATCTTGTGAACAGGGAATTTAGGCATAATTGGTAAAAAGGTGAAAATTGGCATAATTTAGAAAATGTATATGTATATGAATTTGGACATATAATTCATTACGAACGTATTTGATAAAAAGGGGCATGAAACCTGTAACCTATAACAACATAGGTAAAATTGGCTAATAATGGAATGCCTAGGATTACAGTAATTAGAAACTATAACTGCGCCTAGACACGAGGTTAGATTATACTTGTGGTGGAAGTCTGCCCGGAACCGCCCGACATATCCAGCGACCACAAGTGGTGAATCTAACGTGAGAGTCTAGGTGCACAAATACGAGACGTGCTAAGACACGAGGTTAAGCCCGATTTGTGGAATAAGTCTACCTGGACCTGCCCGGCATGTCCAGCATCCACAAATGGTAAGCTTAATGTGGGAGATCTAGCATACTATGACTATAAATACAAATATTGTAACAAACCTTGAATGCTTAACCTAGTTTATTCCATAGGGATTGTATGGACATGAACTTGAATAGGGGTTAAGTAAATATGTTTGAACAGGGGGTGGGTTAAGTAAATCTGAGGGGGTGGGTAATATGTATGTATAGGCCCACAAACTTAACCTGATAGGGTTATGTAATTAATGACACCTAATGGTAAGTATAACCTGTGGAAATGTTGTAGTTATGTAATTAAAGACACCTTAGGGTAAGCATAACTTATGGAAATGATAAGGTTATGTAATTAAAGATACGTCGTTAGGTAAGCATAACCGGTAGAAATCCTAGAGGGGATACAAGACAAAGGGGAGGACTTGTGTCATATTGTGTGGAACCCATTTCAGTCAGTAACACTTAATAGGTATCAAACGAGTACTGCGAACTAGGTCGGAGTTGGGGCACACTTATTAGGCTGAATGTAAGAGATCCAAACGAGGAGGACGGTGTGGGCGGCGCAAACCGACCAGGGACATGTGCGTGCATGGGCCGGGTAGAGGGGGATAAGACGACCGTGACACCAGTAGATATGGTTGTGCACATCAACGAAGGGTTTCCACTTTAGGAAAGTGATACCTCCTACTGCGGGGTCAGCACATGGTATCTACGTAGTAGGGAGCCGATCGATTAGGATAGTGATTAGGATACACTCGGACGTATGCCTAAGTCTGCCACCTTATAGTTATTGGGATCATCTCATTCTGTTGATACTAGTATCAGTGCAGAGAATACGAGTAATCATTAGAGAAGCGTATACACTCTATCATATTTACCTTGTCTTACCTACCTTTTATAGTGTTATCTTTCTTATCCACTTTATATGCCTGTCATGCTCCTTTTACTTGTTTACTTGCTAAAAGTAACTGGAATCGCCAGACTTTATGTTTGATCCTTTTTATTTTCTCATCTTTCTTCCGTTCCCTCACAGGTTCTCAGGGTGGGAATACTCAGGCTTGACCGTGATTCTGCTTTCATTTTGCTGGATCTGCTTAGATGTATGGCTCAAGCTCCTATCCTTGCTACTATGGATATATTTTATTTGGGGAATTTTGCTTCTTTTATGTACTCTTATGTTTTAAAGTACAAGACAGTAGTTTTTATGATGTAATGGTTTTTATGTATTTCAGAGATGTGATATTTTTGAACCACGATGCTTTATGATTAATGAAGTTTTTAATTCCGCTGTCATTTTATATCTGTCGGAATTCGGGTTGTTACTTCTGGTATCAGAGCTTAGGTTTAGGATTCTTATATAGATAGTGAGTGAACGTATTTTTATTTTAAAAATAATAACTAAGTATAATATATATACCTAGATCCAAAGAGGAATCCACTAAATAGAAAGAGTATAATATGGTAAGAAATGAGATATTTGTTTTGTACACTAAAGGAATGAATAAGGAAATTTGAGACCCTTAGGAAATTTAGGTGGGAAGCGTACAATATATATTTTGTATGGAAGGAAGGTGAATCCCATATGATGATTATTTTAAGTTAGTGGGTTTGGTAGTAAAACCTTATAAATTGGAAAAGGTTAGAAAGAAAAAAAAATGGATCAGGAATATATATAGTTGAGAGAATTGACCTTGTGGAAGTGACTAAGAAAGCTTGAAAATTTGGAAACCCGCTTTGAGTCTAACCCCATTATTAACTTTTAAGAACTTGAATTTTTATATGTTTTGGGAAAATGGTTTATGGTGTTTATAAGTTTAATCTTAAAAGTTGTAGTTTTAAATATGTAAAGTACATATAGAGTTTTAAAGTAAAATGGGGTATATTTTGGAAAACAATGATTTATTGTGAAGATTTTGTCTTAAATCTCAGTAAAAAGGTGCATACAATAGAGTGTGCATAGCTTGCTAGTTTTTTTTATATATTATATGAAAGGGTTAAAAGTAAAAAACGGAAAATGTTGCATTTTGATTTTAGTAAAGAATGTTTTGAAATCTCTATTCTTTTAACAATAAACTGTTTGATCTTTTCTTTGTCAGTGGTGGCATAGTCCTAAAATACTTGGCCCTTAATTGTATTTGTGTAAAGCATTTATTTCCTATTTTAGTTAGAAGGCTTATTTGAAAACTAAACTTAGGTCATTGGATTAAATTAAATAAGCTAAGAGAGGAAGATGTCATAACTAAAATGGAATTAATAAATTCAATGAAGCAACAAATATGATGGTTAAGTAAAATAAAATTTTTAAGAAAAGATGAATAAGAATGAAAATTTTCCAAGATAAGTTGAAAAAGCTTTCTTATGTGGGTTGTGCTTGGATAGGAAAATATGGAATTTTTGTATAGTAGTTACATAAAATCCAATTACAAATAGAAAAGGTACATAAAAAGAAAAACGGAAGATGTAAATTTTTTCCGCTTTATACCTTTTTGTAACATAAGAAGTCGAATTTAGAAAATTAGATTTTTCTGAAATTTGAGAAATAAAGTTGGTTGGTAGGATTTTGGATGCAATAATTGGATGAGCTACGCTCTTACTCAGTGAGAATGTGAGAAAAATTGGATGAAAAAACATTTTGATTTTCAAAATATTGCATTCATATAGAACTTCCAGTATATTTAGAATGTGAGCATCATATTTTAAAAGGATTTTTGAAAAATTTGCATACACATAGGAGGTAGCGCTTAGGATTACATGCATTATTATGTTTTATTTCACTTTGCACAAGTGAACAATGTTTGCAAAAATTGGATGCACACATGATGGATGTATATTATGTGAGGGGTTAATTGATTTTTACCCTTATCAAATTTCGAGGACGAAATTTCCTAAGGGTGGGAGAATGTAACACCCCACATTTTTGTAACAATAAAATAATACATATAAGAAAAAGAAAAAATTGAAGAGCTTCCAGAATTTGACCACGGGTGTAGCGTCATTACGTTCGTGCGATTTTCTGGTCAATTTAGACCTATGGATTGCAGAAAACCGATTTGAGATGAAAGAGATACCTTTAAATGAAGCATTGCAACAAAACATGAAAATAAGATAAAAGAAGGAGAACAATGACTATCATTGTTTCTAAACTTATTAACAAAAGACTTTATAGCTTAGTTGGTTAAGGCAATGGATATGTAACATAGAGGTCCGGGGTTCGAACCCCGGTAGCGACATAAATTTTTTTATCTTTGTTTTAGAGAGGGCCAACTGAACATACAAATATATGTATGCATACAAATTTAAAACCTGAAAGGATAGGAATGTTCATATAAGAATATATATATATATATATATATATATATATATATATATAAGAGAACATATATGTATGTGCATGAATAAAGGAAAAATAATGGTAATGTGTAATCTAAATAAATTCATACATTTAAGACGAGGAAAATTAGTACAATTTTTAATGCATTAAGAAAGGTAAGAAATAAATGCAATGCAATAAGTATATGCTTTGAAAACAATGAATTAATAAATTTAATTGCATGCAAACAATGAAAATGAGAAAAGATGTATATGCATGACAATTAAGAGTTTTAATGCATGCAAGATAAATGGAAAAGTTAAACAACGAAAGATGCAATAATAAATGAATGCATTAAGAGGCAAATTGGTCATATATGAAAATGAAGGCATGCAATTAGAATAGAAATAAAGTAATTAATTAATGCATATTTGAAAAGTAAGGAATAATGGCATATGGATAATAATAAAGTTATATGCAATATTTAAAAAAATAGTGAATGCGATGCAATGGAAATTGCATGACAACATTAAAGAGAAAAAGAGGAAAGTATTGAATAAAAGATAAGAATGCATTAATGCAAATAAGAAGGCACATACAGTTAAATAAAAAGGAGCAAGGAAAGCAATGTATGTGCAAGTGAATAAAATACATGAATTGAGAATTAATGCAAAAATGGGGAACACTACAAAAATGTTCTTAATATAAAGAAAGAGCTATCAACGCAAAGCAATCAATAAAGAAATGTCATAAGAATTAAATGTATAAAGAAGGGAAATTAGTGTGAATAACACACTATGAAATTTAAGAAGAAATGCGCTATAAATGGTAGATAAATGCATTAATTAGAAAGAAAGCAGTTTAATAAGAAAGAGGTTTAATAAGAAAGCAGTTTAATAAGAAAGAGGTTTAATAGGAAAGAAGTTTTAAAAGAGAGAAGTTAGGAATTAATTGATCCAAGAAAGGTAAATTAGGAATAAAATAAAAAGTTGTTCGCATTGAGAAACTTTGTTTATGCATAAGGATTGCTTATGAATAAAAAGCGGTTGCCTCAATGGTGAAGCGAAGGGTCACGACCAATAAGGATAGTAGATTGTTGGGTACCCGTCATCGACAGCCAGTGGGATGCGAAAAGAATAGAGCTAAAACCAACAAACCATACGCCTTTCACTATCAAGGTACGGTGGTTGAGGGAAAATGCCAACTGGATGTTTAGATTGTTTGTTAGGGGCTAGTCGTTTAGCTCTTGTAGTCTTTACTAGTCGAGGGAGGGGCCAAGGTGGGGCCATAGCCACTATGAAAACAGACCCTAGGAATATCTGTATATAAAGGCTCTTAAAGTTGGTCCTGTACAGATAAGGAAAAACTCCCGACCAAGTTACGTGTTTCTTGTATAGCCCTGTCATGAAACTCGGTGCACATTAGAGGACGTGCGGTTAGCTATAATTGACGATACGTATATGGGACAGTCTAGATACATGCATATCATCTCTGGGTGGTGTATCATATACTTGAGGTCATTACTCCGGTATGAAATATGATTCGATAGACGGTGGTAGTCCGTACGCTTACACAGCGAAGTAATGAGCGATATATGTGGAACGTTACATTGATATGTAGAGATACATACGTCACCCCGGCATAGGATGAGGGACTGCGGTCATTTCTGTGGTATTACGGTAGAGACCGTGCGAGTAGGGTACCATGGGGTGTCCTTAATTTTGGGGTAGCTACATATATATTATATTAGGTTAATCCACTGGGGAGTAAATGGGTACGACGTGTGTGTAAGCCTTGAGTGCTGTTAACCCAAGTAACCTAATAAATAAGAAAAATATGATTGAACGGTATATGTAGGATTATCCAAAGTGTATAATTTAAATCAAGTCACCAGAACTTGTGTTCTGAACCCCTCCTCATAACATACTCGCAGGTTAGATTTGTTGCAGAGACATGATAGCTTTGGATATTGGTTAAGCAGTATTATTAATACGGTAAGGCAACACTTTGACTATATTATATTTTATCCTTTCCGTTGTGAGATATTTTCTGAGCTTTGACATATTTTATGTCTCTGTCTTTTCTGCAGGATAGCAGAGCAAACCAATCCAAGTTTCGATAGATTGGAATTTTGAAAAAAAATCAGTCTGTCGGAATTCGGGTTGTTACAACCCGTCAATAAACCATCCACGTTTTTGTTAATAAATTTATAATCAGAAACTGCTATGTCGGCTCACTCATATTCTTAATTAGGATGTAATCTCCAAACCTTCTCTGTACCCGATTATAAACTGTTAGCTTTCGTTTGGACTTGTAATTAATTAGAAATTTTGAACTTTAATGAGATTACTTTACTTGTATGGATTATACTCGTAATGTATGGAATCAGAAATTGGAATTTCAAACATTAATAAACTGGTCCCCAAATACAGATTATGCTTGGGAAGAGCTGGAACTATACTCGATTGGATATGGACGTTTTGTCATAATTTGGAAAAACGATTCACCTCGTTTTTTATGGGTATGGATTATACTCACTTTGGTAAGATACAATGAGGCCATGGATTTTGGATTGGATTTACCTAGTTTCCTAGACATTCAAAACTGGATTTTGGATAACCTAGATTTGGTTTTCTCTTATAATACAATATGGAGTGATCATGGGATTCTACTTGGACTTCTCTGGGATTGCGTCTTTTGGATTCATGGATTTTTGGACTATACTAAGCACATCTTCAACAGAAAGACAAGTTTTAGGGAACTAGCCTTGATTCTCCTTTTTACAAGGTCGTCACGCTTTGGATTTCCAGTTATCAAAATGCATAGAACATGAGTACAAACTTGGGAAAACTTGGAAAGAATCGCATGAAGTCGCATATTTCTCAAAAACTTGGATTTTAGGTGAAATATGTGGGGATCGATATTACTCCATATGTCTACGGGGATCGATACTCAGGGATCGGTATTTAAAAATTGGTGTAAATCCCCTATGCCTTCGAGGATCGGTATTTAGGTATCAGTATTTAAGGATTGATGTAAATACCCTAAGTCTTTTGAGATGTATATTCAGGGATTAGTATTCGGGGATCAAGTATTGGTGTAAATCCCCTTAGTATTCAGGGATCGGTATTTAAGGATAAGTGAAAATCCTATATGTCTTAGTGGATTTGTATTCAAGGATTGGTATTCGAGGATCGATATTTCAGGATTGGTGTAGATCTCCTAAGTCTTCGAGGATCAATATTCAGGGATCAGTATTCTGGGATCAGTATAAGGATTGGTGTAAATCCACTGTCTTCAGGAATAGGTATTCAGGGATCGATATATTTTTCTTGGGCTTCGGTTCCTTTTGGGCAGCATTTCCCATGCACCTGCTGCCTTTTCCTCTAATTATCAATTATAAATACCCCTTTGAGATACGAGAAATGGAACTTTTTTAACTTGGCTTGGGATTCTGTGACGGCCCGCCCCGCACCAACCGACATTTACTCCAAAAGTGCGCTGTACACATGTTCAGTTGGCACGGAACGGGTCGCCAGAAGGAAAAGGAAGAAGGAAATGAACATGCAAGGAACCTGTAGAATGTCTCACAGCGCATAGATCAAAATATAATAATAACATACTTGACATAAAACAGGAGAGACAGTGCATAAGCTGAAAATCAGAACTAAACATCATAGCAGCGGAAATTCAGAATACAGCTTATTACAACTTTCAAACTGTCTCATAGCAAAGTAAGATAAATGAGGTACACTACTAATGCCCAAGTAGCGACCCTCAACGACACAGGGAGAATGTGTATATATATATAATACATGGAAGCCTCCTGCCCGCCTCCGAGTCAGCTACTCGCACATCACCAGCTAACCTGTCTCTAGTCTGCTCGTGTGAGCACCCAGAGTAATAAGAGGTGACATAAAACTCTGGGTCAGACATAAAGCCTGGTATGAGCGATAAGCATCTAAAGTGAACAATAACAGGTAGACTAAAACATAACTGAACCTGGACCTGCAACCAAAGAGTTAGCACTACATACTGTACAACACTCTAAGGTATCATATCAAACTGTGTAAAGATACGGAGGTGTGGGAGGTGTGCATGTCACAATGATAGCAAACAAATCAAGAATAGCATCCATCCTCACATCTCTCACTCAGTGCGTAAAGCAAACAATATTCACCACTTCGATCACCCAACATTCCTTGCTACGATCACTTTGCCCCATGAAGTCATAAATGGCTTCACTGCACTGATAACGTAGCCACTAATTCCTCGCTATGTCCACTTGCCCCATGGAGTTATTCACCCCATCTGCGCTGGCTCATAGCCTTACAAATCCTTACTATGTCCACTTGCCCCATGGAGTTATTCACCCCATCTGCGCTGGCTCATAGCCTTACAAATCCTTACTATGTCCACTTGCCCCATGGAGTTATTCACCCCATCTGCGCTGGCTCATAGCCTTACTACGCATCACCTTGCCCCTCAGGTCATAACGACCCTACTGCACTGATAACGTAGTCTTGCTACCATCACTTTGCCCCTCAGGTCATAATGACCCTACTGCACTGATAAGTAGCCCATCATTCCTTTTTAGTGGTGAATCGAAGTCATGAACGTCGACAACTCCTTAGCACACGTCCCGCAGCAAAGTCCAACCATGAAGTGAACTCATTGGTTCCCAACTGGTTCCGGGATCCTGAGCTCTAACTTCCATTTGGACTACCTTTGCATCTCGGGTTATTGGTCATCACAATTGAATCGGATCGGATCAGCCTTCACATTCTTCGTCGGATCGGATCGGCCTCTGCGTTCGGATCGGATCGCGCCTCTTGCATCGGATCGGGTCGTGGTCCTTCAGCTCGTGGCTCCTCTTCCTGATTCGGATCGGTGTCACTACTTCGGATCGGATCGGGTTGCTTCATCCGGGTCGGGTCGTATCTTCTGATCGGGTCGGATCGTCTCGCCCCAGTACCCTCGACTCGTGAACTCTCCACCGTCTTCTGGTTCGGATCGGGAATGCTTGTTGGTTCGGATCGGGCTCCTACTACCGGATCGTGCCACCTAACTTGAGTCGTGACCAACTCCTTCAAACGGATCATGACGCCCAGCTGGAACGGATCGAGTCGCGCTCCCCTTCACCGATCCGATCCGGATTCTGGGTCATTTCCTGCATGTTTCGTGCGACTGTTTTTACACCATTCGACGGCGTTTTTGACCAATCTAACACTTCTAAACAACCAAAAAGCATACCATACAGTCATAGCAACATGTAGTGTCGATCCCAAACATCAAAACATAAATCATAGCATATAAAATGGATCAAACATACCCAAAATCCCAAATCTCCCCTTAAGCATACTTAGGTGAAACTAATGATAGGATTATCATAACTTAACCAAATTATCCCAAATTCATATCAGAGGTCTAAAACATCATTCCGAATTTTATAAATATTTTTCCAGAATTTTATCATGTTTAAATTCGCTAATTAACACTAATCAACCCTAATTAGCCATAATTAGTGCAAAACTAAGCAAATCACTCACCTTAGCCACCAAACAAACTAAGATTTGAAATGATTCTCTGATTTGATGCGAATTTAAATACCAAGCAGCAGCTCCTTTGTTAATTTGGTGAAGATCCTTCTTGATTAGGGGTTGCTAAGCCAAATCCTTAACCTAAAGGTGATTTGGAGGTGGTTTAGAGGTTGGAGGCCATTTTTAGGGATCCTTGGTGATAAGTGGAGGCTAGAAAACTGAAATGGAATGATTCTCCATCTCATTTCAGCCCTCCCATAACCCTAATCCCGAAATGGGTTATGAGCCTACTCACTAATCACCCGTTTTGGCCCGGCTAAGCAGTTTTTCACCCTCCAAACCTTGTTTCAGCCATATCTCCCAAATGGTAAGTCCGTTTGGCTATTATGACCACTCTGCGGAAAGAGAAACCATCAAACGAATCTAATGGAAGTGGTTTCAGGTCAAAATTCCTTCCCTATCAAAAGTTATGGCCAAAACAGTACCGACTAGGGGCAAAATGGTCATTTAAAAATCGACAAAAATCATGAACAGGGGAAATGACTCTAATAAATGTTTCCCAAAGTTACATGACCATACAACTTCACACGGGAAAGAAATAAATATTCTACAATCCTATGATGTGTAGAATACGGGTCGTTACACTCTCCCCCCCTTAAGAAATTTCGCCCCCGAAATTCCCTAATCAAAACACACACAAGGATCCCGCATGCCTATCAATCATAAAACAACCATCAAACATGCAAAACAAGCAAAACAAGTCTATCCTAGCATGCGGAATAACTAAATCGCAAAGTAAATCTTACCAGGCAAAGAGTTCTGGATAAGCCTTTCTAATGCTCTCCTCTGTCTCCCAAGCACAATCATTCTCGTCCTCGCCCCACTGAACCTTGACTAGCTTCACCGACTTTCTTCGAAGTTGCTTCGTATCGTGCCCCACAATACGAATCGGCTTGCGGTTCCCAACCGCCTCAGGTTCTACTTCGAAGTCCTCTAACTGATCAGGTGAAATAGTCACATCTGAGTCGTGAACGAACTTCCTCAGCTGGGAAACATGAAATACATTATGAACTCCCGCCATTTTCTCTGGTAAGCCAACTCTATACGCCAAATTCCCGACTAATTCAAGAACAGGGAACGGGCCAACAAATCTTGGTGCCAACTTGCCTCTCCTGCCAAATCGAATCATGCTCTTCAACGGAGAGATCTTTACAAACACCAAGTCACCAATGGAGAATTTCAAGTCTCTTCTCCTCTTATCGGCATAGCTTTTCTGCCTATCTTGAGCAGCTTTCATTCGTTGCTGAATGATCTTAATCTTATCCGAAGTTTCTCTCACCACATCTGGTCCAAGCACAAACTTCTCGCCAGTCTCTATCCAACATGATGGTGAGTTGCACGGTCTTCCGTACAAAGCTTCATATGGAGCCATACCGATACTGGATTGGTAGCTATTATTATATGCAAACTCTACTAGATGCAAATGGTCATCCCATGATCCACCAAAATCCAATATACATGCTCTCAAGAGATCTTCCAATATACGATTCACCCTCTCCGTCTGACCGTCGGTCTGAGGATGATATGCGGTACTGAGATGTAATCCTGACCCTAGAGCCTCCTGTAAGCTCTTCCAAAACCCACTAGTGAACAACGGGTCTCGGTCACTCACAATGCTTTTGGGTACTCCATGAAATCTCACTACCCACTTCATATACAATTCTGCCAACTTGGCTGCCGTTCTGGTCGATTTGACTGGTATAAATCTTGCGCTCTTAGTCAATCGATCCACAATTACCCAAATGCTATCATATCCCGATCTAGTCCTTGGTAAACCATCGATGAAATCCATCGAGACTTGCTCCCATTTCCATTCGGGAATTTCTAATGGTTGCAACAACCCACTAGGCTTCTTTTGCTCGGCTTTAACTAGATGACAATTCATGCATTTGGATAAAAACTTCCCAACGTCTCTTTTCATCCCTTCCCAGTAGTAAGTCTGTCTCATGTCTCGATACATCTTATTACCACCAGGATGTATAGTCAGTTTTGAGTGATGACATTCTCTAAGCACTTCATCTCTCAATCCATTCACGTTGGGCACAACTAGTCTTCCATCCTTTCGAAGCCATCTATCCCGATCAAGCCCATACCCATTCATCTCCTTATCGATACCCATCTCTAACTTGGAGATGATTTCCAATAGGTTAGGATCGTCCCTCTGATTAGAACCAATCCGCTCTATCAAAGTGGGTCTGATCGTCAAACTAGCTAGCATAACCGGATCCAATTCGCACTTTGGTCTGAAATCAAACCCCGCGATAAACTCCAGTTGCTTCCATTCAAGAAACATTGCCCCTAAGCTGGCATGTCTCCTACTCAAGGCATCGGCTACCGCATTACCTTTCCCAGGTGTATACGCGATATCAAAATCATACGAAGCCAAGAACTCTAACCATCTCTGCTGATGGAGATTCAGATCTTTCTGGGAGAAGAGATACTTTAACGATTTATGATCGGTAAACAACTCAAATCTTTCTCCCAAGAGATAGTGTCTCCACATCTTTAGCGCAAACACGATCGCTGCCAATTCCAAATCATGGGTAGGATACTTCTTCTCATGCGGCTTTAGCTGTCGACTAGCATAAGCTACAACCCTACCTCCTTGCATCAATACTGCACCTAGTCCGGTACCACAAGCATCCGTGTATACCGTCATCTCTTCATTCCCTTTAGGAATGATTAACACTGGCGCACGCGTCAGCCTCTCTTTTAGACTTTTGAAGGCATCCTCACACACTCCGTCCCAGACGAAGGACTGATTCTTCTTAGTCAACTGAGTCAACGGTGCTGCTATCTTGGAGAAGTCCTGGATAAACTAACGATAATATCCAGCTAATCCCAAGAAACTTCTTACATCTGTAGCATTCTTGGGCGTATGCCAATCTTGTACCGTAGCCACCTTTGCAGGGTCCACGGCAATACCACTCTCTGAAACAACATGACCCAAGAATCTCACTTCCCTTCTCCAAAAATGACACTTAGAGAATTTCGCTTTCAATTGGTGTTTCCTCAACACCTCCATCACTATCCTCAAGTGCCCCTTGTGTTCCTCCTCTGTCCTTGAGTAAACAAGGATATCATCCACGAACACAAGAACAAACTTATTCAACTGATCTCTGAATACTCGATTCATAAGATCCACAAAATAGGCTGGTGCATTGGTCAACCCAAACGGCATAACCAACCACTCATAAAATCCAAACGGCGTCCTAAATGCCGTTTTCGGAACACTCTCATCTGCTACTCGAAGCTGATGAAATCCTGTCGCGAGGTCCAACTGGGAGAACACTCTTTCTCCTTCCAGCTGATCAAACAAATCATCTATCCGCGGTAGAGGATACTTATTCTTCCTCGTTACCTTATTCAACTCGCGATAGTCCACACACAAACGAAGGGAACCATCTGCCTTAGTGGCAAACACAACTGGTGCTCCCCACTCGGAGACACTCCTTCTAATCAATCCCTTCTTCAAAAGATTGCTGACTTGCACCCCGAGCTCTCGCTGCTCCTTTGGTGCCATACGACGAAGTGGCATCACTACAGGTCTGGCATCTTTCACTAAATCAATACGGAACTCAATCTCTCGGTGTGGTGGAAGCCCGGTCACCTCCTCGAAGACGTCTGGATACTGGCCAACCACGGGCACATCTGACAACTCATCCTGCGGGATGTCGAGGGAATTTACAAAACTAGCCATAACCCCGTCACTAGGTAGGCTACCAAACACTACCCTCCGCCCATCATCCGCCCTCACTGTCACCAAAAAGCCCTCACAGTCTACCACCACCCCGTATCTTTGGAGCCAATCGACTCCCAATATAATGCCATACCCAGTAAAGCCCAAAACAAAGCAATCACATACAAACATACATCCATGACTCGATAAGACCAAATTCCTGCAAATCATACTAAGGCTAGTCGAACCACCAATCAGGTTCGTCACAATCAATGGTCTATCGACTATCTTGGGTTCCAGTCCCAACCTATCTACCAGGTCACTAGATATGAAGGAACGGGAAGCCCCAGTATCAAACAAAACTCGAACTGGTATATCATAAATAGAAAGCATACCTTGAATAACAACATTCTTTCCTTTCTCCGCCGCAGTTGGGGCATTCGACGAAGAAGGAATAGCATCAAGAGCATATGCTTTCACAATCTGCTTCTCCTTAAGAGGTTGCGGACACTTATCCTTGAAATGTCCCACTTGACCACAGTTGAAGCACTTCTTATCCGCTGGCTTGGCCCGACAATCTTTAGCATAATGGCCTTTCTTTCCACAGCTGAAGCACTCAACATCCTTCTTGCTCTTTTTCTGGCCACCTTTTGATTGGTCCTGCTTCCTCTTATTCTGAGAGCTATTCTTGCCTCCACCGCCTGCTTGCGGCTTTGGCCCTTCAGCAGATGCAGCCTCGGTCTTTGACTTAGGGTAAAGACTCTCTGACCTCAAAGCTTTTCCCACGATCGATTCAAAAGTCTCATCGATGTGGTTGATAAGCCTTTCCCCCAAGTACCCATCCAAACCAGTAATGAACTTCTCATTCTTCTTCTCAGGAGTATCAATGAGAGACAGTCCATACTTCGACAAAGTGTCGAACTCAGCAATATAATCAGAAACTGCCCTGCCACCCTGCTTGAGTTCCAGGAACCTCTTGAACAGTACCGACTTCTGGGCAGCTGGAATAAACTTCTCGCTAAAGCGAGCCTTGAACTGAACCCAAGTAACCTGGTCCTCTGGAGTGGCTGTTCTTATAGCATTCCACCAATTCATCGCTCGCCCTTGCAGCTGACGAGACGCTAGCCTTCTCTTCATCGCATCCTCCAGCCCCAAGTCATCAAAGATACGATCACAGCTATCCATCCAATCTTTAACATCTGTGGCCGACTCCGTTCCGTGGAACGGCTTCCCACCAAGATTAGTGTAATCTTTGCATAACTTGGCGAAATCGACCCTAGGCGCCTGCACTACTGGGCCAACACCAGCTCCGGGATTGGGAACTGCCCCTTGCACTTCTCTAAGCATGTCTCTCATGAGGTTGGTAAATATCGCCCTCATGTCAGCGGCATTCCCATTATTGGCCCCTCTACCGGTACCTCTAACATGTCGGCACATCGTCAATCTGAAAAAGGAAAACGATCAACGACCCCATAGTGGTACTAGTGCAGTGCAACTTCATTCTTATACTACTAATAGTATATATACACATAGCTTTTTGAAAACCAAAGTAATCACAAATACGCGCTCTCATATACGTACTAACTCTCCCTAGTGTCTTTCCCTAGGTTAACTACGCAACCTAGAGCTCTGATACCAAGTGTGACGGCCCGCCCCGCACCAACTGACATTTACTCCAAAAGTGCGCTGTACACATGTTTAGTTGGCACGGAACGGGTCGCCAGAAGGAAAAGGAAGAAGGAAATGAACATGCAAGGAACCTGTAGAATGTCTCACAGTGCATAGATCAAAATATAATAATAACATACTTGACATAAAATAGGAGAGATAGTGCATAAGCTGAAAATCAGAACTAAACATCATAGCAGCGGAAATTCAGAATACAGCTTATTACAACTTTCAAACTGTCTCAAAGCAAAGTAAGATAAATGAGGTACACTACTAATGCCCAAGTAGCGACCCTCAACGACACAGGGAGAATGTGTGTATATATATAATACATGGAAGCCTCCTGCCCGCCTCCGAGTCAGCTACTCGCACATCACCAGCTAACCTGTCTCTAGTCTGCTCGTGTGAGCACCCAGAGTAATAAGAGGAGACATAAAACTCTGGGTCAGACATAAAGCCTGGTATGAGCGATAAGCATCTAAAGTGAACAATAACAGGTAGACTAAAACATACCTGAACCTGGACCTGCAACCAAAGAGTTAGCACTACATACTGTACAACACTCTAAGGTATCATATCAAACTGTGTAAAGATACGGAGGTGGGGGAGGTGTGCATGTCACAGTGATAGCAAATAAATCAAGCATAGCATCCATCCTCACATCTCTCACTCAGTGCGTAAAGCATACGATATTCACCACTTCGATCACCCAACATTCCTTGCTACGATCACTTTGCCCCATGAAGTCATAAATGGCTTCACTGCACTGATAACGTAGCCACTAATTCCTCGCTATGTCCACTTGCCCCATGGAGTTATTCACCCCATCTGCGCTGGCTCATAGCCTTACAAATCCTTACTATGTCCACTTGCCCCATGGAGTTATTCACCCCATCTGCGCTGGCTCATAGCCTTACAAATCCTTACTATGTCCACTTGCCCCATGGAGTTATTCACCCCATCTGCGCTGGCTCATAGCCTTACTACGCATCACCTTGCCCCTCAGGTCATAACGACCCTACTGCATTGATAACGTAGTCTTGCTACCATCACTTTGCCCCTCAGGTCATAATGACCCTACTGCACTGATAAGTAGCCCATCATTCCTTTTTAGTGGTGAATCGAAGTCATGAACGTCGACAACTCCTTAGCACACGTCCCGCAGTAAAGTCCAACCATGAAGTGAACTCATTGGTTCCCAACTGTTCCGGGATCCTGAGCTCTAACTTCCATTTGGACTACCTTTGCATCTCGGGTTATTGGTCATCACAATTGAATCAGATCGGATCAGCCTTCACATTCTTCGTCGGATCGGATCGGCCTCTGCGTTCGGATTGGATCGCGCCTCTTGCATCGGATCGGGTCGTGGTCCTTCAGCTCGTGGCTCCTCTTCCTGATTCGGATCGGTGTCACTACTTCGGATCGGATCGGGTTGCTTCATCCGGGTCGGGTCGTATCTTCTGATCGGGTCGGATCGTCTCGCCCCAGTACCCTCGACTCGTGAACTCTCCACCGTCTTCTGGTTCGGATCGGGAATGCTTGTTGGTTCGGATCGGGCTCCTACTACCGGATCGTGCCACCTAACTTGAGTCGTGACCAACTCCTTCAAACGGATCGTGACGCCCAGCTGGAACGGATCGAGTCGCGCTCCCCTTCACCGATCCGATCCGGATTCTTGGTCATTTCCTGCATGTTTCCTGCGACTGTTTTTACGCCATTCGACAGCGTTTTTGACCAATCTAGCACTTCTAAACAACCAAAAAGCATACCATATAGTCATAGCAACATGTAGTGTCGATCCCAAACATCAAAACATAAATCATAGCATATAAAATGGATCAAACATACCCAAAATCCCAAATCTCCCCTTAAGCATACTTAGGTGAAACTAATGATAGGATTATCATAACTTAACCAAATTATCCCAAATTCATATCAGAGGTCTAAAACATCATTCCGAATTTTATAAATATTTTTCCAGAATTTTATCATGTTTAAATTCGCTAATTAACACTAATCAACCCTAATTAGCCATAATTAGTGCAAAACTAAGCAAATCACTCACCTTAGCCACAAAACAAACTAAGATCTGAAATGATTCTCTGATTTGATGCGAATTTCAATACCAAACAGCAGCTCCTTTGTTAATTTGGTGAAGATCCTTCTTGATTAGGGGTTGCTAAGCCAAATCCTTAACCTAAAGGTGATTTGGAGGTGGTTTAGAGGTTGGAGGCCATTTTTAGGGATCCTTGGTGATAAGTGGAGGCTAGAAAACTGAAATGGAATGATTCTCCATCTCATTTCAGCCCTCCCATAACCCTAATCCCGAAATGGGTTATGGGCCTACTCATTAATCACCCGTTTTGGCCCGACTAAGCAGTTTTTCACCCTCCAAACCTTGTTTCAGCCATATCTCCCAAATGGTAAGTCCGTTTGGCTATTATGACCACTTAGCGGAAAGAGAAACCATCAAACGAATCTAATGGAAGTGGTTTCAGGTCAAAATTCCTTCCCTATCAAAAGTTATGTCCAAAACAGTACCGACTAGGGGCAAAATGGTCATTTAAAAATCGACAAAAATCATGAACAGGGGAAATGACTCTAATAAATGTTTCCCAAAGTTACATGACCATACAACTTCACACGGGAAAGAAATAAATATTCTACAATCCTATGATGTGTAGAATACGGGTCGTTACAGATTCTTTTGGTTTGGAAACATTCCTAGAGATCTTTTTGGCTTGGGATCATTTTAGACTTTAGCATTTTCCTCTTGGCTCTCATAAGCATGGATTTTTTCATGGTTAACACCTTACTTTTTTATCTTCAGTTATGCAAAACCAAAAGGATAGTACTTGTAATCATACAATATAAACAATAGAGATTACCTTTTAATGGACGTAAGCATGACTTGTCGAACGAGTATAAATTCTTGGTGTTCTTTATTTTTTCGAAATTCTTTGTCTAAATTTACTGCTTTATTGTATGATTGCTTTCTGGATTAGGGTATTATGTTTGATTAACCAAAACCAATGTCAACAGTAATTATACATAATCTAATGAAAAAAACACTATATAAACAGGAAATTTCATAAAACAAATTTATAAGTCGAATGTATCCAAATTACAATTGAAAAATAGCAGTTACATGTAGCAGTCAAAAAATTGAAATCGCAATACTACAACTTTAGAACGGTAGGTTTGCAATTGTTAATGTAGACTACAGTTAAAAAATAAACCTGCAATTTACAAACTGACAATGTCGAATTGCAATTGTGATAAAATGCAAGTGATAATTTAAAGTCACTGGCTCGCTATATGTACAATGAAAAATTAAAATCCAGTGGGTTTAGTCAAAATGATTATTATTCCTCTACAATTTATTTGTGGATATCAAGATGTCCACTTAATGCAATTTTAACACTAATGCAGCAAAATTGTATCCAAAATTATTTTGTGGTTTTTCGTCGAAGTAGTAACCTACAATGCACTGACCTATATTAAATGCCTAAATGAAATCAATGGAAGTCTTGAACATAGATTTCATTTCTTTGCTACATGAAACATTTACATCCATCAACAAATTAATCGTTAATAGTATGATTGATAAAAAGACATCCATGCCAAATTTTCAATCCCTAACTCACTATAAACTTACTAGATATAAGGGATACATATGATTGAAATGAGAATTTGTCGTTTATGTTTGTGAGGCATATAACTGCCTCACTATAACATACATTCAAGGAAATAGCAAGACATTAATAAACACTATGATATGTTCCAAACTCATGTGTCTTAAGCGTACATAATATCTCTACATGAATAAGGATCAATTTAGGTTAAATTGAAAAAAATAGAAGGATAAACAATGTTGGCTTTATAGCTTATCTGTTTATGGAAGCAAGTAGATGACTTTGTATTCAGTTTATAAATGTTAGGTTCAATTAAAGGCTAAATTTGTTTTTTCTTGGTCTTAAATTCTTCTTTATATTTTCAACATCAATTTTAGCAAAAGAAATTCTGTTATCAAATTATATGCTTTAATCATAACTATGTAACCGCAACTGTAAGATACAACAAAAACTATTTCAAAGGCTAAGCAAAACTTACACAAGAAAATTTGTTTGGAAGAAAGCAACTTATGCATAAGAATTCACAACAAATTCAATATATAACAATATGGATGTTTATTATCTTTAAAATCATATCCAGGTATGATGGCTATAATTTGTACGTTATTTAAATATTATTAGTTGCATGTTCTTATGAATTTTAATTCACAAACTAAACCAATTTTAATGTTTAACATAAAACCTATTCCAAGTAAAAATACTATAATAGAATTCGTAGTCGATTCAAGTATAATCCGCTTGAAGTTAGCGATCAAACAAAGAAAAATAATTTGTCAATTTAAAGGTCTAATCACAAATTTTTATTAGACTATATTTCCAAAATAGTTAATAAGCTAGGATTAATATCTGTATTAGTTGCATGTTTTCTATGGCATTGAACTATAATGTATGCCTGTATAATTAAGGTATGTAGAAGCACTGGTAGAACCATATTCATGTTACTGTAAGTTTGCATGTAAATCAATATTCGTATAAATTATATCTTTTCTTAATTATATTACTTAAAAATAATCCTAAATAAACATTAAAATACTCTTATTTCTTCAAATTTATTAACCTGACTTAAATTTTTGGATAAGGTAATGTTTCTCTATACCTTTATCTCCATTGTAGCCTAGGATAGCTCCCAATTTCTACCTGTGTAAATGAACTTTAGAGATGAGGTAATAAAATTTTAGGATGGAATTTTGCAAAGGGAGGAAAGAGGAATTTTGGCTATCATTTTTGTTTTTCTTTAACGAGTAAACATGAAACACATATAAAATTGATCAATTAGCTTAAATATGGTTATATATTTCCTTTATAGGGAAAATTTGATGAATTATTACTATTTTTTGTGCACTATATCTTCTGACTTTACAAAAAAAAAAAAAAAAAACCAAAACTCTGTTTTGGTTAAAGAAAATGTATCAAATTGCCCATAATTCATTTTGGATGAGGCTAATAACCTAATCAAAGAAAACTCAGGCTTTTTGCATAGATAACAGGTTGTAGCTGAACATTAAAGGTTTAAAAGCATGGAAAATTTACCAAGTTAAATTATTACAAATATGCATATGTAAATAAATCTCTTTCACCATGCTAACGTGCATGGCACTACCTGTACCTTGCATCAATAGTTCTTTTTTAACACCAATTCTATTCTTTCTTTTTTTGGTGAAACAACAATAAGCGAATATGGTAACAACTGAATAGTTGTGTAAAAAAAGTAATATTGTTAACTAGCTTCTTGACCTGTTTCCCAAAAGTACACAAGGCATGCTCGACTCAACACATCGCGTGACGTTAAAATCCGAAGTGTCGCAAAAATAGCCAAGGGTACAAGCATAGATGAATGAAGTCACATAAGTAAAGGCCTCACAACTCCTTAAAGTCATGCTCAAACCACATCCTTATACCCTTCTGTTTCGAACCCCTAAGGTTCGAACGCCTTATATATACAAAACCTCGGATCCCCTCAGCTCGTGTCCATCGGGTCCCTATATTTCGTATGCAACCATTTGAGCCTCTTCAGCTCGTACCACTTCCTCCAGAAACTTGCTTAGAATCCTTCGAAGCATGTACCTCGAACCCCTCGATACGAGTACGTTTCGTATCCCTTAGCCTCGACTCACTCTCCCTCAATTGCTTCGAACCACCCGCCTTCGTACCCAAGCCACTTCGACTCGTACCTCTCACCATCAAATCCCTCACACGCACTGAGTCTTGGGTCCCTCGAGTCGTACCATGATTTTGGCTCGCCCCTAATTACACTCAGCGATTCTCGTATCCTACGGGATATGAATCAGGTATCCATGGGATATGAAATTCGTATCCTACCAATGGGATATGAGTTTTAGTCACATGGAGCCGAGATTCGAGTCGTGCGCTTCCAGGGGTACGAGATTTTGTGTCGTGGTCCCCGATTCCCACATACTCCCACCTAACCACTCCACTATAGATACCCCCAACTCCATACTTCAAAAGGGTTGGGATTTAGTTGATTTGACACTCCTAGAGAGCTCCAAGTGACCTCTTCAATGGCATCCTTTCTTTGAGGAAGAAGAATGACAAAAGTGACTTTTTCCAATATTCATATAAGATGACTATGACTCCAAATCACATGGAAATGTTTGTAATTAAATGCCTAAAAGAGAATTTTAGCTTGTAACTCATTGTTGTGAATAAAATCCAAGCAACTATTCCAAAGTGGATGTAGTCCCCTCACGGGACCGAACCACTATAAATCTCTTGTGTCAATTACTGCTTTTCTGCACTTATTTTCCGTACGCGAAACTGCATTTCTAAAGTAAATAAGAAACTTGGATGTTATCGCCAGATTTTAGCGTCAACATTCTAGTGCTTTCACTGAGAAAAATCTAAGAATTACTCTTCCATCACACATTTCCATCTCGACTCTGACGCGCTTTAGGTTCCCCTCTAACCTGCCACCCAGTCAGTTTACGATGGCTAAGTGACCAAAGAGTACAATGATCGGCTCCGCTACCGCAACCGGAGCTGGAACATCCCAACAACCTTAACCAGCGGATACCCCAGCCGAATTGGACATCCATCCTTCGATGGACCCCGAGCCCCGAAAACTCAACCGCAAATTTACGCACTGAATAAAAAAATATGAAAATACGGCTCTCGAACTCAACTAGCCAATGAAAAACAACATCGACCTTATACATCAGCTCCAGGAGAGTCAATGAGTGCTCGCCCAACTCCACCTAGCTCAGAACAATCCCCGAGTGAGGCGTACTGTCTCTGAAACTTCTTTGTAATAACCAGAAAAGCGGAACAAATTATTTTTTTTTATTTTGGCAATTTTAATGAATTTTGAATATTTAAAATGATTTATTTTAAATAATAACGACTAGAAATTTATTTTGAATAGAATTAGAACGTATAAATTTATTTAAATCAAAGTTAAAACGAATAATTTTGTTTTAATTATATAAAGAGCCTGAATTGGCACGGTAGTTTGAAAATTCGATTTAAAATTTCAAATGAATGTACAGGATTCAAAATAAACCGGATTTTGGTAAAATCAAAAATATTGGAATCTATTTGAAAATATCTCCAAGGAATGTGAAAAATCCAGATATTCATAACGGGACTAAAAAGTTATGTCCAGTTGAAAATTCAGAAAAGTCGCTATGGAATTTATATAATATATAGCCCTTAAAAATAGCCATTTTGCAAACGACCTCCGTTTTCGATGAAACCACTTTTGTTGGATCTAGAATGTCAAATATTGTTGTATTCCAATATTCATAATTTTTGGAATTAATGTATGAGCATGGTGGATTTAAACGTGTTTGGTCAATTCAGTTTGAATTTAATCGACTGGAAAATGATCATTTTTCAAACGGTCTTCAAATTTGAAGAAATCAGTTTTGTTAGGACCGTATCGTTAAAACATAGCTAGGTTTATTTTTCAGGGATTTATGGAGCCAGTATGTGCCCCGGTAAATTAAAATGTGCATTTGAATTGAAAATATATTGATTTATATTTTAAATTTAAAGAAAAACTAGTCGAAACAGTCGAATTGGCTTATAAAACATATCCCGTTGTGTCCGGAATAGGGGTATTTGGCTAGGGGCGACATTCTTGGGTTTGATTTGGAGTTCAGATTGATAAACAAGAATTTTCGGAATTAAAATAACAAATTATTATATATATATATATATATATATATATATAGATATAGATATAAATATATAAGGCTATCATAAAACCCTAGTTCATGATCTCTTGGATGCCGCCGTCTTCAACATCTTGACGTCTGGGAGCTCCAAAAAAAATTCACCCCTTTTTCTCCTTATCCAGCAATCGATCCACATTCATTTCAAAGGCTAAATTAATGTGCACTCTAAGATCTCCACAATGATTAGATATGATCGATTATCATTGTAAGAATCATTCAAAATAGAGGCTCCATGCCCCGACAGTCGCACGCAATTCCAGGAGCGTGGGAGGCATCGATCGCCATGCCAATGGGTGACACGAGAAGGTGGCGCTCTGGCATAGCAGGCGGTGGTTACCGATTAGTCTCCGGCGTCCTCAATCGTCGTGCGCAGGGAAACCTTAGGAAGCAGCGAGGTTCGATCTTTAGCAGCCTGGAAGAAGAAGATGATGGCCTAGTTCCCCTAATTAAGGTTAATTACAACCTTAATTAAATTAGTTCAATATTGTTATAAAAATCTAAAATTTATATTTATGTTATTGTTGTAAAAATATATATTTTTATATATAACATTGAAATATAAATCTAATTTTTATATATAACATTGAAATAAAAATCTAATTTTTGTATATAGCATTGAAATAAAAATATGGTTTTTAAAAATAAAATTAGCATTACTTTTAAAAATATAAATAGCAAATGTTTTAAAAATATAAATAGCAAATGTTTCAAAAATAAAATTAGCATTACTTTTAAAAATAAAATTAGCATTACTTTTAAAAATATGTATAGCATATTTTTAAAAATAAAATAGCATGGTTTTAAAATGAAATGACATTGTTTTAAACATAAATAGCATGAAATAAAAATGTGAACTTTTATATATATGTAGCGATATAAAAATATGATTTTTATAATGTAAACATTGATATAAAAATATGATCTTTCTAATATATGATGTGTTATTAAAAATGGGATTTTTATCTATAAAGCGTGGTCATAAAAATGAGATTTTTATATAAACAGCATCATAATAAAAATGTGATTTTTATTTATAAATATATATAGCGTTGTTAAAAATAAGGTTTTTAATATAGAAATCGTGTGAGATAGATTGTGATGGAACTGACAGGAAGCTGAACGGAATCCAAATTGTCCAATAAAGACAGATGCAGTGGACCCCAAAAGGTGAGAGCTTCTCACTCTAATTTATTTTCTAGTTAAATAAATAAATATATATATATATATATATATATATATATATATATATATATATATTAGGATGCAGACGGTGCTTAGTAGCACCCGACACCTTTATATGAAACCATGTTTGTTTGGTTGCCTGGGTGATTGGTTTATTTGTTTGAATTTGGTTTGGGAAATGAATTGAACTGAATAGAATTGGTATGCATATGGCGCGAGCCATTAGTAGGCGAGGGATAAGGCTAGACCTTATTCCGGTTCTAGTATCACGCCGTTACGCTGCCGAAATTTACTAAAAAAGTTTGAACAATAAAAATATCATTTTTATTGTATAAATGAACTGTATAAAATATTCATGAGTTGAAATAAATATTTTATAGTTAAAAATATAATTTTTAGCGTGTATATGAATAAAATAAATATTCATTTACAAATCGAACGATTTATTTATGTACACATATTTAACTGATATTGATTGGGATGATATATTTTACACATCGCCCAACTGCACAAATAAGAATCAGTGTTTATTGTTTAAAAACCCCACACGGGTATTGGGATGATATTGGACATACACTAATCCCAATATTTAGTTTTATGTCAATCAATGATTGACAGACTGTTGTAAGCGTTAATTATTCATATTTAACGCTTATGCAGTTGTGTAATGCACTCTGGATGATGGTTGGCTGTGTTTGATTATTGTTGTGTACATGTGTATATGAAATCCATATAAATAAAATTATATGGTAATTGACTGTATCTGATTCCAATTCGGAAAGAACAAATATATTAAATTAAAGAATATTTTAAAATGACGAGTAGTGAATATTTTAAAATAACTAATATTTTAAAATAATATTCAGTAATGGATCAAGTTATGATTTTATGTCCGATTTGGGATGAGCACGAAAGTATTTAAATATATAAAGCCGTGTTGATTAAATTAACGCCATTTGGACGTGAACGATATTTATATCGATTTTATTCATTTTTAGAATGAATATAAAAAAGAAAGTAATTTCAAAATCTAATGTTTTGAAAATATTATCATTTATATATTAATGATACGGAATATTCAATTTTGATTTAAAATTGAATATGAAGTTGAAAACGTTTTAAAATGATTTATTAAATACGTTTTAAATGGAAATCGATGAAATATATATAAAATATATATATTATATATATAAAATGGCCTGTATAGAATGCACCGCGCTGCGACTGTTCACGAATTTCGACCATTGACTTCGCATGGAAATTACGGGATATCCGGCCGTCGGATTCTTCTAAAACCAGAACCGTTGGGTTCGTATCAAAAAGAGATTTCCAATGAATATAAGAGATTTCAAATCTAATGGTTGGATTTGGAATTATGTCCAAATCAAATTTAGAAAAGGTCGCTGTAAGTGTAGTTCGATGACCGTTTATGGAAATCGACTGAACGGACCTTGATAAAATTATTAAAAATATCAATAATTTGTGTAAAATCATAATAAATGATTTGGAAAGAATTGGGGTGAAAAATTCTACATTTGTAAAGACAAAAATATATTTTTATCAAAATGAACTAGTTATGAACTAGAATTATAATCCAATTATTTTTAAATAAATTAACTGGATTGAGAATGGATTTTAATATAACCAGAATTTCCAATATATGAATTGGAATGAATTTAAATCGAAATTATCTTCGGAATATTTCGATATTGGATTCCGTAATTATACGGATATTGTGGAGGAATTTGGAAGACAGTTATATCGTTATTCCAAATACGATATTTGTTGATTTCAGAATTTGATATTGAAAATAAGCTGATATATTTTCTATTCAGAGCCTAATATTTAATATCAAATGGGATTTTTTGGGTTTGTCATGAATGTTGTCTTCATTAACACTATTCTTAAACCCAGTTGAAAAAAGAATAAATCTTTTAATTAAGGCTATTACAATTTCCAGTTAATTAACATTTAATTGGAATAAAATGGAATGTGAATTGGATTTATTGTGAACTGTGTTTTTAATGCCATTCATTCTTTAACCTGATTTACAGTGAAATGTGATTTGGAATGTATAAATCTTTTATTAAGATTTAAAGGAAAATTCCCAAAGTAAAGTTTTCCAATTTAATACAATAAATTGGAATGGAATTCGATTGGATAATAATCGAAGTGAGCTTCTGTGGAGGAAGACTGTTAATATATATGGAATTTAAAAGGCTTTGTCGTTATTGCATTTATATTATTGGTTGCATGGAAGTTTATATCGACTGTATATATTGATCTATTTTCCGTGATGATTCCATAATTAATGGAATGGGATTTTGGGTTTACCGTGAACTGTGTTTTAACTGACATTAGTTTTTTAACCCAGTTAAAGATAAGATTAATTTATTAACTTTGAATAATCATTAAGTAATGATTTTTGAGATTAAAACTGAATTAGAGTTTTAATGAATCTTTAATTAGATTGGAATGTGAATGAGATAATTAAATTTATCGATGAAATGATCGAGAATGGAGTATCACCAGTTTTGCTCCAAGCGATAGTTAAATCTTTAATTAGATCTGAACGTGAAATGGTAATTAATTTTGCCTATAACATCGTGGTGTTAGATATGAAGTATTACTAGTTTTACTTCATGGGATGAATAGGTTGGGATTGAGAAATAAAATAAATGATTACTTCGGCAAGGATCGCTAATCCCGACTAGTTTGGATAAACCTTAATTTGGTCTGAATTGATATCCAAAGGAAGATTAAAGAATAAATTTAAAAGAATTTATCTTTGATAAAATTAATGGGAACCTTTCCCTAAAGATACGAATATTTGAATAAAGGAATATTCTGGATTGGAGTGAGGCGTATGTTGTGTTTAAAGCACTTATTTATATGTACGCGAGTTATTCAGAAGGACCAGGTTTATCCCATTCTGAATAACTGATTCGACGATATGTCGACAAGGAAGACGGTGGTTGAAGACCGGAGGTCTTCACATCATTTGGATGATTATTGATGTCTTGATTGGGCTGTACACCCAAGACGAGGTAATAAGTGGTGATCGTCCAGACGTACTTGGAGATCGACCGGATATGCGAGGACCTCTCTCCTGTATTGGACATATAGGACGAGGAATAAGGTGCCTCCGGTTTCGTTCAGACCCAAAACGAACTTGTAAATGGATGTGTGTCTGACATTGGATTTTATTCTATGTTGATTGATCTCTATTAAATATATATCTGTTTGGCGGCGGAGAATTTATTCTCTTGCTTAACGCCCTTCTCTGAGACGTACGAGCTCGGAGGTTATATACCGATAGACATCAGTCGCATGGCGTGAATTGCCTGTATGGAATGCTGAGATGCAAATGATTAAGGCTTCTGTTGAAAAGCAGAGTCTTGTGGTTGATGATCAAAGCACGGCTTTAATATAACATAGCTTTGTGTATAGCGTTAATTCGTGAGCCTCACACCCCAGTGTGAACAAGAAATGGGAGGGACTTCAGGGAGGGCATGCGTTCCCTTCTAGCTAGGAGTGGTGTCATGGTATGGAGCCCAAACATTTTACTCATTTGTATGTTGCATATTATTTGATGGATAGCAAGGCGCCTCGGATATATTGGTTACTACGGAGCCGATGGATATTGAGTCATCTGGCTCATTTATGCCCCATAGGGCGGGAAGACGCATGTTCAGGGATTTTAATCCACTTAAAATGTGGACCGACCTTGACGATCTAGGTGCAGTTGCGGCTGTTCCTGAGACATGGGCTAGATTGTCTCGAATTAGTAAAGGATGATCCCTTTGCCTTGGTTCACAGATGGAATCCAACTTCCAATACGACATTTCGATTTTAATTGTAGAGCCTAGTATGGCGACATGATAGATGGTACCGATGCCGCCTATGATTGATACATTTATATTTGAAGTTGTTATTAACACTATGCACTTATAATAGTATCAAATGATTTTTTTTTAAACGTACCAAGCATGTTTGGCTATTACAAGGGATAGGGCTATTATAAGGGAAAACCCTATCCTTTGGCTTGCGTTGCATTGTGTGATGGGACCTGAGTCTTATAATAGCTTCATTTTTCCAAAAAGCATTGCGCTGTTTTGTTATATGCATTAGTATTCATGGGAGGAATCCCGTTCCGTGTTATACGGCGTGGTCCTTTGATATATCTGATTTTAAAGTAATGTTTTAAATAACTGTTTTAGTTCTCACACCAGTCACATGAATGACCTGGAGTTTATTGTTTTAACCTAAACTAAAGGTGCCCCTATTTTCCATACGGGCAGCTAGTAGTTTTAGGTTTTGCAGATATTATATTCAGAGGATCCTGGGTTTACAGCTGGAGCTATATTCGAAACGCTCTGTATCCGTTTATCTCTTTCAGTTGTGTTATGTATTATTTTCCGCTGCTATGTAATGTATTTTAATCTATGATATTTTACAATGTGTAATATTTATTTATACTCTGTTATATTCTTGTACTCTGATGTAAATTGTTGTAATAACAATGAAATGTTCTTCTGTTTGTGTTCTGATTTGTCGTGTTCTCAACTCAATCCGGGCTTTCCTTTACGGGGAAGTTTGGGTCGTTACACGTGGTATTAGAGCTTTGGTTTACAGAGTTCGAGAACAAGACTATTAGAACCGAATGAAAGAATTCATCAGAGATTGGTTTAGTAATATCCAATAAGAATGACTCGTTAGTGATGGGATCAATAGTATCCCAGAATGAGTTGGAAGAGTACTATTTATTAAAAATAAAAATGAAAACAAATTTAGTTTTAAATTTTAAACCATATTATATGTATTTGAATATTTATTTTATATTGAATTTGGACAATCAAGTGTATATAGATTTTAATATACGTCTGATCCACGTGTATATGAAGTCTCAAATATACTGGATGGATATAGAATCACACTCTAGTCGCCCGGAGATGATACTGATGATTACTAGTACCATCATTGTTTATGTTCGAGTTTCGAAAGTGGGATATCTATATATTTCCAATTGACCGGTGTAAGAACCAAAATATAGATAGAATATATTGTTGTGATTTAGCATCAAAAATATGTTTTTTGACTATATATATTAAAAATATATGTTTGAAAATTTAATTAACCAATTGTTTGCTGGTTGTGTTGTTTGATTATTAGTGTAACTAATAAAAATATTGAAATGATAATTAATCAAACCAATATGAAAAAAGGTAAATGTAGTCAATTTTGAACTGAGTTGCAAATTGTTTGGAAAAATTGCATGCATGTACATATATATGTGTGAACAGGTCATAGCAGGGAAGCTAAGCAGAGGAATAAAATTGTATGCCCAACAAATAGGTACATGTTTACTAATTTATTGGGTTTGGATGATTTTATGAGCCGATTGGCTTTTTATTTTTATTTTTGGATGATGAGGGCCCTACATGGCTAGTTGTGGTTTTAAATGTCTCCCCGTACAAAGGAGGTTATGGTGGGTGTTAGCCAAATTTTTGAGAAATTAAAAATTCTTAGAAACTAAAAAGTTGAAGAATGAAAGCTAAACTGAAAGTTGAGATGATTGGTTAAACAACTTTTAGCTCCGTTCCTTTTCTAGGATGAAAAGATTTTAAGTGGGGGAGATTGTAACAACCCGGAAAATCGTAACCAATTTAAACTTTTTATTTTGGCAATTTTAAGGAATTTTGAATATTTAAAATGATTTATTATAAATAATAACAACTAGAAATTTATTTTGAATAGAACTAGAATGTATAAATTTATTTAAATCAAAGTTAAAACGAATAATTTTATTTTAATTATATAACGAGCCTGAAATGGCGCGGTAGTTTGAAAATTCAATTTCAAATTTCAAATGAATGTACAGGATTCAAAATAAACCGAATTTTGGTAAAACCAGAAATATTGGAATCTGTTTGAAAATATCTTTCCAACGAATGTGAAAAATCTAGATTTCATAACGGCAATAAAAAGTTATGTCCAGTTGAAAATTCAGAAAAGTCGCTATGGAATTATATAATATATAACCCTTTAAAATAGCCATTTTGCAAACGATCCGTTTTCGACGAAACCACTTTTGTTGGATCCGAAATGTCAAATTATTGCTATATTCCAATTTTCATAATTTTTGGAATTAATATGTGAGCGTGGTGAATTTAAACATGTTTGGTCAATTCACTTTGAATTTTAATCGACTGGAAAATGACCATTTTTCAAATGGTCTCTAAATTTGATGAAATTAGTTTTGTTAATACCGTATCGTTAAAACATAGCTAAATTTATTTTTCAGGAATTTTTGGAGTCAGTATGTGGCCCTGGTAAATTAAAACGTGCGTTTGAATTTAAAATATATTGATTTATATTTTAAATTTAAAGAAAAACTGGTCAAAACAGTCAAATCGGCTTACGAAGCATATCCGATTGTGTTCGGAATGGGGGTATTTGGCTAGGGGCGACTTTCGTTGGGTTTGATTTGGAGTTCAGATTGATAAACAGAATTTTCCGAATTAAAATAATAAAATATTATATATAAGGCTAAAATAAAACCCTAGTTCATGATCTCTTGGAAGCCGCCGTCTTCAACATCTCGACGGCTGGGAGCTCCAAAAAAATTCTCTCCTTTTTCTCCTTATCCAGCAATCGATCCACATTGATTTCAAAGGAAAAATTAAAGTGCACTCTGAGATCTCCACAATGATTGGATACGATCGATTTTCATTGCAGGAATCATTCAAAATCGAGGCTCTAAGCCCCGACAGTCACACACAATTCCAGGATCGTGGGGGGGCATCGATCTTCGTGCCAATGAGGGGCGCGAGGAGGTGGCGCTTCGGCGCAGCAGGCGATGGTTGCTGATCAGTCTCCGGCGTCCTCAATTGTCGTGCGCAGGGAAACCCTAGGAAGCAGCGAGGTTCGATTTTTAGCAACCTGGAAGAAGAAGATGATGGCATAATTCCCCTAATTAAGGTTAATTACAACCTTAATTAAATTAGTTCAATATTGTTATAAAAATATGAAATTTATATTTATGTTATTGTTGTAAAAATCATTTTTTTATATATAACATTGAAATAAAAATTTAATTTTTATATATAACATTGAAATAAAAATCTAATTTTTGTATATGGCACTGAAATAAAAATTTGGTTTTTAAAAATAAAATTAGCATTACTTTTAAAAATATAAATAGAAAATGTTTTTAAAGTAAAATTAGCATTACTTTTAAAAATAAAATTAGCATTACTTTTAAAAATATATATAGCATGATTTTTAAAAATAAAATAGCATCGTTTTAAAACGAAATGACATTGTTTTAAATATAAATAACACGAAATAAAATTGTGATCTTATATATATATATATATATGTAGCGATATAAAAATATGATTTTTATAATGTAAACATTGATATAAAAATATGATCTTTCTAATATATGATGCGTTATTAAAAATGTGATTTTTATCTAGATAGCGTGGTCATAAAAATGAGATTTTTATATAAACAACATCATAATAAAAATGTGATTTTTATTTATAGATATATATAGCGTTGTTAAAAATATGATTTTTAATATAAAAATCATGTGAGACAGATTGCGATGGAATTGACGGGAAGTTGAACGGAATCCAAACTATCCAATAAAGACTAATGGAGTGGATCCCAAAGGTGAGAACTTCTCAGTCTAATTTATTTTCTAGTCAAATATATATTCTAGGATGTAGACGGTGCTTAGTAGCAGTCGACAACTTTGTATGAAACCATGTTTGGTTGGTTGATTGGTTTATTTGTTTGAATCTGGTTTGGGAAATGAATTGAATTGAATAGAATTGGTATGTATATGGCACGAGCCATTAGTAGGGGGGAGTAAGGCTAGACCTTATTCCGGTTCTAGTATCGCGCAGTTATGCTGCCGAAATTTTCTGTGATAACCCGGAAATTTCCCACCCTTTGAATCGACCATAAGCCACACAGGTCTGACCCAAAGAATGGAAATCTGCGGATACATCAACTTTGGGTATACAACACATTAAAACAAATAACAGAAGACTTTTATAGCACCATAATAAATATTACATCAGAGCACAGAATATATATTAGAATACATTGGTAATAAATACAGCGGAAGAATAAATTACAATAAATTTTATACATTGCAGCGGAACTAATCTCAGTGGAAGGCTATCACATTTTGGCCACAGCTTCAGTCTTCAAACCGGGATCTTTCTTAATATATCTGCCAAATAAGCTACTCGACTGCCCGTGTGGAAAGAGGGCACCCGAGTTTGCAAAGTGAAACAAACTACAGGTCAGTCATGGGACTGGTGTGAGAATTCTTTACTTAACTTATCTAATAAGAAGGCTAATCACAGGTCCACGCCGCTAACGCGGAACGGGTTTACTCCATTGGATTGCCAGTGCATAACTAAAATAAATCGTCAAATAACGCAATGCTTTTTAGAAAAATGAAACCATTATAAGACCCAAATCCCATCACACAATGCAACGCAAGCCGGAGGATAGGGTTTTACCTTATAATGATCAAAAGATGCTTGATACGTAAAAACGGTATTGGTGTGTATATATATTTATAAAAACATTTCAGAGTAAATGTATCAATCCTAGACAGCATAGTACCCCATCCTACTATGTCGCCATACTAGTTATACAGTCAAAACCGCAAGGGGCGTATTGGAAATTGGGTTTCCATCAAGAGTCAAGGCTAGGGAGGAGATCCTTACCTATTCGAGACATTCTAGCAATGCCCCAGGATTGGTACTCTGTCCAACCCTTGGATCCTGCAGGGCCGGTCCACACTTACTTTTGTGGATTAGAAATGCCTGAACACACGTTCCCCGGTTCTAGTGTGTAAAGACCCGCAACCTCCCCGTAAGGGAAAGCGTCGGATAGTTCGAGAACAAACCACAGCAGAACGCATACAGAAGAACATTTCATTGTATATTACAACAATGCATCAGATTACAAGAATATACAGAGTATAAATCAATATTACACAGAAATATCAGAGATTTAAATTACATTTAAATACATAGCAGCGGAAAATAATACAATACACAACTAGAATGAGATATACGGATACAAAGCTTTCCGGATATCGTTCCAGCTGTAAACCAGGATCCTGTGAATATAAATCTGCAAAACCAAAACTACTAGCTGCCCGTGTCGAAAATAAGGGCACCCAGAGTTTAGGTTAAAACAATAAACTCCAGGTCAGTCATGTGACTGGTGTGAGAACTAAAACAGTTATTAATCTTTATTTTTAAAGCTAGGTAAATCAAGGGACCACGCCGTATAACACAGAATGGGTTTCCTCCCAAAAATACCAGTGCATAAAACCAGCAGCGCAATGCTAAATAAAGAAAAATGAAGCTGTTATAAGACCCAGGTCCCATCACACAATGCAACGCAGCCGAGGATAGGGTTTTCCCTTATAACAGCCAAACATGCTTGATACGTTTAAAACAAATCATTTGATACTATAATAAGTGTATAGTGTCAAAACAACTTCAATCATAAATATAAATCATAGACGACATGAGTGCCCCATCCCACTATGTCGCCATACTAGGCTCTACAAATAAAGCCGAAATACACGTATCGGAAATTGGATTTCCATCATGGTGGCTCCTGATTCGAAAGATCGCTCGCGTAGTACAAATCACCGCGGCTTACGTCTCAGCGAGAGAAAACACCGCTATGCACATCCGCACTTTTGGGGACTCAAGTATCACCGCGGCTTACGTCCCAGCAAGAGAAAACACCGCTTACTCTATCCCTCCGAGCACGAAGCTCAATATCGGTCGACCGAATCCACTACACTAAAAAAAATGTATACTGATCAAACCATCAGTTTACCACCATCCCGGGCTGTGAGGCTCGCGGATCAACGCTATACACAAAGCCATGCTATATCAGCTGCGCTTTGATCATCAACCACCAACCTTTGCTTTTCAACAAAAGTTTGGATCACTGCATCTCAGTATGCCACACTGTCAATCCATATCGTACCACTGATTTCTGCCAATATATAACCTCTGAGCTCATATGTCTCAGAGAAGGGCGTTAAGCAAGAGAATAAATTCTCCGCCGCCAAACAGATATATATTTAGCAGAGATCAACAAATACAATATAAAGGAATACAATGTCAGACACACCATCCATTTACAAGTCCGTTCCAGGTCTGAACGAAACCGGAGGCACCTAGTACCCCGCATATCCATCGATCTCCAAGTACGTCTGGACGATCACTAACTGTTTCCATCTTCTTGGGTGTACAACCCAATCAAGATCATCAGTAATTACCCAAACGACGTGAAGACCTCCGGTCTTCGACCATCGTCTTCATCTTCGACTTATCGTCGTATCAGTTATTCAGAATGGGATAAACCCGGACTTTCCGAATAACTCGCGTATATTTTAAATAAGTGTTACACAAACACAACATACGCCTCATTCCAATTCATCAGTCACTAACCGTAAATTAATCAAGAGAATAATTCCCCAAACATTAACCCCGAAGGCCGAAACCAACATCAGATCAATATTCAGAAAACCATTCTGCTTAGCTAACCGACAGTTAGTTTCTAATTTTCACATTCATAGGGAAAGGTTCCCATTAATTTTATCCAAGGTAATTTCCTGAATTTATTCTTTTATCATCCTTTGAATTTCGATTCAACTAGTCGGGATTAAGAAACTTATCGAAGTAATCATTTGTTTTAATTCCCCAATCCCAACCTATTCATCCCATGAAGTAAAACTGGTAATACTTCATATCTAACACCACAGTGTTATCGGTAAATTCAATTACCATTTCACGTTCAAATCTAATTAAAGATTTAACTATCGCCTGGAGCAAAGCTGGTGATACTCTATTTTCGATCAATTCAATCTAATTAAAGATTCATTAAAACTCCACTTAGTTTTAATCTTTGACTGGGTTAAAGAATCAGTGTCATTTAAAAACACGGTTCACGATAAACCCAAAATCACATTCATTAATCATCGGGTTAAAGAACGAGTGTTATTTAAAACACTGTTCACGATAAACCCAAAAATCAATATCGATTCAATTCCAATTAAATGTTATTTAATTGGTACACTTCATTAAATCTAAATAAAAAGATTTAATCTTTTCTCAACTGGGTTCAAGAATAGTGTTAGTAAAGACACCATTCACGACAAACCCAAATCACATTCGATATTCAATACAAGGCTCTGAATAGAGAATATATCGGCTTATATTCAATATCGAATTCTACGACTAACAAATGTCGTATTGGAAATAACGATATAAATATATATCTTTCAAATTTCCATAACAACACCTGTATAATCACGAATTCCAACATCGAAATATTCCGAGGACAATTTCGATTCAAATCCACTCCAATGCAATCATTGGATATTCTGGTTATTTTCAAAACCCTTTTCAAATTCAATTTATTTATTTAAAAATAAATAGAATTATAATTCTAGTTCAAAACTAGTTCATTTCGATAAAAATCTATTTTTATCTTTTCAAATATGGAGTTTTTCATCCCAATTCTTTCTAAATCATTTCTTATGATTTTACACAAATTATTACTATTTTTAATAATTTTATCAAGGCCCGTACAGTCGATTTCCATCAATGGCCATCGAACTGCACTTACAGCGACCTTTTTCGAATTTGATTTGGACGTATCTCCAAATCCAACCGTTAGATTTCAAATTTCTAATATTCATTAGAAAGCTCTTTTCGATACGAACCCAACGGTTCCGGTTTTAGGAGAATCCGACGGTCGGATCTCCCGTAATGCCCGTTTGAAATAAATGGTCGAAATTCACGAACTGCCGCGGCGCAGCGCGTTCTATTCAGGCCATTATATTATATATATAATATATATAATATATATTTCGTCGATTTCTATTTAAACCGAATTATATAATGAATTCGTTTCAAAAGAAATTTCAACTTCCTTTTCAATTCAAATCAAAATTGAATTCTTCTTTATAAATTCGTTTTAAAATTCATTTCTATTCAATTCCAATTTCAATTCAATTTGAATCCATTTCAATTCGCTTTCAATTCAATTTGAATTCGTTTTCAATTCAATTCATTTCGAAATCGTTTTCCATTCAATTCATTTCGAAATCGTTTTCAATTCATTTCATTTCGAAATCGTTATATATTCAATTCATTTCGAAATCGTTATATATTCAATTCATTTCGAAATCGTTATATATTCAATTCATTTCGAAATCGTCATATATTCAATTCATTTCGAAATCGTTATATATTCAATTCATTTCGAAATCGTTATATATTCAATTCATTTCGAAATCGTTTTCAATTCAATTTATTTCGAAATCGTTTTCAATTCAATTCATTTCGAAATCGTTTATATATTCAATTCATTTCGAAATCGTTATATATTTAATTCATTTCGAAATCGTTATATATTCAATTCATTTCGAAATCGTTATATATTCAATTCATTTCGAAATCGTTATATATTCAATTCATTTCGAAATCGTTATATATTCAATTCATTTCGAAATCGTTATATATTCAATTCATTTCGAAATCGTTATATATTCAATTCATTTCGAAATCGTTATATATTCAATTCATTTCGAAATCGTTTTCAATTCAATTTATTTCGAAATCGTTTTCAATTCAATTCATTTCAAAATATTCGATTTCGAAATCACTCTTCAATATTCATTTTAAAATGAATAAAATCGATATAAATATCGTTCACGTCAAAATGGCGTCAATCTAATCAACATGGCTCCATAAATTTCTATTTTCAAATATTCTATTTCAAATATTTCTTTTTCAAAATAGTTGTTATTATCAAAATATTTCGTTCAACACATGACCAATCTCAATGGATGAGTACTGTCAACACATGAACTTTTATTTTATATTGATAAAGATGTAAATTTTATTACTAAAATATTTCGTTCAACACATGACCAATCTCAACGGATGAGTACTGTCAACACATGAACTTTTATTTTATATTGATAAAGATGTAAATTTTATTACTAAAATATTTCGTTCAACACATGACCAATCTCAACGGATGAGTACTGTCAACACATGAACTTTTATTTTATAATATTCTTTGTTTTTCAAATTGGAATGAGGCCCAATCAATTACCATATAAAGTTAATTATATGGATTTTCATACAACACATGTATATAATAACATTGAAAATAATCAACCATCAACCAAAGTGCACTACACTGTAAAAGCATCAAATATAGATATTTAACGCTTATAACAGCCTGTCAATCTATCGATCGACATATTTAATCAATCAGGATGAGTGAACTTCAAATTTCATCCCAACACCCGTGTGGGGTTTCAAACAATCAAACACATATTTTATTTGTGCTGTTGGGCGATGTGTAAAATTTATCGTCCCAATCAATGTCATTCAAATAAGTGTACATAAACAAACCGTCTGGTTTGTAAATGAATATTTTATTTTATTCACTTCACGTTAAAAATTTATATTTTAACGATAAAACATTTTATTTCAACCTATGAATTTCTATTCAATTCATTTACACAATAAAATGATATTTTTATTTTTCTAATATATTTTAGAAAATTTCGGCGGCATAACGGCACGATACTAGAAACGGGACAAGGCCTAGCCTTATCCCCGGTCTAGTGAAGGCCCACGCCATTCACACATCAATCAAATCAATTCCATCTCACCAAACAATTCAATTCATTTCAAACAAATAATTCAACTAATCTATGCAACCAAACAAACAAGTCCATGGTCTGTGGACGATTGTGTCGGGTGCTACTAAGCACCGTCTGCATCCTAGTATATATATATAATTAGAAAAGAAATTGAAAGGTGAGAAATTCTCACAGATAGCTATCCTAGCTCCTCGGCACTTCTTTGATAGAAATCTTCATCGCTATCACATCTTCGTCATCTTCGTTGCCCGTAGCCACTACATATGTAAAAATCGAATTTTTACTATGTTATTCAATATATAAAAATCGAATTTTTACTTCGCTATTCAATATATAAAAATCGAATTTTTATTTCGAAGTTCAATATATAAAAATCCTATTTTCCTGTCGAAGTTCAATATATAAAAATCCCATTTTCCTGTCGAAGTTCAATATATAAAAATCCCATTTTCCTGTCGAAGTTCAATATATAAAAATCCCATTTTCCTGTCGAAGTTCAATATATAAAAATCCCATTTTCCTGTCGAAGTTCAATATATTTAAAAACAAAACTTTATACGATTTTCATTTCCAAAACAATGATATTTATTTTCATTTCATATATAAAGCTAATTTTATATTTTTATTAAAAATTACATTTTTATTACTAATATATATATATATATATATATTACATTTTAAAATAATGCTATTATTATCAAATATGAAAATAAAATTCAGTGTCTTACATTTTTGAAAACTGATTTTCAAACAATGCATTTATAATTTTAAACTGAATTTTAAACTATGCATTTGAAAATAAAAAAAAAACAAACAAGAGAGCTTACTGTTTTTCTTCCTGGACTGCTCGAACCACTCCTCCATATTGCTTCAGGCCTCATTGAAAATCAGAGCACCCACTTCGTCCAGACCCTCCTCCCCTGACGCACGCCAAACGAGGCGCCCTGGAGTCGATCGCCGGCCACCATGAGGTGCGCCTTCGCACCTACTGCCTCCGCCATGACTGGCGTCCACTTCGGTGGTTTCCTCCGACCTGGAGGTGCGTGCGAAGCTGGCGACTTCGAGCCAGGATTTCAATCGATTAACGAGGTGGTTTTTTGATCTTGCCCGTTGGATTGCTAGAACTCGAGGAGCCGAAGGTTTTTCACAATTGAAGTTTCGTGGATAGGGCTTGGAGTGGAAGATCGGTGGTGAGGAAAGCTGGAGCTTCTGGATCGCTTGTTAGGGTGGAGGCGGAAAGAAGAAGGTTGACCGCGAACTGAAAATTTGACCAATAGGGTTTTAGAAAATTAGGTTTTTATATATATATAATTTTATTTAATTCTAAAAATACCCTCCTCTCCATACAAACTCCAAACGAGACCCAACGACAGTCGCCCCTAGCTAAATACCCCCATTATGAACACAACGGGATATCTTTCGTAAGCCAATCCAATCGTCTCGAACAGTTTTTCTCAAAATTACAATATAAATCAGTATATTCAATTTTAAACGTACATTTCAAATTACCGGGGTCACATACTAACTAGAAAAATTCCAGAAAAATATTTTCTAGCTTCGTATTGACGATACGGTCCTAACAAAACTAGTTTCGTTGAATTCTGAGACCGTTGGAAAAATGACCATTTTCCAGTCGATTAAAATTAACTGAAACTGGTCAAACGCGTTTTCCTTTGCCACGCTCACATATTGATTTGAAAAATTATGAAATTTGGAATCTAGCAATAACTTAACATCACGGACCCAACAAAAGTGGTTTCGTCGAAATCCGAGGTCGTTTGCAAAATTGCTATTTTTAAGGGCCTTATATATATAAAAATATATATAAATTCCACAGCGACTATTTCTAATTTTCAACTGGACATATCTTATCATTTCTAAGATGAAATCTCAGTTTGTTAACTTCGTTACAAAGATATAGTTATACAGATTCAAATATTTCTTGTTTCGTTCAATTCTGACTTATATTGAATTCTGTATATTCATTTGAAATTAGAAATCGAATTTTCGAACTACCGCGCCATTTTCAATTCCTTTTATAAATATAAATAAATATTTATATTCTAACGACGACGTATATAATATAAACGTTCGAATTATATTCAAAATAAATTTCTCGTCGATTATTATTTAAAATAATCCATTTTAAATAACCAAAATTCGCTAAAATTGCCAAAATAAAAATTTTAAACTGGCCCAGATTTTACGGGTTGTTACAATCTCCCCCACTTAAAACTTTTCGTCCCCGAAAAGGAACAAAGTCGAAAGTGGTTTGATTATTCAGCTCTACGATCGGTCAGGCTTCCGTTCTCCAACTTTTCAGTTTCTGAGAATTTCTAAAATTTCAAAAATTTGGCTAACACCCTAAATTTTCGAAAAATTTCGCCATAACCTCCCCTGCAATGGGAGCATCGGGGAATTTCAAATAGCTTCCCCGGTCCTTCAGATCTCAAAAAGAAAAAGAAAAAGCCAAGCGGCTAGCCAATAGGCTCACAAAATCATCATCACCCAAACAAAACAGGAAATTATGTAGTAAACATGTACCTATTTGTCGGGCAAACAAATTTTATTCTCTGCTCTAGCCTCCTTGCTATGACCTGTTCAAAGATATATATGTATATGCAAGCAAATGCAACCAATTTTCAATATAATCCAATATTTGGTTCAAATAGGCATAATGGTTCAAAATTAGAAAACAAATGAACAAACAACACAAACATCAATCAATTAGTGAATTTAACGTTTCAAATTCATAATTTTGATACATATACTGAAAATCTTGTTTTGATGCCAAATCACAACAATAGGCCCTATCTAATTTTGGTTCTCACACCAGTCAATAGGAAATATATAGAAAATCATACCTTCGAAACTCGAACACACACTACTGATGCTATATAGTCATTAGTAGAATCATCTCCGGGCGACTAGAGTGTGATGCTATATCTATCCAATATATTAAAACTTTGAATATACGTTTGCAAGGCGTATATGCAAATTCTTTATATACTGAATTGTCCAAAATCAATATAAACAAATAATCAAATACGAATAGTTGATTTAGATTTTCAAAACAAAGAATGTTTTCATTTGAAAAATATACTCTTCACACTCGTTCTAGGATACTACTGATCTCATCTCTAACGAGTCATTCCCATTGGATTTTACTAACCCAATATCTGATGAATTCTTTCGTATGGTTCTAATGTGCCTTGTTCTCTGAGCTTTGTAAACCAAAGCTCTGATACCACATGTAAAGACCCGCAACCTCCCCGTAAGGGAAAGCGTCGGATAGTTCGAGAACAAACCACAGCAGAACGCATACAGAAGAACATTTCATTGTATATTACAACAATGCATCAGATTACAAGAATATACAGAGTATAAATCAATATTACACAGAAATATCAGAGATTTAAATTACATTTAAATACATAGCAGCGGAAAATAATACAATACACAACTAGAATGAGATATACGGATACAAAGCTTTCCGGATATCGTTCCAGCTGTAAACCAGGATCCTGTGAATATAAATCTGCAAAACCAAAACTACTAGCTGCCCGTGTCGAAAATAAGGGCACCCAGAGTTTAGGTTAAAACAATAAACTCCAGGTCAGTCATGTGACTGGTGTGAGAACTAAAACAGTTATTAATCTTTATTTTTAAAGCTAGGTAAATCAAGGGACCACGCCGTATAACACAGAATGGGTTTCCTCCCAAAAATACCAGTGCATAAAACCAGCAGCGCAATGCTAAATAAAGAAAAATGAAGCTGTTATAAGACCCAGGTCCCATCACACAATGCAACGCAGCCGAGGATAGGGTTTTCCCTTATAACAGCCAAACATGCTTGATACGTTTAAAACAAATCATTTGATACTATAATAAGTGTATAGTGTCAAAACAACTTCAATCATAAATATAAATCATAGACGACATGAGTGCCCCATCCCACTATGTCGCCATACTAGGCTCTACAAATAAAGCCGAAATACACGTATCGGAAATTGGATTTCCATCATGGTGGCTCCTGATTCGAAAGATCGCTCGCGTAGTACAAATCACCGCGGCTTACGTCTCAGCGAGAGAAAACACCGCTATGCACATCCGCACTTTTGGGGACTCAAGTATCACCGCGGCTTACGTCCCAGCAAGAGAAAACACCGCTTACTCTATCCCTCCGAGCACGAAGCTCAATATCGGTCGACCGAATCCACTACACTAAAAAAAATGTATACTGATCAAACCATCAGTTTACCACCATCCCGGGCTGTGAGGCTCGCGGATCAACGCTATACACAAAGCCATGCTATATCAGCTGCGCTTTGATCATCAACCACCAACCTTTGCTTTTCAACAAAAGTTTGGATCACTGCATCTCAGTATGCCACACTGTCAATCCATATCGTACCACTGATTTCTGCCAATATATAACCTCTGAGCTCATATGTCTCAGAGAAGGGCGTTAAGCAAGAGAATAAATTCTCCGCCGCCAAACAGATATATATTTAGCAGAGATCAACAAATACAATATAAAGGAATACAATGTCAGACACACCATCCATTTACAAGTCCGTTCCAGGTCTGAACGAAACCGGAGGCACCTAGTACCCCGCATATCCATCGATCTCCAAGTACGTCTGGACGATCACTAACTGTTTCCATCTTCTTGGGTGTACAACCCAATCAAGATCATCAGTAATTACCCAAACGACGTGAAGACCTCCGGTCTTCGACCATCGTCTTCATCTTCGACTTATCGTCGTATCAGTTATTCAGAATGGGATAAACCCGGACTTTCCGAATAACTCGCGTATATTTTAAATAAGTGTTACACAAACACAACATACGCCTCATTCCAATTCATCAGTCACTAACCGTAAATTAATCAAGAGAATAATTCCCCAAACATTAACCCCGAAGGCCGAAACCAACATCAGATCAATATTCAGAAAACCATTCTGCTTAGCTAACCGACAGTTAGTTTCTAATTTTCACATTCATAGGGAAAGGTTCCCATTAATTTTATCCAAGGTAATTTCCTGAATTTATTCTTTTATCATCCTTTGAATTTCGATTCAACTAGTCGGGATTAAGAAACTTATCGAAGTAATCATTTGTTTTAATTCCCCAATCCCAACCTATTCATCCCATGAAGTAAAACTGGTAATACTTCATATCTAACACCACAGTGTTATCGGTAAATTCAATTACCATTTCACGTTCAAATCTAATTAAAGATTTAACTATCGCCTGGAGCAAAGCTGGTGATACTCTATTTTCGATCAATTCAATCTAATTAAAGATTCATTAAAACTCCACTTAGTTTTAATCTTTGACTGGGTTAAAGAATCAGTGTCATTTAAAAACACGGTTCACGATAAACCCAAAATCACATTCATTAATCATCGGGTTAAAGAACGAGTGTTATTTAAAACACTGTTCACGATAAACCCAAAAATCAATATCGATTCAATTCCAATTAAATGTTATTTAATTGGTACACTTCATTAAATCTAAATAAAAAGATTTAATCTTTTCTCAACTGGGTTCAAGAATAGTGTTAGTAAAGACACCATTCACGACAAACCCAAATCACATTCGATATTCAATACAAGGCTCTGAATAGAGAATATATCGGCTTATATTCAATATCGAATTCTACGACTAACAAATGTCGTATTGGAAATAACGATATAAATATATATCTTTCAAATTTCCATAACAACACCTGTATAATCACGAATTCCAACATCGAAATATTCCGAGGACAATTTCGATTCAAATCCACTCCAATGCAATCATTGGATATTCTGGTTATTTTCAAAACCCTTTTCAAATTCAATTTATTTATTTAAAAATAAATAGAATTATAATTCTAGTTCAAAACTAGTTCATTTCGATAAAAATCTATTTTTATCTTTTCAAATATGGAGTTTTTCATCCCAATTCTTTCTAAATCATTTCTTATGATTTTACACAAATTATTACTATTTTTAATAATTTTATCAAGGCCCGTACAGTCGATTTCCATCAATGGCCATCGAACTGCACTTACAGCGACCTTTTTCGAATTTGATTTGGACGTATCTCCAAATCCAACCGTTAGATTTCAAATTTCTAATATTCATTAGAAAGCTCTTTTCGATACGAACCCAACGGTTCCGGTTTTAGGAGAATCCGACGGTCGGATCTCCCGTAATGCCCGTTTGAAATAAATGGTCGAAATTCACGAACTGCCGCGGCGCAGCGCGTTCTATTCAGGCCATTATATTATATATATAATATATATAATATATATTTCGTCGATTTCTATTTAAACCGAATTATATAATGAATTCGTTTCAAAAGAAATTTCAACTTCCTTTTCAATTCAAATCAAAATTGAATTCTTCTTTATAAATTCGTTTTAAAATTCATTTCTATTCAATTCCAATTTCAATTCAATTTGAATCCATTTCAATTCGCTTTCAATTCAATTTGAATTCGTTTTCAATTCAATTCATTTCGAAATCGTTTTCCATTCAATTCATTTCGAAATCGTTTTCAATTCATTTCATTTCGAAATCGTTATATATTCAATTCATTTCGAAATCGTTATATATTCAATTCATTTCGAAATCGTTATATATTCAATTCATTTCGAAATCGTCATATATTCAATTCATTTCGAAATCGTTATATATTCAATTCATTTCGAAATCGTTATATATTCAATTCATTTCGAAATCGTTTTCAATTCAATTTATTTCGAAATCGTTTTCAATTCAATTCATTTCGAAATCGTTTATATATTCAATTCATTTCGAAATCGTTATATATTTAATTCATTTCGAAATCGTTATATATTCAATTCATTTCGAAATCGTTATATATTCAATTCATTTCGAAATCGTTATATATTCAATTCATTTCGAAATCGTTATATATTCAATTCATTTCGAAATCGTTATATATTCAATTCATTTCGAAATCGTTATATATTCAATTCATTTCGAAATCGTTATATATTCAATTCATTTCGAAATCGTTTTCAATTCAATTTATTTCGAAATCGTTTTCAATTCAATTCATTTCAAAATATTCGATTTCGAAATCACTCTTCAATATTCATTTTAAAATGAATAAAATCGATATAAATATCGTTCACGTCAAAATGGCGTCAATCTAATCAACATGGCTCCATAAATTTCTATTTTCAAATATTCTATTTCAAATATTTCTTTTTCAAAATAGTTGTTATTATCAAAATATTTCGTTCAACACATGACCAATCTCAATGGATGAGTACTGTCAACACATGAACTTTTATTTTATATTGATAAAGATGTAAATTTTATTACTAAAATATTTCGTTCAACACATGACCAATCTCAACGGATGAGTACTGTCAACACATGAACTTTTATTTTATATTGATAAAGATGTAAATTTTATTACTAAAATATTTCGTTCAACACATGACCAATCTCAACGGATGAGTACTGTCAACACATGAACTTTTATTTTATAATATTCTTTGTTTTTCAAATTGGAATGAGGCCCAATCAATTACCATATAAAGTTAATTATATGGATTTTCATACAACACATGTATATAATAACATTGAAAATAATCAACCATCAACCAAAGTGCACTACACTGTAAAAGCATCAAATATAGATATTTAACGCTTATAACAGCCTGTCAATCTATCGATCGACATATTTAATCAATCAGGATGAGTGAACTTCAAATTTCATCCCAACACCCGTGTGGGGTTTCAAACAATCAAACACATATTTTATTTGTGCTGTTGGGCGATGTGTAAAATTTATCGTCCCAATCAATGTCATTCAAATAAGTGTACATAAACAAACCGTCTGGTTTGTAAATGAATATTTTATTTTATTCACTTCACGTTAAAAATTTATATTTTAACGATAAAACATTTTATTTCAACCTATGAATTTCTATTCAATTCATTTACACAATAAAATGATATTTTTATTTTTCTAATATATTTTAGAAAATTTCGGCGGCATAACGGCACGATACTAGAAACGGGACAAGGCCTAGCCTTATCCCCGGTCTAGTGAAGGCCCACGCCATTCACACATCAATCAAATCAATTCCATCTCACCAAACAATTCAATTCATTTCAAACAAATAATTCAACTAATCTATGCAACCAAACAAACAAGTCCATGGTCTGTGGACGATTGTGTCGGGTGCTACTAAGCACCGTCTGCATCCTAGTATATATATATAATTAGAAAAGAAATTGAAAGGTGAGAAATTCTCACAGATAGCTATCCTAGCTCCTCGGCACTTCTTTGATAGAAATCTTCATCGCTATCACATCTTCGTCATCTTCGTTGCCCGTAGCCACTACATATGTAAAAATCGAATTTTTACTATGTTATTCAATATATAAAAATCGAATTTTTACTTCGCTATTCAATATATAAAAATCGAATTTTTATTTCGAAGTTCAATATATAAAAATCCTATTTTCCTGTCGAAGTTCAATATATAAAAATCCCATTTTCCTGTCGAAGTTCAATATATAAAAATCCCATTTTCCTGTCGAAGTTCAATATATAAAAATCCCATTTTCCTGTCGAAGTTCAATATATAAAAATCCCATTTTCCTGTCGAAGTTCAATATATTTAAAAACAAAACTTTATACGATTTTCATTTCCAAAACAATGATATTTATTTTCATTTCATATATAAAGCTAATTTTATATTTTTATTAAAAATTACATTTTTATTACTAATATATATATATATATATATATTACATTTTAAAATAATGCTATTATTATCAAATATGAAAATAAAATTCAGTGTCTTACATTTTTGAAAACTGATTTTCAAACAATGCATTTATAATTTTAAACTGAATTTTAAACTATGCATTTGAAAATAAAAAAAAAACAAACAAGAGAGCTTACTGTTTTTCTTCCTGGACTGCTCGAACCACTCCTCCATATTGCTTCAGGCCTCATTGAAAATCAGAGCACCCACTTCGTCCAGACCCTCCTCCCCTGACGCACGCCAAACGAGGCGCCCTGGAGTCGATCGCCGGCCACCATGAGGTGCGCCTTCGCACCTACTGCCTCCGCCATGACTGGCGTCCACTTCGGTGGTTTCCTCCGACCTGGAGGTGCGTGCGAAGCTGGCGACTTCGAGCCAGGATTTCAATCGATTAACGAGGTGGTTTTTTGATCTTGCCCGTTGGATTGCTAGAACTCGAGGAGCCGAAGGTTTTTCACAATTGAAGTTTCGTGGATAGGGCTTGGAGTGGAAGATCGGTGGTGAGGAAAGCTGGAGCTTCTGGATCGCTTGTTAGGGTGGAGGCGGAAAGAAGAAGGTTGACCGCGAACTGAAAATTTGACCAATAGGGTTTTAGAAAATTAGGTTTTTATATATATATAATTTTATTTAATTCTAAAAATACCCTCCTCTCCATACAAACTCCAAACGAGACCCAACGACAGTCGCCCCTAGCTAAATACCCCCATTATGAACACAACGGGATATCTTTCGTAAGCCAATCCAATCGTCTCGAACAGTTTTTCTCAAAATTACAATATAAATCAGTATATTCAATTTTAAACGTACATTTCAAATTACCGGGGTCACATACTAACTAGAAAAATTCCAGAAAAATATTTTCTAGCTTCGTATTGACGATACGGTCCTAACAAAACTAGTTTCGTTGAATTCTGAGACCGTTGGAAAAATGACCATTTTCCAGTCGATTAAAATTAACTGAAACTGGTCAAACGCGTTTTCCTTTGCCACGCTCACATATTGATTTGAAAAATTATGAAATTTGGAATCTAGCAATAACTTAACATCACGGACCCAACAAAAGTGGTTTCGTCGAAATCCGAGGTCGTTTGCAAAATTGCTATTTTTAAGGGCCTTATATATATAAAAATATATATAAATTCCACAGCGACTATTTCTAATTTTCAACTGGACATATCTTATCATTTCTAAGATGAAATCTCAGTTTGTTAACTTCGTTACAAAGATATAGTTATACAGATTCAAATATTTCTTGTTTCGTTCAATTCTGACTTATATTGAATTCTGTATATTCATTTGAAATTAGAAATCGAATTTTCGAACTACCGCGCCATTTTCAATTCCTTTTATAAATATAAATAAATATTTATATTCTAACGACGACGTATATAATATAAACGTTCGAATTATATTCAAAATAAATTTCTCGTCGATTATTATTTAAAATAATCCATTTTAAATAACCAAAATTCGCTAAAATTGCCAAAATAAAAATTTTAAACTGGCCCAGATTTTACGGGTTGTTACATAGTGAACCTACAATACGGCTGAGGGCGACCGCATAAATCCGAGGCCTCGCAAAAAAAATCCAACAACCACATAAGTAAATGTCTGGGCTCCATACCATGACACCACTTCTAGCTAGAAAAAAAGCGTGTGCACTCCCTGCGTTCTCTTCTCCCGTTTTAGACTCCACCGGGCTGTGAGGCTCGCGAAGTCACGATATACACAAAGCTATGCCTAAATAGGCTGTGCTTTGATCATCAACCACAAGGCCTGCTTTTCAACAAAGCCTTGATCATTTGCATCTTAGCATGCCACATTGTCAGACCCTACCATATTATTGATCATCTACCAATATATATATATAACCTCTAAGCTCATACGTCTTAGAGAAGGGTGTTAAGTGGAGGATAAATTCTCTACCACCAAACAGAAATATATAATCAGTAGCGTTCAACAGTAGAAATGAATACAATGTCAGACACACAATCCACTTACAAGTCCGTTCTGGGTCTGAACGAAACCGGAGAAACCTGGGTGGTTCTCGTATATCCGGACAATCAACACATACGTCCGGACGACTACCACAGAAATCCCTTTAGGGCAGCTACTCCTATCAGAGACCTCAGTAGCAACACATCCATTCGATGTGAAAACCGTCGGTCTTCAACATCGTCTTCATCTTCGACTCTTCTTCGTCGTAATAAATATTCGGAATGGGTAAAACCCGGTCTTTCCGAATAATCAGCGTATTTTATAATTAAAAATCAAGTGCTAAAAGAACACATCCAACGCTCATTCCAATTCAGAATATTCTTTTAAATGGCATATTATTAGGGAAAGGTTGAGACGACCCGATATCCCGTTCAGACGGAAACAAGGGTTATCTTTGGAATATAACACAGAAACAGATAATAGCAGAACATAATTAAATAAATACACCAGATAATGAACAACAGAATATACTGGATAAAAGTAATCATCAGAGTTACACAGTATACAGGATCTTACTTAGTACAAATACAGTTCAGCTATACATAAATGTCTACAGCGGAAATAAACAAAATATGAACAATAGGAGCTGAACAGCATAAAAAGAGATAAATGATATAATCCATCTTCAGCTCCAGCTATCCAGAAAGAACCAGCTAAACCTGAATACAAGGCTGCCCGTGTAGAAAAAGGGGCACCCGAGTTTGAAAGTGAAACAAACTACGAGTCAGTCATGGGACTGGTATGAGAAATCCATTCAACACATATATAGTTTGGCTAATCACAGGACCACGCCACTTTCGTGGAACGGGTTTACTCCATTGGATTGCCAGAGCTTTAAAACAAATCTTTCTTTTAAACATCGCTATGCTTTTTATAAAAATGAAGCCGTTATAAGACTCAGTTCCCATCACACAATGCAACGCAAACCGGATGATAGAGTTTTACCTTATAATGACCAAAATATGCTTGATACGAATAAAACAAAGGCATTTGATATTATTACTAGTGTTTATATGTTTTGAAAACAATTTCAAATCATAACTATCAATCATAGACGACATGAGCGTCCCATGCCACTATGTCGCCAAATATATATATACAATTGAAACCGCACGATCACGTATTTGGAAATTGGATTTCCGTCATGAACCAAGGCAAAAGATAGTCCTTACCGAATTCGTGACTCTCTAGCCCGAGCCACAGGATCAGAACGCATCAACCCTTTAGATCGTCAGGGCCGGTCCACCGATGTGGATTATTATGCCTGAACACTACGTCTCCCCGCCCTTTGGGGCATAAACGAGCCAACGAATGACTCCATCGGACCCGGATCGTCCGATCAAACCGAGGCGCCTCGCAACAGCAATAACCACATTGGTGAAAAGTATATAAATGTCAGGGCTGGTAGGTCACTGACACCACCCTAGCTAGAAAGAAACGCAGGCCCTCCCTGATGTCCTTCTCCCGTTTTAGGTTCATACCGAGGTGTGAGGCTCGCGAATTCACGTTATACACAAAGCTACGCCACACAGGCGGTGCTTTGATCATCACCACAAGACTTTGCTTTTCAACAGAAGCCCTGATCACTTCATCTTAGCATGCCACACAGGCAATTCATGCCATGCGACTGATGTCCATCGATATACAACCTCTGAGCTCGTGCGTCTCAGAGAAGGGCGCTAAGCAAAAGAATAAATTCTCCGCCGCCAAACAGATGTATATTTAACAGAAACCAATCAACACAGAATAAACTCCAATGTCAGACACACAGTCCATTTACAAGTCCGTTCTGGGTCTGAACGAAACCGAAGGCACTAAATACCTCGCAAACCCTTCGATCACCACGTACGTCTGGACGATCACCACTCATTATCCATATTTCGGGATGCCTCCCAATCAGGACCTCGGTTACCATCCAAACGAGGTGAAGATCTCCGGTCTTCGACCATCGTCTTCATCTTCGAATTTCAATCGTCGGTCAATTATTCGAAATGAGAATTAACTCGGCCTTTTCAAATAATTCACGTATATTTAGAATTTCAAATCGATTTATTTCAATGGTTAAATTATTCGACAACACCAATATTGTTCTTTAATGTAATTTTCACCCCAAACACAATCAACCATCAAATACAACATAAATCGAGCAAATTCAGTTTATTTCCACTCCATATTGTTTATGGTATTTTATAACTATTTATCGCTATTTTTATTTATTTTAAAATAGCTAATTTATTCAAAACGACGCTTCGGGCCATAAAGCGGCCATGGCGCTGTTTTTCTTCAGATTTGATTTACACATATCTGAAAATCTAACCGTTGGATCTTTACAAAATTTACATCATTAGAAAGGTCTTTTCAAAACGAATCCAACGGTTCCAGTTTCGGGAAAATCTGACGGTCGGATCTCCCGGTACAATCGTTTGAAGTTTCGATTTCAAAATACGAACTGCAGCGTCGTTATTCGATTAAATATAATTATGTTTATATATATAAATAAATATAATCGTTTCTGGTGCTGGTTTTCTTCAGATTTGAATTAAACATTCCAGACAATCCAACCGTTGGATTTCTACAAAGTTGGTGCCGTTGGGAAGATTATTCCAAGGCAAACCCGACGGTTGAGATTTCGGGAAAATCCGATGGTCGGATTTCCCGTACTAGTTGTTTGAAATCATGGTTTCAAAATACGAACTGCACGGCTTCGTTTCGTTTTAATTTTATTTATATTTATATATTTATATAAATATAGTTCATTCAATGATTTCCATATCGTTTTCACTTCAAATATTTTTCTAACACCTTAAAATTTTGGAAAATTTCGCCATAACCTCCCCTGCACCGGGAGCATCGGGAAATCGCAAATAGCTTTCCCGGTCCTTCTAATCTCAAAAAGAAAAAGAAAAAGCCAAGCGGCTAGCCAACAGGCTCATAAAATCATCACCCAAACAAAACAGTAAATGTGTACCTATTTGTCGGGCACAAAATTTTATTCCTCTTCTCTAGCCCCTTTGCTGTAACCAGTTCAATAAATATGTATGTACATATATACACAGTTCTTATCATTTATCATTTTCTATTCAACTTCATATTTGATTTCTGTTTGGTTTAAAGACACCATTTATTCTAATGTTACATACATAGGTGCAAATCATTTCATTAGCTAATTAATGAATATTTCATCTCATATATGTTTATTTTGAACAAGTGGCTATTTTTAACACTTCACATTTCAACGATTTATGCATACAATAAAAATGTGATTTTTATTGTAAAACAATTCATTTCAAAACACTATTTTTCTATATAGTGCTTATAGGTGATAAAAATAGGATTTTTATCATAAAACAATTTCTTTTAAAACGAGATTATTTTACACAGTTCATATAGACGATAAAAGGTGATTTTTATTATCAAACAATTTATTTCAAAATATGAATACCATTCAACACATGAATTTCTAATCAACGAATGAATATCAATTCAACACATGAATGTTTTCTATAGTTTTTATATATAGATAAAAGGTGATTTTTATTATCAAACAATTTATTTCAAAATATGAATACCATTCAACACATGAATTTCTAATCAACGAATGAATATCAATTCAACACATGAATGTTTTCTATAGTTTCTATATATAGATAAAAATGTGATTTTTATATTTAAAACGTGAATACTATTCAACACATGAATTTCTAATCAACGAACGAATATCAATTCAACACATGAAGGTTTTCTATTCAATGAATAAATATAGTTTAAGCATATGAAAATAATTCAAACACACGAATATTATTCAAAATTTCGGCAGCATAACGGCAGGGTAGTTAAAACCGGGACCGTCCCTAGTACGGCTCCTCGCTCTACCTTAAAACCTCGCGGTTTTTGACAAGGGGGATCATGCATCTAGTTCGCACGCAGGCGGCATGTATATATTTATTTCATTTCCACAAACTAATCCTATGTGGTTTCAACCAAATATTTCACAACCACAAATGCGTATTTTTCAACCACAATCAACCAATATCAATCACAAACAATCCCAAACAACCATTCGCTATCAATCAATTTTCACAACAATTTCAATCAATAAATATCGTCCATGGTTTGTGGACGAGGGGCGTATATATATATATATATATATATATTTATATATAGCAATTCACTTTTATTTCAACACATATATATATATAGCTAGAAAAAGAAATTGAAGAGTGAGAAATTCTCACCAATAACTATCCAATACCACGACTCTTCCTTTATAGAAATCTTCGCCAATCTCGCCTTTTGTCGCTTCATTGCCCGTATTCTCTACATATGTAAAAATCGAATTTTTACTATGTTATTCAATATATAAAAATCGAATTTTGACTTCGCTATTCAATACATAAAGATTATATTTTTAATATTCCTATGATGTAAAAAATTATATTTTTATTCCTTTAAAAATATAAAAATCATAACTTACTTCTTCTACTTAATAAAATTCCGTCTTTTCTATTTTAAAGATCAAATCTTTTCCTATTTAAAGTTTAAATGTTTTCCTATTTAAAGTTTAAATCTTTTCCTTTTTAAAATTCAAATCTTTTTCTTTTTCAAAATTCTAACCTTTTTCTTTCTATATCTTTTTCTTTTTATATCTTTAAAAAAAAAAATCAGTATTAAATTCTTTTAAAAAAAGTCAGTTTAAAATGCTTTTAAAAATCAGTATTAAATTCTCTTTTTAAAAAAATCGGTTTTAAATCTCTTTTTAAAAAAAAAACAGTTTTAAACCCTAAAATCGAAATTAGTTTTAAACTCTAAAATAAAAATAAAATAAAATACTTACTGTTTCCTGCGAAGAAGGGGGGGTTGACAGCCAAGCTCGGCGGTCTTCGGTGGTGGCGTCTCGAACGGGGCTCGCGGATTTAGGGTGTCGCGATGGCTTCGGGGGGGTCGGATTGAAGGAGGAGGAGGGAGCGAGAGCAAGGAAGAGGGGGGAGAAGATCGTAGGGCGCGGTGGAGGTCTGGTCGACGGTGAAGGCGGGCGGCTGCTGCTGTTGCTTTCTTTTTTTTTTTTTTTTCGAACGAGAATGAATGTGAGGAGAGAGAGAGAGAAAAAGGGTTTATATAAATATTTATTATTATTAAATTTCTATTTAAAAGTTGACTTTTTATTCGAAGTCGAAATGGGACCCACCGACTGTCGTCCCTAGCATTCTACCCCCATTTCGAACACAATGGGATATGTATCGTAAGCTGATTCGATTTTTTCGAATAGTTTCCGTTGAATTTACATTTAAATCCTTATGTTGAATTTTAAACGTACATTTCAAATTACCGGGGTCACATACTAACTAGAAAATTCCAGAAAAATATTTTCTAGCTTCGTATTGACGATACGGTCCTAACAAAACTAGTTTCGTCGAGAAAAATATCTTTTTCATTTCCATGTAGTCCAATAAAAATGAAATATTTATTTAGTTCAACGATTGTGCACAAAATTCATGTTTTCATGTAAAACATGAAAAAAACGAGATTTTGGTGCAAAATCTCCAAACCAAATAAAATTCACTTTCATGAACAACAATACAAATTATAATTTTTTTGAAATATAAGTTTTCATGAAATTTAAAAAGTAAAGAATGAATCTTAAATTTGCGCATAAACATCAATCTTCGTTGATTAAGCCAAATCACATCAACAACGTATGCAACAACAATTTGACAATAATAACCCAAACAACAATCACCAATTTCAATCATACATCGCCAATTCATTTTTGTGTACATACAAACATCAATAACACAAGGCAAGAAATAATTAAATTAAAAGATTATAAAAAAAAAAATATATAATCTCACCGTTTCATCTCTGGTCTATTTCATTGTATAGATCCGGTCGAAGCGAATCCAATGCATCTAAAATCATCTGATTTCGTTTTTTGTTTAATCTTAACCCAAAATTTAGGCCATCTTCTTCTTCGTTCTGATTTCCAGGAAGACACGCACAAAAATTCCACCAATCTTCATCATTGCTGCAACAAAAGCCGTTCCCCTGAGACCCATCCGCTGTCATGACGACGAAGCCCATACAATAACCACCACTGCCGATTTGCCTCTGACTTCAGCGCCTTAGGGCGCGAGATCCTCTCAATCCGCTCATCATAATTCAATCATGACCGTTGATGTTGGAGGTCATGTCATGCTCTTCGATTTTCCATTTATTTATTTATTTTTGAGTTGATGAATTCTTTGAGTAGATTAGGAGAGAAAGAAAGAAAAAAGGAGAAAGGGAGAGTGTAGCCATAGATTTTAGAAACGGTGGCTGCTTTATTTATGAAATTAGGGTTAAGGAAGTGAAAGGATATTATATAGTGGAGGAAATTATTATTTTTATTCCTTTTAATTAATATTTTTATTTATTTACTTATTTATGATGTCTGCAAATTGTAAATATAAAGAGAATAGAGAATAAAAACAAAAAAGGGGGGTGGAATAAAGGGAATAGTTTTATATCTAAAAATGAATTTGATTGATCATTAGAATAGGAGAGAGAGTAGAGAATAAATGTGCCAGTTATTTCCCCCAAATGCCTCTTTGTATTTATAAACAAATTAAATGCTTGCCCTTTTTTTTTCTAATTGTTTAAGTTAAGCAACTTTTTAAATTTCAAAACATGCAATATTAAATATCATAATTTAAGGAACCTATTTAGTTGCAAGAAAGAATAAGAGAAAGAGAAATAGATATATACATATAGTTGATTTAAAGGAAAGAAAAAGAAAAAAACAAAATGTTGGAAAACTGAACAGCAAAAAAAAAAAAGAGAAAGAGAAAATAAGAATGTAATTAATGCACAATTTATTGTCTCCAAAAGTTATTGAATGGGAAACGTTGCTTTATAATAAAGAAGAAGCTGCATGAGATAGAAATGGAAAAGAAAAGGAGAAGAAGGAAATATGGTAAATATACAGGAAGGGACAAACAAAATGAATGCATCATTTATTGTTTAATGACGACTATAAGAAAGTTATGTGATTTTTTTTTTTACACATATGTATATATTTTGATCATCCACAAAACTGCATTAGTTAAGAAACACACATTTAAATGCACCATACATATACATGTAGAATGTAATTAATTTTTATTTATATATTTAATGTATTAAACGAAAGCCTTTCGCTTCCTTTTTTTATTAAATGCACACATGGATATATTATACAAAATAATTTTCATTTAAAACGGATGCATATGAAAGGAAGACAGATATCAAAGAAATAAAAAAGAAAAGATATGTAAACATGCAGATGCATGAATGTAGAAATAAAAGAGAAAAGAAATTTAAACATGATGATGCATGAATGTAGAAATAAAAAGAGAAAAGAGATTCAAAATATGCAGATGCATGAATGTAGGAATAAAAGGAAAAAGAAGTGTAGACATGCAGATGCATCAATGTAGAAATAAAAGAGAGAGGAAATGTAAACATGCTGATGCATGAATGTAGGAATAAAAGGAAAAGAAATGTAAATAAAATGAGGTGCATGTAAATGTTAATATTAACCATTTCCTATTGTAATTTTTTTTCATCATCATTATTATTTATTAAATATTTTAATTTAATAACAGATTTTTTTTCTTTTCATTCATTCATACGTCGCAGCGTCGACGAAACTAAATATTTCGTCGTTACTATTTAAAATAAACTATTTTAAATATTAAAAACCCACTAAAATAATTGAAATACAAAATTTAAATTCGGCCCAAAATTCCGGGTTGTTACATTTTCTAAAAATGTTAGAACAATTTTTATTGTATAAATGAACTGTATAAAATATTCATTAGTTGAAATAAATATTTTATAATTAAAAATATAATTTTTAACGTGTATATAAATAAAAAAAATATTTATTTACAAATCAGACGATTTGTTTATGTACACACATTTAACTGATATTGATTGGGATGATATATTTTACACATTGCCCAACTACACAAATATAAATCAGTGTTTGTTATTTGAAAACCCCGCATGGGTATTGGGATGATATTGGACATACACTGATCCCAATATTTAGTTGTATGTCAATCGATGGGTTGACAGACTGTTGTAAGCGTTAATTATTCATATTTAACGCTTATGCAGTTGAGTAATGCACTCTGGATGATGGTTGACTGTGTTTGATTATTGTTGTGTACATGTGTGTATAAAATCCATATAAAAAAAATTATATGGTAATTGACTGTGTCTGATTCCAATTCGGAAAGAACAAATATTTTAAATCAAAGAATATTTTAAAATGATGAGTAATGAATATTTTAAATTAACTAATATTTTAAAATAATATTCGGTAATGGATCAAAATATGGTTGTGATGTCCGATTTGGGATGGACACGAAAACATTTAAATATATAAAACTGTGTTGATTAAATTAACGCCATTTGGACGTGAACGATATTTATATCGATTTTATTCATTTTTATAATGGATATAAAAAGGAAGTGATTTCACAATCTAATGTTTTGAAAGTATTATCATTTGTATATTAATGATAAGGAATATTCAATTTTGATTTAAAATTGAATATGAAGTTGAAATATTTTTTAAAACGAATATAAAATGATTTATAAAATACGTTTTAAATGGAAATCGATGAAATATATATATATATATAGTATATATATATTATATATTATATGGCCTGAACAGAACGCGCCGCGCCGCAACCGTTCGCGAATTTCGACCATTGACTTCGCATGGACATTACGGGGGATTCGGCCGTCGAATTTTCCTAAAATCATAACCGTTGGGTTCGTATTGAAAAGAGCTTTCCAACGAATATAAGAGATTTGAAATCTAATGGTTGGATTTGGAATTATGCCCAAATCAAATTTGGAAAAGGTCGCTGTAAGTGCAGTTCGATGACCGTTTATGGAAATCGACCAAACGGGCCTTGATAAAATTATTAAAAATATAAATAATTTATGTAAAATCAGAATAAATGATTTGGAAAGAATTGGGGTGAAAAATTCCACATTTGTAAAGATAAAAAATATATTTTTAACAAAATGATCTAGTTATGAACTAGAATTAAAATCCTATTATTTTTAACAAATTGATTGGACTGAGAATGGATTTTAATATGACCAGAATTTCCAATATATGAATTGGAATGAATTTAAATCTAAATTATCTTCGAAATATTTCGATATTGGATTCCGTAGTTATACAGATATTGTGGAGGAATTTGGAAGATATATATATCGTTATTCCTAATACGATATTTGTTGATTTCAGAATTTGATATTGAATATAAGCCGATATATTTTCTATTCAGAGCCTAGTATTTAATATCAAATGGGATTTTGGGTTTGTCGTGAATGGTGTCTTCATTAACACTGTTCTTAAACCTAGTTGTGAAAAGAATATATTTTCTAATTAAGATTATTAGAATTTCCAGTTAATTAACATTTAATTGGAATAAAATGGAATGTGAATTGGGTTTATTGTGAACTATGTTTTTAACAACATTCGTTCTTTAACCCGATTTATAGTGAAATGTGATTTGGAATTTATAAATCTTTTATTAAGATTTAAAGGAAATTTTATAAAGTAAAGTTTTCCAATTTAATACAATAAACTGGAATGGAATGGAATTCAATTGGATAATAATCGAATCGAGCTTCTGTCGAGGAAGACGATTAATATATATGGAGTTTAAAAGGCTTTGTCGTTATTCCATTTATATTATTGGTTGGACATAGAAGTTTATATCGATTGTATATATTGATCTATTTTTCGTGAAGATTCCATATTTAATTGAATGGGATTTTGGGTTTACCGTGAACTGTGTTTTAAATGACATTAGTTCTTTAACCCAGTTAAAGATAAGATTAATTTCTTAACTTTGAATAATCATTAAGTAATGATTTTTGAGATTAAAACTGAAATAAAGTTTTAGTGAATCTTTAATTAGATTGGAATGTGAATGAAATAATTAAATTTATTGAATTCGTGAAATGATCGAGAATGGAGTATCACCAGTTTTGCTCCAAGCGATAGTTAAATCTTTAATTAGATTTGAACGTGAAATGGTAATTAATTTTACTGATAACACCATGGTGTTAGATATGAAGTACTACCAATTTTAATTCATCGGATGAATAGGTTGGGATTAGGAAATAAAATAACTGATTACTTTGGTAAGGATTGCTAATCCCGACTAGTTTGGATAAACCTTAATTTGGTTTGAATTGATATCCAAAGGAAGATTAAAGAATAAATTTAAAAGAATTTATCTTTGATAAAATTAATGGGAACCTTTCCCTAAAGATACGAATATTTGAATAAAGGAATATTCTGGATTGGAATGAGGCGTATGTTGTGTTTTAAAGCACTTGTTTATACTTGTTTATATGATACGCGAGTTATTCAGAAAGACTGATTCGACGATATGTCGATAAGGAAGACGGTGGTTGAAGATCGGAGATCTTCACGTCATTTGGATGATTACTGATGTCTTAATTGGACTGTACCCCCAAGACGAGGTAATAAGTGGTGATCGTCCAGATGTACTTGGAGATCGACCGGATATGCGAGGACCTCTCTCCTGTGTTGGACATATGGGACGAGGAATAAGGTGCCTCCGGTTTCCTTCAGACCCAGAACAAACTTGTAAATGGATGTGTGTCTGACATTGGATTTTATTCTGTGTTGATTGATCTCTATTAAATATATATCTATTTGGCCGCGGAAAATTTATTCTCTTGCTTAACACCCTTCTCTGAGACATACGAGCTCAGAGGTTATATACCGATAGACATCAGTCGCATGGCGTGAATTGCCTGTGTGGCATGCTGAGATGCAAATGTTCAAGGCTTCTGTTGAAAAGAAGATTCTTGTGGTTGATGATCAAAGAATGATTTTAATATAACATAGCTTTGTGTATAGCGTTAATTCGCGAGCCTCACTCACCGATGTGAACCAGAAATGGAAGGGACTTCAGGGAGGGCATGTGTTTCCTTCTAGCTAGGAGTGGTGTCATGGTATGGAGCCCAGACATTTTACTCATGTGGATGTTGCATATTATTTGATCGATAGCAAGGAGCCTCGGATATATCGGTTATTACGAAGCCGATGGATATTGAGTCATCTGGCTCATTTACGCCCCATGGGGCGGGGAGACGATGTGCAGGGATTTTAATTCACTTAAAATGTGGACCGGCCCTGATGATCTAGGTGCAATTGCGGCTGTTCCTAAGACATGGGCTAGATTGTCTCGAATTAGCATAGGATGATCCCTTTGCCTTGGTTCACAGATGGAATCCAACTTCCAATACGACATTTCGGTATTAATTGTAGAGCCTAGTATGGCGATATGATAGATGGTACCCATGCCGCCTATGATTGATACATTTATATTTAAAGTTGTTTTTAACACTACGCACTTATAATAGTATCAAATGAATTTTGTTTTAAACGTACCAAGCATGTTTGGCTATTATAAGGGAAAACCCTATCCTCCGGCTTGCGTTGCATTGTGCGATGGGAGCTGGGTCTTATAATAGCTTCATTTTTCCAAAAAGCATTGCGTTGTTTTGTTATATGCACTGGTATTCTTAGGAGGAAACCCGTTCCGTGTTATACGACGTGGTCCTTTGATATATTTGATTTTAAAGTAAAGTTTTAAATAACTGTTTTAGTTCTCACACAAGTCACATGACTATCCTGAAATTTATTGTTTTAACCTAAACTCTGGGTGCCCTTATTTTCCACACGGGCAACTAGTAGTTTTGGGTTTTGCAGATATTATATTCACATGATCCTGGGTTTACAGCTGGTGCTTTATTCAGAACGCTCTGTATCCGTTTATCTCTTTCATTTATGTTATGTATTATTTTCCGCTGCTATGTAATGTATTTTAATCTCTGATATTTTACAATGTGTAACATTTATTCATACTCTGTTATATTCTTGTACTCTGATGTAAATTGTTGTAAAAGCAATGAAATGTTCTTTTGTTTGTATTTTGATTTGTCGTGTTCTCAACTCAATCCGGGTTTTCCTTTACGGGGAAGTTTGGGTCGTTACATTCTTCCTCCGAGTCTCGGTTCCCGCATCAACGAATGAAATTCAGTCTTAACAACAATGCCGATGTCCGCACTAATGCTGACACTAATGGTCACAACTACGAAATTGACAATGGAAATGGGAATGGTGATAGAACCATCGTCACCTATAGCGGGGGCATACATCACCATGATCGATCCCGGTTATTCATCAACGATGAACCGTGACCGATTAACTAACCCCCTCCTCGATAGAACCCAACTATTGTTGTTCAGAACTTGGATTCCGCACTCCCGGCACATCAGCAGTCCCAAACCACTCAAGATCAGGATGAATGTCAGCTCGCTCACGCTCACCAACCACGCCGAAATCAGGCAATCGATGTCGATGATATGGAAGAGGATGATCCCGACGTTCATCATAGAAGGCGTCCACGGAATAGAACTTTCGAAGTTTGCCGAAACTGGATTCCACCGGAAGACGTCCATCCTGTATATCTCCCCGACATGGTCTGGAGGATCGTGAGAGATATGCGGGGAAACGCCAACAACTCGTAGGATAACCACCTGAGGCGTAACCCCTTTACCAGAGCCGTCCACGAAGCCGAGTGGTCCCGACGTTTTAACATGCCACAAATGACACTATATGACGACATGACTGATCCCTGCGCTTTCCTGAACCGATATGAATGGTAGATGGACTCCAACTGAGCCACCGATGTCGTGAGGTGAAAATGCTTCCCATTTGCCTTGGCAAGCACGAATTTGCTTTGGTTCTCTCGCTTTCTGCTCTATTCTGTCAACACCTTTGGCCAACTGGCCATGAAATTGGTAAAACAGTTCAGAATGCACGTTCTAACTCCGAAGAACGCTCTTACCATTTCCAACCTATATTACGGTCCCATAGAGTCTCTCAAAATCTATCTCGAGCGATTCAATACTGCCCTCGCCGAGATCCATGATCCTGAACCCCATACCATGCTTTTTCAGCTAGCCAAGGGTGTCTTCCCTACCTCAAAATTCAAAGCCTGGATAAATAGAAAACAACCCAAGAATTTGTAGTTTTTTTACGAAAAGGCGGTGCAGTTTTTGTGCTAAGAAGAAGCAAGGTGTAGCAGAGCTTCGAGAGCCAACCACTCCAACAACCCACAAGCTAGCATTGTCGATGACAACATCAAAGGAAAATAGGTCAGAGAGTCCTCCGACAAGGGAAAGGGAGCAATTCCCTAGAAGCCGAAGTCGAACCCAAGGTGGTTGCAACAACAATTAGACTCCACCAGACACCAAGAAGCATGACCGCTATCAAAATTATAGGAACTACACTCCGTTGAATTGTGACATGGAGACCATATACCTAGAAACATGTAATACGCTCCAGTACAAAAAGCCCCACCCAAGGGAAACCACCGACCGTGAGAAAAACTCCACCAAATAATGTTGGTTTCATGACATGCATGGGCACAACATGAATGAATGCTGCCACCTCAAGGATTCCATTGAGAAGCTCATCTGCGAGAAACTCGTGGAACAATACGTACAAGATCTTGTTAATCTTGAAGAAACTACAGGTCCATCAACGCCCGGTCCCCCAGCTCCTACCAATGCGGCCCCAGAGCCATCCAATCAAAGGTCACATGACATCGTGATCAAAAATATTTGTGGTGGGCCTCACTCCTCGCATGATAGCTTCCGCCAGATGGAGGAGTATGCCAACTCTATCAAGCTTGCCACATGCGAAGCCTGATCAACCCTGGATGAGTCAGTTACCGCGAAAGTTCAGAAGACAATGCGGGATGATATAGCATTCCGCGAGAGGGAATCTATGGGAATTGAGATCCCAACTATAGACCCTCTTGTCATCTCCGCTCAGATTGGCCTAGCTTTTGTCCGAAGGATTCTCATCTATTCAGGAGTTCAATCAATATCATCTTCAAAGCGACCCACGATCAGATGAAACTAGAGGCTAAAGACTTAAAGCCCTGCCATGCCATGATCCACGACTTCAATGGATCCTCCAATCACCTTGTCGGTATGGTAGACCTCCCCGTGGAACTCTAAGAAGGGGATCGGAGCCGGGTCCTAATCCTCACCTTTGTGGTCATTGATGTCATATCCTCGTATAATGTTTTCTTTGGGCGACCTTTTCTCGTAGAAGTCCGAGTCTGCATGTCACCATGGTCTCAAATGATGAAGTTTCAAATAGAGAATGGAATCACCACTAGGGATTGCTACCTCATAGAATGGAAAAATGCGCAAAACAAGGACAAAGGAAAGATGATGTCTCCACCTTCTTGCGCCAAGACCGTCCCCGCATAGCAATCAAAGGCATCTGAGTCCTGGATTAGGCGCCACTTTGACGATCTCGATCCAAGGGAGGACGAAGAGCCCAATCTCCAAAGGGATACCACAGTAGAACTAACAGTGGATGTTCCGATCAGCCCCGACGACCCGACAAAGGTCTTGAAAGTTGGATCGCATCTCCACCCACAATAAAGGAGGATCTCGTGGAATTCTTAAGGGCTAAGCTCGATGTGTTCGCTTGGACACACTCTGATATATGTGGCATCGATCCAGGAGTCGCTTTCCACAGGCTCTTCATCAACCCCTGCAGCTTCCAATCAAACTGAAACATCGATTCTTAGGGACCGAAAGATCAACCTTGCTTAAAGAAGAGGTGTATAGGTTACTCAACAACGGCTTTATCAGAAAAGCCTTCTGCCCCGAATAGGTTTCCAACCCCGTCCTGGTCAAAAAAGCAAACAGCAAGTGGCGAACGTGTGTCGATTTCTCCGATTTAAACAACACATGTCCAAAGGACAATTTCCACTTCCAAAGATCGACAGCTCATTGATTCAACCGCTGGATACCAGCCCTTGTCTTTCATGGATGCCTACTCAGGCTACAATCAGATCGTGATGTATATCCTGGGCCAAGACCACACCTCCTTTATAACCAACCACGGAATCTACTGCTATCTCGTCATGCCCTTTGGTCTTAAGAACATAGGAGCCACCTATCAACAACTGATCAACTTCCTTTTCAAGGACCAGAGTGGGAAATACATGGAGGTATGCGTGGACAATATGCTCGTAAAATCGAGAATATTGAATGACCACGTCCAGGACCTCGCCGAAATGTTCGACGTCCTTCGTAGATATAACATGAAACTCGATCCCTTGAAATGCTCGTTCGACGTTGCATTGGGAAAATTCTTAGGTTTCATCGTCAATTCGTTGGGCATCAAAGCCAATCCTGATAAGATCAAAGCTATCCAGGACATCCAAACTCCCGGGAGCATCAAAGATGTTCAAAGTTTAAACAGGAAGGTCGCTGCTCTAAGTTGGTTCATCTTAAAGGCCACCGACAAATGCACTCCCTTTTTCGACCTGCTCTGGAAAGGGATGTGCAACTTCTCATGGACACCGGAATGTGTTACCGCATTCCAGGACATCCTGAATCACTTAGAGCGACTACCTATCCTTTCCAAACCCATGGATCATAAAGACTTATATGTTTATTTGGATGTTTCTTCGCAGGCAATCAGCTCAGTGCTCGTATGCATAGAAGACCATGTCCAATGACCTGTTTACTACATCAGCAAGAGGCTATCAGGGGTAGAGAAGAACTATCTTAAGCTCGAAAAGCTGGCCTACTATTTGGTAATCTCTTCCCAGAAGCTACGACCTTCCTTTTAAACTCATCCCATCAAGGTTTACACGGACTATTCCCTCCGATAGGTCCTTTAAAGGCCCGAGGCATCTGGATGGCTCCTTAAGTGGAACATAGAGCTGAGCCAATTCGAGATCACTTATATTCCTCGATGAGCCATCCTCGGACAATCCCTTGTAGACATTATAGTAGAGTTCACCGCCCCGAAAGAGCTTCCTCCCGAGGATACCGAAATTCTTGAGATGCAATGGAAACTTTTTGTAGATGTATCCTCTAATTATTGAGGTTTTGGCGTCGGAATTGTGCTTATAACTCCTGAAGAACAGCCAATATGCTACGCTCTAAAGCTTGACTACTCGGCTACCAACAATGATGCGGAATATGAAGCTTTGATTGCCTGACTCACTATTGCAATCAAACTTAACATCAAAGCGGTCCTGATCTACTTTGACTCGTAGCTTATCATTCGCCAGGTATAGGGCGTACTTCAAGCCAAAGGGATACGACTCGCTACGTACCTCTCCCGGATCCAAGAACTCCTTACTAGCTTTGACCACTACACCATCACGCTCGTTCCTTGAGAACAAAACAAGAAAGCTGATTCACTGGCTAAGCTGGCAAGATCCGGGGATGCACAACCTATGGGACTTGCCCCCTTCGAAGTGCTCTACTCTCCAAGCATCGACCAACTACATACTGGTTCGGTAGCAACGGCGAAGACGGACCCGAGCCTGAATTGTGGATTACGCCAATCAAAAATTACCTGCAGTATGGAATCCTCCCTGATCGCTATAACGATAGACGAGCACTCACCCGCAAGTCATCTCGCTACATCATACTAGTTGGGGTGCTCTACCTAAGAGGATTGTCCATTCCGTTACTCCAATGTGTAGTCCATGGCGACGCCGACCGTGTGTTGACAGATATACACGAAGGCGAGTGTGGTAACCACACCGAGGGCCAAATTTGGCCAATAAAGTTATCAGATATGGATATTTCTGACCAACTCTCGACCGGGATGCCGCAGATTATGCCCGCAAGTGCGAAAATGCCAAAGATTCTCAAAAATTCCAAGAGCCCCGCCTGCCGAGCTGACGCAAATGGTCAGCCCTTGTCTATTCGCCATGTGGGTAATAGACATCATCAGGACCTTCCCGATGGCAAGAGGGGGGAATGCTATGCTATCGTCACAGTCGATTATTTTGCCAAATGGGCAGAGGCCGAAGCCCTCGCCACAATCGCTACCAAAAAGGTAATCAACTTCATCATCTGCAATATTATCACTCAATATGTAGTCTCCCAAGCCATCGTCTATGATAACGGGACCCAGTTCGAGAGCGCCAAGTACAAAACTTTATGCCGACTACACAACATCGAGAAGAGATTTTCAACAATGGCCCATCCTCAGGCCAATGGGCAAGTCGAGCTGTCAACAAAGTAATCAAATCCATCATCAAGAAGCATTTGGAAAAGGCAGGAGGTTTGTAGGCTGAAGAACTCCCTCTAGCCCTATGGGCCTACTAGACCACCAACAAGTCATTGATTGGCCACACCCCTTTCGCTCTTGCCTATGGATCCAAAGTTGTCATCCCCATTGAGCTAAAACTTCAATCCCACCGAGTTAACTATTATGATCCAAAGACGAACCAGGACCTACTCATGGAATCACTTGACTTACTCAATGAGAAAAGAAACGAAGCTGAACTCATAGCTGTCGCTCAGCACCAATGAGTTGCCCGATACTTCAACTCTAAAGTCCATCCCAAGGACCTCAACATCGGCGGCCTCATCCTGAAATGGATCTTTCCCACACTGATTGGCTTCAGTCCTCGCTGGGAAGGTCCGTACGTCATACAACAGAGGCTTCGAGATGGGACCTTCAAGCTAGCAATTGTCGATGGTGCTGAACTCCCTAGGGCATGGAACAGTGAACATATCCGCCGCTACTTTACACAACTTAGTGTATAGATTTTCCGCTTTCCAACAATGTTTTGTTTTCTTTAACAATTCAAGGCATTGTAAAAGCTGTTACTGGCAAAGTTAGTAGTAAAGATATTGTTCAGTTCTCTGTGCTCTTGATGTGTTTACTTCTTACATAGTATGTTTGGTTGACAATCATAACTATCTTACACGCACGAACACACTATCTCGGGCCGACACCCCGAGCGCGGGAGCGGGTGCTGCCACTTGGGTCTCGAACAAACGACAAGGTCGGGTACAAACTACTCTGGATCGTCATCTCGAGCACGGTATATGGTACCTCCACTCAAGCCTCGAATAAACAACGAGACTGAGTATAAATAACACCATTGGGTCCAGAACCAATGATGAGACCGAGTATATAATCGTTCCGCCACCCTGTCTCTGGACTTGGGTGTAGCCCATCGGCCCAGTTAGTGTGAAACCGACCATTCCCGCAGCTCCAGCCGACCCATCGGGAATGAATCTGGGAACCACTCGAACCTCAAATTAACGACGAGGTTGAGTATAAATCGTTTCTCCACTTAGTCTCCGGACTTGAGGGAAGCCCATCGGCCAAGCTAGTGTGAAACCAACCACTCCCGCACCTACATCCGACCTTCCGAGTCTGGATTCGGGTACCATTCGACGAATTAATGACGCTCCCGAGCTCTAAATCTGAACGGACGACGGGAGAGCCAGAAAGGACGACACCACAACGTCCACACCTTCTCACTACTTAGGACCAACAACCTCCGGGAGGTCCAAAAGGGAAGACACTTAGCCCAGATTCCGCATGACTCGGGAACCCTAAACAAAGGAAAACCCGAGAGCACCTAACAATACATAACCCTCTAGTCAAATTTGTTTAAGTGTAACAATAAGTGCACTTGTGCAAGTACAGGACGCTGAAAAGCATAAGATGAACATTTGAACACTTAACATAAATGCGACATAATAAGGGGTAACTAGTGTTTTCATTCACACACAAAAAGCGAACTACATACTTCTAAATATACTTTCATTCTAATGACGTGGCATATATGAAAACCACACTACTCTCTAAAACACCAAAAGCGAGGGCCGTACTTGCGTACACTGTCAGCCTACATAACCAAAATACCCATAGCATCTATGACAACCATTAAGACTAATCATCTTTCTTCTTAATTTTCCCTTTCTTAACATATTCGACGCTAGGCGGGTCACTGCCATCGGTTATGGACCTCTTCCTTCCCAAGCTACCCCGCCTTTTCCTCCTTTGCTCTTCACCGGAGTGACAGACTCGTGTGATACCAATGTACGCTTCCTGACATCATCTTCACCACTAGCTATCTTTGTAATCTCCATGGGAGGAACGATCTGCAGTGGTTTGGGAGCGGTATCCAAAGCAAGAGCCACCACAGCCTCGTTTCCACCTCGGGATTTCTTGGTCTCAAGTAATGCCTTCTTCTTAGCCTCTTCGGCAGCCTTCCGATCGATTATCTTCTTGGCTTTGAGCTTAACGGCGTCATCTTCCTTAAGCTTCTCATAGGTCTTTGCGACCCTTAGCTTAATGTTATTTGCAATCCTCTTCTTTGCCAACTCATCGGCGACCTTCTACACCGCAACCGTGCTCTCAGCTTTCTCTTCAGCCTTCTTCCTGGCCTTCTCCTATGCCTCATGAAGAGCGATCTCATCCTGCTTCCTCTTCTCTTCTACCTCCTCGGACTTGGCTATCATTTGGGTTTGTTGAGTCCGTACCAATTCATGCATCGTCTGCATATTGGCCTCTACCGCACCCGTGAACTGAACACTCTGGCCATCCAACACCTCTCCTTCCTCTAAAACATCCTTGTAAATACCGGAGGCCAAATCCACGTCCGAGAACGTATCCATGTGACCGGTTTCCTCTCTAAAGTGAATTCTCTGTAGTCCTAGCCCAGATTCAGACGGTTGAGGAATCGCGGAGGCAGAGCCTGCTGCTGCTTCAATTCCAAGGGGGGCTGCACAACAAAACTGAAACTATTTAGTTTTTGAGAACTTAGCACTCTCATCCCTTTCAGGTATCTATGGAAATGAGAGTTTACCTCCGATAGCATGCGACGCAAGTATGATAGGAAGAGTGCTCTCTGTCGTAACAGAAGTCGATCCCACTGGCCCATAGCCAGGATGCTCAGGATGATACTCAATCGAAACATGAACTGGGACCGTAGGACCACTTGTTGTAGTAGACACCAGGGATCGCAGGTGGCAAGTAATTCCTTCTACGAACTCTTGAGCAACTATCACGCTCTTTGTCGCTAAAGACTTCCCCATCTCAGCAGCATGCTTCGCCAGTCTTTCCTTCTCAGCATCTTCCTCTAGTAATCTCCTCCCATCCTCTAGGTTTTTACACTCATCCTTAGTCAAGAGGTCTTCCATGAGTTTTCCCTCATCTAGTGACTCCACTCTTACTTGTTGTAACTAAGCCTCATATGGTACAAGCTTCTCCCGTGTCTTAGCCAGCTCCCATGAGTAATCATCAAGCCATGAGATCCCAGGAACTTCAATGTCTTGACAAGCATACCTCAAATGGGTTCCTCCAGCGATTCTTCTACCCTGGCCTCAGTTTCTGCAATCTCCTGTTTTAGTTCCTCCACCTACTTTGGTGATCAGCTTTCATCCCATCGACCGAGCCCAACACTTCCCTATTGGAGGCCTCGACATTCTCTTTTCCATCCTTGCCGCCTCCAGCTGTCTCCTCATCTCCTCATTCTCTTTCTGTAGCCTCTGGACCCCCTTATTTTCATTCTTTAACCTCTCATTTCGAAAATCAAGTTTTTATTGTCCTTCTCAAGCTGGAACACTTTCTCATTCTCCGTCATTAAATGAGCATTCTCCATAGCCAGCTTCTCATAATCCTTTTTAAGCTTAGCATTCTCAGTCGACACCGAGACTACCATGTCTTTATATGTTGAAGCAGTGTGCTCTGCATCCTTCTTCATCTTCTCATACTCCCTCTTTAGCTCGCCTATTACAAAAAAAAATGGACATCGCATAAATGTGTTGCTCGGACACATAGATAACGATGCTCCAGAGACAAAAACGTGTATATATAGCTTACTCAAGGACTCCTCCGCGTTTCGAATGACTAACTGTTCATCCTTCACCTTCTACCTCAAGTTGGCAGTCTCCGCATTCTTATTCCTAATGAGATCCGAGAGATGCCCCGAGTAATTATAGTACTCATTGCATTGGTAACAAGTGCAGTAAACCTGTTGCCACACCATTTCTTTGTCCTCCCGAGGGATCGGGATGAGGTACGGAAGCCACATAAGTTCGTCAAAGTGGTGTCTCGGCATTTTCTCTTTCAGCAGGGCTTTCCTCTCGCCTATGCTTAGTTCTAGAGCTTAGGGTGGCACGACATTAGTCCTTTCTGCTTTGAGTCCATCTTCTTCTTCTTGCTAGTATGAACTAACTCATTCTCCATGGATGAAGCGACAAGCAGAGCAGGCGGAATATATTGGGCAATCGTTGAAGAAGGACGCCCAACACCAGTAGAAATTTTCCCTATGCCCGTGCCCGATGCCCGGTTAAGCGAAAGGGGGAGATTCGGAATGCCGAGGTCACACCCTACGACGGTGCTCACTGCTGCGATCGCGAGAAGGAGGATCAGGAACCAAACTAGAGCTTCTCCTAAAATTCGACATAAAGTCACCTTTGGGTAGTCGGCGACTGCCATGACCATAACTGCAACCTTCTCTCCCACGAGTCATGTCACCTGAAAGAGAAACAGATTCAAGATTAGACTCGAAAGCCTAACGCACACAATCAAATGCTATGTAATATAGTGCTTATGAATGTGTATGTCCTAACTGTTCTCTCAACAGACCAGATAACGGCCCGCTCGAAGGAACGACTTACCCACAGCCAAAGCTAACTCCACCATACATGTGACACTGGGCAAGAGAAACGTAACATGCAGGAGTTTGTTTAAGTCATCAAATTGACCCTCTCTCTCAAGTGAGACGGCAGTTTTAGAGGGAGCTATTGGAGACTGTGGCCTGAACCTCTTCTCCGGCAGCTGCCTCCTTACCCCCGGTCTCGCCCCCACCAATTTCCTCTTGAATCCTTACAGCCTTGCTCGGGTTGGACCCGATAGGAGATACTTTCCTCTTTTGACTCGGGGACCCCTTCTCTTCCCCAGTGCATGTTTTCCTTCCACCTCCGGCGATAGCCGGTCTGAGTATCGATCGATTGCCAAGGAGCATTCCTACGCCACGAAGCCTGTCTTGATTGAGGATGTTATCAATGGAGCGATCCTCGACCGGAATGGCCAGCAAAGACTCAAGTCATTATTGATACACGATATCTGTAAGCGCCGTAGGATTTCCTACCATACACAAATGAATTTGGAATTTTGCTACCAAACCAACAAGTGTCAGCTTGAAAGTGAAGGGAAACACTCACTTCCTTCCAACCATCTCCTCACAAATTTAGGAGGACAATGCACGAAGAACCAATCATCCTTGTACACCGTCAGTTTAGGCCATTTCCTAACGAAGAACTTGGTCTTGGGTGACGCTTCCAAGAAGTATTGAGACGACGAAGCAATGGCTCTCCTCTTTAGTTGGAACGGATATCAGATATCCTCCCCAGTAGGCTCCAAGTGCAGGTACTCCTTATAGAGAACGCAGGTACCCAAGAGGGAAGTGTATGCATTCGGATGGAGCTGCGATGACGCAATGTCGAAATAGTTCAGTATATCCCGGATAAAGTTGCTGCCCGGGGGCACACACCCTATAGTGCACACCTGCTTATTCCAAGCAGTGTACCATTCCGGTGGTGCATGAGCTCTATCTCCCCTCCCGGGAGCGCGAACATCTTTCTAGGGAATACTAGACCTAATCGCCACGTGCCTCACCGACATATCATCCATATGTGAGGGCACAGAATCAGGTGGGTTCTTGAGAATAACCGCACCCGCCGCCATGTCCGGTGCATCCAACGTGCTTCCCTCAATGATATCCACATGCTCTAGGTCCTATGTTCGACCAATAGGTTGTGTCCTACGATCAGACGCTTCCGGCGAACCTATCACCTAAGAGGGTGTGGATTCCCCGGAAGTCTCAAGCTCGCTGCCCTTCGAGCTAGCATCGCAAGTTGAGTCGGATGTGGATGATGAATGTTGCGAAGCGGCGACTTACGAGATTTTTGCCTTAGATCTTGTATCCATTTGCTAACTAGATTGTCAAGGTACTGGCTTTAGACATCGTATTGCACAAACTGAACCGTCGTACTAGTGTGAACTAATATGTATGTGCGGTGTTGTGCAATGACACGCTAATACTATTATAGCCTAAAAAGTCGGGAAAATACGACAATCACATGTCCTTTGAATCGTAACCATCATCGCTGTCAACCGATGCTACCAGATTTGCGTCGTTCCGTAACCACGTTACAACTAGGGCCGAGGAAATATGTCCGACAGTTCAACAGTTCAGTCACAGTCCAAATATATGTTCTAATCCTATGCGCAAGGCTGAATTGTCAACTGCGTCACAACTAACACAAACCCCGGTTCAATTGCACAAAGCTGTGCGAGCAACACGAACCCCGGAGAAGAGAGCCGAACCCTCGGACGAGAAGAACAACGCTTCATAAAGGTAGGACACATAAAACTCGGACAAAACAATGAAACTCATATTCCCTTCTCGGATAGGAAATCTCATACCCCGTTAGGGGTTCGAAATTAACGGGGTACGAAATTTCGTAACATTGAATACAAAATATCGTATCCCTTTCGGGGTTCGAGGATTTCGTATCCGGAGAAATGGAATGCGATTACCATTGTCACGAGTCTCAATACTTCACCTCCCTTGCCATGGCGCCATCCTTTACCATCCATCACTTAGACCAATACTTCGACTCCCCCTCCATTCTTCTCCAAAATCCTCCTCCATGAAACTCCATCTCCCTCGCGTTTTTCTTCTTTACCAACCACAAAGCTCGGCGCAAGTGTTTGGCCCCTCCTCAAGGTTCGATCTCATTTCGATTCCAAAATCTATCCACAATCCTCTCAAACTCCAATCTCAAGTTCAAGAACATGAATGATTTCAAATCGTGTCAGGGTCCATCTCGAGACCAATCCCATGGCCAACACCGAGCTTGAGTTAAGGTATGGCTACCAAAGTTCAGATCTGAACCCACCTTTGTTTTATTTTCGCTCAGGTCCAAGAGTTCGGTTTTGGGTTGTAGGAAAGAAGAAAGTGATGGTGGGGGGCTCAAATTTATAGATGATGGGGGAAATTGGGCTTTATCCCAATAGACGTATCGCATCCCACATAGGATACGAGTTTTCATATCATAGAGGGATATGAAAATTTTGTATCCCATCTTGGAGACGAAATTTCATATCCCCAAGGGGAATACGAGGATTTCACGCCCCTATGGGGTGCGAGTCCTTAAATATATATATATATGTGTGTGTGTGTGTGTGTGTGTGTGTGTATACATACATATGTGCACATCGCAATATAGCGTCGTGAATGTGTATGTTTGCGTGAAAATGTGTGCATACGTTCACAATGCCTGCCAAACCCTGAGCAATGTATGCGCAAAACACACGTCCATGCGTATTCTCATTCATCCCCGCTTTTGTTACCTTTTATTTCTTATATTTTTAATTTTTTACTTCTCGTGGCGTCGCGCAATTTCACACAGAAATAGTGTAAGCACATTCGCGGCGTCACACCGACAATAACTCATTTGTTTTGTGACGTAAACGAGCGTCGACAACTAACATTTACACTCACGAGTTAACAAGACTTCGACGAATCAACAAAATTTTTCACTAACTTAAAGCACATCATGCCCAGACAATACATATTTGGGGTGGGGGGGGGGGGGGGGAATGTTAACCAACTTTTTGACCCGGATCCCAAAAGTACATAAGGCACGCTCGATTCAACACATCACATGACATTAAAATCCAAAGTGTCGCCAAATAGCTAAGGGTACAAGCATATATGAAGTCACATAAGCAAAGGCCTCACAACTCCTCAAACCGTGCTCAAATCACACCCTCGTACCCCTCTGTTTCTAACCCCTCATATGTACAAAACCTTGGATCCACTCAGCTTGTGTCCCTCGAGTCGCTATATTTCGTATCCCTCGCCGTGCAACCATTCGAGCCTCTTCAGCTCGTACCCCTTCCTCCAGGAATACGTTTCAAATCCTTCGAAGCACGTACCTCAAAGCCCTCGATATGAGTACATTTTGTATCCCTTACCTTCGACCCTCTCTCCCTCAATTGCTTCGAACTACCCGCCTTCGTACCCAAGCCGCTTCGGCTCATACCTCTCACCAAAGAACCCCTCACACACATCGGGTTTCAAGTCCCTCAAGTCGTACTATGATTTCGGCTCGCCCCCAATTACACCCAACAATCGTCGTATCCTACGGGATACGAATCTCATATACATGGGATACAAAATTCGTATCCCACCAATGGGGTACGAGTTTTATTCACAGGGAGTCGAGAATCGAGGCATGCGCTTCCAAGGGTATGAGATTTTGTATAGTGGTCCCCATATCTTACCTACTCCCACCTAACCACTTCACTATAAATACTCCTGAGTCCATACTTCAAAAGGGTTGGAATTTGGTTGATTTAACACTCCTAGAGAGCTCCAAGTAACCTCTTCAACGGGATCCTTTCTTTGAGGAAGAAGAAGGACAAAGGTGACTTTTTCCAACAATCATATAAGATGATTATGACTCCAAATCACATGGAAATGTTTGTAATTAAATGCCTAGAAGAGAATTATAGCTTGCAACTCATTGTTGTGAATAAAATCCAAGCACCTATCCCAAAGTGGACATAGGCCCCTCACGGGACCGGACCCCTATAAATCTCCTGTGTCAATTACTACTTTTCTGCACTTATTTTTGGTACGCGAAACAACAATTCTTAAGTAACTAAGAAACTTGGGTTTTGTCGCCAAATTTTAGCATCTACAAATACACATGCATTGATTCGACATCATAATTTAAATGAAAGTACATGTTTTCAAGTTTATAACCAAATATGTAAACAAACCACCAATGAAAGCCAAAATAAGTGGGCATATGAACCATACACAATAACTTAACATAAAACTATATAGCTAGCTTACACTCTATATCCAAGAAGAATTGGAATTGAATTTAACCATGTTTTCTCCTTCAAATAATGTTAGATGAGTGATTACTAGTAATCAAGAAGAAAAGTTCTGTTAACACCGTTGTGAAAACATGGTTCAAAATTATAAAGTATGAACGAATGTTAGCACGCGGCTACACTTAGCTCATCCCTATTTGGACCATTGAGCATCTTTGGGTTGTGTACTTTCTTTAGGTCTTGGGGCAAGTGGTGGGTCATCCCCAGCTGTGTAAACATTATAACATGAAACAGAGTGCATGATATTAACCAGGTTGTTCAAAGTATAAATACAAGGAAACGTGGGGCACAAAAGACAAAGCAATGACATTGTTTTAAATGCATAGACCACTAGATCACTGGAATTCACACTTGGCAAGACAAATAGTGCGCATGGAAATGCAAGAATATAAATAAGCACGGACTGTGTCCACTTATACACAGCTTTTAACTACGGCAGGTATTTAGCCCGTTGGCCATCAACATGAAGTTAAAATTATGAGCTAAATTGCATGCCATGCCAACTACCTAAAAGTAGTACGTTCAGACCATAACAAGTCGTTGTGCCACGCCAGCCCAACTTTGGATCGTTTATCATTTTCTGTTGTTGAGACCTAGCAAGCCGTAGATTATTCTCGATGTTTAGACCGCAACACATATATAAAAGTGTGAAACATAGATTGCACGTTCAACTCAAAGAGGGACACCCATCACTTCTTTTAGATCGCCAGCAGCTTCTAAGCCGTTGCCAGCTCAGCTCGCTTTTGGGTCGTTGGAGTGATCCGGTCCGCTCATCAGCTTTTAGCCCTTTCTTAGGCCGCTGGTGCTTTTAGGTCGTCCACGCGAGTATAAAGAACAGGTTCTCATGGCCCAGTTGAGTCACAAATACCAGTTAGATTGTTAGTTTCGAAGACCATCGTTGGGTTGTTCAACTACCTCAAGTCTTCGGTTCGCTGGCACTTTAAGCTTGCTGAAAGCTTTAGGTCGCTACTTCTATTTTAAGTCGCGTATCACAGTTAAGCTGCTTATTGAAGACCGACTGGATACAGCTGGCACAGGGGATCACGTAAGCTAATTTGCCAGCTGTAAAGTAAACTCATTATCACATAAAGGAAGAGCATGCAATAGGTCGTAGTATTATAAAATTAGCCTGCAAACCTTGTTAAGGACATGAGACATCATGAAGGCCTGGTCGGTCCATAAAGGCAAAATTGCACCAATGTTTAGGTCGCTACATGATCTCATGTCATCCGCCTTTTAAGTCGTTGGTTTCTCCTACGGTCGTTGCTATCCTATTTGCTATCTTATCACACCATATATTTACAGCCGTGCCACTCCATCTAAAAACCACTATAAATACCCCTCATAATTCACATTGAAGGAGGACCGAATTTCATTCCTACAAGGAGGTGCCACCAAATTCAAAGCTTGTCTACAACTTCACTAATGGCATCTATGGATCTAACAACTCATCTCAAACTTCATAAGGATCAAATCCATTTCAATGATTATTAGAGCTCACTCCAATTGAATCAAAGCTCCTTGGATCTCATTAACGCTACATGATAAATATCTCCTATACAATTCAAACGATCTCTAATTCTCTCCAATCTTCTCCGAAGTCTAGATTGAATGCTAGTTCACTATGAAGTTTATGAAGATCATTCAAAGTCTAAGTGATCAAGAATTGATACATCCATTATCACAAAGCCAAAAATCTCTTCATTTTCTTCGCCAAATTCAAGTGAAATTATATCATAAAGAGAGTAAAAAGAGAGAAATAAATGTATGAATAATTTTATGAATGTTGTTAGCCCGAATATCATAATGAGAATTGATTAGAAAGTGGATGTAGATTCATTGTGAATCGAACCACTATAAAAATTCCTTTATCGTTCTTTTATGCTTTTTATTTTGTAATAGCGCGCTTCCACGTTTTAATCTTACCGAATCGGTGAAGTGCATCGTTTGTACCTTTGGTGTTGATTCCAAATTTAGAGTAAACATTTGGCGCCCACCATGGGGCCGCATGCGCATTTCTCTTGATCCTAAGAGCCTACTTCTACCATAGATTCCGCAAATCTAAGATCTAGGCCAGTCGACGAACTATCTTCCATATTCAAGGCCTTATCCGATATAATGGCCAAATCTAAGAAGACTAATACCAATGCCATTGAAGAAAATAACATTGTTATCAATAACGAAACTACTTCACTCACTAACCATTTCAAAGTTGGAGAAAATTCGATGTCCGGTGCTGGAGTAACTACAGCAGAATTAGATGCCGTTGTCGCTAACTTGAGCCAACGAATGGAAATTTCCAATAGAGCCTTAATCGATGCTAATAAAACTCTCGTGGATGCTAATCAAGCTTTGATGGATAAAGTGAGCGCTCTCCTATACGCTCAATCATATCCCGCTTCTCCTCCGGAAATCCATGTCAATCTTGAAGAGAATGCAAATTCATCATCCTCCGATCCTCATAATAATAAATTAGAAAGATTTGTTGGCAACGTCGAAGACTCAAAGTTGAATGTTATAAACCGCTCTGATCGAAATAACCGACGAGTTGCAAGACCTGTCAAGGTGGCACCTTCCCATAGCGGAAGTAAAAGACCTAGATCCTCTAAACGTGATCGCTCGCCACGACGAATATCCGGAAAAGAGATTGAGGTCCCCTCCCCGGAACGACACAACTCGAAGGAATATATCACGGATGTAGTAATGCAAATCATGAAAGATAACTTGCCTCGCAAGGATAGTGAAAGGGAATGGGACTTCTCCATCGGCAAAAATCCATTCATAAAAAGGATCCGCAAAGCTGAATTCCCCGAAAAGTTCACTCATCCTACTTTGCCTCCATATAATAGGACTTCTGATCCAAATCACTTCTTATACAAATATGAGTGGCACATGAATGCAGCCATGGCAACGGATGAGATTAAATGCTTGTGCTTCCCCCTCTATCTAGAAAGTGTCGCATCGTTATGGTTTACGAGGCTGCTGCCTAAATCCGTCAACCGATTTGATGATTTGACTCTGAAATTCGAAGAGCAGTTCAGGTTGCAAACTACAAAAGCTAAGGAAGTTATCTCTCTTACATCCATGAAGGAAAATCCAGAAGAATCCATCAAAGATTTCCTTAAAAGGTTTAATGATGTTGTATCTGAAGTAGGGAACCCCAAACCTTGCATGACCTTAATGTCTCTAATCGGCGCTATAGACAAGAAGAGCAAATTTGGCAAATGGATTAAAATGAGAGAGTCAAGCACACTTGAGAAATTCTATAAAAAAGACGAGGAGTACATGAGAGTTGAAACTGGTCCAGTACCTCTTCAGTTCTAACCCGCTTCTCGAAGCACCCAAAAATACTGCTACTTAGTACAATCCGAAAATTACCGGAGGTCAGAAAAGAGGAGGCGACGGAAAAGAAAATCGAGACGGAAAGAAGCCACGCTTTTCCAATCCATCAGAGCTAACACCTTTAAATGACACTCCAGAAAACATCTTTGCTGCAACCAAAGACACCGAAGATTATCCAATACCTAAGCCTCAGAAAATCAATGACCATCAAGCAAACTCTGGAAAGTTCTGCTGATTCCATAATCAGCCAGGCCACGACACCAATGGGTGTAGGCATATGAAATCACTGATCGAAGAGCTGATTAGGAAGAATCGTCTGCAACAATACGTGAAAAATCCACAATCCTCAAACACTGTTTCGAATCCCCAGGGCCAGGGGGCAACAAACAACGAAGCTTTTGTTCAGACCATGCCAAGGCTGATCGTCAACTGATTACTGCTGATTGTGCTTCAATTCCAATGGCCCAGAATAAGCGATCAACATCGTCACTACTTTACTTCATGCTCTATTTCCTGCTATAGTTCATGCTTTATTTCATGTTCTACTTTCTGTTATATTCAAAACCTCTTGTAAACAGTCTATAATAACCTGCAAGTGATGTACTGAACTTCAGCTCTACGATTAAGAGCATATCTGTCTGAATTAATTTCTAGCTTGCAAATCTCATGTTAAATCAAAACTTGATTAAAAATGATTCCATGTTGCAGGCTGTCCGTCGAGCGCTTGTTCCTTCAGAATCAGACAAAGCAAAGCGACCCCAACAACACTAACTCAAGTACCAAATGCTGTAAATATCAACATGCACAAATGCAAGAATAGAAAAGCACCGCCTTAAGAAGTGAATGGGAAAAGTCGCAAAGATTCAAACAATGAACAAGCGCCACGACAATCAAATGAGAATATTGTAGCTTTTATCGAAGGGGCATTCCTCTAAGTGAAAGTTTCAAAGGTTCGATCCCCAATCCGAGATAGCCCTCCAAGTCAACCGGCCAACAAGAGAATCGGAGCCAACCCAAAGCTGGAATAACCAGCACCAAGTTTGAAGGATCAACAAACCTGATGTTGGAAGTACCAACATCAGGCCAGAAGGACCAGCAAACATGTTAGAAGGACCAGCACCAAGTCAGAAGGACCGACAAACATGATGTTGGAAGTACCAACATCAGGCCGGAAGGACCGGCAAACACACTGGAAGGACCAACACCAAGTCGGAAGGACCGACAAACCTGATGTTGGAAGTACCAACATCAGGCCAAAAGGACCGACAAACACGTTGGAAGGACCAGCACCAAGTCGGAAGGACGGACAAACCTAATGTTGAAAGTACCAACATCAGGCCGGAAGGACCGACAAACACGTAGGAAGGACCATGCCAAGTCAGAAGGACCGACAAACTTGATGTTGGAAGTACCAACATCAGGCCAGAAGGACTGGCAAACACGCTGGAAGGACCAGTAAAAATTAAAGACCTCTACCGGGGTACCCAATTGATCGTCAAAACTAGGAAGTACCTGATGCGATAACGACGAACATTGGGGTTTAAACCAAAGACCTCTCCGGGGGTGCCCAATTGGTCGTCAGAATCAGGAAGTCCCTGATGCGATAACAACAAACATTGGGGTTTAAACCAAAGACCTCTCCGGGGGCACCCAATTGATCGTCAGAATCAGGAAGTACCTGATGCGTTAACAACAAACATTGGGCTTTGTCATCAAAGTCCTTTCCCGGGGCATTCCTTCTAAAATCACGGACGCTTGGATTAATCAGTATAATTGGGTAGCAAAAGTCTTCAATGACTGAATTAACCAAGCCAGGTTGCAAACAGAGTTTGTACATTAACCATTTAACTTGTGTAGTATTTAAAAACCTCAAACATGACAGGTTCTAAATTTTAACCCGAAACGGGGGCATGATGAGACGACCCCAAACCCCGTAATGACGGTGGCAAGGGTAATCCTTGGAATATAACACATAAACAGATAATAGCAGAACAGAATAAAATAAATACACCAGATAATGCACAATAGAATATATTGGATAAGAGTAATCATCAGAGTTACACAGCATACAGGATCATACTTAGTACAAATACAGTTCAGCTAAACATAAATGTCTACAGCGGAAAACAAACATAATGTACAATAGGAGCTGAACAACATATAAAGAGATAAATAATAGAATCCATCTTCAGCTCCAGCTATCCAGAAAAAGCCAGCTAAAACCTGAATACAAGGCTGCCTGTGTAGAAAAAGGGGCACCCGAGTTTGAAAGTGAGACAAACTACGAGTCAGTCGTGGGACTGGTATGAGAAATCTACTCAACACATTTGAAATAAGGCTAATCACAGGACCACGCCACTTTCGTGGAATGGGTTTACTCCATTGGATTGCCAGTGCTTTAAAACAAATCATTCTTTTAAACATCGTAATGCTTTTTATAAAAATGAAGCCATTATAAGACTCAGTTCCCATCACACAATGCAACGCAAACCGGAGGATAGAGTTTTTACCTTATAATGGCCAAGATATGCTTGATACAAATAAAACAAAAGCATTTGATATTATTACTAGTGTTTAGATGTTTCAAAAACAATTTCAAATCATAAGTATCAATCATAGACGGCATTAATGCCACATACCACTATGTCGCCATATATAGGTATACAATCAAAACCGCACAGTCACGTATTTGGAAATTGGATTTCAGTCATGAACCAAGGCAAAAGATAGTCCTTAACGACTTCAAGACGTTCTAGCCCACCCCTCAGGATCAGCGCTCGAGAGACCCTTGGATCGTCTTGGCCGGTCCGTCGATGTGGATTAAAATGCCTGAACAATGCATTTCCCCGCCCTTTGGGGCGTAAATGAGCCAACGAATGACTCCATCGGACCCGGATCGTCCGATCAAACTGAGGCGCCTCGCAACAGCAACAACCACATAAGTCAAACTCGTCAGGGCGTATAAAACCACTGACGCCACTTCTAACTAGAAGTATACACATGCCCTCCCTGATGTCCTCTCCCGATTCTGGTTCATACCGGGGTGTGAGGTTCGCGAATTCACGTTATACACAAAGCTACGCCACACAGGCGGGGGATTTGATCATCACAACAAGACTTTTCTTTTCAACAGAAGCCCTAATCACTGCATCTTAGCATGCCACACAAGCAATTCACACTGTGCAACTGATAGCTATCAATCACACAGAATAAATTCCAATGTCAGACACACTGTCCATTTGCAAGTCCGTTCTGGGTCTGAATGAAACCGGAGGCACTATATGCCTCGCAAACCCATCGATCACCACGTACGTCTGGACAATCACCACTCATTATCCATATTTCGGGATGCCTACCAATCAGGACCTCGGTTACCATCCAAACGAGGTGAAGATCTCCGGTCTTCGACCACCGTCTTCATCTTAGATTCCTTATCGTCGATTCAGTTATTCAGAATGGGATAAACCCGGTCTTTCTGAGCAACTTGCGTATATAATAAATAAATGCAACACTAACATATACACGCATCATTTCAATTCATTAGTCACTAATCGTCAATCAGTAAGAGAACGATTTCCCAAATATTAACCCCGAAGGCCGAAACCAACATCAGATCAACACCCAGGAAACCATTCGACTTAGCCAACCTTCAGTAAGTTTCTAAATTTCACATCCATATCGTTTATAATATTTTATAACGATTTATTGCAATTTTTATTTATTTTAAAATAGCCAATTTATTCAAAACGACGCTTCGGGCCATAACGCGGCCGTGGCGCTGTTTTTCTTCAGATTTGATTTACACATATCTGAAAAACTAACCGTTGGATCTTCACAAAATTTACATCACTTTTCAAAACAAATCCAACGGTTCCAGTTTCGGGAAAATCCGACGATCGGATCTCCCGGTATAATCGTTTGAAGTTTCGATTTCAAACACTACAAGAAAATATGATATACATAGCATTCAGTCATGACATTATATTAAACTGCTATAATAAAATAATTAAATAAAAGAAAATAACACACAAATTGTGCTATTTATAAAAAGTTATGAAAATGGAAGCTATATATAATTGTTTTCCGCTATGTCAGTGTTGCCCATTGAGAATGCGGAAGCAAAAGCACCAAAAGTTAAAAGAAGCGCGGGACAAAATTTCGTAACGCCGCGAAAATAAAATTTCCTCCCATCACTATCCCCTAGACCTGACTTTTACCTAAATCCCAAAATTTTCGATTTGCTCACTCCAGGAACTCTAGGAAGTTTACCATCTCCGATTCAATCAAGCATCCCATGAATCGACCGCCTCCTATTCTAACAGCTATAAATCTAAGCCATCTCTCCGATTCACTCAGCCTCGGCCAAATAGACAGTGGAGCGGTTTGAAGTCGATAATATTTTTATTACTTTCTTCCACTCATAAATTGGCTTCACTTGCTATTCTCCTATTTCAATAGGGTCACCAATGATCGACCCATGACAATGGCAGGTATATTAATTTCTGCTCAATGATGTCATTTTCAGATTTGTACGAAATTTTGAACTTCTTCGTTTTTACTTTAAATGTCACTATTTTTAATTTGCATTTTTTATGCTCACAATTTTCTTTTGAGCATATTACCAAAATCTTCTTAGATGTACTGAAGTAATTGTTCTTTTGAGGATGTTAGTATATCTATTATTTGAGGCCTCACAATTTTAAACATAGTGAGACTTAGGATGTTAGTACCTTGAATGAAGTAATAGTTCATATCCCTTAACTAATGTGTGTAATTATATACAAAATTCAGTACAGTGGTTTGTTATTACTATCAGATTAGAGTGCGCATGCTTAAAAGAACTTGCTTTTAGATAATACATAAAAAGAGGCATGCATATATTGTTTCTGTGTCAAGGACCATTGGTGCATGGTCCTCTATGCTGCACAAACAAAAATGGATACTGTTCTAGAACAAACTCACATAAATATAATATTATGTGTAAATTGTCAAAATTTATGTTGTTTTCAATTTTAAGATCATAAATTTAAATGTGGCGTACTTTGCTTGCTGTATTTCAGCGGAGATAATAATATACTAAATGTTTCTGATGTTCATTTATTGTTTTTCCCTTTTCACCCTTATCACATGCAATAGTATATATTAATTTTCTGTATGTTTCTTACAGGGTTTGCTAGGACGTACCTCCCTGTCTTGGTAATGATAAGCATGCTTGCCTATTTTTGCAGCTTAGAGCAACTATTGATTAGTCTCAGCTTAAATTAATTATTCGTTTTATATTAATTGATTGTAAGTGCAAATTGACTCATCATTTCAATAATACAGGTCAATAACTTAGAAACACAGCTCTTGCAATGTCGTTACCTTTCTCTTGTGTTTTAGGTCTTATTTCCTCTATGATAGCTTCAACAATGGGTACTTATCACTTCTTGACTTAGTACTATTTGTTTCTGCTTTAACGGGTTCATTCAACACTAATTGTACACTTCTGGAGACAATATTCAAGGGCTTGCTTGGAATCAGCATGAAAATGCTACAAAATGAGTTTTTGAAATGTTTGGTATGTTTGGGCTTATGCTTCTTTCCAATTTGCTGCAGTAATCCTTTTTGCACATGTAGTAATCCTTTTTGCACATATTTTCTATAACTTGGTAAGATACATCTTTGTCTGAAATGCTATTCATTCTTGAATTTTATTCTTAACTTCCACATGTTTTCAGCTCAACGTGGCTGCCACTCTTTCTATAATACTTGCATCATTTACTGGGTTGGGATTGCAATAAGCACAAGTTCACTCCTTGCAGAATATTTAAGATGGAGGATGAGGTGAAATATGCTCTTATCTCCACAAAACAATGGTGAAGAGCAACAAGTGCTTAGGATGAATCTTGAAACCGAAAATGGTGACATCGGTACCTTTCAACATGGGACAGCTCGAGCTCAAACTGCGAATATTATAACTTCATGAAATGGATGACCTTCTATATATATATTTCTTAAGGTAATTATATGTTTTGGATGAAATCATCATAGTTTTCTCTTACCGCATGTACAATCGTTCTCCAAGTCTTACACTAGAACTGGCTCCAAGTCTTAACCACATGACTAAAGTTCAAAACTCTTATAACATCTATGTCATATTAGTATTTTTGATAAATTCAGGATGATTACACACAATTCTACTTCAAGTTCTTTAGAGATAATCCAGATTATCACAATGCGTATTTGACTGTGAACCATTGTTGCAGAAATATTGTATTTCATGAATAGTAAGCTCTTCTTTTTGGATCATCATGAACCCAGTTCATTAATAGGTTGAGTTATTGTGTTTCTGTGGAATAAATGATTTTGATTTTCTTAGTGTCCAGTATTTTGAGTCAACTGCTAAGAACGGATGGCACATCCCCTCTTACATCTGTAATTTTCACGGTATCATACCACCCGTGGTATGCTTTCTCTCTTCTGCTCACTGCCAGGTCATTCTACTACTCCAACCAACACTCTATCTCCGGCTTTGATTCCCGCAATCATCTCTAGAAAAACTACTCTGTAGAGCAACTGTGGTTGATTTCATCGACATATCGGACAAGGTTTGCTCTTCCCCAAGTTGATTGAACTTTTCTGCATACTTCGTTTACTAACCATCAAATTTTCAACACTTCCAGGATGAAGTTGACCTGTCCACGAAAAGCAATAAGTCTTCTGAAACTCTCAAATACCATGTCTTCTGCTTCATCTCACCGGCTATTACACAAACCAAAAAAGAACTGGTAAGTTCACCGGTACTTTGCTCCCTTCCTACTTCAGACTATGATCGACTACCTCTGACCCACCTGTGCATGTTTATTAAATCCTTTTAAAATTACATGCCTAATGTTCAGACATGCATTAGTTGTTTGATTATAGGTACTATTTATTTATTTTTAGTTGTGTTTGCCTTTACTTTCTATATGTGGTTTAGTCTGTTATATTTGTAAACGTTGATGTACCTATTTTCTTTCCTCGCTACTAGTCCACTAATGTGGTATTCACTAATATACTTGCTATTGTGATTTTTTCACCTACAATTTGATATTGTTGTACCCTTCTAAAAACTAATAAAAATGTATCACTAAACTTCACAGATCAATAAGTTCAGGTATACAGAAATAATTGAATAACGCCATGAGTTTTACCTAATTGGCAGAAATAATTGAATGGAATTACAGTGCATAACAATTTCAAGTGTAAATATATACATATATAATTAAATCATATAGGCTGATTATGTACCTATATTTTTGGTTTCACAGGAAAATGTTAGGAAGCTTAAATCATACATTCCATATTTCAAAAGCTTAACTATACCCTGCTTTTGTAAGTGCTTGAGATGAGTTTGATACACAAAGCTTGGGAATAAAATATGCAAAATTTTCTGCTAAAAATGGTTTCAGATTGTTCTGAATATCATAAAAGCTTCTTACGTGTATGTATAGTTCCTAAGTGTGTAGATTTATAAAGCATATGGATATCGGTACATATAAGAACACCTAGCCTCATACATGTACACATTGTTAAAAACATGTTAGTTTCATGATTATATTTAGAATCCAAATACATATGCTTGACTCTATATACTTTAGATTTTATATAAGTACACGGTCTAGGTTGTATATAAGTAAACTTTGTCTTCATTAGTGCCCAGCTATGCATGCAATTGACTCTTTAAATATATACTGTTGAACAAATGGATGTCTGGCTTCACACAAATAAAAACCCAATGCACACATGTGTCAGAATTATATGTATACACACAACCAAACACACATCTGAGTTTTAAGAAAAAAACATTATTGTTTTTTAGACTTACACATTTTCAAATATAGACTTCAGCTGTCAGTCGCTTTGAAAATAAATAGTCTATAAATGTGAATTCTTTTAAAGAACACCGAGCTATGTGTATATGGTAATATTCAAAAAATATTAGTTTTTTGAAGTCCTTCCTATATTTTCAATTCAAATGTATATTGAAATGGGACATAAAGTTTAAGGCATATCAACTTATCAAGTTCTGTGAATCATTTCTTACAAAATATATATAAAGGCATATGGTGTTAAACTTAATTATTGATTATATATATATATACACACGCGCGCGCGCGCGCGCACACACACACACACACACACACACACACACATATATATATATATATATATATATATATATATATATATATATATATACATACACGCAAGCGTGCATGAATTTAAATATATAAAAACCTTTGAACCTAAGCTGAGATTGTTTAGCTTCATGGATGTGTGTTATCCTAAACGTATACATGCAGTATTAAGTGTAAAAAGGTTTTTCAGAAGCAAGCAAAATTTTAACATACATGATTTCAAATATACAAGAAGTGTAACGACCCGGGTTTTGGCCATTGAATTCTGAATATTTAAATTTGTTTTAATTAAATTACATATAGGAATTTATTAATTAAAAACGAAGTTTGAACGTTAATTTATAATATAATTATAAAACGAGCTCGAAATCGCGCGGTAGTTCGTAATATAGAGTTTTGAACTTCAACTGAGGATACAGGATCCGATATAAGTCGGATTTCTGTGAAACAAGACACGTTGGAACCGTATTTATTATAATTTTCATATAGAAGAGAAAAATTCTGATTTCGTGTTATAATTTGTTAGTTATGGTCAAATCAAATTTTCAAATAGTCGCCATGGAAATCGCTATTTAAATATAGGCCTTTAAAATAGCCGTTTTGCAAACAGACTCAGATTTCGACGAAATCAGTTTCATTAGGACCGTATCGTTAAATTATTGTACGGTGGTGAGTGGCGTGGAAAACCGATGTTGTATGTAACCACGGTAGCCGTAAACGCTCGTTCAGTGCAATTAAATTAATTCAACTGAATAAAGGGATATTAGAGTGTAACTTGAACAGACGATCGAATCAGGCCACGAAACCAGTTCCGGTGAATTCGTAGCGTCGGATATAGTCAAGGTAGGTATATAGTTTGTTATTTTTAGAGATCGGCAAATTTGGTGTTCAGAAGGGCAGTGCGGTACGCGCCAAAAACAGTCTACCGGGGCAACAGTCTCAGAATGCGACGAAACTAGTGCCGTTGGGTTCGTATCGAAAAGTTATTGTCGGTGTTCGCAGTTTCAAGTTGTTTTGATTTATCGGGTGATCGTGAAAATTTTAAACGTGTGTTGATTTCTGGTTTTATAAAGGAAATTTTTTCATACGATGTCGGAATTCGACGAAACTTGTCCCATTGGATTCAGAATAACTTTTTACAGCAAGATCAGCTTTTACATCAGTAAACAGAAGTCGACTGTGGTTATTTTATTCGATACTTCACCGCGAAGTTTCGTATAATATAATGTAACCACAAACTAGTTGATAAGATCTTTGTGTGTGCAAGTCAAACACTGCGGCTAGGACTTCGAATCTACTCGTCCATTTGCGCATATTTTAAAATAGAAGGAAGAAAAGAAGAGAATCCAACGTACTGATGCCTAAAGCTTAATAGCAACCTAAACTCTGACATGATGTAAGCTTTGTTTGTGCTTCACGCCATTACTAGAATCCTTGCCGACAAAGTAATTAAAATCACAAGCCTACCTTTTATTTTCAGCTAACCTATTGCCTATAAACCGTGCATGGCAAGGAATCAAATATATAAATACAAAGCGTTCTTCTCCCATTCTTTCGTTTTATACAGGAGAAGAGAAATACGAAATAAAGTCTTCCACTTTAAATCAAATCCCATACACTACCCCATGGAAAATTTCAAAATAAATAACGTTGCATTCCCTGTGAGATCCACTTCTCCTTTTTCTTAATCTTTTTTAGTTCGACAATGACCAGGACCGCGAGTTTTGACCTACCATGAGCCTAGAGGTCGACTTTGCTGTCACCGTACAGCTCGACGAAGTAGAGACCCTGGTGGGAGTCTGGGTGTTAGGGAGGTGGCTCGACACTCAGCGTTGCGAGGCACCTCAGTGGGGATGATTTTGTGGGCTTTGGCAACAAAAAGGTGCGGACTTGGTACCACAGGGAGGCGATGACTGTGCAATGGGATCTGGAGGTTGACTGACGTAGTATGATGGTTCGATGGCGGCGGTGTTTAAGTACACGGAGTGGGTTTGAACGCAGCTTATACTGTGGCATGCGGATGACTGCTAAAACGAGATGGCGTGGGGCATTCGAGTTTTATATTGTGGAGAATGAAGGGTAGTGGAAGGAGTTGACACGCTTTCGCTGCACGTACAAAATGGTGGGGGACAAAGTTTTGAAAATGAGGTGTGGAAATAAGATTTAAGTCACAGTGATGTACCTGTGAAATGGAGGAAATGGTTCAAATAAATGGTCGGGAAATCATCATGTATCAAAACATGTTAGGACGGTCAGTACTGGGTAGAGCTAACAAAGGGTAATTCATTTTTTTGTTTGTTTTATAAGCACAAATCACGTATAATAATAATAGTCATAATGGCATATACGCTGCAGGTTTCGAGTACCTTTGGTTGCGAAAGAAATATCATTAGCAGTAATCACGAGGATTAAGGATCTGAAACCATGCAGTTAAGAATTTTTATTTAAGGGATAATGTGGGGGTAATATCACCAATGAGGGGCTTGGAGGAGAATAGGCATAGCCATGGACTTTGTGAAGAACAACCAGGGTAGTTGTGTTGAAAATGGTGAAGAAGAGAGAGCGGATCGAAGTAAGGAGCAGCGTTTATGGTGATTGAGAAAGATGATCAGCAGGTTTGGCAACCGTGGTTAAAGAATTTTTAAAACGATAATTAGAAATGAATTGAACGCAACTAGATTGTTTGGAATCATGACCGTGAGATGTACATCATGGAACCATTGTAGCCGAGAACAGAGATATCGGTATTTCATGATAAGATCAAATGCTAGTTTGATTTTAAGCGAAACAAAAGCAGAACCGTCAACTGTGAACCAAGGTGAGTAAACTCACTCGTTTAAAATTATTTTATAATGTGAAATAGTTGCTTGGTTGAATAGTTGATAAATTGGTTGATATAATCACATCGTTGATTGATTTTTTCATTAATGCGATATTTTTGATGTTACTAACATCTGTGGATGCAGGGAAACAGGTTGGAGGGATCCAACTGGATCCCTCAACATTTTATTTACTGTTTTATTTGATGGTGATATATGTTATGCTACATTATCCATGGTTGAATTTGTGTGTTTGATTTACCCTGGCCTTAGGAACCTGGTATTTTAGATACCGTAAAATATCATTGAATGTGAAAAAGGAAATTTGAATTTAAAAGCAGAGTTTATTTCCGAATTTGAAATAATTTCTTTTTCAGTGAGTTGCAAATGGAAACCTATTCCATTGGGTAAACCAAGAAAAATGTTATAAATAAAGATATAAATTAAGTGGATCATTAACCATTGGATAAATTAAAAGGTAAGTTCAAATATGAATGTATATTTGAAAGTGAGTATCGGTTTTGAAACCAATATTTGGAAATGAATCCGAATTTAGCAAATTACAGAGGAAAGTTTAAAGAAAGATTTTCAAATGCTTAAAATAAAAGAATAATAGTTTAAAACAAGGAAATATTTTGCAAATATATAAAAAGGGGATTTATAGAAATCGAATTAAGTGGTTAAGAAGAATGTATAGTTTATAAATATGTTTAAAGGAGAACTTGAATTGTTTAAAATAAACAGAGTTTATAAATGAACAACGGAAGCGTGTGCGCCGCACACGGTATTTTATTCAAAACAGCAACCATAACGCTGTTGTTATAAGAAATGCTTTTAAACAGCGATTTTAACGCTGTCTTTGTAAGAAATGCTTTTATAAAACTAAACAGCAATTTTAGCGCTGTTGTTATAATAGATGTTGTAAATCTATACAGCAATTTTAGACGCTGTTGTTATAATAAATGTCTTGGTAAATCTAAATAGCAATTTTAACGCTGCCGTTATAATAACTGTTTTAATAGCAATCTTAATGCTATGGTTATGATAAGTGTTCTATAATGCTAGACAGCGGTTTTAACGCTGTTGTTGAAAGCAATGTTGTATACACCAAACATTTGAAGACAGCGATTATAACGCTACCGTTATAATCAATATTTTTATAAAGAAGGTGTGTTCGTAGATCAAATCCGAGAGTCGCGTAAGCAATGTTTGGTTTAAAGTTGTGGGCTCTGACTATTTCAAAGTTAAGAATGTCGTTCAGTTAAGGTCTGAGAGGTAATTATACCCAACTTGACTGACTGCATTATTGACGGAGAAATGGTTAAGGCTCGATAGCAAGGATTGGTTAGTGATATCGTTAGTTAACGAATGATTTATGATTTGAGTTATAATAACGATGTTTATAACATCAGTTGATTCAAAGGATTTAGAAATGTTTTCTAACTGGAGTAAAAGATATTTTCTCAATAAAGGAATTATATATATTGGAAATGTTTTCCAATAATCGTGAGAGAAAATAGTGCTTTGAAAGAACACGAAAGGTGGAAAATGGGAATTGGAATGATAATGTAATAAAGAACTAATATAAAAAGGGCCCAGTGTTGTTTGATGCTTGATTATAGAATTTCCATTTGGAAATAGGACCGTTGATTGTATGGATGTTTCTTTGATAGTTAAATCACCGACTATCAAAGTTTTATTTTTTTATATACCTCCGTTGTCAATATGGAGAGACCGGGATCAGATTTGATATCTGAAAACCACTCCGTATTGGCGTAAGCGTTATGAAGCAACTCATGCTGAAGAAAATAGAAGACGGAGTTATGCAAGGGCTATCCTGTTTACGGGATAGTGCCTTCAGTTTGTCCAGACCCAGGACAACTTGTATGGACGAGTGTCTGACAGAGTATTTCCAAAGGGGGTTACGTACGTTGATTCCTTCAAACGTACGAAGTTGGTGGCATAGAAGGGAAACTTCTTTAGCCTAACAATCTGAGTATTTTTGTGGGAATCAAATTAGTGATTTCTGATGGATCTGACGATGTGGCATTCAAAGTGAATAATGGCCTGATGTTCTGGAAGATAATTCAAACCTCAAGCCTCATCAACCCGGAATTGGACAAAAATCGGGCAGGCAGCATGGCTATGTGGGTCGCACCCATTAGGATGTATGATCACCTATCTAGAGAAATTCCTTTTGTTCTTAAATCTATCGATGTTGTCCCTTATCGGGAGACGGTTGCTGATCCCAACCGTTGGTGATATACATTCGATACACTCAAGCGAAATGAGTGGTCCGTCATGTGTGGGCCGGGTTGCAAGATGTTCTTGTTGAACCCAGTGTATTTGCCTCTAGAGATACACGTTCGGAAGGTGGTCCCATACCTTGTCAAGTTGGAATCCAATCTCCAATAAGTGCCTGCGAGTTTGATTGTATATTATATATGTAGAGCGTGAGATGCAAGCGTTCTACTAGATTTTAATTACTTGTGATTAGACATTATTATAATATCAGATAATATATGATTTCCAAAGTGTTTTGGGTTATCGTAAGGTAAAAACCATCCATGTTTATCTGTGTATCGGTCTTACGATTATCATCTCTTTTGAAAGGATTTTTGAAAGTTAAACCAATGGGTGGAGTTTACTCACACCAGTCCCATGACTGACCCAGAGTTTATTTTGTTTGTTTTCCCTAAACTCTTGGGTGCCCAAATTTGTACGGGTAGTCAAGTAGTCGGGATTTTTCAGATTCACTTGGAGGAGATTGAAGCAGGAGGCTTCACCTGTTAGCTATAGACTATCATACTTTCCGCTGTGTATTTTGTCGTATCTGGAAACAGGTGTTTATAACTGTTCCAAAGATAACTGTTGTGCTCTGATGATGGTATGTATATATATAGTTATTGTTTTATATTTCAAAAGTATGTTATCTAATATATTTTATTCGTTCCGCTGTGAGTTTGTGATCTTCGTTTTCTTCTATTCTAATATTTCTTTCTTTCTATTTCTCACCCTCTAACTTCTTTCTAATAATGATTCGTATTTCTGTACAATTTGAGTTGGACGTGTGGTGTTATTAGTCGACTCAAAGGGTACGGATTTGCGGGTCGTTTCAGTTGGTATCAGAGCTGAAGGTTAAGTGATTACCTTGGCTCTGTGGCGTAACTCAATAGAGATGGGGTTAGTAATACCCTAGATTGGGTTTGAGTGTATATATATGAGGGAGCGTATTTGTAGATTTGATATAAAATTGTTTAATATTGTGTTGGCTGGTTTGTTGAGTGGCTTATGAATTCTGGTCGATACAGGATGTACAACTGTATCGATAGGTGTTTGTAAACTCTCGAACAAAGTAATTCGACACAGTATTGTTTTAAAGTGGGTAAATGAAATAAATTTACCCAAAAACTATTTTGATATAAAAGAAATAATTTATGAATTATTATATCGATGTGTTGATTATTATTACGATCAAATGGAATTATAAGATATTGAAATGGTTATATAACCAAGATAAACTAGAATAAAATTCGAACCAAAAATTGGAATTTAAATCCCGGATATTATGAAAATATTCCTTGAAGTATTTTAAAGGTAATATGGCATGGGTTTGAAGGGATTTTTGAATTAGAATGTTTGAAATGGATTTGAAAGTGATTAAACACTGAAATCACTTCAGTGGCGAGAAAATAGTACTGATAATGGGTCGCGACATTATCGGTATTCATTTTCAAGTTTCTGAGTGACGGATTGCTACCATAGTAATTTGGAAATGAAAATATGTTTGAAAAGGACAAGTTGTTTTAGAAATTCAAATGTTTTGAATTGAGTTGATTATACTGTATATAAATATATATGATTTTCAAACTAATTTGAAATAAAACTCGGGAATTTGAATTCAGAAATTTAAATTTAACATGTATAAGTTAAATAGATTGAAATGGTAAAAGTATATCAAATGAATTAAAATTAACTTAAGTTAAAATTGGATTGGATTACAAATAATTCCGAATAAAATTAAATAAAGAGTAATGTTGGAATTCGAAATATTAATAGGAATTCAACCAATGGATAAACAAGTTGAATATCTATTGGATGCTGTTGTTTGGAATTAAACTGTGATGGAATTGAACCCAAGCAGGATAAGGGGGTTGATTTTTGAAAACAGAACTCAGTTTGGATTAGTGAATAGAAGTGATCCAATCAGAAGTTAAAGATCAAAGGTTGGATTGATTTGAAACCAAGTGGAAATGATATATGTATGCTGAGCAGATTTGAATGGAAGAAAGTGCAAGAGGTAGAATTATGCCCGACAAAAAGGTACATGTTTACAATATTGTTTGGGTTTGATGATTTTATGAGCCTATGAGGCAAGCCACTTGGCTTTTTGATTTTTCTTTTGGATTGGAGAAGGCCTAGAAAGGCGAGTTGTGGTTGTACCGATTGAGCCGTGCAGAGGAGATGCTGCCGAAATTTTTCAGAATTTAAAGTGTCAGAAAATTTTCAGCATTTTTTTCCGTTAGTAAGAATAAATGAATATTTTAATTGAAATAAATTGGTCCAGTTAAACTGGAGTTAAGAGGTGGGAAAAACAAAAAGGAATTTTAAACCTAGTTAATAGGATACGTGGCATTTTCCTACCTTAGCAATTTCGAGGACGAAATTATTTTAAGGGGGAAGGAATGTAACGACCCGGGTTTTGGCCATTGAATTCTGAATATTTAAATTTGTTTTAATTAAATTACATAGAGCAATTTATTAATTAAAAACGAAGTTTGAACGTTAATTTATAATATAATTATAAAACGAGCTCGAAATCGCGCGGCAGTTCGTAATATAGAGTTTTGAACTTCAACTGAGGATACAGGATCCGATATAAGTCGGATTTCTGTGAAACAAGACACGTTGGAACCGTATTTATTATAATTTTCATATAGAAGAGAAAAATTCAGATTTCGTGTTATAATTTGTTAGTTATGGTCATATCAAATTTTCAAATAGTCACTATGGAAATCGCTATTTAAATATAGGCCTTTAAAATAGCCGTTTTGCAAACAGACTCAGATTTCGACGAAATCAGTTTCATTAGGACCGTATCGTTAAATTATTGTACGGTGGTGAGTGGCGTGGAAAACCGATGTTGTATGTAACCACGGTAGCCGTAAACGCTCGTTCAGTGCAATTAAATTAATTCAACTGAATAAAGGGATATTAGAGTGTAACTTGAACAGACGATCGAATCAGGCCACGAAACCAGTTCCGGTGAATTCGTAGCGTCGGATATAGTCAAGGTAGGTATATAGTTTGTTATTTTTAGAGATCGGCAAATTTGGTGTTCAGAAGGGCAGTGCGGTACGCGCCAAAAACAGTCTACCGGGGCAACAGTCTCAGAATGCGACGAAACTAGTGCCGTTGGGTTCGTATCGAAAAGTTATTGTCGGTGTTCGCAGTTTCAAGTTGTTTTGATTTATCGGGTGATCGTGAAAATTTTAAACGCGTGTTGATTTCTGGTTTTATAAAGGAAATTTTTTCATACGATGTCGGAATTCGACGAAACTTGTCCCATTGGATTCAAAATAACTTTTTACAGCAAGATCAGCTTTTACATCAGTAAACAGAAGTCGACTGTGGTTATTTTATTTGATACTTCACCGCGAAGTTTCGTATAATATAATGTATCCACAAACTAGTTGATAAGATCTTTGTGTGTGCAAGTCAAACACTGCGGCTAGGACTTCGAATCTACTCGTCCATTTGCGCATATTTTAAAATAGAAGGAAGAAAAGAAGAGAATCCAACGTACTGATGCCTAAAGCTTAATAGCAACCTAAACTCTGACATGATGTAAGCTTTGTTTGTGCTTCACGCCATTACTAGAATCCTTGCCGACAAAGTAATTAAAATCACAAGCCTACCTTTTATTTTCAGCTAACCTATTGCCTATAAACCGTGCATGGCAAGGAATCAAATATATAAATACAAAGCGTTCTTCTCCCATTCTTTCGTTTTATACAGGAGAAGAGAAATACGAAATAAAGTCTTCCACTTTAAATCAAATCCCATACACTACCCCATGGAAAATTTCAAAATAAATAACGTTGCATTCCCTGTGAGATCCACTTCTCCCTTGTCTTAATCTTTCTTAGTTCGACAATGACCAGGACCGCGAGTTTTGACCTACCATGAGCCTAGAGGTCGACTTTGCTGTCACCGTACAGCTCGACGAAGTAGAGACCCTGGTGGGAGTCTGGGTGTTAGGGAGGTGGCTCGACACTCAGCGTTGCGAGGCACCTCAGTGGGGATGATTTTGTGGGCTTTGGCAACAAAAAGGTGCGGACTTGGTACCACAGGGAGGCGATGACTGTGCAATGGGATCTGGAGGTTGACTGACGTAGTATGATGGTTCGATGGCGGCGGTGTTTAAGTACACGGAGTGGGTTTGAACGCAGCTTATACTGTGGCATGCGGATGACTGCTAAAACGAGATGGCGTGGGGCATTCGAGTTTTATATTGTGGAGAATGAAGGGTAGTGGAAGGAGTTGACACGCTTTCGCTGCACGTACAAAATGGTGGGGGACAAAGTTTTGAAAATGAGGTGTGGAAATAAGATTTAAGTCACAGTGATGTACCTGTGAAATGGAGGAACTGGTTCAAATAAATGGTCGGGAAATCATCATGTATCAAAACATGTTATGACGGTCAGTACTGGGTAGAGCTAACGAAGGGTAATTCATTTTTTTGTTTGTTTTATAAGCACAAATCACGTATAATAATAATAGTCATAATGGCATATACGCTGCAGGTTTCGAGTACCTTTGGTTGCGAAAGAAATATCATTAGCAGTAATCACGAGGATTAAGGATCTGAAACCATGCAGTTAAGAATTTTTATTTAAGGGATAATGTGGGGGTAATATCACCAATGAGGGGCTTGGAGGAGAATAGGCATAGCCATGGACTTTGTGAAGAACAACCAGGGTAGTTGTGTTGAAAACGGTGAAGAAGAGAGAGCGGATCGAAGTAAGGAGCAGCGTTTATGGTGATTGAGAAAGATGATCAGCAGGTTTGGCAACCGTGGTTAAAGAATTTTTAAAACGATAATTAGAAATGAATTGAACGCAACTAGATTGTTTGGAATCATGACCGTGAGATGTACATCATGGAACCATTGTAGCCGAGAACAGAGATATCGGTATTTCATGATAAGATCAAATGCTAGTTTGATTTTAAGCGAAATAAAAGCAGAACCGTCAAATGTGAACCAAGGTGAGTAAACTCACTCGTTTAAAATTATTTTATAATGTGAAATAGTTGCTTGGTTGAATAGTTGATAAATTGGTTGATATAATCACATCGTTGATTGATTTTTTCATTAATGCGATATTTTTGATGTTACTAACATCTGTGGATGCAGGGAAACAGGTTGGAGGGATCCAACTGGATCCCTCAACATTTTATTTACTGTTTTATTTGATGGTGATATATGTTATGCTACATTATCCATGGTTGAATTTGTGTGTTTGATTTACCCTGGCCTTAGGAACCTGGTATTTTAGATACCGTAAAATATCATTGAATGTGAAAAAGGAAATTTGAATTTAAAAGCAGAGTATATTTCCGAATTTGAAATAATTTCTTTTTCAGTGAGTTGCAAATGGAAACCTATTCCATTGGGTAAACCAAGAAAAATGTTATAAATAAAGATATAAATTAAGTGGATCATTAACCATTGGATAAATTAAAAGGTAAGTTCAAATATGAATGTATATTTGAAAGTGAGTATCGGTTTTGAAACCAATATTTGGAAATGAATCCGAATTTAGCAAATTACAGAGGAAAGTTTAAAGAAAGATTTTCAAATGCTTAAAATAAAAGAATAATAGTTTAAAACAAGGAAATATTTTGCAAATATATAAAAAGGGGATTTATAGAAATCGAATTAAGTGGTTAAGAAGAATGTATAGTTTATAAATATGTTTAAAGGAGAACTTGAATTGTTTAAAATAAACAGTGTTTATAAATGAACAACGGAAGCGTGTGCGCCGCACACGGTATTTTATTCAAAACAGCAACCATAACGCTGTTGTTATAAGAAATGCTTTTAAACAGCGATTTTAACGCTGTCTTTGTAAGAAATGGTTTTATAAAACTAAACAGCAATTTTAGCGTTGTTGTTATAATAGATATTGTAAATCTATACAGCAATTTTAGACGCTGTTGTTATAATAAATGTCTTGGTAAATCTAAATAGCAATTTTAACGCTGCCGTTATAATAACTGTTTTAATAGCAATCTTAATGCTATGGTTATGATAAGTGTTCTATAATGCTAGACAGCGGTTTTAACGCTGTTGTTAAAAGCAATGTTTTATACACCAAACATTTGAAGACAGCGATTATAACGCTACCGTTATAATCAATATTTTTATAAAGAAGGTGTGTTCGTAGATCAAATCCGAGAGTCGCGTAAGCAATGTTTGGTTTAAAGTTGTGGGCTCTGACTATTTCAAAGTTAAGAATGTCGTTCAGTTAAGGTCTGAGAGGTAATTATACCCAACTTGACTGACTGCATTATTGACGGAGAAATGGTTAAGGCTCGATAGCAAGGATTGGTTAGTGATATCGTTAGTTAACGAATGATTTATGATTTGAGTTATAATAACGATGTTTATAACATCAGTTAATTCAAAGGATTTAGAAATGTTTTCTAACTGGAGTAAAAGATATTTTCTCAATAAAGGAATTATATATATTGGAAATGTTTTCCAATAATCGTGAGAGAAAATAGTGCTTTGAAAGAACACGAAAGGTGGAAAATGGGAATTGGAATGATAATGTAATAAAGAACTAATATAAAAAGGGCCCAGTGTTGTTTGATGCTTGATTATAGAATTTCCATTTGGAAATAGGACCGTTGATTGTATGGATGTTTCTTTGATAGTTAAATCACCGACTATCAAAGTTTTATTTTTTTATATACCTCCGTTGTCAATATGGAGAGACCGGGATCAGATTTGATATCTGAAAACCACTCCGTATTGGCGTAAGCGTTATGAAGCAACTCATGCTAAAGAAAATAGAAGATGGAGTTATGCAAGGGCTATCCTGTTTACTGGATAGTGCCTTCAGTTTGTCCAGACCCAGGACAACTTGTATGGACGAGTGTCTGACAGAGTATTTCCAAAGGGGGTTACGTACGTTGATTCCTTCAAACGTACGAAGTTGGTGGCATAGAAGGGAAACTTCTTTAGCCTAACAATCTGAGTATTTTTGTGGGAATAAAATTAGTGATTTCCGATGGATCTGACGATGTGGCATTCAAAGTGAATAATGGCCAGATGTTCTGGAAGATAATTCAAACCTCAAGCCTCATCAACCCGAAATTGGACAAAAATCGGGCAGGCAGCATGGCTATGTGGGTCACACCCATTAGGATGTATGATCACCTATCTAGAGAAATTCCTTTTTTTCTTAAATCTATCGATGTTGTCCCTTATCGGGAGACGGTTGCTGATCCCAACCGTTGGTGATATACATTCGATACACTCAAGCGAAATGAGTGTTCGGTCATGTGTAGGCCGGGTTGCAAGATGTTCTTGTTGAACCCAGTGTATTTGCCTCTAGAGATACACGTTCGGAAGGTGGTCCCATACCTTGTCAAGTTGGAATCCAATCTCCAATAAGTGCCTGCGAGTTTGATTGTATATTATATATGTAGAGCGTGAGATGCAAGCGTTCTACTAGATTTTAATTACTTGTGATTAGACATTATTATAATATCAGATAATATATGATTTCCAAAGTGTTTTGGGTTATCGTAAGGTAAAAACCATCCATGTTTATGTGTGTATCGGTCTTACGATTATCATCTCTTTTGAAAGGATTTTTGAAAGTTAAACCAATGGGTGGAGTTTACTCACACCAGTCCCATGACTGACCCAGAGTTTATTTTGTTTGTTTTCCCTAAACTCTTGGGTGCCCAAATTTGTACGGGCAGTCAAGTAGTCGGGATTTTTCAGATTCACTTGGAGGAGATTGAAGCAGAAGGCTTCACCTGTTAGCTATAGACTATCATACTTTTCGCTGTGTATTTTGTTGTATTTGGAAACAGGTGTTTATAACCGTTCCAAAGATAACTGTTGTGCTCTGATGATGGTATGTATATATACAGTTATTGTTTTATATTTCAAAAGTATGTTATCTAATATATTTTATTCGTTCCACTGTGAGTTTGTGATCTTCGTTTTCTTCTATTCTAATATTTCTTTCTTTCTATTTCTCACCCTCTAACTTCTTTCTAATAATGATTCGTATTTCTGTACAATTTGAGTTGGACGTGTGGTGTTATTAGTCGACTCAAAGGGTACGGATTTGCGGGTCGTTTCAGTTGGTATCAGAGCTGAAGGTTAAGTGATTACCTTGGCTCTGTGGCGTAACTCAATAGAGATGGGGTTAGTAATACCCTAGATTGGGTTTGAGTGTATATATATATGAGGGAGCGTATTTGTAGATTTGATATAAAATTGTTTAATATTGTGTTGGCTGGTTTGTTGAGTGGCTTATGAATTCTGGTCGATACAGGATGTACAACTGTATCGATAGGTGTTTGTAAACTCTCGAACAAAGTAATTCGACACAGTATTGTTTTAAAGTGGGTAAATGAAATAAATTTACCAAAAAACTATTTTGATATAAAAGAAATAATTTATGAATTATTATATCGATGTGTTGATTATTATTACGATCAAATGGAATTATAAGATATTGAAATGGTTATATAAACAAGATAAACTAGAATAAAATTCGAACCAGAAATTGGAATTTAAATCCCGGATATTATGAAAATATTCCTTGAAGTATTTTAAAGGTAATATGGCATGGGTTTGAAGGGATTTTTGAATTAGAATGTTTGAAATGGATTTGAAAGTGATTAAACACTGAAATCACTTCAGTGGCGAGAAAATAGTACTGATAATGGGTCGCGACATTATCGGTATTCATTTTCAAGTTTCTGAGTGACGGATTGCTACCATAGTAATTTGGAAATGAAAATATGTTTGAAAAGGACAAGTTGTTTTAGAAATTCAAATGTTTTGAATTGAGTTGATTATAATGTATATAAATATATATGATTTTCAAACTAATTTGAAATAAAACTCGGGAATTTGAATTCAGAAATTTAAATTTAACATGTATAAGTTAAATAGATTGAAATGGTAAAAGTATATCAAATGAATTAAAATTAACTTAAGTTAAAATTGGATTGGATTACAAATAATTCCGAATAAAATTAAATAAAGAGTAATGTTGGAATTCGAAATATTAATAGGAATTCAACCAATGGATAAACAAGTTGAATATCTATTGGATGCTGTTGTTTGGAATTAAACTGTGATGGAATTGAACCCAAGCAGGATAAGGGGGTTGATTTTTGAAAACAGAACTCAGTTTGGATTAGTGAATAGAAGTGATCCAATCAGAAGTTAAAGATCAAAGGTTGGACTGATTTGAAACCAAGTGGAAATGATATATGTATGCTGAGCAGATTTGAATGGAAGAAAGTGCAAGAGGTAGAATTATGCCCGACAAAAAGGTACATGTTTACAATATTGTTTGGGTTTGATGATTTTATGAGCCTATGAGGCAAGCCACTTGGCTTTTTGATTTTTCTTTTGGATTGGAGAAGGCCTAGAAAGGCGAGTTGTGGTTGTACCGATTGAGCCGTGCAGAGGAGATGCTGCCGAAATTTTTCAGAATTTAAAGTGTCAGAAAATTTTCAGCATTTTTTTCCGTTAGTAAGAATAAATGAATATTTTAATTGAAATAAATTGGTCCAGTTAAACTGGAGTTAAGAGGTGGGAAAAACAAAAAGGAATTTTAAACCTAGTTAATAGGATACGTGGCATTTTCCTACCTTAGCAATTTCGAGGACGAAATTATTTTAAGGGGGAAGGAATGTAACGACCCGGGTTTTGGCCATTGAATTCTGAATATTTAAATTTGTTTTAATTAAATTACATATAGCAATTTATTAATTAAAAACGAAGTTTGAACGTTAATTTATAATATAATTATAAAACGAGCTCGAAATCGCGCGGTAGTTCGTAATATAGAGTTTTGAACTTCAACTGAGGATACAGGATCCGATATAAGTCGGATTTCTGTGAAACAAGACACGTTGGAACCGTATTTATTATAATTTTCATATAGAAGAGAAAAATTCAGATTTCGTGTTATAATTTGTTAGTTATGGTCAAATCAAATTTTCAAATAGTCGCTATGGAAATCGCTATTTAAATATAGGCCTTTAAAATAGCCGTTTTGCAAACAGACTCAGATTTCGACGAAATCAGTTTCATTAGGACCGTATCGTTAAATTATTGTACGGTGGTGAGTGGCGTGGAAAACCGATGTTTTATGTAACCACGGTAGCCGTAAACGCTCGTTCAGTGCAATTAAATTAATTCAACTGAATAAAGGGATATTAGAGTGTAACTTGAACAGACGATCGAATCAGGCCACGAAACCAGTTCCGGTGAATTCGTAGCGTCGGATATAGTCAAGGTAGGTATATAGTTTGTTATTTTTAGAGATCGGCAAATTTGGTGTTCAGAAGGGCAGTGCGGTACGCGCCAAAAACAGTCTACCGGGGCAACAGTCTCAGAATGCGACGAAACTAGTGCCGTTGGGTTCGTATCGAAAAGTTATTGTCGGTGTTCGCAGTTTCAAGTTGTTTTGATTTATCGGGTGATCGTGAAAATTTTAAACGCGTGTTGATTTCTGGTTTTATAAAGGAAATTTTTTCATACGATGTCGGAATTCGACGAAACTTGTCCCATTGGATTCAGAATAACTTTTTACAGCAAGATCAGCTTTTACATCAGTAAACAGAAGTCGACTGTGGTTATTTTATTTGATACTTCACCGCGAAGTTTCGTATAATATAATGTAACCACAAACTAGTTGATAAGATCTTTGTGTGTGCAAGTCAAACACTGCGGCTAGGACTTCGAATCTACTCGTCCATTTGCGCATATTTTAAAATAGAAGGAAGAAAAGAAGAGAATCCAACGTACTGATGCCTAAAGCTTAATAGCAACCTAAACTCTGACATGATGTAAGCTTTGTTTGTGCTTCACGCCATTACTAGAATCCTTGCCGACAAAGTAATTAAAATCACAAGCCTACCTTTTATTTTCAGCTAACCTATTGCCTATAAACCGTGCATGGCAAGGAATCAAATATATAAATACAAAGCGTTCTTCTCCCATTCTTTCGTTTTATACAGGAGAAGAGAAATACGAAATAAAGTCTTCCACTTTAAATCAAATCCCATACACTACCCCATGGAAAATTTCAAAATAAATAACGTTGCATTCCCTGTGAGATCCACTTCTCCCTTGTCTTAATCTTTCTTGGTTCGACAATGACCAGGACCGCGAGTTTTGACCTACCATGAGCCTAGAGGTCGACTTTGCTGTCACCGTACAGCTCGACGAAGTAGAGACCCTGGTGGGAGTCTGGGTATTAGGGAGGTGGCTCGACACTCAGCGTTGCGAGGCACCTCAGTGGGGATGATTTTGTGGGCTTTGGCAACAAAAAGGTGCGGACTTGGTACCACAGGGAAGCGATGACTGTGCAATGGGATCTGGAGGTTGACTGACATAGTATGATGGTTCGATGGCGGCGGTGTTTAAGTACACGGAGTGGGTTTGAACGCAGCTTATACTGTGGCATGCGGATGACTGCTAAAACGAGATGGCGTGGGGCATTTGAGTTTTATATTGTGGAGAATGAAGGGTAGTGGAAGGAGTTGACACGCTTTCGCTGCACGTACAAAATGGTGGGGGACAAAGTTTTGAAAATGAGGTGTGGAAATAAGATTTAAGTCACAGTGATGTACCTGTGAAATGGAGGAACTGGTTCAAATAAATGGTCGGGAAATCATCATGTATCAAAACATGTTAGGACGGTCAGTACTGGGTAGAGCTAACAAAGGGTAATTCATTTTTTTGTTTGTTTTATAAGCACAAATCACGTATAATAATAATAGTCATAATGGCATATACGCTGCAGGTTTCGAGTACCTTTGGTTGCGAAAGAAATATCATTAGCAGTAATCACGAGGATTAAGGATCAAAAACCATGCAGTTAAGAATTTTTATTTAAGGGATAATGTGGGGGTAATATCACCAATGAGGGGCTTGGAGGAGAATAGGCATAGCCATGGACTTTGTGAAGAACAACCAGGGTAGTTGTGTTGAAAACGGTGAAGAAGAGAGAGCGGATCGAAGTAAGGAGCAGCGTTTATGGTGATTGAGAAAGATGATCAGCAGGTTTGGCAACCGTGGTTAAAGAATTTTTAAAACGATAATTAGAAATGAATTGAACGCAACTAGATTGTTTGGAATCATGACCGTGAGATGTACATCATGGAACCATTGTAGCCGAGAACAGAGATATCGGTATTTCATGATAAGATCAAATGCTAGTTTGATTTTAAGCGAAACAAAAGCAGAACCGTCAACTGTGAACCAAGGTGAGTAAACTCACTCGTTTAAAATTATTTTATAATGTGAAATAGTTGCTTGGTTGAATAGTTGATAAATTGGTTGATATAATCACATCGTTGATTGATTTTTTCATTAATGCGATATTTTTGATGTTACTAACATCTGTGGATGCAGGGAAACAGGTTGGAGGGATCCAACTGGATCCCTCAACATTTTATTTACTGTTTTATTTGATGGTGATATATGTTATGCTACATTATCCATGGTTGAATTTGTGTGTTTGATTTACCCTGGCCTTAGGAACCTGGTATTTTAGATACCGTAAAATATCATTGAATGTGAAAAAGGAAATTTGAATTTAAAAGCAGAGTTTATTTCCGAATTTGAAATAATTTCTTTTTCAGTGAGTTGCAAATGGAAACCTATTCCATTGGGTAAACCAAGAAAAATGTTATAAATAAAGATATAAATTAAGTGGATCATTAACCATTGGATAAATTAAAAGGTAAGTTCAAATATGAATGTATATTTGAAAGTGAGTATCGGTTTTGAAACCAATATTTGGAAATGAATCCGAATTTAGCAAATTACAGAGGAAAGTTTAAAGAAAGATTTTCAAATGCTTAAAATAAAAGAATAATAGTTTAAAACAAGGAAATATTTTGCAAATATATAAAAAGGGGATTTATAGAAATCGAATTAAGTGGTTAAGAAGAATGTATAGTTTATAAATATGTTTAAAGGAGAACTTGAATTGTTTAAAATAAACAGAGTTTATAAATGAACAACGGAAGCGTGTGCGCCGCACATGGTATTTTATTCAAAATAGCAACCATAACGCTGTTGTTATAAGAAATGCTTTTAAACAGCGATTTTAACGCTGTCTTTGTAAGAAATGCTTTTATAAAACTAAACAGCGATTTTAGCGCTGTTTTTATAATAGATGTTGTAAATCTATACAGCAATTTTAGACGCTGTTGTTATAATAAATGTCTTGGTAAATCTAAATAGCAATTTTAACGTTGCCGTTATAATAACTGTTTTAATAGCAATCTTAATGCTATGGTTATGATAAGTGTTCTATAATGCTAGACAGCGGTTTTAACGCTGTTGTTGAAAGCAATGTTGTATACACCAAACATTTGAAGACATCGATTATAACGCTACCGTTATAATCAATATTTTTATAAAGAAGGTGTGTTCGTAGATCAAATCCGAGAGTCGCGTAAGCAATGTTTGGTTTAAAGTTGTGGGCTCTGACTATTTCAAAGTTAAGAATGTCGTTCAGTTAAGGTCTGAGAGGTAATTATACCCAACTTGACTGACTGCATTATTGACGGAGAAATGGTTAAGGCTCGATAGCAAGGATTGGTTAGTGATATCGTTAGTTAACGAATGATTTATGATTTGAGTTATAATAACGATGTTTATAACATCAGTTAATTCAAAGGATTTAGAAATGTTTTCTAACTGGAGTAAAAGATATTTTCTCAATAAAGGAATTATATATATTGGAAATGTTTTCCAATAATCGTGAGAGAAAATAGTGCTTTGAAAGAACACGAAAGGTGGAAAATGGGAATTGGAATGATAATGTAATAAAGAACTAATATAAAAAGGGCCCAGTGTTGTTTGATGCTTGATTATAGAATTTCCATTTGGAAATAGGACCGTTGATTGTATGGATGTTTCTTTGATAGTTAAATCACCGACTATCAAAGTTTTATTTTTTTTATATACCTCCGTTGTCAATATGGAGAGACCGGGATCAGATTTGATATCTGAAAACCACTCCGTATTGGCGTAAGCGTTATGAAGCAACTCATGCTGAAGAAAATAGAAGACGGAGTTATGCAAGGGCTATCCTGTTTACGGGATAGTGCCTTCAGTTTGTCCAGACCCAGGACAACTTGTATGGACGAGTGTCTGATAGAGTATTTCCAAAGGGGGTTACGTACGTTGATTCCTTCAAACGTACGAAGTTGGTGGCATAGAAGGGAAACTTCTTTAGCCTAACAATCTGAGTATTTTTGTGGGAATCAAATTAGTGATTTCTGATGGATCTGACGATGTGGCATTCAAAGTGAATAATGGCCAGATGTTCTGGAAGATAATTCAAACCTCAAGCCTCATCAACCCGGAATTGGACAAAAATCGGGCAGGCAGCATGGCTATGTGGGTCGCACCCATTAGGATGTATGATCACATATCTAGAGAAATTCCTTTTGTTCTTAAATCTATCGATGTTGTCCCTTATCGGGAGACGGTTGCTGATCCCAACAGTTGGTGATATACATTCGATACACTCAAGCGAAATGAGTGGTCGGTCATGTGTGGGCCGGGTTGCAAGATGTTCTTGTTGAACCCAGTGTATTTGCCTCTAGAGATACACGTTCGGAAGGTGGTCCCATACCTTGTCAAGTTGGAATCCAATCTCCAATAAGTGCCTGCGAGTTTGATTGTATATTATATATGTAGAGCGTGAGATGCAAGCGTTCTACTAGATTTTAATTACTTGTGATTAGACATTATTATAATATCAGATAATATATGATTTCCAAAGTGTTTTGGGTTATCGTAAGGTAAAAACCATCCATGTTTATGTGTGTATCGGTCTTACGATTATCATCTCTTTTGAAAGGATTTTTGAAAGTTAAACCAATGGATGGAGTTTACTCACACCAGTCCCATGACTGACCCAGAGTTTATTTTGTTTGTTTTCCCTAAACTCTTGGGTGCCCAAATTTGTACGGGCAGTCAAGTAGTCGGGATTTTTCAGATTCACTTGGAGGAGATTGAAGCAGGAGGCTTCACCTGTTAGCTATAGACTATCATACTTTCCGCTGTGTATTTTGTTATATCTGGAAACAGGTGTTTGTAACTGTTCCAAAGATAACTGTTGTGCTCTGATGATGGTATGTATATATACAGTTATTGTTTTATATTTCAAAAGTATGTTATCTAATATATTTTATTCGTTCCGCTGTGAGTTTGTGATCTTCGTTTTCTTCTATTCTAATATTTCTTTCTTTCTATTTCTCACCCACTAACTTCTTTCTAATAATTATTCGTATTTCTGTACAATTTGAGTTGGACGTGTGGTGTTATTAGTCGACTCAAAGGGTACGGATTTGCGGGTCGTTTCATGAAGCTTGGTATGCACTAGCTTGAAAGATGCGTTTAGACATATTTTCATTCTGGATGTAACAGTTGTTTCGAAGTTGAAAAGTTAGGATATGGACATATTCGTATATGAATAATTTCTTTTGGTATGCATAGAAGTTTTTGGGTATGGTTTGAATACGAAACTGGCTTCAGACAAGTAACATTTTGAAGGGTACAAAAATGTGAGCCCCAAACTTTAACAATTTTTATATTTTCTTTATAGAAGGGTTATGCTCTATAGCATGACACCATGTGCCCTTTGTCAGTCTTTGCTTATAACAGAGTATTACAAGGTTTGATTGTATAAACAAATTAGGTATTGTTTCACATACCACATGTTTTGGTGCACTTAATTTTGATTATAACTTTACACATATACTAATTTCAAATCAAAAGGACGTATTTGATTTCGAGCACAGGTAAAGTTTTATATATAAATATTTGAAAATATTCTAATTTTAAAAATATGAGTATATTAGAACATGTCAACTAACTATTCCATCAATCTTTCCTTTTCCTCATTTTCAATTCCAGGCACATGTAATAACTGATGAGTTTTCATTCATATTTTACTATTCAGATCCCTTCTCATTTTTGAATAGAGAAGTTAGGTAGATCATCTTTTGTTTTCCTTTCAACTACTCTTGGAAAAACAGCACCGTGTTAACCACTTATTCCACTATGCTTCCCTCAAAACTGCACTAGAAAAGAAATCACCATTAATCCATAACCGCTATTTGTTACCTACAGTTGATCTATTTAGTACAACATTTATGTCCGTGTTTAGCTGTCCAACTGCTTGCTCTCAGGGGCTATCTCTTTGCTTACTGTCGATAGCGGAACCAGTGGCATCCCCGCTTTATTGAAGACGGAGACGCATCTTCCCTGGCTATTGATTATAATGTTGTTGATTGATGAAACCCTCTTTTATCCTCAGTAATTAGTCTTTCACTGTTCCCTTTTTTCCTTGCATTATTCAACCTTATCTACACCACTCACAGTTATGCCTTTTGCATGTAGTCTTTGTTCCCGGTTTTTTACCAACGAAAATCAGGGATGTTGATTTTCTATCAACATTGATGGTTAATTTCTGTAATCTCAAGTGTAACTTAGTCTGGACGATCTAAATCAGAGTTGTATATTTAATTTTGGTTAGCGTATTGCATTTTTTTTACGTTAACCATATATATTTAGTACTAATAAATACAGATTTGTCTATAAATGATACTATCCCTCATCTTTGCGTGGTGCTATGAAAGAACCGTTGACATGTAACAATTTTATTATGGTTACAGCCTAATAACCCACCTACTGCTCTGTGTCCCTGTCCATTTTAATCTATTTTCTTACATATTATGATATGCTTTCGTTGTACTCAATATAAAATGGAGTTGAATTCTAATATTTTTAAGTCACATCCAAAACAACTTGTGAAATAGCTCTTCTGTGTTATACTGCTGTATTGACTCTTTATTATATATGTACTTTAGAAATATGTATATACTACTAAGCACCAGTTAGAATTAAAAGGTGTAAAAACCTCATCATGGCTGTAAACCGTATGTTATCCTCGGTACCATTTCACAAATTACGCACCTAGATAATTTTAACAATATATTATGATGTTCAGATCAATATTGGGTTTGCATAATCTTACATACTTAACCCTATAAAAGCCTATAAATATTGGATACGGTATACAAAAGAGTAATGTTGATTGACATCTTGCAACTACAGGTGCTTTCAACCGGATTAACACTAATGGTAATGGCGATTAATGGGCTTATTTGGCATGCTACATGCCTGAATGATAAAGAAGCTAAAGAGAAAGGGGAAAAAAAACTTATATATGACAAATGGCTGGATAAGTATTTGTTGATGCTATTGTTGCGGCTAGAGTTATCGATACTTAATGACTACTTCTGTTGCACAGATAGTCCTCTAAACCATTTGAAACCTTCTTTTAAATATGAAGTCAACACAAATCATAAAGGGCATTTATTTGGCCTTCCCGTATATTGCAATACATGTTCACTTTCAGTTTAGATATATCATGTTGCTGTTATTTTAAAATTGTAAATGCATCTGACCCAAATTTTCTATTATGATTCGCTAATCAATTGGTAAACTTGACTGGGTTTACAGTTTGCAAGTGCTAGGTTGCAGTATTGGCATTGCAATTTAGAATGATAATGATCTTTTTACAAGCACTAGGTTGCAGAATAAGAACATCTCGAGTGGTTATTTTTCCAGCCCAATTGTCTTCTTCTTTTTCACTCACCACTTCTGCACAATCAAAGAACTAGTCTTTTGTTGTTGGTTAGTTCTTAAACATAGCACAATTAATCTGCATCAATTAAACACATCCATGTTGAAAGCTCCTAACATGCTAAATTTGACGAGGTTGCACCATAAATCAGAATCTCTAAATATCCAACCTCTACTCTCGAAGCTGCTATTATCGCAGCCTCTGCTTCTCTAAATCTTTAGATGTTTGTTCTCGGACTGCAACCGGCAGGCCAACATCTGCCTCGCTAACTGCACTGCTGAGGTAGCTGTAACTTCTAACTAGGTATGCTAGTTATACAAGTTTTCTGATTTTTTTAATCTATAAGTTGCTTACTTAAAGAGGATTATTTTCTGATTTTGTGTCCATACCTTCAGCTGAAGGAATACTGTAATATACACTAGTGAACTTTTGAATGTACATTACAGATCTTAGAGTAGAAGCAGCTGTAGGGTGTGCATGATTGGCTACCGCTAAAAATTGCAGCCTGTATATATATCACAAATTTTTTTATCTTTACTGTTTAAGGCTGTTGTATTTGTTTAGGTAGCTGACTCCCTTAAAATTTAACAGCAAGCCCAAAAGTTCCATTAAGATGATATTCATTTATCGTTAAGTTGCCTTATTTCTTAGAAAGCTGTTAGAAAGGATGCATTTTCTCTTCCTCTACCACATTGGTCAGGCTAACTAATTTGGAATTAGTTTTTGTACGTTTTTTAAATGCAAGTATTTAACGATTATGCATTTTCTACCTGGCTTCTTGGACGATTATGCATTCTTGATTTGTGGATTGCTCGATCTGTTTGAGTATGGCGGTAAAAGTGAATGGCTTAGTTGGGCTATTGAACTTCAAGCCACTCAGGTTTGTTGCTCTAAATTTACGTCTTCCATTGGAAAATTTGTCACCAAGGTGTATATGTTTTGGCTTATTACAAATCCGATTTGGTAATAGTTTACATGTTGATTCCTAACATACTAAGTAGACACTACACATTGTTTAAGCTTCACTAACAGTAGAGGAATGACAACCCAATTTAATGTTATATTTTGCTGTATTTCTTCTTAAACTTAATGGAAGACACCCAACACAATGTCCTTCCATGGGAAAAAAGAAAAGAAAAAAGTAGTTGTAATAATTATCTGATCCTAGGAACACTGGGTTTTGATTTTTAGCCACACAAATAATTGTTGCTTACAATTGTAGCCATATATTTTCAGCCTGATTTTTTTTATAGAAAGATAAAGCATGGACCCTAGGTTTCCAATTCTGAACCCATACGGTTGATATGTGAATCATACTACGGTGCACATGTTTTGTATCCCTCTTATGCTAATCTCTTCGGATAAAATAGTCAGAGTTCAGGAATCAATAAAATGGTGAAATCCATCATTCCAAAAGAAGATGGTGGCTTGCTGATATGTATCCAAAAAATATATCAGAATTTAATATTACTATATATTCTTAGTTGCCACTAACAATATATTACATAACTATTCAGGATGAGTTAATTTTAGATATAGAAGGCAGAGGCTACTTCAATACTCCTGGAGAAGACCCATCAGTACTATTATGCTTGAAAGAAGATCATGATGGTGCAGAGCCATCTGGAAATTCAGTTTCTGCAATCAATCTTGTTCTCTTATGATCCATGATTTCAGGAGATAGATCTGTTTATTACAGAAATACTGCTGCGGCACATCATTTCGTAAGCTACCAGTTTTGCTGTTTGTTTAAAAATATTAGACGTTTTTAGTGGTAACTAAAATAGAACTTTTGTAAAAACACCTTCTTGAGGTTTTAAAATGCAGTCTTCCCTTCTTGAAAGCATGTTTCGAAGAACGCCTCAAATTTTAGTTCTAGGCAAAATGCAAACATAAAGCAGAAACTTGCTGCGATGTACAGATTTTATTTTTGAGAAAAAAGAAAAATCTGTCCAAAATAATTTCAAAAGTGTAATTTAAAACCTATTTCCAAGGAGGGTTTTTCGTGTATCAAACTTGAAAATAAGGGATGAATCTATATCTTTAATAACTAATATCCATCAGTAATAAAATAAGTCATCTGTATTCATTATTTGATGCAGGTGATGCATATACTTTAATTATTATATATATGAAATTGAGAAGATGATAAAATCGTTCTTAATATCAATGTTTGCAAATACTTATTATTTAATCCCATTAAATTTCGCTCAACATTTTACAAGGGGAGAAACATATATGGTTACCAATTATTCTGGATTAGTTGCTGAGGTAATCAGTGATTGAACGTGAAACAACCTTCATCTTATAAATTTGATGAAGTTGATATGAGGCTGCTATCTCAGGATTTTACCTTAACACATTTAAAAAACAAATAGATCTTGTAACACCAGTTTTGATTATGGTATGCAGGCAGTATTTGAAAAAAGATTGAAAAGTCATAGCATTGTCGTTCCCCTAATGTGCTGTGCAGTGTATATGCTCTCGGTACCATCAAGGAAACAGGTAATTCTGGTTGGAAATAAAAATTGTGCAGAGTTCAACGACATGGTAGCTGCAGTATGTGCATGTTATGATCCTAACAAAACAGTAAGTTTTCAACTTTAAGATATATTATCCTCTATTTATTTTTTTATACATCATTACGTTCTATTTGAAATGAAACTGGTCTAGTAAAAACAACTGTTGTTCCCCTAACTTGAAAACAAATGTTACATGTATGTAGGTTATACAAATAGATCGGAACAACGAAGAAGATATAGAGTTTTGGGAGAAGAATAATCCAAATATATCTCAAACGGAAAAAGGGAGTCTTACAGATAAAGCAGTGGTTGCTAATGTATGTCAAGATTTCGTTTATCGCTTTAAACGCTAGATAAAGCCAGAACCTGATTCCAATTGTAACCCAGGTCAATTTGAGTTGTTGTTCCAACAAGTTATTGGTCATGTTAATTGGTTCTCATGTAACTTTACAGTATGATCGAATTTCTTGCATTTTGCTTACAAATACTTCGTGTTTTTTGCATTTTGCTTATGTTTCTTCCATTCAGGTTTCAGAACTTGGACGAGCTTACAAGTTGAAAACGAAGTGTTTTTTCATGTAATTTTATTTTGAAACGATGTCTGAATAATATGTGTGTTGACTTGTTTCTATATTTACTAATAGATTTATTAGATACGACTTAGTAATTGAAATCTAATATGCTTTTGGTACTAATTTTCTACTATTGAATGTTTTGACTTGTGAATTTATTGTTTAATTGTTTGAACTGTGCACAAATTAAATAAGAGATTTGCTATATAAAGATCATAGCTGAAATATGTGCTATATATTAAAAATATTAATAGCGGGAAATTGCACTTATGGAAATAAAAAGTGAAATGTTATGTAAAAAATTAAATAGTGTGGAAAAACTTTTCATATCATCGAATGTGTGCTACGAAAACACTGAAAACGCTAGATATACTATAAATATTCTAGCGGGAAACTCCACTTATGGAATTAAAATGTGAAATGCTATACAAATGTAAACCATGTGGAAAACTTTACATATCACTGAATATGAGCTATGAAAACAGTGATAATGCTATAAAAAAAACTAGTATTTAACATAGTAAGGTCTAAACGCTATATATCAACGGGGAATTCAATAATAGCAGAATTTTTTTTAAAAGCAAAATTGAAAACATTTTTCATAGCAATGAAAATATGCTATGAAATTATTGATAACGCTATAAAAAAATAAGTTAAGATTTTAGAAGGCGAATATAATTGCAAGGTCTGAACGCTATGTAAAACATTTTATGCTAGTGAACGTGCGCTATAAAATGTATAATACTATAGCGTTTAGATTTGAGCTATAAGATATAACAGGACTATTATTGCATGTTGTTATATAGCGTCGTCACTAATGCTATGGTAACCTATTATAGCGTTTTTCATGTGCTATTAAAAGGTAAATCTGTTGTAGTGAAAATACGAACTACAGCGTCATTATTCGATTAAATATAATTATATATGTATATATATATATATATATATAATCAATTCTGGCGTTGTTTTTCTTCAGATTTGAATTAAACATTCCAGAAAATCCAACCGTTGGATTTTTACAAAGTTGGTGTCGTTGGAAAGATATTTCCAAAGCGAACCCAACAGTTGCGATTTCAGGAAAATCCGACGGTCGGATCTCCCGTACTAATCGTTTGAAATCACGGTTTCAAAATACGAACTGCAGCTTCGTTATTCGATATATTTCGATTCTATTTATATATATATATATATATATATATATATATATATCGATTCTTCGATTTCAAAACTATATTCTTTTCATACGTTTGATAAAAATGATATTTTTATCTAACTGGCTTCTATTTCAACACTTCACTATTTTTACCAATTCATGTATATACTAAAAATGTGATTTTTAATGTAAAACAATTTATTTCAAAACACGACTATTTTATATAGTTAATATAGGTGTTAAAATAGGAATTTTATTATAAAACAATTTATTTCAAAACAAGATTATTTTATACATTTCATATTGATGTTAAAAATGGGATTTTTATTATAAAACAATTTCTTTCAAAATATGAATACCATTCAACACATGAATTTCAATTCAACGAATGAATTTCGATTCAACACATGAAGGTTTTCTATAGTTTGTATATATCGATAAAAAAGTGATTTTTATATTTAAAACACGAATACCATTCAACACATGAATTTCAATTCAACGAATGAATATCAGTTCAACACATGAAGGTTTTCTATAGTTTGTATATATCGATAAAAAGGTGATTTTTATATTTAAAACACGAATACCATTCAACACATGAATTTCAATTCAACGAATGAATATCGATTCAACACATGAAGGTTTTCTATAGTTTGTATATATCGATAAAAAGGTGATTTTTATATTTAAAACACGAATACCATTCAACACATGAATTTCAATTCAACGAATGAATTTCTATTCAACACATGAAGGTTTTCTATAGTTTATATAAATAGGGTAAAAATGTGATTTTTATTGCTAAAACCATTTATTCAAAACACGAATACCATTCAACACATGAATATGATTCAATGAATGAATTTCTATTCAACACATGAAGGTTTTATTTTCAACAGACGAATATAATTTCAACACAGGAAAATAATTCTAACACATGAATATTATTCAAAATTTCGGCAGCATAACGGCAAGGTAGTTAAAACCGGGACCGTCCCTAGTACGACTCCTCGCTCTACCTTAAAACCTCGCGGTTTTTGACAATGGGGAATCATGCATCTAGTTCGCACGCAGGCGGCATGTATATTTATTTCATTTCCACAAATTAATCCTATGTGGTTTCAACCAAATATTTCTCAACCACAAACGGGTATTTTTCAACCACAATCAATCAATTTCAACCACAAACAATTCCAATCAACCATTCTCTATCAATCAACTTTCACACCAATCACAACCAATAAATATCGTCCATGGTTTGTGGACGAGGGGCGTATATATATTTATATTTATATATAGCAATTAACTTCTATTTCAACATATATATAATTTTTACAACGCATATACAACTTATACATCGAACGTACAACTTATTCAACGCTTATACTAGAGGTGTACAACGCTTATATAACTCATACATCGACTATATAATTTATACATCATCGTTTTCTATATCGTTTATAAATTAGAAATCTCACATTGGGTTCCACTCCACTAAAAATAGCAGAAGGATCAGGAAAATATGCGGTCTCTTCTAGAATGTAGAAGACGTCCACACGGTCACGATGTTCCCTATTTCATCGAATTTCGTCAAGAAACGAAAAAGATATGATTTTTCAAAGTTTGCAACGGTTTAAAGGTGTTAAAACAGTTTAAAATAAATCAGCCGAACCTTTTCTGAAATGGTTCCAAACTAGGTCATCGATTATCGCACAAACCGTGAAGCGGTTGGACGACCGGAGGGTATAGCGTTGTAGAGGACGGAGCAGGCTTCCCGCACCACTTGGTGGGGCCCAGATCGATGCAGCAGGCGGGTCACGGCGGCGAGCTAAAGATGCGGACTTTAGAGCGTCGATTCGGCTTCGATACGCGACGAGGGGTGGTGAGGCTGCTATGGATTTGAAGCCCTCGAGGAGATCTTCAAAAAGTTGCAAAGGGTCGGCGGTCAACGAGGGACGAGGCGGTTGGAATCGGGGATGGAAGATTGGAAGGCTCTTCCGCCTTCGATCGGGGAGAGAGAAAAAAGTTTTTTCCTTTTTTTTATAAAAAATCTGATTGGCCGGTGGGTTTTGAAAGGGGTTTTCTGACACGACCACCAATCTAAACCAACGACTGTCGTCCCTAGCGTTTTACCCCCATTATGAACACAGTGGGACATGTTTCGTAGGCCCATTCGACTGTTTCAGTCAGTTTTCCTTCAAATTAAAATATAAAACATTCAATATTCGATTTGAACGTACATTTCAATTTGCCAGGGCCACAAACTGATTCGAAAAATTCCAAAAAAATAAATCTAGCTATGTTTTGACGATACAGTCCCAACAAAACTAGTTTCGTCGAATTCTGAGCCCATTTGCAAAATGGCCCTTTTCTGGTCAATCCAATTTAACTGTAATTGACGAAAACACATTTTCCTTTGCCACACTCACATACTAGCTTCAAAAATTATGAAATTTGAAACCTAGCAATAACTTCACATCCCAGATCCAAGAAAAGTAGTTTCGTCGAATTTCGAGGTCGTATGCAAAATGGCTAATTTCCCGGGCTATATAAATTCCATAGCGACCTTTCTGAAAATTCATTTGGCCATAACTTTTGCTTCCCGCTATGAAACTTTGATTTTTCAGATTCGTTAGAAAGGTATTCACTAACAGATTTAAATATTTCTAGTTTCACTCAAATCCGTTTTGTTTTGCACCCGGTACAGTCCAACAAAGTTTGAATTCAATTTTTGAAACTGCAGCGCCATTTCAGGCCTTGTTTATGATTAGAGTTAATTATATTCCTTTTCAATTTTCGATTCAAACTCAGTTTTCATCTTTCTTATTTAAAATATTTATTTTAAATATTTAAAATCCACTATTTTAGCCAATTTAAAAATTTTAAATTGGTTCAGACTTTCCGGGTCGTTACAATCTCCCCCACTTAAAACTTTTCGTCCCCGAGAAGGAACAAAGTCGAAAGTGGTTTAATTAATCAACTCTACGTTCAATCTGGCTTCCATTCTCCAACTTTTCAGTTTTTGAGAATTTTCAAATTCTTCAAAAATTTGGCTAACACTCGGAATTTTCGAAAAATTTCGCCATAACCTCCTTTGTACGGGGAGAGGTTTGGAAATTTATTGGGCCGTATTAGGTACCCAATAAATCCTAATAAGCATACACATATTTATAGTGATATATTCTGGTGTTTACAGGGGATCGTGTATTGATAATAACTCCAGAGAATAAATTCTCGTCACCCTGTCAAAGCCTGAGGGAGTGTGTATTTTAAATGCTCCAGAGGATAAATCCTCGTCACCTCGTCCCGTGTGGGAAATAAATTGTCCATGTGCCGTATCTAATAACTAGAGAGACGTGATTACTGTCAACTCTAGACCCATGTGGGGTTTTTATTAATATGGCAATTTAACCGTTACAATTTAAATAGTCCATATCAGTCATCAGTTCAACCTGTAAAATATAGTCACCGCCATACAAGCCTCTCGCTCGTATGGTAAATCTTCCACCTCGTCACGCAAGCTCCAAATGCTTAGGTGGTATATGATGAAGTATGCCTATCTTCAGAAGTATGCCATGCAGTGTAGTTCAAAATTAATTGTTACTATCCTATGGCGATATTTATTATTTCACACAAAACAACCAGCACTCCGCATCCAATGGCATTCACAGGAGTTGATATAATAATATTTCGCATCCAACTCATTAAGGTTTACCTATTTGTCGGGCACGCAAATAAAATCTTTACTCAACAGCTATCCAAATACCTGTTCAAACATATATAATGCACATGTATATATTTCTATCTATTTTTAAATCATTTCAATGTGTGAGTTAATCGAATAAATCCTACCATTCATCCTCTTATTAATTAAATTAACTATTGTTTCAATAATTTAATTAATCCAATCTACAATCACACAACACAAACAACAATCAAATTGTTTTTAACCTTTCAAAAATATACTAATCAATTTCTATACTCTTCTAAAATTATTCATACTATAGAATTAAAAGTGCACATCCATGGAAAGAAAATAAAAACAGAGTAGAGAATCAATTGGTAATGCAAAGTATGGTAAATGTACCTTGCACCGGAGTCAATCAGAGATATCCACTCGGCATCTAAGATAGGCTTTTTGAATGCTCTCCTCAGTTTCCCAAGTACAATCCCGCGGATCTCCACTCCATTGTACTTTGACTAAGTGAACCTTCTTGTTCCTCAGCCCTTTGGTTTCTTTGCCGATAATCTTGAGCGGCTCTCTTCTCACAGCTAATTCTGGAGTAATTTCAATATCCTGTTGAGCTGCTTCTTCCATGATCAAGTCTGGATCATGAACGTGCTTTCGAAGTTGAGATATGTGAAATACATCATGAACTCCAGGCAATCAATCAGGCAATTTGACCCTATAAGCGAGAGTTCCGGTCCGTTCCAGAATAGGAAACGGACCAATGAATTTGGGCGCCAACTTTCCAGTTTTACCGAACCGGATAACCCCTCTCATTGGCGATACTTTCAAATATACGTAGTCGCCAACAATGAAGGATATATCTCTTCTTCTCCTATCGGCATAGCTCTTTTGTCGTCTTTGAGCGGCCAGTAATTGTTTCTTAATAAAATCGACTTTGTCGGCAGCTTCTCGAATCATATCGGGCCCCCATACAAGTCTATTACCGGGTTCGACCCAACAAGCAGGAGATCGACATGGTTTACCATATAACGCTTCGAATGGTGACATTGTCAAGCTCGCCTGGTAACTATTGTTATATGAGAATTCAGCCAAATGTAGATGGTCTTCCCATGATCCACCGAAATCTAGAACACAAGCCCGTAATAGATCTTCTACTATACGATTCACCCTCTCAGTCTGACCATCTGTCTGAGGATGATAAGCGTTGCTCAAGTTCAACTTCGTTCCCAGTTCGACTTGAAATGCCTCCCAGAATTTACTAGTAAATATTGTATCTCTATCACTGACTATACTGAGTGGCACTGCATGTAGTCTAACTATTTCCTTGAAATATATCTGCGTCAGACTCTGAGCAGTTCTGTTTGATCTGACAGGTATGAAATGGGCGGTCTTCATGAAGCGATCTACGATCACCCAAATATTGTCATTTCCTTTTCTGGTTTTGGGAAAACCATCAATGAATTCCATGGAAATATGTTCCCACTTCCAACCAGGAACGTCAAGCGGTTGCAACAATCCAGCCAGTTTCTGTTGGTCGCTTTTGACTAGCTGGCAAGTAGGGCATCGGCTAACATATATTGAAGCGTCTCTTTTCATAGCCTTCCACCAGAATGTTCGCTTGAGATCGTTGTACATTTTGGCCACACCGGGATGGATACTCAGCTTGGACTTGTGACACTCGTCTAACACTTCCCTTTTTAACTCTGGGATGTCCGGAACATAAATCCTTCCTTTCAACCTCAGGGTCTCGTCGTTATCCATTTGAAAACACGAGGGTTCGACTTTCTGAATCCTTTTGATCATATCCTTAATAAAGTTATCCTCCTGAAGAATAGATATTTTGTCAATCAAGGAAGTCGTAATAATAAAGCTGGCGATCATTACATTCTTTCGACTCAATGCATCCGCCACGACATTGGCTTTCCCTGGAGTGTATATAATCTCAAAGTTGTATGCTGCAAGGAACTCTAGCCAATGTTGCTGCCTCAGATTCAAGTCCTTTTGGGTGAACAGATACTTTAACGACTGGTGATCTGTAAACAGTTCAAATCTCTCACCCAGAAGATAGTGTCTCCAGATTTTCAAGGCGAATACTATAGCCAATAACTCAAGATCATGAGTGACGTAGTTTTTCTCGTGCGGCTTCAGCTGACGGCTAGCATAAGCAATCACTTGACCTCTTTGCATTAACACTGCGCCAAGGCCCTCTCTAGAAGCATCTGTCCAGACTTTTAAATCCTGATTGTCGTCGATAATGGTTAACACTGGAGCAGTCGTTAATCTTAACTTTAGCTCTTCAAAAGCCTCTTCACTTTCTGGAGTTTATTTGAATTTAGAGTGCTTCTTTGTAAGCTTCGTTAAGTGACCAGATATCTTCGAAAAGTTTTAACGAACTTCCGGTAATAGCTAGCCAATTCGAGAAAACTGCTGACTTCTGTAGGAGTGCTAGGCTGCTTCCAGATTTGAATAGTTGTGATTTTACTTGGATCCATAGCAATTCCTTCTTTCGATACGACGTGGCCTAGAAATTTGACTTCTTCTTACCAGAATATGCATTTGGAAAACTTTGCTTTTAATACATTCCTCCTGAGGATTTCCAGAACCTGTTTCAAATGCTTTTCATGTTCGGCCTTTGATTTCGAGAAGATTAGAATATCGTCAATAAAAACCAGAACAAATTTATTCAAAACTCCTCTGAACACTCTATTCATCAGATCGACGAAGTAAGATGGAGCGTTACATAAGCCGAACGACATTACTAGCCACTCGTAGAATAAGTCTTGACCTCTGAATGCTGTCAAAGGAACACACTCCTCGGCGATACGAAGCTGATGGAAACCTGTAGCTAGGTCCATTCGTGAAAATACTTGTGCGCCATTTAATCGATCCAACAAATCATCAATCCGCGGCAATGGATATTTGTTCTTTATTGTCTGCTTGTTTAAATCACGATAATCCACACATAGCCGTAGAATACCGTCAGATTTTGGGACAAACACCACTGCTGCACCCCAATCAGAGAAACTAAGCCTGATCAGACCCTTCCATACTAGCTGTCGTGTTTGATTATCAAGTTCTTCTTTCTCCTTCAAGGACATTCTTCGAATAGCGTGAACTACCGGCCTTGCATTCGGAATTAAAGCAATTTTGAAATCAATTTCTCTCTGCGGAGGTAAGCGAACAACTTCTTCGAACACATCCGCATAGTTCTTAACGACAGGAATGTCTTTGATGAGGTCAGGAATATTCTCTATGACTTCAGGAATATTTTCTATTTGAATAGGAGAAACATCGAGAGCTTCCCATAAGTCTTTTCTATTAGCATTCTGACCTTCACAGGGAATGGTTATATAATCACCTGATTTAATCTTCGCCTTTACGACTCTGTCGGCGCATTTAACTTCAGCCTCATATTTGGTAAACTAGTCTAATCCCAAGATAAGATAAAACTCTGTAAAATTCATGATGACCACGATGGTTGGGAATTTATAGCAGGAAAAAGAGACAGGTACTGCACAAACCCAACTGAGATCGATGGAACCCCCAACCGGATTTTGGACAGTCATTGGTTCTTTGAGCTTCTTCAAATTCAAATCCAGTTTCTTAACTACATTCTTGGCAATGAAGCTTCGTGACACGCCTGTATCAAACAACACTTTAACTGGAATGTTTTTGACATTGAGCGTGCCTTCTAAAACATCTGGCCTCTCCTGAATAGCTGAGGGCTCAGAAGTTTCTGCTACTTCATTTATATGTACTATTTTAGACTTCTTGAATAGCGGGCAGGACTTTGAAAGGCGCCCCGACTGAAAGCATCGATTACACTTTCTATTCTCTTGAAATCCCATCTGGGGTTTGAACTTATTCTTTCTTCGGTCGTTCCAAGATTTACAACCTGCCGCCAAATGTCCTGGTCTATTGCAGCTTGAGCACGTGGCAGTCTTTACTGATCCCTTCTCAGATTTAGCCCTTTTCCTCTTGGCACTGGGCTTCTTATTAACTTCTGACATCTTACTGGTCTCAGGAAGATCAGTTTCTGACTCAACTTTATCACTAGAACTGATCTCCTCTTCTTCGCGCAACATGCCTTTCTTATGGAGATCTTCATACTGATAAGCCATATAAATTATTTCTGAGAAAGGAAGCTTCACATTCCTCATTATACTATTCTGATATTTCCTTTGCAGGCCATGAATAAATCTTAGATTCTTCCTCTTTGGATCTTTAATCAGATGAGGAGCAAAGTGAGAAAGTTCGTTGAATTTCTTATGATATTCTGGGATGGTCATATCTCCTTGTATCAGATAAGAAAATTCATCACATAATCGCTCAGTCGCTTCGGGAGGAGTAAATCTTTCCAGGAAAATCACTTTGAATCTTTCCCAGGTGATATCACCTTCTCGATTATTTTCAATAACTGAATCCCATCAGAACAAAGCTTCATCTTTGAGTGCCCAGGATGTCAGTAATCTTTTCTGGTCATCCCTCAGCTTTAAACCATCAAAGATCTTTTCAGTAGAACGAATCCAAGCATGTGTCTTCATAATAGATTCTTCACTAGAGAACGGTATTCCACCCATATTTCGATATTTGATTAATAGGGCCTCAATATCCGGTTTTGCATTCCTTCTGTTTCTGACACTCATTTTCTAGTACTTCTGCAAATAGCAGATCAAGTGTCAAGTCAACAGAAAAGATATTTCAAAATATAGAGACAAATACTTCAAATGTAAAAGTGTCTATCAAGGTGTAATTTCATTCTGCTTTACTCATACTAGGATATTACTGATCCTATCTGTATAGAGTTACCCTTCCTAGAACACTACTTGTTCTATTTCTGATGAGTTCGTTATATGTTATATTCCAGAACTAAGCTTAACCAAAGCTCTGATACAAAATGAGACGACCCCAAACCCCGTACTGATGGTGGCAAGGGTAATCCTTGGAATATAACACATAAACAGATAATAGCAGAACAGAATAAAATAAATACACCAGATAATGCATAATAGAATATACTGGATAAGAGTAATCATCAGAGTTACACAGTATACAGGATCATACTTAGTACAAATACAGTTCAGCTATACATAAATGTCTACAGCGGAAAACAAACATAATGTACAATAGGAGCTAAACAGCATAAAAAGAGATAAATAATAGAATTCATCTTCAGCTCCAGCTATCCAGAGAAAGCCAGCTAAAACCTGAATACAAGGCTACCCATGTAGAAAAAGGGGCACCCGAGTTTGAAGTGAAACAAACTACGAGCCAGTCGTGGGACTGGTATGGGAAATCTACTCAACACATTTGAAATAAGGCTAACCACAGGACCACGCCACTTTCGTGGAACGGGTTTACTCCATTGGATTGCCAGTGCTTTAAAACAAATCATTCTTTTAAACATCGTAATGCTCTTTATAAAAATGAAGCCATTATAAGACTCAGTTCCCATCACACAATGCAACGCAAACCGGAGGATAGAGTTTTTACCTTATAATGGCCAAGATATGCTTGATACGAATAAAACAAAAGCATTTGATATTATTACTAGTGTTTAAATGTTTCAAAAACAATTTCAAATCATAAGTATCAATCATAGAAGGCATTAATGCCCCATACCATTATGTCGCCATATATAGGTATACAATCAAAACCGCACAGTCACGTATTTGGAAATTGGATTTCCGTCATGAACCAAGGCAAAAGATAGTCCTTACCGACTTCGAGACGCTCTAGCCTGCCTCTCAGGATCAGAGCTCAAGTGACCCTTGGATCGTCAGGGCCGGTCCACCAATGTGGATTAAAATGCCTGAACAATGTGTTTCCCCGCCCTTTGGGGCGTAAATGAGCCAACGAATGACTCCATCGGACCCGGATCGTCCGATCAAACCGAGGCGCATCACAACAGCAACAACCACATAAGTCAAACTCGTCAGGGCATGTAAAACCACTGATGCCACTTCTAACTAGAAGGAAACGCATGCCCTCTCTGATGTCCTCTCCCGTTTCTGGTTCATACCGGGGTGCGCGGTTCGCGAATTCACGTTATACACAAAGCTACGCCACACAGGCGGGGGCTTTGATCATCACCACAAGACTTTTCTTTTCAACAGAAGCCCTGATCACTGCATCTTAGCATGCCACACAGGCAATTCACACCGTGCAACTGATAGCTATCAATCACACAGAATAAATTCCAATGTCAGACACACTGTCCATTTGCAAGTCCGTTCTGGGTCAGAACGAAACCGGAGGCACTATATACCTCGCAAACTCATCGATCACCACGTACGTCTGGACGATCACCACTCATTATCCATATTTCGGGATGCCTCCCAATCAGGACCTCGGTTACCATCCAAACGAGGTGAAGATCTCCGGTCTTCGACCACCGTCTTCATCTTCGATTCCTTATCGTCGATTCAGTTATTCAGAATGGGATGAACCCGGTCTTTCTGAGCAACTCGCGTATATAATAAATAAGTGCAACACTAACATACACACGCATCATTTCAATTCATTAGTCACTAACCGTCAATCAGTAAGAGAACGATTTCCCAAATATTAACCCCGAAGGCCGAAACCAACATCAGATCAACACCCAGGAAACCATTCGACTTAGCCAACCTTCAGTTAGTTTCTAAATTTCACATCCATATCGTTTATAATATTTTATAACGATTTATCGCTATTTTTATTTATTTTAAAATAGCCAATTTATTCAAAACGATGCTTCGGGCCATAACGCGGTCCTGGCGCTGTTTTCTTCAGATTTGATTTACACATATCTGAAAATCTAACCGTTGGATCTTCAAAAAATTTACATCATTATAAAGATCTTTTCAAAACAAATCCAACGGTTCTAGTTTCGGGAAAATCCGAAGGTCGGATCTCCCGGTATAATCGTTTGAAGTTTCGATTTCAAAATATGAACTACAGCGTCGTTATTCGATTAAATATAATTATATTTATATATATATATAAATATAATCGATTCTGGCACTGTTTTTCTTCAGATTTGAATTAAACATTCCAGACAATCCAACCGTTGGATTTTTACAAAGTTGGTGCCGTTGGAAAGATATTTCCAAAGCGAACCCAACGGTTGCGATTTCGGGAAAATCCGATGGTCGGATCTCCCGTACTAATCGTTTGAAATCACGGTTTCAAAATACGAACTGCAGCTTCGTTATTCGATATATTTCAATTTTATTTATATATATATCGTTTCTTCGATTTGAAAACTATATTCTTTTCATACATTTGATAAAAATGATATTTTTATCTAACTGGCTTCTATTTCAACACTTCACTATTTTTACCAATTCATGTATATACTAAAAATGTGATTTTTAATGTAAAACAATTTATTCCAAAACACGACTATTTTATATAGTTAATATAGGTGTTAAAAATATGATTTTTATTATAAAACAATTTATTTCAAAACAAGATTATTTTATACATTTCATATTAATGTTAAAAATGGGATTTTTATTATAAAACAATTTCTTTCAAAATATGAATACCATTCAACACATGAATTTCAATTCAACGAATGAATTTTGATTCAACACATGAAGGTTTTCTATAGTTTGTATATATCGATAAAAAGGTGATTTTTATATTTAAAACACGAATACCATTCAACACATGAATTTCAATTCAACGAATGAATATCGATTCAACAAATGAAGGTTTTCTATCGTTTGTATATATCGATAAAAAGGTGACTTTTATATTTAGAACACGAATACCATTCAACACATGAATTTCAATTCAACGAACGAATATCGATTCAACACATGAAGGTTTTCTATAGTTTGTATATATCGATAAAAAGGTGATTTTTATATTTAAAACACGAATACCATTCAACACATGAATTTCAATTCAACGAATGAATTTCTATTCAACACATGAAGGTTTTCTATAGTTTATATAAATAGGGTAAAAATGTGATTTTTATTGCTAAAACCATTTATTCAAAACACGAATACCATTCAACACATGAATATGATTCAACGAATGAATTTCTATTCAACACATGAAGGTTTTCTATTCAACAGACGAATATAATTTCAATACAGGAAAATAATTCTAACACATGAATATTATTCAAAATTTCGGCAGCATACCGGCAAGGTAGTTAAAACCGGGACCGTCCCTAGTACGGCTCCTCGCTCTACCTTAAAACCTCGCGGTTTTTGACAATGGGGAATCATGCATCTAGTTCGCATGCAGGCGGCATGTATATTTATTTCATTTCCACAAACTAATCCTATATAGTTTCAACCAAATATTTCTCAACCACAAACGGGTATTTTTCAACCACAATCAATCAATTTCAACCACAAACAATTCCAATCAACCATTCGCTATCAATCAACTTTCACACCAATCACAACCAATAAATATCGTCCATGGTTTGTGGACGAGGGGCGTGTGTATATATATATATATATATATATATATATATAGCAATTCACTTCTATTTCAACACATATATAATTTTTACAACGCATATACAACTTATACATCGAACGTACAACTTATACAACGCTTATACAAGAGGTGTACAATGCTTATATAACTCATACATCGACTGTATAATTTATACATCATCGTTTTCCATATCGTTTATAAATTAGAAATCTCACATTGGGTTCCACTCCACCAAAAATAGCAGAAGGATCAGAAAAATATGCGGTCTCTTCTAGAATGTAGAAGACGTCCTCACGGTCACAATGTGAGACGACCCGAAGTCCCGTTCTCACGGAAACAAGGGTTATCTTTGGAATATAACATAGAAACAGATAATAACAGAACAGAATTAAATAAATACACCAGGTAATGAACAATAGAATATACTGGATAAAAGTAATCATCAGAGTTACACAGTATACAGGATCTTACTTAGTACAAATACAGTTCAGCTATACATAAATGTCTACAGCGGAAATAAACAAAATATGTATAATAGGAGATGAACAGCATAAAAGGAAATAAATGATAGAATCCATCTTCAGCTCCAGCTATCCAGAAAGAACCAGCTAAACCTGAATACAAGGCTACCCGTGTGGAAAAAGGGGCACCCGAGTTTGAGAGTGAAACAAACTACGAGTCAGTCATGGGACTGGTATGAGAAATCCATTCAACACATATATAATTGGCTAATCACAGGACCACGCCACTTTCGTGGAACAGGTTTACTCCATTGGATTGCCAGTGCTTTAAAACAAATCTTTCTTTTAAACATCGCTATGCTTTTTATAAAAATGAATCCATTATAAGACTCAGTTCCCATCACACAATGCAACGCAAACCGGAGGATAGAGTTTTACCTTATAATGGCCAAAATATGATTGATACGAATAAAACAAAGGCAATTGATATTATTGCTAGTGTTAATATGTTTTGAGAACAATTTCAAATCATAACTATCAATCATAGACGGCATGGGTACCATATATCATGTCGCCATATATATATATATACAGTCAAAACCGCACGATGTCGTATTTGGAAATTGGATTTCCGTCATGAACCAAGGCAAAAGATAGTCCTTACCGAATTCGAGACAATCTAGCCCATGTCTCAGGCCCAGACTCAGGTGGGCCCTTGGATCGTCAGGGCCGGTCCACCGATGTGGATTATTATGCCTGAACACTACGTTTCTCCGCCCTTTGGGGCGTAAACGAGCCAACGAATGACTCCATCGGACCCGGATCGTCCGATCAAACCGAGGCGCCTCGCAACAGCAACAACCACATAGGTGAAAAGTATATAAATGTCAGGGATGGTAGGTCACTGACACCACCCTAGCTAGAAAGAAACGCAGGCCCTCCCTGATGTCCTCTCCCGTTTTAGGTTCATACCGGGGTGTGAGGCTCGCGAATTTACGTTATACACAAAGCTACGCCACACAGGCGGTGCTTTGATCATCACCACAAGACTTTGCTTTTCAACAGAAGCCCTGATCACTGCATCTTAGCATGCCACACAGAATAAATCCTATGTCAGACACGCAGTCCATTTACAAGTCCGTTCTGGGTCTGAACAAAACCGGAGGCACTAAATACCTCGCAAACCCATCGATCACCACGTACGTCTGGACGATCACCACTCATTATACATATTTCGGGATGCCTCCCAATCAGGACCTCGGTTACCATCCAAACGAGGTGAAGATCTCCGGTCTTCGACCGTCGTCTTCATCTTCGAATTTCAATCGTCGGTCAATTATTTGAAATGAGAATTAACTCGGCCTTTTCAAATAATTCACGTATATTTAGAATTTCAAATCAATTTATTTTAATGGTTAAATTATTCGACAACACCAATTGTGTTCTTTAATGTAATTTTCACACCAAACACATTCAGCCATCAAATACAACATAAATCGAGCAAATTCAGTTTATTTCCATTCCATATCGTTTATGATATTTTATAATGATTTATCGCTATTTTTATTTATTTTAAAATAGCCTATTTATTCAAAACGACGCTTCGGGCCATAAAGCGGCCGTGGCGCTGTTTTTCTTCAAATTTGATTTACACATATCTGAAAATCTAACCGTTGGATCTTCACAAAATTTACATCTTTAGAAAGGTCTCTTCAAAACGAATCCAACGGTTCCAGTTTCGGGAAAATCCGACGGTCGGATCTCCTGGTACAATCGTTTGAATTTTCAATTTCAAAATACGAACTACAGCGTCGTTATTCGATTAAATATATAATTATATTTATATATATATAACTATAATCGCTTCTGGCGCTGTTTTTCTTCAGATTTGAATTAAACATTCCAGACAATCCAACCGTTGGATTTTTGCAAGGTTGGTGCCGTTGGGAAGATATTTCCATGGCGAACCCGACAGTTGAGGTTTCGGGAAAATCCAATGGTCGGATTTCCCGCACTAGTCGTTTGAAATCATGGTTTCAAAATACGAACTGCACGGCTTCGTTTCGTTTTAATTTTATTTATATTTATATATTTATATAAATATAGTTCATTCAATGATTTCTATATCGTTTTCACTTCAAATATTTTTCTAACACCTTAAAATTTTGGAAAATTTCGCCATAACCTCCCCTGCACCGGGAGCATCGGGAAATCGCAAATAGCTTTCCCGGTCCTTCTAATCTCAAAAAGAAAAAGAAAAAGCCAAGCGGCTAGCCAATAGGCTCATAAAATCATCACCCAAACAAAACAGTAAATGTGTACCTATTTGTCGGGCACAAAATTTTATTCCTCTTCTCTAGCCCCTTTGCTATAACCTGTTCAATGGATATGCATGTACATATATATACAGTTCCTATCATTTATCATTTTCTATTCAACTTCATATTTGATTTCTATTTGGTTTAAAAACACCATTTATCCTAATGTTACATACATATGTGCAAATCATTTAATTAGCTAATTAATGAATATTTCAACTCATATATGTTTATTTTGAACCAGTGGCTATTTTTAACACTTCACATTTCAACGATTTATGCATACAATAAAAACGTGATTTTTATTGTAAAACAATTCATTTCAAAACACTATATTTCTATATAGTTCATATAGGTGACAAAAATAGGATTTTTATCATAAAACAATTTATTTCAAAATATGAATACCATTCAACACATGAATTTCTAATCAACGAATGAATATCAATTCAACACATGAATGTTTTCTATAGTTTTTATATATAGATAAAAATGTGATTCTTATTATCAAACAATTAATTTCAAAATATTAATGCCATTCAACACATGAATTTCTAATCAACGAATGAATATCAATTCAACACATGAATGTTTTCTATAGTTTCTATATATAGATAAAAATGTGATTTTTATTATCAAACAATTTATTTCAAAATATGAATACCATTCAACACATGAATTTCTAATCAACGAATGAATATCAATTCAACACATGAATGTTTTCTATAGTTTCTATATATAGATAAAAATGTGATTTTTATTATCAAACAATTTATTTCAAAATATGAATACCATTCAACACATGAATTTCTAATCAACGAATGAATATCAATTCAACACATGAAGGTTTTCTATAGTTTAAGCATATGAAAATAATTCAAACACACGAATATTATTCATAATTTCGGCAGCATAACGGCAGGGTAGTTAAAACCGGGACCGTCCCTAGTACGACTCCTCGCTCTACCTTAAAACCTCGCGGTTTTTGAAAATGGGGATAATGCATCTAGTTCGCACGCAGGCGGCATGTATATATTTATTTCATTTCCACAAACTAATCCTATGTGGTTTCAACCAAATATTTTCCATCACAAACGGGTATTTTTCAACCACAATCAATCAATATCAACCACAAACAATCCCAAACAATCATTCGCTATCAATCAATTTTCACAACAACTTAAACCAATAAATATCGTCCATGGTTTGTGGACGAGGGGCGTAGATATATATATATATATATTATATATAGCAATTCACTTTTATTTCAACACATATATATATAGAAAAAGAAATTGAAGAGTGAGAAATTCTCACCAATAGCTATCCAATACTACGACTCTTCACTTAGAGAAATCTTCGCCAATCTCGCCTTTTTGTCGCTTTTGCCCGTATTCTCTACATATGTAAAAATCGAATTTTTACTATGTTATTCAATATATAAAAATTGCATTTCAAAAATATAGATTATATTTTTAATATTCCTATGATGTAAAAATTATATTTTTATTCCTTTAAAAATATAAAAATCATAACTTACTTCTTCTACTTAATAAAATTCCGTCTTTTCTATTTTAAAGATCAAATCTTTTCCTATTTAAAGTTTAAATCTTTTCCTATTTAAAGTTTAAATCTCCTATTTAAAGTTTAAATTAAAAATCAGTTTTTAAATCTGTTAAAAATCAGTTTTAACTTCTTTTAAAAATCAGTTTTATAACCTTTTAAAATCAGTTTTTAAACCTCTTAAAAATCAGTTTTACAACCTGTTTAAAATCAGTTTTTAAACTTCTTAAAAATCAGTTTTACAACCTGTATAAAATCAGTTTTTAAACTTCTTTAAAATCAGTTTTATAACTTGTTTAAAATCAGTTTTAACTTTTTAAAAAAAATCAGTTTTTCAATCTGTTAAAAAACAGTTTTTAACTTCTTAAAAATCAGTTTTATAACCTGTTTAAAATCAGTTTTAACTTTTTAAAAAAAACCAGAATTTTCCTTTTTAAAAAAAATAAATCAGAATTCAAACGCTTTTGAAAATCAGTTTTTAATGCTTTAAAAAATCAGTTTGTAAATCATTTTTAAAATCAGTTTTTAATGCTTTAAAAAATCAGTTTTACATCCCTTTAGAAATCAGTTTTAAATGCTTTAAAAACTCAGTTTTTAAAACTTAAAAATAAAATAAAAACAAAAACAACTTACATTGATTCGTCAAGGAGGAGGGGGGGTGGTTTTGCGTCAAGTCGGCGGTGGGTCTCGAACTGGGTGGAGCTGGCTTCGAGGGGGCGGCGGCTTCAGCGTCTCGAAAGGGGGGCTCTCGAATCGCGTCACGATGGCTTCGAGGGGGAGGGCGAGGTCACTGGCGGTTCGAGGGTGGGGCTTCGGTGGAGGCGGTCGTGGGTGGGGCTTCCGTGGAGGCGGTCGCCGATCGATTTAGGGTTTTCTTTTTTTTTCGAACTGTTTAATGAATCGGGGGGGGGGGGCAGAAAGGGAGATAAAGGGAGGGAATTAAAATTTATTTTTATTATTTATTATTTAATTTTTCAAAAAGGTTGCCTTTTACATACGACCTCGAAACGAGGCCCACCGCCTGTCGTCCATAGCGTTTTACCCCCATTCCGAACACAATGGGATATGTATCGTAAGCTGATTCGATTGTTTCGAATAGTTTCCGTTGAATTTACATTTAAATCCTTATGTTGAATTTTAAACGTACATTTCAAATTACCGGGGTCACATACTAACTAGAAAAATTCCAGAAAAATATTTTCTAGTTTCGTATTGACGATACGGTCCTAACAAAACTAGTTTCGTCGAATTCTGAGACCGTTTGAAAAATGGCCAATTTCCAGTCGATTAAAATCAACAGAAACTGGTCAAACGCGTTTTCCTTTGCCACGCTCACATATTGATTCAAAAAATTATGAAATTTGAAACCTAGCAATAACTTCACATCCCGGACCCAACAAAAGTGGTTTCGTCGAAATCCGAGGTCGTTTGCAAAATGTCCATTTTTAAGGGGCTGAATTTCATAGCGACTATTCAGAATTTTCAACTGGACATATCTTTTGATTCCCGCTATCAAATTTCGATTGGTCGGATTCGTTAGAAAGATATCATCAATTAGATCCTAATGTTTTTGGTTTCACTAAAATCCGGATTCTTTTGCACCCGGTATATTCAATTGAAGTTTGAAATCGAATTATCGAACTACCGCGCCATTTTCAATTCTATATATAATTATAATTAATTATATTCGTTTTCAAATGTCGATTCAAACTCAGTTTTCATCGCCTTTATTTAAAATTTTTATTTTAAATATTTAAAATCCATTATTTTAGCCAATTTAAAAAAATTTAAATTGGTTCAGATTTTCTGGGTCGTTACAATCTCCCCCACTTAAAACTTTTCGTCCCCGAAAAGGAATAAAGTCGAAAGTGGTTTGATAAATCTACAATCATACAACACAACAACCAATCCAATTGTTTTTAACCTTCAAAAATATACTAATCAAATCTTATACCCTTTAAAAATCATTTAGACTATATAATTAGAATTGTATATCTATGAAAAGAAAATAACAATAGAGTAGAGAATTGAATGGTAATGCAAAGTAGGTTAAATGTACCTTGCACCGGAGTCAATCAGAGATATCTACTCGGCATCTGGGATAAGCTTTCTGAATGCTCTCCTCAGTTTCCCAAGTACAATCTCGCGGATCTCCACTCCATTGCACTTTGACTAAGTGAACCTTCTTGTTCCTCAGCTCTTTGGTTTCTTTGCCGATAATCTTTAGCGGCTCTCTTCTCACAGCTAATTCTGGGGTTATTTCAATGTCCTGCTGAGCTGCTTCTTCCACGATCAAATCTGGATCATGAACATGCTTTCGAAGTTGAGATATATGAAATACATCATGCACTCCAGGCAACCAATCTGGCAATTTAACTTTATATGCGAGAGTCCCAATCCGTTCCAGAATAGGAAACGGACCAATGAATTTGGGTGCCAACTTTCCAGTTTTTCCGAACTGGATAACTCCTTTCATCGGCGATACTTTCAAATATACATAGTCGCCAACTTCAAAGGACATATCTCTTCTTCTTCTATCGGCATAGCTCTTTTGTCGGCTTTGAGCGGCGAGTAATCACTTTTTGATAAAATCGACTTTGTCGGCGGCTTCTCGAATCATATCAGGACCCAATACAAGTCTATTTCCAGGCTCGACCCAACAAGCAGGAGATCGGCAAGGTCTACCATACAACGCTTCGAATGGCAACATTGTCAGACTCGCCTGGTAGCTGTTATTATAAGAGAATTTAGCCAAATGCAGATGGTCTTCCCATGATCCACCGAAATCTAGAACACAAGCCCGCAATAGATCTTCTAAAATGCGATTCACCCTCTAAGTCTGACCGTCTGTCTGAGGATGATAAGCGGTGCTCAAGTTCAACTTCGTTCCTAGCTCGACTTGAAATGATTCCCAGAATTTGCTAGTGAATATTGTATCTCTATCACTGACTATACTGAGCGGCACTCCATGTAGTCTAACTATTTCCCTGAAGTATATCTGCGCCAGGTTCTGAGCAGTTCTGTTTGATCTGACAGGTATGAAATGGGCGGTCTTCGTGAAACGATCTACGATCACCCAAATACTGTCATTTCCTTTTCTGGTTCTGGGCAGACCATCGATGAAATCCATAGAAATATGTTCCCACTTCTAGCCAGGAACTTCTAGCGATTGTAATAATCCAGCCAATTTCTGTTGGTCGCTCTTGACTAGCTGGCAAGTAGGGCATCGGCTAACATATAAGGAAATGTCCCTTTTCATCGACTTCCACCAGAAAGTGCGTTTGATGTCATTATACATTTTGCTTACTCCCGGATGGATACTGAGTTTTGACTTGTGGCATTCATCTAGTACTTCCTTTCGAAGTTCAGGAATGTTAGGGACACAGATTCGACCTTTGAGCCTTAAAATCCCATCATTGTCCACTTGAAAACTCGAGGGTTCACCTTGTTGAATTATCCCTCTGATCTTCTGAATGAAGTGATCATCCTCCTGAAGAGCAGATATCTTATCTAGCAATGTAGTCGTGATAATAAAACTGGCGATCATTTCATTCTTTTTGCTTAACGCATCAGCCACGACATTGGCTTTTCCTGGAGTATATATAATTTCAAAGTCATATGCTGCAAGGAACTCTAGCCAACGTTGCTGTCTCAGATTCAGGTCCTTCTGAGTGAACAGATACTTTAATGACTGATGATCTGTAAATAGTTCAAATCTCTCACCCAGAAGATAGTGTCTCCGGATTTTCAAAGAGAATATGATAGCCAATAACTCAAGATCATGAGTTACATAGTTTTTCTCGTGCGGCTTCAGTTGACGGCTAGCGTAAGCAATCACTTGACCTCTTTGCATTAACACTGCGCCAAGGCCTTCTCTAGAAGCATCAATCCATACTTTTAAATCTTGGTTGCCATCGATGATGGTTAGCACTGGAGCAGTTGTTAATCTTAACTTTAGCTCTTCGAAAGCCTCCTCACTTTCTTGAGTCCATTTGAACTTTGAATGCTTCTTTGTAAGCTTCGTTAAGTGGCCAGATATCTTCGAAAAGTCTTTAACGAATTTCCAGTAATAACTAGCCAATCCGAGAAAACTGCGGACTTCAGTGGGAGTACTGGGCTGTTTCCAATTCTGAATAGCTGTGATTTTGCTTGGGTCCACAGCAATTCCTTCTTTCGATACGACGTGGCCCAGAAATTTTACTTCATCTTGCCAGAAGATACATTTGGAAAATTTGGCTTTTAATACATTCCTTCTGAGGATTTCTAGAACCTGTTCCAGATGCTTTTCATGTTCGGCCTTTGATTTAGAGAAGATTAGAATATCATCAATAAAAACCAGAACAAATTTATTCAATACTCCTCTGAATACTCGGTTCATTAGATCGACGAAGTAAGCGGGAGCATTACATAAGCCGAACGGCATTACTAACCAATCGTAGAATAAGTCGGGGCCTCTGAACGCTGTCATTGGAACACACTCTTCGGCAATTCGAAGTTGATGGAAACCTGTAGCTAGGTCCATTCGTGAAAATACTTGTGCGCCATTTAATCGATCCAACAAATCATCTATCCGCGGCAATGGATATTTGTTCTTTATTGTTTGTTTGTTCAGATCACGATAATCCACACATAGACGTAGAGTACCGTCAGATTTTGGGACAAACACCACTGCTGCACCCCAATCAGAGAAACTAGGCCTGATCAGACCTTTCCATACTAGCTGTCGTGTTTGATTGTCTAATTCCTCCTTCTCTTTCAAGGACATTCTTCGAATAGCGTGAACTACCGGCCTTGCATTGGGAATCAAAGCAATCTTGAAATCTATTTCTCTCTGCGGAGGTAAGCGAACAACTTCCTCGAACACATCCGCATAGTTCTTTACGACAGGAATGTCTTTCACTAGATCGGGAATATTCTCTATGACTTTAGGGGTATTTTCTATTTGGGCTGGGGAAACATTCAAAGCTGCCCAGAAGTCTTTTCTATTAGCATTCTGACCTTCACAGGGAATGGTTATATAATCGCCTGATTTAATCTTAGCTTTAATAACTCTCTCGGCGCATCTAACCTCTGCTTCATATTTGGTTAGCCAATCCAATCCCAGAATAAGATCGAATTCATCAAAATTCATGACGACAGAGATAATAGGGAATTTATAGCAAGAAAAGGAGACAGGTACTGCACAAATCCAACTGAGGTTGATAGAACCCCCGACCGGATTCTGGACAGTCATTGGTTCCTTAAGCTTCCTCAAGTTCAAATCAAGTTTCTTAGCGGCACTCTTTGAAATAAAGCTTCGCGACGCACCTGTGTCAAACAGTACTTTAACTGGGATGTTTTTGACAGTTAGCGTGCCTTCTAAAACATCGGCCCTTTCTTGACTAGCTGAGGGCTCGGAAGTCTCTGCCAATTCATTTACTTGAACCACATTGGTCTTTTTTAACAACCAGCAATTCTTCGCGATATGCCCAGGCTGGTGGCACCTGTGGCATCCTCTGCCCTCATGAACCCTTTTATCAGATTTAGATACTTCCTTCTTTTGCTTCTTTAAAGATTTGCATTTTCCTTGCAAATGCCCCTGCTTATGGAAGTTATTGCATATGGCAGTCGTGACAGGTTCTTTTTCAGATCTAGCCCTTTTTCGATTTACTTTAGGCTCTTTACTGACCTCAGACCTTGTACTGGCTTCAAGAATACCAGTTTCTGACTCTTCTTTGTCACTACAACGAATTTCTTCTTCGTCGCGCAACATTCCTTTCTTATGGAGATCTTCATACTGATAAGCCATGTATATCATTTCAGAGAAAGAAAGCTTCACATTCCTCATTACACTATTCTGATATCTCCTTTGCAGGCCATGGATAAATCTCAGATTTTTCCTCTTTGGATCTTGAATCAGATGAGGAGCAAAGTGAGCAAGTTCGTTGAATTTCTTATGATATTCTGGGATGGTCATATCTCCTTGTATTAGATAAGAAAATTCATCACATAATCTCTCGGTTGCTTCGGGAGGAGTAAATCTTTCTAGGAAAATCACTTTGAATCTATCCCAGGTGATATCACCTTCTGGATTATCTTTGATGATTGTTTCCCACCAGATTAAAGCTTCTTCTTTGAGTGCCCAAGATGCTACTAACCGTTTCTGGTCATCTCTCAGTTGGATATGCTCAAAGATTCTCTCGACAGAACTCGTCCAAGCTTGAGTTTGAATAATAGATTCATTGCCCGAGAACTGTGCTCCGTTCAGATTTCGATATTTCTTTAATAGAGCCTCTAGATCGGGTTCTGTATTCCTTCTGTTTCTGGCACTCATTTTTCTAGTACTTCTGCAATTAGCAGATCAAGTGTCAGGTCACAGAAAAGATATTTTAAAACATAGAGACATATACTTCAACTGTAAATGTGTCTATCGAGGTGTAATTTCATTCTGCTTTACTCATACTAGGATATTGCTGATCCTATCTGTATAGAGTTGCCCGTCCTAGAACACTACTGGTTCTATTTCTGACGAGTTCGTTCAAATGTTATATTCCAGAACTAAGCTTAACCAAAGCTCTGATACCACGTTGAGACGACCCGAAGTCCCGTTCTCACGGAAACAAGGGTTATCTTTGGAATATAACACAGAAACAGATAATAACAGAACAGAATTAAATAAATACACCAGGTAATGAACAATAGAATATATTGGATAAAAGTAATCATCAGAGTTACACAGTATACAGGATCTTACTTAGTACAAATACAGTTCAGCTATACATAAATGTCTACAGCGGAAATAAACAAAATATGTACAATAGGAGCTGAACAGCATAAAAGGAAATAAATGATAGAATCCATCTTCAGCTCCAGCTATCCAGAAAGAACCAGCTAAACCTGAATACAAGGCTGCCCGTATGGAAAAAGGGGCACCCGAGTTTGAGAGTGAAACAAACTACGAGTCAGTCATGGGACTGGTATGAGAAATCCATTCAACACATATATAATTGGCTAATCATAGGACCACGCCACTTTCGTGGAACGGGTTTACTCCATTGGATTGCCAGTGCTTTAAAACAAATCTTTCTTTTAAACATCGCTATGCTTTTTATAAAAATGAAGCCATTATAAGACTCAGTTCCCATCACACAATGCAACGCAAACCGGAGGATAGAGTTTTACCTTATAATGGCCAAAATATGATTGATACGAATAAAACAAAGGCAATTGATATTATTGCTAGTGTTAATATGTTTTGAGAACAATTTCAAATCATAACTATCAATCATAGACGGCATGGGTACCATATATCATGTCGCCATATATATTATACAATCAAAACCGCACGATGTCGTATTTGGAAATTGGATTTCCGTCATGAACCAAGGCAAAAGATAGTCCTTACCGAATTCGAGACAATCTAGCCCATGTCTCAGGCCCAGACTCAGGTGGGCCCTTGGATCGTCAGGGCCGGTCCACCGATGTGGATTATTATGCCTGAACACTACGTTTCTCCGCCCTTTGGGGCGTAAACGAGCCAACGAATGACTCCATCGGACCCGGATCGTCCGATCAAACCGAGGCGCCTCGCAACAGCAACAACCACATAGGTGAAAAGTATATAAATGTCAGGGCTGGTAGGTCACTGACACCACCCTAGCTAGAAAGAAACGCAGGCCCTCACTGATGTCCTCTCCCGTTTTAGGTTCATACCGGGGTGTGAGGCTCGCGAATTTACGTTATACACAAAGCTACGCCACACAGGCGGTGCTTTGATCATCACCACAAGACTTTGCTTTTCAACAGAAGCCCTGATCACTGCATCTTAGCATGCCACACAGAATAAATCCTATGTCAGACACACAGTCCATTTACAAGTCCGTTCTGGGTCTGAACGAAACCGGAGGCACTAAATACCTCGCAAACCCATCGATCACCACGTACGTCTGGACGATCACCACTCATTATCCATATTTCGGGATGCCTCCCAATCAGGACCTCGGTTACCATCCAAACGAGGTGAAGATCTCCGGTCTTCGACCGTCGTCTTCATCTTCGAATTTCAATCATCGGTCAATTATTTGAAATGAGAATTAACTCGGCCTTTTCAAATAATTCACGTATATTTAGAATTTCAAATCAATTTATTTCAATGGTTAAATTATTCGACAACACCAATTGTGTTCTTTAATGTAATTTTCACACCAAACACATTCAACCATCAAATACAACATAAATCGAGCAAATTCAGTTTATTTCCATTCCATATCGTTTATGATATTTTATAACGATTTATCGCTATTTTTATTTATTTTAAAATAGCCTATTTATTCAAAACGACGCTTCGGGCCATAAAGCGGCCGTGGCGCTGTTTTTCTTCAAATTTGATTTACACATATCTGAAAATCTAACCGTTGGATCTTCACAAAATCTACATCTTTAGAAAGGTCTCTTCAAAACGAATCCAACGGTTCCAGTTTCGGGAAAATCCGACGGTCGGATCTCCTGGTACAATCGTTTGAATTTTCAATTTCAAAATACGAACTGCAGCGTCGTTATTCGATTAAATATATAATTATATTTATATATATATAACTATAATCGCTTCTGGCGCTGTTTTTCTTCAGATTTGAATTAAACATTCCAGACAATCCAACCGTTGGATTTTTGCAAGGTTGGTGCCGTTGGGAAGATATTTCCAAGGCGAACCCGACGGTTGAGGTTTCGGGAAAATCCAATGGTCGGATTTCCCGCACTAGTCGTTTGAAATCATGGTTTCATAATACGAACTGCACGGCTTCGTTTCGTTTTAATTTTATTTATATTTATATATTTATATAAATATAGTTCATTCAATGATTTCCATATCGTTTTCACTTCAAATATTTTTCTAACACCTTAAAATTTTGGAAAATTTCGCCATAACCTCCCCTGCACCGGGAGCATCGGGAAATCGCAAATAGCTTTCCTGGTCCTTCTAATCTCAAAAAGAAAAAGAAAAAGCCAAGCGGCTAGCCAACAGGCTCATAAAATCATCACCCAAACAAAACAGTAAATGTGTACCTATTTGTCGGGCACAAAATTTTATTCCTCTTCTCTAGCCCCTTTGCTATAACCTGTTCAATGGATATGCATGTACATATATATACAGTTCCTATCATTTATCATTTTCTATTCAACTTCATATTTGATTTCTATTTGGTTTAAAAACACCATTTATCCTAATGTTACATACATATGTGCAAATCATTTCATTAGCTAATTAATGAATATTTCAACTCATAAATGTTTATTTTGAACCAGTGGCTATTTTTAACACTTCACATTTCAACGATTTATGCATACAATAAAAACGTGATTTTTATTGTAAAACAATTCATTTCAAAACACTATATTTCTATATAGTTCATATAGGTGACAAAAATAGGATTTTTATCATAAAACAATTTATTTCAAAATATGAATACCATTCAACACATGAATTTCTAATCAACGAATGAATATCAATTCAACACATGAATGTTTTCTATAGTTTTTATATATAGATAAAAATGTGATTCTTATTATCAAACAATTTTTTTCAAAATATGAATGCCATTCAACACATGAATTTCTAATCAACGAATGAATATCAATTCAACACATGAATGTTTTCTATAGTTTCTATATATAGATAAAAATGTGATTTTTATTATCAAACAATTTATTTCAAAATATGAATACCATTCAACACATGAATTTCTAATCAACGAATGAATATCAATTCAACACATGAATGTTTTCTATAGTTTCTATATATAGATAAAAATGTGATTTTTATTATCAAACAATTTATTTCAAAATATGAATACCATTCAACACATGAATTTCTAATCAACGAATGAATATCAATTCAACACATGAAGGTTTTCTATAGTTTAAGCATATGAAAATAATTCAAACACACGAATATTATTCAAAATTTCGGCAGCATAACGGCAGGGTAGTTAAAACCGGGACCGTCCCTAGTACGGCTCCTCGCTCTACCTTAAAACCTCGCGGTTTTTGACAATGGGGATCATGCATCTAGTTCGCACGCAGGCGGCATGTATATATTTATTTCATTTCCACAAACTAATCCTATGTGGTTTCAACCAAATATTTTCCAATCACAAACGGGTATTTTTCAACCACAATCAATCAATATCAACCACAAACAATCCCAAACAATCATTCGCTATCAATCAATTTTCACAACGATTTCAACCAATAAATATCGTCCATGGTTTGTGGACGAGGGGCGTAGATATATATATATATATATATATATATATATATATATATATATATATATATATATATATATATATATAGCAATTCACTTTTATTTCAACACATATATATATAGAAAAAGAAATTGAAGAGTGAGAAATTCTCACCAATAGCTATCCAATACTACGACTCTTCACTTAGAGAAATCTTCGCCAATCTCGCCTTTTTGTCGCTTTCGCCCGTATTCTCTACATATGTAAAAATCGAATTTTTACTATGTTATTCAATATATAAAAATTGCATTTCAAAAATATAGATTATATTTTTAATATTCCTATGATGTAAAAATTATATTTTTATTCCTTTAAAAATATAAAAAACATAACTTACTTCTTCTACTTAATAAAATTCCGTCTTTTCTCTTTTAAAGATCAAATCTTTTCCTATTTAAAGTTTAAATCTTTTCCTATTTAAAGTTTAAATCTTTTCCTATTTAAAGTTTAAATTAAAAATCAGTTTTTAAATCTGTTAAAAATCAGTTTTAACTTCTTTTAAAAATCAGCTTTATAACCTGTTTAAAATCAGTTTTTAAACCTCTTAAAAATCAGTTTTACAACCTGTTTAAAATCAGTTTTTAAACTTCTTAAAAATCAGTTTTACAACCTGTTTAAAATCAGTTTTTAAACTTCTTAAAAATCAGTTTTATAACCTGTTTAAAATCAGTTTTAACTTTTTAAAAAAAATCAGTTTTTCAATCTGTTAAAAATCAGTTTTTAACTTCTTAAAAATCAGTTTTATAACCTGTTTAAAATCAGTTTTAACTTTTTAAAAAAAATCATAATTTTCCTTTTTTTTTAAAAAAATCAGAATTTAAACGCTTTTGAAAATCAGTTTTTAATGCTTTAAAAAATCAGTTTGTAAATCATTTTTAAAATCAGTTTTTAATGCTTTAAAAAATCAGTTTTACATCCCTTTAGAAATCAGTTTTAAATGCTTTAAAAACTCAGTTTTTAAAACTTAAAAATAAAATAAAAACAAAAACAACTTACATTGATTCGTCAAGGAGGAGGGGGGGTTTGCGTCAGGTCGGCGGTGGGTCTCGAACTGGGCGGAGCTGGCTTCGAGGGGGCGGCGGCTTCAGCGTCTCGAAAGGGGGGCTCTCGAATCGCGTCGCGATGGCTTCGAGGGGGAGGGCGAGGTCACTGGCGGTTCGAGGGTGGGGCTTCGGTGGAGGCGGTCGTGGGTGGGGCTTCCGTGGAGGCGGTCGCCGATCGATTTAGGGTTCTCTTTTTTTTTCGAACTGTTTAATGAATCGGGGGGGGGGGGGGGGCGAAAGGGAGATAAAGGGAGGGAATTAAAATTTATTTTTATTATTTTATTATTTAATTTTTCAAAAAGGTAGCCTTTTACATACGACCTCGAAACGAGGCCCACCGCCTGTCGTCCATAGCGTTTTACCCCCATTCCGAACACAATGGGATATGCATCGTAAGATGATTCGATTGTTTCGAATAGTTTCCGTTGAATTTACATTTAAATCCTTATGTTGAATTTTAAACGTACATTTCAAATTATCGGGGTCACATACTAACTAGAAAAATTCCAGAAAAATATTTTCTAGTTTCGTATTGACGATACGGTCCTAACAAAACTTGTTTCGTCGAATTCTGAGACCGTTTGAAAAATGGCCAATTTCCAGTCGATTAAAATCAACAAAAACTGGTCAAACGCGTTTTCCTTTGCCACGCTCACATATTGATTCGAAAAATTATGAAATTTGAAACCTAGCAATAACTTCACATCCCGGACCCAACAAAAGTGGTTTCGTCGAAATCCGAGGTCGTTTGCAAAATGTCCATTTTTAAGGGGCTGAATTTCATAGCGACTATTCAGAATTTTCAACTGGACATATCTTTTGATTCCCGCTATCAAATTTCGATTGGTTGGATTCGTTAGAAAGATATCATCAATTAGATCCTAATGTTTTTGGTTTCACTAAAATCCGGATTCTTTTGCACCCGGTATATTCAATTGAAGTTTGAAATCGAATTATCGAACTACCGCGCCATTTTCAATTCTATATATAATTATAATTAATTATATTCGTTTTCAAATGTCGATTCAAACTCAGTTTACATCGCTTTTATTTAAAATATTTATTTTAAATATTTAAAATCCATTATTTTAGCCAATTTAAAAAAATTTAAATTGGTTCAGATTTTCTGGGTCGTTACACAATGTTTCCTGTTTCATCGAATTTCATCAAGAAACGAAAAAGATATGATTTTTCAAAGTTTGCAACGGTTTAAAGGTGTTAAAACAGTTTAAAATAAATTAGCCGAACCTTTTCTGAATCGGTTCCAAACTAGGTCATCGATTATCGCACAAACCGTGAAGCGGTTGGACGATCGGAGGGTATAGCGTTGTCGAGAACGGAGCAGGCTTTCCGCACCACCTGGTGGGGCCCAGATCGATGCAGCATGCGGGTCACGGCGGCGAGCAACATGTGCAGACTTTAGAGCGTCGATTCGGCTTCGATACGCGACGAGGGGTGGTGAGGCTGCTATGGATTTGAAGCCCTCGAGGAGATCTTCAAAAAGTTGCAAAGGGTCGGGGGTCAACGAGGGACGAGGCGGTCGGAATCGGGGCTGGAAGATTGGAAGGCTCTTCCGCCTTCGATCGGGGAGAGAGAAAAAAGTTTTTTCCTTTTTTTATATAAAAAATCTGATTGGCCGGTAGGTTTTAAAAGGGGTTTTCTGACACGACCACCAATCTAAACCCAACGACTGTCGTTCCTAGCATTTTACCCCCATTCCGAACACAATGGGATATGTTTCGTAGGCCCATTCGACTGTTTCAGTCAGTTTTCCTTCAAATTAAAATATAAAACATTCAATATTCGATTTGAACGTACATTTCAATTTGCCAGGGCCACAAACTAATTCGAAAAATTCCAGAAAAATAAATCTAGCTATGTTTTGATGATACGGTACCAAAAAAACTAGTTTCGTCGAGTTCTGAGCCCGTTTGCAAAATGGTCCTTTTCGGGTCGATCCAATTTAACTGTAATTGACCAAAACATGTTTTCCTTTGCCCCGCTCACATACTAGCTTCAAAAATTATGAAATTTGAAACCTAGAAATAAATTCACATCTCGGATCCAACAAAAGTGGTTTCGTCGAATTCTGAGGTCGTATGCAAAATGGCCAATTTCCCGGGCTATATAAATTCCATAGCGACCTTTCTGAAAATTCATTTGGCCATAACTTTTGCTTCCCGCTATGAAACTTCGATTTTTTAGATTCGTTAGAAAGGTATTCACTAACAAATTTAAATATTTCTGGTTTCACTCAAATCCGTTTTCTTTTGCACCCGGTACAGTCCGACAAAGTTTGAATTCAAATTTTGAAACTGCAGCGCCATTTCAGGCCTTGTTTATAATTAGAGTTAATTATATTCCTTTTCAATTGTCGATTCAAACTCAGTTTTCATCTTTCTTATTTAAAATATTTATTTTAAATATTTAAAATCCACTATTTTAGCTAATTTAAAATTTTTAAATTGGTTCAGATTTTCCGGGTCGTTACACATGAATACCTAGAGCTTCTCCAAGAAGAAGCGGAAAATAAGTCACAACTACGAATTTCATAAATATAAAATATCGTGCAAATCAGTTAGAATAACAACACTTGAAATCCACAGTCGAGTTATGTTGACTAGTCGATCTTAGGTGTCAACACGAATTCAAGTTAGAATGTAGAGTTTTTGCAAACAATACTAAATAGATTTTAAATCATTGAGTAAAACAAATCTGTAAAAACTCTTCACTCTTCATACCTAAATGTTTAACTGACTAATCTGTTGTTGATTTGGGCAGTCAATAACAAAATGTTAGCCCAGAAATATGCAATGTTGTAGAACAGGTTGTAGCGATGAACAAGGCCTGAGTTGATACTGGGGCATTCGCACACTGACACAACACTGTTGAACAACTGATTATGAAATTCAAAACTGAAGTGTCTGTATCCAGTACAACATCAACAAATGTTGACAATGGCATTCATTTCGAAATCAGATCACGCAAGCCAAAATATGTCAACAATGGCATTCATTTCGAAACTCGCATTTCTCGCAAGCAAAAAATACAGGCTTCGAGGGGAAAATGTTGACACCGTTGTGAAAACGCGGTTCAAAATTATGAAGTATGAATGAATGTTAGCACGCGGCTACACTTAGCTCGTCCCTGTTTGGACCGTTGAGCATCTTTGGGTCGTGTACTTTCTTTAGGTCGTGGGGCAAGTGTTGGGTCTTTGCCAGCTGTGTAAACATTATAACATGAAATAGAGTGCATCATAATACCCAGGTTGTGCAAAGTATAAATACAAGGACACGTGGGGCAAAAAAGACAAAGCAATGACATTGTTTTAAATGTATAGACTACTAGCTCACTGGAATTCACACTTGGCAAGACAAATAGTGCGCATGGACATGCAAGAATATAACATAAGCATGGACTGTGTCCACTTATACAAAGCTTTTAACTACGGTAGGTACTTAGCCCGTTGGCCATCAACATGAAGTTAAAATGATGAGCTAAATTGCATGCCATGCCAATGACCTAAAAGTAGTACATTCAGACCATAAAGGTTGTTGTGCCACGCCAACCCAACTTTGGATCGTTTATCATTTTCCGGTGTTGAGACCTGGCAAGCCATAGATTGTTCTCAATGTTTAGACCACAACACGTATATCAAAGCGTGAAACATAGCTAGCACGTTCAACTCAAAGCGGGACATCCATAACTTCTTTTAGATCGCCAACAGCTTCTAAGCCGTTGCTAGCTCAGCTCGCTTTTGGGTTGTTGGAGTGATCCAGTCTGCTCATCTGCTTTTAGCCCTTTCTTAGCCCGATGGTGCTTTTATGTCGTCCACGCGAGTATAAAGAACAGGTCCTCATGCCCCAGTTGAGTCACAACAACCAGTAAGATTGTTATCTTCGACGACCATCGTTGGGTCGTTCAACTACCTCAAGTCTTCGGTTTGCTGGCACTTTAAGCCCGCTGAAAGCTTTAGGTCGCTGCTTCTATTTTAGGTCGCGTATCATAGTTAAGCTGCATATTGAAGACCAACTGGATACAGCTAGCATAGGGGATCACGTAAGCTAATTTGACAGTTGTAAAGTAAACTCATTATCACATAAAGGAAGAGCATGCATTAGGTCGTGGTGTTATAAAATTAGCCTGCAAAGCTTGTTAAGGACATGAGACATCATGAAGGCGTGATTGGTCCGTAATGAAAAAAGTGCACCAATGTTTAGGTCGCTGCATGATCTCATGTCGTCCGCCTTTTAAGGTCGTTGGTTTCTACTAAGGTCATTGCTATCCTATTTGCAATCTTATCACACCATATATTTACAACCGTGCCACTCCATCTAAAACCACTATAAATACCCCTCACAATTCACATTGAAAGGGGATCGAATTTCATTCCTATAAGGAAGTGCCGCCAAATTCAAAGCTTGTCTACAACTTCACTAATGGCATTTATGGATCTAACAACTCATCTCCAACTTCATGAGGATCAAATCCATTTCAATGATTATTAGAGCTTACTCCAATTGAATCAAAGCTCCTTGGATCTCATTGAAGCTACATGATAAATCTCTCCAATAAAATTCAAACGATCTCTAATTCTCTCCAATCTTCTCCGAAGTCTAGATTGAATGCTGGTTCACTATGAAGTCTATGAAGATCATTCAAAGCGTCTAAGTGATCAAGGATTGATACATCTATCATCACAAAGCTAAAAATCTCTTCATTTTCTTCGCCAAATTCAAGTGAAATTTTATCATAAAGAGAGTAAAAAAGAGAGAAATAAATGTATGAGTGATTTTATGAATGTTGTAAGCTCGAATATCATAATGAGAATTGATTGGAAAGTGGACGTAGATTCATTGTGAATCGAACCACTATAAAAATTCCTTTTTCTTCATTTTATGCTTTTTATTTTGTAATAACGCGGTTCCATATTTTAATCTTACTGAATCGGTGAAGTGCATCGTTTGCACCTTTGGTGTTGATTCCAAATTAGGAGTAAACAAATTCTAGTGATGATTGCTAAACAAACTTTTGATTATTTTTATCAATAGGCTAATTGACATGAAAATTTTCTTAAATAAATTTGAATTACAATGGAGATATAATGTCACAGTTAAGATTCAGTGTAACGACCCATATTTTGGGGAGTCAAATATTTAATTTAATTTGTTATTTTAAATATTATATTTGGAATATTATGGATTTTAATATTTGATTCGTTATTGAAATGAAGTTTGAACGTTATATATTATATAACTATAAAACGAGCTCGAAATGGCGCTGCAGTTCATAATATGGAGTTTTGAACTTCAATTGAATATACATGATCCGATATAAGTCGGATTTCTGTGAAACAAGAAACGTATGAATCTCGTTGATGATAATCTTCACATGGAAGAGAAAAATCCATATTTCGTATTATAGATTGTTAGTTATGGCCAAATCAAAATTTGAAATAGTCGCTATGGAAATCGTTATTTAATTTATAGGCCTTTAAAATAAGCATTTTTCAAACGGTATCCGTTTTCGATGAAACCAGTTTCATTGGAACCGTAACGTTAAATTATTATACGGTATTAAATTGCATGGCAAACCGATGTCGTATGTGACCACGGTAGCAGTAAACGCCCAGTTAATTCCTATAGCGCGTAATTAAATTAAATTAAATTAATAAAGGAGTATTTGCATATAACGTAAGCAGATGATCGAATTAGGCCACGAAACCAGTTCCGTTCAGTTCGTATCGTCGATTAGAGTCAAAATAGCTATATAGTTTGTTATTTTTGAAGACTGGGTAATTTGGTGTCCAAAATGGCATTTCGGTGCATATAAAAATAGCGTACCGGGAAACAGTCTCGGAATGCGACGAAACTGATGTCATTGGATTTATATTAACTAATTATTGTATAATTTCAATTTGTGTGTCAATCGGACATACCGTTTGATTGTGGCAGCGATAAACGCCCAAATAAATTCTATTATTTTGGTCAATTCAGACAGGGGTAACTTCAAACGAATGAATGACTGGCCAAATGAACTCCGATTTGGAACAAACATGATTCATTGGATCCGTTAGGAAGAGGTCTAGTAAAATGTCAAGGTCCCAAATTTTTTGGATTTTTTCTGTAATTATAGGAATTTTAAACGTGTGATTTTCCATTGATAATTATAAAGGACTTTTCACAAACGACCTCGGAATTCAACGAGACCTGTCCTATAGGATCCGAAATATTTTTTATGTTAGGATTAGTATTTTTATCGTAAAACAAAAGTCGTTTGTGTCAGTTTTAAACGATACTTTAGTGGTAAGTTTCATTTTTATTAAAATAATATTTAATCATCCCCATTCCTTTATAAATATAGGTTCAGCAAACCCTTATTTGCGTCAAAACACTTTCCTTTGGTCAACGCTGGGAGCCGCCACCTTAATAACAACGAGCGGCTACAAACTCTCTATAAATTTATCAAATTTTCTCCCAATTCGTTAATCCAAATCAAAATCATTCAACAGTGTTGTGTTCAGCTCTGAGAGCTTGCGAAATTGGACGGCCATGATCATCGTTAGTGATCAGTTGTGGCCAGGGCAGCGCCTTGAAGGATCAGAGTTTGGGAAGCGATCTGAGGCGAAGGAGGCGATTGGATGGCAAGCTGCTGCAGTCGAGGGCCCAGGAAGGTTAGGCGCTGCTATGGGTCATCTCAGATTGACCCCAAGTCGTCGGCGCGACGTACTCAGGCAGTGTCGAGGTCAGTGAAGGCTGAATGCTGCTATTGCGATGTGCTAAAGGAATTCGAAATAGGAAGGAGACGTGAGGAGACATGAAATCAGACCGTATATCCTTTAAATAGTGGAATTTGTTTAACGTTAAACTATAATTTAGAAATAATTAATCATTATCATTTAAATCATTGTTAATAAATTACAGATGGGTTCAGAAGCCTTGGAGTAGAACATAAACAAAGGGGGAACGAGAGGATTAAAGTTTGATTGGCCTTATCCCATTTGCAGAAGGTCAACGACGGATTATCTAAGTGAAAAAATGTAACTAGTTATATTAACAATATTAATTAAGGGTTATTAAATTTATAATTAGATTACTAATGATTTTATAGTATGGGCTGATTCAGGAAACCAAAACGTGATGATCAACCGACCTTTTAAATTTGACTAAAAGTATAGTTATAACACAAATTGTTTAATTAAGCTAATTAATGATTATTTATAATAATTTATAATATATCCTTTTACTGAATACAGGAATGATTGGTACCGAAGAACATAAGGCAACATGAAAATTGGATCATCCTGTTAAGTTGATAACCAAGTGACCAATGTAATTAATTATAAATAAATCGTTAATTCAGGAAACTAATGATTTTATTTAAATCGTATATATTTATAATGGTGTAATTTTCACCCATATGATCAGTATGGAACGAACCAAGATACGTGGGCATCCTCTCAACGAGGTATACATTGTGGAACAAGAGCGGACACAATTGGAATCATCCGGGTTTTATTTTAAATTAAACACTCGTTTAATTTAATTAAAACTAACCATTTAATCCAAGGTACCAACTCAAGATGAGTTAAACTCACTCAGTTTTTCCCATTTATATTTTTTATAAATTTAATTTTTATTTTGTGTGCTTTGGTTGCCAATGGTTGACTATTTGCTAATTATATATTTATTTGTTGATTTAACTGATGAAATTAAGCCATTGTTTAATTTCAGTGAAATACCAAATCTTTATTTTAACGATTGGAACCAATAAAGGTAACATACATTGATTGGTCACGTTTATTTATAAACGTGTTTAATTGTTCGAATTGTTTTGTTGATTGATTGATGTTAAATGGTCGTTATTTGCTATTATAGAAATTATCAGTTAAATGTGATTGAATGATCTGCTTTGTGATAACCATTTGAATACAAGGAAGAACAGGTTGGAGGGACCCAACGGGATTCCTCAAATATATTATTTATTTTCATATTATCATATATGAACTGTCATGATTGGGTAATTGATTTGATTAGTGATCATTGACTGAAATTTCAACCTGTGTTTTGTTTTAACCAATGGGCAATATTGGTTAGGTAATGAGCAGAAAATGGCCTATGAGTCAATTGTTTGTTTATATTGATTTACCGTCAGGTGGATCGATAGAATTGAAGTTATAAAATTATTTTATAACTAGAAATAGATTTTGAAATATATTATTTTGAATAAAAGTTTATAAATAAGAAATGAATATTTATTATTTATTGAATTAATTTATAATTAATTGATTTTATAAGATAAATCCTGATGTCAATAAGATTTATAAACAAGTGAAGAGAAATTAATCGAACAGTTAACTTGGATAATTGTTTTGTTAAGAAACAATTAAATGGATTTATTTAAATTAATTATATTTTTAATTAATTTAAAGGAAGAACGAAATGGGAATCGGTTAAGGAGATAACCGTGTTTATAGTTGATTAAATTGACCATTTTTAACTGGAATTAATTATTGAATTAGTTTGTTTGGATTAATCCAATAAAGTAGTTTAAAGAATATTTGTTTAATTTTAATAGGGTTTTAAAAAGGGATTTTACTAATTATTTTAGTGAATAAAGAAATTAACTATGGACGTAGTTAATGATTGAAGTAAATTATTATTTTAATTAATAATAATTTAGGGAATTACTTTTTAAATGAAAATTCATTTAAAAAGTAATCGAATTGAAATGAAATCTAATGGAATGGTGAAAGGAGTTATGAACGGGTTTTATATTTAAAAACCAAATTTTTATAACGAAGTTATAAAAGGAATTTTAAGTCAACACCATAGCTTGAAATAAGTGTTACTTAATTGTTTGAATAATGTCAAAGGAGATTGTAAAAAAAAGGGTTTATAATAAAACAAGGTTATATAAAAGAGGTTTAAAATGTTAAAGCATAATTTGAAATTTACGTTCATAAAAAATGATATTTTGTAAAAAGGGGGAAAATTGAAATAAGATTTCCAAACTGGGGAATGGTTGAATAGATTTGAAAGGAGATTGGAAATAGGGAATTTGTAAAGAAGTGGGTCGTAAGATTGCATAGCAAAAATCCGAATTTATAAAGTGAATTGGTTTAAAGAGGCAGAGTTAAAAAAATGGAGTTTTATAAAGAAGTTACATAATTATCAAATTAAGAAATAATGGGATGTTCAAAAGTAAGAAGATTTTATGAAACCGTATTTCAAATGGAATAGTTAAATGGAATTTGCTTTTGATATTAGAATGAAGTATCGGGTTTTTGGGATTACAGCTCGTATCTATCTGAAGATAAGAACGTGTTGATCAAGGTCCAAGAGGTAATTAAAATACCCCAACTTGAACAACATCAGAATTATCTGAAGATGATATTAGTTGGTAATCGATAAAGAGGTTAGTGATAAGTTATTATTTCCATTAGTGATAATAATGCAACGTTTGGTGAAAATTTGGAGAATATATAACGAGAGATCCGAAGTGAAGAAATTAGCAAAAAGTGAAAATATATAATGAGAATTCCAAAGTAAAAGGGAAATAAAGAGGGAATTGGGGGAATTATAATGATATTTTCGAGTCAGGAAGGAAATGTAAAAGTTGTTATTCAATAAGAATAAACACTGAATGTTGTCGTGTAATGAATAAAGGATATTTTGTAATGCTGTTTTATGAATAATAAGTTGAATTGATTTCCCAATATCGGATAATAACGTGGCTAAAGTTTTGAAGGTGAAAATAGGAATCTGGATATAATATAGGAATTTCTAAGTATAGAAATGGATTTGTTTAAAGAATAATCTTACAATAAAAAATGAAAAGCTATACTTATAATATTGAAATATTTAAGAGTTTTAAAATTTACATTTGTTTTAATTAAAAGGCCAAGTGATGCTGAATACTGAACCAGTAAACTCATTGGATTTTCATGATTGAATCACTATTTATTTTAATAGTTAAATCATCGACTATCAAATCTGTCCAATACGTTTGTCGGTACAGAAGGACCGGGATCGAATTTATATTCGAAAACCATTCCAACCAACAAATACGTGAAGATATCAGAAGATGATCAAGATGGAGCATTGAAGACCGTGGATCTCCATTAAACGGAAGAACCGCTAATAAATCTTTGGTTAGCTCCCAGAGATAAACTGTGGTTCTGTCGTGGTTGGAACTACGTGTTGCAAGGACTTCTCGCTAATGATCCATGGGGTGATTCCTATATTGGATGCAGTAGGAGAGTACCTTCGGTTCATCCTATTCCTGGATGACTCGTATGGATGGATGTCAGACAGAGTATTTCCAAAGGAATCGCATACGTTGATTTCTTCAAACGTACCATAGTTGTAGCGGAGGACGACGGTTCTCTTAACAACTAGATTATTTTTGTGGACGTCAATTAGTGATATCCAACGGATCTGACGATGTGGCATTCAAAGTGAATGATGACCAGATGTTTAGAAGTTAATGTAAACCTCAAGCCTCATCAACCGGAAAATGACAAAAATCGGGCAGGCAACATGACTATGTGGGTCGCTCCCATTAGGGTGTATAATCACCTATCTAGAGAAATTCCTTTTGCTTCTTTAATCTATTTCGATGCTGTCCCTTTTCGAGAAACGGTGGTTTGAGCCCAACCGTTGGTGATATACATTCGATACACTCAAGCGAAATGAGTGGTTGGTCATTTGTGGGCCGGATTGCAAGACGTTCTTGTTGAACCCAGTGTATTCCCCTCTAGAGATACACTGTCGGCAGGTGGTCCTATACCTTGTCACAGTCGGAATCCAATCTCCAATAAGCGCCTGCGATTTTGATTGTATACTATATATGTGGAGCGTGAGATGCAAGCGTTCCGCTAGATTGATATTTACTTGTATTTAGATACTATTATAATATCAGAAAAAAATATTGATTTCAAAAATGGTTTTAGGTTATCGTAAGGTAAGAACCGTCTATATTTATGTGTGGATTTGGTCTTACGATTATTGTAACGACCCGGTTTTTGACGATCTTGGTTATCCGATATACAACACATATCGAACATCCAAGGATCGAAAATAACCGAATGGTTAATGAAAGAAGTTAGAGGGTGAGAATAGATAAGATAGAAACTTATAGAATAGAAGAAGAAGAAGAACATCATCATCAGAGTAAACAAGAACCTTACAGCGGAACGAATAAAATATAACATAACTTTTGAAATACATACAGTATATGTATACAATAACATTGCAGAGTACAACACTTACAACAACAGCGGAAATAAACAATAGCTATATAATCCTGAAGCCTCCTGCTCCAAGCTCTCCAAGTGCATCTGTAAAATCCTGACTACTTGACTGCCCATACAAATTTAGGCACCCAAGAATTTAGGGAAAACAAAACAAAATAAACTCCGAGTCAGTTATGGGACTGGTGTGAGTAAAACAGTTTTAACAGCTTGAACAAGTAAACGATATCTCATAAGACCACGCCGTATAACGGAACGGGTTTTTCCTTTATGATAATCCAAATTATCTTTATATCAAAACCTTTTGGTATTATAATAATGTCTATCAACCACAATATAATAATCATCTAGCAGAAACGCTTTCATCTCACGTTCTACATATATAGTATACAATCAAAACTGCAAGCACATATTGGGTAATGGATTTCCAACTATGACAAGGTATGGAACCACCTTTTGATCAGTGTACTTGTAATAACCCGGAAATCTGGGCCAATTTAAAATTTTTATTTTGGCAATTTTAGCGAATTTTGATTATTTAAAATGAATTATTTTAAATAATATCGACGAGAAATTTATTTTGAATAGAATTCGAACATATATATTATATAGTCCGTCGTTAAAATATAAATAATTATTTATATTTATAAAAGGAATTGAAAATGGCGCGGTAGTTCGATAATTCGATTTCAAACCTCAATTGAATGTACCGGGTGCAAAATAAACCGGATTTTAGCGAAACCAAAAATAATAGGATCTATTTGAGAATATATTTCTAACGAATCCAAAAAATAGAAATTTCATAGTGGGGATAAAAAGTTATGCCCAGTTTAAAATTCAGAATATTCGCTATGGAATTCAGCCCCTTAAAAATGGAAATTTTGCAAACGATCTCGGATTTCGACAAAACCACTTTTGTTGGATCCGTGATGTCAAGTTATTGCTAGATTCCAAATTTCATAATTTTTTGAATCAATATGTGAGCGCGGTAAAGGAAAACGCGTTTGACCAGTTTTAGTTGGTTTTAATCGACTGGAAAATGACCATTTTTCAAATGGTCTCAGAATTCGATGAAACTAGTTTTGTTAGGACCGTATCGTCAATACGAAGCTAGAAAATATTTTTCTGGGATTTTTCGAGTTAGTATGTGACCCCAGTAAATTGAAATGCGCGTTCAAATTCAATATATAGAGTTATATGTTGATTTTGACGAAAACTGATCGAAACGATCGAATCAGCTTACGATACATATCCCATTGTGTTCGGAATGGGGGTAATTAGCAATGGACGACAGGCGGTGGGCCTCGTTTAGAGTTCGAAAATAAAAGTTGCTTTTTGAAATCAATAAATAATTAAATATATATATTTTATATAAACCCCCCATTCCCTCTTCTTTCTCTCCGTTGACCAGTTTACAATAGAAATAAAAAAAACCCCTCGACGTCGTTTGAACCCGCGCCGCCCATCGAAGCCTTCCCCCGTCGCCGGACCTCGCCGCCACCCATCCAAGTTGCGCCTCCACCTCTCCCTTCCCCCTCCGCTCCTCCCTTCTCCTCCTCTCTCCTCTGTCGCTCGAACCCCACGCCCCCTGACCAAATCGCCACGCCCTGGCCACCTAAACGCCGCCGCCGACCACCAGCGTCGTCACCGACCCCCTGTGCCTCTCCTCTTCAAATAACAGTAAGTATTTATTTTATTTTAGTTATTTTATTTCAGTTTTTTTTGTGTAATAACTTTTATTATAAAAAAAAACTAATTTCTCTACCATATAAAAACTGATTTTTTTTTAAATAGAAAAGATTAGATTTTTAAAATAGAAAAGATACGATTTTTAGCGGTGTTAAAATAGAATTTTTATCTATATAGTAGTAGTATAAAAATGTGATTTTTATACACATGACAACAAAGTAAAAATTCGATTTTTATATATTGAATAGCAAAGTAAAAATTCGATTTTTATATATTGAATAGCAAAGTAAAAAATTTGATTTTTATATATTGAATAGCAAAGTAAAAAATTCGATTTTTATATATTGAATAGCAAAGTAAAAAATTCGATTTTTATATATTGAATAGCAAATTAAAAATTCGATTTTTATATATTGAATAGCAAAGTAAAAATTCGATTTTTATATATTGAATAGCAAAGTAAAAAATTCGATTTTTATATATTGAATAGCAATGTAAAAATTCGATTTTTATATATTGAATAGCGGTATAAAAATGTGATATTTAGCTTTTGAAATGAAGCGATAAAAATATAATTTTATTTGAACAGCGTGAAAAGACTGCAATGGAATTTCAGTCAAATCCAGACAGTTCAGCAGTTCAAAAGCAAAGCACAGCGGAGTGGAACCCTCAGTGAGAACTTCTCACCTTTTAATTTAGTTTTCTAGTTAAAATATATGCTAGGATGCAGACGGTGTTTAGTAGCACCCGACACCCATCGTCCACAGACCATGGACGGCTTGTATGCTTGTTTGTTTGATTTTGATGTGTAGTTGATTGTGTGATGTGAAGTGAAATGAAATAAAACATTTATATAGTTGAAATAAAATATTTTATAGTGGAAAATATTTTATAGTTAAAAATAGAATTTTTAACGTGTATATGAAATGAAATAAATAAATATAAACAAATCGGACGATTTGTTTATATACACACATTTGACTGATATTGATTGGGACGGTAAATTTTACACATCGCCCGACTGCACAAATAAAATCTGTGTTTGCTAGTTTGAAACCCCACACAGGTATTGGGATGATATTTGACGTACACTAATCCCGATTGTTTAGTTGTATGTCGATCGATTGATTGACAGGCTGTTATAAGCGTTACATATTTATATTTGATGCTTATACAGTGTAGAATGCACTTTGGATGATGGTTGATTATTCATCGTTGTTATTGTATACATGTGTTGTAGAAAATCCATATAATTAACATTATATGGTAATTGATTGGGCCTCATTCCAGTTTTGAAATAGAAATATTTGAAAAAGAAATATTTGAATAGAAATATTTGAAAAGGAAATATTTGAAATAGAATATTTGAAAATAGAAATATTTGAAGCCGTGTTGATTGGATTTACGCCATTTTGATGTGAACGATATTCATATCGATTTTATTCATTTTATAATGAATATCGAAAGTGATTTCAAAATCTGATATTTCGAAACGAATTGAAATTGAATATAAAATGAATTCGAATTGAAATTGAATAGAATTGAATTTGAATAGAAAACGAATTCGAATTGAATAGAAATGAATTTGAACAGTAATTGAATAGAATTGAATTCGAATTAAATTGAATTAGTATTGATTTTTGGGTTTATCGTGAACAGTGTTTTAAATAACACTTATTCTTTAACCCGATAATTAATGAAATGTGATTTTGGGTTGTCGTGAACGGTATCTTCAATAAAACTGTTCTTAGACCCAAAGGAGTTAAGAAAATCAGAAATAACTGGAGGTTAGTTAAGCTGAATGGTTTCTAAGGTATTGATCTGATGTTGGTTTCGGCCTTCGAGGTTAATACTTAGGGAACTGCTCACTTGCTAGTTTACGGTTAGGGACTGATTGAAATGTGATGTGATTTTGGGTTTATCGTGAACCGTGTTTTAAATGACACTAATTCTTTAACCCAGTTAAAGATTAAAACTAAGTGGAGTTTTAATGAATCTTTAATTAGAGTGAAAAGATCGAGAATGGAGTTTCACCAGTTTTGCTCCAGGCGATAGTTAAATCTTTAATTAGATTTGAACGAGAAATGGTAATTAAATTTACCGATAACACCGTGGTGTTAGGTATGAAGTATTACCAGTTTTACTTCATGGGATGAATAGGTTGGGGTTGGGAAATTAAAACAAATGATTACTTCGGTAAGGTTCGTTAATCCCGACTAGTTTGAATTGATATTCAAAGAAAGATTAAAGAATAAATTTAAAGGATTTATCTTTGATAAAATTAATGGGAACCTTTCTCTATGAATGTGAAATTTAGAAACTAACTGTCTGTTAGCTAAGCAGAATGGTTTTCTGGATATTGATCTGATGTTGGTTTCGGCCTTCGGGGTAAATATTTGGGGAATTATTCTCTAGATTAATTACGGTTAGTGACTGATGAATTGGAATGAGGTGTATGTTGTGTTTGTGTAACACTTGTTTATAATATACGCGAGTTATCCGGAAAGACCGGGTTTATCCCATTCTGAATAACTGATACGACGATAAGTCGAAGATGAAGACGATGGTCGAAGACCGGAGGTCTTCACGTCGTTTGGGTGATTACTAATGATCTTGATTGGGATGTACACCCAAGAAGATGGAAGCAGTTGGTGATCGCCCAGACGTACTTGGAGATCGATGGATATGCGGGGTACTAGGTGCCTCAGGTTTCGTTCAGACCCAGAACGGACTTGTAAATGGACTGTGTGTCTGACATGGGATTTCAGTCTGTGTGATTGATTTCTATTAAATATATATCTGTTTGGCGGCGGAGAATTTATTCTCTTGCTTAACGCTCTTCTCTGAGACGTACGAGCTCAGGGGTTATATATTGATGGGTATCAAACGCATGGAGTGAACTGCCTGCGTGGCATGCTTAAGTGGCAAATGATCAAGGCTTCTGTTGAAAAGAAAAGTATTGTGGTTGATGATCAAAGCACGACCTGTGTGGTGTAGCTTTGTGTAATGTTGTTTCGCGAGCCTCACACCCCGGTGTGAACCCAAACAGGAGAGGACGTCAGGGAGGGCATGCGTTTCTTTCTAGGTAGAAGTGGCGTCAGTGGTTTTACATGCCCTGACGAGTTTGACTTATGTGGTTGTTGTTGTTGCGAGGCGCCTCGGTTTGATCGGACGATCCGGGTTCGATGGAGTCATTCGTTGGCTCATTTACACCCCATAGGGTGGGGAAACACATGTTCAGGGTTTAAGTTTAATCCATATCGGTGGACTGGCCCTGAGGATCCAAGGGTCACTCGAGCTCTGATCCTGAGACACGGGCTAGAGCGTCTCGAATCGGTTGAGGACTATCTTTTGCCTCGGTTCACAGATGGAAATCCAATTTCCAAATACGTGATTTTGCGGTTTTAATTGTAGAACTAGTATGGCGACATGATATATGGTACCCATGCCGTCTATGATTGATACTTATGATTTGGAATTGTTTTATACATTATGCACTTGTAATAGTATCAAATGATTTGTTTTAAACGTACTAAGCATATTTGGCTATTATAAGGAAAAACCCTATCCCTCGGCTTGTGTTGCATTGTATGATAGGACCTGGGTCTTATAATAGATTCATTTTTTTATTTAGCATTGCGCTGTTTGTTATATGCACTGGTATTCTTGGGAGGAAACCCGTTCCATGTTATATGGCGTGGTCCCTTGATTTGCCTAACTTTAAAAATAAAGATTAATAACTTTTTTAGTTCTCACACCAGTCCCATGACTGACCTGGAGTTTATTGATTTGGCCTAAACTCTGGGTGCCCTTATTTTGACACGGGCAGCTAGTAGTTTTGGTTTTGCTGATTTATATTCACAGGATCCTGGTTTACAGTTGGAACGATATCCGAAAAGCTTTGTGTCTGTATATCTCTTCTAGTCGTGTATTGTATTATTTTCCGCTGCTATGTAGTGTATTGTAATCTCTGATATTTTCTGTTGTGTAATATTCATTTATACTCTGTATATTCTTATATTCTGATGGAATTGTTGTAATAAATAATGAAATGTTCTTCCGTCTGCGTTCTATTTTGTCGTGTTCTCAAAACAATCAGGCGTTTCGAACGGTCTAGATCGGTTTAGCGACTAATTCGGATCGAGCGAAATTCCTTGTTGTCACAGTTGGTATCAGAGCTTTGGTTTACAAATCTCATAGAACAAGACACACTAGAACCATAAGAAAGAACTCATCAGATATTGGATTAGTAATATCCAATGGGGATGACTCATTAGAGATGGGATCAGTAGTATCCTAGAACGAGTGTGAAGAGTATATTTTTGAAAATGAGAACAAATTTTGTTTTGAAAATTTAAATCAACTATTCGTATTAGATTATTTATTTTAAATTGATTTGGAAAATCCAATATATAATGATTTTGCATATGCGTCTTGCAAATGTGTATTCGAAGTTTTAATATACTGAATAGTTATAGAATCATACTCTAGTTGCCCAGGGATAATTCTGGTGATGGGGCACCGTCGCCAGTATTTATTTTCGAGTAACGGAAGTGAGATTTCTATATTTCCATTAGACTGGTGTGAGAACCGAAATTAGATAGGGCCTATCGTTGTGAATTGGCATCAAAAACATGATTTTCTGTATTTGTATCAAAATTATGAATTTGAAACGTTAATCCACTAATTGATTGATGTTTGTGTTGTTTGTTTATTTGTTTGATAATTTTGAGCCATTACGCCTAATTGTAGCAAATATTGAATTGTATTGAAAATTGGTCGCATTTGCTTGCATATACATGTACTTACATTGAACAGGTCATAGCAAAGAGGCTAGAGCAGAAGAATAAAATTGTTTGCCCGACAAATAGGTACATGTTTATCATAATTTACTATTTTGTTTGGGTGATGATGATTTTATGAGCCGATTGGCTAGCCGCTTGTCTTTTTCTTTTTCTTTTTCTTTTTGAGATCAGAGGGCCTGTATGGCAATTTCGGGATTTTGCCATGCTCCCAGTGCAGGAGAGGTTATGGCGAAATTTTTCGAAAATTTACGGTGTTAGCCAAATTTTTGAAAAATTTGAAAAGTTCTTAGAAACTGAAAAGTTGAAGGACTTAAGCCGTAGTCAAAACACTGGAAGTTGAGTTGAATTGTTAAACAACTTTCGCCTTCGTTCCTTTTCGGGGACGAAAAGTTTTAAGTGGGGGAGATTGTAATAACCCGGAAATCTGGGCCAATTTAAAATTTTTATTTTGGAAATTTTAGCGAATTTTGATTATTTAAAATGAATTATTTTAAATAATATCGACGAGAAATTTATTTTGAATAGAATTCGAACGTATATATTATATAGTTCGCCGTTAGAATATAAATAATTATTTATATTTATAAAAGGAACTGAAAATGGCGCGGTAGTTCGATAATTCGATTTCAAACCTCAATTGAATGTACCGGGTGCAAAATAAACCGGATTTTAGCGAAACCAAAAATAATAGGATCTATTTGAGAATATCTTTCCAACGAATCCGAAAAATAGAAATTTCATAGTGGGGATAAAAAGTTATGCCCAGTTGTAAATTCAGAATAGTCGCTATGGAATTCAGGCCCTTAAAAATGGAAATTTTGCAAACGACCTCGGATTTCGACGAAACCACTTTTGTTGGATCCGTGATGTCAAGTTATTGCTAGATTCCAAATTTCATAATTTTTCGAATCAATATTTGAGCGTGGCAAAGGAAAACGCGTTTGACCTGTTTTAGTTGATTTTAATCGACTAAAAAATGGCCATTTTTCAAATGGTCTCAGAATTCGACGAAACTAGTTTTGTTAGGACCGTATCGTCAATACGAAGCTAGAAAATATTTTTCTGGGATTTTTCGAGTTAGTATGTGACCCCAGTAAATTGAAATTCGCGTTCAAATTCAATATATAGAGTTATATGTTGATTTTGAGGAAAACTGATCGAAACGATCGAATCAGCTTACGATACATATCCCATTGTGTTCGGAATGGGGGTAATTAGCTATGGACGACAGGCGGTGGGCCTCGTTTAGAGTTCGAAAATAAAAGTTGCTTTTTGAAATAAATAAATAATTAAATATATATATTTTATATAAACCCCCCCCCATTCCCTCTTCTTTCTCTCCGTTGACCAGTTTACAATAGAAAAAAAAACCCTCGACGTCGTTTGAACCCGCGCCGCCCATCGAAGCCTTCCCCCGTCGCCGGACCTCGCCGCCACCCATCCCAGTCGCGCCTCCACCTCTCCCTTCCCCCTCCGTTCCTCCCTTCCCCTCCTCTCTCCTCTGTCGCTCGAACCCCGCGCCCCCTGACCAAATCGCCACGCCCTGGCCATCAGAACGCCGCCGCCGACCACCAGCGTCGTCCCCGACCCCCTGCGCCTCTCCTCTTCAAATAACAGTAAGTATTTATTTTATTTTAGTTATTTTATTTCAGTTTTTTTTGTGTAATAACTTTTAGTCTAAAAAAAAAACTGATTTCATATTAAAACTGAATTTTTCTAGATAGAAAAGATTAGATTTTTAAAATAGAAAAGATACGATTTTTAGCGGTGTAAAAATAGAATTTTTATCTATATAGTAGTAGTATAAAAATGTGATTTTTATACACATGACAAAAAAGTCAAATTTTGATTTTTATATATTGAATAGCAAAGTAAAAATTCGATTTTTATATATTGAATAGCAAAGTAAAAAATTCGATTTTTATATATTGAATAGCAAAGTAAAAAATTCTATTTTTATATATTGAATAGCAAAGTAAAAATTCGATTTTTATATATTGAATAGCAAAGTAAAAATTCGATTTTTATATATTAAATAGCAAAGTAAAAATTCGATTTTTATATATTGAATAGCAAAGTAAAAAAATTCGATTTTTATATATTGAATAGCAAAGTAAAAAATCGATTTGAATAGCGGTATAAAAATGTGATTTTTATCTATTGAAATGAAGCGATAGAAATATAATTTTATTTGAACAGCGTGAAAAGACTGCATTGGAATTTCAGTCAAATCCAGACAGTTCAGCAGTTCAAAAGCAAAGCACGGCGGAGTGGAACCCTCAGTGAGAACTTCTCACCTTTTAATTTAATTTTCTAGTTAAAATATATGCTAGGATGCAGACGGTGTTTAGTAGCACCCGACACCCGTCGTCCACAGACCATGGACGGCTTGTATGCTTGTTTGTTTGATTTTGATGTGTAGTTGATTGTGTGATGTGAAATGAAATAAAACATTTATATAGTTGAAATAAAATATTTTATAGTGGAAAATATTTTATAGTTAAAAATAGAATTTTTAAAGTGTATATGAAATGAAATAAATAAATATAAACAAATCGGACGATTTGTTTATATACACACATTTGATTGATATTGATTGGGACGGTAAATTTTACACATCTCCCGACCGCACAAATAAAATCTGTGTTTGATGGTTTGAAACCCCACACGGGTATTGGGATGATATTTGACGCACACTAATTCCGATTGTTTAGTTGTATGTCGATATTTTGATTGACAGGCTGTTATAAGCATTACATATTTATATTTGATGCTTATACAGTGTAGAATGCACTTTGGATGATGGTTGATTATTCATCGTTGTTATTGTATACATGTGTTGTAGAAAATCCATATAATTAACATTATATGGTAATTGATTGGGCCTCATTCCAGTTTTGAAATAGAAATATTTGAAAAGGAAATATTTGATATATAATATTTGAAAATAGAAATATATGAAGCCGTGTTGATTGGATTTACGCCATTTTGACGTGAACGATATTCATATCGATTTTATTCATTTTATAATGAATATCGAAAGTGATTTCAAAATCTGATATTTCGAAACGAATTGAAATTGAATATAAAATGAATTCGAATTGAAATTGAATAGAATTGAATTTGAATAGAAAACGAATTCGAATTGAATAGAAATGAATTTGAACAGTAATTGAATAGAATTGGATTCGAATTAAATTGAACTGGTATTGATTTTTGGGTTTATCGTGAACAGTGTTTTAAATAACACTTATTCTTTAACCCGATAATTAATGAAATGTGATTTTGGGTTGTCGTGAACGGTATCTTCAATAATACTGTTCTTAGACCCAAAGGAGTTAAGAAAATCAGAAACTAACTGGAGGTTAGTTAATTGAATGGTTTCTGAGGTATTGATCTGATGTTGGTTTTAGCCTTCGGGGTTAATACTTAGGGAACTGCTCACTTGCTAATTTACGGTTAGGGACTAATTGAAATGTGATGTGATTTTGGGTTTATCGTGAACCGTGTTTTAAATGACACTGATTCTTTAACCCAGTTAAAGATTAAAACTAAGTGGAGTTTTAATGAATCTTTAATTAGAGTGAAAAGATCGAGAATGGAGTATCACCAGTTTTGCTCCAGGCGATAGTTAAATCTTTAATTAGATTTGAACGTGAAATGGTAATTAAATTTACCGATAACACCGTGGTGTTAGGTATGAAGTATTACCAGTTTTACTTCATGGGATGAATAGGTTAGTGTTGGGAAATTAAAACAAATGATTACATCGGTAAGGTTCGTTAATCCCGACTAGTTTGAATTGATATTCAAAGGAAGATTAAAGAATAAATTTAAAGGATTTATCTTTGATAAAATTAATGGGAACATTTCCCTATGAATGTGAAATTTAGAAACTAACTATCGGTTAGCTAAGAAGAATAGTTTTCTGGATATTTATCTGATGTTGGTTTCAGCCTTCGGGGTTAATATTTGGGGAATTATTCTCTTGATTAATTACGGTTAGTGACTGATGAATTGGAATGAGGCGTATGTTGTGTTTGTGTAACACTTGTTTATAATATACGCGAGTTATCCGGAAAGACCGGGTTTATCCCATTCTGAATAACTGATACGACGCTAAGTCGAGGATGAAGACGATGGTCGAAGACCGGAGGTCTTCACGTCGTTTGGGTGATTACTGATGATCTTGATTGGGATGTACACCCAAGAAGATGGAAACAGTTGGTGATCGTCCAGACGTACTTGGAGATCGATGGATATGCGGGGTACTAGGTACCTCCGGTTTCGTTCAGACCCAGAACGTACTTGGAAATAGACTGTGTGTCTGACATTGGATTTCAGTCTGTGTGATTGATATCTATTAAATATATATCTATTTGGCGGCGGAGAATTTATTCTCTTGCTTAACGCCCTTCTCTGAGATGTACGAGCTCAGGGGTTATATATTGATGGGTATCAAACGCATGGAGTGAATTGCCTGTGTGGCATGCTTAAGTGGCAAATGATCAAGGCTTCTGTTGAAAAGCAAAGTCTTGTGGTTGATGATCAAAGCACGGCCTGTGTGGTGTAGCTTTGTGTAACGTTGATTCGCGAGCCTCACACCCCGGTGTGAACCAAAACGGGAGAGGACGTCAGGGAGGGCATGCGTTTCTTTCTAGCTAGAAGTGGCGTCAGTGGTTTTACCTGCCCTGACGAGTTTGACTTATGTGGTTGTTGTTGTTGCGAGGCGCCTTGGTTTGATCGGACGATCTGGTTCCGATGGAGTCATTCGTTGGCTCATTTACGCCCCATAGGGCGGGGAAACGCATGTTCAGGGTTTAAGTTTAATCCACATCGGTGGACTGGCCCTAAGGATCCAAGGGTCACTCGAGCTCTGTTCCTGAGACACGGGCTAGAGCGTCTCGAATCGGTTGAGGACTATCTTTAGCCTCGGTTCACAGATGGAAATCCAATTTCCAAATACGTGATTTTGCGGTTTTAATTGTAGAACTAGTATGGCGACATGATATATGGTACCCATGCCGTCTATGATTGATACTTATGATTTGGAATTGTTTTATACATTATGCACTTGTAATAGTATCAAATGATTTGTTTTAAACGTACTAAGCATATTTGGCTATTATAAGGAAAAACCCTATCCCCCGGCTTGCGTTGCATTATGTGATAGGACCTGGGTCTTATAATAGCTTCATTTTTCTTTATTTAGCATTGCGTTGTTTGTTATATGCACTGGTATTCTTGGGAGGAAACCCGTTCCATGTTATACGGCGTGGTCCCTTGATTTGCTTAACTTTAAAAATAAAGATTAATAACTGTTTTAGTTCTCACACCAGTCCTATGACTGACCTGGAGTTTATTGTTTTGACCTAAACTCTGGGTGCCCTTATTTTGACACGGGCAGCTAGTAGTTTTGGTTTTGCAGATTTATATTCACAGGATCCTGGTTTACAGCTGGAACGATATCCGGAAAGCTTTGTATCCGTATATTTCTTCTAGTCATGTATTGTATTATTTTCCGCTGCTATGTAATGCATTGTAATCTCTGATATTTTCTATTGTGTAATATTCATTTATACTCTATATATTCTTATATTCTGATGGAATTGTTGTAATAAACAATGAAATGTTCTTCCGTCTGCGTTCTATTTTGTCTTGTCCTCACAGTAATTCGTTCTTTCTCATCTCTTCGGAGACCGGGGAAGTCGGGTCACTACAGTACTCTAGGAACGGTACACTGGAGTTCAACAAGAACATCTTGCAACTCAGCCACACATGACCGACCAATCATTTCGCTTGAGTGTATCGAATGTATATCACCAATGGTTGGGATCAGCAACCGTTTCCCGTATATATATATATATATATATATATATATATATATATATATATGGGACAACATTGATAGATTAAAGAAGCAAATGAATATTCTCTAGATAGGTGATGATACACCCTAATAGGATCTAACCACATAGCCATGCTGCCTGCCCGATTTTTGTAATTTCCCGATTGTTGAGGCCAAAGGCTACGATTACTTTCCATTTATTGATAACATGAACACTTTGAATGCCACATTATTAGATCCGTTAATCATTAATTGGTTTACACAAATATTCTGGATGTTATGCTAAGGGAATAAATCCGTTGCAACCATATATATATTTATACAGACCAACCCATTCGATCATTGGAAATACTTTGTCAGACATTCTTCCATTTATGTTCGTTCTGGGATTGAACGAAACCGAAGGCACTATTCAGTACATCCATCCTAGGCAATCTCTACCTAAGACTTATACAACAACCCTTGCACTTTACTCTGTCTTCAATTTCCTTTGGCATATATGATTCACAACGTTTATGCCAATACAGAGTGGTTCTTCGGATAAGAATCCAACCGGTCTCTCCATATTAACAATGTAAATATGGTTAAAACTTTGATAGTCGGTGATTTAGCTATCAAATGAAAACATGTCCGTGTACACACAACGATCTTATTTCCAAATGGAATTATTGATCAAATTATCAAACATATATATATATATATATATATTCATATTTCCTTATTTTCTATATTTATAAAATATACGTTATTAACATTGGAAAACATTTCCAATCCTCATTCACATTTCATTAACTTTTCAAAATCATCAGTTCCTAACTATAAACAAGTAAGTGAACAATGCCCTAAGTATAAATCCTGAAGGCCGAAACCAACATCAGATCGATACTCTGGAAACCATTCAACTTGCCTAATCTCTAGGCAGTTTCTAATTTCCTTTAACCCCGTTTCTTATCGAATCATTTCTTACGAAACTCTAGCATTCAGTTTACAAATCCTATTCTTTTATAAAAACATTGGTTATAACGATAACGTTATAATCCCTACTTCTGAAATATCTAACTTAAAATCTAACTCGATTAACTCAAATCAATTAACCCTAACTCCATTAACTTTAATTCATTAACTCTTATCACTTAAATCCTTTCGAATAAACTATATTCGATTAGCTCCTTTCGAATAAACTATATTCGATTTACTTTATTGGCTTTATAAAGATTTCCCCTTTTATAACGTTTATCCATTTAAAAAGATTTCATTTTAATAGCGTTTGTTCATTTATAAAGATTTACTTTTAGTAACGGTTCTTCACTTTATAAATGTTCTTTTAATAACATTTCTCCACTTATAAGGATTTCCTTTTGACAACGTTTTCCTTTTATATAACGGTTGCCTTTTTATAACATCCTATTCCTTTATAATTGATTTCCTTTTTATAACATCCTATTCCATTGCAAATAATTTCCTTTTTATAACTCTATTTATTTTCTAAATAAATATTCCTTCTTAATCCTATTTGTTTTCTAACAAATATTTTCTTTTAATCCTATTTTTTTCCTAACAAATATTTCCTTTATAAAATCCTTCGATTTGATAAATAATTCATTTTCAATAACTCTTCGAAAATTCCTCTTTCTATATTCCAGTATTTCGTATGGTATTTAAAATACCGTATAACCATGATTACTATCAACTAAGCACACATAATCAGCACAGATTATATAACACATCACATATCACAATATATGAAACAAAACAGTATTTTATATATTGAGGAACCCAGTTGGGTCCCCCCAACCTGTTCCCCTGCATCACAGATGTTAAACCATATAGTTAACATCAACTTCATTTTAGTATGAAATGTTCGGATAAGCAACAATAATATATATGTTTAATGGTTTATATATATATATATTTATGTGTGTATATATATATATATATATAATTTCAACTAACTGACTAGTAGTTCAATCAACCCAATCAACTCACAGCAATCAACAAATAATTATCAGTTCTAAGAATACGTTATAAAAATATAACTGTTCAGAGTTAGTGAGTTTTACTCACATTGTCGGTAATCGTTAAATAACGATTTACAGTCGATGATTCTGATCATACAATTTATTTCGCTGTAAATTCGACAAGTTCCAATATATGCCCAGACAGTTCCAGAATGTAGTGTCGGTCTATACGGTCATATCGGATAAGCTTTTGTCAATTTTAGAAAATATATACAAACATTATACATTTTATAAGTTATACAGATATTAAAGGGTTTTAAATTAAACTAGGCTAAATATGTATATTAGAGTAGGGCCTCACCATTTACTCACTACGGTCCATCAACCTATTCAAGTCCAGACCCGCATCAAATGAATCCGCTCTTCATCTCCATCATCCCTCCTACTAATAAGCACAAACTCGTATGCGCTACATACGTCTTCCCATCATTACAACACGCCCAACTCCTCCAGACCGCATCCTTCTCTAATTAACAAATCTCAACAACGTCACCACTAACACAGTAAACGTCACCATACCAATTTTAGAAAGTAAATGTACTACATTCATGTTTCCAAAATAACCAAACCTTCCAGCATAAACTGACCGTCCCCTTTCTCCTTTTCCATCAAGGCCTTAACAACATCCCGATCCACTGAAATTTCCACCATACAATACAAATCCAACAGAGACCACCTACTCCTCTTTCCCGTCTCCATTCCTCCATGAACCCGCTACCTGAAACACCTTCTTCTCCATTTGCTTGCGTTGAACTCAGATCCACCACCTTCCCTCTGTTTTAAACCAATGCCTTCTAACCAGTACCCCACACAGCAACATCATTTGCCAGTATAAAGCTTCTGCTTCACTGCAAATTCTCGCATCCTTATTCGAACTCGCGACTTCGGATCCTCCGGCGCAGCAAGAAAAAGACATCGACCTTTTTTTATTTTCTTTCCTTGATCCGATCTTTTGGGTTTAAGAATGAGATAGTGGCGGCTTATTTTGAGCTCACAAGAATTAGGTTTCTAGTGTTTTACATGCGGGCTATTTATGTTAAGTTATTTTATAGGGTGAGGTTTATATTTTTAAAGTACTCGATTTTCGGTTTGAGGATTCTTGGTGGCGGCCCTTTTGTTTTCAGGAGATGGAACGAATTAGGTTAGGAGCTGATCATTTTATAAGGAGAGAGTTGGATCCTTTTCGTTCATTTCATTTTTTAGTGGGGATTTGTTTTAGTTTTGACCACGAAATGTTTAAAGGCCGGAAATAAGCCACACAACATTAATTTTGACCTCAAAACTTAGAGTATACTTTCCCCTTTTATCTGGTTAAGTATATAACATTGAACACCTCGTTACACACTACTTCCTATACATACGAGCCATGAACAACGAAAACAAAAATACAATTGTAATCTGCGATGTGCCAGGATTCCAATAATATAAAAATATCGGTAGGTTAACTCATATTGTGAAACCCCTTATGTATTGGTTAAAGGTGCAAAATATTTCAAATAAAAGTTGCGTATTTAATTAATTAAAAATTATAGTAAAATTCTAAAAATTAAATTATACCTATGTCTCAAAAGAGCCTTGTCTAAATTCAAACCCGATCTCTAGTTATATCGAACAAACCGTTACGGTCGATAAACGATTCTATAGCGATTATTTTAAAATTTGATTTGGACATATCTCAAAATATACACGACGAAATCCTGATTTTTCTCTTCCATTAGAAAGATATACTCCACCATCTCCGTATGTTTCTTGTTTCACAGAAATCCAACTTAAAACGGCCTCTGTATATTCAGCTGAAGTTCGAATCGCCAATTTACAAAATTGCAGCGCCATTTCGAGCTCGATTATATTTATAATATAATTATACGTTCAAACTAATGTTATTTAAATATATTCGTTATTTTAATTCAACTCTAAATTGTTTTATATATTTCGAATTGCCCAATTCACACCATATCGCCATTTCAGCCAATTCTGATTATTTCAGAAATTTAAAATATTATTTAATTATAATATTAATTAAATATTCCATCATTGTTTAATTAAATGACGTTTGAAAAATATAAATCACTAATTATATAATTAAATAAGCTAATTATATATCGCAGAAAATTCGGGTCATTACAATTATCTTTTACTTTCAAAAGGATTTTGAAATTTAAAATCAAGTTGGATGATTTCTCTTAAAAGCTTTGCGAGTTTTTCTCACTTTGGTTCACCAGACTGACCCGGGGTTTTGTAAATGCTTGGGTTAGACCGGATTGTACAAGTTCAGGTTATCGGATGCTGCGATGTCCAGAGAAGTGCTGGAGATGTTCAAACGCATTGTATCTAGTATTTATTCCACTGTGTGATGGTATATGAGGATAGGTTATTATTACTGTCCCGATGTGTGATGTACTCTGATATTGTAAGTATTTTTAAAAGCTCTCAATAAAGATTTATTTCTATATTATATTTTGTTCCGCTGCAAAATGTGAGACTCTGTGTTATGTTGTTGGTCCTTCTTCTATTCTAATATTTCTTTCTTTATTATCTCACCCTCTAATTTCTTTCTAATAACGTTCCAATGTTTTCAGTGATTGGAAGGTCGGCATGAGGTACGGTAATTGTATTTATGTCTATTTTCGAGGCCGAAAATCCTTGGGTCGTTACAGTGGTATCAGAGCTATTGGTTTAGTAATAACCTTGGCTCTGTGGTGTAACTCAATAGAGATTGGGTTAGTAATACCCTAGATCGAGATTGAGTGTATATATATGAGAGCGTATTTGTAAATTTCATATACAAATGTTTTGTATTGTGTTGGTTGATCAGTTCAAGTGTTGAGAAGCATTGAACTGTCAATGGACACAGTATTATTTTGTAAAGAGGGTAAATGTAATAACTTTACCCAAATTATATTTTTGTGTAGAAAAGAAATAATTTTATCAAATTATTGAGTTATTAGTGTGTTGATTGATTTGAATGGAATTCAAATTGGATTGAAAATTTGAATTGGAAACTTAACCTTGTTAAGTGTAATTAAATTCAGAATGATATCAAAATTAAATAAAAAAATTTGGAAATTTGAAATTAAATGAATAAATAATAATTAAATAGAAATCGATCGAATATTAATCGATTGATGTTCTAATCTGTGAAACTAAAATAAAATGTTAATATTGAATGTAAATTCGATTTATTGGGCTGATTTGGTAGTTGATTGTGAATTGGTTGTTATTGGCTGATAGTTTGTTTGAATGGTAATAATCTACAATTTAATGGAGCTCAATGAATTATAAAATAAAGAATAATTTCCAGTATAAATTAATCTGGAATGAACTACATATGAATTGGAATTTTTGGTTTAACCCTGTATTTGATAATGAATTGATGCTGCATGTTTGATTTTGGGATTCAGTTGATTAGGGAAATATTATCTCAGAATTTCATATATTTATTACTGATATGTGAATTGAGTTAAGTACAGGTGCCTGATGGTAAGGCAAATTGATAATGGTTGAGTAAATCGCATATACATTGAGCCAGTATGCTCAATACGCTCGTAAAAAGGTATGCCTACGCAGAAATATAAAATTTTGGGTTTTGATTTTTGTCTTCCGACCGTGTGGGTCGATGTATATATATTATTTGTTCATGCGATATCGCAGATGTCACTCCGTGCAGGGGAAACTCTACCGAATTTTTCCGGGAATCTAAAGTGTTAGAAAATTTTCGATATTCTTGAAAAATATTTTTGTACGGTATTGAGTCGGTTTTTGATTTAAAATAAATTGGGTTTGGAAATTAATGGGTTTGTAACCTCCTTTCCTACCTTAGCAATTTCGATGATGAAATTATCTTAAGGGGGGAGGAATGTAACGACCCATATTTTAGGGAGACAAAATTTTAATTTAATTTGTTATTTTAAATATTATATTTGGAATATTATGAATTTTAATATATGATTCGTTATTGAAATAAAGTTTGAACGTTATATATTATATAATTATAAAACGAGCTCGAAATGGCGCCGCAGTTCGTAATATGGAGTTTTGAACTTCAATTGAATATACATGATCCGATATAAGTCGGATTTCTATGAAACAAGAAATGTATGAATCTTGTTGATGATAATTTTCATATGAAAGAGAAAAATCCAGATTTTGTATTATAGATTATTAGTTATGGCCAAATAAAAATTTGAAATAGTTGCTATGGAAATCGTTATTTAATTTATAGGCCTTTAAATAGCCATTTTTCAAATGGTCTCCGTTTTCGATGAAACCTGTTTCATTGGAACTGTAACGTTAAATTATTATACGGTATTAAATTGCATGGCAAACCGATGTCGTATGTGACCACGGTAGCAGTAAACGTCCAGTTAATTCCTATTACGCGTAATTAATTTAATTTAATAAAGGAGTATTTGCATATAACGTGAGCAGACGATCGAATTAGGCCATGAAACCAGTTTTGTTGAGTTTGTATCGTTGATTAGTGTCAAAATAGCTATATAGTTTGTTATTTTTGAATACCGGGTAATTTGGTGTCCAAAATGGCATTTCAGTGAATATAAAAATAGCGTACGGGGAAGCAGTCTTGAAATGCGACAAAACTGGTGTCATTGGATTTGTATTAATTAATTATTGTAGCATTCCAATTTGTGTGTCAATCAGGCATATTTGATCGTGGCAGCGATAAACGCCCAAATCATTTCTATTATTTTGGTCAATTCAGACAGGGGTAACTTTAAACGAATGAACGACTGACCAAACGAACTACGATTTGGATGAAACAAGATTCATTGGATCCGTTAGGAAGAGGTCTAGTAAAATGTCAAGGTCCCATATTTTTTTGAATTTTTCTGTAATTATAGGAATTTTAAACATTTGACTTTCCATCGATAATTATAAAGGACTTTTCACAAACGACCTCGGAATTCAACGAAACCTGTCCCATTGGATCCAAAATATTTTTTTATGTTAGGATTAGTATTTTTATTGTAAAACAAAATTCTTTTGTGTCAGTTTTAAACGATACTTCGGTGGTAAGTTTCACTTTTAATAAAAGAATATTTAATCATCCCCATTCCTTTATAAATATAGGTTCAGCAAACCCTTATTTGCGATAAAACACTTTCCTTTGGTCAACGCTGGGAGCCGCCACCTTAATAGCAACGAGCGGCTACAAACTCTCCACAAATTTATCAAATTTTCTCCCAATCCTTTAATCTAAATCAAAATCATTCAACAGCGTTTTGTTCAGCTCTGAGAGCTTGCAAAATTGGACGGCCAAGATCATCGTCAGTGATCAGTTGTGGCCAAGGCGAAGCCTTGAAGGATCGACGTTTGGGAAGTGATCTGAGGTGAAGGAGGCGTTCGGATGGAAAGCTGCTGCAGTCGAGGGTCCAAGAAGGTTAGGCACTGCTATGGGTCATCTCAGATCGACCCCAAGTCGTCGGCGCGGCGTACTCAGGCGGTGTCGAGGTCAGTGAAGGCCGAAGCCTGCTATCGCGATGTGCTGAAGGAATTCGAAAAAGGAAGGAGACGCGAGGAGACATGAAATCAGACCGTATACCCTTTAAATAGTGGAATTTGTTTAATGTTAAACTATAATTTAGAAATAATTAATCATTCTCATTTAAATCATTGTTAATAAATTACAGATGGGTTCAGAAGCCTTGGAGTAGAACAGAAACAAAGGGGGAACGAGAGGATTAAAGTTTGATTAGCCTTATCCCATTTGCAGAAGGTCAACGACGGATTATTTAAGTGAAAAAATGTGACTAGTTATATTAACAATATTAATTAAGGGGTTATTAAATTTATAATTACATTACTAATGATATTATAGTATGGGCTTGTAACGACCCGGATTTTTGGCGACTTTGGTTATCGACATAAGCACGATATCGATAACCAAAACATCGAAAAATCCTGGTAATTAATGAAAGAAATTAGAAGGTGAGAATAGATAAGATAGAAACTTAGAATAGAAGAAGAAGAAGAACACAACTTCAGAGAAACACGAAACTCACAGCGGAACGAATAACATATAATAGATAACATAACTTTGAAATATAACAGTTATGTATACAATAGCACTTATCAGAGTACAACACTTACAACACAGCGGAAATAACTATAGCTATATGATCTTGAAGCCTCCTTCTCCACGCTCTTCCAGTATATCTGTAAATTCCTGACTACTTGACTGCCCGTACAAAATTAGGCACCCAAGAGTTTAGGGAAAACAAAACAAATAAACTCCGGGTCAGTCATGGGACTGGTATGAGTAAAACAGTTTAAACAGGTATATGAACAAGTAAACAATATCTCATAAGACCACGCCGCAGAACGGAACGGGTTTTTCCCTTATGAGAATCCAAAATATCTTTATATCAAAAACTTTTGATATTATAATAATGTCTATGTACAAATAGATATCAACTAGCAGAAACGCTTTCATCTCACGTTCTACATATATAGTATACAATCAAAATCGCAAGCGCGTATTGGATAATGGATTTCCAACTATGACAAGGTATGGAACCACCTTCCGATCAGTGTGCTCTAGGAACGATACACTGGAGTTCAACAAGAACATCTTGTAACTCAGCCACACATGACCGACCACTCATTTCGCTTGAGTGTATCGAATGTACATCACCAACGGTTGGGATCAGCAACCGTTCCCATATATATATGGGACAACATTGATAGATTTAAGAAACAAATGAATATTCTCTAGATAGGTGATTATACACCCTACTTCGGTGCGACCGACTTAGCCATGCTGCCTGCCCGATTTCTGTCATTTACCGGTTGATGAGGCTAGAAGCTACGCTTTATCATTACATCAGATTCACTTCGAACAGTACATTGTCAGATCCATCGAAAATCACTAATTGACGTCTACAACCGCACATTACGTGTTAGCTAAAGAAGTTTCCTTCTCCGCTTCCACTCTTGGTACGGTTGAAGAAATCAGTGTACGTGACCTTTCTAGAAATACTTTGTCAGACATCCATCTTCATTCACTTAAACTGTCACATCGTCATACCCGCCAAATCACAAATTGACTTATCCAAAAATAACATGGGTATACAGCTAAGAGAAACGAATTCCTCCGCCACCAAACGTGAATATGTTTGAACAGATCAACTCACGCGATCCATTGGATATACTCTGTCAGACATTCATCCATACAAGTTGTCCTGGGACTGGACAAATCGAAGGCACTATTCTGTAAACAGGATAGCCCTTGCATTTTACTCTATCTTCAATTATCTTTGGCATATATGATTGGCGACGCTTATGCCAATACAGAGTGGTTCTTCGGATAATAGTCCAACCGGTCTCTCCATATTAACAACGTTAAAATGGTCAAAAACTTCGATAGTCTGTGAGTTAACTATCGAAGAAAAACAAGTGTGCAAACAACGATATTATTTCCAAATGGAAATTATATCGAACAAACATCATTTAACATTAATCTCTTTAGTTCATTTATTTACTTATCTCCTGTTTCCCTATATTCTAAATTCTTATTTTCTTTTATCAGAAAACATTTTTGATTCTTGTTTGGAAAACATTTCCAAAACTCCTTTACGATCAAACCTTACCATTTCTTAGTTAAGAAGGAAGTCACTCAAGTTGGGGTATAATTACCTCTCAGACCTTAACTGAACAACGTTATAACTTCAAAATGGTCAAAGTTTATCTTTTAATCTTTAACAACTTCTTTACGCCTTTCTCGGATCCAAGTTTACTAATCCACTTCTATATTTAAAACATTGGTTATAACGATAACGTTAAAATCCCTACTTTCGAATTATCTAACTTTAATTATAACTTCTATTCCTACTAGTGAATAATTAACCTAACACTTATTTATTTATAAATAAATAAATCTCTATTTAAACACTGGAAAGTATAAGTACTTTCCCGAATTCGATATAATTGAATTTGCCGATTAACTCTCTTCGAGAAATCTCTATTTGATTAACTCTTCTTCGAATAACCTATATTCGATTAACTCCTTCTCGAATAAACGATATTCGATAATCTCGCTTCGAATAACTAATATTCAAATACTCTTCCTTTTCAAATATCTCATATTTGAAAATCTCACTTCGATTAAACTATAATCGATAACTCCCTTCGATGAAACTAACATTGATAACTCCTTTAGATGAAACTAACATCGATAACTCCTTTCGATGAAACTAACATCGATAACTCCTTTCGATGAAACTAACATCGATAACTCCTTTCGATGAAACTAACATCGATAACTCATTTCGATGAAACTAACATCGATAACTCATTTCGATGAAACTAACATCGATAACTCCTTTCGATGAAACTAACATCGATAACTTCTTTCGATGAAACTAACATCGATAACTCCTTTCGATGAAACTAACATCGATAACTCCTTTCGATGAAACTAACATCGATTTATTTAACTCGACGAACTTAACTCAACTAACTTAACTTGACTCGATTAACTCGACTTACTTGGTTCGACCAATTCGATTCGATTAACTAGGCTCGACTAACTTGACTAACTTAACTCGACTTACTTGGTTCGACCAATTCGATTCGATTAACTAGGCTCGACTAACTTGACTAACTTAACTCGACTTACTTGGTTCGACCAATTCGATTCGATTAACTAGGCTCGACTAACTTGGTCGAACCACCCGATCAACTCAACTTATTTGACTTAACTTATTTCTCAACTCGATCAACTCGATTAACTCCTATCGAATAACTAATATTCGATTAAACTCCATTCGCTTGACTCTAGATCGCAACGATCACAATGGTTACGCCTGACTCCCTCAGGAAACATTCGACCGCCGTAGGCTATTTACAGCCCTGCTAATAACGCTAGCAGTCGTACAAGATGGCAACTTACCCTGAATACTATGTTTGACTAACTCTGTCTCAAATAACTATATTTGATTAACTCTTGTTCGTTTTAACTCTAATCAATTAACTCTAACTAATTAACTCCAACTGGTTAACTCTAACTGATTAACTCTAACTGGTTAACTCTAACTGATTAACTCTAACTGGTTAACTCTAACTGATTAACTCTAACTGGTTAACTCTATTTGACTAACTTGACTTGACTAACCCCTTTCGAATAACATATTCGATTAACTAACTTTCGAATACCATATTCGATTAACTAACTTCGAATACGATATTCGATTTCTCCTTTCGAATACCATATTCGATTAACTAACTTCGAATACCATATTCGATTAACTAACTTCGAATACCATATTCGATTAACTCCTTTCGAATGTCTATATTCGATTAACTAACTTCGAATACCATATTCGATTTCTCCTTTCGAATTTCTATATTCGATTAACTAACTTCGAATACCATATTCGATTTCTCCTTTCGAATGTCTATATTCGATTAACTAACTTCGAATACCATATTCGATTTCTCCTTTCGAATGTCTATATTCGATTAACTAACTTCGAATACCATATTCGATTTACTTTATTCACTTTATAAAGATTTCCTTTTTAACAACGTTTTATTCATTTGAAAAGATTTACTTTTAAATAATGGTTCTACACTTTAAAAATGATTTCTTTTTTTTATAACGTTTCCTTTTCAATTCTATTTGTAAATGGTTTACAAATATTTCCTTTTCAAATTTATTCTTGAAATATTCTAACTCCTTAAATCCTCTGAAAAATTCGCCATAACCTCCTTTGTATCGGGAGCATCGGGAAAATCCCCAAACTCGCCACACAGGCCTTTCCATTCAAAAAGAAATGTTTTGAATTTATTTCCTTTTCAAATATCTCCTATTTATAAATATTCCAATTTATAAACATTTCTTATTTATAAATATTCCACTTTATAAATATCTCTTATTTATAAATATTCCATTTTATAAATATCTCTTATTTATAAATATTCCATTTTATAAATATTCTATTTTCAATATCACTTTGAAAATTCCCTTATCAACATTCCGGAATGTTATGGTATTCAATCATATCAAATCACGATGTTCAATATCGTCCAAGTACATATAATCGCCCACCGATTTTATATCACAGCATATAACAATATATGAAAAACAATAAAATAACTGTTGAGGAATCCAGTCGGATTCCTCCAACCTGTTTCCCTTCATCACAGATGTTAGACAATAGAATAACATTGATTTCACTTCATTGTTAAATATTCTGATAAACAGAATCGACATATAGATATTTAACAGTTTATATATATATATATATATTTACATACATATATATATATTTATATATAATATTTCTACTAACTGACTAGCAGTTCAATCAATCAACCAACACACAACAATCAATAGATGATTAACAGTTCTAAGAATACATTATAAAAATATAACTGTTCAGAGTTGGTGAGTTTTACTCACATTGGCGCATTAACCGTTAAATATCGGTTTGCGTTGTTTGATTTCGACAGACAATTTATTTCACCATAAATTGTAACGAGCTCGGATTCACTCCTAGTCAGCTCCGTGGTGTAGCCACCGTCCCTACGGTCCCAACACGACTTACGGTTCATCAATCTGATACCGTATGGCAAAGTTATGATATCAAGAAGTTAATATTACATTTAAATTTAAATAAACTTAGATTAAAATTTGTGATAGGCCTTCACCTTCATAATCAAACAGGCCCAATTCCATAACGTCCCGAGCCCAAAACCTCTTCTCTCAAAAACCGAAATGTCGTGCTCAGTTTTGTTCCTCAGCCATTTCCCATGTTTAATCCTCCATCTTTCCTCATACACACCACCGAATCATCTCTCGAATTCACCATTTCTCTCCTCACCTCAAACCGCACACCATCATCACCCCAAAGTTCAACTCGTTACTCGAATACTGCCTCGCGTCGAGCAGCCCTAGACCTCGACTTCAGGAAAACCCACGACCCAAAAAGACTTCGAAACCCACCAGAAATCCAGGACAGAGGTTAATTCATGCCCTCAATCCAAATACGATCTCAGAAATTCGCACCATGTGTTCAATATCCCGATTTCACTAACCCTAGCAATTACTGTAAACCGACGAGTTCATCCAACATGCATCGCAGGTCACAAATTGGATACCGAATCGAAGAGCATACATCAGGGAATCCATATATATTGGTTTCAGGATTTATAGAAATTTGGTTTATTTTCTTTTGATTTTTAAGTATGCGATTTTTGCTTTTTCCTGAAATGAGATGGCGGCTTGTTGCTATGTTGACTTCGGTGGAAAAAAAATAGGTTAAGGGAGTTAAGAGGTGTATTTATAGGATTTTTAGTTTGGCTGTGTCTATTAACACCTCATTAATTGCTCTTCATCCCCCGTCCAAATTATAGAATTAATAATACCAATTTTGCCCTCAAACAATTAATTATCTATTTTGTTAAATGTAATTAATAATTTTAATTATTGTTCACTATGACATTAATCAAAATCAACCAACATTTCAAAGGCGGGTTGATTTAATCAATTCAGTCCTCAAATGCAATTCAGTAAAATCGTTTTCTAACTTTGATCAAAATAAGAAAACAAATTAAAAACCACTATGATGCCGGTGTTTTGATATTTTTTGGCATATTTTTATCCCTGTTGTTTGCTTCTTCTTTTTTTCATTGCGGATATTAGATTGTAAAGTTGTTATAGTTTTGATGAATAAACGAAAAACAATAAAATGAAGTAAATAAGAAAGAAAAGAAACACAGATAATGAAAGAATAAGGACATTTTAGGAATAAACGGGGTGAGAAAAGAAAAAACTGGGGTGAATACTATTTTTTAAAATTACCGGGGTGGGAAGAGCAAATTGTGGGGTGCTAATAGATGGAGCCTTTTAGTTTAGATATTTTCAAGGAGATATTTTTAGATATTTTCTTTTGATATTCTTTCTGCCTTCTAAAAATTCGCGTGATTACATACGATACCCAAAAATCACTTAACTGGACATACTACTACAGTTCGACATTACGGTCCCAATGAAACTGGTTTCGTCGAATTCCGACTCCGTCTGCTCACACAGCATATTTTTAACCGTTAGAATACTGACTATTTTTCACTCTAAAAATCCGTACGGCCACACACTGACTCTAAAAATCACCAAACTTGGAATCTAACAATAATTTGATGTTACAGATCCAACAAAATTAGTTTCGTCGAATTCCGACTTCGTTTGCAAAACCGGCTATTTTTAAAGCTCTGGAGACCCATTTAAATATATAAATATATTTAAATATTATTAAATTAAATGTAGATAAATTTATATTATCGTATATCTTCACATATGATATCGTCCAGCTCCAGAATATCATATCAGAATATACAGTTTGATATTTCAGATTCCAGATTATCTCGATATTCAGTTTTATATCGAAAATCCTTTTATAACGTAAATAAAGCATTGCAAAAATATAAAGGAAATCCACAGCGACTTTTCTGAAATTTGGTTTGGACGTACATCAAAATCTACACGATGAAATCCCGATTTTTCTCTTCCACTAGAAAGATATACTCCACCAGCTCCACACGTTTCTTGTTTCACAGAAATCCGGCTTAAAACGAATCCTGTACATTCAGTTGAAGTTTGAATCGCCAATTCACGAACTGCAGCGCCATTTCGAGCTCGATTTTAATTATAATATAATTATACGTTCAAACTGTCGTCGATCGAAAATATTCGTCAATATAATTCAACTCTAAGCTGAATTAAATCTTAGGGATGACCCCGTTCACAAAATATTGTGATTTCCAATATTTTTGATTATTTCTGAATTAAATATATTATTTAATTTAATTAATTATTCACTATAATTAAATTAACGATGATTTAATTCCCTAAATCACTATTTATATAATTAAATAAATTAATTATAATACCTCTGACAAATGCTGGTCATTACATTCTTCCCCACTTAAAATAATTTCGTCCTCAAAATTGTTAAGGTAGAGGACGACCCTATCGATTGGTTAGAACATATTTGTTCACTTCTTAACTTCAGTTTCAACTGAACCAATTTAATTTCATTTAAATTATTAATTACTTCTTATCAACGAAAATTTTCAAAAATCCTGAAAATTTTCTAACGCCTTAACTTTTCTAAAAATTTCGCCAGCACCTCCTTTGTACTGGTCAATATCTCAAACTCCAACTCGCCTCTCTGGGCCCTCTTTAACCCAAAAGAAAATCAAAATGCCAAACGGCTTGCCAATTTGGCTCATAAATCTCATATCCATATATAATATAAACTGGTACCTTTTTGTTGGGCATATCATTATATCCCTACCACTTCCATATGCTATCAACTCAGCATATACCAGTGTTATCTCAATCAAATTCCAATCAGTTCATATCCTCAAATCCAAACCGAATTTTATTCCAACCACAATATCAAATTTCAAATTCTTAACTCATCAACCCAATTCCATAACAGATTATTCTCTAATCCAATTCAATTCTATTTAACTATGTTCAAGTTAAATTTCAATTTATTTTTACCATCTCATTTTATTTAACTTCATTAGTTAAATTTTAATTTCTAGAACTTAAATTTTTGGGTAAATTTCAAATCAATTTGAAATCATACTGCCAATTCAAAACCTTTGAATTTCTAAACACTTGTTTTCTCAAAACAATTCAAATCAAAATCTCTGGTAGTAATCCACCACTTAGAACTCGAAAATCACACCGGTGATACTGCGTAGTCATCATCGGAATTATTTTCCAGCGACCCAAGTGATTTCAATACTATATCATTTCAAAACCATTACCGAATACTTCCATTTTGAAAACATTTCAAAATCTCCCAAGAACTTAAAATTTCCTTATTTTAAATTCCAAATCTGATTTAAATTCATATTTAATTTATCTTATTTCATATACTTTACTTATATGATTCTGATTGGTTATATATAACCATTTCATTTTTATAATCTCATTCGATTATAATTACAACCAATATATCTAATATATGATAATATATTACATATCCATACTGTGTCGGTCCATCGTATTCAAGTATTTATTTACTCCTACCGATATAGTGGATCAAACTGATCGACCATAACTCATAAACAACTCAGCCAATGAATCTCCACAATATAAAACCATTTTTATATCAAATACAAATACGCACTCGTATATATACACTCAACTCAATCTAGGGTATTACTGACCCTATCTCTATCGAGTCACGCCACAGAGCCAAGTAATTCTTAACTTAAGCTCTGATACCAACTGTAACGACCCAGATTTTTGGCGACCTTTGGTTATCGACATAAGCACGATGTCGATAACCAAAACATCGAAAAATCCTGGTAATTAATGAAAGAAATTAGAAGGTGAGAATAGATAAGATAGAAATTTAGAATAGAAGAAGAAGAACACAACATTAGAGTAACACGAACCTCACAGTGGAACGAATAACATATAATAGATAACATAACTTTGAAATATAATAGTTATGTATACAATAGCATTTATCAGAGTACAGCACTTACAACACAGCGGAAATAACTATAGCTATATGATCTTGAAGCCTCCTACTCCACGCTCTTCCAGTATATCTGTAAATTCCTGACTACTTGACTGCCCGTACAAAATTAGGCACCCAAGAGTTTAGGGAAAACAAAACAAATAAACTCCGGGTCAGTCATGGGACTAGTATGAGTAAAACAGTTTAAACAGGTATATGAACAAGTAAACGATATGTCATAAGACCACGCCACAGAACGGAACGGGTTTTTCCCTTATGAGAATCCAAAATATCTTTATATCAAAAACCTTTTGATATTATAATAATGTCTATGTACAAATAGATATCAACTAGCAGAAACGCTTTCATCTCACATTCTACATATATAGTATACAATCAAAATCACAAGCGCGTATTGGATAATGGATTTCCAACTATGACAAGGTATGGAACCACTTTCCGATCAGTGTACTCTAGGAACGATACACTGGAGTTCGACAAGAACATCTTGTAACTCAGCGACACATGACCGACCACTCATTTCGCTTGAGTGTATCGAATGTACATCACCAACGGTTGGGATCAGCAACCGTTCCCATATATATATATGGGATAGCATTGATAGATTTAAGAAACAAATGAATATTCTCTAGATAGGTGATTATACACCCTACTTCGGTGCGACCGACTTAGCCATGCTGCCTACCCGATTTCTGTCATTTACCGGTTGATGAGGCTAGAAGCTACGCTTTATCATTACATCTGATTCACTTTGAATGCTACATTGTCAGATCCATCGAAAATCACTAATTGACGTCTACAACAGTACATTACGTGTTAGCTAAAGAAGTTTCCTTCTCCGCTTCCACTCTTGGTACGGTTGAAGTAATCAGTGTACGTGACCTTTCTGGAAATACTCTGTCAGACATCCATCTTCATTCACTTAAAATGTCACATCGTCATACCCGCCAAATCACAAATTGACTTATCCAAAAATAACACGGGTATACAGCTTAGAGAAACGAATTCCTCCGCCACCAAACGTGAATACGTTTGAACAGATCAACTTACGCGATCCATTAGATATACTCTGTCAGACATTCGTCCATACAAGTTGTCCTGGGACTGGAGAAATCGAAGGCACTATTCTGTAAACAGGATAGCCCTTGCATTTTACTCCGTCTTCAATTATCTTTGGCATATATGATTCGCGATGCTTATGCCAATACAGAGTGGTTCTTCGGATAATAATCCAACCGGTCTCTCCATATTAACAACGTTAAAATGGTCAAAAACTTCGATAGTCTGTGAGTTAACTATCGAAGAAAAACAAGTGTGCAAACAACGATATTATTTCCAGATGGAAATTATATCGAACAAACATCATTTAACATTAATCTCTTTAGTCCATTTATTTACTTATCTCCTGTTTCCCTATATTCTAAATTCTTATTTTCTTTTATCGGAAAACATTTCTGATTCTCGTTTGGAAAACATTTCCAAAACTCCTTTACGATCAAACCTTACCATTTCTTAGTTAAGAAGGAAGTCACTCAAGTTGGGGTATAATTACCTCTCAGACCTTAATTGAACAACGTTATAACTTCAAAATGTCAAAGTTTATCTTTTAATCTTTAACAACTTCTTTACGCCTTTCTCGGATCCAATTTTACTAATCCACTTCTATATTTAAAACATTGGTTATAACGATAACGTTAAAATCCCTACTTTCGAATTATCTAACTTTAATTATAACTTCTATTCTTATTAGTGAATAATTAACCTAACACTTATTTATTTATAAATAAATAAATCTCTATTTAAACACTGGAAATTATAAGTACTTTCCCGAATTCGATATAATCGAATTTGCCGATTAACTCTCTTCGAGAAATCTCTATTTGATTAACTCTTCTTCGAATAACCTATATTTGATTAACTCCTTCTCGAATAAACGATATTCAATAATCTCTCTTCGAATAACTAATATTCGATAACTCTTCCTTTTCAAATATCTCATATTTGAAAATCTCACTTCGATTAAACTATAATCGATAACTCCTTTCGATGAAACTAACATCGATAACTCCTTTCGATGAAACTAACATCGATAACTCCTTTCGATGAAACTAACATCGATAACTCCTTTCGATGAAACTAACATCGATAACCCATTTCGATGAAACTAGCATCGATATCTCCTTTCGATGAAACTAACATCGATAACTCCTTTCGATGAAACTAACATCGATAACTCCTTTCGATGAAACTAACATCAATATCTCCTTTCGATGAAACTAACATCGATAACTCCTTTCGATGAAACTAACATCGATAACTCCTTTCGATGAAACTAACATCGATTTATTTAACTCGACGAACTTAACTCGACTAACTTAACTTGAGTCGACTAACTCAACTTACTTGGTTCGACCAATTCGATTCGATTAACTAGGCTCGACTAACTTGACTAAATTAACTCTACTTACTTGGTTCGACCAATTCGATTCGATTAACTAGGCTCGACTAACTTGACTAACTTAACTCGACTTACTTGGTTCGACCAATTCGATTCGATTAACTAGGCTCGACTAACTTGGTCGAACCACCCGATCAACTCAACTTATTTGACTTAACTTAGTGCTCAAATCGATCAACTCGATTAACTCCTATCGAATAACTAATATTCGATTAAACTCCATTCGCTTGAATCTAGATCGCAGCGATCACAATGGTTACGCCTGACTTCCTCAGGAAACATCCGACCGCCGTAGGCTATTTACAGCCCTGCGAATTACGCTAGCAGTCATACAAGATGGCAACTTACCCTGAATACTATGTTTGACTAACTCTGTCTCAAATAACTATATTTGATTAACTCTAGTTCGTTTTAACTCTAATCAATTAACTCTAACTAATAAAATCCAACTGGTTAACTCTAACTGATTAACTCTAACTGGTTAACTCTAACTGATTAACTCTAACTGGTTAACTCTAACTGATTAACTCTAACTGGTTAACTCTAACTGATTAACTCTAACTGGTTAACTCTATTTGACTAACTCGACTTGACTAACACCTTTCGAATAACATATTCGATTAACTAACTTTCGAATACCATATTCGATTAACTAACTTCGAATACCATATTCGATTTCTCCTTTCGAATACCATATTCGATTAACTAACTTCGAATACCATATTCGATTAACTAACTTCGAATACCATATTCGATTAACTCCTTTCGAATGTCTATATTCGATTAACTAACTTCGAATACCATATTCGATTTCTCCTTTCGAATGTCTATATTCGATTAACTAACTTCGAATACCATATTCGATTTCTCCTTTCGAATGTCTATATTCGATTAACTAACTTCGAATACCATATTCGATTTCTCCTTTCGAATGTCTATATTCGATTAACTAACTTCGAATACCATATTCGATTTACTTTATTCACTTTATAAAGATTTCCTTTTTAACAACGTTTTATTCATTTGAAAAGATTTACTTTTAAATAATGGTTCTACACTTTAAAAATGATTTCTTTTTTTATAACGTTTCCTTTTCAATTCTATTTGTAAATGGTTTACAAATATTTCCTTTTCAAATTTATTCTTGAAATATTCTAACTCCTTAAATCCTCTGAAAAATTCGCCATAACCTCCTTTGTAAAGGGAGCATCGAGAAAATCCCCAAACTCGCCACACAGGCCTTTCCATTCAAAAAGAAATGTTTTGAATTTATTTCCTTTTCAAGTATCTCCTATTTATAAATATTCCAATTTATAAACATTTCTTATTTATAAATATTCCACTTTATAAATATCTATTATTTATAAATATTCCATTTTATAAATATCTCTTATTTATAAATATTCCATTTTATAAATATTCTATTTTCAATATCACTTTGAAAATTCCCTTATCAACATTCCGGCATGTTATGGTATTCAATCATATCAAATCACGATGTTCAATATCGTCCAAGTACATATAATCGCCCACAGATTTTATATCACATCATATAACAATATATGAAAAACAATAAAATAACTGTTGAGGAATCCAGTCGGATTCCTCCAACCTGTTTCCCTGCATCACAGATGTTAGACAATAGAATAACATCGATTTCACTTCACTGTTAAATATTCTGATAAACAGAATCGACATATAGATATTTAACAGTTTATATATATATATATATATATATGTATATTTATGTACATATATATATATATATAATATTTCTACTAACTGACTAGCAGTTCAATCAATCAACCAACACACAACAATCAACAGATGATTAACAGTTCTAAGAATACATTATAAAAATATAACTGTTCAGAGTTGGTGAGTTTTACTCACATTGGCGCATTAACCGTTAAATATCGGTTTGCGTTATTTGATTTCGACAGACAATTTATTTCACCATAAATTGTAACGAGCTCGGATTCACTCCTAGTCAGCTCCGTGGTGTAGCCACCGTCCCTACGGTCCCAACGCGACTTACGGTTCGTCAATCTGATACCGTATAAAAAAGTTATGATATCAAGAAGTTAATATTACATTTAAATTTGAATAAACTTAGATTAAAATTTGTGATGGGCCTTCACCTTCATAACCAAACCGGCCCAATTCCATAACGACCCGAGCCCAAAACCTCTTCTCTCCAAAACCGAAATGTCGTGCTCCAGTTTTGTTCCTCATCCATTTCCCATTTTTAATCCTCCATCTTTCCTCATACACACCACCGAATCATCTCTCGACTTCACCATTTCTCTCCTCACCTCAAACCGCACACCATCATCACCCCAAAGTTCAACTCGTTACTCGAATACTGCCTCGCGTCGAGCAGCCCTAGACCTCGACTTCATGAAAACCCACGACCCAAAAAGACTTCGAAACCCACTAGAAATCCAGGACAGAGGTTAATTCATGCCCTCAATCCGAATACAATCTCAGAAATTTGCACCATGTCTTCAATATCCCGATTTCACTAACCCTAGCTATTACTGTTGTAACACCCCACGTCCGTTAGTGTCACTCGCAAAGGGAATGCACTAAGTTCTGTGGAGCATTATGGGTAAAAGATGCAGATAAATTACAAGACAGACAAACAATTAACAGCAGAAAATAAAACTTTGCTTTATTGATAAAATAGATTGTACAAGATTGCTTTACAATATCAGAGTATCATCTGTCTTTACTAGATAAAGAAGCATAAAAATACATTTATGTTCCCCAATGTAGCATAAGCCAGCCATAGCATCTGAAAGAGAATCCAAGGACAACTTCGTCAAATCTTCAAGCTGGGAAAGAGCAACGGTCCAATTTAATCCTGAGTTATACTATTCCCTCCTCAACTACCTGGGGGGGGGGGGGGGGAACGGAAGAAAAGAAGCGAAAGAAAAACAGAGTCAGACATAAAGCCTGAGTAAGTCAGTAACTTCTAGCATGTGAACAGGGAAAACAGAACGACATGAATTAACTGAATAAAAGATAATACCATGGTGATAAGGCTAACAAGATAAGATTCACACAAGACATGCTAAGACAAGATAAACCGGATGTACTACAACACTTTCTCCACTTCGCTTTTACCGCGATATACTCGTTTCTATATCTCTGCACCACCTAACTAGTGTTCCAACTAGTAACGATAACGTGATCCCAATCCCTGTAGTTTCCGTCGCCTTCAGGCATACCTTGATTATTTATTACCTAGATCTAGTCTAGGTTTTATATCAAGTGCTTTATAGATTCAATTAGAGTTTACGCTATCTGTTGAACGCTTCTTGTATTCAGGATTTATGCCACCTAGTTCCAAACTAGGGATTATGCTACATGTCGAACGATGCCCTTTAGTCTAGGATACACTACCTAGAGTGGTATATGTTCCTAGACTTTCCCCACGCATGTATCGCGAATCGTTATCGCTTGTCTAGATGCACATGTCCTGTAATGTGCTACCCGAGTCCCGTGTCAGGGCTACTCTAGAAATACGGAACTCGGTCGGGAGCTTTCAATATCTGCCGATGCAGATGTTAAGGTCTGTTTTTCCAGTGGCTATGGTCCCACTCGACCCCTCCTTCAACTAATGGAAGGCCACCCTTGTAAAATGAGAACTGTACGAAGGCCTCTATCTGCCCCACTAATTCTATGGCCAACAACACCCCGCAACCACAACTAGATAGCAAGTATGTGGTCCGTATGAGTCCTCCAGCCTCCCCGCTTCACGTGTCTCGCTTGACTGAAGATGGTAGGTAGACGACGAGTTGCTATCACAGGGCTTCCGTCTTATCGCCGAATCACGCTGGTCCATCCTAGTCTTTTGGTTGCCATATATTGCAACCAAGGCATACCCTTGGCTCTTCTACCGTAGACCTTAACCTCTGTGCGCCCAGACGGATCATCTGCAGCCTCATAGAGGGATACCAAGAGTACCCTCACGTCCCCTCGAAGCCTCGGGCTTCGTATCCCAATTCGTTGGAGTCTTCTTTAAAATCAGATGGACGTCCGCTCCTTCGTTTTATACTAAGAATTACTACTTTGTTCTACTAACTAAGTTTTACCACTTAGTTTCCAGGATCATTGTCTTCTTAACTAAGTCTTACTACTTAGTTCTCTTTCCCGTTAAGTTGGATTGGTTAAGTGTCTTTAGTCGATTCAAGCTAACTGAACCCTCTTCCCTTATCCTGTTAAACTGGTTAAGTGTTGTCAGTATTCATGTTGACTTAACCCCACCACAAACCAAGTCATATTGGTTAAGTATTTCTCAACCCTACCCATTCATCCTATATTGGTTAAGTGTTCCCTTTTTAACTTAACCTTTCCCACCGGTTTTAACTAAACCTGTTATTAATGGTTAAGTATCATCTCTTCGTGTCTTAGACTTAACCCTATTCATTTATCATATTCTGATGGTTAAGTGTTCAAGTTTACTTAACCCTACGGTCCAACCCAGCTAACATATTAAATTGGCTAAGTGTATTACTTAACCCCAACCTCTAGTCTAATTAACATGTTAAATTGGCTAAGTGTATTAACTTTACTTAACCCCACCTTCTAGTCTAGTCAACATGTTAATTTGGCTAAGTATTCCCATGGACTTAACCCTCCCATTCTAGCTTTAACTGTGTTAAGTTGGTTAAGTGTTTCTATGGACTTAACCATCCCCTTCTTGTTCTATCTTTAATTAATAAATTAAAGCCGCAACCTCTCACATTAGACAGATATTGCTACGGTTACTGGATGTGCCGGTCGGTTCCGGGCAGGTTTACACCGCAACTCAGTCAAACCTCGGGTTAGGCATATTCATGTTTTCTAAGTTCAAAGGGTTTTCTGATTAATTTCCAAACCTGGTTTTGAAAGCAACCATCCCGTTCGTCGGATCAGTTAGGGATAGCCAGGGAGGGAAGGAAACTTGTATTTTCCAAACCCAAGCCTAGACACTATCCTCTCTGTCACCCTCGAACTTTCTGGTACGAGTTATAAAAAGGGGTGTTATAAAAATATCTTTCTTTTGTTTATAAATTGTTAACAATTTATCTTACAGCCCATTTCCCCCTTTTTAAACAAATTTGGCCTATATTCATTTGTCGCTAACAGACTTATATTCTAGGCCCAAATCTTGATTTGCCTAACCTACAGTTCATAGCAATTTAGATCTATCATCTTTATTTTCAGTTTATGCTAAACTAGATTTTATATGCCAAACTAGATTTTCTATTCTAGTTCACCGTTTATGCCCAAAAACTAGATTTATTCTTCTAGTTTACAGTCTACATACAAACTAGATTTATTATTCTAGTTTTTCAGTTTACAGGCCAATACTAGATCTAAATTTCATAACCTATAATCCATGTCAAATCTACCCAATTCACATGTCTTAACACATGTTCTAAAATTGTATAAATCAGAATCATGTTCGCTTCCAAACTATGCCAATTTCAAGCTTACAACTATATTTATGTTTATTTTTGTGTTTTTCCCAAATCGCATTCCCACCGTTCGTAAAATCATGATTCAACCTAGATTGTAAATAAATCTAGATTCGTAGAAAATAGGGAATGAACCAAAGATGCTATGAAAAAGGGTGGACATAATAATTGGCATAAAAAGATTTTGAATAACGACGCAGGTTCAAGAATATGGGTAAACCTAACTTAATAGGTAAATTCCCATGGTCTAAAACCAAGAATAGACAGAATAAGTTCGAGAACATGGGTAGACCTAACTTAATAGGTAAATTCCCATAGTCTAAAACCAAAGAAAATCAAGAACAGACAGAATAGATAAATCGGGTTTTAGACCCAATTTCATAGTCACAAAACCTAAGCAACAATTTTCCTAGTCATGAATCATAGGTGTTTAAATCACCGTTGTTATGTCATAGGTAATACTTTCCCAAAATCAAAGGTTTATGTTCATAGTCCAAAGGCACATGATCTCAAAATCCATAGTCATAGGCAACGGTCTTAGGCAAAGTCTTATTTGTCCTTGAATCATAACAGTTCTTAATTTAGTCCAAGAGTATAAACACAGATTCGAATAGAGAGGGAGAGATTTGGCATATTCTTTTATTCCTTTAATTTCATGTCACAAAATAAAGCAAAAACATTCAAATCTAGAAACAACTGACTTACAAAAATTAGATCTAGAATAGAAGAACGGCGATGCTAAGATTCGTATGTCGTTGCTCGAGGTTTGTTGATTTAGCCTTTGAATTCTTCACTTTGATTTGAATCTTCTCTTGAACAGATTTGAGCAGCATCTCCATGTCTTGAATTTATATTTTATTTTAATTATTTAAGAAAATTTAGAGGAGGGGAAGAAGCCATGAATCTTAGCAGCATAAGGATAGAAGAGAATTGGTGCAAAGAGAATGAAGACTAGGGCTGTTTATATAGCTGCTCAAGACCTTATCGTACACCCAGCGCTGAGTCAGCATTGAACCTAGTTAAGAAAATAGTCCAGGTACGTAGATGAATCTAGCCAAACCTTATCATACACGCAGTACTGAGTCAGCATTGGGTCCCACTATTTTGGCGTAGAAATTTGAATTTCGAATGAATTGTATTTGGCGTAGAAATTTGATTTTCGAACTTTTGAATTTCTGGAATTTATTTAACTGTTTTATTCACATGAACTATTCTTATATGTATACAATTCCTCTAACGACCATTTTACGCGTATATTTATACGCACAACTTTCATTTTATTTTCAAAATTCAAATGATGTTGCCATATTTCATTGACTGTAGCCTTATCTTGAACTTTATCTTTCGTATACATATATTTTTGCGTATATATATATATATATATATTCTCATATGTATATATATATATTTTCTTTATTTCCTTATATGTACGTTCTTATTCTTTCAAATTTTGAATTTGTATACGTACATATATTTGCATGTTCAGTTGGCCCTCTCTAAAACAAAGATAAAAATTTATGCCGCCGCCGGGGTTCGAACCCCCGACCTCCATGCTACAAATCTAATGCCTTAACCAACTGAGCTATAGAGGCTTTTGTTAATAAGTCTTAGAACAATAATAATTATTGTTCTCTCCTTACTTCTCTTTTTTCATGTTAGTTACAATACTTAAATTAAACAACTGCATGGATCTTGTTCTTTTAATTTTTCTTTTAAAAATTAATTATACTTTAATTTGAGAATCTTAATGTCACAGAATTACGGGGTGTTACATTCTCCCCCACTTAAAAGGATTTCGTCCCCGAAATCTTCAAGTTAGGAAGAATGTGTCCTACCATCCAATCACCCATCTACTCAACCATTCAATCACAGACGTTCATTGTCCTTAAAAGATTTCTAATGCTTTCATGTTCATATGCATAGTGTGTGTATATGTCTCTATCTAATGCAAAATCAGGCGGTCTACTGATTCAGTTGACCTCCTTAATGCAAATCATGTTAGTGCCATGCGTCCAATCATGCATGCAAACATCCCTAGTCATGTAAATACTACATGCATGCACAGCCATCCATCCATATGCAACGTCCATATGATATCATATCAATTTCAACTTATAAACAAATGCATATGTGTAAATGCAATATGAGAGCGTCCGAACTTGATCTAGTGCCTAATACGTATGCATATGCATCCACGAGCAACCATTTGCAACCACTTGAAACCATTCAACCATAACATGTTTCAAATACATGTTTACATCCATTGGCTTCTACCTAAGGATCGCAGATACGACCTAGAGGATATACTTTGGAAAGAGAGAAACAACTACGCGTAAAGCTCCTAAACAGAGAAATCAAGGATGCACCCTTAAGGAAAAAGGGCATGTTGCTAGTATCTAGCCTTCTTGAGCTTTACTCCACTGTATCTTAACCAATTTATCTTCACAATTGTGAAGTTCCTAACCTCCATTTCCAAAATAAATAGATGTCAATCACGGTACCAAGTGTATGATTAGAGGTCTCTCCCTTATCCACCATGCCATAACTATAAGGGTTGAAAGATCACTACGCGCTTTTTAGAGCGCCTGTCACAACTATTCATCTCTCAAGCAAACCATCCAAACCGAACTCGACATTCTTTAAGTATAAGCCCCAAAGGCCTAAACTAATATCAAACAAGCACCCAAGGAATATCTCCTTTGAATTTAAACGATCTACGTGAGATGATATAAGCAGACTCGATAGCTATTCTCAAATCCCTACTAACCAAAAATAAACTGGTCGGACCACTAATTGGATTTGAGACTCTAGTGGGACCTTTCTACTATACAAGTACTATGGTGTAGAGACTCAACTATGGAAGTGGATACGAACAAATGCGAAGCGATAAAACCAAAGGAAATAGTACGAATAGCAAAACTAGACTCTTCCAAGAGAACTTTTACTACCTTTCTCCTAGGTACGCTTGGTGGCGAAAGTAGGTTCTCGCCCTTATGAAAATCTTGTTCCTCGTTCTTGCTCTTGTCCTTAATTATATGCCCTATTATATCATAGAAAAGCTACTTCCTCTTGTCTTACGCTTTATAACTCCTTCCTCCTTGGTGAGCCAAGTCCCTATCCATGAATTCCTTATCCTTGGGTTGTGCTCCTTAGCCAAACTCCTCATCCCCCTTTCGTGTGTAGTCATGTTGACAAATCTCTCGAAAACTGCCTCCATCGTCCGGAAAACCCTATAAGCTTTGAAAGAAAACTGCCTGTAGATGAAACAACTACGGCTATGGATGGAAGCCAGGCACTACTTTGCCCTTCGATGAGGTTACCTCCCAGAAAGCCAGGAGCCCCAGAGACTCAAGAAGGAAGGAGACAAGAATTTAAACAGAGGAAGAGAAGACAATGCGTATGGCATTGGGGAATATGCCTTTAAAATAAATCCTTTCTTTTAAAAATGATTCTTTAAAAAGCGTTTTGAAAATAATTTTTCAAATCCTTTATCTGATCTGGTAACCTTCAGCTCTGATACCACGTGTAACACCCCACGTCCGTTAGTGTCACTCGCAAAGGGAATGCACTAAGTTCTGTGGAGCATTATGGGTAAAAGATGCAGATAAATTACAAGACAGACAAACAATTAACAGCAGAAAATAAAACTTTGCTTTATTGATAAAATAGATTGTACAAGATTGCTTTACAATATCAGAGTATCATCTGTCTTTACTAGATAAAGAAGCATAAAAATACATTTATATTCCCCAATGTAGCATAAGCCAACCATAGCATCTGAAAGAGAATCCAAGGACAACTTCGTCAAATCTTCAAGCTGGGAAAGAGCAACGGTCCAATTTAATCCTGAGTTTTACTATTCCCTCCTCAACTACCTGGGGGGGAAACGGAAGAAAAGAAGCGAAAGAAAAACAGAGTCAGACATAAAGCCTGAGTAAGTCAGTAACTTCTAGCATGTGAACAGGGAAAACAGAACGACATGAATTAACTGAATACAAGATAATACCATGGTGATAAGGCTAACAAGATAAGATTCACACAAGACATGCTAAGACAAGATAAACTGGATGTACTACAACACTTTCTCCGCTTCGCTTTTACCGCGATATACTCGTTTCTATATCTCTGCACCACCTAACTAGTGTTCCAACTAGTAACGATAACGTGATCCCAATCCCTGTAGTTTCCGTCGCCTTCAGGCGTACCTTGATTATTTATTACCTAGATCTAGTCTAGGTTTTATATCAAGTGCTTTCTAGATTCAATTAGAGTTTACGCTATCTGTTGAACGCTTCTTGTATTCAGGATTTATGCCACCTAGTTCCAAACTAGGGATTATGCTACATGTCGAACGATGCCCTTTAGTCTAGGATACACTACCTAGAGTGGTATATGTTCTTAGACTTTCCCCATGCATGTATCGCGGATCGTTATCGCTTGTCTAGATGCACATGTCCTGTAATGTGCTACCCGAGTCCCGTGTCAGGGCTACTCTAGAAATACGGAACTCGGTCGGGAGCTTTCAATATCTGCCGATGCAGATGTTAAGGTCTGTTTTTCCAGTGGCTATGGTCCCACTCGACCCCTCCCTCAACTAATGGAAGGCCACCCTTGTAAAATGAGAACTGTACGAAGGCCTCTATCTGCCCCACTAATTCTATGGCCAACAACACCTCGCAACCACAACTAGATAGCAAGTATGTGGTCCGTATGAGTCCTCCAGCCTTCCCGCTTCACGTGTCTCGCTTGACTGAAGATGGTAGGTAGACGACGAGTTGCTATCACAGGGCTTCCGTCTTCTCATCGAATCACGCTGGTCCATCCTAGTCTTTTGGTTGCCATATATTGCAACCAAGGCATACCCTTGGCTCTTCTACCGCAGACCTTAACCTCTGTGCGCCCAGGCGGATCATCTGCAGCCTCACAGAGGGATACCAAGAGTACCCTCACGTCCCCTCGAAGCCTAGGGCTTCGTATCCCAATTCGTTGGAGTCTTCTTTAAAATCAGATGGACGTCCGCTCCTTCGTGTTATACTAAGAATTACTACTTAGTTCTACTAACTAAGTTTTACCACTTAGTTTCCAGGATCATTGTCTTCTTAACTAAGTCTTACTACTTAGTTCTCTTTCCCGTTAAGTTGGATTGGTTAAGTGTCTTTAGTCGATTCAAGCTGACTGAACCCTCTTCCCTTATCCTGTTAAACTGGTTAAGTGTTGTCAGTATTCATGTTGACTTAACCCCACCACAAACCAAGTCATATTGGTTAAGTATTTCTCAACCCTACCCATTCATCCTATATTGGTTAAGTGTTCCCTTTTTAACTTAACCTTTCCCACCGGTTTTAACTAAACCTGTTATTAATGGTTAAGTATCATCTCTTCGTGTCTTAGACTTAACCCTATTCATTTATCATATTCTGATGGTTAAGTGTTCAAGTTTACTTAACCCTACGGTCCAACCCAGCTAACATATTAAATTGGCTAAGTGTATTACTTAACCCCAACCTCTAGTCTAATTAACATGTTAAATTGGCTAAGTGTATTGACTTTACTTAACCCCACCTTCTAGTCTAGTCAACATGTTAATTTGGCTAAGTATTCCCGTGGACTTAACCCTCCCATTCTAGCTTTAACTGTGTTAAGTTGGTTAAGTGTTTCTATGGACTTAACCATCCCCTTCTTGTTCTAGCTTTAATTAATAAATTAAAGCCGCAACCTCTCACATTAGACAGATATTGCTACGGTTACTGGATGTGCCGGTCGGTTCCGGGCAGGTTTACACCGCAACTCAGTCAAACCTCGGGTTAGGCATATTCATGTTTTCTAAGTTCAAAGGGTTTTCTGATTAATTTCCAAACCTGGTTTTGAAAGCAACCATCTCGTTCGTCGGATCAGTTAGGGATAGCCAGGGAGGGAAGGAAACTTGTATTTTCCAAACCCAAGCCTAGACACTATCCTCTCTGTCACCCTAGAACTTTCTGGTACGAGTTATAAAAAGGGGTGTTATAAAAATATCTTTCTTTTGTTTATAAATTGTTAACAATTTATCTTACAGCCCATTTCCCCCTTTTTAAACAAATTTGGCCTATATTCATTTGTCGCTAACAGACTTATATTCTAGGCCCAAATCTTGATTTGCCTAACCTACAGTTCACAGCAATTTAGATCTATCATCTTTATTTTCAGTTTATGCTAAACTAGATTTTATATGCCAAACTAGATTTTCTATTCTAGTTCACCGTTTATGCCCAAAAACTAGATTTATTCTTCTAGTTTACAGTCTACATACAAACTAGATTTATTATTCTAGTTTTTCAGTTTACAGGCCAATACTAGATCTAAATTTCATAACCTATAATCCATGTCAAATCTACCCAATTCACATGTCTTAACACATGTTCTAAAATTGTATAAATCAGAATCATGTTCGCTTCCAAACTATGCCAATTTCAAGCTTACAACTATATTTATGTTTATTTTTGTGTTTTTCCCAAATCGCATTCCCACCGTTCGTATAATCATGATTCAACCTAGATTGTAAATAAATCTAGATTCGTAGAAAATAGGGAATGAACCAAAGATGCTATGAAAAAGGGTGGACATAATAATTGGCATAAAAAGATTTTGAATAACGACGTAGGTTCAAGAATATGGGTAAACCTAACTTAATAGGTAAATTCCCACGGTCTAAAACCAAGAATAGACAGAATAAGTTCGAGAACATGGGTAGACCTAACTTAATAGGTAAATTCCCATAGTCTAAAACCAAAGAAAATCAAGAACAGACAGAATAGATAAATCGGGTTTTAGACCCAATTTCATAGTCACAAAACCTAAGCAACAATTTTCCTAGTCATGAATCATAGGTGTTTAAATCACCGTTGTTATGTCATAGGTAATACTTTCCCAAAATCAAAGGTTTATGTTCATAGTCCAAAGGCACATGATCTCAAAATCCATAGTCATAGGCAACGGTCTTAGGCAAAGTCTTATTTGTCCTTGAATCATAACAGTTCTTAATTTAGTCCAAGAGTATAAACACAGATTCGAATAGAGAGAGAGAGAGATTTGGCATATTCTTTTATTCCTTTAATTTCATGTCACAAAATAAAGCAAAAACGTTCAAATCTAGAAACAACTGACTTACAAAAATTAGATCTAGAATAGAAGAACGGCGATGCTAAGATTCGTATGTCGTTGCTCGAGGTTTGTTGATTTAGCCTTTGAATTCTTCACTTTGATTTGAATCTTCTCTTGAACAGATTTGAGCAGCATCTCCATGTCTTGAATTTATATTTTATTTTAATTATTTAAGAAAATTTAGAGGAGGGGAAGAAGCCATGAATCTTAGCAGCATAAGGATAGAAGAGAATTGGTGCAAAGAGAATGAAGACTAGGGCTGTTTATATAGCTGCTCAAGACCTTATCGTACACGCAGCGCTGAGTCAGCATTGAACCTAGTTAAGAAAATAGTCCAGGTACGTAGATGAATCTAGCCAAACCTTATCATACACGCAGTGCTGAGTCAGCATTGGGTCCCACTATTTTGGCGTAGAAATTTGAATTTCGAATGAATTGTATTTGGCGTAGAAATTTGATTTTCGAACTTTTGAATTTCTGGAATTTATTTAACTGTTTTATTCACATGAACTATTCTTATATGTATACAATTCCTCTAACGACCATTTTACGCGTATATTTATACACACAACTTTCATTTTATTTTCAAAATTCAAATGATGTTGCCATATTTCATTGACTGTAGCCTTATCTTGAACTTTATCTTTCGTATACATATATTTTTGCATATATATATATATATATATATTCTCATATGTATATATATATATTTTCTTTATTTCCTTATATGTATGTTCTTATTCTTTCAAATTTTGAATTTGTATACGTACATATATTTGCATGTTCAGTTGGCCCTCTCTAAAACAAAGATAAAAATTTATGCCGCCGCCGGGGTTCGAACCCCCGACCTCCATGCTACAAATCTATTGCCTTAACCAACTGAGCTGTAGAGGCTTTTGTTAATAAGTCTTAGAACAATAATAATTATTGTTCTCTCCTTACTTCTCTTTTTTCATGTTAGTTACAATACTTAAATTAAACAACTGCATGGTTCTTGTTCTTTTAATTTTTCTTTTAAAAATTAATTATACTTTAATTTGAGAATCTTAATGTCACAGAATTACGGGGTGTTACAACTGTAAACCGACGAGTTCATCCAACATGCATCACAGGCCATAAATTGGATACCGAATCGAAGAGCATACATCAGGGAATCCATATATATTGGTTTTAGGATTTATAGAAATTTGGTTGATTTTCTTTTGATTTTTAAGTATGCGATTTTTGCTTTTTCCTGAAATGAGATGGCGGCTTGTTGCTGTGTCGACTTCGGTGGAAAAAAATTAGGTTAAGGGAGTTAAGAGGTGTATTTATAGGATTTTTAGTTTGGCTGTGTCTATTAACACCTCATTAATTGCTCTTCATCCCCCGTCCAAATTATAGAATTAATAATACCAATTTTGGCCTCAAACAATTAATTATCTATTTTGTTAAATGTAATTGATAATTTTAATTATTGTTCACTATGACATTAATCGAAATCAACCAACATTTCAAACGCGGGTTGATTTAATCAATTCAGTCCTCAAATGCAATTTAGTAAAATCGTTTTCTAACTTCGATCAAAATGAGAAAACAAATTAAAAACCACTATGATGCCGCTGTTTTGATATATTTTGGCATATTTGTTTCCCTGTTGTTTGCTTCTTCTTTTTTTCATTGCGGATAATAGATTGTAAAGTTGTTATTGTTTTGATGAAGAAACGAAAAACAATAAAATGAAGTATAAAAGAAAGAAAAGAAACACAGATAATGAAAGAATAAGGACATTTTAGGAATAAACGGGGTGAGAAAAGAAAAAACTGGGGTGAATACTATTTTTTAAAATTACCGGGGTGGGAAGAGCAAATTGTGGGGTGCTAATAGATGGAGCCTTTTAGTTTAGATATTTTCAAGAAGATATTTTTAGATATTTTCTTTTGATATTCTTTCTGCCTTCTAAAAATTCGTGTGATTACATACCATACCCAAAAATCACCAAACTGGACATACTATTACAGTTCGACATTACGGTCCTAACGAAACTGGTATCGTCGAATTCCGACTCCGTCTGCTCACGCAACATATTTTTAACCGTCAGAATACTGACTGTTTTTCACTCTAAAAATCCGTACGGCCACACACTGACTCTAAAAATCACCAAACTTGGAATCTAACAATAATTTAATGTTACGGATCCAACAAAATTAGTTTCTCCGAATTCCGACTTCGTTTGCAAAACCGGCTATTTTTAAAGCTCTAGAGACCCATTTAAATATATAAATATATTTAAATATTATTAAATTAAATATAGATAAATTTATATTATCGTATATCTTCACATATGATATCGTCCAGCTCCAGAATATCATATCAGAATATACAGTTTGATATTTCAGATTCCAGATTATCTCGATATTCAGTTTTATATCGAAAATCCTTTTATAACGTAAATAAAGCGTTGCAAAAATATAAAGGAAATCCACAGCGACTTTTCTGAAATTTGGTTTGGATGTACATCAAAATCTACACGACGAAATCCCGATTTTTCTCTTCCACTAGAAAGATATACTCCACCAGCTCCACACGTTTCTTGTTTCACAGAAATCCGGCTTAAAACGAATCCTGTACATTCAGTTGAAGTTCGAATCGCCAATTCACGAACTGCAGCGCCATTTCGACCTCGATTTTAATTATAATATAATTATACGTTCAAACTGTCGTCGATTAAAAATATTCGTCAATATAATTCAACTCTAAGCTGAATTAAATCTTAGGGATGACCCCGTTCACAAAATATTGTGATTTCCAATATTTGTGATTATTTCCGAATTAAATATATTATTTAATTTAATTAATTATTCACTATAATTAAATTAACGACGATTTAATTCCCTAAATCACTATTTATATAATTAAATAAATTAATTATAATACCTCTGACAAATGCGGGTCATTACATTCTTCCCCACTTAAAATAATTTCGTCCTCGAAATTGCTAAGGTAGAGGACGACCCTATCGATTGGTTAGAACGTATTTGTTCACTTCTTAACTTCAGTTTCAACTGAACCAATTTAATTTCATTTAAATTATTAATTACTTCTTATCAAAGAAAATTTTCAAAAATCCTGAAAATTTTCTAACGCCTTAACTTTTCTAAAAATTTCGCCAGCACCTCCTTTGTACTGGTCAATATCTCAAACTCCAACTCGCCTCTCTGGGCCTTCTTTAACTCAAAAGAAAATCAAAATGCCAAACGGCTTGCCAATTCGGCTCATAAATCTCATATCCATATATAATATAAACTGGTACCTTTTTGTTGGGCATATCATTATATCCCTACCACTTCCATATGCTATCAACTCAGCATATACCAGTGTTATCTCAATCAAATTCCAATCAGTTCATATCCTCAAATCCGAACCGAATTTTATTCGAACCCCAATATCAAATTTCAAATTCTTAACTCATCAACCCAATTCCATAACAGATTATTCTCTAATCCAATTCAATTCTATTTAACTATGTTCAAGTTAAATTTCAATTTATTTTTACCATCTCATTTTATTTAACTTCATTAGATAAATTTTAATTTCTAGAACTTAAATTCCTGGGTAAATTTCAAATCAATTTGAAATCATACTGCCAATTCAAAACCTTTGAATTTCTAAACATTTGTTTTCTCAAAACAATTCAAATCAAAATCTCTGGTAGTAATCCACCACTTAGAACTCGAAAATCACACCGATGATACTGCGCAGTCATCATCAGAATTATTTTCCAGCGACCCAAGTGATTTCAATACTATATCATTTCAAAACCATTACTGAATACTTCAATTTTGAAAACATTTCAAAATCTCCCAGGAACTTAAAATTTCCTTATTTTAAATTCCAAATCTGATTTAAATTCATATTTAATTTATCTTATTTCATATACTTTACTTATATGATTCTGATTGGTTATATATAACCATTTCACTTTTATAATCTCATTCGATTATAATTACAACCAATATATCTAATATATGATAATATATTACATATCCATACTGTGTCGGTCCATCGTATTCAAGTATTTATTTACTCCTACCGATACAGTGGATCAAACTGATCGACCAGAACTCATAAACAACTCAGCCAATGAATCTCCATAATATAAAACCATTTTTATATCAAATACAAATACGCACTTGTATATATACACTCAACTCAATCTAGGGTATTACTAACCCTATCTCTATCGAGTGACGCCACAGAGCCAGGTAATTCTTAACTTAAGCTCTGATACCAACTGTAACGACCTGGATTTTTGGCGACTTTGGTTATCGACATAAGCACGATGTCGATAACCAAAACATCGAAAAATCCTGGTAATTAATGAAAGAAATTAGAAGGTGAGAATAGATAAGATAGAAACTTAGAATAGAAGAAGAAGAAGAACACAACATCAGAGTAACACGAACCTCACAGCGGAACGAATAACATATAATAGATAACATAACTTTGAAATATAACAGCTATGTATACAATAGCACTTATCAGAGTACAGCACTTACAACACAGCGGAAATAACTATAGCTATATGATCTTGAAGCCTCCTGCTCCACGCTCTTCCAGTATATCTGTAAATTCCTGACTACTTGACTGCTCGTGCAAAATTAGGCACCCAAGAGTTTAAGGAAAACAAAACAAATAAACTCCGGGTCAGTCATGGGACTGGTATGAGTAAAACAGTTTAAACAGGTATATGAACAAGTAAACGATATCTCATAAGACCACGCCGCAGAACAGAACGGGTTTTTCCCTTATGAGAATCCAAAATATCTTTATATCAAAAATCGTTTGATATTATAATAATGTCTATGTACAAATAGATATCAACTAGCAGAAACGCTTTCATCTCACGTTCTACATATATAGTATACAATCAAAATCGCAAGCGCGTATTGGATAATGGATTTCCAACTATGACAAGGTATGGAACCACCTTCCGATCAGTGTACTCTAGGAACGATACACTGGAGTTCAACAAGAACATCTTGTAACTCAGCCACACATGGCCGACCACTCATTTCGCTTGAGTGTATCGAATGTACATCACCAACGGTTGGGATCAGCAACCGTTCCCGTATATATATGGGACAACATTGATAGATTTAAGAAACAAATGAATATTCTCTAGATAGGTGATTATACACCCTACTTCGGTGCGACGGACTTAGCCATGCTGCCTGCCTGATTTTTGTCATTTACCGGTTGATGAGGCTAGAAGCTACACTTTATCATTACATCAGATTCACTTCGAATGCTACATTGTCAGATCCATCGAAAATCACTAACTGGCGTCTACAACAGTACATTACGTGTTAGCTAAAGAAGTTTCCTTCTCCGCTTCCACTCTTGGTACGGTTGAAGAAATCAGTGTACGTGACCTTTCTGGAAATACTCTGTCAGACATCCATCTTCATTCACTTAAAATGTCATATCGTCATACCCGCCAAATCACAAATTGACTTATCCAAAAATAACACGGGTATACAGCTTAGAGAAACGAATTCCTCCGCCACCAAACGTGAATACGTTTGAACAGATCAACTTACGCGATCCATTGGATATACTCTGTCAGACATTCATCCATACAAGTTGTCCTGGGACTGGACAAATCGAAGGCACTATTCTGTAAACAGGATAGCCCTTGCATTTTACTCCGTCTTCAATTAACTTTGGCATATATGATTCGCGACGCTTATGCCAATACAGAGTGGTTCTTCGGATAATAATCCAATCGGTCTCTCCATATTAACAACGTTAAAATGGTCAAAAACTTCGATAGTCTGTGAGTTAACTATCGAAGAAAAACAAGTGTGCAAACAACGATATTATTTCCAGATGGAAATTATATCCAACAAACATCATTTAACATTAATCTCTTTAGTTCATTTATTTACTTATCTCCTGTTTCCCTATATTCTAAATTCTTATTTTCTTTTATCAGAAAACATTTCTGATTCTCGTTTGGAAAACATTTCCAAAACTCTTTTATGATCAAACCTTACCATTTCTTAGTTAAGAAGGAAGTCACTCAAGTTGGGGTATAATTACCTCTCAGACCTTAACTGAACAACGTTATAACTTCAAAATGGTCAAAGTTTATCTTTTAATCTTTAACAACTTCTTTACGCCTTTCTCGGATCCAATTTTACTAATCCACTTCTATATTTAAAACATTGGTTATAACGATAACGTTAAAATCCCTACTTTCGAATTATCTAACTTTAATTTTAACTTCTATTCTTATTAGTGAATAATTAACCTAACACTGATTTATTTATAAATAAATAAATCTCTATTTAAACAATGGAAAGTATAAGTACTTTCCCGAATTCGATATAATCGAATTTGCCGATTAACTCTCTTCGAGAAATCTCTATTTGATTAACTCTTCTTCGAATAACCTATATTCGATTAACTCCTTCTCGAATAAACGATATTCGATAATCTCTCTTCGAATAACTAATATTCGATAACTCTTCCTTTTCAAATATCTCATATTTTAAAATCACACTTCGATTAAACTATAATCGATAACTCCCTTCGATGAAACTAACATTGATAACTCCTTTCGATGAAACTAACATCGATAACTCCTTTCAATGAAACTAACATCGATAACTCCTTTAGATGAAACTAACATCGATAACTCCTTTCGATGAAACTAACATCGATAACTCCTTTCGATGAAACTAACATCGATAACTCATTTCGATGAAACTAACATCGATATCTCCTTTCGATGAAACTAACATCGATAACTCCTTTCGATGAAACTAACATCGATAACTCCTTTCGATGAAGCTAACATCGATAACTCCTTTCAATGAAACTAACATCGATAACTCATTTCGATGAAACTAACATCGATAACTTCTTTCAATGAAACTAACATCGATAACTCCTTTCGATGAAACTAACATCGATAACTCCTTTCGATGAAACTAACATCGATTTATTTAACTCGACGAACTTAACTCGACTAACTTAACTTGACTCGACTAACTCGACTTACTTGGTTCGACCAATTCGATTCGATTAACTAGGCTCGACTAACTTGACTAACTTAACTCGACTTACTTGGTTCGACCAATTCGATTCGATTAACTAGGCTCGACTAACTTGACTAACTTAACTCGACTTACTTGGTTCGACCAATTCGATTCGATTAACTAGGCTCGACTAACTTGGTAGAACCACCCGATCAACTCAACTTATTTGACTTAACTTATTTCTCAACTCGATCAACTCGATTAACTCCTATCGAATAACTAATATTCGATTAAACTCCATTCGCTTGACTCTAGATCGCAGCGATCACAATGGTTACGCCTGACTACCTCAGGAAACATCCAACCGCCGTAGGCTATTTACAGCCCTGAGAATTACGCTAGCAGTCGTACAAGATGGCAACTTACCCTGAATACTATGTTTGACTAACTCTGTCTCAAATAACTATATTTGATTAACTCTTGTTCATTTTAACTCTAATCAATTAACTCTAACTAATTAACTCCAACTGGTTAACTCTAACTGATTAACTCTAAATGGTTAACTCTAACTGATTAACTCTAACTGGTTAACTCTAACTGATTCACTCTAACTGGTTAACTCTAACCGATTAACTCTAACTGGTTAACTCTATTTGACTAACTCGACTTGACTAACCCCTTTCGAATAACATATTCGATTAACTAACTTTCGAATACCATATTCGATTAACTAACTTCGAATACCATATTCAATTTCTCCTTTCGAATACCATATTCGATTAACTAACTTCGAATACCATATTCGATTAACTAACTTCGAATACCATATTCGATTAACTCCTTTCGAATGTCTATATTCGATTAACTAACTTCGAATACCATATTCGATTTCTCCTTTCGAATGTCTATATTCGATTAACTAACTTCGAATACCATATTCGATTTCTCCTTTCGAATGTCTATATTCGATTAACTAACTTCGAATACCATATTCGATTTACTTTATTCACTTTATAAAGATTTCCTTTTTAACAACGTTTTATTCATTTGAAAAGATTTACTTTTAAATAATGGTTCTACACATTAAAAATGATTTCTTTTTTTATAACGTTTCCTTTTCAATTCTATTTGTAAATGGTTTACAAATATTTCCTTTTCAAATTTATTCTTGAAATATTCTAACTCCTTAAATCCTCTGAAAAATTCACCATAACCTCCTTTGTATCGGGAGCATCGGTAAAATCCCCAAACTCGCCACACAGGCCTTTCCATTCAAAAAGAAATGTTTTGAATTTATTTCCTTTTCAAATATCTTCTATTTATAAATATTCCAATTTATAAACATTTCTTATTTATAAATATTCCAGTAGGATTCCTCCAACCTGTTTCCCTGCATCACAGATGTTAGATAATAGAATATCATCGATTTCACTTCACTGTTAAATATTCTGATAAACAGAATCGACATATAGATATTTAACAGTTTATATATATATATACATATATACATACATATATATATATATATATATAATATTTCTACTAACTGACTAGCAGTTCAATCAATCAACCAACACACAACAATCAACAGATGATTAACAGTTCTAAGAATACATTATAAAAATATAACTGTTCAGAGTTGGTGAGTTTTACTCACATTGGCGCATTAACCGTTAAATATCGGTTTGCGTTATTTGATTTCGACAGACAATTTATTTCACCATAAATTGTAACGAGCTCGGATTCACTCCTAGTCAGCTCCGTGGTGTAGCCACCGTCCTTACGGTCCCAACGCGACTTACGGTTTGTCAATCTGATACCGTATGGCAAAGTTATGATATCAAGAAGTTAATATTACATTTAAATTTAAATAAACTTAGATTAAAATTTGTGATGGGCCTTCACCTTCATAACCAAACCGGCCCAATTCCATAACGACTCGAGCCCAAAACCTCTTCTCTCCAAAACCGAAATGTCGTGCTCCAGTTTTGTTCCTCAGCCATTTCCCATTTTTAATCCTCCATCTTTCCTCATACACACCACTGAATCATCTCTCGACTTCACCATTTCTCTCCTCACCTCAAACCGCACACCATCATCACCCCAAAGTTCAACTCGTTACTCGAATACTGCCTCGCGTCGAGCAGCCCTAGACCTCGACTTCAGGAAAACCCACGACCCAAAAATACTTCGAAAACCACCAGAAATCCAGGACAGAGGTTAATTCATGCCCTCAATCCAAATACGATCTCAGAAATTCGCACCATGTCTTCAATATCCCGATTTCACTAACCCTAGCAATTACTGTAAACTGACGAGTTCATCCAACATGCATCGCAGGCCACAAATTGGATACCGAATCGAACAGCATACATCAGGGAATCCATATATATTGGTTTCAGGATTTATATAAATTTGGTTGATTTTCTTTTGATTTTTAAGTATACGATTTTTGCTTTTTCCTGAAATGAGATGGCGGCTTGTTGGTGTGTTGACTTCGGTGGAAAAAAATTAGGTTAAGGGAGTTAAGAGGTGTATTTATAGGATTTTTAGTTTGGCTGTGTCTATTAACACCTCATTAATTGCTCTTCATCCCCCGTCCAAATTATAGAATTAATAATACCAATTTTTCCCTCAAACAATTAATTATCTATTTTGTTAAATGTAATTAATAATTTCAATTATTGTTCACTATGACATTAATCGAAATCAACCAACATTTCAAAGGCGGGTTGATTTAATCAATTCAGTCCTCAAATGCAATTCAGTAAAATCGTTTTCTAACTTCGATCAAAATGAGAAAACAAATTAAAAACCACTATGATGCCGCTGTTTTGATATTTTTTTGGCATATTTGTTTCCCTGTTGTTTGCTTCTTCTTTTTTTCATTGCGGATAATAGATTGTAAAGTTGTTATTGTTTTGATGAAGAAACGAAAAACAATAAAATGAAGTATAAAAGAAAGAAAAGAAACACAGATAATGAAAGAATAAGGACATTTTAAGAATAAACGGGGTGAGAAAAGAAAAAACTGGGGTGAATACTATTTTTTAAAATTACCGGGGTGGGAAGAGCAACTTGTGGGATGCTAATAGATGGAGCCTTTTAGTTTAGATATTTTCAAGGAGATATTTTTAGATATTTTCTTTTGATATTCTTTCTACCTTCTAAAAATTCGTGTGATTACATACGATACCCAAAAATCACCAAACTGGACATACTACTACAGTTCGACATTACGGTCCCAACGAAACTGGTTTCGTCGAATTCCGACTCCGTCTGCTCACACAGCATATTTTTAACCGTTAGAATACTGAATGTTTTTCACTCTAAAAATCCGTACGGCCACACACTAACTCTAAAAATCACCAAACTTGGAATCTAACAATAATTTGATGTTACGGATCCAACAAAATTAGTTTCGTCGAATTCCGACTTCGTTTGCAAAACCGGCTATTTTTAAAGCTCTAGAGACCCATTTAAATATATAAATATATTTAAATATTATTAAATTAAATATAAATAAATTTATATTATCGTATATCTTCACATATGATATCGTCCAGCTCCAGAATATCATATCAGAATATACAGTTTGATATTTCAGATTCCAGATTATCTCGATATTCAGTTTTATATCGAAAATCCATAAAGGAAATCCACAGCGACTTTTCTGAAATTTGGTTTGGACGAACATCAAAATCAACACGATGAAATCCCGATTTTTCTCTTCCACTAGAAAGATATACTCCACCAGCTCCACACGTTTCTTGTTTCACAGAAATCCGACTTAAAACGAATACTGTACATTCAGTTGAAGTTCGAATCGCCAATTCACGAACTGCAGCGCCATTTCAAGCTCGATTTTAATTATAATATAATTATACGTTCAAACTGTCGTCGATTGAAAATATTCGTCAATATAATTCAACTCTAAGCTGAATTAAATCTTAGGGATGACCCCGTTCATAGAATATTGTGATTTCCAATATTTTTGATTATTTCTGAATTAAATATATTATTTAATTTAATTAATTATTCACTATAATTAAATTAACGACGATTTATTTCCCTAAATCACTATTTATATAATTAAATAAATTAATTATAATACCTCTGACAAATGCGGGTCATTACAGGGCTGATGCAGGAAACCAAAACGTGATGATCGGCCGACCTTTTTGAAAGGTCCAAGTGTGTACGACTTGTGCAGGATCTATAATATGGCTATGCGGAATGTATGTGATAACTTAAGCTATTCAATTGTTACGCAGGTAAAAATTCGTAAACAAGAAATATATCACTAACAAATATAAATGTTGTAGATAAAGTAAAGTAGAGTAACAACACCAGGATTTTTATACTGGTTCGGACCTCCCGTCCTACGTCCAGTCCCAAAGCTCCTCTTCGGCTTTTCACTAAACAACATCCTCGCTTCACCCGGAGGAACAGGTTCACAACACTACTTGATTTGCGGCTACAAGTTTACCCACTTGATTTCACGGGCTACAAGCTTACCCACTTGATTTCACCGGCTACAAGCTTACCCACAAGACGATTACAAGAGTTTGGCCTTGAATGTGTTCTTTCTTCAACACTGATTAGTCAATGATTGAGTACAACCTTCCTATAATCTTATCCTCAAATATATATTGATGTTTGCAAAGATTTGGAAGTGGATTATCGAGTTGAATCACAAGTGTGTTAAATATGCTTGGAGATTCAAACGATAATTGAATGCTTTTGAGTGCTTTTAGAATGCTAAGAATAATACAATATAGATCAGAGAATGGAGAGAAAATTCAGTATTTTGATTGATTGAAAACTGATGTATTTATAGTAATTGAGAAGTTGCAATTGTTGGTGAAAAGTTACAATCAAAAGAAATGATTTAAATGAAGAGAAATGGATGCAACTTTTCAAGAAAGAAGATGACTCTTCATGAAATTCAAAAATAGGTTGACATGAAAAATTAATAGGTTGACAGGTTTTTGACCGTTATTTCAAAAAGCCGTTGACCTGTTAATTCTAACAGGTTGACCTGTTATATTTTAAAAATAGGTTGACCTGTTATTTTTAATAGGTTGACCTGTTTTTGTCAATATACAGTAAAAACGAGTTTTCATGCATAATTTTGAAAGCAATGAGAAGTATGATTATTTGAGGATAGATTTTAACATAAAATACTCTAAATAACCAACTTCTAACCTATGGAACCATTGAATCTTCTTTTTGTCGATCATGAAGCTTCTTCTCGTCATTAATCAAAATGATCATTAAAAGTCCTTGACTCAACATTCTCCCCCTTTTTGATTGATGACAACATAGCTTTTAAAATATGATCTCCATTGCTATCTCCCCCTGTATATATGCTCTAACTCCCCCTGAGTATATGTTCTCCCTGGACAAAAAATAACTAAATCTCTGCAAAAAGAAGGTTAGTAATCATTCTCTCCCCCTTTGTCATCGACAAAAATCGTATATGAAACACCTTTAAACATCCAACAACATTGAACACCATACGTAGAGTGTTTTACATATTAAAGATCATAACAAAACAAAACGACCTTAGTAGCAACCTTACCTAATTAAACATAGCACCAATCACATACAAGTACTAATAGAGTGTTTTAACATAAAACAGAATATAAAAGGATAGATCGAATCAATGAGGTGGCACATCTGATTCAGTCTCGTCTACTTCTTCTTCGTCTGATTCCTCCTCTTCATCTTGGTCCTCTTCCTCATCATTTCCTTCCTCAATGTATGAAGTACCACGTCCACGACCAACACGGGCACTCACTCCAGAACTAGTGCTTTCCTCCAAAGTAGACCATGTAAAAGTAGGAGGCATTGGACGTTTTCCCGGATTCTGAACATGTGTGGCTGAAGATGAAGGTCCGCAAGAAATTGCATCCCAAAGAATGCCAAAGAAAGACTTAAGCTTGTTAAAATGTTTATCCGTCTTGGTGTCTAACCGATCAAGCTTGGTATCGGTTCGCTTGAGTCTTGCTTCTAACAGAAATTGATTTCTTGCTATTTGTTCAAAAAATCCTTTGTTGTAGAATTTGGCGAAGGAATCTTAACATCTTCCGGTCTTGGAATAGGAGATTGTGATGAAGATGCTTCAGGAGGACTTCTATGTTTATATTGCTCAAATGGAATAATGGTCAAGAATGGATCCGGAAGTTTCATTCTCTTCTTTGATATTTTATCAATACACTTAGGTGTTGAAATCTTGGATTCTGGAGATTTTATTCCGCAATTCATGAGGAGACGCATTATATATTCATTGTAAAATAAATGTTTGCGAGAACGTTCATTTACCAATGATATCTCATCAAAAACCATATCAATCCAGTTGATATTGATATCACCATATATAGCATATAGCGCCTTAAAATTTTCTTTGTGGATGGCATCAAAATTACCGGTTCGTGGCAAGAGAGAATGAGTAATACAATGAAGGAGAATTCTAGCCGTAGGTCTCAATTTTATTCCTTTAGCACTTGACTTGTGATCTTCAATGAATAAATGGCTAATTTTGTCTCTAATATGAATGGGACAGAAATCAGAAGAAATTTTGTACCATTATCTGAAGATTTAAGAACTTCTTCCATTATGGACTTGGAGATGAATACTTGTTGATCACGTACAACTAACCGTAAGCAATTTGATGAATTTGTTGGCTTGTACTTCTCCAAATTGAGATTAGCACAGAGTAATTTTATCATAATGTGATTAATCTCAACATTAATGTCTTCAAAACTAAGAAGAGATGCTATTTTTGCTTTGGTTGCAATTTCTTTAACATCATAGAGGAGAAAATCGAAGTATTTGATAAACATCCCTTCATGAATGGTATAATCTTTCATCTTATTCCATCTTGTTATAGCAATCGGATCCTTAAGCCAATGTTTGATTTGAGCATCTATGGGTTGTTGTTGAGAAGTACAAGAAGAAGTTTTTGATTTCTTTGATTTTGGAGCCATTGAAGAGAAGGTAATGGAGTTTGAGGAGTTAGGATTTGAAGAAAAGTGTTGATTTGAGTAATGAAGAGGTTAAAAACGAAATAGTGTGTTGATATTGGTGGTTAAACCGACTATTGGATGTTTAAAAACAGTATAACCCGAAAACGGTCGACCTAAAATAGTATACCGGTCGACCTAATTAGTTTCTGGTTTGAAATCGAAGAAAAAATGCTAAAGACGGTCGACATAAAATTGTAACCGTTCGACCGGATTCTATGGTGTTGAATTCGAAAACTTTAAAAGCCCGGTCGACCTGTGCATAAATTTCGGTCGACACTTTTTTTTATATTTTGCTGAAACTTTTTCGGTTGACATAAAATTTATGACCGGTCGACCGTGAAAATTCTCTGGAAATTTTTGTCTTAAAAACCGGTCGACCTAAAATTATTACCGGTCGACCTGTTCGTGTTTCAAGACACCGGTCGACATCTTTTTTCCAACCGGTCGACCTAGATAATTCTCTAGAAATTAAAAGTGTACAAACCGGTCAACCGAAAATTATCTACCGGTCGACCGTTTTTTGATGGAAATGAATTTTCAGCCTTTTGTTGATCGAATTCAAAGCCAAACAAAGTATTATTATAAAAATATATAACATATACATGAAGTAAGAAATAAAAACATTATTAAAAACATTACAAAGCATCTCCTTTGATCTAATATAAAGAACTCATTTTCTTGGTTCCCACGAAGAGTATTTCCCACTAGCGCCTTCATTTTTGTTGAAATTTTTATCCCACGAGTTTGGTGTTCTTGTTGATGATGATGGCATTTGCGTGGGTTCATGAACATTATTCTTGTTTGAACCACAGAAAAGTGAAGCTAGTTGTTCGAGATACGTTAAGCGAGAAGAAGTTAATCTCTGCTCGTAGTACATCTCCCTTTGAAGATCAACTTGGTGTTTTTGATAGTGGTGTATCTCGTCAATTTTTTCTTTGGTTCGTGGGGAACAAAAAAAAGAGCCTTCTTGCATCGTTTTGATGTTAGAGTATTTCCAGGTGTACGAGAATTCTGATGAAAACCAGGAGGGTGCTCCGGTGTCTTAGGGGAGTAGTGTTCTTCGGACTCGGAACTTGTTATGGTGATGTGTGATTTTCGTGCACATTCATCACAGATATGAGCCATGATAATACGTTGTTTAATGGAGATTAGAGAGAAAAGTTGTCTGAGAGCACTCAAAAAAATAAAAATAAAATATAAACATATATATGGAAGGAATTTTCTATTTGGAGAAAGAAAAGAGATGGTTCGTATTTGTTTAACCATACAAAAATTCTCTTCTAAATATAGTAAAAAAAAAGACATTGGTTTCTGAATAATGTACGAACTCTTGATGTATGTTAAAAAGATTTTTACTCTTCGAGTTCTTTTCTTGAAACTAACCCTAGCTCTCTACGTAAGTTGACAAAACTTGATTCCAGTAGAGGCTTTGTAAATATATCAGCTAGTTGATTTTCCGTATTTACGTATTCAAGATTTATATTACCCTTTTCAATGTTATCTCTCAGAAAATGATGTCGAATATCGATGTGTTTAGTCCGAGAGTGGTTAACTGGGTTTTTGGATAAATTTATCGCACTCGTGTTATCACAATATATAATAGAATTCGATAAGTTTATACCGAAGTCTTTAAGTGTTTGTTGCATATATATAACTTGTGTACATGCTAGTGCCGCTGATATATATTCTGCTTCACACGTCGAAAGTGAAACACAATTTTGTTTCTTACTAAACGAAGAGACAAGTGATTTTCCAATAAAATGGCACGTACCACTTGTGCTCTTTCTATCCGTTCGTGATCCTTCGAAATCAGCATCACTATATGATACTAATTCAAATGTACATTCTTTTGGATAGAAAAGAACGAAATCTTTGGTTTTATTAAGATAGCGAATTATACGTTTCACTGCTCGTAAGTGTGATTCTTTAGGATCGGCTTGAAAACGTGCACACAAACAAACACTCATCATAATGTCAGGACGACTAGCTGTTAAATATAATAGAGAACCTATCATACTACGATATAACTTCTGGTCAACATTCTTTCCAAATTCATCTTTTTCAAGATGTGTGGTCGTACTCATAGGAGTTGGTTTACCAGAGGTATTTTCTAGTCCGAAGCGTTTAACTAGATTTCCGCAGTATTTTTCTTGATTGATAAACATACCATTTGAAAGCTGTTTGATTTGAAGACCAAGGAAATATGATAGTTCTCCCATATGTGACATTTCAAATTCTTTGGTCATAATATTTGCAAATTCTTTGCAAAGTTCATCGTTTGTTGAACCAAAGATAATGTCGTCTACATATATTTGGATAACTAATATATCTTTTCGAGAATGTTTAATGAATAAAGTCTGATCAACTTTTCCAATTTGAAATCCAGAATCTATGAGATAGCTTCTTAATCATTCATACCAAGCACGAGGTGCTTGTTTCAATCCATATAAAGCTTTCTTAAGTTTATATACATGATCCGGATATTTCTCATGTACGAACAAAGGAGGTTGTTCGACATATACATTCTCTTTGATAAACCCATTTAAAAAAGCACTTTTGACATCCATTTGAAAAGTTTGAAATCATGATGACATGCAAAGGATAGTAAGATTCGAATTGCTTCTAATCGAGCTACGGGAGCAAAGGTTTCTTCATAATCGATACCTTCTTCCTGATTATATCCTTGTGCAACTAATCTTGCTTTATTTCTAGTAATGTTCCCTTGTTCATCGGACTTATTTTTATGTACCCATTTGGTTCCTATAACTGATTGATCAGTCGACCTTGGAACAAGTTCCCACACATCATTGCGCTCAAACTGGTTTAGTTCTTCTTGCATGGCAATGATCCAGTATTCATCAGTAGCAGCTTCCTTAGGATTTTTAGGTTCGATATTTGAGATAAACGCAACATGACCCATTTGATTAAGTTGACTCCTTATTCTAATTTGTGATGTTACTTCTCCAATAACATTTTGAACTGGATGATCTCTTAGAATTCTCGAAGGAGATCTAAATCTTGGTGGAGAAGGTACAATAACAAGTTGAGGAATATTCTCAACAATTTCTGAGTCAGAATCATTATTTGTGATGGTAGGATAATCAGTGACTATTGTTTCTTCGTCATCCGATTTATTATGAGATGGTTTATAGAATTCGTCAAAAGATACATGAAGTGATTCTTCAATAGTTTTAGTTCTCTTATTGAATACACGATAAGCCTTACTTTGATCCGAATAACCAATAAAGATTCCTTCATCGACTTTTGAATCAAATTTACCAAGATGATCTTTCGTGTTTAAAATAAAACATTTTGAACCAAAAACTTTGAAGTATGAAATATTTGGCTTTCTTTCATTAAATAATTCATAAGGTGTATTTTTAGTAAGAGGTCGAATGGATACACGATTCAAAACATAACATGCAGTTGCTATAGCTTCTGCCCAAAAATGTTTTGGTAAAGTACTTCCATTTAATAATGTCCTTGCACATTCTTGTAATGTTCGATTTTTCCGTTCTACAACTCCATTTTGTTGTGGAGTTCGAGAAAATGAAAAATTATGATTAATACCTTTCTTTGTACAAAAATGTTCAAATTCATTATTTTCGAATTCTCCTCCATGATCACTTCTTATATTTTTAACCTTAAGTCCTTTTGACTTTTGAATTTTCTTGACAAAGGATTTGAAATGAGTAAACGTGTCACTTTTATTTTTCAAGAAAATCACCCATGTATAACGAGAATAGTCATCAACAATTACAAACACATATCGACTATGATTTATGGAATGTATTTGAGTAGGTCCAAATAAATCCATATGCAATAACTCAAGTGGTTGTAATGTTGATATTACCTTCTTAGATTTAAATGATGATTTTGTCAATTTTCCTACTTGGCAAGCGTCACAAAGATTGTCAACTTTAAAGCTAAGTTTGGGTAAACCTTTAACTAGTTCGTTCTTGGCTAGCTTGTCAATAGTTCTAAAGGACAGAAACGTTTGTGCCATAGCCATGGATCATTATCATTTGCTACAAGACACATATCTGAATTATGATTGATATTCATATTCAGAATATAGATGTTTCTATCTCTATGTCCTTCAAAAGCTATATTTTGATCTTTATCTAAAATACTACATTTATTATCCGAAAAAGAAATGATAAAAATTTTGTCGCACAATTGACTGATACTTAATAAATTATGTTTCAAATTCTTAACTAACATGACATTTGTAATAAGAGGTGAGTTAGATGTACCAAAATTGCTCACATCGCCTTTGCCGATGATATAGCCTTTTGAATTATCTCCAAAAGTGACTGGACCACTATCCGAATACGTGATATTTGTTAATAAGCTCTTGTCTCCAGTCATATGCTTTGAGCAACCACTGTCCAGTATCCACTTTCCTCTTTTCTTAAGTGGGACCTACAAAAAATAAAGTTAAGTCTATGGTACCCACTTTTTATAGGGTCCTAAGAGTTAGGTCTTAGGAGTCCAAACCCATACGGGTCCTGAGACGACCCGAATTCCCGTTCTCACGGCAACAAGGTTATCTTTTGGAATATAACACAGAAACATATAATAGCAGAACAAAATTAAATAAATACACCAGAATGAACAACAAAATATACTGGATAAAAGTAATCATCAGAGTTACCCAGTATACAGGATCTTACTTAGTACAAATACAGTTCAGCTATACATAAATGTCTACAGCGGAAATAAACAAAATATGTACAATAGGAGCTGAACAGCATAAAAAGAAATAAATGATAGAATCCATCTTCAGCTCCAGCTATCCAGAAAGAACCAGCTAAACCTGAACACAAGGCTGCCCGTGTAGAAAAAGGGGCACCCGAGTTTGAAAGTGAAACAAACTACGAGTCAGTCATGGGACTGGTATGAGAAATCCACTCAACACATATATAATTGGCTAATCACAGGACCACGCCACTTTCGTGGAACGGGTTTACTCCATTGGATTGCCAGTGCTTTAAAACAAATCTTTCTTTTAAACATCGCTATGCTTTTTATAAAAATGAAACCGTTATAAGACTCAGTTCCCATCACACAATGCAACGCAAACCGGAGGATAGAGTTTTTACCTTATAACGGCTAAGATATGCTTGATACGAATAAAACAAAGGCAATTGATATTATTGCTAGTGTCTATATGTTTGAAAACACTTTCAAATCATAACTATCAATCATAGACGGCATGGGTACCATATATCATGTCGCCATATATATATACAATCAAAACCGCATCGTCTCGTATTTGGAAATTGGATTTCCGTCATGAACCAAGGCAAAAGATAGTCCTCACCGAATTCGAGACGCTCTAGCCCGCCCCTCAGGCAAGTACTCAGTCAAGCCTTTGGATCGTCAGGGCCGGTCCACCGATGTGGATTAAAATTCCTGAACACTGCGTTTCCCCACCCTTTGGGGTGTAAATGAGCCAACGAATGACTCCATCGGACCCGGATCGTCCGATCAAACCGAGGCGCCTCGCAACAGCAACAACCACATAGGTGAAAAGTATATAAATGTCAGGGCTGGTAGGTCACTGACACCACCCTAGCTAGAAAGAAACGCAGGCCCTCCCTGATGTCCTTCTCCCGTTTTAGGTTCAAACCGGGGTGTGAGGCTCGCGAATTCACTTTATACACAAAGCTACGCGACACAGGCGGTGCTTTGATCATCACCACAAGACTTTGCTTTTCAACAGAAGCCCTGATCACTGCATCTTAGCATGCCACACAGGCAATTCATACCGTGCACTGATGGCTATCAATCACACAGAACAAATTCCAATGTCGGACACACAGTCCATTTACAAGTCCGTTCTGGGTCTGAACGAAACCGGAGGCACTAAATACCTCGCAAACCCTTCGACCAACACGTACGTCTGAACGATCACCACTCATTATCCATATTTCGGGATGCCTCCCAATCAGGACCTCGGTTACCATCCAAACGAGGTGAAGATCTCCGGTCTTCGACCATCGTCTTCATCTTCGAATTTCAATCGTCGGTCGATTATTCGAAATGAGAATTAACTCGGCCTTTTCAAATAATTCACGTATATTTAGAATTTCAAATCGATTTATTTCAATGGTTAAATTATTCGACAACACCAATTGTGTTCTTTATATAGTTTTCACACCAAACACATTCAACCATCAAGCATCACATAAATCAAGCAAATTCAGTTTATTTCCATTCCATATCGCTTACGATATTTTATAACTATTTATCGCTATTTTTATTTATTTTAAAATAGCCATTTTATTCAAAACGACGCTTCGGGCCATAAGGCGGCCGTGGCGCTGTTTTTCTTCAGATTTGATTTACACATATCTGAAAATCTAACCGTTGGATCTTCACAAAATTTACATCATTAGAAAGGTCTTTTCAAAACGAATCCAACGGTTCCAGTTTCGGGAAAATCCGACGGTCGGATCTCCCGGTACAATCGTTTGAAATTTCGATTTCAAAATACGAACTGCAGCGTCGTTATTCGATTAAATATAATTATATTTATATATATAAATAAATATAATCGTTTCTGGCGCTGTTTTTCTTCAGAATTGAATTAAACATTCCAGACAATCCAACCGTTGGATTTTAACAAGGTTGGTGCCGTTGGAAAGATTATTCCAAGGCGAACCCGACGGTTGAGGTTTCGGGAAAATCCAATGGTCGGATTTCCCGTACTAGTCGTTTGAAATCACGGTTTCAAAATACGAACTGCACGGCTTCGTTTCGTTTTAATTTTATTTATATTTATATATTTATATAAATATAGTTCATTCAACGATTTTCATATCGTTTTCAATTCAAATATTTTTCTAACACCTTAAATTTTGGAAAAATTTCGCCATAACCTCCACTGCACCGGGAGCGTCGGGAAATCGCAAATAGCGTCCCGGTCCTTCTAGTCTCAAAAAGAAAAAGAAGAAGCCAAGCGGCTAGCCAATAGGCTCAAAATCATCACCCAAACAAATCAGTAAATGTGTACCTATTTGTCGGGCACAAAATTTTATTCCTCTTCTCTAGCCTCTTTGCTATAACCTGTTCAAAGAATATTGCATGTACATATGTATACAGTTCATATCATTTTTCATTTTCTATTCGATTTCATATTCGATTTCTATTTGGTTTAAAAACACCATTCATTATAATGTTACATAAATAGATGCAAATCACTTCATTAGCTAATTAATGAATATTTCAACTCATATATGTTTATTTTGAACAAGTGGCTATTTTCAACATTTCACATTTCAACGATTTTATGCATACAATAAAAAATGTGATTTTTATTGTAAAACAATTCATTTCAAAACACTACTTTTCTATATAGTTCATATAGTCGATAAAAGGTGATTTTTATTATCAAACAGTTTATTTCAAAATATGAATACCATTCAACACATGAATTTCTAAACAACGAATGAATATCAATTCAACACATGAATGTTTTCAATAGTTTTTTAGATATAGATAAAAATGTGATTTTTATTATCTAACAATTTATTTCAAAATATGAATACCATTCAACACATGAATTTCTAAACAACGAATGAATATCAATTCAACACATGAATGTTTTCAATAGTTTTTAGATATAGATAAAAATGTGATTTTTATTATCTAACAATTTATTTCAAAATATGAATACCATTCAACACATGAATTTCTAAACAACGAATGAATATCAATTCAACCATGAATGTTTTCAATAGTTTTTAGATATAGATAAAAATGTGATTTTTATTATCGAACTATTTATTTTAAAATATGAATACCATTCAACACATGAATTTCTAAACAACGAATGAATATCAATTCAACCATGAATGTTTTCAATAGTTTTTAGATATAGATAAAAATGTGATTTTTATTATCGAACTATTTATTTTAAAATATGAATACCATTCAACACATGAATGTTTTCTATAGTTTTAAGCATATGAAAATAATTCAAACACACAAATATTATTCAAAATTTCGGCAGCATAACGGCAGGGTAGTTACACCGGCACCGTCCCTAGTACGGCTCCTCGCTCTACCTTAAAACCTCGCGGTTTTTGACAATGGGAAACATGCATCTAGTTCGCACGCAGGCGGCATGTATATATATTTATTTCAATTCCACAAACTAATCCTATGTGGTTTCAACCAAGTATTTCACAACCACCAATGGGTATTTTTCAACCACAATCAACCAATATCAATCACAAACAATCCCAAACAACTATTCGCTATCAATCAAATTTCCACAACAATTTCAACCAATAAATATCGTCCATGGTTTGTGGACGAGGGGCGTATATATATATATATATATTTATATATAGCAATTCACTTTTACTTCACACATATATATATAAATTTTAAATCAGAAATCTCACCAATAGCTATCCAACTGCACGACTCTTCTTAATAGAAATCTTCGCCTATTTTTCGCTTTCACCCGTATTCTCTGCATATGTAAAAATCGAATTTTTACGATGCTATTCAATATATAAAAATATGATTTTTACTTTCGCTTTCAACATATAAAAATATGATTTTTACTTTCGCTTTCACATATAAAAATATAATTTTTACTTTCGCTTTCACATATAAAAATATGTTTTCTATTTTTGCTTTCAATATAAAAATATGATTTTTACTTTCGCTTTCAACATATAAAAATATGATTTTTACTTTTGCCAAAAGAAATCAGTTTTATTCTTTTACAAAATCAATTTGTTTTATGCTTTTTAAAACCAATTCAGTTTTAAGCTTTGCAAGAAAACCAGTTTTTATCTTTTTAAAACAAAATAGTTTTTACTTCTTTATTCTTTTTTTTTTTTTTATAAATGCAGTTTTAAACTTTTAAACACAAAACAGTTATAAACTTTTAAAAACAAAACAGTTATAAAAAATTTTTTCTCTGTTTTAAAATTCAAGTTTTTATTTTTAAAAATAAATCAGTTTATATTTCTAAAAATAAATCAGTTTATATTCTTTTCTCCTTTTTCAAAAAAATCAGGTTTTAAACTTTTTATAAAATTCAGTTTAATACTTATTAAACAAATCACAGTATTTAAGAATTAAAATAAAAATAAAAATAAAATAAAACACTTGCTTTTACCTGCGAAGGGGGGGGGGAAGAAAAGGCCTCGGCAGCGGGAGGCGGTTCAAGGAGGTGCGGCGGCGCTAGGGCTTCAAACGAGGGAGGCGCTTCAACGGGGGGGTTGCGCGACGTCTTCGCGAGGGCTCGAGGCTTCCAGGGGGGGGGCGCGGCGATGCTTCGATCTATGGGGGGGGGTTCCTGGTGGCGGTCGGCGTGGGCTTGGAGGAGTAGGCGGTGGATCGATTCAGGGGGCGGTGTCGCTGGCTTTAGGGTTTTCCTTTTCTTTTTTTTTTTTCTTTTTTTTTGTTTAACTGAATCGGGGGGGGGGCCAGAAAGGAGATAAAGGGGAGGGAAAGAATTTTTTTTTTTTTTTTTTTTTTTATTATTTAATTATTATTTTTGCCAATAGGTTGACTTTTACACACGACCTCGAAACGAGGCCCACCGCCTGTCGTCCATAGCGTTTTACCCCCATTCTGAACACAATGGGATATGTATCGCTAGCTGATTTGATCGTTACAATCAGTTTCCTTTTGAATTTTCATTTAAATCACTATATTGAATTTTAAACGCACATTTCAAATTACCGGGGTCACATACTAACTAGAAAATTTCCAGAAAAATATTTTCTAGCTTCGTATTGACGATACGGTCCTAACAAAACTAGTTTCGTCGAATTCTGAGACCGTTTGAAAAATGGCCAATTTCCAGTCGATTAAAATCAACTGAAACTGGTCAAACGCGTTTTCCTTTGCCACGCTCACATATTGATTCGGAAAATTATGAAATTTGAAACCTAGCAATAACTTGACACTGCGGACCCAACAAAAGTGGTTTCGTCGAAATCCGAGGTCATCTGCAAAATGTCCATTTTTAAGGGCCTGAATTCCATAGCGACTATTCAGAATTTTCAACTGGACATATCTTTTGATTCCCGCTATCAAATTTCGATTGGTCGGATTCGTTAGAAAGATATTATCAATCAGATTCCATTATTTTTGGTTTCACTAAAATCCGGATTGTTTTGCACCCGGTATATTCAATTGAAGTTTGAAATCGAATTATCGAACTACCGCGCCATTTTCAATTCTATACATAATTATAATTAATTATATTGGTTTTCAAATGTCGATTCAAACTCATTTTCATCGCCATTATTTAAAATATTTATTTTAAATATTTAAAATCCATTATTTTAGCCAATTTAAAATTTTTAAATTGGTTCAGATTTTCTGGGTCGTTACAATCTCCCCCACTTAAAACTTTTCGTCCCCGAAAAGGAATAAAGTCGAAAGTGGTTTGATAAATCTACAATCCCACAATACAACAACCAATTTGTTTCTAATATTCAGAGTATAGAATAAACAATGCGCATCCATGGGTAGGAAAAATAGCAACAGAATAGAGAATTAAATGGTAATGCAAGGTAAAGTAAATGTACCTTGCACCAGAGTCAATCAGAGATATCCACTCGGCATCTGGGGTAAGCTTTCTGAATGCTCTCCTCAGTTTCCCAAGTACAATCGCGCGGATCTCCACTCCATTGCACTTTGACTAAGTGAACCTTCTTGTTCCTTAGCTCTTTGGTTTCTTTGCCGATAATCCTTAGCGGCTCTCGCCTCACAGCTAATTCTGGAGTAATTTCAATGTCCTGCTGAGCGGCTTCTTCCACGATCAAGTCTGGATCATGAACGTGCTTTCGAAGTTGAGATATATGAAATACATCATGAACTCCAGGCAACCAGTCAGGCAGTTTGACCCTGTAAGCGAGAGTTCCAATCCGTTCCAGAATAGGAAACGGACCAATAAATTTAGGCGCTAACTTTCCAGTTTTACCGAACCTGATAACTCCTCTCATCGGCGATACTTTCAAATATACATAGTCGCCTACTTCAAAGGATATATCTCTTCTTCTTTTATCGGCATAACTCTTTTGTCGGCTTTGAGCGGCGAGTAATCGCTTCTTAATAAAATCGACTTTGTCGGCAGCTTCTCGAATCATATCAGGCCCTAACACAAGTCTATTTCCAGGCTCGACCCAACAAGCAGGAGATCGGCACGGTCTACCATACAATGCTTCGAATGGCGACATTGTCAGACTTGCCTGGTAGCTGTTGTTATAAGAGAATTCAGCCAAGTGCAGATGGTCTTCCCATGATCCACCGAAATCTATAACACAAGCCCGCAATAGATCTTCTAAAATGCGATTCACCCTCTCAGTCTGACCGTCTGTCTGAGGATGATAAGCGGTGCTTAGGTTTAACTTCGTTCCTAACTCGACTTGAAATGCTTCCCAGAATTTGCTAGTGAATATTGTATCTCTATCACTGACTATACTGAGCGGCACTCCATGTAGTCTAACTATTTCCCTGAAGTATATTTGCGCCAGACTCTGAGCGGTTCTATTTGATTTGACAGGTATGAAATGGGCGGTCTTCGTGAAACGATCTACGATCACCCAAATACTGTCATTTCCTTTCCTGGTTCTGGGCAAACCATCGATGAAATCCATGGAAATATGCTCCCACTTCCAGCCAGGAACTTCTAGCGGTTGTAATAATCCAGCCAATTTCTGTTGGTCGCTTTTGACTAGCTGACAGGTGGGGCATCGGCTTACATATAAAGAAATGTCCCTTTTCATCGACTTCCACCAGAAAGTGCGTTTGATGTCATTATACATTTTGCTTACTCCCGGATGGATACTGAGTTTTGACTTATGGCATTCATCCAATACTTCCTTTCGAAGTTCAGGAATGTTAGGAACGCATATTCGACCTTTGAGCCTTAGAATCCCCTCATTATCAACTTGAAAACTCGAGGGTTCGCCTTGTTGAATTATCCTTCTGATCTTCTGAATGAAGTGATCATCCTCCTGAAGAGCAGATATCTTATCTAGCAATGAAGTCGTGATAATAAAACTGGCAATCATTACATTCTTTCTGCTTAATGCATCAGCCACGACATTGGCTTTTCCTGGAGTATATATAATTTCAAAGTCATATGCTGCAAGGAACTCCAGCCAACGTTGCTGCCTCAAATTTAAGTCCTTCTGAGTGAACAGATACTTTAACGACTGGTGATCTGTAAACAGTTCGAATCTCTCGCCCAGAAGATAGTGTCTCCAGATTTTCAAAGAGAATATGATAGCCAATAACTCAAGATCATGAGTTACATAGTTTTTCTCGTGCGGCTTCAGTTGACGGCTAGCATAAGCAATCACTTGGCCCCTCTGCATTAACACTGCACCAAGGCCTTCTCTAGAAGCATCAGTCCATACTTTTAAATCTTGGTTGCCATCGATGATGGTTAACACTGGAGTTGTCGTTAATCTTAACTTTAGCTCTTCGAAAGCCTCCTCACTTTCTTGAGTCCATTTGAACTTAGAATGCTTCTTTGTAAGCTTCGTTAAGTGGCCAGATATCTTAGAAAAGTCTTTAACGAACTTCCGATAATAGCTAGCCAATCCGAGAAAGCTGCGGACTTCAGTGGGAGTACTGGGCTGTTTCCAATTTTGAATTGCTGTGATTTTGCTTGGATCCACAGCGATTCCATCTTTCGATACGACATGGCCCAGAAATTTCACTTCGTCTTGCCAGAATATACATTTGGAAAACTTTGCTTTCAATACATTCCTTCTGAGGATTTCTAACACTTGTTCCAGATGCTTTTCATGTTCGGCCTTTGATTTAGAGAAGATTAGAATATCATCAATAAAAACCAGAACGAATTTATTCAAAACCCCTCTGAACACTCTATTCATCAGATCGACGAAATAAGCTGGAGCGTTACATAAGCCGAACGGCATTACTAACCACTCGTAGAATAAGTCGGGGCCTCTGAACGCTGTCATTGGAACACACTCTTCGGCAATTCGAAGTTGATGGAAGCCTGTAGCTAGGTCCATTCTTGAAAATACTTGTGCTCCGTTTAATCGATCCAATAAATCATCAATTCGCGGCAATGGATATTTGTTCTTTATAGTTTGCTTGTTCAAATCACGATAATCCACACATAGACGTAGAGTACCATCAGATTTTGGGACAAACACTACTGCTGCACCCCAATCAGAGAAACTAGGCCTGATCAGACCCTTCCATACTAGCTGTCGTGTTTGATTGTCTAATTCCTCTTTCTCTTTCAAGGACATTCTTCGAATAGCGTGAACTATCGGCCTTGCATTGGGAATTAAAGCAATTTTGAAATCTATTTCTCTCTGCGGAGGTAAGCGAACAACTTCTTCGAACACATCCGCATAGTTCTTGACGACAGGAATGTCTTTGATGAGGTCAGGAATATTCTCAGTGATTTCAGGAATATTTTCAATTTGGGCTGGAGAAACATTCAAAGCTGCCCAGAAGTCTTTCCTATTAGCATTCTGACCTTCACAGGGAATGGTTATATAACCCCCTGATTTAATCTTAGCTCTAACAACCCTCTCGGCGCATCTAACCTCTGCTTCATATTTGGTTAACCAATCCAATCCCAAAATAAGATCGAATTCATCAAAATTCATGACGACAGAGATAATAGGGAATTTATAGCAAGAAAAAGAGACGGGTACTGCACAAACCCAACTGAGATTGATGGAACCTCCAACTGGATTTCGGACAGTCATTGGCTCTTTGAGCTTCTTCACATTCAAATCCAACTTCTTGACTACCCCTTTGGCAATGAAACTTCGTGACGCGCCTGTGTCAAACAGTACTTTGACTGGAATGTTTTTGACAGTAAGCGTGCCTTCTAAAACATCGGCCCTTTCTTGACTAGCTGAGGGCTCAGAAGTTTCTGCTACTTCATTTATACATACGGCTTCAGATTTCTTTAAGAGTTGGCACTCCCGTGCAATATGTCCTGCCTGGCGGCACTTATGGCATCTCCTTTCCCCATGTGGGTTCTTTTGTTTCTTAGTGGGCTTAAATCCACTTTTCCTTCGTTTGTTCCAAGATTTGCAACTTATCGCCAAATGCCCTTTTCTATTGCAGCTTGAGCACGTGGCGGTCATTATTCGTTCTTTTTCGGATCTGGCCCTTTTTCGATTTACTTCGGGCTCCTTACCGACTTCAGACGTCGTACTAGCCTCAGGAATATCAGTTTCCGACTCTGCTATGTCACTAGAACTGACTTCTTCTTCGTCGCATAACATTCCTTTCTTATGGAGATCTTCATACTGATAGGCCATGTAAATCATCTCTGGAAAAGGAAGCTTCACATGCCCTAATACTTTATTCTGGTATTTCCTTTGAAGCCCATGAATGAATCTCAGATTTTTCCTCTTCGGATTTTGAATTAGATGAGGAGCAAAGTGAGCAAGTTCGCTGAATTTCTTATGATATTCGGGAATGGTCATATCGCCTTGAATTAGATAAGAAAATTCATCGCATAGCCGTTCGGTCGCTTCGGGAGGAGTAAATCTTTCTAAGAAAATTACTTTAAATCTGTCCCAGGTGATATCACCTTCTGGATTATTTTCAATAACTGAATCCCACCAGAACAAAGCTTCATCTTTGAGAGCCCAGGAGGCCAGTAATCTTTTCTGGTCATCTCTAAGCTTTAATGCTTCGAAGATTTTCTCAGCCGAACGAATCCAAGCTTGTGTCTTCATAATAGATTCTTCACCAGAGAACGGTATTCCACCCATATTTCGATATTTGATTAATAGGGCCTCAATACCCGGTTCTGCATTCCTTCTGTTTCTGACACTCATTTTCTAGAACTTCTGCAAATGGCAGATCAAGTGTCAGGTCACAGAAAAGGTATTTTAAAATATAGAAACACATACTTCAATGTAAATGCGTCTATCAGGGTGTTATTTCATTCTGCTTTACTCATACTAGGATATTGCTGATCCTATCTGTATTGAGTTACCCGTCCTAGAACACTACTGGTTCTATTTCTGACGAGTTCGTTCAAATGTTATATTCCAGAACTAAGCTTAACCAAAGCTCTGATACCACGTTGAGACGACCCGAATTCCCGTTCTCACGGCAACAAGGTTATCTTTTGGAATATAACACAGAAACATATAATAGCAGAACAAAATTAAATAAATACACCAGAATGAACAACAAAATATACTGGATAAAAGTAATCATCAGAGTTACCCAGTATACAGGATCTTACTTAGTACAAATACAGTTCAGCTATACATAAATGTCTACAGCGGAAATAAACAAAATATGTACAATAGGAGCTGAACAGCATAAAAAGAAATAAATGATAGAATCCATCTTCAGCTCCAGCTATCCAGAAAGAACCAGCTAAACCTGAACACAAGGCTGCCCGTGTAGAAAAAGGGGCACCCGAGTTTGAAAGTGAAACAAACTACGAGTCAGTCATGGGACTGGTATGAGAAATCCACTCAACACATATATAATTGGCTAATCACAGGACCACGCCACTTTCGTGGAACGGGTTTACTCCATTGGATTGCCAGTGCTTTAAAACAAATCTTTCTTTTAAACATCGCTATGCTTTTTATAAAAATGAAACCGTTATAAGACTCAGTTCCCATCACACAATGCAACGCAAACCGGAGGATAGAGTTTTTACCTTATAACGGCTAAGATATGCTTGATACGAATAAAACAAAGGCAATTGATATTATTGCTAGTGTCTATATGTTTGAAAACACTTTCAAATCATAACTATCAATCATAGACGGCATGGGTACCATATATCATGTCGCCATATATATATACAATCAAAACCGCATCGTCTCGTATTTGGAAATTGGATTTCCGTCATGAACCAAGGCAAAAGATAGTCCTCACCGAATTCGAGACGCTCTAGCCCGCCCCTCAGGCAAGTACTCAGTCAAGCCTTTGGATCGTCAGGGCCGGTCCACCGATGTGGATTAAAATTCCTGAACACTGCGTTTCCCCACCCTTTGGGGTGTAAATGAGCCAACGAATGACTCCATCGGACCCGGATCGTCCGATCAAACCGAGGCGCCTCGCAACAGCAACAACCACATAGGTGAAAAGTATATAAATGTCAGGGCTGGTAGGTCACTGACACCACCCTAGCTAGAAAGAAACGCAGGCCCTCCCTGATGTCCTTCTCCCGTTTTAGGTTCAAACCGGGGTGTGAGGCTCGCGAATTCACTTTATACACAAAGCTACGCCACACAGGCGGTGCTTTGATCATCACCACAAGACTTTGCTTTTCAACAGAAGCCCTGATCACTGCATCTTAGCATGCCACACAGGCAATTCATACCGTGCACTGATGGCTATCAATCACACAGAACAAATTCCAATGTCGGACACACAGTCCATTTACAAGTCCGTTCTGGGTCTGAACGAAACCGGAGGCACTAAATACCTCGCAAACCCTTCGACCAACACGTACGTCTGAACGATCACCACTCATTATCCATATTTCGGGATGCCTCCCAATCAGGACCTCGGTTACCATCCAAACGAGGTGAAGATCTCCGGTCTTCGACCATCGTCTTCATCTTCGAATTTCAATCGTCGGTCGATTATTCGAAATGAGAATTAACTCGGCCTTTTCAAATAATTCACGTATATTTAGAATTTCAAATCGATTTATTTCAATGGTTAAATTATTCGACAACACCAATTGTGTTCTTTATATAGTTTTCACACCAAACACATTCAACCATCAAACATCACATAAATCAAGCAAATTCAGTTTATTTCCATTCCATATCGCTTACGATATTTTATAACTATTTATCGCTATTTTTATTTATTTTAAAATAGCCATTTTATTCAAAACGACGCTTCGGGCCATAAGGCGGCCGTGGCGCTGTTTTTCTTCAGATTTGATTTACACATATCTGAAAATCTAACCGTTGGATCTTCACAAAATTTACATCATTAGAAAGGTCTTTTCAAAACGAATCCAACGGTTCCAGTTTCGGGAAAATCCGACGGTCGGATCTCCCGGTACAATCGTTTGAAATTTCGATTTCAAAATACGAACTGCAGCGTCGTTATTCGATTAAATATAATTATATTTATATATATAAATAAATATAATCGTTTCTGGCGCTGTTTTTCTTCAGAATTGAATTAAACATTCCAGACAATCCAACCGTTGGATTTTAACAAGGTTGGTGCCGTTGGAAAGATTATTCCAAGGCGAACCCGACGGTTGAGGTTTCGGGAAAATCCAATGGTCGGATTTCCCGTACTAGTCGTTTGAAATCACGGTTTCAAAATACGAACTGCACGGCTTCGTTTCGTTTTAATTTTATTTATATTTATATATTTATATAAATATAGTTCATTCAACGATTTTCATATCGTTTTCAATTCAAATATTTTTCTAACACCTTAAATTTTGGAAAAATTTCGCCATAACCTCCACTGCACCGGGAGCGTCGGGAAATCGCAAATAGCGTCCCGGTCCTTCTAGTCTCAAAAAGAAAAAGAAGAAGCCAAGCGGCTAGCCAATAGGCTCAAAATCATCACCCAAACAAATCAGTAAATGTGTACCTATTTGTCGGGCACAAAATTTTATTCCTCTTCTCTAGCCTCTTTGCTATAACCTGTTCAAAGAATATTGCATGTACATATGTATACAGTTCATATCATTTTTCATTTTCTATTCGATTTCATATTCGATTTCTATTTGGTTTAAAAACACCATTCATTATAATGTTACATAAATAGATGCAAATCACTTCATTAGCTAATTAATGAATATTTCAACTCATATATGTTTATTTTGAACAAGTGGCTATTTTCAACATTTCACATTTCAACGATTTTATGCATACAATAAAAAATGTGATTTTTATTGTAAAACAATTCATTTCAAAACACTACTTTTCTATATAGTTCATATAGTCGATAAAAGGTGATTTTTATTATCAAACAGTTTATTTCAAAATATGAATACCATTCAACACATGAATTTCTAAACAACGAATGAATATCAATTCAACACATGAATGTTTTCAATAGTTTTTTAGATATAGATAAAAATGTGATTTTTATTATCTAACAATTTATTTCAAAATATGAATACCATTCAACACATGAATTTCTAAACAACGAATGAATATCAATTCAACACATGAATGTTTTCAATAGTTTTTAGATATAGATAAAAATGTGATTTTTATTATCTAACAATTTATTTCAAAATATGAATACCATTCAACACATGAATTTCTAAACAACGAATGAATATCAATTCAACCATGAATGTTTTCAATAGTTTTTAGATATAGATAAAAATGTGATTTTTATTATCGAACTATTTATTTTAAAATATGAATACCATTCAACACATGAATTTCTAAACAACGAATGAATATCAATTCAACCATGAATGTTTTCAATAGTTTTTAGATATAGATAAAAATGTGATTTTTATTATCGAACTATTTATTTTAAAATATGAATACCATTCAACACATGAATGTTTTCTATAGTTTTAAGCATATGAAAATAATTCAAACACACAAATATTATTCAAAATTTCGGCAGCATAACGGCAGGGTAGTTACACCGGCACCGTCCCTAGTACGGCTCCTCGCTCTACCTTAAAACCTCGCGGTTTTTGACAATGGGAAACATGCATCTAGTTCGCACGCAGGCGGCATGTATATATATTTATTTCAATTCCACAAACTAATCCTATGTGGTTTCAACCAAGTATTTCACAACCACCAATGGGTATTTTTCAACCACAATCAACCAATATCAATCACAAACAATCCCAAACAACTATTCGCTATCAATCAAATTTCCACAACAATTTCAACCAATAAATATCGTCCATGGTTTGTGGACGAGGGGCGTATATATATATATATATATATATATATATTTATATATAGCAATTCACTTTTACTTCACACATATATATATAAATTTTAAATCAGAAATCTCACCAATAGCTATCCAACTGCACGACTCTTCTTAATAGAAATCTTCGCCTATTTTTCGCTTTCACCCGTATTCTCTGCATATGTAAAAATCGAATTTTTACGATGCTATTCAATATATAAAAATATGATTTTTACTTTCGCTTTCAACATATAAAAATATGATTTTTACTTTCGCTTTCACATATAAAAATATAATTTTTACTTTCGCTTTCACATATAAAAATATGTTTTCTATTTTTGCTTTCAATATAAAAATATGATTTTTACTTTCGCTTTCAACATACAAAAATATGATTTTTACTTTTGCCAAAAGAAATCAGTTTTATTCTTTTACAAAATCAATTTGTTTTATGCTTTTTAAAACCAATTCAGTTTTAAGCTTTGCAAGAAAACCAGTTTTTATCTTTTTAAAACAAAATAGTTTTTACTTCTTTATTCTTTTTTTTTTTTTTTTTATTATTTAATTATTATTTTTGCCAATAGGTTGACTTTTACACACGACCTCGAAACGAGGCCCACCGCCTGTCGTCCATAGCGTTTTACCCCCATTCTGAACACAATGGGATATGTATCGCTAGCTGATTTGATCGTTACAATCAGTTTCCTTTTGAATTTTCATTTAAATCACTATATTGAATTTTAAACGCACATTTCAAATTACCGGGGTCACATACTAACTAGAAAAATTCCAGAAAAATATTTTCTAGCTTCGTATTGACGATACGGTCCTAACAAAACTAGTTTCGTCGAATTCTGAGACCGTTTGAAAAATGGCCAATTTCCAGTCGATTAAAATCAACTGAAACTGGTCAAACGCGTTTTCCTTTGCCACGCTCACATATTGATTCGGAAAATTATGAAATTTGAAACCTAGCAATAACTTGACACTGCGGACCCAACAAAAGTGGTTTCGTCGAAATCCGAGGTCATCTGCAAAATGTCCATTTTTAAGGGCCTGAATTCCATAGCGACTATTCAGAATTTTCAACTGGACATATCTTTTGATTCCCGCTATCAAATTTCGATTGGTCGGATTCGTTAGAAAGATATTATCAATCAGATTCCATTATTTTTGGTTTCACTAAAATCCGGATTGTTTTGCACCCGGTATATTCAATTGAAGTTTGAAATCGAATTATCGAACTACCGCGCCATTTTCAATTCTATACATAATTATAATTAATTATATTGGTTTTCAAATGTCGATTCAAACTCATTTTCATCGCCATTATTTAAAATATTTATTTTAAATATTTAAAATCCATTATTTTAGCCAATTTAAAATTTTTAAATTGGTTCAGATTTTCTGGGTCGTTACAGGTCCGGTATCCCCTTTATACAAATAATTTGGATTATGATGCACAATACTCAAAAAGTTTTGAATGTACTTGTTTCTGATAAAACTATTATTTGTTTTAGGAACCCATACTTTTATAAATTTGACATTCTTCTTTTGAGATTTCACAATCGGTTTTGGTTTGGAATATAATAAACTAAGATTTTTCTTAGCTTTAGTTTCTTGTACTACCTTATTTTTCCTTTTTCTTTTACCAAGATGTTTCTTGATAACTTGTTTCTTATATCCCAACCCTTGCTTATTTGTAGCTGATTGTGAACTCTCAATAATTTTTGTCAAATTTTCTCAACCTTTGTTAAAGTTAGAAACATTTTTAGTAATATCGTCTAACTTTGTTTGTAAACTAGCTTTTTCAAGATCTAGAGATTTAACTTTTGCTTTAAGCTCATGATTCTCAGTAGTAAGAGTATCATTCTTCTCTTTTTGAACTTCAATTTCTTGAGTCAAAAGAGATAGTTGAGAGTCAATATTAGATGATGATTCTTGAGCCTTTTCAAGTTCTTCTTCTAATATTTTCTTTTCATCTTTTAACATATCTCGTTCAAATTCTACTCTACTTAAATCAGCTTGAGCTTGTTTGCATTGTCGTTTCATATCTTTAAATTTATATATCAAATCAGCATTTATATCAAGAACTTCTTCAAAAGAAGGAATTTGTACCTCATCTTTTTTGCCATAAAGCATATATTTGCTTGTTCATTATCTGAGTCGCTTTCATTTTCGGATGAAGATGAATCTGAATCATCCCAAGTTACTGAGAATGCCTGTTTCTTTGACTTGTCCTTTTTGTGTTTGAACTTGTCATTTTCTGTCTTCTTCTTTTGTTCTGGACAATCATTTTGCATATGTCCCTTCTTATGACAGTTAAAGCATTCTACATTTGATGATGATGGTCTGCTTGATCCGAACTTCTTTCTGTTGTATCGACTAGCTTTTCGTTGCTTTAAGAATTTTTTGAATCCTTTTGCAATGAATGCTAGATCCTCATCTTCGGAATCTGGGATGTCTTCATCAGCATGAAAAGATACATTTTTCTTTTCTTCTTTTTATTCTTTTCGAGCCTGCAAGTTAGCTTCATAGGACATAAGATTTCCTATCAATTCATCTGGCTTCATGGTGGATAGATCATTAGCTTCTTCTATGGCTAATACTTTTCCTTCCCATTCATTAGTCAGTGAATGTAGGACTGTTGAAACTACATCAAAGTCAGAATATTTTTGCCCTAACCCGATAAGAGCATGATGAATAGTTTGAAACCTTGAATACATCTCATTGATTGTTTCATTTGGCTTCATTTTAAAATTTTGAAATTGACTTTTCAACAAAGATATTTTTGCTTGTTTAACCTTGTTAGTACCTTCATGAGTGCCTTTAGTGTTTGGCAAATTTGATAAGCAGTGGTACAGATACTAACACGGTTATACTCATTTTGGTCTAATGCACAAAACAACATATTTATTGCTTTTGCATTTACAGCTGCTGCTGTTTTCTCAACAGGAGTCCATTCTGCATACTCAGATGTTGGATTAATGTAACGACCCGACTTTTTGCCCGATTCTTGCCGGTAATTAAACCAACTCGAACCGTTCAAAACGTCAGATTGTTTTTGGCTTACACTGTTTAAACAGACACAGAATCACAGAGTACAATAAATTGCAGCAGAATAAAATTTTCATATAATATCAGAGTTTACAAAAATATTTGCACAGCGGAAAATATATATGATGAATACATAATTTCTTTAGCAAAGTACTCTTTTTTTAGCGCATGCGTGTCTTCACGTCTTCGCATTCTCCTTGCGTGCCTTTCCAGTTTGTCGTGAGCTGAGAATCTTCTAAAATCTGCAACGCTCGTATCTGACCCGAGCGTATTGCATAAAAGAAACACAACAAACACTCGGATCAGGATTAACTTTATTTCAAGTCAATAAACTTAAATAAATCACTTAAATATAATTTGATTAATCCCAACAAGTTGTTAACATAGTTCGAGTATGACAAATAGTGAACTACCGAAATATACATGCCAAATGGGACGAATTTTCATGCATCAGCAAATAGAGTGGTTTTAGCACAAAAGTGGCAGCGACAAGGAAATTTCAAGATGTAGCACATAATTGTCTTATAGGTAATACAGCATCTATACGGTATGCAGAAGTGTTATTGCAAAAATGGAAACTTGCATGCGCAGCATGCATGAACTAGCAGACAATTGTTTTGTTCATCATGAAGGTATATGGTAAAATGAGTATGTATTATATAAAGTATATTATAGTACAACCTGGTAACCAAACATACATAAAGTTCTAGCATGTTCAAGGTAAATGGCCAAGTCTCCTGCCACTTAAGTCCACTATAGTTTAATAACCACTTATATTTTTATAAGTATGAAGTTTCCTTTCAAAATAAAATGCAAGAATATGGCTTCAACAGCTAGTGTTATGCATGCAACCGGATAGATCTTTATATGCCAGGATTAACATGCTCCGTAAATGTTAAACTATCCCAACAAAACAAACAGGACATCAAACAAAACCATTAACTTGCAACAGCAATCGAATACACCCATAACTACCTAGTGAGGAGCGAAATTTTCGAGCTTGAAACAAATGTGTGGATACGACTTAGGACCGTATATACAAATAGAAAAGAACTAACGCTGGAACAATAAGGAACGTATGCAGCACCCATACTGGAATCCTAGAGGTAATATGAACGTTAAGGGCAAGACGCAAGTGAGACCCACATGTATACAGCAACGAACCTCTTTGGGATAGACAAGTGACAACAACAATGGCCAAACCCAGTTCAAAATCAACCGAAAAACAGCAGTTATCAAAGCGAGCAACTAAACAGCAGATCTCAACTTAAACATTAAATCAAAAGTAGCAGCAAAGAAACCCCAAAAGCATAAATTACATTTTAGTGAAAAACGAAGTTGAGAGGCTTGAAACAAAATTAACCAATCGTGAGCGAACTCACCTGTAAAACAGCGAACATTGGAGGCTTGGACAGGCGGAAATGCGAAGAGTGGTCTCTGGCTTCAGTCGGCGAAGGGTGTAGCATGCTTTGACGGTGGAGACAACAGCTACAGGTTTGGATTAAAGCAGGAAGCAGTATCGGGCTGATTTTAGGTGGTGAATGATGGTTGCTCACAAAAGAACGGTGGCGGCTCCGGTTATTTGAAGTTGCGAGGCGGAGGTCGGCACCAGGTGTAGAAGTCGGTGGTAGACGAGATTCCAGGCCAACGATTAACGGGTGAGGCGAATGGAGGAGCGGCAGGGTGGAGAGTCGGGTGCGACTATGGAAAAGGCCAGATTTTTCTGATGGGATCTTCGATTTTTGGGAAGAACGAACGAAATTTGGGGGGGAAAATATAAGTAAAAGGGATCGGTAAAGAAATGAATTAGGGGACAGTAAAATTAAAGGAGAACGGTGAGAAGATAAAGGACGCAACAGAAACAAAGGAAGGGGACACGCGGATGATAGAACTTAGAACCAAGAGTCCACGTATTGAATGAAACAAGAAAAAAATAACAAGTGTCCAAGTTATTAACAAATTAATTTTACAAGAGATATATATATATATATTAAGTGTAATACTATGAATATACCAACCAATATACAAGAGTATTCATGAAATTTCAAATGTAATCCCAAATTAATTTTCGAAACCAAATTTAAACTTGAAATAAATTATAAATAAATCTTCATGTTTAATAAAATAAAATAAAAATCAAATTTATAAATCCTCAAATAAAAATATTCCAAAATTATTTTAAAATGCTACCATACTTAAGTAAAACAAATTCTAATTCAAATAATAAAATTTAAATTCACATTTATCAAAATAAAATAAAACCAAGTTACAACAGGACTAGACTTCCAAATTTAAACAAAATCGAGTATAAAAATAAATTTCCCATACTGAATTAAATTAACTTTAAATTTCAAATGCCGAAAATTCTGGTTCGTTACAATCTCCCCCACTTAAAGCTTTTCGTCCTCGAAAAGGAGAGATCGAAAAATGAAAACAAAGTATGAAATAATTTCTCCTACTCAACATCCCGTTTTATTTCAAATCATTGAAGTACTATACATTTCTTTATATAAAGAATCATATTTCACTTCGGGATTTCAAAACAAAAATCACTTTCAAAACTTCAAGCATATTATGGAAAAATCAATATCAATATATATATTCCATTTCCTCGAGAAGTTTCTCCCCATGACAAGGTTACTCGGGAACGACCTATCGCACGAAATAGTATATATATATGACGTCTCTCCTTTCCCTGGAGCCGACCATCATAAGGACTCAAAAATCCCAAATCACACACACACCCTTTCTTTAGTCACGGGTTACCCAATTCCATGGTTCATATCAAATCATTTCATATCCCGAAGGTATAAATCATTTCGCAACAATAATTCGCAAATACTTCCAATCATAATATTGTTGTTTTTCAAATATTCCCAATATCGGGATTCAAGTCGTTGAAATCTCTTTAGTTTATAATAAACTATTCATCATATCCAAAATAATTTGGAAAACAAGTTCAATCAATACGATTTTCTTAATAACAAGTAAGCTTTTCAATTTTCACAAAAAAAGCTCTTTATAAAAATCGTATAAATTCATTAGATCAAATATCATTTAAATAGCTTCAAAACATTCCCAAGACGAAATGTTCAACAGCTTCAAATCAAAATCTCAGTAATCATTTACAAGTCATATAGTTGAATAACCCTTTCTATCATCCAAAATTCTTTTCACAAAATATAGGACTTCATATTCATTCTTATTTCAAATATCATGTTTTGTTGAAAAGGTCACATTATCAACTAGTCGAAAGAAAAACTCTTGAAACATTTCTATAAAAATACCATCACGCTTCCGCTACGCACTCTGATTAAGCATATGTATGTATACCCGATGCGTACATGGATCTAGTCAAGTCGAGATATATAAACAGAAGTTTGATATCAAAATGAGCGTCACAAAGCATGACGGTTCAAATCAAAAATACTTATCCAAGTCCAAGATAAAGGGTATGCATGAGATTACTCAAGAACAAACGGTTCGGGCGATGTAACTATCCTAAGCCAAGATGGGAAAATCGGATGCACACAAGGATACAAGTATTGCAGTTCAATCATGGAACACTCGACTTTTTTTTTTCATCATTAATTTTCACTTAAGTAATTCTTATTCAAAATCTCATGTTCTCTTGCATCATAATCAATTACTTGTTAAGTAATTTATGTCCAATTCAACCATAACAATTTTCAAGTGGGGTAATTAAACCTTCTCCCCTACTTAGATCATTTGTTAAAATTTGATTAAATTCGATTGTCAACTTTGAAGTAAGGGGTTATTCTGAACATATGTTTTTACATTTTATGTATTTCTCGACGTCTTAACTGGAACGATACATCTTCCTCACTTCTGAAATTTGAAAATAAACACTGATGATGTCCGGCTCATCAACAGAATCATTCTCAAATGACTAAAGTGCGAATCTATATTTATTTAGCACACAAAGAATTTAGCACATACGTTAGCTAGGCGTATGTCCATAAAATCTTCATGTACTCAATAATCTAGCCTTGACGTCAAATAAAATTCTTGCAACTATTTTCAGTACACTTTAATTTCTTTTCAAATCAAAAATTTCTGAATTAACGACATCGTTATATGTATCTTCCATAAAGTTTCGAAAACTTTCATTTCAATTATCCTGAAATTTTCACATTTTTCCTTTATTTTCCCCTTATACTTCCGAACACTCAGCGAACGACTTCGAGGAACCTTCATTGCAAAGAGCCTAAAGAAGTTTTATTTCCAAAAATATTTCTTTAAAATACTTTAATTCCAAATCTTCTTTAAAAATACTTTATTTTCGAAAATCCTTTCAAAAATATTTATTCTTCGAAATCCGCTGATTCTAGTGTCAATTCTACCTTAAACCGGATAAGCCAAGCTTTGTATGAACCAAAGCTCTGATACCAACTGTAACGACCCGACTTTTTGCCCGATTCTTGCCGGTAATTAAACCAACTCGAACCGTTCAAAACGTCAGATTGTTTTTGGCTTACACGGTTTAAACAGACACAGAATCACAGAGTACAATAAATTGCAGCAGAATAAAATTTTCATATAATATCAGAGTTTACAAAAATATTTGCACAGCGGAAAATATATATGATGAATACATAATTTCTTTAACAAAGTACTCTTTTTTTAGCGCATGCGTGTCTTCACGTCTTCGCATTCTCCTTGCGTGCCTTTCCAGTTTGTCGTGAGCTGAGAATCTTCTAAAATCTGCAACGCTCGTATCTTACCCGAGCGTATTGCATAAAAGAAACACAACAAACACTCGGATCAGGATTAACTTTATTTCAAGTCAATAAACTTCAATAAATCACATAAATATAATTTGATTAATCCCAACAAGTTGTTAACATAGTTCGAGTATGACAAATAGTGAACTACCGAAATATACATGCCAAATGGGACGAATTTTCATGCATCAGCAAATAGAGTGGTATTAGCACAAAAGTGGCGGCGACAAGGAAATTTCAAGATGTAGCACATAATTGTCTTATAGGTAATACAGCATCTATACGGTATGCAGAAGTGTTATTGCAAAAATGGAAACTTGCATGCGCAGCATGCATGAACTAGCAGACAATTGTTTTGTTCATCATGAAGGTATATGGTAAAATGAGTATGTATTATATAAAGTATATTATAGTACAACCTGGTAACCAAACATACATAAAGTTCTAGCATGTTCAAGGTAAATGGCCAAGTCTCCTGCCACTTAAGTCCACTATAGTTTAATAACCACTTATATTTTTATAAGTATGAAGTTTCCTTTCAAAATAAAATGCAAGAATATGGCTTCAACAGCTAGTGTTATGCATGCAACCGGATAGATCTTTATATGCCAGGATTAACATGCTCCGTAAATGTTAAACTATCCCAACAAAACAAACAGGACATCAAACAAAACCATTAACTTGCAACAGCAATCGAATACACCCATAACTACCTAGTGAGGAGCGAAATTTTCAAGCTTGAAACAAATGTGTGGATACGACTTAGGACCGTATATACAAATAGAAAAGAACTAACGCTGGAACAATATGGAACGTATGAAGCACCCATACTGGAATCCTAGAGGTAATATGAACGTTAAGGGCAAGACGCAAGTGAGACCCACATGTATACAGCAACGAACCTCTTTGGGATAGACAAGTGACAACAACAATGGCCAAACCCAGTTCAAAATCAACCGAAAAACAGCAGTTATCAAAGCGAGCAACTAAACAACAGATCTCAACTTAAACATTAAATCAAAAGTAGCAGCAAAGAAACCCCAAAAGCATAAATTACATTTTAGTGAAAAACGAAGTTGAGAGGCTTGAAACAAAATTAACCAATCGTGAGCGAACTCACCTGTAAAACAGCGAACATTGGAGGCTTGGACAGGCGGAAATGCGAAGAGTGGTCTCTGGCTTCAGTCGGCGAAGGGTGTAGCATGCTTTGACGGTGGAGACAGCAGCTACAGGTTTGGATTAAAGCAGGAAGCAGTATCGGGCTGATTTTAGGTGGTGAATGATGGTTGCTCACAAAAGAACGGTGGCGGCTCCGGTTATTTGAAGTTGCGAGGCGGAGGTCGGCACCAGGTGTAGAAGTCGGTGGTAGACGAGATTCCAGGCCAACGATTAACGGGTGAGGCGAATGGAGGAGCGGCAGGGTGGAGAGTCGGGTGCGACTATGGAAAAGGCCAGATTTTTCTGATGGGATCTTCGATTTTTGGGAAGAACGAACGAAATTTGGGGGGGAAAATATAAGTAAAAGGGATCGGTAAAGAAATGAATTAGGGGACAGTAAAATTAAAGGAGAACGGTGAGAAGATAAAGGACGCAACAGAAACAAAGGAAGGGGACACGCGGATGATAGAACTTAGAACCAAGAGTCCACGTATTGAATGAAACAAGAAAAAAATAACAAGTGTCCAAGTTATTAACAAATTAATTTTACAAGAGATATATATATATTAAGTGTAATACTATGAATATACCAACCAATATACAAGAGTATTCATGAAATTTCAAGTGTAATCCCAAATTAATTTTCGAAACCAAATTTAAACTTGAAATAAATTATAAATAAATCTTCATGTTTAATAAAATAAAATAAAAATCAAATTTATAAATCCTCAAATAAAAATATTCCAAAATTATTTTAAAATGCTACCATACTTAAGTAAAACAAATTCTAATTCAAATAATAAAATTTAAATTCACATTTATCAAAATAAAATAAAACCAAGTTACAACAGGACTAGACTTCCAAATTTAAACAAAATCGAGTATAAAAATAAATTTCCCATACTGAATTAAATTAACTTTAAATTTCAAATGCCGAAAATTCTGGTTCGTTACAATTAACTATTTCTTTCTGAGTAGCATTCCAAGCGTCAATACTTGTTGATTGCATATAAAAAGCTATACGTGTTGCCCAATAGCTATAGTTTAGGCCATTAAAGAAAGGAGGTCTTTGTGTCGATTGACCTTCAGTGTAAGCGGTGTTACTCGTACTTGCGTTATTTGCCATATTACTAGAATATATCAAATAACTGTACTACGGTTATATGATAACCTTGCTCGGATACCAATTGAAAGGTCCAAGTGTGTATGACTTGTGCAGGATCTATAATATGGCTATGCGGAATGTATGTGATAACTTAAGCTATTCAATAGTTACGCAGGTAAAAATTCATAAACAAGAAATATATCACTAACAATTATAAATTCTGTAGATAAAGTAAAGTAGAGTAACGACACCAGGATTTTTATACTGGTTCGGACCTCTCGTCCTACGTCCAGTCCTGAAGCTCCTCTTCGGCTTTTCACTAAACAACACCCTCGTTTCACCCGGAGGAACATGTTCACAACACCACTTGATTTGCGGGCTACAAGCTTACCCAATTGATTTCACGGGCTACAAGCTTACCCACAAGACGATTACAAGAGTTTGACCTTGAATGTGTTCTTTCTTCAACACTGGTTAGTCAATGATTGAGTACAACCTTCCTATAATCTTATCCTCAAATATATATTGATGTTTGCAAAGATTTGGACGTGGATTATCGAGTTGATTCACAAGTGTGTTAAATATGCTTGGAGATTCAAACGATAATTGAATGCTTTTGAGTGCTTTTAGAATGCTAAGAATAATACAATATAGATCAGAGAATGGAGAGAAAATTCAGTGTTTTGATTGATTGAAAACTGATGTATTTATAGTAATTGAGAAGTTGCAATTGTTGGTGAAAAGTTACAATCAAAAGAAATGATTTAAATGAAGAGAAATGGATGCAACTTTTCAAGAAAGAAGATGACTCTTCATGAAATTCAAAAATAGGTTGACAGGAAAAATTAATAGGTTGACAGGTTTTTGACCGTTATCTCAAAAAGCTGTTGACCTGTTAATTTTAACAGGTTGACCTGTTATATTTTAAAAATAGGTTGACCTGTTTTTGTCAATATACAGTAAAAACGAGTTTCCATGCATAATTTTGAAAGCAATGAGAAGTATGATTATTTGAGGATAGATTTTAACATAAAATACTCTAAATAACCAACTTCTAACCTATGAAACCATTGAATCTTCTTTTTGTCGATCATGAAGCTTCTTCTCGTCATTAATCAAAACGATCATTAAAAGTCCTTGACTCAACACTTTTAAATTTGTCTGAAAGTATAATTATAACGCAAATTGTTTAATTATGCTAATTAATGATTATTTATAATAATTTATAATATATCCTTTTGCTGAATACAGGAATGATTGGTACCGAAGAACATAAGGCAGCATGAAAATTGGATCCTGTTAAGTTGATAACCAAGTGACAATTGTAATTAATTACAAATAAATCATTAATTAAGGAAACTAATGATTTTATTTAAATCGTATATATTTATAATGATGTAATTTTCACCCATATGATCAGAATGGAACAAACCAAGATACATGGGCAACTTTTCAACGAGGTCTACAGGATGCAATTGGAATCAACCGGGGTTTTATTTTAAATTAAACACTCCTTTAATATAATTAAAACCAACCATTTAATCCACGGTACCAACTCAAGGTGAGTTAAACTCACTCAGTTTTTCCCATTTATATTTTTTATAAATTGGGTTTTTATTTTGTGTGCTCTGGTTGCCGATGGTTGATTGTTTGCTAATTACATATTTATTTGTTGATTTAACTAATGAAATTAAACCGTTGTTTAATTTTAGTGAAATACCAAATTGTTATTTTAACGATTGGATCCAATAAAGGTAACATACCTTGATTGGTCACGTTTATTTATAAACGTGTTTAATTATTTGAATTGTTTTGTTGATTGATTGATGTTAAATGGTCGTTATTTGCCGTTATAGAAATTATCAGTTAAATGTGATTGAATGATCTGATTTGATAACCATTTGAATACAGGGAAGAACAGGTTGGAGGAATCCAACGGGATTCCTCAAATATATTATTTATTTTCATATTATCATATATGAATTGTCATGATTGGGTAATTGATTTGATTAGTGATCATTGACTCAAATTTCAACCTATGTTTTGTTTTAACCAATGGGCAATATTGGTTGGGTAATGAGCAGAAAATGGCCTAAGAGTCAATTGTTTGTTTATATTGATTTACCGTTAGGTGGATCGATAGAATTGAAGTTATAAAATTACTTTATAACTAGAAATAGATTTGGAAATATATTACTTTGAATAAAAGTTTATAAATAAGTAATGAATATTTATTATTTATTGAATTAATTTATAATTAATTATTAATTGATTTTATAAGATAAATCTTGAAGTCAATTAGATTTATAAACAAGTGAAGAGAAATTAATCGAACAGTTAACTTGGATAATTGTTTTGTTAAGAAATAATTAAATGGATTTATTTAAATTAATTATATTTTTAATTAATTTAAAGGAAGAACTAAATGGGAATCAGTTAAGGAGATACCCGTGTTTAGAGTTGATTAAATTGACCATTTTTAACTGGAATTAATTATTGAATTAGTTTTTTTGGATTAATCTAATAAATAGTTTAAAGAATATTTGTTTAATTTTAATAGGGTTTTAAAAAGGGAATTTACTAATTATTTTTGTGAATAAAGAAATTAACTACGGACGTAGTTAATGATCGAAGTAAATTATTATTTTAATTAATAATAATTTAGGGAATTACTTTTTAAATGAAAAGTCATTTAAAAAGTAATCGAATTGAAATGAAATCTAATGGAATGGTGAAAGGAGTTATGAACGGGTTTTTATATTTAAAACCCAAATTTTTATAACGACGTTATAAAAGAAATTTTAAGTCAATACCATAGCTTGAAATAAGTGTTACTTAATTGTTTGAATTATGTCAAAGGAGATTGAAAAAAAGGGTTTATAATAAACCAAGGTTATGTAAATGAGGTTTAAGATGTTAAGGCGTAATTTTAAATTTACGTTACTTAAAAATGAGATTTTGTAAAATGCGGGAAAATTGAAATAATATTTCCAAAGCGTGGAATGGTTGAATAGATTTGAAAAGAGATTGGAAATAGTGAATTTGTAAAGAAGTGGGTCATAAGATTGCATAGCAAAAATCCAAATTTATAAAGTGAATTGGTTTAAAGAGGCAGAGTTAAAAAGTGGAGTTTTATAAAGATGTTACCTAACTATAAAATTAAGAAATAATGGGATGTTCAAAAGTAAGAAGGTTTTATGAAACCGTATTTCAAATGGAATAGGTAAATGGAATTTGCTTTTGATATTAGAATGAAGTATCGGGATTTTGGGATTACAGCTCGTATTTATCTGAAGATAAGAACGTTGCTGATCAAGGTCTGAGAGGTAATTAAAATGCCTCAACTTGATCAACATCAGGATTATCTGAAGATGGTATTAGTTGGTAATCGATAAAGAGTTTAGTGATAAGTTATTATTTCCATTAGTGATAATAATGCAACGTTTGGTGAAAATTTGGAGAATATATAATGAGAGATCCGAAGTGAAGAAATTAGCAAAATGTGAAAATATATAATGAGAATTCCAAAGTAAAAGGGAAATAAAGAGGGAATTATGGGGAATTATAATGATATTTTCGAGTCAAAAAGGAAATGTAAAAGTTGTTATTCAATAAGAATAAACACTAAATGTTGTCGTGTAATGAATAAAGGATATTTCGTAACGCTGTTTTATGAATAATAAGTTGAATTGACTTCCCAATATTGGATAATAACGTGGCTAATGGTTTGAAGGTGAAAATAGGAATCTGGATATAATATAGGAATTTCTAAGTATAAAAATGGATTTGTTTAAAGAATAATCTTATGATAAGAAACGAAAAGCTATACTTATAATATCGAAATATTTAAGAGTTTGAAAATTTACATTTGTTTTAATTAAAAGGCCAAGTGATGCTGAATACTGAACCAGTAAACTCATTGGATTTTCATGATTGAATCACTGTTTATTTTGATAGTTAAATCACCGACTATCAAATCTGTTCAATACGTTTGTTGGTACGGAAAGACCGGGATCGAATTTATATTCGAAAACCATTCCAATCAACAAATACGTGAAGATATCAGAAGATGATCGTGATGGAGCATTGAAGACTGTGGATCTCCATTAAATGGAAGAACCGCTAATAAATCTTCGGTTAGCTCCTAGAGATAAACTGTGGTTCTGTCGTGGTTGGAATCTACGGGTAGCAAGGATTTCTCGCTACTGATCCATGGGGTGATTCCTATATTGGATGCAGTAGGAGAGTACCTTCGGTTCATCCTGTTCCTGGATGACTCGTATGGACGGATGTCTAACAAAGTATTTCCAAAGGAATCGCATATGTCGATTTCTTCAAACGTACCATGGTTGTAACAGAGGACGACGGTTCTCTTAACAACTAGATTATTTTTGTGGACGTCAATTAGTGATATCCAGCGGATCTGACGATGTGGCATTCAAAGTGAATGATGACCGAATGTTCAGAAGTTAATCTAAACCTCAAGCCTCATCGACCGGAAAATGACAAAAATTGGGCAGGAAGCATGGCTATGTGGGTCGCTCCCATTAGGGTGTATAGTCACCTATCTAGAGAAATTCCTTTTGCTTCTTTAATCTATTTCGATGTTGTCCCTTTTTGGGAAATGGTGGTTTGAGCCTAACTGTTGGTGATATACCTTCGATACACTCAAGCGAAATGAGTGCTCAGTCATGTGTGGGCCGGGTTGCAAGACGTTCTTGTTGAACCTAGTGTATTCCCCTCTAGAGATACACTATCGGCAGGTGGTCCTATACCTTGTTATAGTCGGAATCCAATCTCCAATAAGCGTCCGCGGTTTTGATTGTATACTACATATGTGGAGCGTGAGATGCAAGCATTCCGCTAGATTGATATTTACTTGTATTTAGACACTATTATAATATCAGGAAAAAAATATTGATTTAAAAAATGGTTTTAGGTTATCGTAAGGTAAAAACCGTCCATATTTATGTGTGGATTTGGTCTTACAATTATCTTTTACTTTCGAAAGGATTTTGAACTTTAAAATCAAGATGGATGATTTTTCTTAAAAGCTTTGCGAGTTTTTCTCACTCTGGTTCACCGGACTGACCCGGGGTTTTGTAAATGCTCCGGTTAGACCGGGTTGTACAGGTTTAGGTTATCAGATGCTGCGATGTCTAGAGACGTGCTTGAGATGTTCAAATGCATTGTATCTAGTATTTATTCCACTGTGTGATGGTATATGAGGATAGGTTATTATTACTGTCCCGGTGTGTGATGTACTCTGATATTGTAAGTATTTTTAAAAGCTCTCAGTAAAGATTTATTTCTATATTATATTTTGCTCCGCTGCAAAATGTGAGACTCTGTGTTGTGTTGTTGGTCCTTCTTCTGTTCTAATATTTCTTTCTTTCTTATCTCACCCTCTAATTTCTTTCTAATAACGTTCCAATGTTTTCGGTGATTGGAAGGTCGGCATGAGGTACGGTAATTGTATTTATGTCGATTTTCGAGGCCGAAAATCCTTGGGTCGTTACATTGAGAGAATGAAACATCATGCTTCTTATCAAAGGAAATAAAAAGTAATAGTTGTCATGATTTCATAGGAAATAACATGATCTAAAAGACTTTTTATAGTTCGAAATTATGTTTAAATTATTTTTCAAGTAGGGGCTTTCTAAAGTTCAATCATAAAATATATGTAGAAAATTTTTAATTGAAAAATAAACATTTTAAACGAACACAACTATTACTCGAGGGAAAGATCCAAAGAACCAAGGTAGCTCAGATAAAAAATGCTCGACTTTGAGAATGCAAGTGTATGCACAATTTCTTATACAATTTAATGTTAAACATCATTATCTAACAAAAATCAGTTACTTACTGTCGAATCCAATAAACAAGAAAGAGTTGATAGAACGATAATATCTAAGATTATAAAAAATGAAATATACCCTGTTTGGAACGAGATAGAAGCAGATAGATGGTTGATGAAGACAACTCAAACTAGTTGTTTTAAACAAAGAGCTTGATGAAGGAGACTCAAACTTAATACATAATATTGGAGGCGGTTATAAGAGAAAATCCCTAATTTGATTTACGTAGTAAGAAAGAAAAAGGTGAAGTGTGAGAAGTAAGAGTAAAACTAAAACCCATTCTATCCATTGCACTTTGAATCATTTACAAAATTTTCAATTGGTATTATAGAAATAACTGTGATAAGCTAACATCATAGTAATAACCATGACAATTTCTTAATGATAATAATCGTGAGAAAATGGAGCGCAAAAATTGGTACAAAATAGCCTATTTCGTATTGCGTTGAATAAAGAAATTGGTATTGAGTACCATTAATCTTATTACTATGAATCATTTTTACTCAATACTAATTAGTTTTGGTTACAGTAAACTATATACTACATAACATTGTTTCAAATGATTGTAATTTGTGAATATACTTATACCTCTGAGTTAAGTACATAATGATATTTTCTAAGTATTAAAAATATATAAATTGGTGAATACACTTACAAGTTTGAGGTAAGTATATAGCTATACTTTCTAAGTATTGAAATTATTGTTTTTGAATACGCTTGTAATGCAGAGACAAGTGTATGTGTAAGTTTTCAAAATATTGAAAATAAATATCTTGTGAATACACTTATGCCATTGAGATAAGCATATGGGTATGTTTTCCAAATATTGAAAACAAGAAATTTTGTGAATAACTTATTCCGTTGAGGTAAGTATATAAAAACTATTTTTAATAATTAGTCAAATGATTTTGATTAATGAATATTAAATATAATTAAGAAGGGGCTTATCGACTACTGATGTGTTTGACTAGGTAAATTTCCTTAACGAATTGAGCCATAATTTTGTACGATTGACTATTAAATAACCGACTATCAAAATATTTGATATTTTTAAAAATTGTTGTGTTGGTCCAAGGAAATCACTTAGAACTGACTTATACATTCAAAAGTGCAAGTATCTTGATGATTATCATTTGAAGGCGCATACCTTTGGAATAGAAAGCGCTACTTGTCTCAGATTAGCTACCGGATTATACTATAGCAATGGTCCATACGTTCTAGAGTTGCGTATTGCGAGAACTACTTATTTCTAATTCAAGGGGTTATTCGAGATAGGATGTGGAAAAAGAAGTGCCTTTGGTTTGTCTTGTTACTACACAGCTTATATGGAAGAGTGTTTGATATTGCATTTCTAAAGACCAGTCATTGGTTCTTAAATTGTACATACGTTTGGTGGTGTAGGGGACAATCCCTTTACATTGAACACTCTTCTTTGAGACATATAAGCTTGAAGGTTGTAATTTTTAGGAATCAATTAGTATATTGGTAGAACTGGCGATATGGCATTCATTCTGGAATGTGTGATATGTGAAAGGAAAACCGAAATCTCAGGCCTCATCACTTGGAAATCGATAAAACATGGTAAACCATAAGGCTTGTGGTTGGCATCCACTATGGTACGTCCATGATCGTTTCATATGTCGAGTGTGTTATGCATGTTGGAACGCACTAGGATAGGTAGATTGCAACGTAGAGATTTCCTATTCGGTCTATGCACCAGATAAAGACATGCTGAGATGACCCAAACTTCCCCGTAAAGGAAAGCCCAGATTAAATTGAGAACACGACAATCAGAACACAAACAGAAGAACATTTCATTACTATTATAACAATCACATCAGAGTATAAGATATCAGAGTATAAATGAATAATATACATTAGAAAAATATCAGAGACTAAAATAAATTACATAGCAGCGGAAAAATAATACATAACACAACTGAAAGAAATACACGGATACAGTGCTTTCCAAACATAGTTCCAGCTATAAACTAGGATTCTGTAAAAAGAAATCTGCAAAAACCAAAATTACTAGCTGTCCGTGCAAAAAATAGGGGCACCCAGAGTTTACGTTAAAACAATAAACTCTAGGCCAGTCATGGGACTGGTGTGAGAACTAAAACAGTTATTTAAAACTTTACTTTAAAAATAAAGTAAATCAAGGGACCACGCTGTATAACACAGAATGAGTTTTCTCCTAGGAATACCAGTGCATAAACAATTTATAAACAATGCAATGCTTTTCGAAAAATGTAGCTATTATAAGACTCAGGTCCCATCACACTATGCAACGCAAGCCGGAGGATAGAGTTTTCCCTTATAATAGCCAAACATGCTTGGTACATTTTAAAACAAATCATTTGATACTATTATAAGTGGATAGTGTTAAAAACAACTTCAAATATAATTGTATCAATCATAGACGACATAGGTACCATATATCATGTCGCCATACAAGTTCTACAATTAAAACCACACAATTTCATATTGGAAATTGGATTTCCATCGTGAACCAAGGCAAGGGACCGTCCTTACCAAATTCGAGACTCTCTAGCCTGAGCCTAAGGACTCATACTCAGTCAAGCCCTTGGATCTTCAGGACTAGTCATCCCTTACGTTTGAGGATTAGTTATTCCTGAACAATATGTTTCCCCGCCCTATGGGGCGTAAGTCTGGTCAGTATGTCGACCATATCTTCTATTGGCCCCGTAGCGATCGATATATCCGAGGTACCTCGCTTTCCATCGTCCACATAAGTAAAAATGTCTGGGCTTCATACCATGACACCACTCCTAGCTAGAAAGAAACGCATGTTCTCCCAACTGTAACAACCCGTAAATTCGGAACCAATTTAAAATTTTTATTTTAGAAAATTTTAATGAATTTTGAGGTTATAATATAATTTATTATAAATAATAATGGCTAGAATTTATTTTAATCGAAGTTAAAACGAATAAATTTAATTTAAATATAAAAGGAGTTAGAAATGGCACGGTAGTTTGAAAATTTGATTTTCAATTTAACTGAATGTACAAGATTCAAAATAAATCAGAATTGAGTGAAACTAGAAATATTTAAATCCGTTTAATCATATCCTTCCAATGAATCTGAAAAATTGAAATTTCATAGCGGAAATCAAAAGTTATGGCCAATTCAATTTTTAGAAAGGTCACTGTAGAATTTATATATAATATATATGGCCCAAAGGGCTACTTTTCACATATGAAGGAATTTGGACTCGAAACCACTTCCATTGAGTCTAGAATGATGTTTCTGCATTTAAAAAGTATAAACACTTATATATTTTGAGTTTCGGAATTTATTTGTTTAAAAATGTATTTTTAATATTAAATATATTGGCCTTAAAAATAGTAATTTTTCAAACGACCTCCGTTTTCGACGAAACCACTTTTGTTGGAACCAGAATGTTAAATTATAGCTAGGTTTCAATTTTCAGATTTTTTCGAATTAATATGTGAGTGTGGCGAAAGAAAATGTGTTTTGACTATTTTAGTTAAATTTAAACAACTTGAAAATAGCCATTTTCAAACAGTATCAGAATTCGACGAAATTGGTCTTGTTAGAACCGTATCGTCATAAGAAAGCTAAAAATATTTTTTCTGGAATTTTCTGAGGTCGTATGTGGCCCCGGTATATTTAAACGTATGGTCAATATTTAATTAATTAATTTTTAATGGAATTTTAAATAAAATTTCTACAGATTTCGGAATTGGACCACGAGACCCATCCCATTGCATTCAGAACGCCTCAAAACGTTAAGATCGATAGTAAGCAAGCCCAATTCGGAGACAGCCCGCATTTTCAACTTTATAAAACGTTTTTCAATGATTTAATAATAAAATAATATAAAAAAAATCAAACCCTAACCCTAAAGAATTGCAGCCGCCGCCTATCTCAAACAATGGCCAAAAACATCCCAAATTCAAGCATCAATTTCTCTTAATCCGCTCTATGAAAATCGACAAATTATATACCAAATCGAAGGGAATTCTGAGAGCTTCGAATCTATATGGATAAGATCGGGTTTTGGTTCACGAATTTCCCGAATTCTGACGAGGAAGTGGCTGCGTTCGGGTTTGGATTTCGAGGCAAGGAGGAGGCCGAGTTGGCTGGGCTTCTGGGCGGTGGTGGCTCGCGGGCAGAGCTTCGGAGTGGCGGAGTCTGATCAGTCCTAGACCCTCGGATTGGGGTGCGATAGAGGGGTCCGGAGGTGATATTTGGGTTCGGCCGTGTCATTGTAACGAGGAAGAAGAAGTCTATTTTAATATTATTTTATTTATTTAATATTTAATTTATCCGATATTTAAAAATCAATATCTCTTTCATATGAGGTCCGTTTCTCGAACCGTTAGTTGCGTTGGACTCATCTTTCAGAGATCTTGCGATGGCGCAGACCAGAGCTAAATCCGAGACAGTTGAATTTTTAGCCATATCAATGTGAGAATTCTGAATTTTATTATTTAATTAATTATAAATTATTTTTCTTGCGTTAAAAATAATTGTATAATAATGTTAAATCAAATCAGTAATGTTCTGTGATCGATGAATTGTTGATGATTGCATGTGGTATGTTTGTTGGTCATGTTATGCTAGATCCGCATTGAAATCTCATATATGGTTGAATTTTATTTGCGATTAGAAAATAAATCTAAATTTAGATTTAAATCATATTTTATTCAGATCTAGTTATTCTAATTTATTTTAAAAATATTATTTTTTATTATTCTGAGATGAACAATAGAAGTTGATCGACAAATAAAAACTTATTTTTATTTGTTTATATTACATTAGAAGTTGATCGACAAATAAAAACTTTATTTTTGTTTATTTGTTTACTTTGCAACAGAAAATGAACAACAAATAAAACCTTACTTTTATTTGTTTACTTCGCAATAAGATTAGAAAGACAAATAAAATATATTTTATTTGTTTATTTACAATAGAATATGAACAACAAATAGAATATATTTTTATTTGTTTACATTACAACAGAATTTGGCTAACTAATAAAAATCCTATTTTTGTTTGTTTACATTTAGAACACGGATTATGAATTACAATAAAAACATTTCTCTTTTACTGTTACCCTAAACATAAGAGGTTATAGAATAAGAATAACAATAAAATATTAAACTTTATTGCAGACATATTGGAAAATAAAACTTTGTTCACATCATATTTATAAATCAAAGGTCATATTTGAAAACCACCTTTTTGTTTACATTTTTTTGTGAATAAAAATCATGTTTTGGGAAATCATAATTTTGTTTACATTCTTTATATGTAAATAAGAGATTATTTTCAGTAGTTACATTTTGTTTGCAAATATATATTAGAGACGAAATTTATTCTTTTCTTTGCAATCACCAACATAGACATGTAATATATCACATTTTATACATTGAATCAAATAATAACATTTTTATGATTAGTGAATTAAAAATAACATTTTTGTTAAAACATAAGTATTGAAATAAAAGTAACATTTTTATTAAGACCTGATTTATGAAATAAAAATCACACTTTTATCAAAACTTGATTATTGAATTGAAAATATCACTTTTGTCAAGCCTTGATTATTGAAACGAAAGCAACATTTTGCCAAACCAGATCATTGGAACAAAACTGTTCTTTTATTTGCATTCATAAATATACTTTTAAAATAGAGCTTGTTCTTTTATTCTGCATTCACTAATGCAAACATACACAGAAAATAAAGTTTGTTCTTTTATTTGGAATTACCTATGCAAATATAACTTGAAAATAAAAAGTACATTTTTATTTGTGTTCAACACAAATAAAACTAGAAAATAAAACATGTTTTGAAAATAAAGTTTGTACTTCTATTTACATTCAGCCATGCAAATATGTGTAGTAAATAGAAACTGTTCTTTTATTTGCATTTACCAACGCAAATGTATATTGAAACAAATTAGTCATTTCCACTCACCAATGCAATACATACATATATTGAAAATAAAGTTTATTTCTTTGTTTGCATTTATCAATACATATATGCATTGAAATTAAGGTTTATTCTTTTATTTGCATTTATCAATGCAAATATTCAATGAAACTATAGTCTATTTTCTTTATCTACATTTACCAACACAAATGTACACACTTTTATACGTTTAATAGAATTTGTTAAAAATATACTTTGAAAATAAATTTTGTTCTCTTATTTACATTCACCAATGTAAATATAATTTGTAAACAAAACTATTCTTTGTTTGCATTCATAAATGCAAATACTCATTTAAATAAAATTTGTTTCTTTTATGTAAATACACTTTGGAAATGAGGTTCTTTTTACATTCACTCAAATATACTTTTAAATAAAAATAAAAGTTACATTTGTTATTTGCATTCCTTGTTGCAAATAAAACCTTAAAATAAAGTTCATCTTTGTTTGCAATTCACTAATGCAAACAAACCATCAGATTGAAAATTTATTCTTAATTTATAATTTTGATATGAATAAAGATTGTTTGAAATAAAGGATAGAATTTAAAAGTTACATTTTAATAACTAAACATTCATATTTTTTTATCATTAAAGTAAAACAGACAAAAACACTCAATTTGTCTAAATTAAAAGAATGAAACAAAATATCGCATTGGCATTTTTTATCAGAATTGAAACACAAATTATTCATTTTTGTAAATTTATATTAGTTAAAAACAATTATTCATTTTTGTTAATTTACATTAGTTAAAAATAATAATTCATTTTAGTCAATTTATACTAGTTAAACCAAATTTTACATTTTGTCAGAAATATTCATTTTTGTCAAAATGAATTAGTTGAAGCAATTTATATATATATATATATATATATATATATATATATATATATATATGTGTGTGTGTGTGTGTGTGTATGTATGTCTGGCAAGATATATACTTGTCAAGATAGGTTAGTTAAATCAAAATATTTATCATTTTGTCTCATTAGAATTGCCAAACAAAATAACCATTTTTGTTTAGAGTTTAAATTAGCAAAATAGAAATTGTCAATAGAGACAAAGTTATTATGCTTATTCATTCATTGCAATAGAGATATTTTCTTGTCATCATTATATGTATTGTGTATTTCACTTCCATTCACAAGTTATCCGACTTGTGTATGTGTTTGGGACGATAATTTTCATACATCGCCCAAGTGCACAAATTAGTTTATCATTTGTTTGATGGTTGAAACCCCAAATGGGTGTTGGGATGAAAGTTTACATACACTAATCCCTATATTTAGTTGTATGTTGATCGTTGGATCGACAGGCTGCGATGAGCATTATTATTTAATTTTAACGCTTACACAGTGGAATTTACACTCTGGATGTATATGGATGATTTAACGATTATACTGATGTATGTGAAATCCATGTAATCCAAATTATATGGTAAATGGTTGAGTCGCATTTCGATTCAGGTGTTCTTTTAAATAAGAATATTTTTACATTTGGTAATTTCTTTTTATATAAAGGATATTCTTTCGTAAAAGAGAAAATATTTTTTTAATCAAGTATATGTTAAAACAAAGAATATTTGTAAAAGATAAAGATTTGTAATATAAAGAATACTTCTCATTCTGAATCTTTATATAAAGAATATTTTTAATGATTATCTTAAATATGTTTTTTTTAAGATTATTAGGATTTGCAATTATATTTCGTGATATGAAATAAATTGCGATGTGAAGTGGATTTATCGTGGATGATGTTTTAAACAACAATTGTCCTTTAATCCAATTTACATTGAAATTATTATTTGGAATTTATAAACCTATTTTATAGATTTAAAAGGGCATTTTCTAAAAATCAAGTTTTTCAATTTAATATATTAAATTGTAATTAAGTGGAAATTCGATTGGTAATAATCAGAATGGGCTTCTGTAAAAGAAGACCGATATTATATGTGGAATTTAAGAGCCTTTGCCGTTATTCCATCTATATTATTAGTCCGATACAGAAATTTATATCGATTATGTATTGATTTGATTTCTGTGGAATTCCATATTTTGGAAATTGATTTATAGATTTTATTTTCAGTGTTTATCTTTGATTAAATTAATGAGAATCTTTTAAAACAAATATCTTATTAAAAGAATACTCGGAGTTGAATGTGGCGTAATGTGTGATTTTCCAATATTTGCTTTCTAATCACAAAATACGCGAGTCATTCAGAAAGACCGGGTTTAACCCATTCTAAATAATCATCACGACGATCAAGAGTCGAAGATGAAGAAGGTGATTGAAGACCGAAGGTTTTCACATCGTTGGGATGATGATGATTGGTATCTTGAATTGGGATTGGCCTTCCAAGGCAAGGTATTTAGTAATGATCGTCCAAACGCATTTGGAGATCGACAGACACGTTGTTTCGCTCAGACCCAGAGCGGACTTGTAAATGGATTGTGTGTCTGACATTGTATTCCTTCCTGATGTATTTGTCGAATGCTACTGATTATATATTTCTGTTTGGTGGTGAAGAATTTATTCTTTACTTATCACCCTTCTCTAAGACGTATGAGCTTAGAGGTTATATGTATATTGGTAGATGATCAATAATATGGTAGGGTCTGACAATGTGACATGCTAAGATGCAAATGATCAAGGCTTTGTTGAAATGCAGGCCTTGTGGTTGATGATCAAAGCACAGTCTCCTTAGGCATAGCTTTGTGTATATCGTGACTTCGCGAGCCTCACGCCTCGTTATGAGTCAAAAAGGGGATATGGACCGTAGGGAGTGCACACGTTTCTTTCTAGCTAGGAGTGGTGTTTGGGGTTTTACACGGCCCGATATTTTACTTATGTGGATTATGAATTGAGGTACCTCGGGTTTTTATAGGCCGGAAGTGGTCATATTATAGGTCCAAAGGTATCGGGAAACGTGTGTTCAGGCATAACTAATCCACTACCGTTAGGTTGGGACCGGCCCTACCGCATCCAAGGGTTCACTGCCGGGGATCCTGAGGCATTTGCTAGAGTGTCTCGAATCGGAAGAGGACGATCCCTTGCCTCGATTTCATGACAGAAAACCAATTTCCAATACGACATCTCGTTTTCGATTGTATACCTAGTATGGCGACATAGTAGGATGGGGTACTATGCCATCTAAGATTAATACATTTATATTGAAATGTTTTAAATATATATATACACAATAATAATAATATCGTTTTTACGTATCAAGCATCTTTTGACCATTATAAGGCAAAACCCTATCCTCTGGTGTGCGTTGCATTGTGTGATGGGACCTGGGTCTTATAATGGTTTCATTTTTCTATAAAGCATTACGTTATTTGACGATTTACTTTAATTATACACTGGAAATCCAATGGAGTAAACCCGTTTCGCGTTAGCGGCGCGGTCCTGTGATTAGCCTACTTATTAGGTGAGTTAAGTATAGAATTCTCACACCAGTCCCACGACTGACCTGTAGTTTGTTTCACTTTGCAAACTCGGGTGCCCTCTTTCCACACAGGCAGTCGAGTAGCTTTTTGCAGATATAGTTAAGCAGGATCCTGGATTGAAGTCTGAAGCTGGGTCTAGAATATTGATGGCCTTCGCTGAGATTAGTTCTGCTGCAATGTATTTAATTTATTGTAAATGTATCTTCCGCTGTATTATTTATTGATGTACTCTGATATATTCTGTACTCTGATGTAACATTTATTATTGATGTTATAAAAGTCTGTGTTGTTGTTCTGATGTGTTGTATGCCCAAAGTTAACGTACGTGGGTTTTGAACGGTCTCAATCGATCTTGCAATCGATTGAGGTCGGGCGAAATCCGGGTCGTTACAGCTGGTATCAGAGCACAGGTTAGCTCAAATCTTTGGGGTACAACTCAATAGAACTAAACAGAAGACTCATCAGAGGTTGGATTAGTAATATCCAATAAGACTCATTAGAGATAGGATCAGCAGTATCCTAGAATGAGAATACTCATTAGAGATGGGGTTAGCAATGCCCTAGAATGAGTCAGAGTGGAAAATTAATAATTCAAATACTTGTTATTATATATATAATTCGATTTTAGAAAATATGATTTTGAATATATAAAAGTTATATATTTTTGAAAATTTAACCAACTAATTGATTGATGATTGTGTTGTGTGAATATGAGTTCAACTAATAAACTTATTAAACAATTAAAGAATGGAAATTAAATTAGTTAAATAAACAACTTTAGCTTCATTTCCTTTTCGAGGACGAAAAGATTTTAAGTGGGGGAGATTGTAACAACCCGCAAATTCTGAACCAATTAAAAAAATTTATTTTAGAAAATTTTAATGAATTTTGAGGTTATAATATAATTTATTATAAATAATAATGGCTAAAATTTATTTTAATCGAAGTTAAAATGAATAAATTTAATTTAAATATAAAAAAAGTTAGAAATGGCGCGGTAGTTTGAAAATTTGATTTTGAACTTTAACCGAATGTACAGGATTCAAAAAAAATCAGAATTGAGTGAAACTAGAAATATTTAAATCTGTTTAATCATATCTTTCTAATGAATCTGAAAAATTGAAATTTCATAGTGGAAATCAAAAGTTATGGCCAATTCAATTTTTAGAAAGGTCGCTGTAGATTTATATATATAATATATATGGCCCAAAGGGCTACTTTTCACATATGAAGGAATTTGGACTCGAAACCACTTCCATTGAGTCTAGAATGATGTTTTTGCATTTAAAAAGTATAAACACTTATATATTTTGAGTTTCGGAATTTATTTGTTTAAAAATGTATTTTTAATATTAAATATATTGGCCTTAAAAATAGTCATTTTTCAAACGACCTCCGTTTTTGACGAAACCACTTTTGTTGGAACCGGAATGTCAAATTATAGCAAGGTTTCAATTTTCAGAATTTTTCGAATTAATATGTGAGCGTGGCGAAAGAAAATGTGTTTTGACTATTTTAGTTAAATTTAAACGACTTGAAAATAGCCATTTTTCAAACAGTCTCAGAATTCGACGAAATTGGTCTTGTTAGAACCGTATCGTCATAAGAAAGCTAAAAATAATTTTTCTGGAATTTTCTGAGGTCGTATGTGGCTCCGGTTTATTTATACGTACGGTCAATATTTAATTAATTAATTTTTAATGGAATTTTAAATAAAATATCTACAGATTTCGGAATTGGACCCGGAGACCCATCCCATTGCGTTCAGAAGGCCTCAAAACGTTAAGATCAACAGTAAGCGTGCCCAATTCGGAGACAGCCCGCATTTTCACCTTTATAACACGTTTTTCAATGATTTAATAATAAAATAATATATAAAAAAAATCAAACCCTAACCCTAAAGAATTGCAGCCGCCGCCTAACTCAAGCAATGGCCAGAAACATCCCAAATTCAAACATCAATTTCTCTTATTTTGTTCTATGGAAATCGACAAATTATATACCAAATCGAAGGGAATTCAGAGAGCCTCAAATCTATACTGATAAGATCGGGTTTTGGTGCCCGGATGTCGCGAATTCTGACGAGGAAGTGGCCGCGTTCGGGTTTGGATTTCAAGGCAAGGAGGAGGCCGAGTTGGCTGGGCTTCTAGGCGGTGGTGGCTCGCGGGCGGAGCTTCGGAGTGGCGGAGTCTGATCGGGTCCTAGACTCTCAGATTGAGGTGCGACAGGGGGGGTGGTTCAGAGGTGATATTTGGGTTCGGCCATGTCATTATAACGAGGAAGAAGAAGTATATTTTAATATTATTTTATTTATTTAATATTTAATTTATCCGATCTTTAAAAATCAATATCTCTTTCATACGAGGTCCGTTTCTCAAACCGTTTGTTGCGTTGGACTTGTCTTTCAGAGATCTTCGCGATGATGCAGACCAGAGCTGAATCCGAGACAGTTGAATTTTCAGCCATATCAATGTGAGAATTCTGAATTTTATTATTTAATTAATTATAAATTATTTTTCTTGCGTTAAAAATAATTGTATAATAATGTTAAATCAAATCTGTAATGTTCTGTGATCGATGAATTGTTGATGATTGCTTGTGGTATGTTTGTTGGTCATGTTATGCTAGATCCGCATTGAAATCTCATATATGGTTGAATTTTATTTGCGATTAGAAAATAAATCTAAATTTAGATTTAAATCATATTTTATTCAGATCTAGTTATTCTAATTTATTTTAAAAATATTATTTTTTATTATTCTGAGATGAACAATAGAAGTTGGTCGACAAATAAAAACTTATTTTTATTTGTTTATATTACATTAGAAGTTGATCGACAAATAAAAACTTTATTTTTGTTTATTTGTTTACTTTGCAACAGAAAATGAACAACAAATAAAACCTTACTTTTATTTGTTTACTTTGCAATAAGATTTGAATGACAAATAAAATATTATTTTATTTGTTTATTTACAATAGAATATTGAAACGACCCGCAAATCCGTACCCTTTGAGTCGACTAATAACACCCACGTCCAACTCAAATTGCACAGAAATACGAACCATTATTAGAAAGAAGTTAGAGGATGAGAAATAGAAAGAAAGAAATATTAGAATAGAAGAAAACGAAGATCAGAAACTCACAGCGGAACGAATAAAATATATTAGATAATATAACTTTGAAGCACAAATCAGTATTTGTATATACATACCATTATCAGAGCACAACGATTATCCCTGGAACAGTTATAAACACCTGTTTCCAGATACACAAATAGTACACAGCGGAAAATATGATAGTCTATAGCTAACTGGTGAAGCCTCCTGCTTCAATCTCCTCCAGGTGAATCTGTAAAATCCCGACTACTTGACTGCCCGTACAAATTTGGGCACCCAAGAGTTTAGGGAAAACAAACAAAATAAACTCTGGGTCAGTCATGGGACTGGTGTGAGTAAACTCCAACCATTGGTTTACTTTCAAAAATCCTTTCAAAAGAAATGATAATCGTAAGACCGATCCACACATAAACATGGATGGTTTTTACCTTACGATAACCCAAAACACTTTGGAAATCATATATTATCTGATATTATAATAATGTCTAATCACAAGTAATTAAAATCTAGTAGAACGCTTGCATCTCACGCTCTACATATATAATATACAATCAAACTCGCAGGCACTTATTGGAGATTGGATTCCAACTTGACAAGGTATGGGACCACCTTCCGAACGTGTACCTCTAGAGACGAATACACTGGGTTCAACAAGAACGTCTTGCAACCCGGCCCACACATGACCGACCACTCATTTCGCTTGAGTGTATCGAATGTATACCACCGACGGTTGGGATCAGCAACCGCCTCCCGATAAGGGACAGCATCGATAGATTTAAGAACAAAAGGAATTTCTCTAGATAGGTGATCATACATCCTAATGGGTGCGACCCACATAGCCATGCTGCCTGCCCGATTTTTGTCCACTTCCGGGTTGTGAGGCTTGAGGTTTGAATTACCTTCCCGAACATCTGGCCATCATTCACTTTGAATGCCACATCGTCAGATCCATCGGAAATCACTAATTGATTCCCACAAAAATACTCAGATTGTTAGGCTAAAGAAGTTTCCCTTCTATGCCACCAACTTCGTACGTTTGAAGAAATCAACGTACGTAATCCCCTTTGGAAATACTCTGTCAGACACTCGTCCATACAAGTTGTCCTGGGTCTGGACAACCCGAAGGCACTATTCAGTACATCCATCTTAGGCACTGTTATCTAAGACTTATACAATAGCCCTTGCACTTCACTCCGTCTTCAAGATATTCAGCATACTTGATTCGCAACACTTATGTCAATACGGAGTGGTTCTCTGGATAATAATCCAACCGGTCTCTCCATATTAACAATGTTAAAATGGTCAAACTTTGATAGTCGGTGATTTAACTATCAAATGAAAACATGTCGGTGTGCAAACAATGATATTATTTCCAAAAGGAAATTCTATCGACCAAACATCATTCAACGTTTATCCCTTTTAGTTCATTCATTCATTCATTTCCCTTCTTATTTTCATTTACATTCTTTATTTAATATATTTAGAAAATATACGCTATTATCATTGGCAAACATTTCCATCTCCTGTCCTCTATATTCAGAAAACATTTCTGACTCTCATTTGGAAAACATTTCCAAATCTCCTTCATTTGATTAAACAGATGTTTGAATAAACATCACTATGCCAAATCTCCTTCATTTGGTTTCCACTTAACCACTTCCCACTATCGAACCTTAATCATTTCTTAGTTAAAACGAAGTCAATCAAGTTGGGGTATAATTACCTCTCAGACCTTAACTGAGCAACATTTCTAACCTTGAAATAGACAAGGTTCATCTTTCCAATCTTTTAACACGCTTCCTCACGTTGCTCTCGGATTCGATTATGAATCCACTTCCTTTTCAGGAATCACTAGATTATAACAATGGTGTTATAATTCCCTGCATCCGAAATATAATAACTTTAATATGACTTTTATTTTCTAACTTGGATATCGGAAAACATTTCCAATATATATATCCTTTATTGAGAAAACATCCTTTATTCCAGTTAGAAAACATTTCTAAACCCTTTGAATTTACTGATGTTATAACATCGTTATTATGACTTAAATCATAAATCATTTGTTAATTAACGATATCACTAACCAACCCTTTCTATCATTCACTTTGAAATATTCAGAGCTCACGACTTTAAACCAAACATTGTTTTCAACAACAGCGTTAAAAACCGCTATCTAGCATTATAAAACACTTATCATAACCATAGCATTAAGATTGCTATTAAAACAGTTATTATAACGGCAGCGTTAGAATTGCTATTTAGATTTACCAAGATATTTATTATAACAGCAGCGTCTAAAATTGCTATATATATATATTAACAACATTTATTATAACAACAGCGCTAAAATCGCTGTTTAGTTTTATAAAAGCATTTCTTATAACAACAGCGTTATGCTTGCTGTTTTGAATAAAATACCGTGTGCGACGCACACGCTTCCGTTGTTCATTTATAAACTCTGTTTATTTTAAACAATTCAAGTGCTCCTTTAAACATATTTATAAACTATACATTCTTCTAACCACTTAATTCGATTTCTATAAATCCCCTTTTTATATACATTTTATTTGCAAAATATTTTCTTGTTTAAACTACTATTCTTTTACTTTAAGCATTTGAAAATCTTTCTTTAAACTTTCCTCTGTAATTTGCTAAATTCGGATCCATTTCCAAATATTGGTTTCAAAACCGATACTCACTTTCAAATATACATTCATATTTGAACTCACCTTTTAATTTATCCAATGGTTAATGATTCACTTAATTTATATCTTTATTTATAACATTTTTCTTGGTTTACCAAATGGAATAGGTTTCCATTTACAACTCAATGAAAAAGAAATTATTTCTAATTTAGAAATAAACTCTGCTTTTAAATTCTAATTTCCTGTTTCACATTCGATGATATTTTACGGTATCTAAAATACCAGGTTCCTAAGGCCAGGGTAAAATCAAACACACCAATTCAACCATGGATAATGTAGCATAACATATATAACCATTTAATAAAACAGTAAGTAAAATGTTGAGGGATCCAGTTGGATCCCTCCAACCTGTTTCCCTGCATCCACAGATGTTAGTAACATCAAAAATATCTCATTAATGAAAAAAAATCAATCAACGATGATTATGTCAACCAAGCAACCATTTCACATTATAAAATAATTTTAAACGAGTGAGTTTACTCACATTGGTTCGCGGTTGACGGTCTACTTTTGTTCCATTTAAAATCAAACAGACGTTTGATTTTACCACTAAATTCCAGCAGCTCTATTCTCAGCCACGATAGTTCCATAATGTAAATCTCGTTGCAATGATTCCAACGTAACCAGTTCCATTGCGTTCAACTATAATAGTTGTTTCTTCTCCATGAACGTAATCCTTTCCAAAATACTTCGATCACCACCTTCGATAGAGCATGAACGAACTCAAAAAGAAACACCTCTACGGCCAAACTCAAATGACCAGAATTGCACAGTCCATCACTTTAATTACTCACGTATAAGCATTTAAGCTTTCTTCCCTGAATTAACAAACCACACACCTCCTTCAAGTAAAAAGAACAAGCCTGGACCTTGCCTCCTGTCACTTCGTCCCCATACACCCGAACCCAACGCCCCTCAAATGATTCTCACCGCACCTTCTTCCAATATTGACACCTTATTCTCTTCCTCGTTAACCACAATAGACATTTCACTTCACAACAATGGATACTACCCTCGCACTATTCCTCTTTCGTATTCAGACAGAACACATTTCCTGTTAACACTCACCTCCACCGTTTGTACCATCACCGAACCATTTACTATGTTAACATTGTAGTTAACACCTACCTCACGCTTGCTCATGAATAACTCCAAACAAAAACCTGCATATACCCTTAGCTCGCAACTCCCTAAAGCCGCCTTCCACCACCCTATGCCATCCATCCAAGAATCCAACATGCGCAACTTCCTTGTAAACCGCACAACAACAATTCGCAAGAACTTCCCCTTCCTAAAACTCTACTTTGTGCTTAGTAAAACACGCTGGTCTTTTATAGAAAGCAAATTCATAGAACTCTGCGCCAACGTTTTATTTGTATTTGGTGGTTTCGCTGTTGAAGAAGAAGTATTGGTGGAATCGAATGAATGAAGAAAGGAAGTTTAATTTATAAGAAAGAAGGCGTGGCCATCACGGAAACTCGGTATAGGTTCGTAGCATGTAATAGGATAGCTGCCTGGGTGTGAATTCCAATACAACTTGGTCGGCACGCAAGAGATGAATTTTCGACCAAGGAAAATGAATATACTTTGTTTAACTGTTGTTGACAAAAGAATATGTGCTATCATCAGTCGAAATCTTAGATTTGAAAAGATAACTCGAGATTTTTAACCAGGTTTTATACAACTAGGATTTTGGAAAGGATTTGGCTATGTGTGTGCTTATAGCCTTATACGCAGGTTGCATTAAATGCTTCAGAGGACTTATTCGGTGAAGGTCTCCTAGTTATGTGCATGATTTGAAACGTATAGGGTGCCCAGTTATTTAATATATAGGTCTGCGTCTATTTTAGTCTGCATGGGAAGACTTGCATGTGCGTTATTAATTTTCGATTGTACATGATAAGCTGCTGTTGGGTAGACTTGCATGTGTTTTCATTAATTATCATGTACGTGGATGATGCATGATTTGAAAAGGATTTCCCTTGCCAATATTTCCAAAGATTTTGAACTGATGGATTTCAAGATTTCTGCCCAGATTATCAAAAATACGGAATGGTTTAAAAGATTATATTTTGGTTATTTTATTATAATGAAACTTCACGGTGAAGTATCAAGCAAAAGTAACCACAGTTGACTTTTGTTTACTGATGAAAAAACTTATCTTGGTGTAAAAAGGTATTCTGAATCCAATGGGACAAGTTTCGTCGAATTCTGACATCGTATGAAAAAATTTCCTTTATAAAACCGGAAATCAACACGCGTTTAAATTTTTCACGATCACCAGATAAATCAAAACAACTTGAAACTGCGAACACTGACAATAACTTTTCGATACGAACCCAACGGCACTAGTTTCGTCGCATTCTGAGACTGTCGCCCCGGTAGGCTATTTTTAGGTGTACCGCAATGCCATTTTTAACGCCAAATTATCCGTCTTTAAAATTAACAAACTATATAGCTATCCTGACTCTAATCGACGATACGAATTCAACGGAACTGGTTTCGTGGCTTGATTTGATCGTTTGTTCAAGTTACACTCTAATATCCCTTTATTCAGTTGAATTAATTTAATTGCACTGAACGAGCGTTTACGGCTATCGTGGTCACATACGACATCGGTTTTCCACGCAATTCAACACCGTACAATAATTAAATGATATGGTCCCAATGAAACTGATTTTGTCGAAATATGAGTCCGTTTACAAAACGGCTATTTTAACGCGTATAATTTAAATAACGATTTTCCACAGCGACTATTTCAAAATTTGATTTGACCATAACTAACAAATTATAACACGAAATCTAGATTTTTCTCTTTCATATGAAAATTATCATCAATACGGTTCCAACGTGTCTTGTTTCATAGAAATCCGACTTATATCGGATCCTGTATTCTCAGTTGAAGTTCAAAACTCTATATTACGAACTACCGCGCGATTTCGAGCTCGTTTTATAATTATATTATAAATTAACTTTCAAACTTCGTTTTATAAATAAATTCCATATATATTCCTATATATAATTCAAATAAAATATTTAAAACAAATTTAAATATTCAGAATTCAACGGCCGAAAATCCGGGTCGTTACATTCCTTCCCCCTTAAAATAATTTCGTCCTCGAAATTGCTAAGTAGGGAAAATGCCACGTATCCTATTAACTAGGTTTAAAATTCCTTTTTGTTTTTCCCACCTCTTAACTCCAGTTTAACTGAACAATTTATTTCAATTAAAATATTCATTTATTCTTACTAACGGAGAAAAAATTCTGAAAATTTTCTAACACTTTAAATTCTGAAAAATTTCGGCAGCATCTCCTCTGCACGACTCAATCGGCACAACCACAACTCGCCTTTCTAGGCCTTCTCTAATCCAAAAGAAAAATCAAAAAGCTAAGTGGCTTGCCTCATAGGCTCATAAAATCATCAACCCAAACAATATTGTAAACATGTACCTTTTTGTCGGGCATAATTCTATCTCTTGTACTTGCTTCCATTCTGCTCAGCATATATATATCCATTTCCCACCGGTTTCAAATCAATACAACTTTCAGTTGTCAGATCTCTAATCAACTTCTGATTAGTCGCTTCCATTCTATCAATTCAAATCTGATTTCTATTTAAATCAATCCACTTATTATCCTTAAATCCAATTCAATCCCATTCAACAACATCCAATATATTCAACTTTCTTATTCATAAGTCGAGTTCTCTTTATTAATTCCAATTTCAAGCCTTTCTCTTTGTTTAATTCATTCTGGATTATCTCTAATTTAATCCAATTTTATTTATCTAAAGTTAAATTTCAATTCATTGCTTTACTTCCACCATTTCAATTTCTACAACTTACACAAGTTAAACTTTAATTCAGGATTCAAATTCCCGAGTTTTATTTCAAATTAGTTTGAAAATCATATATATTTATATACATTATAATCAACTCAATTCAAAACATTTGAATTTCTAAAACAACTTGTCCTTTTCAAACATATTTTCATTTCCAAATTACTATGGTAGCAATCCGTCACTCAGAAACTTGAAAATGAATGCTGATAATGCTGCAGTCCATTATCAGAATTATTTTCTCGCCACTGAAGTGATTTCAGTGCTTAATCCCTTTAAAAATCCATTTAAACCATTCTTATTCAAAAATCTCTTCAAACCAATGCTATATTACCTTTAAAATGCTTCCAGGAATATTTCAAAACTTCCGGGATTTAAATTCAAATTATGGTTTGAATTAAACTTCAGTTCAGCTTATTTGTATATCTTATTCTTATACAAATTCAATTTGGTTTTATACAACCATTTCAATATTTTATAATTTCCTTTGATTGTAATAACAATCAACACATTCGATAATTTCAGAAAATTATCCCTTTATATCAAAATAACTTTTGGGCAAATTATATCACTTACCCACTTTAAAACAATACTGAGTCGATTTGTTCTGTTCGAGAGTTTAGAAACACCTATCGATACGGTTGTACTTCCTGTATCGATCAGAATTCATAAACCACTCAACAAACCAGACAACACAATATAAAACAAATTTTATATCGAATTTACAAATACGCTCTCTCGTATATATACACTCAAACTCAATCTAGGGTATTACTAACCCCATCTCTATTGAGTCACGCCACAGAGCCAAGGTAATCCCTTAACCTTCAGCTCTGATACCAAATGAAACGACCCGCAAATCCGTACCCTTTGAGTCGACTAATAACACCCACGTCCAACTCAAATTGCACAGAAATACGAACCATTATTAGAAAGAAGTTAGAGGATGAGAAATAGAAAGAAAGAAATATTAGAATAGAAGAAAACGAAGATCAGAAACTCACAGCGGAACGAATAAAATATATTAGATAATATAACTTTGAAGCACAAATCAGTATTTGTATATACATACCATTATCAGAGCACAACGATTATCCCTGGAACAGTTATAAACACCTGTTTCCAGATACACAAATAGTACACAGCGGAAAATATGATAGTCTATAGCTAACTGGTGAAGCCTCCTGCTTCAATCTCCTCCAGGTGAATCTGTAAAATCCCGACTACTTGACTGCCCGTACAAATTTGGGCACCCAAGAGTTTAGGGAAAACAAACAAAATAAACTCTGGGTCAGTCATGGGACTGGTGTGAGTAAACTCCAACCATTGGTTTACTTTCAAAAATCCTTTCAAAAGAAATGATAATCGTAAGACCGATCCACACATAAACATGGATGGTTTTTACCTTACGATAACCCAAAACACTTTGGAAATCATATATTATCTGATATTATAATAATGTCTAATCACAAGTAATTAAAATCTAGTAGAACGCTTGCATCTCACGCTCTACATATATAATATACAATCAAACTCGCAGGCACTTATTGGAGATTGGATTCCAACTTGACAAGGTATGGGACCACCTTCCGAACGTGTACCTCTAGAGACGAATACACTGGGTTCAACAAGAACGTCTTGCAACCCGGCCCACACATGACCGACCACTCATTTCGCTTGAGTGTATCGAATGTATACCACCGACGGTTGGGATCAGCAACCGCCTCCCGATAAGGGACAGCATCGATAGATTTAAGAACAAAAGGAATTTCTCTAGATAGGTGATCATACATCCTAATGGGTGCGACCCACATAGCCATGCTGCCTGCCCGATTTTTGTCCACTTCCGGGTTGTGAGGCTTGAGGTTTGAATTACCTTCCCGAACATCTGGCCATCATTCACTTTGAATGCCACATCGTCTGAGACGACCCGAACTTCCCCGTGAAGGAAAGCACGGATAGAATTGAGTACAAGACAAAATAGGACGCATACGGAAGAACATTTCATTGTTATTACAACAATTCCATCAGATACGAGAATATACAGAGTATAAATGAATAAATTACATTCGACAATTATCAGAGAGTACAATAAATTACATAGCAGCGGAAAAATATACAAAAACACAACTAGAAGTGATACACGGATACAGAGCTTTCCGAGCATCGTTCCAGCTGTAAATCAGGACCCTGTGAATATAAATCTGCAAAACCAAAACTACTAGCTGCCCGTGCGGAAAATAGGGGCACCCAGAGTTTAGGTTAAAACAATAAACTCCAGGTCAGTCATGTGACTGGTGTGAGAACTAAAACAGTTATAATTCTTTATTTTAAAGTTCGGTAAATCAAGGGACCACGCCGTATAACACGGAACGGGTTTCCTCCCAAGAATACCAGTGCATAAAACAAACAGCGCAATGCTAAATAAAGAAGAATGAAGCTGTTATAAGACCCAGGTCCCATCACACAATGCAACGCAAGCCGGAGGATAGGGTTTTCCCTTATAACAGCCAAAGCATGCTTGATACGTTTAAAACACATTATTTGATACTACAATAAGTGTATAGTGTCAAAACAATTTCAAATCATAAATATCAATCATAGGCGGCATGGGTACCATATATCATGTCGCCATACTAGTTCTACAATTAAAACCGCAATATCACGTATTGGAAATTGGATTTCCGTCATGAGCCGAGGCAAGGGGCAAGCTCCTCTCCGCGTTCGAGACACTCTAGCAAATGTCCCAGGACCCCACTATGATCCTTTGGAACCTCCAAGGCCGGTCCTCTCTTACTTTTGAGGATTGGCAATTCCTGAACACACGTTTCCCGGTCCTTACAGACCTATATCCGAGGCGCCTCGTATCCAACAACCACACAGGTGAAAAGTATATAAATGTCAGGGCTGGTAGGTCACTGACACCACCCTAGCTAGAAAGAAACGTCGTGCACTCCTTGGGTCCGTATCCCGTTTTTGACTCATACCGAGGTGTGAGGCTCGCGAATTCACGTTATACACAAAGCTACGCCACACAGGCCGTGCTTTGATCATCAACCACAAGACTTTGCTTTTCAACAGAAGCCCTGATCAATTGCCACTTACGCATGCCACACAGGCAACTCACTCCATGCGTTTGATATCCATCAATATATAACCCCTGAGCTCGTACGTCTCAGAGAAGGGCGTTAAGCAAGAGAATAAATTCTCCGCCGCCAAACAGATATATATTTAATAAAGATCAATCACACGGACTAAAATCCAATGTCAGACACACAGTCCATTTACTAGTCCGTTCTGGGTCTGAACGAAACCGGAGGCACTTTCCTCGCATATCCATCAATCTCCAAGTACGTCTGGACGATCACCGACTGTTTCCCTCATCTTGGGTGTACAGCCCAATCAAGATCATCAGTAATCACCCAAACGATGTGAAGACTTCCGGTCTTCAACCACCGTCTTCATCTTCGACATCTCGTCGAATCGGTTATTCAGAATGGGTATAAACCCGGCCTTTCTGAATAACCCACGTATATAATAAACGAATGTTACACAAACACAACAAACGCCTCATTCCAATTCAGAATATTCTTTTATTCACAAAATCACATTCTTAGGGAAAGGTTCCCATTAATTTTATCCAAGATAAATTCTTCTAAATTTATTCTTTAATCCTCCTTTGGATACCATTTCGACTAGTCGGGATTAACGAGCCACACCGAAGTAATTATTTAGTTTATTTCCCAATCCCAACCTATATCCCATGGAGAAAACTGGTAATACTCCACATCTAACACCACTGTGTTATCGGTAAAATTAATTACCATTTCACGTTCAAATCTAATTAAAGATTTAACTATCGCTTTGGAGCAAAACTGGTGGTACTCCACTCTCGATCACTTTTCAAATTTGATAATTAAAATTATCAATTCACATTTTAATCTAATTAAAGATTCATTAAAACTCCACTTAGTTTTAATCTTCACAAAAAAAATCAATATTCTGCCTTTAACTGGGTTAAAGAACCAATGTCATCAAAAACACGATTCACGACAAACCAACTCACATTTGATATTAAATACAAGGCTCTGAATAGAAAATATATCGGCTTATATTCAATATCAAATTCTGAAACCAACAAATATCGTATTGGAAATAACGATATAAAATATCTTTCAAATCCCCATAACAATATTTGTATAGTCACGAAATCCAACATCGAAATATCCCGAAGATAATTTCGATTCAGCTCCAGTCCAATCCACGTATTGGAAATTATCGATTATTTTCAAAATCACTTTCAAATTCAATTTATTTATTTTAAAAATAAATTGATTTCAATTCTAGTTCAAAACTAGTTCATTTCGATAAAAATCTATTTTTATCTTTTCAAATGTGGAATTTTCCAGCCCAAATCTTTCCAATTCACATATTATAATTTTACACAAATTATAGATATTTTTAATAATTTTATCAAGGCCCGTACAGTCGATTTCCAACAACGGCCATCGAACTGCACTTACAGCGACCTTTTTCGAATTTGATTTGGACATAATTCCAAATCCAACCGTTAGATTTCAAATTTCTAATACTCATTGGAAAGCTCTTTTCGATACGAACCCAACGGTTCCGGTTTTAGGAGAATCCGACGGTCGGATCTCCCGCAATGTCCGTTTGAAATAAATGGTCGAAATTCACGAACTGCCGCGGCGCGGCGCGTTCTATTCAGGCCATTATATTATATATATAATATATATAATATATATTTCGTCGATTTCCTTTTTAAAACGAATTTTAAAAATAGTTTTGAATTCGTTTCAAAAGCGATTTCAACTTCCATTTCAATTCAAATCAAAATTGAATTCTTCTCTATAAATTCGTTTTAAAATTCATTTCTATTCAATTCAAATTTCAATTCAATTTGAATTCATTTCAATTCACTTTCAATTCAATTTGAATTCGTTTTCAATTCAATTCATTTCGAAATCGTTTTCAATTCAATTCATTTCGAAATCGTTTTCAATTCAATTCATCTCGAAATCGTTTTCAATTCAATTCATTTCGAAATCGTTTTCAATTCAATTCATTTCTATTTCATTCAAATTCAGATTCACTTCCTATTCAATTCGAATTTTAATCTAATTCAATTGAATTTCATTTCAAAATATTTAGTTTTGAAATCACTTTTCAATATTCGTTGTAAAACGAATAAAATCGATATAAATATCGTTCACGTCAAAATAGCGCATCTCTAATCCACACGGCTTTATATATTTCAAAAACTTCTATTCAATTCAACACATGAACCTATATTTCTTTCAACACACGACTAATCTCAACACATGAGTACTGTCAACACATCACTATTTTTATTATGTGAAATATTTTATAAAACTATGGTATCTATCGTTTGATTTTCAATTAGACTTCTACTGGGAAGTAGTTCTAATTTTAAATGTGATAAAGATGTAATTTTGATTATATAAAATATTTCACTCAACACATGCACATCGTCAACACATGACTATTTTTATATTCAACACATGAATTTTCTTTTATAATATTCCTTATTTTCCCAATTGGAATGAGGCCCAATCAATCACCATATAACATTAATTATATGAATTCCATACAACACATGTATATAATAGCGTCGAAAAATAATCAACCATCAACCAAAGTGCACTACATTGTATAAGCATCAAATATCGATATCTAACGCTTATAACAGCCTGTCAATCAATCGATCGACATATTTGATCAATCAGGATGAGTGAACTTCAAATTTCATCCCAACACCCGTGTGGGGTTTCAAACAATCAAACACAGATTTTATTTGTGCAGTTGGGCGATGTGTAAAATTTATCAACCCAATCAATATCAGTCAAATCAGTGTATATAAACAAGTCGGCCGATTTGTTTATAAATATTTTATTTATTCACTTTCACGTTAAAAATTATATTTTTAACGATAAAATATTCTATTTCAACACTTGAATTTCTATTCATTTCATTTACACAATAAAAATGATATTTTTATTTTTCTAACATATTCTAGAAAATTTCGGCGGCATAACGGCACGATACTAGAAACGGGACGAGGCCTAGCCTTATCCCCGGTCTAGTGAAGGCCCACTCCATTCACACATCAATCAAATCACTTTCGTTATGCAAACCACAAAATTTGGAGTAAGAGTCTAACCTAGTCTTACTCCTTCGCCTTATAACGGCGCACGTCTAATCCTAACCAATTTATCGATTCGATTTTTCACACCACAAACCACATTCAAACCAATATCTCAATCAATCACCAAACATCCAAACAAACAAGTCCATGGTATGTGGACGGGTGTCGGGTGCTTCTAATAAGCACCGTCTGCATCCTAGTATATATATATATAACTAGAAAAATAGAATTTGAGTGAGAAGTTCTCACCGAAAGCTATCCAATACCACGACTCTTCATTTATAGAAATCTTCATCTTTCGCGTCTTTTTATCATCTTCGTTGCCCGTAGTCACTACATATATAAAAATCACATTTTTATATTCTCTTATTATATAAAGATTATATTTTTATCGCTAACTTCATATTGTGAAAATAGAATTTTCATCGCTAATTCATATTTGTAAAAATAGAATTTTCACTTCGTTATACTTTATATAAAAATTGAATCTTTACTATGTTATTCAATATATAAAAATCGAATTTTCACAACGCTACTATATAGATAAAAATTATATTTCTATCACGCTATTTTCTATATAAAAATTTCGCCTTTTTAAATTCAAAGATTTCACCTTTTTAAATTCAAAGATTTCACCTTTTTAAATTCAAAGATTTCACCTTTTTAAATTCAAAGATTTCACCTTTTTAAAAATCTCATTTTTATTTTTCTACAAATATAAAGATCATATTTTTAATATTCCTATCATGTAAAAATTATATTTTTATCTTTCTACAATATAAAAGATTATATTTTTAATACTTTAAAAATATAAAAATCATATTTTTAATTCTTTAAAAATATATAAATCATATTCTTACTTCACTACTCCTCTCAAAATATTGTCTTTTCTATTATTTTTTTTTTTAAAACACGTCTTTTCTGGTTTAAAAACCTAATCTTTTCTAATCCAATTTCTATATAAACTAACGTTAAACAAACTGATTTCTTTTACATAACATTATATATATATAAAGGAATTAAGAAAAATGAAATAGATAAATAAATAAAAAAACTTACGGTTTTCGTTTGCAGGGGGGGAGGAAGCTGCTGCGTTCGCCGGAGGGGGTCGGAGGATGTAGTGGCGGCGGAAAGGGGTTGGCGGTGGTTCAGGTGTGGGCCAAGGGCACGGGTTGAGGCTGCGAAGGCTAGGGGTGTACGATTTTCGAAGGGGGAGAGGAGCGGGGGACTGACGTGACAGGGGGGGTCGGACCGGAGGTGGCGGTGGGCGTTTGGATGGGCGCAGGCTAGGGGCGGCGGCGGTGAACCCGGGGAGGCGCGCTCGATTCGATTGAGGGTTTTTTTTTTCCTGTTACGAAATGCAGAAGAGAGAGGGGGGGCCAGAAGGAAAGATAAGGGAGGGATATATATATATTTTTTTTTTTTATTTATTTAATTATTAAATTTTTGCAAAAGGGTTGACTTTTACATACGACCTCGAAACGAGGCCTACCGCCTGTCGTCCATAGCGTTTTACCCCCATTCCGAACACAATGGGATATGTATCGTAAGCTGATTTGATCGTTTGAATCAGTTTCCGTTAAATTTACATTTAAATCACTATATTGAATTTTAAACGTATATTTCAAATTACCGGGGTCACATACTAACTAGAAAAATTCCAGAAAAATATTTTCTAGCTTCATATTGACGATACGGTCCTAACAAAACTAGTTTCGTCGAATTCTGAGACCGTTGGAAAAATGGCCAATTTCCAGTCGATTAAAATCAACTGAAACCGGTCAAACGCGTTTTCCTTTGCCACGCTCACATATTGATTCGAAAAATTATGAAATTTGAAACCTAGCAATAATTCGACATCCCGGACCCAACAAAAGTGGTTTCGTCGAAATCCGAGGTCATTTGCAAAATGTCCATTTTTAAGGGCCTTATATATATAGAAATATATATAAATTCCACAGCGACTATTTCTCCTTTTAAACTGGACATATCCTATCATTCCTAAGATGAAATCTCAGTTTGTTAACTTCGTTACAAAGATATAGTTATACAGATTCAAATATTTCTTGTTTCGTTCAATTCTGACTTATATTGAATTCTGTATATTCATTTGAAATTAGAAACCGAATTTTCGAACTACCTAGCCATTTTCAATTCCTTTTATAATTATATATAATTATTTATATTCTAACGACGACGCGTATAATATATACGTCGAATTCTATTCAAAATAAATTTCTCGTCGATATTATTTAAAATAATCTATTTTAAATATTCAAAATTCGCTAAAATTGCCAAAAATAAAAATTTTAAACTGGCCCAGATTTTCCGGGTTATTACAATCTCCCCCACTTAAAACTTTTCGTCCCCGAAAAGGAACAAAGTCGAAAGTGGTTTGATTAATCAACTCTACGATCGATCTGGCTTCCATTCTCCAACTTTTCAGTCTCTGAGAATTTTCAAAATTTCAAAAATTTGGCTAACACCCTAAATTTTTGAAAAATTTCGCCATAACCTCCCCTGCACCGGGAGCATCGGGGAATTTCAAATAGCTTCCCCGGTCCTTCAGATCTCAAAAAGTAAAAGAAAAAGCCAAGCGGCTAGCCAATAGGCTCACAAAATCATCATCACCCAAACAAAACAGGAAATTATGTAGTAAACATGTACCTATTTGTCGGGCAAACAAATTTTATTCTCTGCTCTAGCCTCCTTGCTATGACCTGTTCAAAGTAAGTATATGTATATGCAAGCAAATGCGACCAATTTTCAATACAATTCAATATTCGATTCAATTAGGCATAAATGGTTAAAAATTAGCAAACAAATAAACAACCAACACAAACATCAATCAATTAGTGAATTAGAGTTTCAAATTCATAATTTTGATATATATACAGAAAATCATGTTTTGATGCCAATTCACGACAATGTGTTCTAACTATATAAGCTTTGGTTCTCACACCAGCCTAATGGAAATATATAGAAATCACACCTTCGAAACTCGAATATGAATACTAATGATGATGCACCATCATCAGAATCATCCCCGGATGTCTAGAATGTGATTCTATATCTACCCAGTATATTAAAACTTCGAATATACGTTCATGACGCGTATACGCGAAATCTATATATACTCGATTGTCCATATTCAAAATAAATAAATATTCAAACACGTATAAAACGATTTAAATTTTCAAAACAAAATTGTTTTCATTTGAAAAATATACTCTTCACACTCGTTCTAGGATACTACTGATCCTATCTCTAACGAGTCATTCTAATTGGATATTGCTAATCCAATATCTGATGAATTCTTTCGTATGGTTCTAATGTGCCTTGTTCTCGAGCTCTGTAAACCAAAGCTCTGATACCAAATTGAGACGACCCGAACTTCCCCGTGAAGGAAAGCACGGATAGAATTGAGTACAAGACAAAATAGGACGCATACGGAAGAACATTTCATTGTTATTACAACAATTCCATCAGATACGAGAATATACAGAGTATAAATGAATAAATTACATTCGACAATTATCAGAGAGTACAATAAATTACATAGCAGCGGAAAAATATACAAAAACACAACTAGAAGTGATACACGGATACAGAGCTTTCCGAGCATCGTTCCAGCTGTAAATCAGGACCCTGTGAATATAAATCTGCAAAACCAAAACTACTAGCTGCCCGTGCGGAAAATAGGGGCACCCAGAGTTTAGGTTAAAACAATAAACTCCAGGTCAGTCATGTGACTGGTGTGAGAACTAAAACAGTTATAATTCTTTATTTTAAAGTTCGGTAAATCAAGGGACCACGCCGTATAACACGGAACGGGTTTCCTCCCAAGAATACCAGTGCATAAAACAAACAGCGCAATGCTAAATAAAGAAGAATGAAGCTGTTATAAGACCCAGGTCCCATCACACAATGCAACGCAAGCCGGAGGATAGGGTTTTCCCTTATAACAGCCAAAGCATGCTTGATACGTTTAAAACACATTATTTGATACTACAATAAGTGTATAGTGTCAAAACAATTTCAAATCATAAATATCAATCATAGGCGGCATGGGTACCATATATCATGTCGCCATACTAGTTCTACAATTAAAACCGCAATATCACGTATTGGAAATTGGATTTCCGTCATGAGCCGAGGCAAGGGGCAAGCTCCTCTCCGCGTTCGAGACACTCTAGCAAATGTCCCAGGACCCCACTATGATCCTTTGGAACCTCCAAGGCCGGTCCTCTCTTACTTTTGAGGATTGGCAATTCCTGAACACACGTTTCCCGGTCCTTACAGACCTATATCCGGGGCGCCTCGTATCCAACAACCACACAGGTGAAAAGTATATAAATGTCAGGGCTGGTAGGTCACTGACACCACCCTAGCTAGAAAGAAACGTCGTGCACTCCTTGGGTCCGTATCCCGTTTTTGACTCATACCGAGGTGTGAGGCTCGCGAATTCACGTTATACACAAAGCTACGCCACACAGGCCGTGCTTTGATCATCAACCACAAGACTTTGCTTTTCAACAGAAGCCCTGATCAATTGCCACTTACGCATGCCACACAGGCAACTCACTCCATGCGTTTGATATCCATCAATATATAACCCCTGAGCTCGTACGTCTCAGAGAAGGGCGTTAAGCAAGAGAATAAATTCTCCGCCGCCAAACAGATATATATTTAATAGAGATCAATCACACGGACTAAAATCCAATGTCAGACACACAGTCCATTTACTAGTCCGTTCTGGGTCTGAACGAAACCGGAGGCACTTTCCTCGCATATCCATCGATCTCCAAGTACGTCTGGACGATCACCGACTGTTTCCCTCATCTTGGGTGTACAGCCCAATCAAGATCATCAGTAATCACCCAAACGATGTGAAGACTTCCGGTCTTCAACCACCGTCTTCATCTTCGACATCTCGTCGAATCGGTTATTCAGAATGGGTATAAACCCGGCCTTTCTGAATAACCCACGTATATAATAAACGAATGTTACACAAACACAACAAACGCCTCATTCCAATTCAGAATATTCTTTTATTCACAAAATCACATTCTTAGGGAAAGGTTCCCATTAATTTTATCCAAGATAAATTCTTCTAAATTTATTCTTTAATCCTCCTTTGGATACCATTTCGACTAGTCGGGATTAACGAGCCACACCGAAGTAATTATTTAGTTTATTTCCCAATCCCAACCTATATCCCATGGAGAAAACTGGTAATACTCCACATCTAACACCACTGTGTTATCGGTAAAATTAATTACCATTTCACGTTCAAATCTAATTAAAGATTTAACTATCGCTTTGGAGCAAAACTGGTGGTACTCCACTCTCGATCACTTTTCAAATTTGATAATTAAAATTATCAATTCACATTTTAATCTAATTAAAGATTCATTAAAACTCCACTTAGTTTTAATCTTCACAAAAAAAATCAATATTCTGCCTTTAACTGGGTTAAAGAACCAATGTCATCAAAAACACGATTCACGACAAACCAACTCACATTTGATATTAAATACAAGGCTCTGAATAGAAAATATATCGGCTTATATTCAATATCAAATTCTGAAACCAACAAATATCGTATTGGAAATAACGATATAAAATATCTTTCAAATCCCCATAACAATATTTGTATAGTCACGAAATCCAACATCGAAATATCCCGAAGATAATTTCGATTCAGCTCCAGTCCAATCCACGTATTGGAAATTATCGATTATTTTCAAAATCACTTTCAAATTCAATTTATTTATTTTAAAAATAAATTGATTTCAATTCTAGTTCAAAACTAGTTCATTTCGATAAAAATCTATTTTTATCTTTTCAAATGTGGAATTTTCCAGCCCAAATCTTTCCAATTCACATATTATAATTTTACACAAATTATAGATATTTTTAATAATTTTATCAAGGCCCGTACAGTCGATTTCCAACAACGGCCATCGAACTGCACTTACAGCGACCTTTTTCGAATTTGATTTGGACATAATTCCAAATCCAACCGTTAGATTTCAAATTTCTAATACTCATTGGAAAGCTCTTTTCGATACGAACCCAACGGTTCCGGTTTTAGGAGAATCCGACGGTCGGATCTCCCGCAATGTCCGTTTGAAATAAATGGTCGAAATTCACGAACTGCCGCGGCGCGGCGCGTTCTATTCAGGCCATTATATTATATATATAATATATATAATATATATTTCGTCGATTTCCTTTTTAAAACGAATTTTAAAAATAGTTTTGAATTCGTTTCAAAAGCGATTTCAACTTCCATTTCAATTCAAATCAAAATTGAATTCTTCTCTATAAATTCGTTTTAAAATTCATTTCTATTCAATTCAAATTTCAATTCAATTTGAATTCATTTCAATTCACTTTCAATTCAATTTGAATTCGTTTTCAATTCAATTCATTTCGAAATCGTTTTCAATTCAATTCATTTCGAAATCGTTTTCAATTCAATTCATCTCGAAATCGTTTTCAATTCATTTCGAAATCGTTTTCAATTCAATTCATTTCTATTTCATTCAAATTCAGATTCACTTCCTATTCAATTCGAATTTTAATCTAATTCAATTGAATTTCATTTCAAAATATTTAGTTTTGAAATCACTTTTCAATATTCGTTGTAAAACGAATAAAATCGATATAAATATCGTTCACGTCAAAATAGCGCATCTCTAATCCACACGGCTTTATATATTTCAAAAACTTCTATTCAATTCAACACATGAACCTATATTTCTTTCAACACACGACTAATCTCAACACATGAGTACTGTCAACACATCACTATTTTTATTATGTGAAATATTTTATAAAACTATGGTATCTATCGTTTGATTTTCAATTAGACTTCTACTGGGAAGTAGTTCTAATTTTAAATGTGATAAAGATGTAATTTTGATTATATAAAATATTTCACTCAACACATGCACATCGTCAACACATGACTATTTTTATATTCAACACATGAATTTTCTTTTATAATATTCCTTATTTTCCCAATTGGAATGAGGCCCAATCAATCACCATATAACGTTAATTATATGAATTCCATACAACACATGTATATAATAGCGTCGAAAAATAATCAACCATCAACCAAAGTGCACTACACTGTATAAGCATCAAATATCGATATCTAACGCTTATAACAGCCTGTCAATCAATCGATCGACATATTTGATCAATCAGGATGAGTGAACTTCAAATTTCATCCCAACACCCGTGTGGGGTTTCAAACAATCAAACACAGATTTTATTTGTGCAGTTGGGCGATGTGTAAAATTTATCAACCCAATCAATATCAGTCAAATCAGTGTATATAAACAAGTCGGCCGATTTGTTTATAAATATTTTATTTATTCACTTTCACGTTAAAAATTATATTTTTAACGATAAAATATTCTATTTCAACACTTGAATTTCTATTCATTTCATTTACACAATAAAAATGATATTTTTATTTTTCTAACATATTCTAGAAAATTTCGGCGGCATAACGGCACGATACTAGAAACGGGACGAGGCCTAGCCTTATCCCCGGTCTAGTGAAGGCCCACTCCATTCACACATCAATCAAATCACTTTCGTTATGCAAACCACAAAATTTGGAGTAAGAGTCTAACCTAGTCTTACTCCTTCGCCTTATAACGGCGCACGTCTAATCCTAACCAATTTATCGATTCGATTTTTCACACCACAAACCACATTCAAACCAATATCTCAATCAATCACCAAACATCCAAACAAACAAGTCCATGGTATGTGGACGGGTGTCGGGTGCTTCTAATAAGCACCGTCTGCATCCTAGTATATATATATATAACTAGAAAAATAGAATTTGAGTGAGAAGTTCTCACCGAAAGCTATCCAATACCACGACTCTTCATTTATAGAAATCTTCATCTTTCGCGTCTTTTTATCATCTTCGTTGCCCGTAGTCACTACATATATAAAAATCACATTTTTATATTCTCTTATTATATAAAGATTATATTTTTATCGCTAACTTCATATTGTGAAAATAGAATTTTCATCGCTAATTCATATTTGTAAAAATAGAATTTTCACTTCGTTATACTTTATATAAAAATTGAATCTTTACTATGTTATTCAATATATAAAAATCGAATTTTCACAACGCTACTATATAGATAAAAATTATATTTCTATCACGCTATTTTCTATATAAAAATTTCGCCTTTTTAAATTCAAAGATTTCACCTTTTTAAATTCAAAGATTTCACCTTTTTAAATTCAAAGATTTCACCTTTTTAAATTCAAAGATTTCACCTTTTTAAAAATCTCATTTTTATTTTTCTACAAATATAAAGATCATATTTTTAATATTCCTATCATGTAAAAATTATATTTTTATCTTTCTACAATATAAAAGATTATATTTTTAATACTTTAAAAATATAAAAATCATATTTTTAATTCTTTAAAAATATATAAATCATATTCTTACTTCACTACTCCTCTCAAAATATTGTCTTTTCTATTATTTTTTTTTTAAAAACACGTCTTTTCTGGTTTAAAAACCTAATCTTTTCTAATCCAATTTCTATATAAACTAACGTTAAACAAACTGATTTCTTTTACATAACATTATATATATATAAAGGAATTAAGAAAAATGAAATAGATAAATAAAAAAAAAACTTACGGTTTTCGTTTGCAGGGGGGGAGGAAGCTGCTGCGTTCGCCGGAGGGGGTCGGAGGATGTAGTGGCGGCGGAAAGGGGTTGGCGGTGGTTCAGGTGTGGGCCAAGGGCACGGGTTGAGGCTGCGAAGGCTAGGGGTGTACGATTTTCGAAGGGGGAGAGGAGCGGGGGACTGACGTGACAGGGGGGGTCGGACCGGAGGTGGCGGTGGGCGTTTGGATGGGCGCAGGCTAGGGGCGGCGGCGGTGAACCCGGGGAGGCGCGCTCGATTCGATTGAGGGTTTTTTTTTCCTGTTACGAAATGCAGAACAGAGAGGGGGGGCCAGAAGGAAAGATAAGGGAGGGATATATATATATATATATATTTTATTTATTTAATCATTAAATTTTTGCAAAAGGGTTGACTTTTACATACGACCTCGAAACGAGGCCTACCGCCTGTCGTCCATAGCGTTTTACCCCCATTCCGAACACAATGGGATATGTATCGTAAGCTGATTTGATCGTTTGAATCAGTTTCCGTTAAATTTACATTTAAATCACTATATTGAATTTTAAACGTATATTTCAAATTACCGGGGTCACATACTAACTAGAAAAATTCCAGAAAAATATTTTCTAGCTTCATATTGACGATACGGTCCTAACAAAACTAGTTTCGTCGAATTCTGAGACCGTTGGAAAAATGGCCAATTTCCAGTCGATTAAAATCAACTGAAACCGGTCAAACGCGTTTTCCTTTGCCACGCTCACATATTGATTCGAAAAATTATGAAATTTGAAACCTAGCAATAATTCGACATCCCGGACCCAACAAAAGTGGTTTCGTCGAAATCCGAGGTCATTTGCAAAATGTCCATTTTTAAGGGCCTTATATATATAGAAATATATATAAATTCCACAGCGACTATTTCTCCTTTTAAACTGGACATATCCTATCATTCCTAAGATGAAATCTCAGTTTGTTAACTTCGTTACAAAGATATAGTTATACAGATTCAAATATTTCTTGTTTCGTTCAATTCTGACTTATATTGAATTCTGTATATTCATTTGAAATTAGAAACCGAATTTTCGAACTACCTAGCCATTTTCAATTCCTTTTATAATTATATATAATTATTTATATTCTAACGACGACGCGTATAATATATACGTCGAATTCTATTCAAAATAAATTTCTCGTCGATATTATTTAAAATAATCTATTTTAAATATTCAAAATTCGCTAAAATTGCCAAAAATAAAAATTTTAAACTGGCCCAGATTTTCCGGGTTATTACATCGTCAGATCCATCGGAAATCACTAATTGATTCCCACAAAAATACTCAGATTGTTAGGCTAAAGAAGTTTCCCTTCTATGCCACCAACTTCGTACGTTTGAAGAAATCAACGTACGTAATCCCCTTTGGAAATACTCTGTCAGACACTCGTCCATACAAGTTGTCCTGGGTCTGGACAACCCGAAGGCACTATTCAGTACATCCATCTTAGGCACTGTTATCTAAGACTTATACAATAGCCCTTGCACTTCACTCCGTCTTCAAGATATTCAGCATACTTGATTCGCAACACTTATGTCAATACGGAGTGGTTCTCTGGATAATAATCCAACCGGTCTCTCCATATTAACAACGTTAAAATGGTCAAACTTTGATAGTCGGTGATTTAACTATCAAATGAAAACATGTCGGTGTGCAAACAATGATATTATTTCCAAAAGGAAATTCTATCGACCAAACATCATTCAACGTTTATCCCTTTTAGTTCATTCATTCATTCATTCATTTCCCTTCTTATTTTCATTTACATTCTTTATTTAATATATTTAGAAAATATACGCTATTATCATTGGCAAACATTTCCATCTCCTGTCCTCTATATTCAGAAAACATTTCTGACTCTCATTTGGAAAACATTTCCAAATCTCCTTCATTTGATTAAACAGATGTTTGAATAAACATCACTATGCCAAATCTCCTTCATTTGGTTTCCACTTAACCACTTCCCACTATCGAACCTTAATCATTTCTTAGTTAAAACGAAGTCAATCAAGTTGGGGTATAATTACCTCTCAGACCTTAACTGAGCAACATTTCTAACCTTGAAATAGACAAGGTTCATCTTTCCAATCTTTTAACACGCTTCCTCACGTTGCTCTCGGATTCGATTATGAATCCACTTCCTTTTCAGGAATCACTTGATTATAACAATGGTGTTATAATTCCCTGCATCCGAAATATAATAACTTTAATATGACTTTTATTTTCTAACTTGGATATCGGAAAACATTTCCAATATATATATCCTTTATTGAGAAAACATCCTTTATTCCAGTTAGAAAACATTTCTAAACCCTTTGAATTTACTGATGTTATAACATCGTTATTATGACTTAAATCATAAATCATTTGTTAATTAACGATATCACTAACCAACCCTTTCTATCATTCACTTTGAAATATTCAGAGCTCACGACTTTAAACCAAACATTGTTTTCAACAACAGCGTTAAAAACCGCTATCTAGCATTATAAAACACTTATCATAACCATAGCATTAAGATTGCTATTAAAACAGTTATTATAACGGCAGCGTTAGAATTGCTATTTAGATTTACCAAGATATTTATTATAACAGCAGCGTCTAAAATTGCTATATATATATATTAACAACATTTATTATAACAACAGCGCTAAAATCGCTGTTTAGTTTTATAAAAGCATTTCTTATAACAACAGCGTTATGCTTGCTGTTTTGAATAAAATACCGTGTGCGACGCACACGCTTCCGTTGTTCATTTATAAACTCTGTTTATTTTAAACAATTCAAGTGCTCCTTTAAACATATTTATAAACTATACATTCTTCTAACCACTTAATTTGATTTCTATAAATCCCCTTTTTATATACATTTTATTTGCAAAATATTTTCTTGTTTAAACTACTATTCTTTTACTTTAAGCATTTGAAAATCTTTCTTTAAACTTTCCTCTGTAATTTGCTAAATTCGGATCCATTTCCAAATATTGGTTTCAAAACCGATACTCACTTTCAAATATACATTCATATTTGAACTCACCTTTTAATTTATCCAATGGTTAATGATTCACTTAATTTATATCTTTATTTATAACATTTTTCTTGGTTTACCAAATGGAATAGGTTTCCATTTACAACTCAATGAAAAAGAAATTATTTCTAATTTAGAAATAAACTCTGCTTTTAAATTCTAATTTCCTTTTTCACATTCGATGATATTTTACGGTATCTAAAATACCAGGTTCCTAAGGCCAGGGTAAAATCAAACACACCAATTCAACCATGGATAATGTAGCATAACATATATAACCATTTAATAAAACAGTAAGTAAAATGTTGAGGGATCCAGTTGGATCCCTCCAACCTGTTTCCCTGCATCCACAGATGTTAGTAACATCAAAAATATCTCATTAATGAAAAAAAATCAATCAACGATGATTATGTCAACCAAGCAACCATTTCACATTATAAAATAATTTTAAACGAGTGAGTTTACTCACATTGGTTCGCGGTTGACGGTCTACTTTTGTTCCATTTAAAATCAAACAGACGTTTGATTTTACCACTAAATTCCAGCAGCTCTATTCTCAGCCACGATAGTTCCATAATGTAAATCTCGTTGCAATGATTCCAACGTAACCAGTTCCATTGCGTTCAACTATAATAGTTGTTTCTTCTCCATGAACGTAATCCTTTCCAAAATACTTCGATCACCACCTTCGATAGAGCATGAACGAACTCAAAAAGAAACACCTCTACGGCCAAACTCAGATGACCAGAATTGCACAGTCCATCACTTTAATTACTCACGTATAAGCATTTAAGCTTTCTTCCCTGAATTAACAAACCACACACCTCCTTCAAGTAAAAAGAACAAGCCTGGACCTTGCCTCCTGTCACTTCGTCCCCATACACCCGAACCCAACGCCCCTCAAATGATTCTCACCGCACCTTCTTCCAATATTGACACCTTATTCTCTTCCTCGTTAACCACAATAGACATTTCACTTCACAACAATGGATACTACCCTCGCACTATTCCTCTTTCGTATTCAGACAGAACACATTTCCTGTAAACACTCACCTCCACCGTTTGTACCATCACCGAACCATTTACTATGTTAACATTGTAGTTAACACCTACCTCACGCTTGCTCATGAATAACTCCAAACAAAAACCTGCATATACCCTTAGCTCGCAACTCCCTAAAGCCGCCTTCCACCACCCTATGCCATCCATCCAAGAATCCAACATGCGCAACTTCCTTGTAAACCGCACAACAACAATTCGCAAGAACTTCCCCTTCCTAAAACTCTACTTTGTGCTTAGTAAAACACGCTGGTCTTTTATAGAAAGCAAATTCATAGAACTCTGCGCCAACGTTTTATTTGTATTTGGTGGTTTCGCTGTTGAAGAAGAAGTATTGGTGGAATCGAATGAATGAAGAAAGGAAGTTTAATTTATAAGAAAGAAGGCGTGGCCATCACGGAAACTCGGTATAGGTTCGTAGCATGTAATAGGATAGCTGCCTGGGTGTGAATTCCAATACAACTTGGTCGGCACGCAAGAGATGAATTTTCGACCAAGGAAAATGAATATACTTTGTTTAACTGTTGTTGACAAAAGAATATGTGCTATCATCAGTCGAAATCTTAGATTTGAAAAGATAACTCGAGATTTTTAACCAGGTTTTATACAACTAAGATTTTGGAAAGGATTTGGCTATGTGTGTGCTTATAGCCTTATACGCAAGTTGCATTAAATGCTTCAGAGGACTTATTCGGTGAAGGTCTCCTAGTTATGTGCATGATTTGAAACGTATAGGGTGCCCAGTTATTTAATATATAGGTCTGCGTCTATTTTAGTCTGCATGGGAAGACTTGCATGTGCGTTATTAATTTTCGATTGTACATGATAAGCTGCTGTTGGGTAGACTTGCATGTGTTTTCATTAATTATCATGTACGTGGATGATGCATGATTTGAAAAGGATTTCCCTTGCCAATATTTCCAAAGATTTTGAACTGATGGATTTCAAGATTTCTGCCCAGATTATCAAAAATACGGAATGGTTTAAAAGATTATATTTTGGTTATTTTATTATAATGAAACTTCACGGTGAAGTATCAAGCAAAACTAACCACAGTTGACTTTTGTTTACTGATGAAAAAACTTATCTTGGTGTAAAAAGGTATTCTGAATCCAATGGGACAAGTTTCGTCGAATTCTGACATCGTATGAAAAAATTTCCTTTATAAAACCGGAAATCAACACGCGTTTAAATTTTTCACGATCACCAGATAAATCAAAACAACATGAAACTACGAACACTGACAATAACTTTTCGATACGAACCCAACGGCACTAGTTTCGTCGCATTCTGAGACTGTCGCCCCGGTAGGCTATTTTTAGGTGTACCGCAATGCCATTTTTAACGCCAAATTATCCGTCTTTAAAATTAACAAACTATATAGCTATCCTGACTCTAATCGACGATACGAATTCAACGGAACTGGTTTCGTGGCTTGATTTGATCGTTTGTTCAAGTTACACTCTAATATCCCTTTATTCAGTTGAATTAATTTAATTGCACTGAACGAGCGTTTACGGCTATCGTGGTCACATACGACATCGGTTTTCCACGCAATTCAACACCGTACAATAATTAAATGATATGGTCCCAATGAAACTGATTTTGTCGAAATATGAGTCCGTTTACAAAACGGCTATTTTAACGCGTATAATTTAAATAACGATTTTCCACAGCGACTATTTCAAAATTTGATTTGACCATAACTAACAAATTATAACACGAAATCTAGATTTTTCTCTTTCATATGAAAATTATCATCAATACGGTTCCAACGTGTCTTGTTTCATAGAAATCCGACTTATATCGGATCCTGTATTCTCAGTTGAAGTTCAAAACTCTATATTACGAACTACCGCGCGATTTCGAGCTCGTTTTATAATTATATTATAAATTAACTTTCAAACTTCGTTTTATAAATAAATTCCATATATATTCCTATATATAATTCAAATAAAATATTTAAAACAAATTTAAATATTCAGAATTCAACGGCCGAAAATCCGGGTCGTTACAAATATGAACAACAAATAGAATATGTTTTTATTTGTTTGCATTACAACAGAATTTGGCTAACTAATAAAAATCCTATTTTTGTTTGTTTACATTTAGAACACGGTTTATGAATTACAATAAAAACATTTCTCTTTTACTATTACCCTAAACATAAGAGGTTATAGAATAACAATAAAATATTAAACTTTATTGTTGATATTACAAACATATTGGAAAATAAAACTTTGTTCACATCATATTTATAAATCAAAGGTCATATTTGAAAACCACCTTTTTGTTTACATTTTTATGTGAATAAAAATCATGTTTTGGGAAATCATAATTTTTTTTACATTCTTTATATGTAAATAAGAAATTATTTTCAGCAGTTACGTTTTGTTTGCAAATATATATTAGAGACGAAATTTATTCTTTTATTTGCAATCACCAACATAGATATGTAATATATCACATTTTATACATTGAATCAAATAATAACATATTTATGATTAGTGAATTAAAAATAACATTTTTGTTAAAACATAAGCATTGAAATAAAAGTAACATTTTTATTAAGACCTGATTTGTGAAATAAAAATCACACTTTTATCAAAATTTGATTATTGAATTGAAAATATCACTTTTGTCAAGCCTTGATTATTGAAACGAAAGCAACATTTTGCCAAACCAGATCATTGGAACAAAACTGTTCTTTTATTTGCATTCATAAATATACTTTTAAAATAGAGCTTGTTCTTTTATTCTGCATTCACTAATGCAAACATACACAGAAAATAAAGTTTGTTCTTTTATTTGGAATTACCTATGCAAATATAACTTGAAAATAAAAAGTACATTTTTATTTGTGTTCGATAACACAAATAAAACTAGAAAATAAAACTTGTTTCGAAAATAAAGTTTGTACTTCTATTTCCATTCAGCCATGCAAATATGTATAGTAAATAGAAATTGTTCTTTTATTTGCATTTACCAATGCAAATGTATATTGAAACAAATTAGTCATTTGTACTCACCAATGCAATACATACATATATTGAAAATAAAGTTTATTTCTTTGTTTGCATTTATCAATACATATATGCATTGAAATTAAGGTTTATTCTTTTATTTGCATTTATCAATGCAAATATTCAATGAAACTATAGTCTATTTTCTTTATCTACATTTAGCAACACAAATGTACACACTTTTATACATTTAATAGAATTTGTTTAAAATATACTTTAAAAATAATTTTTGTTCTCTTATTTACATTCACCAATGTAAATATAATTTGTAAACAAAACTATTCTTTGTTTGCATTCATAAATGCAAATACCCATTTAAATAAAATCTGTTTCTTTTAATTAAATAAACTTTGGAAATGAGGTTATTTTTACATTCACTCAAATATACTTTTAAATAAAAATAAAAGTTACATTTGTTATTTGCATTCCTTGTTGCAAATAAAACCTTAAAATAAAGTTCATCTTTGTTTGCAATTCACTAATGCAAACAAACCATCAGATTGAAAATTTGTTCTTGATTTATAATTTTGATATGAACAAAGATTGTTTGAGATAAAGGATAGAATTTAAAAGTTACATTTTAATAACTAAACATTCTCATTTTTTTATCATTAAAGTAAAATAGACAAAAACACTCATTTTGTCTAAATTAAAAGAATGAAACAAAATATAGCATTGGCATATTTTATCAGAATTGAAACACAAATTATTCATTTTCGTAAATTTATATTAGTTAAAACCAATTATTCATTTTTGTTAATTTACATTAGTTAAAAATAATTATTCATTTTAGTCAATTTATACTAGTTAAACCAAATTTTACATTTTGTCAGAAATATTCATTTTTGTCAAAATGAATTAGTTGAAGCAATTTATATATATATATATATATATATATATATATATATATATGTATGTATGTATGTATGTATGTATGTATGTATGTATGTCTGGCAAGATATATACTTTTCAAGATAGGTTAGTTAAATCAAAATATTTATCGTTTTGTCTCATTAGAATTGCCAAACAAAATAACCATTTTTGTTTATAGTTTAAATTAGCAAAATAGAAATTGTCAATAGAGACAAAGTTATTATGCTTATTCATTCATTGCAATAGAGATATTTTCTTGTCATCACTATATGTATTGTGTATTACACTTCCATTCACAAGTTACCCGACTTGTGTATGTGATTGGGACGATAATTTTCACACATCGCCCAAGTGCACAAATTAGTTTATCATTTGTTTGATGGTTGAAACCCCACACGGGTGTTGGGATGAAAGTTTACAAACACTAATCCCAATATTTTGTTGTATGTTGATCATTGGATCGACAGGCTGCGATGAGCGTTATTATTTAATTTTAACGCTTACACAGTGGAATTTACACTCTGGATGTAGATGGATGATTTGACGATTATACTGATGTATGTGAAATCCATGTAATCCAAATTATATGGTAGATGGTTGAGTCGCATTTCGATTCAGGTGTTCTTTTAAATAAGAATATTTTTACATTTGAAATTTTCTTTTTATATAAAGGATATTCTTTCATAAAAGAGAAAATATTTTTTTAATCAAGTATATGTTAAAAAAAAGAATATTTGTAAAAGATAAAGATTTGTAATATAAAGAATACTTCTCATTCTGAATCTTTATATAAAGAATATTTTTAATGATTATCTTAAATATGTTTTTTTAAGATTATTAGGATTTGCAATTATATTTTGTGATATGAAATAAATTGCGATGTGAAGTGGATTTATCGTGGACGATGTTTTAAACGACAATTGTCCTTTAATCCAATTTACATTGAAATTATTATTTTGGAATTTATAAACCTATTTTATAGATTTAAAAGGGCATTTTCTAAAAATCAAGTTTTTCAATTTAATATATTAAATTGGAATTAAGTGGAATTTCGATTGGTAATAATCGGAATGGGCTTCTGTAAAAGAAGACCGATATTATATGTGGAATTTAAGAGGCTTTGTCGTTATTCCATTTATATTATTAGTCTGATACAGAAATCTATATCGATTATGTATTGATTTGATTTCTGTGGAATTCCATATTTCGGAAATTGATTTATAGATTTTATTTTCAGTGTTTATCTTTGATAAAATTAATGAGAATCTTTTAAAACGAATGCCTTATTAAAAGAATACTCGGAGTTGGAATGTGGCGTAATGTGTGATTTTCCAATATTTGCTTTCTAATCACAAAATACGCGAGTCATTCAGAAAGACCGGGTTTAACCCATTCTGAATAATCATCACGACGATCTAGAGTCGAAGATGAAGACGGTGATTGAAGACCGAAGAAAGTTTTCACATCGTTGGGATGATGATGATTGGTATCTTGAATTGGGATTGGCCTTCCAAGGCAAGGTATTTAGTAATGATCGTCCAAACGCGTTTGGAGATCGACGGACACGTTGTTTCGCTCAGACATAGAGAGGACTTGTAAATGGATTGTGTGTCTGACATTATATTCCTTCCTGCTGTATTCGTTGAACGCTACTGATTATATATTTCTGTTTGGTGGTGAAGAATTTATTCTTTACTTATCACCCTTCTCTAAGACGTATGAGCTTAGAGGTTATATGTATATTGGTAGATGATCAATAATACGGTAGGGTCTGACAATGTGACATGCTAAGATGCAAATGATCAAGGCTTTGTTGAAAAGCAGGCCTTGTGGTTGATGATCAAAGCACAGTCTCGTTAGGCATAGCTTTGTGTATATCGTGACTTCGCGAGCCTCACACCCCGGTATAAGTCAAAAACGGGATATGGACCGTAGGGAGTGCACACGTTTCTTTCTAGCTAGGAGTGGTGTTTGGGCTTTAACACGTCCCGGCATTTTACTTATGTGGATTATGGATTGAGGTACCTCGGGTTTTTATAGGCCGGAAGTGGTCATATTATAGGTCCAAAGGGACCAGGAAATGTGTGTTCAGGCATAACTAATCCACTACCGTTAGTTAGGGACCGGCCCTACCGTATCCAAGGGTTCACTACGGGGGATCCTGAGGCATTTGCTAGAGTGTCTCGAATCGGAAGAGGACGATCCCTAGCCTCGATTTCATGACAGAAAACCAATTTCCAATACGACATCTCGTTTTCGATTGTATAACTAGTATGACGACATAGTAGGATAGGGTACTATGCCGTCTAAGATTAATACATTTATATTGAAATGTTTTAAATATATATATACACACTAATAATAATATCGTTTTTACGTATCAAGCATCTTTTGATCATTATAAGGTAAAACCGTATCCTCTGGTGTGCGTTGCATTGTGTGATGGGACCTGGGTCTTATAATGGTTTCATTTTTCTAAAAAGCATTACGTTATTTGACGATTTACTTTAATTATGCACTGACAATCCAATGGAGTAAACCCGTTCCGCATTAGCAGCGTGGTCCTGTGATTAGCCTACTTATTAGGTGAGTTAAGTATAGAATTCTCACACCAGTCCCACGACTGACCTGTAGTTTGTTTCACTTTGCAAACTCGGGTGCCCTCTTTCCACACGGGCAGTCGAGTAGCTTTTTGCAGATATAGTTAAGCAGGATCCTGGATTGTAGTCTGAAGCTGGGTCCAGAATATTGATGGCCTTCCGCTGAGATTAGTTCCGCTGCAATGTATTTAATTTATTGTAAATGTATCTTCCGCTGTATTATTTATTGATGTACTCTGATATATTCTGTACTCTGATGTAACATTTATTATTGATGTTATAAAAGTCTGTGTTGTTGTTCTGATGTATTGTATGCCCAAAGTTAACGTACGCGGGTTTTGAACGGTCTCAATCGATCTTGTGATTGATTGGGGTCGGGCGAAATCCGGGTCGTTACACCAACAGTCTTCTCCCGTTCTGGTTCATACCTGTAATAACCCGAAAATCTGGGTCAGTTTAAAATTTTTATTTTGGCAATTTTAGCGAATTTTGAATATTTAAAATGAATCATTTTAAATAAAAACGAAGGAAAATTTATTTTGGAATTGAAATTCGACGTATATTTTATATACGTCGTCGTTAGAATATAAATATTTATATATAATTATAAATAGAATTGAAAATGGCGCGGTAGTTCGATAATTCGATTTCAAACTTCAATTGAATGTACCGGGTGCAAAAAATCCGGATTTTAGTGAAACCAAAAATGATAGGATTTATTTGATAATATCTTTCCAACGAATTCGAATAATCGAAATTTCATAGCGGGAATCAAAAGATATGTCCAGTTGAAAATTCTGAAGTCGCAATGGAATTCAGGGGCTTAAAAATGGGAATTTTGCAAATGACCTCGGATTTCGACGAAACCACTTTTGTTGGGTCCGTGATGTCAAGTTATTGCTAGGTTCCAAATTTCATAATTTTTCGAATCAATATGTTAGCGTGGCAAAGGAAAACGCGTTTGACCCGTTTTAGTTGATTTTAATCGACTGGAAATTGGCCATTTTTCCAACGGTCTCAGAATTCGACGAAACTAGTTTTGTTAGGACCGTATCGTCAATACGAAGCTAGAAAATATTTTTCTGTAATTTATCAAGTTAGTATGTGACCCCGGTAAATTGAAATGCGCGTTCAAATTCAATATATAGAGTTATATGTTGATTTTGACGAAAACGGATTGTAATGGTCGAATCAGCTTGCGATACATATCCCATTGTGTTCGGAATGGGGGTAGAACGCTATGGAGGGCGGGCGGTGGACCTCGTATGTAAAAGTCAACTTTTTATAATTAAAATAAATTAAAAATTAAATCCTCTCTCTTTCTCCCCCTTTTCCCGTTCTAGCCCCCCTATTTCATTCGATACAATTCAGAAGAAAAAAAGAAAAAAAAAGAATCGTATCGAAATCGCGTTGATGCCCCCCCCCCACGCCGCCGCAGGTGGCAGAGCCACCACCACCATGCCACATCCGTACGCCTCCCCTCCTCATCCTCCTCCTCTTCCCCCTATACGCGACATCGAGCCCCCCCTCGCGCCAGCAACCGCCGGTCCTCCCCTTTCCGCCACCGCAACCGACGTCCTTCCCCCCCCCCCCTCCGACCACTCCAGCCCCAAGCCGCACCCTTCCCCCTGACATCAACTGCGACCCCGCAAAGGATTCCCTCCTCCTCGAAGTCGATCGTGAGAAGACCCCCTTCCCCTCAAACCCCCCCCCCCCCCCCTGTAAGTTTTTTTTGTGTTTTATTTTTATTTGTTCTATTTAATTAATTTGGTTAGTTAAAGAAAAACCAGTTTTTATATATATTAAGGCATTAAAAAGATTTGATTTTGTTAGTAATTAAAAATATGATTTTTATATTTTTTAAGTATTAAAAATATAATCTTTACTATATAGAAGTAATAAAAATATGATTTTTATATTTTTAAAAGTATTAAAAATATAATCTTCACTATATAAAAGATGTAAAATATGATTTTGGTTTATGTAGAGAAGTAAAAATATAATTTTTATACGATAGGAATATTAAAAATAGCATCTTTATATGTGTAGCAAAATAAAGATTGATTTCGAAAAGATGATATTTTTAGATATTAATAGACGATATTTTTAGATAGGAAAAGGCGATATTTTGAGATAAGTAGAGATGTAAAAATATGATTTTTACTTCGAGAAAAATATAATTTTTATCTATATAGTAGCATAGTAAAAATTCGATTTTTATATATTGAATAGCATAGTAAAAATTCGATTTTTATATATTGAATAGCACAGTAAAAATTCGATTTTTATATATTGAATAGCATAGTAAAAATTCGATTTTTATATATTGAATAGCATAGTAAAAATTTGATTTTTATATATTGAATAGCGAAGTGAAAAATCGATTTTTAAATATATGAAGTGATTATAAAAATATGATTTTTAAATTGAAAGTGAATAAATAAAATTGTGATTTTTATTTTAAAGATATCAGTAAATAAAAATGTGATTTTTACATATGTAGTGAAAGCGGGCAACGAAAGCGACAAAAGGCGAGAACGTTGAAGATTTCTATCAAAGAAGAGTCAAGATGATTGGATAGCTATCGGTGAGAATTTCTCACCTTTCAATTTCTTTTTCTAGTTATATATATATACTAGGATGCAGACGGTGCTTAGTAGCACCCGACACAATCGTCTACAGACCATGGACTTGTTTGTTTGATTGCAAAAATTAGTTAGATTATTTGGTTTGAATTGAATGGTTTGGTGAAATGAAATTGATTTGATAGATGTGTGAATGGCGTGGGCCTTCACTAGACCGGGGATAAGGCTAGGCCTTGTCCCGTTTCTAGTATCGTGCCGTTATGCCGCCGAAATTTTCTAAAATAAGTTAGATAAATAAAAATATCATTTTATTTAAAGAATGAACTGAATAGAAATTCATATGTTGGAATAAAATGTTTTATCGTTAAAAATATAATTTTTAACGTGAATGTGAATAAATAAATATTCATTTACAAACCAGACGGTTTGTTTATGTACACCTATTTGAAGGACATTGATTGGGTCAATAAATTTTACACATCGCCCAACTGCACAAATAAAATCTGTGTTTGATTGTTTGAAACCCCACACGGGTGTTGGGATGAAATTTGAAGTTCACTCATCCTGATTGATTAAATATGTCGATCGATGGATTGACAGGCTGTTATAAGCGTTAGATATCTATATTTGATGCTTATACAGTGTAGTGCACTTTGGTTGATGGTTGATTATTTTGCAATACTATTATATGTGTGAAATGTATGAAAATCCATATAATTAACATTATATGGTGATTGATTGGGCCTCATTCCAATTTAGAAAATAAAGAATAATATAAAATAAAGGTTCATGTGTTGACAATACTCATCCATTGAGATTGGTCATGTGTTGAACGAAATATTTTAATAATAGAAATATTTGAAATAGAATATTTGAAAATAGAAATATATGAAGCCGTGTTGATTAGATTGACGCCATTTTGATGTGAACGATATTTATATCGATTTTATTCATTTTAAAATGAATATTGAAAAGTGATTTCGAAATCGAATATTTTGAAATAAAATGAATATTGACAAGTGATTTCGAAATCGAATATTTTGAAATAAAATGAATATTGAAAAGTGATTTCGAAATCGAATATTTTGAAATAAAATGAATATTGAAAAGTGATTTCGAAATCGAATATTTTGAAATAAAATGAATATTGAAAAGTGATTTCGAAATCGAATATTTTGAAATAAAATGAATATTGAAAAGTGATTTCGAAATCGAATATTTTGAAATAAAATGAATATTGAAAAGTGATTTCGAAATCGAATATTTTGAAATAAAATGAATATTGAAAAGTGATTTCGAAATCGAATATTTTGAAATGAAATGAATTGAAAACGATTTCGAAATGAAATGAATTGAAAACGATTTCGAAATGAAATGAATTGAAAACGATCTCGAAATGAAATGAATTGAAAACGATTTCGAAATGAAATGAATTGAAAACGATTTCGAAATGAAATGAATTGAAAACGATTTCGAAATGAAATGAATTGAAAACGATTTCGAAATGAAATGAATTGAAAACGATTTCGAAATGAAATGAATTGAAAACGATTTCGAAATGAAATGAATTGAAAACGAATTCGAAATGAATTGAATTGAAAACGTATTCGAATTGAATGGAAAACGAATTCAAATTGAATTGAAAGCGAATTGAATTGAATTCAAATTGAATTGAAATTTGAATTGAATAAGAATGAATTTTAAAACGAATTTATAAAGAAGAATTCAATTTTGCTTTGGATTGAAATGGAAGTTGAAAATTGTTTTTGAAACAAATTTAAAACTATCTATATAATTCGTTTTAAATAGAAATCGACGAAATATATATTATATATATAATATAATGGCCTGAATAGAACGCGCCGCGCCGCGGCAGTTCGTGAATTTCGACCATTTATTTCAAACGGACATTACGGGAGATCCGACCGTCGGATTCTCCTAAAACCGGAACCGTTGGGTTCGTATCGAAAAGAGCTTTCTAATGAATATTAGAAATTAGAAATCTAACGGTTGGATTTGGAGATACGTCCAAATCAAATTCGAAAAATGTCGCTGTAAGTGCAGTTCGATGACCGTTGATGGAAATCGACGGTACGGGCCTTGATAAAATTATTAAAAATAGTAATAATTTGTGTAAAATCATAAGAAGTGGTTTAGAAAGGATTGGGATGAAATACTCCAGATTTGAAAAGATAAAAATAGATTTTTATCGAAATGAACTAGTTTTGAACTAGAAATATAATTCTATTTATTTTTAAATAAATAAATTGGGTTTGAAAAGGGTTTTAAAAATAACCAAAATTTCCAATGATTGCATTGGAATGGATTTGAATCGAAATTGTCTTCGGAATATTTCGATGTTGGAATTCGTGATTATACAGATGTTGTTATGGAAATTTGAAAGATATAGATTTATATCGTTATTTCCAATACGACATTTGTTAGTCGTAGAATTTGATATTGAATATAAGCCGATATATTTTCTATTCAGAGCCTTGTATTGAATATCAAATGTGATTTGGGTTTATCGTGAATGGTGTCTTCACTAACACTGTTCTTGAACCCAGTTGAGAAAAGATTAAATCTTTTTATTTAGATTTAATGAAGTGTACCAATTAAATAATATTTAATTGAAATTGAATTGATATTGATTTTTGGGTTTATCGTGAACAGTGTTTTAAATAACACTTGTTCTTTAACCCGATAATTAATGAATGTGATTTTGGGTTTATCGTGAACTGTGTTTTAAATGACACTGATTCTTTAACCCAGTTAAAGATTAAAACTAAGTGGAGTTTTAATGAATCTTTAATTAGATTGAAAAGATCGAAAATGGAGTACCACCAGTTTTGCTCCAGACGATAGTTAAATCTTTAATTAGATTTGAACGTGAAATGGTAATTGAATTTACCGATAACACCGTGGTGTTAGATATGAAGTATAACCAGTTTTACTTCATGGGATGAATAGGTTGGGATTGGGAAATTAAAACAAATGATTACTTCAGTAAGGTTCACTAATCCTGACTAGTTTGAATTGATATTCAAAAATAGATTAAAGAATAAATTCAAGAAATTTATCTTGGATAAAATTAATGGGAACCTTTCCCTATGAATGTGAAATTTAGAAACTAACTGTCGGTTAGCCAAGCAGAATGGTTTTCTGGATATTGATCTGATGTTGGTTTCGGCCTTCGGGGTTAATATTTGGAGAATTATTCTCTTGATTAATTTACGGTTAGTGACTGATGAATTGGAATGAGGCGTATGTTGTGTTTCTGTAACACTTATTTAAAATATACGTGAGTTATTCGGAAAGACCGGGTTTATCCCATTCTGAATAACTGATACGACGATAAGTCGAAGATGAAGACGGTGGTCAAAGACCGGAAGTCTTCACGTTGTTTGGGTGATTACTGATGATCTTGATTGGGCTGTACACCCAAGAAGATGGAAACAGTTGGTGATCGTCCAGACGTACTTGGAGATGGATCGATATGCGAGGAAAGTGCCTCCGGTTTCGTTCAGCCCCAGAATGGACTTGTAAATGGACTGTGTGTCTGACATTGGATTTTAGTCCGTGTGATTGATCTCTATTAAATATATATCTGTTTGGCGGCGGAGAATTTATTCTCTTGCTTAACGCCCTTCTCTGAGACGTACGAGCTCAGGGGTTATATAATGATGGATATCGAACGCATGGAGTGAATTGCCTGTGTGGCATGCCTAAGTGGCAATTGATCAAGGCTTCTGTTGAAAAGCAAAGTCTTGTGGTGATGATCAAAGCACGACCTTTGTAGCGTAGCTTTATGTAACTTTTACTTCACGAGTTTCACACCCGGTATGAACCAGAAACGGGAGACGGACCTCAGGGAGGACTTGCGTTTCTTTCTAGCTAGAAGTGGCGTCAGTGGTTTTAAACGCCCTGACGAGTTTGACTTATGTGGTTGTTGCTGTTGCGAGGCGCCTCGGTTTGATCGGACGATCCGGGTCCGATGGAGTCATTCGTTGGCTCATTTGCGCCCCAAAGGGCGGGGAGACGTATTGTTCAGGCATAATAATCCACATCGGTGGACCGGCCCTGACGATCCAGGGGGCAGTTGCGGCTGTTCCTGAGACATGGTAGGCTAGATTGTCTTGAATCGGTAGAGGACGATCCCTAGCCTCGGTTCATAGATGGAAACCCAATTTCCAAATACGTGATTCTGCGGTTTTATTTGTAGAGCCTAGTATGGCGACATAGTGGGATGGGGCGCTCATGCCGCCTATGATTGATACTTATGATTTGAAGTTGTTTTATACACTATGCACATATAATAGTATCAAACGATTTGTTTTTAACCGTACTAAGCATGTTTGGCTATTATAAGGGAAAACCCTATCCTCGGCTGCGTTGCATTGTGTGATGGGACCTGGGTCTTATAATAGCTTCATTTTTTTTAGAAAAGCATTGTGCTGTTTACTTATATGCAATGGTATTCTTGGGAGGAAACCCGTTCCGTGTTATACGGCGTGGTCCCTTGATTTACCTAACTTTAAAATAAAGATTAATAACTGTTTTAATTCTCACACCAGTCACATGACTGACCTGGAGTTTATTGTTTTAACCTAAACTCTGGGTGCCCCTATTTTCGACACGGGCAGCTAGTAGTTTTGGTTTTGCAGATTTATATTCACAGGATCCTGGTTTACAGCTGGAACGGTATCCGGAAAGCTTTGTATCCGTATATCTCTTCTAGTTGTGTATTGTATTATTTTCCGCTGCGATGTATTTAAACGTAATTTAAATCTCTGATATTTCTGTGTAATATTCATTTATACTCTGTATATTCTTGTAATCTGATGCATTGTTGTAATATACAATGAAATGTTCTTCTGTCTGCGTTCTGTTGTGGCTTGTTCTCGAACTATCCGCCGCTTTCCTTTACGGGGAAGTTTCGGGTTTTCACAGTTGGTATCAGAGCTTTGGTTTACAAAGCTCAGAGAACAAGACACATTAGAACCATACGAAAGAATTCATCAGATATTGGATTAGTAATATCCAATGGGAATGACTCGTTAGAGATGGGATCAGTAGTATCCTAGAACGAGTGTGAAGAGTATATTTTTCAAATGAAAACAATTTTGTTTGAAAATTTAAAATCAATTATTCGTATTTGATTATTTATTTCATATTGATTAGGACAATCCAATATATAAAGATTTTGCGTATGCGTCTAGCTAGCGTGTATTCGATGTTTTGATATATTGGATAGATATAGAGTTACACTCTAGTCACCCGGGGGTGATTCTGATGGTTGATATATCATCATCAGAATTTATATTCGAGTGACGAACGTGTGATATCTATATATTTCCTATTGACTGGTGTGAGAACCAAAACTAATATAGCTAGAATACATTGTTGTGATTTGGCATCAAAACATGATTTTCTTTATATATATCAAAATTATGAATTTGAAACGTTAATCCACTAATAGATTGATGTTCGTGTTGTTTGTTTAGTTGTTGGTTAAATTTTGAACCATTATGCCTAACTGAATCAAATATTGAATTGTATTGAAAATTGGTCGCATATGCTTGCATATATATGTACTTACCTTGAACAGGTCATAGCAAGGAGGCTAGAGCAGAGAATAAAATTTGTTTGCCCGACAAATAGGTACATGTTTACTACATAATTTACTATTTTGTTTGGGTGATGATGATTTTATGAGCCTATTGGCTAGCCGCTTGGCTTTTTCTTTTTCTTTTTGAGATCTGAAGGACCGGGGAAGCTATTTGAAATTCCCCGATACTCCCGGTGCAGGGGAGGTTATGGCGAAATTTTTCGAAAATTTAGGGTGTTAGCCAAATTTTTTGAAATTTTGAAAATTCTCAGAAACTGAAAAGTTGGAGAATGGAAGCCGAATCGAACGTAGAGCTGATTAATCAAACCACTTTCGACTTTGTTCCTTTTCGGGGACGAAAAGTTTTAAGTGGGGGAGATTGTAATAACCCGAAAATCTGGGCCAGTTTAAAATTTTTATTTTGGCAATTTTAGCGAATTTTGAATATTTAAAATGAATCATTTTAAATAAAAACGAAGGAAAATTTATTTTGGAATTGAAATTCGACGTATATTTTATATACGTCGTCGCTAGAATATAAATATTTATATATAATTATAAGTAGAATTGAAAATGGCGCGGTAGTTCGATAATTCGATTTCAAACTTCAATTGAATGTACCGGGTGCAAAACAATCCGGATTTTAGTGAAACCAAAAATGATAGGATCTATTTGATAATATCTTTCCAACGAATTCGAATAATCGAAATTTCATAGCGGGAATCAAAAGATATGTCCAGTTGAAAATTCTGAAGTCGCTATGGAATTCAGGCCCTTAAAAATGGGAATTTTGCAAACGACCTCGGATTTCGACGAAACCATTTTTGTTGGGTCCGTGATGTCAAGTTATTGCTAGGTTCCAAATTTCATAATTTTTCGAATCAATATGTGAGCGTGGCAAAGGAAAACACGTTTGACCAGTTTCAGTTGATTTTAAGCGACCGGAAATTGGCCATTTTTCCAACGGTCTCAGAATTCGACGAAACTAGTTTTGTTAGGACCGTATCGTCAATACGAAGCTAGAAAATATTTTTCTGTAATTTATCAAGTTAGTATGTGATCCCGGTAAATTGAAATGCGCGTTCAAATTCAATATATAGAGTTATATGTTGATTTTGACGAAAACTGATTGTAATGATCGAATCAGCTTGCGATACATATCCCATTGTGTTCGGAATGGGGGTAGAACGCTATGGACGGCAGGCGTTGGACCTCGTTTAGAGGTCGTATGTAAAAGTCAACTTTTTATAATTAAAATAAATTAAAAATTAAATCCTCTCTCTTTCTCCCCCTTTTCCCGTTCTGGCCCCCCTATTTCATTCGATACAATTCAGAAAAAAAAAAAAGAATCGTATCGAAATCGCGTCGATGCCCCCCCCCCCCCACGCCGCCGCAGGTGGCAGAGCCACCACCACCGCGCCACATCCGTACGCCTCCCCTCCTCATCCTCCTCCTCTTCCCCCTATACGCGACATCGAGCCCCCCCTCGCGCCAGCAACCCCCAGTCCTCCCCTTTTCGCCACCGCAACCGACGTCCTTCCCCCTCCCACAAATCCGATTCGAAACCCCCCCCTCTGACCACTCCAGCCCCAAGCCGCACCCTTCCCCCTGACATCAGCTGCGACCCCGCAAAGGATTCCCCCCTCCTCGAAGTCGATCGTGAGAAGACCCCCTTCCCCTCAACCCCCCCCCCCTTCCTGTAAGTTTTTTTTGTGTTTTATTTTTATTTGTTCTATTTAATTAATTTGGTTAGTTAAAGAAAAACCAGTTTTTATATATATTAAGGCATTAAAAAGATTTGATTTTGTTAGTAATTAAAAATATGATTTTTATATTTTTAAAGTATTAAAAATATAATCTTTACTATATAGAAGTAATAAAAATATGATTTTTATATTTTTAAAAGTATTAAAAATATAGTCTTCACTATATAAAAGATGTAAAATATGATTTTGGTTTATGTAGAGAAGTAAAAATATAATTTTTATACGATAGGAATATTAAAAATAGCATCTTTATATGTGTAGCAAAATAAAGATTGATTTTGAAAAGATGATATTTTTAGATATTAAAAGACGATATTTTTAGATAGGAAAAGGCGATATTTTGAGATAAGTAGAGATGTAAAAATATGATTTTTACTTCGAGAAAAATATAATTTTTATCTATATAGTAGCATAGTAAAAATTTCGATTTTTATATATTGAATAGCATAGTAAAAATTCGATTTTTATATATTGAATAGCATAGTAAAAATTCGATTTTTATATATTGAATAGCGTAGTAAAAATTCGATTTTTATATATTGAATAGCATAGTAATAATTCGATTTTTATATATTGAATAGCATAGTAAAAATTCGATTTTTATATATTGAATAGCATAGTAAAAATTTGATTTTTATATATTGAATAGCGAAGTGAAAATTCGATTTTTAAATATATGAAGTGATTATAAAAATATGATTTTTAAATTGTAAGTGAATAAATAAAATTGTGATTTTTATTTTAGAGATATCAGTATATAAAAATGTGATTTTTACATATATAGTGAAAGCGGGCAACAAAGCGACAAAAGGCGAGAACGTTGAAGATTTCTATCAAAGAAGAGTCAAGATGATTGGATAGCTATCGGTGAGAATTTCTCACCTTTCAATTTCTTTTTCTAGTTATATATATATACTAGGATGCAGACGGTGCTTAGTAGCACCCGACACAATCGTCCACAGACCATGGACTTGTTTGTTTGATTGCAAAAAATAGTTAGATTATTTGGTTTGAATTGAATGGTTTGGTGAAATGAAATTGATTTGATAGATGTGTGAATGGCGTGGGCCTTCACTAGACCGGGGATAAGGCTAGGCCTTGTCCCGTTCCTAGTATCGTGCCGTTATGCCGCCGAAATTTTCTAAAATAAGTTAGATAAATAAAAATATCATTTTATTTAAAGAATGAACTGAATAGAAATTCATATGTTGGAATAAAATGTTTTATCATTAAAAATATAATTTTTAACGTGAATGTGAATAAATAAATATTCATTTACAAACCAGACGGTTTGTTTATGTACACCTATTTGAAGGACATTGATTGGGTCGATAAATTTTACACATCGCCCAATTGCACAAATAAAATCTGTGTTTGATTGTTTGAAACCCCACACAGGTGTTGGGATGAAATTTGAAGTTCACTCATCCTGATTGATTAAATATGTCGATCGATGGATTGACAGGCTGTTATAAGCGTTAGATATCTATATTTGATGCTTATACAGTGTAGTGCACTTTGGTTGATGGTTGATTATTTTGCAATACTATTATATGTGTGTAATGTATGAAAATCCATATAATTAACATTATATGGTGATTGATTGGGCCTCATTCCAATTTAGAAAATAAAGAATAATATAAAATAAAGGTTCATGTGTTGACAATACTCATCCATTGAGATTGGTCATGTGTTGAACGAAATATTTTAATAATAGAAATATTTGAAATAGAATATTTGAAAATAGAAATATATGAAGCCGTGTTGATTAGATTGATGCCATTTTGACGTGAACGATATTTATATCGATTTTATTCATTTTAAAATGAATATTGAAAAGTGATTTCGAAATCGAATATTTTGAAATAAAATGAATATTGACAAGTGATTTCGAAATCGAATATTTTGAAATAAAATGAATATTGAAAAGTGATTTCGAAATCGAATATTTTGAAATAAAATGAATATTGAAAAGTGATTTCGAAATCGAATATTTTGAAATAAAATGAATATTGAAAAGTGATTTCGAAATCGAATATTTTGAAATAAAATGAATATCGAAAAGTGATTTCGAAATCGAATATTTTGAAATAAAATGAATATTGAAAAGTGATTTCGAAATCGAATATTTTGAAATAAAATGAATATTGAAAAGTGATTTCGAAATCGAATATTTTGAAATAAAATGAATATTGAAAAGTGATTTCGAAATCGAATATTTTGAAATAAAATGAATATTGAAAAGTGATTTCGAAATCGAATATTTTGAAATGAAATGAATTGAAAACGATTTCGAAATGAAATGAATTGAAAACGATTTCGAAATGAAATTAATTGAAAACGATTTCGAAATGAAATGAATTGAAAACGATCTCGAAATGAAATGAATTGAAAACGATTTCGAAATGAAATGAATTGAAAACGATTTCGAAATGAAATGAATTGAAAACGATTTCGAAATGAAATGAATTGAAAACGATTTCGAAATGAAATGAATTGAAAACGATTTCGAAATGAAATGAATTGAAAACGATTTCGAAATGAAATGAATTGAAAACGATTTCGAAATGAATTGAATTGAAAACGAATTCGAATTGAATGGAAAACGAATTCAAATTGAATTGAAAGCGAATTGAATTGAATTCAAATTGAATTGAAATTTGAATTGAATAAGAATGAATTTTAAAACGAATTTATAAAGAAGAATTCAATTTTGCTTTGGATTGAAATGGAAGTTGAAAATTGTTTTTGAAACAAATTTAAAACTATCTATATAATTCGTTTTAAATAGAAATCGACGAAATATATATTATATATATAATATAATGGCCTGAATAGAACGCGCCGCGCCGCGGCAGTTCGTGAATTTCGACCATTTATTTCAAATGGACATTACGGGAGATCCGACCGTCGGATTCTCCTAAAACCGGAACCGTTGGGTTCGTATCGAAAAGAGCTTTCTAACGAATATTAGAAATTAGAAATCTAATGGTTGGATTTGGAGATACGTCCAAATCAAATTCGAAAAAGGTCGTTGTAAGTGCAGTTCGAAGACCGTTGATGGAAATCGACTGTACGGGCCTTGATAAAATTATTAAAAATAGTAATAATTTGTGTAAAATCATAAGAAGTGGTTTAGAAAGGATTGGGATGAAAAACTCCAGATTTGAAAAGATAAAAATAGATTTTTATCGAAATGAACTAGTTTTGAACTAGAAATATAATTCTATTTATTTTTAAATAAATAAATTGGGTTTGAAAAGGGTTTTAAAAATAACCAAAATTTCCAATGATTGCATTGGAATGGATTTGAATCGAAATTGTCTTCGGAATATTTCGATGTTGGAATTCGTGATTATACAGATGTTGTTATGGAAATTTGAAAGATATATATATTTATATCGTTATTTCCAATACGACATTTGTTAGTCGTAGAATTTGATATTGAATATAAGCCGATATATTTTCTATTCAGAGCCTTGTATTGAATATCAAATGTGATTTGGGTTTATCGTGAATGGTGTCTTCACTAACACTGTTCTTGAACCCAGTTGAGAAAAGATTAAATCTTTTTATTTAGATTTAATGAAGTGTACCAATTAAATAATATTTAATTGAAATTGAATTGATATTGATTTTTGGGTTTATCGTGAACAGTGTTTTAAATAACACTTGTTCTTTAACCCGATAATTAATGAATGTGATTTTGGGTTTATCGTGAACTGTGTTTTAAATGACACTGATTCTTTAACCCAGTTAAAGATTAAAACTAAGTGGAGTTTTAATGAATCTTTAATTAGATTGAAAAGATCGAAAATGGAGTACCACCAGTTTTGCTCCAGACGATAGTTAAATCTTTAATTAGATTTGAACGTGAAATGGTAATTGAATTTACCGATAACACCGTGGTGTTAGATATGAAGTATAACCAGTTTTACTTCATGGGATGAATAGGTTGGGATTGGGAAATTAAAACAAATGATTACTTCGGTAAGGTTCGCTAATCCCGACTAGTTTGAATTGATATTCAAAAATAGATTAAAGAATAAATTCAAGAAATTTATCTTGGATAAAATTAATGGGAACCTTTCTCTATGAATGTGAAATTTAGAAACTAACTGTTGGTTAGCCAAGCAGAATGGTTTTCTGGATATTGATCTGATGTTGGTTTCGGCCTTCGGGGTTAATATTTGGAGAATTATTCTCTTGATTAATTTACGGTTAGTGACTGATGAATTGGAATGAGGCGTATGTTGTGTTTGTGTAACACTTATTTAAAATATACGTGAGTTATTCGGAAAGACCTGGTTTATCCCATTCTGAATAACTGATACGACGATAAGTCGAAGATGAAGACGGTGGTCGAAGACCGGAAGTCTTCACGTTGTTTGGGTGATTACTGATGATCTTGATTGGGCTGTACACCCAAGAAGATGGAAATAGTTGGTGATCGTCCAGACGTACTTGGAGATGGATGGATATGCGAGGAAAGTGCCTCCGGTTTCGTTCAGCCCCAGAACGGACTTGTAAATGGACTGTGTGTCTGACATTGGATTTTAGTCCGTGTGATTGATCTCTATTAAATATATATCTGTTTGGCGGCGGAGAATTTATTCTCTTGCTTAACGCCCTTCTCTGAGACGTACGAGCTCAGGGGTTATATATTGATGGATATCAAACGCATGGAGTGAATTGCCTGTGTGGCATGCCTAAGTGGCAATTGATCAAGGCTTCTGTTGAAAAGCAAAGTCTTGTGGTGATGATCAAAGCACGGCCTTTGTAGCGTAGCTTTGTGTAACGTTTACTTCGCGAGTTTCACACCCGGTATGAACCAAAAACGGGAGACGGACCTCAGGGAGGACTTGCGTTTCTTTCTACCTAGAAGTGGCGTTAGTGGTTTTACACGCCCTGACGAGTTTGACTTATGTGGTTGTTGCTGTTGCGAGGCGCCTCGGTTTGATCGGACGATCCGGGTCCGATGGAGTCATTCGTTGGCTCATTTGCGCCCCAAAGGGCGGGGAGACGTATTGTTCAGGCATAATAATCCACATCGGTGGACCGGCCCTGACGATCCAGGGGGCAGTTGCGGCTGTTCCTGAGACATGGTAGGCTAGATTGTCTCGAATCGGTAGAGGACGATCCATCGCCTTGGTTCATAGATGGAAACCCAATTTCCAAATACGTGATTCTGCGGTTTTATTTGTAGAGCCTAGTATGGCGACATAGTGGGATGGGGCGCTCATGCCGCATATGATTGGTACTTATGATTTGAAGTTGTTTTATACACTATGCACATATAATAGTATCAAACGATTTGTTTTTAACCGTACTAAGCATGTTTGGCTATTATAAGGGAAAACCCTATCCTCGGCTGCGTTGCATTGTGTGATGGGACCTGGGTCTTATAATAGCTTCATTTTTTTTAGAAAAGCATTGCGCTGTTTACTTATATGCACTGGTATTCTTGGGAGGAAACCCGTTCCGTGTTATACGGCGTGGTCCCTTGATTTACCTAACTTTAAAATAAAGATTAATAATTGTTTTAGTTCTCACACCAGTCACGTGACTGGCCTGGAGTTTATTATTTTAACCTAAACTCTGGGTGCCCCTATTTTCGACACGGGCAGCTAGTAGTTTTGGTTTTGCAGATTTATATTCACAGGATCCTGGTTTACAGCTGGAACGGTATCCGGAAAGCTTTGTATCCGTATATCTCTTCTAGTTGTGTATTGTATTATTTTTCGCTGTGATGTATTTAAATGTAATTTAAATCTCTGATATTTCTGTGTAATATTCATTTATACTCCGTATATTCTTGTAATCTGATGCATTGTTGTAATATACAATGAAATGTTCTTCTGTCTGCGTTCTGTTGTGGCTTGTTCTCGAACTATCCGCCGCTTTCCTTTACGGGGAAGTTTCGGGTTTTCACAATACCGGGGTGTGAGGCTCGCGAATTAACTGATTGACATCGAAATGTGTTTATTTTTACGCTCATATCTTATCTTTATTGTAAATAAATAAATATTACTTTGGGTATTTTCGTGTGTTTTCACAGGTTGTTAAATAAATGTCTCCTTCATTCAATTAAAGTCCAATTGCATAGGAAATGCTACTTCTTGTAATCAACAAATTTTCAATCATAAAGGAAGCTGTAGCACACTAGTAAAGCCTGGAAATTTGGACAGAGTGTCTTGAGTTCAGTCACCGTCAAAGCCCTATTTTTTTGCTGAAGAAAAGAACATATACATTGCCTCCGTTGCTTTGAAGAATAAAGAGACTAGTGCTATATTATATATATATATATATTTATATGTATATAACATATGCACTAAGATTTGAAGAGCTAGACATTTTCTTCTCAAAGAAATCAATTGAAAATCTTGCATAATTACTTGCCATTGAGGAGAAGACTTGACATATATTTACCAGAATGCAACTCAATCAAATGCCACATGTCAGCAATCAAGGAGGGAGAATCTTCATAGAATATCTCAAATCTATATCCATATCTCTTTTATTTGTAAATAGAATATCTCAAGAGATATTTCTTGGCCCAAAAGTCACATAGGATGGAGGCTACATCCTCTAGAAATACCCATTGTATTCATTGTAAAGGGGAGTCCCTTCTTTTGTAATTCTTCTGCCATTAACAACGTTCTTCTCTTTATTTTTCTGCAATTTTCTAATTTCTTAGCAATTAGTGTTGTCTACACGATTAGATTCGGTAGAGCATTAATTGTATTTTTCACTTATTTTCATTAGCGATTGACCATCTGATTAGATTCAGCGGTAATCCTAATTTTTATTTTCTGTTCGTTTAATTCTGTTCTGCAATTTTATTTCCATTGTTCTATTTTATCTTTAATCGTTGAATTTATTACAGATCCGATTAGATTCGAATCTGCAGTGAATTTAGTTGCATCTTTTATTTGTAGTTTCAATTTTTATTTTGTTTTGCAAAATCAACCTCCAAGCTTCGTCTAACTCGCCCAGGAGATTAGATAAATAATTTGATTTTAATTATACCTCCCTGTGTTCGACCTGTATGCTACACACCTGTGCGCTTGCAGTAATTTAATTTAAAATTCGCGCTTTTCTAATTCATAGACTAGCGTCGATCATGTTTTTGGCGCCGTTGCCGGGGAGGCAAATATTAAATTTTATTATTTATTTAATTTCCGATTCGTGTTAATTTTTATTTGTTTTTTCCTTTTGATTTCCTGTATATATAAAATAAATAAATTTGTTGGTTGATATGGTATTGATCATTGATACCGTAATCTTCTGCACAAGGAAAAAAAAGATAGCCAATTTTCCATTGATTTCTTTTCTTTTCACTTTCTTTCCTCTTTTCAGTACATAATTAGTCTTCCCTTTCTTCTTTTACAAGACACAAAAAAAAAATTAATCTTCTATATTTTCTTACCGTCGATTTATTTCTGCCATCCCACTGCAAATCTTCTCCTCCATACACCATTCATCTCCGTTGTCGAGCCAATCTCCCCATCTCCACAATCTTCTATTCATCAACCAAATGTCAACATCATCGTTCAAATCTTCCCATACCCATTTGTTCCTCATACCAAATTCTCCTCCACAAACACGCGATATCTCAAAACCATCTTCATCTTCCAAACCCTCCGCCCCACGTCAAACAGCTTCCACCATCTTGCCATACCACAAAATTCACTACCTTTCAATCTTCACCATTACTTTCCATTTTTTTCTTTCTAAAACAGAATAAAAACAAAAGAATTTCCTTTGCATTTTCCTCTGATTTCTCTCCTTTTATCAACTCCCTTCTGATTCTTACCTTCCTTTTACTACAAGTTCAAGGAAAAAAAAGAGAGAATATTCAATCTCTTCTCGGCATCATCCTTCCATTACTCACCAAACTTCCTACAGCCGTCAATAGTTCACGTAATCCCCTAACCAACTCCATCCTCTATCTCACGCAATAATCTACTGCGTCCATCCACAGTCATACCAACATCCCAATCCCTCCAGAACAACCGTAACGCCAATCACCATATCTTCCACCTCTTCAAACCCCACTTCATCATCAAAAACCAACTCTTAAATGCACCAATCATCAACCATATACAAATCCCTCAACTTCACAACCAACCTTCTACCACAAAAGCTGCCCACTTGAATTCACACCGCCCTTCCCAAAACACTGCAGATCAATTCCCCATCACCACAACTTCGAAACCCAAATCATAACATCGCCACCAAAATCCACAATTCCCTACGTCCAGCGTTCAACCACCATCAAATTCAAAATTCTGCAAACCCCATCACGCAAATCACGATCGACATCATCAAATCGTAATACAAATTCGAACACAAATCAGAAACCCACCATACCATTACACTGCTAACCCTAAACCTATCCGAAATCCAAAAGTCGAAACCCCCAAAGTACCAATCCCAGTCGCCGCCTAGTCCTATCAGCAACCCTAAGACCAACGGGATCCACGCATCACAGACCTCAACAACCACTTCCATCTCAACAACCACATCCATAACCGCACCTCACAAATTGCGAACCCTAGCCCTCAATCAAGTCAAATACCCCTTCAGGCTTCACTTCGAAACCAGTTGGGAACCCCAAAAAAAAAAAAAGATTTTGTAGCTATTTGATCTGTTCGATTGATTTTTGTGGTCCTCTGACGGTTCTCTCGTTTTGGGGAAAGGAGTTTATGGGAGAATTTCTCTCTCAGACTTGTTGGTTTGTGTTTAAGAGGGGCTTGTTATTCTTTGGCATATTGTTGGAGTATTGTTTGTATTAGAAGTGTGGGACGGTAGTTATTTTGTTGAGTGGCCCAATTTTTTTCTGTGCGTGATTTTAATTTGTCAAAATTTTTAGTGTGTGGGTCCTTTTCTTGGGTTGACTGAGTGAGTCAAGGGTAGCTTTCCTTTCTAGCTTGTTTTAATTCTGATTTTTTTTAAAATAAATTTCTTTAGCTTGTTTTGAGTTTGAGTAGTTTGTTTCATTTGTTTATTCATCTCGGTGAGTGTTTAGGTTCTGGTTTAGTTTTTTTTCCTTAATTCCATGTTTGTTTTTTTTATTATTTATAAAAAAAAACTTGAAATCTCAAATCGAACCAAAGGCCAAAGACGAAGAAAGAGTTCAAGCAACGATATAGTAGTCGAGCAAAGCAAAGCGAAAAGTGCCCAAGCAACAAGGATTCATACATTAGTCGATTTGCAAACAGAATTTGAATTACCAACACAACTGCTCTGGACAGACTACCACACCCTGCTCTGTAACATTTTCTAAACTCTACAGGTTCTGCAGCTTCTTGAAAAATATAAAATTTTCTTGTAAAAATCTTCTGTAGGGGCAGCGGCTTGCTTGTACAATATTTTAATTTTCTGTTATTATTCTGCGACTGTTCTGTGTCTGATATTTTTGAATCTGTTTGTGAGGAACGAATTTCCATAAAAAAACATCACTCTCATCGTTTTTCAGTTATGAAACTTGATTTGACGTTGCAAAATAATATAATTGAAAAATGGTGCTTTGTGAATTTGACTATCTCATATAATTGGATCGCGGATATATAGTAGTTCAATTTATTGAACTATTAGCAAAAGAGGTTGCATACTACCCGTAAAACATTGGTCGTATCCCTTAGTATTTATACTATATGTGAACGGCCATAAGACCCTCTTCCCCCTTCCAATTGAATCAGTTAATTAATAGAGCACAACTTAGTCTTTTATACTATTTTGAACTAAGAATAACTTCTGTCTTGCCGTAACTTCTTTAAAATGTCTGATTCAAAAAAATCTCTGAGAGAAATGTGGGATAACAATAGGAGTAGACGTCCTCTTGAAGAGTATGAGTACGAAATACAACTCATGAAGCAAGATTTTCCAAAATTTGGTGGGCCCAATATCAACAATTTCCATAATTTTCCAAATGATCAACATTTTCAAAATCATAGATATAATCAAAATGGCGATTTCAATTCAAATTTCAACAATTTCGATTATGGGCCACATCAACATCAAAATAGCTTTGAAACCCAAGATAGCTTTGGTCAATATCAATATGGGGTTGTAAACCAAAATTTCCAAAGTTATAGCCCATCAACATCTTGAAAACAACCAGAATTGCAATTTTCCACCGAATTTCAACAGCTTTGGTTACGAACATAATTTTTATGATCAAAATGATTTCCAATATCATTGCCATTTTTCTGAAGATTCAAACAACCACCACAATGGAAATGATATTGATCATGAAATTGATGTGGACTATAATTTTGAGAATCAAGAAATCCAAAGCGAGAGCTCTCAAATCAACGACTCTACAGAGTGTCATTTTGATGAGAGGGCGGAAAGGCTAAATAAAAAGATGGATGAACTTCTTTGTTTAATGGCGTCTTATAAAAAACAACAAGAGCAACAAAATCAAATTCAAACAAGCCTTGAATCAGAATATAATTCAACTCTTAGTGACAACGAAAATTTTCAAATAACGACTTTTGAATTTGAGAATAACCATCTAAATGAAGTTGTTCACAATTCAGCAAGTGATTTGGACTTCGATTCTTTTCAAGAAAAAGATTTAAACTCATATTTTGATCTTCTTCTTTCAGGCTGTGAAAAACTTGAAATTCTAGAAATTGAACAGAATGAAAATGTTGAATTTTTCAATTCAAATTTGGAAAAGGATTTTAACGAACATGAATTCTTTGGATTGTACGAGGATGAGTTGCCAGATGAGGAAGAAGTAGATTCACGGCACGAGTTCAAAAATTTTAACTTTGAGAAAATTTCAAACGAACTTGAAATTGTTAGTGTCGAAAATACGTTGTCAGATAATGATGAGAAATGTGATCGCATAGTCCTGAATAACACTCAGATTTCAAATTTCACTGAATTTATATACGATCACAAATTTTTGAAAAATTACACTGATAAATTTGTTGAACACATTTGGAATGTTAGCTTTGTAGAAAAACTTCATGTTAGGACGACTCTAAACATTCATTTACTGGACTATAAATCGAGGTATAAAGATGAGATTGTTTAAAACTCTTGCTTGTTAAAAAACATGCCTAGACATAGTGGGAATGGGACCCATCGAGCTAGAACCAAGTGTGGAGGAAAAAGTTGGTGGCAATCCTTGCATCGCAAACACATATATCATTGTAAATACGATCCATTCTTACATATAGTTAGACTGCATTTCATTTTGCAAATAATTTTGCATTTCATCCATCTTTGGGTGCTATCTTTCACATTTAGAAAATGTGTTCACAGTGTGGACACTGTTTAGTTCTAGTGTGGGGGGAGTCAGCATTTCATTCATTTTCGTTTTTTTTCTTTCTTTTTCAATTTCATCCATTTAAATAGGACCATCATGCATTTTAGACTGTAGTAACATGCCATTTTTTTTTGAAACATGACTCATTTTAGATTGATACAGCAAAATAAGTTAAGGATTATTACTCAGTTGATAGTATTTTTTTCTCTTAACTTAGATCGAATAAGAAATATAATGAAAAGTTTAATTTTGAGGGATAATAGTGTAACCGGTACATTGGGAGATTCTTAGGTGATGGCCATGAAATCTATTTTATATTGTAGACTTTGTTTAAATAAGTGGAGAACTTAAAATACTTATATTGGCTGTTCGAATCTTTAAAACTAAGTTGTGTTAAGTTGAATTCGCGTAGCTCTCTCTTGTGCTAATATTTTCAATAATAATAAATAATAATCCAAGGGTATCCAACATTGCTTGTATATCAAGCGTTGGTGTGCAAACCCGCCAAGCTCTATCCGACATGTTGTTGACAAAGTCAGCGTTGGAATATCTTGGTCTCATTTTATGAGATTGGACACCTAAGGATTACCGACACGTTGTTGACAAAGTCAAAGTCGGCCTGCACAATCCGCCAAGCTCTTTACCCACTCTCCATTAGTCCGCGAGGCAGTGCATGGGTGGTAAACCTTGGTCTTTTTAGTTAGGTGTATGTACTTAATCATAAATTTTAAAATTTTATAGAATAAAGAATAAGCGATGATGCCCAAACACTTCTTGACCTTATTGATTTGACTAGCCATACATGAGAAAATTAGAATACCACTTTACAAACTGTGCCAAGCAAACTAAGAATCTATTTCATGGCTGCATTATGTTATCAACCGAACCAACTGGCCAAACTAGAATTTAACATTTGAAAACTTGATTTATATTGAAAATTTGTGACAAGTTGAGGTATCTAAAATAAAATCAACTGATTACAAATTGTTAACTTAAATTGTTGTACCACTTCCCGAAACAAGTCGTGTTTTCATTTTTTCGTTTTTATTTGCATATGTCCATTGCATTCATATAGTTTCATTAGAATCATAGCATACTGCATTTGGATTTTGTGGGTAGTATCCGCTGAAAACCCTCACGAGACACCACTCGTCCTACTAGGGACACCTAGAGGTTTAACGGCTTGTTGCATACGCTCAATGCAATCGTGTCTCCTACGAAAGTGTGACCTATCTAGTTTAGTTTTTCATTTTTTGTTTTACTCGAGGACGAGTAAAAGATAAGTGTGGGGATATTTGATTGACATAGAAATGTGTTTATTTTTATGCTCATATCTTGTCTTTATTGTAAATAAATAAATATTACTTTGGGTATCTTCGTGTGTTTTCACAGGTTGTTAAATAAATGTCTCCTTCATTCAATTAAAGACCAATTGCATAGGAAATGCTACTTCTTGGAATCAACACATTTTCAATCATAAAGGAAGCTGTAGCACACTGGTAAAGCCTGGAAATTTGGACAGAGTGTCCTGAGTTCAGTCACCGTCAAAGCCCTATTTTTTTGCTGAAGAAAAGAACATATACATTGCCTCCGTCGCTTTGAAGAATAAAGAGACTAGTGCTATATATATATATATATATGTATGTATGTATATGTATATAACATATGCACTAAGATTTGAAGAGCTAGACATTTTCTTCTCAAAGAAATCAATTGAAAATCTTGCATAATTACTTGCCATTGAGGAGAAGACTTGACATATATTTACCAGAATGCAACTCAATCAAATGCCACATGTCAGCAATCAAGGAGGGAGAATCTTCATAGAAAATCTCAAATCTATATCCATATCTCTTTTATTTGTAAATAGAATATCTCAAGAGATATTTCTTGGCCCAAAAGTCACATAGGATGGAGGCTACATCCCCTATAAATACCCATTGTATTCATTGTAAAGGGGAGTCCCTTCTTCTGTAATTTTTCTGCCATTAACAACGTTCATCTCTTTATTTTTCTGCAATTTTCTAATTTCTTAGCAATTAGTGTTGTCCACACGATTAGATTCGGTAGAGCATTAATTGTATTTTTCACTTATTTTCATTAGCGATTGACCGTTTGATTAGATTCAGCAGTAATCCTAATTTTTATTTTATGTTCGTTTAATTCTGTTCTGCAATTTTATTTCCATTGTTCTATTTTATCTTTAATCGTTGAATTTATTACAGATCCGATTAGATTCAAATTTGCAGTGAATTTAATTACATCTTTTATTTGTAGTTTCAATTTTTATTCGTTTTGCAAAATCAACCTCCAAGCTTCGTCTAACTCGCCCAAGAGATTAGATAAATAATTTGATTTTAATTATACCTCCCTGTGTTCGACCTATATGCTACACACCTGTGCGCTTGCAGTAATTTAATTTAAAATTCGCGCTTTTCTAATTTATAGACTAGCGTAGATCATTAACGCTATACACAAAACTATGCTATTTAATGTCGTGCTTTGATCATCAACGACAAGACCTTGCTTTTCAACAGAAGCCTTGATCATTTGCATCGCAGCATGCCACACTGACAATTCATATCATGCGACTGATGTCTATCGATATATAACCTCTAAGCTCGTACGTCTCAGAGAACGGTGTTAAGCAAGAGAATAAATTCTCCGCCACCAAACAAATATATATTTAATAGAAATCAATCAACACAGAATAAAATCCAATGTCAGACACACATCCATTTACAAGTCCGATCCGGGTCTGAACGAAATCGGAGGCACCTTATTCCTCGTCCCATATGTCCAATACAGGAGAGAGGTCCTCGCATATTCGGTCGATCTACAAGTACGTCTGGACGATCACCACTTATTACCTCATCTTGGGTGTACAGCCCAATCAAGACATCAATAATCATCCAGACGATGTGAATATCTCCGGTCTTCGACCGTCGTCTTCATCGTCGACTTATCGTCGTATTAATTATTCAGATTGGGATAAACCCGGTCTTTTCGAGTAACTCGCGTACCTTATAAATAAGTGCTATAAAACATAACATACGCCTCATTCCAATTCATAATATTCTTTTATTCAAATATTCACATCTTTAGAGAAAGGTTCCCATTAATTTTATCAAAGATAAAATCTTTTAAATTTATTCTGTAATCTTCCTTTTTGATATCAATTCAGAAGAATTGATTTTATCCTTTCACAAATCTAAACCAAATTAAGGTTTATCAACTAGTCGGGATTAGCGAACTTTACCGAAATAATCATTTATTTATTAATCCCAATCCCAACCTATTCATCCCATGGAGAAAAATTGGTAATACTCCATATCTAACACCCACGGTGTAACGTCCCGTCTTTTTGACCGCTTAAAATTGGTAATTAAACCAACTCAAAACGTTCAAATCAACGGAACGTTATTTAGCTTACAGAGTTTAAAATACAGAATAAACACAGGAAACACATAATAATAAGCAACACAACATTGAACAGTGAAATAAAACTTTTATTTATAAATCATAATTTTGATACAACATTTTTATATACAGTGGTATTAAAATTATACAGTTTGAATATAGAAAAATATTTACTGTTTAGGACTTTAGAGTGCGTCGCCTTTGGAATCCCCAGCTTCGTCAATCTACGAATCCTAAGCGGTAATCTTTAAATCTGTAACACTTGGGTCTGACCCGAGTATTCTATGCAAAAACATAAAACACTCGAGTCAGGATTAAATCATAGTTCAAGTAAATTAAATTCAATAGAAACTGAATTTAATAATTAATCTCAACATCAAATATAGTCTCTGTGCTTATTAGTTTTATTTCAGGTACAATCGGTCATGGAAGCCTGCATATACACACATGTACAAGTACACATGTGCACTGCCCTAGCATCCCGCGACCACAAATAACAAGTGCGTTGAGGTTCATAGGGTTCTCACAATATACACCAAACTGGTAGTTTTGGTCATGGCAACTAGCAATAGTACAACAACATGACGTATGTGCATAAGCAATAAAGAAAGTATACATATGGTGCCGGCCAGAAAACAGCTCAACGGAACGAGCCTAATATCAGCGTAGTGGTTCATACTGCAAATCTTAGAATGCATACTGAACAGAAAGAAAATGGGTCCATATTGCCAAACTGTACAAGGAAAAATAGAAGTTTCAAATGCCAAACTTAAGATTTTACGTGTTTTAGGTGGTATACATTGTGCTATAAATGGAAGGGTATGTAAATCAAGGCAAAGGTGTGTATTCAGGAAATTAAAAATGCTAATACATGACCGGTTATGTACATATGGCACCTTATTTATTAACTAAATTATATCAGTCCATACAATACATGTATATATATACATGTTGTAACAACCCGCATTCTACGCATCGGAGTATCGTAGAATATTTATTTCTTTCTTATACGAAGTCGTATGGTCATGTGGCTTTGGGAAACGACTATTGGGGTCATTTCCCATGTTCGTGATTTTTGCCGATTTTTAAAAGACCATTTTGCCACTAGTTGATCTTGTTTCGTCCATAACTTTTTATTGGAAAGGAGTTTTGACCAGAAACCACTTCCATTGGATTCGAATGATGGTTTCTCTTTCCGTAGAGTGGTTACATTAGCCAAACGGACTTACCGTTTGGGAGATATTGCTGAAACAAGGTTTAGAAGGTGAAAAACAGCTTAATTGGGCTAAACCGGGTGATTAACAGCTAGGCCCAATTGGGGATTTCGGGTTTAGAGGTATTTAAGGGCTGCTAGGGTTTAGAAAACGATTTTTCATTCATTTTCCAGCCGTCGCAAACCTCTTTTGAGCTCTAGCAATGGCCTCCACCTTCTAAATCACTCCCAAAACATCTTTTTGGCTTTCCTAATCACATATTAGCAAGATCTACACCAAATCAAGGCGGATTAGCATCAAATCAAGATAGGAGCTTCTGCAAAGAAGTGGAATTCGACCCAAACAGAGAGTCATTTCAGATCTATAGTTTACTTTGTGGCTAAGGTGAGTGATTTTCATAGTTCTTCACTAATTATGGCTAATTATGGTAATTAGCGAAGATTAGCGAAATTATGGCTCAGAAAAATCTAGAAAAATTCCTAAAATTCTAAAACATCAGTTTATGCCTTGATATGAATTTGGGTTAATTTCGACTTGTAACAACCCGTATTTTTCGATAACGTGTTAAGACGAGAATCAAGGCAGAATTTAATTTTAAATTCTGAATCAAGTAAAACGGGCTATGCCATTGCGTTCGTATCGGAAAAATACGCGAAATAGAGTCTGAGTTTTCAAGAATCGGAGTCCGTATTACCAAGATATGGCCTCGCGAAGTTTCACGAAAAATTCCCAAATTAAAGTATACTTAATTAAGTGAAATGGGTTGCGCAGAGAAATATATATATATTGATATATATATATATATATATATATATATATATATATAATTGAAAATTAAATAAATAAATATGCAAAAATGTTCAAAACAGCGAATTGGGAGAGGGGAATAACCGAACCGGCCGATTTTTGAGGTCGACCCGAGCCCGCTGGGTCGACTAGGGGTTAATCCAGGGTGTTTGGCTGTCAACCCGTGGGCCGATTCGCTCAAATGCAGATTTTGCATTTGGATGGTTCTCATGGTTCATCTTTAATCTAAAGGCCCTAGATGGTTCCTACCCTAGACTTCTTCCCCAAGACATGCTTCGATGGCTTGGATTGAATCTAGGTTTAATCCTATGGCCTAAAACACTTGCCTAATCTATAAATAAGACCCTAACCTATCCTAAATCCTCATTATTCATTCATGCAACTAAACTATGGCAAAATTTTACCTCTCATGGCCTCCACTCTCTTCATAAAATTTCTAAATGGTTTCTATGAGAGATTTTCCATGCATACAAGTGTTTTCAAGCTTGTATGAGTGTCATTAGCTTGCATTCAAGTCAATTTTCTATCTTTGCATCATAAAGCAAGGGTTTTGATCATTTTGGCTCAAGGGTTTTTATGTTAGAGCTTGCATTTTGGGTCCATTTGATTGCATGAGGGCTTTGTCATATCTTTTGTGCCTTCATAGCAATGTAAGCCCTTTCCCTACTCTTAGATATTAACTATGAAGTTAAATGTTCATGTTGCAAGTTTGGGTTTGATCATTGAGTATGATACATGCTATCATGTCATGCAAGTTTATGAAGTCATTATCTTGATCTTGTGAGCTAAAAGCTACAACCTTTATGTTGAAATGTTGCATTAGGCAACATGAGAACCCTCATAACCTTTATGTCAACTTGCATATGAAGTCATAACCCTTATATGATGATATATGCGAGTTACTAGTCATCATTCCATATCTTTTGTCACCATGATTCGCTTATGTGACCAGTTTGGGTTTATGCATGTTTTGAGGCTTAAGAATGTAACATGCAAGTTAATGAACACATTTGTGCCTCATTTGCCACCATGATTAACTTGTGGCTTAATATCCATTTTTGTCATGCCTTTGCCAAGTCTCTTCTTTTAATCCATTACGTTGTCGCGAACGTATATGCGAGTTTAAAAGCGTTGGGTTATGTTATGGGTAATTTCTAATAACATGAAAATACAACTTGAAAACATGACTTGAAATATAACATGGAAGTTGACATGTAAGTATGCATAAAAACATAAGCTTGGGAATTTACCTATTAAGTTAGGTCTACCCTTTGGGAATTTACCTATTAAGTTAGGCATACCCAAATGCAGAAAAAGGCTATTCCCCAAAGGCCATTAGCACTATCCTTGTTTCCTTAATTGAATCTCTTCTCCTTTCTTTCCTCCATCTGTAGTCACAGTGGTTTTAACTGCGACTAGTCTTTTCTATCTACGAAAGTGCTTTCCATGCGATGGAGGTGGTTTTCAAGAGACCAGTGGCCGCGTTATAAGAAAGGATAGTGAGAAAGAGGATAAAGGATACGAGCTTAAGGATGAGCAACTTGTTGGTATGGCTTAGTCCTCAAAGGAGGGAGAAAGATGAACAATGAAACCCATGACGAGAAAGTATCTTTGGTATGGTGAAACGGGACGGATAGTTAAGTATTGTGGGACAAGGACAAGATCATCGTTGTATACCCTCACTAGAGTACCTGAGTAAGGGGATAACATCCTTGTTAAAGATCTAGTTATTCTTTTCTATCATCCCGCCAAGACTTTGTTTTGATCCCCACATCATTTAAGTCCGCTTCGGTAGTTGAGTCTCTGCACCTTAAGTACTAACGTAATAGAGAATCCCATTTTTGTCTCAAAGTCCTATTGGAGAATCAGTCCATTTATACATGACTTGTTTGGATTTGGGAATGTCTATGCCAAGTGTTGAGTTTGGAAATAATGCTTATGTTTATAAGCTATGGATGGATTCTAGGGATGAAGTGGTTATCCAGTAGGGGGTGCCACTCTCGGTTTTGATAGGAGGGTAGTTAGACCTTTTGACTAGCCTTGGTAATGCCCTCGAAGTATCGGGTAACCTTTTTGAGGTTCTGTCATGACTAGTTACTTAGAATCCCTTGATGCCTTTATTGGAAATTTGAAGCCCGATCGAGTGGTGTTCGCCAATAAGACGGATGGTTTACTTCATTTATGCATGGGTTATAGAGATCACCCTAGTAAGTGCGCATGATAACCTGATTGACATTTGTTTACTTTCAAGAGAAAGTTCTTCTACATGGAATGCCTTATAGTATATAAACGAGATCCAAGATTCACTAGTGAATTTTGGAAAGCTTGCATGAGATCATGAGTACGCAGTCATGTTTGCGCCAAGTATTCTAGAAAAAGGATAAGTGCAAGTGGAACGAGAGGCGACGAAGAAATGAGTTTCAGCTCATGTTATGGAAGCATGAAATAAGAAGCTACGAAATTGCGAAGTTAAAGGGCGGTCAAGGCACAATGGAAGTAAGCCCGAGGAAATACGACTTTGATGGTCAAAGACTAGATACGCGCATGATATCTCTTTTTGGGAGTATATCCTTGATCCCTGTTTCTGTAGAGCTTACTTGTAGGTTATCTTTTGTGGACATCCTCTCGGTCCTACTTTCTGTTACAAACCCCGTAAGGAGTTTGTCTTGTTTATCTTCTCGGCCCTGTTTCAGGGAATTCTAGGTAGAACCCTATGGATGTAAACATGTATTTGAAACATGTTATGATTGATATGGTTGCAAGTGGTTGCAAGTGGTTGCTCGTGGATGCGCGAATACACATTAGATACTAGCTCGACTCGGTCACATTTCATATTGCATATGCACGAGTATTTATACTTGTTTATGGATGAAATCGAATGTATTATCATGCGGTTGTTGCATATGAATGAATGATTGTGCATGCATATAGTATCTATATGACTAGGACTATTTGCATACATGTTGGATTCATGGCACTATACATATTTTGCATTAGAAAGATTATTCAGGCCTGATCATTAGCATTAGCTAAGGAACATGTACACACACGTTTTGCATATATTCATACAGCATTAGAAATCATCTAAGGACAATGGTTGCTTGTGGTTGATGTTTTGAGTAGATGGATGATGGATGGTAGGATATGTTCTTCCTAACTTGGAGATTTCGGGGACGAAATCCTAAAAGGTGGGGAGAATGTAACAACCCGTATTTTTCGATAACGTGTTAAGATGAGAATCAAGGCAGAATTTAATTTTAAATTCTGAATCAAGTAAAACGGGCTGTGCCATTGCGTTCGTCTCGGAAAAATACGCGAAATAGAGTCTGAGTTTTCGAGAATCGGAGTCCGTATGACCAAGATATGGCCTCGCGAAGTTTCACGAAAAATTCCCAAATTAAAGTATACTTAATTAAGTGAAATGGGTTGCGCAGAGAAATATATATATATATATTGATATATATATATATAATTGAAAATTAAATAAATAAATATGCAAAAATGTTCAAAACAGCGAATTGGGAGAGGGGAATAACCGAACCGGCCGATTTTTGAGGTCGACCCGAGCCCGCTGGGTCTACTAGGGGTTAATCCAGGGTGTTTGGCTGTCAACCCGTGGGCCGATTCGCTCAAATGCAGATTTTGCATTTGGATGGTTCTCATGGTTCATCTTTAATCTAAAGGCCCTAGATGGTTCCTACGCTAGACTTCTTCCCCAAGACATGCTTCGATGGCTTGGATTGAATCTAGGTTTAATCCTATGGCCTAAAACACTTGCCTAATCTATAAATAAGACCCTAACCTATCCTAATTCCTCATTATTCATTCATGCAACTAAACTATGGCAAAATTTTACCTCTCATGGCCTCCACTCTCTTCATAAAATTTCTAAATGGTTTCTATGAGAGATTTTCCATGCATACAAGTGTTTTCAAGCTTGTATGAGTGTCATTAGCTTGCATTCAAGTCAATTTTCTATCTTTGCATCATAAAGCAAGGGTTTTGATCATTTTGGCTCAAGGGTTTTTATGTTAGAGCTTGCATTTTGGGTCTATTTGATTGCATGAGGGCTTTGTCATATCTTTTGTGCCTTCATAGCAATGTAAGCCCTTTCCCTACTCTTAGATATTAACTATGAAGTTAAATGTTCATGTTGCAAGTTTGGGTTTGATCATTGAGTATGATACATGCTATCATGTCATGCAAGTTTATGAAGTCATTAACTTGATCTTGTGAGCTAAAAGCTACAACCTTTATGTTGAAATGTTGCATTAGGCAACATGAGAACCCTCATAACCTTTATGTCAACTTGCATATGATGTCATAACCCTTATATGATGATATATGCGAGTTACTAGTCATCATTCCATATCTTTTGTCACCATGATTCGCTTATGTGCCAAGTTTGGGTTTATGCATGTTTTGAGGCTTAAGAATGTAACATGCAAGTTAATGAACACATTTGTGCCTCATTTTCCACCATGATTAACTTGTGGCTTAATATCCATTTTTGTCATGCCTTTGCCAAGTCTCTTCTTTTAATCCATTACGTTGTTGCGAACGTATATGCGAGTTTAAAAGCGTTGGGTTATGTTATAGGTAATTTCTAATAACATGAAAATACAACTTGAAAACATGACTTGAAATATAACATGGAAGTTGACATGTAAGTATGCATAAAATCATAAGCTTGGGAATTTACCTATTAAGTTAGGTCTACCCTTTGGGAATTTACCTATTAAGTTAGGCATACCCAAATGCTTGAAAACTTGTAACATGTTTTGGGAAACATGATGGACATGACACTTAGATAATATAAGTGTGGCCAACTCGAGGTTGGGTTGAGTTTGCAACGTAAAACTACCCGGAACCGACCGGCCTAACTAGTAGTTGCAAACAATAGGACCCAATGTGAGAAGTTGGTCATGTTGTGCTTGAACCCGAGGTTAGACCAAGTTGTGGTGTAAAGCTACCCGGAAACGACCGGCTTAACTAGTAACCACAACAAAGTCTAATGTGAGAGGTGAAGGTGCATTAAGTAATTAATGCCACATGATAGGGTTAAGTTAATTTGATTAATGACTCTTAACCAAATATGACATGGACAAATGGGTTAAGTAATTTGATTAGGCTAATGATACTTAACAAAACATGACAAGGTTGGGTAGGTTAAGTAACTTGATTTGCCTAATGACACTTAACCATTTTTATATGACTAGTGGATGGGGTTAAGTTAACCAACACTTAATCAATCCAACGCGATAACTTGGTAAGGTTAAGTAAGTTTTCTTAATGACGCTTAACCGAAAAATACGGTTAACGAATGGGGTTAAGATTAGACTCAACTAGTCTAAACATGGAAATCGGATGGGGTTAAGTTAGCCTAGACTTAATTAATCCCACTTGGTAGTTTAATGGGGTTAAGTTAAACACTTAACTAATCTAAACATGATGAATTGATGTGGTTAAGTGACCTATACTTAACCAATCTAACTCGTGAATTTATTGAGGTTAAGTTAACCTATACTTAACCGATCTAACGTGAAAACATGATAAGGCTAAGTCACGAATCGCTTGAATACACTTGACCGATTTGACTGAGTAAATTGATAGGGTCAAGTTAATATATACTTAACCAACCTAGAATGATAATTGCACGAGGTTAAGTCGTGAATTGCTTAATACATACTTAACCAACGTGAGCATGGTTTGTAGGGTTAAGTCTTGGACTTGGATACTTAGCCAATTTTGACATGATTTGAAGACGGGTTAAGTCTTGGACTTGGATACTTAGCCAATTTTGACATGATTGGTAGATGGGTTAAGTCATGAACTTAAGTGACACTTAATCCATTATGTAAACCCTAGTTCTGAGGATAAGGGATAACCGTAGTTAACAAGGATAACGGGAATAAGGCTAAGTGGTAAACCTTTGTTGAGGAATAACTAAGTAATGATTCTTAGTCAAGGAAATTTAGACCAGTTCATAGATAGATGAGTAACCTGATACGGTAGGTCATCGTTTAAGTATACGAGTAGGAGCAAGTATCTGATTTAGATAAAGGCTCCAGCGAACTGGGTAACGAAGAAGCGGCTTCGGGGAACGTAAGGGTATTCTTGGTATCCCTCTATGAGCTGCCAGGTGATTATACTAGGCTCATGAGAGGTTAAGGTCAGCGTTAGAAGAACCAAGAGTATGCCTTGGTTGCTATGCGAGCGACCTAAAGACGGGGATGGATAAGGGATAGTCGACGATACACGGTCGTACCCTAGATAGCATTTTGTCAGACTACCTACCATCTTTGGTCAAGCGTGTACGTACGGAAAGGCAGAGAACACCCAATAGACCATAATTGCTATCTAATTATGGTTGCGGTAAGGCTAGGATTGTGGGTTGGCCAGTAGTGTGTTCTCATACAGGATTTATCCTGTCTTGTCTTTCACTAGTTGAGGGAGGGGTCGCGTGGGACCATAGCCACGTATAGAAAAACAGACCTTAGCATCTGCATCGGCAGATAAATCGAAAGCTCCCGACCGAGTCTTGTATTTCTCGATCTGCCCTGTGACAGGACTCGGATGGCACGATGTGATACATGTGCATACAGTCATGGAAAACGATTCATGATGAATGCGTGGGAAAAAGGGCGCGGTTGATGGTTAGCGTAAATCCCAGTGGCCCTGGGTGGTTGAACCAAAACCGAGATACGAAAACGTGCAATAGGTAAGCGTAATCCCTAGTGGCCCTAGGTAGCATAAGTCCTAGTTGTACAAACGATAATTCATGTTGGAAGACCCTAGCTAGGTTTAGGGTAACAGTCCAAACCGATCTTAAGGATCATGGAACTATGTTAAAGTAATGTAGAATCTCATGGGAAAGCCCGTATGGTCTACGGCAAGGGGCTGAACATTTACATGGAATAAAACATACAAGTTGAGTAACCTATATATGCGATATATTAGGTTGACATGGACCATTACACGACTTTTGAGTGAGGGTCATTCTTGGTTAACACATGATACGGTGGGGATACTAGTACGGTAGGTGCAGAGCTAAAATGCAGGATAGATATCATGGGACGTTATACGTGATAGATATCTTGGGAATATTATACTTGATAGAAACCTGACGATGTGATACCTTGTTTTATCTTGATATCGTAATTTATCATGACACCTTAGTTTATCTGAGTTCAGTAGTTCATCCTGTTATTTTGATTTAGCTTATCTATCTTGTCATCATGCTTATGTTCATCTCAGTTTCTCATGTCAGTTAACTTTACTAGTTTTTATGCTAATAGTAGATAGGGCTTACTCAGTCTTTTTGACTGACCCGTTTTGTTTCACCTCTCTTCTTCCGTTCCCCCCCAGGTTACAGGGAGGAAATACTGTTGTTTAGTTCGGACTTCTTCTGCTTGAAGGTCATCATGGATGGCTTGGACTTTTCTTGGCTAATGGCTACTTTACTGTTTTTACTTGGGGAATAATTTATGAAAATGTCTTTATGCTTCTTTACTATTGCAAGGCAGGTTTTGATGTACTCTGATGTAAAAGGCTTTAGACCTTATTTATTCATGTTATGAAAGTTTGATTTTACTTCCGCTATTTTTATATGTTCTGTCTTGTGATATTTCTGTGCATGTTTACCAATAATGCCCCTCTAAAGCTAGTGCATTCCTTTGCGAGTGACCCTAGCGAAGGCGGGGTGTTACACGTGGTATCAGAGCAAGGTTGTTACCAGACTGGGCAAAAGTTTTTAAAGACCTTCTGAAAACTATTTGAAAATCGTTTACAAAGAAGCATTTTTTTTCAAGAAAATTTTCTTTTAAAAGAAAAAGGCTATTCCCCAAAGGCCATTAGCACTATCCTTGTTTCCTTAATTGAATCTCTTCTCCTTTCTTTCCTCCATCTGTAGTCACAGTGGTTTTAACTGCGACTAGTCTTTTCTATCTACGAAAGTGCTTTCCATGCGATGGAGGTGGTTTTCAAGAGACCAGTGGCCGCGTTATAAGAAAGGATAGTGAGAAAGAGGATAAAGGATACGAGCTTAAGGATGAGCAACTTGTTGGTATGGCTTAGTCCTCAAAGGAGGGAGAAAGATGAACAATGAAACCCATGACGAGAAAGTATCTTTGGTATGGTGAAACGGGACGGATAGTTAAGTATTGTGGGACAAGGACAAGATCATCGTTGTATACCCTCACTAGAGTACCTGAGTAGGGGGATAACATCCTTGTTAAAGATCTAGTTATTCTTTTCTATCATCCCGCCAAGACTTTGTTTTGATCCCCGCATCATTTAAGTCCGCTTCGGTAATTGAGTCTCTGCACCTTAAGTACTAACGTAATAGAGAATCCCATTTTTGTCTCAAAGTCCTATTGGAGAATCAGTCCATTTATACATGACTTGTTTGGATTTGGGAATGTCTATGCCAAGTGTTGAGTTTGGAAATAATGCTTATGTTTATAAGCTATGGATGGATTCTAGGGATGAAGTGGTTATCCAGTAGGGGGTGCCACTCTCGGTTTTGATAGGAGGGTAGTTAGACCTTTTGACTAGCCTTGGTAATGCCCTCGAAGTATCGGGTAACCTTTTTGAGGTTCTGTCATGACTAGTTACTTACAATCCCTTGATGCCTTTATTGGAAATTTGAAGCCCGATCGAGTGGTGTTCGCCAATAAGACGGATGGTTTACTTCATTTATGCATGGGTTATAGAGATCACCCTAGTAAGTGCGCATGATAACCTGATTGACATTTGTTTACTTTCAAGAGAAAGTTCTTCTACATGGAATGCCTTATAGTATATAAACGAGATCCAAGATTCACTAGTGAATTTTGGAAAGCTTGCATGAGATCATGAGTACGCAGTCATGTTTGCGCCAAGTATTCTAGAAAAAGGATAAGTGCAAGTGGAACGAGAGGCGACGAAGAAATGAGTTTCAGCTCATGTTATGGAAGCATGAAATAAGAAGCTACGAAATTGCGAAGTTAAAGGGCGGTCAAGGCACAATGGAAGTAAGCCCGAGGAAATACGACTTTGATGGTCAAAGACTAGATACGCGCATGATATCTCTTTTTGGGAGTATATCCTTGATCCCTGTTTCTGTAGAGCTTACTTGTAGGTTATCTTTTATGGACATCCTCTCGGTCCTACTTTCTATTACAAACCCCGTAAGGAGTTTGTCTTGTTTATCTTCTCGGCCCTGTTTCAGGGAATTCTAGGTAGAACCCTATGGATGTAAACATGTATTTGAAACATGTTACGATTGATTTGGTTGCAAGTGGTTGCAAGTGGTTGCTCGTGGATGCGCGAATACACATTAGATACTAGCTCGACTCGGTCACATTTCATATTGCATATGCACGAGTATTTATACTTGTTTATGGATGAAATCGAATGTATTATCATGCGGTTGTTGCATATGAATGAATGATTGTGCACGCATATAGTATCTATATGACTAGGACTATTTGCATACATGTTGGATTCATGGCACTATACATATTTTGCATTAGAAAGATTATTCAGGCCTGATCATTAGCATTAGCTAAGGAACATGTACACACACGTTTTGCATATATTCATACAGCATTAGAAATCATCTAAGGACAATGGTTGCTTGTGGTTGATGTTTTGAGTAGATGGATGATGGATGGTAGGATATGTTCTTCCTAACTTGGAGATTTCGGGGACGAAATCCTAAAAGGTGGGGAGAATGTAACAACCCGTATTTTTCGATAACGTGTTAAGATGAGAATCAAGGCAGAATTTAATTTTAAATTCTGAATCAAGTAAAACGGGCTATGCCATTGCGTTCGTCTCGGAAAAATACGCGAAATAGAGTCTGAGTTTTCGAGAATCGGAGTTCGTATGACCAAGATATGGCCTCGCGAAGTTTCACGAAAAATTCCCAAATTAAAGTATACTTAATTAAGTGAAATGGGTTGCGCAGAGAAATATATATATATATATATATATATTGATATATATATATATATATATATATAATTGAAAATTAAATAAATAAATATGCAAAAATGTTCAAAACAGCGAATTGGGAGAGGGGAATAACCGAACCGGCCGATTTTTGAGGTCGACCCGAGCCCGCTGGGTCTACTAGGGGTTAATCCAGGGTGTTTGGCTGTCAACCCGTGGGCCGATTCGCTCAAATGCAGATTTTGCATTTGGATGGTTCTCATGGTTCATCTTTAATCTAAAGGCCCTAGATGGTTCCTACACTAGACTTCTTCCCCAAGACATGCTTCGATGGCTTGGATTGAATCTAGGTTTAATCCTATGGCCTAAAACACTTGCCTAATCTATAAATAAGACCCTAACCTATCCTAAATCCTCATTATTCATTCATGCAACTAAACTATGGCAAAATTTTACCTCTCATGGCCTCCACTCTCTTCATAAAATTTCTAAATGGTTTCTATGAGAGATTTTCCATGCATACAAGTGTTTTCAAGCTTGTATGAGTGTCATTAGCTTGCATTCAAGTCAATATTCTATCTTTGCATCATAAAGCAAGGGTTTTGATCATTTTGGCTCAAGGGTTTTTATGTTAGAGCTTGCATTTTGGGTCTATTTGATTGCATGAGGGCTTTGTCATATCTTTTGTGCCTTCATAGCAATGTAAGCCCTTTCCCTACTCTTAGATATTAACTATGAAGTTAAATGTTCATGTTGCAAGTTTGGGTTTGATCATTGAGTATGATACATGCTATCATGTCATGCAAGTTTATGAAGTCATTATCTTGATCTTGTGAGCTAAAAGCTACAACCTTTAGGTTGAAATGTTGCATTAGGCAACATGAGAACCCTCATAACCTTTATGTCAACTTGCATATGAAGTCATAACCCTTATATGATGATATATGCGAGTTACTAGTCATCATTCCATATCTTTTGTCACCATGATTCGATTATGTGCCCAGTTTGGGTTTATGCATGTTTTGAGGCTTAAGAATGTAACATGCAAGTTAATGAACACATTTGTGCCTCATTTGCCACCATGATTAACTTGTGGCTTAATATCCATTTTTGTCATGCCTTTGCCAAGTCTCTTCTTTTAATCCATTACGTTGTCGCGAACGTATATGCGAGTTTAAAAGCGTTGGGTTATGTTATGGGTAATTTCTAATAACATGAAAATACAACTTGAAAACATGACTTGAAATATAACATGGAATTTGACATGTAAGTATGCATAAAAACATAAGCTTGGGAATTTACCTATTAAGTTAGGTCTACCCTTTGGGAATTTACCTATTAAGTTAGGTGTACCCAAATGCTTGAAAACTTGTAACATGTTTTGGGAAACATGATGGACATGACACTTAGATAATATAAGTGTGGCCAACTCGAGGTTGGGTTGAGTTTGCAACGTAAAACTACCCGGAACCGACCGGCCTAACTAGTAGTTGCAAACAATAGGACCCAATGTGAGAAGTTGGTCATGTTGTGCTTGAACCCGAGGTTAGACCAAGTTGTGGTGTAAAGCTACCCGGAACCGACCGGCTTAACTAGTAACCACAACAAAGTCTAATGTGAGAGGTGAAGGTGCATTAAGTAATTAATGCCACATGATAGGGTTAAGTTAATTTGATTAATGACTCTTAACCAAATATGACATGGACAAATGGGTTAAGTAATTTGATTAGGCTAATGATACTTAACAAAACATGACAAGGTTGGGTAGGTTAAGTAACTTGATTTGCCTAATGACACTTAACCATTTTTATATGACTAGTGGATGGGGTTAAGTTAACCAACACTTAATCAATCCAACGCGATAACTTGGTAAGGTTAAGTAAGTTTTCTTAATGATGCTTAACCGAAAAATACGGTTAACGAATGGGGTTAGGATTAGACTCAACTAGTCTAAACATGGAAATTGGATGGGGTTAAGTTAGCCTAGACTTAATTAATCCCACTTGGTAGTTTAATGGGGTTAAGTTAAACACTTAACTAATCTAAACATGATGAATTGATGTGGTTAAGTGACCTATACTTAACCAATCTAACTCGTGAATTTATTGAGGTTAAGTTAACCTATACTTAACCGATCTAACGTGAAAACATGATAAGGCTAAGTCACGAATCTCTTGAATACACTTGACCGATTTGACTGAGTAAATTGATAGGGTCAAGTTAATATATACTTAACCAATCTAGAATGATAATTGGACGAGGTTAAGTCGTGAATTGCTTAATACATACTTAACCAACGTGAGCATGGTTCGTAGGGTTAAGTCTTGGACTTGGATACTTAGCCAATTTTGACATGATTTGAAGACGGGTTAAGTCTTGGACTGGGATACTTAGCCAATTTTGACATGATTGGTAGACGGGTTAAGTCATGAACTTAAGTGACACTTAATCCATTATGTAAACCCTAGTTCTGAGGATAAGGGATAACCGTAGTTAACAAGGATAACGGGAATAAGGCTAAGTGGTAAACCTTAGTTGAGGAATAACTAAGTAATGATTCTTAGTCAAGGAAATTTAGACCAGTTCATAGATAGATGAGTAACCTGATACGGTAGGTCATCGTTTAAGTATACGAGTAGGAGCAAGTAGCTGATTTAGATAAAGGCTCCAGCGAACTGGGTAACGAAGCAGCGGCTTCGGGGAACGTAAGGGTATTCTTGGTATCCCTCTATGAGCTGCCAGGTGATTATACTAGGCTCATGAGAGGTTAAGGTCTGCATTAGAAGAACCAAGAGTATGCCTTGGTTGCTATGCGAGCGACCTAAAGACGGGGATGGATAGGGGATAGTCGACGATACACGGTCGTACCCTAGATAGCATTTCGTCAGACTACCTACCATCTTTGGTCAAGCGTGTACATACAGAAAGGCAGAGAGCACCCAATAGACCATAATTGCTATCTAATTATGGTTGCGGTAAGGCTAGGATTGTGGGTTGGCCAGTAGTGTGTTCTCATACAGGATTTATCCTGTCTTGTCTTTCACTAGTTGAGGGAGGGGTCGCGTGGGACCATAGCCACGTATAGAAAAACAAACCTTAGCATCTACATCGGCAGATAAATCGAAAGCTCCCGACCGAGTCTTGTATTTCTCGATCTGCCCTGTGACAGGACTCGGATGGCACGATGTGATACATGTGCATACAGTCATGGAAAACGATTCACGATGAATGCGTGGGAAAAAGGGCGCGGTTGACGGTTAGCGTAAATCCCAGTGGCCCTGGGTGGTTGAACCAAAACCGAGATACGAAAACGTGCAATAGGTAAGCGTAATCCCTAGTTGCCCTAGGTAGCATAAGTCCTAGTTGTACAAACGATAATTCATGTTGGAAGACCCTAGCTAGGTTTAGGGTAACAGTCCAAACCGATCTTAAGGATCATGGAACTATGTTAAAGTAATGTAGAATCTCATGGGAAAGCCCGTATGGTCTACGGCAAGGGACTGAACATTTACATGGAATAAAACATACAAGTTGAGTAACCTATATATGTGATATATTAGGTTGACATGGACCATTACACGACTTTTGAGTGAGGGTCATTCTTGGTTAACACATGATACGGTGGGGATACTAGTACGGTAGGTGCAGAGCTAAAATGCAGGATAGATATCATGGGACGTTATACGTGATAGATATCTTGGGAATATTATACTTGATAGAAACCTGACGATGTGATACCTTGTTTTATCTTGACATCGTAATTTATCATGACACCTTAGTTTATCTGAGTTCAGTAGTTCATCCTGTTATTTTGATTTAGCTTATCTATCTTGTCATCATGCTTATGTTCATCTCAGTTTCTCATGTCAGTTAACTTTACTAGTTTTTATGCTAATAGTAGATAGGGCTTACTCAGTCTTTTTGACTGACCCGTTTTGTTTCGCCTCTCTTCTTCCGTTTTCCCCCCTAGGTTACAGGGAGGAAATACTGTTGTTTAGTTCGGACTTCTTCTGCTTGAAGGTCATCATGGATGGCTTGGACTTTTCTTGGCTAATGGCTACTTTACTGTTTTTACTTGGGGAATAATTTACGAAAATGTCTTTATGCTTCTTTACTATTGCAAGACAGGTTTTGATGTACTCTGATGTAAAAGGCTTTAGGCCTTATTTATTCATGTTATGAAAGTTTGATTTTACTTCCGCTATTTTTATATGTTCTGTCTTGTGATATTTCTGTGCATGTTTACCAATAATGCCCCTCTAAAGCTAGTGCATTCCTTTGCGAGTGACCCTAGCGGAGGCGGGGTGTTACACGACTAATTTTGCAAATCCCGGAATTTGAGGGATTAAGGGTTGATTAGTGGAAATTAGCGAATTTATGCATGTTAAAAATCTGGAAAAATATATATAAATTGCTAAATATTATTTTAGGCCTCTGTTAGAAAATTTGGCTGATTTGGTTACGTTTTGTTAATCCTACCATTAGATTTGCTTAAACGTGATTAAGGAGAAAACATGGGTTTTGGGTATATTTGATCCATTTTGACATATAAATTCATTGTTTTGGTGTTTGTGGTTAGTTTACTATGTTGCTATGACTGTTTGGAATGATTTGTGGTTGATTAGTATAGTTAGATTGGTCGAAAACGCCGTCGAATGACGTAAACAAGTTGCTGGAAAAAGTTGCAGAAAGTTGTGCAGGGTTTCGAATCGGATCGGATATGGGGGCTCGGATCGGATAAGTGAACTGGGCAAGGGATTCGATCAGATCGGAACTAGACACTTGAGAAATATGGCAGAAAGGAAGGCCATGCTAGCAATATTGGGATCGGATCGGATAAAGGAGGGGGATCGGATCGGCTAAAGGAGGAGGATCAGAGCGGCTAAAGGAGGAGGATCGGATCGGAACAAATGAAGGGCAAGGGAGCTGATCGGAGCGGAAGCATGAGCTGGATGGGAGATGGCACTCGACCCGACCCGAAGTGAGACACCCGACCCGACCCGACCCGAAGTGAGACACCCGACCCGAACCGACATGATGGAGTGGACCCGAACCGAACCGTACCAGAGGAAGACCATGCACCAACGCAACGCAGTGGACCCGACCCGAACCGATGACTTGAAGGGGAATCTGACCCGACCCATTATTGACCAATAACCCGAGATGCAAAGGTAGTCCAAATGGAAGTTAGAGCTCAGGATCCAGTTGGGAACCAATGAGTTCGCTTCATGGTTGGGCTTTGCTGCGGGACGTGTGCAAAGGGGTTGTCGGTATTCATAACTTTGGTTGACCACTGAGAGATGGATGGTGGGCTTGTAGTGATAGTTACACAGGATTGGATTCCGTCATGGCCCAAATTATTAGGTGACCAAAGTAGTGGATATCGTATACTTTACGCACTGAGTGAGAGATGTGAGGATGGTTGCTATGCTTGATTATTTGCCATCACTATGACATGCACACCCCCACCCCCGTTACCTTTACACCATTTGAAATGGCATCTTAGAGTGTTGTACAGTATGTAGTGCTAACTCTTTGGTTGCAGGTCCAGGTTCAGGTATGATTGGATTATACCTGTTATTGTTTTGTTTAGATGCTTATCGTTCATACCAGGCTTTATGTATGACCCAGAGTTTTATGTCTCCTCTTATTACTCTGGGTGCTCACACGAGCAAACTAGAGACAGGTTAGCTGGTGGTGCGTGAGTAGCTGATCTGGGGACGAGCAGGAGGCTTCCACGTATGATATATATAGTATTCTCCCTGTGTTGTTGAAGATCACTGCTTGGGCATTAGTTGTGCATCTTCTACTTTACCTTTCTTTTGTTTAGAGAAAGTAAATTTGGAAAGTTGTAATAAGCTGTATTTGGATTTCCGCTGCTATGTTGGTTTAGTTTTCAGCTTATGCACTGTCTCGCCTGTTTTATGTCAAGTATATTATTATTATTATTATATTTTGTTCCATGCGCTGTGAGACATTCTACAGGTTCTTTAATTAGTTCATTTCCTTCTTTCTCTTTCTTCTGACGACCGTTCCATGCTAACTGGACATGTGTACAGTGCACTTTTGGAGTAAATGTCGGTTGGTGCGCGGCGGGCTGTCACATTTTGTATCAGAGCTCTAGGTTGCGTAGTTAACCTAGGGAAAGACACTAGGGAGAGATAGTACGTATACGAGAGCGCGTATTTGTGATTACTTTGGTGTTCAAAAGCCATATATATATATATACTATAGGTAGTATAAGAATGAAGTTGTACTGCACTAGCACCATTATGGGATCGTTAATCGTTTCCCCTTTTACAGATTGATGATGAGCCGATATGCTAGAGGTGTTGGTAGGGGAGCAAATAATGGGAATGATGCTGACATGAGGGCGATGTTTACTGACCTCATGAGTGACATGCTTAGAGAAGTGCAAGGGGCAGTTCCCAATCCCGGAAATGGTGGTGGTCCAGTAGTGCAGGCGCCTAGGGTCGATTTCGCCAAATTGTGCAAGGATTACACTAACCTTGGTGGGAAGCCGTTCCACAGAACGGAGTCGGCCACAGATGTTCAGGATTGGTTGGATAGCTGTGATCGTATCTTCGAAGACTTGGATATCGAGGATGCGGTGAAGAGAAGGCTAGCGTCTGGTCAGCTGCAAGGGCGAGCGATGAATTGGTGGAATGCCATTAGAACAACTACTCCAGAAGATCAAGTTACTTGGAATCAGTTTAAGACTCGCTTTTGTGATAAGTTTATTCCAGCTGCTCATAAATTAGAATTGTTCAGGAAGTTCTTGGAGCTTAAGCAGAATGGTAGAGCAGTCTCGGAGTATATCGCTGAATTCGACACTTTATCGAAATATGGATGGTCCCTTATGGATACAGTCAAAAAGAAGAACGATAAGTTCATAACTGGCTTGGATGGGTACTTGGGGGAAAGACTTATAAACCATATCGATGAGACGTTCGAATATATTGTAGGAAAGGCATTAAGGTCAAGAGCCTTTTCCCTAAGTCTAAGACCGAAGTTGCTATTGCATCTACAGAGGAGCCAAAGCCGCAAGCAGGCGGTGAAGGCAAGAAGAATTCTCAGAACAAGAGGAAGCAGAACTCGACCAAGGATGGTCAGAATAAGAAAAATAAGAAAGATAGCGAGTGGTTTAGTTGTGGCAAGAAGGGCCACTATGCCAGAGATTGTCGAGAAAAGCTTGGGGAAAGGAAGTGCTTTAACTACGGCCAGGCGGGACATCACAAGGATGAGTGCCCACAACCTCCTAGGGGGAAGAAGATTGTGAAAGCATATGCTATCAACGCTATTCCTTCTTCGTCAAATGCCCCAACTGCGGCGCAGAAGGAAAAATGTGTCGTTATTCGAGATATGCTTTCTATTTAAGATGTTTTGATCGGGTTTTGTTTGACAAACCTGAGCTAGTCGATAGACCTTTAGTAGTGACGAACCCGATTGGTGGTTCGACTAGTTTTGGCATGATTTGTTAATGTGGTCTTATCGAGGCATGGATGTATGTTTCCTTGTGATTGCTTTATTTTGGGCTTTACTGGGTTTAGCATTATTTTGGGGAGTCGATCTACTCCAAAGGAATAGGGTGTTATTAGGTACCTACCTAGTGATGGCGATAGTAACTGGAGTTAAGAAAGCTATAAGGTTACCATTGTAATAAGTTCTAGTTGTCTCTGGGAGGCAAATGAGTACTCCAGTGCTAGATTGTTTTGCTAGTATCACCTCACGTGGGTTGTCCGAACTCGGAGGAGATGTTCCTTAGGTGCTTGTTTGATATTGGTTTAGGCCTTTGGGCTTGTGCTTGGGGAATGTCGATTTCGACTAAGATGGTTTGCGTGAGGGGTAAATAGTTGTTGTGATTTTTCATTGGATGATATCTTGGTTTACTCGAGGAGTGATGGGCAAACGGAACATGATGAGACTGTTCAATGGTATAGACTGCCCAGAGTTAGACTCAATAGGGTTATGAGATTGCTCGAGTGGGACTCGGGAAAGATGCAAAGTAATGGATTGTTTAGGACCCTATGTTGATGTTCTCTATTGGATAGTAGAAGTTTGAAGGAATAGGATGTGTTCGTTGATCATGGAAGATACAACGAAGATTAGGGCGATCCAAGTTGGACTTGAACTCGTAAAAGAAAATGGGTGTTCGTTGATCTTGGAGATGCAACGAATAAGGAGACGACTCACGTTGGACTAGAGTTTGTCACTAATGGATACTCAAGACTGGGTCTGAGTTATAGATTGACTCGAGTTGGACTCGAGAAGGCTGCAAGGAATTGGATTCGGCTTAAGTTGGACTCGAGAGGGCAGCAAGAAAATGGATAGACTGGGTTGGACTCAAGTATTTTAGGCGGACTAAAAGAAGGGGTATTTGGGGACGCCCGTTACCCTGGATCCGTTGGACGTGATCTAGTTATCCTTGGAGGATAAACGTAAGTTGGACGTACGGTAGTCCATAGGGAGGCGGGGCTTCCATTGGCCTGGGATTGGTTGGACCAGTCAAGTAGGCGTCGGTGTATGTATGGAGGTTGGGCTTCCATTAGTTATTGATGTTGGTTGGACCAGACATACTAGAATCGACATATTGGGATTGGTTAGACCAATCATGTAGGTGTCGATGTGTTTATCAATTTAGCAGGTGATAGGTAGGACTTGTTTGATGGATGTTATGGTTGTTATGTTGTTCCTATTTTTCTTCCCTTGAGTAGACTATCACCTGTAGGGTTCCAGCGATGGGGAACAAAGTGATTGTAGTAGGACCACGAGCCAGTGCAGTAGAGTCGTCATGACTCGAAGGGCAAAGTGGACATAATAAGTGATTAGCAAGGCTATGAGCCAGTGCAGTGGAGTTGTTATGACTCCATGGGGCAGAGTGATCATAGTAAAGGATTTGGGCGCGGTAATAGTTGCATTGAGTAGGAGACATGCCAGTTTAGGGGTTTCGTCTCTAGGATGGAAGCAACTAAAGTATAACATATGATATGATTTCGGGCCCAAGAGTGAATTGGATTCAGAAACACTAGTAAGCTTGACGATTAGATCGATTTTGATTGAGTGGATTGTTTCCAGTTAGAAGGACGATCCTAATCTATTGGAAACCATCTCTAGGGTAGAGATGGGTATCAATGGAAAGAGAATGATCAAGTAAGTATTTGATCGAGAAGGATGACTTCAAAAGAATAAGGGACTAGTTGTACCCAATGCAGATGGACTGAGAGATGAAATTCTTAGAGCATATCATCACTCAAAATTGACTATGAATCCCGGTGGTAACAAAATGTATTGAGACATGGATTAGACCTACTACTGGGAAAGGATAAAGAAAGACACTGGGAAGTTTATGTCCAAATGCATAAATTGCCAATTAGTTAAAGCTGAGCAAAAAGAAGCCTAGTGGTTTGTCACAACCGTTGGAAACAAGTCTCAATGGATTTCATTGATGGTTTACCAAGGACTAGGTCAGGTCATGATGGTATTTGAGTGAATTGTATATTAGAGAATGAAGGCTACCCAAGATAGACAGAAGACTTATCTCGATAAGAGATGAAGAGATTTGGAATTCTTCGTTAACAACTTGGTGTTCGTCAAGACCTCTCCATTGAGAATGTGATTCGGATTGGTTGGAGAGGTAAGTTAGCACCAAGATTTGATGGTCCATTCCCAGTCCTCGAACAAGTTGGGAATTTGGCGTATGAATTAGAGCTACCTGACAAGATGGCGGAAGTTCACAACGTATTTCATGTTTCCTAGTTAAGGAAGTTGTGCAAGACCCTAATGTGGCTATTTCACCAGATCAGTTGGACGATATCGAGGTTGAACCCGGGGCGGTTGAGAACCGCAAGCCTATGCGTATTGTTGGGAACGATACGAAGCAGCTTCGAAGGAAGGCGGTGAAACTAGTCAAAGTCCAGTGGGGTGAGAATGAAAAAGACTGTACTTGGGAAACAGAGAAAGATATAAGGAAGAAGTATCCAGAACTCTTTGCCTGGTAAGGTTTTGATAGTGATAGTTTCTTCCCTTGTTAGTAAAACGCATGCTAGGATAGACTTGTTTTGCAGGTTTGATGGTTGTTTTATGGTTGATAAGCATGCGGGACCCTTTGTATGTTTTGGTTAGGGAATTTCGGGGGCTAAATTTCTTAAGGGGGGAGAATGTAACAACCCGCATTCTACGCATCGGAGTATCGTAGAATATTTATTTCTTTCTTATACGAAGTCGTATGGTCATGTGGCTTTGGGAAACGACTATTGGGGTCATTTCCCATGTTCATGATTTTTGCTGATTCTTAAAAGACCGTTTTGCCCCTAGTTGATTTTGTTTCGTCCATAACTTTTGATTGGAAATGAGTTTTGACCTGAAACCACTTCCATTGGGTTTGAATGATGGTTTCTCTTTCCGTAGATGGTTACATTAGCCAAACGGACTTACCGTTTGGGAGATATGGCTGAAACAAGGTTTAGAAGGTGAAAAACAGCTTAATTGGGCTAAACCGGGTGATTAACAGCTAGGTCCAATGGGGTATTTCGGGTTTAGAGGTATTTAAGGGCTGCTAGGGTTTAGAAAACGATTTTTCATTCATTTTCCAGCCGCCACAAACCTCTTTTGAGCTCTAGCAATGGCCTCCACCTTCTAAATCACTCCCAAAACATCTTTTTGGCTTTCCTAATCACATATTAGGAAGATCTACACCAAATCAAGGCGGATTAGCATCAAATCAAGATAGGAGCTGCTGCTAAGCAGTGGAATTCGACCCAAACAGAGAGTCATTTCAGATCTATAGTTTACTTTGTGGCTAAGGTGAGTGATTTGCATAGTTCTTGACTAATTATGGCTAATTATGGTAATTAGCGAAGATTAGCAAAATTATGGCTCAGAAAAATCTAGAAAAATTCCTAAAATTCTAAAACATCATTTTATGCCTCTGATATGAATTTGGGTTAATTTCGACAAATTTTGCAAATCCCGGAATTTGGGGGATTAAGGGGTGATTAGTGGAAATTAGCGAATTTATGCATGTTAAAAATCTGGAAAAATATTTATAAATTGCTAAATATTATTTTAGGCCTTTGTTAGAAAATTTGGCTGATTTGGTTAAGTTTTGTTAGTCCTATCATTAGATTTGCTTAAACGTGATTAAGGGGAAAACATGGGTTTTGGGTATATTTGATCCATTTTGACATATAAATTCATTGTTTTGGTGTTTGTGGTTAGTTTACTATGTTGCTATGACTGTTTGGAATGATTTGTGGTTGATTAGTATAGTTAGATTGGTCGAAAACGTCGTCGAATGACATAAACAAGTTGCTGGAAAAAGTTGCAGAAAGTTGTGCAGGGTTTCGGATCGGATCGGATATGGGGGCTCAGATCGGATAAGTGAACTGGGCAAGGGATTCGATCGGATCGGAACTTGACACTTGAGAAATATGGCAGAAAGGAAGGCCATGCTAGCAATATTGGGATCGGATCGGATAAAGGAGGGGGATCGGATCGGCTAAAGGAGGAGGATCAGAGCGGCTAAAGGAGGAGGATCGGATCGGAACAAATAAAGGGCAAGGGAGCTGATAGGAGCAGAAGCATGAGCTGGATGGGAGATGGCACCCGACCTGACCCGAAGTGAGACACCCGACCCGACCCGAGGTGAGACACCCGACCCGAACCGACGCGATGGAGTGGACCCGAACCGAACCGTACCATAGGAAGACCATGCACCGACGCAACGCAGTGGACCCGACCCGAACCAATGACTTGAAGGGGAATCCGACCGACCCAGTATTGACCAATAACCCGAGATGCAAAGGTAGTCCAAATGGAAGTTAGAGCTCAGGATCCGGTTGGGAACCAATGAGTTCACTTCATGGTAGGGCTTTGCTGCGGGACGTATGCAAAGGGGTTGTCGGTATTCATAACTTTGGTTCACCACTGAGAGATGGATGGTGGGCTTGTAGTGATAGTTACATGGGATTGGATTCCGTCATGGCCCAAAGTATTAGGTGACCAAAGTAGTGGATATCGTATACTTTACGCACTGTGTGAGAGATGTGAGGATGGTTGCTATGCTTGATTGTTTGCCATCACTATGACATGCACACCCCCGTTACCTTTACACCATTTGAAATGGCACCTTAGTGTGTTGTACAGTATGTAGTGCTAACTCTTTGGTTGCACGTCCAGGTTCAGGTATGATTGGATTATACCTGTTATTGTTTTGTTTAGATGCTTATCGCTCATACCAGGCTTTATGTCTGACCCAGAGTTTTATGTCTCCTCTTATTACTCTGGGTGCTCACACGAGTAGACTAGAGAAAGGTTAGCTGGTGGTGCGCGAGTAGCTGATCTGGAGACGAGCAGGAGGCTTCCACGTATGATATATAGTATTCTCCATGTGTTGTTGAAGATCACTGCTTGGGCATTAGTCGTGCATCTTCTACTTTACCTTTCTTTTGTTTAGAGACAGTAAATTTGGAAAGTTGTAATAAGCTGTATTTGGATTTCCGCTGCTATGTTGGTTTATTTTTTAGCTTATGCACTGTCTCGCCTGTTTTATGTCAAGTATATTATTATTATTATTATATTTTTTTCCATGCGCTGTGAGACATTCTACAGGTTCTTTGATTAGTTCATTTCCTTCTTTCTCTTTCTTCTGACGACCGTTCCGTGCTAACTGGACATGTGTACAGCGCACTTTTGGAGTAAATGTCGGTTGGTGCGGGGCGGGCCGTCTCACATGCAGACTGTTAAATTATGTAAATGCCGAAAGTAAATGGAAGGGACCCAATACATACAACTGGTGTACAGGTCGAGTACACAACCATGATGAAAGCAGGGAACCAGATTGTACCCAAGAGCAACTGTCACTAGGGTGTATAACCTCATGTATACACACAAATAAACTGGGTTGATCAGGTCCAGTAACAAGGTCATAAATACAAGTGCAAGTCAGAATATCAAAATGGATAAGGGCCGGGTTCAAACTAGTCACCTGAAAGAGCAGGTCAAATATGGACGCACCGACACACAAAGGCTAGTGAACATCACAAGGTCAGAGTATTAAGGGCAACACAAGTAAACATGAACCAAATCTGGTTGATCTTCTTTACAGTGGGAAGGAATATACTTATCGTTATTGCAAGTATGAGAAGTTAAATCCTTAACAGACTTTTGAATAACGTTAATATCACATGCCAACTCTCACTATCTTAATCTTGGTTTCCAAAATATACAAAATAAAGGTTTAGTACCTATACCTATCAGTCTTATTTTTAAGGAACAATGGTCACAACACTAGCTAACCAGGTACCTTGCTATAGGTCATTTTACACAAGTCATTAGGTTGACAATCAATCCTAAATATGTATTCAAACCCCAACAAACCGACAGAAGTTCCAAGGAGGCCATGGTGTATGTGTATTTTTATTATGTACTAATACAAGTGGTTACAAAATCATATTTTTGGTTCAAATGATATTACTGCAGTATAAGGGAATGCACAAATGCAGTCTCGAAAGTAACATTGGGTTTTGGTCGAAAACACTACTGTCTTAATTCAATAGTGACTCATTTGGTTTAAAAATATGACACGTTGCTACATAATATATATATATATATATATATATATATATATATATATATGTATGTAACATACAGCTTGCATAAGGGAGATAGCTTAAATATTTCAGATACAGTAAAAATCTGGAACAAGTAAGACAAGGTACATATACATATTTATATGTCAGTTCCACGCTATACACTTCCATTATGTACCAAATGTCTTAATTTAAAACAAAAACTTGAGGTCAGTCTATTAGCTCATATGTCTATACTGATGCATGCGTGGATTTTTATCTCAAAAATATGAACAGTGAAATTGAGTTGCACATCTGAGTTAAAAGAGTGCCCTAAAGTTTCCCCATCCCCATTTACAAATGAATTATGTGTTCCACAGTTTAAATAACACTGCAAATTTTTCCCAAGTTCAGTTTCACCCCAACCTAACAAACAACGTATATATAGTCCCAGGTTTTTAAATAAATAGGCAGGTGTGCACACATCCAATAATCATGTAAAACTTGGTAAATAATCCAACATGGACTGAAATAGCAGTGGTATATATATATATATATATATATATGCATAAATTTGGTACCGATATCATCGAAATTGGCTTTGCAAATTTCAGCGAGAGAACAAAAATAAGTGGATGCATATAGACGTCTCGGCTTACATGCATAAGAGGACACATACCCATGCTAAACTACAAAATTAGTGTAGATGCAGTTGAATGAAGTGAACCATATTTTTTTTATATAATGGTGAGACGACTAAATTTGATTATTAACGTTCTCATGTTAGTCAGTCTTGAAATCTACTCTATTTGGTTTGTATTATATAACGAACGAAGATATAATTTTTTTTTGAATGAACACTATTTCTCAACCACAGACCCTTATCCTCATAACGTATTCAGGTGTACACTAAACAAAGCGGGTTTAAATATTTGTCCATAGGGATGGAAATGTTTCATGTTCACCATTACTAATTGAAATCAGCCCAAATGCTAAGTGTACAAACACCATGAAATCCGGAACCCAATACACAATTTAAGCATAATTTAACTTAAATATGGATTTGAATGTTCACTTCATGCATATATAGTCATAGACACCTGTATGTATAAAATAAACATTGGAAAGGAAATTCGAGTTCAGTTGAGTGACTGAGACTCAACACAACCCAGAATACATATATACACATATAACATATGTATATACACATACAGTTAAGGAATGTTGGTCAGTACTTCAATAGCTACAGCAAATGACAGTACAAAGGCCTAGATGAATTCGGGTAAATCTAGAAAGTAGTCACACAATCGAAATTAGCTATTTAGTTTAAATTGAAATCAATTACTCGATATAAGATTTAATCGGGAGTGAGATGCTCACCTCCGACAGCGCGACGGATCGAACCAGGAAGAGGCTTCCAAACGATGAGTCGACCATCGATGCCTTCACTGCACAGGAAGCACCAGCTTGGAGGAAGCGTGAGCTTCGATGGTGGATGCTTGAATATGAAGACGGTGGAAAGATGGTAACTTCGATTTACTGAGTGGCGCGAGGGTGAAGTGGCGGTGACAGCGCTGCAAAGGGAGGCAACAATTGATCTAGGGTTGCGATTGGTCATCAATTCACGGTAAAACAATTAGCGATGTATGGTGGGTTTGGTAGAAGCGGTGCGACGAGGGAAGGAGGCGTTGCAGCTAGGTCAGACACGACAGATCAATTTGGGGAAAAAGAATTCATTTTGGCTATTAACATGAATTTCGGGGAGGACCGACTAGAATTGGAAAGGGTAAATTTATTTTGGCTGAAGGAATGGTAATGAACATAGAAGGGAACAGTGATTTTTATAGAAGAGAACCGTGGGAAGCAAGGAATAAAGGTAGGATGCATTTTGGGTGGGTGGTTTCTGCAATTACTTGACACTGAAGTAATAAAATGTGAACCCTATGTAATTTGATTCTAACGACATTTACGTTACACTTTTTTTTCCGTCATAAACGAACTCCAAACGCTACGAAATTTGACAATGCTGCTACGTTTTCATATTTCGAATCTAATAAAATTAGTCTGGTCATTGCCTGACTTTGCTAGTATACACCATATTTTATTTTTATCTTATGTATCGGTTTATCGATTTTATTTCGTTTGTGTACCGATAAATCTGTTCGCTTCCAAATTTGAAAGTTGAATTTATATATATGAATATTCGCATATCCAAGCTACCTTTCCATATATTTTTAACAAATAAATATCCAATTCATTTAATGTAAATAACATATATTTCGAATTCATCCATTTATATTTTTCAGTTTGAATTTCAAATCCAATCCAAATTTGATCAAATATTCATATTTAATAATAGATACTTGATTCCCAACCAAGTATTCTGAATAAAATGTTGAAATCCAATTTACACATAAAACCATATATATACGATTTTAAATTTAGAACTCACGTATCAATATAAAACTGATTATAAATAGTTAAATCTTTAACTAATCCGTTACTCCATTTGTCAGAATTTCCGGGTCGTTACACATAGTGTTATCAGTAAATTTAATTACCATTTCACGTTCAAATCTAATTAAAGATTTAACTATTGCCTAGAGTAAAACTGGTGGTACTCCATTCTCGATCACTTCTCAAATTTGGCAAATTTAATTATCACATTAACTTTTCAATCTAATTAAAGATTCATTAAAACTCCAACTTGGTTTTTAATATCATAACTCATTACTTTATGATCATTCAACTTTTAGTAAAATTAATTCTATCATTTACCGGGTTAAAGAACTAATGTCAATTAAAACACAGTTCACAATAAACCCAAAAACATCTTCCATCAAAATGGAATCTTCACGGAAATCATAACAGTATATAATCGATATAAATTTCCGTATCAAACTAATACTATAAGTGGAATAATGGCAAAGCCTTTTAAATTCCATATATAGTAATGGTCTTCCTTTATAGAAACTCATCTCGATTATTACCAAATCGAATTCCATTCAATTCCAATTTAATATATAAAACCGGAAAACTTTACTTTTGGAAAATTTCCATTAAATCTTAATAAAAAGATTTATAAATTCCAAATCATCTCTTTACTGTTAATTGGGTTAAAGAACAAGTGTTATTTAAAACACCATTCACGATAAACCCAAAATTCTAATTTCATTTAATTTTCAATTAAATATTAATTAATTGGTACATTTCACTAAATCTTATTTAAAAGATCATTGCTTTCTCAATTGGTTTAAGAAAAGTGTTAATTAAGACCCAATTCACAACAAACCCAAAATCCACATTAATATTAAATACAAGGCTCTGAATAGAAATTATATCGGCTTATATTCAATATCAAATTCTGAAATCAACAAATATCGTATTAGGAATAACGATATATATATATCTTCCAAATTCCTCCACAATATCCGTATAATCACGGAATCCAATATCGAAATATTCCTAAGATAATTTCAATTCAAATCCATTCCAATTTATAAATTGGAAAAATTCTGGTTATTTTAAAACCATTTCTCTGTCCAATTTATTATTTGAAAATAGTAGATTTTATTCTAGTTAATAACTAGTTCATTTCGATAAAAATTTATTTTATCTTTTCAAACTTGGAATTTTCCATCCAAAATCTTTCCAAACCATTTATTATGATTTTACATAATTTTTTCCATGTTTTTAATAACTTTATTAAGGCCAGTACGGTCTGTAACACCCCACGCCCGCTATGGTCACTCACTAAGGGAATGCCATAACATCGGTGGAGTATTTTAGTGAATATAGAACAGAAAAATTACAACAAGACAGATATAATTAGTACTTGAAATTTAAAAATATCATCTCACAACAGCGGAAATAAACATGTCTGGTTACATCATAAAACCATGATAAAAGTCAAGTACAATATCCATCCAAATAAAGAAGTACATAATCCCACTCTCTCATACAATAGCCATAACAAAAGAAAAGATAGCTGGATAACTGGAGCTTTACATCTACCCAAGCTCCTAAAGACTGGAACAGCAATCCGATCAAGCTCTACTACCGCTAGGATCCACCGTAGGACCTGAGGGTTGGGAAAAAGATAAAAACAACGGGGTCAGACATAAGTCTGAGTGAGTCCTATAACTTTAACAATACAATCATTAAAGTAAACAGAGAAGACATAAACTTGACCTACGGTAATATCTGGGGATGAATGGCTTCACTAAGCAGCTTGGTGAACTTAGGATAAACTAAGATAACTGCCAGGACGCATCTACCCACCCAAGGATAATTACTAACTGCACCACACCAGTCATTCCCACTTAAAGGTTGATCCCTTCGAAGGACTTAGAAAATTTCCCCAGTAGTTTCGTGTACTCCTAGCCCACTACATAGGTGTCGTCTGCCCCTATCTCCAGTAGGTGTACTCAGTAATTCTTACCCAGTAGTTTCGTGTACCCCTACATAGGTGCCGTCTGCCCCTATCTTCATTAGGTGTACCCACTACTCCCCATCGATCGGCTCCCTACCGTAGATACCCGTGCTGGTCCCACAGTGGGGTGTATCACTCCCCTAAAGTGGCTACCCAATACTATCAACGGTGCATGGCTTTATATCTACACGATGCAACAACGGCTTATCTACCAGCCCGGGCCCACACACGCATATGAAACCCGTTGGACTTGCGTTGCCACCGCTAACCCGTTTTGGCCTCTTATAATCAAGCCCAATATGCGTGTCCCGTCACTCGACATGGGTCGAGCCCACAAAGATACGTTTGGGATATTGGTTGAAATGGGCCCCCAACAAGCTACCCACCTAAGCTTGTCACATATCTAGTGTATCCCACTTAACCCTTTAATCATGTTTAATTACATGTTTCCACTTGGTTAAGTATTCTAATCGTATTTTCTATTGCCACCCAAGGCAACCCACTAGATTCCACATGCCACCCAAGGCAACCATTAAATTTCCACATGCCACCCAAGGTACCCACTTAACCCCTCATGTCCCACTACATGCTACTATGGTTAAGTGTTTCTTAATTAATTAAGACCGTGATCTCCCATAAAGACCTCCCACATTAGACTGGCTGTTATGACCGCCTGGTTAAGCCGGTAGAGTCCGGGCAGTCTTACGTCATAACAGAGCCTAACCTCGTGTCTTTACTTTAATCACGTATTTATTTTATGGCTAAGACCTCTCACATTGGGCTGACATTTGTAGCAACTGGTTAAGCCGGTCGGGTCCGGGCAGTTTTACACTACAAATGAGTCCAACCTCGTGTCTTAGTCGATTAATTACACCTAATTAATCACCCCATATTAATTATCCCTAATTAATATCAAGTTTTCCATAACATGGGTAGACCTAACTCAATAGGTAAATTCCCATGGGGTAGACCTAACTCAATAGGTAAATTCCCACTTATGGTAATTTATTTTTATGGTATGCTTAATCATATCCAATCATTCATTTATTAACATATTTACCAACCCCATCGTTCCCCACGTAAATCGTTCTTATTTCATGACATAATAAAAGGGGAAGATCCATCACAAATATCATGGGTTTAGCATATAACTTTGTCATGGGTTAAGAGGATGTCAACTTGCATATATGAGCACTTATTAACCCAACTACATTTTACCCAAACTTGCATATTATCATACACATGATTTGCATAACATGTTGCATATGAGCTTGCATATTATCATACACATATCTTGCATAACATGTTGAACTTGCATATAGGCATTCTCATAACTTGCATAACATGTTAAACACGCATTTAGGTATACACATAACTTGCATAAGCATTCACATACTTGCATAAGCATTCACATACTTGCATAAGCATACATAACTTGCCTAAACATGCGTAACTTGCATATCATGTCATTTAAGCATATACATATCTTGCATAAGCATTCATATACTCGCATAAGCATGCATAACTTGCATATCACATAAATCTTGCATTTAAACATATACATGACTTGCATAAGCATCCATATACTTGCCTAAGCATGCATAACTTGCATATAATGTCATTTAAACATATACTTAACTTGCATAACTCACTTTGTTAAACATGCATAATTCCACTCATTAAATATGCATAAACCTACTTGTTAAACATGCATAAACCAACTTGTTAAACATGCATAAATCAACTTATTAAGCATGCATAAACCAACTTATCAAATATGCATAAACATAGAACAACATAGAGTAACATATCATTATAAATGATTCAAACTCACTAATCCGCATTTAAGACCATAAGTCTCATTACACCCAATCTACTTACTTTAACAATTGATGTTAAAGTGATAGAAACTCACCAATCCCAAAATTAACCAACTTATGAAGAGGAATTAGTTGCTAATTATGAAGATGGTGATGATTAGAGAATGATTTGAGAGGGATTAGCTTGAAACTTCCTTCTTAGATTAATGGAGACTCCTTCTAGGATTTAATTTGGCGGCATGAGGCCTTCATTTCTATTTTTAGTATGGATTATGGTAGGTTTAGGGTGTATTTATAGATTAAGAGAGTGTTTTAGGCCCTTAGATTAACCCTAGATTAATTTAGGTCCGTTAGATTTAGGAAATCTCTAGAACCAAGCCCAGCCCTAGCCAGAAAACCAGATCTGGTGCACCCAAACTTCTGGCTCGAGACGCCATGTCGACAGGCAAGTCGACACCCCTGTCGACAGGCCTGTCGACAGCCCTGTCGACATGCTTAAGGCGGGAATCTTCCCGCCTGGCCCTGGTGGTTCTAATTTAAAATCTAAATTTAAATTCCTAAATCTGTTTTTAGCTCTAATTTTTCTGCAAACTTCTTTGGGCCATAACCGGGCCATACGGACTCCGATTCTCGAAAACTCGGACTCTATTTCGCGTATTTTTCCGAGACGAACGCAATAACGCAGCCCGTTACCCCCAATTCCCACGTCTGAGATTATTTATCCTGTAATTAGTGAATTTTAGTATTAACTAAAATTCGGGGTGTTACATTCTCCCCTCCTTAAAGGATTTCGTCCCCGAAATCTCTAAGCTAAGGAGAATGCATATCCTACCATCCAAACAACCATCTACTCAAATCATCAACCACGGGCATCCATTGTCCTTAAACAGTTTCTAATGATGTATGAGCATATGCAAACAGTGTGTGTATATGTTCCCTATCTAATGTATGAACATATGCAAACCATGATAGTGCCATGCATCCATTATGTATGCGAGAAAACCCTATCGACACATACAATATCTACATGAGTGCACAATCATTCACAAAAATGCATCATCCATGTGATAACACAACCATTATACATCCATAAATATATTTTCCTACACACAATTTTATGCAATATGAAGTGACTGAGCCGATCTAGTGCCTAGAGTGTGTGTATATGCATCCACGAGCAACCACTAGCAAACACTTGCATCCACTTGCATCCATCAACCATAACATGTCTCAAACACATGTTTCAACCATAGGTTTACCCTATCTAAAGGTCAAAGGTACTAACGAGAGGACATACCAAAGATAAGATAAGTACTAGACAAGCGATAAAGGAGAAAGTAAAGACATACCCTCAAAAAGAAATGGGTACAATGAACGCATCTTCGCTTCCGTCTCCCAAGTTGCGTTGCTCTCATCTTCTCCCCATTGCACTTTGACTAGTTGAACCTCTCTGTTTCTTAACTTCCTAGTCTCTGACCCAAGGATGCGAGTAGGGGCTCGTCGAATAGTCGCATCACGCTCTACCTCTACATCTCTAAGCAAGCTTGGTTCTACTACCTCTGCGGTCTCATGTAAGCACTTCCTCAAATGTGATACATGGAATACATCATGAACACCACTAAGTCTGTCAGGCAACTCCACCCTATATGCCATCCGTCCAATCCTTTCCTTGATAGGAAACGGCCCAACAAACCTTGGTGCTAACTTCCCAACGGATCCGAAGCGAACAACATTTCTCAACGGAGATACCTTAACAAAAACCATATCCCCAACCTCAAACTCAAGATCCGTCCTTCTCTTGTCCGCATAAGATTTTTGCCTATCCTGCGCTGCTTTCATCCTTCTTCGAATCAAATCGATCTTCTCTGAAGTCTCCCTAACCATATCAGGCCCAAGCAAGATCTTATCCGTAGATTCCCACCAACATGTAGGTGATCGACAAGGCCTTCCATAGAGAGCTTCGAAAGGAGCCATACCAATACTGGACTGAAAGCTGTTATTATATGCGAACTCCACCAATGGAAGATGCTCTTCTCATGTACCTCCAAAATCTAAGATACAAAGCCTCAAAAGGTCTTCTAGAACACGATTCACCCTATCAGTCTGGCCGTCCGTCTGAGGATGATATGCAGTGCTCAGACACAATTGAGTCCCCACTGCTTCTTGCAAACTTCTCCAGAACTCGCTAGTGAAGATAGGATCTCGATCACTTACTATGCTAGAAGGTACCCCATGTAATCGAACTATCTCTCGAAGATATACTGAAGCTAGCCATGGAGCAGTCCTCTTACTCTTCACAGGTATGAAATGGGCGCTCTTAGTAAGTCTGTCTACCACCACCCAAATTCCTGTATTACCCTTCCTCGATCTGGGTAACCCGTCAATAAAATCCATCGAGACGCTATCCCACTTCCATTGCGGAACCTCCAATGGGTGAAGCAACCCACCTGGTTTCCTTTGCTCCGCCTTCACTTGCTGGCACACCAAACATCGAGCGACATACTCGGCCACATCTTTCTTCATACCGGCCCAGAAGAAAACCCTCTTCATGTCTTGGTACATCTTATCCCCACCGGGATGAATGGTCATCCTAGAACGGTGTGCGTCATCAAGAATAGCCTTCCTCAAACCCTCGTCTTGCGGTACGCAAAGTCTACTGTCTCTACGCAAGCACCCCCTATCGTCTAGGGTGTACCTACACAAATGGCTGGACGACTCCCCCCTTATGAGCTTCTCTACTAACTCAACCAACTGTGGGTCGCCCCTCTGTGCTTCTCCAATCCGCCCCAATAGAGTAGGTCTAACTTCCAAAGAAGCTAGCAAAACGGGTACATAGTCAAAGGAGGGTCTGAAATCAAACATCGAGATAAATTCCAAGCTTTGTCGTTCCACGAACAATGGACTCAAGGACAACCTCTTCCTGCTCAAGGCGTCCGCCACCACGTTACCCTTGCCAGGGGTATACGCTATCTCGAAATCATAAGATGCTAAGAACTCCATCCACCTTTGCTGTCTTAAATTTAAATCCTTCTGAGAGAATAAGTACTTCAATGATTTATGGTCAGTGAACAACTCGAATCTCTCACCAAGAAGATAATGGCGCCAAATCTTAAGCGCAAAAACAATAGCGGCCAGCTCTAGATCATGGGTAGGGTAATTTTTCTCATGTGCACTCAACTGCCTTCCACCATAGGTTATTACCCTTCCCTCTTGCATTAATACTGCGCCAAGTCCTGTCCCACAGGCATCGGTATAGACAACAAACGGCTTGCTCCAATCTGGCAACACTAAAACTGGAGCCGTGGTTAAAGCTCTCTTTAACCGTCGGAACGCATCATCACAATCTACATCCCATGTGAAAACAAGATTCTTCTTTGTTAAGCGGGTTAATGGGGCTGATATCTTCGCGAAGTCTTTAATAAACTTCCTATAATAACCCGCCAACCCCAAGAAACTTCTTACTTCGGTAGCATTCTTCGGAACCTTCCAATCCTGAACTGATACTACCTTCGCGGGATCCACAGCTATCCCTTCCTTGGAGACCACGTGCCCCAAGAACCGTACTTCCTTCCTCCAGAAGTGACATTTAGAGAATTTAGCCTTAAGGCTATGTGCTCGAAGAGTCTTCAACACTTCCCCAAGATGTAGGGCATGCTCTTCTTCACTCTTAGAAAATACTAAGATATCATCCACAAAGACCACCACAAATTTATTAAGGAACTCCCTAAACACCCTACTCATCAAATCAACAAAGTATGCAGGGGCGTTCGTCAACCCAAATGGCATCACCAGCCACTCATAGAAACCATCCGGAGTTCTAAAGGCAGTCTTGTCTATGCTATCCTCAGCCACCCTCAACTGATGAAACCCCGTGGCCAAGTCCAACTGAGAAAATACCGAAGCGCCAACCAACTGATCGAAAAGATCATCTATTCTCGGCAATGGGTGTCTATTCTTCTTTGTGAGCTTGTTGAGTTCTCTATAGTCTACACAAAGTCTGAGGGACCTATCCGCCTTCGTAGCAAATACTACTGGAGCACCCCACTCCGATATGCTCCGTCTTATGAACCCCTTCTCAAGCAACTCCCCTACTTGCTTATGGAGTTCCCTCCTCTCACGAGGAGCCATGTGGCGCACTGGTAAAGATACCGGTTTAGCATTATCCACCAAATATATTCGGAAGTCAATCTCCCGCTTCGGAGGTAAGCCCTTCACCTCCTCAAACACATCCGGATATTCCCGGACCACTCTCATAGATTGCAAACTCTCGACCGAAGCGTCAAGCGATTCAAGATAACTTAGCATAACAGAGTCCATGGGATTACAAGAAATCTCGAGAGTGTTACCCAAGCGGGTCATGAGCCTAACAACTCTCCTTTCGCAATCAAGAACGGCACCATTACTGGATAACCAGTCCATGCCCAAAATCAACCCATAGCCCGTGAAGCCCAATACAAAAGCATCACATCTAAACTCAATGCTAAGTATAGAAATCTTCAAACCCAAACATATCATGGACAAATAAGTGGAGCCCCCAATTGGGTTTGAAACAACCAAGGGATCATCTACCAGACTGGTGTCTAAGTGCAGTGACTCAACTAATGATGATGAGATAAACGAATGCGATGCGCCTGAATCAAACAATGTACGGACAGGATGGTCAAATAGAAAAGCCAGACTTTCAACGGAAATAGTTCTACCTCTCTCCTGAATCGGTGGAACCGCGAGAGCCTGTACTTGCCCCCTAGCCTGACTCGGTGCCATAAGAGCTTGCACCTGTCCTCCTGAGGTAGATCCCGTCCTTTGCCCTTTCTTAGGGAAATCCTTCACTAAATGCCCCGCTTCGCCACAGTGGAAGCAGCCAGTCTTCTTCTTCTTGCGACAATCCTTGCTTAGGTGGCCAGGTGTCCCACAATTGAAACACTTCTTCTTCTTGCCCTTGCCACCGTTGCCTTTCCCACTTTTGCTTTGCTGTTGTTGAGGTCTCTTTTGATCTCCCTTCTTCTCGGGTGCCTTATTAGCGTTAGGACCCTTCTCTTCCTCATACATGAGTGCCATGTCAACTAGCTTCTCAAAGGTGGCCCCCATAGGGATGTGAGTCATAGCCAACCCATGCATAGGTTCATTCAAGCCTTTCACGAACCGCAAAGCCTTCTTCTCCGGTGTATTCACCATATCTAGGCCAAACCTTGCCAATTGATTAAACTTGTTAACATATTCCTTCACCGAAAGATTTCCTTGCTTTAGAGTCAAGAATCTTTCCATATACAAGTTTTCCTCCGCCCTTGAGAGAAACTTTGCCACAAATCTTTGCCTAAAATCCGCCCAAGAGTCAACGGGGCGTTCTCCATTAGTGACCTCCCACCAGAATGAGGCCTCTCCCTTCATTAACCAAGCAGCCAACTTGACTTTCTTTCCTTCTTCCATCTCAAATATATCTATCAACTCTTCCACCTCCTTAAGCCAATCTCTAGCTTCCACAAAAGTTTCAGATCCTTGAAAAGGTTTCCCTCCCATAGCTTTAAATTCCTTGCAAGTCTTAGCAAAAGTATCCGTGCGAGGAGGAGGGGGAGGAGGAAGATCGGGTGCTACGGTTGGTGGAGGAACATTTGCTGGACCCGTAGTGGTGGCCCTAGCCTCCATCAATCTCCTATACCATACTGGTACCGTCACACCCTCCGGAAGATTAGGATTCTCGGCCATGCTGAAACGAAAAAGGAAAGATTCAAAACGGAGAATTCGAAGGATATAGATATGGCTATTGGGGATTATGCTTTTCTTTCAAAAACTTTTCTCTTAAAAGACATGTTTTTGAAAATATCTTTTCCAAAAATGTTTTAGAAAAATAGTTTTCTAAAAATTTTATCTGTTCCGGTAACCTTTGCTCTGATACCACGTGTAACACCCCACGCCCGCTATGGTCACTCACTAAGGGAATGCCATAACATCGGTGGAGTATTTTAGTGAATATAGAACAGAAAAATTACAACAAGACAGATATAATTAGTACTTGAAATTTAAAAATATCATCTCACAACAGCGGAAATAAACATGTCTGGTTACATCATAAAACCATGATAAAAGTCAAGTACAATATCCATCCAAATAAAGAAGTACATAATCCCACTCTCTCATACAATAGCCATAACAAAAGAAAAGATAGCTGGATAACTGGAGCTTTACATCTACCCAAGCTCCTAAAGACTGGAACAGCAATCCGATCAAGCTCTACTACCGCTAGGATCCACCGTAGGACCTGAGGGTTGGGAAAAAGATAAAAACAACGGGGTCAGACATAAGTCTGAGTGAGTCCTATAACTTTAACAATACAATCATTAAAGTAACCAGAGAAGACATAAACTTGACCTACGGTAATATCCGGGGATGAATGGCTACACTAAGAAGCTTGGTGAACTTAGGATAAACTAAGATAACCGTCAGGACGCATCTACCCACCCAAGGATAATTACTAACTGCACCACACCAGTCATTCCCACTTAAAGGTTGATCCCTTCCAAGGACTTAGAAAATTTCCCCAGTAGTTTCGTGTACTCCTAGCCCACTACATAGGTGCCGTCTGCCCCTATCTCCACTAGGTGTACTTAGTAATTCTTACCCAGTAGTCTCGTGTACCCCTACATAGGTGCCGTCTGCCCCTATTTTCATTAGGTGTACCCACTACTCCCCATCGATCGGCTCCCTACCGTAGATACCCGTACTGGTCCCATAGTGGGGTGTATCACTCCCCTAAAGTGGCTACCCAATACTATCAACGGTGCACGGCTTTATATCTACACGATGCAACAACGGCTTATCTACCAGCCCGGGCCCACACACGCATATGAAACCCGTTGGACTTGCGTTGCTACCGCTAACCCGTTTTGGCCTCTTATAATCAAGCCCAATATGCGTGTCCCGTCACTCGACATGGGTCGAGCCCACAAAGATACGTTTGGGATATTGGTTGAAATGGGCCCCCAACAAGCTACCCACCTAAGCTTGTCACATATCTAGTGTATCCCACTTAACCCTTTAATCATGTTTAATTACATGTTTCCACTTGGTTAAGTATTCTAATCGTATTTTCTATTGCCACCCAAGGCAACCCACTAGATTCCACATGCCACCCAAGGCAACCATTAAATTTCCACATGCCACCCAAGGCACCCACTTAACCCCTCATGTCCCACTACATGCTACTATGGTTAAGTGTTTCTTAATTAATTAAGACCGTGATCTCCCATAAAGACCTCCCACATTAGACTGGCTGTTATGACCGCCTGGTTAAGCCGGTAGAGTCCGGGCAGTCTTACGTCATAACAGAGCCTAACCTCGTGTCTTTACTTTAATCACGTATTTATTTTATGGCTAAGACCTCTCACATTGGGCTGACATTTGTAGCAACTGGTTAAGCCGGTCGGGTCCGGGCAGTTTTACACTACAAATGAGTCCAACCTCGTGTCTTAGTCGATTAATTACACCTAATTAATCACCCCATATTAATTATCCCTAATTAATATCAAGTTTTCCATAACATGGGTAGACCTAACTCAATAGGTAAATTCCCATGGGGTAGACCTAACTCAATAGGTAAATTCCCACTTATGGTAATTTATTTTTATGGTATGCTTAATCATACCCAATCATTCATTTATTAACATATTTACCAACCCCATCGTTCCCCACGTAAATCATTCTTATTTCATGACATAATAAAAGGGGAAGATCCATCACAAATATCATGGGTTTAGCATATAACTTTGTCATGGGTTAAGAGGATGTCGACTTGCATATATGAGCACTTATTAACCCAACTACATTTTACCCAAACTTGCATATTATCATACACATGATTTGCATAACATGTTGCATATGAGCTTGCATATTATCATACACATATCTTGCATAACATGTTGAACTTGCATATAGGCATTCTCATAACTTGCATAACATGTTAAACATGCATTTAGGTATACACATAACTTGCATAAGCATTCACATACTTGCATAAGCATTCACATACTTGCATAAGCATACATAACTTGCCTAAACATGCATAACTTGCATATCATGTCATTTAAGCATATACATATCTTGCATAAGCATTCATATACTCGCATAAGCATGCATAACTTGCATATCACATAAATCTTGCATTTAAACATATACATGACTTGCATAAGCATCCATATACTTGCCTAAGCATGCATAACTTGCATATAATGTCATTTAAATATATACTTAACTTGCATAACTCACTTTGTTAAACATGCATAATTCCACTCATTAAATATGCATAAACCCACTTGTTAAACATGCATAAACCAACTTGTTAAACATGCATAAATCAACTTGTTAAACATGCATAAATCAACTTATTAAGCATGCATAAACCAACTTATCAAATACGCATAAACATAGAACAACATAGAGTAACATATCATTATAAATGATTCAAACTCACTAATCCGCATTTAAGACCATAAGTCTCATTACACCCAATCTACTTACTTTAACAATTGATGTTAAAGTGATAGAAACTCACCAATCCCAAAATTAACCAACTTATGAAGAGGAATTAGTTGCTAATTATGAAGATGGTGATGATTAGAGAATGATTTGAGAGGGATTAGCTTGAAACTTCCTTCTTAGATTAATGGAGACTCCTTCTAGGATTTAATTTGGCGGCATGAGGCCTTCATTTCTATTTTTAGTATGGATTATGGTAGGTTTAGGGTGTATTTATAGATTAAGAGAGTGTTTTAGGCCCTTAGATTAACCCTAGATTAATTTAGGTCCGTTAGATTTAGGAAATCTCTAGAACCAAGCCCAGCCCTAGCCAGAAAACCAGATCTGGTGCACCCAAACTTCTGGCTCGAGACGCCATGTCGACAGGCAAGTCGACAGGCAAGTCGACACCCCTATCGACAGGCCTGTCGACAGCCCTGTCGACATGCTTAAGGCGGGAATCTTCCCGCCTGGCCCTGCTGGTTCTAATTTAAAATCTAAATTTAAATTCCTAAATCTGTTTTTAGCTCTAATTTTTCTGCAAACTTCTTTGGGCCATAACCGGGCCATACGGACTCCGATTCTCGAAAACTCGGACTCTATTTCGCGTATTTTTCCGAGACGAACGCAATAACGCAGCCCGTTACCCCCAATTCCCACGTCTGAGATTATTTATCATGTAATTAGTGAATTTTAGTATTAACTAAAATTCGGGGTGTTACACGGTCAGTTTCCAATAACGGCAACCGAACTGCATCCATAGCGACCTTTTCTGAAATTGATTTGGACATATTTTAAAATTTGACCATTCAAATTTAAATCTCTTATATTCGTTGGAAAGCTCTTTTCGATACGAACCTAACGGTTTTGGTTTTAGGATAATCCGACGGATGGATCTCTCGTCACATCAATTCGAAGTCAATGGTCAAAATTCGCGAACGGTCGCGGCGCGGCGCGTTCTATTCCGGCCATTTAATATGTATAATATATTATATGTATATTTCGTTGGTTTCCATTTAAATCATATTTTGTAAATCGTTTATAAATTCATTTTAAAATGATTTCAACTTCATTTTCAATTTTTAAATCAAAATTGAATATTCTATTTCATTATAATTTTAAAATGATAATATTTTCAAAATATCAGATTTTGAAATCAATTCTTCGCGATATTCATTATAAAATGAATAAAATCGATCGATAAACCCGTTTGGGTAAAATGGCATTTAACTATTCAACTCGGCTTCATATTCATTATAGTTAGGAATATTTCAATTTTTTTTGTGTCCATCCAAAATCGGACATCAAAATCATATTCTGCTTCTTCACTGTATATTATTTTAAATCTATAATTAATATTATTTTAAAACTTTACAGAATATTATTTTAAAACTATACAATATATATTATTTTAAAACTATTCGTTTTTTCTGAATTAGATTCAGACTCAATCAATTACCATACAAATATATTTATATGGATTTCCATACATTGCATATATTCACAATAATGATAAATAATCATTAAACATCCACACATTATCCAGAGCGAATTCTACCACAGTATAAACACTAAAATAAATAAATAACGCTTATATAGTCTGTCAATCCACCGATTGACATATAATTAAATTTAGGGGAGATGTGAATAAATTACCATCTCCAGACCCGTGTGGGGTTTTCAAACGATGACAGTCTATTCAAAATCATCACTGGTTAATTACTTTAACCAGTCCTAATTCGATTTGAATTATTTTTCTGATTTATCAATTTTCACTGTTCAAATTATAAATAAATATTTATAATTTAATTTCAGTTACCACATTAATGTTAACATTATTTTTAATATGTTAATCATCACAATAATCACAATCAATTTTCAACACAAACAAATTTCCACAATACAATCCAAACAAACAATCGTGGTTTGTACAATAAATGGTGTCAGGGGCTACTAAGCCCCTTCTGCAACCTAGTATATAGTTAACTGTAAAATAATTAGAGTGAGAAGGAGTTCTCGCATTGGTTTCCACTCTATCAATCTTTATTTGATGATTTAATAACGTTTGGATTTGAATTCGCCTCAAATTCGCATTGGAGCTTCCAGTTCGTTCAAGAAGAAAGAAGCTGCGGTTTAAAGTTTGACCGCATGAGATAAAAGATGAGGGCTTTGACCCCTTTTAATCAATCTTTTTTAATTTTTATTTAATTTCCAAAAATACTTGTTTATTGATACGAACTCCAAATCGAACCCAACGCTATCGTCCCTAGCTAAATACCCCCATTCCGAACACAATGGGAAATAACCTATAAGCCAATTCAATCATTTTGATCAGTTTTCATCAAAATTAAAATATAAATCAATGAATATCGAATTTAAATGAACATTTTAAATTACCGGGGCCACATACTGACTTCGAAAATGCAGAAAAAATAAATCTAGCTATGTTTTGACGATACGGTCCTAACAAAACTAATTTTGTCGAATTTGGAGATCGTTTGAAAAATGGTCATTTTCCAGTCGATTAAATTTAAACTGAATTGACAAAACACTTTTAAATTCACCGCGCTCACATATTAATTCCAAAAATTATGAAATTTGAAACCTAACAATAGTTTGACATTCCAGATCCAACAAAAGCAGTTTCGTCGAAAACGGAGGTCGTTTGCAAAATGGCTATTTTTAAGGGTTATAATATTGTATTAAAATATATATAAATTCAATAGCGACTATTTTAAATTTTAAACTGGACATAACTTACAATATATAAAGTGAAATCTCAATTTCTTACGTTCGTTAGAAAGATATAGCTAAACAGATTCAAATGTTTTTGGTTTTACTGAAATCTGATTTATATTGAATTATATATATTCATTTGAAAATTAAAATCGAATTTTCAAACTACCGCGTCATTTCAAACTCTATTTATAATTAAAATAAATTTATTCATTCTAACTTCATTTAAAATAATTTTTTAGTCATTATTATTTAAAATAAATCATTTTAAATATTCAAATTCTATTTAAATAGCTAAAATAAAAATTTTAATTTGGTTTTGAAAATCCGGGTTGTTACAATCTCCCCCACTTAAAATCTTTTCGTCCTCGAAAAGGAATGGAGCTGAAAGTTGTTTAACCAACCAACTCAACTTTCATTCTGGCTTTCATTCTTCAACTTTTCAGTTTCTAAGAATTTTCTAATTTGTCAAAAATTTGACTAACTCCCTAAATTTTCGAAAATTTTCGCCATAACTCCTTTGTACGGGGAGACCTTTAAAACCGTAACTAGCCTCACAGGGCCCTCACCAATCCAAAAGAAAATAAAAAGCCAATCGGCTCATAATATCGTCAATCCCAAAAAATTAGTAAACATGTACCTATTTGTCGGGCATACAATTTTATTCCTCTTCTTAGCTTCCATGCTATGACCTGTTCATTGTATACGCATGTACATATATGCAATTCCAATCAATTTTCAATTAGTTCAATATTTTATTCGATTTGGCTTAATTTACCTTTCATTCTCTTATTAGTTTTATCATTCCAATATTTTAATTAATTGAACTAATAATCACACATAGCAACCAGAAATCAATTAGTTAATTAAATTTTCAAATACATAACTTTAATATATTCAAAAATCATCTTTTTGGTTCCAAATAACAACAATAACCCTATCTAAATTTTGGTTCTCACTCCAGTCAATTGGAAATATATAGATATCCCACTTTCGAAACTCGAAAACATACACTGATGATGAGGCCTCATCATCAGAATCATCTCCGGGCGACTAGAGTGTGATTCAATATCTATATAGTGTCTGAGGCTTCGAATATACATCTCGTCAGGCATATACTCGAAATCTCCCTATGTTAGATTGTCCAAATTCAATTTAAAATAAAATATTCAAATAGGAATAATTAATATATAATTTTAAAACTAAATTTAATTTTAAAAATAACACTCTTCACACTTGTTCTAGGATACTACTGATCCTATCTCTAACGAGTCATTCTTATTAGATATTACTAGTCCAATTTATGATGAATTCTTTCGTTTGGTTCTATTGTGTCTTGTTCTCGAGCTCTATAAACCAAAGCTCTGATACCAAACTGAGTTATCCCAACGAAATCCGGTAGGCTTTGCAACTATCCCTTCATCCCTCAAAGTAGCAGTAAAACCCACTGTGGTTCCCACTGATATCTCAAAACTGCTTTTACGACCAGCCTCTCGACTGCTCAACCAACCCTCAAAAGGGACACGTAAGGGTAAGAGTCCACTATCTGCCACCAAACACCATGGCAAGAACCCCCTATCATGCGTACCCAGCCTCTACCAGCAAACAACTAAGATACCAAACTGAGACGACCCAAATTTCCTCATAAAGGAAATCCCGGATTGAATTGAGGACACGACAATCAGAACACAAACAGAAGAACATTTCATTACTATTACAACAATTACACCAGAGTACAAGATATCAGAGTATAAATGAATAATATACATAAGAAAAATATCAAAGATTAAAATACATTACATAGCAGCGGAAAAATAATACATAACACAACTGAAAGAAATACACGAACACAGAGCTTTCCAAATATAGTTCCAGCTGTAAACCAGGATCATGTAAAAAGAAATTTGCAAAAACCAAAACTACTAGCTGCGCGTGCGAAAAATAGGGGCACATAGAGTTTAGGTTAAAACAATAAACGCTAGATCAATCATGGGACTGGTGTGAGAACTAAAATAGTTATTTAAAACTTTACTTTAAAAATAAAGTAAATCAAGGGACCACGCCATATAACATGGAACAGGTTTTCTCCCAAGAATACCGGTTCATAAACAGTTTATAAACAACGCAATGCTTTTCGAAAATGAAGCTATTATAAGACTCAGGTCCCATTACAAAATGCAACGCAAGCCGGAGGATAAAGTTTTCCCTTATAATAGCCAAACACTACAACAAAAAAGGCTTTTGATGGCGTTTAAAAAACGCCATAAAAAGAATTCATAGCGTTTTTGAGGACGCTGTGTATCGACATGCAGTTAAAAGCAAGTAGAAAACCATGGCTGTAAATAAACGCCATGAAAAGAAGAAATGACAGCGTTTTCACTGTGCTGTTAATACATTTCATGGCGTTTATGTTAATTTTGTATAGCTTTTTCTTAGCAGTTTTTTAATGCCAATAAATATATTTTGCAGCGATTTTATAATGCTAAAAAAAATTCTCATCGTTTCTTACATGCTGTTAAAAGAATCTATAGCGTTTTTTTTTTTGTTGTGACATTTTTTTATAGGGATTATGGTTTGTTATAATTGTTTTCACGTCAAAATTTAAAAAAACTTTTTACGGCGTTTTATAAACGCCATTGAAAAAAACACCATGAAAATTTTCAATGATGTTAAAAAAACGCCGTAAAAAGTCACAAAATCAACCTAGCTGCTTATACCAATTTAAAATCTGCATATTATATAGATGCCCCAATTCGAAATTACCATGTCATACTGATAGCATATTTTATTTTGATCACATAATTCGTAACCAACAAATAAAATTTTATAACTAAAACATGCAGTATTCTTACATCAATAACACACAATAGGTCCACAATAGTTCATAAAATAGTAGTGTTATACCAAACATACACATATACATAAGTAGTAGCGACCAAAATATAGTACTACATATAGTCTTACAAACCAAAATATTCTTACAAACCAAAATATAGTCTTCGCACATGACTAACTTCGGCCCATTTAGTTTTCCATCAACGTCATCATCCATGTATCTGTAAAGCAAAAAATTCAATATTGTTAGTACGTTCAAAAGCTAAGTTAATCATAAAAAACAGTTGGTAGCTTCCAAAATGCACGAGAACATGTCAAAAATTGCTAGTTATATTGAAACTCCAATTAGACAAGATGCGATTCAACATAGATTTTTTTTATCAAAAATTGCAAAAGCTCTTGTGAAAGTGAAAGCATCAGATAATATATACTCTGCAGATGGCACAAAAGTTCCTGTACAAGTAAAAGTTCCTGTAAAAATTGCTAATTCAAAATTATCCATCCATCTTGTTCAACATTTTAAGCTAACATTGTTTCTGGACTATATTACAAATGAAGCTTTACAAACAGAACAAAGAAGAAATGTGCATATTTTATCAACCAAAACCCAATTGCCTTAACAAATTAATCGATATTACTTGTATTTAGTTAAAGAGCTGCAGGAATAGCTGCAGGAGATTTTGTTTTAACGGATAACGTTAATGATACGAGTACAAAGTTTTGGTGTACCAGAACGACTTCATGATTATAATAAGGTTGAAGGAAAAACAAGAGATATAAGTAGGAGCCAAAAATGATTATGGTTATAACAAGAGTGAATTCAACAATAGCAAAAAGGCTTAGAGCAAGATAAAGCAAACCCAATGGTAAACAGGTTCAAAGCAGCATAAAAAGAAGTAAAATTAACATGCAAAAAAGGGATTACAGTTGTTAACTGTTACGAGCTGAGTAAATCCGTTTGTGTTTGTTGCCATTCTTTTTGCCAGCAAAACATTTTGAAAAGTACTTGTATTCTGTACTCATAGATTAATTGAATAATGCTATTTCCAATGAATGACGTTTTACTGCTTAATCAATGTCTATACATGCAAGTCTAAATTCAATGAAATTTGTTCAAGTTTTACATGCTTTTTGCATTAGAAAACTATGCTATATAAATACAAATCATGATATAATTATGCTTTTATTCATCTATGACGATGTTATGAGAATGTTATTTACTGAGTCACAATGGTGCAACAAGCCAGATATTGCAAAGAGAGGAAACTACAGTTAGAAACCATGACAGAAAAGCCATGGTTCTAAGGTAGAGTAAATAATTTTTAATTTGTTAAAACTGAACTCATAAGAAAATAGCCATGGTTGGCATTGCTATTATCTTGATTTACTGAGTGATAAATTTGAGGCAGTTAGTCGTCTTTGTCTTTGCATCAGGCCAAAGTCCAGCTCTTTTACACCAGTATCCACATGCTTGTGGCACTATATAAATTTATTGTTCCCGTCATACTGCTGTACTGACAAGAACATGAGACATGTTTAGCTAATATGTTTAAAGCTTATTCCAGCAAAATGAACAAATGGCTTCTCCAGGTTCACTATATAGCAGACTATGGAGAAGTGAAGCAAGAAAAATTGCTGAATGGATTACCGCCTGACGTTGTAACTTTCAAAAAATTTCATGTACCGTTTGTATGAAGATACAATTTTCTGTTCTTTGCTTGGTGTGCTTTTGTTCTCTCCTTTAAACAGAGATCATGTGATATTCGCCTTTTGCTATTTGTGCAGCTTTTTATGTTACAAGAAAGCTGTATCTCTCCTGTATTATAGATCAATGATGCAACAAAATAGGTTGAAGATTTAAATGTATATTGGTTAGAAATTTTTTATAGCTTGTACCAGTTTCAAATTGAGTCTGATATGTGTCGAGAGATAACATAAGTCATATGATTTGGACCCCCTTTAAAATTTGATCTCTCAAATTATGAGTTGATTCAATTCATGAAATCTGATTCAAAATTCAATTAAAATAACAAATTAGAGGATTCATTTGGACTCCTTCATGGTATAATGTTCTGTGTATCCTTCTCTCGTTACTTTATTTTCAGGTCATACAACAACTAATAGAGCAGACATACTTGATCCTTCTCTAATAAGAGCTGGTCGATTAGATCGCAAAATCGAGTTTGCTCATCCTGCCGAACAAGCGAGAGCACGAATCCTTCAGGTCGATCTCATTCCAAGGGCCCTGTCTTCACATCCCCGCTAGTAACATTTTTTTAAAGAAAAAATAGGGCACTTTTTTCGATTGACTAGTGTTACAATGCTTTGGACTGAGGTTGAAGAGGTTATAAGTTCTAACTCTCAAGACATCAAAATGAACAGCTTGAATAAAGTATGCTTACATATTGTACAAAAAAATTATAATATTATTTCTATTTTTCGTTAAGGAGAACTCGCTATCAAACACTCTAGAGTCTAGACATACGCTCTAGAGACCATGGGTTTGCCAACATGAATAAAGATATATATTAACCATGAATAAAAACTTTAGTAATTCTCAACTGACCATGAATAAATAATTTACTAACCATGTTCCCAACATATTTGTCTAGTGGTGGTTGAATCACATACTGTTGGCATCAGTTTGCCATGTTCAATTTTCATAAAGCTGAATACTATTTGAAATAATTTCTTTAACATAAATTTTAGAAACTTAAAAGAAAAATTAAACATTATAGTTACATTATTTTAAATTCAAACTGAACAAAATACATATACCGTTTTAATGTTATTATTGATCACCACTGCTAACAAGCTCGTGAAATTATAGGTATAAAGATAAATGGGTTTGTATGCAAGCCCGTGTTGAACGTAACAGGGGCGGACTTCTCATTCATGGGCATAGCCAGAGCAGGGAACACAAGCAACATGTTTGGTTGACTGGTCACAGCCGCCAATGTGCTTCAAATACCAGGACTGAACACACTGGAAGTGTCCATGGCAAGAATAGACTGTGCAATAGGGGGCATCAACCCACCTCACACCCACCTACGTGCGACTGAGATCGTCTACGTTCTACATGACTCCTTGGATGTAGGGTTCTTCGCCACTGCTAACAAGCTCGTGGAAAATACCACTGTCAGAGGGGAAGTGTTATCTTTTCCAAAGGGCCTAGTTCATTTTTAGAAGAATAACGGGGTCGTGCATGATGTTGTGATTACTTCTTTCAATAGTCATTTAGCAGGGACACCGCCTGTGCCCGACAATGTCCTGGCTAAGGCTTTTCATATTGGTACCAAGGAGGTTCTTAAGAACTAGTCTAGATTCTCACCCAAGCCTTGATTGCTGGGTTGTTATCATTATTCATATTTCTTTTTCCATTTGCACATCTATTGTTCTTCCCCTTAAAAACTGATAGGTAAAACAACTTAAACAACCTTATAAACTGACAGTTAAAACAAAATGCAGAGACAGTGGACTATAGAGTAATTGATACTATATAAATGATTGTATAGGAACGTGACAGTATTGAAAAAAAATATGAACCAATGCACAGTAGTGAGGATACAAATTAAGTTGGTCAACTTTATTAAAAGTTCATCCATACACAGACGATAATTAATTTGCTTAGACCAATGTTTATAACCAACTGTAAGTTCTATAAAAGATTTTATTTTATTTTATTTGCTTGTCTAACCATGCATACAAAACAGAGAGAGATTTGTGCAGTTTCTGCCTCTATTGAATGAATGGTCCTAACTCCGAATCAAGAAATGAAAGAGGAAATGGTGCATTTACCTGATTTTTCATTAACGCTTGAACCATCGCCTTTAATTCTGAAATTTGATTTTGCATTTGGATTGTCTGTTTATCCCTAGCATGTGACAAAATTGCCTTGGTGGCGGTCATGCCTCTTCCCATTCCTCTTAATCGTCCAGGTCTATCGGGTCCAAGCACTTGAGATAGCGCATCGCCTTTGTAACCGATTATTGAGCCCAAATGTGATCCATCGACAACACTTTTAATTTTTTCCTATAGAGATTAACATTGGTATTGTATGCACTAACATCAAACTATCACATTATTGTTGAAAAAAAGTGCTTACAATTTTATCAGCAACAACGACATTCACTGGTTTGCCATCTTTTCTAATATGAGATCTGACTCACACATCAACCCTAGAGACCGGAGAATAGTTGTTCTCCTCTTTCTACATTCAAGCGATCATTAAAAAAAACAAATCATATTAGCTACTTAATAAATATTATGGTAAATTAATTATTTCTTGTTACCAAATCTTTAGCCAATCGAGCCATCCCTCTAGGCGGCTTGTATGCGGCATCTGATTTTGTTGAAGGGCTTTGAGTTTATCACTTACCATATGAAATATTCAAAAACAAATAAAAGATTATACAGAGAATTAACATCACTATTCATAAACTAGTGTAAGCCAATATTTTGTAACTGTGAATGTTTGCATTTCACTAATAGCTAAAACTGAATTGAAAGTGGATCACATACACACAAAAAATCATAGAGACAAAAATATATTTTGAATGGTTCACCTTAAATTCCGGATTTGTTTTCAGCTTAATAAACTTCTTCCACTCCGTCGTGGTTTTGATGTTATCTGGTTTCAGCTGAAGTCTCTCCTCTTCGTTTTTTGCCTTAACTAGTTTGCGAACAAATATGCTTTTTGAAGATCGAAAAATACATCCCATTTGAGAAAAATATAGGCACTTTTTGCCATTCTTCGTTTAATTTAAATCTCGCCCGCGAAATTAAAAGGTTATGTAAAAAGGAAGAAGTTATACAAGAGAAACAGTTTTTGTCAGGTTTTATTTGGTCTGTTGACAATGTATTCTAGTTCAGTATGCCAATAAAAAAAAGTAAGTTACACTGCTAAAAATATCATTGAAAAACATATTGAAGAAAAATAAACTACTAGAACTTTAGTCAAACTGTCTTACCAGAAAGATTAAAATGTTTTTGAGTTGGATCCTAAAAATTGCAGCATTTTGAAACTGTGATTTTGAGCAATCCGGACAAAAGCTTGCATTCAAAGTAAATAAAATAGGTAAGATGTGTAAAGTGTTGTGGTCGAAGTATCCGCTAGTAAGGCCCTACCTTTACAGTGACCAACTGGTAAACGAAAACAGATGCATGCAGTCTATAAGTATTATATTGATGAGGTTAATACATGGATGCACCCATTAAACAAACATGTTAACTTTTTTTCTTCCAGAACAGAAACTGATAGCGTTCTTCGAGTTATACTACCAACTTTCATGTACATACCAACAAGAGTGGCCATATATCATAATCTTGCAACCTTGTGTTATTTATTTGAAATTATGATCAACGCTTATGTAGGAAAAAACAGCAGATTACAAGTGAAGACTTCACATAAATGCACTTCTGAATTTGCTAGTACACTTCAAAATATTTCTTATTTGATAAGGAATGCACGCACACATACACACACACACATACACACATATATGTATATGTATATGTATGTATGTATATGTGTATATAGGTATACATATATATCAGTTAATCTATGCAGTTGTTTTTTAAATTAATTCTCAGCCCGAATATTTTATGCATCGTTTCTTTATAGGCTTCTAACTCGTTGGGCCGAACAAAATGCTCAATTTTTTTTCTGTGATCGTTAACCTGACGAAAAAATAAATGAGTTGTGTTCCATAAAACACTTTGTGCTTAAAACCCTTGCATAAGGCTGCTGTATACCCGCATAGCTATATTCACATCAACATTCATGGTTAGCTTATGATGATTATATATAAAATATATTACAAAATTACGTATATAAATTGTTGCATGAAATTTAATTGTGCGCATACCTGTACTACATGGATCTCAACATATGTTTTATTTAATCTTATCTGTTGCACCGGCCGGTTAGAACCAATAAACATTAATTTCTTCTATGTATATGTTTAATATGTTTATTTCACTAAATAAACATACATCACATGTTATATGTTTAATTAAAATTAAAAAATATGGACGTCGTTAAAAAAATTGTAATGTATATGTATATGTATATGTTCAATATAATTTTATTACCTCTTTGAAAAATAGCCTAAGCATGCGTTTTTAGTTCAAATATGATATTGTATACTATTAAAAACCGCATCACGTACATTTGGTAGCTAAAACGATTTACTTTTCATTAGCGGTAGAGATAGTAACTAGAATATCAAAATATATTCTAGATATCATTTAATATGTTTTATATTTCCTCTATGAGAAATAATCTAGGCATGCATTTTTAGTCCAAATACGACATTATTACTGAATACATTCACTTAATACTTTTTACAAGTGGAAATTTAACTATATAAATGCGCAACCATAAATGAAATAAGAAAATACTGAATGTCTTATCAGCCTTGAACTCATGTTGGATTTTTTTGGCCTAGTATAAAGTCTGGTTGTCTTGTTATTTTTCTTGTTATTATATATACATATAGTTGGATGCTATTTCAGACCAGTTCAAAGTTAGTCATTATGCAGATTTTCAAAAAGCAATTGTTGGATGCATGCAGGTTATCAAGAGTCAATTTTTGTCTCCAACATCGAGGTTATTAAGAGTCTTACGCTAACGTATATTAATATTTTTTGTACTATCAAACTAACCAAATTTGTTCACAAGATTGCTTGGTGTGAATGGTGGAAAGTTACGGATGGATGAGAGGATGGACTTAAGCATGAGTGATCTTGACTTAATCCCTCTCATTATACAGGTTTACCTATTCTCAGCACTGTTTATATATTTCGTACTAAAATGGCCTGTTAATTTGGCTTGTTAACTCTGAACACATCCCTAATTTGGATACCGGAATAGATTCCATGAGGCAGTTATTTTTTTCAATCGTCTAATTTTTAAGCTTTTAAATCAAGAGCCTGAATTTATTTCCTTTCAGTCGCTTTGTGCCATACACTATTTTCCTGTCCAATCATGGACATATTGTTTGATAAGCATACTAAGGTTTGATCTGAATCATATTTAATTTTGAGCTATCAGTTTTTGTTTTCCCCTTTGGCTGGGTTGTACCCCCCCTCCCCCCACCCCCGCGCACCCCCCACTACATGCGAGGAGGGGTGTGTTGTAATGTGGTTTGTGGTCGATGTGTCAGTATTTTTAGTATCATTCTTTAGCTATTAAATTTTCAAAACCATTTCTTCCATTCCCATTGCTGCTGTTCTTGCTCTTATTTCTTGCACATAAATAGCTATATAGCTCTGCAAGGCATAAAACCTACTACCGTCTGGCCTACTTAGGACCGACACAGTTGCATTAATTCATGTCCTCACGCATTTGTGAGCACCTTAATCCCTATTTTAATTTACATAGCGAAAAGCATTTAACACGTCCTTCTCGTATTATATTTGATCTCAAGCCTAGTTGGTAAACATTGACTAGCCAATGCCAATTTGTAAGGTTAAGCCTTCCTAATTGTCCAAAAATGTAATTTTTTAAGAGGAAAATGATGCATTTTGAGATGACATGATAAAAAAGAAATATTGAAATGTTGATATTTGATTAGCACAGAAATGTGTTTATTTTTATGCTTATATCTTATCTTTATTGTATATAAATAAATGTTACTTAGGGTATTTTGTGTGTTTTTACAGGTCATTGATTAATTGTCTCCTTCATTAAATAAAAGACCACTGATAAGAAAAAGAAGCTACTTTCCCATCTCAACAAGTTTTCAATCATAAAGGAAGCTGTAGCACATTGGTTAAGGCATGGAAATCTGTACAGAAAGACCTGGGTTCCATTCCCATCAAACTCTCTTTTTTGCTAAAGAATGGAACACGTTCACACTGCCTCCCTTACTTTGAAGAATTTATGGATTAGTGATTTATGGTGTATATATAAATTCATATGTATGAATATATGATATACACCAATAAATATTTCAGGAATTGAAAGTATTCTTCACAGATAAATCAAAGGGAATCTTTCATTTTTACTCTCCATAAAGATGAAGATTTGATTAGATAGATGCCAATTATGATGCCAATCAATTTACCAATCAACTTCAAATCTCTTGGAAAATGCCAATCAATTTTCCACATGACCAGTCAAAAGAGGAAAGCTACATGGAATATTTCAAGTTTATCTTATCTCTTTTATTTGTGAATATATTATTTTCAAGAGGTTGAGTCATGGCCCATTTGTAATTAGGGTTAGGGTTTGGTTGTGTCATATAAATACCCTTGTAATGTCATTGTAGCCACCATCTCCATTTTTCTGTATTCTCTTCTCCATTAATAAAAGTTCTTCTTCTTTTTATTATTTCTGCATTTTTCTTCCTTAGCAATCGGTGTTGTCTTCACAATTAGTTTTGGAAGAGCACCAATTGTATTTTACATTTTTTGTTAGTAATTAGTCGTTTGATTAGTTTCAACGACAATCCTAATTTATTTTTTTGTTGTTCTTCTTTTCCTGCAATTTTACTTTCTGCATTTTATTTCTGTTTTGCATTTTAATTTCCAATTGATAATTGTGATTTGATCGTCGGTTCAATTAGATTTGTTATGAATTGGATCGCAGTTTCAATTTTTATTGTTTTCAAAAACCAACCACGAAAATCGTCTAACTCGCCCAAGAGATTAAATAATTTGATTTTAATCTACCTCCCTGTGTTCGACCTGTATGCTACACACCTGCACGCTTGCAGTATTTAATTTAAATGTCGCGCTTTTCTGATTCATAGATTAGCGACGATTTTGATTGACACAGAAATGTGTTTATTTTATGCTCTTATTTCTTATCTTTTGTATATAAATAAATATTACTTGGGTATTGTTTTGTTACTTTTACAGATATTCCAACCCAGCCCGCATGCAACCAGAAAAATAGAGAAATGGAGATCAAATTGGTATATATTTACATTTTGAAGAATTGTAGATGAAGATCTCACATCTAGTTGCTGTTGGACAAGAAAATGATTTGTAGAAAGACCAAGAATTTCTCAAATCAAGGGAAGCTTGTCAAAGAACCAAGAGGAAAAGAAGAAAGGCAAAAAATTTAATAGATTTAACTAAGGCCCATTTGAAACTCTCATTGTAAACTCTTTTGTGAATTCCCTAAGGCCCATCTATCATTGTATTAGGGTTAGGGTTAGGGTTTGGCTATCTATCCTATAAATACCCTTGTAATGTCATTGTAGCCACCATCCATTATTCTGTATTCTCTTCTCCATTAATAAAAGTTCTTCCTTTTTACTTTTTCTGCATTTTTCTTTCTTAGCAATCGGTGTTGTCTTCACAATTAGTTTTGGAAGAGCACCAATTGTATTTTACATTTGTTTCATTAGTGATTTGTCGTTTGATTAGTTTCAACAACAATCCTAATTTTATTTTTGTTGTTCTTCTTATTTTGCACTTTTATTTTCTGCATTGTTGTTCTTGTTTTGCAATTTACTTTCTTTAGTGATTAATCGTTGATTAGATTCAACGATAATCCTAAGTTCGCAATTTCAGTTTTTTTTTATTTCAACAAAATCTCCAGGCTTCGTCTAACTCGCCCAAGAGATAAGATAAATAATTTGATTTTAATTTATCTCCTTGTGTTCGACCTATATGCTACACACCTGTGCGCTTGCAGAATTTTATTACAAATATCGCGCTTTTCTAATTCATAGGTTAGCGACGATCAAGTTTTTGGCGCCGTTGCCGGGGAGGTAACGATTAGATTTTATTATTTATTTAATTTCCGATTCGTGTTAGTTTATTTTATTTTCTTCTTGTTTTTGTTTTTGTTTAGCTAAAAAAAAAATCTTGATTGGCAGATTTTATTTCCAATATCATTTTTCTGAAAATTCAAACAACTACCACATTGGAAATAATATTGATTGTGAAATTGATGTGGACTATAATTTTGAAAATCAAGAAATCCAAAACGAGAGCTCTCAAATCAATGATTCTAAAGAATATCACCTTAACATTCTTAGAGATAGGGTAGAAAAGCAAGATAGACAGCTTGGTGAAAAAGTTAGACAACTTAATGAACTTCTTTCTTTAATGACATCTTTTAAAGAACAACTCGAGCAACAAAATCAAATTCAAACATGCGATGATTCAGAAAATAATCCATTCTTTACTGATATTGAAAATTTTTAGATTACAACTTTGGAAATTGAGAATGACGATTTAAATGAAGTTGTTCACATTTCAGTAAATGATTTAGACTTCGATTCTTTTCAGGAAAAAGATTTAAGCTCAGATTTTGATCTTCCTCTTTCAGACTGCGAGAAACTTGAAATTCTAGAAATTGAACAAAATGAAAATGTTGAAGTGGAAATGGAGTTTAACGAACATGAATTCTTTGGATTGTACGAGGATGAGTTGCCAAATGAGGAAGAAGTGGATTCACGTCACGAGTTCGAAAATTTTAACTTTGAGAAAATTTCAAATGAACTTGAAATTGTCAGTGTCGAAAATACGTTGTCAATTAATGATGAGAAATGTGATCACATAGTCTTGAACAACAATCAAAGTTTAAATTTCACGATTGCAACTGAGTTTACATACGACCAATTTTTTTTGAAAAATTACACTGACAAATTCGTTGAACACATGAACTGTTTTTGGAATGTTAGCTTTGTTGAAAAACTTCATGTTAGGACGACCCTGAACATTCATTTACTAGACTATAAATCAAGGAATAAAGATGAGATGGTTTTCAAAAACTCTTGCTTGTTAGAAAACATGCCTAGATATAGTGGGAATGGGACTCATAGGGCTAGAACCAAGTGTGGGGGGAAAAGATGGTGGTATTCTTTGCATCGCATGCACCGCAAACACATATATCATTGTACATATGATCCATTCTTACATATAGTTAGATTGCATTTCATTCTACAAATAATTTTGCATCTCATTCACCTTTGGGTACGATCTTTCAAATTTAAGAAACATTCACAGTGTGGACACTGTTTAGTTCTAGTGTGGGGGGGGGAATCTGCATTTCACTCATTTTCGTTTTTTCTTTATTTTTCTTCCTTTTCATTTTTCATGCATTTATATAGGACCATCATGCATTCAAGATTGTACGAAAATACCATAATTTTTTTTGGAAAATACGACTCATTTTCAATTGATAAAACAAAATAAGTTTACAATTTTTAGCCAGTTGATAGTATTTTTCTCTCTCAGCCAAGTTCGAATTTGAAATATAATGAAAAGTTTAATTTTGAGGGATAATAGTGTAACCGGTACATAGGGAGATTCTTAGGTGATGGCCACGAAATCTATTCTATACTGTAGACTTTGTTTAAATAAGTGGAGGACTTAAAATACTTATATTGGCTTTTCGAATCTTTAAAACTAAGTTGTGTTAAGTTGAATTCGCGTAACTCTCTTTTGTGCTTATAATTTCAATAATAATAATAGTAATCCAAGGGTATCCAACATTGCTTGTATATCAAGCATTGGTGTGCAAACCCGCCAAGCTCTATCCGACATGTTGTTGACAAAGTCAGCGTTGGAATATCTTGGTCTCATTTTATGAGATTGGACACCTTAGGATTACCGACACGTTGTTGACAAAGTCAAAGTCGGCCTGCAAAATCCTCCAAGCTCTTTACCTACTCTCCGTTAGTCCGCGAGGCAGTGCATGGGTGGTAAACCTTGGTCTTCTAAGTTAGGTGTATGTACTTGAACATAAATTTTAAAATTTTATAGAATAAAGAATAAGCGATGATGCCCAAACACTTCTTGACCTTATTGATTTGACTAGCCATACATGAGAAAATAATAATACCACTTTGCAAACTGTGCCAAGCAAACTAAGAATTTATTTCATGGCTGCATTATGTTATCGACCGAACTAACTGGCCAAACTGGAATTTAACATTTGAAAACTTGATTTATATTGAAAATTTGTGACAAAGTTGAGGTATCTAAAATAAAATCAACTGACTAGAAATTGTTAATATAATTTGTTGTACCACTTCATAAACAAGTCTTGTTTTCATTTTTGCTTTTATTTTGCATTTGTCCATTGCATTCAGTGGTTTCATTAGAATCATAACATATTGCATTTGGATTTTGTGGGTAGTATCCGCTGAAAACCCTCACGAGACACCACTCGTCCTACTAGGGACACCTAGAGGTTTAATGGCTTGTTGCATACGCTCAATGCAATCGTGTTTCCTACGAAAGTGTGACCTATCTAGTCTAGTTTTTTCATTTCTTGTTTTACTCGAGGACGAGTAAAAGATAAGTGTGGGGTATTTGATTGACACAGAAATGTGTTTATTTTATGCTCTTATTTCTTATCTTTTGAATATAAATAAATATTACTTGGGTATTGTTTTGTTACTTTTACAGATATTCCAACCCAGCCCGCATGCAACCAGAAAAATAGAGAAATGGAGATCAAATTGGTATATATTTACATTTTGAAGAATTGTAGATGAAGATCTCACATCTAGTTGCTGTTGGACAAGAAAATGATTAGTAGAAAGACCAAGAATTTCTCAAATCAAGGGAAGCTTGTCAAAGAACCAAGAGGAAAAGAAGAAAGGCAAAAAATTTAATAGATTTAACTAAGGCCCATTTGAAACTCACATTGTAAACTCTTTTGTGAATTCCCTAAGGCCCATCTATCATTGTATTAGGGTTAGGGTTAGGGTTTGGCTATCTATCCTATAAATACCCTTGTAATGTCATTGTAGCCACCATCCATTATTCTATATTCTCTTCTCCATTAATAAAAGTTCTTCCTTTTTACTATTTCTGCATTTTTCTTTCTTAGCAATAGGTGTTGTCTTCACAATTAGTTTTGGAAGAGCACCAATTGTATTTTACATTTGTTTCATTAGTGATTAGTCATTTAATTAGTTTCAACGACAATCCTAATTTTATTTTTGTTGTTCTTCTTATTCTGCACTTTTATTTTCTGCATTGTTGTTCTTGTTTTGCAATTTACTTTCTTTAGTAATTAATCATTGATTAGATTCAACGATAATCCTAAGTTTGCAATTTCATTTTGTTTTTATTTCAACAAAATCTCCAGGCTTCGTCTAACTCACCCAAGAGATTAGATAAATAATTTGATTTTAATTTACCTCCCTGTGTTCGACCTGTATGCTACACACCTGTGCGCTTGCAGAATTTTATTACAAATATCGCGCTTTTCTAATTCATAGATTAGCGACGATCAATATCTAGGCTGAAAAAGTTATGGATTGCGGTGTAAACATTCAAAAAACGAATACCGTAGGCATTGCACCAATGAAGGATTGATCGCTACAACCAAATTATCCCTGCTCTTAGAGAGAATGGACCCATGTAGGTCTGCTAAGTTCCCCTTAAGGGCAGGGAAATTTTTTTTTAGGGTATGTGAGTCCTTCGTATAAAGCATGAGAAGTCTTAGTATAAAGACAATTCAAATATTCAAAATGCATTAATTATTCACAAAACATCGAACTGACAAGCAATCCTCGTTTTACTTCAATGGTAAATATTATGCATTTTAAAAAATAAATATTAATAGACCATAATATAAAATTTTGAGATGTTTGCTGAATATTTATAAATATGTTATTTTGTAATATTGTGGCTCTCTACGGATATCTAGGGTTTAACTACCTCGTTGTTGTGGACCAAAAAGAAGCCTCAATTTATAATGACCTCTGACAAGAATAACTGAACTAACTCTCAAATGAAGGTGATCGCCTTCTTACACCAGGTGACACCGTCCGTAGCCACATACATCATAAATAAACCATAGATCCAGTCAACACTAAAGCCAACAGTATTGGGTACACTAAAGTAAAACTCATTGTGTACAACATTATGATGGACATGGTTGCAGGAATAAAGACTTTTAATATCAGGTAGCCTAATCAAATTACCAACTATTTTCATGAGAAAGAACCAAAGTATTATCAACATAATCCATCATGCCCTCTATTGAACAACCAGACTTAGCAATCAAGTTTTCAATTGAAAATAAATAAAAGTAGTTTTAATATATCTACAAAAACAACCATCTTGAAATACCGATAAAAAACAAAAAGGAAATGAAGAGGTAACCGAATTTTAAATGCATTTAGGGAAAGTAAATGAATTTCGCTATAAATTAATAAAGACTTTTTAATGCAATTTTGATTTTAGAAAGTTATAGTTTTTATTTATGCTTGGAGGATAGTCCCAGAAAAAACGGGTTTTACGCTTCTTAACAATCATAGATGGAAGAATAACATGGATGGTCTGCCTACTAGCAACATTTAGGACATTAAAAACATCAATATATTTCCTTAGGCCAAAGCGGATTTTTGGCACTGGCTTCCTAATTCAAGTGGATATTTTGATTTTAAGTCTACTTGGAAGCATGTGAGAAGTAGATCAGCGGAGATGAGCTGGTGTAAGATGATTTGGAACTAGTTTTGCGCCCCTAAAATGTCCATAAACACTCTACTTGAATGAACATAAAAGTAAATACAAAATATATATTTAGCAAGCGGAACAACACTATTGATCCTACCTGTAAGCTTTGCAACCAACACAATGAAGACAGAGTGCATTTTTTTTAACTATCAATATTCGCTCAACTTTTGGCACAAAATAAAAAATAAACTAAGAGTGACAAAGATCAGTAGTCCTATTCTCAATCAAATTGTGGTTGACCTAGATAATCTTAGACTAATTAATTAAATGTACAGGCAGCTCAGTATGGCAATTACAGTGACAATGTGGCATACATGGTGTGAACGTAACGATGTTGAAACTCCTATCAACATCAGGCTCATGACCATCATATTTGATTGTAAGACCTACTTAATCAACTTACAATAGACAGTTCAAAGATGACTGGTCAAGAATATACCTTTTCTGAATTCAGCTTGCTTCCCCAACCAATTGATAACACAAGGACTTAACCCTCTGAATCAGGAAAGAACAATTTCACTAGCTATGTTCTTCTATGTTGCTCGAGATCCCCTTCTATGGCTACGCAGATGTTGTCCGTCTAACCTGAATTCAGAAAAATTAATTTATACACAGTTTCTAAGTCATGTAAGAAATGAAATACAAATTATCCTAAATTGAAAGCTGAAACTTCAATTCTGAGTTCCAATTAGAAATTTCCTACATTGTTTTCATGTATAAAAAGTAAACTCGAAAATTTGTTGTTGATCTTGTGGACCTTTCAACAAAGGATAGGGCGAACGCTTGCTTTCACCGGCAACAGAGGATAGAACAACGGAGACCGATGCGAAGGTGGAAATTTGACCTGGACGAAGAAATTAGGTACGTTGCTTTTCTCGGTGGGCAAAGGCATATGAAGAAATTTGGGGGAAAATGTATGAAAATTTTGGGGGAAAACATATGAAATGGAGGGAAATGAAAATAGTTTAGCGCGCTAATTATTGATAGCGGTGGAGATGGAAACTTAAATTATTTTAGGGGAATGTGGAGCGTTTACAGCAACAAGTTAAAAAACGCCATAGGCCGCTGCTAGGAAAGTTGACTTTTGTTGTAGTGAAACATGCTTGGTACGTTTTAAAACAAATCATTTGATACTATTATAAGTGCATAGTGTTAAAAAAACTTCAAATATAAATGTATCAATCATAAACGGTATGGGTACCATATATCATGTCGCCATACTAGTTCTACAATTAAAACCGCACAATGTCGTATTGGAAATTGGATTTCCATCATGAACCAAGGCAAGGGATCGTCCTTCCCGAATTCGAGACTCTCTAGCCCAAGCCTCAGGACTCGTGCTTAGTCAAGCCCTTGGATCTTTAGGGCTGACCTCCCTTACGTTTGAGGATTAGTTATTCCAGAACAATACGTTTCCCCGCCCTATGGGCGTAAGTCTGGTCAGTATGTCGACCATATCATCCATCGGCCCCGTAGCGGCCGATATATCCAAGGTACCTCGCTTTCCATCGTCCACATAAGTAAACATGTATGGGCTTCATACCATGACACCACTCCTAGCTAGAAAGAAAAACATGTTCTCCTTGCTGTCCTCTCCCGTTTCTGGTTCATACCGGGGTGTGAGGCTCGCAAATTAACGCTATACACAAAACTATGCTATTTAAAGCCATGCTTTGATCATCAACCATAAGACTCTGCTTTTCAATAGAAGCCTTGATCATTTGCATCTTAGCATGCCACATTGACAATTCACGCCATGTGACTAAAGTCTATCGATATATAACCTCTAAACTCGTACATCTCAGAGAAAGGTGTTAAGCAAGAGAATAAATTCTCCGCCACCAAACAGATATATATTTAATAGAAATCAATCAACACAGAATAAAATCCAATGTCAGACACACATCCATTAACAAGTTTGTTCTGGGTCTGAACGAAACCGGAGGCACCTTATTCCTCGTCCCATATGTTCAATACAGGAGAGAGGTCCTCGCATATTCTGTCGATCTCCAAGTACATCTGGACGATCACCACTTATTACCTCGTCTTGGGTGTACAAACCAATCAAGACATCAGTAATCATCCAAACGATGTGTAGATCTTCGGTCTTCAACCACCGTCTTCATCGTCGACTTATCGTCGTCTTAATTATTCAGAATGTGATAAACCCGGTCTTTCCGAATAACAAGCGTATCTTATAAACAAGTGCTATAAAACACAACATGCGCCTCATTCCAATCCACAATATTCTTTTATTCAAATATTCACATATTTAGGGAAAGGGTTTGTAACAACCCTGAATTTTGGGGCTAATTTAAAATTTTTTATTTTAGAAATTTTAATGAACTTTTATATTTAAAATAATTTATTTTAAATAATAACGACGGGAAAAGAAAAATACTTTTTAATTAAGATATTATTTATGAATGAAATATGTTTTAAAATAAATGTTAGTCTTTATTTAAATGTAAGAACATAAAAATGATTTGCACTAAAAATTTATTCTTTTTAATGTAAATGAACATATTTTGATTAGTGCTAAAAGTCTAACTTTTTAATGACATGTAAGTACATGAATTTGGTTAACATTAAAAATTAATCTTTTAATGTCATGTAGAAACATGAAATGTTTCACATTAAAAATTTATTCTTTTAACGTTATGTAGGAACTTTAATGACATTTATTAATGCATTGACTGAAATTAATGTGTAGGTTATAAATGAAATAAATTATGACAATATATATATATATATATACATATGTATGTATATATGTATGTATACATCTTTGGCTGTCATCTTGAATATTTCCCTTGTAACATAAAGCATACGTAGGGACACAAGTAAGAAATAAAGTAAAACATATAACCAAATAAAGGAAGTATATATATATATATAATAAAAGAAAAGTCGCCTCCTTCATAAAATAAATAAAATTTGAAATTATAATCAATGGGAATAAGAGGCATGTCATTCATTGCAAAAAAAAAAAAAAAAAAATTTATATATATATATATAAGTTAATTAGCTTAGATTTGTAAACATGACATTTATTATGTAAACATGCTATTTTACATTGATTTTAAACATGTTAATAATTAGCATTGATTAACATTGATTTGTGAACCTGTAAACATGTTAATATAAACACAATTTTGTTTGGAAGTTGGTAACAATATAAAAATAATATCTTTATTGTAAATGTAAACATATTTTTGGAAAATTGCTATACAATAAAAATCATCTTTTTTATTATTATTATTATGTAAACACATGAAATTGGCATTTATTGCTAACACACAAATAAGTAAATGACACATAAGCAAATGATAAAAGCATTTATTTGCTTTAATTGTTTCTACTAAGAATTTTATGAACGTTAAGACAAGATTTTGAATTATTAATCCATGTAATTGATTTATGAATTATTAATGGAAATGAATTAACATTGATGATTTATTCAATGTTTGAATGAAAAGAGAATTTAGTTGATAAACCGTTTCTAAATAAAAAAAAATCATTGATAAGTATAAATTGTATGAAATTAAATTATAATATAATAAACATAGGATTGATGTAAAATTGGAGAGGATAAGGTAACGATTATTGATATATTATAATAAATAGCTATAATTGATCGTATGGAATGTATCATTGTTCATATGGAAGGTATCCACACATGCGTTCCCAATAGAAAATGTAGTTAAATATCTAAAAAAAAAAAAAAAGGAAAATGCCTAAATGTAACAAGGAAGCAATTTTAATAGATTGAATAATAGGAAAAAGGAATTTTTTTCACAAAGCATGTGTAATCATGGAAGTAAATTTAAATACATTCCTGAAATCAACCCTTTGTTTATTCATTTCTTTCCGTTCACTCTCTCTCTCTCTCTCTCTCTCCTTGTTAATTACATTTGAAATTTGAATAAATAAATAAAAAGGGAAAGAAAATTTTCTTTATTTTGAAATTAATGTTTACCGCTTCCTGTCCGTTTCTTATTCCTATCTTTTCTCTCCACTTATATATTTTATCCTAATTACCATTCATTCTTAGAACCCCAATACTCAGCCGCCACCCCTTGTAATCAATGGCCATCGTTGTTCCCCCTTTGCCCCTCTCGTTCTCTCAATTCCCCAAATCTTTCATGAAGGAATACAAACCAAAATCGAACCTCTAGGTGAGAGCTAAACAATCAACGGACATGATCGGATTTAGTGGCTCGAGCCACTCGGATTTCAGGCCCAAACCCGTGCCGTATTCACCGCCGCCGAGCCTCCATAAGGCGTGCGAGCTGGCCAACTCGGGGTGGTGCAGGTGCGACTCCTGGAGCCCGTCGACGTGGTGCCTTCAGATCGACGCCTCGTGCCTCGGTGTTCGTGCAAACTTGAGACCTAGAACGGAACCCAATTGTGGAGCTTGCGGCCTGTAAACGAACAAGGAAGAAGAAACAAACTGAAATGCGTTGAACTCGTCTTTCCAAGAACTACACTGTGGAACAAACGAGAACAAATTCTAAGCATATCCAATTTTGACCAAATTCCGAATCTGAATAAATTCATCGGTGAGAAATTCTGCCTCTTTATTTATTTATTTTTATAATAAAAATTTTGATACTTGACCTGTTCTAGAAATTGTGTTGTGGAATTTTGTGTCGCTAAATTCCGTTGGTTATATATTTAATTTGGCTGATGACACTGTTATGCTGATATGTGAATTAGAATTACCATGGTTGTAATATAGGATTGTTGGAAATAATCATATCGTGTTTGTGACAATGGTTGAATTGTCATTTTGATTTAAATTAGATTCACCATGATCAAATTGTTGATTTTAATGGACAAGAATTAGGTTGTCTTTTTGGTTGAATTGGATTAAACAAAATCAAATGATGTATTGCCAAACTAGAATAAAAACATTGATTTTTATTTGTTGACCTTGACATTGGAATATAATATGGACATATAATTATGATTTTTAAATTAAAAGATAAATAAAGTTTAAATCTTTATTTTTATTTACAAAATTGAAATGCCAAATTTAATCTTCATTTTGCTTACAAAATAAAATGCAAGTTTTAATCTTTTATTTGGTTTACAATTGAAATGCCAATTTTAATCTTAGTTTTGCTTATAAAATACAAGCTTTATTTTTGTGAACAGAATAAAATCCAACTTTTACCCGTCACTTTGTTTACATAAAACAAAAGACAAATTTTTTTTTTTAAATAAAAAGAATTATTTTCATGTCATTTTGTGTACATAAGAAGAGACAAATTTTTGTAAACAAAATAAAAAGGATTATTTTGGGTCCATATTTGTTTGTTAAAACAAGAGGACATTTTCTACTTAATTTGTTTGTTGAAACAAAAGAACATTTTCACATAATTTGTTTGTTAAAGACAAAAAGGCATTTTTACTCAATTTTGTTTTTAAAACAAAAGACATAATTTTTAACACAATTTGTTAACAAGATAAAAGGACAAAGTTTTCATAAATTTTGGTTAATCAAATAAAAGACCATTTTAACATTAATTTTGATTAACAGTTAAAAGGACAATTTTTAACATTGTTTTGTTTACATAAAATAAAAGGACAATTTTTAATATTATTTTGTTAACATAGGTTTTAACATAGATTTTGTTAGTAAAACAAAAAGACAAAGATTTGTTTACATAATGAGAAGACAAAGTTTTTATACAAATTTGTTTACAAAATAAATGACAAAATTTTTACCTTGATTTTTATTCTCATCGTATTTTCTTAAATAAAAATTAGAATATTTATTCTTGCTTTGTTTATCTTGTCTACAAGCAAAATAAAAGATAATTTTAACATGAAATTTGATTGTAAAATAAAAGGCAAGTTTTTGTTTACATAAAACAAAAGAGCAATATTTTGTCAAAATTTGTTAATAAAAAAAGGCACAAAGTTAACATTGTTTTGTTAATATATAAAGGATAAACTTTTATGCCATTGTGTAAACATAGGAACCGGATAAATTTTTACGTTAATTTTGTTAACAAAGAAAAGAAACAATCTTTATGTTAATTTTGTTAACATAGTAAAAGAACAAATTTTGCGCTCATTTTATTTGCAAAGTAAAGGAACAAGTTTAGTGCTCATTTTGTTAACAGAAATATAAAAGAGAAAATTTTGGTGTTTATTCTATTTACAAATTAAAGAACAAAGTGTTACATTTATTTTGTGAATATAATAAAAGGGCAAGTTTAATCTTTATTTTACTCATAAAATAAAATGCAAGTTTTTAAATCTTTATTTTCATTAACAAATAAAAAAGAAAGATGAGACCTTTATTGTGATTCATCAAAAGTACACCAAATCAGAGATTATGTTGTTTATGTTAAATTAGTTGAAATGACACCAAACATTGTTGTGTTAAATTTTAGTTGTAATAACACCAATACATTGTTATGTTAAATTTTTGTTGTAATGACACAAAACCATCGTGTGTTAATTTATTTGTGATGACACAAAAACATCGTTGAGCTAATTTTAGTTGTAATGACATAAATTACACCGTCATGTTTGTATAGTAGGAATGAATCAAAGATTTACATATAAATATATTTAGAAATGCTGATACTATGAAGGATATTCACATAAGCTATAGGAAATATTTATTTCAATGTATAAGAAATAAAAGGACATTTATATTTATTTCAATGTATAGGAAATAAACTAAAAAGTTATATTTTCCTATTGTAAAGAATAGAATAAAAAGTTATTTTTTTTTTGTAAAGTAAAATAAAGGAAAAACATTTATTTACACTTAGGTAAATAAATAAGAAATTTGATGCTTAAACACGAGGTTGGATTGAGTTGTGATGTAAACCTGCCCGGACCCGCCCGGCTGTCCAGTAGTCACAACAATACCTATCCAATGTGGGAGGTTTAAGCATATGTAAATTACTATAAATATTAAGTATAAATAAATAAAACATAGAAATAGGAATACACATATATTTACATTAGATAAATAAGAGATTAAATAAATTACATTTTTATATGTAATTAAAGAATATGTTTTACACTGAAAAGAAATTACATTTATATGTAATTAAGATTATAAGAACTAAATTACATTTATATGTAATTAAGATTATAAGAACTAAATTACATTTTTATGTAATTAAGATTATAAGGGAGAAAATTATATTTTATGTATAAAAAAAAATTATTATTATTATGTGCATAAGTATTTATTTACATTTTCTTATGTAAATAAAAAGAATTAAAAGAATAATTATATGAATAGGATTTATTTACATTTTTCTTATGTAAATAAAAAGAATCAATTTGTAAATAGTAATTATTAACATTTTCTTATGTAAATAATAAAAAGAAATGTTAGAAAAGAATTAACATAAGATATTCTTTTTATGTTAAAAAGAAATATTAGAAAAGAATTAAAGAAATACAATTATTTACATTTGCTATGTAAATAGGATTTGCAAAGGAAATTAAAACCATTTATTTACAAATAGTGTAAATAAATATGAATAAGAAATTAGATACATTTATTTACAATTAATGTAAATAAATATAGCAAAAGTAAAAGTAAAACATTTATTTACAAATAGTGTAAATAAATAAGATAAAAGAAAAGTAAAAACATTTATTTACAAATAGTGTAAATAAATAAGAAAAAGTAGAAGGAGAAAAACCATTTATTTACATTTGGGTAAAGAAATAAGAAAAGGAAAATGAAAACATTTATTTCTAGGTAAATAAATAAATGGTAAGAAAGAATATTTATTTACATTTAGAGTAAATAAATCAAAAGATAGAAAAGATTATTTAATTATTTATTTACATTTAGTGTAAATAAACCAAAGATAGAAAAAGAATATCTATTTATATTTGGTGTAAATAAAGCATGAATTAAAGTGAATTTAAAAAGCACATTTTATTTACATTTTAAATGTAAATAAAAACAGAGTAAAATAAAAGTGATATTTTTATCGTCATTTTAAATGCGATAAAAAGAATAGACTTTTGAAATTGGAATAGTCAAACGATTTATATTTATATATATAAATATAAATTATAAATTAAACGAAACGCGCACGGCAGTTCACGTATCGGCAATCGTAACTTTAAACGGTTATACAGAGAGATCCGACCATCGGATTTTCCCAAAACTGGAGCCGTTTGGACCGCTTTGGGAAGATCTTTCCAATGACATAAATTTCGCCAAAATCCAACGGTTAGATTTCAAGATATGTGTAATCAAATTTGGTTGAAAATAACGCCAGGGTCGCCCATTTACCCGAAGCGTCGTTAAATTAATTTAGGCTATTTTTATATAAATAAAAACAGCGATATGTTGTTATCAAATATTAATAACAATATGAAATGTTTTCAAATTATATATATATATATATAAATGCGAGAATCATTTGAGAAGACCGAGTTCAATCTCATTTCAAATGATTATACGACGTTTTAAATCTAAGAGTTGAAGACGGCGATTGAAGACCGACGATCTTCACATCGAATGGGTAACTAGTGTTGAGGTCCTTGATTGATTTGCTCCCAAGACGGGGCTAAGATGGTAGTTATCCGGACGTAGTGTTGATTTGTACGGATTTGACTTTCGTCCAGACCCAGGGCATAAGTTTATAAATGGAATGTATGTCTGACGTTGTAGTCCCTTATACTACATTCGCTGATCTCTCTTAATATATATCTGTTTGGTGGTTAACACCCTTCTCTGAGACATATGAGCTTAGAGGTTATATATTGGTAGAAATCAATGGTATAGTATGGACTGACAATGTGGCATACTAAGATGCATTGATCAAGGCTTTTGTTGAAAAGCAGGGCCTTGTGGTTGATGATCAAAGCATAGTCTATTTAGGCATAGCTTTGTGTATATCGTGACTTCGCGAGCCTCACACCCCGGTATGAGTCAGAAACGGGATATGGACCGTAGGGAGTGCACACGTTTCTTTCTAGCTAGAGTGGTGTCAGTGACCTACCAGCCCTGACATTTTACTTATGTGGATGATGGATTTTGAGGCGCCTCGTTATTTTTATAGGCCGTTGGTGGTCATACTATAGGTCCAAAGGGACCGGGGAACGTGTGTTCAGGCATAACTAATCCACTGCCCATTGGCGGGGACCGGCCCTACCGCTTCCAAGGGTTCACTGCGGGGAATCCTGAGGCATTTGCTAGAGTGTCTCGAATCGGAGAGGATCTTGCCCCTAGCCTCGACTCATGATGGAATCCAAATTTCCAATACGCCCTTGCGGTTTTGATTGTAGAACTAGTATTGGCGACATGCTATATGGTAACCATGCCGTCTAGGATTGATACTTATGATTCAAATCTTTTTATTAAAACATATATACACTAATAATAATATCAAATCCGTTTTATACGTATCAAGCATCTTTTGACCATTATAAGGTAAAACCCTATCCTCTGGTGTGCGTTGCATTGTGTGATGGGACTTGGGTCTTATAATGGTTTCATTTTTCCAAAAAGACATTGCGTTATTTCTCGATTTACTTTGGTTTATGCACTGGCAATCCATAGGAGTAAACCCGTTCCGCGAAAGTGGCGTGGTCCTTGGATTTGTCTTATTAGTTATATTAGTTTAGAATTCTCACACCAGTCCCATGACTGACCTGTAGTTTGTTCACTGGCAAACTCGGGTGCCCTCTTTTCCACACGGGCAGTCGAGTAGCTTTTTGCAGATATCTTTCTCTTTAGCAGGATCCTGGATTGAAGCCTAAAGCTGTGTCCAGAGCTTTGTAGTCTTCCGCTGTTTAATGTATTTAAAAGTATTGTAATTTTATCTTCCGCTGTAATTTTATTTCAATGTACTCTGATATATTCTGTACTCTGATGTAACATTATTATAATGTAATAAAAGTCTGCTGTTATTGTTCTGATGTATTGTATTCCCAAAGTTAAAGTATTCGAAGATTTCCAACCTTTGGGTCAGACCTGTGTGGTTTATGGTCGATTCAAAGAGCGGGAATTTCCGGGTCTTTACAGTTGGTATCAGAGCTCTGGTTAGCTCAAATCTTTGGGATACAACTCGTTAGAACTGAACAAAAGACTCATCAGAGATTGGATTAGTAATATCCAATAAGAATACTCATTAGAGATAGGATCAGCAGTATCCTAGAATGAGAATACTCATTAGAGATGGGGTTAGTAATGCCCTAGAATGAGTTCAGAGTGATAAGCTTATAATTAAATATTTTGATTATATATATAATCCTATTTCAGAAGATAAGATTTTTAAATATATAAAAGTATATATTTGATAAGTTAGCCAACAAATGAAATTAATAATATTAAAATTAAAATTAAAATTTAGTTAATTAATTTAACTACCTTTAGCTTAGTTCCTTTTCGAGGACGAAAAGATTTTAAGTGGGGGCGACTGTAACAACCCTGAATTTTGGGGCTAATTTAAAATTTTTTATTTTAGAAATTTTAATGAACTTTTATATTTAAAATAATTTATTTTAAATAATAACGACGGGAAAAGAAAAATACTTTTTAATTAAGATATTATTTATGAATGAAATATGTTTTAAAATAAATGTTAGTCTTTATTTAAATGTAAGAACATAAAAATGATTTGCACTAAAAATTTATTCTTTTTAATGTAAATGAACATATTTTGATTAGTGCTAAAAGTCTAACTTTTTAATGACATGTAAGTACATGAATTTGGTTAACATTAAAAATTAATCTTTTAATGTCATGTAGAAACATGAAATGTTTCACATTAAAAATTTATTCTTTTAACGTTATGTAGGAACTTTAATGACATTTATTAATGCATTGACTGAAATTAATGTGTAGGTTATAAATGAAATAAATTATGACAATATATATATATATATACATATGTATGTATATATGTATGTATACATCTTTGGCTGTCATCTTGAATATTTCCCTTGTAACATAAAGCATACGTAGGGACACAAGTAAGAAATAAAGTAAAACATATAACCAAATAAAGGAAGTATATATATATATATATATAATAAAAGAAAAGTCGCCTCCTTCATAAAATAAATAAAATTTGAAATTATAATCAATGGGAATAAGAGGCATGTCATTCATTGCAAAAAAAAAAAAAAAAAAAAAATTTATATATATATATATATGTTAATTAGCTTAGATTTGTAAACATGACATTTATTATGTAAACATGCTATTTTACATTGATTTTAAACATGTTAATAATTAGCATTGATTAACATTGATTTGTGAACCTGTAAACATGTTAATATAAACACAATTTTGTTTGGAAGTTGGTAACAATATAAAAATAATATCTTTATTGTAAATGTAAACATATTTTTGGAAAATTGCTATACAATAAAAATCATCTTTTTTTGTTATTATTATTATTATGTAAACACATGAAATTGGCATTTATTGCTAACACACAAATAAGTAAATGACACATAAGCAAATGATAAAAGCATTTATTTGCTTTAATTGTTTCTACTAAGAATTTTATGAACGTTAAGACAAGATTTTGAATTATTAATCCATGTAATTGATTTATGAATTATTAATGGAAATGAATTAACATTGATGATTTATTCAATGTTTGAATGAAAAGAGAATTTAGTTGATAAACCGTTTCTAAATAAAAAAAAAAATCATTGATAAGTATAAATTGTATGAAATTAAATTATAATATAATAAACATAGGATTGATGTAAAATTGGAGAGGATAAGGTAACGATTATTGATATATTATAATAAATAGCTATAATTGATCGTATGGAATGTATCATTGATCATATGGAAGGTATCCACACATGCGTTCCCAATAGAAAATGTAGTTAAATATCTAAAAAAAAAAAAAAAAAAAGGAAAATGCTTAAATGTAACAAGGAAGCAATTTTAATAGATTGAATAATAGGAAAAAGGAATTTTTTTCACAAAGCATGTGTAATCATGGAAGTAAATTTAAATACATTCCTGAAATCAACCCTTCGTTTATTCATTTCTTTCCGTTCACTCTCTCTCTCTCTCTCCTTGTTAATTACATTTGAAATTTGAATAAATAAATAAAAAGGGAAAGAAAATTTTCTTTATTTTGAAATTAATGTTTACCGCTTCCTGTCCGTTTCTTATTCCTATCTTTTCTCTCCACTTATATATTTTATCCTAATTACCATTCATTCTTAGAACCCCAATACTCAGCCGCCACCCCTTGTAATCAATGGCCATCGTTGTTCCCCCTTTGCCCCTCTCGTTCTCTCAATTCCCCAAATCTTTCATGAAGGAATACAAACCAAAATCGAACCTCTAGGTGAGAGCTAAACAATCAACGGACATGATCGGATTTAGTTGCTCGAGCCACTCGGATTTCAGGCCCAAACCCGTGCCGTATTCACCGCCGCCGAGCCTCCATAAGGCGTGCGAGCTGGCCAACTCGGGGTGGCGCAGGTGCGACTCCTGGAGCCCGTCGACGTGGTGCCTTCAGATCGACGCCTCGTGCCTCGGTGTTCGTGCAAACTTGAGACCTAGAACGGAACCCAATTGTGGAGCTTGCGGCCTGTAAACGAACAAGGAAGAAGAAACAAACTAAAATGCGTTGAACTCGTCTTTCCAAGACCTACACTGTGGAACAAACGAGAACAAATTCTAAGCATATCCAATTTTGACCAAATTCCGAATCTGAATAAATTCATCGGTGAGAAATTCTGCCTCTTTATTTATTTATTTTTATAATAAAAATTTTGATACTTGACCTGTTCTAGAAATTGTGTTGTGGAATTTTGTGTCGCTAAATTCCGTTGGTTATATATTTAATTTGGCTGATGACACTGTTATGCTGATATGTGAATTAGAATTACCATGGTTGTAATATAGGATTGTTGGAAATAATCATATCGTGTTTGTGACAATGGTTGAATTGTCATTTTGATTTAAATTAGATTCACCATGATCAAATTGTTGATTTTAATGGACAAGAATTAGGTTGTCTTTTTGGTTGAATTGGATTAAACAAAATCAAATGATGTATTGCCAAACTAGAATAAAAACATTGATTTTTATTTGTTGACCTTGACATTGGAATATAATATGGACATATAATTATGATTTTTAAATTAAAAGATAAACAAAGTTTAAATCTTTATTTTTATTTACAAAATTGAAATGCCAAATTTAATCTTCATTTTGCTTACAAAATAAAATGCAAGTTTTAATCTTTTATTTGGTTTACAATTGAAATGCTAATTTTAATCTTAGTTTTGCTTATAAAATACAAGCTTTATTTTTGTGAACAGAATAAAATCCAACTTTTACCCGTCACTTTGTTTACATAAAACAAAAGACAAATTTTTTTTTTTAAATAAAAAGAATTATTTTCATGTCATTTTGTGTACATAAGAAGAGACAAATTTTTGTAAACAAAATAAAAAGGATTATTTTGGGTCCATATTTGTTTGTTAAAACAAGAGGACATTTTCTACTTAATTTGTTTGTTGAAACAAAAGAACATTTTCACATAATTTGTTTGTTAAAGACAAAAAGGCATTTTTACTCAATTTTGTTGTTAAAACAAAAGACATAATTTTTAACACAATTTGTTAACAAGATAAAAGGACAAAGTTTTCATAAATTTTGGTTAATCAAATAAAAGACCATTTTAACATTAATTTTGATTAACAGTTAAAAGGACAATTTTTAACATTGTTTTGTTTACATAAAATAAAAGGACAATTTTTAATATTATTTTGTTAACATAGGTTTTAACATAGATTTTGTTAGTAAAACAAAAAGACAAAGATTTGTTTACATAATGAGAAGACAAAGTTTTTATACAAATTTGTTTACAAAATAAATGACAAAATTTTTACCTTGATTTTTATTCTCATCGTATTTTCTTAAATAAAAATTAGAATATTTATTCTTGCTTTGTTTATCTTGTCTACAAGCAAAATAAAAGATAATTTTAACATGAAATTTGATTGTAAAATAAAAGGCAAGTTTTTGTTTACATAAAACAAAAGAGCAATATTTTGTCAAAATTTGTTAATAAAAAAAGGCACAAAGTTAACATTGTTTTGTTAATATATAAAGGATAAACTTTTATGCCATTGTGTAAACATAGGAACCGGATAAATTTTTACGTTAATTTTGTTAACAAAGAAAAGAAACAATCTTTATGTTAATTTTGTTAACATAGTAAAAGAACAAATTTTGCGCTCATTTTATTTGCAAAGTAAAGGAACAAGTTTAGTGCTCATTTTGTTAACAGAAATATAAAAGAGAAAATTTTGGTGTTTATTCTGTTTACAAATTAAAGAACAAAGTGTTACATTTATTTTGTGAATATAATAAAAGGGCAAGTTTAATCTTTATTTTACTCATAAAATAAAATGCAAGTTTTTAAATCTTTATTTTCATTAACAAATAAAAAAGAAAGATGAGACCTTTATTGTGATTCATCAAAAGTACACCAAATCAGAGATTATGTTGTTTATGTTAAATTAGTTGAAATGACACCAAACATTGTTGTGTTAAATTTTAGTTGTAATAACACCAATACATTGTTATGTTAAATTTTTGTTGTAATGACACAAAACCATCGTGTGTTAATTTATTTGTGATGACACAAAAACATCGTTGAGCTAATTTTAGTTGTAATGACATAAATTACACCGTCATGTTTGTATAGTAGGAATGAATCAAAGATTTACATATAAATATATTTAGAAATGCTGATACTATGAAGGATATTCACATAAGCTATAGGAAATATTTATTTCAATGTATAAGAAATAAAAGGACATTTATATTTATTTCAATGTATAGGAAATAAACTAAAAAGTTATATTTTCCTATTGTAAAGAATAGAATAAAAAGTTATTTTTTTTGTAAAGTAAAATAAAGGAAAAACATTTATTTACACTTAGGTAAATAAATAAGAAATTTGATGCTTAAACACGAGGTTGGATTGAGTTGTGATGTAAACCTGCCCGGACCCGCCCGGCTGTCCAGTAGTCACAACAATACCTATCCAATGTGGGAGGTTTAAGCATATGTAAATTACTATAAATATTAAGTATAAATAAATAAAACATAGAAATAGGAATACACATATATTTACATTAGATAAATAAGAGATTAAATAAATTACATTTTTATATGTAATTAAAGAATATGTTTTACACTGAAAAGGAATTACATTTATATGTAATTAAGATTATAAGAACTAAATTACATTTATATGTAATTAAGATTATAAGAACTAAATTACATTTTTATGTAATTAAGATTATAAGGGAGAAAATTATATTTTATGTATAAAAAAAAATATTATTATTATGTGCATAAGTATTTATTTACATTTTCTTATGTAAATAAAAAGAATTAAAAGAATAATTATATGAATAGGATTTATTTACATTTTTCTTATGTAAATAAAAAGAATCAATTTGTAAATAGTAATTATTAACATTTTCTTATGTAAATAATAAAAAGAAATGTTAGAAAAGAATTAACATAAGATATTCTTTTTATGTTAAAAAGAAATATTAGAAAAGAATTAAAGAAATACAATTATTTACATTTGCTATGTAAATAGGATTTGCAAAGGAAATTAAAACCATTTATTTACAAATAGTGTAAATAAATATGAATAAGAAATTAGATACATTTATTTACAATTAATGTAAATAAATATAGCAAAAGTAAAAGTAAAACATTTATTTACAAATAGTGTAAATAAATAAGATAAAAGAAAAGTAAAAACATTTATTTACAAATAGTGTAAATAAATAAGAAAAAGTAGAAGGAGAAAAACCATTTATTTACATTTGGGTAAAGAAATAAGAAAAGGAAAATGAAAACATTTATTTCTAGGTAAATAAATAAATGGTAAGAAAGAATATTTATTTACATTTAGAGTAAATAAATCAAAAGATAGAAAAGATTATTTAATTATTTATTTACATTTAGTGTAAATAAACCAAAGATAGAAAAAGAATATCTATTTATATTTGGTGTAAATAAAGCATGAATTAAAGTGAATTTAAAAAGCACATTTTATTTACATTTTAAATGTAAATAAAAACAGAGTAAAATAAAAGTGATATTTTTATCGTCATTTTAAATGCGATAAAAAGAATAGACTTTTGAAATTGGAATAGTCAAACGATTTATATTTATATATATAAATATAAATTATAAATTAAACGAAACGCGCACGGCAGTTCACGTATCGGCAATCGTAACTTTAAACGGTTATACAGAGAGATCCGACCATCGGATTTTCCCAAAACTGGAGCCGTTTGGACCGCTTTGGGAAGATCTTTCCAATGACATAAATTTCGCCAAAATCCAACGGTTAGATTTCAAGATATGTGTAATCAAATTTGGCTGAAAATAACGCCAGGGTCGCCCATTTACCCGAAGCGTCGTTAAATTAATTTAGGCTATTTTTATATAAATAAAAGCAGCGATATGTTGTTATCAAATATTAATAACAATATGAAATGTTTTCAAATTATATATATATATATATATAAATGCGAGAATCATTTGAGAAGACCGAGTTCAATCTCATTTCAAATGATTATACGACGTTTTAAATCTAAGAGTTGAAGACGGCGATTGAAGACCGACGATCTTCACATCGAATGGGTAACTAGTGTTGAGGTCCTTGATTGATTTGCTCCCAAGACGGGGCTAAGATGGTAGTTATCCGGACGTAGTGTTGATTTGTACGGATTTGACTTTCGTCCAGACCCAGGGCATAAGTTTATAAATGGAATGTATGTCTGACGTTGTAGTCCCTTATACTACATTCGCTGATCTCTCTTAATATATATCTGTTTGGTGGTTAACACCCTTCTCTGAGACATATGAGCTTAGAGGTTATATATTGGTAGAAATCAATGGTATAGTATGGACTGACAATGTGGCATACTAAGATGCATTGATCAAGGCTTTTGTTGAAAAGCAGGGCCTTGTGGTTGATGATCAAAGCATAGTCTATTTAGGCATAGCTTTGTGTATATCGTGACTTCGCGAGCCTCACACCCCGGTATGAGTCAGAAACGGGATATGGACCGTAGGGAGTGCACACGTTTCTTTCTAGCTAGAGTGGTGTCAGTGACCTACCAGCCCTGACATTTTACTTATGTGGATGATGGATTTTGAGGCGCCTCGTTATTTTTATAGGCCGTTGGTGGTCATACTATAGGTCCAAAGGGACCGGGGAACGTGTGTTCAGGCATAACTAATCCACTGCCCATTGGCGGGGACCGGCCCTACCGCTTCCAAGGGTTCACTGCGGGGAATCCTGAGGCATTTGCTAGAGTGTCTCGAATCGGAGAGGATCTTGCCCCTAGCCTCGACTCATGATGGAATCCAAATTTCCAATACGCCCTTGCGGTTTTGATTGTAGAACTAGTATTGGCGACATGCTATATGGTAACCATGCCGTCTAGGATTGATACTTATGATTCAAATCTTTTTATTAAAACATATATACACTAATAATAATATCAAATCCGTTTTATACTTATCAAGCATCTTTTGACCATTATAAGGTAAAACCCTATCCTCTGGTGTGCGTTGCATTGTGTGATGGGACTTGGGTCTTATAATGGTTTCATTTTTCCAAAAAGACATTGCGTTATTTCTCGATTTACTTTGGTTTATGCACTGGCAATCCATAGGAGTAAACCCGTTCCGCGAAAGTGGCGTGGTCCTTGGATTTGTCTTATTAGTTATATTAGTTTAGAATTCTCACACCAGTCCCATGACTGACCTGTAGTTTGTTCACTGGCAAACTCGGGTGCCCTCTTTTCCACACGGGCAGTCGAGTAGCTTTTTGCAGATATCTTTCTCTTTTGCAGGATCCTGGATTGAAGCCTAAAGCTGTGTCCAGAGCTTTGTAGTCTTCCGCTGTTTAATGTATTTAAAAGTATTGTAATTTTATCTTCCGCTGTAATTTTATTTCAATGTACTCTGATATATTCTGTACTCTGATGTAACATTATTATAATGTAATAAAAGTCTGCTGTTATTGTTCTGATGTATTGTATTCCCAAAGTTAAAGTATTCGAAGATTTCCAACCTTTGGGTCAGACCTGTGTGGTTTATGGTCGATTCAAAGAGCGGGAATTTCCGGGTCTTTACAGGGTTCCCATTAATTTTATCAAAGACAAATTCTTTTAAATTTATTCTTTAATCTTCCTTTTTGATATATTATCCTTTCACGATTCTTAACCAAATCAAGGTTTATCAACTAGTTGGGATTACTGAACTTTAACGAAGTAATCATTTATTTATTAATCCCAATCCCAACCTGTTCATCCTATGGAGAAAAACTGGTAATACTCCATATCTAACACCCACGGTGTTATCGGTAAATTTAATTACCATTTCACGTTCAAATCTAATTAAAGATTTAACTATCGCCTGGAGTAAAACTGGTGGTACTCCATTCTTGATCACTTCTAATATTTGGCAAATTAACTATCATTAACTTTTCAATCTAATTAAAGATTCATTAAAAGTCCAACTTGGTTTTTAATATCATAAATCATTACTTTATGATCATTCAATTTTTAGGAAAATTAATCCTATTATTTACCGTGTTAAAGAACCAATGTCATTTAAAACATAGTTCACAATAAACCCAAAATCATCTTCCATCAAAATGGAATCTTCACTGAAATCATAACAGTATATAATCAATATAAATTTCTATATCAAATTAATACTATAAGTGGAATAATGGCAAAACCTTTTAAATTCCATATATAGTAATGGTCTTCCTTTACAGAAACTCATCTTGATTATTACCAATCGAATTCCATTCAATTCCAGTTTAATATATTAAATTGGAAAAATTTAATTTGGAAAATTTTCATTAAATCTTAATAAAAAGATTTATAAATTCCAAATCATCTCTTCACTGCTAATTGGGTTAAAGAACTGCTAATTGGGTTAAAGAACAAGTGTTATTTAAAGCACTATTCATGATAAACCCAAAAATCCAATCTCATTTCAGTTTCAATTAAATATTAATTAATTGGTACATTTCTCTAAATCTTATTTAAAAATTCATTCTTTTCTCAACTGGGTTTAAGAAAAGTGTCAGTAGAGAAACCATTCACGACAAACCCAAAATCCACATTAATATTAGATACAAGGCTCTGAATAGAAATTATATCGGCTTATATTCAATATCAAATTCTGAAATCAACAAACATCGTATTGGGAATAACGATATATATATGTTCCAAATTCCTCCACAATATCTGTATAATCACGGAATCCAATATTGAAATATTCCGAAGATAATTTCGATTCAAATCCATTCCAGTTTATACATTGGAAAAATTCTGATTATTTTAAAACCATTTCTTTGTCCAATTTATTATTTGAAAACATTGGATTTTAGTCTAGTTAATAACTAGTTCATTTCGATAAAAATATCTTTTAACTTTTCAAACTTGGAATTTTCCATCCAAAATCTTTCCAAACAATTTGTTATGATTTTACATAAATTTTTCCATATTTTTAATAATTTTACTAAGTCTAGTACAGTCGGTTTCCAATAGCGGCCACCGAACTGCATCCATAGCGACCTTTTCTGAAATTGATTTGGACATATTTTGAAATCCGACTGTTCAAATTTAATTCTCTTATATTCATTTGAAAGCACTTTTCGATACGCACCCAATGTTTTTGGTTTTAGGAGAATCCGACGGTCGGATCTCCCGTTGCATCAATTCAAAGTCAATGGTCGAAATTCGCGAACAGTCGCGGCGCGACGCGTTCTATTCAGGCCATTTAATATATATTTATATATAATATTATATATATATTTCATCGATTTCCATTTAAATCGTATTTTATAAATCATTTATAAATTCATTATAAAACAATTTCAACTTCATTTTCAATTTTTAAATCAAAATTGAATGTTCCATATCATTATAATTTTAAAATAATAATATTTTCAAATTATTAGATTTTGAAATCAATTCTTTTCGATATTCATTATAAAATGAATAAATTCAATCGATAAAACCGGTCGGGTTAAAATGGCGTTTTACAACTCAACTCGGCTTCATATTCATTATAGTTAGGAATATTTCCACATTTATTTGTGTCCATCCAAAATCGGACATCAAAATCATATTCTGTTTCTTCACTGAATATTATTTTAAATCTATACATAGTATTATTTTAAAACTTTACAGAATATTATTTGAAAACTATACAATATATTTTATTTTAAAACTATTTTTATTTTTGAATTGGAATCTGACTCAATCAATTACCATATAAATATATTTACATGGATTTCCATACAACGCATATATTCACAATAATGATAAATAATCGTTAAACTTCCGCACATTATCCAGAGTGCATTCTACCACTATATAAGCATTAAAATAAATAAATAACATTTATATAGTCTATCAACCCATCGATTGACATATAATTAAATTCAGGGGAGTTGTGAATAAATTACCATCCCCAGACTCGTGTGGGGTTTCAAACAACAACAGTCTATTTAAAATCATCACTGGTTAATTACCTTAATCAGTCCTAATTCGATTAGAATTATTTTTCCGATTAACCAATTTTCACTGTTTAAATTATAAATAAATATTTATAATTTAATTTCAATTACCACATTAATGTTAACATTATTTTTAATATGTTAATCATTATAACAATCATAATCAATTTTCAACACAACCAAATTTCCACAGTACAATCCAAACAAACAATCATGGTTTGTAAAATAAATGGTGTCAGGGGCTCCTAAGCCCCATCTATAACCTTGTATATATTTAACTGTAAAATAATTAGAATGATAAGGAGTTCTCACGTTGGTTTCCACTCCGTCAATCTTTATTTGACGATTTAATATCGTTTAGATTTTTATTCGCCTCAAATTCCGAGTTGCTCCAGATTTGTTCAAGTCAATTCTATGTTGTAGATATGGAATTTTAGATTCCAACGCTTTTAGTTTCACTCCATTATGATTTGATTTGAGAATGTTATGATAATTTAAACTTTCGATTACAATTTAAAATACTTGTAACATAATTAATTTTATAAACCTTTCTCTGTCACCTTAACATAAATTTAGGCCACACTAATTTTCTTTGCTCCTGAGTCGTCTTTCTCCTTCAGTAACTACGAACCCATCCTCGTCTTCAAACCCTTCGCGACGCACACATCCCCGAGCTCTGTGACCACGATCGGCCATCACCATTCAACTCGTCGAAGCGCCAGCTCCCTCCGCCGCCAACCACTCGTAGTTTGCCACCCCAAATGCGCCAGAATTTGACTTTGAACTTCGGCTCTTTGTAGCCAAAATCCGAGATGCTCACCCAATAAAAATCGATCATACCCGTTCACAATGAAGATCTCACCTAGCTCTAGAGAATTGAATTGGGAGTTTTTGATATTAGGTGATGTATTAAGAGAATTTCATGGAGGAAGAATGAAGCTTCTCGTTCGTTCAAGCAGAAAGCAGCGGCAGTCTAAAATTTGACCGCGTGAGATAAAAGATATGTCCCCCTTTAATCAATTTTTATTTTATTTAATTTCCAAAAATACCTGTTTGCTGATACGAACTCCAAATCGAACCCAACGACTGTCGTCCCTAGCTAAATACCCCCATTATGAACATAATACGATATGTCCCGTAAGCTAATTCTAATCAGTTTTCATCAAAATTAAAATATCAATCAATGTATATTGAATTTAAACGTACATTTTAATTTACCAGGGCCACATACTGACTCCGAAAATTACAAAAAATAATAATCTAGCTATGTTTTGATGATACGGTCCTAACAAAACTAGTTTCGTCGAACTTAGAGATCGTTTGAAAAATGGTCATTTTCCAGTCGATTACATTTAAACCGAATTGACAAAACACTTTTAAATTCACCGCGCTCACATATTAATTCCAAAAATTATGAAATTTGAAACCTAACAATATTTTTACATTTCGGATCCAATAAAATTGGTTTTGTCGAAAACGGAGGTCGTTTGCAAAATTGCTATTTTTAAGGGCTATATATTATATTGAAAATAAGGCTAAGGTCCCTAAAACTTATTGAAATTGTAACAACCCGTAAAATGCGAGCCAGTTTGAAATTTTTATTTCGGCAATTTTAGCGAATATCGAATATTCAAAATATATTATTTTAAATAATATCGTCGAAAAATTTATTTTGAATATAATTAGAACGAATATATTTATACGCGTCGTCGTTAGAATATAAATATTTATATATAATTATAAATAGAATTGAAAATGGCGCGGTAGTTCGATAATTCGATTTCAAACTTCAATTGAATGTACCGGGTGCAAAACAATCCGGATTTTAGTGAAACCAAAAATAATGGAATCTAATAGTGAATATCTTTCCAACGAATCCGAAAAATCAAGATTTCATATCGGGAATCAAAAGATATGTCCAGTTGAAAATTCTGAATAGTCGCTATGGAATTCAGGCCCTTAAAAATGGACATTTTGCAAATGACCTCGGATTTCGACGAAACCACTTTTGTTGGGTCCGGGATGTCAAACTATTGCTAAGTTTCAAATTTCATAATTTTTCGAATCAATATGTGAGCGTGGCAAAAGAAAACGCGTTTGACCAGTTTCTATTGAATTTAATCGACTGGGAATTGGCCATTTTTCAAACGATCTCAGAATTCGACGAAACTAGTTTTGTTAGGACCGTATCGTCAATACGAAGCTAGAAAATATTTTTCTGGAATTTTTCTAGTTAGTATGTGACCCCGGTAATTTGAAATGTACGTTTAAAATTCAATATAAGGATTTAAAGTGTAAATTCAACGAAAACTGATCGTAACGATCAAACCAGCTTACGATACATATCCCATTGTGTTCGGAATGGGGGTAAAACGCTATGGACGACAGGCGGTGGACCTCGTTTCGAGGTCATAAGTAAAAGTCAACCCTTTGGCAAAAATTTAATAATTAAATAATAAAAAAAAATAAAAAAAATAGAATCCCTCCTTTTCTCTTCTGTTTGGCCCCCCCCCCCCCGTTTCATTATACCAGAACGAAATAAAAAAAAAATAGAAAACCCTAAGTTCATCGAATCGCGCCGCCTGACCCTCAACCCGCCGACGAGCCCTTCGCCGAAGCCCCCACCGCCAGACTTCCTCCCTCCAGACGCCGCCGACATCGAATCGAAGCAACCCTCGAACCCCTGCCGCGAACCTCCACGAACGCCTCATCGCGAGCACCACTGGACCACCGCCGACTCCTCCTCCTCCCATTCGAAATCTCGGTGAGTGTTTAAGTTATTTTGTTTTGTTTTTATTTTTGTTTTAACAGTGAATTGAAAACTGTATTTTTTATATAATTTAAAAACTGTTTTGTTTTTTAAAAAGAATAAAACTGGATTTTTATTTTAAGTTATAAAAACTGTTTTTTTTTATATAAAGTTTTAAAACTGTCTTTTTTTTTTGGGATAAAAAAAAACTGCATTTTAATAAAAGAGAAACTGATTTTTTGAAAAGAAAATAAAAACTGATTTTTAGTTTTAAGGATAAAAACTGCATTTTTGAAAGAATAAAAAAACTGCATTTTTTAAAAAGTAAAAAAACTGCATTTTTTAAAAAGTAAAAAACTGCATTTTTGAAAGAAGAAAAAAACTGCATTTTCGAAAGAATAAAAAAAAACTGCATTTTTATAAAAGAGTTTTAAAAACATAATTTTTGAAAAGAAAAATAAAAACTGAATCTTTTAAAAGATAAAAACTGTTTTGTTTTTAAAAGAGTTAAAACTGAATTTTTAGAAAAAAAAGAAAGGAAAACTGATTTTAAAAATGAATTTAAAAACTGATTTTTATGAAGTAATAAAACTGATTTAAAAAGGCAAAAACTATTTTTTTTTAAATATATAAACTGTATTTTTAAAGAAAGAAAAACTGATTTTTCTAAAAGGCAAAAACTGTTTTGATGGAAACTAAAAACAGTTTTAAAAAAAAAGGGATTATAAAAGCAGTTTTGAAAGAATAATAAAAATATAATCTTTATATTTAATAGCGAAGTCAAAATGCAATCTTTATATATTGAATAACATAGTAAAAATTCGATTTTTACCTATGTAGAGGATACAGTCAACGAAAGCAACAAGAAGGCGAAATAGGCGAAGGTTTCTATTAAGAAAAATCGTGTTATTGGAAAGCTATTGGTGAGGATTTCTCACTCTTCAATTTCTTTTTATAATTTTATATATGTGTTGAAAGTGGAAGTGAATTGCTATATATAAATACCTATATATATATATACGCCCCTCGTCCACAAACCATGGACGATATTTATTGGTTGAAATTGTTGTGAAAATTGATTGATAGCGAAGTGAAATAACATATATATGAAAAGTGAAATTTATATATATAGCAAAGTGAAAATATCGAATATATGAAAAGTAAAATTTATATATATAGCGAAGTGAAAATATCGAATATATGAAAAGTGAAATTTATATATATATAGCGAAGTGAAAATATCGAATATATGAAAAGTGAAATTTATATATATAGCGAAGTGAAAATATCGAATATATGAAAAGTGAAATTTATATATATAGCGAAGTGAAAATATCGAATAAATTGAAAGTGAAAATATCGGATATATTGAAAGTGAAAATATTCGAATTGAAAACAATGTATATGAAATATTCAAATTGAAAACGATATATATATATATATATATATATATGAAATGAAAACGATGCATATGAAATATTCGAATTGAATTGAATAGAAAATGAATTCGAATTGAAATGAATAGAAAATGAATTCGAATTGAATTGAAATAGAAAATGAATTCGAATTGAATTGAATAGAAAACGAATTCGAATTGAATTGAATAGAAAACGAATTCGAATTGAATTGAATAGAAAACGAATTCGAATTGAATTGAATAGAAAACGAATTCGAATTGAAATGAATAGAAAATGAATTCGAATTGAATTGAAATAGAAAATGAATTCGAATTGAATTGAATAGAAAACGAATTCGAATTGAATTGAATAGAAAACGAATTCGAATTGAATTGAATAGAAAACGAATTCGAATTGAATTGAATAGAAAACGAATTCGAATTGAATTGAATAGAAAACGAATTCGAATTGAATTGAATAGAAAACGAATTCGAATTGAATAGAAAACGAATTCGAATTGAATTGAATAGAAAACGAATTCGAATTGAATTGAATAGAAAACGAATTCGAATTGAATTGAATAGAAAACGAATTCGAATTGAATTGAATAGAAAATAAATTCGAATTGAATTGACTAGAAAACGAATTCGAATTGAATTGAATAGAAAACGAATTCGAAATGAATTGAATTGAAAACGAATTCAAATTGAATTGAAATTTGAATTGAATAGAAATGAATTTTAAAACGAATCTATAAAGAAGAATTCAATTGTGATTTGAATTGAAAAGGAAGTTGAAAATGTTTTTGAAACGAATTCAAAACTATTTATATAATTCGTTTTAAATAGAAATCGACGAAATATATATTATATATATTATATATATAATAAATGGCCTGAATAGAACGCGCCGCGCTGTGGTAGTTCGCGAATTTCGACCATTGACTTCGAACGGACATTACGGGAGATCCGACCGTCGGATTCTCCTGAAATCAGAACCGTTGGGTTCGTATCGAAAAGAGCTTTCTAAGGAATATTAGAAATTTGAAATCTAACGGTTGGATTTGGAATTACGTCCAAATCAAATTTGAAAAAGGTCGTTGTAAGTGCAGTTCGATGGCCATTGATGGAAATCGACCGTACAGGCCTTGATAAAATTAATAAAAATAGTAATAATTTGTGTAAAATCATAAGAAATGATTTGGGAAGAATTGGGATGAAAAACTCCATATTTGAAAAGATAAAAATAGATTTTTATCGAAATGAACTAGTTATTAACTAGAAAAATAATCCAATGGTTAAAAATAAATAAATTGGATTAGATTTGAATTGAAATTATCTATGGATATTTTCGATATTGGATTCCGTGATTACAGATATTGTGATGGGAATTTGGAAGATATCGATATCGTTATTCCCGATATGATATCTGTTGGTTTCAGGATTTGATGTTAAATATAAGTCAACACTCTCTCTATTTAAAACCTTATATTTAATGTCAAATTTGATTGATTGATGGTTTGGATTGTGCTCGACCAGTTTATGAGCAGAATATGCTTTTACATTTAGCATTGGGTTGGGTTGAAAATATCTGTGTGCTAACGCCTTGTGAAACACTTCACGATTTGACGATAATGTGTTTAGCGATGTTGTGTTCATTTCAAATTTAACGAATGATTGTGAAATGATATTTTTCTTAAGTGAAAAGAAATGTATTCCCGATTTTGGACAGGGAATGTTTTATAAAAAAAATGTTTTATAAAACAGAAAGGATTTCGAGGCCCAAAACCCGATGATTTCTAAAATGATTTAGAAATGTATTATATGTTACATTGTGGTTCATCGCGTATTCGATCAGTTGCTATTAATGATGTATCTGTTTGGTGGCGGAGAATTTATTCTCTTGCTTAACACCCTTCTTTGAGACGTACGAGCTCAAAGGTTATGTGATTAATAGTGACTGATCATATGCGTGAATTACAGATGTGAAGTACTATATTTTGAAAGTACTTGTGATTATTATGTTGTGAAATGATTTTCCCTACTTCGGGATATGAAATGATTTAGTATGTGGCTAAAGATCGGGTAACCCTGAGACTAAAAGTATGGGTGAGAGGGCGGTGTATGCTCTCCATGAGGGGGAGGTGCATCGTCGGTGTAGCCTACTCCTACGTGGGGTAGGTGCACATATATATATCGAGTTGCGAGGTGCGTACCCTTTGCCTTGTCGATGGGGAGCACGATATTTGGTTGCATACTTGTTTGTATGCAATGTTATGTTTTGGAATTCACATTTCCAAATGATTTGATTTGAGATCCCGAAGTGAAATCTACTTTGATATAGAAAGTTAGATATGTATTTCAAATGATTTGAAATAAGAAATCGGGAATAAAATCCAAAGGAATAATTTCTGTAAATTGAATTGGATTTGGAAAATCTAAGTGTTGTGATTAATCTAAGTGGGTAGATTGGGATATTGCATGTTGTGTGATGCATAGTAGATCCATATATCTATATTGATTGTTGCTTATACACTGGCTTTCATGGGGGTAAACCCGTTCCGCGAAAGTGGCGTGGTCCCGTGATTTGCCTTATTTTTAAACAAGTTTAACAACTGTTTTTGAGTTCTCACACCAGTCCCATGACTGACCTGTAGTTTGCTTTTCCCTTGCGAACTCGGGTGCCCCTATTTTCCACACGGGCAGTCGAGTAGTTTTATTTTGCAGATGTATTGAGCAGGATTCTGGATTGAAGCTTTAAGCTGTGTCCAGGCATTTACAGTCTTCCGCTGTGTAGTTTATATTTCCGCTGTGCATTGTATTACATTTATGTAAATTTATCTTCCGCTGTGTATTATTTTCGATATACTCTGATATTCTGTACTCTGATGTAACATTATTATGATGTTTATTGAAGTCTTCTGTTATTTGTTCTGATGTGTTGTATACCCAAAGTTAGCGTATGCGGGATTCGAACGGTCTTGGTCGGTTTAGCGATCGATTAGGTCCGGGCGAAACCCGTGTCGTTACAACGTGGTATCAGAGCTTTGGTTAAACTCAAATCTTTGGGGTACAACTCGTTAGAACTGAACAAAAGACTCATCAGAGGTAGGATTAGTAATGTCCTATAAAAGAATCCTCATTAGAAATAGAATCAGTAGCATTCTAGAATGAGTGTCTCGTTAGAGATGGGGTTAGAAATGCCCCAGAATGAGTCGAGAGTTATTTGTTTATAAATAACGTATTTGTGATTATATATATAATCTGGTCTTAGAAAATATGATTTTAAATATATAAAATTATATATTTGAAAATATAATCAATTAATTGATTGATGTTTGTGTTGTTGGTTTACTTGTTTGATAATTTTTAACCATTTAGCCAATTGAACCAAATAGTAAATTGTATTGAAAATTGGTCGCATTTGCTTGCATATACATATACTTACATTGAACAGGTCATAGCAAGGAGGCTAGAGCCGAAGAATAAAATTTGTTTGCCCGACAAATAGGTACATGTTTACTACATGATTTACTGTTTTGTTTGGGTGATGATGATTTTATGAGCCTATTGGCTAGCCGCTTGGCTTTTTCTTTTTCTTTTTGAGATCTGAAGGACCGGGGAAGCTATTTGAAATTCCCCGATGCTCCCGGTGCAGGGGAGGTTATGGCGAAATTTTTCGAAAATTTAGGGTGTTAGCCAAATTTTTGAAATTTTGAAAATTCTCAGAAACTAAAGAGTTGGAGAATGGAAGCCAGATCGAGCGTGGAGTTAATTAATCAAACCACTTTCGACTTTGTTCCTTTTCGGGGACGAAAAGTTTTAAGTGGGGGAGATTGTAACAACCCGTAAAATGCGAGCCAGTTTGAAATTTTTATTTCGGCAATTTTAGCGAATATCGAATATTCAAAATATATTATTTTAAATAATATCATCGAAAAATTTATTTTGAATATAATTAGAACGAATATATTTATACGCGTCGTCGTTAAAATATAAATATTTATATATAATTATAAATAGAATTGAAAATGGCGCGGTAGTTCGATAATTCGATTTCAAACTTCAATTGAATGTACCGGGTGCAAAACAATCCGGATTTTAGTGAAACCAAAAATAATGGAATCTAATAGTGAATATCTTTCCAACGAATCCGAAAAATCAAGATTTCATATCGGGAATCAAAAGATATGTCCAGTTGAAAATTCTGAATAGTCGCTATCGAATTCAGGCCCTTAAAAATGGACATTTTGCAAATGACCTCGGATTTCGACGAAACCACTTTTGTTGGGTCCGGGATGTCAAACTATTGCTAAGTTTCAAATTTCATAATTTTTCGAATCAATATGTGAGCGTGGCAAAAGAAAACGCGTTTGACCAGTTTCTATTGAATTTAATCGACTGGGAATTGGCCATTTTTCAAACGATCTCAGAATTCGACGAAACTAGTTTTGTTAGGACCGTATCGTCAATACGAAGCTAGAAAATATTTTTCTGGAATTTTTCTAGTTAGTATGTGACCCCGGTAATTTGAAATGTACGTTTAAAATTCAATATAAGGATTTAAAGTGTGAATTCAACGAAAACTGATCGTAACGATCAAACCAGCTTACGATACATATCCCATTGTGTTCGGAATGGGGGTAAAACGCTATGGACGACAGGCGGTGGACCTCGTTTCGAGGTCATAAGTAAAAGTCAACCCTTTGGCAAAAATTTAATAATTAAATAATAAAAAAATAATAAAAAATAGAATCCCTCCTTTTCTCTTCTGTTTGCCCCCCCCCCCCCCCCCCCGTTTCATTATACCAGAACGAAATAAAAAAAAATAGAAAACCCTAAGTTCATCGAATCGCGCCGCCTGACCCTCAACCCGCCGACGAGCCCTTCGCCGAAGCCCCCACCGCCAGACTTCCTCCCTCCATACGCCGCCGACATCGAATCGAAGCAACCCTCGAACCCCTGCCGCGAACCTCCACGAACGCCTCATCGCGAGCACCACTGGACCACCGCCGACTCCTCCTCCTCCCATTCGAAATCTCGGTGAGTGTTTAAGTTATTTTGTTTTGTTTTTATTTTTGTTTTAACAGTGAATTGAAAACTGTATTTTTTATATAATTTAAAAACTGTTTTGTTTTTTAAAAAGAATAAAACTGAATTTTTATTTTAAGTTATAAAAACTGTTTTTTTTTATATAAAGTTTTAAAACTGTCTTTTTTTTTGGGATAAAAAAAAAACTGCATTTTAATAAAAGAGACTGATTTTTTGAAAAGAAAATAAAAACTGATTTTTAGTTTTAAGGATAAAAACTGCATTTTTGAAAGAATAAAAAAACTGCATTTTTTAAAAAGTAAAAAAACTGCATTTTTTAAAAAGTAAAAAACTGCATTTTTGAAAGAAGAAAAAAACTGCATTTTTGAAAGAATAAAAAAAAACTGCATTTTTATAAAAGAGTTTTAAAAACATAATTTTTGAAAAGAAAAATAAAAACTGAATCTTTTAAAAGATAAAAACTGTTTTGTTTTTAAAAGAGTTAAAACTGAATTTTTAGAAAAAAAAGAAAGGAAAACTGATTTTAAAAATGAATTTAAAAACTGATTTTTATGAAGTAATAAAACTGATTTAAAAAGGCAAAAACTATTTTTTTTTAAATATATAAACTGTATTTTTAAAGAAAGAAAAACTGATTTTTCTAAAAGGCAAAAACTGTTTTGATGGAAACTAAAAACAGTTTTAAAAAAAAGGGATTATAAAAGCAGTTTTGAAAGAATAATAAAAATATAATCTTTATATTTAATAGCGAAGTCAAAATGCAATCTTTATATATTGAATAACATAGTAAAAATTCGATTTTTACCTATGTAGAGGATACAGTCAACGAAAGCAACAAGAAGGCGAAATAGGCGAAGGTTTCTATTAAGAAAAATCGTGTTATTGGAAAGCTATTGGTGAGGATTTCTCACTCTTCAATTTCTTTTTATAATTTTATATATGTGTTGAAAGTGGAAGTGAATTGCTATATATAAATACCTATATATATATATATATATATATATATATACGCCCCTCGTCCACAAACCATGGACGATATTTATTGGTTGAAATTGTTGTGAAAATTGATTGATAGCGAAGTGAAATAACATATATATGAAAAGTGAAATTTATATATATAGCAAAGTGAAAATATCGAATATATGAAAAGTGAAATTTATATATATAGCGAAGTGAAAATATCGAATATATGAAAAGTGAAATTTGTATATATATAGCGAAGTGAAAATATCGAATATATGAAAAGTGAAATTTATATATATAGCGAAGTGAAAATATCGAATATATGAAAAGTGAAATTTATATATATAGCGAAGTGAAAATATCGAATAAATTGAAAGTGAAAATATCGGATATATTGAAAGTGAAAATATTCGAATTGAAAACAATGTACATGAAATATTCGAATTGAAAACGATATATATATATATATATATATATATATATATATATATATATTTATGAAATGAAAACGATGCATATGAAATATTCGAATTGAATTGAATAGAAAATGAATTCGAATTGAAATGAATAGAAAATGAATTCGAATTGAATTGAAATAGAAAATGAATTCGAATTGAATTGAATAGAAAACGAATTCGAATTGAATTGAATAGAAAACGAATTCGAATTGAATTGAATAGAAAACGAATTCGAATTGAATTGAATAGAAAACGAATTCGAATTGAAATGAATAGAAAATGAATTCGAATTGAATTGAAATAGAAAATGAATTCGAATTGAATTGAATAGAAAACGAATTCGAATTGAATTGAATAGAAAACGAATTCGAATTGAATAGAATAGAAAACGAATTCGAATTGAATTGAATAGAAAACGAATTCGAATTGAATTGAATAAAAAACGAATTCGAATTGAATTGAATAGAAAACGAATTCGAGTTGAATTGAATAGAAAACGAATTCGAATTGAATTGAATAGAAAACGAATTCCAATTGAATTGAATAGAAAACGAATTCGAATTGAATTGAATAGAAAACGAATTCGAATTGAATTGAATAGAAAACGAATTCGAATTGAATTGAATAGAAAACGAATTCGAATTGAATTGAATAGAAAACGAATTCGAATTGAATTGAATAGAAAACGAATTCGAATTGAATTGACTAGAAAACGAATTCGAATTGAATTGAATAGAAAACGAATTCGAAATGAATTGAATTGAAAACGAATTCGAATTGAATTGAAATTTGAATTGAATAGAAATGAATTTTAAAACGAATCTATAAAGAAGAATTCAATTGTGATTTGAATTGAAAAGGAAGTTGAAAATGTTTTTGAAACGAATTCAAAACTATTTATATAATTCGTTTTAAATAGAAATCGACGAAATATATATTATATATATAATAAATGGCCTGAATAGAACGCGCCGCGCTGCGGCAGTTCGCGAATTTCGACCATTGACTTCGAACGGACATTACGGGAGATCCGACCGTCGGATTCTCCTGAAATCAGAACCGTTGGGTTCGTATCAAAAAGAGCTTTCTAAGGAATATTAGAAATTTGAAATATAACGGTTGGATTTGGAATTACGTCCAAATCAAATTTGAAAAAGGTCGCTGTAAGTGCAGTTCGATGGCCATTGATGGAAATCGACCGTACAGGCCTTGATAAAATTAATAAAAATAGTAATAATTTGTGTAAAATCATAAGAAATGATTTGGGAAGAATTGGGATGAAAAACTCCATATTTGAAAAGATAAAAATAGATTTTTATCGAAATGAACTAGTTATTAACTAGAAAAATAATCCAATGGTTAAAAATAAATAAATTGGATTAGATTTGAATTGAAATTATCTATGGATATTTTCGATATTGGATTCCGTGATTACAGATATTGTGATGGGAATTTGGAAGATATCGATATCGTTATTCCCATTATGATATTTGTTGGTTTCAGGATTTGATGTTAAATATAAGTCAACACTCTCTCTATTTAAAACCTTATATTTAATGTCAAATTTGATTGATTGATGGTTTGGATTGTGCTCGACCAGTTTATGAGCAGAATATGCTTTTACATTTAGCATTGGGTTGGGTTGAAAATATCTGTGTGCTAACGCCTTGTGAAACACTTCACGATTTGACGATAATGTGTTTAGCGATGTTGTGTTCATTTCAAATTTAACGAATGATTGTGAAATGATATTTTTCTTAAGTGAAAAGAAATGTATTCCCGATTTTGGACAGGGAATGTTTTATAAAAAAAATGTTTTATAAAACAGAAAGGATTTCGAGGCCCAAAACCCGATGATTTCTAAAATGATTTAGAAATGTATTATATGTTACATTGTGGTTCATCGCGTATTCGATTAGTTGCTATTAATGATGTATCTGTTTGGTGGCGGAGAATTTATTCTCTTGCTTAACACCCTTCTTTGAGACGTACGAGCTCAAAGGTTATGTGATTAATAGTGACTGATCATATGCGTGAATTACAGATGTGAAGTACTATATTTTGAAAGTACTTGTGATTATTATGTTGTGAAATGATTTTCCCTACTTCGGGATATGAAATGATTTAGTATGTGGCTAAAGATCGGGTAACCCTGAGACTAAAAGTATGGGTGAGAGGGAGGTGTATGCTCTCCATGAGGGGGAGGTGCATCGTCGGTGTAGCCTACTCCTACGTGGGGTAGGTGCACATATATATATCGAGTTGCGAGGTGCGTACCCTTTGCCTTGTCGATGGGGAGCACGATATTTGGTTGCATACTTGTTTGTATGCATTGTTATGTTTTGGAATTCACATTTCCAAATGATTTGATTTGAGATCCCGAAGTGAAATCTACTTTGATATAGAAAGTTAGATATGTATTTCAAATGATTTGAAATAAGAAATCGGGAATAAAATCCAAAGGAATAATTTCTGTAAATTGAATTGGATTTGGAAAATCTAAGTGTTGTGATTAATCTAAGTGGGTAGATTGGGATATTGCATGTTGTGTGATGCATAGTAGATCCATATATCTATATTGATTGTTGCTTATACACTGGCTTTCATGGGGGTAAACCCGTTCCGCGAAAGTGGCGTGGTCCCGTGATTTGCCTTATTTTTAAACAAGTTTAACAACTGTTTTTGAGTTCTCACACCAGTCCCATGACTGACCTGTAGTTTGCTTTTCCCTTGCGAACTCGGGTGCCCCTATTTTCCACACGGGCAGTCGAGTAGTTTTATTTTGCAGATGTATTGAGCAGGATTCTGGATTGAAGCTTTAAGCTGTGTCCAGGCATTTACAGTCTTCTGCTGTGTAGTTTATATTTCCGCTGTGCATTGTATTACATTTATGTAAATTTATCTTCCGCTGTGTATTATTTTCGATATACTCTGATATTCTGTACTCTGATGTAACATTATTATGATGTTTATTGAAGTCTTCTGTTATTTGTTCTGATGTGTTGTATACCCAAAGTTAGCGTATGCGGGATTCGAACGGTCTTGGTCGGTTTAGCGATCGATTAGGTCCGGGCGAAACCCGTGTCGTTACAGAAATACACGCCACATCCCTGTTATGTTTCATTTTCAATCCCGCCCCATATTTTCACTTGGTCCTCCTCCTTTCCAGGGACTTCCGCCTTCCCACTTCAAACATTACGCCTTCTACGTATTTCTGCCAAAAAAAATGCGCCTCCAAGTAAAATAAAAATAAAAAATCTAAAATCTGGAAATAATCCCTGAAGTCCATGAAAATAAAAAAATAGTTGCATATATGTATGCAACTATTTCCTATGGTTGCATACATATATGCAACTTTTTGAATACGCATACACATATGTACAGACGCCTCTTGAATAACCGCATACATATATGCAGTTTTTCTGTATATCTGCATACATATGTGCATATATGTGAAAATATATGTAAAAGTGAAAAAGTTGCTCGTGCGTGTGATGTTTTCAAATAAATGCTTGGGAAGATGCATGTACTTACAATATGCGCATACATGTATGCATTTGTACTGCAGTTTTGACGCAGAATTGAAATAAAGGCATGCATGTATGTAACTAATTGAATTATATGCATCTTTTGATGCATTTTACTGCATTTCGTTGTTTTTGTGTAATTTTTGATCTTGACATTGTTTTTGATGTTTTTTCACCTGAATTTTTTCACGATTAATTTTTTTAATTAATTACGAATTAATGTTTTTTTTTGTTTTTTTAGTGTACTTTCGAAAAAATAGGGACTAAATTTACAATAAGTTTATGACCGGACTTGAGCCTAATTTAAAACGTTAATAGGGACCTATAAAAAATGCACCCTATATTATATCCTATGGCGACTATTTTAAATTTTAAACTGGACATAATTTACAATTTATAAAGTGAAATCTCAGTTTCTTACATTCGTTAGAAAGATATAGCTAAACAGATTCAAATGTTTTTGGTTTTACTGAAATCTGATTTATACTGAATTATATATATTCATTTGAAAATTAAAATCGAATTTTCAAACTACCGTGCCATTTCAAACTCTATTTATAATTAAAATAAATTTATTCGTTCTAACTTCATTTAAAATAAATTTTTATCTTTATTATTTAAAATAAATCATTTTAAATATTCAAAATCCATTTAAATAGCTAAAATAAAAAATTTAAATTGGTTCTGAAAATCCGGGTTGTTACACATGCGTAGTAGGTCTTATTTTTCTGGATAAGTAGAGATTACGAAAAAGTCATTCCCTTGTACATTTCTATAGAAATGTACTATATGAAAGGTAGCCCCTTTCCAACATTATATGGAATCCATTCTCCGTATGTGCATATGCTAATTTTTTTTTGTAGAGTCTACCATACCCAAAGATTAATAATGGTAATGATCATGGATATTTTACGGTCTTATTTTAATATGATTTTATACAATGGGTCAATAGAAATAATATCGCTATTTTACTAATGTAAGGTAAAAATTCGGCATTGTTTATGTGTGGCATGGTTTTATGAGATATCTTTTCTTTCTAAAGAATTTATTGTTTATTAGATAAATAAATTGTTGCGGTGTGAGTTTTCCCGCTTTGGTAATGCAGACTGATCTAGGTGTTATTTTCCTTGATTCAAAGGTCAGACCGAGTACTTTTATTTCGATCAGAATAATATTTACCTATACTTTGTAATTTTTTAATTTTTTTGTGTATTTGTGTGTGTATATATCAATTTTACAAAATTATTTAATAAAGTTTTATTATGATAAAAAAGGGACGGTTTGGCTTAAGTCCTTCTTAAGTTTCAAAAAACACCAAACATCATTAACAAAAAAGTATGTAAATTATGTCCTTAAAATTAATTTACCAAATAATTGCATAACTTATGCAATTATTCAATGAATAATTGCAGACATTATGTAATTATATTAAAAAGTAATAGGCAATCCCGCAACTATTCTATAAAAATTTGAGTAAAATTCTGCAATTATTCATAAAAAAATGCACAAATATCCAAAATTATTCAAAGAATAATGGCAGATATTTATATAAAATTTGGGTAAAACTACGTAAATGTTGCAGTTATTCGCTAAACAATGATATAATTATACATGACTATTCAATAATTAAATTCTAGGAATTGAATTTACAATCATTTTATAGAATCAGTTTTCATGTATTAAATTTGATTTTGAAAACCTATGCCTAATATTCATTGATATACATATATATAATCTATCTTTAAATGATTTTACAATGATCAATTTATTTTACAAAGAAATGGATTTTCAAAGTTAAACAAATTTATTTTTTTCCAAAAATACAAAGAGTTGTCGGCATGCTCTACCCCTATATGTCAACATATTAACCGTGATTTCCAAGAAATAAATTTCAAAAGAAGCGTACTTTCATATTTTCTCTTCGCACATGGACATGACCATTGTCCCCTATAAATGCCATATGTAACGTCCCGCATTTTCTGTGACTGGATATTTAATATATTTTATTATATTAAATGCCAAATTAGAATTATAAATGGAATTATAATATATAATTTGTTTATTAGAAACGAAGTTGAATATATAATTTATATTTATATTTAAAACGAGCTCGAAACAAGGCAGTAGTACGTAATATTGAATTTTGAACTTCAATTGAATATACAGAATCCATTTTAAGTCGGATTTCTATGAAACAAGAATTGTTTGAGTCTAATTAATAATAATTTTCTAGCGGAAGAGAAAATTCGAGATTCCATCTTATAAATTGTAAGTTATGTCAAAATCAAAATTTAAAATAATTGTTGTGGATTCCTTAATAAATTATAATGTTTATTTTATTTAATAAATAGAAATTTGGATATCGTTAAATTTGAAAATATTATCGTTAAGCTATAAATTTCATATTCGCTTTTATTGGAAGTGATATACTATTTTATTGGGATATATATGATAATAATAATTTATTATTAAATTGGAAATTTTTGGAATTTTATAATATTATATCAATATTATATAAGCGTTATAAATAACTGTTTTTCAAACAGCCTCTTTTCCAATGAAACGAACTTTATTGGAATGTGTATAGTTAATTATTGCTATATTTCTAGTTTGAAAATAAACGGAGTTGTTTTATCGGTAGACGAAATTTAAGGGTAACCGATGAATAAATTGAGAGCTAAATAACGTCCTTTTGCAAATGGAGTCCGTTTTCCATGAAATTTAATTCGTTGGGACCGCAACGTCAAAACGTAGTAGTGTATTTATTTTCATTGCATTTGGAGTTTGGACATAGCCGTGTGTATCTTAAACGTTAACTTAAATAACGTGATAAATTAAATAACCAAATTAAAATGAAAACGTCAAATCAAACAAAAATTTATATATAAATTAAAAATATCAAATTCCTATTTCTTTATGTCTAGTAACCATCCACCTTGTCACAAGCCTGCAAGGTCCTATCCAAATCAATAGCACTGCCTCAATTGTCACCTAGCACTGTCTAAAGTTTACTCAATACAAGATATTATTGCATACTTGTGTAATGTAGTTTATTTTCCCCAAGAATCCAACCACCGAATACTGTATATGCAAATATAAAAATCTAGGAAGAATTTTGCAAATTAAAATAAATCTTGGACTTTGATCACACCCTAACCCATCTACCATAACCTATCGACCGTAGTAACCTGAAATGAAAGTTTAGGCTTGTCCATTTTCAATTGTACAAACCTGCAAAACCCATACCCCATTCATTTTCAATTGTACAAAAATTTCAAAACTTAAGGACTAAGAGATTAGGCAGTACACACCTAAGTTGAATAACGCAGCCATCCTACAGAAATGAAAACACACTGGTCTACTGTATAAATTTGAAGCCTACCCTCTACCGATATTACAAAGATAGCTTAAGGACTGTATTTCGTTTTCACCATTTCCATCACTGCAAAACCCATAACCATATCGTAACATTTATGAAAACATAATATATCTAAGAGTATGGCTAAAACAGAGTAGAATAATACGTGATAGTTATCCCCTCCATTTCCCTATATATATAGGGCGTCTTCTCCACTTTTTCTCCAGAAAACAATTGAAACCATCACCAATTCATTTGTAGGTTTTACAAAAAAATATATTCGCTAATGATGTGTAAACTGAAACATATGTGTTATTGGAGACCAACTGCTCTGTGAAGGGTTGGCCAGTTTTTGTCGTGGCCTTTCATTTGAATAGCAAGAATGGAAGTTGAGAAACCCAGAGAAGGGAGAACTAGCAAGCACGAATTAGTTCTGTAGTCGAATAGGAGATTGGTGAGAGGTCTGCTGGTGTTGGACAGCGGTCCGGCGGAGAACAGATGGTCGGCATGCTGGTGGGTACTCCGGTGGTCAGGGAGGTTGCGCGGGTGACGGAAGACGTGATACGAAGGGGTGTTCCGGCAAGGCTGGCGAAGTCCTGAGGCGGTTCCAGTGGGCTTGAGTTAGAGAAATGGACGAGTAATGGTGAGGGACGGTTTTGGCATTCACGAGAGAAAAATAAAGAGGGAGCAGCAGCTTTAAGGTAGACAATGGAGAAGAAATACTTAATGTGGTCCTAAATGATATTAATGGGCCTAATCATGCTTAATTATTTAACGTAAGCAACTTCTTAATTTTATATTAAGTTATCAATATAATATAACATAACCAGTTTGTTTACAACATTTGACTAAACATGTTTTAAAGTCCTAATCCATTTTAATGTGACCAATCCTAACTCCTAGTAGTGTGCTTTTTACATATGATATGGTCTCGTAACTGAGAAGGTCCAGTCCATGCCTAATTATAATTATACACAGCCTAATCATGTTTAGTATTGGACCTAATTAAATTTTAATTTGCTTAATCCTAATCCTATTCTAACATTAGTAGTATACATATTGGCCTTTAAAAATAGATTAGTAATAACCCGAAAATCTGGGCCAGTTTAAAATTTTTATTTTGGCAATTTTAGTGAATTTTGATTATTTAAAATGAATTATTTTAAATAATAACGACTAGAAATTTATTTTGAATATAATTCGAATGTAAATATTCGTTTGAATCGTCGATAGAATATAAATATTTATTTATATTTATAAAAGGAATTGAAAATGGCGCGGTAGTTCGATAATTCGATTTTAAACTTCAAATGAACATACCGGGTGCGATAATTCGATTTTTATATATTGAATAGCAGAGTAAAAATTCGATTTTTATATATTGAATAGCAGAGTAAAAATTCGATTTTTATATATTGAATAGCAGAGTAAAAATTCGATTTTTATATACTGAATAGCAAAGTAAAAATTCGATTTTTATATATTGAATAACGAAGTAAAAATTCGATTTTTATATATTGAATAGCGAAGTAAAAATTCGATTTTTATATATTGAATAGCGAAGTAAAAATTCGATTTTTATATATTGAATAGCAAAGTGAAAATTCGATTTTTACATATGTGGAGAATACGGGCAAAGAAAGTGACAAGAGGCAAGAACGGTGGAGATTTTCTACATATGAAGAGTCGTGGCGTTGGATTAGCTATTCTGTGAGAACTTCTCACCTTTAATTTTGTTTTTCTAGTTAATATATATATATACTAGGATGCTGACGGTGTTTAGTAGCACCCGACACCCGTCGTCCACAGACCATGGACAGCTTGTATGCTTATTTGTTTGATTTTGATGTGTAGTTAATTGTGTGATGTGATGTGAAATGAAATAAAATATTTATATAGTTAAAAATATTTTATAGTTAAAAATAGAATTTTTAACGTGTATATGAAATGAAATAAAAATAAACAAATCGGACGATTTGTTTATATACACACATTTGACTGATATTTATTGGGACGATAAATTTTACACATCGCCCAACTGCACAAATAAAATCTGTGTTTGATTGTTTGAAACCCCACACGGGTATTGGGATGATATATGACATACACTAATCCTAATAATTAATTGTATGTCGATCGATTGATTGACAGACTGCTATGAGCGTTAAATATTTATATTTGATGCTTATACAGTGTAGTATGCACTTTGGATGATGGTTGATTATTCATCGTTGTTATTGTGTACATATGGTGTAGAAAATCCATATAATTAACATTATATGGTAATTGATTGGGCTTCATTCCAGTTTTGAATAGAAATATTTGAATAGAAACATTTGAAAAAGAAATATTTGAAAAAGAAATATTTGAATAGAAATATTTGAAGAAGAAATATTTGAAATAGAATATATGAAGCCATGTTGATTAGACTTACGCCATTTTGACGTGAACGATATTTATATCGATTTCATTCATTTTATAATAAATATCGAAAGTGATTTCAAAATCCGATATTTTGAAAAGAATTGAAATTCGAACTGAAACTGAATAGAAATGAATTCGAATTGAAATTGAATATAAATGAATTCGAATTGAAATTGAATATAAATGAATTCGAATTGAAATTGAATTGAACTGAAAATGAACTGAAATTGAATTAGAAATCAATTTGAATTGAAATCAATTTGAAATGAATTTAAAACGAATTTATAAGGAAAATTTCAATTTTGATTTGAATTTGAAATGAAGTTGAAATCGTTTTGAAAACGAATTTAAAACGATTTATATAATACGTTTAAAATGGAAATCGAAGAAGTATATATTATATATATTATAATGGCCTGAATAGAACGCGCTGCGCCGCGGCAGTTCGCGAATTTCGACCATTGACTTCGAATGGATATTGCGGGAGATCCGACTGTCGGATTCTCCTGAAACCGGAACCTTGGGTTCGTATCGAAAAGAGCTTTCTAACGAATATTAGAAATTTGAAATCTAACGGTTGGATTTGGAATTATGTCCAAATCAAATTTGGAAAAGGTCGGTGTAAGTGCAGTTCGATGGCCGTTGATGGAAGTAGACTGTACGGGCCTTGATAAAATTATTAAAATAGTAATAATTTGTGTAAAATCATAAGAAATGATATATGAAGAATTGGGATGAAAAATTCCATATTTGAAAAGATAAAAATAGATTTTTATCGAAATGAACTAGTTTTGAACTAGAATAATAATTTATTTATTTTTAAATAAATAAAGTGAGTTTGAAATGGGTTTGAAATATAACCAGAATTTCCAATAATTGAATTGGAATGGATTTGAATCAAACTTGTCTTTGGAATATTTCGATGTTGGATTTCGGGATTATACAGATGTTGTTATGGAAATTTCAAAGATATATATATATATATATATCGTTATTTCCAATACGATATTCGTTAGTCGTAGAATTTGATATTGAATATAAGCTGGTATATTTTCTATTCAGAGCCTTCTATTTGATATCAAATGTGATTTGGGTTTGTCGTGAATGGTGTCTTCATCAACACTGTTCTTGAACCCAGTTGAGAAAAGATTAAATCTTTTTATTTAGATTTAATGAAGTGTAACAATTAAATGATATTTAATTGGAATTGAACTGGCATTGATTTTTGGGTTTATCGTGAACAGTGTTTTAAATAACACTTGTTCTTTAACCCGATAATTAATGGAATGTGATTTTGGGTTTATCGTGAACCGTGTTTTTAAATGACACTGATTCTTTAACCCAGTTAAAGATTAAAACTAAGTGGAGTTTAATGAATCTTTAATTAGATTGAAAAGATCGAGAATGGAGTATCACCAGTTTTGCTCCAGGCGATAGTTAAATCTTTAATTAGATTTGAACGTGAAATGGTAATTGAATTTACCGATAACAGCGTGGTGTTAGGTATGAAGTATTACCAGTTTTACTTCATGGGATGAATAGGTGGGGATTGGAAATTAAAATAAATGATTACTTCGCTGTGGTTCGCTAATTCCGACTAGTTTGAATTGATATTCAAAAAGGAGATTAAAGAATAAATTTAAAGAATTTATCTTTGATAAAATTAATGGGAACCTTTCCCAAAATATAAGAATATTTGAATAAAAAGAATATTCTGAAGTGGAATGAGGCGTATGTTGTGTTTGTGTAACAATTTTATAATATATACGTGAGTTATTCAGAAAGACCGGGTTTATCCCATTCTGAATAACTGATTCGACGTGGTGTCGAAGATGAAGACGGTGGTTGAAGACCGGAGGTCTTCACGTCGTTTACTGATGATCTTGATTGGGCTGTACACCCAAGAAGATGGAAACAGTTGGTGATCATCCAGACGTACTTGGAGATCGATGGATATGCGGGGTACTAGGTGCCTCCAGTTTCGTTCAGACCTAGAACGGACTTGTAAATGGACTGTGTGTCTGAAATTGGATTTTAGTCCGTGTTATTGATTTCTATTAAATATATATCTGTTTGGCGGCGGAGAATTTATTCTCTTGCTTAATGCCCTTCTCTGAGACGTACGAGCTCAGGGGTTATATACAAATGGATATCAAACGCATAGAGTGAATTGCCTGTGCGGCATGCCTAAGATGCAAATGATCAAGTCTTTTGTTGAAAAGCAAAGTCTTGTGGTTGATGATCAAAGCACCGCCTGTGTGGCATAACTTTGTGTAACATGAATTCGTGAGCCTCACACCCCGGTTGTGAACCAGAAACGGGAGAGGACCTCAGGGAGGGCATGCGTTTCCTTCTAGCTAGGGTGGTGTCAGTGACCTACCAGCCCTGACATTTATATACTTTTCACCTGTGTGGTTGTTTCTGTTGCGAGGCGCCTTGGTTAGATCGGACGATCCGAGTCCGATGGAGCCATTCGTTGGCTCATTTACGCCCCAAAGGGCGGGGAAATGCAGTGTTCAGGAATTTAATCCACATCGGTGGACCGGCCCTGTCGCTCCAAGGCTTGACCAAGTACTTGCCTGAGACATGGGCTAGAATGTCTCGAATCGGTAGAGGACGATCCCTGGCCTCGGTTCATAGATGGAAATCCAACTTCCAAATACGTGACATTTGCGGTTTTATTTGTAAAGCCTAGTATGGCGACATAGTGGGATGGGGCGCTTATGTCGTCTATGATTGATACTTATGATTTGAAGTTGTTTTATACACTATGCACTTATGATAGTATCAAATGATTTGTTTTAAACGTATCAAGCATTCTTGGCTATTATAAGGTAAAAACCCTATCCTCCGGCTTGCGTTGCATTGTGTGATGGGAACTGGGTCTTATAATAGCTTCATTTTTCCTTATTTAGCATTGCGCTGTTTGTTTTATGCACTGGTGTTCTTGGGAGGAAACCAGTTCCGTGTTAGCGGTGTGGTCCCTTCATTTACCTAACTTTAAAATAAAGATTAATAACTGTTTTAGTTCTCACACCATTCCCAAGACTGACCCGGAGTTTATTGTTTTAACCTAAACTCTGGGTGCCCTTATTTTGACACGGGCAGCTAGTAGTTTTGGTTTTGTAGATTCATATTCACAGGATCCTGATTTACAGCTGGAATGATATCCGGAAAGCTTTGTATCCGTATATCTCTTCTGGTTGTGTATTGTATTATTTTCCGCTGCTATGTATTTAAATGTAATTTAAATCTCTAATATTTCTGTGTAATACTTATTCACTTATACTCTGTATATTCTTATATTCTGATGGAATTGTTGTAATAAACAATAAAATGTTCTTCTGTCTGCATTTTGATGTGGCTTGTTCTCGAACTATCCGCGCTTTCCTCACCGGGGAAGTTACGGGTTTTTACAGTTGGTATCAGAGCTTTGATTTACAAAGCTTAGAGAACAAGACACATTAGAACCATACGAAAGAATTCATCAGATATTGGATTAGTAGTATCTAATGGAATGACTCGTTAGAGATGGGATCAGTAGTATCCTAGAACGAGTGTGAAGAGTAGTATTTTTGATAAATTAAAGTTAAAACAAATTTTGTTTTGAAATTTAAATAAATTATTCGTATTTGAATATTTATTTTAAATGAATCTGGACAATATAATATATAAAGATTTTGTATATATGTCTTGCAAACGTGTGTTCGAAGTTTTAATATACTGGGTAGATATAGAATCCCTCTAGTGCCCGGGGATAATTCTGGTGGCGGGGCACCATCGCCAGTATTTATTTTCGAGTTTCGAAAGTGAGATTTCTATATATTTCCAATTGATTGGTATGAGAACCGAAACTAGATAGGGCTTATTGTTGTGATTTGGCATCAAAAATGTGATTTTTGACTATATATCAAAGTTATGAATTTGGAAAGCTAATCCACTAATTGATTGATGGTTGTGTATTTCGTTTATTTGTTTGAAATTTTGAACCATTACGCCTAATTGAATCAAATTGTGAGTTATATTGAAAATTGGTCGCATTTGCTTGCATATACATGTACTTACATTGAACAGGTCATAGCAAGGAGGCTGGAGCAGAGAATAAAATTTGTTTGCCCGACAAATAGGTACATGTTTACCATAATTTACTGTTTTGTTTGGGTGATGATGATTTTATGAGCCGATTGGATTTTTCTTTTTCTTTTTGAGATCAGAAGGCCTATAGGGAAATTTCGGGATTTTCCCATGCTCCCGGTGCAGGGGAGGTTATGGTGAAATTTTTCAAAAATTTAGGGTGATAGCCAAATTTTTGAAATTTTTGAAAAGTTCTTAGAAACTGAAAAGTTGAAGAACTTAAGCCGTAGTGAAAACATTGGAAGTTGAGTTGATTTGTGAAACAACTAGCGTCTTTGTTCCTTTTTGGGGACGAAAAGTTTTAAGTGGGGGAGATTGTAATAACCCAGAAATCTGGGCCAGTTTAAAATTTTTATTTTGGCAATTTTAGCGAATTTTGATTATTTAAAATGAATTATTTTAAATAATAACGACGAGAAATTTATTTTGAATATAATTCAAATGTATATATTCGTTTGAATCGTCGGTAGAATATAAATATTTATTTATATTTATAAAAGGAATTGAAAATGGCGAGGTAGTTCGATAATTCGATTTCAAACTTCAAATGAACATACTGGGTGCAAAATAAACCGAATTTTAGCGAAACCAAAAATAATAGAATCTAATAGAGAATATCTTTCCAACGAATCCGAAAAATCAAAATTTCATAGCGGGAATCAAAAGATATGCCTAGTTGAAAATTCTGAATAGTCGCTATGGAATTCAGGCCCTTAAAAATGGAAATTTTGCAAACGACCTCGGATTTCGACGAAACCACTTTTGTTGGGACCACAATGTCAAATTATTGCTAGGTTTCAAATTTCATAATTTTTCGAATTAATATTTGAGCGTGTCAAGGGAAAACACGTTTGACCAATTTCAGTTGATTTTAATCGACTGGAAAATGACCATTTTTCAAACGGTCTCAGAATTTGACGAAATCAGTTTTGTTAGGACCGTAGCGTCAATACGAAGCTAGAAAATATTTTCCAGGAATTTTTCGAGTTAGTATGTGACCCTGGTAATTTGAAATGCACGTTTAAATTGAATATATAAAGAATTATACTTTAAATTCAACGAAAACTGATCGAAACAGTCGAATCAGCTTACGATACATATTCCATTGTGTTCCGAATGGGGGTAATTATCTATGGACGACAAGCGGTGGGCCTCGTTTAGAGGTCATATGAAAATGTCAACTTTTTGTAAATTAAATAATTAAAATAATTAAAATAAAATTCCCCTTCCCTCTTCCTTTTAACTCCTCTGCCGCCCCCCCCTCCGGTTCAAAATCATTCGGAAAAAAAAACCCTAACAGCGTCGATCGCCCCCCTATCGCCGCCAATCGGAGCCGCTCCGATGAGAAGCCGCCTCCCCCTCTCCTTCTTCTCCACCTCGTCCTCCTCCTTCTTCCCTAATCGCAAAACCCCCCTGTATCGCGAGCAGCCGCCGCCCCCTATCCCCTTCTCCGACGCACCCACCCCCCGCCACCTTCGACCGACGCCCAGATCGAGACCTCCCCACCCCTCTACCTACTGTAAGTTTTTTTATTTATTTTTTATTTATTTATTTTTATTTACTTAGTTTATTTATTTATTTTAAGGTAATATGGTTTATTAAAAAAAATGTGATCTTTATGTAGTGAATAACCTATAAAAATATAATCCTTTATATTCATGTAGCGAATAAAAGATTTGACCTTTATTGAAGAAAGATCAGATTTTTAGTCAAGGAAAGACGAGATTTTTTTATATTGAATAGCAGAGAAAAAAATTCGATTTTTATATATTGAATAGCAGAGTAAAAATTCGATTTTTATATATTGAATAGCAAAGTAAAAATTCGATTTTTATATATTGAATAGCAGAGTAAAAATTCGATTTTTATATATTGAATAGCGAAGTAAAAAATTCGATTTTTATATATTGAATAGCAGAGTAAAAATTCGATTTTTATATATTGAATAGCAGAGAAAAAATTCGATTTTTATATATTGAATAGCAGAGTAAAAATTCGATTTTTATATATTGAATAGCAGAGTAAAAATTCGATTTTTATATATTGAATAGCAGAGTAAAAATTCGATTTTTGTATATTGAATAGCGAAGTAAAAATTCGATTTTTATATATTGAATAGCAAAGTAAAAATTCGATTTTTATATATTGAATAGCGAAGTAAAAATTCGATTTTTATATATTGAATAGCAAGGTAAAAATTCGATTTTTTTATATTGAATAGCGAAGTAAAAATTCGATTTTTATATATTGAATAGCAAAGTGAAAATTCGATTTTTACATATGTAGAGAATACGGGCAAAGAAAGTGACAAGAGGAAAGAACGGCGGAGATTTTCTACATATGAAGAGTCGTGGCGTTGGATTAGCTATTCTGTGAGAACTTCTCACCTTTAATTTTGTTTTTCTAGTTAATATATATATATACTAGGATGCTGACGGTGTTTAGTAGCACCCGACACCCGTCGTCCACAGACCATGGACGGCTTGTATGCTTGTTTGTTTGATTTTGATGTGTAGTTGATTGCGTGATGTGAAATGAAATAAAATATTTATATAGTTAAAAATATTTTATAGTTAAAAATAGAATTTTTAACATGTATATGAAATGAAATAAAAATAAACAAATCGGACGATTTGTTTATATACACACATTTGACTGATATTGATTGGAACGATAAATTTTACACATCGCCCAACTGCACAAATAAAATCTGTGTTTGATTGTTTGAAACCACACATGGGTATTGGGATGATATATGACATACACTAATCCCAATAATTAGTTGTATGTCGATTGATTGATTGACAGACTGCTATGAGCGTTAAATATTTATATTTGATGCTTATACAGTGTCGAATGCACTTTGGATGATGGTTGATTATTCATCGTTGTTATTGTGTACATGTGGTGTAGAAAATCCATATAATTAACACTATATGGTATTTGATTGGCTTCATTCCAGTTTTGAACAGAAATATTTGAATAGAAATATTTGAAAAAGAAATATTTGAAAAAGAAATATTTGAATAGAAATATTTGAAGAAGAAATATTTGAAATAGAATATTTGAAAATAGAAATATATGAAGCCGTGTTGATTAGATTGACGCCATTCTGACGTGAACGATATTTATATCGATTTCATTCATTTTATAATGAATATCAAACGTGATTTCAAAATCTGATATTTTGAAAAGAATCGAAATTCGAACTGAAACTGAATAGAAATGAATTCGAATTGAAATTGAATATAAGTGAATTCGAATTGAAATGAATATAAATGAATTCGAATTGAAATTGAATTGAACTGCAAATGAACTGAAACTGAATTAGAAATCAATTTGAAATGAATTTAAAACGAATTTATAAGGAAAATTTCAATTTTGATTTGAATTTGAAATGAAGTTGAAATCGTTTTGAAAACGAATTTAAAACGATTTATATAATACGTTTTAAATGGAAATCAACGAAGTATATATTATATATATTAAATATATAATATAATGGCCTGAATAGAACGCGCCGCGCCGCGGCAGTTCGCGAATTTCGACCATTGACTTCGAATGAATATTGCGGGAGATCTGACCGTCGGATTCTCCTGAAACCGGAACCGTTGGGTTCGTATCGAAAAGAGCTTTCTAACGAATATTAGAAATTTGAAATCTAATGGTTGGATTTGGAATTATGTCCAAATCAAATTTGGAAAAGGTCGTTGTAAGTGCAGTTCGATGGCCGTTGATGGAAATCGACTGTACGGGCCTTGATAAAATTATTAAAATAGTAATAATTTGTGTAAAATCATAAGAAATGATATGTAAAGAATTGGGATGGAAAACTCCATATTTGAAAAGATAAAAATAGATTTTTATCGAAATGAACTAGTTTTGAACAAGAATAATAATTTATTTATTTTTAAATAAATAAAGTGAGTTTGAAATGGGTTTGAAATATAACCAGAATTTCCAATAATTGAATTGGAATGGATTTGAATCGAACTTGTCTTTGGAATATTTTGATGTTGGATTTCGGGATTATACAGATGTTGTTATGGAAATTTGAAATATATATATATATATTGTTATTTCCAATACGATATTCGTTAGTCATAGAATTTGATATTGAATATAAGCCGGTATATTTTCTATTCAGAGCCTTGTATTTGATATCAAATGTGATTTGGGTTTGTCATGAATGGTGTCTTCATCAACACTGTTCTTGAACCCAGTTGAGAAAAGATTAAATCTTTTTATTTAGATTTAATGAAGTGTAACAATTAAATGATATTTAATTGGAATTGAACTGGCATTGATTTTTGGGTTTATCATGAATAGTGTTTTAAATAACACTTGTTCTTTAACCCGATAAATGGAATGTGATTTTGGGTTTATCGTGAACCGTATTTTTAAATGACACTGATTCTTTAACCTAGTTAAAGATTAAAATTAAGTGGAGTTTTAATGAACCTTTAATTAGATTAAAAAGATCGAGAATGGAGTATCACCAGTTTTGCTCCAGGCGATAGGTAAATCTTTAATTAGATTTGAACGTGAAATGATAATTGAATTTACCGATAACAGCGTGGTGTTAGGTATGAAGTATTACCAGTTTTACTTCATGGGATGAATAGGTGGGGATTGGATATTAAAATAAATGATTACTTCGCTGTGGTTCGCTAATTCCGACTAGTTTGAATTGAAATTCAAAAAGGAGATTAAAGAACAAATTTAAAGAATTTATCTTTTATAAAATTAATGGGAACCTTTCCCAAAATATAAGAATATTTGAATAAAAAGAATATTCTGAAGTGGAATGAGGCGTATGTTGTGTTTGTGTAACACTTTTATAATATATATGCGAGTTATTCAGAAAGACCGGGTTTATCCCATTCTGAATAACTGATTCGACGTGGTGTCGAAGATGAAGATGGTGGTTGAAGACCGGAGGTCTTCACGTCGTTTGGATAATAACTGATGATCTTGATTGGGCTGTAAAACCAAGAAGATGGAAACAGTTGGTGATCGTCCGGACGTATTTGGAGATCGATGGATATGCGGGGTACTAGGTGCCTCCGGTTTCGTTCAGACCCAGAACGGACTTTTAAATGGACTGTGTGTCTGACATTGGATTTTAGTATGTGTGATTGATTTCTATTAAATATATATCTGTGTAGCGTGAATTCGCGAGCCTTACACCCCGGTTGTGAACCAGAAACGGGAGAGGACCTCAGGGAGGGCATGCGTTTCCTTCTAGCTAGGGTGGTGTCAGTGACCTACCAGCCCTGACATTTATATACTTTTCACCTGTGTGGTTGTTGCTGTTGCGAGGCGCCTCGGTTGGATCGGACGATCCGGGTCCGATGGAGCCATTCGTTGGCTCATTTATGCCCCAAAGGGCGGGGAAACGCAGTGTTCAGGAATTTTAATCCACATCGGTGGACCGGCCCTGTCGCTCCAAGGCTTGACTGAGTACTTGCCTGAGACATGGGCTAGATTGTCTCGAATCGGTAGAGGACGATCCCTGGCCTCGGTTCATAGATGGAAATACAACTTCCAAATACCTGACATTTGCGGTTTTATTTGTAGAGCCTAGTATGGCGACATAGTGGGATGGGGCGCTTATGCCGTCTATGATTGATACTTATGATTTGAAGTTGTTTTATACACTATGCACTTATGATAGTATCAAATGATTTGTTTTAAACGTATCAAGCATTCTTTGCTATTATAAGGTAAAAACCCTATCCTCCGGCTTGCGTTGCATTGTGTGATGGGAACTGGGTCTTATAATAGCTTCATTTTTCCTTATTTAGCATTGCGCTGTTTGTTTTATGCACTAGTGTTCTTGGGAGGAAACCCGTTTCGTGTTAGCGGTGTGGTCCCTTGATTTACCTAACTTTAAAATAAAGATTAATAACTGTTTTAGTTCTCACACCAGTCCCAAGACTGACCTGGAGTTTATTGTTTTAACCTAAACTCTGGGTGCCCTTATTTTGACACGGGAAGCTAGTAGTTTTGGTTTTGCAGATTTATATTCACATGATCCTGGTTTACAGCTGGAATGATATCCGGAAAGCTTTGTATCCGTATATCTCTTCTAGTTGTGTATTGTATTATTTTCCGCTGCTATGTATTTATATGTAATTTAAATCTCTGATATTTCTGTGTAATACTTATTCACTTATACTCTGTATATTCATGTATTCTGATGGAATTGTTGTAATAAACAATGAAATGTTCTTCCGTCTGCGTTCTGATGTGGCTTGTTCTCGAACTATCCGCGCTTTCCTCACCGGGGAAGTTACGGGTTTTTACAAGATTGCAACAACTCTTGGACTAAAATTTAATGATATAAAACATCATAGCTAGTACCCTGGAAATGGAAACGTAGATACTGTTTGCCAGAGATTTTACAAAAAAACTGGAAGAATGTTAATGAAATTTCACGGAGCTATTAATGACCTAAGAGTAATTGAGAAGTTTAGGATAAGAATCTTTTTAAATGTTAACATGACTAGCTAGTACCCAGTTTCTGGTAACAAAATAACGTGTCCTGTAATAATATATATAACCATGTGTAGAGTATTGCCTGATCGAGATTTGCATTGCATTAAATAATTATAATTAATATACTTATAATATTAATTAAAAAGGGCTTTAGTATAGTAATTTTCTTTTTTACGTATAAATGTCATGACGTTGTCGTACAGCGCTAAAACCGGATGAAACAAGTGGTGTCAGGACCATATCAACTAGCGCAACATTGTGGAGCTGTTTTGGATGGAGTTCAAAGCTGGAATTTTAATTAAAGTAAACATCCGTTAATTTAATCAAAATAGACTATTTCAGCGACGGACGAATCAGGTGAGTTCAACTCACTTAGTTTTTATCGCACTTATATTTTTTATAAGTCGGGTTTGAATATTTGTGTGCTATGGTTGTTAGTTGTTTGATTGATGCTGAATATAATTATATGTGTTGACTGAACTGATTGAATTAAACGTTTGTTTAATTTAATTTAAACCAATCGTTATCTTTAACGATTATTACCAAATGAGGTAACTTTCCTCGTTCGTTACGTTTATTATAATATAAGCATATTAAACTGAAATATGGACGTTTAGATTGCTGTTATTGTTGACTGTTAAATATTATATATAATGTTGCTTTGTTCTAACATATTTGGATGCAGGGAAAAACAGGTTGGAGGGATCCAACTGGATTCCTCAATTTTATTGTTTATTTTCATATCACAATTATATGTACTGTTTAACCAGTCTGATTAGATGATTGCTTTGATCATTAATCGTTGAATCTAAATTCAACGTTTGTTTGTGGTTAACCAATGGGAACATATTGGTTGGGTAACTAGCAGCACATGGCCTAAAAATGAACCATTTTATGAAATGTCTATTTATCATTAGATTAATCAAAAGAAGTGAAGTTATAAAAGTCATTTTATAACTTAAGATGGTTTTTGAAATCTAGTATTAATGTTTATGAAAAGGAAATTAATATTTTCTATTTGTTGTTTAAGTTTATATGGATTTACCAAATGATTTTTGTAAAGAAAATTCATATGTTAATGAGATTTAAAAGAAGTTAAGCATAAATTTACCTAAGAGTTAAGAGCGGTGTTTATTGTTTTCAAGGAATAATTAAACTGGGCTTATGTTGGAAAAAATTATCATTTATTTAAATAACAACCCCAGTAAGTGGAATTAATTAAATTAATTGTATTATTAATTAATTTAAATGGTAACATGAATTGGAAATGATTAACAAATTAATCAAGTTTGAGTTGACTGAGTCAACTGAATCAAATATTAAATTAATGGGAATAGTTGATGGTAAATAAAACATTTTTATAAATGTTGATATTTGGTTATTTTTGATTTAATAATAATCAAGGTAATAAATCTTGGGATTTAAATGTATTAATGGAGATTTATTAAAATACAAGTCCTGTTATAACTTAATAAAGTTTAAAAGCAAATTACATTAATAGCATTACAAGTTAAGTTTAAATTCAAGTTTTAATTGAATTCTTATTTAAATTCTATTTGATTGGATTTATAAAATCCAAGTTGAACAGAGGTGTTATGAAACCCAAGTTTTATTAAGATATTATTGGAACGAGTTATTAACGGTTTCCAAGAGATGAAATTTGAAGAACTGGAATCTAACTGGGAATTGGTTGAGTTAAATGATACTCTGAGTATTGATCTGATGTTGGTTTTGGCCTTCGAGGTTGATATTTAGGGAATTATTTTCTTACTGATTTATAGTTAGGCACCAATGGGAGTATGTAATGGAAATCGAAATGAAAAACCCAAGTTTGAATTAAAATGGTACAGAGAGTTAAGTTATTAAGATGCAATCTACATTCGCGATATAAAATAGGAAATGAGATTTAATCGAGATCTAACCAAATGGGTTTGAAATAAACTTATTTGAAGTTTAATAAGGAATTCTATTAAGATGTGTATATAATGTTTCAAGGATTGAAAAGTTAATAGAGACGATTAAATAATGGTTACTTAATACTTAAATTAAGTAAAAAAAAGCGAAGTTTGAAATAAGATTTCCAAGAGAGGATATGATATTGAAATCATGTTTTGGAACGGGTAGTAAAAGAAATACGTGGAGTAACTAGTGAAATGGGATTTTTGTTTGATAAACTCCTATCTTTCTAAAGATAAGATTGTTGTTAATTCAAGGTTTGAGAGGTAAATAAAATACCCCAACTTGAAAGACTTCATGATTATCCAAGAATGATATTAGTTTAGAAACGAGAGTAGTCGAGAGAAATAAAAATTTGAACTTTGATGAATGGTATTATAAAATAAAGTTTGATATGTTTTAAGTTGAATAAGATGATTTTGAATAAAATAGTATTTTTGAAATAAGAAATAAAAAGCTTTGTTTCAAATAAGTTTTAAAGGGTTTAATTAACGATAGAAAAATTAAAAAGGTCGTGTGATGCTAAGTACTGAACCAGTGAACTCGTTTTATTTTTATGGATGGATGTATGTTTATTTGATAGTTAAATAACCGACTATCAAACCTGGCCAATTATCAATATTTGGTACGGAAAGACGGGGATCAAATTTAGATTCGAAAAACATTCCGACCAACAAATACATAATCGTGGAAGAGATCAAAAGATGACCGAGATGGAGCATTTGAAGACTATAGTTCTTCATAGAACGGAAGTATTGCTTATAATCTCTGGTTAGCTCCCAGAGATAAACCGTGATTCTGTCGTGGTTGGGATCTATGGGTTGCAAGGACTACTCGCTACTAATCTATAGGGTGATTCCTAGGAAGTGGTAGGAAGGTGCCTTCGGTTGTCCAGTCCCAGGGCAATGTGTATGGATGGACCTGACGAAGTGTCATTCAAAGTGAATGGTGGCCAGATGCTCGAAAAGAGAATTATAACTCAAGCCTTACAACCGTAAAATGACAAAAATCGGGCAGACAACATGGCTATGTGGGTCGCACCCTTTAGGGTGTATTGTCACAATTTAGAGAATATTCATATTTGTTACTTCTTTCATTTCTGTATCTCCCGGGAACTACGGTGGTCGCGACAAAAGTCGTAAGGTGACAATATATTCGATACACTCAAGAGAAATGAGTGGTCGGTCATGTGTGGCCAAGTTGCAAGATGTTCTTGTTGAACCCAGTGTATTCCTCTCTAGAGATACACTATCGGCAGGTGGTTCCATACCTTGTCCTAGTCGGAATCCAATCTCCAATAAGAGCCTGCAATTTTGTTTGTATACTAAATATGTGGAGCGTGAGATGCAAGTGTTTTGCTAGATTCTATATATTTGTATTTAGAGACTATCATAATATCAGAGAAAAATATGGGTTTCAAAATGTTTTGGGTTATTGTAAGGTAAAAACTATCCGTATTTATGTATGGATTTGGTCTTACGATTATCATTTTCTTTCTAAAAGATTTTTGAACTTTAAAATCAAGTTGGATGACCCCCTTAAACTTAGTGTGTTGTTCCCACTCTGGTTCACCAGACTGACCCAGTGTTTGTAATGTTCGGGTTAGACCGGGTTGTGTAGGTTTAGGTTATTGGCCAGTACGAAGTTCAGAAGACATGCTGGAGCGTTTAGACGTATTAGTATGTATTCCGCTATGTATTGTATATGAGGATAGATTTTTATAATTGTCCAGATTGTCTTGATAGAGGTACTCTGATTGTAAGTATTTATTTCAAGTTTTCAATAAAGATTTGTTTCTATATTATATTTGTTCCGTTGCGATGTGAGTATTTGATTCCGTTGTCTTCCCTTCTACTTAGTTCTTCTATTCTAATATTTGTTTCTTTTCTTACCTCATCCTCTATATTCTTTCTCATAACATTCTGGTGTTTTCGATGCTTGAATGTTCGACATGGTGCTTTGTGTCGATTTTTGGGATCGAAAATCCTTGGGTCGTTACGGTGGTATCAAAGCTATTGGTTTAGTAATAACCTTGGCTCTGTGGCGTAACTCGATAGAGATGGGGTTAGTAATACCCTAGATTGAGTTAAGTTATATACGAGAGTACGTATTTGTAAATTTTATATAAAAATGTTTTGTATGTGTTATTTGTTTAATTCAATTTTGAATTGATGATGGACACGATATTGTTTTTTAAAGAAGATCAAATAAAATAATTTTCCCAAACTATATTTTTATATAGAAAAGGAATAATTTTATCAAATTAGTATGTTATTGGTGTGCTTGGTTGATTTAGATAGAATTCAAATTGAATTTTAAAATTTGAATAGTTTAATATAGCAAAAGGTAATTTCAATACAAAATCAGAAAATGAGAATTTTAATTCGGAATTTACGTGAATCAGAAGTGGATTCTGGAATGGAAGTAAACTAATGGAAGAAATTCAATTAGTTAATTCAATATGGGAATGGAGCTTAAATTGGTTAAGTGGAGTTAAAGATATTAGGATCAAACAAAATAGATTGTAATTTGTAAATTAAATATAAATTGTTTGATTTGATTATGTGGATTATGCATTATTGGTTGGTTATTTGTTAGATGGATTAAATAAATTCATCGAATGATTCAATAGAAATGAATAAATTAAAAACTAAGGAAAGAGATTTAGTATAATTAGAACTAAATGATATAACCCGATATTTGTTATAAATTGAGGTAAGTGCAGAACCAGAAGGCTATGGGAGTTAATTGGTCACATAGATTGGGGTACCGGTTGAAATAAGATGAAGAGCCGTCAGTGCTTTGCTTTGTAATTGGAGTTTGGTTGCCCAAGAAAAAGGTAAACCTTAATATTATTGATTGAGTGATTAATTTTAATCCTTGGGTTGGGTAGCCGCTTGGCATTTGTTTTCTTTTGATCGATGGGAGGCCCGGAGTGGCGAGTTGTAGTTGTTTGGATTGAACAGTATAGAGGAAATGCTAGTGAAATTTTTGTGAAATTTTAAAACTTAGAATATTTTTGATTAATAATTTTAAATAATTATTTTTGAAAATAATTGGGATTTGCGTAATCTTCTCACTTAGCAATTTTAGGGACGAAATTCTTTTAAGGGGGAAGGAATGTAACGTCCCACGTTTTCTGTGACTGAATATTTAATATATTTTATTATATTAAATGTCGAATGGGAATTATAAATGGATTTATAATATATAATTCATTTATTAGAAATGAAGTTGAATATATAATTTATATTTATGTTTAAAACGAGCTCGAAACGAGGCGGTAGTTCGTAATATTGAATTTTGAACTTCAATTGTATATACAGAATCCATTTTGAGCTGGATTTCTATGAAACAAGAATTGTTTGAATCTAATTAATAATAATTTTCTAACAGAAGAGAAAATTCGAGATTCCGTCTTATAAATTTTAAGTTATGTCAAAATCAAAATTTAAAATAGTCGCTATGGATTCGTTAATAAATTATAACGTTTATTTAATTTATTAAATAGGAATTTGGATATCGTTAAATTTGAAAATATTATCGTTGAGCTATAAATTTCATATTCGCTTTTATTGGAAGTGATATACTATTTTATTGGGATATATATGATAATAATAATAATTTATTTATTATTAAATTGGATTGTTTTGGAATTTTATAATATTATATCGATATTATATAAGCGTTATAAATAACTATTTTTCAAACAACCTCTGTTTCCAATGAAACGAACTTTATTGGAATGTGTATAGTTAATTATTGCTATATTTCCAGTTTGGAACTAAACGGAGTTGTTTTATTGATAGACGTAATTTAAGGGTGAACCGATGAATAAATTGAGATCTAAATAACGTCGTTATGCAAATGGAGTCCGTTTTCCACGAAATTTATTTCATTTGGAGCGCAACGTCAAAATGTAGCAGTGTATTTATTTTCGTTGCATTTGGAGTTCGGACATAGCAGTGTGTATATTAAATGTTAACGGTAAACACCGTTATAAATTAAATAACCAAATTAAAATGAAAACGTCAAATCAAATAAAAATTTATATATTTATATATAAATTAAAAATATCAAATTCTTATTTCTTAATGTCTAGTAACCTTCTACCTTGTCACATGCCTGCAAGGTCCTATCCAAATCAATAGCACTGCCTGAATTGTCACCTAGCACTGTCTAAAGTTTACTCAACACAATATATTATTGCATACTTCTGTAATGTAGTGTATGTTTCCCTAGAATCCAACCACCGAACACTGTATATGCAATTATACAAATCTAAAAAGAATTTTGCAAATTAAAATAAATCTTAGACTTTGATCACACCCTAACCCATCTACCATAACCTATCGATTGTAGTAACCTGAAATAAAAGTTTAGGCTTGACCATTTTCAATTGTACAAAACTGCAAAACCCATACCCCATCCATTTTCAATTGTACAAAAATTGCAAAACTTAAGGACTAAGAGATTAGGCAGTACACACCTAAGTTGAAAAATGCAGCCATCCTATAGAAATGAAAACGCACTGGTCTACTATCTAAATTTGAAGCTTACCCTCTACTGATATTACAAAGATAGCTGAAGGACTGTATTTCCCTTTCACCATTTCCATCACTGCAAAACCCATAACCAGATCGTAACATTTCTGAAAACCTAATATATCTAAGAGTTTGGCTAAAACATAGTAGGATAATATGTGATAGTTATCCCCTCCATTTCCCTATATATATAGGGTGTCTTCTCCACTTTTTATCCAGAAAACAATTGGAACCATCACCAATTCATTTGCAAGTTTTACAAAAAAAAATCGCACAAATGATGTGTAAACCAAAACATATATGTTATTGGAGACCAAATGCTCTGTGAAGGGTTGACCAATTTTTGTCGCGGCCTTTCATTTGAACAGCAAGAACGGAAGTTGAGAAACCCGGAGAAGGGAGCACTATCGAGCATGGATTAGTTCAGAAGTCGAGTGGGAGATTAGTGAGGGGTCTGCTAGTGTTGGACAACGGTCCGACGGAGAACAGATGGTCGGCATGATAGTGGGTACTCCGATGGTCGGAGAGGTTGCGCGGGTGATGGACGACGTGAGAGGAGGAGTGTTCCGGCAAGGCTGGCGAAGTCCTGAGGCGGTTCCAGTGGGCTTGGGTTTGAGAAACAGACGAGTAATGGTGAGGGACGGTTTTGGCATTCATGAGAAAAAAATAAAGAGGGAGCAGCAGCTTTAAGGTAGAGACTGGAGAAGAAATACTTGACGTGGTCCAAAATGATATTAATGGGCCTAATCATGCTTAATTATTTAATATAAGCAACTTCTTAATTTTTATATTAAGTTATCTATATAATATAATGTAACCAGTTTGTTTACAACATTTGACTAAACATGTTTTAAAGTCATTGTAATAACCCGAAAATCTAAGCCAGTTTGAAATTTTTATTTTGGCAATTTTAGCGAATTTTGAATATTTAAAATGAATTATTTTAAATAAAATCGACGAGAAATTTATTTTGAATATAATAGAACGTATATATTATACGCGTCGTCGTTAGAATATAAATAATTATATATAATTATAAATAGAATTGAAAATGGCGCGGTAGTTCGATAATTCGATTTCAAACTTCAATTGAATGTACCGGGTGCAAAACAATCCGGATTTTAGTGAAACCAAAAACATTAGGATCTAATTGATAATATCTTTCCAACGAATCCGACAAATCAAAATTTCATAGCGGGAATCAAAAGTTATGTCCAGTTGAAAATTCTGAATAGTCGCTATGGAATTCAGGCCCTTAAAAATGGACATTTTGCAAATGACCTCGGATTTCGACGAAACCACTTTTGTTGGGTCCGTGATGTTAAATTATTGCTAGGTTTCAAATTTCATAATTTTTCGAATCAATATGTGAGCGTGGCAAAGGAAAACGCGTTTGTCCAGTTTCAGTTGATTTTAATCGACTGGAAAATGGCCATTTTTCCAACGGTCTCAGAATTCGACGAAACTAGTTTTGTTAGGACCGTATCGTCAATACGAAGCTAGAAAATATTTTTCTGCAATTTATAGAGTTCGTATATGACCCCAGTAAATTGGAATGTACATTTAAAATTCAATATAGTGATTTAAATGTAAATTCAACGGAAACTGATCAAAGCGATCGAGTCAGCTTGCGATACATATCCCATTGTGTTCGGAATGAGGGTGAAATGCTATGGACGACAGGCGGTGGGCCTCGTTTAGAGGTCGTATGTAAAAGTCAACTTTTTCAAAAAAATAAAATAATTAAATAATAAAATAAAATAAAAAACTTTCTCTTCCCTCCATATACACTCTGCCCCCCCCCCCCCCGTTAGAACATAAATCTAAAAAAAAAAAAAAGAAAGAAAGAAAGGGACGCAGCCGCCGCCCCCTTGGCGATCGCCACCTCGACGCGCCACCACCCGCCTGCCGCCCTCCGCCGCTTCTTCTTCTTCTTCCCTCCTCGATTCCCTCCTCCCGCTCCCTCTTCCCACCGCGAGAACCCCAGTGCCTGGACCCGACACCGACGCACCTCCAGCCCCCCCTCCGATCCTCCGCCTTCTTCTTCCCTCCTCCCTCCACTTCCCTGACCTCAACAGCAACCCCCCCCCCCCTTTTTTCTGATTTGACTGTAAGTTTTATATTTATTTCATTTAGTAATTTATTTAAAATAATTAGTTTATTTAGTTTATTTAAATCAGGAAGTAAAGATTTTTAAAATGCGAAAGTAAAGATTTTTAAAATAGCGAAAGTAAAGATTTTTAAAATAGCGAAAGTTTAGATTTTTAAATATAAAAGTTTGATTTTTTTTTTAAAAAAGGGCAAGATTTGATTTTTATTAGGTAAAAGGTAAGATCTTTATATTTTTAAAGTAATAAAAATATGATTTTTATATTTTTAAAGTATTAAAAATATAATCTTTAATATATGAAGTGATTATAAAAATATGATTTTTAAATGGAAAGTAAACAAATAAAAATGTGACTTTTATTTTAAAGACATCAAAATATAAAAATGTGTGATTTTTATATATATAGTGACTACGGGCAACGAAGATGATCAAAAGGCGAGAATGAAGAAGATTTCTATAAATGAAGTGTCGTGAAGTTGGATAGCTATCGGTGAGAACTTCTCACTCTTCAATTCTCTTTTTCTAGTTATATATATATACTAGGATGCAGACGGTGCTTAGTAGCACCCGACACCCGTCATCCACAGACCATGGATGGCTTGTTTGTTTAATTGATTGGTTGTGTAGTTAGTTAGTCTATTTGGTTTGAATTGTTTGGTGAAATGAAATTGATTTGATTGATGTGTGAATGGCGTGGGCCTTCACTAGACCGGGGATAAGGCTAGGCCTTGTTCCGTTTCTAGTATCGTGCCGTTATGCCGCCGAAATTTTCTAAAATATGTTAGAAAAATAAAAATATCATTTTTATTGTATAAATGAACTGAATAGAAATTCAAGTGTTGAAATAAATATTTTTGTCGTTAAAAATATAATTTTTAACGTGAAAGTGAATAAATAAATATTTATAAACAAATCAGCCGATTTGTTTATTTACACTGATTTGACTGATATTGATTGGTTTGATAAATTTTACACATCGCCTAACTGTACAAACAAAAATGTGTGGTTGTTGATTTGAAACCCCACACGGGTGTTGGGATGATATTTGGCGTACACTAATCCCAATTATTTAATTATTGTCGATCGATTGGTCGACAGACTGTGTAAGCGTCAATTATTTATATTTGATGCTTATGCAGTTGTGTGGTGCACTTTGGTTGATGGTTGATTATTTTTCAAAGCTATTATATACATGTGTGGTATGGAATCCATATAATTAACATTATATGGTGATTGATTGGGCCTCATTCCAATCGGGAAAACAATGAATATTATAAAAGAAAATTCATGTGTTGAATATAAAAATAGTCATGTGTTGACGATGTTCATGTGTTGAGTGAAATATTTTATACAATGAAATTTACATCTTTATCATATTTAAGATTAGAACTACTTCCCAGTAGAAGTCTAATTAAAAATCAAACGATAGATACCATAGTTTTATAAAATATTTTACATAACAAAAATAGTGATGTGTTGACAGTACTCAGGTGTTGAGATTAGTCGTGTGTTGAAAGAAACATAGATTCATGTGTTGAATGGGAAAAATATTCATTTGTTTAATAGAATAAAGAAGTTGTGAAAAATATAAAGCCATGTTGATTAGTTTTACGCCATTTCGACGTGAACGATATTTATATCGATTTTATTCAAATTGAAATGAATATTATAGCGAATTCGAATTGAAAAGAAAACGAATTTGAATTGAATATAAAAGGACTTCGAATGGAATTGAATATAAAACAAATTCAAGTTGAATTGAAAACGAACTGAAATTTAACTGAATTCGAATCGAAATTAAATTGAAATCAATTTGAATTGAAACGAATTTGAATTTGAATTGAATTGAAACGAATTTGAGTTTGAATTAAATAAAATTGAAATGAATTCGAGTTGAATTGAAATCCAATCGATTTGAAATTGAATATAGAAGTTGAATTGTTTTAGAAGCGAATTTAAAACGATTTATAAAATTCGTTTTAAATAGAAATCGACGAAATATATATTTTATATATTATATATATAATATAGTGGCCTGAATAGAACGCGCCGCATCGCGGCAGTTCGTGAATTTCGACCATTTATTTCAAACGGACATTGCGGGAGATCCGACCGTCGGATTCTCCTAAAACCGGAACCGTTGGGTTCGTATCGAAAAGAGCTTTCCAATGAATATTAGAAATTTGAAATCTAACGGTTGGATTTGGAATTATGTCCAAATCAAATTCGAAAAAGGTCGCTGTAAGTGCAGTTCGATGGCCGTTGTTGGAAATCGACTGTACGGGCCTTGATAAAATTATTAAAAATATCGATAATTTGTGTAAAATTATAATATGTGAATTGGAAAGAATTGGGCTGGAAAATTCCACATTAGAGGTAAAAATAGATTTTTATCGAAATGAACTAGTTTTGAACTAGAATTAAAATCAAGTTATTTTTGAAATAAATAAATTGAATTTGAAAGTGATTTCAAAAATAATCAATATTTCCAATACGTGGATTGGACTGGAGCTGAATCGAAATTATCTTCGGGATATTTCGATGTTGGATTTCGTGACTGTACAGATATTGTTATGGGAATTTGAAAGATATATTTTATATCGTTATTTCCAATACGATATTTGTTGGTTTCAGAATTTGATATTGAATATAAGCCGATATATTTTCTATTCAGAGCCTTGTATTTAATATCAAATGTGATTTGGGTTTGTCGTGAATCGTGTTTTAGAAGACATTGGTTCTTTAACCCAGTTAAAGACATAATATTGATTTTTGAGAAGATTAAAACTAAGTGGAGTTTTAATGAATCTTTAATTAGATTAAAAATGCGAATTGATAATTTAAATTATCAAATCTGAAAAGTGATCGAGAATGGAGTATCACCAGTTTTGCTCCAAAGCGATAGTTAAATCTTTAATTAGATTTGAACGTGAAATGGTAATTAATTTTACTGATAACACCGTGGTGTTAGGAATGGAGTATCACCAGTTTTGCTCCAGGGGATATATAGGTTGGGATTGGGAAATAAAACAAATAATTACTTCGGTGTGGTTCGCTAATCCCGACTAGTTTGAAATGATATCCAAAGGAAGATTAAAGAATAAATTTAGAAGAATTTATCTTTGATAAAATTAATGGGAACCTTTCCCTAAAAATGTGATTTTGTGAATAAAAGAATATTCTGAATTGGAATGAGGCGTTTGTTGTGTTTATGTAACTTTTGTTTATCATATACGTGGGTTATTCAGAAAGGCCGGGTTTATACCCATTCTGAATAACCGATTCGACGAGATGTCGAAGATGAAGACGGTGGTTGAAGACCGGAAGTCTTCACATCGTTTGGGTGATTACTGATGATCTTGATTGGGCTGTACACCCAAGATGAGGGAAACAGTTGGTGATCGTCCAGACGTACTTGGAGATGGATGGATATGCGAGGAAAGTGCCTCCGGTTTCGTTCAGACCCAGAACGAACTTGTAAATGGATTGTGTGTCAGACATTGGATTTTATTCTGTGTTGATTGATCTCTATTAAATATACATCTGTTTGGCGGCGGAGAATTTATTCTCTTGCTTAACGCCCTTCTCTGAGACGTACGAGCTCAGAGGTTGTATATCGATGGACATCAGTCGCATGGAGTGAATTGCCAATGTGGCATGCGTAAGTGGCAATTGATAAAGGCTTCTGTTGAAAAGAAAAGTCTTGTGGTTGATGATCAAAGCACGGCCTGTGTGGCATAGCTTTGTGTATAACATGAATTCGCGAGCCTCACACCTCGGTATGAGTCAAAAATGGGAGACGGACCGCTGGGAGAGCACGACGTTTCTTTCTAGCTAGGGTGGTGTCAGTGACCTACCAGCCCTGACATTTATATACTTTTCACCTGTGTGGTTGTTGGATATGAGGCGCCTCGGATATAGGTCTGTAAGGACCGGGAAACGTGTGTTCAGGAATTGCCAATCCTCAAAAGTAAGAGAGGACCGGTCCAGCCGATTCCAAGGATCATAGTGGGGTCCTGAGGCATTTGCTAGAGTGTCTCGAACGCGGAGAGGAGCTTTCCCCTTGCCTCGACTCATGATGGAATCCAATTTCCAATACGTGATATTGCGGTTTTAATTGTAGAACTAGTATGGCGACATGATATATGGTACCCATGCCGTCTATGATTGATATTTATGATTGAAATTGTTTTGACACTATACACCTATTATAGTATCAAATGATTTGTTTTAAACGTATCAAGCATGCTTTGGCTGTTATAAGGGAAAACCCTATCCTCCGGCTTGCGTTGCATTGTGTGATGGGACCTGGGTCTTATAACAGCTTCATTTTTCTTTATTTAGCATTGCGCTGTTTGTTTTATGCACTGGTATTCTTGGGAGGAAACCCGTTCCGTGTTATACGGCGTGGTCCCTTGATTTACCTAACTTTAAAAATAAAGATTAATAACTATTTTAGTTCTCACACCAGTCACATGACTGACCTGGAGTTTGTTGTTTTAACCTAAACTCTGGGTGCCCCTATTTTCCGCACGGGCAGCTAGTAGTTTTGGTTTTGCAGATTTATATTCACAGGGTCCTGATTAACAGCTGGAACGATGCTCGGAAAGCTCTGTATCCGTGTATCACTTCTAGTTGTGCTTTTGTATTATTTTGCGCTGCTATGTAATTTATTGTAATCTCTGATATTTGTTGAATGTAATTTATTCATTTATACTCTGTATATTCTTGTATCTGATGGAATTGTTGTAATAACAATGAAATGTTCTTCCGTCTGCGTCCTTTTGTGTGTTGTTCTCAAAGTATCCGCGCTTTCCTTCACGGGGAAGTTACGGGTCCTTACAGTGGTATCAGAGCTTTGGTTTACAGAGCTCGAGAACAAGACACATTAGAACCATACGAAAGAATTCATCAGATATTGGATTAGCAACATCCAATTAGAATTACTCGTTAGAGATAGGATCAGTAGTATCCTAGAACGAGTGTGAAGAGTATACTTTTCAAATGAAAACAATTTTGTTTTGAAAATTTAAACCATTTTATACGTATTTGATTATTAATTTATTTTGAATATGGACAATCCAATATATAAAGATTTCGCGTATACGCGTCATGAACGTATATTCGAAGTTTTAATATACTGGATAGATATAGAATCACATTCTAGACACCCGGGGATAATTCTGGTGATGTGGCCACATCATCAGTATTTATGTTCGTGTTTCGAAGGTGTGATTTCTATATATTTCCATTAGACTGGTGTGAGACCCAAAACTTATATAGATAGATTCATTTTGTTGTGATTTGGCACCAAAACAAGATTTTCTGTATATATATCAAAAGTTATGAATTTGAAACTCTAATTCACTAATTGATTGATGTTTGAGTTGTTTGTTTATTTGTTTGACAATTTTTAACCACTATGCCTAATAAAATCAAATTTTGAATTGTATTGAAAATTGGTCACATTTGCTTGCATATACATATACTTACATTGAACAGGTCATAGCAAGGAGGCTAGAGCAGAGAATAAAATTTGTTTGCCCGACAAATAGGTACATGTTTACTATAATTTACTGTTTTGTTTGGGTGATGATGATTTTATGAGCCGATTGGCTAGCCGCTTGGCTTTTTCTTTTTCTTTTTGAGATCAGAAGGCCTATATGGCAATTTCGGGATTTTCCCGTGGCTTCCGTGCAGGGGAGGTTATGGCGAAATTTTTCGAAAATTTAGGGTGTTCGCCAAATTTTTGAAAATTTGAAAATTCTCAGAAACTGAAAAGTTGGAGAATGGAAGCCAGATCGAACGTAGAGTTGATTAATCAAACCACTTTCGACTTTGTTCCTTTTCGGGGACGAAAAGTTTTAAGTGGGAGAGATTGTAATAACCCGAAAATCTGAGCCAGTTTGAAATTTTTATTTTGGCAATTTTAGCGAATTTTGAATATTTAAAATGAATTATTTTAAATAAAATCGACGAGAAATTTATTTTGAATATAATAGAACGTATATATTATACGCGTCGTCGTTAGAATATAAATAATTATATATAATTATAAATAGAATTGAAAATGGCACGGTAGTTCGATAATTCGATTTCAAACTTCAATTGAATGTACCGGGTGCAAAACAATCCGGATTTTAGTGAAACCAAAAAAATTAGGATCTAATTGATAATATCTTTCCAAAGAATCCGACAAATCAAAATTTCATAGCGGGAATCAAAAGTTATGTCCAGTTGAAAATTCTGAATAGTCGCTGTGGAATTCAGGCCCTTAAAAATGGACATTTTGCAAATGACCTCGGATTTCGACGAAACCACTTTTGTTGGGTCCGTGATGTTAAATTATTGCTAGGTTTCAAATTTCATAATTTTTCGAATCAATATGTGAGCGTGGCAAAGGAAAACGCGTTTGTCCAGTTTCAGTTGATTTTAATCGACTGGAAAATGGCCATTTTTCCAACGGTCTCAGAATTCGACGAAACTAGTTTTGTTAGGACCGTATCGTCAATACGAAGCTAGAAAATATTTTTCTGCAATTTATAGAGTTCGTATATGACCCCAGTAAATTGGAATGTACGTTTAAAATTCAATATAGTGATTTAAATGTAAATTCAACGGAAACTGATCAAAGCGATCGAGTCAGCTTGCGATACATATCCCATTGTGTTCGGAATGGGGGTGAAACGCTATGGACGACAGGCGGTGGGCCTCGTTTAGAGGTCGTATGTAAAAGTCAACTTTTTCAAAAAAATAAAATAATTAAATAATAAAATAAAATAAAAAACTTTCTCTTCCCTCCATATACACTCTGGCCCCCCTCCCCCCGTTAGAACATAAATCAGAAAAAAAAAGAAAGGGACGCAGCCGCCGCCCCCTTGGCGATCGCCACCTCGACGCGCCACCACCCGCCTGCCGCCCTCCGCCGCTTCTTCTTCTTCTTCCCTCCTCGATTCCCTCCTCCCGCTCCCTCTTCCCACCGCGAGAACCCCAGTGCCTGGACCCGACGCCGACGCACCTCCAGCCCCCCCTCCGATCCTCCGCCTTCTTCTTCCCTCCTCCCTCCACTTCCCTGACCTCAACAGCACCCCCCCCTTTTTTTCTGATTTGACTGTAAGTTTTATATTTATTTCATTTAGTAATTTATTTAAAATAATTAGTTTATTTAGTTTATTTAAATCAGGAAGTAAAGATTTTTAAAATGCGAAAGTAAAGATTTTTAAAATAGCGAAAGTAAAGATTTTTAAAATAGCGAAAGTTTAGATTTTTAAATAGAAAAGTTTGATTTTTTTTAAAAAAACGGGCAAGATTTGATTTTTATTAGGTAAAAGGTAAGATCTTTATATTTTTAAAGTAATAAAAATATGATTTTTATATTTTTAAAGTATTAAAAATATAATCTTTAATATATGAAGTGATTATAAAAATATGGTTTTTAAATGGAAAGTAAACAAATAAAAATGTGACTTTTATTTTAAAGACATCAAAATATAAAAATGTGTGATTTTTATATATATAGTGACTACGGGCAACGAAGATGATCAAAAGGCGAGAATGAAGAAGATTTCTATAAATGAAGTGTCGTGAAGTTGGATAGCTATCGGTGAGAACTTCTCACTCTTCAATTCTCTTTTTCTAGTTATATATATATATACTAGGATGCAGACGGTGCTTAGTAGCACCCGACACCCGTCATCCACAGACCATGGATGGCTTGTTTGTTTAATTGATTGGTTGTGTAGTTAGTTAGTCTATTTGGTTTGAATTGTTTGGTGAAATGAAATTGATTTGATTGATGTGTGAATGGCGTGGGCCTTCACTAGACCGGGGATAAGGCTAGGCCTTGTTCCGTTTCTAGTATCGTGCCGTTATGCCGCCGAAATTTTCTAAAATATGTTAGAAAAATAAAAATATCATTTTTATTGTATAAATGAACTGAATAGAAATTCAAGTGTTGAAATAAATATTTTTGTCGTTAAAAATTTAATTTTTAACGTGAAAGTGAATAAATAAATATTTATAAACAAATCGGCTGATTTGTTTATTTACACTGATTTGACTGATATTGATTGGGTTGATAAATTTTACACATCGCCCAACTGTACAAACAAAAATGTGTGGTTGTTGATTTGAAACCCCACACGGGTGTTGGGATGATATTTGGCGTACACTAATCCCAATTATTTAATTATTGTCGATCGATTGGTCGACAGACTGTGTAAGCGTCAATTATTTATATTTGATGCTTATGCAGTTGTGTGGTGCACTTTGGTTGATGGTTGATTATTTTTCAAAGCTATTATATACATGTGTGGTATGGAATCCATATAATTAACATTATATGGTGATTGATTGGGCCTCATTCCAATCGGGAAAACAATGAATATTATAAAAGAAAATTCATGTGTTGAATATAAAAATAGTCATGTGTTGACGATGTTCATGTGTTGAGTGAAATATTTTACACAATGAAATTTACATCTTTATCATATTTAAGATTAGAACTACTTCCCAGTAGAAGTCTAATTAAAAATCAAACGATAGATACCATAGTTTTATAAAATATTTTACATAACAAAAATAGTGATGTGTTGACAGTACTCAGGTGTTGAGATTAGTCGTGTGTTGAAAGAAACATAGATTCATGTGTTGAATGGGAAAAATATTCATTTGTTGAATAGAATAAAGAAGTTGTGAAAAATATAAAGCCGTGTTGATTAGTTTTGCGCCATTTCGACGTGAACGATATTTATATCGATTTTATTCAAATTGAAATGAATATTATAGCGAATTCGAATTGAAAAGAAAACGAATTTGAATTGAATATAAAAGGACTTCGAATGGAATTGAATATAAAACAAATTCAAGTTGAATTGAAAACCAACTGAAATTTAACTGAATTCGAATCGAAATTAAATTGAAATCAATTTGAATTGAAACGAATTTGAATTTGAATTGAATTGAAACGAATTTGAGTTCGAATTAAATAAAATTGAAATGAATTCGAGTTGAATTGAAATCCAATCGATTTGAAATTGAATATAGAAGTTGAATTGTTTTAGAAGCGAATTTAAAACGATTTATAAAATTTGTTTTAAATAGAAATCGACGAAATATATATTATATATATTATATATAATATAATGGCCTGAATAGAACGCGCCGCATCGCGGCAGTTCGTGAATTTCGACCATTTATTTCAAACGGACATTGCGGGAGATCCGACCGTCGGATTCTCCTAAAACCGGAACCGTTGGGTTCGTATCGAAAAGAGCTTTCCAATGAATATTAGAAATTTGAAATCTAACGGTTGGATTTGGAATTATGTCCAAATCAAATTCGAAAAAGGTCGCTGTAAGTGCAGTTCGATGGCCGTTGTTGGAAATCGACTGTACGGGCCTTGATAAAATTATTAAAAATATCGATAATTTGTGTAAAATTATAATATGTGAATTGGAAAGAATTGGGCTGGAAAATTCCACATTAGAGGTAAAAATAGATTTTTATCGAAATGAACTAGTTTTGAACTAGAATTAAAATCAAGTTATTTTTGAAATAAATAAATTGAATTTGAAAGTGATTTCAAAAATAATCAATATTTCCAATACGTGGATTGGACTGGAGCTGAATCGAAATTATCTTCGGGATATTTCGATGTTGGATTTCGTGACTGTACAGATATTGTTATGGGAATTTGAAAGATATATTTTATATCGTTATTTCCAATACGATATTTGTTGGTTTCAGAATTTGATATTGAATATAAGCCGATATATTTTCTATTCAGAGCCTTGTATTTAATATCAAATGTGATTTGGGTTTGTCGTGAATCGTGTTTTAGAAGACATTGGTTCTTTAACCCAGTTAAAGACATAATATTGATTTTTGAGAAGATTAAAACTAAGTGGAGTTTTAATGAATCTTTAATTAGATTAAAAATGCGAATTGATAATTTAAATTATCAAATCTGAAAAGTGATCGAGAATGGAGTATCACCAGTTTTGCTCCAAAGCGATAGTTAAATCTTTAATTAGATTTGAACGTGAAATGGTAATTAATTTTACTGATAACACCGTGGTGTTAGGAATGGAGTATCACCAGTTTTGCTCCAGGGGATATATAGGTTGGGATTGGGAAATAAAACAAATAATTACTTCGGTGTGGTTCGCTAGTCCCGACTAGTTTGAAATGATATCCAAAGGAAGATTAAAGAATAAATTTAGAAGAATTTATCTTTGATAAAATTAATGGGAACCTTTCCCTAAAAATGTGATTTTGTGAATAAAAGAATATTCTGAATTGGAATGAGGCGTTTGTTGTGTTTATGTAACTTTGGTTTATCATATACGTGGGTTATTCAGAAAGGCCGGGTTTATACCCATTCTGAATAACCGATTCGACGAGATGTCGAAGATGAAGACGGTGGTTGAAGACCGGAAGTCTTCACATCGTTTGGGTGATTACCGATGATCTTGATTGGGCTGTACACCCAAGATGAGGGAAACAGTTGGTGATCGTCCAGACGTACTTGGAGATGGATGGATATGCGAGGAAAGTGCCTCCGGTTTCGTTCAGACCCAGAACGAACTTGTAAATGGATTGTGTGTCAGACATTGGATTTTATTCTGTGTTGATTGATCTCTATTAAATATACATCTGTTTGGCGGCGGAGAATTTATTCTCTTGCTTAACGCCCTTCTCTGAGACGTACGAGCTCAGAGGTTGTATATCGATGGACATCAGTCGCATGGAGTGAATTGCCAATGTGGCATGCGTAAGTGGCAATTGATCAAGGCTTCTGTTGAAAAGAAAAGTCTTGTGGTTGATGATCAAAGCACGGCCTGTGTGGCTTAGCTTTGTGTATAACATGAATTCGCGAGCCTCACACCTCGGTATGAGTCAAAAACGGGAGACGGACCGCTGGGAGAGCACGACGTTTCTTTCTAGCTAGGGTGGTGTCAATGACCTACCAGCCCTGACATTTATATACTTTTCACCTGTGTGGTTGTTGGATATGAGGCGCCTCGTATATAGGTCTGTAAGGACCGGGAAACGTGTGTTTAGGGATTGCCAATCCTCAAAAGTAAGAGAGGACCGGCCCAGCCGATTCCAAGGATCATAGTGGGGTCCTGAGGCATTTGCTAGAGTGTCTCGAACGCGGAGAGGAGCTTGCCCCTTGCCTCGACTCATGATGGAATCCAATTTCCAATACGTGATATTGCGGTTTTAATTGTAGAACTAGTATGGTGACATGATATATGGTACCCATGCCGTCTATGATTGATATTTATGATTGAAATTGTTTTGACACTATACACCTATTATAGTATCAAATGATTTGTTTTAAACGTATCAAGCATGCTTTGGTTGTTATAAGGGAAAACCCTATCCTCCGGCTTGCGTTGCATTGTGTGATGGGACCTGGGTCTTATAACAGCTTCATTTTTCTTTATTTAGCATTGCGCTGTTTGTTTTATGCACTGGTATTCTTGGGAGGAAACCCGTTCCGTGTTATACGGCGTGGTCCCTTGATTTACCTAACTTTAAAAATAAAGATTAATAACTGTTTTAGTTCTCACACCAGTCACATGACTGACCTGGAGTTTATTGTTTTAACCTAAACTCTGGGTGCCCCTATTTTCCGCACGGGCAGCTAGTAGTTTTGGTTTTGCAGATTTATATTCACAGGGTCCTGATTAACAGCTGGAACGATGCTCGGAAAGCTCTGTATCCGTGTATCACTTCTAGTTGTGCTTTTGTATTATTTTCCGCTGCTATGTAATTTATTGTAATCTCTGATATTTGTTGAATGTAATTTATTCATTTATACTCTGTACATTCTTGTATCTGATGGAATTGTTGTAATAACAATGAAATGTTCTTCCTTCTGCGTCCTTTTGTGTGTTGTTCTCAAAGTATCCGCGCTTTCCTTCACGTGGAAGTTACGGGTCCTTACAGTCCTAATCCATTTTAACGTGACGAAGCCTAACCCCTATTTGTGTGCTCTTTACATATGATATGGTTCAAAACTGAGAAGGTACAGTCCATGCCTAATTATAATTAGACACGGCCTAATCATGTTTAGTATTGGACCTAATTAAATTTTAATTTGCTTAATCCTAATCCTATTCTAACATTAGTAGTATACATATTGGCCTATGAAAATAGATTACACCAACTCTTGGACCAAAATTTAATGATATAAAACATCATAGCTAGTACTGAGGAAATGGAAACGTAGATACTGTTTGCCGGTGATTTTATAAAAAAATTGGAAGAATGTTACTAAAATTGCACGGAGCTGTTACTGGCCTAAGAGTAAGTGAGAAGTTTAGGATAAGAATCTTTTTAAATGTTAACATGACTAGCTAGTACCCAGTTGCTAGTAACAAAATAACGTGTCATGTAATAATATATATAACCATGTGCAGAGTATTGCCTAATCGAGATTTGCATGCATTAAATAATTATAATTAAGATACTTGTAATATTAATTAAAATGGGTTTTAGTATAGTAATTTTCTTTTTTACGTATAAATGTCATGACATTGTCATACAGTGCCAAAATCGGATGAAACAAGTGGTGTCAGGACCGTACCAACCAGCGCAACATTCTGGAGCTATTTTTGACGGAGTTCGAAGCGACTGGAATTTTAATTAAAGTAAACATCCGTTAGTTTAATCAAAGTAGACTGTTTCAGTGATGAACGAATCAGGTGAGTTCAACCCACTCAGTTTTCATCCCACTTATAATTTTTATAAGTCAGGTTTGAATATTTATGTGCTATGGTTGTTAGTTGTTTGATTGATGCTAAATATAATTACATGTGTTGACTGAACTGATTAAATTAAAAGTTTGTTTAATTTAATTTAAACCGATCGTTATGAGGTAACTTGCCTCGTTGGTACGTTTATTAAAAATTAAGCTTATTAAACTGAAATATGGACGTTTGGATTGGTGTTATTGTTGACAGTTCAATATTATATATAATTTTGCTTTGTTCTAACGTATTTGGATGTAGGGAAAAACAGGTTGGAGGGATCCAACTGGATTCCTCAAATTTATTGTTTATTTTCATATCACAATTATATGAACTGTTTAACCACTCTGATTAGATGGTTGCTTTGATCATTAACTGTTGAATCTAAATTCAACGTTTGTTTGTGGTTAACAAATGGGAACATATTGGTTGGGTAACTAGCAGTAGATGACCTAAAAATAAATTGTTTTATGAAATGTCGATTTATCGTTAAATTAATCAGAAGAAGTGAAGTTATAAAAGTCATTTTTTAACTGAAGATGGTTTTTGAAATCTATTATTAAAGTTTATAGAAAGGGAAAAAATATTTATTATTTGTTGTTTAAGTTTATAAGGAATTACCAAATGATTTTTGTAAAGAAAATTCATATGTTAATGAGATTTAAATGCGGTTAAGCAAAAATTTACCTAAGAGTTAAGAGCGGGGTTTATTGTTTTTAAAGAATAATTAAATTGGGATTATGTTGGAAATAGATTATCATTTATTTAAATAATAACCCCAGTAAGTGGAATTAATTAAATTAATTATATTATTAATTAATCTAAATGGTAAGGAGAATTGGAAATGATTGACAAATTAATCATGTTTGAGTTGACTGGGTCAACTGAATTGAATATTAAATTAATGGGAATAGTTGATGTTAAATAAAACATTTTTATAAATGTTGATATTTGGTTATTTTTGATTTAATAATAATCAACGTGGTAAATCTTGGGATTTAAATGTATTAATGGAGATTTATTAAAATACAAGTCCTGTTATAACTAAATAAAGTTTAAAAGCAAATTACAATAATAGCATTACAAGTTAAGTTTAAATTCAAGTTTTAATTGAATTCTTTTTTAAATTCTATTTGATTGGATTTATAAAATCTAAGTTGAACAGAGGTGTTATGAAACCTAAGTTTTATTAAGATATTATTGGAATGAGTTATTAATGGTTTATGAATAAAATAAAGATCCAAGATATGAAATTTGAAGAATTGGAACCTAACCAGGAATTGGTTGAGTTAAATGATATTGCGAGTATTGATTTGATGTTGTTTTCGGCCTTCGGGGTTGAAATTTAAGGAATTATTTTCTTACTGACTTATAGTTAGGGACCAATAAGAGTACGTAATGGAAATCGAAATGAAAAACCCAAGTTTGAATTAAAATGGTACAGATAGTTAAGTTATTAAGATGCGATCTACATTTGCGATATTAAATAGGAAATGAGGTTTAATCGAGATATAACCAAATGGGTTTGAAATAAACTTATTTGAAGTTTAATAAGGAATTCTATTAAGATGTGTATATAATGTTTAAAAGATTGAAAAGTTAATAGAGATGATTAAATAAGGGTTACTTAATACTTAAATTAAGTAAAAAAGTGAAGTTTGAAATAAGATTTCCAAGAGAGGATATGATATTGAAATTATGTTTTGGAATGGGTAGTAAAAGAAATACGTGGAGTAATTAGTGAAATGGGATTTTTGTTGATAAACTCCTATCTTTCTGAAGATAAGAATGTTGTTAATTCAAGGTTTGAGAGGTAAATAAAATACCCCAACTTGAAACTTCATGATTATCCAAGAATGATATTAGTTTAGAAACGAGAGTTGCCAAGAGAAATAAAAATTTGAATTTTGATGAATGGTATTATAAAATAAAGTTTGAAATGTTTTAAGTTGAATAAGATGATTTTGAATAAAATAGTATTTTTGAAATAAGAAAGAAAATGCTTTGTTTCAAATAAGTTTTAAAGGGTTTAATTAACGATTGAAAAATTAAAAAGGCCGTGTGGTGCTAAGTACTGAACCAGTGAACTCATTTTATTTTTATGGATGGCTATTTGTTTATTTGATAGTTAAATAACCGACTATCAAACTTGGTCAATTATAGATTGTTGGTACGGAAAGACCGGGTTCAAATTTAGATTCGAAAACCATTGCAACCAGCAAATACGTAATCGTAGAAGAGATCAGACGATGATCGAGATGGAGCATTTGAAGACCATATTTCTTCATAAAACAGAAGTATTGCTTATAATCTCTGGTTATCTCCCAAAGATAAACTATGATTCTGTCATGGTTGGAATCTATGGGTTGCAAGGACTACTTGCTACTAATCTATAGGGTGATTCATAGGATGTGGTAGGAGGGTGCCTTCGGTTGTCCAGTCCTAGGGCAACGTATATGGACAGACCTGACGAAGTGGAATTCAAAGTGAATGGTGGCCAGATGCTTGAAAAGAGAATTATAACCTCTAGCCTCACAACCGGAAAATGACAAAAATCGGGTAGGTGGCATGGCTATGTGGGTCGCATCCATTAGGGTGTATTGTCACCATCTAGAGAATATTTGTATTTGTTAGTTCTTTCATTTCTATATCTCCCAGGAACTATGGTGATCACGAAAAAAGCCGTAAGGTGACAATATATTCGATACACTCAAGAGAAATGGGTGATTGGTCATGTGTGGCTAGATTGTAAGATGTTCTTGTTGAACCCAGTGTATTCCTCTCTAGAGATACACTATTGGCAGGTGGTTCCATACCTTGTCATAGTTGGAATCCAATCTCCAATAAGAGCCCACAGTTTTGTTTGTATACTATATATGTGGAGCGTGAGATGCAAGTGTTCTGCTAGATTCTATTTATTTGTAATTAGACACTATTATAATATCAGAGAAAAATATGGGTTTCAAATTTTTTTGGGTTATCGTAAGGTAAAAACCGTCCATATTTATGTGTGGATTTGGTCTTACGATTATCATTTTCTTTCGAAAAGATTTTTTAACTTTAAAATCAAGTTGGATGACCCCTTAAACTTAGTGTGTTGTTCCCACTCTGGTTCACCAGACTGACCTGGTGTTTGTAATGCTCGGTTTAGACCGGGCTGTGCAAGGTCGGGTTATTGGGCAGTACGAAGTTCAGAAGACATGCTAGAGGAGTTTAGACATATTAGTATGTATTCCGCTGTGTATTGTATATGAGGATAGAATTTTATAACTTTCCAGATTGTCTTGATAGAGGTACTCTGATTGTAAGTATTTATTTCAAGTTTTCAATAAAGATTCATTTCTATATTATAATTGTTCCGCTGCGATGTGAGTATTTGATTCCGTTGTATTCTCTTATACTTAGTTCTTATATTCTAATATTTCTTTCTTTTCTTACCTCATCCTCTAGATTCTTTCTCATAACGTTCCAGTGTTTTCGATGCTTGAATATTCGACATGGTGCTTTGTGTCTATTTTCGGGATTGAAAATCCTTGGGTCGTTACACCTTACTTCCAAATGAATTTTCAATGAATAATTTCTCATTTTATCTCTCCTCCCTTTACTCTACTTTTCTAAAATCAAATTATACTCGAACTTTGTTAAAATTCAACCGTAATCAAAATTCATTAACATTGGTTTGATCCTTATCATGCATTTCCTTATCTCTCCACTCTCTCTTATTAAATCAAGATCAAAGTGTTATTAAAGAGTTATAGGATTAATTGCAATCAAAGATTAATGATCTGGTCTAAATCTCTATCCCTATAATTGTAGGTGTGATCAAGCCCTAAATCAATTAGGTGTCGCTGAGCCTCGGAAATCAGTTGGGTATGTTTGTAGTTCCGGAAATCTAATAGATCCGGCCATGTAACACCCCGCATTTTTAGGTATAATTAAAAACGAAATAAAATATATGAAAATATGCTTAGGATACGTAAATAATGGTGATGCATAAGGAGAATTAATTATTACATGGAAGAGAAGAAAAATTAGTTCGATAATGGCGTATGTTACGGAAAATATAGTAAAATAAGGATAAATAATTTAAGAAACAGGAATTAGGTCAAATGGACATCACCATTGCGTTCCTCTCGAAAAAATACACGAAATAGAATCCGAGTTTTCGAAAATCGGAGTCCGTATGACCAAGATATGGCCAAAACAAGATTCAGAAGGTTTTGGTCAGCCCAGAACTGGGCAGGTCGACCCGGGGGTCGACCTGTGGCCCAGGTCGACTGGGGAGTCGACCTCCCGCCAAGGTCGACTGGGGAGTCGACCTGGGTGTCGACCTGGGGGTCGACCCCCCTGGTCGAGCCAGGTCGGCTTGGGTGCACCTGGATGGGTTTTTCGGCTGTTTTGGTGAGTCTGTGACGAATTCTCATGGTTCTGATCTGTTTTAGGGTTTATCTAAAGGCCTAAAACAACTAACTACACCTATAAATAGACCATAAGACCTAGCCTCCTCTACACACAATTCTATTCTGCTTCTTCTCTGCCTCTGTTCTAATAAAAATAAAAATGGCGTCGCTACTCTGCTAGAATCAAAACAAGAAGCTAATCAACATCAACCTAAGCAATTCAATTCAAATTTGAGATAAAAGCTTCTGCAACAATTCTGCAACAACTAAAGTTCTTTCTTTAATCCAATTAAGGCAAGTACAGTTATTTTCCACTATAAACGTTAATTCTGATTTTGACATGAATTGTGAATCTGAATCTGAGACTGTATATCTGTCAGATCTGTTTTTCTGTGACTGTTCTGTATCCCTTTCTGCTTCCTTTCTGTTTCTATAGCCAGGCTACCACGAGCCTGTGCCTAACCTCATAAGAGATTAACGTATGAACGCAAATTTTGGGACAAATAATGAATGATGCGAAATTTGACAAGGCTGATTTGAACATATGACTTTAGATCCGAGGCATAAAATATATTGACATATGACTTGGGATTAGATGCCTGAATTTGACTGTAAACATGTAATTTATATATGTTGTATGCATAGTGTACGTTGTAATCTAGATCTGTAACTAATTAGAGAAATGAACATATGTTATTTAGATCTGTAATTAATTAGAAAAGTAAGCATATGTTGTAAACTAGTTTTAAACCTATGCATATTCTGTGATAAAAGAAGAGAGGAACCATTGTAAGATTACTTGTGATTTGAGACTTTGGACAAAATGCAGATAAAAGTCAAGATCTAATTTTTAGGAGATATAATTTAAAGATTTAGATTGTTGGGTATATTTTGCATAATGATTCATAAGTTGAAAGAAGAAGGATATGGAAACTTAGGTGTAAAGATTTACATTAGTTAGGATATCTATTATTGTGATCACACCTAAATAGGGATTCTTGGATATATGGCATGCATTGAAATTAATGGTTATATTTGGTATAATTTATATGTGAATCTGCTATAAAATGCTAGTTTAACAAAAATTGGAACATATGTTATATGTCCACATTCTGTGCTATGTAACTTTATGCAAAACATGGAGTATATGTTCATCATGAAAATTATGTAGGCATATGAATTTAGGCCTAATTTATGACTAGGCAAGGCATGTAAATAGAACCTTTAGAAATATTAGATTTGCTAAATCTGCTAATTTGCCAAGTTGCCTAAACTGCTAGTTTTGTTATATTGCCTAGACTGGTAATTAGATTGAAATGCCAAATCTGTTAAATTTGTCTGTTGAGATGCCTAACCTGTTATATGCCAAAATCTGCTAAGTTGCTAAATCTGTTAAATCCGTTAAGTCATATAATCTGGAAAATCTGCTATCTGCTAAAATCTGTTATCTGCTGTGTTGATATAATCATCCTGTTATTTATATAATCTGAATTGGCATATATATATTGGGCGTGCGCATAAACGGTAAATTATTAATTAAATTGGCCGCAAAGATAAACATGGCTAACTCGAGGTTAGAATGAGTTTGCGGCGTAATTCTGCCCGGAACCGCCCGGCACATCCAGTGGCCGCAAACAATAGGTTCTAATGTGAGAAGTTAGTCATAACCTGCTTAAGACACGAGGTTAGGTCTGGCTTGTCGCAGAAGTCTGCCCGGAACCGCCCGGCCCATCCAGCGACCACAAGCTAGCGACCTAATGTGAGAGGTCTGGGCATTAATAATTAATTAATGCAAATCTAAGATAAGAATGACGTCTAAAACATATTGGGGAAAATAGGGATAAACCAACGGGATTAATAGGTGTTACACTTGGTATCAGAGCTAAAGGTTACCGGATTAGATAAAAGTTTTTGAAAACTATTTTCAAAAAGGTTTTAAAAGGAAGTATTTTCAAAATTAAAGCTTATTTTGAAAAACATGATCCCCAAGATCCATATATCTTTCTTTCAGTCCTTTTTGTATTGAACCTTTCCTTTTTCGTTTCAGCATGTCTGAAGCATCTGAGATACCAGAGGGTGTCCATGTACTCGGTTGGTTTCGTCAATATCTTGAGGCTAGGACCGCCGCTGCAGGTCCAGCAAATGATCCCCCTCCCCCACCCCCTCCTCGTGCAATTGCTTTCTCAAAGATCTGTAGAGATTTTAGGGCCATGGGTGGAAAGGATTTCAAAGGAACAGAATCATTCGTAGAAGGAGGAATTGGCTCAAAGAAACTGAGGATCTATTCGTTATCTTCGAGGTGGACGATAGGCAGAAGGTACAGTTGGCGGTATGGTTGCTCAAAGACGAAGCTTCCTACTGGTGGGAAGTCACTAATGCCGAGAGGCCGGTCGAGACATGGATGGATTTCAGAACAAGGTTTGAGACAAAATTCCTCTCACAAGCTGAACGAAGTTTACAACTGGAAAATTTCTTATCTCTTAAGCAAGGAAGTATGACGGTCAAGGAATACGTCAACCAGTTCAACCAACTGGCTAGGTTCGGATTGGATTTAGTCAATACTCAGCATAAAAAGGCTCTCCGCTTTGTTAAAGGATTGAACGAGCCACTGCACAGCTTAGCCATGACCCACGTACCTATGGGAGCGACTTACGAGAAATTGGTGGACATGGCACTACAGCACGAGGAAGACAAGGGCCCGAAAGAGACAAAGAAGGAAGAACCACCGAATAAGAAAGCGGGGCCCAAAAAGGAAACACAAAGGAAGGATGAGAAGACTGAAGATAAGAAGGGGAAAAAGTGCTTTACTTGTGGAAGCTCGACTCATCTGAACAAGGATTGCAGAAAAAGGAAGGGCGCTTGCTTCAACTGTGGGGAGATGGGACACTTCACTAGGGACTGCCCGAAGAGACAAGGACAAGGAGGGCAGGCGAATAATCTTGAGGCTAGTGGCTAGGATAGAAATAGGAAAATTTCTATAGTAGGTTTAATTTCTTTATCTGATTATGGAGTTAAGACTTTTTCTGATTCTGGTATTTTGATTTTGTAATCGATACTCTGCACTTTAATACTAGTATTATTTCTGAATTCCGCTGTAGGCTCAGACCCATAAGGGTTATGTCTCATCTGTTTGAGATTAAGATTTGAGGGATATCTGTGTTAGGCGTCAAATATGACGCATATATTCTGAGTTTTTGTGGGATATGATTTTATCATGCTTAGCTTCCTAAGAATCATTAGGGAACCTGATCTGTATTAGTAGTCTGTAAATATCTGAATAATTCCGATTTCCAGTTTTGACATTGTCTAAAGAAGGTAATCCTCTGAGTGTCAATCTGATATTGATTTCAGTCTTTGGGGTTGATACTTAGGGGAATTATTTTCTCAACCATTGTCTAATGGGGACCAAGTCTTCGTTCTATCTGTACTCGCTTCCATCACTAGACTCTATCCTATCGATCGAGTGTTCAACTTATAGATAGGAATCCTAATGGGTGTAAACATGTGTTTGAGACATGTTATGTTTGATGGTTGCAAGTGGATGCAAGTGGTTGCTAGTGGTTGCTCGTGGACGCATATACACACACTAGGCACTAGATCGGCTCGAAAACACTCTCATACTGCATATGGATGTGTGAGCATTTTCAATTTTTGTGGATGCAAATTGATTGACTCAGCATATGGATGTTGCATATGACTGAATGGTTGTGCACTCATATAGAAATGATATGTATCGAGTAGGAAAATTGCATACATGTTGGACTTATGGCACTGGCATAATTCGCATTAAGGAGGTCAACTGAATCAGTGGACCGCCTGATCTTTGCATTAGACAAGGAACATATACACACACTTCTTTCATATGTTCATACAGCAATAGAAATCTCTTAAGGACAATGAATGCATGTGATTCGTGATTGAGTAGATGGATGATTGGATGGTAGGACACATTCTTCTTAACTTGAAGATTTCGGGGACGAAATCCTTTAAGGAGGGGAGAATGTAACACCCAGCATTTTTAGGTATAATTAAAAACGAAATAAAATATATGAAAATATGCTTAGGATACGTAAATAATGGTGATGCATAAGGAGAATTAATTAATACATGGAAGAGAAGAAAAATTAGTTCGATAATGGCGTATGTTACGGAAAAGATAGTAAAATAAGGATAACTAATTCAAGAAACTGGAATTAGGTAAAATGGACATCACCATTGCTTTCCTCTCGAAAAAATACGCGAAATAGAGTCCGAGATTTCGAAAATCGGAGTCCGTATGACCAAGATATGGCCAAAACAAGATTCAGAAGGTTTCGGTCAGCCCAGAACTGGGCAGGTCGACCCGGGGGTCGACCTGGGGCCCAGGTCGACTGGGGAGTCAACCTGGGAGTCGATCTCCCCCCCCAGGTCGACTGGGGAGTCGACCTGGGGATCGACCCCCCCTGGTCGAGCCAGGTCGGCCTGGGTGCACCTGGATGGGTTTTTGGGCTGTTTTGGTGAGCCTGTGACGAATTCTCACGGTTCTGATCTGTTTTAGGGTTTATCTAAAGGCCTAAAACAACTAACTACACCTATAAATAGACCCTAAGACCTAGCCTCCTCTACACACAATTATATTCTGCTTCTTCTCTGCCTCTATTCTAATAAAAATAAAAATGGCGTCGCTACTCTGCTAGAATCAAAACTAGAAGCTAATCAACATCAACCTAAGCAATTCAATTCAAATTTGAGATAAAAGCTTCTGCAACAATTCTGCAACAACTAAAGTTCTTTCTTTAATCCAATCAAGGCAAGTACAGTTATTTTCCGCTATAAACGTTAATTCTGATTTTGACATGAATTGTGAATCTGAATCTGAGACTGTATATCTGTCAAATCTGTTTTTCTGTGACTGTTCTGTATCCCTTTCTGCTTCCTTTCTGTTTCTATAGCCAGGCTACCAAGAGCCTGTGCCTAACCTCATAAGAGATTAACGTATGAACGCAAATTTTGGGACAAATAATGAATGATGCGAAATTTGACAAGGCTGATTTGAACATATGACTTTAGATCCGAGGCATAAAATATATTGACATATGACTTGGGATTAGATGCCTGAATTTGACTGTAAACATGTAATTTATATATGTTGTATGCATAGTGTACGTTGTAATCTAGATCTGTAACTAATTAGAGAAATGAACATATGTTATTTAGATCTGTAATTAATTAGAAAAGTAAGCATATGTTGTAAACTAGTTTTAAACCTATGCATATTCTGTGATAAAAGAAGAGAGGAACCATTGTAAGATTACTTATGATTTGAGACTTTGGACAAAATGCAGATAAAAGTCAAGATCTAATTTTTAGGAGATATAATTTAAAGATTTAGATTGTTGGGTATATTTTGCATAATGATTCATAAGTTGAAAGAAGAAGGATATGGAAACTTAGGTGTAAAGATTTACATTAGTTAGGATATCTATTATTGTGATCACACCTAAATAGGGATTCTTGGATATATGGCATGCATTGAAATTAATGGTTATATTTGGTATAATTTATATGTGAATCTGCTATAAAATGCTAGTTTAACAAAAATTGGAACATATGTTATATGTCCACATTCTGTGCTATGTAACTTTATGCAAAACATGGAGTATATGTTCATCATGAAAATTATGTAGGCATATGAATTTAGGCCTAATTTATGACTAGGCAAGGCATGTAAATAGAACCTTTAGAAATATTAGATTTGCTAAATCTGCTAATTTGCCAAGTTTCCTAAACTGCTAGTTTTGTTATATTGCCTAGACTGCTAATTAGATTGAAATGCCAAATCTGTTAAATTTGTCTGTTGAGATGCCTAACCTGTTATATGCCAAAATCTGCTAAGTTGCTAAATCTGTTAAATCCGTTAAGTCATATAATCTGGAAAATCTGCTATCTGCTAAAATCTGTTATCTGCTGTGTTGATATAATCATCCTGTTATTGATATAATCTGAATTGGCATATATATATTGGGCGTGCGCATAAATGGTAAATTATTAATTAAATTGGCCGCAAAGATAAACATGGCTAACTCGAGGTTAGAATGAGTTTGCGGCGTAATTCTGCTCGGAACCGGCCGGCACATCCAGTGGCCGCAAACAATAGGTTCTAATGTGAGAAGTTAGTCATAACCTGCTTAAGACACGAGGTAAGGTCTGGCTTGTCGCAGAAGTCTGCCCGGAACCGCCCGGCCCATCCACCGGCCACAAGCTAGCGACCTAATGTGAGAGGTCTGGGCATTAATAATTAATTAATGCAAATCTAAGATAAGAATGACGTCTAAAACGTATTGGGGAAAATAGGGATAAACCAACGGGATTAATAGGTGTTACAGGCCAAGCCTTGGAAATCTATTCAGTGTGCTTAGTAACTCCGAAAATCTATGTGACTCTACCTAGAGGTTGAAAATTCTAAAGGGTGTCTCTCGTAACCTTGAAATCAGGTTTCTAATTGATATTGTAGTAAAGAAACATCGTACAAGGAATTGAGCAGAACTAGATGTATAATAACCCCGACCCAGTATAAAATCCTAGTGTGTTAATTGCATCATTATAAGTATAATCTTAAAAGATTCCAAAAAAACCATATAAATAAGGAATTACTATTTACCTTCCCTCAATTCTACTATTAATTTAGCCTCAAAGTCCTTATTTTGTAAACTGACACCTCATTCAAATAAAAAATCGCATTATTTATGAACATATTACTTCAAAAATTTTTAAACCTATTATAACTAAAATTAATTACTTATAATTAGGAAATGAATTGAAAGTAACCATACCCTATCAACTATGAAATATTCAATCTAAAAATTGAATATGATCATCATTATTCTTATCTTCTTCCATATCATTAATATCATCTTCTCTATTTTCTTCCAACTCATCTTATTCTAAAGCAAGTCGCTATCAAATTGTTCACTATTCTGCAATAAAATAAAAAAATCCATTAAACTAATAAAAGATACAAAAAATATGCTACAAAACGTCAATGAAAAAACAAATCACCTTGTAAATAAGAAATAAATAATCAAATTGTACCTTTTGTATTTTTATTTTTTAGGTAATAATAAAGAGTTTTGCGGCTATATGCTACGTCCTTTCAAATAGGAAAAGCTCCACTACTTTCAGTTACACAAAACGACCATGTTAAATCATTCCAACCAGCCCATTGCTACCTTATTCACCATTTGAATTTAACAACCCTCATTTACATATGTGAATGGATATTCATTACTATGGGTAAACAATTTATTACCTATACCATAATTCTCCAAAATTTAAAATCTAAAGCTCTCAAATTCTAAATCTAAAGCAAATAAGACAATGCACATATTATTTCTTTTCTTCTTTCATTTAATACTCCAATGATGGTTATAGAGAATATTTATAATCTTATATCATGATTAAAGTTCAAATAAGATTTGCAATTACCCATATAATCTAAACAAAAATATTCAAACTAAACTATTCTCAAAGAACATTATTCTTTTTAGGTTGATGTGACACAAATGAAAAACATTGAAACTACATCTAAAATGAAATAAAAGTTCACACTAAAAGCTTGGCTACCAAATTTTGATTCAATACCTTCTTTTGTCTCCCCTCTTCCTTTGTAATCACAACCCCCTACCCTCAATTTTCTGCTTCCACAATTAGCCGACTCACTTGTTAACGACGACAATCCCATCTCATCTTCATCACGCACCCCACCTCCACTCTCTGTCCATTCTACTTCTCTCTCCCTAGATCTCAACTGTCTAGACCACCAACTGAACTGACAAACACCGCCGTGATGCTAGCCATCGTAAGACCTTGCCTTTCCATGCTTCCAAGATTGTCAACGACAGCTTTATCACCTATTATACCCAAAAGCCCTCATCACGTTAACCACATACCAGTCACTCTGGTTCCAAATCAAATTTATTTTTAATTCTCATTATCAAACACTAACCTTAATCTGATATAGATGAACTTGACCCATTTCCTGACCACATTTGCAAAATAAACTAAAATGCCACTTGCTGGTTAGGGTAGAGAGATGTGTTATGAGGCCAAATTCATTTTTGAGAAATGCCAGGAGAGGACGTGGCAATAAAGACCTTTGTTTGGATGCCTCATCATGGCTGTAAGGCGATATTATATTGTAGGAGTCCAATGAGAGGAGTATTGGGTGATGTAGATATTCAAGTTCCTTATAGTGTAGGTTATGCATTTGCTAAGATAGGAATGCCAGAGTGGATACAAAGAGGTTTATGTCCCAGTTGCTTCTATTCCAATTATTTGAATTAGTACACTAATTTACATACTATTTTAAATATTATGTCTGGTTTCAATCTCAAGATAAGCGAATTTGGTTTATTTTTAATACTACATGCTGATGCCATAATGTATGTTCAAAAAGCTTCCATTTTGCTACAATCTATTAATGAGTGAATTAATAATAAGTGTGAGAAATACTAATAGTAACAAGTGGAAATATTAATAGTAACATGTGGATATACTTCAGATCACTTAAAAGGATAAGAAAGGTAAAAAACAAAAAAAAGGTCAAAATATGTCACATTTACTTCACCGTAACATGTAAAATTTTCAAGTTCATGTATTTGTTTCATTATATATATCCTACTCAACGCCCAAAACTTAGTTATCATTACATGAAATAAAACAATAAACCCTCGTTCTTAGTAAAATCTTTGGGTATTGTCTGCCTATTGTAGACAAATAAATAAAAAATTGAAACGGTTTGTTTGGAGTGTGGTAATTTATCTTTTTATAGAGAAATTGAAGACGACGGCGCACACATCGGAGTGTGTTCTGAGATTTGAATGCAAACAATATGATTATTTTAAGAAAAGCGAACATGGAAGGTAAAGGTATATTAGAAATAAAAAAGTTGTATATTGTATGTAGATTTGGTTTTGATCGCTCTACCATTCGATGGATTAGTATCAGTTTTAGGTAGTTTGATTTACTTACTGATTGATCATATGGTCCTTTCTCTTTTTAGCTAGTGCTTAAGATATATTACAACAAATTGTTTTTCTAGATGATTCCACTATCCAAATTAAAGTGATTTAATTTTTAAAAGAATTACCTTGTTGGAATCAGTATAAATTTTGTGGATAGAATGTAACTTTTTTAATTGTGTACCCAGAAGACAGCGACCACAATGAATTATGGCATGAACGCATTGGCCCTCTTGTTTCCATACCTCGGATTGGTGAGAGAGTGTTTCATTTTCCTCAAGGACAGTTGAAAAAGGCATGTACTTGCTTCTTTTTCAGTTATTAGTATTATTATTATGATTCCAAATTGTCAATTTGTATGTTTAGGGTTCGTTTAAAGTATAATTTCAAAATCATAATTAACATAGACTGAAGTTGACATTGGTTCGGACAACAATGCACAATTTCCTAACTATAATCTGCCATCCAAAATACTACATGAAATAGTGAAGTATGATCTTAAGGTTTGTTCATCCGTTCTATTATTCAAATAAGCGCTTTTTTTCTAGTGATATTATTCTTAATATATGTCGTGGTTTGATGATAGCCATAATTTTACAAACTGAAAAAGAAATAGATGAGTTGTTTGCTGATATAATACTACTACCCATATTCGAGGTTATTATTTAATGAGTTTTTATAGTTTTATATGTATTTTTGGGTAGAACTATGATTGTTTTATTATTAAATTTAAAGAAGAGCTTTTGAATCGAATTGGAAAGAAGAAAAGTGGTAATTCCGAGAGAACCTAGGGCATCATTTTGCAAGATTCTAATATCTTCAAATACAAATGGGAATCCACGAGTCATCATTTTCAAGAGAAATGCAGATGTATGCTTTCCTATATTGGTTTGATTCAGATATCAGTTAATTAAATATTTTAGTTCCAACACGCAAGATTACCTTTGTTGTAATTACATTTCCTAAATATCCATAGATGCAATCCAACTACAATTAGAATCCGTGTTATTTGGTTAATTTCCCATGTCAGTTATTTTTTGATGTTTCGGTACCGATTATCCAAATGTGTCATTGTTTGCTCTATTTTTGTCAACAAATAAATGTGTTGTAACTTTGTTTTTGTATATATAGATTTTTTTTGCAATCCCTCCTGCAAAAGAGCTTGTGGCAAAGGGCCTACATCTGAATGAGTGGACATTTTGCCATGTTTATTTAGGTATTTATGATATTTTAAAGAATATGTAGACTTATCAAGTTTTTAAATTTTATATTAAATATGTTCATATCATTTCTTCATTTGTCTAAGAACAATAATAATTATGTGTTTCTTACTATTATTTTCAAAACTACTACTTCTTTATCATGTCCATGGAGAGGTTAGTTACCGACTAAAAATTTATTATTCAGAGATCTAAGCATAATTATTTTTGGTAAATTACATGATGGTTTAACTTTCTTCTTTCATATTAGGCAAACACAAAAGGCATATACTCATGGTTGCTGACTGGAAAAAATTCATGAAAGAAAAAAGATTTGTTCCAGGCGATGCTTGCATTTTTATTAGGTATTACTTGCTCCCTATACAAATATCTGAAAGTTGTCCGATTGTGGATTTATAATCTTATCTGTAACTTTCTCAGAGGAAGAGACGGTGGCTTATATATATCAGGTCACCATGCAAAAAGGCTCGGCAACTCTGTAATGCCTAGAATTGTGTCTGTATGGGGCATGAAGATAATGGTTATGTTGGTTTTGTTTATAATTGTTAGATCCAATACTTCCAGCTATACAGTTCCATATTGGTGGAACATGGAGTCATTAAAAAACAATTCAGTGAATACAATATATATGATGAAGTTTGAAGGAAATCAACTTCAAACAATTTCCAAGAAGAGTGGTAAATGAATTTTTGAACCATGGTTAATATTTAAAATTTCTATCAATGTTTTAAAATTGTAACTTCTTTTAAAATGTAGTTCTACATGTGTTGCTGCTAAATCTGAAGATTTAGAATCGAGGGTGTGACCAGGTTCCTTGTGTAAGTGCCTAAAGGTTATCAAAATTTTCTTTGTGCCGACTTCATAATATTGTACTATTAGATATGATGCAAAAGTGTACATTAGTGTGAAACAATTGGTCTCTAAGCCAAATATTTTGGTTTTAGTATTTCTTTAGGTAAGTAATATAATAGAGATAAAAAAACTTAGGGAACATGAATCATGTTTTACAGATTAACTAGGCTGACAATGGGAGGTATGAGGGGCCAAAGAGGGTTTCACCTTTGGATCTGTAACCATTGCCAACCTAGGCGGGAGATTCATTGCAACATAATACTCAAACAAGTAAACTATTCGGTTCTAACATTATTCAATGTGCAACCACTATGAATAATACTTCAACTGATTTTGCGTCTGGAACTCTATCAAGCAACAGATTACAATCAGGAGCTTCAATGATCTGATGTCTAAAACAGGGGGCTGGGAAGTAGTTTATAGGAAATAAAATGGAATGTTAAATTTATGATGAAATTAATTGTTATCTTTTTTTTTTTTTTTTTGAGATTGTTATTTGAGTTGTTAAAACTATTGTTCCTTTTTTTTCCTAGTATTGTTAGGCTAATATCTATTAAAGTCAAATGACATTTCTAGTTTATTTTGAATCTTTTATGTGTTGTGCTTACTGCATTGGTTTTGGGTATCATTCTAATAGATATGACTGCATATGTCCATGATTCTTGTAGTGGTCGTGGAATGTTTTTCAAACTTTCTTAATATCTAAAGGATTTATTTTTTATCCATCTCGAAGGTTGGGTAGTTAAATTGAAATCATGTATTGAAATTTATGGTGTCTATTTAAGATAACTTGCAAGCCTAGCATTTTATGCAGATGGTATTTTAACTGAAATAGAACTTGAGTTTGCACCTGGAGGTGCTAACCTCACGTATATTTAGCCTCTCGAAATCCGTCTGTTTAGTCAAATTCCGCACTATTTTCGTTTTCCTGATATTGTGGCAACAATAACGTTGCAGGAGTAACAATAACGAACTATGGCATGAACGCATTGGCCCTCTTGTGTCCATACCTCGGATTGGTGAGAGAGTGTTATATTTTCCTCAAGGACAGTTGGAAAAGGCATGTACATACTTCTTTTTTTAGTTATTAGTATTATTATTATGATTCCAAGTTGTTAATTTGTATGTTTAGAGTTCGTTTAAAGTAAAATTTTATAATCATAATTAACATAGATTGAAGTTGACAATGGTTTGGACAGCAATGCACAATTGCCTAACTATAACCTGCCACCCGAAATACTATGTGAAGTAGTGAAGTACGATCTCAAGGTTTGTTTATTGGTTCCCTTCTTCATACGATCATTTTTTCTCAAATGACACTATTCTTAATATATACCGTGGTTTGATGATAGTCATAATTTTACAGGTTGGCAAAGAAACAGATGAAGTGTTTGGTGATATAATATTATTGCCCATATTCGTGGTTATTATTTAATGAGTTATACTTTTGTAGTTTTATATGTATTTTTGGGTAGAATTATGATTGTTTTAATACTAAAATTAAAGAAGAGCTTCAAAACTGAATTGGAAAGAAGTCAAGTGGAAATTCTGAGAGAAGCTAATACATCCTTCTACAAGATTCTAACGCCTTCAGATACAAACGGGTATCCAAGGGTCGTCATTTCCAAGAGACATGTAGATGCATGCTTTCCCCTATTGGTTTGATTCAGATATCTTAGTTAATTAAATATTTTAATCGTAACATGCAAGGTTACCTTTGTTGTAATTACATCTCCTAAATATCCATAGATGTAATCTAACTAAAATTAGAATCTGTGTTATTTGGTTAATTTCCCATGTCAGTTATTTCCCATGTCGGTTATTTTTGGATGTTTCAATACTAAATAACCAAATGCGTTATCTTGTTTTCTCTATTATTTTTCAATAACTAAATGTGTTGTAACTTTGTTTTTGTATATACAGAATTTGTTTGCAAAGCCTTCTCCACAAGAGCTTGTGGCAAAGGACCTACATGGGAATGAGTGGATATTTTGCCATGTTTATAGAGGTATTTATGATATTATAAAAAACATATAAACTTATCAAGTTTTTAAATTTTATATAAAATATGTTTATATCATTTCTTCATTGGTCTAAAAACAATAATAATTATTGCCATGTGTGTCTTACTATTATTTTCAAAATTACCAATTCTTCATCATATTCGTGGAAGGTTAGTTACCGCCTAAAAATTTATTATTTAGAGATCTAAGCATAATTATTTTTGGTAACTTACATGATGGTTTATCTTTCTTGTTTGGTATTAGGCAAATGAAAAAGACATATCTATACTCATGGATGTTGAGTAGAAAAAATTCACGAAAGAAAAAATATTTGTTAAAGGCGATGCTTGCATTTTTATTGGGTACTACTTATTCCCTATTCAATATCTGAAAGTTGTCCGATTGTGACTATATAACCTTCTCTATAACTTTTTCATAGGAAGAGACGGTGGATTATATATAGTCAGTCGCTGTGCAAAAAGGCCCGACAACTCTGTAATGCCTATAATTGTGTCTGTACGGAGCATAAAGATAATGGTTATGTTGGTTTTGTTTATATTTGTCAAATCTTGTACTTCTAGCTTTATAGTTCCATATTGGTGGAACATGGAGTCAATAAAAAACAATTCAGTGCATATGATGTATATGATGAAGTTTGAAGGAAATGATCTTCAAACGATTTCCAAGAAGAGCAGTAAATGAATTATTGAACCATGTTTAATCTTCAAACTTGCTATCAACATTTTAAATATTTTAACTTCTTTTAAAATGTATTTGCACATGTGTTGTTATTAATCTGAAGATTTAGAACTGGGGGTGTGGCCAGGTTCCCTGTGTAAGCACCTAAAGGTTATCAGAATTTTCTTTGTATCGACTTTATTATATTGTAGTGTTTAATATGATGCAAAAGTGTATGGTAATGTGAAATAATTGGTTTCAAAGCCAAAATTTTGGGTTTAGCATTACTATAGGTATGTAATATAATAGAGATAAAAAGCCTAAGGAACATGAATCATGTTTTACATGTCAACTGGGCTGATACCGGGAGGTATAAGAGGCAAGAGAAGGTTTCACCATCGGTTTTGTTACCATTGTCAACCTCTAGGCGGGAGATTCATTGCAGCACAATACTCAAAAAATTAAACTGTTCGGTTTTAACATTGTTCACTGTGCAATAACTATGAATAATACTTCATCTGATTTTGCATTTGGAGCTCCAGCAAGTAACAGGTTACAATCAAGAGCTTCAACGATTCGATGTCTCAAATAGGGGACTGGGAAGCATTTTATAGGAAATAAAATGGAATGTTAAATTTATGATGAAATTAATTATTATCTTTTTTTGAAATTGTTATTTGATTTGTTAAAACTGTTGTTCCTTTGTTTGGCTGGTATTGTTAGGATAATTGCTATTAAAATCAAAGGACATTTCTAGTTCGTTTTAACTCTTTTATGTGTTGTGTTGGCTACATTGGTTTTGGGGTATCATTCTAATTGATATGACTGCTTGTTTCCATGATTCTTACAGTGGTCATGGAATGTTTATCAAACTTTCTCAATATTTGAAGGATTTAATTTTTATCCGTATTGAAGGCGTTAGATATTTTGTCAATACACAATTGTACTACAATTAGATGGTAACAACGATCAATGTTACTTAATTATGCAACAATTATCATGTCAAACTATGTTTACAGTAATGACAGAAAGCGTGAACGATTGTGCACTAGATTCGAGTGGTACAGAACCGTCTCCAACAGACAGGAAGAAGAATAGTTTAGTAATGTCTGAGTCCAGAAAGGATTCTATTTCCTTGAAACAATATTGTCATCCTATGCACTGATTTACATAATAGCAATTTGTTTCCCAGGTAAAAACAGACCAGCCCCATAGGGTAGTGCCAACAAACAGAGCTTTGATGAACTGAAGTAGATTTGTAACAACCCGTGTTTTTATAACGTGTAACAACCATAAATCAAGGCAGAATTAATTTTTAAAATAATAATCAAGGGAAACGGGTTACGCCATTGCGTTCGTCTCGAAATTCTACTTGGAAACGAGTCCGAGTTTTCGAAAATCGGACTCCGTATGACCAAGTTATGACCATTCGAAGTTTTCAAAAAAAATCAAATTCAAAACAGACTCAATTCGAATTCAAAATTCGAATTTCAAACCTCCAATTGGACTGGGCGGGAAAAATATCGCCTAGGACTAGGTCGACCTGGGGGTCGACTATGTAGTCGACCTACCTAGGGCCAGGTCGACCATAGTGTCGACCTGGTGCCCGAGCCCATTTCTGAAGCTAGATTCACTCTGATGTATGTGGCCCCATTTCTGCCCACATTCGTTGACCGGACCCTATAAATACATCCCCTAACACCAGTCTCTCTACACCAAATTTCTTTCTGACCTTATGCTACTCTGATTCTGGCTGAAAAGTTTGAGAGAGGGACTGCTTCTACTACATTGAGACTGCGTTAAAGGAATTGCTGATTAGGGGACTTCTATTAGGACTTGACTAAGCAACATACAACTCTCTTTTTCTAATTCTCGAACCACGATCTGTAAGCCCCCGTTATTTTCAGATTTAAACTGTAAATATATTATGAATATGATGTAAATTGAAATTGGACCTATGTATGATGACTGTTTACAATCATTCTCGTTCATCTTGGATCTTAACTCTTGAATATTACTATGACATTGATTTGGGGCCTATTCATTTGTAAATCAAAAAGAGAAACCCCTCTTATTATCATGTTGAACCTGTTATTAGCCACATGTTTATGACTATCACCTTATGACAGTCGTTACCATGACTATACTATCACCTTGTGACAACTGTTATTTTGACTAGTACCTTATCTTGCTAGATTTGGAATCTTTATGTTTGAGGCCAATATTTCATATGCCAGTAATGTTTTATTTCAAGTCATATCATGCTATGCTAGTAATCACTCTTGCCACCTTATACCCATTTCTTTTTATGTCACTCCCTAACTAGATTTATTTGTGTCAATTCGAACCTTCATGCGATGGGAATACGATTTGGGTAGATTAGGTAAAATATGAATTAGCTTTAAACTTGAACATGTACATTATTATGACTTGAACCTGAATATGGCCATGAACTTGACACGATTGGACATAAAACACGACTTGAAAACTCGACATGAATCTAAACATGAAAACTGGAATGTGGGCATGACAGTTAGATAAACTTGAAAATGGCCAACTCGAGGTTGGGTTGAGTTTGCAGTGTAAATCTGCCCGGAACCGCCCAGCAAATCCAGTGGATGCAAACAATAGGATCCAATGTGGGTAGTTGGTCGTATCGCACGTAAAAACCCGAGGTTAGACTATGTTGTGGTATAAATCTGCCCGGAACCGCCCGGCAAATCCAGTAACCACAACAGTTAGTCTAGTGTGAGAGGTTGGCGTGCACTAATGAATTAATGTCACATGATAGGGTTAAGTCATGAACCACTTGAATATACTTAACCAACTTGACACGATGACTTGATAGGGTTAAGTCATGAATTGCTTGAACACACTTAACCAACTTGATACATGATATGGATAGGGTTAAGTCACGAATTTGAATGACAACACTTAACCCATTAGAAACCCTAGTTACGCGGTCCTTTTCAGCAGTAACCCGCTTAGATGTATCACGATACCCTGGGACTAGGCAGGGTGGGGCACGATTACTGGGCTGATTGTAAGCGACCGGAACGACGGCTGCGTAGGTGCGCCATTGTAGGTTCAGGCGGGCTATGGTCGTGCACGTAGTCCTGAGTTGAAAAAGCAGGCATTGGGCACCCATAGATTTACACTGTGCGTGCTTGATTCGAGTCGGTGGTTGGCACCATAGGACTTGATACACCCTACGGTGGACCTAGCACAGGTAACTACATTTCTGGATAGGGCCGTATGACACAGACACATGACGAGCTAGGACTTGTTGGGAGTCGATCGATTAATAGATCGTACCGTAGGACCCTATAATGGGTCACTTCATGACACTGGGCTAAGGGATCATTTCTTGGTTAATACTTGACATGGGTTAGAATACTAGTACAGTTGGTGCAGCGAACCTTGAACATGCGATGCTAGAATTGACTTATCTTGTTATCTTAATTACCCAACTAGTTCTGTTATCATCCTTATGTTTAATTCCAGTTTTCACATATCATGTTACCTTTACTAGTTTTCATACAGAAAGTCACTAGGGCTTACCAGTCTTTATGACTGACCCATTTTCTTTCGCCCCTTTTTCTTTCGTTTCCCCCCCAGGTTCCCAGGGAGGAAACACTAGCTCTTAGCTTGGATTCAACTTTCTTTCTGACGGCTCATGTACGGTTTGGTCTTGGGCTATACTATGGCTGCTTCTGTTATTTATGGGGAATAATTTACTTTTGTTTTAAAGTTTATGCTTCTTTACTATGAACTCGATGTAATGGAATAATTTGTATCTTGGATATATGAGCTTTTGACTCTTTTCTTGGAAATAATAAAAAGTTGGTTTTTAATTTCTATCGCTGCTTTATTTATGTTCTGCCTTGTGATATCTCTGTGCCTGTTTACCTAGATAATACTCCACCAAAACTAGTGCATTCCCTTTGTGAGTGACCCTAGCGGAGGTGGGGTGTTACAATTTGGTATCAGTACAGAAGGTTACCAAGCTGGGCAAAAGTTTTAAAAACCTTCTGAAACTGTTTTCAAAACCATTTATAAAGAAGCATTTTTCAAGAAAAGTTTTATGTTTAAAAAGGTTATTCCCCAAGAAGCCATTAGCACTTCCCTTTGTTTCCTCGTTTGAATCTTTTCTTTTCGTTTTTCAGCATGGCCGATCTTAACCTTCCTGAGGGAATACCCGTGCCTTGATGGTTCTGAAGGTACTTAGAAGTCAGGGCCAACGACGGGGCACGACAGACATCCCTCTTCCTCCTCCCCCAGTGGCCGCGTTCCTCCTCCTCCTGGTACCGCCTTTGCCAAAATATGCAAATACTTTAAAGCAATGGGCGGCAAGAACTTCGTTGGAACTGAAACCTTCGTTGAGGCATGAAACTGGCTAAAGGAATCAGAAAACTTGTTCATTATCTTTGATATGGAGGACTATAGAAAAGTTCAGTTGGCAGCATGGTTGTTGAAAGAGGAATCTGCATTTTGGTGGGAAGTCACCAACGCTACCAGGCCAGTTGAGACTTGGGCAGACTTTAGAGAAAGGTTTGGGCTCAAATTCCTATCGTCGCAGAGAAGAACCTTCAGATGGAGAGGTTCCTAGCACTCAAGCAAGGGGATATGTCTGTGAGGGAGTACGTGAATAAGTTTAATCAGCTTGCTCGGTTCGGTTTGGATTTGGTCAACACAGCCCAGAAAAAGGCTGTACACTTTGCTCGAGGATTGAACGAACCACTACACAGCTTGGCCGTAACTCATATACCCATGGGGGCGACCTTTGAAAGCTTAGTGGATATGGCTCTACTCCATGAGGAAGACAAGAATAGCAAGAAGGAGGTTAAGCCTAATAAGACTCAGAATAAGAAGGCTGACTTCAAGAAGGGGAACAACAAGAATAATAAGAATAACAAGAACAACAACAAATCACGTGAGATGAGGAAGTGCAACTTCTGTGGTATTACAGGACATCTAGCTAAAGACTGTAGAAGGAAGAAGAGGACGTTGGGCGAATGCTTTCATTGTGGAGATACTGGACACAACAGCAAGGATTGCCCTAAGAAGCAAGGGCAGGGGCAAGGGCAGTCTCAGCGAGCAGGACCTTCTGGAGGGCAGTTGCATGCTCTCAACACCGCTCCAGCTCCTGACCGAGGTAGTAATATTTCCGTAGAAAGCCTTGTTTACATTTCTGACTTTCCTATTCGAACTTTATTTGACTCTGGTGCATCACATACTTTTATTTCTTCTGATATTGTTAAAAATCTGCACCTAAGTACTAGTCTGGTTGAGGATCCCGTTATAGTTTCAAATCCAATTGGGGGCTCCGCCCATTTATCTATGATGTGTGTGGATCTGAGGATCTCTATCTTAAGCGTAGAATTCACGTGTAATGCTTATGTTCTCGGAATTATGAGATACAGTTTGATCCTAGGTATGGACTGGCTGTCTGATAATGGAGCCATTCTTGATTGTGAACGAAGAGTAGTGAGGCTCATGAATCGCCTTGGTAATACCCTTGAAATTTCTTGTAACCCTAAGAGTCCGGTCATGTTATGTTATCTTGAATCCCTTGACTCGTCCGACGATAATTTGCAATCTGTAAGAGTGGTCCGAGAATATCCAGATGTCTTTGATGAAGTGAGGGGATTACCTCCTAAACGTGAGATAGAGTTCCGAATTTATCTTGTTGATAATGCCAAGCTAGTTTCATTGCCCGTTAGGCACATGGCCCCGTGAGAAAGAAGAGAGCTCAGTAAACAAATCAACGAGTTGCTTGAGAAAAATTTCATAAGACGAAGAATTTCTGAATGGGGTGCTCCGGTAGTATTCGCTACTAAGGCGGATGGATCGCTTCGTCTGTGCGTAGATTATCGTGAGTTAAACAAGCTGACTAAGAAGAATTGGCACCCACTACCAAGAATCGACGATCTGTTTGACCAGCTTGTGGGATCATCTGTTTTCTCTCAACTCAAACTAGCCACAGGATTCCATCAACTCAGAGTGGCTGAGGATAACATTGACAAAACTGCGTTTAGGACTCCGGATTGGTTCTTCGAATGGCTCGTTATGCCATTTGGGTTAATGAATGCACCTGCATACTTTGTAGATTTGATGAGCAGGGTGTTTCGGGAGTTCCTTAACAAGTTTGTGGTAGTTTTCATGGATGATATTTTGATCTTCTCAAAAGATGAAGAAGAGCATGCTAGGAATCTCAACGAAGTCATGGAAACGCTTAGAGCACACCAGTTAAAGGCTAAGTTCTCCAAATGCCATTTTTGGAGGAAGGAAGTTCGGTTCCTTGGACATGTAGTTTCTAAGCAAGGCATAGCCGTGGACCCCGCAAAGGTAGTTGCGGTACAGGACTGGAAAATTCCTAAGAATGCAACGGAGGTGAGGAGCTTTCTCGGTTTGGCGGGCTACTACAGGAAGTTCATTAAGGACTTCGCTAAGATTTCAGCCCCTCTTACTAAGTTAACAAAGAAGAACCTACCTTTTACATGGGACATAGAATGTGACACTACTTTTCAGAGACTTAAGAGAGCCCTCACCACAGCTCCAGTTTTAGCACTACCCGATGGAGGTAAGATGTTTACGGTGTACACTGATGCATGCGGCACAGGGTTAGGCGATGTCCTAATGCAAGAAGGAAGAGTAATATGCTACAGGGTAGACAACTTAAAGTTCATGAGAAAAACTATCCCATGCATAACGTGGAGTTGGTCGCGATTGTTTTTGCACTTAAAGCTTGGCGCCATTATCTTCTAGGGGAGAGGTTCGAGCTGTATACAGACCACAAATCGCTTAAGTACCTCTTCTCACAGAAAGACTTGAAACTAAGACAACAGCGGTGGATGGTGTTCTTGCCATCATATGACTTCGATATAGCTTATACCCCTGGCAAGGGTAATGTAGTGGCAGACGCGCTAAGTAGAAAAAGGCTGACTTTAAGCCCCTTGTTTGTTGAAATGAAAAGCCTTGAGTTTATAGAAACCTTTGATTTTACACCTGCTGTTGAGTCATTGACTGCTACGTTTGCATCTCTTGAGTTAAGACCTACACTTCTAGATCAAGTAGGGACTTCATAGAAGGAAGAACCACAAATAGTCGAAACCAAGGACAAGCTGATTAGGGGTGAGACGTCAAGTCACCTTAGTAGGTATGCCATAGATGACAAGGGATGGCTAAGGCACGATGGAAGACTATGTGTCCCACAAGTGGGAGACTTAGTAAGGAATGTTCTCGAAGAGGCGCATCACTCGAAGATGACTATACATCCCGGAGGAGATAAGATGTACAGGCATATGAAACGCATTTTCTTTTGGGCTGGAATGAAAAAAGACGTGGCAGAGTTCGTCTCGAAGTGCATGGTGTGCCAACAAGTAAAGGCCGAGTCGAAGAAGCCCGGTGGACTATTACATCCTTTGGAGGTTACGCAATGTAAATGGGAGAGTATCTCGATGGATTTTGTGGATGGACTGCCTAGGTCTAGGAGGGGAAATACTAGCATATGGGTCATAGTTGATAGACTCACGAAAAGCGCTCACTTCATTCCGGTGAAGAGCAAGAGGACCGCATCAGGGCTAGTGTATATTTACCTTCGAGAGATAGTACGATTGCATGGAGTTCCTTATAGTATAGTTAGTGATCGTGACCCGATATTCACTAGCCAATTTTGGAATAGTCTGCAAGAAGAAATGGGAACACGACTGAACTTAAGCACGGCCTATCACCCACAGACGGATGGACAAACCGAAAGGGTAAATAGGGTACTAGAAGATCTCCTGAGGCTATGCATTCTTGACATTGGTGGTACTTGGGAAGACCATCTTCCTCTCATGGAGTTTGCGTATAATAACAGTTACAAAGCTAGCATCGGAATGGCACCGTTCGAAGCCCTATATGGAAGACCGTGCAAGTGACCAACTTGTTGGTGGGAGACGACAGACATACTTATACTCGGGCCCAACATGATAAGGGACACTTCTGAGAAGATTGAGTTGATACGAAGACGAATGAAAACGGCCCAAGATAGACAGAAATCTTATGCGTACCAGAGAAGGACAGACTTAGAATTCGAAGTCGAAGATATGGTCTTTATAAAGGTTTCTCCGTTACGCAATGTAGTTCATTTTGGAGCAGTTGGAAAGCTAGCACCAAGATTTGTAGGACCGTTCCCTATCATTGAGAGGATTGGACGGATGGCTTACAAGGTAGACTTACCCGAGAAGTTGTCTGGAGTACACAATGTCTTTCACGTCTCGCATCTCCGGAACTGTTTGCATGAGTCAGCCGAAGTGGTTGAGCCAAGCATCCTTGAAGATGTGGAAGTGGAAGAAGAAGCAACATTGAGGCGAGTTCCGATTCGTATCTTAGGAACGGAGATTAAGAAGCTAAGGAATTGAGCAGTCAAGCTAGTGAAAGTGCAGTGGAGTGAAGCCCAAGAGGACGCAACTTGGGAAACTGAAGAAAAGATACGCGCGCTTTACCCATTTCTTTTTGAGTGTACATTCTTGATCTCTTTTTCCTTGAAAACCTTTTCGTACCATGCTTCTAATATCTATGTTTGTCTTGTTATCTTCTCGATCTTATCTTGAGAACCTTAGGTAGAACTGTATGGATGTAAACATGTGATTGAAACATGTTATGGTTGATGGTTGCAAATGGTTGCAAGTGGTTGCAAATGGTTGCTAGTGGATGCATGACACACATTAGGCACTAGATCGGCTCAGTCACATTTTCATGTTGCATATGCATGGGTGCTTATACTTGTACATGGATGGAACTTGTTATGCTATCACTTGAATGTTGCATATGGATTAATGACTTTGCATTCATATAGAGATTATAAACTATGCTAGGAATTTGCATACATGTTGGATTCATGACACTAACTTATTTTGCATTAAGGAGGTTTACTGAATCAGTAACCGCCTGATCTTTTGAATTAGATAAAGTTCATATACACACACTTTCTGCATATGTTCATACAACACTAGAAGTCTTTTAAGGACAATGGTTGCCTGTGGATGATGCTTTGAGTAGATGGTTGATTGGATGGTAGGACACATCCTCCCTAACTTAGAGATTTCGGGGACGAAATCCTTTAAGGAGGGGAGAATGTAACATCCCGTGTTTTTATAACGTGTAATAACAATAAATCAAGGCAAAATTAATTTTTAAAATAAGAATCAAGGGAAACGGGTTACGCCATTGCATTTGTCTCGAAATTCTGCTTGGAAACGAGTCTGAGTTTTCGAAAATCGGACTCCATATGACCAAGTTATGACCATTCGAAGTTTAAGAAATTTTCAAATTCAAAACAGACTCAATTCGAATTAAAAATTCGAATTTCAAACCTGCAAATGGACTGGGCGGGAAAAATCCCGCCCAGGACCAGGTCGACCTGGGGGTCGACTATGTAGTCGACCTACCCAGGGCCAGGTCGACCATAGTGTCGACCTGGGGTCGACCTGGTGCCAGAGCCCATTTCTGAAGCTAGATTCACTATGATGTATGTGGCCTCATTTCTGTCCACATTCGTTGACCTGATCCTATAAATACAGGCCCTAACACCAGTCTCTCTACACCAAATATCTTTCTGACCTTATGCCGCTCTGATTCTGGCTGAAAAGTTTGAGAGAGGGACTGCTTCTACTACGCTGAGACTGCGTTAAAGGAATTGCTGATTAGGGGACTTCTATTAGGACTTGACTAAGCAACAAACGACTATCTTTTTCTAATTCTCGAACCACGATCTGTAAGCCTCAGTTATTTTCAGATTTAAACTGTAAATGTATTATGAATATGAAGTAAATTGAAATTGGACCTATGTATGATGACTGTTTACATTCATTCTCGTTCATCTTGGATCTTGACTCTTGAATATTACTATGACATTGATTTGGGGCCTATTCATGTTGTAAATCAAAAAGAGAAACCCCTCTTATTATCATGTTGAAACTGTTATTAGCCACATGTTTATGATTATCACCTTATGACAGTCGTTACCATGACTATACTATCATCTTGTGACAACTGTTATTTTGACTAGTACCTTATCTTGCTAGATTTGGAATATTTATGTTTGAGGCCAATATTTCATATGTCAGTAATGTTTTATTTCAAGTCATATCATGCTATGCTAGTAATCACTCGTGCCACCTTATACCCATTTCTTTTTATGTCACTCCCTAACTAGATTTATTTGTGTCGATTCGAACCTCCGTGCGATGGGAATACGATTTGGGTAGATTAGGTAAAATATGAATTAGCTTTAAACTTGAACATGAACATTATTATGACTTGAACCTGAATATGGACATGAACATGACACGATTTGACATAAAACATGACTTGAAAACTCGACATGAATCTAAACATGAAAACTGGAACGTGGGCATGATAGTTAGATAAACTTGAAAATGGCCAACTCGAGGTTGGGTTGAGTTTGCAGTGTAAATCTGCCTGGAACTGCCCGGCAAATCCAGTGGCTGCAAACAATATGATCCAATGTGGGTAGTTGGTCATATCGCACGTAAAAACCCGAGGTTAGACTATGTTGGTATAAATCTACCCGGAATCGCCCGGCAAATCCAGTAACCACAATAGTTAGTCTAACGTGAGAGGTTGGCGTGCACTAATGAATTAATGCCACATGATAGGGTTAAGTCATGAACCACTTGAATATACTTAACCAACTTGACACGATGACTTGATAGGGTTAAGTCATGAACTGCTTGAACACACTTAACCAACTTGATACATGATCTGGATAGGGTTAAGTCACGAATTTGAATGACAACACTTAACCCATTAGAAACCCTAGTTACGCTGTCCTTTTCAGCAGTAACCCACTTAGATGTATCATGATACCCTGGGACTAGGCAGGATGGGGCACGATTACTGTGTTGATTGTAAGCGACCAGAACGACGGCTGAGTAGGTGCGCCATTGTAGGTTCAGGCGGGCTATGGTCTTGCACGTAGTCCGGTGTTGAAAAAGCAGGCATTGCGCACCCGTAGATTTACACTGTGCGTGCTTGATTCGTGTCGGTGGTTGGCACCATAGGACTTGATACACCCTATGGTGGACCTAGCACAGGTAACTACATTTCTGGATAGGGCCGTATGACACAGACACATGACGAGCTAGGACTTGTTGGGAGCCGATCGATTAATAGATTGTACCGTAGGACCCCGTAATGGGTCACTTCATGACACTCGGCTAAGGGATCATTTCATGGTTAATACTTTACATGGGTTAGAATACCAATACAGTTGGTGCAGCGAACCTTGAACATGCGATGCCAGACTTGACTTATCTTGTTATCTTAATTACCCAACTAGTTCTGTTATCATCCTTATGTTTAATTCCAGTTTTCACATATCATGTTACCTTTACTAGTTTTCATACTGAAAGTCACTAGGGCTTACCAGTCTTTATGACTTACCCATTTTCTTTCGCCCCTTTTTCTTTCGTTTCCCCCCCAGGTTCCCAGGGAGGAAACACTAGCTCTTAGCTTGGATTTAACTTGCTTTCTGACAGCTCATGTACGGTTTGGTCTTGGGCTATGCTATGGCTGCTTCTTCTATTTATGGGGAATAATTTACTTTTGTTTTAAAGTTTATGCTTCTTTACTATGAACTCGATGTAATGGAATAATTTGTATCTTGGATATATGAGCTTTTGACTCTTTTCTTGGAAATAATAAAAAGTTGGTTTTTAATTTCTACCGCTGCTTTATTTATGTTCTGCCTTGTGATATCTCTGTGCATGTTTACCTAGATAATACTCTGCCAAAACTAGTGCATTCCCTTTATGAGTGACCCTAGCGAAGGTGGGGTGTTACAAGATTACAGAAACTAGATCGAAGGATTACTTTGAAGAAAAAGAAGTAATGCGAGTATATTAAAAGGTGAATTCTGTCTCGTTTTGGGCAATGTATTTATAGGCTGGAGGAGATGCCTATCTGGGCATTTATAACCGTTGGAATTGGAAAGGTTGCGACCCTTTAACCAGGTGGTCATTAATGTGCGTGCGCTCAGAATTCAAATGGTTGTACCCATTCAGTTGAATGGACATGCCTTTCAAATTCGAAGAAAAAAAATCTCGTTTTAGCGCACTAGCCAAGCAGGAACCGTTAACTCTATTCAATCAAGAGACCCGAAGAGCCCCAAGGCCAATTGCCCAATCTTTGACACTTTAATATATTATTGTATCAAGGCCTAACCTCACATTCCTCTATAAACCCTCTTCTTTTTATTTTATATAAGCCTATATGCTTGTAATATATAAGAGAGGGTTCTATTTATATTTTGAGGATGTGGGACTAAAGTTGTTATCTCTTTTTCTTCGCAAATTCCTCTTTCTCTTGCACATTTATTTATAACAATCCCCCACATGAATGAGCAGTCGTTCTTAGTTTCACGAACCATTTATCGCATCAGTTAATGTTGCACATGGGCCTTGAACTTTCCTAGTGATTACTTCTTTGAATCACAGGCGAATCAGTAGACATAGGCTATCATTGAGCTATAAGCCTTTTGATGTAACTCCAAAGTAGATAACAAACGATAAATGTTTCTTATAACCCTTCATTCTCTGTATGTGTTCTTCTTTGCCTTGAACACCTTCCTGGTCTCATAAGTGTTTAAAGAATTTGCCCTCATAATTTTCTTTGAAGCGGCGCCTTCGCACTTACGTAGGTGATTCTGTAAAGGGTATTCACTAATTCCTCAAATACATACATCATTAAAAGTATTAATACTTATCTTTATTCAACTTATAATGCACTGACTTATCATAGGAATGGTTTGTACTTTGTTGTCTTTTAAACCTTGATCTTGGGATCTCCAATCAACTAGGTAGGGTTTCCATTTTAGAAAAACCTTTAGTCTATAGGCCTTATCCCCATTCCCATTGATAAGGTTTGAACTCTCTCTCTTGGCAAGCCTTCTGTAAGTGGATCCTCTAAGTTATCTTTAGATCGAATGTAATCTATTGTGATAACCCCATTAAAGAGAAGTTGTCTTATCGTCTTATGTCTATGACGAATATGCCTAGATTTACCATTGTATAGTGTACCATTAGCTCTTCCAATAGTTGATTAACTATCACAATGTATATCTCCAATTAGTAATGTCTTCCAAGAAGCTTTGAATCCACTCTACTTCTTCTACAGTCTTATCTAGTGCAATAAACTCTGATTCCATCGTATATCTAGCGATACAAGTCTATTTGGATGATTTGCATTAAATTGCTCCATTTCCTAATGAGAACATATATTCACTTGTGGACTTTGTATCATGTGATCTAATGATCCAATTTTCATAATGTATCCTTCCACTATTGAAGGATAGTTTTTATAGTATAGACTATAGCTCTGCGTATACTTTAGATATCCTAAAACTCTGATTATTGCTTTCCAATGATGTTTACCAGGAATGCTAGTAAATCTACTTAGTTTGCTTACAGCATATGCGATATTCGGTCTACTACAGTTCATAACATACATGATACTTCCTAGTATACAAGAGTATTCTAACTGGTAGGTACCATCACCAGTGTTCTTTACCCAATTTTGGTTCATATCTACTGGTGATTTTGCAATAGTTACATATATTTCTTAAAATTTTCAAGTATTTTGGTGATGTAATGTGATTGGGATAATGCATATCCCTGTGGTATTCTCAGAATTTTTACACCCAATATCACATTAGCCAGTCCCAGGTCTTTCATATCGAATTTAGAGGATAACATATCCTTTGTAGATAGGGGTGAGCAATATTCGGTTCAAACCGAATTAACCGACCAAACCGGTTCATTTTGGGCGGTTCGGTTCGGTTTTAAAACTAAATCGGTTTGGATTCGGTTTGTCAAATAATTTTTTTGGTTAAACTGAATTAATCAAACTTTTAATTTATTATCCAATTTTACGGTATGTAATACTTTAAACAATTAGCTAAGTTATATAATACAAAGGCATTTGTCGCAAATAGATCAAATCTTATCATAAACATAAAATTTACCACATAAAATTTCTCCAAACATGAATTTATATTTTACTTTGAGTGAATCCATCATTTGAATAATAATACATCCTTCAAGTTTGGGTAAATCGGTTACCGACCGAATTAACCGAAACTAATTCGGTTCGGTTTGGAAAATTTTGGTTTCAATTCAGTTTGAGTTTTTTTTCGTCCAAACCAGCCGAACCGACCGAACGCTCACCCCTATTTTTTGATGTTATTATGGCCTTGTTATTGCTAAGGATCAACAGGTCATCAACATAGTGACAAACAATGACATATCCAATATATGTGTTTTATATACACACATTTATCTGATTCATTTATCGTGAATCCATTTGATAACATAGTGTTATCAAACTTTTCATGCCATTGTTTTTTAGCCTTCTTAAGTCCATAAAGTGATTTTACCAGTTTTCAAACTTTATTCACATTTTCTGGGTTTAGAAATCCTTCAGGTTGTTTCATACAGATTTATTCCTCTAGTTCACCATTTAAGAATGCAGTTTTAACATCCATTTGATGTATTTCTAAGTCATGTATGGATGCAATTGCAATAAGCATTCTAATTGACGTTATCCTCATTATAGATGAATATGTATCAAAATAGTCCATGTCTTCCTTTTGTCTAAATCCTTGGACTACCAGATGAGCTTTATACTTGTCCATTGGACCATCAGGTTTCAATTTCTTTTTAAATATCAATTTACCACCTAAGATCTTACATCCTTGAGGTAAATAAACTAATTCCCATGTATGATTGGACATAATGGATTCAATTTCGTTGTTAATTGTCTCTTTCCAATAGGGGGCATTGCTGGAAGACATAGCTTGTTTGTATGTCAATGGATCATCTTCTAACATAAAGGTATAAAAGTTTGGTCCAAAGGTTTTTAAAGTCCTTGACCTTTTGCGTTTTCTTGGTTCCTCCACTTGCTGCTTAACATTACTTTGTTGAGTATTATTTTGTTCAGCATCCGCAAGAGAATAAGGAACTTCATCTTCCCTTGGTCTCTTAGGTGTATAATTTCCAGTACCCTATTTCAAGGGAAATATTTGTTCGAAAAATCTAGCATCTCGCGGCTCAATGATGGTATTTTCATGATATCATCAATTTCAGATTTGTGTAATAAAATCGATATGCGGAACTGTTTTGTGCATATCTAATGAATACACAATCAATGGTTTTTGGTCTAATTTTGACCTTCTTTGGTTTTAGTTCCTCTACTTTGGCAAGACACTCGCATACTTTTAGGTATTTGTAGGATGGTGGTCAGTTTTCCCAAAGTTCATGAGGAGATTTAGATGTTTTCTTATGGGGTATTTTATTTAAAATATGATTTGCCGAAAGAATGGCTTCTCCCCAAAAGTTATCTGGCAAGCCTGAGCTAGTTAGTAAGGCATTCATCATTTCTTTAAGAGTTCTATTTTTCCATTCGACTGTACCGTTGGACTAAGGTGAATACGAGGCTGTAGTTTGATATATAATTCCATGCTCAGAACAGAATTCCTCAAATGGAAACTCATGTTCTTCTCCTCTATCACTTCTTAAAGATTTTATTTCTTGTTGAGTTGATTCTCAACTTCTGCCTTATTCTGTTTAAACATTTCGAATGCTTCGTCCTTACTTCTAAGGAGATATACATGATGATATCTGGTACAATCATCAATGAATGTAATAAAGTACCTTTTTCCATATCTAGTTTGACACATTTTCAAATCGCATACATCAGTATATATTAAGTATAGAGGTTCGGTCACTCGTTCAACATGATGAAATGAGGTTCTTGTTAATTTTGCTTCTCCGCAAACTTGACATTTATAGTTGGAGTCTATATTGCATTTTGGTATAAACTCTAGATTAATCAATTTTCGCAATGTATCAAAGTTTACATGCCCTAATCTAGAATGCAATATGTTAGAAGATTCACTTTTATTCATATCAGTGTGTGGTACAATAGTGGTTACATTTGCTTTAAATAAACCATCACACACATATCCTCTTCCAACATACACTCCATTCTTGGAAAATACAAATTTATCAGCTTCAAAGGTCTATTTGAAACCATGCTTTCTCAGTAATGATCCTGAAATCAAGCTCTTGCGAATTTCTGGAACATGGAGAACATCATTTAAAGTCGGTTCCTTTCCAGAAGTCAGTTTCAACACAACTTTTCCTTTACCTTTGACCTTTGAAGTAGATGAATTGCCCATAAAAGTTGTTCATCATCAGTTGTAGTTTTATAGGTTGTAAATATCCATTTGTTAGCATGTTTGTGTCGAGTGGCTCCAGTGTCTACAAATGGTTCCTTCAAATTACCAACATGGTTGCATTCTGATATTATTGCACATAAATCATGATCAGAGATGCCTTTCGAAACATTGGGCGCATTAGCTTCTAAATTCTTCTTTTTAGGTGCGCGACATTCGGTTGCTTTGTGGCCCTTCTTTCCACAGTTGTGGCAAGAACCTAGAAATTTCTTTGACTTCTTAAGGGTATTCTCCTGTTTTCTCTTGTCGGTCTTGTCTGACTCAACTACATTTGCTTTGCAGCAATATTCTGAGAACTCTTTTTTTCTCAAAATTTCTGTTATCTTCCTCAGTGCGCAGCCGAACTATGAGCTCTTCCATTGTCATTTCCTTATGCTTGTGTTTAAGGTAATTCTTGAAGTCCTTCCAAGAAGGAGACAATTTCTCAATAGTTGCGGCAACTTGAAAAGTTTTGTTAAGAGTCATCTTCTCATCTTCTAGTTGACGGATGATAAGTTGCATTTCTTGAGTTTGACTAATCACCGTCTTTGAGTCAACCATTTTGAAGTCAAGAAATTTTCCAGTAATGAATTTCTTCATGCCCGCATGTTCAGTTTCTTGCTTCTTTTCCAAGCCTACCAGAGTTGTTTGGACGTTGCAATAGTACAATAGACACTATAAAGGCTATCATCTAGACCATTCAGAATATAGTTTTTGCACCTGAAATCAGAGTGTTTCCGTATTGTAAGAGCCTCTACTTTGGTAGCATCAGTTTCGAGTTCGGCTACCGCAGGAGCATCTTCAGTCACAAACTTGGCGAGGCTCGTTGTTGTTAAATAAAACAACATTTTTTGTGGCCAACGCTTGAAATTAATTCCATTGAACTTCTACGACCTTTCTCCATGGGACAGAGCCATTGTTGGAAGCATAGGCACCGGCGGAGCGTTTGTCATAGTCTGAATCAGTGCAGAATCACTGTTGCTACTTTGAGACATATTTGTTGTCATTTGCAACAAAAAATATCGTTTCAGGATTGTTAGGTCTTTTTTCAATACACAATTATACTACAATTAGACGATAACAACAATCAATGTTACTCAATTATGCAACAATTATCATGTCAAATTGTGTTTACAGCAACGACAGAAAGCGTAACCGATTATGCACTAGATTGGAGCAGTATGGAACCGTCTCCAACAGACAAGAAGAAGAATAGTTCAGTAATGTCCGAGTCTAGAAAGGATTATGTCTCCTTGAAACTATATTTCTGTCATATGCACTGATTGACGTAATAAAAATTTGTTTCCCAGGATAAAACAGACCAGTCCCGTAGCATAGTGCCAGCAAATGGAGCTCTGAGAAATTGAAGTAGACTACAGAAACTAGATTAGATGATTACTTTGAAGAAGAAGAAGTAATGCAAGCAGATTAAAATGTGAATTCTGTCTTGTTTTAGGCAATGTGTTTATAGGCTGGAGAAGGTGCCTATCTGGGCATTAATAACAATTGGAATTGGAAAGGTTGTGACCCTTTAACCACACGGTCATTAATGTGCATGCGCTCGAAATTCAAATGCTTGTACCCACTCAGCTAAACGGACGCCCTTTCAAATTCTGAGAAAAAAAAAATCTTGTTTCAGCGCACTAGCCCAAGCAGCAACCGTCGGCTCTATTCAATCAAGAGACCCTAAGAGCCCCAAGTCCCAAGGCCCAATCTTTGACACTTTAGTATATTATTGTGTCAAAGTCTAGCCCTACATTTCCTCTACAAGCCCTCTTCTTTTTATTTTGTACAAGCCTATAGGCTTGTAATATATAAGAGAGAGTTCTATTTATATTTTGATGATGGGACTATAGGTTGCTATATCTTCTTCTTCCCAAATTCCTCTTTCTCTTGCTCATTCATTTCCAATAGAAGGTCAGATAGTTAAATTGGGATCTTGTCCTGAAATTTGTGGGAGTCTATTTAAAATAACTTGCTAGCATGACATTTTATGCAAATAGTGTTTTAATTGAAACAAAACTTGAATTTGCACCTGGATGTGCTAACTTATGTATATTTAGCCTCTCGAAATCCGTTTGATTAGTCAAATTCCGCACTATTTTCTATTTTCGTTTTCTTGATATTGTAGCGAGAATAATATTGCATCAATGAGTAGCAAAAGCAGTGAAAATCTTCACTTGCAGTGCAAAGATAGATAAAAACAGTAATTGCGGTGCAGAGATAGATGCTAAGTCATCCCTCTTAATTTTCCTCTTGAATTTTTGTTTCCTTCCTCTAATCTCCACCATTTATGTTCATCTCAGATATTAAAAAATTAATTAAATGTAATTATAATCCCCTAAAAACCGTGTTACGATTTGAAATGTGATATTATCTTATTTGGTTTGTGTAGTGAATTTAACTTGAGGGTGCACTTTATCTATAGTTGTACTTTTTTCGAGCATGAAAAATTAGTACTGCAAAAGATGATAGCACAATTCATTATCTTCAAGTTTTCTATGTTTCCTTGGGTTTTTTACTTGCTAATATGGATCCATATGTACTAAGATATTATCTTTTTTGTCCCTATATATACGTAAGGAAGTAAAGCAATTTTTTTTAATTCTGAAATAGCTCTTTATGTTTTAATTTTTTTTTGTTGATTTAACTTAATTTATAAGATCCCACAAATTTCGACCATTTAAGTTATTGAATTTAATTTAATTATTGAATTTTAAATGTTTTAAAATAAAAATTAAATGATAAACTTAATTTATAATATATTTATTTGGACATTAAAACATGAAATAAATTTATATTGAAACGTTGATCTTTAAGGTTTATTATTTTCGTATAAAAGTTATCTAAACAATTATATATCGAAACCGTTAAAGTTTGGTCGCTCCATTTGAATCGATTTGATGATTGATTTGCGTTAGCGGCAACCGATAAATCATATTGTAATGACCCGGGGAATTTGCGACCTTGGTAATCGACATACTCTATGTCAACTATCCAAGAATCGGAGACACCGGATAGTTAATAGAAAGAAGTTAGAAGGTGAGAATAGATAAGATAGAAAATTAGAAAAGAAGAAGAAGAAGAACATACAATATCAGAGTAAACACGAGTCTCACAGCAGAACAAATAAAATAGACTATATAACATAACTTTGAAATACAAATATGTACTTGATTATACATATCATTATCAAAGTACAACACTTACAACACAGCGGAAATAAACAATTGCTATATAATCCTGAAGCCTCCTGCTCCAAGCTCTCAGTATATCTGTAAAATCCTGACTACTTGACTGCCCGTACAAATTTGGGCACCCAAGAGGTTAAGGAAAACAAAACAAAATAAACTCTGGGTCAGTCATGGGACTGATGTGAGTAAACAATTTAAAACAATTTGAGAATATAAACGATATCTCATAAGACCACGTCGTATAACATGGAACGAGTTTTTCCCTTTATGAGAATCTAAAACACTTGATTTAACTTTCAAAATCCCTTTGAAACAATGATAATCTTTGTATCAAAAATCCTTTTGATATTATAATAGTGTCTATCAACCACAATATAATAATCATCTAGCGGAACGCTTTCATCTCACGTTCCACATACATAATATATAATCAAAAATTGCGGGCGCTTATTGGGTAAAGAATTCCAACTGGCAAGGTATGGGACCACCTTCCGACAGTGTATCTCTAAAGAGGAATACACCGGGTTCAACAAGAACATCATGTAACCCAGGCTAAACATGACCAGTCACTCATTTCGCTTGAGTGTACCGAATGTATTATCACCAACGGTTGGGATCAACAACCGTTTCCCGAAAGGGGTAGCATCGAAATAGATTATATAAGTAAATAGAATTTCTCAAGATCAGGTTACAATACACCCTAATTGGCAACTAACCACTTAGCCATGCGACCTACCCGATTTTATACCATTTCCTGATTGTGAGGCTAGAGTTCATAACGTATAGATCATATCTTCATTTACTTTGAATGCCACATCGTCATACCCGCCAAGTAACAAATTGATTTCCCCAAAAATACCACGGGTATACAGCTAAGAGAAACGAATTCCTCCGCCACCAAATGTAAATACGTTTGAAGAGATCAACTTACATGATCTATTAAATATACTCTGTCAGACATTCTTCCATACAGGTCGTCCTGGAACTGGACATACCAAAGTTACTATTCTGTAAATCCATCTTAGACAATTTCTACCTAGGATTTACTGAACAGCCCTTGCATAACTCCGTCTTCAATTATCTTCATCATATTTGATTCGCAACGCTAATGCCATATGGAGTGGTTTTCAGATAATAAATCTGATCCAGGTCTCTCCGTATTGACAACGGAAATGGTCAAAAAATTTGATAGACGGTTACTTAACTATCAAAGGAAAATATGTGTACAAACAACGGTCGTATTTCCAAATGGAAATCTTACCGAGCAAATCATCAATCAACACTGATTCCCTTTAATTTAATTTGTCATTCAATCATCCATTTCCCTATTCCTGTTTCCATATATCCGTAAATTCTTATTTTCTAAATTTGGAAAATAAACGTTATTAATCATTGGAAAACATTTCCATATTTACTATCGTTTCTATTTATTTTTTATTCTTATTTGGAAAACATTTCCAAAACTCCTTTATTGGATTTAAACAGATGTTTAAATAAAACATCTCTATGTCAACTCAAACCATTACAGTCATTAACTAAATTCACTTAACCAACCTTTATTACCTTCATTCTGTAATTATACCAAAAACGGCCTTTTAAAACATTCATATAACCGTTAATAATCTTATACGGAAGTTCTTATTTAAGTTTCCAAATAATTCCTTTTTATAAAAAAATCCATTGATTTTATATTAGTATTTTATTTTCAATGTACACCTTGAAAATTCCCTTTTTACATTCCAGTGTTTCTTATGGTATTTAAAATACCAAATAACAAGACCAGTGTCATCATAATCAATCACTGATTAAATATCACAATATATGAAAACAGTCTCATCATAATCAATCACTGATTAAATATCACAATATATGAAAACAAACAGTATTATAAATATTGAGGAATCCTGTTGGATCCCTCCAACCGTTTTCCTGCATCCACAGAAGTTAAACAATATAAATAACATCAATTTCATTTCAATATGAAATATTCTGAGAAACAGAATCAATATTTGATTAACGATATATATATATATATATATTGCTAGACCTATAATTTCAACCAATCAATTGAGTAGTTCATTCAAACAATCAACACACAACAATCAACCATCATTTATCAATTCTAAAAATGCGTTATACAAATATAAAATGGTAGAGTTAGTGGTTTTACTCACATTGGTCATTGATCGCCAGATAACAATTAATGTCAGTTGATTCAGATTCATCATTTTAATTCTGCCTAAAATTGTAACGATATCCAAATTTCTCCAGACCAGTTCCAGTATGAAGCCTGCTTTCGTACGGTTACAATGAATCAAACCGTTCGTAAAACTGACACTGTATGAACGAGATATTACGTTTATAAGAATATATACTATATAAAAAAAACTTAAGTTCATATTAAAAATTTGGCTTTATCATCCTTTGATGGATTTCACATCGCCCCACTTTCAAAATGATTCCCCCGCATATATGAGCTTCCTTCCTCAAGCAATAAATCCCGCCCCTTTTCCGCTGACACTCACGCCCACTTCCGTTTTCTTTTGGGCTTTCATATTATTTCTAAACATAAGGGCCTCGCAAATTTATATGAGCCCACAAAAATACAACCGCCTCCAAAATAATTATCTTCCTTGATCCTCCTTTGAACTCGTCTCCAGAAACAGCCTACCCATTGCCATTTTGCTCCCATCGGTTTAACCCAAAAACTTTCTGTCTTCTTTTATATATGTATTTTAATTGGCCTTGTCATTCACAGTTGGTCCCATTACCCTATTCGAAACCACCCAGACCAGTAAGGTCTTCTTCTCCAAAGCATGCCCCTGACATCAAAATACACTCTGCACCATTTCTTACACAACTTCATCTCTTCACACCGTCCTTCATCTCAACCCAAAATATGGAGTTCCAGTTCGTCGCGTCTCCACTGGTAAACCTATACCTGCTGCATTTTAATCCATTTATCCCAACATACACAAATTCCACTTTAGTAAATTTGAACCCATCATTGCTGCAAATCCCGCCCAGTAACCATCTTCTTCTATATAACAGTACGCAAGCTCCAGTCCCTTTTCATCTTCACAAAATGATTCCGCTCACTCCTGCCAAAACAAAAAAAACCTATGCTAGTGGAGATATGAGACTCCCTTACATCTTCACCGCACTCTACAGTACAAACTGCTCTTCATTATCCATCCATACAGTCTCCATTCTACTTCACGGCTCCAACTGGAAACACCAACGCAAAGCTCCTTAGCCCGTCCTTCTCCGTGTTGTCACTACTACCTTGCCTCCACGTAAAGACACACATGCACCCACTTAACTACAACCTGCGGTGCTTTTTTCCTTCATGAAACAAATGTCGCGAGCACCTGCTATCATTTCCGAATACATGAATCCCCATTCCCACGTTCACCGTTACTGTTCCGAGATGAAACTGCCTCAAATTCCTGTGGCCTCGTCTTCTCCTTCCCGTCGACAACTGACGTTAGCTCTAGTTCGACGGTACACAAGTCGATACCCAACAATTTTGATCGAACGAAAAACAGACCCCAGTGTAGATCTCTCTTTGTTTATTTTTTAGAAATTTGTTTCAGGGTTTTGCGTTGTATACTTAATTTGTTTAAAATTTATGAAGTCACAAAAAGCTTCAGTAAATTTTTATTCGACTATTTATAGGGTTTGTAGTCTTAATGGAGAAGTAATAGGATGTTGTAGGGTAGGCCTGCACTATTACTTTGGTATGAAGGAATGTAGGTCTGCACGCAATGAGTTTACACTTCATTGTCCTTCGAGAAGAGATGGGTTTGTACTTTGCTAACTTTGTTACTTCGTTGCTATGAAATCAAGTAACTTGCGGAAAAAAAAGAAGTTTGTCCCATTTATGATTTTGGTTATAATGTCAGCTCAAAAAAACGTATTTATGCGCTTTATAAAAAAATCTTTTACGCCATTTTTTACTTTTTATTTTTCAAGGAAAACGTAACCCGTTGAAGCTCATTCATGAAATGTTAAAGCAAACCATATTTGTTTCATTGTAATACCTGATATACTTATTTAGTAGTGGAAAAGTGAAATAATGCAAGAAAGTGAGTATGTAACCTTATCTTGCAAGTACATTGTGTGGCCATGAAAAGTATTCAAAAACAAATGTACTCAAACCAATTTAGTAAAGGAAAGCACAGGAAATCATAAATCAGTATAGACGTAAATCAGTACATAAATATTTATTAGGGGTACCCATTGTAAAAAAAATTCTGTTCGTTTATGTACTGCTAACGACAAAAACAAAAATACCATTGAGACAAACAATATGCCATGGTCCTAAAAATATAATAAAATGGACAAGTTGACTTATTCTGTGAAGTCCCAAAATACCGATATAGGGTGTAAAATACTCCAAATAAAAAGTGACTTATTTTCCAAAATAACAATTACAGAAAAATTCTATAAATTAAATTATAACTACGTCTATCTTGTCCAAATTCGAAACCAATATTTAATTAAAATTAAATAACCGTTATGCTTATAAACGATTCAATAGCGACTTTCTGAAAATTTGATTTGGACATAATTCACAATATACACGACGAAATCTCGATTTTTCTCTTCCATTAGAAAAATATACTTCACCAGCTCTGAACGTTTCTTATTTCACAGAAATCTAACTTAAAACGGATTCTGTATATTCGTTTAAAGTTCGAATCGCCAAATTACGAATTGCCGTGCCATTTCGAGCTCGATTATAATTATAACATAACTTATATGTTCAACTGACATTTATAAATAAATTCGTTAATATAATTCAATTCTAAACTGAATGATATATTTTAAATTGTCCAATTCACACAATATTGTGAATTCTGTTATTTCCGATTATTTCGAAAATAAATATATTATTCTATTATTTATATTAATTGAATATTCAATATTATTTAATTAAACAGCCATTTAAATATCTAGATCACTATTTAAATAATTAAATAAATTAATTATTATACCATAAAAATACGGGTCGTTACATTCTTCCCCCCTTAAAATAATTTCGTTCTCGAAATTGCTAAGGTAGAAAAAAACGCTATTAACTGGGTTAAAAATTATTTGTTTACTTTCTTAACTTCAGTTTAAACTAAATCAATTAATTCCAATTAAAATATTAATTCATTTCCGGATAACTAAAATTTAAAATTCTGAAAATTTTCTAACACCTCGAATTTTCAGAAAATTTCGCTAGCACCTCTTTTGTACGGCTCAATCGGTACAACTACAACTCGCCTCTCTGGCCTTCTCCAACCCAAAAGAAAATCAAATATTCAATCGGCTTGCCAAATCGGCTCATAAATCACTAAACTCATATATAAATAAACTTGTACCTTTTTGTAGGGCATATCATTTTATTTCTTGCACTTGCTTCTACTCAATATCTGCTGATCATATATACATCTATACCAATCAATGTACAAACAATTTCAATCAATCAAATCTCAACGCAATTATTCGCTTATATTCAAGCCGAATTTAATTCTCAACTCAATGTCATTACCAATTTCAACTCTTAACTTACCAGTCCAATATAATTCCAGATTCCCATCTCACAATCCAATTTTACTCGGTATCATTCAATTTCAATTACCGCTTAGCTGGCTTTACTTTAATTCCAAATTGCTTTTACAATTTTCGATTTAATTTGTTTTTAACTCATACAATCTCTACCTAGGACTTTTAAACAATATACCCTTTTCAAAAACCAAATATTCCCTTTTGGAATCAAAACAACTTGTTCTCTCAAAACATTTCCAAAAACAATATCTTTGGAAGTAATCTGTCACTTACAACTCGAAAATGAATGCTGATGATGTGGCCAACATCATCAGAGTTATTTCCCGGCGACTGAAGTGAGTTCAATACTATATCACTTTTCAAAACCATTTCTAAACATTTCCATTTTGGAATACATTTCAAAATGTTATTCACAATGCTTGTAAACAGATTAAAATCTCATAGGATTTTAAAATTCTCATATACTTAAACCAAATCTATTTACAAAAACTTTTCCAAATTTCCAGGGTTTTAATTTCAATTCATAATTTAATTTTAGATTTAATTTATTTGATTTCATATATTACATTCATATGAATTCTGATTGGTTATATATATAACCATTTCAATTATAACCTTATCTGATTATAGTAACAACCAATACATCCAATATACTATAATATTTCCAACATAAATCCTTTATATCAAAATATAATTTGGGAAAATTATTTCATTTACCCTCTTTCAAAACATGCTATGTCGGTTCATCGTATTCAAGTGTTTAGAAACTCCTACCAATACAGTGGATCAAACTGATCGACCAGAATTCATAAACAACTCAATCAATAAATCTCCACAATATAAAACAATTTTTATACAATCTAAAAATACGCTCTCTTGTATATATACACTCACCTCAATCTAGTGTATTACTAACACCATCTCTACTGAGTCATGCCACAGAGCCAAGGTAATAGCTTAACCTTCAGCTCTGATACCACTGTAACGACCCGGGGAATTTGTGACCTTGGTAATCGACATACTCAATGTCAACAATACAAGAATCGGAAACACAAGATAGTTACTAGAAAGAAGTTAGAGGGTGAGAACAGATAAGATAGAAAATTAGAATAGAAGAAGAAGAAGAACATACAATATCAGAGTTAACACGAATCTCACAGCGGAATGACTAAAATAGACTGTATAACATAACTTTGAAATACAAATCTGTACTTGAATATACATATCATTATCAAAGTACAACACTTATAACATAGCGGAAATAAACAATAGCTATATAATCTTGAAGCCTCCTGCTCCAAGCTCTCGGTATATCTATAAAATCCCGATTACTTGACTGCCCGTACAAATTAGGGTACCCAAGAGTTCAAGGAAAACAAAACAAAATAAACTCCGGGTCAGTCATCGGACTGATGTGAGTAAACAATTTAAAACAGTTTGAGAAAATAAATGATATCTCATAAGACCATGCCGTATAACACGGAACGGGTTTTTCCTTTTATGAGAATCTAAAACACTTGATTTAACTTTCAATATCCCCTTGAAACAAATGATAATCTTTATATCAAAAATCCTTTTGATATTATAATAGTGTCTATCAATCACAATATAATAATCATCTAGCGGAACGCTTTCATCTCATGTTCCACATACATAATATATAATCAAAAATCATGGGTGCTTATTGGGTAATGAATTCCAACTGGCAAGGTATGGGACCACATTCCAACAGTGTATCTCTAGAAAGTAATACACCAGGTTCAACAAGAACATCTTGTAACCCAGGCTAAACATGACAGGTCACTCATTTCGCTTGAGTGTTTGAATGTATTATCACCAATGGTTGGGTCAGCAACCGTTTCCCGAAAGGGACAACATCGAAATAGATTATAGAAGTAAATGGAATTTCTCTAGATCAGGTGACAATACACCCTAATTGGCAGCTAACCACTTAGCCATGCAACCTACTCGATTTTTATACCATTTCCCGATTGTGAGGCCAGAGGTCATAACATATAGATCATACCTTTATTTACTTTGAATGCCACATCATCATAACAGCCAAATCACAAATTGATTTCACCAAAAATACCACGGGTATACAGCTAAGAGAAACGAATTCCTCCGCCATCAAATGTAAATACGTTTGAAGAGATCAACATACGTGATCTATTAAATATGGAGTGGTTTTCAGATAATAAATCTGATCCCGGTCTCTCCGTATTGACAACGGAAATGGTCAAAAAATTTGATAGACGGTTATTTAACTATCAAAGAAAAATATGTGTACAAACAACGGTCGTATTTCCAAATGGAAATCTTACCGAGCAAATCATCAATCAACACTGATTCCCTTTTACTTAATGTGTCATTCAGTTATCCATTTCCTATTCCTGTTTCCATTTATCCGTAAATTCTTATTTTCTAAATTTAGAAAATATATGTTATTAATCATTGGAAAACATTTCCATATTTACTCTCATTTCTATTTATTTTTTATTCTTATTTGGAAAACATCTCCAGAACTCCTTTATTGGATTTAAACAGATGTTTAAATAAAACATCGCTATGCCAACTCAAACCATTACACTCATTAACTAAATTCACTTAACCAACTTTATTACCTTCATTCTGTAATTATACCAAAACACGGCCTTTTAAAACATTCATATAACCGTTAATAATCTTATACAGAAGTTCTTATTTAATTTTCCAAATAATTCCTTTTTATATAAATTCCATTGATTTTATATTAGTATTTTATTTTCAATGTACACTTTGAAAATTCCATTTTTACATTCCAGTATTTCTTATGGTACTTAAAATACCAAATAACAAGACTAGTGACATCATAATCAATCACAGATTATATATTACATCATATATCACAATATATGAAAACAAACAGTATTATAAATATTGAGGAATCATGTTGGATTCCTCCAACCTGTTTCCCTGCATCCACAGATGTTAAACAATATAAATAACATTACTTTCATTTCAATATGAAATATTCTAACAAGCAGGATCAATATTTGATTAACGATATATATATATATATATATATATATATATATATTACTAGATCTATAATTTCAACCAATCAATTTAGCAGTTCATCTCAACAATCAACACACAACAATCAACCATCATTTATCAATTCTAAAAATAAGTTATAAAAATAGAAACTGGCAAAGTTAGTGAGTTTTACTCACATTGGTCATTGGTCGCCAGATAACAATTAACGTTAGTTGATTCAGATTCGTCGTTTTAATTCTTCCTAAAATTGTAACAACATACAAATTTCTCCAGACCAGTTGCAGTATGAAGCCTGTTTCCGTACGGTTACAATGAATCATACCGTTCGTAAAACTAACACTGTATGAACGAGATATTACGTTTATAAGAATATATACTATTTAAAAAAAATAAAACTTAAGTTTATATTAAAATTTTGGTTTTACCATCCTCTAATGGATTTCACTTCGGCCCACTATCAAAATAATTACCCCGCACATATGAGCTTCCTTCCTCAAACAATAAATCCAGCCCTTTTTCCGCTGACACTCACGTCCACTTCCTTTTTCCTTTGGGATTTCGTATTATTTTTAAACATACGGGCCTCGCATATTTATATGAGCCCACAAAAATACAACCGCCTCCAAAATAATTATCTTCCCCGATCCCCCTTTGAACTCGTCTCCAGAAACAACCTGCCCGTTGCCATTTCGCTCCCATCGGTTTAACCCAAAAACTTTCTGTCTTCTTTTATATATGTATTTTAACTGGCCTTGTCATTCACAGTTGGTCCATTACCCTATTAGAAACCACCTAGACCAGTAAGGTCTTCTTCTCCAAAGCATGCTCCTGACATCAAAATACACACCGCACCACTTCTTACATCTTCTCAACCTAAAATACGGAGTTCCAGTTCGTCGCGCCTCCACTGGTAAACCCACACCCGCTGCATTTTATTCCATCTATCCCAACATACACAAATTCCATTTTAGTAAATTTGAACCCATCAATGCTGTAAATCCGGCCCAGTAACCATCTTCTTCTATATAACAGTACGCAAGCTCCAGTACCCTTTCATCTTCACTAAATGATTCCGCTCACTCCTTCCAAAATAAAAAAAACCTATGCTAGTGGAGATATGAGACACCCTTACAACTTCACCGCACTCTACAGTACAAAGTGCTCTTCATTATCCATCCATACAGTCTCCACACTACTTCACGGCTCTAACTGGAAACACCAACCCAAAGCTCCTCAACCCATCCTTCTCCTTATCATCACTACTACCATGCCTCCACGTAAAAACACACACGCACCCACTTAACTACATCCCGCGGTGCTTCTTTCCTTCATGAAACAAATGCCGCGAGCACCTGCTATCATTTTCGAATACATGAATCCCCCTTCCCACATTCACCGTTATTGATCCGATATGAAACCGCCTCAAATTCATGTGGCCCCGTCTTCTCCTTCCCATCGAAATCTGATGTTTGCTCTAGGTCGACGGTACACATGTCGATACCCAACAATTTTGATCGAACTAAAAACAGACACCAGTGTAGATCTCTCTTTGTTTAGTTTATAGAAATTTGTTTCAGGGTTTTGCATTGTATACTTAATTTGTTTTAAATTTATGAAGTAATGAAAAGCTCCAATAAATTTTTATTCGACTATTAATAGGGTTTGTAGTCTTAATGGAGAAGTAATAGGATGTTGTTGGGTAGGACTGCACTATTACTTTGGTATGAAGGAACGTAGGACTACACGCATTGATTTTTCCCTTCATTGTCCTTCGTGAAGAGATGGGTTTGTACTTTGCTAACTTTGTTGCTAAGAAATCAATTAGCTTGCGGAAAAAAAAAGTTTGTCCAATTTATGATTTTGATTATAATGTCAGCTAAAAAAACGTATTTATGCGCTTTATAAAATGAATCTTTTATGCCATTTTATACTTTTTAATTTTCAAGGAAAACATAACCCGTTGAAGCTCATTCATGATATATTATATCAAACCATATGTGTTTCATTGTAATACATGATATACTTATTCAATAGTGGAAAAGTGAAACAATGTAAGAAAGTGAGCACATGACCTTATCTTGCAAGTAAATTGTATGGCCACCAAAAGTATTCAAAAACAAATATACTCAAACCAATTTAGTAAAGGAAAGCATAGGAAATCACAAATCAGTATAAACATAAATCAGTACATATATATTTATTAGGGGTACCCATTGCAAAAAAAATCTGTTCGTTTATGTACTGCTAACGACAAAAACAAAAATACCATTGAGATGAACAATGTGCCATGGCCCTAAAAATATAATAAAACAGACAAGTGGACTTATTCTGTGAAGTCCCAAAATACTAACGTAGGGTGTAAAATACTCCAAATAAAAAGTGGTTTATTTTCCAAAATAAAATTTATAGAAAAGTTCTATAAATTAAATTATAACTACATCTATCTTGTCCAAATTCGAAACCAATATTTAATTAAAATTAAATAACCGTTATAGCATATAATCGATTCCATGGTGACTTTCTGAAAATTTAATTTGGGCATAATTCACAATATACACGATGAAATCTCGAATTTTCTCTTCCATTAGAAAAATATACTCCACCAGCTCCGAACATTTCTTATTTCACAGAAATCCGACTTAAAACAGAATCTGTATATTCGTTTAAAGTTCGAATCGCCAAATTACGAATCGCTGCGCCATTTCGAGCTCGATTATAATTATAATATAAATTATATGTAACACCCTGAATTTTCTATGTATATTAAAATAACAAATTAAGAACACTTAATTATTAAACGAAGAATTAGGGGAAACGGGCTGCGCCATTGCGTTCGCCTTTGAATTCATCTTGAGATAGAGTCCGAGTTTGCGTAAATCGGGCTCCGTATGAAGAAATTATGGAGTTCAGAAGATTTCAAGGTTAAACCGAAATTAAAGTAAAATAATAATTAAAAGTAAAAATAGTTCGAAATTTGGTAAGAGCGGGCTGAGCGGGAAATTTCCCGCTCAGAGGTGTCGACCCCCATATTGGGGTGTCGACATAGGTGTCGACCCCCCCATAGGGAGTCGACCCCTTTTGAGATCCAGTTCCAGTGTCGAATTTTTATAGCCCTGAGCTGATGTGGCCTTCTCTGATTGGCCTGATGACAACTTCTGAGGTATTAGGGCTTATGTGTTGTGTTGTAGTTAGTTGGATGACACATCTCTTTGGTTTGGATGGCTCTGATGATCTCCTGGTTCATTGAAGGCTTAAATTGATCCTATATTTCAATATATACAACTATAAACCTAAAACCTAATTCATAACAATTCCTTATGACGCATTTATGCTGCTGAACTCTTAATTCTCTTAGCCGCCGCCTTTAAAACCAAAATCATATTAGAAGTTCTTCATCAACAATCAACTTTGAAGATTAATCAACATCAAATTAGAGTTTCTACAACAACAACGATTCAATTATCTATTCTTAATCCTAGCAAGGTAAGTTCACGTTATTTTCAGATTTGAATACCTGATTGTAATCTTAACATGTAATAAAATGAATCGAAGTCTATGCCTGATTGTAAGATAATCTTTTCAGATTTATCCCTATCCTTCTATTGAATCTATGTCCTTACATGCCTTAGAGGTTATTTTTATTGATTGAATCAGTCCTATCTTTGTTGTACATCAGGTTTAAAATCCTCTTTGTTTCATGATGTTATTCTTATGCTTGCGATAATGATTGTATCAATTTATTCAAGAATCTATCTTTGTTTGATCTAAATCTCTTGTATTAGGTCTGTTGTTACATGCCTATATTTATGCCTATTCTTATTTATGCTCCTTCCCTCTCTCTCTTCCCCTATTTCCTTTTTCTTTTATGAACCTGGGTTACCTTTGAACCTAGGTTGAAATCGTGAAATACGAACAATTGGAATACATGGAATATTTTGGGTAAATATTGGGCATAATGTATTCGGTGAAATAATTGGGAATAACATATTCGGTGAAATTGTTGGATATAATTTATAACTTGTGATTTGGGATATAAATGTTATTGTTGCGACTTGGGGTAAATTGAAATATTAAATCTAGATTGGGCGTAAACTGTAAATTGTAATATTAAATCTAGATTGGGCCTAACTATTGGTTGGGACGTCAAGCATAATGTATATTGTGATTTTGGGGCATGACCACTATTGCAAATTTGGGAAGATTTGGTGTAACCTATTTTGAGCAATAATTTGTAATTGAATTTGTGGGGCATAATTTGCAATTGGCTTGGTTGGGCATAACTTGAGAATTGGAACATGACTAGTTTTGTGAATTTGGGGAAATTAGCATATAAAATCTAGACTTGGGCATGTATGGTAAATAGGTAAATTGGATAAAAGATGAACATGCCTAACCCAAGGTCAGATTGAGTTATTGTGTAAGTCTGACCGGAACCGCCCAGCACATCCAACAACCGCAACAACAGGTCTAATGTGAGAGGTTAGCGCATAAAGCCCAAAACCCGAGGTTAGAATGAGTTTGCGGTAGAAGTCTGCCCGGAACCGCCCGGCACATCCAGCAACCTCAAACAACAATTCTAAGTTGAGATGTTAAGGCATTAATGAATGAATTAATGCTTATGAACAGGGTTAAGTTAGTAGGAAACACTTAACCAAATTCAACATGATGAATGAGTAGGGTTAAGTTAACCAACATAACATGATAAACGAGTGGGGTTAAGTTAAGGGGAAACACTTAACCAATATAACTTGATGAATGAACAGGGTTAAGTTAATAGGAAACACTTAACCAATACAACGTGATGAATGGGAAGGGTTAAGTTAATAAGAAACACTTAACCAATATGACATGTTAGGTGGGTCGGTTAAGTTAACATGGACAAGAAGACAACTTAACCAATATTACATGGACAAAGTGGATAGGGTTAAGGCAAGCATAACCAATAATACAATGGACTTGATAAGGGGAAAGGTTAAGTAAATCTTGGGTAAGTGGGTAATATTAGTATATATAGGCCCACAAACTTAACCGTTGAATAAACATGCGTGAATCAGTGAGAAGGTTAAGTAACATATGAATAGGCAACACTTAACCAGTACATCATGTTAATTAAGAAAATGGGTGGGGTTAAGTTAAATTGAGAAAACTTAACCATTATAACATGTTGATTAGAAAACCCTAGTAACGGGGACATATTTCAGCAGTAACCCACAGAGATGTATCATGGTACCCTGGGCTAGGCAAGGTGGGGCACGATTACTGGGCTGATTATAAGCTGTCAGAATAGCGGCGGGTGGTGCAGTAGTGTAGTTCCGACGGAGTATGGGCGTGCACGTGCTCTGGAGTGGAAAAGCAGGCACTGGGCATCAGTAGTATACACTGTGCATCTTGAATTGTGTCGGGTTGCCATCATGGGAATTGATACACCCCATGATGGGGCCAACACAGGTATCTACATACAAGCGGGGCCGAACGACACAAGCAATAAATACATACAAGCGAGGCCGAATGACACACGGAAAATTAATACAAGTAGGAGCTGATCGATAGGGTAGTAATGGTACATCTAACATCTTCATGGCAATTAGGCTGATTTAGGTATGATCCTCATACTAGATGTGCACCTGAAGGCTACCACAATTGCGGGGTCGGGATCACCTTATAATACAACATAGGATACTAGTTGGGACAAAAGTAGGGAATACGAATCATTCTATAAAAGACACTAGTTAGGATGCTAGTTGGGTGGTGCGGAGAAAATAGGAAATCAGAGAAAGAACCAAAGCGCATTCAGTGTATTTTACCTTGTCGTATCTAACAATCATCATTTTTTGTCTTGCTATGGTTATTATCATGGTTATGGTCTGGTAACCAGTTTACTCACGTCATGATGCTTTTACCTATTTACTTGCTGAAAGTCACTGGACTTACCATGCTTTATGTCTAACTCTGTTTTGTTTCGCTTTCTTTTCTCCCCCCCCCCCCCCGGTTCATAGGGTGGGAATTTACCACTTAGCTCAGTTTTCTTTCCAAGCTCAAAGATAGTCGATGTATTGCTTTGAACTCTCTTTTCCACTTTTGTGGCTGGCTCATGCTTTATTGGGGAATATTATTGTCATTTTATGCTTCTTTATTTTGTTAAACAAGATAGATGCTTTATTGTAATGGGAAGTTGTTTTACTAAGCTGTTGTTCATCAATGAAGTAAAGTTTTATTTATTTTCCGCTGTTTAAATTTTGTCTGTTTTGTAATTTATCTGTTCTATATACTTATGACGCTGCATCGAAGTTAATGCATTCCCTTTGTGAGTGACCTTAATGGAGGTGGGGTGTTTCACATGGTATTAGAGCTAAAGGTTACCAGAACAGATAAAAGATTTTTCAAAAGCATATTTTAAAAGGGTTTTTTCAAAAACATGTTTTAAAGAAGCGTTTTTCAAGAGAAAAGTATTGTTTTTAAAAGGCATATCCCCCAAAGCCATATGCACTATCTTTCGATTCTCTATTTGAATCTCTTCTTCCTTTCTTTTCGCCATAGTTTCGTAGGCATACGGCACATGTCGAGGGCGAACTAGTGCCCAACCTCCATTTGTAGCCGCAGTAGTTTCACATGCGGCTAATCTTCTTTTCAAGCTTTGTTGGTTGTCGTGCGATGGAGGTAGTTTCGAGAAACTTGTCAACAAGCTACACAAGGATAGTAAGGAGAAGAATAAGGGAGTTTGGGCTATGGAGCACAAGCCTAAGGATAAGAAGCTTGTTGATATGGCTTAATCCATGCAGAAGGAGAAAGGTGAAAAGAAAGAGGCCAAAGTGGAAGAATCACAAACAAGGGATTGGAATATAAGAAGGGTAGAAGAAATAATAAATCCCGCGACAAGAGGAAGTATCTTTTCTGCGATATAGCAGGTCATTTAATTGTAGGGAGAAGAAGACATGTGGTTGTTTTCCGTAGGGTGAAGCAGGGCATCGTATCATGGATTGCCCGAAGGACAAGGACAAGGGCAATGGACATAATCTTCTAGAGTGCAATTGCATGCTCTCACTGCTAGTGTACCTAAGAGAGGTAGGAATGTTTCTGTTGAAAGTTTAGTTTTTCTTTTCAATCATCCCGTTAGAACTTTATTTGATTCTGGTGCTTCACATTCCTTTCTATCTACTTCCATAGTTGAATAGGGTAGAGGATCCCATTTGTTGTCTTAAATCCTATTGGGGGTTCGGCTCATTCATCTGTGATTTATCTGGATTTGGGAATATCTATACTAAGCGTTGAGTTTAGATGTAATGCTTACGTTTTTGGTTTCATGGGCTATGTGTTAGTTCTAGGGATGGATTGGTTATCCAGTAATGGTGCCATTCTCAATTGTGAAAGGAGGGTAGTTAGACTTTTGAGTCGCCTCGGTAATACCCTCGAAATCTCATGTAACCCTAAGAGTTCTGTCATGCTTAGTTACCTAGAATCTCTTGATGCATCTTTTGATAATTTTCAATTCGTTCAAGTAGTCTGTGAGTATCCCAATGTCTTTGATGAAGTAAAGGGTTTACCCCCAAAATGCAAAATAGATTTCCGCATATACTTAGTTGATAACGCCAAACCAACCAGTTGCATTACCCGAATGATACATGACTCCTAGGGAGAGGAAGGAGCTCAGCTAGCAAATTAAAGAGTTGCTTGAGAAGGGGTTCACAAGGCAGAGTATTTCTGAATGGGGTGCTCCTGTAGTGTTCGCAACCAAAGCGGGTGGTTCACTTCGCCTATGCGTGGATTATAGAGAATTAAACAAGCTGACTAAAGAAAAATAGGCACCCACTTCCAAGAATAGATGATTTTTTTGACCAGCTTGTAGGTGCGTCTGTTTTCTCCTAACTAGATTTGGCTACAGGGTTTCATCAGCTAAGAGTAGCTGAGGATAGTATAGACAATACTGCTTTTAGGACCCCTGACGGTTTCTTTGAGTGGCTCATCATGCCTTTCGGTTTGACGAATGCACCCGCTTATATTGTTGACTTGATGAGTAGGGTGTTCCTTAGTAAGTTTGTAGTAGTCTTCGTGGACGATATCTTGATTTTCTCAAAGAACGAGGAAGAACATGCTTTGCATTTAGGAGAAGTCATGGATACACTTCGAGCACATCAACTTAGGGCGAAGTTCTCCAAAATGTCATTTTTGGAGAGAAGAAGTAAGGTTTCTAGGACATGTGGTGTCCAAAGAAGGGATAGCAGTAGATCCCGCAAAAGTAGTTGTGGTGCAAGACTGGAAGGTCCCAAGGAATGCAACAGAAGTAAGAAACTTTCTTGGACTAGCGGACTAATATAGGAAGTTCATTAATAACTTTGCGAAGGTATTAGCCCTACTTACTGGATTAACAAAGAAGAATCTAACCTTTGCTCGGGATACTGATCGTGATGTTGCTTTCCAATGATCGAAGAGAGGGCTCTTACAATGGCCCCAGTTTTGACTTTTACCTTACGGTAGTAAAAGGTTTACGGTATATACGAATGCATGCGGCACGGGACTAGGCACCATTTTGTTGTAAGAAGGAAGGGTAAGGTCGTAGTGTATGCCTTAAGAAGAAATAGGTTGACTTCAAGTCTTCTTTATGTGAAAAGGAGAAGTTCAGAATATATATCAACCTTTAATTTTAAAACCTTCGGTTAAGTTAGTAGTTGGCATCTCTAGGAGTAAGACGTACGCTTTTGGATCAAGTAGGGACTTCACAAAGAAAAAACTCTCAAATAGTCGATGCAATGGATAAGTTAAGACAGTCAGAGCACAATGAAATGAAGCTCAAGAAGATGCGACTTAGAAGACTGAAGACTAGATACGTGCATCATACCCTTCTTTGAGGGTATATCCTTGATCTCTCTTTTTCTGTAAAGTTTATTTGCATGCTAGTCTTTATCTTTTAAGTATATCCTCTCGGTCCTATCCTCGATCCTTAGGTAGAAGCCAATGGATGTAAACATGTGTTTGAGACACGTTATGTTTGGTGGATGCAAGTGGATGCAAGTGTTTGCTAGTGGTTGCTCGTGGATGCATATACACACACATTAGGCACTAGATTGGCTCCGTCACTTCCATATTGCATATGCATGAGTGGATTTTTATATATATGGATTGAAACTTGATGTGATATCATATGGATAATGCATTTGAATGGATGATTGTGAACTCATATAGAAGTTATAAAGTACCATAGGAATAACTGAATACACGTTGGACTCATGGCACTAACATAATTCTCATTAAGGAGGTCAACTGAATCAGTGGACCGCCTGATCTTTTGCATTAGTATCGAGACATGTACACACACCCTTGCATATGTTCATATAGCATTAGAAATCTTTTAAGGATATTGGATACTTATGGATAATGGATGAGTAGATGGATGGCAGGGCACATTCTTCTTAACTTGGAGATTTCGGGGATGAAATCCTTTAAGGAGGGGAGAATGTAACACCCTAAATTTTCTGTGTATATTAAAATAACAAATTAAAGAACACTTAATTTTTAAAAGAAGAATTAGGGGAAACGAGGTATGCAATTGCGTTCGTCTTGGAATTCTGCTTGAGATAGAGTCCGAGTTTGAGTAAATCGGGCTCCGTATGAAGAAGTTATGGAGTTCAAAAGATTTCAAGTTTAAACAGAAAATAAATTAAAATAATAATTACAAGTCGAAACAGTTCGAAATTCGGTAAGAGCGGGCCGAGCGGGAAATTTCCCGCTCAGAGGTGTCGACCCCCTATAGGGGAGTCGACATAGGTGTCGACCCCCTATAGGGGTTTTGACATAGGTGTCGACCCCACGTGCAGGGAGTCGACCGCTTTTGAGATCCAGTTCCAATGACAAATTTTTATAGCCCTGAGTTGATGTGGCCTTCTCTGATTGGCCTGATGACAAATTCTGAGATATTAGGGCTTATATGTCGTGTTGTGGTTGGCTGGATGACACATCTCTTTGGTTTGGATGGCAATGATGATCTCCTAGTTCATCTAAAGGCTCAAATTGATCCTATACTTCTATATAAACATCTCTAAACCTAAACCCTAATTCATAACAATTCCTTATGACACATCTATGCTGCTGAACTCTCAATTCTCTTAGCCGCCGCCTCTAAAACCTAAATCATATTAGAAGTTCCTCATCAACAATCAACTTTGAAGATTAATCAACATCAATTTAGAGTTCCTACAACAACAACGATTCAATTATGTTTTCTTAATCCTAGCAAGGTAAGTTCATGTTATTTTCAGATTTGAATACCTGATTGTAATCTTGACATGTAATAAAATGAATCAAAGTCTATGCCTGATTGTAAGATAATCTTTTTAGATTTATCCTTTTCCTTCTATTGAATCTATGTCCTTACATGCCTTAGAGGTTATTTTTATTGATTGAATCAGGCCTATCTTTGTTGTACATCTGGTTTAAAATCCTCTTTGGTTCGTGATGTTATTCTTATGCATGTGATAATGATTGTATCAGTTTATTCAAGAATCGATCTTTGTTGAATCTAAATCTCTTGTATTAGGTCTGTTGTTACATGCCTATTTTTATGCCTATTCTTAATTTATGCTCCTTCTCTCTCTCTCTCTCTTCCCCTATTTCCTTTTTCTTTTATGAACCTGGGTTACCTTCGAAACTAGGCTGAAATTGCGAAATATGAACGATTGGAATACATGGAATATTTTGGGTAGATATTGGGCATAATGTATTCGGTGAAATAATTGGGCATAACATATTTGGTGAAATTGTTGGACATAATTTGTAACTTGTGATTTCGGGTATAAATGGTATTGTTGCGAACTTGGGGGTAAATTGAAATATTAAATCTAGATTGGGCGTAAACTGTAAATTGGAATATTAAATCTAGATTGGGCATAACTATTGGTTGGGACGCCAAGCATAATGTATATTGTGATTTTGGGGCATGACCACTATTGCAAATTTCGGAAGATTTGGTGTAACCTATTTTGAGCAATAACTTGTAATTGAATTTGTGGGGCATAACTTGCAATTGGCTTGGTTGGGCATAACTTGAGAATTGGAGCATGACTAGTTTTGTTAATTTGGGATAATTAGCATATAAAATCTAGACTTGGGCATGTATGGTAAATAGGGAAATTGGATAATAGATGAACATGCCTAACCCGAGGTTAGATTGAGTTGCGGTGTAAGTCTGCCCGGAACCGCCCGACACATCTAGCAACCGCAACAACAGGTCTAATGTGAGAGGTTAGCGCATAAAGCCCAAAACCCGAGGTTAGAATGAGTTTGCGGTAGAAGTCTGCCCGGAACCGCCTGGCATATCCAGCAACAACAAACAACAGTTCTAATGTGAGAGGTTAAGGCATTAATGAATGAATTAATGCTAATGAACAGGGTTAAGTTAATAGGAAACACTTAACTAAATTCAACATGATGAATGAGTAGGGTTAAGTTAACCAACATAACATGATAAACGGGTGGGGTTAAGTTAAGGGGAAACACTTAACCAATATAACATGATGAATGAACAGGGTTAAGTTAATAGGAAACACTTAACCAATACAGCATGATGAATGGGTAGTGTTAAACACCTAAACAATATGATATGTTAGGTGGGTCGGTTAAGTTAACATGGACAAGAAGACAACTTAACCAATAATACATGAACAAAGTGGATAGGGTTAAGGCAAGCTTAACCAATAATACATATGGACTTGATAAGGGGAAGGGTTAAGTAAATCTTGGGTAAGTGGGTAATATTAGTATATATAGGCCCACAAACTTAACCGTTGAATAAACATGCGTGAATCAGTGAGAAGGTTAAGTAACATATGAATAGGCAACACTTAACCAGTACAACTTGTTAATTAAGCAAATGGGTGGGGATAAGTTAAATTGAGAACACTTAACCATTATAACATGTTGATTAGGAAACCCTAGTAACGGGGAGCCATTTCAGTAGTAACCCACATAGATGTATCATGGTACCCTGGGCTAGGCAGGGTGGGGCACGATTACTGGACTGAATATAAGCGATCAAAATAGCGGCGGGTGGTGCAGTAGTGTAGTTCCGACAGAGTATGGGCGTGCACGTGCTCTGGAGTGGAAAAGCAGGCACTGGGCATCAGAAGTATACACTGTGCATCTTGAATTGTGTCGGGTTGCCATCATGGAATTGATACACCCCATGATGGGGCCAGCAGAGGTATCTACATACAAGCGGGGCCGAATGACACAAGTAATAAATACATACAAGTGAGGTCGAATGACACAACGAAAATTAATACAAGTAGTGAGCTGATTGATAGGGTAGTAAGGGTACATCTAACATCTTCATGGCAATTAGGCTGATTGAGGTAAGATCTTCATATTAGATGTGCACCTGAAGGCTACCACAATTGCGGGGTTGGGATCACCTTATTATATAACATAGGATATTAGTTGGGACACAAGTAGGGAATACGAATCGTTTTATAAAGGACACTAGTTATGATGCTAGTTGGGCGGTGCAGAGAAAATAGGAAATCAGAGAAAGAACTAGAGCGCATTCAGTGTATCTTACCTTGTCGTATCTAACGATCATCATTTGTTGTCTTGCTATGCTTATTATCATGGTTATTGTCTGGTATCCAGTTTATTCATGTCATGATGCTTTTACCTATTTACATGTTGAAAGTCACTAGACTTACCAGGCTTTATATCGGACTCTATTTTGTTTCGCTTTCTTATCTTCCCCCCCCCCCCCCCCAGGTTCATAAGGAGGGAATATCACCACTTAGCTCAGTTTTCTTTCCAAGCTCGAGGATAGTCGATGTATTACTTTGAACTCTCTTTTCCACTGTTATGGCTGGCTCATGCTTTATTGGGGAATATTATTGTCATTTTATGCTTCTTTATTTTGTTAAACAAGATAGATGCTTTATTGTAATGGGTATTGGAAAACAATCTTTGTTCAAGCTGTTTTACTAAGCTGTTGTTTCATCAACGAAGTAAAGTTTTATTTATTTTCCGCTATTTAAATTTTGTCTGTTTTGTAATTTATCTGTTCTATACACTTATGACGCTCCACCAAAGTTAATGCGTTCCCTTTGTGAGTGACCTTAACGGAGATGGGGTGTTTCATTATACGTTCAACTGACATTTATAAATAAATTCGTTAATATAATTCAATTCTAAACCGAATTATATATTTTAAATTGTCCAATTCACACAATATTGTGAATTCTATTATTTTTGATTATTTCAGAAATAAATATATTATTCTATTATTTTTATTAATTAAATATTCAATATTATTAAATAAACAACCATTTAAATATCTAAATCACTATTTAAATAATTAAATAAATTGATTATTATACTGTAAAAATACGGGACGTTACACATATATAATAACAATAATTTGAACGTTTGTTGCACCGAATAAATGATTTTGTGTCTGAAGTATGCAGAAAGAGTAGTGTCAATTTGGTGTCATTTCTGCACATGGGTACGGGTTCGTGTCTTTTTTCTAAGATACAAAATTTAAAAAGCGCAAACTAGAAAATTGTTGGTATAAAAGGTACGTGCATGGTTTGAAATTTAGATCAATACGCATTCCAAAATGGCGAGAACCAATATTTGCTTTCCTAGATTTTTGTAATGGGATACTTGTTCATCAATGTGGATTGATTTTATTTCTTTAATATGAAATGGCCATCCAATGTGACCTTTTTTGCGTGTGTGAGCCAGTTCTTCCTCCATTTATACATATTATTTCTAGTGATACATACATTAAAGTGCTACGAACATATTCATATTGTCATTCTCCACTAGTTTCCTTTTCCATCTGAAAAGCCTCTACACTCCTCCATTTGAAAGAAACTGGATTGTTGTACCCCTTTTATGATAGATAAGGATACACCCATACATCTCTATTTTGAATAAATACTTGTTGTATTTAGTTCGAGCCTCGCTTTTAGGTCTGCCTTGTTTTAAACTAAAGTATGTTGTTTGTGTTGTCTTGACATTTCACATGCCCTGCTGAAAACTAAAGTTTACACCTTGTTTAGACCCCATTGTTTCGTCTTAAACCCTGAAATATATTTTAGCACCTGTGTTGTGCGTTGTTTGCATTGAAACCTGAAGAATGTTTTAGCACCTATGCTGTGTTTTGTTGCATTGAAATCGAATATATATAAATGATATCTTCATGTAGCTTGTGTTGCTTCCATTACATGCTACCCTGTTACAAAATTGAACACGTTATATGTGTCAATCAGAAACATGTATTTAATCCCCATTTGTTGGTCATGTTACGCTGGCCATTGTACCATTTGACACCCTACATACTTGACTTTGTTTTTCTATTTGATTCGCCTAAAAATCCTCGTTTCCTTGTCTGATCCTTGTGTTGATGCACTGTCCCATGATCGTGTTCGTTGTGATGTTGGTTCAACCCTGATCGTTGTTCGTGTTATGTCTTTTGCTATTTGTTCACCTGGAATTAACTGTGTGCATATGCACCTGGTAGGCATTTGACAATTGATTTATTTTCATGGTAAATTTATATATGCATCTGATATGTTATTGAACAATGTGTGGTATGACCAATTATAACTATTCTACCATGCCTTGCTGAAAGGTAATGCATGCATGCAGCATCTTTTTGACTAAAATATATGTGTGGTATTTCATTATGAGTTTAATAACTTTAAATGTGTTATAAAGATTAATTATTAATTTAGTATTTTAATGACGTTGATTTACTTGAATAAAGTTAATCCTAACTCAAATGTTTTGTTTTTTGCATGAAACACTCGGGTCAAACCGAGTGTTACAGCTTAAAGATTTCGGCTATTGAAGTTAGAGACACGAGAAGACGTGCGCACTCTGGATCAAAAACTGTATAAATTTTAAAAGCTTCCGCTATGTAAATTAATGTAAAAGTATGAAATTTGGAGTAAAAAGCTTCCGCCGTGAGATATTGTAGTTTATTTATTCTATGATTTATGTATTTGATTCTGTTAAACCCGTAAGCTAAATAACAATTTGTCATTTCGAGAGGTTTAAGCTAGATTAATAACTAACTTGAAGCAGTCGAAAAGGTAGGTCGTTACATAATTTTTCAAGTGCATCCATTCTTGCTTATAATCTGATAGTATGTTATCATTTACGCACATGCATGCGCCGATAATTAATTGTGTATATGGTTTTAATGCATCATATAACAATTTTGAAGCTATATTAACATGAACATGCTGATTAATATATTGTATATGCATATTTATGCAATTTATAATGTATATTTTGATCTAAATAAATTCCGCAAATTTATATTTCTCAATATATGTGTATGATCTCGAGTGTATACAACTTTAAGCGTATAAACATCAAGCTTTGAATAAAATGTTTTTTTAGAATACACTTGAACCCTAAACAAGCTTATAAAGATGTAAAGTTCCTATGTCTTCACTAGTACGCTAATTTTTTTCAGAGTGCAAGGACTTAGGTCTATCAATACGCATTTATATAATCTATCTTATAGTACAACATATTTTATAGTGAAAAATCAGAATGTTAATATATATGTTGTTTTGAGTACAAAGGGTTACTTTAAGCATGAAACCATCTTGAACACAAGCAATATATTTTAAATGCACACTCTCATAACTTGGGTTTAAAAGGAAGCTGCAACATCAAATTGATGTTAAAAGAAGTAAATGGAGAGGTTGTTCAATATTGTAATCAAAGCAGCAACCAGTATTTGGGAATTAGGACAAAATTTGATGGAATGGTAGCATATATCATTGATTGGCAATTGAAAATTATGAGTGTATTCTGATATATGCTATGTGAAAGGTATGTTACAATAAATTAAACCATATGTGTATATTAGTCGGAATGAGAGTAAAAAGTTTTCACAAACCGAGTGATTAATATTTGAATTTTGATTGTTGAAATTTAATAAAGTCGGGTCAAATTATAAAAAAGTTTCAAACACTATGTGTTTGGATACTCAAACTAAAGTTTTCTAAGGTAATAAATTTTGAGTTGTGATATTAAGATATTTATGATGTAAATGAATAATCTAAGTAAAATTGCGAGGACGCAATTGCTTTAAGGGAGAGTGTATAACAACTCAGGTTTTAGGGTATCCTGGGTTAATAAAGTGTAACAATTTGTGTAATTTTCATACAAAGAAGCATAAGATACAAGTTTGGAAGACTAACCCGTGTAATAATTTAAGATGAAGAAATAAAGAATTTTTTATTTGTAAGAAATTGCATAGACTGAAATAAATTAAATTCAATTATAATTATATAAATATTCATTCCAATACAGGTTTATCAATTACATTTGATGGTTTAAATAAATATTGAAAATATAAAATACGGATTAACAGTCAATATTTAAGTAGCAATATTTATTTTCAATATGAAGTGTCGTGTTTTACCAAGATAATTAGTAATTTGTAAATTTGTATATGGAGAATGTAATTTGTTGAAATTATAAAATAAAATAAGAATTTGTTTAAATTCATGTTTGGAAATATTATTGTATGAGCTTATGTGAAATTCTTGTGTTAAAATATTTTAATAGTATAAATGTTGTAGATTGGTGACTTATTGTGAAAAGTGGATAACTGTTGCAAAATGTGCCTTTGAATTCAAGTATCTTGTAAATAAATATATACGAAAGTGAAAATATTAATTGGAACTTAAAATTTTAGTGTGTTGAAATATTCTAATAAGTTTTTGTGTTATTTTGTCAAGGAATTAGAATTAATCCGAATCAAAACTCAAGAGATACAAGTTTTGTTCAACTAAGATGTATAATGTATGTTTGTGTAAATGTACGGCTTTTACAAAAGTTGTATTAAAAATGATGTTAGAGTATTTAAAAATAATATATATATATAGGCATTGTGTAAATTAGACACAATATAGTTGTGTGTGTGTTTGTCAAAATGGGTTTAAATTAGGTTAATATTATATAAATAGTGTGTGTTAGGGACTAACAAGCCTAAAAATATAAAACAATTGAGTTAAAAAGAGTGATTTGAGCCATTAACTAATTTAAGAAGGGAAATATCTGGAAGGCGAGATACACGTACCTTTTATTTTTTTTCCTGTTAAATTCTTCCTAAACTCCTCCTTATTCTTTTTAATAAAATCATTAAAGGAAAGGAGCAACTCCTCCTACAATCCTTTGCTAAAGAAAAGATACAAAAGCAAATTGATGAAAAGTTTCAACATCCTTATCTCATCAAAAAACCAAGCTTCAACAGGAACCTATTAATCAATCTTTGGAAGTTCAGGAAGAGGAGTTACAGTAAGTTTTAGAGTCTTTGCATGTTTGAAATCCTCATCAAACCGTAGGAAGCCAAATTCGTTCAAATCCATGCAAGGTGAGTTGTTGCACTCACTTCTTCTAGCTTAAACCCTTCCTCATGGTTGTTTGTTGAATTATTCTTAGGTTTTTGTTTGATGATACTTTACCAGTAACTTGAATTAGTTTCAGTATCATGCTAGTCTCCAAACCTTGTCTGCTTCAAACTTTGAGCCTTTTTAGATTTCTCATTTCATGTTAATATTGCATGATTATTATTCGAGTGTGTTGGCAAAGCTATGCAATTAAATCCCTACTAAAGCCCTGCAAAATCCCTGTTATAGCTCGTAGCACTCTCTTACTGCTACGCTGTTTCAATTTAGCACTGATGAACAGTAGCTCCGCTTTTAGTCTCGCTATTTTCCACTACACCTGCAAAATCAAGGTTATTTAGCACCCGCTTTAGCAATACTAGTATATAAAGGATGATTTGACCAATTCTCTCTTAAAACAAATCAAAAAGTCAGTGTAAAAAGCTAATCTTAAAGCATAAGTGCCCTTTATAAGGTAGAAAACCATAATGATCATCAGATCTAGTGTGCATTATTATGATGTTCTATGATCTTGTTATATGATATTAACTAATATCAGTTTCTTCTACACAAATGATGTGAGAATGATAACTAATTAATTTTTCATATCTTATTTTATATCTATTGATCCTTTTTTACACATCCGATATATCCCTGCTATTTCCCTGCTTTATCTCCGCTACAACTTTTTGCACCTCAACCGCTATAGAATCGCTAAGCGCTTTAACTGCACAGTGGCAAAGTGATGATCTTTAATTCTGTGAATTTTCACTATGAAGTTCCAAGCGTAGCATAGCTAAAACATGGCCTAAAAATTAGTCCGTCATAGACAAGATGCCTATGGAATCACATTGCCCTATGTCGACACTGGTACGCTACAACAAAAGTACAATTTTACTACTGCCAAAAATAGTTGTAATAGGTCTATTACAACTGACGTCCACTAATCTTTATATCCGCAGTTGTAATAGAACTTAATTATTTTACAACTATTTTGGACAGTTGTAAAAAGTTCTTTTTTACAACTGTGTTTGGAAGCTGTAAAAGACATACTCATAACTGTTTTTGATATTTGCAAAATACCTTATTACGATTGCTTTTAGCCTTTGTTAAAAACTTTTTTACAAGTGTTACTTCCTGTTGTAGCAAATTTTATCACAACAGTCGGTAGTTGTTGCTATATGACACTTTTGCAACTTCTTTTAGCAATTACAAAATACTAATTTACAATTGTTTATAATAATTGTAATAAATATTTTCACAACTTTTTCATCAGTTGTGTTAACGATTTACAACTGTTTCCAAAGTCGTTGTAATAGAATCTACTACAACAGATAATGTAGTTGCAACAAATATTTCTTTAACTGATACATACAATTATTATTTAGTTCTTGCAACTTCTATCAACCATAAATTTCATAATATTATAATTAAAACCTATATTTCATCAATAATAATTCATAACCATTCAAGTTATATGAAACAACACGAACCATTCATAATCATCCCAACTAGTTGTCCAATAGTGTAGATATATTAGGTAGGCTAAATATAATAGCATCCGGATCCGCTACCGAATCAACAAAAACCTTCCAAGCATCAGCTCTTAATGGTACTTGGTGCACTAAAATAATAAATTCAATAGATGAATTTGTTGCTTCTACGACAACATTCCTTTGGAACTTAGTAAATTTTACTTTCTAAGCTGATCCTGAACTTGTATATTATCACTACTTATGATGTTGTTGCTATGCTAATGTGCAAAATAAAACCACAACAATTTAATTTAAATTAAAGGTACACATTTTTCATTGGTGTTTATAATTAAGATTCTGAACTCAGATGATAGTGTTACAGTAATCATAAGAACTATAAAAGAAACAGATAACGCTATGTACATAGTTTCACAGCCCTATGATGCGAGCTGCAGCAAAAAAATTATACAATCAAGGGTTGTATTTATGATCACAAACATGGAAAGTATACAGCAAGAGGGTAGCTATATTCAAAAGAAAGGTGATTTGGTTTCAGCAAGTGGGAAAGGAGCATCAGGGTTAATGGCTAAATTCCTACTATTTTTTTTATACATAACAGGTTTTGTATTGCCTCTTTATACTTGTTTGTAAACGTTCATATTATTTTATGTAGACTTCTCATTCTAGTTTAATATTACTGATTTTATGTAGATTTCTCATTCCAGTCAAAAAAAACATACTTTATATAGGTTGTAATGTCCCGCAAATCCGTAATATCAGAGTTGACTACATACATCATACGTCCAACCCAAATATCATGAAAATACGAATCATTTTTTTTAAGAAGAACAGAAATAACAACACAAAATCTCACATCGCAGCAGAACAAAATATACTATATAAAAGCTTTTGAAATACAAAATTTGTACTGTATACACATATCATTATCAGAGTACAGTACTTACAACGCAGTGGAACAAAACTCTATATAACTAATACTGAAGCCTCCTGCTCCAAGCTCCTTCAGATAAATCTGTAAAATCCTGAACTACTTGACTGCCCGTACAAATTTAGGCACCCAAGAGTTTAGATAAAACAAAACAAAATAAACTCCGGTTCAGTCATGGGACTGGTATGAGTAAACAATTTAAAACAGTTTGAGAAACTAAACGATATCTCGTAAGACCACGCCGTATAACACGGAATGGGTTTTTCCCTTATGAGAACCCAAAATAATCTTTATATCAAACTCTTTTGATATTATAATAGTGTCTAAATCAAATAAATAACAATTTATTGGAACACTTGCATCTCACGTTCCACATATATAATATAAAATCATAAATTGCAGGCTCTTATTGGATATTGGATTCCGACTATGACAAGGTATGGAACCACCTACCACTGGTGTATCTCTGGAGGAGAATACAACGAGTTCAACAAGAACATCTTGCAACTCAGCAATACATGACCGACCACTCATTTCGCTTGAGTGTATCGAATGTATACCATCAACGTTTCCGTTTTCCGAATGGGACAGCATCGATAGATTTAAGAATAAAAATGGAATTTCTCTAGATAGGTGATGATACGCCCTAATGGGAGCTAACCACATAGCCATGCTGCCTGTAACGACCCGTGTTTTTGCCCGTCAAATATTTAATTTAATTTATTTATTTTAAATATTATATTTGGAATATCAATGGAATTAATATCTAATTCGCTATTTAAACAATGTTCGACGTTATATATTTATATAATTATAAATAGAGCTTGAAATATAGCGCTGCAGTTTGAAAATTCGAGTTTGAACTTCAACTGGACATACAGAGTCCGATATAAGTCGGATTTCTGTAAAACAAGACACGTTGGAACCGTATTGACGATAATTTTCATATGAAAGAGAAAAATCTAGATTTCGTGTTATAGTTTGATAGTTATGGCCAAATCAAATTTTGAAATAGTCGCTATGGAAAATCGTTATTAAATTATAGGCCTTTAAAGTAGCCGTTTTGCAAACGGACTCTGTTTTCGACGAAACCAGTTCCGTTGAGTTCGTAGCGTCGATTATAGTCAGGATAGGTATATAGTTTGTTATTTTTAGAGATCGAGAAATTTGGCGTTAAAAAGGGTAGGGCGGTTCAGGGTAAAAACAGCCTACCGGGGCAACAGTCTCAGAATGCGACGAAATTAGTGTCGTTGGGTTCGTATCGAAAAGTTATTGTCAGACTTCGCAGTTTCAAGTTGATTTGATTTATCTGGTGTCCGTAGAAAAATTAAACGCGTGTTCATTTCTGGTTTTATAAAGGAAATTTTTTCAAACGACCTCAGATTTCGACGAAACTTGTCCCATTGGGTCCGGAATACCTTTTTACACCAAGATTAGCATTTTTATCAGTAAACAGGAATTGATTATTTTTAGTTTTACGTGATACTTTACGGTGAAGTTTCGTTAAAAATAAAATAAACTTAACCCACGTTTCACCTACCCTATATTCCACCATTTACAGTTGTTACCGCGGCTTGTCATACCCTGTAGCCTTGAAATGGAACCAACACAACAGTCCTTTGCTCCAATCAAATTTGTTCCTTGCCTGGCAAACAACTAACCCGTGCCGACCAAGCTTTCTACATTTCCACTCAAGAAACAGCTACCCTACTTTTAATATACACAGCTAGCCTACGATTGTACCAGTGGGATGGACGTTGCTCTTATCTATGATGTTGCCTCGTCTATAAATAGGAACGTAATCCTTCATTTTACTATGACAAAAACTCAGCGTGGTATATATAACACGCAAAGCACCATTGTTAATCAAATAAAATAAGTAAAGGGAGTTTTCGTGATTGGAAAAGGGACAGCAAAGGAGAAGAGTGTTCGGACGTGAGTTACTGACGGCAGTCGCAGTGGAGTGTTAGTGAGCAGCGGTGCTGGAGGAGCTCGTCAGACTGACGAGTGCTGTGCTGAACCGTGAATGGCGAAGTGGATGATGAAGTCGAAATGATGGGGTACGATGTACTGATGAGTTGGCGGAGCTGAGTACTGGAGGCGGTGCGGGTTTTTCGGGGATTATGGCTCACGTATGCGGAAGGGGGAGAGCAACACGTGTAGAAATTCGATGAAAGAAGAGAAACGGTTTGGTCCTATTTCTAAATAGTAGAACGGGACGAGGAAGAAGCTGATGGATTGGAGAGGACATGCGGTTCAAACTAGAGGAAGGGAAACACACGTGGCCTGGGTATATCTCTTACATGCCGAACCTATATTTAATCTTGTCTAAGTATAATTTAGTGGCCTAATTATATTATAATATACAGATAAACTTCGATCCATATAATGATAATTATTTTATTATATGAAAAATAGTATACATTAAATGATTAAACAGTATTGCTTCGGCCAATTTGCATAATTAACATGGCCTGTTATGTCTTGGCGGTGCCTAATCTAAATAGTAAAGTTTCCATATCATGGTACTGGTAGTTGAAAGGAGAAAAAAAGAAAATGTCAAGTTAGAGCTGCTCATGTATGTGCTTAACTAGGACTAGGATATATGAGTCTTTTACTTTGTCATAGTTGATTATTAAACTATCGACAATTAAAGCTTGATAGTGTTAATTAGTAATCAAGATGAATTAATAACGATAATAAAATAATAATAACTTAGATTTAGTTTTAAATTAAATCGGCTACTAACCAACTGTGTAACATACTCATATGTTACCAGAATCAAACAATTCAGTTGAGCTGGAACCATATCGGAAAGAGCGACATGGTAGAACTGGTTTGGACAGAGCTGGACGCAATGGAGAACAAACCATTTCGACGACGAATGAAATCAAGGTGAGTTAAACTCACTCAGTTACCCTTTTTATATTTTATATAAATTGGGTATTTTTATTTTATGTGCTCTGCTTGCCAATGGTTGACAGGTTTGCTAGTCGTCTATTTATTTGTTGATTTAACTGATGAAATTAAACTGTGTTTAATTTCAGTGAAATACCAAATCGTTATTTTTAACGATTGGTTCCAATAAAGGTGACTCACCTTGGTTGGTCATGTTTATTTATAAACATGTTTAAATGGTTGAATTGTTTGAATTGCTTATGGTTGATGTTAAATGGTCGTTATTTAATTTATCAGTTAAACAAAACTGAACCGTCTGATTTGAGAAAAACCATTTGAATACAGGGAAGAACAGGTTGGAGGGATCCAACCGGATTCCTCAAATATATTATATTTTCGCATATGAACTGTCTTGTTTGGTTGATTGATTTGATTATTGAGTTGGACTGGGAATTCAACCTGTGTTGTGTTTAAACCAGTGAGCGGTATTGGTTGAGTATTTAGCAGTGTATGGCCTATAAAATCAATCGTGTTATAAATATTGATTCACCGTCAGGTGAATCGATAAAGATGAGGTTATAAAATTTATTATATAACTGGAGTTGGATTTTGAATATATTATTTTGAATAAAAGTTATAATAGGGAATTAAATAAATATTTTATTTAAGACTTTGATTGTTATTAAATTATTTTATAAAGTAAATGCTGACGTTAACCAGGTTTACGAGTATGAGAACAAGTAAAGAATCGAAGGATTAAACTTCGATAATTGTTTTGTAACGAAAACAATTAATGGGATTATTTAAATTAATTATATTTTTAATTAATTTAAAGTGAGGATTAATTGGAATCGATTAACGAGATGATCGATTTTTGAGTTAATTAAATCGATCGTTTAAATTGGAATTTGATTATCAAAATTGATGTGTTTTGATTTGAATAGTTTAATAAATATTGTTTAAAATTTAAATAAGGTTTTAAAAAGAGATTTACCATTTAATGTTGTTATTAAAGAAATTAACTACTCATGTAGTTAATGATTGAGATAAATTATTATTAATTTAGACAATTACTTTTCAAAAGTAATTGAAGTAAAATGAAATCAAAGGAGATTGGAAATAAGCGAATCTGGTTAAAGAACTGGGTTATAGAGTTGTATAACCAAATCCAATAGTTAAATGGAATTTGTTTGATACTATAATGAAATATTGATTTTGATTTCAACTTATGTTTATTGAAGGATGAGAACGGTGTTGATCAAGGTCTGAGAGGTAATTAAAATACCCCAACTTGAACAACATCGGGATTATCTGAAGATAGTATTAGTTGGTAATCGTAAGAGACGTTAGTGGATATGTTTTGAAAATCTAAACAGCGATTTTAGCGCTGTTGTTATAATATATGTTTTGTAAATCTAATATAGCGATTGAAGCGCTTTTGCTATAGTAAATGGATTGTAAACCTAAAACAGCGATTATAGCGCTGTTGTTTTGTAAATCTAAATAGTAATTATAACGCTATTGTTATAACATATGTGCTATAAATTTCTTTGTTAAAACTAATGGATTTCCGAATCTAAAAGATGATTTGATGGAAGAATTAAGTGGGAAATTGAATATAGCTATTCGAGATAGAATTAGCCAAACATAATTATTTGGCTAAGTTGCCATTTCGTACGACTGCTAGCGTAATTCGCAGGGCTGCAGATAGCCTACGGCGGTCGGATGTTTCCTGAGGGAACCAGGCGTAACCATTGTGATCGCTGCGATCTAGGGTCAAGCGAATGAATTTAAGTCGAGTATTAGTTAATCAATTAGAGTTAATCGATTAGAGTTAAATCGAATTAGAAGTATTCAAATATCGTATTTTTGAATATTTAAAGAATTAGAAGTTTTTAATTTAACAAAAGTAAATCAGTTGTTAAAGGCCCAGTGATGCTGAATACTGAACTAGTGAACTCATTGGAGTGTCATGATTGAAACACTGTATATATTTGATAGTTAAAACACCGACTATCAAATCCTCCCAATACGATTGTTGGTATGGAAAGACCGGGATCGAATTTATATTCGAAAACCATTCTGACCAACAAATACGTGAAGATATCAGAAGATGATCGAGGTGGAGCATTGAAGACCGTGGATTTTCATACACGGAAAACCACTAATATTCTCTGCCTGGCAAGCAGAGATAAGCTGTGATTATGTCGTGGTTGGATCTACGGGGTGCAAGGACTTCTCGCTACTGATCCATGGGGTGATTCCTATATGGATGCGGTAGGAGAGTGCCTTCGGTTCATCCTGTCCCTGGATGACGTATATGGACGGATGTCTGACAGAGTATTTTCGAAGGATCACGTACGTTGATTTCTTCAAACGTGTTATAGTGTTGGCGGAGAATCGCTGTTCTCTTAGCTTAACTGCTAGAGTATTTTTGTGGACGTCAATTAGTGATATCTGACGGATCTGACGATGTGGCATTCAAAGTGAATGGTGATCAGATGTTCAAGAATAAATTCTGGCCTCAAGCCTCATCAACCGGGAAATGACAAAAATCGGGCAGGCAGCATGGCTATGTGGGTCGCTCCCATTAGGGTGTATAATCACCTATCTAGAGGAAGTCCTATTTGTTTCTTGAATCTATGTTTCGATGCTGTCCCTTGTCGGGAGATGGTTGCTGATCCCAACCGTCGGTGATATACATTCGATACACTCAAGCGAAATGAGTGGTCGGTCATGTGTGGGTCGGGTTGCAAGAAGTTCTTGTTGAACCCAGTGTATTCGTCTCTAGAGATACACTATCGGAAGGTGGTCCCATACCTTGTCAAGGTCGGAATCCAATATCCAATAAGCGCCCGCGGTTTTGTTTGTATACTATATATGTGAAGCGTGAGATGCAAGCGTTCCACTAGATTGCTATTTACTTGTATTTAGACATTATTATAATATCAGACAAGATATTGGTTTCAAAACTGTTTTGGGTTATCGTAAGGTAAAAACCGTCCGTATTTATGTGTGGATTTGGTCTTACGATTATCCTTTTCTTTCGAAAAGATTTTTAACTTTAAAATCATGATTGGATGATTCACCCTTATTACTGTGCGAGTTTATCTCACTCTGGTTCACCAGACTGACCCGGTGTTTTGTAAATGCTCGGGTTAGACCGGGTTGTACAGGTTCAGTTTATCGACTGCTATGAAGAGACGAGCTGGAAGAGTCCAGACGTATGATATTACTACTATTCCGCTGTGTGTTGTATATGGGAACAGGCTATTATAACTGTCCCATGGTATGATGTACTCTGATACTGTAAGTATTTTCAAAGCTCTCAATAAAGATTTATTTCTGTAATATATATTGTTCCGCTGCGATGTGAGACTCTGTGCTGTGTGGTGTTTCTTCTTCTTCTTCTATTCTAATATTTCTTTCTTTCTTATCTCACCTTCTGATTTCTTTCTAAAACTATCCAGTGTTTCGGTGCTTGGAGGATCGGCATGAGTTAAGTAAGGGTATTTATGTCGATTTTCGGGGCCGAAATCCCTGGGTCGTTACAGTGGTATCAGAGCTATTGGTTAAGTGATTACCTTGGCTCTGTGGCGTGACTCAGTAGAGATGGGGTTAGCAATACCCTAGATTGAGTATGAGTGTATATATACGAGTGAACGTAATTGTAAATTTTACAAAAAAATTGTTTTATATTGTGGAGATTTATTGGGTTGAGTTGTTTGTGAATTCTGGAATGATAGTTGTGGAATGATAGTGATATGTAAATAAACAATGGAAATGTTTTCCAGTGTTAATAACATATATTTTCTAAACATAGAAAATAAGGAAATGTGAATATATATGCAGATATACATGATGAATGATGATTGATCGATATAATTTCCATCTGGAAATAATATCGTTGTTTGCACACGTGTTTTTCTTTGATAGTTAAATCACAGACTATAAAAATTTTGACCATTTTAACGTTGTTAACATGGAGAGACCGGTTGGATTATTATCCGAAGAACCACTCCATATTGGCATAAGCGTTGCGTATCAAGTACGCTGAATATATTGAAGACGGAGTAAAAAGAAAAGGGCTGTTGTATAAATCTTAGATAAAAATTACCTAAGATTGATGTACTGAATAATGCCTTCGGTTTGTCCAGTCCCAGGACGACCTGTATGGAAGAATGTCTGACAGAGTATATTTAATTGATCGCGAAAGTTGATCTCTTCAAACGTATTTACGTTTGCTGGTGGAGGAATTCGTTTCTCTTAGCTATATACCCGTGGTATTTTTGGGCAATCAATTTGTGATTTGGCGGGTATGACGATGTGACATTCAAAGTGAATAAATGTGTGATCTGTCATAGATAAGCGTGGCCTCTAGCCTCACAACCGGGAAATGACAAAAATTGGGCAGGTAGCATGGCTATGTAGGTCGCACCTATTAGGGTGCATAATCACCTGATCTAGAGTTTCATTTACTTCTAAAAATCTATTGTCGATGCTGTCCCATTCGGGGAACGGTTGCCGATCCTAACCGTTGGTGATTTACATTCGATACAGTACAACGAAATGAGTGGTCGATCATGTGTGGCCGGGTTGCAAGATGTTCTTGTTGAACCCAGTGTATTCCTCTCTAGAGGTACACTAGCGAAAGGTGGTTCCATACCTTGTCATAGTTGGAAATCCATTACCCAATACGTGCTTGCGGTTTTTGTTGTATACTATATATGTAGAATGTGAGATGAAAGTGTTTCTGCTAGATGATTATTATATTGTGGTTGATATAGATTATTATTGTATCAAAAGATTTTTGATATAAAGATATTTCGGATTCTCATAAGGGAAAAACCCGTTCTGTTATACGGCATGGTCTTATGAGATATTGTTTACTTGTTCGAACTATTTTAAACTATTTTACTCACACCAGTCCCATGACTGGCCCGGTGTTTATTTTGTTTTGTTTCCCTAAACTCTTGGGTGCCCAATTTTGTACGGCCAGTTAAGTAGTCGAGATTTACAGATACTTGAAGAGCTGGAGTAGGAGGCTTCAGGATCATATAGCTATAGTTTATTTCCGCTGTGTTGTAAGTGTTGTACTTTGATAATGATGTATATTCAAGTACAGATTTATATTTCAAAGTTATGTTATATATATTATATGTTATTCGTTCCGTTGTGAGGTTCGTGTTACTCTGATGTTGTGTTCTTCTTCTTCTTCTATTCTAAGTTTCTATCTTATCTTTCCTCACCCTCTATTTTCTTTCATTAACTACCGGTATTTTCGATCCTTGGATGTTTGATATGTGTTGTATATCGGATAACCAAGATCGACAAATTTCCGGGACGTTACAGTTGGTATCAAAGCAAAGATTAAGTAATTACCTTGGCTCTGTGGCGTGACTCAGTAGAGATGGGGTTAGTAATACCCTAGATTGAGTTGAGTGTATATATACGAGAGAGTATTTGTTATTTAATATAAAGTGGTTTTATATTGTGGAGATTTATTGGTTGAGTTGTTTATGAGTTCTGGTCGATCAGTTTGATCCACTGTATCGATAGGAGTTTATAAACACTCGAATACGATGAACCGTCATGGTATGTTTTGAAAAGAGGGTAAATGAAATAATTTTACCCAAATTTGATTTTGATATAAAGGGTTTATATTGAAATGATTTTAATATATTGGATATATTGGTTGTTATTTTAATCGAATAAGATTATAAAATGTGAAATGGTTATGTAAATAGCAAATCAGAATTCGTATAAGTGAAATACGTGAAATCAGATGAATTAAATCTGAAATTATAATCTGGATTGAAATTAAAACCCTGGAAATTGGAAAGGCGTTTGTAAATGGATTTGAATTGAACATATGAGAATTTTAAAATCCTAGGAGATTTTAAATTGTTTTACAAGCATTCGGAATGGTATTTTGAAATATATTTCAAAATAAAATTGTTTAGAAATCGTTTTGAAAAGTTATATAGTATTGAACTCACTTCGATAGCTGGGAAATAACCCTGATGATGAATCGCGACATCATTAGTGTTCATTTTCGAGTATGTAAGTGACGGATTACTTCCAAAGATTTTGTTTTTAAATTGATTTGAGAAAAGCAAGTTGTTTCAATCCTGAAAAGGAAAGTTTGATTTTCGAAATGGTGAACTGTTTAAAACTCCCAGGAAATGATTGTTTGAATTAAAACCAAATTAAGCAGGAATTCGGGAAAACAAATTGAATTAAATCCAGTTAAGTGCAAATGAATTGAATTAGAATGATATCGAGACAAATGGGATTTGTGTGATAAGAAGTTGAAATAGAATTTGTTTGGTAAATTAAGATTTGGAATAGAGAATGGAACTCGAGTTGAAGTGAAATTCGACTTAGGTATAAGCGAAAGGTTGGATTTGTGGATAAAAACAGATGGAAATTTGATTGGGATGACATTGGTATATGCTGAATTAGCAGTAATGATATGCTCGACAAAAAGGTACAAGTTTATATTATATATTGGGTATGAGATTTTGATGAGCCGAATTGGCAAGCCGCTTGGCTGTTTAATTTTATTTTGGGTTGGAAAAGGCCTAGAGAGGCGAGTTGGAGTTTGAGCTATTGACCAGTACAAAGAAGGTGCTGGCAAAAATTTTCGAAAAATTAAGGTGTTAGAAAATTTTCAGGATTTTTGAAAATATTCGTTAATAGAATTAAATTAAATATTTAATTGAAATTCATTTGGTGCAGTTGAAACTGAAGTTGAGAAGTGAACAATATAGTCTAGCCAGTCGATAGGGTTTGTTTCTACCTTAGCAATTTCGAGGTCGAAATTATTTTAAGTGGGGAAGAATGTAACGACCCGTATTTTTACGGGTAATAATTAATTTATTTAATTATTTAAATAGTGATTTAGAGAATTAAACGGTCGTTTAATTAAATTATATTGAATATTTAATTAATATAAATAATAGAATAATATATTTAATTCTGAAAATAATCAGAAATATTGGAATTTACAATATTCTGTGAGTTTGATTATTTCTAAGATTTAATTCAACTTAGAATTGAATTAGAACGATGAATATATTTAAATAACAACAGTTTGAACGTATAATTATATTATAATTATAATCGAGCTCGAAATGGAGCTGCAGTTCGTAAATTGGCAATTCGAACTTCAGCTGAATATACAGGGTCTGTTTTAAATCAGATTTCTGTGAAACAAGAAACGTTCAGGCTGGTGAAGTATATTTTTCTAATGGAAGAGAAAAATTGAGATTTCGTCGTATAGATTTTGATTTATGGCCAAATCAAATTTTTAAATAGTCGCTGTGGAATTGTTTATAAACTATAACGATATATTTAATTTTAATTAAATATTGACTTCAAATTTAGACAAGCCCTTTGACACGTAGTGATAATTTAATTTTTAGAATTTTACTATAATTTTTAATTGATTAAATACGCAACTTTTTAATTGGAGTATTTTGCACCCTTAACCAATACATAAGGGGTTTCACAATATGAGTTAATCTACCGATATTAATATATTTTTGGAATCGCAGCACCTCACTAAATACAACAGTATTTTTATTTACATCTATAGTGATCCGTAAGTAAATGAATTATGTGTAGCATGGTACGCTAGAACTAAAATATCTCAACCCAAAACACTATAAATAATCGTTAACTTTCTAACCTAAATTCATTCCATCGTTCCTCAGAAATAATCCGCCGCAACCTCTCTTCCCTTTTCTTCAGCAAAACGCAAGAAACAAAAATCCACAACAAATATAAACAAAATTCTATAAATCCTAAAATACATGTTTATGGGTTCAGCAAGGTGAGCTCTTCCTTCTGGTATGCCAATAGAAGGCCGCAACTCCATTTCTGTTCACTAAAAAAATCCATAGTGGACTAGGGCTGAACGTTTTAGGAAATGGAAGCTTCGAATCATGAAACAAAAGCTATATCTGGGTTTCTGGGATTGAGTATTATGGCGTGGTGGGTGTTGGGCGATTCCGGTGGGTTTTGAGGTGCGAAAGGAATAAGATGGTTATAGAGGAGAAGAGATGTTGATGGTGGATTTAATGGTGAAGGCGGTTTGTGATTTACGAATGGGAGAGGGTGTTTAGTGGATGAAGATGGAGAATGGGTTGCGGAAATTTGGTTTTTGGATTCGATGAGGGAGATGGAAGAATTTAAACGTGAGTAAGTATGATGAAGCGGTTGTGTTGTGACTGGAAAGTGGACCTGTGTGTGAATGAGAAACAGGAAGTGCGAAAGTAAAGGAGGGTGGAGGATGTGATTTGCTGTAATAACCCGGAAAATGTGAACCAGTTTAAAAATTTTAAATTATGTTATTACCAAGAAATTTGAATAGTTGAAATAGTATATTTCAATAAAATATAGAATTTGGTATGGTATGGCCGTTTGAAATTTTGAATACAAACTTAGTTTGACTGTACCGGGTGGAAAATATAACGGATTTTAGCGAAACTGAAAATATTTAAATCTGTTTATCAATACCTTTCTAACGAATCTGAAAAATCAAAATTTCATAACGGAAATCAAAAGTTATGGCCAAATGAATTTTCAGAAAGGTCGCTATATAGTATATATAGCCCTTGAAAATTGAGATTTTGCATACGACCTCGGAATTCGACGAAACCACTTTTGTTGGGTCCGGGATGTCAAATTATTGCTAAGTTTCAAATTTCGTAATTTTTGAAGCTAGTATGTGAGCGGGGCAAAAGATAACGTGTTTGGTCAAATTCTGTTAAAATGGGTCGACCTAAAAATGGACATTTTTCAAACGAGCTCAGAATTCAACGAAACTGGTTTTGTTAGGACCGTATCGTCAAAACAAAGCTAGATTTATTTTTCTGGAATTTTTAGATTCATTTTGTGGCCCTGGCAAATTGAAATGTACGTTTAAATTTAATATCGAATGTTTTATATTTTAATTTGAAAAATAACTGACTGTAACAGTCGAAATGGCCAACGAAACATATCCCATTGTGTTCGAAATGGGGGTATTTAGCTAGGGGCGACAGTCGTTGGGTTTGATTTCGTGGTCGTTTGAAGAAGGGGTATTTTTGGAATTAAATAAATTAAAAAATAAAAATAAAAAGGGCATCAACCAATCAGAATTCATCTTCTTCCTCGAAACCTCTGTCGCGACGCGGAAACCCATCTGAATCTTCTCTCTTCAATTTCTCCGCATCCACTCAACGAAATCAAGCAAACCCAGTTCCAATTTGAAGAGCGTTCAGAGATCTTCAAATCCATAGTAATTTCACGAATTATCATTGAGTATTGAAGGAGATATCGCGTCGGGAAGCTCCGACCTTTGCGCCGCCGCCGTGACCTCTAGGAGGCGTCGAGTTCAACATCTCAGGTAGCTTTGGAAAGCTCTCTCCTTCCTCTTCGACGTGGCGTTGGCCGTTCGTCCTAAAGCTTCGTGGTTTTGCCGAAAAATTCAACCCTAGCTTTCGAATCAAAAAGGGGTATACGGCTGAAACTGATTTTTACACTTTAAAGCGTTGCAAACTTGTAAAAATCATATCTTTTTGCTATGTTAACGAAATTCGATGAAACAGGAGACACCGTGACCGCAAGGAGGCTCTCTACATTCTAGAAGAAGCCGCGGATTTTTCCGACCTTCCTACGATTTTTAGCACCGCAAGAACCAATGTGAGGAATCTAAACTATTTGTGTGAATGTAATCGCGTTGTATAAATTATATAAGCGAAGTGTAAATTATATACGCATTGTATACCTCATGTACATGTGTTGTATAAGTTATCTTAGCGATGTATAAATTATACAAGCGTTGTTTGAAACATATATGCTTTGAATTGTGGTCAAATGCAAGTGAATTATTATATTATATATATATATATATATACTCCCCTCGTCCACAAACCATGGACGATATTTATTGCTTGTGATTGACGTGATATTATATGGTATGACGAATGGTTGGAAATAATTGTTTGTGGTTGATATTATTGTTGAAAAATACCTTTGTGGTTGAAAAATACCCTTGTGGTTGAAAAATACCCTCTTGTGGTTGAAACAAAATAGAATAGGATTGTGGAATTGAAAATAAATCATGTCGCCTGTGTGCGAACTAGATGCATGATCCCCATTGTCAAAAACCGCGAGGTTTTAAGGTAGAGCGAGGAGCCGTACTAGGGACGGTCCCGGTTTTAACTACCCTGCCGTTATGCTGCCGAAATTTTCTGAAATATTTATGTGTTAGAATAATATTCACTCATTGAAATTATTTACATATGCTATATCGAATATTCATGTATTGAGTTGCAATTCATTCGTTGAGTTGAAATTCATGTGTTGAATATTATTCGAATTTAAACAAATGGCTTTAGCGATAAAAATCACATTTTTATATATATACAAACTATATCGAATATTCATGTGTTGAGTTGCAATTCATTCGTTGAGTTGAAATTCATGTGTTGAATATTATTCGAATTTAAACAAATGGCTTTAGCGATAAAAATCACATTTTTATATATATACAAACTATATCGAATATTCATGTGTTGAGTTGCAATTCATTCGTTGAGTTGAAATTCATGTGTTGAATATTATTCGAATTTAAACAAATGGCTTTAGCAATAAAAATCACATTTTTATATATATACAAACTATATCGAATATTCATGTGTTGAGTTGCAATTCATTCGTTGAGTTGAAATTCATGTGTTGAATATTATTCGAATTTAAACAAATGGCTTTAGCAATAAAAATCACATTTTTATATATATACAAACTATATCGAATATTCATGTGTTGAGTGGCAATTCATTCGTTGAATTGAAGTTCATGTGTTGAATGTTATCATCTTTTAAAAATAAAATGAATCGACATTGAAAACTATATTTTTATAGTAAATATGAAGTGTTAAAAATACACACGTGTCGAATAAATATTTTTGATGATAAAAATATTCCTTTTATCATGTATACGCTTAGTTAAAAATACACACGTGTAGAAATAAACAATAGTTTGCTAGAAATATTATTATTAGCTTTGTTCTGCATATATATACATGTGTTGAACAGGAAAAATGGATTAGCTGTAGAGTAAAGAAATTATTTGCGTGCCCGACAAATAGGTAAACCTTGATGAGTTGGCTGCGCAATTTTATTTATATATCAACTCCCGTGAATGCCATTGGATGCGGAGTGCTGGTTTTTCTGTGTGAAATAATAAATAACGCCATAGGATAGTAACAATTAATTTTGAACTACACTTCATGGCATACTTCTTGACGATAGGCATACTTCATCATATTCCACATAAGCAATTGGAGCTTGTGTGACGAGGTGGAAGATTTACCATATAAGCAAGAGGCTTGTATGGCGATGACTATGTACTACAGGTTGAACTGATGACTGATATGGACTATATAAATTATAACGATAGATTGCTAGATTAATAAAAACCCCACACGGGTCTGGAGTTGACAATAATCACGTCGCTCTAGTTATTAGATACGGCACATGGACTATTTATTTCCACACGGAAACGGGGTGAGGGGAATTTATTCTCTGGAGTGATTATCAGTACATGCTTCCCCGTAAACACCAGAATATATCACTAAAAATATGTGAATGCTTTTTAGGATTTATTGGGTACCTAATACGGCCCAATAAATTTCCAAAACCCTCCCCGTACAAAGGAGGTTATGGCGAAATTTTTCGAAATATTAAGGCGTTAGTGAAATATTTGAAGTGAAAACGAAGTTGAAAATATAGAATGAACTATAGTTGAAAGCATAGGACGAACTATATTTATATATACAAATATAAATATAATTAAAAGGAATAGAGGCCGTGCAGTTCGCGTTTCGGAATCGTAATTTGAAACGATTAGTGCGAGAAATCCGACCATCGGATTTTCCCGAAACCGCAATCGCTGGGTTCGCCTTGGAAATATCTTTCCAACGGCACCAACCTTGTAAAAATCCAACGGTTGGATTGTCCGGAATGTTTAATTCAAAATAGAAGAAAAACAGCGCCAGAATCGTTTATATTTATATATATATATAAATATAATTAATTTAAATCGAATAACGACGCTGCAGTTCGAATTTTGAAACCGTAACTTCAAACGACTAGTGTGGAAGATCCGACCGTCGGATTCTCACGAAACTGGAACCGTTGGGTTTGCTTTGGGAATATCTTCCCACTGATATAGACTTTGTAGAAATCCAACGGTTAGATTTTCCAATATGTGTAAAACAAATTAGAAGAAAAACAGCGCCAGTGCCACGGCACGACCTGAAACGTCGTTTAATTAAATATGGCCATTTTTAAATAAATAAAAATGGCGAAAAATCGTTATAAAATATTATAAGCAACATAGGTTGCAAATAAACCAATTGGGCTTGAATTGTTTGATATTTGATGGTTGTATGTGTATGACATGAAAATAACACTAAATAACTGAAAGATGGATGTCGAATAATATAACCATATAAAGAATCGATTTAAATTCTAATGACGTGAATTATTTGAAAAGGCCGAGCCAACCCTCATTTCAAATAATTCATCGAGCGATTCGAATTGGAAAATGCAAAGACGATTCAAGACCGACGATCTTCGTATCGGTTGGATGGGCGCTACTGAGGTTCCTAACCGGAGTAGCTACCGGAAGGGGACGGAAGTAGTAGCCGTCTGAACGTATGTGTTGATTTGACGGATATACGAGGAATTGACGCCTCCGGTTTCGTTCAGACCCAGGACGGACTTGTAAATGGACTGTGTGTCTGACATTGGATTTTGTTCTATACTGATTGATCTCTGTTAAATATATATCTGTTTGGCGGCGGAGAATTTATTCTTTTGCTTAACGCCCTTCTCTGAGACGTACGAGCTTAGAGGTTATATATCGATGGAAATCAATCGTATGGAGTGGACTGCCTATGTGGCATGCCAAGATGCTGTGATCAAGGCTTCTGTTGCAAAGCAAAGTCTTGTGGATGATGATCAAAGCAAGGTCTACGTGGCCTAGCTTTGTGTATTTCGTAGATTCGCGAGCCTCACACCCCGGTATGAGTTAAAAACGGGATACGGACTGCAGGGAGAGCACGACGTTTCTTTCTAGCTATGGTGGTGTCAGTGACTTACCAGCCCTGACATATTTATCTACTTTTCACCTTTGTGGTGGTTGGAATGCGAGGCGCCTCGATTATAGGTCTGTAAGGACCGGGAAACGTGTGTTCAGGAATAAATAATCCTCTAACGTAATTGAGGACCGGCCCTGAAGCATCCAGGGGTTACCCAGAGTGTGTAGTCCCGGGGCATTTGCTAGAGTGTCTCGAAGCGGAGAGGAGCTTGCCCCTTGCCTCGACTCATGACGGAAATCCAATTTCCAATACGAAATAACGGTCTTGATTGTAGAACTAGTATGGCAACATAGTAGATGGTAGCTATGCCGCCTATGATTGATATTTATGATGCTATTCGTTTTTTGAAACATATATGCACAGTAATAATATCAAATGATTTTGCTTTATACGTATCAAGCATATTTGGCCCTTATAAGGTAAAACTCTATCCTCCGGCTTGCGTTGCATTGTATGATGGGACCTGAGTCTTATACTGGCTTCATTCTTTCTAAAAGCATTGCGTTGTTTTAAAAAGAATTTACTTTGTTTTAAATGCACTAGCAATCACTGGAGTAAACCAGTTCCGCGAAAGTGGCGTGGTCCTATGATTTGCTATTACTGTTGTTTAACTGTTAAATAGATTCCTCATACCAGTCCCAATGACTGACTCGTTATTTGTTTCACTTTGCAAATGCGGGTGCCCTTATTTTCACACAGGCAACCTAGTATACAGGTGACAGGTGGTTTTTGGTTCTGCACTGCTTCATAGAGTGCATTTTTGGCTCATGGCGAGGCTGACTTCACAGAGATGACTTTGACATTTTCCGCCATTACTATACTTACATTATGATTCCGCCACTGGCGATGCAGACTGATTTACTTCCCGTATTTCTTATTATATGTATATGTATTCCGCCTTCGGCGATGTAGACTGATACTCTTATTATGTCTCACTGCATGTATGTATTCCGCCTCTGGCGATGATGACTGATCACTTTCCTTTTATTTACTAAGTTATATCCCATGTTATGCTATTCTGATATTCCTACATGTTGTGATTCCGCTGTCATATCCATGTAAAATTATTTTATTTATTGTTTCTGCTATTATCTGTACTCTGCTATGATGATTAATGTGTTATTTCCCGATGATTATCCTTAATACCGCCCCCGGATTTTGGGATCGTCACAGTTGGTATCAGAGCTTTGGTTAACCTTAGTTCCGGGATCTAACACATTTAAACATCTCGTCAGAATAGAATCAGTAGTGTTCTAATGCGAGTAGCTCATTAGAGATAGGATTAGCAATGTCCTAGAATGAGCTAAGCAGATTAGCAAAACAATTTGATCAGTACATCATCATTATCTTTCCTTGTATTCTCTTGCTTTATCATTTATGAATATTATCAAATCTGTGAGCTTGACTCTTTTCTTGCTTATACAGTATTCTCTTAGATGGCTACACGAGCAGCAGCAGCTAGAGTAGGCCGTAGAGGCCGAGGAGTGGCAGCATGAGGACGGGGGAATATCCCCGTAGCTGTGGAAATCCCTATTGTTCAGCCACCAGCACCAGAAGACTTTGAGCTAGATAAAGTGGCAAAGAGATACAGAAATCTTGGGGGGAAACCTTTTACTGGCACTGGCACAGTGACCGAAGCTATAGCTTGGTTAAAAACCTGTGAGAAAATCTTCGAAGGCATGGGTATGGGAACTAACAACAAAGACCGACTTGGCATTTGGCTCCTTCAGGAAGAAGCAGAGCTGTGGTGGGATGCCATTACCTCTGGGGATGCAGCTGGTACTATCCGGACTTAGGAGCAGTTCAAGACTTTGTTTAATGAGAAGTTTGTACCGGAACAAGCTCTAGAGAGGATGCGGGAGCAATTTGCTAATCTCCAACAGGGAGACCTCTCTATTCAAGACTATCTGAATAAGTTCACTCAGCTATCGCGCTATGCTCCAGAGCTGGTTTTGACCAACAAAGCGAAGAATAAGAGATTCATATTTGGGCTGAAGCGCAAATACCACGATAGAGCTATGAGCAACATCAAACTCTCCTTTACAAAACTAGTAGAGATGGCTTGCAATTACGAAGACATGGATGAGACGCATGCTAGCCAAGACCGCGCTAAAAGCCAAGCAGGGAATAAGCGCAAGACTTCAACAGACCAACCCGAATCTAGCACTACCGCAGCCGCTACTCAAAAACCCGCAAAGATCCCGAAAGGAAACTGCTACAATTGCGGGAAGCCCGGTCATTTCTCTAATGTATGCAAGGCCCCAAAGAAGCCAAAGGCCAATGACTCAGTCGAATGCTACAACTGCCACAAGAAGGGGCACTACAGCAGGAACTGCCCTCTGAAGCAGAATGCACAGGTGGCCCATGTCTATGACGGGAAGACCCCGCCAGCTATCACCGATGGATCAGGTAAACCCGATGTCTTGGGAGGTACCCTTACCATTAAAAATATTCCTGTTTCTGTACTTTTTGATACTGGTGCATCACGTAGCTTCATTTCTGGTAACCTTGTTCACAAGTTAAAATTAAAAAGAGGAAAACTTAAGGAACCAATTAAAGTTCAAAATCCGATAGGAGGTTCTGTCAGTCTCAGTTCGTACTGTAGAGTGTCTGTCTCTTATTCTTGCTACAAATTCTCTTTTAAAGTAATTGTCATGGACCTTTCCAACTTTGATATTATACTGGGATTGGACTGGTTGACCAAATATAAGGCCGAAGTTAGATGTGTCGAAAGAATCGTAAAAGTCGAAACGAAGCTTGGACCTATATATATACCATGTCATGGCTCAGAAATCAATAGAACAGAATTTTGGTCTTCTTTAGAAGTTACTCCCCCTTCAATAGAAAAGATACCGGTCGTGAAAAACTATGCGGATGTGTTTGAAGAAGTAGAAAACTTACCGCCGCAAAGAGAAATTGAATTTAGAATTGATCTAATTCCGAATGCCCGACCAGTAGTACATCCAATAAGAAGAATGGCCCCAAAAGAAAAAGAAGAGCTAAGTAGTCAAACCCGAGAATTACTTTGGAAAGGTCTGATCAGACCAAGCTTTTCAGCATGGGGAGCCGCAGTAGTATTTGTCCCGAAATCAGACGGTACTCTAAGACTTTGCGTCGATTACAGGGATCTCAATAAGCAGACACTGAAGAACAAATATCCTTTGCCCCGAATAGACGATCTGTTAGATCAATTAAATGGAGCAACAGTATTCTCCAGAATGGACCTAGCTACAGGTTTCCACCAATTGCGTATAGCCGAAGACTGTGTTCCTTTGACAGCCTTCAGGGGTCCCGATTTATTCTACGAATGGTTAGTAATGCCGTTCGGCTTGTGCAACGCTCCGGCATACTTCGTTGATCTTATGAACAGAGTGTTCCGTGGTGTGTTGAATAATTTTGTTCTAGTCTTCATCGATGACATTTTAATCTACTCTAAGTCGGAAGAAGAGCATGCAAAACATTTAGAACAAGTGCTGAAAATTCTAAGAAGAAATGTCTTGAAAGCTAAATTTTCTAAGTGTGTCTTCTGGCAGAATGAAGTCAAATTCCTAGGCCACGTCGTGTCAAAGGAAGGAATTGCTGTAGACCCAAGCAAAATTACAGCGATTCAGAACTGGAAGCAACCTACTACGCCCACATAAGTTCGAAGTTTCCTTAGGTTAGCTAGTTACTATCGGAAATTCGTTTAGGATTTTTCAAAGATATCAGGAGTATAAAGAAAGCTTACAAAGAAGCATGAAAAATTCAAATGGACACCCGAATGTGAAGAAGCTTTTCAGGAGCTGAAACTGAAGTTGACAACTGCTCCGGTATTGACGATAATAGAAGGTAACCAAGACTTGACTGTATGGACAGATGCTTCTATTAGAGGGCTAGGCACAGTGTTAATGCAAAAAGGCCAAGTGATCGCATATGCCAGCCGTCAACTAAAGCCGCATGAAAGAAACTATGGTACTCATGATCTTGAGTTATTAGCTATCGTGTTCGCTTTAAGAATCTGGAGGCATTATTTATTGGGAGAGAAATTCGAACTATACACCGATCATCAATCCTTGAAATATCTGTTCACCCAGAAAGATTTAAACCTGAGGCAACAACGTTGGTTAGAATTCCTTGCAGCATACGGTTTTGAAATTATATACACTCCAGGGAAAGCCAACGTTGTAGCCGATGCGCTGAGCAGAAAGAATGAAATCATCGCCAGTTTTGTCATCACGTCTTCATTAATAGACAGGATCTCGACTCTTCAGAAAGACAATGAATTTATTCAAAGAATCAGTCAAAGAATCAAAGGAGGTGAATCCACAAGTTTTCGACTCGATGACAAGGGAGTTCTAAGATTAAACGGTAGAATCTGCATCCCAAACCTTCCCGAGCTCAGAAGAGAAATACTTGACGAGTGCCACAAGTCCAAATTAAGTATCCATCCCGGTGTGAGCAAAATGTATAACGATATCAAACGCACATTCTGGTGGAGAGCTATGAAAAGAGATATCTCATTATATGTTAGCAGATGCCCCACTTGTCAACTGGTTAAGAGTGATCAGCAGAAATTGGTGGGATTATTACAACCATTAGAAGTTCCAGGATGGAAGTGGGAACAAATCTCGATGGATTTCATCGATGGCCTGCCTCGAACTAAGAAAGGAAACGACGGTATATGGGTAATCGTAGATCGCTTCACGAAGACTGCCCATTTCATACATGTCCGATCCAACAGAACGGCTCATAGTCTGGCACAGATTTACTTCAAAGAAATAGTTAAACTTCATGGAGTACCGCTTAATATAGTCAGCGATAGAGATCCCCTGTTTACTAGCAAATTCTGGGAAGCATTCCAGGAAGAATTGGGAACCAAGTTGAATCTAAGCACCGCTTATCACCCACAGACAAACGGCCAAACTGAGCGGGTGAATAGAATTTTAGAAGACCTACTGCGGGCTTGCGTTATTGATTTTGGAGGTTCATGGGAAGATCATTTACATGTAGCAGAATTCTCTTACAATAATAGCTATCAAGCAAGTTTGGGAATGTCCCCATTTGAAGCATTATACGGTAGACCGTGCAGATCTCCCGCATGTTGGGTAGAACCTGGCAACAGACTTGTGTTAGGGCCCGATATGATTCAAGAAGCATCGGATAAAGTCGATTCCATTAAGAAGCGATTAAAAACCGCACAGAGCCGACAGAAAAGTTATGCTGATGCAAGAAGAAGGGATATATCGTTTGCTGTTGGCGATTATGTTTATTTAAGAGTTTCTCCAATGCGAGGGGTAATCAGATTTGGCAAGACTGGGAAATTGGCACCGAGATTTATTGGTCCCTTTCCTATACTTGAACGGATTGGAACTCTTGCATATAGGGTTTCATTACCTGATTGGTTGCCTGGTGTACATGATGTGTTCCACGTATCTCAGCTCAGAAAACATGTTCATGATCCAGATCTTGTTGTGGAAGAAGCAGCGCAACAGGATATTGACATAACTCCAGAATTAGCACTCAAGAGAGAGCCATTGAAGATAGTTGGCAAAGAAACTAGAGAGCTAAGGAGGAAAAAGATACATCTAGTCAAAGTGCAGTGGAGTAGTGATCCTAGAGACTGTACTTGGGAGACTGAGGAAAGCATTAAACAAGCCTATCCCAAATGCAGAGTGGACATCTCTGACTAACTCCGATACAAGGTACCTTTACAATACTTTGCATTTACATTTTATTTCCTGCTTAGCTGTTATTTCCTTTTCGAGGACGAAAAGTTTTAAGTGGGGGAGATTGTAATAACCCGGAAAATGTGAACCAGTTTAAAATTTTTAAATTAGGTTATTACCAAGAAATTTGAATAGTTGAAATAATATATTTCAATAAAATATAGAATTTGGTATGGTATGGCCGTTTGAAATTTTGAATACAAACTTAGTCTGACTGTACCGGGTGGAAAATATAACAGATTTTAGCGAAACTGAAAATATTTAAATCTGTTTATCAATACCTTTCTAACGAATCTGAAAAATCGAAACTTCATAACGGAAATCAAAAGTTATGGCCAAATGAATTTTCAGAAAGGTCGCTATATAGTTTATATAGCCCTTGAAAATTGAGATTTTGCATACGACCTCGGAATTCGACGAAACCACTTTTGTTGGGTCCGGGATGTCAAATTATTGCTAAGTTTCAAATTTCGTAATTTTTGAAGCTAGTATGTGAGCGGGGCAAAAGATAACGTGTTTGGTCAAATTCTGTTAAAATGGGTCGACCTAAAAATGGCCTTTTTCAAACGAGCTCAGAATTCGACGAAACTGGTTTTGTTAGGACCGTATCGTCAAAACAAAGCTAGATTTATTTTTTTGGAATTTTTAGATTCAGTTTGTGGCCCTGGCAAATTGAAATGTACGTTTAAATTAAATATCGAATGTTTTATATTTTAATTTGAAAAATAACTGACTGTAACAGTCGAAATGGCCAACGAAACATATCCCATTGCGTTCGGAATGGGGGTATTTAGCTAGGGGCGACAGTCGTTGGGTTTGATTTTATGGTCGTTTGAAGAAGGGGTATTTTTGGAATTAAATAAATAAAAAAATTAAAATAAAAAGGGCATCAACCAATCAGAATTCATCTTCTTCCTCGAAACCTCTGTCGCGACGCGGAAACCCATCCGAATCTTCTCTCTTCAATTTCTCCGCATCCACTCAACGAAATCAAGCAAACCCAGTTCCAATTTGAAGAGCGCTCAGAGATCTTCAAATCCATAGTAATTTCACGAATTATGTAACACCCCACGCCCGCTATGGTCACTCACTAAGGGAATGCCATAGCATCGGTGGAGTATTTTAGTGAATATAGAACAGAAAAATTACAACAAGACAGATATAATTAGTACTTGAAATTTAAAAATATCATCTCACAATAGCGGAAATAAACATGTCTGGTTACATCATAAAACCACGATAAAAGTCAAGTACAATATCCATCAAAATAAAGAAGTACATAATCCCACTCTCTCATACAATAGCCATAACAAAAGAAAAGATAACTGGATAACTGGAGCTTTACATCTACGCAAGCTCCTAAAGACTGGAACAGCAATCCGATCAAGCTCTACTACCGCTAGGATCCACCGTAGGACCTGAGGGTTGGGAAAAAAAGATAAAAACAACGGGGTCAGACATAAGTCTGAGTGAGTCCTATAACTTTAACAATACAATCATTAAAGTAACCAGAGAAGACACAAACTTGACCTACGGTAATATCTGGGGATGAATGGCTACACTAAGCAGCTTGGTAGACTTAGGATAAACTAAGATAACCATAAGGACGCATCTACCCACCCAAGGATAATTTCTAACTGCACCACACCAGTCATTCCTACTTCAAGGTTGATCCCTTCCAAGGACTTAGAAAATTTCCCCAGTAGTCTCGTATACCCCTAGCCCACTACATAGGTGCCGTCTGCCCCTATCTCCACTAGGTGTACTCAGTAATTCTTACCCAGTAGTTTCGTGTACCCCTACATAGGTGCCGTCTGCCCCTATCTTTATTAGGTGTACCCACTACTCCCCATCGATCGGCTCCGTACCGTAGATACCCGTGCTGGTCCCACAGTGGGGTGTATCACTCCCCTAAAGTGGCTACCCAATACTATCAACGGTGCACGGCTTTATATCTACACGATGCAACAACGGCTTATCTACCAGCCCGGGCCCACACACGCATATGAAACCCGTTGGACTTGCGTTGCCACCGCTAACCCGTTTTGGCCTCTTATAATCAAGCCCAATATGCGTGTCCCGTCACTCGACATGGGTCGAGCCCACAAAGATACGTTTGGGATATTGGTTGAAATGGGCCCCCAACAAGCTACCCACCTAAGCTTGTCATATATCTAGTGTATCCCACTTAACCCTTTAATCATGTTTAATTACATGTTTCCACTTGGTTAAGTATTCTAATCGTATTTTCCATTGCCACCCAAGGCAACCCACTAGATTCCACATGCTACCCAAGGCAACCATTAAATTTCCACATGCCACCCAAGGCACCCACTTAACCCCTCATGTCCCACCACATGCTAATATGGTTAAGTGTTTCTTAATTAATTAAGACCGTGATCCCCCATAAAGACCTCCCACATTAGACTGGCTGTTATGACCGCCTGGTTAAGCCGGTAGAGTCCGGGCAGTCTTACGTCATAACAGAGCCTAACCTCGTGTCTTTACTTTAATCACGTATTTAATTCATGGCTAAGACCTCTCACATTGGGCTGACATTTGTAGCAACTGGTTAAGCCGGTCGGGTCCGGGCAGTTTTACACTACAAATGAGTCCAACCTCGTGTCTTAGTCGATTAATTACACCTAATTAATCACCCCCATATTAATTATCCCTAATTAATATCAAGTTTTCCATAACATGGGTAAACCTAACTCAATAGGTAAATTCCCATGGGGTAGACCTAACTCAATAGGTAAATTCCCACTTATGGTAATTTATTTTTATGTTATGCTTAATCATACCCAATCATTCATTTATTAACATATTTACCAACCCCATCTTTCCCCACGTAAATCGTTCTCATTTCATGACATAAATAAGGGGAAGATCATCACAAATATCATGGGTTTAGCATACAACTTTGTCATGGGCTAAGAGGATGTCAACTTGCATATATGAGCATATATTAACCCAACTACATATAACCCAAACTTGCATATTATCATACACATGATTTGCATAACATGTTGCATATGAGCTTGCATATTATCATACACATATCTTGCATAACATGTTGAACTTGCATATAGGCATTCTCATAACTTGCATAACATGTTAAACATGCATTTAAGCATACACATAACTTGCATAAGCATTCACATACTTGCATAAGCATCCACATACTTGCATAAGCATTCACATACTTGCATAAACATGCATAACTTGCATATCATGTCATTTAAGCATATACATATCTTGCATAAGCATTTATATACTCGCATAAGCATGCATAACTTGCATATCACATAAATCTTGCATTTAAACATATACATGACTTGCATAAGCATCCATACACTTGCATAAGCATGCATAACTTGCATATCACATTAAACTTGCATTTAAACATATACTTAACTTGCATAACTCACTTTGTTAAACATGCATAATTCCACTCTTTAAATATGCATAAACCCACTTGTTAAACATGCATAAACCAACTTGTTAAACATGCATAAATCAACTTATTAAGCATGCATAAACCAACTTGTCAAACATGCATAAACATAGAACAACATAGAGTAACATATCATTATAAATGATTCAAACTCACTAATCCGCATTTAAGACCATAAGTCCCATTACACCCAATCTACTTACTTTAACAATTGATGTTAAAGTGATAGAAACTCACCAAACCCAAAATTAACCAACTTATGAAGAGGGATTAGTTGCTAATTATGAAGATGGTGATGATTAGAGAATGATATGAGAGGGATTAGCTTGAAACTTCCTTCTTAGATTAATGGAGACTCCTTCTAGGATTTAATTTGGCGGCATGAGGCCTTCATTTCTATTTTTAGTATGGATTAAGGTAGGTTTAGGGTGTATTTATAGATTAAGAGAGTGTTTTAGGCCCTTAGATTAACCCTAGATTAATTTAGGTCCGTTAAATTTAGGAAATCTCTAGAACCAAGCCCAGCCCTAGCCAGAAAACCAGATCTGGTGCACCCAAGCACCCTGGTTCGACACGCCGTGTCGACAGGCAAGTCGACAGGCAAGTCGACACCCCTGTCGACAGGCCTGTCGATAGCCCTGTCGACATGCTTAGGGCGGGAATCTTCCCGCCTGGCCCCGCTGGTTCTAATTTAAAATCTAAATTTAAATTCCTAAATCTGTTTTTTAGCTCTAATTTTTCTGCAAACTTCTTTGGGCCATAACCGGGCCATACGGACTCCGATTCTCGAAAACTCGGACTCTATTTCGCGTATTTTTCCGAGACGAACGCAATAACGCAGCCCGTTACCCCCAATTCCCACATCTGAGATTATTTATCCTGTAATTAGTGAATTTTAGTATTGACTAAAATTCGGGGTGTTACATTCTCCCCTCCTTAAAGGATTTCGTCCCCGAAATCTCTAAGCTAAGGAGAATGCATATCCTATCATCCAAACAACCATCTACTCAAATCATCAACCACGGGCATCCAATGTCCTTAAACAGTTTCTAATGATGTATGAGCATATGCAAACAGTGTGTGTATATGTTCCCTATCTAATGTATGAACATATGCAAACCATGATAGTGCCATGCATCCATTATGTATGCGAGAAAACCCTATCGACACATACAATATCTACATGAGTGCACAATCATACATCAAAATGCATCATCCATGTGATAACACAACCATTATACATCCATAAATATATTTTCCTACACACAATTTTATGCAATATGCAATATGAAGTGACTGAGCCGATCTAGTGCCTAGAGTGTGTGTATATGCATCCACGAGCAACCACTAGCAAACACTTGCATCCACTTGCATCCATCAACCATAACATGTCTCAAACACATGTTTCAACCATAGGTTTACCCTATCTAAAGGTCAAAGGTACTAACGAGAGGACATACCAAAGATAAGATAAGTACTAGACAAGTGATAAAGGAGAAAGTAAAGACATACCCTCAAAAAGAAATGGGTACAATGAACGCATCTTCGCTTCCGTCTCCCAAGTTGCGTTGCTCTCATCTTCTCCCCATTGCACCTTGACTAGTTGAACCTCTCTGTTTCTCAACTTCCTAGTCTCTGACCCAAGGATGCGAGTAGGAGCTCGTCGAATAGTCGCATCACGCTCTACCTCTACATCTCTAAGGAAGCTCGGCTCTACCACCTCTGCCGTCTCATGTAAGCACTTCCTCAGATGTGATACATGTAATACATCATGAACACCACTAAGTCTGTCGGGCAACTCCACCCTATATGCCATCCGTCCAATCCTTTCCTTGATAGGAAACGGCCCAACAAACCTCGGTGCTAACTTCCCAACGGATCCGAAGCGAACAACATTTCTCAACGGAGATACCTTAACAAAAACCATATCCCCAACCTCAAACTCAAGATCCGTCCTTCTCTTGTCCGCATAAGATTTTTGCCTATCCTGCGCTGCTTTCATCCTTCTTCGAATCAAGTCAATCTTCTCAGAAGTCTCCCTAACCATATCGGGCCCAAGCAAGATCTTATCCGTAGATTCCCACCAACATGTAGGTGATCGACAAGGCCTTCCATAGAGAGCTTCGAAAGGAGCCATACCAATACTGGACTGAAAGCTGTTATTATATGCGAACTCCACCAATGGAAGATGCTCTTCCCATGTACCTCCAAAATCTAAGATACAAAGCCTCAAAAGGTCTTCTAGAACACGATTCACCCTCTCAGTCTGGCCGTCCGTCTGAGGATGATATGCGGTGCTCAGACACAATTGAGTCCCCACTGCTTCTTGCAAACTTCTCCAGAACTCGCTAGTGAAGATAGGATCTCGATCACTTACTATGCTAGAGGGTACCCCATGTAATCGAACTATCTCTCGAAGATATACTGAAGCTATCCATGGAGCAGTCCTCTTACTCTTCACAGGTATGAAATGGGCGCTCTTAGTAAGTCTGTCTACCACCACCCAAATTCCTGTATTACCCTTCCTCGATCTGGGTAACCCGTCAATAAAATCCATCGAGACGCTATCCCACTTCCATTGCGGAACCTCCAATGGGTGAAGCAACCCACCTGGTTTCCTTTGCTCCGCCTTCACTTGCTGGCACACCAAACATCGAGCAACATATTCGGCCACATCTTTCTTCATACCGGCCCAGAAGAAAATCCTCTTCATGTCTTGGTACATCTTATCCCCACCGGGATGAATGGTCATCCTAGAACGGTGTGCGTCATCAAGAATAGCCTTCCTCAAACCCTCGTCTTGCGGTACGCAAAGTCTACCGTCTCTACGCAAGCACCCCCTATCGTCTAGGGTGTACCTACTCAAATGGCTGGACGACTCCCCCCTCATGAGCTTCTCTACTAACTCAACCAACTGTGGGTCGCCCCTCTGTGCTTCTCCAATCCGCCCCAAAAGAGTAGGCCTAACTTCCAAGGAAGCTAGCAAACCGGGTACATAATCAATGGAAGGTCTGAAATCAAACATCGAGATAAACTCCAAGTTTCGTCGTTCCACGAACAATGGACTCAAGGACAACCTCTTCCTACTCAAGGCGTCCGCCACCACGTTACCCTTGCCAGGGGTATACGCTATCTCGAAATCATAAGATGCTAAGAACTCCATCCACCTTTGCTGTCTTAAGTTTAGATCCTTCTGAGAGAACAAGTACTTCAAAGATTTATGGTCAGTGAACAACTCGAATCTCTCACCAAGAAGATAATGGCGCCAAATCTTAAGCACAAAAACAATAGCGGCCAGCTCTAGATCATGGGTAGGGTAATTTTTCTCATGCGCCCTCAACTGCCTTCCACCATAGGCTATTACCCTTCCCTCTTGCATTAAGACTGCGCCAAGTCCTGTCCCACAGGCATCGGTATAGACAACAAATGGCTTGCTCCCATCTGGCAACACTAAAACTGGAGCCGTGGTTAAAGCTCTCTTTAACCGTCGGAACGCATCATCACAATCTACGTCCCATGCAAAAACAAGATTCTTCTTTGTTGAGCGGGTTAATGGGGCTGATATCTTCGCGAAGTCTTTAATAAACTTCCTATAATAACCCGCCAACCCCAAGAAACTTCTTACTTCGGTAGCATTCTTCGGAACCTTCCAATCCTGAATTGATACTACCTTCGCGGGATCCACAGCTATCCCTTCCTTGGAGACCACGTGCCCCAAGAACCGTACTTCCTTCCTCCAGAAGTGACATTTAGAGAATTTAGCCTTAAGGCTATGTGCTCGAAGAGTCTTCAACACTTCCCCAAGATGTAGGGCATGCTCTTCTTCACTCTTAGAAAATACTAAGATATCATCCACAAAGACCACCACGAATTTATTAAGGAACTCCCTGAACACCCTACTCATCAAATCAACAAAGTATGCAGGGGCGTTCGTCAACCCAAATGGCATCACCAGCCACTCATAGAAACCATCCGGAGTTCTAAAGGCAGTCTTGTCTATGCTATCCTCAGCCACCCTCAACTGATGAAACCCCATGGCCAAGTCCAACTGAGAAAATACTGAAGCGCCAACCAACTGATTGAAAAGATCATCTATTCTCGGCAATGGGTGTCTATTCTTCTTTGTGAGCTTGTTGAGTTCTCTATAGTCTACACAAAGTCTGAGGGACCCATCCGCCTTCGTAGCAAATACTACTGGAGCACCCCACTCCGATATGCTCCGTCTTATGAACCCCTTCTCAAGTAACTCCCCTACTTGCTTATGGAGTTCCCTCCTCTCACGAGGAGCCATGTGGCGCACTGGTAAAGATACTGGTTTAGCATTATCCACCAAATATATTCGGAAGTCAATCTCCCGCTTCGGAGGTAAGCCCTTCACCTCCTCAAACACATCCGGATATTCCCGGACCACTCTAACAGATTGCAAACTCTCGACCGAAGCGTCAAGCGATTCAAGATAACTTAGCATAACAGAGTCCATGGGATTACAAGAAATCTCGAGAGTGTTACCCAAGCGGGTCATGAGCCTCACAACTCTCCTTTCGCAATCAAGAACGGCACCATTACTGGATAACCAGTCCATGCCCAAAATCAACCCATAGCCCGTGAAGCCCAATACAAAAGCATCACATCTAAACTCAATGCTAAGTATAGAAATCTTCAAACCCAAACATATCATGGACAAATAAGTGGAGCCCCCAATTGGATTTGAAACAACCAAGGGATCATCTACCAGACTGGTGTCTAAGTGCAGTAACTCAACTAATGATGATGAAATAAACGAATGCGATGCGCCTGAATCAAACAATGTATGGACAGGATGGTCAAATAGAAAAACCAGACTTTCAACGGAAATAGTTCTACCTCTCTCCTGAATCGGTGGAACCGCGAGAGCCTGTACTTGCCCCCTAGCCTGACTCGGTGCCATAAGAGCTTGCACCTGTCCTCCTGAGGTAGATCCCGTCCTTTGCCCCTTCTTAGGGCCATCCTTCACTAAATGCCCTGCTTCGCCACAGTGGAAGCAGCCAGTCTTCTTCTTCTTGCGACAATCCTTTCTTAGGTGGCCAGGTGTCCCACAATTGAAACACTTCTTCTTCTTGCCCTTGCCACCGTTGCCTTTCCCACCTTTGCTTTGTTGTTGTTGCTGAGGTCTCTTTTGATCTCCCTTCTTCTCGGGTGCCTTATTAGCATTAGGACCCTTCTCTTCCTCATACATGAGTGCCATGTCAACTAGCTTCTCAAAGGTGGCCCCCATAGGGATATGAGTCATAGCCAACCCATGCATAGGTTCATTCAAGCCTTTCACGAACCGCAAAGCCTTCTTCTCCGGTGTATTCACCATATCTAGGCCAAACCTTGCCAATTGATTAAACTTGTTAACATATTCCTTCACCGAAAGATTTCCTTGCTTTAGAGTCAAGAATCTTTCCATATACAAGTTTTCCTCCGCCCTTGAGAGAAACTTTGCCAGAAATCTTTGCGTAAAATCCGCCCAAGAGTCAACGGGGCGTTCTCCATTAGTGACCTCCCACCAGAATGAGGCCTCTCCCTTCATTAACCAAGCAGCCAACTTGACTTTCTTCCCTTCTTCCATCTCAAAGATATCTATCAACTCTTCCACCTCCTTAAGCCAATCTCTAGCCTCCACAAAAGTTTCAGATCCTTGAAAAGGTTTCCCTCCCATAGCTTTAAATTCCTTGCAAGTCTTAGCAAAAGTATCCGTGCGAGGAGGAGGGGAAGGAGGAAGATCGGGTGCTACGGTTGGTGGAGGAACATTTGCTGGACCCGTAGTGGTGGCCCTAGCCTCCATCAATCTCCTATACCATACTGGTACCGTCACACCCTCCGGAAGATTAAGATTCTCGGCCATGCTGAAACGAAAAAGGAAAGATTCAAAATGGAGAATTCGAAGGATATAGATATGGCTATTGGGGATTATGCTTTTCTTTCAAAAACTTTTCTCTTAAAAGACATGTTTTTGAAAATATCTTTTCCAAAAATGTTTTAGAAAAATAGTTTTCTAAAAATTTTATCTGTTTCGGTAACCTTTGCTCTGATACCACGTGTAACACCCCACGCCCGCTATGGTCACTCACTAAGGGAATGCCATAGCATCGGTGGAGTATTTTAGTGAATATAGAACAGAAAAATTACAACAAGACAGATATAATTAGTACTTGAAATTTAAAAATATCATCTCACAATAGCGGAAATAAACATGTCTGGTTACATCATAAAACCACGATAAAAGTCAAGTACAATATCCATCAAAATAAAGAAGTACATAATCCCACTCTCTCATACAATAGCCATAACAAAAGAAAAGATAACTGGATAACTGGAGCTTTACATCTACCCAAGCTCCTAAAGACTGGAACAGCAATCCGATCAAGATCTACTACCGCTAGGATCCACCGTAGGACCTGAGGGTTGGGAAAAAAAGATAAAAACAACGGGGTCAGACATAAGTCTGAGTGAGTCCTATAACTTTAACAATACAATCATTAAAGTAACCAGAGAAGACATAAACTTGACCTACGGTAATATCTGGGGATGAATGGCTACACTAAGCAGCTTGGTAGACTTAGGATAAACTAAGATAACCATAAGGACGCATCTACCCACCCAAGGATAATTACTAACTGCACCACACCAGTCATTCCTACTTAAAGGTTGATCCCTTCCAAGGACTTAGAAAATTTCCCCAGTAGTCTCGTATACCCCTAGCCCACTACATAGGTGCCGTCTGCCCCTATCTCCACTAGGTGTACTCAGTAATTCTTACCCAGTAGTTTCGTGTACCCCTACATAGGTGCCGTCTGCCCCTATCTTTATTAGGTGTACCCACTACTCCCCATCGATCGGCTCCCTACCGTAGATACCCGTGCTGGTCCCACAGTGGGGTGTATCACTCCCCTAAAGTGGCTACCCAATACTATCAACGGTGCACGGCTTTATATCTACACGATGCAACAACGGCTTATCTACCAGCCCGGGCCCACACACGCATATGAAACCCGTTGGACTTGCGTTGCCACCGCTAACCCGTTTTGGCCTCTTATAATCAAGCCCAATATGCGTGTCCCGTCACTTGACATGGGTCGAGCCCACAAAGATACGTTTGGGATATTGGTTGAAATGGGCCCCCAACAAGCTACCAGCCTAAGCTTGTCATATATCTAGTGTATCCCACTTAACCCTTTAATCATGTTTAATTACATGTTTCCACTTGGTTAAGTATTCTAATCGTATTTTCCATTGCCACCCTAGGCAACCCACTAGATTCCACATGCTACCCAAGGCAACCATTAAATTTCCACATGACACCCAAGGAACCCACTTAACCCCTCATGTCCCACCACATGCTAATATGGTTAAGTGTTTCTTAATTAATTAAGACCGTGATCCCCCATAAAGACCTCCCACATTAGACTGGCTGTTATGACCGCCTGGTTAAGCCGGTAGAGTCCGGGCAGTCTTACGTCATAACAGAGCCTAACCTCGTGTCTTTACTTTAATCATGTATTTAATTCATGGCTAAGACCTCTCACATTAGGCTGACATTTGTAGCAACTGGTTAAGCCGGTCGGGTCCGGGCAGTTTTACACTACAAATGAGTCCAACCTCGTGTCTTAGTCGATTAATTACACCTAATTAATCACCCCCATATTAATTATCCCTAATCAATATCAAGTTTTCCATAACATGGGTAAACCTAACTCAATAGGTAAATTCCCATGGGGTAGACCTAACTCAATAGGTAAATTCCCACTTATGGTAATTTATTTTTATGGTATGCTTAATCATACCCAATCATTCATTTATTAACATATTTACCAACCCCATCGTTCCCCACGTAAATCGTTCTCATTTCATGACATAAATAAGGGGAAGATCATCACAAATATCATGGGTTTAGCATACAACTTTGTCATGGGCTAAGAGGATGTCAACTTGCATATATGAGCATATATTAACCCAACTACATATAACCCAAACTTGCATATTATCATACACATGATTTGCATAACATGTTGCATATGAGCTTGCATATTATCATACACATATCTTGCATAACATGTTGAACTTGCATATAGGCATTCTCATAACTTGCATAACATGTTAAACATGCATTTAAGCAAACACATAACTTGCATAAGCATTCACATACTTGCATAAGCATCCACATACTTGCATAAGCATTCACATACTTGCATAAACATGCATAACTTGCATATCATGTCATTTAAGCATATACATATCTTGCATAAGCATTTATATACTCGCATAAGCATGCATAACTTGCATATCACATAAATCTTGCATTTAAACATATACATGACTTGCATAAGCATCCATACACTTGCATAAGCATGCATAACTTGCATATCACATTAAACTTGCATTTAAACATATACTTAACTTGCATAACTCACTTTGTTAAACATGCATAATTCCACTCGTTAAATATGCATAAACCCACTTGTTAAACATGCATAAACCAACTTGTTAAACATGCATAAATCAACTTATTAAGCATGCATAAACCAACTTGTCAAACATGCATAAACATAGAACAACATAGAGTAACATATCATTATAAATGATTCAAACTCACTAATCCGCATTTAAGACCATAAGTCCCATTACACCCAATCTACTTACTTTAACAATTGATGTTAAAGTGATAGAAACTCACCAAACCCAAAATTAACCAACTTATGAAGAGGGATTAGTTGCTAATTATGAAGATGGTGATGATTAGAGAATGATATGAGAGGGATTAGCTTGAAACTTCCTTCTTAGATTAATGGAGACTCCTTCTAGGATTTAATTTGGCGGCATGAGGCCTTCATTTCTATTTTTAGTATGGATTAAGGTAGGTTTAGGGTGTATTTATAGATTAAGAGAGTGTTTTAGGCCCTTAGATTAACCCTAGATTAATTTAGGTCCGTTAGATTTAGGAAATCTCTAGAACCAAGCCCAGCCCTAGCCAGAAAACCAGATCTGGTGCACCCAAGCACCCTGGTTCGACACGCCGTGTCGACAGGCAAGTCGACAGGCAAGTCGACACCCCTGTCGACAGGCCTGTCGACAGCCCTGTCGACATGCTTAGGGCGGGAATCTTCCCGCCTGGCCCCGCTGGTTCTAATTTAAAATCTAAATTTAAATTCCTAAATCTGTTTTTTTGCTCTAATTTTTCTGCAAACTTCTTTGGGCCATAACCGTGCCATACGGACTCCGATTCTCGAAAACTCGGACTCTATTTCGCGTATTTTTCCGAGACGAACGCAATAACGCAGCCCGTTACCCCCAATTCCCACATCTGAGATTATTTATCCTGTAATTAGTGAATTTTAGTATTGACTAAAATTCGGGGTGTTACAAATTATCATTGAGTATTGAAGGAGATATCGCGTCGGGAAGCTCCGACCTTTGCGCCGCCGCCATGCCCTCTAGGAGTCGTCGAGTTCAACATCTCAGGTAGCTTTGGAAAGCTCTCTCCTTCCTCTTCGACGTGGCGCTGGCCGTTCGTCCTAAAGCTTCGTGGTTTTGCCGAAAAATTCAACCCTAGCTTTCGAATCAAAAAGGGGTATACGGCTGAAACTGATTTTTACACTTTAAAGCGTTGCAAACTTGTAAAAATCATATCTTTTTGCTATGTTAACGAAATTCGATGAAACAGGAGACACCGTGACCTCAAGGAGACTCTCTACATTCTAGAAGAAGCCGCGGATTTTTCTGACCTTCCTACGATTTTTAGCACCGCAAGAACCAATGTGAGGAATCTAAACTATTTGTGTGAATGTAATCGCGTTGTATAAATTATATAAGCGAAGTGTAAATTATATACGCATTGTATACCTCATGTACATGTGTTGTATAAGTTATATTAGCGATGTATAAATTATACAAGCGTTGTTTGAAACATATATGCTTTGAATTGTGGTCAAATGCAAGTGAATTATTATATTATATATATATATATATACACTCCCCTCGTCCACAAACCATGGACGATATTTATTGCTTGTGATTGATGTGATATTATATGGTATGACGAATGGTTGGAAATAATTGTTTGTGGTTGATATTATGGTTGAAAAATACCTTTGTGGTTGAAAAATACTTTTGTGGTTGAAAAATACCCTCTTGTGGTTGAAACAAAATAGAATAGGATTGTGGAATTGAAAATAAAACATGCCGCCTGCGTGCGAACTAGATGCATGATCCCCATTGTCAAAAACCGTGAGGTTTTAAGGTAGAGCGAGGAGCCGTACTAGGGACGGTCCCGGTTTTAACTACCCTGCCGTTATGCTGCCGAAATTTTCTGAAATATTTATGTGTTAGAATAATGTTCACTCATTGAAATTATTTACATATGTTATATCGAATATTCATGTGTTGAGTTGCAATTCATTCGTTGAGTTGAAATTCATGTGTTGAATATTATTCGAATTTAAACAAATGGCTTTAGCGATAAAAATCAGATTTTTATATATATACAAACTATATCGAATATTCATGTGTTGAGTTGCAATTCATTCGTTGAGTTGAAATTCATGTGTTGAATATTATTCGAATTTAAACAAATGGCTTTAGCGATAAAAATCACATTTATATATATATATACAAACTATATCGAATATTCATGTGTTGAGTTGCAATTCATTCGTTGAATTGAAATTCATGTGTTGAATATTATTCGAATTTAAACAAATGGCTTTAGCAATAAAAATCACATTTTTATATATATACAAACTATATCGAATATTCATGTGTTGAGTTGCAATTCATTCGTTGAGTTGAAATTCATGTGTTGAATATTATTCGAATTTAAACAAATGGCTTTAGCAATAAAAATCACATTTTTATATATATACAAACTATATCGAATATTCATGTGTTGAGTGGCAATTCATTCGTTGAATTGAAGTTCATGTGTTGAATGTTATCATCTTTTAAAAATAAAATGAATCGACATTGAAAACTATATTTTTATAGTAAATATGAAGTGTTAAAAATACACACGTGTCGAATAAATATTTTTGATGATAAAAATATTCCTTTTATCATGTATACGCTTAGTTAAAAATACACACGTGTAGAAATAAACAATAGTTTGCTAGAAATATTATTATTAGCTTTGTTCTGCATATATATACATGTGTTGAACAGGAAAAATGGATTAGCTGTAGAGTAAAGAAATTATTTGCGTGCCCGACAAATATGTAAACCTTGATGAGTTGGCTGCGCAATTTTATTTATATATCAACTCCTGTGAATGCCATTGGATGCGGAGTGCTGGTTTTTCTGTGTGAAATAATAAATAACGCCATAGGATAGTAACAATTAATTTTGAACTACACTTCATGGCATACTTCTTGACGATAGGCATACTTCATCATATTCCACATAAGCAATTGGAGCTTGTGTGACGAGGTGGAAGATTTACCATATAAGCAAGAGGCTTGTATGGCGATGACTATGTACTATAGGTTGAACTGATGACTGATATGGACTATATAAATTATAACGATAAATTGCTAGATTAATAAAAACCCCACACGGGTCTGGAGTTGACAATAATCACGTCGCTCTAGTTATTAGATACGGCACATGGACTATTTATTTCCACACGGAAACGGGGTGACGGGAATTTATTCTCTGGAGTGATTATCAGTACATGCTCCCCCGTAAACACCAGAATATATCACTAAAAATATGTGAATGCTTTTTAGGATTTATTGGGTACCTAATACGGCCCAATAAATTTCCAAACCCCTCCCCGTACAAAGGAGGTTATGGCGAAATTTTTCAAAATATTAAGGCGTTAGTGAAATATTTGAAGTGAAAACGAAGTTGAAAATATAGAATGAACTATAGTTGAAAGCATAGGACGAACTATATTTATATATATAAATATAAATATAATTAAAAGGAATAGAGGCCGTGCAGTTCGCGTTTCGGAATCGTAATTTGAAACGATTAGTGCGAGAAATTCGACAATCGGATTTTCCCGAAACCGCAATCGCTGGGTTCGCCTTGGAAATATCTTTCCAACGGCACCAACCTTGTAAAAATCCAACGGTTGGATTGTCCGGAATGTTTAATTCAAATTAGAAGAAAAACAGCGCCAGAATCGTTTATATTTATATATAAATATAAATATAATTAATTTAAATCGAATAACGACGCTGCAGTTCGAATTTTGAAACCGTAACTTCAAACGACTAGTGTGGAAGATCCGACCGTCGGATTCTCACGAAACTGGAACTGTTGGGTTCGCTTTGGGAATATCTTCCCACTGATACAGACTTTGTAGAAATCCAACGGTTAGATTTTCCGATATGTGTAAAACAAATTAGAAGAAAAACAGCGCCAATGCCACGGCACGACCTGAAACGTCGTTTAATTAAATATGGCCATTTTTAAATAAATAAAAATGGCGAAAAATCGTTATAAAATATTATAAGCAACATAGGTTGCAAATAAACCAATTGGGCTTGAATTGTTTGATATTTGATGGTTGTATGTGTATGACATGAAAATAACACTAAATAACTGAAAGATGGATGTCGAATAATATAACCATATAAAGAATCGATTTAAATTCTAATGACGTGAATTATTTGAAAAGGCCGAGCCAACCCTCATTTCAAATAATTCATCGAGCGATTCGAATTGGAAAATGCAAAGACGATTCAAGACCGACGATCTTCGTATCGGTTGGATGGGCGCTACTGAGGTTCCTAACCGGAGTAGCTACCGGAAGGGGACGGAAGTAGTAGCCGTCTGAACGTATTTGTTGATTGGATGGATATACGAGGAATTGACGCCTCCGGTTTCGTTCAGACCCAGGACGGACTTGTAAATGGACTGTGTGTCTGACATTGGATTTTGTTCTATACTGATTGATCTCTGTTAAATATATATCTGTTTAGCGGCGGAGAATTTATTCTTTTGCTTAACGCCCTTCTCTGAGACGTACGAGCTTAGAGGTTATATATCGATGGAAATCAATCGTATGGAGTGGACTGCCTATGTGGCATGCCAAGATGCTGTGATCAAGGCTTCTGTTGCAAAGCAAAGTCTTGTGGATGATGATCAAAGCAAGGTCTACATGGCCTAGCTTTGTGTATTTCGTAGATTCGCGAGCCTCACACCCCGGTATGAGTTAAAAACGGGATACGGACTGCAGGGAGAGCACGACGTTTCTTTCTAGCTATGGTGGTGTCAGTGACTTACCAGCCCTAACATATTTATCTACTTTTCACCTTTGTGGTTGTCGGAATGCGAGGCGCCTCGATTATAGGTCTGTAAGGACCGGGAAACGTGTGTTCAGGAATAAATAATCCTCTAACGTAAGTGAGGACCGGCCCTGAAGCATGTAGGGGTTACCCAGAGTGTGTAGTCCCGAGGCATTTGCTAGAGTGTCTCGAAGCAGAGAGGAGCTTGCCCCTTGCCTCGACTCATGATGGAAATCCAATTTCCAATACGAAATAACGGTCTTGATTGTAGAACTAGTATGGCAACATAGTAGATGGTAGCTATGCCGCCTATGATTGATATTTATGATGCTATTCGTTTTTGAAACATATATGCACTAGTAATAATATCAAATGATTTTGCTTTATACGTATCAAGCATATTTGTCCCTTATAAGGTAAAACTCTATCCTCCGGCTTGCGTTGCATTGTATGATGGGACCTGAGTCTTATACTGGCTTCATTCTTTCTAAAAGCATTGCGTTGTTTTAAAAAGAATTTACTTTGTTTTAAATGCACTAGCAATCAATGGAGTAAACCCGTTCCGCGAAAGTGGCGTGGTCCTATGATTTGCTATTACTGTTGTTTAACTGTTAAATAGATTCCTCATACCAGTCCCCATGACCGACTCGTTGTTTGTTTCACTTTGCAAACGCGGGTGCCCTTATTTTCACACGGGCAGCCTAGTATACAGGTGACAGGTGGTTTTTGATTCTGCACTGCTTCATAGAGTGCATTTTTGGCTCATGGCGAGGCTGACTTCACAGAGATGACTTAGACATTTTCCGCCATTACTATACTTAGATTATGATTCCTCCACTGGCGATGCAGACTGATTTACTTCCCGTATTTCTTATTATATGTATATGTATTCCGCCTTCGGCGATGTAGACTGATACTCTTATTATGTCTCACTGCATGTATGTATTCCGCCTCTGGCGATGATGATTGGTCACTTTCCTTTTATTTACTAAGTTATATCCTACGTTATGCTATTCTGATATTCCTACATGTTGTGATTCCGCTGTCATATCCATGTAAAATTATTTTATTTATTGTTTCTGCTATTATCTGTACTCTGCTATGATGATTAATGTGTTATTTCCCGATGATTATCCTTAATACCGCCCCACGGATTTTGGGATCGTCACATTTGCGGTGAGAAATACTGGAAGGATGTGATTTCCTTTCATTAGGGAAGAAGACTTTTCTGGAGTAGGCTGAAATACTGGGTGAGGAAATGGGCCTGAAGGACGTGAGTTTGGAGGGGTGATGGGCTAAAATGTGGTAAGGCCCGTATGAGGGTTCATGGTTTGTAGTAATGGACAGGAGTGGGCGGATGGGAGTATAAAGCTTCAAAATGCCTTGGTAGCGTGTACAAGAGGAGTTGCGGTTACAGGAAAATATAAGGAAGAAAATTTTGAAAAAGGTATAACGTTTAAAAAGTAATTAACGCTTAATTTAATTGTCTACTAAGATAATGATGACTAAACCGGTTTCAGGTTTTGCTCAAATATGAAGGCGAAAACAAAGTAGCAGGAAGGATTGGCCAATAAACGTAATATGAAATGATCAGTTTTAATTGTATAAAATTTAAGAATATGTTATATTAGTCTAAAATCATGGATTGTATAATTATTAACGTAGTCATATGTTACAGAATTCGACGAAACCGATCACGCTTGAATCGTAACGACAAAATCTTCTTTGTGGCACTGATGTGGTGAGAACTGAACATCATGGAACTAGTTGGACTGATTGGAGATAGCTACAATTTATATCGAAATAAGTTGTCTGATCAGAATCGACTATCGATTATCATTCTTTAACAATAATCGAAAATGTGAGTAAAAACTCACCAACTCTGAGCAGTTATATTTTTATCACGTATTCTTAGAACTGATAATTATCTGTTGATTGCTGTATGTTAACTGTTTGGTTGAATTTCTTATGTATTGGTTGAAATTATAGATAACGATGTATATATAAATCGTTAATTGAAAATTGATTCTGTTTATCAGAATATTTTATACTCGTGTTGTTTAACATCTGTGATGCAGGAAAACAGGTTGGAGGGATCCAACAGGATTCCTCAACATTTATAATACTGTTTGTTTTCATATATTGTGTTATATGATGTGATATAATCCGTGCTTGATTATAATGACATTGGTCCTGTTAATTGGTATTTTAAATACCATAATAAATACTGGAATGTGAAAAGGGAATTTTCAAAGTGTATATTGAAAATAATATATTTATAAAATCACAAGGTTTTATAAAAGGAAGATATTTAGAATACAAGTAAAGTTTTATAAAAGGAAAATGTTTATAAAACGAATAGAGTTTGAATAAAGGAATATTGTTTAGAATATAAATAGAATTATTAAAGGAATATTTATTTGGAAGATAAACATTATTTATAAAAAGGAAGTTGATGAGATATAACGGAGTTAATCGGATTTAGTTATTCGAAGTTGAGTTAATCGAATATGGTTAGTCGAATAGAGTTAATCGAACAGAGTTAATCAATTGGAGTTAATCGAGTATTAGTTATTCGAATAGAGTTAATCAAACAGAGTTAATCAAATAGAGTTAAAGGGATAGAGATATGCAAAATTAGAAACTGACTAGAATTAATAAGTTGAATGATTTCCTGAGTATCGATCTGATGTTGGTTTCGGCCTTCGGTGTAATGCCCTGCCTCTATACCCACTATCGTCCAGTTCATTTCAGAGAAATGGCATAGAACATAACGGAGAATGAGGTTTGTGAAGAGCGACCGATTGTATGATTACTCCATGTGAGGAATGCACATCGAATTCTGATACCGATTAAAATTTTGACATGACCATTCGACACTTAGGGCAACTACAAAACGGCTATAAGTAATTCTGAAAGCAGTATAAAATAGACAACAACAATAATATAAGTACGGTATGTCTCAAAGCCAGACACATAATAATCATATCACAAAGGCGGAATAGATATGAATAAACCAAGAATGTGTACAACAAAATTGTGGTCAACAAAGATCCACTAATCCCAAAAGAATAGATACATGCACCAAGATCTAAATACAAGAATATGTACACAAAAAATGATAATGTCATAGGTACAAAAGTACATAAAACTACGGAGACCGAGTAGCAAGCTGAAAGCGGAAGATCAATCCTACGAGGAGTCCCAAAGGAGTACCTAAAATGACTCGGTGGTCTGACCCGTGTATTATTTATAAGAATAAACAATAGACGGATCAGTCTAGCTGTACTCATTAAATAAACCGAGATAACAAGATATATAACACAGGATGACATGAACATGGCATGTCGACACAATCAGGAAACGACAATGGAATGTCAGCACACAAATATCTCTAAATAATCTCCTGGCTAATATAGAATGCAACATTCAAATGATAGCACATAACAGGAAATGACAGCGGAATGCCAAATAAACTAAACTCATGATGATCATAATGACAAGGCTACTGACACCACCCATAAGCAATTCTGTCAATAATGGTTAGGTCGCTAACATCTTCCACAAGCAATTCGATCATAATGACAAGGTCGCTGACACCACTCATAAGCAATTCTATTAATATTGGTCAGGTTGCTAACACCTTCCACAAGCAGTTCGATCATAATGACAAGGTCACTGACACCATTCATAAGCAATTCGATCATAGACCTGTTCATAGATGAGATACGATCTCTAGGTAGCGAACCCATAAGTTTGAGCTGGAGCTCCCCAAGAAGCCGGGTCGTGACCCCGGAAGAGAGAAAACGCATAATCGTGAAATCCCTATAAAACATCATAAATCATAGAAAATCATAGGACGTTGGGTCGAAGTCCCCCAGGTGAAATCCAAGAATCGTAAATCCCACTCGGGCAATCGAGGACCACAAAACATAAATCATCAAAGGACCGCATCGGTCCGATGAGTATAAATTACACCGAGATAGTTAATATAAGAAAATAGCTAAATGTCCCATAACCACTCGCTATTCTCAAATATTTACAAACCCGTTGTTGATTCATACTAAAAACAACAAGAATTGTCACAACGTGTTCGAACGTACGAGTCCAAGAGTTATTCACCGAAGTAAACATATAAGGGGTCATAGTCCTCAGTTTTACTAAGGTAAATAAACTAAATTTCTCGCCCGATCGAGTAAAGAGGATCCGTACACACTAATAGACTGGAACTCGTAGACCATTAATAATATATAAACCCTCACATAAGTCCGACGTGACAATGTACCCAAGCACGATTGCCGAAGCGAATCGATCAAGGGAATTCACGTTGCAATAACGTAATTTCAATTCATAATTCATCAAATATAAATTCGACAAATCGAATATACATATAGCTCATTAGTGAATCCAATGACGTTAATAAATGGCAAGAAATCACCCTGGAGTGACAGGAAACAAAGACACAAAATCATATGCCGCAGATCAAAGAGCGATCACCAAGGTGATCGCTAATGCGTAATTCACATTACAACAACATACAGTAAGTCAAAGAGACAACGGTTGTAATTTCGATCAACGAATGAATCAAAATCCCAAACTAGCACCCAAAGGTTTTAAACTATATTGGAATAGACTCGAAGGGTATCGAGTCGACAATTCACGTTTTAGAGTCGTGAATCATAATCGAACTAATATCGAGGGTCAAAGACGAATTAACGAGTAAATAGATTCAAATTACTCCAAAATTAGTTTCATTTCGTCGATACGGTTCCAACGCATCTGGTTTCGCTAAATTTCGAGTTCGTATGAAAAAGTTATGATCGTTTTAAAGTGGATAATTATTTAACCCCTTTGTTTTTCACTGTTCGGTTATTTACATTGGATGTTTTCCCCCACCAAAAATTCCCATTAGCTTCAAATTACACCAAATTAGTTTCATTGGAAAGCTCTCGTCGAGACGGTTCCAATGCACCTGATTTCGCTCAATTCCGAGTTCGTATGAAAAAGTTATGGCCGTTTTAAAAAAAGTAATTTTTCGAAAGTTCTCTGGTCAGTTCCCAACAACCGAAATTTGCACCATATTTCGGTTGTTAACAACCAAATGGCTGTTAAACCTAAAAAAAAAAATATGTTTCTTCCCTGTTCGGTTGTTAACAACCGAAGGTAGGCCCATATTTCGGCAGTTAACGACCGAATGGCTGTTCTTCTTCAAAATTCAACACAATTTGCCTACCAAACATATTCTAAATGATATATTTAATGTCCGAAGGCCTATGATGTTATATATATGCAAATGGAATGTCTATAACTTACCGAAGCAACTCATAAACACTAAATTCACACGCATGAACAAGTATTCATGAGATTTGCAATGATTTTGATTATAATTTCAAGAGTGAACTAAATTCCAAACCAAAATGAATAAACGCGATACAAGCGAATTGTGAAGTCTTAGAACTTGCCAGGTGCGACAATGGTACTTCACAACAACACTTAATTGACTCAAAGCATATGCATTAGATCGCGTAAATAACATATGTCATTATTTCTATTTCAAATGAAATTCAAACTAAGGAACCGAAGGGAGTAAACTATCCTAACCAATTCAACAAGCAAATGCAACATGAAATGGTCCTAAATTACACTTATGCAAGCCATAGACTTGCGGCATAGATGTGAGTTCAATAAAGAACTCACCTTTGATTTTAAACGATGAAGAACAAGCTCCAATTCGAGCAAGAACCCACTTTTCTTCATTACAAACAAAGAATCAACCCAAAAGCAAGCTAGAGCAACCTCTCTTCAACCAATACTCATGAATCTCCAATCTATGAGCATATCAACAAGAATCCTAAGAGTTAGGTCATAGGAATTATCACAAATCAAAGAGGAGTGGAGTTGGAGAAGATGAAGAAGCTTACCCAAGCTTTTGCACTTGATTTCCTCTTGGATTGGATCCCTAAGACAAGCTAGGGCTTAGGGAAGTTTTAATTTCCCTCTCCCATTTTCTATTTCTTTGTTGAAGTGAGAATGAATGAAGAGGAGGAGGATTTGGGGATATATGGCGAGCAAGGCTAGCTCAACCAAGACCCAACCCAAAGTGCCAAATTTCCGAATCTTGGAACGTATCGAAGCTTACACTTTTCAAACTCCTGAACGACGTTTTGAACTCGATGGAAGTGGTTTCAAGTCCAAATTCTATCGTTTGTGAAAAATGACATTTTGAGGGACACATCGGATACGACGATAATATTTAAATAAAATATTTAAATCTAAAATCGTCGAATGAGCGGGTTGTTAAATTCGGGGTTTATACTTAGGAAGTCATTCACTTGCTAGTTACAGTCAGGGACTAATAGTTGTGGAATGATAGTGATATGTAAATAAACAATGGAAATGTTTTCCAGTGTTAATAACATATATTTTCTAAACATAGAAAATAAGGAAATATGAATATATATATATATAGATATATATGTTAAATGATGATTGATCTATATAATTTCCATCTGGAAATAATATCGTTGTTTGCACACGTTTTTTCTTTGATAGTTAACTCGCAGACTATCAAAGTTTTGACCGTTTTAACGTTGTTAACATGGAGAGACTAGTTGGATTACTATCCGAAGAACCACTCCATATTGGCATAAGCGTTGTGAATCAAGTACGCTGAATATATTGAAGACGGAGTAAAGTGAAAGGGCTGTCGTATAAATCTTAGATAACAATTGCCTAAGATGGATGTACTGAATATGCCTTCGGTTTGTCTAGTCCCAGGACGACCTGTATGGAAGAATGTCTGACAGAGTATATTTAATAGATCGCGTAAGTTGATCTCTTCAAATGTATTTACGTTTGGTGGCGGATGAATTCGTTTCTCTTAGCTGTATACATGTGGTATTTTTTGGGAAATCAATTTGTGATTTGGTGGGTATGACGATGTGACATTCAAAGTGAATAAATGTGTGATCTGTCAGAGATAAGCGTGGCCTCTAGCCTCACAACCGGGAAATGACAAAAATCGGGCAGGCAGCATGGCTATGTAGGTCGCACCTATTAGGGTGTATAATCACCTGATCTAGAGTTTCATTTACTTCTAAAAATCTATTGTAGATGTTGTCCCATTCGGGAAACGGTTGTTGATCCCAACCGTTGTTGATATACATTCAATACACTCAAGCGAAATGAGTGGTCGGTCATGTGTGGCCAGGTTGCAAGATGTTCTTATTGAACCCAGTGTATTCCTCTCTAGAGGTACACTAGCGAAAGGTGGTTCCATACCTTTTCATAGTTGGAAATCCATTACCCAATACGTGCTTGCGGTTTTGATTGTACACTATATATGTAGAACGTGAGATGAAAGTGTTTCTGCTAGATGATTATTATATTGTGGTTGATAGACATTATTATTATATCAAAAGTTTTTTGATATAAAGATATTTTGGATTCTCATAAGGGAAAAACCCGTTCCGTTATACAATGTGGTCTTATGTGATATCGTTTACTTGTTCGAACTGTTTTAAACTGTTTTACTCACACCAGTCCTATGACTGACCCGGAGTTTATTATGTTTCATTTTCGCTAAACTCTTGGGTGCCCAATTTTGTACGGGTAGTCTAGTAGTCGGGATTTACAGATACTTGAAGAGCTGGAGCAGGAGGCTTCAGGATCATATAGCTATAGTTTATTTCCGTTATGTTGTAAGTGTTGTACTTTGATAATGATGTATATTAAAGTACAAATTTATATTTCAAAGTTATGTTTTTTTTTTGAGTAAAAAATGTGTGATCTTCCAATAGGAAGGGAGCACACATATATATATAAATATAAAAGAGAAGTAATACAAGATATCCAATACAGACCCAGAACGATAGTCTCACATAGTAATGTAGGGAAAAATAGATAGATGAGTTCCGGCAAGGCCACCACCCATCATACTTCATTATCGAATTCCGGCAAGGCCACCACCCGATAAGAAGTATATCTATTCCCATACATTTAACAAACTATGTGAATAACAAGAGGTGAAGTAAAACACTAAAAAATACAAACACCCTTTCACCACAATTACTAATATAACAATAACAAAGCATAGCTAAAGCGGTCAATCCAAATCAGCTACTCCAAAAAACTCCACAGTTACATCTACTACCTGTAATATGAAAAACTGAAGCAAAATTATCAGTAGCTTACACATATATATGATTATATGCCTATATATATATATATATATATATATATATATATATATATATAGTCATCTAACCATATATATATGTATAAAAAGAAAGATATAAATAACAAACAATGCGAAAGGAAGATAACCACCAAAAACAGAAATCAGCATCCCAGACGAGGTCTATCACATCTAAAATAGCTATTAATACGAATGAATAAACTCAGGTTAGATCTAACTTTTAACAAAAAACGCTCGAATTGCATTTTACCAAATAGTTTATAGTGCGAATTGGACATCCATGACAAACAGAAATTTACTATGTTAATGATTAAATTATCCTTAGATACAGAGGTTGAATGGAAGATTCTCTGGTTTCTCTCAACCCAAATGTACCAACTAATGAATAATACTAAAGAATCCAATATGTATTTCTTACTGGAATTGTATCTAAATCTATAACAATTCCAATTGTCAATACAATTACTTAGGGAATTAAAACTATCAAAAGTAAAAATCCTAATAATCATATTAAAAATAGAAAAGGTAAAGTAGCAGGAAAAAAATAAATGATCTACGTCCTCCTCCCCTGAATTACAAAAACAACATTTTATATCAAATATAACATTTTTCCTTTTTAGCAACTCAATCGTATTAAGCTTCTTGTGGACGATCAACCACATTAAAAACTTTGATTTAGGAGTAGAATTTGTCCTCCATAGGAATTTAAAGGGGTACAATGATATGCCAGAGAAATTAATAAATCTATACATAGAATTAACTGTGTAAACTAAACTCTTATCCATGCCCCAGCTAATAGAATCACTATTTATGTCGACATGGTACAGGGCTAATTTGACTTTAAGTAAGGCCAATTGTCTTAATACATCTTCCTCCAAAATATTATCAAAGGAGAATTCCCATGGAGGATCTAATTCAGCTACATAAACATCCTTAACTAAAGCATTCTTAAATCTACTAATGTTAAAGAGCTTACTGAATTCAATTTTCAGTGGCACTCTTGATATCCAAGCATCATGCCAAAAATAAGTAAGGTTTCCTGAATGAACTAACACTTTGCATCCTATATTAAAAAATTCAAAGCAATTCAAAACGGATTTCCAAAAATGAGATAATCTATTATCCCAACTACCACCATTACTAATAAAAAACTCTCCTCTTGAATAATAAGATTTGGAAACAATAGACTTCCAAGAAGACTTCACTTCTGGACATCTATATTTCCATAACCATTTAGCAAGTAAAGCAGAGTTAAAATTATGTAGATTTATGATTCCCAAACCCCCCTCTATCTTGGATTTACAACACATTTCCCAGTTAACCAGACATTTAAAACTACTACAACTAGAATCCCCATTCCAAAGAAAATTACGTCTAATCCTATCAATTTTCTCAATGACCCACTTGGGAAATAGATGAACAGCCATCCAATAAGAGGGGATAGCTGATAGAACCGAGTTAACTAGAACTAATCTACCTGCTCTAGATAGGAATCTATTATTCCAATTAGATAGTCTATTACTAATTTTATCAATGATGCCTACCCAGTCTTCCTTTTTAAGCTTTGACGGTCTAATCTTAAAACCTAAATAATCAAAAGGAAATTTCATAATCGAACAATTCAAAGTGCTAGCCACTAAAGTCTCAATATTGTTAAAATCATTAATGACCATCACTGCACTCTTGTCAAAATTGATTCTTAAACCAGATAACATCTCAAAACAGTAAAGTATAAATTTAAGGGCAATAATATGCCTCGGCAGATGAGAAGAAAATAACAAAGTATCATCCGCAAATTGGAGAATAGATAATTCGTTGTTAAATTCCTCATTCCCCACACTACCTAGAATACCTAATCTCCCGGCTCTCTTAATAATTTTTGAGAAGACATCAACTGCTAAATTAAATAGAAAAGGCGATAAAGGGTCGCCTTGTCTAAGTCCTCTCTTGGATTGTATCTTCTTACCCATTACCCCATTAACGACAATGTTGGAACAACCAGATCTAAGTAACAACATGATCCAGTTAGTCCATCTAACACTAAAGCCCCTAGCAAGACATAATTCACATACAAAGTCCCAATCTATTGAATCGAATGCCTTCTCAAAGTCCAGCTTCAAGATGGCACATGTTATATTGTTCTTACAACAGACGTTAATATATTCCTGTACCGCTGCTACACCATCTACTATATTCCTACCTTTAATAAAAGCTGTTTGAGAGTCATCAATAAGGTCATTCATCTTGCTACTCAACCTATTCGCTAAAACTTTAGATATGATTTTGACAGAAACATTAATAAGAGAGATAGGTCTAAAATCCTTAAGGGTATTTGCCCCCTCTCTCTTATGAATAAGTATGACATTTGCAAAGTTAAAACTACCTAAACGCAAATCACCACTATAAAATTCGTTAAATAATTCAATAATGTCGAACTTCAAAACTTCCCAAAAATTTTTATAAAAATTAACAGAGAAACCGTCGGGACCAGGAGCTTTGTCACTAGGCATATCGCTAATTGCCTTCCAAATCTCCTGTTCCGAAAACGGTTTATCCAAATCTACAAGACTTACCCTAGTATCGGAAGGATATAAGTCATTCCATCTAACATTAGTTCTTCTCCTAATCTTAGAACCAAAAATCTGATTGTAATATCTAGTGAAAGCATCATTTAGATCCTTCTGTAAAGACAATTCTACATCATTTACAATAATCGAGCTAATCATATTATCACGTCTCCTTTTATTTGCTATACTATGAAAAAATTTAGTGTTATTGTCCCCTTCCTTAATCCACTGTATGCGAGATCGTTGTCTCTACATGACTTCTTCTTTTTCTAATATCAATTTGAGATCTTGTTTAAGAATACAGTATTTATCCTTTTCAGCTAAATTAAGAAACCTTGACTCACTAATTTTATCCAAATCCAACAAAGCACACATAATCTTATTCTTCTTGATTCTCACATTACCAAATACAAATTTATCCCAACGCTTTAAAAAGAATCTCAATTTTCCTAACTTAGCAACAAAAATCTTAGCACTATTTCCTCTGTATAAATTATTAAAATAGAATAAAGATTTCCATTTAACCGAAACTAGATTTATGAAACTAGAGTCAAGTAACCACATCTTCTCAAATTTAAAACTGTTACTAATAGTTAAGTTCGATTCACAAGTAAGAATGATTGGACAATGATCCGAGTGTATAAAAGGTAGTCCCTTGACTCTACAAATCGAGAATTTATCTTCTACCTCAGAATTAATAAAAAATCGGTCTAATAATGCAAAAGAAGGGATATCACGAACATTCGACCAAGTGAATAATCTATTATCCATATGAATCTCTATCAAATTATTATCTAAAATAAAATCGTTGAATTCCTCCATATCGGAGAAATCACCTTCTCGGGGTGATCTCTCCCCTAGAAATCTTGTAACATTAAAATCCCCCCCTACAATCCAGAGGTTGGGGGAGCGATTCCTGAAATTAGAGACTTCATCCCACAAAATTCTCCTCTCCATCTTGGTATGAGGTCCATACACATTGGATATACACAAGACAGAATCATCGGATTGGGAAGCTAAAATAACGTTTAAAGAATGTGTCTTTATAAACTCCTGCACTAGTCTATATTGGTTTTCTTTCCAACCAATCATAAGACCACCAGCAGTACCATTTGCTGGTAAACACACCCAATTACGGAAAGTGGTCCCACCTAAACTAAGATAAAATCTAAAGTCAGGACACTCAATTTTTGTCTCTTGTAATAAAATGATATCAATGTGGTTCTCTCTAAAAAAAGATCTAACTTTGGCACGTTTTTTAGGTTCATTTAAACCTCTAATGTTCCAACTAAGTATTCTCATCTACCCAAAGAAGAAACACGCTCTAGTTCCCTACTCCTAATGTACTCAGCATCAACCTCAATGTCAGAAAAAATAAAAGCAGTATCATTCGCTAGCTCAAACAACTGACTCGTCGTAAGATTACCTAAAGCATAAGGAGTATAGTCACTACCAAAAGACTGAGAAATACCTGAGCCCAAATCCATACCGCTACCACTAGCATTCGGATTTGGGAACTTACCACGAGAAGAGGAGGCCCCGTAGCGAATTCTCGCGCTTCGCCGAATCAGCCCTGAACTGGGTACAAAACCCCTACGTCGCCTTCTTCTTTGCGCCGAGATGGTAACATCCATATTCTGGGGAGAAGAAACATCACTGGACCCTCTCCATACAATACTATCATCACTGCCAGGAACATCAACAGAAATATTCTCTACTCTTTCATCAACATACACCATAGGGAATATACTATAGCACTGCCTCAATGATACAGAAAAAAGTATACTATCCATATTGCTGATCAAAACCGACCCCACATTTCTTTCCCAATATACCAATATACCAGACCGAAAAACAAAATTGTCAACATCAACCATGAAAGCCTGACCACCCCTCACTCCACATCTATCCAACCATTGTTCAATCTCGCAAGGTTGTACATCATCTCCCACTTTAGTTGAGCGGTTCATATCTGCTCGAGTTACAATCGTCCTATCCTTAAACGGCGGAGAGCAATAGGTGAGACTGTTATAACAGTTAGGTCTGTTAGCTTTTCTAGATACTTTAACTCTCCCTACTCTGTACCCTTTTTTCTTCAATAAAGAACATTTTCTATCATTCACACAAAACGTTTCAAAATCCTTCTCAGTCAATGTATCATCTTCTGTTAACGTCTGATGATAGTTCTCATTTTCCACATAATTTTCTAACACTTCAAAGCAATTTTCTAGTAAAATGTCCTCTGCAACTCTCCACCCCTTCGCCTTCTCGAATACTGAACTGAAAGGTAATACCATCTCATGAGCTATATCCAAAAAACCATTCATGTCAATTAAATCCTCACCAGTCATCAAAACAGAAGGCCTTAACTCCTTTCTATTCGACCATGCATAACAGCGTGCATTTTCAACAATTCCCATACAGTACAGTACCTCAGGATCTGAAAGCAAAGGATCTTCCCGTGACATGTCCCCACAAAACCTTATATCAACCAACAGAAATTCATCATTAGAGCTTTTAAATTGCTCAGCCGATCTTTCCTTCCCCTGAGATTTATCAGACGATGACTTTCCAGCCATTTGAGATGTGTGACCCATAGGGATAACAGGACTGCTCCTAACTGTTTGGAGCTGAATATCCACCTTCTCACAATTGACTGCCGTATTAATAAAATCAAAATGAACTAAGATACCGTCCAACAGTTGTAAGGCTAATCTATTGATCCTGCCACTCAAATCACAGTACATTCTCTTCAGTTTCGTAAGACTCAAGCTAAAGGAGAATGCATGTTCTTTTCTAGACAACGGCTTCGGTAGCGGAGGGAAAACATTGTGACTGTCAACGCACTTACTCCATAAAATTCCATCAACCATCCCCTCTAAATTCCATCCCATCATCAACATCAAATACGCCCCGCTACTCAAGTCATTTGAAAAATCCTTTTTATATAAGTCCGCGAGATCAATCAGTAACCGACATATCCTCAAACAGTTGAAGCGCAATATCTCACCCACTGGTTTACCCACGAAATTCAATGAACAGCCAACCTTGCGATGGCCTATTCCACCACAATTAAAACACCGTATTCCGTTTCTGTAATCCTTTGCTAAATGCGTGATATCCCCACATCGATAACATGCTCGACCTCCTACGTTTTTCCTGTAATATCCCTTTTTCGACATCAAATTCCATATGGGCATTTTAAACAGAGGTTGATGAACCACGTCTACATAAGATCTGTAAAAACTGGAACTATTCTGATTTGAAATAGTACCATGAGACGTATCACACTGTCGAAAAGTCAAGTTCAATCTACCATACTTCATATTAGTCCTTTCAGTAAGTAATTTTGGAGCTGTTTCCTTGCAAATGCTATTAATGCCGTGAAAGATTCTTCTGGATTCACCCCCAAAAATAAGCACATCTCCCGATTCAAGCACTATTTCCTTAACAGATTCGTTCACACTTTCTTCCTTATAGACAAAAACCGCTGAATCCCCTAATGAGAAGGATACTACAGGAAGGCCAGCCAATAAACTTTCAGAACTTTCATCCTTATCTTGATGAATTCCCAGTTTTCCATCCATATCATAATAGTTCACGATACAAACATCAGGAGAGATTGGAGGAAGATCGTCGATCTTACCCCCATTTTCTAATATTGCTTTATGCGCTGCATCCATTGATTTCCAGACCATCGATTTAAACTCAAAAGGTATGTCTGGAGGTATAACACCGTCAACCGACCGTCTTTCTTCATATTGCTTCGTCTGTAAGTTCCAAGATTTTCCCAAGCACATCATAAAAAGCATCAAAAACGCACCATTTTTATAGCTGGGTCTAAGGAAACCACCCTCCCCAATACCTAATTCTAGACAAGTATTTACTATCTGAATCTGATCATTAATGTGAATGAAGTTCTTTAAAAGTATCATACCAGAATTCAGTACTTGATGCCTATCCCCTTTGGTCTTTGGGAACAAAATTCTTCGCCGATCATTACCTTTATCTCTCCAATCAACTTTCGCAAGAAAATCACTTAAGAAAACTCCTCTGGTATAATCAGGGCAAGAACCGTTTCGATGACCCCATCTTTCACAATTGGAACATCTGATTTGATTCCCACAATTCCTCGCAATATGATTTTTGCTTCCGCAACAGAAACACCCATCGGAATACGATTGGGATCTTGATTGAGAAAGAAACGGCTTCGTTATATTCCTATTGTCACTCGAAAACAAATTATCCGAAGAGAATTGAGAAAATTGAGAAAAAGAATTAGAAAGATTCAACGAAAACGAAGAAGCAGTCGCCATTCGAAATCCAATCTGTATCTATTATTATTCGTTCAAAATGGACTTAAAATGACGATATAGACTTAATTATTTCAAAGTTATGTTATATATATTATATGTTATTCGTCCCGTTGTGAGGTTCGTGTCACTCTAATGTTGTGTTCTTCTTCTTCTTCTATTCTAAGTTCCTATCTTATCTTTCCTCGCCCTCTATTTTCTTTCATTAACTACCTATATTTTAGATCCTTGGATGTTTGATATGTGTTGTATATCGAGTAACCAAGATCGACAAATTTCCGGGACGTTACAGTTGGTATCAGAGCAAAGGTTAAGTAATTACCTTGGCTCTGTGGTGTGATTCAGTAGAGATGGGGTTTGTAATACCCTAGATTGAGTTGAGTGTATATATACGACAGAGCATATTTGTTATTTAATATAAAGTGGTTTTATATTGTGGACATTTATTGGTTGAGTTGTTTATGAGTTCTAGTCGATCAATTTGATCCAATGTATCGGTAGGAGTTATAAACACTCGAATACGATGAACCGTCATGGTATGTTTTGAAAAGAGGGTAAATGAAATAATTTTACCCAAATTAAATTTTGATATAAAGGATTTATATTGAAATGATTTTAATATATTGGATATATTGGTTGTTATTTTAATCGAATAAGATTATAAAATGTGAAATGGTTATGTAAATAGCAAATCAGAATTCGTATAAGTGAAGTACGTGAAATCAGATGAATTAAATCTGAAATTAAAATCAGAATTGAAATTAAAACCCTGGAAATTGGAAAGGTGTTTGTAAATGGATTTGAATTGAAAATATGAGAACTTTAAAATCCTAGGAGATTTTAAATTGTTTTACAAGCATTGGGAATGGTATTTTGAAATATATTTCAAAATAGAAGTGTTTAGAAATGGTTTTGAAAAGTGATATAGTATTGAACTCACTTCGATAGCTGGGAAATAACCCTAATGATGAATCGTGACATCATTAGTGTTCATTTTCAAGTATGTAAGTGACAGATTATTACCAAAGATTTTGTTTTTAAATTGATTTGAGAAAAGTAAGTTGTTTGAATTCTGAAAAGGAAAGTTTGATTTTCGATATGGTGAACTGTTTAAAACTCCCAGGAAAAGATTATTTGAATTAAAACCAAATTAAGCAGAAATTTGAGAAAACAAATTGAATTAAATCCAGTTAAGTGCAAATGAATTGAATTAGAATGATATCGAGACAAATGGGATTTGTGAGATAAGAAGTTGAAATAGAATTGGTTTGGTAAATTAAGATTTGGAATAGAGAATGGAACTCGAGTTGAAATGAAATTCAACTTAGGTATAAGCGAATGGTTGGATTTGTCGATAAAAACAGATGGGAATTTGATTGGGATGACATTGGTATATGCTGAATTAGCAGTAATGATATGCCCGACAAAAAGGTACAAGTTCATATTATATATTGGGTATGAGATTTTGATGAGCCGAATTGGCAAGCCGCTTGGCTGTTTGATTTTCTTTTGGGTTGGAAAAGGCCTAGAGAGGCGAGTTGGAGTTTGAGCTATTGACCAATACAAAGAAGGTGCTGGCGAAATTTTTCGAAAAGTTAAGGTGTTAGAATTTTTTTAGGATTTTTGAAAATATTCGTTAATAGAATTAAATTAAATATTTAATTGAAATTAAATTGGTTCAGTTGAAACTGAAGTTGAGAAGTGAACAATATAGTCTAGCCAGCCAATAGGGTTTGTTTCTACCTTAGCAATTTCGAGGACGAAATTATTTTAAGTGGGGAAGAATGTAACGACCAGTATTTTTATTTAATTATTTAAATAGTGATTTAGAGAATTAAATGGTCGTTTAATTAAATTATATTGAATATTTAATTAATATAAATAATAGAATAATATATTTAATTCTGAAAATAATCAGAAATATTGGAATTTACAATATTATGTGAATTTGATTATTTCTAAGATTTAATTAAGCTTAGAATTGAATTAGAACGATGAATATATTTAAATAACGATAGTTTGGACGTATAATTATATTATAATTATAATCGAGCTCGAAATGGCGCTGTAGTTCGTAAATTGGCAATTCGAACTTCAATTGAATATACAGGGTCTGTTTTAAATCGGATTTCTGTGAAACAAGAAATATTTAGAGCTGGTGAAGTATATTTTTCTAATGGAAGAGAAAAATCGAGATTTCATCGTATACATTTTGATTTATGGCCAAATCAAAATTTAAAAAAGTCGCTGTGGAATCGTTTATAAACCATAATGATATATTTAATTTTAATTAAATATTGACTTCATATTTAGACAAGCCCTTTGACACGTAGTGATAATTTAATTTTTAGAATTTTACTGTAATTTTTAATTAATTAAATACGCAACTTTTTATTTGGAGCATTTTGCACCCTTAACCAATACATAAGGGGTTTCACAATATGAGTTAATCTTCCGATATTAATATATTTTTGGAATCGCAACACCTCACTGAATACAACGGTATTTTTATTTACGTCTATAGCGATCCGTAAGTAAATGAATTATGTGTAGCATGGTACGCTAGAACTAAAATATCTCAACCCAAAACACTATAAATAATCATTAACTTTCTAACCTAAATTCATTCCAGCATTCCTCATAAATAATCCGCCGCAACCTCTCTTCCCTTTTCTTCAGCAAAATGCTAGAAACAAAAATCCACAACAAATACAAAAAAAAAATTCTATAAATCCTAATATACATATTTATGGGTTCAGCAAGGTGAGCTCTTCCTTCTGGTATGCCCATAGAAGGCTGTGAATCCATTTCTGTTCACTAAAAAAAATCCACAGTGGACTAGGGCTGAATGTTTTAGGAAATGGAAGCTTCGAATCATGAAACAAATGCTATATCTGGGTTGCTGGTGTTGAGTATTACGGCGTGGTGGGTGTTTGGCGATTCCGGTGGGTTTTGAGGTGCGAAAGGGATAAGATGGTTGAAGAGGAGAAGAGATGTTGATGGTGAAGGCGATTTGTGATTTACGAATGGGAGAGGGTGTTTAGTGGATGAAGCTGGAGAATGGGTTGCGAAAATTTGGTTTTTGGATTCGATGTTGAAGATGGAAGAATGTAAATGGGAGTATGTGTGATGAAGCGGTTGTGTTGTGACGGGAAAGTGGACGTGTGTGTGAACGAGAAACAGGAAGTGCGAAAGTAAAGGAGGGTAGAGGATGTGATTTGCGGTGAGAAATAATAGAAGGATGCGAATTCCTTTCATTGGGGAAGAAGACTTTTCTGGAGCAGGCTGAAATACTGGGTGAGGAAATGGGCCTTAAGGATGTGAGTTTGGAGGGGTGATGGGCTAAAAATGTGGTAAGGCCCGAATGAGGGTTCATGGTTTGTAGTAATGGACAGGAGTGGGTGTTGACGGATGGGAGTGTAAAGTTTCAAAATGCCTTGGTAGTGTGTACAAGAGGAGTTGCGGTTATAGGAAAATATAAGGAAGAAAATTTGGAAAAAGTTATAACGTTTATAAAGTAATTAACGCTTAATTTAATTGTCTACTAAGATAATGATGATTAAATCGGTTTCAGGTTTTGCTCAAGTATGAAGGCGAAAACAAAGTAGCAGGAAGGATTGGCCATTAAACGTAATATGAAATGATCGGTTTTAATTGTATAAAATTTAAGAATATGTTATATTAATCTAAAATCATGGATTGTATAATTATTAACGTAGTCATATGTTACAGAATTTCACGAAACCGATCACGCTTGAATTGTAATGACAAAATCTTCGTTGTGGCACTGATGTGGTGAGAACTGAACATCATGGAACTAGTTGGACTGACTGGAGCTCACTACAATTTATATCGAAATAAATTGTCTGATCAGAATCGACTATCGATTATCATTCTTTAATGATAATCGACAATGTGAGTAAAAACTCACTAACTCTGAACTGTTATATTTTTATCACGTATTCTTAGAACTGATAATTATCTGTTGTATGTTAACTGTTTGGTTGAATTGCTTATGTATTGGTTGAAATTATAGATAACGATGTATATATAAATCGTTAATCGAAAATTGATTCTGTTTATCAGAATATTTTATACTCGTGTTGTTTAACATCTGTGATGCAGGAAAACAGGTTGGAGGGATCCAACAGGATTCCTCAATATTTATAATACTGTTTATTTTCATATATTGTGTTATATGATGTGATATAATATGTGATTGATTATAATGACACTGGTCCTGTTAATTGGTATTTTAAATACCATAATAAATATTGGAATGTGAAAAGGGAATTTTCAAAGTGTATACTGAAAATAATATATTTATAAAATCACAGGGTTTTATAAAGGGAAGATATTTAGAAAACGAGTAAGGTTTTATAAAAGGAAAATGTTTATAAAACGAATAGAGTTTGAACAAAGGAATATTATTTAGAAAATAAATAGAATTATTAAAGGAATATTTATTTGGAAAATAAACAAGATTTATAAAAAGGAAGTTGATGAGATATAAAGGAGTTAATCGGATTTAGTTATTCGAATTCGAGTTGATCGAATATGGTTAGTCGAATATAGTTAATCGAACAGAGTTAATCAACTGGAGTTAATCGACTATTAGTTATTCGAATAGAGTTAATCAAACAGAGTTAATCAAATAGAGTTAAAGGTATAGAGATAAGCAAAATTAGAAACTGACTAGAATTAATAAGTTGAATGATTTCCTGAGTATCGATCTGATGTTGGTTTCGTCCTTCGGGGTTTATACTTAGGAAGTTGTTCTCTTGCTAGTTACAGTCAAGGACTGATAGTTGTGGAATGATAGTGACTTGTAAATAAACAATGGAAATGTTTTCCAGTGTTAATAACATATATTTTCTAAACATAGAAAATAAGGAAATGTGAATATATATATAGATATATATGTTAAATGATGATTGATCGATATAATTTCCATCTGGAAATAATAACGTTGTTTGCACACGTGTTTTTCTTTGATAGTTAAATCACAGACTATCAAAGTTTTGACCATTTTAACATTGTTAACATGGAGAGATCGGTTGGATTATTATCCGAAGAACCACTCCGTATTGGCATAAGCGTTGCGAATCAAGTGCGCTGAATATATTGAAGATGGAGTAAAGTGAAATGGCTGTTGTATAAATCTTAGATAACAATTGCCTAAGATGGATGTACTGAATAGTGCCTTCGGTTTGTCCAGTCCCAGGACGACCTGTATGGAAGAATGTCTGACAAAGTTTTTTTAATAGATCACGTATGTTGATCTCTTCCAACGTATTTACGTTTGTGGCGGAGGAATTCGTTTCTCTTAGTTGTATACCCATGGTATTTTTGGGGAAATCAATTTGTGATTTGGCGGGTATGACGATGTGACATTCAAAGTTAATAATTGTGTGATCTATCAGAGATAAGCGTGGCCTCTAGCCTCACAACCGGGAAATGACAAAAATCGGGCAGGCAGCATGGCTATGTGGGTCGCACCTATTAGGGTGTATAATCACCTGATCTAGAGTTTCATTTACTTCTAAAAATCTGTTGTTGATGCTGTCCCATTCAGGAAACGGTTGCTAATCCCAACAGTTGGTGATATACATTCGATACACTCAAGCGAAATGAGTGGTCGGTCATGTTTGGCCAGGTTGCAAGATATTCTTGTTGAACCCAGTGTATTCCTCTCTAGAGGTACACTAGCAAAAGGTGGTTCCATACCCTGTCATAGTTGGAAATCCATTACCCAATACGTCCTTGCAGTTTTGATTGTATACTATATATGTAGAATGTGAGATGAAAGCGTTTCTGCTAGATGATTATTATATTGTGGTTGATAGACATTATTATAATATCAAATGGTTTTTGATATAAAGATATTTTGGATTCTCATAAGGGAAAAACCCGTTCCTTTAGACGACGTGGTCTTATGAGATATCGTTTATTTGTTCGAACTGTTTTAAACTGTTTTACTCACACCAGTCCCATGACTGACCCGAAGTTTATTTTGTTTTGTTTTCCCTAAACTCTTGGGTGCCCAATTTTGTACGGGCTATAAAATAGTCGGGATTTACAGATACTTGAAGAGCTGGAGCAGGAGGCTTCAGGATCATATAGTTATAGTTTATTTCCGCTGTGTTGTAAGTGATGTACTTTGATAATGATGTATATTCAAGTACAGATTTATATTTCAAAGTTATGTTATTTATATTATATGCTATTCATTCCGTTTTTAGGTTCGTGTTACTCTGATGTTGTGTTCTTCTTCTTCTTCTTCTTTTATTCTAAGTTTCTATCTTATCTTTCATCACCCTCTATTTTCTTTCATTAACTAACTGTATTTTCGATCCCTGGATGTTTGATATGTGTTGTATATCGGATAACAAAGATCGAAAAATTTTCGGGATGTTACAAGAAACTTAACAACAAGACAGATATAAAACAGTACTTAAAAATTTAAAACTTTATTCATTGCAGCGGTAATAGGTAAGTTTGATTACATCATCAAAAACCAAAGGCTAGAGTCAGGTACATAATATCCATCTTGATTAAATCAAAGTACATAAAATGAAAGACATAACCCCAACATAAAATAGCCATAAATAAGATAGGCTGAACTTTTACTTCAGCGATCAGAGCAACTTCCAAAGAAAGAGATAAAGCTGTCCAAATCAAGCTCCACTAGTGCTAGTCCCACCCTGAGCACCTAGGGGGGTGGGGGAAGGAAAAAAAAGAGGTGGAAACAAGGGGGTCAGACATAAAGTCTGGCGAGTGCAATAACTTTAACAATAGAATCATTAACTAACTAGGACAAGGCATAAGCTGGAAAATAAGGAAATGACTATGAGCCAATGGGTATAACAAAGAAAACAAAGGAAATAAGATGAACAAAGATAACGTTAAAGGCGCCCCTAATCACTACAGGATAATTACTATACTACACCACCACTAGTCACCCTAAAAGTTGATCCCGCCTACAGAACTTAATAATGATAATGGTAGTTTGTGTACCCCTAGCTACCTTCATTGGTGATATCTGCCCTTATCTCCACTAGGTGTACCCACTACCCCCATTCGATCAGCTTCCTAACTCGTAGATACCCGTGCTGGCCCCACAGTGGGGTGTATCACTCCCCAAAGTGGCAACCCGATACCACCAAGAATGCACGGCTTATATCTACATGATGCAACAATGTCTTACCTACCAGCCCGGGCCCATACATGCATATAAACCTGTTGGACTTGCGTTGCCACCGCTAACCCGTTTTGACCTCTTACAATCAAATCCAGTACGCGTGTCTCGTCCTCGACTTGGGTCGAGCCCACAAAGATACTTAATGGGTTACTGTTTTGAAAAGGCCCCCCCATGCATGACACAAGCTTTCCACCTATGCTTGGTCCCTTCTAAGGTTTTTCCCCACTTAACCCCATTCTTATTCATGTCTTCTTACATGTTTAAATCTTGGTTAAGTGCATCTAATCGTATTTCAAATGCCACCCCAGGTACCCACTAAATTCCACATGCCACCCAAGGCACCCACTTAACCCCCTCTTGTCCCACTACATGTTTATCTGGTTAAGTGTTTCTTAATTCCCTAAAACCATAACCTTGTAAAGACCTCCCGCATTAGACTGACATTTGTGACAGCTGGATTTGTCGGGCGGGTCCGGGCAGTCTTACACCACAAATGAGCCTAACCTCGTGTCTTTACAACTGTTACGCATTTAGTTCATGCCTTTGACCTCTCACATTAGATTGGCATTTGTGGCAGCTGGATTTGCCGGGTGGGTCCGGGCAGTCTTACACCACAAAAGAGTCTAACCTCGTGTCTTAGGCGGTTTATTATTACATATCTTCATTTAACCCCAAATTGGATTATTATCCCTATTCGAATTTGTAAATATATTCTAAATTCATTTATGTCCATAATTGTCTCAATTATGTCCATAAATACCAATTATGCCAATTAATATCTTAAATTTATTATATGCCGTTTTCAGGCCATTTATGCCAATTTTCAATAGGTGTATATTCAATATTACCGCCATCGTCCCCACGTTCTTCGTTCGTTTATCATGACATATACATATATTAGACTATAAACTAGTCTAATACATAAAAGGGAAGAAACATCACAAATTCGCATAACACCCAAAATAGATCTAACTTGTAAATAAGAATTACAACATAACTTGCATAAACTTTGTATAGTCATGAATCAAATCATAAACCTAAAAGGTGTGAATTTGCATGTATAGGATATAGTTTTTCACTTAAAACTTGCATAGGCCATAATCACAAACTGACATAAAACTATACATGTCATAGATCTAAATGTAGGGGTGTAAATTTGCATATATGTGATATAGTTTTTCACTTAAAACTTGCATAAGCCATAATCACAAACTTGCATAAAACAATGCATGTCATAGATCTAAATCTAAAGGGTGAACTTGCATATATTTGAATCCAATTTCAACCTAAACTTGCATATAATCACTTTATTTGATTCACATGTAAACTTGTATACAATTCACATAGAAACTAGCATATAATTTACACCCAAACTTGCATATAAAATGATGTCAAACGTGAATCTAGATGAACACATATGATTTGGCATATGACAAGGGATCCACAACATTACTATCATGATAAACAACTAGCATATATTCACAAAAGATTACATTTTTCCAATGATTCACAAATATAGCCATATAACCCAATTTATATCTCAACCCAATTAACATATTAATTATCTTATTAAAGAAATTGAACTCACAACTCAAAGAAGGTCTTGAGTTCTGAAATCTGAGTTCTGAAATTGATTAGCTCGCCTCTGAAGTAGACAATTTGTTGTGGTTGTTATAAACTTGAATTGAATTGAGTTGATTAGCTTTTCTTTCTCCTAAATGGTGGCGTCTATTCTAGGTTGCAAGGTGATAGCATGACGGCCATGGTTCTAATTTTAATTAGGTTTTAGGGTTTGAGTCTACATGTGTTTATATAGAATTTAGAATTAATTTAGGCTATCCGATCAACCTAGAATTAACCTCAACCATTCGGACCAGATCAGAACTATCCAGAAACCCTAATGACTAAGCAAACAGTCACCAAATCGTCATCTCTCAAATCTTCTCGGGGGTTGGGGGGGCAGGTCGACCCCTAGGTCGACCCCCAGGTCGACCTGTGGTGGGGGGGGGGGGGGGAGGTCGACACTATGGTCGACCCCCTAGTCGACCTGGGTCCTGGGCGGGAATTTTCCCGCCCAGCCCGCTTCTGGCTTCAGGTTCGAAATTTGAATTTGTTTTTGAGCTGTTTGAATTTATTTAATTTTTTGGAAACTTCTGACAGCCATAACTTCGTCATACGAAGTCCAATTCATGCAAACTCGGACTCTATCTCAACCAGAATTCTGAGACAAACACAATGGCGTAACCCGTTTCCCTTGATTCTCACATTTAGAATTAAGTATTCTTTGATTTATTAGTTTATGTTAACAGAAAACACGGGGTGTTATATTCTCCCCTCTTTAAAGGATTCCGCCCCCGAAATCTCCAAGTTAAGGAGAATGCATATCCTAACATCCAATCATCCATCTATTCAACCATCAAACACAGACGTCCATTGTCCTTACAAAATTTCTAATGTTGTATGAACATATGCAATAAGTGTGTGTATATGTTCATTATCTAATGCAAAATCAGGCGGTCTACTGATTCAGTTGACCTCCTTAATGAAAATTATGATAGTGCCATGCGTTCATTATGTATGCGAAAGAATCCTATCGATACATATTATTTCTACATGTGTGCACAACCATTCATCAAAATGCAGCATCCATATGATAACACAACGATTATACATCCATAAATTTAAATATGCACACACATTTATATGCAACATGAAGGTGATTGAGCCGATCTAGTGCCTAAGGTGTGTGCATATGCATCCACGAGCAACCACTAGCAAACACTTGCATCCATTTGCATCCATCAAACATAACATGTCTCAAACACATGTTTCAACCATAGGGTTTTTCCCAACTAAAGATCGAAGATGTCATCGCAAAGATAATACTAAAAGATAGGACAAGTATCAACAAAGCGGTAGAAAAAGGAGAAATTAAAGCATACCCTCAAAAAGAAAGGGTACAGCGTACGCATCTTATCTTCCATCTCCCAAGTTGCGTCTCTTTGATCATCTCCCCATTGCACTTTGACCAACTTGACCTCTTTGTTGCGAAGCTTTTTGACCTCCGATCCGAGAATGCGTTTAGGAGCTCGTCTGATTGTGGCATTGCGCTCTACTTCCACTTCTTCGAGCATGCTCGGCTCTACCACTTCCGTCGTATCGTGTAAACACTTGCGCAAATGTGAAACGTGAAACATGTCATGAGCTCCGCTGAGCTTCTCTGTTAACTTTACTTTGTATGTCATCTATCCAATCCTCTCCATAATTGGAAAGGGTCCTACGAACCTCGGTGCCAACTTCCCTATTGATCCAAAGCGGACTACGTTTCTCAACGGTAACACCTTAATAAAAACCATGTTACCAATATCGAACTCAAGATCAGTTCGTCTCTTATCAGCATATGACTTATGCCGGTCCTGTGCTGTTTTCATTCGCCATCAAATCAGGTCTATCTTTTCCGAAGTCTCCCTAATCATGTCGGGTCCAAGCAAAACCTTATCCGTGGATTCCCACCAACATGTAGGTGATCAGCACGGTCGTCCATAAAGAGCCTCAAAAGGTTCCATGCCAATGCTAGCCTGAAAATTATTATTATAGGCGAACTCTACTAGTGGAAGGTGTTCTTTCCATGTTCCTTCAAAGTCTAGAATGCATAGCCTCAGAAGGTCTTCTAGAATCCGATTCACCCTCTCGGTCTGGCCGTCCATCTGAGGATGATAAGCGGTACTTAAGCATAATTATGTTCCAACCGCCTCTTGTAAGCTCTTCCAAAATTTTCTTTTGAAAATAGGATCTCTATCCCTCACAATGCTGGAGGGTATGCCGTGCAAACGAACTATCTATCGAAGGTAAACAGATGCTAACCAAGTGGCGGTCCTTCTACTTTTAACGAGAATAAAATGGGCACTTTTAGTAAGTCGGTCTACAATTACCCAAATCCCCGTATTACCCTTTCTCGATCTTGGTATCCCATCTACAAAATCGATGGAAACGCTTTCCCATTTCCAAAGCGGAATCTCTAAGGGATGGAGCAAACCTCCGGCTTCTTTTGCTCTGCGTTGACTTGCTGGCACACTAAGCATCTAGCTACGAACTCAGCCACGTCCTTCTTCATTCCGGCCCAAAAGAAAACTCGCTTTATATCCCTATACATCTTATCACCACCGGGATGTATGGTCATCTTAGAGTGGTGTGAGTCTTCAAGAATTGCCTTCTTCAAACTTTTGTCTTGTGGTATGCAAAGTCTTCCATCTCTACGTAGCCAACCTCTTTCATCTATAGCATATCTATCAAGATGTCTTGAGGACTCCGCTCCTATAAGCTTGCCTACTATCTCAACCAACTGCAGGTCGTTCCGCTGTGCCTCTCCAACTCGACCCAAAAGTGTAGGTTGCACCTCTAACGATGCCAACAATCCGGGTACATAATCGATAGAGGGTCTGAAGTCAAAGGAAGATATATACTTCAAGCTCTGCCGCTCTACAAGCAAAGGACGTAGAGTTAACTTCTTTCTACTTAAGGCGTCGGCTACAACGTTACCCTTGCCATGGGTATATGCGATGTCAAAATCGTAGGATGCCAAAAACTCCATCCATCTCCGTTGCCTCAAGTTTAGGTCCTTCTGAGAGAACAACTACTTTAGCGACTTATGGTTTGTATACAACTCAAACCTTTCGCCAAGGAAATAATGACGCCACGACTTTAGCGTAAAACTATGGTCGCCAACTCTAAGTCGTTGGTAGGGTAATTTTTCTCGTGGGCTTTCAACTGTCCTCCACCATAGCATATCACCCTTCCCTCTTGCATTAAAACTGCGCCAAGCCCTGTCCCGCAAGCATCGGTATATACAATGAATGAAAGTCTTACTTCCGTCTGGCAAAACTAAAACTAGAGCCGTCGTCAAAGCTCTCTTTAGACGTTGGAAAGCATCGTCACAGTCTACGTCCCAAGTAAAAGTCAAATTCTTCTTCATTAATCGAGTGAGAGGGGCTGATATCTTCGCGAAGTCCTTAATCAACTTCCTATAATAGCCAGCCATCCCTAAAAAGCTTCTTACTTCGGTTGCGTTCTTAGGCGTTTTCCAATCTTGGATTGCCACTACCTTGGCGGGATCCACAGCTATCCCTTCCTTAGAGACCACGTGTCCTAAGAACCTCACTTCTCTTCTCCAAAAATGGCACTTCGAGAAATTAGCTTTTAGCTGATGCGCTCAAAGTGTCTCTAAGACTTCCCTAAGATGTAGGGCAAGCTCTTCTTCATTTTTAGAGAAAACCAAAATATCGTCTACAAAGACTACCACAAACTTGTTCAGAAACTCACTAAACACCCTACTCATTAAGTCAACAAAGTATGCGGGTGCATTCGTCAAACCAAAAGGCATGACGAGCCACTCGAAGAAACCGTCAGGAGTTCTAAATGCAGTCTTATCGATGCTATATTCAGCCATCCTTAGCTGATGAAACCCTGTGGCCAAATCCAGTTGCAAGAAAACCGAAGCACCCACCAACTGATCGAATAAATCGTCTATCCTCGGTAACGGGTGTCTTTTCTTCTTTGTTAGCTTATTCAGCTCTCTATAGTCCACGCACGATCTATGTGAACCATCAGCTTTTGTAGCAAAAACGACTGGAGCACCCCACTCTGAAATACTTCTTCTTATGAACCCCTTCTCAAGCAATTCTTTCACTTTCTTACTGAGTTCTCTTCCCTCTCTCGGAGCCATGTGGCGCACTGGTAATGCAATTGGCTTCGCATTATCCACTAAGTATATTCGAAAGTCTATCTCACGCCTCGGGGGTAAACCTCGAACCTCATCGAAGACGTCACTATATTCATGGACCACACGAACAGATTTCAAATCATCATTGGATGCGTCTAGGGATTCTAGGTAGCTAAGCATTACCAGACCTCTAGGGTCACAAGAAATATCAAGGGTTTTTCCACACTGAGTCAATAATCTAACTACCATTCTTTCACAATATAGGATGGCCCCATATCTAGTTAGCCAATCCATACCTAGAATCAAGACGTAGCCCATGAAGCGAAGATCAAAGGCGTTAGATTCAAACCCAACGCCCAAGATAGACACTCTCAAATCCCGGCAAATCATAGAAAGATGAGCCGAACCACCAATAGGATTTGAGACTACTATGGGATCCGAAACTAGACTAGTATTTAGGTGCAGTGTTTCAACTAACGAAGTAGACACAAACGAGTGTGAAGCGCCAGAGTCAAACAAAGTACGAACGGGATGATCAAACAGAAAAACTAAACTTTCAGTGGAAATGTTTCTACCTCGTTCTTTCAGCAGTGGGACCGCGAGAGGCTGGACCTGCTCCCTTGCCTGGCCTGGTGCCATGAGAGCCTGAAGCTGCCCTCCAGAAGTTCTTTCCCCTTGTCCCTGTTTCCTTGGGCAGTCCTTAACTAGATGACCTGCCTCTCCACAGTGGAAACAGCCAGTCTTCTTCTTTTTCCTACAGTCTTTACTCAGATGGCCTGGTGTCCCACAATTAAAGCACTTCTTCTTTCCTTTGCCATTATTGTTCTTTCCGCTTTCTTGTTTTGTTGTTATGGTTTCTTTTGATCCCCTTCCTTCTCAGGTGCCTTATTAGCATTGGCGCCTTTCTCCTCTTCATGCATAAGCACCATGTCAACTAGTCTCCCAAACGTGGCCCCCATAGGGATGTGGGTCATAGCTAACCCATGTAGTGGCTCGTTCAAACCCTTAACAAATCTCAGGGCCTTCTTTTCGGGTGTATTCACCAAGTCCAAGCCAAATCTCACCAACTGATTGAAACTTGTTGATGTATTCTTTCACTGATAGATTCCCTTGCTTCAACGCCAAAAACCTTTCCATGTATAGATTCTCTTCAGCCCGTGAGAGAAACTTTGCCTCAAACCTACACCTGAAATCTGGCCATGTATCAACTGGATGCTCTCTATTAGTGACCTCCCACCAAAACGAGGCCTCATCCTTCATTAACCTGGAAGCTAACTGGACTTTTCTTCCATCTTCTACCTCAAAGATTCCAAACAATTCTTCCACCTCCTTTAGCAAATTTCGAGCTTTAACAAACGTCTCCGACCCGTGAAAAGGTTTCCCGCCCATTGCCCGAAAGTCCTTGCATATCTTTGCGAAAGTGTCAACACGGGGAGGAGGAGGAGGAGCATTTGCTGTGCCTGCGACATTGGCCCTAGCTTCCAGATACCTTCTAAACCATCCTGGTATCGGTATCCCCTCGGGTATCTCGGGAATTCCAGACATACTGAAAAGAAAAATGAAGAGATTCAAACGAAGTATTCGAAAGAAAGATATATGGCTCTTGGGGGTTATGTTTTCAAAATAAACTTTTCTCTTTAAAATACTTCCCTTAAAACGTACTTTTGAAAGTATTTCTTTATAAAAGTGCTTTTGAAAAATAGTTTTTCAAAATTCATATATGTTATGGTAACCTTCATCTCTGATACAACGTGTGACACCCCATGTCCATTAATGTCACTCACAAAGGGAATGCATTAACTTCTATGGAGCGTTTTAAGTGTGTATAGAACAGAAACTTAACAACAAGACAGATATAAAATAGTACTTAAAAATTTAAAACTTTATTCATTGCAGCGGTAACAGATAAGTTGGATTACATCATCAAAAACAAAAGACTAGAGTCAAGTACATAATATCCATCTTGATTAAATCAAAGTACATAAAATGAAAGACATAACCCCAACATAAAATAGCCATAAATAAGATAGGCTGAACTTTTACTTCAACGATTCAAGTAAGTTACAAAGAAAGGGATAAAGCTGTCCAAATCAAGCTCCACTAGTGCTAGTCCCACCCTGAGCACATGGGGGGAAAGGGAAGAAAAGAGGTGGAAACAAGAGGGTCATACATAAAGTCTTGCAAGTGCAATAACTTTAACAATATAATCATTAAGTAACAAGGATAAGACATAAGCTGGAAAGTAAGGAAATGACTATGAGCCAATGGGTATGACAAAGCAAACAAAGGAAATAAGATGAACAAAGATAACGTTAAAGGCACCCCTAATCACTATAGGATAATTACTATACTACACCACCACTAGTCACCCTAAAAGTTGATCCCGCCTACAGAACTTAATAATGATAATGGTAGTTTGTGTACCCCTAACTACCTTCATAGGTGTCGTCTGCCCCTATCTCCACTAGGTGTACCCACTACCCCCATTCGATCGGCTCCCTAACTCGTAGATACCCGTGCTGGCCCCACAGTGGGGTGTATCACTCCTCAAAGTGGCAACCCGATACCACTAAGAATGCACGGCTTATATCTACACGATGCAACAATGTCTTACCTACCAACCCGGGCCCACACATGCATATGAACCCGTTGGACTTGTGTTGCCACCGCTAACCCGTTTTGACCTCTTACAATCAAATCCAGTATGCGTGTCCCGTCCTAGACTTGGGTCGAGACCACAAAGATACTTAATGGGTTACTGGTTTGAAAAGGGCCCCCATGCATGACACAAGCTTTCCAACTATGCTTGGTCCCCTCTAAGATTTATTCCCCACTTAACCCCATTCTTATTCATGTCTTCTTACATGTTTCAATCTTGGTTAAGTGCATCTAATCATATTTCAAATAACACCCAAGGCACCCACTAAATTCCACATGCCACCCAAGGCACCCACTTAACCCCCTCATGTCCCACTACATGTTTATTTGGTTAAGTGTTTCTTAATTCATTAAGACCGTAACCTTGTAAAGACCTCCCACATTAGACTGGAATTTGTGGCAGCTAGATTTGTCGGGCGGATCTGGGCAGTCTTACACCACAAACGAGCCTAACATCTTGTCTTTACAACTGTTACACATTTAATTCATGCCTTTGACCTCTCATATTTGACTGGCATTTGTGGCAGCTGGATTTGCCGGGCGGGTCCGGGCAGTCTTACACCACAAAAGAGTCTAACCTCGTGTCTTAGGCGGTTTATTATTACATATCTTCATTTAAACCCAAATTGGATTATTATCCCTATTCGAATTTGTAAATAAATTCTAAATTCATTTATGTCCATAATTGTCTCAATTATGTCCATAAATACCAATTATGCCAATTAATATCTTAAATTTATTTTATGCCATTTTCAGGCCATCTATGCCAATTCTCAATAGGTGTATATTCAATATTACCCCCATCGTCCCCACGTTGTTCGTTCGTTTATCATGACATATACATATATTAGACTATAAACTAGTCTAATACATAAAAGGGAAGAAACATCACAAATTCTCATAACACCCAAAATAGATCTAACTTGTAAATAAGAATTACAACATTACTTTCTTAAACTTTGTTTAGTCACGAATCTAAACATAAACCTAAAAGGTGTGAACTTGCATGTATATGATATAGTTTTTCACTTAAAACTTGCATAGTCCATAATCACAAACTTGCATAAAACTATACATGTCATAAATCTAAACATAGGGGTGTAAACTTGCATATACGTGATATAGTTTTTGTAACACCCCATAATTCTATAACATTAAGTTTCACAAATTAAGGTATAATTAAATTTTAAAATAAGAATCAAGGGAAATAGGTTATGCAATTGCGTTTGTCTCGAAATTCTGCTTGGAAACGAGTCTGAGTTTTCGAAAAATGGAGTCCGTATGAGGAAGATATGACCCTCCGAAGTTTCAGAGATTTTCAGAATAAAAAACAGCTCGAAAATTCGAATTACAAACGCACAGGCAGGCTGGGCGGGAAAATTCCCGCCCAGGCCAGGTCGACCAGGGGGTCAACTATGTAGTCGACCCCCCCAACTAGGTCGACACTATAATCGACCTGGGTGTCGACCTAGTCACTTTTTCCCAGATTCAGTTCTGGGTGCATTTTGATGTATTTGGACTAGTTTTTGGGCGAGATTCGTAGTTTGGCACCTATATAAACAGCCCCCTAGCCTCATTCTCTTTACACCATTCTTCTCTAACCTTATGCTGCACAAATTCTTGATGGGCATGGCTCCTTCTTCTTTTCAAATTAAATTATAAATAAATTAAAATAAAAATGAAGATTATTTCTTGAAGACTACAGCTAGGAATTGCAAATTAGAGATTCAAATCAAGATTAAACCCTTAAGAAGAGAATCAAAGGCTAATTCAATGGTTGCGAGCAATGTCATGCAAATCATAGCAAATCACCAACGTTATCTTATTATCCTTTTCTAAAACTGATCGATGTAAGTCAGTTACTTTTTAGATTTGAACGCTTAGATCTATTTGTGACATGTAATTAAATGGATATGAGAATATGCCTAATCCTTTTCATTTGAATCTGTGCTTGTATATGCCTTTGGATCTGATTTAGGACTATTGTGGTTAATTACCATAAGACTATGCCTATGCCTATTACTATGAACATAAGACTATGTCTATGCCTATGACTATGAACATAAGACTATACATATGCCTATGACTACGAACATAAGACTATTGCCTATGACTATGATTCATAACTATGAGACCATGCCTAGGACTATTTTGTGGTTAATTGCCTGGGACTATTTTGTGGTTAATTGCCTAGGACTATTGTGGTTAATTGCCTATGACTATTATAGTTAGTTGCTTATGCCCATAACATCATAGTTACAAATCATGGTTGTATACCAAACTGGCATTATGTTGGATCAAATCACCTATGTCTCCCTTGATTATGTTGGATCTCATACTTAGGGTGTAATTTTCTTAGTTTATTCATATTCGCTATTATGTACACCAAACCGATTGGATCATTATCTTTGTATTTTTGTATTTTGGTTCGATTTTTTCATGCCTATGCTCTTATTTTAATTTTCGTGCTTATCCCCTGTTCCTTTTGTTAGTTTCATTTTATGAGTACCTAGAAACTTGTGAAATCATGTTATACGTACAACTATGGTGGGGGAATTTGGCGTAGCTTAATTTATATAATTTGGCATAACAAATATGTTGGCATAATATGAATTGGCTATAATAGTAAATATTACATGCATATTAGACTTGGGCGTATAATGGTAAATTCTTAATTGGCCTCAAAGTATGTAATTGGCATGTAAATAAAGTTTTGGGCATAAACTGTAAACTAGAATATTGAATCTAGTGTTAACTGATCTAATTTAGCATAAACTGCAAGTTGGGTTAAATGATAGGTAAATCAAGTTTTGGGCCTAGAATATAGGTATGTTAGTGGGCATGACAAATGAATAAGATATAGGCCAAATTTGTTTAAAAGAGTTGTTAGCAATTTACATATAGACAAAAAGGATAAATATGTAAATCTAGGAAAGACGAATATGCCTAACATGGGGTTAGATTGAGTTACGATATAAGACTGCCCGGAACCGCCCGGCAAATCTAACAACTGTAACAATAGCTATCTAATGTGGGTGGTTAAAGCATTGAGCCCAAAAGGACCCGAGGTTAGACTGAGTTGCGGTGTAAATCTTCCTGAAACCGACCAGCACCCCCAGTGACCGCAACAATATCTGTCTAATGTGAGTGGTTGGTGCTTTAAATGAATAATTTAAAGCTAAGTTATAGTTAATCTAGAATGGGAGGGTTAAGTCCATAGGAACACTTAACCAACTTAACATGTTAACAAGACAAGATTTGTAGGGGTTAAATAACCGTTATAACATGTTGACTAGACAAGTGGGTGAGGTTAAGAAAAGGTTTAACTGTTATAACATGTTAACTAGACTAGAAGGTGGGGTTAAGTAAAATACACTTAGCCAATATAACATGTTAACTAGACTAGAAGGTGGAGTTAAGTAAACTTAACCATCATAGTATGACAAATGAACAAGGTTAAGTTAAAACATGAAGGGACAACACTTAACCATTAGAACATGTGAATTAAGCAGATGTTAGGGTTAAGTTAACTAAGGGAACACTTAACCGTTATAACATGTTAGCTAAACAGATGGGCAGGGTTAAGTTAAAAGGAACACTTAACCAATACAAGATGAAGGGGTGGGGTTAAGTAATAAGAAATACTTAACCAATATAACTTGATTTGTGGTAGGGTTAAGTCGACATGAACTACTGATAACACTTAACCAGTTTAACATGACAAATGAATGGGTTAAGTTAACTTGAATTGACTAATGACACTTAACCAATCCAACTTGACGAGGAAAAGAACTAAGTAGTAAACCTTAGTTAAGAGGACTAAGTTGTAAAGCTTAGTTAAGAAAACGACGATTCAGGAAACTAAGTAGTAAACCTTAGTTAAGGGAACTAAGTAGTAAACCTTAGTAGTACACGAGAAGGAGCGAACGTCTATCTGATCTTAAAGAAGGCTCCAACAAACTGGGTTACGAAGCACGTGGCTTCGAGTGGATGTGAGGGTACTCTTGGTATCCCTCTGTAAGGCTACAGATGATCCGCCTGTGCTCATAGAGGTTAAGGTCTGCGTTAGAAGAACCAAGGGTATGCCTTGGTTGCAATATAAGGCAACTTAAAGACTAGGATGGACCAGCGTGATTCGACGAGACCAGTAGCCCTGTGACACCAACTCGTTGTCTTCCTACCATCTTGAGTCAATCGAGATAAGTGAAGCGAAAAGGCGGAGAACTCCAAAAGACCATATACTTGCTATCTAGTTATGGTTGTGGATGGCCATAGGTTAGTGGGGCATAGGGGGGCTGCGTATAGTTCTCATTTCTCAAGGTGTGCCTTTCATTAGTTAAGGGAGGGGTCAAGTGGGACCATAGCCACGGGAAAAACAGACCTTAGCATCTGCATCAGCAAATATCTGAAAGCTCCCGACTGAGTTCCGTGTTTCTTGATTTGCCCTGCCATGAGACTCGGGTCGCACATATATAGGACATGTGCATCTAGATAGCGATAACAATCCACGACACATACGTGGGGAAAGTCTAGGAACATATACCACTCTGGGTAGTGTGTCCTAGATTAGGGGCGTCGTTCTATAGGTAGCATAATCCCTAGTTGGACCTAGGTCGCGTAAACCCTGAATCTGAGAAGCATTAGATAAGTCGTGTAAAACCTAGTTGAATCTAGGAAGCACTCGATAGAAAAACCCTAGATTAGATCTAGGTAATAAATAATAGTTGTACACCTGAAGGCAACCACAATTACAGGGATTGGGAGCACGTTATCACTTTATAAAGATTACTAGTTGGGTCACTAGTTAGATGGTGCAGAGATATAGAAACCAGAATAATAGGGTAATCTCAAAGCAGAGAAAGTATGGAAGCAAATTCAGTTTATCAGTATATTCAGCTTGTCGGTAGATCCAGTTTATCAGTACATTCGGTTTTATCTTGCCTTAGCATATCTTGCGTTATCTTGTTAGCCCTACATCATGGTATTGTCTTGTATTCAGTTAATCCATGTCATGTTGTTTTTGCCTGTTCACATGCTGAAAGTTACTGAACTTACCAGACTTTATGTCTGACTCTGTTTTCTTTCGCTTTCTTGTCTTCCGTTCCCCCCTCCCCCCTAGGTCCGCAGGGAGGGAACGTTACTACTTAGCTCAGTTTTGTTTCCAAGCTTGAAGATTAGTCGAAGTTTTTCTTGGATTCTCTTTTCCATTGCTATGGCTGGCTTATACTACATTGGGGAATATAAATGTTATTTTATGCTTCTTTAATTTGTAAGACAGATATTCTGGTATTGGAAAACAATTGTTGTACAAACTATTTTATCAATAAAGTAAAGTTCTATTTTCCACTGTTTTAATTTTGTCTGTCTTGTAATTTATCTGTATCTTTTACCTATAACTCTCCACCGAAGTTAAGGCATTCCCTTTGTGAGTGACCTTAACGGATGTGGGGTATTACACGTGGTATCAGAGCTAAAGGTTACCGGATCAGATAAAAGATTTGAAAAATTATTTTCAACAGTTTTAAAAGAAGCATTTTCAAAAGAATAGTTTTGTTTTAAAGGCATATTCCCCAAAAGCCATACGCACTATCTTCTGATCCTCTGTTTGAATTCTTGTCCCCTTCTTTCTTGAGTCTTCAGGGCTCCTGGCTTTCTGGGAGATAACCTCATCGCGGCACGGTTCCGTAGGCTTGATAAGACTACGATACCTGTCAAAGGGAAAAGTAGTGCCCTACTTCCATATATAGCCATAGTAGTTTCACCTGCAGCTGGTTTTCTTCCAAGCTTTGAAGGGTTTTCCGTGCGATGGAGGCAGCTTTTGAAAAACTTGTCAATATGATTACACAGGGATGGTAAAGATGACGATGAGGGAGTTTGGCTAGGGAGCTCAACGTAAGGATGAGAAATTCATGGATATAAACTCGACTCACGAAGAAAGAAGGAATTATAAAACCTAAGGCGAGAGGAATTATCTTTTCCATGGTATAATGGGGCATATAATTAATGACAAGGGCAAGGACGAGGAACAGGATTTTCAGAAGGGAGAGTGCATGCTTCCACCACCAGAATACCTGAGAGAGAGATAGTAAAAGTCTATGTTGGAAAAGTTTAGCTTTTCGTTTTGATCAACCAGTTAGTACCCTTTTGATCATAGTGCTTCACATTTGTTCATATCTACTTCCACATTTGAGTCTCTGCACCTTAGTACTTGTATAGTAGAAGATCCCATTAGTGTCTCAAATCCAATTGGTGGTTCAGCCAGTTTACCTTTGGTTTGTAAGGATTTGAGAATAACTATATTAAGTGTTGAGTTTAAGCGTAATGCTTATGTTTATGGGCTATGAGTTGATCCTAGGCAAGGGTTGGTTGGCTAGTAATTCTGAAAGGAGGGTAGTTAGACTTTTGACTTGCCTGGGAAATACCCTCGAGATTCCGTGTAAAGAATCAGTTAGGCTTAGCTAGCTAGGATCGCTTAATGCATTTATCGATAATTTGCAATCCGTTAGGGTAGTCCATAAGTACGCAGATGTTTTTGATTAGATTAGGAGTTTACCCTAAAACGCGGGATAGACTTCCGCATGTATCCAGTTGACAATGAAAAGCCAGCTATCCGATCTATGATAGTTTTGGAAATGGAGGTCAAGAAGCTTCGCAATCATGAAGATTAATTAGATAAGGTACATAATAATGAAGCTCAAGAAGATGCGACTTAGAAGACTGAAGACTAGATACACGCATCATACCCTTTTTCTTAAGGGTACATCCTTGATCTCTTTTTCTAGGAATTTTATACATATTTTCTAGCTTTTAAGGTATATCCTCTAGGGCATATCATCGATCCTTAGGTAAAAGCCAATGGATGTAAACATGTATTTGAAACATGTTATGATTGATGGTTGCAAATGGTTGCTCGTGGATGCATATACACACCATAGGCGCTAGAACGACTCAATCACTTTTATATTACATTCGCATATATGTATTTGCTTAACGGATTTAACTTGATATGTTATCATATGGATGTTGCATATGGATGAATGGCTATGCACACATGTAGTATTTACATAACTACGGATGCTTGCATACATGATTGGACGCATGGCACTGACACAATTCGTATTAAGGACATCAACTGAATCAGTAGACCGCCTGATTTTGCATTAGATAAAGACATATACACACTATGCATATGAACATGAAAGCATTAGAAATCTTTTTAAGGACAATGAATGCCTGTGATTGAATGGTTGAGTAGATGGGTGATTGGATGGTAGGACACATTCTTCCTAACTTGAAGATTTCGGGGACGAAATCCATTTAAGAGGGGGAGAACGTAACACCCCATAATTCTGTAACATTAAATTTTGCAAATTAAAGTATAATTAAATTTTAAAATAAGAATCAAGGGAAACGGGTTGTGCCATTGCGTTCGTCTCGAAATTATGCTTGGAAACGAGTCCGAGTTTTCGAGAAAAGGAGTCCGTATGAGGAAGATATGACCCTCCGAAGTTTCAAAGATTTTCAGAAAAAAAAAACAACTCGAAAATTAGAATTTCAAATGCACAGGCAGGCTGGACGGGAAAATTCCCGCCCAGGCCAGGTCGACCAGGGGGTCGACCAGGGGGTCGACTATGTAGTCGACCCCCTCCCCCAACCAGGTCGACACTATAGTCGACCTGGGTGTCGACCTGGTCACTTTTTCCCAGATTCAGTTCTGGGTGCATTTTGATGTATTTGGACTAATTTTTGGGCGAGATTCATAGTTTGGCACCTATATAAATAGCCCCCTAGCCTCATTCTCTTTACACCTTTCTTCTCTAACCTTATGCTGCACAAATTCTTGATGGACATGGCTCCTTCTTCTTTAAATTAAATTATAAATAAATTAAAATAAAACACGAAGATTATTTCTTGAAGACTACGGGTAGGAATTTCAAATTGGAGATTCAAATCAAGATTAAAGCTTTAAGAAGGGAATCAAAGGCTAATTCAATGGTTGTGAGCAACGTCATGCAAATCATAGCAAATCACCAACGTTATCTTATTATCCTTTTCTAAAACCGATCGATGTAAGTCAGTTACTTTTTAGATTTGAACGCTTAGATCTATTTATGACATGTAATTAAATGGATATGAGAATATGTCTGATCCTTTTCGTTTGAATCTGTGCTTGTATATACCTTTGGATCTGATTCAGGACTATTGTGGTTAATTACCATAAGAATATGCCTATGCCTATGACTATGAACATAAGACTATGCCTATGCCTATGACTATGAACATAAGACTATGCCTATGCCTATGACTACGAACATAAGAATTTTGTCTATGACTATGATTCATAACTATGAGACCATGCCTAGGACTATTTTGTGGTTAATTGCCCAGGACTATTTTGTGGTAAATTGCCTAGGACTATTGTGGTTAATTGCCTAGGACTATTGTGGTTAATTGCCTATGACTATTATGGTTAGTTGCTTATGCCCATAACATTATAGTTACAAATCATGATTGTATACTGGACTGGCATTATGTTGGATCAAATCACCTATGTCTCCCTTGATTATGTTGGATCTCATACTTAGGGTGTAATTTGCTTAGTTTATTCCTGTTCGTTATTATGTACACCAAACCCATTGGATCCATTATCTTTGTATTTTTGTATTTTGGTTCGCTTTTTCCATGCCTATGCTCTTATGTCAATTTTCGTGCTTATCCCCTGTTCCTTTTGTTAGTTTCATTTCATGAGTACCTAGAAATTTGTGAAATCATGTTATACGTACGACTATGGCGAGGGAATTTGGCGTAGCTTAATTTATATAATTTGGCATAACAAATATGTTGGTATAATCTGAATTGGCTATAATAGTAAATATTACATGCATATTAGAGTTGGGCGTATAATGGTAAATTGTTAATTGGCCACAAAGTATGTAATTGGCATGTAAACCAAGATTTGGGCATAAACTGTAAACTTGAATATTGAATCTAATATTAACTGATCTAATTTAGCATAAACTGCAAGTTGGGTTAAATGATAGGTAAATCAAGATGTGGGCCTAGAATATAGGTATGTTAGTGGGCATGACAAATGAATATGATATAGGCCAAATTTGTTTAAAAGAGTTGTTAGTAATTTACATATAGACAAAAAGGATAAATATGTAAATCTAGGAAAGACGAATATGCCTAACCCGAGGTTAGATTGAGTTACGGTAAAAGACTGCCCGGAACCGCCCGGCAAATCCAGCAACTGTAACAATACCTATCTAATGTGGGTGGTTAGAGCATTGAGCCCAAAAGGACCCGAGGTTAGACTGAGCTGCGGTGTAAATCTGCCCGGAATCGACCGGCACATCCAGTAACCGCAACAATATATGTCTAATGTGAGTGGTTGGTGCTTTAAATGAATAATTTAAAGCTAAGAAACAGTTAAGCTAGAATGGGAGGGTTAAGTCCATAGGAACACTTAACCAACTTAACATGTTAACAAGACAATATTTGTAGGGGTTAAATAACCTTTATAACATGTTGACTAGACAAGTGGGTGAAGTTAAGAAAAGGTTTAACCGGTATAACACGTTAACTAGACTAGAAGGTGGTGTTAAGTAAAATACACTTAGCCAATATAACATGTTAACTAGACTAAAAGGTGGAGTTAAGTAAACTTAACCATCATAGTGTGACAAATGAACAAGGTTAAGTTAAAACATGAAGGGACAACACTTAACCATTAGAACATGTGAATTAAACAGATATTAGTTTTAAGTTAACTAAGAGAACACTTAACTGTTATAACATGTTAGTTAAACATATGGGCAGGGTTAAGTTAAAATGAACACTTAACCAATACAATATGAAGGGGTGGGGTTAAGTAATAAGAAATACTTAACCAATATAACTTGATTTGTGGTAGGATTAAGTCAACATGAACTACTGATAAAACTTAACCAGTTTAACATGACAAATGAAGGGGTTAAATTTACTTGAATTGACTAATGACACTTAACCAATCCAACTTGACGAGGAAAAGAACTAAGTAGTAAACCTTAGTTAAAAGGACTAAGTTGTAAACCTTAGTTAAGAAAATGACGATTCACGAAACTAAGTAGTAAACGTTAGTTAAGGGAACTAAGTAGTAAACCTTAGTAGAACACGAAAAGGAGAGAACGTCCATCTAATCTTAAATAAGGCTCCAACAAACTGGGTTACGAAGCACGCGGCTTCGAGGGGACGTGAGGGTACTCTTGGTATCCCTCTGTGAGGCTGCAGATGATCCGCCTGGGCTCACAGAGGTTAAGGTCTGCATTAGAAGAACCAAGGGTATGCCTTGGTTGCAATATAAGGCAACATAAAGATTAGGATGGACCAACGTGATTCAGCGAGACCAGTAGCCCTGTGATAGCAACTCATCGTCTACCTACCATCTTGAGTCAATCGATATACATGAAGCGAAAAGGCGGAGAAGACCATATACTTGCTATCTAGTTATGGTTGCGGATGGCCATAGGTTAGTGGGGGCATAGGGGGGCCTGCGTATAGTTCTCATTTTTCAAGATGTGCCATTCATTAGTTGAGGGAGGGGTCAAGTGGGACCATAGCCACTGGAAAAACAGACCTTAGCATCTGCATCGGCAGATATCTGAAAGCTCCCGACCGAGTTCTGTGTTTCTTGATTTGCCTGCCATGAGACTCAGGTCGCACATATAGAGGACATGTGCATCTAGACAGCGATAACGATCCACGACACATACGTGGGGAAAGTCTAGGAACATATACCACTCTAGGTAGTGTGTCCTAGATTGGGGGCGTCGTTCGATAGGTGGCATAATCCCTAGTTGAACCTAGGGTGCGTAAACCCTGAATCTGAGAAGCATTAGATAAGTCGCGTAAACCCTTGTTGAATCTAGGAAGCACTCGATAGAAAAACCCTAGATTTGATCTAGGTAATAAATAATAGATGTACTCATGAAGGCAACCACAATTACAGGGATTGGGAGCACGTTATCACTTTATAAACATTACTAATTGGGTCACTAGTTAGGTGGTGCAGAGATATAGAAACCAGAATAACAAGGTAATCGCAAAGCAGAGAAAGTATGGAATCATATTCAGATTATCAGTATATTCAGCTTGTCGGTAGATCTTGTTTATCAGTACATTCAGTTTTATCTTGCCTTAGCATATCTTGGGTTATCTTGTTAGCCCAATCATCATGGTATTGTCTTGTATTCAGTTAATCCATGTCATGTTGTTTTTACCTGTTCACATGCTGAAAGTTACTGAACTTACCAGACTTTATGTCTGACTCTGTTTTCTTTCGCTTTCTTGTCTTCCGCCCCTCCCCCCCAGATCCGGAGGGAGGGAACGTTACTACTCAGCTCAGTTTTCTTTCCAAGCTTGAAGATTAGTCGAAGTTTTTCTTGGATTCTCTTTTCCATTGCTATGGCTGGCTCATACTACATTGGGGAATGTAAATGTTATTTTATGCTTCTTTAATTTGTAAGAAGATATTCTGATATTGAAAAACAATTGTTGTACAAACTATTTTATCAATAAAGTAAAGTTCTATTTTCCGTTGTTTTAATTTTGTCTGTCTTGTAATTTATTTGCATCTTTTACCTATAACTCTCCACCGAAGTTAAGGCATTCCCTTTGTGAGTGACCTTAACGGATGTGGGGTGTTACAGTTTTTCACTTAAAACTTGCATAAGCCACAATCACAAACTTGCATAAAACGATGTATGTCATTGATCTAAATCTAAAGGATGAACTTGCATATATGTGAATCCAATTTCTACCTAAACTTGCATATAATCACTTTATTTGATTCACATGTAAACTTGTATACAATTCACATAGAAACTAGCATATAATCTACACCCAAACTTGCATATAAAATGATGTCAAACGTGAATCAAGATGAACATAGATGATTTAGCATATGAAAAGGGATCCACAACATAACTATCATGATAAACGACTAGCGTATATTCACAAAAGATTACATTTTTCCAATGATTCAAAAACATAGCCATATAACCCAATTTATATCTCAACTCAATTAACTTATTAATTATCTTATTAAAGAAATTGAACTCACAACTCAAATAAGGTATTGAGTTCTGAAATCTAAGTTCTGAAATTGATTTAGCTCGCCTCTGAAGTAGATAATTTGTTGTTGTTGTTATAAACTTCAATTGAATTGAGTTGATTAGCTTTTCTTTCTCCTAAATGGTGGCGGCTACTCTAGGTTGCAAGGTGATAGCATGACGGCCATGGTTCTAATTTTAATTAGGTTTTAGGGTTTGAGTCTACATGTGTTTATATAGAATTTAGAAATAATTTAGGCCATCTAATCAACCTAGAATTAACCTCAGCCATTCAGACCAGATCAGAACTATCCAGAAACCCTAATGACTCAGCAAACAGTCACCAAATCGTCATCTCTCAAATCTGCCTTAGGGGGGTGGGGGGCAGGTCGACCCCAAGGTCGACCCCCAGGTCAACCTGTGGGAGGGGGGAGGTTGAAACTAGGGTCGACTCCCTGGTCGACCTGGGTCCTGGGCGGGAATTTTCCCGCCCAACCCGGTTCTGGCTTCTGGTTCGAAATTTGAATTTGTTTTCGAGCTGTTTGAATTTATTTAATTTTCTGGAAACTACCGACAGCCATAACTTCTTCATACGAAGTCTAATTCATGCAAACTCGGACTTTATCTCAACCAGAATTCCGAGATGAACACAATGGCATAACCCGTTTCCCATGATTCTCACATTTAGAATTAAGTATTCTTTGATTTATTAGTTTATGTTAACAGAAAACACGGGGTGTTACACATCACACGTCCAACCCAAATATCACGAAAATATGAATCATTTTTTTTAAGAAGAAAAAGGTAGAAGAAGAACCGAAATAACAATACAAAATCTCACATTGCAGCAAAACAAAATATACTATATAACAGCTTTTGAAATACAAAATTTGTACTGTAGACGCATGTCATTATCAGAGTACATTACTTACAACACAGCGGCACAAAACTCTATATAACTAATACTGAAGCCTCCTGCTCCAAGCTCCTTCAGATAAAACTGTAAAATCCTGAACTACTTGACTGCACATACAAATTTAGGCACCCAAGAGTTTAGGTAAAATAAAACAAAATAAACTCCGGGTCAGTCATGGGACTGGTATGAGTAAACAATTTAAAACAGTTTGAGAAACTAAACGATATCTCATAAGACCACGCCGTATAACACGGAATGGGTTTTTCCCTTATGAGAATCCAAAATAATCTTTATATCAAACTCTTTTGATATTATAATAGTGTCTAAATAAAATAAATAACAATCTAGTGGAACGCTTGCATCTCACGTTCCACATATATAATATAAAATCATAAACCGCGGGCTCTTATTGGATATTGGATTCCGACTATGACAAGGTATGGAACCACCTGTCGCTGGTGTATCTCTAGAGGAGAATACACCGAGTTCAACAAGAACATCTTGCAACTCAGCCACACATGACCGACCACTCATTTCGCTTGAGTGTATCGAATGTATACCACCAACGGTTGGGATCAGCAACTGTTTCCCGAATGGGACAACATCGATTTGATTTAAGAATAAAAATGGAATTTCTCTAGATAGGTGATGATACACCCTAATGGGAGCTAAATCACATAGCCATGCTGCTTGCCCGATTTTTGTCATTTCCCGGTTGTTGAGACTTGAGGTTACGATTACTTCTCTCATTGATAACACAATTACTTTGAATGCCACATTATCAGATCCGTTAATCATTAATTGGGTTTGCACAAATATTCTGAATATTATGCTAAGGGAATAAATCCGTTGCCACCATATATATTTGTACAGCCCAACATATGCGATCATTGGAAATACTTTGTCAGACATTCGTCCATATACGTTCGTTCTGGGATTGAACGAAACCGGAGGCACTATTCCATACATCCAGCCTAGGCAATCTCTACCTAGGATTTATACAACAGTCCTTGCACTTTACTCCGTCTTCAATTATCTTTGGCATACATGATTCGCAACGCTTATGCCAATACGGAGTGGTTCTTCGGATAATAATCCAACTAGTCTCTCCATATTAACAACGTTAAAATGGTCAAAACTTTGATAATCGGTGATTTAACTATCAAATGAAAAATGTCCGTGTACAGACAACATTCTTATTTCCAAATGGAAATTCTATCGATTAATCATATATATATATATATACACATATATATATATATATTCACAGTTTCTTATTCTCTCTATTTAGAAAAATATACATTATTAATATTGGAAAACATTTTCATCTCTTACTCACGCATCACTACCATTCCACAACTATTAGTCCCTAACTCTAAACTAGTAAGAGAACAATTCTCTAAGTATCAATCCCGAAGGCCGAAACAAACATCAGATCGATACTCAGAAAACTATTCAACTTAACTAATTTCTAATTAGTTTCTAATTTGTTTAACTCTATTTGATTAACTCTATTTCTTTTAAATCGTTGTTCACTTTTAAAACATATACCTCCCAGGATTTTATAAAATTCCTGTTTGTTTATAATATTCTATTTTTAAGTTCGTTTCATTATTGAATTGTATATATATATATATCGATATATCGATTTCTAGTTTATCAAATCTTTTTAAAATATTATAACTTCTTAAATTTCCAGAAAAATTCGCCGTAACCTCCTTTGTACGGGGTTACCGGAAAAAGTCAAACCTTGCCACACAGGCCTCTCCATTCAAAAAGAAAAAGAAATAGCCGAGCGTCTTGCCGATATTGCGAATAGAATCTCATATTCAATTTAAATACATACCTTTGTGTCGAGCATTCTATTTATATCTCTTCTGATACTTTATTCCAAACCTGTCTCATGTATATTCATACATTTCTAATTCATTTCAACTTAATACAATTATTTTAACTCAATTCATTAATTAATTCATTAATCAACTCTTTTGCCTATTTCACTTCCATATTTGAATATAACATGTTCAAAAAAAATTAACTTACTTATAAACAAATCAAATTCTATTTTCCAATTCAGGTTTCATATTCGATTTGAATATGAAGTCATGAGTTTAATTTACTTATACAAAGTCAACTTGATTCAATCGTTTTAACTTGATTTGTTAATTAGTTTGCTAATTAACTCTTTTGCTTATTTCACTAGATTTGTAAATATCATTTATAAATTAACTTGTTCATTACCTATCTTAACCCAAGTCTTCATTTCAAACCTATTTGAAACTTAATCTTTTTATTTACAAACACCATTTATTTTACTTGTTTATATATTAAACAAGTCTCGCTTTCAAATTCATTTGAAATAAATATTTCTACTTTGGAAAAATAAATTTCCCTTTTCAAATTTACACTTGTATTTATATTCCCTGATTTATCCAATGATAATTCATTTCACTTCCTTTATAAACTTCGTTTATAAATGAACTGCTTGTTTAAATTATTCAAAACAAGTTAATATTTTTGTTCTATTCAAATTTCAAATTCAATTTTAGAAAAGTAGAATTTCATTTTTAAAACTGGAAATTTCCATTCCACGATATTTTTAAATATCAACATTTAGGCCCAGTGGTAATTAAACACCCAAAACAACCAATTATTTATTTCAGGTTTTCTAACACATCATATATGACAGTATATATGCAAACAAATAAAAAAAACAGATAATATATTTTTGAGGAATCCTGTTGGATCCCTACACCCTGTTTTCCTGCATCCACATATGTTAGTCAACAGAAATAATGCCCATCCTGCTTCGTGGCAGGATATCGCGGTACAGAAGGTCATCCACTATCATAGCATGGGGCGTATAGGTAAATCATCCGCTAATGGTACCGTGGGCATCCGCTAATGATACTGCGGGAACAATCCAACCACCTAACCAATATATATAATAGTCAACCCTAAATAACTAGTATATTTAAAACAACCAGAAAGCATTCAAACAAGCAACAAACAATTATTTTTAACAAATAAAAGTAACTCCAAATAAAGAGGTGAGTGAGATTTACTCATAGTGTATTTTTCGTTTGTCGAACATCCAATTAAATTCCATTTCGTAGTCTTCGCCAATACTGTTTTTGATGCAACTTGAAATTGCAAAAATATGATATCATATGAAACAGATAATCTTTTTTAAAAGATATGACATATTTTATATAAATCTAAATTAAATTTCAATTTTCTAATTACCTTCTTTTTCCAATTCAAAACTCAGACCACACCTTCCCATCACTCCAATTAGTTTGTACTTAAATATTGTTGAGATGTTTCCGACGTACTTCGTTATCCTTGAAATCTAAAATTGTAAAACAGTGGTTTTTTTTTTCAAGTTGTATAAAGTATAAATTAACCATTTTTAACTAATAAATTTTTACCTTAATCCAATTCTTAAATCCTTTCTCCAATCAAAAGGACACACTCCAGTAACACCACCAAAGTCGGCTTCTTTCCTGTGTTGTCGCTTTCCTTTTATAGCCATTTCAACTTCTTGTTCTTTCCTCCCTACTGTACAAATCCATCTGTAGTTCAACCCAACCAATTTATTGTAAAATACCAAAACTCCTTTTCCAATCCAAATCACGAAACCCGCCTCCACATAACTGTCATCAAGGATCCGACCTTGGTGACTTCTTAGAAATCATGACCTGTAGATGCACATCGACATCACCATGTTTTGCTTCAAAATCCCTATCGCTCAACTCACCAATGATCAACTCGCCCTCTCCCATAAGTTGCGACTCCATGACCTCAACCCATTGCAGAAAACGCTGCATCTCCCAGTTCGAACTCCTTAAATTCTCTATTATCGACCCCTAAGTTGACCACGTTCTTCCATGTATACTTCGCACCATTCTAGGTTCAACCGCACACCTCTGCAAACCCCTAAATCACCCATTTCGGCATCGCTACCTTCATCTTGACTTCTACTACAACAAAAACCTATTGCATCTACCAATGGCGCACCCCATCGATCAACGCTAACCCCCACAACTTCGCACCACCCATGATAGAATCACTACGCACGAGCGCCTCCCTAAGTTGCGAACGCCTAAGTCAACGTCGAGCTTCAGGACCCTTTTGTTGGTTGTTTGGAACGCGATTTCATGGTCTCGGATGATTCAGGAAATCTAGCGATATTTGTTTTCGATTTCTTTTTTTATAAAAAGAACGGAGAACGAGAGTGGGGAAATAAAAAAGGAGATTTCGTTCTGATGAAATGAAATAAGGGAAGGGAGTGTATCGGCTGTCAGTCAGAGATGGCCATTTGATTTGTGGAGATAAAGAGGGGGACGTGTTCTTCTTTCCCGCTTATGATTTGTGCGGCCATTATTTTTCCTCCTTGTTGTTTTATTTATGTCCACACAACAAAGGAATGATATTATATTTAAAATTAGTTTGATCCCGTGTCCTTAATTTAAAATACTCCATGATTCTGAATCCCTCTCTGAACCCAACAACTGACATTATTAGGGTTATTCCTATATTCTGGACCCATTGGAACAGTTTCCGATGTCTCATTTGATCGTCTGGAAACGATATTAATTTAAATTGATATAAATTAAATTCAACAAAAATAAATTCCTTGATACTAAATAATTATTATCGTCGATTTAAATTGCAATGTAATTCCTAAAAATTCTTTGAATTAATCTGACTCCGATTCAATTTCAAATTGAATTTTATTTCAGGTTCTCATTTTACGATAATTTAATATATACGATATTAAATCGAAATCGATTTTTAAATTGATAACTTAATATAAAATTCCATTTATATTATCAATCCAATATTTAAATCCATATTAAATATTTAAAATTAGCTCAACAGAAATCTGGGTCATTACACAGGTAATATATGTTTTGCTTAACTACAATTTGGCTAATGTTATGCATAACATGTGTAACCCCATTATGGTAGATATGTCGTTGCCAACATGTTTGTAACGAACCAACAAACCCCCATCTTGATCATCGACACAAATACGATGTCGACTAACCAAGCACTGGAAATTACCGTATCATTAATAGAAAGAAACTGGTGGTAAGAAATAAAAAGAAAGAAAAGTTAGAATAGAAGAAAAGAAGATCATAATGACCACAAAATCAGAGCAGACACAAATCTCACTGCGGAACAAATAAAATATATTATATAACATAACTTTTGAAATACAGATATATATACTATATATACATACCATTATCAGAGTACAACACAACAGAAGTAAACTGTAGATATCTAATACTAAAGCCTCTTGCTCTATGCTCCTCCAAGTGTATTTGTAAAATCCCAACTACTTGACTGCATGTACAAATTCAGGCACCCAAGAGTTTAAGGAAAAACAAAACAAAATAAACTATGGGTCACTCATGGGACTGGTGTGAGTAAAATTCAACCACTTGATTCAAATGTTAAAAATCCTTTTAAAAGAAACAATAATCGTAAGACCGATACACACATAAACATGGATGGTTTTTACCTTACAATAACCCAAAACATTCCTTGTATCAATAATGCTTTGATATTATAATAGTGTCTAATCAAATAAATACCAATCTAGTCGAATGCTTGCATCTCACGCTCCACATATATAGTACACAATCACAAACCGCAGGTGCTTATTGCGTAATGTATTTCCAACTATGACGATGTATGGAACCACCTTCTAATAGTGTATCTCTATAAAGGAATACACTGGGTTCAACAACAACATCTTGTAACCCGGCCATACATAACCGACCATTCATCTCACTTGAGTGTAACGAATGTATTACCACAAATGGTTATGATCAACAACCGTTACTGAAAGCATACAACGGCGATAGAATAAGAAACATATGAATTTTCTCTAGATCAGATGATAATACACCCTAATGGGTGCGACCCGCATAGCCATACAACCTGCTCGATTTTTGTCATCTTCCTGGTTGATGAGGCTTAAGGCTATGTCTTACCATTATCACACCATACCATCATTCACTTTGAATTTGCATCATCATATTCATCAAATCACTAATTGACATCTCTAAAAATACATTGGGTGTTAATCTAAGAGAAGTTTCCTTCTCCGCCACCAACTATGGTACATTTTAAGAAATCAATGGATGTGAACAGCTGAAAATACTCTGTCAGACATATGTGCATATAAGTTTCCCGGGGATTGGACAAACCGTAGGCACCATTTCATCAATTCATCTTAGGAAATATCTACCTAGGATCAACAAAACAGCCCATGCATTTTACTCCATATTAAATCATCTTCAGCATAATTTGATTCACAATGCTTATGCCCATACAGAGTGGTCTTCGATAATTAGATCTGATTTCGGTCTCTTCGCATTGTCAATGAAATATAAAATGAGCTTAAACTTTGATAATCGGATATTTAACTATCAAAGGAAACATTCGTACAACCAACGATCATATTTCCAAATCGAAATTCTACTGATCAAGCATCAAGCAACATCGAGCCCTTTAAATTTATTTGTTATTAATTTATCATTTCCTAATTTCTCGTTTTTCCCTTTTCCATACATTTCCTGAGATATCTTTCAAAACCCATTTAGCCTCTTATGATTCTTGGAAAATGTTTGCATCTAACATAAACTATTTAGTTTCTATATTCCAAAAAATATCTGTTATCACAGTTGGAAAACATTTCCATATATTCACAAATTCTTATTTTCTATATTTAGAAAATATACGTTATTAATATCAGAAAACATTTCCATATATTCACAATTTCTCACTTTTCATCAACCAAATAATTTCATTTTCTATGCTTAGAAAACATATCAATTATATTTGGAAAAATGTTTCCACAACTCATTTACTTGGATTTAAATAAATGTCATGTAAAACATTGTTACATTAACTCAAAACCATAACCCTCATTAACTCCCCGTATCTCTAACCAAACTTAGCTACCGAACCTTAAACATTCCTTAGTCGATAATGAAGTCAATCAAATTGGGGTATAATTACCTCTCAGACCTTAACTGAACAATATTTTTAACTTCGAAATGAAAAAAGCTTACAACTTTAATCTTTAACTAACATTTTTTTGTAACTCTCGGATTCAATTTAATAATCCACTTCTTTTTCGGAAATCATTAATTATAACAATAGTTTTATAACTAATGCTCTGAAATATTAACTTTGAGGTATGCTTTTATTCATTAATTTGAATAAATAATTAATATTTATTTATTTAAAATGGAAAGTAATTAGTACTTTCCTAAATTCGACTGATCATCGCTAATCTATGAATTAGAAAAGCGCGATATTTGTAATAAAATTTTGCAAGCGCACAGGTGTGTAGCATACAGGTCGAACACAGGGAGGTAAATTAAAATCAAATTATTTATCTAATCTCTTGGGCAAGTTAGACGAAGCCTGGAGATTTTGTTGAAATAAAAACTAACTGAAATTGCGAACTTAGGATTATCGTTGAATGTAATCAATGATTAATCACTAAAGAAAGTAAATTGCAAAACAAGAACAACAATGCAAAAAATAAAAGTGCAGAATAAGAAGAACAACAAAAATAAAATTAGGATTATTGTTGAAACTAATCAAATGACTAATCACTAATGAAACAAATGTAAAATACAATTGGTGCTCTTCCAAAACTAATTGTGAAGACAACACCTATTGCTAAGAAAGAAAAATGCAGAAATAGTAAAAAGGAAGAACTTTTATTAATGGAGAAGAGAATACAGAATAATGGATGGTGGCTACAATGACATTACAAGGGTATTTATAGGATAGATAGCCAAACCCTAACCCTAACCCTAATACAATGATAGATGGGCCTTAGGGAATTCACAAAAGAGTTTACAATGAGAGTTTCAAATGGGCCTTAGTTAAATCTATTAAATTTTTGGCCTTTCTTCCTTTCCTCTTGGTTCTTTGACAAGCTTCCCTTGATTTGAGAAATTCATGGTCTTTCTACCAATCATTTTCTTGTCCAACAGCAACTAGATGTGAGATCTTCATCTACAATTCTTCAAAATGTAAATATATACCAATCCGATCTCCATTTCTCTATTTTTCTGGTTGCATGCGGGCTGGGTTGGAATATCTGTAAAAGTAACAAAACAATACCCAAGTAATATTTATTTATATACAAAAGATAAGAAATAAGAGCATAAAATAAACACATTTCTATGTCAATCAAATACCCCCACACTTATCTTTTACTCGTCCTCGAGTAAAACAAGAAATGAAAAAACTAGACTAAATAGGTCACACTTTCGTAGGAAACACGATTGCATTGAGCGTATGCAACAAGCCGTTAAACCTCTAGGTGTCCCTAGTAGGACGAGTTGTGTCTCGTGAGGGTTTTCAGCAGATACTACCCACAAAATCCAAATGCAGTATGCTATGATTCTAATGAAACCACATGAATGCAATGGACATATGCAAAATAAAAGCAAAAATGAAAACAAGACTTGTTTCTGAAGTGGTACAACAAATTAAATTAACAATTTCTAGTCAGTTGATTTTATTTTAGATACCTCAACTTGTCACAAATTTTCAATATAAATCAAGTTTTCAAATGTTAAATTCCAGTTTGGCCAGTTAGTTCGGTCGATAACATAGTGCAGCCACGAAATAAATTCTTAGTTTGCTTGGCTGTAATAACCCGAAAATCTGGGCCAGTTTAAAATTTTTATTTTGGCAATTTTAGCGAATTTTGATTATTTAAAATGAATTATTTTAAATAATATCGACGAAAATTTATTTTGAATATAATAGAACGTATATATTATATACGTCGTCGTTAGAATATAAATATTTATAAATAATTATAAATTGAATTGAAAATGGCGTGGTAGTTCGATAATTCGATTTCAAACTTCAATTGAATGCACCGGGTGCAAAACAATCCGGATTTTAGTGAAACCAGAAATCATAGGATCTATTTGATAGTATCTTTCCAACGAATCCGAAGAATCGAGATTTCATTGCGGGAATCAAAAGATATGTCCAGTTGAAATTTCTGAATAGTCGCTATGGAATTCAGGCCCTTAAAAATGGACATTTTGCAAACGACCTCGGATTTCGACGAAACATGTTTTGTTGGGTCCGTGATGTCGAGTTATTGCTAGATTCCAAATTTCATAATTTTTCGAATCAATATGTGAGCGTGGCAAAGGAAAACACGTTTGACCAGTTTCAGTTGATTTTAATCGACTGGAAATTGGCCATTTTTCCAACGGTCTCAGAATTCGACGAAACTAGTTTTGTTAGGACCGTATCGTCAATACGAAGCTAGAAAATATTTTTCTGGAATTTTTAAAGTTCGTATGCGACCCCGGTAATTTGAAATGTACGTTTAAAATTCAATATAGTGATTTAAATATAAATTTAACGGAAACTGATTGAAACGGTCGAATCAGCTTGCTGTACATATCCCATTGTGTTCGGAATGGGGTTAATTAGCTAGGGGCGACAGTCGTTGGGCCTCGATAGGTGTTCGAATAAAAAGCCAACATTTAGGGTTTTGATAAAATAAAAAAATAAAATAATAATAATAAAATACCCCCTCTTTAACTACCTAGGCACCCCCCCCTTCCTATTTTATTCAGATCGAAAGCCCTTTTTAAAAAAAAAAAAAAAAAAAACCTGTTGCCCTAAAATTTCCCGCCGCCTCCTCAATATCGCCGTTCGCGATTCCTCCCCTCCGGCGCCGCCTTGCCTGAGCAGACCCAGCCTCCCTATCTCTCTCCGCTCCCTCCCTCCCCCACTCGAGAAACCCGCCCCCCCCCCCCCGACCAATTAGAGAACCGCGAGCCCCTTTGTTTTCCCCCTGCCGTCGACCTCGCGCATACGCCTCCACTGCCATTCCTATGCCATAGATGGCGATTGAACTCATCGCGCCGCCAGTGGCAGGAACCCCTTGCAGCGGCGCACCAGGTGGAGCAGCCTGATCGAGCTCCGGTGTCTTGGTTGGTGCAGAAGAATTCAACCCTAGGCGGCGACTAGTTTTGTGAGCGAGTTCTGAAGAAAGCGCAGGAGGAGGAAACCGACAGTAAGCATAATAACATTGTTTTCAGTTTCATTGATTTTCAGTTTTATAAATAAATATTGTTTTTAAATATAATAACATTGAAATGAAATCAGTTAAAAGAAAATATAAATGCATAGTGTAAAGATATGATATAAATATATATATAAAAATATATAAAGTCCTTATTTTTTTTAAAAAAAAAAAAATATAAAGACCTTGTTTTAAAGAAAAATATAGAAACAAAAACTTAGATTTTTATAGAAACAAAAGTATATATTTTTATAGAATAGAAAGATCTAATTTTTAGTTGAATAAAAATATAATTTTTATATAGACAAGATTTGAAAATAAGAAGTTATGATTTCTTTTGTTTTATAAAGATCAGATTTTTTTTATATATGAAACAGTTAAGGTTTTTAAAATAGTAAAAATTCGATTTTTATATATTGAATAGCATAATAAAAATATGATTTTTATGTATTGAATAGCGAAGTAAAAATTCGATTTTTACATAGGTAGTGAAAGCGGGCGACGAAGGTAGCAAAAAGGCGAGAACGAAGAAGATCTATATCAAAGTAGAGTCAAGATGATTGGATAGCTATAAGTGAGAATTTCTCACCTTTCAATTTCATTTCTATTTATATATATATACTAGGATGCAGACGGTGCTTAGTAGCACCCGACACAAAATCGTCCACAGACCATGGACTTGTTTGTTTGGTTGCATAGATTAGTTATATGATTTGATTTGAATTTGGTTGTTTGGTGATTTTGATTGATGTGTGAACGGCGTGGGCCTTCACTAGACCGGGGATAAGGCTAGGCCTTGTCCCGTTTCTAGTATCGTGCCGTTATGCCGCCGAAATTTTCTAAAATAAGTTAGAAAAATAAAAATATCATTTTATTTAAAAAAATGAACTGAATAGAAATTCATATGTTGGAATAAAATGTTTTGTCGTTAAAAATATAATTTTTAACGTGAATGTGAATAAATAAATATTCATTTACAAACCAGACGGTTTGTTTATCTACACTTATTTGAATGATATTGATTGGGACGATAAATTTTACACATCGCCCAACTGCACAACTAAAATCTGTGTTTGATTGTTTGAAACCCCACACGGGTGTTGGGATGAAATATGAATTTCACTCATCCTGATTGATTAATTATGTCGATCGATTGATTGATAGGCTGTTATAAGCGTTGAATATCTATATTTGATGCTTATACAGTGTAGTGCACTTTGGTTGACGGTTGATTATTTTTCAATGCTATTATATACATGTGTTGTATGGAAATCCATATAATTAATTTTATATGGTAATTGATTGGGCCTCATTCCAATTTAAAAAATAAAGAAAATTTGAAAATAGAAATTTATGAAGCCATGTTGATTAGATTGACGCCATTTTGACGTGAACGATATTTATATCGATTTTATTCATTTTAAAATGAATATTGAAAAGTGATTTCGAAATCGACGATTTCGAAAGGAAGTGAATTGAAAACGATTTCGAAATGAATTGAATTGAAAACGATTTCGAAATGAATTGAATTGAAAACGAATTCAAAGTGAATTGAAAACGATTTCGAAATGAAGTGAATTGAAAACGATTTCGAAATGAAGTGAATTGAAAACGATTTCGAAATGAAGTGAATTGAAAACGATTTCGAAATGAATTGAATTGAAAACGATTTCGAAATGAATTGAATTGAAAACGATTTCGAAAGGAAGTGAATTGAAAACGATTTCGAAATGAATTGAATTGAAAACGATTTCGAAATGAATTGAATTGAAAACGAATTCAAATTGAATTGAAATTTGAATTGAATAGAAATGAATTTTAAAACGAATCTATAAAGAAGAATTCAATTGTAATTTGAATTGAAAAGCAAGTTGAAAATGTTTTTGAAACGAATTCAAAACTATTTATATAATTCGTTTTAAATAGAAATCGACGAAGTATATATTATATATATTATATATATATAATATAATGGCCTGAATAGAACGCGCCGCACCGCGGCAGTTCGTGAATTTCGACCATTTATTTCAAACGGACATTACGGGAGATCCGACCGTCGGATTCTCCTAAAACCGGAACCGTTGGGTTCGTATCGAAAAGAGCTTTCTAACGAATATTAGAAATTAGAAATCTAATGGTTGGATTTGGAATTATGTCCAAATAAAATTTGAAAAAGGTCGTTGTAAGTGCAGTTCGATGGCCATTGATGGAAATCGACTGTACGGGCCTTGATAAAATTATTAAAAATAGTAATAATTTGTGTAAAATCATAAGAAGTGATTTGTGAAGATTTGGGATGAAAAACTTCGTGTTTGAAAAGATAAAAATAGATTTTTATCGAAATAAACTAGTTTTGAACTAGAATTATAATTCTATTTATTTTTAAGTAAATAAATTGAATTTGAAAAGGGTTTTAAAAATAACCAGAGTTTCCAATGATTGCATTGGAGTGGATTTGAATCGAAATTGTCTTTGGAATATTTCGATGTTGGAATTCGTGATTATACAGGTGTTGTTATGGAAATTTGAAAGATATATATTTATATCGTTATTTCCAATACGACATTTGTTAGTCGTAGAATTTGATATTGAATATAAGCCGATATATTTTCTATTCAGAGCCTTGTATTGAATATCGAATGTGATTTGGGTTTGTCGTGAATGGTGTCTTCACTAACACTGTTCTTGAACCCAGTTGAGAAAAGATTAAATCTTTTTATTTAGATTTAACGAAGTGTACTAATTAAATGATATTTAATTGGAATTGAATTGGTATTGATTTTTGGGTTTATCGTGAACAGTGTTTTAAATAACACTCGTTCTTTAACCCGATAATTAATGGAAGGTGATTTTGGGTTTATCGTGAACCGTGTTTTAAATGACACTGATTCTTTAACCCAGTTAACGATTAAAACTAAGTGGAGTTTTAATGAATCTTTAATTAGATTGAAATGATCGAAAATGGAGTATCACCAGTTTTACTCCAAGCGATAGTTAAATCTTTAATTAGATTTGAACGTGAAATGGTAATTGAATTTACCGATAACACCGTGGTGTTAGATATGAAGTATTACCAGTTTTACTTCATGGGATGAATAGGTTGGGATTGGGAAGTAAAATAAATGATTACTTCGGTGTGGTTCGCTAATCCCGATTAGTTTGAATTGATATTCAGAGGAGATTAAAGAATAAATTTAAAGAATTTATCTTGGATAAAATTAATGGGAACTTTTCCCAAATTATAGGAATATTTGAATAAAAGAATATTCTGAATTGGAAGGAGGCGTATGTTGTGTTTGTGTAGCACTTTTATAATATATACGCGAGTTATTCAGAAAGACCGGGTTTATCCCATTCTGAATAACTGATTCGACGTGGTGTCGAAGATGAAGACGGTGGCCGAAGACCGGAGGTCTTCACGTCGTTTGGGTGATAACTGATGATCTTGACTGGGATGTACACCCAAGAAGATGGAAACAGTTGGTGATCGTCCAGACGTACTTGGAGATCGATGGATGTGCGGGGTACTAGGTGCCTCCGGTTTCGTTCAGACCCAGAACGAACTTGTAAATGGACTGTGTGTCTGACATTGGATTTTAGTCCGTGTGATTGATCTCTATTAAATATATATCTGTTTGGCGGCGGAGAATTTATTCTCTTGCATAACGCCCTTCTGTGAGACGTACGAGCTCAGGGGTTATATATTGATGGATATCAAACGCATGGAGTGAATTGCCTGTGTGGCATGCCTAAGTGGCAATTGATCGAGGCTTCTATTGAAAAGCAAAGTCTTGTGGTGATGATCAAAGCACGGCCTTTGAGGCGTAGCTTTGTGTAACGTTTACTTCGCGAGTTTCACACCCGGTATGAACCAAAAACGGGAGAAAGGACCTCAGGGAGGGCCTGCGTTTCTTCCTAGTTAGAAGTGGCGTCAGTGGTTTTACACGCCCTGACGAGTTTGGCTTATGTGGTTGTTGCTGTTGCGAGGCGCCTCGGATTGATCGGTCGTTCTCGAACCGATGGAGTCATTTAGTTGGCTCATTTACGCCCCAAAGGGCGGGGAAACGTAGTGTTCAGGCATTTTAATCCACATCGGTGGACCGGCCCTGTCGCTCCTAGGGTCACTCGAGCTCTGATCCTGAGACTCGGGCTAGGCAGTCTCGAATCGGTTGAGGACTATCTTTTGCCTCGGTTCATAGATGGAAATCCAACTTCCAAATACGTGACATTTGCGGTTTTAATTGTAGAACCTAGTATGGCGACATAGTGGGATGGTGCATTCATGCCGCCTATGATTGATACTTATGATTTGAAGTTGTTTTATACACTATGCACTTATAATAGTATCAAATGATTTGTTTTAAACGTATCAAGCATTCTTTGGCTGTTATAAGGAAAAACCTTATCCCCCGGCTTGCGTTGCATTGTGTGATAGGACCTGGGTCTTATAACAGCTTCATTTTTCTTTATTTAGCATTGCGCTGTTTGTTTTATGCACTGGTATTCTTGGGAGGAAACCCGTTCCGTGTTATACGGCGTGGTCCCTTGATTTACCTAACTTTGAAATAAAGATTAATAACTGTTTTAGTTCTCACACCAGTCCCATGACTGACCTGGAGTTTATTGTTTTAACCTAAACTCTGGGTGCCCTTATTTTGACACGGGCAGCTAGTAGTTTTGGTTTTGCAGATTTATATTCACAGGATCCTGGTTTACAGCTGGAACGATATCCGGAAAGCTTTGTATCCGTATATCTCATTCTAGTTGTGTATTGTATTATTTTCCGCTGCTATGTATTTAAATTTAATTTAAATCTCTGATATTTCTGTGTAATATTTATTCATACTCTGTATATTCTTGTAATCTGATGCATTGTTGTAATATACAATGAAATGTTCTTTTATATGAGTTCTGTTGTGGCTTGTTCTCGAACTATCTGACGCTTTCCTTTACGGGGAAGTTACGGGTTGTCACACGTGGTATCAGAGCTTTGGTTTACAAAGCTCAGAGAACAAGACACATTAGAACCGTACGAAAGAATTCATCAGATATTGGATTAGTAATATCCAATTAGAATGACTCGTTAGAGATAGGATCAGTAGTATCCTAGAAAGAGTGTGAAGAGTATATTTGTAAAATGAAAACAATTTTGTTTTGAAAATTTAAAATCAATTATTCGTATTTGATTATCTATTTATATTGATGTGGACAATCCAGTATATACAGATTTTGCGTATACGTCTGATCCGCGTGTATTCGAATTTTTAATATACTGGATAGATATAGAATTACACTCTAGTCGCCCGGGGGTGATTCTGATGATTGATCGATCATCATCCGAATTTATGTTCGAGTGACGAAAGTGGACTTTCTATATATTTCCTATTGATTGGTGTGAGAACCAAAATTAGATAGGGCTTATTGTTGTGATTTGGCATCAAAAACATGATTTTTGTATATATATCAAAATTATGAATTTGAAACTCTAATTCGCTAATTGATTGATGTTTGGGTTGTTTGTTTATTTGTTTGCTAATTTTGAACCATTTAGCCTAATTGAATCAAATAATGAATTATATTGAAAATTGGTTGCATTTGCTTGCATATACATATACTTACATTGAACAGGTCATAGCAAGGAGGCTAGAGCAGAGAATAAAATTTGTTTGCCCGACAAATAGGTACATGTTTATTACATAATTTACTGTTTTGTTTGGGTGATGATGATTTTATGAGCCTATTGGCTAGCCGCTTGGCTTTTTCTTTTTCTTTTTGAGATTAGAAGGACCGGGGAAGCTATTTGAAATTCCCCGATGCTCCCATTGCAGGGGAGGTTATGGCGAAATTTTTCGAAAAATTAGGGTGTTAGCCAAATTTTTGAAAATTTGAAAATTCTCAGAAACAGAAAAGTTGGAGAATGGAAGCCAGATCGAACGTAGAGTTGATTAATCAAACCACTTTCGACTTTGTTCCTTTTCGGGGACGAAAAGTTTTAAGTGGGGGAGATTGTAATAACCCGAAAATCTGGGCCAGTTTAAAATTTTTATTTTGGCAATTTTAGCGAATTTTGATTATTTAAAATGAATTATTTTAAATAATATCGACAAAAATTTATTTTGAATATAATAGAACGTATATATTATATACGTCGTCGTTAGAATATAAATATTTATAAATAATTATAAATGGAATTGAAAATGGCGCGGTAGTTCGATAATTCGATTTCAAACTTCAATTGAATGCACCGGGTGCAAAACAATCCGGATTTTAGTGAAACCAGAAATCATAGGATCTATTTGATAGTATCTTTCCAATGAATCCGAAGAATCGAGATTTCATTGCGGGAATCAAAAGATATGTCCAGTTGAAATTTCTGAATAGTCGCTATGGAATTCAGGCCCTTAAAAATGGACATTTTGCAAACGACCTCGGATTTCGACGAAACCAGTTTTGTTGGGTCCGTGATGTCGAGTTATTGCTAGATTCCAAATTTCATAATTTTTCGAATCAATATGTGAGCGTGGAAAAGGAAAACGCGTTTGACCAGTTTCAGTTGATTTTAATCGACTGGAAATTGGCCATTTTTCCAACGGTCTCAGAATTCGACGAAACTAGTTTTGTTAGGACCGTATCGTCAATACGAAGCTAGAAAATATTTTTCTGGAATTTTTAAAGTTCGTATGCGACCCCGGTAATTTGAAATGTACGTTTAAAATTCAATATAGTGATTTAAATATAAATTTAACGGAAACTGATTGAAACGGTCGAATAAGCTTGCTGTACATATCCCATTGTGTTCGGAATGGGGGTAATTAGCTAGGGGCGACAGTCGTTGGGCCTCGATAGGTGTTCGAATAAAAAGCCAACATTTAGGGTTTTGAAAAAAATAAAAAAATAAAATAATAATAATAAAATACCCCCTCTTTAACTACCTAGGCACCCCCCTTCCAATTTTATTCAGATCGAAAGCCCTTTTTAAAAAAAAAAACCCTATTGCCCTAAAATTTCCCGCCACCTCCTCAATATCGCCGTTCGCGATTCCTCCCCTCCGGCGCCGCCTTGCCTGAGCAGACCCAGCCTCCCTATCTCTCTCCGCTCCCTCCCTCCCCCACTCGAGAAACCCCCCCCCCCGACCAATTAGAGAACCGCGAGCCCCTTTGTTTTCCCCTTGCCGTCGACCTCGCGCGTACGCCTCCACTGCCATTCCTATGCCATAGATGGCGATTGAACTCATCGCGCTGCCAGTGGCAGGAAGCCCTTGCAGCGGCGCACCAGGTGGAGCAGCCTGATCGAGCTCCGGTGTCTTGGTTGGCGCAGAAGAATTCAACCCTAGGCGGCGACTAGTTTTGTGAGCGAGTTCTGAAGAAAGCGCAGGAGGAGGAAACCGACAGTAAGCATAATAACATTGTTTTCAGTTTCATTGATTTTCAGTTTTATAAATAAATATTGTTTTTAAATATAATAACATTGAAATGAAATCAGTTAAAAGAAAATATAAATGCATAGTGTAAAGATATGATATAAATATATATATATAAAAATATATAAAGTCCTTATTTTAAAAAAATAAAAATATAAAGACCTTGTTTTAAAGAAAAATATAGAAACAAAAACTTAGATTTTTATAGAAACAAAAGTATATATTTTTATAGAATAGAAAGATCTAATTTTTAGTTGAATAAAAATATAATTTTTATATAGACAAGATTTGAAAATAAGAAGTTATGATTTCTTTTGTTTTATAAAGATCTGATTTTTTTTATATATGAAAAAGTTAAGGTTTTTAAAATAGTAAAAATTCGATTTTTATATATTGAATAGCATAATAAAAATATGATTTTTATGTATTGAATAGCGAAGTAAAAATTCGATTTTTACATAGGTAGTGAAAGCGGGCGACGAAGGTAGCAAAAAGGCGAGAACGAAGAAGATCTATATCAAAGTAGAGTCAAGATGATTGGATAGCTATAAGTGAGAATTTCTCACCTTTCAATTTCATTTCTATTTATATATATATACTAGGATGCAGACGGTGCTTAGTAGCACCCGACACAAAATCGTCCACAGACCATGGACTTGTTTGTTTGGTTGCATAGATTAGTTATATGATTTGATTTGAATTTGGTTGTTTGGTGATTTTGATTGATGTGTGAACGGCGTGGGCCTTCACTAGACCGGGGATAAGGCTAGGCCTTGTCCCGTTTCTAGTATCGTGCCGTTATGCCGCCGAAATTTTCTAAAATAAGTTAGAAAAATAAAAATATCATTTTATTTAAAAAAATGAACTGAATAGAAATTCATATGTTGGAATAAAATGTTTTGTCGTTAAAAATATAATTTTTAACGTGAATGTGAATAAATAAATATTCATTTACAAACCAGACGGTTTGTTTATGTACACTTATTTGAATGATATTGATTGGGACGATAAATTTTACACATCGCCCAACTGCACAACTAAAATCTGTGTTTGATTGTTTGAAACCCCACACGGGTGTTGGGATGAAATATGAATTTCACTCATCCTGATTGATTAAATATGTCGATCGATTGATTGACAGGCTGTTATAAGCGTTGAATATCTATATTTGATGCTTATACAGTGTAGTGCACTTTTGTTGATGGTTGATTATTTTTCAATGCTATTATATACATGTGTTGTATGGAAATCCATATAATTAATTTTATATGGTAATTGATTGGGCCTCATTCCAATTTGAAAAATAAAGAAAATTTGAAAATAGAAATTTATGAAGCCATGTTGATTAGATTGACGCCATTTTGACGTGAACGATATTTATATCGATTTTATTCATTTTAAAATGAATATTGAAAAGTGATTTCGAAATCGACGATTTCGAAATGAAGTGAATTGAAAACGATTTCGAAATGAATTGAATTGAAAACGATTTCGAAATGAATTGAATTGAAAACGAATTCAAAGTGAATTGAAAACGATTTCGAAATGAAGTGAATTGAAAACGATTTCGAAATGAAGTGAATTGAAAACGATTTCGAAATGAAGTGAATTGAAAACGATTTCGAAATGAATTGAATTGAAAACGATTTCGAAATGAATTGAATTGAAAACGATTTCGAAAGGAAGTGAATTGAAAACGATTTCGAAATGAATTGAATTGAAAACGATTTCGAAATGAATTGAATTGAAAACGAATTCAAATTGAATTGAAATTTGAATTGAATAGAAATGAATTTTAAAACGAATCTATAAAGAAGAATTCAATTGTGATTTGAATTGAAAAGGAAGTTGAAAATGTTTTTGAAACGAATTCAAAACTATTTATATAATTCGTTTTAAATAGAAATCGACGAAGTATATATTATATATATTATATATATAATATAATGGCCTGAATAGAACGCGCCGCGCCGCGGCAGTTCGTGAATTTCGACCATTTATTTCAAACGGACATTACGGGAGATCCGACCGTCGGATTCTCCTAAAACCGGAACCGTTGGGTTCGTATCGGAAAGAGATTTCTAAAGAATATTAGAAATTAGAAATCTAACGGTTGGATTTGGAATTATGTCCAAATCAAATTTGAAAAAGGTCGCTGTAAGTGCAGTTCGATGGCCATTGATGGAAATCGACTGTACGGGCCTTGATAAAATTATTAAAAATAGTAATAATTTGTGTAAAATCATAAGAAGTGATTTGTGAAGATTTGGGATGAAAAACTTCGTGTTTGAAAAGATAAAAATAGATTTTTATCGAAATAAACTAGTTTTGAACTAGAATTATAATTCTATTTATTTTTAAGTAAATAAATTGAATTTGAAAAGGGTTTTAAAAATAACCAGAGTTTCCAATGATTGCATTGGAGTGGATTTGAATCGAAATTGTCTTTGGAATATTTCGATGTTGGAATTCGTGATTATACAGGTGTTGTTATGGAAATTTGAAAGATATATATTTATATCGTTATTTCCAATACGACATTTGTTAGTCGTAGAATTTGATATTGAATATAAGCCGATATATTTTCTATTCAGAGCCTTGTATTGAATATCGAATGTGATTTGGGTTTGTCGTGAATGGTGTCTTCACTAACACTGTTCTTGAACCCAGTTGAGAAAAGATTAAATCGTTTTATTTAGATTTAACGAAGTGTACTAATTAAATGATATTTAATTGGAATTGAATTGGTATTGATTTTTGGGTTTATCGTGAACAGTGTTTTAAATAACACTCGTTCTTTAACCCGATAATTAATGGAAGGTGATTTTGGGTTTATCGTGAACCGTGTTTTAAATGACACTGATTCTTTAAACCGGTTAATGATTAAAACTAATTGGAGTTTTAATGAATCTTTAATTAGATTGAAAAGATCGAAAATGGAGTATCACCAGTTTTACTCCAAGCGATGGTTAAATCTTTAATTAGATTTGAATGTGAAATGGTAATTGAATTTACCGATAACACCGTGGTGTTAGATATGAAGTATTACCAGTTTTACTTCATGGGATGAATAGGTTGGGATTGGGAAGTAAAATAAATGATTACTTCGGTGTGGTCCGCTAATTCCGACTAGTTTGAATTGATATTCAGAGGAGATTAAAGAATAAATTTAAAGAATTTATCTTGGATAAAATTAATGGGAACTTTTCCCAAAGTATAGGAATATTTGAATAAAAGAATATTCTGAATTGGAAGGAGGCGTATGTTGTGTTTGTGTAGCACTTTTATAATATATACGCGAGTTATTCAGAAAGACCGGGTTTATCCCATTCTGAATAACTGATTCGACGTGGTGTCGAAGATGAAGACGGTGGCCGAAGACCGGAGGTCTTCACGTCGTTTGGGTGATAACTGATGATCTTGATTGGGCTGTACACCCAAGAAGATGGAAACAGTTGGTGATCGTCCAGACGTACTTGGAGATCGATGGATGTGCGGGGTACTAGGTGCCTCCGGTTTCGTTCAGACCCAGAACGAACTTGTAAATGGACTGTGTGTCTGACATTGGATTTTAGTCCGTGTGATTGATCTCTATTAAATATATATCTGTTTGGCGGCGGAGAATTTATTCTCTTTCTTAACGCCCTTCTCTGAGACGTACAAGCTCAGGGGTTATATATTGATGGATATCAAACGCATGGAGTGAATTGCCTGTGTGGCATGCCTAAGTGGCAATTGATCGAGGCTTCTGTTGAAAAGCAAAGTCTTGTGGTGATGATCAAAGCACGACCTTTGTGGCGTAGCTTTGTGTAACGTTTACTTCGCGAGTTTCACACCTGGTATGAACCAAAAACGGGAGAAAGGACCTCAGGGAGGGCCTGCGTTTCTTCCTAGTTAGAAGTGGCGTCAGTGGTTTTACACGCCCTGACGAGTTTGACTTATGTGGTTGTTGCTGTTGCGAGGCGCCTCGGATTGATCGGTCGTTCTCGAACCGATGGAGTCATTTAGTTGGCTCATTTACGCCCCAAAGGGCGGGGAAACGTAGTGTTCAGGCATTTTAATCCACATCGGTGGACCGGCCCTGTCGCTCCTAGGGTCACTCGAGCTCTGATCCTGAGACTCGGGCTAGGCAGTCTCGAATCGGTTGAGGACTATCTTTTGCCTCGGTTCATAGATGGAAATCCAACTTCCAAATACGTGACATTTGCGGTTTTAATTGTAGAACCTAGTATGGCGACATAGTGGGATGGGGCATTCATGCCGCCTATGATTGATATTTATGATTTGAAGTAGTTTTATACACTATGCACTTATAATAGTATCAAATGATTTGTTTTAAACGTATCAAGCATTCTTTGGCTGTTATAAGGGAAAACCCTATCCCCCGGCTTGCGTTGCATTGTGTGATAGGACCTGGGTCTTATAACAGCTTCATTTTTCTTTATTTAGCATTGCGCTGTTTGTTTTATGCACTGGTATTCTTGGGAGGAAACCCGTTCCGTGTTATACGGCGTGGTCCCTTGATTTACCTAACTTTGAAATAAAGATTAATAACTGTTTTAGTTCTCACACCAGTCCCATGACTGACCTGGAGTTTATTGTTTTAACCTAAACTCTGGGTGCCCTTATTTTGACATGGGCAGCTAGTAGTTTTGGTTTTGCAGATTTATATTCACAGGATCCTGGTTTACAGCTGGAACGATATCCGGAAAGCTTTGTATCCGTATATCTCATTCTAGTTGTGTATTGTATTATTTTCCGCTGCTATGTATTTAAATGTAATTTAAATCTCTGATATTTCTGTGTAATATTTATTCATACTCTGTATATTCTTGTAATCTGATGCATTGCTGTAATATACAATGAAATGTTCTTTTATATGAGTTCTGTTGTGGCTTGTTCTCGAACTATCCGACGCTTTCCTTTACGGGGAAGTTACGGGTTGTCACATTGGCACAGTTTGCAAAGTGGTATTATTATTTTCTCATGTATGGCTAGTCAAATCAATAAGGTCAAGAAGTGTTTGGGCATCATCGCTTATTCTTTATTCTATAAAATTTTAAAATTTATGTTCAAGTACATACACCTAACTTAGAAGACCAAGGTTTACCAACCATGCACTGCCTCGCGGACTAACGGAGTGTAGGTAAAGAGCTTGGCGGATTGTGCAGGCCGACTTTGACTTTGTCAACAACGTGTCGGTAATTCTTAGGTGTCCAATCTCATAAAATGAGACCAAGATATTCCAACGCTGACTTTGTCAACAACATGTCGGATAGAGCTTGGCAGGTTTGCACACCAACGCTTGATATACAAGCAATGTTGGAAACCCTTGGATTACTGTTATTATTATTGAAAATATAAGCACAAAAGAGAGTTACGCGAATTCAACTTAACACAACTTAGTTTTAAAGATTTGAAAAGCCAATATAAGTATTTTAAGTCCTCCACTTATTTAAACAAAGTCTACAATATAGAATAGATTTCATGGCCATCACCTAAGAATCTCCCTATGTACCGGTTACACTATTATCCCTCAAATTAAACTTTTCATTATATTTCAAATTCGAATTTAGCTGAGAGAGAAAAATACTATCAACTGGCTAAAAATTGTAAACTTATTTTGTTGTATCAATTGAAAATGAGTCGTATTTCAAAAAAAAAATGGCATGTTATTATAGTCTAAAAAAAATGGCATGTTACTACAGTCTAAAATGCACGATGGTCCTATTTAAATGATGAAAATGAAAAGAAAGAAAAATAAAGAAAAAAAAACGAAAATGAGTGAAATGCAGACTCCCCCCACACTAGAACTAAACAGTGTCCACACTGTAATTTTTTTCTATAATTGAAAGATAGTACCCAAAGGTGTATCAAATGCAGAATGATTTGTAAAATGAAATGCAATTTAACCACTATATGCGAATGCCAATTATATACAAAATGAAATTTATAATAACGGTGAGTTTTATGTGAAAAATGAGATTTTTCTTTCCCTCCACACTTGCCTCTATCGAAAATGATGGATGATGATTTCTTATCTGATTTTTGAGGTACAAAAGGCATGTTAGTGAGATCTAAGATCAAAATCCTTCCTATAAAATTTTTGTCGTGCCAATGATTTAAATCATTCAACTGAAGATTATTATAGTCCCATAAGCTTGAGTTTTTAACAATGATTTCTTCTGATGCTATGGAATTACGATTATGTTTGAGACGTTCCATATATCCATCCTTGTCATTCAAAAGTTTAAGCTCATCTTCGAACAATTCCTCAAAAGACATAGTTCACACGTCAACTGAGGAAAATGAAGTTTTTAGAGGAGATAATTCAGATGTGCCATCTAAAACTGTTTCTATTATGTCAACTTCTCCTATTTTGATCCCTTTGGGTTGATGAAAAATATTCAATTCAATGGTTAAGTGCCCAAATGATAGTCGAAGTTGGCCGCTCCTACAATTAATGATAGCATTTGAGGTTGCTAAGAAGGGACGACCCAAAATCAATGGAATTTGACTACCCTGACTCAAAACAGGCTCGGTTTCTAGAACTATGAAATCGACAGGGAAGTAAAATTGTTCAATTTGAATCAAAACATCTTCAATTATACCTAATGGTTTTTTAAAAGATCGATCAGCTAACTGAAGAGTGATGTTTGGTTGTTTAATCTCCCCTAATCCAAGTTGACGATAAACAGTGTAAGGAAGAAGATTTACACTTGCACCGAGATCAAGTAGGGCACGAGATATGTGAATGTTTCCTATTTTGCAATCAATTGTAGGGCAACCGGGGTCCTTGTACTTGACTGGGGCAGGATTCGAAAGAATGGAGCTTGTATTCGCAGTTAGAAAGGCAGTTTTAGGAACATTAGTGGCTCGTTTTCGGGTGCATAGCTCTTTGAGACACTTGGAATATTAAGGAATTTGTTCGATGGTGTCTAAGAGTGGAATATTGACACGAACTTGTTTGAAGATTTCCAAAAATTTTTCAAAATTTGCATCCTTCTTCTTATTTTTAAGCCTGTGAGGATAAGGGGCTATTGGTTTATAGACTCTTTCAGAAATTTGATTGTTCGAAGAAGAAGGTTTCGATGTGGAAAGTGATTGAGGTAAAGGAATAGAAGGTGAGATGCTGGGATTGCCAACATTAGAGGAGGAATTATTATCGGGGTTGCTGACATTAGAAGAAGAGATGTTGGGGTTGCCAACATTCGAAGAAGATGGGGTTTCATAAGGTTCCAAGGAGTTGGCATTGGTTGCCATCGCAAGAGTGTTAAGCTTTTCAATTGGGGTTGAAATCGAATGGTTGTCGGGATTGCCAACATTATTGTCAATCATTTTTCTAGACCTCAGGGTGGTGACAACGTTAACCGAATTATTTCCATCCCACAAGAATTCACAGTACGAGAGTTATATTTTGGATTAACCTCGGGTTGACTAGGCAACTTTCCTCGCTCATTACTTTTCATTAGTTCCTTCATCATGTTCATCATTTGTTCGAGTTTAAAATCTTGATTATTTATTTGTTTTTCTAATCGAACAATATCTTGTGACGGTTGAGAAGATTGGGAGGATTGGTTTGATGATTGAAAATTTGTGTGCCTATAAGGTTCACTCGAAGGCTCAGGTTGAGGTGAAACATGAGAAGTTTGAGGACTAGAAGAAAATGGAGCTTGGTATAATGAATTCGGTATCATGTGAGATGGATTTGCGACATTATTTGAATTAGACCATGAGAAATTTGGATGATTTCTCCAACTAGGGTCATATGTGGATGAGTAAAGACCATTTTGAGCTATGACATTGACTTGGTCTTGGGGTAGTCCATTGAATTGAGGAGTTTGAGTCTCTAAGGGAATATGAATTGTATCCACGACATGCACTCCTTTAGTGGAAGCACAGATGGGAACACGAATGGACTCCCATTGCATGTCCTTTTCAGAATAATCCTCTAAGAATTTCCAAGCTTCATTGGCCGTTTTGGACATAAAATCTCCCCCACACATTGATTCTAGTTGAGTTCTAATCTGATAGTTTAGACCCTCATATACAATTTGACATAAGTAATCTTTTATGATTCCATGATGAGGACAACTATACAGTAATTGGTTGAACCTATCAAAGTATTTTGAAAAAGTTTCCCCCTCATTTTGAGAAAATTGATTTATTTCAGTTCGAATTTTCAGAGTTTTGTGAAAAGGAATTTTTTTTTTCAGGAATACGCTGACGAATTCATCCCAACTTCTTATTGACTGTTTGGGAAGAGAATTTAGCCATCTTTTAGCGCTTTCAAGTAGTGCAAATGGAATTAGCCTTAGCTTGATTGATTCATTAGATAATTGTTGCATTTGAGTTGTGGATGAATACAATTCAAATTCATTTAAAAATTCATAAGCATTTTCAAAACCAGTAAATTTTGGTACCCCTTGAATAAAAGAATGTTTAAGCTCAAAATTTCCTTCAACTGGTGGAAGTACTATGATAGAAGGTTGAACGGTTCTAGTTGGATAACATCGATCACGAAGAGACAAGGGTCTATCCATCTGGATATTGAGATTTTGAAAATTTTGGTTGATTCGAGAACCCCTAGGAGAATTTTGTTGGCTCACACTTTTTTCACTCATTTTGCTAAATGCACGCACAGAAATTAGCTACAATGAAATTTTTTGTCCTTAATAGCTCCTAACCCAAAATTATATAGTGACACGTTTGATTACTTAGATCAAAAGATTTCTTAGCCAGTTAACGGACAGGAGTTATCGGTGCACCAGGAATCACCCTAGCAATGCAGCCGAAGGTTTAAGTACCTTCAGAGTAACAACCGATATAATATTTACGAATCAGCGTAATATTTGTAAATAGTTATTTCTCTGCCATAGTCTAGACACCAAGAAATAATTCGTTCCAAATGAATCAACTATCACAATACAATTAAGCTCTAGATGAGCCCGTGACTCCCTTAAGTCCAACGTCTAACCATTATTATTAGTCAGATTCTACGATGAAATGCAATTTGTGGGCTAAGGAAAGAGTGATGAAATCCCTCACCTTATGTGAATTGGGGTATTGCCCTTAACAGAATGAATAAAAAGTGCAGAAATAACAACAATCACACAATTTAATTGCAGAAATTAAAAAATTTACATTCAAGCCGCTGCCCCTGCAGAATTTTTTTACAACAATTGTCTATAATTTTTTCTTTGCAGCAGAGCACCTGTAGAGTTAAAAGTAATTTACAGTGGGGTATGTCTGTCCATCCAAAAAAAATGAGTAGCGTCAATGATTGAAATCTCACAATTTGCAATTTCTTTTCATTTCTGAAATCTTGATTTGTTGCTTGAACTCCAGTCACCTTGTCCTTAGTTCAATATCTCTTTTTTTTTGAATGAATTGAATAACAAAAAAAACACAAGAAAAAGAAACAAAGGAATTAACAAAAAAAAAACTAACTTTTTGGAGAACATGGTGCTGAAGTGTGGATTGAAGAAAAAAAACTGTGGTGAAATGAGATTATGTGAGAAGAAGGGGTATTTGATCAGAGGGAAGAAATGAAGCAGGGAAAAATAATTGAAAAAAAAAGAATGAATCTTTTTATGACCTTCCCTTTTTTTTATTGTTGAAAAAGTGGACAAATAGGAAAGTAACAAATGACAAAAAAAAGGGAAGAAAGATTTCAGGAAAGAAAGAGAATTGTAAAGGAAGGAAGGAAAGTAATTGTAAAAGATTTGGAAAAGAAATTGAGAAGGGAAAACAATAAAAGAGAAGATAAAAACAGAAAGAATTTTTTTTCTTTTGTTTATTGTTGTAAAATTAGAAGAGGATTTTTTTTGAAAAGAAAGGGAATTTGTAAGAGAAGAAAAGAAATAAAATGTATTGAGAACAAGAAAGACAAAAGAAGAAAGGAAAAAAATTTGCAAAAGAGGAATCTATTTTTTTTTTGAAATTTGTAAAAAGAAAAAGAATGTAGATGATTGGAAAGAAAGTGGAAAGATGGAAAGAATAAGGGAAAATTGAAAGTTGTTTTTTTTCGATGAAGGAGAGAGCCGGAAAGAAATAAACGGAAAAATGGAAAGAGAGATTGTAGGAGGTGAATGAGAGATGCAATTTGAAAGAAATAAAATAAAAAAAAGAATGCAAGTTTTTTTTATGAAAATTTGAACAAAAATAAAGGGAAAGAAATGAATGGTAAAAGCCCAAACAAAAAAGGAAAAAAAATTAAAAGCGGAAGGAAATAAGAGAAAAATAGCAAGGTTTTTTGAGTAGAGAGGAAGGGAAGAAGAAATTGAGGAAAGAAATAAAAGCAGACAAAAACAAGAAAGAAATCAAAGTAGACACAGAAGAAATTGCAAAAGTTTATTTTTTAGAAAGTTGTAGACAAAAGATGGAAACAAATAAAAAGAAAAGGAAAGGGAAAAGAAAAATGTGAAAATCGGCAAGGTGGTAGAAAGATGGAAAGAAATTGAAGAAAAATTAGCAACTTTCTTTTTTTGTATATATATATTTTTCTTCTTGAAGGAATTAGATTGGAAGAAATGCAAAATAAAAAAAGGAAAGAAATAAATGAAAAAAGGAAGGAAAATTAAAAGAAAAAATGGCAAGATTTTTTTTCCTTGTCTTAGAGATTATGATATCAATATGTGATACACAATCAACTAATCAAGATTTTTATCTATATATATCTACAAGAAAACAACAGGAAAATAAAAGAAAATTTGGCAAGATCTTTTTTTTTTTTACAAAATCAAACAAAAAGAAAAAAAACTAACACGAATCAGAAATTAAATAAATAATAAAATTCAATTGTTACCTCCCCGGCAACGGCGCCAAAAACTTGATCGTCGCTAATCTATGAATTAGAAAAGCGCGATATTTGTAATAAAATTCTGCAAGCGCACAGGTGTGTAGCATACAGGTCGAACACATGGAGGTAAATTAAAATCAAATTATTTATCTAATCTCTTGGGCGAGTTAGACGAAGCCTGGAGATTTCGTTGAAATAAAAACAAACTGAAATTGCGAACTTAGGATTATCGTTGAAACTGATCAACGATTAATCACTAAAGAAAGTAAATTGCAAAACAAGAATAACAATGCAGAAAATAAAAGTGCAGAATAAGAAGAACAACAAAAATAAAATTAGGATTGTCGTTGAAACTAATCAAACGACTAATCACTAATGAAAAAATGTAAAATACAATTAGTGCTCTTCCAAAACTAATTGTGAAGACAACACCTACTGCTAAGAAAGAAAAATGCAGAAATAGTAAAAAGGAAGAACTTTTATTAATGGAGAAGAGAATACAGAATAATGGATGGTGGCTACAATGACATTACAAGGGTATTTATAGGACAGATAGCCAAACCCTAACCCTAACCCTAATACAATGATAGATGGACCTTAGGGAATTCACAAAAGAGTTTACAATGAGAGTTTCAAATGGGCCTTAGTTAATTCTATTAAATTTTTGGTCTTTCTTCTTTTCCTCTTGGTTCTTTGACAAGCTTCCCTTGATTTGAGAAATTCTTGGTCTTTCTACCAATCATTTTTTTGTCCAACAGCAACTAGATGTGAGATCTTCATCTACACTTCTTCAAAATGTAAATACATACCAATTCGATCTCCATTTCTCTATTTTTCTAGTTGCATGCGGGCTGGGTTGGAATATCTGTAAAAGTAACAAAACAATACCTGTAATAACCCAGAAATTCTGAGCCAGTTTAAAATTTTTATTTTGGCAATTTTGACGGTGTCAGTGACTTACCAGCCCTGACATTTATATACTTTTCACCTTTGTGGTTGTTGGAATGAGGCGCCTTGATTATAGGTCTGTAAGGACCAAGAAACGTGTGTTCAGGAGTTTCCAATCCTCAAACGTAAGAGAGGACCGGCCCAACCGATCCAAGTGGCTGCCCAGAGTGTGTAGTCCTGAGCATTTGCTAGAGTGTCTTGAAGCGGAGAGGAGCTTGCCCCTTGCCTCGACTCATGACGGAGATCCAATTTCCAATACGTGTATTTCGGCTTTATTTGTAGAGCCTAGTATGGCGACATAGTGGGATGGGGCACTCATGTCGTCTATGATTTATATTTATGATTGAAATTGTTTTGACACTATACACTTATTATAGTATCAAATGATTTGTTTTAAATGTACCAAGCATGTTTGGCTATTATAAGGGAAAACCCTATCCTTCCGGCTTGCGTTGCATTGTGTGATGGGACCTGGGTCTTATAATAGCTTCATTTTTCGAAAAAGCATTGCATTGTTTATTCTATGCACTGGTATTCTTGGGAGGAAACCCGTTCCGTGTTATACGGCGTGGTCCCTTGAATTACTCTCTTTTAAAGTAAAGTTTTAAATAACTGTTTTAGTTCTCACACCAGTCACATGACTGACCTGGAGTTTATTGTTTTAACCTAAACTCTGGGTGCCCTCATTTTCCGCACGGGCAGCTAGTAGTTTTGGTTTTGCAGATTTATATTCACAGGATCCTGATTTACAGCTAGAACGATGCTCGGAAAGCTCTGTATCCTTGTATTACTTTCAGTTGTGTTTTGTATATTTTTCCGCTGCTATGTAATTTATTGTAATCTCTGATAATTTTTGAATGTAATTTATTCATTTATACCCTGTATATTCTTGTATTCTGATGGAATTGTTGTAATAACAATGAAATGTTCTTCCGTCTGCGTTCATTTGTGTGTTGTCCTCAAAGTATCCGCTCTTTCCTTTACGGGGAAGAAACGGGTTTTCACATTTGGTATCAGAGCTTTGGTTTACAGAGCTCGAGAACAAGACACATTAGAACCATACGAAAGAATTCATCAGATATTGGATTAGTAATATCCAATTAGAATGACTCGTTAGAGATAGGATCAGTAGTATCCTAGAACGAGTGTGAAGAGTATATTTTCAAATGAAAACAATTTTGTTTTAAAAATTTAAATCGTTTTATTCGTATTTGAATATTTTATTTGTATTGATTTGGACAATCTAGTATATAAAGGTTTTGCATATACGCGTCATGAACGTATATTCGAAGTTTTAATATATTAGATAGATATAGAGTCACACTCTAGTCGCCCAAAGATGATGCTACTGATGACTATATAGCATCAGTAGTGTGTGTTCGAGTTTCGAAGGTGTGATTTTCTATATATTTCCATTAGACTGGTGTGAGAACCAAAACGTATATAGCTAGACACATTGTTGTGAATTGGCATCAAAAACATGATTTTTGTATATGTATCAAAATTATGAATTTGAAACGTTAATCCACTAATTGATTGATGTTTGTGTTGTTTATTTATTTGTTTGATAATTTTGAACCATTATGCCTAATTGAATCAAATATTGAATTGTATTGAAAATTGGTCGCATTTGCCTGCATTGAACAGGTCATAGCAAGGAGGCTAGAGCAGAGAATAAAATTTGTTTGCCCGACAAATAGGTACATGTTTACTATAATTTACTGTTTTGTTTGGGTGATGATGATTTTATGAGCCTATTGGCTAGCCGCTTGGCCTTTTCTTTTTCTTTTTGAGATCAGAAGGCCTGTATGGAAATTTCGGGATTTTCCCGTGGTTCCCGGTGCAGGGGAGGTTATGGCGAAATTTTTCGAAAATTTAGGGTATTAGCCAAATTTTTGAAAATTTGAAAACTCTCAGAAACTGAAAAGTTAGACAATGGAAGCCAGATCGAACGTAGAGTTGAATAATCAAACCACTTTCGACTTTGTTCCTTTTCGGGGACGAAAAGTTTTAAGTGGGGGAGATTGTAATAACCCAGAAATTCTGAGCCAGTTAAAAATTTTTATTTTGGCAATTTTGACGAATTTTGAATATTTAAAATAGAATATTTTAAATAAAATCGACGATAAATTTATTTTGAATATATTTAAAACGTATATATTTATACGCGTCGTCGTTAGAATATAAATAATTATTTATAATTATAAAAGGAATGGAAAATGGTGCGGTAGTTCGATAATTCGATTTCAAACGTCAATTGAATGTACCGAGTGCAAAACAATCCGGATTTTAGTGAAACCAAAAATGATAGGATCTAATTGAGAATATCTTTCCAACGAATCCGAAAAATCGAAATTTCATAGCGGGAATCAAAAGATATGTACGGTTGAAAATTCTGAATAGTCGCTATGGAATTCAGGCCCTTAATAATGGGAATTTTGCAAACGACCTCGGATTTCGATGAAACCACTTTTGTTGGGTCCGCGAAGTCAAATTATTGCAAGATTCCAAATTTCATAATTTTTCGAATCAATATGTGAGCGTGGCAAAGGAAAACGCGTTTGACCAGTTTCAGTTGATTTTAATCGACTGGAAATTGGCCATTTTTCCAACGGTCTCAGAATTCGACGAAACAAGTTTTGTTAGGACCGTATCGTCAATACGAAGCTAGAAAATATTTTTCTGGAATTTTTCTAGTTAGTATGTGACCACAGTAAATTGAAATGCGCGTTCAAATTCAATATATAGAGTTATATGTTGATTTCAACGGAAACTGGTCGAAACGATCGAATCAGCTTACGATACATATCCCATTGTGTTCGGAATGGGGGTAAAACGCTATGGACGACAGTCATTGGGTCTCGTTTAGAGGTCGAATGACAAGTCAACTATTATAGAAAATTAAAATAATATAAATATATATAATTATATCCCCTCCCCTTCACAATTCTCTCTCCCTAACCCTCCTTTCAAAAATCAAAACCAGAAAAGGGGAAAACCCCGTGCCCTCGTTCCCTCGACCGTCGCCCAGGCGGAGCGCCACCTCGCCGTCCCCCATCACGGCGCCGATCCCCTCCCCTCTGATCTGCCTTTCCTCCTCGCCCCGCTCTCTTCTTCTTCAAGTCAGAAAGACCTTGTCGCTTGCGAGCCCTCCACCGCAGCCTCATCGAGCTGCGCCACCGTCCAAGCACGCCGCCGCCGTCCTCTAGGCGGAGCCCCACTCCGACTTCACCTCCCTCTCGCACGATTCTCTCCTCCTCCCTCTGAAGCGCGAGCCACAAACCCTCCAACACCCCAAAACCCGCCCAAACCACCTATTAGCCGCTGTTCCGGCTAATGCGGGTCCGTTACCGCCATTCCACCGACCACCTCATCCTCCGGTGAGTGCTTGATTTCAATTTTTATTATAGTAGAAGGTTAAAAATATAATTTTTATTATAGTAGAAGGTTAAAAATATAATTTTTTATTATAGTAGAAGGTTAAAAATATAAATTTTATTCATGTAGAGTATTAAAAATATAAGCTTTATTTTGAAGTGGCGAAGAAAAAAATTAGTTTTTCATATGAAGTAGCGATTTGAAAAGGTGATTTTTATTTAAATAGTTTTTGAACAAAAATACGATTTTTATCATATGAATCACATTATAAAAATGTGATTTTTACAATGAAAAGGAACTTATAAAGAAATACGATTTTTCTATAATGAATACCGAAGTAAAAATACGATTTTTCTATAATGAATAGCGAAGTAAAAATTCGATTTTTCTATAATGAATAGCGAAATAAAAATTCGATTTTTCTATAATGAATAGCGAAGTGAAAATTCGATTTTTATATAATGAATAGCGAAGTAAAAATACGATTTTTCTACAATGAATAGCGAAGTAAAAAATTCGATTTTTCTATAATGAATAGCGAAGTAAAAATTCGATTTTTCTATAATGAATAGCGAAGTGAAAATTCGATTTTTATATAATGAATAGCGAAGTAAAAATGTGACTTTTATATATGTAGTGGCTACGGGCGATGAAAGTGATAAAAGGCGAGAACGATGAAGATTTCTATCAATGAAGAGTCATGGTATTGGATAGCTATTGGTGAGAATTTCTCACTCTTCAATTTCTCTTCTAGTTATATATATACTAGGATGCAGACGGTGCTTAGTAGCACCCGACACAATCGTCCACAGACCATGGACTTGTTTGTTTGATTGCAAAAATTAGTTAGATTATTTGATTGAAATTGAATTGTTTGGTGAAATGAAATTGATTTGATTGATGTGTGAATGGCGTGGGCCTTCCCTAGACCGGGGATAAGGCTACGCCTCGTCCCGTTTCTAGTATCGTGCCGTTATGCCGCCGAAATTTTCTAAAATATGTTAGAAAAATAAAAATATCTTTTTTATTGTGTAAATGAAATGAATAGAAATTCATGTGTTGAAATAAATTGTTTTATCGTTAAAAATATAATTTTTAACGTAGAAGTGAATAAAATAAAATATTCATTTACAAACTGGACGGTTTGTTTATGTACACCTATTTGAAGGACATTGATTGGGACGATAAATTTTACACATCGCCCAGCTGCACAAATAAAATCTGTGTTTGATTGTTTGAAACCCCACACGGGTGTTGGGATGAAATTTGAAGTTCACTCATCCTGATTGATTAAATATGTCGATCGATTGATTGACAGGCTGTTATAAGCGTTAGATATCTATATTTGATGCTTATACAGTGTAGTGCACTTTGGTTGATGGTTGATTATTTTTCAATGCTATCATATATGTGTGGTGTATGAAAATCCATATAATTGACGTTATATGGTGATTGATTGGGCCTCATTCCAATTTTGAAAATAATAAAGGTTCATGTCTTGACTGTACTCATCCGTTGAGATTAGTCATGTGTTGAACGAAATATTTTAATAATAAAATTTACATCTTTATCAATATAAAATAAAGGTTCATGTGTTAACCATACTCATCCGTTGAGATTAGTCATGTGTTGAACGAAATATTTTAATAATAAAATTTACATCTTTATCAATATAAAATAAAGGTTCATGTGTTGACAGTACTCATCCGTTGAGATTAGTCATGTGTTAAACGAAATATTTGAAATAGAAATGTTTGAAAAGGAAATATTTGAAATAGAATATTTGAAAATAGAGGTATATGAAGCCGTGTTGATTAGATTGACGCCATTTTGACGTGAACGATATTTATCGATTTTATTCATTTTAAAATGAATATTGAAAAGTGATTTCAAAATCGAATATTTTGAAATGAAATTTGAATTGAATCGAATAGGAAACCAATTTGAATTGAATAGAATAGAAAATCTATTGAATTTGAATAGAATAGAAAATCAATTGAATGTGAATAGAATAGAAAACGAATTTGATTTGAATTGAATTTGAATAGAATAGAAAACGAATTTGATTTGAATTGAATTCGAATTGAATAAATAACAAATTGAATTCGAATTGAATAAATAACGAATTCGAATTGAATTGAATAGATAACGAATTGAATTCGAATTGAATAAATAACGAATTCGAATTGAATTGAATAGATAACGAATTAGAATTGAATTGAAAACGAATTCGAATTGAATTGAAAATGAATTCGAATCGAATTGAAAGCGAATTGAAATGAATTCAAATTGAATTGAAATTTGAATTGAATAGAAGTGAATTTTAAAACGAATTTATAAAGAAGAATTCAATTTTGCTTTGGATTGAAATGGAAGTTGAAATTGTTTTTGAAACGAATTTAAAACTATTTATATAATTCGTTTTAAATAGAAATCGACGAAAAATATATTATATATATATAATATAATGGCCTGAATAGAACGCGCCGCGCCGCGGCAGTTCGTGAATTTCGACCATTTATTTCAAACGGACATTACGGGAGATCCGACCGTCGGATTCTCCTAAAACCGGAACCGTTGGGTTCGTATCGAAAAGAGCTTCCTAACAAATATTAGGAATTTGAAATCTAACGGTCGGATTTGGAGTTACGTCCAAATCAAATTTGAAAAAGGTCGTTGTAAGTGCAGTTCGATGGCCATTGTTGGAAATCGATTGTATGGGCCTTAATAAAATTATTAAAAATAGTAATAATTTGTGTAAAATCATAAGAAATGATTTGGGAAAAATTGGGGTGAAAAACTCCGTATTTGAAAAGATAAAAATGGATTTTTATCGAAATGAACTAGTTTTGAACTAAATTTAAAACCCAATTATTTTTAAATAAATAAATTAGATTTAAAAAGGGGTTGATAAAAATGGATTTTTATCGAAATGAACTAGTTTTGAACTAAATTTAAAACCCAATTATTTTTAAATAAATAAATTAGATTTAAAAAGGGGTTGATAAAAATGGATTTTTATCGAAATGAACTAGTTTTGAACTAAATTTAAAACCCAATTATTTTTAAATAAATAAATTAGATTTAAAAAGGGGTTTTAAATAATCGGAATTTCTAATATATTTGACTGGGTTTGAAATGGGTTTATCGTGAACGGTGTTTTAAATAACACTAGTTCTTTAACCCGATAACAAATAGAATGTGATTTGGGTTTGTCGTGAACTGTGTTTTAAATAACACCTAGTTCTTTAACCCAGTAAAAGGAGTTTTAACGAATCTGCAATTAGGTTCAAAATGTGAATCTATAATCCAAATTATCAAATTTAGAAATGAGCGAGAATGGAGTATCTCCAGTTTTGCTCCAAAGCGATAATTAAATCTTTAATTAGATTTGAACGTGAAATGGTAATTAATTTTACCAATAACACCACAGTACTAGATATGGAGTATTACCAGTTTTGCTTCATAGGATGAATAGGTTGGGATTGGGAAATAAAATAAGTAATTACTTCGTTGTGGTTCGCTAATCTCGACTAGTTTGGAAAACCATAATTTGGTTTGAAATGACGTCCAAAGGAAGATTAAAGGATAAATTTTAAAGAATTTATCTTGGATAAAATTAATGGGAACTTTTCCCTGAGAATATGAATTGGAAAGAGGCTTATGTTGTGCTTGTGTAACATTCGTTTTAATATATGCGGGTTGCTCGGAAAGGCCGGGTTTATACCTATTCTGAATAACCGATTCGACGATATGTCGAAGATGAAGACGGTGGTTGAAGACCGGAAGTCTTCACATCGTTTGGATAATTACTGACGATCCTGATTGGGCTGTACACCCAAGAGGATGGAAATAGTTGGTGGTCGTCCAGACGTACTTGGAGATGGATGGATATGCGAGGAAAGTGCCTCCGGTTTCGTTCAGACCCAGAACGGACTTGTAAATGGATTGTGTGTCTGACATTGGATTTTATTCCGTGTTGATTGATTTCTATTAAATATACATCTGTTTGGCGGCAGAGAATTTATTCTTTTGCTTAGCGCCCTTCTCTGAGACGTACGAGCTCAGAGGTTGTATATCGATGGACATCAGTCACATGGCATGAATTGCCTGTGTGGCACGCTAAGATGCAATGATCAAGACTTCTGTTGAAAAGCAAAGTCTTGTGGTTGAGTATCAAAGCACGCCTACGTGGCAGCTTTGTGTGTAGCATGAATTCGTGAGCCTCACACCTCAGTATGAGTTAAAAACGTGATACGGGCCGTTGGGAGAACACGATGTTTCTTTCTAGCTTTGGTGGTGTCAGTGACTTACCAGCCCTGACATTTATATACTTTTCACCTTTGTGGTTGTTGGAATGAGGCGCCTCGATTATAGGTCTGTAAGGACCGGGAAACGTGTGTTCAGGAATTGCCAATCCTCAAACGTAAGAGAGGACCGGCCCAACCGATCCAAGTGGCTGCCCAGAGTGTGTAGTCCTGAGCATTTGCTAGAGTGTCTCGAAGCGGAGAGGAGTTTGCCCCTTGCCTCGACTCATGACGGAAATCCAATTTCCAATACGTGTATTTCGGCTTTATTTGTAGAGCCTAGTATGGCGACATAGTGGGATGAGGCACTCATGCCGTCTATGATTTATATTTATGATTGAAATTGTTTTGACACTATACACTTATTATGGTATCAAATGATTTGTTTTAAACGTACCAAGCATGTTTGGCTATTATAAGGGAAAACCCTATCCTCCGGCTTGCGTTGCATTGTGTGATGGGACCTGGGTCTTATAATAGCTTCATTTTTCGAAAAAACATTGCGTTGTTTATTCTATGCACTGGTATTCTTGGGAGGAAACCCGTTCCGTGTTATACGGCGTGGTCCCTTGAATTACTCTCTTTTAAAGTAAAGTTTTAAATAACTGTTTTAGTTCTCACACCAGTCACATGACTGACCTGGAGTTTATTATTTTAACCTAAACTCTGGGTGCCCTCATTTTCCGCACGGGCAGCTAGTAGTTTTGGTTTTGCAGATTTATATTCATGGGATCCTGATTTACAGCTGGAACGATGCTCGGAAAGCTCTGTATCCGTGTATTACTTTCAGTTGTGTTTTGTATATTTTTCCGCTGCTATGTAATTTATTGTAATCTCTGATAATTGTCGAATGTAATTTATTCATTTATACCCTGTATATTCTTGTATTCTGATGGAATTGTTGTAATAACAATGAAATGTTCTTCCGTTCTGCGTTCATTTGTGTGTTGTGCTCAAAGTATCCGCTCTTTCCTTTACGAGGAAGAAACGGGTTTTCACAATACCCAAGTAATATTTATTTATATACAAAAGATAAGAAATAAGAGCATAAAATAAACACATTTCTATGTCAATCATCGACATAGTCGAATTTCAATGTATAACTCTCTTTCAAATAATTTCTATTCGATTAACGTTTCGAACTTCGGAATAAACTTACCATTTCAGATCGACTCAAATTCCATTTTCATCCTAAATTCATCTTTGTATTTATCACTTCCAAATCCTTACTAATTTCCTTTATAACCATTCCAATCTACAAAACGTTTGCTTTTAAAACATTATCCACTTCAAAACCTGAATATTATTTCTTTATAGAAATCTAGACTTGTTTTAACAAATTAATCTTGATTTCATTTGTAAATATTATTAGAGGTTCAAATGTTGTTTATCGAGTTACTTTATAAACCTACATCAGATTTCACTTCATTTATAAACTCTATTTATATGTCAAAACTTCTTGTCATTAACAAGCGCATAATCTTATGTCGACTTTACATTCGATTATAAAATATCAGTTTCAAACCAAATATTAATTATCTTATTGAGTTCCAAGTAAATAATATATAATTTCTAAAAATAAATTATTTGTATAAAATTCGACATAGTCAATTTTAATTCTAAATCCTTATGGATTTATTTATATTCCATTCACATTCCGAATATCGGAATAAATTTCATCGTTTCTTTTTGAAATGATTTACAATTTCCCTTTTAAATTCACTCTTGAATTTACATTCCCATGATAATCATTTAACTTCATTTATAAACATTGTTTGTAAATTAAACTACATGTTTTTATTATTTAAAACAAGTAATTAATTCCTAACCCATTCGAAATTCAATCTCCATTTTGGAAAAATGGACTTCCCTTAAAATCTCAAAATCCCTTCTTGTGATATTCTAAATATCAATATTTAGGGCCAGTTCTATTCTAACATACAAACACAACAAAATCTATCACAGAACATCTAATACATCATATATCACAATATATATAAAAAATAGTGATAATTTTGAGGAATCCACTTAGATCCCTCCAACTTATTTTTCCTACATCCACAGATGTTAATTAACACAAATAATACTAATCCCGCTTCAAGATAGGATATCGCTTATAGAAGGTCATCCACTATTATGCATGGAAGTAATGTCTCATCCACTAAAATGTGCGGGAATATCCAACTAGCAACCTTAAATATAACTAATATATAATAGCAATAGTTGATAATAATATATCAATTCACCCAAATAATAATCACATAGCATTCAATCATCATTATCAACTCTAAAATACATTAATAAAATTAAAACTGGGCAACGTTAGTGAGTTTACTCACTTTGTTCAATAATCGTTGAATAACGATTAATCGCCGATTAAAAGCATCAGGCATTTCATCTTGCCGATAATTCTCACATTCTCCAAATCTTTCCAAACTAGTTTCATTGCGTAGCCTGTGTCTATATGATCCCAACGGATCCTGTTTCGTTGAATTGTGATAACGTACGCAAAAGTTATAAGATTTACAAGTTTGAATACATTAAAAAGTCGTTAAATTGAATAATTAAATATATATTTAACTTTCAATATATCCCTTAATCACATTTTTCCACTCCTCATTTTTTTCTCCTTCGCATGCCAGTTCGAAACTACCATTACCCTGAACTTCCTCCGCCTCTCTCCTCCCTTCCAATGCAAAAAAACCTACACCATAATCACCATCGTTCTTCTCTTCCCTTACTCTCCGATTCCATCACCGTAATATTCCATATGCACCCCCAATGTAAAATGCAATCCCCAACCATTCACGCATGTACCAACATAACATCGACACCAAAATTCACGCAGTTACCCAAATATTTGCACGCAAGATCCATTTCATCTCACAAACTCAAAATCAACAACCAAAACAGGAATCGATGCTTATAATACACGAATTCCCAAGCCCTAGCTCACGTTATATACAAAATAGTGAACGACAATTTGTTCAAACCTCCAAAAAATCACATGAAGCTGAAGATCAGCTCTCCCTGAATCCAAAAATATATGTTTTGTAATTTATAGATTTTTCTTTGAATTGTTGGACTTTTCAAGGCTCGTGGTATATTCGTAACGGTGGCGGTGTAATTCTTGTTGTTGACTAAAGAAAGAACAAAGGTTAGGGTTAAGGAGGATATATGGTGTATTTATAAAGGTACTTTGTTTTCGTTTGATTTATATTAATTAACCAAACTTAATGAAACGACCCGAACTTCCCCGGTCTCTAAAGAGAAAAGAAAGAATGAAGGAAATCCTGGATTGAGTTGAGAACACGACACATCAGAATACAAACAGAGTACAAGATATTAACAATTTCCATCAGAGTACAAGATAATAACAGAGTATGAATATATATTACACATTCGAAAATATCAGAGATTCACAAATTACAATGCAGCGGAAAAACAATACATAGCACAACTTAAAGAAATACACGGATACAGACAGTTCCGAATATAGCTCCAGCTGTAAACCAGGATCTTGTGAAACTAAGTCTGCAAAACCAAAACTACTAGCTGCCCATGTGGAAATAGGGGCACCTAGAGTTTATGTAATAACTCGAAAATCTGGGCCAGTTTAAAATTTTTATTTTGGCGATTTTAGCGAATTTTGAATATTTAAAATAGATTATTTTAAATAATATCGACGAGAAATTTATTTTGAATAGAATTCAACGTATATATTTTATACATCGTCGTTAGAATATAAATAATTCTATATAATTATAAATAGAATTGAAAATGGCGCGGTAGTTCGATAATTTGATCTCAAACTTCAATTGAATGTACCAGGTGCAAAACAATTCGGATTTTAGTGAAACCAAAAATATTAGGATCTAATTGAGAATATCTTTCCAACGAATCCTAAAAATCGAAATTTCATAGCGGGAATCAAAAGATATGTCCAGTTGAAAATTCTGAATAGTCGCTATGGAATTCAGGCCCTTAAAAATAGACATTTTGCAAAAGACCTCGGATTTCGACGAAACTACTTTTGTTGGGTCCATGATGTCGAATTATTGCTAGGTTTCAAATTTCATAATTTTTCGAATCAACATGTGAGCATGGCAAAGGAAAATGCGTTTGACCAGTTTCAGTTGATTTTAATCGACTAGAAAATGGTCTTTTTTCCAATGGTCTCAGAATTTGACGAAACTAGTTTTGTTAAGACCGTACCGTCAATACGAAGCTAGAAAATATTTTTCTGGAATTTTTCTAGTTAGTATGTGACCCCGGTAAATTGAAATGTACGTTTAAAATTCAATATAGTGATTTAAATGTAAATTTAACGGAAACTGATCGAAACGATTGAATTGCCCTACGTGGCATATCCCATTGTGTTCGGAATGGGGGTTAAACGCTATGGACGACAGGCAGTGGGCCTCGTTTCGAGGTCGTATGTAAAAGTCAACTTTTTGCAATTAAAATAATTAAATAAAAAAAAACCCTCTTCTCTTTTATACGCTGGCCCCCCTCTCTATTTTCAAATCGAATTTACAGAAAAAAAAAGGAGACGAGAGCGACGGGGGGGAGCCGCCGCCGCATCGCCCCACCCCCCCTCCCCCCTACCCCCCGATGAGCCACCGCCGCGCCAGAGGCAGGCGCGCCCCCTCCTCTTCTTCCTCCTTCCTTCTTCCCTTCCTCCTCCACCGATCAACTGCGCCACCCATAAGCCCTCCTCCACTCGCCACGCTCAGCTCCTCCGCCCCACCTCAGATGAGCCGCGGCCTTCCCTTCCTCCAGCGAGCGTGTAACACCCCACGTCCGTTAGTGTCACTCACAAAGGGAATGCACTAAGTTCTGTGGAGCATTATGGGTAAAAGATGCAGATAAATTACAAGACAGACAAACATTAAACAGCGGAAAATAAAACTTTGCTTTATTGACAAAATAATTTGTACAAGGTTCCTTTACAATATCAGAGTATCAACTGTCTTTACAAAATAAAGAAGCATAAAATACATTTATATTCCCCAATGTAACAAAAGCCAGCCATAGCAATCCAAAGCCGATGCATCCAAGATTCTTCAAGCTTGGAAAGAGAAATCATCCCAAAACAAATCTGAGCTATCCTATTTCCTCCTTAACAACCTGGGGGGGGGGGGGGGAGAACAGAAGAAAGAAGACGAAAGAAAAAACAGAGTCAGACATAAAGCCTGAGTAAGTTCAGTAACTTCTAGCATGTGAACATGGAAAACAAAACGACATGAATTAACTGAATACAAGATTACACCATGACGATAGGGTCAACAAGATTAGACAAGGTAGTCACAAGATATGCTAAGATAAACTGGATACGCTCTAATACTTTCGCTGCTTCGCTAATTACTTGTTATACTGGTTTCTATATCTCTGCACCGCCTAACTAGTGTTTCAACTAGTAACGATAACGTGATCCCAATCCCTGTATTTTCCATCGCCTTCAGGCATCCATTTATTAGTTGTTACCTAGATCTAATCTAGGGTTTTCTATCCACTGCTTTCTAGATTTAACTATAGTTTTACGCTATCTGTTGAACGCTTTTCGAGTTCAGGGTTTATGCCACCTAGTCCAACTAGGGATTACGCTACCTGTCGAACAATGCCCCCAAGTCTAGGACACACTACCTAGAGTGGTATATGTTCCTAGGCTTCCCCACGTATGTCTCGCGAATCGTTATCGCTTGTCTAGATGCACATGTCCTGTAATGTGCGATCCGAGTCCCGTGACAGGGAAAATCAAGGAATACAGAACTCGGTCGGGAGCTTTCAGATATCTGCCGATGCAGATGCTAAGGTCTGTTTTTACTCCAGTGGCTATGGTCCCACTTGACCCCTCCCTCAGCTAATGAAAGGCACACCTTGTAAAATGAGAATTATACGCCGGCCCCCGGTGCCCCACTATCCTATGGCCATCCGCAACCATAACTAGATAGCAAGTATATGGTCTTTTGGAGTTCTCCGCCTTTCCGCTTCACGTATCTCGATTGACTCAAGATGGATGGTAGACGACGAGTTGCTATCACAGGGCTACCGTCTTCTCGCCGAATCACGCTGGTCCATCCTAGTCTTTAGGTTGCCACATATATATTGCAACCAAGGCATACCCTCGGTTCTTCTAACGCAGACCTTAACCTCTGTGAGCCCAGGATGATCATCTGCAGCCTCACAGAGGGATACCAAGAGTACCCTCACGTCCCCTCGAAGCCTCGGGCTTCGTAACCCAATTCGTTGGAGCCTTCTTAAAACCAGATGGATGTCTGCTCCTTCGTGTTATACTAAGAATTACTACTTAGTTCTACTAACTAAGGTTTACCACTTAGTTTCCAAATTCCTTGTTTTCTTAACTAAGTTTTACTACTTAGTCCCTTTTTCAACTGAGGTCTACTACTTAGTTTTCTTTCTCGCCAGGTTGGGTTGGTTAAGTGTATTTAGTCGATTCAAGCTATCTTAACCCTCTTCCCTTATCCTATTACACTAGTTAAGTGTTATCCCTTCATGCTTTTTATTTAACCCTATTCATTTATCATATTCTGATGGTTAAGCGTTCAAGTTTACTTAACCCTATGGTCTAGTCCAGTTAATATATTAATTTGGCTAAGTGTATTACTTAACCCCAACCTCTAGTCTAATTAACATGTTAAATTGGCTAAGTGTATTAACTTTACTTAACCCCACCTTCTAGTCTAGTCAACATGTTAATTTGGCTAAGTATTCCCATGGACTTAACCCTCCCATTCTAGCTTTAACTGTGCTAAGTTGGTTAAGTGTTCCTTAACCTTCCCATTCTAGCTTAACCGTGTTAGGTTGGTTAAGTGTTCCTATGGACTTAACTCTCTCATTCTTGTTCTAGCTTTAATTAATAAATTAAAGCCGCAACCTCTCACATTAGACAGATATTGCTGCGGTTACTGGATGTGCCGGTCGGTTCCGGGCAGGTTTACACCGCAACTCAGTCTAACCTCGGGTTAGGCATATTCATGTTTTCTAAGTTCAAAGGGTTTTTGATTAATTTCCAAATCTGGTTTTGAAAACAACCATCCCGTCCTTCGGATCAGTTAGGGATAGCCAGGGAGGGCAGGAAACTTGTATTTTCCAAACCCAAGCCTAGACACTATCCTCTCTGTCACCCTAGAACCCTCTGGTCTATGTGTTACAAAAAGGGATGTTATCAAAATACTTTTCTTTTGTTTATAAATTGTTAACAATTTATTTCAAAAGCCCATTTCCCCTTTTTAGACAAATTTGGCCTATATTTATTTGTCAAGCCTACTAGTATACTTATATTCTAGGCCCAAGTCCTAACCCAACATGCAGTCTAGGCCATTTCCTATTTCATTGCCGAAACTAGATTAAATATCCTAGTTTATAATTTATGGCCAAAACTTAACCAAGTTACATATTTTGTGGTAAATGAACAATTTAACATTTATGATGAATTCTATAAGTAAATTACTCCTAATTTACTTATTTCATTACTACTCTTTTAATGTACATTGTCACATTTATTATTATGGCCCATTCTCTCTTATTTATCATATTTATACTTTTTGGTATGTAAATTATACCAAATTTAGTGTCGCTAACCATAATTTATTATAAACATGACAATTGCTCACAATTATGAATAAATTCAAAATTGTGCTAATATACTTATTCCAAATCAACCTTAATTAACCCAATCTTGGTTTAACATCCTAATTCACAATTTATGGCAAAACTAGAATTATTTTTCTAGTTTACATTTTATGCCTAAAATTTAGCTTACTTACTAACGCTAAATTTAATATGTCAAAATCACATATTCCCTAATCCATGTCAAATTTCCCCGTTTTCATTTTAATATGCATGTGATAATACATATTCCAAATTATGCCAATTTCCAAGTTTACAATTACGTTCATATTCATTTCCATGTTTTTCCCCAAATCGCATTCCCACCGTTCGAATAATCGTGATTCAACCTAGATTATAAATAAATCTAGATTCGTAGATAAAAAGGGAATGAATCAAAATGACAAGAAGGAATAATTGACATAAAAAGGTTTGGATAACAATGTAGGTTCAAGAATATGGGTAGACCTAACTAAATAGGTAAATTCCCACTGTCTTAAAACCAAAGAATGGGCAAAATAGGTTCAAGAACGTGGGTAGACCTAACTTAATAGGTAAATTCCCACTGTCTTAAAACCAAAGAAAAAACCAAGGAACAGGTAGAATAAATAATTGGGTTTAGACCCAATTTCACAATCACCAAACTAAAGCAATATTTTCCTAATCATGAATCATGGGTGTCAAAATCACAATTGTCCTCATTATGTCATAAGTAATAGTTTATGTCTAATTCAAAGGCTTATGTTCTTAGTCATAAGTAATGTCCATGGTCATAGGCAATATAGGCGATGTTCATAGTCCAAAAGGGAAAATAATTCCCATAATCCTAAGTCATTGTCATAGGCAATGTTTATATGTCCCAAAATCAAAGGCTTATGTCATAGTCCAAAGGCATATGCTTTCAAAGGCCACAGTTCTATAGTCATAGTCACGGTTACAGTCTTATTTGTCCTCGAATCATAACAGTTCCTAATTCAGTCCAAGAGTATAAACACAGATTCGAAGAGAGAGAGAGAGAGAGAGACTTGTCATATTCCTTTATTCCTTTAATTTCATGTCACAAATAAAACAAAATATTCAGATCTAGAAATAACCAACTTACAGAAAATAGATCTAGAAAAGAAGGAAAGCGTGGCTATGATTCGTGCGTCATTGCTTGAAACTTGTTTGAGCTAGCCTTTGAATTCTTCACTTGAAACTTTGATTTGAATCCCTCCTTAAAAGTCTTTTAGAAGCATCTCCTCGTCTTGAGTCATATTTTATTTTATTTATTCAAGAAAATTTAGAAGAGGGGAAGAAGCCATGAATCTTAGCAGCATAAGGATAGAAGAGAATTGGTGCAAAGAGAATGAAGACTAGGGCTGTTTATATAGCTGCTCAAGACCTTATCGTACACGCAGCGCTGAGTCAGCATTGAACCTAGTTAAGAAAATAGTCCAGGTATGTAGATGAATCTAGCCAAACCTTATCATACACGCAGTGCTGAGTCAGCATTGGGTCCCACAAGCTATTTTGGCGTAAAAGTTTGATTTTCAAACTTTTGAATTTCTGGAATTTATTTAACTGTTTTATTCACATGAAATATTCTTATATGTATACAATTCCTCTAACGACCATTTTACGCGTATATATATACGCACAACTTTCATTTTATTTTCAAAATTCAAATGATGTTGCCATATTTCATTGACTGTAGCCTTATCTTGAATTTTATCTTTCGTATACATATATTTTTGCATATATATATATATATTTATATTCTCATATGTATATATATATATATTCTTTATTTCCTTATATGTACGTTCTTATCCTTCCAAATTTTGAATTTGTATACGTACATATATTTTCATGTTCAGTTGGCCCTCTCTAAAACAAAGATAAAAAATTATGCCGCCGCCGGGGTTCGAACCCCCGACCTCCATGCTACAAATCCAATGCCTTAACCAACTGAGCTACAGAGGCTTTTGTTAACAAGTCTTAGAGCAATAATAATTATTGTTCCCTCCTTACTTCTCTTTTTCATGTTAGTTACAATACTTAAATTAAACAACTGCATGGATCTTTTTCTTTTAATTTTTCTTTTAAAAATTAATTATACTTTAATTTGAAAATCTTAATGTCACAGAATTACGGGGTGTTACATTCTCCCCCACTTAAAAGGATTTCGTCCCCGAAATCTTCAAGTCAGGAAGAATGTGTCCTACCATCCAATCACCCATCTACTCAACTATTCAATCACAGGCATTCATTGTCCTTAAAAGATTTCTAATGCTTTCATGTTCATATGCATAGTGTGTGTATATGTCTCTATCTAATGCAAATTCAGGCGGTCTACTGATTCAGTTGACCTCCTTATTGCAAATCATGTTAGTGCCATGCGTCCAATCATGCATGCAAACATCCCTAGTCATGTAAATACTACATGCGTGCACAGCCATTCATCCATATGCAACGTCCATATGATATCATATCAAGTTCAACTTATAAACAAATGCATATATGTAAATGCAATATGAGAGCGTCCGAACTTGATCTAGTGCCTAATACGTATGCATATGCATCCACGAGCAACCATTTGCAACCACTTGCAACCATTCAACCATAACATGTTTCAAATACATGTTTACATCCATTGGCTTCTACCTAAGGATCGCAGATACGACCTAGAGGATATACTTTGGAAAGAGAGAAACAACTACGCGTAAAGCTCCTAAACAGAGAAATCAAGGATGCACCCTTAAGGAAAAAGGGCATGTTGCTAGTATCTAGCCTTCTTGAGCTTTACTCCACTGTATCTTAACCAATTTAACTTCATGATTGTGAAGTTTCCGACCTCCAATTCCAAAATAAACAGATGTCAATCACGGTACCAAGTATACATACTAAGATGATTAGAGGTTTCCCTCTTATCCGTCATGCCATAACTATAAGAGTCGAAAGGTTACTACGTGCTCTTTGGAGTGCCTACCACAACTATTCATCTCTCCCGCAAACCATCCAAACCGAACTCGACATTCCTCAAGTACAAGCCCCAAAGGCCTAAACCAATATCAGACAAGCACCCAAGGAATATCTCCCCCGAATTTAGACGATCTACGTGAGATGATATAAGAAAACTCGATAGCTATTCTCAAATCCCTACTAAAAAAAATAAACTGGTCGGGCCACCAATTGGATTTGAGACTCTAGTGGGATCTTTCTACTATACAAGAACTATGGTGCAGAGACCCAACTATGGAAGTGGATATGAACAAATGCGAAGTGCTAAATCCGAACAGAAAAACTAGATTCTTCCAACAGAAACTTTTACCACCTATTTCCTAGGTACGCTCAGCATGTACTTGCCCTTCTGAAAAGCTTGTCCTTTGTTCTTACCCTCGTCCTTAATTATATGCCCTATCATACCCGAGTAAAGATACTTCCTCTTTTATAATTTTCTTCCTCCTTCGTGAGCTAAACCTACATCCATGATTTCCTCATCCTGGGGTTGTGCTCTTTTGCCAAACTCCTCATCCTTTTCCGTGTGTAATCATGTTGACAAATCTCTCGAAAGCTGCCTCCATCGTACATAATCCCCTACAAAGCTTGAAAGAAAACTGGCCGCAGGTGAAACTACTACGGCTATAGATGGAAGTCGGGCACTACTTTGCCCTTCGATGAGGTTACCTCCCAGAAAGCCAGGAGCCCCAGAGACGGAAGAAAGAAGGAAACGAGGACTCGAACAGAGAATCAAAAGATAGTGCTTATGGCTTTGGGGAATATGCCTTTTAAAACAAAACTTTTCTTTTGAAAATGCTTCTTTAAAAACTGTTTTGAAAAATAATTTTTCAAATCTTTATCTGATCCGGTAACCCTCAGCTCTGATACCACGTGTAACACCCCACGTCCGTTAGTGTCACTCACAAAGGGAATGCACTAAGTTCTGTGGAGCATTATGGGTAAAAGATGCAGATAAATTACAAGACAGACAAACATTAAACAGCGGAAAATAAAACTTTGCTTTATTGACAAAATAATTTGTACAAGGTTCCTTTACAATATCAGAGTATCAACTGTCTTTACAAAATAAAGAAGCATAAAATACATTTATATTCCCCAATGTAACAAAAGCCAGCCATAGCAATCCAAAGCCGATGCATCCAAGATTCTTCAAGCTTGGAAAGAGAAATCATCCCAAAACAAATCTGAGCTATCCTATTTCCTCCTTAACAACCTGAGGGGGGGGGGGAGAACAGAAGAAAGAAGACGAAAGAAAAACAGAGTCAGACATAAAGCCTGAGTAAGTTCAGTAACTTCTAGCATGTGAACATGGAAAACAAAACGACATGAATTAACTGAATACAAGATTACACCATGACGATAGGGTCAACAAGATTAGACAAGGTAGTCACAAGATATGCTAAGATAAACTGGATACGCTCTAATACTTTCGCTGCTTCGCTAATTACTTGTTATACTGGTTTCTATATCTCTGCACCGCCTAACTAGTGTTTCAACTAGTAACGATAACGTGATCCCAATCCCTGTATTTTCCATTGCCTTCAAGCATCCATTTATTAGATGTTACCTAGATCTAATCTAGGGTTTTCTATCCACTGCTTTCTAGATTTAACTATAGTTTTACGCTATCTGTTGAACGCTTTTCGAGTTCAGGGTTTATGCCACCTAGTCCAACTAGGGATTACGCTACCTGTCGAACAATGCCCCCAAGTCTAGGACACACTACCTAGAGTGGTATATGTTCCTAGGCTTCCCCACGTATGTATCGCGAATCGTTATCGCTTGTCTAGATGCACATGTCCTGTAATGTGCGATCCGAGTCCTGTGACAGGGCAAATCAAGGAATACAGAACTCGGTCGGGAGCTTTCAGATATCTGCCGATGCAGATGCTAAGGTCTGTTTTTACTCCAGTGGCTATGGTCCCACTTGACCCCTCCCTCAGCTAATGAAAGGCACACCTTGTAAAATGAGAACTATACGCCGGCCCCCGGTGCCCCACTATCCTATGGCCATCCGCAACCATAACTAGATAGCAAGTATATGGTCTTTTGGAGTTCTCCGCCTTTCCGCTTCACGTATCTCGATTGACTCAAGATGGATGGTAGATGACGAGTTGCTATCACAGGGCTACCGTCTTCTCGCCGAATCACGCTGGTCCATCCTAGTCTTTAGGTTGCCACATATATATTGCAACCAAGGCATACCCTCGGTTCTTCTAACACAGACCTTAACCTCTGTGAGCCCAGGATGATCATCTGCAACCTCACAGAGGGATACCAAGAGTACCCTCACGTCCCCTCGAAGCCTCGGGCTTCGTAACCCAATTCGTTGGAGCCTTCTTAAAACCAGATGGATGTCTGCTCCTTCGTGTTATACTAAGAATTACTACTTAGTTCTACTAACTAAGGTTTACCACTTAGTTTCCAAATTCCTTGTTTTCTTAACTAAGTTTTACTACTTAGTCCCTTTTTCAACTGAGGTCTACTACTTAGTTTTCTTTCTCGCCAGGTTGGGTTGGTTAAGTGTATTTAGTCGATTCAAGCTATCTTAACCCTCTTCCTTTATCCTATTACACTAGTTAAGTGTTATCCCTTCATGCTTTTTACTTAACCCTATTCATTTATCATATTCTGATGGTTAAGCGTTCAAGTTTACTTAACCCTATGGTCTAGTCCAGTTAATATATTAATTTGGCTAAGTGTATTACTTAACCCCAACCTCTAGTCTAATTAACATGTTAAATTGGCTAAGTGTATTAACTTTACTTAACCCCACCTTCTAGTCTAGTCAACATGTTAATTTGGCTAAGTATTCCCATGGACTTAACCCTCCCATTCTAGCTTTAACTGTGCTAAGTTGGTTAAGTGTTCCTTAACCTTCCCATTCTAGCTTAACCGTGTTAGGTTGGTTAAGTGTTCCTATAGACTTAACTCTCTCATTCTTGTTCTAGCTTTAATTTATAAATTAAAGCCGCAACCTCTCACATTAGACAGATATTGCTGCGGTTACTGGATGTGCCGGTCGGTTCCGGGCAGGTTTACACTGCAACTCAGTCTAACCTCGGGTTAGGCATATTCATGTTTTCTAAGTTCAAAGGGTTTTTGATTAATTTACAAATCTGGTTTTGAAAACAACCATCCCGTCCTTCGGATCAGTTAGGGATAGCCAGGGAGGGCAGGAAACTTGTATTTTCCAAACCCAAGCCTAGACACTATCCTCTCTGTCACCCTAGAACCTTCTGGTCTATGTGTTACAAAAAGGGATGTTATCAAAATACTTTTCTTTTGTTTATAAATTGTTAACAATTTATTTCAAAAGCCCATTTCCCCTTTTTAGACAAATTTGGCCTATATTTATTTGTCAAGCCTACTAGTATACTTATATTCTAGGCCCAAGTCCTAACCCAACATGCAGTTTAGGCCATTTCCTATTTCATTGCCGAAACTAGATTAAATATCCTAGTTTATAATTTATGGCCAAAACTTAACCAAGTTACATATTTTGTGGTAAATGAACAATTTAACATTTATGATGAATTCTATAAGTAAATTACTCCTAATTTACTTATTTCATTACTACTCTTTTAATGTACATTGTCACATTTATTATTATGGCCCATTCTCTCTTATTTATCATATTTATACTTTTTGGTATGTAAATTATACCAAATTTAGTGTCGCTAACCATAATTTATTATAAACATGACAATTGCTCACAATTATGAATAAATTCAAAATTGTGCTAATATACTTATTCCAAATCAACCTTAATTAACCCAATCTTGGTTTAACATCCTAATTCACAATTTATGGCAAAACTAGAATTATTTTTCTAGTTTACATTTTATGCCTAAAATTTAGCTTACTTACTAACGCTAAATTTAATATGTCAAAATCACATATTCCCTAATCCATGTCAAATTTCCCCGTTTTCATTTTAATATGCATGTCATAATACATATTCCAAATTATGCCAATTTCCAAGTTTACAATTACGTTCATATTCATTTCCATGTTTTTCCCCAAATCGCATTCCCACCGTTCGAATAATCGTGATTCAACCTAGATTATAAATAAATCTAGATTCGTAGATAAAAAGGGAATGAATCAAAATGACAAGAAGGAATAATTGACATAATAAGGTTTGGATAACAATGTAGGTTCAAGAATATGGGTAGACCTAACTAAATAGGTAAATTCCCACTGTCTTAAAACCAAAGAATGAGCAAAATAGGTTCAAGAACGTGGGTAGACCTAACTTAATAGGTAAATTCCCACTGTCTTAAAACCAAAGAAAAAACCAAGGAACAGGTAGAATAAATAATTGGGTTTAGACCCAATTTCACAATCACCAAACTAAAGCAATATTTTCCTAATCATGAATCATGGGTGTCAAAATCACAATTGTCCTCATTATGTCATAAGCAATAGTTTATGTCTAATTCAAAGGCTTATGTTCTTAGTCATAAGTAATGTCCATGGTCATAGGCAATATAGGCGATGTTCATAGTCCAAAAGGGAAAATAATTCCCATAGTCCTAAGTCATTGTCATAGGCAATGTTTATATGTCCCAAAATCAAAGGCTTATGTCATAGTCCAAAGGCATATGCTTTCAAAGGCCACAGTTCTATAGTCATAGTCACGGTTACAGTCTTATTTGTCCTCGAATCATAACAGTTCTTAATTCAGTCCAAGAGTATAAACACAGATTCGAAGAGAGAGAGAGAGAGAGACTTGGCATATTCCTTTATTCCTTTAATTTCATGTCACAAATAAAACAAAATATTCAGATCTAGAAATAACCAACTTACAGAAAATAGATCTAGAAAAGAAGGAAAGCGTGGCTATGATTCGTGCGTCATTGCTTGAAACTTGTTTGAGCTAGCCTTTGAATTCTTCACTTGAAACTTTGATTTGAATCCCTCCTTAAAAGTCTTTTAGCAGCATCTCCTCGTCTTGAATCATATTTTATTTTATTTATTTAAGAAAATTTAGAAGAGGGGAAGAAGCCATGAATCTTAGCAGCATAAGGATAGAAGAGAATTGGTGCAAAGAGAATGAAGACTAGGGCTGTTTATATAGCTGCTCAAGACCTTATCGTACACGCAGCGCTGAGTCAGCATTGAACCTAGTTAAGAAAATAGTCCAGGTACGTAGATGAATCTAGCCAAACCTTATCATACACGCAGTGCTGAGTCAGATTGGGTCCCACAAGCTATTTTGGCGTAAAAGTTAGATTTTCAAACTTTTGAATTTCTGGAATTTATTTAACTGTTTTATTCACATGAAATATTCTTATATGTATACAATTCCTCTAACGACCATTTTACGCGTATATATATACGCACAACTTTCATTTTATTTTCAAAATTCAAATGATGTTGCCATATTTCATTGACTGTAGCCTTATCTTGAATTTTATCTTTCGTATACATATATTTTTGCATATATATATATATTTATATTCTCATATGTATATATATATATATTCTTTATTTCCTTATATGTACGTTCTTATCCTTTCAAATTTTGAATTTGTATACGTACATATATTTGCATGTTCAGTTGGCCCTCTCTAAAACAAAGATAAAAAATTATGCCGCCGCCGGGGTTCGAACCCCCGACCTCCATGCTACAAATCCAATGCCTTAACCAACTGAGCTACAGAGGCTTTTGTTAACAAGTCTTAGAGCAATAATAATTATTGTTCTCTCCTTACTTCTCTTTTTCATGTTAGTTACAATACTTAAATTAAACAACTGCATGGATCTTTTTCTTTTAATTTTTCTTTTAAAAATTAATTATACTTTAATTTGAAAATCTTAATGTCACAGAATTACGGGGTGTTACAGAGCGCCAACAGCCCCAAATTCGAGATGGACCCGAACCCTAGCCCCCCCTTGACCACCGCGAAGCCCACTCCATCGCTCCAGGCACCGCGCGAGATAGGAAAACCACCGTGAGGGACCACCACCAGCGTGAAACAGCGCCCGTTTTCCCCTTCCATCTGAATTTCTTACTGTAAGTTTTTTTATATATATATTATTTAATTTGTTTTATAAAATTCGTTTAATTCAAAAAGAATTGTTAAAATCTTTTTTTACCTATGATGTTGGTGAAGAAAAGATCAGATTTTTAAAATGCAAAAGATCATATTTTTTTTAAAGAGTAAAGGCGAAAACTTTATTTTTATAAAGGCGAAATCTTTATAGTAGTAAAAACGTGATTTTTATATATTGAACATAGTAGTAAAAATAAGATTTTTTATATATTGAACATAGTAGTAAAAATATGATTTTTATATATTGAACATAGTAGTAAAAACGTGATTTTTATATATTGAACATCGTAGTAAAAACGTGATTTTTATATATTGAACATAGTAGTAAAAATGTGATTTTTATATATGTAGTGACTACGGGCAAACGAAGATGATAAAAAGGCGAGAATGAAGAAGATTTCTATAAATGAAGTGTCGTGAAGTTGGATAGCTATTGGTGAGAACTTCTCACTCAAAATCTTCTTTTTCTAGTTATATATATATACTAGGATGCAGACGGTGCTTAGTAGCACCCGACACAATCGTCCACAAACCATGGACTTGTTTGATTGGTTTTGTAGTTGGTTAGATTATTTGGTTTGAATTGAATTGATTGGTGAAATGGAATGGATTTGATTGATGTGTGAATGGCGTGGGCCTTCACTAGACCGGGGATAAGGCTAGACCTCGTCCCGTTTCTAGTATCGTGCCGTTATGCCGCCGAAATTTTCTAAAATATGTTAGAAAAATAAAAATATCATTTTATTGAATAAATGAACTGAATAGAAAATTCATGTGTTAAAATAAAATGTTTATCGTTAAAAATATAATTTTTAACGTGAAAGTGGATAAATGGATATTTATAAACAAATCGGCCGATTTGTTTATATACACTGATTTGACTGATATCGATTGGGTCGATAAATTTTACACGTCGCCCAACTGCACAACTAAAATCTGTGTTTGATTGTTTGAAACCCCACACGGGTGTTGGGATGAAATTTGAAGTTCACTCATCCTGATGGATTAAATATGTCGATCGGTCGATTGACAGGCTGTTATAAGCGTCAGATATCTATATTTGGTGCTTATACAGTGTAGTGCACTTTGGCTGATGGTTGATTATTTTTCAATGCTATTATATACGTGTGATGTATGAAAATCCATATAATTAACATTATATGGTGATTGATTGGGCCTCATTCCAATCGGGAAAATAATGAATATTATAAAAGAAAATTCATGTGTTGAATATAAAAATAGTCATGTGTTGACGATGATTATGGGTTGAAACTATTCATGTGTTGAGTGAAATATTTTAAATAATAAAAATTACATCTTTATCATATTTACGATTAGAATCTACTTTACGGTGGAGTCTAATTAAAAATCAAACGATAGATACCATAGTTTTATAAAATATTTTACATAACAAAAATAGTGATGTGTTGACAGTACTCATGTGTTGAGATTAGTCGTGTGTTGAAAGAAATATAGATTCATGTGTTGAATGGGATAAATATTCATTTGTTGGATAGAATATAGAAGTTTGGAAAATATAAAGCCGTGTTGATTAGAGATGCGTTATTTTGACGCGAACGATATTTATATCGATTTTATTCGTTGTATAATGAATTTTGAAAAGTGATTTCAAAATTAAATATTTTGAAATGAAATTCAAATTGAATTAGATTAAAATTCGAATTGAATAGGAAGCAAATTTGAATTCGAATAAAATAGAAATGAATTCAAATTGAATTAAATTGAAATTGAAATTTAAAACGAACTGAAATTGAATTGAAATCAATTTGAAACGAATTCGAATTGAATCAAATAGAAGGTAAATTCGAATTGAATTGAAACGAATTTGAATTTGAATTGAATTGAAATGAACTCGAATTGAATTGAAATCAAATCGATTTGAAATTGAAGATGAAGTTGAAATTGTTTTGAAACGAATGTAGAACTATTTATAAAATTCGTTTTAAAAGGAAATCGACGAAATATATATATATATTATATATATATAATGGACTGAATAGAACGCGCCGCGCCGCGGCAGTTCGTGAATTTCGACCATTTATTTCAAACGGACACTGCGGGAGATCCGACCGTCGGATTCTCCTAAAACCGGAACCGTTGGGTTCGTATCGAAAAGAGCTTACCAATGAATATTAGAAATTTGAAATCTAACGGTTGGATTTGGAATTATGTCCAAATGAATTTCAGAAAAGGTCGTTGTAAGTGCAGTTCGATGGCCGTAGATGGAAATCGACTGTACGGGCCTTGATAAAATTATTAAAAATATCTATAATTTGTGTAAAATCATAATATGTGAATTGGAAAGAACTGGGGTGAAAAAACTCCACATTTGTAAAGATAAAAATAGATTTTTATCGAAATGTACTAGTTTTGAACTAGAATTAAAATCAATTTATTTTTGAAATAAATAAATTGAATTTGAAAGTGATTTTAAAAATAACCAATATTCCCAATATGTGAATTGGACTGGAGTTGGATTGAAATTATCTTCGGAATATTTCGATGTTGGATTTCGTGACTATACAGGTATTGTTAAGGGAATTTGAAAGATATATTTTATATCGTTATTTCCAATACGATATTTGTTGGTTTCAGAATTTGGTATTGAATATAAGCCGATATATTTTCTATTCAGAGCCTTGTATTTAATATCAAATGTGATTTGGGTTTATCGTGAATCGTGTTTTAGATGACATTGGTTCTTTAACCCAGTTAAAGACAGGATATTGATTTTTGAAAAGATTAAAGCTAAGTGGAGTTTTAATGTATCTTTAATTAGATTGAAAAGTGAGTTGATAATTTAGATTATCAAATCTGAAAGGTGATCGAGAATGGAGTATCACCAGTTTTTCTCCAAAGCGATAGTTAAATCTTTAATTAGATTTGAACGTGAAATGGTAATTAATTTTACCGATAACACCGTGGTGTTAGATATGGAGTATTACCAGTTTTGCTCCATGGGATATATAGGTTGGGATTGGGAAATAAAATAAATAATTACTTCGGTGTGGTTCGCTAGTCCCAACTAGTTTGAAATGATATCCATAGGAGGATTAAAGAATAAATTTAGAAGAATTTATCTTGGATAAAATTAATGGGAACATTTCCCTAAGAATGTGTTTTTGTGAATAAAAGAATATTCTGAATTGAAATGAGGCGTTTGTTGTGTTTGTGTAACATTCGTTTATTATATACGTGGGTTATTCAGAAAGGCCGGGTTTATATCCATTCTGAATAACCGATTCGACGAGATGTCGAAGATGAAGACGGTGGTTGAAGACCGGAAGTCTTCACATCGTTTAGGTGATTACTGATGATCTTGATTGGGCTGTACACCCAGGATGAGGGAATCAGTTGGTGATCGTCCAGACATACTTGGAGATGGATGGATATGCGAGGAAAGTGCCTCCGGTTTCGTTCAGACCCAGAACGAACTTGTAAATGGATTGTGTGTCTGACATTGGATTTTATTCTGTGTTGATTGATCTCTATTAAATATACATCTGTTTGGCGGCGGAGAATTTATTCTCTTGCTTAACGCCCTTCTCTGAGACATACGAGCTCAGAGGTTGTATATCGATGGACATCAGTCGCATGAAGTGAATTGCCAATGTGGCACGCATAAGTGGCAATTGATCAAGGCTTCTGTTGAAAAGCAAAGTCGTGTGGTTGATGATCAAAGCATGGCCTGTGTGGCGTAGCTTTGTGTATAACGTGAATTCGCGAGCCTCACACCTCGGTATGAGTCAAAAACGGGAGATGGACCGCTGGGAGAGCACGACGTTTCTTTCTAGCTAGGGTGGTGTCAGTGACCTACCAGCCCTGACATTTATATACTTTTCACCTGTGTGGTTGTTGGAATGCGAGGCGCCTCGGATATAGGTCTGTAAGGACCGGGAAACGTGTGTTCAGGAATTGCCAATCCTCAAAAGTAAGAGAGGACTGGCCCAGCCGATTCCAAGGATCAAAGTGGGGTCCTGGGACATTTGCTAGAGTGTCTCGAACGCGGAGAGGAGCTTGCCCCTTGCCTCGGCTCATGACGGAAATCCAATTTCCAATACGTGATATTGCGGTTTTTATTGTAGAACTAGTATGGCGACATGATATATGGTACCCATGCCGTCTATGATTGATATTTATGATTGAAATTGTTTTGACACTATACACCTATAATAGTATCAAATGATTTGTTTTAAACGTATCAAGCATTATTTGGCTATTATAAGGGAAAACCCTATCCTCCGGCTTGCGTTGCATTGTGTGATGGGACCTGGGTCTTATAATAGCTTCATTTTTCCAAAAAGCATTGCGTTGTTTTGTTATATGCACTGGTATTCTTGGGAGGAAACCCGTTCCGTGTTATACGGCGTGGTCCCTTGAATTACTCTCTTTTAAAGTAAAGTTTTAAATAACTATTTTAGTTCTCACACCAGTCACATGACTGACCTGGAGTTTATTGTTTTAACCTAAACTCTGGGTGCCCCTATTTTCCACACGGGCAACTTGTAGTTTTGGTTTTGCAGATTTATATTCACAGGATCCTGGTTTACAGCTGGAACGGTGCTCGGAAAGCTCTGTATCCGTGCATTACTTCTAGTTGTGTTTTTGTATTATTTTCCGCTGCGATGTATTTAAATGTAATTTAAATCTCTGATATTTATCGAGTGTAATCTATTCATTTATACTCTGTTTATTCTTGTATCTGATGGAATTGTTGTAATAACAATGAAATGTTCTTCTGTATGCGTTCTATTTTGTCTTGTCCTCAATTCTATCCGTGCTTTCCTTCACGGGGAAGTTCGGGTCGTCTCAGTTTGGTATCAGAGCTTTGGTTTACAGAGCTCGAGAACACGACACATTAGAACCATACGAAAGAATTCATCAGATATTGGATTAGTAATATCCAATTAGAATTACTCGTTAGAGATAGGATCAGTAGTATCCTAGAACGAGTGTGAAGAGTATATTTTTCAAATGAAAACAATTTTGTTTTGAAAATTTAAACCATTTTATACTTATTTGAATATTTATTTATTTTGAATATGGACAATCGAGTATATAAAGATTTTGCATATACGCGTCATCAACGTATATTCGAAGTTTTGATATACTGGATAGATATAGAGTCACATTCTAGACACCCGGGGATAATTCTGGTGATGTGGCCACATCATCAGTATTTATTTTCGTGTTTCGAAGGTGTGACTACTATATATTTCCATTAGACTGGTGTGAGAACCAAAATATAGCTAGAGTACATTGTTGTGAATTGGCATCAAAAACATGATTTTCTGTATATGTATCAAAATTATGAATTTGAAACTCTAATTCACTAATTGATTGATGTTTGAGTTGCTTGTTTATTTGTTTGCTAATTTTTAACCATTATGCCTAATTGAACCAAATATTGAGTTGTATTGAAAATTGGTCGCATTTGCTTGCATATATATGTACTTACCTTGAACAGGTCATAGCAAGGAGGCTAGAGCAGAGAATAAAATTTGTTTGCCCGACAAATAGGTACATGTTTACTATAATTTACTGTTTTGTTTGGGTGATGATGATTTTATGAGCCTATTGGCTAGCCGCTTGGCTTTTTCATTTTCTTTTTGAGATTAGAAGGACCGGGGAAGCTATTTGAAATTCCCCGATGCTCCCGGTGCAGGGGAGGTTATGGCGAAATTTTTCGAAAATTTAGGGTGTTAGCCAAATTTTTGAAGAATTTGAAAATTCTCAGAAACTGAAAAGTTGGAGAATGGAAGCCAGATCGAACGTGGAGCTGATTAATCAAACCACTTTCGACTTTGTTCCTTTTCGTATAACATGGAACGGGTTTCCTCCCAAGAATAACAGTGCATATAACAAAACAACGCAATGTTTTTTGGAAAAACGAAGCTATTATCAGACTCAGGTCCCATAACACAATGCAACGCAAGCCGGAGGATAGAGTTTTACCTTATAATAGCCAAACATGCTTGGTATGTTTAAAACAAATCATTTCGATATTATTATAAGTGCATAGTGTACAAATTCACTTCAAATATAAATGTATCAATCATAGATGGCATTAGTGTCCTGATTGACACTGAGAAGTGTTTATTTTATTACTCTTATGCTTTATCTTTTGTAAATAAATAAATGATACTTTGGTTACTTTTGTATGATTTTACAGGATGTCAAGAAATGTCTCCTTCAATTCAAATCAAAGGCCAACTACAAGAAAGAACTACTTCCTCACATCAAATTCATTTCAATTTCAAAAGAAGTAGCAGCTCACTGGTAAAGGCATAGGAATTGGTGCTGAGAGACCTGAGTTCGAACCCCGTCAAGCTCACTTTTTTGCCAAAGAAACGGAGCGCATTCACACTGACCCCTTGGCTCTAAGGAATATTTGAATTAGTGTTATATTGTATATATATACACATATTCATGTGTATGTATGTATGATATGCACCAATTAACATTTCAGCAATAGCCATATTCTTATCATGGAATTAAATTCAAATCATTCAATTTCAACTGAATTGTTGCCAAGAAGAAAGATCAATTTTAATATATTCTTTTCCTATGTTGAAATTGGAATCTAACAAACGTCATTCATGGAGGATTTATTGCTGATTGGAAGATTCATTGTTGATTGGAAGATTAATTGCTGATTGGAAGAATAAATCACATGCAATTTGCAATCTTTTATCAATCAATTAGCCACATTGGAGAATTGAAAGTTATGGAAAATATTTACCATGATATGCCCAGATTTTCTCCAATCAAACTTAGTCAAGGAAGGCAAGAGATATTCATGAATGAGGAGGCCCATTTACTCATAGACCTAATTGGGGTTTTGCCATTCTCATCTATAAATATGTGTTGTAACCATTGTAAAAACCATCTCATAATTCTGTACTGCCATTAGTTTAATAAAATTTTCTTGTTCTAGTTATTTACTTTTCTTTTAGAACAATTTGTGTATCTACACGATTAGATTCGGTAGAACACATATTGTTATTGTCTTTGTTACTGCATACTAGTGTTGACTGTTTGATTAGTTTCAACAGCAACTCTATTTTTATTTCTCTGTTATTGTTCCAGTTATTATTTACTTTTGTTGTTTTTGCTAGTACTTGTTATTTTCTTTCCTGTTGTTGAATTTGATATACGTCTGATTAGATTCAGATTTGTAGCAGTTTCAATAACATTATTTCAACAACATTGAAAACAACCCCCAAAGTTCTGTCTAACACGCCCACGAAACATATAAATAATAAAATTTAACTTTCCTCCCTGTGTTCGACCTGTATGCTACACACCTGTATGCTTGCAGAATTTATTACAAATGTCGCGCTTTTCTACTTTATAGATTAGCGACGATCAAGTTTTTGGCGCCGTTGCCGGGGAGGTAACGATTAAATTTTATTATTTATTTAATTTCTGATTCGTGTTATTTTTATTTATTTATTAATGTTTTACTGTTTTTGTTTTCTTTAATATACAGAAAAATATATCTGATTTAGTCATTTGGCGTATCAATTACATTGGTATAGTCAGTAACTAAACAAGAGAAAAAAGTTGCCAATTTTCTTTGATTTATTTCCTTTTAATCTTCTTTCCTCTTTTCAGCACATATCTTTCCTTGCTTCTTTAAAAAAAAAAAAAAAAAAAGAAGGAATTTGCCATTTTTTCTTCTGAGTTCTTTCCCTTCTTCATTCACCTCCCGGTTTTCTATACATCATCCCTTTCTTCCTTTTGACAAAGTCAGAGAGAAAAAAAAAAAAAAAACTCTTTGCAATTTTTGTTATTTTCTTCTCTGCTCCAAAGTCTACCCGAACTACGCAACCACCATCTTCCTTAGTCACCTACTCCACCTTAAACTGTCAAAAATCACTACTCCTTCAACGTCCAAAACATCACAAGCCACACACAGTCAACGTCTTCTGCCTTGTTCCCATCGCAATTCCCCTGTGACAGCTCCATCACCATCCCACCAAACACCTTCAATTTCCTATAATTAACAATCCAACAAGTACCAACAATTCCCCCTCACGTCCTTCCCTAACCAACCATCAACCAAACCCGTTCCGTTCAACACCCGCCACAAACCCAATTCACTTACAAACCTAAACCGAAGAAACTCCAAATCAGTTCGCACCTGAAACATCAAAACCGAAATTGCCTTACAAACCCAGCAACTATCCCGATTTGGAACATTAAATCAAAAAAAAAGGAAAAAAAAATCGGTTTTTCCTTTTCTGAAGCAAGAGGATGCGAGCGTGATTTTTTTTGAGGGATTTGAGTGTTTCCAGAACCAGTAAGTATGGTTCATTTCCTAAAAGAATAATAACAAAAAAGGGGGATTGTTATATTCGAGAAATTTGATAATTGCAGTGCGTGTTTTTTTTTTTTTTTTTTGCCAAGGGCCATTTTGCTGTTACGAGTTGTTTAATTGAGGATAGTGGGTTGTGATAATATTACTTAGGTGATACGCCCGTGTCTGTTTAAGCAGGACAGTCTGTTTTTCTAATTGTTATTGGGTTAGTGTGTTGATTTTTGGTAAACAAGAAGAGGACTCGACTCCTTGTTGACTTTTCTTTTGAAGATTCACTGTTACATTTGTGGGTGGCATGGTTTTATAACTGAGTGCGTCGGTGTAGGTGTGTTGAGCCTAGTTTGTTTTAGTTTAGTTTTTTTTTATTTCTTCTAACTTAGTTTAGTTTTATTTTTAGTTCAAATTCAGTTTTCTTTTCTTTTCGTTTGTTTCTTTGTTCTCTTTTCTTTTCTTTAAAAAAAAAACAAAAAAAAAACAGGTACAGCTGAAATTTTTAAAAAAAAAGGTCTAAAAAAATTTTTTCGGGCTCCTAGCCCGAACCCGTGCCGCAGCGCAGTCAAGCAATTAATAGAAGGGGACAACAACAGAAAGCAGCGGACGATTCAGTTGGTTTGGAGCGGTTGCACACCAAGTGGGGTGTGAACGCGCTAGCGCTTCCCAATTTCACTGGAGGACTGCCGATCAAGGTGAGAAATTTTTAAAACACTACAGGTGCTCTGCTGCAAATAAAAAAATATATCGACAATTGTTGTAAAAAAAAAAAAAAAATTCTGCAGGGGCAGCGGCTTGGAATGTACAATTTTTAATTTTTGCAATTGTCTGTGTGATTTCTGTTTTTTTTATTCATTCTGTTAAGGGCAATACCCCAAATTCACATAAGGTGTGGGATTTCATCACCCTTTCCTTAGCCCACAAATTGCATTTCATCGTAGAATCTGACTAATAATAACGGTTAGACGTTGGACTTAAGGGAGTCACGGGCTCATCTAGGGCTTAATTATATTGTGATAGTTGATTCATTTGGAACGAATTATTTCTTGGTGTCTAGACTACGGCAGAGAAATAACCGTTTATAAATATTACGGTGATTCGTAAATATTATATCGGTTGTTACTCTGAAGGTACTTAAACCTTCGGCTGCATTGCTAGGGTGATTCCTGGTGCACCGATAACTCCTGCCCGTTAACTGGCTAAGAAATCTTTTGATCTAAGTAATCAAACGTGTCACTATATAATTTTGGGTTAGGAGCTATTAAGGACAGAAAATTTCATTGTAGCTGATTTCTGTGCTTGCATCTAACAATAATGAGTGAAAAAAGTGTTCACAACTCTCCCAGGGGTTCTCAAATAAACCAAAATTTTCAAAACGAAATGAACCACAATCCAATAAACCCAAACTTTCAAAACGAGATAGATCACAATCAAATGAATCAAAATTTTCAAAATCTCAATATTCAAATGGATAGACCCCTCTCTCTTCGTGAACGGTGTTATCCAACTAGGACCGTTCAACCCTCTGTCATCGTTTTTCCACCAGCTGAAGGAAACAATTTTGAGCTTAAACATTCCTTTATTCAAGGGGTACCAAAATTTACTGGGTCTGAAAATGCTTATGAATTTCTAAGTGAATTTGAATTATATGCGTCCACAATAAAAATGCAACAATTATCTAACGAATCAATCAAGCTAAGGCTGATCCCATTTGCATTACTTGAAAGCGCTAAAAGATGGCTAAATTCTCTTCCAAGACATTCCATAAGAAGTTGGGATGAATTTGTCACTATATTCTTGAAAAAGTTTTTCCCTTTCCATAAAACTCTCAAAATCTGAACTGAGATAAATCAATTTTGTCAAAATGAGGGGGAAACTTTTTCAAAATATTTTGAGAGATTCAACCAACTACTGTATAGTTGTCCTCATCATGGAATTCTAAAAGACAACTTGTGTCAAATTGTATATGAAGGGCTTAGCTATCAATCTAAAACTCAACTAGAATCAATGTGTGGAGGAGATTTTATGTCTAAAACAGCCGATGAAGCTTGGCGGTTCTTAGAAGATTATTCTGAAAAGGACATGCAATGGGAATCAATTCACGTTCCCAATCGTACTTCTACTAGAGGAGTGCATGTCGTGGACCCAAATCAAATTCCCGTAGAAAATCAAACTCCTCAAGCCGGAGAAGGGTTACCCCACTACTACTCTTAGGACCAAGCCAATGCTATAGCTCAAAATAACCCTTACTCAGCCACGTACAATCCTGGTTGGAGGAACCACCCAAACTTTTCTTGGTCAAACCCCAATAATTCGGCAAACCCATCTCACATGCAACCCTTTATTCCCAATCCGAATTACCAAGCTCCACCCCCCAATTCTCAAACCTCACAAGCTGCACCTCAATCCAAACAACCTTATAGGCACCCCAATTTTCAATCATCAAACCAATCATCTCAACCTTCTCAACCATCACAAGATATTGTTCGATTAGAAAAACAAATAAATAATCAAGACGCTAAAATCGACCAACTAATGCATATGATAAAGGAAATGGCGAAAAATAATGAGAAAGGAAAGTTGCCTAGTCAACCTGAGGTGAATCCAAAATATAGCTCTCGTACTGTAAATTCTTGTGAGGACGAAAACCATAATCCAGTCAATGCTATTACAACCCTTCGATCTGGAAAGAGGATTGATAATAACGTGGACGACCCTGACGAACTTTCTAACTCGACCCCAACCCCTAATCTTGATGACCACCCATTGGCTTCGAATGCCAATTCTTCTAAACCTCAAGTTCCCTTAAATGTTGGCAATCCCAACAGTTCTTCTCCCAGCGTCGGCAAACCCGACCCACCTTCGAAAATTAATGTTGGCAATCCCAACATTTCATCTTCTACACCCCTACCACCTTCTTCTTCGAATGATGAAACTCATCCCAGAATCGAAAAACCAGTAGCTCCTTTTCCTCATAGACTCAATAATAAGAAGAAAGCTGCAAATTTCAATAAAATCTTGGAAATTTTCAAACAAGTCCGTGTGAACATTCCTCTTTTAGACACCATTGAACAAATTCCTCAATATGCCAAATGTCTTAAGGAATTGTGCACACAAAAACGTGCGACCAATGTCCCAAAAACCGCCTTTCTAACTGCAAATACAAGCTCTGTTCTTTCAAATCTTGCCCCAGTCAAGTACAAAGACCCTGGCTGCCCTACGATTGATTGCAAAATAGGAAACACCCATATCTCTCATGCTCTACTCGACCTTGGTGCCAGTGTCAACCTTCTCCCTTATACTGTATATCGTCAACTTGGACTAGGGGAGATTAAACCAACAAACATCACACTTCAACTAGCTGATCGATCTGTCAAAAAGCCATTGGGAATTATCGAAGACGTCTTGATACAAATCGAACAGTTTTACTTCCCTGTCGATTTTATAGTTCTAGAAACAGAGCCTGTCTCAAATCCCAACGTTCAAATACCATTGATCTTAGGACGCCCTTTCTTAGCAACCTCTAATGCTGTCATTAATTGTAGGAATGGTCAGCTTCGACTCTCCTTCGGGCACCTAACCATCGAGCTAAACATCTTTAATCTCAACAAACAACCTAGGGATTTTGAGATCGATGAAATTGACATGATTCAAACCACAGTTGATGAAACCTCTAGTGACACTTCTGAAGCCTTGAAAATGTGTCTTGACCATTTCGACTCCGATTTCGATGAACTCGAATACATTTCTGAACTAAACAAAATTCTTGACTCCGACACTTCGTCATCTGAATCTAACCGAGGAATGTTGACCAATGTTGATACACAAGAACTTCCTAAGTTTGACCTCAAACCCTTGCCACCAGCCCTTAAGTATGCCTACCTAGAGTCCTCAGAAACTTTCCCCGTAATCTTGGCCTCTGATCTTACCATAGACCAAGAAGAAAAAGTTTTGGAAACTTTACGGGAACATAAGGACGCCTTGGGGTGGGAAATTAGCGATATAAAAGGAATTAGCCCATCAATTGTGGAACATCGCATACATTTAGTTGATGAGGCTAAACCCACCCGTGAGGCTCAAAGGCGATTAAACCCGAACATGAGAGAAGTGGTCAAGGAGGAGATAATCAAATGTCTAGACAATAACATCATCTATCCCATCTCTGATAGTACTTGGGTGAGTCCGGTACAAGTTGTACCAAAGAAGTCGGGAGTCACAGTGATCAAAAACGACAGTAATAAACTCGTCCCAACAAAAATCAAAACCAAATGGCGTGTGTGCATCGACTATCGAAAGCTTAACTCAGCCACACGAAAAGACCATTTTCCCTTGCCTTTTATTGACCAAATGCTCGAACGCTTAGCGGGACATGAGTACTACTGTTTTCTCGATGGATACTCTGGCTATAACCAAATTCCTGTTGCTTTAGAAGATCAACATAAGACCACCTTTACTTGTCCCTTTGGAACCTTTGCTTATCGTCGCATGCCTTTTGGTCTTTGTAATGCCCCCGCGACTTTCCAAAGGTGTATGATGAGTATTTTCTCTGATATGGTGGAAGAATTCTTGGAAATATTCATGGACGATTTTTCAATATATGGATCATCTTTTTCCCAATGTCTCACTCATCTAGAACTCGTCCTTAAGCGTTGTAAGGAGAAATCACTCGTGCTTAATTGGGAGAAATGCCACTTTATGGTAAAAAGGGGGATAGTTCTAGGTCATGTCGTCTCCAAAGATGGCCTAGAAGTCGATAAATCCAAAATCGATTTGATTGCTAATTTACCTCCTCCCAAGTCTGTCAAAGATGTTCGTTCATTTCTTGGCCATGCAGGATTCTATAGAAGATTCATTAAGGATTTCTCAAAAATTTCAAAACCTCTCTCGAATTTACTTGCTAAAGACGTAAAGTTTGAATTTTCCACTGATTGCCAAACATCTTTTGAAACTCTTAAATCACTCTTGACCACAACTCCCATCATTCAACCTCCTGATTGGACTCAACCCTTCGAACTTATGTGTGACGCTTCTGATTTTGCTATTGGAGCCATCTTGGGTCAGCGTATTGATAAACTCCCTCGAGTCATTTATTACGCCAGCAAAACCTTAAACGAGGCCCAATTGAATTACTCAACTACTGAAAAGGAATTTTTGGCAGTTGTCTTCGCTCTTGAGAAATTCAGGCCATATCTCATAGGATCCAAAGTCATAGTTTACACTGACCATGCTGCCCTACGGTATCTGCTTTCTAAAAAGGATGCCAAGGCCCGCTTGATTCGTTGGATCCTTCTTCTCCAAGAATTCGATATAGAAATACGAGATAAAAAGGGTTCTGAAAATGTCGTAGCTGATCATCTCTCTCGAATTGTGCACGAAAATGATAACGACACCCAAATCGATGACTATTTTCCTGACGAACAACTCCTTTCGATCTCTAACACCCCTTGGTACGCTGACATTGTGAATTATCTTGTCACACAACAAATGCCCGCTGAATGGTCGAAACAAGATAAACAAAAATTTCTCTCGAAAGTTCGAAACTTCTATTGGGACGACCCATATCTTTTCAAATACTGTCCCGACCAAATCATTCGAAGGTGTGTGCCTGATCATGAACACCAAAGTATTCTCTCTTTCTCACATGACCATGCTTGTGGCGGTCATTTTGGAGCAATAAAAACTGCTGCAAAAGTTTTGCAAAGCGGTTTTTATTGGCCCACACTCTTCCGTGACGCTTTCGAGTTTTGCTCTAAATGTGAGCGATGTCAAAGAACAGGTCGAATCTCTAAACGAAACATGATGCCTCTCAACCCCATGTTAGTGATTGAGTTATTCGATGTTTGGGGCATCGATTTCATGGGACCATTCCCTAATTCATTTGGGAATCTTTACATCTTACTTGCGGTAGATTATGTCTCAAAATGGGTTGAAGCCATTCCGACCAAAACCAACGACAACAAGGTTGTTGTCAAATTCCTCAAAGAAAACATCTTTTCACGCTTTGTCACACCTCGAGCTATCATTAGCGATAATGGCACTCACTTCTATAATCGTGCTTTTGAGTCCTTGCTCAAGAAATACTCAATCACACACAAGCTGTCGACCCCCTACCATCCACAAACGAGTGGGCAAGTAGAAGTTTCCAATAGACAAATCAAACAAATTCTTGAGAAAACCGTGAATTCCAATAGAAAAGATTGGTCTGTAAAACTGATCGATGCACTTTGGGCTTTTCGCACTGCTTATAAAACCAATCTAGGGATGTCACCATATCGATTAGTCTTTGGAAAGGCCTGTCACTTACCTCTTGAATTAGAGCATCGCGCTCTTTGGGCCATAAAATTTTTGAACTTTGACTTAGAAAAGGCTGGCTCACACAGGAAGTTACAAATTTCTGAATTAGAGGAATTGAGAAATGAGGCGTATGAAAATGCGAAAATCTACAAAGAAAGAACCAAAGCCCAACACGACAAAAACATACTTCGTAAGGAATTCAACATAGGTCAAAAAGTTCTTTTATACGACTCTAGACTTCACTTGTTTCCAGGAAAACTCAGATCTCGATGGACTGGACCTTATGTCGTGAAAACAGTATACCCTCATGGAGCGGTTGAAATTGAAAATCCTAGGGATGGAAGAGTCTTCAAAGTAAACGGTCAACGACTGAAACCATTTTTGGAATTCGAGCAATATGACGAAGATGACTCTATCGATCTGCATGATCATCCACCATGAAATCAGGTGGTACACGTTCTTTTTCTTTTATTTTTCATTTTTTTTTTCTTTGTTTTTCTGCCTTAGACAGTTGGGACACTGTCTGAATCAAGTGTGGGGGGGGAGTCTGCATTTCATCCATTTTCATTTTTCTTTGTTTTTATTTCTTTTTATTTTCAGCCATTTAAGTAGGACCATCATGCATTTTAGACTGTAGTAACATGCCATTTTTTTTTTTTTTTGAAATATGACTCATTTTCAATTGATATAACAAAATAAGTTTACAATTTTTAGCCAGTTGATAGTATTTTTCTCTCTCAACTTAGATCGAATAGGAAATATAATGAAAAGTTTGATTTTGAGGGATAATAGTGTAACCGGTACATAGGGAGATTCTTAGGTGATGGCCATGAAATCTATTCTATATTGTAGACTTTGTTTAAATAAGTGGAGGACTTAAAATACTTATATTGGCTTTTCAAATCTTTAAAACTAAGTTGTGTTAAGTTGAATTCGCGCAACTCTCTTTTGTGCTTATATTTTCGATAATAATAATAATAATAGTATTCCAAGGGTATCCAACATTGCTTGTATATCGAGCGTTGGTGTGCAAACCCGCCAAGCTCTATCCGACACGTTGTTGACAAAGTCAAAGTCGGAATATCTTGGTCTCATTCTATGAGATTGGACACCTAAGGATTACCGACACGTTGTTGACAAAGTCAAAGTCGGCCTGCACAATCCGCCAAGCTCCTTACCTACTCTCCGTTAGTCCGCGAGGCAGTGCATGGGTGGTAAACCTTGGTCTTTTTAGTTAGGTGTATGTACTTAATCATAAATCTTAAAATTTTATAGAATAAAGAATAAGCGCTGATACCCAAACACTTCTTGACCTTATTGATTTGACTAGCCATACATGAGAAAATTAGAATACCACTTTGCAAACTGTGCCAAACAAACTAAGAATTTATTTCATGGCTGCACTATGTTATCGACCGAACCAACTGGCCAAACTGGAATTTAACATTTGAAAACTTGATTTATATTGAAAATTTGTGACAAGTCGAGGTATCTAAAATAAAATCAACTGACTAGAAATTGTTAACTTAATTTGTTGTACCACTTTCCTGAAACAAGTCGTGCTTTTATTTTTTCGTTTTTTTATTTGCATATGTCCATTGCATTCATGTAGTTTCATTAGAATCATAGCATACTTCATTTGGATTTTGTGGGTAGTATCCGCTGAAAACCCTCACGAGACACCACTCGTCCTACTAGGGACACCTAGAGGTTTAACGGCTTGTTGCATACGCTCAATGCAATCGTGTTTCCTACGAAAGTGCGACCTATCTAGTTAGCTTTCATTCTTTTGCTTTACTCGAGGACGAGTAAAAGATAAGTGTGGGGGTACTTGATTGACACTGAGAAGTGTTTATTTTATTACTCTTATGCTTTATCTTTTGTAAATAAATAAATGATACTTTGGTTACTTTTGTATGATTTTACAGGATGTCAAGAAATGTCTCCTTCAATTCAAATCAAAGGCCAACTACAAGAAAGAACTACTTCCTCACATCAAATTCATTTCAATTTCAAAAGAAGTAGCAGCTCACTGGTAAAGGCATAGGAATTGGTGCTGAGAGACCTGAGTTCGAACCCCGTCAAGCTCACTTTTTTGCCAAAGAAACGGAGCGCGTTCACACTGACCCCTTGGCTCTAAGGAATATTTGAATTAGTGTTATATTGTATATATATACACATATTCATGTGTATGTATGTATGATATGCACCAATTAACATTTCAGCAATAGCCATATTCTTATCATGCAATTAAATTCAAATCATTCAATTTCAATTGAATTGTTGCCAAGAAGAAAGATCAATTTTAATATATTCTTTTCCTATATTGAAATTGGAATCTAACAAACGTCATTGATGGAGGATTTATTGCTGATTGGAAGATTCATTGTTGATTGGAAGATTAATTGCTGATTGGTAGAATAAATCACATGCAATTTGCAATCTTTTATCAATCAATTAGCCACATTGGAGAATTGAAAGATATGGAAAATATTTACCATGATATGCCCAGATTTTCTCCAATCAAACTTAGTCAAGGAAGGCAAGAGATATTCATGAATGAGGAGGCCCATTTACTCATAGACCTAATTGGGGTTTTGCCATTCTCATCTATAAATATGTGTTGTAACCATTGTAAAAACCATCTCATAATTCTGTACTGCCATTAGTTTAATAAAATTTTCTTGTTCTAGTTATTTACTTTTCTTTTAGAACAATTTGTGTATCTACACGATTAGATTCGGTAGAACACATATTGTTATTGTCTTTGTTACTGCATACTAGTGTTGACTGTTTGATTAGTTTCAACAACAACTTTATTTTTAATTCTCTGTTATTGTTCCAGTTATTATTTACTTTTGTTGTTTTTGCTAGTACTTGTTATTTTCTTTCCTGTTGTTGAATTTGATATACGTCTGATTAGATTCAGATTTGTAGCAGTTTCAATAACATTATTTCAACAACATTGAAAACAACCCCCAAAATTCTGTCTAACACGCCCACGAAACATATAAATAATAAAATTTAACTTTCCTCCCTGTGTTCGACCTGTATGCTACACACCTGTATGCTTGCAGAATTTATTACAAATGTCGCGCTTTTCTACTTTATAGATTAGCTACGATCAAGTCCCATGCCACTATGTCGCCAATAGTATACAACTAAAACCGTAAAATGTCGTATTGGAATTTGGATTTCCATCTGTGAACCAAGGAAAGGGATCGTCCTTAACGCTTCGAGACGCTCAAGCCCGTGTCTCAGGACCCAGACACAGGTGGGCCCTTGGATCGTCAAGGCCGGTCCACACAGAATGGATTAAAATGTATGAACAATACGTTTCCCCGCCTTATGGGGCGTAAAACTGGTCAGTATATCGACCAAACCATCCATCGGCCCCGTAGAGACCGAAATAACCGAGGCGCCTCACTATCCATCATCCACAAAAGTAAAAATATCTGGGCTCCATACCATGACACCACTCCTAGCTAGAAGGAAACGCATGTCCTCGCTGAGCTCCTCTCCCATTTCTCGTTCACACCAGGGTGTGAGGCTCGCGAATTAACGCTACACACAAATCTATGCTATATTAAAGCCGTGCTTTGATCATCAACCCAAGGACTCTACTTTTCAACAGAATCCTTGATCATTTGCATCTTAGCATGCCACACAGGCAATTCACGCCATGCAACTGATGTCCATCAATCACACAGAATGAAGTCCAATGTCAGACACACATCCATACAAGTCCATTCTAGGTCTGAACGAAACCGGAGGCACCTTATTCCTCGTCCCATATGTCCAATACAGGAGAGAGGTCCTCACATATCCGGTCGATCTCCAAGTACGTCTGGACGATCACCAGTTATTACCTCATCTTGGGTGTACAACCTAATCAAGACATCAGTAATCATCCAAATGATGTGAAGACCTCCGGTCTTCAACCACCGTCTTCATCGTCGACTTATCGTAGAATCAGTTATTCAAAATGGGTATAAACCCAGCCTTTCTGAATAGCCCATGTATATTATAAACAAGTGCTACACAAACACAACATACGCCTCATTTCAATTCAAAATATTCTTTTATTCAAATATTCTTTTCATAATGAAAACCAAATTAAGGTTTTCCAAACTAGTCCGGATTAGCGAACCTTACCGAAGTAATCATTGGTTTAATTTCCCAATCCCAACCTATTCATCCAAACTAGTCGGGATTAGCGAACCACATCGAAGTAATCGTTTGTTTAATTTCCCAATCCTAACCTATTCATCCCATGGAGCAAAATTGGTAGTACTCCATATCTAACACCCATGGTGTTGTCGGTAAAATTAATTACCATTTCACATTTAAATCTAATTAAAGGTTTAACTATCGCCTGGAGTAAAACTGGTGGTACTCCGTTCTCGATCATTTCTTGAATTTGATAATTTTAGTTATCAGATTCACCTTTCAATCTATTTAAAGATTCCTTAAAACTCTAATTCGGTTTTAATCCCCAAAAATCATTGCTTAATGATTATTCAAAGTTAAGAAATTAATCTTATCTTTAACTGGGTTAAAGAACTAATGACATTTAAAACACAACTCACGATAAACCCAAAATCACATTCCATTAACAATGGAATCTTCATGGAAAGCAGATCAATATATATATATATATATATATAACCGATATAAACTTCCATATCCAACCGATAATATAAATGGAATAACGGCAAAGCCTTTTAAGTTCCTCATATAGTAACAGTCTTCCTCCACAGAAGTTCGCTTCGATTATTACCAAATCGAATTCCATTCCATTCCAATTTATTCTATTAAATTCGAAACTATTCTTGGGAAAATTTCCCTTAAATCTTAATTAAAAGATTTATAAATTCCAAATCACATTTCACTGTAAATCGGGTTAAAGAACGAATGTCGTTAAAAACGCAGTTCACGATAAACCCAATTCACACCCCATTTTATTCCAATTAAATGTTAATTAATTGGAAACTCTAATAATCTTATGTAACGACCCGGTTTTTGGCGACTTTAGTTATCGACATAAATTCAATGATGACTAACTAAACATTAAAAAAAAACCGGTAGTTAATGAAAGAAATAAGAGGGCGAGGATAGATAAGATAGAAACTTAGAATAGAAGAAGAAGAAGAACACAACATCAGAGTAACATCAACCTCACAGTGGAACGAATAAAATATAACATAACTTTTGAAATACAAATAATATATGTATACAATAACATTGCAGAGTACAACACTTAAAACACAGCGGAAATAAAGAATAGCTATATAATCCTGAAGCCTCCTGCTCCAAGCTCTCCAGGCATATCTATAAAATCCCGACTACTTGATTGCCCGTACAAATTTAGACACCCAAGAGTTTATGGAAAACAAACTAATAAACTTCGGGTCAGTCATGAGACTGGTGTGAATAAAACTCCAAACACTTGGTTAAATAAAGGATATCTCATAAGACCACGCCGTGAAAATGGAACGGGTTTTTCCCTTATGAGAGTCCAAACAACTTCAAAATCAATACTTGTCTGATATTATAATAATGTCTAGATCAAGTAAATAACAATCTAGCGGAACGCTTGCATCTCACATTCCATATATATAATATAATAAACCGCATGCACTTATTGGATAATGGATTTCCAACTATGACAAGGTATGGAACCACCTTCCAATTAGTGTACTCTAGGAACGATACACTGGAGTTCAACAAGAACATCTTTCAACTCAGCCACACATGACCGACCACTCATTTCGTTTGAGTGTATCGAATGTATATCACCAACGGTTGGGATCAGCAACCGTTTCCCGTATATATATAGGACAACATTGATAGATTAAAGAAGCAAATGAATATTCTCTAGATAGGTGATTATACACCCTACTTCGGAGCGACCGACTTAGCCATGTTGCCTGCCCGATTTCTGTCATTTACCGGATATGAGGCTAGAAGCTACGCATATCTTTTTGCATATCACATCTTCATTTACTTGGAATACCACATCGTAATACCCGCCAAATCATTTTCGATTTCCCTAACATTATCACGGGTATGAAGCTAAGAGAAACGAATTCCTCCGCCACCAAACGTTATACATTTGAAGAGATCAACATATATGATTCGTTAGGAATACTCTGTCAAACACTCGTCCATACAAGTTGTCCTGGGACTGGACAAACCGAAGGCACTATTCAGTACATCCATCTTAGGCAATCTTTACCTAAGATTTATACAACAGCCCTTGCACTTTACTCCGCCTTCAATTATCTTTGGCATATATGATTCGCAATGCTTATGCCAATACGGAGTGGTTCTTCGGATAATAATCCAACCGGTCTCTCCATATTAACAACGTTAAAATGGTCGAAAATTTTGATAGTCTGTGATTTAATTATCAAGGAAAAACACATGTGCAAACAACGATATTATTTCCAGATGGAAATTATATCGATCAATCATCATTTAACATTTATCTCTCTATTTAACTTATCCATTTTTGATCTTTTGTTTCCCTATATTCTAAATTCTTACTTTCTAAATTTAGAAAATATACGTTATTAATAATGGAAAACATTTCCATTTCTTTTTTCTATATTAGAAAACATTTCTGATTCTTATTTGGAAAACATTTCCAAATCTCCTTTATTTGGTTGAAACAGATGTTTAAATAAAACATCGCTATGCCAACTCCAACCATTTACTAAATTCACTTAACCATTATTCACTATCAACCTTACCATTCCTTAGTTAAGAAGGAAGTCAATCAAGTTGGGGTATAATTACCTCTCAGACCTTAACTGAACAACGTTTTAACTTCAGAATAGACAAAGTTTATCTTTTAAACCTTTAACAAACTTCCTTACGTAACTCTCTTTCGAATAATCTCTATTCGATAACTCCTCCCTTTGAATAATCATATTCGATAATCTTTCTTACGAATAACTAGATTCGAAAACCTTTCTTCGAATAAACTATATTCGATTAACTCTATTCAATTAACTCTTATCAATTTACTCTTACCGATTAACTCTATTGGATTAACTCTATTTGATTTAACTCTAATCGATTTACTATTTCACTTAACTCCTTTCGAATAAACTATATTTGATTACTCCTTTAACTATATTTGATAACTCTGTAATTCTATTCGAATAAACTATATTCGATTAACTCCTTTAATTCTATTCGAATAAACTATATTCGATTAACTCCTTTAATTCTATTCGAATAAATTAACTCCTTTAATTCTATTCGAATAAACTATCTTCGATTAACTCCTTTAATTCTATTCGAATAAACTATATTCGATTAACTCCTTTAATTCTATTCAAATAAACTATATTCGGTTAACTTCTTTCGAATAACTAGATTCGATAACTCCTTTAACTCTATTAGAATAACTAATATTTGATTTAACTCCATTCGCTTACTCTAGATCGCAGCGATCACAATGGTTACGCCTGATTCCCTCAGGAAACATCCGACCGCCATAGGCTATCTGCAGCCCTGCGAATTACGCTAGCAGTCGTACGAAATGGCAACTTATCCTAAGTAACTATGTTTAACTAACTCTATCTCAAAAACTATATTCGATCAACTTTAATTGAATAACTAATATTCAATTAAATCCTAATTCGATTAACTATGTTCAATTTACTCTATCTGGTTAACTCTTAATTCGAGTATCAACTCTATCTCAATAACTATATTCGATCAACTTTAATTGAATAACTAATGTTCAATTAAATCCTAATTCGATTAACTACGTTCAATTTACTCTATCTGGTTAACTCTTAATTTGAGTAGCAATTATTCGATAAATTCTAATTGAATAACTAATATTCAATTAACTCTACGGATTAACCCTAACTGGTTAACTCTAACTGGTTAATTCTAGTCGATTTATTCCTTTGAATTAACTCCTATGATAAATTCCTTTTCTGGTTGTTTATACAAATAATTCCTTTTCTATTTGTTTACTTAATAAATAACTATTCCCTTTCAATTCTATCTATTTTCTAAATAAATATTTCCTTTATACTTCTATTTATTTCCTAAATAAATATTTCCTTTATACTTTTATGTTTGATTTCACAAATATTTTCCTTTATATTTGTTTTCACAAATTTCTTCTTTCATATTTGTTTTCACATATATTTTCCTTTATATTTGTTTTCACAAATATCTTCTTTTATATTTGTTTTCACAAATATTTCTCTTCCTATTTTATTTATTTAACAAATAACTATTTTCCCTTCAAATCTATTTGTAAGTGTTTTACAAATATTTCCTTTAAATTCTTATTTGGCTTTCCAAATATTTCCTTTGTACTTCCTTTGATTTTATAAATAGTTTCTTTTATAAATTCTATTTATAAATAAATATTCCTTTTATAATTTTATTTACTTTCTAAGTAAATATTCTTTTATCCTTCTATTTACTTTCTAAGTAAATACCCTTTTACAAAATTCTTTCTTTTTATAAATAATTTATTTCAATGCATAGTTTGAAATCTTCCTTCTATATAAAATCTTTCGATTTTATATAATATTTTATTTCAATATTTCTTCTGGTATTTAACAGTACCAAATAACCAGACCATTGTCGCTATAATCAATATCAGATTATACATCACATCATATAACACAATATATGAACAAAACAGTATTATAAATATTGAGGAACCCAGTTGGGTCCCTCCAACCTGTTTCCCTGCATCACAGATGTTAAACAACATGAATAAAAAATTATTTTGATAAACAGAATCAATATTCGATTTAACGATTTATATATATATCGTTATCTATACTTTCGACCAAACAGTTAACACACAGCAATCAACAAATGATTAACAATTCTAAAAATACATTAAAAAAATATAACTGTTCAGAGTTGGTGAGTTTTACTCAATTTGGAAGTTCATCGTTAAAGAACGATAAACTTTTTTTTATTTGAATCAAACAATTTATTTTTCCATAAATTCATATGAGCCCTAATCCACTTCCAGTCAGCTTCATTTTGAAGCTCTCGTCCATACGGTCCCACCGCAACTTACTATTCGTCAATCTGATATCGTATGTAGAAGTTATGACGTTTTAAAGTTAATACAATTTTAAAATAAAATAAAACATGATTTATATTTCAACCGGGCCTTAGCCTTAATTAGCCAGCCCATCCTCACTTCTACGAACCCAGACCCATCGAAATCCTTCTTCCCCAATCGAAAATATCAACTCCAGAATAAAACTCCAACCTCCATTATCAACATTTATCACCTCGTTCTCCTCCAACGTTCCACCGATCACCACGAAACCACCATCAACGTCTTGCTCTTCCAAAACTCCACCACCCTATACCCCAAACAACCAACCCGCAACCCCATTGTCGACCCCGACATCAGACATCCCCAACAGTACCCCGTCGGATTTTTCAACCGAACCCTTCCAGTTTTTAACGCAAGAACCATTTTCAAACCCTGAATTCAAAAACAACTTCGGATTCAAACAATATGGCTTCGATCTTCAGGTTTCCTTAACCCTAGGTGCTCACAGTCTTTCGCTGGAACTGTCGATCCCATCCGACACGCATCGCATGCCACAAAAGTAGTATAGGATCGAAGAGGATCATCCCAGGAACACAACTACACATATATATTTATTTATAGATGTTGATTTGGTTTTCTAAGGATTTTTAGAAGTGGAATTTTCTCGTTTTCTTTTTGCTCAAGAACGAAGGAAGTGGCGGCTCAAAGAGATATTATATAACGGCTTTGTGAGGTTGAAAACGATGATGGCGTGGCCATTTCTAGGCTTTAGAAATAGGGTAGGATATTTTGTTTTATTTTATTTTATTTATTTATACCCGATCATTGCTTTCTAAAAATTCATGTGATCATACACGACACTCAAAAATCAAGAAAATTGACATGCTCCTAGAGTTCGACATTACGGTCCCAACGAAACAGGTTTCGTCGAATTCCGACTCCTTTTGCTCACACAGCATATTTTTAACCGTCAAAATACTGACTATTCTTCACATAAAATTCCCGTACGGCCACATACTGACTTCAAAAATCACAGAAATTGAAATCTAGTAGTAATTTAATATTACGGAACCCACAAAATTAGTTTCATCGAATTCGGAGGTCGTTCGTAAAACTGGCTATTTTTATAGCTCTAAATAACCCATTTAAATATATAAATATATTTAAAAACAATTAAATTAAATATTAATAAATTAATATTATCGTGTATATCCACATACGATATCATATACCTCCACATATTCCTATATGAATTTCCAGCTCGATATTTCAAACCCCGATATAAATCGATATTTGATTTATAATGAAATTCCTTTTTAAAATATAAATAATTCCTTTATAAATTATAAAGGAATTCCATAGCGATTTTCTAAAATTTGATTTGAACATAAATCAAAATCTACACAATGAAATCCCGATTTTTCTCTTCCACTAGGAAGATATACTTCACCAGCTCCTAACATTTCTTGTTTCACAGAAATCCGATTTAAAATGGACCCTGTACATTCAGTTGAAGTTCAAATCGCTAAATAGCGAACTGCCGCGCCATTTCGAGCTCGACTATATTTATAATATAATTAATACGTTCAACTGTCGTTTATATAATATATTCGTTATTCAAATTAAATTCTAAACTGAATTATATATTTTGAATTTCCCCATTCGCACCATATCGCCATTTCAGCCCCTTTTGATTATTCCAGTATTTAATATATTATTTAATTATTATTTTAATTAAATATTCACTCTTATTTAATTCAACGACCATTATATTCTCTAAATCATTATTTAAATAATTAAATTAATTAATTATTTTATCGTTGAAAATGCGGGTCATTACATTCTTCCCCACTTAAAATGATTTCGTCCTCGAAATTTCTAAGGTAGAAAACAAACCCTATCGATTGGTTAGAACTTATTTGTTCACTTTTTAACTCCATTTTTCAACGGGACCAATTTAATTTTAATTAAAATATTAATTAATCCTTATCAACGAAAATTTTCAAAAATCCTGAAAATTTTCTAACACCTTAACTTTTTGAAAAATTTCGCCAGCACCTCCTTTGTACTGGTCAATAGGTCAAACTCCAACTCGTCTCTTTGGGCCTTCTCCAACCCAAAAGAAAAATCAAACAGCCAAGTGGCTAGCCAAACAGACTCATAAATCACCAAACTCATACAAAATAAACTTTTACCTTTTTGTCGGGCATATCACTATATCCTTTACATCTGCTGTCAATTCAGCATATACCAGTGTTATCCCAATCAAATTCTGATCAATTTATCCTCACACAGCTATTCACTTAAACAAGCCAAATACCATTTCAAACTCAAATCCATTCTTGATTCCGACCTATTAACTTACCAATCCAGTATACCTAACCAAGTTAAGTTCCATCCACATTTTCATTAACTGGTTAATTTCTCTCGTCAGTTACTTTTATCTCATAAATCTGTAATAACCCGTAAAATGCGAGCCAGTTTGAAATTTTTATTTTGGCAATTTTAGTGAATTTTGAATATTTAAAATAGATTATTTTAAATAAAATCGACGAGAAATTTATTTTGAATAGAATTCGACGTATATATTATACGCGTCGTCGTTAGAATATTTATATATAATTATAAAAGGAATAGAAAATGGCGCGGTAGTTCGATAATTCGATTTCAAACTTCAATTGAATGTACCGGGTGCAAAACAATCCGGATTTTAATGAAACCAAAAACATTAGGATCTAATTGATGATATCTTTCTAACGGATGTAAGAAACTGAGATTTCACTAAAAAAAATTGAGAGATATGTCCAGTTGAAAATTCTGAATAGTCGCTATGGAATTCCGGCCCTTAAAAATGGACATTTTGCAAATGACCTCGGATTTCGACGAAACCAGTTTTGTTGGGTCCGTGATGTCGAATTATTGCTAGGTTTCAAATTTCATAATTTTTCGAATCAATATGTGGGCGTGGCAAAGGAAAACGCGTTTGACCAGTTTCAGTTGATTTTAATCGACTGGGAAATGGCCATTTTTCCAACGGTCTCAGAATTCGACGAAACTAGTTTTGTTAGGACCGTATCGTCAATACGAAGCTAGAAAATATTTTTCTGGAATTTTTCTAGTTAGTATGTGACCCCGGTAATTTGAAATGTACGTTTAAAATTCAATATAGCGATTTAAGTGTAAATTTAACAGGAACTGATTCAAACAGTCGAATTAGCTTACGATACATATCCCATTGTGTTCGGAATGGGGGTGAAACGCTATGGGCGACAGGCGGTGGACCTCGTTTCGAGGTCGGATGTAAAAGTCAACTATTAGCAAATAAAATAATTATAATAAAGTAAATTAATAAAAAAAAAATTTCTTTCATCCAACCCCCCCTTTTATCTCTCTGGCCCCCCCCCCCCCCGTTCTAATTCGTTTTCAAAGAAAAAAAAAGAAGGGAGACGACGGAAAAAGGGGGGGATCCCTGTCGCCGCCGCCAGAGGCTGGCGCCCCCCCCTAATCGATCGCCGCCACATCCAACCCCCCCCCCTCCTCCTCGAAGTCGATCGCGACGAAGACCCCACCCCCCCGTTTCAGCAATCGCGACAGCAGCCCCCCCCCCCAAACCCGCATCCAACCCTTCCGCCGCCTCTGGCCATCTGCCACCCCCTCCGACGCCCAGACCCCCGTGCGCCCTCAGCCTCTTCTCCGACCGCCAAAGCCCCCTGCTGTAAGTTCTTTTCTTATTTATTTTTATTTTTATTTTATATAAAAAAAAATATATAGAAGTAAAGATGATTTTATTTAAATAAGTAAGTTCTGATTTTTAGAATTTTAAACTGATTTTATAAGAATTTTAAAACTGATTTTATAAGAATTTTAAACTGATTTTATAAAAATGTTAAAACTGATTTTATAAGAATTTTAAAACTGATTTTATAAGAATTTTAAACTGATTTTATAAGAATTTTAAACTGATTTTATAAGAATTTTAATTAGGTATTAAAACCGATTTAGTTTAAAAACAAAAACTGTTTTTTTAAAGTTATAAAAACAGGTTTTTAAAAAAGTAAGAAAAGTTTAGATTTTTATTTAGAAAAAGGGTATGATCTTTATATTTTTAAAGTGATAAAAATATGATTTTTATATTTTTAAAGTATTAAAAATATAATCTTTACTATATAGAAATATTAAAAATATGACTTTTGTATTTTTAAAGTGTTAAAAATATAATTTTTACATGATAGAGAATATAAAAATATCATCTTTGTGTATGTAACGAAATAAAAATCTGATTTTTATTTTATATACGTTAAAGTAAAGTGATGATTTTTTTATAAAGGTGAAATCTTTAAATTTAAAAAGGTGAAATCTTTAAATTTGAAAAGGCGAAATCTTTATATGGAAAATAGCGTGATAAAAATATAATTTTTATCTTTGAACAACGAAATAAAAAGGTGATTTTTATATATTGAACTCTGAACTAAAAATTCGATTTTTATATATTGAATAGCATAGTAAAAATTCGATTTTTAATATATGAAGTGATTATAAAAATATGATTTTTAAATTGAAAGTGAATAAATAAAAATGTGATTTTTATTTTAAAGACATCAAAATATAAAAATGTGATTTTTATGTATATAGTGACTACGGGCAGCGAAGGTGACGAAGATGTGATAATGAAGAAGATTTCAACAAATGAAGTGTCATGAAGTTGGATAGCTATCGGTGAGAACTCCTCACTCAAAATTCTTATTCTAGTTATATATATATATATATATTAGGATGCAGACGGTGCTTATTAGAAGCACCCGACACCCGTCCACATACCATGGACTTGTTTGTTTGGATGTTTGGTGATTGATTGAGATATTGGTTTGAATGTGGTTTGTGGTGTGAAAAATCGAATCGATAAATTGGTTAGGATTAGACGTGCGCCGTTATAAGGCGAAGGAGTAAGACTAGGTTAGACTCTTGCTCCAAATTTTGTGGTTTGCATAACGAAAGTGAATTTGATTGATGTGTGAATGGCGTGGGCCTTCACTAGACCGGGGATAAGGCTAGGCCTTGTCCCGTTTCTATGATCGTGCCGTTATGCCGCCGAAATTTTCTAAAATATGTTAGAAAAATAAAAATATCATTTTATTGAATAAATGAACTGAATAGAAATTCAAGTGTTGAAATAAATAATTTGACGTTAAAAATATAATTTTTAACGTGAAAGTGAATAAATAAATATTTATAAACAAGTCGGCCGATTTGTTTATATACACTGATTTGACTGATATTGATTGGGTCGATAAATTTTACACATCGCCCAACTGCACAAATAAAATCTGTGTTTGATTGTTTGAAACCCCACACGGGTGTTGGGATGAAATTTGAAGTTCACTCATCCTGATTGATCAAATATGTCGATCGATTGATTGACAGGCTGTTATAAGCGTTAGATATCGATATTTGATGCTTATGCAGTGTAGTGCACTTTGGTTGATGGTTGATTATTTTTCGACGCTATTATATACATGTGTTGTATGGAATCCATATAATTAACGTTATATGGTGATTGATTGGGCCTCATTCCAATCGGGAAAATAAGGAATATTATAAAAGAAAATTCATGTGTTGAATATAAAAATAGTCATGTGTTGACGATGTGCATGTGTTGAGTGAAATATTTTATATAATCAAAATTACATCTTTATCACATTTATAATTAGAACTACTTCCTAGTAGAAATCTGATTAAAATCAAACGATAGATACCATAGTTTTATAAAATATTTTACATAACAAAAATAGTGATGTGTTGACAGTACTCATGTGTTGAGATTAGTCGTGTGTTGAAAGAAATATAGATTCATGTGTTGAATGGGATAAATATTCATTTGTTGGATAGAATAAAGGAGTTTTGAAAAATATAAAGCCGTGTTGATTAGAGATGCGTTATTTCGACGTGAACGATATTTATATCGATTTTATTCGTTTTACAACGAATATTGAAAAGTGATTTCAAAACTAAATATTTTGAAATGAAATCCAATTGAATTAGATTAAAATTCGAATTGAATAGGAAGTGAATTTGAATTTGAATAAAATAGAAATGAATTGAATTGAAAACGATTTCGAAATGAATTGAATTGAAAACGATTTCGAAATGAATTGAAAACGAATTCAAATTGAATTGAAAGTGAATTGAAAGTGAATTGAAATGGATTCAAATTGAATTAAAATTTGAATTGAATAGAAATGAATTTTAAAACGAATTTATAGAGAAGAATTCAATTTTGATTTGAATTGAAATGGAAGTTGAAATTGCTTTTGAAACGAATTCAAAACTATTTTTAAAATTCGTTTTAAAAGGAAATCGACGAAATATATATTATATATATTATATATATAATATAATGGCCTGAATAGAACGCGCCGCGCCGCGGCAGTTCGTGAATTTCGACCATTTATTTCAAACGGACATTGCGGGAGATCCGACCGTCGGATTCTCCTAAAACCGGAACCGTTGGGTTCGTATCGAAAAGAGCTTTCCAATGAGTATTAGAAATTTGAAATCTAACGGTTGGATTTGGAATTATGTCCAAATCAAATTCGAAGAAGGTCGCTGTAAGTGCAGTTCGATGGCCGTTGTTGGAAATCGACTGTACGGGCCTTGATAAAATTATTAAAAATATCTATAATTTGTGTTAAATTATAATATGTGAATTGGAAAGATTTGGGCTGGAAAATTCCACATTTGAAAAGATAAAAATAGATTTTTATCGAAATGAACTAGTTTTGAACTAGAATTGAAATCAATTTATTTTTAAAATAAATAAATTGAATTTGAAAGTGATTTTGAAAATAATCGATAATTTCCAATACGTGGATTGGACTGGAGCTGAATCGAAATTATCTTCGGGATATTTCGATGTTGGATTTCGTGACTATACAAATATTGTTATGGGGATTTGAAAGATATTTTATATCGTTATTTCCAATACGATATTTGTTGGTCTCAGAATTTGATATTGAATATAAGCCGATATATTTTCTATTCAGAGCCTTGTATTTAATATCAAATGTGATTTGGTTTGTCGTGAATCGTGTTTTTGATGACATTGGTTCTTTAACCCAGTTAAAGGCAGGATATTGATTTTTGAAAAGATTAAAACTAAGTGGAGTTTTAATGAATCTTTAATTAGATTAAAATGTGAATTGATAATTTAAATTATCAAATCTGAAAGGTGATCGAGAGTGGAGTACCACCAGTTTTGCTCCAATGCGATAGTTGAATCTTTAATTAGATTTGAACGTGAAATGGTAATTAATTTTACCGATAACACAGTGGTGTTAGTTGTGGAGTATTACCAGTTTTCTCCATGGGATATAGGTTGGGATTGGGAAATAAAATAAATAATTACTTCGGTGTGGCTCGTTAATCCCGACTAGTTGAAATGGTATCCAAAGGAGGATTAAAGAATAAATTTAGAAGAATTTATCTTGGATAAAATTAATAGGAACCTCTCCCTAAGAATATGATATTGTGAATAAAAGAATATTCTGAATTGGAATGAGGCGTTTGTTGTGTTTGTGTAACATTCGTTTATTATATACGTGGGTTATTCAGAAAGGCCGGGTTTATACCCATTCTGAATAACCGATTCGACGAGATGTCGAAGATGAAGACGGTGGTTGAAGACCGGAAGTCTTCACATCGTTTGGGTGATTACTGATGATCTTGATTGGGCTGTACACCCAAGATGAGGGAAACAGTCGGTGATCGTCCAGACGTACTTGGAGATCGATGGATATGCGAGGAAAGTGCCTCCGGTTTCGTTCAGACCCAGAACGGACTAGTAAATGGACTGTGTGTCTGACATTGGATTTTAGTCCGTGTGATTGATCTCTATTAAATATATATCTGTTTGGCGGCGGAGAATTTATTCTCTTGCTTAACGCCCTTCTCTGAGACGTACGAGCTCAGGGGTTATATATTGATGGATATCAAACGCATGGAGTGAGTTGCCTGTGTGGCATGCGTAAGTGGCAATTGATCAGGGCTTCTGTTGAAAAGCAAAGTCTTGTGGTTGATGATCAAAGCACGGCCTGTGTGGCGTAGCTTTGTGTATAACGTGAATTCGCGAGCCTCACACCTCGGTATGAGTCAAAAACGGGATAGTGACTGCAGGGAGAGCACGACGTTTCTTTCTAGCTAGGGTGGTGTCAGTGACCTACCAGCCCTGACATTTATATACTTTTCACCTGTGTGGTTGTTGGATACGAGGCGCCTCGGATATAGGTCTGTAAGGACCGGGAAACGTGTGTTCAGGAATAACTAATCCTCAAAAGTAAGAGAGGACCGGCCCTGAAGATCCAAGGATCAAAGTGGGGTCCTGGGACATTTGCTAGAGTGTCTCGAACGCGGAGAGGAGCTTGCCCCTTGCCTCGGCTCATGACGGAAATCCAATTTCCAATACGTGTATTGCGGTTTTGATTGTAGAACTAGTATGGCGACATGATAGATGGTACCCATGCCGCCTATGATTGATATTTATGATTTGAATTGTTTTGACACTATACACTTATTATAGTATCAAATAATGTGTTTTAAACGTATCAAGCATGCTTTGGCTGTTATAAGGGAAAACCCTATCCTCCGGCTTGCGTTGCATTGTGTGATGGGACCTGGGTCTTATAACAGCTTCATTTTTCTTTATTTAGCATTGCGCTGTTTGTTCTATGCACTGGTATTCTTGGGAGGAAACCCGTTCCGTGTTATACGGCGTGGTCCCTTGATTTACCTAACTTTAAAACCAATATTAATAACTGTTTTAGTTCTCACACCAGTCACATGACTGACCTGGAGTTTATTGTTTTAACCTAAACTCTGGGTGCCCCTATTTTCCACACGGGCAGCTAGTAGTTTTGGTTTTGCAGATTTATATTCACAGGGTCCTGATTTACAGCTGGAACGATGCTCGGAAAGCTCTGTATCCGTGTATCACTTCTAGTTGCGTTTTGTATATTTTTCCGCTGCTTTGTAATTTATTGTAATCTCTGATATTTCTGTGTAATTTATTCATTTATACTCTGTATATTCTTGTATCTGATGGAATTGTTGTAATAACAATGAAATGTTCTTCCGTATGCGATCTATTTTGTCTTGTCCTCAATTCTATCCGTGCTTTCCTTCACGGGGAAGTTCGGGTCGTCTCAAAATCAGATTTTGATTTCCATTTGAAAAATCAATCCATATACACACCTAAGTCCAAGTATATTCAAAATCCATTTTACTTGATATCGTTCCATTTCAATTCAATTTCTATTACCACTTAACTGGCTTTATTTTAAATCTCAATTTGTTTTCACAAATTTTTATTTAAATTTGTTTTTAATTCAAATAATTTTCTTCCTGGGAGTTTTTAAACAGTTTACCTCTTTCAAAAATCAACTTTTCTTTTTTTGAAATTCAACACAACTCGTTTTTCCCAAAACAAATTCAAAAACAATCTCTTTGGTAGTAATCCGTCACTTACAACTCGAAAATGAACACTGATTATGCTGCAGTCATTATCAGAATTATTTTCCAGCTACAGAAGTGAGTTCAGTACTATATCACCTTTCAAAACCATTTCTAAATCATTTCTATTTTGAAATATTTTCAAAATACCATTCACCGTGCCTATAAAACAATTTAAAATCTCCCAGGATCTTAAAATTTACATATATTTAATCTAAATCCAATTACAAACACCTTTCCAAATTCTAGGGTTTTCATTTAAATTCCGATTTAAATTCAGACTTAATTCAATTCGAATTCATATATTTCGCTTATATGAATTCTGATTGGTTATTTACATAACCATTTAATTTATAATCTTACTCGATTATAATAACACCCAATATATCCAATGTAATAATTCCAATATAAATCCTTCATATCAAAATATAATTTGGGTAAAATTGTTTCATTTACCCTTTTCAAAACATATCATGTCGACCCATCGTATTCGAGTGTTTATAATCTCCTACCGATACAGTGGATCAAACTGATTGATCAGAACCCATAAACAACTCAACCAATAAATCACGACAAAATAAAACAAATTTTTATATCAATAACAAATACGTTCACTCGTATATATACACTCAACTCAATCTAGGGTATTACTAACCCCATCTATACCGAGTCACGCCACAGAGCCAAGGTAATTACTTAACCTTAAGCTCTGATACCAACTGTAACGACCCGTTTTTTGGCGACTTTAGTTATCGACATAAATTTAATGACGACTAACTAAACATAAAAAAGGGTAGTTAATGAAAGAAACTAGAGGGTGAGGATAGATAAGATGGAAACTTAGAATAGAAGAAGAAGAACACAACATCAGAGTAACACGAACCTCACAGAGGAATGAATAAAATATAACATAACTTTTGAAATACAAACAGTATATGTATACAATAACATTGCAGAGTACAACACTTGCACCACAGCGGAAATAAACAATAGCTATATAATCCTAAAGCCTCCTGCTCTAAGCTCTCCAAGTGTATCTGTAAAATCCCGACTACTTGACTGCCATACAAATTTAGGCACCCAAGAGTTTAGGGAAAACAAACAAATAAACTCCGGGTCAGTCATGGGACTGGTGTGAATAAAACTCCAAACAATTGGTTAAATAAAGGATATCTCATAAGACCACGCCATGAAAACGGAATGGGTTTTTCCCTTATGAGAATCCAAACAACTTTAAAATCAATACTTGTCTGATATTATAATAATGTCGACATCAAGTAAATAACAATCTAGCGGAACGCTTGCATCTCATGTTCCACATATCATAAATCGTAGGTGCTTATGGGATAATGGATTTCCAACTATGACAAGGTATGGAACCACCTTCCGATCAGTGTACTCTAGGAACGATACACTGGAGTTCAACAAGAACATCTTGCAACTCAACCACATATGACCGACCACTCATTTCGCTTGAGTGTATCAAATGTATATCACCAACGGTTGGGATCAGCAACCGTTTCCCGTATATATATGGGACAACATTGATAGATTAAAGAAGCAAATGAATATTCTATAGATAGGTGATTATACACCCTACTTCGGAGCGACCGACTTAGCCATGTTGTCTGCTCGATTTCTGTCATTTACCGGATGTGAGGCTAGAAGCTACGCATATCTTTTTACATATCATATCTTCATTAACTTGGAATACCACATCGTCATACCCGCCAAATCATTTTCGATTTCCCTAATGGTATCACGGGTATGAAGCTAAGAGAAACGAATTCCTCCGCCACCAAACGTGATACGTTTGAAGAGATCAACATATATGATTCTTTAGGAATACTCTGTCAGACACTCGTCCATACAAGTTGTCCTGCGACTGGACAAACCGAAGGCACTATTCAGTACATCCATCTTAGGCAATCTTTACCTAAAATTTATACAACAGCCCTTGCACTTTACTCCATCATCAATTATCTTTGGCATATATGATTCGCAATGCTTATGCCAATACCGAGTGGTTCTTCGGATAATAATCCAACCGGTCTCTCCATATCAACAACATTAAAATGGTCGAAAACTTTGATAGTCTGTCATTTAACTATCAAGGAAAAACACGTGTGCAAACAATGATATTATTTCTAGATGGAAATTATATCGATCAATCATCATTTAACATTTATCTTTCTATTAACTTATCCATTTTTCATCTCTTGTTTTCCTATATTCTAAATTCTTACTTTCTAAATTTAGAAAATATACGTTATTAACAATGTAAAACATTTCCATTTCTTTTTTCTATATTAGAAAACATTTCTGATTCTTCTTTGGAAAACATTTCCAAAGCTCCTTTATTTGGTTGAAACAGATGTTTAAATAAAACAGCGCTATGCCAACTCTAACCATTTACTAAATTCACTTAACCATCATTCACTATCAACCTTACCATTCCTTAGTTAAGAAGGAAGTCAAAAAAGTTGGGGTATAATTACCTCTCAGACCTTAACTGAACAACGTTTTAAGTTCAGAATAGACAAAGTTTATCTTTTAAACCTTTAACAAACTTCCTTATGTAACTCTCTTTCGAATAATTTCTATTCGATAACTCCTCCCTTCGAATAACTATTTTCAATAATCTTTCTTACGAATAAATAGATTCGAAACCTTTCTTCGAATAAACTATATTCGATTAACTCTATTCAATTAACTCTTATCAATTTACTCTTACTGATTAACTCTATTGGATTAACTCTGTTGGATTAACTCTGTTGGATTAAATCTATTTGATTTAACTCTAATCGATTAACTCTTTTCACTAAACTCCTTTCGAAAAAACTATATATGATAACTCCTTTAACTATATTCGAATAAACTATATTCGGTAACTCCTTTAATTCTATTCGAATAAACTATATTCGATTACCTCCTTTAATTCTATTCAAATAAACTATATTCGATTAACTCCTTTAATTCTATTCGAATAAACTATATTCGATTAACTCCTTTAATTCTATTCGAATAAACTATATTCAATTAACTCCTTTCGATTAACTAGATTTGATAACTCCTTTAACTCTATTCGAATAACTAATATTTGATTTAACTCCATTCGCTTGACTCTAGATCGCAGCGATCACAATGGTTACGCCTGATTCCCTTAGAAACATCCGACCGCCGTAGGCTATCTGCAGCCCTGCGAATTACGCTTGCAGTCGTACGCAATGGCAACTTATCCTGAGTAACTATGTTTGACTAACTCTATCTCAATAACTATATTCGATCAACTTTAATTGAATAACTAATATTCAATTAAATCCTAATTCGATTAACTATGTTCAATTTACTCTATCTGGTTAACTCTTAATTTGAATAGCAATTATTCGATAAATTCTAATTGAATAACTAATATTCAATTAACTCTACGGATTAACCCTAACTGGTTAACTCTAACTGGTTAACTCTAGTCGATTTATCCCTTTGAATTAACTCCTTTGAATGAACTCCTAGGATAAATTCCTTTTCTGGTTGTTTATACAAATAATTCCTTTTCTGTTTACTTACTTAACAAATAACTATTCCCTTTCAATTCTATTTATTTTCTAAATAAATAATTCCTTTATACTTCTATTTATTTCCTAAATAAATATTTCCTTTATACTTCTATTTGTTTTCACAAATCTCTTCTTTTATATTTGATTTCAAAAATATTTTCCTTTATATTTGTTCTCACAAATATCTTCTTTCATATTTGTTTTCACAAATATTTTCCTTTATATTTGTTTTGACAAATATCTTCTTTTATATTTGTTTTCACAAATATTTCTATTCCTATTTTATTTATTTAACAAATAAATATTTTCCCTTCAAATCTATTTGAATGTGTTTTACAAATATTTCCTTTAAATTCGTATTTGGCTTTCCAAATATTTCCTTTATACTTTCTTTGATTTTATAAATAGTTTCATTTATAAATTCTATATATAAATAAATATTCCTTTTATAATTTTATTTACTTTCTAAGTAAATATTCTTTTATCCTTCTATTTACTTTCTAAGTAAATACCCTTTTATAAAATTCTTTTGTTTTATAAATAATTTATTTCAATGCACAGTTTGAAATCTTCCTTCTATATAAAATCTTTCGATTTTATATAATGTTTTATTTCAATATTTCTTTTGGTATTTAACAGTACCAAAAAACTAGGCCATTGTCACTATAATCAATCTCAAATTATAATCAAATCATATAACACAATACATGAACAAAACAGTATTATAAATATTGAGGAATCCAGTTGGGTCCCTCCAACCTGTTTCCCTGCATTACAGATGTTAAACAACACGAATATAAAATTATTCTGATAAACAGAATCAATATTCGATTTAATGATTTATATATATATATGTATATATCTATATATTGTTATCTATACTTTCAACCAATACACAAGCAATTCAACCAAACAGTTAACACACAGCAATCAACAGATGATTAACGGTTCTAAAAATACGTTATAAATATATAACTGTTCAGAGTTGGTGAGTTTTACTCACTTTGGCAGTTCATCGTTAAAGAACGATAAACTGTTTGTTTGACTTGAATCAAACAATTTATTTTGCCATAAGTTCATATGAGCCCCAATGCACTTCCACTCAGCTTCATTATGAAGCTCTCGTCCATACGGCCCCACCGCACTTACGGTTCGTCAATCTGATATCGTATGTAGAAGTTATGACGTTTTAAAGTTAATACAATTTAAACTAAAATAAAACATGATTTATATTTTAACCGGGCCTTAACCTTTATTAGCCGGCCCATCCTCACTTCTACGAACCCAAACCCATCGAAATCCTTCTTCCCCAATCGAAAATATCAACTCCAAAATAAAACTCCAACCTCCATTATCAACATTTATCACCTCGTTCTCCTCCAACGTTCCACCGATCACCACGAAACCACCATCAACGTCTTGCTCTTCCAAAACTCCACCACCCTATACCCCCAAACAACCAACCAGCAACCCCATGTTCAACCTCGACATCAGACATCCCCAGCAGTACCCCATCGGATTTTTCAACCGAACCCTTCCAGTTTTGAACGCAAGAACCATTTTCAAACCCTGAATTCAAAAACAACTTTGGATTCAAACAATATGGCTTCGATCTTCAGGTTTCCTTAACCCTAGGTGCTCACAGTCTTTCGCTGGAACTGTCGATCCCATCCAACACGCATCACATTCCACAAAAGTAGTATAGGATCGAAGAGGATCATCCCAGGAACACAACTACACATATATATTTATTTATAGATGTTGATTTGGTTTTCTAACGATTTTTAGAAGTGGAATTTTCTCGTTTTCTTTTTGCTGAAGAACGAAGGAAGTGGCGGCGCAGAGAGATATTATATAATGGCTTTGTGAGGTTGAAAACGATGATGGCGTGGCCATTTCTAGGCTTTAGAAATAGGGTAGGATATTTTGGTTTATTTTATTTTATTTATTTATACCCGATCATTGTTTTCTAAAAATTCGTGTGATCACACACGACACCCAAAAATCATGAAAATTAACATGCAGCTAGAGTTCGACATTACGGTCCCAACGAAACTGGCTTCATCGAATTCCGACTCCGTTTGCTCACACAGCGTATTTTTAACCGTCAAAATACTAATTGTTTTTTTACATTAAAATCCCGTACGGCCACATGCTGACTTAAAAAATAACTGAAATTGAAATATAGCAATAATTTAATATTACGGATCCAACAAAATTAGTTTCGTCGAATTCTGAGGTCGTTTGTAAAACTGGCTATTTTTAAAGCTCTAAATAACCCATTTAAATATATAAATATATTTAAAAACAATTAAATTAAATATTAATAAATTAATATTATCGTGTTTATCCACATACGATATCATACAGCTCCACATATTCCTATATGAATTTCCAGCTTGATATTTCAAACCCCGATATAAATCGATATTCGATTTATAATGAAATTCCTTTTTAAAATATAAATAATTCCTTTATAAATTATAAAGGAATTCCATAGCAACTTTTCTAAAATTGATCTGAACATAAATCAAAATCTACACAATGAAATCCCAATTATTCTCTTCCACTAGAAAGATATACTTCACCAGCTCCTAATGTTTCTTGTTTCACAGAAATCCGATTTAAAATGGACCCTGTACATTCAGTTGAAGTTCAAATCGCCAAATAGCGAACTGCCGCGCCATTTCAAGCTTGTTATATTTATAATATAACTAATACGTTCAACTGTCTTTATATAATATATTCGTTATTCAAATTAAATTCCAAACTGAATTATATATTTTGAATTTCCCCATTCGCACATATCGCCATTTCAGCCCATTCTGATTATTCCATAATTTAATATATTATTTAATTATTATTTTAATTAAATATTCACTCTTATTTAATTCAAAGACCATTATATTCTCTAAATCATTATTTAAATAATTTAATAAATTAATTATTTTATCGCTGAAAATGCGGGTCATTACATCTTAATTAAAAGATTTATTTTTTTCACATGGGGTTTAAGAAAAGTGTTACTGAAAACACCATTTACGACAAACCCAAAATCTAATTCTTTTCTTCAATTCCAATTAAATATTAATTAATTGGAAAACTTCACTAAATCTTAATTAAAATATTTATTCTTTTCTCAACTGGGTTCAAGAACAGTGTTAATGAAGACACCATTCACGATAAACCCAAAATCCAATTTGATATTAAACACAAGGCTCTGAATAGAAATTATATCAGCTTATATTCAATATCAAATTCTGAAACCAACAAATAACGTATTGGAAATAACGATATATAATATATCTTCCTAATTTCCATCACAATATCCGTATAATTAAGAAATCCAATATCGAAATATTCCGAAGATGATTTTGATCCAAATCCATTCCAATTCATATATTGGAAATTCTGATTATATTAAAACCCATTCTCAATCCAATTTATTTATTTACAAATAATTGGATTATAATTTTAGTTGACAAATAGATCATTTCGATAAAAATATACTTTTATCTTTTCTAATATGGAATTTTCCATCCCAATTCTTTCCAAATCATTTCTTATGATTTTACATGAATTATTAATAACTTTTATAATTTTATCAAGTCCTATACAGTCGATTTCCATAAACGGTCATCGAACTGCACTTATGGCGACCTTTTCCAAATTTGATTTGGACATAATTCCAAATCCATCCATTAGATTTAGAATATTTTATATGCGTTGGAAAGCTCTTTTCAATAATGTCAATCCGATGGACGGATCTCCTGTAATGTCAATTCGAGGTCAATGGTCGAAATTCGCGAACTACCACGGCGCGGCGCGTTCTATTCAGGCCATTAAATATATAAAATATATATATTATATATATTTCTTCGATTTCCGTTTAAAAACGTATTTTATAAATCATTTTAAAAACGATTTCAACTTCATATTCAATTTTAAATCAAAACTGAATATTCAATATCATTAATATAGGAATGATAATATTTTCAAAACATTAGATTTTGAAATCACTTCCATTTCGATATTCATTATAAAAATGAATAAAATCGATATAAATATCGTTCACGTCTAAATGGCGTTAATCTAATCAACACGGCTTCATATATTTAAATATTTTCGTGTCCATCCCAAATCGGACATCTAAATCATATTTTGATCCATTACTGAATATTATTTTAAATTATTAGTTATTTTAAAATGTTCATTATCTGCCATTTTAAAATATTCGGTATTTTAAAATATAAATTCTTTCCGAATTGGAATCAGACACAGTTAACTACCAAATAATTTTATTTATATGGATTTCATACACACATGTACACAACAATAATCAAACACAGTTAACCATCATCCAAAGTGCATTGCACAACTATATCAGCGTTACATATGAATAATTAACGCTTACAATAGCCTGTCAACCAACCGATTGACATACAATTAAACGATTGGGATTAGTGTACATGAAATATCATCCCAATACCCATGTGGGGTTTTCAAACAATAAACACTGATTATTATTTGTGCAGTTGGGCGATGTGTAAAATATATTGTCCCAATCCATATCAGTCAAACGTGTGTACATAAACAAATCATATGATTTGTAAATGAATATTTATTCTATTCATATACTCGTAAAAAATTCTATTTTTAGCTATAAAATATTTATTTCAACTCATGAATATTTTATATAGTTCATTTATACAATAAAAATGATATTTTTATTATTCTAATATTTTTAGAAAATTTCAGCAGTATAACAGCGTGATACTAGAACCGAAATAAGGTCTAGCCTAATCCCTCGCCTATTAATGGCTCGTGCCATGTACAAACCAAATTCTAATCAATTCAATTCAATTCATTTCACTCCCCATACCAAATTCAAACAAATAATCCAATCAACCAAACAAATATGGTTTCAAACAAAGGTGTCGGGTGCTACTAAGCACTGTTTGCATCCTAGTATATATATTTAACTAGAAAATCAATGAAAGTGAGAAGTTCTCACCTTTGGGATCCAGTCCTCCAGTTTTATTTCTGAATTTTTGAACAGTTTGGATTTTCCCGTAATGTCAACGTAATCCTTTTTCACGCTATTCATAGTAAAAACCATATTTTAAATATGATATTTACATTAAAAATCATATTTTTAATCAACGATATTTATATTTAAAAATCACATTTTTTCGTAATTAAAAATCACATCTTTTTGTAATTAAAAATCACATCTTTTTGTGTTTAGAAATTGGTTTTACACTATGTATTTATATAAATTAAAAACTAATTAAAATAAAAAGGAGAAGCTCACTGTTTTCATCGTCTTCTTCGTTCGCTGAAACCCTGCAACCATCGATCACCCAATTCTGCCGCCAGACACCGTCGAATGTTGATCAGAGGGGGAACCGCCTGAAGCGGCGCTGGGGTCAGGGAGGTGAAAGGGGTGGCGGCGGATCATGGAGAGCTGAAGGCACGGTTTTCTGTTCGATTTGGGGTGTGCGGTTTTCGGAGGAGGTGGAGGTCGAGGGGGTGCCGTGGTGGTCCAGGCAGGCGGCGCTAACCGCGGTGGCGGCGTGGAGGAGGAATCACGGCGGTTGTTTTTCTCTTTTTTTTATTTTATAAATTCGATCTGAGGAATAAGGAGAGAGAGGGGAGAGGGAATAGAAAGGGGTGATTATATAATATAATTTATTTTATTTATTTATTTTCTCCAAAAAAGTTGACTTTTCACTTGAACCCCAAATCAAACCCAACGACTGTCGCCCCTAGCTAATTACCCCCATTTCGAATGCAATGGGATACGTTTCGTAACCCAGATCGGTTGTTACGATCAGTTTTTATTTAAATTAAAATATAAATCAAATTATATTTAATTAAAGCATACATTTCAATTTATCGGGGCTACATACTGACTCTGAAAATTCCAAAAAATATATTTCTAGCTTTGTTTTAACGATACGGTTCTAACCAAACTAATTTCGTCGAATTTGGAGACTGTTTGAAAAACGGTCATTTTCCAGTCGATTAAATTCAAACTGAACTGACCAAACACGTTTAAATCCACCACGATCACATATTAGTTCCAAAAATTATGAAAATTGGAATCTAGTAATAACTTGACATTCCGGATCCAACAAAAGTTGTCTCTTCGAAAATGGAGGTCATTTACAAAATCGCTATTTTTAAGGGCTATATATTATATAAATTCCATAGCGACTACTCTGAATTTTCAGCTGGACATAACTTTTTATTCCCGTTATCAAATCGGGATTTTTCACATTCGTTGGAAAGATATTTTCAAACAGATTCAAATATTTCTGGTTTCACTAAAATCCGGTTTATTTTGAATCCTGTACATTCATTTGAAATTTGAAATTGAATTTTCAATCTACCGCGCCATTTCCAATTCCTTTTATAATTAAAATAAATATTTATATTCTAACTTCGATTTAAATAAATATATACATTCTAATTCTATTTAAAAATAAATTTCTATTCTTTATTATTTAAAATAAATATTCAAAATTCATTAAAATTAATACGTTCATTTAATAAATATTTATCATTTTAAATATTCAAAATTCATTAAAATTACCAAAATAAAAAAATTAAATTGGTTTTGATTTTCCAGGTTGTTACACTTAACAAGTTTATACTACCACATACGACGAGCGTGATGATAAAAGTAATCCAACTTAATATTTCGAACACGATGGAACTGGTTTCGTCGAACTCCGAGATCGTTTGCAAAAGTTCCTTTAATTTCACAACGTTAATTGATACGCTTTTTAATTGCGCACGATCACAAAATAAATCCAATTGGCATGAAACTGGAAATCTTAGAATAATTAATCACTACGGATTTAACAAAATTAGTTTTGTTAAAATCTGACATCGTTTGAAAATTGGTTATTCTTAAATTCCGTATTAAATCGATATAATATAAATCGATTCCAAAATAAACAAATCTATTCATAATTAAATATTATTACCTTATATATTCAAAAAGAATTTATATAGCTTCATCATAATCTAATTTAAATTTAAAATTCGATATTTCTATTTTCAAGTTAAATCAATATTGTAACAACCCGGAAAATCTGAGCTAATTTAAAATTTTTATTTTAGCAATTTTGGTGAATTTTGAATATTTAAAATGAATTATTTTAAATAATAACAACAAGAAATTTATTTTGAATAGAATTAGAACGTATACATTTATTTGAATCGTCGTTAGAATATAATTATTTTATTTTAATTATAAAAGGAATTGAAAATGGCGCGGTAGTTTGAAAATTCGATTTCAAAATTCAAATGGATGTACAGGATTCAAAATAAACCGGATTTTAGCGAAACCAAAAATATTAGAATCTATTTGAGAATATCTTTCCAACGAAATTTCTTAGCGGGAATCAAAAACTACGTCCAATTGAAAATTCATAATAGTCGCTACGGAATTCTGGCTCTTAAAAATGAAAATTTTGCAAACGACCTTGGTTTTCGACGAAACCACTTTTGTTGGATCCGGGATGTCAAATTATTGCTAGATTCCAAAATTCGTAATTTTTAAAATCAATATTTGAGCGTGGCAAAGGAAAACGCGTTTGACCAGTTTTAGTTGATTTTAATCGACTGGAAAATGGCCATTTTTCAAACTGTCTCAGAATTTAACAAAATTAGTTTTCTTAGGACCGTATAGTCAATACGAAGCTAGAAATAATTTTTCTGGAATTTTTAGAGTTAGTGTGTGGCCCCGGTAAATTGAAATGTGCGTTCAAATTCAACATATAGATTTATATTTTGATTTTGATGAAAACTGATTGAAACGATGGAACTGGCTAACGGGACATATCCCATTGTGTTCGGAATGGGGGTAATTAGCTGGGGACGATGGTCGTTGGGTTTGATTTGGAGTTCGAATGAAAAAGTAACTTTTTGGAATTAAATATATAAATGGTCAACCCTCTCCTCTTCTCTCTCCTCATTCAAAACTCATGCAAGAAAAAAAGAAGAAGGATAACCCATCGCTCCTTCATCCGCTCCTCCTCCCTCTCCCTTCCGCATCACCGTCGGCCTCCTCCTCCTCTTCCTCCCTCCTCTCTCTCCTCCTCTTTCTCTCTTCAAATTGAAATCCCTAAACCCCCAAATTGCAAACCACCACCTCCACGCGCCCTTCCACCGCCACCACCACTTTGTTGCGCCTCCCCAACACCCAATCAAGCCCAGCGTCGCCACCCCCTCAGCCTAGCTCCGACCGTGGGCCCCGTTTCACTAAAATTCCTTTTTCACCAAATTTTCGTTTTTACATAACAGCCCCTGACTTTGTTTCGCAAATAAGTCTCAAACGGTTCGCTTTTGGCCAAATCTCCTCTTGACCAAAGTCAAAGAGCACGATTTTCCCTTCGATATGGTATATGATAGTCCTATTTTGGATTGCGGAGTTGTCGGGAAAACGCGTCCAAAGTATGTTGTCCAAACACTGTCAAAATGCTATCTTTTCGCGATTTCCAGCGAAATGGCACATTTTCGGAAGGAAGACCACTAGGCGAAAGTTGTCCGGAATGGGGCATTTAAGCCAAAAAAAAATGATGGTGTGAAGATTGGAGCTCGTTTGCAAATTCTGGAACCAGAACAACAAATCCAGGCGATAGAAAATATGTGAGTTTTCTCCGTTTTAAAGCTTCTATGGTTTTTGACATATGAAGTAAATAAAAATATGATTTTTATATTATAGAGATAATTAAATTATGATTTTTATATTATAGAGATAATAAAAATATGATTTTATATATGTAATGAAGTACAAATTTGATCTTTATATTTGTAGCGATAGGATAAAAATACGATTTTTAAATATGAAGTGACGATAAAAAATTGTGATTTTTATCATATATGTATCAAAGTAAAAATATAATTTTTATCATTTGAATGGCAATGTAAAATTGCGATTTTTATATATTCATTAGCGATAGAAAGATAGAATTTTTAGTTATATAGTAGCGGTATAAAAATAGAATTTTTATCTATATAGTAGCGGTATAAAAGTAGAATTTTTATCCATATAGGGTAGTTATAAAAATGTGATTTTTATATACATAGCAACAATATAAAGATGCGATTTTTATAGTGGATACGGACAACGAAAGTGGCAAAAGGCGAGCGGCTAAGATTTTCTACATATGAAGAGTCGCGGCATTTGGTTTAGCTAATCGGTGAGAACTTCTTACTTTTATTTTTGTTTTCTAGTTAAAAATATATACTAGGATGCAGACGGTGCTTAGCAGAACCCGACACCCGTCGTCCACAGACCATGGACGACTTGTTTGTTTGGTTGTGTAGTTGATTAGATTATTGGTTTGAATTTGGTTTGGTGTGTGAAATGGAATTGATTAGATTGGTATGTGTATGGAGTAGGCCATTATTTGACTGGGGATAAGGTTAGGCCTTGTCCCGTTTCTAGTATCGTGTCGTTATGCCGCTGAAATTTTATAAAATAAGTTAGAAAAAAATATCATTTTATTGAATAAATGAACTGAATAGAATATTCATTTACAAATAAGACGATTTGCTTATGTACACTGATTTGACTGATATTGATTGGGACGATAAATTTTACACATCGCCCAACTGCACAAATAAATATATGTGTTTGTTGATTGAAACCCCACACGGGTAATGGGATGATATTTGATGTACACTAATCCCGATTTTTTAGTTGTATGTCAATCGATAAGTTGACAGACAGTTGTGTTGTGCACTTTGGATGATGGTTGATTATTTGTCATTGCTATGATATACATGTGTTGTATGGAGTCCATATAATTAACATTATATGGTAATTGATTGGGCCTCATTCCAATTTGGAAAATTAAAGAATATTATAAAATAAATATTCATGTGTTGAATAGAATAAATAGTCATGTGTTGACGATGCTCATGTGTTGAGAATATTCATGTGTTGAAACTTATCATGTGTTGAGTAAAATATTTTAACAATAAAAATTTACATCTTTATCATATATAAAATTAGAAACTAACTGGAAACTAGTTAAGATGAGTCGTTTCCTGGGTGTTGATTTTATTCTGGTTTCGGCCTTCTGGGTTAATACTTAGGAAATTGTTCTCTTGCTAATTTACGGTTAGAGTCTGATTAAGAATTAAACGATACAAAACACAATTTTATCAAATATATAAAATAAACAAAATAATCATGTGTTGACAATACTCATGTGTTGAGAATATTCATGTGTTGAAAATATTCATGTGTTGAGTAAAATATTTTAAACAATAAAATTTACATCTTCATCATAATTTTATAAAATATACTAAATAACAAATTATTCATGTGTTGACGATACTCATGTGTTGAAAGAAATATAGATTCATGTGTTGAATAGAATAGATATTCATTTGTTGAATAGAATAATGAAGTTGTTGAAATATATAAAGCCGTGTTGATTAGAGATGCGCCATTTCGACGCGAATAATATTTATATCGATTTTACTCGTTTTTATAATGAATAGAGAAAAGGAAGTGATTTGAAAATATAACGTTTTGAAAATATTATCATTTATATAGTAATGATATGAAATATTCAATTTTGATTTGAAATTGAATATGAAGTTGAAATTGTTTTGAAAACGAATTTAAAACGATTTATAAAATACGTTTTGAACTGAAATCAACGAAATATATATAATATATATATTATATATATATTAAATGGCCTGAGTAGAACGCGCCGCGCCGCGGTAGTTTGCGAATTTCGACCATTGACTTCGAATTGACGTTACGGGAGATCCGACCGTCGGATTCTCCTGAATCCAGAACCGTTGGGTTCGTATCGAATAGAGCTTTCCAATGCATACTAGAAATTTGAAATCTAACGGTTATATTTGGAATTATGTCCAAATCAAATTTGGAAAAGGTCGCTGTAAGTGCAGTTCGGTGGCCGTTATTGAAAACCGACTGTACGGGCCTTGATAAAATTATTAAAAATATTAGTAATTTGTGTAAAAACATAATATATGAATTGGAAAGAACTGGGATGAAAAATTCCACATTTGTAAGGATAAAAATATATTTTTATTGAAATGAACTAGTTTTGAACTAGATTTGAAGTGGTTTTAAAATAATCAGAATTTCCAATACGTGAATTGGAATGGATTTGAACCGAAATTATCTTCGGAATATTCCGATGTTGGATTTCATGATTATACAGATATGGTTGTGGAAATTTGAAAGATATATTTATATCGTTATTTCCGATACGATATTTGTTGGTTTCAGAATTTGATATTGAATATAAGCCGATATATTTTCTATTCAGAGCCTTGTATTTAATATCAAATGGGATTTTAGGTTCATCGTGAATGGTGTCTTAAATAAAACTGTTCTTGAACCCAGTTTAGAAAAGAATAAATCTTTTAATCAAGATTTAGTGAAATTGTCCAGTTAACTGGTATTTAATTGAAACTGAATTTAAATTTGATTTTGGGTTTACCGTGAACCGTGTTTTAGATGACATTGGTTCTTTAACCCAGTTAAAGACAGGATATTGATTTTTGAGAAGATTAAACCTAAGTGGAGTTTTAATGAATCTTTAATTAGATTGGAATGATCGAGAATGGATTATCACCAGTTTTGCTCCAAAGCGATAGTTAAATCTTAAATTAGATTTGAACGTGAAATGGTAATTAATATTTACCGATAACATTGTGGCATTAGATATGGAGTATTGCTAGTTTTGCTCCATGGAATGAATATGTTGGGATTGGGAAATAAAATAAAATAAATAATTACTTCGGTGTGGTTCGTTAATCCCGACTAGTTTGGAAAACCATAATATGGTTTTAAATGATATCCAAAGGAAGATTAAAGAATAAATTTAGAAGAATTTATCTTTGATAAAATTAATGGGAACCTTTCCCTAAGAATGTGAATATCTGAATAAAAGAATATTCTGAATTGGAATGAGGCGTATGTTGTGTTTGTGTAACATTTGTTTATTATATACGCAGGATATTCGGAAAGGCCGGGTTTATACCCATTATGAATAACCGATTCGACGATAAGTCGAAGATGAAGACGGTGGTTGAAGACCGGAAGTCTTCATATCGTTTGGGTGATTACTAATGACCTTGATTGGGTTGTACACCCAAGATGAGGGAACCAGTTGGTGATCTTCCAGACGTACTTGGAGATCGATGGATATGCAAGGAAAGTGCCTCCGGTTTCGTTTAGAACCAAAACGAACTTGTAAATGGACGGTGTGTCTGACATTGGATTTTATTCTGTGTTGATTGATCTCTATTAAATGTACATCTGTTTGGCAGCAGAGAATTTATTCTCTCGCTTAACGCCCTTCTCTGAGACGTACGAGCTTAGAGGTTGTATATCGATGAACATCAGTCGCATGGAGTGAATTGCCTGTGTGGCTTGACTAAGTGGCAAACGATCAAGGCTTTTGTTGAAAAGCAAAGTCTTGTGGTTGATGATCAAAGCACGACATGTGTGGCATAGCATTTTGTATAGCGTTAATTTGCGAGCCTCACACCTCGGTATGAGTCAAAAACGGGATGCGGACCGTTGGGAGAACACAACGTTTCTTTCTAGCTATGGGTGATGTCAGTGACCTACCAGTCCTGACATTTATATACTTTTTACCTGTGTGGCTGTTGGAATGCGAGGCGCCTCGAATATATGGTTGATAACTGGCACTATGTCAGCCGACGTACAGACCATTATATAGGTCCTATAGGACCGGGAAACGTGTGTTCAGGAATTGCCAATCCTCAAAAGTAAGAGAGGACCGGCCCAACCAATTCCAAGGATCGCTGTGTGTGGTCCTGAGACATTTGCTAGAGTGTCTCGAACGGAGAGGAGCTTGCCCCTTGCCTCGACTCATGATGGAAATCCAATTTCCAATACGTGATATTTCGGTTTTGATTGTAGAGCCTAGTATGACGACATAGTGGTATGGGTCATTCATGCCGCCTAGGATTGATATTTATGATTGAAATTGTCTTGACACTATACACTTATAATAGTATTAAATGATTTGTTTTAAACGTACCAAGCATGTTTGGCTATTATAAGGTAAAAACCCTTTCCTCCGGCTTGCATTGCATTGTGTGATGGGACTTGGGTCTTATAATAGCTTCATTTCTTTATTTAGCATTGCGCTGTTGTTTTATGCACTGGTATTCTTGGGGTAAAAACTCGTTTCGTGTTATACAACGTGGTCCCTTGATTTACCTAACTTTAAAATAAAGATTAATAACTATTTTAGTTCTCATACCAGTCACATGACTGACCTGGAGTTTATTGTTTTAACCTAAACTCTGGGTGGCCCTATTTTCGACACGGGCAGCTAGTAGTTTTGATTTTGCAAATTTATATTCACAGGATCCTGATTCACAGCTGGAACGATGCTCGGAAAGCTCTGTATCCGTGTATTACTTTCAGTTATGTTTTGTATTATTTTTCCACTGCTATGTAATTTATTGTAATCTCTGATATTTATCGAATGTATTTTATTTGTTCATACTCTGTATATTCTTGTATCTGACGGAATCGTTGTAATTAACAATGAAATGTTCTTCTGTTTGTGTTCTAATTTGTCTTGTCCTCAAAGCGATTCGTGCTTTCCTTCACGGGGAAGTCGCGGGTTAATACAGTGGTATCGGAGCTTTGGTTTACAGAGCTCGAGAACAAGACACATTAGAACCATATGAAAGAATTCATCAGATATTGGATTAGTAATATACAATTAGAATGACTCGTTAGAGATGGGATCAGTAGTATCCTAGAACGAGTGTGAAGAGTATATTTTTAAAAAGAAAACAATATTGTTTTGAAAATTTAAACCAGTTTATACGTATTTGAATATTTTATTTGTATTGAATTTGGACAGTCGAGTATATAAAGATTTTGCATATACGCGTCATGAACGTATATTCGAAGTTTTAATATATTGGATAGATATAAAATCACACTCTAGTCGCCCAGGGATAATTCTGATGATGATTGCAACATCATCAGTATTTGTGTTCGAGTTTCGAAAGTGAGATTTCTATATATTTCCAATTGACTGGTGTGAGAACCAAAATATTGTCAGAATATATTGCTGTGATTTGGCATTAAAAATCTGATTTTTGGACTATATATCAAAGATATGAATTTGAAAAGCTAATCAACTAATTGATTGTTGATTGTGTTGTTTGATTATTGTTTGATTAATTGAATGTTGAACCTTTAGCTAAATTGAACCACATAGTGAGTTGTATTGAAATTAGTCGCATTTGCATGCATATACATGTACTTACATTGAACAGGTCATAGCAAGGAGGCTAGAGCAGAAGAATAAAATTGTTTTCCCAACAAATAGGTACATGTTTACAAATTTATTGGGTTTGGATGATTTTATGAGCCGATTGGCTAGCCGCTTGGCTGTTTCTTTTTCTTTTTGGATTGGTGAGGGCCCTGGGAGGCTATTTGAAATATCCCAAAGCTCCCGGTGCAGGGGAGGTTATGGCGAAATTTTTCGAAAATTTAGGGTGTTAGCCAAATTTTTGAAAAATTTGAAAAGTTCTTAGAAACTGAAAAGTTGAAGAACTTAAGCCGTAATGAAAACAATGGAAGTAGATTTGATTAGTTAAACAACTTTCAGCTTCATTCCTTTTTGGGGATGAAAATTTTTAAGTGGGGGAGATTGTAACAACCCGGAAAATCTGAGCCAATTTAAAATTTTTATTTTGGCAATTTTGGTGAATTTTGAATATTTAAAATGAATTATTTTAAATAATAACGACGAGAAATTTATTTTGAATAGAATTAGAACGTATACATTTATTTGAATCATCGTTAGAATATAATTATTTTAATTTAATTATAAAAGGAATTGAAAATGGCGCAGTAGTTTGAAAATTCGATTTCAAAATTCAAATGAATGTACAGGATTCAAAATAAACCGGATTTTAGCAAAACCAAAAATATTAGAATCTATTTGAGAATATCTATCCAATGAATCCGAAAAATCAAAATTTCATAGCGGGAATCAAAAGTTACGTCCAGTTGAAAATTCAGAATAGTCGCAATGGAATTATGGCCCTTAAAAATGGAAATTTTGCAAATGACCTCGGTTTTCGACAAAACCACTTTTGTTGGATCCGGGATGTCAAATTATTGCTAGATTCCAAAATTCGTAATTTTTCGAATCAATATGTGAGCGTGGCAAGGGAAAACGCGTTTGACCAGTTTCAGTTGATTTTAATCGACTGGAAAATGGCCATTTTTCAAACGGTATCAGAATTTGACGAAATTAGTTTTGTTAGGACCGTATAGTCAATACGAAGTTAGAAATAATTTTTCTGGAATTTTCAGAGTTAGTGTGTGGCCCTGGTAAAACGAAATGTGCGTTCAAATTCAACATAGAGATTTATATTTTGATTTTGACGAAAACTAATTGAAACGATGGAATTGGCTAACGGGACATTTCCCATTGTGTTCGAAATGGGGGTAATTAGCTAGGGATGACAGTCGTTGGGTTTGATTTGGAGTTCGAATGAAAAAGTAACTTTTTGGAATTAAATAATTAAATATATAAATGGTCAACCCTCTCCTCTTCTCTCTCCTCATTCCAAACTCACGCAAGAAAAAAAGAAGAAGGAGAACCCGTCGCTCCTTCAGCCGCTCCTCCTCCCTCCCCCTTCCGCATCACCGTCGGATTCCTCATCCTCCCCTTCTCTTTCTCCCTCCTCTCTCTCCTCCTCTTTCTCTCTTCAAATTGAAATCCCTAAACCCCCAAATTGCAAACTACCACCTCCACGCGCCCTTCCATCGCCACCACCACCTTGCTGCGCCTCTCCCGCACCCAATCAGGCCCAGCGCCGCCACCCCCTCATCCTAGCTCCGACCGTGGGCCCCGTTTCACCGAAATCCCTTTTTTCACCAAATTTTCGTTTTTACATAACAGCCCCGGACTTTGTTTCGCAAATAACTCTCAAATGGTGCTCTTTTGGCCAGAACTCCTCTAGACCAAAGTCGAAGAGAACGATTTTCTCTTCGATTTGGTATATGATAGTCCTATTTTAGATTGTGGAGTTGTCGGGGAAACGCGTCCAAAGTCTGCTGTCCAAACACTGTCAAAATGCTGTCTTTTCACGATTTCCAGCGAAATGGCATATTTTCGGAAGGAAGACCACTAGGCGAAAGTTGTCCGGAATGGCGCGTTTAAGCTATAAAAAACGATGGTGTGAAGATTGGAGCTTGTTTGCAAACTCTGGAACCAGAACAACAAATCCGGGCGATAGAAAATATGTGAGTTTTCTCCGTTTTAAAGCTTCTATGGTTTTTGACATATGAAGTAAATAAAAATATGATTTTTATACTATAGAGATAATAAAAATATGATTTTTATATTATAGAGATAATAAAAATATGATTTTTATATTTGTAATGAAGCAAAAATTTGATAATTATATTTGTAGCGATAGGATAAAATTACGATTTTTACATATGAAGTGACGATAAAAAATTGTGATTCCTATCATATATGTATCAAAGTAAAAATATAATTTTTATCGTTTGATGGCAATGCAAAAATGTGATTTTTATATATTCATTAGCGATAGAAAGATAGAATTTTTAGTTATATAGTAGCGGTATAAAAATAGAATTTTTATCTATATAGTAGCGGTATAAAAATAGAATTTTTATCCATATAGCGTAGTTATAAAAATGTGATTTTTATATACATAGCAACAATATAAAGATGCGTTTTTTATATATGTAGTGGATATGGACAACGAAAGTGGCAAAAGGCGAGCGGCTAAGATTTTCTACATATAAAGAGTCGCGGCGTTTGGTTTAGCTTATCGATGAGAACTTCTCACTTTTATTTTTGTTTTCTAGTTAAAAATATATACTAGGATGCAGATGGTGCTTAGCAGCACCCGACACCCGTCGTCCACAGACCATGGATGACTTGTTTCTTTGGTTGTGTAGTTGATTAGATTATTGGTTTGAATTTGGTTTGGTGTGTGGAATGGAATTGATTAGATTGGTATGTGTATGGAGTAGGCCATTATTATACCGGGGATAAGGCTAGGCCTTGTCCCGTTTCTAGTTTCGTGCCTTTATGCCGCTGAAATTTTCTAAAATAAGTTAGAAAAATAAAAATATCATTTTATTGAATAAATGAACTAAATAGAATATTCATTTACAAATCAGATGATTTGTTTATGTACACTGATTTGACTGATATTAATTGGGACGATAAATTTAACACATCGCCCAACTGCACAAATAAATATCTGTGTTTGTTGATTGAAACCCCACACGGGTATTGGGATGATATTTGACGTACACTAATCCCGATTGTTTAGTTGTATGTCAATCGATAAGTTGACAAACAGTTGTGTAGTGCACTTTGGATGATGGTTGATTATTTGTCATTGCTATGATATACATGTGTTGTCCATATAATTAGCATTATATGGTAATTGATTGGACCTCATTCCAATTTGGAAAATTAAAGAATATTATAAAATAAATATTCATGTGTTGAATAGAATAAATAGTCATGTGTTGACGATGCTCATGTGTTGAGAATATTCATGTGTTGAAACTTATCATGTGTTGAGTAAAATATTTTAATAACAAAAATTTACATCTTTATCATATATAAAATTAGAAACTAACTGGAAACTAGTTAAGATGTGTGGTTTCCTGGGTGTTGATATGATGTTGGTTTCGGCCTTCGGGGTTAATACTTAGGAAATTGTTCTCTTGCTAATTTATGGTTAGAGTCTGATTAATAATTAAACGATATAAAACACAATTTTATCAAATATATAAAATAAACAAAATAGTCATGTGTTGAGAATATTCATGTGTTGAAAATATTCATGTGTTGAGTAAAATATTTTAAACAATAAAATTTATATCTTTATCATAATTTTATAAAATATACTAAATAACAAAATAGTCATGTGTTGACGATACTCATGCGTTGAGAATATTCATGTGTTGAAAGAAATATAGATTCATGTGTTGAATAGAATAAATATTCATTTGTTGAATAGAATAACGGAGTTATTGGAATATATAAAGTCGTTTTGATTAGAGATGTGCTATTTTGATGCGAACGATATTTATATCGATTATGTTCGTTTTTATAATGAATATAGAAAAAGAAGTGATTTCAAAATATAACATTTTGAAAATATTATCATTTATATAGTAATGATATGGAATATTCAATTTTGATTTGAAATTGAATATGAAGTTGAAATTGTTTTGAAAACGAATTTACAACGATTTATAAAATACGTTTTGAATTGAAATCGGCGAAATATATATAATATATATGTATATATTATATATATTAAATGGCCTGAAAAGAACGTGCCGCGCCACGGTAGTTCGCAAATTTCGACCATTGACTTCGAATTGACGTTACGGGAGATCCGACTGTCGGATTCTCCTGAAACCGGAACAGTTGGATTCGTATCAAAAAGAGCTTTCCAAAGAATATTAGAAATTTGAAATCTAACGGTTGGATTTGGAATTATGTCCAAATCAAATTTGGAAAAGGTCGCTGTAAGTGCAGTTCGGTGGCCGTTATTGAAAAACGACGGTACTGACCTTGATAAAATTATTAAAAATATTAATAATTTGTGTAAAATCATAATATATGAATTGGAAAGAACTGGGATGAAAAATTCCATATTTGTAAGGATAAAAATATATTTTTATCGAAACGAACTAGTTTTGAACTAGATTTGAAGTGGTTTTAAAATAATCAGAATTTCCAATACGTGAATTGGAATGGATTTGAACCGAAATTTTCTTCGAAATATTTCGATGTTGGATTTCGTGATTATACAGATATGGTTGTGGAAATTTTAAAGATATATTTATATCGTTATTTCCGATACGATATTTGTTGGTTTCAGAATTTGATATTGAATATAAGCCGATATATTTTCTATTCAAAGCCTTGTATTTAATATCAAATGGAATTTTGGGTTCGTCGTGAATGGTGTCTTAAATAACACTGTTCTTGAACCCAGTTTAGAAAAGAATAAATCTTTTAATTAAGATTTAGTGAAATTGTCCAGTTAACTGGTATTTAATTGGAATTGAATTTAAATTGGATTTTGGGTTTATCATGAACCGTGTTTTAGATGATATTGGTTCTTTAACCCAATTAAAGACAGGATATTGATTTTTGAGAAGATTAAAACTAAGTGGAGTTTTAATGAATATTTAATTAGATTGGAATGATAGAGAATGGAGTATCACCAGTTTTGCTCCAAAGTGATAGTTAAATCTTTAATTAGATTTGAACGTGAAATGGTAATTAATATTTACCGATAGCACCGTGGTGTTATATATGGAGTATTGCCAGTTTTGCTCCATGGAATGAATAGGTTGGGATTGGGAAATAAAATAAAATAAATAATTACTTCGGTGTGGTTCGCTAATCCCAACTAGTTTGGAAAACCATAATATGGTTTGAAATGATATCCAAAGGAAGATTAAAGAATAAATTTAGAAGAATTTATCTTTGATAAAATTAATGGGAACCTTTCCCTAAGAATGTGAATACCTGAATAAAAGAATGTTCTGAATTGGAATGAGGCATATGTTGTGATTGTGTAACATTTGTTTATTATATACGCGGGTTATTCGGAAAGCTCGGGTTTATGCCCATTCTGAATAACTGATTCGACGATAAGTCGAAGATAAAGACGGTGTTTGAAGACCGGAAGTCTTCACATCGTTTGGGTGATTACTGATGATCTTTATTGGGCTGTACACCCAAGATGAGGGAATCAGTTGGTGATCGTCCAGACGTACCTGGAGATCGATGGATATGTGAGGAAAGTTCCTCCGGTTTCGTTCAGACCCAGAACGAACTTGTAAATGGACAGTTTTTCTGACATTGGATTTTATTCTGTATTGATTGATCTCTATTAAATATACATCTGTTTGGCGGCGGAGAATTTATTCTCTCGCTTAACGCCCTTCTCTGAGATGTACGAGATCAGAGGTTGTATATCGATGGACATCAGTCGCATGGAGTGAATTGCCTGTGTGGCATGCCTAAGTGGCAAATGATCAAGGCTTTTGTTGAAAAGCAAAGTCATGTGGTTGATGATCAAAGCACGGCCTATGTGGCATAGCTTTGTGTATAGCGTAATTTTGCGAGCCTCACACCTCGGTATGAGTCAAAAACGGGATATGGACCGTTGGGAGAACACGACGTTTCTTTCTAGCTATGGGTGATGTCAGTGGCCTACCAGCCCTGACATTTATATACTTTTTACCAGTGTGGCTGTTGGAATGCGAGGCGCCTCGAATATATGGTCGATAACTGGCACTATGTGAGCCGACGTACATACCATTATATAGGTCCTATACGATCGGGAAACGTGTGTTCAAGAATTGGCAATCCTCAAAAGTAAGAGAGGACCGGCCCAACCGATTCCAAGGATTGCTGTGTGTGGTCCTGAGACATTTGCTAGAGTGTCTCAAACGGAGAAGATCGTGCCCCTTGCCTCGACTCACGACGAAAATCGAATTTCCAATACGTGATATTTTGGTTTTGATTGTAGAGCCTAGTATGGAAACATAGTGGTATGGGTCATTCATGCCGCCTAGGATTGATATTTATGATTGAAATTGTTTTGACATTATACACTTATAATAGTATCAAATGATTTGTTTTAAACGTACCAAGCATGTTTGGCTATTATAAGGTAAAAACCCTATCCTCCGGCTTGCGTTGCATTATGTGATGGGACTTGGGTCTTATAATAGCTTCATTTTCTTTATTTAGCATTGCGCTGTTGTTTTATGCACTGGTATTCTTGGGGTAAAGACTCGTTCCGTGTTATACAGCATGCTCCCTTGATTTTCCTAACTTTAAAATAAAGATTAATAACTGTTTTAGTTCTCACACCAGTCACATGACTGACCTGGAGTTTATTGTTTTAACCTAAACTCTGGATGCCCCTATTTTCGACACGGGCAGCTAGTAGTTTTGGTTTTGCATATTTATATTCAAAGGATCCTGATTCACAGCTGGAACGATTCTCGGAAAGCTCTGTATCCGTGTATTACTTTTAGTTGTGTTTTGCATTATTTTTCCACTGCTATGTAATTTATTGTAATCTCTGATATTTATCGAATGTATTTTATTTATTCATACTCTGTATATTCTTGTATCTGATGGAATTGTTGTAATTAACCTTGAAATGTTCTTCTGTTTGTGTTCTGATTTGTCTTGTCCTCAAAGCGATTCATGCTTTCCTTCACGGGGAAGTCACGGGTTACTACAAATATTCAATTTATTTAAAATCCTTTTATTTTATTAAATAAATCGTTATGGTTTATAAACGATTGCATAGCGATTTTCTGAAAATTTGATTTGGACATAACTAAAAATCTACAATATGATATCTCAATTTTTCTCTTTTATTAGAAATTATTGTTGAATTGATTCGAGCGTTTCTTATTTTAAAGAAATCTGACTTATAACGAATCCTATATACTTAGTTGAAGTTCAAATAGTCAAACTACGAACTACAACGTTGTGGCAAGCTTTAAAATTAATACGTTCATACTTCGATAAATAATTAAATTCATTATTAAAACTCGAATCTAAACTCAATTAAATCTCTTAGATTATCCAATTCACACAATATTGCAAATTCAACTTATTTTTAAATGTTTCAGAATTAAATTTATTATTTGACTATTTATATCGCTTAAATATTCAAAATTATTGAATTTAATCCATTTAAATTTCCAAATCAACTTTAAAATAATTAAATAAACTAATTGTTTAACCACTAAAAATCTGGGATGTTACATTCCTTCCCCCTTAAAAGAATTTCGTCCTCGAAATTACTAAGTAGCACGGATGATATAACTCTTCCACTTCTCTCAACCCACATGGTTAAGATCTTACACTTCATATCTTCTCAACTAAGTTCTTTACAGAACTTTTTAGTTCATGTCCATACTCAAATTTCCACGATTAATCTCAATTGGCCTGTCTGCCATTTTTGGACAATCCTTTACCACATTCTTATTTTCAATCCATATGCTCTCCTGCATATTTCCACATTTATTCAAATTGATTTTAAATCAATGTATCAACTTCATTATTTACTCTATACTTTATTAATCACATCTGGTTTTCTAATCTCTTATACAATCGACAAGTCGATTTCTAATTATCAAAATTTTCATAGAAATTTTCTAACTCTTCAAAATTTTCGGAAAATTTCGCCATCATCTACTTTGCATGATTCAATCGGTAAAGATACAACTCGCCTCTCTAGGCCTTCTCTAATAAAAATAAAATCAAAAAGCCAAGCGGCTCATAAAAATCTCCTACTCAATTAAACATGTACCTTTGTCGAGCATTCAATTTGTTTCCTTCATTCACTTCATTCTATACCTATCTAACATACGCATATACATGCATTTCCAATTTTCATTGATTTCAAATCAATCCAACCCTTATGCTTTCAAAAAAAATCAATCCAACCCTTTGAATTTAATCATATTCATCTTAATTCATCAATCCAACTCACTTAACCAAGTTAAGTTCTATCCACAAACACTATTTACTAAATAACTTCTCTAATCAATGATCTTCATCTCAAAATTCAAATTTTTATTTTTCAAAAATAAATATATTTAACTCACATGAGTTCATATTTGTTCAATAATTCAAGTTTGGGTTTCATTATTGGAAATCCGAGTTTTAATCACTTAAAACCCTTCCATTTTTAACTTGTTTTTAATTCAAACTATCTCTACCTGGGAGGTTTTTAGTAACTTCACTTTTCTAAAAGAAAATTTTCTATTTTAGGATTCAAAACAACATGTTTTCTCAAAATCATTCAAAAACAATATATTTGGTAGTAATTTGTCACTTTGAAACTCGAAAATGAACAATGATGATGTTGTGATCCATCATCGGTATTATTTTCCAGCGATCGAAGTGAGTTCAATACTATATCACTTTCAAAACTCATTCTTAAACACTTCCTTTTGGAAGTTAGCTTAAAATATACTTCACAATGCTTGGAAAACATTTCCAATTCTCCTAGAATCTTAAAATTTCCATATATTTAATCTGAAATTCATTTACCAACACTTTTCCAAGTTATAGAGTTTTAATCATGTTTCTGGTTTAAATCCATATTCGGTTCATTCATAAAATTTATACAAATTTTATTTGGTTATATATATAACCATCTCAATTTTTATAATCCCATTTGATTATAATAACAACCTACACATCCAATATACTATAATAATCCCAAGATAAATACTTTCTTTATATCAAAATATACTTTGGGTAAAATTATTTCATTTACCCTCCTTCAAAACATACTGTGTTATGCTATGCTAAAAAAACATACTATGTCGGTTCATCGAATTCGAGTGTTTAGAAACCCCTATAGACATTGTGGTGCCCCACCATCGACCAAAATTCATACTCCACTCAACCAATAAATCCACACAATATAAACAATTTTTTACACAATCTATGAATACGCTCTATCATATACATACACTCAAACTCAATCTAGGGTATTACTAGAGCTTAGGTTATCACCCAACCTTATACTTGGGTACCACTATAATAAACCGACAAATCCTCGATCCTGATCATCGCCACAAATGCCGTGTTGAATAGCCAAGCACATGAATTACCGGATCATTAATAGAAAGAAACTTGAGTGTGAGAAACAGAAAGAAAGAAAAGTTAGAATAGGAGAAAAGAAGATTACAATGACTACAAAATCAGAGTAGAGACAAATCTCACAGCGGACAAATAAAATATATTATATAACATAACTTTTGAAATACAGATATGTACTGTATATACATATCATAATCAGAGTACAAAACATACTCATAGTGGAAATAAACTATAGATATATAATACTAAATCCTCATGCTCCAAGCTCTTCCAAGTATATACATATCATTACCAGACTACTTGACTGCCCGTACAAATTCTAGCACCTAAGAGTTTACGGGAAAACAAAACAAAATAAACTCTGCGTCAGTCATGGGAATGTGTGAGTAAACTACAACCACTTGATTTAACTTTTAAAAATCCTTTTAAAAGAAATTATAATCATAAGACCAATACACACATAAACATGGACGATTTTTATCTTATGATAACCCGAAATATTCTTTGTATCAACACTATTCTGATATTATAATAGTGTCTAATCAAATCAGTAGCAATCTAGCCAAAAGCTTGCATCTCATGCTCCATATACATAGTATACAATCACAAACCGTAGGTGCTTATTTGGTAATGGATTTCAAACTATGAAAAGGTATAAAACTACCTTCTGATAGTGCGTCTCTAGAGAGGAATACACTTGGTTCAACAAGAACATCTTGCAACCCGACCACACATGACCGGCCTCTCATTTCGCTCAAGTGTAACGAATATATTATCACTAATGGTTGTGATCAACAACCGTTGCCAAAAGCATACAGTAGCGATAAAATAAGAAACAAATGAATTTTCTCTAGATTAGGTGTAACACACCCTAATGGATGCGACCCACATAGCCATGTTGCCTGCCTGATTTTTATCATCTTCCCATTTGATGAGGCCTGAGGCTACGTCTTACCTTTATAGCACCACAACATCATTCACTTTATATGTCACATCGTTGAATCCATCAAATCACTAATTGACGTCACCAAAAATACATTGGGTGTTAAGCCAAGAGAAGTTTCCTTCTCCGTCATCAATTGTGGTACGTTTGAAAAAATCAATGTACGTGACCATCTGGAAATACTCTATCAAACATCCATCCATATAAGTTGCCCTGGGATTGGAGAAACTGAAGTCGTCATCCCATCAATCCATCTTAGGAAATTTCTACCTAGGATTAACAAAATAGCTCTTGCAATTTACTCCATCTTCAATCATCTTCAGCATAATTTGATTCGCAATGATTATGCCCATACGTAATTGTTTTGGGATAATTAGATCTGATTTCGGTCTCTCCGTATTGACAACGGAAATATAAAATAGACCAAAACTTTGATAGCCAATTATTTAACTATAAAGGAAACATTCATACAACCAACAATCCTATTTCCAAATGGAAAATCTACTAATCATGCATCAAGAAACACTAAGACCTTTAAATTTATTTCTTATTAATTTATCATTTCCCAATTTCTCGTTTTTCCCTTTTCCATATCTTTCCCCAGATATTTCTCAAAACCCGTTTGGCCTCTCATTCTTTGATATACTTTTCCACTGATATTTTGATATGCTTCCAATAGAAAACCCTTTTGATGTTGTTTAATGTTTTTTTTACCCTAGAGTGGCTACTTAGTGGTGTTGAATTGAACTCTTATAGGATGATTCAAGGAGATGTGAGTGAGTATGATCAAGTAATATGTTTCCTTTATAAAACATCAACCCATCCAGAAGCTTTATTTAGTGTTGTCTATTGTGCCATTGATTATTTGCACTTTCTTTAAGATATAAAATGGTCTGGCTTCTATTTCTTTTCTAAGTTCAGTAATCCAATCATCTTGTACCAGAGATAAGTTGTGCACTTCTGGATTTTCATGCATCCCTAAGAGAGTGCAAACTATATCATTCTCTTTTCCTTTTTTATATTCAACAATATGATCATAACTATGCAATTTTTCCAACGTTTTCTTTGAATTCCCGCCGTTAATTCCTAAGATAGTAGATGTTGTAGACTTTGATGATCTGTGCGTATAATTAATTTTCTGTCCAGTAAGTATTAAGACCATTTTTTGTAGCTAAGATAAGTGTTGGCTGCTCGTTTTCAAAACTAGATTGGTGCAGATTTCTTCCTTGAATTGCTTCACTAAGGTATGAAATTGGCTTATTGTTTTGTATAAAAAATTCCGTAAACTTGTTCCACTTGCGTGACATTCTATACCAATGTCTTTAGTGAAATCAGGCAATAAAAGAATGACTGGATTAGTTAAAAATGACTTTGACTTAAAAGATGCATCAGTAGCTTCCTCAGTCTAGTGGAAAGAATTATTTTTTAGCATGCATGTAAGAGGGTTAGCTATCATGTAACAACCCGTAATTTTCTACTATTTCGTCTAATAGGATTTTTAACATTTTATGGTTATAAATAAAATTTAATGACTTTAATTATGTAAATTTTATAAGTAACATTTAGTTATAATTGAAATTCAATTTTTATTAGGTAATAATCGAATTTTGAATTTAAAGTGATGGGAAATTTATTTATAAATTTATTTTAAACCTTATTTTTGATCGGATAAAATAAATGAACCTTTGAATTCAACTGAAAGTGAATAACTGAAATTTGAGAATTTCTATTAATTAATTAACCTGAAAATAGCCATTTTGGCCACTATCTCAGAATTCGATAAAACCAGTTTCATCGGATCCGTAATAGTAAATTATTGTAGAACTCCAAATTTCGTAGCGATCAGACTTACCGTTTAGTCGTACGATGCTAAAACGCGCTGCAATTAGTTTAAGTAATTTAAATCGATTTAAACTAATTTTGATCGGTAACTTTTGAATATGATGGAACTAGGACTCAAGACCTGTTCCAATTAATCCTAAAGTATCAAAATGTTATTTTCAATATATAGATTGTTGGGTTTCTGATCAGAATTATGGATGCGCAAAGTATGATCATTTTAACGAAACGTTTTATTTTGGGCCAATCGGGGATATGCATCTAAACTCATTCGATGAACACTATAAATTATCATTACCATCCCTAGTGACACAACCCGAAATCCCTATCCGGCCTAGACCGAATGAGAATGCGGATTGCTTGAGAACACGACGCATCAGAACACAAAACAACATAACTTTTCATAGCTATTACAACAATATTACATCTGAGTGCAAGAATATCAAAGTACAAATAAATATTACACAGCGGAAAAATAATATCAGAAATTAAATTACATTGCAGTGGAAATTAAAATATATAAATACAATGCATAGTGAAAGTACATCAACTAACAAAACTGAAAGAAATACACGGATACAAAGCTTTCCAAATGTTGCTCCAGTTGTAAATCAGGATCATGTTAAATAGAAATCCGCAAAACCAAAACTACTAGCTGCTCGTGTGGAAAATAAGGGAACCTAGAGTTTAGAAGAAAACAATAAACTCCGAGTCAGTCATGGGACTGGTTGAGAACTTAAAACAGTTATTAAAATTTTAATTTAAATTAAGGTAATTCACCGGACCACGCCGCATAACACGGAACGGGTTTACTCCTATGAATACTCTGAAATAAAACAATTCATAAACAACACAATACTTTTTGGAAAATGAAGCTATTATAATACTCAGGTCCCGTCACACAATGCATGAAACGATCCAAACTCGCCCTTACAGGAAAGCCCGGATGGAGTAGAGAACTCGACAAATTAGAACACAAAAAGAAGAACATTTCATTGCTATTACAACAATTTATATCAGAGTACAAGAATATACAGAGTATGAACAAATAATATACATTTGATAAATATTAGAGATTTACAAATTACAATGCAGCAGAAAATAAAACAAAACACAGCTGAAAGAAATACACGGATGCAGAACGTTCCGAATATAGCTCCAGCTGTAAACCAGGATCCTGTGAATATAATATCTGCTAAACCAAAACTACTAGTTGCCCATATGGAAAATAGTGGCACCCAGAGTTTAGGTCTAAACAATAAACTCCAGGTCAGTCATGTGACCGGTGTGAGAACTAAAACAGTTATTAATTTGATTTTAAAGTTAGGAAAATCAAGGTACCACGCCGTATAACACGGAACGGGTTTACCCCCAAGAATACCAGTGCATAAAACAAACAGCGCAATGATAAATAAAGAACAATGAAGCTATTATAAGACTCAGGTCCCATCACACAATGCAACGCAAGCCGAAGGATAGAGTTTTACCTTATAATAGCCAAATATGCTAGGTACGTGAAATTTATCTTTTATTATTACTGGTGCATATATGTTTCAAAAACAATATCAATCATAATGTATCAATCATAGACGATATGAGCGTCCCATGCCACTATCCCGCCATATATATGTTTACAATTAAAACTGAAATGTCGTATAGGAAATTGGATTCCATCTGCAACACCCCGTAATTTTATAACATTAAAATTCACAAATTAAAGTATACTTAATTTTTAGAAAAGAATTAAGTGAAATGGGTTACGCAGAGAAATATATATATTAATAAATATATATATATAAATTAAAAATTAAATAAATAAATATGCGAAAAAGTTCAAAACAGCGAATTGGGAGGGGAAATAACCGAACCGGCTCATTTTTGAGGTCGACCCGAGCCTCGCTGGGTCGACTAGGGGTTAATCCAGGGTGTTTGGCTGTCAACCCGTGGGCCGATTCGCTCAAATGCAGATTTTGCATTTGATTGGTTCTCATGGTTCAGGGTTAATCTAATGGTCCTAAATAACTTGCTACACCTATAAATACATCCTAATGCTAACCCTAAACCTAATTAAAATAGAATAGTTACCGTTTCCATGGAAATCAATGGAGCCGCCGCCAACTAAGAAAGAAGAAAAGCAAATTCAATTCTAATTCTCTCAACCCTAAAGCAAAGCAAAACTCTCTCTTTTCTTCTCTAAATTGGGAGTATGATGATCTTAACAAGATTATTATCATTTTAATTAAGTTGAGTTATGAATGGATTATGAGTAGATGATGTGAATTATCATATATGTTGTTGTAAACCCCTTTTGCTATCATGTATATTGTAAATCCAATGTTATGTGATGATGATATCTTATATGTTGTAAATCATGCTATGATGATGTTATGTATGTTGAAAGTTTCTATGCTAAGTTGTGATGAATCATACATGTTAAAAAGGCCATGATGTTACCATCTATGCTAGTTAGTTCATATTAATTAAATCATCATGTTTGGGTTATGTTGATCTATATGACAAGTCACATATGCAAGTTAGATTGATTAGAAAAGTTATGAACATATGCCAAGAAATCTATTATGACATCTAGAATTATGCTATGACATATGTGATATTCTATGCTAGTTCACACCATCATTATGTTGCCTAAAAACCCCATATGCAAGTTTATGTATAGATTTGGGCTATGATCATATCATGTAAATTGAGACATTTAACAAGTTGACACCTTTTGATCCTTAACACGAGTAGTTTATACAAGTTTCATCCCTATTATGATTAGATTTATTTTAATTGTCTATATGTTGTGATAATTTATCTTTGTGCTAGGTGTTAGACTATACAAGTCTAGCCCATATTATGCGTTGAATAAGCGAATGTATAAACGTGGGGTAGGGGTAATATTAAGGATTTAATATTAAAAAGTTGGGGTGCAATTGATATGATTTTGCATGCCATAAGTGGATGGCCATAATTGAGTCAATTATGGACATCATTAAAAGTTGACTTAATTAATAATTTGAATAGGGAATTATTAAAACTGGGGTAAAATATTTTAAGTGTTAATCAATGCTTAGGACACGAGGTTGGACTCGTTTGTGACGTAAACCTGCCCGGACCCGCCCGGCAAATCTAGTGGTCACAAATGTCAGCCCAATGTGAGAGGTCCTAGGCCTAAACTAAAGCATAACGGTTGTAAAGACACGAGGTTAGACTCTTTTATGGTGTAAGACTGCCCGGACCCGCCTGGCAAATCCAGCTGCCATAAATGCCAGTCTAATGTGAGAGGTCTTTATGAGGTTATGGCCTGAATGAATTAAGAAATACTTAACTAGATAAACATGTAAGGTGGGACATGGGGGTTAAGTAGGTGCCTTGGGCGGCATGAGGAATCTAGGGGGTGCCCTTAGTGGCATGTGAAATACGATTAGTAAGACTTAACCAAACACACATGTAAATGAACATGACTAAGAGGGTTAAGTGGGATATACTAGTAACAAGCTTAGGTGGGTAGCTTGTGGGGGCCCATTTCGACCAGTATCCCAAACGTATCTTTGTGGGCTCGACCCAAGTCGAGGATGGGACACGCATGCTGGGTTTGACTGTAAGAGGCCAAAACGGGGAGCGGTGGCAACGCAAGTCCAACGGGTTTCGTATGCGTGTGTGGACCCAGGCTGCTAGGTAAGACGTTGTTGCATCGTGTAGGTATAAGTCGTGCATTCTCAAGTTGTATCGGGTTGCCACTTTAGGGGAGTGATACACCCCACTATGGGGCCAGCACGGGTATCTACGAGTAGGGAGCCGATCGAAAGTGGGTAGTGGGGTACACCTTGTGGAGATAGGGGCAGACGGTACCTATGTAGTCAGCTAGGGGTACGTAAGGCTATTTATAAAGTTTTTGTGTGAAGCAAGTGGGATCAAACAATAGGGTGACTGGTGTGGTGCAGTGTAGTAATGTGCGGTGCAGTGTAGTAATCATTCGTTAGTAATTAGGTGTGCCTTTACCATTATCTTTAACGTTATCTTAAATGCTATCTTTATCTTCCTAAGAGTTCATAGACATTTACTTGTCTTCCAGCTTATGCCTTAGTCTAGTTATTTTGATAATAGTATTGTTAGAATTATCATACTCGCCAGACTTTATGTCTGACCCCCTCTATTTCTATCCTTTTTCCTCTCCAGGTCCTCAGGTTGGGCCCAGCTCTAGTGGAGTTTGATTGAATTGCTTCATCTCTCTTTGGAAAGCTTGGACCGTTGAAGTAAAGTCCAGCTTGTTATCTTTTTAATGGCTATTTATGTAATGGGATTATGTATTTTGTTTTTATGAAGATGGATATTGTACTTGGTTATGATCTATGGTTTTATGATGTAACAAACATGTTTAATTTCCGCTGCAATAAAATGAACTTTTAGATTTCCAAGTACTATTTATTATCTGTCTTGTTGTAATTTTTCTATTCTATATTCACTTATAACCTCCATGGAAGTTAATGCATTCCCTTTGTGAGTGACATTAATGGACGTGGGGTGTTACACGTGGTATCAGAGCTTAAGGTTACCAGAACATATAAAAATACTTTAGAAAAATAGTTATTTTTGGAAGAAGTGCTTTCAAAAACATGTTTTAATGAGAAATTTAAAGAGAAAAGTTTTTAAGAAAAAAAAATCATAATCCCCAATAGCCCATATCTTTATCTTTCTAATTCTCCATTCTGAATCTTTCCTTTTTCGTTTCAGCATGGCTGAAGATCTTAATCTACCCGACGGTGTAACGATACCAGGATGGTATAGGAGGTTATTAGAGGCTAGGGCCACTGCAGGTCCAGCCAATGTTCCTCCACCACCAGTTGCACCCGTCCCTCCTCCTCCTCCTCGCGTAGATACTTTTGCAAAGACGTGCAAGGAATTCAAAGCTATGGGTGGAAAACCCTTTCAAGGGTCAGAAACGTTTGTGGAAGCTAGAGATTGGCTTAAGGAGGTGGAAGAATTGCTAGAAATCTTTGAAGTAGAAGAAGGGAGGAGAGTTCGTTTAGCAGCTTGGTAGATGAAGGGAGAGGCCTCGTTTTGGTGGGAGGTCACTAATGGGGAGCGTCCTGTTGACTCTTGGGCGGATTTCTGACGTAGGTTCGAGGCGAAGTTTCTCTCAAGGGCGGAAGAAAATCTATATATGGAAAGGTTCTTGACACTGAAGCAAGGAAGCTCATCAGTGAAAGAATATGTCAATAAATTTAATCAGTTAGCAAGGTTTGGCTTGGACTTAGTAAACATGCCGGAGAAGAAGGCTCTAAGGTTCGTGAATGGCTTGAATGAACCATTGCAAGGGTTGGCTATGACCCACATCCCGATGGGGGCCACCTTTGAGAAGTTAGTAGAAATGGCGCTCATGCATGAGGAGAAAAGCGCTAAAGCTGATAAGGCACCCGAGAAGAAGGGGGATCAGAAGAAACCACAATAGCTAAACAAGAAGGGTGGCAAAGGCAACAGTGCTAAGGGAAAGAAGAAATGCTTTAACTGTGGGACACCAGGCCATCTCAGCAAGGATTGCCGAAAGAAAAAGAAGACTGGCTGTTTTCACCGCGGTGAAGCAGGACATCTAGTGAAGGACTGCCCAAAGAAGGGGCAGAGGACAGGGGCTACCTCGGGAGGACAGGTGTAGGCTCTTATAGCACCAGGGCAGGCAAGGGGACAAGTTCAGGCTCTCGCGGTCCCACCGCTGCAAGAACGAGGTAGAACCATTTCTGTTGAAAGCTTAGTTTTTCTGTTTGATCATCATGTCCGTACCTTTTTCGATTCGGGTGCATCGCATTCGTTTATTTCTACATCATTAGTTGAATCACTGCACCTAGATACTAGTATTGTTACTGATCCCTTAGTAGTCTCAAATCCTATTGGTGGTTCGGCTCATCTTTCTATGATTTGTCGAGATTTGAGAGTGTTTATCTTGGGCGTTGAGTTTGAATGCAACGCCTTTGTCCTTGGTTTCACGGGCTGTAGTTTGATTCTGGGGGTGGATTGGCTAGCCAAGCGGGGTGCCATCCTAGACTGTGAAAGGAGGGTAGTTAGACTATTGATTCGTTGTAGAAAAACCCTCATATTTCTTGCGACCCTAGGGGTTCAGTGATGCTTAGCTGCCTAGAATCTTCTGATGCATCTAACGATGATTAGGAACCTGTTTGTGTGGTCCGTGAGTATGGAGACGTCGTTGATAAAGCGCGGTGTTTACCCATAGGCGCGGAATAAGTTTTCGTATGTGCTTAATAGATTAAGCAAAGCCCGTTATGTAATCAGCGGTAGTTTTGGAGCAAGACTGGCAAGGACGGCCAGAGTCGGTCAAGTGCTCAATTGATTGACCATCTTACTAGTATCATCTCATGTAGGTCATCTGAATTCGAAGGAGGTATCCCTTGGGTGTTTTTCTGATATTGGTTTAGGCCTTTGGGGCTTGCACTTGGGGGATGTCGAATTCGACTAGGATGGTCTGCGTGAGAGATGGATAGTTGTGACGATTTTACATGGGATAATATCCTGGTTTTATCTAGAAGCAGAGAATAGCATGCCCTATGTCTTAGGGAAAGCTTAGGGACCCTACAAGTGCACTAGCTTAAAACTAAGTTCTCCAAGATACCATTTTTGGAGGAAGGAAGTGAGGAATTTAGGGCAGGTGGTCTCTAGGGAAGGGAGATATGTTAAGGTGGATGGAGTTCTTAGCATCCTACGACTTCGAGATAGCATATACCCCTGGCAAGGGTAACGTGGTGGCGGATTCCTTAAGTAGAAAAAGATTATCCTTAAGTCCTTTGTTTGTTGAGCGGCGAAGTTTAGAATTCATTTCGATGTTTGACTTTAGACCTTCCATTGATTTTGTACCCGGTTTGCTAGCATCCTTGGAGGTCAGACCTACGCTTTTGGGATGGATTGGCGAGGCACAACGAGACGACCCGCAGTTGGTTGAGTTAGTAGAAAAACTCAAAGGAGGGGAGTCATCAAGCCATCTCCGTAGGTATACCCTAGACGATAAGGGTTGGTTACGTAGGGACGGTAGACTTTGTGAACCAAAAGACGATGACCTAAGGAAGACTATTCTTGACAAAGCACATCATTCGAAGATGATCATTCATCCCGGCGGGGACAAGATGTACAAAGACATGAAGAGAGTTTACTTTTGGGCCGGCATGAAGAAAGACGTGGCCGAGTATGTCGCTAGATGCTTGGTATGCCAACAAGTAAAAGCGGAGCAAAAGAAACCCGGTGGGTTGCTTCACCCATTGGAGGTTCCACTATGGAAATGGGAAAGCATCTCGATGGATTTTGTGGATGGATTACCGCGATCGAGGAAGGGTAATACGGGAATTTGGGTTATAGTAGATAGACTTACTAAGAGCGCCCATTTTATTCCCGTGAAGAGTAAGAGGACTGCTCCATGGTTAGCTTCTGTATATGTTCGAGAGATAGTTCGTTTGCACGGTGTTCCTTCTAGCATAGTGAGCGACCGCGATCCTATTTTCACTAGCGAATTTTGGAGAAGCTTACAAGAGGCAGTAGGGACTCAGTTATGTTTGAGCACCGCATATCATCCTCAGACGGACGGCCAGACTGAGAGGGTGAATCGCATTCTAGAGGATCTGTTGAGGCTATGTATCCTAGACTATGGGGGTACATGGGAAGAGCATCTTCCATTGGTTGAGTTCGCATATAATAATAGCTTTCAGTCCAGCATTGGTATGGCACCATTGGAAGCTCTATATGGACGACCTTGTCGTTCACCTACATGTTGGTAGGAATCTACGGATAAGATCTTACTTGGGCCCGATATGATTAGGGAGAGTTCGGAGAAGATCGACTTGATTCGAAGGAGGATGAAAGTAGCGCAAGATAGGCAGAAATCTTATGCGGATAAGAGGAGGACAGATCTCGAGTTTGAAATTGGGGACATGGTCTTTGTCAATGTGTCTCCATTACGAAACGTTGTTCGCTTTGGGTCCGTTGGGAAATTAGCACCAAGGTTTGTAGGGCCGTTTCCTATTAAGGAGAGGATTGGACGGATGGCGTATAGAGTGGAGCTGCCCGAGAGACTTAGTGGTGTACATGACGAATTCCATGTGTCACATTTGAGGAAGTGCTTGCATGAGACCGCGGAAGTGGTAGAGCCGAGCTTGCTTAGAGAGGTGGAGATAGAGCGTGATGTGACAATTCGACGAGCTCCTACGCGCATTCTTGGGTCGGAGATCAAGAGGTTGAGGAATCGAGAGGTCAGACTAGTCAAAGTGCAATGGGGAGATGATGAGAGCAACGCTAATTGGGAGACAGAAGAGAAGATGCGTTCACGATACCCTTTTCTTTTTTAGGGTATGTCTTTTAATTTATCCTTTATCGCTTAGCTTGTACTTATCTTATCTTTAGTATATCCTGTCGCTAGTATCTTTGACCTTTAGTTAGGATAATCCTATGGTTGAAACATGTGTTTGAGACATGTTATGTATGGTGGATGCAAAGTGGATGCAAGTGTTTGCTAGTGGTTGCTCGTGGATGCATATACACACACTATTAGGCACCAGATCGGCTCAGTCACTTCATATTGCATATTGCATATATATGGATGTATTTAGTAAAATGGATGTATAATGGTTGTATTATCATATAGTTGCTGCATTCGGGTGGATGGTTGTGCACGCATATAGAATTAATATGTATCATTAGGAATCTTTTGCATACATATTGGACGCATGGCACTATCATGAATTGCACTAAGGAGGTCGACTGAATCAGCAGGCCGTCTAATTTTGCATTAGATATGGACATATACACACACCGTGCATATAAACATTAAAGCATTTGAAGTCTTTTAAGGACAATGGATGCTGGCGTTTGATGGTTGAGTAGATGGACGATTAGATGGTAGGATATACATTCTTCTTGACTTGGAGATTTCGGGGATGAAATCCTTTAAGGAGGGGAGAATGTAACACCCCGTAATTTTATAACATTAAAATTCACAAATTAAAGTATACTTAATTTTTAGAAAAGAATTAAGTGAAATGGGTTGCGCAGAGAAATATATATACTGATATATATATATACAAAAATTAAAAATTAAATAAATAAATATGCAAAAAAGTTCAAAACAGCGAATTGGGAGGGGAAATAACCGAACCGGCCCATTTTTGAGGTCGACCCGAGCCTTGCTGGGTCGACTAGGGGTTAATCCAGGGTGTTTGGCTGTCAACCCGTGGGCCGATTCGCTCAAATGAAGATTTTGCATTTGATTGGTTCTCACGGTTCAGGGTTAATCTAATGGTCCTAAATAACTTGCTACACCTATAAATACATCCTAATGCTAACCCTAAACCTAATTAGAATAGAATAGTTACCGTCGCCATGGAAATCAATGGAGCCGCCGCCAACTAAGAAAGAAGAAAAGCAAATTCAATTCTAATTCTCTCAACCCTAAAGCAAAGCAAAACTCTCTCTTTTCTTCTCTAAATTGTGAGTATGATGATCTTAACAAGATTATTATCATTTTAATTAGGTTGAGTTATGAATGGATTATGAGTAGATGATGTGAATTATCATATATGTTGTTGTAAACCCCTTTTGCTATCATGTATATTGTAAATCCAATGTTATGTGATGATGGTATCTTATATGTTGTAAATCATTCTATGATGATGTTATGTATGTTGAAAGTTTCTATGCTAAGTTGTGATGAATCATACATGTTAAAAAGGCCATGATGTTACCATCTATGCTAGTTAGTTCATATTAATTAAATCATCATGTTTGGGTTATGTTGATCTATATGACAAGTCACATATGCAAGTTAGATTGATTAGAAAAGTTATGAACATATGCCAAGACATCTATTATGGTATTTAGAATTATGCTATGACATATATGATATCCTGTGCTAGTTCACACCATCATTATGTTGCCTAAAAACCCCATATGCAAGTTTATGTATAGATTTGGGCTATGATCATATCATGTAAATTGAGACATTTAACAAGTTGACACCTTTTGATCCTTAACATGTGTAGTTTATACAAGTTTCACCCCTATTATGATTAGATTTATTTTAATTGTCTATATGTTGTGATAATTTATTTTTGTACTAGGTGTTAGACTATACAAGTCTAGTCCATATTATGCGTTGAATAAGCGAACGTATAAACGTGGGGTAGGGGTAATATTAAGGATTTAATATTAAAAAGTTGGGGTGCAATTGATATGATTTTGCATGCCATAAGTGGATGGCCATAATTGAGTCAATTATGGACATCATTAAAAGTTGACTTAATTAATAATTTGAATAGGGAATTATTAAAACTGGGGTAAAAGATTTTAAGTGTTAATCAATGCTTAGGACACGAGTTTGGACTCGTTTGTGACGTAAACCTGCCCGGACCCGCCTGGAAAATCCAGTGGTCACAAATGTCAGCCCAATGTGAGAGGTCCTAGGCCTAAACTAAAGCATAACGGTTGTAAAGACACGAGGTTAGACTCTTTTATGGTGTAAGACTGCCCGGACCCGCCCGGTAAATCCAGCTGCCATAAATGTCAGTCTAATGTGAGAGGTCTTTATGAGGTTATGGCCTGAATGAATTAAGAAATACTTAACCAGATAAACATGTAAGGTGAGACATGGGGGTTGAGTAGGTGCCTTGGGTGGCATGAGGAATCTAGGGGGTGCCTTTAGTGGCATGTGAAATACGATTAGTAAGACTGAACCAAACACACATGTAAATGAACATGACTAAGAGGGTTAAGTGGGATATACTAGTGACAAGCTTAGGTGGGTAGCTTGTGGGGGCCCATTTCGACCAGTACCCCAAACGTATCTTTGTGGGCTCGACCCAAGTCGAGGACATGACACGCATGTTGGGTTTGACTGTAAGAGGCCAAAACGGGTAGCGGTGGCAACACAAGTCCAACGGGTTTCGTATGCTTGTGTGGACCTAGGCTGGTAGGTAAGACGTTGTTGCATCGTGTAGGTATAAGCCGTGCATTCTCAAGTTGTATCGGGTTGCCACTTTAGGGGAGTGATACACCCCACTGTGGGGCCAGCACAGGTATTAACGAGTAGGGAGCCGATCGAAAGTGGGTAGTGGGGTACACCTAGTGGAGATATGGGCAGACGGCACCTATGTAGTCAGCTAGGGGTACGTACACTACACCATAAAGCTTATTTTGTCACTCCCCTCTCCTTTAAATTTGATACGGTCTATAGCCGTATTAATTTAGAGAGGGCTATGAGCCGTGCCTTTTTAGTTAGAAAAGGCTTGTAGCCTAATTAGAATTTGGCTCAATATTTGACCGTATCAAATTCCTTCACTTATACATGTAAAAATTTCCCACCTAGACGTGCTCCCACCTTTTTTTTCATTTCCCTCCACGCGATCTACTTCCCCCCTTTTTTCTAATTTCCCACCTTACCCGTGCCCTCTGTCCAATATGCGATTGAAAAACTTGGTAATCAAAAAAATTCTGCTCTAATCAAATTCGAACGCGCTCAGATTTGTAAATCTGGTAAATCTTTATTTGATTCTATGATTATTTCTTTTCATACCATGTTTTAGGGTTTCGTCTCGAACCTAAATATCCTGATTTTTGATTCGATGATTATTTTAGGGTTATGTCTTTGTTTGATTCCATGAATCAATGATTTTAGGGTTACGTTTTTATTTGATTTGATGATTTTATCTTATAGTTTAGGCCAGGTACCCATATAGTCGTTTACTGATCGTAAAAAAAAAATCATATTTTTATTGCTCCTTTGTTAATCTTATTGAAACTATATCCAGCTAACCACAACATTTGTATCTCACACCTTTCCAATTTTGCCATTCAAATCATCTTCAGTCTTCTACTGGTGGCGGTGTCAATTAGCACCTTTGGCCTATCATTTCTGCTCAGATCTAAGGTATTATGTATGATTCGAAGATATAATAATATTGGTCCTTTCTATGATTGAATTGCTTTGGCATTATGTATGATTTTATAAATTATGACATGTTGCCACATTGGGTATGATTATTCTTTTATGTTTCCTGTTAATTAATGAATTAAGCCATCATTATCGATGACCCCATGAACGTGTGTCTCAATCCTATGAATTTACTGAACTTGTGTCAATCTTATGTCATAGTGGTCCATGACTCACTTTATTGGTGCTTTAGCCTTTTCGAAATCATCAGGCTAATTAAAGCACTTTACCGTTCTATCCAAATTTTGAACATAAAAAATCGATTTATAATATGTGTTTTAATCGATCGATTTATAAGCTTGCATGGCAGTTACTGCGAAGTCCAAGGTACAGGTAAAACTATAAATGATGATGAACAATGTGGAAACTACTTAAAGATTGGAAGTCCCCAGTAAATGATTTGTCAGTCGGTAGCTAGCTTCATGCATACAAATTGATTTTGTAATTTTTTGTATCAATGTGTTACAACATGAAATGGTTATTGCACAAATATATAATTAATTAAAAAGCAGTCGATTAATAATATTTAATCATTATTGCGTACAAACAACCGACTTGGAAATAAGAGTTGTAGAGTACTACACATCATAAAGAGTAACCCGACAAAGTAGCTTCTTTATTAGTTTGAACTGGACAAAGCAACTTGAAGAACAGTTTGTGATGCCAAGGCATTTGTTGATGACAGGAACTCCTATCTAGAACAATCTATATGAGCTTGGGGCTTTGATGCATTTCTGCATGTCCTTAATCTTTGGAATTATTGAGCAATTTATATCAACATTCAAAGAAGCTGGTAGTTCATCAAACGTGCACTCGTATGTATCCTGCTGAACTAAGAGTTTTACGGTTGCAATATGATTAGTTCGTTTCATATATTTGTTAAACCATGTGCGATTTCATTTTGTTTTATTGCCAAATCAAGACACTTATATGTACTTTCATACTTGATATATAGGTCACAATGCCGATAAAGTTAAGCGCCAATTTCAAATTCTGAAACTTGTTTTAAAACCATTTATGCTTCGAAGAACCAAAGCTTTTCTTGTAGCGAGTGGATGCTTAATATTGCCTCCCCTTACATTTATGTGTTCAATGTACATTTATTTTTTTCTCCTTGCATGTACAACATCCTTTCATCGGTCACTAAACGACATTGTACCCTTCAATTCCCTTGTCCCCTTATCAAGTTTTCCATACAAATTTTTTTGCACTAAGCTAATTTTTGCAGATATGATTTTTCATATGGTATATAGATCATATTCACGAAATTTTACATCATTTCATAACTAACAATCTACTACAAATTACATTCCACAATCACTTTCTTGCACTGAGGGGGAGAATGGTGTATAAAATTGCTCAATTTTTGGTATGATAAACTGGATTATGTTAACTGATTGTGTTCCATTATTTTGATTATTGATTTATAGTTTTCTCTATTGATATCCAGGTAATACGTCTTCGAAAAGAATGTAGCCATCCTTATCTATTTAGTGGTATAGTTTTCTCTATTTTAACTGAGCGTAAGGCTCAGTTGAAACTGTGTTTAACGGTTCAGTTGAAACCGAGCGTAAGGCTTAGTTTCGCTAACCCATAATGCTCAGTTGAAACTGAACCTTTCGGCTCAGCGAAACTGAGCGTAATGCTCAGTTTCGCTGAGCCGTAACTCTCAGTTGAAACTGAGACTTTCGGCTCAGCGAAACTGAGCCATAAGGCTCAGTTTTGCTTTGTTGACCATGATTGAATGGTTGTGAAAATTTCCCTTTATTGGCCTTGATTTAATCAGCCACGAATGATGATTTTCTCGACAATATTATGTGATTATTACCATGTACTCACGTGATTTATGGAATCGATTTTTTTCCCAAACATGTTTGCATACTTTGGAAAAAGAGAAAAAAAACTGGACTTGCTGTGTCTTTTGTAAACTGGAATATACTTGTTGCCGTGAACCTCTTGTTTCATTTCAGGAATGTTAAAGTAATTCTCGCCAAAAACTGTTTGCGAATTCCTTAACCCAAACTGTGATTTTTAAAAGAAAAGTAAAACTGTGTCTTTCCCAAGGATAAATAAGAAATATCTTAGTTTATGTGTGCATATATTCTAGGGTAGCCATGCATGTTCAATCAAAGGCACGAATAAGTACTATGTAATTTTGAACTTTTCATTTTTGTATATGCGTATTTGCTCGTGTTACATAAATAACCACTTTTTACGATATTGTTATTAATTACGCTATTGTTTTCCACATTTTACGATAAACATCACTTGATGTTAATAATGAATTGCAGTATTCTACAACCATTGTTCTAGACTATAGATTGAAGGGTACATATAGGCGTATTTGCTCGTGTTACATAAATAACCATGACCAACATATCGCGTATTTTTGGATTGATATTTTAATCATTTGAACTCTGACTCAATTTTAGTCTTACTACTAAACAAGATTTGACAACATATCGCTAAGTTGAATTTCTCTAATGGCTGTTATGTTAAGCTTGAGTATGGAATATTAGCTTGTACTTTTTCCCCTACCCCCCCCTTTTTTCCCGGACAGGTTAATATTTAGGTGTCCTATTGGTTATATCTTGTTACACAGCTGGTATAAGTACCTAAGCATCACTTTATTGATTAAAATTATATGTACTTTCATTTATCTTAATTAAAATGGCGTATCTGTTACATTTATAGTGACCAGGATCAAATCACATTTGCATTTACAGACCAACGTAATCTGCTTAAGCATAATGATAAACATGAATTCAAATCGAGTTCTTAAAATTTTATCAATTTTCTGCTCATGTTATCTACCATGTTTTATTTATTTTCGCTTCCTCCTTTTCAGGGTTATGGGTGCAGCATAACTCCAGAAGTATGTTGGTGGCTTAGGAGGTATAGGCGCTTCTGGTGTTGGTTCTACAGCTACATATGCTCCAAAAGATTTGAACAGAGAGATCACGCCGGAGAAGGTTAGTAGACCATTTCACTTTTTGGGTTATGATGTTGGCATGTTTAACTAATCATATATTTGTGTTTGGTGATGAATAATTGCACTTCCCTTTGTTTGCTTCACCCTCCTTTTGCAAATATATCTACAAATGCGACGCTATCACTCTCCTTTTAAATTTATTTGCTTATTTTATTTTTTTACCATATCACTTTTCTTTATGCTTGAGTTGTGGTTTGCATAATTATACTAAGTTCCACTATCCTTTCAAAGAATCAGCGAAATCGAGCCTTTCGGCTCAGAGAAACTGAGCCGTAAGGCTCAGCTGAAACTGAGCTATTACGGCTCAGCAAAACTGAGCCATACGCTCAATTTCAACTGAGCCTTATGACACAGTTTCTCTGATATATCATGGGTGCTCTAGCGCATCCCTTCGTTCTCTTACATATGAGTAAAAGTATTGGTGTTTCTAATTGTTTATATAACTTACTAACAACAGCTTCAAAATGTAGCTACATTCCATGTTACCATTCCTTTATTATATTATATAAGCAAAAATCTACATGTAGGACGAAACATGCGATGTTACCATGAGTACAGTTAAGGTGTTATTGGTTCTTTTTTGGTATGTTTTACAAATTGACAGCATATCAATTTGGTATATGAGATTTCACATGTTCAGTTAAGGTGTTATTGGTTGTATAGTTTTAATTGTTAATGTCTCAAGTTTCTGGTTTTGGTCCTTTTTATGACCTGACAGCAGATTATTTTATGGTATGATATTTAATGGGTTCATTTAATGGAAATTATCATGTACAAATATTAGCAATGCATAACATTCAATGTTAATTTTTCTTCTAAGTTGTAGGTATGTTTGCTATTTTAACTTGATTTATATGTATTCTCATTTCTTTGTCATAATATTTAATTAATGCGAAAGCGGACCATTTAATAAAATTACCGGATGTTATTCCGTGGGTGTACAGTCTAGCAATACTGCTTACTAGAAGTTATTATTTACGAACATAAATGGAGAATACACAAATACCAAGTAGTTTTCGAATTCATGTAAACCAATTCATATACGTCAAGAAATATCCACCTTTTTCGATTTCAAATGCAAATAAAATCTAATTTTTAAATTATTTCCACTGTGTATTTCATAAAAGCTCACCAAAATATTTATTTTATCTCAAGCTTTATGAGCTTTTATATTAATAACATCTATAGCTTCATATTATTTGGCAAACTGAAATTTAAGTGCAAGCAATGGAAATGAAGTTCAAGATTTTGAAATTATACCTCAGAAATTAATTGCATATTTTATTTGCCTTTAAACACGTATGATACCTCAGAAATCAATTGCATATTTTATTATACCTCAGAAATCAGAAATGAAGTCCAATGTCTACATTTTCGTATACTTTGCATAGAACAGATGGATGCAAATAATTGTTGTGTTTTACCTCTTTATTGGGTTCCAATGTCTGTTTGTATACTCAAATGATATATTACTTTCAAATTTGTAACCGATGTTCTGTAATTTATTAAACTATACAAATAACCGTTTACTTCTCACATTCAATAAAAAAATGCATTTCTATAGACAAAACTATACATGGTCATATCATTAGTTTCTTATTTGATTTCAAATCTAAATACAAATTATATGTTCAAAATAAATAGTCATATATTCAAAATATGGGCCAATGGAATATACAAAATTGATATTTCAATCAATGCAAAAAAACAACTAGATATACACCACAATAATTTCTAAACCAAGAAATACAAACATGGCGTTGACAAATGGCACCATTGTAAACATAGGGAAAGCAGAGCACCTGGAAACAAGTGGAAAAGACAATAAAACTAGATTAATCAATTCACAACATAATAAAAGAATCTTTGGATTAACTTCATTGAGTTGGATTTAGTAGAGGCCGGAAACTAGAATCTTCCATTGAGTGGTAAAGAGGATATTTGCAGGGTTTTCCAATAGATACGTAAATAACCATGACTAATATAACAAATCAAAAATATTTTCATTTTAACTATAAAAATGTCAAGATTACCATGTGAATCATATTAATATTAATTTTTTCTTTCTTTAAATTTAAAACCTCGTTAAAGATATAAGTTAAATGTAAAAAATATAGGATGACAGGTATAATTCATTTGAATCTAAAATATAGGGTTTTAGTTTATTATTTAGGAACTAAATGCATGCAATTTGTTTGATAACTGAAAAGGAGCGATCAAATGATAACTGAAAAAGAGCATATTGTCCGGGGGGGTGGGCCCATTTGTTTGATGAGATTATATAGATAATAATTTTTTCTACAGATAGTAGCAATTTTTGAATTGTATCAGCATTAAAAATATAGGATGACAGGTATAATTCATTTGAAGCTAAAATATAGGGTTTTAGTTTATTATTTAGGAACTAAATGCATGCAATTTGTTTGATAACTGAAAAGGAGCGATCAAATGATAACTGAAAAAGAGCATATTGTCCAGGGGGGTGGGCCCATTTGTTTGATGAGATTATATAGATAATAATTTTATTCTACAGATAGTAGCAAATTTTGAATTGTATCAACATTAAATAAACTATAGTAATTTTTAGAAGTATGTACAACTTTAGCTCATAAACGTTATTTTGCAATAAACTTCTTTAAGTTGATTACATAGCAAATATATTATATTTACATCTTATGTTATATTATATATGATATAGGAGGGCAACATGTCCCACAGTATAGACAAAACGTGGATATATGAATCTGATCAAAGAACTACATGCTATAGAGAGGGGGTGGAGAAGTTTATTAGTTTCGTTGAAGAAAACGGTGGTAAGAAAGGAGTGTATTTATGCCCTTGCATTAAGTGCCAAAATCTGAAGATGATAAGATTAGAGGTCATTCATTTTCATTTGCTTAGATGGGGTTTTATCCAATCATATAGCGTGTGGTATTTACATGGGGAAAAACAACCAGTTAGTTATGCCACAAATACCGATGAGGTTGAACATATTAGGATGGAAGATCTAGTCAATGATGCAGATAGATTTCATGATTTTCAACCTGATCTAGTCAATGATCATGCTAATGTTGGACAGCAGTTTACGGATGATGGCAATTGGCAGGCCAATGAAAGTAAGAAGTATAAACCACTTTTTGAGAGCGCAAAAGAGCCATTGTATCCTTCATGTTCAAAAGGGTTAACGAAGCTGTATGCCATTGTGAAACTGAATAGCTTGAAGACCCAATACAGCTTTTCAGATAATGGGGTGACTGCACTTCTCGAATTCATAAAGGAGTTACTCCCCGAAGGTAACACACTGCCGATAAAATACTTCGACGTGAAGAAGTTAATTAAGCAAGTTGGAATGAATTACAAAACTTATGATGCATGCATCAATGATTGCATATTATACTGGAAAGATGATGCGAACAGAGTTTCTTGTACAAATTGTAGTGAACCAAGATATACGACATCATTTGACGAAGAGAGAAAAGGCACCAAAGTACCTCGAAGGACATTAAGACATTTTCCTTTAATTTCTAGATTGAAGAGATTATATACTATACCATGGATAGCAGAGGCAATGACCTGGCATGGTCGTGCCAAGTATAATCCACAAGTAATGCGTCATCCATGTGACACTTCTCAATGGAAATCCGCGGATTCTTTTGATAAAACATTTCCCGTCGAGTCATGAAATGTCACACTTGGAATAGCAACAGATGGTTTCTGTCCACATGTTTCTCTGTCTAACCCTTATAGCTGTTGGCCAATAATTCAGGTATTGCTTATTTCAGGTATTGAATTTCTTATTCCAGTGGCGTTACCGAAGAAATTCTTCTTTCAGAGCTACTTCAGGTATGGTTTCGCTCTTATAAAATTTAGTTGCTTAAATTTTGTTTTCTCGACATGTTCCTTTGATGATGTTATGTCGGGAAATGAACACTCTGTTTTTCCAAACTGTTAGTGTTACCATTATATCATAAATCCTTGTTTCTTCATCGACTCAACAAGCATTATTCTCTTCCAAGAGCCGCTAACTCGGCTTCGTCGTCTATCACTACGACTTCTGGAAAAAACAGCTGTTCCCGACAGCGATTTCAAGTCTAGTTAAACTAGATATTAAACATTATATTTACGGATTTTTCACTTCAAGGTACTGTATCTTATATTTACCAATTCATGTTCACAATATTGAGAATGTAGCCTCAGACTATGGTATGAACATCCAATTATATTGATAATTAAGTTTGGGTTGTAGTAGTCATTCATCTGGTTGTTTTAAGTGTTGTTATTGTGACAGTTACAGTTGCATTTACCATTTTAACTGGTAAACTAAAGTTGTACAGTGTTACACTATGGTTATGCCAAAGGTTGGTGTGCCAATAAATTGTTAATTGTTACGCCATGATGTTCCTGAACTAAATCTAAAGTTTTTGCTTGCTTGGCTATAATATAAGTCACCAATAGCAGCTTATCTAGTAAGTTTTTTAACATCGGAAAATGCAATAATAATTCTTTTTAGCTGTGTTTATTTTTAAAAAAAATATGTTAATTAGAAATAACCAGGGTTGTCATGGTTTGGTAAATTTTTCATTACCCTGCCATTGGATTTTATGGTTTAGGGTAAAAATCTGTAATATTTTTTCAAACCGAAAGTAATAATACTTTACTGGTATAATTAGTTGTGCATTAGATTTTGAGACAAGCAAAAACCTTAGATTTAGTTCAGAACATCATATCGAAGCAATTTCCAGTTTACCGATTACCATGCTTTTACAAAACCAGCATTCCAACAAAATCAGTACAGCAGTAGTAAATTTATCGTTAAGGGTAAGAACTGGGAATATTTTATCAAACCAACAATAATAATACTTCAGCAGTACAATTAGATGCAGTATAATTAGCTGCATTACATGCATTTTGAAACAAGCAAAAACTTTAGATTTAGCTTAAACTGAGCTACGGCTCAGTTTCGCTGAGCCTTCGGCTCAGTTGAAACTGAGCGTAAGGCTCAGCGAAACTGAGCCGTAATGCTTAGCTGAAACTGAGCCTTACGGCTCAGTTTCGTTGAGCCGAAGGCTCAGCTGCAGCTGAGCCTTACGGCTCAGTTTCGCTGAGCCTTCGGCGCAGCTGAAACTGAGCATTCGGCTCAGCGAAACTGAGCCGTAATGCTCAGCTGAAACTGAGCCTTACGGCTCAGTTTCGCTGCATTGATTTTTTTAGTTACTATTTGAACCAGGTCTTGTTGTTGTGGAGGCGAAACTAAACTGATGTTTGTTATTTTATTTTCTTTTCAGGCGTTGGAACAAGCATGAGTTGTATGGGCTCGACAACTGCAGTTTTGTTGATTTTTTTTTAGAGAAAGAACTGTAAACATTATGTATTAACTGAAGTTATGATGTATGTATTAATCGAATTATTCTTAGCATGTCTTCTTTATATACTGCTATATGAGTGTAGCGTATCTTCTTTATTGTGCATATATATATATATATATATATATATATATATATATATATATATATATATATATCAATGGGTGCAGTGATTTTGTATATTGCATATATGATATACCGATTTTGATACGGTTAAAAGCCGTATCTAATTCATTGTTATCATTGTAGGAGTGAGGCATTAAACACGGTTTTTAGCCGTATCAGTATACCAATTTAATACGGTTTTAAGCCGTATCAAACTGGTATACTGGTACGGCTAAAAACCGTATCAATGTATGAAATTAGTAGTGCAAGCATAACTATTTGAGGCGGTTTAAATCCGTAGCAATTGTTCAGTTTGATATGGCTTAAAACCGTATCAAATTAGAAGTTGGAGAGTGCCCGCAAGCTAATTTGATACGGTTTTAAACCGTATCAAACTGAACAATTACTACGGCTTTAAACCGTACCAATTTAGTAATTTAATACGGTTTTAAGCCGTACCAATTGACAAATTTGATAAGGTTCTAAACCGTATCAATTATGGATTTTGATACGGTTTAAAACCGTATCAAATATCTCAATTGATACGGTTTTGAACCGTATCAATTGAACAGAGACGCCATTTTTTGATACGGCTTAAAACCGTATCAAATCGCTTTTAATACGGCCATTAACACTGCCAAATTGGCATTTTTTGTGTAGTGGTAAGGTTATTTATAAAGTTTTTGTGTGAAGCAAGTGGGATCAAATAATAGGGTGACTTGTGTGGTGCAGTGTAGTAATGTGCGGTGCAGTGTAGTAATCATTCGTTAGTAATTAGGTGTGCCTTTACCGTTATCTTTAACGTTATCTTAAACTCTATCTTTATCTTCCTAAGAGTTCATAGACATTTACTTGTCTTCCAGCTTATGCCTTAGTCTAGTTATTTTGATAATAATATTGTTAGAATTATCATACTCGCCAGACTTTATGTCTGAACCCCTCTATTTCTATCCTTTTCCCCCTCCAGGTCCTCAGGTTGGGCCCAGCTCTAGTGGAGTTTGATTGAATTGCTTCATCTCTCTTTCGAAAGCTTGGACCGCTGAAGTAAAGTCCAACTTGTTATCTTTTTAATGGCTATTTATGTAATGGGATTATTGTGAAAACCCGTAACTTCCCCGTAAAGGAAAGCGTCGGATAGTTCGAGAACAAGCCACAACAAAACGCATACAGAAGAACATTTCATTGTATATTACAACAATGCATCAGATTACAAAAATATACAGAGTATAAATGAATAAATATTACACAGAAATATCAGAGATTACAATACATTACATAGCAGCAGAAAATAATACAATACAAATACACAACTAGAATGAGATATACGGATACAAAGCTTTTCGGATATCATTCCAGCTGTAAACCAGGATCCTGTGAATATAAATCTGCAAAACCAAAACTACTAGCTGCCCGTGTCAAAATAGGGGCACCCAGAGTTTAGGTTAAAACAATAAACTCCAGGTCAGTCATGTGACTGGTGTGAGAACTAAAACAGTTATTAATCTTTATTTTAAAGTTAGGTAAATCATGGGACCACGCCGTATAACACGGAACGGGTTTCCTCCCAAGAATACCAGTGCATAAAACAACAGCGCAATGCTAAATAAAGAAAAATGAAGCTGTTATAAGATCCAGGTCCTATCACACAATGCAACGCAAGCCGGGGGATAGGGTTTTCCCTTATAACAGCCAAAGAATGCTTGATATGTTTAAAACAAATTATTTGATACTATTATAAGTGCATAGTGTATAAAACAACTTCAAATCATAAGTATCAATCATAGGCAGCATGGGTACCATATATCATGTCTCCATACTAGTTCTACAATTAAAACCGCAAATGTCACGTATTTGGAAATTGGGTTTCCATCTATGAACCGAGGCCAGGGATCGTCCTCTACCGATTCGAGACTCTCTAGCCCGAGCCTCAGGAACAGCCGCAACTGCCCCGTGGAGCGACAGGGCCGGTCCACCGATGTGGATTATAGTGCCTGAACAATACGTTTCCCCGCCCTTTGGGGCGTAAATGAGCCAACTAAATGACTCCATCAGTTCGAGAACGACCGATCAATCCGAGGCGCCTCGCAACAGCAACAACCACATAAGTCAAACTCGTCAGGGCGTGTAAAACCACTGACGCCACTTCTAACAAGAAAGAAACGCATGCCCTCCCTGAGGTCCTCTCCCTTTTTGGTTCATACCGGGTGTGAAACACGCGAAGTAAACGTTACACAAAGCTACGCCACAAAGGCCTTGCTTTGATCATCACCACAAGACTTTGCTTTTCAACAGAAGCCTCGATCAATTGCCACTTAGGCATGCCACACAGGCAATTCACTCCATGCGTTTGATATCCATCAATATATAACCCCTGAGCTCGTACGTCTCAGAGAAGGGCGTTAAGCAAGAGAATAAATTCTCCGCCGCCAAACAGATATACATTTAAGAGAGATCAATCACACGGACTAAAATCCAATGTCAGACACACGGTCCATTTACAAGTTCGTTCTGGGTCTGAACGAAACCGGAGGCACCTAGTACCCCGCATATCCATCGATCTCCATGTACGTCTGGACGATCACCAACTGTTTCCATCTTCTTGGGTGTACAGTCCAATCAAGATCGTCAGAAATCACCCAAACGACGTGAAGACTTCCGGTCTTCGACCACCGTCTTCATCTTCGACTTATCGTCGTATCAGTTATTCAGAATGGGATAAACCCGGTCTTTCCGAATAACTCGCGTATATTTTAAATAAGTGTTACACAAACACAACATACGCCTCATTCCAATTCATTAGTCACTAACCGTAAATTAATCAAGAGAATAGTTCCCTAAATATTAACCCCGAAGGCCGAAACCAACATCAGATCAATATCCAGAAAACCATTCTGCTTGGCTAACCGACAGTTAGTTTCTAAATTTCACATTCATAGGGAAAGGTTCCCACTAATTTTATCCAAGATAAATTCTTTATATTTATTCTTTAATCTATCCTTTTGAATTTCGATTCAACTAGTCGGGATTAACGAAACTTACCGAAGTAATCATTTGTTTTAATTTCCCAATCCCAACCTATTTATCCCATGAAGTAAAACTAGTAATACTTCATATCTAACACCACAGTGTTATCGGTAAATTCAATTACCATTTCACGTTCAAATCTAATTAAAGATTTAACTATCGCCTGGAGCAAAACTGGTGATACTCCATTCTCGATCATTTCAATCTAATTAAAGATTCATTAAAACTCCACTTAGTTTTAATCGTTAACTGGGTTAAAGAATCAGTGTCATTTAAAACACGGTTCACGATAAACCCAAATCACATTCCATTAATTATCGGGTTAAAGAACGAGTGTTATTTAAAACACTGTCCACGATAAACCCAAAAATCAATATCAATTCAATTCCAATTAAATATTATTTAATTGGTACACTTCATTAAATCTAAATAAAAAGATTTAATCTTTTCTCAACTAGGTTCAAGAATAGTGTTAGCGAAGACACCATTCACGACAAACCCAAATCACATTTGATATTCAATACAAGGCTCTGAATAGAAAATATATCGGCTTATATTCAATATCAAATTCTACGATTAACAAATGTCGTATTGGAAATAACGATATAAACATATATCTTTCAAATTTCCATAACAACATCTGTATAATCACGAATTCCAACATCGAAATATTCCGAAGACAATTTCGATTCAAATCCACTCCAATGCAATCATTGGAAATTCTGGTTATTTTTAAAACCCTTTTTGAATTCAATTTATTTATTTAAAAATAAATAGAATTATAATTCTAGTTCAAAACTAGTTCATTTCGATAAAAATCTATTTTTATCTTTTCAAATATGGAGTTTTTCATCCCAATTCTTTCTAAATCATTTCTTATGATTTTACACAAATTATTACTATTTTTAATAATTTTATCAAGGCCCGTACAGTCGATTTCCACCAATGGCCATCGAACTGCACTTACAGCGACCTTTTTCAAATTTGATTTGGACATAATTCCAAATCCAACCGTTAGATTTCTAATTTCTAATATTCGTTAGAAAGCTCTTTCCGATACGAACCCAACGGTTCCGGTTTTAGGAGAATCCGACGGTCGGATCTCCCGTAATGTCCGTTTGAAATAAATGGTCGAAATTCACGAACTGCCGCGGCGCGGCGCGTTCTATTCAGGCCATTATATTATATATATAATACATATAATATATATTTCGTAGATTACTATTTAAAACGAATTATATAAATAGTTTTTAAATTCGTTTCAAAAACAATTTCAACTTCCATTTCAATTCAAATCAAAATTGAATTCTTCTTTATAAATTCGTTTTAAAATTCATTTCTATTCAATTCAAATTTCAGTTCAAATTGAATTCATTTCAATTCGCTTTTAATTCAATTTGAATTCGTTTTCAATTCAATTCAATTTCAAAGTCGTTTTCTATTCGATTCAATTCAAATTGGTTTTCTATTCGATTCAATTCAAATTGGTTTTTAATTCGATTCAATTCAAATTGGTTTTCAAAGTCGTTTTCTATTCGATTCATTTCGAAATCGTTTTATATTCAATTCATTTCGAAATCGTTTTATATTCAATTCATTTCGAAATCGTTTTATATTCAATTCATTTCGAAATCGTTTTATATTCAATTCATTTCAAATGAATAAAATCAATATAAATACCGTTCACGTCAAAATGGCGTCAATCTAATCAACACGGCTTCATATATTTCTATTTTCAAATATTCTATTTCAAAGATTTCTTATTATCAAAATACTTCGTTCAACACATGACTAATCTCAACGGATGAGTACAGTCAACACATGAACCTTTATTTTATATTGATAAAGATATAAATTTTATTATTAAAATATTTCGTTCAACACATGACTAATCTCAACGGATGAGTACAGTCAACACATGAACCTTTATTCTATATAATATTCTTTATTTCCTAAATTGGAATGAGGCCCAATCAATTACCATATAGCGTTAACTATATGGATTTCCATACAACACATGTATATAATAGCATTGAAAAATAATCAACCATCAACCAAAGTGCACTACACTGTATAAGCATCAAATATAGATATCTAACGCTTATAACAGCCCGTCAATCAATCGATCGACATATTCAATCAATCAGGATGAGTGAACTTCAAATTTCATCCCAACACCCGTGTGGGGTTTCAAACAATCAAACACGGATTTTAGTTGTGCAGTTGGGCGATGTGTAAAATTTATCGACCCAATCAATATCAGTCAAATCAGTGTATATAAACAAATCGGCCGATTTGTTTATAAATATTTATTTATTCACTTTCACGTTAAAAATTATATTTTTAACGATAAAGCATTTTATTCAACCTATGAAAATATTCTATTCAGTTCATTTATTCAATAAAATGATATTTTTATTTTTCTAACATATTTTAGAAAATTTTGGCGGCATAACGGCACGATACTAGAAATGGGACGAGGCCTAGCCTTATCCCCGGTCTAGTGAAGGCCCACGCCATTCACACATCAATCAATCCATTCATTTCACCAAACAATTCAATTTCAAATCAAATCATCTAACTAATCTATGCAACCAAACAAACAAGTCCATGGTCTGTGGACGATTGTGTCGAGTGCTACTAAGCACTGTCTGCATCCTAGTATATATATATAACTAGAAAAAGGATTTTGAGTGAGAAGTTCTCACCAATAGCTATCCAACCATCTTGACTCTTCTTTAATAGAAATCATCGCCATTCTCGCCCATTGTTATCTTCGTTGCCCGTATTCTCTACATATGTAAAAATCGAATTTTTACTTTGCTATTCAATATATAAAAATCGAATTTTTACTTTGTTATTCAATATATAAAAATCGAATTTTTATTATCACGCTATATGGATAAAAAATTCTATTTTTATCTCGCTATTCTCCATATAAAGACTTCGCCTTTTCACATATAAAGATTTTATCTTTTCAAATATAAAGGTCGAACCTTTTCATATATATCATTATAAAAATCACATTTTTATTTTTCTACACATACAAAGATGATATTTCTAATATTCCTATCATGTAAAAATTATATTTCTAATTCTTTACATAAACAAAAATCATATTTTTATAATCGCTATATAGTAAAGACTATATTTTTAATACTTTAAAAATATATAAATCATATTTTTATTACTTTAAAAATATATAAATCATATTTTGATTATCCTCCTTATATAAAAATTATATCTTTACACTTTCTATATAATAAAAATTATATTTTTATTTCGCTAATACTTTTTTTTATCATCATTTTAAAGGCCTAACCCTTTTATTTTAAAATAAAATCAGGTTTGCATAACCATATATAAAAGAAATAAATAAATAAAATTAAAACAAATAATAAAATTTACTTTTCCATTCGGCCGGGGGGGGAGGGGTTTCACTGCCTGAGGTGGTCGGAGGTGCTGGCGAGGCTGGGGCGCATGAGGCGGTTTTCTTCATCGAAGGGAGGAGAGGTGGAGGGGAGGCAGGCCATTCGACGGTGGTGGCAGGGGGAAGGGGTAGGGGGTCCGACGGTTGGGCGCAGGGTGGAGGCAGGTAGCGGTGGCGGTTAGGGCTTGTGAGGGATTGGCGATTTGGGGCTTCAATCTGAGGAGAGTGGAACGAGAAGGGGAAGTCATGGAGGAGAGGAGGGTGGAGCGGGGTCGCCTGGGGGTGTTGCGGCGTCGGTGAAGGTGGGCGATGTACGGTGGAGCGGCGGGATCGATCGAAAAGGGGGGGTTCGGTTTTTCTTTTTTTTCTCCTTTTTTTTTGACTGGTTTTGAAAAGTGAGGGGAGTGAGAAAGGAGAGGGCTATATATTTTATTTATTTATTTTTAATTCCTTTGAAAGTTGACTTTTCATACGAATCTCAAATCGAGCCCAATGACTGCCGCCCCTAACGTTTTACCCCCGTTCCGAACACAATGGGATATGTATTGCAGGCCAATTCGAATGTTTGAATCGGTTTCCGTTGAATTTAAAGTATAATTCTTTATATATTCAATATAAACGCACATTTCAAATTACCAGGGTCACGTACTAACTCGAAAAATTCCCGAAAAATTATTTCTGGCTTCATATTGACGATACGGTCCTAACAAAACTAGTTTTATCGAATTCTGAGACCGTTTGAAAAATGGCCATTTTCCAGTCGATTAAAATCAACTGAAACTGGTCAAACGCGTTTTCCTTTGCCACGCTCACATATTGATTCGAAAAATTATGAAATTTGGAATCTAGCAATAATTTGACAACACGGATCCAACAAAAGTGGTTTCGTCGAAATCCGAGGTCTTTTGCAAAAATTCCATTTTTATGGGCCTGAATTCCATAGCGACTATTCAGAATTTTCAACTGGACATATCTTTTGATCCCCGCTATGAAATTTCGATTTTTCGGATTCGATGGAAAGATATTCACAATTAGATCCTAATGTTTTTGGTTTCACTAAAATCTGGATTGTTTTGCACCCGGTACATTCAATTGAAGTTTGAAATCGAATTATCGAACTACCGCGCCATTTTCAATTCCTTTTATAAATATAAATAATTATTTATATTCTAACGACGATCTATATAAATATATTCATTTGAATTCTATTCAAAATAAATTTTCTCGTCGACATTATTTAAATTAATCTATTTTAAATAATCAAAATTCGCTAAAATTGCCAAAAATAAAAATTTTAAACTGGCCCAGATTTTCGGGTTGTTACAATTATGTATTTTGTTTTTATGAAGATGGATATTGTACTTGGTTATGAACAATGGTTTTATGATGTAACAAACATGTTTAATTTCAGCTGCAATAAAATGAAGTTTTAGATTTCCAAGTACTATTTATTATCTGTCTTGTTGTAATTTTTCTGTTCTATATTCACTTATAACCTCCATGGAAGTTAATGCATTCCCTTTGTGAGTGACATTAATGGACGTGGGGTGTTACACCATCTGTGAACCTAGGCAAGGGATCGTCCTCACCGATTCGAGACAATCTAGCCTACCATGTCTCAGTATACAGCCGCAACTGTACCCTTAGGTAACTGCAGGGCCAGTCCACACTAAGTGCAAGGTGGATTCATAACTCCTGAACATGTGTTTCCCCACCCTATAGGGCGCAAATCTGGTCAGTATGTCGACCAGAACATCCATCGGCCCCGTAGTGACCGATATAATCAAGGAGCCTCTCTATCCATCAAGTAATATGCAACATCCACATGAGTAAAATGTCTGGGCTCCATACCATGACACCACTCCTGGCTAGAAAGAACGCACTGTCCTCCCTACAGTCCTTCTCCCGTTTCTGGTTCACACAGGGGTGTGAGGGTCGCGAATTAACGCTACACAAAGCTATACTATATTGAATCCATGCTTTGATCATCAACCACAAGACTCTTCTTTTCACCAGAAGCCTTGATTCTTTGCATCTCAACATGCCACACAGGCAATTCACGCCATGCGACTGATGTCTATCGATATATAACCTCTGAGCTTGTATGTCTCAGAGAAGGGTGTTAAGCAAGAGAATAAATTCTCCGCCACCAAACAGATATATATTTAATAGAGATCAATCAACATAGAATAAAATCCAATATCAGACACACATCCATTTACAAGTTTGTTCTGGGTCTTAATGAAACTGAAGGCACCTTATTCCTCGTCCCATATGTCCAATACAGGAGAGAGGCTCTCGCATATCCGGTCGATCTCCAAGTACGTCTGGACGATCAACACATATTACCTTGTCTTGGGTGTACAACCCAATTAAGACTTCAGTAATCATCCAAACGATGTGAAGACCTCCGGTCTTCAACCCCTGTCTTCATCGTCGACTTATCGTCGAATCAGTTATTTAGAATGGGTTTAAACCCGATCTTTCCGAATAACTCGCATATATTATAAATAAGTGCAACAAAAACACAACATATGCCTCATTCCAATCCATAATATTCTTTTGTTCAAATATTCACATCATTAGGGAAAGGTTCTCATTAATTTTATCAAAGATAAATTCTTTAAATTTATTCTTTAATCTTCCTTTGGATATCAAACCAAATTATGGTTTATCCAAACTAGTCGGGATTAGCGCACCTTACCGAAGTAATCATTTCTTTTATTATCCCAATCCCAACCTATTCATCCCATGGAGCAAAACTAGTAATACTCCATATCTAACACCACGGTGTTTTCGGTAAATTTAATTACCATTTCACGTTTAAATCTAATTAAAGATTTAACTATCGCTTGGAGAAAAACTGGTGATACTCCATTCTCGCCCATTTTCCCAAATTTGATAATTTAAATTATCATATCCTCATTTCGATCTAATTAAAGATTCATTAAAACTCCACTTAGTTTTAATCTTCTCAGAAATCAATATTAATGATTATTTAATTTTGGAAAATAAAACATGTCGCATCGACAATCTACACAGTACTATTGATTTCTGCTGATATATAACCTCTAAGCTCGTACATCTTAGAGAAGGGTGTTAAGAAAGAGAATAAATTCTCCACCACTAAACAGATATATATTTAGCAAAGATCAACCATACAGTTCGAAATACAATGTTAGGCATGCAATCATATCTTTAATTGGGTAAAAGAACTAATGTCATTTAAAACACAGTTCACGATAAACCTAAATCACATTACATTAATTCTGGAATCTTCATGGAAAACAGATCGATATATATATATAATCGATATCAATTTCCGTATCCGACTAATAATATAAATGGAATAACGACCAAGCCTTTTAAATTCCATATATATTACCAATCTTCCTCCACATAAGTTCACTTCGATTATTATCAAATCGAATTCCATTCCATTCCAATTTGTTGTAGTCAATTGGAAAATTTTACTTTGGAAAATTTCCTTTAAATATAAATCAAAAGTTATAAATTCCAAATCACATTTCATTGTAAATCGGGTTAAAGAACGAATGCCATTAAAAACACAGTTCACAATAAAACCAATTCACATTCCCTTTTATTCCAATTATTAAATATAATTGGAAACTCTAATAATCTTAATTAAAAGATTTATCCTTTTCTCACGGGGTTCAAGAACAATGTTACTGAAAACACCACTCACGACAAAACCAAAATCCAGTTCTTTTATTCAATTCCAATTAAATATTAATTAATTTGAAAACTTCACTAAACCTTAATTAAAAGATTTATTCTTTTCTCAGCTGGGTTTAAGAACAATGTTAATTAAGACACCATTCACGACAAACCCAAAATCCAATTCGATATCAAATACAAGGCTCTGAATAGAAATTATATCGGCTTATATTCAATATCAAATTCTGAAACCAAAAATATCGTATTGGAAATAACAATATAACTATATCTTCTAAATTTCCATAACCATATCCGTATAATTGCAAAATCCAACATCGAAATACTACGAAGATGGTTTTCATTCAAATCCACTCCAATTCATATATTGGAAATTTTGGTTATATTAAAACTATTCACAAATTTTTATTTAAAAATTATTGGATTTCAAATCTAGTTAATAACTAGTTCATTTCGATAAAAATATATTTTTTATCTTTACAAACATGGAATTTTTCATCCCAATTCTTTCCAAATTATTTATTATGATTTTAAAAAATTATTAATGTTCTTAATAATTTTATTGAGGCCCTTTCAGTCGATTTCCATAAACGGTCATCGAACTGCACTTATAGCGACCTTTTCCAAATTTGACTTCGACATAATTCCAAAGCCAACTGTTAGATTTCAAATCTCTTATATTCATTGGAAAGCTCTTTTCGATACGAACCAAACGGTTCCAGTTTTAGGAGAATTCGACGGTCGGATCTCCCGTAATGTCAACATGAAGTCAATGGTCGAAATTCGCGAACGGTTGCGGCGCGGCGTGTTCTATTCATGCCATTATATATATATATATATATATATATATATATATATATCGTCGATTTCCAATTAGAACGTATTTTATAAATCGTTTATAAATTCGTTTTAAAACGATTCTAACTTCATTTTCAATTTCAAATCAAAATTGAATATTCTATATCATTATAAAATATAAATGATAATATTTTCAAAGTATCAGGTTTTGAAATCATTTCCTTTTCGATATTCATTATAAAAATGAATAAAATCGATATAAATATCATTCACGATAAAATGGCGCAAATCTAATCAACGTAGCTCATATATTTCAATATTTTCGTGTCCATCCAAAATCGGACATCAAAATCATATTTTGATCCTTTACAAAATATTATTTTGAAATATTCGCTATTTTAAAATATTCATTATTTTAAAATATTTGTTCTTTCTGAATTGGAATTAGACACAATCAATTACCATATAATGTTATTTATATGTATTTCGTACACACATGTACACAACAATAATTATACACAGTCAACCATCATCCAAAGCGCATCACACAACTGCATAAGAATTAAATATAAATAAATAACGGTTACAACAATCTGTCAACCAATCGATTGACATACAACTAAATATTGAGATTAGTGTATGTACAATATCATCCCAATACCTATGTGGGGTTTTCAAACAACAAATATTGATTATTATTTGTGCAGTTGGGTGATGTGTAAAATTTATCGTCCCAATCAATATCAGTTAAATGGGTGTACATAAACAAATCATCCAATTTGCAAATGAATATTTATTTTCAATACATGACCATTTTATATGGTTCATATATTCAATAAAAATTTATATTTTTATTGTTCAAATATTTTATTCCATACATGAATATTTTATATATTTTATTCATTTAATAAAAATGATATTTTTATTGTTCAAATATTTTATTACATACATGAATATTTTATATATATTATTCATTCAATAAAAATGATATTTTTATTGTTCAAATATTTTATTCCACACACGAATATTTTATATATTTTATTCATTCAATAAAAATGATATTTTTATTGTTCAAATATTTTATTCCATATAATAAACACAGCACAGTCAATTCAATCCAAACAAACAATCATGGGTTGTGCAATCAATGATGTCGGGTGCTGCTAACCACCGTTTGCATCCTAGTATATATTTAACTGTAAACAAATTGAGTGAGAAAGAGTTCTCACTGCCGGTTTCCACTCCGCCTGTTTTATTTCTGAATTTCTAAATAGTTTGAATTTGAATTTGCTCAAAATTCTAACGTGCTCCAATTTGGACCCGGTTAGTTTTGTTGTGAAGCTCTCGTCCCCACTATCGCAATGGATCCAGTTTCATGCGATTTGGTCCTCGTATGAAAAAGATATGGGTTTTTAAACATCGGAATAATTAAACGGGTAATTAATTTAATTAATTATAAAATTAACCTTTTTTATAACGCTTTACAAAAAAGTATTGTCGTTTCCCTTTTCTTCTTCTTTCAATCTGATGCACGCGTTTGAACCCACCAGCAAAAATCTAGGGTTCCACCTCGACGTTGCTACGACCACCGTGAGCCAGATCTGCGACATCCACGAGGACCGTCATCGCCTGCTCCTCCTTCGCCAGCGATGGCTCACCGCTCGAGCTCCCCAGGTGGCCAGAATCCGCCTCGATACGCGCCGTGTTTGGAGTTTAAAATCGAGCTCCATAATTGTCGAGGATCCATGAAACTGCTACGAATTTGAAGCTCATGCGAAGCTCTTTGATTTTGCCTTTGAATGTTTGGAGGATTGTTGAGTGGATTTCGCGAAAAACTGAAATGAAAATCTGGAAACACTATTCGTTCGTTGAATGAAAGGCGGCTGACCCTTTTCTAGGGTTTTATAGAAATTTTTATTATATTTCATTTTTATTTAATTCATTTAATACTTGTTTATCTTTTAAACTCAAATAGAACCCAACGAGTGTTGTCCCTAACTAAATACCCCCATTCTGAACACAATGGGATATGTTTCATAAGTCAGTTCAACTATTTCGACCAGTTTTCGTTAAAATTAAAATATAAATAGATGTATATTGAATTTTAAACTTATATTTTAATTTTACTTGGGCCACATACTAACTCCAAAAATTCCAGAAAAATAAATCTAGATATGTTTTGATGATACGGTCCTAATAAAACTAATTTCATCGAATTTGGAGACCGTTTGAAAAATGTCCATTTTCTGGTCGATCCAAATTGACTAAATTGACAAAACACGTTTTCTTTTGCCACACTCACATACTAATTCCAAAAATTCTGAATTTTGGAATCTAGCAATAATTTGACATTCCAGATCCAACCAAAGTGGTTTCATCGAAAATGGAGGTTGTTTGCAAAATGGCTATTTATTATATTAAAATATATATAAATTTCATGGTGACTATTCTAAATTTTCAATTGGACATAACTTTTCATTCCTATTACAAAATCTGGGTTTTTCACATTCACTGGAAAGATATTTTCAAATAGATTCAAATATTTCTGGTTTTACTGAAATCTGATTTATTTGCAATCCTGTACATTCAGTTGAAATTTGAAATCGAATTTTCAATCTACCGTGCCATTTCAGGCTCGTTATATAATTAAAATTAATTTATTCATTCTAACTTCGTTTAAATTAAATTTTTAGTCGTTATTATTTAAAATAAATCATTTTAAATTTCCAAAGTCCATTAGAATAGCTAAAATAAAAATTTTAAATTGGTTCTGATTTTCCTAGTTGTTACAATCTCCCCCACTTAAAATCTTTTCGTCCTCGAAAAGGAACAGAGCTGAAAGTTGTTTAACAAATCAACTCAACTTTCATTCTGGCCTTAATTCTTCAACTTTTTAGTTTCTAAGAATTTTCAAATTCTTCAAAAATTTGGCTAACACCCTAAATTTTCAAATTTTTTTGCCATACCCTCCTTTGTAAGGGGAGACATTTAAAACCGCAACTAGCCACACAGGGCCCTCATCATCCAAAAGAAAAAGCCAAGAGGCTAGCCAACCGGCTCATAAAATCATCAAAACCCAATAGATTAGTAAACATGTACCTATTGTCGGGCATACAATTTTATTCCTCTGCTTAGCTTCCATGCTATGACCTATTCACACACACACACATACACACACACACACACACACACACACACACACACACATATATATATATATATATATATATATATATACATGCATGCAATTCCAATCAATTTTCAATTCAGTTCAAAATTTGACTTGATTGACTACATTTACTATTCATTATCATATTTGTTTGGACAATATAATTAGTTAACTAGTAATCAAACAGCACAACCAGCAATCAATTTGTGAGTTAAATTTTCAAATGCCTGACTTTTATATATACTCAAAAATCTATTTTTGATGCAAAATCACAACAAAATTCTAACTATATTTTGGTTCTCACACCAGTCAATTGGAAATATATAGATATCCCACTTTCGAAGCTCGAACATAAAAACTAATGATGGCGCGCCATCATCAGAATCAGGCCAGGGCGACTAGAGTGTGATCCTATATCAATCCCGTATATTTGAGGCTTCAATACACGTGGATCAGCCGTATATTAAAATCTTTATATACCCAATAGTCCAAATAAATTTAAAATAAAATATTCCAATATGTATAATAAGGTTTAAATTTTCCAAAACAAAATTTGTTTTCTTTTTTATTTTAAAAATAACACTCTTCACACTCGTTCTAGGACACTACTGATCCTATCTCTAAAGAGACATTCTCCTTGGATATTACTAATCCAATCTCTGATGAATTCTTTCGTTTGATTCTAATATGTCATGTTCTCGAGTCTGATACCAACTGAAATGACCCAAACTCGCCCTTACGGGAAAGCCCGGATTGAGTTAAGAACATGACAAATCAGAACACAAACAGAAGAACATTTCATTGCTATTACAACAATTTACATCAGAGTAAAAGAATATACAGAGTATGAGAAAATAATATACATTTGATAAATATTAGAGATTTACAATTTACAATGCAGTGGAAAATAATACAAAACACAACAGAAAGAAATACACGGATACAGAGCATTCCGAATATAGCTCCAGCTGTAAACCAGATCATGTGAATATAATATCTGCAAAACCAAAACTACTAGCTGCCCGTGTGGAAAATAGGGGCACCCAGAGTTTAGGTTAAAACATGAACTCTAGGTCAGTCATGTGACTGGTGTGAGAACTAAAACAATTATTAATTTGATTTTAAAGTTAGGTAAATCAAGGGACCACGCCATATAACACGTAACGGGTTTACCCCCAAGAATACCAGCGCATAAAACAAACAGCGCAATGCTAAATAAAGAACAATGAAGCTATTACAAGACTCATGTCCCATTACACAATGCTACGCAAGCCAGAGGATAGAATTTTACCCTATAATAGCCAAATATGCTTGGTATGCGAAATTTGTCTTTTATTATTACTAGTGCATATATGTTTCAAAAACAATATCAATCATAATGTATCAATCATAGACAACATGAGTGTCCCATGCCACTATGCCGCCATATATAGGTTTACAATTAAAACCGAAATGTCGTATTAGAAATTGGATTCCATCAGTGAACCGAGGCAAGGGATCATCCTCACCGATTCGAGACAATCTAGCCTACCATGTCTCAGGATACAGCCGCAACTGTACCCTTAGGTAACTGCAGGGCCGGTCCACACTAAGTGCAAGGTGGATTCATAACTCCTAAATATGCGTTTTCTCACCCTATGGGGCGTAAATCTGGTCAGTATGTCGACCAGAACATCCATCGACCCCGTAGTGACCGATATAATCGAGGCGCCTCTCTATCCATCAAGTAATATGCAACATCCACATGAGTAAAATGTCTGGGCTCCATACCATGACACCACTCCTAGCTAGAAAGAAACGCGCTGTCCTCCCTGCAGTCCTTCTCCTGTTTCTGGTTCACAACGGGGTGTGAGGCTCGCGAATTAACACTACACAAAGCTATGCAATATTAAAGTCGTGCTTTGATCATCAACCACAAAACTCTTCTTTTCAACAGAAGTCTTGATCCTTTGCATCTCAACATGCCACACAAGAAATTCACGCCATGCGACTGATGTCTATCGATATATAACCTCTGAGCACGTACGTCTCAGAGAAGGGTGTTAAGCAAGAGAATAAATTCTCCGCCACCAAACAAATATATATTTAATAGAGATCAATCAACATAGAATAAAATCCAATGTCAGACACACATCCATTTAGAAGTTCGTTCTGGGTCTGAACGAAACCGGAGGCTCCTTATTCCTCGTCCCATATGTCCAATACAGGAGAGAGGCCCTCGCATATCCGGTCGATCTCCAAATCAGTCTAGACAATCACCGCTTATTACCTTGTCTTGGGTGTACGGATCAATCAAGACATCAGTAATCATCCAAACGATGTGAAGACCTCCGGTCTTCAACCACCGTCTTCATCGTCGACTTATCGTCGAATCACTTATTCAGAATGGGTTTAAACCCGGTCTTTCCGAATAACTCGTGTATATTAGAAACAAGTGCTATAAAAACACAACATACGCCTCATTCCAATCCAGAATATTCTTTTATTCAAATATTCACATCATTATGGAAAGGTTACCATTAATTTTATCAAAGATAAATTCTTTAAATTTATTATTTAATCTTCCTTTGGATATTAAACCAAATTAAGGTTTATCCAAACTAATCGGGATTAGCGCACCTTACCGACGTAATCATTTCTTTTATTAACCCAATCCCAATCTATTCATCCCATGGAGCAAAACTAGTAATACTCCATATCTAACACCACAGTGTTATCGGTAAATTTAACTACCATTTCACGTTCAAATCTAATTAAAGATTTAACTATCGCTTGGAGCAAAACTAGTGATACTCCATTCTCGCCAATTTTCGGAAATTTGATAATTTAAATGATCATATCCTCATTTCGATCTAATTAAAGATTCATTAAAACTCCACTTAGTTTTAATCTTCCCAGAAATCAATATTAAGGATTATTTAACTTTGCAAAATCAAACATGTCGCATCGACAGTCTACAACATACTATTGATTTCTGCCGATATATAACCTCTAAGCTCGTACGTCTTAGAGAAGGGTGTTAAGCAAGAGAATAAATTCTCCGCCACCAAACAGATATATATTTAGCAGAGATCAACCATAGAGTTCGAAATACAATGTTAGGCATGTAATCCTGTCTTAACTGGGTTAAAGAACTAATGTCATTTAAAACATAGTTCACAATAAACCCAAATCACATTCCATTAATTCTGGAATCTTCATGGAAAACAGATCGATATATATATATAATCGATATCAATTTCTGTATCCAACTAATAATATAAATGGAGTAACGACCAATCCTTTTAAATTCCATATATATTGCCAATCTTCCTTCATAGAAGTTCACTTCTATTATTATCAAATCGAATTCCATTCCAATTTTTTGTATTCAATTGGTAAACTTTACTTTGGAAAATTTCCTTTAAATCTAAATCAAAAGATTTATAAATTCCAAATCACATTTCATTGTAAATCGGTTTAAAGAACGGATGTCGTTAAAATCACAGTTCACAATAAACCCAATTCACATTCCCTTTTATTCCAATTATTAAATATAATTGGAAACTCTAATAATCTTAATTAAAAGACCCGCAACTTCCCCGTAAAGGAAAGCGTCGGATAGTTCGAGAACAAACCACAGCAGAACACATATAAAAGAACGTTTCACTGTATATTACAACAATGCATCAGATTACAAGAATTTACAGAGTATAAATGAATATCACACAGAAATATCAGAGATTTAAATTACATTTAAATACATAGCAGCGGAAAATAATACAATACACAACCAGAAGAGATATACGGATACAAAGCTTTCCGGATATCATTCCAGCTGTAAAACCAGGATCCTGTGAATATAAATCTGCAAAACCAAAACTACTAGCTGCCCGTGTCAAAATAAGGGCACCCAGAGTTTAGGTTAAAACAATAAACTCCAGGTCAGTCATGTGACTGGTGTGAGAACTAAAACAGTTATTAATCTTTATTTTAAATCATTAGGTAAATCAAGGGACCTCGCCGTAAAACACGGAACGGGTTTCCTCCCAAGAATACCAGTGCATAAACAACAGCGCAATGCTAAATAAAGAAAAATGAAGCTGTTATAAGACCCAGGTCCTATCACACAATGCAATCGCAAGCCGGGGGATAGGGTTTTCCCTTATAACAGCTAAAGAATGCTTGATACGTTTAAAACAAATCATTTGATACTATTATAAGTGCATAGTGTATAAAACAACTTCAAATCATAAGTATCAATCATAGGCGGCATGGGTACCATATATCATGTCGCCATATATAGGTTTACAAATAAAACCGCAAAGTCACGTATTTGGAAATTGGATTTCCTTCTATGAACCGAGGCAAAAGATAGTCCTCAACCGATTCGAGACTGCCTAGCCCGAGTCTCAGGCAAGCGCGCAGGCAAGCCTTGGAGCGACAGGGCCGGTCCACCGATGTGGATTATTATACCTGAGCACTACGTTTCGCCGCCCTTTGGGGCGTAAGCGAGCCAACGAATGACTCCATCGGACCCGGATCGTCCGATCTAACCGAGGCGCCTCGCAACAGCAACAACCACATAAGTCAAACTCGTCAGGGCGTGTAAAACCACTGACGCCACTTCTAGCTAGGAGGAAACGCAGGCCCTCCCTGAGGTCCGTCTCCCGTTTTTGGTTCATACCGGGTGTGAAACACGCGAGGTAAACGTTACACAAAGCTACGCCACAAAGGCCGTGCTTTGATCATCACCACAAGACTTTGCTTTTCAACAGAAGCCTTGATCATTTGCATCTTAGCATGCCACACAGGCAAACCATCCTATGCAACCGATATCAGTCACACAGAATGAAATCCGATGTCAGACACACAGTCCATTTACAAGTCCGTCCTGGGTCTGAACGAAACCGGAGGCACCTAGTACCCCGCATATCCATCGATCTCCAAGTACGTCTGGACGATCACTAACTGTTTCCATCTTCTTGGGTGTACAGCCCAATCAAGATCATCAGTTATCACCCAAACGACGTGAAGACTTCCGGTCTTCGACCATCGTCTTCATCTTCGACTTATCGTCGTATCAGTTATTCAGAATGGGATGAACCCGGACTTCCCGAATAACTCGCGTATATTTTATAAAAGTGTTACACAAACACAACATACGCCTCATTCCAATTCATTAGTCACTAACCGTAAATTAATCAAGAGAATAATTCCCCAAATATTAACCCCGAAGGCCGAAACCAACATCAGATCAATATCCAGAAAACCCTTCTGCTTGGCTAACCGACAGTTAGTTTCTAAATTTCACGTTCAAATCTAATTAAAGATTTAACTATCGCCTGGAGCAAAACTGGTGATACTCCATTCTCGATCTTTTCAATCTAATTAAAGATTCATTAAAACTCCACTTAGTTTTAATCTGTGACTGGGTTAAAGAATCAGTGTCATTTAAAACACGGTTCACGATAAACCCAAAGTCACATCCCATTAATTATCGGGTTAAAGAACAAGTGTTATTTAAAACACTGTTCACGATAAACCCAAAAATCAATATCCATTCAATTCCAATTAAATATTATTTAATTGGTACACTTCATTAAATCTAAATAAAAAGATTTAATCTTTTCTCAACTGGGTTCAAGAACAGTGTTAGTGAAGACACCATTCACGACAAACCCAAATCACATTCGATTAATTATCGGGTTAAAGAACAAGTGTTATTTAAAACACTGTTCACGATAAACCCAAAAATCAATACCAATTCAATTCCAATTAAATATCATTTAATTGGTACACTTCATTAAATCTAAATAAAAAGATTTAATCTTTTCTCAACTGGGTTCAAGAACAGTGTTAGTGAAGACACCATTCACGACAAACCCAAATCACATTCGATTAATTATCGGGTTAAAGAACAAGTGTTATTTAAAACACTGTTCACGATAAACCCAAAAATCAATACCAATTCAATTCCAATTAAATATCATTTAATTGGTACACTTCATTAAATCTAAATAAAAAGATTTAATCTTTTCTCAACTGGGTTCAAGAACAGTGTTAGTGAAGACACCATTCACGACAAACCCAAATCACATTCGATATTCAATACAAGGCTCTGAATAGAAAATATATCGGCTTATATTCAATATCGAATTCTACGACTAACAAATGTCGTATTGGAAATAACGATATAAATATATATCTTTCAAATTTCCATAACAACACCTGTATAATCACGAATTCCAACATCGAAATATTCCGAAGACAATTTCGATTCAAATCCACTCCAATGCAATCATTGGAAATTTTGGTTATTTTCAAAACCATTTCAAATTCAATTTATTTATTTAAAAATAAATAGAATTATAATTCTAGTTCAAAACTAGTTCATTTCGATAAAAATCTATTTTTATCTTTTCAAATAGGGAGTTTTTCATCCTAATTCTTTCTAAATCATTTCTTATGATTTTACACAAATTATTATTATTTTTAATAATTTTATCAAGGCCCGTACAGTCGATTTCCAACAATGGCCATCGAACTGCACTTACAGCGACCTTTTTCGAATTTGATTTGGACGTATCTCCAAATCCAACCGTTAGATTTCAAATTTCTAACCTTCTTTAGAAAGCCCTTTTCGATACGAACCCAACGGTTCCGGTTTTAGGAGAATCCGACGGTCGGATCTCCCGTAATGTCCGTTTGAAATAAATGGTCGAAATTCGCGAACTGCCGCGGCGCGGCGCGTTCTATTCAGGCCATTATATTATATATATAATATATATTTCGTCGATTTCTATTTAAAACGAATTATATAAATAGTTTTAAATTCGTTTCAAATTCTATTTCAACTTCTATTTCAATTCAAAGCAAAATTGAATTCTTCTTTATAAATTCGTTTAAAAATTCATTTCTATTCAATTCGAATTTCAATTCAATTTGAATTCATTTCAATTTGCTTTCTATTCCATTTGAATTCGTTTTCAATTCAATTCATTTCGAAATCGTTTTCAATTCAATTCATTTCGAAATCGTTTTCAATTCATTTTGAATTCGTTTTCAATTCAATTCATTTCGAAATCGTTTTCAATTCAATTCATTTCGAATTCGTTTTCAATTCAATTCATTTCGAAATCGTTTTCAATTCAATTCATTTCGAAATCGTTTTCTAAAATCGATATAAATATCGTTCACGTCAAAATGGCGTCAATCTAATCAACACGGCTTCATATATTCCTTTATTTTCAAATATTCTATTTCGAATATTTCTTTTTCAAATATTTCTTTTTCAAAACTGGAATGAGGCCCAATCAATTACCATATAAAATTAATTATATGGATTTTCATACAACACATGTATATAATAGCATTGAAAATAATCAACCATCAACCAAAGTGCACTACACTGTATAAGCATCAAATATAGATATTCAACGCTTATAACAGCCTGTCAATCAATCGATCGACATGTTTAATCAATCAGGATGAGTGAACTTCAAATTTCATCCTAACACCCGTGTGGGGTTTCAAACAATCAAACACTGATTTTTTTTAGTTGTGCAGTTGGGCGATGTGTAAAATTTATCGTCCCAATCAATGTCATTCAAATAAGTGTACATAAACAAACCGTCTGGTTTGTAAATGAATATTTATTTTATTCACTTCACGTTAAAAATTATATTTTTAACGATAAAACATTTTATTTCAACCTATGAATTTCTATTCAATTCATTCTTTAAATAAAATGCTATTTTTATTTTTCTAACTTATTTTAGAAAATTTCGGCGGCATAACGGCACGATACTAGAAACGGGACAAGGCCTAGCCTTATCCCCAGTCTAGTGAAGGCCCACGCCATTCACTCATCAATCAAATCAATTTCATTTTGCAAACCACAAAATTTGGAGTAAGGGTCTAACCTAGCCTTACTCCTTCGCCTTATAACGGCGCACGTCTAATCCTAACCAATTTATCGATTCGATTTTTCACATCACAAACCACATTCAAACCAATATCGCAATCAATCACCAAACAATCAAACAAACAAGTCCATGGTCTGTGGACGATTGTGTCGGGTGCTACTAAGCACCGTCTGCATCCTAGTATATATATATAACTAGAAAAATAAATTGAAAGGTGAGAAATTCTCACATATAGCTATCCTAGCTCCACGGCTCTTCATTTGCAGAAGTCTTCGTCGTTTCGCCTTATTGTCACCTTCGTTGTCCGCTTTCACTACATATGTAAAAATCCAATTTTTACTTCGCTATTCCATATATAAAAATCGAATTTTTAGTTCGCTATTTAATATATAAAAATCGAATTTTTAGTTCGCTATTCAATATATAAAAATCGAATTTTTAGTTCGCTATTTAATATATAAAAATCGAATTTTTAGTTCGCTATTTAATATATAAAAATCGAATTTTTAGTTCAAAGTTCAATATATAAAAATCGAATTTTTAGTTCAAAGTTCAATATATAAAAATCGAATTTTTAGTTCAAAGTTCAATATATAAAAATCGAATTTTTATTTCAAAGTTCAATATATAAAAATCGAATTTTTATTTCAAAGTTCAATATATAAAAATCGAATTTTTATTTCAAAAAGTTCAAATCCTTTCCTTTTTAAAATCTAAATCTTTCACTTTTAAAGTTTAAATCTTTTCACCTTTAAAGTTTAAAATAACTTTTTCAAATCAAAGTTTTTAAAATTCCTAAAATCAGTTTTATTCTTTTATTTTAAAATCAGTTTTAACCTTTTATTTTAAAATCAGTTTTAACCTTTTATTTTAAAATCAGTTTTAACCTTTTATTTTAAAATCAGTTTTAACCTTTTCATTTTCAGCTTTATACTTTATAAAAATTTCAGTTTTACTTTAAATAAAATTTCAGTTTTACTTTAAATAAAATTTCAGTTTTACTTTAAATAAAATTTCAGTTTTACTTTAAATAAAATTTCAGTTTTACTTTAAATAAAATTTCAGTTTTACTTTAAATAAAATTTCAGTTTTACTTTAAATAAAATTTCAGTTTTACTTTAAATAAAATTTCAGTTTTACTTTAAATAAAATTTCAGTTTTACTTTAAATAAAATTTCAGTTTTACTTTAAATAAAATTTCAGTTTTACTTTAAATAAAATTTCAGTTTTTAACTTCCTAAAAATTCAGTTTTTAAAATCAACAAAATTTTACAGTTTAAATGAAAATAAGTAAATAAAAAAAACCAAAACTTACAGGGGCTCGTCGAGTGGTCGGGGGGGGCTTCATCGAGGCTTGCAGATCGGAGGGGGGGGCTCGACTTCATCGGCGGCGCTAGGGTTCGGGGGGGGGGGCGCTCGCTGTCCTCGCGTGGAGGAGGGAGGAGGAAAGAGTCGCGAGGGGGAGGAGGCCGAAGAGGGGACAGGGGCTTCAACTGAGTGGCGGGCGATTGGAGGAGGAGGCCGACGCGGGGGTGGCGGCTCCGACGAGGGAAAGGGGCGATTTCGATTTCGTTTCCCTTTTTTTTTTTTTTTTTTTCTTTTTTAGTTTTCTGTAAAAGGAAATCGGGGGGGGGGGCCTGGGTAGTAAAGGGGGAGATAATATTCTTTTTTTTTTTTTTATTTAATTAATAAATTTTATCCTAAAGAGTTGACTTTCACATTCGACCTCGAAACGAGGCCCACCGCCTGTCGTCCATAGCGTTTTACCCCCATTCCGAACACAATGGGATATATATCGCAAGCTGATTTGATTGTTACAATCAGTTTCCGTTAAATTTACATTTAAATCATTATATTGAATTTTAAACGTACATTTCAAATTACCGGGGCCACATACTAACTAGAAAAATTCCAGAAAAATATTTTCTAGCTTCGTATTGACGATACGGTCCTAACAAAACTAGTTTCGTCGAATTCTGAGATCGTTAGAAAAATGGCCATTTTCCAGTCGATTAAAATCAACTGAAACTGGTCAAACGCGTTTTCCTTTGCCACGCTCACATATTGATTCGAAAAATTATGAAATTTGAAATCTAGCAATAATTTGACACTGCGGACCCAACAAAAGTGGTTTCGTCGAAATCCGAGGTCGTTTGCAAAATTACTATTTTTAAGGGCTTTATATATATATAAATATATATAAATTCCACAGCGACTATTTCTAATTTTAAACTGGACATATCTTATCATTTCTAAGATGAAATCTCAGTTTGTTAACTTCGTTACAAAGATATAGTTATACAGATTCAAATATTTCTTGTTTCGTTCAATTCTGACTTATATTGAATTCTGTATATTCATTTGAAATTAGAAATCGAATTTTCGAACTACCGCGCCATTTTCAATTCTATTTATAATTATATATGATTATTATATATTCTAACGACGACGTATATAAATATATTCGTTCGAATTCTATTCAAAATAAATTTTTCGACGATATTATTTAAAATAATTCCTTTTAAATAATCAAAATTCGCTAAAATCGCCAAAATAAAAATTTTAAACTGGCCCAGATTTTCCGGGTTGTTACAATCTCCCCCACTTAAAACTTTTCGTCCCCGAAAAGGAACAAAGTCGAAAGTGGTTTGATTATTCAACACTATATTCGATCTGGCTTCCATTCTCCAACTCTTTAGTTTCTGAGAATTTTCAAAACTTCTCAAAAATTTGGCTAACACCCTAAATTTTTGAAAAATTTCGCCATAACCTCCCCTGCACCGGGAGCATCGGGGAATTTCAAATAGCTTCCCCGGTCCTTCAGATCTCAAAAAGAAAAAGAAAAAGCCAAGCGGCTAGCCAATAGGCTCACAAAATCATCATCACCCAAACAAAACAGGAAATTATGTAGTAAACATGTACCTATTTGTCGGGCAAACAAATTTTATTCTTCGGCTCTAGCCTCTTTGCTATGACCTGTTCAATGTAAGCATATGTATATGCAAGCAAATGCGACCAATTTTCAATACAGTTCAATATTTGGTTTAGTTAGGCATAAAGGTTCAAAATTATCAAACAATTAAACAAACAACACAAACATCAATCAATTAGTGAATTAACGTTTCAAATTGATAATTTTGATACATAGTCAAAAATCAGATTTTTGATGTCAAATCACCACAATAGGCCTTATCTAATTTTGGTTCTCACACCAGTCAATAGGAAATATATAGAAATCTCACTTTCGTCGCTCGAAAATAAATACTGGCGACAGTGCCCCATCACCAGAATCATTCCCGGGCACTAGAGGGATTCTATATCTACCCAATATATTAAAACTTCGAATACACGTTTGCAAGACATATATGCAAAATCTTTATATATCGGATTGTCCTAATTAATATAAAATAAATAATCAAATACGAATAATTGATTTAAATTTTCAAAACGAAATTTGTTTTCATTTGAAAAATATACTCTTCACACTCGTTCTAGGATACTACTGATCCTATCTCTAACGAGTCATTCTCGTTGGATATTACTAATCCAATATCTGATGAATTCTTTCGTAAGGTTCTAATGTGTCTTGTTCTCTGAGCTTTGTAAACCAAAGCTCTGATACCACGTGTGAAGACCCGCAACCTCCCCGTAAAGGAAAGCGTCGGATAGTTCGAGAACAAACCACAGCAGAACACATATAAAAGAACGTTTCACTGTATATTACAACAATGCATCAGATTACAAGAATTTACAGAGTATAAATGAATATCACACAGAAATATCAGAGATTTAAATTACATTTAAATACATAGCAGCGGAAAATAATACAATACACAACCAGAAGAGATATACGGATACAAAGCTTTCCGGATATCATTCCAGCTGTAAAACCAGGATCCTGTGAATATAAATCTGCAAAACCAAAACTACTAGCTGCCCGTGTCAAAATAAGGGCACCCAGAGTTTAGGTTAAAACAATAAACTCCAGGTCAGTCATGTGACTGGTGTGAGAACTAAAACAGTTATTAATCTTTATTTTAAATCATTAGGTAAATCAAGGGACCTCGCCGTAAAACACGGAACGGGTTTCCTCCCAAGAATACCAGTGCATAAACAACAGCGCAATGCTAAATAAAGAAAAATGAAGCTGTTATAAGACCCAGGTCCTATCACACAATGCAATCGCAAGCCGGGGGATAGGGTTTTCCCTTATAACAGCTAAAGAATGCTTGATACGTTTAAAACAAATCATTTGATACTATTATAAGTGCATAGTGTATAAAACAACTTCAAATCATAAGTATCAATCATAGGCGGCATGGGTACCATATATCATGTCGCCATATATAGGTTTACAAATAAAACCGCAAAGTCACGTATTTGGAAATTGGATTTCCTTCTATGAACCGAGGCAAAAGATAGTCCTCAACCGATTCGAGACTGCCTAGCCCGAGTCTCAGGCAAGCGCGCAGGCAAGCCTTGGAGCGACAGGGCCGGTCCACCGATGTGGATTATTATACCTGAGCACTACGTTTCGCCGCCCTTTGGGGCGTAAGCGAGCCAACGAATGACTCCATCGGACCCGGATCGTCCGATCTAACCGAGGCGCCTCGCAACAGCAACAACCACATAAGTCAAACTCGTCAGGGCGTGTAAAACCACTGACGCCACTTCTAGCTAGGAGGAAACGCAGGCCCTCCCTGAGGTCCGTCTCCCGTTTTTGGTTCATACCGGGTGTGAAACACGCGAGGTAAACGTTACACAAAGCTACGCCACAAAGGCCGTGCTTTGATCATCACCACAAGACTTTGCTTTTCAACAGAAGCCTTGATCATTTGCATCTTAGCATGCCACACAGGCAAACCATCCTATGCAACCGATATCAGTCACACAGAATGAAATCCGATGTCAGACACACAGTCCATTTACAAGTCCGTCCTGGGTCTGAACGAAACCGGAGGCACCTAGTACCCCGCATATCCATCGATCTCCAAGTACGTCTGGACGATCACTAACTGTTTCCATCTTCTTGGGTGTACAGCCCAATCAAGATCATCAGTTATCACCCAAACGACGTGAAGACTTCCGGTCTTCGACCATCGTCTTCATCTTCGACTTATCGTCGTATCAGTTATTCAGAATGGGATGAACCCGGACTTCCCGAATAACTCGCGTATATTTTATAAAAGTGTTACACAAACACAACATACGCCTCATTCCAATTCATTAGTCACTAACCGTAAATTAATCAAGAGAATAATTCCCCAAATATTAACCCCGAAGGCCGAAACCAACATCAGATCAATATCCAGAAAACCCTTCTGCTTGGCTAACCGACAGTTAGTTTCTAAATTTCACGTTCAAATCTAATTAAAGATTTAACTATCGCCTGGAGCAAAACTGGTGATACTCCATTCTCGATCTTTTCAATCTAATTAAAGATTCATTAAAACTCCACTTAGTTTTAATCTGTGACTGGGTTAAAGAATCAGTGTCATTTAAAACACGGTTCACGATAAACCCAAAGTCACATCCCATTAATTATCGGGTTAAAGAACAAGTGTTATTTAAAACACTGTTCACGATAAACCCAAAAATCAATATCCATTCAATTCCAATTAAATATTATTTAATTGGTACACTTCATTAAATCTAAATAAAAAGATTTAATCTTTTCTCAACTGGGTTCAAGAACAGTGTTAGTGAAGACACCATTCACGACAAACCCAAATCACATTCGATTAATTATCGGGTTAAAGAACAAGTGTTATTTAAAACACTGTTCACGATAAACCCAAAAATCAATACCAATTCAATTCCAATTAAATATCATTTAATTGGTACACTTCATTAAATCTAAATAAAAAGATTTAATCTTTTCTCAACTGGGTTCAAGAACAGTGTTAGTGAAGACACCATTCACGACAAACCCAAATCACATTCGATTAATTATCGGGTTAAAGAACAAGTGTTATTTAAAACACTGTTCACGATAAACCCAAAAATCAATACCAATTCAATTCCAATTAAATATCATTTAATTGGTACACTTCATTAAATCTAAATAAAAAGATTTAATCTTTTCTCAACTGGGTTCAAGAACAGTGTTAGTGAAGACACCATTCACGACAAACCCAAATCACATTCGATATTCAATACAAGGCTCTGAATAGAAAATATATCGGCTTATATTCAATATCGAATTCTACGACTAACAAATGTCGTATTGGAAATAACGATATAAATATATATCTTTCAAATTTCCATAACAACACCTGTATAATCACGAATTCCAACATCGAAATATTCCGAAGACAATTTCGATTCAAATCCACTCCAATGCAATCATTGGAAATTTTGGTTATTTTCAAAACCATTTCAAATTCAATTTATTTATTTAAAAATAAATAGAATTATAATTCTAGTTCAAAACTAGTTCATTTCGATAAAAATCTATTTTTATCTTTTCAAATAGGGAGTTTTTCATCCTAATTCTTTCTAAATCATTTCTTATGATTTTACACAAATTATTATTATTTTTAATAATTTTATCAAGGCCCGTACAGTCGATTTCCAACAATGGCCATCGAACTGCACTTACAGCGACCTTTTTCGAATTTGATTTGGACGTATCTCCAAATCCAACCGTTAGATTTCAAATTTCTAACCTTCTTTAGAAAGCCCTTTTCGATACGAACCCAACGGTTCCGGTTTTAGGAGAATCCGACGGTCGGATCTCCCGTAATGTCCGTTTGAAATAAATGGTCGAAATTCGCGAACTGCCGCGGCGCGGCGCGTTCTATTCAGGCCATTATATTATATATATAATATATATTTCGTCGATTTCTATTTAAAACGAATTATATAAATAGTTTTAAATTCGTTTCAAATTCTATTTCAACTTCTATTTCAATTCAAAGCAAAATTGAATTCTTCTTTATAAATTCGTTTAAAAATTCATTTCTATTCAATTCGAATTTCAATTCAATTTGAATTCATTTCAATTTGCTTTCTATTCCATTTGAATTCGTTTTCAATTCAATTCATTTCGAAATCGTTTTCAATTCAATTCATTTCGAAATCGTTTTCAATTCATTTTGAATTCGTTTTCAATTCAATTCATTTCGAAATCGTTTTCAATTCAATTCATTTCGAATTCGTTTTCAATTCAATTCATTTCGAAATCGTTTTCAATTCAATTCATTTCGAAATCGTTTTCTAAAATCGATATAAATATCGTTCACGTCAAAATGGCGTCAATCTAATCAACACGGCTTCATATATTCCTTTATTTTCAAATATTCTATTTCGAATATTTCTTTTTCAAATATTTCTTTTTCAAAACTGGAATGAGGCCCAATCAATTACCATATAAAATTAATTATATGGATTTTCATACAACACATGTATATAATAGCATTGAAAATAATCAACCATCAACCAAAGTGCACTACACTGTATAAGCATCAAATATAGATATTCAACGCTTATAACAGCCTGTCAATCAATCGATCGACATGTTTAATCAATCAGGATGAGTGAACTTCAAATTTCATCCTAACACCCGTGTGGGGTTTCAAACAATCAAACACTGATTTTTTTTAGTTGTGCAGTTGGGCGATGTGTAAAATTTATCGTCCCAATCAATGTCATTCAAATAAGTGTACATAAACAAACCGTCTGGTTTGTAAATGAATATTTATTTTATTCACTTCACGTTAAAAATTATATTTTTAACGATAAAACATTTTATTTCAACCTATGAATTTCTATTCAATTCATTCTTTAAATAAAATGCTATTTTTATTTTTCTAACTTATTTTAGAAAATTTCGGCGGCATAACGGCACGATACTAGAAACGGGACAAGGCCTAGCCTTATCCCCAGTCTAGTGAAGGCCCACGCCATTCACTCATCAATCAAATCAATTTCATTTTGCAAACCACAAAATTTGGAGTAAGGGTCTAACCTAGCCTTACTCCTTCGCCTTATAACGGCGCACGTCTAATCCTAACCAATTTATCGATTCGATTTTTCACATCACAAACCACATTCAAACCAATATCGCAATCAATCACCAAACAATCAAACAAACAAGTCCATGGTCTGTGGACGATTGTGTCGGGTGCTACTAAGCACCGTCTGCATCCTAGTATATATATATAACTAGAAAAATAAATTGAAAGGTGAGAAATTCTCACATATAGCTATCCTAGCTCCACGGCTCTTCATTTGCAGAAGTCTTCGTCGTTTCGCCTTATTGTCACCTTCGTTGTCCGCTTTCACTACATATGTAAAAATCGAATTTTTACTTCGCTATTCCATATATAAAAATCGAATTTTTAGTTCGCTATTTAATATATAAAAATCGAATTTTTAGTTCGCTATTCAATATATAAAAATCGAATTTTTAGTTCGCTATTTAATATATAAAAATCGAATTTTTAGTTCGCTATTTAATATATAAAAATCGAATTTTTAGTTCAAAGTTCAATATATAAAAATCGAATTTTTAGTTCAAAGTTCAATATATAAAAATCGAATTTTTAGTTCAAAGTTCAATATATAAAAATCGAATTTTTATTTCAAAGTTCAATATATAAAAATCGAATTTTTATTTCAAAGTTCAATATATAAAAATCGAATTTTTATTTCAAAAAGTTCAAATCCTTTCCTTTTTAAAATCTAAATCTTTCACTTTTAAAGTTTAAATCTTTTCACCTTTAAAGTTTAAAATAACTTTTTCAAATCAAAGTTTTTAAAATTCCTAAAATCAGTTTTATTCTTTTATTTTAAAATCAGTTTTAACCTTTTATTTTAAAATCAGTTTTAACCTTTTATTTTAAAATCAGTTTTAACCTTTTATTTTAAAATCAGTTTTAACCTTTTCATTTTCAGCTTTATACTTTATAAAAATTTCAGTTTTACTTTAAATAAAATTTCAGTTTTACTTTAAATAAAATTTCAGTTTTACTTTAAATAAAATTTCAGTTTTACTTTAAATAAAATTTCAGTTTTACTTTAAATAAAATTTCAGTTTTACTTTAAATAAAATTTCAGTTTTACTTTAAATAAAATTTCAGTTTTACTTTAAATAAAATTTCAGTTTTACTTTAAATAAAATTTCAGTTTTACTTTAAATAAAATTTCAGTTTTACTTTAAATAAAATTTCAGTTTTACTTTAAATAAAATTTCAGTTTTACTTTAAATAAAATTTCAGTTTTTAACTTCCTAAAAATTCAGTTTTTAAAATCAACAAAATTTTACAGTTTAAATGAAAATAAGTAAATAAAAAAAACCAAAACTTACAGGGGCTCATCGAGTGGTCGGGGGGGGCTTCATCGAGGCTTGCAGATCGGAGGGGGGGGCTCGACTTCATCGGCGGCGCTAGGGTTCGGGGGGGGGCGCTCGCTGTCCTCGCGTGGAGGAGGGAGGAGGAAAGAGTCGCGAGGGGGAGGAGGCCGAAGAGGGGACAGGGGCTTCAACTGAGTGGCGGGCGATTGGAGGAGGAGGCCGACGCGGGGGTGGCGGCTCCGACGAGGGAAAGGGGCGATTTCGATTTCGTTTCCCTTTTTTTTTTTTTTTTTTTCTTTTTTAGTTTTCTGTAAAAGGAAATCGGGGGGGGGGGCCTGGGTAGTAAAGGGGGAGATAATATTCTTTTTTTTTTTTTTATTTAATTAATAAATTTTATCCTAAAGAGTTGACTTTCACATTCGACCTCGAAACGAGGCCCACCGCCTGTCGTCCATAGCGTTTTACCCCCATTCCGAACACAATGGGATATATATCGCAAGCTGATTTGATTGTTACAATCAGTTTCCGTTAAATTTACATTTAAATCATTATATTGAATTTTAAACGTACATTTCAAATTACCGGGGCCACATACTAACTAGAAAAATTCCAGAAAAATATTTTCTAGCTTCGTATTGACGATACGGTCCTAACAAAACTAGTTTCGTCGAATTCTGAGATCGTTAGAAAAATGGCCATTTTCCAGTCGATTAAAATCAACTGAAACTGGTCAAACGCGTTTTCCTTTGCCACGCTCACATATTGATTCGAAAAATTATGAAATTTGAAATCTAGCAATAATTTGACACTGCGGACCCAACAAAAGTGGTTTCGTCGAAATCCGAGGTCGTTTGCAAAATTACTATTTTTAAGGGCTTTATATATATATAAATATATATAAATTCCACAGCGACTATTTCTAATTTTAAACTGGACATATCTTATCATTTCTAAGATGAAATCTCAGTTTGTTAACTTCGTTACAAAGATATAGTTATACAGATTCAAATATTTCTTGTTTCGTTCAATTCTGACTTATATTGAATTCTGTATATTCATTTGAAATTAGAAATCGAATTTTCGAACTACCGCGCCATTTTCAATTCTATTTATAATTATATATGATTATTATATATTCTAACGACGACGTATATAAATATATTCGTTCGAATTCTATTCAAAATAAATTTTTCGACGATATTATTTAAAATAATTCCTTTTAAATAATCAAAATTCGCTAAAATCGCCAAAATAAAAATTTTAAACTGGCCCAGATTTTCCGGGTTGTTACAGGGTTCAAGAATAGTGTTGCTGAAAACACCACTCATGACAAACCCAAAATCCAATTCTTTTATTCAATTCCAATTAAATATTAATTAATTGGAAAACTTCACTAAATCTTAATTAAAAGATTTATTCTTTTCTCAACTAGGTTTAAGAACATTGTTATTTGAGACACCGTTCACGACAAACTCAAAATCCAATTCGATATCAAATGCAAGGCTCTGAATAGAAATTATATCGGCTTATATTCAATATCAAATTCTAAAACCAACAAATATCGTATTGGAAATAACGATATAACTATATCGCCCAAATTTCCATACCAATATCCGTATAATTGCGAAATCCAACATCGAAATATTCCGAAGTTTATTTCCATTCAAGTCCACTCCAATTCATATATTGGAAATTCTGGTTATATTAAAACCATTCACAAACCCAATTAATTTTATTTAAAAATTATTGGATTTCAAATCTAGTTAATAACTAGTTCATTTTGATAAAAAATATATTTTTATCTTTACAAATGTGGAATTTTTCATCCTAATTCTTTCCAAATCATTTATTATGATTTTACACAAATTATCAATATTTTTAACAATTTTATTATGGCCCTTTCAGTCGATTTCCATAAACGGTCATCGAACTGCACTTATAGCGACCTTTTCCAAATTTGACTTGGTCATAATTCCAAATCCAACCGTTAGATTTCATTTCTCTTATATTCGTTGGAAACCTCTTTTCGATATGAATCCAACGATTCGGACTTTAGGAGAATCCGAAGTCGGATCTCCCGTAATGTCAATACGATGTCAATGGTCGAAATTCGCGAACGGTCGCGGCGCGTTCTATTCAGGTCATTAAATGTATATATAATATATATATTATATATATTTCATCGATTTCCATTTAAAACGTATTTTATAAATCATTTAAATATTCGTTTTAATACGATTCTAACTTCATTTTCAATTTTGAATCAAAATTGAATATTCTATATCATTATAATATATAAATGATAATATTTTCAAAATATCAGGTTTTGAAATCGTTTCATTTTCGATATTCATTATAAAAATGAATAAAATCAATATAAATATCGTTCACGTTATAATGGCGTAAATCTGATCAACATGGCTTATATCTTTCAATATTTTCGTGTCCACGAAAAATCGGACATCAAAATCATATTTTGTCCTTTACAAAATATTATTTTAAAATATTCGCTATTTCAAAATATTCGTTATTTTAAAATATTCGTTCTTTCTGAACTGGAATTAGACACGGTCAATTACCATATAATGTTATTTATACGCATTTCATACACACATGTACACAACAATAATTATACACAGTCAACCATCATCCAGAGTGCATCACATAACTGCATAAGCATTAAATATAATTAATTAACGCTAACAAAGTCTGTCAACCAATCGATTGACATACAACTAAATATTGGGATTAATGTATATCCAATATCATCCCAATACCCATGTGGGGTTTTCAAACAACAAATACTGATTATTATTTGTGCAGTTGGGCAATGTGTAAAATTTATTATTCCAATCAGTATCAATTAAATAGGTGTACATAAACAAATCGTCCGATTTATAAATGAATATTTATTTTCAACACATGACCATTTTATATGGTTCATATATTCAATAAAAATTTATATTTTTATTGTTTAAATATTTTATTCCATACATGAATATTTTATATATTTAATTCATTCAGTAAAAATGATATTTTAATTGTTCAAATATTTTGTTCCATACATGAATATTTTATATAATTATTCATTTAGTAAAAATGAAATTTTTATTGTTTAAATAATTTATTCCATACATGAATATTTTATAAATTTTATTCATTCAATAAAACTGATATTTTTATTGTTCAAATATTTTATTCCATACAATAAACACAGCACAGTCGGTTCATTCCAAAAAAACAATCATGGTTTGTATAGTCAATGGTGTCGGGTGCTGCTAAGCACCGTTTGCATCCTAGTATTTATTTAACTGTAAATAAATTGAGTGAGAAAGAGTTCTCACTGTCGGTTTCCACTCCGCCACTTTTATTTCTGAATTTCTGAACAGTCTGAATTTGAATTTGCTCGAAATTCTAACGTGCTCCAATTTGGACCCAGTTAGTTTGGTTGCGTAGCTCTCGTCCCCACAATCGCAACGGACCTAGTTTCCGCGATTTGGACCTCGTATGAAAAAGATATTGGTTTTTAAACATCGGGATAATTAAACAAGTAATAAATTTAATTAATTATAAAATTAACCTTTTTATAATGCTTTGCAAAAAAAGTCCTGTCGTTTCCCTTTTCTTCTTCTTTCAATCTGTTGTACGCGTTCGAACCCACTAGTGAAAAACTAGGGTTCCACCTCGATGCTGCTATGACCACCGCGAGCCAGATCTGCGACTTCCACGAGGACCGTCGTCACCTGCTCCTCCTTCCCCAGCGATGGCTCGCCGCTGGAGTTCCCCAGGTGGCTAGAATCCACCTCGATATGCACCGTGTTTGGAGTGTAAAATCGAGCTCCGTAATCGTCGAGGATCCATGAAACTGGTACGGATTTGATGCTCATGCGAAGCTCTTTGATTTTGCCTTTGAATGTTTGGAGGATTGTTGAGCGGATTTCACGAAAAATTGAAATGAAAATCTAAAAACACTGGTCGTTCGTTGAATGAGAGGCGGCTGACCCTTTTCTGGCTTTTATAGAAATTTTTATTATATTTTATTTTTATTTAATTCATTTAATACTTGTTTATCTATCGAACTCTAAAACTGTGACGGCCGGGAATTTCGCTCGATCTGAATCAGTCGTTAAACCGATCTAGACCGTTCGAAACCCCTGATCGTTTTGAGAACAACACACAAATGAACGCAGATGGAAGAACATTTCGTTGTTATTACAACAATTCCATCAGATACAAGAATATACAGAGTATAATTGAATAAATTACATTCGATAAATATCAGAGATTACAATAAATTACATAGCAGCGGAAAAATATACAAAACACAACTGAAAGTGATACACGGATACAGAGCTTTCCGAGCATCGTTCCAGCTGTAAATCAGGATTTTGTGAATATAAATCTGCAAAACCAAAACTACTAGCTGCTCGTGTCGAAAATGAGGGCACCCAGAGTTTAGGTTAAAACAATAAACTCCAGGTCAGTCATGTGACTGGTGCGAGAACTAAAACAGTTATTTAAAACTTTACTTTAAAAGAGAGTAATTCAAGGGACCACGCCGTATAACACGGAACGGGTTTCCTCCCAAGAATACTAGTGCATAGAATAAACAACGCAATGCTTTTTCGAAAAATGAAGCTATTATAAGACCCAGGTCCCATCACACAATGCAACGCAAGCCGGAGGATAGGGTTTTCCCTTATAATAGCCAAACATGCTTGGTACGTTTAAAACAAATCATTTGATACTATAATAAGTGTATAGTGTCAAAACAATTTCAATCATAAATATAAATCATAGTCGGCATAACATCCCATGCTACTATGTTGCCATACTAGGCTCTATAAATAAAGCCGAAATACACGTATTGGAAATTGGATTTCCGTCATGAGTCGAGGCAAGGGGAAAGCTCCTCTCCGCTTTCGAGACACTCTAGCAAATGTCTCAGGACTACACACTCTGGCCAATCCTGGATCTTCAGGGCCTGTCCTCACTTACGTTAGAGGATTATTTATTCCTGAACACACGTTTCCCGGTCCTTACAGACATAAAATCGAGGCGCCTCATCCAACAACCACATAGGTGAAAAGTATATAAATGTCAGGGCTGGTAAGTCACTGACACCACCAAAGCTAGAAAGAAACGTCGTGCTCTCCCTGCAGTCCGTATCCCATTTTTGACTCATACCGAGGTGTGAGGCTCGCGAATTCACGTCATACACAAAGCTACGCCACAAAGGCCGTGCTTTGATCATCAACCACAAGACTTTGCTTTTCAACAGAAGCCTTGATCCATGCATCTCAGCGTGTCACACAGGAAATTCATGCCATGCGATTGATATCTATCGATATATAACCTCTAAGCTCGTACGTCTCAGAGAAGGGCGTTAAGCAAGAGAATAAATTCTCCTCCGCCAAACAGATATATATTTAACAGAAATCAATCAACACAGAATAAAATCCAATGTCAGACACACAATCCATTTACAAATCCGTTCTGGGTCTGAACGAAACCGGAGGCACTTTCCTCGCATATCCATCCGTCTCCAAGTACTTCTGGACGACCACCAACTATTTCCATCCTCTTGGGTGTACAGCCAAATCAGGATCGTTAGTAATTATCCAAACGATGTGAAGACTTCCGATCTTCAACCACCGTCTTCATCTTCGACTTATCATCGAATCGGTTATTCAGAATGGGTATAAACCCGGCCTTTCCGAACAACCCGCGTATATTAAAAACAAATGTTACATAAACACAACATACGCCTCATTCCAATTCAGCAGTCACTAACCGTAAATTTCATATCCTTAGGGAAAGGTTCCCATTAATTTCATCCAAGATAAATTCTTTTAAAATTTATCCTTTAATCTTCCTTTGGATGTCATTTCAAACCAAATTATGGTTTTTCAAACTAGTCGAGATTAACGAATCACACCGAAGTAATTATTTATTTTATTTCCCAATCCCAACCTATTCATCCCATGAAGCAAAACTGGTAGTATTCCATATCTAATACCATGGTGTTATCGGTAAAATTAATTACCATTCCACGTTCAAATCTAATTAAAGATTTAACTATCTCTTTGGAGCAAAACTGGTGATACTCCATTCTCGCTCAATTTCTAGATTTGATAATTTAAATTATCAATTTACGTTTCAATCTAATTGCAGATTCATTAAAACTCCCTTTTCTGGGTTAAAGAACCAATGTCATTTAAAACACAGTTCTCGATAAACCCAAATCACATTCTATTTATTAGCGGGTTAAAGAACTAGTGTTATTTAAAACACAGTTCACGATAAACCCACGAATCAACTCTATTTAAAACCCATTTCAAATCCAATTTATTTATTTAAAAATAAATGGGTTTTAATCTCAGTTCAAAACTAGTTCATTTCGATAAAAATCTATTTTTATCTTTTCAAATATGGAGTTTTTCATCCCAATTTTTCCCAAATCATTTCTTATGATTTTACACAAATTATTACTATTTTTAATAATTTTATCAAGGCCCGTACAGTCGATTTCCAACAACGGCCATCGAATTGCACTTACAGCGATCTTTTTCAAATTTGATTTGGACGTATCTCCAAATCCAACCGTTAGATTTCAAATTTCTAATATTACAAAGCTCTTTTCGATACGAACCCAACGTTTCCGGTTTTAGGAGAATCCGACGGTCGGATCTCCCGTATTGTCCGTTTGAAATAAATGGTCGAAATTCACGAACTATCGCGGCGCGGCGCGTTCTATTCAGGCCATTATATAATATATAAAATATATATAATATATATTTCGTCGATTTCTATTTAAAACTAATTATATAATTAGTTTTAAATTCGTTTCAAAAACAATTTCAACTTCCATTTCAATTCAAATCAAAATTGAATTCTTCCTTATAAATTCGTTTTAAAATTCATTTCTATTCAATTCAAACTTCAATTCAATTTGAATTCATTTCAATTCGTTTTCAATTCAATTCAAATTCGTTTTTTATTCGATTCAATTCAAATTCGTTTTCTATTCGATTCAATTCAAATTCGTTTTCTATTCAATTCATTTCAAATTCGTTTCATATTCAATTCATTTCAAATTCGTTTCATATTCAATTCATTTCAAATTTGTTATATATCCATTTCAATTCAAATTTGTTTCATGTTCAATTCATTTCAAATTCGTTTCATATTCAATTCATTTCAAAGTCGTTTCATATTCAATTCATTTCAAATTCGTTTCATATTCAATTCATTTCAAATTTGTTATATATTCATTTCAATTATAAAAACAAATATAATCGATATAAATATCATTCACGTCAAAATAGCGCATCTCTAATCAACACGGCTTTATATTAAACAAATGGATCTATATTTCTTTCAATACACGACTCTATATCTTTGTCAACACACGACTAATCTCAATGAATGAGTACCGTCCATGTGTGACTATCTTTGTTATTTAATATATTTTATAAAAATAAAGATGTAAATTTTATTGTTAAAATATTTCGTTCAACACATGACTAATCTCAACGGATGAGTACTGTCAACACACGAACCTTTATATTATAATTTTCTTTATTTTCTAAATTGGAATGAGGCCCAATCAATTACCATATAAAGTTAATTATATGGATTCCATTCAACACATGTATATAATAGCAATGATAAATAATCAACCATCATCCAAAATGCACTACACTGTATAAGCATCAAATATAGATATATAATGCTTATAACAGCCTGTCAATCAATCGATCAACATATTTAATCAATCAGGATGAGTGAACTTCAAATTTCATCCCAACACCCGTGTGGGGTTTCAAATCAACAAACACAGATTTTATTTGTGCAGTTGGGCGATGTGTAAAATTTATCGTCCCAATCAATGTCCTTTGTAACACCCCGCCTCCGTTAGGGTCACTCGCAAGGGAATGCACTAGCTTTAGAGGGGCATTATTGGTAAACATGCACAGAAATATCACAAGACAGAACATATAAAATAGCGGAAGTAAAATCAAACTTTCATAAACATTAATAATTAAGGTCTAAAGCCTTTTACATCAGAGTACATCAAAACCTGTCTTGCAATAGTAAAGAAGCATAAAGACTTTTTCATAAACTTATTCCCCAAGTAAAAACAGTAAAGTAGCCATAGCCAAGAAAAGTCCAAGCCATCCATGATGACCTTCAAGCAGAAGAAGTCCGAACTAAACTACAGTATTTCCTCCCTGTAACCTGGGGGGAAACGGAAGAAAAGAGGCGAAACAAAAAGGGTCAGTCAAAAAGACTGTGTAAGCCCTATCTACTATCAGCATAAAAACTAGTAAAGTTATCTGACATGAGAAACTAAGATGAACATAAGCATGATGACAAGATAGATAAGCTAAATCAAAATAACATGATGAACTACTGAACTCAGATAAACTAAAGTGTCATAATAAATTACGATGTCAAGATAAGACAAGGTATCCCATCGTCAAGTTCCTGTCAAGTATAATATCCCCAAGATATCTATCACGTATAACGCCCCATGGTATCTATCCTGTACATCTGCTCTGCACCTACCGTACTAGTATCCCCACCATATCATGTGTTAACCATGAATCACCTTTACTCAAAAGTCGTGTAATGGTCTATGTCAACCTAACATACGGCATATGTAGGTTACTCAACTCGTATGTTTTGTTCCATGTAAATGTCCAGTCCCTTGCCGTAGACCATACGGGCTTTCCCATGAGATTCTATATTACTTTAACATAGTTCTGTGATCCTTAAGATAGGTTTGGACTGTTACCCTAAACCTAGCTAGGGTCTCCCAACCTGAATTATCGTTTGTACAACTAGGACTTATGCTACCTAGGGCTACTAGGGATTACGCTTACCTATTGCACGTTTTCGTATCTCGGTTTTGGTTCAACCACCCAGGGCCACTAGGATTTACGCTAACCGTCAACCGCGCCCTTTTTACCACGCATTCATCGTGAATCGTTTTTCCATGACTATATGCACATGTATCACATCGTGCCATCCGAGTCCTGTCACAGGGCAGACCAGGAAATACAGGACTCGGTCGGGAGCTTTCGATTTATCTGCCGATGCAGATGCTAAGGTCTGTTTTTCTATACGTGGCTATGGTCCCACGCGACCCCTCCCTCAACTAGCGAAAGACAAGACAGGATAAATCCTGTATGAGAACACACTACTGGCCAACCCACAATCTAGCCCGACCGCAACCATAATTAGATAGCAATTATGGTCTTTTGGGTGTTCTCTGCCTTTCCGTACGTACACGCTTGACCAAAGATGGTAGGTAGCCTGACGAAATGCTATCTATGGTACGACCGTGTATCGTCGACTATCCCCTATCCATCCCCGTCTTTAGGTCGCTCGCATAGCAACCAAGGCATACTCTTGGCTCTTCTAATGCAGACCTTAACCTCTCATGAGCCTAGTATAATCACCTGGCAGCTCACAGAGGGATACCAATAATATCCTCACGTTCCCCGAAGCCGCTGCTTCGTCACCCAGTTCGCTGGAGCCTTTATCTAAATCAGATACTTGCTCCTACTCGTATACTTAAATGATGACCTACCGTATCAGGTTACTCATCTATCTATGAACTGGTCTAAATTTCCTTGACTGAGAATCATTACTTAGTTATTCCTCAACTAAGGTGTACCACTTAGCCTTATTCCCGTTATCCTTGTTAACTACGGTTATCCACCTAATCCTCAGAACTAGGGTTTACATAATGGATTAAGTGTCACTTAAGTTCATGACTTAACCCGTCTACAAATCATGTCAAAATTGGCTAAGTATCCAAGTCCAAGACTTAACCCTACAAACCATGTTCACGTTGGTTAAGTATATTAAGCAATTCACGACTTAACCCCGTCCAATTATCATTCCAGATTGGTTAAGTATATATTAACTTGACCCTATCAATTTTCTTAGTCAAATCGGTCAAGTGTATTCAAGCGATTCGTGACTTAGCCTTATCATGTTTTCACGTTAGATTGGTTAAGTATAGGTTAACTTAACCTCAATAAATTCACGAGTTAGATTGGTTAAGTATAGGTCACTTAACCACCTCAATCATCATGTTAGATTAGTTAAGTGTTCAACTTAACTCCATTAAACTACCAAGTGGGATTAATTAAGTCTAGGCTAACTTAACCCCATCCGATTTCCATGCTTAGACTAGTGGAGTCTAATCTCATCCATTAACTGTATTTTTCGGTTAAGTGTCATTAAGAAAACTTACTTAACCTTCCCCAAATTATCGTGTTGGATTGGTTAAGTGTTGGTTAACTTAACCCCGTCCACTAATCGTATAAAAATGGTTAAGTGTCATTAGGCAAATCAAATTACTTAACCTACCCAACCTTGTCATGTTCTGTTAAGTATCATTAGCCTAATCCATTTACTTAACCCATTTGTCCATGTCATATTTGGTTAAGCGTCATTAATCAAATTATCTTAACCCTATCATGTGACATTAATTACTTAATGCACCTCAACCTCTCACATTAGACTTTGTTGCGGTTACTAGTTAAGCCGGTCGGTTCCGGGTAGCTTTACACCACAACTTGGTCTAACCTCGGGTTTAAGCACAACTTGACCAACTTCTCACATTGGGTCCTATTGTTTGCAACTACTAGTTAGGCCGGTCGGTTCCGGGTAGTTTTACGTTGCAAACTCAACCCAACCTCGAGTTGGCCACACTTATATTATCTAAGTGTCACGTCCATCATGTTTCCAAAACATGTTACAAGTTTTCAAGCATTTGGGTAGACCTAACTTAACAGGTAAATTCCCAAAGGGTAGACCTAACTTAATAGGTAAATTCCCAAGCTTATGTTTTCAAGCATACTTACATGTTAACTTCCATGTTATATTTCAAGTCATGTTTTCAAGTATAAACACATGTCATATTTAACGTTACGTATTGTCATGTTTATACCCATTTACCCAAATCATGTTCATGTCATTATGTTTTCCCATAATGTGACCCCCAACGCTTTTGAACTCGCATAATGGATTCAAAGAAGGAACTTGTCAAAGGCATGACAAAAGTGGATATTAAGCCACAAGTTAATCATGGTGGCAAATGAGGCACAAATGTGTTCATTAACTTGCATGTTACATTCTTAAGTCTCAAAAACATGCATAAACCCAAACTTGGCATATAAGCGAATCATGGTGACAAAAGACATGGAATGATGACTAGTAACTCGCATATATCATCATATAAGGGTTATGACTTCATATGCAAGTTGACATAAAGGTTATGAGGGTTCTCATGTTACATAATGCAACATTTCAACATAAAGGTTGTAGCTTTTAGCCCACAAGATCAAGATAATGACTTCATAAACTTGCATGACATGATAGCATGTATCATACTCAATGATCAAACCCAAACTTGCAACATGAACATTTAACTTCATAGTTAATATCTAAGAGTAGGGAAAGGGCTTACATTGCTATGAAGGCACAAATCGATTAAATTAAAGATTGAGACAAAGCCTATGCATGCCATCATTCAAAAACCCAAAGTTGAAAGCTCCAAATCAATAAAAACCCCATCTTGATGAACAAAGGTCAAAGCTTTAGCCTTGAAATCAACTTGAGAAGCTCTCATACTAACATAGGGACTCTCTAATACTCACATGATAATGAAACCTCTCATAGAAATGAAGTGGAGGCTAGGATTTTGAGTGGAGGCCATGAGAGGAGCAATTTTGCCATAGTTTAGTTGCATGAATGAATAATGAGGATTTAGGATAGGTTAGGGTCTTATTTATAGATTAGGCAAGTGTTTTAGGCCATAGGATTAAACCTAGATTCAATCCAAGCCATCAAAGCATGTCTTGGGGAAGAAGTCAAGTGTAGGAACCATCTAGGGCCTTTAGATTAAAGATGAACCATGAGAACCATCCAAATGCAAAATCTGCATTTGAGCGAATAGGCCCACGGGTTGACAGCCAAACACCCTGGATTAACCCCTAGTCGACCCAGCGAGCTCGGGTCGACCTCAAAAATCGGCCGGTTCGGTTATTCCCCTCTCACAATTCGCTGTTTTGAACATTTTTGCATATTTATTTATTTAATTTTCAATTATATATATATATATATATATATTTCTCTGCGCAACCCATTTCACTTAATTAAGTATACTTTAATTTGGGAATTTTTCGTGAAACTTCGCGAGGCCATATCTTGGTCATACGGTCTCCGATTCTCGAAAACTCAGACTCTATTTCGCGTATTTTTCCGAGACGAACGCAATGGCATAGCCCATTTTACTTGATTCAGAATTTAAAATTAAATTCTGCCTTGATTCTCGTCTTAACACGTTATCGAAAAATACGGGTTGTTACATTCTCCCCACCTTTTAGGATTTCGTCCCCGAAATCTCCAAGTTAGGAAGAACATATCCTACCATCCATCATCCATCTACTCAAAACATCATCCACAAGCAACCATTGTCCTTAGATGATTTCTAATGCTGTATGAATATATGCAAAACGTGTGTGTACATGTTCCTTAGCTAATGCTAATGATCAGGCCTGAATAATCTTTCTAATGCAAAATATGTATAGTGCCATGAATCCAACATGTATGCAAATAGTCCTAGTCATATAGATACTATATGCGTGCACAATCATTCATTCATATGCAACAACCGCATGATAATACATTCGATTTCATCCATAAACAAGTGTAAATACTCGTGCATATGCAATATGAAATGTGACCGAGTCGAGCTAGTATCTAATGTGTATTCGCGCATCCACGAGCAACCACTTGCAACCACTTGCAACCATATCAATCATTACATGTTTCAAATACATGTTTACATCCATAGGGTTCTACCTAGAATTCCCTGAAACAGGGTCGAGAAGATAAACAAGGCAAACTCCTTACGGGGTTTGTAACAGAAAATAGGACCAAGAAGATGTCCACAAAAGATAGCCTACAAGTAAGCTCTGCAGAAAATAGGGATCAAGGATATACTCCCAAAAAGAGATATCATGCGTGTATCTAGTCTTTGACCTTCAAGGTCGTATTTCCTTGAGCTTAATTCCTTTGTGCTTTGACCATCCTTCAACTTCATGGTTTCGTAGCTCCTTATTTTTCCTGTTTCCATAACATGAGTTGGAACTCATTTCCTCGTCGCCTTTCGTTCCACTTCCACTTATTCTTAATCTAGAATACTTGGCTCAAACCTTCGTACTCATGATTCCATGCGAGCCCTCCAAAATTCACTAGTGAATCTTGGATCTCGTTTATATACTATAAGGTATTCCATGTAGAAGAACTTTCTCTTGAAAGTAAACAGATGTCAACCAGGTTACCAAGTGCACTTACTAGGGTGATTTCTATACCCCTTACTTAAGTGAAATGAACCATCCGTCTTATTGGCGAACACCACTCGATCGGGTTTCAAATTTCCAATAAAGGCATCAAGGGAGTCTAAGTAACTAGTCATGACAGAACCTCAAAAAGGTTACACGATACTTTGAGGGCATTACCAAGGCTAGTCAAAAGGTCTAACTACCCTCCTATCAAAACCGAGAGTGGCACCCCCTACTGGATAACCACTTCATCCCTAGAATCCATCCATAGCTTATAAACATAAGCATTATTTCCAAACTCAACACTTGGCATAGACATTCTCAAATCCAAACAAGTCATGTATAAATGGGCTGATTCTCCAATAGGACTTTGAGACAAAAATGGGATTCTCTATTACGCTAGTACTTAAGGTGCAGAGACTCAACTACCGAAGTAGACTTAAATGATACGAAAAACGAAGTCCTAACGGGATGATAGAGAAGAAAAGCTAAACCTTTAACAAGATCGTTACCCTCCTTCCGAGGTACCCTAGAAATGAGAGCATACTATTGCCCTCCCGATGATCTTGTCCTTGTCCCATAATACTTAACTATCCGCCCTGTTTTACCATGCCAAAGGTACTTTCTCGTCATGGGTTTCATTGTTCATCCTTCTCCCTCCTTTGAGGACTAAGCCATACCAACAAGTTGCTCATCCTTAAGCTCGTATCCTTTATCCTCTTTCTCACTATCCTTTCTTATAACGCGGCCACTGGTCTCTCGAGAACCACCTCCATCGTATGGAAAGCACTTTCGTAGATAAAAAAGACTAGTCGCAGTTAAAACCACTGTGACTACAGATGGAGGAAGGAAAGGAAAAGAGATTCAATTAAGGAAACAAGGATAGTGCTAATGGCCTTTGGGGAATTGCCTTTTTCTTTTAAAAGAAAATTTTCTTGAAAAATGCTTCTTTGTAAACGATTTTCAAATAGTTTTCAGAAGGCCTTTAAAAACTTTTGCCCAGTCTGGTAACCTTCTGCTCTGATACCACGTGTAACACCCCGCCTCCGCTAGGGTCACTCGCAAGGGAATGCACTAGCTTTAGAGGGGCATTATTGGTAAACATGCACAGAAATATCACAAGACAGAACATATAAAATAGCGGAAGTAAAATCAAACTTTCATAAACATTAATAATTAAGGTCTAAAGCCTTTTACATCAGAGTACATCAAAACCTGTCTTGCAATAGTAAAGAAGCATAAAGACTTTTTCATAAACTTATTCCCCAAGTAAAAACAGTAAAGTAGCCATTGCCAAGAAAAGTCCAAGCCATCCATGATGACCTTCAAGCAGAAGAAGTCCGAACTAAACAACAGTATTTCCTCCCTGTAACCTGGGGGGGAAACGGAAGAAAAGAGGCGAAACAAAACGGGTCAGTCAAAAAGACTTAGTAAGCCCTATCTACTATCAGCATAAAAACTAGTTAAGTTAACTGACATGAGAAACTGAGATGAACATAAGCATGATGACAAGATAGATAAGCTAAATCAAAATAACATGATGAACTACTGAACTCAGATAAACTAAAGTGTCATAATAAATTACGATGTCAAGATAAGACAAGGTATCCCATCGTCAAGTTCCTGTCAAGTATAATATCCCCAAGATATCTATCACGTATAACGCCCCATGGTATCTATCCTGTACATCTGCTCTGCACCTACCGTACTAGTATCCCCACCATATCATGTGTTAACCATGAATGACCTTTACTCAAAAGTCGTGTAATGGTCTATGTCAACCTAACATACCACATATGTAGGTTACTCAACTCGTATGTTTTGTTCCATGTAAATGTCCAGTCCCTTGCCGTAGACCATACGGGCTTTCCCATGAGATTCTATATTACTTTAACATAGTTCCGTGATCCTTAAGATCGGTTTGGACTGTTACCCTAAACCTAGCTAGGGTCTCCCAACCTGAATTATCGTTTGTACAACTAGGACTTATGCTACCTAGGGCTACTAGGGATTACGCTTACCTATTGCCTGTTTTCGTATCTCGGTTTTGGTTCAACCACCCAGGGCCACTAGGATTTACGCTAACCGTCAACCGCGCCCTTTTTCCCACGCATTCATCGTGAATCATTTTTCCATGACTGTATGCACATGTATCACATCGTGCCATCCGAGTCCTGTCACAGGGCAGACCAGGAAATACAGGACTCGGTCGGGAGCTTTCGATTTATCTGCCGATGCAGATGCTAAGGTCTGTTTTTCTATACGTGGCTATGGTCCCACGCGACCCCTCCCTCAACTAGCGAAAGACAAGACAGGATAAATCCTGTATGAGAACACACTACTGGCCAACCCACAATCTAGCCCAACCGCAACCATAATTAGATAGCAATTATGGTCTTTTGGGTGTTCTCTGCCTTTCCGTACGTACACGCTTGACCAAAGATGGTAGGTAGCCTGACGAAATGCTATCTAGGGTACGACCGTGTATCGTCGACTATCCCCTATCCATCCCCGTCTTTAGGTCGCTCGCATAGCAACCAAGGCATACTCTTGGCTCTTCTAACGCAGACCTTAACCTCTCATGAGCCTAGTATAATCACCTGGCAGCTCACAGAGGGATACCAAGAATATCCTCACGTTCCCCGAAGCCGCTGCTTCGTCACCCAGTTCGCTGGAGCCTTTATCTAAATCAGATACTTGCTCCTACTCGTATACTTAAATGATGACCTACCGTATCAGGTTACTCATCTATCTATGAACTGGTCTAAATTTCCTTGATTGAGAATCATTACTTAGTTATTCCTCAACTAAGGTGTACCACTTAGCCTTATTCCCGTTATCCTTGTTAACTACGGTTATCCACCTAATCCTCAGAACTAGGGTTTACATAATGGATTAAGTGTCACTTAAGTTCATGACTTAACCCGTCTACAAATCATGTCAAAATTGGCTAAGTATCCAAGTCCAAGACTTAACCCTACAAACCATGTTCACGTTGGTTAAGTATATTAAGCAATTCACGACTTAACCCCGTCCAATTATCATTCCAGATTGGATAAGTATATATTAACTTGACCCTATCAATTTTCTTAGTCAAATCGGTCAAGTGTATTCAAGCGATTCGTGACTTAGCCTTATCATGTTTTCACGTTAGATTGGTTAAGTATAGGTTAACTTAACCTCAATAAATTCACGAGTTAGATTGGTTAAGTATAGGTCACTTAACCACCTCAATCATCATGTTAGATTAGTTAAGTGTTTAACTTAACTCCATTAAACTACCAAGTGGGATTAATTAAGTCTAGGCTAACTTAACCCCATCCGATTTCCATGCTTAGACTAGTGGAGTCTAATCTCATCCATTAACTGTATTTTTCGGTTAAGTGTCATTAAGAAAACTTACTTAACCTTCCCCAAATTATCGTGTTGGATTGGTTAAGTGTTGGTTAACTTAACCCCGTCCACTAATCGTATAAAAATGGTTAAGTGTCATTAGGAAAATCAAATTACTTAACCTACCCAACCTTGTCATGTTTTGTTAAGTATCATTAGCCTAATCCATTTACTTAACCCATTTGTCCATGTCATATTTGGTTAAGCGTCATTAATCAAATTATCTTAACCCTATCATGTGACATTAATTACTTAATGCACCTCAACCTCTCACATTAGACTTTGTTGCGGTTACTAGTTAAGCCGGTCGGTTCCGGGTAGCTTTACACCACAACTTGGTCTAACCTCGGGTTTAAGCACAACATGACCAACTTCTCACATTGGGTCCTATTGTTTGCAACTACTAGTTAGGCCGGTCGGTTCCGGGTAGTTTTACGTTGCAAACTCAACCCAACCTCGAGTTGGCCACACTTATATTATCTAAGTGTCACGTCCATCATGTTTCCAAAACATGTTACAAGTTTTCAAGCATTTGGGTATACCTAACTTAATAGGTAAATTCCCAAAGGGTAGACCTAACTTAATAGGTAAATTCCCAAGCTTATGTTTTCAAGCATACTTACATGTTAACTTCCATGTTATATTTCAAGTCATGTTTTCAAGTATAAACACATGTCATATTTAACGTTACGTATTGTCATGTTTATACCCATTTACCCAAATCATGTTCATGTCATTATGTTTTCCCATAATGTGACCCCAACGCTTTTGAACTCGCATAATGGATTCAAAGAAGGAACTTGTCAAAGGCATGACAAAAGTGGATATTAAGCCACAAGTTAATCATGGTGGCAAATGAGGCACAAATGTGTTCATTAACTTGCATGTTACATTCTTAAGTCTCAAAAACATGCATAAACCCAAACTTGGCACATAAGCGAATCATGGTGACAAAAGACATGGAATGATGACTAGTAACTCGCATATATCATCATATAAGGGTTATGACTTCATATGCAAGTTGACATAAAGGTTATGAGGGTTCTCATGTTACATAATGCAACATTTCAACATAAAGGTTGTAGCTTTTAGCCCACAAGATCAAGATAATGACTTCATAAACTTGCATGACATGATAGCATGTATCATACTCAATGATCAAACCCAAACTTGCAACATGAACATTTAACTTCATAGTTAATATCTAAGAGTAGGGAAAGGGCTTACATTGCTATGAAGGCACAAATCGATTAAATTAAAGATTGAGACAAAGCCTATGCATACCATCATTCAAAAACCCAAAGATGAAAGCTCCAAATCAATAAAAAACCCCATCTTGATGAACAAAGGTCAAAGCTTTAGCCTTGAAATCAACTTGAGAAGCTCTCATACTAACATAGGGACTCTCTAACACTCACATGATAATGAAACCTCTCATAGAAATGAAGTGGAGGCTAGGATTTTGAGTGGAGGCCATGAGAGGAGCAATTTTGCCATAGTTTAGTTGCATGAATGAATAATGAGGATTTAGGATAGGTTAGGGTCTTATGTATAGATTAGGCAAGTGTTTTAGGCCATAGGATTAAACCTAGATTCAATCCAAGCCATCAAAGCATGTCTTGGGGAAGAAGTCAAGTGTAGGAACCATCTAGGGCCTTTAGATTAAAGATGAACCATGAGAACCATCCAAATGCAAAATCTGCATTTGAGCGAATCGGCCCACGGGTTGACAGCCAAACACCCTGGATTAACCCCTAGTCGACCCAGCAGGCTCGGGTCGACCTCAAAAATCGGCCGGTTCGGTTATTCCCCTCTCACAATTCGCTGTTTTGAACATTTTTGCATATTTATTTATTTAATTTTCAATTATATATATATATATATATCAATATATATATATTTCTCTGCGCAACCCATTTCACTTAATTAAGTATACTTTAATTTGGGAATTTTTCGTGAAACTTCGCGAGGCCATATCTTGGTCATACGGACTCCGATTCTCGAAAACTCAGACTCTATTTTGCGTATTTTTCCGAGACGAACGCAATGGCCTAGCCCGTTTTACTTGATTCAGAATTTAAAATTAATTTCTGCCTTGATTCTCGTCTTAACACGTTATCGAAAAATACGGGTTGTTACATCCTTCAAATAGGTGTACATAAACAAACCGTCCGGTTTGTAAATGAATATTTATTTATTCACATTCACGTTAAAAATTATATTTTTAACGATAAAATATTTTATTTTAACACATGAATTTTTATTCAGTTCATTTACAAAATAAAATTGATATTTTTTTTTCTAACTTTTTTAAGAAAATTTCGGCGGCATAACGGCACGATACTAGAAACGGGACGAGGCCTAGCCTTATCCCCGGTCTAGTGAAGGCCCACGCCATTCACACATCAATCAAATCCATTCCATTTCACCAAACAACTCAATTCAAACCAAATAATCTAACCAACTACGCAACCAAACAAACAAGTCCATGGTCTGTGGACGATTGTGTCGGGTGCTACTAAACACCGTCTGCATCCTAGTATATATATATAACTAGAAAAAAGAAATTGAAGAGTGATAAATTCTCACCGAAAGCTATCCCAACTTCACGACTCTTCATTTATAGAAATCTTCATCGTTCTCGCCTTTTGTCACTTTCGCTGCCCGTAGCCATTACATATATAAAAATCGAATTTTTACTGCGCTATTCAATATATAAAAATCGAATTTTTACTTCGCTTATTTTATATGTAAAAATTATATTTTTACATCACTAATGTCATAACAAAAATCGTATTTTTATTATAAATAAAAATCAAATCTTTCTTCGAATAAAAATATCTCACCTTCATGAATATAAAAATTCAACTTTTATACTATTGAAAATCATTTCTTTTTGCTATGAAAAATCGCTTCTTTACAATGATAAAAATATCCTCTTTACAATTGTAAAAATATCCGATCATTCCATAGTTAAAAATCAAACTTTTTCAAAGTTAAAAATCAAATTCCTTCATAGTTTAAAAATCAAATCTTTTATAGTTTAAAGATCTAATCCTTTTGTTTTCTTAAAATCTATTCTTTTTGTTTTCTAAAAATCTATTCTTTTTGTCTTCTAAAAAATATATATATATAATTTCAGATTTTTCTAAACAATGTTTATATATTTAAAACTGGAAATCAAAGAAAAACTACCGATTTCTGGTGGTGAAGGGTAGCGCAGCGCATTTCTGAGGTGATGGAGCTCCTTGCAGGCAGCGGCAGTCGGGGGTGAGGTGGCGCGGCTGCTCTTGGCTCGTGCGGTCTTCGGTGGAGGGATGGGAGGGTCGCGGTGTTCGATTGAGGGTTGCGTGGAGGTTAGGGTTTGGGATTTTCGACCTTGAAGGGGGAGAGGCGGTCGGAGATAACTGGAGGGGGGTTTGCGACGGCCATGGGTGGCGAAGAGAGGCGGGGCGATGGCGATCCAACGAGGGTGGAGGCGGATGGGACGGAGAAAAAGAGGAGCGACGGTTTTTTTATTTTATTTTTTTCTTTTTTTTCAGAGAAGAATCTGGGAGGAAAAGAAGAGAGGAGGGGGGTTTAAATGGAAAATATATATTATTTAATTTATTTTATTCTAAAAATGTTGACTTTTAATTCCAACACCAATCGAGACCCAACGACTATCGTCCCTAGCTAATTACCCCCATTCTGAACATAATGGAATGTGTTTCGTGAGCTGATTCGGCTGTACGATAGGTTTTCATCAAATTTAAAACATAAATCAGTATATATTCAATTTGAACGTACATTTTAAATTACTGGGGTCACATACTAACTAGAAAACTTCCCGAAAAATATTTTCTAGCTTCGTATTGACGATACGGTCCGAATAAAACTAGTTTCATCGAATTCTGAGACCGCTGGAAAAATGGCCAATTTCCAGTCGATTAAAATCAACTAAAACTGGTCAAACGCGTTTTCCTTTGCCATGCTCACATATTGATTCGAAAAATTATGAAATTTAGAATCTAGCAATAATTTGACACTGCGGATCCAACAAAAGTGGTTTCGTCGAAATCCGAGGTCGTTTGCAAAATGTCTATTTTTAAGGGCCTGAATTCCATAGCGACTATTCAGAATTTTCAACTGGACATATCTTTTGATTCCCGCTATGAAATTTTGATTTTCCGAATTCATTGGAAAGGTATCATCAAATAGATCCTATTATTTTTGGTTTCACCAAAATCCGGATTGGTTTGCACCCGGTACATTCAATTGAAGTTTGAAATCGAATTATCGAACTACCGCGCCATTTTCAATTCTATTTATAATTATATATGATTATTTATATTCTAATGACGACGCGTATAAATATATACATTCTAAATATATTCAAAATAAATTTTCTCGATGATATTATTTAAAATAATTCATTTAAAATTGCAAAAATAAAAATTTTAAACTGGCCCAGATTTTTGGGTTATTACAATCTCCCCCACTTAAAACTTTTCGTCCCCGAAAAGGAACAAAGTCGAAAGTGGTTTGATTAATCAACTCTACGTTCGATCTGGCTTCCATTCTCCAACTTTTCAGTTTTTGAGAATTTTCAAATTCTTCAAAAATTTGGCTAACACCCTAAATTTTCGAAAAATTTCGCCATAACCTCCCCTGCACTGGGAGCCACGGGAAAATCCCGAAATTGCCATATAGGCCTTCTGATCTCAAAAAGAAAAAGCCGAGCGGCTAGCCAATAGGCTCATAAAATCATCATCACCCAAGCAAAACAGTAAATTATATAGTAAACATGTACCTATTTGTCAGGCAAACAAATTTTATTCTCTGCTTTAGCCTCCTTGCTATGACCTGTTCAATGTAATTACATGTGTATGCAAGCAAATGCGACCAATTTTCAATATAATTCAATATTTGATACTATAAGGCTAAATGGTTCAAAATTATCAAACAAATAAACAAACAACACAAACATCAATCAATTAGTGAATTAGAGTTTCAAATTCATAATTTTGATATATATATACAGAAATCATGTTTTTGATGCCAATTCACAACAATGTGTACTTGCTATATTGGTTTTGGTTCTCACACCATTCTAATGGAAATATATAGATATCATACCTTCGAAACACGAACACAAATTCTGATGATGATATATCAATCATCAGAATCATCTCCGGGTGTCTAGAATGTGATTCTATATCTATCCAGGATATTAAAACTTCGAATATACGTTCAAGACGCGTATATGCAAAACCTTTATATAATGGATTGTCCAAATTCAAAATAAATAAATATTCAAATATGAATAAAACGATTTTAAATTTCAAAACAAAATTGTTTTCATTTGGAAAATATACTCTTCACACTCGTTCTAGGATACTATTGATCCTATCTCTAACGAGTCATTCTAATTGGATATTATTAATCCAATATCTGATGAATTCTTTCGTATGGTTCTAATGTGTCTTGTTCTCGAGCTCTATAAACCAAAGCTCTAATACCAAATGTGACGGTCGGGAATTTCGCTCGATCCGAATCAGTCGTTAAACCGATCTAGACCGTTCGAAACCCCTGATCGTTTTGAGAACAACACACAAATGAACGCAGACGGAAGAACATTTTGTTGTTATTACAACAATTCCATCAGATACAAGAATATACAGAGTATAATTGAATAAATTACATTCGATAAATATCAGAGATTACAATAAATTACATAGCAGCGGAAAAATATACAAAACACAACTGAAAGTGATACACGGATACAGAGCTTTCCGAGCATCGTTCCAGCTGTAAATCAGGATTTTGTGAATATAAATATGCAAAACCAAAACTACTAGCTGCCCATGTCGAAAATGAGGGCACCCAGAGTTTAGGTTAAAACAATAAACTCCAGGTCAGTCATGTGACTTGTGTGAGAACTAAAACAGTTATTTAAAACTTTACTTTAAAAGAGAGTAATTCAAGGGACCACGCCGTATAACACGGAACGGGTTTCCTCCCAAGAATACCAGTGCATAGAATAAACAACGCAATGCTTTTTCGAAAAATGAAGCTATTATAAGACCCAGGTCCCGTCACACAATGCAACGCAAGCCGGAGGATAAGGTTTTCCCTTATAATAGCCAAACATGCTTGGTACGTTTAAAACAAATCATTTGATACTATAATAAGTGTATAGTGTCAAAACAATTTGAATCATAAATATAAATCATAGACGGCATAGCATCCCATGCTACTATGTCGCCATACTAGGCTCTACAAATAAAGTCGAAATACACGTATTGGAAATTGGATTTTCGTCATGAGTCGAGGCAAGGGGCAAGCTCCTCTCTGCTTTCGAGAGACTCTAGCAAATGTCTCAGGACTACACACTCTGGGCAATCATGGATCTTCAGGGCCGGTCCTCACTTACGTTAAAGGATTATTTATTCCTGAACACACGTTTCCCGGTCCTTACAGACCTAAAATCGAAGCACCTCATCCAACAACCACATAGGTGAAAAGTATATAAATGTCAGCGCTGGTAAGTCACTGGCACCACCAAAGCTAGAAAGAAACGTCGTGCTCTCCCTGGAGTCCGTATCTCGTTTTTGACTCATACCGAGGTGTGAGGCTCGCGAATTCACATCATACACAAAGCTACGCCACAAAGGCCGTGCTTTGATCATCAACCATAAGACTTTGCTTTTCAACAGAAGCCTTGATCCATGCATCTCAGCGTGTCACACAGGCAATTCATGCCATGCGATTGATATCTATCGATATATAACCTCTAAGCTCGTACGTCTCAGAGAAGGGCGTTAAGCAAGAGAATAAATTCTCCGCCGCCAAACAGATATATATTTAACAGAAATCAATCAACACAGAATAAAATCCAATGTCAGACACACAATCCCTTTACAAGTCCGTTCTGGGTCTGAACGAAACCGGAGGCACTTTCCTCGCATATCCATCCGTCTCCAAGTACGTCTGGACGACCACCAACTATTTCCATCCTCTTGGGTGTACAGCCCAATCAGGATCGTCAGTAATTATCCAAACGATGTGAAGACTTCCGGTCTTCAAACACCGTCTTCGTCTTCGACTTATCGTCGAATCGGTTATTCAGAATGGGTATAAACCCGGCCTTTCCGAACAACCCGCGTATATTATAAACAAATGTTACACAAACACAACATACGCCTCATTCCAATTCAGCAGCCACTAACCGCTAACCGTAAATTTCATATCCTTAAGGAAAGGTTCCCATTAATTTTATCCAAGATAAATTCTTTTAAAATTTATCCTTTAATCTTCCTTTGGATGTCATTTCAAACCAAATTATGATTTTTCAAACTAGTCGAGATGAGCGAATCACACCGAAGTAATTATTTATTTTATTTCCCAATCCCAACCTATTCATCCCATGAAGCAAAACTGGTAGTACTCCATATCTAATACCACGGTGTTATCGGTAAAATTAATTATCATTCCACGTTCAAATCTAATTAAAGATTTAACTATCGCTTTGGAGCAAAACTGGTAATACTCCATTCTCGCTCAATTTCTAAATTTGATAATTTAAATTATCAATTTACGTTTCAATCTAATTGCAGATTCATTAAAACTCCCTTTTCCGGGTTAAAGAACCATTGTCATTTAAAACACAGTTCACGATAAACCCAAATCACATTCTATTTATTAGCGGGTTAAAGAACTAGTGTTATTTAAAACACAGTTCACGATAAACGCACGAATCAACTCTATTTAAAACCCGTTTCAAATCCAATTTATTTATTTAAAAATAAATGGGTTTTAATCTCAGTTCAAAACTAGTTCATTTCGATAAAAATCTATTTTTATCTTTTCAAATATGGAGTTTTTCATCCCAATTTTTCCCAAATCATTTCTTATGATTTTACACAAATTATTACTATTTTTAATAATTTTTATCAAGGCCCGTACAGTCGATTTCCAACAACGGCCATCGAACTGCACTTACAGCGACCTTTTTCAAATTTGATTTGGACGTATCTCCAAATCCAACCGTTAGATTTCAAATTTCTAATATTCGTTAGAAAGCCCTTTTCGATACGAACCCAACGGTTCCGGTTTTAGGAGAATCCGACGGTCGGATCTCCCGTAATGTCCGTTTGAAATAAATGGTCGAAATTCACGAACTACCGCGGCGCGGCGCGTTCTTTTCAGGCCATTATATTATATATATATATATATATATATATATATATATATATATAGATAATATATATTTCGTCGATTCCTATTTAAAACGAATTATATAAATAGTTTTAAATTCGTTTCAAAAACAATTTCAACTTCCATTTCAATTCAAATCAAAATTGAATTCTTCCTTATAAATTCGTTTTAAAATTCATTTCTATTCAATTCAAATTTCAATTCAATTTGAATTCATTTCAATTCGTTTTCAATTCAATTCAAATTCGTTTTTTATTCGATTCAATTCAAATTCGTTTTCTATTCGATTCAATTCAAATCGGTTTTCTATTCAATTCATTTCAAATTCGTTTCGTATTCAATTCATTTCAAATTCGTTTCATATTCAATTCATTTCAAATTTGTTATATATTCATTTCAATTCAAATTTGTTTCATGTTCAATTCATTTCAAATTCGTTTCATATTCAATTCATTTCAAACTTGTTTCATATTCAATTCATTTCAAATTCGTTTCATATTCAGTTCATTTCAAATTCGTTTCATATTCAATTCATTTCAAATTCGTTTCATATTCAATTCATTTCAGATTTGTTATATATTCATTTCAATTATAAAAACGAATATAATCGATATAAATATCATTCGCGTCAAAATAGCGCATCTCTAATCCACACGGCTTTATATTCAACAAATGGATCTATATTTCTTTCAATACACGACTCTATATCTTTGTCAACACACGACTAATCTCAACGAATGAGTACTGTCCACGTGTGACTATCTTTGTTATTTAATATATTTTATAAAAATAAAGATGTAAATTTTATTGTTAAAATATTTCGTTCAACACATGACTAATCTCAACGGATGAGTACTGTCAACACACGAACCTTTATATTATAATTTTCTTTATTTTCTAAATTGGAATGAGGCCCAATCAATTACCATATAAAGTTAATTATATGGATTCCATTCAACACATGTATATAATAGCAATGATAAATAATCAACCATCATCCAAAGTGCACTGTATAAGCATCAAATATAGATATCTTATGCTTATAACATCCTGTCAATCAATCAATCGACATATTTAATCAATCAGGATGAGTGAACTTCAAATTTCATCCCAACACCCGTGTGGGGTTTCAAATCAACAAACACAGATTTTATTTGTGCAGTTGGGCGATGTGTAAAATTTATCGTCCCAATCAATGTCCTTCAAATAGGTGTACATAAACAAACCGTCCGGTTTGTAAATGAATATTTATTTATTCACATTCACGTTAAAAATTATATTTTTAACAATAAAATATTTTATTTTAACACATGAATTTTTATTCAGTTCATTTACAAAATAAAAATGATATATTTTTTTCTAACTTTTTTTAGAAAATTTCGGCGGCATAACGGCACGATACTAGAAACGGGACGAGGCCTAGCCTTATCCCCGGTCTAGTGAAGGCCCACGCCATTCACACATCAATCAAATCTATTCCATTTCACCAAACAACTCAATTCAAACCAAATAATCTAACCAACTACGCAACCAAACAAACAAGTCCATGGTCTGTGGACGATTGTGTCGGGTGCCACTAAACACCGTCTGCATCCTAGTATATATATATAACTAGAAAAAAGAAATTGAAGAGTGATAAATTCTCACCGAAAGCTATCCCAACTTCACGACTCTTCATTTATAGAAATCTTCATCGTTCTCGCCTTTTGTCACTTTCGCTGCCCGTAGCCACTACATATATAAAAATCGAATTTTTACTTCGCTATTCAATATATAAAAATCGAATTTTTACTTCGCTTATTTTATATGTAAAAATTATATTTTTACATCGCTAATGTCATAACAAAAAATCGTATTTTTATTATAAATAAAAATCATATCTTTCTTCGAATAAAAATATCTCACCTTCATGAATATAAAAATTCAACTTTTATACTATTGAAAATCATTTCTTTTTGCTATGAAAAATCGCTTCTTTACAATGATAAAAATATCCTCTTTACAATGGTAAAAATATCCGATCATTCCATAGTTAAAAATCAAACTTTTTCAAAGTTAAAAATCAAATTCCTTCATAGTTTAAAGATCAAATCTTTTATAATTTAAAGATCTAATCTTTTTGTTTTCTAAAAATCTATTCTTTTTGTTTTCTAAAAATCTATTCTTTTGCTTTTGAAAATATATATATAATTTCAGATTTTTCTAAACAATGTTTATATATTTAAAACTGGAAATCAAAGAAAAACTCACCGATTTCTGGCGGTGAAGGGTGGAGCAGCGCATTTCTGAGGTGGTGGAGCTCCTTGCAGGCAGCGGCAGTCGGGGGTGAGGTGGCGCGGCTGCTCTTGGCTCGTGCGGTCTTCGGTGGCGGGATGGGAGGGTCGCGGTGTTTGATTGAGGGTTGCGTGGAGGTTAGGGTTTGGGATTTTCGACCTTGAAGGGGGAGAGGCGGTCGGAGATAACTGGAGGGGGGTTCGCGACGGCCATGGGTGGCGAAGAGAGGCGGGGCGATGGCGGTCCGACGAGGGTGGAGGCGGATGGGATGGAGAAAAGGAGGAGCGACGGTTTTTTTATTTTATTTCTTTTTCTTTTTTTCTGAGAAGAATCGGGGAGGAAAAGAAGAGAGGAGGGGGGTTTAAATGGAAAATATATATTATTTAATTTATTTTATTCTAAAAATGTTGACTTTTAATTCCAACACCAATCGAGACCCAACGACTGTCGTCCCTAGCTAATTACCCCCATTCTGAACACAATGGGATATGTATCGTGAGCTGATTCGGCTGTTATGATAGGTTTTCATCAAATTTAAAACATAAATCAGTATATATTCAATTTGAACGTACATTTTAAATTACCGGGGTCACATACTAACTAGAAAATTTCCCGAAAAATATTTTCTAGCTTCGTATTGACGATATGGTCCTAACAAAACTAGTTTCGTTGAATTCTGAGACCGTTGGAAAAATGGCCAATTTCCAGTCGATTAAAATCAACTGAAACTGGTCAAACGCGTTTTCCTTTTCCACGCTCACATATTGATTCGAAAAATTATGAAATTTGGAATCTAGCAATAATTTGACACTGCGGATCCAACAAAAGTGGTTTCGTCGAAATCCGAGGTCGTTTGCAAAATGTCTATTTTTAAGGGCCTGAATTTCATAGCGACTATTCAGAATTTTCAACTGGACATATCTTTTGATTCCCGCTATGAAATTTCGATTTTACGGATTCGTTGGAAAGGTATCATCAAATAGATCCTATTATTTTTGGTTTCACAAAAATCCGGATTGTTTTGCACCCGGTACATTCAATTGAAGTTAGAAATCGAATTATCGAACTACCGCGCCATTTTCAATTCTATTTATAATTATATATAATTATTTATATTCTAATGACGATGCATATAAATATATACGTTCTAAATATATTCAAAATAAATTTTCTCAACGATATTATTTAAAATAATTCATTTAAAATTGCAAAAATAAAAAATTTAAACTGGCCCAGATTTTCGGGTTATTACAAAATCGAACCCAACGACTGTTGCCCTTTGCTAAATACCCCCATTCCGAACACAATGGAATATGTTTCGTAAGCCAATTCAATTGTTTCGACCTGTTTTCATTAAAACTAAAATGTTAATCAATGTATATTGAATTTTAAACTTACATTTTAATTTTACCGGGGCCACATATTGACTCCGAAAATTCCAGAAAAATAAATCTAGCTATGTTTTGACGATACGGTCCTGACAAAACTAATTTCGTTGAATTTGGAGACCGCTTGAAAAATGGCCGTTTTCTGGTCGATCCAAACTGACTGAAATTGACAAAACACGTTTTCTTTTGTTACGCTAACATATTAATTCCAAAAATTCTGAATTTTGGAATCTAGCAATAATTTGACATTCCGGATCCAACCAAAGTGGTTTGGTAGAAAACGGAGGTCGTTTGCAAAATGGCTATTTAATATATTAAAATATAAATAAATTCCGTAGCGAGTATTCTGAATTTTCAACTGGACATAACTTTTTATTCCCGTTATGAAATCTGGATTTTTCACATTCATTGGAAAGATATTTTCAAACAGATTCAAATATTTTTGGTTTTACTGAAATCCGATTTAATTTGAATCATGTACATTCAATTGAAATTTGAAATCGAATTTTCAAACTACCACGCCCTTTCAGGCTCGTTATATAATTAAAATAAATTTATTCGTTCTAACTTCGTTTAAATTAAATTTCTAGTCGTTATTCTTTAAAATAAATCATTTTAAATTTCTGAAATCCATTAAAATAGCAAAAGTAAAAAAAATTAATTGGTTCTGATTTTCTCGGTTGTTATAATGCACAAGTCGAAGGATAGAGTTTTACCTTATAATAGCCAAACATGCTTGATACGCCTTGAAAACAAATCATTTTGATATTATTTTAAGGTGCTTAGTGTATAAACAACTTTAAATATAAATTTATCAATCACAGATGGCATAGGTACCATATATTATGTCGCCATATAGGTTCACAACTAAAATCGAAAAGTTGCATATTGGAAATTGGATTCCATCTATGAGTCGAGGCAAGGGATGTACTCCTTACCAGTTTCGGGCCATCTCTAGCGGGATGCCTATGTAACAACCCGGAATATCTGAGCCAATTTAAAAAAATTATTTTGGCAATTTTTATGAATTTTGAATATTTAAAATGATTTATTTTAAATAATGACAACGAGAAATTTATTTTGAATAGAATTAGAACGTATATATTTATTTGAATTGTCGTTAGAATATAAATATTTTATTTTAATTATAAAAGGAATTGAAAATGGCGTGGTAGTTTGAAATTTTGATTTCAAAGTTCAAATGAATGTGCATGATTCAAAATAAACCGGATTTTGGCGAAACCAAAAATATTTGAATCTATTTGAAAATATATTTCCAAGGAATCCGAAAATTTAAAATTTCATAGCGGGAATCAAAAGTTACGTCCAGTTGGAAATTCAGTATAGTCGTTGTGGAATTATGGTCCTTAAAAATGGAAATTTTGCAAACGACCTCCGTTTTCGATGAAACCACTTTTGTTGGATCCGGGATTTCAAGTTATTGCTAGATCCCAAAAATCGTAATTTTTCGAATCAAAATTTGAGCGTGGCGAAGTTAAACGTGTTTTAACAGTTTCAGTCAATTTCGATCGACCAGAAAATGGTCATTTTTCAAACGGTCTCAGAATTCGAAAAAATTAGTTTTGTTAGGACCGTATCGTCAATACGAAGTTATAAAATATATTTCAGGAATTTTTAAAGTCGTATGTGGCCCCGGTAAGTTGAAATGCGCGTTCAAATTCAATATATTGATTTGTATTTTGATTTTGATGGAAACTGATCGAAACGATCGAACTAGCTCACGATACTTATCTCATTGTGTTCGGGATTGGGGGTAGTTAGCTAGGGACGACAGTCGTTGGGTTCGATTCGGGGTTCGAATGGAAAAGTACCTTTATGAATAATTAAATAAATAAAATCCTTTTCCCTTAACCCCCCTTTCCCTCTTCAGAAATTCAATCCCGATTCAGAAAAAAAAAAAAAAAAAAAAGGAAGAATGCGTCAATGTCGGCCCTCCCTCGAAGCCACCGCGCTCCGTCGCCCTCGCCACCTCCGTCGACCTCCTCTTCCACTTCTCCGGCGAAACCGCGAGCCCTAGCACCCCCACAACCCAGAACAGCCCAAATCCCTCAGCCCCAGAACCCTAGCCCCCCTTTCTCGCTACAGCTACCGCCAGAGGCGACGCCGCCTATCCTTCGGGCACAGCGCGACTACCTGAGCCCTCCCCCCCCTCTTTGGACGACGGCAGTGAGCACCCTCCCTCTCCACCTCAGTTCGACAGGCCAGGAATTCGATTTTGCTAAGTTTATATATATATAATTATTTTAAATTATACATAACTTTATAAAGTCCGTTTTTAATATATATATAACTTTATAAAGGTATAAAAGGTGAGATTTTTAATTAGCGAAGATAAGATTTTTCATGTTGTGAAAATATGATTTTTAAACGAGATAAAAATATAGTCTTTGTTATGGAAAGAACGAGGTAAAAATATAGTCTTTGTTATGGAAAGAATGAGATAAAAATATAGTCTTTGTTATGAAAGGAACGACATAAAAATATAATTTTTATTGTATGTAGAGTATAAAAATATAATTTTTATATAATGAGAAGAATTAAAAATATGATTTTTATCTCTATAGCATTGAAATAAAAATGTGATTTTTAATGTGAACAGCGTGAAAATGATTGTGTTGGAAGTATGGGCAAATCCAGACTGTTTTGAATTTCAGAAATAGAATGGAGGAGTGGAACCCAAAGGTGAGAACTTCTCGCTTTCAATTTATTTTTCTAGTTGAAATATGTACTAGGATGCAGACGGTGCTTAGCAGCACCCGACACCCGTCGTCCACAGACCATGGATGGCTTGTATGTTTGATTGCATGTTGTTGTGAAAATTGATTGTATGATGTGGAATGAAATAAAATATTTATATAGTTAAAAATATTTTATCGTTAAAAATATAATTTTTAACGTGTATGTGAATAAAATAAATATTTATAAACAAATCGAACGATTTGTTTATGTACACTGATTTGGCTGATATTAATTGGGACGATAAATTTTACACATCGCCCAACTACACAAATAAAAATATGTTTGTTGACTGAAACCCCACACGGGTATTGGGATGATATTTGACGTACACTAATCCCAATTGTTTAGTTGTATGTCAATCGATAAGTTGACATACAGTTGTGTGGTGCACTTTGGATGATGGTTGATTATTTATCATTGCAGTTATATACATGTGTTGTATAGAATCCATATAAATAACATTATATGGTAATTGAGTGGGTCTCATTCCAATTTAGAAAATAAATTATATTCATGTGTTATTCATGTGTTGAATAAACAAAATAGTCATGTGTTGACAATACTCATGTGTTGAGAATATTCATGTGTTGAAACCATTCATGTGTTGAAAATATTCATGTGTTGAGTAAAATCTTTAAACAATAAAATTTACATCTTTATCATGTATAAAATTAGAAGCTAACTGGAAACTAGATAAGATGAGTGGTTTCCTGGGTATTGATCTGATGTTGGTTTCGGCCTTCGGGGATAATATTTAGGGAATCGTTCCCTTACTAATTTACGGTTAGAGGCTGATTAAGAATTAAATGATATAAAACACAATTTTATATAATATATAAATAACAAAAATAGTCATGTGTTGACAATACTCATGTGTTGAGAATATTCATATGTTGAATATTCATGTGTTGAATAAAATATTTATACAATAAAATTCACATTTTTATTGTAAGTAAGAATTAATAAATATTCATGTGTCGAATAAAATATATATTCATGTGTTGAAGAAAATATTCATTTGTTGAATAGAATAACAAAGTTATTGAAATATATAAAGCCGTGTTGATTAGATATGCGCCATTTTGAAGCGAACAATATTTAAATCGATTATATTCGTTTTTATAATGAATATAGAAAAGGAAGTGATTTCAAAATATTACGTTTGGAAAATATTATCATTTATATATATTGATGATATGGAATATTCAATTTTTATTTAAAATTGAATATGAAGTTGAAACCGTTTTTAAAACGAATTTAAAATGATTTATAAAATATGTTTAGAATTTAAATCGACGAAATATATAAAATATATATATTAAATGGCCTGAATAGAACGCGCAGCGGCAGTTCGCGAATTTCAACCATTGACTTCGAATTGACGTTACGGGAGATCCGACCGTCGGATTCTCCTGAAACCGGAACTGTTGGGTTCGTATCGAAAAGAGCTTTCTAGTGAATATGAGAAATTTGAAATCTAACTGTTGGATTTGGAATTATGTCCAAATTAAATATGGAAAAGGTCGTTGTAAGTGCAGTTCGATGGCCGTTTAGGGAAATCGACTGTACGGGCCTTGATAAAATTATTAAAAATATTAATAATTTGTGTAAAATCATAATAAATGATTTAGAACAAATTAGGGTGAAAATCCCATATTTAAAAAGGATAAAAATATTTTTTTATCAAAATGAATTAGTTATGAACTAGAATTATAATCCAATATTTTTGAATAAATAAATTGGATTTGAAGTGGTTTTAAAAATAATCAGAATTTCCAATATACGAATTGGAATGGATTTGAATCGAAATTATCTTCGAAATATTTCGATGTTGGATTTCGTGATTATACAGATATGGTTGGCGAAATTTGAAAGATATATTTATATCGTTATTTCCAATACGATATTTGTTGGTTTCAGAATTTGATATTGAAAATAAGCCGATATATTTTCTATTCAGAGCCTTGTATTTAATATCAAATGGGATTTTGGGTTCGTCGTGAATGGTGTCTTAAATAACACTGTTCTTGAACCCAGTTTAGAAAAGAATAAATCTTTTAATTAAGATTTAGTGAAATTGTCCAGTTAATTAGTATTTAATTGGAATTCAATTTAAATTGGTTTTTGAGTTTATCGTGAGCGATGTTTTGAATAACACCTGTTCTTTAACCCAATTAACAATGGAATGTGATTTTGGGTTTATCGTGAACCGTGTTTTAGATGACATTGGTTCTTTAACCCAGTTAAAGACAAGATATTGATTTGTGGGAAGATTAAAACTAAGTGGAGTTTTAATGATTCTTTTATCAGATTGAAATGATCGAAAATTGAGTATCACCAGTTTTGCTCCAAAGCGATAGTTAAATCTTTAATTAGATTTGAACGTGAAATGGTAATTAATATTTACCGATAACACCATGGTGTTAGATATGGAGTATTACCAGTTTTGCTCCATGGGATGAATAGGTTGGGATTGGGAAATAAAATAAATGATTACTTCGGTGTGGTTCGCTAATCCCGACTAGTTTGGAAAACCTTAACATGGTTTGAAATGATATCCAAAGGAAGATTAAAGAATAAATTTAGAAGAATTTATCTTTGATAAAATTAATGGGAACCTTTCCCTAAGAATGTGAATATTTGAATAAAAGAATATTCTGAATTGGAATGAGGCGTATGTTGTGTTTGTGTAACATTTTTTTATTATATACGCGGGTTATTCAGAAAGGCCGGTTTATACCCATTCTGAATAACCGATTCAACGATAAGTCGAAGATGAAGACAGTGGTTGAAGACCATAGGTCTTCACATCGTTTGGATGATTATTAATGATCTTGATTGGGCTGTACACCCAAGAGGAGGGAATCAGTTGGTGATCATCCAGACGTATTTGGAGATTGATGGATATGCGAGGAATAAGGTTCCTCTGGTTTCGTTCAGACCCAGAACGAACTTGTATATGGATTGTGTGTCTGACATTGGATTTTATTCTGTGTTGATTGATCTATATTAAATATACATATGTTTGGTGGTGGAGAATTTATTCCCTTTCTTAACACCCTTCTTTGAGACGTACGAGCTCAGAGGTTGTATATCGATGGACTTCAGTCGCAAGGAGTGAATTGCCTGTGTTGCATGCCTAAGTGGCAAATGATCAAGGCTTTTGTTTAGAAGCAAAGTCTTGTGGTTGATGATCAAAGCACGACCTATGTGGCATAGCTTTGTGTATAGCGTTAATTCGCGAGCCTCATACCTCGGTATGAGTCAAAAATGGGATAGTGACTACAGGGAGAGCACGACGTTTTTTTCTAGCAGTGGGTGATGTCAGTGACCTACCAGCCCTGACATTTATATACTTTTTACCTGTGTGGTTGTTGGATGCGAGGCGCCTCGGATATAGGTATTATAAGGCCGGGAAACGTGTGTTCAGGAATAACTACTCCTCAAAAGTAAGAGAGGACCGGCCCTGAAGATCCAGTATCGCTGTGTGTGGTCCTGAGACATTTGCTAGAGTGTCTCGAACGGAGAGGAGCTTGCCCCTTGCCTCGACTCATGACGGAAATCCAATTTCCAATGCGTGATATTCGGTTTTATTTATAGAGCCTAGTATGGCGACATAATGGTATGGGGCACTTATACCGTCTATGATTTATACATTATGATTGAAGTTGTTTTCTTCACTTATAGTAATAATAAAAGATGAAATTTAGCGTATCAAGCATTCTTTGGCTATTATAAGGTAAAACCCTATCCTCCAGCTTGCGTTGCATTGTGTGATGGGACCTGGGTCTTATAATAGCTTCATTTTCTTTATTTAGCATGGCGTTGTTGTTATATTGAGACGACCCAATTTCCCGCTATCAAATTTCGATTGGTCAGATTCGTTAGAAAGATATCATCAATTAGATCCTAATGTTTTTGGTTTCACTAAAATCCGGATTGTTTTGCACTCGTTATATTCAATCGAAGTTTGAAATCGAATTATCGAACTACCGCGCCATTTTCAATTCTATATATAATTACAATTAATTATATTCGTTTTCAATCGTCGATTCGAACTCAGTTTTCATCGCCATTATTTAAAATATTTATTTTAAATATTTAAAATCCATTATTTTAGCCAATTTAAAAATTTTTAATTGGTTCAGATTTTCTGGGTCGTTACATATATGCACTGGTATTCTTGGGGTAAAAACATGTTCCGTGTTATACGGCGTGGTCCCTTGATTTACCTAACTTTAAAATAAAGATTAATAACCGTTTTAGTTCTCACATCAGTCACATGAATGACCTGGAGTTTATTGTTTTAACCTAAACTCTAGGTGCCCTTATTTTCGACACGGGCAGATAGTAGTTTTGGTTTTGCAGATTTATATTCACAGGATCCTGGTTTATAGCTGGAATGATATTCAGAAAGCTCTGTATCCGTATATCTCCTTTCAGTTGTGTTTTGTATTATTTTCCGCTGCTATGTAATTTATTGTAATCTTTGATATTTAGTAAATGTGAAATATTTAGTCATACTCTGTATATTCTTGTATTCTGATGGAATTATTGTAATAAACAATGAAATGTTCTTCTGTTTGTGTTCTGGTTCGTCTTGTCCTCAAAGTAATTCGTCCTTTCTCTTCTCCTCGGAGATTAGGGAAGTTCGGGTCGCTTCAGCCTAGGATCAACACACATGACCCTTTGATCTTGCAGGGCCGATCTTATCTTACTTTTGAGGATTAGTTATTCCTGAACAATACATTTCCCGATCCTATCGGAACTCCAAAAATGGCCATTGTCGACCAAAAGTATCACAAGTACCTTGCTATCCATCATCCACATACGTAAAAATGCCTGGGCTCTATACCATGGCACTACCTCTAGCTAGAAGGAAACATATGCATTCTTTGCGTCCTTTATCCCGTTTTGGACTCGTACCAGGGTGTGAGGCTCACGAATTAACAATACAACATAAAGCTATGCTATATTAAAGTCATGCTTTGATCATCAACCACAAGACCCTGCTTTTCAAAAAAAGAGCCATGATCATTGGATCTCAGCATGCCACATTGACAATCCGTACCATACCATTGATTTTCACCAATATATAAACTCTAAGTTCGTACGTTTCAGAGAAGGGTGTTAACCAAGAGAATAAATTCTTCTCTACCAAACAGATATATATATTTAGCAGAGATCAACGAATACAGTGCGAAGTACAATGTCAAATATACAAACCATTTACAAGTTCACTTCGGGTCTGAACGAATCTAGAGGCACCTTATTCCTCATCCCATATATCTAATACAGGAGAGAGGTCCTCGCATATCCGATCGATCTCCAAGTACATCTGGACGATCACCACTTATTACCTCTACTTGGGTGTACTTTCAAAGTGAGACATCAACAATAGTCCAAACGATGTGAAGTTCTCCACTCTTCAACTACCGTCTTCATTCCTTCGACTTTCAATCGTCGTATTAGTTATTTAGAATGGGTTAAACCTAGTCTTTTCGAAAAACTCACATATCTTATAATCAAGTGCTGTAAAAACACATCACATGACTCATTCCAATCCAGAATATTCTTTTATTTAAATATTCTTATTACTGGGAATTATCCCCAAAAATCTTTTAAAAGATTTAATTCATTTAAACCTCTTGCTTAAATCTTTCTTTGAAAACCATTGCAAAAGATTTTGTATTATCTTTTAACAATCTTAAACCAAATTAAGGTTTATCAACTAGTCGGGATTATCGAGCCTTACCGAAGTAATCATTTATCCTATTATCGCAATCCCAACTTATTCATCCCATGGAGCAAAACTGGTGGTACTCCATTTTTAACACCCATAGTGTTATTGGTAAATTTAATCTAATTAAAGATTTAACTATCGCATAGAGTAAAACTGGTGGAACTCTATTTTGAACATTTCTTAAATTCAGTGAATTAAATTACCTTATTCATATTTCAATCTAATTAAAGATTCAGTAAAACTCTAGTTCTATTTTAATCTCAATAATCATTATTTAATGATTATTCAACCCTTGAAAATCAATCTTGTCATTATTTGGGTTAAAGAACAAATGTCATGTAAAAACACCATTCACAATAAACCCAAAATCATCTTCCATTAAATATGGAATCTTCATGAAAATCCGAACAATTTATAATCGCTATAAATTTCCGTATCTGACCAATACTATAAGTGGAATAACGGCAAGGCCTTTTAAATTCCATAAATAGTAAACGCCTTCCTTCACAGAAGTTCATCTCGATTATTATTAATTGAATTCCGTTAACTCATATGATTAAATAAACTGGAAAACTTCATTAAATCTTATTTAAAAGATTTATTACTTTCACAAGTGGGTTCAAGATCAATATTAATAAGGATACCATTCACAGCGAACACAAAATCCAATTTGATATTAAATATAAGATCTTAAATGGAAATTATGTCGACTTACATTCAATAACAAATTCTGAAACTAACTGATATCATTTTAGAATAACGATATCAATATCTTCCAAATTCCCACAACAACTGTATAATCACGAAATCCAATATAGAAATATTCGAAGATAATTTCCATTTAAATCCATTCCAATGTGTGTGTATGTGTATATATATATATATATATATATATACTGGAAAACTCTGATAATATTGAAATCATTCTCAATCCGATTTGTTAATTTAAACTTATTGGATTATTGTTCTAATTATTAACTAGTTCATTCGGATAAAAACATCTTTTATCTTTTCAAATATGGAATATTTCATCCTAAATCTTTTCAAATCATTTATTATGATTTTACATAATTTATTCATATTTTATTAAGGCCCTTACAGTCGGTTGCCAATATCGGCCAGCGAACTGCATCCATAGGGACCCTTTCCAAAACTGATTTGGACATATCTTAAAATCTAACTGTTAGATTTCAAATCACTCATTATCATTCGAAAGCTTTTTACGATACGAACCTCAGGTTCCGGTTTTAGGAGAATCCAACAATCGGATCTCCCGTTAAGTCCATTCAAAGTCAATGGTCGAAATTCGCGATCGTTCCCTGCGCGAAACTTTCTATTTAGGCCATTTAAATATATATAATATATTTCATCGATTTCTATTTAAAACGTATTTTATAAAATGTTTATAAATTCGTTTTGAAAACGATTCCAACTTCCATTTCAATTTTAAATCAAAATTGAATATTCCATATCATTATAATATTGAAATGATAATGTTTTCGAAATATCAGATTTTGAAATCAAATCTTTTCGATGTTCATTATGAAATAAATAAAATCGACAGAAAATTCAGTTCGAGTTAAAATGGCATATATCTACTTAACTCGGCTTCATATTTATTTCAGTAATGAATATTTCAATATTTTTGTGTCCATCCAAAATCGGACATCAAAATCATATTTTGATTCTTCACTGAATATTATTTTAAAATATACGTTATATTTTGAATTAGAATCAGACCCGATCAATTACCATATACTTTATTTATATGGATTTCATACATCTCATGTATTCAAAAATAGTGATAAAAACTATTAAACATTCAATTCACATCCAAAGTGCAATTTACAACTGTATAAGCATTAAACAATTAAATAACGCTTATAACAGACTAGTAATCAATCGGTTGGCATACAATTAAATCCAAGGGAGATGTGAATTAATTATCATCCCCAAACCCGTGTGGGACTGCCAACCATCAAACAAATATTATTATTTGTATACTTAGGCGATGCGTAAAATTATCGTTCTAATAACCGTGTAGGGTTTACATCACAATCCATGTGAACTTATCTAATATTTTCACAGTTTAATATAAACATTTATTTTTTTTACAACGCATATTTTTGCAGTTTAATAATAATATTTAAAACTGTAACATCCATCAATCGCTAAACAAATACTGCAATCACAGGCAATAAATATATACTCGGCTATAAAAATAAATAACTATGCAAAATGGTTGAGTGAGAGAGTTCTCACTTTTGGTTTCCATTCCGCCAGTCTTTAGTTGACGATTTTCTTTTAAGTCAAATTAAACTTGGGTTTAATATGACCCAAAAATGCAACTTGCTCCAAATTTTACCAAATTAGTTTTGTTGTGAAGCTCTCGACTCCACGTTGCAATGGATCCAGTTTCGCACTGTAATGGCCCGAATTTCCGTACCATTTGAGTTGACTAATCACACTACAAGGCCAACCCAAATTACACAGAAATACGAATCATTAATAGAAAGAAGTTAGAGGATGAGAACAGAAATGAAGAAAATTTAGAATAGAAGAAAAACGAAGGACACAAATCTCACAGCGGAACGAATAAAATATATTATATAACATAAATTTTGAAATACAATTCAGTAACTTTATATACATACCATCATCAAGGCACAACAGCTATTTCTGGAACAGTTATAAACACATGTGTCCAGATACAATACAACATACAGCGGAAAATATGATAGTCTATAGCTAACTGATGAAGCCTACTGCTTCAAGCTCCTTCAAATGAATCTAAAAAATCCCAACTACTTGACTGCCCGTACAAATTTGGGGCACCCAAGAGTTTAGGGGAAAAAAACAAAATAAACTCCGAGTTAGTCACGGGACTGGTGTGAGTAAACTCCAACCATCGGTTTAACTTTCAAAAAATCCTTTCGAAAGCAATGATAATCGTAAGACCGATCCACACATAAACACAGATGGTTTTTACCTTATGGTAACCAAAAATATTTTTGATATCAAATCCGGTGATATTATAATAGTGTCTACACCAAATAAATAAAAATCTAGCGGAACGCTTGCATCTCACTCACCATATATAATATAAAATCAAAAACCGCCAGGCACTTACTGGAGAACGGATTTCCGACCATGACATGGTATTGAACCACCTTCCGATCAGTGTACTCTAGAGGGGATACACCGGGGTTCAACAAGAATATCTTGCAACCCAGCCACACATGGCTGACCACCCATTTAACTTGAGTGTATCGAGCATATTATCACCAACGGTTGTGATCAGCAACAGTTACCGAAAGCATACAACAGCGAATAGAATAAGAAGCAAATGGTATTTCTCTAGATCAGGTGATAATACCGCTAAAGGGAATGACCCACTTGGCTATGTTGCCTACCCGATTTCTGTCATTTCCCAGCTGATGAGGCATGAGATCACGATTATCTTTCAGAACATCTTGTCATCATTTACTTTGAATGTCACATCGTCAGACATTCATCCATATACGTTGTCCTGGGACTGGACAAACCGAAGGCACTATTCAATCAATCCATCTTGGGCAATTTCTACCCAGGATTAACAGAACAACCCTTGCACTTTGCTCCGTCTTCAATTAACTTCAGCTTAAGTTGATTCGTAACGCTTACAAAAAAACGGAATGGTTTTCAGATATTAAATCTGATCTCGGTGTCTCGTATCGACAAGGAGGTATAAGATAAATCAAAACTTTGATAGTCGGTGATTTAACTATCAATGAAACATCTTACAATCGACGGTCCTATTTCCAATTGGAAATTCTACCGATCAAGCATCAAACAACACTTGCCCCTTTTTAAATTAATTCCTTATTATATTATCATTTCCAATTCCCATTTATAATCTTTCGTATCCTTTCAAAGCTCTATTTTCTATCTTGATTCTTGGAAAAACATTTCCAGTATCCTAATTTCTTTATTCAAGAAAATATCTCTTATTCCCGTTAGAAAACATTTCAAAATATTCACGAATCCTTATTTTCTATATTTAGAAAATATACCTAATTAATATCGGAAAATATTTCCATATTCCATTTCTTAATTCCTCGTTGATCAATTCATTTCTTTTTCTAAACGTAGAAAATATCTCTCATTTTATTTGGGGAAGCATTTCAAAATCCTTTAAATTACACAATGTTATAAAACATCATTATTATAACTCAAACCATTAATCATTTATTAACTAAACATATTGCTAACCAATCTTCATTATAGAACCTTAACCATTCCTCCATCAATCATGAAGTCAATCAAGTTGGGGTATAATTACCTCTCAGACCATAATTAAACAACATTCTCAACTTTGAAATAGTCAAAGCTCATAATTTCAAACAAAACATCGCTTATGCGACTATCAGATTCAATCTAAGAATCCACTTCTTTTAGGAAAAACATTGATTATAAAGTTAGCGTTATAATCGCTGTTTCCAAATATTGGATTTATAAAATATTTATTTTAACGGTAGCGTCAAAATCACTTTTTAGATTTACAAAACATTTATTATAATGACAGCGCTATAATCGCTATTTAGATTTACAAAACATTTATTATATTGACAGCGTTATAATTGTTGTTTCCAAATATAACTTGTACTTATTAATTTCAAGAAATAAATTAATAAGTAAATAATTAAATTTGATTCAAAATGGAAAGTAAAAATAACTACTTCCCTAAATTCGATATAATCGAATTTCAAATAAATAACTCTCTCTCGAATAATCTATATTCGATTGTATGCCGAACTTCGGAATTTATCTACCATTTCAGGTTAAATCAAATTCAAAATTTAATCTTGAATTCCTCCTTTTCAAATCCTCACCAAATTCCTTTATAACTGTTATAGACTACAATTCGTTATCATAATTTATTTCATATTCCGAATTTTGGAATAAAGTTCATCATTTTGTTTTGAAATGGTTACTCATTTCCCTTCCTTATTCAAATTCCAATTGGATTCATGTTTCAAATCTAAATTTATTTTGTAGATAATTCATTTACAAAATAATGGCTTTAAACCATTATTTCTTTAATCATGAATATATTTCTTTAATATAATCAATCCACATAGTTTCATATTTTTAAATAATATTTGAAAATCCTAATTCCCTTTATTAACTCCTATAGTATAATTGTTCAGATAAACTCTTATTTCTATTCCATTTATTTATACTTTTGTTCAAAATTTTCCTTATAATTACTAAGTTCAAAACTCTTTTCAAATATTGGTTTCAAAACCGATTTCCACTTTTTCATATAAATCCAAATTTGCATTTATATTTCAATTTATCCTATGATAAATAATTCACTTAATTTATAAACTTGTTTAAAATCGACTTCTTATTTTAAGTAGACAAGTTTCTACTTTTTAACTCCATTCGAAATTACACTTCAACCTTTGGGAAAAGTAATTTTTCTTTTTTAAATCTCAAATTTCATTTTCTATATTCGAAAATATTTTACGGTATTTAAATACCAAAATTCTAAGGCCAGTGATTTTTAAACACAAAAAGATCAATCACAGTTAATATATCACAGCATATGTCACAATCAGTGCAAACACAATACTATAAATGTTGAGGAATCCAGTTGGATCCCTCCAACATGTTTTCCTGCCTCCACAGATGTTAATCAACATAATAACATTAATAATAGTAATTTCACATCAAAATGAAATATCATAGTGATTAGAGTTAATAATCGATCAACGATATAACTATATCAACTATTTCCACCAATTTTATCAACCACTCATCCAAACAACTATCACATGGTATAAAATTACGATAAATAAATTTAAAACTCATTTATATAAAAATATAAACGAATCAGGGTTAGTGAGTTTACTCACCTTATTTTGCAGTTGACTCTTTTGCTTTTGTTTCGTTCAAAATCAAACAGACATTTGATTTATCACAAAATATTAGTGGCTCCGTTCGTAGCGAAATCAGTTATACAATGAAGACCTCGTCTCTATGATTTAATATGCGTGATTCCATTCAATTCTGTATCGTATGAAGAAGTCATAATAATATATATTGTTTTCCAAGTTTTAACGACTAATATATGTCTATCTATTATTAACTAATAAAATGCTTATCAATTTACCTGAACCAAAAGGGAACTGCTAATCAACAATTAAACCATGATTGCCCCCTTTTTCATGTTAATTACTTTGTCATGTGGTTAACCGTTGAATACGCCTCCCTCATTTTAAGTCTACCTCGATTACTTCCCAAAACTCAAAATCCATGATTCCTTTTTCCTCGTTATCACAAACCCAAACCCGACCATTTGGACCACCGCTGGTGACGTTGTCCATCACCGGAGGCCACCACCAATGATTTACCTAACTTCACTGACCAACTCAAATCACTCAGGTGCCTCCTCATCAACATAAACAGTATGAAGTTTTCACCCGTACACGCACTCAAGCACCTTGAACCCATGTTTCAGCTTTGCCAGAGACCGCCTTCTCCTTGTTTAAATTACAAAACCTTAAACATCATATTCCCGAATTGGAAACAACAGAAGCCACTTCGATAGCCTACAGCAAAAACCGCAACCTGTGAATCCCCCACAACCCACCATCTCCATGTTCGAGACTACCAAACTCCTCTGTGGCAAAAGCATTACAACTCCAACGCCATAAACTGGAAACCTATGCTCAGCCTCACCATGAATAGCAGTATGAATCTACGTTGCTCTTTTTTTACATACATGATAGCTAAACTTCGTTGACTTTGAACCATTGCAGGCGCCACCAGCGGCCACCGGACGACCTCGCTTGACCACCCAACGATGCCACCACCTTGATCTCCTCAACGCCACCCCTATTGACCTTCCCTATGGACCAGAACAACACCACCATCAGCAAAATACTAAATCCCAAAAACGACACTGTGCTCCGCCTGGAGCCACCGTGCCGCCGCCAGAGGCAACCCCACCATCGGCCGACCCTACGCCTGCCCTAGCTTCGAATTCGAACCCTTCAGACTTCTTCATAGGTCACTGTCGTTCGAACTGGTGCGAGTATATGGCGTTCGAACCCTAAACGAAGATGAGGGCCATCAAATTTAAATCACCTGACAGCTTTAATTGATTGTAGAATTTAGTTTTGATTGAACGAATTTAGAGGCTTGTGAGCTTCTATAAAATGGAAAAAGACGGCTTGAAAAGGGCAAGAATATATAATAGAAAAGTCAGATTCTATCAGAAGCTTTAGGTGGCTTCCAACTGGAGGAACCAGTTGTGTTGATACACATAGAAATGAATTGTTTAGAGAGCACGATGTTCGAAGCTTACACAGGAAGATATATTTCCTTTTTTATTGTTCTATGTAGTTTGATTTTAGCTAGACTGTGCGATATCCATATGCAATATAGGTTGTATAAAAACTTGGACAAATGCAGAAATATAAATATTGTGCAGGTATCATGTGCATCTACATCGCATTGCTTGCGTAGATCTTTATTTTTAAATGTATTTATAAATGTATTTTTGTATGAATGATTTAGTATATAATTTAGGTTAGAGTGTCATATTGTTTATTATTTAAATAAACCCAAGAACTGTTAAAAACAAGGTAAACATATGAACATACCATAACACAAATTATATTATAAATTACACATTCAATTTTTTTTTAATAAATAATTTCTAAAAAAATCATTTTATATTACCAATACAACATTTAAAATTAATCTAAATGTTTTAAAATTAACAGCGAACCTACTTAGTTGTAATCTTATATTCCATATCTTCGCAACCCGGTTCTTACGTGACCTTCGAATTCTCATACCAATACTCAACCATTCATAATTCCTTCCAAATGATTTGTCCACCATTTTTGGATAATCCATCGTCATTTTCTTGTCTTCAATCCATATGCTCTTCTGCATATCCACACCCATTCCAATTGATTTTCCATTTATCAATTTCATTACTCCACTTGAAATTTTATTAACCAATTCTGGTTTTCTTATTTCAATTACAATTAACAACTCGATTTTAAATTATCAAAAATTTCTTAAATATTTTATAACTCTTTAAATTTTCGAAAAATTTCGCCAACGTCTCCTTTACATGGCTCAATCGGTACAACCACAACTTGCCTTTCTAGGCCTTCTCCAATCAAAAGAAAATCAAAAAGCCAAGCGGCTTGCCCCATAGGCTCATAAAACCATCAAACCCGAGTAATATTGTAAACATGTACCTTTTTGTCAGGCATCCAACTTTGTATCTTTCATTTGCTTCCATACAATACCTGCTCAACATATGTATATATTTCCAGTCGGTTCCAAATCAATTCAACCTTTGGTCTTTAACTTTTCTAATCAACTTTTTGATTAGTTCACTTTTATTCATTAATCCAAACTGAGTTCTATTTCCAAAAATCAACCCTCTTGTTTTGCTTGAGTTCAGTTCCATCACAGTTTAATTCCAAACAACAACATCCAATATATATTCAACCAGTTTGATTTCATTCTAGATTATCTCTAATCAAGTCCAATTTTATATAACTTAAGTTAAATTTCAATTCATTTGATACATGTTTACCATTTCAATCTATTCAACTTATACAAGTTAAATTTTAATTTCAGAATTCAAATCCCCGATTTTATTTCAAATCAGTTTTGAAATCAAGTAACTACACATATATATTGATAATCATCTGCAAATTCAAAACATCTTATTTTTTTAAAATAACTTGTTATTTTTAAACAAATTTTCCATAAATATATTTTGGTAGCAATCCGTCACTTAGAAACTTGAAAATGAATACCGATAATGTTGCGATCCATTATCAGAATTATTTTCTTGCCGCTGAAGTGATTTTAGTGCTTAATTACTTTCAAAATCGATTTAAAACCATTCTTATTCGAAAATCCTTTAACAATGCTATATTTCCTTTGAAATACTTCAAGAAATATTTTCTAAATATCCGCGTTTTAAATCCACAATTCTGATCTGAACCCAATTCTAATTTAGCTTATTTGTATATATTATCCATATACAAGTTATATTTGGTTATATATAACCCTTTCAGTATTTTATACTTTCGTTTGATTGTAATAACAATTAACACATTCACATACTATAATATCTCAAAAATTATTCCTTTTATAACAAAATATTTTTTTTGGGAAAAATTATTTCATTTACTTCTTAATTTAAAAATAAATAATACTATATCGAATTGCTTTGTTCGAGAGTTTAGAAACACCTATTGATACAGTTGTACATCTTGTATCGACCAGAATTTATAAACCATACAACAAACCAATTAACACAATATAAAACCATTTTATATCAAATCTACAAATAAGAGCTCATATATACACACTCAAACTCAACCTAAGGTGTTACTAACCCCATCTCTATTGAGTCATGCCACAGAGCCAAGGTTACTACTCAACCTTCTGCTCCGATACCAAATGTAATAGCCTGAATTTACGTATCATTTGAGTTGACTAATCACACCACACGGCCAACCCAAATTGCACAGAAATATGAATCAATAATAGAAAGAAGTTAGAGGATGAGAATAGAAAGGAAGAAAATTTAGAATAGAAGAAAAATGAAGGACATAAATCTCACAGCGGAACGAATAAAATATATTATATACCATAAATTTTGAAATACAAATCAGTAACTTTATATATACATAACATCATTAACGAACAACGGCTATTTCTGGAACAGTTATAAACACATGTTTCTAGATACAATACAGTATACAGCGGAAAATATGATAGTCTATAGCTAACTGATGAAGCCTTCTGCTTCAAGCTCCTTCAAATGAATCTAAAATTTCCCGACTACTTGACTGCCCGTACAAATTTGGGCACCCAAGAGTCTAGGGAAAACAAAACAAAATAAACTCCGAGTTAGTCATGGGACTGGTGTGAGTAAACTCCAACCATCAGTTTAACATTCAAAAAATCCTTTTGAAAGAAATGATAATCGTAAGACCAATCCACACATAAACACGGATAGTTTTTACCTTACGATAAGCAAAAATATTTTTGATATCAAATCCGGTGATATTATAATAGTGTCTACATCAAATAATTTGAAATCTAGTGGAACGCTTGCATCTCACGCTCTATATATAATATAAAATCAAAAACCGCAGGGCGCTTATTGAAGAATGATTTTGTAACACCCTGTATTTTCTATGAATATTAAATTTGGCAAAATGAAGAATACTTAATTTTTAGAAGAAGAATTAAGTAAAACAGACTATACCATTGCGTTCGTCTCAAAATTCTGGTCAAGAAGGACCTAAAGTTTGGGTTAAACGGATAATGTATGAGAAAGTTATGGACCTTGGAAGTTTGTATACATATAAGGGGAATGTATGTATATATATAAATTAATAAAATAAAATCAACCTAAAATTCAAGAAAAAATTTCAAAATAGCAGGCGCGGGAAGGCAAAACGCCGAACAGACCTATTTTTTTGGTCGACACGAGAGCCGCTGGGTCGACCCGGGGTTGACTCAGGGTGTTTGGAATCGGTCCCATCGGCCCAGAATGGCCTGTGCGAATTCATGTGTTTTAGGGCATACGTGGCGTTCTCTGATTGGTCTGGTGACGCATTTTCTTGGACTAGATGGTTTAGATGGATCCTATGTTGATCTAAAGGCTCTAATTGATCCTACACATCTATAAATACACATCTAACCTAAACCCTAATCTAAGCTAAATTCATTCATGAGCCTATATGCTGCTGCATCCTAAACTAACCTAGCCTCCACCATAACAAATCAAATTCGAGCTAGAAGATAAAAATCAAAGTCTACATCAAGGGTCAAGCTTAACAAATTCAAAAATCAGATCCCAGAATTCAAGATCCATTCTTTTTCTGTGAGTGCTAGTCACTTTTAGGTTTAAATAGATAAATGTGAATTGTGGTAGACTATGAATTGGGTATATGCTGTAAATCATGAACTTATGCAAGCATACTACGTCATTTTCCCTAGACCTAATATATGGACATTCTACTATGTTTCCTATGTGAATCTTAAATTATAATTATAGTGTGGTACATGTGAATTTGTTAATACAGATCTAACTTTCTAGGTCTGATTATGGTGATTCGATATGACGCTTATATGAACACTGATTTTTAACCATGTTAGGATGATTGTACATCCATTAATTTGACATTACTTGGATCTAGATTTTGGTGTTAATCACCTTTCAGTTGCTATATTATGACACCTTGGTATATGTGGTAAACTTGACATGTGAATCTAAACTTGTTATTATGCCACCCTGTCTATGCTAGATTTAGGTAATTGGACACCTAATATTGAATCTAGATCTCATTATGCTTGCCTAAACACAAGTTATTAATTTGATATCCACTTTATTATGATAATTATCACATGTCCATTCACTTAGTTACTATGCTAGTTATGTTAATATTTATGCCAAAACATGTTGAACTGTCACCCTTATCATGTTCCCTTTTATTGTTATGACGAGGCTACTTTATAGCCTCGATGCCGCCAAAATACATGTGAATATGTTAGTTAGGAACGGGGATAAAGGGAATTTGTAATTGGCATAGTTTATATAATATTTATATGAAATGAGCATATAATTCAAATGGGGAAACGTAGAATTAATTACCTATAATGACATAGGAAAAGTTGGGTAAAATGGCATAATTTGAATATGATCATTTATGGATATGTAATTCAAATTATTGTTGCAAAATAGGTATTGACACCTATAAAAGGAAAGTATTAATTAATTGGTAAATTAATTAAAAATGGAATGTTAGTAATTAAAATTAAGAATTTTAATTGTACTTATGACACAAGGTTAGGTTACATTAGTGGCGGAAGTCTGCCCGGACCCGACCGGCATATCCAGCAGCCACTAATGTTGAACCTAATGTGGGAGGTCTAAGTACGCAAATATGAATTAGGCTAAGACACGAGGTTAGGCCCAACTGTGGAATAAGACTGCCTGGACCCTACCAGCATATCCAGCATCCACACGTTGTAGGCCTAATGTGGGAGGTCTAGCCCATTATAACCATAATTGGACATGGTAAAAAATGGATTACTTAACCTAATTTAATATGAATATGGACTTAAGTTAGGGTTTAAGTAAAATTGGATGGGTAGTGAGGAGGGGTTAAGTAAGTTAGAGGGGATGGGTGATATATATATATATATATATATATATATATATATATATATGCCCACATACTTAATTCAATAACACCCTTTAAGGTATACATAACTAGTATAGGGCTATGTAATTAAAGATCACCCTTTTAGAGTATACATAGTCAGTGGAAAAACTAGTGGGGATACAAGACAAAGGGGAGAGCTTGTATCATATTGTATGGGACCCATTTCAGTCAGTAACTCGTAGTTGGTATCAGAGTAGAAAACTCTGTACTAGGTGGAGAAGGGGCACGCTTACTGATTGATTATAAGAGATCCAAAACGTGACGGGTGGTATAGACGGCGCAAACCGACCGAGGACATGTGCGTGCATGGGCCGGGCAGAGGGGGACAAGACGACCGTGACACCAATAAGTATCCCTGTGCACATCTTGGTTTTCCACTTTAGGGAAGTGATACCCCCTATTGTGGGGCCAGCACAGGATATCTACAGAGTAGGGAGCCAATCGATTAGGGTAGTGGTTAGGGTTTACTTGGATGTATGACCTAAGCCTACCAGCTTATAGTGGAAGGGATCATTTCATTTCAGTTATACTGGTAATAGTGCAGAGTGGTCATTAGTGAAGCATGTATATACCTCACCTTATCTGCCTTGTCACACCTGCTATTTGTATACCGATCTCTCTTATCCACTTTATGCCTGTCATGTTCACCTTTATTTACTTACTGGCTAAAAGTCACTAGACTCTCCAGACTTCATGTTTGACCCCTTTTTGTTTTTCCTTCTCTCTTCCGTTCCCCCCTCCCCCCCCCCCCCTCCCTCCCCAGTTCTCAGGGAGGAAACACCCAGGCTTAGCCGGGATTTGGATATCATCTTACTAGGAGCTACTGTTGAAGTATGGCTCGAGTCTTTGTCTCTGCTATGGCTTACTCTTTTATTGGGGAATAATGTTTTCTTTTAATTCCTATGTACTCTGATTATGCAAGACAGAAGTATTTTATTGTAATGGTTTTATGAATTATCGTATTATAAACCACGGGATTATGATTTATGTCTGAAATAAAATTTTTGAAACTTCCGCTGCTATCTTTATTTATATCTGTCTTGTAATTATCCTGTGTCTGTTTACCTATAATGCTTCACAGAACTTAATGCATTCCCTTAGTGAGTGACATTAACGGACGTGGGGTGTTTCACTTGGTATCAGAGCTGAAGGTTGCCAGGTTAGATAAAAGTTTTGAAAAATATTTTTCAAAAAGGTTTTAAAAGAAAGTATTTTCTAAAAGAAAAGTCTGTTTTGGAAATATTCCCCTAAGAAGCCATATGTAGTATCCTTCGGTCCCTTATCTAAATTTCATCCTTTCTCCTTTTTCAGCATGACTGGGGAACAAACATCCCTAATCTCCCAGAGGGCGTCACTATACTCGGTTGGTTCCATAGGTATTTGGAAGCCACGGCAACAGCCGAAGAACAAAGGGACGTTCCTCCCCCAACTGCACCAATCATTCCTCCTCCTCCCCTTCCAAGAGCAGATAACTTCGCCAAGATCTGCAAAGACTTCCATGCTATGGGAGGGAAGCCATTCCATGGGAAAGAGACATTCGTAGAAGCCCGGAATTAGCTTAAGGAGACTGAGGACTTATTCGTCATCTTTGAAATGGAGGACCGAAGAAAAATCCAATTAGCTGCTTGGCTGTTGAAGGACGAAGCCTCATTTTGGTGGGAAGTCAACCAAGCTAGATGTCCGGTGGAAACTTGGGGAGATTTTAGACAAAGGTTCAAAATTAAATTCCTTTCCCAAGCTGAGAGAAGCATTCAGATGGAGAGGTTCTTAGCTCTCAAATAAGGAAATTTGATGGTGAAGGAATATGTGAACAAGGTCAACCAGCTGGTAAGGTTCGGACTAGAGTTGGTGGATACACCACACAAAAAGGCATTACGATATGCTAAAGGACTGAATGAGCCTCTGCATGGTCTTGCTATGTCCCATATTCCTATGGGGGCCACCTTTGAAAGGCTTGTGGATATTGCCCTAATGCATGAGGAGGACAAGGGAGAAAAGAAGGAAGTGAAAGCTGAGGAGTCATCGTAGAATAAGAAGGTGTGGCTCAAGAATGGGAAACAGCAGCAACAACAACAGCAGAAGAGAGGAGAGAAAGATGAAAAAGGAAGGGATAAGAGAAAATATCATGGTTGCGGGAAGGAAGGTCACTTGATCAAAGATTGTAAGAGAAGGAAGGTCATTTGCTTTAATTGCAGAGAACTCGGACACTATTCTACATAGTGCCCAAAGAAACAAGGATCGCAGGGACTAGGTCAAAGAGCCGGAACTTCTGAAGGGCAGGTCAATGCTCTCGCGATCAGTGCTCCTGAAAGAGGTAGAAAAATTTCTTCATAAAGTTTAGTTTCTCTTTCAAATCATCCAGTTAGAACACATTTTAATTCTGGCGCTTCGCATTTATTTATATCTAGTTCTGTTGTTGAATATCTGCACTTAGTTACTAGTATGGTAGTGGATCCCATAGTTGTCTCAAACCCCATAGGTGATTCAGCTCATTTATCTATGATTTGTAGGGGTTTGAAAAAATCTGTGTTAGGCGTCAAATTTGAATGCGACGCATATGTACTCGGGTTTATGGGCTATGAGTTGATTCTAGGGATAAGTTGGTTTACCACATATGGTGCCATTCTGGGTGGTGAGAGGAGGGTCGTTAAGCACCCTTAAAATTTCTTGTGACCCACAAGGGTCTGTCATGCTTAGTTTCCTAGAGTCTCTCGAGACGTCTATTGATGATCTGCGATTGGCACCAGTAGTCCATAAGTATCCTGATGTCTTAGGCGAGGTTCGGGCGGATAGTTCGAGAACAAGCCACAACAGAACGCATGCAAAAGAACATTTCATTGTATATCACAACAATGCATCAGATTACAAGAATATACAGAGTAAAAATGAATATTACACAGAAATATCAGAGATTTAAATTACATTTAAATACATAGCAGCGGAAAATAATACAATACACAACTAGAAGAGATATACGGATACAAAGCTTTCCGGATATCGTTCCAGCTGTAAACCAGGATCCTGTGAATATAAATCTGCAAAACCAAAACTACTAGCTGCCCGTGTCAAAATAGGGGCACCCAGAGTTTAGGTTAAAACAATAAACTCCAGGTCAGTCATGGGACTGGTGTGAGAACTAAAACAGTTAATCTTTGTTTTAAATCATTAGGTAAATCAAGGGACCACGCCGTATAACACGGAACGGGTTTCCTCCCAAGAATACCAGTGCATAAAACAAACAGCGCAATGCTAAATAAAGAAAAATGAAGCTGTTATAAGACCCAGGTCCTATCACACAATGCAACGCAAGCCGGGGGATAGGGTTTTCCCTTATAACAGCCAAAGAATGCTTGATACGTTAGAAACAAATCATTTGATACTATAATAAGTGCATAGTGTATAAAACAACTTCAAATCATAAGTATCAATCATAGGCGGCATGAATGCCCTATCCCACTATGTCGCCATACTAGGCTCTACAAATAAAACCGCAAATGTCACGTATTTGGAAATTGGATTTCCGTCTATGAACCGAGGCAAAAGATAGTCCTCACCGACTTCGAGACTGTCTAGCCCGAGCCTCAGGGTCAGAGCGCATCGACCCTTGGATCCTCAGGGCCGGTCCACCGATGTGGATTAAACTTAAACCCTGAACATGCGTTTCCCCACCCTATGGGGTGTAAGTCTGGTCCGTCTGCCGACCAGAATGCATCGGCCGAAACCGATATAACCGAGGCGCCTCGCAATAGCAACAACCACATAAGTCAAACTCGTCAGGGCGTGTAAAACCACTGACGCCACTTCTAGCTAGAAAGAAACGCATGCCCTCCCTGACGTCCTCTCCCGTTTTTGGTTCACAACCAGGGTGCGAGGCTCGCGAATTCACGTTACACAAAGCTGTGCCACACAGGCTGTGCTTTGATCATCACCACAAGACTTTGCTTTTCAACAGAAGCCTCGATCAATTGCCACTTAGGCATGCCACACAGGCAATTCACTCCATGCGTTTGATCTCCATCAATATATAACCCCTGAGCTCGTACGTCTCAGAGAAGGGCGTTAAGCAAGAGAATAAATTCTCCGCCGCCAAACAGATATATATTTAATAGAGATCAATCACACGGACTAAAATCCAATGTCAGACACACAGTCCATTTACAAGTCCGTTCTGGGTCTGAACGAAACCGGAGGCACCTAGTACCTCGCATATCCAACGATCTCCAGGTACGTCTGGACGATCACTAACTGTTTCCATCTTCTTGGGTGTACAGCCCAATCAAGATCATCAGTAAGCACCCAAACGACGTGAAGACTTCTGGTCTTCGACCACCGTCTTCATCTTCGACACCACGTCGAATCAGTTATTCAGAATGGGATAAACCCGGTCTTTCTGAATAACTCGCGTATATATTATAAAAGTGTTACACAAACACAACATACGCCTCATTCCAATTCAGAATATTCCTTTATTCAAATATTCCTATACTTTGGGAAAAGTTCCCATTAATTTTATCCAAGATAAATTCTTTAAATTTATTCTTTAATCACCTTTGAATATCAATTCAAACTAGTCGGGATTAGCGAACCACACCGAAGTAATCATTTATTTTATTTCCCAATCCCAACCTATTCATCCCATGAAGTAAAACTGGTAGTACTTCATATCTAACACCACAGTGTTATCGGTAACTCAATTACCATTTCACGTTCAAATCTAATTAAAGATTTAACTATCGCTTGGAGTAAAACTGGTGATACTCCATTCTCGATCTTTTCAATCTAATTAAAGATTCATTAAAACTCCACTTAGTTTTAATCTTTAACTGGGTTAAAGAATCAGTGTCATTTAAAACACGGTTCACGATAAACCCAAAATCACATTCCATTAATTATCGGGTTAAAGAATGAGTGTTGTTTAAAACACTGTTCACGATAAACCCAAAAATAAATATCCGTTCAATTCCAATTAAATATTATTTAATTGGTACACTTCATTAAATCTAAATAAAAAGATTTAATCTTTTCTCAACTGGGTTCAAGAACAGTGTTAGTGAAGACACCATTCACGACAAACCCAAAACACATTCGATATTCAATACAAGGCTCTGAATAGAAAATATATCGGCTTATATTCAATATCGAATTCTACGACTAACAAATGTCGTATTGGAAATAACGATATAAATATATATCTTTCAAATTTCCATAACCACACCTGTATAATCACGAATTCCAACATCGAAATATTCCGAAGACAATTTCGATTCAAATCCACTCCAATGCAATCATTGGAAATTTTGGTTATTTTCAAAACCATTTCAAATTCAATTTATTTATTTAAAAATAAATAGAATTATAATTCTAGTTCAAAACTAGTTCATTTCGATAAAAATCTATTTTTATCTTTTCAAATATGGAGTTTTTCATCCCAATTCTTCTCAAATCATTTCTTATGATTTTACACAAATTATTGCTATTTTTAATAATTTTATCAAGGCCCGTATAGTCGATTTCCATCAATGGCCATCGAACTGCACTTACAGCGACCTTTTTCAAATTTGATTTGGACGTAACTCCAAATCCAACCGTTAGATTTCAAATTTCTAATATTCGTTAGAAAGCTCTTTTCGATACGAACCCAACGGTTCCGGTTTTAGGAGAATCCGACGGTCGTATCTCCCGTAATGTCCGTTTGAAATCCATGGTCGAAATTCACGAACTGCCGCGGCGCGGCGCGTTCTATTCAGGCCATTATATTATATATATAATATATATAATATATATTTCGTCGATTTCTATTTAAAACGAATTATATAAATAGTTTTAATATTCGTTTCAAAAGCAATCTCAACTTCCATTTCAATTCAAATCAAAATTGAATTCTTCTTTATAAATTCGTTTTAAAATTCATTTCTATTCAATTCAAATTTCAATTCAATTTGAATTCATTTCAATTCGCTTTCAATTCAATTTGAATTCGTTTTCAATTCATTTCCTTTCGAAATCGTTTTCAATTCAATTTATTTCGAAATCGTTTTCAATTCATTTTATTTCGAAATCGTTTTCAATTCATTTCATTTCGAAATCGTTTTCAATTCATTTCGAAATCGTTTTCAATTCAATTCATTTCGAAATCGTCGATTTCTATTTCACTTTTCAATATTCATTTTTAAAATGAATAAAGTCGATATAAATATCGTTCACGTCAAAATGGCGTCAATCTAATCAACACGACTTCATAAATTTCTATTTTCAAATTTTCTTTATTTTTCAAATTGGAATGAGGCCCAATCAATTACCATATAAAATTAATTATATGGATTTCCATACAACACATGTATATAATAGCATTGAAAAATAATCAACCATCAACCAAAGTGCACTACACTATATAAGCATCAAATATAGATATTCAACGCTTATAACAGCCTGTCAATCAATCGATCGACATATTTAATCAATCAGGATGAGTGAAATTCATATTTCATCCCAACACCCGTGTGGGGTTTCAAACAATCAAACACAGATTTTAGTTGTGCAGTTGGGCGATGTGTAAAATTTATCGTCCCAATCAATGTCATTTAAATAAGTGTACATAAACAAACCGTCTGGTTTGTAAATGAATATTTATTTATTCACATTCACGTTAAAAATTATATTTTTAACGATAAAACATTTTATTCCAACATATGAATTTCTATTCAGTTCATTCTCTAAATAGAATGATATTTTTATTTTCCTAACTTATTTTAGAAAATTTCGGCGGCATAACAGCACGATACTAGAAACGGGACGAGGCCTAGCCTTATCCCCGGTCTAGTGAAGGCCCACGCCATTCACACATCAATCAAATCACCAAACAACCAAATCTAAATCACATCATATAACTAATCTATGCAACCAAACAAACAAGTCCATGGTCTGTGGACGATTGTGTCGGGTGCTACTAAGCACCGTCTGCATCCTAGTATATATATATAAATAGAAATGAAATTGAGAGGTGAGAAATTCTCACAGATAGCTATCCTAGCTCCACGGCACTTCATTGATAGAAATCTTCATCGCTATCGCATCTTCGTCATCTTCGTTGCCCGTAGCCACTACATATATAAAAATCACACATTTTTATATTTTGATGTCTTTAAAATAAAAATCACATTTTTATTTCGCTATTTAATATATAAAAATCATATTTTTTTACTACTATGTTAATAGATAAAAATTATATTTTTATCCCGCTATTTTCCATATAAAGATTTCACCTTTTCTAAAATAAAGATTTCGCCTTTACTAAATTAAAGATTTCGCCTTTATAAAAATCAGCACTTTATTTCGACGTATAGAAAATAAAAATCAGATTTTTATTTTGCTACATACACAAAGATGATATTTTTAATTCTCTACATATACAAAAATCATATTTCTACTTAATAAAGATTATATTTTTAATACTTTAAAAAACATAAAAATCATATTTTTTTTTTGCTATTTCTATGTTTATATATATATTTTTCTCCCGTTCAAAAACCAAATCATTTCATGTTTATAAAATCGATCCTTTATCTATATAAAAATCTGACCTTTTATAAATTAAAGATTTAAAAGAAAACAATACTTAGATAAACTTCCTATTTAAAAATCCAATCCATTTCTATTTAAGAATATGACCCTTCTTTAATTAAAAATATGACCTTTCTCTCATTAAAAATCAAAGTTTTCCAAGTAAAAAAAAAACTAATCTTTATCATATTAACTATATAATAAAACTGATTTTATAAATGCTCCTATAAAAAGACTGATTGTATTTAATTAAATAATATAAATAAGCTAAAAATAGAACAAAGCTCACCACGTTCAGAGAGGGGGAGGGTCTGCAGTTCGTCGGAGGTGCGCTGGAGGTGATGGCGGCGCGTTGTGTCGTCGATGGGGTGGGGGAGGCTCTGGCGCGGCGGTTAGCTTCGGGTTTTGGGGTTCGTTGGTTGGAGCAGAACGGAGGGGGAGTCCGCATGAGGTCGTCGAGGTCTTCGAGTTCTTCGAGGGGGGGGGACTGATCGGAGCCGCGTCCGCTCCGGTGGCGCGATGGCCAGCGCCTGGCGGCGCGTTTCCTCTCCGCCCTTTTCTTCTTCTTTTTTTTTCCTGAATGATTTCTAATTTTAGTTTTTTTTTACTGGGGGGCTGATATAAGGAAGAGAAAAGGGTTTTTTTTATTTTATTTTATTTATTTATTTAATTTAATTTTCCACCCAAAAAGCAACTTTTATTTTCGACCTCAAAACGGGGCCCACCGCCTGTCGTCCCTAGCTAATTACCCCCATTCCGAACACAATGGGATATGTATCGTAAGCTGATTCGATTGTTTTGATCAGTTTCCTTTGAATTTACTTTTAAATCACTATATTGAATTTTAAACGTACATTTCAATTTACCGAGGTCACATACTAACTCGAAAAATTCTATAAAAATATTTTCTAGCTTCGTATTGACGATACGGTCCTAACAAAACTAGTTTCGTTGAATTCTGAGACCGTTGGAAAAATAGCCAATTTCCAGTCGATTAAAATCAACTGAAACTGGTCAAACGCGTTTTCCTTTGCCACGCTCACATACTGATTCGAAAAATTATGAAATTTGGAATCTAACAATAATTTGACATCACGGACCCAACAAAAGTGGTTTCGTCGAAATCCGAGGTCATTTGCAAAATGTCCATTTTTAAGGGCCTGAATTCCATAGCGACTATTCAGAATTTTCAACTGGACATAACTTTTGATTCCCGCTACGAACTTTTGATTTTTTGGATTCGTTGGAAAGATATTCACTATTAGATTCCATTATTTTTGGTTTCACTAAAATTCGGATTGTTTTGCGCCCGGTACATTCAATTGAAGTTTGAAATCGAATTATCGAACTACCGCGCCATTTTCAATTCCATTTATAATTATATATAAATATTTATATTCTAACGACGGCGTATATAATATATACGTTCTAATTATATTCAAAATAAATTTCTCGTCTATTTTATTTAAAATAATCTATTTTAAATAATCAAAATTCGCTAGAATTGCCAAAATAAAAATTTTAAACTGGCCCAGATTTTCCGGGTTATTACAATCTCCCCCACTTAAAACTTTTCGTCCCCGAAAAGGAACAAAGTCGAAAGTGGTTTGATTAATCAACTCTACGATCGGTCAGGCTTCCGTTCTCCAACTTTTCAGTTTCTGAGAATTTTCAAATTCTTCAAAAATTTGGCTAACACCCTAAATTTTCGAAAAATTTCGCCATAACCTCCCCTGCACCGGGAGCATCGGGGAATTTCAAATAGCTTCCCCGGTCCTTCAGATCTCAAAAAGAAAAAGAAAAAGCCAAGCGGCTAGCCAATAGGCTCATAAAATCATCATCACCCAAACAAAACAGTAAATTATGTAGTAAACATGTACCTATTTGTCGGGCAAACAAATTTTATTCTCTGGCTCTAGCCTCCTTGCTATGACCTGTTCAATGTAAGTACAAGTATATGCAAGCAAATGCGACCAATTTCAATACAATTCATTATTTGATTTAATTAGGCTAAATGGTTCAAAATTATCAAACAATTAAACAAACAACACAAACATCAATCAATTAGTGAATTAGAGTTTCAAATTCATAACTTTGATACATAGTCAAAAATCAGATTTTTGATGCCAAATCACAACAATAGGCCCTATCTAATTTTGGTCCTCACACCAGTCAATAGGAAATATATAGAAAGCCCACTTTCGTCACTCGAACATAAATTCAAATGATGGAGCTCCATCATCAAAATCATCTCCGGGCGATTAGAGTGTAATTCTATATCTATCCAGTATATTAAAATTTCGAATACACGCGGATCAGACGTATACGCAAAATCTATATATACTGGATTGTCCACATCAATATAAATAGATAATCAAATACGTATAATCGATTTAAATTTTCAAAACAAAATTTGTTTTCATTTTCAAAAATATACTCTTCACACTCGTTCTAGGATACTGCTGATCCCATCTCTAACGAGTCGTTCCATTGGATATTACTAATCCAATATCTGATGAATTCTTTCGTACGGTTCTAATGTGTCTTGTTCTCGAGCTCTGTAAACCAAAGCTCTGATACCACGTGTAAAATAGCCGACGAACTCCGGTAGGCTTTGCAACCATCCCTTCATCCCCCAAGCAGCAGGTAAAACCCACCGTGGCTTTCACATGGTCCCCCAGTTACTTGTTTTACGGCAACCCTCTCGAGTCTCGCGCCCACTGGCGAACCAAACCCAACCACAAGGGACATGTAGGGGTAAGAGTCTCCCATTCGCCACCAAACTGCGAAGCGAGAACCCCCTGTCACGACTGCAACAAGAACTGGTGATACTCCATTCTCGATCTTTTCAATCTAATTAAAGATTCATTAAAACTCCACTTAGTTTTAATCTTTAACTGGGTTAAAGAATCAGTGTCATTTAAAACACGGTTCACGATAAACCCAAAATCACATTCCATTAATTATCGGGTTAAAGAACGAGTGTTGTTTAAAACACTGTTCACGATAAACCCAAAAATCAATATCCATTCAATTCCAATTAAATATTATTTAATTGGTACACTTCATTAAATCTAAATAAAAAGATTTAATCTTTTCTCAACTGGGTTCAAGAACAGTGTTAGTGAAGACACCATTCACGACAAACCCAAAACACATTCGATATTCAATACAAGGCTCTGAATAGAAAATATATCGGCTTATATTCAATATCGAATTCTACGACTAACAAATGTCGTATTGGAAATAACGATATAAATATATATCTTTCAAATTTCCATAACCACACCTGTATAATCACGAATTCCAACATCGAAATATTCCGAAGACAATTTCGATTCAAATCCGCTCCAATGCAATCATTGGAAATTTTGGTTATTTTCAAAACCATTTCAAATTCAATTTATTTATTTAAAAATAAATAGAATTATAATTCTAGTTCAAAACTAGTTCATTTCGATAAAACTCTATTTTTATCTTTTCAAATATGGAGTTTTTCATCCCAATTCTTCTCAAATCATTTCTTATGATTTTACACAAATTATTACTATTTTTAATAATTTTATCAAGGCCCGTATAGTCGATTTCCATCAATGGCCATCGAACTGCACTTACAGCGACCTTTTTCAAATTTGATTTGGACGTAACTCCAAATCCAACCGTTAGATTTCAAATTTCTAATATTCGTTAGAAAGCTCTTTTCGATACGAACCCAACGGTTCCGGTTTTAGGAGAATCCGACGGTCGGATCTCCCGTAATGTCCGTTTGAAATCCATGGTCGAAATTCACGAACTACCGCGGCGCGGCGCGTTCTATTCAGGCCATTATATTATATATATAATATATATTTCGTCGATTTCTATTTAAAACGAATTATATAAATAGTTTTAATATTCGTTTCAAAAGCAATCTCAACTTCCATTTCAATTCTAATCAAAATTGAATTCTTCTTTATAAATTCGTTTTAAAATTCATTTCTATTCAATTCAAATTTCAATTCAATTTGAATTCATTTCAATTCGCTTTCAATTCAATTTGAATTCGTTTTCAATTCATTTCCTTTCGAAATCGTTTTCAATTCAATTTATTTCGAAATCGTTTTCAATTCATTATTATATCGAAATCGTTTTCAATTCATTTCATTTCGAAATCGTTTTCAATTCAATTCATTTCGAAATCGTTTTCAATTCAATTCATTTCGAAATCGTCGATTTCTATTTCACTTTTCAATATTCATTTTTAAAATGAATAAAGTCGATATAAATATCGTTCACGTCAAAATGGCGTCAATCTAATCAACACGGCTTCATAAATTTCTATTTTCAAATTTTCTTTATTTTTCAAATTGGAATGAGGCCCAATCAATTACCATATAAAATTAATTATATGGATTTCCATACAACACATGTATATAATAGCATTGAAAAATAATCAACCATCAACCAAAGTGCACTACACTGTATAAGCATCAAATATAGATATTCAACGCTTATAACAGCCTGTCAATCAATCGATCGACATATTTAATCAATCAGGATGAGTGAAATTCATATTTCATCCCAACACCCGTGTGGGGTTTCAAACAATCAAACACAGATTTTAGTTGTGCAGTTGGGCGATGTGTAAAATTTATCGTCCCAATCAATGTCATTCAAATAAGTGTACATAAACAAACCGTCTGGTTTGTAAATGAATATTTATTTATTCACATTCACGTTAAAAATTATATTTTTAACGATAAAACATTTTATTCCAACATATGAATTTCTATTCAGTTCATTCTCTAAATAGAATGATATTTTTATTTTCCTAACTTATTTTAGAAAATTTCGGCGGCATAACGGCACGATACTAGAAACGGGACGAGGCCTAGCCTTATCCCCGGTCTAGTGAAGGCCCACGCCATTCACACATCAATCAAATCACCAAACAACCAAATCTAAATCACATCATATAACTAATCTATGCAACCAAACAAACAAGTCCATGGTCTGTGGATGATTGTGTCGGGTGCTACTAAGCACCGTCTGCATCCTAGTATATATATATAAATAGAAATGAAATTGAGAGGTGAGAAATTCTCACAGATAGCTATCCTAGCTCCACGGCACTTCATTGATAGAAATCTTCATCGCTATCGCATCTTCGTCATCTTCGTTGCCCGTAGCCACTACATATATAAAAATCACACATTTTTATATTTTGATGTCTTTAAAATAAAAATCACATTTTTATTTCGCTATTCAATATATAAAAATCATATTTTTTTACTACTATGTTAATAGATAAAAATTATATTTTTATCCCGCTATTTTCCATATAAAGATTTCACCTTTTCTAAAATAAAGATTTCGCCTTTACTAAATTAAAGATTTCGCCTTTATAAAAATCAGCACTTTATTTCGACGTATAGAAAATAAAAATCAGATTTTTATTTTGCTACATACACAAAGATGATATTTTTAATTCTCTACATATACAAAAATCATATTTCTACTATTTCTACTTAATAAAGATTATATTTTTAATACTTTAAAAAACATAAAAATCATATTATTTTTTTTGCTATTTCTATGTTTATATATATATTTTTCTCCCGTTCAAAAACCAAATCATTTCATGTTTATAAAATCGATCCTTTATCTATATAAAAATCTGACCTTTTATAAATTAAAGATTTAAAAGAAAACAATACTTAGATAAACTTCCTATTTAAAAATCCAATCCATTTCTATTTAAGAATATGACCCTTCTTTAATTAAAAATATGACCTTTCTCTCATTAAAAATCAAAGTTTTCCAAGTAAAAAAAAACTAATCTTTATCATATTAACTATATAATAAAACTGATTTTATAAATGCTCCTATAAAAAGACTGATTGTATTTAATTAAATAATATAAATAAGCTAAAAATAAAACAAAGCTCACCACGTTCAGAGAGGGGGAGGGTCTGCAGTTCGTCAGAGGTGCGCTGGAGGTGATGGCGGCGCGTTGTGTCGTCGATCGGGTGGGGGAGGCTCTGGCGCGGCGGTTAGCTTCGGGTTTGGGGGTTCGTTGGTTGGAGCAGAACGGAGGGGGAGTCCGCATGAGGTCGTCGAGGTCTTCGGGGGGGGGGGGGGGACTGATCGGAGCCGCGTCCGCTCCGGTGGCGCGATGGCCAGCGCCTGGCGGCGCGTTTCCTCTCCGCCCTTTTTTTTTTTTTTCCTGAATGATTTCTAATTTTAGTTTTTTTTAACGGGGGGGCTGATATAAGGAAGAGAAAAGGGTTTTTATTTTATTTTATTTTATTTATTTAATTAATTTAATTTTCCACCCAAAAAGCAACTTTTATTTTCGACCTCAAAACGGGGCCCACCGCCTGTCGTCCCTAGCTAATTACCCCCATCCGAACACAATGGGATATGTATCGTAAGCTGATTCGATTGTTTTGATCAGTTTCCTTTGAATTTACTTTTAAATCACTATATTGAATTTTAAACGTACATTTCAATTTACCGAGGTCACATACTAACTCGAAAAATTCTATAAAAATATTTTCTAGCTTCGTATTGACGATACGGTCCTAACAAAACTAGTTTCGTTGAATTCTGAGACCGTTGGAAAAATAGCCAATTTCCAGTCGATTAAAATCAACTAAAACTGGTCAAACGCGTTTTCCTTTGCCACGCTCACATACTGATTCGAAAAATTATGAAATTTGGAATCTAACAATAATTTGACATCACGGACCCAACAAAAGTGGTTTCGTCGAAATCCGAGGTCATTTGCAAAATGTCCATTTTTAAGGGCCTGAATTCCATCGCGACTATTCAGAATTTTCAACTGGACATAACTTTTGATTCCCGCTACGAACTTTTGATTTTTTGGATTCGTTGGAAAGATATTCACTATTAGATTCCATTATTTTTGGTTTCACTAAAATCCGGATTGTTTTGCACCCGGTACATTCAATTGAAGTTTGAAATCGAATTATCGAACTACCGCGCCATTTTCAATTCCATTTATAATTATATATAAATATTTATATTCTAACGACGGCGTATATAATATATACATTCTAATTATATTCAAAATAAATTTCTCGTCTATTTTATTTAAAATAATCTATTTTAAATAATCAAAATTCGCTAGAATTGCCAAAATAAAAATTTTAAACTGGCCCAGATTTTCTGGGTTATTACAACCCCCCAGGCACGAGAATTATTTCCATACATACTTGGTGGACAATGCAAAGCCAGTTGCATTACCTGTGCGCCATATGGCTCCTAAACGAAAAAAGGGAACTTGATAAGCAAGTGGCGGGGCTACTTGAGAAGAGGTTTGATAGGTGAATCATATCAGGATGGGAAAACTATTGAAGATAGTCCTTGAGGATGCCCATCATTCCAAGATGACTATTCTTCCAAGTGGTGATAAAATGTATAGAGTTCGAGATAGTAGGGCCAAACTTGCGAAAGGAAGTGAAAATAAAGAAGGAAGCAAAGATTGGATGAGTTCCGACTTGAATACTTGGATCGGAGGTTAAGAAGCTACGCAAACGAGAAGTCAAGTTGGTGAAGGTCCAGTGGGGAGACAATCAAGAAGATGCAACTTGGGAAACCAAAGACAAGATTTTTACGTTTCGTACCCTTTCATTTTTAAGGGAATGTTCTTAACTTCTCTTTCGAAAGCTTTTGTTCGCATTTGCTTCTATCATCTGAGTATATCCTATCAATCGAATCTTCGACCTTTAGGTAGGAAATCCCATGATAGTAAATATGTGTTTGAGACATGTTATGTTTAATGGATGCAAGTGGATGAAAGTGTTTGCTAGTGGTTGCTCGTGGATGCATATACACACACTAGGCACTAGATTGGCTCAAAAACACTCTCATACTGCATATGGATGTGTGTGCATTTTCAATTTTTATGAATGCAAAATGGTTGACGCATCATATGGATGTTGCATATGAATGAATGATTACGCACTCATATAGAAGTTATAAAGTGCATTAGGAATAATTGCATTCATGTTGGATGTAACGAAAAGGAATTTCGCTCGATCTGAATCAGTCGCTAAACCGACCAAGACCGTTTGAAACCCCTGATTATTTTGAGAACACGACAAATTTGAGCGCAAACAGAAGAACATTTCATTGCTTATTACAACCATTCCATCAGAATACAAGAATATACAGAATATAAATCAATATTACACATTCACTAAATATCAGAGATTATAATACATTACTGCAGTGGAAAAATAATTTAATACACAACTGAAAGAGATATACGGATACAGAGCTTTCCGGATATCATTCCAGCTGTAAACCAGGTTCCTGGGAATATAAATCTGCAAAACCAAAACTACTAGCTGCCCGTGCGGAAAATAGGGGCACCCAGAGTTTAGGTTAAAACAATAAACTCCAAGTCAGTCATGTGGCTGGTGTGGAAACTAAAATAGTTATTAATCTTTATTTTAAAGTTAGGTAAATCAAGGGACCATGCCGTATAACACGGAACGGGTTTCCTCCTAAGAATACCAGTGCATAAATAACAACGCAATGCTAAAATAAATAACAATGAAGCCATTATAAGACCCAGGTCCCATCACACAATGCAACACAAGCCGGAGGATAGGGTTTTCCCTTATAATAGCCAAAGAATGCTTGATACGTGAAATTTCATCTTTTATTATTACTATAAGCGAAGAAAACAACTTCAAATATAAATGTATCAATCATAGGCGGCATGGGTATCATATATCATGTCGCCATACTAGTTCTACAATTAAAACCGCAAAATCACGTATTTGGAAATTGGATTTCCATCTGTGAACCAAGGCAAAAGATAGTCCTCACCGATTCGAGACTCTCTAGCCCGAGCCTCAGGATCAAAATGCATCGACCCTTTGGAGCCACAGGGCTGGTCCACTCGATGTGGATTAAAAATCCCTAAACACTACGTTTCCCCGCCCTTTGGGGCGTAAATGAGTCCTTTGACTCCATCGGCTTCACATAGTCACCGATATATCCGAGGCGCCTCGCAACAGCAACAACCACACAGGTCAAAATAATATAAATGTCAGGGCTGTTAGGTCACTGACACCACCCTAGCTAGAAGGAAACACATGCCCTCCCTGGATCCTTCTCCCGTTTCTGGTTCACAACCGGGGTGTGAGGCTCGCGAATTAACGTTACACAAAGCTATGCCACACAGGCGGTGCTTTGATCATCAACCACAAGACTTTGCTTTTCAACAAAAACCTTGATCATTCGCCACTTAGGTATGCCACACATGCAATTCACACCATGCGACTGATGTCTATCGATATACAACCTCTAATCCCGTACGTCTCAGAGAAGGGTGTGAAGTAAGGGAATGAATTCCCCTTCACCAGGCAGATGTATATTTAATAGAAATCAATCAACACAGAGTAGAATCCAATGTCAGACACACAGTCCATACAAGTCCGTTTTGGGTCTGAACGAAACTGGAGGCACCTTGTACCTCGCATATCCATCGATCTCCGAGTACGTCTGGACGATCACCAACGGATTCCCTCCTCTTGGGTGTACAGCCCTATCAAGATCATCAGTAATCACCCAAACGATGTGAAGACCTCTGGTCTTCGACCACCATCTTCATCCTCGACATCACATCAAATCAGTTATTCAGAATGGGATAAACCCGGTCTTTCTGAATAACTCACGTATATAATAAACAAGTGTTACACAAACACAACATACGCCTCATTCCATTTCAGAATATTCTTTTATTCGAATATTCTTATATTTTGGGAAAGGTTCCCGTTAATTTTATCAAAGAAAAATTCTTTAAATTTATTCTTTAATCTTCTTTTGAATATCAATTCAAACTAGTCGGGATTAGCGAACAACACCGAAGTAATCATTTATTTTATTTCCCAATCCCCACCTATTCACCCCATGAAGTAAAACTGGTCATACTTCATATCTAACACCACGGTGTTATCGGTAAATTCAATTACCATTTCACGTTCTAATCTTATCTATCGCCTGGAGAAAAACTGGTGATACTCCATTCTCGATCATTTAAATCTAATTAAAGATTCATTAAAACTCCACTTGGTTTAAATCTTCCCAAAAATCAATATTAATGATTGTTTAACTTGGGAAATCACCTCCTGTCTTTAACTGGGTTAAAGAACCAATGTTATTTAAAACACGGTTCACTATAAACCCAAAATCACATTCCATTAATTATCGGGTTAAAGAACAAGTGTTATTTAAAACACCGTTCACGATAAACCCAAAAATCAATTCAAATTCAATTCCAAATAAATACCATTTAATTGGTACACTTCATTAAATCCAAATAAAAAAATTTAATCTTTTTCTCAACCGGGCTCAAGAACAGTGTTAATGAAGACACCATTCACGACAAACTCAAATCACATTTGATATTAAATACAAGGCTCTGAATAGAAAATATATTGGCTTATATTCAATATCAAATTCTACGACCAACAAATATCGTATTGGAAATAACGATATTAATATATCTTTCAAATTCCCATAACAATATTTGTATCATCACGAAATCCAACATCGAAATATTCCAAAGACAATTTCGATTCAAATCCATTCCAATTCAATTATTGGAAATTCTGGTTACTTTTAAAACCTTTTTAAATCCAATTTATTTATTTTAAAAATAAATGGATTTTAATTCTAGTTCAAAACCAGTTCATTTCGATAAAAATCTATTTTTATCTTTTCAAATCTGGAATTTTTCATCCCAATTCTTCACGAATCATTTCTTATGATTTTACACAAATTATTGATATTTTTAATATTTTTATCAAGGCCCGTACAGTCGATTTCCATCAACGGTCATCGAACTGCACTTACAGCGACCTTTTCTGAATTTGTTTTGGACATAATTCCAAATCCAATCGTTAGATTTATAATTTCCAATATTCATTAGGAAGCTCTTTTAGATACGAACCCAAGGTTCCGTTTTTAGGAGAATCCGACGGTCGGATCTCCCGCAACGTCAATTCGAAGTCAATGGTCGAAATTCGTGAACTACCGCGGCGCGGTGCATTCTATTCAGGCCATTATATATATATATATATATATATAATACATATTATATATATTTCGTCGATTTCCTTTTAAAACGTATTTTATAAATTGTTTTAAATTCGTTTTCAAAACGATTTCAACTTCATACTTAATTTCTAGTCAAAATTGAATATTCCATATCATTAATCTATAAATGATAATATTTTCAAAACGTTATATTTTGAAATCACTTCCTTTTCTATATTCATTATAAAAACGAATATAATCGATATAAATATCGTTCGCGTCAAAATGGCGCAAATCTAATCAACATGGCTTTTATTCAACACATGAATGTTTATTCTGTTCAACACATGAATATTTATTTTATTCAACACATGAATATTTATTCTATTCAACACATAAATGTTAATTCTTATTCAACACTTGAAAATTTATTTTCAACACATGAATTTTCTTTTATAATATTCTTTATTTTCCAAATTGGAATGAGGCCCAATCAATTACCATATAATGTTAATTATACGGTTTCCATACAACACATGTATATAATAGCAACGATAAATAATCAACCATCATCCAGAGTGCATTCTACACTGTATAAGCATCAAATATAAATATTCAATGCTTATAACAGCCTGTCAATCAATCGATCGACATACAGCTAATTATTGGGATTAGTGTATGTCTAATTTCATCCCAACACCCGTGTGGGGTTTCAAACAATCAAACACAGATTTTATTTGTGCAGTTGGGCGATGTGTAAAATTTATCGTTCCGATCAATATCAGTCAAATTGGTGTGCATAAACAAATCGTTCGATTTGTAAATGAATATTTATTTTATTTCAACACATGAATATATATTTGACTTCAACACATGAATGTATATTTTATTTCAACACATGAATATATATTTTATTTCAACACATGAATATATATTATATTTCAACACATGAATATATATTTTATTTCAATACATGAATATATATTTCAATTCCAATCACACAATCAATTTTCACAACACATCAATCAAACAAACAAGTCGTCCATGGTCTGTGGACGATGGGTGTCAGGTGCTGCTAAGCACCGTTTGCATCCTAATATATATTTTAACTAGAAAACAAATTAAAAGTGAGGAGTTCTCATCTTGCGATCCACTCCACCGTTTCATTTCTGAATGGCTTGAATTTGCCTGAAATTCCAATGCAATCTTTTTCACGCTATTCACATTAAAAATCACATTTTTATCTCACTATATATATATAATAAAAATCAGATTTTTATTTCGCTACATATATAAAAATTATATTTTTATATTCTCTATTATATAAAAATCATATTTTTATTATCTCTATAATATAAAAATCATATTTTTATTATCTCTATAATATAAAAATAATATTTTTGATTTGCTATAAGTGTAAAAATCATATTTTTACTCATATTTTACACTAAGTATATATATAAATAAAGTCATTTCTTTTTATTGCTTTTTTATGAATAAATAAAATAAATTAAAAAACTAAAAGAAAGGAGAAGAAGCCTCACAGCACAGCAGGGGGGTTGGTGCAGCGCGGCCTCGATTGGATGGTGGTCTCGAACTCGCGCTGGAGGCCTGAAGTGCCTCGAAGTTGGCGGCGGCGACTTCTCATGAGTGGTGGGGCGTCGGATTGGAGGGGGGAATGGGGAGAGAGGGAGAGGAGAGTTTGACGGAGGGACTGGAGGGGGTCCGATGTGGTCATCGGAGGTTGGGGGGCGGTCACGGCACTGGCGGCGGGCTAGGGTTGGCTCCGTCATTTTTTTCTTTTCTAATTTCCACATCGGGGAGAGAGAAGTGAGAGTAAAGGGGAGCTGTTATATTATATTATATAACAATTTAATGACTGTTGCCCCTAGCTAATTACCCCTATTCCGAACACAATGGGATATGTATTGAAAGCCAGTTCGACCATTTCGATGAGTTTCCGTTCAAATTAAAATATAAATCTATGTATATTCAATTTGAACGCATATTTCAATTTACCGGGGCCACATACTAACCGTAAAATTTCCAGAACAATTATTTCTAGCTTCGTATTGACGATACGGTCCTAAAAAAACTAATTTCATCAAATTCTGAGACCATTTGAACAATGGCCATTTTCTGGTCGATCGAAATTGACTGAAATAGTCAAAACACATTTTACCTCGCCACGCTCACATATTGACTCGAAAAATTATGAATTTTGGAATATAGCAATAACTTGACATCCCGGATCTAACGAAAGTGGTTTCGTCGAAAATAGAGATCATTTGCAAAATTTCCATTTTTAAGGGCCAGAATTCCACAGCGACTATTCTGAATTTTCAATAGGGCATAACTTTTTATTCCCGCTATGAAATTTCAATTTTTCGGATTCGTTGGAAAGATATTCTCAAATAGATTCTAATATTTTTGGTTTCACTAAAATCCGGTTTATTTTGAATCCTGTACATTCATTTGAACTTTGAAATCAAATTTTCAAACTACCGTCCATTTTCAATTCCTTTTAAAATTTAAAATAAATATTTATATTCTAATGACGATTCAAATAAATATTTCCCTTCTATTTTTATTCAAAATAAATTTCTCGTCACTATTATTTAAAGTAATTCATTTTAAATATTCAAAATTCACTAAAATTGCCAAGATAAAAATTTTAAATTGGCTCGGATTTCCGGGTTATTACAATCTCCCCCACTTAAAACTTTTCGTCCCCGAAAAGAAACGAAGCTGAAAATTGTTTCACTAATCAACTCAACTTTCATTATTTTCATTACGGCTTAAGTTCATCAACTTTTCATTTTCTAAGAACTTTTCAAATTTTTCAAAAATTTGGCTAACACCCTAAATTTTCGAAAAATTTCACCATAATCTCCCCTACACCGGGAGCTTCGGGATATTTCAAATAGCCTCCCACGGCCCTCATCAATCCAAACAAAAAAAGAAACAGCCAATCGGCTCATAAAATCATCAAAATCCCAAGAAATACAATAAACATGTACCTATTTGTCGGGCAAACAATTTTATTCCTCTTCTCTAGCCTCCTTCCTATGATCTGTTCAATGTAAGTACATGTATATGCATGCAAATGCGACAAATTTTCAATACAATTCACTGTTTGGTTCAATTTGGCTAAAGGTTCAACATTCAATTAATCAAAACAGAAAGCAAACAACACAACCAGCAATTAATTGGTTGATTAGATTTTCAAATTCATAATTTTGATACATATACAGAAAATCATGTTTTGATGCCAAATCACAACAATAAGCCCTATCTAGTTTTGGTTCTCACACCAGTCAATTGGAAATATATAGAAATTCCACCTTCGAAACTCGAATATAAATTCTGATGACGACTATTCAATCCTCAGAATCATCTCCGGGCGACTAGAGTGTAATTCTATATCTATCTAGTATATTAAAACTTCAAATACACGTAGATCAGACGTATATGCAAAATCTTTATATACTGGATTGTCCAAATCAATACAAATAAATATTCAAATTCATCGAATAAGGTTTAAATTTTCAAAACAATAATTATTTTCAATTTTATTTCAAGAACACTACTCTTCACACTCGTTCTAGGATACTACTAATCCCATCTCTAACGAGTCATTCTTATTGGATATTACTAATCCAATCTCTGATGAATTCTTTCATTTGGTTCTAACATGTCTTGTTCTCCGAGCTCTGTAAACCAAAGCTCTGATACCAACTATAACAAAAAGGAATTTCGCTCGATCTGAATCAGTCGCTAAACCGACCAAGACCGTTCAAAACCCCTGATTGTTTTGAGAACACGACAAATTCGAACGCAAATAGAAGATCATTTCATTGCTTATTACAAAAATTACATCAGAATACAAGAATATACAAAGTATAAATCAGTATTACACATTCACTAAATATCAGAGATTACAATACATTACTGCAGCAGAAAAATAATATAATACACAACTAAAAGATATATACGGATACAGAGCTTTCCGGATATCATTCCAGCTGTAAACCAGGTTCCTGTGAATATAAATCTGCAAAACCAAAAATACTAGCTGCCCGTGCGGAAAATAGGGGCACCCAGAGTTTAGGTTAAAATAATAAACTCCAAGTCAGTCATGTGACTGGTGTGAGAACTAAAACAGTTATTAATCTTTATTTTAAAGTTAGGTAAATCAAGGGACCACACCGTATAACACGGAATGGGTTTCCTCCCAAGAATACCAGTGCATAAAATAACAGCGCAATGCTAAAATAAAGAACAAGGAAGCCATTATAAGACCCAGGTCCCATCACACAATGCAACACAAGCCAGAGGATAGGGTTTTCCCTTATAATATCCAAAGAATGCTTGATACGTGAAATTTCATCTTTTATTATTACTATTTGTAAAGAAAACAACTTTAAATATAAATGTATCAATCATAGGCGGCATGGGTACCATATATCATGTCGCCATACTAGTTCTACAATTAAAACCGCAAAATCACGTATTTGGAAATTGGATTTCCATCTGTGAACTGAGGAAAAAGATAGTCCTCACCGATTCGAGACTCTCTAGCCCGAGTCTCAGGATTAGAACGCATCGACCCTTTGGAGCCACAGGGCCGGTCCACTCGGTGTGGATTAAAAATCCCTGAACACTACATTTCCCCGCCCTTTGGGGCGTAAATGAGTCATATGGTTCCATCGGCTTCACATATTCATCGATATATCCGAGGCGCCTCGCAACAACAACAACCACACAGGTGAAAATAATATAAATGTCAGGGCTAGTAGGTCACTAACACCACCCTAGTTAGAAGGAAACGCGTGCCCTCCTTGGATCCTTCTCCCGTTTCTGGTTCACAAACGGGGTGTGAGGCTTGCGAATTAACGTTACACAAAGCTATGCCACACAAGAGGTGATTTGATCATCAACCACAAGACTCTGCTTTTCAACAAAAGCCATGATCATTGGCCACTTAGGCATGCCACATAGGCAATTCACACCATGCGAATGATGTCTATCGATATACAACCTCTGATCTCGTACGTCTCAGAGAAGGGTGAAGTAAGGGAATGAATTCCCCTTCACCAGGCAGATGTATATTTAATAGAGATCAATTAACACAGAGAAGAATCCAATGTCAGACACACAGTCCATACAAGTCCGTTCTGGGTCTGAACGAAATCGGAGGCACCGTGTACCTCGCATATCCATCGATCTCCAAGTACGTCTGGACGATCACCAACGGATTCCCTCCTCTTGGGTGTACATCCCAATAAAGATCATCAGTAATCACCCAAATGATGTGAAGACCTCCGGTCTTCGACCACCGTCTTCATCCTCGACCCCACGTCGAATCAGTTATTCAGAATGGGATAAACCCGGTCTTTCTGAATAACTCGCGTATATAATAAACAAGTGTTACACAAACACAACATACGCTTCATTCCAATTCAGAATATTCTTTTATTCAAATATTCTTATACTTTGGGAAAGGTTCTCATAAATTTTATCAAAGATAAATTCTTTAAATTTATTCTTTAATCTTCTTTTGAATATCAATTCAAACTAGTCGGGATTAGCGAACCACACCTAAGTAATCATTAATTTTATTTCCCAATCCCCACCTATTCACGCCATGAAGTAAAACTGGTCATACTTCATATCTAACACCACGGTGTTATCGGTAAATTCAATTACCATTTCACGTTCTAATCTAAGTAAATATTTAGCTATCGCTTGGAGCAAAACTGGTGATACTCCATTCTCGATCATTTCAATCTAATTAAAGATTCATTAAAACCGCACTTGGTTTTAATCTTCCCAAAAATCAGTATTAATGATTGTTTAACTTGGGAAATCACCTCCTGTCTTTAATTGGGTTAAAGAACCAATGTCATTTACAAAACGATTCACTATAAACCCAAAATCACATTCCATTAATTATCGGGTTAAAGAACAAGTGTTATTTAAAACAACATTCACGATAAACCCAAAAATCAATTCAAATTCAATTCCAATTAAATACCATTTAATTGGTACACTTCAATAAATCTAAATAAAAATATTTAATCTTTTTCTCAACCGGGCTCAAGAACAGTGTTAATGAAGACACCATTCACGACAAGCCCAAATCACATTTGATATTAAATACAAGGCTCTGAATAGAAAATATATCGGCTTATATTCAATATCAAATTCTACGACCAACAAATATCGTATTGGAAATAACGATATTAATATATCTTTCAAATTCCCATAACAATATCTGTATCATCACGAAATCCAACATCGAAATATTCCAAAGACAATTTCGATTCAAATCCATTCCAATTCAATTATTGGAAATTCTGGTTACTTTTAAAAACATTTCAAATCCAATTTATTTATTTTAAAAATAAATGGATTTTAATTCTAGTTCAAAACCAGTTCATTTCGATAAAAATCTATTTTTATCTTTTTAAATTTGGAATTTTTCATCCCAATTCTTCGTGAATCATTTCTTATGATTTTACACAAATTATTGATATTTTTAATAATTTTATCAAGGCCCGTACAGTCAATTTCCATCAACGGTCATCGAGCTGCACTTACAACGACCTTTTCTAAATTTGATTTGGACATAATTCCAAATCCAACCGTTAGATTTATAATTTCTAATATTCGTTAGGAAGCTCTTTTCGATACGAACCCAACGGTTCCAGTTTTAGGAGAATCCGACGGTCGAATCTCCCGCAACGTCAATTCGAAGTCAATGGTCGAAATTCGCGAACTGTCGCGGCGCAGCGCGTTCTATTCAGGCCATTATATATAATATATATATATATATATATATTATATATTTTGTCGATTTCCTTTTAAAACGTATTTTATAAATCGTTTTAAATTCGTTTTCAAAACGATTTCAACTTCATATTCAATTTCTAGTCAAAATTGAATATTCCATATCATTAATCTATAAATGATAATATTTTCAAAACGTTATATTTTGAAATCGCTTCCTTTTCTATATTCATTATAAAAATGAATATAATCGATATAAATATCGTTCACGTCAAAATGGCGCAAATCTAATCAACATGGCTTTTATTCAACACATGAATGTTTATTCTATTCAACACATGAATATTTATTTTATTCAACACATGAATATTTATTTTATTCAACACATGAATATTTATTCTATTCAACACATGAATATTTATTCTTATTCAACACTTGAATATTTATTTTCAACGCATGAATTTTCTTTTATAATATTCTTTATTTTTCAAATTGGAATGAGGCCCAATCAATTACCATATAATGTTAATTATACGGTTTTCATACAACACATGTATATAATAGCAACGATAAATAATCAACCATCATCCAGAGTGCATTCTACACTATATAAGCATCAAATATAAATATTCAACGCTTATAACAGCCTGTCAATCAATTGATTGACATACAGCTAATTATTGGGATTAGTGTATGTCTAATTTCATCCCAACACTCGTGTGGGGTTTCAAACTATCAAACATAATTTTTATTTGTGCAGTTGGCCGTTGTGTAAAATTTATCGTCCCAATCAAAATCAATCAAATCGGTGTGCATAAACAAACGTTCGATTTTTAAATGAATATTTATTTTATTTCAACGCATGAATATATATTTGATTTCAACACATGAATATAGATTTTATTTCAACACATGAATATATATTTTATTTCAACACATGAATATATATTATATTTCAACACATGAATATATATTTTATTTCAACACATGAATATATATTTCAATTCCAATCACACAATCAATTTTCACAACACATCAATCAAACAAACAAGCCGTCCATGGTCTGTGGACGACGGGTGTCAGGTGCTGCTAAGCACCGTCTGCATCCTAATATATATTTTAACAAGAAAACCAATTAAAAGTGAGGAGTTCTCACCTTGCGATCCACTCCGCTGTTTCATTTCTGAATTTCTGAATGGCTTGAATTTGCCCGAAATTCCAGTGCAATCTTTTTCACGCTGTTCACATTAATAATCACATTTTTATCTCACTATATATATAATAAAAATTAGATTTTTATTTCGCTACATATATAAAAATTATATTTTTATATTCTCTATTATATAAAAATCATATTTTTATTATCTCAATAATATAAAAATCATATTTTTATTATCTCTATAATATAAAAATCATATTTTTAATTTGCTATAAGTGTGAAAATCATATTTTTACTCATATTTTACACTAAGTACATATATAAATAAAATCATTTCTTTTTATTGTTTTTTTATGAATAAAAAAAAATAAAAGAAAGGAGAAGAAGCCTCACAGCGCAGCAGGGGGGTTGGTGCAGCGCGGCCTCAATTGGATAGTGGTCTCGAACTTGCGCTGGAGGCCTGAGGTGCCTCGAAGTTGGCGGCGGCGGCTGCTCATGAGTGGTGGGGCGTCGGATTGGAGGGGGGAATGGGGAGAGAGGGAGAGTTCGGCGGAGGGGACTGGAGGGGGTCCGACGCGGTCATCGGAGGTTGGGAGCCGGTCACGGCACTGGCGGCGAGCTAGGGATGGCTCCGTCGGTTTTTTTTCTAATTTCCACATTGGGGAGAGAGAAATAGAGTAAAGGGGCTATTATATTATATAATAATTTAATTTTAATTTTTAAATCCATAAAGGTTGACTTTTCATTCGGACTCAGAATCAAACTCAATGACTACCGCCCCTAGCTAATTACCCCTATTCCAAACACAATGGGATATGTATTGAAAGCCAGTTCGGCCGTTTCGATCAGTTTCCGTTCAAATTAAAATATAAATGTATATATATTCAATTTGAATGCACATTTCAATTTACTAGGGCCACATACTAACCCTAAAATTTCCAGAAAAAATATTTCTAGCTTCGTATTGACGATACGATCCTAAAAAAACTAATTTCGTCAAATTCTGAGACCGTTTGAAAAATGACCAATTTCTGGTCGATCGAAATTGACTGAAATTGTCAAAACACGTTTTACCTCGCCACGCTCACATATTGACTCGAAAAATTATGAATTTTGGAATACAGCAATAACTTGACATCTCGGATCCATCAAAAGTGGTTTCATCGAAAATAGAGATCGTTTGCAAAATTTCCGTTTTTAAGGGCCAGAATTCCACAGCGACTATTCTGAATTTTCAACTGGGCATAACTTTTTATTCCTGCTATGAAATTTCAATTTATCGGATTCGTTGGAAAGATATTCTCGAATAGATTCTAACATTTTTGGTTTCACTAAAATACGGTTTATTTTGAATCCTGTACATTCATTTGAACTTTGAAATCGAATTTTCAAACTACCGCGCCATTTTCAATTCCTTTTATAATTTAAAATAAATATTTATATTCTAACGATGATTCAAATAAATATTTCCCTTCTATTTCTATTCAAAATAAATTTCTCGTCGCTATTATTTAAAATAATTCATTTTAAATATTCAAAATTCAATAAAATTGCCAAAATAAAAAAATTAAATTGGCTCGGATTTTCGGGTTATTACATTGGACTCAAGGCACAAACATAATTTTCAATAAGGAGGTCAGCTGAATCAGTAGACAGCCTGATCTTTTGCATTATATAGGGGACATGTACACACACTTTTGCATATGTTCATATGGCATTAGAAATCTTTTAAGGACAATGAATGCTTGTGGATGATGGATGAGTAGATGGATGTTGGATGTTAGGATACATTCTTCTTAACTCAGAGATTTCGGGGACGAAATCCTTTAAGGAGGGTATAATGTAACACCCCATATTTTCTATGAATATTAAAGTGAATATTAGGATCACATCCCTAAAAGCAAACTTAATTAGGCTCACATCCAGTGACAAACTTATTATAAATTAGGTCCCTATTTTTCAAAAGTTGCGAAATAAATGAAAATAAAAACTAAAAAAAACGAAAATTATTATCTAAATAAATTATTCATTCGACCATAAATTCACTTAAAAAAAATCAAAAACATGTAAAAACAAATAAAATCAAACAGGAAAAAACAGCAAAAAAAGCAGTTAAATGCATTTTATTATGCAAGAATTTCAATTTCTTGCGTATATATATGCAAAATTTCATAGTAGTGTAACTCAGTTCATTTTTATTTGCATTCAAGTATGCAATTAAATCTGAAACATGCACATATGTGTGCAACATATATGCAGACAAAATTATAGGATAATTAACCTTATGCAATAATTGCATACATGTATGCAAGTATTGACAATACTTGCATACATATATGTAAGTTTTTTATTCTTCTTGGCGTGGACTTCTGGGATTATTTCCAGATTTTAGAAAGAAAACAAATTATACATGGCCTGTGACGACCCCAGGCTTCCACGGGTGAAAGCAGGAGAAATCATTTTTGGAATACAACATAAATACAATAAAACAGAACACAGATACAATATAGCAAAGGAGATTCGTAGAGTAATAACATTATAGCAGCGGAAAATTATAATGTCATCAATCACAGAAAATCCACAGTCACAGAATCTAAGCTATTACAACAAGTTTGCAGAAAAGAAATAAGTTTGATGTCTAAAAAGAAAAGAATAGATGCCAATAGAAACAAAAAGTCTTCAAGCTCCAAGTCATCACCTCTTCTCCCAAGCAGAATCCAAGAGAGAGAAAATAAACAGCTACAAAGAAAAGCTCCAAGCAAAGAATGAACCTGTCTACTTGGCTGCCCGTGTAGAAGAGAGGGCACCCAAGTTTGCAAAAAGGTGAAACAAACTATGGGTCAGTCGTGGGACTGGTGTGAGAATTCTTAAATAACTTATACTAATAAAATTAAGGCAAATCCAAAAGACCACGCCGCTAACGCGGAACGGGTTTACTCTAAGGGACTGCCGTGCATAATTGAAAGTGTCATAATAAATGATTAAATAAGTCGTCAACAACGCAATGTCTTTTGAAAAATGGAACCACCATAAGACTCAGGTCCCATCACACAATGCAACGCACACCAAGAGGATAGAGTTTTACCTTATGGTGGTTAAACATGCTAAATACGCCAAATACGTAACTAATACTATTATTAGTGTATATGGTTTAAAACAATTCAAATTATAAGTATCAATCCTAGGAAGCATAGGTACCATATATTATGCCTCCGTACTAGTAATACAATCAAATCCGTCGGGGTCGTATTGGAAATTTGGGTTTCCATCATGAGTCCAGGCTAGGGAGGACTCCTTACCGATTCGAGACACTCTAGTTAATGCCCCAGGATTACCCGCAGTTAACCCTTGGAAATGGCAGGGCCGGTCCTCACATACAGCTTAGAGGATTAGTTATTCCTAAGCACACGTTCCCCGGTCCTATAGGACCTATCCGAGGCGCCTCATTTCATCATCCTTCCAAAAAGTAAAATGACTACTAACTAGAAAGAAACGTGCTACTTTCCCTGCGTTCCCTTCCCCCTTTTTAGACTCTACCGGGTTGTGAGGCTCGTGAAGTCATGTTCTTCATACCACAAGGTTCTGCTTTTCAACAAGAAACCCTGATCATTGCATCTTAGTATGCCACACCGTCACTCCATACCGTACTATTGATCGTCCGTCACTATATAAACGGGTGTTAAGTAGAGAATAAATTCTCTACCACCAATCGTTTATATATTAACTGAATATCAACAACATAATATTTTGTGGGGTACGATGTCAGACACACTATCCATTTATACCCATGCTCTAGGTCTGAACTAGGGTCAAACCCGTGAAATCAACACGTACGTTTGGGCAATTACCCCGACCCTTGAATTGGGATCAAACCAATTCAGAGTCTTGATCGTTGTCCATTCGAGGGGAGATTTACGGTCTTCATACGCCGTCTTCATACTTGAATTCTTGAAATCGTACGATCATTTGGAATGGGATTAACCCGGTCTTCCCAAATAATCTCGCATTCATATATTTTGAGAAAAACATATTTCATATCGTTATTTTATTTTATAACGATTTATTCTTGCCTTAATTATTTTAATATAATTAATTCCTTATTTAACGACGCTTCAGGTCAAGGGCGACCTTGGCGCTGTTTTCAATCAATTTTGTTTTTCACTTTCCTCAAAATCTAACCGTTGGATTTTAGCGTAGCATATATCGTTGGAAAGATTTTTCCAAGACGGTCCTAACGGTTTCAGTTTTGGGAAAATCCGACGGTCGGATCTTCCGGTATATTCGTTTAAAAGTTCGATTTCAAAACATGAACTACTGCGCTCGATTCGTTATATTTTAATTATATATATATAAAAATATATAAATAATTCGTTTAACTTATCGTCCTTACATACAGCTTACATTTCTCTTATCTCCCACTTTTCTACTTACATGATAATGTAGTTTAGGATTAGACGATAATTCTTCTATTATTTCATTATAGCTTATTTTTATATTTTATAATTTACATTTGAAAAATGTAAATTATAACATACCATTCCATTCATCTCTTTATATATTTCTTCATGAACAATTTCATTATGAATAATGAACACTTTCTTATGGAGTAAATTCCCTTTTATTATGCATAAAAGAAAATTAATATGTTCTTACAATGAAAATTCTCTTTTTATTTTACATTATAAATAATGTATAAACTTCCTACGGTCAAGTTCTTTAAATCTTAACGTTATAAAATAGTGAAACTATCATACGGTGAAATTTTCCTTTTATTTAACATTATGAATGATGTTAAATTTACATACACTTCCTTTTCCTTTTTATAACATTGAAAATATATTATTAGAAAATATAGATTTCCCAATATTATTTCTTTATCTTTTACATTAAAAATAATGTTAATTCTTTTCATACAGTTTCATTTCTTTTGCTTAACATTAAAAAATAATGTTAATTCTTGCATATAGTTTCATTTCTCTTATTTAACATAAAATAAATGTTAATTCTTCCTACGGGGTGAATTCTCTTTTTATTTACATTATAAATAATGCTTATTATCTTACAATGCAAATTCTCTTTTAATAAACATTATAAATAATGTATATTTACATGACATGCATTTTCTATATTGTTGACATGACAAAATATTATTTTTCATACAATGCATGTCTTATTTTAACATAACAAAAATATTCTTTTACCTACAATGCATTTATTATTTTCTAACGTAACAAAATAATAGTTTCATACAATGCATTTCTATTTCTCTAACATGACAAAATAATATTTTATGAAATGCATTTCTATTTCTCTAACATGACAAAATAATATTTTATGCAATGCATTTCTATTTTTCTAACATGACGAAATAGTATTTTATGCAATGCATTTCTATTTTTCTAACATGACAGAATAATATTTTAAGCAATGCATTTCTATTTCTCTAACATGACAAAATAATATTTTATGCAATGCATTTCTATTTTTCTAACATGACAGAATAATATTTTATGTAATGCATTTCTATTTTTCTAACATGACAGAATAATATTTTATGTAATGCATTTCTATTTTTCTAACATGACGAAATAATATTTTATGTAATGCATTTCTATTTTTCTAACATGACGAAATAATATTTTATGCAATGCATTTCTATTTTTCTAACATGACAGAATAATATTTTATGTAATGCATTTCTATTTTTCCTACATGACAGAATAATATTTTATGTAATGCATTTCTATTTTTCTAACATGACAGAATAATATGTTCATACAATGTATTTTCTATTTTTCTACTTGACAAAAATAGCATGCTATGCATACAATGTATTTTCTATTTTTCTACTTGACAAAAATAATATGCATACAATGTATTTTCTATTTTTCTACTTGACAAAAATAATATGCTTACAATGTATTTTCTATTTTTCTAACTTGACAAAAATAATATGCATACAATGTATTTTCTATTTTTCTAACTTGACAAAAATAATATGCATACAATGTATTTTCTATTTTTCTAACTTGACAAAAATAATATGCATACAATGTATTTTCTATTTTTCTAACTTGACAAAAATAATATGCATACAATGTATTTTCTATTTTTCTAACTTGACAAAAATAATATGCATACAATGTATTTTCTATTTTTCTAACTTGACAAAAATAATATGCATACAATGTATTTTCTATTTTTCTAACTTGACAAAAATAATATGCATACAATGTATTTTCTATTTTTCTAACTTGACAAAAATAATATGCATACAATGTATTTTCTATTTTTCTAACTTGACAAAAATAATATGCATACAATGTATTTTCTATTTGATAACATGACAAAAATAATATGCATACAATGTATTTTCTATTTTTCTAACTTGACAAAAATAATATGCATACAATGTATTTTCTATTTTTCTAACTTGACAAAAATAATATGCATACAATGTATTTTCTATTTTTCTAACTTGACAAAAATAATATGCATACAATGTATTTTCTATTTTTCTAACTTGACAAAAATAATATGCATACAATGTATTTTCTATTTTTCTAACTTGACAAAAATAATATGCATACAATGTATTTTCTATTTTTCTAACTTGACAAAAATAATATGCATACAATGTATTTTCTATTTTTCTAACTTGACAAAAATAATATGCATACAATGTATTTTCTATTTGATAACATGACAAAAATAATATGCATACAATGTATTTTCTATTTGATAACATGACAAATATGCTATTTTTAATTTTTAATAATGAACAAAATATAGTTCATTAACATACGATGCTTTCTTCTTTTGATAATGAACAAAATATTATTCATTAACATACGGTGCTAATTTTCTTATTTTGATAATGAACAAAATATATTCATTCAACATACGGTGCTTGCTTATTGTTACTCATGAACAAAATATTAGTTCATTACATATAGCGACTAATTCTATTTTTATTAACGAACAAAAAATGGTTCGTTTCATATAGCGACAAATTTTATTTTGAATAATGACACAAAATATAATTCTTTAACATATAGCGCTTTCTTATTTTATAAATGAACAAAATATAATCATTCACATATAACGACCAATTCTATTTTATAAATACACAAATTTGTTCATTCAACATACGGTGCTTGTATTCTATTATAACACAAATTTGTTCATTCAACATACGGTGCTAATTTTCTTATTTTGATATTGACAAAAGTGTCAATTTACATACGGTGTTCATTTTCTTATTTTGATATTGACAAAAGTGTCAATTTACATACGGTGTTCATTTTCTTATTTTGATATTGACAAAAGTGTCAATTTACATACGGTGTTCATTTTCTTATTTTATTATTGACAAAAATGTCACTTCAACATGCATGTTTATTTTCTTATTTTAATATTGACAAAAATGTCACTTTACAACATACATGAACAATTTCTTATTTTAATATTGACAAAAATGTCACTTTACAACATACATGAACCATTTCTTATTTTAATATTGGCAAAAATGTCAATTTTATCCTACGATGAACATTTCCAACATTTTCTATTTTTAATATATAATAATGTTAATATAACATACAATGAACAATTTTGATATGTTAACATTTTAACATATAAACATGTCACACAACATACATGAACAATTTTAATGTATAATTTTTATATTGTAACATCTCAACATACAGTGGGTTTTGACATAGCATACGCATACAGATTAAGTCATAGCAGATTCACATATAGTTTATATCATAGCAGATTCACATACATGTATGATTATAAATGCGAACATCCATAATTAAAACATAATTACTTAAATAAAATAAATAGGATTCTCACCTCAATTAGATTAGAGTTTGTTCCCAATTGCTCTGTATTAAAGTTGTATTCGAAGTCACGGTTCCACCGGATCTGAAATTTTCAGAATCGGTGTTTATATGAAAAAGTTATTGATGTTTTAATTAACCAGACTTTTAACAACTGCTTCTGTCACGCTTAAAAGCGTTACAAAATCTGAAGCATACCTCAATTTCAGAATTTGTTCAAAACTTCAAATCGCGATAACTTTTGATTTACTGAACGGTTTTGGGTGCCGTTTTTTGGAGAATGACCGCCTTGGAGAGATCTTTGCACGGCCAGAAGGGGGTGGAGTTCGGTCGAGCGTGGTGGGCCCGGCGTGGCTGCGACCGGCGGACCTTCTCGGGCTCGGGGCGGGCGGCACAGGCGACGGAAAGGGACGGGACTTGTCGGAGATCGAAGAGCTCGGCGAGAGCTTCGAAACGTGTACTCACACGCTAATTTTCGTTGAGAAATGAAAGAGTTATGAGGGTTTGAAGTTTTCAGCCATGATGGGTTTGTGCGGCTCAGCAAAGAGGAAGAAGATGGACGTGAATAGTGTTTTTATATTAAAATATTAGGTTAAACTAATCATTATTTAATTGGCCCGCTTAAGCCCGTTTTGGTCCGAACTCCGATTCAAGCCTGCTTACTGTCGTTCATACCATTTAGCCCCCGTTCCGAACTCATCTGGATATGTTTCATCAGCCCACGAGATCGTCTTGGCCTTCGTTTTTCAGTTTTAAATATAAATCATTATTTTAAATTCAAACGTACGTAGAAATTCACCCAGGTCACCAATTAACTTCAAAAATCCTCGAAAAATATATTTAGCTATGTTTTGATGCTGTGGACCTATGAAAATTAATTTCGTTCAATTCTGAGCCCGTTTGAATTTTTAATAAATTTTTAAAGTCAAAATTTTGCCCGTTTACACTGAAAAATCAATTATAATTATATATTAATTCTAAAAATTACCAAAAAATCATTTTTAGCTTTGTTTTGATGATACGAATCCAACAAAATTTATTTCGTTCGATTCTGAGATTTTTTGAAAAATGGCTATTTTCAAGGCGAATATTTTTAATATTAAAAATACATTTTTAAACAAATATTTTCTGAAACTCGAAACATATAAGTGTTTACTGTTTTTCAATGCAGAAACGTCATTCTGAAAGCAATGGAAGTGGTTTCAAGTTCAAATTCCTACATATGTGAAAAATAGCATTTTTGTCCTATGCAAATTACCCACCGACCTTTCTAAAAATTGAATTAGCCATAACTTTTGATTTCCGCTATGAAATTTCGATTTTTCGGATTCGTTGGAAAGATATTTTTAAATAGATTCTAATATTTTTGGTTTTACTAAAATCCGTTAAATTTTGCATCCTGTATGGTTAGTCAAAGTTCAAATTTGACTTTTCAAACTACCGCGCCATTTCTAGCTCTTTTTATATTTAAAATTAATTTATTCATTCTAACTTCGATTTGAACCAAATTTGTGATCCTTATTATTTAAAATAGATTATTTTAAATATCAAAACTCATTTAAAATCACTTAAAATAAATTTAACTTGGCCCTAAAATCCTGGGTCGTTACATGGCCGCACATTTTTTTTTGTAAAAAGCGAAGGAGCGAAGGGAGTGAAGTGGGTAGGCTGGACGTGAAAGTAGGGAGCGGATCCTTGACTGTAGGAGGCGGCTGTTCAAAAATAGGGACCAGAAATGTATATGGAACTATGAGCGGATGTGAGCCTAATTTAAAACCTTAACAGGGACCTTAAAAAACGCACCGATTATTAAATTTGGCAAAATGAAGAATACTCAATTTTTAGAAGAAGAATTAAGTAAAACAGACTATACCATTGCGTTCATCTCAAAATTCTGGTCAAGATGGACCTAAATTTGGGTTAAACGGATAATGTGTGAGAAAGTTATGGACCTTGGAAGTTTTTATACATATAAGGGGAATGTATGTATACATATAAATTAATAAAATAAAATCAACCTAAAATTCAAGAAAAAATTTCAAAATAGCAGAAGCGGGAAGGCAAAACGCCGAACCGACCTATTTTTTTGGTCGACCCGAGACCCGCTAGGTCGACCCGGGGTTAACTCAGGGTGTTTGGAATCGGTCCCATCGGTCCAGAATGGCCTATGTGAATTCTTGTGTTTTAGGGCATACGTGGCGTTCTCTGATTGGCCTGGTGACGCATTTTCTTGGACTAGATGGTTTGGATGGATCCTATGTTGATCTAAAGGCTCTAATTAATCCTACACGTCTATAAATACACATCTAACCTAAACCCTAATCTAAGCTAAATTCATTCATGAGCCTATATGCTGCGACATCCTAAACTAACCTAGCCTCCACCATAACAAATCAAATTCAAGCTAGAATATAAAAATCAAAGTCTACATCAAGGGTTAAGCTTAACAAATTCAAAAATCAGATCCCAGAATTCAAGATCCATTCTTTTTCTGTGAGTGCTAGTCACTTTTAGGTTTAAATAGATAAATGTGAATTGTGGTAGACTATGAATTGGGTATATGCTGTAAATCATGAACTTATGCAAGCATACTATGTCATTTTCCTTAGATCTAATATATGGACATTCTACTATGTTTCCTATGTGAATCTTGAATTACAATTATATTGTGGTACATGTGAACTTGTTAAAACAGATCTAACTTTCTAGATCTGATTTGTAACGTCCCGTATTTTTGGCAGTCAAATATTTTTTTCAATTTACTATTTTAAATATTAATGGATTTTAATATTTAATTCGTTATTTAAAACAAAGTTTTAATGTAAATTGATTTATAATATAAAACGAGCTCGATATCGCGCGGTAGTTCGTAATATGGAGTTTTGAACTTCAACTGAGAATACAAGATTCGATATAAGTCGGATTTCTGTGAAACGAGAAACGTTGGAACCGTATTGACGATAATTTTCATATGAAAGAGAAAAATCCATATTTCGTGTTGTAAATCGTTAGTTATGGCCAAATCAAAATTTAAAATAGTCGCTGTGAAAATCATTTTTAAATTGTAGGCCTTTAAAATAGCCGTTTTGCAAATGGACTTCATTTCCGACGAAATTAGTTTCATTGAAACCGTAACATTAAATTATTGTACAGTATTAAAATGCGTGGCAAACCGATGTCGTATGTGACCACGGTTGCCGTAAACGCCCAGTTATTTTCTATAGCGCGTATTTAAATTAATTTAATTTAGTAAAGGGATATTTGAGTGCAACTTGAACAGACGATCAAAATAAGCCGCAAAACCACTTCCGTTGAGTTCTCATCGTCGATTGTAGTCAGGATAGGTATATAGTTTGCTATTTTTAAAGACCGGGTAATTTGGTGTCAAAAATGGCATTGCGGTGCGCGATAAAAATAGCCTACCGGAGAAACAGTCTCAGAATGCGACGAAACTGGTGCCGTTGGGTTCGTATTAATAAATTATTGTAAGATTTCAAAGTTTCAAGTTGATTTGATTTATCTGGTGATCGTGGGAAAATTAAACGCGTGTTTATTTCTGGTTTTATAAAGGAAATTTTTTCAAACGATGTCGGAATTCGATGAAACTTGTTCCATTGGATCCGGAATATATTTTTACACTAAGATTAACATTTTTATCAGTAAACAGAGATCATTTATAGGGGTTTTAATCAATTACTTTAGGATGAAGTTTCAACGATAATAAAATATTATTAAATGGTGCCAAACCCTCCTATATATACCATCACTTAAGTTGTGGAAACCCTACTTCGTGGTCAACAGAGAAGCCAACCGCCACTTACAAACCAACGGACGAAATCATTCAATGTTTCCACCATTAAAATCTCTCAACCCATGAATCGAAACCAAGATTTCCCAACCACAATCTTGAAGATCTAAACAAGATCTTGGATCTCAACGGCTGAGATCAGTTTCTGATCATTCTTGTGGTCGGAAAGGGAGCTTAAAGGCATGGGGTTTCGGGTGCTTTTGACGGCGGTAGGCTGAGCTTGAAGGCACCGTACGGTGGTTGAAGGCGGAGCTCAGTGAGGCGGTGGGGCTGGCATTCTCTTATCAGGGTCCGATCGCCGGGGTTAGGAGCGGTGAGGGGATTTCTGGCGAAGCGTGGGTTCTTGGTTCAAAGGAACGAAGATGGTTTAACGCAAGTACTTTCGTGAATACTGAAGCCAAACCAATGTACTCAGGCATTTCGAATAGCAGATCAACCGATTTCTGGAAAATTGAAGAATTTTGAAATGGGCTAGTCTTCATAAAAGTAATTATAGTTGTAACGTAAATTGTTTAAGCTAATTAATGACTATTTATAATAAATTATAACTAATTCTTTTGCTGGATACAGGAATGGTTGGTACTAAGGAACATAAGACAGCTTGGAAATTGGATCAACCTGTTAAGTTGATAAGTAAAGTGACAAAGTAATTAAAGAATGGGAATTTAATATAATCTAATTGGAAACAGAAAGTAGCAAACAGTGTTGGCCTGACTAGTGGATAAATAAAGTAATAAGTTAACTATAAAAGATTAAATTATTTATTTAGTCACATTAACTTACAAATGTTAAATTTGTTGCAGCAACATTCGCACTGGAATGAAGGCCAGTATGCAAGAACGAAGATGGAGAATAAATCAGCCCGGTTATAATAAATAAAGTAATTAATTTAATTAGACTAAGATTAGAGTTAATTATTATAATTAATTTGTGTCAACTTAAATTATTGATAGCTAATTCCTATATGAACAGAATTTGACCAAACCAACTGCATTCGAACCATACGACCGAACTCTATGTTTGATAATTTATCTGGACAGAGCAAGAAACAACGGGAATTTACAGTTGAATTAGACGACTGTATAATTAAACTGTAACTGAACCACTTCAACGACAAATCAAAGCAAGGTGAGTTAAACTCACTCAGTTTTACCCATTTATATTTTATATAAATCGGGTTTTTATTTTATGTGTTTTGCTTGCCAATGGTTGACTGTATGCTAGTTATATATTTATCTGTTGATTTAACAGATGAAATTAAACTGTGTTTAATTTCAGTGAAATACCAAATCGTTATTTTTAATGACTGGTTCCAATCAGGGTAACACACCTCGGTTGGTCACGTTTATAAAATAAACGTGTTTTAAATTATTGAATTGTTTGAATTGCTTGTGTTTGATGTTAAATGGTCGCTATTTATTATTATCAGTTAAATGAAACTGAATGATCTGGTTTGTGATAATCGTTTTGAATACAAGGAAGAACAGGTTGGAGGGACCCAACCGGATCCCTCAAATATATTATTTATTTATTTTCATATTATCATATATGAACTGTCCTTTTTGGGTGATTGATTTGATTGTTGATTATTGAATATTCAACGTCTGTTTGTTTAAACCAATGGGCGGTATTGATTGGGTATTTGGCTGCGTATGGCCTATAAAATCAAGCGTTTAATAAATATTGATTCACCATCAGGTGAATCGATAGAGATGAAGTTATAAAATTTATTTTATAACTGGGGTTAGATTTTGAAAAATATTATTTTGAATAAAAGTTATTAAAGAGAATAAATAAATATTTTATTTATTTAAGACTTCGATTTGTTAATAATTTATTTTATAAAGTAGATTTTGATGTTAATCAGATCTACAAGTATGAGAATAAGAAATGAATCGAGTGGTTAAACTTTGATAATTGTTGTGTAAAGAAACAATTAATGGAATTATTTAAATTAATTATATTTTTGATTAATTTAAAGTAAGGATTAATTGGAATCGGTAAACGAGATAATCAAGTTTTGAGTTAATTAAACCGATCGTTTTGAATTTGAATTGATTATCAAATTAATGAGTTTTGGTTAAAATAGTTTAATGAATATTATTCAAATTTAAATATGGTTTTTAAAGAGGTTTACTATTTACTTTAGTTAATAAAGAAATTAACTACTTTTACAGTAGTTAGTAATTGAAGAAATTATTATTCTGATTAATGATAATTCAGAAAAGTACTTTTTAAATGAGAATGCATTTAATAAGTGATCGAAGGTGAATTTGGGTAAAGAAATGGGTCATAGGGTTGTATAACCAAATCAGAGTTAAATGGAAATTGATTTGAGATTTGAATGGAATATTGGGTTTTGATTACAACTTATATTTATCTGAAGATATGAATGTTGTTGATCAAGGTCTGAGAGGTAATTAAAATACCCAAACTTGAACGGCATTAGGATTATCTAAAGATGATATTAGTCGGTAATCGCAAAGGAGGTTAGTGATAATTCATTATTCCCATTAGTGAAATAATGCAACGTTGGTGAAAGATTCAGAGAATGTATAACGAGAGATCTGAAGTAAAGGAAATTAATTAGAAGGAAATGTAAAGTTAGTTTTATTCTATACTAATAAATATTAGTTATTGTTCGATAATGGGATAAAAGAGATTTAGTAATGATGTTAATGAATAATAAGTTGAATGGATTTCCCAAATCTAAACAATAAAGAATGATGTAATAAATGTTTTTGAAAGGAGAGTTTAGTGGAAATTGAATATGGCTATTAGTTATTTTTCTAAGTATTATAATGAAATGAATTGAAGGGCATTAGCATATAAGAATTATCGTATTTTTAAATATTAAAAGTTAGAAGTTTTAATTAAGCAGAAGTGAACTAGTTTGGTATAAAGTTAAAGGCCAAGGGATGCCGAATACTGAAGCAGTGAACTCATTGGAGTGTCATGATTGAAACACTGTATATTTTGATAGTTAAATCACCGACTATCAAATATGTCCAATACGATTGTTGGTACGGAAAGACCGGGATCTAGTTTATATTCGAAAACCATTCCGACCAACAAATACGTGGAGATACCAGAAGATAATCGAGTTGGAGCATTGAAGACCGTGGATTTTCATAAACGGAAGAACCACTAATATTCTCTACCTGGCAAGTAGAGATAAGCTGTGATTCTGTCGTGGTTGGAACCTACGAGTTGCAAGGACTTCTCGCTACTGATCCATGGGGTGATTCCTATATGGGATGCAGTAGGAGAGTACCTTCGGTTCATACTGTTCCTGGATGACTTGTATGGACGGATGTCTAACAGAGTATTTCCAAAGGGTCACGTATGTTGATTTCTCCAAACGTGCTATAGTTATTGGCGGAGAATTATCGTTCCCTTAGCTTCTAACTGGAGTATTTTTTGTGGACGTCAGCTAGTGATATCTGACGGATCTGACGATGTGGCATTCAAAGTGAATGATTATCAGATGTTTCAAAAATAAACTCTGACCTCAAGCCTCATCAACTGGGAAATGACAAAAATCGGGCAGGCAGCATGGCTATGTGGGTCGCTCCCATTAGGGTGTATAATCACCTATCTAGAGAAAATCCTATTTGCTTCTTTAATCTATATTTCGATGCTGTCTGTTTTCGGGAGATGGTTGCTGATCCCAACCGTCGGTGATATACATTCGATACACTCAAGCGAAATGAGTGGTCGGTCATGTGTGGGCCGGGTTGCAAGATGTTCTTGTTGAACCCAGTGTATTCGCCTCTGGAGATACACTATCGGCAGGCGGTCTCATACCTTTTCATAGTCGGAATCCAATCTCCAATAAGCGCACCCGGGTTTTGATTTTATACTATATGTGGAGCGTGAGATGCAAACGTTCCGCTAGATTGATAATTACTTGTATTTAGACATTATTATAATATCAGGAAAGATATTGGTTTCAAAAATGTTTTGGGTTATCGTAAGGTAAAAACCGTCCGTATTTATGTGTGGATTTGGTCTTACGATTATCCTTTTCTTTCGAAAAGATTTTAACTTTAAAATCAAGTTGTGTGATACCCTTAATACTGTGTGAGTTTTCTCACTCTGGTTCACCAGACTGACCCGGTGTTTTGTAAATGCTCGGGTTAGCCCGGGGTGTACAGGTTCAGGTTATCGAATGCTGTGAAGTCCAGAGACGAGCAGGAGATGTTCAGACGTATGATATTATATAGCTACTATTCCACTGTGTGTTGTATATGGGAACATGTTATTATAACTGTCCTATTGTGTGATGTACTCTGATGATTGTAAGTATTTTTAAAGCTCTCAATAAAGAATCATTTCTATATTATATTTTGTTCCGCTGCGATGTGAGACTCTGTGTTGTGTTGTATCTTCTTCTTCTTTTATTCTAATATTTCTTTATTTCTTATCTCACCCTCTAATTTCTTTCTAATAACTATCCAGTGTTTTCGGTGCTTGGAGGATTGGCATGAGTTATGGTAAAAGCCTTTATGTCGATTTTCGGGGCCGAAAATCCTTGGGTCCTTACAGTGGTATCAGAGCTGAAGGTTAAGTAATTACCTTGGCTCTGTGGCATGACTCAATGGAGATGGGGGTTTGCAATACCCTAGATTGAGTTGAGTATATATATACGAGTGAACGTACTTGTATATTTTATAAAAATTGTTTTATATTGTGGAGATTTATTGGTTGATCAGTTTATGAGTTCTGATCGATCAGTTTGATCCACTGTATCGATAGGAGTTTCTAAACACTCAAGTACGATAAACTGACACAGTATGTTTTAAAAGAGGGTAAATGAAATAATTTACCCAAATTATATTTTGATATAAAGAAAATACATATTTTGGAATATTATAATATATTGGATGTGTTGTTTGTTATTATAATCGAATGAGATTATAATTGAAATGGTTATGTAAATGACCAATCAGAATTTATATCAGTATAAAAATATGGAATCAGATGAATTAAATATGAAATCTAAAATCAGAATTGGAATTAAAATTCTTAAAAGTGGGAAAGGTGTTTGCAAATGAACTTGGATTGAATATATGAGAATTTTAAAATCCTAGGAAATTTTAATTTGTTTTACGAGCATTGTGTTTAGTATTTTGAAATAGATTTCAAAATGAAAATGTTTAAATACGGTTTTAATAAGTGATATAGTATTGAACTCACTTCAATAGCTGGGAAATAACTCTGATAATACTGGCCACATCATCAGTGTTCATTTTCGAGTTCTAAGTGCCAAATTACTACCAAAGAATTTGTTTTGAATTGCTTTGAGAAAAACAAGTTGTTTTGAATCCTGAAAATGAATACTTGATTTTTGAAAGAGCTAATCTGTTTAAAAACTCCCAGGGAGATTGTTTGAACAAAAACAAAATTTAATAGAAATTTGTGAAACCAAACAAATGGAAATTGAATCAAGATAAATCAAGTAGAATCAGATTTTGAATTGTGAGACAGGAATCTGAAATGGTATTGGACTGGTAGGTTAAGAGTTGAAATTGATAATGGATGGAAATTTAGTTAAGAATGGGATTTGGCTTGGATGCGTGAAGGATTTGGTTTTGAGGATAAAATTGGAATTTTGTTTGGGAATACATCTGTATATACTGACAGGGTAGCAGATGGAAAGGATATAATGATATGCTCGACAAAAAGGTACACGTTTATTCTTATATTGGTTTGGTGATTTATGAGCCTATTTGGTAAGCCGCATGGCTGTTTTATTTTCTTTTGGATTGGAGAAGACCTAGAAAGGCGAGTTGTAGTTGTACCGATTGAACCATACAAAGGAGGTGCTGGCGAAATTTTTCGAAAATTTAAGGTGTTAGAAAATTTCAATATTTTTGAAAATATTTATTTATGATATTGAATTGATTTTGATTTAAAATAAATTGGATTTGAAAATTAATGGGTTTATAACGTTCTTTCTTATCTTAGCAATTTCGAGGACGAAATTGTTTTAGGGAGCGAAGAATGTAACGTCCCATATTTTTGGTAGTAAAATATTTCATTTAATTTATTTTTTTAAATATTAATGGATTTTAATATTTAATTCGTTATTTAAAACGAAGTTTTAAGTTAATTTTATTTATAATATAAAACGAGCTCGAAATCGCACGGCAATTCGTAATATGGAATTTGGAACTTCAACTGAGAATACAGGGTTCGATATAAGTCGGATTTCTGTGAAATGAGAAACGTTGGAACTGTATTGACGATAATTTTCATATGAAAGAGAAAAATCCACATTTCGTGTTGTAAATCGTTAGTTATGGCCAAATTAAAATTTAAAATAGTCGCTGTGAAAATTGTTACTAAATTATAGGCCTTTAAAATAGCCGTTTTGCAAATGGACTTCGTTTCCGATGAAATCAGTTTCAATGAAACCGTAACATTAAATTATTGTACATTATTAAAATGCGTGGCAAACCGATGTCGTATGTGACCACGGTAGCCGTAAACGCCCAGTTATTTTCTATAACGCATATTTAAATTAATTTAATTTAGTAAAGGGATATTTGAGTGCAACTTGAACAGACAATCGAAATAAGCCGCGAAAACACTTCTGTTGAGTTCTCATCGTCGATTATAGTCAGGATAGGTTTGTAGTTTGCTATTTTTAAAGACCGAGTAATTTGGTGTCAAAAATGGCATTGCGGTGCGCGATAAAAATAGCCTACCGGGGAAACAGTCTCAGAATGCGACGAAACTGGTGCCTTTGGGTTCGTATTAATAAATTATTGTAAGATTTCAAAGTTTCAAGTTTATTTGATTTATCTGGTGATCGTGGAAAAATTAAACGTGTATTTGTTTCTGGTTTTATAAAGGAAATTTTTTTCAAACGATGTCGGAATTTGATGAAACTTATCCCATTGGATCCGGAATATCTTTTTACACTAAGATTAACATTTTTATCAGTAAACAGAGATCATTTATAGGGGTTTTAATCAATTACTTTACGATGAAGTTTCAACGATAATAAAATATTATTAAATGGTGCCAAACCCTCCTATATATACCATCGCTTAAGTTGCGGAAACCCTACTTCGTGGTCAACAGAGAAGCCAGCCGCCACTTACAAACCAACAGACGAAATCGTTCAATGTTTCCACCTTTAAAATCTCTCAACCCATGAATCAAAACCAAGATTTCCCAACCACAATCTTGAAGATCTAAACAAGATCTTGGATCTCAACGGCTGAAATCGGTTTCTGATCATTCTTGTGGTCGGAAAGGGAGCTGAAAGGAATGGGGTTTTGGGTGCTTTTGACGGCGGTAGGCTGAGCTGGAAGGGACCGTACGGTGGTCGAAGGCGGAGCTCAGTGAGGCGGTGGGGCTGGCAGTCTCTGATCGGGGTCCGATCGCCGGGGTTAGGAGCGGTGAAAGGATTTCTAGCGGAGCATGGGTTCTTGGTACAAAGGAACGAAGCAAACGCAAGTATTTTTGTGAATATTGAAGAGAAACCAACGTACTCAGGCATTTCGAATAGCAGATCAACCGATTTCCGGAAAAATTGAAGAAATTCGAAATGGGCCAGTCTTCATAAAAGTAAATATAGTTGTAACGTAAATTGTTTAAGCTAATTAATGACTATTTATAATAAATTATAACTAATTCTTTTGCTAAATACAGGAATGGTTGGTACTAAGGAACATAAGACAGCTTGGAAATTGGATCATCCTATTAAGTTGATAAGCAAAGTGACCAAGTAATTAAAGAATGGGAATTTAATTTAATCTAATTGGAAACAGAAAGTAGCAAACAGTGTCGGCCTGATTTGTGGATAAATAAAGTAATAAGTTAACTATAAAAGATTAAATTATTTATTTAGTCACATTAACTTACAAATGTTAAAATTGTTGCAGCAGCATTCGCACTGGAATGAAGGCCGGTATGCAAGAACGAAGATGGAGAATAAATCGGACCGGTTATAATAAATAAAGTAATTAATTTAATTAGACCAAGATTAGAGTTAATTATTATAATTAATTTGTGTCAACTTAAATTATTGATAGCTAATTCCTATATGAACAGAATTTGACCAAACCAACTGCATTCGAACTATACGACCAAACTCTACGTTTGAGAATTTATCTAGACAGAGCAGGAAACAACGGGAATTTACAGTTGAATTAGACGACTGTTTAATTTAACTGTAACTGAACCACTTCAACGACAGATCAATGCAAGGTGAGTTAACCTCACTCAGTTTTACCCATTTATATTTTATATAAATTGGGTTTTTATTTTATGTGTTTTTCTTGCCAATGGTTGACTATTTGCTAGTTATATATTTATCTGTTGATTTAACTGATGAAATTAAACTGTGTTTAATTTCAGTGAAATACCAATCGTTATTTTTAACGACTAGTTCCAATCAAGGTAACTCACCTTGGTTGGTCACGTTTATAAAATAAACGTGTTTTAAATTGTTGAATTGTTTGAATTGCTTGTGGTTGATGTTAAATGGTCGCTATTTGTTATTATCAGTTAAATGAAACTAAATGATCTGGTTTGTGATAACCGTTTTGAATACAGGGAAGAACAGGTTGGAGGGACCCAACCGGATCCCTCAAAAATATTATTTATTTATTTTCATATTATCATATATGAATTGTCCTGTTTGGGTGATTGATTTGATTGTTGATTATTGAATATTCAACGTCTGTTTATTTAAACTAATGGGTGGTATTGGTTGGGTATTTTGCAGCGTATGACCTATAAAATCAATCGTTTTATAAATATTGATTCACCGTCAGGTGAATCGATAGAGATGAAGTTACAAAATTTATTTTATAACTAGAGTTAGATTTTGAAAATTATTATTTTGAATAAAAGTTATTAAAGAGAATAAATAAATATTTTATTTGTTTAAGACTTCGATTTGTTAATAATTAATTTTATAAAGTAGATTTTGATGTTAATCAGATCTACAAGTATGAGAATAAGAAATGAATCGAGTGGTTAAACTTTGATAATTGTTGTGTAAAGAAACAATTAATGGAATTATTTAAATTAATTATATTCTTGATTAATTTAAAGTAAGGATTAATTTAAAGTAAGGATTAATTGGAATCGGTTAACGAGATAATCGAGTTTTGAGTTAATTAAATCGATCGTTTTGAATTTGAATTGATTATCAAATTAATGAGTTTTGATTAAAATAGTTTAATGAATATTATTCAAATTTATATAAGGTTTTTAAAGAGATTTACTATTTACTTTAGTTAATAAAGAAATAACTAATTTTACAGTAGTTAGTGATTGAAGAAATTATTATTCTGATTAATGATAATTCAGAAAAGTACTTTTTAAATGAGAATACATTTAATAAGTGATCGAAGGTGAATTTGGGTAAAGAAATGGGTCATATGGTTGTATAACCAAATCAAAGTTAAATGGAAATTGTTTTGAGATTTGAATGGAATACTGGGTTTTGATTACAACTTATATTTATCTGAAGATATGAATGTTGTTGATCAACGTCTAAGAGGTAATTAAAATACCCCAACTTGAACGGCATCAGGATTATCTGAAGATGATATTAGTTGGTAATCGCAAAGGAGGTTAGTGATAATTCATTATTCCCATTAGTGAAATAATGCAACGTTGGTGAAAGATTCAAGGAATGTATAACGAGAGATCCGAAGTAAAGAAAATTAATTAGAAGGAAATGTAAAGTTAGTTTTATTCTATACTAATAAATATTAGTTATTGTTCGATAATGGGATAAAAGAGATTTAGTAATGCTATTTATGAATAATAAGTTGAATTGATTTCCCAAATCTAAACAATAAAGAATGATGTAATAAATGTTTTTGAAAGGAGAGTTTAGTGGAAATTGAATATGGCTATTAGTTATTTTTCTAAGTATTATAATGAAATTATTTGAAGGGCATTAGCATAAAAGAATTATTGTATTATTAAATATTAAAGAGTTAGAAGTTTTAATTAAGCAGAAGTAACTAGTTTGGTTTAAAGTTAAAGGCCAAGGGATGCCGAATACTGAAGCAGTGAACTCATTGGAGTGTCATGATTGAAACACTGTATATTTTGATAGTTAAATCACCGACTTTCAAATATGTCCAATACGATTATTGGTACGGAAAGACCGGGATCTAGTTTATATTCGAAAACCATTCTGACCAACAAATACATGGAGATACCAGAAGATGATCGAGTTGGAGCATTGAAGACCGTGGATTTTAATAAACGGAAGAACCACTAATATTCTCTGCCTGGTAAGTAGAGATAAGTTGTGATTCTGTCGTGGTTGGAATCTACGAGTTGTAAGGACTTCGCTACTGATCCATGGGGTGATTCCTATATGAGATGCAGTAGGAGAGTACCTTCAGTTCATCCTGTTCTTGGATGACTTACATGGACGGATGTGTATCAGAGTATTTTCAAAGGGTCACGTATGTTGATTTCTCCAAACGTGCTATAGTTATTGGTGAAGAATTTTCGTTCTCTTAGCTTCGAACTAGAGTATTTTTTGTGGACGTCAATTAATGATATCTGACGGATCTGACGATGTGGCATTCAAAGTGAATGGTGATCAGATGTTTCAAAAATAAACTCTGACTCAAGCCTCATCAACCGGGAAATGACAAAAATTGGGCAGGCAGCATGGCTATGTGGGTCGCTCCCATTAGGGTGTATAATCACCTATCTAGACAAAATCCTATTTGCTTCTTTAATCTATATTTCGCTGCTGTCCCTTTTCGGGAGACGGTTGCTGGTCCCAACCGTCGGTAATATACATTTGGTACACTCAAGCGAAATGAGGGGTCGGTCATGTGTGGGCCGGGTTGCAAGATGTTCTTGTTGAACCCAGTGTATTCACCTCTAGAGATACACTATCGGCAGGTGGTCCCATAACTTGTCATAGTCGGAATCCAATCTCCAATAAGCGCCCCTGGGTTTTGATTTTATACTATATATGTGGAGCGTGAGATGCAAGCGTTCCGCTAGATTGATAATTACTTGTATTTAGACATTATTATAATATCAGAAAAGATATTGGTTTCAAAAATGTTTTGGGTTATCGTAAGGTAAAAACCGTCTATATTTATGTGTGGATTTGGTCTTATGATTATCCTATTCTTTCGAAAAGATTTTAACTTTAAAATCAAGTTGTGTGATACCCTTAATACTGTGTGAGTTTTCTCACTCTGGTTCACCAGACTGACCCGGTGTTTTGTAAATGCTCGGGTTACCCCGGGGTGTACAGGTTCAGGTTATCGAATGGTATGAAGTCCAGAGACGAGCTGGAGATGTTCAGACGTATGATATTATATAGCTACTATTCCGTTGTGTGTTGTATATGGGAACAGGTTGTTATAACTGTCCCATTGTTTGATGTACTCTAATGATTGTAAGTATTTTTAAAGCTCTCAATAAATATTTATTTCAATATTATATTTTGTTCCGCTGCGATTTGAGACTTTGTGTTGTGTTGTTTCTTCTTCTTCTTGTATTCTAATATTTCTTTCTTTCTTATCTCACCCTCTAATTTCTTTCTAATAACTATCCAGTGTTTTCGGTGCTTGGGGGATCGGCAAGAGTTACGGTAAAGGTATTTATGTCGACTTTCGGAGCCGAAAATCCTTGGGTCGTTACATGATTATGGTGATTCGACATGACGTTTATATGAACATTGATTTGTAACCATGTAAGGATTATTGTACATCCATTAATTTGACATTACTTGGATCTAGATTTTGGTGTTAATCACCTTTCACTTGCTATATTATGACACCTTGGTATATGTGGTAAACTTGACATGTGAATCTGAACTTATTATTATGTCACCCTGTCTATGCTAGATTTAGGTAATTGGACACCAAATATTGAATCTAGAACTCATTATGCTTGCCTAAACACAAATTATTAATTTGATGTCCACTTTATTATGATAATTATCACATGTCCGTTCACTTAGTTACTATGCCAGTTATGTTAATATTTATGCCAAAACATGTTGAACTGTCACCCTTATCATGTTCCCTTTTATTGTTATGACGAGGCTACTTTATAACCTCGGTGCCACCAAAATACGTGTGAATACGTTAGTTAGGAACGGGGATAAAGGGAATTTGTAATTGGCATAGTTTATATAATATTTATATGAAATGAGCATATAATTCAAATGGGGAAACGTAGAATTAATTACCTATAATGACATAGGAAAAGTTGGGTAAAAATGGCATAATTTGAATATGACCATTTATGTATATGTAATTCAAATTATTGTTGCAAAATAGGTATTGACACCTATAAAAGGTAAGGATTAATTAATTGGTAAATTAATTAAAAATGGAATGTTAGTAATTAAAATTAAGAATGTACTTATGACACGAGGTTAGGTTACATTAGTGGCAGAAGTCTGCCTGGACCCGACCGTCATATCCAGCAGCCACTAATGTTGAACCTAATGTGGGAGGTCTAAGTACGCAAATACGAATCAGCCTAAGACACGAGGTTAGGCCCAATTGTGGAATAAGACTGCCCGGACCCGACCGACATATCCAGCATCCACACGTTGTGGGCCTAATGTGGGAGGTCTAGCCCATTATAACCATAATTGGACATGGTAAAGAAATGGATTACTTAACCTAATTTAATATGAATATGGACTTAAGTTAGGGTTAAGTAAAATTGGATTGATAGTGAAGAGGGGTTAAGTAAGTTAGACGGGATGGGTGTTATACATACATACATATATATATATATATATATATATATATATATATATATATTAGTCCACATACTTAACCCAATACATGTTATGTAATTAGAGACACCTAAGCGGTATACATAACGGGTAGATAAAATAATAAAGGCTATGTAATTAAAGATCACCCTTTTAGGGTATACATAGTCAGTGGAAAACCTAGTGGGGATACAAGACAAAGGGGAGAACTTGCATCATATTGTGTGGGAGTTATGTAATTAAAGATCACCCTTTAGGGTATACATAACTAGTATAGGGCTATGTAATTAAACATCACCCTTTTAGGGTATACATAGCCAATGGAAAACCTAGTGGGGATACAAGACAAAGGGGAGAGTTTGTATCATATTGTGTGGGACCCATTTCAATCAGTAACCCGTAGTTGATATCAGGGTAGAGAACTCCGTACTAGGCGGAGAAGAGGCACGCTTACTGATTGATTATAAGAGATCCAAAACGTGACGGGTGGTGTAGACGGCGCAAACCGATCGGGGACATGTGCGTGCATGGGCCGGGCAGAGGGGGACAAGACGACCGTGACACCAGTAGGTATCCTTGTGCACATCTTGGGTTGCCACTTTAGGCAAGTGATACGCCCTACTGTGGGGCCAGCACAGGATATCTACAGAGTAGGGAGCCGATCGATTAGGGTAGTGGTTAGGGTGTACTTGGACGTATGACCTAAGCCTACCAGCTTATAGTGGAAGAGATCATTTCATTTCAGTTATACTAGTAATAGTGCAGAGTAGTCATTAGTGAAGCATGTATATACCTCACCTTATCTGCCTTGTCACACCTTTCATTTGTATAGCGATTTCTCTTATCCACTTTATGCCTGTCATGTTCACCTTTATTTACTTACTGGCTAAAAGTCGCTAGACTCGCCATACTTTATGTCTGACCCCCTGGTTCTCAGGGAGGAAACACCCAGGCTTAGCCAGGATTTGGATATCATCTTGCTAGGAGCTATTGTTGAAGTATGGCTCGAGTCTTTGTCTCTGCTATGGCTTACTCTTTTATTGGGGAATAATGTTTTCTTTTAATTCCTGTGTACTGTGATTATGCAAGACAGAAGTATTTTGTTGTGATGGTCTTATGAATTATGGTATTATAAACCACCGGATTATGATTTATGTCTAAAATAAAAAAATTAAAACTTCCGCTGCTATCTTTATTTATATCTGTCTTGTAATTATTTTGTGTCTGTTTACCTACAATGCTTCATAGAACTTAATGCATTCCCTTAGTGAGTGACATTAATGGACGTGCGGTGTTTCAGATTTCCGACCATGACAAGGTATGGAACCACCTTTCGATCTATGTACTCTAAAGCCAGCCACACATGGTTGACCACCCATTTAACTTGAGTGTATCGAGCATATTATCACCAACGGTTGTGATCAGCAACAGTAACCAAAAGTGTACAGCGGTGTAACGACACGGATTTCGCTAGGTCCTAATCAATCGCTAAATCGACCAAAACCGTTCAAAACCCACATACGCTAACTTTGGGCATATAACACATCAGAACAAATAATAGAAGACTTTAATAAACATCATAATAATGTTACATTAGAGTACAGAATATATCAGAGTATATCGAAATATAATACAGCGGTAGATTTATTTACAATACATGTAATACAATGCAGCGGAAATATAAAATAACATAGCGAAAGACGATAAATGCACTGGATACAGCTTAAAGCTTCAATCCAGAATCCTGCTTATATATCTGCAAAATAGACTACTTGACTGCCCATGTGGAAAATAGGGGCACCCGAGTTTGCAAGGGAAAAGCAAACTACAGGTCAGTCATGGGATTGGTGTGAGAAACTCTAAACAGTTATAATTAACTTATTTAATAGTATGGCATATCACGGAACCACGCCGCTAACGCGGAACAGGTTTACCCCCATGAATGCCAGTGTATAAACAACAATCAATATAGATATATGGATCTACTATGCATCAATCAACATGCAATATCCCAATCTACCCATTTAGATTAATCACCACACTTAGATTTTCCAAATCCAATTCAATTTACAGAAATTATTCCTTTGGATTTTATTCCCGATTTCTTATTTCAAATCATTTGAAATACATATCTAACTTTCTATATCAAAGTAGATTTCACTTCGGGATCTCAAATCAAATCATCTGGAAATATGAATTCCAAAACATAACGATGCATACAAACAAGTATGCAACCAAATATCGTGCTCCCCATCGACAAGGCAAAGGGTACGCACCTCGCAACTCGATATATAAATGTGCACCTACCCCACATAGGAGAAGGCTACACCGACGATGCACCTACCCCACATAGGAGCAGACTACACCGCCCTCTCACCCATACTTTTAGTCTCAGGGTTACCCGACTCTTTAGCCACATACTAAATCATTTCATATCCCGAAGTAGGGAAAATAATTTGACAACATAATAATCACAAGTACTTTCAAAATATAGTACTTCACATCAGTAATTCACACATAAGATCAGTCACTATTAATCACATAACCTTTGAGCTCGTACGTCTCAAAGAAGGGTGTTAAGCAAGAGAATAAATTCTCCGCCACCAAATAGATACATCATCAATAGCAACTAATCGAATATGCGATGAACCACAATGTAACACATAATACATTTCTAAATCATTTTAGAAATCATCGGGTTTTGGGCCTCGAAATCCTTTCTGTTTTATAAAACATTTTTATAAAACATTCCCCATCCAAAATCGGGAATACATTTCTTTTCACTTAAGAAAAATATCATTTCACAATCATTCATTAAATTTGAAATGAACACAACATCGCTAAACACCTTATCGTCAAATCGTTAAGTGTTTCACAAGGTGTTAGCACACAGATATTTCTACCCAACCCAATGCTAAATGTAAAAGCATATTTTGCTCATAAATTGGTCGAGCACAATCCAAACAATCAATCAATCCAATTTGACATTAAATATAAGGTTTTGAATAGAGATAGTATCGATTTATATTCAACATCAAATCCTGAAACCAACAGATATCATATCGGGAATAACGATATCGATATCTTCCAAATTCCCATCACAATATCTGCATAATCACGGAATCCAATATTGAAATATTCCGAAGATTATTTCCATTCCAATTTATTTATTTATAAACATTGGATTATTTTTCTAGTTATAAACTAGTTCTTTTCGATAAAAATATATTTTTATCTTTACAAACATGAAATTTTTCATCTCAACTCTTTCCAAATCATTTATTATGATTTTACATTAATTATTAATATTTTTAATAATTTTATCAAGGTCCGTACAGTCGATTTCCATAAACGGTCATCGAACTGCACTTACAACGACCTTTTCCAAATTTGATTTGGACATAATTCCAAATCCAACCATTAGATTTCAAATCTCTAATATTCCTTGGAAAGCACTTTTCGATACGAACCCAACGGTTCCAGTTTTAGGAGAATCCGATGGTCGGATCTCCCGTAACGTCAGTTCGAAGTCAATGGTCGAAGTTCGCGAACGGTCGCTGCGCGGCGCGTTCTATTCAGGCCATTTAATATATATAATATATATAGTATATATGTTTCGTCGATTTCAATTCAAATCGTATTTATAAATCGTTTTAAATTCATTTTAAAAACGATTTCAACTTCGTTTTCAATTTTTAATAAAAATTGAATATTCCATATACATGATAATTTTATACAGTGTATATATATGTTAAAAATTATATTTTTAACAATTCAATATTTATTTCATTGCATGACCATTTTATATATCGTATATATAAGCAAAAAATATTATTTTTAGCGAACAAATATTTTTCACATCGCATATACATATTTTCACATCTCATATATATATAATTTTCATATCGCTATACATATATTTTTCATTTCTCTATATATAATTTTCTCATCTCTATATATAAAAATTTTATATCACTATATATATAATTTTCACTTCGTTATATATAAAATTTTCTCATCTCTATATATATAATTTTCACATCGCTATATATATAATTTTCATATCGCTATATATATATATATAATTATTTCAACTCAGATATATATTTTATTTCAGCTCATATATATATATTTTATTTCAACTCAAATATATATTTTATTTCAACTCATATATATATTTTTTATTTCAACTCAGATATATATTTTGTTTCAACTCGTATATATATTTTATTTCAACTCAGATATATATTTTATTTCAACTCATAAATATTTATTATTTCAACTCATATATATATTTTATTTCAACTCATATATATATTTTATTTCAACTCATATATATATTTTGTTTCAACTCATATATATATTTTATTTCAACTCAGATATATATTTTATTTCAACTCATATATATATATTATTTTAACTCATATATATATTTTTTCACTTTTCACATTTCGTATATATATACAATTCACAGTCACAACACAGTCAAATAAATCATCCATGGTCTATGGACATATGTGAGCAGTTCATATATGCAGTTATAATATAAATAACTATACAAGAAAAATTATAGTGAGAGAATTCTCACTTTGGGATCCACTCCGTCAGTTTTAATCTGAATTTCTGAATTACTGTTCGGATTTGAATTTTCGAGAAATTCTGATCTGCTCGGTTTTTATTCCAGTTGGTTCCATGTTGAAGAACTTTCTAATACGAATCCAACGCAAGTGAAATCGCTGAAATCCGATCTCGTATGAGATAGTTACGGTGTTACAAACATTTGACAATTTAAACGAGAATTAAATTAATTAATTAATTTTAAAATTCCTTAATTAACCTTGACCCCATACGGACTCTAAAAATTCCAAAAAAATTATTTCTAGCTTCGTATTGACGATACGGTCCTAACAAAACTAATTTCATCAGATTTTGAGACCGTTTGAAAAATGGTCATTTTCTGTCGACCCAATTTGATTGAAACTTTCAAAACACGTTTAACTTCGCCACGCTCACATATTAACTTCAAAAATTCTAGAAAAATACACTTAGCAATAATTTGATGTCCCGAATCCAAAAAAAGTGGTTTCGTCGAATGTCGAGATCGTTTGCAAAATTTCCATTTTTAAGGGTCTTTATATATATTAAAATATATATAAATTCCACAACGACTTTTCTGAATTTTAAACTGGACATATCTTTCAACTTCTAAAGTGAAATCCCAGTTTCTTACATCTGTTAGAAAGATATGATTAAACAGATTCAAATATTTCTTGTTTCGTCCAAATCCGACTTAAAACGAATTCTGTATATTCATTTGAAATTCGAAATCGAATTTTCGAATTGCAGCGCCATTTCAGGTTCGTTATATAATTAAAATAAAATTATTCGTTTTAACTTCGTCGAAAATAAATTTTTTGTCGTTATTATTTAAAATAATTCATTTTAATAATCAAAATTCTTTAAATTAGCCAAAATAAAAAATTTAAATTGGCCCAGATTTTTCGGGTTGTTACAAGCGGCAAATAGAATAAGAAGCAAATGGAATTTTTCAAGATCAGGTGATGATACCCCTAATGGGAATGACCAACTTGGCCATGCTGCCTGCCTGATTTCTGTCATTTCCTGGTTGATGAGGCTTGAGGTCACGATTATCTTTCGGAACATCTTGTCATTATTTACTTTGAATGTCACATCGCCAAACATTCGTCCATATACGTTTTCCTGGGACTGGATAAACCGAAGGCACTATTCCATCAATCAACCTTGGGCAATTTCTACCTAGTATTAATAGAACAACCCTTGCACTTTACTCCGTCTTCAATTAACTTCAGCATTAGTTGATTCGTAATGCTTGTGCCAATACAGAATGGTTTTCAGATATTAAATCTGATCCTGATCTCCCTGTATTGACAATGGAGGTATAAAATAAATCAAAACCTTGATAGTCGGTGATTTAACTGTAAAAGAAACATTCATACAATCAACGGTCCTATTTACAATTGGAAATTCTACCGATCAAGCGTCAAACAACACTAGACCCTTTTTCAAATTAATTCCTTATTATATTATCATTTCCAATTCCCATTTCTCATCTTTAGTGTCCTTTCAAAGCTCTATTTTCTCTCTTGATTCTTGGAAAAACATTTCCAATATCCTAATTTCTTTATTCGAGAAAATATCTCTTGTTCTTGTTAGAAAACATTTCAAAATATTCATGAATCCTTATTTTCTATATTCATAAAATGTACCTAATTAATATCGGAAAATATTTCCTTATTCCATATCTTAATTCCTCCTTGACCAATTCATTTCATTTTCTAAACGTAGAAAATATCTCTCATTTTATTTGGTGAAACATTTCAAAATCCTTTAAATTACCGCGATGTTATAAAACATCGTTATTATAACTCAAACCATTAATCATTTATTAACTAACCATATTGCTAACCAATCTTCATTATAGAACCTTAACCATTCCTCCATCAATCATGAAGTCAATCAAGTTGGGGTATAATTACCTCTGAGACCTTAATTGAACAACATTCTCAACTTTGAAATAGTCAAAGCTCACAATTTCAAACAAAACATCGCTTACGCGAATATCAGATTCAATCTAAGAATCCACTTCTTTTACGGAAAAACATTGATTATAACGGTAGAGTTATAATCATTGTTTCCAAATATTGGATTTATAAAACACTTATTTTAACAGTAGTGTTAAAATCGATGTTTAGATTTACAAAACATTTATTATAATGACAGTGCTATAATCGCTGTTTAGATTTACAAAACATTTATTGTAATGACTGCGCAATAATCGTTATTTCCAAATATAACTTGCACTTATTAATTTAAAGAAATAAATTAATAAGTAAATAATTAAATTTGATTCAAAATGGAAAGTAAAAATAACTACTTCCCTAAATTCGATATAATCGAATTTCAAATAAATAACTCTCTCTCGAATAATCTATATTCGATTATATTCCAAACTTCGGAATTTATCTACCATTTCAGGTTAAATCAAATTCAAAATTTACTCTTGAATTCCTCCTTTCCAAATCCTCACCACATTCCTTTATAACTGTTCCAGACTACAATCCGTTATCACAATTTATTTCATATTCCGAATTTTGGAATAAAGCTCATCATTTTCTTTTGAAATGGTTACTCATTTCCTTTCCTTATTCAAATTCCAATTTGGATTCCTATTTCAAATCTAAATTTCCTCTGTAGATACTTCATTTACAAAATATTGGCTTTAAACCATTATTTCTTTAATCATGAATATATTTCTTTAATATAATCAATCCACAAAGTTTCATATTTTTAAATAATATTTGAAAATCCTAATTCCCTTTATTAACTCCTATTGTATAATTATTTAGATAAACTCTTATTTCTATTCCATTTATTTATACTTTTGTTCAAAATTTTCCTTATAATTACTAAGTTCAAATCTCTTTCCAAATATTGGTTTCAAAACCGATTTCCACTTTTTCATATAAATCCAAATTTGAATTTATATTTCAATTTATCCAATGATAAATAATTCACTTAATGTATAAACTTGTTTAAAATCGATTTCTTATTTTAATTAAACAAGTTTCTACTTTTTAACTCCATTCGAAATTACACTTCAACCTTTGGGAAAAGTATTTTTCCTTTTTAAATTTCATTTTTTATATTCAAAAATATTTTACGGTATTTAAATACCAATATTCTAAGGCCGGTGATATTTAAACAAAACAAGATCAATCACAGTTAATGTATCACAGCATATGTCAAAATCAATGCAAACACAATAATATGAATGTTGTGGAATCCAGTTGGATCCCTCCAAACTGTTTTCCTGCATTCGCAAATGTTAATCAACATAATAACATCAATAATAGTAATTTCACATCAAAACTAAATATCATAGTGAGTAGAATTAATAATCGATCAACAATATAACTTTATCAACTATTTCCACTAATTTTATCAACCATTCATCCAAGCAACCATCACGTGGTATAAAATTACTATAAATAAATTTAAAACTCGTTTATATAAAATATAAACGAATCAGAGTTAGTGAGTTTACTCACCTTATTTTGTAGTTGATGCTTCTGCTTTTGTTTCTTTTAAAATCAAATAGACGTTTGATTTTATCACGAAATATTAGTACTCCGTTCGTAGCAAAATCTGTTAGATAATGAAGACCTCGTCTCTATGATTCCAATGTGTGTAATTTCGTTTGATTCTGTAATCGTATGAAGAATTTATAATAATATATTTTTTTTTATCAAGTTTTAACAACTAATATATGTCCTAACTATTAGTAACTAATAAAATGTTTATCAATTTACCTTAACCAAAAAGGAACTACTAATCAGAAATTAGACCATGAATGCCCCATTTTTCCTGTTAATTACATTGTCATGCCGTTAACCACTGAATATATCTCCCTCATTTTAAGTCTTCCTCGATTACTTCCCAAAACTTAAAATCCCCGATTCCTTTTTCCTCGTTGTCACAAACCTGAACCTGACCATTTGGACCGTCGTCGGTGACGTTGTCCATCACCGGAGGCCACCGCCAATGATCTACCTAGCTTCACTGACCAACTCAAACCACTCAGGTGCCTCCTCATCAACATAAATAGTATGAAGTTTTCACTTGTACACGCACTCAAGCAACTTGAACCCATGTTTCACCTTTACCAGAGACTACCTTCTCCTTGTTTAAATTACAAAACCTTAAATATCATCTTCCCGGATTGGAAACAACAGAAGCCACTTCGATAGCCTACAACAAAAACCGCAACCTGTGCATCCCTCACAGCCCACCATCTCCATGTTCGTGACTGCCAAACTCCTCTGTGGCAAAAGCTTTACAACTCCAGGGCCATAAACTGGAAACCGATGCTCAGCCTCACCATGAACAGCAGCATGAAGCTGCGTTACTCTTTTTTTACATATATAACAGTCGAACTTTGTTGACTTTGAACCACTGTCGGCCCCACCAACGACCACCTGACGGCCTCGCTTGACCACCCAACAACGCCCCTACCTTGATCTCCTCAACGCCGCCTCTATTGACCTTCCCCATGGACCAGAACAATGCCACGATTAGCAAAACCCGCTATCCTAAATCCCAAAAACGACATTGTGCTCCGCCTGGAGCCACCGCGTCGCCGCCGGAGGCAACCCCACCATCGACTGACCCCACTCCTGCCCTAGCTTCGAATTCAAACCCTTCAGATTTCGTCGCAGGTCACCGTCGTTCGAACTGGTGCGAGTATATGGCGTTTGAACCTTAATCGAAGATGACGGCCATCAAATTTAAACCACCTGACAACTTTAGTTGATTATAGAATTTAGTTTTGATTTTTGAACGAATTTAGAGGCTTGTGAGCTTCTGTAAAATGGAAAAAGACGGCTTGAAAAGGGAAGGATTATATAATAAAAAGTCAGCTTCTATCAGAAGCTTTAGGTGGCTTCCAACTGAAGGAACCAGTTGTGTTGATGCACATGGAAATGAATTGTTTGGAGATCACGCTGTCTGAAGCTTACACGGAAAGATATATTTCCTTTTCTATTGTTCTATGTAGTTTGATTTTAACTAGACTGTGCGATATCCATACGGAATATAGGTTGTATAAAAACTTAGACAAATGCAGAAATATAAATATTGTGCAGGTATCATGTGCATCTACATCGCATGGCTTGTGTAGATCTTTATTTTTAAATGTATTTATAAATGTATTTTTATGAATTATTTAGTATATAATTTAGGTTAGAATGTCAAATTGTTTGTTATTTAAATAAACCCAAGAACTGTTAAAAACAAGGTAAACATATGAACATATCATAACACAAATTATATTATAAATTACACATTCAAAATTTGTTTTTAATAAATAATTTCTAAAAAAATCATTTTATATTACCAATAAAACATTTAAAATTAATCTAAATGTTTTAAAATTAACAGCGAAAATTCCAGGTCGTTACACGCGCGATTTTGAGTTCGTGTTAAAAAGATATTAACGTATGAATTTTAAACAAATTAAAATAATAATTAAAAACCCTGATTAACCTCTAATTTCTTTAAATCGTCATTCCTCCTCCATGGATGATCGTCGCCGCCGCTAGATGCCTCCTGGATGTCGGCCAACCACCCAGCCTCCTCTCCCTTACGTGGCGCGCCTACGCCTGAGGTGGTGCGGCCCAGTTCGTCGCCTGCGAGCAGAAATCAACCGGAGCCCCAAATTCACGTTGATCGAAATTTTGGCCGCAACAGGCGAAGTCACGGTCGCGCACCACCTCCGTTCGCTGCACCTTGCCACCGCCGACCATCCGCCTTCAAACTCCATCGCTTGAAAATGCCTCCAGCGTCGCCACGAGGAAGAAATCCGATCGTTGCTCCACTTTGAACGTTAGCGACATTCATCTTGATTTTCCCACTACGTCGTCCACTTCAAACCATTTGAAGAAGTTGTCAAGCATTCCCCCCCCCCAACAACTTTCCCTTTTGTGCCATCATCTATTTCTACTTCATTTGATCAGAAAACCACCATAACGAAATCAGTTTTCAACCTTTGATCCGAAATTCCGATGAATCCGTACAACGATAGGCTATGATATTTTTGTGGTAGGTAGAGATCATCATATGCTACAAATTTTGTGTATTAAGCTTTGGCAAATTATTGAAGGATTGGAAGAAATAAATTATTTCATGTATGGGGTCTTTTTTACAAAAATATTTTTAGAAGAAGAGGGGGTGGCTGCAAATTTACAAAGATGAGGAAGAATTGGGTTTATGGGAGTTGGAAAAGATCTTATACAGTGGGTTTATTATTTTTTATTATTTCTTTAGTTAGCGTTGCCTCCAATCGACAGTTATCGATGCCCCGAGCACACACGAACTCCGTAGGCGATGAAAATTAACACACTGCTATGTCTTGACGATACGGTCCTAATGAAATTGGTTTCATCGAATTTCGAGTTTTTTTCTCAAAAAGCTCCATTTTGGGCTTAAATAGCTGATCGATTCACAATTTATTGTGCATGGCCACATACTAGCTCCAAAAATTATGAAATTTGGAATCTAGCAATATTTAAATATTCTGGATCCAATAAAATTAATTTGATTGAAAACAGAGGTCGTTTGCAAAATGGCTATTTTTAAGGGCTATGTATAATGTTAAAATATATAAATATTCCGTAGCGGCTATTTATGCAACGTCCCATATTTTTATGGCATAATAATTAATTTATTTAACTATTTAAATAATGGTTTAGAAAATTTAATGGTTGTTTAATTAAATAATATTTGATATTTAATTAATATAAATAATAGAAGAATATATTTATTTCCGAAACAGTGGAATTGACAATATTTTGCGAATTGGACAATTTAAAATATATAATTCAGTTTAGAGTTGAATTATATTAACGAATATATCATTTAAACGAAGTTTGAACGTATTAATTATATTATAATTATAGTCGAGCCCGAAATGGCGCGACATTTCGTAATTTGGCGATTCGAACTTTAAACGAATATACAGAATCTGTTTTAAGCCGAATTTCTGTGAAACAGGAAATGTTCGGAGCAGGTGAAGTATATTTTTCTAATGGAAGAGAAAAATCGGGATTTCGTCGGGTAGATTTTATTTATGTCCAAATCTAATTTTAGAAAAGTCGCTATGAAATTCCTTTATAATTTATATCGATTTATTTATATTATAAAAGGAATTTAATATAAATTGAATATCGATATAATCTGGAATTTTGAAATATCGAGTTATAAATCCTGATATATTTATTTTGGGGTTATATGATATCGTATGTGAATATATATATACGATAATATTTGTTTATTAATATTTTAATATAATTATTTTTAAATATATTTATATTTAAATTGGTTTATTTAAAGCTTTAAAAATAGACAGTTTTGCAAACGACCTCCTTTTCCCATGAAACCAATTTTGTTGGATCTGGAATATTAAATTATTGTTATATTTGAATTTTCATGATTTTTGGAGGCAGTATGTGGCCGTACGGGATTTTAATGTGAAAAATAGTCGATAATTTGGCTTTAAAAATACGTTGTGTGAGCAAACGGATTCGGAATTCGACAAAACTAGTTTCGTTGGGCCCGTAATGTCGAACTGTAGCTGCATGTCCATTTTTACCGAATTTGGATATTGTATGTGATCATAGGAATTTTAAAGGACAAATAGAAACAGCATTGTAATAAATTTAAATAAAATAATCGAATATTAAAATAATATAAATCTACTATTAATACCCCTTACATCCCAAAACCTAAACCTAATTTTCTCTGGTCAATTATCTCTCAGCCGCCAGCTGAAACCAAAAATATTTTCAATCGCGAGCTTTAGAAATTCCCAAAAATTGAAATAAAAATGTATAAACCCAAAATTATATATATATGAGATCCTGAAACGTTTCTCTCCACTCTGGCGTAAACTTTGAAGCCTTCGAGATTCTTTTTTCCGCAGCAGTGTATAGTTCGAGACCTAGGGTTTGGGTAATTGAGTTATAGAAGCTTCGATATGGGTTGTGAGTATGGTATTGGTGCTTATGGTGGAAAATGTCTTGTGTGTGCCAAATATTGGGGTGTGCGGTGCAATTCCAGGTCGGGGTACCTATTGAAGATGCGGTGTAGCGACCCGGAAAATTCGACACTCGAATTTTCGACATTTACACAAACTGTGTCCCATTCGAGTATCGAATCTCCAGAAAGCTAGAAGGAAGAAATTGGAGGATGAGAAAGATAAGATAGAAATATTAGAATAGAAGAAGTAGGAGAAGAACGAAGACAACACAGAATCAGAGTCTCACATCGCAGCGGAACAAAATATAATATGGAAATAAATCTTTATTGAGAGCTTTCAAAATTACTTACAGTATCAGAGTACATCAACATATCTGGACAGTTATATAACCTGTCCTCATATACAATCACACAGCGGAACAGTAGCTATATATATAACCATATGTTTGAACTCTTCCAGCTTGTCTCTGGACTTCGCAGCATCCGGTAACCTGGACCTGTACACCCCGGCCTAACCCGAGCATTTACAAAACACCGGGTCAGTCTGGTGAACCAGAGTGAGATAAACTCGCACAGTATTAAGGTATCACACAACTTGATTTTAAAGTAAAAATCTTTTCGAAAGAAAAGGATAATCGTAAGACCGAATCCACACATAAATACGGACGGTTTTTACCTTACGATAACCCAAACAGTTTGAAATCGATAACTTGTCTGATATTATAATAGTGTCTAAACACAAGTAAATATAAATCTAGCGGAACGCTTGCATCTCACGCTCCACATATATAGTATACAATCAAAACCGCAGGCGCTTATTGGAGATTGGATTCCGACCTTGACAAGGTATGGGACCACCTGCCGATAGTGTATCTCTAGAGGCGAATACACTGGGTTCAACAAGAACGTCTTGCAACCCGGCCCTCACATGACCGACCACTCATTTCGCTTGAGTGTATCGAATGTATATCACCAACGGTTGGGCTCAAACCACCGTTTCCCGAAAAGGGACAGCATCGATAGATTAAAGAAGCAAAAGGAATTTCTCTAGATAGGTGATTATACACCCTAATGGGAGCGACCCACATAGCCATGCTGCCTGCCCGATTTTTGTCATTCCCCGGTTGATGAGGCTTGAGGCTACGCTTTATCAGCACATCACATTCACTTCGAATGTCACATCATCAGATCCATCAACAATCACTAATTGACGTCCACAACAATACATTATGTGTAAGCTGAAAGAAGTTTCCTTCTCCGCTTCCACTCTTGGTATGGTTGAAGAAATCAATGTACGTGACCTTTTCTGGAAATACTCTGTCAGACATTTATCCATACAAGTCACCCAGGAACAGGATGAACCGAAGGTACCCTCCTACTGCATTCTAGGAATCACCCTGAGAATCAATAGCAAGAAGTCCTTGCAATCCGTAGATTCCAACCACGACAGAATCACAGTATATCTCTTATTGCAAATCAGAGATTTTAAGTAATCCTTCCGCTTAGGAAGATCCACGGTCTTCAATAGCTCTATCTTGAATCAGCATCTTTAACGTATTCGTATTTGCTGGACGGAATGGTTTTCGAATATATATTCGATCCCGGTCTTTCCATACCAACAATCGTATGGGAAATTTTTGATAGTTGGTTATTTAACTATCAAATAAAACAACCATTCATCCATAAAAGAAAATGGATTCACTGATTCACTACTCAGTATCATTAGCCTCTTTAACGACCCGTCCGTTAATTATATTCTTCAAATTTCCAATATTTGAAACATCGCTTTCACTTCTTATTATAAGCGTATTCCCCAAATTCATGTTATTCAACTTATAAACTTCCAAAAACAGTTTATAATATCATTCCCGGAAATCATAACTTTGTTTCCCTTAACTGTCCTTATTTATAAACTAATATCATTCTTGGATAATCGTGAAGTCGTTCAAGTTGGGGTATTTTAATTACCTCTCAGACCTTGACCAACTACATTCATATCTTCAGAAAAAATATAAGTTTATTAACCCACCTGTTCCCGTGGAAACCTCATTTAAAACTCAGCACGTTTACTTAATTAATCCTTAAGTAAACTCTTGCGTTCACTTTATTAATTCTTTAAAACTTTTCATAATAGCTTCGACTTGGTAAGTATTATAAATCTCTCAAATTATACTTTTATATATACATCTCAAATCATATGCAAATATCGTTACAATTCTTATATAAATATCTCAACCATTTTAAAACTTATATCATATTAATCCAAATCATCACAACGTTACTGATTTCATTTTGTATTCTTTAAATAACTTATTCGGGGTATAATCCATATACGATCTTTTATAAAGATCTTCTATTTATTAACCAAGTAGTTCAATTTATTATTATTATTATTATTATTTGTAACTAGCGTCACAACTCTTATTTCAAAACCTTTCATTTCATTTACAAATACCATTTAAAATCATTGGCGACAACTAATATTCATTGTCGCCTTCAAATATTTAACTTAGCTTATATTCTCAACCACGGTCCCATTTATAAGCTCATCTCTCATTTATAAATTCAAACCCTATTTATAAATCCAAATCTCATTTATAAATTCACTTCCATTTAAAAATCCATATTTATATTTTTAAACCCGACTTCATTTAAAACTGAAATCCATTTCCACATCAATACTCATTTCCACAACCATCGATTTGTTAATCATATTCACCAAATGTTATTTAATCACATTTCGTATAATCTAAAACAACGTTTGTTAAAAACGATCATTTATTTCAAAAATATCACTTCTTGAACTCTATTTTCATTCTCGTATATCTACGATCAATTATTCCATTTCACTACTTAAAAATCAATTTAGAGTTCCTTTTACGACCGTTAAGACCTATATAAAACTATTTCAACATTTAAATAACCAACACGATAAATTATATCGTTTAGCCACTTATTCAATACATCTTGCATCTCTCTTAGTTATAATATATATATATATATATATATATATAATTGGTAATTTTAACTTTGACATTTATTTTTACCATAAAATCGTAGTTTGAATTCACATAAAAATATATTCATATCTTTGAAACCATTCAAAATCCATTTAACATTGATCTCGACAAATCATTTCTTTTGATTGACGGTACTAAAGAGGCTAACGGTTACTATAGTACCAAACCGTGAAATATAAACCAATTTCACATTCCATACAAGCAACATGATCATATTGATAAACGTTACCAATATCAACCTGTTATTTCCTGTAAAACCATGGGTTACCGCAAATTCAAATTTATTCAGTCCAATTTTCGTTTTCAATTAGACAGATGAAACAAAACAGTTTAATAACAACAGTCGATAATAACTGTAACAGTCAATACTAGGATAATAACAGCAGTTCAAGCATTCAACTATTTGATCATAACGTTTATAGTGTTATAAATGTAACCACTGAGGTAAGTTACCTCACTTGGATTTAATCGCTAGAAATAACGATTAATTAAATTAACGAACGTTTTCAGTCAATATAAAATCAACAACGATCAAACAAACAAACAACCATTAACAATCATAACACACAATTATAAAACCCGACTTATAAAAATATAAGTAAGGGAAACTGAGTGAGTTTAACTCACCTTGGGTTTCCATTTGATGTAGAAACGGTTTGATTCAACACCGTCTAATCCAGCTTCAAAAGATCACGTTTGTCAATACAGACCCGGCGTCACTTGTTCCATCACATCTCATTACTGTACGTCAACATTATACATTTAATACGGTATTTAGTTCTTAAATTAATATTATTAATGATTTAAAATAATTATTTTTCCTAATTATAACTATAACCGGTTTGACTTAATCCCTCAATCAAATCAAATCTATACACTATGCGTTTTATTATTGTCTAACACGCTAAGGCTAGTGACCGTCTCATATTATAATGTCCATGTTATATTTGAATCAGACATGTTAAACAACTAATTTGGTACAATTATATACTCTTCCACTTACCGTCCTATTCATATTGGCCATGCCAAAAGGTTCAGGCACTAATATAAAATGTATGTAAGCATGTTACGAGGCATTGTCTATATCTTATAATTAGTTAAATTTAATAGGTTAGAAATTCTAATTCTTACCCGCTATGCCTGAACTTTATCATCAGCAGAACAGTCCAGTGCCCGTCCACCTGCCATTTAATTTCCTTGCTTCCAAATGGACCAACGTTATTAACTTCATGCTAAGGCCCGTGAGCTCATTTCCTCACGTACAAGTCCACTATAAAAACTTCTTCTCCACTGTAGCGTGTCTTCCAGGATACCATATCCCAGTTCCAACGCATGCACTACTGTGATGGCCGCCTCCACTGCTTTCGAAAGCCTTCCAACTTTTGTTTTCTTTTTTTCTTTTTTTTTCTTTCGGTTGTCTTCTTTGAAAAACCCGAGGCCCACCATATTTCTTCAGCCATTTCCTCTACCTGCGCCAACCCCTTCTCCTCACAATGTACAACACCCATTCGCTTCGTTCTTCCAGCGTTTTTCTTCAGTCCGGCTCTTTTTTTTTTTTTTTTAAGGATCCGAATCCTGCTCCCCTTTCAATGCAACCTGCTCCCCACTACTGACCTGAGACTTGCGTTGTGAACCCATGCAACTTTTCCCTTGTCTCCCTTCGCATTTTTCCTTTCTGTTCTCTTTCTGTTCTCTCTCTCCCTCTTTTTTTTTTTTTTTTGGGATTAGTTGCGTGGAACAAAATGAAGAAAAAGAAGGAGTAGCAAGTTTATATAAGGAAGAAACAACGTGCTCGCCAAGGTGTTTAGGGGTAGGTTTCAGAAAAATAGCTGTAGGGTGTAGGATAGCTGTGGAAACGTGATGGCCACGGTTGGAGGTAAATTGGGTGCCAAGGCATTTAGTTGTTTGGGTCGCAAGCATTGTACTGTGTTGATTGGGTAGCAAGGCATTTAAGTGGTGTGGGACGCAAGTAATGAATTCGGGCGCAAGGGAGTCTGTACGCAAGGTTAAAAGAAAGGGAAAAAGTAACTTTTGGACATAATTTAATATTAGTTTATTACGACTAAACTTGCGCATGAGTTATCATGTTAAAAATCACCACATATAATTTCTGTTTACTGATAAAAAGGCTAATCTTAATGTAAAAAGGTATTCCGGACCCAATGAGACAAGTTTCGTTGAAATCCGAGGTCGTATGAAAAAAATTCCTTTATAAAACGGGAAATCAACACGCGTTTAAATTTTCTACGATCAAATGGTAAGTCCGATCAACTTGAAACCTTTAAATCCTACAATAATTTTTCAATACGAACCCAACGGCACCAGTTTCGTCGCATTCTGAGACTGTTTCCCCGGTAGGCCATTTTTACGCGCACCACATTGCCATTTTGGACACCAAATTTTCCGGTCTCTAAAAATAACAAACTATATACCTATTCCGACTCTAATCGACGATACGAACTCAATGGGACTGGTTTCGTGGCCTAATTCGATCGTCTGTTCAAGTTATACTCACATATCTCTCGATTAATTTAATTACACACTATAGAATTTGATTGGGCGTTTACGGCTGCCGTGGTCACATACGACATCAGTTTGCCACGCTATTCAACATCGTACAATAATTTAACGATACGGTTTCAATGAAACTGATTTCGTCGAAATCTGTGTCCGTTTGCAAAATGGCTATTTTAACGGCCTATAACGATTTTCACAGCGACTATTTTAAATTTTGATTTGGCCATAACTTTAAATCTATAACACGAAATCTGGATTTTTCTCTTTCATATGAAAATTATCGCCAACACGCTTCCAGCGTTTCTTGTTTCACAGAAATCCGACTTATATCGGATCCCGTATTCTTAGTTGAAGTTCAAAACTCTATTTTACGAACTGCAGCGCTGTTCTGAGCTCATTTTATTTTATATATGAATATATATCGTTCAACTTCGTTTAAATAGCGATTTAAATATTAAAACCCTTTAATATCCCAAATAAAATATTTAAAATAATAATTTAAATATTAAACTACCAAAAATTCGGGACATTACATTCTTCCCCCCTTAGAATAATTTCGTCCTCGAAATTGCTAAGGTAAGAAAAGAACGTTACAAATCCCATTTATTTCCAAATCCAAATTATTTTAAATTAGAAACCTATTTCAATACCATATATGGATATTTCCAAAAATATTGAAAATTTCCTAACATCTTAAATTTCCGAAAAATTTCGCCAGCACCTCCTCTATACGGCTCAATCGGTACAACTACAACTTGCCTTCTTAGGCCTTCCCCAATCTAAAACAAAATAAAATAGCCAAGCGGCTTGCCAAATAAGCTCATAAATCACCAAACCCATATAGAAATAAACGTGTACCTTTTTGTCGGGCAAATCATTATATCCTTTCCATCTGCTGCCCTGTCAGCATATACAAATGCATCCCCAAACAAAATACCAATTTTATCCTCAGAATCAAATCCTTCACGCATTCAAGCCAAATCCCATTCTTAACTCAATTTCCATCCATTGTCAATTCCAACTCTTAACTTACCAGTCCAACACCATTTCAGATTCCTGTCTCGCAATTTAAAATCTGATTTTGCTTAATATATTATATCTTGATTCAATTTCCCGCTAGTTGGTTTCAATTCAATTCATATTCAGTTTCATTCCAATTTTTTGACACTAGAATTTATTTTCCATACCTTTGTTAAACCATTTAATGAATTCTATTCAACTACTTGTCATCCAATAACAACCAATTCACAACCATCAACCAATACACAACCAAATAAACAAAATTTATTGAATTCACATTCCATATTAATATTTATTTTGGCTTCACTCATTTGATTACCATTCATTCATTTAATTTCTAATTTATTTAATTTAATTACAATATCATTCTGAATTTAATTACATTTAACCAAGTTAAGTATCAATTCAACTTTTTAATTCGATTTGAATCCCATTCAAATCGATCAAACACACTAATATCTCAATGATTTAATAAAATTTCCTTTCTATACAAAAATATATTCTGGGTAAAATTATTCCATTTATCCTCTTTTCAAAACAGTAATGTATCGATTGCCAGTTCTATGCTTTTCAACACTTGAACCGATCAACAAACACAATATAAAACATTTGTATATAAAATTTACAAATACGCTCTCATATATATACATACACTCAATCTCGATCTAGGGCATTACTAACGCCATCTCTATCGAGTTACGCCACAGAGCCAAGGTAATCACTTAACCTTCAAGCTCTGATACCAACTGTAGCGACCCGGAAAATTCGACACTCGAATTTTCGACATTTACACAAACTGTGTCCCATTCGAGTATCGAATCTCCAGAAAGCTAGAAGGAAGAAATTGGAGGATGAGAAAGATAAGATAGAAATATTAGAATAGAAGAAGTAGGGGAAGAACGAAGACAACACAGAATCAGAGTCTCACATCGCAGCGGAACAAAATATAATATGGAAATAAATCTTTATTGAGAGCTTTCAAAATACTTACAGTATCAGAGTACATCAACATATCTGGACAGTTATATAACCTGTCCTCATATACAATCACACAGCGGAACAGTAGCTATATATATAACCATACGTTTGAACTCTTCCAGCTTGTCTCTGGACTTCGCAGCATCCGGTAACCTGGACCTGTACACCCCGGCCTAACCCGAGCATTTACAAAACACCGGGTCAGTCTGGTGAACCAGAGTGAGATAAACTCGCACAGTATTAAGGTATCACACAACTTGATTTTAAAGTAAAAATCTTTTAGAAAGAAAAGGATAATCGTAAGACCGAATCCACACATAAATACGGACGGTTTTTACCTTACGATAAACCAAACAGTTTGAAATCGATAACTTGTCTGATATTATAATAGTGTCTAAACACAAGTAAATATAAATCTAGCGGAACGCTTGCATCTCACGCTCCACATATATAGTATACAATCAAAACCGCAGGCGCTTATTGGAGATTGGATTCCGACCTTGACAAGGTATGGGACCACCTGCCGATAGTGTATCTCTAGAGGCGAATACACTGGGTTCAACAAGAACGTCTTGCAACCCGGCCCTCACATGACCGACCACTCATTTCGCTTGAGTGTATCGAATGTATATCACCAACGGTTGGGCTCAAACCACCGTTTCCCGAAAAGGGACAGCATCGATAGATTAAAGAAGCAAAAGGAATTTCTCTAGATAGGTGATTATACAACCTAATGGGAGCGACCCACATAGCCATGCTGCCTGCCCGATTTTTGTCATTCCCCGGTTGATAAGGCTTGAGGCTACGCTTTATCAGCACATCACATTCACTTCGAATGTCACATCATCAGATCCATCAACAATCACTAATTGACGTCCACAACAATACATTATGTGTAAGCTGAAAGAAGTTTCCTTCTCCGCTTCCACTCTTGGTATGGTTGAAGAAATCAATGTACGTGACCTTTTCTGGAAATACTCTGTCAGACATTTATCCATACAAGTCACCCAGGAACAGGATGAACCGAAGGTACCCTCCTACTGCATTCTAGGAATCACCCTGAGAATCAATAGCAAGAAGTCCTTGCAATCCGTAGATTCCAACCACGACAGAATCACAGTATATCTCTTATTGCAAATCAGAGATTTTAAGTAATCCTTCCGCTTAGGAAGATCCACGGTCTTCAATAGCTCTATCTTGAATCAGCATCTTTAACGTATTCGTATTTGCTGGACGGAATGGTTTTCGAATATATATTCGATCCCGGTCTTTCCATACCAACAATCGTATGGGAAATTTTTGATAGTTGGTTATTTAACTATCAAATAAAACAACCATTCATCCATAAAAGAAAATGGATTCACTGATTCACTACTCAGTATCATTAGCCTCTTTAACGACCCGTCCGTTAATTATATTCTTCAAATTTCCAATATTTGAAACATTGCTTTCACTTCTTATTATAAGCGTATTCCCCAAATTCATGTTATTCAACTTATAAACTTCCAAAAACAGTTTATAATATCATTCCCGGAAATCATAACTTTGTTTCCCTTAACTGTCCTTATTTATAAACTAATATCATTCTTGGATAATCGTGAAGTCATTCAAGTTGGGGTATTTTAATTACCTCTCAGACCTTGACCAACTACATTCATATCTTCAGAAAAAATATAAGTTTATTAACCCACCTGTTCCCGTGGAAACCTCATTTAAAACTCAGCACGTTTACTTAATTAATCCTTAAGTAAACTCTTTCGTTCACTTTATTAATTCTTTAAAACTTTTCATAATAGCTTCGACTTGGTAAGTATTATAAATATCTCAAATTATACTTTTATATATACATCTCAAATCATATGCAAATATCGTTACAATTCTTATATAAATATCTCAACCATTTTAAAACTTATATCATATTAATCCAAATCATCACAACGTTACTGATTTCATTTTGTATTCTTTAAATAACTTATTCGGGGTATAATCCATATACGATCTTTTATAAAGATCTTCTATTTATTAACCAAGTAGTTCAATTTATTATTATTATTATTATTATTATTATTTGTAACTAGCGTCACAACTCTTATTTCAAAACCTTTCATTTCATTTACAAATACCATTTAAAATCATTGGCGACAACTAATATTCATTGTCGCCTTCAAATATTTAACTTAGCTTATATTCTCAACCACGGTCCCATTTATAAGCTCATCTCTCATTTATAAATTCAAACCCTATTTATAAATCCAAATCTCATTTATAAATTCACTTCCATTTAAAAATCCATATTTATATTTTTAAACCCGACTTCATTTAAAACTGAAATCCATTTCCACATCAATACTCATTTCCACAACCATCGATTTGTTAATCATATTCACCAAATGTTATTTAATCACATTTCGTATAATCTAAAACAACGTTTGTTAAAAACGATCATTTATTTCAAAAATATCACTTCTTGAACTCTATTTTCATTCTCGTATATCTACGATCAATTATTCCATTTCACTACTTAAAAATCAATTTAGAGTTCCTTTTACGACCGTTAAGACTTATATAAAACTATTTCAACATTTAAATAACCAACACGATAAATTATATCGTTTAGCCACTTATTCAATACATCTTGCATCTCTCTTAGTTATAATATATATATATATATATATATATAAAATTGGTAATTTTAACTTTGACATTTATTTTTACCATAAAATCGTAGTTTGAATTCACATAAAAATATATTCATATCTTTGAAACCATTCAAAATCCATTTAACATTGATCTCGACAAATCATTTCTTTTGATTGACGGTACTAAAGAGGCTAACGGTTACTATAGTACCAAACCGTGAAATATAAACCAATTTCACATTCCATACAAGCAACATGATCATATTGATAAACGTTACCAATATCAACCTGTTATTTCCTGTAAAACCATGGGTTACCGCAAATTCAAATTTATTCAGTCCAATTTTCGTTTTCAATTAGACAGATGAAACAAAACAGTTTAATAACAACAGTCGATAATAACTGTAACAGTCAATACTAGGATAATAACAGCAGTTCAAGCATTCAACTATTTGATCATAACGTTTATAGTGTTATAAATGTAACCACTGAGGTAAGTTACCTCACTTGGATTTAATCGCTAGAAATAACGATTAATTAAATTAACGAACGTTTAATTTAACTGTTTCAGTCAATATAAAATCAACAACGATCAAACAAACAAACAACCATTAACAATCATAACACACAATTATAAAACCCGACTTATAAAAATATAAGTAAGGGAAACTGAGTGAGTTTAACTCACCTTGGGTTTCCATTTGATGTAGAAACGGTTTGATTCAACACCGTCTAATCCAGCTTCAAAAGATCACGTTTGTCAATACAGACCCGGCGTCACTTGTTCCATCACATCTCATTACTGTACGTCAACATTATACATTTAATACGGTATTTAGTTCTTAAATTAATATTATTAATGATTTAAAATAATTATTTTTCCTAATTATAACTATAACCGGTTTGACTTAATCCCTCAATCAAATCAAATCTATACACTATGCGTTTTATTATTGTCTAACACGCTAAGGCTAGTGACCGTCTCATATTATAATGTCCATGTTATATTTGAATCAAACATGTTAAACAACTAATTTGGTACAATTATATACTCTTCCACTTACCGTCCTATTCATATTGGCCATGCCAAAAGGTTCAGGCACTAATATAAAATGTATGTAAGCATGTTACGAGGCATTGTCTATATCTTATAATTAGTTAAATTTAATAGGTTAGAAATTCTAATTCTTACCCGCTATGCCTGAACTTTATCATCAGCAGAACAGTCCAGTGCCCGTCCACCTGCCATTTAATTTCCTTGCTTCCAAATGGACCAACGTTATTAACTTCATGCTAAGGCCCGTGAGCTCATTTCCTCACGTACAAGTCCACTATAAAAACTTCTTCTCCACTGTAGCGTGTCTTCCAGGATACCATATCCCAGTTCCAACGCATGCACTACTGTGATGGCCGCCTCCACTGCTTTCGAAAGCCTTCCAACTTTTTTTTTCTTTTTTTCTTTTTTTTTCTTTCGGTTGTCTTCTTTGAAAAACCCGAGGCCCACCATATTTCTTCAGCCCATTTCCTCTACCTGCGCCAACCCCTTCTCCTCACAATGTACAACACCCATTCGCTTCGTTCTTCCAGCGTTTTTCTTCAGTCCGGCTCTTTTTTTTTTTTTTTAAGGATCCGAATCCTGCTCCCCTTTCAACGCAACCTGCTCCCCACTACTGACCTGAGACTTGCGTTGTGAACCCATGCAACTTTTCCCTTGTCTCCCTTCGCATTTTTCCTTTCTGTTCTCTTTCTGTTCTCTCTCTCCCTCTTTTTTTTTTTTTTGGGATTAGTTGCGTGGAACAAAATGAAGAAAAAGAAGGAGTAGCAAGTTTATATAAGGAAGAAACAACGTGCTCGCCAAGGTGTTTAGGGGTAGGTTTCAGAAAAATAGCTGTAGGGTGTAGGATAGCTGTGGAAATGTGATGGCCACGGTTGGAGGTAAATTGGGTGCCAAGGCATTTAGTTGTTTGGGTCGCAAGCATTGTACTGTGTTGATTGGGTAGCAAGGCATTTAAGTGGTGTGGGACGCAAGTAATGAATTCGGGCGCAAGGGAGTCTGTACGCAAGGTTAAAAGAAAGGGAAAAAGTAACTTTTGGACATAATTTAATATTAGTTTATTACGACTAAACTTGCGCATGAGTTATCATGTTAAAAATCACCACATATAATTTCTGTTTACTGATAAAAAGGCTAATCTTAATGTAAAAAGGTATTCCGGACCCAATGAGACAAGTTTCGTCGAAATCCGAGGTCGTATGAAAAAAATTCCTTTATAAAACGGGAAATCAACACGCGTTTAAATTTTCTACGATCAAATGGTAAGTCCGATCAACTTGAAACCTTTAAATCCTACAATAATTTTTCAATACGAACCCAACGGCACCAGTTTCGTCGCATTCTGAGACTGTTTCCCCGGTAGGCCATTTTTACGCGCACCGCATTGCCATTTTGGACACCAAATTTTCCGGTCTCTAAAAATAACAAACTATATACCTATTCCGACTCTAATCGACGATACGAACTCAATGGGACTGGTTTCGTGGCCTAATTCGATCGTCTGTTCAAGTTATACTCACATATCTCTCGATTAATTTAATTACACACTATAGAATTTGATTGGGCGTTTACGGCTGCCGTGGTCACATACGACATCAGTTTGCCACGCTATTCAACATCGTACAATAATTTAACGATACGGTTTCAATGAAACTGATTTCGTCGAAATCTGTGTCCGTTTGCAAAATGGCTATTTTAACGGCCTATAACGATTTTCACAGCGACTATTTTAAATTTTGATTTGGCCATAACTTTAAATCTATAACACGAAATCTGGATTTTTCTCTTTCATATGAAAATTATCGCCAACACGCTTCCAGCGTTTCTTGTTTCACAGAAATCCGACTTATATCGGATCCCGTATTCTTAGTTGAAGTTCAAAACTCTATTTTACGAACTGCAGCGCTGTTCTGAGCTCATTTTATTTTATATATGAATATATATCGTTCAACTTCGTTTAAATAGCGATTTAAATATTAAAACCCTTTAATATCCCAAATAAAATATTTAAAATAATAATTTAAATATTAAACTACCAAAAATTCGGGACATTACATGCGGTCTCGGTCTAAAAACGCAAGAAGGAGGGGGAATTCAAATCTAACAAGAAGGGTATGGTTGTAGAGAGATTGGAAAGAGGAGTTGAACGATATATTTCGTTTGAAATTTCATTGAATGAAATGACATAACCGTGGGGAAGAAAGCACGGCTATGGCAGTGAACGTGAATTGTATTTTGGAGGAGAAGGCATTGAGATTTGTAATTTTGGTATGAGGTGATAGATCTTTCGATAAGCAAGCTAATGGAATTTGTTTGAATTTAAATCGTGGAGGACTGGAGGTATTGGGAAGGAGTAAAGTCGCATTAATGGAGCACGGTGGGATATCAGCGTTCGGGGAAGGAGGAGGGATGAGTGCTGGTTTTGGCTGAGGTAGAAAAAGGTGGGCCTGCCTTAGATTTGGTGAAACCCTTTCCCTTTTAATCAAGTTAAATAGAAATTAATTCATGCCATAAGTTATAAATTGAATATCTCGACCATACTGTATCAAAATTTCGAAAGGTCAGATCCGTTGGGATCGTATGGATGGTGGCTACATAATGGAACCGACTGGGAGTGAATTGGAGCTCGTTACAATTTATAGCGAAATAAATTGTCTGTCTGAATCAACCGACAATTATCGTTATTTAACGATGATAGTCCAATGTGAGTAAATCTCACTAACTCTGTACAGTTTATATTTTTATAAATATAATCTAATATTAATAAATGAGGATTGATTGCTGTGTGTTGATTGTTTGGTTGAATTGCTGATGTATTGGTTGAAATTATAGATAACGATATATATATAAATCGTTAATCAAATATTGATTCTGCCTATCGGAATATTTCATATTGAAATGAAATCGATGTTAATCATATTGTTTAACATCTGTGATGCAGGGAAATAGGTTTGAGGGATCCAACTGGATTCCTCGGTATTTATAATACTGTTTGTTTCCATATATTATGGTATATGATGTGATATGAAATCTGTGATTGATTATGATGACATTGGTTATGTTATTTAGTATTTTAAATACCATATGAATTACTGCAATGTATAAAAGGAAATTTTCAAAGTGAATATTGAAAACGAAATATTTTTATATAGAATAAATAGAATTATATAAAAGGATTTATATAAAATAAATAGAATTATATAAAAGGGATTTATATAAAATAAATAGAATTATATAAAGGGAATTATAATTGAGATTTAAGTGTTATAAATAAAAAGAAGATTTGTATAAATAATTCTATAATTAGAAGTACAAATAGAAATTGGATTTGGGATATTGTTTTAAATACGAAATCAAACTATTTTGATTGCAAAGAAGAAATATTATTTACATTTAATGTGAATAAAGGATTTAAGTAAATATTTTGCAAATAAAATATCTATAAAGGAAATAGGGTTTGAAATAGGAATTAAAATGGAGTTAAAGGAATTAGAAACTGACTGGAGATTAGTTAAATTGAACAGCTGTCTGGGTATTGATCTGATGTTGGTTTCGGCCGTTGGGGTTTATACGTAGGGGGTTGTTCTCTTACTAGTTTACAATTAGAGACTGATATATGTGAAAAGATAGTGATGCGTGAATCAGAAATGGAAACGTTTTCCAAAGTTAATAACGTATATTTTCTAATTTTAGAAAATAAGGAATATATGAATATATGGAAACGATAAATGGGAAATTGGTAAATGAAATGATGATTGATCGGTAAGATTTCCATTTGGGAATACGACCGTTGTTTGTACACATGTTTTCCTTTGATAGTTAAATAACCGACTATCAAAGATTTTGACCATTTCCGTTGTCAATGCAGAGAGACCGGGATCAGATATATTATCTGTAAACCACTTCGTATGGCGTTATCGTTGCGATCAAATATGATGAAGATAATTGAAGACAGAGTTATGCAAGTGTTGTCCTGTTTACAGAATAGTGCCTTCAGTCTGTCCAGTCCCAGGACGACCTGTATGGAAGAAGGTCTGACAGAGTATATTTAATATATCGCGTAAGTTGATCTCTTCAAACGTACTTATGTTTGGTGGCGAAGAATTCGTTTCTCTTAGCTGTATACCCATTGTATTTTTTAGGAAATCAATTTGTGATTTGGCGGGTACGACGATGTGACATTCAAAGTAAATAAAGGTGTGATCTATACTTTTGGCCTCTAGCCTCACAACCAGAAAATGGTATAAAATCGGGTAGGTCGCATGGCCAAGTGGCTAGCTGCCAACTTGGGTGTACTGTCACCTGATCTAGAGTTTAATTTACTTCTATAATCTATTTCGATGTTGTCCCTTTCGGGGAACGGTTGCTGATCCCAACCGTTGGTGATAATACATTCGGCACACTCAAGCGAAATGAGTGACCGGTCATGTTTAGCTTGGGTTACAAGATGTTCTTGTTGAACCCGGTGTATTCCTCTCTAGAGAGACACTGTCGGAAAGTGGTCACATATCTTGCTAGTTGGGATTCATTAACCAATAAGCGCCCGCGGTTTTTGATTATATATTATGTATGTGGAACATGAGATGAAAGCGTTCTACTAGATGATTATTATATTGTGATTGATAGAAACTATTATAATATCAAAAGTGTTTTGATATAAAGATTTCAGTTTCTTTCAAAAGGATTTTTGAATGTTGAATCAAGTGTTTTGGGTTCTCATAAGGGAAAAACCCATTCCGTGTTATACGGCGTGGTCTTATGAGATATCGTTTATTTTCTCAAACTTTTTTAAATTATTTACTCACACCAGTCCCATGACTGATCCGGAGTTTATTTTGTTTTGTTTTACCCTAAACTCTTGGGTGCCAAATTTGTACGGGCAGTCAAGTAGTCAGGTTTTACGGATATACTTGGAGAGCTTGGAGCAGGAGACTTCAGGATTTATAGCTATTGTTATTTTCCTTTGTGTTGTAAGTGTTGTACTCTGATAAATGTTATTGTATACATATACTGATTTTATTTCAAAGATATGTTACCTATTATATGTTGTTCGTTCCGCTATGAGATTCGTGTTACTATGATGTTGTATGTTTTTCTTCTTCTTCCATTTTAAGTTTCTATCTTATCTATTTTCACCCACTAATTTCTTTCATAGACTATCCGGTGTTTCCGATGCTTGGATAGTCGACATTGAGTTTATGTCGATTACTCAGGATCGCAAAAACCCTGGTCGTTACAGTGGTATCAGAGCGAGGTTAAGTGATTACCTTGGCTCTGTGGCGTGACTCAGTAGAGATGGGGTTAGCAGTACCCTAGATTTAGTTGAGTGTATATATATGAGCACATATTTATTATTTGATATAAAAATTGTTTTATATTGTGGAGATTCATTGGTTGAGTAGTTTATGAGTTCTGGTCAATTAGTTTGATCCACTGTATCGGTAGGAGTTTCTAAACACTTGAATACGATGAACCGACACAGTATGTTTTGATAGAGGGTAAACGAAATAATTTTACCAGAAGTATATTTTGATATAAAGAAAATATATATTGGAATTATTATATTTGATGTGTTGGTCATTATTATAATCGAATAGGATTATAATTGAAATGATTATAAATAACCAATCAAATTTCGTATAAGTGTTACGAAATGAATTAAATCTGAAATTAAGATCAGAATTGGAATTAAAAGTTGGAGAAGTGTTTGTAAATGGAATTGAATTAAGTATATGAGAATTTTAAAATCCCGGGAGATTTTAAATTGTTTACAAGCATGGTGAATGATATTTTGAATTTGATTTCAAAAATGGAAATGCTTAAATATGGGTTTTGAAAGTGATATAGTATTGAACTCACTTCGATCGCTGGAAAATAAATTCCGATGATGAAGTCGACCATCATCGGTGTTCATTTTCGAGTTGCTAAGTGACGAATTACTACCAAAGATTTTGTTTTTGAATTGTTTTGTGTAAAGCAAGTTGTTTTGTATCCTGAAAAGGGATATCTGGTTTTGAGAAAGCTAAACTATTTAAAATTCCCTGGGGAAGATTGTTTGAATTAAAAAAAATTAAATTAGAATTTGTAAAAGCAAACAGAAATTGAAATTGAATTGAGACCAATTAAGTGGAAAATGAATTAAGATAGAAAACATCGAATTAGATTGGATTGGAGGTAATCCGAAATGAAATTGGACTGGTAAGTTAAGTGTTGAAATTAAAAATAGAATCTGAGTTAAAAACAGAATTATGCTTGGGTATAACCGAATGATCAGGATGACATTGGTATATGCAGGATTGGTAACACATGGAAAGAATATATTGATATGCCCGACAAAAAGGTACAAGCTTATATTTCATATTGGGTATGAGATTTTTATGAGCCGAATTAGCAAGCCACTTGGTTGTTCGATTTTCTTTTGGATTGGAGAAGGCCTGGAGAGGCGAGTTGGAGTTTGAGCTATTGACCAGTACAAAGGAGGTGCTGGCGAAATTTTTCGAAAAGTTAAGGTGTTAGAAAATTTTCAGGATTTTTGAAAATTTTCATTAGTAGGGAGGAATAAATATTTAATTAAAATTAAATTGGTTCGGTTGAAACTGAAGTTAAGAAGTAAACAAATAATTTTCAACCAGTCAATAGAGATGTTTTTACCTTAGCAATTTCGAGGACGAAATTATTTTAAGGGGGGAAGAATGTAACGTCCTGTATTTTTACGGTATAATAATTAATTTATTTAATTATTTAAATAATGGTTTGGAAATTTTAATGATTGTTTAATTAAATAATATTTAATATTTAATTAATATAAATAATAGAAGAATATATTTATTTCGGAAATAGTGGAATTGACAATATTGTGTGAATTGGACAATTTAAAATATATAATTCAGTTTAGAGTTGAACTATATTAACGAATATATTATTCAAACGAAGTTTGAACGTATTAATTATATTATAATTATAATCGAGCCCGAAATGGCGCGGCAGTTCGTAATTTGGCGATTCGAACTTTAAACGAATATACAGAATCTGTTTTAAGCTGGATTTCTATGAAATAAGAAACGTTCGGAGCTGGTGAAGTATATTTTTCTAATGGAAGAGAAAAATCGGGATTTCGTCAGGTAGATTTTTATTTATGTTCAAATCAAATTTTAGAAAAGTCGCTATGAAATTCCTTTATAATTTATATCGATTTATTTATATTATAAAAGGATTTTAGTATAAATTGAATATCGATATAATCTGGAATTTTGAAATATCGAGTTATAAATCCTGATATATTTATTTTGGGGTTATATGATATCGTATGTGAATATATATACGATAATATTTATTTATTAATATTTAATTTAATTATTTTTAAATATATTTAAGTTGGTTTATTTAAAGCTTTAACCAGTTTTGCAAATGACCTCCGTTTCCGATGAAACCAATTTTATTGGAGCCGGAATATTAAATTATAGTTATATTTCAATTTTTGTGATTTTTGGAGGCAGTGTGTGGCCGTACGGGATTTTAATGTGAAAATAGTCGATAATTTGGCTTTAAAAATACGCTGTGTGAGCAAACGGATTAGGAATTCGATGAAAGCAGTTTCATTGAGTCTGTAATGTCGAACTGTAGCTGCATATCCATTTTTACCGAATTTGGATATTGTATGTGATCATAGGAATTTTAAAGGACAAATAGAAACAGCATTGTAATAAATTTAAATAAAATAATCGAATATTAAAATAATATAAATCTACTATTAATACCCCTTACATCCCAAAACCTAAACCTAATTTTTCTCTGGTCAATTATCTCTCAGCCGCCAGCTGAAACCAAAAATATTTTCCATCGTGAGCTTTAGAAATTCCCAAAAATTGAAATAAAAACGTATAAACCCAAAATTATATATGTATGAGATCCTAAAATGTTTCTCTCCATTCTAGCATAAACTTTGAAGCCTTTGAGATTCTTTTTTCGGCGGCAGTGTATTGTTCGAGACCTAGGGTTTGGGTAATTGAGTTATGGAAGCTTCGATATGGGTTGTGAGTATGGTATTGGTGCTTAGGGTGGAAATTGGCTTATGTGTGCCAAATATTGGGGTGTGCGGTGCAATTCCAGGTCGCGGGTACCTGTTGAAGATGCGGTCTCGGTCTAAAAACGCAAGGAGGGGGAGTTCGAATCTAACAAGAAGGGTATGGTTGTAGAGAGATTGGAAAGAGGAGTTCAACGATATATTTTGTTTGAAATTTCATTGAATGAAATAGGAGAACCATGGGGAAGAAAGCACAGCTATGGCTGTGAATGTGAATTGTATTTCGGAGGAGAAGGCATCGAGATTTGTAATTTTGGTATGAGGTGATAGATCTTTCAATAAGAAAGCTAATGGAATTTGTTTGAATTTAAATCGTGGAGGAGTGGAGGTATTGGGAAGGAGTAAAGTCGCGTTAATGGAGCACGGTGGGATATCAGCGTTCGGGGAAGAAGGAGGAGGGATGAGTGCGGGTTTGGGCTGAGGTAGAAAAAGGTGGGCCTGCTTTAGATTTGGTGAAACCCATTTTCCTTTTAATCAAGTTAAATAGAAATTAATTCATGTCATAAGTTATAAATTGAATATCTCAACCATACTGTATCAGAATTTTGAACGGTCAGATCCGTTGGGATCGTATGGATGGTGGCTACACAGTGGAACTGACTGGGAGTGAATTGGAGCTTGTTACAATTTATAGCGAAATAAATTGTCTGTATGAATCAACCGAAAATTATCGTTATTTAATGATGATCGTCCAATGTGAGTAAATCTCACTAACTCTGTACAGTTTATATTTTTATAAATATATTCTAGTATTGACAAAAGGTGATTGATCGTTGTGTGTTGATTGTTTGTTTGAATTGCTGATGTATTGGTTGAAATTATAGATAACGATATATATATATATATATATATATATACATATATATATATATCGTTAATCAAATATTGATTCTGTTTATCAGAATATTTCATATTGAAATGAAATCGATGTCATTCATATTGTTTAACATCCGTGATGCAAGGAAACAGGTTGGAGGGATCCAACTGGATTCCTCGGTATTTATAATACTGTTTGTTTCTATATATTATGGTATATGATGTGATATATAATCTGTGATTGATTATGATGACACTGGTCATGTTTTTTGGTATTTTAAATACCATATGAACTACTGGAATGTATAAAAGGAAATTTTCAAAGTGAATATTGAAAATGAAATATTTTTATATAGAATAAATAGAATTATATAAAAGGATCTATATAAAATAAATATAATTATATAAAAGGATTTATATAAAATAAATAGAATGATATAAAAGGGATTTATATAAAATAAATAGAATTATATGAAGGGAATTATAATTGAGATTTACATGTTAGAAATAAAAAGAAGATTTGTATAAATAATTCTATAATTAAAAGTATAAATAGAAATTGGATTTGGGATATTGTTTTAAATACGAAATCAAATTGTTTTGATTACAAAGAAGAAATATTATTTACATTTAATGTGAATAAAGGATTTAAGTAAATATTTTGCAAATAAAATATTTATAAAGGAAATAGGGTTTGTAATAGGAATTAAAATGGAGTTAAAGGAATTAGAAACTGACTGTAGATTAGATAAATTGAATAGTTGTCTGGGTATTGATCTGATGTTGGTTTCGGCCTTCGAGGTTAATACGTATGGGGTTGTTCTCTTACCAGTTTACAGTTAGAGACTTATATATGTGAAAAGATAGTGATGTGTGAATCAGAAATGGAAACGTTTTCCAAAGTTAACAACATATATTTTCTAATTTTAGAAAATAAGGAATTTATGAATATATGGAAACGATAAATGGGAAATTGGGAAATGAAATGATGATTGATCGGTAAGATTTCCATTTGGGAATACGACCGTTGTTTATACACATGTTTTCCTTTGATAGTTAAATCACTAACTATAAAAGATTTTGACCATTTCCGTTGTCAATACGGAGAGACCGGGATCAGATATATTATCTGAAAACCACTCCATATGGCATTAGCTTTGCGATCAAATATGATGAAGATAATTGAAGACGGGGTTATGCAAGGGTTGTCTTGTTTACAGAATAGTGCCTTCGGTCTGTCCAGTCCCAGGACGACCTGTATGGAAGAGTACTTGAAAGAGTATATGTAATATATCGCGTAAGTTGATCTCTTCAAACATACTTACGTTTGGTGGCGGAGGAATTCGTTTCTCTTAGCTGTATACCCATTGTATTTCTAAGGAAATCAATTTGTGATTTGGAGGGTATGACGATGTGACATTCAAAGTAAATAAAGGTGTGATCTGTACGTTTGGCCTCCAGCCTCACAACCAGGAAATGGTATAAAATCGGTTAGGTCGCATGGCTAAGTGGTTAGCTGCCAATTAGGGTGTATCGTCACCTGATCTAGAGTTTCATTTACTTCTATAATCTAATTCGATGTTGTCCCTTTCGGGAAACGGCTACCGATCCCAACCGTTGGTGATAATACATTCGGTACACTCAGGCGAAATGAGTGACCGGTCATGTTTAGCCTGGGTTACAAGATGTTCTTGTTGAACCCAATGTATTTCTCTCTAGAGAGACTGTAACAACCCGTATTTTCAATAACCTGTTATAACATAAATGGAGGCAGAATTAAACTGTAATATCTGAATCAAGGGAAGCGGGCTATGCCATTGCGTTCGTCTCGGAAAAGTACGCGAAATAGAGTCCGAGTTTTCGAAAATCGGAGTCCGGATGACCAAGATATGCTCTCGCGAAGTTTCACGAAAAATTCCCAAATTAAAGTATACTTAATTAAGTGAAATGGGTTGCGCAGAGAAATATATATATATTGATATATATATATATATATATAATTGAAAATTAAATAAATAAATATGCAAAAATGTTCAAAACAGCGAATTGGGAGAGGGGAATAACCGAACCGGCCGATTTTTGAGGTCGACCCGAGCCCGCTGGGTCGACAAGGGGTTAATCCAGGGTGTTTGGCTGTCAACCCGTGGGCCGATTCGCTCAAATGCAGATTTTGCATTTGGATGGTTCTCATGGTTCATCTTTAATCTAAAGGCCCTAGATGGTTCCTACACTTGACTTCTTCCCCAAGACATGCTTTGATGGCTTGGATTGAATCTAGGTTTAATCCTATGGCCTAAAACACTTGCCTAATCTATAAATAAGACCCTAACCTATCCTAAATCCTCATTATTCATTCATGCAACTAAACTATGGCAAAATTTTACCTCTCATGGCCTCCACTCTCTTCATAAAATTTCTAAATGGTTTCTATGAGAGATTTTCCATGCATACAAGTGTTTTCAAGCTTGTATGAGTGTCATTAGCTTGCATTCAAGTCAAGTTTCTATCTTTGCATCATAAAGCAAGGGTTTTGATCATTTTGGCTCAAGGGTTTTTATGTTAGAGCTTGCATTTTGGGTCTATTTGATTGCATAAGGGCTTTGTCATATCTTTTGTGCCTTCATAGCAATGTAAGCCCTTTCCCTACTCTTAGATATTAACTATGAAGTTAAATGTTCATGTTGCAAGTTTGGGTTTGATCATTAAGTATGATACATGCTATCATGTCATGCAAGTTTATGAAGTCATTATCTTGATCTTGTGGGCTAAAAGCTACAACCTTTAAGTTGAAATGTTGCATTATGCAACATGAGAACCCTCATAACCTTTATGTCAACTTGCATATGAAGTCATAACCCTTATATGATGATATATGCGAGTTACTAGTCATCATTCCATGTCATTTGTCACCGTGATTCGCTCATGTGCCAAGTTTGGGTTTATGCATGTTTTTGAGGCTTAAGAATGTAACATGCAAGTTAATGAACACATTTGTGCCTCATTTGCCACCATGATTAACTTGTGGCTTAATATCCATTTTTGTCATACCTTTGCCAAGTCTCTTCTTTTAATCCATTACGTTGTTGCGAACGTATATGCGAGTTTAAAAGCGTTGGTTTATGTTATGGGAAATTTCTAATGACATGAAAATATAACTTGGAAATATGACTTGAAATATAACATGGAAGTTGACATGTAAGTATGCATAAAAACATAAGCTTGGGAATTTACCTATTAAGTTAGGTCTACCCAAATGCTTGAAAACTTGTAACATGTTTTGGGAAACATGATGGACATGACACTTAGATAATATAAGTGTGGCCAACTCGAGGTTGGGTTGAGTTTGCAACGTAAAACTACCCGGAACCGACCGGCCTAACTAGTAGTTGCAAACAATAGGACCCAATGTGAGAAGTTGGTCATGTTGTGCTTGAACCCGAGGTTAGACCAAGTTGTGGTGTAAAGCTACCCGGAACCGACCGGCTTAACTAGTAACCACAACAAAGTCTAATGTGAGAGGTGAAGGTGCATTAAGTAATTAATGCCACATGATAGGGTTAAGTTAATTTGATTAATGACTCTTAACCAAATATGACATGGACAAATGGGTTAAGTAATTTGATTAGGCTAATGATACTTAACAAAACATGACAAGGTTGGGTAGGTTAAGTAACTTGATTTTCCTAATGACACTTAACCATTTTTATATGACTAGTGGATGGGGTTAAGTTAACCAACACTTAATCAATCCAACGCGATAACTTGGTAAGGTTAAGTAAGTTTTCTTAATGACGCTTAACCGAAAAATACGGTTAACGAATGGGGTTAAGATTAGACTCAACTAGTCTAAACATGGAAATCGGATGGGTTTAAGTTAGCCTAGACTTAATTAATCCCACTTGGTAGTTTAATGGGGTTAAGTTAAACACTTAACTAATCTAAACATGATGAATTGATGTGGTTAAGTGACCTATACTTATCCAATCTAACTCGTTAATTTATTGTGGTTAAGTTAACCAATACTTAACCAATATAACGTGAAAACATGATAAGGCTAAGTCACGAATCGCTTGAATACACTTGACCGATTTGACTAAGTAAATTGATAGGGTCAAGTTAATATATACTTAACCAATCTAGAATGATAATTGGACGAGGTTAAGTCGTGAATTGCTTAATATACTTAACCAACTTGAGCATGGTTTGTAGGGTTAAGCCTTGAACTTGGATACTTAGCCAATTTTGACAGGATTTGTAGACGGGTTAAGTCATGAACTTAAGTGACACTTAATCCATTATGTAAACCCTAGTTCTGAGGATTAGGTGGATAACCGTAGTTAACAAGGATAACGGGAACAATGCTAAGTGGTAAACCTTAGTTGAAGAATAACTAAGTAATGATTCTTAGTTAAGGAAATTTAGACCAGTTCATAGATAGATGAGTAACCTGATACGGTAGGTCATCGTTTAAGTATACGAGTAGGAGCAAGTATCTGATTTAGATAAAGGCTCCAGCGAACTGGGTAACGAAGCAGCGGCTTCGGGGAACGTGAGGATATTCTTGGTATCCCTCTATGAGCTGCCAGGTGATTATACTAGGCTCATGAGAGGTTAAGGTCTGCGTTAGAAGAACCAAGAGTATGCCTTGGTTGCTATACGAGCGACCTAAAGACGGGGATGGATAGGGGATAGTCGACGATACACGATCGTACCCTAGATAGCATTTTCGTCAGACTACCTACCATCTTTGGTCAAGCGTGTACGTACGGAAAGGCAGAGAACACCCAATAGACCATAATTGCTATCTAATTATGGTTGCGGTAAGGCTAGGATTGTGGGTTGGCCAGTAGTGTGTTCTCATACAGGATTTATCCTGTCTTGTCTTTCACTAGTTGAGGGAGGGGTCACGTGGTACCATAGCCACGTATAGAAAAACAGACCTTAGCATCTGCATCGGCAGATAAATCGAAAGCTCCCGACCGAGTCCTGTATTTCTCGATCTGCCCTGTGACAGGACTCGGATGGCACGATGTGATACATGTGCATACAGTCATGGAAAACGATTCACGATGAATGTGTGGGAAAAAGGGCGCGGTTGACGGTTAGCGTAAATCCCAGTGGCCCTGGGTGGTTGAACCAAAACCGAGATACGAAAACGTGCAATAGGTAAGCGTAATCCCTAGTGGCCCTAGGTAGCATAAGTCCTAGTTGTACAAACGATAATTCATGTTGGAAGACCCTAGCTAGGTTTAGGGTAACAGTCCAAACCGATCTTAAGGATCATGGAACTATGTTAAAGTAATATAGAATCTCATGGGAAAGCCCGTATGGTCTACGGCAAGGGACTGAACATTTACATGGAATAAAACATACAAGTTGAGTAACCTATATATGCGATATATTAGGTTGACATGGACCATTACACGACTTTTGAGTGAGGGTCATTCTTGGTTAACACATGACACGGTGGGGATACTAGTACGGTAGGTGCAGAGCTAAAATACAGGATAGATATCACGGGGCGTTATACGTGACAGATATATTGGGGATATTATACTTGATAGAAACCTGACGATGTGATACCTTGTTTTATCTTGACATCATAATTTATCATGACACCTTAGTTTATCTGAGTTCAGTAGTTCATCCTGTTATTTTGATTTAGCATATCTATCTTGTTATCATGCTTATGTTCATCTCAGTTTCTCATGTCAGTTAACTTTACTAGTTTTTATGCTAATAGTAGATAGGGCTTACTCAGTCTTTTTGACTGACCCGTTTTGTTTCGCCTCTTTTCTTCCGTTTCCCCCCCAGGTTACAGGGAGGAAATACTGTTGTTTAGTTCGGACTTCTTCTGCTTGAAGATCATCATGGATGGCTTGGACTTTTCTTGGCTAATGGCTACTTTACTGTTTTTACTTGGGGAATAATTTATGAAAATGTCTTTATGCTTCTTTACTATTGCAAGACAGGTTTTGTTGTACTCTGATGTAAAAGGCTTTAGACCTTATTTATTCATGTTATGAATGTTTGATTTTACTTCCGCTATTTTATATGTTCTGTCTTGTGATGTTTCTGTGCATGTTTACCAATAATGCCCCTCTAAAGCTAGTGCATTCCTTTGCGAGTGACCCTAGCGGAGGCGGGGTGTTACAGAGACACTGTTGGAAGGTGGTCCCATACCTTGCCAGTTGGAATTCAATAACCAATAAGCACCCATGGTTTTTGATTATATATTATGTATGTGGAACGTAAGATGAAAGCGTTCTACTAGATGATTATTATATTGTGATTGATAGACACAATTATAATATCAAAAGGGTTTTGATATAAAAAAATTCGTTTCTTTCAAAAGGATTTTTGAATGTAGAATCAAGTGTTTTGGATTCTCATAAGGGAAAACCCCGTTACGTGTTATACGGCGTGGTCTTATGAGATATCTTTTATTTTCTCAAATTGTTTTAAATTGTTTACTCACATCAGTCCCATGACTGACCTAGAGTTTATTTTGTTTTATTATACCCTAAACTCTTGGGTTCCCAAATTTGTACGAGCAGTCAAATAGTCAGGTTTTACAGATATACTTGGATAGCTTGGAGCAGGAGGCTTCAGGATTTATAGCTATTGTTATTTTCCGCTGTGTTGTAAGTGTTGTACTCTGATGAATGTTATTGTATACATATACTATTTTATTTCAAAGATATGTTATCTATTATATGTTGTTAGTTCCGTTGTGAGATTCATGTTACTCTGATGTTGTATAATCTTCTTTGTAACGACCCGAACTTCCCCAGTCTCCGAAGAGAAGAGAAGGAATGGATTGCTTTGAGGACAAGACAAATCAGAACACAAACAGAAGAACATTTCATTGCTTATTACAACAATTTACATCAGAGTACAAGAATATATAGAGTATAAACAAATAATATACATTTGATACATATCAGAGATTTACAAATTACAATGCAGCGGAACATAATACAAAACACTACTGAAGGAGACATACGGATACAGAGCTTTCTGAATATCATTCCTGCTGTAAACCAGGATCCTGTGAATATAATATCTTCACAACCCAACTACTAGCTGCCCGTGTGAATAAGGGCACCCAGAGTTTAGGTTAAAATAATAAACTCCAGGTCAGTCATGTGACTGGTGTGAGTACTAAAACAGTTATTAATTTGATCCTTAAAGTTCGGTAAATCAAGGGACCACGCCGTATAACACAGAATGGATTTCCTCCCAAGGATACCAGTGCATAAACTGTTAGAAACAGTGCAATGCTTTTTGAAAAAAAATGAAGCTATTATAAGACCCAGGTCCCATCACACAATGCAACGCAAGCCGGAGGATAGGGTTTTACCTTATAATAGCCAAATAATGTTTGGTACATTTAAAACAAATCATTTTGATACTATTATAGTGTAAAGTGTATTAAAACAACTTCAAATATAAATGTATCAATTATAGGCGGCATGGGTACCATCTATCATGTCGCCAATACTAGGATCTACAATCAAAACCGAAATGTCACGTATTGGAAACTGGATTTCCGTCATGAGTCGAGGCAAGGGATCATCCTCGTTGGCTTCGAGATACTCTAGCAAACGCCTTAGGGTTCGAACGCCGGCGAACCCTTGGATCTTCAGGGCCGGTCCACACATAGCGGAATGGCTATACCTAAACACACGTTTCCCGGTCCTATAGGACCTATCCATCGACTCCGTACATACCGATATATCTGAGGCGCCTTGCATTCCAACAACCACACAGGGAAAATAATATAAATGTCAGGGCTTGTAAAACGCTAACACCACCCATAGCTAGAAAGAAACTTTGTGCACTCCCTGCAGTCACAATCCCATTTTTGACTCATACCGAGGTGTGAGGCTCGCGAATTAACGCTATACACAAAGCTATGCCACACAGGTTGTGCTTTGATCATCAACCACAGGACTCTGCTTTTCAACAGCAGCCTTGATCATTTGCATCTCAGCAAGCCACACAGGCAATTCACGCCATGCGACTGATGTCTATCGATATATAACCTCTGAGCTCATGCGTCTCAGAGAAGGGCGTTAAGCAAGAGAATAAATTCTCCACCACCAAACAGATATATATTTAATAGAGATCAATCAACATAGAATAAAATCCAATGTCAGACACACAATCTATTTACAAGTTCGTTCTGGGTCTGAATGAAACCGGAGGCACCTTATTCCTCATCCCATATGTCTAATACAGGAGAGAGGCCCTCGCATATCCATCGATCTCCAAGTACGTCTGGACGATCACGACTTATTACCTTGTCTTGGGTGTACAGCCCAATCAAGACATCAGTAATCATCCAAACAATGTGAAGACCTCCGGTCTTCAACCACCGTCTTCATCGTCGGCATATCGTCGAATCAGTTATTCAGAATGGGTATAAACCCGGCCTTTCCGAATACCTCGCGTATCTAATAAACAAGTTCTATAAAACACAACATACGCCTCATTCCAATTCTGAATATTCTTTTATTTAAATATTCACATCTTTAGGGATTTGTTCCCATTAATTTTATCAAAGATAAATTCTTTAAAATTAATTCTTTAATCTTCCTTTGGATATCAATTCCTACCATATTAAGGTTTTCCAAACTAGTCGGGATTAACGCACCTTACCGAACTAATCATTTGTTTAATTTCCCGATCCCAACCTATTTGTCCCATAGGGCAAAACTGGTATTACCCCATAACTAACACCGCGGTGTTATCGGTAAAATTAATTACCATTTCCCGTTCAAATCTAATTAAAGATTTAACTATCTCTAGGAGCAAAAATTCCCCACTGCTGCCTCCCGTAGGAGTCTGGGCCGTGTCTCAGTCCCAGTGTGGCTGATCATCCTCTCGGACCAGCTACTGATCATCGCCTTGGTAAGCTATTGCCTCACACTAGTGATACTCCACTCTCAATCATTTGCCAAATTTGATAATTTAAATTATCAATTCAAATTTCAATCTAATTAAAGATTCATTAAAACTCCACTTAGTTTTAATCTTCCCAAAAATCAATATTAATGATTATTTAACTTCGGAAACACAAACATGTTGCATCAACAATCTACACCGTACAATTGATTTCTGCTTATATATAACCTCTGAGCCCGTACGTCTCAGAGAAAGGTGTTAAGCAAGAGAATAAATTCTCCGCCACCAAACAGATATATATTTAGCAGAGATCAACCATACAGTTCGAAACACAATGACAGACATGTAATCTTGCCCTTACCTGGGTTAAAGGACTAATGTCATTAAAACACAGTTCACGATAAACCCAAATCACATTCCATTAATTATGGAATCTTCACTGAAAAACAAATTAATATATAATCGATATCAATTTCTGTATCCGACTAATAATATAAATGGAATAACGACAAAGCCTTTTAAATTCCATATGTATTAACAGTCTTCCTCCACAGAAGTTCACTTCGATTATTATCAATAGAATTCCATTCAATTCCAATTTAATATATTAAATTGGAAATCTTTACTTTGGAAAATTCTCGTTAAATCTTAATGAAAAGATTTATAAATTCCAAATCACATTTCACTGTAAATCGGGTTAAAGAACGAATGTCGTTAAAAACACAGTTCACAATAAACCCACTTCACATTCCATTTTCTGTTCCAATTAATTGTTAATTAATTGGTAATTCTTCTTTAAATCTTAATTAAAAGATTTATTCTTTTCACACTGGGTTTAAGAAAAGAGTCATTTAAAACACAGTTCACGACAAACCCAAAATCCCATCAGTCTCTAACCGTAAATTAGTAAGAGAACAATTCCCTAAGTATTAATCCCGAAGGCCGGAACCAACATCAGATCAATACCCAGGAAACCATTCGACTTAGCTAATCTCCAGTCAGTTCCTAATTTTCTTAACTCTATTGGGTTTAAGAACAGTATTATTAAAGATATCATTCACGACAAACCCAAAATCCAATTTGATACTAAATACAAGGCTCTGAATAGAAAATATATCGGTTCATATTCAATATCAAATTCTGAAACCAACAAATATCGTATTGGAATAACGATATATATCTTCCAAATTCCTCCATAATATCCGTATAATCATAGAATCCAATATCGAAATATTCCAAAGATAATTTCAATTCAAATCCATTCCAATTCATATATTGGAAATCCCGGTTATTTTTAAAACCATTTCAAACCCAATTTATTTATTTAAAAATATTGGATTTTATAATTCTAGTCTATAACTAGTTCATTTCGTTAAAAAAGTATTTTTATCTTTTCAAATAGGGAATTTTTCATCCCAGTTCTTTCCAAATCATTTACCATGATTTTACACAAATTATTAATATTTTTAATAATTTTATCAAGGCCCGTACGGTCGATTTCCAATAACGGCCACCAAACTGCACTTACATCGACCTTTTCCAAATTTGATTTGGACATAATTCCAAATCCAACCGTTATATTTCAAATCTCTGGTATTCGTTGGAAAGCTCTTTTCGATACGAACCCAAAGGTTCCGGTTTTAGGAGAATCCGACGGTCGGATCTCCCGTAATGTCCGTTCGAAGTCAATGGTTGAAATTCGCGAACTGCCGCGGCGCGGCGCATTCTGTTAAGGCCATTATATATATAATATAAATATATTGTATATATTTCATCGATTTCCATTTAAAACGTATTTTATAAATTATTTTAAATTTGTTTTCAAAACGATTTCAAATTCACATTCAATTTCAAATCAAAATTGAGTATTCCATGTCATTAATATATAAATGATAATGTTTTCAAAACATTAGATTTTGAAATCACTTCCATTTCGATATTCATTATAAAAATGAATAAAATCGATATAAATATCGTTTACGACAAAATGGCGTTAATCTAATCAACACGCTTTTATTCAACACATGAATATATTTTATTCAACACATGAATATATTTTATTCAACACATGAACATATTATTTTAAAATATTCTTTATTTATTCTATTCAACACGTGAATATATTATTTTAAAATATTCTTCATTTATTCTATTCAACACATGAATATATTATTTTAAAATATTCTTTATTTATTCTATTCAACACATGAATATATTATTTTAAAATATTCTTTATTTTCCAAATTGGAATGAGACTCAATCAATTACCATATAACATTAATTATATGGATTCCATACAACACATGTATATAATAACAATGATAAACAATCAACCATCATCCAAAGTGCACTACACAACTGCATACACATTAAATTTAAATAATGAACGCTTACAACATTCTGTCAACCCATCGATTGACATACAACTAAAAAATTAGGATTAGTGTACGTCCATTATCATCCCAATACCCGTGTGGGGTTTAAATCAATAAACACATATTTTATTTGTGTAGTTGGGCGATGTGTAAAATTTATCGTTCCAATCAATATCGGTCAAATGTGTGTACATAAACAAATCATCCGATTTGTTTATGAATATTTATTTTATTCATATACACGTTAAAAATTATATTTTTAAATGTAAAATATTTTATTTAACACATGAATATTTTATACAGTCCATTTCACATCACAAACAATTTTCACAACATAATCAAACAAACAAACAAGTCGTCTTTGGTCTGTGGACGACGGGTGTCGGGTGCTGCTAAGCACCGTCTACATCCTAGTATATATTTTAACTAGAAAATAAAATTAAAGTGAGAAGTTCTCACCTTCGGGATCCACTCCGTCGTGCTTTGATTGTTGATCTATGTAGTATACCTACGTTAAAAATTATATTTTTAACCAATCAATAATTATTTCTTTGTATGATTATTTTGTAAATAACATACATAGGCTAAAAATTATATTTTTATCTTCTAAAATTAATTTCATATTTTTATAACAAAGCTACATAGATAAAAATCACATTTTTATACCACTGCTATATAGATAAAAATCGAATCTTTCTATCGCTAATGAATATATAAAAATCGAATCTTTCTATAGCTAATGAATATAAAAAAGTTCACATTTTTACATTGCCATTCAAACGATAAAAATCATATTTTTATCCGGCTATGGTATTCATATAAATAAAAATCACATTTTTAAATGATATACATATGAAAGTCATATTTTTAAATCGCTTTCTTCATGATAAAAATCAAATCTTTTTCCTTTTTTAAAAAAAAATCAAATCTTTTTATATTAAAAATATAAACTTTTATATGAATAAAAATCTACTTTTTACTTCGAAGAAAATAAAAAAAATACTGAAAATAAAATAATTTAAATGTTGTTTACCTTTTTTATTTTAGGGAGGCCTCATAGACGGTGGACGGTCGGAGGGCGCGGAGGAGGGTGGTCGGAGGTCTGGTGGAGGTCGGCGCGGCTACTCAGGGTCATGGAGGGCTGAGGCGCGGGGTTTCAAGGGGTTAGGGGATTTAGGGTTTCGATTTGGTGGCGGTGCGGGGCCTGCAAGTTGCGAGGAGGTTGCGGGTTACGGCAGTGGTGGCTAGAGGCGGGCGGTGGGAGGCTATGGCGGCGGCGACGGTGGTCCGTTGGGGGAGCGCGGTGAAGATTTGAATGAGCGAGGGTTTTATTTTTTATTTTTCACGATCTGAAATGAGAGGAGAGAGAGTAAAGAGAGGTATATGATTATTTATTTTAATTTAATTTAATTCTCCCAAAAAGTTGACTTTCCATTCGAACTCCAAACGGGACCCAACGACTGTCGCGTCTTGCTAATTACCCCCATTCCGAACGCAATGGGATATGTTTCATAAGACAATTTGGTTTTGTTGATTGGTTTCCATTAAAATTACAATATAAATTAATATTTCAGTTGATATTGAATTTAACGTACATTTTAATTTACTAGGGCCACATACGAACTCTAAAAATTCTAGAAAAATAAATCTGGCTATGTATTGATGGTACGGTCCTAACAAAACTAATTTCATCAAATTTGGTGACCGTTTGAAAAAATGGTCATTTTCTGGTCGATCCAAATTGACTGAAACTGTTAAAACACGTTTTCTTTTGCCATGATCACATATTGATCCCAAAAATTATGAATTTTGGAATCTAGCAATAATTTGACATCCCGGATCCAACAAAAGTGGTTTCATCGAAAACGGAGGTCTTTTGCAAAATGGCTATTTTTAAGGGCTATATTCGCATAGCGACTATTTTGAATTTTCAATTGGGCATAACTTTTTATTCCCGTTATGAAATTTCAATTTTTCAGATTCATTGGAAAGATATTTTCAAATAGATTCTAATATTTTTGGTTTCACTAAAATCCGGTTTATTTTGAATCCTTTTCATTCATTTGAAATTTGAAATTTGAAATTTGAAATCGAATTTTTAAACTACCGTGCCATTTCCAATTCCTTTTATAATTAAAATAAATATTTATATTCTAATGTCTATTCATATAAATATATATGTTCTAATTTTATTCAAAATAAATTTCTAGTCGTTGTTATTTAAAATAAATCATTTTAAATAATCAAAATTCATTAAAATTGCCAAAATAAAAATTTTAAATTGGTTCTGATTTTCCGGGTTGTTACATTCTTCTTCTTCTATTCTAGGTTTCTATCTTATCTATTCTCACCCTCTAATTTCTTTCATGGACTATCCGGTGTTTCCGATGCTTGGATAGTCGACATTGAGTTTATGTCGATTACTCGGGATCACGAAAACCCGGGTCGTTACAATTTGAAATATTAATTTGGACATAAATTACAACTTATAAAGTGAAATCTCAATTTCTTACATTCGTTAGAAAGATATAGTTAATACGATCTTAACGTTTCTTATTTCATCCAGTTCTAACTTATAATGAATTTTGTACATTCATTTAAAGTTTAAAACCAAATTTTCAAACTACCGCGCCATTTCAAGCTCGTTTTATAATTAATATAAATATATACGCTCAAACTTCATTTTAAATAAATTTAAATTATTTATTGTAATTTTTTTTATTAAAAGTATTTAATTTCCATGAAAATCAATTAAAAGTAAATTTTAAATTGGTTCCAAAATTCCGGATTTTTACAATCTCCCCCACTTAAAACTTTTTCGTCCTTGAAAAAGAACGGAGCTGAAAGTTGTATAACTAACCAACTCAACTTTCATTCTGGCTCGAGTTCTTCAACTTTTCAGTTTCAAAGAACTTCTAAATTTCTCTGAAATTTGGCTAACACCTTAAATTTCTGAAAAATTTCGCCATAACCTCCTTTGTACGGGTTGATCTGAACAAATTTATTGGGCCATATTAGGCACCCAATAAATATATATATCACATAAAAATCAAATGTGAGTTATCTATGCTCAAGGGAGATGTGAAAAAAAATCATTTCTTGACCCAGTGATGGGAATTAGTCATAATCCATCTAAAACAAGAGAGACGTGTACATTTTTGTCATCTCAAGACCTGTGTAGGGTTTGTTATTAAATCCTGCAATTTTGCGTTATAGGTTATTAAGTCCATAATCAGTCCTCAGTTCAACCTGTAATTCAGTCCTCGCCATACAAGCATCTTGCTCATATGGTACTTCAAACATCGTCACATAAGCACCAAATGCTTATATGGAATATGATATGCTATGACAACTTCAATAGTATGTTATGCGTTGTAGTCCATAATTTATTTATTAATATTCTATGGTGTATGTTTAAATTTCACAAGAACAACCATCACAGCACATCCAAATCATTCGTAGTAGTTATAATAGATAATAAAATTGCGCAACCAACTCATTAAGGTGCACCTGTTTGTCGGGCACGCAATTTATTTCTCTACTCAACTGTAAGTCCATAACCTGCTCAACATACAAATATATGCATATCTATATATATATTTATTAATCCAATTCGAAGTAAATTTTCAATTCAGTCCTACATTATGTTTGATTTGGCTTAATTTATCATTCATTCTCTTATTGGTATTATTATTCCAATATTTTTATTATTCAACTAATAATCACAAAACACGTCCAGTAATCAATTAGTTAATTATCATTTCAAAAATATATCTTTTATATATACTTAAAATCATATTTTGAGCGCCACATCCCAAACAATAACTCTAACTAAGTTTTGGTTCTCACACCAGTCAATTGGAATCATATAGATATCCTACTTTCAAAACTCGAACATAAATACTGATGATACGATCGCTATCATCAAAATCATCCCCGGGCGACTAGAGTGTGATTTTATATCTGCCTAGTATATTTGAGACTGCGAATACACGTTAATTACACATATATTCAAAATCTTCTTATACTCGATAGCCCAAATTCGATATAAAATAAGATACTCAAATACGTATAATAAGATATATTTTTCAACATTAAATTCGTTTTTTATAAATAACACTCTTCAAACTCATTCTAAGGTATTACTAACCCTACCTATAACGAGTTATTCTTATAGGATATTACTAATCCTATCTCTGATGAATTCTTTCGTTCGGTTGTAATGTGTCTTATTCTTAAGCTTTGTGAACCAAAGCTCTGATACCAAGCTGACACAATCCAATCCATCATCCGACCTAGACCAAACGAGAACGCGAATTGCATGAGAATACGACGCATCAGAACACGGAACAACAGAACTTTTCATTGCTATTACAACAATATTACATCAGAGTGCAAGAATATCAGAGTATGAATAAATATTACACAGTGGAAAAATAATATCAGAGATTAAATTACATAGCAGCGGAAATTAAAATATATTAATACAATGCGTAGCGAAAGTACATCAACTAACACAACTGAAAGAAATATACGGATACAAAGCTTTCCAAATATAGTTCCAGTTGTAAATCAGGATCCTATTAGATAGAAATTTGCAAAACCAAAACTACTAGTTGCCCGTGTAGAAAATATGGGAACCCAGAGTTTAGGTGAAAACAATAAACTCCGAGCTAGTCATGGGACTGGTGTGAGAACTTAAAATAGTTATTAAAATTTTACTTTAAATTAAGCTATTTCACAGGACCGCGCCGTATAACATGGAACGGGTTTACTCCCATGAATACTCTGAAATAAAACAGTTCATAAACAACGCAATGCTTTTCGGAAAAGAAGCTATTATAAGACTTAGGTCCCATCATACAATGCAATGCAAGTAGGTGGATAGAGTTTTACCTGAAAATAGCCAAACATGCTTGATATGCTTTAAAAACAAATCATTTTAATATTATTATAAGGTGCATAGTGTATAAACCACTTCAAATATAAATGTATCAACCATAGACGGCATAGGTACCATATATTATGTCGCTATATAGGTTTACAACTAAAACCTAAAAGCCGCGTATTGTAAATTGGATTCCATATATGAGTTGAGGCAAGGGATGTACTCCTTATCAGTTTCGGGCCATCTCTAGCTGGATGCCCAGGATCAACACATGTGACCCTTGGATCCTGCAGGGCCGATCCTCTCTTACTTTTGAGGATTAGTTATTCCTAGACAATACGTTTCCCATTCCGATAGGACCTCCAAAAATGGCCATTGTCGACCAAACATGTCCAAGGTGCCTCCCTATCCATCATCCACATAAGTAAAAATTCCTGGGATCCATATCATGGCACTACCTCTGTAATAACCCGTATTTTTAAAAAACATGTTATAACATAAATCAAGGCAGAATTAAACTGTAAAATCTGAATCAAGGGAAACGGGCTATGCCATTGCGTTCGTCTCGGAAAAATACGCGAAATAGAGTCCGAGTGTTTGAAAATCGGAGTCCGTATGACCGAGATATGGCCTCGCGAAGTTTCACGAAAAATTCAAATTCAAAACAGATTCAAATTTCAGAAAAAGCAGGGTAAGCGGGAAAAATCCCGCCCAGACCAGGTCGACCTGGGGGTCGACCTGGGAGTCGACCTGGGTGGGACCAGGTCGACTGGGGAATCGACCCCAGGGTCGACCTGGGGGTCGACCTGCCTGGTCGGACCCAGGCAACCTGGTGCACCTATTTGGCTGTTTTGACCTGTTTTGTTGGCTAGTGACGGGATTTGATGGCTCTGATTGAATCTAGGGTTAATCCTATGGCCAATACTATCCTAATCTTCTATAAAAAGACCCCTAAACCTAGCCTAAATCACCATTATTCAATCCTACAACTAAACTATGTCAAATTTGTTCCTCTCATGGCCTCCACTCTCATGCTAAAATTCCTAAGTTTATTTCTATGAGAGATTGTGAGTTCATACAAGTGTTTTCAAGCTTGTATGAGTGTTCTTAGTTTGCATTCAAGTCAAGTTGCAACATTTCTATTTCAAAGCAAGGGTTTTTATTGATTTGGCTCAAGGGTTTTCATTGGAGCTTTCATATTTGGGTCTTTTTGGTGATTGCATAAGGGCTTCGTCTCAACCTTTATAATAAATATTCATTTGTGTCTTCATAGCATTGTAAGCCCTTTTTCTACTTTCTTTTTATTGAACTCTAAAGTTAAATGAATGATGCAAGTTTGGGTTGATCATTATGATATGCAAGTTTGGTTGATCATTATGCTATGCAAGTTGGTTCAATCATTATGTATGACACATGTTGCTATGTTTTGTAAGTTTGGGTTGATCATTATACACATGTTATCATGTTATGCAAGTTAAACTTGAGTTTGTGAGCATAAAGCTTCAAGCTTTATATTAAAGGTTGCATTTTGGCAACATGAAAGTTATCATATCCCTTATGGTAACTTGCATGGGAGGCTAAATGCGAACTTCTAGCAACTTCTACATGCCATTTATCACCATGCATCACTTATATGCTAAGTTTGGTTTTATGCATACTTTTGAAGCCTAACGATGCAATATGCAAGTATATGACATATGTACATTTCATATGCCACCATGTTAAACTTGTGGCTTCAACACCTTTTTGTCATGATTATGCCAAGTTCCCTATTTTATCCTTTATGCGTTGTTGCGACTATGTAAACGATGGGATTACGTTGGGGTTGGGTAACATTATGACATAAACATGGTTTTTATAACATAACATGATATGTTAGCTTGTAATTATGTTTTGGAAACATAATGGACATGACACTTAGAAAATATGAGTGTGGCCAACTCGAGGTTGGGTTGAGTTTGTAGCATAAATCTATCCGGACCCGCCTGGCTTAACTTGTGGCTACAAACAATAGGACCCAATGTGAGAAGTTGGTCATGTTGTGCTCGAACCCGAGGTTAGACCAAGTTGTGGTGTAAAGCTACCCGGACCCGCCCGGCTTAACTAGTAACCACAACAAGGTCTAATGTGAGAGGTTAAAGCACATTAAGTTAATTAATGCCTCCTGATTAGGGTTAAGTCATGGTCCACTTAATACTTAATCAATTTGGGCTTGACGGGTTAATCGGGGTTAAGTCATGAACCTTGGGTACACTTAACCAATTTAATCCACGTTTGGATCGGGTTAACCACATTTAACCCGTTAAGGAAACCCTAGTTGCGTGGTCCTTTTTAGCAGTAACCCTCTTGATAGTTTCATAAGACCCTGGGACTAGGCTAGGGTGGGGCACGATTACTGGGCTGACATGTAAGCGACCAAAACGACGGCTGAGTAGGTACGCCGGTGTAGGTCCAGGCGGACTATGGTCGTGCACATAGTCCGGAGTTGGAAAATCAGGCAAGGGTACCAGTAGATCTAGACTGTGCATACTTGATTCATGTCTGAGGTTGACACCCTAGGACTTGATACACCCTAGGGTGGACCTAGCGCAGTTTAACTACATTGCATGTTTGGGCCGTACGACACCGACACTTGACGAGTTAGGCTTATAGGGAGCCGATCAACTAGACCGTGTAGTTGGACCTTGATTTAGGTCACCTCATGATATTAGGCCAAGCTTGGGCCAAGGGATCAATTCTTGTTTTTACTTGACATGTTAGAATGCTAGTACACCCGTGGTGCAAAACTTAACCTTGATTATGCGATGACACCTTTATCTATCTTATTAGTTAATCATCATGCCAGTATGTTGTTATCCTTATGTTCATCTCAGCTTCTCATGCAAGTTAACTTTACTAGTTCATGGACAGATAGTAGTTAGGGCTTACCAGTCTTTTTGACTGGCCTGTTTTCTTTTGCCTCTTTTCTTCCGTTCCCCCCCCCCCCTTAGGTTCTCAGGGTGGGAACATTGGAGCTTAGCTTGGATCTTTATAGCTTGCTTACTAGATTTGCTCATGTACGGTTTTGGACATTGAGCTGGCTATGGTTTATCACTTCACTTTGGGGATAGTACTTTGTGTATTTCAGTTTATGCTTTTCTCTAGACTTTGTTTGTTGGAAAATAATGACTAAGTACTTTGTTGTAACTTAACTATGGTTTTGAAATGCTAGTTTTATCCGCTGCTTTACTACTCTGTTTTACTTATATGTTCTGTCTTGTGATATCTGCATGCATGTTTACCTTGTTTAACGCCCCTCCAAAGCCAGTGTGCTTGCAAGAGTTACCCTGGCGGAGGTGGGGTGTTACATTTGGTATCAGAGCATAAGGTTTACAAGATTTGAGCAAAAGTGTTTTTAAAACTTACCTTTTGAAAAACTATTTTCAAAACCAATTAAGTATTTTCCAAGAAAAGTCTAGTTATTTTAAAAAGGCTATTCCCCAAAAGCCATAGCACTATCCTTCGTTTCTTCGTTCTGAATCTATCTTTTTCCTTTTTCAGTATGGCCGATCTTAACCTTCCCGAGGGAGTGACCATTCCCGGATGGTTCCGGAGGTACTTGGAAGCTAGGGCCAACGATGTGGGCCCAGCAAATACCCCCAATATAACTGAGGTTCCTCCTCCTCCTCCTCCTCAGAATCCGCAAGCAGATTTCGCTAAGATTTGCAAAGACTTTAAGGCGATGGGTGGCAAGAACTTTATTGGGACAGAGACTTTTGTGGAGGCAAGAAATTGGTTGAAAGAAACCGAAGATCTCTTCGCCATCTTCGATGTGCAAGATCATAGAAAGGTTTTATTGGCAGCATGGTTATTAAAAGAAGAAGCTGCTTATTGTTGGGAGGTCACCAATGCTACGAGGCCTATAGAGACTTGGGCCGACTTTAGGACAAGATTTGGGCTTAAGTTTCTATCATCAACTAAGGCGAATCTGCAATTGGAGAAGTTTATATCTTTGAAGCAAGGGGACATGACAGTGAGGGAGTATGTGAATGAGTTTAACAAGCTCGCCCGATTCGGCTTGGACATGGTTAATACTCCCCAGAAGAAGGTTTTACGCTTTGCACGAGGGTTGAACGAGCCATTACAAGGTTTAGCCCTATCTCATATACCCATGGGGGCCACTTTTGAGGGACTAGTAGACATGGCATTGCTTCAAGGAGACGATAAGAATTCCAAGAAGGAAGTCAAGGCTAATGAGACTCATGCCAAGAAGATAGACTCCAAGTGGGGAGGAAATCAGAGCAATCAGACCAACAAAAACAACAAGAACAACAAGGGCAACAAGGCCAAGGCGAAGGATCCAAGAAAATGCCACTACTGTGGGAGTGTTGGGCACATAGCTAAAGACTGTAAGAAGAAGAAGAGGAAGCTAGGCGAGTGCTTTCATTGTGGAGAGACTGGACATTTTAGCAAGGATTGCCCCAAGAAGCAAGGGCAAGGGCAGAATCAGCGTGCAGGACCTTCTGGAGGGCAAGTGCATGCTCTCAACGCTGCTCCAGCTCAGGATCGAGGTAGTATTTCTGTAGAAAGTCTTGTTTATATTTATGATTATCCTGTTCGCACCTTATTTGATTCTGACGCATCGCATAGTTTTATCTCTTCTGACATTGTTGAAAGTTTGCACCTAAGTACTAGCCTAGTTGAGGATCCCGTTTGTGTTTCAAATCCAATTGGGGGTTCCGCCCATCTATCTATGATTTGTGTGGATTTGAAGATTTCTATCTTGACCTTAAAATTCACGTGTAATGCTTATGTTCTCGGGTTCACGGGATATGGGTTGATCTTGGGCATGGATTGGTTGTCCAGTTATGGAGCCATTCTCGATTGTGAACATAGGGTGGTGAGGCTCATGACTCGCCTCGGTAATACCCTAGAAATTTCTTGTAACCCTAGAGGTCCCATCATGTTATGTTATCTTGAATCTCTCGACTCGTCCATCGATGATCTGCAATCTGTAAGGGTGGTCCGAGACTATCCTGATGTCTTTAAAGAAGTTAAGGGGTTACCCCCTAAATGAGAGATAGATTTTCGCATTTATCTAGTCGATAATGCCAAGCCAGTATCATTGCCCGTTAGGCATATGGTCCCACGTGAAAGAAGGGAGCTCAGTAAGCAAATCAAGGAGCTGCTTGAGAAAATTTTTATTAGACGAAGCATTTCTGAATGGGTGCTCCAGTGGTATTCGCTACTAAGGCGGATGGTTCGCTTCGTCTATGTATTGATTATCGAGAGTTGAACAAGCTAACAAAGAAGAATAGACACCCGTTACCGAGGATTGATGACCTCTTTGATCAGCTGGTTGGTGCTTCTGTTTTCTCTCAACTCGATCTGGCCACCGGATTCCATCAGCTTAGAGTAGCTGAGGATAGTATCGATAAGACTGCGTTTAGGACTCCGGATGGATTCTTTGAATGGCTTGTCATGCCATTCGGTTTGACTAATGCACCCGCCTACTTCGTAGATTTGATGAGTAGGGTGTTCAGGGAGTTCCTCAACAAGTTTGTAGTTGGCTTCGTGGATGATATTCTGATCTTCTCAAAGGATGAGGAAGAGCATGCTAGGCATCTCAAGGAAGTGATGGATACGCTTAGAGCGCATCAGTTGAAAGCCAAGTTCTCCAAATGTCATTTCTGGAGAAGGGAAGTTCGGTTTCTTGGACATATAGTTTCTAAGCAAGGCATAGCGGTGGATCCCGCGAAAGTGGTTGTGGTTCAAGACTGGAAGACTCCTAGGAATGCAACCGAAGTAAGAAGCTTTCTCGGTCTGGCGGGCTACTATAGGAAGTTCATCAGGGACTTCGCTAAGATTTCGGCCCCTCTTACTAAGTTGACGAAGAAGAACTTAGTCTTTGCATGGGACTTGGAGAGTGAGCTTGCTTTTCAAAAGCTCAAAAGAGCCCTTACCTCGGCTCCAGTTTTGGCATTACCCGATAGTGGTAAGATGTTTACCATGTACACAGATGCATGTGGCACGGGGTTAGGAGCTGTCCTAATGCAAGAGGGAAGAGTGATATGTTATGGGGGTAAGCAACTTAAAGTTCATGAGAAGAACTATCCCACTCATGATTTGGAATTAGCAGCGATCGTCTTTGCACTCAAATCCTGGCGCCACTATCTTCTAGGCGAAAGGTTTGAGTTGTATGCTGGTCACAAGTCACTCAAATACCTCTTCTCGCAAAAAGATCTGAATCTAAGGCAGCAAAGGTGGATGGAATTCTTGGCATCTTATGACTTCGAGATAGCTTACACCCCTGGCAAGGGTAATGTTGTGGCAGATGCACTAAGCAGAAGGAGGTTGACTTTGAGTCCCTTGTTCATTGAGATGAAGAACTTAGAATTCTTGGCAACCTTTGATTTCACGACGGCTGTTGAGTCGATGACGGGTTCATTAGCATCCCTTGAGCTTAGACCCACACTTCTTGATCAAGTTGGGGCTTCGCAGAAGGAAGATCCACAGATAGTCGAAGTTATGGACAAGTTGATTTGTGGTGAGACGTCTAGTCACCTTGCCATATATACTATTGATGATAAAGGATGGCTAAGGCGTGATGGGAGATTATGTGTTCCTCGAGTGGGAGATTTAGTCCATAGAGTTCTTGAAGAAGCGCATCACTTGAAGATGACTATACATCCTGGAGGGGACAAGATGTATAGGGATATGAAGCGCATTTTCTTTTGGGATGGAATGAAGAAGGATGTAGCAGAGTATGTTTCAAAGTGCATGGTGTGCCAACAAGTGAAAGCCGAGTCAAAGAAACCAGGTGGGCTATTACATCCATTGGAGGTCCCGCAATGGAAGTGGGAGAGTATTTCTATGGATTTTGTGGATGGATTGCCTGGGTCAAGGAGAGGGAACACAAGCATATGGGTCATAGTTGACAGACTTACGAAGAGTGCTCACTTCATCCCAGTAAAGAGCAAGAGGACCGCATCAGAGCTGGCATCTATTTATCTTCGAGAAATAGTGCGGTTTCATGGAGTTCCTTCTAGCATAGTTAGCGATCGTGACCCGATTTTCACTAGCAAGTTCTGGAGCAGTTTGCAAGAAGCGATGGGCACGCGATTGAATTTGAGTACAGCCTATCACCCCCAGACGGATGGCCAAACCGAAAGGGTGAATAGAATGCTAGAAGATCTCTTTAGGCTTTGTGTTCTCGACTTCGGTGGTACTTGGGAAGACCACCTTCCTCTTGTAGAGTTTGCGTATAATAATAGCTATCAAGCCAGCATAGGGATGGCACCATTTGAAGCTTTGTATGGGAGGCCGTGTAGGTCACCATCTTGTTGGTGGGAGACAACAAATAGGCTTATACTTGGGCCCGATATGATACGGGACACATTCGAGAAAGTTGAATTAGTGAGAAGAAGGATGAAAGCGGCCCAAGATAGACAGAAATCCTATGCTGACAAGCGAAGGGCAGAGTTGGAATTCGAAGTGGGAGACATGGTTTTCGTGAAGGTTTCTCCTTTGCGTAATGTGGTACGTTTTGGAGCAGTTGGGAAGCTGGCACCAAGGTTCGTAGGACCCTTCCCTATCATAGAAAGGATTGGAAAGATGGCCTATAAGGTGGAATTGCCCGAAAAGCTAGCCGGAGTGCATAATGTCTTTCATGTCTCGTGTAACAACCCGCATTCTACGCATCATAGGATCGTGGAATATTTATTTCTTTCACATACGAATTCGTATGGTCATGTAACTTTGGGAGACGATTATTGGGGTCATTTCCCATGTTCATGATTTTTGTCGATTTTTAAATGACCGTTTTGCCCCTAGTTGGTACTGTTTTGGCCATAACTTTTGACTGGAAAAGAATTTTGATCTGAAACCACTTCCATTGGATTCGAATGATGGTTTCTCTTTCCGTAGAGTGGTTACATTAGCCAAACGGACTTACCGTTTGGGAGATATGGCTGAAACAAGGTTTAGAAGGTGAAAAACAGCTAATCGGGCTTAACCGGGTGATTAGCAACTAGGCCCAATGGGGGATTTCGGGATTTGGGGTTTTTAAGGGCTGCTAGGGTTAGGATTTCGGTTTTAGACTCATTTTTCCAGCCGCCACTTACCTCCTTCAAGCTCTAGCAATGGCCTCCACCTTCTAATTTCATCCCAAATCATCTCTAATCACTTTCTAATCAAAGATTAAGCAAAACTACATCAAATCAAGGAAGGGTAATGTTGGCTTGTTTTTTCGACCAAGCCATCCAGGGCCAATCGTGAAAGGAAATCAGGAAACCAAGTCCTCCAGGAAAATGGAAGAATGGATCGCGCGCCATCGTCTCGCCCCGCTCGGATCGCACGCCATCGTCTCGCCCCGCTCGGATCGCACCCTACCGACTCACCCAGGGAACGAATCGCTCTCGTCTCGTCGACGAACGCCACCTCTAGGCGATCCGATCCCCTGCAACGAACCGAACCCACTGACCCATTCAACCACGAGCTGGTCTTCAGCGATCCGAATCGCATGGATCTGGCGACACCTGTTCACAACGGCTAGTTTGACTGTTTCTCCAATGGTGGCGATGCGATCCGAAAATCTCGGGATTCGTGCCACGTGTCCGCGATCCGTCCGACGAAATCAGCTATAAATAGCCCAGAGCTTGGCATTTTTCGGGATCTTTTTCGGCAATAGTGAATACTGAGTCCGCCATTGCTATCAAACCACTGGAATATTGAGAGAAATCACTGTTGTACTAGCTTTTAAAGCATAATCAATAAGATATAAAGTGGACGTAGGCTCGTTAACGCCGAACCACTATAAATTTTGAGTGTTCTTTTCTTTTTCCGTATTCCTCATTTAGAATTCTCTATACTTTATAACAATTTGGGTGTTAGGTCCAAATTTCGATCTAACATTTTTGGTGCTTCCACTGAGAACTGAACTCAGGCTTAAAGTTTCGTCATTCGTTTTCTTGAAGATTCCAGCGATTCGGATATCATGGCTGGAAAAAGATCTAAAGTTTCGCAGATCAACGAGACGATCGAGGAGAGTGCGCACGAACTGGGCAATGAAGAGGTTCTGGATCGCGGAGCGCAGGGGGCGATCCGATCCGATGAAAACGCCTCGTTCCGAGTCGATGAAGATGAGACGATCCGCGCTACGGAAGGGGTTGTTACTCGATCCCGAGGCAACGCCTCGCAGCCTCCACGCACCATGACCGCGAGTCGATCCCAGGGGGGCGCAGCGAACCGACCTCCACGAACCGCAGCTACCCAGATTGATGGTCAGAACACAACTCGACCTGGAAAAGAACCCATGACCCACTCCTATCGTCCTGGAACCTCTGCTCGACCCGGTCCGAGCAATGTGCCCATAAGAGAGGGTGATGATGACCATTATGATCCTACTGCTCCTGTTACTGAAGGGGATCTTTCCCGTTTTGTCGAAATGTGGGATAGGTTGTTTGATGAGTTAGCCGCCCAAAGGCAGGAAAATTCGATCCTACGGCAAAACCTGACGGCTATGGATAGAAGACTTGATGAGTTAACAAGGCAAAGAACATCGCCAGTTCGTCCACTCACTCCAGCATATTCCTCTTCATCTGAAGAATCGCCGAGACCTCCGCGGCGGCCGTATGAAAGAGCCGAAAACATAGAACAGCTTCGGTTCGGGACCCTGCCCTCACAAGAAGAAGAAGAACTAGGGGCAAGACCCACAAACCGTAGTGCGGACGGTCAAGCAACGACCCTCAGGACTCGAGGCATGAACAGTCCTATGCATGACAGACCACCTCAGCCTCGTTGCCGTACCCATACTCATGATAACGAGGGGCAGCGAGGCCCCGTCCAAGCCCCAGATTTTGTGGCTGCTCCCCGAAGAGAGATCAGAGAGCCTCGTCGGGCCAGAGGCACTGATCCTGAGCCTCCTTTGACTAGTGCAAACGTTGCAGCCATGGTTCACCAGATTTTGGCCGACAGCCGTGGACAGCGGAACGAGGATTGGGGGATTGACCATAGTCATACTCCTTTTACTGACGATATTTTGGATGCAACTTTTCCAAGGCGTTTCAACATGCCGCAGATGAACCGATATGCAGGAAGATCTGATCCTGTTCAACACCTGATTAGATACTCTTGGACGATGACTGCTGCCGCCGCTTCTGACGCAGTTAAGTGTAAAGCGTTTCCCATATTCCTGGAAGACGTGGCTTTGCTATGGTTTACTCGCCTGCCGGCAAGATCGATTTCCAGCTTCAGGGAACTAAGCGAGAAGTTCGTAGAGCAATTCCGTATCTACGCACAGAAGACGAAAAGCGTGATCGATCTATTTCTTGTCAAACAGCGACCGGGCGAAAGTCTAAAGATGTACCTGGATCGTTTCAATTTGGCAGCCACTGAGGTCAAAGATCCTCATGAGCCGACCATCGTCGCAGCACTAATTGATGGAGTGGATAAGGATACCGAGTTCGGGAGGTACTTGGCAGGCAAACCACCCCACACCAGAGAATTATTCTATGAGAAAGCCAATGTACATCTACGCCGGGAAGAGGTGTACGCGAACCGAAAGCTTAAAACAAATGATAAGGAAGAAGTTCAGAGCAATGTTGCCATCAAGCAAGCTGGAGACAGCTCGGGGAAAGTCGAGGTTAACGTCGGAAATCAGAACCAGGGTGGTCGCCGGCCGGGTGACAACAATAACAATGCTAATGGCAACAACCGGAAGAGGGGCCGAGGAAACGATTCCCAGAGAAGGACTCGTCCCCGGGCCTTTGAGAATTATACACCCATAAATGACACTCTGGAAAATATCTTCATGGATGCGTACGAAGTCCTCCAGAATAAGAGGCCGCCTCCTAGAGAATCGACGGAAAAAGAGCGTGAAACAGGGAAGTTTTGCCTCTTTCATCAAATTCACGGTCATTCGACGAATGAATGCCGTCACCTGAGGGACGTAGTCGAAAGGTTGCTTCGAGAGGGGAAGCTAGACGAATACAGAGTAGCACCTAGGGACAGGGGGCAAGCAGTACAAGCCCCAAATCAGAATCAAAATCAACTTGCTGCTAGGCCAACTGCTCAGCAAAAGGGAAAGAATATTGTAATCAACACCGTAATCGGTGGACTCTACCTTGCTGGGCACAGTTCCAAAGCTTTAGATCAATATGTCAACGCAGCCAAACAACACCTCGAAATGGGGGAATGTAGCAACCCCGAGGACAGTGTTCCGGTGAAGCAGCAAAAGATGATGACTGATGATGTTGTCTTCCGAGAGCGAGAGAGCATTGGGGTCCATGCTCCAACCGAAGATCCACTTGTAATCACAATACACATTGGGCCAGCCACTGTTCATAAGGTACTGGTGGACAATGGGAGTTCCGTTAATATCCTTTTCAGAAAAGCCTTTGATCAGATGAACCTTGAAATAAAAGACTTGAAGCCCTGCCAAGGATGGATTCGTGGATTCAACGGAGCATCCACCGCACCTATGGGTTACGTAGAATTGCCAGTTACACTTGGGGAAGGAGAACGCCAGAGAGTGAGAATCCTTCCTTTTGTGGTTTTAGATGTCGAATCGCCATACAATGCCTTCTTGGGCTGGCCGGCCCTCGCAAAATTCAGAGCCTGTATAGCCCCCTGGTGCTTGCTATTGAAGTTCCCCACAGAAGCCGGCGTTGGTATCGTCAGGGGGGATCAAGTTGCTGCGCGAGCATGTTATGTTGCCGAGTTAAAGCTGCTTCGCAACGGCGGGGGTATCGAAACTAAAGGCACTCCTCCCCCTTTGGGGGCGGAAACCTTATAGCAATCAAAGAAGAGGGTTGTTAGAGAGATGCCTAGAGTGACGCCCGAGGACATAGATCCCAGAGAGGATCAAGAACCCGGGGGCAGGACGGCAACTCCCAACGAAGCAACTGTGGATGTGCCAATCGACGACAGTGATCCGGAGAAGGTCCTCAAGATTGGATCCCAGTTAAGTCCGACTCTTACCGAAGAATTGACGACTTTCTTAAAGAACAACTTGGACGTATTCGCTTGGACCCATGCGGACATGTGCGGGATATCCCCGACAATCATGAGTCATTCTTTGAGCGTTAACCCCAAACATCCTCCGGTAAAGCAAAAAAGGCGAGTGCTGGGCCCGGAGAGGTCCGCTGCCTTGAAAGAAGAGGTTGGGAAACTAAAGAGCAATGGATTTATCAAAGATTCAACTTACCCAGATTGGATTTCGAACCCAGTCATGGTAAAGAAGGCCAACGGGAAGTGGCGAACGTGTATCGATTTCTCAGATTTAAATAAAGCTTGTCCCAAAGATAGTTTTCCTTTACCTCGAATTGACCAGTTGGTAGACTCAACGGCAGGTCACGAGCTTCTTTCATTCATGGATGCTTATTCAGGATACAATCAGATTCCAATGCATGTTCCGGACCAAGAGCACACTAGCTTTATCACTGATCTGGGATTATATTGTTACGTAGTGATGCCCTTTGGCTTGAAGAATGCAGGCGCTACGTACCAACGTTTGGTCAACAGAATGTTTTATAACCAAATCGGGAAAACGATGGAAGTATACGTTGACGATATGTTGGTTAAGTCCAAGCAATCCTTTCAACACACTATTAACTTGGCAGAGATGTTCGGCATTCTTCGAAAGTATGGGATGAAACTCAATCCCACCAAATGTTCATTCGGTGTTGCTTCCGGAAAATTCTTAGGATTCATTGTCAGTTCGCGCGGTATCGAGATTAATCCGGACCAGATCGCGGCAATCAGGAACATTCAGGAACCTAGGCAAATTAAGGACGTGCAAAGCCTTGCTGGAAAAGTGGCCGCACTAAGCAGATTTATCTCCAGGGCTACGGATAAGTGCATCCCATTCTTCGAATTAATAAAGCGGGGAAAACGCCACTTTAAATGGACTCCTGACTGCGTGGAAGCGTTTCAGAACTTGCTTAGACACTTGGAGAAACCTCCAATTCTATCTAAACCAATAGACCACGAGGATTTATTCGTATATTTGGCAGTATCATCTCATGCAGTCAGCTCAGCATTGGTAAGAGAAGAGGAGAAGGTCCAAAGGCCTGTGTATTACGTAAGTAAAAAATTAACAGCGGCAGAACTTAATTATCCACGGATAGAAAAACTGGCGTATAGTTTACTGATTGCCTCCAGAAAACTTCGGCACTACTTTCAAGCACATCCTATTATCATATATACTGATCACCCACTCAAGCAAGTTCTACAGAAACCAGAGGCGTCTGGAAGATTACTCAAATGGAATATTGAGTTAAGTCAATTCGACTTGAACTTTCAGCCCAGACGATCAATTCGGGGGCAAGCGATAGCTGACTTCATAGCAGAATTCACAGTTCCTGAAGAAGACATAGCAAACGAAGAAGTGGAACCCTCAAAATTACTTTTCGACCCGGATGCCTGGAGATTATATACTGATGGTGCTAAAAATGACAAAAGATCTGGCGCCGGAATAGTGTTTGAAACCCCCGAGAAACGATTGATAACTTATGCCATCCGAATGGAGTTTCAAGCCACTAACAACGATTCTGAATATGAAGCTCTGATAGCTGGACTAAAGATTGCAAAGGTGCTAGAAGTCACGAAACTGAACATCTTCTGCGATTCCAAGTTAGTCGTAAACCAAGTTACTGGGAGATTCCAAGCTAAAAGTGCGAGATTGATTCTATACTTAAAGAAAGTAAAAGAGCTGCTGAATGAGTTTGATCACTACAGCATATCTCATATTCCGCGGTCAGAAAACCAGCAAGCAGACAGGTTGGCAAAGATGGCTAGTTCTAACGATCCTGAAGTAATAGGGCTAGCCCCCGTTGAAGTACTTCGGTCTCCTAGCATTGATCAGATGGAAATCGACCTAGTACTTGAGACGGAACCAGAAAAGGAATCGTGGATGACCCCTATAAAGGATTTCCTAACGAATGGAGCGCTTCCGACGAAGAAAAGCGAGAGGCGAAAAGTGATTCGAAAGGCCGCCCGATACGTACTGCAAAGTGGAATCCTTTATAGACAAGGGTATTCAATGCCCCTTCTTCGGTGTGTAGCCCACGATGACGTCAAACGTGTGCTGCAAGAAGTCCACGAAGGTGAATGTGGCGACCATACCGGGGGGCAAACTTTGGTAAAAAAGATATTACGGCATGGTTACTTCTGGCCTACCATGAACAAGGATGCAGTAAGATATGCACGACGATGTGATGCATGCCAGAGATTTTCAAAGATACCCAGAGCGCCTCCAAGCCAGTTAAAGACAATGATGAGCCCGTGGCCATTTGCTATGTGGGGAATTGATATTATTGGGAGTCTCCCCATAGCAAGGGGTGGAGCAAAGTTCGCCATTGTGGCTGTAGATTATTTCACCAAGTGGGTCGAGGCAGAACCGCTAACTACGATCACAACTAAACGGGTGACCAACTTCATCGTGAGAAACATCATCTGTCGATTCGGAATTCCAAAAATTGTGATAACCGACAACGGAACTCAATTTGATAGTGCTGAATTCAGAAACTTCTGCCAGAAATACCACATCGAGAATCGATATACATCTGTGGCACACCCACAATCGAACGGGCAAGTTGAAGCTGTAAATAAAGTAATTAAGTCCATTCTGAAAAGAAGAATGAAGCGGGCTAGAGCTATGTGGGCTGACGAATTGCCCTTGGCACTATGGTCCTACAGGACGACATATAAATCAGCAACAGGACATACCCCGTTCTCCCTTGCTTTTGGAACGGAAGCAGTCATCCCGATTGAGATAAAGGTACCTTCTCATCGGGTGACGTATTATGATCCAATGTCCAATAATGAATTGCTCCTTGAGTCCCTGGATATGATCGAAGAAAAGAGGGATGAGGCCGACCTGCGTGCTCTGAGATGTAAACAACAGGTCGCTCGATACTACAACAAAAAGGTCCGAGCCCGAACCTTGGAACCCGGAGACTTGGTTCTGAAACGTGTCTTTCCACCCCCAACTCATATGGGAGCGAAGTGGGAAGGACCGTATTCTATTCTCAGCAGGCTTGATAACGGAACCTTCAAGCTGGCAACCGTAGATGGAAAAGAGATCCCCAGAGTGTGGAACGCCCAACATCTACGGCCATATCTAACATGAGAAGTTTCAAATCCATTCCTTTGTTTTGTTAAAAAAAAAAACTATGTAACAGGGCATGACTTGCCTAGAACAGTCTGATTTCTTAAAGCAAGGGATTATAAAGTGGACGTAGGTCATGATTCGACCGAACCACTATAAAAATACTGTGTGTCATTTACCTTTGCTGCGTCTTTGTCTATTTGCCTATGAAAATCAGTGTGAATATTGCAGGTACCCGAAGTCCAGCGTTGACAGTTCCTATCGTAAACTAATCAGAAGAACCCAAAAGCCTTGGTAAACACTCTAGCCGCTTGTCCGACTGGTTTTTATCCTCGGAGCTTGGATTAAAATGTAAACCTGAGACGAGTGTGGGGAGCAAATAAATCGCTGGGTTCGAACTCTAACTCTCCAGAGAGAGAGAGAGTATAAAGGCGTCTCCGATTGAGCGCTGAGAAAGAACTCCTTTCCCGCTGAAGGATCGGGGAGCGAATAAATCGCTGGGTTCGAACTCTAACTCTCCAGACAGAGAGAGAGTATAAAAGCGTCTCCGATTGAGCGCTGAGAAAGAGCTCCTTTCCCGCTGAAGGATCGGGGAGCGAATGAATCGCTGAGCTCGAACTCTAACTCTCCAGAGAGAGAGAGAGTATAAAGGCGTCTCCGATTGAGCGCTGAGAAAGAGCTCCTTTCCCGCTGAAGGATCGGGGAGCGAATGAATCGCTGAGCTCGAACTCTAACTCTCCAGAGAGAGAGAGAGTATAAAGGCGTCTCCGATTGAGCGCTGAGAAAGAGCTCCTTTCCCGCTGAAGGATCGGGGAGCGAATGAATCGCTGAGCTCGAACTCTAACTCTCCAGAGAGAGAGAGAGTATAAAGGCGTCTCCGATTGAGCGCTGAGAAAGAACTCCTTTCCCGCTGAAGGATCGGGGAGCGAATGAATCGCTGGGCTCGAACTCTAACTCTCCAGAGAGAGAGAGAGTATAAAGGCGTCTTCGATTGAGCGCTGAGAAATAGCTTCTTCCCCGCTAAAGAATCGGGGGACGAACGAATCGCCAAGCATAAACTCTAACAATTGATTAGGGGGCATCGCGCTCTCCTATGCGAACACTAAACTTTGATGTAACAAGTGTAACATAGCATGAACATTCTTCTTCCTGTTAATTCACTGATTTATAATTATTAATAGCTGGCAAACGACTAAATGTGGAAAGTTTCTATGAATACAGGTACACAATGATGTCAGAAGAAACAAACCCTTGTTTATGTACCGCAAATCAGCAAAGTGAAAACAAGTTAGAAACAAAAGTGAGGGCCAGTCTCACAATTACACTTCCTGGCCAGTGGGAAGCTTAAAAGACAAAGTATCATTAAACGTCCTATTTATGCTTTGATATCTTCTCTCGCTTCTGCCTCTCCAGCCTCTCCTTGTCGGCTTCGGATGGGTCCCCCTTTTTTCTTTTTCGCTTGTCCACGAGGGGAGCGTCTGGCCCCTCTGAGGCTTCCTCTCCCTCATCTTTCATCTCGCTCCTGCCGGAGAGGGAAGCAGGGAAATCATCAGGGTTTGCAAAGTGGAGTTGCCGGCTGATGGACTTGGATTGGATTTTCATAATCATCCCAGTTTTGGGATCGAACTCTGCGAGAGGGACCACATCCAGAGCTTCATCTCCCGCCTTCTTCAGAGCCAACTCTTTCTCTTGCCTGGCTTTTCGGCTGGCCAGGGGTTCCTCATCATCATCATCGTCGTTGGCCTTCTTGGTGCCGGTGATATCCTCTTCATCGTCCACATGCCGACCATCCAAGTCTTTTAAAGCCTCGATAGTCTCGGCATCTTTGGGTACGTCGGCGCTAGGCACCGAGATGCTTCCTTCAGCTGTTGCGGCCTCGATTCGCTCTGAAACATCGGTTTCGGCACCCGGCAGGACGATCCCCTCCTCCACCTCTCTCTCTTTTTCAACACCCTTGTCGGCGGGCTCGCCACCTGCATTATGAAAGACACACATTACTAATTCAATGGGTTGCCCTGTTAAATGACGACAATTCGCAATCGCTTTGGCGAATCATTGGGAATAGAGAAAGGTACCCTCCGCAGATACTCCCTCTTGGATAGATCCGGATGCTCCAGCTGCAACGGGAGTTAAGCCTAAGGGGATCAACGGATCGTCAGGATGATACTCCTCGACTTCGGAAGTTTTGGGCTTGGCGGCGGAGCTGGAGCCTTCGTCAATTTTGCTTTTGCCTTTAGCCATGGTCCTCTCCTTCTCCATCTCCGCCAAGATTAAGCGACGGCCCTCTGCCAGATCCTCAGGCTCGTTGTCCCTTAGGATGCTTTTCATCAATTCATCTTCATCGATCTCTTCGACCCCTAGCCTATGTTTCTCGCCTTCCACGATGGCATCCCACAAGTTGGCCAGAGTAACATGATAATCCGGGATCCATGAGATATTGCGAGTCTTGAGAACCTGACCGAGGAAGTCAAAGATCATCTCCTCAAACCCCTCGATTTCTTTCTCTCTTTCAAGGAGTTTATGGTTGGAGGCAGTGGCCATTTCAATGGCGCTATCAACGTTCTTTTCGGCAAGAGCTGCCCGTCTCTCCGCATCGGCCACCTGATCATTCAAAATCACTTTTTCCGCCTCTGCCAGAGCCAACTTTTCTTTTAAGCTTGCTCTTTCCGCTTCCCAAGCAGCCTTCTCCGTCAGAAAATGGTCTTTAGCCGTTGCCAGTTCGATGTTGGCCATTCTGAGGTCTTCAGCTTCCTTTTTTAAAGCCATTTTTTCCTGGCTATTGGAATCCAGTTCTGCGTGAAAGCGCTGTTTGGCATTTTCTAATTCAGTTTTATAGTTTGCGGCGTCTCTCTGTGCCAGGGCAAGCTGGGCCTGAGCGCCTTCCAGATCCTTCTCTAACTTTGTCCTGGCCCTTTCATTATTTTCGAGTTTTGCCTTAGACCTGTGAGCTTCTATCTCAAGTGTCCGGACGACCTCCGAAAGGTTAAGTGCGTGCCTTTTCATCGCCTCGTATTGCTTGGCCACGTGACGGATATGCCCAATAACTTCCTTATCCCAGTTTTTAGGAACCGGCTCCAGGGCAGGGACAAAGACCATCCTATCGAAGAACATTCCTGGAAATTGTTCCCGTAGCTTTTCCAGCCTACCTTGGATTTCAGGACCGTGAACGTAGTCCCGTGAGCCGGGGGCAGCTAATTCTGGTTGGCTGATGGGGACTACGCTGCTTCTTGTTTGCTCAGTATCTTTGGATGAATCCCTGTCCCCGTCCTTGGATTCGTGGCGCCTTTTTGACGACCGACTGTGAGAAGGCGCACTCTTTGGAGGAGTCAACTCTTTTGGAAGTGTCTTCCCCCCGGTCGAAGATATTGGGCGACTCGAAGGCCTGGTAGAGGTTGATTTGGGTGGAGATCGAGGTTGCGAAGAGCTCGACTTGTGAGAGGGACCGCGAGGGCGCTCAGTACCCGAACGAAGACTGGGGGTGCCTTCGCGGAGAGAACGGAACGAATAAGATCTCCTGCGTGACATCGCTCCTGCAAAAAAGAAAAGAAGAACCTATTATCACATTGAATATTCACGGCATAGTAGTGCACGATCAGGCAGTGTGTGTGAGGTGTGCATCCCGTATAATTCCCCCTAACAGACCCGGGCCTGGAGACAGGCTCGTCTGACCCGTTTCACGTCCCCTTGCTAAGTCAGCCACCTCTTCGGAAGCAGAGAAGAAAGGCTCCTCGCCGAAGTCTTTTTCCGTGTATTCGATGTCGGGCAAAGGGATTTTATTCAGTTCGTCGAATAACTGTTCTTCTGTCAATTCGTCGTCACCGACAGTTCCCATTGGAGCAGAGGAAGGGATTCCCTTCGGCGCGTCACCACGGGACTCGTCCCCCCTGTACACATTCAAGTCCTCGTCGTCTTGGATGATTATCGGGGAAGGGCTTTTGTGAAATTTGGTTGTCTCCACCGCTTGTGAAGTTCCCTCTCCTTCCGACGGGGGCACGTATTTATAAGGTTTACCGCCGGTTCCAAGTCCAAATTTCCTATCCAAGAGGCCATGCTTGTGAAGGTTGTCATCCGTGATGCATTTTTTAATCCTTAAAAAGTCGGATCTGCTTTGCAAAAGAATGGATAACCGGTTGTTGTACAATGCGCCCTCTGTTTTCGGGAAAACATGATCTGTTTAAGACAAAGGAAAAAAAACGGAAGAATGTTATTACTTAGACTCCCCCAAGCAAGATATTCAACTAGGCGATAAAAATTTACTCGATTTGAGCCATCTCCGTGAGCATCCAGCCTGTCTTCTTATGTAAAACCAGTCGGACTTAGGATCCCCGATGTTGCTGTACCCGTCGTACAGAACTTTCCTGTTCACCACTGATTCAAAAAAGGAAAAGTTGGGAGTTGCAGAAGATCGGTGCTTGAAGAGAAAGAAGAACACCAGGTCTCTGAATTTGAGTTCGGCGTGCAAGATTTCCGCATAAGCGACATATAGAGAATATAGAGACGCATAGGCGTTTGGATGAAGCTGCATCGGGGCAATGCCCAATCGTCTCAGAGTGTCAATGACAATTGGAGGGAACGGAGGAATAGCTCCTACTAGGCACATTGTCCGACTGATCGACATATACCCTTCTGGTGCTATATGAGGTCTGTCTTCGCTTCCAGGTGTTAAGACATCGTCCCAAGGTATGCCATGTCTTAAGCAGATTCTCTTGAGTTTTATCTCGTCGAGCTTGGACGCTAAAGAGTCCGAGAATCTATCTATCCCGACCGCGCCTGGAATTTCGTCCGGAGCTCGCTCATCGGAATCAGAGTTGTTGCTGGATGACGTGCTGTCTGTCGGATCCGATTCTGTGGCTTCATATTCGGACCCAGAATCTTCACCTTCGGGATTGATTGGAGGAATTTGAGGATTATGCTGTTCAGGAGTCTCAGATTCCGTTTCGGCTACAGATCTTGAGGAAGAGTGGTCGTTCGACATCGCTGCTAGGACGAGAAAATATGAATGATAAGATTAACACTACCCGTCCCCCGTGTGTGCGAGTGCTACTGTGTGTGCTAGTGTGTGCGCATTATTAAAAGCGATAATAAAACATGAAAGCAGTCGAGGTTATTAAAAGTCATTAGTCGTCATATGCAGTCAAATCATGAAGTCATCTAGTCCAGAGAGATCAACGTCAGGGCTCTATCCTAACTGTCCAGAGTTTTGTAGCGACAAGGCGCTGATTAAAGATTGAAATTTCTTCGCATCACCAGCCGTGGGGCGGATCGCATAGCAGAGGGATCGCCCCCCTCCGACTCGCGCGACAGGGGGATCGCCCCCCCCCTTCGATTCGCGTGGCAGAGGGATCGCACCCCTTTGTCGATCGCGGAGCAGAGGGTTTGCCCCTCTCCGAATCGCCGGGCAAAGGGAAGGCTCCCTCGCGAACCGTTGCGACTACCGCGATACGACCCTTAGTTGCCCTCTCGATCTGTCGTCTCGCCACTTGCTTCCGTCCTCGATCGTTGACCACGATCCGAATCAGTCTCCTTCCTCCTTCTCCATCCTTCTTCTTCCTCATCTCCTTCCCATCCTCAAGTTCCGAGCTCCAAGTTCAATGGCCATGGCGATTTGGTGATCTCTTCGAAAAGTAGCGGATTTATATTGTATTTCTCTGGAATCAACCGTAGAAATTCAGGAAAGTAGTACGAGGATGCTTCCTATAAGGTTACCTTTCTAAAAACTGAGAGAATTCTTGGATTTTTGAAAGTTTTAAAGGGTTGGATTCGTTGTTCAACAGCTCGCGCGAGACGATTCGGCAGAGAGGAGAAAGAAGGAAAGTGAAGGGGGGAACGTCGGCTTATATAGGCAAAGAAGGTGACCGTTGGCCTCCCCTCCTTTGTCTTATTCGATCCACGAAGCGCCCCGATCTGAAGACGGAATCGCAATGAAGCCCACGGACCGCTTCGAAATGATGGCCCACGAAACTCAGAGCCCGATACGACTCGAAGGAAGATGCGCCCTGTATCATGCAAGACCCTAAGAACTCAGCACGCGACGAGCGGATGACCAAATCGGACCGTGTCGACCTATGGCGATCCGATACACCCCTGTGTCAATTTGAACCAATGCGACTGTAGACTTGCATCCTTTCCGGAGAGAATCAATGAATCTCGTCGAAGCATGTTTCATCATCTATAAAACATACTTCGAGGGGGCAAAATGTTGGCTTGTTTTTTCGACCAAGCCATCCAGGGCCAATCGTGAAAGGAAATCAGGAAACCAAGTCCTCCAGGAAAATGGAAGAATGGATCGCGCGCCATCGTCTCGCCCCGCTCGGATCGCACGCCATCGTCTCGCCCCGCTCGGATCGCACCCTACCGACTCGCCCAGGGAACGAATCGCTCTCGTCTCGTCGACGAACGCCACCTCTAGGCGATCCGATCCCCTGCAACGAACCGAACCCACTGACCCATTCAACCACGAGCTGGTCTTCAGCGATCCGAATCGCATGGATCTGGCGACACCTGTTCACAACGGCTAGTTTGACTGTTTCTCCAATGGTGGCGATGCGATCCGAAAATCTCGGGATTCGTGCCACGTGTCCGCGATCCGTCCGACGAAATCAGCTATAAATAGCCCAGAGCTTGGCATTTTTCGGGATCTTTTTCGGCAATAGTGAATACTGAGTCCGCCATTGCTATCAAACCACTGGAATATTGAGAGAAATCACTGTTGTACTAGCTTTTAAAGCATAATCAATAAGATATAAAGTGGACGTAGGCTCGTTAACGCCGAACCACTATAAATTTTGAGTGTTCTTTTCTTTTTCCGTATTCCTCATTTAGAATTCTCTATACTTTATAACAATTTGGGTGTTAGGTCCAAATTTCGATCGAACAGGTAGCACCAAATCAGAGAGAGAGCTGCTGGAACACATAGGGATTGGATCCAAAACAGAGATTATTTCAGATCTAAAGTTTGTTTGTGGCTAAGGTGAGTGATTTGCATAGTTCCTCACTAATTATGGCTAATTATGGTAATTAGCGAAGATTAGCGAAATTATGGCTCAGAAAAATCTAGAAAAATTCCTAAAATTCTAAAACATCATTTTATGCCTCTGATATGAATTTGGGTTAATTTCGACTAATTTTGCAAATCCCGGAATTTGGGGGATTAAGGGGTGATTAGCGATAATTAGCGAATTTATGCATAATTAAAATCTGGAAAAATATTCAGAAATTCTTAAATATTGTTTTGGACCTCTGATGTGAATTTGGGATAATTTGGTTAAGTTTTGCTAATCCTATCATTAGTTTCACCTAAACATGCTTAAGGGGAAATATGGGATTTTGGGTATGTTTGATCCATTTTAACCTATCATATTGATGTTTGTGGTTGATTATGCATGTTGCTATGACTGTATGAAATGCTTTGTGATTGATTTCAATAGTTAGAATGGTCGAAAGCGTCGTCGAATGGCGTAAACACTTGCTGGAACAGTTTCAGAAAACAGTGCAGGCTTCGGATCGGATCGGATATGGGGCTCGGATCGGATATGTTGAACTGAGCAAGGAACCCGATCGGATCGGAACCTGACACTTGAGAAAAAGTGGCAAAAAGGAAGGCCACGCTAGCTGAACTGGGATCGGATCGGATCGAGGAGGACGAATCGGATTAAGGAGGACGAATCGGATCGAGGAGGACGGATCGGATCGAGGAGGACGAATCAGATCGAGGAGGACGGATCGGAGTGAAGGCATGAGGATGGATCGGATAGGAGCATGTGAAGGATGAGGACACGGATCGGAACGGAGGCACGAGCTGGAGGGGAGATGACACCCGACCCGAACCGATGGAGGACAACCGACCCGAACCGCACCAGAAGACCCGACCCGAACCAATGAAGGATACCTGACCCGAACCGATGGCTTGAAGAGGACCTGATCCGACCAGTATTGACCAATAACCCGAGATGCAAAGGTAGTCCAAATGGAAGTTAGAGCTCAGGATCCCGGACCCAGTTGGGAAACAATGAGTTCACTTCACGATTGGACTTTGCTGCGGGACGTGTACAAAGGGGTTGTCGGTATTCATAACTTTGGTCCACCACTGAGAGATGGATAGTGGGCTTGTAGTGATAGTTACACGGGATTGGATTCCGTCATGGCCCAAAGTATTAGGTGACCAAAGTAGTGGATATCGTATGCTTTACGCACTGAGTGAGGGATGTAAGGATGATTGCTATGCTTGATTGTTTGACATCACTATGACATGCACTCCCCCACCCCCGTTATCTTTACACCGTTTGAAAGGGCACCTTAGAGTGTTGTACAGTATGTAGTGCTAACTCTTTGGTTGTAGGTCCAGGTTCAGGTATGATTGGATTATACCTGTTATTGTTATGTTTTGTTGCTTATCGCTCATACCAGGCTTTATGTCTGACCCAGAGTTTTATGTCTCCTCTTATTACTCTGGGTGCTCACACGAGCAGACTAGAGACAGGTTATGGTTAGCTGGTGATGTGCGAGTAGCTGATTCGGAGGCGAGCAGGAGGCTTCCACGTATGATATATAGATATTCTCCCTGTGTCGTTGGTGGTCACTACTTGGGCATTAGTAGTGTACCTTCTTTATCTTGCTTTTGCTTTAGAGACAGTATTTTAAAAGTTGTAATAAGCTGTATTTTGGATTTCCGCTGCTATGATGCTTAGTTCTAGTTTTCAGCTTATGCACTGTCTCACCTGTTTTATGGCAAGTATGTTGTTATTATATTTTATTCTATGCGCTGTGAGACATTCTACAGGTTCCTTGTTAGTTCATTTCCTTCTTCCCTTTTTCTTCTGGCGACCGTCCCGTGCTAACTGGATATGTGTACAGCGCACTTTTGGAGTAAATGTCGGTTGGTGCGGGGCGGGCCGTCACACTTGGTATCAGAGCTCTAGGTTGCGTAGTTAACCTAGGGAAAGACACTAGGGAGAGATAGTATGTATATGAGAGCGCGTAATTGTGATTACTTTGGTTTTCAAAAGCTATATATATATATACTATTGGTAGTATAAGAATGAAGTCGTACTGCACTAGCACCACTATGGGATCGTTAATCGTTTCCCCTTTTACAGATTAACGATGAGCCGATATCCTAGAGGTGCTGGTAGAGGGACCAATCATGGGAATGCTCCTGACATGAGGACAATGTTCACCAACTTCATGAGAGACATGCTTAGAGATGTTCAGGGAGCAGTTCCCAATCCCGGAAATGGTGGTGGTCCAGTAGTGCAGGCGCCTAGGGCCGATTTCGCCAAGTTGTGCAAGGACTACACTAACCTTGGTGGGAAGCCGTTCCACGGAACGGAGTCGGCCACAGATGTTCAGGATTGGTTGGATAGCTGTGATCGTATCTTCGACGACTTGGGTCTTGAGGATGCGATGAAGAGAAGGCTAGCGTCCCGTCAGCTGCAAGGGCGAGCGATGAATTGGTGGAATGCCATTAGAACAGCTACTCCAGAAGATCAAGTTACTTGGAATCAGTTTAAGACTCGCTTTTGTGATAAGTTTATTCCAGCTGCTCATAAATCAGAACTGTTCAGGAAGTTCTTGGAGCTTAAGCAGAACGGTAGAGCAGTCTCGGAGTATATCGCTGAATTCGACACTTTATCGAAATATGGATGGTCCCTTATCGATACAGTCGAAAAGAAGAACGAGAAGTTCATAACTGGTTTGGATGGGTACTTGGGGGAAAGACTTATAAACCATATCGATGAGACGTTCGAGTCTATTGTAGGAAAGGCATTAAGGTCAGAGAGCCTTTTCCCTAAGTCGAAGGCCGAAGTTGCTACGACATCTGCAGAGGAGCCAAAGCCGCAAGCAGGCGGTGAAGGCAAGAAGAATTCTCAAAACAAGAGGAAGCAGAACCCGACCAAGGATGGTCAGAGTAAGAAAAATAAGAAAGATGGAGAATGCTTTAGTTGTGGCAAGAAGGGCCATTACGCCAGAGATTGTCGAGAAAAGCCTGGGGAAAGGAAGTGCTTTAACTGCGGCCAGGCGGGACATCACGAGGATGATTGCCCACAACCTCCTAGGGAGAAGCAGATTGTGAAAGCGTATGCTATCAACGCTGTTCTTTCTTCGTCAAATGCCCCAACTGTGGCGCAGAAGGAAAAATGTGTCGTTATTCGAGGTATGCTTTCTATTTAAGATGTTTTGATCGGGTTTTGTTTGACAAACCTGAGTTAGTCGATAGACCTTTAGTAGTGACGAACCCGATTGGTGGTTCGACTAGTTTTGGCATGATTTGTTAATGTGGTCTTATCGAGTCATGGATGTATGTTTCCTTGTGATTGCTTTGTTTTGGGCTTTACTGGGTTTAGCATTATTTTGGGGAGTCGATCTACTCCAAAGGAATAGGGTGGTATTACGTACCTACCTAGTGATGGCGATAGTAACTGGAGTTAATGAAACTGAAAGGTTATCGTTGTTCTAGTTGTCTCTGGGAGGCAAATGAGTACTCCAGTGCTAGATTGTTTTGCTAGTATCACCTCATGTGGATTGTCCGAACTCGGAGGAGATGTTCCTTGGGTGCTTGTCTGATATTGGTTTAGGCCTTTGGGGCTTGTGCTTGGGGAATGTCGATTTCGACTAGGATGGGTTGCGTGAGGGGTAAATAGTTGTTGTGATTTTTCATTGGATGATATCTTGGTTTACTCGAGGAGTGATGGGCAGACGGAACATGATGAGACTGTTCAATGGTATAGACTGCCCAGAGTTAGACTCTATAGGGTTATGAGATTGCTCGAGTGGGACTCGAGAAAGATGCATAGTAATGGATTGTTTAGGACCCTATGTTGATGTTCTCTATTGGATAGTAGAACTTTGAAGGAATAGGATGTGTTCGTTGATCATGGAAGATACAACGAAGATTAGAGCGATTCAAGTTGGACTTGAACTCGTAAAAGAAAATAGGTGTTCGTTGATCTTAGAGACGCAACGAATAGGGAGACGACTCACGTTGGACTAGAGTTTGTCGGTACTCAAGACTGGGTCTGAGTTATAGATTGACTCGAGTTGGACTCGAGAAGGCTGCAAGGAATTGGATTCGGCTCGGGTTGGACTCGAGAGGGCAGCAAGATAATGGATAGACTTGGGTTGGACTCAAGTATTTTAGGAGGACTAAAAGCAGGGGTATCTGGGGACGCCCGTTACCTTGGATCCGTTGGACGTGATCTAGTTATCCTTGGAGGATAAACGTACGTTGGACGTACGGTAGTCCGATTGGAGGCTGGGCTTCCATTAGTTTAATTATCCTTGGAGGATAAACGTACGTTGGACGTACGGTAGTCCGAAGGGAGGCGGGGCTTCCATTGGCCTGGGATTGGTTGGACCAGTCAAGTAGGCATCGGTGTATGTATGGGGGCTGGGCTTCCATTAGTTATTGATGTTGGTTGGACCAGATATACTAGAATCGACATATTGGGATTGGTTAGACCAATCATGTAGGTGTCGATGTGTTTATGACTTTAGCAGGTGATAGATAGGATTTGTTTGATGGATGTTATGGTTGCTATGTTTGTTCCTATCTTTCTTCTCTTGAGTAGACTATCACCTGTAGGGTTCCAGCGATGTGGAACAAAGCGATTGTAGTAGGACTATGAGCCAGTGCAGTAGAGTCGTCATGACTCGAGGGGCAAAGTGGACATAGTAAAGGATTAGTAAGGCTATGAGCCAGTGCAGTGGAGTTGTTATGACTTCATGGGGCAGAGTGGACATAGCAAAGGACTAGTGACTATGGATCAGTGCAGTGGAGTCGTCATGACTCCATGGGGCAGAGTGATCATAGTAAAGGATTTGGGGTGCAGTACTAGTTGAATTGAGTAGGAGACATGCCAGTTTAGGGGTTTTGTTTCTAGGATGGAAGCAACTAGAGTATGTCACAGGATATGATTTCAGACCCAAGACTGAATTGGATTCAGAAACACTAGTAAGCTTGACGATTAGATCGATTTTGATTGAGGGGATTGTTTCCAGTTAGAAGGATGATCCTAATCTATTGGGAACCATCTCTAGGGTAGAGATGGGTATCGATGGAAAGAGAATGATCAGGTAAGGATTTGATCGAGAAGGGTGGCTTCGAAAGAATAAGGGACTAGTTGTACCCAACATAGATGGACCGAGAGGTGAAGTGCTTAGAGCATATCATCACTCGAAATTGACTATACATCCCAGTGGTAACAAGATGTATTAAGACATAGAGCAGATCTACTACTGGGAAGGGATAAAGATAGGCAGAAGGCTTATCTCGATAAGAGACGAAGAGATTTGGAATTCTTCGTTAACGACTTGGTGTTCGTTGAGATCTCTCCATAGAGAATGTGATTCGGATTGGTTGGAGAGGTAGGTTAGCACCAAGATTTGTTGGCCCATTCCCAGTCCTCGAGCAAGTTGGGAATTTGGCGTATGAAGTAGAGCTACATGACAAGATGGCGGGAGTTCACAACGTATTTCATGTTTCCCAGTTAAGGAAATTTGTGCAAGACCCTAATGTGGCTATTTCACCAGATCAGTTGGACGAAAGCGAGGTTGAACCCAAGGCGGTTGGGAACCGCAAGTCTATGCGTGTTGTTGGGAACGATACGAAGCAGCTTCGAAGGAAGGCGGTGAAACTAGTCAAAGTCCAGTGGGGTGAGAATGAAAAAGACTGTACTTGGGAAACAGAGGAAGATGTAAGGAAGAAGTATCCAGAACCCTTTGCCTAGTAAGGTTTTGGTAGTGATAGTTTCTTCCCTTGTTAGTAAACCGCATGCTAGGATAGACTTGTTTTGCATGTTGATTGTTGTTTATGGTTGATAGGCATGCGGGACCCTTTTTGTGTTTTGGTTAAGGAATTTCGGGGGCGAAATTTCTTAAGGGGGGAAGAGTGTAACAACCCGCATTCTACGCATCATAGGATCGTGGAATATTTATTTCTTTCACATACGAATTCGTATGGTCATGTAACTTTGGGAGACGATTATTGGGGTCATTTCCCATGTTCATGATTTTTGTCGATTTTTAAATGACCGTTTTGCCCCTAGTTGGTACTGTTTTGGCCATAACTTTTGACTGGAAAGGAATTTTGACCTGAAACCACTTCCATTGGATTTGAATGATGGTTTCTCTTTCCGTAGAGTGGTTACATTAGCCAAACGGACTTACCGTTTGGGAGATATGGCTGAAACAAGGTTTAGAAGGTGAAAAACAGCTAATCGGGCTTAACCGGGTGATTAGCAACTAGGCCCAATGGAGATTTCGGGATTTGGGGTTTTTAAGGGCTGCTAGGGTTAGGATTTCGGTTTTAGACTCATTTTTCCAGCCGCCACTTACCTCCTTCAAGCTCTAGCAATGGCCTCCACCTTCTAATTTCATCCCAAATCATCTCTAATCACTTTCTAATCGAAGATTAAGCAAAACTACATCAAATCAAGGAAGGGTAGCACCAAATCAGAGAGAGAGCTGCTGGAACACATAGGGATTGGATCCAAAACAGAGATTATTTCAGATCTAAAGTTTGTTTATGGCTAAGGTGAGTGATTTGCATAGTTCCTCACTAATTATGGCTAATTATGGTAATTAGCGAAGATTAGCGAAATTATGGCTTAGAAAAATCTAGAAAAATTCTAAAACATCATTTTATGCCTCTGATATGAATTTGGGTTAATTTCGACTAATTTTGCAAATCCCGGAATTTGGGGGATTAAGGGGTGATTAGCGATAATTAGCGAATTTATGCATGATTAAAATCTGGAAAAATATTCAGAAATTCTTAAATATTGTTTTAGACCTCTGATGTGAATTTGGGATAATTTGGTTAAGTTTTGCTAATCCTATCATTAGTTTCACCTAAACATGCTTAAGGGGAAATATGGGATTTTGGGTATGTTTGATCCATTTTAACCTATCATATTGATGTTTGTGATTGATTATGCATGTTGCTATGACTGTATGAAATGCTTTGTGATTGATTTCAATAGTTAGAATGGTCGAAAGCGTCATCGAATGGCGTAAACACTTGTTGGAACAGTTTCAGAAAACAGTGCAGGCTTCGGATCGGATCGGATATGGGGCTCGGATCGGATATGTTGAACTGAGCAAGGAACCCGATCGGATCGGAACCTGACACTTGAGAAAAAGTGGCAAAAAGGAAGGCCACGCTAGCTGAACTGGGATTGGATCGGATCGAGGAGGACGAATCGGATTAAGGAGGACGGATCGGATCGAGGAGGACGAATCAGATCGAGGAGGACGGATCGGAGTGAAGGCATGAGGATGGATCGGATAGGAGCATGTGAAGGATGAGGACACGGATCGGAACGGAGGCACGAGCTGAAGGGGAGATGACACCCGACCCGAACCGATGGAGGACAACCGACCCGAACCGCACCAGGAGAAGACCCGACCCGAACCAATGAAGGATACCCGACCCGAACCGATGGCTTGAAGAGGACCCGATCCGACCAGTATTGACCAATAACCCGAGATGAAAAGGTAGTCCAAATGGAAGTTAGAGCTCAGGATCCCGGACCCAGTTGGGAAACAATGAGTTCACTTCATGATTGGACTTTGCTGCGGGACGTGTGCAAAGGGGTTGTCGGTATTCATAACTTTGGTCCACCACTGAGAGATGGATAGTGGGCTTGTAGTGATAGTTACACGGGATTGGATTCCGTCATGGCCCAAAGTATTAGGTGACCAAAGTAGTGGATATCGTATGCTTTACGCACTGAGTGAGGGATGTAAGGATGATTGCTATGCTTGATTGTTTGACATCACTATGACATGCACTCCCCCACCCCCGTTATCTTTACACCATTTGAAAGGGCACCTTAGAGTGTTGTACAGTATGTAGTGCTAACTCTTTGGTTGTAGGTCCAGGTTCAGGTATGATTGGATTATACCTGTTATTGTTATGTTTTGTTGCTTATCGCTCATACCAGGCTTTATGTCTGACCCAGAGTTTTATGTCTCCTCTTATTACTCTGGGTGCTCACACGAGCAGACTAGAGACAGGTTATGGTTAGCTGGTGATGCGCGAGTAGCTGATTCGGAGGCGAGCAGGAGGCTTCCACGTATGATATATAGATATTCTCCCTGTGTCATTGGTGGTCACTACTTGGGCATTAGTAGTGTACCTTCTTTATCTTGCTTTTGCTTTAGAGACAGTATTTTAAAAGTTGTAATAAGCTGTATTTTGGATTTCCGCTGCTATGATGCTTAGTTCTAGTTTTCAGCTTATGCACTGTCTCACCTGTTTTATGTCAAGTATGTTGTTATTATATTTTATTCTATGCGCTGTGAGACATTCTACAGGTTCCTTGTTAGTTCATTTCCTTCTTCCCTTTTTCTTCTGGCGACCGTCCCGTGCTAACTGGATATGTGTACAGCGCACTTTTGGAGTAAATGTCGGTTGGTGCGGGGCGGGCCGTCACACGCATCTCCGAAAGTACCTACATGAGTCCGCTGAGGTGGTTGAACCAAGCATTCTTGAAGACATTGAGGTAGAGAAAGAAGCAACCTTGAGAAAAGCTCCGATTCGTATCTTGGGAACGGAGATCAAGAAACTAAGGAATCGAGAAGTCAAATTGGTGAAAGTTCAGTGGAGTGAAGCCGATGAAGACGCAACTTGGGAAACCGAGGAGAAGATGTGTGGGCTTTATCCATTCCTTTTTGAGGGTACATTCTCGACCTCTTTCCTAATTAGCCTATCTTTCTTTTTTATCCATGTTTATCCATGTTTATCTAGTTTATCTTGTTTCGTAGATCTTGTCATGAGTACCTTAGGTAGAAACCCTTTGGATGAAACATGTATTTGAAACATGTTATGCTTGATGGTTGCAAGTGGTTGCAAGTGTTTGCACGTGGATACTCGTGGATGCATGATACACATTAGGCACTAAGATCGGCTCACACACTTTCATGTTGCATATGCATGAGTGCTTATACTTATTCATGGATGAAACTTGTTATGCTATCACGTGGATGTTGAATATGGATGAATGTTCTGTGCACTCATGTAGAGACTATGAGTTATGTTAGGAATTTTCATACATATGGACTCATTTCACTAACATACTTTGCATTAAGGAGGTTTACTGTATCAGTAACTGCCTGATTTTTGCATTAGATAAGTACATATACACACACCTTTGCATATGATAATACGGCATTTAGAATCCTTTAAGGACAATGACTGCACGTGGATGATGTTTTGAGTAGATGGATGATGGATGGTAGGATACGTTCTTCCTAACTTGGAGATTTCGGGGACGAAATCCTTTAAGGAGAGGAGAATGTAACAACCCGTATTTTTAAATAACATGTTATAACCTAAATCAAGGCAGAATTAAACTGTAAAATCTGAATCAAGGGAAACAGGTTGTGCCATTGCGTTCGTCTCGGAAAAATACGCGAAATAGATTCCGAGTTTTCGAAAATCGGAGTCCGTATGACCGAGATATGGCCTCGCGAAGTTTCACGAAAAATTCAAATTCAAAACAGATTCAAATTTCAGAAAAAGCAGGGTAGGCGGGAAAAATCCCGCCCAGACCAGGTCGACCTGGGGGTCGACCTGGGTGGGACCAGGTCGACTGGGGAGTCGACCCCAGGGTCGACCTGGGGGTCGACCTGTCTGGTCGGACCCAGGCAACCTGGTGCACCTATTTGGCTGTTTTGACCTGTTTTGTTGGCTAGTGACGGGATTTGATGGCTCTGATTGAATCTGGGGTTAATCCTATGGCTAATACTATCCTAATCTTCTATAAAAAGACCCCTAAACCTAGCCTAAATCACCATTATTCAATCCTACAACTAAACTATGTCAAATTTGTTCCTCTCATGGCCTCCACTCTCATGCTAAAATTCCTAAGTTTATTTCTATGAGAGATTGTGAGTTCATACAAGTGTTTTCAAGCTTGTATGAGTGTTCTTAGTTTGCATTCAAGTCAAGTTGCAACATTTCAATTTCAAAGCAAGGGTTTTTATTGATTTGGCTCAAGGGTTTTCATTGGAGCTTTCATATTTGGGTCTTTTTGGTGATTGCATAAGGGCTTCGTCTCAATCTTTATAATAAATATTCATGTTTGTCTTCATAGCATTGTAAGCCCTTTTTCTACATTCTTTTTAGTGAACTCTAAAGTTAAATGAATGATGCAAGTTTGGGTTGATCATTATGATATGCAAGTTTGGTTATCATTATGTTATGCAAGTTGGTTCAATCATTATGTATGACACATGTTGCTATGTTATGTAAGTTTGGGTTGATCATTATACACATGTTATCATGTTATGAAAGTTAAACTTGAGTTTGTGAGCATAAAGCTTCAAGCTTTATATTAAAGGTTGCATTTTGGCAACATGAAAGTTATCATATCCCTTATGGTAACTTGCATGGGAGGCTAAATGCGAACTTCTAGCAACTTCTACATGCCATTTATCACCATGCATCACTTATATGATAAGTTTGGTTTTATGCATACTTTTGAAGCCTAATGATGCAATATGCAAGTATATGAACATATGTACATTTCATATGCCACCATGTTAAACTTGTGGCTTCAACACCTTTTTGTCATGATTATGCCAAGTTCCCTATTTTATCCTTTATGCGTTGTTGCGACTATGTAAACGATGGGATTACGTTGGGGTTGGGTAACATTATGACATAAACATGGTTTTTATAACATAACGTGATATGTTAGCTTGTAATTATGTTTTGGAAACATAATGGACATGACACTTAGAAAATATGAGTGTGGCCAACTCGAGGTTGGGTTGAGTTTGTAGCATAAATCTACCCGGACCCGCCCGGCTTAACTAGTGGCTACAAACAATAGGACCCAATGTGAGAAGTTGGTCATGTTGTGCTCGAACCCGAGGTTAGACCAAGTTGTGGTGTAAAGCTACCCGGACCCGCCCGGCTTAACTAGTAACCACAACAAGGTCTAATGTGAGAGGTTAAAGCACATTAAGTTAATTAATGCCTCCTGATTAGGGTTAAGTCATGGTCCACTTAATACTTAATCAATTTGGGCTTGATGGGTTAATCGGGGTTAAGTCATGAACCTTGGGTACACTTAACCAATTTAATCCACGTTTGGATCGGGTTAACCACATTTAACCCGTTAAGGAAACCCTAGTTGCCTGGTCCTTTTCAGCAGTAACCCTCTTTATAGTATCATAAGACCCTAGGACTAGGCTAGGGTGGGGCACGATTACTGGGCTGACATGTAAGCGACCAAAACGATGGCTGAGTAGGTACGCCGGTGTAGGTCCAGGCGGACTATGGTCGTGCACATAGTGCGGAGTTGGAAAATCAGGCACGGGTACCAGTAGATCTAGACTGTGCATACTTGATTCGTGTCTGAGGTTGACTTCCAAAGCCAGTGTGCTTGCAAGAGTTACCCTGGCGGAGGTGGGGTGTTACAACCTCTAGCTAGAAGGAAACATATGCACTCCCTACGTCCTTTATCCCGTTTTAGACTCATACCGGGGTGTGAGGCTCACAAATTAACGCTACAACACAAAGCTATGCTATATTAAAGCCATGCTTTGATCATCAACCATAAGACCTTGCTTTTCATCAAAAGTCTTGATCATTGCATCTCAACATGCCACATTGACAATCCGTACCATACCATTGATTTCCTCCAATATATAACCTCTAAGCTCGTACATCTCAGAGAAGGGTGTTAAGCAAGAGAATAAATTCATCAAACATATATATATATATATATATATATTTAGCAGAGATCAATGAATACAGTGCGAAGTACAATGTCAAACATACAAACCATTTACAAGTTCGTTCTGGATCTAAACGAAACCGGAGGCACCTTATTCCTCATCCCATATATCCAATACAGGAGAGGGGTCTTCGCATATCTGGTCGAACTCCAAGTACGTCTGGATGATCGCCACTTATTACCTCTACTTGGGTGCACTTTCCAAGTGAGACATGAACAATAGTCCAAACGATGTGAAGACCTAACCACCGTCTTCATTCCTTCGACTTTCAATCATCGTGTCAGTTATTCAGAATGGGTTAAACCCGGTCTTTTCGAATAACTCACTTATCTTATAATCAAGTGCTATAAAAACATATCACATGCCTCATTCCAATCCAGAATATTATTTTATTCAAATATTCTTATTACTGGGAATTATCCTCATAAATGTTTTCAAAAATTTAATTCATTTAAACCTCTTGCTTAAATCATTCTTTGAAAACCATGGCAAAAGATTTTGTATTATCTTTAAACAATCTTAAATGAAATTAAGGTTTATTAACTAGTCGGGATTATCGAGCCTTACCGAAGTAATCATTTATTTTATTATGGCAATCCCAACTTATTCATCCCACAGAGCAAATCTGGTGGTACTCCATTTTTAACACCCATAGTGTTATCGGTAAATTTAATTACCATTTAACTTTCAAATGTAATTAAAGATTTAACTATCGCAAGGAGGAAAACTGGTGGAACTCCATTTCAAACATTTCTTCAATTCGGTGAATTAAATTACCTCATTCACATTTAAATCTAATTAAAGATTCATTAAAATGCTAGTTTAGTTTTAATCTCAATAATCATTATTTTATGATTATTCAACCCTTGAAAATCAATCTTGTCATTATTTGGGTTAAAGAACAAATGTCATGTAAAAACACCGTTCACAATAAATCCAAAATCATCTTCCATTAAATATGGAATCTTCACAGAAATCTGAACAATTTATAATCTATATAAATTTCCGTATCCGACCAATACTATAAGTGGAATAACGGCAAGGCCTTTTAAATTCCATTAATAGTAAATTCCTTCCTTCATAGAAGTTCATCTCAATTATTATTAATCGAATTCTATCAACTCCAATTCAATTAAATAAACTGGAAAACTTTATTAAATCTTATATAAAAGATTTATTACTTTCACAAGTGGGTTCAAGAACAATATTAATGAAGATACCATTCACAACGAACCCAAAATCCAATTTGATATTAAATATAAGATCTTAAATGGAAATCATGTCAACTTACATTCAATACCAAATTATGGAACTAATTGATATCATTTTAGAATAATGATATCAATATCTTTCAAATTCCCACAACAATATCCGTATAATCACGGAATTCAATATCGAAATATCCGAAGATAATTTCCATTCAAATTCATTCCAATATATATATATATATACATATACATATATACATATATGTTGGAAAACTCTGGTTATATTAAAATTATTCTCAATCCAATTTGTTAATTTAAACTTATTGGATTATTGTTCTAGTTGTTAACAAGTTCATTCTGATAAAAACAACTTTTACCTTTTCAAATAAGGAATATTTCATCCAAAATCTTTCCAAATCATTTATTATGATTTAACATAATTAATTCATATTTTATTAAGGCCCTTACAGTCGGCTTCCAATATCGGCCACAAAACTACATCCATAGCGACCTTTGCCAAAACTGATTTGGACATATTTTAAAATCTAACCATTAGATTTCAAATATCTGATTATCATTCGAAATCTCTTTTTGATACGAACCCAACAGTTCCAGTTTTAGGAGAATTCGACGATCGGATCTCCCGTTACGTCCATTTAAAGTCAATGGTCAAAATTCGTGAACGGTCGCTGCGGGGAACGTTCTATCAGGCCATTTAAATAAATATAATATATTTCGTCGATTTCTATTTAAAATGTATTTTATAAAACGTTTATAAATTCGTTTTAAAAACGATTCCAACTTCCATTTCAATTTTAAATCAAAGTTGAATATTCCATATCATTATAATATTAAAATGGTAATATTTTCAAAACATCAGATTTTGAAATCAAATCTTTTCTATATTCATTATAAAATGAATAAAATTGACAGAAAATTCCGTTCGAGTTAGAATGGCGTATATCTACTTAACTCGGCTTCATATTCATTTCAGTAATGAATATTTCAATATTTTCGTGTCCATTCAAAATCTGACATCAAAATCATATTTTAATTCTTCATTGAATATTATTTTAAAATATTCGTTATATTCTGAATTGGAATCAGACTCGATCAATTACCATATAATTTTATTTATATGGATTCCATACATCGCATGTATTCAAAAATAGTGATAAACAACTATTAAACATTCAATTCACATCCAAAGTGCGATTTACAACTGTATAAGCATTAAATAATCAAATAACGGTTATAATAATTTGTCAATCAATTGGTTGACATACAATTAAATCCAAAGGAGATGTGAATTAATTATCATCCCCAGACCTGTGTGGGGTTTCAAACCATTAAACAAATATTATTATTTGTGTACTTGGGCGATGTGTAAAATTATCGTCCCAATATCCGTGTGGGGTTTACATCACGATCCATGTGAACTTATCTAATATTTTCGTGGTTTAATATAAACATTTATTTTTTTTATAATTGGTATTTTTACAGTTTAATAATAATATTTATTATTTTTATTTTTGAAAGTTAAACGCAAAATTTTATTAATATCCAATATATTTACAATACAAATTACAGCATATACAAGTATGCTATGGCATGTAACCATCCCTCTCTATTACTCTCCTAATTCTCAAATACTCACTCACAAAAACTCAAGTGATTACTGAAGGGAGAATTCAACAAGACTAAAGTATAAACAGCTTCTTCAGTAACCAATTTTGCACACCAATAGCCCTTGCATCTAACTCATCAGCCTTACCACTATTCCCAAAAAACAGTACATTTCATTACCAACTTCCATCTGATCTGACACAAGGACCAAAACATACCTAAGTGAAGAAAGGAACAAAAAAGGGGTCAGGATTGCGCCTAGTGTGTCTTTTCTACGACTTCACATTGCTACCGGTAGGTAGTATGTCCTCAACTGTGAACTCTTGTCCCTTATCAAGATCATCGTCAGCCTAAAATTTACCTTTAAGTTTCTTCCCTTTGGATTTTGATGAGAGATAGGCACTCATTGATATGGCGGAGGATAATGAAAAAGAAACAATAGCTGGTGGAGGAAGAATTAGATGGTCAGGAGGCTTTAAATTTGCATATGGGGGAGCAGATTGCATGACACTAGAAGAAGTTGTGCCAGTAAAAGCAGAAGAAAAATTCAAACTAGTAGAAGCAGGAGAGCTTTGACTATATATTGATGAACATGACATAATACAGTAATAGTTGAACAAGAAGCAGCAAGAGAGGCACTAGTAGATAAACCAGAAAAGGAAGAGCTAGTTCCCAAGCATGTGGAATTATCAAGACAAGAAGTTGTTTCATTACCTGTAACCTTGTTTGAAGTTTCTAAATGTTCTCTTGTATCATAAAATAGATTGCCAACCATGGAATCTATCTCATTGACTATTTTACTGGCCTGCTCCTCAGTATTAGCTGTAAAATCTGATTGAACATTGGTAACCACTTCATGATCAAACCGTCAACATCAGTTACATTCTGCTCTATGTCATCAGTAGCTAAGCTTGCAAATGAGTTAACATTTTCATTGCTAGCAACATCTGCTTTATTTGTACCCTTATTAGTATCAACCTCCTTTTTCTTCCAATACTTCTTTTTCTTGTTATAAACATTTGTCCATTTATCCTGACTACCATTTGCATGTATATTGATATGTGGCTTCTATACTTGCACATTCTCATCTGCTCGATAATCCTTCATATTAGCATTGACCTAATTATGATTATCCTTGTTCTTATTAGCATGTAACTCACATTGGATTGAATCATGGCCAAATACCTTACAGTTGACACAAATCATTGGTCTCTAGTCATAGCTAACCTTTACAATTGGACAAGTATCCCCCAATCCATCTATCTCAATAACATTAGGTAACTCATATTCAGGTGAGACTTTGACCAATGCCTTTGCATATCTGAACCTATCTAACCTTTCAATACTAATATCATAACAGATAAGTCTTCCGACATGATTCACTAGCCAATTGATGCTTATTAGAGTCCATAAAACCATGGGTATTCTATATAAATGGATACAAACAGGGACTTTTCTAACTTGAGATTGGGCATAGCCTATAGTTGGATCCCAAACAAATATGATAAACATCCTACCACGTATGAAAATGGGAACAGATCTGAGAATTTTTTACCTATCCAAGTCATTGGAGAATTTGAAGTAAAATTGAAACCCATCCGATTTAATATCAACCTCCCCAATTAGCTTCCAAGGCTTTCGCAAGTAATTAGTTACAGCATGAAAAGATAATGTACCATCTAGGTAAAAACTGATCAGAAAATTATTCCAGTAGTTAAGACCTTGTTTGACTAGGTCTGGTATCATCTGCTTCTTTCCATCTCTCGGAATATCAAATGAAGTGGCTTATACGATCCTGCGTTTCTTGGAGTAGATCTAAAAAGAGAAGCATTTGATTTTACTGGAAAAGATGCTTGCGATAGATTTGCCCATTCTAGAGGAACATCTTTCGAAGAGGAGGGATTTCCAGAGGTAGGTGGTGGGTGAGGGGGTTTAGAGGGAGGAGGGCAGATGGAAGAGGTGGAAAGGCATCGGAAGTGAAGGAGGAGGAGATAGGAGAAGAAGAATGAGATGTCACTGCCTCCATTTGCTAGATCATTTGATAAAAGGACAAATTGATACCATTAATCACAAGCAATAAGTATATACTCATCTATAAAAATAAATAACTGTACAAAATGGTTGAGTGAGAGAGTTCTCACTTTTGGTTTCCACTCCATCACTCTTTAATTGATGATTTTCTTTTGAGTCAAATTAAACTTGGGTTTGATCCAAAAATGCATCTTGCTCTAAATTTGACCAAATTAGTTTTGTTGTGAAGCTCTTGACTCCATGATCGCAGCGGATCCAGTTTTTCACGATTCTGCATGCATGGTAAAAAGATATTAATGTATGAATTTTAAAAAAATTAAAACAATAATTAAAAACCTTAATTAACCTCTAATTTCTTTCAACTGTCATTCCCCCCTAGATAATCGTTGTTGCCGGCAGAGGCCTCCTGGACGTTGGCCAACCACCCCAGTCCCATCTCCATTAAATAGCGCGCCTGCGCCTGACGTGGCGTGGCCCAGTTCGTCGCCGGCGATCCAAAATCGGCTGGAGCCTCAAATTCACGTGGTTCGAAATTCTGGCCATCGCAGGCGATGCCACGGTCACGCACCCCCACTATTCGCTGTGCCTTGCCACCGCCGATCATCCACTTTTGAATGCCATCATTTGAAAATGCCTCCAGCGCCGCCACGAGAAAGAAATCTGATCGCTGCTCCTCTTTGAACGTCAGCGATGTTTAACTCGATTTTCCCACTGCTTCGTCCACTTTCAGGCCAAACCATTTGAAGCAAATTTGTCAAGCATTCTCCTGTGACGGCCTGGAATTTCGCTCGATCCGAATCAGTCGTTAAACCGATCTAGACCGGTCGAAACCCCTGATCGTTTTGAGAACAGGACAAATCAAAACGTAGACGAAAGAATATTTCATTGTTATTACAACAATTCCATCAGATATAAGAATATACAGAGTATAAATGAATAAATTACATTCGATAATTATCAGAGATTACAATAAATTACATAGCAGCGGAAAAATAATACAAAGCACAACTGAAGGTGATATACAGATACAGAGCTTTCCAGATATCATTCCAGCTGTAAACTAGGATCCTGTGAATATAAATCTGCAAAACCAAAACTACTAGCTGCCCGTGCGGAAAATAGGGGCACCCAGAGTTTAGGTTAAAACAATAAACTCCAGGTCAGTCATGTGACTGGTGTGAGAACTAAAACAATTATTTAAAACTTTACTTTAAAAGAGAGTAATTCAAGGGACCACGCCGTATAACACGGAACGGGTTTCCTCCCAAGAATACCAGTGCATAGAATAAACAACGCAATGCTTTTTCAAAAAATGAAGCTACTATAAGACCCAGGTCCCATCACACAATGCAACGCAAGCCGGAGGATAGGGTTTTACCTTATAACAGCCAAACATGCTTGGTACGTTTAAAACAAATCATTTGATACTATAATGGGTGTATAGTGTCAAAACAATTTCAATCATAAATATAAATCATAGACAGCATAAGTGCCCCATACCACTATGTCGCCATACTAGGCTCTACAAATAAAACCGAAATACACGTATTGGAAATTGAATTTCTGTCATGAGTCGAGGCAAGGGGAAAGCTCCTCTCCGCTTCGAGACACTCTAGCAAATGCCTCGGGACTACGCACTCTGGGCAACCCTGGATTCGGCTGGGCCGGTCCTCTCTTACGTTTGAGGATTAATTATTCCTGAACACACGTTTCCCGGTCCTTACAGAACTAAAATCGAGGCGCCTCATTCCAACAACCACAAAGGTGAAAAGTATATAAATGTCAGGGCTGGTAAGTCACTGACACCACCAAAGCTAGAAAGAAACGTCGTGTTCTCCCAGCGGTCTGTATCCCGTTTTAACTCATACCGAGGTGTGAGGCTCGCGAATTCACCTTATACACAAAGCTGCCACGTAGGCCGTGCTTTGATCATCAACCACAAGACTTTGCTTTTCAACAGAAGCCTTGATCCATGCAACTCAGCATGCCACACAGGCAATTCATGCCATGCGATTGATATCTATCGATATATAACCTCTAAGCTCGTACGTCTCAGAGAAGGGCGTTAACAAGAGAATAAATTCTCCGCCGCCAAACAGATATATATTTAACAGAAATCAATCAACACAGAATAAAATCCAATGTCAGACACGCGATCCATTTACAAGTTCGTTCTGGGTTTGAACGAAACCGGAGGCACTTTCCTCGCATATCCATCGATCTCCAAGTACGTCTGGACGATCACCAACTGATTCCCTCATCTCGGGTGTACAGCCCAGTCAAGATCATCAGTAATCACCCAAACGATGTGAAGACATCCGGTCTTCAACCACCGTCTTCATCTTCGACATACCGTCGAATCGGTTATTCAGAATGGGTAAAAACCCGGCCTTTCCGAACAACCCGCGTATATTAAAAACAAATGTCACACCAACACAACATATGCCTCATTCCAATTCAGTAGTCACTAACCGCAAATTAGCAAGAGAACAATTTCCCAAATATTAACCCCGAAGGCCGAAACCAACATCAGATCAATACCCAAAAAACCATTCTTCTTAACTAACCTATAGCTAGTTTCTAAATTTCACATTCTTAGGGAAAGGTTCCCATTAATTTTATCCAAGATAAATTCTTTAAAATTTATCCTTTAATCTTCCTTTGGATGTCATTTCAAACCAAATTATGGTTTTTCAAACTAGTCGAGATTAGCGAACCACACCGGAGTAATTATTTATTTTATTTCCTAATCCCAACCTATTCATCCCATGAAGCAAAACTGGTAATACTCCATATTTAACACCACAGTGTTGTCGGTAAAATTAATTACCATTTCACGTTCAAATCTGATTAAAGATTTGACTATCGTTTTGGAGCAAAACTGGTGATACTCCATTCTCGCTCATTTTCTAAATTTAATAATTTATATTATCAATTCACATTTCAATCTAATTGCAGATTCATTAAAACTTCTTTTTCTGGGTTAAAGAACTAGTGTCATTTAAAACACATTTCACGATAAACCCAAATCACATTCTATTTAGTATCGGGTTAAAGAACTAGTGTTATTTAAAACACAGTTCATGATAAACCCATGAATCAATTCTATTTAAACCCATTTCAAATCCAGTTTATTTATTTAAAAATAAATGGGTTTTAATTTCAGTTCAAAACTAGTTCATTTCGATAAAAATCTATTTTTATTTTTTCAAATATGGAGTTTTTCATCCTAATTTTTCCCAAATCATTTCTTATGATTTTACACAAATTATTGATATTTTTAATAATTTTATCAAGGCCCGTACAGTCGATTTTCAACAACGGCCATCGAACTGCACTTATAGCGACCTTTTCCAAATTTGATTTGGACGTATCTCCAAATCCAACCGTTAGATTTCAAATTTCTAATACTCGTTAGAAATCTCTTTTCGATACGAACCCAACGGTTCCGGTTTTAGGAGAATCCGACGGTCGGATCTCCCGTAATGCCCGTTCGAAGTTAATGGTCGAAATTCGCGAACTGCCGCGGCGCAGCGCATTCTATTCAGGCCATTACATTATATATATAATATATATTTCGTCGATTCCTATTTAAAACGAATTTTATAAATAGTTTTGAATTCGTCTCAAAAACAATTTCAACCTTTATTTCAAATTCAAATCAAAATTGAATTTTCTGTTATAAATCCTTTTTACTTTCATTTTTATTGGATTTCAATTCAAATCGATTTTAATTCGATTCGAATTCATTTTCTTTTCAATTCAATTCGAATTCGTTTTCTTTTCAATTCAATTCGAATTCATTTTCTTTTCAATTCAATTCGAGTTCGTTTGCTATTTAATTCAAATCAAATTCATTTTCCTATTCAATTCAAATCAAATTCATTTTCTATTCAATTCAATTCGAATTCATTTTCTTTTCAATTCAATTCGAATTCATTTTCTATTCAAATCAAATTCAATTCGTTTTCTATTCAATTCAAATTTAATTCGTTTTCTATTCAATTCAAATTCAATTCGTTTTCTATTCAAATTGGTTTTCTATTCGATTCAATTCAAATTGGTTTTCTATTCGATTCAATTCAAATTGGTTTTCTATTCGATTCAATTCAAATTGGTTTTCTATTCGATTCAATTCAAATTGGTTTTCTATTCGATTCAATTCAAATTGGTTTTCTATTCGATTCAATTCAAATTGGTTTTCTATTCGATTCAATTCAAATTGGTTTTCTATTCGATTCAATTCAAATTTAAAAACGAATATAATCGATATAAATATCGTTCGCGTCAAAATAGCGCATCTCTAATCAATACGGCTTTATATATTTCAATAATTCCGTTATTCTATTCAACAAATGAATATTTATTTTATTCAATACATGAATCTATACTTCTGTCAACACATAACTAATCTCAACGAATGAGTATTGTCCACGTGTGACTAAATTTTATTGTTAAAATATTTCGTTCAACACATGACTAATCTCAACGGATGAGTACTGTCAACACATGAACCTTTATTTTATAATATTCTTTATTTTCTAAATTGGAAGGAGGCCCAATCAATTACCATATAAAGTTAATTATATGGATTCCATACAACACATGTATATAATAGCAACGACAAATAATCAACCATCATCCAAGGTGCACTACACTGTATAAGCATCAAATATAAATATCTAACGCTTATAACAGCCTGTCAATCAATCGATCGACAAACAACTAATTATTGGGATTAGTGTATGTCGTATTTTATCCCAATACCCGTGTGGGGTTTCAAACAATCAAACACAGATTTTATTTGTGCAGTTGGGCGATGTGTAAAATTTATCGTCCCAATCAATGTCCTTCAAATAGGTGTACATAAACAAACCATCCGGTTTGTAAATGAATATTTATTTATTCACATTCACGTCAAAAATTATATTTTTAACGATAAAACATTTTATTTCAACACATGAATTTTTATTCAGTTCATTTATCAAATAAAATGATATCTTTATTTTTCTAACTTATTTTTAGAAAATTTCGGTGGCATAACGGTGCGATACTAGAAACGGGATGAGGCCTAGCCTTATCCCCGGTCTAATGAAGGCCCACGCCATTCATACATCAATCAAATCCATTCCATTTCACCAAACAATTTAATTCAAACCAAATAATCTAACCAACTACACAACCAAACAAACAAGTCCATGGTCTGTGGACGATTGTGTCGGGTGCTACTAAACACCGTCTGCATCCTAGTATATATATATATATATAACTAGAAAAAGGAATTTTGAGTGAGAATTTCTCACCAATAGCTATCCAATTCCACGACACTTCATTTATAGAAAATCTTGTCGTTCTTGCCTTTTGTCACTTTCGCTGCCCGTAGTCACTACATATATAAAAATCACATTTTTATATACTGATGTCTTTAAAATAAAAATCACATTTTTATTTGTTCACTTTCAATTTAAAAATCATATATTTTTTTTATCACTTTATATATTTAAAAATCGAATTTTAACTTCGCTATTCAATATAAAAAAATCGAATTTTTACTTTACTATTCAATATATAAAAATCGAATTTTTACTTCGCTATTCAATATATAAAAATCGAATTTTTACTTCGCTATTCAATATATAAAAATCGAATTTTTACTTCGCTATTCAATATATAAAAATCGAATTTTTACTTCGCTATTCAATATATAAAAATCGAATTTTTACTTCGCTATTCAATATATAAAAATCACGTTTTTATTATAAAAATCATCTCTTTATAAAACAAAGATCACAACTTTTATATGAATAAAAATCGTTTCTATTCTTGTATGTGTTAAAAATCTTTACTTTTCACTTTTCAAAATCTAAACTTTCCAAACTGAAAAATCGGATTTTTATAACACTAAAAATCCTATCTTTGTGTGATTAAAACTGAAATCAAACAATGTTTATATTTATATATATATACTGAATTTAGATCACTAAAAAACCCTATTTTTAATTACTTTAAATAAATAAAACAAAGAAGCGAACAAAATAAAACTTACAGGCTAAAGGGGGTGGGGTTGGCGACACCGAGGGGGGTGCTGATGGGCGGAGAGTGGTGCAGGCGGCAGGCGGAGGGGGGTCCACCGGGTTCGACGTGGCGCTTGGGATTTGCGATTAGAACTGGAGAAGGAGGAGAGACGTGGCGAGAGGAGGGAGATGGAGGAGAAGGCGGCGTGGTGTGGAGGAAGAAGAAGAAGAGGCCGCGGCAACAGCAACAGGGGGGTCGCTGCGCCTGAAGCGCGGTTGGAAGGGGAGGGCGGAGACGGAAAAGGGGGGCGCCTGGCAGCGCGGTGGCGCGCTGCTCGGAGGAGCGGCGGCGCTCCTCCCTCTTCTTCTTCTTTTTTTTTATTCTGTTGAAAATGAATTTCAACGGGGGGGCCAGAAGTTAAAGGGAGAGGGAGGGAGAAGGATATTTTTTTTATTTAATTTCAAAATATTGACTTTTTCATTCGACCTCTAAACGAGACCCACCGCCTGTCGTCCATAGCGTTTTACCCCCATTCCGAACACAGGGGATATGTACCATAAGCTGATTCGGTCGTTACAATCAGTTTTCGTCAAATCAACATATAACTCTATATATTGAATTTAAACGCGCATTTCATTATACCGGGGTCACATACTAATTCTAAAAATTCTCGAAAAATATTTTCTAGTTTCGTATTGACGATACGGTCCTAACAAAACTAGTTTCGTCGAATTCTGAGACCGTTTGGAAAATGGCCATTTTCCAGTCGATTAAATTCAACTTAAACTGGTCGAACGCGTTTTCCTTTGCCACGCTCACATATTGATTCAAAAAATTATGAAATTTGAAATCTAGCAATAATTTGACATCCCGGACCCAACAAAAGTTGTTTCGTCGAAATTCGAGGTCGTTTGCAAAATGTCAATTTTTAAGGGCCTGAATTCCATAGCGACTATTCAGAATTTTCAGCTGGACATATCTTTTGATTCCCGCTATGAAATTTTGATTTTTCAGATTCGTTGGAAAGATATTATCAATTAGATCCCATTATTTTTGGTTTCACTAAAATCCGGATTGTTTTGCACCCGGTAGATTCATTTGAAGTTTGAAATCGAATTATCGAACTATCGCGCCATTTTCAATTCCATTTATAATTATATATAATTATTTATATTCTAACGACGACGTATATAATATATACGTTCGAATTCTATTCAAAATAAATTTCTCGTCGATATTATTTAAAATAATCTATTTTAAATATGCAAAATTCGCTAAAATTTCCAAAATAAAAATTTTAAACTGGCTCAGATTTTCGGGTTGTTACAATCTCCCCCACTTAAAACTTTTCGTCCCCGAAAAGGAACAAAGTCGAAAGTGGTTTGATTAATCAACTCTACGTTCGATCTGGCTTCCATTCTCCAACTTTTCAGTTTCTGAGAATTTTCAAATTCTTCAAAAATTTGGCTAACACCCTAAATTTTCAAAAAAATTCGCCATAACCTCCCCTGCACCGGGAGCCACGGGAAAAATCCCGAAATTGCCATACAGGCCTTCTGATCTCAAAAAGAAAAAGAAAAGGCCAAGCGGCTAGCCAATCGGCTCATAAAATCATTATCACCCAAACAAAACAGTAAATTATATAGTAAACATGTACCTATTTGTCGGGCAAACAAATTTTATTCTCTGCTCTAGCCTCCTTGCTATGACTTGTTCAATGTAAGTACATATATATATATATGCAAGCAAATGCAACCAATTTTCAATATAGTTCAATATTTGATGCAATTAGGCATAATGGTTCAGAATTATCAAACAAATAAACAAATAACACAAACATCAATCAATTAGTGAATTAGAGTTTCAAATTCATAATTTGATACATATACAAAAAATCATGTTTCTGATGCCAATTCACAACAATAAATCTATCTATATTAGTTTTGGTTCTCACACCAGTCTAATGGAGATATATAGATATCACACCTTCGAAACACGAACATAAATTTTGGTGATGGAGCTCCATCATCAAAATCATCTCCGAGCGACTAGAGTGTAATCCTATATCTATCTAGTATATTAAAACTTCGAATGTATGCTCATGACGCGTATATGCAAAATTTTTATATATCAGATTGTCCATATTCAAAATAAATAAATAATCAAATACGTATAAAGCGATTTAAATTTCAAAACAAAATTTGTTTTTATTTGAAAAATGTACTCTTCACACTCGTTCTAGGATACTACTGATCCTATCTCTAACAAGTCATTCTAATTGGATATTACTAATCCAATATCTGATGAATTCTTTCGTATGGTTCTAATGTGTCTTGTTCTCAAGCTCTGTAAACCAAAGCTCTGATACCAAATGTGACGGCCTGGAATTTCGCTCAATCCAAATCAGTCGTTAAACCGATCTAGACCAGTCGAAACCCCTGATCGTTTTGAGAACAGGACAAATCAGAACGCAGACGGAAGAACATTTCATTGCTATTACAACAATTCCATCAGATACAAGAATATATAGAGTATAAATGAATAAATTACATTCGATAATTATCAGAGATTACAATAAATTACATAGCAGCGGAAAAATAATACAAAGCACAACTGAAGGTGATATACGGATACAGAGCTTTCTGGATATCATTCCAGCTGTAAACCAGGATCCTGTGAATATAAATCTGCAAAACCAAAACTACGAGCTGCCCGTGCGGAAAATAGGGGCACCCAGAGTTTAGGTTAAAACAATAAACTCCAGGTTAGTCACACTACATGAAAAGTTAATTTTCTAAGCATAATGGTACGGCGTTTTTGAACCGGTTGCCATCATCGTCAGTAAATTAATCAACATTCATGTTGCGCACGCTATGAGAAGGCAGTTAGGCGCCAAATGTATTTCATTTCCCTCCGTTTCCAGAAATTCCCATCCCAAAATTTTTCCCCAAATTCAATTCATCGTCCAAACTTAACTAAAAATATACTTCCGTGAAAGGAAATTTCTTAGCCAGCAACCCTAGTTCCCAAATTTCTTCCCATTGGAGCAGTGGATTGGCCCAGCCACAGCCATCCCCTTCACAGACTCATTTCGCAAGGGATCCCTATTGCAAGCTCGTCTCCGTTTTCCCTCGTTACAGCCTTGTCAGCGGAAGCGATAGTGAGCCCGACGTTTGCTGTAGAGCTCCAAGAGGTGAAAAACAAAATTTCCTTTTTAGATATTGATAACATGTGATAGATTAACTAAATTCAATCAATATGGTCTAAAAACAATGCTCTTACAATTTTGTTTTCCTTTGGTTTAAAAAAGTTGCAATTTTGATTTCTATACTCTATATTTTTTTTGTATTTGTGTGGCTGCTCTATTTAAAGTGAATGTTTTTTTTCCGTTTGGTTCATATCCAATCTTGTGTTCTCGGTTTGAATGCATGTATTTTCTATTTGAGATCTACTAGAATTTCATGACAATAGTGAGTTTGAATGCATGTATTTATGTACTTTGAATGCATATATATAAACGCACACAAAAAGCCAAATTATTTTTATGTATTTTGCATTTTTGTTTTGAAATTTGCTTCTTCTGTTATTTTGAGTGTGATGTTTTATTATTATGTGAAAGAAGATTAAGACAATATAATGTTAGTGAATGGATTTTTCTGATGGTAAAAGAATGAGCTAAGAATAATAATTTTAATGTTCCTACTAAAAGTAATTCCTGTCCATTTCATATTAAATGGCCTACTACTTAACTTTGTTCGTACTGTAAGATGTACTGAAAGTTGTTATCATTATTGTTTATTGATGATTTTTTAAAATAATTATCTCTACAAATGCTACAACAAAATGTTAATGTGACGATGAATACCAATTAAGTATCAAAACATTTCAGAATTATCACTGTTGTATATAGATAATATTTTGAAACTATGTGTGACGCTAATCATCACATTGACATTTTTCTTTGGGATTAGCTACCTTCACTGATTAACTATTGTTTAATACATATTTAATGAATAAACAGTCGTTTTTTACTATGTGTTAAAAAGATTGGTTGCTGATAATCATAATTCAACTACAATTAACCAAATAATATACAACCAAGTCTCATTCTTACTCTATGAAAATTAATAAACAAGGTTAAATAAATTTTTGTTATCGATTCATATGTGCCAGCATGGACCACAATGGTAGCTGTTTGTGCAGTAGAAGCTGCAATCAACGATAACCGCTCAGCATTTCCCAACTTGAAAACTATTATTTGGAAAAATTATACTAAAATCTACGTCTTATACCATAAAAGCAACCACGCATAATGTTTGATACACTGCAAAATTTTTAGTACCACGTATTGAGTAGAAACCTAATATTAATATTGGCATGGACCCAAAATTGCACAGTTATTAAACAAGCAGGTTTTTATGGTCATATTTAATCAAAGAATAAAGCAAGAAACAACTTATAGCAGAAGTGGAAATTCGACCAACATAAAGTGGCAGAAGAAAGAAAGCGCTCAAATGAATTATTTTATAAACACAGTAAACAAAGAAAAAACATTCTTCCCACCACATATAAACAGACAATTCCAAAGTAAACAATACCCTCATTTTGTAGCAAGCCTTTTTAGGGGGCTTTGCTGCCTTTTTTGATGGTTCTTGGTGCCATTCATGATATGTTAAAAGTGGAAAATATATTTTGATGTACATTTATTAGATTGGAGCAGAAAATGAATTCATGACTTTTTGCTAATACATTTGTTTATATGTCAATTGATATAATGATACAATTTCTTTATAACAAGTGCATGCTCATATGAACAAATTTTTAGTTCTTAAATGCAAAAAATTACATTTATTACATCGGTGCTAAGATATGTTTTCTGCTTCATATGAGCAGGTTTTTTATTCTTAAATGCAAATAAAGTACATTCTTGTATGAACAAGCTTCATATGATACGTTTTTTACTATTGATATTTTGTTAATACACTATATATTGGGGATTGTTAAAGGGACTCCACATTTGGGTAAGGTGAGGATAATTTTAAGGGGACTTCAACTTTTTTTTTTGTTAAGTGGGGTCTGGTTTATTTAAAAAAGAAAAAAAAGGAGAGCAAACTACCCAAGGCTTGTCACTTATGTTAAACTCTAACTTACTAAATTCAACGCAAATAACAAACTTGAGAATTACTAAACATCTCAATTACTCAAATTAGATACAACATATTAGATTAAAATTTTTGTTTTTGCATTTATTTTAAATTAACCATACCAATTCTAATATGAAATTAAAATTAATTATCTAATATGATGCCTTCTGATCACCCATGAAGCTTTCTTGTGTCTCCATTACATTAAATATATCTATTTTTTATTTTTATGTGCATCATTAAATTGTTAACATTAATTAAGGTTTAAGTTTCATGGTTTATTTTAATGAGGATTATAGGGGGTTTATATTGGAATTTTAATTTACATGTTTAAGGGGAGGCTTATTTATTTTGTCCTCCCCAAAACAATTATACAATAAATAAAAATTGGTCCTCCCCTTAACCAAATGCGGAGTTCCTTTAACAATCCCCTATATATTTACAGGTACATTTGTTAGATTGGCGTATAGATTGAATACATGAATTTTTGCAAGTGGATGACTTATCAAGAATAGGTTTTAAACTCTTAAATTCAATAAAATAATAAAAAAAAGTGGGTAAGAAATTGATTCATATCTTTCTATCGCTAGATTTTTTTTTCAACCGCTAGCAACAACCTTATTATAATATTCACAACAATGGATGAGCCAATTCTTAGCTCACGCTAATATTCTAGCTTACTTTTGTTGTATCATATTTTTCTAATCCGAGTAGTTAATTAATGATAGTACTTCATATTTATTCCAAACCAAAGATTAAATCATGTAATCATAATTGATTTTTAATATATTTGTGACAAAACAAAGAAATGAATGTGGATTAATTTTCTTCCATAGTTATATACAAAAGCACAGTAGTCTTAAATTTATATTTCAATCTTGAATGTTGGCATTTTAAGAAATTTCAGATTTAATATAATCAATCAAGTGAAGTATAACATAACCTTTCCTTAAAGTTTTTCTTATATTCCTGATTCACATGCTAATATAAGAAGAACCAAAATTTTGCCTTGCAAAAAAAAGAAGAACCAAAATTTTGTCCACCATTCCATTAGCTTGCAACTTAAATGTTAGTTTAGCTTTTTTACTATTTTTTAACTCATTAAATTAAATGAATATAAATTTTGTTAAAATAAAGCGACTTGCACTTCAGTTTATTTTTCAATAAAATGGAAAATCTTTTGCTAAGGAGTAACAAAATGATTTGATAAATCATGAGTTCAATGAAATAAGAGAAGTTATTTAAAGATTATTGCAAATTTCCTCCTTTTTGTTAAAAGAATTGGCAATTACAAATACCTAGTGTTTCTTTCAAATAGAAATTTATTTCTCACAATAAATGAAATTCATTAATCATGTAAGCATGTTGTTTTATTTTAGTTTGAATTTGTTTTGTTGTCTCATATTATATTAAATGTTTGCATTATAAACTTGACAAGAAACAATATTAATCGAAGTGTAACTAGCTACTAATTTATTTAGTTTCTTTTAAATTTGCAATAGAAGCTTATGATGATGATGGGATTTATTGGATAGTAATAAAGAATAGGAGATGAGATTTCTTTTTCCCATTATTTTATAAATACGTACATTCATTTACTTTGTTAAAAATCTTCTTCATTTGTTAATTTTCTATAATATTCTTTCATTTGATGATTTACAATACTAAATGTTTTACTTTTAGGTTTTATGCTTGCTTTGACACTTAGGAAATGAAGGTGTATAAAAGGTTGAGAAGGAATCATGATTCATCTTTTCAAGATAATTGCTAAGAAGATGGAAATTGTTATGATATGTTATATTTTGTGTTTAATAGAATAAATGATGAAGTGATGCTAACGGGTTGCTAAAATAAGATTTCCAATGGATGGTTTTCAATAGAGTTAATGTTTATTTAATGAAAAGCATTTAATATATGAGCAAAATGCTCAAATATTTAATACATGTACAACATTTTCTATCAATAGTGAAATGCAAGAAGCATTTAATGTTTAGATATCACTTTGGCATCTTTTCAAATTGGCATATAAAATTAAAGTGACTAATCACTCAAAATGTTGCATAGTTGATTGTTGATTGCTAATTATGTGCCATATTTGGTAAATACTAAGTAGAGGCAACCGATTAAGTCCATTTCAATAGTACTTATTAGTAATAATTTTATGCTTAGATTTCAACTGTTATTTTGCATAAACCACGTTGTAATTTCACTCAGACTGCAGCTTGTAAATCTCAACAACCTTGCCATATACACTGCACTTTTGTTTTCTTTAGCCATACAACTTAGGTACTTTTGGCTTTCTATTCATAGTTGCAAGCTGACTACATTTTGATGCATCATTGCAACACAGCGCATATGAAAGCTAGTTTACTTCATTCAATTCATTTTGTGCATCAACCCGTGTTGGAGTCCAGTTTGACATGCACCATCATGCTTCCCTCTTGACAAGCTGATTGCTTCTTCTTATTGGCTTCAGCTGTTCATTCTACTATACATGGCTCTTGACTGCTTTATCTGTTTTTGTATTTAAGGTGTCTCATATCTGCGGTGCTTCAGCAACTGTCGTCTGCTTATCTACATCATGAACTGTATTTATGCACTATAGTCATCAAAATTCCATACTTCAGGTGATTAATTTTGTGTATTATCGCGACCTATTATGCATATGTTATGAAGACCGCTTTTGTTCACGTGGTTCATCTCAAATTAGCATTTTTGTGAGTTCACAATCAATAGGAACAACTAATTCAGGTGATGAATATTCTTCCACTGTGACTTACGATTGGGTAAAAAGTAGGAAATGAATCAGCAGTGTTAATTTTTTGAAAATATATTTTAACTCTTCTTTCCATTAATTTTGCCAATCATCGGTTGAAGTAGAATCAACTGAAAATAAAGTTAAACCATTTTCTATTTGTTGCTATGTTCTTTGAAATTTCAGACTTGAACTGTCTTCTGTCTTCGTAGATTTAACATTTGTGGCACAACATTTTGTTTCTTTATTTTAGTGTTTGGGATTACTAACAGTACTGCCTTCCTGTCTGTGGCTCATCTTAGGCTCTCATATAGGAGTTTTAATTTCTGGAAAGTATTCATTTTGATTTTTCGTCAATCACATTATTATTAGGTCTAATTTGTGACTAATACTGTGTCAGGAAACATGGTTATTGAGTATTGCAAGTGCTAATACGAACTCAATAAACTTATACATTTACAATCGTAGTTTTAACTGCATCGACTCTACTATTAAATAAAATTTTGCTAGTTATTTTTTATTTTAATTTTACTGGTTCATTTCTGTAAAGTGAGAGTATCCTTTTCTTTTTGTTTTGGTGGTACTTTTGTTGTTTTTTGTGTAATCCTATTATAAGAAGGCAATATTGGGCGAACTTGTTCCACTCTTGCTGACAATGGACCGAGTAGCTATAACGTATAAAAAAGAACCAGTATACCAGGTTTGCTTGAAAAGAATTAACTAGGTTTCTATAAAATTAATTGGATTTTATAAAGTTAATAGAAAATTAATTCATTTTATTAAAATAACAAAGTCTTATAAAAATTAAATAAGATTTATAAAAACTAAATAAGCATATTGATACCCCCACTGTGAGGTCATGGCATGCTCCAATGATTCTGTTTTCCCAAGCAAGGTGTAAAGACCCGCAAATTCCCACCCTTTGAATCGACCATAAACCACACAGGTCTGACCCAAAAGGTGAAAATCTATGAATACTTTAACTTTGGGCATACAACACAACAGAACAAAAACACAGACTTTTATAACATCAATAATAAATGTTACATCAGAGTACAGAATATATCAGAGTACATCGATAAATAATACAGCGGAAGAAACATTTAAATTAAATACATTGCAGCGGAACTAATCTTAGCGGAAGGCCATCAATATTCTGGACCCGGCTTCAGACTTCAATCCAGGATCCTGCTTAACTATATCTGCAAAAGACTACTCGACTGCCCGTGTGGAAAGAGGGCACCCGAGTTTGCAAAGTGAAACAAACTACAGGTCAGTCGTGGGACTGGTGTGAGAATTCTTAACTAGTTTAACTAATATTAATAAGGCAAATCCAAGGACCACGCCGCTAACGCGGAACGGGTTTACTCCAATGGATTGCCGTGCATAATAAAGTAAATCGTTAAACAACGCAATGTCTTTTTGGAAAAATGAAACCATTATAAGACCCAAGTCCCATCACACAATGCAACGCACACCAGAGGATAGGGTTTTACCTTATAATGGTCAAAAGATGCTTGATACGTAAAAAAACGATAGTATTATTAGTGTGTATATGTTTTAAATAAAAACATTTCAATCATAAGTATCAACCCTAGACGGCATGGGTACCTTATATCATGTCGCCAATACTAGTTCTACAATCAAAACCGCAAGGTCGTATTGGAAATTGGATTTCCATCATGAGTCGAGGCTAAGGGCAAGCTCCTCTCCGATTCGAGACACTCTAGCAAATGCCTCGGGATCCCCCGCAGTGAACCCTTGGATGTTCAGGGCCGGTCCCCGCCTATCGGCAGTGGATTAGTTATGCCTGAACACACGCTTCCCGGTTCCTTTGAACCTATAATATGACCACTATCGGCCTATAAAAATCCGAGGCGCCTCAAAATCCATCATCCACATAAGTAAAATGTCAGGGCTGGTAGGTCACTGACACCACTCTAGCTAGAAAGAAACGTGTGCACTCCCTGCAGTCCTAATCCCGTTTTTGACTCATACCGGGGTGTGAGGCTCGCGAAGTCCCGTTATACACAAAGCTATGCCAAAACAGGTTATGCTTTGATCATCAGTCACAAGGCCTGCTTTTCAACAAAGCCTTGATCATTGCATCTTAGCATGCCACATCATCACTCCATATCACACTACCAATCCTTTGCCGAAATATATAAACGGGTGTTAAGCAAGAGAATAAATTCTCCGCCACCAACATCCATACATTCGACAGAAGATTAATAACATGATATATAATGGAGTACGATGTCAGACACACAATCCATTTATAAGCTTATGCTCTGGGTCTGAGCGAAAGCCAAACCCGTACAAATCAACACTACGTCCGGGCAACTCCTACTATTACCTTATCATGGTAGCGAGCCATTCTAATGCAACAGTCACCATCGTCCATTCGATGTGGAGATTTGACGGTCTTCTATCGCCGTCTTCCAATCTTGGATTATTAACGTCGTTTAATTATTTGGAATGAGATGAACTCGGGCTTTCCAAATAATCCTCGTATATATACATACATATATATATATATATATTTAAAATCTTTCTTACACATTAATAATTATTTTTATTAACGCTTCATTCCTATTTTAATTATTTAAAATAATTAAATTTTTATATAACGACGCCTTAAGTCCATGGGCGACTATGGCGCTGAATTCAACCAATTTTGATTTTCACATTTACCAGAATCTAACCGTTGGATCTTAACGTAATATATATCGTTGGAAAGATTTTTCCAAGACGGTCCTAACGGTTTCCGACGGTCGGATCTTCTTGTATAGTCATTTAAAAGTTCGATTTCAAAACGCGAACTACCACGCCCTATTCGTTTAATTTTAATTACATTTATATATAAATATATAAACATAAACCGTTTAAATCTTTATTATAATGAATATTCCCAATCTTCATCCTTTTATTTCTTTTTATATAGTAAATTGTAAATCATACTTGAATGGTGAATTCTTCCTTTTTAGTTCCTTTAATTTCTTTAATTTACGGTAAAATGTAAATTTTATTTCATCGTTCTTAAGTACATATAAAAATATAAATTTTATTTACAAATGTAAATCCTACTTTTTATTTACATTATAAAGATGTAATCTTTGTTTACAATGTAAATCCATACATTCATTTCATAGAATAAAATGAAATTTCATTCATGCGGGTTAAATTCATTCAAAATTTACATAATAATATGTAATCTATTTCATATGATGAAAATTCATTCATAAATTACATGTAAAAATGTAATTTACTTTATGCGGACTAATTTCATTCATAAAATAAAATGTAATTTATTTCATGCGATCTTAACTCATTGAAACGACCCGCAAATCCGAGCTATCTGAGTTGACTAAATACACCACACGTCCAACCCAAATAACACAGAAATACGACTCATTGTTAGAAAGAAGTTAGAGGGTGAGAATAGATAAGATAGAAAACTTAGAATAGAAGAAAACAAAGATCACAAACTCACAGCGGAACGAATAAAATATATTATATAACATAAGCTTTGAAATACAAATCTGTTTTGTACATACATACATACCATCATCAGAGTACACATAACACTTGATCCAGCGGAAGTAACTTTAAATAACTAACGTTGAAGCCTCCTGCTTCAAGCTCCTCCAAGTGTATCTGTAAAAGCCTGAAACACTTGACTGCCCGAACAAATTTGGGCACCCAAGAGTTTAGGAAAAACAAAACAAAATAAACTCTGGGTCAGTCATGGGACTGGTGTGAGTAAACTCCAACCACTTGTTTAACTTTAAAAATCCTTCCAAAAGAAAAGATAATAGTAAGACCAGCCCACACATAAACACGGACGGTTTTTACCTTACTATAACCCAAAATACTTTGATACGAAATCCAGTGATATTATAATAATGTCTACATCAAGTAAATAACCAAATAGCAGAACGCTTGCATCTCACGCTCCACATATATTATAAAATCAAAAACCCGCATGGCGCTTATTGGAGATTGGATTTCCAACACGACAAGGTATGGGACCACCTTCCGATGATGTATCTCTAGAGAGGAATACACTGGGTTCAACAAGAACATCTTGCAACCCGGCCCACACATGACCGACCACTCATTTCGCTTGAGTGTATCGAATGTATATCACCAACGGTTGGACTCAAACCACCGTTTCCCGAATGGGCAGAATCGATAGATTTAGAAACAAAAGGAATTTCTCTAGATAGGTGATTATACACCCTAATGGGTGCGACCCACATAGCCATGCTGCCTGCCCGATTTTTGTCACTTCCTGGTTGTTGAGGCCTGAGGCTACGCATACTTACCATTCATCAATAACACAATCACTTTGAATGCCACATCGTCAGATCCGTTAATCACTAGTTGAGTTTGCACAAATATTCTGGATATTATGCTAAGGGATAAATCCGTTGCAACCATATATATTCATACAGACCAACCCATTTGATCATTGGAAATACTCTGTCAGACATTCGTCCATATTACGTTCGTTCTGGTACTGAACGAAACCGAAGGTACTATTTCTATAAATAGAAAAGCCCTTGCACTTCACTTCGTCTTCAATATATTCAGCATACTTGGTTCGCAACGCTTATGCCAATACGGAGTGGTTCTTCGGATAATAATCCAACCGGTCTCTCCATATTGACAACGATGGTCAAAAACTTCGATAGTCTGTGATTTAACTATCGAATAAAAACAAGTGTTCAATCAACATAACAAACAAATCACTGGCTCTTTAATTGATATTCTATTAATTAAATTTCTTCTCCATTTTTCTCAATCAATATTTGTTTACCAAATATTTCAATAATCAATCTTGGCCCTTTACGCTATTTTTGATTTCATTTCCTTATCGAATTCTATATATATCGATATATAGATTTCTAATTGTCAAATTTCTTAAAAATATTCTAACTCCTTAAATTCCCAGAAAAATTCGCCATAACCTCCCCTGTATCGGGAGCATCGGGAAATTTCAAATAGCATCCCGGTATCTTCTAATCTCAAAAGAAAAAGAAAAAGCCAAGCGGCTTGCCGATACGGCGCATAAAATCTTATATATGAATTAAACATGTACCTTATTGTCGGGCACATACATTAAAAATCTTCATATACTCCATCCCATACCTGTCTAACACTTGTTCACCTGTTTTCCATTCAGTTAACTCAATCCAATCGTTTGAATTCAGTCTCGCTCATTTATTCTTTAATTAGTCATTTTGCCTATTTCACTTCTTCGTTTGAACATAGCACGTTCAAATAAAATGTTTAACTCGCTCACGACCAAATTGAATTTCAATTTCAATTCTAGTTCTCTTTTCTATTTCGAATATAAATTCTCAAATCGAATTCACTTATTAAAACTCAATATTCATTCGAAATCTCATTAACTAATTTCTATTCAATTTAGTTAATTCTATTCAATAAATCAAAATCTGGTTTCTGTTTCAAAAATCCTGTTCATTTACACATTTGTATTCGCATATATTTTGCAACTCAACTCTGAGATTTTCTAAATCGAAGCTTCAGATTTTATTTGCTTAAAAATCCTTTTATAATATTAAATAAACCGTTATGGTTTTAAAACGATTCTGGCGCTGCTTTTCTGAAAATTTTATTTTGACATATCTAAAAATCTATACGACGAAATTCAGATTTTTCTCCTTCATTAGAAAACTATTATCAAATCGGTCCTGACGTTTCTTGTTTCAAAGAATTCCGACTTCAATTGAGTCCTGTATACTCAATTGAAGTTCGAATCGCTATTTTACGAACTGCAGCGCTGCGGCGAGTTCGTTTTAATTATATTTATATATATAAAACCCTTTAAACTTCTTTAAAATGAATTCAACTCTGTTTAGCTCTATTTGAATTCTTGATTCAAATTCCAATCTCACTTTTGAATTCTACATTTCAAATCCAAATCCCTTTTCTATTTGATATTCAAATTCAATACTTAAATTCCTATTTGAATTCCCTATATTCAAATTCAATACTTGAATTCCTTTGAATTCTTTTATTCAAACTTTATATTTAAATTCCCTTGGAACTTCTATATTTCCATTTCTATATTTGAATTCTATTGAAGTTCAAATATTCAAACTCCTTTTTAAATTCTATATTCAAAATTCCATAGTTTAAGACCCATTTGAATTTCATATTCAAATCCCATAGATCAAATCCTATTTAAATTCAATTTGAATCTCTTATATTCAAATTTCATTTTCCATTTGAATTCTAATATTCAAATTCGTTTCCAGCCCCATTTGAATTCTAATATTCACACTCATTTTTAATACCATTTGAATTTCTTCACTCAAATCCATTTGAATTCCCTTGAATTCAAATTCCATTTCAAAACCATTTGGATTTCCTATTTTGAAATCCTATTTGAAATTCTATTTCCCATTTCTACTTTGAAATCCTATTTCAAAGTTTATTTCAAATTCTATTTTCAAATTCGATATTCAAATCTCTATTTGAATTTCTATATTCAATTCCATGTTCAAATTCAATACTTGAATTTCTATTCAAATCTCTATTCAAATTCCATATTTGAATTTCATTTCAAAACTCTAGTCAAATTTCACAATTCTTCTTTTGAAATTCTATATTTCAAATCTTATTCGATTTTTCTTTGAAATTCTATATTTCAAAGTCTGTTCAATTCTTCTTTGAAATTCTATATTTCAAATCTATTTGAATTTCTTTATTCGAATTCCTTTGAATTCAAATTTTATTTTAAATCTCCCGAATTCAAATTCTATTTTTTCATTGTAATTTCGTCTATTCAAATTCTATTTGAACTGCTATTTGAATTTCTAATATTCAATCTCCTTTTAAAATTCAAATATTTAAACTCCTTTAAAAACTGAAATGTTATACTCAAATTTCATTTACATATTTACAATCCCATTTCAAATCTTATTTATATTTTCTTCTGAATTTCAAATATCCCAACTCCTTTCAAATCTTTAAATTCTATTTAAATTTCCACTTAAAAATTCTTTTTCAAGTTCTATTTTGAAATTTCATTTCAAAATTTAATTTCACACTTGTATTTCTATTTCTGAACTATCGAATGATAATTCTTTTCACTTCATTTATAACTTCGTTATAAAAGAACTATTTATAAACTTCGTTTATAAAGAACTACTTGTTTTATTTTTCAAAACAAGTTTATATTTTATATTTCCATTAAAAATTCAAATTCTATTTAAAAATAGAATTTCCCTTTTTAAATTTCAAATATCCTTTTTACGATATTTTAAAATATCATTACTTAAGCCCAGTGATATTTAAACACACAAAGCAACGAATTATTATTTTTCTAACACATCATATATAACAATATATATGGAAACAAATAACCAAACAGATAATATTTTTTTTTTTGAGGAATCCAGTTGGATTCCTCCAACCTGTTTTCCTGCATCCACAGATGTTAGCACATAAATAATACCCATTCTGCTTCGTGGCAGAATATCACGGTATAGAAGGTCATCCACTAATCATAGCGTGGGGCGTATAGGGTAATCATCCGCTATGAAACTGCGGGCATCCGCTAATGAGACTGCGGGAATCCAACCAACCAATCAACCCAATATATATATATATATAGCCTAAATAACTAATATATATAAAACAACCAGAAAGCATGCACACAAGCAACAAACAATTATTTTTAATAAAAATAATTCTAAAGGTGAGTGAGATTTACTCACCTGATTTGCAGTTGTTGAATATCCTGTTTATCTCCAAATTACCGACTACTACTGTTCTCAAATGAAATTCGAACCTGCGATAATTTTATTTAAATTTACCGATTAACTATTTATTTATTTAAATTAACTATCTAAATAAATAATTGACTTTCCTATATTTTTTCTTCTTCCGGTTACTAAATTAAATTTAGCTTAACAAATAATTAAACTAATCTATACTGATGTACTAATTTAATCTATACAAGAAAACATTAACTAAGTATACTAAAAATTTAACACAGATTTATACCTTTCCTTTGTAATTCCAGAAAGACTATTTCTTCCTTATCCTTGCAAACGTATGAACTTGCTTTCTTCCTTAACCTACTATCAATACCCAGTCCGCTGAACTTCCCATTTTTCCTCTTAGAGCTCACCCATCTTTCATCAGTAACCTGTCGCCATTCTTCAATTTCCGTCCTCGACATCAACAGGACCAATCACCAAAACTACTGACGCCCTTTCGCCACCAACCCTCACCAAATCCCACCGCTCGAAATTCCTTCAACCTGTACATCCAACGCACAACTCGAGTCCCCTAAAACACCATCGCATAGTTCCTTGATCCCTAACTTCAAATCAGAAACCTCCACAACCAACGCTGACATCATCAACCCCTTTACCATCGCAACCCAACACCCAGTTAATTCATCACCGTTATTCCCAAAGCCACCCTAAACCGCAGGCCCTAGAAAGCTAGAATTTTGAAGCCGCACAAACCTACAACGATCGCATGAACAACCGACAGTAACGAGATGAAATAGGGGTTTTGAGGGATTCGATTGTTATTTCAACGACTTCGATTTCACCCCCTTTTGGTTTTAAAGCTGATTTCGACTTTGATTTGAAGGATTCGGGTTGGGTTTTTGAAAGTGTCGGCCATTTTTATTTTGAGTTTCGGTTCGAATTGCAGAAGGAAAAATAATTGAGGAAAGCAAGAGAATTAAAAAGGGGAGAGACATTTTCACTTGGCTTGAAGCCTTCGATTTCTGCAAATGAAACGAAGGGGGAACGAGTATAAATAGGCGAGAGGGAGACAAGATGTACATACGCCATTAATTTCCGGTTTCCCAGTTTTAGAAGACAGGCGACAAACTTTTGAGCTCGAGGCAAATATAGGTATTGCGAATTTAAGTTTAGGGTGACGATATAAAAGAAGTAGGTCGGCCGAATTTAATTCCTTTGATTTGATTTAGTTTAATTAAATAATAAAATATTTCACGGTCCCTTAAATTCAAATCTCGGACCACTATTAAATCGTAACGAGTAACGTTGCTAATGTTATTCACTATTCTAAATTCAACGGAATGAGTTCTGAAATTTAATTGTGAGAAGATGACAATTTGAATTAACGATTTAAATTAAACTCGATTTAAAATATAAATTGATTTCAGACAATTAAATCCGCCGATAATAAATTACTATTATCGTTTTTAATTCAAATAAAATTCATATACATCATTTTGACTCCAGTTTAACTTTTAATCAAATTCAGATTCTCGTATTATTATAATTATTTCAGATTAAATAAATATATGTGTATATTCAAAATAAAATCATATATCGATTGGTATTATCAACCACCATATTTAAAACCATATTAAATATTAAAATTAATCGTTCAAAAACCTGGGTCGTTACATTCTTCCCCCCTTAAAATAATTTCGTCCTCGAAATTGCTAAGGTAGGAAAAAGGGTACAAATCTATTTCTTTCCCACATCTCACTTATGTTGAAACTCAACTTCTCATATTTCTATGACTTTATTTTCAACCAAAACCTTTGGTCTTCTTCCTTTCATATGCCTTCACATTCAATTCATATTTATTTCAATTTATTTCAATAAATCTATTTAAATTGATTCTAATCAATTTATTCACTTCGACCCATTTAACTGGCTTAAGTTAAATTCCAATTCCAGAATTCAATTCCCAGGGTTTTCTTTATAAATATATACTTATATTTATTTCCATCTAAAACTCAAAACATTTGAACATTCAAACCAATTTTTTTTCTTTCACACCAATCTCCATCAAAAACTTTTTCTAAGGTAGCAATTCATCACTCAGGAACTCGAAAATGAACACTGATGATGTCGCGACTATCATCAGAATTATTTCCCAGCCACTGAAGTGAGTTCAGTGCTTTAAAAATTTTAAAACCCAATCTAAAATGATTTTAAATCAAAAATCCTTCCAAACAAAGCTATATTATTTTAATATACTTTGAAAAATAAATTTCAACTTCCCAGGATTTTAAATTCTTAATTCTGGTTTGAATTTAATTCTAATTCATCTCATTTGTATATTTAATTCCTATACAAATTCTATTCTGGTTATAAATAACCATTCTAATTTATAATCTCATTTCATTATAAAGTCAACATCCAACACATCCATATAATATAATAATTTCAGAAAATTACTCTTTCTATATCAAAATAGAATTTTGGGTAAAATTATTTCATTTACCCACTTTAAAACAATATCGTGTCGAATTCTCTGTTCAAGTGCTTATAAATTCCTATCGACTTCGTGGCGTCCCACGATTCGACCAGAATTCATAAACCACTCAACAGATTAGCCAACACAATATAAAACAACTTTTATATCAATTTACAAATACGCTCTCTCGTATATGTATACACTCAACTCATTCTAGGGTACTACTGACCCTATCTCTAATGAGCACATGTCCCACAAGCCTAGGTGTTCACTCAACCTAAGCTCTGATACCAACTGTAATGGGTCTAGGCTTTGCAACCATCAACCACTGGGCTAACCTCCCAGCGTGGCACTACAGAGATACCTCAGAACTGCTTTTACGGCCAGCCTCTCGACTCGACCAACCCACATTGTCGGGAGATGTAGGGGTAAGAGTCTCCCGTTCGCCACCAAACGCGAAGCGAGAACCCCCTATCATCCGTACCAATTAAGCAACCAGCTCTGATACCAACTGAAACGACCCGCAAATCCGAGCTATCTGAGTTGACTAAATACACCACACGTCCAACCCAAATAACACAGAAATACGACTCATTGTTAGAAAGAAGTTAGAGGGTGAGAATAGATAAGATAGAAAACTTAGAATAGAAGAAAACAAAGATCACAAACTCACAGCGGAACGAATAAAATATATTATATAACATAAGCTTTGAAATACAAATCTGTTTTGTACATACATACATACCATCATCAGAGTACACATAACACTTGATCCAGCGGAAGTAACTTTAAATAACTAACGTTGAAGCCTCCTGCTTCAAGCTCCTCCAAGTGTATCTGTAAAAGCCTGAAACACTTGACTGCCCGAACAAATTTGGGCACCCAAGAGTTTAGGAAAAACAAAACAAAATAAACTCTGGGTCAGTCATGGGACTGGTGTGAGTAAACTCCAACCACTTGTTTAACTTTAAAAATCCTTCCAAAAGAAAAGATAATAGTAAGACCAGCCCACACATAAACACGGACGGTTTTTACCTTACTATAACCCAAAATACTTTGATACGAAATCCAGTGATATTATAATAATGTCTACATCAAGTAAATAACCAAATAGCAGAACGCTTGCATCTCACGCTCCACATATATTATAAAATCAAAAACCCGCATGGCGCTTATTGGAGATTGGATTTCCAACACGACAAGGTATGGGACCACCTTCCGATGATGTATCTCTAGAGAGGAATACACTGGGTTCAACAAGAACATCTTGCAACCCGGCCCACACATGACCGACCACTCATTTCGCTTGAGTGTATCGAATGTATATCACCAACGGTTGGACTCAAACCACCGTTTCCCGAATGGGCAGAATCGATAGATTTAGAAACAAAAGGAATTTCTCTAGATAGGTGATTATACACCCTAATGGGTGCGACCCACATAGCCATGCTGCCTGCCCGATTTTTGTCACTTCCTGGTTGTTGAGGCCTGAGGCTACGCATACTTACCATTCATCAATAACACAATCACTTTGAATGCCACATCGTCAGATCCGTTAATCACTAGTTGAGTTTGCACAAATATTCTGGATATTATGCTAAGGGATAAATCCGTTGCAACCATATATATTCATACAGACCAACCCATTTGATCATTGGAAATACTCTGTCAGACATTCGTCCATATTACGTTCGTTCTGGTACTGAACGAAACCGAAGGTACTATTTCTATAAATAGAAAAGCCCTTGCACTTCACTTCGTCTTCAATATATTCAGCATACTTGGTTCGCAACGCTTATGCCAATACGGAGTGGTTCTTCGGATAATAATCCAACCGGTCTCTCCATATTGACAACGATGGTCAAAAACTTCGATAGTCTGTGATTTAACTATCGAATAAAAACAAGTGTTCAATCAACATAACAAACAAATCACTGGCTCTTTAATTGATATTCTATTAATTAAATTTCTTCTCCATTTTTCTCAATCAATATTTGTTTACCAAATATTTCAATAATCAATCTTGGCCCTTTACGCTATTTTTGATTTCATTTCCTTATCGAATTCTATATATATCGATATATAGATTTCTAATTGTCAAATTTCTTAAAAATATTCTAACTCCTTAAATTCCCAGAAAAATTCGCCATAACCTCCCCTGTATCGGGAGCATCGGGAAATTTCAAATAGCATCCCGGTATCTTCTAATCTCAAAAGAAAAAGAAAAAGCCAAGCGGCTTGCCGATACGGCGCATAAAATCTTATATATGAATTAAACATGTACCTTATTGTCGGGCACATACATTAAAAATCTTCATATACTCCATCCCATACCTGTCTAACACTTGTTCACCTGTTTTCCATTCAGTTAACTCAATCCAATCGTTTGAATTCAGTCTCGCTCATTTATTCTTTAATTAGTCATTTTGCCTATTTCACTTCTTCGTTTGAACATAGCACGTTCAAATAAAATGTTTAACTCGCTCACGACCAAATTGAATTTCAATTTCAATTCTAGTTCTCTTTTCTATTTCGAATATAAATTCTCAAATCGAATTCACTTATTAAAACTCAATATTCATTCGAAATCTCATTAACTAATTTCTATTCAATTTAGTTAATTCTATTCAATAAATCAAAATCTGGTTTCTGTTTCAAAAATCCTGTTCATTTACACATTTGTATTCGCATATATTTTGCAACTCAACTCTGAGATTTTCTAAATCGAAGCTTCAGATTTTATTTGCTTAAAAATCCTTTTATAATATTAAATAAACCATTATGGTTTTAAAACGATTCTGGCGCTGCTTTTCTGAAAATTTTATTTTGACATATCTAAAAATCTATACGACGAAATTCAGATTTTTCTCCTTCATTAGAAAACTATTATCAAATCGGTCCTGACGTTTCTTGTTTCAAAGAATTCCGACTTCAATTGAGTCCTGTATACTCAATTGAAGTTCGAATCGCTATTTTACGAACTGCAGCGCTGCGGCGAGTTCGTTTTAATTATATTTATATATATAAAACCCTTTAAACTTCTTTAAAATGAATTCAACTCTGTTTAGCTCTATTTGAATTCTTGATTCAAATTCCAATCTCACTTTTGAATTCTACATTTCAAATCCAAATCCCTTTTCTATTTGATATTCAAATTCAATACTTAAATTCCTATTTGAATTCCCTATATTCAAATTCAATACTTGAATTCCTTTGAATTCTTTTATTCAAACTTTATATTTAAATTCCCTTGGAACTTCTATATTTCCATTTCTATATTTGAATTCTATTGAAGTTCAAATATTCAAACTCCTTTTTAAATTCTATATTCAAAATTCCATAGTTTAAGACCCATTTGAATTTCATATTCAAATCCCATAGATCAAATCCTATTTAAATTCAATTTGAATCTCTTATATTCAAATTTCATTTTCCATTTGAATTCTAATATTCAAATTCGTTTCCAGCCCCATTTGAATTCTAATATTCACACTCATTTTTAATACCATTTGAATTTCTTCACTCAAATCCATTTGAATTCCCTTGAATTCAAATTCCATTTCAAAACCATTTGGATTTCCTATTTTGAAATCCTATTTGAAATTCTATTTCCCATTTCTACTTTGAAATCCTATTTCAAAGTTTATTTCAAATTCTATTTTCAAATTCGATATTCAAATCTCTATTTGAATTTCTATATTCAATTCCATGTTCAAATTCAATACTTGAATTTCTATTCAAATCTCTATTCAAATTCCATATTTGAATTTCATTTCAAAACTCTAGTCAAATTTCACAATTCTTCTTTTGAAATTCTATATTTCAAATCTTATTCGATTTTTCTTTGTAATTCTATATTTCAAAGTCTGTTCAATTCTTCTTTGAAATTCTATATTTCAAATCTATTTGAATTTCTTTATTCGAATTCCTTTGAATTCAAATTTTATTTTAAATCTCCCGAATTCAAATTCTATTTTTTCATTGTAATTTCGTCTATTCAAATTCTATTTGAACTGCTATTTGAATTTCTAATATTCAATCTCCTTTTAAAATTCAAATATTTAAACTCCTTTAAAAACTGAAATGTTATACTCAAATTTCATTTACATATTTACAATCCCATTTCAAATCTTATTTATATTTTCTTCTGAATTTCAAATATCCCAACTCCTTTCAAATCTTTAAATTCTATTTAAATTTCCACTTAAAAATTCTTTTTCAAGTTCTATTTTGAAATTTCATTTCAAAATTTAATTTCACACTTGTATTTCTATTTCTGAACTATCGAATGATAATTCTTTTCACTTCATTTATAACTTCGTTATAAAAGAACTATTTATAAACTTCGTTTATAAAGAACTACTTGTTTTATTTTTCAAAACAAGTTTATATTTTATATTTCCATTAAAAATTCAAATTCTATTTAAAAATAGAATTTCCCTTTTTAAATTTCAAATATCCTTTTTACGATATTTTAAAATATCATTACTTAAGCCCAGTGATATTTAAACACACAAAGCAACGAATTATTATTTTTCTAACACATCATATATAACAATATATATGCAAACAAATAACCAAACAGATAATATATTTTTTTTTGAGGAATCCAGTTGGATTCCTCCAACCTGTTTTCCTGCATCCACAGATGTTAGCACATAAATAATACCCATTCTGCTTCGTGGCAGAATATTGCGGTATAGAAGGTCATCCACTAATCATAGCGTGGGGCGTATAGGGTAATCATCCGCTATGAAACTGCGGGCATCCGCTAATGAGACTGCGGGAATCCAACCAACCAATCAACCCAATATATATATATATATATATATAGCCTAAATAACTAATATATATAAAACAACCAGAAAGCATGCACACAAGCAACAAACAATTATTTTTAATAAAAATAATTCTAAAGGTGAGTGAGATTTACTCACCTGATTTGCAGTTGTTGAATATCCTGTTTATCTCCAAATTACCGACTACTACTGTTCTCAAATGAAATTCGAACCTGCGATAATTTTATTTAAATTTACCGATTAACTATTTATTTATTTAAATTAACTATCTAAATAAATAATTGACTTTCCTATATTTTTTCTTCTTCCGGTTACTAAATTAAATTTAGCTTAACAAATAATTAAACTAATCTATACTGATGTACTAATTTAATCTATACAAGAAAACATTAACTAAGTATACTAAAAATTTAACACAGATTTATACCTTTCCTTTGTAATTCCAAAAAGACTATTTCTTCCTTATCCTTGCAAACGTATGAACTTGCTTTCTTCCTTAACCTACTATCAATACCCAGTCCGCTGAACTTCCCATTTTTCCTCTTAGAGCTCACCCATCTTTCATCAGTAACCTGTCGCCATTCTTCAATTTCCGTCCTCGACATCAACAGGACCAATCACCAAAACTACTGACGCCCTTTCGCCACCAACCCTCACCAAATCCCACCGCTCGAAATTCCTTCAACCTGTACATCCAACGCACAACTCGAGTCCCCTAAAACACCATCGCATAGTTCCTTGATCCCTAACTTCAAATCAGAAACCTCCACAACCAACGCTGACATCATCAACCCCTTTACCATCGCAACCCAACACCCAGTTAATTCATCACCGTTATTCCCAAAGCCACCCTAAACCGCAGGCCCTAGAAAGCTAGAATTTTGAAGCCGCACAAACCTACAACGATCGCATGAACAACCGACAGTAACGAGATGAAATAGGGGTTTTGAGGGATTCGATTGTTATTTCAACGACTTCGATTTCACCCCCTTTTGGTTTTAAAGCTGATTTCGACTTTGATTTGAAGGATTCGGGTTGGGTTTTTGAAAGTGTCGGCCATTTTTATTTTGAGTTTCGGTTCGAATTGCAGAAGGAAAAATAATTGAGGAAAGCAAGAGAATTAAAAAGGGGAGCGACATTTTCACTTGGCTTGAAGCCTTCGATTTCTGCAAATGAAACGAAGGGGGAACGAGTATAAATAGGCGAGAGGGAGACAAGATGTACATACGCCATTAATTTCCGGTTTCCCAGTTTTAGAAGACAGGCGACAAACTTTTGAGCTCGAGGCAAATATAGGTATTGCGAATTTAAGTTTAGGGTGACGATATAAAAGAAGTAGGTCGGCCGAATTTAATTCCTTTGATTTGATTTAGTTTAATTAAATAATAAAATATTTCACGGTCCCTTAAATTCAAATCTCGGACCACTATTAAATCGTAACGAGTAACGTTGCTAATGTTATTCACTATTCTAAATTCAACGGAATGAGTTCTGAAATTTAATTGTGAGAAGATGACAATTTGAATTAACGATTTAAATTAAACTCGATTTAAAATATAAATTGATTTCAGACAATTAAATCCGCCGATAATAAATTACTATTATCGTTTTTAATTCAAATAAAATTCATATACATCATTTTGACTCCAGTTTAACTTTTAATCAAATTCAGATTCTCGTATTATTATAATTATTTCAGATTAAATAAATATATGTGTATATTCAAAATAAAATCATATATCGATTGGTATTATCAACCACCATATTTAAAACCATATTAAATATTAAAATTAATCGTTCAAAAACCTGGGTCGTTACACTCATTCATAAAATGCATATACGAATGTATTTTATTTCATGAGGTCTTAATTCCTTCATAAAATACATATAAAAATGTATTTCATTTCATGCAGTCTGAATTTCTTTAAATTACATTATAAAATAATGTAACTTATTCTACGGTAAATTTTCTTTTTATTAATATCATAAATAATTATCCTACGATATCATTCTTTTATCTTAACATTATAAATAATGTTAATTTCCTACAGTGTAAATCCCCTTTTTATTTACATTATAAAATAATGCAAAATTATCCTATGTTGTGATTACTATATAATTTACATTAAAAATAATGTAAAATGGACATACGGAGAAATTACTTTTATTACTAACATAAAAATGTTAATTTCATCTTGCGGTGAATTCCTATTTTATATTTACAAATGTAAATTTTGTCTTGCGGTGTAAATTCATATATACATTCAATTGGAAAATGTAATTCTTATCATATAATATAAATTCACATTTTAATTATGCATAAAATGTCAGCTTAATCATATGGTGCAAACCACAACTTATTTTACATTAAAATAAATGTAACTACCATTTAAATGTTAATTCATGTTCTAACTCACCTTAGAAAAATGAAAATTTTATTTCACCGCAAAATCCTACTTTTTATTTACAATTAAAAAAATGTAAATTTTGGTTCATGTCAACGTCCTATCGTCTACAAATGTGAATCTTGATATACGAGAAAATTCACCTTTTAATTACAAAGAAAGAAAAATGTAATTTTAACAAACTATATAATTTCATTTTATAATTTACATATAAAATGTAAATTTGACATACGATGAAATTTCTAAATATATTAACATGAAATAAAATGTTAACTAACATACGATGAAATTACTTATTTCTAGCATTAAAAAATGTTAAATTTCTCATACGATGTAATTTTTAACATTAACAAAAATATTAAATTTGTCATACGATGAAATTTCTAATTTTTAACATTAACAAAAATGTTAAATTTGTCATACGTTGAAATTTCTAATTTTTAATATTAACAAAAATGTTAAATTTCCCTACATTTCAATTTTACATAATAAAATGTAAAATCTAACACTAGTCGCATTCTTATTTTATTTGCACCAAATAATATGTAAATTGAAATTTCTTTTTAATATTAACATTAAAAATGTTAATTTATACATGCGGTTAAATTACTTTTTAATATTAACATTAAAATGTTAATGTCATCATATGGTTAAACATTAAAAATAAATAATGTAAATCTTCATACGTTGAAGTATTCTTATTATTAACATTAAATAATGTTAATTTTATCATACGTTGAATTACTTATCATTAACATTAAAAATATTAATTTCATCCCACGTTGTAATTTTTATAATATTAATATTAAAAATGTTAATTTACATAAGTGGTGAGTTTTATAACGTTAACATTACAAATGTTGATTTACATATGTGGTGAACTTTACTTTTTATTAACATTTTTTAAAAAAAAAATGTTAATCTTCATGCATTGCAAATGCTTCTTATTAACATCAAAAATGATGTTAATCTCTCAACAATGTAAGTTACTTATTATTAATATCAAATTTTTCCCCATTTCAATTTTACATAAGAAGAGAATATAAATCTCATCACAAGTAGCATTCTTAATTTATTTGCATCAAATAAATTGTAAATTTTCATCACATCGCATGACCACACATCCAAACATAACCACAAATCCAAATCCAATATCTAGCATCCAGGTGATTACAAGGTGATGTTATAACTGGGCATTAGTAAAATCAACATGGTGTAATTAAATAAAGAACATATAAATAATTTTAATTAATTTTTAATTCAGATTTAAACCTGAAATTTCAGGTCTAATCACATAGCATTATAGACAATTCCGATTTCACGTCATATGTTATGATCGGTTTAGATCTATGTTTAAATATCATGTCGTATCGGTTCTACTGTTAATAATCATAGAAATAATAATAAAATAAATTAAATTAAATAAAAATAAAATTCTCACAGTGGTCTAGTCTGAAAAGATGACTCGGGTTCAATCAGATCCGGTGTTCGTATTCAATTTGATTTCAGATCTGGAATGATTCGAATAAAAATTCATATGAAAAATCAAATTCAGGCTTTTAACAACTGGCTGTGCAACACTTAAAAGCATGGGGAAATCTGAAGCGAAAACTACCTTAGAACATTCAAAACTTTGATTGCGATTTTCTGGAGTTGTAGTTGACGAAACGACGAGCCGTTTGTTGGAGAAGGACCGGCTACAAGAGATCTTTGATCGGCCTGAAGGTGGTGAGGTGCGGTCGACGGCGTAGGGCCCGGTCGACAGAAAACGGCGGCGGCTTTGAGGGCTTGGTGGCGGCGCTACAGTGCATGGTTTGAGGTGATTCTTGTCGGAGATCGAAGAGCTCGCGAAGAGCTTCGAAATGAGTACTCACACGCTAATTTTCGTTGAGAAATGAAAGAGTTATGAGGGTTTGAAGAATCGGCCATGAATGGGTTCAGAAATGAAGAAGATGCGGCTGTAGGAAGAAGGATGAACAGTAATTCCGAATATTATAATAATATATTAGGGTTAACTAATTATGTAATTAGCCCGTTAAGGCCCGTTTTGGTCCGAACTCCGATTTAGGCCTACTTACTGTCGTTCTTAAGGTTTTGAGGCCTTCTGAACACAATGGATCATATTACAGGACCCAATTCCGAAATTTATTATGAGTTTTGGAATAATTATATTATTTTATTAATATTTTAATGTATACCGTACATGAAAATTCACCGAGGTCACAAATTAACTTCAAAAATTCTCGAAAAATATATTTAGCTATGTTTTGATGCTCTGGACCTATGAAAATTAATTTCGTTCAATTCTGAGCTCGTATGAATTTTTATTGAATTTTTAAAGTCAAAAATTTGCCCGCTTACACTGAATAATCAATTATAATTATATTTTAATTCTAAAAATTACCGAAAAATCATTTTTAGCTTTGTTTTGATGATACGAATCCAACAAAATTATTTTCGTCGAATTCTGAGTCTGTTTGAAAAATGACTATTTTTAAGGCCAGTATATTTAATATTAAAAATACATTTTTAAACAAATAATTTCTGAAACTCAAAATATATAAGTGTTTACTGTTTTTCAATGCAGAAACATCATTTCGAACTCAATGGAAGTGGTTTCGAGTCGAAATTCCTACATATGCGAAAAGTAGCATTTTTGACCCTTATAAATTTCATAGCGACCCTCTAAAATTGAATTGGCCATAACTTTTGATTTCCGCTATGAAATTTCGATTTTTCGGGTTCGTTGGAAAGATATTTCTAAATAGATTCTAATATTTTTGGTTTCGCTAAAATCCATTAAATTTTGCATCCTGTACGGTCAGTCAAATTTCAAGTTTGACTTTTCAAACTACCGCGCTATTTCTAACTCTTTTTATAATTAAAATTAAATTATTCATTCTAACTTCGATTTGAATCAAAATTATTTAAAATAGATTATTTTAAATATCAAAACTCATTAAAATCACTTAAAATAAATTTTAAATTGGCTCCAAAATTCAGGGTTGTTACAGTCTCCCCCACTTAAAAACTTTTCGTCCTCGAAAAGGAACGAAGCTAAAAGTGTTTAATTATCCTACCCATTTTTCCACTCTTATTGGTTTGAATAATTTTATAGTTGATTAACTTTCAAATATATAATCTTTTATATATTCAAAATCGTATTTTCCAAAATAGAGTATAATTAATCACAAATACGTATATTATAGGCTTGCTACTCCCAACTCATTCTAGGGCATTACTAACCCTATCTCTAATGAGTTTTCTCATTCTACGATACTGCTGATCCTATCTCTAATGAGTATTCTTATTGGATACTACTAATCCAATCTCTGATGAGTCTTTTGTTCAGTTCTAATGAGTTGTACCCCAAAGATTTGAGCTAACCAAAGCTCTGATACCAACTGTAAAGACCCGCAAATTCCCACCCTTTGAATCGACCATAAACCACACAGGTCTGACCCAAAAGGTGAAAATCTACGAATACTTTAACTTTGGGCATACAACACAACAGAACAAAAACACAGACTTTTATAACATCAATAATAAATGTTACATCAGAGTACAGAATATATCAGAGTACATCGATAAATAATACAGCGGAAGAAACATTTAAATTAAATTAAATACATTGCAGCGGAACTAATCTTAGCGGAAGGCCATCAATATTCTGGACCCGGCTTCAGACTTCAATCCAGGATCCTGCTTAACTATATCTGCAAAAGACTACTCGACTGGCCGTGTGGAAAGAGGGCACCCGAGTTTGCAAAGTGAAACAAACTACAGGTCAGTCGTGGGACTGGTGTGAGAATTCTTAACTAGTTTAACTAATAGTAATAAGGCAAATCCAAGGACCACGCCGCTAACGCGGAACGGGTTTACTCCAATGGATTTCCGTGCATAATAAAGTAAATCGTTAAACAACGCAATGTCTTTTTGGAAAAATGAAACCATTATAAGACCCAAGTCCCATCACACAATGCAATGCACACCAGAGTATAGGGTTTCACCTTATAATGGTCAAAAGATGCTTGATACGTAAAAAAAAACGATAGTATTATTAGTGTGTATATGTTTTAAATAAAAACATTTCAATCATAAGTATCAACCCTAGACGGCATGGGTACCATATATCATGTCGCCAATACTAGTTCTACAATCAAAACCGCAAGGTCGTATTGGAAATTGGATTTCCATCATGATTCGAGGCTAGGGGCAAGCTCCTCTCCGATTCGAGACACTCTAGCAAATGCCTCAGGATCCCCCGTAGTGAACCCTTGGATCTTCAGGGCCGGTCCCCGCCTATCGGCAGTGGATTAGTTATGCCTGAACACACGCTTCCCGGTTCCTTTGAACCTATAATATGACCACTATCGGCCTATAAAAATCCGAGGCGCCTCAAAATCCATCATCCACATAAGTAAAATGTCAGGGCTGGTAGGTCACTGACACCACTCTAGCTAGAAAGAAACGTGTGCACTCCCTGCAGTCCTAATCCCGTTTTTGACTCAAACCGGGGTGTGAGTCTCGCGAAGTCCCGTTATACACAAAGCTATGCCTAAACAGGTTATGCTTTGATCATCAGCCACAAGGCATGCTTTTCAACAAAGCCTTGATCATTGCATCTTAGCATGCCACATCATCACTCCATATCACACTACCAATCCTTTGCCAAAATATATAAACGGGTGTTAAGCAAGAGAATAAATTCTCCGCCACCAACATCCATACATTCGACAGAAGATTAATAACATGATATATAATGGAGTACGATGTCAGACACACAATCCATTTATAAGCTTATGCTCTGGGTCTGAGCGAAAGCCAAACCCGTACAAATCAACACTACGTCCGGGCAACTCCTACTATTACCTTATCATGGTAGCGAGCCATTCTAATGCAACAGTCATCATCGTCCATTCGATGTGGAGATTTGACGGTCTTCTATCGCCGTCTTCCAATCTTGGATTATTAACGTCGTTTAATTATTTGGAATGAGATGAACTCGGGCTTTCCAAATAATCCTCGTATATATACATACATATATATATATATATATATATTTAAAATCTTTCTTACACATTAATAATTATTTTTATTAACGCTTCATTCCTATTTTAATTATTTAAAATAATTAAATTTTTATATAACGACGCCTTAAGTCCATGGGCGACTATGGCGCTGAATTCAACCAATTTTGATTTTCACATTTACCAGAATCTAACCGTTGGATCTTAACGTAATATATATCGTTGGAAAGATTTTTCCAAGACGGTCCTAACGGTTTCCGACGGTCGGATCTTCTTGTATAGTCATTTAAAAGTTCGATTTCAAAACGCAAACTACCACGCCCTATTCGTTTAATTTTAATTACATTTATATATAAATATATAAACATAAACCGTTTAAATCTTTATTATAATGAATATTCCCAATCTTCATCCTTTTATTTCTTTTTATATAGTAAATTGTAAATCATACTTGAATGGTGAATTCTTCCTTTTTAGTTCCTTTAATTTCTTTAATTTACGGTAAAATGTAAATTTTATTTCATCGTTCTTAAGTACATATAAAAATATAAATTTTATTTACAAATGTAAATCCTACTTTTTATTTACATTATAAAGATGTAATCTTTGTTTACAATGTAAATCCATACATTCATTTCATAGAATAAAATGAAATTTCATTCATGCGGGTTAAATTCATTCAAAATTTACATAATAATATGTAATCTATTTCATATGATGAAAATTCATTCATAAATTACATGTAAAAATGTAATTTACTTTATGCGGACTAATTTCATTCATAAAATAAAATGTAATTTATTTCATGCGATCTTAACTCATTCATAAAATGCATATACGAATGTATTTTATTTCATGAGGTCTTAATTCCTTCATAAAATACATATAAAAATGTATTTCATTTCATGCAGTCTGAATTTCTTTAAATTACATTATAAAATAATGTAACTTATTCTACGGTAAATTTTCTTTTTATTAATATCATAAATAATTATCCTACGATATCATTCTTTTATCTTAACATTATAAATAATGTTAATTTCCTACAGTGTAAATCCCCTTTTTATTTACATTATAAAATAATGCAAAATTATCCTATGTTGTGATTACTATATAATTTACATTAAAAATAATGTAAAATGGACATACGGAGAAATTACTTTTATTACTAACATAAAAATGTTAATTTCATCTTGCGATGAATTCCTATTTTATATTTACAAATGTAAATTTTGTCTTGCGGTGTAAATTCATATATACATTCAATTGGAAAATGTAATTCTTATCATATAATATAAATTCACATTTTAATTATGCATAAAATGTCAGCTTAATCATACAGTGCAAACCACATCTTATTTTACATTAAAATAAATGTAACTACCATTTAAATGTTAATTCATGTTCTAACTCACCTTAGAAAAATGAAAATTTTATTTCACCGCAAAATCCTACTTTTTATTTACAATTAAAAAAATGTAAATTTTGGTTCATGTCAACGTCCTATCGTCTACAAATGTGAATCTTGATATACGAGAAAATTCACCTTTTAATTACAAAGAAAGAAAAATGTAATTTTATCAAACCATATAATTTCATTTTATAATTTACATATAAAATGTAAATTTGACATACGATGAAATTTCTAAATATATTAACATGAAATAAAATGTTAACTAACATACGATGAAATTACTTATTTCTAGCATTAAAAAATATTAAATTTCTCATACGATGTAATTTTTAACATTAACAAAAATATTAAATTTGTCATACGATGAAATTTCTAATTTTTAACATTAACAAAAATGTTAAATTTGTCATACGTTGAAATTTCTAATTTTTAACATTAACAAAAATGTTAAATTTCCCTACATTTCAATTTTACATAATAAAATGTAAAATCTAACACTAGTCGCCTTCTTATTTTATTTGCACCAAATAATATGTAAATTGAAATTTCTTTTTAATATTAACATTAAAAATGTTAATTTATACATGCGGTTAAATTACTTTTTAATATTAACATTAAAATGTTAATGTCATCATATGGTTAAACATTAAAAATAAATAATGTAAATCTTCATACGTTGTAAGTATTCTTATTATTAACATTAAATAATGTTAATTTTATCATACGTTGAATTACTTATCATTAACATTAAAAATATTAATTTCATCCCACGTTGTAATTTTTATAATATTAATATTAAAAATGTTAATTTACATAAGTGGTGAGTTTTATAACGTTAACATTACAAATGTTGATTTACATATGTGGTGAACTTTACTTTTTATTAACATTTTTTAAAAAAAAAATGTTAATCTTCATGCATTGCAAATGCTTCTTATTAACATCAAAAATGATGTTAATCTCTCAACAATGTAAGTTACTTATTATTAATATCAACTTTTTCCCCATTTCAATTTTACATAAGAAGAGAATATAAATCTCATCACAAGTAGCATTCATCACAAGTAGCATTCTTAATTTATTTGCATCAAATAAATTGTAAATTTTCATCACATCGCATGACCACACATCCAAACATAACCACAAATCCAAATCCAATATCTAGCATCCAGGTGATTACAAGTTTATGTTATAACTGGGCATTAGTAAAATCAACACGGTGTAATTAAATAAAGAACATATAAATAATTTTAATTAATTTATAATTCAGATTTAAACCTGAAATTTCAGGTCTAATCACATAGCATTATAGACAATTCCGATTTCGCGTCATATGTTATGATCGGTTTAGATCTATGTTTAAATATCATGTCGTATCGGTTCTACTGTTAATAATCATAGAAATAATAATAAAATAAATTAAATAAAATAAAAGTAAAATTCTCACAGTGGTCTAGTCTGAAAAGATGACTCGGGTTCAATCAGATCCGGTGTTCGTATTCAATTTGATTTCAGATCTGGAATGATTCGAATAAAAATTCATATGAAAAATCAAATTCAGGCTTTTAACAACTGGTTGTGCAACACTTAAAAGCGTGGGGAAATCTGAAGCGAAAACTACCTTAGAACGTTCAAAACTTTGATTGCGATTTTCTGGAGTTGTAGTTGACGAAACGACGAGCCGTTTGTTGGAGAAGGACCGGCTACGAGAGATCTTTGATCGGCCTGAAGGTGGTGAGATGCGGTCGACGGCATGGGGCCCGGTCGACAGAAAACGGCGGCGGCTTTGAGGGCTTGGTGGCGGCGCTACAGTGCATGGTTTGAGGTGATTCTTGTCGGAGATCGAAGAGCTCGCGAAGGGCTTCGAAATGAGTACTCACACGCTAATTTTCGTTGAGAAATGAAAGAGTTATGAGGGTTTGAAGAATCGGCCATGAATGGGTTCAGAAATGAAGAAGATGCGGCTGTAGGAAGAAGGATGAACAGTAATTCCGAATATTATAATAATATGTTAGGGTTAACTAATTATGTAATTAGCCCGTTAAGGCCCGTTTTGGTCCGAACTCCGATTTAGGCCAGCTTACTCTCGTTCTTAAGGTTTTGAGGCCTTCTGAACACAACGGAACATATTACAGGACCCAATTCCGAAATTTATTATGAGTTTTGGAATAATTATATTATTTTATTAATATTTTAATGTATACCGTACATGAAAATTCACCGAGGTCACAAATTAACTTCAAAAATTCTCGAAAAATATATTTAGCTATGTTTTGATGCTGTGGACCTAAGAAAATTAATTTCGTTCAATTCTGAGCTCGTATGAATTTTTAATGAATTTTTAAAGTCAAAAATTTGCCCGCTTACACTGAAAAATCAATTATAATTATATTTTAATTCTAAAAATTACCGAAAAATAATTTCTAGATTTGTTTTGATGATACAAATCCAACAAAATTATTTTCGTCGAATTCTGAGACTGTTTGAAAAATGACTATTTTTAAGGCCAGTATATTTAATATTAAAAATACATTTTTAAACAAATAATTTCTGAAACTCAAAATATATAAGTGTTTACTGTTTTTCAATGCAGAAACATCATTTCGAACACAATGGAAGTGGTTTCGAGTCGAAATTCCTACATATGCGAAAAGTAGCATTTTTGACCCGTATAAATTTCATAGCGACCCTCTAAAATTGAATTGGCCATAACTTTTGATTTCCGCTATGAAATTTCGATTTTTTAGATTCGTTGGAAAGATATTTTTAAATAGATTCTAATATTTTTTGTTTCACTAAAATCCGTTAAATTTTGCATCCTGTGCGGTCAGTCAAAGTTCAAGTTTGACTTTTCAAACTACCGCGCTATTTCTAACTCTTTTTATAATTAAAATTAAATTATTCATTCTAACTTCGATTTGAATCAAAATTATTTAAAATAGATTATTTTAAATATCAAAACTCATTAAAATCACTTAAAATAAATTTTAAATTGGCCCCAAAATTCAGGATTGTTACACAAGGCAAGGTGTATTCTGAGGGTTTAAAGATGCAAAAACTGCTCTTTATGCCACTGATGATTTCTACCTTTACTTTTTTGTTCATTTGACACATAAAAATTTGATATAAATACCGAATGAATGCAGTAGAAGGAAATTTAAGCAATGTAATTTTAGATGCGTTTCTGATTATGGCACTTTGTAAAGGGGGTTGCAAGAGCAGGCATTGCTCATTTTGTTCCTCAGCAAGTTTTTTTTTCTTCCTTTTTATCCGTTCACTTACTAATCTACTCTAACTAGGCAATAGAGAAATATAACATTACTGTTCATTGCAGACACCTTATAGTATTGATATTGTCGTTCAAACTTGCAAAGCAAGCTGATCTCATTCCCCTAGGTTTCAATCCATCAATCTTGCTCGATTTTTTCCGATGTTGTACATATGTCTCTTACTATATTATTCAAGACAAACCAAAGAAGTAACATAGTATGCTGAAAATCAACCGTTTGGAAATGTAGGAGTGTTCCTATGGGCATGAGTGATAACAGTGATAATTTGCATGACTTTGGCATCATGACTAGCTACAAGTCAAGGTGTTATATTCATTGTAAATAATTTGTTTTTGAGTTTGTCTATCATCTTCTTTGCTTGTTGTTGGATCTACCGTTGAGGCACAGGTAACTGCTACATTCTTTAAAATAAGGACAAAGAAGTTGTGTTCGTGTTAAAACTGCGTTTTGATCTGGGTAACTAATATGAACTAATATGAGCTCTTTCTCATGCATGATGCCTTATATAGGTGATGCTCCCTACTGCATTTTCCTAGAATGACTATTGGAAAGTTACTGTAACTGTTGCATGTGTCTCCAAGTACGTTCTCATGTTTTTTTAAACATGCATGGATTTTTCCTGTTTTGTTCCCTAATCTGAATTCAATACTTTGGAAATAGCTATAATTAAATGGTAAAATCAATCTCAACTTTAAATTTATAGAAATTTAACTACGTTTTTATATATGGTTTAATCATGGATGCTTAAGGTTAAATGTGTCGGTGCATTCAAGGAATTTTATGAATCAAAGACTAAACACCGAAGGCTTTCATGGATTTCTTCCTTGGGTACTTGCAATGTTCTTGGGAGATTTGGCCCGCCCCAAACCCATTGATTTGGTTGTTACAATTTATCAGGTTCCTATAATATCCCATCCATTACTGAAGATGATTTTACAATTTATACCATCAAGACAAGATTATTGTATATTGACCATTTGCAGCTGTTTATATTTTGCAGGCTGCAGTTCTGTTGTTGTTTAACAACACAGAATGGTTGAGTTATACAGAGGTCACTACATAATTGAGCTTGTCGGATGATGGTGTGATCAGATTACTTCATTCTCTTTCTTGTGCTAAATACAAAATTCTTATTAAAGTGCCAAGTTCTAGGTCAATCAGTTTGAACACCAGTTTGAATTTTCACAGATAAGATGAGAAGGATTAAGGTACTGTACATTTTTTGATTGTCTACTTTCAACTTACAAATCACACATCTTTATACAACCTATACTTGTTCCTGTGATGTGTAGATTCCTCTACCACCGGTTGATGAGAAAAAGAAGTCGATTGAAGACGTAGACAAGGACAGAAGATATGCTATCAATGCCTCAATACTCCGAATCATGAAAAGTTGAAAAGTGTTGAGCTAGCAAAACTTAGTGCTGGAATGCGTCGAACAACTTAACCGCATGTTCGAGGTAATCAATTGTTTTTGTAACATGCCGGACATGCACTGGCCTCAAGAACAACTGCCTACTATATCTAAACATAAGTTCACCAAGGAGCTTGGAGGAGCTGACTGGAACATGGGGACGTGCACTGGTACTAAGAGAAGGACAGCTGCAGCTTTATAATATAGGGACAGCTGCGTACTGTAATATGGGGACATCTACATACTGGAATATGGGGACATGCGGAATGAAACAAAAGATGCAAGAAAATTAAGTTAGGCTCAAGTACAACCCAGGTATTATATCTATCTTGATGTTTACTCCATGCTTTTTAAGCTTCCTTTTATTGCTTCCAACTTGTGAATAAACTGTTGCCTGTTATCTTTGCAAGTATCAATGTTAAGTTTATTTATGATACAATTTAGGTAGTCTTTCAAATTGCTTTAGTTATTGCAACTCAGTGGCTTTCCATTGTCTGTTGATCATCAAAATTTCTATAAATAATGGCGTGCCACTACAGTAAATTTGCATTCAACCACAACAATAATATATTATAAAATATTAACCAAAGTAAGTAAATTTTATAAAAATTAACAAAATTAATAATAAAAAAACTAAGTTAACTATATTTTATAAATAATAATAATAATAAATTAAATATTCATATAAAAATTAACTAAGCATTATAAATATATAATAATAAACAACTAAGTTAACCAAGTATTATAAAATATTAATCAAGATAATTAAGTTTTATAAAAGATAATATGTTTATAGTAGTAATGATAATAATAAACAACTAAGTTTATAATAAAAAATATTAATACAACTAAGTTTATAATAAAAATAACAAGTATTTTTTTCTTTTATATTATACAATTTATCGGTCGGTTTTTTCACCATTGTGTGGTTATATTAGTTCTACAACTTCGTAATAAAGTTTTATCGAATTTTTCGTTACTGACTCAACATCGGGAAAAATTAAAGAAATTGCTGATGACTCATCAAAACTTCATCATTAATATACCAATGTGAACTGTTAGTTAAGCAAGCAATTACGTAAAATGTTTCCCGTGTTAATAATTGTAGCAGAAATTAACTTAAAGAACAACTTATTTGACTGGCTACATTTCATATTGTTACATGATGTTTATTAATTCATAAACTGAATGAGTCGTATTCAGTTGTAGAAGCCATTTAAGTACAAAACATATACTGTCAAAAAATGAAGAAGCAAATTAGGAAGTATGATAATCTCACATGCCTCAAATGGTTGAAGAGGGGACGCTAGCCATAGATTTTCTTACTATTGTACTGATTTCTATATGTAGAATATATTGATTTAATTGCCCTATTCTGTGAATCTTCAATATCGCTACTAAATAATTAAGCACGTAACTAGTGTTAGAACCATTGATTTTAAAACAAATGAGCCAAAAGGGGTGTTATCCATGTTGGTTGCTGCCTATCAACAGCAACAACCATGTGTTGCTCCTATTGTATGCGGCAACACATGTTAGCCACCTTTTTGACCTCCTGATCGGAGTTAAGTCGAGCAAGGGTGCTGTCTTACTTTGCCTGTGGTGCAGCACCGCCCTTGGCCTTGAGTCCAGTTCCTCTCTACATAAAAAAAAATAGAGTAAAAAATTGAGCTCAGTGAGCAGTGAATATATATTTACTATGTGTGATATTTGTATTGCATGTGTTTGTGGAGAGTATTTATAAGTGAATAAATGACAGTTCTCATGCATTTTGGAAGCTACTTATTGTTTTGGGTGATTAACTTTGCTTTTGAGTGTACTGACAATAGTGATTTTTTTTTTTTTTTTGCTTTACAAGTAGATAGACGACGCTGATGGAAAACATTGTTGCGATTGGTTATGGGTCGAAGTTATTCTTGCTGCTAAGACTATATTTTGGTTCGTAAGAATGTATGAACTACTATTTTTGGTCGTTACTACTTTGTGTATGTGTATGTTTGATGTCTCATTACTATTTTATGAAATATTATGGACGTATTGTGTATGTTTGATGTAAGAATATTGCATATTTTTATTATATAATTTTATTTGTTGGTTTTGAATTATGTGATCAATATAAAATGTGTTGTTAATATGATGCATTGATTATGAAATTTGGTATCAATATAATAAGCAGCAATAAAAATGGTGAGATTGATTTTGGACTTTTTACGGCGTTTTTAAAATGCTATTGAAATATTTATGTTGATTTTTCAACGGCGTTTTTAAAGCGTCGTAAATATTTTTTTCAAAAATTGACATACTAACACTTATAGCAATCCATAAACGCTGTAAATAAATATCACAATAAAAAATAAACGCTATAAACAAATCAACCTAAACGCCATGAAATGTATTAACAGCACTAAAGAAACGCCATTAAACAATACTTTTCACAGCGTTTCATTACTGCTATAGTATGCTTCTGACTTTTAACTGCATGTTGATACACAGCGTATGTAAAAACGCTGTTAATACTTTTTATGGCATTTTTTAAACGCTGTTAAAAGTCATATTTGTTGTAGTGTCATGTGACTGGTGTGAGAACTAAAACAGTTATTTAAAACTTTACTTTAAAAGAGAGTAATTCAAGGGACCACGCCGTATAACATGGAACGGGTTTCCTCCCAAGAATACCAGTGCATAGAATAAACAACGCAATGCTTTTTCGAAAAATGAAGCTATTATAAGACCCAGGTCCCATCACACAATGCAACGTAAGCCGGAGGATAGGGTTTTACCTTATAACAGCCAAACATGCTTGGTACGTTTAAAACAAATCATTTGATACTATAATAGGTGTATAGTGTCAAAACAATTTCAATCATAAATATAAATCATAAACGGCATAAGTGCCCTATACCACTATGTCGCCATACTAGGCTCTACAAATAAAACCGAAATACACGTATTGGAAATTGGATTTCTGTCATGATTCGAGGCAAGGGGCAAGCTCCTCTCCGCTTCGAGACACTCTAGCAAATGCCTCGAGACTACGCACTCTGGGCAACCCCGGATTCGGCTGGGCCGGTCCTCTCTTACGTTTGAGGATTAATTATTCCTGAACACACGTTTCCCGGTCCTTACAGACCTAAAATCGAGGCGCCTCATTCCAACAACCACAAAGGTGAAAATATATAAATGTCAAGGCTGGTAAGTCACTGACACCACCAAAGCTAGAAAGAAACGTCGTGTTCTCCCAGCGGTCCGTATCCCGTTTTTAACTCATACCGAGGTTTGAGGCTCGCGAATTCACGTTATACACAAAACTGCCACGTAGGCCGTGCTTTGATCATCAACCACAAGACTTTGCTTTTCAATAGAAGCCTTGATCCATGCAACTCAGCATGCCACACAGGCAGTTCATGCCATGCGATTGATATCTATCGATATATAACCTCTAAGCTCGTACGTCTCAGAGAAGGGCGTTAAGCAAGAGAATAAATTCTCCGCCGCCAAACAGATATATATTTAACAGAAATCAATCAACACAGAATAAAATCCAATGTTAGACACGCAATCCATTTACAAGTTCGTTCTGGGTCTGAACGAAACCGGAGGCACTTTCCTCGCATATCCATCGATCTCCAAGTACGTCTGGACGATCACCAACTGATTCCCTCATCTCGGGTGTACAGCCCAATCAAGATCATCAGTAATCACCCAAACGATGTGAAGACTTCCGATCTTCAACCACCGTCTTCATCTTCGACATATCGTCGAATCGGTCATTCAGAATGGGTAAAAATCCGGCCTTTCCGAACAACCCGCGTATATTAAAAAAAAATGTCACACCAACACAACATACGCCTCATTCCAATTCAGCAGTCACTAACTGCAAATTAGCAAGAGAACAATTTCCCAAATATTAACCCCAAAGGCCGAAACCAACATCAGATCAATACCCAAAAAACCATTCTTCTTAACTAACCTACAGCTAGTTTCTAAATTTCACATTCTTAGGGAAAGGTTCCCATTAATTTTATCCAAGATAAATTCTTTAAAATTTATCCTTTAATCTTCCTTTGGATGTCATTTCAAACCAAATTATGGTTTTTCAAACTAATCGAGATTAGCGAACCACACCGGAGTAATTATTTATTTTATTTCCCAATCCCAACCTATTCATCCCATGAAGCAAAACTGGTAATACTCCATATTTAACACCACAGTGTTGTCAGTAAAATTAATTACCATTTCACGTTCAAATCTGATTAAAGATTTGACTATCGTTTTGGAGCAAAACTGGTGATACTCCATTCTCGTTCATTTTCTAAATTTGATAATTTAGATTATCAATTCACATTTCAATCTAATTGCAGATTCATTAAAACTTCTTCTTCTGGGTTAAAGAACTAGTGTCATTTAAAACACAGTTCACGATAAACCCAAATCACATTCTATTTAGTATCGGGTTAAAGAACTAGTGTTATTTAAAACACAGTTCATGATAAACCCATGAATCAATTCTATTTAAACCCATTTCAAATCCAGTTTATCTATTTAAAAATAAATGGGTTTTAATTTCAGTTCAAAACTAGTTCATTTCGATAAAAATCTATTTTTATCTTTTCAAATATGGAGTTTTTCATCCTAATTTTTCCCAAATCATTTCTTATGATTTAACACAAATTATCGATATTTTTAATAATTTAATCAAGGCCCGTACAGTCGATTTTCAACAACGGCCATCGAACTGCACTTATAGCGACCTTTTCCAAATTTGATTTGGACGTATCTCCAAATCCAACCATTAGATTTCAAATTTCTAATATTCGTTAGAAAGCTCTTTTCGATACGAACCCAACGGTTCCAGTTTTAGGAGAATCCGACGGTCGGATCTCCCGTAATGTCCGTTCGAAGTTAATGGTCGAAATTCACGAACTGCCGCGGCGTGGCGCGTTCTATTCAGGCCATTATATTATATATAATATATATTTCGTCGATACCTATTTAAAACGAATTTTATAAATAGTTTTGAATTCGTTTCAAAAACAATTTCAACCTTTATTTCAAATTCAAATCAAAATTGAATTTTCTATTATAAATCCTTTTTACTTTCATTTTTATTGGATTTCAATTCAAATCGATTTTAATTCGATTCGAATTCATTTTCTTTTCAATTCAATTCAATTCGAATTCGTTTTCTTTTCAATTTAATTCGAATTCGTTTTCTTTTCAATTCGAGTTCGTTTGCTATTTAATTCAAATCAAATTCATTTTCCTATTCAATTCAAATCAAATTCGTTTTCTATTCAATTCAATTCGAATTCGTTTTCTTTTCAATTCAATTCGAATTCGTTTTCTATTCAAATCAAATTCAATTCGTTTTCTATTCAATTCAAATTCAATTCGTTTTCTATTCAATTCAAATCCAATTCATTTTCTATTCAATTCAATTCAAATTGGTTTTCTATTCGATTCAATTCAAATTGGTTTTCTATTCGATTCAATTCAAATTGGTTTTTTATTCGATTCAATTCAAATTGGTTTTCTATTCGATTCAATTCAAATTGCTTTTCTATTCGATTCAATTCAAATTGGTTTTCTATTCGATTCAATTCAAATTGGTTTTCTATTCGATTCAATTTAAATTAGTTTTCTATTCGATTCAATTCAAATTGGTTTTCTATTCGATTCAATTCAAATTTAAAAACGAATATAATCGATATAAATATCATTCGCGTCAAAATAGCGCATCTCTAATCAATACGGCTTTATATATTTCAATAAATCCGTTATTCTATTCAACAAATGAATATTTATTTTATTCAATACATGAATCTATACTTCTGTCAACACATGACTAATCTCAACGAATGAGTACTGTCCGCGTGTGACTAAATTTTATTGTTAAAATATTTCGTTCAACACATGACTAATCTCAACGGATGAGTATTGTCAACACATGAACCTTTATTTTATAATATTGTTTATTTTCTGAATTGGAAGGAGGCCCAATCAATTACCAGATAAAGTTAATTATATGGATTCCATACCACACATATATATAATAGCAACGACAAATAATAAACCATCATCCAAGGTGCACTACACTGTATAAGCATCAAATTTAAATATCTAACGCTTATAACAGCCTATCAATCAATCGATCGACAAACAACTAATTATTGGGATTAGTGTATGTCGTATTTTATCCCAATACCCGTGCGGGGTTTCAAACAATCAAACACAGATTTTATTTGTGCAGTTGGGCGATGTGTAAAATTTATCGTCCCAATCAATGTCCTTCAAATAGGTGTACATGAACAAACCATCCGGTTTTTACTTCGCTATTCAATATATAAAAATCGAATTTTTACTTCTCTATTCAATATATAAAAATTCGAATTTTTACTTCGCTGTTCAATATATAAAAATCGAATTTTTACTTCGCTATTCAATATATAAAAATCGAATTTTTACTTCATTATTCAATATATAAAAATCACGTTTTTATTATAAAAATCATCTCTTTATAAAACAAAGATCACAAGTTTTATATGAATAAAAATCGTTTCTATTCTTGTATGTGTTAAAAATCTTTACTTTTCACTTTTCAAAATCTAAACTTTCCAAACTGAAAAATCGGATTTTTATAACACTAAAATTCCTATCTTTGTGTGATTAAAACTGAAATCAAACAATGTTTATATATATATATATATATACTGAATTTAGATCACTAAAAAACCCTATTTTTAATTACTTTAAGTAAATAAAACAAAACAGCGAACAAAATAAAACTTACAGGCTAAAGGGGGTGGGGTTGGCGACACCGAGGGGGTGCTGATGGGCGGAGAGCGGTGTAGGCGTCAGGCGGCAGGCGGAGGGGGGTCCATGGGGTTCGACGTGGCGCTTGGGATTCGCGATTAGAACTGGAGAAGGAGGAGAGACGTGGCGAGAGGAGGGGGATGGAGGAGAAGGCGGCGTGGTGTGGAGGAAGAAGAAGAAGAGGCCGCGGCAGCAGCAACAGGGGGGTCGCTGCGCCTGAAGTGCGGTTGGAAGGGGAGGGCGGAGACGGAAAAGGGGGCGCCTGGCAGCGCGGTGGCGCGCTGCTCGGAGGAGCGGCGGCGCTCCTCCCTCTTCTTCTTTTTTTTATTCTGTTGAAAATGAATTTCAATGGGGGGGGGCAGAAGTTAAAGGGAGAGGGAGGGAGGAGGATATTTTTTTATTTTATTTTATTTAATTTCAAAAAGTTGACTTTTTCATACGACCTGTAAACGAGACCCACCGCCTGTCATCCATAGCGTTTTACCCCCATTCCGAACACAATGGGATATGTACCATAAGCTGATTCGGTCGTTATAATCAGTTTTCGTCAAAATCAACATATAACTCTATATATTGAATTTAAACGCGCATTTCATTATACCGGGGTCACATACTAACTCTAAAAATTCTCGAAAAATATTTTCTAGTTTCGTATTGACGATACAGTCCTAACAAAACTAGTTTCATTGAATTCTGAGACCGTTTGGAAAATGGCCATTTTCCAGTCGATTAAAATCAACTAAAACTGGTCAAACGCATTTTCCTTTTCCACGCTCACATATTGATTCGAAAAATTATGAAATTTGAAATCTAGCAATAATTTGACATCACGGACCCAACAAAAGTGGTTTCGTCGAAATCCGAGGTCGTTTGCAAAATGACAATTTTTAAGGGCCTGAATTCCATAGCGACTATTCAGAATTTTCAGCTGGACATATCTTTTGATTCCCGCTATGAAATTTCGATTTTTCAGATTCGTTGGAAAGATATTATCAATTAGATCCCATTATTTTTGGTTTCACTAAAATCCGGATTGTTTTGCACCCGGTACATTCATTTGAAGTTTGAAATCGAATTATCGAACTACCGCGCCATTTTCAATTCCATTTATAATTATATATAATTATTTATATTCTAACGATGACGTATATAATATATACATTCGAATTCTATTCAAAATAAATTTCTCGTCGATATTATTTAAAATAATCTATTTTAAATATGCAAAATTCGCTAAAATTGCCAAAATAAAAATTTTATACTGGCTCAGATTTTCGGGTTGTTACATCTCCCCTCTACAACTTTCTTGTTTGTGCCATCATCTATTTCTCCTTCGTTTCATCAGAAAACCACCATAACCGAAATCAGTTTTCAGCCTTTGATCTGAAATTCTGGCGAATCCGTACAACGATAGGCTATGATATTTTTGTGGTAAGTAGAGATCATCATATGCTGCAACTTTCGTGTATTGAGCTTTGGCTAATTATTGAAGGATTGGAAGATATAAATTATTTCATGTAACGGGGTCTTTTTTGTAAAAATATTTCTAGAAGAAGAGGAGGTGGCTGCAAGTTTACAAATAAGAGGAAGAATTAGGTTTATGGAGGTGGAAAAGATCTTATATAGTGGGGTTTATTATTTTTTTATTATTTCTTTAGTTAGCGCTGCATCCAATCGAACTGTTATCGATGCCCCGAGCACACATGAACTCCATTGGCGATGAAAATTGACACACTGCTATGTCTTGACATTACGGTCCTAATGAAATTGGTTTCGTCGAATTCCGAGTCCATTTGCTCAAAAAGCTCTGTTTCGGGCTTCAATGGTTGATCGATTCACAATTTATTGTGCACGGCCACATTCTAGCTCCAAAAATTATGAAATTTGGAATCTAGCAATAATTAAATATTCCGGATCCAGCAAAATTAATTTCATCGAAAACGGAGGTCGTCTGCAAAATGGCAATTTTTAAGGGCTATATATAATATTAAAATATATATATATATATTCCATAGCGACTATTTGAAATTTTAATTTGGACATAACTTACAATTTATAAAGTGAAATCTCAATTTCTTGCATTTGTTAGAAAGATATAGTTGATACGATCTTAACGTTTCTTATTTCATCCAATTCTGACTTATAATGAATTGTGTACATTTATTTAAAGCTTAAAAGCAAATTTTCAAACTACCGCACCATTTCAAGCTCGTTTTATAATTAATATAAATATATACGCTAAAACTTTGTTTTAAATAAATTTAAATCATTTATTCTAAAAATATTTCATTAAAAATATTTAATTTCCATGAAAATCAATTAAAAATAAATTTTAAATTAGTTCCAAAATTCCGGGTTGTTACAACTAGCAGCAGCCTCTATTTCATTTTCTCAGCCTTAATCCTGAAATTCAACTCTAACCTCTGTTTAATGACGATTATAGATCTGAAACAACGTCCAAAATTCAAATGTCTCAGACCCTATTGAATTATATATCGTTGGAAAGGCCTCGACGATACGAATCTGCGGGAAGCATTCATTTTGCAAAACAGTGCTCGAATCGACTGGAAATCATTGTCAAAGGGGAAAAAATGTGGAAATAGGGTTCTTAATTAGGGATGTTGATTTCGGGCATAAATCAAGGAAATGGTGACATGGGTTTGGTAGAGATCATCGAGTGGAGTCTGGAGATGGTAGACACAACATTTGAAATTGCCTTGGTTGATGGGAATGGTCGAATTAGGGTTTCGAAACCCTAACTTTTTGGTGGCGGCGCGGGTCCCACAGTTGACCAGAGGCGACCAGATTTGGTGAAGAGGTGTGGCTTGGCGTAGGCTTCGATATGATGGTGGTCAGTGATTTTCTAGTGGCCAGAGCATGGAGATAGGGGTGGTCAAAGGTGGTGGCTGTTGGGTTCGTTCACTATAAGAAACATGTAGCAAGTAACATAATAAAGGTGACGTGGCATGAATGTGCCATTTTTGTAGCCATTTTTATTTAATTAATCATTTAATTTTAAATTGCATTAACGTAAATAACTTTTTCATACGAACTCAGATTGACGCATGGTTTGTTTCGTTGGGATCGTATCGAAATTCCGGACAACATACAGCTGTCTTGGACTGATTTTGAGACTATTGATGTTTAGACCTACAATTGAATTTCAGACGCGCTTGAAATCAAAGGTGAGTGATTAAACCCACTCACACCTAACTAAAATATTCAATTGTTAGTTAAATTAAATTCATGCAATGATATGATGGTATTTATGTATGTTTGATAGTTTAAATTGCATATTTATGTTAATTTGATTTGATGGTGTTAATTTAACTATTAGTTAAATATAATGCTTAATTTCTAGTTAAACCGGACATATGATAACTAGTAAATTAATGTGATATTAAACTGCTTCTGCTTGACTGTATTGATTTGGATGGATGCATTTAATTGATATGTTAATATATTGATGTTGAATTGTTTGTTTGTGTTGTTTAATCCCAACCACTTACCTAGATGTTACGGGAATCAAATAAACCCGGGATTAATCATTGAAATGAATTAAGAACATAGGTTAAGATGATAAATACCTATGCCCCTGATTTTAATTGAAATGATATATATCCTTTCCCAATATACTAAAATTAAATTTTAAGTATCATTTGGCCATAGGATAGAAAATTATATATGGTCAACGGTTGGTTAAATGAATTTGTTGTGACTTTGAACTTTGAAATATGGTTTTAAAAGCAAAATGAGTGATACTTATAAAATTGATTTCTTTTAAATTTGGACTTTGAATCTTTGAATTTAAAGTTATAGAAATTACGTAAATATTGTGAACTGAAGTTAAACTTGAATTTAATATAAATGGAATCTATTGAAAGTGAACCTATTGGAATTTTGATTTGTTTTAAGATGTAAACTACTACCCATCATGGAAGTTACTTCAAATTATACTTAATTTAAAGTGACATTCAAATCGTGAACTCATGATTTTATCAATCTAAAATGATCCGAATGAGAGTTGAAAATGGAAACTTTGGATATCTAAATAAAATCGTTTAAATTGAATTTAACTTGAAAAGGAAGTTGAATCAAAATTGAAATACTGAAGTTGAATTGATTGATTTGAAATGGGAATATGAGTTTAGATTTAATCGAAATTTGGAAGAAATAATTCAAAATTCTGATTATACTATTTTAAACCATTATATAAACTATTTTTGTAAATAACCATTTCCTTATATATAATTCTATTTTTAATTTATATATTGTAACTATTTTGAACCACTTTAATAAATAACTAGTTTATTTTATCAATTATTTTGTTTTATTTTTAACATATATATATATATATATTTGAATAAACTATTTATTCCATAAACTTCTTTAATATTTTTCTATATATATTAACTAAATTTTTAATAAATCATATTTTTATATTCAAACTTTATATAAACTTTTGTTATCTAACTATTCGTTTTAAAATTATTTAAAATATATATCTAAACTATCTAATACACCTTTCATCAATTTTTTTATATACAAATTATTTTAGAATTAGAATAGTTTCGAGATTCGGAGATGAAGAATACTCTATCATGACTATTGAAAAGATTTTTAAAGCAAAATCTGAGATTTTTGATATGAAATATGAACGATTTTGAAATGTAAATACCAATCGATGTGAAAAATGTAAATGTTGGGTTGTTAAAGAGACCAATATAGATATCGTCATACTCTCTGCCAATACTTAAAACCACTTTAACAACTGTGCATGTTGTGGAGAATCCAGAATGAGGTAGGATGATTTAGAGGCGATTAATGGATTTGAAGAAAGAGAATAATGATGGATAGCCTTGACCTTCGGGTCATAATTGAAATGACTAAAACATGAGCCATACCCAGGCCAATGTGAGTTAGCTACTCTTAGCAAACATGCTTCTTCAATACTATATGTATTACTTTGAGATTGATTGGCGCCTTTGAATTTGGGAGTGTTGTCTACGGTGGGAGTTAGCTGGCGGCTATGCGTTACCATTGGCCTGGGTCCGCAATCCAGTAGAGTCACTACTGATGGGTATTTCCTTGATGCCTTGTTATATTTATCATGATCGAGCCCCCCACGACTTTGATGTGTACCATACCTATGGAGTGATCTCTGATAGACACTAATTTATGGTGGACTTTACGGTATCTGTATAGACTATGGTATTATAAACGATGTAAGGGTAAAAATGTAATCCCACTTACGCTATTCTAATATTTTATATTTAATCATAGACATTATTATGTTAGTGTATTGTATTATATAGTATCTAGTTTGACGGATCATTAGGAGATGGAAATTCCCGTAACGTCTCTTAAGTTATTGCACTTATGAACACATTGGATAGCAGATGTGAATTACTGTAAGCAACTCTGACACCGTGACACTCATATTATTAAATGGTTTTGATTTGATTGATATGAGAATATTTTAGTTCTGATCTGAGTATTTTTTGTCTTTTCATTTGTGCTCGGGTCAGCTTGAGTTTTCAATTGTCGAAGACATTATTATGAAGATGAAGATGCAGCTCAACAGACGTATTTATTATTATTATTCTGCTATAGATATTGCAATGTTTTGTAATAGTTAACTCTAATAATTATTGTGAAATATAATCAAATGTATGTTTTAACAACTTCATAAACAGTTATTTATTTATTTATTTATTATATTTTGTCCTTCCACTGTGAGATTCTGTGATTGTTTACTTCTTTTCTTATATTAACCCCAATAACTATTTTTATTTTTATTTGTTTGAGCCGACATGTGTGAATCATTGTCGGCTTAAACGGTCAAAAATCCAGGTCATTACATATCAGGCTATAATTTTTTTATAAATTTCCTATAATATCATGTTAGGCCTAAAAACCCTCTCAATGCTTTAATAGTATTTGGCTGGGGCCATTGTATTATAGCTTTGATTTATCTTTATCAACTTAAATTCCTTGTTGTGATATTATGTGACCTAATTATTTAATATTGTCATAATTAATATTATTAGTAGAAAAAGAACACTTGGACAAATTGATTATCAGTTTATTGTCCTGAAGTGTATTCAGGGTTATTTTTATATGATGCAAACGATCACTCCAATCAGCACTATATACTAATATATTATAAAAAAAACCTAGGATGAACTGTCTTAAAAAATATTTAAAATGCTATTCATCAAGATTGGAATGTGAATGGGGCATTACTGACAACACATTCATAGTGGTCATCATGGGATCTAAATGATGTCTTATGAATATCACGTTCATACATTCTGACTTGGTGATACCTTGATTTGAGATCTAGTTTGCTAAAAAAATTGAACCATGAAGCTCAATAAGTAGGCCATCGATTAAATGAATAGGAAATTTATTCTTTATTGTTTGTTTATTCAAAGCCCTATAATCAATGCATAATCGCCAAATTCCATCTTTCTTTTTAACCATCACAATAGGCGCTGAAAATGAACTAGAACTTGGCTTTATGATACTAGATTTAAGCATATCAGATATTAGTGTATCTAGTACTTTTTTAATATATAATGAGAGTATATGTAGGGTTTTAGACAAATAGGTTTTGATCCCTCTAACAGTGTTATTTTGCAATCACAATCTCTTTGTTGTGGCAATGTATGTGTTGTTGCTGTTACCGAAGGAAACTGATCTAATATATTTTGAATATCTAGATGAACTGAAGTTGAATTTGTTAATGATGTATTTGCAGACAATAACATGAAATGTAGGTTACCGTAATTGAATTCTTTTGTTGACACGTGCCCTTCAACTATTTCTACATCATTTTGTAATAGCCCCCGCCACTTGTATTCTTTGCCTTATAATAAAATTTTACTTGTAATTTTTTGAAATTAAAGGAAATTTCATCTAAATCTTTCATCCATTGTTCCCCCAGCACAATTTGGCAAGAATCCACGGGTAACACTAATAGATCAAGTGTCATTTTACATCCTTTACAATGTAATATAACATTTGTGCAAATTTCAGATCCTTCAAGTTTGTGCCTATTAGCAACTTGTGCTTCAAAGGCTTAGACTGTGATTATTTAATTTTAATTTTTGTGCTAAGACAACATCAATGAAACTATGAGTCGACCCTGAATATATTAAAAATATTGTTGCCCTATTGTTAATAATTCCTTTGATGTTGGTACTCCCAACAGTGTGTTAAGTGAAATGGCATGTAATGTGTTTTGTGTATCATCGCTACTGTCATCATTTTCTAACTGAGTATTATCATTAGAATGCACACTTTTAGTGTTAGATATATCCCCAAGATTAATTACCCCTCCACGATAAATAATTGTTTTATTTTACATTTGTGACCTTGAAAATATTTTGTTAGATCACAGGTTTCTGATTCATGACAAGGAAGAAGAGAAGATCAAAGGAAAAGTGATATAGGTTATGATTATCTATTTAATTGTGTCTTAGATGTGTTATATATTGTTAAAATCTATCCTCAAATATATAGCATACACAAATGCACTTACGAAAAGACACTTCACGAAAAGACACTTCGTGAAAAGATACTTCGCGAAAAGACACTTCATGAAATAACACTTCACGAAAAGACACTTCGTCACTTTGCGAAAAGACACTTCGCGAAAAGACACTTCGTGAAAAGACACTTCGCGAAAATACACTTCGTCACTTCGCGAAAAGAAACTTCAAAAAGATAGTTCGCGAAAAGACACTTCATGAAAAGACACTTCGTGAAAAGTCACTTCATATTTTACAACAGTCATATTTTACAACGGTCATATTTTCCAATGCTCATATTCCCAATGGTCATATTTTACAACAGTCGTATTTTCTAAAAGGCATCATCTTTCATGAAGAGATTTCTCTTCATTTCTGAAAGGAAATGGGTGCGTCTCTTTGATAAAACTCCTCATGGAAGTTGACAACTCTTCAATGATTATATATACATCACAAATATGTTTTCCAAATCACATAATCTTCTTATATTTTCTAATCTTAAACTCTATACTTTCTTGCATTCTAAAAGTTCTCTCAAATATTCAAATTACTTATTGAATCTTTGAATTATTTCAAAACTCTTGATTCAATAAGTAATAAACTTCCTTCAATCTTCACATACACGTTATATACTTGAGGATAAGATTATGGGAAGGTTGTACCATAAGTGACAAAATTCATGTTATCAAGAACACATATTGTCAACAACAATTGTATTCATCTTTGTTAAAGTCCTCGGTGTTGTAAGAGGCAAGTGTTGAAGTCCTCGGTGTTGTAAGAGGCAAGTGCTGAAGTCCTCGGTGTTGTTAGAGGCATGAAATCCTGTTCGTCTGCTCGGGTGTTGTATACCAGTTACTCCGGGTGAAGTGAGGTGATTGTTAGTGAAAATCCAAATAGAAGTTTGGGACTGGACGTAGGACGTCGCTCCGAACCAGTATAAAATCCCTGTGTGCAATTTAATGCATCTACTATTTTATATATATATATCTGTGATTAGCTATTATTTCATACTTGTGTGTTTTACACTATATTACACGATCTGTGTGTACTACACTAGCATGTACACGCATTTTTCAATTGGTATCAGAGCCTGGTGCTCTAGAGATCGTAACAACATCCTAGAACAAATGGCAATAAAGAAATTTAGTCAAGGAATTAGAAAGTGGAAGAGCAACAAAGCGGAATCAAGAGAGCAAGGAAGCAAATGTCTTATGGCTAAAGTCAGATCACAATCGGTTTGTGTAGATTCATTATATAAAGATCTTTTGTTAAACCATGAAAAATTGTTAAAAGATTTTAAAAGTTTAGGTAAACTTAATGCAGTTATTTTGGCCAAGTTTAAAGATTGTGAGCAAGAAAATTCCAAACTAAAAGTGGAAAACAATTTTTTAGTTAAACAAGACAAATATTTTGAAAATTCCTTAGAAGAGCTTGTTTTTCAAAAAGATTTCCTTCAAAAAGAAAAGAGCGACTAGAAGATAAAAACAATGTTCTTTTGAAGGAAATCGATGGTTTACAAAATAAAAATAAATCATTAGAAGATTATCTGTTTAATTGTGTCTTAGATGTGTTATATGTTGTTAAAAACTGTCCTCAAATATATAGCATACACAAATGCACTTATGAAAAGACACTTCACGAAAAGACACTTCATGAAAAGACGCTTCATGAAAAGAAACTTCATCACTTCGCAAAAAAACACTTCGCGAAAAGACACTTCGTCATTTCGCGAAAAGAAACTTCAAAATGACAATTCGCGAAAAGACACTTCACGAAAAGATACTTCGCGAAAAGTCACTTCATATTTTACAACGGTCATATTTTACAACGGTCATATTTTCCAACGGTCATATTTCCAACGGTCATATTTTACAACCGTCATATTTTCTAAAAGGCATCATCTTTCTTGAAGAGATTTCTCTTCATTTCTAAAAGGAAATGGGTGCGTCTCTTTGATAAAACTCCTCATGGAAGTTGACAACTCTTCAATGATTATATATACATCACTAATATGTTTTCCAAATCATAAAATCTTCTTATATTTTCTGATCTTAAACTCTATACTCTCTTGCATTCTAAAAGCTCTCTCAAATATTCAAATTACTTATTGAATCTTTGAATTTATTTCAAATCTCTTGATTCAATAAGTAATAAACTTCCTTCAATCTTCACATACACGTTATATACTTAAGGATAAGATTATAGGAAGGTTGTACCAAAAGTGACAAAATTCGTGTTATCAACAACACATATTGTCAACAGCAATTGTATTCATCTTTGTTAAAGTCCTCGGTGTTGTAAGAGACAAGTGTTGTAGTCCTCGGTGTTGTTAGAGGCGTGGAATCCCGTTCGTCTGCTCGGGTGTTGTATACATGTTCCTCCGGGTGAAGTGAGGTGATTGTTAGTGAAAATGCAGATAGAAGTTTGGGACTGGACGTAGGACGGTGCTCCGAACCAGTATAAAAATCTCTGGTGTGATTTTTCTAATTTACTGCATCTACTGTTTTATATATATCTGTGATTAGCTATTATTTCATACTTGTGTGTTTTACACCATATTACACGATCCATGTGTACTACACTAGCACGTACACGCATTTTTCATATTTCTTATTACAACCAAAACATATATTATTCTTTTTATTTTCTAAGAATTCTTCTGGGGTGAGATTTTAAATTTAGAATTTTTGTCAATAGAACTTGGGTATGACTTTTGAGTGGATGCTGTTGAAGGAGTACTGATAATTTTCTTGGCTGAGAAAGATTATATTTTATTTTTTGAAAGCCATTTATTTTCAAATGTTTTTGCTAAGCTAACAGCATAGTCAAAGTCAGCTGGAGTGTTAGCTATGATATGATATTTTATTTCTTCTTTTGAATAACTAAAAACTTTTGCAACAAACGAACAAGAATTATGTGTTCAATCATGCCTTATAATCTCTCAAATTGGTTAACATATTGCATGACTGTAACGACCCGGATTTTTCGAACAGTATTTTAAATATTTAGTATCGTTTAAATATTGAATTAACCATATAAAAGAATTTTTATAATGAATTATCGATCAAATAATCGAAATACGATTTATTTTGATAATTATCATAATATGAAACAGTAACAATTGAATTCAGAATTAAAACTGTATCAAAACAATTCTATAGATTGATATAAATTCTATTTGAATTAGAACGATAATAGTAATTTATTATCGGCGAATTTAATTAGTTAAAAATCGATTTATATTTTTAATTGAGTTTAAATCATTAATTTAAATTGTTCTCTCTTTTAACAGTCGAATTGAATTTTAGAACTGGTCCCGTTAGGTTAATAATATCGTATAAACTTGGAGACGTCGGTTGTTAGATGTCAATAAGGATTCGGAACCCCTAAATGTAATTTAAATGGATAAATACAAAATCAATAAAAAAATAAAAAAAATAATTAAAATGTACATCAGCCACCCTATACTTTGAATGAAGCCGACCTAAAACTGAAATCACGCAGACCTTGATTACCTCGAGCTGGGAAAAATGGCCTCCTCTTTCGTTTACAAGCCAACAAGGATTAAATGGCGACGTACGTCTGGTTCCCTCTCCCTTCTATATAAACGCGTAACCCCTCTTCCCTTCTGTTTTCATTTTTCCATCCCTCAGATAAGAAAAATCGATGCCAATTCCCATTTAAACCTTCGAGAAATTTTATATTCACAAACAAAATCAAAATCCGAAACCATCCTTTGTCTTCATCGAAGTCGAGCTTCGATCTTGCCAACAAATTGAAGAAGAAGGAAACGGAATCGATGGTGACAGGGGTATCGTACAACCTCGACGTCGATGTTGGGCTCGACAGTGAAGCTCACGCTTCAGGTGTACGCGATGGGAATCTCGACTTCGACCAACTATCTAGGGTTCGCATCGGAGTTTGTGTGATCGTCAGAGGGGTCGGTCAGGAGCAGTGCGATGGGTTCTGTGAGTCTCGAACTGTCGGTTTGGGATCTCAATTTTTGTTAAGGAATGAAGGTCGATCAAATAGAAATGGGAATCTCGTATGATAGTGGAGCTGTAGCGTTTGTACTGAGGAGTTCGACAGTGAAAGGTTTGGGAAGTTCGATCCGTGATTTCTGGGAGGAATTTGAGAGGAGCGATGTACTATGGTGGAAGCAGGCGTGACAGAAATGGTCATCACTTCGAGAAGAATGGAGTGTCTGCAATGCGTTCGAGGAAATGCCATAATGGACGACTGAAATTTTAAGGGTTGTTTGCAGTAAAAAGGTTGATCGATGGCTGTTGAGTGGCTTCGTAGTCGTTCAAGGAATAAGGTATACGTTTATTTTAAAATACATAGAAGAATTATTTTATTTATCGTTAGTTATTAATTAAAATCAATAATCCGGTTAATCATAAATAAATATTCGTAGGTGGAATTTTATTTAATACAATTTGTAGTTGCGATGTTCCGAGATTTGAATGGATATTCAGCGCAAATAATATCGAGGTGAGTAAATCTCACTCACCTTTAGAATTATTTTTATTCCATTAAAAATAATTGTTTTGTTGCTTGTGTGAATGCTTTCTGCTTGCTTTATATATATTAGTTATTTAGGCTATATATATATATATATATATATATATATATATATATATATATATATTGGGTTGTTGATTGGTTGGATTCCCGCAGTCTCATTAGCGGATGCCCGCGGTACCATAGCGGATGATTACCCTATACGCCCCACGCTATGATTAGTGGATGACCTTCTATACCGCGATATTCTGCCATGAAGCAGAATGGGTATTATTTATGTGCTAACATCTGTGGATGCAGGAAAACAGGTTGGAGGGATCCAACTGGATTCCTCAAAAATATATTATCTGTTTGTTTATTTGTTTGCATATATATTGTTATATATGATGTGTTAGAAAATTAAATAATTCGTTGCTTTGTGTGTTTAAATATCACTGGGCTTGAATATTGATTTATAAAAATATCGTGGAAGGATAATTGAGTTTTAAAAAGGAAAAATTCTATTTTTAAATAGAATTTGAATTTTAAATGGAAATAAAATATAAACTTGTTTTGAAAATAAAACAAGTAGTTATTTATAAACGAAGTTTATAAATAGTTCTTTATAACGAAGTTATAAATGAAGTAAAAAGAATTATCATTTGATAATTCAGAAATAGAAATACAAGCATGGAATTGGGATTTGAAATGGAATTTCAAAACAGGATGTGAAAGGAAATTTTTAAATATATAACTTAAATAAAATTTGAGTATAACATTTGAATTTTTAAAGGAGTTTAAATATTTGAATTTTAAGAAGAGATTGAATATTAGAAATTCAAATAGAAGTTCAAATAGAATTTGAATAGACGAAATTGGAATGGAAAAATAGAATTTGAATTCAAGAAATTAAAATAAAATTTGAATTCAAAGGAATTCGAATAAGAAATTCAAATAGAGATTTGAATGTAGAATTTCAAAATAGAATTTGAAATATAGAATTTCAAAGAAGAAGTGAATAGAATTTGAAATATAGTATTTCAAAGAAGAATTCAAATGTGAAATTTGAATAGAGATTTAAATGGAATTCAAATATGAAATTTGAATTGAGATTTGAAATAGAAATTCAAGTGTTGAATTTGAACATGGAATTGAATATAGAAATTCAAGTAGAAATTTGAATATGGAATTTCAAATTAGAATTTGAAATAAACTTTGAAAATAGGATTTCAAAGTAGGATTGAAATAGGATTTCAAAATAGGAAATCCAAATAGTTTTGAAATGGGCTTTGAATTTAAAGGAGTTCAAATGGATTTGAAATAAGGAAAAATTCAAATGGGATTTAAATAATGGGTTTTAATAAAAAGGATTTAAATATAAGAATTTAAATAGAATTCAAATGGTGTTAAATATAAGGATTCAAACAAAACTCAAATGGAGTTTAAATAGAAAGAATTTGAATAAGAGGAATTCAAAGAGATTTGAAACATGGTATTTGGATTCAAAGGAATTCAAATGGGTTTGAATAAAGAAATTCCAATGGGATTTGAATATGAGATTTCAAATAGAAATTTAAATGAAGTTTAAATATTTAAATTCGAATATGATTTTCAAATATAACCATTCAAAAGGGATTTGATTATAGAATTTAAAGTGGAATTTAATTCAAAGGAATAAATTAAGGTATTGGGATTCAAAAAAATTAAATGTGGAGTTTAACTAATGAATTTGAATTTAGAATTCAAATGGTATTTGTAAATGAATTCGAATTTAGAATTCAATGGTGTTTGAAAGAAAATTGGAATATTTTAATTCAAATAGAGTTGGAAATAGATTTGAACATAGAAATTCAAATGGGGTTTGAATATTTGAATTTCAAAAAGGGAATTCAAAATGGAGTTGAATATCTAAATTAAAGTATGAATTTCAAATATAGAAATTCAAAAAGGAGTTGAATTAAAGTGGGGATTCGAATAGAGGATTTGAAATGGAATTCGAATAAAGAATTTGAAATGGAATTCGAATAAAGGATTTCAAATGGGATTTGAATACAGGATTTAAAACTATGGAATTTGAAATGTAAAGATTCAAATGGAATTTAAAATATATATGAATATATATATATTAGAATGAAGTTGAATTCATTTTAAAGAAGTTTAAAGGTTTATATATATATAAATATAATTAAAACGAACTCGCCGCAGCGCTGCAGTTCGTAAATTGGCGATTCGAACTTCAATCGAGTATACAGAACTCAATTGAAGTCAAAATTCTTTGAAACAAGAAACGTCAGGACCGGTTTGATAATAGTTTTCTAATGAAAGAGAAAAATCTGGATTTCATCGTATAGATTTTGAGATACATCAAAATCAAATTTTCAGAAAAGCAGCGCCAGGATAGTTTTAAAACCATAATGGTTATTTAATGTTATAAAAGGATTTAAGCGGAAAAAAATCCGAATTGTCTATTTAGAAAATTCCAGAGTTAAGTTGTAAAATATATGCGAATTCAAGTTGTGTTAATGAATATGATTTTTGAAACAGAAACCAGATTTTGATTTATTGAATAGAATTAACTAAAGTGAATAGAAATTAGTTAATGAGTTTTCGAAGGGATATTGGGGGTTCGAATAAGTAAATTCGATTTGAAAATTTATATTCGAAATAGAAAAGGAAACTAGAATTGAAATCGAAATTCGATTTGGTTATGAACGAGTTAAATATTTTGTTCGAACATGTTATGTTCAACAAAGAAGTGAAATAGGCAAAAAGGCTAATTAAAGAATAATTGAGCGAAACTGAATTCAAACGATTCAAAAATTGAATTCAAACGAATAGATTGAGTTGAATTGAATTGGAAACAGGTGAACAGGTGTTAAACAGATATGGGATGACGTATATGAAGATTTTTATTTATGTGTCCGACAAGAAGGTACATGTTTAATTCAGATATGAGATTTTATGCGCCGTATCGGCAAGCCGCTTGACTTTTTCTTTTTCTTTTTGATTGAGGAAGATACCGGGAAGCTATTTGAAATTTCCCGATGCTCCCGATACAGGGGAGGTTATGGCGAATTTTTCCGGGAATTTAAGGAGTTAGAATATTTTAAAGATATTTCGATAATTTGAAATCATTGTATCGACGTATTGAATTCGATAGTAAAGTGAATATAAAAATCGAATGTTGTAAACAAAAGGGGATAGAGATAAGTAATTGGAATTGTTTCCAATTGCAAAATAGAGATTTTCTAATATATAGAACATAAAAGAAGTTAATATTTGGAAACGTTTTCCAAATGGCATAAGAGGCAAGATGATTATTGAAAATATTTGGTTAACAAATATTGATAGAGAAAATAGAGAAGTGGTTTAATTAATGAATATTAATTAAAGAGCCCAGTGATTTGTTTGATATGTTGGATGAACACTTGTTTTTATTCGATAGTTAAATCACAGACTATCGAAGTTTTTGACCATCGTTGTCAATATGGAGAGACCGGTTGGATTATTATCCGAAGAACCACTCCGTATCGGCATAAGCGTTGCGAACCAAGTATGCTGAATATATTGAAGACGGAGTGAAGTGCAAGGGCTTTTCTATTTATAAAAATAGTGCCTTCGGTTTCGTTCAATCCCAGAACGAACGTAAATGGACGAATGTCTGACAAAGTATTTCCAATGATCAAATGGGTTGGTCTGTATAAGTATATATGGTTGCAACGGATTTATCCCTTAGCATAATATCCAGAATATTTGTGCAAACTCAACTAGTGATTAACGGATCTGACGATGTGGCATTCAAAGTGATTGTGTTATCAATGAATGGTAAGTATTCGTAGCCTCAGGCCTCAACAACCAGGAAAGGACAAAAATCGGGCAGGCAGCATGGCTATGTGGGTCGCACTCATTAGGGTGTATAATCACCTATCTAGAGAAATTCCTTTTGTTTCTAAATCTATCGATTCTGCCCATTCGGGAAACGGTGGTTTGAGTCCAACCGTTGGTGATATACATTCGATACACTCAAGCGAAATGAGTGGTCGGTCATGTGTGGGCCGGGTTGCAAGACGTTCTTGTTGAACCCAGGTGTATTCGCCTCTAGAGATACATCATCGGAAGGTGGTTCCATACCTTGTCATGTTGGAAACCCAATCTCCAATAAGCGCCATGCGGTTTTTGATTTTATACTATATATGTGGAGCGTGAGATGCAAGCGTTCTGCTATTTGGTTATTTAATTGGTGTAGACATTACTATAATATCACTGGATTTGATATCAAAGTGTTTTGGGTTATAGTAAGGTAAAAACCGTCCGTGTTTATATGTGGGCTGGTCTTACTATTATCTTTTCTTTCGAAAAGAGTTTTGAAAGTTGAACAAGTGGTTGGAGTTTACTCACACCAGTCCCATGACTGACCCAGAGTTTATTTTGTTTTTGTTTTCCCTAAACTCTTGGGTGCCCAAATTTGTACGGGCAGTCAAGTGTTTCAGGCTTTTACAGATACACTTGGAGGAGCTGGAAGCAGGAGGCTTCAACGTTAGTTATTTAGAGTTACTTCCGCTGGATCAAATGTTATGTGTACTCTGATGATGGTATGTATGTATGTACAAAACAGATTTGTATTTCGGAGCTTATGTTATATAATATATTTTATTCGTTCCGCTGTGAGTTGTGATCTTTGTTTTCTTCTATTCTAATATTTCTTTCTTTCTATTTCTCATCCTCTAACTTCTTTCTAATAATGAGTCGTATTTCTGTGTTATTTGGGTTGGACGTGTGTTGTATTTAGTCAACTCAGATAGCACGGATTTGCGGGCCGTTACAATGACTATGTGTGTTTGCTTTAATGAAGAGAAAGTGTCATATAGTCTTTCAAGATCATTCGAACTAACATACCTGAATAGCTTTTGTGAATGTTTCCCAATGTTCAAAGTTAGATGTGTTTCGAGAAGACTTCCAAAACCATTGAAGTGTCTCCTTCCTAAGGTTATATGAGCATGTCTACTAGAATGGATCAGTATTTAACTCACTCAAAGGCTCCTTATAATCTCCTTATAATCTCCTTCCTAAGGTTATATGAGCATGTCTCCTTATAATCTCGGCTGGCTTCCATTATTGAAGGATCTTGAGAGTGAGGGTCAGTATTTAACTCACTCAAAGGCTCTGATACCCTTTTGTTAGCCTCATCATTTTTCTTCGATTGAATCTGGTCTCTGGCATGTCTACTAGAATGGAGAGTTGATAAAGTAAGAAATGATGGTGAGGAGATGAGTTCCAAAATTGAGAACAGAGTTGGCAGTGGAGAAAAAATGATTAGTTCGTGTTGATCAAGAGGAAAAGGGAATAAGGATGGGTTTGAGGAGAAGAAAGACTATGCAATAGGGCTGAGTGGGGAATGCAGAATTGGTTGGTCACACGAGTGGATCACACCAAATTAGGTGATCGGTACGAGATGGGATGGTGATCAGAAAGGATGATAACACAACAGAAGTAAAGAAGAGAACACACAACAATAGGGTAAGTTTAGATTTATTTTATTTCTGAATTCTTCGCATAGCATTTACAAGCCTTAGGGTGGTATTTATAGATGTTTACATCATTACTTTTTTTGGAAGGCAAGCAGGGTTAAATGGTCTCTGCCATGTTTTTATTAAAAGCATAAATACAGTGTACAGCCAAAATGTCAAAACATACAATACAAAAGTAATCATCTCATATTTCTAATGATAGAGACCACCATTGGTTGTTTAGAAGTATGAACACCTCTAAACACTCTAATGTTCCTCTCCATCCATAACATATATAAAATTTCTTAAGTAATTTCAATAGCATCTTCCCTTTATATTCTTCCATCTAGTAGCTTTAAATATAGTGAACCACTCAATCTACGAGTTACAAGATGGCCTATGCAAATTGAAGTGCAGCAGTACCTTTTCCAAACGAAATGTGAGAATTCACACTCAAAAAATAAATGTTCTATAGATTCATCTATCCTACCACATAAGTAGCAAATAGCATGATGCACTACATCAATTTTCTTTAGCCAGTTGAGAGTAAGTAATCCATTTCTTAATACCTTTCAGAGTAGGATATTTTCTTTTGGAGCAGCCCCATTATCCCAAGCCTCGGCATGCCATGGGAAATAAGCCATACTAACAATATTGCAATTATTCTCATAGATCACACTGATCTTGTGGGAAACATCATGCCAGGTAGCATGTAGAGACAAATCAGTGTACCTGTTATTTTGGATATTATTCCATGCATTTCTAACAGTAACTGAACTACTGAATGGTAAGGCAATACTACCATGATTCCAAAATCTTGCAACAGTTGCACTATCATGTATGTCAGCCATCCTTATCTGATTGTAAGATATTTTATCACTTAGTATGAGACCTTTAGACGCCCATGGATCATGCCAAAAAGCCACTGTATCCATGCATTTCATACCAGCCTACACTATGGGAAGAAACACTTCCCTATTCCTTAGTATATTTTTCCACGCCCAACTACAATCAGTATTAGGCAACATAGTCCAGAAATGAGAGTCTTTAATGTTTATTCTGACCCATGTAGCCCAAATATTATCGTCATGCCTCATTAGTTTTTCAATTCTCGCAGTCGTAGATAAAGCAGTTTTTTTCTATTTCCTTACATTCATAACTATAAGCCCACCTTTCTCCTTCGTACAACAAACATAGTTAAAGGAAATGGGAATCATTTTCTTAGAAAAATGGGTTTCCATGCCAAAGGAAGTGATTAAAGGTTGAATTGATCATGTGGATAAGTTTGGAAGGAAGTATGAAGATTCTGGCGTAATACATGCACATGGAAGTAGCTACAGATTTAATGATGATCAATCTACCTATCAACGAGAATTTAGATCTTGGCCAACTAGAAATTTAGCAATAATATTTTCATATGATTGTAAGCATTGAAATGTCTTGATATTAGAAGTATACATGGGAGCACCAAGGTAAGACTCATAAAATGGAGATAGTCCAGAAATGGCATATAAGGAAGTTTTAACATACTAAGACACCCTAGCTATTCTGATCTTAGATTTGCTTATGTTAATAGATAAACCAGTCAAGGAATGGAGTTAAGATAAAATATGGAGAACACCATTAACAGATTTATGATTGGGTCTTGTAAACGGCAACAAGTCATCTGCAAAAAGCAAAGCAGACAGAGAGATTTTCTTGCACATAGGGTGATAGTCCAGTTGCTTGTTAATATGAGCATGTTTAGAAATAGCAGTGAATAGCTCCTTGACATAAACAAAAAGATAGGGTGACATTGGATCTCCCTGTCTTATACCTTGAGTTGCTTTGAAATAACCAAAACTGTATCCATTACAACTCAGTGAGTGTTCAACAACGGATATGCGTGTATAGATCTAACACAGGTAGGGCATAGGGAACTTCATTTTGAAGAGGATATATATGATGGATTTCTAGTGCACCAAGTCATAAGACTTTTGGAGATCAAGTTTAAGAACACATCGGGGAGAAATGGATTTTCTATTGTAGCCCTACATCAGTTCAGCAAAGAGCATGTTGTTGTCAGCAGTATCACGACCATGAATGAAAGCACTTTGGTTAGGGGAGATAAGATCAGATATCACACATTTCATTCTATCAGAGATGATCCTTGCACTACATTTATATACCACATTGCAGCATGCAATGGTGTGAAATTGTGAAACATTAACAGGTTGTTGGATTTTTGGAATTAATGCCAATCTGGTTGTATTTATTCCACTGAGCATTCTATTGTGCCTGAAAAGGATCTTTATGGCTTTAGTCACATCCCTAGCAATAATACTCCAAGTAATTTTATAAAAATATGCAATAAAAACATCTGGACTAGGAGAGCTGGTTGCCTTCATTCCAAAAATAGCCTTTTCAATTTCCTCATTAGTTATTTCTTTAATAAGCTTACTACTCATAACCATGGAAATGGATGGAAGGTCTATCATTGCAAATTGGTCAAGGGAAGTGGAGAAGGTGTGCATGGAGTCGAGAGATCTTTGAAAGTAATCAAGAAAAGCATTTTGGATCTTTAAAGTTTTATGAAAAGTGGGATAATTCCTATCTCCATTCAAATGCCAAATATGTTTTATATTCTGCTTAGCCATTTTGTTTTCTTCAATCAATGCTTTAGATAGCTATTTTGTAAGGCATATTTCTTCAATCAATGCTTTAGATAGTTGTTTACATCATTACTTAATTGTGCTTTTTTACAGCTTTGCCATTAGAACATAGTTACATGTTATTAGCAGCTATGCACATGCACAAAGGAACACAACGATATAAACCTAATTCTATTGAAGATTTTTTTTGTTGTAACTACTTTTATATGATTATCAGGCATCTTATGTGTTTGAGATTTGCTCTACTTCATCTTCCCGCTTTTGTTTTGAATATTGTTTGAGATTTTGGGAAGTGTTTGTTGAAATTCTTAGTAGAGTTTTATGCCCATCATCTATTCGTTGATTTGCTAGACCGTGACATCGTAGTGTTAGTTTACGTATGTTGTACTGTAACAACCCGTAAAATGCGAGCCAGTTTGAAATTTTTATTTTGGAAATTTTAGTGAATTTTGAATATTTAAAATGAATAATTTTAAATAATAACAACGAGAAATTTATTTTGAATATAATTCGAACGTATATATTTATACGCGTCGTCGTTAGAATATAAATAATTATATATAATTATAAAAGGAATTGAAAATGGCGCGGTAGTTTGATAATTCGATTTCAAACTTCAATTGAATGTACCGGGTGCAAAACAATCCAGATTTTAGTGAAACCAAAAACATTAGGATCTAATTGATGATATCTTTCCAACGAATCCGACAAATTGAAATTTCATAGCGGGAATCAAAAGATATGTCCAGTTGAAAATTCTGAATAGTCGCTATGGAATTCAGGCCCTTAAAAATGGGAATTTTGCAAATGACCTCGGATTTCGACGAAACCACTTTTGTTGGGTCCGTGATGTCAAATTATTGCTAGGTTTCAAATTTCATAATTTTTCGAATCAATATGTGAGCGTGGCAAAGGAAAACGCGTTTGACCAGTTTCAGTTGATTTTAATCGACTGGAAATTGGCCATTTTTCCAACGGTCTCAGAATTCGACGAAACTAGTTTTGTTAGGACCGTATCGTCAATACGAAGCTAGAAAATATTTTTCTGGAATTTTTTTAAAGTTAGTATGTGACCCCGGTAATTTGAAATGTACGTTTAAAATTCAATATAGTGATTTAAATGTTAATTCAACGGAAACTGATTCAAACGATCGAATCAACATACGAAACATATTCCATTTTGTTCGGAATGGGGGTAATATGCTATGGACGACAGGCGGTGGGCCTCGTTTCGAGGTCGTATGTAAAAGTCAACTTTTTGAAAATAAAATAATTAAATTAATTAAAAAATTAAAACCCCCTTCCTCCTTTCCTTATACTCTGCCCCCCCCCCCCCCCCGATATTTTCAATTCAGAAAAACTAAAAAAAAAAGGGAAAGGCGATCGCTCCACCAGGGAGGCCGCCGCCCAGCCTCCTGGCGCCGCCGCGCCAAGCGCAGCTCCCCCCCCCCCCCAACGGCGCCGACACCCTCCTGCTTTCCTCTCCCATCTACCTCGCGACAGTCCCTCCCCGTCGCCACCTTCCCCTCCTCCTCCCACGACCACATCCGCCCCCCCCCCCCTCTTCCACCGATCCTCCTCCTTCGCCTGAGCGATGGCGCACCCCCTCCCCTCTGTAAGTCTCCTTTTTATTTGTTTTATTTTATTTTATTTTATTTTTACTTTCTTTTATGCAATTAGTGTAGAAATTAAACTAGTATGGTTTTAAAAAACTGAAATATATTTATATATGTATTTAAAAGGCAAAAGATTTGATTTTTAAAATTGAAAAGATTATATTTTTATTTATAAAAATATGATTTTTATGTAAGGAAGAGGTAGAAAAGATTTTTATTCAATTAAAAATATGATGTTTATATTTTTAAATTATTAAAAATATAATCTTTACTATATAAAAGATGTGAAAATATGATTTTGTTTAGGTAGAGAATTAAAAATATAATTTTTACATGATAGGAATATTAAAAATAGCATCTTTATATATGTAGCGAAATAAAGATTGATTTTAAAAAGACGATATTTTTAAATATGAAAAGACGAGATTTTTATAAATGAAAAGATTAGATTTTTAAAGGAAGAAAGACGATATTTTTAAATGGAGAAAGGTGAGATTTTTACATATGTAGTGGAGTGAAAAATATGATTTTTATATATTGAACATTGAAGTGAAAATTCGATTGTTATATATTGAATAGCATAGTGAAAATTCGATTGTTATATATTGAATAGCATAGTAAAAATTCGACTTTTATATATTGAATAACGGAATAAAAATTCGATTTTTAAAAGTAGGAAGCGATTATAAAAATATGATTTTTAAATTGAAAGTGAATAAAAATGTGATTTTTATTTTAAAGACATCAAAATATAAAAATGTGTGATTTTTATATATGTAGTGACTACGGGCAACGAAGGTGATAAAAAGGCGAGAGTGAAGAAGATTTCTATAAAAGAAGAGTCAAGATGTTTGGATAGCTATCGGTGAGAACTTCTCACTCTTCAAATTTCTTTTTCTAGTTATATATATATACTAGGATGTAGACGGTGCTTAGTAGCACCTGACACAATCGTCCACAGACCATGGACTTGTTTGTTTGGTTGCATAAATTAGTCAGATTATTTGATTGAAATTGAACTGTTGGGTGAAATAGAATGGATTTGATTGATGTGTGAATGGCGTGGGCCTTCACTAGACCGGGGATAAGGCTAGGCCTTGTTCCGTTTCTAGTATCGTGCCGTTATGCCGCCGAAATTTTCTAAAATATGTTAGAAAAATAAAAATATCATTTTTATTGAGTAAATGAACTGAATAGAAATTCATGTGTTAAAATAAAATATTTTATCGTTAAAAATATAATTTTTAACGTGGAAAGTGAATAAAATAAAATATTCATTTACAAACCGGACGGTTTGTTTATGTACACTTATTTGAAGGACATTGATTGGGACAATAAATTTTACACGTCGCCCAACTGCACAACAAAAATCTGTGTTTGATTGTTTGAAACCCCACACGGGTGTTGGGATGAATTTGAAGTTCACTCATCCTGATTGATTAAATATGTCGATCGATTGATTGACAGGCTGTTATAAGCGTAAGATATCTATATTTGATGCTTATACAGTGTAGTGCACTTTGGTTGATGGTTGATTATTTTTCAATGCTATTATATACATGTGTTGTATGGAATCCATATAATTAACATTATATGGTGATTGATTGGGCCTCATTTCAAATCGGGAAAATAAGGAATATTATAAAAGAAAATTCATGTGTTGAATATAAAAATAGTCATGTGTTGACGATGTTCATGTGTTGAGTGAAATATTTTATACAACGATAGATACCATAGTTTTATAAAATATTTTACATAACAAAAATAGTGATGTGTAGACAGTACTCATGTGTTGAGATTAGTCAGGTGTTGGAAGAAATGTAGATTCATTTGTTGAATAGAATAACGGATTTATTGAAATATATAAAGCCGTGTTGATTAGAGTTGCGCCATTTTGACGTGAACGATATGTATATCGATTATATTCGTTTTTATAATGAATATAGAAAAGAAGTGATTTCAAAATATAACGTTTTGAAAATATTATCATTTATATAGTAATGATATAAAATATTCAGTTTTGATTAGAAATTGAAATAGTGTTGAAATGGTTATGAAACAAAGTTAAAACGATTTATAAAATACGTTTTAAAAAGGAAATCGGCGAAATATATATAATATATATATATTATATATATAATGGCCTGAATAGAACGCGCCGCGCCGCGGCAGTTCGTGAATTTCGACCATTTATTTCAAACGGACATTACGGGAGATCCGACCGTCGGATTCTCCTAAAACCGGAACCGTTGGGTTCGTATCAAAAAGAGCTTTCCAATGAATATTAGAAATTTGAAATCTAACGGTTGGATTTGGAATTATGTCCAAATCAAATTTGAAAAAGGTCGTTGTAAGTGCAGTTCGATGGCCGTTGATGGAAATCGACTGTACGGGCCTTGATAAAATTATTAAAAATATCGATAATTTGTGTAAAATCATAATATGTGATTTGGGAAAATTGAGCTGAAGAATTCCACATTTGAAAGGATAAAAATAGATTTTTATCGAAATGAACTAGTTTTGAACTAGAATTAAAATCAATTTATTTTTGAAATAAATAAATTGAATTTGAAGTGATTTTAAAAATAACCAATATTCCCAATACGTGGATTGGACTGGAGTTGAATCGAAATTATCTACGGAATATTTCGATGTTGGGTTTCGTGACTATACAAATATTGTTATGGGGATTTGAAAGGTATATTTTATATCGTTATTTCCAATACGATATTTGTTGGTTTCAGAATTTGATATTGAATATAAGCCGATATATTTTCTATTCAGAGCCTTGTATTTAATATCAAATGTGATTTGGGTTTATCGTGGATCGTGTTTTAGATGACATTGGTTCTTTAACCCAGTTAAAGGCAAGATGTTGATTTTTGAAAGGATTAAATCTAAGTGGAGTTTTAATGAATCTTTAATTAGATTAAAATGTGAATTGATAATTTAAATTATCAAATCTGAAAAGTGATCGAGAATGGAGTATCACCAGTTTTGCTCCAAAGCGATAATTAAATCTTTAATTAGATTTGAACGTGAAATGGTAATTAATTTTACCGATAACACCGTGGTGTTAGGAATGGAGTATCACCAGTTCTTGTTGCAGTCGTGATGGGGGGTTCTCGCTTCGCGGTTTGGTGGCGAACGGGAGACTCTTACCCCCACATGTCCCTTGTGGTGGGGGTTGGTTAGGCAGTGGCCGGGAGACTCGAGAGGGTCGCCGTAAAACAAGTTACTGGGAGACCGCTGGGAGCCACGGTGGGTTTTACCTGCTGCTTTGGGGGATGAAGGGATGGTTGCAAAGCCTACCGGATTTCGTCGGGCTATCTCTGTTTGGTATCAGAGCTTTGGTTTACAGAGCTCGAGAACAAGACACATTAGAACCATACGAAAGAATTCATCAGATATTGGATTAGTAATATCCAATTAGAATTACTCGTTAGAGATAGGATCAGTAGTATCCTAGAACGAGTGTGAAGAGTATATTTTTCAAATGAAAACAATTTTGTTTTGAAAATTTAAATCGTCTTACACGTATTTGAATATTTATTTATTTTGAATATGGACAATCGAGTATATATAGATTTCGCGTATACGCGTCATGAACGTATATTCGAAGTTTTAATATACTGGGTAGATATAGAATCACATTCTAGACATCCGGGGATGATTCTGATGATGGTGCATCATCATCAGTATTCATATTCGAGTTTCGAAGGTGTGATTTTCTATATATTTCCATTAGACTGGTGTGAGAACCAAAACTAATATAGCTAGAACACATTGTTGTGAATTGGCATCAAAACATGATTTTCTGTAGATATATCAAAATTATGGATTTGAAACTCTAATTCACTAATTGATTGATGTTTGTGTTGTTTGTTTATTTGTTTGCTAATTTTGAACCATTATGCCTCATTGTATCAAATATTGAATTGTATTGAAAATTGGTCGCATTTGCTTGCATATACGTATACTTACATTGAACAGGTCATAGCAAGGAGGCTAGAGCCGAAGAATAAAATTTGTTTGCCCGACAAATAGGTACATGTTTACTACATAATTTCCTGTTTTGTTTGGGTGATGATGATTTTGTGAGCCTATTGGCTAGCCGCTTGGCTTTTTCTTTTTCTTTTTGAGATCTGAAGGACCGGGGAAGCTATTTGAAATTCCCCGATGCTCCCGGTGCAGGGGAGGTTATGGCGAAATTTTTCAAAAATTTAGGGTGTTAGCCAAATTTTTGAAAATTTGAAAATTCTCAGAAACTAAAGAGTTGGAGAATGGAAGCCAGATCGAACATAGCGTAATCAAACCACTTTCGACTTTGTTCCTTTTCGGGGACGAAAAGTTTTAAGTGGGGGAGATTGTAACAACCCGTAAAATGCGAGCCAGAATTTTTATTTTGGCAATTTTAGTGAATTTTGAATATTTAAAATGAATAATTTTAAATAATAACAAGGAGAAATTTATTTTGAATATAATTCGAACGTATATATTTATACGCGTCGTCGTTAGAATATAAATAATTATATATAATTATAAAAGGAATTGAAAATGGCGCGGTAGTTCGATAATTCGATTTCAAACTTCAATTGAATGTACCGGGTGCAAAACAATCCGGATTTTAGTGAAACCAAAAACATTAGGATCTAATTGATGATATCTTTCCAACGAATCCGACAAATTGAAATTTCATAGCGGGAATCAAAAGATATGTCCAGTTGAAAATTCTGAATAGTCGCTATGGAATTCAGGCCCTTAAAAATGGGAATTTTGCAAATGACCTCGGATTTCGACGAAACCACTTTTGTTGGGTCCGTGATGTCAAATTATTGCTAGGTTTCAAATTTCATAATTTTTCGAATCAATATGTGAGCGTGGCAAAGGAAAACGCGTTTGACCAGTTTCAGTTGATTTTAATCGACTGGAAATTGGCCATTTTTCCAACGGTCTCAGAATTCGACGAAACTAGTTTTGTTAGGACCGTATCGTCAATACGAAGCTAGAAAATATTTTTCTGGAATTTTTTTAAAGTTAGTATGTGAACCCGGTAATTTGAAATGTACGTTTAAAATTCAATATAGTGATTTAAATGTTAATTCAACGGAAACTGATTCAAACGATCGAATCAACATACGAAACATATTCCATTGTGTTCGGAATGGGGGTAATATGCTATGGACGACAGGCGGTGGGCCTCGTTTCGAGGTCGTATGTAAAAGTCAACTTTTTGAAAATAAAATAATTAAATTAATTAAAAATTTAAAACCCCCTTCCTCCTTTCCTTATACTCTGCCCCCCCCCCCCCCCCCCCCGATATTTTCAATTCAGAAAAACTAAAAAAAAAAAAAAGGGAAAGGCGATCGCTCCACCAGGGAGGCCGCCGCCCAGCCTCCTGGCGTCGCCGCGCCAAGCGCAGCTCCCCCCACCCCCCCCCCCCCAACGGCTCCGACACCCTCCTGCTTCCCTCTCCCATCTACCTCGCGACAGTCCCTCCCCGTCGCCACCTTCCCCTCCTCCTCCCACGACCACATCCCCCCCCCCTTCTTCCACCGATCCTCCTCCTTCGCCTAAGCGATGGCGCACCCCCCCCCCCTCTGTAAGTCTCCTTTTTATTTGTTTTATTTTATTTTATTTTATTTTTACTTTCTTTTATGCAATTAGTTTAGAAATTAAACTAGTATGGTTTTAAAAAACTGAAATATATTTATATATGTATTTAAAAGGCAAAAGATTTGATTTTTAAAATTGAAAAGATTATATTTTTATTTATAAAAATATGATTTTTATGTAAGGAAGAGGTAGAAAAGATTTTTATTCAATTAAAAATATGATGTTTATATTTTTAAAGTATTAAAAATATAATCTTTACTATATAAAAGATGTGAAAATATGATTTTGTTTAGGTAGAGAATTAAAAATATAATTTTTACATGATAGGAATATTAAAAATAGCATCTTTATATATGTAGCGAAATAAAGATTGATTTTTAAAAGACGATATTTTTAAATATGAAAAGACGAGATTTTTATAAATGAAAAGATTAGATTTTTAAAGGAAGAAAGACGATATTTTTAAATGGAGAAAGGTGAGATTTTTACATATGTAGTTGAGTGAAAAATATGATTTTTATATATTGAACATTGAAGTGAAAATTCGATTGTTATATATTGAATAGCATAGTGAAAATTCGATTGTTATATATTGAATAGCATAGTAAAAATTCGATTTTTATATATTGAATAACGGAATAAAAATTCGATTTTTAAAAGTAGGAAGCGATTATAAAAATATGATTTTTAAATTGAAAGTGAATAAAAATGTGATTTTTATTTTAAAGACATCAAAATATAAAAATGTGTGATTTTTATATATGTAATGACTACGGGCAACGAAGGTGATAAAAAGGCGAGAGTGAAGAAGATTTCTATAAAAGAAGAGTCAAGATGTTTGGATAGCTATCGGTGAGAACTTCTCACTCTTCAAATTTCTTTTTCTAGTTATATATATATATACTAGGATGTAGACGGTGCTTAGTAGCACCTGACACAATCGTCCACAGACCATGGACTTATTTGTTTGGTTGCATAAATTAGTTAGATTATTTGATTGAAATTGAACTGTTGGGTGAAATAGAATGGATTTGATTGATGTGTGAATGGCGTGGGCCTTCACTAGACCGGGGATAAGGCTAGGCCTTGTTCCATTTCTAGTATCGTGTCGTTATGCCGCCGAAATTTTCTAAAATATGTTAGAAAAATAAAAATATCATTTTTATTGAGTAAATGAACTGAATAGAAATTCATGTGTTAAAATAAAATATTTTATCGTTAAAAATATAATTTTTAACGTGGAAAGTGAATAAAATAAAATATTCATTTACAAACCGGACGGTTTGTTTATGTACACTTATTTGAAGGACATTGATTGGGACGATAAATTTTACACGTCGCCCAACTGCACAACAAAAATCTGTGTTTGATTGTTTGAAACCCCACACGGGTGTTGGGATGAATTTGAAGTTCACTCATCCTGATTGATTAAATATGTCAATCGATTGATTGACAGGCTGTTATAAGTGTAAGATATCTATATTTGATGCTTATACAGTGTAGTGCACTTTGGTTGATGGTTGATTATTTTTCATTGCTATTATATACATGTGTTGTATGGAATCCATATAATTAACATTATATGGTGATTGATTGGGCCTCATTTCAAATCGGGAAAATAAGGAATATTATAAAAGAAAATTCATGTGTTGAATATAAAAATAGTCATGTGTTGACGATGTTCATGTGTTGAGTGAAATATTTTATACAACGATAGATACCATAGTTTTATAAAATATTTTACATAACAAAAATAGTGATGTGTAGACAGTACTCATGTGTTGAGATTAGTCAGGTGTTGGAAGAAATGTAGATTCATTTGTTGAATAGAATAACGGATTTATTGAAATATATAAAGCCGTGTTGATTAGAGTTGCGCCATTTTGACGTGAACGATATGTATATCGATTATATTCGTTTTTATAATGAATATAGAAAAGAAGTGATTTCAAAATATAACGTTTTGAAAATATTATCATTTATATAGTAATGATATAAAATATTCAGTTTTGATTAGAAATTGAAATAGTGTTGAAATGGTTATGAAACAAAGTTAAAACGATTTATAAAATACGTTTTAAAAAGGAAATCGGCGAAATATATAATATATTTATATATATATTATATATATAATGGCCTGAATAGAACGCGCCGCGCCGCGGCAGTTCGTGAATTTCGACCATTTATTTCAAACGGACATTACGGGAGATCCGACCGTCGGATTCTCCTAAAACCGGAACCGTTGGGTTCGTATCGAAAAGAGCTTTCCAATGAATATTAGAAATTTGAAATCTAACGGTTGGATTTGGAATTATGTCCAAATAAAATTTGAAAAAGGTCGCTGTAAGTGCAGTTCGATGGCCGTTGATGGAAATCGACTGTACGGGCCTTGATAAAATTATTAAAAATATCGATAATTTGTGTAAAATCATAATATGTGATTTGGGAAAATTGAGCTGAAGAATTCCACATTTGAAAGGATAAAAATAGATTTTTATCGAAATGAACTAGTTTTGAACTAGAATTAAAATCAATTTATTTTTGAAATAAATAAATTGAATTTGAAGTGATTTTAAAAATAACCAATATTCCCAATACGTGGATTGGACTGGAGTTGAATCGAAATTATCTTCGGAATATTTCGATGTTGGGTTTCGTGACTATACAAATATTGTTATGGGGATTTGAAAGGTATATTTTATATCGTTATTTCCAATACGATATTTGTTGGTTTCAGAATTTGATATTGAATATAAGCCGATATATTTTCTATTCAGAGCCTTGTATTTAATATCAAATGTGATTTGGGTTTATCGTGGATCGTGTTTTAGATGACATTGGTTCTTTAACCCAGTTAAAGGCAAGATGTTGATTTTTGAAAGGATTAAAACTAAGTGGAGTTTTAATGAATCTTTAATTAGATTAAAATGTGAATTGATAATTTAAATTATCAAATCTGAAAAGTGATCGAGAATGGAGTATCACCAGTTTTGCTCCAAAGCGATAGTTAAATCTTTAATTAGATTTGAACGTGAAATGGTAATTAATTTTACTGATAACACCGTGGTGTTAGGAATGGAGTATCACCAGTTTTGCTCCATGGGATATATAGGTTGGGATTGGGAAATAAAATAAATAATTACTTCAGAGTGGTTCGCTAATCCCGACTAGTTTGGAAAACCATAAAATGGTTTGAAATGATATCCAAAGGAAGATTATAGGATAAATTCAGAAGAATTTATCTTGGATAAAATTAATGGGAGCATCTCCCTAAGAATGTGATTTTGTGAATAAAAGAATATTCTGAATTGGAATGAGGCGTTTGTTGTGTTTGTGTAACATTCGTTTATTATATACGTGGGTTATTCAGAAAGGCCGGGTTTATACCCATTCTGAATAACCGATTCGACGAGATGTCGAAGATGAAGATGGTGGTTGAAGACCGGAAGTCTTCACATCGTTTGGGTGATTACTGATGATCTTGATTGGGCTGTACACCCAGGATGAGGGAAACAGTTTGGTGATCGTCCAGACGTACTTGGAGATGGATGGATATACGAGGAAAGTGCCTCTGGTTTCGTTCAGACCCAGAACGAACTTGTAAATGGATTGTGTGTCTGACATTGGATTTTATTCTGTGTTGATTGATCTCTATTAAATATACATCTGTTTGGCGGCGGAGAATTTATTCTCTTGCTTAACGCCCTTCTCTGAGACGTACGAGCTCAGAGGTTGTATATCGATGGACATCAGTCGCATGGAGTGAATTGCCAATGTGGCATGCGTAAGTGGCAATTGATCAAGGCTTCTGTTGAAAAGAAAAGTCTTGTGGTTGATGATCAAAGCACGGCCTGTGTGGCGTAGCTTTGTGTATAACGTGAATTCGCGAGCCTCACACCTCGGTATGAGTCAAAAACGGGATAGTGACTGCAGGGAGAGCACGACGTTTCTTTCTAGCTAGGGTGGTGTCAGTGACCTACCAGCCCTGACATTTATATACTTTTCACCTGTGTGGTTGTTGGATACGAGGCGCCTCGGATATAGGTCTGTAAGGACCGGGAAACGTGTGTTCAGGAATTGCCAATCCTCAAAAGTAAGAGAGGACCGGCCCTGAAGATCCAAGGATCATAGTGGGGTCCTGAGGCATTTGCTAGAGTGTCTCGAATCGGAGAGGAGCTTGCCCCTTGCCTCGGCTCATGACGAAATCCAATTTCCAATACGTGTGTTTCGGTTTTATTTGTAGAGCCTAGTATGGCGACATAGTAGATGGTAGCTATGCCGCCTATGATTGATACTTATGATTGAAACTGTTTTGACACTATACACCTATAATAGTATCAAATAATGTGTTTTAAACGTACCAAGCATGCTTTGGCTGTTATAAGATAAAAACCCTATCCTCCGGCTTGCGTTGCATTGTGTGATGGGACCTGGGTCTTATAACAGCTTCATTTTTCTTTATTTAGCATTGCGCTGTTTGTTTTATGCACTGGTATTCTTGGGAGGAAACACGTTCCGTGTTATACGGTGTGGTCCCTTGATTTACCTAACTTTAAAAATAAAGATTAATAACTATTTTAGTTCTCACACCAGTCACATGACTGACCTGGAGTTTATTGTTTTAACCTAAACTCTGGGTGCCCCTATTTTCCACACGGGCAGCTAGTAGTTTTGGTTTTGCAGATTTATATTCACAGGGTCCTGATTTACAGCTGGAACGATGCTCGGAAAGCTCTGTATCCGTGTATCACTTTCAGTTGTGCTTTTGTATTATTTTCCGCTGCGATGTATTTAAATGTAATTTAAATCTCTGATATTTGTCAAATGTAATTTATTCATTTATACTCTGTATATTCTTGTATCTGATGGAATTGTTGTAATAACAATGAAATGTTCTTCCGTCAGCGTTCTATTTTGTCTTGTACTCAATTCTATCCGTGCTTTCCTTCACAGGGAAGTTCGGGTCGTCTCATGTACTTTTTTTGATTCCTACACCACAAGTTTTGAGCTTTATTTTTGAAAATGAATCAAGATTCAAGTCCATTGGTGGTTCTGAACTTAATGTCGTTATTTTCTAAGAAAAACAGACTTGATAGATAGCTATCTATCTTAATGTCGTTATTTCCACTGCTTATTTATCTATCTCGAAGTAATATCATTGTTTGTCCATGAGCTCATTGTGTATAGTACTATATTTTAGAAAAATTAAAAGTTATCATAAGAGTGGTTATTTCCTCTTCAGATTTAAATGTAAGTTTTGATATTTGTTACTTAAATGGCTCAATTTTTGAGGTAGTCTACTAACCTTCAGATAAACTGATAATAGGTTAATTTAGGTGGTTACCACTAAGTTTGGTTCCAAATACGTTAAATTCCTTGAAGGAAAACTATATAGCGTATATGTACCAACATTTAATACTAGTTGTATTTTATTGACTAGAATATTTGAATAAACAAAAGTTCAACTTATTTGAATAAACAAAGGTTAAATGCCAAATATGTTATTTTCACTATTTTTGAACATTCAAATTTTGTAAAAATGTAAGAATTATGATGTCTACTGACGAAAGGCCTTGGGTACAATATTCAAGGGATACACGTGACCAAGTTTAGACAAAAAATGATGACTAGCTTGTATGTTTAATAAAATTGGACAAAAGTCTAATTTTTCTCCACTTCCTGGTTCTTCTTTCAACTCTGAACACAAAAAAACAAATTTCAAAAACAATCTTTATCCTGGTAAATTTAAATGTAGGAACTAGAGTATATATTCATGGTTGAAACGCAGAATACCACTTAAACTGGTATGTTTCCAAATAATACTTTCAATAAGTGCACATTGCAACTTAAAATTAATACATGTGCATCTTACCGTTTTATGAAGGATTTTTTTTTTATTTCGGCCAGTTTTGAAAACTTATAACAGAAATAGGTCCGTTTCAAAACTAATTACAAAAATAGACCATTTTTTTGAACTGGCGGCATCCCAGATGCCGCCAGTTTGAATTTTTTTTTACACTGGCGGCATCTGGGATACCACTAATATTGGTATAACGTTGTCGTTATCCCAGATAACGCTAGGCATTATCTAGGATAACACCTAGAGACCTTCCTTTCAGCCCCTTTCTAACACTTCCCATTTCCTCCCTTCCTACCTCTTTCACAACTCCACTTCTTAATATAAACTTTTCTCCATTTTATAAAACTCATACTAAATTATAATCATCTTTTTTTATACGATCTACTCATCAATCAACAAGTTATTGATCTCAATCTGTGTTCAAGGTATGGCTATTTACTTTATAATTTTATAATATATGATTTTAGGTTTGTTGTGAAGGTTGGTTCATTATAGATAGTGAAATTGTTGTTATTATGTATGTAGAATGGCTCCTAATGTATTCTTACCATATGTTATTATGACGGTGAATTGGTGGTAGACGATGATAACCTTGGCAAATACGTTGGAGGAACCGGCAAAATTAGTTCGAGGATGTAACTTGGTTCAGTCGAAAGATTCAGTATATAAATCGAGAAAGATTAAATCCGATGAATTTGACATTGATCTGATATGTAATTGGCCTACCGATTCTGTATTGAAATCCATTAAAATAGCTGATGATGATGATGTGGATAAAATGTTTTCAGCTGTAATAAAATCCATATAGCTTTTTGTTATAAAGAGCAAATTGGTTCAAGTACTAGAAGAGACAGCTCCAATAGTAGATGACCTTGAATGTCAAAATATTGTTGAAAGGTTTGTTCATCAAAATGTATTGTCGAGCTCTAATCCGTCGAGCTCTAATACTTCAACCTTTGTTTTTCCACTGTTACAAGCTATCAACATGATATTCAATACAATGACCCCAATTCTACTCAAGGAAGCTTCATACATATGATGTAAAGTTTGATTGCATTTTGGTTATTTGTTGGATGCATATGCATATGTCATTATTGTAGTTCTTAAGTACTTTGTTTTGTATCCAATTTTGTTACTCAGCAGTCGAATCCTTTTAGCTTTGCTGGACTGTCAAATTATTACATGTCCCATTTCATTCATCCTACACAATATTAGTTACAACATTTAACTCTGAGGTATGTGAAATATTTACAGTTAGCTCATTGGTTTTGTATGTGAAATATTAGATATGGCTGTTACATGTCACATTTTTTGAATTTTCAATGTTCAAATCCACGACATTGCTACACAATCAAATACCCAAGTAGTAAACATGATTATTGTTGCAAATGAGGTAGAAGACAATATTGACAAGGACACGGTTGGAATAGATGAAGGAGAGTACGATGATCGCCCTATTAATAGTATGGATGTAGTGAGCTTACCAGAGAATGACGTTTCTTGGATAAATAACATGTAAGTAAACAATTAACAATTAAACTATAATTTTGCCGATTTGGAAGATAGATCTACTGAAGATAGTAATGAGAATGAAATGTAAGTACCCCTTGATGATGACTTATGTACGACCCAACTAATGGCAAAGTTAGTTGGTGCAAATATTCAATTCACAAATGAGATATTTTCAACATTAAGTGTCCAAAACGGTTTCAAACTCGGTATGATATTTGAAACGAAAGAAAAATTCAAATGACAATTAAGTGAATGGTCAATTCTTCACGTTGTTTCCTTTAAACCTATCAAGTCCAATAAAACTAAGTATACTGCTATCTGTAATGTCGATGTTAATTTTCCATGGAGAATTCATGCAATTGTGTTAAAAAATCCGAGAAAAATTGGTGGATTGATAGAAAATATCCAAGTGAACTCAAATGCATGACTCCAATGGTTAACTCAAATCACAAGCAGACAACGTCCTCATTTCTTGTTTCAAAGATCTTACCGTTTGTAAAATCTGATTTGAATATAACCGCTGGCACTGTACATGTTTTAATGGAGGAACAATTGTTTATTAAGATTAGTTATATGAAGGCATGGAGAGCATTGCATAAGACAGTCGAAAAATACATGGTGATTGGACAGAATCCTTAAGGCAGTATTTCACATAAATTGAAAAAACAAATCCGAGAAGCATTGGACATGTTTTTACGGATGATGTTGGAGTGCTTGAACGCGCTTTTTAGGCATTTGGACCGTGTATTAAAGGATTTGCACATTGTCGTCCATTACTATGTATTGATGGTACACATTTATAAGGGAAATACAAAGGAATATTGCTAGTAGCTACTGCTGCAGACGTGGATGACGATTTATATCCATTGGCTTATGCGATTGTTGGGTCTGAATTTGCTGATAGTTGGGGTTGGTTTTTTAATTGCATGCGTCACTTTATTCATACCGTCAACGATTATCGAATTACTTTTATTTCTGACAGAATGAAGGGCATACCGAATGCTTTGGAACAAAGTGGCGTTACCTCATAAGCATCGTTTTTGTGCCAGACATCTCAAGGCTAACTTTCAAGCAGCTGGTTTTAAAGACAAAAGACTGACCGGGCTATTTTATGTTGCAGCTTGTGCTTTAGAGGAAGTCAAATACCATAAAATTCGTGAAATAATAAAGAACATTAGCTAGAAGGCGCATAATTGGATTGAAAAAATTTTACACGGAAAAGAGGAAAATTGGGCTTTTTGCAAAGATGATGGTGCTAGATTTCATGTAATGACCACAAATGCATTAGAAAGCTTTGATGGTATATTGAAAGGGGCTCGATCATTACCTGTGAAAGCATTAGTTGCTCGTACTTTTTTCCGATATGTAGATATTTTTGTCAAACAAGAGAAACAACGCGAAGTTTAAAACCAAACTTACACCTAAGTGGGAAACAAAGATTGCTAGACGAGCCGATGAAGCAAGACGCGCAAGAGTAGTTCGATTTAACCCGGTAGAATGGTCCGTGGTGCATTATTTTGGGGATGAATTCAAAGTGCTAATCAATGATGATTCTTGCTCCTGTACGTGCAATATTCTTTGCTACAATATTTACCTGTATGCATGTAATGGAGGCTTGTTCGTCAGTTTCAACAGGAGCTAATAGAGCTCATCACGATTTCGCTTCAACACACTGTACAGTCGCGAAATATCTAGCCGCGTACATGCCGGAATTTTACCCCGTTAATGATAAACGATATTGGACGTTAATGGCTAATCAGCTGGTATTGCTTCCTACAGTAAAAAGACCGCCGGGACGTCCAAAGTCCACTAGATTCAAAAATACTATGGACGAAGGTCAAACATCAAAAGGAAACAGGTGCAGCAAATGCGGTGTTGATCATAAGAAAAATCATTGTACTTTGGTTATATAAATTCATGTAACCATATTATCTTTGTAGTTTTTTTAACTTTTTAATATAACATAAGTCATCCGAGTTTCATTCATAATTCGCACGACATAATTGATTACATAACTCTTCAGCATATTACATAAATTTCATAAGTAATAGAGTTACAACGCACTCATAATATAGGTACTTCCTATTACTTGGTCCAGCACCTGATCCACTAGGAAGGTACTGTAACACCCCACCTCCGCTAGTGCCACTCTTGCAAGGACACTAACTTTGGAGGGGCGTTAAACGAGGTAAACATGCATGAGATATCACAAGACAGAACATGTAAGTAAAAACATAGTAAATAAAGCAGCGGATAAAACTAGCATTTCAAAACCATAGTCAAGTTACATCAAAGTATTTGGTCATTATTTTCCCATAAAACAAAGTCTAGCACATAAACTAAAAACTGAAAAAGAAACATAAAGAACTATCCCCAAAGTAGCCTAAGGCCATAGCATGCTCAAACCATACGTGAGCTATCCAGAAAAGCAGCAAAAGATCCAGCTAGATAACAGTGTTCCCACCCTGCAAACATGGGAGGGGAAACGGAAGAAAAGAGGCGAAAGAAAACGGGTCAGTCAAAAAGACTGGTAAGTCCTATCTACTATTAGTATAAAAACTAATAAAGCTAACTGAACATGTAAAACAGAGATGAGATGTAGGGTGATAACTGGCATGGTGAAAAGTTAACAAGATAGATCAAGTGTGGCATCGCATATACAAGATTAAGTTGCACCGGGGGTGTACTAGTATTCCAATCCATGTCAAGTATAAGAAATGATCCCTTGGCCCAAAGCTGGCCCACATCATGAAATGACCTAAATCGAGGTCCAACTACTCGGTCTAGTCGATCGGCTCCCTATAAGCCTAACTTGTCGTGTCGGTGTCATACGGCCCAATCACGAAGTGTAGTCAAACTGTGCTAGGTCCACCCTAGGGTGCCAACCACGGACACAGATCAAGCACGCACAGTCTAAACCCACGGGTGCCCGTATCTGCTTTTTCAACTCCGGACCATGTGAACGACCATGGTCCGCCTGAACCTACACCGGCGCACCTACTCAGCCGTCGTTTTGGTCGCTTACATGTCAACCCAGTAACCGTGCCCCACCCTAGCCTAGTCCCTAGGGTATCATGATACAATCAAGAGGGTTACTGGTGAAAAGGACCACGTAACTAGGGTTTCTAGCGGGTTAAATGTGGTTAACCCTACCCAATCAAGTATCAAGTTGGTTAAGTGTACCCAAGGTTCATGACTTAACCGCGTCAACCCATCATGTTTAATTGGTTAAGTATTCAAGTGGTCCATGACTTAACCCTATCATGTGGCATTAATTATTTTAATGCACCCAGCCTCTCACATTAGACTTTGTTGTGGTTACTAGTTAAGCCGGGCGGGTCCGGGTAGCTTTACACCACAACTTGGTCTAACCTCGGGTTTCAAGTGCGACATGACCAACTACTCACATTGGATCCTATTGCTTGTAGCCACTAGTTAAGCCGGTCGGTTCCGGGTAGATTTATGCTACAAACTCAACCCAACCTCGAGTTGGCCACACTCATATTTTCTAAGTGTCATGTCCACCATTATGTTTACAAACACAATTACAAGTCAATGTTCATGTCATATTTTAAAATCATGTTTCATGTCATTAATATTACCCAACCCAACGTATTCCCATCGCATGTACGTTTCGCATAACATAACATAGATCAAAAGGGGGAACTTGGCAAAAGTATGACAAAAAGGGGCATAAGGTAATAAGGTTGGCCACAAGTTAAACATGGTGGCATATGAGGCATAAATAGGTTCATAAGCTTGCATATTACATCATAGGCCTCAAAACATGCATAATATCAACTTAAGCAAATAGGTGAAACATGATTATGAATGACATAGGATGATGGCTAAAAGTTCGCATATAGCATTATATGCAAGTTATCATAAAGGTTATAAGAGTTCTCATGTTATATAATGCAACATTTCAACATAAAGCTTATAGCTTTTAGCCCACAAGGTCAAGGTGATAGGTTTTCAAATATGCATAGGATATATTCATGCATAACATGATAAGATCATAGGTTTACAAACATGCATAGAATATATTCATGCATAACATGATAAGATCAAAGCATATATCATACTTAGGCCCAAACTCAACTTGCAACATATCACATTTAACTTCATAGTTAGAATCTAAAAGTAGTATAGGGCTTACAATGAGCGGTTATGCGATCTAGATCAATATGTATAAAGATTGAGACGAAGCCACAAGCAAAATCCGCAAAGAAAATAATAAGCTCCACTTAAACGCCTTGAAACAAGAAGTAATAACTCCAACGAGAAAGAAAGAAGGCTCTTTTACTTAAGAAAGATGGCTCTTTTATGACATAGATTGATTAGAGACACTCATGCTTTCATGGAGGAGATGGAGGCCATGATTGGTGAATATTTGGACAGCATTTAGTTGTAGGAATGATTAATGAGTGTTTAGGCTAGGTCTAGGGGTCTTTTTATAGGTGATTAGGTTAATTTAGACCATAGGATTAACCCTAAATCGAATCTGAGCCATCAACTCCTGTCAGAAACTTCCAGAGCAAGACCTAACCTGTCAAAATGGTGCACCAGAAAAACTGGTCCGACTGGGGGGTCGACATGGGTGTCGACCCATGGGTCGACATGGGTGTCAACCCATTGGGGGGGGTCGACACTGGTGTCGACCCCCGTGTCGACCCTTCCTGGGGCGGGAAAATTCCCGCCCATTCTGCCTTGGTTGAAATTTAAATCTGAATTTGAATTTGAACTGTTTTCGGGCTTGGAATTTTCTGAAAACTTCATTAGGCCATAACTTGGTCATACGGACTCCGTTTTTCGAAAACTCGGACTCTATTTCGCGTATTTTTCCGAGACGAACGCATTGGCATAGCCCGTTTCCCTTGATTCAGATTTTACAGTTTAATTCTGCCTTGATTTATGTTATAACATGTTATTCAAAAATACGGGTTGTTACATTCTCCCCTCCTTAAAGGATTTCGTCCCCGAAATCTCCAAGTTAGGAAGAACGTATCCTACCATCCATCATCCATCTACTCAAAACATCATCCACGTGCAGTCATTGTCCTTAAAGGATTCTAAATGTTGTATGATCGTATGCAAAGGTGTGTGTATATGTACTTATCTAATGCGAAAATCAGGAGGTTACTGATTCAGTAAACCCCCTTAATGCAAAACATGTTAGTGAAATGAGTCCATATGTATGCAAATTCCTAACATAATTTATAATCTCTACATGAGTGCACATAACATTCATTCATATGCAACATCCACGTGATAGCACAACAAGTTTCATCCATGAATAAGCATAAACACTCATGCATATGCAACATGAAAGTGTGTGAGCCGATCTTAGTGCCTAATGTGTATCATGCATCCACGAGTATCCACTTGCAAACACTTGCAACCACTTGCAACCATCAAGCATAACATGTTTCAAATACATGTTTCATCCAAAGGGTTTCTACCTAAGGTTCTCATGACAAGGTTAACGAGATAACAAGATAAACAGGATAAACACGGATAGCAAAAAGAAAGATATGCTACTTAGGAAAGGAAATTGAGAATGTACCCTCAAAAAGGAATGGATAAAGCCCACGCATCTTCTCCTCGGTTTCCCAAGTTGCATCCTCATCGGCTTCATTCCACTGAACTTTCACCAATTTTACTTCTCGGTTCCTTAACTTCTTGATCTCTGTTCCCAAAATACGAATCGGAGCTCTTCTCAAGGTTGCCTCTTTCTCTACCTCAATGTCTTCTAGAATGCTTGGTTCAACCACCTCAGCGGATTCATGCAGGCACTTTCGGAGATGCGAGACATGAAAGACATTATGCACTCCGGCTAGCTTCTCGGGCAATTCCACCTTATAGGCCATCTTTCCAATTCTCTCTATGATAGGGAAGGGCCCTACGAACCTTGGTGCCAGCTTCCCCACTGCTCCAAAACGTACCACATTACGCAAAGGAGAAAACTTCACAAAAACCCTGTCTCCCACTTCGAATTCCAAATCTGCCCTTCGCTTGTCAGCATAGGATTTCTGTCTATCTTGGGCCGCTTTCATCCGTTTTCTCACCAATTCAACTTTTTCGGATGTGTCCCGTATCATATCGAGCCCAAGTATAAGCCTATCTGTTGTCTCCCACCAACAAGATGGTGACCTACACGGCCTCCCATACAAAGCTTCAAATGGTGCCATCCCTATGCTGGCTTGATAGCTATTATTATAAGCAAACTCTACAAGAGGAAGGTGGTCTTCCCAAGTACCACCAAAGTCAAGAACACAAAGCCTTAAAAGATCTTCTAGCACTCTATTCACCCTTTCGGTTTGGCCATCCGTCTGGGGGTGATAGGCTGTACTTAGATTCAATCGCGTACTCATCGCTTCTTGCAAACTATTCCAGAATTGGCTAGTGAAGATCGGGTCACGATCGCTAACTATGCTAAAAGGAACTCCATGTAACCGCACTATTTCTCGGAGATAAATAGATGCCAGCCATGATGCGGTTCTCTTGCTCTTTACTGGAATGAAGTGAGAACTCTTTGTAAGTCTATCAACTATGACCCATATGCTCGTGTTCCCTTTCCTTGACCTAGGCAATCCATCTACAAAATCCATAGAAATACTCTCCCACTTCCATTGCGGGACCTCCAATGGATGTAATAGCCCACCTGGTTTCTTTGACTCGGCTTTCACTTGTTGGCACACCATACACTTTGAAACATACTCTGCTACATCTTTCTTCATTCCAGCCCAAAAGAAAATGTGCTTCGTATCTCTATACATCTTATCTCCTCCCGGATGTATAGTCATCTTCGAGTGATGTGCTTCTTCGAGAACTTTATGCACCAAGTCTCCTACTTGTGGAACGCATAGCCTTCCATCACACCTTAGCCAACCCTTGTCATCAATAGTATATCTAGCAAGGTGACTAGACGTCTCACCACGAATCAACTTATCCATGACCTCGACTATCTGTGGATCTTCCTTTTGCGAAGCCCCAACTTGATCAAGAAGTGTGGGTCTAAGCTCAAGGGATGCTAATGAACCCGTCATCGACTCAACAGTCATCGTGAAATCAAAGTTTGCCAAGAACTCTAAGTTCTTCATCTCAATAAACAAGGGACTCAAGGTCAACCTCCTTCTACTTAGTGCGTCTGCCACAACATTACCCTTGCTAGGGGTGTAAGCTATCTCGAAGTCATAAGATGCCAAGAATTCTATCCACCTTTGCTGCCTTAGATTCAGATCTTTCTGCGAGAAGAGGTATTTGAGTGACTTGTGATCAGTATACAACTCAAACCTTTCGCCTAGAAGATAGTGGCGCCAGGATTTGAGTGCAAAGACGATCGCCGCCAACTCCAAATCATGAGTGGGATAGTTCTTCTCATGAACTTTAAGTTGCCTACCCCCATAACATATCACTCTTCCCTCTTGCAATAGAACAGCACCTAACCCCGTGCCACATGCATCGGTGTACACGGTAAACATCTTACCGCCATCGGGTAATGCCAAAACTGGAGCTGTGGTAAGGGCCCTCTTGAGCCTTTGAAAAGCAAGCTCGCACTCCAAATCCCACGCAAAGACTAAGTTCTTATTCGTCAATTTAGTAAGAGGGGCCTAAATCTTAGCGAAGTCCCTGATGAACTTCCTATAGTAGCCCGCCAGACCGAGAAAGCTTCTGTGACGGCATGGAATTTCGCTCGGTCCGAACCAGTCGCTAAACCGATCCAGGCCGTTCGAAACGCCCTATCGTTTGAGAACAGGATAAATCAGAACGCATACAGAAGAACATTTCATTGTATATTACAACAATGCATCAGATTACAAGAATATACAGAGTATAAATGAATAAATATTACACAGAAATATCAGAGATTTAGATTACATTTAAATACATAGCAGCGGAAAATAATACAATACACAACTAGAAGAGATATACGGATACAAAGCTTTCCGGATATCATTCCAGCTGTAAACCAGGATCCTGTGAATATAAATCTGCAAAACCAAAACTACTAGCTGCCCGTGTCAAAATAGGGGCACCCAGAGTTTAGGTCAAAACAATAAACTCCAGGTCAGTCATGTGACTGGTGTGAGAACTAAAACAGTTATTAATCTTTATTTGAAATCATTAGGTAAATCAAGGGACCACGCCATATAACACGGAACGGGTTTCCTCCCAAGAATACCAGTGCATACAACAACAGCGCAATGCTAAATAAAGAACAATGAAGCTATTATAAGACCCAGTTCCCATCACATAATGCAACGCAAGCCGGAGGATAGGGTTTTTACCTTATAATAGCCAAGAATGCTTGATACGTTTAAAAGAAATCATTTGATACTATTATAAGTGTATAGTGTATAAAACAACTTCAAATCATAAGTATCAATCATAGGCGGCATGAATGCCCCATCCCACTATGTCACCATACTAGGTTCTACAATTAAAACCGCAAATGTCACGTATTTGGAAATTGGATTTCCGTCTATGAACCGAGGCAAAAGATAGTCCTCAACCGATTCGAGACGCTCTAGCCCGCCCCTCAGGAACAGCCGCAACTGCCCCTTGGATCGTCAGGGCCGGTCCACCGATGTGGATTATTATGCCTGAACACTACGTTTCCCCACCCTATGGGGTGTAAGTCTGGTCCGTCCGCCGACCAGAATGCATCGGCCGAAACCGATATAACTGAGGCGCCTCGCAACAGCAACAACCACATAAGTCAAACTCGTCAGGGCGTGTAAAACCACTGACGCCACTTCTAGCTAGAAAGAAACGCAAGTCCTCCCTGAGGTCCGTCTCCCGTTTTTGGTTCATACCGGGTGTGAAACTCGCGAATTCACGTTACACAAAGCTGTGCCACACGGGCTGTGCTTTGATCATCACCACAAGACTTTGCTTTTCAACAGAAGCCTTGATCAATTGCCACTTAGGCGTGCCACACAGGCAATTCACTCCATGCGTTTGATATCCATCAGTATATAACCCCTGAGCTCGTACGTCTCAGAGAAGGGCGTTAAGCAAGAGAATAAATTCTCCGCCGCCAAACAGATATATATTTAATAGAAATCAATCACACAGACTAAAATCCAATGTCAGACACACAGTCCATTTACAAGTCCGTTCTGGGGCTGAACGAAACCGGAGGCACCTAGTACCCCGCATATCCATCGATCTCCAAGCACGTCTGGACGATCACTAACTGCTTCCATCTTCTTGGGTGTACAGCCCAATCAAGATCATCAGTAACCACCCAAACGACGTGAAGACTTCCGGTCTTCGACCACCGTCTTCATCTTCGACACTACGTCGAATCAGTTATTCAGAATGGGATAAACCCGGTCTTTCTGAATAACTCGCGTATATATTATAAAAGTGTTACACAAACACAACATACGCCTCATTCCAATCCAGAATATTCTTTTATTCAAATATTCTTATACTTTGGGAAAAGTTCCCATTAATTTTATCCAAGATAAATTCTTTAAATTTATTCTTTAATCTCCTTTGAATATCAATTCAAACTAGTCGGGATTAGCGAACCACACCGAAGTAATCATTTATTTTATTTTCCCAATCCCAACCTATTCATCCCATGAAGTAAAACTGGTAGTACTTCATATCTAACACCACAGTGTTATCGGTAATTCAATTACCATTTCACGTTCAAATCTAATTAAAGATTTAACCATCGCCTGGAGAAGAAATGGTGATACTCCATTTTCGATCATTTCAATCTAATTAAAGATTCATTAAAAATCCACTTAGTTTTAATCTTTAACTGGGTTAAAGAATCAGTGTCATTTAAAACACGGTTCACGATAAACCCAAAATCACATTCCATTAATTATTGGGTTAAAGAACAAGTGTTATTTAAAACACTGTTCGCGATAAACCCAAAAATCAATATCGATTCCATTCCAATTAAATGTTATTTAATTGGTACACTTCATTAAATCTAAATAAAAAGATTTAATCTTTTCTCAACTGGGTTCAAGAATCAGTGTCATTTAAAACACGGTTCACGATAAACCCAAAATCACATTCCATTAATTATTGGGTTAAAAACAAGTGTTATTTAAAACACTGTTCGCGATAAACCCAAAAATCAATATCGATTCCATTCCAATTAAATGTTATTTAATTGGTACACTTCATTAAATCTAAATAAAAAGATTTAATCTTTTCTCAACTGGGTTCAAGAACAGTGTTAGTGAAGACACCATTCACGACAAACCCCAAATCACATTTGATATTCATACAAGGCTCTGAATAGAAAATATACCGGCTTATATTCAATATCAAATTCCACGACTAACAAATGTCGTATTGGAAATAACGATATAAATATATCTTTCAAATTTCCATAACAACACCTGTATAATCACGAATTCCAACATCGAAATATTCCGAAGACAATTTCGATTCAAATCCACTCCAATGCAATCATTGGAAATTCTGGTTACTTTTAAAACCCTTTTCAAATTCAGTTTATTTATTTAAAAATAAATAGAATTATATTTCTAGTTCAAAACTAGTTCATTTCGATAAAAATCTATTTTTATCTTTTCAAATATGGAGTTTTTCATCCCAATTCTTTCTAAATCATTTCTTATGATTTTACACAAATTATTACCATTTTTAATAATTTTATCAAGGCCTGTACAGTCGATTTCCACCAATGGCCATCGAACTGCACTTACAGCGACCTTTTTCAAATTTGATTTGGACATAATTCCAAATCCAACCGTTAGATTTCAAATTTCTAATATTCGTTAGAAAGCTCTTTTCGATACGAACCCAACGGTTCCGGTTTTAGGAGAATCCGACGGTCGGATCTCCCGCAATGTCCGATTGAAATAAATGGTCGAAATTCACGAACTGCCGCGGCGCGGCGCGTTCTATTCAGGCCATTATATTATATATATAATATATATTTCGTCGATTTCTATTTAAAACGAATTATATAAATAGTTCTAAAATTCGTTTCAAAATCTATTTCAACTTCCATTTCAATTCAAAGCAAAATTGAATTCTTCTTTATAGATTCGTTTCAAAATTCAATTTTATTCAATTCAAATTTCAATTCAATTTGAATTCATTTCAATTCGCTTTCAATTCAATTTGAATTCGTTTTCAATTCAATTCATTTCGAAATCGTTTTCAATTCAATTCATTTCAAAATTGTTTTCAATTCATTTCGAAATCGTTTTCAATTCAATTCATTTCGAAATCGTTTTCAATTCAATTCATTTCGAAATCGTTTTCAATTCATTTCATTTCGAAATCGTTTTCAATTCAATTCATTTCAAAATCATTTTCAATTCAATTCATTTCGAAATCGTTTTCAATTCAATTCATTTCAAAATATTCGATTTCGAAATCACTTTTCAATATTCATTTTAAAAAGAATAAAATCGATATAAATATCGTTCACGTCAAAATGGCGTCAATCTAATCAACACGGCTTCATAAATTTCTATTTTCAAGTATTCTATTTCAAATATATTTTTTTCCAAATATTTCCATTTCTAAACTGGAATGAGGCCCAATCAATTACCACATAAAATTAATTATATGGATTTTCACACAACACATGTATATAATAGCATTGAAAAATGATCAACCATCAACCAAAGTGCACTACACTGTATAAGCATCAAATAAAGATATCTAACGCTTATAACAGCCTGTCAATCAATCGATCGACATATTTAATCAATCAGGATGAGTGAACTTCAAATTTCATCCCAACACCCGTGTGGGGTTTCAAACAATCAAACACAGATTTTAGTTGTGCAGTTGGGCGATGTGTAAAATTTATCGTCCCAATCAATGTCATTCAAATAAGTGTACATAAACAAACCATCTGGTTTGTAAATGAATATTTATTTATTCACTTCACTATCTTCATATTCACGTTAAAAACTATATTTTTAACGATAAAACATTTTATTTCAATCTATGAATTTCTATTCAATTCATTTATTCAATAAAATGATATTTTTATTTTTCTAACATATTTTAGAAAATTTCGGCGGCATAACGGCACGATACTAAAAACGGGACAAGGCCTAGCCTTACCCCCGGTCTAGTGAAGGCCCACGCCATTCACACATCAATCAAAACCACCAAACAACCAAATTCAAATCAAATCATATAACTAATCTATGCAACCAAACAAACAAGTCCATGGTCTGTGGACGATTGTGTCGGGTGCTACTAAGCACCGTCTGCATCCTAGTATATATATATAACTAGAAATGAAATTCAAGAGTGAGAAATTCTCACCTAAAGCTATCCAAACATCTTGACTCTTCTTGGATATAAATCTTCTCCGTTCTCGCCCTTTTTCCGCTTTCGCCCGCATTCACTACATATGTAAAAATCGAATTTTTACTTCGCTATTCGATACATAAAAATCATATTTTTATTTCGAAGTTCAATACATAAAAATCATATTTTTCTATCGAAGTTCAATATATAAAAATCACATTTTTCTATCGAAGTTCAATATATAAAAATCACATTTTTCTATCGAAGTTCAATATATAAAAATCACATTTTTCTATCGAAGTTCAATATATAAAAATCACATTTTTCTATCGAAGTTCAATATATAAAAATCACATTTTTCTATCGAAGTTCAATATATAAAAATCACATTTTTCTATCGAAGTTCAATATATAAAAATCACATTTTTCTATCGAAGTTCAATATATAAAAATCACATTTTCAATATTTCACTAGTATAAAAATTATATTTTTTAACCTTTCTATATTATAAAAATTATATTTTTAAACTTTCTATATTATAAAAATTATATTTTTATACCGCTACTCATAAAATAAAAATCAAATTTTTATACTATCAAAAATCGAATCTTTATAAAATGAAAATCAAACTTTTCTATGTTTTAAAAATTGTACCTTTTCATGTTTAGAAATTTCAGATTTCTAACTCGCCACTTCATAATAAAACTGAAAAACAAATAAATATATATAAATAAATTATATAAAACTCACCAAAATCCAATTCATGGGCTGTCGAATTGAGGTGGAGGGCTCGAGGTGTTGTAGAAGCAGGGGAAGGAGGAGGAGAAGGGGGGAGTGCTGAAGGGGAGGTCTGTCAGGGTCGGAGCGGCGGTTCTTGGGGTTCCACGGTGAGAAGCGCTCGCTGCTCTGGGCTAGGGCATGGCGGTGACGTCGAATCGAACGTGGGGGAGCTGAGAGGGGAGAGGGATGTCGGGAGATGGAGGCACGGGTTCGTAGGAGGAGGAGGAGGCCGGGGAAGAAGGAGCGTCGTCGATCGGTGGCTGGGCAGGGGCGGCGCGCTGAGATGGATCGGTTTTTTTTTTTTTTTTCGAATTGATCTGAAGAAGGGGGGCCAACGTATAAAAGGGAAGAGGGTTTCCCCCTTTTTTTTTATTAATTAATTTTCAAAAAGTTGACTTTTACATACGACCTCTGAACGAGGTCCACCGCCTGTCGTCCATAGCGTTTTACCCCCATTCCGAACACAATGGGATATGTACCGCAAGCTGATTCAATCGTTTCCATCAGTTTCCGTTTAATTTACTTTTAAATCAGTATATTGAATTTTAAACGTACATTTCAAATTACCGGGGTCACATACTAACTAGAAAAATTCCAGAAAAATATTTTCTAGCTTCGTATTGACGATACGGTCCTAACAAAACTAGTTTCGTCGAATTCTGAGACCGTTGGAAAAATGACCAATTTCCAGTCGATTAAAATCAACTGAAACTGGTCAAACGCGTTTTCCTTTGCCACGCTCACATATTGATTCGAAAAATCATGAAATTTAAAACCTAGCAATAACTTGACATCCCGGACCCAACAAAACTGGTTTCATCGAAATCCGAGGTCGTTTGCAAAATGTCCATTTTTAAGGGCCTGAATTCCATAGCGACTATTCAGAATTTTCAACTGGACATATCTTTTGATTCTCGCTACGAACTTTTGATTTTTCGGATTCGTTGGAAAGATATTCACTATTAGATTCCATTATTTTTGGTTTCACTAAAATCCGGATTGTTTTGCACCCGGTACATTCAATTGAAGTTTGAAATCGAATTATCGAACTACCGCGCCATTTTCAATTCTATTTATAATTATATATAATTATTTATATTCTATCGACGACGCGTATAATATATACGTTCGAATTATATTAAAAATAAATTTCTCGTCGATATTATTTAAAATAATTCATTTTAAATAATCAAAATTCGCTAAAATCGCCAAAATAAAAATTTTAAACTGGCCCAGATTTTCCGGGTTATTATAGCTTCTTACTTCGGTTGCATTCCTAGGAGTTTTCCAGTCTTGAACCACAACCACTTTCGCGGAATCCACCGCTATGCCTTGCTTAGAAACTATATGTCCAAGAAACCAAACTTCCCTTCTCCAAAAATGACATTTGGAGAACTTGGCTTTCAACTGATGCGCTCTAAACGTATCCATCACTTCCTTGAGATGTCTGACATGTTCTTCCTCATCCTTTGAGAAGATTAGAATATCATCCACGAAGACAACCACGAACTTGTTAAGGAACTCCCTGAACACCCTACTCATCAAATCTACGAAGTAGGCGGGTGCATTAGTCAAACCGAATGGCATGACAAGCCATTCAAAGAATCCATCTGGAGTCCTAAACGCAGTCTTATCGATACTATCCTCAGCTACTCTAAGCTGATGGAATCCGGTGGCTAGATCGAGCTGAGAGAAAACAGAAGCACCAACCAGCTGGTCAAAGAGATCATCAATCCTCGGTAACGGGTGCCTATTTTTCTTTGTCAGCTTATTCAACTCTCGATAATCAACACATAGACGAAGCGAACCATCCGCCTTAGTAGCGAATACCACAGGAGAACCCCATTCGGAAATGCTTCGCCTAATAAAATTCTTCTCAAGCAACTCCTTGATTTGCTTACTGAGCTCCCTTCTTTCACATGGGGCCATGTGCCTAACGGGCAATGATACTGGCTTGGCATTATCGACTAGATAAATGCGGAAATCTATCTCTCGTTTAGGGGGTAACCCCTTAACTTCTTCGAAGACATCAGGATAGTCTCGGACCACCCTTACAGATTGCAGATCATCGATGGACGAGTCAAGAGATTCAAGATAACATAACATGACGGGACCTCTAGGGTTACAAGAAATTTCTAGGGTATTACCGAGGCGAGTCATGAGCCTCACCACCCTATGCTCACAATCGAGAATGGCTCCATAACTGGACAACCAATCCATGCCCAAGATCAACCCGTATCTCGTGAACCCGAGAACATAAGCATTACACGTGAATTCTACGGTCAAGATAGAAATCTTCAAATCCACACAAATCATAGATAGATGGGCGGAACCCCCAATTGGATTTGAAACACTAACGGGATCCTCAACTAGACCAGTACTTAGGTGCAAACTTTCAACAATGTCAGAAGAAATAAAACTATGTGATGCGCCAGAATCAAATAAGGTGCGAACAGGAGAGTCAGAAATATAAACAAGACTTTCTACAGAAATACTACCTCGATCCTGAGCTGGAGCAGTGTTGAGAGCATGCACTTGCCCTCCAGAAGGTCCTGCACGCTGATTCTGCCCTTGCCCTTGTCCTTGCTTCTTGGGGCAATCCTTGCTAAAGTGTCCAGTCTCTCCTCAATGAAAGCATTCGCCCCGCTTCCTCTTCTTCTTTCTGCAATCCTTGGCTATGTGCCCAACAATCCCACAGAAGTTGCATTTTCTTGGGTCCTTTGCCTTGGCCTTGTTGCCCTTGTTGTTCTTGTTGTTCTGATTGCTCTGATTCCCTCCCCACTTGGAGTCTGTCTTCTTGGCTTGAGTCTCATTAGCCTTGACTTCCTTCTTGCCATTCTTATCGTCTCCTTGAAGCAATGCCATGTCTACTAGTCCTTCAAAAGTGGCCCCCATGGGTATATGAGATAGGGCTAAACCTTGTAATGTCTCATTCAACCCTCGTGCAAAGCGTAAAGCCTTCTTCTGGGGGGTATTAACCATGTCCAAACCGAATCGAGCGAGCTGGTTAAGCTGATTCACATACTCCCTCACTGTCATGTCCCCTTGCTTCAAAGATATAAACTTTTCCTATTGCAGATTCGCCTCAGCTGATGATAGAAACTTAAGCCCAAATCTTGTCCTAAAGTCGGCCCAAGTCTCTATAGGCCTCGTAGCATTGGTGACCTCCCACCAATAAGCAGCCTCTTCTTTTAATAACCATGCTGCCAGTAAAACCTTTCTATGATCTTCCACATCAAAGATAGCGGAGAGATCCTCAGTTTCTTTCAACCAATTTCGTGCTTCCACAAAAGTCTCCGTCCCAATGAAATTCTTGCCACCCATCGCCTTAAAGTCTTTGCAAATCTTAGCGAAATCTGCTTGTGGATTCTGAGGAGGAGGAGGAGGAACCTCAGTTACGGTGTGGGTGGTTGCTGGGCCCACACTATTGGCCCTAGCTTCCAAGTACCTCCGGAACCATCCGGGAATGGTCACTCCCTCGGGAAGGTTAAGATCGGCCATACTGAAAAAGGAAAAGATAGATTTAGAACAAGGAAACGAAGGATAGTGCTAATGGCTTTTGGGGAATAGTCTTTTTAAAATAACTAGACTTTTCTTGGAAAATACTTAATTGGTTTTGAAAAATAGTTTCTCAAAAGGTAAGTTTTAAAAAAAAAACTTTTTGCTCAAATCTTGTAAACCTCGCTCTGATACCAAATGTAACACCCCACCTCCGCCAGTGCCACTCTTGCAAGGACACTAACTTTGGAGGGGCGTTAAACGAGGTAAACATGCATGAGATATCACAAGACAGAACATGTAAGTAAAAATAGAGTAAATAAAGCAGCGGATAAAACTAGCATTTCAAAACCATAGTCAAGTTACATCAAAGTATTTGGTCATTATTTTCCCATAAAACAAAGTCTAGAACATAAACTGAAAACTGAAAAAGAAACATAAAGAACTATCCCCAAAGTAGCCTAAGGCCATAGCATGCTCAAACCATACGTGAGCTATCCAGAAAAGCAGCAAAAGATCCAGCTAGATAACAGTGTTCCCACCCTGCAAACCTGGGGGGGCGGGGGAAACGGAAGAAAAGAGGCGAAAGAAAACGGGTCAGTCAAAAAGACTGGTAAGTCCTATCTACTATTAGTATAAAAAATAATAAAGCTAACTGAACATGTAAAACAGAGATGAGATGTAGGGTGATAACTGGCATGGTGAAAAGTTAACAAGAAAGATCAAGTGTGGCATCGCATATACAAGATTAAGTTGCACCGGGGGTGTACTAGTATTCCAATCCATGTCAAGTACAAGAAATGATCCCTTGGCCCAAAGCTGGCCCACATCATGAAATGACCTAAATCGAGGTTCAACTACTCGGTCTAGTCGATCGGCTCCCTATAAGCCTAACTCGTCGTGTCGGTGTCATACGGCCCAATCACGAAGTGTAGTCAAACTGTGCTAGGTCCACCCTAGGGTGTATCAAGCCCTAGGGTGCCAACCACGGACACAGATCAAGCACGCACAGTCTAAACCCACGGGTGCCCGTGTCTGCTTTTTCAACTCCGGACCATGTGCACGACCATGGTCCGCCTGAAGCTACACCGGCGCACCTACTCAGCCGTCGTTTTGGTCGCTTACATGTCAACCCAGTAATCGTGCCCCACCCTAGCCTAGTCCCTAGGGTATCATGATACAATCAAGAGGGTTACTGGTGAAAAGGACCACGTAACTAGGGTTTCTAGCGGGTTAAATGTGGTTAACCCTACCCAATCAAGTATCAAGTTGGTTAAGTGTACCCAAGGTTCATGACTTAACCGCGTCAACCCATCATGTTTAATTGGTTAAGTATTCAAGTGGTCCATGACTTAACCCTATCATGTGGCATTAATTATTTTAATGCACCCAACCTCTCACATTAGACTTTGTTGTGGTTACTAGTTAAGCCGGGCGGGTCCGGGTAGCTTTACACCACAACTTGGTCTAACCTCGGGTTTCAAGTGCGACATGACCAACTACTCACATTGGATCCTATTGCTTGTAGCCACTAGTTAAGCCGGTCGGTTCCGGGTAGATTTATGCTACAAACTCAACCCAACCTCGAGTTGGCTACACTCATATTTTCTAAGTGTCATGTCCACCATTATCATATTTTAAAATCATGTTTCATGTCATTAATATTACCCAACCCAACGTATTCCCATCGCATGTGCGTTTCGCATAACATAACATAGATCAAAAGGGGAACTTGGCAAAAGCATGGCAAAAAGGGGCATAAGGTAATAAGGTTGGCCACAAGTTAAACATGGTGGCATATGAGGCATAAATAGGTTCATAAGCTTGCATATTACATCATAAGCCTCAAAACATGCATAATATCAACTTAAGCAAATAGGTGAAACATGATTATGAATGACATAGGATGATGGCTAAAAGTTCGCATATAGCATTATATGCAAGTTATCATAAAGGTTATAAGAGTTCTCATGTTATATAATGCAACATTTCAACATAAAGCTTATAGCTTTTAGCCCACAAGGTCAAGGTGATAGGTTTTCAAATATGCATAGGATATATTCATGCATAACATGATAAGATCATAGGTTTACAAACATGCATAGAATATATTCATGAATAACATGATAAGATCAAAGCATATATCATACTTAGGCCCAAACTCAACTTGCAACATATCACATTTAACTTCATAGTTAGAATCTAAAAGTAGTATAGGGCTTACAATGAGTGGTTATGCGATCTAGATCAATATATATAAAGATTGAGACGAAGCCACAAGCAAAATCCGCCAAGAAAATAATAAGCTCCACTTAAACGCCTTGAAACAAGAAGTAATAACTCCAATGAGAAAGAAAGAAGGCTCTTTTACTTAAGAAAGATGGCTCTTTTATGACATAGATTGATTTGATACACTCATGCTTTCATGGAGGAGATGGAGGCCATGATTGGTGAATATTTGGACAACATTTAGTTGTAGGAATGATTAATGAGTGTTTAGGCTAGGTCTAGGGGTCTTTTTATAGGTGATTAGGTTAATTTAGACCATAGGATTAACCCTAAATCGAATCCGAGCCATCAACTCCCGTCAGAAACTTCCAGAGCAAGACCTAACCTGTCAAAATGGTGCACCAGAAAAACTGGTTCGACCGGGGGGTCGACCCCTGGGTCGACATGGGTGTTGACCCATGGGTCGACATGGGTGTCGACCCATTGGGGGGGTCGACACTGGTGTCGACCCCGTGTCGACCCTGCCTGGGGCGGGAAAATTCCCGCCCATTCTGCCTTGGTTGAAATTTAAATCTGAATTCGAATTTGAACTGTTTTCGGGCTTGGAATTTTCTGAAAACTTCATTGGGCCATAACTTGGTCATACGGACTCCGTTTTTCGAAAACTCGGACTCTATTTCGCGTATTTTTCCGAGACGAACGCAATGGCACAGCCCGTTTCCCTTGATTCAGATTTTACATTTTAATTCTGCCTTGATTTATGTTATAACATGTTATTTAAAAATACGGGTTGTTACAGGTACTCTGTAAAGTTGTACCCTCGACTCATTAACGCGTTCTGATACTCTAAATTTTGTTTCGGCAATCGTTTGTTCTCAGCTTGCATCTCCATTGCGTATTCAAACCCTCTAGGGCACATCTCAGGATCTAACCATTTAAAAGAATTGCAACATGCAATAGCTTTAGGCCGAATTTTATGACCCTCATAAAATTCACAGTTGTAGAAACGACTTCCTGCATTCTTGTCATTTCTGCAAACAACTATATCACATTTTGCACCACAATCACAATATACTCGAGGAGCTGGTACGCTATCAAGCGCATGTATGCTGCGATAGGACATTACATTCGTCACTCTAGTCGGTAACCACCGTCTTGAACGAACCTCAACCACTTCATCTTCTGAAATATGCATATGCGGATCCCGCTATACAACTTCAAGTTGGGTCTTAGGAACAAAATCAATGTCGCGGGTTAAACCATCTTCTACCATCGCAGCAATGTGATTTTTTTTTCAAATTCATCATATATTTTCATCATTGTCTCATCATCAATTTCCTAATTATCCGCTTTTCCCCTACAACAAAAGTAAAATAACTATATACTAGAAATATAGAGAATAGCAAGAGAAACAAAATCATTAACCTATTATAGAATTCGGATGTAAAATCTAATCTGATTTCCAGCTCAATCACAAATACTAAGATACAAATTGGTAGTTTTTTTAATTAGGGAATAGTTAGAAAATTAGGTTGCCATTGGTGAAGTTTTGGGAAAGCATAAGAGACAAAGGAAATAAAGAAAGTAGGTGGAAAACTGAACCAATTCATGTTTTCTTTGTCTCCTTCGGAGGCAATGAGCATTTGATTCAGCGTTATCCCCGATACGCCTCATTGGCGTTATCCGAGATAATGCTCTGACGATTGTACACTGCCTTCAAAAGCGGCGGTGAGCATTTGATTTAGTGGTATCTCAAATGCTTAAAAGCGTTATCCGAGATAACGCTCTGACGATTGCCCACTGCCTCCATAAGAGGCAGTGAGCATTTGATTTAGCGGTATCTTAGATGTCGCCTGTGTAAAAAAATTTAAAAAAATTGGTAGCATCTAGGATGCCTGTAAAGACCCGCAAATTCCCGCCCTTTGGATCGACCATAAACCACACAGGTCTGACCCAAAAAGTGAAAATCTACGAATACTTTAACTTTGGGAATACAACATATTAAAACAACAACAGAAGACTTTTATAACACTATAATAAATGTAACATCAGAGTACAAAATATACATATCAGGGTACATTGGAATATAATTATAGCGAAAGATAAATACAAAAAATGTAATATACTGCAATGGAAGTACACATTGGAAGACTCTATATCTCTGGACACAGCTTTAAGCTTCAACCCAGAATCCTGCTTAATATATTTGCAAAAATAGCTACTCGACTGCCCGTGTGGAAAATATGGGCACCCGAGTTTGCCAGTGGACAAACTACAGGTCAGTCATGGGACTGGTGTGAGAATTCTACCTAACCTATAAAATATAATAAGGCTAATCACAGGACCACACCACGTTCGCGGAACGGGTTTTCTCCTATAGATTGCCAGTGCATGACTAAAGTAAATCATCAAAATAATGCAATGCTTTTTAGGAAAATGAAACCATTATAAGACCCAAGTCCCATCACACAATGCAACGCAAACCGGAGGATAGGGTTTTACCTTATAATGATCAAAAGATGCTTGATACGATAAACACGGTATTGTATAATAATAGTGTGCAACCAATTTGAAATACATCAAAGTAAATGTATCAATCCTAGACGGCATGAGTGCCCCATCCCACTATGTCGCCATATATTGGTATACAATCAAAACTGCGTGATGTTGTATTGGAAATTAGGGTTTCCATCTGAGTCAAGGTTAGGGACGAGATCCTTACCGATTCGAGACATTCTAGCAATGCCCCAGGATTGGTACTATGTCCAACCCTTGGATCTTGCAGGGCCGGTCCACACTTACTTTTGTGGATTAGAAATGCCTGAACACACGTTCCCCGATCCTTTTGGACCTATAATACGGCCAGTGGCGACCGCATAAACCGAGGCCTCGAAAAATCCAACAACCACAATGAATAAATGCCAGCGCTGGTAGGTCCCTGGCACCACTCTAGCTAGAGAGAAACGTGTGCACTCCCTGTGTTCCCTTCTCCCGTTTTATACTCTACTGGGCTGTGAGGCTCGCGAAGTCACGATATAACAAAGCTATGCCTAAATAAACTGTGCTTTGATCATCCCACAAGGTTCTGCTTTGCAACAATAAGCCTTGATCAAGTGCAACTTGGCATACCACATCAACAACTCATATCATGCGATCGGTAATTATTTAACATACAAAAGGGTGTTAAGCAAGAGAATAAATCCTCCGCCACCATGCATTTATATATTAAATAAAAACCAATTTAATTACATGAAATAAATTTCAATGTCAGGCATGCTATCCATTTACAAGTCCGTTCTGGGTCTGAACGAAGCAACGTATCCGTCGATCTCCAGTACGTCTGGAAGATCATCACTTTTTACCTTGCCTTGGGGGATCAGTCCCAATTCAAGATATCGGTCATCATCAACCAAACGATGTGAAGCTCTCCGGTCTTCAGTCACCGTCTTCATCTTCGACTCTTGATCGTCGTGATGATTATTCAGAATGGGTTAGACCCGGTCTTTCTGAATAACTCGCGTATTTGTAATTAAAACCAACCATACGCCACATTCCAACTTTGAATATCCTTTTAAATAAAAATTATTATTTATGTTAAAAGGTTCTCATTAATTTTATCACAGATAAAATAAATTACATTTTGATCTTTCTAAAAAGATTTATTAGTATTCCAATTTTGATTTTTGATACAAAAATCATTATTACAAGATTATTAATTTTAATAAGCCAATCTTGTCTTAAATTGGATTAAAGAACTATTGTCATTTAAAACACAGTTCACGATAAACCCAAAACCAATTTTCATAATATGGAATTTCTACAGAAATCAAATCAACAAATAATCATTATAAATTTCTGTATCTTTTAAATTTATAAAATAGATTTACAAATTTCAAATAGTAATTTCAGTGTAAATTGGATTAAAGGATAAATGTTATTTAAAACATCGTCCACTACAAATCCAATCTACATATCAATCACCAAACATAAATGTTAAGATCTAATGATCTTAAATAAAAGATTTATCCTAAAAATATTTAAAATAATCAATAAAATATTATTCATGTAAAATATTCTTTATAATATAAAATCTTTTATTTTACAAAAATTCTTTTATTATGTAAACATTCTTTATTTAAAAAGAAATTCTGCATTGGAATGCGACTCAACCATGCACCATATAATTTGGGTCATATGAGTTTCATACATTTCATATATAGGGTAATAACAGGAAATAATCCTTAATCCATACATTAACAACCAGAGTGACAATGTCAACTGTGTGAGCATTAAAATAAAACAATAACGCTCATCGTAGCCTGTCGATCAATCGATAGACATATAATTAAAGATTGGGATTTGTGTCAGTCAAGTATCGTCCCAATACCCGTGTGGGGTTTTCAGCTAACAACAGTTCATATAAATAAATAAATACCGAATTGGTTAATAGGTTTAACCAATTTCAATTTCACTAAACATATCACTTATAGCGAGTAAAATGTATTTTACTCGTATGACTTCCCTATATACTTCTAAAGTCACATAAACAGTAATTTATTTATATAGCTTTATTGCGGATGACAAATGGAATATAAATTCCATTATTCTTTATTTGTATGAAGTTTCTTAACAATACTTTTCAGTGTATATTTTGACCAACAATACAATTGTATATTAGAATATAAATTCTAATGCAAGTTTTGCAAATAAAAATTGGATTTTATGTTTGCGTATAAATTCTACTGTATATTATGCAAATAAAAGTGATTCTTATATTTTACATAATTTCTGTTTTCAACAAAGATGAGTAAAGTGATACACTCATTTTGTTAGCAATTCTATTTCAACAAATACAGTGTAGATAAAAGTGTATTTCTAATCTTGTACTTTTATTTGTACATAAAACACAAATAAAAGTGTACCTCATGTATTTGTCTTTTTATTTGACAAAACAATGTTAATAAAAATGTTCTTTTATATCTTGTACTTTTATTTAACAAAACAATGGTAAATAAAATGTCTTTTTAACTCTTTTACTTTTATTTAACAAAACAATGATAAATAAAAGTGTAATTTCCTTTCTATGCTTTATTTGCATCTAAAAATGCAAATAAGAAATATAACTCTCTTTTTACTTTTTCTTTACAATAGAAAATGTAAATAAAATGGTTCACACAATTTTGTTCTTTTCCTTTTACAATAGAAAATGTAAATAAAAGGATTCACATTATTTTGTTCTTTTTCATTTACAATAGGGAATGTAAATATGTGTATTTCTAAATTCCATTCCTCTTATTTACATAAGAAAATGTAAATAATTGTAATTTCAAATTCCATTCTTTTTACTTACATAAGAAAATGTAAATAATATATATTTCTAAATTTTATTCTTTTTATTTACATAAGAGAATGTAAATAATTGCATTTTCAAATTCTATTCTTTTATTTACATAAGAAAATGTAAACAAATATATTTCTAAATTTTATTCTTTTTATTTACATAAGAGAATGTAAATAATTGCATTGTATATGTGTTCGACGCTAATCTATGAATTAGAAAAGCGCGACATTTGTAATAAATTCTGCAAGCGCACAGATCGTGTAGTATGCAGGTCGAATCACAAGGAGGTAAATTAAATTAAATTATTTATCTAATCTCTTGGGCGAGTTAGACGAATCTTGGAGGTTGGTTTTGGAAACAGTAAAAACTATTATAAAATTGAGTACAGATCTGAATCTAATCTAATCTATATTCAATCCAACATGACCTAAGAAGCGACAAAAAGAACAGAAATTAAAATTGCAGAAATAAAAACATCAAACAGGAAATACAACTAGGATTACCGCTGAATCTAATCAGACGGTCAATCACTAATAAAATAAGTGCAAAATACAAATAGTGTTCTACCAAATCTAATTGTGTAGAACACTAGTTGATAAGAAAATAAAAAAAATGCAGAAAATAAAAGAAAAACTTTGTTAATTGAGAAGAAGAGTATAGAATAATGGATATCTATTTACAATGGATACAAGTGTATTTATAAGAATGTAGTCCCCTTTCTATCAAAATAATGAGGCCAAGAATGATATAAATTCTTTCCAAAGATAAAGGAATATTCCTTTCATGGTGCTTGATTTGAAAAATTGTAATCAATGTATTCCTTTTTATGCATGGCACGGTCAGCGGGAAGATAAGCATATGCTTAATTGGAGATTTGTAATCAAAGCCTTCCCTTTCTCTTTGCATGGAAATTAAATGTGATTGACTAGATTTGAATTCTTGGAGAGGATTGCGCCAAATTAAATGTGAGCTACAACTTCTTTTGCAACTGAGATAGCGTTAATATGGGAAAGTAGCTTTTTCTTTGAATTGGCCTTTAATTGAAATGAATGAGACATTTATTGATAACCTGTGAAAATACACAAAAAATACCAAAAGTAATATTTATTTATTTACAAAAGATAAAATATAAGAGTATAAAATAAACACATTTCTATGTTAATCAAATACCCCTACACTTATCTTTTACTCGTCCTCGAGTAAAACAAAAAATTAAAAACTAACTAGATAGGTCACACTTTCGTAGGAAGCACGATTGCATTGAGCGTATGCAACAAGCCGTTAAACCTCTAGGTGTCCCTAGTAGGACGAGTGGTGTCTCGTGAGGGTTTTTAGCGGATACTACCCACAAAATCCAAATGCAGTGTGCAATGATTTTAATGCAACTATATGAATGCAATAGACATATGCGAATGAAAACAAAAATAATGAAAACACGACTTATTTCAAGAGAATGGTACAACAAATTAAGTTGACAATTTCTAGTCAGTTGATTTTATTTTAGATACCTCAACTTGTCACAAATTTTCAACACAACTCAAGTTTTCAAATGTTAAATTCCAGTTTGGCCAGTTGGTTCAGTTGATAACATAGTGCAGCCATGAAATAAATTCTTAGTTTGTTTGTCACAGTTCGCAAAGTGGTATTCTAATTTCCTTGTGTATGGCTAATCAAATCAATAAGGTCAAGAAATGTTTGGGCATCATCGCTTATTCTCTATCTCAATTAAAGTTAAAATTTATGATTAATTACATACACCTAACTTAAAAGACCAAGGTATACCACCCATACACTGCCTTGCAGACTGACGGAGAGTTGGGACAGAGCTTGGCGGATTGTGCAGACCGACGCTGACATTGTCAACAACATGTCGGTAATCCTTAGGTGTCCAATCTCATAAAATGAGACCAAGATATTCCAACGCTGACTTTGTCAACAACATGTCGGATAGAGCTTGGCGGGTTTGCACACCAACGCTTGATATACAAGCAATGTTGGATACCCTTGGATTGCTATTATTATTATTGGAAATATAAGAATAAGAGAGAGATACGCGAATTCAGCTTAACACAACTTAGTTTTAAAGATTCGAAAAGCCAATATAAGTATTTTAAGCCCTCCACTTATTTAAACAAAGACTACAATATAGAATAGATTTCATGGCCATCACCCAAGAATCTCCCTATGTACCGGTTACACTATTATCCCTCAAAATTCAACTTTTCATCATATTTCTTATTTGATCTTAGTTGAGAGAGAAAAATACTATCAACTGACTAAAAATTGTAAACTTTTTTTTGTTGTGCCAATCGAAAATGAGTCGTAATTTCCAAAAAAAAAAATGGTACGTTCGTATGATCTAGAATGCATGGTGGTCCTATCTAAATGCATGAAAAATGAAAAGGAAAAAATTAAAGAAGAATAAAAATGAATGCAATGCAGACTCCCCCCACACTAGAACTAAACAGTGTCCACTCTGTAAACGTTTCCTAAACTTGAAAGATCGTACCCAAAGGTGAATGAGTTGCAGAATTATTTGTAAAATGAAATGAAGTTTAGCCACTATATATGAATGCCAATGATATACAAAATGAAATCTATAATGATGATGAGTGTTATGTGAAAAATGAGACCTCTTTTCCCATTTACACTTGCCTCTATCGAAATTGATGTACGATGATTTCATATATGGTTTTTGAGGTACGAAAGGCATGTTGATAAATTCTGAAAAAATCATTCCTATGCAAATTTCGTTGTGACAGTGATTTATACCATTCAAATGCAAATTGAGAAAATTTTCTATAGAGTCCAAGTAATCATACTCCAAGTCGTGTGGTAGGGGTTTGAGGTCTAACTTAGGAAGTTCTTGTGTGCTAACATTGGTTAACATTCCTTGGTTAGATTCAAATGACAAAGGCTTCGGGTCAAGAAGTTCATTTAGTTCAGAAATGTATTCGAGCTCATCGAAATCAGAATTGAAATGGTTAAAACACATTTTCAAGACTTAAGAAGTGTCAATAAAGGTTTCATCAACTGTGGTCTGAATGTTGTTAATTTTATCAATCTCAAAATCCATAGAAGAATTATAGTGGCTAAGACACTTCTCATTCATCGTTATCAAATATGGAAAATCCAAATTTAAATTTGACTACAATTATGAAAATTTCAGCCAACCACAACAATCAGTCTGCAGAAATTAAAATTTTACAAGCAAGCCGCTGCCCATGCAGAAATTTTTTACAAACAATTTCTATTTTTTTTCAAGCAGCTGCAGAACCTGTAGAGTTTAGAAAATTTTACAGAGCGGGATATGGCAGTTTTTTTCCAGAATAGTTGAGCAGCTTCAGCGATTAGAATCTTATTTCTTGCAAATCGGTTGACTTCTGTATTCCTTATTCACCTTGCTTGAACTCTTGTTCACTTTGACCTCAATTTTTTTTTTTTTTTTGAGAGCAGAAAAGAAAAAAAGGAAAAAAAAGAAAAAGAAAAAAAACAAACAAAAAGAGAAAACTAAGTGGGAATTGAAAAGAAAAACAAAAGGACCCAATTCAACAAGAACCAAAAACTAGGCTTGGCAAAACTAAACCAGACACAAACTCAAACAAGTGGCTAAAATCAACTTTAAAACAAAACTCAAAGACAACTAAACTATGTTAAAATGAAAAAAAAAAAGAACTAAGGATAACAAAAATAAACTAAAAACAACTAGGCTAACTAAATGGTCAAACCAGCCCTCTAAAATAGAAACCGCACCATGATGTTTCTCATAAAACAAATAAAAATGGAAACAAATAATTCCAGGAAAATAACCCTCTAATCCAACAAATGGTAATTGATCCGATTAAAAAGTACAGCATCGCTCCCCTTTTTTTTCGGTTTCTCAAACTAAAAGCCACAAATATCAATTGCCAAGTCTATTGCCAAATATCACGCACCTGACAAAAAAAAACTCACGGCCCTTTATTCTTCTTTCCCAGAAACACGATTTCCTCAATAAATGAAACACGCCCCCCTCTGAAAACCAATCGAACAAGTTCTGATATTTATAAAAATATTCTTTGGGGTTTCCGATTTGATGTGGTTTCTTTTGGAGAATCGGATTTCAATCGAGTATGGGATATTTTCGATTTGGGTTTCTTCAAATGTATTCGAACTTGGGATTTCAGGTGAATGGTGAAAGTCTGTATGTTGGAGTTTGCTTGTGTTGATGTCGGTTGAAGATGAGTAGATTGCGTGGTGAGTGACGATGTGGTTGCGGTTTGAAGAAGATGTGCTGGAGTTTCGAGGCAGGTGATTGGCGATGTCTGGAAGTGGAGTTGGAACTTGGTTGAAGAGGTATTGCGATATTCTTTTGGGTTCAGGGTTTTGTTGCAAAATTGTGCGTGGAGTATTGAGGAATATTTGGCAGATCTGGGTGGATGTGTGATCGGGAGGCAGCGTTATGGCGTCCGAACAGGTGGAGGCTATTTTTGCGAGGTGAATGATTGAAGAAGGGTGGTGATCGGTTTATGTGGTGAACGTTGGTCTGTAGTGGTGAGGCTTTGGTGAAGTGATGAAATTGTAAAGGATTTGGGGGTTCGGGTGATGGAGTTTATGCTGTGGTGATCTGAATGAGGAGGGTGGTATGGAGGTATTGAAGAAGAGACGGAAGATTATAGAAAAATAAAATCAGGCAAAAGAGGAAACAGAGATTGCAAGATGAAATTGCAAAGGATTTTTTTTTTTAGAAAGAAATTATTGAAAGAATGTAGGAAAGCGGAAAGAAATAAAAGATAAAAAAAATGGCAAGCAGAGAATTAATTACAAGGCTGAGAAGGGAAAGATTTCAAAAGAGAGTTTTTTTTTTTTTTTTTTTTTGGAAATTACCAAAGAAGAAAGGAAAGATTATGTACTGAAAAGAGGAAAAGAAGACTAAAAGGAAAGGTATCAAATAAAATTTGGCAACTTTTTATTTTTGCTTAGAAGATTGTAGTATCAATGAATAATACCAAATCTATCCAATTAAGATTTTTTTTTTATATATACAAGAAAACAAAAGAAAATAAAATAAAATAAAAAGTAACACGAATCAGAAATTAAATAAATAATAAAATTTAGTCGTTACCTCCCCGGCAACGGCGCCAAAAACTTGTTCGACGCTAATCTATGAATAAGAAAAGCGCGACATTTGTAATAAATTCTGCAAGCGCACAAATCGTGTAGTATGCAGGTCGAATCACAAGGAGGTAAATTAAATTAAATTATTTATCTAATCTCTTGGGCGAGTTAGACGAATCTTGGAGGTTGGTTTTGGAAATAGTAAAAACTATTATTAAATTGAGTACAGATCTGAATCTAATCTAATCTATATTCAATCCAACATGACCTAAGAAGCGACAAAAAGAACAGAAATTAAAATTGCAGAAATAAAAACATCAAACAGGAAATACAACTAGGATTACCGCTGAATCTAATCAGACGGTCAATCACTAATAAAATAAGTGCAAAATACAAATAGTGTTCTACCAAATCTAATTGTGTAGAACACTAGTTGATAAGAAAATAAAAAAAAATGCAGAAAATAAAAGAAAAACTTTGTTAATTGAGAAGAAGAGTATAGAATAATGGATATCTATTTACAATGGATACAAGTGTATTTATAAGAATGTAGTCCCCTTTCTATCAAAATAATGAGGCCAAGAATGATATAAATTCTTTCCAAAGATAAAGGAATATTCCTTTCATGGTGCTTGATTTGAAAAATTGTAATCAATGTATTCCTTTTTATGCATGGCACGGTCAGCGGGAAGATAAGCATATGCTTAATTGGAGATTTGTAATCAAAGCCTTCCCTTTCTCTTTGCATCGAAATTAAATGTGATTGACTGGATTTGAATTCTTGGAGAGGATTGCGCCAAATTAAATGTGAGCTACAACTTCTTTTGCAACTGAGATAGCGTTAATATGGGAAAGTAGCTTTTTCTTTGAATTGGCCTTTAATTGAAATGAATGAGACATTTATTGATAACCTGTGAAAATACACAAAAAATACCAAAAGTAATATTTATTTATTTACAAAAGATAAAATATAAGAGTATAAAATAAACACATTTCTATGTTAATCAATATGCGATGCGAATTTCACGTCTTTTAATTACATAAGAATGTAATTTTCCATATCATGCGAATTCTCAAATTTCCAGTTACATATAAAAGTGTAATTCTTAATTTACAATGCAAATCCTCATTTCTAATTACATAAAATGTAACTTTTTAATTCACGATGCAAATCCTCTTATCTCATTACATAAAAATGTAATTTTTAATTTATTCGTGAATCTTACTTCTTTATTACATTATAAAAAATGTAACTTTTATTTTACATTATAAATTCATGTCCCAATTACATAAAGAAATGTAATTTTCCTAATACAATACAAATTCATATTTTAATTTCATTGAAAAATATAATTTTTATCATACCGTTATAACTCATATATAAATTACATAGAAAAATGTCATTTTTATTTTATCGTTTTAATTCACATCTAAATTACATAGAAAAATGTAATCTTTATTATGCGATGGGAATTCATATTATAATTACATAGAAAAATGTAATTCCTATCATACGACATAAATTCATATTTAAATTACATCTAAAAATGTAGTTGTTATCCTACAGTGCAAATTCACATTTTAATTACATGTAAAAATGTAATTTTCATTCTACCGTTATTTTTCATCTCTAAATTACATTGAAAAATGTAATTTTAATCATGCAATGTAGATTTACATTTTTATATCATAGAAAATGCAATTTTTGTCATACGGTGCGAATTCATATATAAATTACATATAAAAATGTAACCTTTGTTATGCAAAGAAAATTCACCTTTTTAATTACGTATAAAAATGTAATTTTATTCATACAGTGGAAATTCATTCATAAATAACATACAAAAAATGTAATTTATTTCATACGGTGTGAATTCATTCATAAATACATATAAAAATGTTATTTATTTCATACGATGAAAAATCATTCATAAATAACATATAAAAATGTTATTTATTTCATGCGATGAAAAATCATTCATAAATTATGTATAAAAATGTTGTTTATTTCATGCAATGTATATTCATTCATAAATAACATATAAAAATGTTATTTATGTCATGCGATGAAAATTTATTCATAAATAACATATAAAAATGTTATTTATTTCATGCTGTGGAAATTCACTCATAAATTCCATAATAAAATATGTTTTATTTCATACAATGTAAAAACATCTTCTTCTTTTTTTATGTACAATGTAAAAATATCAACTTTTTATATTTCACAATGTAAAAAGAATCTCTTTATTTTAAATATAAAAAGATCGTCTTTTTACTCCTATCGTCAAAATTTCATCTTTTCCTTTTCAATATAAAAAGATTGTCTTTTTATTTTAAATATAAAAAGATCGTCTTTTTATTTCTATCGTCAAAATTTCATCTTTTTGTTTCCAATATAAAAAGATTGCCTTTTTATTTTAAATATAAAAAGATCGTCTTTTTTTTTATCATCAGAATTTCATCTTTTTGTTTTCAATATAAAAAGATTATCTTTTTATTTTAAATATAAAAAGATCGTCTTTTCATTTTCAACATAAAAAAGATCGACTTTTTATAATCAAAAACAAAGTTGTAATTTTTTGTAACCGAAATCAAAGTTATAATCTTTGCAAATAAAATCAAAGTTGTAACCTTTGTTAACAAAACCAAAGGTATAATCTTTATTAACAAAACCAAAGGTTCAATTTTTATAAATAAAAATAAAGTTTTAATCTCTATAACCAAAAATAAGTTTCAAGCTTTATAAACAAAAACAAAGATTTAATCTTTTATAAACAAAAAACAAAGATTGGTTCTTTGTAAACAAGATCAAAGATTCGTTCTTTTGTAACCAAAACAAAATTTCATCCTTTATAATAAAAAAAAACAAAGAATTAGTCTTTATGAATAAAAAATGGTTTCATCTTTATAAATAAACAAAAAGATTTCATGTTTTATAAATAAAACAAAGATTCATTTTATACAAACAAAAACAAAAATTCATTTTAATGAATCAAAAATAAGGATTGAATCTTTATTAATGTTATTCGTTTCAAAATAAAAAATCAAAACTTTGATTTGTCAATCATGATAAAAGATTAAACTTTATTTATAAATCAAAACCAAAGATTAAACTTTTTATTATAGTCTTTCTACTTGTCACCGAATAACAATTCCCACAATCAATTCCAACACCAATCATACAACACATCAATAACAATATAGGCCACAAACATCAATTTCCAACATACAACAATTCAATCCATACAACATTCATTTTGTATAATGATAATATAATTAAATTAAATTAATTATATATAAAAAAAAAATATAGAATCGCACCTTGCTTGTTTCTGAAATGAAGTGATTTAAATCAGATCTCGTGTTTGGAGTCACAGCGGTTACGGATCTGAAAGATTTCAAATTGAAATTTATGTAAAAATTAGAATTCTGACCTTTAACAACTGACACAGTGACGCTTAAAAGCGTGACAAAATCTGAAGCTATTTACCTCAATTTTCAGAATTGTTCAAAACTTTGATTGCGGATTTCGGGAGCTATAGTCGACGGTTTTACGAACGGTTTGCGGGAGATTGAAGAGCTACGAGAGGGCTATCTTCACCGGGAAGATGAAAGGGTGCGGCTGCAAGGAGGAGGTGCGGCGGCGGCATGTTTGGCCGAACTTTGCGGAGGTGAATCGAGAGCTACGGGCAACGGTTTGATGTGAGACTTGTTGGAGAAGAAAGAGGAATAAAAGAGCTTCAAAAAGTTTCACTACGGCATGATCTAATTCTTAGTGGTTTGGGAGATAGGGAGGAGAGAAGTTTCGGCCATGATGGGTTACGTGGTGCGGCTGAAACACGTTGGAGGAGAAGAAGAAACCCGACTTTTATAATATTATAATATTAGGGTTATTTAATTATCATTTAATTAGCCCGTTAAAGCCCGTTTTGGCCCGAACTCCGATTTAGGCCCAACGACTGTCGTTCCTACCATTTAGCCCGCATTTCGAACTCATCTAGACATGTCTCGTCAGCCCAAACTGTCATCTAGGCCTCCGTTTTGCAGTTTTAAAAATTAAGTCCTTTATTTCTAATTTTTCCGTACAAATAATTTTACCGGGGACACAAATTAACTCAGAAAAATCCAGAAAAAATATTTTTGGCTTTCTTATGACGATACGGTCCTATCAAAATTTATTTCGTTGGATTCTGAGACTTTTTGAAGAATGACTATTTTTATGGCCAATATATTTAATATAAAAAATACATTTTTAAACAAATAAATCCCGAAACTCAAAATATATAAGTGTTTATTGTTTTTCAATGTAGAAACATCATTCTGAACTCAATGGAAGTGATTTCGAGTTCAAATTCCTTCGTATGCAAAAAGTAGCATTTTGACCTTTATAAATTTCATAGCGACCTTTCTAAATATTGAATTGGCCATAACTTTTTATTTCCGCTATGAAATTTCAATTTTTCGGATTCGTTGAAAAGATATATTAAAATAGATTCTAATATTTTTGGTTTCACTAAAATCCGTTAAATTTTGCATCCTGTACGGTCAGTCAAAGTTCAAGTTTGACTTTTCAAACTACCGCGTTATTTCTAACTCTTTTGTTAATTAAAATTAAATCATTCATTCTAACTTCGATTTAAATCAAATTTGTGATCATTATTATTTAAAATAGATTATTTAAATATCAAACTTATTAAAATCACTTAAAATAAATTTTAAATTGGCCCTGATTTTGCGGGTTGTTACAATCGCCCCCACTTAAAAACTTTTCGTCCTCGAAAAGGAGCGTATCTAAAAATTGTAAAATTAACTATCTTAATTTTAAATTTTAATGGTAGATTATCTCTTCAAAATATATATAACTTTATATATATAAAAATCGTATTTCAAAGAAAAGATTATAAATATCAAAAATACGTTAATTTTAAATTCGTAACTCTTAACTCGTTCTTGGGCATTACTAACCCCATCTCTAACGAGTTTACTCATTCTAGGATACTGCTGATCCTATCTCTAATGAGTATTCTTATTGGACATTACTAATCCAATCTCTGATGAGTCTTTTGTTCTGTTCTAACAAGTTGTACCCAAAGATTTGAGCTAACCAGAGCTCTGATACCAACTGTAAAGACCCGCAAATTCCCGCCCTTTGGATCGACCATAAACCACACAGATCTGACCCAAAAAGTGAAAATCTACGAATACTTTAACTTTGGGAATACAACATATTAAAACAACAACAGAATACTTTTATAACACTATAATAAATGTTACATCAGAGTACAGAATATACATATTAGAGTACATTGGAATATAATTACAACGGAGGATAAATACAAAAAATGTAATATACTGCAACGGAAGAACACAGCGGAAGACTCTCTATCTCTGGACACAGCTTTAAGCTTCAACCCAGAATCCTTCTTAATATATCTGCAAAAATAGCTACTCGACTGCTGTTAAAACCCGTAACTTCCCCGTAAAGGAAAGCGACGGATAGTTCGAGAACAAGCCACAACAGAACGCATATAAAAGAACATTTCATTGTATATTACAACAATGCATCAGATTACAAGAATATACAGAGTATAAACAAATAAATATTACACAGAAATATCAGAGATTTAAATTACATTTAAATACATCGCAGCGGAAAATAATACAATACACAACTAGAAGAGATATACAGATACAAAGCTTTCCGGATATCGTTCCAGCTGAAAACCAGGATCCTGTGAATATAAATCTGCAAAACCAAAACTACTAGCTGCCCGTGTCAAAATATGGGCACCCAGAGTTTAGGTTAAAACAATAAACTCCAGGTCAGTCATGTGACTGGTGTGAGAACTAAAACAGTTATTAATCTTTATTTTTAAAGTTAGGTAAATCAAGGGACCACGCCGTATAACACGGAACGGGTTTCCTCCCAAGAATACCAGTGCATAAAACAAACAGCGCAATGCTAAATAAAGAAAAATGAAGCTGTTATAAGACCCAAGTCCCATCACACAATGCAACGCAGCCGAGGATAGGGTTTTTCCTTATAACAGCCAAAGAATGCTTGATACGTTTAAAACAAATTGTTTGATACTATTATAAGTGCATAGTATATAAAACAACTTCAAATCATAAGTACAATCATAGGCGGCATGGGTACCATATATCATGTCGCCATACTAGGCTCTACAATCAAAACCGCAAATGTCACGTATTTGGAAATTGGGTTATCATTTATGGTATGAACCGAGGCTAGGGGCAAGATCCTCAACCGATTCGAGACGCTCTAGTCCGCCCCTCAGGAACAGCCGCAACTGCCCCTTGGATCGTCAGGGCCGGTCCACCGATGTGGATTATTATGCCTGAACACTACGTTTCCCCGCCCTTTGGGGCGTAAGCCTGGCCCGTCAGCCGACAAGAAGCATCGGCCGAAACCGATATCACGAGGCGCTTCGCTTTTCAGCAAGTAATAATAAGCAATATCCACATGAGTCAAACTCGTCAGCCAGTTCAAGCACTGACGCCACTCCTAACTAGAAAGAAAAGCATGTCCTCCCTGAGGTCCGTCTCCCGTTTTTGGTTCATACCGGGTGTGATACTCGCGAATCAACGTTACACAAAGCTACGTCACACAAGGCCGTGCTTTGATCATCACCACAAGGCTTTGCTTTCCAACAGAAGCCTCGATTATTTGCATCTTAGCATGCCACACAGGCAATTCACTCCATGCGATTGATATCCATCAATATATAACCCCTGAGCTCATACGTCTCAGAGAAGGGCGTTAAGCAAGAGAATAAATTCTCCGCCGCCAAACAGATATATATTTAATAGAGATCAATCACACGGACTAAAATCAAATGTCAGACAGACAGTCCATTTACAAGTCCGTTCTGGGTCTGAACGAAACCGGAGGCACTTTCCTCGCATATCCATCCATCTCCAAGTACGTCTGGACGATCACCAACTGTTTCCATCTTCTTGGGTGTACAGCCCAATCAAGATCATCAGTAATCACCCAAACAACGTGAAGACTTCCGGTCTTCGACCACCGTCTTCATCTTCGACTTATCGTCGTATCAGTTATTCAGAATGGGATAAACCCGGTCTTTCCGAATAACTCACGTATATTTTAAATAAGTGTTACACAAACACAACATACGCCTCATTCCAATTCATCAGTCACTAACCGTAAATTAATCAAGAGAATAATTCTCCAAATATTAACCCCGAAGGCCGAAACCAACATCAGATCAATATCCAGAAAACCATTCTGCTTGGCTAACCGACAGTTAGTTCCTAAATTTCACATTCATAGGGAAAGGTTCCCATTAATTTTATCCAAGATAAATTCTTTATAATTATTCTTTAATCTATCCTTTTGAATTTCGATTCAACTAGTCGGGATTAACGAAACTTACCGAAGTAATCATTTGTTTTAATTTCCCAATCCCAACCTATTTATCCCATGAAGTAAAACTGGTAATACTTCATATCTAACACCACAGTGTTATCGGTAAACTCAATTACCATTTCACGTTCAAATCTAATTAAAGATTTAACTATCGCCTGGAGTAAAACTGGTGATACTCCATTCTCGATCATTTCAATCTAATTAAAGATTCATTAAAACTCCACTTAGTTTTAATCGTTAACTGGGTTAAAGAATCAGTGTCATTTAAAACATGGTTCACGATAAACCCAAAAAATCAATATCGATTCAATTCCAATTAAATATTATTTAATTGGTACACTTCATTAAATCTAAATAAAAAGATTTAATCTTTTCTCAACTGGGTTCAAGAACAGTGTTAGTGAAGACACCATTCACGACAAACCCAAATCACATTTGATATTCAATATAAGGCTCTGAATAGAAAATATATCGGCTTATATTCAATATCAAATTCTACGATTAACAAATGTCGTATTGGAAATAACGATATAAATATATATCTTTCAAATTTCCATAACAACATCTGTATAATCACGAATTCCAACATCGAAATATTCCGAAGACAATTTCGATTCAAATCCACTCCAATGCAATCATTGGAAATTCTGGTTATTTTTAAAACCCTTTTCAAATTCAATTTATTTATTTAAAAATAAATAGAATTATATTTCTAGTTCAAAACTAGTTCATTTCGATAAAAATCTATTTTTATCTTTTCAAATATGGATTTTTTTCATCCCAAATCTTCACAAATCATTTCTTATGATTTTACACAAATTATTACTATTTTTAATAATTTTATCAAGGCCCGTACAGCCGATTTCCATCAACGGCCATCGAACTGCACTTACAGCGACCTTTTTCGAATTTGATTTGGACATAATTCCAAATCCAACCGTTAGATTTCAAATTTATAATATTCGTTAGAAAGCTCTTTTTGATACGAACCCAACGGTTCCGGTTTCAGGAGAATCCGACGGTCGGATCTCCCGTAATGTCCGTTTGAAATAAATGGTCGAAATTTACGAACTGCCGCGGCGCGGCGCGTTCTATTCAGGTCATTATATTATATATATAATATATATTCCGTCGATTACTATTTAAAACGAATTATATAAATAGTTTTAAATTCGTTTCAAAAGCAATTTCAACTTCCATTTCAATTCAAATCAAAATTGAATTCTTCTTTATAAATTCGTTTTAAAATTCATTTCTATTCAATTCAAATTTCAATTCAATTTGAATTCATTCAAATTTCAATTCATTTCGAAATCGTTATATATTCAATTCATTTCGAAAACGTTATATATTCAAATCATTTCGAAATCGTTATATATTCAATTCATTTCGAAATCGTTATATATTCAATTCATTTCGAAATCGTTATATATTCAATTCATTTCGAAATCATTTCAAAATATGCGTTTTCGAAATCACTTTTCAATATGCATTTTAAAATGAATTAAATCGATATAAATATCGTTCACGTCAAAATGGCGTCAATCTAATCAACACGGCTTCATATATTGATATTTTCAAATATTTTATTTCAAATATTTCTTTTTCAAAATAGTTGTTATTATCAAAATATTTCGTTCAACACATGACCAATCTCAATGGATGAGTACTGTCAACACATGAACCTTTATTTTATATTGATAAAGATGTAAATTTTATTACTAAAATATTTCGTTCAACACATGACCAATCTCAATGGATGAGTACTGTCAACACATGAACCTTTATTTTATATTGATAAAGATGTAAATTTTATTACTAAAATATTTCGTTCAACACATGACCAATCTCAATGGATGAGTACCGTCAACACATGAACCTTTATTTTATATTATTCTTTATTTTCTAAATTGGAATGAGGCCCAATCAATTACCATATAATGTTAATCATATGGATTTCCATACATTACACACATATAATAGCATTGAAAATAATCAACCATCAACCAAAGTGCACTACACTGTTTAAGCATCAAATATAGATATCTAACGCTTATAACAGCCTGTCAATCAATCGATCGACACATTTAATCAATCAGGATGAGTGAACTTCAAATTTCAACCCAACACCCGTGTGGGGTTTCAAACAATCAAACACAGATTTTATTTGTGCAGTTGGGCGATGTGTAAAATTTATCGACCAAATCAATGTCCTTCAAATAGGTGTACATAAACAAACCGTCTGGTTTGTAAATGAATATTTATTTATTTACATTCACGTTAAAATTCGTATTTTTAACGACAAAACATTTTATTCTAACATATGAATTTCTATTCAGTTCATTCTTTAAATAAAATGATATTTTTATTTTTCTAACTTATTTTAGAAAATTTCGGCGGCATAACGGCACGATACTAGAAACGGGACGAGGCCTAGCCTTATCCCCGGTCTAGTGAAGGCCCACGCCATTCACACATCAATCAAATCCATTCATCTCACCAAACAATTCAATTTCAAACCAAAAATTCTAATTAATTTTTGCAATCAAAACAAACAAGTCCATGGTCTGTGGACGATTGTGTCGGGTGCTACTAAGCACCGTCTGCATCCTAGTATATATATATAACTAGAAAATGAAATTGAAAGGTGAGAAATTCTCACCGATAGCTATCCAATATCACGACTCTTCATTTATAGAAATCTTCTTCCTTCTCGCCTTTCGTCGGTTTCGTTGCCCGTATTCTCTACATATGTAAAAATCGAATTTTTACTTCGCTATTCAATATATAAAAATCGAATTTTTACTTTGCTATTCAATATATAAAAATCGAATTTTTACTTTGCTATTCAATATATAAAAATCAATTTTTTACTTTGCTATTCAATATATAAAAATCAATTTTTTACTTCGATGTTCAATATATAAAAATCAAATTTTTACTTTGCTATTCAATATATAAAAATCAATTTTTTACTTCGATGTTCAATATATAAAAATCAAATTTTTCTATTTTCAAAACAAAGTATATTTTTCTATTTTCTAAACAAAGTATATTTTTCTATTTTCAAAACAAAGTATATTTTTCTATTTTCAAAACAAAGTATATTTTTCTATTTTCAAAACAAAGTATATTTTTCTATTTTCTAAAAACATATATTTATATTTTAAAAACTAAAGTTATTTATATTATAAAATCATACTTCTATTTATATATTTTAAACAAAGCCTATATATTTTAAAAACAAATTTAAACTGATTTTCAAAACAATTTTAAACTGAATTTAAACTGTTAAAAACTGATTTTAAAAACTGCTTAAAACTGATTTTAAAAACTGCTTAAAACTGATTTTAAAAACTTAAGAAGAATAAATAAAAAATAAAACATTTTCTCTGTGCTTCAGGCCGTCGAATAGAACCCACCCATTCATCAGCGTCGCCTTGGAATTGCGCGCCACCTGGATCGTCGGACCCCCATCAACCACCACTCCGACCAGCTTCGACTTCCGCCCCCATGCCATGAACGGCTCCGAACTCGAACCCCCCAGCGCCAAGAAAGACGCGCTCGAAGATGGCGGGTTAGAGGGGCAAAATCGATCGAACCCCTCCCCGATAATTGATCAAACCAATATGCTTTCGAAGCTGCTTAAATCCTCTTTCATTTTCGATTTGGAAATTTCTGAAATTATAAATCGGCATCGGATAATTCTGGAGAATTAAAATTGGCCCCTTTTTGGCCCTTGAAATCGAACTGACGGCGGGAGTTAAAGTGGCCTAGGGTTTGGAAATGAAAGAGGCTTTTATATTAAATATTAAATATTATTTTATTTCTAACTTGTCTTTATATTGAAATTTTCATCCAAACTCCAAACGAGACCGAACGAATGTCGCCCCTAGCTAAATACCCCCATTCCGAACACAATGGGATATGTATCATAGGCTGATTTGGTCGTTTTGATCAGTTTTCGTTGAATTTACATTTAAATCGCTTATATTTAATTTTAAATGTACATTTCAATTTACCGGGGTCACATACTAACCCTAAAAATTCCAGAAAAATATTTTCTAGCTTCGTATTGACGATACGGTCCTAACAAAACTAGTTTTGTTGAATTCTGAGACCGTTTGAAAAATGGCCATTTTCCAGTCGATTAAAATCAACTGAAACTGGTCAAACGCGTTTTCCTTTGCCACGCTCACATATTGAATCGAAAAATTATGAAATTTGAAACCTAGCAATAAATTGACACCACGGACCCAACAAAACTGGTTTCGTCGAAATCTGAGGTCATTTGCAAAATTCCCATTTTTAAGGGCCTGAATTCCATAGCGACTATTCAGAATTTTCAACTGGACATATCTTTTGATTCCCGTTATGAAATATTGATTTTTCGGATTTGTTGGAAAGATATTGTCAATTAGATCCTAATGTTTTTGGTTTCACTAAAATCCGGATTGTTTTGCACCCGGTACATTCAATTGAAGTTTGAAATCGAATTATCGAACTACCGCACCATTTTCAATTCTTTTTATAATTATATATAATTATTTATATTCTAACGACGACGAATATAAATATATACGTTTGAATTATATTCAAAATAAATTTCTCATCGATATTATTTAAAATAATTCATTTTAAATAATCAAAATTCGCTAAAATTGCCAAAATAAAAAATTTAAACTGACCCAGATTTTCCGGGTTATTACAACTGCCCGTGTGGAAAATATGGGCACCCGAGTTTGCCAGTGGACAAACTACAGGTCAGTCATGGGACTGGTGTGAGAATTCTACCTAACCTATAAAATATAATAAGGCTAATCACAGGACCACGCCACTTTCGCGGAATGGGTTTTCTCCTATAGATTGCCAGTGCATGACTAAAGTAAATCGTCAAAATAACGCAATGCTTTTTAGAAAAATGAAACCATTATAAGACCCAAGTCCCATCACACAATGCAACGCAAACCGGAGGATAGGGTTTTACCTTATAGTGATCAAAAGATGCTTGATACGATAAACACGGTATTATATAATAATAGTGTGCAGCCAATTTGAAATACATCAAAGTAAATGTATCAATCCTAGACGGCATGAGTGCCCCATCCCACTATGTCGCCATATATAGGTATACAATCAAAACCGCGTGATGTGGTATTGGAAATTTGGGTTTCCATCCGAGTCAAGGCTAGGGAGGAGATCCTTACCGATTCGAGACATTCTAGCAATGCCCCAGGATTGGTACTCTGTCCAACCCTTGGATCCTGCAGGGCCGGTCCACACTTACTTTTGTGGATTAGAAATGCCTGAACACACGTTCCCCGGTCCTTTTGGACCTATAATACGGCCAGTGGCGACCGCATAAACCGAGGCCTCGAAAAATCCAACAACCACAATGAATAAATGTCAGCGCTGGTAGGTCCCTGGCACCACTCTAGCTAGAGAGAAACGTGTGCACTCCCTGCGTTCCCTTCTCCCGTTTTAGACTCTACCGGGCTGTGAGGCTCGCGAAGTCACGATATACACAAAGCTATGCCTAAATAGACTGTGCTTTGATCATCCCACAAGGCTCTGCTTTGCAACACTAAGCCTTGATCAAGTGCAACTTGGCATACCACATCAACAACTCATATCATGTGATCAGTAATTATTTAACATACAAAAGGGTGTTAAGCAAGAGAATAAATCCTCCGCCACCATGCATTTATATATTAAATAAAAACCAATTTAATTACATGAAATAAATTTCAATGTCAGGCATGCTATCCATTTACAAGTCCGTTCTGGGTCTGAACGAAGCAACGTATCCGTCGATCTCCAGTACGTTTGGAAGATCGTCACTTTTTACCTTGCCTTGGGGGATCAGTCCCAATTCAAGATATCAGTCATCATCAACCAAACGATGTGAAGCTCTCCGGTCTTCAGTCACCGTCTTCATCTTCGACTCTTGATCGTCGTGATGATTATTTAGAATGGGTTAGACCCGGTCTTACTGAATAACTCACGTATTTGTAATTAAAACCAACCATATGCCACATTCCAACTTTGAATATCCTTTTAAATAAAAATTATTATTTATGTTAAACGGTTCTCATTAATTTTATCAAAGATAAAATAAATTACATTTTAATCTTTCTAAAAAGATTTATTAATATTCCAATTTTGATTTTTAATACAAAAATCATTATTACAAGATTATTAATTTTAATAAGCCAATCTTGTCTTAAATTGGATTAAAGAACTATTGTCATTTAAAACACAGTTCACGATAAACCTAAAACGAATTTTCAAAATATGGAATTTCTACAGAAATCAAATCAACAAATAATCGTTATATATTTCTGTATCTTTTAAATTTATAAAATAGATTTACAAATTTCAAATAGTAATTTCAGTGTAAATTGGATTAAAGGATAAATGTATTTAAAACATCGTCCACTACAAATCCAATCTACATATCAATCACCAAACATAAATGTTAAGATCTAATGATCTTAAATAAAAGATTTATCCTAAAAATATTTAAAATAATCAATAAAATATTATTTATGTAAAATATTCTTTATAATACAAAATCTTTTATTTTACAAAAATTCTTTTATTATGTAAACATTATTTATTTAAAAAGAAATTCTGCATTGGAATGCGACTCAACCATGCACCATATAATTTGGGTCATATGGGTTTCATACATTTCATATATAGGGTAATAACAGGAAATAATCCTCAATCCATCCATTAACAACCAGAGTGACAATGTCAACTGTGTGAGCATTAAAATAAAACAATAACGCTCATCGCAGCCTGTCGATCAATCGATAGACATATAATTAAAGATTGGGATTTGTGTCAGTTAAGTATCGTCCCAATACCCGTGTGGGGTTTTCTGCCAACAACAGTTCATATAAATAAATAAATACCGAATTGGTTAATAGGTTTAACCAATTTCAATTTCACTAAACATGTCACTTATAGCGAGTAAAATGTATTTTACTCGTATGACTTCCCTATATACTTCTAAAGTCACATAAACTGTAATTTATTTATACAGCTTTATTGCGGATGACAAATGGAATATAAATTCCATTATTCTTTATTTGTATGAAGTTTCTTAACAATACTTTTCAGTGTATATTTTGACCAACAATACAATTGTATATTAGAATATAAATTCTAATGCAAGTTTTGCAAATAAAAATTGGATTTTATGTTTGCGTATAAATTCTACTGTATATTATGCAAATAAAAGTGATTCTTATATTTTCACATAATTTCTGTTTTCAACAAAGATGAGTAAAGTGATACACTCATTTTGTTAGCAATTCTATTTCAACAAATACTGTGTAGATAAAAGTGTATTTCTAATCTTGTACTTTTATTTGTACATAAAACACAAATAAAAGTGTACCTCATGTATTTGTCTTTTTATTTGACAAAACAATGTTAATAAAATGTTCTTTTATATCTTGTACTTTTATTTAACAAAACAATGGTAAATAAAATGTCTTTTTAACTCTTTTACTTTTATTTAACAAAACAATGATAAATAAAAGTGTAATTTCCTTTCTATGCTTTATTTGCATCTAAAAATGCAAATAAGAAATATAACTCTCTTTTTACTTTTTCTTTACAATAGAAAATGTAAATAAAATGGTTCACACAATTTTGTTCTTTTCCTTTTACAATAGAAAATGTAAATAAAAGGATTCACATTATTTTGTTCTTTTTCATTTACAATAGGGAATGTAAATATGTGTATTTCTAAATTCCATTCCTCTTATTTACATAAGAAAATGTAAATAATTGTAATTTCAAATTCCATTCTTTTTACTTACATAAGAAAATGTAAATAATGTATATTTCTAAATTTTATTCTTTTTATTTACATAAGAGAATGTAAATAATTGCATTTTCAAATTTTATTCTTTTATTTACATAAGAAAATGTAAACAAATATATTTCTAAATTTTATTCTTTTTATTTACATAAGAGAATGTAAATAATTGCATCGTATATGCGATGCGAATTTCACGTCTTTTAATTACATAAGAATGTAATTTTCCATATCATGCGAATTCTCAAATTTCCAGTTACATATAAAAGTGTAATTCTTAATTTACAATGCAAATCCTCATTTCTAATTACATAAAATGTAACTTTTTAATTCACGATGCAAATCCTCTTATCTCATTACATAAAAATGTAATTTTTAATTTATTCGTGAATCTTACTTCTTTATTACATTATAAAAAATGTAATTTTTATTTTACATTATAAATTCATGTCCCAATTACATAAAGAAATGTAATTTTCCTAATACAATACAAATTCATATTTTAATTTCATTGAAAAATATAATTTTTATCATACCGTTATAACTCATATATAAATTACATAGAAAAATGTCATTTTTATTTTATCATTCTAATTCACATCTAAATTACATTGAAAAATGTAATCTTTATTATGCGATGGGAATTCATATTAACATAAATTCATATTTAAATTACATCTAAAAATGTAGTTTTTATCCTACAGTGCAAATTCACATTTTAATTACATGTAAAAATGTAATTTTCATTCTACCGTTATTTTTCATCTCTAAATTACATTTAAAAATGTAATTTTAATCATGCAATGTAGATTTACATTTTTATATCATAGAAAATGCAATTTTTGTCATGCGGTGCGAATTCATATATAAATTACATATAAAAATGTAACCTTGCAAAGAAAATTCACCTTTTTAATTACGTATAAAAATGTAATTTTATTCATACGGTGGAAATTCATTCATAAACAACATACAAAAAATGTAATTTATTTCATACGGTGTGAATTCATTCATAAATACATATAAAAATGTTATTTATTTCATACGATGAAAAATCATTCATAAATAACATATAAAAATGTTATTTATTTCATGCGATGAAAAATCATTCATAAATTATGTATACAAATGTTATTTATTTCATGCAATGTATATTCATTCATAAATAACATATAAAAATGTTATTTATGTCATGCGATGAAAATTTATTCATAAATAACATATAAAAATGTTATTTATTTCATGCTGTGGAAATTCGCTCATAAATTCCATAATAAAATATGTTTTATTTCATACAATGTAAAAACATCTTCTTCTTTTTTTATGTACAATGTAAAAATATCATCTTTTTATATTTCACAATGTAAAAATATAATCTCCTTATTTTAAATATAAAAAGATCGTCTTTTTACTCCTATCGTCAAAATTTCATCTTTTCCTTTTCAATATAAAAAGATTGTCTTTTTATTTTAAGTATAAAAATATCGTCTTTTCATTTCTATCGTCAAAATTTCATCTTTTTGTTTTCAATATAAAAAGATTGTCTTTTTATTTTAAATATAAAAAGATCGTCTTTTATTTATTTTTTTGGTCAGAATTTCATCTTTTTGTTTTCAATATAAAAAGATTGCCTTTTTATTTTAAATATAAAAAGATCGACTTTTTATAATCAAAAACAAAGTTGTAATTTTTTGTAACCGAAATTAAAGTTATAATCTTTGCAAATAAAATCAAAGTTGTAACCTTTGTTAACAAAACCAAAGGTATAATCTTTATTAACAAAACCAAAGGTTCAATTTTTATAAATAAAAATAAAGTTTTAATCTCTATAACCAAAAATAAAGTTTCAAGCTTTATAAACAAAAACAAAGATTTAATCTTTTATAAACAAAAAACAAAGATTGGTTCTTTGTAAACAAGATCAAAGATTCGTTCTTTTGTAACCAAAACAAAATTTCATCCTTTATAATAAAAAAAACAAAGAATTAGTCTTTATTAATAGAAAAAAGGTTTCATCTTTATAAATAAACAAAAATATTTCATGTTTTATAAATAAAACAAAGATTCATTTTATACAAACAAAAACAAAAATTCATTTTAATGAATCAAAAATAAGGATCGAATCTTTATTAATGTTATTCATTTCAAAATTAAAAATCAAAACTTTGATTTGTCAATCATGATAAAAGATTAAACTTTATTTATAAATCAAAACCAAAGATTAAACTTTTTATTATAGTCTTTCTACTTGTCATCGAATAACAATTCCCACAATCAATTCCAACACCAATCATACAACACATCAATGACAATATAGGCCACAAACATCAATTTCCACCATACAACAATTCAATCCATACAACATTCATTTTGTATAATGATAATATAATTAAATTAAATTAATTATATATAAAAAAAAATATAGAATCTCACCTTGCTTGTTTCTGAAATGAAGTGATTTAAATCAGATCTCTTGTTTGGAGTCACAGCGGTTACGGATCTGAAAGATTTCAAATTGAAATTTATGTAAAAATTAGAATTCTGGCCTTTAACAACTGACACAGTGACGCTTAAAAGCGTGACAAAATCTGAAGCTATTTACCTCAATTTTCAGAATTGTTCAAAACTTTGAATGCGGATTTCGGGAGCTATAGTCGACGGTTTTACGAATGGTTTGCGGGAGATTGAAGAGCTACGAGAGGGCTATCTTCACCGGGAAGATGAAGGGGTGCGGCTGCAAGGAGGAGGTGCGGCGGCGGCATGTTTGGCCGAACTTTGCGGAGGTGAATCGAGAGCTACGGACAACGGTTTGATGTGAGACTTGTTGGAGAAGAAAGAGGAAGAAAAGAGCTTCAAAAAGTTTCACTACAGCATGATCTAATTCTTAGTGGTTTTGGAGATAGGGAGGAGAGAAGTTTCGGCCATGATGGGTTACATGGTGCGGCTGAAACACGTTGGAGGAGAAGAAGAAGCCCGACTTTTATAATATTATAACAAGTGCGAACCCGTGCTTCGCACACGAGGTGTAGCTATATTCTATTTTCTTGCTATTGTTTTATCTTTGCCTGTTTTCTTGTAGAGTTGCCATTATGGTCCTAATTAAGTTATTCATTTCACTTAGTTTTTTTTAATAAACTACTATATTTGAACTACTACATAAAATACATTTAAAACAATAAAGAAAATTTACAAATTTGAGTTTTTTTGAAAAAATCACATTGGCCCTTTTTTATGCAAAAGTTTTAATTTCGATAATTTTTGTACCTATACATGGAGCCAAAAAATTACATCTAAATATTGGATTTACTTATACTCAAACATAGTATTTTACTGACTCTTCATCGCAAAGATCAATTATTTCTTGTGAGCAAACTTAAATTAGTTTTCTAATAATATTTATTGATTTCAATTACGCTTTCATTTTATAGTAAATTGTGTAAACATCTAAACATAGCCATGCACACAAACATTATGAACAGAAGGAAGTCCAACTCAACATAGCTATCCCAAGTAGCAACTCTACTTGCATTTGGTAAACATAAGGAATCTTGATGACAGTCAGAACTTTTATATTGCTTTTACATTTGACAATTACATTAGATTTTCTCCACATCTATTACATACAAAAACAGTAAGGATATTATTACCAGAAGAAACACCTAATCGCCTATTTGTCAATTATACTCCCAAAAAAATATTAGAGAAAAATCCAGTGATAACAAAATATATATACAACTTAAGCCTAGGGATAAATGCAAACAATCAAAAGTTAAAGAATATTAACAAAAGAACAACTTTTTTATTATTTTTTGGGAGCAAGAATGTCAATGTATGTACAACTTCTTCCATTCTAGCGGATGAATTTAGGCTACGTACACATGGTAATTCATTAAACTATTAGTTACTTGATTTACGGATTTTTAGCACATATTTCTCTTTTTTCATTTTCCCATAATCGTTACATTCAAAAAAGAACATCCTTCTTATTACTTTCTTAATGGATAATCTACTTCTTTAATATACAGAAATGATTATTGCCCTCAACTCTTTTCAGTATCTTTGCCCAAAGACAACAGTATAAAATCTCAATAAACAACAGAGATTATTAATTACGCTTAATCGTTAGTAAATAAAAATATGTACACTGCTGTTGATACAGGGAAAACTGGTTTGTGCCTCTAGCGAACACAAATTACCATTAAAAAATAAAGGATTGTTAACAGTTATCTCTGCATAGCAGCTAAAAGTTTATGATTTCAATCATATTTGCAATTACATTTATCTTAATTTATTCCTGCATCGATAACACATTTTGGCAAGTTACTCCATTGATAGCATTCTAGGCATGGATGCAAGTTCTTCTGTAACGACCCGGGAAGAAGCGACCTTGGTTATCCGATATATAACACCTATCGAACAATCAAAAGTCGAAATTACCGGATAGTCCAAGAAAGAAATTAGAGGGTGAGGATAGATAAGATAGAAAATTAGAACAGAAGAAGAAGAACACAACAACATCAGAGTAACACGAATCTCACAGCGGAACGAATAAAATATAATAGACAACATATCTTGAAATCAAAGTAGTATATGTATATCATACCATTATCAGAGGACAACACTTTCATCACAGCGGAATAATCAATAGCTAGAAAAATCTTGAAGCCTCCTGCTCCAAGCTCTTCAAGCATACCTGTAAATCCTGACTACTTGACTGCCCGTACAAATTTGGGCACCCAAGAGTTTAGGGAAAACAAAACAAAATAAAACTCTGGGTCAGTCATGGGACTGGTGTGAGTAAACTTCAATCATTTGGTTTAACTTTTCAAAATCCTTTTCAAAAGAAAAGATAATCGTAAGACCAATCCACTCATAAATATGGATGGCTTTTACCTTACAATAACCCAAAACACTTTGGAAACCATATATTATCTGATATTATAATAATGTCTAATCACAAGTAATTAAAATCTAGTAGAACGCTTGCATCTCACGCTCTACATATATAATATACAATCAAACTCGCAGGCACTTATTGGAGATTGGATTCCAACTTGACAAGGTATGGGACCACCTTCCGAACGTGTATCTCTAGAGGCAAATACACTGGGTTCAACAAGAACATCTTGCAACCCGGCCCACACATGACCGACCACTCATTTCGCTTGAGTGTATCGAATGTATATCACCAACGGTTGGGATCAGCAACCGTCTCCCGATAAGGGACAACATCGATAGATTTAAGAACAAAAGGAATTTCTCTAGATAGGTGATCATACATCCTAATGGGTGCGATGTAACAACCCGGAAAATCTGGGCCAGTTTAAAATTTTTATTTTGGCAATTTTAGCGAATTTTGATTATTTAAAATGAATTATTTTAAATAATATCGACGAGAAAATTTATTTTGAATATAGTTCGAACGTATATATTATATACGTCGTCGTTAGAATATATAATAATTATATATAATTATAAAAGGAATTGAAAATGGCGCGGTAGTTCGAAAATTCGATTTCTAATTTCAAATGAATATACAGAATTCAATATAAGTCAGAATTGAACGAAACAAGGAATATTTGAATCTGTATAACTATATCTTTGTAACGAAGTTAACAAACTGAGATTTCATCTTAGAAATGATAAGATATGTCCAGTTGAAAATTAGAAATAGTCGCTGTGGAATTTATATATATTTTTATATATATAAGGCCCTTAAAAATGGACATTTTGCAAATGACCTCGGATTTCGACGAAATCAGTTTTGTTGGGTCCGCAGTGTCAAGTTATTGCTAGGTTTCAAATTTCATAATTTTTCGAATCAATATGTGAGCGTGGCAAAGGAAAACGTGTTTGACCAGTTTCAGTTGATTTTAATCGACTGAAAATTGGCCATTTTTCAAACGGTCTCAGAATTTGACGAAACTAGTTTTGTTAGGACCGTATCGTCAATACGAAGCTAGAAAATATTTTTCTGGAATTTTTCTAGTTAGTATGTGACCCCGGTAATTTGAAATGTGCGTTTAAAATTCAATATAGTAATTTAAATGTAAATATTAACGGAGACTGATTCAAACAGTCGAATCAACATACGATACATATCCCATTGTGTTCGGAATGGGGGTGAAACGCTATGGACGACAGGCGGTGGACCTCGTTTAGAGGTCGTTTGAAAAAGTTGACTTTTTGAATTAAAATAAAATAATTAAATTAATAAAAAAAAAATATATAATCCCTCTTCCCTCCCTATACCTCCAGGCCCCCCCCCCCGATAATTCAGAATCGAAAAAGAAAAAAAAAAAAAGAAAAAAAAAGGGAGATCGAAATCGCGTCGAAGCCCCCCCCCACGCCGCCGCCGGTGGCAGAGCCACCACCACCTCGCGCGCCCCCCCCAGAGCCGTCGCGCAGCGCCCCTCCTCTTCCCTCTCCACTCTCCTCCTCCAACGTGAAGAACCCTAATTCCGCACCCCCTTGCTCACCTGAACCCTAGCCGCCGCAACCAGACCCCCTCCACCTCGCCTCGCAGCTCCGCTGCTCCCTCCTACTCGCGAACCCCCAAAGCGACGGAAGCCACAGCCCCCCCTGGACCCAAAACCGATGATGAACCCCCCCCCCCCTGTAAGTATTTTCTGATTTTATTTATTTTATTTACTGATTTTATTTGTTTTATTAACTGAATTTTATTTGCTTATTAATCTGAATTTTTAAATTTTAAAAACTGATTTTATTTATTTTAAAACTGATTTTATTTATTTTAAAACAGATTTTATTTATTTATTTTAAGACGTGACTTTTAAAACAGAAAAGATTTGATTTTTAAAAGTAATATAATACGATCTTTATATTTTTAAAGTGATAAAAATATAGTTTTTATATTTTTAAAGAATTAAAAATATAATCTTTATAGGATAGAGAATATTAAAATATCATCTTTGTATATGTAGCAAAATAAAAATCTGATTTTTATTTTATATACGTTGAAATCAAGTGATGTCTTTAAATTTAAAAAGGTGAAATCTTTAAATTTAAAAAGGTGAAATCTTTAAATTTAAAAAGGTGAAATCTTTAAATTTAAAAAGGTGAGATCTTTAAATTTAAAAAGGTGAAATCTTTAAATTCAAAAAGGCGAAATCTTTATATGGAAAATAGCGGGATAAAAATATAATTTTTTATCTATATAACATAGAAGTAAAAATTCGATTTTTATATTGAATAGCAAAGTAAAAACTCGATTTTTATATTGAATAGCAAAGTAAAAATTCGATTTTTATAATGAATAGCAAAGTAAAATTTCGATTTTTATATATTGAATAGCATAGTAAAAATTCGATTTTTAAATATATGAAGTGATTATAAAAGTATGATTTTTAAATTGAAAGTGAATAAATAAAAATGTGATTTTTATTTTAAAGACATCGAAATATAAAAATGTGATTTTTATATATATAGTGACTACGGGCAACGAAGACGATGAAGATGAAGATTTCTATCAAATGAAGTGCCGTGGAGCTTGGATAGCTTTCGGTGAGAATTTCTCACCTTTCAATTTATTTTTCTAGTTATATATATATATACTAGGATGCAGACGGTGCTTAGTAGCACCCGACACAATCGTCCACAGACCATGGACTTGTTTGTTTGATTGATTGGTGATTGATTGCGATATTGGTTTGAATGTGATTTGTGGTATGAAAAATCGAATCGATAAATTGGTTAGGATTAGACGTGCGCCGTTATAAGGCGAAGGAGTAAGGCTAGGTTAGACCCTTACTCCAAATTTTGTGGTTTGCATAACGAAAGTGAATTTGATTGATATGTGAATGGCGTGGGCCTTCACTAGACCGGGGACAAGGCTAGGCCTTATCCCGTTTTTAGTATCGTGCCGTTATGCCGCCGAAATTTTCTAAAATATGTTAGAAAAATAAAAATATCATTTTATTGAATAAATGAATTGAATAGAAATTCATAAGTTGAAATAAAATGTTTTATCGTTAAAAATATAATTTTTAACGTGAAGTGAATAAAATAGAATATTCATTTACAAACCAGATGGTTTGTTTATGTACACCTATTTGAATGACATTGATTGGGACGATAAATTTTACACATCGCCCAACAACACAAATAAAATATGTGTTTGATTGTTTGAAACCCCACACGGGTGTTGGGATGAAATTTGAAGTTCACTCATCCTGATTGATTGAATATGTCGATCGATTGATTGACAGGCTGTTATAAGCGTTGAATATCTATATTTGATGCTTTTACAGTGTAGTGCACTTTGGTTGATGGTTGATTATTTTCAATGTTAGTATATACATGTGTTGTATGAAAATCCATATAATTAACTTTATATGGTGATTGATTGGGCCTCATTCCAATTTGAAAAATAAAGAATATTATAAAATAAAAGTTCATGTGTTGACAGTACTCATTCATTGAGATTGGTCATGTGTTGAACGAAATATTTTGATAATAACAACTATTTTGAAAAAGAAATATTTGAAATAGAATATTTGAAAATAGAAATTTATGAAGCCGTGTTGATTAGATTGACGCCATTTTGACGTGAATCGATATTTATATCGATTTTATTCATCTTAAAAATGAATATTGAAAAGTGATTTCGAAATCGAATATTTTGAATTGAATTGAAAACGATTTCGAAATGAATTGAATTGAAAACGATTTCGAAATGAATTGAATTGAAAACGATTTCGAAATGAATTGAATTGAAAACGACTTCGAATTGAATTGAAAACGATTTCGAAATGAATTGAATTGAAAACGATTTCGAAATGAATTGAATTGAAAACGATTTCGAAATGAATTGAATTGAAAACGAATTGAAATGAATTCAAAATTGAATTGAAATTTGAATTGAATAGAAATGAATTTTAAAACGAATTTATAAAGAAGAATTCAATTTTGCTTTGAATTGAAATAGAAGTTGAAATAGAATTTGAAACGAATTTAAAACTATTTATATAATTCGTTATAAATAGAAATCGACGAAATATATATTATATATATTATATATATAATATAATGGCCTGAATAGAACGCGCCGCGCCGCGGCAGTTCGCGAATTTCGACCATTTGTTTCAAACGGACATTACGGGAGATCCGACCGTCGGATTCTCCTAAAACCGGAACCATTGGGTTCGTATCGAAAAGAGCTTTCTAAAGAATATTAGAAATTAGAAATCTAACGGTTGGATTTGGAATTATGTCCAAATCAAATTCGAAAAAGGTCGCTGTAAGTGCAGTTCGATGGCCATTGTTGGAAATCGACTGAACGGGCCTTGATAAAATTATTAAAAATAGTAATAATTTGTGTAAAATCATAAGAAATGATTTAGAAAGAATTGGGATGAAAAACTCCATATTTGAAAAGATAAAAATAGATTTTTATCGAAATAAACTAGTTTTGAACTAGAATTATAATTCTATTTATTTTATTTTTTTTAATAAATAAATTGAATTCGAAATGGGTTTGAAAATAACCAAAATTTCCAATGAATGCATTGGAGTGGATTTGAATCGAAATTGTCTTCGGAATATTTCGATGTTGGAATTCGTGATTATACAGGTGTTGTTATGGAAATTTGAAAGATATATATTTATATCGCTATTTCCAATACGACATTTGTTAGTCGTAGAATTCGATATTGAATATAAGCCGATATATTTTCTATTCAGAGCCTTGTATTGAATATCGAATGTGATTTGGGTTTGTCGTGAATGGTGTCTTCACTAACACTGTTCTTGAGCCCTGTTGAGAAAAGATTAAATCTTTTTATTTAGATTTAATGAAGTGTACCAATTAAATGATATTTAATTGGAATTGATATTGATTTTTGGGTTTATCGTGAACAGTGTTTTAAATAACACTTGTTCTTTAACCCGATAATTAATGAATGTGATTTGGGTTTGTCGTGAATGGTGTCTTCACTAACACTGTTCTTGAACCCAGTTGAGAAAAGATTAAATCTTTTTATTTAGATTTAATGAAGTGTACCAATTAAATAATATTTAATTGGAATTGAATTGATATTGATTTTTGGGTTTATCGTGAACAGTGTTTTAAATAACACTTGTTCTTTAACCCGATAATTAATGAATGTGATTTGGGTTTGTCGTGAATGGTGTCTTCACTAACACTGTTCTTGAACCCAGTTGAGAAAAGATTAAATCTTTTTATTTAGATTTAATGAAGTGTACCAATTAAATAATATTTAATTGGAATTGAATTGATATTGATTTTTGGGTTTATCGTGAGCAGTGTTTTAAATAACACTTGTTCTTTAACCCGATAATTAATGGGATATGACTTTGGGTTTATCGTGGACCGTGTTTTAAATGACACTGATTCTTTAACCCAGTCACAGATTAAAACTAAGTGGAGTTTTAATGAATCTTTAATTAGATTGAAAAGATCGAGAATGGAGTATCACCAGTTTTGCTCCAGGCGATAGTTAAATCTTTAATTAGATTTGAACGTGAAATTTAGAAACTAACTGTCGGTTAGCTAAGTAGAATGGTTTTCTGGATATTGATCTGATGTTGGTTTCGGCCTTCGGGGTTAATATTTGGGGAATTATTCTCTTGATTAATTTACGGTTAATGACTAATGAGTTGGAATGAGGCGTATGTTGTGTTTGTGTAACACTTTTATAATATATACGCGAGTTATTCGGAAAGGCCGGGTTTATCCCATTCTGAGTAACTGATACGACGATAAGTCGAAGAAGAAGACGATGGTCGAAGACCGGAGGTCTTCACGTCGTTTGGGTGATAACTGATGATCTTGATTGGGCTGTACACCCAAGAAGATGGAAACAGTTAGTGATCGTCCAGACGTACTTGGAGATCGATGGATATGCGGGGTACTAGGTGCCTCCGGTTTCGTTCAGACCCAGAACGGACTTGTAAATGGACTGTGTGTCTGACATCGGATTTCATTCTGTGTGACTGATATCGGTTGCATAGGATGGTTTGCCTGTGTGGCATGCTAAGATGCAAATGATCAAGGCTTCTGTTGAAAAGCAAAGTCTTGTGGTTGATGATCAAAGCACGGCCTTTGTGGCGTAGCTTTGTGTAACGTTTACCTCGCGTGTTTCACACCAGGTATGAACCAAAAACGGGAGACGGACCTCAGGGAGGACTTGCGTTTCTTTCTAGTTAGAAGTGGCGTCAGTGGTTTTACACGCCCTGACGAGTTTGACTTATGTGGTTGTTGCGGTTGCGAGGCGCCTCGGTTATATCGGTTTCGGCCGAATGCATTCTGGTCGGCTGACGGACCAGACTTACACCCCATAGGGTGGGGAGACGTATTGTTCAGGCACTATAATCCACTCCGTGTGGACCGGCCCTGTCGCTCCATGGGGCAGTTGCGGCTGTTCCTGTGGCTCGGGCTAGAGAGTCACGAATCGGTTGAGGACTATCTTTTGCCTCGGTTCATAGACGGAAATCCAATTTCCAAATACGTGACATTTGCGGTTTTATTTGTAAACCTATATATGGCGACATGATATATGGTACCCATGCCGCCTATGATTGATACTTATGATTTGAAGTGTTTTATACACTATACACTTATAATAGTATCAAATGATTTGTTTTAAAACGTATCAAGCATTCTTTGGCTGTTATAAGGGAAAACCCTATCCTCGACTGCGTTGCATTGTGTGATGGGACCTGGGTCTTATAACAGCTTCATCTTTCTTTATTTAGCATTGCGCTGTTTGTTTTATGCACTGGTATTCTTGGGAGGAAACCCGTTCCGTGTTATACGGCGTGGTCCCTTGATTTACCTAATGATTTAAAATAAAGATTAACTGTTTTAGTTCTCACACCAGTCCCATGACTGACCTGGAGTTTATTGTTTTAACCTAAACTCTGGGTGCCCTTATTTTGACACGGGCAGCTAGTAGTTTTGGTTTTGCAGATTTATATTCACAGGATCCTGGTTTACAGCTGGAACGATATCCGGAAAGCTTTGTATCCGTATATCTCTTCTAGTTGTGTATTCTATTATTTTCCGCTGCTATGTATTTAAATGTAATTTAAATCTCTGATATTTCTGTGTAATATTCGTTTATACTCTGTATATTCTTGTAATCTGATGCATTGTTGTAATATACAGTGAAACGTTCTTTTATATGTGTTCTGCTGTGGTTTGTTCTCGAACTATCCGACGCTTTCCTTTACGGGGAGGTTGCGGGTCTTCACACGTGGTATCAGAGCTTTGGTTTACAAAGCTAGAGAACAAGACACATTAGAACCATACGAAAGAATTCATCAGATATTGGATTAGTAATATCCAATTAGAATGACTCGTTAGAGATAGGATCAGTAGTATCCTAGAACGAGTGTGAAGAGTATGTTTTTGAAAATGAAAACAAATTTCGTTTTGAAAATTTAAATCAATTATTCGTATTTGATTATTTATTTTATATTGATTAGGACAATCCGATATATAAAGATTTTGTATATATGTCTTGCAAACGTGTATTCGAAGTTTTAATATATTGGGTAGATATAGAATCCCTCTAGTGCCCGGGAATGATTCTGGTGATGGGGCACTGTCGCCAGTATTTATTTTCGAGCGACGAAAGTGAGATTTCTATATATTTCCTATTGACTGGTGTGAGAACCAAAATTAGATAGGGCCTATTGTTGTGATTTGGCATTAAAAATCTGATTCTTGTATATGTATCAAAATTATGAATTTGAAACTCTAATTCACTAATTGATTGATGTTTGTGTTGTTTGTTTATTTGTTTGCTAATTTTGAACCATTTAGCCTAACTGAATCAAATATTGAATTGTATTGAAATTTGGTCGCATTTGCTTGCATATACATATATATCATTGAACAGGTCATAGCAAGGAGGCTAGAGCCAGAGAATAAAATTTGTTTGCCCGACAAATAGGTACATGTTTACTACATAATTTCCTGTTTTGTTTGGGTGATGATGATTTTGTGAGCCTATTGGCTAGCCGCTTGGCTTTTTCTTTTTCTTTTTGAGATCTGAAGGACCGGGGAAGCTATTTGAAATTCCCCGATGCTCCCGGTGCAGGGGAGGTTATGGCGAAATTTTTCGAAAATTTAGGGTGTTAGCCAAATTTTTGAATTTTTGAAAATTCTCAAAAACTAAAGAGTTGGAGAATGGAAGCCAGGTCGAGCGTAGAGTTGAATAGTCAAACCACTTTCGACTTTGTTCCTTTTCGGGGACGAAAAGTTTTAAGTGGGGGAGATTGTAACAACCCGGAAAATCTGGGCCAGTTTAAAATTTTTATTTTGGCAATTTTAGCGAATTTTGATTATTTAAAATGAATTATTTTAAATAATATCGACGAGAAAATTTATTTTGAATATAGTTCGAACGTATATATTATATACGTCGTCGTTAGAATATATAATAATTATATATAATTATAAAAGGAATTGAAAATGGCGCGGTAGTTCGAAAATTCGATTTCTAATTTCAAATGAATATACAGAATTCAATATAAGTCAGAATTGAACGAAACAAGGAATATTTGAATCTGTATAACTATATCTTTGTAACGAAGTTAACAAACTGAGATTTCATCTTAGAAATGATAAGATATGTCCAGTTGAAAATTAGAAATAGTCGCTGTGGAATTTATATATATTTTTATATATATAAGGCCCTTAAAAATGGACATTTTGCAAATGACCTCGGATTTCGACGAAATCAGTTTTGTTGGGTCCGCAGTGTCAAGTTATTGCTAGGTTTCAAATTTCATAATTTTTCGAATCAATATGTGAGCGTGGCAAAGGAAAACGTGTTTGACCAGTTTCAGTTGATTTTAATCGACTGAAAATTGGCCATTTTTCAAACGGTCTCAGAATTTGACGAAACTAGTTTTGTTAGGACCGTATCGTCAATACGAAGCTAGAAAATATTTTTCTGGAATTTTTCTAGTTAGTATGTGACCCCGGTAATTTGAAATGTGCGTTTAAAATTCAATATAGTAATTTAAATGTAAATATTAACGGAGACTGATTCAAACAGTCGAATCAACATACGATACATATCCCATTGTGTTCGGAATGGGGGTGAAACGCTATGGACGACAGGCGGTGGACCTCGTTTAGAGGTCGTTTGAAAAAGTTGACTTTTTGAATTAAAATAAAATAATTAAATTAATAAAAAAAAATATATAATCCCTCTTCCCTCCCTATACCTCCAGGCCCCCCCCCCCCGATAATTCAGAATCGAAAAAGAAAAAAAAAAAAAGAAAAAAAAAGGGAGATCGAAATCGCGTCGAAGCCCCCCCCCACGCCGCCGCCGGTGGCAGAGCCACCACCACCTCGCGCGCCCCCCCCAGAGCCGTCGCGCAGCGCCCCTCCTCTTCCCTCTCCACTCTCCTCCTCCAACGTGAAGAACCCTAATTCCGCACCCCCTTGCTCACCTGAACCCTAGCCGCCGCAACCAGACCCCCTCCACCTCGCCTCGCAGCTCCGCTGCTCCCTCCTACTCGCGAACCCCCAAAGCGACGGAAGCCACAGCCCCCCCTGGACCCAAAACCGATGATGAACCCCCCCCCCCTGTAAGTATTTTCTGATTTTATTTATTTTATTTACTGATTTTATTTGTTTTATTAACTGAATTTTATTTGCTTATTAATCTGAATTTTTAAATTTTAAAAACTGATTTTATTTATTTTAAAACTGATTTTATTTATTTTAAAACAGATTTTATTTATTTATTTTAAGACGTGACTTTTAAAACAGAAAAGATTTGATTTTTAAAAGTAATATAATACGATCTTTATATTTTTAAAGTGATAAAAATATAGTTTTTATATTTTTAAAGAATTAAAAATATAATCTTTATAGGATAGAGAATATTAAAATATCATCTTTGTATATGTAGCAAAATAAAAATCTGATTTTTATTTTATATACGTTGAAATCAAGTGATGTCTTTAAATTTAAAAAGGTGAAATCTTTAAATTTAAAAAGGTGAAATCTTTAAATTTAAAAAGGTGAAATCTTTAAATTTAAAAAGGTGAGATCTTTAAATTTAAAAAGGTGAAATCTTTAAATTCAAAAAGGCGAAATCTTTATATGGAAAATAGCGGGATAAAAATATAATTTTTTATCTATATAACATAGAAGTAAAAATTCGATTTTTATATTGAATAGCAAAGTAAAAACTCGATTTTTATATTGAATAGCAAAGTAAAAATTCGATTTTTATAATGAATAGCAAAGTAAAATTTCGATTTTTATATATTGAATAGCATAGTAAAAATTCGATTTTTAAATATATGAAGTGATTATAAAAGTATGATTTTTAAATTGAAAGTGAATAAATAAAAATGTGATTTTTATTTTAAAGACATCGAAATATAAAAATGTGATTTTTATATATATAGTGACTACGGGCAACGAAGACGATGAAGATGAAGATTTCTATCAAATGAAGTGCCGTGGAGCTTGGATAGCTTTCGGTGAGAATTTCTCACCTTTCAATTTATTTTTCTAGTTATATATATATATACTAGGATGCAGACGGTGCTTAGTAGCACCCGACACAATCGTCCACAGACCATGGACTTGTTTGTTTGATTGATTGGTGATTGATTGCGATATTGGTTTGAATGTGATTTGTGGTATGAAAAATCGAATCGATAAATTGGTTAGGATTAGACGTGCGCCGTTATAAGGCGAAGGAGTAAGGCTAGGTTAGACCCTTACTCCAAATTTTGTGGTTTGCATAACGAAAGTGAATTTGATTGATATGTGAATGGCGTGGGCCTTCACTAGACCGGGGACAAGGCTAGGCCTTATCCCGTTTTTAGTATCGTGCCGTTATGCCGCCGAAATTTTCTAAAATATGTTAGAAAAATAAAAATATCATTTTATTGAATAAATGAATTGAATAGAAATTCATAAGTTGAAATAAAATGTTTTATCGTTAAAAATATAATTTTTAACGTGAAGTGAATAAAATAGAATATTCATTTACAAACCAGATGGTTTGTTTATGTACACCTATTTGAATGACATTGATTGGGACGATAAATTTTACACATCGCCCAACAACACAAATAAAATATGTGTTTGATTGTTTGAAACCCCACACGGGTGTTGGGATGAAATTTGAAGTTCACTCATCCTGATTGATTGAATATGTCGATCGATTGATTGACAGGCTGTTATAAGCGTTGAATATCTATATTTGATGCTTTTACAGTGTAGTGCACTTTGGTTGATGGTTGATTATTTTCAATGTTAGTATATACATGTGTTGTATGAAAATCCATATAATTAACTTTATATGGTGATTGATTGGGCCTCATTCCAATTTGAAAAATAAAGAATATTATAAAATAAAAGTTCATGTGTTGACAGTACTCATTCATTGAGATTGGTCATGTGTTGAACGAAATATTTTGATAATAACAACTATTTTGAAAAAGAAATATTTGAAATAGAATATTTGAAAATAGAAATTTATGAAGCCGTGTTGATTAGATTGACGCCATTTTGACGTGAATCGATATTTATATCGATTTTATTCATCTTAAAAATGAATATTGAAAAGTGATTTCGAAATCGAATATTTTGAATTGAATTGAAAACGATTTCGAAATGAATTGAATTGAAAACGATTTCGAAATGAATTGAATTGAAAACGATTTCGAAATGAATTGAATTGAAAACGACTTCGAATTGAATTGAAAACGATTTCGAAATGAATTGAATTGAAAACGATTTCGAAATGAATTGAATTGAAAACGATTTCGAAATGAATTGAATTGAAAACGAATTGAAATGAATTCAAAATTGAATTGAAATTTGAATTGAATAGAAATGAATTTTAAAACGAATTTATAAAGAAGAATTCAATTTTGCTTTGAATTGAAATAGAAGTTGAAATAGAATTTGAAACGAATTTAAAACTATTTATATAATTCGTTATAAATAGAAATCGACGAAATATATATTATATATATTATATATATAATATAATGGCCTGAATAGAACGCGCCGCGCCGCGGCAGTTCGCGAATTTCGACCATTTGTTTCAAACGGACATTACGGGAGATCCGACCGTCGGATTCTCCTAAAACCGGAACCATTGGGTTCGTATCGAAAAGAGCTTTCTAAAGAATATTAGAAATTAGAAATCTAACGGTTGGATTTGGAATTATGTCCAAATCAAATTCGAAAAAGGTCGCTGTAAGTGCAGTTCGATGGCCATTGTTGGAAATCGACTGAACGGGCCTTGATAAAATTATTAAAAATAGTAATAATTTGTGTAAAATCATAAGAAATGATTTAGAAAGAATTGGGATGAAAAACTCCATATTTGAAAAGATAAAAATAGATTTTTATCGAAATAAACTAGTTTTGAACTAGAATTATAATTCTATTTATTTTATTTTTTTTAATAAATAAATTGAATTCGAAATGGGTTTGAAAATAACCAAAATTTCCAATGAATGCATTGGAGTGGATTTGAATCGAAATTGTCTTCGGAATATTTCGATGTTGGAATTCGTGATTATACAGGTGTTGTTATGGAAATTTGAAAGATATATATTTATATCGCTATTTCCAATACGACATTTGTTAGTCGTAGAATTCGATATTGAATATAAGCCGATATATTTTCTATTCAGAGCCTTGTATTGAATATCGAATGTGATTTGGGTTTGTCGTGAATGGTGTCTTCACTAACACTGTTCTTGAGCCCTGTTGAGAAAAGATTAAATCTTTTTATTTAGATTTAATGAAGTGTACCAATTAAATGATATTTAATTGGAATTGATATTGATTTTTGGGTTTATCGTGAACAGTGTTTTAAATAACACTTGTTCTTTAACCCGATAATTAATGAATGTGATTTGGGTTTGTCGTGAATGGTGTCTTCACTAACACTGTTCTTGAACCCAGTTGAGAAAAGATTAAATCTTTTTATTTAGATTTAATGAAGTGTACCAATTAAATAATATTTAATTGGAATTGAATTGATATTGATTTTTGGGTTTATCGTGAACAGTGTTTTAAATAACACTTGTTCTTTAACCCGATAATTAATGAATGTGATTTGGGTTTGTCGTGAATGGTGTCTTCACTAACACTGTTCTTGAACCCAGTTGAGAAAAGATTAAATCTTTTTATTTAGATTTAATGAAGTGTACCAATTAAATAATATTTAATTGGAATTGAATTGATATTGATTTTTGGGTTTATCGTGAGCAGTGTTTTAAATAACACTTGTTCTTTAACCCGATAATTAATGGGATATGACTTTGGGTTTATCGTGGACCGTGTTTTAAATGACACTGATTCTTTAACCCAGTCACAGATTAAAACTAAGTGGAGTTTTAATGAATCTTTAATTAGATTGAAAAGATCGAGAATGGAGTATCACCAGTTTTGCTCCAGGCGATAGTTAAATCTTTAATTAGATTTGAACGTGAAATTTAGAAACTAACTGTCGGTTAGCTAAGTAGAATGGTTTTCTGGATATTGATCTGATGTTGGTTTCGGCCTTCGGGGTTAATATTTGGGGAATTATTCTCTTGATTAATTTACGGTTAATGACTAATGAGTTGGAATGAGGCGTATGTTGTGTTTGTGTAACACTTTTATAATATATACGCGAGTTATTCGGAAAGGCCGGGTTTATCCCATTCTGAGTAACTGATACGACGATAAGTCGAAGAAGAAGACGATGGTCGAAGACCGGAGGTCTTCACGTCGTTTGGGTGATAACTGATGATCTTGATTGGGCTGTACACCCAAGAAGATGGAAACAGTTAGTGATCGTCCAGACGTACTTGGAGATCGATGGATATGCGGGGTACTAGGTGCCTCCGGTTTCGTTCAGACCCAGAACGGACTTGTAAATGGACTGTGTGTCTGACATCGGATTTCATTCTGTGTGACTGATATCGGTTGCATAGGATGGTTTGCCTGTGTGGCATGCTAAGATGCAAATGATCAAGGCTTCTGTTGAAAAGCAAAGTCTTGTGGTTGATGATCAAAGCACGGCCTTTGTGGCGTAGCTTTGTGTAACGTTTACCTCGCGTGTTTCACACCAGGTATGAACCAAAAACGGGAGACGGACCTCAGGGAGGACTTGCGTTTCTTTCTAGTTAGAAGTGGCGTCAGTGGTTTTACACGCCCTGACGAGTTTGACTTATGTGGTTGTTGCGGTTGCGAGGCGCCTCGGTTATATCGGTTTCGGCCGAATGCATTCTGGTCGGCTGACGGACCAGACTTACACCCCATAGGGTGGGGAGACGTATTGTTCAGGCACTATAATCCACTCCGTGTGGACCGGCCCTGTCGCTCCATGGGGCAGTTGCGGCTGTTCCTGTGGCTCGGGCTAGAGAGTCACGAATCGGTTGAGGACTATCTTTTGCCTCGGTTCATAGACGGAAATCCAATTTCCAAATACGTGACATTTGCGGTTTTATTTGTAAACCTATATATGGCGACATGATATATGGTACCCATGCCGCCTATGATTGATACTTATGATTTGAAGTGTTTTATACACTATACACTTATAATAGTATCAAATGATTTGTTTTAAAACGTATCAAGCATTCTTTGGCTGTTATAAGGGAAAACCCTATCCTCGACTGCGTTGCATTGTGTGATGGGACCTGGGTCTTATAACAGCTTCATCTTTCTTTATTTAGCATTGCGCTGTTTGTTTTATGCACTGGTATTCTTGGGAGGAAACCCGTTCCGTGTTATACGGCGTGGTCCCTTGATTTACCTAATGATTTAAAATAAAGATTAACTGTTTTAGTTCTCACACCAGTCCCATGACTGACCTGGAGTTTATTGTTTTAACCTAAACTCTGGGTGCCCTTATTTTGACACGGGCAGCTAGTAGTTTTGGTTTTGCAGATTTATATTCACAGGATCCTGGTTTACAGCTGGAACGATATCCGGAAAGCTTTGTATCCGTATATCTCTTCTAGTTGTGTATTCTATTATTTTCCGCTGCTATGTATTTAAATGTAATTTAAATCTCTGATATTTCTGTGTAATATTCGTTTATACTCTGTATATTCTTGTAATCTGATGCATTGTTGTAATATACAGTGAAACGTTCTTTTATATGTGTTCTGCTGTGGTTTGTTCTCGAACTATCCGACGCTTTCCTTTACGGGGAGGTTGCGGGTCTTCACATGCGACCCACATAGCCATGCTGCCTGCCCGATTTTTGTCATTTCCCGGTGGATGAGGCTTGAGGTCACAACGTATCTTTTGACAGATCCCACCTCCATTACTTTGAATGCCACATCGTCATACCCGCCAAATCACAAATTGATTTCACCAAAAATACCACGGGTATACAGCTAAGAGAAACGAATTCCTCCGCCCCCAAACGTAAGTACGTTTGAAGAGATCAACTTACGCGATCCTTTGAATATACTCTGTCAGACATTCGTCCATTCACGTTTGACCTGGGACTGGACAAACCGAAGGCACTATTCTGTAAATAGGATAGCCCTTGCATAACTCCGTCTTCAATATATTCAGCATACTTGATTCGCAACGCTTATGCCAATACGGAGTGGTTCTCTGGATAATAATCCGACCGGTCTCTCCATATTAACAACGTTAAAATGGTCAAAACTTTGATAGTTGGTGATTTAACTATCAATTAAAAACATGTCGGTGTGCAAACAACGATATTATTTCCAGATGGAAATTCTATCGATCAATCATCATTCATCATCAAATTATCATAAATTTACCCTTTTCCTTATTCTTGTTTTCCTATATTTCTTATTTACTATATTTAGAAAATATACGTTATTAACAATGGAAAACAATTCCATTTCTCATTTTCTATATTCAGAAAACATTTCTGATTTTCATTTGGAAGACATTTCCAAATCTCCTTCATTGGGTTTAAACTGATGTTTGAATAAACATCGCTATGCCAACACCAACCATTTCGCTCATTAACTAAATTTACTTAACCCCTTTCACTCTCGAACCTTATCCACTTCTTAGTTAAAAATGAAGTCAATCAAGTTGGGGTATAATTACCTCTCAGACCTTAACTGAACAACATTTCTAACTTCGAAATAGACAAAGTTCAAACATTACTCTTTAAGAAACTTCCTTGAGAACTCTCGGATTCTATTTATGAATCCACTTCCTTTACTGAATCATTTGATTATAACTGTAAATGTTATAATTCCATGCTTTCAAAATATGTTAACTTAAATATATTTCCATATCTTAATGTGACGAAAAGGAATTTCGCTCGGTCCGAACCAGTCGCTAAACCGACCCAGACCGTTCGAAATGCCCTATCGTTGAGAACACGACAAAATAGAACGCATATAAAAGAACATTTCAATGTATATTATAGCAATGCATCAGATTACATGAATATACAGAGTATAAATGAATATTACACAGAAATATCAGAGATTTAAATTACATTTTAATACATAGCAGCGAAAAATAATACAATACACAACTAGAAGAGATATACGGATACAAAGCTTTCCGGATATCATTCCAGCTATAAACGAGGATCCTGTGAATATAAATCTGCAAAACCAAAACTACTAGCTGCCCGTGTCAAAATAGGGGCACCCAGAGTTCAGGTTAAAACAATAAACTCCAGGTCAGTCATGTGACTGGTGTGAGAACTAAAACAGTTTTTAATCTTTATTTTCAAAGGTAAATCAAGGGACCACGCCGTATAACACGGAATGGGTTTCCTCCCAAGAATACCAGTGCATAAAACAAACAGCGCAATGCTAAATAAAGAAAGATGAAGCTGTTATAAGACCCAGGTCCTATCACACAATGCAACGCAAGCCGGGGGATAGGGTTTTCCCTTATAACAGCCAAAGAATGCTTGATACGTTTAAAACAAATCATTTGATACTATTATAAGTGCATAGTGTATAAAACAACTTCAAATCATAAGTATCAATCATAGGCGACATGAGCGTCCCATGCCACTATGTCGCCATATATAGATTTACAAATAAAACCGCAAATGTCACGTATTTGGAAATTGGATTTCCGTCTATGAACCGAGGCAAAAGATAGTCCTCTACCGATTCGAGACTGTCTAGCTCGAGCCTCAGGAACAGCCGCAACTGCCCCTTGGATCCTCAGGGCTGGTCCACCGATGTGGATTATTATGCCTGAACACTACGTCTCCCCACCCTATGGGGTGTAAGTCTGGTCCGTCAGCCGACCAGAATGCATCGGCCGAAACCGATATAACCGAAGCGTCTCGCAACAGCAACAACCACATAAGTCAAACTCGTCAGGGCGTGTAAAACCACTGACGCCACTTCTAGCTAGAAAGAAACGTATGCCCTCCCTGACGTCCGTCTCCCATTTTTGGTTCATACCGGGTGTGAAACTCGCGAAGCAAACGTTACACAAAGCTACGCCACAAAGGCCGTGCTTTGATCATCACCACAAGACTTTGCTTTTCAACAGAAGCCTCGATCAATTGCCACTTAGGCATGCCACACAGGCAATTCACTCCATGCGTTTGATATCCATCAATATATAACCCCTGAGCTCATACGTCTCAGAGAAGGGCGTTAAGCAAGAGAATAAATTCTCCGCCGCCAAACAGATATATATTTAATAGAAATCAATCACACAGACTAAAATCCAATGTCAGACACACAGTCCATTTACAAGTCCGTTCTGGGTCTGAACGAAACCGGAGGCACCTAGTACCCCGCATATCCATCGATCTCCAAGTACGTCTGGACGATCACCAACTGTTTCCATCTTCTTGGGTGTACAGCCCAATCAAGATCATCAGTAATCACCCCAAACGACGTGAAGACTTCTGGTCTTCGACCATCGTCTTCATCTTCGACACCACGTCGAATCAGTTATTCAGAATGGGATAAACCCGGTCTTTCTGAATAACTCGCGTATATATTATAAAAGTGTTACACAAACACAACATACGCCTCATTCCAATTCAGAATACTCTTTTATTCGAATATTCCTATACTTTGGGAAAAGTTCCCATTAATTTTATCCAAGATAAATTCTTTAAATTTATTCTTTAATCACCTTTGAATATCAATTCAAACTAGTCGGGATTAGAGAACCACACCGAAGTAATCATTTATTTTATTTCCCAATCCCAACTTATTCATCCCATGAAGTAAAACTGGTAGTACTTCATATCTAACACCACAGTGTTATCGGTAATTCAATTACCATTTCACGTTCAAATCTAATTAAAGATTTAATTATCGCCTGGAGTAAAACTGGTGATACTCCATTCTCGATCATTTCAATCTAATTAAAGATTCATTAAAACTCCACTTAGTTTTAATCTTCAACTGGGTTAAAGAATCGGTGTCACTTAAAACACGGTTCACGATAAACCCAAAATCACATTCATTAATTATCGGGTTAAAGAACGAGTGTTATTTAAAACACTGTTCACGATAAACCCAAAAATCAATATCAATTCAATTCCAATTAAATATTATTTAATTGGTACATTTCATTAAATCTAAATAAAAAGATTTAATCTTTTCTCAACTGGGTTCAAGAACAGTGTTAGTGAAGACACCATTCACGACAAACCCAAATCACATTTGATATTCAATACAAGGCCCTGAATAGAAAATATATCGGCTTATATTCAATATCAAATCCTACGACAAACAAATGTCGTATTGGAAATAACGATATAAATATATATCTTTCAAATTTCCATAACAACATCTGTATAATCACGAATTCCAACATCGAAATATTCCGACGACAATTTCGATTCAAATCCACTCCAATGCAATCATTGGAAATTTTGGTTATTTTTAAAACCCTTTTCAAATTCAATTTATTTATTTAAAAATAAATAGAATTATAATCCTAGTTCAAAACTAGTTCATTTCGATAAAAAACTATTTTTATCTTTTCAAATATGGAGTTTTTCATCCCAATTCTTCACAAATCATTTCTTACGATTTTACACAAATTATTACTATTTTTAATAATTTTATCAAGGCCCGTACAGTCGATTTCCATCAATGGCCATCGAACTGCACTTACAGCGACCTTTTTCAAATTTGATTTGGACATAATTCCAAATCCAACCGTTAGATTTCTAATTTCTCACATTCGTTAGAAAGCTCTCTTCGATACGAACCCAACGGTTCCGGTTTTAGGAGAATCCGACGGTCGGATCTCCCGTAATGTCCGTTTGAAATAAATGGTCGAAATTCACGAACTGCCGCGGCGCGGCGCGTTCTATTCAGGCCATTATATTATATATATAATATATTTTTCGTCGATTTCTATTTAAAACGAATTTTATAAATCGTTTTAATATTCGTTTCAAAAGCAATCTCAACTTCCATTTCAATTCAAATCAAAATCGAATTCTTCTTTATAAATTCGTTTTAAAATTCATTTCTATTCAATTCAAATTTCAATTCAATTTGAATTCATTTCGAAATCGTTTTCAATTCAATTCATTTCGAAATCGTTTTCAATTCAATTCATTTTGAAATCGTTTTCAATTCAATTCATTTCGAAATCGTTTTCAATTCAATTCATTTCGAAATCGTTTTCAATTCAATTCATTTCGAAATCGTTTTCAATTCAATTCATTTCGAAATCGTTTTCAATTCAATTCATTTCGAAATCGTTTTCAATTCAATTCATATCGAAATCGTTTTCAATTCAATTCATATCGAAATCGTTTTCAATTCAATTCATTTCGAAATCGTTTTCAATTCATTTCGAAATCGTTTTTAATTCAATATAAATATCGTTCACGTAAAAATGGCGTCAATCTAATCATCACGGCTTCACATATTTCTATTTTCAAATATTCTATTTCAAATATTTCCTATTATCAAAATATTTGTTATTATCAAAATATTCTTTATTTTCACGATTGGAATGAGGCCCAATCAATTACCATATAAAGTTAATTATATGGATTTTCATACAACACATGTATATAATAGCAACGATAAATAATCAACCATCAACCAAAGTGCACTACACCGTATAAGCATCAAATATAGATATCTAATGCTTATAATAGCCTGTCAATCAATCGATCGACATATTTAATCAATCAGGATGAGTGAACTTCAAATTTCATCCCAACACCCGTGTGGGGTTTCAAACAATCAAACACATATTTCATTTGTGCTATTGGGAGATGTGCAAAATTTATCGTCCCAATCAATGTCATTCAAATAGGTGTACATAAACAAACCGTGCGGTTTATAAATGAATATTTTATTTTATTCACTTCACGTTAAAAATTATATTTTTAACGATAAAACATTTTATTTCAACACATGAATTTCTATCCATTTCATTTACACAATAAAAATGATATTTTTATTTTTCTAACATATTTTAGAAAATTTCGGCGGCATAACGGCACGATACTAGAAACGGGATAAGGCCTAGCCTTATCCCCGGTCTAGTGAAGGCCCACGCCATTCACACATCAATCAAATCAATCTCAATTCACCAAACAATTCAATTTAAACCAAATAGACTAACCAACTACACAACCAAACAATTTAACAAACAAGCCATCCATGGTCTGTGGATGACGGGTGTCGGGTGCTACTAAACACCGTCTGCATCCTAGTATATATATATAACTAGAAAAAGAATTTTGAGTGAGAAGTTCTCACCAATAGCTATCCAACTTCACGACACTTCTTTTGTAGAAAATCTTCGTCGTTATCCTATCTTCGCCATCTTCGTTGCCCGTAGTCACTATATATATAAAAATCACACATTTTTATATTTCGATGTCTTTAAAATAAAAATCACATTTTTATTTATTCACTTTCAATTTAAAAATCATATTTTTATAATCACTTCATATATTTAAAAATCGAATTTTTACTATGCTATTCAATATATAAAAAATCATATTTCCTTACCGCTAATATATAGATAAAAATTCTATTTTTATAACGCTATTCTCTATATAAAGATTTCGCCTTTTCAAAAATATAGATTTCATCATTATAAAAATCATCACTTTACTTCAACGTATATAAAATAAAAATCAGATTTTTATTTCGCTACATATACAAAGATGATATTTTTATATTCTCTATCCTATAAAGATTATATTTTTAATACTTTAAAAATATAAAAATCCTATTTTTAATATTTCTATATAGTAAAGATTATATTTTTAATACTTTAAAAATATAAAAATCCTATTTTCCTTCTTCTACTCAATAAAAATTCCGCCTTTTCTATTTTAAAAATATGATCTTTTCTATTCTAAAAACCCGATCTTTTCAATTTTAAAGTTCAAACCTTTCTCTTTTTAAAGTTTAAATCCTTTGCTATTTAAAATCTTAAAAATAAAATCAGTTTTCCAAACTTTTCAAAAATCAGTTTTTTTAATCTCTTTTAAAAAAATCAGTTTTTAAACAAACAAAAAAACAGTTTTTAAACTTAAAATCGAAATTAGTTTTAAACTTTAAAATAAAAACAGTATTTAATCTTTTTTTTTAAAAAATCAGTTTATATAAAACAAAAATAAAATAAATAAAAAGAAAAAAGACTTACAGGGGGGTTTGGGCGTTCGCCGTGGGTGGTGGTGGCTTGCGTCGATCGAAGGAGGGGAGGGGGTTTTATTTGGGAAGGAGGAGGAAGGACAGGGGGGGTCCGCCGTGGGTGGTGGTGGCGCCGTCGAGCGCGGCAGCTCAGTCGAGGGGGGGGGCGATGCGACATAGTCGAGAAAGAGAAGGGGAGGAGGAAGAAGGGAGGAGACTGAAGCGAGGTGGATCGGGAAGAGGGGGAGGGCGCGAGGGCGGCGCGACGCCCAGAGTGGCGGCGGCGATAGGCGAACTTCGCCTGTTCTGGATTTTTTTTTTCTTTTTTTCTTTTTTCCTGCTGAAATCGATTATGAAGGGAAAAGGGGGGCCAGCGGGTTAAAGGGGGAGATAGAATTTTTTTTTTTTATTAATTTAATTATTTTATTTTAATACAAAAAGTCAACTTTTTCAATCGACCTCTAAACGAGGTCCACCGCCTGTCGTCCATAGCGTTTAACCCCCATTCCGAACACAATGGGATATGCCACGTAGGCTGATTCGACTGTTTGAATCAGTTTCTGTTAAATTTACACTTAAATCGCTATATTGAATTTTAAACGTACATTTCAAATTACCGGGGTCACATACTAACTAGAAAAATTCTCGAAAAATATTTTCTAGCTTCGTATTGACAATACGGTCCTAACAAAACTAGTTTCGTCGAATTCTGAGACCGTTGGAAAAATGGCCAATTTCCAGTCGATTAAAATCAACTGAAACTGGTCGAACGCGTTTTCCTTTGCCACGCTCACATATTGATTCGAAAAATTATGAAATTTGGATTCTAGCAATAACTTTACATCACGGATCCAACAAAAGTGGTTTCGTCGAAATCCGAGGTCGTTTGCAAAATGTCCATTTTATGGGCCTGAATTCCATAGTGACTATTCAGAATTTTCAACTGGACATATCTTTTGACTCCTGCTATGAAATCTTGATTATTCGGATTCGTTGGAAAGATATCGTCATTTAGATCCTAAGGTTTTTGGTTTCACTAAAATCCGGATTGTTTTGCACCCGGTACATTCAATTGAAGTTTGAAATCGAATTATCGAACTACCGCGCCATTTTCAATTCTATTTATAATTATATATAATTATTTATATTCTAACGATGACGCGTATAATATATACGTTCGAATTATATTCAAAATAAATTTCTCGTCGATATTATTTAAAATAATCTATTTTAAATATTCAAATTCAGCTAAAATTGCCAAAATAAAAATTTCAAACTGGCTCGCATTTTACGGGTTGTTACAATCTCCCCCACTTAAAACTTTTCGTCCCCGAAAAGGAACAAAGTCGAAAGTGGTTTGATTATTCAGCTCTACGCTCGATCTGGCTTCCATTCTCCAACTTTTCAGTTTCTGAGAATTTTCAAAATTTCAAAAATTTGGCTAACACCCTAAATTTTCGAAAAAATTCGCCATAACCTCCCCTGCACCGGGAGCATCGGGGAATTTCAAATAGCTTCCCCGGTCCTTCAGATCTCAAAAAGAAAAAGAAAAAGCCAAGCGGCTAGCCAATAGGCTCACAAAATCATCATCACCCAAACAAAACAGGAAATTATGTAGTAAACATGTACCTATTTGTCGGGCAAACAAATTTTATTCTCTGCTCTAGCCTCCTTGCTATGACCTGTTCAATGTAAGTATATGTATATGCAAGCAAATGCAACTAATTTTCAATATAGTTCAATATTTGATTCAATTAGGCTAAATGGTTCAAAATTAGCAAACAATTAAACAAACAACACAAACATCAATCAATTAGTGGATTAGAGTTTCAAATTCATAATTTTGATATATATACAAAAAATCATGTTTTTGATGCCAATTCACAACAGTGTGTTCTAACTATATTGGTTTTGGTTCTCACACCAGTCTAATGGAAATATATAGAAATCACACCTTCGAAACACGAACATAAATACTGATGATGTGGCCACATCACTAGAATTATCCCCGGGTGTCTAGAATGTGATTCTATATCTATCCAGTATATTAAAACTTCGAATATACGTTCATGACGCGTATACGCGAAATCTATATATACTCGATTGTCCATATTCAAAATAAATAAATATTCGAATACGTATAAAACGATTTAAATTTTTAAAACAAAATTGTTTTCTTTTGAAAAATATACTCTTCACACCCGTTCTAGGATACTACTGATCCTATCTCTAACGAGTCATTCTAATTGGATATTACTAATCCAATATCTGATGAATTCTTTCGTATGGTTCTAATGTGCCTTGTTCTCGAGCTCTGTAAACCAAAGCTCTGATACCAACTGTGACGAAAAGGAATTTCGCTCGGTCCGAACCAGTCGCTAAACCGACCCAGACCGTTCGAAACGCCCTATCGTTGAGAACACGACAAAATAGAACGCATATAAAAGAACATTTCAATGTATATTATAGCAATGCATCAGATTACATGAATATACAGAGTATAAATGAATATTACACAGAAATATCAGAGATTTAAATTACATTTTAATACATAGCAGCGGAAAATAATACAATACACAACTAGAAGAGATATACGGATACAAAGCTTTCCGGATATCATTCCAGCTGTAAACCAGGATCCTGTGAATATAAATCTGCAAAACCAAAACTACTAGCTGCCCGTGTCAAAATAGGGGCACCCAGAGTTTAGGTTAAAACAATAAACTCCAGGTCAGTCATGTGACTGGTGTGAGAACTAAAACAGTTTTTAATCTTTATTTTCAAAGGTAAATCAAGGGACCACGCCGTATAACACGGAACGGGTTTCCTCCCAAGAATACCAGTGCATAAAACAAACAGCGCAATGCTAAATAAAGAAAGATGAAGCTGTTATAAGACCCAGGTCCTATCACACAATGCAACGCAAGCCGGGGGATAGGGTTTTCCCTTATAACAGCCAAAGAATGCTTGATACGTTTAAAACAAATCATTTGATACTATTATAAGTGCATAGTGTATAAAACAACATCAAATCATAAGTATCAATCATAGGCGACATGAGCGTCCCATGCCACTATGTCGCCATATATAGGTTTACAAATAAAACCGCAAATGTCACGTATTTGGAAATTGGATTTCCGTCTATGAACCGAGGCAAAAGATAGTCCTCTACCGATTCGAGACTGTCTAGCCCGAGCCTCAAGAACAGCCGCAACTGCCCCTTGGATCCTCAGGGCCGGTCCACCGATATGGATTATTATGCCTGAACACTACGTCTCCCCACCCTATGGGGTGTAAGTCTGGTCCGTCAGCCGACCAGAATGCATCGGCCGAAACCGATATAACCGAGGCGCCTCGCAACAGCAACAACCACATAAGTCAAACTCGTCAGGGCGTGTAAAACAACTGACGCCACTTCTAGCTAGAAAGAAACGTATGCCCTCCCTGACGTCCGTCTCCCGTTTTTGGTTCATACCGGGTGTGAAACTCGCGAAGCAAACGTTACACAAAGCTACGCCACAAAGGCCGTGCTTTGATCATCACCACAAGACTTTGCTTTTCAACAGAAGCCTCGATCAATTGCCACTTAGGCGTGCCACATAGGCAATTCACTCCATGCGTTTGATATCCATCAATATATAACCCCTGAGCTCATACGTCTCAGAGAAGGGCGTTAAGCAAGAGAATAAATTCTCCGCCGCCAAACAGATATATATTTAATAGAAATCAATCACACAGACTAAAATCCAATGTCAGACACACAGTCCATTTACAAGTCCGTTCTGGGTCTGAACGAAACCGGAGGCACCTAGTACCCCGCATATCCATCGATCTCCAAGTACGTCTGGACGATCACCAACTGTTTCCATCTTCTTGGGTGTACAGCCCAATCAAGATCATCAGTAATCACCCCAAACGACGTGAAGACTTCTGGTCTTCGACCATCGTCTTCATCTTCGACACCACGTCGAATCAGTTATTCAGAATGGGATAAACCCGGTCTTTCTGAATAACTCGCGTATATATTATAAAAGTGTTACACAAACACAACATACGCCTCATTCCAATTCAGAATACTCTTTTATTCGAATATTCCTATACTTTGGGAAAAGTTCCCATTAATTTTATCCAAGATAAATTCTTTAAATTTATTCTTTAATCACCTTTGAATATCAATTCAAACTAGTCGGGATTAGCGAACCACACCGAAGTAATCATTTATTTTATTTCCCAATCCCAACCTATTCATCCCATGAAGTAAAACTGGTAGTACTTCATATCTAACACCACAGTGTTATCGGTAATTCAATTACCATTTCACGTTCAAATCTAATTAAAGATTTAATTATCGCCTGGAGTAAAACTGGTGATACTCCATTCTCGATCATTTCAATCTAATTAAAGATTCATTAAAACTCCACTTAGTTTTAATCTTCAACTGGGTTAAAGAATCAGTGTCACTTAAAACACGGTTCACGATAAACCCAAAATCACATTCATTAATTATCCGGTTAAAGAACGAGTGTTATTTAAAACACTGTTCACGATAAACCCAAAAATCAATATCAATTCAATTCCAATTAAATATTATTTAATTGGTACACTTCATTAAATCTAAATAAAAAGATTTAATCTTTTCTCAACTGGGTTCAAGAACAGTGTTAGTGAAGACACCATTCACGACAAACCCAAATCACATTTGATATTCAATACAAGGCCCTGAATAGAAAATATATCGGCTTATATTCAATATCAAATCCTACGACAAACAAATGTCGTTTTGGAAATAACGATATAAATATATATCTTTCAAATTTCCATAACAACATCTGTATAATCACGAATTCTAACATCGAAATATTCCGACGACAATTTCGATTCAAATCCACTCCAATGCAATCATTGGAAATTTTGGTTATTTTTAAAACCCTTTTCAAATTCAATTTATTTATTTAAAAATAAATAGAATTATAATCCTAGTTCAAAACTAGTTCATTTCGATAAAAATCTATTTTTATCTTTTCAAATATGGAGTTTTTCATCCCAATTCTTCACAAATCATTTCTTACGATTTTACACAAATTATTACTATTTTTAATAATTTTATCAAGGCCCGTACAGTCGATTTCCATCAATGGCCATCGAACTGCACTTACAGCGACCTTTTTCAAATTTGATTTGGACATAATTCCAAATCCAACTGTTAGATTTCTAATTTCTCACATTCGTTAGAAAGCTCTCTTCGATACGAACCCAACGGTTCCGGTTTTAGGAGAATCCGACGGTCGGATCTCCCGTAATGTCCGTTTGAAATAAATGGTCGAAATTCACGAACTGCCGCGGCGCGGCGCGTTCTATTCAGGCCATTATATTATATATATAATATATATAATATATTTTTCGTCGATTTCTATTTAAAACGAATTTTATAAATCGTTTTAATATTCGTTTCAAAAGCAATCTGAACTTCCATTTCAATTCAAATCAAAATCGAATTCTTCTTTATAAATTCGTTTTAAAATTCATTTCTACTCAATTCAAATTTCAATTCAATTTGAATTCATTTCGAAATCGTTTTCTATTCAATTCATTTCGAAATCGTTTTCAATTCAATTCATTTCGAAATCGTTTTCAATTCAATTCATTTCGAAATCGTTTTCAATTCAATTCATTTCGAAATCGTTTTCAATTCAATTCATTTCGAAATCGTTTTCAATTCAATTCATTTCGAAATCGTTTTCAATTCAATTCATTTCGAAATCGTTTTCAAATCAATTCATATCGAAATCGTTTTCAATTCAATTCATATCGAAATCGTTTTCAATTCAATTCATTTCGAAATCGTTTTCAATTCAATTCATTTCGAAATCGTTTTCAATTCAATATAAATATCGTTCACGTAAAAATGGCATCAATCTAATCATCACGGCTTCACATATTTCTATTTTCAAATATTCTATTTCAAATATTTCCTATTATCAAAATATTTGTTATTATCAAAATATTCTTTATTTTCACGATTGGAATGAGGCCCAATCAATTACCATATAAAGTTAATTATATGGATTTTCATACAACACATGTATATAATAGCAACGATAAATAATCAACCATCAACCAAAGTGCACTACACCGTATAAGCATCAAATATAGATATCTAATGCTTATAACAGCCTGTCAATCAATCGATCGACATATTTAATCAATCAGGATGAGTGAACTTCAAATTTCATCCCAACACCCGTGTGGGGTTTCAAACAATCGAACACATATTTCATTTGTGCTATTGGGAGATGTGCAAAATTTATCGTCCCAATCAATGTCATTCAAATAGGTGTACATAAACAAACCGTGCGGTTTATAAATGAATATTTTATTTTATTCACTTCACGTTAAAAATTATATTTTTAACGATAAAACATTTTATTTCAACACATGAATTTCTATCCATTTCATTTACACAATAAAAATGATATTTTTATTTTTCTAACATATTTTAGAAAATTTCGGCGGCATAACGGCACGATACTAGAAACGGGACAAGGCCTAGCCTTATCCCCGGTCTAGTGAAGGCCCACGCCATTCACACATCAATCAAATCAATCTCAATTCACCAAACAATTCAATTTAAACCAAATAGACTAACCAACTACACAACCAAACAATTTAACAAACAAGCCATCCATGGTCTGTGGATGACGGGTGTCGGGTGCTACTAAACACCGTCTGCATCCTAGTATATATATATAACTAGAAAAAGAATTTTGAGTAAGAAGTTCTCACCAATAGCTATCCAACTTCACGACACTTCTTTTGTAGAAAATCTTCGTCGTTATCCTATCTTCGCCATCTTCGTTGCCCGTAGTCACTATATATATAAAAATCACACATTTTTATATTTCGATGTCTTTAAAATAAAAATCACATTTTTATTTATTCACTTTCAATTTAAAAATCATATTTTTATAATCACTTCATATATTTAAAAATCGAATTTTTACTATGCTATTCAATATATAAAAAATCATACTTCCTTACCGCTAATATATAGATAAAAATTCTATTTTTATAACGCTATTCTCTATATAAAGATTTCGCCTTTTCAAAAATATAGATTTCATCATTATAAAAATCATCACTTTACTTCAACGTATATAAAATAAAAATCAGATTTTTATTTCGCTACATATACAAAGATGATATTTTTATATTCTCTATCCTATAAAGATTATATTTTTAATACTTTAAAAATATAAAAATCCTATTTTTAATATTTCTATATAGTAAAGATTATATTTTTAATACTTTAAAAATATAAAAATCCTATTTTCCTTCTTCTACTCAATAAAAATTCCGCCTTTTCTATTTTAAAAATATGATCTTTTCTATTCTAAAAACCCGATCTTTTCAATTTTAAAGTTCAAACCTTTCTCTTTTTAAAGTTTAAATCCTTTGCTATTTAAAATCTTAAAAATAAAATCAGTTTTCCAAACTTTTCAAAAATCAGTTTTTTTAATCTCTTTTAAAAAAATCAGTTTTTAAACAAACAAAAAAACAGTTTTTAAACTTAAAATCGAAATTAGTTTTAAACTTTAAAATAAAAACAGTATTTAATCTTTTTTTTTTAAAATCAGTTTATATAAAACAAAAATAAAATAAATAAAAAGAAAAAAGACTTACAGGGGGGTTTGGGCGTTCGCCGTGGGTGGTGGTGGCTTGCGTCGATCGAAGGAGGGGAGGGGGTTTTATTTGGGAAGGAGGAGGAAGGACAGGGGGGGTCCGCCGTGGGTGGTGGTGGCGCCGTCGAGCGCGGCGGCTCAGTCGAGGGGGGGGGCGATGCGACATAGTCGAGAAAGAGAAGGGGAGGAGGAAGAAGGGAGGAGACTGAAGCGAGGTGGATCGGGAAGAGGGGAAGGGCGCGAGGGCGGCGCGACGCCCAGAGTGGCGGCGGCGATAGGCGAACTTCGCCTGTTCTGGATTTCTTTTTTTTTTTCTTTTTTTCTTTTTTCCTGCTGAAATCGATTATGAAGGGAAAAGGGGGGGCCAGCGGGTTAAAGGGGGAGATAGGATTTTTTTTTTATTAATTTAATTATTTAATTATTTTATTTTAATTCAAAAAGTCAACTTTTTCAATCGACCTCTAAACGAGGTCCACCGCCTGTCGTCCATAGCGTTTAACCCCCATTCCGAACACAATGGGATATGCCACGTAGGCTGATTCGACTGTTTGAATCAGTTTCTGTTAAATTTACACTTAAATCGCTATATTGAATTTTAAACGTACATTTCAAATTACCGGGGTCACATACTAACTAGAAAAATTCTCGAAAAATATTTTCTAGCTTCGTATTGACAATACGGTCCTAACAAAACTAGTTTCGTCGAATTCTGAGACCGTTGGAAAAATGGCCAATTTCCAGTCGATTAAAATCAACTGAAACTGGTCGAACGCGTTTTCCTTTGCCACGCTCACATATTGATTCGGAAAATTATGAAATTTGGAATCTAGCAATAACTTTACATCACGGATCCAACAAAAGTGGTTTCGTCGAAATCCGATGTCGTTTGCAAAATGTCCATTTTTATGGGCCTGAATTCCATAGTGACTATTCAGAATTTTCAACTGGACATATCTTTTGACTCCCGCTATGAAATCTTGATTATTCGGATTCGTTGGAAAGATATCGTCATTTAGATCCTAAGGTTTTTGGTTTCACTAAAATCCGGATTGTTTTGCACCCGGTACATTCAATTGAAGTTTGAAATCGAATTATCGAACTACCGCGCCATTTTCAATTCTATTTATAATTATATATAATTATTTATATTCTAACGACGACGCGTATAATATATACGTTCGAATTATATTCAAAATAAATTTCTCGTCGATATTATTTAAAATAATCTATTTTAAATATTCAAATTCAGCTAAAATTGCCAAAATAAAAATTTCAAACTGGCTCGCATTTTACGGGTTGTTACATTTAATTTGGATAAATAAACAACCAACTACTTTATTAACAGATAATTAAAACTTGATTTGAAATGGAAAGTAAACATTACTTCCCTTGATTCGATATAATCGAATTTCCATGTATGATTCACTCTCGAATAATCACTATCCGATAATTCTCTTTCGAATAAACTATATTCGATTCCCCTGTTCGAATAACTAATATTCGATAATCCTTTTCTTCGAATAACTAATATTCGAAAAATCTCACTTCGAATAAACCATATTCGATAATTCTCTCCTTCGAATAACTATATTCGATTTAACACACTTCGAACGAACTATATTCGATTACTCTTCTCGAATAAACTATATTCGATAACTCTACTTCGAATAGGTGATATTCGATAAATTCCCTTTTTGACTAACCCTACTTAATTTACTAATACTCGACTAACTCGACTTAATTAACTTCTATTGATTAATTACTATTTGATTTAACACCATTTGCTTGACTCTAGATCGCAGCGATCACAATGGTTACGCCTGATTCCCTCAGGAAACATCCGACCGCCGTAGGCTATCTACAGCCCTGCGAATTACGCTAGCAGTCGTGCTAAATGGAAATTCATCCTTAAATAACTTTGTTTATTTTTAACTCTATCTCGAATAATTAGATTCGATCAATTCTAATTGAATAACTAATATTCAATTAACCCTTATTCGATTACTATATTTGAATAACTCTAGTTCGATTTGACTCAAAACGATTAACTCTAACTGATTAACTCTAACTGGTTAATTCTAACTGAATAACTCTAACTGGATAACTCTAACTGAATAACTCTAACTGGTTAACTCTAACTAACTAACTCTAACTGTTTAACTTTACGGTTTAACTCTGACAGTTTAACTTCAACGGTTTAACTCTAACAGTTTAACTCCAACTGTTTAACTCTAACAGTTTAATTCCAACTGTTTAACTCTAACAGTTTAACTCCAACTGTTTAACTCTAGTTGATTAATTCTTTTGAATTAATCCCTTTGACTTTTCTCTTTTGAATAATTCCTTTGGAATAATTCCTTTGAATTACTTCCCTTGAATAGGTTCTTTTTCTATTCGTTTACTCAACAAATAACTATTCTCTTTTCGCTTCTATTTATTTAACAAATAAATATTCCCTTTAACTTTTCTATTTATTCAACAAATAAATATTTCTTTTAACTTTTCTATTTATTTAACAAATAAGTACTTCTGTTAACTTTTCTTTATTCCCTACATGAATATTCCCTTTCAATTCCATTTGTAAATACTTTTACGAATGTTTCCCTTTTTATTTCTATTTGTAATCGTTTCACAAATATTTCCCTTCTATTTGATTTCACCAATATTTTCCCTTCTCTTTGATTTCACCAATATTTTCCCTTCTATTTGATTTCACCAATATTTGTTTTTTTTTACAAATGCTTTGATTCTATAATCATTTTCTCTCATGAAATTCTCTTCCTTTTATATATAAAATCTGTTGATTTTATATAAATAATTTATTTTCAAAATAAACTTTGAAAATCCCTTTTCACTTTCTAGTATCACTTATGGTATAAAAATACCAAATCAAAAGGTTCAATCATCATCCAAACACACAGGTTCAACAATAGATGATATAACACATCATATATCAGAATATATGAAAAACGGTAAATAAATGTTGAGGAATCCAGTTGGATTCCTCCGACCTGTTTCCCTGCATCCACAGATGTCAGTCAACATAAATAACATGGAGGTAAAATATTCTGATAAACAGAATCAATATTTCGATACGATATATATATATATATATATCGTTATCGATATTTTCAATCAACTGACTAGCAGTTCAACCAAACAGCCAATACACAGCAAATCAGCCAATATTTACCAATTCTAAAAATACTTTAAAGAAATATAAAGTGTTCAGAGTTAGTGAGATTTACTCACATTGGACGGTTTATCGTTGAATAACGATAATCGGTCATTGATTTGGTTCAGACATTAAATTTCACCATAAATCCAAACGAGCTCCAATCCACTTGCGGTCAGTTCCATTGCGTAGTGCTCGTCCATACGATCCCAACGGATCCTGTTTCGTTAAATTTCGTTAATGTATGCAAAAGTTATGCTATTTACAATATTTACCTAATTTAAATGAATATATATTTAATTAAATTAATTAAATTATTTTTATCTTAATTAATTTCTAATTGCGTTATTAGCCAAATTACCTTCCCTGCCCTTCTAAAAAATCATACTTTCCCATCTCTAGCCATATCCAAATTTTTTTTAAAATTGAAAAACCATTTTAATATTAATTAAATTAATTTTCAAATAAAATATTTAAAAATATTCATTTAATTATAACTTAAAAATTATAATCCGAATCAAAAATCTGCTTCCACTCATTTTAAAGTATTTTTCGATAAGAATCCAACGGTTCTTGTTTCGTGGAAATCCGACTTGTTTTGAAAAAGTTATAAGCTTTTAAAGTTTATGGTTAAAAATTACGAAAATGCCCCTGGTCTGTTTTAAATTCAAATTAAATTCAAATTAAATTTTAAATTTAAATTTAAATTAATCATCCCATCCGTCGGATCAGTTAGGGATAGCCAGGGAGAGCAGGAAACTATATTTTCCAAACTCAAGCCTTAGACACTATCCTCTCTGTCACCCTTAGAATGTTCTGATATTTATTTTTACAAATTCTATTTTAATTATAATATATATATATATATATATATATTACACAAATAAATAAATAAATATTATTTAAAAACTTACCCCGCGAAGCCCAAGCCTCTGCCTAAGAGTCCTAGCTCCCCGTCTTGCCCTCCTTTCTCCCTTCCTTCCCTTTTCCCTATTTCCTAATATTTTATTATTATTTCTGCCATTGCCAAAGCTTGAAAGAGGAGGAGGAGGAGTGAGTTTAAAATGAAGGGGGGGGGGCTATTTATAGCCGAAGGAGTCACATGGATTGCTGAGGTGGAGCGAATCCAACGGTCGAAAATGGATGGCTAGGATTAATCCTTAAATTTATTAAATTATAAATAAATTTAATAATTTATGAATAGTAAAGTGTGTTTTCCCAACCCTATTCGGACGTTAATTTGACTTACTTATTGATACCTTATCCAAAATCTTTTTCAATCATGTTGTTTAATTTTTCTTGCTCTTCAATAATATATAAAAATATTTAAATTTTGAATTCGTTTGAACTTTCAAATAATTTAAATTCAAATTCAAAATAGTGTTTTGTGTTAGTTTCAACACCTTCCGGTCTCATGTTGGAGTATCAAACGATAACGGTTTTCAGAAATTCTTCCACCATCTGGTCCGGTTTTTAACGTACTTCAATCCTATGTATTCAAATCAAAAATCGGAGTTTGTTTAGATTTTCAAATAATTTATTTAAATTTTGTTTCCTTAATAACTTTCTATATCCGTTATAGGATTTTCCCAGATTTCATATGTAGCTAATATCTTATGTTTAGAATTTTCCTGGATAGGTCTCAGGTTCCAGTTTTGCCGTTAGCATTAGCAAATTCCAATTACCGTCAAAATTTAGTTCAAATTTTGGCCTTTTATTTTTTCTTTTCCACATACGGATGCCATTTTTGACGTAACTTGGTTGGTTACCTAATTTCATCATTTCAGATTTAATGAAACTGATTTCATCGAAATCCGAGTTCGTTAGCTACTACATCCTTTGTAAACGTACTATTTTAAATTAAAAATTTATCCTTTTATACTGCCAGTTCACATTATATTGCAGATCCACTAAATTTCTACCATTTCGGAATAAAATAAAATATTCAAAATTATTGAAATTAAACCATTTAAACTTCCAAAACAATAAAAAAACATTTTTAAATAATAACTAAATGGTCAAAAAAATCTGGGCCGTTACATTCTTTCCCCCTTAAAATAATTTCGTCCTCGAAATTGCTAAGGTAGAAAAATGAACTTTATAACTAGGTTAAAATTATTTATTTACTCCGGTTTCACTAAACCAATTAATTCTAATTAATTTATAAATTTATTTCTATAAACGAAAATTTCAAAAATTCTGAAAATTTTCTAACATTCGAAATTTCTGAAAAATTTCGCCAGCATATCCTTTGTACTGGTCAATAGCTCAAACTCCAACTCGCCTCTCTAGGCCTTCTTCAACCCAAAAGAAAATCAAACAGCCAAGTGGCTTGCCAGACAGGCTCATAAATCTCATCCAACTCATATGAATATGTACGTGTACCTTTTTGTCGGCATTCAATTCTGCTATCAATTTAGCATATACCACTATCATCCCAATCAAACTCCCAATCACTTTTATCTTCAACACGACCATCCGCTTATAACCAAGCCAAATTTCAATCAAACTGCAATTCCAATCTCAATTCAAATTTCTTGCTCGACCATCCATTTCTGTCCCAGATTATCTCTAATCCAGTCCAATTCTACTTGGTACCATTCTATTTCAATTCAACTCAATTTCCACTGAACTGCCTTCAATTCAATTTCAAATTTGCTTTCACAAATTTCTATTTAATTTGTGTTTATTTCAATAATCTGTACCTGGGAGTTTCAAATAGCTTTGCCTTTTCCAAAAATCAAATATCCCTTTGGAATATCAAAACAACTCGGTTTCTCAAAACAATTCAAAAACAAAATCTTTGGTAGTAATCCGTCACTTACAAACTCGAAAATGAGCACCGATGATGTCCGGATAACCATCGGAATTTATTTTCCAGCTATCGAAGTGAGTTTAATACTATGTCACTTTCAAAACCATTTCTAAACACTTTCATTTTGAAATTCATTTCAAAATATCCCTTTTTAATGCTTGTAACAAATTTAAAATCTCCCAGGATTTTAAAATTCACATATATTCAATTTAATTCCATTTACAATGCTTATTCAAATTTTAGCAATTTTAATCCCAATTCTGAACTTAAATTCAGATTTAATTCATCTGATTTCATATATTTCGCTTATATGAATTTTGATTTGTTATTTACATAACCATTCCACATTTTATAATCTTATTCAATTATAATCACAACCAACACATTCAATATACTATAATAATTTCAAATATCTATACTTTGCTTATATCAAAATATAATTTGGGTAAAATTATTTCATTCACCCTTTTTCAAAACATACTGTGTCGGTTCATCGTATTCAAGCGTTTATAAACCCCTATCGATACAGTGGATCAAACTGATCGACCAAAATTCATAAACAACTCAACCAATAAATCTCCACAATATAAAATCATTTTATATCAAATAACAAATACGTTCACTCGTATATATAGACTCAAACTCAGTATAGGGTATTACTAACCCCATCTCTACTGAATCATGCCACAGAGCCAAGGTAATACTTAACCTTCAGCTCTGATACCAACTGTAACGACCCGGGAAAAAGCGACCTTGGTTATCCGATATATAACACCTATCGAACAATCAAAAGTCGAAATTACCGGATAGTCCAAGAAAGAAATTAGAGGGTGGGGATAGATAAGATAGAAAATTAGAACAGAAGAAGAAGAAGAACACAACAACATCAGAGTAACACGAATCTCACAGCGGAACGAATAAAATATAATAGACAACATATCTTGAAATCAAAGTAGTATATGTATATCATACCATTATCAGAGCACAACACTTTCATCACAGCGGAATAATCAATAGCTAGAAAAATCTTGAAGCCTCCTGCTCCAAGCTCTTCAAGCATACCTGTAAATCCTGACTACTTGACTACCCGTACAAATTTGGGCACCCAAGAGTTTAGGGAAAACAAAACAAAATAAAACTCTGGGTCAGTCATGGGACTGGTGTGAGTAAACTTCAATCATTTGGTTTAACTTTTCAAAATCCTTTTCAAAAGAAAAGATAATCGTAAGACCAATCCACTCATAAATATGGATGACTTTTACCTTACAATAACCCAAAACACTTTGGAAACCATATATTATCTGATATTATAATAATGTCTAATCACAAGTAATTAAAATCTAGTAGAACGCTTGCATCTCACGCTCTACATATATAATATACAATCAAACTCGCAGGCACTTATTGGAGATTGGATTCCAACTTGACAAGGTATGGGACCACCTTCCGAACGTGTATCTCTAGAGGCAAATACACTGGGTTCAACAAGAACATCTTGCAACCCGGCCCACACATGACCGACCACTCATTTCGCTTGAGTGTATCGAATGTATATCACCAACGGTTGGGATCAGCAACCGTCTCCCGATAAGGGACAGCATCGATAGATTTAAGAACAAAAGGAATTTCTCTAGATAGGTGATCATACATCCTAATGGGTGCGACCCACATAGCCATGTTGCCTGCCCGATTTTTGTCATTTCCCGGTGGATGAGGCTTGAGGTCATAACGTATCTTTTGACAGATCCCACCTCCATTACTTTGAATGCCACATCGTCATACCCGCCAAATCACAAATTGATTTCACCAAAAATACCACGGGTATACAGCTAAGAGAAACGAATTCCTCCGCCCCCAAACGTAAGTACGTTTGAAGAGATCAACTTACGCGATCCTTTGAATATACTCTGTCAGACATTCGTCCATTCACGTTTGACCTGGGACTGGACAAACCGAAGGCACTATTCTGTAAATAGGATAGCCCTTGCATAACTCCGTCTTCAATATATTCAGCATACTTGATTCGCAACGCTTATGCCAATACGGAGTGGTTCTCTGGATAATAATCCGACCGGTCTCTCCATATTAACAACGTTAAAATGGTCAAAACTTTGATAGTTGGTGATTTAACTATCAATTAAAAACATGTCGGTGTGCAAACAACGATATTATTTCCAGATGGAAATTCTATCGATCAATCATCATTCATCATCAAATTATCATAAATTTACCCTTTTCCTTATTCTTGTTTTCCTATATTTCTTATTTACTATATTTAGAAAATATACATTATTAACAATGGAAAACAATTCCATTTCTCATTTTCTATATTCAGAAAACATTTCTGATTTTCATTTGGAAGACATTTCCAAATCTCCTTCATTGGGTTTAAACTGATGTTTGAATAAACATCGCTATGCCAACACCAACCATTTCGCTCATTAACTAAATTTACTTAACCCCTTTCACTCTCGAACCTTATCCACTTCTTAGTTAAAAATGAAGTCAATCAAGTTGGGGTATAATTACCTCTCAGACCTTAACTGAACAACATTTCTAACTTCGAAATAGACAAAGTTCAAACATTACTCTTTAAGAAACTTCCTTGAGAACTCTCGGATTCTATTATGAATCCACTTCCTTTACTGAATCATTTGATTATAACTATAAATGTTATAATTCCATGCTTTCAAAATATGTTAACTTAAATATATTTCCATATCTTAATTTGGATAAATAAACAACCAACTACTTTATTAACAGATAATTAAAACTTGATTTGAAATGGAAAGTAAACATTACTTCCCTTGATTCGATATAATCGAATTTCCATGTATGATTCACTCTCGAATAATCACTATCCGATAATTCTCTTTCGAATAAACTATATTCGATTCCCCTGTTCGAATAACTAATATTCGATAATCCTTTTCTTCGAATAACTAATATTCGAAAAATCTCACTTCGAATAAACCATATTCGATAATTCTCTCCTTCGAATAACTATATTCGATTTAACACACTTCGAACGAACTATATTCGATTACTCTTCTCGAATAAACTATATTCGATAACTCTACTTCGAATAGGTGATATTCGATAAATTCCCTTTTTGACTAACCCTACTTAATTTACTAATACTCGACTAACTCGACTTAATTAACTTCTATTGATTAATTACTATTTGATTTAACACCATTTGCTTGACTCTAGATCGCATCGATCACAATGGTTACGCCTGATTCCCTCAGGAAACATCCGACTGCCGTAGGCTATCGACAGCCCTGCGAATTACGCTAGCAGTCGTGCTAAATGGAAATTCATCCTTAAATAACTTTGTTTATTTTTAACTCTATCTCGAATAATTAGATTCGATCAATTCTAATTGAATAACTAATATTCAATTAACCCTTATTCGATTACTATATTTGAATAACTCTAGTTCGATTTGACTCAAAACGATTAACTCTAACTGATTAACTCTAACTGGTTAATTCTAACTTAATAACTCTAGCTGGATAACTCTAACTGAATAACTCTAACTGGTTAACTCTAACTAACTAACTCTAACTGTTTAACTTTACGGTTTAACTCTGACAGTTTAACTTCAACGGTTTAACTCTAACAGTTTAACTCCAACTGTTTAACTCTAACAGTTTAATTCCAACTGTTTAACTCTAACAGTTTAACTCCAACTGTTTAACTCTAGTTGATTAATTCTTTTGAATTAATCCCTTTGACTTTTCTCTTTTGAATAATTCCTTTGGAATAATTCCTTTGAATTACTTCCCTTGAATAGGTTCTTTTTCTATTCGTTTACTCAACAAATAACTATTCTCTTTTCGCTTCTATTTATTTAACAAATAAATATTCCCTTTAACTTTTCTATTTATTCAACAAATAAATATTTCTTTTAACTTTTCTATTTATTTAACAAATAAGTACTTCTGTCAACTTTTCTTTATTCCCTACATGAATATTCCCTTTTCAATTCCATTTGTAAATACTTTTACGAATGTTTCCCTTTTTATTTCTATTTGTAATCGTTTCACAAATATTTCCCTTCTATTTGATTTCACCAATATTTTCCCTTCTATTTGATTTCACCAATATTTTCCCTTCTATTTGATTTCACCAATATTTGTTTTTTTTTACAAATGCTTTGATTCTATAATCATTTTCTCTCATGAAATTCTCTTCCTTTTATAAATAAAATCTATTGATTTTATATAAATAATTTATTTTCAAAATAAACTTTGAAAATCCCTTTTCACTTTCTAGTATCACTTATGGTATAAAAATACCAAATCAAAAGGTTCAATCATCATCCAAACACACAGGTTCAACAACAGATGATATAACACATCATATATCAGAATATATGAAAAACGGTAAATAAATGTTGAGGAATCCAGTTGGATTCCTCCGACCTGTTTCCCTGCATCCACAGATGTCAGTCAACATAAATAACATGGAGGTAAAATATTCTGATAAACAGAATCAATATTTCGATACGATATATATATATATATCGTTATCGATATTTTCAATCAACTGACTAGCAGTTCAACCAAACAGCCAATACACAGCAAATCAGCCAATATTTACCAATTCTAAAAATAATTTAAAGAAATATAAAGTGTTCAGAGTTAGTGAGATTTACTCACATTGGACGGTTTATCGTTGAATAACGATAATCGGTCATTGATTTGGTTCAGACGTTAAATTTCACCATAAATCCAAACGAGCTCCAATCCACTTGCGGTCAGTTCCATTGCGTAGTGCTCGTCCATACGATCCCAACGGATCCTGTTTCGTTAAATTTCGTTAATGTATGCAAAAGTTATGCTATTTACAATATTTACCTAATTTAAATGAATATATATTTAATTAAATTAATTAAATTATTTTTATCTTAATTAATTTCTAATTGCGTTATTAGCCAAATTACCTTCCCTGCCCTTCTAAAAAATCATACTTTCCCATCTCTAGCCATATCCAATTTTTTTTTAAAATTAAAAAACCATTTTAATATTAATTAAATTTAATTTTCAAATAAAATATTTAAAAATATTCATTTAATTATAACTTAAAAATTATAATCCGGATCAAAAATCTGCTTCCACTCATTTTAAAGTATTTTTCGATAAGAATCCAACGGTCCTTGTTTCGTCGAAATCCGACTTGTTTTGAAAAAGTTATAAGCTTTTAAAGTTTATGGTTAAAAATTACGAAAATGCCCCTGGTCTGTTTTAAATTCAAATTAAATTCAAATTAAATTTTAAATTTAAATTTAAATTAATCATCCCATCCGTCGGATCAGTTAGGGATAGCCAGGGAGAGCAGGAAACTATATTTTCCAAACTCAAGCCTTAGACACTATCCTCTCTGCCACCCTTAGAATGTTCTGATATTTATTTTTACAAATTCTATTTTAATTATAATATATATATATATATATTACACAAATAAATAAATAAATATTATTTAAAAACTTACCCCGCGAAGCCCAAGCCTCTGCCTAAGAGTCCCTAGCTCCCCGTCTTGCCCTCCTTTCTCCCTTCCTTCCCTTTTCCCTATTTCCTAATATTTTATTATTATTTCTGCCATTGCCAAAGCTTGAAAGAGGAGGAGGAGGAGTGAGTTTAAAATGAAGGGGGGGGGCTATTTATAGCCGAAGGAGTCACATGGATTGCTGAGGTGGAGCGAATCCAACGGTCGAAAATGGATGGCTAGGATTAATCCTTAAATTTATTAAATTATAAATAAATTTAATAATTTATGAATAGTAAAGTGTGTTTTCCCAACCCTATTCGGACGTTAATTTGACTTACTTATTGATACCTTATCCAAAATCTTTTTCAACCATGTTGTTTAATTTTTCTTGCTCTTCAATAATATATAAAAATATTTAAATTTTGAATTCGTTTGAACTTTCAAATAATTTAAATTCAAATTCAAAATAGTGTTTTGTGTTAGTTTCAACACCTTCCGGTCTCATGTTGGAGTATCAAACGATAACGGTTTTCAGAAATTCTTCCACCATCTGGTCCGGTTTTTAACGTACTTCAATCCTATGTATTCAAATCAAAAATCGGAGTTTGTTTAGATTTTCAAATAATTTATTTAAATTTTGTTTCCTTAATAACTTTCAATATCCGTTATAGGATTTTCCCAGATTTCATATATAGCTAATATCCTATGTTTAGAATTTTCCTGGATAGGTCTCAGGTTCCAGTTTTGCCGTTAGCATTAGCAAATTCCAATTACCGTCAAAATTTAGTTCAAATTTTGGCCTTTTATTTTTTCTTTTCCACATACGGATGCCATTTTTGACGTAACTTGGTTGGTTACCTAATTTCATCATTTCAGATTTAATGAAACTGATTTCATCGAAATCCGAGTTCGTTAGCTACTACATCCTTTGTAAACGTACTATTTTAAATTAAAAATTTATCCTTTTATACTGCCAGTTCACATTATATTGCAGATCCACTAAATTTCTACCATTTCGGAATAAAATAAAATATTCAAAATTATTGAAATTAAACCATTTAAACTTCCAAAACAATAAAAAAACATTTTTAAATAATAACTAAATGGTCAAAAAAATCTGGGCCGTTACATCTTCCCTTTTTATAAACAAAAACCTATATGCATCTTACATCTGCAATAGATAAGAATGACATGATACACAAAGAACATCATAATGAATAACTTATACATCACTATTTTTAATAAGGGAATTTGCAACAGGTTCCTCCTTTGAGTTAGAATATCCGATTTTATCACAGCTTCTATCACCTCAATTTAATTATTCAATTAAACATAAAATAAATACTGCCAGAAATTATAATATAAGGATTTCGGCATACAAAGTAAATAGCAGCATTTTATGGCCCTTAATCATGTATGAAAAGACAATGTAACGCCAACTATTCATAGCTTATTAATATCTGTATAGTAGCTGAAGCCTGATACACTGAAATCATACTTTACAAAATGGGGCCAATTAAGCGCATTAATTTTGTCCTATCTCGATTTTTGGTTCAACTATAAAAAATTTGACCAAATAAAGAAAACAACTTGCTGTGTCTTTCAAATAAATATAGATGTAATTATGTAAACCTTTCTTGTCTAATACAGAAATAGGATAACAACTTATTATTTCAAGAAATCTTTTAACGAAACTGTGGTAACATACGTTAAGGAACAAATATATAAACAAACAGTTTTCCACTTAATAGAAGCACAAATATATTCCAACATTGTTTAACATATTGAGCACTACACTCATTTAGGTACAATTATGATGAGAAACATAAAAATGAATAGAATGTTATTGTTACCTCATCAAGTAGAAGCTTAAGTCGCTAGTCTTCTCTCAGAAATGTTTAATGACCCTAGAAAAAAAAAATCAACAGTCAAACTCTATCAGTTACCATTTGAAAATTCACATAAAACATATAATATTATCTGATTTATTGTCAATGTAACTTGAGAAAATGAAACCTGCAAATTATATTTTGTACATCAATATTTCGCTTCCCTGTTTGTTGGAAAAATATATTTACCTACAGCTTGTGCCTATGATCACGCTTAAGAAGCATATTACCTATTTTATGTGTTGGCTTAAGCAAGCAACTACAATAGTGAAGTTTTCTTATAGTGTTCCTTGATCATTGTATCACTCCCTTTTAGGAAGTGCACATGAACTTGTCTCACTCTCATATCTTCTACAATAACACTATTCAAAACTGTCTTCTTCACCATATAAGGTTCAGCTAGTGATTGGGAAATTCTATGGAATATAATCATAAATATGGATGCATCTGTAGAATGTACACATATTTTTGCTTGTTAATGAGGAAACAACTTTGAAGTACATGTGCTTTAACCTTTCTAAAAATAAAACATAAAGAATATTGTATTTTTGTTTTACTAAATATAGGTTTTTAACGACTATGTACATGAATACTGACTCAAGTTTCAAAACGTAAATCATGCCGCATACTTTGATTTGACAGTATTATTAAATGCATATACTATGTCTTTTAAAGGTTATAAATCTTATTTATGCACTTTGTTTAACACTACAATTCACTTCAAGTTTAATATAATTCAATAAATGTTGCATACAGCAGATTTATTATCTTTCTTAAATTAAATACATTAAATATATTTAAAAGCATAACTTATAATTATTCTAAATATTCAACATTCTAAAGTATTTTAATGATTTGATTATTTAGTTAGGCTAATTTATCTCTATTGATTTAATGCCCAATTGTCCAAGCAAGATTAAGAATCTTGGAAAAGTTGGTTCTCATCAGAGCATCAATGTAAATGTTGCTGCATAGTCACGGGAAAGTAAATGCAAATTATAATAATATAAAATTAACTTGAATATTGACTCTATTTGTTGGAGCATTTGATTATCCTAGAGTTTTAATTGTTCCAAGGATAACGGCTCCAATACGTTATATTATATTTATAACTGAACCTACTCTGGTATAATAGAAACATTGGTCTAATGAAGCAAGAATCAGAAATCCTAAGTGTAATACTAAATTGAAAAAATTGGAATAAAAATCAGATACAAATATTAACAAAAAAACTATTTAGTAAAGCATACCACTATAAAAATTATTCAAATAAGTAATAGCTAACATTAATTTCTATATAAAATAATTTACGTATAATTTATTATTTTCACTGAAAGAAAACCTTATCAATTGATAACAGCCCTACAAAAATAAGCAAAAGGGTTATATTTTTGAATACATTGATTATTAGCAAAGTTAATTATCGGTATTTAATGATTCTCAAATCTGTTTATAATAAGTCCAAGTACATGATAAAATATCAATAAGAAAAAACAATATATAATGTTTCAGTATTTAACTTACAATCGACATGAGTGGTCCAAATGGAAAACAAAATCCCATGCGTGTTAAGCAACCTACCACGCCTACCAATCCAACCGTTGAGCTGATATACACATCCAACCTAGTTAGCTTAATTGTCTATTGGCATATTATAAGTATACATCATATCTATTTTGGTTTCAAAGAAAAGTACTCATCTACATTTCACCTAGTTTGGCCAAATGCTTTACCTTTAACCAAATCTTGATTTTTCCACTTTATTATTCTTTCTCGATTTCCATGGACATACAGTTGTGCGTACAATTTAAACAATCATACAAAAGACAATTCTCCAATATTAAATCCATTTACAAAGGATTTATGCAGATTCAAAATGGTTATCCTGCAAATTACGTCTTTTATGTCGCAATGAGGGGAAAAGGGGAATTTTATTTCAGCGGCTGACTCATCTTTATTACGTAACTTTTGATAGACAGAAATCCAAATCACAATAAAAACTGAATTCTCTTTGCCATATTGCATCAGCAGATCATACAATCTAATATATACCATTTTTTCAATTTATATTCAGTAAGGGATCAAGTAAAAGATTTCACACACAATAATATCAAATGCTGCACGCATAGAAATAGGTAACCCGAATGGAGTAAAGCATGTTGCGAGTAATAAGATTAATATTAATCTATCTCTACTTATCGACTACTACAATTATGGGTAATATTAATATATTTTTGTTTATAGTATTAAAAACCAAATGTAATGTAATATTTCCATATATTGTACTAATAGTAATTAATAAAAAAAAATTCTAACGTAAAGTCTATTCAAAATCAAAATCAGACATTAAAATTGATGTAAAATATCTAACCTATCAGATTTTCATTCATTTATGGTTTGAAAGATAAATAGTAAATACAATAAGTTCCATTGGTTTAAATATATTTTGCAATTATCGTGCTTCATAAATTTATTTGTTAAAGTTTCAAATTAAGAAAAAATATACGACGAAGGTCCAAACGAAGTTACCTTTTCCATACTGCAACCTTCCAAACATTTATATCCTTCTTTGATGTGATCAACTTTTAAATATTTCTGTTTATTTTAATTCCCTTGGCTATAGCAAACAGATGCATAGGAAATGTTTATCTCCCTTGATCTTTTAAAAACCAATAAATACCCAAATTTATTAGCCAAAGCATTTATGAGGTCTGAATTTAGTGAAGCTAGCAAGCATCACTGTAAAGCTTATATTAACATAAAATACCTTATTGTTGATGTTGGTTCTACTTTGCATACATACTTTTGGAAGATTGCAATATTTTAGTATACACCAGTTAGTTGAATTGATATTTCCAACATATATGGATTGGACTATGCCGCAACCTGATCATTAACATCCTTTTTTTGTTTATTTAACTTTGTACACTGATCTTGATAATGCTTAATTAATAGACTTGGAACCACAGAGCAACTACAATTTTTTGTTATTTTCTCTCAGAAACTGGGGGATTTTTTTTTATTATTATATGTTAAATTAATAAATGGTTTTGCAACTGAATAAACTGAAGGAATTTCAACTAAAAACACTGTTATTTTAGTATTCTTGTTCTCTGGAGATGATGAACATTGTAATCAGTTAAAGAGGAGTGTTTTGAAAATTACATATGCAACATGCGCTCACAATCCTAGGTAATACTACTTGCAATATGGCTACGAATAAAATACAAAGAAGATTGATAATCATCAAAAGTTGGACCACTTGTACCTTCTAAGTGTGAGCCTTGCATTTCTGCATAATCAGAAGTGTATCACATCTTTTCGGCATTGTTTGACAATCATCAGACCTATAAATCACACTAATCCATATTAGAAAAAGAATTTATGATAGACATAAATTTTGATAAGTAAAATGTGCCTTCTACATTGGTCTGTTAATATTTCCAAAGTTTGATTGAATTATTGGTATCTTTAGTTTTCTTTGCAAAGCCACTTGATTATAATGGATGTTGACCATCAATTGTTTGATAAAATAAGATTGAGTCATAAAAATATTTGCTTAACCAAAATTGTTGCACTACGGAAAAATTCACCAATTTGGAAGTGTAAGAATTTTGATGATAAAGGCTTGGCGCACTCACGAATTGTTTGTGCAGTTGATAAAAAGACAGTCTTTATTTACAATAGTTATCAGAGAACAGTGGAAAATTATTCACTGTTAACTAATTTGTTATTGGGTAACAAAAATTGTAATATGCAAAATGATGTGTACTGTTAACTAAATACAGTCTAAATGAAAAAATACCTTAACAAAATTAAACATCAACCTAGAACCAAAATATTTTTATATTTTCCGAGGAGTAGTCATGAAATCAGAAAAGGTACATTGAATGACATTGCTAATCATTTGGCAGGTAAAATATTATGTTCTTAGTTGATTTTTAGTTAGTGGAATCAAAACTTAGAAGGACGAACTGAAAAGCAGATGACATAAAATTTGTTAGGTTAAAAATGATGTAAATCATCATGGTTATGCTCTTCTTACTATGAAAAATTAGTCGTAAGCAATCACCTAAGAGAAATACGATATTAATAACCAAATTATATGTAGCAATCACATAAAACTGTGGTGAGCAAATGAATTTTGCACCTAATCAAATCTTATTTTACCAATATTGAAAAGCAGAGACTGACCCACTATAGATGCACTTGATGATCTGCATCACAAATAATCATGCATATCATGATACAAAGCTATAATACTTGTAAATGTGAATGGATTAAGAAAATATCACATGTTTCTGTAATTGATAATGAAACATGAAATTCAAAAGAAGGTTCAATGCAATAAATATAAAAACCAAATCCTTGATCTAAAATGAGTAGAGCAAAGAAATAAAAATAGTAAAAAAGTTGCTATATCCTTCCTATGTAGCAGAAATAAGCTTCAATTCACAATCTAATAGAATAAGCAAAAAAAGACATTATCTGAAAGAAGTATGCATGTTACTAAAACTAAGTAACAATTTACTACCATGCCAAGAAAGAGAAATTTATAAATTTCATTAGCTGTTATTCCTTTAAAAGGAAAAACATTAAGCAAACCGAAATAAAAAATAATAATGAAACTAAAATCAAATAATGAAACATAAATGTCTTGTCTAATAATTTTTCTTTGTAGAAAATGCTTGTATGATCTATCTGATTTCACATTATAACTATAGGATCATATCCAATATTGCATCAGATATGTTTCTGATGTTATTGTTTACATAATTTATTTATTTATTCCTAGAAAACGGAGGAAATAGTTATGTAATTTTAAAAAGAATAACCATTACACATGCATAGAGAAGAAATCCTTTGAAGCAAACCTTTAAGCAAATATATTAGCCATAAGGAGGCTAAAATCACTTTAGATGCAATTCATGTAATACTTACTATTGAAATAAAAATCAGTTAAGAGAACACCAGATGAAACAGTTATCCTTAAGATTGGCTAAATTCAAGTTCTGAGCCACTTCAAGTTTAAATCATTTAGTAAAAGCAACAACTTCAACGCCAAAAGCATAGTATAATGCCTGCTTATCAACTGAAAAATAAGCAAGCAATAACCTATTATAAATGGATAGATGATAAGTAGAAAAATCGAATTAAGATGATACTGACAAAAAGAGTTGCCATAGGTGGTATATGTTCACAAAGTTTACGCAACTGAAAAGAACTTCACCATATAAATGCACATGCACAAACAAATGGACACACATATGATTAAAAGCTAGACTGATATTAGAGGACTGAAACCATTAGTTATCCAATGTTTAAGTACATAACCAAGAAATCTCATACCGATTAAACGTAGACTATCTTATTAAGTAAGTACAAACCTATTAAAAAAATCAACTGTAAAATAGCAGTGGAGGGAAGAGTGAAGTGTATGCAAGGACAATAAAGAATTGAGCAACTACTATTTGATGTTTCACAACCTGAAAATGGATCAAAATGAGAGCATACAATCCATGTCTTCCATTCAAAATTTCGTAAATAAATAGATATACCGGTCAATGGATTTAAAAGTTTGAAAATTTTGAAATCAATGACATATTTTAATTCTTCTCTACACTATTGGAATTGAACGTCATCTGAAAATGAAGATAAAATGTCAATATACCAAAAAGGCTAGTATTGTTAGGCGATAGTACAAAATGAAGAATCTCATGGTAAGTGATTACCAAGCAGTGGATAATAAACGCTTTCCACCAACAGCTAGCGGTATCGTATTATCACTGATTAAAGAATAGCAACAGTTAAATATTTTTTGATCAAAAGAAACGGATGTAACTTCTTACTTTTAAAAGGTAATAATATATATAAATGCAAACTATTTTAAGAAGCAAGAATCGAAATATTTGCAGATCTGCTCAGGATCAATAGTTAATTGGATGATGCAAAAATAAATCATATTCGAAAAATTGCTAATTTGATGTTTTAGCGCAAAAAAAAAAAAAAAAAAAAAAAAAAAAAAAAAAAGAAGAATACCCAACTGGATTCATAATCACCTCACGTAGATGCATCTAGTATTATAAATCCGCGGAGAAAAAAATACTAGCAAGCCTCTAAAATCTCATAAATCGAACGGATCATTTGTAACAACCCGAAAATCTGGGCCAGTTTAAAATTTTTATTTTGGCAATTATAGCGAATTTTCTATATTTAAAATGAATTATTTTAAATAAAATCGACGAGAAATTTATTTTGAATATAATTTGAACGTATATATTATATACATCGTAGTTAGAATATAAATAATTATATATAATTATAAAAGGAATTGAAAATGGCGCGGTAGTTCGATAATTCGATTTCAAACTTCAATTGAATGTACGGGGTGCAAAACAATCCGGATTTTAGTGAAACCAAAAACATTAGGATCTATTTGATAATATCTTTCCAACGAATCCGAAAAATCGAGATTTCATAACGGGAATCAAAAGATATGTCCAGTTGAAAATTCTGAATAGTCGCTATGGAATTCAGGCCCTTAAAAATGGACATTTTGCAAACGACCTCGGATTTCGACGAAACCAGTTTTGTTGGATCCGTGATGTTAAATTATTGCTAGATTCCAAATTTCATAATTTTTCGAATCAGTATGTGAGCGTGGCAAAGGAAAACGCGTTTGACCAGTTTCAGTTGATTTTAATCGACTGAAAATTGGCCATTTTTCCAACGGTCTCAGAATTTGACGAAACTAGTTTTGTTAGGACCGTATCGTCAATACGAAGCTAGAAAATATTTTTCTGTAATTTTCCGAGTTAATACGTGACCCCGATAATTTGAAATGTACGTTTAAAATTCAATATAGTGATTTAAATGTAAATTCAACGGAAACTGATCGAAACGATCAAACCAGCTTACGAAACATATCCCATTGTGTTCGGAATGGGGGTATTTAGCTAAGGGCAAAAGTCATTGGGTCGGATTTCGAATTCTTGTCAACACAAGGGTATTAATGGAATTAAATTAATAATTTAATAAATATATAAATAAATAAAAAACCCTAGTTTCATCGTTTATAAAAAAATCGGCCGCCTCTCTCAGAACGAACGGCGGAACTCACCCCTAGTTTCCTCTCCGAATTCTGATAAATCCACTAAACAATTTCATCAGCTTCTTAAGGCAAAATCAAGGAGCTTCGAGAGATCTTCGAGCTCATACCAGGTTGATTGAATTTAGTGTTGAAATTGGGGAGAATTCTAAGCTGGAAGGAGGGATGTTTGGACGAGGTTTCTGGGCTTGGGGGTGCGACGAGTTCGTCGCTGCTCCTGGCGGAGGGGCGTGGCATGAAGGCCGACGAGGTGGAGGTGTTGGATCTGGTCTCAGGCGAGCGTGGCGCGAGCAAGGAGGAACCCTAGCGGTTGAAGGCATATCGACGGTGAGCAGGAAGAAAAGAGGCGGGTTTCCAGAAGAAATATAGTGAAGTTTTTTTTGGGTAATTAGTTTATAGAAATTCAGTTTTTTTTATATATCATTATTTAAAATTCAGTTTTTATATATATAATATTATTTAAAAAGAAAAATCAGTTTAAAAAATAAATAGATTAGTAATGAAATTCTTTTATATAGCAATGGACAAATATATATATATGATTATATATATAACTTTGTTTTTATAACATGGTTTTAAAAATATAACGCATTATAAAAATGTAAGATAAGTTTTTTTTTGAGAATAGAAACAGCATTGCTTTTGAAAATATAAAATAGCATTAATTTTGTAAAATAAAATTGCATTGTCTTGAAAGATGTGATTTAAAAATAAATAACATCGAGTAAAAAAATGATTTTTCTATATTGAATAACGAAGTAAAAATTCGATTTTTCTATATTGAATAACGAAGTAAAAATTCGATTTTTCTATATTGAATAACGAAGTAAAAAAAATGATTTTTCTATATTGAATAACGAAGTAAAAAAATGAGTTTTCTGTATTGAATAACGAAGTAAAAATTCGATTTTTCTATATTGAATAACGAAGTAAAAATTCGATTTTTCTATATTGAATAACGAAGTAAAAATTCGATTTTTCTATATTGAATAACGAAGTAAAAATTCGATTTTTCTATATTGAATAACGAAGTAAAAATTCGATTTTTCTATATTGAATAACGAAGTGAAAATTCGATTTTTCTTTATTGAATAACGAAGTAAAAATTCGATTTTTCTATATTGAATAACGAAGTAAAAATTCGATTTTTATATATTGAATAGTAAAGTAAAATTTCGATTTTTATATATATGTAGTGACCACGGTCAACGAAGGTGACAAAGGGCGAGAACGACGAAGACTTCTGCAAAAAGAAGAGTCGAGATGGTTGGATAGCTATCGGTGAGAATTTCTCACCTTTCAATTTCTTTTCTAGTTATATATATATATACTAGGATGCAAACGGTGCTTAGTAGCACCCGACACAATCGTCCGCAGACCATGGACTTGTTTGTTTGATTGCAAAAATAAGTTAGATTATTTGATTGAAATTGAATTGTTTGGTGAGATGAATGGATTTGATTGATGTGTGAATGGCGTGGGCCTTCTCTAGACCGGGGATGAGGCTAGGCCTCGTCCCGTTTCTATTATCGTGCCGTTATGCCGCCGAAATTTTCTAAAATAAATTAGAAAAATAAAAATATCATTTTATTTAAAGAATGAACTGAATAGAAATTCATATGTTAGAATAAAATGTTTTATCGTTAAAAATATAATTTTTAACGTGAATGTGAATAAATAAATATTCATTTACAAACCAGACGGTTTGTTTATGTACACATATTTGAAGGACATTGATTGGGTCGATAAATTTTACACATCGCCCAACTGCACAAATAAAATATGTGTTTGATTGTTTGAAACCCCACACGGGTGTTGGGATGAAATTTGAAGTTCACTCATCCTGATTGATTAAATATGTCGATCGATTGATTGACAGGCTGTTATAAGCGTTAGATATCTATATTTGATGCTTATACAGTGTAGTGCACTTTGGTTGATGGTTGATTATTTTTCAATGCTATTATATACATGTGTTGTATGAAAATCCATATAATTAATTTTATATGGTAATTGATCGGGCCTCATTCCAATTTGAAAAATAAAGAATATTATAAAATAAAGGTTCATGTGTTGACAGTACTCATCCATTGAGATTGGTCATGTGTTGAACGAAATATTTTAGTAATAAAATTTACATCTTTATATTATAAAATAAAGGTTCATGTGTTGACAGTACTCATCCCTTGAGATTGGTCATGTGTTGAACGAAATATTTTGATAATAACAACTATTTTGAAAAGGAAATATTTGAAATAGAATATTTGAAAATAGAAATTTATGAAGCCGTGTTGATTAGATTGACGCCATTTTGACGTGAACGATATTTATATCGATTTTATTCATTTTGAAATGAATTGAATTGAAAACGATTTCGAAATGAATTGAATTGAAAACAATTTCGAAATGAATTGAATTGAAAACGATTTCGAAATGAATTGAATTGAAAACGATTTCGAAATGAATTGAATTGAAAACGATTTCGAAATGAATTGAATTGAAATTTGAATTGAATAGAAATGAATTTTAAAACGAATTTATAAAGAAGAACTCAATTTTGATTCGAATTGAAATGGAAGTTGAAATTGCTTTTGAAACGAATTTTAAAAACTATTTATATAATTCGTTTTAAATATGAATCGACGAAATATATATTATATATATTATATATATAATATAATGGCCTGAATAGAACGCGCCGCGCCGCGGCAGTTCGTGAATTTCGACCATTTATTTCAAACGGACATTACGGGAGATCCGATCGTCGGATTCTCCTAAAACCAGAACCGTTGGGTTCGTATCGAAAAGAGCTTTCTAACGAATGTTAGAAATTTGAAATCTAACGGTTGGATTTGGAGATACGTCCAAATCAAATTCGAAAAAGGTCGCTGTAAGTGCAGTTCGATGGCCGTTGATGGAAATCGACTGTACGGGCCTTGATAAAATTATTAAAAATAGTAATAATTTGTGTAAAATCATAAGAAATGATTTAGAAAGGATTGGGATGGAAAACTCCATATTTGAAAAGATAAAAATAGATTTTTATCGAAATGAACTAGTTTTGAACTAGAAATATAATTCTATTTATTTTTAAATAAATAAATTGAATTTGAAAAGGGTTTTAAAAATAACCAGAATTTCCAATGATTGCATTGGAGTGGATTTGAATCGAAATTGTCTTCGGAATATTTCGATGTTGGAATTCGTGATTATACAGATGTTGTTATGGAAATTTGAAAGATATTTATATCGTTATTTCCAATACGACATTTGTTAATCGTAGAATTTGATATTGAATCTAAGCCGATATATTTTCTATTCAGAGCCTTATATTGAATATCAAATGTGATTTGGGTTTGTCGTGAATGGTGTCTTTACTAACACTGTTCTTGAACCCAGTTGAGAAAAGATTAAATCTTTTTATTTAGATTTAATGAAGTGTACCAATTAAATGATATTTAATTGGAATTGAATTGGTATTGATTTTTGGGTTTATCGTGAACAGTGTTTTAAATAACACTTGTTCTTTAACCCGATAATTAATGGAATGATTTTTGGGTTTATCGTGAACAGTGTTTTAAATAACACTCGTTCTTTAACCCGATAATTAATGGAATGTGATTTTGGGTTTATCGTGAACCGTGTTTTAAAATGACACTGATTCTTTAACCCAGTTAACGATTAAAACTAGGTGGAGTTTTAATGAATCTTTCATTAGATCGAAATAATCGAAATGGAGTATCACCAGTTTTGCTCCAGGCGTTAGTTAAATCTTTAATTAGATTTGAACGTGAAATGGTAATTGAATTTACCGATAACACCGTGGTGTTAGATATGAAGTATTACCAGTTTACTTCATGGGATGAATAGGTTGGGATTGGGAAATTAAAACAAATGATTACTTCGGTAAGGTTCGCTAATTCCGACTAGTTGAATCGAAATTCAAAAGTAGATTAAAGAATAAATTCAAGGAATTTATCTTTGATAAAATTAATGGGAACCTTTCCCTATGAATGTGAAATTTAGAAACTAACTGTCGGTTAGCCAAGCAGAATGGTTTTCTGGATATTGATCTGATGTTGGTTTCGGCCTTCGGGGTTAATATTTGGGGAATTATTCTCTTGATTAATTTACGGTTAGTGACTGATGAATTGGAATGAGGCGTATGTTGTGTTTGTGTAACACTTATTTAAAATATACGCGAGTTATTCGGAAAGACCGGGTTTATCCCATTCTGAATAACTGATACGACGATAAGTCGAAGATGAAGACGGTGATCGAAGATCGGAAGTCTTCACGTTGTTTGGGTGATTACTGATGATCTTGATTGGGCTGTACACCCAAGAAGATGGAAACAGTTGGTGATCGTCCAGACGTACTTGGAGATCGAAGGATATGCGGGGTACTAGGTGCCTCCGGTTTCGTTCAAACCCAGAACGGACTTGTGAATGGACTGTGTGTCTGACATTGGATTTTAGTCTGTGTGATTGATCTCTATTAAATATATATCTGTTTGGCGGCGGAGAATTTATTCTCTTGCTTAACGCCCTTCTCTGAGACGTACGAGCTCAGGGGTTATATATTGATGGATATCAAACGCATGGAGTGAATTGCCTGTGTGGCATACCTAAGTGGCAATTGATCGAGGCTTCTGTTGAAAAGCAAAGTCTTGTGGTTGATGATCGAAGCACGGCCTTTGTGGCGTAGCTTTGTGTAACGTTTACTTCGCGAGTTTCACACCCGGTATGAACCAAAAACGGGAGACGGACCTCAGGGAGGGCATGCGTTTCCTTCTAGCTAAAAAGTGGCGTCAGTGGTTTTACATGCCCTGACGAGTTTGACTTATGTGGTTGTTGCTGTTGCGAGGCGCCTCGGATTGATCGGTCGTTCTCGAACCGATGGAGTCATTTAGTTGGCTCACTTACACCCCATAGGGTGGGGAAACGTAGTGTTCAGGCATAATAATCCACATCGGTGGACCGGCCCTGTCGCTCCAAGGGGCAGTTGCGGCTGTTCCTGAGACACGGGCTAGAGCGTCTCGAATCGGTTGAGGACTATCTTTTGCCTCGGTTCATAGATGGAAATCCAATTTCCAAATACGTGACTTTGCGGTTTTATTTGTAAACCTAAATATGGCGACATAGTGGCATGGGACGCTCATGCCGCCTATGATTGATACTTATGATTTGAAGTTGTTTTATACACTATGCACTTATAATAGTATCAAATGATTTGTTTTAACCGTATCAAACATTCTTTGGCTGTTATAAGGGAAAACCCTATCCTCGGCTGCGTTGCATTGTGTGATGGGACCTGGGTCTTATAACAGCTTCATTTTTTTTTCTTTATTTAGCATTGCGCTGTTTGTTTTATGCACTGGTATTCTTGGGAGGAAACCCGTTCCGTGTTATACGGCGTGGTCCCTTGATTTACCTAACTTTAAAGTAAAGATTAACTATTTTAGTTCTCACACCAGTCACATGACTGACCTAGAGTTTATTGTTTTAACCTAAACTCTGGGTGCCCTTATTTTGACACGGGCAGCTAGTAGTTTTGGTTTTGCAGATTTATATTCACAGGATCCTGGTTTACAGTTGGAACGATATCCGGAAAGCTTTGTATCCGTATATCTACTTCTAGTTGTGTATTGTATTATTTTCCGCTGCTATGGATTTAAATGTAATTTAAATCTATGATATTTCTGTGTAATATTTATTTGTTTATACTCTGTATATTCTTGTAATCTGATGCATTGTTGTAATAACAATGAGATGTTCTTTTGCATGCGTTCTATTTTGTCGTGTTCTCAAACGATAGGGCGTTTCGAACGGTCTGGGTCGGTTTAGCGACTGGTTCAGACCGAGCGAAATTCCTTGCCGTCGCAGTTGGTATCAGAGCTTTGGTTTACAAAGCTCAGAGAACAAGGCACATTAGAACCCTACGAAAGAATTCATCAGATAATTGGATTAGTAAAATCCAATTAGAATGACTCGTTAGAGATAGGATCAGTAGTATCCTAGAACGAGTGTGAAGAGTATATTTTTCAAATGAAAACAAATTTTGTTTTGAAAATCTAAATCAACTATTCGTATTTGGTTATTTATTTATATTGATGTGGACAATCCAGTATATATAGATTTTGCGTATACGTCTGATCCGCGTGTATTCGAAATTTTAATATACTGGATAGATATAGAATTACACTCTAGTCGCCCGGGGGTGATTCTGATGATTGATATATCATCATCAGAATTTATATTCGAGTGACGAACGTGTAATATCTATATATTTCCATTAGACTGGTGTGAGAACCAAAATTAGATAGGGCTAATTGTTGTGATTTGGCATCAAAAACATGATTTTTGACTATGTATCGAAATTATGAATTTGAAACTCTAATTCACTAATTGATTGATGTTTGTGTTGTTTGTTTAATTGTTTGATAATTTTGAACCATTACGCCTAATTGTATCAAATAATGAATTGTATTGAAATTTGGTCGCATTTGCTTGCATATACTTGTACTTACATTGAACAGGTCATAGCAAGGAGGCTAGAGCAGAGAATAAAATTTGTTTGCCCGACAAATAGGTACATGTTTACTACATAATTTACTGTTTTGTTTGGGTGATGACGATTTTATGAGCCTATTGGCTAGCCGCTTGGCTTTTTCTTTTTTCTTTTTGAGATTAGAAGGACCGGGGAAGCTATTTGAAATTCCCCGATGCTCCCATTGCAGGGGAGGTTATGGCGAAATTTTTCGAAAATTTAGGGTGTTAGCCAAATTTTTGAAAATTTGAAAATTCTCAAAAACTGAAAAGTTGGAGAATGGAAGCCAGATCGAACGTAGAGTTGATTAATCAAACCACTTTCGACTTTGTTCCTTTTCGGGGACGAAAAGTTTTAAGTGGGGGAGTTTGTAACAACCCGAAAATCTGGGCCAGTTTAAAATTTTTATTTTGGCAATTATAGCGAATTTTCTATATTTAAAATGAATTATTTTAAATAAAATCGACGAGAAATTTATTTTGAATATAATTTGAACGTATATATTATATACGTCGTAGTTAGAATATAAATAATTATATATAATTATAAAAGGAATTGAAAATGGCGCGGTAGTTCGATAATTCGATTTCAAACTTCAATTGAATGTACGGGGTGCAAAACAATCCGGATTTTAGTGAAACCAAAAACATTAGGATCTATTTGATAATATCTTTCCAACGAATCCGAAAAATCGAGATTTCATAACGGGAATCAAAAGATATGTCCAGTTGAAAATTCTGAATAGTCGCTATGGAATTCAGGCCCTTAAAAATGGACATTTTGCAAACGACCTCGGATTTCGACGAAACCAGTTTTGTTGGATCCGTGATGTTAAATTATTGCTAGATTCCAAATTTCATAATTTTTCGAATCAGTATGTGAGCGTGACAAAGGAAAACGCGTTTGACCAGTTTCAGTTGATTTTAATCGACTGGAAATTGGCCATTTTTCCAACGGTCTCAGAATTTGACGAAACTAGTTTTGTTAGGACCGTATCGTCAATACGAAGCTAGAAAATATTTTTCTGTAATTTTCCGAGTTAATACGTGACCCAGATAATTTGAAATGTACGTTTAAAATTCAATATAGTGATTTAAATGTAAATTCAACGGAAACTGATCGAAACGATCAAACCAGCTTACGAAACATATCCCATTGTGTTCGGAATGGGGGTATTTAGCTAAGGGCAAAAGTCATTGTGTAGTAACCCGAAAATCCGGGGGAATTTGAGCTGACTAAATAACACAAGTCCAACCCAAATCGCACTGGAAATTCAAGAAACTAATAGAAAGAAGACAGAGGGTGAGGATAAGATAGAAACTTAGAATAGAAGAAGAAGAAGAACATAACATCAGAGTAACACGAACCTCACAGCGGAATGAATAACATATAATAGATAACATAACTTTGAAATATAACAGTTATGTATACAATAGCACTTATCAGAGTACAGCACTTACAACACAGCGGAAATAACTATAGCTATATGATCTTGAAGCCTCCTGCTCCAAGCTCTTCCAGTATATCTGTAAAACCCGACTACTTGACTGCCCGTACAAATTTAGGCACCCAAGAGTTTAGGGAAAACAACAAATAAACTCCGGGTCAGTCATGTGACTGGTGTGAATAAACTCAAATCATTTAAAACAGGTATATGATATCTCATAAGACCACGCCGTGAATACGGAACGGGTTTTTCCCTTATGAGAATCCAAACATTTTTGCAAAGCAATATCATTCTGATATTATAATAATGTCTAAGTACAAATAAATATCAGTCTAGTAGAAACGCTTGCATCTCACGTTCTACATATATAGTATACAATCAAAACCGCAAGCACGTATTGGGTAATGGATTTCCAACTATGACAAGGTATGGAATCACCTTCCGATCAGTGTACTCTAGGAACGATACACTGGAGTTCAACAAGAACATCTTGCAACTCAGCCACACATGACCGACCACTCATTTCGCTTGAGTGTATCGAATGTACATCACCAACGGTTGGGATCAGCAACCGTTCCCGTATATATATGGGACATCATTGATAGATTTAAGAAACAAATGAATATTCACTAGATAGGTGATTATACACCCTACTTCGGTGCGACCGACTTAGCCATGCTGCCTGCCCGATTTTTGTCATTTACCGGTTGATGAGGCTAGAAGATACGCTTTATCATTACATCAGATTCACTTCGAATGCCACATTGTCAAATCCATCAGAATCACTAATTGACGTCTACAACCATACATTACGTGTCAGCTAAAAGAAGTTTCCTTCTCTGCTTCCACTCTTGGTATAGTTGAAGAAATCAATGTACGTGACCTTTCTGGAAATACTATGTCAGACATCCATCTTCATTCACTTAGAAATGTCACATCGTCATACCCGCCAAATCACACATTGATTTATCCAAAAATAACACGGGTATACAGCTAAGAGAAACGAATTCCTCCGCCACCAAACGTGAATACGTTTGAACAGATAAACTTACGCGATCCACTGGATATACTCTGTCAGACCTTCGTCCATACAAGTTGTCCTGGGACTGGACAAACCGAAGGCACTATTCTGTAAACAGGATAGCCCTTGCATTTTTCTCCGTCTTCAATTATCTTGGGCATATATGATTCGCGACGCTTATGCCAATACAGAGTGGTTCTATGGATAATAATCCAACCGGTCTCTCCATATTAACAACGTTAAAATGGTCAAAACTTCGATAGTCGGTGAGTTAACTATTAAAGAAAAACAAGTGTGCAAACAACGATATTATTTCCAGATGGAAATTATATCGAACAAACATCATTTGACATAAATCTCTTTAGTTCATTTATTTACTAATCTCCTGTTTCCCTATATTCTATATTCTTATTTTTCTTTTATCAGAAAACATTTCTGATTCTTGTTTGGAAAACATTTCCAAAACTCCTTTACGATCAAACCTTACCATTTCTTAGTTAAGAAGGAAGTCACTCAAGTTGGGGTATAATTACCTCTCAAACCTTAACTGAACAACGTTATAACTTCGAAATGGTCAAAGTTTATCTTTTAAATCTTTAACAACTTCTTTACGCCTTTCTCGGATTCAAATTTTACTGATCCACTTCTATATTTAAAACATTGGTTATAACGATAACGTTATAACCCCTACTTTCGAATTATCTAACTTTAATTTTAACTTCTATTCTTATTAGTGAATAATTAACCTAACACTTATTTATTTATAAATAAATAAATTTCTATTTAAACACTGGAAAGTATAAGTACTTTCCCGAATTCGATATAATCGAATTTGCCGATTAACTCTCTTCGAGAAATCTCTATTTGATTAACTCTTCTTCGAATAACCTATATTCGATTAACTCCTTCTCGAATAAACGATATTCGATAATCTCTCTTCGAATAACTAATATTCGATAACTCTTCCTTTTCAAATATCTCATATTTGAAAATCTCACTTCGATTAAACTATAATCGATAACTCTCTTCGATGAAACTAACATCGATAACTCCTTTCGATGAAACTAACATCGATAACTCCTTTCGATGAAACTAACATCGATTTATTTAACTCGACGAACTTAACTCGACTAACTTAACTTACTTGGTTCGACCAATTCGATTCAATTAACTAGGCTCGACTAACTTGGTTTATTTAACTCAACTTGATTTACTCCTATCGAATAACTAATATTCGATTTAACTCCATTTAACTCTATTCGAATAACTACTATTCGATTAACTCTATTTAACTCCATTCGCTTGACTCTAGATCGCAGCGATCACAATGGGTACGCCTGATTCCCTCAGGAAACATCCGACCGCCTTAGGCTATCTGCAGCCCTGCGAATTACGCTAGCAGTCATACAAGATGGCAACTTACCCTGAATACTATGTTTGACTAACTCTGTCTCAAATAACTATATTTGATTAATTCTAGTTCATGTTAACTCTAATCGATTAACTCTAACTAATTAACTCCAACTGGTTAATTCTAACTGATTAACTCTAACTGATTAACTCTATTTGACTAACTCGACAAACTAACCCCTTTCGAATAACATATTCGATTAACTAACTTCGAATACCATATTCGATTTCTCCTTTCGAATGTCTATACTCGATTAACTACTTCGAATACCATATTCGATTTCTCTTTTCGAATGTCTATATTCGATTAACTAACTTCGAATACCATATTCGATTTCTCTTTTCGAATGTCTATATTCGATTAACTAACTTCGAATACCATATTCGATTTCTCTTTTCGAATGTCTATATTCGATTAACTAGCTTCACTTTATAAAGATTTCCTTTTTAACAACGTTTTATTCATTGGAAAATATTTACTTTTAAATAACGGTTCTACCCTTTAAAAATGATTTCCCTTTTTATAATGTTTCCTTTCCAATTCTATTTGTAAATGGTTTATAAATATTTCCTTTTCAAATTTATACTTGAAATATTCTAACTCCTTAAATTCCCGGGAAAATTCGCCATAACCTCCTTTGTATCGGGAGCATCGGGAAAATCCCCAAACTCGCCACACAGGCCTTTCCATTCAAAAAGAAATGTTTTGAATTTATTTTCCTTTTTAAAATATCTCCTATTTATAAATATCCCAATTTATAAATATTCCTTATTTATAAATATTCCACTTTATAAATATTCTATTTTTCAATATCACTTTGAAAAATCTCCTTTATCCATATTCCGGTATGTCATGGTATTCAATCATATCAAATCACGATGTTCAATATCGTCCATACACACACAATCAACAACAGGTTATAATTCACGTCATATATCAAAATATATGAAAAACAATAAAATAACTGTTGAGGAATCCAGTCGGATTCCTCCAACCTGTCTCCCTGCATCACAGATGTTAGACAGTATAGATAACATCACTTTCAGTTCCATATGATATATTCTGTTTAAACAGAATCAATATAGAAATTTAACTAACTGACTAGCAGTTCAATCAAACAGTCAACACACAATCAATCAGTCCATATTTAACAGTTCTAAAAAGATATAACATGAAAATATAAACTGTTCAGAGTTAGTGAGATTTACTCACCTTGGACGATCATCATTAATAACGATAACCATCGCTTGATTCTGATTCATATGGACAATTTATTTTGCTATAAATTGTAATGAGCTCTGATGGACTTCCAGTCAGTCCCATGGTGTAGCCATCGTCCATACGATCATGTCGGATCTTGTTTCGCCCAATTTAATATAATAGGCCCACACCAAACTCTTCACAAACCTAGCTCATTTTCCCTACCCGGCCCGCCTACTTTCCATCCTCTCCTTTTCTTTTATAAATATATGTATGGGCTTCCAAATTAAACTTCGGCCCATCTCTCATATTATGAAACCAGACCCGCACCATCGTTTTACCCAGCCTTCCCTTCCCTTTTGTCAAACGAACATCCCAACTCCAGATCCCGTTCTGCCGATTTTCAAATCCTTAATGATGACCCCGAGTCCAGTATCTTAACGCAAGAACATGGGCGTTACCTCCACTTGACTAACTTCACGTTTTCTTCTTACTCCACACCGAAATGAACCCGCAACATCTCCTACACAGTAAAGATCCATGTCCCCCCTACACAAATGAAACCCCCTTCATAGCAGTAAAGCACGACTCGAGACCAACTCGAGCTTCCTCAACTCCCGTTTTCAAACATCCGCCCCTATCCTCCCTTTGCACAGAACCGCATCCACCTCTTCACCGTATTTACACCACTTCAGTACACACGGAACAGCCCCTTCGAAGACTCCTTCCTCGATCTCAGCCTCGTCGTATGACTCGCTTCACTCCCCACGTTGCTGTTCCGGCATAAACCCGCTGCTGTACAACTCGAGTTCGACAGGATCATGGCCGTGAGCTGTGCGAGGGGTATCGAATGGAAGGGGGTCTTCTTAGACACTCGAAAATCGCAGCTTCAAGGATTTAGGAAATTGTTTTGATTTTGAAGTGGAAGCTTCCATTCGATTATGTTTTTGTTGAGAAAACAAAGTGGCGGCGGAAAGAAATTCGCTGAAGAATTAGGTTATAAGGGAATGGTATTTATAGTGGAATTTGGTCCAATATAATATATATTTTATATTATTACTTACCGATGAGATATCCCCTCAAAACGAATTCATACCATTTCTGTTTTTGACAAACTAAGCTATTCCTAGCATAGAAAAATATTCCGGACCCAATGGGACAGGTTTCGTCGAATTCCGACACCATTTGCGAAAATCCTTTAGAAAATATCGATGAAAAACACCGAGCATTAATTCATTAAAATTACAGAAAAAATCTTAAAAATATGAGGCCTTAACGTTTCACTAGACCTCTTCCTAAGGTTTCGTATGAAACTTGTTTCGTTGAATTCCGAGTTCGTTTGACCAGTTAACCATTCAGTTTAGTTTGTTTCAAGTTAAAAACATATTGTACCGTACTATGAAATATCCTGTTCACGTAGGGACTGCTATGGACAGAAACAAAGATACCATTTAAATGAGTGACGTGCTCTGGTCCCAAAAATGTAATAATATCAGTAGATGGACTCATATTGTGAAACCCCGAAATGTCGATACAGGGTGCCAAATACTCCAAATAAAAAGTTGCTCATTAAATTAATTAAAAATTACCATAAAATTCTAAAAATTAAATTATCACTACTTCCCAAAATAACCTTGTCTAAATTCAAACCCGATCTCTAATTATATCGAATAAACCGATACGGTCGATAAACGATTCTATAGCGACTTTTCTGAAATTTGATTTGGACATGAATCAAAATCTACACGACGAAATCCCGATTTTTCTCTTCCACTAGAAAGATATACTCCACCAGCTCCACACGTTTCTTGTTTCACCGAAATCCGGCCTAAAACAAATCATGTACATTCAGTTGAAGTTCAAATCGCCAAATAGCGAACTGCAGCGCCATTTCGAGCTCGTTTATAAATATATTATAAACTATACGTTCAACTGTCATCGATTTGAATATATTCGTCAATACAATCCAACTCTAAGCTGAATTACATCTTAGGGATGACCCCGTTCACAGAATATTGTGATTTACAATATTTTTGATTATTTCGACATTATAATATATTTTATTATATTATAATTATTAATTAAATATTTAATATTATTTAATTCACGTTCTCGATATCGATAAATCGATATTAAATAATTAAATAAATTAATTGTTCAACAGCTAAAAATGCGGGTCACTACATTCTTCCTCACTTAAAATAATTTCGTCCTCGAAATTGCTAAGCTAGGGGACGACCCTATCTACTGGGTAAAAATTTATCTGTTTACCTCTTATCTCCGGTTTCAACTGAACCAATTAATATTGACTAAAATATTAATTTATTCCGACTAACTAAATTTTCAAAAATTTTGAAAATTTTCTAACGCCTTAACTTTTCAAAAAAAATTTTGCCAGCACCTCCTTTGTACTGGTCAATATCTCAAACTCCAACTCGCCTCTCTGGGCCTTCTTTATCCCAAAAGAAAATCAAACAGCCAAGCGGCTTGCCAATTCGGCTCATAAATCTCATATCCATATATAATATAAACTGGTACCTTTTTGTCGGGCATATCAACTCTATCACTTCCATATGCTATCAACTCAGCATATACCAGTGTTATCTCAATCGAATTCCAATCAGTTCATATCCTCAAATCCAAATCGAATTTCATTCGAACCCCAATATCAAATTCCAAATTATTGACTCATCAACCCAATTCCATAACAGATTATTCTCTAATCTAATTCAATTCTATTTAACTATGTTCAAGCTAAATTTCAATTTATTTTTACCATCTTATTTTATTTAACTTCATTAGTTAAATTTTAATTTCTAGAACTTAAATTCCCGGTTTTATTTCAAATCAATTTGAAATCATACTGCCAATTCAAAACCTTTGAATTTTCTAAACAACTTGTTTTCTCAAAACAATTCAAAAACAAAATCTTTGGTAGTAATCCACCACTTAGAAACTCGAAAATCACACCGATGATACTGCGCAGTCATCATCGGAATTATTTTCCAGCGACACGAGTGATTTCAATACTATATCATTTCAAAACCATTACTGAGTACTTCCATTTTGAAAACATTTCAAAATCTCCCAGGAACTTAAAATTTCCTTATTTTAATTCCAAATCCTGATTTAAATTCATATTTAATTCATCTTATTTCATATACTTTACTTATATGATTCTGATTGGTTATATATAACCATTTCACATGTTATAATCTTACTCGATTATAATATCAACCAATATATCTCATATATTATAAATCCAATATATATCAAATATACTTTGGGTAAAGTTATTTCGTTTACCCTCTTTTCAAAACGTACGATGACGGTTCATTGTATTCAAGTGTTTATTTACTCCTACCGATACAGTGGATCAAACTGATCGACCAGAACTCATAAACAACTCAGCCAATGAATCTCCACAATATAAAACCATTTTTATATCAAATACAAATACGCACTCGTATATATACACTCAAACTCAATCTAGAGTGTTACTAACCCTATCTCTACCGAGTCACGCCACAGAGCCAAGTAATTCTTAACTTAAGCTCTGATACCAACTGTAGTAACCCGACGAAAATCCGGTAGGCTTTTCAACCATCCCTTCATCCCCCCAAAGCAGCAAGGTAATACCCCACCGTGGCCTACAGAGGTACCCCAATACCATATTTTACGGCCAGCCTTTCGACTTCACAACCAACCCTACCAAAGGGACATGTAGGAGTAAGAGTCTCCCGTTCGCCACCTAACGAAAAGCGAGAACCCCCTATCATGCGCACACATGCCTCAAGCACGCAACATGGACTGGTGTGAATAAACTCAAATCATTTAAAACAGGTATATGATATCTCATAAGACCACGCCGTGAATACGGAACGGGTTTTTCCCTTATGAGAATCCAAACATTTTTGCAAAGCAATATCATTCTGATATTATAATAATGTCTAAGTACAAATAAATATCAGTCTAGTAGAAACGCTTGCATCTCACGTTCTACATATATAGTATACAATCAAAACCGCAAGCACGTATTGGGTAATGGATTTCCAACTATGACAAGGTATGGAATCACCTTCCGATCAGTGTACTCTAGGAACGATACACTGGAGTTCAACAAGAACATCTTGCAACTCAGCCACACATGACCGACCACTCATTTCGCTTGAGTGTATCGAATGTACATCACCAACGGTTGGGATCAGCAACCGTTCCCGTATATATATGGGACAGCATTGATAGATTTAAGAAACAAATGAATATTCACTAGATAGGTGATTATACACCCTACTTCGGTGCGACCGACTTAGCCATGCTGCCTGCCCGATTTTTGTCATTTACCGGTTGATGAGGCTAGAAGATACGCTTTATCATTACATCAGATTCACTTCGAATGCCACATTGTCAAATCCATCAGAATCACTAATTGACGTCTACAACCATACATTACGTGTCAGCTAAAAGAAGTTTCCTTCTCTGCTTCCACTCTTGGTATAGTTGAAGAAATCAATGTACGTGACCTTTCTGGAAATACTATGTCAGACATCCATCTTCATTCACTTAGAAATGTCACATCGTCATACCCGCCAAATCACACATTGATTTATCCAAAAATAACACGGGTATACAGCTAAGAGAAACGAATTCCTCCGCCACCAAACGTGAATACGTTTGAACAGATAAACTTACGCGATCCACTGGATATACTCTGTCAGACCTTCGTCCATACAAGTTGTCCTGGGACTGGACAAACCGAAGGCACTATTCTGTAAACAGGATAGCCCTTGCATTTTTCTCCGTCTTCAATTATCTTGGGCATATATGATTCGCGACGCTTATGCCAATACAGAGTGGTTCTATGGATAATAATCCAACCGGTCTCTCCATATTAACAACGTTAAAATGGTCAAAACTTCGATAGTCGGTGAGTTAACTATTAAAGAAAAACAAGTGTGCAAACAACGATATTATTTCCAGATGGAAATTATATCGAACAAACATCATTTGACATAAATCTCTTTAGTTCATTTATTTACTAATCTCCTGTTTCCCTATATTCTATATTCTTATTTTTCTTTTATCAGAAAACATTTCTGATTCTTGTTTGGAAAACATTTCCAAAACTCCTTTACGATCAAACCTTACCATTTCTTAGTTAAGAAGGAAGTCACTCAAGTTGGGGTATAATTACCTCTCAAACCTTAACTGAACAACGTTATAACTTCGAAATGGTCAAAGTTTATCTTTTAAATCTTTAACAACTTCTTTACGCCTTTCTCGGATTCAAATTTTACTGATCCACTTCTATATTTAAAACATTGGTTATAACGATAACGTTATAACCCCTACTTTCGAATTATCTAACTTTAATTTTAACTTCTATTCTTATTAGTGAATAATTAACCTAACACTTATTTATTTATAAATAAATAAATTTCTATTTAAACACTGGAAAGTATAAGTACTTTCCCGAATTCGATATAATCGAATTTGCCGATTAACTCTCTTCGAGAAATCTCTATTTGATTAACTCTTCTTCGAATAACCTATATTCGATTAACTCCTTCTCGAATAAACGATATTCGATAATCTCTCTTCGAATAACTAATATTCGATAACTCTTCCTTTTCAAATATCTCATATTTGAAAATCTCACTTCGATTAAACTATAATCGATAACTCTCTTCGATGAAACTAACATCGATAACTCCTTTCGATGAAACTAACATCGATAACTCCTTTCGATGAAACTAACATCGATTTATTTAACTCGACGAACTTAACTCGACTAACTTAACTTACTTGGTTCGACCAATTCGATTCAATTAACTAGGCTCGACTAACTTGGTTTATTTAACTCAACTTGATTTACTCCTATCGAATAACTAATATTCGATTTAACTCCATTTAACTCTATTCGAATAACTACTATTCGATTAACTCTATTTAACTCCATTCGCTTGACTCTAGATCGCAGCGATCACAATGGGTACGCCTGATTCCCTCAGGAAACATCCGACCGCCTTAGGCTATCTGCAGCCCTGCGAATTACGCTAGCAGTCATACAAGATGGCAACTTACCCCGAATACTATGTTTGACTAACTCTGTCTCAAATAACTATATTTGATTAATTCTAGTTCATGTTAACTCTAATCGATTAACTCTAACTAATTAACTCCAACTGGTTAATTCTAACTGATTAACTCTAACTGATTAACTCTATTTGACTAACTCGACAAACTAACCCCTTTCGAATAACATATTCGATTAACTAACTTCGAATACCATATTCGATTTCTCCTTTCGAATGTCTATACTCGATTAACTACTTCGAATACCATATTCGATTTCTCTTTTCGAATGTCTATATTCGATTAACTAACTTCGAATACCATATTCGATTTCTCTTTTCGAATGTCTATATTCGATTAACTAACTTCGAATACCATATTCGATTTCTCTTTTCGAATGTCTATATTCGATTAACTAGCTTCACTTTATAAAGATTTCCTTTTTAACAACGTTTTATTCATTGGAAAATATTTACTTTTAAATAACGGTTCTACCCTTTAAAAATGATTTCCCTTTTTATAATGTTTCCTTTCCAATTCTATTTGTAAATGGTTTATAAATATTTCCTTTTCAAATTTATACTTGAAATATTCTAACTCCTTAAATTCCCGGGAAAATTCGCCATAACCTCCTTTGTATCGGGAGCATCGGGAAAATCCCCAAACTCGCCACACAGGCCTTTCCATTCAAAAAGAAATGTTTTGAATTTATTTTCCTTTTTAAAATATCTCCTATTTATAAATATCCCAATTTATAAATATTCCTTATTTATAAATATTCCACTTTATAAATATTCTATTTTTCAATATCACTTTGAAAAATCTCCTTTATCCATATTCCGGTATGTCATGGTATTCAATCATATCAAATCACGATGTTCAATATCGTCTATACACACACAATCAACAACAGGTTATAATTCACGTCATATATCAAAATATATGAAAAACAATAAAATAACTGTTGAGGAATCCAGTCGGATTCCTCCAACCTGTCTCCCTGCATCACAGATGTTAGACAGTATAGATAACATCACTTTCAGTTCCATATGATATATTCTGTTTAAACAGAATCAATATAGAAATTTAACTAACTGACTAGCAGTTCAATCAAACAGTCAACACACAATCAATCAGTCCATATTTAACAGTTCTAAAAAGATATAACATGAAAATATAAACTGTTCAGAGTTAGTGAGATTTACTCACCTTGGACGATCATCATTAATAACGATAACCATCGCTTGATTCTGATTCATATGGACAATTTATTTTGCTATAAATTGTAATGAGCTCTGATGGACTTCCAGTCAGTCCCATGGTGTAGCCATCGTCCATACGATCATGTCGGATCTTGTTTCGCCCAATTTAATATAATAGGCCCACACCAAACTCTTCACAAACCTAGCTCATTTTCCCTACCCGGCCCGCCTACTTTCCATCCTCTCCTTTTCTTTTATAAATATATGTATGGGCTTCCAAATTAAACTTCGGCCCATCTCTCATATTATGAAACCAGACCCGCACCATCGTTTTACCCAGCCTTCCCTTCCCTTTTGTCAAACGAACATCCCAACTCCAGATCCCGTTCTGCCGATTTTCAAATCCTTAATGATGACCCCGAGTCCAGTATCTTAACGCAAGAACATGGGCGTTACCTCCACTTGACTAACTTCACGTTTTCTTCTTACTCCACACCGAAATGAACCCGCAACATCTCCTACACAGTAAAGATCCATGTCCCCCCTACACAAATGAAACCCCCTTCATAGCAGTAAAGCACGACTCGAGACCAACTCGAGCTTCCTCAACTCCCGTTTTCAAACATCCGCCCCTATCCTCCCTTTGCACAGAACCGCATCCACCTCTTCACCGTATTTACACCACTTCAGTACACACGGAACAGCCCCTTCGAAGACTCCTTCCTCGATCTCAGCCTCGTCGTATGACTCGCTTCACTCCCCACGTTGCTGTTCCGGCATAAACCCGCTGCTGTACAACTCGAGTTCGACAGGATCATGGCCGTGAGCTGTGCGAGGGGTATCGAATGGAAGGGGGTCTTCTTAGACACTCGAAAATCGCAGCTTCAAGGATTTAGGAAATTGTTTTGATTTTGAAGTGGAAGCTTCCATTCGATTATGTTTTTGTTGAGAAAACAAAGTGGCGGCGGAAAGAAATTCGCTGAAGAATTAGGTTATAAGGGAATGGTATTTATAGTGGAATTTGGTCCAATATAATATATATTTTATATTATTACTTACCGATGAGATATCCCCTCAAAACGAATTCATACCATTTCTGTTTTTGACAAACTAAGCTATTCCTAGCATAGAAAAATATTCCGGACCCAATGGGACAGGTTTCGTCGAATTCCGACACCATTTGCGAAAATCCTTTAGAAAATATCGATGAAAAACACCGAGCATTAATTCATTAAAATTACAGAAAAAATCTTAAAAATATGAGGCCTTAACGTTTCACTAGACCTCTTCCTAAGGTTTCGTATGAAACTTGTTTCGTTGAATTCCGAGTTCGTTTGACCAGTTAACCATTCAGTTTAGTTTGTTTCAAGTTAAAAACATATTGTACCGTACTATGAAATATCCTGTTCACGTAGGGACTGCTATGGACAGAAACAAAGATACCATTTAAATGAGTGACGTGCTCTGGTCCCAAAAATGTAATAATATCAGTAGATGGACTCATATTGTGAAACCCCGAAATGTCGATACAGGGTGCCAAATACTCCAAATAAAAAGTTGCTCATTAAATTAATTAAAAATTACCATAAAATTCTAAAAATTAAATTATCACTACTTCCCAAAATAACCTTGTCTAAATTCAAACCCGATCTCTAATTATATCGAATAAACCGATACGGTCGATAAACGATTCTATAGCGACTTTTCTGAAATTTGATTTGGACATGAATCAAAATCTACACGACGAAATCCCGATTTTTATCTTCCACTAGAAAGATATACTCCACCAGCTCCACACGTTTCTTGTTTCACCGAAATCCGGCCTAAAACAAATCATGTACATTCAGTTGAAGTTCAAATCGCCAAATAGCGAACTGCAGCGCCATTTCGAGCTCGTTTATAAATATATTATAAACTATACGTTCAACTGTCATCGATTTGAATATATTCGTCAATACAATCCAACTCTAAGCTGAATTACATCTTAGGGATGACCCCGTTCACAGAATATTGTGATTTACAATATTTTTGATTATTTCGACATTATAATATATTTTATTATATTATAATTATTAATTAAATATTTAATATTATTTAATTCACGTTCTCGATATCGATAAATCGATATTAAATAATTAAATAAATTAATTGTTCAACAGCTAAAAATGCGGGTCACTACACATTGGGTCGGATTTCGAATTCTTGTCAACACAAGGGTATTAATGGAATTAAATTAATAATTTAATAAATATATAAATAAAAAAACCCTAGTTTCATCGTTTATAAAAAAATCGGCCGCCTCTCTCAGAACGAACGGCGGAACTCACCCCTAGTTTCCTCTCCGAATTCTGATAAATCCACTAAACAATTTCATCAGCTTCTTAAGGCAAAATCAAGGAGCTTCGAGAGATCTTCGAGCTCATACCAGGTTGATTGAATTTAGTGTTGAAATTGGGGAGAATTCTAAGCTGGAAGGAGGGATGTTCGGACGAGGTTTCTGGGCTTGGGGGTGCGACGAGTTCGTCGCTGCTCCTGGCGGAGGGGCGTGGCATGAAGGCCGACGAGGTGGAGGTGTTGGATCTGGTCTCAGGCGAGCGTGGCGCGAGCAAGGAGGAACCCTAGCGGTTGAAGGCATATCGACGGTGAGCAGAAAGAAAAGAGGCGGGTTTCCAGAAGAAATACAGTGAAGTTTTTTTTGGGTAATTAGTTTATAGAAATTCAGTTTTTTTTATATATCATTATTTAAAATTCAGTTTTTATATATATAATATTATTTAAAAAGAAAAATCAGTTTAAAAAATAAATAGATTAGTAATGAAATTCTTTTATATAGCAATGGACAAATATATATATATATATATATGATTATATATATAACTTTGTTTTTATAACATGGTTTTAAAAATATAACGCATTATAAAAATGTAAGATAAGCTTTTTTTTTAGAATAGAAACAGCATTGCTTTTGAAAATATAAAATAGCATTAATTTTGTAAAATAAAATTGCATTATCTTGAAAGATGTGATTTAAAAATAAATAACATCGAGTAAAAAAATGATTTTTCTATATTGAATAACGAAGTAAAAATTCGATTTTTCTATATTGAATAACGAAGTAAAAATTCGATTTTTCTATATTGAATAACGAAGTAAAAAAATGATTTTTCTATATTGAATAACGAAGTAAAAAAATGATTTTTCTATATTGAATAACGAAGTAAAAATTCGATTTTTCTATATTGAATAACGAAGTAAAAAATTCGATTTTTCTATATTGAATAACGAAGTAAAAATTCGATTTTTCTATATTGAATAACGAAGTAAAAATTCGATTTTTATATATTGAATAGTAAAGTAAAATTTCGATTTTTATATATATGTAGTGACCACGGTCAACGAAGGTGACAAAGGGCGAGAACGACGAAGACTTCTGCAAAAAGAAGAGTCGAGATGGTTGGATAGCTATCGGTGAGAATTTCTCACCTTTCAATTTCTTTTCTAGTTATATATATATATACTAGGATGCAGACGGTGCTTAGTAGCACCCGACACAATCGTCCACAGACCATGGACTTGTTTGTTTGATTGCAAAAATAAGTTAGATTATTTGATTGAAATTGAATTGTTTGGTGAGATGAATGGATTTGATTGATGTGTGAATGGCGTGGGCCTTCACTAGACCGGGGATAAGGCTAGGCCTCGTCCCGTTTCTAGTATCGTGCCGTTATGCCGCCGAAATTTTATAAAATAAATTAGAAAAATAAAAATATCATTTTATTTAAAGAATGAACTAAATAGAAATTCATATGTTAGAATAAAATGTTTTATCGTTAAAAATATAATTTTTAATGTGAATGTGAATAAATAAATATTCATTTACAAACCAGACGGTTTGTTTATGTACACCTATTTGAAGGACATTGATTGGGTCGATAAATTTTACACATCGCCCAACTGCACAAATAAAATATGTGTTTGATTGTTTGAAACCCCACACGGGTGTTGGGATGAAATTTGAAGTTCACTCATCCTGATTGATTAAATATGTCGATCGATTGATTGACAGGCTGTTATAAGCGTTAGATATCTATATTTGATGCTTATACAGTGTAGTGCACTTTGGTTGATGGTTGATTATTTTTCAATGCTATTATATACATGTGTTGTATGAAAATCCATATAATTAATTTTATATGGTAATTGATCGGGCCTCATTCCAATTTGAAAAATAAAGAATATTATAAAATAAAGGTTCATGTGTTGACAGTACTCATCCATTGAGATTGGTCATGTGTTGAACGAAATATTTTAGTAATAAAATTTACATCTTTATATTATAAAATAAAGGTTCATGTGTTGACAGTACTCATCCCTTGAGATTGGTCATGTGTTGAACGAAATATTTTGATAATAACAACTATTTTGAAAAGGAAATATTTGAAATAGAATATTTGAAAATAGAAATTTATGAAGCCGTGTTGATTAGATTGACGCCATTTTGACGTGAATGATATTTATATCGATTTTATTCATTTTGAAATGAATTGAATTGAAAACGATTTCGAAATGAATTGAAGTGAAAACGATTTCGAAATGAATTGAATTGAAAACGATTTCGAAATGAATTGAATTGAAAACGATTTCGAAATGAATTGAATTGAAAACGATTTCGAAATGAATTGAATTGAAATTTGAATTGAATAGAAATGAATTTTAAAACGAATTTATAAAGAAGAACTCAATTTTGATTCGAATTGAAATGGAAGTTGAAATTGCTTTTGAAATGAATTTTAAAAACTATTTATATAATTCGTTTTAAATATGAATCGACGAAATATATATTATATATATTATATATATAATATAATGGCCTGAATAGAACACGCCGCGCCGCGACAGTTCGTGAATTTCGACCATTTATTTCAAACGGACATTACGGGAGATCCGACCGTCAGATTCTCCTAAAACCGGAACCGTTGGGTTCGTATCGAAAAGAGCTTTCTAACGAATGTTAGAAATTTGAAATCTAACGGTTGGATTTGGAGATACGTCCAAATCAAATTCGAAAAAGGTCGCTGTAAGTGCAGTTCGATGGCCGTTGATGGAAATCGACTGTACGGGCCTTGATAAAATTATTAAAAATAGTAATAATTTGTGTAAAATCATAAGAAATGATTTAGAAAGGATTGGGATAGAAAACTCCATATTTGAAAAGATAAAAATAGATTTTTATCGAAATGAACTAGTTTTGAACTAGAAATATAATTCTATTTATTTTTAAATAAATAAATTGAATTTGAAAAGGGTTTTAAAAATAACCAGAATTTCCAATGATTGCATTGGAGTGGATTTGAATCGAAATTGTCTTCGGAATATTTCGATGTTGGAATTCGTGATTATACAGATGTTGTTATGGAAATTTGAAAGATATTTATATCGTTATTTCCAATACGACATTTGTTAATCGTAGAATTTGATATTGAATCTAAGCCGATATATTTTCTATTCAGAGCCTTATATTGAATATCAAATGTGATTTGGGTTTGTCGTGAATGGTGTCTTCACTAACACTGTTCTTGAACCCAGTTGAGAAAAGATTAAATCTTTTTATTTAGATTTAATGAAGTGTACCAATTAAATGATATTTAATTGGAATTGAATTGGTATTGATTTTTGGGTTTATCGTGAACAGTGTTTTAAATAACACTTGTTCTTTAACCCGATAATTAATGGAATGATTTTTGGGTTTATCGTGAACAGTGTTTTAAATAACACTCGTTCTTTAACCCGATAATTAATGGAATGTGATTTTGGGTTTATCGTGAACCGTGTTTTAAAATGACACTGATTCTTTAACCCAGTTAACGATTAAAACTAGGTGGAGTTTTAATGAATCTTTCATTAGATCGAAATAATCGAAATGGAGTATCACCAGTTTTGCTCCAGGCGTTAGTTAAATCTTTAATTAGATTTGAACGTGAAATGGTAATTGAATTTACCGATAACACCGTGGTGTTAGATATGAAGTATTACCAGTTTACTTCATGGGATGAATAGGTTGGGATTGGGAAATTAAAACAAATGATTACTTCGGTAAGGTTCGCTAATTCCGACTAGTTGAATCGAAATTCAAAAGTAGATTAAAGAATAAATTCAAGGAATTTATCTTTGATAAAATTAATGGGAACCTTTCCCTATGAATGTGAAATTTAGAAACTAACTGTCGGTTAGCCAAGCAGAATGGTTTTCTGGATATTGATCTGATGTTGGTTTCGGCCTTCGGGGTTAATATTTGGGGAATTATTCTCTTGATTAATTTACGGTTAGTGACTGATGAATTGGAATGAGGCGTATGTTGTGTTTGTGTAACACTTATTTAAAATATACGCGAGTTATTCGGAAAGACCGGGTTTATCCCATTCTGAATAACTGATACGACGATAAGTCGAAGATGAAGACGGTGATCGAAGATCGGAAGTCTTCACGTTGTTTGGGTGATTACTGATGATCTTGATTGGGCTGTACACCCAAGAAGATGGAAACAGTTGGTGATCGTCCAGACGTACTTGGAGATCGAAGGATATGCGGGGTACTAGGTGCCTCCGGTTTCGTTCAGACCCAGAACGGACTTGTGAATGGACTGTGTGTCTGACATTGGATTTTAGTCTGTGTGATTGATCTCTATTAAATATATATCTGTTTGGCGGCGGAGAATTTATTCTCTTGCTTAACGCCCTTCTCTGAGACGTACGAGCTCAGGGGTTATATATTGATGGATATCAAACGCATGGAGTGAATTGCCTGTGTGGCATACCTAAGTGGCAATTGATCGAGGCTTCTGTTGAAAAGCAAAGTCTTGTGGTTGATGATCGAAGCACGGCCTTTGTGGCGTAGCTTTGTGTAACGTTTACTTCGCGAGTTTCACACCCGGTATGAACCAAAAACGGGAGACGGACCTCAGGGAGGGCATGCGTTTCCTTCTAGCTAAAAAGTGGCGTCAGTGGTTTTACATGCCCTGACGAGTTTGACTTATGTGGTTGTTGCTGTTGCGAGGCGCCTCGGATTGATCGGTCGTTCTCGAACCGATGGAGTCATTTAGTTGGCTCACTTACACCCCATAGGGTGGGGAAACGTAGTGTTCAGGCATAATAATCCACATCGGTGGACCGGCCCTGTCGCTCCAAGGGGCAGTTGCGGCTGTTCCTGAGACACGGGCTAGAGCGTCTCGAATCGGTTGAGGACTATCTTTTGCCTCGGTTCATAGATGGAAATCCAATTTCCAAATACGTGACTTTGCGGTTTTATTTGTAAACCTAAATATGGCGACATAGTGGCATGGGACGCTCATGCCGCCTATGATTGATACTTATGATTTGAAGTTGTTTTATACACTATGCACTTATAATAGTATCAAATGATTTGTTTTAACCGTATCAAACATTCTTTGGCTGTTATAAGGGAAAACCCTATCCTCGGCTGCGTTGCATTGTGTGATGGGACCTGGGTCTTATAACAGCTTCATTTTTTTTTCTTTATTTAGCATTGCGCTGTTTGTTTTATGCACTGGTATTCTTGGGAGGAAACCCGTTCCGTGTTATACGGCGTGGTCCCTTGATTTACCTAACTTTAAAGTAAAGATTAACTATTTTAGTTCTCACACCAGTCACATGACTGACCTGGAGTTTATTGTTTTAACCTAAACTCTGGGTGCCCTTATTTTGACACGGGCAGCTAGTAGTTTTGGTTTTGCAGATTTATATTCACAGAATCCTGGTTTACAGTTGGAACGATATCCGGAAAGCTTTGTATCCGTATATCTACTTCTAGTTGTGTATTGTATTATTTTCCGCTGCTATGGATTTAAATGTAATTTAAATCTCTGATATTTCTGTGTAATATTTATTTGTTTATACTCTGTATATTCTTGTAATCTGATGCATTATTGTAATAACAATGAGATGTTCTTTTGCATGCGTTCTATTTTGTCGTGTTCTCAAACGATAGGGCGTTTCGAACGGTCTGGGTCGGTTTAGCGACTGGTTCGGACCGAGCGAAATTCCTTGTCGTCGCATCATTGGTGACACGTCGAGTGAGAAGCGGATGGCGGAAAGCGCTGAGAAGAAACACAAAAAAAAAAGTTGATGTGAATAAGAAGGAGAACAATCAGTTCGCTTCTCTCAAACTAAAAAATAGTTGAATTGAAGGATGAAGTGGAGGAAGGAACGGGAAGAGACATAGTTAGGGCTGTGTAGGCGAAGCAAAGTGATGAAGCGTAACATTATTAAGAAACGGGATAAACAGGAGAAGGAAATGAAAAACGTGATGCTTCATTTCAAAAATGACGTGGCACACCTGAGAGGCTTAGAATGCAAAGTCAGTAATTATAATATAGTATAGATATTAGGGTTATTTAATTATCATTTAATTAGCCCGTTAAAGCCCGTTTTGGCGCGAACTCCGATTTAGGCCCAACGACTGTCGTTCGTACCATTTAGCCCCCATTTCGAACTCATCTAGACATGTCTCATCAGCACAAACTGTCATCTAGGCCTCCGTTTTGCAGTTTTAAAATTTATGTCCTTTATTTCTAATTTTTCCGTACAAATAATTTTACCGGGGACACAAATTAACTCAGAAAAATCCAGAAAAATTATTTTTGGCTTTCTTATGACGATACGGTCCTAACAAAATTTATTTCGTTGGATTCTGAGACTTTTTGAAAAATGGCTATTTTAAGGCGTTTAAATTTAAGTGAAATAGTCAAAACACATTTTCTTTTCCCACGTTCACATATTAATTCGAAAAATTCTGAAAATTGAAACCTAACAATAATTTGACATTCCGGTTCCAACAAAAGTGATTTCGTCGAAAACCGAGGTCGTTTGAAAAATGACTATTTTTAAGGCCAATATATTTAATATTAAAATACATTTTTAAACAAATAAATCTCGAAACTCAAAATATATAAGTGTTTATTGTTTTTCAATGTAGAAACATCATTCTGAACTCAATGGAAGTGGTTTCGAGTTCAAATTCCTTCGTGTGCAAAAAGTAGCATTTTGACCTTTATAAATTTCATAGCGACCTTTCTAAATATTGAATTGACCATAACTTTTGATTTCCGCTATGAAATTTCAATTTTTCGGATTCTTGGAAAGATATATTAAAATAGATTCTAATATTTTTGGTTTCACTAAAATCCGTTAAATTTTGCATCCTGTACGGTCAGTCAAAGTTCAAGTTTGACTTTTCAAACTACCGCGTTATTTCTAACTCTTTTGTTAATTAAAATTAAATATTCATTCTAACTTCGATTTAAATCAATTTTGTGATCATTATTATTTAAAATAGATTATTTAAATATCAAACTTATTAAAATCACTTAAAATAAATTTTAAATTGGCCCTGATTTTGCGGGTTGTTACAATGCCTCCAGTTCAGAAAAAGCGGCCCAAATCAAAAAAGAAAAATCCTTTTAAGAATTTGTAGAAATGGACGACGTGTAAACTGGATACTTCGAAATTCTAGTGGAGACAAGTTGTGGTATCAATTTTTAAGATAAGAGTGATGTTTCAATATGTTGTTTAGATAAGCATGGTTTTACATCTATGTGAAACATCATATTTTTTGTTTTCCCATATTATTTTTTACTTTTAAGTTCTATATTACATTAAAAAGGTGAGATTTAGTTTGGATATCACAAGTCAAGACCAAAAATAGTTGCTCACCAAAGCTGATATTATATAATTACAAACTGAAAGGACTATAAGCTGATTCTTTGTCTTTCTTGCAATTTAAAAAGCATCTTAGTATTATTATTTAATTGATAGGTGATTTTAGCTGTTAATCGGGCGGACCGGACCGGACAGAGGGGTGTTCGTATCCTGTCCTATAAGACTTTCGGACGTACACGGACCGGACGTGGTGTTGATTCAGACATTGTTCGTACAAGCCGAACAACGAACGGACAAGGTTCGGACAGAAAACATCGAACATTTTCAGACGGACATATTTTTGTACGTTTTTCTTGTCCTAAATCATGTCCTAAATGATACACGGACCAGACACATTACCCCTTCGGACCGAGTCGTATATCGGACTGTCATGTCCGTTTAACATCCCTAAATACAGCTCCAGCTTTAAACTGTTGTTAAACATGTAAACTATTTAATTGAACGGTATAGATTAAATTTATATTTCTATTTTTATGTATGATATTTTAGTCAGGCTCTCAAACTTCAACCAAGTTATTGATTATATAGTGAGCCTCTTCAAAAGCTTCTTTCTAGTATGTCTCTATTAAAGTACGAATTTCCCTTAGATTAGCAAACTTATTATTTTCTTAAAACTCCTTTTCTAGTATTTTAATTAATTTATATTTTTATCACTTTTATGTATGATTTTTAATTGGATCTCCAATGATTCAAGAAAGTTATTGATTACAGACGGGTTGTATAATTAATTTATAGTGGATTTAGTTTCTATGATGTGTATTGTGCCTGCCTTTTTTACAATAACTATATGATTTTGTAAGCTTACCTCCTACGATTGTCATTTATATTTTGTCCTTTGTATTTTCATTTTCTTTAGGCTTTTATACAGAGATTAGCATTCATTTTAACAATTTCACACGTATTAAGTTATGAACTTCTAAAATTGTGCTTGATTTTTTTGACACTTTTCAGAAAAGCAAGGGAGAAATTTTGTGGAACAAGTATTTTAAATATAATTCATTTTCTTAGTTGACTATTTTTTGGAATGTGCTTATAGTTATTCTTAATGCAGGAAAGAAGCCAATAACTTAATCGGTTATGAGAAGTTGGCCAATGCTACTTTAAACGAAAACATTGTTTCCAGATCCAAACAACAAGGTTTTGATCTGCATCCAGTGTATGTTACAGACATATGTTGTAGTACACATGCCACTGAATTTGATATATGTTATCACAGTGAATACTGTGGGTTTCTTTATACTATGTACATATTTATCGCTATTAGATAACTGTGAGGATTGAGTTAACTCTGGACCATATGACGCTTCTGTAAGCAAGTCTACTATGTCATATGCATATACATATTTAGTTATGGAGCCCTTGTATCAAACTAAGATTCCTTTGATGAGGTACAATACATAAATGATGCAAACCTACTCTCATTCGCACTTCGTATCTTACATGGTCACTTTCTTGGCAGCCTATAATTCTTCATATTTGCATTCTTTTTCCACATATTGGGCTAGTTGCAGATGTGGTTAGAAAAGCTGCAGTAAGTTGAATCTTCGTTCTATGCAGTTATTTATAGTTAAAGTTGTAAAGTAATATCCTCTTAGAGCATCTCCAATAGAATTCAGCATAAGAATATTAAGCGCTGTAGACTACAGGAAAGAAGATGAATGTTTCCCAACAGTTGGAAAAAATAATCCGTCACGAGCCCATTTTATCGGCTCGCGACGTTGCGAGCCTATTTTATCGGCTCGTGACGTCGCGAGCCCATTAAATCGGCTCGCGACAGAAGAAAATGCCAAAAAATTCATTTGGCATTTTCTGGTGTCAAGAGCCAATATTATAGGCTCGCGAGATTGCAAGCCGATAAAATAGGCTCGCAACGTCGCAAGCCGATAAAATCGGCTCATGGGGACAATTCCGCATTCAGAATTGGCTCCGCAATATCTTGTTGAATATTCAGCATTGGAACATTTGTTGGGTGCGATTTTTGATCCAATTCAGCATTCAGAAGGTGAATTGCTTCACCGTTGGAAGTGCTCTTAAACCGTCTGTTTTCTATATACAATCATGACTTATCTACTTAGAAGGTTATTGAAAGATATATATTTGTTACAGCTTATGCAGTACTTGGTATTTTGAATTTATTGATGTCTCAGACTATAACTGCCGAACTAGCTATGATTGGTCAAGGTGGAAAGGTAATATCTTCAGTTGATTTTTCTATTGACATTGTTTTTTTGCTGATCATTTACATATTATCTTGCTCTTCATTTATGTAGTTGAATATTTTTACGTATAGGGCTCTAGTTTGTAATCATACTCTATGGGACCTTCAAACATTTTTTTACTTTATATTATCCAATTCAGTTTTTGTTTATGTTGTTGTTTTTTATTATTGTATTGGTGATGTTTCTTGTTTAGAATAATTTTTTCTATTTTTAGTGCAGTTTTTGATAAATGGGTCGAATCGGGTCGAGTTGACCCTTTAACTAGTCGGATTGGGTTGGATCAACCCGTTTATTGAATAGGTTAAATGGGTCGGTTTTTTTTATGCTTTGAATGAGTCATGTCAAATTCTACTCGATCTGACCTATTTGAGGGGTCTAATTTTTTCTTATATATTTACTTTGCTATTCTACTAGGTAGAAATTTGATAAATATTAATGGTAAGATGTTTTTACTAAATGGATAAATTATGTGTGAATATTTATAGTTGAAAACTATCTAGAATCCACCGGAGGCAGTATTTGTGTATTTCATTCTATATTTGATAGACATCTTTTGTATAAAGATGCACTTAAACTTGATAAAGTTTTATTACATTTGCTACTAAAATTTTATTACATTAGCTACTACATTCATAGCTAGAGGTGAGCAAATGTTTGTTCGGTTTGAAACCATTCAAAAATGTTAAAAGCAAAATAACCATTCACGAAACATAAACCGAACAACCAAACCAATATTTTTTGGAACCAAAACCAAGTGAACCGATAATATTTGGTTTGGTTTGGTTGGTTTATTTGGTTTGTCTTAGAATGAAATAATTCTTCTAGTTGTTGACATAACATAGGATTAAAACAACAAATTGAGTTCATAAGATGCAAATATTTGACAAAACAAACTTTTCTTCTGAAAACATTGATATGAAACTAAAGAAAAATAACATTGTTACGAAAATATAATAAATAATAGCATTGTTGGAGGTAATTTTTCATCTTTAATGTAAGTAAATTTTTAAAATTTGGTTTAATTGGTTGGTTCAGTTTTCAAATATTAAAAACCAAACCCGACCAATAAGCTAAAGTAATATAAAAGTGAAAACCAACCAATTAACTTACGAAACAAATCCCAACCAATCGAACTCAATTGGTTTAAATGGTTTGACCAATAAATGCTCACCCTTATTCATTGTTACTGTCTATACATATTTCTTTAGAGAGCTGACTATACAAGGTTTTCTATTTACTCTGTGACTGGTTAAACTTCTATTTTATGAATTAATGAAAATGTGGTTAGTTATCAAAGAATTTTGTGCAAAGCTGCTAGAAAATCTGTGATTGTTCTATTACAATTGTATTTTTAATTATTTTATCAATAATATTGCCTATAGATACACAATAAATTTGGAATTGTTTGTGGATGCTTTATATTTTTTCGTCCAGCAATGAGTGAATCATGTAAGTTGTAAAGAACTTCAATATTTTATTCTCAGTACAATTTTGAAAACTGTAAATAATTTGTATTTTTCAAGTAAATAATTTGTGTTTTCCACTTAAAACATATAAGCTATTTTGTGATTTTCTATTTTCAAAAAATAAAGGCTTAATATTACAATTTTTAGTAGTTAGAGTTTGAGTGCACTACTTTTAGATTATGGATGCGCGGATGGACTAAATAATTTTTTCATTAACTTTTTTTCAGGTTTCTTTTTATACTAAAATATGCTTGTTAACTAGCTATATAACAGTTTGGCCTTACTTACATGGGACCAAGACTATAAATTTCAATAACTAGTTCAATGCTTTTTTGTTTATTTCTAAGAAGCAAAGCCTTAAGCTAAGTTCCTTAAAGTTTGTGAATGGAGCAGGGCCTTATTTTGGTTGCCCCCTTGTGCGTGATAGAATATTAATCATTGAAATTCTATTAGTTGGATGCATTTTGATATATTGATTTGTCATGATTTTAATTCTCTTAATGACTGTCTTTGCGTTCTCTCTGTAAAAGAAGAGTCAATTCTATGAGTTCTGGTGTCTACGGTTAAATTTAAAGTAAAGCCTATTTAATTATCCTAAGTGTTACATACAATTTTTGTAAGTTATCGATAAAAAATAGATGAATAAAGAAACAACACATTTCATGTTCTTCCATTTTTTTTGAAATGAAGAAATATATACATCAAAAGTGGAGAAAAAACGTCTTTTTTTATGATTTAAAAAACATCCAAAAGTGTTTAATAACACCACACTGAATCAAAGCATGCCACTATAGAAAATGAAAACAAAATCAACAAACTACAACGAGATATAATACCACAATATATGGAATAACCAATAAAATAAAACACTCTCTGCTTGATAGGAAGACCACTAGCAAGCCAGAGCCTACAGTGCACCAGACACTAGTTCCCAAGCCGAGAACCCACCACCAACCTCGTTAACGACTAGAGAAACCGACTAATAAAGCAATCCAAATCTCCAGTCCGACACCGGCTTCCCTAGTATACATGCCTAAGTTACAACTTAAAATATAATTTGTATACCATGCCAAAAGGGGATGATGAATTGCAATTACCATCAACACAATCGCGATCTGCATCATAGAATCTGAAAATATAAATTTAGAATTCACAGACAGTTATAAAAACCCACCAACTTGGCAACTAAAACCAGTCTCCACTCAACCATCAAAAACTGCAGATTAAACAATCTTTTTCATGTCATTTACATCTGATTCTCTCGTTTCTATACTTCTTTTCAACTCCACCCTTACCGTGTTAAAATATATATATAAAAATGTAAGTTAAGTATCTATTGTGCATTAAATTGGTTATTCGCTCTGATCATCATCATGGCCAATCAACGTAGTATCTTTCAGCTGCTTCAGCATCTGATCATCTACGTCATTGCATTCATTGTCGTTCTTTTTTGGGATTTCAGCAAGATTTGAGCCATAAGATTCCATCAATTCAATTTGTTTTCCTAACTAATTCTGATTCTCTAATTCTCCTGTTCAATAATGAATTGTATTTTTTGCAATACTTATACTCCGTTTATAGTAGATTAGATCTCCTTTTCGCCTTAAGAAGCCCTGTCTCTAATTTGTTGATTTTCATTTTAAGGCTGATATTTTCCTTCCTAATTTTAGTGTTCTTCCTGAGAATGGGTGTGGAATAACCAAATTAACACGACTACAAGAGGATATGTTTAAAAGAAACTTTATGAAATTAGAAGTAAACAAAATAAAATTCATCAGCAATTGATACATTGTATACCATGGCTTCTCTTTGTGTAATCCATGATATACTCTCCGCCGTGATGGCTGTTTTGTTTTCCTATGTTCTTGATCTCCTCCACCACCACCTTGAGGGATACACTCTTTTTTAAAAAAAAAAAAAAAAAAGTGGTTAATGCATATCATCTTTTAACATTTTTTTTTACCAAATTAGATGTTCGAGAAAGAAAAAGAAAAAATGTTTAATGGAATATTACCTCTTTATTATCAAATCCGTTCTCCTTACAAAAATCACCTCGCCACTCTTTTGGTGGTATAAACTTAGTGCATTTTCATTATCTTGTATTCTTGGTATTATTGTTTTCATTTTCAATTATCTGTATTATATCTGATTGTTTAACGATGTTTGGTTCTTCCTATTTATAAGTAATCGGGAATATTATAACAATATCTAAGCATGTTACATTGTACAATAATGGTTGCATATAGTCGCGAAGCCTGCCCAAGCGCTCGGCTAGTAAAAAGTACTGTAATGGTGAAGCCAGCATAGTCATCTGTTTGGTACAAAATATAAATCGAAACCAGCCCAAAATTTATATGTTGTACCAAAAAGATCACTATGTTGGCTTGTAACATCACGAGATTTTACGACAATTTAAAATATTTAATTTAATGTGTTTTGAACAAAAGTTTGTTTTAAATATTAAAATTTATTATTCATGTCTTATATTGATAAGGCAGGAATAAGATTTGACTTGTTGAACAAAAATATGCAATAGCTATATATGAGAAAGTTGGAGTTGATAATTTATTTATATAGAAATTTGATATTTATTTGAATTTCTATATTTTGATTTGATTAGAGATTATAACTGTTGAATTTAATTTTAGGTAGATAAGTGAAAACTAAATATTTTATTAATAAATATTGAAATTTGACATTTTTGTAAATAATATCAGAATTCAATGAAACTACTTTTATTTGATCCAGAATTGTGAATTATTGTAATTTCTAAAATTTCGTAATCAACAGAATTATAGTTTGATCGTAAGAAATTAAAATGCATATAAATTTATATGTCCAATTTAATTATATAATCATGTTTTAAAATAAAACCGGTACAGACTTTGGAATTAGGCCTTGAAACCTATCTCATTGCGTTCAGAAGGCATCAAAACCTATTGTTAGACAGTAAGCGGGCCTGATTTGGACTTAGTCCGAAATTTTGCTTTAAAACACGCTAAGCGAGAATTATAATATTAAAATAATTTCTTAAACCCTAAATGTTTTCTATGGCCACCGCCTCATCTATTTTCTATGGCCAGAAATGTTCAGATTTCCTTCCTCTTTTTCTTCCAATCTGTTCAATGAAATCAAACACTTCCTGAATGAAAATGGTAGATCTTCGAGAGATCTTCGATTCCATAAGGTTGGATCGAATTTTTATAATCTATATTCGCCAAAATTTGATGACAAAGGCGCACAGTTTGAAGGGGGTTTGGAGACTGACGGGGAGGCTAGGGGTGATCGGAATTGGGCTGCAGGCGGAGTCAACGACGGCGGTTTGGGTGACAGTGGCCGATCGAGGTCCGGCTACATGTAGGGTGTGCGTGGTTCGAAGATTAGAAGCGGATTTGGGTTCCTGAAAGAAAAACACGAATACGAGAAGGAGGGCGGATCTTTTAGCGCTGACGTTGCAGTTGATGTATGGTGAGGGGTTTTATTTTATTTTATTATAAATTTGAAAATTCAAATGTTTAAACTCGTATAACTTTCTCATATGACCTCAAATCGACACGTGGTTTGTTGCGTTGGAATCGTATCGACGAGCTCTTCGCGATGGAACTGATTTGGACAAATTCTGAGACTGTTGATTTTTGATCTAAAAATTTGGATTTGAATTCCGTTTGAAACCAAGGTGAGTGATTAAACCCACACACATCTAGCTAAAATATTCTAATATTAGTTAAATTAATATCATGTCATGGTATGATTGTATTGTTTGTTGTTTGATAGTTATAATTGCATATTATGTTGATTGACACCGATAATTTAATTTAATTGGACTGTTAGAATGAAATTTTCAGTTAAGTTGAAATTCTATATAGTTGCTAGTTTTAAAAAATACACCCGACATCTGATTACTGGTAAAATTATGAATTGTTGGAATGTATTGACATGACATATGGATCGGTTATGATATATTTACATATTAATGTTTATTTATGTGAATTTACCTGTTATTCACCTTGATTTTATATAACCAGTGTTTGTATTGATTAATCCCAACCATTACCCTAGATGTTACGGACATCAAATAAGCCAGGGATTAAAATCATTAAAATGAATTAAGAACGTAGGTTGAAATGATAAATACCTATGACCCTGATTTGGAAATGATATATATCCTTTTCCAAAATACTAAAATTAAAATTTTTAAGTATTACTTGGCCATAGGATAGAAAATTATATACGGACACCGGTTGGTTAAATAAAAACTGTTTTTTAACCCTTAATTTTGGAATATTGTTTTAAAGACAATAAATGATATTATTAATTGATTTTCTTTGAATTTGAACTTTAAGATTTGAAATTTGAAATTTTAAATTTTAAGAAATTCGTAAATGTGAATAACTAAAGTTTGAATTGAATTATTAAATCGAATTTGAACTTTAAGCTTTGAAATTCTATTATTTGAATCGAATTATTAAATCGAATTATTTGAAATCGAACTGTTGAATCGAATTGAAAGATAAATGGGAAGTCAAATCCTTTTAAATTAAGATATCGAAATTTAGTCGATTGATTTGAAACTGAAATATGATTTCCAGTTTGGTTAAATTTTGAAGAAACGTTTCTAATCCAACTATAGTATTTTAAACCATTTTATAAACTATTTTATATTTTAACTATAGATTTTTCTAAATCTGAAAATTCTAATTTAAATACAAATTATTTATATTCAAACTATTTAAATTATATATCTAAACTACTTTTTTTTAACTATTTTAATATTCAATTTATTTTAAAGTTGGAATTATTTCAAGATTTTAAATTGGTTTGAATAGAGATTTTATTATGAATAATATTATGTCTTGAATATTGAAATGATTTTAAGAAAATCTAATATTTTGATATGAAGTACGAACCCTTTGAAATGTAATGGAACTGACCGATGTGAAAAATGTAAACGATTGGTTGTTAAAGAGACCGGGATCGGCTATTGTCATACTCTCTACCAATATCGAAAACCACTTTAACAACTGTGTATGCGGTGGAGTTCCAGAATGAAGTAGGTTGATTTGGAGGCGATTACCGGATTTGAAGAAAGAGAATGATAATGGATATCCTTGACCTTCGGGTCATAATTAAAATGACTAAAACATGGCTATACCGAGACCAAGTGGAGTTAGCTACCTCCATCGGCAACACTTCTTCCTTTATTACTATAGTCCCTCGGTTTGATTGATTTGATTTGATGCGCATCCGTGATTTGGGAGTGTTGTTCGAGGTGGGCGGTAGTCGCGGCTATGCGTTACCACCAGTCTGGGCATGCAACTAGTATATTCATACTGTGGGCAATCCTTGTGTGCCTTGTCATATTATCCTGATCGAGCCCCCTACGATTTTGATTTAACGTTGTCGTATCACGGCGCATCCCTATCCGCCGACGTACTGGTGTGTTATATGAAAACTGTACGGCAACGGTATAAATGGTGTAAGGGTAATAATGGTAATCCCGCTTACACTATTTCAATATATTATATTTAACCATAGACACTTATAATAGCATATTATATTACATAGTATCTAGTTTAATGGATCCTTAGGAGATGGAAATTCCTGTAATATCCTTTAAGTTATTGCACTCATATTGTCGCATGAATCTGATTTAACTAATATGAGAATGTTTTAGTTCTGATCTGTCTTTTCTTTTATGCTCGGGTCAGCCTGAGTTTTCAGTTATTGAAGATACCATTTTGTAGATGAAGATGGATCTCAACAGACGTATTTATTACTACATATATCCGCTGCAAATATTGGTATGTTTATGACAGTTAACTCTGATAATCGTTATAAGTGTATAATCAAATGTATGTTTTAACAGCTTCATGAACTATCATTTAATTATTACATTTTGTCCTTCCGCTGTGAGATTCTATGTTTGTTTTTTTCTTCTTCTCTTCTTTTTCTTATATAAATCCCAATAACTATCCGTATTTTTGATTTGTTTAAGTCGGCATTGAGGATCATTGTCGAGTTGAACGGTCAAAAATCTCGGATGTTACATTTGGTATTAGAGCCTTGGTTTAGCGAAAACCTTAGCTCTATTTGGGATTAACTCATTAGAGATAGGGTAGTAATACTCGAAAATGAGTTTGAGTGTATATGAGAGAGCGTATTTGTAATTTTGATATAAAATGATTTTGTATTGTGTTGATTTGTTGTGTTGAGTTTTTATGAATTCTGGTCGGTACTTGGGACGCCAAGGCATCGATAGGGATTTCTAAACACTCGAATAGGGTTTATTGACGTAATATTGTTTTGAATTATATTTATATATCTAATTATTTGAAAATTTATGAATTGTGATTTTTGTTGATGATAATATTAGATTTTCATCTTTTATCATTCGATTGATCAATAATTTAGAACTATTGGTTATTGAATGATTTAAGAAAATTGAAATATTGAAAATTAATTCAGTAATGAAATAAGAAATTAAATATGAATTTGAGAATTTAATTTTCGGGCGGTTTTGTAATATTGATTTAAAAATGGTTTTGAAATAATATATTTATATTTTAAAAAAGTTGTTTCATATAGAAATTGTTTTCAAATGAATTTTGAAAAAAAGTGTATATTCCCCCTTTGCCTTTGGAAAATGATCTCGGTAATGAGTGCACACATTATCGACGTTATTTTCAAGAGACTAAGTGGGGGAGACCACTTAGAATTTTTATACTTTGTTTGGAAATTTGGATTTCATTTAAATCCTTTAAATTATGGTTAGATATATTATTTTAAAGTTGATTTGGAAACGAACCCGAAGTTGAAATTTTAAGTTCTTGAATAGTTAATAAATTTCAAATTGTTGAAATGAACTAAAAATTGAAATTATAGAAATTTCTGAATATATAATAAGAAAATGAATCCAAGAGAGTTATAATTAAAATAAAATTCTTTGGAGGTTGAAACAATGAATTCAAAATAAATTGAAACTGTTGAACTTGTATGAAAATCGAACATTTCCATAGCATATATATAACTTAACAATTAATCAAAAGGTAACATGTTATTGGAATAAAGTTGGATAATATACAAGTACTGGTATGGATAATGAATGTTGAAAAAAATTGACGGGAGATATATACGAATGAAAATTAAGTTATGAAATGAACGAGATATACTTGGTTATGCTTGAAATTGAATTTAACTAGGTAATGAAGATAAACCAAATCAATGAAATAAACTAGTAAAATCTTGTTTGGTAACAAATTAATTTGTTGGCTTTTAAAAATGAATAAACATAAATCACGACTATAAACGATGTATGCTTAGTTTGTTTTGGAATTGAATTCAACTAAGTGGGGCAAACAAACTAAATCAATGAAATAGGCTAATTTAGTGAATTATTCAGTTATGAATTAAATGTGTTGATATAGATGGTTGAATGTTTGACGATTTAAGATGGTCGATATTTTCAAGATTGAATAAATGGTTAAGTAGTTTGTGAAAATACAAGTGAATTGGTTTATAATTTATAAATTTAACGATGGTTGAACGAATTAATTAAATTTAATTAAAACGAGCTCGTCGGGTAGCTGCAGTTCGTAATTTTCCGAATTGAAGTTTAAATGAATGTATAGGATCCAAAATAAATCGGAATTCTTTGAAACAAGAATCTTTTGGATCAATTGTAATATAATTTTCTAATGAAAGAGAAAATTTTAAATTTCGACTTGTAGATTTTAAGATATGTGTAATTCAAATTTTCAGAAAAATCGCGGTATGGCAATTCCTGATTTAAAACTAAAATATTAATAAAATCAAGTCGAATAAAAATTTATATGGCTAAATATATATAAATTGACAATTTTCTAATACGCCTTTTCGAGGATGAAAAGTTTTAAGTGGGGGAGAGTGTAACATCCCGATATTTTACGACAATTTAAAATATTTAATTTAATGTGTTTTGAACAAAAATTTCTTTTAAATATTAAAATTTATTATTTATATCTTATATTGATAAGGTAGGAATAAGATTTGACTTGTTGAACAAAAATATGCAATAGCTATATACGAGAAAGTTGGAGATGATAATTTAGTTATATAGAAATTTGAAATTTATTTGAACTTCTATATTTTGATTTGATTAGAGATTATAACTGTTGAATTTAATTTTAGGTAAATAAGTGAAAACTGAATATTTTATTAATAAATATTGAAATTTGACATTTTTGTAAATAATAATAGAATTCAATGAAATTAATTTTATTTGATCCAGAATTGTAAATTATTGTAATTTCTAAAATTTCGTAATCACCGGAATTATAGTTTAATCGTAAGAAATTAAAACGCGTACAAAGTTACATGTACAATTCAATTAAATAATCATGTTTTAAAAGAAAACAGCTATAGACTTTGGAATTTTGCCTTAAAACTTATCCCATTGCGTTCAGAAGACGTCAAAACCTATTGTTAGACAGTAAGTGGGCCTGATTTGGACTCAGTCCAAAATTTTGCTTCAAAACACGCTAAATGAGAATTATAATATTAAAATAATTTCTTAAACCCTAAATGTTTTCTATGGCCGCCGCCTCATCTATTTTATATGGCCAGAAATGTTCAGATTTCCTTCCTCTTTTTCTTCCAATCTGTTCAATGGAATCAAACACTTTCTGAATGAAAATGGTAGCTCTTCGAGAGATCTTCGATTCCACAAGGTTGGATCGAATTTTTATAATCTATATTCGCTAAAATTTGATAACAAAGGCGCACGGTTTAAAGGGGTTTTAGAGACTAACGTGGAGGCTAGGGTGATTGGAATTGGGCTGCAGGCGGAGTCGGCGACGGCAGTTTGGGTGACAGTGGTCGATCGAGGTCCGGCTACATGTAGGGTGTGCATGGTTCGAAGATTAGAAGCGGATTAGGGTTCCTGAAAGAATAAAACGAATACGAGAAGAAGGAGGGCGGACCTTTTAGCGCTGACGTGGCAGTTGATGTATGGTGAGGGGTCTTATTTTATTTTATTATAAAATTGAAAATTCAAATGTTTAAACTCGTATAACTTTCTCATATGACTTCAGATCGACATGCGGTTTGTTGCGTTGGAATCATATCGATGAGCTCTTCGCGATGATGCTGATTTGGGCAGATTTTGAGACTGTTAATTTTTGGGCTAAAAATTTGGATTTGAATCTCGTTTGAAACCAAGGTAAGTGATTAAACCCACTCACATCTAACTAGAATATTCTAATATTAGTTAAATTAATATCATGTCATGATATGATTGTATTGTTTGTTGTTTAATAGTTATAATTGCATATTATGTTGATTGACACTGATAATTTAATTTAATTGGACTGTTAGTATGAAATTTTCGGTTAAGTTGAAATTCTATATAGTTGCTAGTTTAAAAAAACCACCTGACATCTGATAACTGGTAAAATTATGAACTGTTAGAATGTATTGACATGATATATGGATTGATTTTGATATATTTACATATTAATGTTTATTTATGTGAATTTACCTGTTATTCACCTTAATTTTATATAACTAGTGTTTGATTGATTAATCCCAACCATTACCCTAGATGTTATGGGCATCAAATAAACCAGGGATTAATCATTAAAATGAATTAAGAATATAGGTTGAAATGATAAATACCTATGACCCTGATTTGGATTGAAATGATATATATCCTTTCCCAAATTACTAAAATTAAATTTTTTAAGTATTACTTGGCCATAAGATAGAAAATTATATACGGACACCGGTTGGTTAAATAAAAACTGTTTTTAACCTTGAATTTTGGAATATTGTTTTAAAGACAATAAATGATATTATTAATCGATTTTCTTTGAATTTGAACTTTGAGCTTTGAAATTTCAAACTTTAAATTTTAAGAAATTCGTAAATGTGAACAACTAAAGTTGAAACTGAACTGAATATAAAATATAAATTTACCGAAATTAAATCTTCGATATTTACTTTATTTACTTTATTTATAGTAATAATTGAATTGTGATCTTGAGATTTTAAAAATCGAATAATTCAAAATGAGAACTATAATTGAAATTTAGTTATTTGAATCGAATTATTTGAAATCGAACTATTGAATCGAATTGAAAGATAAATGGGAAGTCAAATCCTTTTGAATTAAGATATCGAAATTTAGTCGATTGATTTGAAACTGAAATATGATTTCCAGTTTGGTTAAATTTTGAAGAAACGATTCTAATTCCAACTATAGTATTTTAAACCATTTTATAAACTATTTTAATAATAATTACTTTTCTTTGTAGACTATTTACCTTATAACTATTTTATATTATTTAATTATTTTAAATAAACCATTTTAATAATTAAATATTTATTTTATAAACTATTTTATATTTTGACTATAGATTTTTATAAATCAGAAAATTCTAATTTAAATACAAATTATTTATTTTCAAACTATTTAAATTATATATCTAAACTAATTTAAATATATTTTTAACTATTTTAATATTCAATTTATTTTAAAGTTGTAATTGTTTCAAGATTTTAAATTGGTTTAAATGGAGATTTTATTATGAATAATATTCTATCTTGAATATTGAAATGATTTTAAGAAAATCTGATATTTTGATATGAAGTACGAACCCTTTGAAATGTAAAAGAACTGACCTGTATGAAAAATGTAAACGATTGGTTGTTAAAAAAGACCGGGATCGCCTATTACCATACTCTCTGCCAATACCGAAAACCACTTTAACAACTGTGTACGTGGTGGAGTTCCAGAATGAAGTAGGTTGATTTGGTGGCGATTACTGGATTTGAAGAAAGAGAACGATAATTGATATCCTTGACCTTCGGGTCATAATTAAAACGACTAAAACAGGGCTTACCGTGACCAAGTGGGATTATCTACCTCCATCGGCAACACTTCTTCCTTTATTACTATAGTCCCTTGGTTTGATTGATTTGATTTGATGCGCATCCGTGATTTGGGAGCATTGTTCGAGGTGGGCGGTAGTCGCGGCTATGCATTACCACCAGTCCGGGCGTGCAACTAGTATATTCATACTCTGGGCATTCCTCGTGTGCCTTGTCATATTATCCTAATCGAGCCCCCTACGATTTTGATTTAACGTTGTCGTATCAAGGCGCATCCCTATCCGCCGACGTGCTGGTGTGTTATATGCAAACTGTACGACAACTTTATAAACAGTGTAAGGGTAATAATAGTAATCCCGCTTACACTATTTTAATATTTTATATTTAACCATAGACACTATTATAGTAGCGTATTATATTATATAGATCTAATTTAATGGATCCTTAGGAGATGGAAATTCCCGTAACATCACTTAAGTTATTACACTCAAATTATCGCATGAATTTGATTTAACTAATATAAGAATATTTTTGTTCTGATCCGAGTGTTTTGTCTTTTCTTTTATGCTCGCTGAGTTTTCAGTTATTGAAGATACCATTTTGGAGATGAAGATGGAGCTCAACAAACGTATTTATTACTATATATATCCGCTGCAAATATTGGTATGTTTATGCCAGTTAACTCTGATAATCGTTGTAAGTGTATAATCAAATGTATGTTTTAACAGCTTCATGAACTATCATTTAATTATTATATTTTGTCCTTCCGCTGTGAGATTCTATGTTTGATTTTTTCTTCTTCTCTTCTTTTTCTTATATAAATCCCAATAACTATCCGTATTTTTGATTTGTTTAAGTCGACATTGAGGATCATTGTCGATTTGAACGGTCAAAAATCTCGGATGTTACAGGGCTTCACCATTACAACACTTTTTACTAGCCGAACGCTTGGGCTACCTTCATCACTGTACGCAACCATTATTATACAACATAACATTTTTCTGAATTTGTTCATGAGGGAAACCGACCGGAGTCGTAAAACCCTCCCTAGTGCACCTAGCCCGGTCCGCGAGCACCACATAAGTGGCTGATCTTAGCATATGCACCATTTTGAGTTTCGAACCCATGTCACTATTACCATGGCGCAAGGTCCTTAACCGCTGGGCTACCATTGCGGACTATTGTACAACATAACATGCTTATATATTATTCTAATATTACCTATTACTTGTAAATAAGAAGAACCAAACATCGATTAACAATCTGATATAGTACAAATAATTGAACATGAAAACAATAAGACCAAGATGACAAGATAAGGAAAACGTACTGAGCTTATATCACCAAGAGAGTGGCACAGTCATCTTTTTATAAATGACGAATCAAATGATGAGGAGGTTATACTCCATTAAACAATTTTTCCTTTTTCTTTGTCAAACATCTATGGTTAAAAATGCTAAAAAAATGATATGCATCAACTACTTTGTAAAAAAAGAAAGAGTGTAGGTCGAGGAGATTAAGAACATAGGAAAACAAAACAACCATCATGGTGGAGAGTGTACCATGGATTGCACAAAGAGATGGAATTGTATACAATGTATCAATTGCTAGTGAATTTTATTTTGTTTGGTTCTGATTTCATAATTTTTTTTCTAAACGCATCCTCTTCTAGTCATGTTATTTGGTTATTCCACACCCGTTCTCAAGCAGAACACTGAAATTAGATGGGAAAATATTAGTTTTAAAATGAAAATCAACAAAGCAGAAATCAAGCTTCTTGAAACCAAAAGGAGATTTGATCTGCAACAAATGAAGTATAGTTATTGTGAAAAATCCAATTCATTACTGAACAGGGAACTTAAAACTATTTGAGAAAGAGATTTAGAGATTGAATTGAGTGATTCTTATAATGCAAATCTTGCTGAAATTCTAAATAAAATGACAACGACGTTGATGATCAAATGCTGAAGTAGTTGAAAGATATACGATGATAAGCCATAATGGTGATCAGAGCGAATAACCAAATTAATGCAAAATGGATATTTAATTTACGTATTTCTTTGTATATTTTGGCATGGTAAGGGTGGAGATGGAAAAAGAAGTATATGGATGAGAGAATCAGATGTAAATGAGGTGAATTTTTTTTATTTAGTTTGCTTTTTTGTGGTTGAGCAGAAATTGGTTTTAGTTGCCAAGTTGATGATTACAATTCATCATCCACAGTACAAAAAAAAAAAAATTAACTACATACTAGTTAAATTAAAACATTCTTTATAAATGGTTAGCTTAGAGTTGCAAACGCATATCGTTTACTTTATAGCTATGTTTAAATATCTCATTAGAATATTCAATTATTGTTATATGCAAATGTATTATATATTCCTTAAAGTTACAACTCGAGCCTTTGAATTTATGAATGAATCAAAGCCTTGTTCTAGGTATTATTTCCTTATGTTTGCGGTCTCTTAATAAAAACAGAGTTGTTCCTACAAATTCTAGTATCTAAAACTAAATTTAAAACTAGGCCTCTGCTCACACTCTAATGACTATAAAATACATTATTTTCCCAAAAATTTGTATTAAATATTAATAATAAATATATTAATAAGGTGTTATGTTTCAGTTCTTTCATTAAATTATAGTCATCAATGGTATTGTTTAACATAGGAAACATTTACATTTCCACTACTAGTGTGCGAGTATTCTTAACTTCAGTATTGGTAATATTATCAATGTCATTCATTTTTGCGGTATTACCTATATTAAAAAAATATCTTAATTTTTGATTATTTTTAGTAAAAGATTGATTCTTGCTTTTAATAAATCTTTTGCTAGAAATAATTAAATATTAAGATTCTATTTAAGTGTAGATTATACTACTTGTTGATAAAAATGAATAAATCAAAGATAGTATATCGGCTTTGAAGTTGATCCTCACTTTAATAGTGAAGTGGTATATGTTGTTGGTGTTATAAAAAATATAATTGATTATTGTATTTTATTAAACTGACATTGTTTTTTCATTCTTTTATTTATTATTGACAATCTAAATAAATTATTTATGGCGTTTTGTATTTGGACTTATTAGAACGTGTGCAAGGGTCTTGGTTTAAACTTGTCTTTAGGTACTAAAATTATTAGCATCGATCGTGCTTCCAAGCCAATCTCTCTTTTTCAAAATTTTGTTGAAACAATGCAAAAGTTCAAAGCTAAATTATTGTAGTCTCCCTTTTTTTCTTTTTCTTTTTCTTTTTTGGTTGCATCGTAAAAATAACAAAAATCTATTTATTTTGAAACTTGTGCACTGAACTTCTTAGTAAAATATTGGTTAACATTTTTCTTTGTATAATGATATCGATTTTGTTTAGTCGGTTTTGGTATGTGTAATTTAGTTATGGTTAAATGGACTTTTGTATAAGTTTATGGTTAAAATTTTATCATGTACACTTTGATAACAAAATAGTTATATGGTATCAGTTTATGTTTATTACTCCCAAATGATCATGAAGTGAATGAATCTATGTATAGTTTATCGGAAATCACCATGTTTGGCCAATAGTGCACATAAAAATCAAGATTATTTTAACTTAATAGTAATTTTTCAATAATGACCTTAATTTTTGAATAAAATGAAATTATATTTCCTAAGATATGTTTTATTTGATTGAATTGGCATAGTTAAAGAGAAAATTTATGGAAATAAAATTTGGTTTGTTAAATCTTTTTAATAATAAAGTTTGTATGTTCCCTTTTTGATTAGGATTATATGTGTAGATTTTGATTATGAACATGCGTATTGGCAGACAAAATTTTTTGGTGTAGAATGTGTATATTTCCTTTTGGACTTTCTTTTTTGTTTAAAAGCATGCTTATTAGTTAGATATTTACTAAAATTTATACAAGATATTGTGTCATTCTCCACTTTGATTTTTTTTTTTTTTTGGTCGAGATCAAAGCCTTGAGGTAAGTTCATTAAAGGCTATAAAGTTTAGTTGTAACTCAAGCCTTGGAGATTGTGAATCAAGCAAAGCTTTATTTTTTGTTGCTACCAAATTCAAATTGTTGATGTTCGATTAGTGGTTGCATTTGATGTATTGATTTGTAATTGTTACATTTTTCTTGAGAATTTGACTTGACATTTTCACTATAAAGTAATGGATATTTCAAATATTCTTGCATGGTTATGTTTTCCCTATATACTAAAGAGAATACAATGGAGATTTTTATGTCGATTCAGCATTACCTACATTTAACCTTGTACAATTTATTGTAATTTCCTTTTAGGTTGAAACTTTTAACGGGGAAAAAGAAAATCAAATGAAATTTTGATTTTAAACTTGCAAGACACGCCCTTTAGGTATTTCAAGCTTTCGGTATGCTATTTGGATTCAAACGAGACTCGGACACACTTATGTGGATTCAAATGGGACACCAAGTACACTCATTTGAATTCAATCGGGTTACCAAACACACACCCACGTAAATTCAAACGGGATAATAAACACTTAGCATAAAAGAGAAATCCTTTTAAGATTATGGTGCGGGAGTTTTTCATACTTAACACCGAAGGATCTAACTCAGGAAATATCGTGTATAAACATAAGAATTTTATGGCAGGTTACCATCAGAGATGCTATAATACACATATAAACTCGTGGCTTTCGCTTTTCTATGGCAAATGATAAGGAGATCTGTCCACTTAAATGATTAAAGGGTTATCTCCGCTCTTGTGTATTGTCTAGATATTTCCAAAAGAACCAGAGTTTTGCTAACAAGAAAAACAATCATTTGTTTAGTGGAGCACTAGGTAAACGTGGGAGTGTACTCATAAGGATGCGCCCTTGAACCAAAACCACTAGCAAGACTAGTTATGTTTTCACTATAATACCCTACTAGCTGCGTACAATGCTTCGAAAGGATAGCTCTGATCTTTGTGTAGGAGGATACTGCTCGACATATCGGGGGAATGTAACGACCCGTGTTTTCGGCACTCAAATATATAATTTAATTTATTTAATTCAATTATTATATTTGGAATATCGATGTGATTTAATATTTAAATCGTCGTTTTAAACAAAGCTGAACTATATATATTATATATAATATAAATAGAGCTTGGAAATAGCGCTGCAGTTCGTAAATTCGAGTTTGAACTTCAACTGAGGATACGGGATTCGATATAAGTCGGATTTCTGTAAAACAAGAAACGTTGGGACCGTATTGACGATAATTTTCATATGAAAGAGAAAAATCCAGATTTCGTGTTATAGTTTGATAGTTATGGCCAAATCAAATTTTGAAATAGTCGCTATGGAAATTCGCTATTTAATTATAGGCCTTTAAAATAGCCGTTTTGCAAACGGACTCAGATTTCGACGAAATCAGTTTTATTAGAACCGTATCGCTAAATTATTATACGGTGGTGAATTGCATGGAAAACCGATGTCGTATGTGACCACGGTAGCTATAAACGCCCGTTCAATTTCTATAGCGCGTATTTAAATAAATAAAGGGATATTAGAGTGTAACTTGAGCAGACGATCGAATTAGGCCACGAAACCAGTTCCATTGAGTTCGTATCGTCGATTAGAGTCAGAATAAGTATATAGTTTGTTATTTTTAGAGACCGGAAAATTTGATGTTAAAAGGGGTATTGCGGTTCGGGGTAAAAATAGCCTACCGGGGCAACAGTCTCAGAATGCGACGAAATTAGTGCCGTTGGGTTCGTATCGAAAAGTTATTATAAGATATACAAGTTTCAAGTTGATTTGATTTATCTGGTGATCGTGGAAAAATTAAACGCGTGTTCATTTCTGGTTTTATAAAGGAAATTTTTTCATACGATTTCGGATTTCGATGAAACTTGTCCCATTGGATCCGGAATACCTTTTTACACTTAGATTGACCTTTTAATCAGAAAAACGAAAATCTTTTATGGTGATTTTGGTGTGTTACTTCGCGACGAAGTATCATTTAATAATATTTTAACCATTTGCTCCTACCTAAAGCTATCTGAACACAACTCCATTCTAAAAATATTCCGTACTGAATAAGTGCGAAATGCACGGTAGCCACCCTACATCCTTACAACCCGATACCCTTTCTTTTCAAAAGCAGGTGTATTTCCATTGTCTCCAAATTTCATTTTCGTGCCGACCAAGTTTTTCTTGGCATTGGCGACCAACAGCTGACCTATAAACTTTCTGCAAACCTACTCTAAATTGCCTTGCCACCCACGAAGTCCTCTCCTATAAAAGCCACTTTTACTCCTTCAGTTTTTTGGCGTTTGTTTTCAGAAAAGCAAACCGATTCGCTTTCAAAAAAAAAAAAAAAAAGAACAGAACAGGAAAAGGCGGAAGGAAGACAAACGAAAGGGAGTGGTCCAACTTAATTTGCACCGCCTGTATGAAATGAACGGCAGCAACCATTGATTTCTTTCTCCTAAATTTTCTTCCTATCCAATCATTTTCTAGTGAAGGTTTAAGATCAAAACTCTAGAACTCTGTGAGCTTTACATCTTCAACGGTAGAGATGAACTTTTGCGGCGTGTGGCGAACGGAATCTGGCTGTGAAGGCGTCGAGTTTCGGTGGTTGTAGCAGGTGCTAGGTGGCACCGAGATGTGTGCAACTCAGGGAGAAGGTGGGCGTTGGCTTGTACTTCGAGGTAGCACAATTCGATCTAGTTCAAGCGCAGCATGGTGGTAGCGTTTTGAATCCCTCATGATCGAAGTTGGGTTCGAGAACCCCTGGAGCAGAACGTAATAACAGAAAAAGGAAGGGGCCGATCCTTTTGGTATCCTATAAAGTGAATTACGTAATTTATCATTATAATTGCGGATTAATCATTATAATTAGAGAGGGGCATTATATTTACTAAAGCAGTAACTGGGGACTTTGATACAGGAAGGATGCCGTGCTAGTTCTGAGCAACGTTGAAATAAGAAGAAAGTCGGACATGGGAGAAGTATGGAATCGAATTTCTTATCTGAGTAAAGTAATTAACCGTTAACTAAAATTCAGTTAATAATTAAGAGGTTAAGTATGATGAGATAAATTTTAAAACAGGAATTTATCGAGCTTGGATAAGTTGGTCTGAGCCGAGAACAAGACGACATGAACAAGAATTAAAGGATAAGACCGGCTGCTGAGGGGTAATTAACGTAATCAATTATAGTGGACTTTTAAGTAGGGGAAATAAATTGTTTGAAACAAATTATATAAACCATAAATTTATATTATTGATAATTCATGACTGTGTTATCAGAATTGAACCAAACAAGCTTCATTGGAACTGTATTGCTGAGATCTATATTCTGGAGCCAGTCTGGACAGAGCTGGAATCAACTGAAATATACAGTTAAATTAAACGACTGTTTAATTTAGCTGTAACCGAACCGCAATAACTCAAGGTGAGTTAAACTCACTCAGTTACCCTTTTTATATTTTATAAATTGGGTGTTTTTATTTTGTGTGCTCTGCTTGCCAATGGTTGACTGTTTTACTAGTCATCTATTTATCTGTTAATTTAACTGATGAAATTAAACCGTGTTTAATTTCAGTGAAATACCAAATCGTTACTTTTAACGATTGATTCCAATAAAGGTGACTCACCTTGGTTGGTCACGTTTATCTATAAACGTGTTTAAATGGTTGCATTGTTTGAATTGCTTATGGTTGATGTTAAATGGTCGTTATTTAATTTATCAGTTAAACAAAACTGAACAGTCTGATTTGAGAAAAACCCTTTTGAATACAGGGAAGAACAGGTTGGAAGGATCCAACCGGATTCCTCAAATGTATTATTTATTTTCATATTCTCATATATGAACTGCCCTGTTGTATTGTTGGATTTGATATTCAACATCTGGTTGGTTTAAACCAATGGGTAATATTGGTTGGGTATTTGGCAGCGTATGGCCTATAAAATCAATCGTGTCATGAATATTGATTCACGGTCAGGTGAACTGAAAAGATGAAGTTATAAAATTTATTTTTATAACTGGAGTTGGTTTTTGAATATATTATTTTGAATAAAAGTTATAAAAGGGAAATAAATGAATATTTTATTTATTTAAGATTTTTGATTTGTTAGAAATTTATCTTATAGAATAAATGCTGATATTAGATTGATTTGAAAATATAAGATGAGAAATAAGGTCGCATAGTTACAGCTTGGTAATTGTTTTTGGTGAAGAAGAAATTTATGGAATTATTTAAATTAATTATATAATTAATTGATTTAAAGTGAGAATTTATTTGGAATCGGCTAACGAGATAATCAAATTTGAGGGAATTAAATCAACCATTTTGAATTTGAATTGATTATCAAATTAATGTGTTTTTGGATTAAATATCGTTTAAATTTAGATAAGGTTTTAAAAAAAGGGTTTAAGATAAACCAGAATATATAGATGAGTTTTCAAGATGTAAATCATTAATATTGAATTAACGTTATTTGAAATGAGATCAAGTAAAAAGGGAAATTTGAAATAAGATTTCAAAGGTGGGAAATGGTCGAACAGATTTGAAAGAAGATTGGAAATAAATGAATCTGGTTAAAGAAGTGGGTTATAGGATTGTATAACTAAACCCAAGTTGTAATGGAATGTATTTCGATATGGAAATGGGAATATTGATTTTGTGATTTCAACTGATATTCATTTGAGGATAAGAACGTTGCTTGATCAAGGTCTGAGAGGTAATTAAAATACCCCAACTTGAACAACATCGGGATTATCTGAAGCTGATATTAGTTGGCGATCGTAAAAGAGATTCATGTTAATACAATGAATGTTTGAAAGGGGGATGGAGTGGAAATTGTATATGGTTATAAAGTATTTTACTAAAGGATTATAACATAATGGTTCTGAGGTCATTAGTATATAAGAATATAGTGATTCAAGTTAGAGTTGGTCAAACATAATTATGCAGGACGAGTTGCCATCTCGTACGACTACTAGCGTAATTCGCAGGGCTGCTGATAGCCTACGGCGGTCGGATGTTTCTTGAGGGAATCAGGCGTAACCATTGTGATCACTGTGATCTAGAGTCAAGCGAATGGATGTAAGTCGAGTATTAGTTAATTCGATAGAAGTTAAACAAGTAGAGTTAATCGGTTAGAGTTAACCAGTTAAAGTTAATCAATTAGAGTTAATCGATTTGAGTTTAATCGAATTAGAGTTATTCAAATATCGTATTTTGAATGTTAAAAGAGCTAGAAGTTTTGGTTTAACAAAAGTAAATCAGTTGTTAAAGGCCAAATGGTGCTGAATACTGAGCCAGTGAACTCATTGGGTTGTCATGATTGAAACACTGATTATTTTGATAGTTAAATCACCGACTATCAAATCGGACCCATACGATTGTTGGTACGGAAAGACCGGGATCGAATTTATATTCGAAAACCATTCAGACCAACAAATACGTGAAGATATCAGAAGACGGTCGACATGGAGCATTGAAGACCGTGGATCTTCATAAGCGGAAGGATTACTTATAATCTCTGGTTTAGCGGCCCGAGATGCACTGTGATTCTGTCGTGGTTGGAATCCACGGGTTGCAAGGACTTCTCGCTACTGATCCATGGGGTGATTCCTATATTGGATGCAGTAGGAGAGTACCTTCGGTTCATCCTGTTCCTGGATGACGTATATGGACGAATGTCTGACAGAGTATTTCCAAAGGGTCACGTACGTTGATTTCTTCAAACGTACGATAGTTGTTGGCAGGGAATTGCCATTCTCTAGCTTTCAGCTAGAGTATTTTTGTGGACGTCAATTAGTGATATCTGACGGATCTGACGATGTGGCATTCAAAGTGAATGGTGATCAGATGTTCAAGAATAAACTCTGACCTCAAGCCTCATCAACCGGGAAGTGACAAAAATCGGGCAGGCAGCATGGCTATGTGGGTCGCTCCCATTAGGGTGTATGATCACCTATCTAGAGGAAGTCCTATTTGTTTCTTAATCTATGTTTCGATGCTGTCCCTTGTCGGGAGGCGGTTGCTGATCCCAACCGTCGGTGATATGCATTCGATACACTCAAGCAAAATGAGTGGTCGGTTATGTGAGGGCCGGGTTGCAAGAAGTTCTTGTTGAACCCAGTGTATTCGTCTCTAGAGATACACGATCGGCAGGTGGACCCATACCTTGTCAAGTTAGAATCCAATCTCCAATAAGCGCCTGCGGGTTTTTGATTGTATACTATATATGTGGAGCGTGAGATGCAAGCGTTCCACTAGATTCTATTTACTTGTATTTAGACACTATCATAATATCAGACAAGATATTGGTTTTCAAAAACTGTTTTGGGTTATCGTAAGGTAAAAACCGTCTGTGTTTATGTGTGGATTTGGTCTTACGATTATCCTTTTATTTCGAAAAGATTTTGAACTTTAAAATCATGATTGGATGATTCACCCTTATTACTGTGCGAGTTTATCTCACTCTGGTTCACCAGACTGACCCGGTGTTTTGTAAATGCTCGGGTTAGGCCGGGTTGTACAGGTTCAGGTTATCGACTGCTATGAAGAGACGAGCTGGAAGAGTCCAGACGTATGATATTACTACTATTCCGCTGTGTGTTGTATATGGGAACAGGCTATTATAACTGTTCCATGGTATGATGTACTCTGATACTGTAAGTATTTTAAAGCTTTCAATAAAGATTATTTTTGTATTATATTTTGTTCCGCTGCGATGTGAGACTCTGTGTGGTGTTCTTCTTCTTCTTCTATTCTAATATTTCTTTCTTTCTTATCTCACCCTCTAACTTCTTTCTATTGATGATCTGGAATGTTCGATGTCTGAATGGTCAACATGGTAGTTTGATGTTGATTTACGGAGTCGAAAATCCCGGTTCGTTACAGTGGTATCAGAGCTTAAGGTTAAGTGATTACCTTGGCTCTGTGGCGTGACTCAGTAGAGATGGGGTTAGTAATACCCTAGATTGAGTTTGAGTGTATATATATGAGCGCGTATTTGTAAATTGATATAAAAACTGTTTATATTGTGTTGATTGGTTTGTCAAGTAGTTTATGAATTCTGGTCGATACAGTAATGCAAACTGTGTCGATAAGTGTTTCTAAACTCTTGAACAGAATAATTCGACACAGTATGTTTTTGAAAGAGGGTAAATGAAATAATTTTACCCAAATTATATTTTGATATAAAAGAATGATTAATATTTGGAGTATTATAGTATATTGGATGTGTTATAATGGAATGGTTATGTAAGTAACCAATCAGAATTCCTATGGATATAATATATGGAATCAGATGAATTAAATCTGAAGATAAATCAGAATTTAGATTGAAATTGTGAAAACTTAAAAAAGCGTGAAAAGAATTTTGGATTAAATATATGGGAATTTTAAGATCCTGGGAGATTTTAAATTTGGTTTACAAGCATCGTGAATGATATTTTGAAATAAATTTCAAAATGGAAGTGTTTAAATATGGTTTGATAAGTGATATAGTATTGAACTCACTTCGATCACTGGAAAATAATTCTGATGATGACGGTCGCATCATCAGTGTTCATTTTCGAGTTCTAAGTGACGGATTACTACCAAGGGTTTTGTTTTGAATTGCTTTGAGAAAGACAAGTTTGAATCCTGAAAAAGATTATTTGATTTTTGTAAGAACTGAACTATTTAGAAACTCCCAGGAAAATTGTTTGAACAAGGCAAAATTAAATAGAAATTGTGAAAGCAAATATGAATTGAATTGAAACAAATTAATTAGAAATTGAATCGGGAGATAATATATTGAGTAGAATCAGATTTGAATTGTGAGACAGGGATCTGAAATGGTGTTGGACTGATAAGTTAAGAGATGAAATTGATAATGGATGAGGATTGAGCTAAGAATGGGATTTGGCTTGGATGTGTGAAGAATGTGGTTTTGAGGATAAAATTGGAATTTTGTTGGAAATGCAATTGTATATGCTGACAGAGTAGCAGACGGACAAGATATAATGATATGCCGACAAAAAGGTACACGTTTACTTTTATATGGATTTGGTGATTTATGGGCCTATTTGGCAAGCCGCTTGGCTGTTTTATTTTCTTTTGGATTGGAGAAGGCCTAGAAAGGGCGAGTTGTGGTTGTACCAATTGAGCCGTACAGAGGAGGTACTGGCGAAATTTTTCGGAAATATAATGTGTTAGAAAATTTTCAATATTTTTGAAAATATCTATATACAGTATTGAATTGATTTTGATTTAAAATAAATTGAATTTGGAAATAAATGAGTTTATGACGTTTTTCTTACCTTAGCAATTTCGAGGACGAAATTATTTTAAGGGGGGAAGAATGTAACGACCCGTGTTTTCGGCACTCAAATATATAATTTAATTTATTTAATTCAATTATTATATTTGGAATATCGATGTGATTTAATATTTAAATCGTCGTTTTAAACAAAGCTGAACTATATATATTATATATAATATAAATAGAGCTTGGAAATAGCGCTGCAGTTCGTAAATTCGAGTTTGAACTTCAACTGAGGATACGGGATTCGATATAAGTCGGATTTCTGTAAAACAAGAAACGTTGGGACCGTATTGACGATAATTTTCATATGAAAGAGAAAAATCCAGATTTCGTGTTATAGTTTGATAGTTATGGCCAAATCAAATTTTGAAATAGTCGCTATGGAAATTCGCTATTTAATTATAGGCCTTTAAAATAGCCGTTTTGCAAACGGACTCAGATTTCGACGAAATCAGTTTTATTAGAACCGTATCGCTAAATTATTGTACGGTGGTGAATTGCATGGAAAACCGATGTCGTATGTGACCACGGTAGCTATAAACGCCCGTTCAATTTCTATAGCGCGTATTTAAATAAATAAAGGGATATTAGAGTGTAACTTGAGCAGACGATCGAATTAGGCCACGAAACCAGTTCCATTGAGTTCGTATCGTCGATTAGAGTCAGAATAAGTATATAGTTTGTTATTTTTAGAGACCAGAAAATTTGGTGTTAAAAGGGGTATTGCGGTTCGGGGTAAAAATAGCCTACCGGGGCAACAGTCTCAGAATGCGACGAAATTAGTGCCGTTGGGTTCGTATCGAAAAGTTATTATAAGATATACAAGTTTCAAGTTGATTTGATTTATCTGGTGATCGTGGAAAAATTAAACGCGTGTTCATTTCTGGTTTTATAAAGGAAATTTTTTCATACGATTTCGGATTTCGATGAAACTTGTCCCATTGGATCCGGAATACCTTTTTACACTTAGATTGACCTTTTAATCAGAAAAACGAAAATCTTTTATGGTGATTTTGGTGTGTTACTTCGCGACGAAGTATCATTTAATAATATTTTAACCATTTGCTCCTACCTAAAGCTATCTGAACACAACTCCATTCTAAAAATATTCCGTACTGAATAAGTGCGAAATGCACGGTAGCCACCCTACATCCTTACAACCCGATACCCTTTCTTTTCAAAAGCAGGTGTATTTCCATTGTCTCCAAATTTCATTTTCGTGCCGACCAAGTTTTTCTTGGCATTGGCGACCAACAGCTGACCTATAAACTTTCTGCAAACCTACTCTAAATTGCCTTGCCACCCACGAAGTCCTCTCCTATAAAAGCCACTTTTACTCCTTCAGTTTTTTGGCGTTTGTTTTCAGAAAAGCAAACCGATTCGCTTTCAAAAAAAAAAAAAAAAAAGAACAGAACAGGAAAAGGCGGAAGGAAGACAAACGAAAGGGAGTGGTCCAACTTAATTTGCGCCGCCTGTATGAAATGAACGGCAGCAACCATTGATTTCTTTCTCCTAAATTTTCTTCCTATCCAATCATTTTCTAGTGAAGGTTTAAGATCAAAACTCTAGAACTCTGTGAGCTTTACATCTTCAACGGTAGAGATGAACTTTTGCGGCGTGTGGCGAACGGAATCTGGCTGTGAAGGCGTCGAGTTTCGGTGGCTGTAGCAGGTGCTAGGTGGCACCGAGATGTGTGCAACTCAGGGAGAAGGTGGGCGTTGACTTGTACTTCGAGGTAGCACAATTCGATCTGGTTCAAGCGCAGCATGGTGGTAGCGTTTTGAATCCCTCATGATCGAAGTTGGGTTCGAGAACCCCTGGAGCAGAACGTAATAACAGAAAAAGGAAGGGGCCGATCCTTTTGGTATCCTATAAAGTGAATTACGTAATTTATCATTATAATTGCGGATTAATCATTATAATTAGAGAGGGGCATTATATTTACTAAAGCAGTAACTGGGGACTTTGATACAGGAAGGATGCCGTGCTAGTTCTGAGCAACGTTGAAATAAGAAGAAAGTCGGACATGGGAGAAGTATGGAATCGAATTTCTTATCTGAGTAAAGTAATTAACCGTTAACTAAAATTCAGTTAATAATTAAGAGGTTAAGTATGATGAGATAAATTTTAAAACAGGAATTTATCGAGCTTGGATAAGTTGGTCTGAGCCGAGAACAAGACGACATGAACAAGAATTAAAGGATAAGACCGGCTGCTGAGGGGTAATTAACGTAATCAATTATAGTGGACTTTTAAGTAGGGGAAATAAATTGTTTGAAACAAATTATATAAACCATAAATTTATATTATTGATAATTCATGACTGTGTTATCAGAATTGAACCAAACAAGCTTCATTGGAACTGTATTGCTGAGATCTATATTCTGGAGCCAGTCTGGACAGAGCTGGAATCAACTGAAATATACAGTTAAATTAAACGACTGTTTAATTTAGCTGTAACCGAACCGCAATAACTCAAGGTGAGTTAAACTCACTCAGTTACCCTTTTTATATTTTATAAATTGGGTGTTTTTATTTTGTGTGCTCTGCTTGCCAATGGTTGACTGTTTTACTAGTCATCTATTTATCTGTTAATTTAACTGATGAAATTAAACCGTGTTTAATTTCAGTGAAATACCAAATCGTTACTTTTAACGATTGATTCCAATAAAGGTGACTCACCTTGGTTGGTCACGTTTATCTATAAACGTGTTTAAATGGTTGCATTGTTTGAATTGCTTATGGTTGATGTTAAATGGTCGTTATTTAATTTATCAGTTAAACAAAACTGAACAGTCTGATTTGAGAAAAACCCTTTTGAATACAGGGAAGAACAGGTTGGAAGGATCCAACCGGATTCCTCAAATGTATTATTTATTTTCATATTCTCATATATGAACTGCCCTGTTGTATTGTTGGATTTGATATTCAACATCTGGTTGGTTTAAACCAATGGGTAATATTGGTTGGGTATTTGGCAGCGTATGGCCTATAAAATCAATCGTGTCATGAATATTGATTCACGGTCAGGTGAACTGAAAAGATGAAGTTATAAAATTTATTTTTATAACTGGAGTTGGTTTTTGAATATATTATTTTGAATAAAAGTTATAAAAGGGAAATAAATGAATATTTTATTTATTTAAGATTTTTGATTTGCTAGAAATTTATCTTATAGAATAAATGCTGATATTAGATTGATTTGAAAATATAAGATGAGAAATAAGGTCGCATAGTTACAACTTGGTAATTGTTTTTGGTGAAGAAGAAATTTATGGAATTATTTAAATTAATTATATAATTAATTGATTTGAAGTGAGAATTTATTTGGAATCGGCTAACGAGATAATCAAATTTGAGGGAATTAAATCAACCATTTTGAATTTGAATTGATTATCAAATTAATGTGTTTTTGGATTAAATATCGTTTAAATTTAGATAAGGTTTTAAAAAAAGGGTTTAAGATAAACCAGAATATATAGATGAGTTTTCAAGATGTAAATCATTAATATTGAATTAACGTTATTTGAAATGAGATCAAGTAAAAAGGGAAATTTGAAATAAGATTTCAAAGGTGGGAAATGGTCGAACAGATTTGAAAGAAGATTGGAAATAAATGAATCTGGTTAAAGAAGGGGGTTATAGGATTGTATAACTAAACCCAAGTTATAATGGAATGTATTTCGATATGGAAATGGGAATATTGATTTTGTGATTTCAACTGATATTCATTTGAGGATAAGAACGTTGCTTGATCAAGGTCTGAGAGGTAATTAAAATACCCCAACTTGAACAACATCGGGATTATCTGAAGCTGATATTAGTTGGCGATCGTAAAAGAGATTCATGTTAATACAATGAATGTTTGAAAGGGGGATGGAGTGGAAATTGTATATGGTTATAAAGTATTTTACTAAAGGATTATAACATAATGGTTCTGAGGTCATTAGTATATAAGAATATAGTGATTCAAGTTAGAGTTGGTCAAACATAATTATGCAGGACGAGTTGCCATCTCGTACGACTGCTAGCGTAATTCGCAGGGCTGCTGATAGCCTACGGCGGTCGGATGTTTCCTGAGGGAATCAGGCGTAACCATTGTGATCACTGTGATCTAGAGTCAAGCGAATGGATGTAAGTCGAGTATTAGTTAATTCGATAGAAGTTAAACAAGTAGAGTTAATCGGTTAGAGTTAACCAGTTAAAGTTAATCAATTAGAGTTAATCGATTTGAGTTTAATCGAATTAGAGTTATTCAAATATCGTATTTTGAATGTTAAAAGAGCTAGAAGTTTTGGTTTAACAAAAGTAAATCAGTTGTTAAAGGCCAAATGGTGCTGAATACTGAGCCAGTGAACTCATTGGGTTGTCATGATTGAAACACTGATTATTTTGATAGTTAAATCACCGACTATCAAATCGGACCCATACGATTGTTGGTACGGAAAGACCGAGATCGAATTTATATTCGAAAACCATTCTGACCAACAAATACGTGAAGATATCAGAAGACGGTCGACATGGAGCATTGAAGACCGTGGATCTTCATAAGCGGAAGGATTACTTATAATCTCTGGTTTAGCGGCCCGAGATGCACTGTGATTCTATCGTGGTTGGAATCCACGGGTTGCAAGGACTTCTCGCTACTGATCCATGGGGTGATTCCTATATTGGATGCAGTAGGAGAGTACCTTCGGTTCATCCTGTTCCTGGATGACGTATATGGACGAATGTCTGACAGAGTATTTCCAAAGGGTCACGTACGTTGATTTCTTCAAACGTACGATAGTTGTTGGCAGGGAATTGCCATTCTCTAGCTTTCAGCTAGAGTATTTTTGTGGACGTCAATTAGTGATATCTGACGGATCTGACGATGTGGCATTCAAAGTGAATGGTGATCAGATGTTCAAGAATAAACTCTGACCTCAAGCCTCATCAACCGGGAAGTGACAAAAATCGGGCAGGCAGCATGGCTATGTGGGTCGCTCCCATTAGGGTGTATGATCACCTATCTAGAGGAAGTCCTATTTGTTTCTTAATCTATGTTTCGATGCTATCCCTTGTCGGGAGGCGGTTGCTGATCCCAACCGTCGGTGATATACATTCGATACACTCAAGCGAAATGAGTGGTCGGTCATGTGAGGGCCGGGTTGCAAGAAGTTCTTGTTGAACCCAGTGTATTCGTCTCTAGAGATACACGATCGGCAGGTGGACCCATACCTTGTCAAGTTAGAATCCAATCTCCAATAAGCGCCTGCGGGTTTTTGATTGTATACTATATATGTGGAGCGTGAGATGCAAGCGTTCCACTAGATTCTATTTACTTGTATTTAGACACTATCATAATATCAGACAAGATATTGGTTTTCAAAAACTGTTTTGGGTTATCGTAAGGTAAAAACCGTCCGTGTTTATGTGTGGATTTGGTCTTACGATTATCCTTTTATTTCGAAAAGATTTTGAACTTTAAAATCATGATTGGATGATTCACCCTTATTACTTTGCGAGTTTATCTCACTCTGGTTCACCAGACTGACCCGGTGTTTTGTAAATGCTCGGGTTAGGCCGGGTTGTACAGGTTCAGGTTATCGACTGCTATGAAGAGACGAGCTGGAAGAGTCCAGACGTATGATATTACTACTATTCCGCTGTGTGTTGTATATGGGAACAGGCTATTATAACTGTTCCATGGTATGATGTACTCTGATACTGTAAGTATTTTAAAGCTTTCAATAAAGATTATTTCTGTATTATATTTTGTTCCGCTGCGATGTGAGACTCTGTGTGGTGTTCTTCTTCTTCTTCTATTCTAATATTTCTTTCTTTCTTATCTCACCCTCTAACTTCTTTCTATTGATGATCTGGAATGTTCGATGTCTGAATGGTCAACATGGTAGTTTGATGTTGATTTACGGAGTCGAAAATCCCGGTTCGTTACAGGGAACCTCCATGAAAACCGTATATATTTTGTGCATGCATCATGTCCGTTTTTGATTATATTCCTAGTATTGTTGTGATGTACACTAATTAACATCATGACTATATGTTTATTAGTACTTTCATCCTTTGACATAACTATGATATCACTATATTTTGATATGAAATGGTTTGCTGATCGTAAGGTAAAAACCTGCTTATGTGCAGCATGGCCTTACGATACGTCAATTTTGATAACGTAAAAAGCTCATTTATAAGTGTTTTCTCACGCTTGAATTAGATGATCCGCATGTTATTTCATTATAAAATTTGGGTTGGATCGAGCACATTGACATATTAGATTTGGAGCTTCTGTGATAAGCTGGATGCCAAGACGCACTCTTGTACTTATATTATTTAAAAATATCATTGTTGTTGTTATTTATCAATGTTTGTGAGAGCATATTATTATTAATGTCCATAATGATTTATAGTTTAATACTATGATGTATCTCTATTTTGTTGTACGTTTAAAATTCTTTCTGTTAGTAAAGATTATTGTATATTTTAGATTATTTATTCCATCGTGAGATTTTGTTTTGTATCTTCTTCCTTTTCCCCCCAAACAATCCTTCTTTTTCAGTGCTTGAATGTATGGTATGTTAATACTGTGAATATATTAGTGTCGACTTTTAAAGGTGGAAAAAGGGAGTCGTTGCAACTAGAGTCAACGAAGGCTTTAGGGTCATGCATCATAAGGTCCGAAGCTCCATTGTGAAAAAGGTAAGAATTAGTACCAGTTGCTATATTTTGCACGATGTAGTTCGGACATGATGAATTGTTCTGTGACTTAGCACAGATCTTGGACCTCGGACCTTGGTTTGCTCATTGTTTATTACGTTGACTATATTAGGAGCTTTGACAAGCTTGTGGCTTAGTCTCTAGGTCTCATTGGATATTTGAGTTTGATAGTTCTAGCTCTGAAATCTTACTTGATTAATTTGATTCGTTTGAACGTGGCTAGGTCAAAAGACCGGATAACAAAAACTAAGGTGCTTTGCGAGAATAGATCTTGGGTTAGCTCGTGATAATCAACATGTGTTTAGATTTAGAATTTTTAGAATTTCTTTATAATTTTGATTTTAAGGAACTTATGTAGAGATTCAAAATATAAAATAATCCCCTCTCAGAAAAAGATTTAAAAAATACTATATGTTTTAGCTTAAAACAAAATGCAATAAATTGCACTTTCAAGAATTGCGGATGTTCGTTGTTTAAGCTGAAAATATTTGATAAATCTTGAATTGCATATATCAACAATCAAAAATGCGGACTTTCATACTAAAATGCAAACTAACTAAAATAAAAATTACAAATTTCTACAGAAAAAGTGCATGGTATTGTAAAAAAAATAAATTCTTGCAATTTTTCATAAAAAAATAAAAGAGAACTTAGTTTTGATCATAAAATCTTGCAATTGAGTTCAAAATTTGTTTCAAAAGAAAATTTGAAAATTAAACTAAGCGTGTAATTTAGAACATGTTTCTGATGATTATTTCATATGTATCAAACTTGAAAATTGGATGCAAATCCTAGTTTTAGTATACATTTTTTTGGCCAGACCGACAGGTTTTTATAGCGACCATAAACACTTAATATTATAACAAACACTAATTACAAATATTATAGGAGTTTGGCAGATTACCAAACTACATTTGGTTTTTAAGGTAAACCGTCCATCACATATACAGTTTTTAAAGTGATTCGTCCACTGCAACCAATCTAGATGACAGAACTGGAGTTAGACACTATTTCAAAACTACATAAAGGTTTCAAACTCCACGCAAGGAGTTAGTTACAGTTACTATCACAAGCATAGAATAACAATTAGTATTATATGAACAACAACACAAATAACACAAGATAGCTACAGCAATGCAGCTCCACTACATCAAACTTTCATTAGTCAATATGACATGATATGTGAACTGCACATCCAACTCATCCAATAAGAGACTACATTTCACTATACTTGCTCAGGCAAGGACACCAAACCAAGCTATACAGACCTAAACAAAAAGCAATAACATGACTATCACAAAAACAGCTTGCAAAACAATCCACCACTAACTGCACCTAAAAAAAACATCCCCAAAGTGAAGCTTCACCATCAACGACCCGATAGATTAGTGTTCAGAACAACATCAATACTTGCAGAAGGAAACATGATTACATGAGACTTCGACATAGCATACAAAAGAATGTGACATGAACCGAAACTTTGACATAGCAAACAAAGCATCTGACATGATATAGTACCATACCTAAGGGCATTAATAAAAGTAGGAGATGGAACTAAAGAAAGGAAACAACACCAAACTATCAACAAGAACCCATAACAAGCGCCAACACTGAACTCGTGGCAAGAAGGTGTTGCATTAACAAAGAAGCATAACCATCACCCCAAGACAACACTACCTAAGAGGACTTCCATCAGTGCATAAGCTTCAAGCGAACCACCACCTGCTATAGGCGGCAGCTCAACTTGGAGTTCAACACATATCTCTAATCTCCCAACTCACACAACATAACTTCCTTCCACCCAAAACCAAACTACACATCCATCAACTCGTGCACCTTTAAGACGACAACCAAAGAACATTGACTTACGAACTCCACAAATTACACCAACACAGACCAACACAACAAATCCAGAGTGACCAAACAATCTATACAAACGTTCACTAAGCTAGGGATAAAGCACAACTACCCCGAAGCATACTCGATAAATAAAAGAAATCAGGTGCAAGCCATACCGAATATGGAGGAAGGTTTAGTCACGAGGCAACTCAAAGAGCACGACCAGATGGTGCACCCAGGGAACTCTACGAAGGTGTCGAAACTTGCACAACCCAACAAGTCGAACCACAACCAGAAAATTGGCACAACACTGCGGTCAAAACCTACACAGGATAACACCAAAAAACACCGACCAATTCCACCTGACAAAAGCCAAACAATGCAGGACATAAATTTGTCGTGCAATGACTCACACTACACCATATATGCAAATTAGGCTGTGTTTTGGACCGTATCTAATGTAATTTGGATATTTATAATTTAATTTCAACTACCACAATAATACTAACATTATTTTTAATATGTTACACATCACAATCACAATACACAAATCTCCAAACCATCCATATAAATAAATACTCAACTACCCAATTCCATTTACAACGCCACAAATGTCCATCTGCAGAGTATGAAAGCGAGTGTTGCTAATATCCATACATCGCTTCTATTTCAAATGATTTGTGTAGAGTTCTTGTGTTGAACCCTAAAAATAAATAACATAACAAAAATAATTTTAGTGAGAGAGTTCTCACATTAGGTTCCACTCCGCCATTCTTTATTGATGATTGTTTTTAATAAAATTAAACACGACGTTTAATTTTATCAGAAATTCCAACAACTCATGTTTCAGTCCAGGTTTGTTCCATGGCGTGGTGTCCAACTCCGTGATTCCAACGCATGATGTTTCGATGAATTATGCTTCCATATTAATGATATAAAATCATTTTAAGTTTACACATACATTTATTTGAATTAATTACATCATTAATGGTTTAATTACAATCATTAGCACTTAAATCAGGTTATTAGAATTTTGTAAACCCTCATTTACGTTTCCAGTAGAAGCTCCCTTTGCCTTTATCGCTGCCCCAACCACTAGGCTACGCCGAAACGTCGACCACACCCACCGCCTGTCCCCCGCTCTGTCATGAACCAGCGTCGACCAACCTTGCCACCTAAAAATCCTCCGTCGTCATGAATGGATCAAACCCAAAATCCAACCTCCCTCAGTTGACCGGAGGTTAACTCATCGCCACCGTGGGTAGCCCAGTCCCTTCTGCCCCCAACGCCACCAGTCTAGTGTCGGTAGCCACCACAATAACCCATAAACCGCATCTAATACATTGCAAAAATTTCGTCGCCTCCGTGCTTTGATGATCGAGCCATGACCACCGATGAGCTCCCCTCCCCGTGTCGATCATCTTTGTCGCTGAACTCCGAACCCAATAACGCCTGGATTGGCTGATTGATTCTTGGTCGTTCGTGATGGTTAGGGTAAATGGCGGCTCAGAGGGTTGATTAGAAAAACATATATATATATATACTTATATTTAATATTATTTTAATTTTAATATTAGTGGTTTATTGCCCCAAACTCCAAATCAAACTCAAGAACTGTCGCCCCTAGCTAAATATCCCCATTACTAACACAATGGGATATGTTTCGTAAGCCAATTCGATTGTTTCGATCAATTTTCATCAAAATTAAAATATAAATCAATATATTGAATTTTAAACGTACATTTTAATTTACCGAGGCCACATACTGACTCCTAAAATTACAGAAAAATTAAATCTAGCTATATTTTGACGATACGGTCCTAAAAAACTAGTTTCATCGAATATGGAGATCGTTTGAAAAATGACATTTTTAACTAGTCGATTAAATTCAAACTGAAATTCACAACACGTTTGAATTTACCACGCCTACATATTAATTTCAAAAATTATGAAATTTGAAACCTAAAAATAATTTGGCATTCCGGATCCAACAAAAGTGGTTTCATCGAAAACGGAGGTCGTTTGCAAAATGGCTATTTTTAAGGGCTATATATTAATATATATATAAATTAAATAGGGACTATTTTAAATTTTAAACTGGACGTAACTTACAATTTATATTATGAAATCTGAATTTTTCACATTCATTAGAAAGATATAATTTAACAGATTCAAATGTTTCTTGTTTTACTGAAATTCGATTTATATTGAATTCTGTACATTCATTTGAAATTAAAAATTAAATTTTCAAACTATCGCGCCATTTCGAGTTCGTTTTATAAAAAATATAAATTTATACGTTCTAACTTTGATTTAAATAAATTTCAAATCGTATTATTTAAAATGAATCGTTTTAAATATTCAAAATCCATTAAAATAGCAAAAATAAAATTTTTAAATTGGCTCTGAATTTCTAGTTTGATACAGCATGGCTCTAAGCCGTATTAAATAGTGGCGTGTTTAAATATTGGATACGACCTTAAGCCGTATCAAAATCAAAATTTGATACGACTCTAAGTCGTATCTAAGTACAAATAGATACGGCAATTAACCGTATCTCAATGCAAATAACATACGACTTTAAACTATATCTAAATTATTACCAGATACGAATATAAACCGTATCTAAATTATCTATAGATACGAATATATACAAAAGAAGTAAATATCATGCAAACTCTATTTGACAAATTATAAAAGTAAACGAAACAATTGTACGAAATATTTCATACCAATCCAACAACATATATATAATGATACATGTTATTTCATTACATTACAATAAAGAAGGTACATGTTGTTTCATTACATTATAATAAAGAAGATGCATGTTGTTTCATTACATTACAATAAAGAAGATACATACCACTGTTTCGTATATAATGTTTCATAATTATAATAAAGAAGGTAAACTCGGTATTTTAGCAACTTCGGCGACCACTCTCCGCTTTTTAACTTCGGCGATCGACCACTTTGATCCACAACTAATCCATTCACCAAGATAAAGGTTTTAACTTTCTAGTTAAGAATTTACTGGGTGATCAATCGGATGGATGCATTTTAGCTCATGCACCTGGGTCAGGTATTCATGCCAACTTATGCATTTAACTAAGCACCAGGACTAGCAAAGAGGATAATATCAAGTGTCATATGCTGCTTCATTAAACCTTAGGAAAAAGCATTTGATACTTGATATTATCCCCTTTGCTAGTCCCGGCGCTTAGTTAAATGCATAAGTTAGGATAAAATATCTAACCCAGCGACGTGAGCTAAAGTGCATCCACCTGGTGAATCACCAGTAATTCTTAACCAGAGAGTTAAAGCCTTCACTGGTGGGTCACCAGTACATTCTTAACCAGAATAGACATGCATCATTTTCGTCTACTACTTGCAACCTAATTTGCATTAGAACAATGAGTCAGAATATACATATACAACACACACACACATACACTGCACACATGATTAAGGTATATAGTGCACATACACAACACACACATATACATATACAACACACACACACACACACACACTCTTGTATATAGTGCAACATGTGTGATATGATCAACACATGATCAAGGTCAAGAGCACAAAGGCTAGTGAGAACATGCAACAACCCAGTTAAAATTTCAAATGCAAGGCACCACACTCAAGTGATCAAGTCAAAGTCAGAGAGAACCAAAATAATATATGCAAGCTGCCACAAAATTGGCATAACAAGAGCAACATACAAATGGATCAGAGGTGCATCAAATTACATGCACAAAACAAGACATGGAATATCACAAATAACTTAAGTGCACATATACACAAAGCAAGCATGCATGAACAAGACGCAAGGCAGGCATGAGTTCACAACAACATATACACACTGGCTCAACCAACAACATGTGCAACATGCACAAGTGCGTGGACAAAGGAAGTTAAAGTTAAGATAACAACATGTGCAAATGTCAAGTGCACAACAACATATAATATAGAAACTAGAGATCACCAAAAAAATACATGCAAATCGAGTTGGTCAAAGGTACAAGACTGGGTGCATATGGCAAAGCATAGCCAGGTTAAAGCTCAAAGCAAAACTAGAAATGGCACGCATAACACAGTGGCATACATTGGAGATGTGTACACAAGTATGTACAAAATTGCATACCCAACAGCAAGCCTACCACAAGGCAGTTTTCAAGACCAAACAACATGCACAATTGTTAAGTGTAGCAATATAGTTCAGGAAAGTGGTAATTACACAAGAATGCCAAGTACAACATGAGTTTCGGGTTCGATCAACATGCACAAGTGTGAAAGAATGGAAACATCGTGCAAGAAAAAGGGGAGACTTGTTTTTGAATTCGAGCAAGAATATACGAAACATTACAAAACTATGACAATACCCAATTCAAACCCAATAACACAATAGCAGCGTGAATTCAAGGTAGACAAGCACATGCACATATCTATCATTTATATTTTTGAACCAAGGCAAGGAAATTCAAATTAAACTCAATTTAAACCCAATTCAAATTCAAATTAAACCATGAGCTAATACTCACCTTCAGTGGCGACGAGAAAGATGGACAGCGGTGGACTAAAAGTTCGTCGGTCAGCTGAAGGTAGCGCGAGCTGACGAGAAAGATGGACAGCGGTGTATTAGGGTTGTAAATTTTGTACGAACGTCCGACGGTCGTTTGTGTCCATGACCGAAATACGTCCGTCCGATTATCAATTAGGACACGAGTAAGGACAACAAAATTTGTACGAGAAACAATCATGTCCGGTCCGTGTTCGTTCGAATTCGTCTGAATTCCTTGTAATTCGGTATATAGTTGAGAGAAAATCTAATTAAATGTACAAAATGTAATAAAATAGCCATGTCCGACTGGGTCCGTTCGTGCCCGTGTCCGAAAAACATATGTCCGTGTCCGAAAAACATATGTCCGTGTCCGACCGATTTTACTTAGGACACGAATTAGGACAACAAAATTTGTCCGAGAAAAATTTCGTCCGGTCCATGTTCGGTCCGATTTTTTTTAGGATAGAAACTGAACACACCTCCGTCCGGTCCGACCGATTTACACCCCTAGGTGGATGGTTTATTGACAAAGCGGTGCGCCGAGTTCAAAAACCCTAATTTGGATTTTCGGTCACCATGCAAATTAAAAAGATGGAAGCTAGTCGAAAGTTTTGAAGTGTCAAAGCAAGATGGTGCCGGAAAGAAAATAACGGGAGGAAAAAATATGATACGGATTTCTTACGGCCCAAAGCCAATCAAATGAACTGATCCGGAGTTTTGTTGATGTACGGTTAGATCTTACGTGTTTGGGGAGGTGCGGATCACCAAGAGGAAAGTTGACACAGCTATGAGTAGTATCAAATTTGATAAGGCTAAAAGCATCATCAAATCTCTGCACCTCGTGTGTCAAATTTGCTGTTTTGGTGCAGTGTCAGGACAAAATCGCTTGGAAACCTTGTGTTGCAAATTATAAGAATATGGGCAGCATGGAAGTCGCGAAAACAGTACTGCGCAGGGTACGATTAGGAGTTAGTGATAGCCTGGGAGGGATACCATGCTACGACAAAGAAGGGATGCCTGGAGAAGGATCGAGTACAAGGAAGGTAGAAGGGGAGGTAAATCGATAAAGAAAAGGGAACTTGGAGAAAAGTGGCTCAGATTTGACTTGGACGAGATCTGAAAAATAAGGTTCGGTGGAGGCACCCACGCATGCGAAAACAAAACAGAGAGGGAAGAGGAGAAAAGAGTTGGTGGATCGATATGCAATAGAGAGAAAATGAAAGAGGAAAAGTAGGAGAATGTGAAGAAAAGGTAGAAAAAGGAATTCGCTTTGTCTACCTTAACGGGTGAAACACCGAACAGTTTCCACTGTGTATGTTTTGATTTAGTTTAATTTACCACTATAAATGCATATACTTTTGTGCGTCCAATAAGTTATGATGTTTAGTTTCTGTATAAAAAATATATAATGTGGTAAAGTAATTTTATTACGATAATTTGTTTTTACTATGAACGATATAAGTGAAAAATTACTATTCGTCACAGACACTTTTATTTAAATCAGTCTTGTTGATGGAAAATGGTACAAATCGACAGTGAGATTCTGTTAATAGGTGGTCACAAAAATGGTGATGGTGAATGTTACAAATTGCCAACGATATTTCATTGACAGGAAAATGATCACAAGGACAAAACTTAAGGCTTTTTTAACCATAAGGACAACACATTAAAATTTTAATCACAAGGACAATATACTAATTAATTTTTAAAAACATAATTTGTGCACACTGTTTCGTTTTACACCGTCAATTTTCTCCGACGAATATCTCGTTCACGAGATCGCAAAAATCAATCAAATGCATAATTGATCGCACAATTTTCAAAAACATAATTGATCGCATAAATCAGATCAAAAATTCGATCATGCGCATATTGTTTGGGAAATCGATTTCGAGATTAGGTTAAAATCTGATAGCATCGATTGAAATTTTTTTGGGGATTATTTTTTTAATTCAACATTAACTATTTCGAATTGGTTGTTTTTGTTTCTATTCATGATTCATGGCTTCTAATGGTTCTTTAAGCTGGTATCGGTTTAAATTTTTCTTTTTTGAATAGCTGGGTATCAGTTTTATATTTTTTCAGGTATCAGTTTTGTTTAATTAAATTGTTTTATATTCGTTTGTTGTGTTTTTGATGTTGTATTTATTTTTTAGTTGTATTGTTGCATTATCTTGGTATTAAAATCGAACTTGTTTATTCTTTAATCAATTATAATGTGATATAAATAGTTTTTGTGTTATTTAAAAAAAAACAATTTAGCAGTTTTTATGTATCAGTTTTGTATTTTTCTAGGTATCAGTTTTACTGTAATAACTGTTTTATGTTTATGTTCATTCTTATTTTAAAAAGCGTTATTGTATAGTTGTACTGTTGCATTACCTATGTATTCTAGTCGAAATATTATTGTTTTATTCAATCAAAATGTTAAAAGTAGTATCAGTTTTAATGTTGTACTATGTACTGTAGTTATCTTTTTTTTTTTTAAATGTAATCATTTGCTGATTGCATTTTATTTCTATTATGTCTTTTGTAGTGTTGATAGTAGTCTTCTTGTATTGTTTGAGTTCAATGATTTTACTATGAGTACTCGGTTGTATTTTGATTGTTCAGTGTATGAATTGAAGAATGAACTTTGTAGTTATTGGTCCCAATTAACTCCTTTATCAATTGAAATTAGTTATTTCCTTTAGAACAAAGTTTTTTCATTACAACAGCAAATGTATCAATTTTGAACATCAATGGTATTAGTTTTGTCTCTGTTAATATTTTTTCAGTTTTGATACCCATTTAGCAAAGAAAACATAATAAAATTGATACCCATTTAACTCAGTTCCGATAACCACAGTTAAAAAACTGATACCTACATATATATAACTGATACTGATAAACTGCTATAAGGTTTTAAAGGAAAACTAATACAAAAAATGCTTACATCAGAGGTTGATTGATTAAAACAAAATAACTTCAATTGAGTTAGATAGTTAATGTAACAGTATAAATACAAAATTCATACAGCACAAAAATTATAAGAACAAAAGCAAAACATAGTTAATATAGAAAAACTGATACCTATAAAAATAGTAAACTGATACCTATAAACTGTTGGAATCGAATGAAAAAAATAAAACTGATACCACTTTTCATTCAAAACTGATACTGCATTTCTGTGAAGTTAGCAACAGAGAATAAACTGATAAAAATCATTCAACAAATTCATAATCCTTATTTCACATGTAAGTATCAATTTTCTAATCATGTAAGAATCATTTTTTAATGTCTACATGAACTTGGTATCAGTTTTATATCAACTTAGGTATTGGTTTCTATTAATTTTAATGTGTACAGTTTTTTGGTATCATTTTTGTTTGTGTGTAGGTATCAATTTCTATTTTTTAATTTTTTCAGCAAAAGGGTACCATTTTTCTATGTTTGTATGTATCAGTTTCAATTTCGAATGATTTGTCTTCCATTAATTGATCTTCAGTTTGTTTTTCAGCGTCTATCTTTTTGCTGTACTCGAGCAACAAGTGTTTCGACAATCAATTGTTTACGTGAATCGATTTCCATTTTTAATTCTTCCGCGATTTTTGTTATACGAAATGAGAGGAAAGTGACGGAAATTTTTAGGCTTATGTCCTTTTGGATAAATTTTTAAGCGCGTGTCCTTATAAATAAATTATTAAAGGTCAGTGTCCTGATTAAAATCCCCTTCCATTGACTGGTGATGAGAAAGAAATCCATTTGCGGCATTTTCGAAATTCCAAAAAGGCATCGGGAGATCATATTAGCAAAAGTGTTTAGGCTCGGAAACATAGCTCTAATGGGAATTTGGGCTGAAATTTTAACTAACGTACTCCGGTCCATTTACAATTAAAAGAATGATGGGCCGGTTCGCTCCAACATGATAAGGATCCTGAACCTCTTCATTTTACCCAATGAGAAGACATCACGTTCAATCCAACGTGCCACATTGTTTAATATCATAGAATCCGGATTGATACCATATCCAACGGCCAAAGACTGTCCAAGGAAACACAGTAACGAGGAAAAGAACCGCGCTATACTCGTCAATTCATAATATCACCATCTCAGTCCCGTATTCTATAAAAACCCTAGATCCCCATTTGTTAAACCATCGCGACTCACCGATAATCTCGATTTTTGAACTCAACAATTCGTTTTGTTCAAAATTCAATCCGATCGACAATGTCAGGAAGAGGAAAAAGAGAATTAGCGGTTTGATCTATGAAGAAACGAGGGGCGTTTTGAAGATCTATGAAGAATTACCGGTATTGGTATCATGTTTTTGAGCAATGTGCATCTGAAATTAAAGATGATATGAATGAATTCCGAGCTCTAAATTTGTGTTTCATCGGTACATGATCGTAGTTAGATTATGAATAATTCGATTCCGGTGGAAGTGATAAATCGCTTTGTTCTCTATTCATCATTTGTTGCCCTTTAACGAGTATTTTACCTAGCATAAGTTTCAAACTGTTTGTAGCATATCTTAATTCAATCGTTTAACATTTTTACAAAGAAAAATAATTTTTAGTCAGACAGATCGGACATATCCTATTTTCTTCCTTTTATTATATTTTTTGCTTAAAATAAAACGTATGTCAAATATTTTAAACAATGAGGAAATAGATTTGGCTTTTTACCATGTGCATCTGAATTATCTGGATGATACTATCTTGAGCACAAAAAGTATGATTTAATCAGTAAACTATCTTAGTTGAGTTTTATATTATTTCATTCCAAATGTGAATCGTGAAACCGTGTTAATGCAGGATTGTGTGTATCAGTATTTTGCTTTCTATGCAATATAAATTGAAAGAATCTCCTGCTAAAGTAAAATTGGGGAAAATGGGCAGTTGGTTACCTAAAGTGATAGACAATACCAACAATCATTTTCCTTATATTTTGTTGTCATTTTTCATTTTTTCCTCCTATATTTATTTTATTTGCTATTCTACTAGGTAGAATTTTATAGTCCGCAATGGTAAGATGTTTTTACTAAATGGATAGATTATGTGCAAATATTTCTAGTTGAAAACTATCTGGAAGCCATCGAAGACAGTATTTCTGTAATTTCATTCTTTATTTGATAGATATGTTTTGTATAAAGATGCACTTAAACTTAATACAGTTTTATTACATTTGCTACTAAAATTTTATTACATTTACACGGTTTTATATTTACTCTATGACTGGTTAAACTTCTATTTTATGAATTAATGAAAAAGTGATTAGTTATGAAAGAAGTTTGTGCAAAGCTGCTAGAAAATCTGTAATTGTTATTATTATTATGATTGTTCTGTTACAATTGTTTTTTTAAATTATTTTATCAATAATATTGCCCTTTAGATACACAATAAATTTGGAATTGTTCGTGGATGCTTTATGCTTTTTCGTCTAGCTACGAGTGAAACATGTAAGTTGTGAAGAACTTTAGTATTTTATTCTTGGTACAATTATCAAAACCGTAAATGATTTGTGTATTCTTCTTAAAACGTATATGTTGTTTTGTGATTTTTTATTTTGAAAAAGTAAAGGCTTGATATTACAAATTTTTTTAGTAGTTAGAGTTTGAGTGCACCATTTTTAAATTATCGATGTGTAGACGGACTTAATAATTTTTTCATCAACCTTTTTTGAATTTCTTGTTATACTAAAATATGTTTGTTAACTAGTTCAAAGCTTTTTTGTTTATTTCTAAGAAGCAAAGACTTATGTTCCTTAAAGTTTGTGAATGGAGCAACGCTTTTTTTTGTTGCTTCCTCGTGCATGATAGAATAGTAATAGTTGAAAATCTTTTAGTTGGATATATTTTGATATATTGATTTGTAGTGATTTTAGTTCTCTCATTGACTGTCTTTGCATCCTCTTTATAAAAGCGAGTTTTAATGTCTACAGTTAAATTCAAAGTAAGGTAAAATTTAATTAATCTAACTGTTGCAGACAGTATATTTGAATTTTCGATAATAAGTAGATAAATAAAAAAACAACACATTTCATGTTCTTTATTTTTCTTTAAAGTAAAGAAATATATACATCAAAAGTAGAGAAAAACCTTTTTTTTTTGTGTGTGTTTTAAAAAAACATCCAGCAGGGTTCAAAAACACCCTATTGAATTAAAACAAATCACTATAGAAAATGAAAACAAACTGGCAAAACTACAATGAGATACAATAACACATTATATAGGATAGTCAAAAAAACAAAGCACCTTCTGCTTGTTACGAAGACCACTAGCTAGCCAGAGACTACGGTGCACCAGACACCAGTCCTTGAGCTGAGAACCTACCGTTAACCTCGTCAATGACCAGAGAAACCGAATAACAATGCAATCCAAATCTTCAGTTCGGCACCAGCTTCCTTAGTGAACAAGACTAAGTCACAACTTAAAATATAAATTGTATACCATGGCAAAATGTGATGATGAATTGTAGTTACTGTCCACACAATTGCGATTTGCAACACAGAAACTGAAAATATAATTTACATTTTATAGCCAATTGTAAAAACCCACCAATTTGGCAACTAAAACCAATCCTTGCTCAAGCATCAAAAAAGCGTAGACTAAATATTCTTTTTCACGTCATTTACATTTGATTCTCTCGTTTCTATACTTTCACCTCTGCCTTTACCATGTTGAAATATACAAAGAAATAATAAGTTAAATATCTATTGTTCATTAATATGGTTATTCACTTTGTTCATTATCATGACCAATCAATGCAGTATATTTCAGTTGCTTCGGCATCTGATCATCTACGTCGTTTTCTTTTTTAGGATTTCTGCAGGATTTGCGCTAGAATATTCAATCAATTTAAATTGTTTCCTAACAAATTTTGATTCTCTAATTATCTTAATCCAATTATTTTAAGTTCCCTGTTCAGTAATGAATTAGATTTTTTTGCAATACTTATACTTTGTTTGTAGCAGATTAGATCTTCTTTTCAATTCAAGAAACTCAGTTTTTAATTTGTTGATTTTCATTTTAAGGTCGATATTTTCCTTTTTAATTTTAGTGTTTTGCCTGAGAATGAATACGGAGTAACCAAATTAACATGACTGCAAGATGATGCGTTTAAAAGAAATTTTATAAAATTAGAACTACACAAAATAAAATTTAGAAGCAATTGATATATTGTATACTATGCCTTCTATTTGCACTATCCATGGTACACTCTTTAGAATGATGATAATTTTGTTTTCCTATGTTCTTGTTCTCCTCCACTTCCACCCTTGAGGAGTACATTATCTTTTCTTACAAATAGCCGATGTTTATCATTTTTACCATTTTTTTTTACCAAATTAGATGTTCGAGAAAGAAAAAGAAAAAAATGTTTAATGAAATATTATCTTCTTTTCATCAGATTCGTCCTCCATACAGAAATGACTCACCACTCTTTTGGTGGTATAAACTCAGTGCATTTTCATATCTTGTCATTTTGGTATCATTGTTTTCATTTTCAATTATTTGTAGTATATCGTATTGCTTAACAATGATTGATTATTCCTGTTTATGAATAGTAGGGAATATTAGAACAATATAGCATGCTATGTTGTACAATAATGATTGGGTTCATATTTAAGCCAAACCAAGTATTCGACTAGTAAAATGTACTGTAGTAGTGAAGTCAGCATGGTGATCTGTTTGGTACAAAATATAAATCGATGTCGAACCCATGATTTATATTTTGTACCAAACATATCACTACATTTGCCTCATCATTACAGTACTTTTTACTTGCAGCACGCTTGGACTTGATTCAACACTGTACGCAACCATTATTGTACAACATAACATGCTTAGATATTGTTTTAATATTACTTATTATTTGTAAACATGAAGAACCAAACATCGTTAAACAGCCCAATATAGTACATATAATTCAAAATGAAACAATAAGACTAAGATGACAAGATAAGGTAAACGCACTAAGCTTTACTATCAAAAGAATGGCGTAGTGATTTTTGTATGGAAGACGAATCTGATGATAAGAGGTTATATTCCATTAAACATTTTCTTTCTTTGTCAAACATAAAATTTGGTTAAAAATGCTAAAAAAAATGATATGTATTAGCTATTTTGTAAAAAAAAAAGAGTATCCCTCGAGGTGGAGGAGATTAGGAACATAGAGAAACAAAACAGCACCACGGTGGAGAGTGTATAATGGATTGAACAAAGAGAAGACATGATATATCAATCATTGGTGAATTTTATTTTGTTTGGTTTTACTTTTGTAAAGTTTTTTTTAAATGCATCCTCTTCTAGTCATGTTATTTGGTTATTCCACATCCATTCTCAGGCAGAATACTGAAGTTAGGGAGGAAAATATCAATCTTAAAATGAAAATCAACAAACTAGAAACCGAGCTTCTTGAAACGAGAAAGAGATTTAATCTGCTACAAACGGAGTATAATTATTGTAAAAAATCCATTTCATTACAGGGAATTTTAAGTAATTCGGTAAAGAGAACCAGAATTTGTTAGAAAAACAATTTGAATAGCTGGATTCTAATGAAGCAAATCTTGCTAAAAAACTGGCAATAATGTAGTTGATTAGATGCCAAAGCAGCTGAAAGATACTACGTTGATAGGCAATGATGATGGTCAGAACGAATAGCCAAATTAATGCAAAATGGATATTTCTTTTTGTACTTTGGCATGGTAAGGGTGGAGATGGAAAAAGAAGTTTATGGATGCGAGAATCAGATTTAAATGATGTGAAAAAGATTATTTAGTTCGTACTTTTTTGATGGTTGAGCGGAAATTGGTTTTATTGCCAAGTTGGTGATTACAATTCATCATTCACATTATAAAATAAATAAATAATTAACTATATACCAATTAAATTATAATATTATGTTTTATTTGTTAGCTTGGAGTTGCAAACACATTTCGTTTACTTTTTAGCTATGTTTAAATACATCGTTAGAATATTCAGTTATTGTTATATGCAAATGTATTATATATTCCTTAAAGTTACAACTTGAGCTTTTGAATTTGTGAATGAATCAAAGCCTTGTTCTGAGTATTATTTCCTTGTGTGCCATAAATTTTAATTTTGAAAATCTCTTAGTTGGATGCATTTTGATATGTTGATTTGTAGTGATTTGATTTCTCTCGAAGATTGTGTTTGCGTTCTCTTAATAAAAACAAAACAGAATTGTTCCTACAAATTCTAGTATCTAAAACTAAATCTAAAACAAGGTCTTTGCACACACTTTAATGATTCTAAAATACATTTCTTTTTGAAAAGTTGTATTAGATATCAATAATAAATATATTAATAAGGTGTTATGTTTCAGTTCTTTCATTAAATTATAGTCATCAATGGTATTGTTTAGCATGAGCAACATTTACATTTACACACTAGCGTGTGAGTATTCTTAACTTCAGCATAGGTAATATTATCAATGTTTCTCATTTATGCGGTATTACTTAAAAAGATTTATTCTTGCTTTTATTAAGTCTTTTGCTAGGAATACTTAAATATGAAGTTTTTGCTTAAGTGTATATTATACTACTTGTTGATAAAAATGAATAAATCAAAGATAATATTATCGGTTCTGAAGTCGATCCTCACTTCAATAGTGAAGTGGTATATACTGTTCATTTTACAAAAAAATATAATTGATTATTAACCAAGTGTTCAGACCTAAAACACTTAGGCTCCGTTTGTTTAAAAAATCGAAAGATGAAAGCTGAGCGCCGAATGATGAGACCTGAATGTTGAACATTGAATGAAACATACAATGTTTGATTATGTGGTGAATAGAAAATATAATTATTAGTATAAATATTTATATGACAAAGTTACCTTTAAGTTGTGACAAAATGCCTCTATTCTTTGCGGTCATAGCTGGTTCATTGTTCAAGGTTTTCCTACTAAAGCTTCTACTTGATGTCATTCCTATCGATTAATGGACATTAGATTTGCGATAACATAATGGCTAAATGATACACCAATTGTGACAGGTTTCTTATACTATCTAACCGACAAAAAACATATAAACACCAACATTTGCCTGTCACGTATTATTTCTTAGTTGATGTTACAGAGTAGATGAACTATGTTAATTTGGAGAAATACAGAATTTATCCAACACATGTATAACTATAACATAAAAAAAAAACCCAGCTTACTACAAAGTACACTTTATATATTATTTGATTCACGTTGAAGGTGTAATTCTTAAAAACGAAGTCTTTTCTTTCGTTATATGCAAACAATGAAGGATTAAACATAGTTTCCTTTTACGTAAAATCTATTAACAAATACGCAGAGTTACCTTTTTACATATAACCTGCTATTATTCGCTGTCCAATTGCTAGACTATTACAAAGAAAGGGACTATATAATATGCAAAACATGGAAGCAATGATTCAATGTAACAACAAGTTGTATGTACTGTGATGCTAAGTTTGTTAGATTTCATGATACAATATTTCAATTTGCAAAAGATTTGGAAGATATTACTGATTATGGTGATACAATATTTCCATTTAGAGAAAATTTGGAAACTATTGTTAATTTGAGTAATATAATATTTCTAATTGCAGAAGATTTGGAAGATATCAGAAAATTTATTGGCTCTTTTGTAAAATTAGATGGGGCAATAAATTACCTAAGATTTATTGGCTCTTTTGTAAATATTGTTTTCGTAGTGCGTTTCGTCATCACTACAATTTATCTTAGACTTGGTTTGTCTTAAGCAATTCAAACATTTCAGATACCATTCTAATTTGAGTAAACCTGAAAAATAATGGAAAACATTTATCGCAGTCGTTATCTGCATAGTTTTTTAGTTGATATAGACTACCTTTCTTGCAGTAGGCATATTAATCTTTCAATTTTACTATATTCATTTGATTTTCATTGGACACATTATGCGCCAATTGAATGCATGAGACTAACATATTTACTCCCTTGTGGTTCAGACCGCATAGCTTGAAGATTGGCATGAATTAGAACCATAACATTTTGTTTCTCTAGCATTGACTACAGAAGCTCCTTGAGCAAGTACGTCATGTTTACCAATAACACGAGGCGCAAGGGTATGCAACAATATAGCATTATCATGTTGAGAGAACAGAGATGAAAAGTAAACTTTATTATCTTCTCACTGCAATAAATTAGGGATTTTACAGCGTTCACTAATAGCGTTTCAACCTCTGATCCTATTGGATCCAAATAGACCAAAAAAAGCATAAATACCGAACGCTATGCGGATTAATATTAAAATTCGTATATACGCTATGCTCAGATAATACTGTCTTTTCGTTCCCTTTTTCGTTTAACTCCCAAAACTTCATTTCCGACCCCCCTCTTCCTCTCCAGACTCACAAATTCCAAGCCCTAGAGTTAAATCATCACAACCCCATCTCACTTCGGTTTAAGTCGTTGTAACGGTGAATTCACGCCCTCCCTTCCTCATCTTCGATCATTGATCCCTACTGTCCAGATCTAAATCAATCGCATCGCATTCGTCGTTGTCGCTTTCTTCCGTGACCAAACCGTAGTCGCGTTCTTCGCTATCTTAGGTATTTTTCTTGAACCTGTTGCTTTTTTTTGTCATTGCATTATAAATCAATTGCAATTGTCCATATCATATTGTGCCATTGCTTGTTAAAATGATTCAATTTTCGTTGATGATTGATTACGAGTTAAAAGTTTACAAAGTTTTATAGCTATCTATTTTGAGAAATAATCACTGATGTACAACAAAAGGCTAAAAAAAAAAAAATCACTTTTTAGAAGGGACTGATTGTTTATTATTTTGCAATTAGAATTTGGATTAATATACTATAGTGATTTATGTTACAACTTTGTTTTCATTTTGCATTAGTTGCTAGGAATTAGTTTTTATCGAGTATACAATCAAAGTAAAGGTCAAATCTATAAGATTACAGCTTATTTTGTTGTTTTAAAACCAGGCTGGTATTTATCTATATTTTGCTTCATGAAAGTCAAATCTAACATATTAAATCTGGCTAAAAATAATGATTTTAAAAAACATTCGGTTGCAAAATCTCGATACATTAGGAATGTTTGTAGTATTTTGTAAATAAAAGTCTTTAGTTCTTCAAAAACTAATAATCTGGCTGTCGAATTTGTGGTAAATAGAAGTCTTTAATGTTTGCAGTTCTAAGCTATAGTCTTGTACTGTTAAAATAAACATTTTCTTTTTAGATAGTTTTCTTTGGTTTAATCTGAGAAAGAAAGATTAACTGTATTTTGCTATAGAAATGGCACCAAATGTATCTGTAAACACGGATATATATATATATATATATATATATATATATATATATATATATATATATATATATATATATATAAACTCTTTACTATTTGCAGTGCATAATTGATTTTTTAATTGTAATTTACATTAAACAAATTTTCGACAGTGTTTTTCCATATTGAATTCTCCCACTGATTGAACTCTAAAATGTAGTTTCAGGCTTGTCTTACATTCGTGATGAAACCATCAAATTTGTTTTAAAGGAACTTTCACTTCTTTCTGTAGGTCATGATTTTATGTTTTAACGATTTAGTAATGAAATTTTTCATAACCTGCAAATTTTGTAGTTATGCGCAGATAGTTTTGTACTAATTATGAACCTTTACTGCATGTTTGCTTATTCTATTTGATATCTTAAAATGTTTGCTATTTTTATTTTTGAATTGTAAAGAGTTAAAAAAAAAAGAGTTTTGAGTGAGAATATTATTAAATAATTCTTTTTTGGGATATGTGAAGTTGGAAGATTGTTAATAGTTAAACTATATAATCTGAAAGAAGTTGTGCTAATCAGTTTATCAGTTTTTTTTAACTTAAAATCTTAGTGATTACCAAACTTTTCAATCTACAATCATAATCCGTAAGTGACTACCAAACACTAATATACTTTGAGCATTCCTAACTATGGGGTTGGATGACAAAACGTTAAATTCACAGCCATCATTCCTGTGTGTAGGGTTAGTAGTGAAATTGTTGTTTGTTTATCTGGCATTGTTACGAATATAAGTCAAATTAGTGCATAGTCTGTCTTTTCAGCCAAGCAATTGTTGGAATGCAAATCTGAATTTTAAAAAGAAGTATGAGAAAGAATAACTGGTTGAAGAAGAAGACTGATTACTCTTATCTTTTTTTTTTCTTCCATATTTTCATTTAAAATTTTTTCAGACACATTTTCAAATTATTGTATACTATATTTTTCATGATATTTGTTCAAAATTGAGAAGAGTATTATGTGCTGGTCTTAATAATGGTATTTCAAAGTTAGTGTATGTGATTGTTTTCGAAAACTTAGAAATTGGAATGTGACAGATCAGTTTTTAGTTTTTTCTCAGACAGCAAGTACATTTTTTTAATCCAGATACAAGACAATGGTTAGATTTAATCATTATTAACTGTTTATGCAGTTAAAAATAATTGTATGATTTATATTTAGATCTGGTAAAATGTAATGGTTTGTAGCAAGATTAGTCCTTTGAATTTAGGTTATTTATTATAGTTTTCAAGGTCGTTTTCAGAGACCAGCTAGCAAAAATGTAACAGATAAATAATGAAATCTGCAATTTGAGCATGTTATAGCATGTTTTCATTTAATAACATATCCAGTTAAGCAACTACGCAAATAGTTTTATTTTAAAGAGCTCTTTAATAGAAATCAAATATGGCACAAGCTAGCTATTATGATTTTGTTATCCAGGCTTAGATGGGAGCAGAACATGTTAATGATCTGAAAAATGATTTAAATTATCATGTACAAATTTAAAAGTGGTATTGGACCATGAAAATACAAATATAAACTTATTTGCACTAAATCATCACACCAAAACTTATGCTCCCAAAAATTAAAGGACTCGTTATTGCTCAAGCTTTGTTGGTAAACAAAAATTGAAAAGATAAATTGAATGCATAATTAATTTTGCAATCACCCAAGACATGTTTTCACTGAAGCATTGCATAAAATATAAACTTTGAGATATGCATAATTATCATATTTTATGCATAAAACATAAACTTTGAGATATGTTTCCACTTTTATTATCTTTTATGCATAATCATTGTCTGTCACTTTAAGGAATTGAAATATTATTATAAACTGGATTAGAGGATAAAATGGGATTAATGGGGATAACCGTGATATTTGAGATGAACTTCTTCTTTTCTTGGTTTGCAACAGAGGACTTGCTCACTTCAGGTTTAGATATACTGCTGCTGCCTCCTTGCATACTTCTACTCAACGACTTGATTGTGTTTTGGCAACATGACCATTTCTTTATTATTTTGGTTCATGGCCTATTTACTATTTTTTCTAGCATCAACAATAGATTTACTCGCATCCAATTTTCCATTTTCTTTAGCATCAACAACTGTTTTACTACATGAACGTATATCATATTTAAAGCACTTACATAATGTGCATATCAGCTGTCTCCAGGAGTACTCTAAGAACACATTTTGGCTTTTTTTTCTTATCGTACACATGTATAACTAATTAACTCATTCTCAGCACTTATCTCGATCAAACAGTTAAACACAAATATTCCTGTTTCTTTTGTAATTTCATCAGACCACACTGGTTTTTCCTATGATTTAGCTGATTTCCTAAGTTAGTAGGGGAATGCTGTATTTTAATTTGGGTTACCACTCCATTGAAGCTGTGGTTCCGTGTTGTTTTAATCACAATCTAACCTCGGATGAATATATCATTAGATGGAAGTATCTTGGTTTTATCATCTTCAATTTCAGATTTGAAAAAAATAATTATTTCCATTAGAAGTTAATTCATACGCTGCTTTCAATCTCCTGACTTTTGCGGATTGAGATTTAGCTTCCAAATAATTCATTGATACACCGATGAAAAAACCAACTAAAAATTTAGATGAAATTTGGATCCTTTCATCGAGAACTTCTCAAGGAGTTTGGGATCACCACTATAATCCAAACCAAAATTAATTCGACATATTCACCGGCATCCTTAGGTGAGTCTTTGGACATGCTAAACCAAAGAGGTTTAGGATGTGGGGCAAGAGAGATATGCAGGAGAGGACTAACGTGAGAAAAATTAGGAGATGGAGTATAGATAGATGATGGAATTGTGGATGGGGAAACAGAAAAGGAAGAAAGTATCGGGATAGGAGGCACATGAGAGGGAGGTTAGGGATGGAAATTAGGATAAGATTACAAAAGTGACAAAGATATGCATAAAACATAAACTCTGAAAATCTAATTTGTTTTCACCGAAGTAGTGTTTAGAATTTTGCAAGGTTCCAAGATATGTATGAAAGATGGTTTAATTTTAAGCTCAACATTTCGAAAGCTTTCATAGTAATTTCAGTTTTCTTTTTATATAGAAAGAATCCATAAACATTTTGAGACATTTCCGTGCATTACTCGTTTGGTTGTTTTGTACAATTCAGTTTAGTTCGCTTTTGAGTTTCATCTTAACCAATAAAAAAAATCCCATTTCCTTCGCATTTTCATGATTTCTGTCACAGCTTAAGCAATTTAGTGTCCTCTTTGTTGTTAATCTTGTTTCATTTTGTTTTAGTTCTGCTTAGTTTTTTTGTTGCATTCTGTTTAACTTGTGCTGTGCATTTTAGATACAACTTGAATTTTCTGTTTCTATATTTACTGGATTCAAACTCTGCATTTCAATTTCAATTCTAACAGTTATTTTTCATTCCTATATTCAGTTTCTATTACATTAATTTTTTCTTAAAGTCGTCATTGTAGTGCATTTCTGTGACTCAACATTCAATGTCTCCTTTGAAACCAAACAGTTTGGTTTTGGTTGTAGCTATCATATATCCTGTTGTTTTTATTATTTTGGATAAAGTGCATATAATAACTTATATTCAATCCTTGCGTTTACTTCATTTACAATGCAAGCCACACATAATATATGTTACATTGTAGGACAACTTTAAATAAAACTTCTCTCAATAATAAGCCTCGCTTGAATTCTGATTACAAAACAAACCTGTTTTCCCCAGATCAAAAACATGTGCTTGCGCAAGCACAAAAGGTGATGATCTGGGGAAAAAGTTCATTCTTTGTAATATATATATATATATATATATATATATATATATATATATATATATATATATATATATATATTGGTTTGTTTGTTTGTTTGTTATAGGTTTCAATCCAACTGGCTCATAGGAGGTTTCTAACGTTTGAATAATAAGTGGAGGCAAGGGTCTTGCAGCTAACTGTGGCGTTGCAGAATGTGTAGGGGTGGTGGAAGCCTGTATTGGATTAACACAAGGCTGCTGCATAAAACTGGGCTTTGTCATTGGTACGAAAGATCTGTTATTTGAGCTCATAACTCCCATGCGTTGTGACTTGAATATTGAAAATCATCTAAAATATGTCGCATAGTATGCATAAGTGTAGGCAACAATATGGATAAAAAGTGTAGCAAAAAGTGTAGGCAACAATATGGAGTATTCCCTTTGGTAGCTTGGAATAGCAAGTGCCAATTTGAGTTCAAGTCAACTCTTTACATCTGAATATCCCATGATGTGTGAGAATATGGAGCCACATAGAATTGGCTATAGCACATAGAATTCATGATTTACACTAGAATTCCATACTTTCTTGACTGAAAAACGGGAAATTACATAGTTATGATCGTGACACTTTCACAAATACTTCACAAGTTGTTCATAAGTCACATAGTATGCATAAAACTTACCATTATTTATAAGAGATTTGATTATGCTGTTTACCAATGCCATGATATGATTAAGGATCAACGCAGGATAATGCATTTACAAATATTTGTCATATATCAAGAAGAATCATGTTAGGGATATGGAAGATTTCGATATATGACCATATGGCAGTAGCTACTGTTGGATTGGCACGGTAATGCAACACGGAGCCAAGAAGCCAAAAATTTAAACAACTTCCATCCAAATCTCACAATGAGATAGAAACCAAAAATGAATATTTGTCTAATGGGTTTTAACAAAGCCACTTCCCATCACACCATGTTAACGAGTTTGCACTACGTCTTCGCTCGCTAACAAAATGTTATAAATATCCAAAATAAAAAAAAGGCAAACACCAAAGTAATCTTAACACCGTCAAAGCCAAAAATAATTCTCTCAATCATCCTTTCAAATACAGAGCTAAAATCCAAATCTCTGTACGCACAAAAAATCTCTCTTGCCACTTAGTTATTACAAATTTCACCCACCACCTTGCAAAAGATGCATCTACCACCATGAGTTGCACCGCGCATAAACCAACGGTCTAAAAATGCTTGCAATAACATCGACACCCGTCTAACACTGTGACAACAAAAAATTTCGCTCGATCCGAATCAGTCGCTAAACCGACTTTGACCGTTCGAAATGCTTGATTGTTTTGAGAACACGACAAAATAGAACGCAGACGGAAGAACATTTCATTGTATATTACAACAATTTCATCAGAATACAAGAATATACAGAGTATAAATCAATATTACACATTTAACAAATATCATAGATTACAATAAATTACATAGCAGCGGAAAAATATACAAAACACAACTGAAAGTGATACACGGATACAGAGCTTTCCGAGCATCGTTCCAGCTGTAAATTAGGACCTTGTGGATATAAATCTGCAAAACCAAAACTACTAGCTACCTGTGTCGAAAATAAGGGCACCCAGAGTTTTGGTTAAAACAATAAACTCCAGGTCAGTCATGAGACTGGTGTGAGAACTAAAACAGTTAATAATCTTTATTTTAAAGTTAGGTAAATCAAGGGACCACGCCGTATAACACGGAACGGGTTTCCTACCAAGAACACCAGTGCATAAAACAACAGCGTAATGCTAAATAAAGAACAATGAAGCTATTATAAGACCCAGTTCCCATCATACGATGCAAAGCAAGCCGGAGGATAGGTTTTTACCTTATAATAGCCAAGAATGCTTGATACGTTTAAAACAAATCATTTGATACTATTATAAGTGCATAGTGTATAAAACAACTTCAAATCATAAGTATTAATCATAGACGGCATAAGCGCCCCATCCCACTATGTCGCCACACACGACTCTACAAATAAAACCGCAGAATCACGTATTTAGAAATTGGATTTCCATCTATGAACCGAGGCAAAAGATAGTCCTCAACCGATTCGAGACTGTCTAGCCCGAGCCTCAGGAACAACCGCAACTGCCCCTTGGTGCGACATGGCCGGTCCACCGATGTGGATTAAAATTCCTGAACACTGCGTTTCCCCGCCCTTTGGGGTGTAAGTGAGCCAATGAATGGCTCCATCGGACCCGGATCGTCCGATCAAACTGAGGCGCCTCGTAACACCAACAACCACATAAGTCAAACTCGTCAGGGCGTGTAAAACCACTGACGCCACTTCTAGCTAGAAAGAAACGCATGCCCTCCCTGAGGTCCTCTCCCGTTTTTGGTTCATACCGGGTGTGAAACTCGCGAAGTAAACGTTACATAAAGCTACTCCACAAAGGCCGTGCTTCGATCATCAACCACATGAATTTGCTTTTCAACAGAAGCCTTGATCATTTGCCACTTAGGCATGCCACACAGGCAATTCACTCTATGCGTTTGATATCCATCAGTATATATAACCCCTGAGCTCGTACGTCTCAGAGAAGGGCGTTAAGCAAGAGAATAAATTCTCCGCCGCCAAACAGATATATATTTAATAGAAATCAATCACACAGACTAAAATCCAATGTCAGACACACAGTCCATTTACAAGTCCGTTCTGGGTCTGAACGAAACTGGAGGCACCTAGTACCCCGCATATCCATCGATCTCCAAATACGTCTGGACGATCACCAACTGTTTCCATCTTCTTGGGTGTACATCCCAATCAAGATCATCAGTAATCCCCCAAACGACGTGAAGACCTCCGTTTTTCGACTATCGTCTTCATCTTCGACTTATCGTCGTATCAGTTATTCAGAATGGGATTAACCCGGTCTTTCCGAATAACTCGCGTATATTTTAAATAAGTGTTACACAAACACAACATACGTCTCATTCCAATTCATCAGTCACTAACCGTAAATTATTCAAGAGAATAATTTCCCAAATATTAACCCCGAAGGCCGAAACCAACATCAGATCAATATCCAGAAAACCATTCTGCTTAGCTAACCGACAGTTAGTTTCTAAATTTCACATTCATAGGGAAATGTTCCCATTAATTTTATCAAAGATAAATCCTTTAAATTTATTTCTTTAATCTACTTTTGAATATCAATTCAAACTAGTCGGGATTAGCGAACCTTACCGAAGTAATCATTGGTTTTAATTTCTCAATCCCCACCTATTTATCCCATGAAGTAAAACTGTCAATACTTCATATCTAACACCTCGGTGTTATCGGTAAATTCAATTACCATTTCACGTTAAAATCTAATTAAAGATTTAACTATCGCCTGAAGCAAAACTGGTGATACTCCATTCTCAATCTTTTCAATCTAATTAAAGATTCATTAAAACTCCACTTAGTTTTAATCTTTAACTGGGTTAAAGAATCCATGTCATTTAAAACACGGTTCACGATAAAGCCAAAATCACATCACATTTCAATCAGTCCTCGACCGTAAATTAGCAAGTGAGCAATTCTCTAAGTATTAACCCCGAAGGCCGAAACCAACATTAGATAAATACCCAAGAAACCATTCAACTTAACTAATCTCCAGTTAGTTTCTGATTTTCTTAACTCCGCGGGTCTAAGAACAATATTATTGAAGATACCGTTCACGACAAACCAAAATCACTTTCCATTAATTATCGGGTTAAAGAACAAGTGTTATTTAAACACTGTTCACGATAAATCCAAAAATCAATACCAATTCAATTCCAATTAAATATTATTTAATTGGTACACTTCATTAAATCTAAATAAAAAGATTTAATATTTTCTCAACTGGGCTTAAGAACAGTGTTAATGAAGACACCATTTACGACAAACCCAAATCACATTTTATATTAAATACAAGGCTCTGAATAGAAAATATATCGGCTTATATTCAATATCAAATTCTACGACCAACAAATATCGTATTGGAAATAACGATACAAATATATCTTTCAAATTTTCATAACAATATCTGTGTAATCACGAAATTCAACATCGAAATAATCCAAAGACAATTTCGATTCAAATCCATTCCAATTCAATTATTGGAAATTCTGGTTACTTTTAAAACCCTTTTCAAATTCAATTTATTTATTTAAAAATAAATAGAATTTTAATTCTAGTTCAAAACTAGTTCATTTCGATAAAAATCTATTTTTATCTTTTCAAATAAGGAGTTTTTCATCCCGATTTTTCCCAAATCATTTCTTATGATTTTACACAAATTATTACTATTTTTAATAATTTTATCAAGACCCGCACAGTCGATTTCCATCAACGGCCATCGAACTGCACTTACAGCGACCTTTTCCAAATTTGATTTGGACATAATTCCAAATCCAACCGTTAGATTTCAAATTTCTGATATTCGTTAGAAAGCTCTTTTCGATGCGAACCTAACGGTTCCAATTTCAGGAGAATCCGACGGTCGGATCTCCCGTAATATCCGTTCGAAGTCAATGGTTGAAATTCGCGAACTGCCGCGGCGCGGCGCGTTCTATTCAGGCCATTATGTTATATATATATATATGTATATGTATATATATATATATATAATATAATATATACTTCGTCGATTTCCTTTTAAAACGTATTTTATAAATCGTTTTAAATTCGTTTTCAAAACGATTTCAACTTCCTTTTCAATTTCAAATCAAAATTGAATTTTCCAATATAGATTCGTTTTAAATTCATTTCAATTCTATTTCAATTCAAATCTTTTTCAATTCAAATTGGTTTCAATTCAAATCAATTTCAGTTCAATTTCAATACGTTTTAAATTCAATTCAAAACGATTTCAATTATATTTCAATCTCATTCGAATTTCAGTTCTATTCAGTTTAATTCGAATTTCATTTCATTTCAATTTAATTCGAATTTCAATTCCTTTCAAAATATCAGATTTTGAAATCACTTTCGATATTCATTGTAAAATGAATAAAATCGATATAAATATCGTTCACGTCAAAATGGCGTCAATCTAATCAACACGGTTTCATATATTTATATTTCAAATATTTCTATTTCAAATATTTCTTTTCCAAATATTTCTATTCAAATGTTTCTATTTCCAATATTTCTATTTCCAATATTTCTATTTCAAATATTTCTTTTCCAAATATTTCTATTCAAATGTTTCTATTTCAAATGTTTCTATCCAAATATTTTATTTCAAATATTATATTTCAAAACTGGAATGAGTTCCAATCAATTACCATATAATGTTAATTATATGGATTTTCTACCACACGTATATAACAACAATGATAAATCATCAACCATCATCCAAAGTGCGTTCTACACTGTATAAGCATCAAATATAAATATTTAACGCTTATAACAGTCTGTCAATCAATCGATCGACATACAACTAACTATTGGGGTTAGTGTATGTCATATATCACCCCAATACCCGTGTGGTGTTTTCAAACAACCAAACACAGATTTTATTTGTGCAGTTGGACGATGTGTAAAATTTGTCATCCCAATCAATATCAGTCAAATGTGTGTATATAAACAAATCGTTCGATTTGTTTATTTTTATTTTTATTTCATTTCATATACATGTTACGAATTCTATTTTTAACTATAAAATATTTTCAACTATATAAATATTTTATTTCATTTCACATCACATCACACAATCAACTACACATCAAAATCAAACAACCAAGCATACAAGCCATCCATGATCTGTGGACGACGGGTGTCGGGTGCTACTAAACACCGTTTGCATCCTAGTATATATTTTTAACTAGAAATTTAAATTAAAAGTGAGAAGTTCTCACCGAATAGCTAAACCAAACTCTACGACTCTTCATATGTAGGAAATCTTCATCGTGTTTGCTCTTCGTCACTTTCGTCGCCCGTATTCACTACATATATAAAAATCACATTTTTATATACCCTAGTGTATAAAAATCATATTTTTATACTTGCTATTGTATAAAAATTATATTTTTATTCTTTTTATCATATAAAAATTATATTTTTATTCTTTTTTCTCTATAATATAAATATCTTTTTTTTTATATTCATAAAAATCACGCCTTTATATTTTTAAAAATCTAATCTATGTTAACAAATAAAAATTTAACCTTTGTTTAAAAATCACATCTTTTCTTTTTTCAAAGATCAAATCTTTTCCCCAAACAAAGATCTAATCTTTTCACTTATAAAAATTTAATCATTTCTATTTCAAAGATCTCATCTTTTCTTCATTAAATATCACGTCTTTACTTCATTAAAAATCTAAACTTTCTTTGTATAGAAATCTATATTTTCTTCGTATAATAATCTATATTTTCTTCGTATAAAAATCATTACTTTATATGTTTTAAAAATCATATATTTTTTTATATAAAAAGCAAATCTTTATAATATATATAAAAAAAATCTAAACCCTAAAAAAAACTGAAACAAAATAGATAAATAAAAAAAGATAATAATACATAAAAAAAACTTATGGTTTGCAAAAAAAAAGGGGAGGGAAAGAAAGCTGCTCGCCGGCGCTGGGATTCCAACCTTCGGGGGAGGTGGCAAGGGCGGCTCGCTGCTTCGTCGGAGGGGGGGGGGGGTCTAGGGCATGGCGTTGGCCGATGGTGGTGTTGCGTGGGCCATGGTTCGAGATGGGGGGGGGGTCGTGGAATAGCATCGGGGTGCGTACAGGTGGGGGGAGGGGGGAGAGGGGAAGGGGAGGCGAGCGGCGGTGATCGGGTGAGGCGCGCGGTGGCGCAAGGAGGGGCCAGGCGCGAGGTCAACGTAGGGATTTGGGGATCGGGTTTAATTTCGATTTTTTTTCTTTTGTTTTAAATGTGAACGAATGGGGAAGGGAGATTATAGGGGGGGTTTATAGGAAAGTATATATTATTTTATTTATTTAACTTAAAAAAAAGCAACTTTTTATTTCGACCTCGAAATCGAACCCACTGCCTGTCGTCCATAGCTAATTACCTCCATTCCGAACACAATGTGATATGTCACATAAGCTGATTCGACTGTTGCGATTAGTTTTCGTTAAAATCAACATATAACTCTATATATTGAATTTGAACGTGCGTTTCAATTTACCAGGGCCACACACTAACTAGAAAAATTCCCGAAAAATATTTTCTAGCTTCGTATTAACGATACGGTCCTAACAAAACTAATTTCGCCCAATTCTGAGACCGTTTGAAAAATGGTCATTTTCCAGTCGATTAAAATCAACCGAAATTGGTCAAACGCGTTTTCCTTTGCACGCTCACATATTGATTCGAAAATTTATGAAATTTGAAACCTAGCAATAACTTGACATCACGGATCCAACAAAAGTGGTTTCGTCGAAATCCAAGGTCATTTGCAAAATTTTCATTTTTAAGGGCCTGAATTCCATAACGACTATTCAGAATTTTCAACTGGACATATCTTTTGATCCCCGCTATGTAATTTCCATTTTTCGGATTCATTGGAAAGATATTATCAAATAGATTCTAATATTTTTGGTTTCACTAAAATCCGGTTTATTTTGAATCCTGTACACTCATTTGAACTTTGAAATCGAATTATCGAACTACCGCGCCATTTTCAATTCCTTTTATAATTATATATAATTATATATATTCTAACGACGACGAATATAAATATATACATTCGAATTCTATTCAAACTAAATTTTTCGTCGTTATTATTTAAAATAATTCATTTTAAATATTCAAAATTCATTAAATTCGCCAAAATAAAATTTTTAAATTGGCTCAGATTTCCGGGTTATTACAATCTCCCCTACTTAAAACTTTTCGTCCCCGAAAAGGAACAAAGCCGAAAGTTGTATAACTAATCAACTCAACTTTCATTATTTTCACTACGGCTTAAGTTCTTCAACTTTTCAGTTTCTAAGAATTTTTCAAATTTTTCAAAAATTTGGCTCACCCTAAATTTTCGAAAAATTTCGCCATAACCTCCCCTGCACCAGGAGCACCGGGAAAATCCCGAAATTGCCATATAGGCCCTTTGATCTCAAAAAGATAAAGAAAAGGCCAATCGGCTCATAAAATCATCACCACCCAAACAAAACAGTAAATTATGGTAAACATGTACCTATTTGTCGGGCAAACAATTTTTTTCTTCTGCTCTAGCCTCTTTGCTATGACCTGTTCAATGTAAGTACATGTATATGCAAGCAAATGCGACCAAATTTCAATAAAATTCACTTTTTGGTACAATTTGACTAAATGGTTCAACATTTTAATTAATCAAACTATAATCAAACAACACAACCATCAATCAATTAGTTGATTGGCTTTTCAAATTCATAACTTTGATATATAGTCAAAAATCTGATTTTTGATGCCAAATCACAACAATAGGCCCTATCTAATTTTGGTTCTCACACCAGTCAATAGGAAATATATAGAAAGCCCACTTTCGTCACTCGAACATAAATACTGATGATGTCATGACAATCATCAGTACCATCTCCGGGCGACTAGAGTGTAATTCTATATCTATCCAGTATATTAAAATTTCAAATACACGTGGATCAGACGTATACGCAAAATCTTTATATACTGGACTGTCCAAATCAATATAAATAAATAATCAAATACGAATAATTGATTTAAATTTCAAAACAAAATTTGTTTTCACTTTCAAAAATTTACTCTTCACACTCGTTTTAGGATACTACTGATCCCATCTCTAACGAGTCATTCCCATTGTATATTACTAATCCAATATCTGATGAATTCTTTCATATGGTTCTAATGTGCCTCATTCTCTGAGCTTTATAAACCAAAGCTCTGATACCACGATGAAACGACCCGAACTTCCCCGGTCTGTGAAGAGAAGAGAAAGAACGAATTGTATTGAGAACACGACAAAATAGAATGCAGACGGAAGAACATTTCATTGTATATTACAACAATTCCATCAGAATACAAGAATATACAGAGTATAAATCAATATTACACATTTACCAAATATCAGAGATTACAATACATTACATAGCAGCGGAAAATAATACAATACACAACTAGAAGAAGATATACAGATACAAAGCTTTCCGGATATCGTTCGAGCTGTAAACCAGGATCCTGTGAATATAAATCTGCAAAACCAAAACTACTAGCTGCCCGTGTCGAAAATAAGGGCACCCAGAGTTTAGGTTAAAACAATAAACTCCAGGTCAGTCATGAGACTGGTGTGAGAACTAAAACAGTTAATAATCTTTATTTTAAAGTCAGGTAAATCAAGGGACCACGCCGTATAACACGGAACGAGTTTCCTCCCAAGAACACCAGTGCATAAAACATCAGCGTAATGCTAAATAAAGAACAATGAAGCTAGTATAAGACCCAGTTCCCATCACACAATGCAACGCAAGCCGGAGGATAGGGTTTTTACCTTATAATAACCAAGAATGCTTGATACGTTTAAAACAAATCATTTGATACTATTATAAGTGCATAGTGTATAAAACAACTTCAAATCATAAGTATCAATCATAGACGGCATAAGCGCCCCATCCCACTATGTCGCCATACTAGGCTCTACAAATAAACCCGCAGAATCACGTATTTGGAAATTGGATTTCCATATATGAACCGAGGAAAAAGATAGTCCTCAACCGATTCGAGACTGTCTAGCCCGAACCTCAGGAACAACCGCAACTGCCCCTTGGAGCGACAGGGCCAGTCCACCGATGTGGATTAAAATTCCTGAACACTGCGTTTCCCCGCCCTTTGGGGCGTAAGTGAGCCAACGAATGGCTCCATCAGACCCAGATCGTCCGATCAAACTGGGGCGCCTTGTAACACCAACAACCACATAAGTCAAACTCGTCAGGGCGTGTAAAACCACTAACGCCACTTCTAGCTAGAAAGAAACGCATGCCCTCCCTGAGGTCCTCTCCCGCTTTTGGTTCATACCGGGTGTGAAACTCGCGAAGTAAACGTTACACAAAGCTACGCCACAAAGGCCGCGCTTCGATCATCAACCACATGACTTTACTTTTCAACAGAAGCCTTGATCATTTGCCACTTAGGCATGCCACACAGGCAATTCACTCTATGCATTTGATATCCATCAGTATATAACCCCTGAGCTCGTACGTCTCAGAGAAGGGCGTTAAGCAAGAGAATAAATTCTCCGCCGCCAAACAGATATATATTTAATAGAAATCAATCACACAGACTAAAATCCACTGTCAGACACACAATCCATTTACAAGTCCGTTCTGGGTCTGAACGAAACCAGAGGCACCTAGTACCCCGCATATCCATCGATCTCCAAATACGTCTGGACGATCACCAACTGTTTCCATCTTCTTGGGTGTACATCCCAATCAAGATCATCAGTAATCCCCCAAACGACGTGAAGACCTCCGGTCTTCGACCACCGTCTTCATCTTCGACTTATCGTCGTATCAGTTATTCAGAATAGGATAAACTCAGTCTTTCCGAATAACTCGCGTATATTTTAAATAAGTGTTACACAAACACAACATACGCCTCATTCCAATTCATCAGTCACTAACCGTAAATTAATCAAGAGAATAATTCCCCAAATATTAACCCCGAAGGCCGAAACTAACATCAGATCAATATCCAGAAAACCATTCTGCTTAGCTAACCGACAGTTAGTTTCTAAATTTCACATTCATAGGGAAAGGTTCCCATTAATTTTATCAAAGATAAATCCTCTAGATTTATTCTTTAATCTACTTTTGAATATCAATTCAAACTAGTCGGGATTAACGAACCTTACCGAAGTAATCATTGGTTTTAATTTCCCAATCCCCACCTATTTATCCCATGAAGTAAAACTGTTAATACTTCATATCTAACACCTCGGTGTTATCGGTAAATTCAATTACCATTTCACGTTAAAATCTAATTAAAGATTTAACTATCGCCTGGATCAAAACTAGTGATACTCCATTCTCAATCTTTTCAATCTAATTAAAGATTCATTAAAACTCCACTTAGTTTTAACCTTTAACTGGGTTAAAGAATCCATGTCATTTAAAACACGGTTCACGATAAACCCAAAATCACATCACATTTCAATCAGTCCCCGACCGTAAATTAGCAAGTGAGCAATTCCCTAAGTATTAACCCCGAAGGCCGAAACCAACATCAGATCAATACCCAAGAAACCATTCAACTTAACTAATCTCCAGTTAGTTTCTGATTTTCTTAACTCCGCGGGTCTAAGAACAGTATTATTGAAGATACCGTTCACGGCAACCCAAAATCGCTTTCCATTAATTACCGGGTTAAAGAACAAGTGTTATTTAAAACACTGTTCAAGATAAACCCAAAAATCAATACCAATTCAATTCCAATTAAATATTATTTAATTGGTACACTTCATTAAATCTAAATGAAAAGATTTAATATTTTCTCAACTGGGCTTAAGAACAATGTTAATGAAGACACCATTCACGACAAACCCAAATCACATTTTATATTAAATACAAGGCCCTGAATAGAAAATATATCGGCTTATATTCCATATCAAATTCTACGACCAACAAATATCGTATTGGAAATAACGATAAAAATAAATCTTTCAAATTTTCATAACAATATCTGTGTAATCACGAAATCCAACATCGAAATAATCTAAAGACAATTTCGATTCAAATCCATTCCAATTCAATTATTGGAAATTCTGGTTACTTTTAAAACCCTTTTCAAATTCAATTTATTTATTTAAAAATAAATAGAATTTTAATTCTAGTTCAAAACTAGTTCATTTCGATAAAAATCTATTTTTATCTTTTCAAATATGGAGTTTTTCATCCCGATTATTCCCAAATCATTTCTTATGATTTTACACAAATTATTACTATTTTTAATAATTTTATCAAGGCCTGCACAGTCGATTTCCATCAACGGCCATCGAACTGCACTTACAACGACCTTTTCCAAATTTGATTTGGACATAATTCCAAATCCAGCCGTTAGATTTCAAATTTCTAATATTCGTTAGAAAGCTCTTTTCGATACGAACCCAACGGTTCCGGTTTCAGGAGAATCCGACGGTCGGATCTCCCGTAATATCTATTCGAAGTCAATGGTTGAAATTCGGGAACTGCCGCGGCGCGTTCTATTCAGGCCATTATATTATATATATAATATATACTTCGTCGATTTCCTTTTAAAACGTGTTTTATTAATCATTTTAAATTCGTTTTTAAAACGATTTCAACTTCCTTTTCAATTTCAAATCAAAATTGAATTTTCTAATATAGATTCGTTTTAAATTCATTTCAATTCTATTTCAATTCAAATCTTTTTCAATTCAAATCGGTTTCAATTCAAATCAATTTCAGTTCAATTTCAATACGTTTTAAATTCAATTCTAATCAATTTCAATTCTATTTCAATCTCATTCAATTTTCAGTTCTATTCAGTTTAATTCGAATTTCATTTCAATTCAATTTAATTCAAATTTCAATTCCTTTCAAAAAATCAGATTTTGAAATCACTTTCGATATTCATTGTAAAATGAATAAAATCGATATAAATATCGTTCACGTCAAAATGACGTCAATCTAATCAACACGGCTTCATATATTTCTATTTCAAATATTTCGTTTCCAAATATTTCTATTCAAATGTTTCTATTTCCAATATTTCTATTTCAAATATTTCTATTCCAAATATTTCTTTTCCAAATATTTCTATTCAAATGTTTCTATTTCTAATATTTTTATTCAAATATTTTATTTCAAAACTGGAATGAGTCCCAATCAATTACCATATAATGTTAGTTATATGGATTTTCTACCACACGTATATAACAGCAACGATAAATCATCAACCATCATCCAAAATGCGTTCTACATTGTATAAGCATCAAATATAAATATTTAATGCTTATAACAGTCTGTCAATCAATCGATCGACATACAACTAACTATTGAGATTAGTGTATGTCATATATCACCCCAATACCCGTGTGGGGTTTTCAAACAATCAAACACAGATTTTATTTGTGCAGTTGGGCGATGTGTAAAATTTGTCGTCCCAATCAATATCAGTCAAATGTGTGTATATAAACAAATCGTCCGATTTGTTTATTTTTATTTTTATTTCATTTCATATACACGTTACAAATTCTATTTTTATCTACAAAATATTTTCAACTATATAAATATTTTATTTCATTTCACATCACATCACATCACACAATCAACTACACATCAAAATCAAACAACCAAGCATACAAGCCATCCATGGTCTGTGGACGACGGGTGTCGGGTGCTACTAAACACCGTCTGCATCCTAGTATATATTTTTAACTAGAAATTTAAATTAAAAGTGAGAAGTTCTTACCGAATAGCTAAACCAAACTCTACGACTCTTCATATGTAGGAAATCTTCATCGTGTTTGCTCTTCGTCACTTTCGTCGCCCGTATTCACTACATATATAAAAATCACATTTTTATATACCCTAGTGTATAAAAATCATATTTTTATACTTGCTATTATATAAAAATTATAATTTCATTCTTTTTATCATATAAAAATTATATTTTTATTCTTTTTTCTCTATAATATAAATATCATATTTTTATATTCATAAAAATCACGCCTTTATATTTTTAAAAATCTAATCCTTCTTAACAAATAAAAATTTAACCTTTGTTTAAAAATCATAGCTTTTCTTTTTTCAAAGATCAAATCTTTTCACTTATAAAAATTTAATCTTTTCTATTTCAAAGATCTCATCTTTTCTTCATTAAAACTCACGTCTTTACTTCATTAAAAATCTAAACTTTCTTTGTATAAAAATCTATATTTTCTTCGTATAATAATCTATATTTTCTTCGTATAAAAATCATTACTTTATATGTTTTAAAAATCATATATTTTTATATATAAAAAGCAAATCTTTATAATATATATAAAAAAATCTAAACCCTAAAAAAAACTGAAACAAAATAGATAAATAAAAAAAAGATAACAATACATAAAAAAAACTTACGGTTTGCAAAAAAAAAGGGGGGAGGGAAGAAAGCTGCTTGCCGGCGCTGGGATTCCAACCTTCGGGGGAGGTGGCAAGGGCGGCTCGCTGCTTCGTCGGAGGGGGGGGGGGTCGAGGGCATGGCGTTGCGTTGTCCGATGGTGGTGTTGCGTGGGCCATGGTTTGAGATGGGGGGGGGGGGGTCGTGGAATAGCATCGGGGTGCGTACAGGTGGGGGGGGGGGGGGGAGGGGAGGCGAGCGGCGGTGATCAGGTGGAGGCGCGCGGTGGCGCAAAGAGGGGCCAGGCGCTAGGTCAACGCAGGGATTTGGGGATCAGGTTTAATTTCTATTTTTTTTCTTTTGTTTTAAATGTGAACGAATGGGGAAGGGAGAATATAGGGGGGTTTATAGGAAAGTATATATTATTTTATTTATTTAACTTAAAAAAAAAAGCTTTTTACTTCGACCTCGAAATCGAACCCACCGTCTGTCGTCCACAGCTAATTACCCCCATTCCGAACATAATGGGATATGTCACATAAGCTGATTCGACTTTTGCGATCAGTTTTCGTTAAAATCAACATATAACTCTATATATTGAATTTGAACGTGCATTTCAATTTACCAGGGCCACATACTAACTAGAAAAATTCCCGAAAAATATTTTCTAGCTTCGTATTAACGATACGGTCCTAACAAAACTAATTTCGCCCAATTCTGAGACCGTTTGAAAAATGACCATTTTCCAGTCGATTAAAATCAACTGAAATTGGTCAAACGCGTTTTCCTTTGCCACACTCACATATTGATTCGAAAATTTCTGAAATTTGAAACCTAGCAATAACTTGACATCACGGATCCAACAAAAGTGGTTTCGTCGAAATCCGAGGTCTTTTGCAAAATTTCCATTTTTAAGGGCCTGAATTCCATAGCGACTATTCAGAATTTTCAACTGGACATATCTTTTGACCCCCGCTATGAAATTTCCATTTTTAGGATTCATTGGAAAGATATTATCAAATAGATTCTAATATTTTTGGTTTCACTAAAATTCGGTTTATTTTGAATCCTGTACACTCATTTGAACTTTGAAATCGAATTATCGAACTACCGCGCCATTTTCAATTCCTTTTATAATTATAAATAATTATATATATTCTAACGACGACGAATATAAATATGTACGTTCGAATTCTATTCAAACTAAAATTTTCGTCGTTATTATTTAAAATAATTCATTTAAATATTCAAAATTCATTAAATTCGCCAACATAAAATTTTTAAATTGGCTCGGATTTCCGGGTTATTACAAACACTTGACCTGAGCTCCTTCCTCGATCACCCCGGATCCCTCGAGCATCATCAATGTGAAGACCCCTGTCAAAACCATAATGATCTCTGTCTCGACACCCGTCTATCACTTGCTCTGAGCTCCTTTCCTGATCATCTTGGATCCCTCGAGCATCATCAACATGAAGACACCTGTCTAAAACATGATTAAAAAGTTCCCAAATCCAATGGTCTCTTCAACGCATTAAACTCCATATCACGTCAAAGTTCACAGATTGGAACGCTCTTCACTGTCAACATAATCTCTTCCACCAGAGTCTTCCGTTTCTCCAAAAAAGTAATAGCATAATTACCACTGAATCTACCAAGCTTTGTAGAAATAATTGATGCACAATTTAAAACAAATCGCCTCGCTTGGGTACCAATCTGTAATGCAAAAATTGCTCTGATACCAATTTGTTGTGCAAAAAAGGATCAAACATGCTTAACTAGAAGAGACACTTCATTTGGGGATCGTTGGATCCATGCCAGGATGGGTTTACACTAAAGTCTACCTCTCAATACATAGCCAGTGCAAATTCATGTGTGTCATCAATTACATTACCAACATATGGTAATAATGTAATGGAGGAAAATTACCATAGCAACAAATGTGCAAAGATAGTAAATCGATACGTTTCTTTTGCATAGATGGAAGAAATTAATCCCTTCATTTATTTCTCTACCATCTCATTAAATGCAATCAATACGTTCCCATTATAAAAATATTTACTTTCCGTTCTTTGCAAATTTGTTCCAATCAGTTTGTGATTTTGTATCATCAAATTTGTAAATTCGTTGGTCAAGAATAACATATTAATGGGGACAAAATTGAAAAAATAAATAAGGGCATATGTGTATGATGAGCATATTATTAAAGCTACAGGGCAATCCACTGATATGCACATGTCATAGTCAAATGGCAAGCCAATAATAACCAGCAAACAGAAGCAAATTACAACATGCAATTGTTGGATCAGAAATCAAGTACCATGGTAGCTGTATCGAAATCAACATTCGCCAAACAGAGTGAACACTAACCACATAGCCTAACACGCATACACCAAAAACAAGTCAAGATACAATAAGTTATTTACATGATTCAATGAAAAGAAATTCTTGTAATATAAACCCTTTAAGACATAGAAAGTTAATAGCTTGAAGGAAACCCTTGTAGACTTACTAATTTTGTTATGGTTAGTAGAACGAATCGCTTAGAACAAACTCTTTTCTTTCTTTTTTCATTCTAGTACATTGTAATAACCCGGAAAATCTGGGCCAGTTTAAATTTTTTATTTTGGCAAATTTTAGCGAATTTTGAATATTTAAAATAGATTATTTTAAATAGTATCGACGAAAATTTATTTTGAATAGAATTATAACGTATATATTATATACGTTGTCGTTAGAATATAAATAATTATATATATAATTACAAATAGAATTGAAAATGGCGCGGTAGTTCGATAATTCGATTTCAAACTTCAATTGAATGTACCGGGTGCAAAACAATCCGGATTTTAGTGAAACTAAAAACATTAGGATCTATTTTAGAATATCTTTCCAACGAATCTGAAAAATCAAAATTTCATAGCGGGAATCAAAAGATATGTCCAGTTGAAAATTCTGAATAGTCGCTATGGAATTCAGGCCCTTAAAAATGGAAATTTTGCAAACGACCTCGGATTTCGACGAAACCACTTTTGTTGGATCCGCAGTGTCAAATTATTGCTAGATTCCAAATTTCATAATTTTTCGAATCAATATGTGAGCGTGGCAAAGGAAAACGCGTTTGACCAGTTTCAGTTGATTTTAATCGACTGGAAAATGGCCATTTTTCAAACGGTCTCAGAATTCGACGAAACTAGTTTTGTTAGGACCGTATCATCAATAGGAAGCTAGAAAATATTTTTCTGGAATTTTTCTAGTTAGTATGTGACCCCAGTAAATTGAAATGCGCGTTCAAATTCAATATATAGAGTTATATGTTGATTTTAACGGAAACTGATCAAAACGATCGAATCAGCCTACGATACATATCCCATTGTGTTCGGAATGGGGGTAAAACGCTATGGACGACAGGCGGTGGGCCTCGTTTAGAGGTCGTATGTAAAAGTCAACTTTTTGAATTAAATAATTAAATAAAAAAATATCCTCCTCTCTCTTCCCTTCTATACTATCGGCCCCCCCTTAACTTCCTCTTCCCCCGATGACAGATGAGAATCGAATTAAAAAAAAACCAATCCCGTCGTGCCCAAACCCCCTCCCCTCCCCCCCCCCCCCCCCTCCCCCCGTCGACGATTTGCCTCACGCCCCTCCCCCTGATGGCCACCGCGACCTTCGGCCTCCCATGGCGCCTCCTTCCATCTCCGCGAGCCTGAAAAAAACCCCATCGCCCCTTCATCGATTCGAATCCCCACCGGTCGGCGCCCTCCACCTCGAGCCCCCCCTCATCCGCACCCTCCTTCGCCCCTTCTTCCCCCTCCGCCTCCCTTCTTCTCCTTCCGATCCTCTCCCCCTCCGACGAGCGCGCAACCGAACCCCCAGCAGCCCCCTTTCTCTGATATTCAAAAGTAAGCCTTCTTTACTTATTTAATTTTATTTTTCAGCTTTCTTTTATTTAAATTAGCATAGTTAAAAACTGATTTTATTATATAGAGATTTAGGATTTTAAAAAAAAAAACTGATTTAGTATGATTTTTAAAAACAGAAAATTACATGACTTTAAAACTGAAAATTATTTGATTTTTAGTGGATAAGGAAGCGATTTTTATTTATAGTTATAGATAATAAAAATATAATTTTTACATAAGTAGGAAGATAAAAATATGATTTTTATATTTTTAAAGTATTAAAAATATGATTTTTATATTTTTAAAGTATTAAAAATATAATCTTTACTATATAGAAGCTGTAAAAGTATGATTTTGTTTATGTAGAGAATTAAAAATATAATTTTTACATGATAGGAATATTAGAAATATCATCTTTATATGTGTAGCAAGATAAAATGTGATTTTTATAATGATAAATTTGAAGAGGCGAAATCTTTATATATAATAGCGTTGTAAAAATGGGATTTTTATATATTGAATAGCGAAGTAAAAATTAGATTTTTATATATTGAATAGCGAAGTAAAAATTCGATTTTTATATATTGAATAGCGAAGTAAAAATTCGATTTTTATATATTGAATAATTAGATTTTTATATATTGAATAGCGAAGTAAAAATTCGATTTTTATATATTGAATAGCGAAGTAAAAATTCTATTTTTATATATTGAATAGCGAAGTAAAAATTCGATTAAAAATTCAATTTTTATATATTGAATAGCAAAGTAAAAATTCGATTTTTATATATTGAATAGCGTACTAAAAATTCGATTTTTATATATTGAATAGCGAAGTAAAAATGTGATTCTTTACATATGTAGAGAATACGGGCAAAGAAAGTGATGAAAGATGAAACGACGAAGATTTCTGCATAAGAAGAATCGTGGCGTTGGATTAGCTATCTGTGAGAATTTCTCACTCTTTGATTTAATTTTCTAGTTATATATATATATATATATATATATATATATATATATATATATATACTAGGATGTAGACGGTGTTTAGTAGCACCCGACACCCGTCGTCCACAGACCATGGACGGCTTGTATGCTTGTTTGATTTTGCTGTGTAGTTGATTGTGTGATGTGATGTGAAATGAAATAAAATATTTATATAGTTGAAAATATTTTATAGTTAAAAATAGAATTTTTAACGTGTATATAAAATGAAATAAAAATAAACAAATCGGACGATTTGTTTATATACACACATTTGACTGATATTGATTGGGACGATAAATTTTACACATCGCCCAACTGCACAAATAAAATCTGTGTTTGATTGTTTGAAACCCCACACGGGTATCGGGATGATATTTGACGTACACTAATCCCGATTGTTCAGTTGTATGTCGATCGATTGATTGACAGACTGTTATAAGCGTTGAATACTTATATTTGATGCTTATACAGTGTAGAATGCACTTTGGATGATGGTTGATTATTCATCGTTGTTATTGTATGCATGTGTTGTAGAAAATCCATATAATTAACATTATATAGTAATTGATTGGGCCTCGTTCCAGTTTTGAAAAAGAAATATTTGAAAAAGAAATATTAGAAAAAGAAATATTTGAATAGAAATATTTGAAAAAGAAATATTTGAATAGAAATATTTGGAATAGAAATATATGAAGCCGTGTTGATTAGATTGACGCCATTTTGACGTGAACGATATTGATATCGATTTTATTCATTTTATAATGAATATCGAAAGTGATTTCAAAATCTGATATTTTGAAAAGAATTGAAATTCGAATTAAATTGAATATAAATGAATTCGAATTAAATTGAATATAAATGAATTCGAATTAAATTGAATATAAATGAATTCGAATTGAAATTGCATATAAATGAATTCGAATTAAATTGAATATAAATGAATTCGAATTGAAATTGAATAAAAATGAATTCGAATTGAAATTGAATATAAATTAATTCGAATTGAAATTGAATATAAATGAATTCGAATTGAAAATTGAATTGAAAACGAACTGAAATTGAATTAGAAATCGATTTGAAATGAATTTAAAACAAATTTATATTGGAATATTCAATTTTGATTTGAAATTGAAAATGAAGTTGAAACTGTTTTGAAAACGAATTTAAAACGATTTATAAATCATGTTTTGAATTGAAATCGACGAAGTATATATATAATATATATAATATAATGGCCTGAATAGAATGCGCCGCGCCACGGCACTTCGCGAATTTCGACCATTGACTTCGAACGGATATCGCGGGAGATCCGACCGTCGGATTCTCCTGAAACCGGAACAGTTGGGTTCGTATTGAAAATAGCTTTCTAAGAATATTAGAAATTAGAAATCTAACGGTTGGATTTGGAATTATGTCCAAATCAAATTTGAAAAAAGGTCGTTGTAAGTGCAGTTCGATGGCCGTTGATGGAAATCGACTGTACGGGCCTTGATAAAATTATTAAAAATAGAAATAATTTGTGTAAAATCATAAGAAATGATTTAGAAAGATTTGGGATGAAAAAACTCCATATTTGAAAAGATAAAAATAGATTTTTATCGAACTGAACTTGTTTTGAACTAGAATTATAATTCTATTTATTTTTAAATAAATAAATTGACTTTGAAATGGTTTTTGAAAATAACCAGAATTTCCAATGATTGGATTGGAATGGATTTGAATCGAAATTGTCTTCGGAATATTTCGATGTTGGATTTCGTGATTATACAGATGTTGTTATGGAAATTTGAAAGATATAGACATGTATATCGTTATTTCCAATACGATATCTGTTGGTCGTAGAATTTGACATTGAATATAAGCCGATATATTTTCTATTCAGAGCCTTGTATTTAATATCAAATGTGATTTGGGTTTGTCGTGAATGGTGTCTTGATTAACACTGTTCTTGAATCCAGTTGAGAAAAGATTAAATCTTTTTATTTAGATTTAATGAAGTGTACCGATTAAATAATATTTAACTGAATTGATATTGATTTTTGGGTTTATCGTGGATAGTGTTTTAAATAACACTCGTTCTTTAACCCGATAATTAATGGAATGTGGTTTTGGGTTTATCGTGAACCGTGTTTTAAAAGACACCGATTCTTTAACCCAGTTAACGATTAAAACTAAGTGGAGTTTTAATGAATCTTTAATTAGATTGAAAAGATCGAGAATGGAGTAGCACCAGTTTTACTCCAGGCGATAGTTAAATCTTTAATTAGATTTGAACGTGAAGTGGTAATTGAATTTACCGATAACACTGTGGTGTTAGATATGAAGTATTACCAGTTTTACTTCATGGGATGAATAGGTTGGGATTGGGAAATTAAAACAAATGATTACTTCGGTAAGGTTCGTTAATCCCGACTAGTTGAATCGAAATTCAAAAGAAGATTAAAGAATAAATTCAAGGAATTTATCTTTGATAAAATTAATGGGAACCTTTCCCTATGAATGTGAAATTTAGAAACTAACTGTCGGTTAGCAAAGCAGAATAGTTTTCTGGATATTGATCTGAGGTTGGTTTCGACCTTCGGGGTTAATATTTGGGAAATTATTCTCTTGATTAGTTTACGATTAGTGACTGATGAATTGGAATGAGGCGTATGTTGTGTTTGTGTAACACTTATTTAAAATATACGCGAGTTATTCGGAAAGACCGGGTTTATCCCATTCTGAATAACTGATACGACGATAAGTCGAAGATGAAGACGGTGGTTGAAGACCGGAAGTCTTCACATCGTTTGGGTGATCACTGATGATCTTGATTGGGCTGTACACCCAAGATGAGGGAATCAATTGGTGGTCGTCCATATGTGCTTGGAGATCGATGGATATGCGAGGAAAGTGCCTCCGGTTTCATTCAGACCCAGAACGGACTTGTAAATGGACTGTGTGTCTGACATTGGATTTCATTCTGTGTGACTGATATCGGTTGCATAGAGTGGTTTGCCTATGTGGCATGCCTAAGTGGCAATTGATCGAGGCTTCTGTTGAAAAGCAAAGTCTTGTGGTGATGATCAAAGCACAGCCTGTGTGGCACAACTTTGTGTAACGTGAATTCGCGAGCCTCACACCCCGGTTGTGAACCAAAAACGGGAGACGGACCTCAGGGAGGGCATGCGTTTCTTTCTAGCTAGGGTGGTGTCAGTGACCTACCAGCCCTGACATTTATATACTTTTCACCTGTGTGGTTGTTGCTATTGCGAGGCGCCTCGGTTTGATCGGACGATCCGGGTCCGATGGAGTCATTCGTTGGCTCATTTACGCCCCAAAGGGCGGGGAAACGCAGTGTTCAGGCATTTTAATCCACATCGGTGGACCGACCCTGTCGCTCCAAGGGCCCACCTGAGTCTGTGTCCTGAGGCTCGGGCTAGAGAGTCTCGAATCGGTTGAGGACTATCTTTTGCCTCGGTTCATAGATGGAAACCCAATTTCCAAATACGTGACATTTGCGGTTTTAATTGTAGAACTAGTATGGCGACATGATATATGGTACCCATGCCGCCTATGATTGATACTTATGATTTGAAGTTGTTTTATACACTATACACTGATAATAGTATCAAATGATTTGTTTTAAACGTATCAAGCATTCTTTGGCTGTTATAAGGGAAAACCCTATCCCCCGGCTTGCGTTGCATTGTGTGATAGGACCTGTGTCTTATAACAGCTTCATTTTTCTTTATTTAGCATTGCGCTGTTTGTTTTATGCACTGGTATTCTTGGGAGGAAACCCGTTCCGTGTTATACGGCGTGGTCCCTTGATTTACCTAACTTTAAAATAAAGATTAATAACTGTTTTAGTTCTCACACCAGTCCCATGACTGACCTGGAGTTTATTGTTTTAACCTAAACTCTGGGTGCCCTTATTTTGACACGGGCAGCTAGTACTTTTGGTTTTGCAGATTTATATTCATAGGATCCTGGTTTACGGCTGGAACGATATCCGGAAAGCTTTGTATCCATATATCTACTTCTAGTTGTGTATTGTATTATTTTCCGCTGCTATGTATTTAAATGTAATTTAAATCTCTGATATTTCTGTGTAATATTCATTTATACTCTGTATATTCTTGTAATCTGATGGAATTGTTGTAATATACAATGAAATGTTCTTCCGTCTGCGTTCTGTTGTGGCTTGTTCTCGAACTATCCGCTCTTTCCTCACCGGGGAAGTTGCGGATCTTTACATTTGGTATCAGAGCTTTGGTTTACAAAGCTCGAGAACAAGGCACATTAGAACCATACGAAAGAATTCATCAGATATTGGATTAGTAATATCCAATTAGAATGACTCGTTAGAGATAGGATCAGTAGTATCCTAGAACGAGTGTGAAAGAGTATATTTTTCAAATGAAAACAATTTTGTTTTGAAAATTTAAACCATTTTACACATATTTGATTATTTATTTATATTGATATGGACAATCTAGTATATAAAGGTTTTGCATATACGCGTCATGAATGTATATTCGAAGTTTTAATATATTAGATAGATATAGAATCACATTCTAGTCGCCCGGACATGATTCTGATGATGGCGCGCCATCACCAGTATTTATTTTCGTGTTTTGAAGGTGTGATTTCTATATATTTCCATTAGACTGGTGTGAGAACCAAAACTTATATAGATAAATTTATTTGTTGTGATTTGGCATCAAAAACATGATTTTTTGTATATATATCAAAATTATGAATTTGAAACGTTAAATTCACTAGTTGATTGATGTTTGTGTTGTTTGTTTGATAATTTTTGAACCATTATGCCTAATTGAACCGAATATTGAATTGTATTGAAAATTAGACGCATTTGCTTGCATATACATATACTTACATTGAACAGGTCATAGCAAGAAGGCTAGAGCAGAGAATAAAATTTATTTGCCCGACAAATAGGTACATGTTTACTACGTAATTTACTGTTTTGTTTGGGTGATGATGATTTTATGAGCCTATTGGCTAGCCGCTTGGCTTTTTCTTTTTCTTTTTGAGATCAGAAGGCCTTTATGGCAATTTCTGGATTTTCCCGTGGCTCCCGGTGCAGGGGAGGTTATGGCGAAATTTTTCGAAAATTTAGGGTGTTAGCCAAATTTTTGAAAATTTGAAAATTCTCAGAAACTGAAAAGTTGGAGGATGAAAGCTAGATCGAACGCAGAGTTGATTAATCAAACCACTTTCGACTTTGTTCCTTTTCGGGGACGAAAAGTTTTAAGTGGGGGAGATTGTAATAACCCGGAAAATCTGGGCCAGTTTAAAATTTTTATTTTGGCAAATTTTAGCGAATTTTAAATATTTGAAATAGATTATTTTAAATAGTATCGACGAAAATTTATTTTGAATAGAATTATAACATATATATTATATACGTCGTCGTTAGAATATAAATAATTATATATGTACTTATAAATAGAATTGAAAATGGCGCGGTAGTTCGATAATTCGATTTCAACCTTCAATTGAATGTACTGGGTGCAAAACAATCCGGATTTTAGTAAAACCAAAAACATTAGGATCTATTTTAAAATATCTTTCCAACGAATCTGAAAAATCAAAATTTCATAGCGGTAATCAAAAGATATGTTCAGTTGAAAATTCTGAATAGTCGCTATGGAATTCAGGCCCTTAAAAATGGAAATTTTGCAGACGACCTCGGATTTCGACGAAACCACTTTTGTTGGATCCGCAGTGTCAAATTATTGCTAGATTCCAAATTTCATAATTTTTCGAATCAATATGTGAGCGTGGCAAAGGAAAACGCGTTTGACCGGTTTCAGTTGATTTTAATCGTCTGGAAAATGACCATTTTTCAAACGGTCTCAGAATTCGACGAAACTAGTTTTCTTAGGACCGTATCGTCAATAGGAAGCTAGAAAATATTTTTCTGGAATTTTTCTAGTTAGTAAGTGACCCCAGTAAATTGAAATGCGCGTTCAAATTCAATATAAAGAGTTATATGTTGATTTTAACGGAAACTGATCGAAACGATCGAATCAGCCTACGATACATATCCCATTGTGTTCGGAATAGTGGTAAAACGCTATGGACGACAGGCGGTGGGCCTCGTTTAGAGGTCGTATGTAAAAGTCAACTTTTTGAATTAAATAATTAAATAAAAAAATATCCTCCTCTCTCTTCCCTTCTATACTATCTGGCCCCCCCTTAACTTCCTCTTCCCCCGATGACAGATGAGAATCGAATTAAAAAAAACCCCAATCCCATCGTGCCCAAACCCCCCCCCCCCGGTTGACGATTTGCCTCACGCCCCTCCCCCTGATGGCCACCGCGACCTTCGGCCTCCCATGGCGCCTCCGTCCATCTCCGCGAGCCCAAAAAAACCCCATCGCCCCTTCATCGATTCGAATCCCCACCGGCCGGCGCCCTCCACCTCGAGCCCCCCCTCATCCGCACCCTCCTCAGCCCCTTCTTCCCCCTCCGCCTCCCTTCTTCTCCTTCCGATCCTCTCCCCCTCCGAAGAGCGCGCAACCAAATCCCCAGCAGCCCCCTTTCTCTGAAATTCAAAAGTAAGCCTTCTTTACTTATTTAATTTTATTTTTCAGCTTTCTTTTATTTAAATTAGCATAGGTAAAAACTGATTTTATTATATAGAGATTTAGGATTTTTTTAAAAAAAATTGATTTTGTATGATTTTTAAAAACTGAAAATTACATGACTTTAAAACTGAAAATTATTTGATTTTTAGTGGATAAGGAAGCGATTTTTATTTATAGTTATAGATAATAAAAATATAATTTTTACATAAGTAGGAAGATAAAAATATGATTTTTATATTTTTAAAGTATTAAAAAATATAATCTTTACTATATAGAAGATGTAAAAATATGATTTTTATTTATGTAGAGAATTAAAAATATAATTTTTACATGATAGGAATATTAGAAATATCATCTTTATATGTGTAGCAAGATAAAATGTGATTTTTATAATGATAAATTTGAAAAGGCGAAATCTTTATATATAATAGCGTTGTAAAAATGGGATTTTTATATATTGAATAGCGAAGTAAAAATTCGATTTTTATATATTGAATAGCGAAGTAAAAAATTCGATTTTTATATATTGAATAGCGAAGTAAAAATTCGATTTTTATATATTGAATAGCGAAGTAAAAATTCGATTTTTATATATTGAATAGCAAAGTAAAAATTCGATTTTTATATATTGAATAGCGAAGTAAAAATGTGATTCTTTACATATGTAGAGAATACGGGCAAAGAAAGTGATGAAAGATGAAACGACGAAGATTTCTGCATAAGAAGAGTCGTGGCGTTGGATTAGCTATCTGTGAGAATTTCTCACTCTTTGATTTAATATTCTAGTTATATATATATACTAGGATGCAGACGGTGTTTAGTAGCACCCGACACCCGTCGTCCACAGACCATGGACGGCTTGTATGCTTGTTTGATTTTGCTGTGTAGTTGATTGTGTGATGTGATGTGAAATGAAATAAAATATTTATATAGTTGAAAATATTTTATAGTTAAAAATAGAATTTTTAACGTGTATATAAAATGAAATAAAAATAAACTAATCGGACGATTTGTTTATATACACACATTTGACTGATATTGATTGGGACGATAAATTTTACACATCGCCCAACTGCACAAATAAAATCTGTGTTTGATTGTTTGAAACCCCACACGAGTATCGGGATGATATTTGACGTACACTAATCCCGATTGTTTAGTTGTATGTCGATCGATTGATTGACAGACTGTTATAAGCGTTGAATATTTATATTTGATGCTTATACAGTGTAGAATGCACTTTGGATGATGGTTGATTATTCATCGTTGTTATTGTATGCATGTGTTGTAGAAAATCCATATAATTAACATTATATGGTAATTGATTGGACCTCGTTCCAGTTTTGAAAAAGAAATATTTGAAAAAGAAATATTAGAAAAAGAAATATTTGAATAGAAATATTTGAAAAAGAAATATTTGAATAGAAATATTTGAAATAGAAATATATGAAGCCGTGTTGATTAGATTGACGCCATTTTGACGTGAACGATATTGATATCGATTTTATTCATTTTATAGTAAATATCGAAAGTGATTTTAAAATCTGATATTTTGAAAAGAATTGAAATTTGAATTAAATTGAATATAAATGAATTCGAATTAAATTGAATATAAATGAATTCGAATTAAATTGAATATAAATGAATTCGAATTGAAATTGAATATAAATGAATTCGAATTGAAATTGAATATAAATGAATTCGAATTGAAATTGAATATAAATGAGTTCGAATTGAAATTGAATATAAATGAATTCGAATTGAAAATTGAATTGAAAACGAACTGAAATTGAATTAGAAATCAATTTGAATTGAAATCGATTTGAAATGAATTTAAAACGAATTTGTATTGGAATATTCAATTTTGATTTGAAATTGAATATGAAGTTGAAACTGTTTTGAAAACGAATTTAAAACGATTTATAAAGCACGTTTTGAATTGAAATCGACGAAGTATATATTATATATATAATATATATAATATAATGGCCTGAATAGAATGCGCCGCGCTGCGGCAGTTCGCGAATTTCGACCATTGACTTCGAACGGATATTGCGGGAGATCCGACCGTCGGATTCTCTTGAAACCGGAACCGTTGGGTTCGTATCGAAAAGAGCTTTCTAATGAATATTAAGAAATTAGAAATCTAACGGTTGGATTTGGAATTATGTCCAAATCAAATTTGAAAAAAGGTCGCTGTAAGTGCAGTTCGATGGCCGTTGATGGAAATCGACTGTACGGGCGTTGATAAAATTATTAAAAATAGAAATAATTTGTGTAAAATCATAAGAAATGATTTAGAAAGATTTGGGATGAAAAAACTCCATATTTGAAAAGATAAAAATAGATTTTTATTGAAATGAACTAGTTTTGAACTAGAATTATAATTCTATTTATTTTTAAATAAATAAATTGACTTTGAAATGGTTTTTGAAAATAACCAGAATTTCCAATGATTGCATTGGAATGGATTTGAATCGAAATTGTCTTCGGAATATTTCGATGTTGGATTTCGTGATTATACAGATGTTGTTATGGAAATTTGAAAGATATAGATATGTATATCGTTATTTCTAATACGATATCTGTTGGTCGTAGAATTTGACATTGAATATAAGCTGATATATTTTCTATTCAGAGCCTTGTATTTAATATCAAATGTGATTTGGGTTTGTCGTGAATGGTGTCTTGACTAACACTGTTCTTGAACCCAGTTGAGAAAAGATTAAATCTTTTTATTTAGATTTAATGAAGTGTACCAACTAAATAATATTTAATTGAATTGATATTGATTTTTTGGTTTATCATGGACAGTGTTTTAGATAACACTCGTTCTTTAACCCGATAATTAATGGAATGTGGTTGGGTTTATCGTGAACCGTGTTTTAAAAGACCCTGATTCTTTAACCCAGTTAACGATTAAAACTAAGTGGAGTTTTAATGAATCTTTAATTAGATTGAAAAGATCGAGAATGGAGTAGCACCAGTTTTACTCCAGGAGATAGTTAAATCTTTAATTAGATTTGAACGTGAAATGGTAATTGAATTTACCGTTAACACCGGGGTGTTAGATATGAAGTATTACCAGTTTTACTTCATGGGATGAATAGGTTGGGATTGGGAAATTAAAACAAATGATTACTTCGGTAAGGTTCGTTAATCAGATATGAAGTATTACCAGTTTTACTTCATGGGATGAATAGGTTGGGATTGGGAAATTAAAACAAATGATTACTTCGGTAAGGTTCGTTAATCCCGACTAGTTGAATCGAAATTCAAAAGAAGATTAAAGAATAAATTCAAGGAATTTATCTTTGATAAAATTAATGGGAACCTTTCCCTATGAATGTGAAATTTAGAAACTAACTGTCGGTTAGCTAAGCAGAATGGTTTTCTGGATATTGATCTGAGGTTGGTTTCGGCCTTCGGGGTTAATATTTGGGAAATTATTCTCTTGATTAATTTACGGTTAGTGACTGATGAATTGGAATGAGGCGTATGTTGTGTTTGTGTAACACTTATTTAAAATATACGCGAGTTATTCGGAAAGACCAGGTTTATCCCATTCTGAATAACTAATACGACGATAAGTCGAAGATGAAGACGGTGGTTGAAGACCGGAAGTCTTCACATCGTTTGGGTGATCACTGATGATCTTGATTGGGCTGTACACCCAAGATGAGGGAATCAATCGGTGGTCGTCCAGATGTGCTTGGAGATCGATGGATATGCAAGGAAAGTGCCTCTGGTTTCGTTCAGACCCAGAACGGACTTGTAAATGGACTGTGTGTCTGACATTGGATTTCATTCTGTGTGACTGATATCGGTTGCATAGAGTGGTTTGCCTGTGTTGCATGCCTAAATGGCAATTGATCAAGGCTTCTGTTGAAAAGCAAAGTCTTGTGGTGATGATCAAAGCACAGCCTGTGTGGCACAACTTTGTGTAATGTGAATTCGCGAGCCTCACACTCCGGTTGTGAACCAAAAACGGGAGACGGACCTCAGGGAGGGCATGCGTTTCTTTCTAGCTAGGGTGGTGTCAGTGACCTACCAGCCCTGACATTTATATACTTTTCACCTGTGTGGTTGTTGCTGTTGCGAGGCGCTTCGGTTTGATCGGACGATCCAGGTCCGATGGAGTCATTCGTTGGCTCATTTACGCCCCAAAGGGCGGGAAAACGCAGTGTTCAGGCATTTTAATCCACATCGGTGGACCGACCCTGTCACTCCAAGGGCCCACCTGAGTCTGGGTCCTGAGGCTCGGGCTAGAGAGTCTCGAATCGGTTGAGGACTATCTTTTGCCTCGGTTCATAGGTGGAAACCCAATTTTCAAATACGTGACATTTGCGGTTTTAATTGTAGAACTGGTATGGCGACATGATATATGGTACCCATGCCGCCTATGATTGATGCTTATGATTTGAAGTTGTTTTATACACTATACACTGATAATAGTATCAAATGATTTGTTTTAAACATATCAAGCATTCTTTGGCTGTTATAAGGGAAAACCCTATCCCCCGGCTTGCGTTGCATTGTGTGATAGGACCTGGGTCTTATAACAGCTTCATTTTTCTTTATTTAGCATTGCACTATTTGTTTTATGCACTGGTATTCTTGGGAGGAAACCCGTTCCGTGTTATACGGCGTGGTCCCTTGATTTACCTAACTTTAAAATAAAGATTAATAACTGTTTTAGTTCTCACACCAGTCCCATGACTGACCTGGAGTTTATTGTTTTAACCTAAACTCTGGGTGCCCTTATTTTGACACGGGCAGCTAGTAGTTTTGGTTTTGCAGATTTATATTCACAGGATCCTGGTTTACAGCTGGAACGATATCCGGAAAGCTTTGTATCCGTATATCTACTTCTAGTTATGTATTGTATTATTTTCCACTGCTATGTATTTAAATGTAATTTAAATCTCAGATATTTCTGTGTAATATTCATTTATACTCTGTATATTCTTGTAATCTGATGGAATTGTTGTAATATACAATGAAATGTTCTTCCGTCTGCGTTCTGTTGTGGCTTGTTCTCGAACTATCCGCTCTTTCCTCACCGGGGAAGTTGCGGGTCTTTACATACATCATACATTTTGATACTTAATGTATGTCCTTCAAATTGGACATTTTATGCATAATGTGATTGCAGTTAAAACAATAACCAAATATAATAATATCTACAGTAATGTAGAATTATGGGTGGGTGGTATATTTATTAGAGATTGATTTTAAAGTATTTAATTTCAAGGAACATATGTGACGAAAACATTTGACAAAATAGCTATCATCATATACAGATCCACCTGGCGCAAGTGCTGTCAAGTCTTCAAGTAAGAGCAGTCCAAGCTTTCCAGCTCCACTAAGACTTTAAGACTTTCCCGTAAAACTGATTCTTTACTGATAATATCATCATGGCATGACCTATCAAAGCCTTGCAATTTTCAACTAGGAATATAACAAAAAACACTCTATATATGCTAATTGCAATACATTAAAAGAAATTTCCATACGCTGAGTGATTTATACTGCGACTAACATCACCAGTTACAGAGCTAATTCGTGAATTAAAACTTCCAAAAACAACTTTGTCCAAAGGAAGTGACTCCACATGAACAAACATCTACTTTCTCTGTCTTCCCCCTCCCCCTTTTTTCATGGTTCATGGTTCCTACCATATAAACACCCTACTCCTATTTACTTCGATTAATCATTTTATCCACTTTCTCTTATGTTTCCCATGTTTTCTTAATGGTGATGACTGGTGGGGCAAGTGCTTCTTCCTATCTTGTAGAACTGAGTATCATTGTGCTTTCATTTATGTCCAGTAATGTCCCTCTTTGATTGTTATTATATTTTTATTTTTCTATTTTTTGTGTGTTTTCTATCTAGTTATATCTAACAGGCAGGTAGTATTTTAGCAAGTAGATAAATGTTGTTTATAGTTGATTTGTTTTGGTGGCGGTAACTTTTGACTATCCCATGCAATAATAATTGTAAATGTTAACATTTTCTTTTTTAAATTGGGTACTACCAAATCAAACCCATGACCTTTTGCATTCTAATCCAACCTCTAAATCAATCGAGACGAGAATGTTTATCAATAAACGTTGGCATTCATGTCTGTTAAAACGTAAAACTTATATACATCCAATATAATAATAATTGTAGATGTTAGCATCTATTTCTATTAAAATGTAAAAATTATATAGATCCTGTGCAATAATAACTATAAGTGTTAGCATTTATTATATATAATCACAAGACTCGCCTTGTAATCGCAACTTATAATGCTAGAGTAAATGAACCTTGTAAAAGGTACATTTTAATTGATACGAAGGCTAATATTAACATTAATTAATATGTAAAATTTATATAATACAATATAATACCATAACAGTTGTTGAATCAATTCAAACAGCTTGCCAAACATGACAACATGACTGATGACATTACTTCCATTATCACAGAGATAAGTATTATGCAGTAAATTTCTGTTAATATACAGTTAGTTTATTTCTGTTAATATACAGTTAGTTTATTTTGTAGTAAATTTCCATATACTCATATTATCCTATTTATTTCACATACACCATAAGCTTAGCTGATAATAAGTCATGGATTATATGCTATTAAAGTTTATCGGTACTTACGATATTCAAGTTGTTGGGATACCAAAGGTGCTGTTTTTGATGGCTTAGTCGAGGCACCACTTCAACCATCAACTGGTAAAAAGTATCAGGTGGACATGACTTATTTCTTACATTTCCTATATAACTGACTACATGCATATTTTTGTTTACTGCTACCAATTCAACATTTTAATTTCTCATATTTTTATTTTATAGGGTATAAATAGCTGCTTTGTTTTTACAAACCAGCCTAGTCATCCTATCATATTTCATCGAACATGTACCTTTACAAATTACATACATGTTGGCCCATAAATCAGTTTGCTTATATATCTGCCCTTTTCGCAGTAACCAAGTGTAACGGAGCAACTAGTTAATTGTTGATAGTTAAACCATTTCATAGGTTAGTCCCTACAGGAAGGAATTACCCAAAAAAATATTGTCGTATCATGGGAAAATAGGTAAATTGTTGACACGGGTTTTTAATGTAAATAGGTTTATGTTCTTGCTTAGGTATGGATTCGAGTTAGGAATGGTGGTACAACTTGCTCTTTTATATTTTATTTTCTTCATCAGAAACACAAATCCAAATTTCACCTTCTTTTTATTTTGCACTGAATGCTTGTCCAGCTTGTTCTATCATCCTGAAAAATCAGAACGAGAGATAAAGAGAGAAGGAAGTGGATAAGAATGTATATTTAGTATTTAGTTCATATTTTGATGATAGTATGCTGATCATTTGGTCCATGTGTTTACTTTGTATAATTAGAATTTGAAGGTAAGTAACTAGTTAGTTTCCTGAGTTAACTTTATATATAACTGAAATTTAAAAGTAGTTATTTATTTCTCATCGAATCTTAATCATAATTCCTAATGGAATTTCAGGTGTCAATCGTTGTTACACTCACTGCTCACCTGATTTCTTGGCATAAGGCGGTGGTGGTCATTTTGCTCTTTTACTTAAACAACGACTTGTAAGATTATTTATTTATTTATTTAATTTTAACCCATGCTACCAAAGGTTCATAAATTCAGTTGTTTTTAACTAAAACATTGCTTGATATTAGGTTGAATGGTTCATCTTCAGAAGCCTTTGGTAATTCGTGCTTGGAGCATTCCGAAGAATTTCAAGTAAATGAAGTTAAGGTAATACACATATATTATATCAATGCACATGAAACTAGAAGCTGTAGCCGTGTCACTTTTTGAATCTGGGTTAAGTATGAATCAACTTTATACTAATGCTGAATAGTTTTAAATGAACATGCAGTTATGGGGACTTGTTTACGCATCTCAATTTGAAGACATGATAAATATATGTCGAACAGAGCAGCCAAAAATATGCATACTTCTGCTGTTGCACCACTGGCAATAGGGTTGAATCCATTGTTATTTATGGACGTGGTTTCCAGTTGATGTACAAAAATTCCATAAGTAGGTTATGGAAAGCTTGTCTGCTGTTGCATGTAACTATGGTTTTGGATAGCCATATAACCACCATAATATGGAGCTACAGTGCGAGCAGATTCAGGTGGTTCCTTAATGTTTGTTTTCATGTATGGCTGAGACTCTGGGTTAGGCTGTAGGAAGTTCTTCAAAATTTTATCAATACGTGTAATTGCAGGAATGAAAGGCTTGATTGTGGGTGGTGCTTGAACTGAAGCAACATTAGAAGATGCCTGAAGAAGATGAGGTTGGGGTATAACACATTAGACTTTGTAAGTAAATTGTTAACTAAGTATATATGACATATTATGAAAATGGAAGAGTTGATCAAACAATATGTATGAATTGTTAATTTTGAATATGTGAAAAATAGTATGAATTATATGTATGAAATATTAAGTTTGGATATATGAAGGATATTTGAATGATATGTATGGAATATTATGTTGTAGTTTACATGTTTGTTGTTTGTGAAAATATGTTATGTTTGTATACATTTAAGTAGATAATGATTTATATGAACCTAGTTTGAGCGGTATGTATGTATATGAAAGTAGGTATGTATGTATATGAAAGTAACAGAAGAGCTGGAATGGTGGTATGCAAATGGTAAATGCTAAAAATTATATATGGGATAATAGCGTTTTAAAAACGCTATCAAATTATACGAACAAGCGCTTTAAAAACATATAATAAATGCTATAGAAATAACAAGAAACCTTATAATAGAATTTGGTTAAATGCTATATAAATAAGCAAAAAAAACGCTACAATAAGTAGCAACTGGCTAAGATTTCATATAGTGTTTCTATTTAATAGCAAAGATGAAATGCTATAATATTTCAATTTTTCATAGCGTTTATATATCTGCTATTTAAAGTTGAAGGTCTAACATAACATGTAGTTACACGGCGCTTTCTAAAACGCTATGGTTGAATAAAATAGCGTTTTTGAAATGCTATGAAATCCCATTTTGTTGTAGCACTAGATCTGTTTTTCTATGTTTTACGCAATATCCCGAAGTTATTATATACAATTACAAGGCGGTATATAATGTCACAACGCACAACCAACACACAATAGAAATAACATGTATAAAACATACAACAACAATTCATTAAACACAACGTACAACACTTTACATCCCCCCTCAAGCTAGACTTAGTGGTTTAGATATAAGTCCAAGCTTGGCTAGAGAGAAAAACATGCTAATTAGCTCCCAATGGTTTAGTAAGCAAATCTGCAAGCTAAAGGGAAGATTTTACATGAAGGATTTTGATAAACTTTGCTTCCACATAATCACTCACAAAATGACAGTCAATTTTTTAATGCTTAGTTCTTCCTTGAAAGACCTTGTTTTCTGCGATATTTTTTGCTACAATGTTGTCATAAAATAATTTGATAGGAAAAGACACTTTCACCTGTAAATCAACAAGTAAAGCTTCCAGCCATATTAACTCACTTGTGGTATAGTTCATATTTTTATACTCTGCTTCGTAAGGGCTCTTAGATGCGGTTTTTTGTTTCTTTGGTTTCCAAGATATCAACGAATCACCTAGGAAAACTGTGTAACCAAAAAGAGACTTTGCAGAAAAAGGATAACTTCCCCAGTCAATATCACAATCTGCCGTAAGATTAAAATCAGACTGAGCAGAATAGAGTAGACCCACATCTATAGTACCCTTGAGATATTTACGAACATGTAGTGCATCATCAAAATGTGTTTTTCCAGGAGAACTCAAAAATTGACTAAGCTGTTGGAGTACATATGAAATATCAGGTCAAGTCATGATAAGGTATAATAATTTACCAATGAGTCTTCTGTATACCTCAAGGTCCATAAGCAAAGGGGCATCTACTGTGTTGAGTTTCAAATTTTTGGGTAAAGGAAAAGACACAGGTTGTGTCCTTTAAAAGATCCAAATTATATTCTCTTTGATTCAACAAAACGCCTTCTTTGGTCCAAACACCTCTATGCCTAAGAAATACTTCAGTTGGCCTAAACCTTTAATTCTAAAAGAAAATTAAAGAGAATTTTTCATAGCTTGAATTTCAATTGAAGAACTTCCAGTAATTAGCAAATCATAACATAAGCAATAACAACAGTAAATGAACCATTACCAAATTTAATGAAGAGAGAGTAATCTTGTTTTGATTACTTATAACATGAAATAATCAGATGCCTGCTAAATTCCACATTCCATTGTCTTGCAGCTTATCTTAACCGACATAAGGATTTCTTTAGTTTACATACTTCCCCGGGTTTACCTTTCGAATAACCAGTTGGAGGTTGCATATATAATTCTTTGTCAACATAACCATGCAAAAAAACATTGTTTATATCAAGTTAATGAAGATGCCAATTTTTTGCAGCAGCTAAAGCAATAATCACTCTAACAGTGATAGACTTTGCAACATGGCTAAAAGTATATTTAAAATCTTTACCTTTAATTTTTTTATCTCCTCTTGCCACCACCCTTGCCTATTCAGACTTCCATCTAGATGAAACTTTGCTTTATAGACCCATTTACTTCCAATGGCGGTCTTATTAGGAGGTAAGCTAGTCATTATTATTTTCAAGAGACTGCAGTTATTTTTCCATGGCTTCAATCCAATTAAGATCATCGTTAACTTGAGCATAAGAACTTGGTTCATGAATGGATAAAGCATTTGCTAGGCTAATAATATATTTTAAATTTAAATGATTCAGTTCAGAATTAGAAAGAAGTTGCTAAACAAAAGAATATGTAGTAGGAGATTTGTGGTGCTTATCTAGAACAAATTGTTCAATTTTTTAGGTATTTGAGTAATTCGAGTTGACTTTCTAATTAGTAGATAAGTGTCTGTAGGAGAAGACTGATGTGGGATAGAGGAAGATAAATGTTGTGTTTGAAAACCTGATGTTGAGGAATGCAAAATACAGTAAGGAGGAAATGTTTCAGGGAAAGAAGGGATATTTTGAATAGAATTTTGTGGTGATTGAACAATGTTTTCAATTGGAGGTGTGTGAGTAGAATCTAGACATATTGTTGGGTTAACAAGAAGAGGTGGTGTGTGTGTGTGTGAGTAGAATCAGGATGTATAGCTGGGTTAACAAGAGAAGTGAATGAAAAGGAAAATATCTTCCTTGAAGATGACATCTTTGCTCAATAACACTTTATGATTTTCTAATTCATAAAGTTTATACCCTTTTCGAGCATAAGAATATCCTAGAAAAATACATTTCTTTGTTTTAAAGGCCATTTAATCTTGAGATTTAATAGCAGGATACGATAAACATCCTATAACCCTTAAGTGAGAATAATATGGAAGTTTGTTCATAAAAACTTCATTGGGTGTTTTCCAAGCAAGAGCAGAACTAGGCATATGATTTATTAAGTTGTTGTAAGAAAACAATCACCCAACAACTGTTAGGTAAGTTGGCATGTAGCTTAAGAGCTATAGCAGTCTCAGCTAAGTATTCGTGTTTACGTTCTACTCTTCCATTTTGTTGTGGCACTCCAACAATACTCTTTTGATATGGAAATGCATAAATTATTGATTGTATTTACATGAAATGAAAATGATTTTTTTTAATCTCTGCAAATGAAAAGAATGATTGGTTTACTTGCTATGTTTGCGTTATTTGTTTCCTCTGCAATTTGCCTCCATTATTTATTACCATATCTTGGTAATTTGATTGATGACTCACATATATTTCACTGGCTATATATTGAGGATAGACTTCATTGTAAACCCATCCTGGCATGGAGCCAGTGATCCCTAAATGGAGTGTCTTTTCTTGTTAAGCCTAATTTGAGGTTTTGGTTATATAAACTCTTATCTTGTATTCTCTTGTATCTCTCTCTCTCTCTCTCTTATGTGCAATAAAATCTTTCTCCTTTGGACTGGACGTACACTATCTTATTGATGATAGTGAAACCAATACAAATATTCTATGTCTTTATTTTTTTCTTTATAGTTATTGTCTGGAGTACTGAAATAATTATTGTTAGATTCATTGATGTTCAATTGACAAATCTAGATACTATTTATTGTGCTTCCGCATATGTGCAACCTTTTCGCACAACAGATTGGTATCAAAGCAATTTGTGCAATCTATTTACATAACATGTTGGCATCAAAGCAAGGCGATTTGTTTAGATTGCGCATCAATGGTTTTAAGAAAGAGAGGCAAAATTTTTGATAATTATTCTACTATTATTTCGAGGGGCAAAGGACGACTTTGGTGGAGGAGATTATGTTGAGAAAGAAGAACGTTCCAGTTTTAGGAACTTTGACATGATAAGAAGTTTAGTGTGCTGAAGGGACGTTGGATTTGGGAACTTTTGATTATGTTTCAGACATGGGTCTTTATGTTGATGATGCTCAAGGGATCCAAGATGATCGGGGAAGGAGCTCAGTTCAAGTGGTAGACGGATGACGAGACAGAGATCTTTGTGGTATTGCAAATTTTTTTTAGACCGTTGATTTTAAGTTACAACTTTTGCAGACGGTGGGTGAAGTTGTAATGTTTTTGATTGAGTTAAGTGGCAGGAGAGAGATTTGTTGTACATACAAAGATTTGGATTAGCCATTTTTTATTGTTAATTGGTTTTTGTTTCTGGCTCTGTATTTGAATCGGTAATTGAGAGGATTTTTGGCCCTGGTGGCACTGATATTACTTCGGAATCTACCTTATTTGGATTTTGGACATTTGCAACATTTGTTGGCGGGTAGGGACGCAGTCTGAGCTCGTTAACAAGGTGTGTTGGTGGGTAGCTTTGATGGAACCCATAAGGTAAATATTCATTTTGTCCCACTATGACATTTTGGATTAAGGTGATTTTTTTTCTTTGAAGAGTTTTATGTTGTGAAGAGAATTTGACTCAAGATGGGGTGTTGGAGATATGTGATTTTGCATTAAGGCGGAGTGTTAAATTTGGAGATACAAAATTACAAATTGGTAGAAACTAATATGCATTCGATATGGTCCGCACAAATCAATGTGAATTAATTCAAAACATACATTTGCAATGGAATTTGATACCGGAAAAAGTAATCTATGATGTTTTGTAGAATACATATTTCACAATGAAAATTACTATTATTACTAAATGATGTAAAAAAATAAAGATACATGTTTCAGTTTGCCAAAAGAGGCATGTCCAGATCTTGCATGGAAAAGATCGATGGATTTTTTTTTATATTAGAAGTAAGAACAAGAACATACTAATCAGAAACAACATTATTTGTAGAAATAGAATTATTTGGAAACTCTTTAAGAAATCTATACAACCCTCCTTGTGTCAAACCAACAACCTTAACTTGATCAGTTGTAAGGTCCTGGAAAGAGCAAGAGTTATGTAAAATTTAGCAATAAGATTATTTTGATCCAATAATCTCCCAACATATAAGAGGTTATGTTTAATTAAATTCTGGTACATGTAAAATATTTTTGAGAGTAATGTGTGGATTGACATGATAATGCCAATGATATTCAAAGTTTTGTAGGTACCATCAGGGAGAATAACTTTTATAGGATGTTTTAGAATATTTTTTTGTCAAACATGTTTAAATCAAACGCCATATGATCACTAGCTCCTATATCAATTGTCCATGTATGAATATTTGCATGCTGAATTGAAGAAGTCACATTAAATGCCGAAACAATACCTGCAAAGTTCACATCAACATTATAAGCATCAGAAGAGGAGGATCCTTGGTTGGTTTGCAGCTCTTCACAATTTCCTTATAGAAATCAAAAAACATTTTAGGGTCGACAACAGTTGATGAAGTAGAAGAGTTAGTTGCCTCAAGATCAAATTCCAAAGGAAAAGCAGCAGGAACAGATCCAATAACTTCATTGCCAATAAAACTTTCTTCAACATATTCTGAAATCTTTGAGATATTTGATTAATTTTTCCCTTCCACCAATCTGGAAATCCAACAATCTTTTTTTTATATAAAAAATATGTGATCCTCTGAAAAGAAGAGATAACACACACACACATATCCAACATGCCTGGCAGGTAACCAATACAACCAACACAGTCACTGACCAAAAATATAGAAGATAGATGGATGAGCTCCGGTAAAACCACCGCCCATCATACTTCAAAATCGAGTTCCGGCAAGGCCATCACCCGATTATGAAGTACATCAACTCCTATATAATACAATAGTCAGTCCATGAAATACAAAAGAAGAGTACAACATAAAAAGAAAAAGAAAAATGCCCTCCAAAACTGATCTCCTAAAAATTAACAAACTGCATGAACAATTCCTCCACAAGTACAATCAAAGAAAACAGCTCTATAATTTGCAATTGATCCCAAATTTGTTTCAGATTAGCATAACATGTAGCTATGTTTTCATCATTTTGTTAAAGTAATCATATTCTTGTGAGTTTCATAAATCTGAGGAGCATTTGAATGACCATGCCTTTCTTGAATCTCGATCCAAAGATGTCTTGTAGAATAATTGAAAATGAAACTCTTGGAAATCTTTTTCTTCACTAAGTAAAGAATCCAATTGGTAACCATGTAGTCATTGCAAATCCATTTATGAAAATCTAGAGATTCATCAGATGGTCGAAGAAGAGGACCATCGATGAAACCGATTTTGTTCATCACTCCAAGTGCCAAACGAATGTTGCGGCTCCATTTGATGTAGTTACCACAATTGAAGATGTTTTGACCTAATTGAGAATTGGGATTATCACCATGAGAGAGAAAATACAGATCATTGTAATTAATTGCAGAATTTAATTTTTTTTCTGGATCAATACTTGAAATCTGACTCGAATTTGGCATATTGATTTAGGGTTTAAGGATTTCAGATATCGCCCTGCTCTGTTACCATGAGAGAACAGAGGCGAAAAGTAAACTTCATTACCTTCTATTTTTCTATGTTTTACACAGTACCCTAAAGTTATTATACACAATTACAAAGCGGTATATAATGTCGCAACATACAACGGAAATAACACATAAAAAAACATACAATGACAATCCATGTGAACACAACATACAATACTCTACACATGTAAAATTGTCAAATAATATAGTTTTCATCTTTTGAAAATAAAACTCATGAGCTAAAGAGATTCTAATGAATGTATTACTACCGCCTTGTTTTCTTGCTTGTGTAAGTGTGAGTGAGTATTCCATTCTATGCTCTATTTATTGATTGTTATGTGTATTGAGTACCATGTTAATATATTGCTTTACTTTGCCTTCTGTTCAAGTACAAGTACATATATTTCTCATTATCTAAATTTGCATGAATATATATCATATGTATATGACTTGTTCATATAGCTACTTGGATATGTTAACGGGTTGATTATATTAGTATCATTCCATGTTTACAGGCCAAGTGATCCGCATTTTTACATATTTTATTTAGGTATCTAATATGTATATTAATTACTAACTTATATAAATAGTATGTGCTTGGTGCTGTGTGCACAAACATATACGGAGCATTAGCGTTTATTGCTGCTGCTGTTTTTGAGAGCATGCCTCTGCATACGTATGTTAATTTTAATATTAGTTTGTGTAATTGAAAGTTTGCATGTATGTGTTCATGTTTATATTTGTAGTAGTAGATAGAGGATTGCATGGTCTTTATATTCTTACCATATATAGTTGTTTTCTTTTAGTGTATCATGTTTAATATATTGAATTATTGGATATTGTTGCCTGCTTGCACGTGTATGTGTGATGGATGCTTCGACATGGTGTGTGTTTGAGTATGTTTTTTCCTATACGAGTGCATACATGTGATAATATCTAGGTGTTTTCAGCGTGCGTATGTTAGCATTCTGGATGCATTGCCCTATGGTTTGTGTACACATGTTTACAAGTGGTGTGTCTATATCCAAATCTATTTCAACACATGTATATAAGTAATGTTATTTTGAAAATAATATAAAATTGCTTCTTAGGCCACATCCTTAGCACAAAGAAGCAAGCAAATTTTCTTTATTTAACCTGAAATTTGATATTTTGTTGAGAAACCGATGAAGTTTAAATTTGATTTGCTTTTTTTCTTTTAAATTTCCATGCGATTTAATCATGGAAATCTCCAAATACAGCTTCCCATGCACTTCCAATTCACCGACTTTAGAAGAACCATAGATAGTACCAATTAGTTTCATTGGTATCAGCTTTGTATAAAAATCAGTTTATTATTCTATTTTTCATACTTGTTTCAATTACTGGAAGTTCTGGATCTTGAAACAATTGAATACAAAATCATAAAGAAGACAGATGAATCTGAAATCAGGCAAGTGGAGGTAATATTATTGCCTTGAGATTCATAACTGATATAAGTTTAGCAAACATCAATTTTTTTGAATAGGCTTTCTTGCAAATTATTGTAATTCCTAATGCTAGCGACAATACCATTTCCTTCTTCAATTGTTCCCATAGAAAACGAGCTTCACTTGCATATAATAGACTATAGTCTTAAGCTATAGTTTGGGTGCCATTCCTATTTTAGAAGTACTAAATCATATGCAATGTAATTGCAACGATTTATCACCAGTTGTGAAAAGTTGTGGATACTGTTGACTTTTCCTATAACAAAGTCAAATGTAGTAATTACATATTATGTGCAAAAGTATTACATTACTTGTATATAGTTATTTTGAGTAATATGTGGAAATAATAGGTGTAATATTTTCTTTATATAAGTTGGGAATTAACTTTAATTGAATATTTTGAAATCTTACTTAAAATCAAGGTTTTATGATATCTTTGTGAATTATTAAAAATAACGGATAAGGTATTGCATGGTAATGGCGTGGGTTAATCGTTAACTTTCCATGATGAATGACATACATGACCTAATATTTCAGTATTAAAGGCAAAATTATAATAGGTAAAATTTTACCCATTTTTATATGATATATAATTATACATCCAAATTCAGAATTTTTCCTGATAATGACTACCTACAGAATCAACCATACATGCCATGTGTAATTGGGTAGCACCTTAGAACATTCCATGCCTTATTTATTTTCTCTGTTTTATGTTGCTAGAAAAATTTCCAATATATGCTACTTTCCATCAAACATTGTGGCATTTCATATTTAAGCTTTTAATGATGACTATGACTCGTCTTACAAATGAAACTAAAGTCCAATTAATTATGTTTAGGATAAATGATATATAATGGGTACATCAACCCTTGGAAAATTTCAGCTAAGCATTATGAGTAGCATTCTCATTTAAGCACTATAACCTTGGCGAAACTCAAAATGTTGAGAATGAAAAGGGAAAATGTAACGAAGCATTTCTAAAAGTAAGGCATGTATGCATAAACTAACTTCCAATTTTTGTAATAAAAATAGAAAATTGATCATACATTTACTTGCTATTTAATAAGCACATGTTCCCACCTTTAGAAAGTTGCTTGAAATGAGAAAAACCATAACTATGAAATAAAGACTGGCTGTTTGGTTGAGTACTTTTTTGAATGGAGACCAATTAGGTGTCAATTTATTCACGTTATTGACTATGTGGTCTATCTTAATTGAAAATTTATCATAACTTGCACGTTTTAGGTACAAATATACATCAACACACGACAACAAAAACCATAAACATATTCTTTTACATTGTGTTGACATTGTACATGAATCGATGTAATAGTCTGATATGAAAGAATCGTGTTTGTGTGATATTATTTCACCCACAAATCTGCGTATGAGTGCAGGCAGGATTGTGTGATCTGTTATGAAAAAAATTGTGGTGCTACCTGCGTGTGTGACTAACATATCATGTTGATTATCCGATCATCACTTGTAGTCAACATACGTTGCTATACTAAAACGCACATAATTCTAGTTAAACTAGTACAATTTTCGTACATAATATTGCATTAAAGTTGGATGAACCTTGTTTATACAAAGTGCATACTAAATTGCACAAATGTTTGTTGAGCCATAACCTGGCTGTTATAAGCAAGGAAAACCCAATTTATATATTTGAAAAAAAAAATCACGGTAGTATTAGTCCATAAATGTTGCAGGATTTATAAGCATAGAAAATTACACAAAATCACAAGGGAAACTTCATCCTGTGACGATTATCATATACCAGTGGTGTTCTTATAACCCAATAGCCCATTGTATAGGAAGATGCCAAGTAAAGAGATGAAATCCAAGCTAGTCGCCAAGTCCATTCTCCATCTGCAAATCCGTCGCCCTATGCAATGTTGCTACATCTTTGGATTAGTTAATACGCTTCACAATTCCTTTGTGAATTCATCTCACCTTATTGATGTCTAATCTGTGTGCCAAATCAGTGTGCACTAAGCTTTGTCACATCCTTAGAGTTATCATCTTGTATGTTTGATCTATAAGCACTAGCAACTTTACCAAATGAGATTTTTCCTAATAATAAGTTGTCTTTGAACGTCGTTTTAACAAACTTAACCAACAATCATTCATGTAGCCAATAATAATATAGTTATTTAGATAATAGAACAAACATTCATAATACTATCCATAAAATAGATAAAACATATCTAAAATGATTGTTATCGATTTAGTGTCAAATTAGTTTAATTCTAGCAATAATTTCCAAAAGGGGCGCAATAATGTGCAAATGGGTAAAACCGTAAAATTTAGATTCAAAATGTAAAACTAACAAACACGATTTTAATGGAAGAAACAACGTCCAAATCTGACCTTGTACACAAAAGATATCACAAGCAAAATTTTCAAGATTTATAGGCAATTAACTAACTTAATTACTATCACCAATTAATAATTACGCCTTAATCCTCCATATAATCTTTCTTGCCCTTTCTCATCTCCAGGCCGCTCATGAATATCCAAACACATTGTTTCACTATCCTGTCCTCCTTTCTCTTTCATCTCTTAAGGAAAATCGAAACCAACGAAACCATCACTCTCCTATATGCGAACTCATCCTCAACGCCAAGCCTCATCAAACCCGACTCCTTCATGAAAAATGCGCTTATGCCCCGATCCTAGAACACATGCCTAATGCAATTCACTTGAGCATTCTGGACGCTGCCTCATTGATCAGTCATTGCTCTAAATTCATTTCTCTACGTGTTGTTGATCTTCATTCCTCCTGTTGTCATCCAAATCGATCTAGTTTGATGCCCATTGATGGTCATTCCCCAAACTTTTATCAAGTGCTACATAACTAGTATGAGGATGAAGAGAAAATCTATACAAATTCAAAAAATCCAGATTTGTATGTTTATGACGAGTATATTGATCGATATGAATTTTTGAATAACAAAAAGTAGCGGCCATGATTTTTGATGAGGAAAATTGTTACAATAAGCGACCAATAAGATTAAAGGTTAGTGGATAACGAGGGGGTATTTATAGTGTTATTATATTGAATTGTTTTGAATTCTCTATTTAAAAATTACACTCGTTTTAAGTTCTCATGATCAAATAGTACATCTGATTGATACAGAATTGCTAAAATTATCATATAATTTCCCTTCATCATCATCTTCTTTATATAGATGTTTGCTTGCGTTTATTTTAACATTAAGCTGAAATCTATACTAAATGAAATGGCCATTTGTAATATAGGTAATTGTTAACCCATCTTTTCATAAGATTGTCAAGCCAAGGATTTCTGGTTATTGGAGTTCTCAAGACTGGATTACGGAGTTGGGAAAACCCAGAAAGACTCACATAAAGCTGCAGAGATCATGAAAAGTATGTGGTGATCATTATTGTTCCTTAGGTTCTCCAAGGTTCAATATTCAGGGATCGATATTTATGAATTGGTGTAATCCCCTAAGTCTACAGGGATCAGTGTCCAGGAATAGGTATTAGGAGATCAGTATTCAAGGATTGCAACAAATCCTCTAAGTATTCGAGGATCAGTGTTTAAGGACTGATGTAAATCCCCTATGTCTTTGCGGATTGGTATTTAAGAATTAGTGTAAATTCCTTAAGTCCTTAGGGATCGATATTCAGGGATCGGTATTTGGAGATCAGTATTTAAGGATTGGTGTAAATCCTCTAAGTCTTCGAGGATCAGTACTCCGGGATTGATATTTAAGGGTTGGTGTAAATTTCCTTAGTCTTCAGGGATCAGTATTCGAGGATCAGTATTAAAGAGTTGGTGTAAATCCACTATCTTACCGGATCAATATTTAGGCATTAAAATTCAGGGATCAGTATATTTTGACTTAGGCTTTTGGACCCCTTGGACCGCATTTACCGCACACCAGTTGCCTTTCCCTCCAATTCTCACATATAAATACCCCTTTAGGATACGAGAAATGGATCTTTTTTTGGCTTGGGATTCTTGTGGGTTGGAGAAACTCCTAGATATCTTCTTGGCTTATGATCTTTTTACGCTCTAGAATTTCAATCTTTGCTCCCCTAAGCAAGGATTGTTTCCATGGATAGCACCTAACTTCTTTTCTCTTCATTTATGTAAACCAAAATGATTGTACTTGTAATCATACAGTATAAAAAATAAAGATTACCTCAAAATGGACGTAGGTATGACATGCTAAACCACTATACATTCTTGGTGTTCTATACTTTTTTAGTATTATGTGTCAGGATTAGCTGCTTTATTCTTTGTTTTCTTTCTAGATTTGAGTGTTGCGTTTGATTGACTAAAATAACCATTAACGTTTTGGCATGTCAGGAAGGGACGAATATCTTTGGACTTGGATTGCATAAGGAGCCAGATTTGTCTCAGATTCAATCATGGTAAAAAGGAAGATGTCTGACACTACAACTCATGCGTAAGGAGCAGGATTGGAAGGAAGCTAGGAGGTTTCCTCCACTGGGAACCCCTCTATCTATCTAACCCAGGAAGATATGGATGGAGTGGTGAAGGGTTTGTAAACAAGCATGGGACGAAAAGAGGAACTCCTTAGAAATCAAGAGGTGGCAATGAATGCATTTTTTTCTCGGATGGAAGGATTTGATTGACTGTCAAGTAAGGGAATTATTGTTGGAACAGGTGCAAGTGGCACCCTAGGGTCGCATCAGGACTCGTGGGCAATTCTTCTAAATTAGCCCCGGATCAGGTCAATCCCTTAATTGGTGTCGATCTCAAGATCGGTGTCAATTCCTGGATTGGTACCGATTTAGCTCGACTAGAGGGTAACTCCCCCAATCCTGATGGAAGACGGGCTCATGATGTTCTGGTTGGTCATACTTTGAATTTTGGAGTTAGAAATGCGGCTCAAGCGCAAAAGGGCAAGGGGTTGGATGCCGAAAGAGCTCCTACAGTTTTGGAAGTTAGGTTTGTGCCCATGATAGCTCATTTGGTCAGAGTCAAACCAGATGTTCACAATGGGAAGCAACAAATAGCTCAGACTGGATTAGAGACTGGGGGTGCCGGTGCAGGCTTGGAAGATTGGAGGTAGTTGCTTGGAAGTTGAAATCGAATCGTGGATGTGATTCGATGATTTACACATTTTGGGGCATCTCACTTAGACCTTTACTATGTGAATCACAACCATTCACTCAAGATATCAGGAATTCTCAGAACCCACCAGATATCAAGTTGCCGATACTGGATGCTTATGATGGTAGGAAGGATCCCGCCGCCCATTTGATGTGCTATATGCGCCATATGGAAGTGCTAGTGGTGTCATACAACATCATGGCAAAGTGCTTTCCACTTTACATCATTGCCAAGAAATTCAGGCATTTGGAATCAAAAAACATTGGAAGCTGGAATATTCTGATTTAAAAGTTCATTGTGTAGTTCAAGGCCCATATTTATCGACCAAAAATGTTATGACTCTTGCAACGATCAAACAAAGGTCTGGAGAAATTTTGTGAAAGTTTTCAGAAAATTTTAATGCAATGATGGCATCAGCAGAGTGACTAGAACTGTCTATGGTATTAACGGCTGCTGTTTGTAGAATTCTGGACAAGTTTTCAAAGTTTTGTTTTAGTGGTATCTACCAAGGTACCTTGGCGAATTTTATTTTAAGATAGACAAATTTCTCCAGGAAGAGGATGCAAGAACTAATAAAGAAGTTCATGGGGTTAACATCGGTAAGGGCGTAGAATCATCAGAATCTAGAAAAGTGAAGGATAAAGGTAAGGGATTAGTTTCATTTAGGAATGATTGATATGTGCAGCAACGGGGGAACCAAAATTCCCTTTGTACACAGAACTCACTTCTTCTTTAGAAGAGATTTATTAGGTGCTCATAGGACAGCTCCATTCAGAAAGCCTCCCAAGAGGGAGCCAACTAAAAGGGAAAGGGGATGTCGGTAAACACTGTTTATTTCTTGAGCTAGATGGCAATAATACAAGTGAGTGTAAACATCGTCAGGATATGATTAAGGAGTATGTAAGATGTGAAGAGATGGAACAGTATGTCAAGAATTGAACCATAGTACTGAAACAAGCACAACCAACCACTAGAACTCGGAATAGGAGAGATCTAGGAATTGGCTCACAAGGAATCAACATCAATTAATTTGGATCTTTTTGGACTCTTTGGATTTTTGTCTTTTGGATTTGGGTACATGGACTTTTGCGTTTTGGATTTTGACAGTTTAATTTTCTAGTTTTTTGGATTCTGGCTCTTTGGTTTTCTAGTTTTTGGTTTTAAATGGTTACATCGGCCTAACTTTGTATGGGATTAGAATTTAATCCTTAGGCATGCACTGTACCCATGTAACACCCCGCATTTTTGTAACAATTAAATAATTAAATAATGCATATAAGAAAAAGAAAATTTTGAAGAGCTTCCAGAATTTGGCCACTGGAGTAGCGTCATTACGTTCGTGGCGATGTTTTGGTCAATTTAGACCTATGGATTGCAGAAAACTGATTTAAGATGAAAGAGATACCTTCAAATGAAGCATTATATTGTAGTAAAACATGAAATTATGGTAAAAGAAGGAGAATAATGACTACCATTGTATCTAAACTTATTAACAAAAGACGTCATAACTCAGTTGGTTAAGGCATTGGATATGTAACATAGAGGTCAGGGGTTTGAACCCCGACAACGACAAATATTTTTAATCTTTATTTTAGAGAGGGCCAACTGAAAATACAAATATATGTACGCATACAAATTCAAAATTCAAAAGGATAGGAATGTACATATAAGAAAATATAGAAATTATATATATATATATATATATATATAAGAGAACATATATATATATATATATATATATATGCATGAACATGAATAAAGGAAAAATAATGGTAATGTATAATCTAAATAAATTCATACATTGAAAAGGAGGAAAATTAGTACAATTTTTACTGCATTATGAAAGGTAAGAAATAAATGCAGTGCAATAAGTATATGCATTAAAAAAAAAATAATTAATAAATTTAATTGCATGGAAACAATGAAAATGAGAAAAGATGTATATACATGACAATTAAGAGTTTTAATGCATTCAAAATAAATGGAAAAGTTAAACAATGAAAGTTGCAACAATAAATGAATGCATTAAGAGGCAAGTTGGTCATATACGAAAATAAAGGCGTGCAATTAGAATAGAAATAAAGCAATTAATTAATGCATATTTGAAAAGTAAGGAATAATGGAACATGAATATTAATAAAGTTACATGCAATATTTAAAAGAATAATGAATGCGATGCAATGGAAATTGCATGACAACATTAAAGAGAAAAAGAGGAAAGTATTGAATAAAAGATAAGAACACATATATGCAAATAAGAAGGCACATACAGTTAAATAAAAAGGAGCAAGGAAAGCAATGTATGTGCAAGTGAATACAATACATGAATTGAGAAATTAAAGCAAAAAAGGGGAATGCTATAAAAATGTTCTTAATATAAAGAAAGAGCTAGCAGTGCAAAGCAATCAATAAAGAAATGTCATAAGAATTAAATGTATAAAGAAGGGAAGTTAGTGTGAATAACACACAATGAAATTTAAGAAGAAATGCGCTGTAAATGGTAGATAAATGCATTAATTAGAAAGAAAGTAGTTTAATAAGAAATAGGTTTAATAAGAAAGCGGTTTAATAAGAAAAAGGTTTAATAGGAAAGAAATTTTAAAAGAGAGAAGTTAGGAATTAATTGAACCAAAAAAGGTAAATTAGGAACAAAATAAAAAGTTGTTCGCATTTAGAAGCTTTGTATACACATACGGATTGCTTATGAATAAATATAATTGAAATAGAAGATAGTGCGCAATATACAACGCACCTGAACTGTTTTTGAACGTTTAGTGACGTGGTCGGTTCTTATGGATTGTGATTCAGATATAAAGGACCAGGTTTCTCCGATACACTTATAAATAAGTCTGTCGAGCTAATCCTAAACCTCATATTTCCGAGGCTACACTGAAGCTCTGTCATTCCTCTTCCTTAAGATCTGTTCAGAAATTTAGATTATTATTAGTTAGAAGATTTTAAATCAAGATCCGAAGGAAAGGAATTGACGCCAATAAAAGGTTGTTCAGAATCATGAAAAGTAAGGTGATTTTCTAGATCCAATCTATTCAAGTTTCTTCCTCTTTCCTTCCTTTCTCTTTTAGTAAAACAATCAATCCATGATTATTAGGTTTTGGATCCAATTAAGGGAAAAACCATGGATATTAAAACCGGATCAGATCCAGAATTGGGAAAGCATATAAGGTGAGTGGGTTTAAGCTATAACATTTTAGATAATAATATAATATCCTTAGCATTCCCCACTATGTATAATTGAAACATGATATGTTGAGATGTTAAACAAATGATGATAATGAATAAAGTGACAAGTATGATATGTGAGAATAATTAATATGCTAAGATATTAATTTGTTATGTTGGAATATAAGCTTGTCAAATCTTACATAGCAATTACTATTGTTTCAATTCCACTTTAATATGTGACAATTGTATACCCGAGCCATTAACGGTAGAAATTGAGTACAATACATGATAGTTTACGTGATTTGGGAAACTGCATGATTAAATGATTACGGGTTAGAATTAAATACATGAATATGGGTTTGGGCATAAATCAAATTATGGATAAAGACCTTAATTTGGGCATATGGTACATAATGAATATGACTTGGTAAAGGGGCATGAAAAACCTATAATGAAATAGGAATAATGGTTACAGAACGAACATGCCTAGATTCACAGTAATTTGACACTGTAACGCTCTTAGACATGAGGTTAGATTGCACTTGTGATAAAAGTCTTACCGGAGTAGCCCGACATATCCAACATTCACAAGTGGTAAATCTAATGTGAGGGGTCTAAGTTCATAATTAAAACATGTAATGGTGCTAAGACTCGAGGTTAAGTCGACTTGTGGTAGAAGTCTGCCCAGAACCGCCCGGCAAATCCAGCATCCACAAGCGTAGGCTTAATGAGAGGTCTAGTGCATAAATGAATACATATATAAATATATGTAAATAGAAGGAATGATAAACAACATTAATTGTAATTAATGGGAATAAATGGAATTGAAAGAAAGACACAACGGTAAAGAAAAATAAAAAGATTAGAATGGATGGGGAATGAAATTTAAGTAGGCTTGTCCTAGGGACAAGTGGAAAATATAACTTATGTTATAATAAGTGATAAAAAGGGAATGGAATAACTTATGTAAGAAGATAAGTTATACTCAATTAAAAATTGAGTAAATTGGGAGAACAAGAATCTGAAATCTATGGATAAGGACAACATAAGTCATGTCTATAGAAAGAAACTTATTAATGGACCTTGGTTGAGAACTAAATTAATAAGTAAGCAACGTTAAGTTGTAAAGACATCATAAGAGAGAATTGTGATTAAATAAGAAAGAATGAGGTAACTCAGGAAATGAGGTAAGTTATATTTAATCATAACTGTTAAGGGACATGTTAAATAAAAAACATGTGAATTAAGATACACTTAATTACATATTAAGTAGAACATGTTATTGTAACCTTGAATCAAACAAGAATATAAAAGGATTGTGGATTACAGACCTTAGACCACAATCTAGAGAATAACATGTTGTGGGCTTATTAATAAACTTAAATGGGTTAAGTTATATAACTGAAATTAATAAGCAAGAGGAACTTGGTAACTTGATTAAGAATTCAATATGAATGGGAATAACCAGGTTAAATGGAAACCTGATAAGGTAAAGCAAGCGCGTAAAAGAATGTTTAGACATAGGGTCTAATAACATATTAAAGTAAGGCGCTTGGACCAGTCCACACGCTTGGGGGCGAATAACCCAACGGGGTAGATCATCGTAGTGTTATAAGACACGAAGGGAGCACACGCTAATCTGATTTTTCTGTCGGCTCCAAAGGATTGGAAGGGGAAGCACGTGTGTCAAGAACGTAGAGGAGGTAGGATGGGAAGTTGGTCAGATCTAGTATGGATCGTACATGGACGATTGTTGGAGTCGGCGGCTCTCCTAGGGTTCCATCATCTGGGATCCCTGGGGAAGAGGATCAAGTTGGCCCTTGCGCTGAGATTCGTAAGGTGCTCCTGGTAGTCCTCTGTGAGGTGGCATATGTTTAGGCTGTGCTCGCAGAGGTTGGGTCTGCGCCTTGACTGCAAAAGTAGCTTTGCAGTCAGAATGTTGTGACGCGGTGACACCAGGGTGATTCGGCGGTTTCCTCAATGGGGACGCGAAGGTTCACGACCAACAGGATAGTAGATCGTCGAGTACCCGTCATCGGCAGCCAGTGGGATGCGAAACGTTTGAGAAGATTGATAAGTATCAGAGCTGAAGGTTACCAGATTAGATAAAAGTTTCTGAAAACTATTTTCAAAAAGGTTTTAAAAGAAAGATTTTTTTCAAAAAGAAAAGCCTGTTTTGAAAAACATGTTCCCCAAAGCCATATGTAATATCCTTCGATCCTTTGTCTAAATCTCTTTCCTTTTCGTTTCAGCATGTCTAGGGAACCTAACATTCCAGAGGGTGTTACGATACCTGGCTGGTTCCGTAGGTATCTAGAGGCTACGACGCTTGCTGAAGGCCAAGGAAACATTCCTCCCCTGGTTGCACCCATCGTTCCTCCTCCTCCTCCTCCAAGAGCAGATAATTTCACTAAAATCTGCAAAGATTTTTATGCCATGGGAGGGAAGCCATTCGGTGGAACCGAAACATTCGTAGAGGCAAGGAATTGGCTCAAGGAGACCGAGGATTTGTTTGTAATCTTTGAAGCAGAAGATCGAAGGAAGATTCAGTTAGCTGCCTGGCTACTGAAAGACGAAGCCTCGTTCTGGTGGAAAGTAACCCAAGCTGGACGTCCGGTGGAGAGATGGGATGATTTTAGGATGAGGTTTGAAATGAAGTTTCTTTCTCAAGCTGAGAAAAGCATGAAAATGGAGAGGTTCTTGGCGCTCAAACAAGGAAACATGACTGTTAAAGAATATATGAACAAATTTAACCGGCTAGAAAGATTTGGATTGGAATTGGTAGATACTCCGCATAAGAAAGCTTTGCGGTTTGCTAAAGGGCTGAATGAACCCTTCATGGGTTAGCTATGTCCCATATTCCAATGGGAGCTACTTTTGAAAGGCTTGTTGATATGGCCATGATGCATGAGGAAGACAAGGAAGAAAAAAAGGAAGTAAATGCTTAGGAAACAATGCAAAACAAGAAGGTATGGCCCAAGAAAGGGCAGCATCAACAACAGCAACAAAAGAAAGGCGGAAAGAGTGACAAGGCTAAGGATAAGAGGAAGTGTCACAGTTGTGGACGAGAGGGTCACTTGGTCAAGGACTGCAAAAGATGGATGAATACTTGCCTCAATTGTGGAGAGGTCGGACACTTTGCTAGGGGGTGCCTGAAGAAACAGGGACTACAGGGACAAGGTCAAAGGGAAGGAGCTTCTGGGGGGCAGGTGCATGCTCTCGCGACCAGTACTCCAGATAGAGGTAGGAAAATTTCCGTGGAAGGTTTGATTTCTCTTTCTAATCATCCTATTAGAACTCTTTTTGATTATGGCGCTTCCCATTCATTTATATCTAGTCCTGTGGTTGAATCTCTGCACTTAATACTAGTATGGTAGTGGATCCCGTAGTTGTCCCAAACCTCAGTGGTGGTTCGGCTCATTTATCTATGATTTGTTGGGGTTCGAGAATATCTGTGTTAGGCGTCGAATTTGAATGCGATGCATATGTGCTCGGGTTTATGGGCTATGGGTTGATCCTAGGAATGGATCGGCTAACCATGTATGATGCCATTCTAGATTGCGAGAGGAGGGTCGTTAGGCTTCTGACCTGTCATAGGAGGACCCTCTAGCTTTGTTGTGACCCGCAAGGATCAATTATGCTTAGTTTCTTAGAGTCTCTTGATGCATCTATCGATGATCTGCAATCTTCTCCAGTAGTCCAGGATTACCCTGATGTTTTTGATGAGGTACGGGGCTTACCCCCGAGGCGCGAAATCGATTTTCGTATATATTTGGTGGACAATGCCAAGCCAGTTGCATTACCAGTGCGCCATATGGCTTCAAGCGAAAGGAGGGAGCTTAGCAAGCAAGTAGGGGAGCTACTTGAGAAATGGTTTATCAGGCGAAGTATATCTGATTGGGGTGCTCCAGTAGTATTCATGACTAAGGAGTATGGTTCGCTTCATTTGTGTGTGGACTATAGAGAGTTGAACAAACTCACAAAGAAGAATAGGCACCCACTTCCGAGGATATATGACTTGTTTGACCAACTTGTTGGTGCCTCAATATTTTCTCAGTTAGACTTGGCCATGGGGTTTCATCAGTTGAGGGTGGCTGAGGACAATATAGATAAGACCGCTTTTAGGACTCTAGATGGTTTCCTTGAATGGCTCGTAATGCCTTTTGGGTTGACGAATGCACCCGCCTATTTTGTTGATCTGATGAGTAGGGTGTTTCGGGAGTTCCTAAACAAGTTCGTCGTAGTCTTTGTCGATGATATCTTGATATTCTCAAAGAGTGAGGAAGAACATGCCTTGCATATAAGGGAGGTTTTGAAAACTTTGTGTGTGCATCAGCTTAAGGCAAAGTTCTCCAAATGCCATGTTTGGAGAAAAGAGGTAATATTCCTAGGGCATGTGGTTTCTAAAGAAGGAATAGTAGTAGATCTCGCAAAGGTGGCTGTAGTTTAGGAATGGCAGATTCCAAAGAATGCAGCAGAGGTGAGAAGCTTTCTGGGGTTAGCAGGCTATTATAGGAAGTTCATTAAGGACTTCGCAAAGATATCAGCCCACTCACAAGGCTGACGAAGAAGAACTTAGCGTTTTCGTGGGATATAGATTGTGATGTTGCTTTCCAACGACTGAAGAGGGCTCTGACAACAACCCCGGTCTTGACCTTGCCCGATGGAAACAAAGTGTTTACAATATACACTGATGCATGTGGTACAGGGCTTGGTACGGTTCTGATGCAAGAGGGAAGTGTAGTATGTTATGGAGGGAGACGGCTAAGGGTTCATGAGAAGAACTACCCTACCCATGATTTAGAGCAAGCTGCCAAAGTATTTGCGCTTAAGATGTGGCGCCATTATCTGCTTGGAGAGAAGTTCGAGTTGTATACTGATCATAAATCTCTCAAGTACTTGTTTTCGCAACAAGTTCTTAATCTGAGGCAGCAAAGGTGGATGGAGTTGTTAGCATCCTATTACTTCGATATTTCTTATACTCCTGGCAAGGGTAACGTAGTGGCAAACACACTGAGTAGACATAGGATGACTTTAAGTCCTCTATTTGTGGAAAGGAAAAGCTTGGAGTTCATATCAACTTTTGACTTTAGACCCTCCACCGAGCTTTTGCCTAGTTCATTTGCATCGCTAGAGATATGACCTACTCTTATGGATCAGATAGGAGCTTCGTAGAGAAATGATCCATATATCTCAGACATCTTGGATAGGCTCAGTAAAAGGGAGACTTTTAGTCACCTCAATGATATTCCATAGATGATAAAGGGTGGTTGCGAAGAGATGGAAGGCTTTGTGTTCCTCAAACTGGGAGTTTGCTAAAGACAGTCCTAGAAGATGCCCATTATTCTAAGATTACTATTCATCCAGGCGGTGATAAGATGTATAAGGATATGAAGAGGGTTTTCTTTTGGGTTGGGATGAAGAAAGATGTGGCAGAGTTTGTTTCTCAATGTTTAGTTTGTCATCAAGTCAAAGCTGAGCAAAAGAAGCCCGGTGGTTTACTTCATCCTTTGGAGGTTCCACATTGGAAGTGGGAGAGCGTCTCTATGGATTTCATAGATGGTTTGCCTAGACCAAAGAAAGGCAACACCAGTATTTGGGTGGTAGTAGATTGACTTACTAAAAGCGCCCATTTCATTCCAGTTAAGAGTAAGAGGACGGCAACATGGTTGGCAACAATATATGTTCGAGAGATAGTCCGTCTTCATGGAGTACCTTCCAGTATCGTAAGCGATCGTGACTCCATCTTCACTAGTGAGTTTTGTAGGAGTTTGCAAGAAGCATTAGGTACACAGTTACGTTTGAGCACCGATTATCATCCTCAGACCGATGGGCAAACGGAGAGGGTGAACAGAGTGCTAGAAGATCTTTTGAGGCTGTGTATCCTAGACTTCAGAGGGACTTGGGAAGAGCATCTTCCTTTAGTAGAGTTTGCCTATAACAACAATTATCAAGCTAGCATTGGCATGGCACCCTTCACGAATGACCCTATAGATCATCAACTTGTTGGTGGGAATCTACAAAAAGGCTATTGCTTGGACCAGATATGGTTAGAGAAATGTCCGAGAAGACTGATCTTATTAGACGACGAATGAAGTCCGCTCAAGATAGGCAGAAATCCTGCACAGACAAGAGAATGACTGACACTGAATTTAAAGTAGGAGACATGGTTTTCATTAAAGTGTCACCCTTGAGGAATGTGGTTCGCTTCGGATCCGTACGGAAGTTGGCACCAAGATTCATAGGGCCATTTCCCATAACAGAAAGGATTGGCCAAATGGTCTATAGAGTAAAGCTGCCAGAAAGACTATCCGGCGTTCATGATGTTTTCCACGTTTCTCATTTGCGGAAGTGCTTGCATGATACAACAGAAGTAGTTGAGCCAAGTATATTGGAAGAAGTAGAGGTAGAACGGGAGGCGGCAGTCAGACGAGCTTCTTCCCTTATTCTTGGATCAGAAGTTAAGAAGCTACACAATAAAGGAATCAAGTTGGTGAAGGTTTAGTGGGGAGATAACCCATAGGATGCAACTTGGGAGGCCGAAGATTCATGCTTCATATCCTTTTCTTTTCGAGGGTATGTTCTGAACTCCTTTCCCAAAGCCTTTATTTATGCTTGTTTCTATCATTTAAGTATGTCCTATCGATAGAATCTTCGACCTTAGGTAGGAATCCTATGGATGTAAACATGTGTTTGAGACATGTTATGTTTGGTGGATGCAAATGGATGCAAGTGTTTGCTAGCGGTTGCTCGTGGATGCGTATACACACACATTAGGGACTAGATCGACTCAATCACTCTCATATTGCATATGGATGTGTTTGCATTTTCTTTTCTTTTAATGGATGAAATATGATGTATCATCATATGGATGTTGCATTTGGACGGATATTTGGGCACCCATGTAGAACTTACATGTTATAATAGAATTACTGCATACATGTTGGATTCATGACACTAACATACATTGCATTAAGGAGGTCGACTGAATCAGTAGACCGCCCGATCTTCGCATTAGTATTGGAACATATACACACACCTTTGCATAAGTTCATATAAGCATTAGAGGCCTTTAAGGACAATGGATGCCTGTGATCGGTGGATGAGCTGATGGGTGATGGATGGTAGGATATACATTCTTCTTAACTTGGAGATTTCGGGGACGAAATCCTTTGAGTAGGAGAGAATGTAACACCCCGTAATTTTAACAACATTAAAGAGGATAAATTTAATAATAATTAATTTAGAATTATGCAAAACGGACTGCGCCATTGCGTCCATCTTAAAATTCTGGTCAAGATAGACATTTGGTTTACGTAAAACGGACATCATATGAAGAAGTTATGAGGGTTTGAAGTTTGTATACGTGCAAGAAAATTATATATATAATTAAATTTAGAAAATAAAAAATCATTCAAAAGTCAAAATTCTGAAGGCGGCAAATTTCCCTCCCCAGGGGAGTCGACCCCATAGAGGGGGTGTCGACCCCATAGAGTGGACCCCTCAAGGGGGTGTCGACCCGTGGGTCGACCCCCTAAGGGGTAGGTCACCCCCTAGGGCTGAGGTGGCAGGTCGAATTCTGGGGACTGGCAGCTATAAATACAGGCTCGTTTCTCTTGTTTTCTTCACTAAAAATCAATGGAGGCCTAAATGCTGCCGGTGCCTGGACTGAATCAAAACTCTTTGTTCTTCTGCAATCAAGGTTTAGAGATTCAAGTGTATATCTGAGATTCAACCTTCGCTTTTCTCCTTCAATTGTTCTAGATCTGAACACTGTGAGTTTTAAGTTGCTTTTAGATTTAAATAAATAAAAAGTACACATGATAGGACTGTAATTTGGATCTATCCCTGTGACCGAATCGCATCAGATCTGTTGTAATTTGTGAACCCATGATACTCTGAATTATCTATGACTTGGATCTCAACCTTTATCATGTTAGATCTACTTTTGATTATGGATCTAATTTATTATTTAGATCATCTTGTACCTATCATGTTGTGGTTAATTTGGATCTGCCATTAGTTGGACATCTGAATCCATATTTAGATCTAATCATGCCTATTATGACATCCCTTCTATGTTGGAACCCATTTATTATCACAAGTTTACCGATCTGTTCGTCTTAACATTATGCTGTGAAAAGTTTATTCCAATTCTGTTAGAATAATCATTTCTGTCATCTTCCCTTTACGCTTCCCCTTTTAATTCATATAGCCAGGCTATTTTCGAGCCTAGGCATGCCGCTAAATTATGTGAATGCGTTAGTTAGGAAAGAGGGGAAAACATTGAAATTGGGCATATCTTGTGAACAGGGAATTTAGGCATAATTGGTAAAAAGGTGAAAATTGGCATAATTTGGAAAATGTATATGTATATGAATTTGGACATATAATTCATTACGAATGTATTTGATAAAAAGGGGCATGAAACCTGTAACCTATAACAACATAGGTAAAATTGGCTAATAATGGAATGCCTAGGATTACAGTAATTAGAAACTATAACTGCGCCTAGACACGAGGTTAGATTATACTTGTGGTGGAAGTCTGCCCGGAACCGCCCGACATATCCAGCGACCACAAGTGGTGAATCTAACGTGAGAGTCTAGGTGCACAAATACGAGACGTGCTAAGACACGAGGTTAAGCCCGATTTGTGGAATAAGTCTACCTGGACCTGCCCGGCATGTCCAGCATCCACAAATGGTAAGCTTAATGTGGGAGGTCTAGCATACTATGACTATAAATACAAATATTGTAATAAACCTTGAATGCTTAACCTAGTTTATTCCATAGGGATTGTATGGACATGAACTTGAATAGGGGTTAAGTAAATATGTTTGAACTGGGGGTGGGTTAAGTAAATCTGAGGGGGTGGGTAATATGTATATATAGGCCCACAAACTTAACCTGATAGGGTTATGTAATTAATGACACCTAATGGTAAGCATAACCTGTGGAAATGTTGTAGTTATGTAATTAAAGACACCTTAGGGTAAGCATAACTTATGGAAGGTAAGCATAACTTATGGAAATGATAAGGTTATGTAATTAAAGATACGTCGTTAGGTAAGCATAACCGGTAGAAATCCTAGAGGGGATACAAGACAAAGGGGAGGACTTGTGTCGTATTGTGTGGAACCCATTTCAGTCAGTAACACTTAATAGGTATCAAACGAGTACTGCGAACTAGGTCGGAGTTGGGGCACACTTATTAGGCTGAATGTAAGAGATCCAAACGAGGAGGACGGTGTGGGCGGCGCAAACCGACCAGGGACATGTGCGTGCATGGGCCGGGTAGAGAGGGCTAAGACGACCGTGACACCAGTAGATATGGTTGTGCACATCAACGAAGGGTTTCCACTTTAGGAAAGTGATACCTCCTACTGCGGGGTCAGCACATGGTATCTACATAGTAGGGAGCCGATCGATTAGGATAGTGATTAGGATACACCCGGACGTATGCCTAAGTCTGCCACCTTATAGTTATTGGGATCATCTCATTCTGTTGATATTAGTATCAGTGCAGAGAATAAGAGTAATCATAAGAGAAGCGTATACACTCTATCATATTTACCTTGTCTTACCTACCTTTTATAGTGTTATCTTTCTTATCCACTTTATATGCCTGTCATGCTCCTTTTACTTGTTTATTTGCTAAAAGTAACTGGAATCGCCAGACTTTATGTTTGATCCTTTTTATTTTCTCATCTTTCTTCCGTTCCCTCACAGGTTCTCAGGGTGGGAATACTCAGGCTTGACCGTGATTCTGCTTTCATTTTGCTGGAGCTGCTTAGATGTATGGCTCAAGCTCCTATCCTTGCTACTATGGATATATTTTATTTGGGGAATTTTGCTTCTTTTATGTACTCTTATGTTTTAAAGTACAAGATAGTAGTTTTTATGATGTAATGGTTTTTATGTATTTCAGAGATGTGATATTTTTGAACCGCGATGCTTTATGATTAATGAAGTTTTTAATTCCGCTGTCATTTTATATCTGTCGGAATTCGGGTTGTTACATCTGGTATCAGAGCTTAGGTTTAGGATTCTTATATAGATAGCGAGTGAACGTATTTGTATTTTTAAAATAATAATTAAGTATAATATATATACCTAGATCCAAAGAGAAACCCACTAAATAGAAAGAGTATAATATGGTAAGAAATGAGATATTTGTTTTGTACACTAAAGGAATGAATATGGAAATTTGAGACCCTTAGGAAATTTAGGTGGGAAGCATACAATATATATTTTGTATGGAAGGAAGGTGAATCCCATATGATGAGTATTTTAAGTTAGTGGGTTTGGTAGTAAAACCTTATAAATTGGAAAAGGTTAGAAAGAAAAAAAAATGGATCAGGAATATATATAGTTGAGAGAATTGACCTTGTGGAAGTGACTAAGAAAGCTTGAAAATTTGGAAACCCGCTTTGAGTCTAACCCCATTATTAACTTTTAAGAACTTGAATTTTTATATGTTTTGGGAAAATGGTTTATGGTGTTTATAAGTTTAATCTTAAAAGTCGTAGTTTTAAATATGTAAAGTACATATAGAGTTTTAAAGTAAAATGGGGTATATTTTGGAAAACAATGATTTATTGTGAAGATTTTGTCTTAAATCTCAGTAAAAAGGTGCATACAATAGAGTGTGCATAGCTTGCTAGTTTTTTTATATATTATATGAAAGGGTTAAAAGTAAAACACGAAAAATGTTGCATTTTGATTTTAGTAAAGAATGTTTTGAAATCTCTATTCTTTTAACAATAAACTGTTTGATCTTTTCTTTGTCAGTGGTGGCATAGTCCTAAAATACTTGGCCCTTAATTGTATTTGTGTAAAACATTTGTTTCCTGTTTTAGTTAGAAGGCTTATTTGAAAACTAAACTTAGGTCATTGGATTAAATTAAATAAGCTAAGAGAGGAAGATGTCATAACTAAAATGGAACCAATAAATTCAATGAAGCAACAAATATGATGGTTAAGTAAAATAAATTTTTTAAGAAAAGATGAATAAGAATGAAAATTTTCCAAGATAAGTTGAAAAAGCTTTCTTATGTGGGTTGTGCTTAGATAGGAAAATACGGAATTTTTGTATAGTATTTACATAAAATCCAAGTACAAATAGAAAAGGTACATAAAAAGAAAAACGGAAGATGTAAATTTTTTCTGCTTTATACCTTTTTGTAACATAAGAAGTCGAATTTAGAAAATTAGATTTTTCTGAAATTTGAGAAATAAAGTTGGTTGGTAGGATTTTGAATGCAATAATTGGATGAACTACGCTCTTAATCAGTGAGAATGTGAGAAAAATTGGATGAAAAAACATTTTGATTTTCAAAATATTGCATTCATATAGAACTTCCAGTATATTTAGGATGTGAGCATCATATTTAAAAGGATTTTTGAAAAATTTGCATACACATAGGAGGTAGCACTTTGGATTACATACATTATTATGTTGTATTTCACTTTGCACAAGTGAACAATGTTTGCAAAAATTGGATGCACACATGATGGATGTATATTATGTGAGGGGTTAATTGATTTTTACCCTTATCAAATTTCGAGGACGAAATTTCCTAAGGGTGGGAGAATGTAACACCCCACATTTTTGTAACAATAAAATAATACATATAAGAAAAAGAAAAAATTGAAGAGCTTCCAGAATTTGACCACGGGTGTAGCGTCATTACGTTCGTGCGATTTTCTGGTCAATTTAGACCTATGGATTGCAGAAAACCGATTTAAGATGAAAGAGATACCTTTAAATGAAGCATTGCAGCAAAACATGAAAATAAGATAAAAGAAGGAGAACAATGACTATCATTGTTTCTAAACTTATTAATAAAAGACTTTATAGCTTAGTTGGTTAAGGCAATGGATATGTAACATAGAGGTCCGGGGTTCGAACCCCGGTAGTGACATAATTTTTTTTATCTTTGTTTTAGAGAGGGCCAACTGAACATACAAATATATGTATGCATACAAATTTAAAATCTGAAAGGATAGGAATGTACATATAAGAATATATATATATATATATATATATAAGAGAACATATATGTATGTGCATGAATAAAGGAAAAATAATGGTAATGTGTAATCTAAATAAATTCATACATTTAAGTGGAGGAAAATTAGTACAATTTTTAATGCATTAAGAAAGGTAAGAAATAAATGCAGTGCAATAAGTATATGCATTGAAAACAATGAATTAATAAATTTAATTGCATGCAAACAATGAAAATGAGAAAAGATGTATATACATGACAATTAAGAGTTTTAATGCATGCAAGATAAATGGAAAAGTTAAACAACGAAAGATGCAATAATAAATGAATGCATTAAGAGGCAAATTGGTCATATATGAAAATGAAGGCATGCAATTAGAATAGAAATAAAGTAATTAATTAATGCATATTTGAAAAGTAAGGAATAATGGCATATGGATAATAATAAAGTTATATGAAATATTTAAAAAAATAATGAATGCGATGCAATGGAAATTGCATGACAACATTAAAGAGAAAAAGAGGAAAGTATTGAATAAAAGATAAGAATGCATTAATGCAAATAAGAAGGCACATACAGTTAAATAAAAAGGAGCAAGGAAAGCAATGTATGTGCAAGTGAATACAATACATGAATTGAGAATTAATGCAAAAATGGGGAACACTACAAAAATGTTCTTAATATAAAGAAAGAGCTATCAATGCAAAGCAATCAATAAAGAAATGTCATAAGAATTAAATGTATATAGAAGGGAAGTTAGTGTGAATAACACACAATGAAATTTAAGAAGAAATGTGCTATAATTGGTAGATAAATGCATTAATTAGAAAGAAAGCAGTTTAATAAGAAAGAGGTTTAATAAGAAAGCAGTTTAATAAGAAAGAGGTTTAATAGGAAAGAAGTTTTAAAAGAGAGAAGTTAGGAATTAAATGATCCAAGAAAGGTAAATTAGGAATAAAATAAAAAGTTGTTCACATTGAGAAACTTTGTTTATGCATAAGGATTGCTTATGAATAAAAAGCGGTTGCCTCAATGGTGAAGCGAAGGGTCACGACCAATAAGGATAGTAGATTGTTGGGTACTCGTCATCGACAGCCAGTGGGATGCGAAAAGAATAGAGCTAAAACCAATAAACCATACACCTTTCACTATCAAGGTACGGTGGTTGAGGGAAGATGCCAACTGGATGTTTAGATTGTTTGTTAGGGGCTAGTCGTTTAGCTCTTGTAGTCTTTACTAGTTGAGGGAGGGGCCAAGGTGGGGCCATAGCCACTATGAAAACAGACCCTAGGAATATCTGTATATAAAGGCTCTTAAAGTTGGTCCTGTACAGATATGGAAAAACTCCCGACCAAGTTACGTGTTTCTTGTATAGCCCTGTCATGAAACTCGGTGCACATTAGAGGACGTGCGGTTAGCTATAATTGACGATACGTATGTGGGACAGTCTAGATACATGCATATCATCTCTGGGTGGTGTATCATATACTTGAGGTCATTACTCCGGTATGAAATATGATTCGATAGACGGTGGTAGTCCGTACGCTTACACAGCGAAGTAATGAGCGATATATGTGGAACGTTACATTGATATGTAGAGATACATACGTCACCTCGGCATAGGATGAGGGACTACGTTCATTTCTGTGGTATTACGGTAGAGACCGTGCGAGTAGGGTACCATGGGGTGTCCTTAATTTTGGGGTAGCTACATATATATAATATTAGGTTAATCCACTGGGGAGTAAATGGGTACGACGTGTGTGTAAGCCTTGAGTGCTGTTAACCCAAGTAACCTAATAAATAAGAAAAATATGATTGAACGGTATATGTAGGATTATCCAAAGTGTATAATTTAAATCAAGTCACTAGAACTTGTGTTCTGGACCCCTCCTCATAACATACTCGCAGGTTAGATTTGTTGCAGAGACATGATAGCTTTGGATATTGGTTAGGCAGTATTATTAATACGGTAAGGTAATACTTTGACTATATTATATTTTATCCTTTCCGTTGTGAGATATTTTCTGAGCTTTGACATATTTTATGTCTTTGTCTTTTCTGCAGGATAGCAGAGCAAACCAATCCGAGTTTCGATAGATTGGAATTTTGAAAAAAAATCGGTCTGTCGGAATTCGGGTTGTTACAACCCGTCAATAAACCATCCATGTCTTAGTTAATAAATTTATAATCAGAAACTGCTATGTCGGCTCACTCATATTCTTAATTAGGATGTAATCTCCAAACCTTCTCTGTACCTGATTATAAACTGTTAGCTTTCGTTTGGACTTGTAATTAATTAGAAATTTTGAACTTTAATGAGATTACTTTACTTGTATGGATTATACTCGTGATGTATGGAATCAGAAATTGGAATTTCAAACATTAATAAACTGGTCCCCAAATACAGATTATGCTTGGGAAGAGCTGGAACTATACTCGATTGGATATGGATGTTTTGTCATAATTTGGAAAAACGATTCACCTCGTTTTTTATGGGTATGGATTATACTCACTTTGGTAAGATACAATGAGGCCATGGATTTTGGATTGGATTTACCTAGTTTCCTAAACATTCAAATCTGGATTTTGGATAACCTAGATTTGGTTTTCTCTTATAATACAATATGGAGTGATCATGGGATTCTACTTGGACTTCTCTGGGATTGCGTCTTTTGGATTCATGGATTTTTGGACTATACAAAGCACATCTTCCACATAAAGACAAGTTTTAGGGAACTAGCCTTGATTCTCCTTTTTACAAGGTCGTCGCACTTTGGATTTCCAGTTATCAAAATGCACAGAACTTGAGTACAAACTTGGGAAAACTTGGAAAGAATCGCATGAAGTCGCATATTTCTCAAAAACTTGGATTTTAGGTGAAATATGTGGGGATCGATATTACTCCATATGTCTATGGGGATCGACACTCAGGGATCGGTATTTAAAAATTGGTGTAAATCCCCTATGCCTTCGAGGATCGGTATTTAGGTATCAGTATTTAAGGATTGATGTAAATACCCTAAGACTTTTGAGATGTATATTCAGGGATTAGTATTCGGGGATCAAGTATTGGTGTAAATCCCCTTAGTATTCAGGGATCGGTATTTAAGGATTAGTGAAAATCCTATATGTCTTAGTGGATTTGTATTCAAGGATTGGTATTCGAGGATCGATATTTTAGGATTGGTGTAGATCTCCTAAGTCTTCGAGGATCAATATTCAGGGATCAGTATTCTGGGATCAGTATAAGGATTGGTGTAAATCCACTGTCTTCAGGAATATGTATTCAGGGATCGGTATATTTTTCTTGGGCTTCGGTTCCTTTTGGGAAGCATTTCCCATGCACCTGCTGCCTTTTCCTCTAATTATCAATTATAAATACCCCTTTGAGACACGAGAAATGGAACCTTTTTAACTTGGCTTGGGATTCTTTTGGTTTGGAAACATTCCTAGAGATCTTTTTGGCTTGGGATCATTTTAGACTTTAGCATTTTCCTCTTGGCTCTCATAAGCATGGATTTTTTCATGGTTAACACCTTACTTTTTTATCTTCAGTTATGCAAAACCAAAAGGATAGTACTTGTAATCATACAATATAAACAATAGAGATTACCTTTTAATGGACGTAAGCATGACTTGTCGAACGAGTATAAATTCTTGGTGTTCTTTATTTTTTCGAAATTCTTTGTCTAAATTTACTGCTTTATTGTATGATTGCTTTTTGGATTAGAGTATTATGTTTGATTAACCAAAACCAATGTCAACAGTAATTATACATAATCTAATGAAAAAAACACTATATAAACAGGAAATTTCATAAAACAAATTTATAAGTCGAATGTATCCAAATTACAATTGAAAAATAGCAGTTACATATAGCAGTCAAAAAATTGAAATCGCAATACTACAACTTTAGAACGGTAGGTTTGCAATTGTTAATGTAGACTACAGTTAAAAAATAAACCTGCAATTTACAAACTGACAATGTGGAATTGCAATTGTGATAAAATGCAAGTGGTAATTTAAAGTCACTGGCTCGCTATATGTACAATGAAAAATTAAAATCCAGTGGGTTTAGTCAAATTGATTATTATTCCTCTACAATTTATTTGTGGATATCAAGATGTCCACTTAATGCAATTTTAACACTAATGCAGCAAAATTGTATCCAAAATTATTTTGTGGTTTTTCATCGAAGTAGTAACCTACAATGCACTGACCTATATTAAATGCCTAAATGAAATCAATGGAAGTCTTGAATATGGACATAGATTTCATTTCTTTGCTACATGAAACATTTACATCCATCAACAAATTAATCGTTAATAGTATGATTGATAAAAAGACATCCATGCCAAATTTTCAATCCCTAACTCGCTATAAACTTACTAGATATAAGGGATACATATGATTGAAATGAGAATTTGTCGTTTATGTTTGTGAGGCATATAACTGCCTCACTATAACATACATTCAAGGAAATAGCAAGACATTAATAAACACTATGATATGTTCCAAACTCATGTGTCTTAAGCGTACACAATATCTCTACATGAATAAGGATCAATTTAGGTTAAATTAAAAAAAATAGAAGGATAAACAATGTTGGCTTTATAGCTTATCTGTTTATGGAAGCAAGTAGATGACTTTGTATTCAGTTTATAAATGTTAGGTTCAATTATAGGCTAAATTTGTCTTTTCTTGGTCTTAAATTCTTCTTTATATTTTCAACATCAATTTTAGCAAAAGAAATTCTGTTATCAAATTAGATGCTTTAATCATAACTATGTAACCGCAACTGTAAGATACAACAAAAACGATTTCAAAGGCTAAGCAAAACTTACACAAGAAAATTTGTTTGGAAGAAAGCAACTTATGCATAAGAATTCACAACAAATTCAATATATAACAATATGGATGTTTATTATCTTTAAAATCATATCCAGGTATGATGGCTATAATTTGTACGTTATTTAAAGATTATTAGTTGCATGTTCTTATGAATTTTAATTCACAAACTAAACCAATTTTAATGTTTAACATAAAACCTATTCCAAGTAAAAATACTATAATTGAATTCGTAGTCGATTCAAGTATAATCCGCTTGAAGTTAGCAATTAAACAAAGCAAAATAATTTGTCAATTTAAAGGTCTAATCACAAATTTTTATTAGACTATATTTCCAAAATAGTTAATAAGCTAGGATTAATATCTGTATTAGTTGCATGTTTTCTATGGCATTGAACTATAATGTATGCCTGTATAATTAAGGTATGTAGAAGCACTGGTAGAACCATATTCATGTTACTGTAAGTTTGCATGTAAATCAATATTCGTATAAATTATATCTTTTCTTAATTATATTACTTAAAAATTCCTAAATAAACATTAAAATACTCTTATTTCTTCAAATTTATTAACCTGACTTAAATTTTTGGATAAGGTAATGTTTCTCTATACCTTTATCTCCATTGTAGCCTAGGATAGCTCCCAATTTCTACCTGTGCAAATGAACTTTAGAGATGAGGTAACAAGATTTTAGGATGGAATTTTGCAAAGGGAGGAAAGAGGAATTTTGGCTATCATTTTTGTTTTTCTTTGACGAGTAAACATGAAACACACATAAAATTGATCAGTTAGCTTAAATATGGTTATATATTTCCTTTATAGGGAAAATTTGATGAATTATTACTATTTTTGTGCACTATATCTTCTGACTTTACAAAAAAAAAAAAAAACCAAAACTCTGTTTTGGTTAAAGAAAATGTATCAAATTGCCAATAATTCATTTTGGATGAGGCTAATAACCTAATCAAAGAAAACTCAGGCTTTATGCATAGATAACAGGTTGTAGCTGAACATTAAAGGTTTTAAAGCATGGAAAATTTACCAAGTTAAATTATTACAAATATGCATATGTAAATAAATCTCTTTCACCATGCTAACGTGCATGGCACTACCTGTACCTTGCATCAATAGTTCTTTTTTAACACCAATTCTATTCTTTCTTTTTTTGGTGAAACAACAATAAGCGAATATGGTAACAACTGAATAGTTGTGTAAAAAAAAGTAATATTGTTAACTAGCTTCTTGACCTGCTTCCCAAAAGTACACAAGGCATGCTCGACTCAACACATCGCGTGACGTTAAAATCCGAAGTGTCGCAAAAATAGCCAAGGGTACAAGCATAGATGAATGAAGTCACATAAGCAAAGGCCTCACAACTCCTTAAAGTCGTGCTCAAACCACATCCTTATACCCTTCTGTTTCGAACCCCTAAGGTTCGAACGCCTTGTATATACAAAACCACGGATCCCCTCAGCTCGTGTCCCTCGGGTCCCTATATTTCGTATGCAACCATTCGAGCCTCTTCAGCTCGTACCCCTTCCTCCAGAAACTTGCTTAGAATCCTTCGAAGCATGTACCTCGAACCCCTCGATACGAGTACGTTTCGTATCCCTTAGCCTCGACTCACTCTCCCTCAATTGCTTCGAACCACTCGCCTTCGTACCCAAGCCACTTCGACTCGTACCTCTCACCATCAAATCCCTCACACGCACTGAGTCTTGGGTCCCTCGAGTCGTACCATGATTTTGGCTCGCCCCCAATTACACTCAGCGATTCTCGTATCCTACGGGATATGAATCAGGTATCCATGGGATACGAAATTCGTATCCTACCAATGGGATACGAGTTTTAGTTACATGGAGCCGAGATTCGAGTCGTGCGCTTCCAGGGGTACGAGATTTTGTGTCGTGGTCCCCGATTCCCACATACTCCCACCTAACCACTCCACTATAGATACCCCCAACTCCATACTTCAAAAGGGTTGGGATTTAGTTGATTTGACACTCCTTGAGAGCTCCAAGTGACCTCTTCAATGGCATCCTTTCTTTGAGGAAGAAGAATGACAAAAGTGACTTTTTCCAATATTCATATAAGATGACTATGACTCCAAATCACATGGAAATGTTTGTAATTAAATGCCTAAAAGAGAATTTTAGCTTGTAACTCATTGTTGTGAATAAAATCCAAGCAACTATTCCAAAGTGGATGTAGTCCCCTCACGGGACCGAACCACTATAAATCTCTTGTGTCAATTACTGCTTTTCTGCACTTATTTTCCGTACGCGAAACTGCATTTCTAAAGTAAATAAGAAACTTGGATGTTGTCGCCAGATTTTAGCGTCAACATTCTAGTGCTTTCACTGAGAAAAATCTAAGAATTACTCTTCCATCACACATTTCCATCTCGACTCTGACGCTCTTTAGGTTCCCCTCTAACCTGCCACCCAGTCAGTTTACGATGGCTAAGTGACCAAAGAGTACAATGATCGGCTCCGCTACCGCAGCCGGAGCTGGAACATCCCAGCAACCTTAACCAGCGGATACCCCAGCCGAATTGGACATCCTTCCTTCGATGGACCCCGAGCCCCGACAACTCAACCGCAAATTTACGCACTGAATAAGAAGTATGAAAATACGGCTCTTGAACTCAACTTGCCATTGAAAAACAACATCGACCTTATACGTCAGCTCCAGGAGAGTCAACGAGTGGTCGCCCAACTCCACCTAGCTCAGGACAATCCCCGAATGAGGCGTACTGTCTCTGAAACTTCTTTGTAATAACCCAGAAAATCGGAACAAATTAAATTTTTTTATTTTGGCAATTTTAATGAATTTTGAATATTTAAAATGATTTATTTTAAATAAAAACGACTAGAAATTTATTTTGAATAGAATTAGAACGTATAAATTTATTTAAATCAAAGTTAAAACGAATAATTTTGTTTTAATTATATAAAGAGCCTGAATTGGCACGGTAGTTTGAAAATTCGATTTAAAAATTTCAAATGAATGTACAGGATTCAAAATAAACCGGATTTTGGTAAAATCAGAAATATTGGAATCTATTTGAAAATATCTCCAAAGAATGTGAAAAATCCAGATATTCATAACGGGACTAAAAAGTTATGTCCAGTTGAAAATTCAGAAAAGTCGCTATGGAATTTATATAATATATAGCCCTTAAAAATAGCCATTTTGCAAACGACCTCCGTTTTCGATGAAACCACTTTTGTTGGATCCAGAAGGTCAAATATTGCTGTATTCCAATATTCATAATTTTTGGAATTAATGTATGAGCATGGTGGATTTAAACGTGTTTGGTCAATTCAGTTTGAATTTAATCGACTGGAAAATGATCATTTTTCAAACGGTCTCCAAATTTGAAGAAATCAGTTTTGTTAGGACCGTATCGTTAAAACATAGCTAGATTTATTTTTCAAGGATTTATGGAGCCAGTATGTGCCCCGGTAAATTAAAATGTGCATTTGAATTGAAAATATATTGATTTATATTTTAAATTTAAAGAAAAACTAGTCGAAACAGTCGAATTGGCTTATGAAACATATCCCATTGTGTCCGGAATAGGGGTATTTGGCTAGGGGCGACATTCTTAGGTTTGATTTGGAGTTCAGATTGATAAACAAGAATTTTCGGAATTAAAATAACAAATTATTATATATATATATATATATATATATATATATATATATAGATATAAATATATAAGGCTATCATAAAACCCTAGTTCACGATCTCTTGGATGCCGCCGTCTTCAACATCTTGACGTTTGGGAGCTCCAAAAAAAATTCACCCCTTTTTCTCCTTATCCAGCAATCGATCCACATTCATTTCAAAGGCTAAATTAATGTGCACTCTAAGATCTCCACAATCATCAGATATGATCGATTATCATTGTAAGAATCATTCAAAATAGAGGCTCCATGCCCCGACAGTCGCATGCAATTCCAGGAGCGTGGGAGGCATCGATCGCCATGCCAATGGGTGACACGAGAAGGTGGCGCTCTGGCACAGCAGGCGGTGGTTGCCGATTAGTCTCCGACGTCCTCAATCGTCGTGCGCAGGGAAACCTTAGGAAGCAGCGAGGTTTGATCTTTAGCAGCCTGGAAGAAGAAGATGATGGCCTAGTTCCCCTAATTAAGGTTAATTACAACCTGAATTAAATTAGTTCAATATTGTTATAAAAATCTAAAATTTATATTTATGTTATTGTTGTAAAAATATATATTTTTATGTATAACATTGAAATATAAATCTAATTTTTATATATAACATTGAAATAAAAATCTAATTTTTGTATATAGCATTGAAATAAAAATATGGTTTTTAAAAATAAAATTGGCATTACTTTTAAAAATATAAATAGCAAATGTTTTAAAAATATAAATAGCAAATGTTTCAAAAATAAAATTAGCATTACTTTTAAAAATAAAATTAGCATTACTTTTAAAAATATGTATAGCATGTTTTTAAAAATAAAATAACATGGTTTTAAAATGAAATGACATTGTTTTAAATATAAATAGCATGAAATAAAAGTGTGATCTTTTATATATATGTAGCGATATAAAAATATGATTTTTATAATGTAAACATTGATATAAAAATATGATCTTTCTAATATATGATGCGTTATTAAAAATGGGATTTTTATCTATAAAGCGTGGTCATAAAAATGAGATTTTTATATAAACAACATCATAATAAAAATGTGTTTTTTATTTATAAATATATATAGCGTTGTTAAAAATAAGGTTTTTAATATAGAAATCGTGTGAGACAGATTGTGATGGAACTGACGGGAAGCTGAACGGAATCCAAATTGTCCAATAAGGACTGATGGAGTGGACCCCAAAAGGTGAGAACTTCTACCTCTAATTTATTTTCTAGTTAAATAAATATATATATATATATACATTAGGATGCAGACGGTGCTTAGTAGCACCCGACACCTTTGTATGAAACCATGTTTGTTTGGTTGCCTGGTTAATTGGTTTATTTGTTTGAATTTGGTTTGGGAAATGAATTGAACTGAATAGAATTGGTATGCATATGGCGCGAGCCATTAGTAGGCGAGGGATAAGGCTAGACCTTATTCCGGTTCTAGTATCGCGCCGTTACGCTGCCGAAATTTTCTAAAAAAGTTTGAACAATAAAAATATCATTTTTATTGTATAAATGAACTGTATAAAATATTCATGAGTTGAAATAAATATTTTATAGTTAAAAATATAATTTTTAGCGTGTATATGAATAAAATAAATATTCATTTACAAATCGGACGATTTATTTATGTACACATATTTAACTGATATTGATTGGGACGATATATTTTACACATCGCCCAACTGCACAAATAAGAATCAGTGTTTGTTGTTTAAAAACCCCACATGGGTATTGGGATGATATTGGATATACACTAATCCCAATATTTAGTTTTATGTCAATCAATGATTGACAGACTGTTGTAAGCGTTAATTATTCATATTTAACGCTTATGCAGTTGTGTAATGCACTCTGGATGATGGTTGGCTGTGTTTGATTATTGTTGTGTACATGTGTATATGAAATCCATATAAATAAAATTATATGGTAATTGACTGTATCTGATTCCAATTCGGAAAGAACGAATATATTAAATTAAAGAATATTTTAAAATGACGAGTAGTGAATATTTTAAAATAACTAATATTTTAAAATAATATTCAGTAATGGATCAAAATATGATTTTGATGTCCGATTTGGGATGAGCACGAAAGTATTTAAATATATAAAGTCGTGTTGATTAAATTAACGCCATTTGGACGTGAACGATATTTATATCGATTTTATTCATTTTTATAATGAATATAAAAAAGGAAGTAATTTCAAAATCTAATGTTTTGAAAATATTATCATTTATATATTAATGATACGGAATATTTAATTTTGATTTAAAATTGAATATGAAGTTGAAAACGTTTTTAAAATGATTTATTAAATACGTCTTAAATGGAAATTGATGAAATATATATAAAATATATATATTATATATATAAAATGGCCTGTATAGAACGCACCGCGCTGCGACTGTTCGCGAATTTCGACCATTGACTTCGCATGGAAATTACGGGATATCCGGCCATTGGATTCTTCTAAAACCAGAACCGTTGGGTTCGTATCAAAAAGAGATTTCCAATGAATATAAGAGATTTCAAATCTAATGGTTGGATTTGGAATTATGTCCAAATCAAATTTAGAAAAGGTCGTTGTAAGTGTAGTTCGATGACCGTTTATGGAAATCGACTGAACGGACCTTGATAAAATTATTAAAAATATCAATAATTTGTGTAAAATCATAATAAATGATTTGGAAAGAATTGGGGTGAAAAATTCTACATTTGTAAAGACAAAAATATATTTTTATCAAAATGAACTAGTTATGAACTAGAATTATAATCCAATTATTTTTAAATAAATTAACTGGACTGAGAATGGATTTTAATATAACCAGAATTTCCAATATATGAATTGGAATGAATTTAAATCGAAATTATCTTCGGAATATTTCGATATTGGATTCCGTAATTATACGGATATTGTGGAGGAATTTGGAAGATAGCTATATCGTTATTCCAAATACGATATTTGTTGATTTCAGAATTTGATATTGAAAATAAGCCGATATATTTTCTATTCAAAGCCTAGTATTTAATATCAAATGGGATTTTTTGGGTTTGTCATGAATGTTGTCTTCATTAACACTATTCTTAAACCCAGTTGTGAAAAGAATAAATCTTTTAATTAAGGCTATTATAATTTCCAGTTAATTAACAATTAATTGGAATAAAATGGAATGTGAATTGGATTTATTGTGAACTGTGTTTTTAACGCCATTCATTCTTTAACCTGATTTACAGTGAAATGTGATTTGGAATGTATAAATCTTTTATTAAGATTTAAAGGAAAATTCCCAAAGTAAAGTTTTCCAATTTAATACAATAAATTGGAATGGAATTCGATTGGATAATAATCGAAGTGAGCTTCTGTGGAGGAAAACTGTTAATATATATGGAATTTAAAAGGCTTTGCCGTTATTGCATTTATATTATTGGGTGGACATGGAAGTTTATATTGACTGTATATATTGATCTATTTTCCGCGATGATTCCATAATTAATGGAATGGGATTTTGGGTTTACCGTGAACTGTGTTTTAACTGACATTAGTTTTTTAACCCAGTTAAAGATAAGATTAATTTATTAACTTTGAATAATCATTAAGTAATGATTTTTGAGATTAAAACTGAATTAGAGTTTGAATGAATCTTTAATTAGATTGGAATGTGAATGAGATAATTAAATTTATCGAATTCGTGAAATGATCGAGAATGGAGTATCACCAGTTTTGCTCCAAGCGATAGTTAAATCTTTAATTAGATTTGAACGTGAAATGGTAATTAATTTTGCCTATAACATCGTGGTGTTTGATATGAAGTATTACTAGTTTTACTTCATGGGATGAATAGGTTGGGATTGAGAAATAAAATAAATGATTACTTCGGCAAGGATCGCTAATCCCGACTAGTTTGGATAAACCTTAATTTGGTCTGAATTGATATCCAAAGGAAGATTAAAGAATAAATTTAAAAGAATTTATCTTTGATAAAATTAATGGGAACCTTTCCCTAAAGATACGAATATTTGAATAAAGGAATATTCTGGATTGGAATGAGGCGTATGTTGTGTTTTAAAGCACTTGTTTATATGTACGCGAGTTATTCAGAAAGACCAGGTTTATCCCATTCTGAATAACTGATTCGACGATATGTCGACAAGGAAGACGGTGGTTGAAGACCGGAGGTCTTCACATCGTTTGGATGATTATTGATGTCTTGATTGGGCTGTACACCCAAGACGAGGTAATAAGTGGTGATCGTCCAGACGTACTTGGAGATCGACCGGAAATGCGAGGACCTCTCTCCTGTATTGGACATATAGGACGAGGAATAAGGTGCCTCCGGTTTTGTTCAGACCCAAAACGAACTTGTAAATGGATGTGTGTCTGACATTGGATTTTATTCTATGTTGATTGATCTTTATTAAATATATATCTGTTTGGCGGTGGAGAATTTATTCTCTTGCTTAACGCCCTTCTCTGAGACGTACGAGCTCGGAGGTTATATACCGATAGACATCAGTCGCATGGCGTGAATTGCCTGTATGGAATGCTGAGATGCAAATGATTAAGGCTTCTGTTGAAAAGCAGAGTCTTGTGGTTGACGATCAAAGCACGACTTTAATATAACATAGCTTTGTGTATAGCGTTAATTCGTGAGCCTCACACCCCAGTGTGAACAAGAAATGGGAGGGACTTCAGGGAGGGCATGCGTTTCCTTCTAGCTAGGAGTGCTGTCATGGTATGGAGCCCAAACATTTTACTCATTTGTATGTTGCATATTATTTGATGGATAGCGAGGCGCCTCGGATATATTGGTTACTACGGAGCCGATGGATATTGAGTCATCTGGCTCATTTACGCCCCATAGGGAGGGAAGACGCATGTTCAGGGATTTTAATCCACTTAAAATGTGGACCGACCTTGACGATCTAGGTGCAGTTGCGGCTGTTCCTGAGACATGGGCTAGATTGTCTCGAATTAGTAAAGGATGATCCCTTTGCGTTGGTTCACAGATGGAATCCAACTTCCAGTACGACATTTCGATTTTAATTGTAGAGCCTAGTATGGCGACATGATAGATGGTACCAATGCCGCCTATGATTGATACATTTATATTTGAAGTTGTTATTAACACTATGCACTTATAATAGTATCAAATGATTTTTTTTAAACGTACCAAGCATGTTTGGCTATTATAAGGGATAGGGCTATTATAAGGGAAAACCCTATCCTTTGGCTTGTGTTGCATTGTGTTATGGGACCTGAGTCTTATAATAGCTTCATTTTTCCAAAAAGCATTGCGCTGTTTTGTTATATGCATTAGTATTTTTGGGAGGAAACCCGTTCCGTGTTATACGGCGTGGTCCTTTGATATATCTGATTTTAAAGTAATGTTTTAAATAACTGTTTTAGTTCTCACACCAGTCACATGACCTGGAGTTTATTGTTTTAACCTAAACTATAGGTGCCCCTATTTTCCATACGGGCAGCTAGTAGTTTTGGGTTTTGCAGATATTATATTCAGAGGATCCTGGGTTTACAGGTGGAGCTATATTCGAAACACTCTGTATCCGTTTATCTCTTTCAGTTGTGTTATGTATTATTTTCCGCTGCTATGTAATGTATTTTAATCTATGATATTTTACAATGTGTAATATTTATTCATACTCTGTTATATTCTTGTACTCTGATGTAAATTGTTGTAATAACAATGAAATGTTCTTCTGTTTGTGCTCTGATTTGTCATGTTCTCAACTCAATCCGGGCTTTCCTTTACGGGGAAGTTTGGGTCGTTACACGTGGTATCAGAGCTTTGGTTTACAGAGTTCGAGAACAAGACTATTAGAACCGAATGAAAGAATTCATCAGAGATTGGTTTAGTAATATCCAATAAGAATGACTCGTTAGTGATGGGATCAATAGTATCCCAGAATGAGTTGGAAGAGTACTATTTATTAAAAATAAAAATGAAAACAAATTTAGTTTTAAATTTTAAACCATATTATATGTATTTGAATATTTATTTTATATTGAATTTGGACAATCAAGTGTATATAGATTTTAATATACGTCTGATCCACGTGTATATGAAGTCTCAAATATACTGGATGGATATAGAATCACACTCTAGTCGCCCGGAGATGATACTGATGATTACTAGTATCATCAGTGTTTATGTTCGAGTTTCGAAAGTGGGATATCTATATATTTCCAATTGACCGGTGTAAGAACCAAAATATAGATAGAATATACTGTTGTGATTTGGCATCAAAAATATGATTTTTGACTATATATATTAAAAATATATGTTTGGAAATTTAATTAACCAATTGTTTGCTGGTTGTGTTGTTTGATTATTAGTGTAACTAATAAAAATATTGAAATGATAATTAATCAAACCAATATGAAAAAAGGTATATGTAGTCAAATTTGAACTGAGTTGCAAATTGTTTGGAAAAATTGCATGCATGTACATATATATGTGTGAACAGGTCCTAGCAGGGAAGCTAAGCAGAGGAATAAAATTGTATGCATGACAAATAGGTACATGATTACAAATTTATTGGGTTTAGATGATTTTATGAGCCGATTGGCTTTTTATTTTTATTTTTGGATGATGAGGGCCCTACATGGCTAGTTGTGGTTTTAAATGTCTCCCTGTACAAAGGACGTTATGGTGGGTGTTAGCCAAATTTTTGAGAAATTAGAAATTCTTAGAAACTAAAAAGTTGAAGAATGAAAGCTAAACTGAAAGTTGAGCTGATTGGTTAAACAACTTTTAGCTCCGTTCCTTTTCTAGGATGAAAAGATTTTAAGTGGGGGAGATTGTAACAACCCGGAAAATCGTAACCAATTTAAACTTTTTATTTTGGCAATTTTAAGGAATTTTGAATATTTAAAATGATTTATTATAAATAATAACAACTAGAAATTTATTTTGAATAGAACTAGAATGTATAAATTTATTTAAATCGAGGTTAAAACGAATAATTTTTTTTTAATTATATAACGAGCCTGAAATGGCGCGGTAGTTTGAAAATTCAATTTCAAATTTCAAATGAATGTACAGGATTCAAAATAAACCGAATTTTGGTAAAACCAGAAATATTGGAATCTGTTTGAAAATATCTTTCCAACGAATGTGAAAAATCTAGATTTCATAACGGCAATAAAAAGTTATGTCCAGTTGAAAATTCAGAAAAGTCGCTATGGAATTTATATAATATATAACCCTTAAAAATAGCCATTTTGCAAACGATCCGTTTTCGACGAAACCACAGTTGTTGGATCCGAAATGTCAAATTATTGCTATATTCCAATTTTCATAATTTTGGAATTAATATGTGAGCGTGGTGAATTTAAACGTGTTTGGTCAATTCACTTTGAATTTTAATCGACTGGAAAATGACCATTTTTCAAATGGTCTCTAAATTTGATGAAATTAGTTTTGTTAAGACCGTATCGTCAAAACATAGCTAAATTTATTTTTCAGGAATTTTTGGAGTCAGTATGTGGCCCTGGTAAATTAAAACGTGCGTTTGAATTTAAAATATATTGATTTATATTTTAAATTTAAAGAAAAACTGGTCAAAACTGTCAAATCGGCTTACGAAGCATATCCGATTGTGTTCGGAATAGGGGTATTTGGCTAGGGGCGACTTTCGTTGGGCTTGATTTGGAGTTCAGATTGATAAACAGAATTTTCAGAATTAAAATAATAAAATATTATATATATATATATATAAGGCTAAAATAAAACCCTAGTTCAAGATCTCTTGGAAGCCGCCGTCTTCAACATCTCGACGGCTGGGAGCTCCAAAAAAATTCTCTCCTTTTTCTCCTTATCCAGCAATCGATCCACATTCATTTCAAAGGAAAAATTAAAGTGCACTCTGAGATCTCCACAATGATCGGATATGATCGATTTTCATTGCAGGAATCATTCAAAATCGAGGCTCCAAGCCCCGACAGTCACACACAATTCCAGGATCGTGGGGTGCATCGATCTTCGTGCCAATGAGGGGCGCGAGGAGGTGGCGCTCCGGCGCAGCAGGCGATGGTTGCTGATCAGTCTCCGGCATCCTCAATTGTCGTGCGCATGGAAACCCTAGGAAGCAGCGAGGTTCGATTTTTAGCAACCTGGAAGAAGAAGATGATGGCCTAATTCCCCTAATTAAGGTTAATTACAACCTTAATTAAATTAGTTCAATATTGTTATAAAAATATGAAATTTATATTTATGTTATTGTTGTAAAAATCATTTTTTATATATATAACATTGAAGTAAAAATTTAATTTTTATATATAACATTGAAATAAAAATCTAATTTTTGTATATGGCACTGAAATAAAAATTTGGTTTTTAAAAATAAAATTAGCATTACTTTTAAAAATATAAATAGAAAATGTTTTAAACGTAAAATTAGCATTACTTTTAAAAATAAAATTAGCATTACTTTTAAAAATATATATAGCATGATTTTTAAAAATAAAATAGCATCGTTTTAAAATGAAATGACATTGTTTTAAATATAAATAACACGAAATAAAATTGTGATCTTATATATATATGTAGCGATATAAAAATATGATTTTTATAATGTAAACATTGATATAAAAATATGATCTTTCTAATACATGATGCGTTATTAAAAATGTGATTTTTATCTACATAGCGTGGTCATAAAAATGAGATTTTTATATAAACAACATCATAATAAAAATGTGATTTTTATTTATAGATATATATAGCGTTGTTAAAAATATGATTTTTAATATAAAAATCATGTGAGACAGATTGCGATGGAATTGACGGGAAGTTGAACGGAATCCAGACTATCCAATAAAGACTAATGGAGTGGATCCCAAAGGTGAGAACTTCTCAGTCTAATTTATTTTCTAGTCAAATATATATACTAGGATGTAGACGGTGCTTAGTAGCAGCCAACAACTTTGTATGAAACCATGTTTGGTTGGTTGATTGGTTTATTTGTTTGAATCTGGTTTGGGAAATGAATTGAATAGAATTGGTATGTATATGGCGCGAGCCATTAGTAGGCGAGGGATAAGGCTAGACCTTATTCTGGTTCTAGTATCGCGCAGTTATGCTGCCGAAATTTTCTGTGATAACCCAGAAAATTCCCACCCTTTGAATCGACCATAAGCCACACAGGTCTGACCCAAAGAATGGAAATCTGCGGATACATCAACTTTGGGTATACAACACATTAAAACAAATAACAGAAGACTTTTATAACACCATAAAAAATATTACATCAGAGTACAGAATATATATCAGAATACATTGGTAATAAATACAGCGGAAGAATAAATTACAATAAATTTTATACATTGCAGCGGAACTAATCTCAGTGGAAGGCTACAACATTTTGGCCACAGCTTCAGTCTTCAAACCAGGATCTTTCTTAATATATCTGCCAAATAAGCTACTCGACTGCCCGTGTGGAAAGAGTGCACCCGAGTTTGCAAAGTGAAACAAACTACAGGTCAGTCGTGGGACTGGTGTGAGAATTCTTTACTTAACTTATCTAATAAGAAGGCTAATCACAGGTCCACGCCGCTAACGCGGAACGGGTTTACTCCATTGGATTGCCAGTGCATAACTAAAATAAATCGTCAAATAACGCAATGCTTTTTAGAAAAATGAAACCATTATAAGACCCAAATCCCATCACACAATGCAACGCAAGCCGGAGGATAGGGTTTTACCTTATAATGATCAAAAGATGCTTGATACGTTAAAACGATATTGGTGTGTATATATATTTATAAAAACATTTCAGAGTAAATGTATCAATCCTAGACAGCATAGTACCCCATCCTACTATGTCGCCATACTAGTTATACAGTCAAAACCGCAAGGGGCGTATTGGAAATTGGGTTTCCATCAAGAGTCAAGGCTAGGGCGGAGATCCTTACCGATTCGAGACATTCTAGCAATGCCCCAGGATTGGTACTGTGTCAAACCCTTGGATCCTGCAGGGCCGGTCCACACTTACTTTTGTGGAATAGAAATGCCTGAACACACGTTCCCCGGTTCTAGTGAACCTACAATACGGCCGAGGGCGACCGCATAAGTCCGAGGCCTCGCAAAAAAAATCCAACAACCACATAAGTAAATGTCTGGGCTCCATACCATGACACCACTTCTAGCTAGAAAAAAAACGTGTGCACTCCCTGCGTTCTCTTCTCCCATTTTAGACTCCACCGGGCTGTGAGGCTCGCGAAGTCACGATATACACAAAGCTATGCCTAAATAGGCTGTGCTTTGATCATCAACCACAAGGCCTGCTTTTCAACAAAGCCTTGATCATTTGCATCTTAGCATGCCACATTGTCAGACCCTACCATATTATTGATCACCTACCAATATATATATAACCTCTAAGCTCATACGTCTTATAGAAGGGTGTTAAGTGGAGGATAAATTCTCTACCACCAAACAGAAATATATAATCAGTAGCGTTCAACAGTAGAAATGAATACAATGTCAGACACACAATCCACTTACAAGTCCGTTCTGGGTCTGAACGAAACCGGAGAAACCTGAGTGGTTCTCGTATATCCGGACAATCAACACATACGTCCGGACGACTACCACAGAAATCCCTTCAGGGCAGCTACTCCTATCGGAGACCTCAGTAGCAACACATCCATCCGATGTGAAAACCGTCGGTCTTCAACACCGTCTTCATCTTCGACTCTTCTTCGTCGTAATAAATATTCGGAATGGGTAAAACCCGGTCTTTCCGAATAATCAGCGTATTTTATAATTAAAAATCAAGTGCTAAAAGAACACATCCAACGCCTCATTCCAATTCAGAATATTCTTTTAAATGGCATATTATTAGGGAAAGGTTCCCATTCATTTTACCAAAGATAAATTCTTTAAATTATTCTTTAATCTTCTTTCTAGAAATTCATTTAAAACTCCAATTTGGTTTTAAATATCAAAAAACATTATTCAATGATTATTCCACTTTAAGAAATAAATCTTATCTTATCTAGGTTAAAGAACTAATGTCATTTAAAACATTATTCACAATAAACCCAAATCCTATTCCATTAAATGTGGAATTTTCACAGAAATCAAATCAATATATATAATCGGTATAAATTTCTATATCGGACTATAAATATAAATGGAATAACGGCCAAGCCTTTTAAATTCCATATATATTAACGGTCTTCATTCATAGAAGCTTATTTCAATTAATATTAAATCGAATTCCATTCCATTCCAATTTAATATATAATCGGAAAACTTTTCTTTTGGAAAAACTCTTATTATATCTAAATAAAAGATTTATAAATTCCAAATCACATTTTCCCTGTCAATTGGGTTAAAGAACAAATGTCGTTTAAAAACATAGTTCATAATAAACCCAATTCACATTTCAACTTTATTCTGATTAATAAATATAATAGGAAACTCTAATAATCTTAATTAAAAGATCCTTTTCTCAACTGGGTTTAAGAATAGTGTTATTTAAGACACTATTCATGACAAACCAAAATTCAATTTCACTTTAATTCAATTCCGTTGATTTATTATACTAGTTAGTTAACGAGTTTACTTTGATAAAAATACATTTTTATCTTTTCAAATATGGGATTTTTCTATCCAAAATCTTTCTAAAGTATTTATTATGATTTTACATAATTTTTCCATATTTTTAAATTAGTTTTAAAACGATTCCAACTTTATTTTCAATTTTATATCAAAATTGAATATTCCTCTTCTTTATCATATCAGAATATTAATATTTCCAAAATATTAAATTTTATAAATCACTTTCTTTAAATATTCATTTTAAAATGAATAAGATTTATCGATAAACTCGTTCGGGTTAACAATGGCGTTGCTATTTTAAACAGATTTAATATATCAGTTCATTTTCTTATTCATTTATATTTATACTGGGCCAGACCTCTCACATTAAGCCTGCGACTTATGGATGCTGGATATGCCGGTTGGTTCTGGGCAGACTTATCCCATAAGTTGGGCTTAACCTCGTGTCAAAAACCCAATTTGAATTCATATACTTGGACCTCTCACATTAGGCCCAACATTTATGGCTGCTGGATATGCCGGTTGGGTCCGGCAGACTTCCACCATAAATATGACCTAACCTCGTGTCCAAATACAATTTTAATTTATAATTATAATTATTTCTTGAAAATATTATTTTAAAATATTCTATATTTTAAAATCTCTAACTTCTAACATAACCTATATTTCAGAATATAACTTAATATTTACCTTTCCAAAATAAACCTTGACTCTTCATATTATCATAATATTAGTTATTCCAAAAATTGTGATATCAAAAATTACCATTCCAACTTTAAACGTACTCAGTCTATATCAATCCGTTTATGTTAGGTATTGAAACCAAATCTTCTACATTTAATGTTAACATAAAAACGGAATCTTTTAAATTCAATTTTCTTATTATAATTGGAATGTAATTTTACCAATTCTAATAATTCATTATAACTTTCCAAATGATAAAGATATAGTCTTCTTAATTCAAGCGTCAATTTATTCCATTAATTTAGTAATAAATGAAAATTATTCCTTTCATTTAAAATTGGAATGAGGCCCACACCATTTCCATATAATTCAATTATACGGAAATCATACATTTATTTCATATCAATTTTCAAACATCAACAACCAAAGTGCATTTCTAATTAACCACAAGGGTGACGTGTATTCAATATCAGCCCTTGACCCATGTGGGGTTTCAACCAACACAATTCGAGTAATAGAAAATAAACTGTGCTTCTGGACGACGTGTGAAAATTGATCGTCGAGTCACATAAACAAGCCAGGTCGCTTTTAAATGGCGGTGTATACAAGTGCTCAACTAGAAACCTAAATAATATGCACAATTTAACAATGTTCACATAATAGGTGTAACGGTTTTTAATTTCATTCTTTTTTTAATGAAACAATTTCAAAATAAAACATACTCTTTTGTACCGTTTCATCTTAATGTAAACAGTTCATCTTTAAATATTTCCATTTATATCAATTCATAAATAAAGGACAAACTTTATTCATTTTGATCTTTTTTTTTAAAATAAAAAATAAAATTTTATTCATTTTAGTCCCTTTAAAATAAAGACAAAAACTTTATTCTTTATTTAAAAAAAAAGGATCAAAATGAATAAAGTTTGTCCTTTATTTATGAATTGATTTAAATGGAAATATTTAAAGATGAACTGTTTACATTAAGATGAAACGGTACAAAAGAGTATGTTTTATTTTGAAATTGTTTCATTAAAAAAAGAATGAAATTAAAAACCGTTACACCTATTATGTGAACATTGTTAAATTGTGCATATTATTTAGGTTTCTAGTTGAGCACTTGTATACACCGCCATTTAAAAGCGACCTGGCTTGTTTATGTGGCTGGATGATCAATTTTCACACGTCGTCCAGAAGCACAGTTTATTTTCTATTACTCGAATTGTGTTGGTTGAAACCCCACATGGGTCAAGGGCTGGTATTGAATACACGTCACCCTTGTGGTTAATTAGAAATGCACTTTGGTTGTTGATGTTTGAAAATTGATATGAAATAAATGTATGATTTCTGTATAATTGAATTATATGAAAATGGTGTGGGCCTCATTCCAATTTTAAGTGAAAGGAATAATTTTCATTTATTACTAAATTAATGGAATAAATTGACGCTTGAATTAAGAAGACTATATCTTTATCATTTGGAAAGTTATAATGAATTATTAGAATTGGTAAAATTACATTCCAATTATAATAAGAAAATTGAATTTAAAAGATTCCGTTTTTATGTTAACATTAAATGCAGAAGATTTGGTTTCAATACCTAACATAAACGGATAGATATAGGCTGATTACGTTTAAAGTTGGAATGGTAATTTTTGATATCACAATTTTTGGAATAACTAATATTATAATAATTTTCATTTATTACTAAATTAATGGAATAAATTGACGCTTGAATTTAGAAGACTATATCTTTATCATTTGGAAAGTTATAATGAATTATTAGAATTGGTAAAATTACATTCCAATTATAATAAGAAAATTGAATTTAAAAGATTCCGTTTTTATGTTAACATTAAATGCAGAAGATTTGGTTTCAATACCTAACATAAACGGATTGATATAGGCTGATTACATTTAAAGTTGGAATGGTAATTTTTGATATCACAATTTTTGGAATAACTAATATTATAATAATTTTCATTTATTACTAAATTAATGGAATAAATTGACGCTTGAATTAAGAAGACTATATCTTTATCATTTGGAAAGTTATAATGAATTATTAGAATTGGTAAAATTACATTCCAATTATAATAAGAAAATTGAATTTAAAAGATTCCGTTTTTATGTTAACATTAAATGCAGAAGATTTGGTTTCAATACCTAACATAAACGGATTGATATAGACTGATTACGTTTAAAGTTGGAATGGTAATTTTTGATATCACAATTTTTGGAATAACTAATATTATAATAATTTTCATTTATTACTAAATTAATGGAATAAATTGACGCTTGAATTAAGAAGACTATATCTTTAACATTTGGAAAGTTATAATGAATTATTAGAATTGGTAAAATTACATTCCAATTATAATAAGAAAATTGAATTTAAAAGATTCCTTTTTTTTGTTAACATTAAATGCAGAAGATTTGGTTTCAATACCTAACATAAACGGATTGATATAGACTGATTACGTTTAAAGTTGGAATGGTAATTTTTGATATCACAATTTTTGGAATAACTAATATTATGATAATATGAAGAGTCAAGGTTTATTTTGGAAAGGTAAATATTAAGTTATATTCTGAAATATAGGTTATGTTAGAAGTTAGAGATTTTAAAATATAGAATATTTTAAAATAATATTTTCAGGAAATAATTATAATTATAAATTAAAATTGTATTTGGACACGAGGTTAGGTCATATTTATGGTGGAAGTCTGCCCGGACCCAACCGGCATATCCAGCAGCCATAAATGTTGGGCCTAATGTGAGAGGTCCAAGTACATGAATTCAAATTGGGTTTTTGACATGAGGTTAAGCCCAACTTATGGGATAAGTCTGCCCGGAACCAACCGGCATATCCAACATCCATAAGTCGCAGGCTTAATGTGAGAGGTCTGGCCCAGTATAAATATAAATGAATAAGAAAATGAACTGATATATTAAATCTGTTTAAAATAGCAACGCCATTGTTAACCCGAATGAGTTTATCGATAAATCGTATTCATTTTAAAATGAATATTTAAAGAAAGTGATTTATAAAATTTAATATTTTGGAAATATTAATATTCTGATATGATAAAGAAGAGGAATATTCAATTTTGATATAAAATTGAAAATAAAGTTGGAATCGTTTTAAAACTAATTTAAAAATATGGAAAAATTATGTAAAATCATAATAAATACTTTAGAAAGATTTTGGATAGAAAAATCCCATATTTGAAAAGATAAAAATGTATTTTTATCAAAGTAAACTCGTTAACTAACTAGTATAATAAATCAACGGAATTGAATTAAAGTGAAATTGAATTTTGGTTTGTCATGAATAGTGTCTTAAATAACACTATTCTTAAACCCAGTTGAGAAAAGGATCTTTTAATTAAGATTATTAGAGTTTCCTATTATATTTATTAATTAGGATAAAGTTGAAATGTGAATTCGGTTTATTGTGAACTATGTTTTTAAACGACATTTGTTCTTTAACCCAATTGACAGGGAAAATGTGATTTGGAATTTATAAATCTTTTATTAAGATATAATAAGAGTTTTTCCAAAAGAAAAGTTTTCCGATTATATATTAAATTAGAATGGAATGGAATTTGATTTAATATTAATTGAAATAAGCTTCTATGAATGAAGACCGTTAATATATATGGAATTTAAAAGGCTTGGCCGTTATACCATTTATATTTATAGTCCGATATAGAAATTTATACCGATTATATATATTGATTTGATTTCTGTGAAAATTCCACATTTAATGGAATAGGATTTGGGTTTATCGTGAATAATGTTTTAAATGACATTAGTTCTTTAACCTAAATAAGACAAGATTTATTTCTTAAAGTGGAATAATCATTGAATAATGTTTTTTGATATTTAAAACCAAATTGGAGTTTTAAATGAATTTCTAGAAAGAAGATTAAAGAATAATTTAAAGAATTTATCTTTGGTAAAATGAATGGGAACCTTTCCCTAATAATATGCCATTTAAAAGAATATTCTGAATTGGAATGAGGCGTTGGATGTGTTCTTTTAGCACTTGATTTTTAATTATAAAATACGCTGATTATTCGGAAAGACCGGGTTTTACCCATTCCGAATATTTATTACGACGATGAAGAGTCGAAGATGAAGATGGTGTTGAAGACTGGCGGTTTTCACATCGGATGGATGTGTTGCTACTGAGGTCTCCGATAGGAGTAGCTGCCCTGAAGGGATTTCTGTGGTAGTTGCCCGGACGTATGTGTTGATTGTCCGGATATACGAGAACCACCCAGGTTTCTCCGGTTTCGTTTAGACCCAGAACGGACTTGTAAGTGGATTGTGTGTCTGACATTGTATTCATTTCTACTGTTGAACGCTACTGATTATATATTTCTGTTTGGTGGTAGAGAATTTATCCTCCACTTAACACCCTTCTCTAAGACGTATGAGCTTAGAGGTTATATATATATATTGGTAGATGATCAATAATATGGTAGGGTCTGACAATGTGGCATGCTAAGATGCAAATGATCAAGGCTTTGTTGAAAAGCAGGCCTTGTGGTTGATGATCAAAGCATAGCCTATTTAGGCATAGCTTTGTGTATATCGTGACTTCGCGAGCCTCACAGCCCGGTGGAGTCTAAAACGGGAGAAGGGAACGCAGGGAGTGCACACGTTTTTTTTCTAGCTAGAAGTGGTGTCATGGTATGGAGCCCAGACATTTACTTATGTGGTTGTTGGATTTTTTTTGCGAGGCCTCGGATTTATGCGGTCGCCCTCGGCCGTATTGTAGGTTCACTAGAACCGGGGAACGTGTGTTCAGGCATTTCTAATCCACAAAAGTAAGTGTGGACCGGCCCTGCAGGATCCAAGGGTTGGACAGAGTACCAATCCTGGGGCATTGCTAGAATGTCTCGAATCGGTAAGGATCTCCTCCCTAGCCTTGACTCTTGATGGAAACCCAATTTCCAATACGCCCCTTGCGGTTTTGACTGTATAACTAGTATGGCGACATAGTAGGATGGGGTACTATGCTGTCTAGGATTGATACATTTACTCTGAAATGTTTTTATAAATATATATACACACCAATACCGTTTTTACATATCAAGCATCTTTTGATCATTATAAGGTAAAACCCTATCCTCCGGCTTGCGTTGCATTGTGTGATGGGATTTGGGTCTTATAATGGTTTCATTTTTCTAAAAAGCATTGCGTTATTTGATGATTTATTTTAGTTATGCACTGGCAATCCAATGGAGTAAACCCGTTCCGCATTAGCGGCGTGGACCTGTGATTAGCCTTCTTATTAGATAAGTTAAGTAAAGAATTCTCACTCCAGTCCCACGACTGACCTGTAGTTTGTTTCACTTTGCAAACTCGGGTGCCCTCTTTCCACACGGGCAGTCGAGTAGCTTATTTGGCAGATATATTAAGAAAGATCCTGGTTTGAAGACTGAAGCTGTGGCCAAAATGTGATAGCCTTCCACTGAGATTAGTTCCGCTGCAATGTATAAAATTTATTGTAATTTATTCTTCCGCTGTATTTATTACCAATGTATTCTGATATATATTATGTACTCTGATGTAATATTTATTATGGTGCTATAAAAGTCTTCTGTTATTTGTTTTAATGTGTTGTATACCCAAAGTTGATGTATCCGCAGATTTCCATTCTTTGGGTCAGACCTGTGTGGCTTATGGTCGATTCAAAGGGTGGGAATTTTCCGGGTAATCACAGTTGGTATCAGAGCACTGGTTAGCTCAAATCTTTGGGGTACAACTCGTTAGAACTTAACAGAAGACTCATCAGAGATTGGATTAGTAATATCCAATAAGAATACTCATTAGAGATAGGATCAGTAGTATCCTAGAATGAGAAAACTCATTAGAGATGGGGCTAGTAATACCCTAGAATGAGTTGAGAGTGCCAAGTCTATAATTAACGTATTTGTGATTATATATATAATCTGATTTTAGAAATTATAACTTTTGAATATATAAAAACTATATATATTTGAAAGGATAATCAATTAATAAAATTATTAAAACCAAATGATAAAAGAATAAAAACTGAATTGATAAATTAAACAACTCTTAGCTTTGTTCCTTTTCGAGGACGAAAAGTTTTAAGTGGGGGAGATTGTAACAACCCGGAATTTTGGGCCGAATTTAAAATTTTTATTTCAATTATTTTAGTGGGTTTTTAATATTTAAAATAGTTTATTTTAAATAGTAATGGCGAAATATTTAGTTTCGTCGACGCTGCGACGTATGAATGAATGAAAAGAAAAAAAAATTCTGTTATTAAATTAAAATATTTAATAAATAATAATAATGATGAAAAAAAATTTACAATAGGAAATGGTTAATATTAACATTTACATGCACCTCATTTTATTTACATTTCTTTTCCTTTTATTCCTACATTCATGCATCAGCATGTTTACATTTCCTCTCTCTTTTATTTCTACATTGATACATTTGCATGTCTACACTTCTTTTTCCTTTTATTCCTACATTCATGCATCTGCATATTTTAAATCTCTTTTCTCTTTTTATTTCTACATTCATGCATCAGCATGTTTAAATTTCTTTTCTCTTTTATTTCTACATTCATGCATCTGCATGTTTACATATCTTTTATTTTTTATTTCTTTGATATCTGTCTTCCTTTCATATGCATCCGTTTTAAATAAAATTATTTTGTATAATATATCCATGTGTGCATTTAATAAAAAAAGGAAGCGAAAGGCTTTCGTTTAATACATTAAATAGATAAATAAAAATTAATTACATTCTACATGTATATGTATGGTGCATTTAAATGTGTGTTTGTTAACTAATGCAGTTTTGTGGATGATCAAAATATATACATATGTGTAAAAAAAAAAATCACATAACTTTCTTATAGTCGTCATTAAACAATAAATGATGCATTCATTTTATTTGTCCCTTCCTGTATATTTACCATATTTCCTTCTTCTCCTTTTCTTTTCTTTTCCATTTCCATCTCATGCAGCTTCTTCTTTATTATAAAGTAACGTTTCTCATTCAATAACTTTTGGAGACAATAAACTGTGCATTAATTACATTCTTATTTTCTCTTTCTCTTTTTCTTTTTTTTTCTGTTCAGTTTTCCAACATTTTGTTTTTTTTTCTTTTTCTTTCCTTTAAATCAACTATATGTATATATCTATTTCTCTTTCTCTTATTCTTTCTTGCAACTAAATAGGTTCCTTAAATTATGATATTTAATATTGCATGTTTTGAAATTTAAAAAGTTGCTTAACTTAAACAATTAGAAAAAAAGGGCAAGCATTTAATTTGTTTATAAATACAAGGAGGCATTTGGGAGAAATAACTGGCGCATTTATTCTCTACTCTCTCTCCTCTTCTAATGATCAATCAAATTCATTTTTAGATATAAAACTATTCCCTTTATTCCACCCCCTTTTTTTTATTCTCTATTCTCTTTATATTTACAATCTGCAGACTTCATAAATAAATAAATAAAAATATTAATTAAAAGGAATAAAAATAATAATTTCCTCCACTATATAATATCCTTTCACTTCCTTAACCCTAATTTCATAAATAAAGCAGCCACCGTTTCTAAAATCTATGGCTACACTCTCCCTTTCTCCTTTTTTCTTTCTTTCTCTCCTAATCTACTCAAAGAATTCATCAACTCAAAAATAAATAAATAAATGGAAAATCGAAGAGCATGACATGACCTCCAACATCAACGGTCATGATTGAATTATGATGAGCGGATTGAGAGGATCTCGCGCCCTAAGGCGCTGAAGTCAGAGGCACATCGGCGGTGGTGGTTAGTGTATGGGCTTCGTCGTCATGACAGCGGATGGGTCTCAGGGGAACGGCTTTTGGTGCAACAATGATGAAGATTAGTGGAATTTTTGTGCGTGTCTTCCTGGAAATCAGAACGAAGAAGAAGATGGCCTAAATTTTGGGTTAAGATTAAACAAAAAACGAATTCAGATGATTTTAGATGCATTGGATTCGCTTCGACTGGATCTACTTAATGAAATAGACCAGAGATGAAACGGTGAGATTATATTTTTTTTTATAATCTTTTAATTTAATTATTTCTTGCCTTGTGTTATTGATGTTTGTATGTACACAAAAATGAATTGGCGATGTATGATTGAAATTGGTGATTGTTGTTTGGGTTATTATTGTCAAATTGTTGTTGCATACGTTGTTGATGTGATTTGGCTTAATCAATGGAGATTGATGTTTATGCGCAAATTTAAGATTCATTCTTTACTTATTAAATTTCATGAAAACTTATATTTCAAAAAAAAAAAAAAAAATTATAATTTGTATTGTTGTTCATGAAAGTGGATTTTATTTGGTTTGGAGATTTTGCACCAAAATCTCATTTTTTCATGTTTTACATGAAAACATGAATTTTGTGCACAATCGTTGGACTAAATAAATATTTCATTTTTATTGGACTACATGGAAATGAATCTTTAATTAAAAAACACAATTCGAGTAATAGAAAATAAACTGTGCTTCTGGACGACGTGTGAAAATTGATCGTCCAGTCACATAAACAAGCCAGGTCGCTTGTTAATGGCGGTGTATACAAGTGCTCAACTAGAAACCTAAATAATATGCACAAAATTCATTTCCATGTAGTCCAATAAAAATTAAATATTTATTTAGTTCAACGATTGTGCACAAAATTCATGTTTTCATGTAAAACATGAAAAAATGAGATTTTGGTGCAAAATCTCCAAACCAAATAAAATCCACTTTCATGAACAACAATACAAATTATAATTTTTTTTTTTGAAATATAAGTTTTCATGAAATTTAATAAGTAAATAATGAATCTTAAATTTGCGCATAAACATCAATCTCCATTGATTAAGCCAAATCACATCAACAACGTATGCAACAACAATTTGACAACAATAACCCGAACAACAATCACCAATTTCAATCATACATCGTCAATTCATTTTTGTGTACATACAAACATCAATAACACAAGGCAAGAAATAATTAAATTAAAAGATTATAAAAAAAATATAATCTCACCGTTTCATCTCAGGGCTATTTCATTGTGTAGATCCGGTCGAAGCGAATCCAATGCATCTAAAATCATCTGATTTCGTTTTTTGTTTAATCTTAACCCAAAATTTAGGCCATCTTCTTCTTCGTTCTAATTTCCAGGAAGACACGCACAAAAATTCCACCAATCTTCATCATTGCTGCACCAAAAGCCGTTCCCCTGAGACCCATCCGCTGTCATGACGACGAAGCCCATACACTAACCACCACCACCGATTTGCCTCTGACTTCAGCGCCTTAGGGCGCGAGATCCTCTCAATCCGCTCATCATAATTCAATCATGACCGTTGATGTTGGAGGTCATGTCATGCTCTTCGATTTTCCATTTATTTATTTATTTATTTTTGAGTTGATGAATTCTTTGAGTAGATTAGGAGAGAAAGAAAGAAAAAAGGAGAAAGGGAGAGTGTAGCCATAGATTTTAGAAACGGTGGCTGCTTTATTTTTGAAATTAGGGTTAAGGAAGTGAAAGGATATTATATAGTGGAGGAAATTATTATTTTTATTCCTTTTAATTAATATTTTTATTTATTTATTTATGATGTCTGCAAATTGTAAATATAAAGAGAATAGAGAATAAAAACAAAAAAGGGGGGTGGAATAAAGGGAATAGTTTTATATCTAAAAATGAATTTGATTGATCATTAGAAGAGGAGAGAGAGTAGAGAATAAATGTGCCAGTTATTTCCCCCAAATGCCTCTTTGTATTTATAAACAAATTAAATGCTTGCCCTTTTTTTTTCTAATTGTTTAAGTTAAGCTACTTTTTAAATTTCAAAACATGCAATATTAAATATCATAATTTAAGGAACCTATTTAGTTGCAAGAAAGAATAAGAGAAAGAGAAATAGATATATACATATAGTTGATTTAAAGGAAAGAAAAAGAAAAAAACAAAATGTTGGAAAACTGAACAGAAAAAAAAGAAAAAGAGGAAGAGAAAATAAGAATGTAATTAATGCATAGTTTATTGTCTCCAAAAGTTATTGAATGGGAAACGTTACTTTATAATAAAGAAGAAGCTGCATGAGATAGAAATGGAAAAGAAAAGAAAAGGAGAAGAAGGAAATATGGTAAATATACAGGAAGGGACAAACAAAATGAATGCATCATTTATTGTTTAATGACGACTATAAGAAAGTTATGTGATTTTTTTTTTTTTTTTTTACACATATGTATATATTTTGATCATCCACAAAACTGCATTCGTTAAGAAACACACATTTAAATGCACCATACATATACATGTAGAATGTAATTAATTTTTATTTATCTATTTAATGTATTAAACGAAAGCCTTTCGCTTTTTTTTTTTTATTAAATGCACACATGGATATATTATACAAAATAATTTTCATTTAAAACGGATGCATATGAAAGGAAGACAAATATCAAAGAAATAAAAAAGAAAAGATATGTAAACATGCAGATGCATGAATGTAGAAATAAAAGAGAAAAGAAATTTAAACATGCTGATGCATGAATGTAGAAATAAAAAGAGAAAAGAGATTTAAAATATGCAGATGCATGAATGTAGGAATAAAAGGAAAAAGAAGTGTAGACATGCAGATGCATCAATGTAGAAATAAAAGAGAGAGGAAATGTAAACATGCTGATGCATGAATGTAGGAATAAAAGGAAAAGAAATGTAAATAAAATGAGGTGCATGTAAATGTTAATATTAACCATTTCCTATTGTAATTTTTTTTCATCATTATTATTATTTATTAAATATTTTAATTTAATAACAATTTTTTTTTCTTTTCATTCATTCATACGTCGCAGCGTCGACGAAACTAAATATTTCGCCGTTACTATTTAAAATAAACTATTTTAAATATTAAAAACCCACCAAAATAATTGAAATAAAAATTTTAAATTCGGCCCAAAATTCCGGGTTGTTACATTTTCTAAAAATGTTAGAACAATTTTATTGTATAAATGAACTGTATAAAATATTCATTAGTTGAAATAAATATTTTATAATTAAAAATATAATTTTTAACGTGTATATAAATAAAACAAATATTTATTTAAAAATCAGACGATTTGTTTATGTACACACATTTAACTGATATTGATTGGGATGATATATTTTACACATTGCCCAACTACACAAATAAAAATCAGTGTTTGTTATTTGAAAACCCCACATGGGTATTGGGATGATATTGGACATACACCGATCCCAATATTTAGTTGTATGTCAATCGATGGGTTGACAGACTGTTGTAAGCGTTAATTATTCATATTTAACGCTTATGCAGTTGAGTAATGCACTCTGGATGATGGTTGACTGTGTTTGATTATTGTTGTGTACATGTGTGTATAAAATCCATATAAAAAAAATTATATGGTAATTGACTGTGTCTGATTCCAATTCGGAAAGAACAAATATTTTAAATCAAAGAATATTTTAAAATGATGAGTAATGAATATTTTAAATTAACTAATATTTTAAAATAATATTCAGTAATGGATCAAAATATGGCTGTGATGTCCGATTTGGGATGGACACAAAAATATTTAAATATATAAAACCGTGTTGATTAAATTAACGCCATTTGGACGTGAACGATATTTATATCGATTTTATTCATTTTTATAATGGATATCAAAAAGGAAGTGATTTCACAATCTAATGTTTTGAAAGTATTATCATTTGTATATTAATGATAAGGAATATTCAATTTTGATTTAAAATTGAATATGAAGTTGAAATCTTTTTTAAAATGAATATAAAATGATTTATAAAATACGTTCTAAATGGAAATCGATGATATATATATATATATAGTATATATATATATATTATATTATATGGCCTGAACAGAACGCGCCGCGCCGCGACCGTTCGCGAATTTCGACCATTGACTTCGCATGGACATTACGGAGGATTCGACCGTCGAATTTTCCTAAAATCAGAATCGTTGGGTTCGTATCGAAAAGAGCTTTCCAACGAATATAAGAGATTTGAAATCTAATGGTTGGATTTGGAATTATGCCCAAATAAAATTTGGAAAAGGTCGCTGTAAGTGCAGTTCGATGACCGTTTACGGAAATCGACTAAACGTGAGACGACCCGAACTTCCCCGTGAAGGAAAGCACGGATAGAATTGAGGACAAGACAAAATAGAACGCAAACGGAAGAACATTTCATTGTTATTACAACAATTCCATCAGATACAAGAATATACAGAGTATAATTGAATAAATTACATTCGATAAATATCAGAGATTACAATAAATTACATAGCAGCGGAAAATAATACAAAATGACAACTGAAGGTGATACACGGATACAGAGCTTTCCGGATATCATTCCAGCTGTAAACCAGGAACCTGTGAATATAAATCTGCAAAACCAAAACTACTAGCTGCCCGTGCGGAAAATAGGGGCACCCAGAGTTTAGGTTAAAACAATAAACTCCAGGTCAGTCATGGGACTGGTGTGAGAACTAAAACAGTTATAATTCTTTATTTTTAAGTTCGGTAAATCAAGGGACCACGCCGTATAACACGGAACGGGTTTCCTCCCAAGGATACCAGTGCATAGAACAAACAACGCAATGCTAAATAAAGAAAAATGAAGCTGTTATAAGACCCAGGTCCCATCACACAATGCAACGCAAGCCGGAGGATAGGGGTTTTACCTTATAACAGCCAAAGCATGCTTGATACGTTTAAAACACATTATTTGGTACTATTATAGGTGTATAGTGTCAAAACAATTTCAATCATAAATATCAATCATAGGCGGCATGAATGACCCATACCACTATGTCGCCATACTAGGTTCTACAAATAAAACCGCACTATCACGTATTGGAAATTGGATTTCCGTCATGAGCCGAGGCAAGGGGCAAGCTCCTCTCCGCGTTCGAGACACTCTAGCAATGCCTCAGGACCCCACTATGATCCTTTGGAACCTCCAAGGCCGGTCCTCTCTTACTTTTGAGGATTGGCAATTCCTGAACACATGTTTCCCGGTCCTTACAGACCTATATCTGAGGTGCCTCGTATCCAACAACCACACAGGTGAAAAGTATATAAATGTCAGGGCTGGTAGGTCACTGACACCACCCTAGCTAGAAAGAAACGTCGTGCACTCCTTGGATCCGTATCCCGTTTTTGACTCATACCGAGGTGTTAGGCTCGCGAATTCACGTTATACACAAAGCTACGCCACACAGGTCGTGCTTTGATCATCAACCACAAGACTTTGCTTTTCAACAGAAGCCTTGATCAATTGCCACTTACGCGTGCCACACTGGCAATTCACTCCATGCGACTGGTGTCCATCGATATACAACCTCTGAGCTCCTACGTCTCAGAGAAGGGCGTTAAGCAAGAGAATAAATTCTCCGCCGCCAAACAGATGTATATTTGATAGAGATCAATCAACACAGAATAAAATCCAATGTCAGACACACAATCCATTTACAAGTTCGTTCTGGGTCTGAACGAAACCGGAGGCACTTTCCTCGCATATCCATCCATCTCCAAGTACGTCTGGACGATCACCAACTGTTTCCCTCATCCTGGGTGTACAGCCCAATCAAGATCATCAGTAATCACCCAAACGATGTGAAGACTTCCGGTCTTCAACCACCATCTTCATCTTCGACATCTCGTCGAATCGGTTATTCAGAATGGGTATAACCCGGCCTTTCTGAATAACCCACGTATATAATAAACAAATGTTACACTAACACAACGAACGCCTCATTCCAATTCAGAATATTCTTTTATTCACAAAATCACATTCTTAGGGAAATGTTCCCATTAATTTTATCCAAGATAAATTCTTCTAAATTTATTCTTTAATCTTCCTTCGGATGTCATTTCAAACCATATTATGGTTTTCCAAACTAGTCGGGATTAGCGAACCACACTGAAGTAATTATTTATTTTATTTCCCAATCCCAACCTATTCATCCCACGGAGCAAAACTGGTGATAATCCATATCTAACACCACAGTGTTATCGGTAAAATTAATTACCATTTCACGTTCAAATCTAATTAAAGATTTAACTATCGCTTTGGAGCAAAACTGGTGATACTCCACTCTCGATCACTTTTCAGATTTGATAATTTATATTATCAATTCACATTTCAATCTAATTAAAGATTCATTAAAACTCCACTTAGTTTTAATCTTTTCAAAAATCAATATCCTGTCTTTAACTGGGTTAAAGAACCAATGTCATCTAAAACACGGTTCACGATAAACCCAAATCACATTTGATATTAAATACAAGGCTCTGAATAGAAAATATACCGGCTTATATTCAATATCAAATTCTGAAACCAACAAATATCGTATTGGAAATAACGATATAAAATATATCTTTCAAATTCCCATAACAATATCTGTATAGTCACGAAATCCAACATCGAAATATCCCGAAGATAATTTCGATTCAACTCCAGTCCAATCCACGTATTGGGAATATTGATTATTTTTAAAATCACTTTCAAATTCAATTTATTTATTTCAAAAATAAATTGATTTTAATTCTAGTTCAAAACTAGTTCATTTCGATAAAAATCTATTTTTATCTTTTCAAATGTGGAATTCTCCAGCTCAATTCTTTCCAATCCATATATTATGATTTTACACAAATTATAGATATTTTTAATAATTTTATCAAGGCCCGTACAGTCGATTTCCAACAACGGTCATCGAACTGCACTTACAGCGACCTTTTCTGAAATTGATTTGGACATAATTCCAAATCCAACCGTTAGATTTCAAATTTCTAATATTCATTGGAAATCTCTTTTCGATACGAACCCAACGGTTCCGGTTTTAGGAGAATCCGACGGTCGGATCTCCCGCAACGTCCGTTTGAAATAAATGGTCGAAATTCACGAACTGCCGCGGCGCGGCGCGTTCTATTCAGGCCATTATATTATATATATAATATATATAATATATATTTCGTCGATTTCTATTTAAAACGAATTTTATAAATCGTTTTAAATTCGTTTCTAAAACAATTCAACTTCTATATTCAATTTCAAATCGATTTGATTTCAATTTAATTTCGATTCGAATTCCATTAAATTTCAGTTCGTTTTCAATTCAACTTGAATTTGTTTTATATTCAATTCCATTCGAAGTCCTTTTATATTCAATTCAAATTCGTTTTCTTTTCAATTCGAATTCGCTATAATATTCATTTCAATTTGAATAAAATCGATATAAATATCGTTCACGTCAAAATGGCGCAAAACTAATCAACACGGCTTTATATTTTTCACAACTTCTTTATTCTATTCAACAAATGAATATTTATCCCATTCAATACATGAATCTATATTTCTTTCAACACACGACTAATCTCAACACATGAGTACTGTCAACACATCACTATTTTTGTTATGTAAAATATTTTATAAAACTATGGTATCTATCGTTTGATTTTTAATCAGACTTCTACTGGGAAGTAGTTCTAATTTTAAATATGATAAAGATGTAAATTTCATTGTATAAAATATTTCACTCAACACATGAACATTGCCAACACATGACTATTTTTATATTCAACACATGAATTTTCTTTTATAATATTCATTATTTTCCCGATTGGAATGAGGCCCAATCAATCACCATATAACGTTAATTATATGGATACCATACAACACATGTATATAATAGCATTGATAAGCAATCAACCATCATCCAAAGTGCACCACACAACTGCATAAGCATCAAATATAAATAATCGACGCTTACACAGTCTGTCGACCAATCGATTGACAATAATTAAATAATTGGGATTAGTGTACGCCAAATATCATCCCAACACCCGTGTGGGGTTTCAAATCAACAAACACATATTTTTGTTTGTGCAGTTGGGCGATGTGTAAAATTTATCGACCCAATCAATATCAGTCAAATCAGTGTATATAAACAAATCGGTCGATTTGTTTATAAATATTTATTTATTCACATTCACGTTGAAATTTATATTTTTAACGATAAAATATATTATTTCAGCACATGAATTCCTATTCAGTTCATTTACACAATAAAAATGATATTTTCATTTTTCTAACATATTTTTAGAAAATTTCGGCGGCATAACAGCACGATACTAGAAACGGGACGAGGCCTAACCTTATCCCCGGTCTAGTGAAGGCCCACGCCATTCACTCATCAATCAAATCCATTTCAATTCACCAAACAATTCAATTCAGCCCAAATCATCTAACTAATTCATGCAACCAAACAAACAAGTCCATGGTTTGTGGACGATTGTGTCGGGTGCTACTAAGCACCGTCTGCATCCTAGTATATATATATATAACTAGAAAATGAAATTGAAAGGTGAGAAATTCTCACCCATAGCTATCCAACTTCACGACACTTCATTTATAGAAATCTTCTTCATTCTCGCCTTTTATCATCTTCGTTGCCCGTAGTCACTACATATATAAAAATCACACATTTTTATATTTTGATGTCTTTAAAATAAAAGTCATATTTTTATTTGTTCACTCTCAATTTAAAAATCATATTTCTATAATCACTTCATATATTTAAAAATCGAATTTTTACTATGTTATTCAATATATAAAAATCGAATTTTTACTTTGCTATTCAATATATAAAAATCCCATTTCAAAAATATAGATTTCACCTTTATAAAAATAAAGGTTTCGCCTTTATAAAAATAACATTATAAAAATCTCATTTTTTTTAATTCAACGTATATATAATAAAAATCAGATTTTTATTCCTTTACATATACAAAGATGATATTTTTATATTTTCTATCACATAAAGATTATATTTTTAATTCTTTACATAAACAAAATCATATTTTTAATACTTCTACTACATAAAGATAATATCTTTAGCCTTTCTATAATAAAAAAGTATCGTCTTTGTTATAAATAAAAATCCGACTTTTCTTCAAAATAAAAACTTATCTTTATAAAATAAAAATCCTACCTTTTATAAATTAAAAACTGAAAATAACATCGATAAATCCTATGAAATAAAATAAATAAATCTCACCTAGAACCGAATGAAGGGGGGCTAAGGCGTCGCGTCAGAGGCGGCAGGAGGTGCTGCTCCTGCGCTGGTGGCAGGTCAACGGGTGGATGGTGACGGGATTCCGGGCTTGGGAGCGATTTTCAATCGAAGGAGGGGGGGTTTGAAAGGGAGGGGCCGCGGTTTCTGATGATGGGTGGTCGGAGGGGAGTGGTGGCGTCGCTGGTGAGGTGGGGGTGGGCTAGCAGTCGCCGGCGGCGGTCATAGGACCTGGTGGTGGTCAGTTCGGCTAGAAAAGAGAGGTGGAGAGAGGGTAGGGCGATGGAGAAGGAGGACAGGGGTCTGGGGGTGGTCGGCTCCGCCTGGGGAGGTGGCGCTAGAGGCGCAACGCCTCTGATGGGCGACGACGGCGAATCGCGCCCCCCCGTGTCGTTGTTTTTTTTTATTATTACTGAATCGGGAGAGAAGAAGTAAGGGGGGGGGCTTTTATAAAATTTATATTATTTAATTTATTTATTTTTAATTGCAAAAAGTTGACTTTCACAAACGACCTCTAAACGAGGCCCACCGCCTGTCGTCCATAGCGTTTTACCCCCATTTCGAACACAGTGGGATATGTATCGTAGGTTGATTTGATCATTTGAATCAGTTTCTGTTAAATTTACATTTAAATCACTATATTGAATTTTAAACATACATTTCAATTTACCGGGGTCACATACGAACTCTAAAAATTCTCGAAAAATATTTTCTAGCTTCGTATTGACGATACGGTCCTAACAAAACTAGTTTCGTCGAATTCTGAGACCGTTAGAAAAATGGCCAATTTCCAGTCGATTAAAACCAACTGAAACTGGTCAAAACACGTTTTCCTATGCCACGCTCACATATTGATTCGAAAAATTATGAAATTTGGAATCTAACAATAATTTCACATCACGGACCCAACAAAAGTGGTTTCGTCGAAATTCGAGGTCATTTGCAAAATGTCTATTTTTAAGGGCCTGAATTCCGTAGCGACTATTCAGAATTTTCAACTGGACATATCTTTTGATTCCCGCTATGAAATTTCAATTTTTTAGATTCGTTGGAAAGGTATCATCAATTAGATCCTAATGTTTTTGGTTTCACTAAAATCCGGATTGTTTTGCACCCGGTACATTCAATTGAAGTTTGAAATCGAATTATCGAACTACCGCGCCATTTTCAATTCTATTTATAATTATATATAATTATTTATATTCTAACGACGACGTATATAGTATATACGTTCGAATTATATTCAAAACAAATTTCTCGTCGATATTATTTAAAATAATCTATTTTAAATGTTCAAAATTCGCTAAAATTGCCAAAACAAAAATTTTAAACTGGCTCAGAATTTCCGGGTTATTACAATCTCCCCCACTTAATACTTTTCGTCCCCGAAAAGTATCAAAGTCGAAAGTGGTTTGATTATTCAACTCTACGTTCGATCTGTCTTCCATTCTCCAACTTTTCAGTTTCTGAGAATTTTCAAATTTTTCAAAAATTTGGCTAACACCCTAAATTTTCGAAAAATTTCGCCATAACCTCCCCTGCACCGGGAGCATCGGGGAATTTCAAATAGCTTCCCCGGTCCTTCTAATCTCAAAAAGAAAAAGAAAAAGCCAAGCGGCTAGCCAATAGGCTCATAAAATCATCATCACCCAAACAAAACAGTAAATTATGTAGTAAACATGTACCTATTTGTCGGGCAAACAAATTTTATTCTTCGGCTCTAGCCTCCTTGCTATGACCTGTTCAATGTAAGCATGTGTATATGCAAGCAAATGCGACCAATTTTCAATATAAGTCAATATTTGGTTCAATTAGGAATAAATGATTCAAAATTATCAAACAAATAAACAAACAACACAAACATCAATCAATTAGTGAATTAGAGTTTCAAATTCATAATTTTGATATATATACAGAAAATCATGTTTTGATGCCAATTCACAACAATGTGTTCTAGCTATATTAGTTTTGGTTCTCACACCAGTCTAATGGAAATATATAGATATCACACCTTCGAAACACGAATATAAATACTGATGATGTGGCCACATCACCAGAATTACCCCCGGGTGTCTAGAATGTGATTCTATATCTATCCAGTATATTAAAACTTCGACTATACGTTCATGACGCGTATATACAAAACCTTTATATACTCGATTGTCCATATTCAAAATAAATAAATATGCAAATACGTATAAAGAGATTTAAATTTTCAAAACAAAATTGTTTACATCTAAAAAATATACTCTTCACACTCGTTCTAGGATACTACTGATCCTATCTCTAACGAGTCATTCTAATTGGATATTACTAATCCAATATCTGATGAATTCTTTCGTATGGTTCTTATGTGTCTTGTTCTCGAGCTCTGTAAACCAAAGCTCTGATACCAAACAGTGAAATAGCCGACGAAATCCGGTAGGCTTTGCAACCATCCCTTCATCCCCCAAGCAGCAGGTAATACCCACCGTAGCTTCCACATGGTCCCCCAGTCCCTTGTTTTACGGCGACCCTCTCGAGTCTCGCGCCTATTGGCGAACCAACGCCCTCCCCGGCGACATGTAGGGGTAGGAGTCTCCCGTTCGCCACCAAACCGCGAAGCGAGAACCCCCTATCATGCGTACCCGGCCTACTATGGGCCAGCAACAAGAACTGGTGATACTCCATATCTAACACCACAGTGTTATCGGTAAAATTAATTACCATTTCACGTTCAAATCTAATTAAAGATTTAACTATCGCTTTGGAGCAAAACTGGTGATACTCCACTCTCGATCACTTTTCAGATTTGATAATTTATATTATCAATTCACATTTCAATCTAATTAAAGATTCATTAAAACTCCACTTAGTTTTAATCTTTTCAAAAATCAATATCTTGTCTTTAACTGGGTTAAAGAACCAATGTCACCTAAAACACGGTTCACTATAAACCCAAATCACATTTGATATTAAATACAAGGCTCTGAATAGAAAATATACCGGCTTATATTCAATATCAAATTCTGAAACCAACAAATATCATATTGGAAATAACGATATAAAATATATCTTTCAAATTCCCATAACAATATCTGTATAGTCACGAAATCCAACATCGAAATATCCCGAAGATAATTTCGATTCAACTCCAGTCCAATCCACGTATTGGGAATATTGATTATTTTTAAAATCACTTTCAAATTCAATTTATTTATTTCAAAAATAAATTGATTTTAATTCTAGTTCAAAACTAGTTCATTTCGATAAAAATCTATTTTTATCTTTTCAAATGTGGAATTCTCCAGCTCAATTCTTTCCAATCCATATATTATGATTTTACACAAATTATAGATATTTTTAATAATTTTATCAAGGCCCGTACAGTCGATTTCCAACAACGGTCATCGAACTGCACTTACAGCGACCTTTTCTGAAATTGATTTGGACATAATTCCAAATCCAACCGTTAGATTTCAAATTTCTAATATTCATTGGAAAGCTCTTTTCGATACGAACCCAACGGTTCCGGTTTTAGGAGAATCCGACAGTCGGATCTCCCGCAACGTCCGTTTGAAATAAATGGTCGAAATTCACGAACTGCCGCGGCGCGGCGCGTTCTATTCAGGCCATTATATTATATATATATAATATATATTTCGTCGATTTCTATTTAAAATGAATTTTATAAATCGTTTTAAATTCGTTTCTAAAACAATTCAACTTCTATATTCAATTTCAAATCGATTTGATTTCAATTTAATTTCGATTCGAATTCCATTAAATTTCAGTTCGTTTTCAATTCAACTTGAATTTGTTTTATATTCAATTCCATTCGAAGTCCTTTTATATTCAATTCAAATTCGTTTTCTTTTCAATTCGAATTCGCTATAATATTCATTTCAATTTGAATAAAATCGATATAAATATCGTTCACGTCAAAATGGCGCAAAACTAATCAACACGGCTTTATATTTTTCACAACTTCTTTATTCTATTCAACAAATGAATATTTATCCCATTCAACACATGAATCTATATTTCTTTCAACACACGACTAATCTCAACACATGAGTACTGTCAACACATCACTATTTTTGTTATGTAAAATATTTTATAAAACTATGGTATCTATCATTTGTTTTTTAATTAGACTTCTACTGGGAAGTAGTTCTAATTTTAAATATGATAAAGATGTAAATTTCATTGTATAAAATATTTCACTCAACACATGAACATTGTCAACACATGACTATTTTTATATTCAACACATGAATTTTCTTTTATAATATTCATTATTTTCCCGATTAGAATGAGGCCCAATCAATCACCATATAACGTTAATTATATGGATACCATACAACACATGTATATAATAGCATTGATAAGCAATCAACCATCATCCAAAGTGCACCACACAACTGCATAAGCATCAAATATAAATAATCGACGCTTACACAGTCTGTCGACCAATCGATTGACAATAATTAAATAATTAGGATTAGTGTACGCCAAATATCATCCCAACACCCGTGTGGGGTTTCAAATCAACAAACACATATTTTTGTTTGTGCAGTTGGGCGATGTGTAAAATTTATCGACCCAATCAATATCAGTCAAATCAGTGTATATAAACAAATCGGTCGTTTTGTTTATAAATATTTATTTATTCACATTCACGTTGAAATTTATATTTTTAACGATAAAATATTTTATTTCAGCACATGAATTCCTATTCAGTTCATTTACACAATAAAAATGATATTTTCATTTTTCTAACATATTTTTAGAAAATTTCGGCGGCATAACGGCACGATACTAGAAACGGGACGAGGCCTAACCTTATCCCCGGTCTAGTGAAGGCCCACGCCATTCACTCATCAATCAAATCCATTTCAATTCACCAAACAATTCAATTCAGCCCAAATCATCTAACTAATTCATGCAACCAAACAAACAAGTCCATGGTTTGTGGACGATTGTGTCGGGTGCTACTAAGCACCGTCTGCATCCTAGTATATATATATAACTAGAAAATGAAATTGAAAGGTGAGAAATTCTCACCCATTGCTATCCAACTTCACGACACTTCATTTATAGAAATCTTCTTCATTCTCGCCTTTTATCATCTTCGTTGCCCGTAGTCACTACATATATAAAAATCACACATTTTTATATTTTGATGTCTTTAAAATAAAAGTCACATTTTTATTTGTTCACTCTCAATTTAAAAATCATATTTCTATAATCACTTCATATATTTAAAAATCGAATTTTTACTATGTTATTCAATATATAAAAATCGAATTTTTACTTTGTTATTCAATATATAAAAATCCCATTTCAAAAATATAGATTTCACCTTTATAAAAATAAAGGTTTCGCCTTTATAAAAATAACATTATAAAAATCACATTTTTTTTAATTCAATGTATATATAATAAAAATCAAATTTTTATTCCTTTACATAAACAAAGATGATATTTTTATATTTTCTATCACATAAAGATTATATTTTTAATTCTCTACATAAAAAAAATCATATTTTTAATATTTCTACTACATAAAGATAATATCTTTAGCCTTTCTATAATATAAAAGTATCGTCTTTGTTATAAATAAAAATCCGACTTTTCTTCAAAATAAAAACTTATCTTTATAAATTAAAAATCCTACCTTTTATAAATTAAAAACTGAAAATAACATCGATAAATCCTATGAAATAAAATAAATAAATCTCACCTAGAACCGAATGAAGGGGGGCTAAGGCGTCGCGTCAGAGGCGGCAGGAGGTGCTGCTCCTGCGCTGGTGGCAGGTCAACGGGTGGATGGTGACAGGATTTCGGGCTTGGGAGCGATTTTCAATCGAAGGAGGGGGGTTTGAAAGGGAGGGGCCGCGGTTTCTGACGATGGGTGGCCGGAGGGGAGTGGTGGCGTCGCTGGTGAGGTGGGGGTGGGCTAGCAATCACCGGCGGTGGTCATAGGACCTGGTGGTGGTCAGTTCGGCTAGAAAAGAGAGGTGGAGAGAGGGTAGGGCGACGGAGAAGGAGGACAGGGGTCTGGGGGTGGTCGGCTCCGCCTGGGGAGGTGGCGCCAGAGGCGCAGCGCCTCTGATGGGCGGCGACGGCGAATCGCGCCCCCCCTGTGTCGTTTTTTTTTATTACTGAATCGGGAGAGAAGAAGTAAGTGGGGGTGCTTTTATAAAATTTATATTATTTAATTTATTTATTTTTAATTGCAAAAAGTTGACTTTCACAAACGACCTCTAAACGAGGCCCACAGCCTGTCGTCCATAGCGTTTTACCCCCATTCCAAACACAGTGGGATATGTATCGTAGGTTGATTTGATCGTTTGAATCAGTTTCCGTTAAATTTACATTTAAATCACTATATTGAATTTTAAACATACATTTCAATTTACCGGGGTCACATACGAACTCTAAAAATTTTCGAAAAATATTTTCTAGCTTCGTATTGACGATACGGTCCTAACAAAACTAGTTTCGTCGAATTCTGAGACCGTTAGAAAAATGGCCAATTTCCAGTTGATTAAAACCAACTGAAACTGGTCAAAACACGTTTTCCTATGCCACGCACACATATTGATTCGAAAAATTATGAAATTTGGAATCTAACAATAATTTGACATCACGGACCCAACAAAAGTGGTTTCGTCGAAATTCGAGGTCATTTGCAAAATGTCTATTTTTAAGGGCCTGAATTCCATAGCGACTATTCAGAATTTTCAACTGGACATATCTTTTGATTCCCGCTATGAAATTTCAATTTTTCAGATTCGTTGGAAAGGTATCATCAATTAGATCCTAATGTTTTTAGTTTCACTAAAATCCGGATTGTTTTGCACCCGGTACATTCAATTGAAGTTTGAAATCGAATTATCGAACTACCGCGCCATTTTCAATTCTATTTATAATTATATATAATTATTTATATTCTAACGACGACGTATATAGTATATACATTCGAATTATATTCAAAACAAATTTCTCGTCGATATTATTTAAAATAATCTATTTTAAATGTTCAAAATTCGCTAAAATTGCCAAAACAAAAATTTTAAACTGGCTCAGAATTTCCGGGTTATTACAAAACGGGCCTTGATAAAATTATTAAAAATATCAATAATTTATGTAAAATCAGAATAAATGATTTGGAAAGAATTGGGGTGAAAAATTCCACATTTGTAAAGATAAAAAATATATTTTTAACAAAATGATCTAGTTATGAACTAGAATTAAAATCCTATTATTTTTAACAAATTGATTTGACTGAGAATGGATTTTAATATGACCAGAATTTCCAATATATGAATTGGAATGAATTTAAATCTAAATTATCTTCGAAATATTTCGATATTGGATTCCGTAGTTATACAGATATTATGGAGGAGTTTGGAAGATATATATATCGTTATTCCTAATACGATATTTGTTGATTTCAGAATTTGATATTGAATATAAGCCGATATATTTTCTATTCAGAGCCTAGTATTTAATATCAAATGGGATTTTGGGTTTGTCGTGAATGGTGTCTTCATTAACACTGTTCTTAAACCTAGTTGTGAAAAGAATATATTTTCTAATTAAGATTATTAGAATTTCCAGTTAATTAACATTTAATTGGAATAAAATGGAATGTGAATTGGGTTTATTGTGAACTGTGTTTTTAACGACAATCGTACTTCAACCCGATTTATAGTGAAATGTGATTTGGAATTTATAAATCTTTTATTAAGATTTAAAGGAAATTTTATAAAGTAAAGTTTTCCAATTTAATACAATAAACTGGAATGGAATGGAATTCAATTGGATAATAATCGAAGTGAGCTTCTGTCGAGGAAGACGATTAATATATATGGAGTTTAAAAGGCTTTGTCGTTATTCCATTTATATTATTGGTTGGACATAGAAGTTTATATCGATTGTATATATTGATCTATTTTTCGTGAAGATTCCATAATTAATTGAATGGGATTTTGGGTTTACCGTGAACTGTGTTTTAAATGACATTAGTTCTTTAACCCAGTTAAAGATAAGATTAATTTCTTAACTTTGAATAATCATTAAGTAATGATTTTTGAGATTAAAAATGAATTAGAGTTTTAATGAATATTTAATTAGATTGGAATGTGAATGAAATAATTAAATTTATTGAATTCGTGAAATGATCGAGAATGGAGTATCACCAGTTTTGCTCCAAGCGATAGTTAAATCTTTAATTAGATTTGAATGTGAAATGGTAATTAATTTTACCGATAACACCGTAGTGTTAGATATGAAGTATTACCAGTTTTAATTCATCGGATGAATAGGTTGGGATTAGGAAATAAAATAAGTGATTACTTTGGTAAGGATTGCTAATCCCGACTAGTTTGGATAAACCTTAATTTGGTTTGAATTGATATCCAAAGGAAGATTAAAGAATAAATTTAAAAGAATTTATCTTTGATAAAATTAATGGGAACCTTTCCCTAAAGATACAAATATTTGAATAAAGGAATATTCTGGATTGGAATGACGCGTATGTTGTGTTTTAAAGCACTTGTTTATATGATACGCGAGTTATTTAGAAAGACTGATTCGACGATATGTCGATATGGAAGACGGTGGTTGAAGATCGGAGATCTTCACGTCGTTTGGATGATTACTGATGTCTTAATTGGACTGTACCCCCAAGACGAGGTAATAAGTGGTGATCGTCCAGATGTACTTGGAGATCGACCGGATATGCGAGGACCTCTCTCCTATGTTGGACATATGGGATGAGGAATAAGGTGCCTCCGGTTTCCTTCAGACCCAGAACAAACTTGCAAATGGATGTGTGTCTGACATTGGATTTTATTCTGTGCTGATTGATCTCTATTAAATATATATCTATTTGGCGGCGGAAAATTTATTATCTTGCTTAACACCCTTCTCTGAGACATACGAGCTCAGAGGTTATATACCGATAGACATCAGTCGCACGGCGTGAATTGCCTGTGTGGCATGCTGAGATGCAAATGATCAAGGCTTCTGTTGAAAAGCAAATTCTTGTGGTTGATGATCAAAGCATGATTTTAATATAACATAGCTTTGTGTATAGCGTTAATTCGCGAGCCTCACTCCCCGATGTGAACCAGAAACGGAAGGGACTTCAGGGAGGGCATGCGTTTCCTTCTAGCTAGGAGTGGTGTCATGGTATGGAGCCCAGACATTTTACTCATGTGGATGTTGCATATTATTTGATCGATAGCAAGGAGCCTCGGATATATCGGTTATTACGGAGCCGATGGATATTGAGTCATCTGGCTCATTTACGCCCCATGGGGCGGGGAGACGCATGTGCAGGGATTTTAATCCACTTAAAATGTGGACCGGCCCTGATGATCTAGGTGCAATTGCGGTTGTTCCTAAGACATGGGCTAGATTGTCTCGAATTAGCATAGGATGATCCCTTTGCCTTGGTTCACAGATGGAATCCAACTTCCAATACGACATTTCGGTATTAATTGTAGAGCCTAGTATGGCGATATGATAGATGGTACCCATGCCGCCTATGATTGATACATTTATATTTAAAGTTGTTTTTAACACTACGCACTTATAATAGTATCAAATGAATTTTGTTTTAAACGTACCAAGCATGTTTGGCTATTATAAGGGAAAACCCTATCCTCCGGCTTGCGTTGCATTGTGCGATGGGACCTGGGTCTTATAATAGCTTCATTTTTCAAAAAAGCATTGCGTTGTTTTGTTATATGCACTGGTATTCTTAGGAGGAAACCCGTTCCGTGTTATACGACGTGGTCCTTTGATATATCTGATTTTAAAGTAAAGTTTTAAATAACTGTTTTAGTTCTCACACAAGTCACATGACTATCCTGAAATTTATTGTTTTAACCTAAACTCATGGTGCCCTTATTTTCCACACGGGCAACTAGTAGTTTTGGGTTTTGCAGATATTATATTCACAGGATCCTGGGTTTACAGCTGGAGCTTTATTCGGAACGCTCTGTATCCGTTTATCTCTTTCATTTATGTTATGTATTATTTTCCGCTGCTATGTTATGTATTTTAATCTCTGATATTTTACAATGTGTAACATTTATTCATACTCTGTTATATTCTTGTACTCTGATGTAAATTGTTGTAATAGCAATGAAATGTTCTTTTGTTTGTATTTTAATTTGTCGTGTTCTCAACTCAATCCGGGTTTTCCTTTACGGGGAAGTTTGGGTCGTTACATTCTTCCTCCGAGTCTCGGGTCCCGCATCAACAAATGAAATTCAGTCTTAACAACAATGCCGATGTCCGCTCTAATGCTGACACTAATGGTCACAACTACAAAATTGATAATGGAAATGGGAATGGTGATAGAACCATCATCGCCTATAGCGGGGGCATACATCACCATGATCGATCCCGGTTGTTCATCAACGATGAACCGTGACCGAGTAACTAACCCCCTCCTCGATAGAACCCAACTATTGCTGTTCAGAACTTGGATTCCGCACTCCCGGCACATCAGCAGTCTCAAACCACTCAAGATCAGGATGAATGTCAGCTCGCTCACGCTCACCAACCACGCCGAAATCAGGCAATCGATGTCGATGATATGGATGAGGATGATCCCGACGTTCATCATAGAAGGCGTCCACGGAATAGAACTCTCGAAGTTTGCCGAAACTGGATTCCACCGGAAGACGTCCATCCTGTATATCTCCCCGACATGGTCCGGAGGATCGTGAGAGATATGCGGGGAAACGCCAACGACTCGTAGGATACCCACCTGAGGCGTAACCCCTTTACCAGAGCCGTCCACGAAGCCGAGTGGTCCCGACGTTTTAACATGCCACAAATGACAATATATGACGACATGACTGATCCCTGCGCTTTCCTGAACCGATATGAATGGCAGATGGACTCCAAATGAGCCACCGATGTCGTGAGGTGAAAATGCTTCCCATTTGCCTTGGCAAGCACGAATTTGCTTTGGTTCTCTCGCTTTCTGCTCTATTCTGTCAACACCTTTGGCCAACTGGCCATGAAATTGATAAAACAGTTCAGAATGCACGTTCTAACTCCAAAGAACGCTCTTACCATTTCCAACCTATATTACGGTCCCGTAGAGTCTCTCAAAATCTATCTCGAGCGATTCAATACTGCCCTTGCCGAGATCCATGATCCTGAACCCCGTACCATGCTTTTTCAGCTAGCCAAGGGTGTCCTCCCTACCTCCAAATTCAGAGCCTGGATAAATAGAAAACAACCCAAGAATTTTTAGTTTTTTTACGAAAAGGCGGTGCAGTTTTTGTGCTAAGAAGAAGCAAGGTGTAGCAGAGCTTCGAGAGCCAACCACTCCAACAACCCACAAGCTAGCACTGTCGACGACAACATCAAAGGAAAATAGGTCAGAGATTCCTCCGACAAGGGGAAGGGAGCAGTTCCATAGAAGCCGAAGTCGAACCCTAGGCGGTTGCAACAACAATCAGACTCCACCAGACACCAAGAAGCATGAGCGCTATCAAAATTATAGGAACTACACTCCGTTGAATTGTGACATGGAGACCATATACCTAGAAACATGTAATACGCTCCAATACAAAAAGCCCCACCCAAGGGAAACCACCGACCGTGAGAAAAACTCCACCAAATAATGTTGGTTTCATGACATGCATGGGCACAACACGAATGAATGCTGCCACCTCAAGGATTCCATTGAGAAGCTCATCTGCGAGAAACTCGTGGAACAATACGTACAAGATCTTGTTAATCTTGAAGCAACTACAGGTCCGTCAACTCCCGCTCCCCCAGCTCCTACCAATGCGGCCCCAGAGCCATCCAATAAAAGGTCACATGACATCATGATCAAAAATATTTGTGGTGGGCCTCACTCCTCACATGATAGCTTCCGCCAGATGGAGGAGTATGCCAACTCTATCAAGCTTGCCACATGCGAAGCCTGATCAACCCTGAATGAGTCAGTTACCGCGAAAGTTCAGAAGACAATGCGGGATGATATAGCATTCCGCGAGAGGGAATCTATGGGAATTGAGATCCCAACTATAGACCCTCTTGTCATCTCCGCTCAGATTGGCCCAGCTTTTGTCCGAAGGATTCTCGTTTATTCAGGGAGTTCGATCAATATCATCTTCAAAGCGACCCACGATCAGATGAAACTAGAGGCTAAAGACTTAAAGCCCTGCCATGCCACGATCCACGACTTCAATGGATCCTCCAATCACCTTGTCGGTATGGTAGACCTCCCCATGGAACTTTAAGAAGGGGATCGGAGCCGGGTCCTAATCCTCACCTTTGTGGTCATTGACGTCATATCCTCGTATAATGTTTTCTTTGGGCGACCTTTTCTCGTAGAAGTCCGAGTCTGCATGTCACCATGGTCTCAAATGATGAAGTTTCAAATAGAGAATGGAATCACCACTAGGGATTGCTACCTCATAGAATGGAAAAATGCGCGAAACGAGGACAAAGGAAAGATGATATCTCCACCTTCTTGCGCCAAGACCGTCCCCGCATAGCAATCAAAGGCATCTGAGTCCTGGATTAGGCGCCACTCCGACGATCTCGATCCAAGGGAGGACGAAGAGCCCAATCTCCAAAGGGATACCCCAGTAGAACTAACAGTGGATGTTCCGATCAGCCCCGATGACCCAACAAAGGTCTTGAAAGTTGGATCGCATCTCCACCCACAATAAAGGAGGATCTCGTGGAATTCTTAAGGGCTAAGCTCGATGTGTTCGCTTGGACACACTCTGATATGTGTGGCATCGATCTAGGAGTCGCTTTCCACAGGCTCTTCATCAACCCCTGCAGCTTCCAATCAAACAGAAACATCGATTCTTAGGGACCGAAAGATCAACCTTGCTTAAAGAAGAGGTGTATAGGTTACTCAACAACGGCTTTATCAGAAAAGCCTTCTGCCCCGAATAGGTTTCCAACCCCGTCCTGGTCAAAAAAGCAAACGGCAAGTGGCGAACGTGTGTCGATTTCTCCGATTTAAACAACACATGTCCAAAGGACAATTTCCACTTCCAAAGATCGACAGCTCATTGATTCAACCGCCAGATACCAGCCCTTGTCTTTCATGGATGCCTACTCAGGCTACAATCAGATCGTGATGTATATCCTGGGCCAAGACCAGACCTCCTTTATAACCAACCACGGAATCTACTACTATCTCATCATGCCCTTTGGTCTTAAGAACATAGGAGCCACCTATCAACAACTGATCAACTTCCTTTTCAAGGACCAGAGTGGGAAATACATGGAGGTATGCATGGACAATATGCTCGTAAAATCGAAAATATTGAATGACCATGTCCATGACCTCACTGAAATGTTCGACGTCCTTCGTAGATATAACATGAAACTCTATCCCTTGAAATGCTCGTTCGACGTTGCATTGGGAAAATTCTTAGGTGTCATCGTCAATTCATTGGGCATCAAAGCCAATCCTGATAAGATCAAAGCTATCCAGGACATCCAAACTCCCGGGAGCATCAAAGATGTTCAAAGTTTAAACAGGAAGGTCGCTGCTCTAAGTTGGTTCATCTTAAAGGCCACCGACAAATGCATTCCCTTTTTCGACCTGCTCTGGAAAGGGAAGTGCAACTTCTCATGGACACCGGAATGTGTTACCGCATTCCAGGACATCCTGAATCACTTAGAGCGACTACCTATCCTTTCCAAACCCATGGATCATAAAGACTTAAATGTTTATTTGGATGTTTCTTCGCAGGCAATCAGCTCAGTGCTCGTACGCATAGAAGACCATGTCCAATGACCTGTTTACTACATCAGCAAGAGGCTATCAGGGGTAGAGAAGAACTATCTTAAGCTCAAAAAGCTGGCCTACTATTTGGTTATCTCTTCCCAGAAGCTACGACCTTCCTTTCAATCTCATCCCATCAAGGTTTACATGGACTATTCCCTCCGATAGGTCCTTTAAAGGCCCGAGGCATCTGGATGGCTCCATAAGTGGAACATAGAGCTGAGCCAATTCGAGATCACTTACATTCCTCGATGAGCCATCCTCGGACAATCCCTTGTAGACATTATAGTAGAGTTCACCGCCCCGGAAGAGCTTCCTCCCGAGGATACCGAAATTCTTGAGATGCAATGGAAACTTTTTGTAGATGTATCCTCTAATTATTGAGGTTTTGGCGTCAGAATTGTGCTTATAACTCCTGAAGAACAGCCAATATGCTACGCTCTAAAGGTTGACTACTCGGCTACCAACAATGATGCGGAATATGAAGCTTTGATTGCCTGACTCACTATTGCAATCAAACTTAACATCAAAGCGGTCCTGATCTACTTCGACTCGTAGCTTATCATTCGCCAGGTATAGGGCGTACTTCAAGCCAAAGGGACACGACTCGCTACATACCTCTCCCGGATCCAAGAACTCCTTACTAGCTTCGACCACTACACCATCACGCTCGTTCCTTGAGAACAAAACAGGAAAGCTGATTCACTGGCTAAGCTGGCAAGATCCGGGGATGCACAACCTATGGGACTTGCCCCCTTCGAAGTGCTCTACTCTCCAAGCATCGACCAACTACATACTGGTTCGGTAGCAACGGCGAAGACGGACCCGAGCCCGAATTGTGGATTACGCCAATCAAAAATTACCTACAGTATGGAATCCTCCCTGATCGCTATAACGATAGATGAGCACTCACCCGCAAGTCATCTCGCTACATCATACTAGTTGGGGTGCTCTACCTAAGAGGATTGTCCATTCCGTTACTCCAATGTGTAGTCCATGGCGACGCCGACCGTGTGTTGACAGATATACATGAAGGCGAGTGTGGTAACTACACCGAGGGCCAAATTTGGCCAATAAAGTTATCAGATATGGATATTTATGACCAACTCTCGACCGGGATGCCGCAGATTATGCCCGCAAGTGCGACAAATGCCAAAGATTCTCAAAAATTCCAAGAGCCCCGCCTGCCGAGCTGACGCAAATGGTCAGCCCTTGTCTATTCGTCATGTGGGTAATAGACATCATCAGGACCTTCCCGATGGCAAGAGGGGGGAATGCTATGCTATCGTCACAGTCGATTATTTTACCAAATGGGCAGAGGCCGAAGCCCTCGCCACAATCTCTACCAAGAAGGTAATCAACTTCGTCATCTGCAATATTATCACTCAATATGTAGTCTCCCAAGCCATCGTCTATGATAACGGGACCCAGTTCGAGAGCGCCAAGTACAAAACTTTATGCCGACTACACAACATCGAGAAGAGATTTTCAACAATGGCCCATCCTCAGGCCAATGGGCAAGTCGAGGCTGTCAACAAAGTAATCAAATCCATCATCAAGAAGCTTTTGGAAAAGGCAGGAGGTTTGTAGGCTGAAGAACTCCCTCTAGCCCTATGGGCCTACTAGACCACCAACAAGTCATTGATTGGCCACACCCCTTTCGCTCTTGCCTATGGATCAAAAGTTGTCATCCCCATTGAGCTAAAACTTCAATCCCACCGAGTTAACTATTATGATCCAAAGACGAACCAGGACCTACTCATGGAATCTCTTGACTTACTCAAAGAGAAAAGAAACGAAGCTGAACTCATAGCTGTCGCTCAGCACCAATGAGTTGCCCGATACTTCAACTCTAGAGTCCATCCCAAGGACCTCAACATCGGCGGCCTCGTCCTGAAATGGATCTTTCCCACACTGATTGGCTTCAGTCCTCGCTGGGAAGGTCCATACATCATACAACGGAGGCTTCGAGATGGGACCTTCAAGCTAGCAATTGTCGATGGTGCTGAACTCTCTAGGGCATGGAACACTGAACATATCCACCGCTACTTTACACAACTTAGTGTATAGATTTTCCGCTTTCCAACAATGTTTTGTTTTCTTTAACAATTCAAGGCATTGTAAAAGCTGTTACTGGCAAAGTTAGTAGTAAAGATATTGTTCAGTTCTCTGTGCTCTTGATGTGTTTACTTCTTACATAGTATGTTTGGTTGACAATCATAACTAGCTTGCATGCACGAACACACTATCTCGGGCCGGCACCCCAAGCGCGGGAGCCGGTGCTGCCACTTGGGTCTCGAACAAACGACAAGGTCGGGTACAAACTACTCTGGATCGTCATCTCGAGAACGGTAGATGGTACCTCCACTCAAGCCTCGAATCAACAACGAGACTGAGTATAAATAACACCATTGGGTCCAGAACCAATGATGAGACCGAGTATATAATCGTTCCGCCACCCTGTCTCTGGACTTGGGTGTAGCCCATCGGCCCAGTTAGTGTGAAACTGACCATTCCCGCAGCTCAAGCCGACCCATCGAGAATGAATCTGGGAACCACTCGAACCTCAAATTAACGACGAGGTTGAGTATAAATCGTTTCTCCACTTAGTCTCCGGACTTGAGGGAAGCCCATCGGCCAAGCTAGTGTGAAACCAACCACTCCCGCACCTACATCCGACCTTCCGAGTCTGGATTCGGGTACCATTCGATCAATTAATGACGCTCCCGAGCTCTAAATCTGAACGGACGACGGGAGAGCCAAAAAGGACGACACCACAACGTCCACACCTTCTCACTACTTAGGACCAACAACCTCCGGGAGGTCTAAGAGGGAAGACACTTAGCCCAGATTCCGCATGACTCGGGAACCCTAAACAAAGGAAAACCCGAGAGCACCTAACAATACATAACCCTCTAGTCAAATTTGTTTAAGTGTAACAATAAGTGCACATGTGCAAGTACAGGACGCTGAAAAGCATAAGATGAACATTTGAACACTTAACATAAATGCGACATAATAAGGGGTAACTAGTGTTTTCATTCACACACAAAAAGCGAACTACATACTTCTAAATATACTTTCATTCTAATGACGTGGCGTATATGAAAACCACACTACTCTCTAAAACACCAAAAGCGAGGGTCGTACTTGCGTACACTGTCAGCCTACATAACCAAAATACCCATAGCATCTATGACAACCATTAAGACTAATCATCTTTCTTCTTAATTTTCCCTTTCTTAACATATTCGACGCTAGGCGGGTCACTGCCATCGGTTATGGACCTCTTCCTTCCCAAGCTACCCCGCCTTTTCCTCCTTTGCTCTTCACCGGAGTGACAGACTCGTGTGATACCAATGTACGCTTCCTGACATCATCTTCACCACTAGCTATCTTTGTAATCTCCATGGGAGGAACGATCTGCAGTGGTTTGGGAGCGGTATCCAAAGCAAGAGCCACCACAGCCTCGTTTCCACCTCGGGATTTCTTGGTCTCAAGTAATGCCTTCTTCTTAGCTTCTTCGGCAGCCTTCCGATCGATTATCTTCTTGGCTTTGAGCTTAACGGCGTCATCTTCCTTAAGCTTCTCATAGGTCTTTGCGACCCTTAGCTTAATGTCATTTGCAATCCTCTTCTTTGCCACCTCATCGGCGACCTTCTACACCGCAACCGTGCTCTCAGCTTTCTCTTCAGCCTTCTTCCTGGCCTTCTCCTATGCCTCATGAAGAGCGATCTCATCCTGCTTCCTCTTCTCTTCTACCTCCTCGGACTTGGCTATCATTTGGGTTTGTTGAGTCCGTACCAATTCATGCATCGTCTGCATATTGGCCTCTACCGCACCCGTGAACTGAACACTCTGGCCATCCAACACCTCTCCTTCCTCTAAAATATCCTTGTAAATACTGGAGGCCAAATCCACGTCCGAGAACGTATCCATGTGACCGGTTTCCTCTCTAAAGTGAATTCTCTGTAGTCCTAGCCCAGATTAAGACGGTTGAGGAATCGCGGAGGCAGAGCCTGCTGCTGCTTCAATTCCAAGGGGGGCTGCACAACAAAACTGAAACTATTTAGTTTTTGAGAACTTAGCACTCTCATCCCTTTCAGGTATCTATGGAAATGAGAGTTTACCTCCGATAGCATGCGACGCAAGTATGATAGGAAGAGTGATCTCTGTCGTAACAGAAGTCGATCCCACTGGCCCATAGCCAGGATGCTCAGGATGATACTCAATCGAAACATGAACTGGGACCGTAGGACCACTTGTTGTAGTAGACACCAGGGATTGCAGGTGGCAAGTAATTCCTTCTACGAACTCTTGAGCAACTATCACGCTCTTTGTCGCTAAAGACTTCCCCATCTCAGCAGCATGCTTCGCCAGTCTTTCCTTCTCAGCATCTTCCTCTAGTAATCTCCTCCCATCCTCTAGGTTTTTACACTCATCCTTAGTCTAGAGGTCTTCCATGAGTTTTCCCTCATCTAGTGACTCTACTCTTACTTGTTGTAACTGAGCCTCATATGGTACAAGCTTCTCCCATGTCTTAGCCAGCTCCCATGAGTAATCATCAAGCCATAAGATCCCAGAAACTTCAATGTCTTGACAAGCATACCTCGAATGGGTTCCTCCAGCGATTCTTCTACCCTGGCCTCAGTTTCTGCAATCTCCTGTTTTAGTTCCTCCACCTACTTTGGTGCTCAGCTTTCATCCCATCGACCGAGCCCAACACTTCCCTATTGGAGGCCTCGACTTTCTCTTTTCCATCCTTGCCGCCTCCAGCTGTCTCCTCATCTCCTCATTCTCTTTCTGTAGCCTCTGGACCCCCTTATTTTCATTCTTTAACCTCTCATTTCCAAAATCAAGTTTTTATTGTACTTCTCAAGCTGGAACACTTTCTCATTCTCCGTCATCAAATGAGCATTCTCCATAGCCAGCTCCTCATAATCCTTTTTAAGCTTAGCATTCTCAGTCGACACCGAGACTACCGTGTCTTTATATGTTGAAGCAGTGTGCTCTGCATCCTTCTTCATCTTCTCATACTCCCTCTTTAGCTCGCCTATTACAAAAACAAATGGACATCGCATAAATGTGTTGCTCGGACACATAGATAACGATGCTCCAGAGACAAAAACGTGTATATATAGCTTACTCAAGGATTCCTCCGCGTTTCGAATGACTAACTGTTCATCCTTCACCTTCTACCTCAAGTTGGCAATCTCCACATTCTTATTCCTAATGAGATCCGAGAGATGCCCCGAGTAATTATAGTACTCATTGCATTGGTAATAAGTGCAGTAAACCTGTTGCCATACCATTTCTTTGTCCTCCTGAGGGATCGGGATGAGGTACGGAAGCCACATAAGTTCGTCAAAGTGGTGTCTCGGCATTTTCTCTTTCAGCAGGGCTTTCCTCTCGCCTATGCTTAGTTCTAGAGCTTAGGGTGGCACGACATTAGTCCTTTCTTCTTTGAGTCCATCTTCTTCTTCTTGCTAGTATGAACTAACTCATTCTCCGTGGATGAAGCGACAAGCAGAGCAGGCGGAATATATTGGGCAATCGTTGAAGAAGGACGCCCAACACCAGTAGAAATTTTCCCTATGCCCGTGCCTGATGCCCGGTTAAGCGGAAGGGGGAGATTCGGAATGCCGAGGTCACACCCTACGGCGGTGCTTACTGCTGTGATCGCGAGAAGGAGGATCAGGAACCAAACTAGAGCTTCTCCTAAAATTCGACATAAAGTCACCTTTGGGTAGTCGGCGACTGCCATGACCATAACTGCAACCTTCTCTCCCACGAGTCATGCCCCTGAAAGAGAAATAGATTCAAGATTAGACTCGAAAGCCTAACGCACCCAATTAAATGCTATGTAATATAGTGCTTATGAATGTGTATGTCCTAAGTGTTCTCTCAACAGACCAGACAACGGACCGCTCGAAGGAACGACTTCCCCCATAGCCAGAGCTAACTCCACCATACATGTGACATTGGGCAAGAGAAACGTAACATGCAGGAGTTTGTTTAAGTCATCAAATTGACCCTCTCTCTCAAGTGAGACGGCGGTCTTAGAGGGAGCTATTGGAGACTGTGGCCTGAACCTCTTCTCCGGCAGCTGCCTCCTTACCCCCGGTCTCACCCCCACCAATTTCCTCTTGAATCCTTACAGCCTTGCTCGGCTTGGACCCGATAGGAGATACTTTCCTCTTTTGACTCGGGGACCCCTTCTCTTCCCCAGTGCATGTTTTCCTTCCACCTCCAGCGATAGCCGGTCTGAGTATCGATTGATTGCCAAGGAGCATTCCTACACCACGAAGCCTGTCTTGATTGAGGATGTTATCAATGGAGCGATCCTCGACCGGAATGGCCAGCAAAGACTCAAGTCATTATTGATACACGATATCTGTAAGCGTCGTAGGAGTTCCTACCATACACAAATGAATTTGGAATTTTGCTACCAAACCAACAAGTGTCAGCTTGAAAGTGAAGGGAAACACTCACTTCCTTGCAACCATCTCCTCGCAAATCTAGGAGGGCAATGCACGAAGAACCAATCATCCTTGTACACCGTCAGTTTAGGCCATTTCCTAACGAAGAACTTGGTCTTGGGTGACGCTTCCAAGAAGTATTGAGACGACGAAGCAGTGGCTCTCCTCTTTAGTTGGAACGGATATCAGATATTCTCCCCAGTAGGCTCCAAGTGCAGGTACTCCTTATAGAGAACGCAGGTACCCAAGAGGGAAGTGTATGCATTCGGATGGAGCTGCGATGACGCAATGTTGAAATAGTTCAGTATATCCCGGATAAAGTTGTTGCCCGGGGGCACACACCCTATAGTGCACACCTGCCTATTCCAAGCAGTGTACCTTTTCGGTGGTGCATGAGCTCTATGTCCCCTCCCGGGAGCACGAACATCTTTCTAGGGAATACTAGACCTAATCGCCACGTGCCTCACCGCCATATCATCCATATGTGAGGGCACAGAATCAGGTGGGTTCTTGAGAATAACCGCACCCGCCGCCATGTCCGGTGCGTCCAACGTGCTTCCCTCAATGATATCCACATGCTCTAGGTCCCATGTTCGACCAATAGGTTGCGTCCTACGATCAGACGCTTCCGGCAAACCTATCACCTAAGAGGGTGTGGATTCCCCGGAAGTCTCAAGCTCGCTGCCCTTCGAGCTAGCATCGCTAGTTGAGTCGGATGTGGACGATGAATGTTGCGAAGCGGTGACTTACGAGATTTTTGCCTTAGATCTTGTATCCATTTGCTAACTATATTGTCAAGGTACTGACTTTAGACATCGTATTGCACAAACTGAACCGTCGTACTAGTGTGAACTAATATGTATGTGCGGTGTTGTGCGATGACATGCTAATACTATTATAGCCTAAAAAGTCGGGAAAATACGACAATCACATGTCCTTTGAATCGTAACCATCGTCGCTGTCAACCGATGCTACCAGATTTGCGTCGTTCCATAACCACGTTACAACTAGGGCCGAGGAAATATGTCCGACAGTTCAACAGTTCAGTCACAGTCCAAATATATGTTCTAATCCTGTGCGCAAGGCTGAATTGTCAACTGCGTCACAACTAACACAAACCCCGGTTCAATTGCACAAAGTTGTGCGAGCAACACGAATCCCGGAGAAGAGAGCCGAACCCTCGGACGAGAAGAACAACGCTTCATAAAGGTAGGACACATAAAACTCGGACAAAACAATGAAACTTGTATTCCCTTCTCGGATAGGAAATCTCATACCCCGTTAGGGGTTCGAAATTAATGGGGTACGAAATTTCGTAACATTGGAATACAAAATATCGTATCCCTTTCGGGGTTCGAGGATTTCGTATCCAGAGAAATGGAATGCGATTACCATTGTCACGAGTCTCAATACTTCACCTCCCTCGCCATGGCGCCATCCTTTACCATCCATCACTTAGACCAATACTTCGACTCCCCCTCCATTCTTCTCCAAAATCCTCCTCCATGAAACTCCATCTCCCTCGCGTTTTTCTTCTTTACCAACCACAAAGCTCGGCGCAAGCGTTTGGCCCCTCCTCAAGGTTCGATCTCATTTCGATTCCAAAATCTATCCACAATCCTCTCAAACTCCAATCTCAAGTTCAAGAACATGAATGATTTCAAATCGTGTCAGGGTCCATCTCGAGACCAATCCCATGTCCAACACCGAGCTTGAGTTAAGGTATGGCTACCAAAGTTCGGATCTGAACCCACCTTTGTTTTATTTTCTCTCAGGTCCAAGAGTTCAGTTCTGGGTTGTAGGAAAGAAGAAAGTGATGGTGGGGGGCTCAAATTTATAGAAGATGGGGGAAATTGGGCTTTATCCCAATAGACGTATCGCATCCCACATAGGATACGAGTTTTCATATCATAGAGGGATACGAAAATTTTGTATCCCATCGTGGACACGAAATTTCACATCCCCAAGGGGAATACGAGGATTTCACGCCCCTATGGGGTGCGAGTCCTTAAATATATATATATATATATATATATGTGTGTGTGTGTGTGTGTATATACATACATATGTGCACATCGCAATATAGCGTCGTGAATGTGTATGTTCGCGTGAAAATGTGTGCATACGTTTACAATGCCTGCCAAACCCTGAGCAATGTATGCGCAAAACACACGTCCATGCGTATTCTCATTCATCCCCGCTTTTGTTACCTTTTATTTCTTATATTTTTAATTTTTTACTTCTCGTGGCATCGCGCAATGTCACACAGAAACAGTGTAAGCACATTCGCGGCGTCACACCGACAATAACTCGTTTGTTTTGTGACGTAAACGAGCGTCGACAACTAACATTTACACTCGCGAGTTAACAAGACTTCGACGAATCAACAAAAATTTTCACTAACTTAAAGCACATCATGCCCAGACAATACATATTGGGGGGGGGGGGGCAGGGGAACGTTAACCAACTTTTTGACCCGGTTCCCAAAAGTACACAAGGCACGCTCGATTCAACACATCACATGACATTAAAATCCAAAGTGTCGCCAAATAGCTAAGGGTACAAGCATATATGAAGTCACATAAGCAAAGGCCTCACAACTCCTCAAACCATGCTCAAACCACACCCTCGTACCCCTCTGTTTCTAACCCCTCATATGTACAAAACCTTGGATCCACTCAGCTTGTGTCCCTTGAGTCGCTATATTTCGTATCCCTCGCCGTGCAACCATTCGAGCCTCTTCAGCTCGTACCCCTTCCTCCAGCAACACGTTTCAAATCCTTCGAAGCACGTACCTCAAAGCCCTCGATATGAGTACATTTCGTATCCCTTACCCTCGACCCTCTCTCCCTCAATTGCTTCGAACTACCCGCCTTCGTACCCAAGCCACTTCGGCTCATACCTCTCACCAAAGAACCCCTCACACACATCGGGTCTCAAGTCCCTCAAGTCGTACTATGATTTCAGCTCGCCCCCAATTACACCCAATGATCGTCGTATCCTACGGGATACGAATCTCATATACATGGGATACAAAATTCGTATCCCACCAATGGGGTACGAGTTTTATTCACAGGGAGTCGAGAATCGAGGCATGCGCTTCCAAGGGTATGAGATTTTGTATAGTGGTCCCCATATCTTACCTACTCCCACCTAACCACTTCACTATAAATACTCCTGAGTCCAAACTTCAAAAGGGTTGGAATTTGGTTGATTTAACACTCCTAGAGAGCTCCAAGTAACCTCTTCAACGGGATCCTTTCTTTGAGGAAGAAGAAGGACAAAGGTGACTTTTTCCAACAATCATATAAGATGATTATGACTCCAAATCACATGGAAATGTTTGTAATTAAATGCCTAGAAGAGAATTATAGCTTGCAACTCATTGTTGTGAATAAAATCCAAGCACCTATCCCAAAGTGGACGTAGGCCCCTTACGGGACCAGACCCCTATAAATCTCCTGTGTCAATTACTACTTTTCTGCACTTATTTTTGGTACGCGAAACTGCATTTCTTAAGTAACTAAGAAACTTGGGTTTTGTCGCCAAATTTTAGCATCAACAAATACACATGCATTGATTTAACATCATAATTTAAATGGAAGTACATGTTTTCAAGTTTATAACCAAATATGTAAACAAACCACCTATGAAAGCCAAAATAAGTGGGCATATGAACCATACACAATAACTTAACATGAAACTATATAGCTAGCTTACACTCTATATACAAGAAGAATTGGAATTGAATTTAACCATGTTTTCTCCTTCAAATAATGTTAGATGAGTGATTACTAGTAATCAAGAAGAAAAGTTCTGTTAACACCGTTGTGAAAACATGGTTCAAAATTATAAAGTATGAACGAATGTTAGCACGCGGCTACACTTAGCTCATCCCTGTTTGGACCGTTGAGCATCTTTGGGTTGTGTACTTTCTTTAAGTCGTGGGGCAAGTGGTGGGTCATCCCCAGCTGTGTAAACATTATAACATGAAACGGAGTGCATCATATTAACCAGGTTGTGCAAAGTATAAATAAAAGGACACGTGGGGCACAAAAGACAAAGCAATGACATTGTTTTAAATGCATAGACCACTAGCTCGCTGGAATTCACACTTGGCAAGACAAATAGTGCGCATGGAAATGCAAGAATATAAATAAGCACGGACTGTGTCCACTTATACACAGCTTTTAACTACGGTAGGTATTTAGCCCATTGGCCATCAACATGAAGTTAAAATTATGAGCTAAATTGCATGCCATGCCAACTACCTAAAAGTAGTACGTTCAGACCATAACAAGTCGTTGTGCCACGCAAGCCCAACTTTGGATCGTTTATCATTTTCCGTTGTTGAGACCTAGCAAGCCGTAGATCATTCTCGATGTTTAGACCGCAACACATATATAAAAGCGTGAAACATAGATTGCACGTTCAACTCAAAGAGGGACACCCATCACTTCTTTTAGATCGCCAGCAGCTTCTAAGCCGTTGCCAGCTCAGCTCGCTTTTGGGTCGTTGGAGTGATCCGGTCCGCTCATCAGCTTTTAGCCCTTTCTTAGGCCGCTGGTGCTTTTAGGTCGTCCACGCGAGTATAAAGAATAGGTTCTCATGGCCCAGTTGAGTCACAATACCAGTTAGATTGTTAGTTTCGACGACCATCGTTGGGTCGTTCAACTACCTCAAGTCTTCGGTTCACTGGCACTTTAAGCTTGCTGAAAGCTTTAGGTCGCTACTTCTATTTTAAGTCGCGTATCACAGTTAAGCTGCTTATTGAAGACCGACTGGATACAGCTGGCACAGGGGATCACGTAAGCTAATTTGCCAGCTGTAAAGTAAACTCATTATCACATAAAGGAAGAGCATGCATTAGGTCGTAGTATTATAAAATTAGCCTGCAAACCTTGTTAAGGACATGAGACATCATGAAGGGATGGTCGGTCCATAAAGGCAAAATTGCACCAATGTTTAGGTCGCTACATGATCTCATGTCATCCGCCTTTTAAGTCGTTGGTTTCTCCTACGGTCGTTGCTATCCTATTTGCAATCTTATCACAACATATATTTTCAACCGCGCCACTCCATCTAAAAACCACTATAAATACCCCTCATAATTCACATTGAAGGAGGACCGAATTTCATTCCTACAAGGAGGTGCCACCAAATTCAAAGCTTGTCTACAACTTCATTAATGGCATCTATGGATCTAACAACTCATCTCAAACTTCATAAGGATCAAATCCATTTCAATGATTGTTAGAGCTCACTCCAATTGAATCAAAGCTCCTTGGATCTCATTAACGCTACATGATAAATATCTCCTATACAATTCAAACGATCTCTAATTCTCTCCAATCTTCTCCGAAGTCTAGATTGAATGCTAGTTCACTATGAAGTCTATGAAGATCATTCAAAGTCTAAGTGATCAAGAATTGATACATCCATTATCACAAAGCTAAAAATCTCTTCATTTTCTTCGCCAAATTCAAGTGAAATTATATCATAAAGACAGTAAAAAGAAAGAAATAAATGTATGAGTAATTTTATGAATGTTGTTAGCTCGAATATCATAATGAGAATTGATTAGAAAGTGGATGTAGATTCATTGTGAATCGAACCACTATAAAAATTCCTTTATCTTTCTTTTATGCTTTTTATTTTGTAATAGCGCGCTTCCATGTTTTAATCTTACCGAATCGGCGAAGTGCATCGTTTGTACCTTTGGTGTTGATTCCAAATTTAGAGTAATCATTTGGCGCCCACCATGGGGCCGCATGCGCATTTCTCTTGATCCTAAGAGCCTACTTCTACCATAGATTCCGCAAATCTAAGATCTAGGCCAGTTGACAAACTATCTTCCAAATTCAAGGCCTTATCCGATATAATGGCCAAATCTAAGAAGACTAATACCAATGCCATTGAAGAAAATAACAATGTTATCAATAACGAAACTACTTCACTCACTAACCATTTCAAAGTTGGAGAAAATTCGATGTCCGGTGCTGGAGTAACTACAGCAGAATTAGATGCCGTTGTCGCTAACTTGAGCCAACGAATGGAAATTTCCAATAGAGCCTTAATCGATGCTAATAAAACTCTCGTGGATGCTAATCAAGCTTTGATGGATAAAGTGAGCGCTCTCCTATACACTCAATCATATCCCGCTCCTCCTCCAGAAATCCATGTCAATCTTGAAGAGGATGCGAATTCATCATCCTTCGATCCTCATAATAATAAATTAGAAAGATTTGTTGGCAACGTCGAAGACTCAAAGTTGAATGCTATAAACCGCTCTGATCGAAATAACCGACGAGTTGCAAGACCTGTCAAGGTGGCACCTTCCCATAGCGGAAGTAAAAGACCTAGATACTCTAAACGTGATCGCTTGCCACGACGAATATCCGGAAAAGAGATTGAGGTACCCTCCCCGGAACGACACAACTCGAAGGAATATATCGCGGATTTAGTAAAGCAAATCATGAAAGATAACTTGCCTCGCAAGGATAGTGAAAGGGAATGGGACTTCTCCATTGGCAAAAATCCATTCACAAAAAGGATCCGCAAAGCTGAATTCCCCAAAATGTTCACTCATCCTACTTTGCCTCTGTATAATAGGACTTCTGATCCAAATCACTTCTTATACAAATATGAGTGGCACATGAATGCAGCCAAGGCAACGGATGAGATTAAATGCTTGTGCTTCCCCCTCTATCTAGAAAGTGTCGCATCGTTATGGTTTACGAGGCTGCTGCCCAAATCCGTCGACCGATTTGATGATTTGACTCTGAAATTCGAAGAGCAGTTCAGGTTGCAAACTACAAAAGCTAAGGAAGTTATCTCTCTTACATCCATGAAGGAAAATCCAGAAGAATCCATCAAAGATTTCCTTAAAAGGTTTAATGATGTTGTATCTGAAGTAGGGAACCCCAAACCTCGCATGACCTTAATGTCTCTAATCGGCGCTATAGACAAGAAGAGCAAATTTGGCAAATGGATTAAAATGAAAGAGTCAAGCACACTTGAGAAATTCTATAAAAAAGACGAGGAGTACATGAGAGTTGAAACTGGTCCAGTACCTCTTCAGTTCTAACCCGCTTCTCGAAGCACCCAAAAATACTGCTACTTAGTACAATCAGAAAATTACTGGAGGTCAGAAAAGAGGAGGCGACGGAAAAGAAAATCGAGACGGAAAGAAGCCACGCTTTTCCAATCCATCAGAGCTAACACCTTTAAATGACACTCCAGAAAACATCTTTGCTGCAACCAAAGACACCGAAGATTATCCAATACCTAAGCCTCAGAAAATCAATGACCATCAAGCAAACTCTGGAAAGTTCTGCTTATTCCATAATCAGCCAGGCCACGACACCAATGGGTGTAGGCATATGAAATCACTGATCGAAGAGATGATTAGGAAGAATCGTCTGCAACAATATGTGAAAAATCCACAATCCTCAAACACTGTTTCGAATCCCCAGGGCCAGGGGGCTACAAACAATGAAGCTTTTGTTCAGACCATGCCAAGGCTGATCGTCAACCGATTACTGCTGATTGTGCTTCAATTCCGATGGCCCGGAATAAGCGATCAACATCGTCACTACTTTACTTCATGCTCTGTTTCCTGCTTTAGTTCATGCTTTATTTCACGTTCTACTTTCTGTTATATTCAAAACTTCTTGTAAACAGTCTATAATAACCTGCAAGTGATGTACTAAACTTCAGCTCTATGATTAAGAGCATATCTGTCTGAATTAATTTCTAGCTTGCAAATCTCATGTTAAATCAAAACTTGATTAAAAATGATTCCATGTTGCAGGCTGTCCGTCGAGCGCTTGTTCCTTCAGAATCAGACAAAGCAAAGCGACCCCAACAACACTAACTCAAGTACCAAATGCTGTAAATATCAACATGCACAAATGCAAGAATAGAAAAGCACCGCCTTGAGAAGTGAATGGGAAAAGTCGCAAAGATTCAAACAATGAACAAGCGCCACGACAATCAAATGAGAATATTGTAACTTTTATCGAAGGGGCATTCCTCTAAGTGAAAGTTTCAAAGGTTCGATCCCCAATCCGAGATAGCCCTCCAAGTCAAGCGGCCAACAAGAGAATCGGAGCCAACCCAAAGCTGGAATAACCAGCACCAAGTTTGAAGGATCAACAAACCTGATGTTGGAAGTACCAACATCAGGCCAGAAGGACCAGCAAACATGTTAGAAGGACCAGCACCAAGTTAGAAGGACCGACAAACATGACGTTGGAAGTACCAACATCAGGCCGGAAGGACCGGCAAACACACTGGAAGGACCAACACCAAGTCGGAAGGACCGACAAACCTGATGTTGGAAGTACCAACATCAGGCCGAAAGGACCGACACACACGTTGGAAGGACCAGCACCAAGTCGGAAGGACGGACAAACCTAATGTTGAAAGTACCAACATCAGGCCGGAAGGACCGACAAACACGTAGGAAGGACCGTGCCTGTAACGACCCAGATTTTTGAACAGTTTATTTTAAATATTTAGAATGGTTTTAAATATTGAATTCATAATATAAATGAATTTTATATTGGATTTGTCAATTTAATTATCGATATATGATTTAATATCGAATATATTTAATTATCGTAATAGTAACAATTGAATTCCCAGTGTAACACTAAATTAGAACAATTCAGTTGATTTATATAAATTCTGTTTGAATTAGAAGGATAATAATAATAATTTATTTTCGTGAAATGTTATTTTCTAAAATCGATTTATATATTAAATCAAAATTAATTTAAATCGTTAATTCAAATTGTTTTCTACTTTATACAGTTGAATTAAAATTCAAAATCATGTCCATGAAGTTCAGAATAATGCCATAATCTAAGAGCATGGGTCATTACGTTAAAACAAGCGGTTCAAGATTTTAAGTATGGACGACGAGATAATTTAGGGTATTGTATTATATAAAAATCTATCCGTTCAAATCAAATAAATGCAGACACCCTAAGGCCAACCTATTTTACATTACATCGCAGACCTATGCTGTGTTTTTATTCTGTCATCTCTCGTCCGTTTTGTCTCCTTTCCCTGATATCTAAAGAGCAAGATTTTAATGACCTTGTACCTCATGTCCCCTTACTCTTCTATAAATCCGCGACTCTCTTCCTTTTTCCTTTGCATTTTCTTTCACCCGTTCCTCAGTAAAAAAAAAAAAAAAAAGAGATTAAAGTCGAATCGCAATCCAAGATCGAAATCCTCTGAAGCTCGACATTCAGGTATAGGCGCTTGCGATTTGGGGATGGTGAGAGGTTATTCGATGACCTGTTTTAGGTAATATAGGATTCGCGATTTAGAAATTGTCAAAATCCTTAAAAGCTTGAACTAGTTGAGAAGCTCGAGTATGGGGTGCCGAGGATGGGTGTGGGCTAACCGAAGTGATGCCATCATCCTTTGGAGGTGCGGTGTAGAGACGTGAGCTGGGTTGGATCGCGATGGAGTTAAAAGGGGGATCTGATTTTGTTAAGAGGTGCGAATGGGAAATTGACGATTGCGATTTCAATTTGGGGAGCAGTTCAACATCCGAACACTAATTTATATGCATCCGATTTTGGGGAGTTCTGGTCTGGCAAGAATGGAGCTCGGTTTTCTTTGAGATGACTGGGAAATGTTGGGTGCCGACAGTAGGTATTTGGAGGAAGTCGTGCTTTGATTTTTGGGATGTTGAGAAGCAGGCGTGTCAGGTAATATTGGGTAATAGAGGGAGTTGTCTAGTCCATGGAGAGGATAGAAGTTGAAGCAATGCAGTAGTTTTGAGGAGTGTTTAGCGGGACGAGATGATGGTGATTGATGGAATGCCGAAGTAGGCAGTATAAAGATTTGGGTCTGATTTGCAGCTAAGGTGGATCGAGGATATGTTTATCGATTGGTCACTATGTGCAAGACAGCGAGGTATACGCCTTTTACAAAATTTAAACTCATAGAATAAATTATTTAAATTAATAATAGCTTAATCATTAAGTAAAAATGAACCATTATAGGAACGAAATACATTATTCGAGACGATACGAGTTGGTTCATAACACGAGTCATGTTGGTTTGCGAGATATGAGCCAAGGATCTAGACAATTCAAAAAGATGGGTATTCAATGCAAATTAATCCTGGTGAGTAAATCTCACTCACCTTTAGAATTATTTTTATTCGTTAAAAATAATTGTCTGTTGCTTGTGTGCATATTTTCTGGTTGCTTTATATATATTAGTTATTTAGGCTACTATATATATATATATTGGGTTGATTGATTGGTTGGATTCCCGCAGTCTCATTAGCGGATGCCCGCAGTTTCATAGCGGATGATTACCCTATACGCCCCACGCTATGATTAGTGGATGACCTTCTATACCGCGATATTCTGCCATGAAGCAGAATGGGTATTATTTATGTGCTAACATCTGTGGATGCAGGAAAACAGGTTGGAGGAATCCAACTGGATTCCTCAAAAATATATTATCTGTTTGTTTATTTGTTTGCATATATATTGTTATATATGATGTGTTAGAAAAATAAATAATTGGTTGCTTTGTGTGTTTTATCACTGGGCTTAAGCAATGATATTTAAAAATATCGTGAAAGGATATTTGAGATTTGAAAGGGGAAATTCTATTTTTAAATAGAATTTGAATTTTAAATGGAAATAAAATATAAAACTTGTTTTTGAAAAATAAAACGAGTAGTTTCTTTATAAACGAAGTTATAAATAATTCTTTTATAACGAAGTTATAAATGAAGTGAAAAGAATTATCATTCGATAATTCAGAAATAGAAATACAAGTGTGAAATTGGGATTTGAAAAGGAATTTCAAAATAGGATTTGAAATGAAATTTTTAAATATATAAATCAAATGAAATTTGATTATAACATTTGAATAGTAGAATTCAAAGGAGTTTAAATATTTGAATTTTAAAAGGAGATTGAATATTAGAAATTCAAATAGAAGTTCAAATAGAATTTGAATAGACGGAATTAGATTGGAAAATAAAATTTGAATTCAAAGGAATTCGAATAAAGAAATTCAAATAGAGATTTGAATGTAGAATTTCAAAATAGAATTTGAAATATAGAATTTCAAAGAAAATTTGAATAAAATTTGAAATATAGTATTTCAAAGAAGAATTCAAATGTGAAATTTGAATAGAGATTGGAATGGAATTCAAATATGAAATTTGAATTGAGATTTGAAATAGAAATTCGAGTATTGAATTTGAACATGGAATTGAATACAGAAATTCAAGTAGAAATTTGAATATGAGATTTCAAAATAGAATTTGAAATACTTTGAAAATAGGACTTCAAAGTAGAACAGGGAATCCAAATGGTTTGAAATGGAATTTGAATTCGAAGGAATTCAAATGGGTTTGAATAAAGAAATTCCAATGGGATTTAAATATGAGATTTCAAATAGAAATTTAAATGAAGTTAAATATTTAAATTCAAATATGATTTTCAAATATAACCATTCAAAAGGGATTTGATTATAGAATTTAAAGTGGAATTTAATTCAAAGGAATAAATTAAGGTATTGGGATTCAAGAAAATTAAATGTGGAGTTTAACTAATGATTTTGAATTTAGAATTTAGAATTCAAATGGTATTTGTAAATGAATTCGAATTTAGAATTCAATGTTGTTTGAAAGAAAATTGGAATGTTTAATTCAAATAGAGTTGGAAATAGATTTGAAGATAGAAATTCAAATGGGGTTTGAATATTTGAATTTAAAAAGGGAATTCAAAATGGAGTTGAATATCTAAATTCAAGTATGAATTTCAAATATAGAAATTCAAAAAGGAGTTGAATTTAAGTGGGAATTCGAATAGAGGATTTGAAATGGAATTCGAATAAAGGATTTCAAATGGGATGTGAATACAGGATTTAAAACTATGGAATTTGAAATGTAAATATTCAAATGGAATTTGAAATATATATGAATATATATATATAAGTGGAGTTGAATTCATTTTAAAACGAAGTTTAAAGTTTTTATATATATAAATATAATTAAAACGAACTCGCCGCAGCGCTGCAGTTCGTAAAATAGCGATTCGAACTTCAATTGAATATATAGAACTCGATTGAAGTCGAAATTCTTTGAAACAAGAAACGTCAGGACCGGTTTGATAATAGTTTTCTAATGAAAGAGAAAAATCTGAATTTCGTCGTATAGATTTTGAGTTATGTCAAAATCAAATTTTCAGAAAAACAGCGCCAGAACCAATTGAAAACCGTAATGGTGTATTTAAATGAATAAAAGGATTTTTATAAATAAAAATTCGAATTTCCATCTAGACTGGAGACATAAAACAAATATGAACTCCAGTGAAGTAAAGGAATTGATTTTTGAAACAGAAATCAGATTTTTGATTATTGAATAGAATTAACTAATTCGAATGGTAATTAGTTAATGAGATTTTGAATTAATATTGGGCTTTGAATAAGTGAATTCGATTTGAAAATTTATATTCGGAATCAAAAGGGGAACTAAAATTGAAATTGAAATTCAAATTGGTCGTGAGCGAGTTAAACATTTTATTTGAACGTGCTATGTTCAAACGAAGGAGTAAAATAGGCAAAATGGCCGATTTAAAGAATAAATGGCGAAACTGAATTCAAACGATTAGATGGTATTGAATTGAATTGAAAACAGGTGAACATGTGTAAGCAGGTTGGATATGAAGTATATGAAGATTTAAATTTGTGTGCTCAACAAAAAGGTACATGTTAAATTCATATATGAGATTTATGCGCCGTATCGGCAAGCCGCTTGGCTTTTCCTTTTTCTTTTCGATTGGAGAAGATACCGGGATGCTATTTGAAATTTCCCGATGCTCCCGATACAGGGGAGGTTATGGCGAATTTTTCCGGGAATTTAAGGAGTTAGAATATTTTTAAGAAAATTTGACAATTAGAAATCTATATATCGATATATATAGAATTCGATAAGGAAACGAAATCAAAAATAGCGAAAAGGGCCAATATGGTTATTGAAAATATTTGGTTAACAAATATTGATAAGGAAATATAGAAGAAATTTAATTAATGAAATATTAATTAAAGAGCCCAGTGATTTGTTTGATATGTTTGGATGAACACTTGTTTTTATTCGATAGTTAAATCACAGACTATCGAAGTTTTGACCATCGTTGTCAATATGGAGAGACCGGTTGGATTATTATCCAAAGAGCCACTCCGTATCGGCATAAGCGTTGCGAACCAAGTATGCTGAATATATTGAAGACGGAGTGAAGTGCAAGGGCTTTTTCTATTTATAGAAATAGTGCCTTCGGTTTCGTTCAATCCCAGAACGAACGTAAATGGACGAATGTCTGACAGAGTATTTCCAATGATCAAATGGGTTGGTCTGTATGAATGTATATGGTTGCAACGGATTTATCCCTTAGCATAATATCCAGAATATTTGTGCAAACTCAACTAGTGATTAACGGATCTGACGATGTGGCATTCAAAGTGATTGTGTTATCAAGGAATGGTAAGTAATCGTAGCCTCAGGCCTCAACAACCGGGAAAGGACAAAAATCGGGCAGGCAGCATGGCTATGTGGGTCGCACCCATTAGGGTGTATAATCACCTATCTAGAGAAATTCCTTTGTTTCTAAATCTATCGATTCTGCCCATTCGGGAAACGGTGGTTTGAGTCCAACCGTTGGTGATATACATTCGATACACTCAAGCGAAATGAGTGGTCGGTCATGTGTGGGCCGGGTTGCAAGATGTTCTTGTTGAACCCAGGTGTATTCGCCTCTAGAGATACATCATCGGAAGGTGGTTCCATACCTTGTCATGTTGGAAATCCAATCCCCAATAAGCGCCATGCGGTTTTTGATTTTATAATATATATGTGGAGCGTGAGATGCAAGCGTTCTGCTATTTGGTTATTTACTTGATGTAGACATTATTATAATATCACTGGATTTTCGTATCAAAATGGTTTGGGTTATAGTAAGGTAAAAGCCGTCCGTGTTTATGTGTGGGCTGGTCTTACTATTATCCTTTCTTTCGAAAAGAGTTTTGAAAGTTAAACAAGTGGTTGGAGTTTACTCACACCAGTCCCATGACTGACCCAGAGTTTGTTTTGTTTTGTTTTCCCTAAACTCTTGGGTGCCCAAATTTGCACGGGCAGTCAAGTGTTTCAGGCTTTTACAGATACACTTGGAGGAGCTTGAAGCTGGAGGCTTCAACGTTAGTTATTTAGAGTTACCTCCGCTGGATCAAATGTTATGTGTACTCTGATGATGGTATGTATATATGTACAAAACAGATTTGTATTTCAAAGCTTATGTTATATAATATATTTTATTCGTTCCGCTGTGAGTTGTGATCTTCGTTATTCTCCTATTCTAATATTTCTTTCTTTCTATTTCTCATCCTCTAACTTCTTTCTAATAATGAGTCGTATTTCTGTGCAATTTGAGTTGGACGTGTGGTGTTTTTAGTCAACTCAGATAGCACGGATTTGCGGGCCTTTACAGTTGGTATCAGAGCTTAGGTTGAGTGAATACCTAGGCTTGTGTGGCATGTGCTCATTAGAGATAGGGTCAGTAGTACCCTAGAATGAGTTGAGTGTATAGATACGAGAGAGCGTATTTGTAAATTGATATAAAAGTTGTTTTATATTGTGTTGGCTAGTCTGTTGAGTGATTTATGAGTTCTGGTCGAATCGTGGGACGCCACGAAGTCGATAGGGATTTCTAAACACTTGAACAGAAAATACGACATGATATTGTTTTTAAAGTGGGTAAATGAAATAATTTTACCCAAAATTTCTATTTTGATATAGAAAGAATAATTTTCTAGAATTATTATTATATGGATGTGTCGATTTGTTAGGATTATAATCAAATGAGATTATAAATTTAAAATGGTTATTTATAACCAAATAAAATTTGTATAGGAATTAAATATACAAATGAGATGAATTAGAATTTAATTCAAACCAGAATTTGGAATTTAATCCTGGGAAGTTGAAAAATATTTTTCAAAGTATATTAAAATAATATAGATTTGTTTTAAAGGATTTGTAAGAAAATCATGGATTTTGAAATAATAAAGCACTGAACTCACTTCAGTGGCTGGGAAATAATTCTGATAATGATTGCAACATCATCAGTGTTCATTTCCGAGTTTCTAAGTGATGAATTGCTACCTTAGAAAAAGTTTTTGATGGAATTTGTTTGAAAGAAAACAAATTGGTTTGAATATTCAAATGTTTTGAATTTGAAATGAAAATAAATATATGTATATGTTTAAGTGATTTCAAAAGGATTTGAAATAAAAACCCTGGGATTTGAATTCTGGAATTGAAATTTAACTTAAACAAGTTAAATGGGTCGAAGTGAATGAATTGATTAGAGTCAATTTAAATAGGTTTATTGAAATAAATGGAAATAAATATGAATTGAATGTGAAGGCATATGAAAGGAAGAAGACCAAAAGTTTTGGTTGAAATTAAAGTCATAGAAATACGAGGAGTTGAGTTCAGCATAAGTGAGACGTTGAAAGTAATAGATTTGTACCATTTTTCCTACCTTAGCAATTTCGAGGACGAAATTATTTTAAGGGGGGAAGAATGTAACGACCCAGATTTTTGAACAGTTTATTTTAAATATTTAGAATGGTTTTAAATATTGAATTCATAATATAAATGAATTTTATATTGGATTTGTCAATTTAATTATCGATATATGATTTAATATCGAATATATTTAATTATCGTAATAGTAACAATTGAATTCCCAGTGTAACACTAAATTAGAACAATTCAGTTGATTTATATAAATTCTGTTTGAATTAGAAGGATAATAATAATAATTTATTTTCGTGAAATGTTATTTTCTAAAATCGATTTATATATTAAATCAAAATTAATTTAAATCGTTAATTCAAATTGTTTTCTACTTTATACAGTTGAATTAAAATTCAAAATCATGTCCATGAAGTTCAGAATAATGCCATAATCTAAGAGCATGGGTCATTACGTTAAAACAAGCGGTTCAAGATTTTAAGTATGGACGACGAGATAATTTAGGGTATTGTATTATATAAAAATCTATCCGTTCAAATCAAATAAATGCAGACACCCTAAGGCCAACCTATTTTACATTACATCGCAGACCTATGCTGTGTTTTTATTCTGTCATCTCTCGTCCGTTTTGTCTCCTTTCCCTGATATCTAAAGAGCAAGATTTTAATGACCTTGTACCTCATGTCCCCTTACTCTTCTATAAATCCGCGACTCTCTTCCTTTTTCCTTTGCATTTTCTTTCACCCGTTCCTCAGTAAAAAAAAAAAAAAAAAAAGAGATTAAAGTCGAATCGCAATCCAAGATCGAAATCCTCTGAAGCTCGACATTCAGGTATAGGCGCTTGCGATTTGGGGATGGTGAGAGGTTATTCGATGACCTGTTTTAGGTAATATAGGATTCGCGATTTAGAAATTGTCAAAATCCTTAAAAGCTTGAACTAGTTGAGAAGCTCGAGTATGGGGTGCCGAGGATGGGTGTGGGCTAACCGAAGTGATGCCATCATCCTTTGGAGGTGCGGTGTAGAGACGTGAGCTGGGTTGGATCGCGATGGAGTTAAAAGGGGGATCTGATTTTGTTAAGAGGTGCGAATGGGAAATTGACGATTGCGATTTCAATTTGGGGAGCAGTTCAACATCCGAACACTAATTTATATGCATCCGATTTTGGGGAGTTCTGGTCTGGCAAGAATGGAGCTCGGTTTTCTTTGAGATGACTGGGAAATGTTGGGTGCCGACAGTAGGTATTTGGAGGAAGTCGTGCTTTGATTTTTGGGATGTTGAGAAGCAGGCGTGTCAGGTAATATTGGGTAATAGAGGGAGTTGTCTAGTCCATGGAGAGGATAGAAGTTGAAGCAATGCAGTAGTTTTGAGGAGTGTTTAGCGGGACGAGATGATGGTGATTGATGGAATGCCGAAGTAGGCAGTATAAAGATTTGGGTCTGATTTGCAGCTAAGGTGGATCGAGGATATGTTTATCGATTGGTCACTATGTGCAAGACAGCGAGGTATACGCCTTTTACAAAATTTAAACTCATAGAATAAATTATTTAAATTAATAATAGCTTAATCATTAAGTAAAAATGAACCATTATAGGAACGAAATACATTATTCGAGACGATACGAGTTGGTTCATAACACGAGTCATGTTGGTTTGCGAGATATGAGCCAAGGATCTAGACAATTCAAAAAGATGGGTATTCAACGCAAATTAATCCTGGTGAGTAAATCTCACTCACCTTTAGAATTATTTTTATTCGTTAAAAATAATTGTCTGTTGCTTGTGTGCATATTTTCTGGTTGCTTTATATATATTAGTTATTTAGGCTACTATATATATATATTGGGTTGATTGATTGGTTGGATTCCCGCAGTCTCATTAGCGGATGCCCGCAGTTTCATAGCGGATGATTACCCTATACGCCCCACGCTATGATTAGTGGATGACCTTCTATACCGCGATATTCTGCCATGAAGCAGAATGGGTATTATTTATGTGCTAACATCTGTGGATGCAGGAAAACAGGTTGGAGGAATCCAACTGGATTCCTCAAAAATATATTATCTGTTTGTTTATTTGTTTGCATATATATTGTTATATATGATGTGTTAGAAAAATAAATAATTGGTTGCTTTGTGTGTTTTATCACTGGGCTTAAGCAATGATATTTAAAAATATCGTGAAAGGATATTTGAGATTTGAAAGGGGAAATTCTATTTTTAAATAGAATTTGAATTTTAAATGGAAATAAAATATAAAACTTGTTTTTGAAAAATAAAACGAGTAGTTTCTTTATAAACGAAGTTATAAATAATTCTTTTATAACGAAGTTATAAATGAAGTGAAAAGAATTATCATTCGATAATTCAGAAATAGAAATACAAGTGTGAAATTGGGATTTGAAAAGGAATTTCAAAATAGGATTTGAAATGAAATTTTTAAATATATAAATCAAATGAAATTTGATTATAACATTTGAATAGTAGAATTCAAAGGAGTTTAAATATTTGAATTTTAAAAGGAGATTGAATATTAGAAATTCAAATAGAAGTTCAAATAGAATTTGAATAGACGGAATTAGATTGGAAAATAAAATTTGAATTCAAAGGAATTCGAATAAAGAAATTCAAATAGAGATTTGAATGTAGAATTTCAAAATAGAATTTGAAATATAGAATTTCAAAGAAAATTTGAATAAAATTTGAAATATAGTATTTCAAAGAAGAATTCAAATGTGAAATTTGAATAGAGATTGGAATGGAATTCAAATATGAAATTTGAATTGAGATTTGAAATAGAAATTCGAGTATTGAATTTGAACATGGAATTGAATACAGAAATTCAAGTAGAAATTTGAATATGAGATTTCAAAATAGAATTTGAAATACTTTGAAAATAGGACTTCAAAGTAGAACAGGGAATCCAAATGGTTTGAAATGGAATTTGAATTCGAAGGAATTCAAATGGGTTTGAATAAAGAAATTCCAATGGGATTTAAATATGAGATTTCAAATAGAAATTTAAATGAAGTTAAATATTTAAATTCAAATATGATTTTCAAATATAACCATTCAAAAGGGATTTGATTATAGAATTTAAAGTGGAATTTAATTCAAAGGAATAAATTAAGGTATTGGGATTCAAGAAAATTAAATGTGGAGTTTAACTAATGATTTTGAATTTAGAATTTAGAATTCAAATGGTATTTGTAAATGAATTCGAATTTAGAATTCAATGTTGTTTGAAAGAAAATTGGAATGTTTAATTCAAATAGAGTTGGAAATAGATTTGAAGATAGAAATTCAAATGGGGTTTGAATATTTGAATTTAAAAAGGGAATTCAAAATGGAGTTGAATATCTAAATTCAAGTATGAATTTCAAATATAGAAATTCAAAAAGGAGTTGAATTTAAGTGGGAATTCGAATAGAGGATTTGAAATGGAATTCGAATAAAGGATTTCAAATGGGATGTGAATACAGGATTTAAAACTATGGAATTTGAAATGTAAATATTCAAATGGAATTTGAAATATATATGAATATATATATATAAGTGGAGTTGAATTCATTTTAAAACGAAGTTTAAAGTTTTTATATATATAAATATAATTAAAACGAACTCGCCGCAGCGCTGCAGTTCGTAAAATAGCGATTCGAACTTCAATTGAATATATAGAACTCGATTGAAGTCGAAATTCTTTGAAACAAGAAACGTCAGGACCGGTTTGATAATAGTTTTCTAATGAAAGAGAAAAATCTGAATTTCGTCGTATAGATTTTGAGTTATGTCAAAATCAAATTTTCAGAAAAACAGCGCCAGAACCAATTGAAAACCGTAATGGTGTATTTAAATGAATAAAAGGATTTTTATAAATAAAAATTCGAATTTCCATCTAGACTGGAGACATAAAACAAATATGAACTCCAGTGAAGTAAAGGAATTGATTTTTGAAACAGAAATCAGATTTTTGATTATTGAATAGAATTAACTAATTCGAATGGTAATTAGTTAATGAGATTTTGAATTAATATTGGGCTTTGAATAAGTGAATTCGATTTGAAAATTTATATTCGGAATCAAAAGGGGAACTAAAATTGAAATTGAAATTCAAATTGGTCGTGAGCGAGTTAAACATTTTATTTGAACGTGCTATGTTCAAACGAAGGAGTAAAATAGGCAAAATGGCCGATTTAAAGAATAAATGGCGAAACTGAATTCAAACGATTAGATGGTATTGAATTGAATTGAAAACAGGTGAACATGTGTAAGCAGGTTGGATATGAAGTATATGAAGATTTAAATTTGTGTGCTCAACAAAAAGGTACATGTTAAATTCATATATGAGATTTATGCGCCGTATCGGCAAGCCGCTTGGCTTTTCCTTTTTCTTTTCGATTGGAGAAGATACCGGGATGCTATTTGAAATTTCCCGATGCTCCCGATACAGGGGAGGTTATGGCGAATTTTTCCGGGAATTTAAGGAGTTAGAATATTTTTAAGAAAATTTGACAATTAGAAATCTATATATCGATATATATAGAATTCGATAAGGAAACGAAATCAAAAATAGCGAAAAGGGCCAATATGGTTATTGAAAATATTTGGTTAACAAATATTGATAAGGAAATATAGAAGAAATTTAATTAATGAAATATTAATTAAAGAGCCCAGTGATTTGTTTGATATGTTTGGATGAACACTTGTTTTTATTCGATAGTTAAATCACAGACTATCGAAGTTTTGACCATCGTTGTCAATATGGAGAGACCGGTTGGATTATTATCCAAAGAGCCACTCCGTATCGGCATAAGCGTTGCGAACCAAGTATGCTGAATATATTGAAGACGGAGTGAAGTGCAAGGGCTTTTTCTATTTATAGAAATAGTGCCTTCGGTTTCGTTCAATCCCAGAACGAACGTAAATGGACGAATGTCTGACAGAGTATTTCCAATGATCAAATGGGTTGGTCTGTATGAATGTATATGGTTGCAACGGATTTATCCCTTAGCATAATATCCAGAATATTTGTGCAAACTCAACTAGTGATTAACGGATCTGACGATGTGGCATTCAAAGTGATTGTGTTATCAAGGAATGGTAAGTAATCGTAGCCTCAGGCCTCAACAACCGGGAAAGGACAAAAATCGGGCAGGCAGCATGGCTATGTGGGTCGCACCCATTAGGGTGTATAATCACCTATCTAGAGAAATTCCTTTGTTTCTAAATCTATCGATTCTGCCCATTCGGGAAACGGTGGTTTGAGTCCAACCGTTGGTGATATACATTCGATACACTCAAGCGAAATGAGTGGTCGGTCATGTGTGGGCCGGGTTGCAAGATGTTCTTGTTGAACCCAGGTGTATTCGCCTCTAGAGATACATCATCGGAAGGTGGTTCCATACCTTGTCATGTTGGAAATCCAATCCCCAATAAGCGCCATGCGGTTTTTGATTTTATAATATATATGTGGAGCGTGAGATGCAAGCGTTCTGCTATTTGGTTATTTACTTGATGTAGACATTATTATAATATCACTGGATTTTCGTATCAAAATGGTTTGGGTTATAGTAAGGTAAAAGCCGTCCGTGTTTATGTGTGGGCTGGTCTTACTATTATCCTTTCTTTCGAAAAGAGTTTTGAAAGTTAAACAAGTGGTTGGAGTTTACTCACACCAGTCCCATGACTGACCCAGAGTTTGTTTTGTTTTCCCTAAACTCTTGGGTGCCCAAATTTGCACGGGCAGTCAAGTGTTTCAGGCTTTTACAGATACACTTGGAGGAGCTTGAAGCTGGAGGCTTCAACGTTAATTATTTAGAGTTACCTCCGCTGGATCAAATGTTATGTGTACTCTGATGATGGTATGTATATATGTACAAAACAGATTTGTATTTCAAAGCTTATGTTATATAATATATTTTATTCGTTCCGCTGTGAGTTGTGATCTTCGTTATTCTCCTATTCTAATATTTCTTTCTTTCTATTTCTCATCCTCTAACTTCTTTCTAATAATGAGTCGTATTTCTGTGCAATTTGAGTTGGACGTGTGGTGTTTTTAGTCAACTCAGATAGCACGGATTTGCGGGCCTTTACAGTGCCAAGTCAGAAGGACCGACAAACTTGATGTTAGAAGTACCAACATCAGGCCAGAAGGACCGGCAAACACGCTGGAAGGACCAGTAAAAATTAAAGACCTCTACTGGGGTACCCAATTGATCGTCAAAACTAGGAAGTACCTGATGCGATAACGACGAACATTGGGGTTTAAACCAAAGACCTCTCCGGGGGCACCCAATTGGTCGTCAGAATCAGGAAGTCCCTGATGCGATAACAACAAACATTGGGGTTTAAACCAAAGACCTCTCCGGGGGCACCCAATTGATCGTCAGAATTAGGTAGTACCTGATGCGTTAACAACAAACATTGGGCTTTGTCATCAAAGTCCTTTCCCGGGGCATTCCTTCTAAAATCACGGACGCTTGGATTAATCAGTATAATTGAGTAGCAAAAGTCTCCAATGACTGAATTAACCAAGCCAGGTTGCAAATAGAGTTTGGACATTAACCATTTAACTTGTGTAGTATTTAAAAATCTCAAACATGACAGGTTCTAAATTTTAACCCGAAACGGGGGCATAATGAGACGACCCCAAACCCCGTACTAACGGTGGCAAGGGTAATCCTTGGAATATAACACATAAACAGATAATAGCAGAACAGAATAAAATAAATACACCAGATAATGCACAATAGAATATACTGGATAAGAGTAATCATCAGAGTTACACAGCATACAGGATCATACTTAGTACAAATACAGTTCAGCTATACATAAATGTCTACAGCGGAAAACAAACATAATGTACAATAGGAGCTGAACAGCATATAAAGAGATAAATAATAGAATCCATCTTCAGCTCCAGCTATCCAGAAAAAGCCAGCTAAAACCTGAATACAAGGCTGCCTGTGTAGAAAAAGGGGCACCCGAGTTTGAAAGTGAAACAAACTACGAGTCAGTCGTGGGACTGGTATGAGAAATCTACTCAACACATTTGAAATAAGGCTAATCACAGGAACACGCCACTTTCGTGGAACGGGTTTACTCCATTGGATTGCCAGTGCTTTAAAACAAATCATTCTTTTAAACATCGTAATGCTCTTTATAAAAATGAAGCCATTATAAGACTCAGTTCCCATCAAACCGAGGCGCCTCGCAACAGCAACAACCACATAAGTCAAACTCATCAGGGCGTGTAAAACCACTGACGCCACTTCTAACTAGAAGGAAACGCATGCCTTCCCTGATGTCCTCTCCCGTTTCTGGTTCATACCGGGGTGTGAGGTTCGCGAATTCACGTTATACACCAAGCTACGCCACACAGGCGGGGGCTTTGATCATCACCACAAGACTTTGCTTTTCAACAGAAGCCCTGATCACTGCATCTTAGCATGCCACACAGGCAATTCACACCGTGCAACTGATAGCTATCAATCACACAGAATAAATTCCAATGTCAGACACACTGTCCATTTGCAAGTCCGTTCTGGGTCTGAACGAAACCGGAGGCACTATATACCTCGCAAACTCATCGATCACCACGTACGTCTGGACGATCACCACTCATTATCCATATTTCGGGATGCCTCCCAATCAGGACCTCGGTTACCATCCAAACGAGGTGAAGATCTCCGGTCTTCGACCACCGTCTTCATCTTCGATTCCTTATCGTCGATTCAGTTATTCAGAATGGGATAAACCCGGTCTTTCTGAGCAACTCGCGTATATAATAAATAAGTGCAACACTAACATACACACGCATCATTTCAATTCATTAGTCACTAACCGTCAATCAGTAAGAGAACGATTTCCCAAATATTAACCCTGAAGGCCGAAACCAACATCAGATCAACACCCAGGAAACCATTCGACTTAGCCAACCTTCAGTTAGTTTCTAAATTTCACATCCATATCGTTTATAATATTTTATAATGATTTATCGCTATTTTTATTTATTTTAAAATAGCCAATTTATTTAAAATGATGCTTCGGGCCATAACGCGGTCGTGGCGCTGTTTTCTTCAAATTTGATTTACACATATCTGAAAATCTAACCGTTGGATCTTCAAAAAATTTACATCATTAGAAAGATCTTTTCAAAACAAATCCAACGGTTCCAGTTTCGGGAAAATCCGACGGTCGGATCTCCCGGTATAATCGTTTGAAGTTTCGATTTCAAAATACGAACTACAGCGTCGTTATTCGATTAAATATAATTATATTTATATATATATATATATATATATATATATATATATATAAATATAATCGATTCTGGCGCTGTTTTTCTTCGGATTTGAATTAAACATTCCAGACAATCCAACCGTTGGATTTTTACAAAGTTGGTGCCGTTGGAAAGATATTTCCAAAGCGAACCCAACGGTTGCGATTTCGGGAAAATCCGATGGTCGGATCTCCTGTACTAATCGTTTGAAATCACGGTTTCAAAATACGAACTGCAGCTTCGTTATTCGATATATTTCAATTCTATTTTTATATATATATCGATTCTTCGATTTCAAAACTATATTCTTTTCATACATTTGATAAAAATGATATTTTTATCTAACTGGCTTCTATTTCAACACTTCACTATTTTTACCAATTCATGTATATACTAAAAACGTGATTTTTAATGTAAAACAATTTATTTAAACACGACTATTTTATATAGTTAATATAGGTGTTAAAAATAGGATTTTTATTATAAAACAATTTATTTCAAAACAAGATTATTTTATACATTTCATATTGATGTTAAAAATGGGATTTTTATTATAAAACAATTTCTTTCAAAATATGAATACCATTCAACACATGAATTTCAATTCAACGAATGAATTTTGATTCAACACATGAAGGTTTTCTATAGTTTGTATATATCGATAAAAAGGTGATTTTTATATTTAAAACACGAATACCATTCAACACATGAATTTCAATTCAACGAATGAATATCGATTCAACACATGAAGGTTTTCTATAGTTTGTATATATCGATAAAAAGATGATTTTTATATTTAGAACACGAATACCATTCAACACATGAATTTCAATTCAACGAACGAATATCGATTCAACACATGAAGGTTTTCTATAGTTTGTATATATCGATAAAAAGGTGATTTTTATATTTAAAACACGAATACCATTCAACACATGAATTTCAATTCAACGAATGAATTTCTATTCAACACATGAAGGTTTTCTATAGTTTATATAAATAGGGAAAAATGTGATTTTTATTGCTAAAACCATTTATTCAAAACACGAATACCATTCAACACATGAATATGATTCGACGAATGAATTTCTATTCAACACATGAAGGTTTTCTATTCAACAGACGAATATAATTTCAACACAGGAAACTAATTCTAACACATGAATATTATTCAAAATTTCGACAGCATAACGGCAGGGTAGTTAAAAATGGGACCGTTCCTAGTACGGCTCCTCGCTCTACCTTAAAACCTCGCGGTTTTTGACAATGGGGAATCATGCATCTAGTTCGCACGCAGGCGACATGTATATTTTTTTCATTTCCACAAACTAATCCTATATGGTTTCAACCAAATATTTCTGAACCACAAACGGGTATTTTTCAACCACAATCAATCAATTTCAACCACAAACAATTCCAATCAACCATTCGCTATCAATCAACTTTCACACCAATCACAACCAATAAATATCGTCCATGGTTTGTGGACGAGGGGCGTATATATATATATATTTATATATAGCAATTCACTTCTATTTCAACACATATATAATTTTTACAACGCATATACAACTTATACATCGAACGTACAACTTATACAACGCTTATACAAGAGGTGTACAATGCTTATATAGCTCATACATCGACTGTATAATTTATACATCATCGTTTTCCATATCGTTTATAAATTAGAAATCTCACATTGGGTTCCACTCCACCAAAAATAGCAGAAGGATCAGAAAAATATGCGGTCTCTTCTAGAATGTAGAAGACGTCCACACGGTCACAATGTTTCCTATTTCATCGAATTTCGTCAAGAAACGAAAAAGATATGATTTTTCAAAGTTTGCAACGGTTTAAAGGTGTTAAAACAGTTTAAAATAAATTAGTCGAACCTTTTCTGAATTGGTTCCAAACTAGGTCATCGATTATCGCACAAACCGTGAAGCGGTTGGACGATCGGAGGGTATAGCGTTGTCGAGAACGGAGCAGGCTTCCCGCACCACCTGGTGGGGCCCAGATCGATGCAGCAGGCGGGTCACAGCGGCGAGCTAAAGATGCGGACTTTAGAGCATCGATTCGGCTTCGATACGCGACGAGGGGTAGTGAGGCTGCTATGGATTTGAAGCCCTCGAGGAGATCTTCAAAAAGTTGCAAAGGGTCGGGGGTCAACGAGGGACGAGGCGGTCGGAATCGGGGCTGGAAGATTGGAAGGCTCTTCCGCCTTCGATCGGGGAGAGAGAAAAAAGTTTTTTCCTTTTTTTTTTATAAAAAATCTGATTGGCCGGTAGGTTTTAAAAGGGGTTTTCTGACACGACCACCAATCTAAACCCATTGACTGTCGTCCCCAGCGTTTCACCCCCATTCCGAACACAATGGGATATGTTTCGTAGGCCCATTCGACTGTTTCAGTCAGTTTTCCTTCAAATTAAAATATAAAACATTCAATATTCGATTTGAACGTACATTTCAATTTGCCAGGGCCACAAACTAATTCGAAAAATTCCAGAAAAATAAATCTAGCTATGTTTTGATGATACGGTCCCAAAAAAACTAGTTTCGTCGAGTTCTAAGCCCGTTTGCAAGTCCTTTTCTGGTCGATCTAATTTAACTATAATTGACCAAAACACGTTTTCCTTTGCCACGCTCACATACTAGCTTCAAAAATTATGAAATTTGAAACCTAGAAATAAATTCACATCTCGGATCCAACAAAAGTGGTTTCGTCGAATTCCGAGGTCGTATGCAAAATAGCCAATTTCCCGGGCTATATAAATTCCATAGCGACCTTTCTGAAAATTCATTTGGCCATAACTTTTGCTTCCCGCTATGAAACTTCGATTTTTTAGATTCGTTAGAAAGGTATTCACTAACAAATTTAAATATTTCTGGTTTCACTCAAATCCGTTTTGTTTTGCACCCGGTACAGTACGACAAAGTTAGAATTCAATTTTTGAAACTGCAGCGCCATTTCAGGCCTTGTTTATAATTAGAGTTAATTATATTCCTTTTCAATTGTCGATTCAAACTCAGTTTTCATCTTTCTTATTTAAAATATTTATTTTAAATATTTAAAATCCACTATTTTAGCCAATTAAAAATTTTTAAATTGGTTCAGATTTTCCGGGTCGTTACACATGAATACCTAGAGCTTCTCCAAGAAGAAGCGGAAAATAAGTCACAACTACGAATTTCATAAATATAAAATATCGTGCAAATCAGTTAGAATAACAACACTTGAAATCCACAGTCGAGTAATGTTGACTAGTCGATCTTAGGTGTCAACACGAATTCAAGTTAGAATGTAGAGTTTTTGCAGACAATACTCAATAGATTTTAAATCATTGAGTAAAACAAATCTGTAAAAACTCTTCACTCTTCATACCTAAATGTTTAACTGACCAATCTGTTGTTGATTTGGGCAGTCAATAACAAAATGTTAGCCTAGAAATATGCAATGTTGTAAAACAGGTTGTAGCGATGAACAAGGCCTGAGTTGAAACTGGGGCATTCGCATACTGACACAACATTGTCGAACAACTGATTCTGAAATTCAAAACTGAAGTGTCTGTATCCAGTACAACATCAACAAATAGCAGAAGCAAATCAGATCACGCAAGCCAAAATATGTCAACAATGGCATTCATTTCGAAACTCGCATTTCTCGCAAGCAAAAAATACAGGCTTCGAGGGGAAAATGTTGACACCGTTGTGAAAACGCGGTTCAAAATTATGAAGTATGAATGAATGTTAGCACGCGGCTACACTTAGCTCGTCCCTGTTTGGACCGTTGAGCATCTTTGAGTCGTGTACTTTCTTTAGGTCGTGGTGCAAGTGTTGGGTCATCGCCAGCTGTGTAAACATTATAACATGAAATAGAGTGCATCATAATACCCAGGTTGTGCAAAGTATAAATACAAGGACACGTGGGGCAAAAAAGACAAAGCAATGACATTGTTTTAAATGTATAGACTACTAGCTCACTAGAATTCACACTTGGCAAGACAAATAGTGCGCATGGACATGCAAGAATATAACATAAGCATGGACTGTGTCCACTTATACAAAGCTTTTAACTACGGTAGGTACTTAGCCCGTTGGCCATCAACATGAAGTTAAAATGATGAGCTAAATTGCATGCCATGCCAATGACCTAAAAGTAGTACATTCAGACCATAAAGGTTGTTGTGCCACGCCAACCCAACTTTGGATCGTTTATCATTTTCCGGTGTTGAGACCTGGCAAGCCATAGATCGTTCTCAATGTTTAGACCGCAACACGTATATCAAAGCGTGAAACATAACTAGCACGTTCAACTCAAAGCAGGACGTCCATAACTTCTTTTAGATCGCCAACAGCTTCTAAGCCGTTGCTAGCTCAGCTCGCTTTTGGGTTGTTGGAGTGATCCAGTCTGCTCATCTTCTTTTAGCCCTTTCTTAGCCCGATGGTGCTTTTAGGTCGTCCACGCGAGTATAAAGAACAGGTCCTCATGCCCCAGTTGAGTCACAACAACCAGTAAGATTGTTATCTTCGACGACCATCGTTGGGTCGTTCAACTACCTCAAGTCTTCGGTTCGTTGGCACTTTAAGCCCGCTGAAAGCTTTAGGTCGCTGCTTCTATTTTAGGTCGCGTATCATAGTTAAGCTGCATATTGAAGACCAACTGGATACAGCTAGCATAGGGGATCACGTAAGCTAATTTTCCAGTTGTAAAGTAAACTCATTATCACATAAAGGAAGAGCATGCATTAGGTCGTGGTGTTATAAAATTAGCCTGCAAATCTTGTTAAGGACATGAGACATCATGAAGGCGTGGTTGGTCCGTAATGAAAAAAGTGCACCAATGTTTAGGTCGCTGCATGATCTCATGTCGTCCGCCTTTTAAGGTCGTTGGTTTCTACTAAGGTCATTGCTATCCTATTTGCAATCTTATCACACCATATATTTACAACCGTGCCATTCCATCTAAAACCACTATAAATACCCCTCACAATTCACATTGAAAGGGGATCGAATTTCATTCCTATAAGGAAGTGCCGCCAAATTCAAAGCTTGTCTACAACTTCACTAATGGCATTTATGGATCTAACAACTCATCTCCAACTTCATGAGGATCAAATCCATTTCAATGATTATTAGAGCTTACTCCAATTGAATCAAAGCTCCTTGGATCTCATTGAAGCTACATGATAAATCTCTCCAATACAATTCAAACGATCTCTAATTCTCTCCAATCTTCTCCGAAGTCTAGATTGAATGCTGGTTCACTATGAAGTCTATGAAGATCATTCAAAGCGTCTAAGTGATCAAGGATTGATACATCTATCATCACAAAGCTAAAAATATCTTCATTTTCTTCGCCAAATTCAAGTGAAATTTTATCATAAAGAGAGTAAAAAAGAGAGAAATAAATGTATGAGTGATTTTATGAATGTTGTAAGCTCGAATATCATAATGAGAATTGATTGGAAAGTGGACGTAGATTCATTGTGAATCGAACCACTATAAAAATTCCTTTTTCTTCATTTTATGCTTTTTATTTTGTAATAACGCGGTTCCATATTTTAATCTTACTGAATCGGTGAAGTGCATCGTTTGCACCTTTGGTGTTGATTCCAAATTAGGAGTAAACAAATTCTAGTGATGATTGCTAAACAAACTTTTGATTATTTTTATCAATAGGCTAATTGACATGAAAATTTTCTTAAATAAATTTGAATTACAATGGAGATATAATGTCACAGTTAAGATTCAGTGTAACGTCCCATATTTTGGGGAGTCAAATATTTAATTTAATTTGTTATTTTAAATATTATATTTGGAATATTATGGATTTTAATATTTGATTCGTTATTGAAATGAAGTTTGAACGTTATATATTATATAACTATAAAACGAGCGCGAAATGGCGCTGCAGTTCGTAATATGGAGTTTTGAACTTCAATTGAATATACATGATCCGATATAAGTCGGATTTCTATGAAACAAGAAACGTATGAATCTCGTTGATGATAATCTTCACATGAAGAGAAAAATCCAGATTTCGTATTATAGATTGTTAGTTATGGCCAAATCAAAATTTGAAATAGTCGCTATGGAAATCGTTATTTAATTTATAGGCCTTTAAAATAGGCATTTTTCAAACGGTATCCGTTTTCGATGAAACCAGTTTCATTGGAACCGTAACGTTAAATTATTATAAAATTATTATAAGGTATTAAATTGCATGGCAAACCGATGTCGTATGTGACCACGGTAGCAGTAAACGCCCAGTTAATTCCTATAGCGCGTAATTAAATTAAATTAATTTAATAAAGGAGTATTTGCATATAACGTAAGCAGATGATCGAATTAGGCCACGAAACCAGTTCCGTTCAGTTCGTATCGTCGATTAGAGTAAAAATAGCTATATAGTTTGTTATTTTTGAAGACTGGGTAATTTGGTGTCCAAAATGGCATTTCGGTGCATATAAAAATAGCGTACCGGGAAACAGTCTCGGAATGCGACGAAACTGATGTCATTGGATTTATATTAGTTAATTATTGTATAATTTCAATTTGTGTGTCAACCGGACATACCGTTTGATTGTGGCAGCGATAAACGCCCAAATAAATTCTATTATTTTGGTCAATTCAGACAGGGGTAACTTCAAACGAACGAATGACTGGCCAAATGAACTCCGATTTGGAACAAACATGATTCATTGGATCCGTTAGGAAGAGGTCTAGTAAAATGTCAAGGTCCCAAATTTTTTGGATTTTTTTCTGTAATTATAGGAATTTTAAACGTGTGATTTTCCATTGATAATTATAAAGGACTTTTCACAAACGACCTCGGAATTCAACGAGACCTGTCCTATAGGATCCGAAATATTTTTTATGTTAGGATTAGTATTTTTATCGTAAAACAAAAGTCGTTTGTGTCAGTTTTAAATGATACTTTAGTGATAAGTTTCATTTTTTTTAAAATAATATTTAATCATCCCCATTCCTTTATAAATATAGGTTCAACAAACCCTTATTTGCGTCAAAACACTTTCCTTTGGTCAACGCTGGGAGCCGCCACCTTAATAACAACGAGCGGCTACAAACTCTCCATAAATTTATCAAATTTCCTCCCAATTCGTTAATCTAAATCGAAATCATTCAACAGTGTTGTGTTCAGCTCTGAGAGCTTGCGAAATTGGACGGCCATGATCATCGTTAGTGATCAGTTGTGGCCAGGGCAACGCCTTGAAGGATCAGCGTTTGGGAAGCGATCTGAGGCGAAGGAGGCGATCGGATGGCAAGCTGCTGCAGTCGAGGGCCCAGGAAGGTTAGGCGCTGCTATGGGTCATCTCAGATTGACCCCAAGTCGTCGACGCGACGTACTCAGGCAGTGTCGAGGTCAGTGAAGGCCGAAGCCTGCTATCGCGATGTGCTGAAGGAATTCGAAATAGGAAGGAGACGTGAGGAGACATGAAATTAGACCGTATATCCTTTAAATAGTGGAATTTGTTTAACGTTAAACTATAATTTAGAAATAATTAATCATTATCATTTAAATCATTGTTAATAAATTACAGATGGGTTCAGAAGCCTTGGAGTAGAACATAAACAAAGGGGGAACGAGAGGATTAAAGTTTGATTGGCCTTATCCCATTTGCAGAAGGTCAACGACGGATTATCTAAGTGAAAAAATGTAACTAGTTATATTAACAATATTAATTAAGGGGTTATTAAATTTATAATTAGATTACTAATGATTTTATAGTATGGGCTGATTCAGGAAACCAAAATGTGATGATCAACCGACCTTTTAAATTTGACTGAAAGTATAGTTATAACACAAATTGTTTAATTAAGCTAATTAATGATTATTTATAATAATTTATAATATATCCTTTTACTGAATACAGGAATGATTGGTACCGAAGAACATAAGGCAACATGAAAATTGGATCATCCTGTTTAGTTGATAACCAAGTGACCAATGTAATTAATTATAAATAAATCGTTAATTCAGGAAACTAATGATTTTATTTAAATCGTATATATTTATAATGGTGTAATTTTCACCCATATGATCAGTATGGAACGAACCAAGATACGTGGGCATCCTCTCAACGAGGTCTACATTGTGGAACAAGAGCGGACACAATTGGAATCATCCGGGTTTTATTTTAAATTAAACACTCGTTTAATTTAATTAAAACCAACCATTTAATCCAAGGTACCAACTCAAGATGAGTTAAACTCACTCAGTTTTTCCCATTTATATTTTTTATAAATTGAATTTTTATTTTGTGTGTGCTTTGGTTGCCAATGGTTGACTATTTGCTAATTACATAATTATTTGTTGATTTAACTGATGAAATTAAGCCATTGTTTAATTTCAGTGAAATACCAAATCTTTATTTTAACGATTGGAACCAATAAAGGTAACATACCTTGATTGGTCACGTTTATTTATAAACGTGTTTAATTGTTCGAATTGTTTTGTTGATTGATTGATGTTAAACGGTCGTTATTTGCGGTTATAGAAATTATCAGTTAAATGTGATTGAATGATCTGCTTTGTGATAACCATTTGAATACAAGGAAGAACAGGTTGGAGGGACCCAACGGGATTCCTCAAATATATTATTTATTTTCATATTATCATATATGAACTGTCATGATTGGATAATTGATTTGATTAGTGATCATTGACTGAAATTTCAACCTGTGTTTTGTTTTAACCAATGGGCAATATTGGTTAGGTAATGAGCAGAAAATGGCCTAAGAGTCAATTAATTGTTTATATTGATTTACCGTCAGGTGGATCGATAGAATTGAAGTTATAAAATTATTTTATAACTAGAAATAGATTTTGAAATATATTATTTTGAATAAAAGTTTATAAATAAGAAATGAATATTTATTATTTATTGAATTAATTTATAATTAATTGATTTTATAAGATAAACCGTGATGTCAATAAGATTTATAAACAAGTGAAGAGAAATTAATCGAACAGTTAACTTGGATAATTGTTTTGCTAAGAAACAATTAAATGGATTTATTTAAATTAATTATATTTTTAATTAATTTAAAGGAAGAACGAAATGGGAATCGGTTAAGGAGATAACCGTGTTTAGAGTTGATTAAATTGACCATTTTTAACTGGAATTAATTATTGAATTAGTTTGTTTGGATTAATCCAATAAAGTAGTTTAAAGAATATTTGTTTAATTTTAATAGGGTTTTAAAAAGGGATTTTACTAATTATTTTAGTGAATAAAGAAATTAACTATGGACATAGTTAATGATCGAAGTAAATTATTATTTTAATTAATAATAATTTAGGGAATTACTTTTTAAATGAAAATTCATTTAAAAAGTTATCGAATTGAAATGAAATCTAATGGAATGGTAAAGGAGTTATGAACGGGTTTTATATTTAAAAACCAAAATTTTATAACGAAGTTATAAAAGGAATTTTAAGTCAACACCATAGCTTGAAATAAGTGTTACTTAATTGTTTGAATTATGACAAAGGAGATTGTAAAAAAAGGGTTTATAATAAAACAAGGTTATATAAAAGAGGTTTAAAATGTTAAAGCATAATTTGAAATTTACGTTCCTAAAAAATGATATTTTGTAAAAGGGGGAAAATTGAAATAAGATTTCCAAAGCGGGGAATGGTTGAATAGATTTGAAAGGAGATTGGAAATAGGGAATTTGTAAAGAAGTGGGTCGTAAGATTGCATAGCAAAAATCTGAATTTATAAAGTGAATTGGTTTAAAGAGGCAGAGTTAAAAAAATGGAGTTTTATAAATAAGTTACATAATTATCAAATTAAGAAATAATGGGATGTTCAAAAGTAAGAAGGTTTTATGAAACCGTATTTCAAATGGAACAGTTAAATGGAATTTGCTTTTGATATTAGAATGAAGTATCGGGTTTTTGGGATTACAGCTCGTATCTATCTGAAGATAAGAACGTGTTGATCAACGTCCGAGAGGTAATTAAAATACCCCAACTTGAACAACATCAGAATTATCTGAAGATGATATTAGCTGGTAATCGATAAAGAGGTTAGTGATAAGTTATTATTTCCATTAGTGATAATAATGCAACGTTTGGTGAAAATTTGGAGAATATATAACGAGAGATCCGAAGTGAAGAAATTAGTAAAAAGTGAAAATATATAATGAGAATTCCAAAGTAGAAGGGAAATAAAGAGGGAATTGGGGGGAATTATAATGATATTTTCGAGTCAGGAAGGAAATGTAAAAGTTGTTATTCAATAAGAATAAACACTGAATGTTGTCATGTAATGAATAAAGGATATTTTGTAATGCTGTTTTATGAATAATAAGTTGAATTGATTTCCCAATATCGGATAATAACGTGGCTAAAGTTTTGAAGGTGAAAATAGGAATCTGGATATAATATAGGAATTTCTAAGTATAGAAATGGATTTGTTTAAAGAATAATCTTACGATAAAAAATGAAAAGCTATACTTATAATATCGAAATATTTAAGAGTTTTAAAATTCACATTTGTTTTAATTAAAAGGCCAAGTGATGCTGAATACTGAACCAGTAAACTCATTGGATTTTCATGATTGAATCACTATTTATTTTAATAGTTAAATCATCGACTATCAAATCTGTCCAATACGTTTGTCGGTACGGAAAGACCGGGATCGAATTTATATTCGAAAACCATTCCAACCAACAAATACGTGAAGATATCAGAAGATGATCAAGATGGAGCATTGAAGACCGTGGATCTCCATTAAACGGAAGAACCGCTAATAAATCTTTGGTTAGCTCCCAGAGATAAACTGTGGTTCTGTCGTGGTTGGAACTACGTGTTGCAAGGACTTCTCGCTAATGATCCATGGGGTGATTCCTATATTGGATGCAGTAGGAGAGTACCTTCGGTTCATCCTATTCCTGGATGACTCGTATGGATGGATGTCAGACAGAGTATTTCCAAAGGAATCGCATACGTTGATTTCTTCAAACGTACCATAGTTGTAGCGGAGGACGACGGTTCCCTTAACAACTAGATTATTTTTGTGGACGTCAATTAGTGATATCCAACAGATCTGACGATGTGGCATTCAAAGTGAATGATGACCAGATGTTAAGAAGTTAATGTAAACCTCAAGCCTCATCAACCAGAAAATGACAAAAATCGGGCAGGTAACATGACTATGTGGGTCGCTCCCATTAGGGTGTATAATGACCTATCTAGAGAAATTCCTTTTGCTTCTTTAATCTATTTCGATGCTGTCCCTTTTCGAGAAACGGTGGTTTGAGTCCAACCGTTGGTGATATACATTCGATTGACTCAAGCGAAATGAGTGGTTGGTCATTTGTGGGCCGGATTGCAAGACGTTCTTGTTGAACCCAGTGTATTCCCCTCTAGAGATACACTGTCGGCAGGTGGTCCTATACCTTGTCACAGTCGGAATCCAATCTCCAATAAGCGCCTGCGATTTTGATTGTATACTATATATGTGGAGCGTGAGATGCAAGCGTTCCGCTAGATTGATATTTACTTGTATTTAGACACTATTATAATATCAGGAAAAAAAATTGATTTCAAAAATGGTTTTAGGTTATCGTAAGGTAAAAACCGTCTATATTTATGTGTGGATTTGGTCTTACGATTATTGTAACGACCCGGTTTTTGACGATCTTGGTTATCCGATATACAACACATATCGAACATCCAAGGATCGAAAATAACCGAATGGTTAATGAAAGAAGTTAGAGGGTGAGAATAGATAAGATAGAAACTTATAGAATAGAAGAAGAAGAAGAACATCATCATCAAAGTAAACACGAACCTTACAGCGGAACGAATAAAATATAACATAACTTTTGAAATACATACAGTATATGTATACAATAACATTGCAGAGTACAACACTTACAACAACAGCGGAAATAAACAATAGCTATATAATCCTGAAGCCTCCTGCTCCAAGCTCTCCAAGTGCATCTGTAAAATCCTGACTACTTGACTTCCCATACAAATTTAGGCACCCAAGAGTTTAGGGAAAACAAAACAAAATAAACTCCGAGTCAGTTATGGAACTGGTGCGAGTAAAACAGTTTTAACAGCTTGAACAAGTAAACGATATCTCATAAGACCACGCCGTATAACGGAACGGGTTTTTCCCTTATGATAATCCAAATTATCTTTATATCAAAACCTTTTGATATTATAATAATGTCTATCAACCACAATATAATAATCATCTAGCAGAAATGCTTTCATCTCACGTTCTACATATATAGTATACAATCAAAACTGCAAGCACATATTGGGTAATGGATTTCCAACTATGACAAGGTATGGAACCACCTTCCGATCAGTGTACTTGTAATAACCCGGAAATCTGGGCCAATTTAAATTTTTTATTTTGGCAATTTTAGCGAATTTTGATTATTTAAAATGAATTATTTTAAATAATATCGACGAGAAATTTATTTTGAATAGAATTCGAACATATGTATTATACAGTTCGTCGTTAGAATATAAATAATTATTTATATTTATATTTATAAAAGGAATTGAAAATGGCGCGGTAGTTCGATAATTCGATTTCAAACCTCAATTGAATGTACCGGGTGCAAAATAAACCGGATTTTAGCGAAACCAAAAATAATAGGATCTATTTGAGAATATATTTCCAACGAATCCGAAAAATCGAAATTTCATAGTGGGGATAAAAAGTTATGCCCAGTTGAAAATTCAGAATATTCGCTATGGAATTCAGGCCCTTAAAAATGGAAATTTTGCAAACGATCTCGGATTTCGTCGAAACCACTTTTGTTGGATCCATGATGTCAAGTTATTGCTAGATTCCAAATTTCATAATTTTTTGAATCAATATGTGAGCGTGGTAAAGGAAAACGTGTTTGACCAGTTTCAGTTGATTTTAATCGACTGGAAAATGACCATTTTTCAAATGGTCTCAGAATTCGATGAAACTAGTTTTGTTAGGACCGTATCGTCAATACGCAGCTAGAAAATATTTTTCTGGGATTTTTCGGGTTAGTATGTGACCCCAGTAAATTGAAATGCGCGTTCAAATTCCATATAAAGAGTTATATGTTGATTTTGACGAAAACTGATCGAAACGATCGAATCAGCTTACGATACATATCCCATTGTGTTCGGAATGGGGGTAATTAGCAATGGACGACAAGCGGTGGGCCTCGTTTAGAGTTCGAAAATAAAAGTTGCTTTTTGAAATCAATAAATAATTAAATATATATATTTTATATAAACCCCCCCATTCCCTCTTCTTTCTCTCCGTTGACCAGTTTACAATAGAAATAAAAAAAAACCCTCGACATCGTTTGAACCCGCGCCGCCCATCGAAGCCTTCCCCCGTCGCCGGACCTCGACGCTACCCATCCCAGTCGCGCCTCCACCTCTCCCTTCCCCCTCCGCTCCTCCCTTCTCCTCCTCTCTCATCTGTCGCTCGAACCCCACGCCCCCTGACCAAATCACCACGCCCTGGCCACCTGAACGCCGCCGCCGACCACCAGCGTCGTCACCGACCCCCTGCGCCTCTCCTCTTCAAATAACAGTAAGTATTTATTTTATTTTAGTTATTTTATTTCAGTTTTTTTTTGTGTAATAACTTTTAGTATAAAAAAAACTAATTTCTCTACCATATAAAAACTGATTTTTTTAAATAGAAAAGATTAGATTTTTAAAATAGAAAAGATACGATTTTTAGCGGTGTAAAAATAGAATTTTTATCTATATAGTAGTAGTATAAAAATGTGATTTTTATACACATGACAACAAAGTAAAAATTTGATTTTTATATATTGAATAGCAAAGTAAAAATTCAATTTTTATATATTGAATAGCAAAGTAAAAAATTCGATTTTTATATATTGAATAGCAAAGTAAAAAATTCGATTTTTATATATTGAATAGCAAAGTAAAAATTCAATTTTTATATATTGAATAGCAAAGTAAATATTCGATTTTTATATATTGAATAGCAAAGTAAAAATTCGATTTTTATATATTGAATAGCAAAGTAAAAAATTCGATTTTTATATATTGAATAGCAAAGTAAAAATTCAATTTTTATATATTGAATAGCGGTATAAAAATGTGATTTTTATCTATTGAAATGAAGCGATAAAAATATAATTTTATTTGAACAGCGTGAAAAGACTGCAATGGAATTTCAGTCAAATCCAGACAGTTCAGCAGTTCAAAAGCAAAGCCCAGCGGAGTGGAACCCTCAGTGAGAACTTCTCACCTTTTAATTTAATTTTCTAGTTAAAATATATGCTACGATGCAGACGGTGTTTAGTAGCACCCGACACCCATCGTCCACAGACCATGGACGGCTTGTATGCTTGTTTGTTTGATTTTGATGTGTAGTTGATTGTGTGATGTGAAGTGAAATGAAATAAAACATTTATATAGTTGAAATAAAATATTTTATAGTGGAAAATATTTTATAGTTAAAAATAGAATTTTTAACGTGTATATGAAATGAAATAAATAAATATAAACAAATCGGACGATTTGTTTATATACACACATTTGACTGATATTGATTGGGACGGTAAATTTTACACATCGCCTGACTGCACAAATAAAATCTGTGTTTGATGGTTTGAAACCCCACATGGGTATTGGGATGATATTTGACGTACACTAATCCCGATTGTTTAGTTGTATGTCGATCGATTGATTGACAGGCTGTTATAAGCGTTACATATTTATATTTGATGCTTATACAGTGTAGAATGCACTATGGATGATGGTTGATTATTCATCGTTGTTATTGTATACATGTGTTGTAGAAAATCCATATAATTAACATTATATGGTAATTGATTGGGCCTCATTCTAGTTTTGAAATAGAAATATTTGAAAAAGAAATATTTGAATAGAAATATTTGAAAAGGAAATATTTGAAATAGAATATTTGAAAATAGAAATATATGAAGCCGTGTTGATTGGATTTACGCCATTTTGACGTGAACGATATTCATATCGATTTTATTCATTTTATAATGAATATCGAAAGTGATTTCAAAATCTGATATTTCGAAACGAATTGAAATTGAATATAAAATGAATTCGAATTGAAATTGAATAGAATTGAATTTGAATAGAAAACGAATTCGATTTGAATAGAAATGAATTTGAACAGTAATTGAATAGAATTGAATTCGAATTAAATTGAATTGGTATTGATTTTTGGGTTTATCGTGAACAGTGTTTTAAATAACACTTATTCTTTAACCCGATAATTAATGAAATGTGATTTTGGGTTGTCGTGAACGGTATCTTCAATAATACTGTTCTTAGACCCAAAGGAGTTAAGAAAATCAGAAACTAACTGGAGGTTAGTTAAGCTGAATGGTTTCTAAGGTATTGATCTGATGTTGGTTTCGGCTTCGGGGTTAATACTTAGGGAACTGCTCACTTGCTAATTTACGGTTAGGGACTGATTGAAATGTGATGTGATTTTGGGTTTATCGTGAACCGTGTTTTAAATGACACTGATTCTTTAACCCAGTTAAAGATTAAAACTAAGTGGAGTTTTAATGAATCTTTAATTAGAGTGAAAAGATCGAGAATGGAGTATCACCAGTTTTGCTCCGGGCGATAGTTAAATCTTTAATTAGATTTGAACGTGAAATGGTAATTAAATTTACCGATAACACCGTGGTGTTAGGTATGAAGTATTACCAGTTTTACTTCATGGGATGAATAGGTTGGGGTTGGGAAATTAAAACAAGTGATTACTTCGGTAAGGTTCGTTAATCCCGACTTGTTTGAATTGATATTCAAAGAAAGATTAAAGAATAAATTTAAAGGATTTATCTTTGATAAAATTAATGGGAACCTTTCTCTGTGAATGTGAAATTTAGAAACTAACTGTCGGTTAGTTAAGCAGAATGGTTTTCTGGATATTGATCTGATGTTGGTTTCGGCCGTCGGGGTTAATATTTGGGGAATTATTCTCTTGATTAATTACGGTTAGTGACTGATGAATTGGAATGAGGTGTATGTTGTGTTTGTGTAACACTTGTTTATAATATACGCGAGTTATCCGGAAAGACCGGGTTTATCCCATTCTGAATAACTGATACGACGCTAAGTCGAAGATGAAGACGATGGTCGAAGACCGGAGGTCTTCACGTCATTTGGGTGATTACTGATGATCTTGATTGGGATGTACACCCAAGAAGATGGAAGCAGTTGGTGATCATCCAGACGTACTTGGAGATCGATGGATATGCGGGGTACTAGGTGCCTCCGGTTTCGTTCAGACCCAGAACGGACTTGTAAATGGACTGTGTGTCTGACATGGGATTTCAGTCTGTGTGATTGATTTCTATTAAATATATATCTGTTTGGCGGCGGAGAATTTATTCTCTTGCTTAACGCCCTTCTCTGAGACGTACGAGCTCAGGGGTTATATATTGATGGGTATCAAACGCATGGAGTGAATTGCCTGTGTGGCATGCTTAAGTGGCAAATGATCAAGGCTTCTGTTGAAAAGCAAAGTCTTGTGGTTGATGATCAAAGCACGACCTGTGTGGTGTAGCTTTGTGTAACGTAGATTCGCGAGCCTCACACCCCGGTGTGAACCAAAACGGGAGAGGACGTCAGGGAGGGCATGCGTTTCTTTCTAGCTAGAAGTGGCGTCAGTGGTTTTACACGCCCTGACGAGTTTGACTTATGTGGTTGTTGTTGTTGCGAGGCGCCTCGGTTTGATCGGACGATCGGGGTCCGATGGAGTCATTCATTGGCTCATTTACGCCCCATAGGGCGGGGAAACGCATATTCAGGGTTTAAGTTTAATCCACATCGGTGGACTGGCCCTGAGGATCCAAGGGTCACCCGAGCTCTGATCCTGAGACACGGGCTAGAGCGTCTCGAATCGGTTGAGGACTATCTTTTGCCTCGGTTCACAGATGGAAATCCAATTTCCAAATACGTGATTTTGCGGTTTTAATTGTAGAACTAGTATGGCGACATGATATATGGTACCCATGCCGTCTATGATTGATACTTATGATTTGGAATTATTTTATACATTATGCACTTGTAATAGTATCAAATGATTTGTTTTAAACGTACTAAGCATATTTGGCTATTATAAGGAAAAACCCTATCCCCCGGCTTGCGTTGCATTGTGTGATAGGACCTGGGTCTTATAATAGCTTCATTTTTCTTTATTTAGCATTGCGTTGTTTGTTATATACACTGGTATTCTTGGGAGGAAACCCGTTCCATGTTATACGGCATGGTCCCTTGATTTTCTTAACTTTAAAAATAAAGATTAATAACTGTTTTAGTTCTCACACCAGTCCCATGACTGACCTGGAGTTTATTGTTTTGACCTAAACTCTGGGTGCCCTTATTTTGACACGGGCAGCTAGTAGTTTTGGTTTTGCAAATTTATATTCACAGGATCTTGGTTTACAGCTGGAACGATATCCGGAAAGCTTTGTATCCATATATCTCTTCTAGTCATGTATTGTATTATTTTCCGCTGCTATGTAATGTATTGTAATCTCTGATATTTTCTGTTGTGTAATATTCATTTATACTCTATATATTCTTATATTCTGATGGAATTGTTGTAATAAATAATGAAATGTTCTTCCGTCTGCGTTCTATTTTGTCGTGTTCTCAAAACAATCAGGCGTTTTGAACGGTCTAGATAGGTTTAGCGACTAATTCGGATCGAGCGAAATTCCTTGTTGTCACAGTTGGTATCAGAGCTTTGGTTTACAAAGCTCAGAGAACAAGACACACTAGAACCATAAGATAGAACTCATCAGATATTGGATTAGTAATATCCAATGGGGATGACTCGTTAGAGATGGGATCAGTAGTATCCTAGAACGAGTGTGAAGAGTATATTTTTGAAAATGAGAACAAATTTTGTTTTGAAAATTTAAATCAACTATTCATATTTGATTATTTATTTTAAATTGATTTGGAAAATCCAATATATAATGATTTTGCATATGCGTCTTGCAAACGTGTATTCGAAGTTTTAATATACTGAATAGTTATAGAATCATACTCTAGTTGCCCAGGGATAATTCTGGTGATGGGGCACCGTCGCCAGTATTTATTTTCAAGTAACGGAAGTGAGATTTCTATATTTCCATTAGACTGGTGTGAGAACCGAAATTAGATAGGGCCTATCATTGTGAATTGGCATCAAACACATGATTTTTTGTATATGTATCAAAATTATGAATTTGAAACGTTAATCCACTAATTGATTGATGTTTGTGTTATTTGTTTATTTGTTTGATAATTTTGAACCATTACGCCTAATTGTAGCAAATATTGAATTGTATTGAAAATTGGTCGCATTTGCTTGCATATACATGTACTTACATTGAACAGGTCATAGCAAAGAGGCTAGAGCAGAAGAATAAAATTGTTTGCCCGACAAATAGGTACATGTTTATCATAATTTACTATTTTGTTTGGGTGATGATGATTTTATGAGCCGATTGGCTAGCCGCTTGTCTTTTTCTTTTTCTTTTTGATATCAGAGGGCCTGTATGGCAATTTCGGGATTTTCCCGTGCTCCCAGTGCAGGGGAGGTTATGGCGAAATTTTTCGAAAACTTACGGTGTTAGCCAAATTTTTGAAAAATTTGAAAAGTTCTTAGAAACTGAAAAGTTGAAGGACTTAATCCGTAGTCAAAACACTGGAAGTTGAGTTGAATTGTTAAATAACTTTCGCCTTCGTTCCTTTTCGGGGACGAAAAGTTTTAAGTGGGGGAGATTGTAATAACCCGGAAATCTGGGCCAATTTAAAATTTTTATTTTGGAAATTTTAGCGAATTTTGATTATTTAAAATGAATTATTTTAAATAATATCGACGAGAAATTTATTTTGAATAGAATTCGAACGTATATATTATATAGTTCGTCGTTAGAATATAAATAATTATTTATATTTATAAAAGGAATTGAAAATGGCGCGGTAGTTCGATAATTCGATTTCAAACCTCAATTGAATGTACCGGGTGCAAAATAAACCGGATTTTAGCGAAACCAAAAATAATAGGATCTATTTGAGAATATCTTTCCAACGAATCCAAAAAATAGAAATTTCATAGTGGGGATAAAAAGTTATGCCCAGTTGTAAATTCAGAATAGTCGCTATGGAATTAAGGCCCTTGAAAATGGAAATTTTGCAAACGACCTCGGATTTCGACGAAACCACTTTTGTTGGATCCGTGATGTCAAGTTATTGCTAGATTCCAAATTTCATAATTTTTCGAATCAATATGTGAGCGTGGAAAAGGAAAACGCGTTTGACCAGTTTTAGTTGATTTTAATCGACTGGAAAATGGCCATTTTTCAAATCGTCTCAGAATTCGACGAAACTAGTTTTGTTAGGAACGTATCGTCAATACGAAGCTAGAAAATATTTTTCTGGGATTTTTCGAGTTAGTATGTGACCTCAGTAAATTAAAATACGCGTTCAAATTCAATATATAGAGTTATATGTTGATTTTGACGAAAACTGATCGAAACGATCGAATCAGCTTACGATACATATCCAATTGTGTTCGGAATGGGGGTAATTAGCTATGGACGACAGGCGGTGGGCCTCGTTTAGAGTTCGAAAATAAAAGTTGCTTTTTGAAATCAATAAATAATTAAATATATATATTTTATATAAACCCCCCCATTCCCTCTTCTTTCTCTCCGTTGACCAGTTTACAATAGAAAAAAAAACCCTCGACATCGTTTGAACCCGCGCCGCCCATCGAAGCCTTCCCCCGTCGCGGGACCTCGCCGCCACCCATCCCAGTCGCGCCTCCACCTCTCCCTTCCCCCTCCGTTCCTCCCTTCCCCTCCTCTCTCCTCTGTCGCTCGAACCCCGTGCCCCCTGTAACACCCCGCAAATTCTATAACTGTGAAATTAACAAATTAAAGTATAATTAATTTGAAATCAAAGAACTAAGGGAAACGGGATACGCCATTGCGTTCGTCTCGGAAAAATACGCGAAATAGAGTCCGAGTTTTCGAAAAACGGAGTCCGTATGAAGAAGATATGGCCTTCAGAAGTTTCTGAATTAAGTTTAAAATTCAAACATAATAAAATAGTTTTAAATTAAAAGTGGGGCCCAATGGGCCAGGGCGGAAGAACACCCGCCTCACGCACCCAGGTCGACTGGGCTGTCGACCTGGTCTAACCAGGTCGACAGGGCTGTCGACAGGGGTGTCGACCTGGTCCAGAGCCAGGTCGAGCCCAGTCTAACCCGGCTGGCCTATTCTCTGTTGGTCGATTTTCTGTGGTCTGCTTTGTCATTAGGGCTAGGTGGCAGGCTCTAATTGGTCTCTCCTTAGGATGAATGGCTACGATCAATCCAAGCAACATCAATGGTCCTAATCAGTTCATAACCTCTATATAAACAACCCTAGACTAAACCCTAATCTATTCATTCAAAAATAAGAACAAAGCCGCCATGTTGCTGAGGAACGACTAGGGGTAGCCACCAAATTGGAGAGGGGATTAGGAGGCAAATTCTAAGGCATAAAGCAACTCAATCAAATCAAAACCGCATCTTCAAATCCCTAAATTAGAGAATTCGCCACACCATTGTAAGTAGAGTATTACTTTGGTATGAACAAATGATTGTGTAGATATGTAGACTTCATTTGTGGCGATAAAGTAATTCATATTTGTGCGTTGGAATATTGTATACGTTTGGATATTCTTGAATTATGTTATTCATGTTATAAAGAACTACATGCGGTAGTTCTATGCAAGTATACGTTTGGAATATTTCGCAAATTATGTAATCCATGTTGAAGCTACATGTATGTAGTTGATTTAAATTCATGCAAGTTTGGGGCTTTGCTACTATGCCATCATAATGTGTATTTTTATACAAACGTCATTTTTATGAAGTAATTGGAATAGGTTTGGGTTATCATAATCCATATGAAATTATGTTGAAAATTGGGCATCATGTATTAAGCCATGCTTTTGTACTAGAAAACCTATTTGCAAACTTATGAATATGGCTAGGCTATGAATGATATTTGGCATAATTGAAATCCATGATTAAGTCTATCTTGTTTACAAGAATTATATGATGACATATGTGGTACATAGCTAGGTTAGATTCAAAAATCCCTTTTTGCAAGTTTACATGACTAAAGTAAAAATCATGATTTCATGTTAGAAACATTTATGCCATGGTTATGTGAACAAATTTAATTATACTTTAGTATTAGTCACAAAAGTAGACACCTTTGTAAGCATGTAGTAGTCTTATGAACATGATTTGCTTATGTTTGACATTATGCCTAAATAAAAATATAGGTTCATGTTGTAGTTATGACTATGTGATTTTACATGCTTTGATTCATGTCACCTATGTTTTATGACCAAAGTATATGTTACCACTATGCAAGTACACCAGTTTCTATTTTGTATTTCCAACGTCATATTGCAAGTTCATGCGCTCACATTCCCCTTTTTGGTGTATGTAATCACGCTTTAAGCCTCCCCTTTTCGCATGGCTAAATTGGGCTTTAAAAGGCTAAGCCCAATATATATATAATAAACGGACGTGTAAAACGGGGGAAAATAACGTTGGGTTAAAATTACTAATGAATAAAAATATAAAATAGAAGGGCCCAAATTCAAGTATGGGTTGGGCCCATGATTGGTGTAACCTTTACACCATTAACTTAATAATGGGCCGCAAATATTTACATATAAGAAAATAAAGAAGAAAGACAAAATATGTAAATGTAGAACATACGATGTGTTTAACCCGAGGTTGGATTGAGTTGTGATGTAAACCTGCCCGGAACCGCCCGGCTGTCCAGTAGTCACAACAATACCTATCCAATGTGAGAGGTTAAACATGGAGCCCAATAAGGACCCGAGGTTAGACTGAGTTGTGGCGTAAGACTGCCCGGAACCAACCGGCAACAGGCAGCCACAACAATACCTGTCTAATGTGAGAGGTCAGGGCCTTAATAAGACAATTAAGGCTGAGTCAGGATTGTTAGGATTAAGTGAACTAAAGACTTAATCAAAATGGAACATGCTAAACTAAACGGACTGGTGGGGTTAGGTTAGGAAACACTTAACCAACTTAGCATGTTGGCTAGAGATAGAAAACCTAGTAACGGGGGACCCTTTTCAGCAGTAACCCTAGAAGGTGTATCAGGAAACCCTGAAACTAGGCAGGGTGGGGCACGATTACTGGGCTGATTGTAAGAGGTCAAATCGACGGCGGTGGTGTAGCAGTGTAGGTTCTAACGGGGTGCGGGCGTGCACACACTCCGGCGCAGAAAAATAAGGCACTGGACACCAGTAGCATACCTGTGCACTCTAAGGTTGTGTCGGGCCGCCACCATGGGACTTGATACACCCCATGGTGGGACCAGCATAGGTAACTACAACATCGGGGGCCGTAAGACACATGTAACTATGCGAGTAGGAGCCGATCATCATAGAATGGATCACATCACCCTGATTATGGGGTGCCAGTTGGAAACTAGTTTGTATGGGTTCAGAGATTAGCATGGGGTACGATAGTATATTCGACCCTAGACAACTTAACCAAGTTTATAGTGCTTGCCCACTTCTTGCTTATACTTATCATACCCAGTTCTTTATTCATAGACAAAATAGTACTAGACTTACTCAGGCTTTATGTCTGACTCTACTTTTCTTTCGTCTTCTTTTCTTCCGTCCCCCCCCCCCCCAGGTCCACAGGGAGGGAACACAGCAGCTTGACCAACCTTAACATCCAGCTTGAAGAAGAGAAATGTGTTGCTTGGACCTTTTCATTTTGAACTATGGCTTTGGACAATCACTATGGGGGCTTTTGCAGTTTATCTATGTTTTATTTATGCTTCTTTAAATAATGTACTCAAGACAGATTATGAAAATGTTATGTTATGTTTTTGGAAAGGATGTAAGACAATCATGGTGATGTTTTGTAACACGTATTTGCTTTTATGAAATAAAAGTTTGTTGTTCTTCCGCTGTTTACAAATATGTGTTCCTATATCTGTCTTGTATATCTGTGACTTATACTTATAAACCTCCACCAAAATTAGGGCATTCCCTTTGAGAGTGACCCTAACAGAAGTATTTATACCTCGCTGTTGCAGAGGTGGCGCTTCCAGCACATGAACCTGTGCCCCTGGGGTGGATCCAACCCTCTGCCCCTGTCCTCGTTTCTTTGGGCAGTCCTTAGCCCTGTGGCCTGTCTCACCACAAGAAAAGCACCCACCATTCTCCTTGGCCTTCTTTTTCCGGCAGTCCTTTACTAAGTGCCCCACTTTGCCACAGAAATTGCACTTCCTCTTCTCTTTGTTGCCTTTCCCGCCCTTCTTAAAGTCTGTCTTCTTAGGCTGCAAACCATCTTTCTTCCCTTGAGTGCTTTCTGCCTTTGTCTATGATCTGTGTGGGATTGAAAATCTCTATTCTAAGTGTAGAATTTCAATGTAGTGCCTTTGTTTTGGGCTTTTCGGGTTATGGTTTGATTTTGGGTATGGATTGGCTATCCAGTAATGGGGCCATCCTTGATTGTGAGAAAAGGGTTGTTAGGCTCCTAACCCAGCTCGGTAATACTTTGGAAGTTTCTTGTAATCCCTCGTATGCGGTTATGCTTAGTTATCTTGAATCGCTAGTTGCCTCCGTTGAAAATTTGCAATCAGTTAGAGTGGTCCGGGAATATCCGGATGTCTTCGAAGAGGTGAAGGGCTTGCCTCCGAAGCGGGAAATAGACTTCCGTATATATCTTGTAGATAATGCAAAGCCCGTTGCGTTGCCCGTTAGACATATGGCTCCACGAGAAAGGAAAGAGCTCAGTAAACAAATTAAAGAGCTTCTAGAAAAGGGGTTCATTAGGAGGAGCATTTCAGAATGGGGCGCTCCAGTGGTGTTCGCTACAAAGGCGGATGGTTCACTTCGTCTATGTGTTGACTATAGGGAGCTCAACAAGCTAACGAAAAAGAATAGGCACCCTCTCCCTAGAATTGACGATTTGTTTGACCAGCTTGTAGGAGCGTCTGTTTTCTCCCAACTCGATTTAGCAACCGGTTTTCATCAGCTAAGGGTGGCTGAAGATAGCATCGATAAAACGGCGTTCAGAACCCCAGACGGCTTCTTTGAATGGCTTGTCATGCCTTTCGGCTTGACAAATGCACCTGCTTACTTCGTGGACCTGATGAGTAGGGTATTTAGAGATTTCCTCAACAAATTCGTAGTAGTCTTCGTAGATGATATCCTTATCTTCTCAAAGAGTGAAGAGGAACATGCTCAGCACTTAAGGGCAATCATGGAAACTTTGCGAGTCCATCAACTAAAAGCCAAATTCTCCAAATGCCACTTTTGGAGAGAAGAGGTGAGGTTCCTTGGGCACATAGTATCCAAACAAGGATTAGCAGTGGACCCTGCTAAGGTAGTGGCGGTACAGGACTGGAAGACACCAAGGAATGCGACTGAGGTCCGAAGCTTTCTAGGGCTAGCGGGTTTCTATCGAAAGTTTATAAGGGATTTTGCGAAAATCTCAGCGCTGCTCACGAAATTGACCAAGAAGAATCTAGTGTTCAATTGGGACTTGGATTGCGAGTTTGCTTTCCAACGACTGAAAAGGGCTCTTACAACAGCCCCAGTTTTGACGCTGCCAGATGGGAGCAAGATGTTCACTGTTTATACGGATGCATGTGGGACAGGGCTAGGCGCCATCTTAATGCAAGAAGGAAGGGTAGTAGCTTATGGCGGGAGGCAGTTGAAGGTGCACGAAAAGAACTACCCAACCCACGATCTTGAGTTAGCCGCCATCGTCTTTGCACTCAAGTCTTGGCGACACTATCTCCTAGGTGAGAAGTTCGAGCTTTACACTGACCATAAATCGTTGAAATATCTTTTCTCGCAGAAGGATCTTAACTTGAGGCAACAAAGATGGATGCAGTTTCTTGCCTCGTACGATTTCGAAATCTCCTACACTCCGGGCAAAGGCAACGTAGTGGCAGACGCGTTGAGCCGAAAGAAATTGACCCTAAGCCCGTTGTTTGTTGAAAGACAAAGCCTAGAGTTTATAGCCAGCTTCGACTTTAGGCCCTCCTCCGATTTCGTACCGGGCTTGCTAGCATCTCTCGAAGTGCGCCCAACTTAAGTGGATTCAGTCGGGGCAGCACAACGCGAAGACCCCCAGCTTGTGGAAATGATTGATAGGCTAATTAGGGGTGAGACTTCAAGTCACCTCAACAGATACTCCATCGACGATAAGGGTTTACTAAGGCGAGACGGAAGACTATGCGTCCCACAGACAAAAGATTTAATAAAGAAGGTTCTCGAGGAAGCACATCACTCCAAGATGACGATACACCCAGGCGGAGATAAAATGTACAAAGACATAAAAAGGACTTTCTTCTGGAACGGCATGAAAAAGGACGTGGCAGAATTCGTTTCTAAGTGTATAGTGTGCCAACAGGTTAAGGCGGAACAGAAAAAGCCTGGCGGACTGTTACATCCTCTGGAGGTCCCGCAGTGGAAGTGGGATAGCATCTCAATGGACTTCGTCGATGGGCTGCCTAGGTCTAGGAGAGGCAACACTAGCATTTGGGTAATAGTGGATAGGCTTACTAAAAGCGCCCACTTTTTACCTGTCAAAGGTAAAAGAACTGCCTCATCCCTAGCATCACTTTACCTCAAGGAAATCGTTCGACTCCATGGAATACCATCTAGCATTATTAGTGACCGAGACCCCATCTTCCCCAGCGAATTTTGGCAGAGTCTGCAAGAAGCAGTAGGAACGCAATTATGCTTAAGCACAGCCTATCATCCCCAAACCGACGGCCAAACAGAGAGAGTGAACAGAGTTTTGGAAGACCTTTTAAGACTATGCGTCCTTGACTTCGGAGGGACATGGGAAGACCACCTTCCTTTGGTGGAATTTGCCTACAACAACAGCTATCAAGCAACCATCGGAATGGCGCCCTTCGAAGCTTTATATGGAAGACCGTGCCGATCGCCCACTTGTTGGTGGGAGTCTACAGACAAGCTCATACTTGGACCGGATATGATCCGAGAGACTTCAGAGAAAGTAGACTTAATACGAAGAAGGATGAAGACGGCGCAAGACAGACAAAAGTCCTATGCCGACAAGAGAAGGACCGACCTTGAATTTGAGGTTGGAGACAGAGTTTTTCTCAAGGTGTCACCGCTAAGAAATGTTGTTCGTTTTGGAACCACAGGAAAACTGGCACCAAGGTTCGTAGGGCCATTCCCTATCATCGAGAAAATTGGGAAAATGGCCTATAGGTTAGAGCTACCCGAGAAGTTGGCTGGAGTCCACAACGTTTTTCACGTTTCACATCTCCGAAAATGTCTACATGAGTCTGCTGAAGTGGTAGAGCCAAATATCCTCGAAGAGGCCGAAGTGGAACGCAAAGCAACCATAAGAAAAATTCCAACCCGCATATTAGGAACAGAAGAGAAGAAGCTACGCAACCGCGAAGTCAAGCTCGTCAAAGTTCAGTGGAGCGACGCCGAGGGAGATGCGACTTGGGAAACTGAAGCTAGAATACGCACTGCCTACCCTTTTCTGTTCGAGGGTACATCCTTGATCTTTCCTTTTCCTTAAGTTGCGCTTTTATCTATCTTTTTAGGTATATTTCCTCGACCTTATCTTTTAGGTAGAAACCCTTTGGATGGAAACATGTAATTGAAACATGTTATGGATGATGGTTGCAAGTGGTTACAAGTGATTGCTAGTGGTTGCTCGTGGTTGCATATACACACACAATCTAGGGTTTAGATCGGCTCAGTCACTTCATATTGCATATGCATATATGTTTGTATTCGTATATGGTTGAATTCTTATGTGTTGTCATATGGATGTTGCATTTGTATTGAATGACTGTGCACTCATGTAGAATCAAGAATAGGAAAATTTGCATACATAATGGATTCATGGCACTTACATAATTCGCATTAAGGAGGTCAACTGAATCAGTAGACCGCCTGATTTTGCATTAGATAAGTACATGTATACACACACACTTTGCATATGATCATGAAGCATTAGAAGTCTTTTAAGGACAATGGATGCTCGTGTTTGATGGATGAGTAGATGGATGATTGGATGTTAGGATATACATTCCTCCTAACTTGAAGATTTCGGGGACGAAATCCTTTTAAGTGGGGGAGAATGTAACACCCCGCAAATTCTATAACTGTGAAATTAACAAATTAAAGTATAATTAATTTGAAATCAAAGAACTAAGGGAAACGGGATACGCCATTGCGTTCGTCTCGGAAAAATACGCGAAATAGAGTCCGAGTTTTCGAAAAACGGAGTCCGTATGAAGAAGATATGGCCTTCGGAAGTTTCTGAATTAAGTTTAAAATTCAAACAGAATAAAATAGTTTTAAATTAAAAGTGGGGCCCAATGGGCCACGGCGGAAGAACACCCGCCTCACGCACCCAGGTCGACTGGGCTGTCGACCTGGTCTAACCAGGTCGACAGGCCTGTCGACAGGGCTGTCGACAGGGGTGTCGACCTGGTCCAGAGCCAGGTCGAGCCCAGTCTAACCCGGCTGGCCTATTCTCTGTTGGTCGATTTTCTGTGGTCTGCTTTGTCATTAGGGCTAGGTGGCAGGCTCTAATTGGTCTCTCCTTAGGATGAATGGCTACGATCAATCCAAACAACATCAATGGTCCTAATCAGTTCATAACCTCTATATAAACAACCCTAGACTAAACCCTAATCTATTCATTCAAAAATAAGAACAAAGCCGCCATGTTGCTGAGGAACGACTAGGGGTAGCCACCAAATTGGAGAGGGGATTAGGAGGCAAATTCTAAGGCATAAAGCAACTCAATCAAATCAAAACCGCATCTTCAAATCCCTAAATTAGAGAATTCGCCACACCATTGTAAGTAGAGTATTACTTTGGTATGAACAAATGATTGTGTAGATATGTAGACTTGATTTGTGGCGATAAAGTAATTCATATTTGTGCGTTGGAATATTGTATACGTTTGGATATTCTTGAATTATGTTATTCATGTTATAAAGAACTACATGCGGTAGTTCTATGCAAGTATACGTTTGGAATATTTCGCAAATTATGTAATCCATGTTGAAGCTACATGTATGTAGTTGATTTAAATTCATGCAAGTTTGGGGCTTTGCTACTATGCCATCATAATGTGTATTTTTATACAAACGTCATTTTTATGAAGTAATTGGAATAGGTTTGGGTTATCATAATCCATATGAAATTATGTTGAAAATTGGGCATCATGTATTAAGCCATGCTTTTGTACTAGAAAACCTATTTGCAAACTTATGAATATGGCTAGGCTATGAATGATATTTGGCATAATTGAAATCCATGATTAAGTCTATCTTGTTTACAAGAATTATATGATGACATATGTGGTACATAGCTAGGTTAGATTCAAAAATCCCTTTTTGCAAGTTTACATGACTAAAGTAAAAAATCATGATTTCATGTTAGAAACATTTATGCCATGGTTATGTGAACAAATTTAATTATACTTTAGTATTAGTCACAAAAGTAGACACCTTTGTAAGCATGTAGTAGTCTTATGAACATGATTTGCTTATGTTTGACATTATGCCTAAATAAAAATATAGGTTCATGTTGTAGTTATGACTATGTGATTTTACATGCTTTGATTCATGTCACCTATGTTTTATGACCAAAGTATATGTTACCACTATGCAAGTACACCGGTTTCTATTTTGTATTTCCAACGTCATATTGCAAGTTCATGCGCTCACATTCCCCTTTTTGGTGTATGTAATCACGCTTTAAGCCTCCCCTTTTCGCATGGCTAAATTGGGTTTTAAAAGGCTAAGCCCAATATATATATAATAAACGGACGTGTAAAACGGGGGAAAATAACGTTGGGTTAAAATTACTAATGAATAAAAATATAAAATAGAAGGGCCCAAATTCAAGTATGGGTTGGGCCCATGATTGGTGTAACCTTTACACCATTAACTTAATAATGGGCCGCAAATATTTACATATAAGAAAATAAAGAAGAAAGACAAAATATGTAAATGTAGAACATACGATGTGTTTAACCCGAGGTTGGATTGAGTTGTGATGTAAACCTGCCCGGAACCGCCCGGCTGTCCAGTAGTCACAACAATACCTATCCAATGTGAGAGGTTAAACATGGAGCCCAATAAGGACCCGAGGTTAGACTGAGTTGTGGCGTAAGACTGCCCGGAACCAACCGGCAACAGGCAGCCACAACAATACCTGTCTAATGTGAGAGGTCAGGGCCTTAATAAGACAATTAAGGCTGAGTCAGGATTGTTAGGATTAAGTGAACTAAAGACTTAATCAAAATGGAACATGCTAAACTAAACGGACTGGTGGGGTTAGGTTAGGAAACACTTAACCAACTTAGCATGTTGGCTAGAGATAGAAAACCTAGTAACGGGGGACCCTTTTCAGCAGTAACCCTAGAAGGTGTATCAGGAAACCCTGAAACTAGGCAGGGTGGGGCACGATTACTGGGCTGATTGTAAGAGGTCAAATCGACGACGGTGGTGTAGCAGTGTAGGTTCTAACGGGGTGCGGGCGTGCACACACTCCGGCGCAGAAAAATAAGGCACTGGACACCAGTAGCATACCTGTGCACTCTAAGGTTGTGTCGGGCCGCCACCATGGGACTTGATACACCCCATGGTGGGACCAGCATAGGTAACTACAACATCGGGGGCCGTAAGACACATGTAACTATGCGAGTAGGAGCCGATCATCATAGAATGGATCACATCACCCTGATTATGGGGTGCCAGTTGGAAACTAGTTTGTATGGGTTCAGAGATTAGCATGGGGTACGATAGTATATTCGACCCTAGACAACTTAACCAAGTTTATAGTGCTTGCCCACTTCTTGCTTATACTTATCATACCCAGTTCTTTATTCATAGACAAAATAGTACTAGACTTACTCAGGCTTTATGTCTGACTCTACTTTTCTTTCGTCTTCTTTTCTTCCGTTTCCCCCCCCCCCCCCAGGTCCACAGGGAGGGAACACAGCAGCTTGACCAGCCTTAACATCCAGCTTGAAGAAGAGAAATGTGTTGCTTGGACCTTTTCATTTTGAACTATGGCTTTGGACAATCACTATGGGGGCTTTTGCAGTTTATCTATGTTTTATTTATGCTTCTTTAAATAATGTACTCAAGACAGATTATGAAAATGTTATGTTATGTTTTTGGAAAGGATGTAAGACAATCATGGTGATGTTTTGTAACACGTATTTGCTTTTATGAAATAAAAGTTTGTTGTTCTTCCGCTGTTTACAAATATGTGTTCCTATATCTGTCTTGTATATCTGTGACTTATACTTATAAACCTCCACCAAAATTAGGGCATTCCCTTTGAGAGTGACCCTAACAGAAGTATTTATACCTCGCTGTTGCAGAGGTGGCGCTTCCAGCACATGAACCTATGCCCCTGGGGTGGATCCAGCCCTCTGCCCCTGTCCTCGTTTCTTTGGGCAGTCCTTAGCCCTGTGGCCTGTCTCACCACAAGAAAAGCACCCACCATTCTCCTTGGCCTTCTTTTTCCGGCAGTCCTTTACTAAGTGCCCCACTTTGCCACAGAAATTGCACTTCCTCTTCTCTTTGTTGCCTTTCTCGCCCTTCTTAAAGTCTGTCTTCTTAGGCTGCAAACCATCTTTCTTCCCTTGAGAGCTTTCTGCCTTTGTCTATGATCTGTGTGGGATTGAAAATCTCTATTCTAAGTGTAGAATTTCAATGTAGTGCCTTTGTTTTGGGCTTTTCGGGTTATGGTTTGATTTTGGGTATGGATTGGCTATCCAGTAATGGGGCCATCCTTGATTGTGAGAAAAGGGTTGTTAGGCTCCTAACCCAGCTCGGTAATACTTTGGAAGTTTCTTGTAATCCCTCGTATGCGGTTATGCTTAGTTATCTTGAATCGCTAGATGCCTCCGTTGAAAATTTGCAATCAGTTAGAGTGGTCCGGGAATATCCGGATGTCTTCGAAGAGGTGAAGGGCTTGCCTCTGAAGCGGGAAATAGACTTCCGTATATATTTTGTAGATAATGCAAAGCCCGTTGCGTTGCCCGTTAGACATATGGCTCCACGAGAAAGGAAAGAGCTCAGTAAACAAATTAAAGAGCTTCTAGAAAAGGGGTTCATTAGGAGGAGCATTTCAGAATGGGGCGCTCCAGTGGTGTTCGCTACAAAGGCGGATGGTTCACTTCGTCTATGTGTTGACTATAGGGAGCTCAACAAGCTAACGAAAAAGAATAGGCACCCTCTCCTTAGAATTGACGATTTGTTTGACCAGCTTGTAGGAGCGTCTGTTTTCTCCCAACTCGATTTAGCAACCGGTTTTCATCAGCTAAGGGTGGCTGAAGATAGCATCGATAAAACGGCGTTCAGAACCCCAGACAGCTTCTTTGAATGGCTTGTCATGCCTTTCGGCTTGACAAATGCACCTGCTTACTTCGTGGACCTGATGAGTAGGGTATTTAGAGATTTCCTCAACAAATTCGTAGTAGTCTTCGTAGATGATATCCTTATCTTCTCAAAGAGTGAAGAGGAACATGCTCAGCACTTAAGGGCAATCATGGAAACTTTGCGAGTCCATTAACTAAAAGCCAAATTCTCCAAATGCCACTTTTGGAGAGAAGAGGTGAGGTTCCTTGGGCACATAGTATCCAAACAAGGATTAGCAGTGGACCCTGCTAAGGTAGTGGCGGTACAGGACTGGAAGACACCAAGGAATGCGACTGAGGTCCGAAGCTTTCTAGGGCTAGCGGGTTTCTATCGAAAGTTTATAAGGGATTTTGCGAAAATCTCAGCGCCGCTCACGAAATTGACCAAGAAGAATCTAGTGTTCAATTGGGACTTGGATTGCGAGTTTGCTTTCCAACGACTGAAAAGGCTCTTACAACAACCCCAGTTTTGACGCTGCCAGATGGGAGCAAGATGTTCACTGTTTATACGGATGCATGTGGGACAGGGCTAGGCGCCGTCTTAATGCAAGAAGGAAGGGTAGTAGCTTATTGCGGGAGGCAGTTGAAGGTGCACGAAAAGAACTACCCAACCCACGATCTTGAGTTAGCCGCCATCGTCTTTGCACTCAAGTCTTGGCGACACTATCTCCTAGGTGAGAAGTTCGAGCTTTACACTGACCATAAATCGTTGAAATATCTTTTCTCGCAGAAGGATCTTAACTTGAGGCAACAAAGATGGATGGAGTTTCTTGCCTCGTACGATTTCGAAATCTCCTACACTCCGGGCAAAGGCAACGTAGTGGCAGACGCGTTGAGCCGAAAGAAATTGACCCTAAGCCCGTTGTTTGTTGAAAGACAAAGCCTAGAGTTTATAGCCAGCTTCGACTTTAGGCCCTCCTCCGATTTCGTACCGGGCTTGCTAGCATCTCTCGAAGTGCGCCCAACTTTAGTGGATTCAGTCGGGGCAGCACAACGCGAAGACCCTCAGCTTGTGGAAATGATTGATAGGCTAATTAGGGGTGAGACTTCAAGTCACCTCAACAGATACTCCATCGACGATAAGGGTTTACTAAGGCGAGACGGAAGACTATGCGTCCCGCAGACAAAAGATTTAATAAAGAAGGTTCTCGAGGAAGCAAATCACTCCAAGATGACGATACACCCAGGCGGAGATAAAATGTACAAAGACATAAAAAGGACTTTCTTCTGGAACGGCATGAAAAAGGACGTGGCAGAATTCGTTTCTAAGTGTATAGTGTGCCAACAGGTTAAGGCGGAACAGAAAAAGCCTGGCAGACTGTTACATCCTCTGGAGGTCCCGCAGTGGAAGTGGGATAGCATCTCAATGGACTTCATCGATGGGCTGCCTAGGTCTAGGAGAGGCAACACTAGCATTTGGGTAATAGTGGATAGGCTTACTAAAAGCGCCCACTTTTTACCTGTCAAAGGTAAAAGAACTGCCTCATCCCTAGCATCACTTTACCTCAAGGAAATCGTTCGACTCCATGGAATACCATCTAGCATTATTAGTGACCGAGACCCCATCTTCACCAGCGAATTTTGGCAGAGTCTGCAAGAAGCAGTAGGAACGCAATTATGCTTAAGCACAGCCTATCATCCCCAAACCGACGGCCAAACAGAGAGAGTGAACAGAGTTTTGGAAGACCTTTTAAGACTATGCGTCCTTGACTTCGGAGGGACATGGGAAGACCACCTTCCTTTGGTGGAATTTGCCTACAACAACAGCTATCAAGCAACCATCGGAATGGCGCCCTTCGAAGCTTTATATGGAAGACCGTGCCGATCGCCCACTTGTTGGTGGGAGTCTACAGACAAGCTCATACTTGGACCGGATATGATCCGAGAGACTTCAGAGAAAGTAGACTTAATACGAAGAAGGATGAAGACGACCCAAGACAGACAAAAGTCCTATGCCGACAAGAGAAGGACCGACCTTGAATTTGAGGTTGGAGACAGAGTTTTTCTCAAGGTGTCACCGCTAAGAAATGTTGTTCGTTTTGGAACCACAGGAAAACTGGCACCAAGGTTCGTAGGGCCATTCTCTATCATCGAGAAAATTGGGAAAATGGCCTATAGGTTAGAGCTACCCGAGAAGTTGGCTGGAGTCCACAACGTTTTTCACGTTTCACATCTCCGAAAATGTCTACATGAGTCTGCTGAAGTGGTAGAGCCAAATATCCTCGAAGAGGCCGAAGTGGAACGCGAAGCAACCATAAGAAAAATTCCAACCCGCATATTAGGAACGGAAGAGAAGAAGCTACGCAACCGCGAAGTCAAGCTCGTCAAAGTTCAGTGGAGCGACGCCGAGGGAGACGCGACTTGGGAAACTGAAGCTAGAATACGCACTGCCTACCCTTTTCTGTTCGAGGGTACATCCTTGATCTTTCCTTTTCCTTAAGTTGCGCTTTTATCTATCTTTTTAGGTATATTTCCTCGACCTTATCTTTTAGGTAGAAACCCTTTGGATGGAAACATGTAATTGAAACATGTTATGGATGATGGTTGCAAGTGGTTACAAGTGATTGCTAGTGGTTGCTCGTGGTTGCATATACACACACAATCTAGGGTTTAGATCAGCTCAGTCACTTCATATTGCATATGCATATATGTTTGTATTCGTATATGGTTGAATTCTTATGTGTTGTCATATGGATGTTGCATTTGTATTGAATGACTGTGCACTCGTGTAGAATCAAGAATAGGGAAATTTGCATACATAATGGATTCATGGCACTTACATAATTCGCATTAAGGAGGTCAACTGAATCAGTAGACCGCCTGATTTTGCATTAGATAAGTACATGTATACACACACACTTTGCATATGATCATGAAGCATTAGAAGTCTTTTAAGGACAATGGATGCTCATGTTTGATGGATGAGTAGATGGATGATTGGATGTTAGGATATACATTCCTCCTAACTTGAAGATTTCGGGGACGAAATCCTTTTAAGTGGGGGAGAATGTAACACCCCGCAAATTCTATAACTGTGAAATTAACAAATTAAAGTATAATTAATTTGAAATCAAAGAACTAAGGGAAACGGGATACGCCATTGCGTTCATCTCGGAAAAATACGCGAAATAGAGTCCGAGTTTTCGAAAAACGGAGTCCGTATGAAGAAGATATGGCCTTCGGAAGTTTCTGAATTAAGTTTAAAATTCAAACAGAATAAAATAGTTTTAAATTAAAAGTGGGGCCCAATGGGCCAGGGCGGAAGAACACCCGCCTCACGCACCCAGGTCGACTTGGCTGTCGACCTGGTCTAACCAGGTCGACAGGCATGTCGACAGGGCTGTCGACAGGGGTGTCGACCTGGTCCAGAGCCAGGTCGAGCCCAGTCTAACCCGACTGGCCTATTCTCTGTTGGTCGATTTTCTGTGGTCTGCTTTGTCATTAGGGCTAGGTGGCAGGCTCTAATTGGTCTCTCCTTAGGATGAATGGCTACGATCAATCCAAGCAACATCAATGGTCCTAATCAGTTCATAACCTCTATATAAACAACCCTAGACTAAACCCTAATCTATTCATTCAAAAATAAGAACAAAGCCGCCATGTTGCTGAGGAACGACTAGGGGTAGCCACCAAATTGGAGAGGGGATTAGGAGGCAAATTCTAAGGCATAAAGCAACTCAATCAAATCAAAACCGCATCTTCAAATCCCTAAATTAGAGAATTCGCCACACCATTGTAAGTAGAGTATTACTTTGGTATGAACAAATGATTGTGTAGATATGTAGACTTGATTTGTGGCGATAAAGTAATTCATATTTGTGCGTTGGAATATTGTATACGTTTGGATATTCTTGAATTATGTTATTCATGTTATAAAGAACTACATGCGGTAGTTCTATGCAAGTATACGTTTGGAATATTTCGCAAATTATGTAATCCATGTTGAAGCTACATGTATGTAGTTGATTTAAATTCATGCGAGTTTGGGGCTTTGCTACTATGCCATCATAATGTGTATTTTTATACAAACGTCATTTTTATGAAGTAATTGGAATAGGTTTGGGTTATCATAATCCATATGAAATTATGTTGAAAATTGGGCATCATGTATTAAGCCATGCTTTTGTACTAGAAAACCTATTTGCAAACTTATGAATATGGCTAGGCTATGAATGATATTTGGCATAATTGAAATCCATAATTAAGTCTATCTTGTTTACAAGAATTATATGATGACATATATGGTACATAGCTAGGTTAGATTCAAAAATCCCTTTTTGCAAGTTTACATGACTAAAGTAAAAATCATGATTTCATGTTAGAAACATTTATGCCATGGTTATGTGAACAAATTTAATTATACTTTAGTATCAGTCACAAAAGTAGACACCTTTGTAAGCATGTAGTAGTCTTATGAACATGATTTGCTTATGTTTGACATTATGCCTAAATAAAAATATAGGTTCATGTTGTAGTTATGACTATGTGATTTTACATGCTTTGATTCATGTCACCTATGTTTTATGACCAAAGTATATGTTACCACTATGCAAGTACACCAGTTTCTATTTTGTATTTCCAACGTCATATTGCAAGTTCATGCGCTCACATTCCCCTTTTTGGTGTATGTAATCACGCTTTAAGCCTCCCCTTTTCGCATGGCTAAATTGGGCTTTAAAAGGCTAAGCCCAATATATATATAATAAACGGACGTGTAAAACGGGGGAAAATAACGTTGGGTTAAAATTACTAATGAATAAAAATATAAAATAGAAGGGCCCAAATTCAAGTATAGGTTGGGCCCATGATTGGTGTAACCTTTACACCATTAACTTAATAATGGGCCGCAAATATTTACATATAAGAAAATAAAGAAGAAAGACAAAATATGTAAATGTAGAACATACGATGTGTTTAACCCGAGGTTGGATTGAGTTGTGATGTAAACCTGCCCGGAACCGCCCGGCTGTCCAGTAGTCACAACAATACCTATCCAATGTGAGAGGTTAAACATGGAGCCCAATAAGGACCCGAGGTTAGACTGAGTTGTGGCGTAAGACTGCCCGGAACCAACCGGCAACAGGCAGCCACAACAATACCTGTCTAATGTGAGAGGTCAGGGCCTTAATAAGACAATTAAGGCTGAGTCAGGATTGTTAGGATTAAGTGAACTAAAGACTTAATCAAAATGGAACATGCTAAACTAAACGGACTGGTGGGGTTAGGTTAGGAAACACTTAACCAACTTAGCATGTTGGCTAGAGATAGAAAACCTAGTAACGGGGGACCCTTTTCAGCAGTAACCCTAGAAGGTGTATCAGGAAACCCTGAAACTAGGCAGGGTAGGGCACGATTACTGGGCTGATTGTAAGAGGTCAAATCGGCGGCGGTGGTGTAGCAGTGTAGGTTCTAACGGGGTGCGGGCGTGCACACACTCCGGCGCAGAAAAATAAGGCACTGGACACCAGTAGCATACCTGTGCACTCTAAGGTTGTGTCGGGCCGCCACCATGGGACTTGATACACCCCATGGTGGGACCAGCATAGGTAACTACAACATCGGGGGCCGTAAGACACATGTAACTATGCGAGTAGGAGCCGATCATCATAGAATGGATCACATCACCCTGATTATGGGGTGCCAGTTGGAAACTAGTTTGTATGGGTTCAGAGATTAGCATGGGGTACGATAGTATATTCGACCCTAGACAACTTAACCAAGTTTATAGTGCTTGCCCACTTCTTGCTTATACTTATCATACCCAGTTCTTTATTCATAGACAAAATAGTACTAGACTTACTCAGGCTTTATGTCTGACTCTACTTTTCTTTCGTCTTCTTTTCTTCCGTTTCCCCCCCAGGTCCACAGGGAGGGAACACAGCAGCTTGACCAGCCTTAACATCCAGCTTGAAGAAGAGAAATGTGTTGCTTGGACCTTTTCATTTTGAACTATGGCTTTGGACAATCACTATGAGGGCTTTTGCAGTTTATCTATGTTTTATTTATGCTTCTTTAAATAATGTACTCAAGACAGATTATGAAAATGTTATGTTATGTTTTTGGAAAGGATGTAAGACAATCATGGTGATGTTTTGTAACACGTATTTGCTTTTATGAAATAAAAGTTTGTTGTTCTTCCGCTGTTTACAAATATGTGTTCCTATATCTGTCTTGTATATCTGTGACTTATACTTATAAACCTCCACCAAAATTAGGGCATTCCCTTTGAGAGTGACCCTAACAGAAGTATTTATACCTCGCTGTTGCAGAGGTGGCGCTTCCAGCACATGAACCTGTGCCCCTGGGGTGGATCCAGCCCTCTGCCCCTGTCTTCGTTTCTTTGGGCAGTCCTTAGCCCTGTGGCCTGTCTCACCACAAGAAAAGCACCCACCATTCTCCTTGGCCTTCTTTTTCCGGCAGTCCTTTACTAAGTGCCCCACTTTGCCACAGAAATTGCACTTCCTCTTCTCTTTGTTGCCTTTCCCGCCCTTCTTAAAGTCTGTCTTCTTAGGCTGCAAACCATCTTTCTTCCCTTGAGAGCTTTCTGCCTTTGTCTATGATCTGTGTGGGATTGAAAATCTCTATTCTAAGTGTAGAATTTCAATGTAGTGCCTTTGTTTTGGGCTTTTCGGGTTATGGTTTGATTTTGGGTATGGATTGGCTATCCAGTAATGGGGCCATCCTTGATTGTGAGAAAAGGGTTGTTAGGCTCCTAACCCAGCTCGGTAATACTTTGGAAGTTTCTTGTAATCCCTCGTATGCGGTTATGCTTAGTTATCTTGAATCGCTAGATGCCTCCGTTGAAAATTTGCAATCAGTTAGAGTGGTCCGGGAATATCCGGATGTCTTCGAAGAGGTGAAGGACTTGCCTCCGAAGCGGGAAATAGACTTCCGTATATATCTTGTAGATAATGCAAAGCCCGTTGCGTTGCCCGTTAGACATATGGCTCCACGAGAAAGGAAAGAGCTCAGTAAACAAATTAAAGAGCTTCTAGAAAAGGGGTTCATTAGGAGGAGCATTTCAGAATGGGGCGCTCCAGTGGTGTTCGCTACAAAGGCGGATGGTTCACTTCGTCTATGTGTTGACTATAGGGAGCTCAACAAGCTAACGAAAAAGAATAGGCACCCTCTCCCTAGAATTGACGATTTGTTTGACCAGCTTGTAGGAGCGTCTGTTTTCTCCCAACTCGATTTAGCAACCGGTTTTCATCAGCTAAGGGTGGCTGAAGATAGCATTGATAAAACGGCGTTCAGAACCCCAGACGGCTTCTTTGAATGGCTTGTCATGCCTTTCGGCTTGACAAATGCACCTGCTTACTTCGTGGACCTGATGAGTAGGGTATTTAGAGATTTCCTCAACAAATTCGTAGTAGTCTTCGTAGATGATATCCTTATCTTCTCAAAGAGTGAAGAGGAACATGCTCAGCACTTAAGGGCAATCATGGAAACTTTGCGAGTCCATCAACTAAAAGCCAAATTCTCCAAATGCCACTTTTGGAGAGAAGAGGTGAGGTTCCTTGGGCACATAGTATCCAAACAAGGATTAGCAGTGGACCCTGCTAAGGTAGTGGCGGTACAGGACTGGAAGACACCAAGGAATGCGACTGAGGTCCGAAGCTTCCTAGGGCTAGCGGGTTTCTATCGAAAGTTTATAAGGGATTTTGCGAAAATCTCAGTGCCGCTCACGAAATTGACCAAGAAGAATCTAGTGTTCAATTGGGACTTGGATTGCGAGTTTGCTTTCCAACGACTGAAAAGGGCTCTTACAACAGCCCCAGTTTTGACGCTGCCAGATGGGAGCAAGATGTTCACTGTTTATACGGATGCATGTGGGACAGGGCTAGGCGCCGTCTTAATGCAAGAAGGAAGGGTAGTAGCTTATGGCGGGAGGCAGTTGAAGGTGCACGAAAAGAACTACCCAACCCACGATCTTGAGTTAGCCGCCATCGTCTTTGCACTCAAGTCTTGGCGACACTATCTCCTAGGTGAGAAGTTCGAGCTTTACACTGACCATAAATCGTTGAAATATCTTTTCTCGCAGAAGGATCTTAACTTGAGGCAACAAAGATGGATGGAGTTTCTTGCCTCGTACGATTTCGAAATCTCCTACACTCCGGGCAAAGGCAACGTAGTGGCAGACGCGTTGAGCCGAAAGAAATTGACCCTAAGCCCGTTGTTTGTTGAAAGACAAAGCCTAGAGTTTATAGCCAGCTTCGACTTTAGGCCCTCCTCCGATTTCGTACCGGGCTTACTAGCATCTCTCGAAGTGCGCCCAACTTTAGTGGATTCAGTCGGGGCAGCACAACGCGAAGACCCTCAGCTTGTGGAAATGATTGATAGGCTAATTAGGGGTGAGACTTCAAGTCACCTCAACAGATACTCCATCGACGATAAGGGTTTACTAAGGCGAGACGGAAGACTATGCGTCCCACAGACAAAAGATTTAATAAAGAAGGTTCTCGAGGAAGCACATCACTCCAAGATGACGATACACCCAGGCGGAGATAAAATGTACAAAGACATAAAAAGGACTTTCTTCTGGAACGGCATGAAAAAGGACGTGGCAGAATTCGTTTCTAAGTGTATAGTGTGCCAACAGGTTAAGGCGGAACAGAAAAAGCCTGGCGGACTGTTACATCCTCTGAAGGTCCCGCAGTGGAAGTGGGATAGCATCTCAATGGACTTCATCGATGGGCTGCCTAGGTCTAGGAGAGGCAACACTAGCATTTGGGTAATAGTGGATAGGCTTACTAAAAGCGCCCACTTTTTACCTGTCAAAGGTAAAAGAACTGCCTCATCCCTAGCATCACTTTACCTCAAGGAAATCGTTCGACTCCATGGAATACCATCTAGCATTATTAGTGACCGAGACCCCATCTTCACCGGCGAATTTTGGCAGAGTCTGCAAGAAGCAGTAGGAACACAATTATGCTTAAGCACAGCCTATCATCCCCAAACCGACGGCCAAACAGAGAGAGTGAACAGAGTTTTGGAAGACCTTTTAAGACTATGCGTCCTTGACTTCGGAGGGACATGGGAAGACCACCTTCCTTTGGTGGAATTTGCCTACAACAACAGCTATCAAGCAACCATCGGAATGGCGCCCTTCGAAGCTTTATATGGAAGACCGTGCCGATCACCCACTTGTTGGTGGGAGTCTACACACAAGCTCATACTTGGACCGGATATGATCCGAGAGACTTCAGAGAAAGTTGACTTAATACGAAGAAGGATGAAGACGGCCCAAGACAGACAAAAGTCCTATGCCGACAAGAGAAGGACCGACCTTGAATTTGAGGTTGGAGACAGAGTTTTTCTCAAGGTGTCACCGCTAAGAAATGTTGTTCGTTTTGGAACCACAGGAAAACTGGCACCAAGGTTCGTAGGGCCATTCCCTATCATCGAGAAAATTGGGAAAATGGCCTATAGGTTAGAGCTACCCGAGAAGTTGGCTGGAGTCCACAACGTTTTTCACGTTTCACATCTCCGAAAATGTCTACATGAGTCTGCTGAAGTGGTAGAGCCAAATATCCTCGAAGAGGCCGAAGTGGAACGCGAAGCAACCATAATAAAAATTCCAACCCGCATATTAGGAACGGAAGAGAAGAAGCTACGCAACCGCGAAATCAAGCTCGTCAAAGTTCAGTGGAGCGACGCCGAGGGAGACGCGACTTGGGAAACTGAAGCTAGAATACGCACTGCCTACCCTTTTCTGTTCGAGGGTACATCCTTGATCTTTCCTTTTCCTTAAGTTGCGCTTTTATCTATCTTTTTAGGTATATTTCCTCGACCTTATCTTTTAGGTAGAAACCCTTTGGATGGAAACATGTAATTGAAACATGTTATGGATGATGGTTGCAAGTGGTTACAAGTGATTACTAGTGGTTGCTCGTGGTTGCATATACACACACAATCTAGGGTTTAGATCGGCTCAGTCACTTCATATTGCATATGCATATATGTTTGTATTCGTATATGGTTGAATTCTTATGTGTTGTCATATGGATGTTGCATTTGTATTGAATGACTGTGCACTCATGTAGAATCAAGAATAGGAAAATTTGCATACATAGTGGATTCATGGCACTTACATAATTCGCATTAAGGAGGTCAACTGAATCAGTAGACCGCCTGATTTTGCATTAGATAAGTACATGTATACACACACACTTTGCATATGATCATGAAGCATTAGAAGTCTTTTAAGGACAATGGATGCTCGTGTTTGATGGATGAGTAGATGGATGATTGGATGTTAGGATATACATTCCTCCTAACTTGAAGATTTCGGGGACGAAATCCTTTTAAGTGGGGGAGAATGTAACACCCCGCAAATTCTATAACTGTGAAATTAACAAATTAAAGTATAATTAATTTGAAATCAAAGAACTAAGGGAAACGGGATACGCCATTGCGTTCGTCTCAGAAAAATACGCGAAATAGAGTCCGAGTTTTCGAAAAACGGAGTCCGTATGAAGAAGATATGGCCTTCGGAAGTTTCTGAATTAAGTTTAAAATTCAAACAGAATAAAATAGTTTTAAATTAAAAGTGGGGCCCAATGGGCCACGGCGGAAGAACACCCGCCTCACGCACCCAGGTCGACTGGGCTGTCGACCTGGTCTAACCAGGTCGACAGGCCTGTCGACAGGGCTGTCGACAGGGGTGTCGACCTGGTCCAGAGCCAGGTCGAGCCCAGTCTAACCCGGCTGGCCTATTCTCTGTTGGTCGATTTTCTGTGGTCTGCTTTGTCATTAGGGCTAGGTGGTAGGCTCTAATTGGTCTCTCCTTAGGATGAATGGCTACGATCAATCCAAGCAACATCAATGGTCCTAATCAGTTCATAACCTCTATATAAACAACCCTAGACTAAACCCTAATCTATTCATTCAAAAATAAGAACAAAGCCGCCATGTTGCTGAGGAACGACTAGGGGTAGCCACCAAATTGGAGAGGGGATTAGGAGGCAAATTCTAAGGCATAAAGCAACTCAATCAAATCAAAACCGCATCTTCAAATCCCTAAATTAGAGAATTCGCCACACCATTGTAAGTAGAGTATTACTTTGGTATGAACAAATGATTGTGTAGATATGTAGACTTGATTTGTGGCGATAAAGTAATTCATATTTGTGCGTTGGAATATTGTATACGTTTGGATATTCTTGAATTATGTTATTCATGTTATAAAGAACTACATGCGGTAGTTCTATGCAAGTATACGTTTGGAATATTTCGCAAATTATGTAATCCATGTTGAAGCTACATGTATGTAGTTGATTTAAATTCATGCAAGTTTGGGGCTTTGCTACTATGCCATCATAATGTGTATTTTTATACAAACGTCATTTTTATGAAGTAATTGGAATAGGTTTGGGTTATCATAATCCATATGAAATTATGTTGAAAATTGGGCATCATGTATTAAGCCATGCTTTTGTACTAGAAAACCTATTTGCAAACTTATGAATATGGCTAGGCTATGAATGATATTTGGCATAATTGAAATCCATGATTAAGTCTATCTTGTTTACAAGAATTATATGATGACATATGTGGTACATAGCTAGGTTAGATTCAAAAATCCCTTTTTGCAAGTTTACATGACTAAAGTAAAAAATCATGATTTCATGTTAGAAACATTTATGCCATGGTTATGTGAACAAATTTAATTATACTTTAGTATTAGTCACAAAAGTAGACACCTTTGTAAGCATGTAGTAGTCTTATGAACATGATTTGCTTATGTTTGACATTATGCCTAAATAAAAATATAGGTTCATGTTGTAGTTATGACTATGTGATTTTACATGCTTTGATTCATGTCACCTATGTTTTATGACCAAAGTATATGTTACCACTATGCAAGTACACCGGTTTCTATTTTGTATTTCCAACGTCATATTGCAAGTTCATGCGCTCACATTCCCCTTTTTGGTGTATGTAATCACGCTTTAAGCCTCCCCTTTTCGCATGGCTAAATTGGGCTTTAAAAGGCTAAGCCCAATATATATATAATAAACGGACGTGTAAAACGGGGGAAAATAACGTTGGGTTAAAATTACTAATGAATAAAAATATAAAATAGAAGGGCCCAAATTCAAGTATGGGTTGGGCCCATGATTGGTGTAACCTTTACACCATTAACTTAATAATGGGCCGCAAATATTTACATATAAGAAAATAAAGAAGAAAGACAAAATATGTAAATGTAGAACATACGATGTGTTTAACCCGAGGTTGGATTGAGTTGTGATGTAAACCTGCCCGGAACCGCCCGGCTGTCCAGTAGTCACAACAATACCTATCCAATGTGAGAGGTTAAACATGGAGCCCAATAAGGACCCGAGGTTAGACTGAGTTGTGGCGTAAGACTGCCCGGAACCAACCGGCAACAGGCAGCCACAACAATACCTGTCTAATGTGAGAGGTCAGGGCCTTAATAAGACAATTAAGGCTGAGTCAGGATTGTTAGGATTAAGTGAACTAAAGACTTAATCAAAATGGAACATGCTAAACTAAACGGACTGGTGGGGTTAGGTTAGGAAACACTTAACCAACTTAGCATGTTGGCTAGAGATAGAAAACCTAGTAACGGGGGACCCTTTTCAGCAGTAACCCTAGAAGGTGTATCAGGAAACCCTGAAACTAGGCAGGGTGGGGCACGATTACTGGGCTGATTGTAAGAGGTCAAATCGACGGCGGTGGTGTAGCAGTGTAGGTTCTAACGGGGTGCGGGCGTGCACACACTCCGGCGCAGAAAAATAAGGCACTGGACACCAGTAGCATACCTGTGCACTCTAAGGTTGTGTCGGGCCGCCACCATGGGACTTGATACACCCCATGGTGGGACCAGCATAGGTAACTACAACATCGGGGGCCGTAAGACACATGTAACTATGCGAGTAGGAGCCGATCATCATAGAATGGATCACATCACCCTGATTATGGGGTGCCAGTTGGAAACTAGTTTGTATGGGTTCAGAGATTAGCATGGGGTATGATAGTATATTCGACCCTAGACAACTTAACCAAGTTTATAGTGCTTGCCCACTTCTTGCTTATACTTATCATACCCAGTTCTTTATTCATAGACAAAATAGTACTAGACTTACTCAGGATTTATGTCTGACTCTACTTTTCTTTCGTCTTCTTTTCTTCCGTTCCCCCCCCCCCAGGTCCACAGGGAGGGAACACAGCAGCTTGACCAGCCTTAACATCCAGCTTGAAGAAGAGAAATGTGTTGCTTGGACCTTTTCATTTTGAACTATGGCTTTGGACAATCACTATGGGGGCTTTTGCAGTTTATCTAAGTTTTATTTATGCTTCTTTAAATAATGTACTCAAGACAGATTATGAAAATGTTATGTTATGTTTTTGGAAAGGATGTAAGACAATCATGGTGATGTTTTGTAACACGTATTTGCTTTTATGAAATAAAAGTTTGTTGTTCTTCCGCTGTTTACAAATATGTGTTCCTATATCTGTCTTGTATATCTGTGACTTATACTTATAAACCTCCACCAAAATTAGGGCATTCCCTTTGAGAGTGACCCTAACGGAGGTGGGGTGTTTCACCCCCTGACCAAATCGCCACGCCCTGGCCACCAGAACGCCGCCGCCGACCACCAGCGTCGTCCCCGGCCCCTTGCGCCTCTCCTCTTCAAATAACAGTAAGTATTTATTTTATTTTAGTTATTTTATTTCAGTTTTTTTTTGTGTAATAACTTTTAGTCTAAAAAAAACTGATTTCTCTACCATACAAAAACTGATTTTTTTTAAATAGAAAAGATTAGATTTTTAAAATAGAAAAGATATGATTTTTATCGGTGTAAAAATAGAATTTTTATCTATATAGTAGTAGTATAAAAATGTGATTTTTATACACATGACAACAAAGTCAAAATTTGATTTTTATATATTGAATAGAAAAGTAAAAATTCGAATTTTATATATTGAATAGCAAAACTAAAAAATTCGATTTTTATATATTGAATAGCAAAGTAAAAAATTCTATTTTTATATATTGAATAGCAAAGTAAAAATTCGATTTTTATATATTGAATAGCAAAGTAAAAATTCGATTTTTATATATTAAATAGCAAAGTAAAAATTCGATTTTTATATATTGAATAGCAAAGTAAAAAATTCGATTTTTATATATTGAATAGCAAGGTAAAAATTTGATTTTTAAATATTGAATAGCGGTATAAAAATGTAATTTTTATCTATTGGAATGAAGCGATAAAAATATAATTTTATTTGAACAACGTGAAAAGACTGCATTGGAATTTCAGTCAAATCCAGACAGTTCAGCAGTTCAAAAGCAAAGCACAGCGGAGTGGAACCCTCAGTGAGAACTTCTCACCTTTTAATTTAATTTTCTAGTTAAAATATATGCTAGGATGCAGACGGTGTTTAGTAGCACCCGACACCCGTCGTCCACAGACCATGGACGGCTTGTATGCCTGTTTGTTTGATTTTGATGTGTAGTTGATTGTGTGATGTGAAGTGAAATAAACATTTATATAGTTGAAATAAAATATTTTATAGTAGAAAATATTTTATAGTTAAAAATAGAATTTTTAAAGTGTATATGAAATGAAATAAATAAATATAAACAAATCGGACGATTTGTTTATATACACACATTTGACTGATATTGATTGGGACAGTAAATTTTACACATCGCCTGAGTGCACAAATAAAAACTGTGTTTGATGGTTTGAAACCCCACACGGGTATTGGGATGATATTTGACGTACACTAATCCCGATTGTTTAGTTGTATGTCGATCGATTGATTGACAGGCTGTTATAAGCGTTACATATTTATATTTGATGCTTATACAGTGTAGAATGCACTTTGGATGATGGTTGATTATTCATCGTTGTTATTGTATACATGTGTTGTAGAAAATCCATATAATTAACATTATATGGTAATTGATTGGGCCTCATTCCAGTTTTGAAATAGAAATATTTGAAAAAGAAATATTTGAATAGAAATATTTGAAAAGGAAATATTTGAAATATAATATTTGAAAATAGAAATATATGAAGCCGTGTTGATTGGATTTACGCCATTTTGATGTGAACGATATTCATATCGATTTTATTCATTTTATAATGAATATCGAAAGTGATTTCAATATCTGATATTTCGAAACGAATTGAAATTGAATATAAAATGAATCCGAATTGAAATTGAATAGAATTGAATTTGAATAGAAAACGAATTCGAATTAAATAGAAATGAATTTGAATAGTAATTGAATAGAATTGGATTCGAATTAAATTGAACTGGTATTGATTTTTGGGTTTATCGTGAACAGTGTTTTAAATAACACTTATTCTTTAACCCGATAATTAATGAAATGTGATTTAGGGTTGTCGTGAACGGTATCTTCAATAATACTGTTCTTAGACCCAAAGGAGTTAAGGAAATCAGAAACTAACTAGAGGTTAGTTAATTTGAATGGTTTCTAAGGTATTGATCTGATGTTGGTTTTAGCCTTCGGGGTTAATACTTAGGGAACTGCTCACTTGCTAATTTACGGTTAGGGACTGATTGAAATGTGATGTGATTTTGGGTTTATCGTGAACCGTGTTTTAAATGACACTGATTCTTTAACTCAGTTAAAGATTAAAACTAAGTGGAGTTTTAATGAATCTTTAATTAGAGTGAAAAGATCGAGAATGGAGTATCACCAGTTTTGCTCCAGGCGATAGTTAAATCTTTAATTAGATTTGAACGTGAAATGGTAATTAAATTTACCGATAACACCGTGGTGTTAGGTATGAAGTATTACCAGTTTTACTTCATGGGATGAATAGGTTGGGGTTGGGAAATTAAAACAAATGATTACTTCGGTAAGGTTCGTTAATCCCGACTAGTTTGAATTGATATTCAAAGGGAGATTAAAGAATAAATTTAATGGATTTATCTTTGATAAAATTAATGGGAATATTTCCCTATGAATGTGAAATTTAGAATCTAACTATCGGTTAGCTAAGAAGAATAGTTTTCTGGATATTGATCTGATGTTGGTTTCGGCCTTCGGGATTAATATTTGGGGAATTATTCTCTTGATTAATTACGGTTAGTGACTGATGAATTGGAATGAGGTGTATGTTGTGTTTGTGTAACACTTGTTTATAATATACGCGAGTTATCCGGAAAGACCGGGTATATCCCATTCTGAATAACTGATACGACGCTAAGTCGAAGATGAAGACGATGGTCGAAGACCGGAGGTCTTCACGTCATTTGGGTGATTACTGATGATCTTGATTGAGATGTACACCCAAGAAGATGGAAACAGTTGGTGATCGTCCAGACTACTTGGAGATCGATGGATATGCGGGGTACTAGGTGCCTCCGGTTTCGTTCAGACCCAGAACGGACTTGTAAATGGACTGTGTGTCTGACATTGGATTTCAGTCTGTGTGATTGATATCTATTAAATATATATATCTATTTGGCGGCGGAGAATTTATTCTCTTGCTTAACGCCCTTCTCTGAGACGTACGAGCTCAGGGGTTATATATTGATGGGTATCAAACGCATGGAGTGAATTGCCTGTGTGGCATGCTTAAGTGGCAAATGGTCAAGGCTTCTGTTGAAAAGCAAAGCCTTGTGGTTGATGATCAAAGCACGGCTTATGTGGTGTAGCTTTGTGTAACGTAGATTCGCGAGCCTCACACCCTGGTGTGAACCAAAACGGGAGAGGACGTCAGGGAGGGCATGCGTTTCTTTCTAGCTAGAAGTGGCGTCAGTGGTTTTACATGCCCTTACGAGTTTGACTTATGTGGTTGTTGTTGTTGCGAGGCGCCTCGGTTTGATCGGACGATCTGGGTCCGATGGAGTCATTCGTTGGCTCATTTACGCCCCATAGGGCGGGGAAACGCATGTTCAGGGTTTAAGTTTAATCCACATCAGTGGACTGGCCCTGAGGATCCAAGGGTCACCCGAGCTCTGATCCTGAGACACGGGCTAGAGCGTCTCGAATCGGTTGAGGACTATCTTTTGCCTCGGTTCACAGATGGAAATCCAATTTCCAAATACGTGATTTTGCGGTTTTAATTGTAGAACTAGTATGGCGACATGATATATGGTACCCATGCCGTCTATGATTGATACTTATGATTTGGAATTGTTTTATACATTATGCACTTGTAATAGTATCAAATGATTTGTTTTAAACGTACTAAGCATATTTGGCTATTATAAGGAAAAACCCTATCCCCCGGCTTGCGTTGCATTGTGTGATAGGACCTGGGTCTTATAATAGCTTCATTTTTCTTTATTTAGCATTGCGTTGTTTGTTATATGCACTGGTATTCTTGGGAGGAAACCCGTTCCATGTTATACGGCGTGGTCCCTTGATTTTCTTAACTTTAAAAATAAAGATTAATAACTGTTTTAGTTCTCACACCAGTCCCATGACTGACCTGGAGTTTATTGTTTTGACCTAAACTCTGGGTGCCCTTATTTTGACACGGGCAGCTAGTAGTTTTGGTTTTGCAGATTTATATTCACAGGATCTTGGTTTACAGCTGGAACGATATCCGGAAAGCTTTGTATCCGTATATCTCTTCTAGTCATGTATTGTATTATTTTCCGCTGCTATGTAATGTATTGTAATCTCTGATATTTTCTGTTGTGTAATATTCATTTATACTCTATATATTCTTATATTCTGATGGAATTGTTGTAATAAACAATGAAATGTTCTTCCGTCTGCGTTCTATTTTGTCTTGTCCTCACAGTAATTCGTTCTTTCTCATCTCTTCGGAGACCGGGGAAGTCGGGTCACTGCAGTACTCTAGGAACGGTACATTGGAGTTCAACAAGAACATCTTGCAACTCAGCCACACATGACCGACCACTCATTTCGCTTGAGTGTATCGAATGTATATCACCAATGGTTGGGATCAGCAACCGTTTCCCGTATATATATATATATATACATACATATATATATATATATAAATATGGGACAACATTGATAGATTAAAGAAGCAAATGAATATTCTCTAGATAGGTGATGATACACCCTAATAGGAGCTAACCACATAGCCATGCAGCCTGCCCGATTTTTATAATTTCCCGGTTGTTGAGGCCAGAGGCTACGATTACTTTCCATTTATTGATAACACGAACACTTTGAATGCCACATTATCAGATCCGTTAATCATTAATTGGTTTACACAAATATTCTGGATGTTATGCTAAGGGAATAAATCCGTTGCAACCATATATATTTATACAGACCAACCCATTCGATCATTGGAAATACTTTGTCACACATTCTTCCATTTATGTTCGTTCTGGGATTGAACGAAACCGAAGGCACTATTCAGTACATCCATCCTAGGCAATCTCTACCTAAGACTTATACAACAACCCTTGCACTTTACTCTATCTTCAATTTCCTTTGGCATATATGATTCGCAACATTTATGCCAATACAGAGTGGTTCTTCGGATAAGAATCCAACTGGTCTCTCCATATTAACAACGTAAATTTGGTTAAAACTTTGATAGTCGGTGATTTAGCTATCAAATGAAAACATGTCCGTGTACACACAACGATCTTATTTCCAAATGGAATTATTGATCAAATTATCAAACATATATATATATTCATATTTCCTTATTTTATATATTTATAAAATATACGTTATTAACATTGGAAAACATTTCCAATCCTCATTAACTTTTCAAAATCATCAGTTCCTAACTATAAACAAGTAAGTGAACAATGCCCTAAGTATAAATCCCGAAGGCCGAAACCAACATCAGATCGATACTCTGGAAACCATTCAACTTGCCTAATCTCTAGGCAGTTTCTAATTTCCTTTAACTCCGTTTCTTATCGAATCATTTCTTACGAAACTCTAGTATTCAGTTTACAAATCCTGTTCTTTTATAAAAACATTGGTTATAACGATAACGTTATAATCCCTACTTCTGAAATATCTAACTTAAAATCTAACTCGATTAACTCAAATCAATTAGCCATAACTCCATTAACTTTAATTCATTAACTCTTATCACTTAAATCCTTTCGAATAAACTATATTCAATTAGCTCCTTTCGAATAAACTATATTCGATTTACTTTATTGGCTTTATAAAGATTTCCCCTTTTATAACATTTATCCATTTAAAAAGATTTCCTTTTAATAGCGTTTATTCATTTATAAAGATTTACTTTTAGTAACGGTTCTTCACTTTATAAATGTTCTTTTAATAACATTTCTCCACTTATAAGGATTTCCTTTTGACAACGTTTTCCTTTTATATAACGGTTTCCTTTTTATAACATCCTATTCCTTTATAATTGATTTCCTTTTTATAACATCCTATTCCATTGCAAATAATTTCCTTTTTATAACTCTATTTATTTTCTAAATAAATATTCCTTCTTAATCCTATTTGTTTTCTAACAAATATTTTCTTTTAATCCTATTTTTTTCCTAACAAATATTTCCTTTATAAAATCCTTCGATTTGATAAATAATTCATTTTCAATAACTCTTCGAAAATTCCTCTTTCTATATTCCAGTATTTCGTATGGTATTTAAAATACCGTATAACCATGATTACTATCAACTAAGCACACATAATCAGCACAGATTATATAACACATCACATATCACAATATATGAAACAAAACAGTATTTTATATATTGAGGAACCTAGTTGGGTCCCTCCAACCTGTTCACCTGCATCACAGATGTTAAACCATATAGTTAACATCAACATCATTTCAGTATGAAATGTTCGGATAAGCAACAATAATATATATGTTTAATGGTTTATATATATATTTATGTGTGTATATATATATATAATTTCAACTAACTGACTAGTAGTTCAATCAACCCAATCAACTCACAGCAATCAACAAATAATTATCAGTTCTAAGAATACGTTATAAAAATATAACTATTTAGAGTTAGTGAGTTTTACTCACATTGTCGGTAATCGTTAAATAACGATTTACGGTCGATGATTCTGATCATACAATTTATTTCGCTATAAATTTGACGAGTTCCAATATATGCTCAGACAGTTCCAGAATGTAGTGTCGGTCTATACGGTCATATCGGATATGCTTTTGTCAATTTTAGAAAATATATACAAACATTATACATTTTATAAGTTGTACAGATATTAAAGGGTTTTCAATTAAACTAGGCTAAATATACATATTAGAGTAGGGCCTCACCATTTCCTCACTACGGTCCATCAACCTATTCAAGTCCAGACCCGCATCAAATGAATTCGCTCTTCATCTCCATCATCCCTCCTACTAATAAGCACAAACTCGTATGCGCTACATACGTCTTCCCCATCATTACAACACGCCCAACTCCTCCAGACCGCATCCTTCTCTAATCAACAAATCTCAACAACGTCACCACTAACACAGTAAACGTCACCATACCAATTTTAGAAAGTAAATGTACTACATTCATGTTTCCAAAATGATCAAACCTTCCAGCATAAACTGACCGTCCCCTTTCTCCTTTTCCATCAAGGCCTTAGCAACATCCCGATCCACTGAAATTTCCACCATACAATACAAATCCAACAGAGACCACCTACTCCTCTTTCCCGTCTCCATTCCTCCATGAACCCGCTACCTGAAACACCTTCTTCTCCATTTGCTTGCGTTGAACTCAGATCCACCACCTTCCCTCTGTTTTAAACCAATGCCTTCTAACCAGTACCCCACACAGCAACATCATTTGCCAGTATAAAGCTTCCGCTTCACTGCAAATTCTCGCATCCTTATTCGAACTCGCGACTTCGGATCCTCCGGCGCAGCAAGAAAAAGACATCGACCTTTTTTTATTTTCTTTCCTTGATCCGAACTTTTGGGTTTAAGAATGAGATAGTGGCGGCTTGTTTTGAGCTCATAAGAATTAGGTTTCCAGTGTTTTACATGAGGGCTATTTATGTTAAGTTATTTTTTAGGGTGAGGTTTATATTTTTAAAGTACTCGATTTTCGGTTTGAGGATTTCTTGGTGGCGGCCCTTTTGTTTTCAGGAGATGGAACGAATTAGGTTAGGAGCTGATCATTTTATAAGGAGAGAGTTGGATCCTTTTCGTTCATTTCATTTTTTAGTGGAGATTTGTTTTAGTTTTGACCACGAAATGTTTAAAGGCCGGAAATAAGCCACACAACATTAATTTGGACCTCAAAACTTAGGGTATACTTTCCCCTTTTATCTGGTTAAGTATATAACATTGAACACCTCGTTACACACAACTTCCTATACATACGAGCCATGAACAATGAAAACAAAAATACAATTGTGATCTGCGATGTGCCAGGATTCCAATTATATAAAAATATCGGTAGGTTAACTCATATTGTGAAACCCCTTATGTATTGGTTAAAGGTGCAAAATACTTCAAATAAAAAGTTGCGTATTTAATTAATTAAAAATTACAGTAAAATTCTAAAAATTAAATTATACCTATGTCTCAAAAGAGCCTTGTCTAAATTCAAACCCGATCTCTAGTTATATCGAACAAACCGTTACGGTCGATAAACGATTCTATAGCGATTATTTTAAAATTTGATTTGGACATATCTCAAAATCTACACGACGAAATCCTGATTTTTCTCTTCCATTAGAAATATATAATCCACTAGCTCCGTACGTTTCTTGTTTCACAGAAATCCAACTTAAAACGGCCTCTGTATATTCAGCTGAAGTTCGAATCGCCAATTTACGAAATTGCAGCGCCATTTCGAGCTCGATTATATTTATAATATAATTATATGTTCAAACTAATGTTATTTAAATATATTCGTTATTTTAATTCAACTCTAAATTGTTTTATATATTTCGAATTGCCCAATTCACACCATATCGCCATTTCAGCCAATTCTGATTATTTCAGAAATTTAAAATATTATTTAATTATAATATTAATTAAATATTCCATCATTGTTTAATTAAATGACATTTGAAAAATATAAATCACTAATTATATAATTAAATAAGCTAATTATATATCGCAGAAAATTCGGGTCATTACAATGATCTTTTACTTTCGAAAGGATTTTGAACTTTAAAATCAAGTTGGATGATTTCTCTTAAAAGCTTTGCGAGTTTTTCTCACTTTGGTTCACCAGACTGACCCGGGGTTTTGCAAATGCTTGGGTTAGACCGGGTTGTACAGGTTCAGGTTATCGGATGCTGCGATGTCCAGAGACGTGCTGGAGATGTTCAAACGCATTGTATCTAGTATTTATTCCACTGTGTGATGGTATATGAGGATAGGTTATTATTACTGTCCCGATGTGTGATGTACTCTGATATTGTAAGTATTTTTAAAAGCTCTCAATAAAGATTTATTTCTATATTATATTTTTTTCCGCTGCAAAATGTTAGACTCTGTGTTATGTTGTTGGTCCTTCTTCTATTCTAATATTTCTTTCTTTATTATCTCACCCTCTAATTTCTTTCTAATAACGTTCCAATGTTTTCAGTGATTGGAAGGTCTGCATGAGGTACGGTAATTGTATTTATGTCGATTTTCGAGGCCGAAAATCCTTGGGTCGTTACAGTGGTATCAGAGCTATTGGTTTAGTAATAACCTTGGCTCTGTGGTGTAACTCAATAGAGATTGGGTTAGTAATACCCTAGATCGAGATTGAGTGTATATATATGAGAGCGTATTTGTAAATTTCATATACAAATGTTTTGTATTGTGTTGGTTGATCAGTTCAAGTGTTGAGAAGCATTGAACTGTCTATGGACATAGTATTATTTTGTAAAGAGGGTAAATGTAATAACTTTACCCAAATTATATTTTTGTGTAGAAAAGAAATAATTTTATCAAATTATTGAGTTATTAGTGTGTTGATTGATTTGAATGGAATTCAAATTGGATTGAAAATTTGGATTGGAAACTTAACCTTGTTAAGTGTAATTAAATTCAGAATGATATCAAAATTAAATATAAAAAATTGGAAATTTGAAATTAAATGAATAAATAATAATTAAATAGAAATCGGTCGAATATTAATTGATTGATGTTCTAATCTGTGAAACTAAAATAAAATGTTAATATTGAATGTAAATTTGATTTATTGGGCTGATGGTTGTTGATTGTGAATTGGTTGTTATTGGCTGATAGTTTGTTTGAATGGTAATAATCAACAATTTAATGGAGCTCAATGAATTATAAAATAAAGAATAATTTCCAGTATAAATTAATCTGGAATGAACTGCATATGAATTGGAATTTTTGGTTTAACCCTGTATTTGATAATGAATTGATGCTGCATGTTTGATTTTGGGATTCAGTTGATTAGGGAAATATTATCTCAGAATTTCATATATTTATTACTGATATGTGAATTGAGTTAAGTACAGGTGCCTGATGGTTAGGCAAATTGATAATGGTTGAGTAAATCGCATATACATTGAGCCAGTATGCTCAATACGCTCGTAAAAAGGTACGCCTACGCAGAAATATAAAATTTTGGGTTTTGATTTTTGTCTTCCGACCGTGTGGGTCGATGTATATATATTATTTGTTCATGCGATATCGCAGATGTCACTCTGTGCAGGGGAAACTCTACCGAATTTTTCTGGGAATCTAAAGTGTTAGAAAATTTTCGATATTCTTGAAAAATATTTTTGTACGGTATTGAATCGGTTTTTGATTTAAAATAAATTGGGTTTGGAAATTAATGGGTTTGTAACTTCCTTTCCTACCTTAGCAATTTCGAGGACGAAATTATCTTAAGGGGGGAAGAATGTAATGACCCATATTTTAGGGAGCCAAAATTTTAATTTAATTTGTTATTTTAAATATTATATTTGGAATATTATGAATTTTAATATATGATTCGTTATTGAAATGAAGTTTGAACGTTATATATTATATAATTATAAAACGAGCTCGAAATGGCGCCATAGTTCGTAATATGGAGTTTTGAACTTCAGTTGAATATACATGATCCGATATAAGTCGGATTTCTATGAAACAAGAAACGTATGAATCTCGTTGATGATAATCTTCACATAAAGGAGTATTTGCATATAACGTGAGCAGACGATCGAATTAGGCCACGAAACCAGTTTTGTTGAGTTTGTATCGTTGATTAGTGTCAAAATAGCTATATAGTTTGTTATTTTTGAATACCGGGTAATTTGGTGTCCAAAATGGCATCTCAGTGCATATAAAAATAGCGTATGGGGAAGCAGTCTTGGAATGCGACAAAACTGGTGTCATTGGATTTGTATTAATTAATTATTGTAGAATTCCAATTTGTGTGTCAATCAGGCATATTTGATCGTGGCAGCGATAAACGCCTAAATCATTTCTATTATTTTGGTCAATTCAGACAGGGGTAACTTTAAACGAATGAACGACTGGCCAAATGAACTACGATTTGGATGAAACAAGATTCATTGGATCCGTTAGGAAGAGGTCTAGTAAAATGTCAAGGTCCCATATTTTTTGGATTTTTCTGTAATTATAGGAATTTTAAACATTTGACTTTCCATCGATAATTATAAAGGACTTTTCACAAATGACCTCGGAATTCAACGAAACCTGTCCCATTGGATCCAAAATATTTTTTTATGTTAGGATTAGTATTTTTATTGTAAAACAAAATTCGTTTGTGTCAGTTTTAAATGATACTTCGGTGGTAAGTTTCACTTTTAATAAAATAATATTTAATCATCCCCATTCCTTTATAAATATAGGTTCAACAAACCCTTATTTGCGTTAAAACACTTTCCTTTGGTCAACGCTGGGAGCCGCCACCTTAATAGCAACGAGCGGCTACAAACTCTCCACAAATTTATCAAATTTTCTCCCAATCCGTTAATCTAAATCAAAATCATTCAACACCGTTGTGTTCAGCTCTGAGAGCTTGCGAAATTGGACGGCCATGATCATCGTCAGTGATCAGTTGTGGCCAAGGCGAAGCCTTGAAGGATCGGTGTTTGGGAAGCGATCTGAGGCGAAGGAGGCATTCGGATGGCAAGCTGCTGCAGTCGAGGGTCCAAGAAGGTTAGGCACTGCTATGGGTCATCTCAGATCGACCCCAAGTCGTCGGCGCGGCGTACTTAGGCGGTGTCGAGGTAAGTGAAGGCCGAAGCCTGCTATCGCAATGTGCTGAAGGAATTCGAAAAAGGAAGGAGACGCGAGGAGACATGAAATCAAACCGTATACCCTTTAAATAGTGGAATTTGTTTAACGTTAAACTATAATTTAGAAATAATTAATCATTCTCATTTAAATCATTGTTAATAAATTACAGATGGGTTCAGAAGCCTTGGAGTAGAACAGAAACAAAGGGGGAACGAGAGGATTAAAGTTTGATTGGCCTTATCCCATTTGCAGAAGGTCAACGACGGATTATTTAAGTGAAAAAATGTAACAAGTTATATTAACAATATTAATTAAGGGGTTATTAAATTTATAATTAGATTACTAATGATATTATAGTATGGGCTTGTAACGACCCGGATTTTTGGCGACTTTGGTTATCGAAAAATCCTGGTAATTAATGAAAGAAATTAGAAGGTGAGAATAGATAAGATAGAAACTTAGAATAGAAGAAGAAGAAGAACACAACATCAGAGAAACACGAACCTCACAGCGGAACGAATAACATATAATAGATAACATAACTTTGAAATATAACAGTTATGTATACAATAGCACTTATCAGAGTACAACACTTACAACACAGCGGAAATAACTATAGCTATATGATCTTGAAGCCTCCTTCTCCATTATCTTCCAGTATATCTGTAAATTCCTGACTACTTGACTGCCCGTACAAAATTAGGCACCCAAGAGTTTAGGGAAAACGAAACAAATAAACTCCGGGTCAGTCATGGGACTGGTATGAGTAAAACAATTTAAACAGGAATATGAACAAGTAAACGATATCTCATAAGACCACGCCGCAGAACGGAACGGGGTTTTCCCTTATGAGAATCCAAAATATCTTTATATCAAAAACCTTTTGATATTATAATAATGTCTATGTACAAATAGATATCAACTAGCAGAAACGCTTTCATCTCACGTTCTACATATAGAGTATACAATCAAAATCGCAAGCGCGTATTGGATAATGGATTTCCAACTATGAAAAGGTATGGAACCACCTTCCGATCAGTGTACTCTAGGAATGATACACTGGAGTTCAACAAGAACATCTTGTAACTCAGCCACACATGACCGACCACACATTTCGCTTGAGTGTATCGAATGTACATCACCAACGGTTGGGATCAGCAACCGTTCCCGTATATATATGGGACAGCATTGATAGATTTAAGAAACAAATGAATATTCTCTAGATAGGTGATTATACACCCTACTTCGGTGCGACCGACTTAGCCATGCTGCCTGCCCGATTTCTGTCACTTACCGGTTGATGAGGCTAGAGGCTACGCTTTATCATTACATCAGATTTACTTTGAATGGTACATTGTCAGATCCATCGAAAATCACTAATTGACGTCTACAACAGTACATTACGTGTTAGCTAAAGAAGTTTCCTTCTCCGCTTCCACTATTGGTACGGTTGAAGAAATCAGTGTACGTGACCTTTCTGGAAATACTCTGTCAGGCATCCATCTTCATTCACTTAAAATGTCACATCGTCATACCCGCCAAATCACAAATTGACTTATCCAAAAATAACACGGGTATACAGCTTAGAGAAACGAATTCCTCCGCCACCAAACGTGAATACGTTTGAACAGATCAACTTACGCGATCCATTGGATATACTCTGTCAGACATTCATCCATACAAGTTGTTCTGGGACTGGACAAATCGAAGGCACTATTCTGTAAACAGGATAGCCCTTGCATTTTACTCCGTCTTCAATTATCTTTGGCATATATGATCCGTGACGCTTATGCCAATACAAAGTGGTTCTTCGGATAATAGTCCAACCGGTCTCTCCATATTAACAACGTTAAAATGGTCAAAAACTTCGATAGTCTGTGAGTTAACTATCGAAGAAAAACAAGTGTGCAAACAACGATATTATTTCCAGATGGAAATTATATCGAACAAACATCATTTAACATTAATCTCTTTAGTTCATTTATTTACTTATCTCCTGTTTCGATATATTCTAAATTCTTATTTTCTTTTATCAGAAAACATTTCTGATTCTCGTTTGGAAAACATTTCCAAAACTCCTTTACAATCAAACCTTACCATTTCTTAGTTAAGAAGGAAGTCACTCAAGTTGGGGTATAATTACCTCTCAGACCTTAACTGAACAACGTTATAACTTCAAAATGATCAAAGTTTATCTTTTAATCTTTAACAACTTCTTTACGCCTTTCTCGGATCCAATTTTACTAATCCACTTCTATATTTAAAACATTGGTTATAACGATAACGTTAAAATCCCTACTTTCGAATTATCTAACTTTAGTTATAACTTCTATTCTTATTAGTGAATAATTAACCTAACACTTATTTATTTATAAATAAATAAATCTCTATTTAAACACTGGAAAGTATAAGTACCTTCCCGAATTTGATATAATCGAATTTGCCGATTAACTCTCTTCGAGAAATCTCTATTTGATTAACTCTTCTTCGAATAACCTATATTCGATTAACTCCTTCTCGAATAAACGATATTCAATAATCTCTCTTCGAATAACTAATATTCGATAACTCTTCCTTTTCAAATGTCTCATATTTGAAAATCTCACTTCGATTAAACTATAATCGATAACTCCCTTCAATAAAACTAACATTGATAACTCCTTTCGATGAAACTAACATCGATAACTCCTTTCGATGAAACTAACATCGATAACTCCTTTAGATGAAACTAACATCGATAACTCCTTTCGATGAAACTAACATCGATAACTCCTTTCGATGAAACTAACATCGATAACTCATTTCGATGAAACTAACATCGATAACTCATTTCGATGAAACTAACATCGATATCTCCTTTTGATGAAACTAACATCGATAACTCCTTTCGATGAAACTAACATCAATAACTCCTTTCGATGAAACTAACATCGATAACTCCTTTCGATGAAACTAACATCGATAACTCCTTTCGATGAAACTAACATCGATAACTCCTTTCGATGAAACTAACATCGATTTATTTAACCCGACGAACTTAACTCGACTAACTTAACTTGACTCGACTAACTCGACTTACTTGGTTCGACCAATTCGATTCGATTAACTAGGCTCGACTAACTTGACTAACTTAACTCGACTTACATGGTTCGACCAATTCGATTCGATTAACTAGGCTCGTCTAACTTAACTCGACTTACTTGGTTCGACCAATTCGATTCGATTAACTAGGCTCGACTAACTTGGTCGAACCACCCGATCAACTCAACTTATTTGACTTAACTTATTTCTCAACTCGATCAACTCCTATCGAATAACTAATATTCGATTAAACTCCATTCGCTTGACTCTAGATCACAGCGATCACAATGGTTACGCCTGACTCCCTCAAGAAACATCCGACCGCCGTAGGCTATTTACAGCCCTGCGAATTACGCTAGCAGTCGTACAAGATGGCAACTTACCCTGAATACTATGTTTGACTAACTCTGTCTCAAATAACTATATTTGATTAACTCTAGTTCGTTTTAACTCTAATCATTTAACTCTAACTGATTAACTCTAACTGGTTAACTCTAACTGATTAACTCTAACTGGTTAACTCTATTTGACTAACTCGACTTGACTAACCCCTTTCGAATAACATATTCGATTAACTAACTTTCGAATACCATATTCGATTAACTAACTTCGAATACCATATTCGATTTCTCCTTTCGAATACAATATTCGATTAACTAACTTCGAATACCATATTCGATTAACTAACTTTGAATACCATATTCGATTAACTCCTTTCGAATGTCTATATTCGATTAACTAACTTCGAATACCATATTCGATTTCTCCTTTCGAATGTCAATATTCGATTAACTAACTTCGAATACCATATTCGATTTCTCCTTTCGAATGTCTATATTCGATTAACTAACTTCGAACACCATATTCGATTTCTCCTTTTGAATGTCTATATTCGATTAACTAACTTCGAATACCATATTCGATTTACTTTATTCACTTTATAAAGATTTCCTTTTTAACAACGTTTTATTCATTTGAAAAGATTTACTTTTAAATAATGGTTCTACACTTTAAAAATGATTTCTTTTTTTATAACGTTTCCTTTTCAATTCTATTTGTAAATGGTTTACAAATATTTCCTTTTCAAATTTATTCTTGAAATATTCTAACTCCTTAAATCCTCTGAAAAATTCACCATAACCTCCTTTGTATCGGGAGCATCGGGAAAATCCCCAAACTCGCCACACAGGCCTTTCCATTCAAAAAGAAATGTTTTGAATTTATTTCCTTTTCAAATATCTCCTATTTATAAATATTCCAATTTATAAACATTTCTTATTTATAAATATTCCACTTTATAAATATATCTTATTTATAAATATTACATTTTATAAATATCTCTTATTTATAAATATTCCATTTTATAAATATTCTATTTTCAATATCACTTTGAAAATTCCCTTATCAACATTCCGACATGTTATGGTATTCAATCATATCAAATCACGATGTTCAATATCGTCCAAGTACATATAATCGCCCACAGATTTTATATCACATCATATAACAATATATGAAAAACAATAAAATAACTGTTGAGGAATCCAGTCGGATTCCTCCAACCTGTTTCCCTGCATCACAGATGTTAGACAATAGAATAACATCGATTTCACTTCACTGTTAAATATTCTGATAAACAGAATCGACATATAGATATTTAACAGTTTATATATATATATATATATATATATATATATATATACATACATACATACATACATATATATAATATTTCTACTAACTGACTAGCAGTTCAATCAATCAACCAACAAACAACAATCAACAGATGATTAACAGTTCTAAAAATACATTATAAAAATATAACTGTTCAGAGTTGGTGAGTTTTACTCACATTGGCGCATTAACCGTTAAATATCGGTTTGCATTATTTGATTTCGACAGACAATTTATTTCACCATAAATTGTAACGAGCTCGGATTCACTCCTAGTCAGCTCCGTGGTGTAGCCACCGTCCCTACGGTCCCAATGCGACTTACGGTTCGTCAATCTGATACCGTATGGCAAAGTTATGATATAAAGAAGTTAATATTACATTTAAATTTAAATAAACTTAGATTAAAATTTGTGATGGGCCTTCACCTTCACAACCAAACCGGCCCAATTCCATAATGACCCGAGCCCAAAACCTCTTCTCTCCAAAACCGAAATGTCGTGCTCCAGTTTTGTTCCTCAGCCATTTCCCATTTTTAATCCTCCATCTTTCCTCATACACACCACCGAATCATCTCTCGACTTCACCATTTCTCTCCTCACCTCAAACCGCACACCATCATCACCCCAAAGTTTAACTCGTTACTCGAATACTGCCTCGCGTCGAGCAGCCCTAGACCTCGACTTCAGGAAAACCCACGACCCAAAAAGACTTCGAAACCCACCAGAAATCCAGGACAGAGGTTAATTCATGCCCTCAATCCAAATACGATCTCAGAAATTCGCACCATGTCTTCAATATCCCGATTTCACTAACCCTAGCAATTACTGTAAACCGACGAGTTCAACCAACATGCATCGTAGGCCACAAATTGGATACCGAATCGAAGAGCATACATCAGGGAATCCATATATATTGGTTTCAGGATTTATAGAAATTTGGTTGATTTTCTTTTGATTTTTAAGTATACGATTTTTGCTTTTTCCTGAAATGAGATGGCGGCTTGTTGCTGTGTTGACTTCGGTGGAAAAAAATTAGGTTAAGGGAGTTAAGAGGTGTATTTATAGGATTTTTAGTTTGGCTGTGTCTATTAACACCTCATTAATTGCTCTTCATCCCCCGTCCAAATTATAGAATTAATAATACCAATTTTTCCCTCAAACAATTAATTATCTATTTTGTTAAATGTAATTAATAATTTTAATTATTGTTCACTATGACATTAATCGAAATCAACCAACATTTCAAAGGCGGGTTGATTTAATTAATTCAGTCCTCAAATGCAATTCAGTAAAATCATTTTCTAACTTCGATCAAAATGAGAAAACAAATTAAAAACCACTATGATGCCGATGTTTTGATATTTTTTGGCATATTTGTTTCCCTGTTGTTTGCTTCTTCTTTTTTTTCATTGCGGATAATAGATTGTAAAGTTGTTATTGTTTTGACAAAGAAACGAAAAACAATAAAATAAAGTAAAAAAGAAAGAAAAGAAACACAGATAATGAAAGAATAAGGACATTTTAGGAATAAACGGGGTGAGAAAAGAAAAAACTAGGGTGAATACTATTTTTTAAAATTACCGGGGTGGGAAGAGCAACTTGTGGGATGCTAATAGATGGAGCCTTTTAGTTTAGATATTTTCAAGGAGATATTTTTAGATATTTTCTTTTGATATTCTTTCTGCCTTCTAAAAATTCGTGTGATTATATACGATACCCAAAAATCACCAAACTGGACTTACTACTACAGTTCGACATTACGGTCCCAACGAAACTGGTTTCGTCAAATTCCGACTCCGTCTGCTCACACAGCATATTTTTAACCGTCAGAATACTGACTGTTTTTCACTCTAAAAATCCGTACGGCCACACACTGACTCTAAAAATCACCAAACTTGGAATCTAACAATAATTTGATGTTACGGATCCAACAAAATTAGTTTCATCGAATTCCGACTTCGTTTGCAAAACCGGCTATTTTTAAAGCTCTAGAGACCCATTTAAATATATAAATATATTTAAATATTATTAAATTAAATATAAATAAATTTATATTATCGTATATCTTCACATATGATATCGTCCAGCTCCAGAATATCATATCAGAATATACAGTTTGATATTTCAGATTCCAGATTATCTCGATATTCAGTTTTATATCGAAAATCCTTTTATAACGTAAATAAAGCATTGCAAAAATATAAAGGAAATCCACAGCGACTTTTCTGAAATTTGGTTTGGACGTACATCAAAATCTACACGACGAAATCCCGATTTTTCTCTTCCACTAGAAAGATATACTCCACCAGCTCCACACGTTTCTTATTTCACAGAAATCCGGCTTAAAACGAATCCTGTACATTCAGTTGAAGTTCGAATCGCCAATTCACGAACTGCAGCACCATTTCGAGCTCGATTTTAATTATAATATAATTATACGTTCAAACTATCGTCGATTGAAAATATTCGTCAATATAATTCAACTCTAAGCTGAATTAAATCTTAGGGATGACCCCGTTCATAGAATATTGTGATTTCCAATATTTTTAATTATTCCTGAATTAAATATATTATTTAATTTAATTAATTATTCACTATAATTAAATTAACGACGATTTAATTCCCTAAATCACTATTTATATAATTAAATAAATTAATTATAATACCTCTGACAAATGCGGGTCATTGCAGGGCTGATGCAGGAAACCAAAACGTGATGATCGGCCGACCTTTTTGAAAGGTCCAAGTGTGTACGACTTGTGCAGGATCTATAATATGGCTATGCGGAATGTATGTGATAACTTAAGCTATTCAATTGTTACGCAGGTAAAAATTCGTAAACAAGAAATATATCACTAACAAATATAAATGCTGTAGATAAAGTAAAGTAGAGTAACGACACCAGGATTTTTATACTGGTTCGGACCTCCCGTCCTACGTCCAGTCCCGAAGCTCCTCTTCGGCTTTTCACTAAACAACACCCTCGCTTCACCCAGAGGAACAGGTTCACAACACTACTTGATTTGCGGGCTACAAGTTTACCCACTTGATTTCACGGGCTACAAGCTTACCCACTTGATTTCACGGGCTACAAGCTTACCCACAAGACGATTACAAGAGTTTGACCTTGAATGTGTTCTTTCTTCAGCACTGATTAGTCAATGATTGAGTACAACCTTCCTATAATCTTATCCTCAAATATATATTGATGTTTGCAAAGATTTGGAAGTGGATTATCGAGTTGAATCACAAGTGTGTTAAATATGCTTGGAGATTCAAACGATAATTGAATGCTTTTGAGTGCTTTTAGAATGCTAAGAATAATACAATATAGATCAGAGAATGGAGAGAAAATTCAGTGTTTTGATTGATTGAAAACTGATGTATTTATAGTAATTGAGAAGTTGCAATTGTTGGTGAAAAGTTACAATCAAAAGAAATGATTTAAATGAAGAGAAATGGATGCAACTTTTCAAGAAAGAAGATGACTCTTCATGAAATTCAAAAATAGGTTGACATGAAAAATTAATAGGTTGACACGTTTTTGACCGTTATTTCAAAAAGCCGTTGATCTGTTAATTCTAACAGGTTGACCTGTTATATTTTAAAAATAGGTTGACCTGTTATTTTTAACAGGTTGACCTGTTTTTGTCAATATACAGTAAAAACGAGTTTTCATGCATAATTTTGAAAGCAATGAGAAGTATGATTATTTGAGGATAGATTTTAACATAAAATACTCTAAATAACCAACTTCTAACCTGTGGAACCATTGAATCTTCTTTTTGTCGATCATGAAGCTTCTTCTCGTCATTAATCAAAACGATCATTAAAAGTCCTTGACTCAACATTCTCCCCCTTTTTGATTGATGACAACATAGCTTTTAAAATATGATCTCCATTGCTATCTCCCCCTGTATATATGCTCTAACTCCCCCTGAGTATATGATCTCCCTAGACAAAAAATAACTAAATCTCTGCAAAAAGAAGGTTAGTAATCATTCTCTCCCCCTTTGTCATCGATAAAAAGGTATATGAAACACCTTTAAAGATCCCACAACATTGAACACCATACGTAGAGTGTTTTACATATTAAAGATCATAACAAAACAAAACGACCTTAGTAGCAACCTTACCTAATTAAACATAGCACCAATCACATACAAGTACTAATAGAGTGTTTTAACATAAAACAGAATATAAAAGGATAGATCGAATCAATGAGGTGGCACATCTGATTCAGTCTCGTCTACTTCTTCTTCGTCTGATTCCTCCTCTTCATCTTGGTCCTCTTCCTCATCATTTCCTTCCTCAATGTATGAAGTACCACGTCCACGACCAACATGGGCACTCGCTCCAGAACTAGTGCTTTCCTCCAAAGTAGACCATGTAAAAGTAGGAGGCATTGGACGTTTTCACGGATTCTGAACATGTGTGGCTGAAGATGAAGGTCCGCAAGAAATTGCATCCCAAAGAATGCCAAAGAAAGTCTTAAGCTTGTTAAAACATTTATCCATCTTGGTGTCTAATCGATCGAGCTTGGTATCGGTTCGCTTGAGCCTTGCTTCTAACAGAAATTGATTTCTTGCTATTTGTTCAAAAAATCCTTTGTTGTAGAATTTGGCGAAGGAATCTTAACATCTTCTGGTCTTGGAATAGGAGCTTGTGATGAAGATGCTTCAGGAGGACCTCTATGTTTATATTGCTCAAATGGAATAATGGTCAAGAATGGATCCGGAAGTTTCATTATCTTCTTTGATATTTTATCAATACACTTAGGTGTTGAAATCTTGGATTCCGGAGATTTTATTCCGCAATTCATGAGGATACGCATTATATATTCATTGTAAAATAAATGTTTGCGAGAACGTTCATTTACCAATGATATCTCATCAAAAACCATATCAGTCCAGTTGATATTGATATCACCATATATAGCATATAGCGCCTTAAAATTTTCTTTGTAGATGGCATCAAAATTACCGGTTCGTGGCAAGAGAGAATGAGTAATACAATGATGGAGAATTCTAGCCGTAGGTCTCAAATTTATTCCTTTAGCACTTGACTTGTGATCTTCAATGAATAAATGGCTAATTTTGTCTCTAATATGAATGGGACAGAAATCAGAAGAAAATTTTGTACCATTATCTGAAGATTTAAGAACTTCTTCCATTCTGGACTTGGAGATGAATACTTGTTGATCACATACAACTAACCATAAGCAATTTGATGAATTTGCTGGCTTATACTTCTCCAAATTGAGATTAGCATAGAGTAATTTTATCATAATGTGATTAATCTCAACATTATTGTCTTCAAAACTAAGAAGAGATGCTATTTTTGCTTTGGTTGCAATTTCTTTAACATCATAGAGGAGAAAATCGAAGTATTTGATAAACATCCCTTCATGAATGGTATAATCTTTCATCTTATTCCATCTTGTTATAGCAATCGGATCCTTAAGCCAATGTTTGATTTGAGCATCTATGGGTTGTTGTTGAGAAGTACAAGAAGAAGTTTTTGATTTCTTTGATTTTGGAGCCATTGAAGAGAAGGTAATGGAGTTTGAGGAGTTAGGATTTGAAGAAAAGTGTTGATTTGAGTAATGAAGAGGTTAAAAACGAAATAGTGTGTTGATATTGGTGGTTAAACCGACTATTGGATGTTTAAAAACAGTATAACCCGAAAACGGTCGACCTAAAATAGTATACCGGTCGACCTAATTAGTTTCTAGTTTGAAATCAAAGAAAAAATGATAAAGTCGGTCGACATAAAATTGTAACCGGTCGACCGGATTCTATGGTGTTGAATTCGAAAACTTTAAAAGCCCGGTCGACCTGTGCATAAATTTCGGTCGACACTTTTTTTTATATTTTGCTGAAACTTTTTCGGTCGACATAAAATTTGTGACCGGTCGACCGTGAAAATTCTCTGGAAATTTTTGTCTTAAAAACCGGTCGACCTAAAATTATTACCGGTCGGCCTGTTCGTATTTCAAGAGACCGGTCGACATCTTTTTTCCAACCGGTCGACCTAGATAATTCTCTGGAAATTAAAAGTGTACAAACCGGTCAACCGAAAATTATCTACCGGTCGAACGTTTTTTGATGGAAATGAATTTTCAGCCTTTTGTTGATCGAATTCAAAGCCAAACAAAGTATTATTATAAAAATATATAACAAATACATGAAGTAAGAAATAAAATCATTATTAAAAACATTATAAAGCATCTCCTTTGATCCGATATAAAGAACTCATTTTCTTGGTTCCCACGGAGAGTATTTCCTACTAGCGCCTTCATTTTTGTTGAAATTTTTATCCCACGAGTTTGGTGTTCTTGTTGATGATGATGGCATTTGCGTGGGTTCATGAACATTATTCTTGTTTGAACCACAGAAAAGTGAACTAGCTGTTCGAGATACGTTAAGCGAGAAGAAGTTAATCTCTGCTCGTAGTACATCTCCCTTTGAAGATCGACTTGGTGTTTTTGATAGTGGTGTATCTCGTCAATTTTTTCTTTGGTTCGTGGGGAACAAAAAAAAGAGCCTTCTTGCATCGTTTTGATGTTAGAGTATTTCCAGGTGTACGAGAATTCTGATGAAAACCAGGAGGGTGCTCCGGTGTCTTAGGGGAGTAGTGTTCTTCGGACTCGGAACTTGTTATGGTGATGTGCGATTTTCGTGCACATTCATCACAAATATGAGCCATGATAATACGTTGTTTAATGGAGATTAGAGAGAAAAGTTGTCTGAGAGCACTCAAAAAAATAAAAATAAAATATAAACATATATATGGAAGAAATTTTCTATTTGGAGAAAGAAAAGAGATGGTTCGTATTTGTTTAACCATAGAAAAATTCTCTTCTAAATATAGTAAAAAAAAGACATTGGTTTCTGAATAATGTACGAACTCTTGATATATGTTAAAAAGATTTTTACTCTTCGAGTTCTTTTCTTGAAACCAACCCTAGCTCTCTACGTAAGTTGACAAAACTTGATTCCAGTAGAGGCTTTGTAAATATATCAGCTAGTTGATTTTACGTATTTACGTATTCGAGATTTATATTACCCTTTTCAATGTTATCTCTCAGAAAATGATGTCGAATATCGATGTGTTTAGTCCGAGAGTGGTTAACTGGGTTTTTGGATAAATTTATCGCACTTGTGTTATCACAATATATAATAGAATTCGATAAGTTTATGCCGAAGTCTTTAAGTGTTTGTTGCATATATATAACTTGTGTACATGCTAGTGCCGCTGATATATATTCTGCTTCACACATTGAAAGTGAAACACAATTTTGTTTCTTACTAAACCAAGAGACAAGTGATTTTCCAATAAAATGGCACGTACCACTTGAGCCCTTTCTATCCGTTCGTGATCCTCCGAAATCAGCATCACTATATGATACTAATTCAAATGTACATTCTTTTGGATAGAAAAGACCGAAATCTTTGGTTTTATTAAGATAGCGAATTATACGTTTCACTGCTCGTAAGTGTGATTCTTTAGGATCGGCTTGAAAACGTGCACACAAACAAACACTCATCATAATGTCAGGACGACTAGCTGTTAAATATAATAGAGAACCTATCATACTACGATATAACTTCTGGTCAACATTCTTTCCAAATTCATCTTTTTCAAGATGTGTGGTCGTACTCATAGGAGTTGGTTTACCAGAGGTAAGTCCGAAGCGTTTAACTAGATTTCCGCAATATTTTTTTTGATTGATAAACATACCATTTGAAAGATGTTTGATTTGAAGACCAAGGAAATATGATAGTTCTCCCATATGTGACATTTCAAATTCTTTGGTCATAATATTTGCAAATTCTTTGCAAAGTTCATCGTTTGTTGAACCAAAGATAATGTCGTCTACATATATTTGGATAACTAATATATCTTTTCGAGAATGTTTAATGAATAAAGTCTGATCAACTTTTCCAATTTGAAATCCAGAATCTATGAGATAGCTTCTTAATCGTTCATACCAAGCATGAGGTGCTTGTTTCAATCCATATAAAGCTTTCTTAAGTTTATATACATGATCCGAATATTTCTCATGTACGAACAAAGGAGGTTGTTCGACATATACCTTCTCTTTGATAAACCGATTTAAAAAAGCACTTTTGACATCCATTTGAAAAAGTTTAAATCATGATGACATGCAAAGGATAGTAAGATTCGAATTGCTTCTAATCGAGCTACGGGAGCAAAGGTTTCTTCATAATCGACACCTTCTTCCTGATTATATCCTTGTGCTACTAATCTTGCTTTATTTCTAGTAATGTTCCCTTGTTCATCGGCCTTATTTTTATATACCCATTTAGTTCCTATAACTGATTGATCAGTCGACCTTGGAACAAGTTCCCATACATCATTGCGCTCGAACTGGTTTAGTTCTTCTTGCATGGCAATGATCCAGTATTCATCAGTAGCAGCTTCCTTAGGATTTTTAGGTTCGATATTTGAGATAAACGCAACATGACCCATTTGATTAAGTTGACTCCTTATTCTAATTTGTTATGTTACTTCTCCAATAACATTTTGAACTGGATGATCTCTTAGAATTCTCGAAGGAGATCTAAATCTTGGTGGAGAAGGTACAATAACAGGTTGATGAATATTCTCAACAATTTCTGAGTCAGAATCATTATTTGTGATGGTAGGATTATCAGTGACTATTGTTTCTTCGTCATCCGATTTATTATGAGACGGTTTATAGAATTCGTCAAAAGATACATGAAGTGATTCTTCAATAGTTTTAGTTCTCTTATTGAATACACGATAAGCCTTACTTTGATCCGAATAACCAATAAAGATTCCTTCATCGGCTTTTGAATCAAATTTACCAAGATGATCTTTCGTGTTTAAAATAAAACATTTTGAACCAAAAACTTTGAAGTATGAAATATTTGGCTTTCTTTCATTAAACAATTCATAAGGTGTATTTTTAGTAAGAGGTCGAATGGATACACAATTCAAAACATAACATGCAGTTGCTATAGCTTCTGCTCAAAAATGTTTTGGTAAAGTACTTCCATTTAATAATGTCCTTGCACATTCTTGTAATGTTCAATTTTTCCATTCTACAACTCCATTTTGTTGTGGAGTTCGAGGAAATGAAAAATTATGATTAATACCTTTCTTTGTACAAAAATGTTCAAATTCATTATTTTCGAATTCTCCTCCATGATCACTTCTTATATTTTTAACCTTAAGTCCTTTTGACTTTTGAATTTTCTTGACAAAGGATTTGAAATGAGTAAACGTGTCACTTTTATTTTTCAAGAAAATCACCCATGTATAACGAGAATAGTCTTCAACAATTACAAACAAATATCGACTATGATTTATGGAATGTATTTGAGTAGGTCCAAATAAATCCATATGCAATAACTCAAGTGGTTGTAATGTTGATATTACCTTCTTAGATTTAAATGATGATTTTGTCAATTTTCCTACTTGGCAAGCGTCACAAAGATTGTCAACTTTAAAGCTAAGTTTGGGTAAACCTTTAACTAGTTCGTTCTTGGATAGCTTGTCAATAGTTCTAAAGGACAGAAACGTTTGTGCCATAGCCATGGATCATTATCATTTGCTATAAGACACATATTTGAATTATGATTGATATTCATATTCAGAATATAAATGTTTCTATCTCTATGTCCTTCAAAAGCTATATTTTGATCTTTATCTAAAATACTACATTTATTATCCGAAAAAGAAATGATAAAACCTTTGTCGCACAATTGACTGATACTTAATAAATTATGTTTCAAATTCTTAACTAACATGACATTTGTAATAAGAGGTGAGTTAGATGTACCAAAATTGCTCACATCGCCTTTGCCGATGATATAGCCTTTTGAATTATCTCCAAAAGTGACTGGACCACCATCCGAATACGTGATATTTGTTAATAAGCTCTTGTCTCCAGTCATATGCTTTGAGCAACCACTGTCCAGTATCCACTATCCTCTTTTCTTAAGTGGGACCTGCAAAAAATAAAGTTAAGTCTACGGTACCCACTTTTTGTAGGGTCCTAAGAGTTAGGTCTTAGGAGTCCAAACCCATACGGGTCCGGTATCCCCTTTATACAAATAATTTGGATTATGATGCACAATACTCAAAAAGTTTTGAATGTACTTGTTTCTAATAAAACTATTATTTGTTTTAGGAAGCCATACTTTTATAGATTTGACATTCTTCTTTTGAGATTTCACGATCAGTTTTGGTTTGGAATATAATAAACTAAGATTTTTCTTAGCTTTAGTTTCTAGTACTACCTTATTTTTCCTTTTTCTTTTACCAAGATGTTTCTTGATAACTTGTTTCTTATATCCCAACCCTTGCTTATTTGTAGCTGATTGTGAACTCTCAATAATTTTTGTCAAATTTTCTCGACCTTTGTTAAAGTTAGAAACATTTTTAGTAATATCGTCTAACTTTGTTTGTAAACTAGCTTTTTCAAGATCTAGAGATTTAACTTTTGCTTTAAGCTCATGATTCTCAGTAGTAAGAGTATCATTCTTCTCTTTTTGAACTTCAATTTCTTGAGTCAAAAGAGATAGTTGAGAGTCAATATTAGATGATGATTCTTGAGCCTTTTCAAGTTCTTCTTCTAATATTTTCTTTTCATCTTTTAACATATCTCGTTCAAATTCTACTCTACTTAAATCAGCTTGAGCTTGTTTGCATTGTCGTTTCATATCTTTAAATTTATATATCAACTCAGCATTTATATCAAGAACTTCTTCAAAAGAAGGAATTTGTACTTCATCTTTTTTTGCCATAAAGCATATATTTGCTTGTTCATTATCTGAGTCGCTTTTATTTTCGGATGAAGATGAATCTGAATCATCCCAAGTTACTGAGAATGCCCGTTTCTTTGACTTGTCCTTTTTGTTTTTGAACTTTTCATTTTCTGTCTTCTTCTTTTGTTCTGGACAATCATTTTGCATATGTCCCTTCTTATGACAGTTAAAGCATTCTACATTTGATGATGATGGTCTGCTTGATCCGAACTTCTTTCTGTTGTATCGACTAGCTTTTCGTTGCTTTAAGAATTTTTTGAATCCTTTTGCAATGAATGCTAGATCCTCATCTTCGGAATCTAAGATGTCTTCATCAGCATGAAAAGCTACATTTTTCTTTTCTTCTTTTTATTCTTTTCGAGCCTGCAAGTTAGCTTCATAGGACATAAGATTTCCTATCAATTCATCTGGCTTCATGGTGGATAGATCATTAGCTTCTTCTATGGCTAATACTTTTCCTTCCCATTCATTAGTCAGTGAATGTAGAACTGCTGAAACTACATCAAAGTCAGAATATTTTTGCCCTAACCCGATAAGAGCATGATGAATAGTTTGAAACCTTGAATACATCTCATTGATTGTTTCATTTGGCTTCATTTTAAAATTTTGAAATTGACTTTTCAACAAAGCTATTTTTGCTTGTTTAACCTTGTTAGTACCTTCATGAGTGTCTTTAGTGTTTGCCAAATTTGATAAGCAGTGGTACAGATACTAACACGGTTATACTCATTTTGGTCTAATGCACAAAACAACATATTTATTGCTTTTGCATTTACAGCTGCTGCTGTTTTCTCAACAGGAGTCCATTCTGCATACTCAGATGTTGGATTAACTATTTCTTTCTGAGTAGCATTCCAAGCGTCAATACTTGTTGATTGCATATAAAAAGCTATACGTGTTGCCCAATAGCTATAGTTTAGGACATTAAAGAAAGGAGGTCTTTGTGTCGATTGACCTACAATGTAAGTTGTGTTACTCGTACTTGCGTTATTTGCCATATTACTAGAATATATCAAATAACTGTGTTACAGTTATATGATAACCTTGCTCTGATACCAATTGAAAGGTCCAAGTGTGTACGACTTGTGCAGGATCTATAATATGGCTATGCGGAATGTATGTGATAACTTAAGCTATTCAATAGTTACGTAGGTAAAAATTCTTAAACAAGAAATATATCACTAACAATTATAAATTCTGTAGATAAAGTAAAGTAGAGTAATGACACCAGGATTTTTATACTGGTTCGGACCTCCCGTCCTACGTCCAGTCCTGAAGTTCCTCTTCGGCTTTTCACTAAACAACACGCTTGTTTCACCCGGAGGAACATGTTCACAACACTACTTGATTTGCGGGCTACAAGCTTACCCACTTGATTTCACGGGCTACAAGCTTACCCACTTGATTTCACGGGCTACAAGCTTACCCACAAGATGATTACAAGAGTTTGACCTTGAATGTCTTCTTTCTTCAACACTGGTTAGTCAATGATTGAGTACAACCTTCCTATAATCTTATCCTCAAATATATATTGATGTTTGCAAAGATTTGGAAGTGGATTATCGAGTTGAATCACAAGTGTGTTAAATATGCTTGGAGATTCAAACGATAATTGAATGCTTTTGAGTGCTTTTAGAATGCTAAGAATAATACAATATAGATCAGAGAATGGAGAGAAAATTCAGTGTTTTGATTGATTGAAAACTGATGTATTTATAGTAATTGAGAAGTTGCAATTGTTGGTGAAAAGTTACAATCAAAAGAAATGATTTAAATGAAGAGAAATGGATGCAACTTTTCAAGAAAGATGATGACTCTTCATGAAATTCAAAAATAGGTTGACAGGAAAAAATAATAGGTTGACAGGTTTTTGACCGTTATCTCAAAAAGCTGTTGACCTGTTAATTTTAACAGGTTGACCTGTTATATTTTAAAAATAGGTTGACCTATTTTTGTCAATATACAGTAAAACGAGTTTTCATGCATAATTTTGAAAGCAATAAGAAGTATGATTATTTGAGGATAGATTTTAACATAAAATACTCTAAATAACCAACTTCTAACCTATGAAACCATTGAATCTTCTTTTTGTCGATCATGAAGCTTCTTCTCGTCATTAATCAAAACGATCATTAAAAGTCCTTGACTCAACACTTTTAAATTTGACTGGAAGTATAGTTATAACGCAAATTGTTTAATTATGCTAATTAATGTTTATTTATAATAATTTATAATATATCCTTTTGCTGAATACAGGAATGATTGGTACCGAAGAACATAAGGCAGCATGAAAATTGGATCATCCTGTTAAGTTGATAACCAAGTGACAATTGTAATTAATTACAAATAAATCATTAATTAAGGAAACTAATGATTTTATTTAAATCGTATATATTTATAATGATGTAATTTTCACCCATATGATCAGAATGGAACAAACCAACAACTTTTCAACGAGGTCTACAGGACGCAATTGGAATCAACCGGGGTTTTATTTTAAATTAAACACTCGTTTAATTTAATTAAAACCAACCATTTAATCCACAGTACCAACTCAAGGTGAGTTAAGCTCACTCAGTTTTTCCCATTTATATTTTTTATAAATTGGGTTTTTATTTTGTGTGCTCTGGTTGCCGATGGTTGATTGTTTGCTAATTACGTATTTATTTGTTGATTTAACTGATGAAATTAAATCGTTGTTTAATTTTAGTGAAATACCAAATTGTTATTTTAACGATTGGATCCAATAAAGGTAACATACGTTGATTGGTCACGTTTATTTATAAACGTGTTTAATTATTTGAATTGTTTTGTTGATTGATTGATGTTAAATGGTCGTTATTTGCCGTTATAGAAATTATCAGTTAAATGTGATTGAATGATCTGATTTGATAACCATTTGAATACAGGGAAGACCAGGTTGGAGGAATCCAACGGGATTCCTCAAATATATTATTTATTTCCATATTATCATATATGAATTGTCATGATTGGGTAATTGATTTGATCAGTGATCATTGACTCAAATTTCAACCTGTGTTTTGTTTTAACCAATGGGCAATATTGGTTGGGTAATGAGCTGAAAATGGCCTAAGAGTCAATTGTTTGTTTATATTGATTTACCGTTAGGTGGATCGATAGAATTGAAGTTATAAAATTACTTTATAACTAGAAATAGATTTTGAAATATATTACTTTGAATAAAAGTTTATAAATAAGTAATGAATATTTATTATTTATTGAATTAATTTATAATTAATTATTAATTGATTTTATAAGATAAATCTTGATGTCAACTAGATTTATAAACAAGTGAAGAGAAATTAATCGAACAGTTAACTTGGATAATTATTTTGTTAAGAAATAATTAAATGGATTTATTTAAATTAATTATATTTTTAATTAATTTAAAGGAAGAACTAAATGGGAATCGGTTAAGGAGATAACCGTGTTTAGAGTTGATTAAATTGACCATTTTTAACTGGAATTAATTATTGAATTAGTTTGTTTGGATTAATCTAATAAATAGTTTAAAGAATATTTGTTTAATTTTAATAGGGTTTTAAAAAGGGAATTTACTAATTATTTTTGTGAATAAAGAAATTAACTACGGACGTAGTTAATGATCGAAGTAAATTATTATTTTAATTAATAATAATTTAGGGAATTACTTTTTAAATGAAAAGTCATATAAAAAGTAATCGAATTGAAATGAAATCTAATGGAATGGTGAAAGGAGTTATGAACGGGTTTTATATTTAAAACCCAAATTTTTATAACGAAGTTATAAAAGAAATTTTAAGTCAATACCATAGCTTGAAATAAGTGTTACTTAATTGTTTGAATTATGTCAAAGGAGATTGAAAAAAGGGTAATAAACCAAGGTTATGTAAATGAGGTTTAAGATGTTAAAGCGTAATTTTAAATTTACGTTACTTAAAAATGAGATTTTGTAAAATGCGGGAAAATTGAAATAAGATTTCCAAAGCGTGGAATGGTTGAATAGATTTGAAAAGAGATTGGAAATAGTGAATTTGTAAAGAAGTGGGTCATAAGATTGCATAGAAAAAAATCCGAATTTATAAAGTGAATTGGTTTAAAGAGGCAGAGTTAAAAAGTGGAGTTTTATAAAGAAGTTACCTAATTATAAAATTAAGAAATAATGGGATGTTCAAAAGTAAGAAGGTTTTATGAAACCGTATTTCAAATGGAATAGGTAAATGGAATTTGGTTTTGATATTAGAATGAAGTATCGGGTTTTTGGGATTACAGCTCGTATTTATCTGAAGATAAGAACGTTGTTGATCGAGGTCTGAGAGGTAATTAAAATGCCTCAACTTGATCAACATTAGGATTATCTGAAGATGGTATTAGTTGGTAATCGATAAAGAGTTTAGTGATAAGTTATTATTTCCATTAGTGATAATAATGCAACGTTTGGTGAAAATTTGGAGAATATATAACGAGAGATCTGAAGTGAAGAAATTAGCAAAATGTGAAAATATATAATGAGAATTCCAAAGTAAAAGGGAAATAAAAAGGGAATTATAATGATATTTTCGAGTCAAAAAGGAAATGTAAAAGTTGTTATTCAATAAGAATAAACACTAAATGTTGTCGTGTAATGAATAAAGGATATTTCTTAACGCTGTTTTATGAATAATAAGTTGAATTGATTTCCCAATATTGGATAATAACGTGGCTAATGGTTTGAAGGTGAAAATAGGAATCTGGATATAATATAGGAATTTCTAAGTATAAAAATGGATTTGTTTAAAGAATAATCTTATGATAAGAAACAAAAAGCTATACTTATAATATCGAAATATTTAAGAGTTTTAAAATTTACATTTGTTTTAATTAAAAGGCCAAGTGATGTTGAATACTGAACCAGTAAACTCATTGGATTTTCATGATTGAATCACTGTTTATTTTGATAGTTAAATCACCAACTATCAAATCTGTTCAATACGTTTGTTGGTACGGAAAGACCGGGATCGAATTTATATTCGAAACCCATTCCAATCAACAAATACGTGAAGATATCAGAAGATGATCGTGATGGAGCATTAAAGACTGTGGATCTCCATTAAATGGAAGAACCGCTAATAAATCTTCGGTTAGCTCCTAGAGATAAACTGTGGTTCTGTCGTGGTTGGAATCTACGGGTAGCAAGGATTTCTCGCTACTGATCCATAGGGTGATTCCTATATTGGATGCAGTAGGAGAGTACCTTCGGTTCATCCTGTTCCTGGATGACTCATATGGACGGATGTCTAACAAAGTATTTCCAAAGGAATCGCATATGTCGATTTCTTCAAACGTACCATGGTTGTAACAGAGGACGACGGTTCTCTTAACAACTAGATTATTTTTGTGGACGTCAATTTGTGATATCCAGCGGATCTGACGATGTGGCATTCAAAGTGAATGATGACCAGATGTTCAGAAGTTAATCTAAACCTCAAGCCTCATCAACCGGAAAATGACAAAAATTGGGCAGGAAGCATGGCTATGTGGGTCGCTCCCATTAGGGTGTATAGTCACCTATCTAGAGAAATTCCTTTTGCTTCTTTAATCTATTTCGATGTTGTCCCTTTTTGGGAAATGGTGGTTTGAGCCCAACCGTTGGTGATATACCTTCGATACACTCAAGCGAAATGAGTGCTCAGTCATGTGTGGGCTGGGTTGCAAGACGTTCTTGTTGAACCCAGTGTATTCCCCTCTAGAGATACACTATCGGCAGGTGGTCCTATACCTTGTTACAGTCAGAATCCAATCTCCAATAAGCGTCCGCGGTTTTGATTGTATACTATATATGTAGAGCGTGAGATGCAAGCATTCCGCTAGATTGATATTTACTTGTATTTAGACACTATTATAATATCAGGAAAAAAATATTGATTTAAAAAATGGTTTTAGGTTATCGTAAGGTAAAAACCGTCCATATTTATGTGTGGATTTGGTCTTACAATTATCGTTTACTTTCAAAAGGATTTTGAACTTTAAAATCAAGTTGGATGATTTCTCTTAAAAGCTTTGCGAGTTTTTCTCACTCTGGTTCACCAGACTGACCCGGTGTTTTGTAAATGCTCCGGTTAGATCGGGTTGTACAGGTTCAGGTTATCAGATGCTGCGATGTCCAGAGACGTGCTGGAGATGTTCAAATGCATTATATCTAGTATTTATTCTACTGTGTGATGGTATATGAGGATAGGTTATTATTACTGTCCCGATGTGTGATGTACTCTGATATTGTAAGTATTTTTAAAAGCTCTCAGTAAAGATTTATTTCTATATTATATTTTGTTCCGCTGCAAAATGTGAGACTCTGTGTTGTGTTGTTGGTCCTTCTTCTATTCTAATATTTCTTCCTTTCTTATCTCACCCTCTAATTTCTTTCTAATAACGTTCCAATGTTTTCGGTGATTGGAAGGTCGGCATGAGGTACGGTAATTGTATTTATGTCGATTTTCGAGGCCGAAAATCTTTGGGTCGTTACATTGAGAGAATGAAACATCATGCTTCTTATCAAAGGAAATAAAAAGTAATAGTTGTCATGATTTCATAGGAAATAACATGATCTAAAAGACTTTTTGTAGTTCGAAATTATGTTTAAATTATTTTTCAAGTAGGGGCTTTCTAAAGTTCAATCATAAAATATATGTAGAAAATTTTTAATTGAAAAATAAACATTTTAAACGAACACAACTATTACTCGAGGGAAAGATCCAAAGAACCAAGGTAGCTCAGATAAAAAATGCTCGACTTTGAGAATGCAAGTGTATGCACAATTTCTTATACAATTTAATGTTAAACATCATTATCTAACAAAAATCAGTTAATTAATGTCGAATCCAATAAACAAGAAAGAGTTGATAGAACGATAATATCTAAGATTAAAAAAAAATGAAATATACCCTGTTTGGAACGAGATTGAAGCAGATAGATGGTTGATGAAGACAACTCAAACTAGTTGTTTTAAACAGAGAGCTTGATGAAGGAGACTCAAACTTAAGACATAATATTGGAGGCGGTTATAAGAGAAAATCCCTAATCTGATTTACGTAGTAAGAAAGACAAAGGTGAAGTGTGAGAAGTAAGAGTAAAACTAAAACCCATTCTATCCATTGCACTTTGAATCATTTACAAAATGTTCAATTGGTATTATGGAAATAACTGTGATAAGCTAACATCATAGTAATAACCATGACAATTTCTTAATGATAATAATCGTGAGAAAATGGAGCGCAAAAATTGTTACAAAATAGCCTATTTCGTATTGCGTTGAATAAAGAAATTGGTATTGAGTACCGTTAATCTTATTACTATGAATCATTTTTACTCAATACTAATTAGTTTTGGTTACAGTAAACTATATACTACATAACATTGTTTCAAATGATTGTAATTTGTGAATATACTTATACCTCTGAGTTAAGTACATAATGATATTTTCTAAGTATTAAAAATATATAAATTGGTGAATACACTTACAAGTTTGAGGTAAGTATATAGCTATACTTTCTAAGTATTGAAATTATTGTTTTTGAATACGCTTGTAATGTAGAGACAAGTGTATGTGTAAGTTTTCAAAATATTGAAAATAAATATCTTGTGAATACACTTATGCCATTGAGATAAGCATATGGGTATGTTTTCCAAATATTGAAAACAAGAAATTTTGTGAATAACTTATTCCGTTGAGGTAAGTATATAAAAACAATTTTTAATAATTAGTCAAATGATTTTGATTAATGAATATTAACTATAATTAAGAAGGGGCTTATTGACTACTGATGTGTTTGACTAGGTAAATTTCCTAAATGAATTGAGCCATAATTTTGTACGATTGACTATTAAATAACCGACTATCAAAATATTTGATATTTTTAAAAATTGTTGTGTTGGTCCAAGTAAATCACTTAGAACTGACTTATACATTCAAAAGTGCAAGTATCTTGATGATTATCATTTGAAGGCGCATACCTTTGGAATAGAAAGCGCTACTTGTCTCAGATTAGCTACCGGATTATACTATAGCAATGGTCCATACGTTCTAGAGTTGCGTATTGCGAGAACTACTTATTTCTAATTCAAGGGGTTATTCGAGATAGGATGTGGAAAAAGAAGTGCCTTTGGTTTGTCTTGTTATTACACAGCTTATATGGAAGAGTGTTTGATATTGCATTTCTAAAGACCAGTCATTGGTTCTTAAATTGTACATACGTTAGATGGTGTAGGGGACAATCCCTTTACATTGAACACTCTTCTTTGAGAGATATAATCTTGAAGGTTGTAATTTTTAGGAATCAATTAGTATATTGGTAGAACTGGCGATATGGCATTCATTCTGGAATGTGTGATATGTGAAAGGAAAACCGAAATCTCAGGCCTCATCACTTGGAAATGGATAAAACATGGTAAACCATAAGGCTTGTGGTTGGCATCCACTATGGTACGTCCATGATTGTTTCATATGTCGAATGTGTTATGCATGCTGGAACGCACTAGGATAGGTAGATTGCAACCGTAGAGATTTCCTATTCGGTCTATGCACCAGATAAAGACATGCTGAGATGACCCAAACTTCCCCGTAAAGGAAAGCCCAGATTAAATTGAGAACACGACAATCAGAACACAAACAGAAGAACATTTCATTACTATTATAACAATCACATCAGAGTATAAGATATCAGAGTATAAATGAATAATATACATTAGAAAAATATCAGAGACTAAAATAAATTACATAGCAGTGGAAAAATAATACATAACACAACTGAAAGAAATACACGGATACAGAGCTTTCCAAACATAGTTCCAGCTATAAACTAGGATTCTGTAAAAAGAAATCTGCAAAAACCAAAATTACTAGTTGTCCGTGCGAAAAATAGGGGCACCCAGAGTTTACGTTAAAACAATAAACTCTAGGCCAGTCATGGGACTGGTGTGAGAACTAAAACAGTTATTTAAAACTTTACTTTAAAAATAAAGTAAATCAAGGGACCACGCCGTATAACACGGAATGAGTTTTCTCCTAGGAATACCAGTGCATAAACAATTTATAAACAATGCAATGCTTTTCGAAAAATGTAGCTATTATAAGACTCAGGTCCCATCACACTATGCAACGCAAGCCGGAGGATAGAGTTTTCCCTTATAATAGCCAAACATGCTTGGTACATTTTAAAACAAATCATTTGATACTATTATAAGTGAATAGTGTTAAAAACAACTTCAAATATAAATGTATCAATCATAGACGGCATGGGTACCATATATCATGTCGCCATACAAGTTCTACAATTAAAACCACACAATTTCGTATTGGAAATTGGATTTCCATCGTGAACCAAGGCAAGGGACCGTCCTTACCAAATTCGAGACTCTCTAGCCTGAGCCTAAGGACTCATACTCAGTCAAGCCCTTGGATCTTCAGGACCGGTCATCCCTTACGTTTGAGGATTAGTTATTCCTGAACAATATGTTTCCCCGCCCTATGGGGCGTAAGTCTAGTCAGTATGTCGACCATATCTTCTATCGGCCCCGTAGCGATCGATATATCCAAGGTACCTCGCTTTCCATCATCCACATAAGTAAAAATGTCTGGGCTTCATACCATGACACCACTCCTAGCTAGAAAGAAATGCATGTTCTCCCAACTGTAACAACCCGCAAATTCTGAACCAATTTAAAATTTTTATTTTAGAAAATTTTAATGAATTTTGAGGTTATAATATAATTTATTATAAATAATAATGGCTAGAATTTATTTTAATCGAAGTTAAAACGAATAAATTTAATTTAAATATAAAAGGAGTTAGAAATGGCACGGTAGTTTGAAAATTTGATTTTCAATTTAACTGAATGTACAGGATTCAAAATAAATCAGAATTGAGTGAAACTAGAAATATTTAAATCTGTTTAATCATATCCTTCTAATGAATCTGAAAAATTGAAATTTCATAGCGGAAATCAAAAGTTATGGCCAATTCAATTTTTAGAAAGGTCGCTGTAGAATTTATATATAATATATATGGCCCAAAGGGCTACTTTTCACATATGAAGGAATTTGGACTCAAAACCACTTCCATTGTGTCTAGAATGATGTTTCTGCATTTAAAAAGTATAAACACTTATATATTTTGAGTTTCGGAATTTATTTGTTTAAAAATGTATTTTTAATATTAAATATATTAGCCTTAAAAATAGTAATTTTTCAGACGACCTCCGTTTTCGACGAAACCACTTTTGTTGGAACCGGAATGTAAAATTATAGCTAGGTTTCAATTTTCAGAATTTTTCGAATTAATATGCGAGCGTGGCGAAAGAAAATGTGTTTTGACTATTTTAGTTAAATTTAAACAACTTGAAAATAGCCATTTTTCAAATAGTATCAGAATTCGACGAAATTGGTCTTGTTAGAACCGTATCGTCATAAGAAAGCTAAAAATAATTTTTCTGGAATTTTCTGAGGTCGTATGTGGCCCCGGTATATTTAAACGTACGGTCAATATTTAATTAATTAATTTTTAATGGAATTTTAAATAAAATTTCTACAGATTTCGGAATTGGACCCCGAGACCCATCCCATTGCATTCAGAAGGCCTCAAAACGTTAAGATCGATAGTAAGCAAGCCCAATTCGGAGACAGCCCGCATTTTCAACTTTATAAAACGTTTTTCAATGATTTAATAATAAAATAATATAAAAAAATCAAACCCTAACCCTAAAGAATTGCAGCCGCCGCCTATCTCAAACAATGGCCAGAAACATCCCAAATTCAAGCATCAATTTCTCTTAATCCGCTCTATGAAAATCGACAAATTATATACCAAATCGAAGGGAATTCAGAGAGCTTCGAATCTATATAGATAAGATCAGGTTTTGGTGCACGAATTTCCCGAATTCTGACGAGGAAGTGGCTGCGTTCGGGTTCGGATTTCGAGGCAAGGAGGAGGCCGAGATGGCTGGGCTTCTGGGCGGTGGTGGCTCGCGGGCAGAGCTTCGGAGTGGCGGAGTCTGATCAGGTCCTAGACCCTCGGATTGGGGTGCGACAGGGGGGTTCGGAGGTGATATTTGGGTTCGGCCGTGTCATTGTAACGAGGAAGAAGAAGTATATTTTAATATTATTTTATTTATTTAATATTTAATTTATCCGATATTTAAAAATCAATATCTCTTTCATACGAGGTCCGTTTCTCGAACCGTCAGTTGCGTTGGACTCATCTTTCAGAGATCTTCGCGATGATGCAGACCAGAGCTGAATCCGAGACAGTTGAATTTTCAGCCATATCAATGTGAGAATTCTGAATTTTATTATTTAATTAATTATAAATTATTTTTCTTGCGTTAAAAATAATTGTATAATAATGTTAAATCAAATCTGTAATGTTCTGTGATCGATGAATTGTTGATGATTGCTTGTGGTATGTTTGTTGGTCATGTTATGCTAGATCCGCATTGAAATCTCATATATGGTTGAATTTTATTTGCGATTAGAAAATAAATCTAAATTTAGATTTAAATCATATTTTATTCAGATCTAGTTATTCTAATTTATTTTAAAAATATTATTTTTTATTATTCTGAGATGAACAATAGAAGTTGGTCGACAAATAAAAACTTATTTTTATTTGTTTATATTACATTAGAAGTTGATCGACAAATAAAAACTTTATTTTTGTTTATTTGTTTACTTTGCAACAGAAAATGAACAACAAATAAAACCTTACTTTTATTTGTTTACTTTGCAATAAGATTTGAATGACAAATAAAATATTATTTTATTTGTTTATTTACAATAGAATATGAACAACAAATAGAATATATTTTTATTTGTTTGCATTACAACAGAATTTGGCTAACTAATAAAAATCCTTTTTTTGTTTGTTTACATTTAGAACACGGTTTATGAATTACAATAAAAACATTTCTCTTTTACTGTTACCCTAAACATAAGAGGTTATAGAATAAGAATAACAATAAAATATTAAACTTTATTGTTGATATTACAAACATATTGGAAAATAAAACTTTGTTCACATCATATTTATAAATCAAAGGTCATATTTGAAAACCACCTTTTTGTTTACATTTTTATGTGAATAAAAATCATGTTTTGGGAAATCATAATTTTGTTTACATTCTTTATATGTAAATAAGAAATTATTTTCAGCAATTACGTTTTGTTTGCAAATATATATTAGAGACGAAATTTATTCTTTTATTTGCAATCACCAACATAGATATGTAATATATCACATTTTATACATTGAATCAAATAATAACATATTTATGATTAGTGAATTAAAAATAACATTTTTGTTAAAACATAAGTATTGAAATAAAAGTAACATTTTTATTAAGACCTGATTTGCGAAATAAAAATCACACTTTTATCAAAATTTGATTATTGAATTGAAAATATCACTTTTGTCAAGCCTTGATTATTGAAACGAAAGCAACATTTTGCCAAACCAGATCATTGGAACAAAACTGTTCTTTTATTTGCATTCATAAATATACTTTTAAAATAGAGCTTGTTCTTTTATTCTGCATTCACTAATGCAAACATACACAGAAAATAAAGTTTGTTCTTTTATTTGGAATTACCTATGCAAATATAACTTGAAAATAAAAAGTACATTTTTATTTGTGTTCGACAACACAAATAAAACTAGAAAATAAAACTTGTTTTGAAAATAAAGTTTGTACTTCTATTTCCATTCAGCCATGCAAATATGTATAGTAAATAGAAATTGTTCTTTTATTTGCATTTACCAATGCAAATGTATATTGAAACAAATTAGTCATTTGTACTCACCAATGCAATACATACATATATTGAAAATAAAGTTTATTTCTTTGTTTGCATTTATCAATACATATATGCATTGAAATTAAGGTTTATTCTTTTATTTGCATTTATCAATGCAAATATTCAATGAAACTATAGTCTATTTTCTTTATCTACATTTAGCAACACAAATGTACACACTTTTATACATTTAATAGAATTTGTTTAAAATATACTTTAAAAATAAATTTTGTTCTCTTATTTACATTCACCAATGTAAATATAATTTGTAAACAAAACTATTCTTTGTTTGCATTCATAAATGCAAATACTCATTTAAATAAAATCTGTTTCTTTTAATTAAATAAACTTTGGAAATGAGGTTCTTTTTACATTCACTCAAATATACTTTTAAAAAAAAATAAAAGTTACATTTGTTATTTGCATTCCTTGTTGCAAATAAAACCTTAAAATAAAGTTCATCTTTGTTTGCAATTCACTAATGCAAACAAACCATCAGATTGAAAATTTATTCTTGATTTATAATTTTGATATGAATAAAGATTGTTTGAGATAAAGGATAGAATTTAAAAGTTACATTTTAATAACTAAACATTCTCATTTTTTTATCATTAAAGTAAAATAGACAAAAACACTCATTTTGTCTAAATTAAAAGAATGAAACAAAGTATAGCATTGGCATATTTTATCAAAATTGAAACACAAATTATTCATTTTTGTAAATTTATATTAGTTAAAACCAATTATTCATTTTTGTTAATTTACATTAGTTAAAAATAATTATTCGTTTTAGTCAATTTATACTAGTTAAACCAAATTTTACATTTTGTCAGAAATATTCATTTTTGTCAAAATGAATTAGTTGAAGCAATTTATATATAGATATATATATATATATATATATATATGTATGTCTGGCAAGATATATACTTGTCAAGATAGGTTCGTTAAATCAAAATATTTATCGTTTTGTCTCATTAGAATTGCCAAACAAAATAACCATTTTTGTTTATAGTTTAAATTAGCAAAATAGAAATTGTCAATAGAGACAAAGTTATTATGCTTATTCATTCATTGCAATAGAGATATTTTCTTGTCATCATTATATGTATTGTTGTAACGAACTGAGATTTTCGACTCCAAAAATCAACATCAAACTACCGTGTTGACCATTCAGACATCGAATATTCCAGATCATTAATAGAAAGAAGTTAGAGGGTGAGAATAGATAAGGTAGAAATATTGAATAGAAGAAGAAGAAGAAACACCACACAGAGTCTCACATCGCAGCGGAACAAAATATAATACAGAAATAACCTTTATTGAAAGCTTTAAAATACTTACAGTATCAGAGTACATCATACCATGGGACAGTTATAATAGCCTGTTCCCATATACAACACACAACGGAATAGTAGTAATATCATACGTCCGAACAACTCCAGCTCGTTTCTTCATAGCAGTCGATAACCTGAACCTGTACAACCCGGCCTAACCCGAGCATTTACAAAACACCGGGTCAGTCTGGTGAACCAGAGTGAGATAAACTCGCACAGTAATAAGGGTGAATCATCCAATCATGATTTTAAAGTTCAAACATCCTTTCAAAAGAAAAGGATAATTGTAAGACCAAATCCACACATAAACACGGACGGTTTTTACCTTACGATAACCCAAACCACTTTTGAAATCAATATCTTTTCTGATATTATAATAATGTCTAAATACAAGTAAATAGAATCTAGTAGAACGCTTGCATCTCACGCTCTACATATATAGTATACAATCAAAAACCGCAGGTGCTTATTGGAGATTGGATTCCAACTTGACAAGGTATGGGACCACCTGCCGATAGTGTATCTCTAGAGACGAATACACTGGGTTCAACAAGAAAGTCTTGCAACCCGACCCTCACATGACCGACCACTCATTTCGCTTGAGTGTATCGAATGTATATCACCGACGGTTGGGATCAGCAACCGTCTCCCGACAAGGGACAGCATCGAAACATAGATTTAAGAAGCAAATAGGATTTCCTCTAGATAGGTGATCATACACCCTAATGGGAGCGACCCACATAGCCATGTTGCCTGCCCGATTTTTGTCATTTCCCGGTTGATGAGGCTTGAGGCCAGAATTTATTCTTGAACATCTGATCACCATTCACTTTGAATGCCACATCGTCAAATCCATCAGATATCACTAATTGACATCCACAAAAATACTCTAGCAGTTAAGCTAAGAGAACGGCGATTTCCCGCCAACACTATAGCACGTTTGAAGAAATCAACGTACGTGATCCTTCGGAAATACTCTGTCAGACATCCGTCCATATACGTCATCCAGGAACAGGATGAACCGAAGGCACTCTCCTACTGCATCCATATAGGAATCACCCCATGGATCAGTAGCGAGAAGTCCTTGCAACCCAAAGATTCCAACTACGACAGAATCAGAGCTTATCTCTACTTGCCCGGCAGAGAATATTAGTGGTTCTTCCGTTTATGAAAATCCACGGTCTTCAATGCTCCATCTCGATCATCTTCTGAAGTCTTCACGTAATTGTTGGTCGGAATGGTTTTCGAATAAATTCGATCCCGGTCTTTCCGTACCAACAATCGTATTGGACAGATTTGATAGTCGGTGTTTTAACTATCAAAATATACAGTGTTTCAAACATGACACTCCAATGAGTTCACTGATTCAGTATTTAGCATCATTTGGCCTTTGACAAACTAATTTCCTTTTTGTTAAATTGAAACTTCCAATTCTTTTAATATTCAAAAATACGATATTTGAATAACTCTAATTGATTAATTAACATTCGTCTTAACCCCATTCGCTTGACTCTAGATCACAGCGATCACAATGGTTACGCCTGATTCCCTCAGGAAACATCCGACCGCCGTAGGCTATCTGCAGCCCTGCGAATTACGCTAGCAGTCGTACGAAATGGCAACTTAGCCGAATAATTATGTTTGGCTAATTCTATCTCGAATAACTATATTCAATTTCCCACTTAATTCTTCCGTCAAATCATCTTTTAGATTCGGAAATCCATTAGTTTTAACAAAGAAATTTATAGCACATATGTTATAACAATAGCGTTATAATTACTATTTAGATTTACAAACAACAGTACTATAATCGCTGTTTAGGTTTACAACCCATTTACTATAGCAAAAGCGCTACAATCGCTATATTAGATTTACACTTTGAAACTCATTTATATATTCTGGTTTATCTTTAAACCCTTTTAAAAATCATATCTAAATTTAAACGATATTTAATCCAAAACACATTAATTTGATAATCAATTCAAATTCAAAATGGTCGATTTAATTCACTCAAACTTGATTATCTCGTTAGCCGATTCCAAATAAATTTTCACTTTAAATTAATTAATTAAATAATATAATTTAAATAAATCCCATTAAATGTTTTCTTTACAAAACAATTATCAAAGTTTAACCATTCGATTCATTCTCTATTCTCATTCTTTGTAAATCTGATTAACATCAGAATTTACTTATAAAATAAATTACTAACAAATCAAATCTTAAATAAATAAAACATTTATTTAATTCTCTTTAATAACTTTTGTTCAAAATAATACCTTTTTTTTTCCAAAATCTAACTCCAGTTATAAAGTAAATTTTATAACTTCAACTCTATCGATTCACCTGACGGTGAATCACTATTTATAACCCGATTGATTTTAAAGGCCATACTCTGCCAAACACTTAACCAATATCACCTATTGGTTCAAACCAAACAGATGTTGAATATTCAGTCAATAATCAACCATCAAATCAATCACACAAACAGATCAGTTCATATATGATAATATGAAAATAAATAATACATTTGAGGGATCCGGTTGGGTCCCTCCAACCTGTTCTTCCCTGTATTCAAATGGTTATCTCAAATCAGACCATTCAGTTTTGTTTAACTGATAACACTAAATAGCAACCATTCAACATCAATCACAAGCAATTCAAACGATTCAACCATTTAAACACGTTTATAAATAAACGTGACCAACCAAGGTGAGTTACCTTTATTGGAATCAACCGTTAAAAATAACGATTTGGTATTTCACTGAAATTAAACACAGTTTAATTTCATCGGTTAAATCAACAGACAAATGTATAACTAGCAAACATGCAACCATCAGCAAACAAAGCACACAAAATAAAAACCCAATTTATATAAAATATAAATGGGAAAAACTGAGTGAGGTTAACTCACCTTGATCTGATTGGCTGTTTAAGCGGTTCAGCTCTAATCAAATTAAACAGTTGTTTAATTTAACTAGAAATCCCAGAAATCTCCAGTTCTGTCAAAGTCGGTTCGAAAATATGGATCTTGACAACACGGTATCAGCGTAGCTTGTTACGTCCAATTCCGATCACTTCTGGATTATATATTAACAATTTAATTTAACGATGTATAACTAAATTCATTGATTCCTAAATTACTTTTTTTAAATAAAACCAATTACATTGTTAAATTAATAACCAAGGTTGGTTATACTGTTTATTTCCGAACCATGTGTCGTCCAATTCTCACATCACCGCATCCAAAATAATTCACCAGTCCTCCGTTCTATTTGCTCAGACCTGCTCACATATATTATAAATAGTTTAAGTTATATGATTTAACTTAATAATTAATTACTTGATTAAACTATTACCTTAACCAATTATATCTTTTAGAGTTATTAGGCCTGATACCCTTCTTTCTTCCTTATGCAAATCAGCAGCTTTCACCAACTCAGACATAACCGAATTCAAATGTCACCGCTCCTTGCTTCCCTTTTGTTTTCTAAGACCTTCAGTCATCAGTTCTTTCCACAGGCCAACCCTTCCGTTCACGGTGCAATTTGTTTCCAGGCATCCTCCCTCATTCGAATGCTTCCACGCTTTCAAAGACTCCACCCACTAATTGCCAAAACCGAAACTTCCCCTTCCCTTTCCATTCATACAGTCCCACCTTCATGTAACAACCCGAAAATCTGGGCCAGTTTAAAAATTTTAAATTGGCAATTTTAGAGAATTTTGATTATTTAAAATAGATTATTTTAAATAATATCGACGTGAAATTTATTTTGAATATAATTCGAGCGTATATATTATATACGTCGTCGTTAGAATATAAATAATTATATATAATTACAAATAGAATTGAAATGGCGCGGTAGTTCGATAATTCGATTTCAAACTTCAATTGAATGTGCCGGGTGCAAAACAATCCGGATTTTAGTGAAACCAAAAATGATAGGATCTATTTGATAATATCTTTTCGAACGAATCCGAAAAATCGAAATTTCATGGCAGGAATCAAAAGATATGTCCAGTTGAAAATTCTGAATAGTCGCTATGGAATTCAGGCCCTTAAAAATGGACATTTTGCAAACGACCTCGGATTTCGACGAAACCAGTTTTGTTGGGTCCGGGATGTGAAGTTATTGCTAGGTTTCAAATTTCATAATTTTTCGAATTAATATGTGAGCGTGGCAAAGGAAAACGTGTTTGACCAGTTTCAGTTGATTTTAATCGACTGGAAAATGGTCATTTTTCTAACGGTCTTAGAATTCGACGAAACTAGTTTTGTTAGGACCGTATCGTCAATAAGAAGCTAGAAAATATTTTTCTAGAATTTTTCGAGTTAGTATGTGACCCCGGTAATTTGAAATGTACGTTTAAAATTCAATATAGTGATTTAAATGTAAATTCAACGAAAACTGATTCAAACTATCGAATCAGCTTGCGAGGCATATCCCATTGTGTTCGGAATGGGGGTAAAACGCTATGGACCACAGGCGGTGGCCCTCGTTTAGAGGTCGTATGAAAAAGGTTGCTTTTTGAAAATAAATTAATTAAATATAATAAAATAAAACCCTTTCTCCTATACCTTCTGGCCCCCCCCTTACTTTTCAACAGATGATCGATTTCAGAAAAAAAAAAGAAAAAAAAAACCTAGAAAACCCGCACCCCATCTCGATCGCCTCCTCCTCCGCTCCATCGTCGACACGCCGCCACCACCCTCATCAGTCGCCCCCCCACTGCTTCACCCCACCTCGCGCCCCTCTTTTCTCTCTCCCTTCCAGCGCCGAAGTCGAAGTCTCCCCCCCTCGCCCTAAAACGCGCCGCCGCTGAGACCGCGAGCCCCCCCCTCGCGCGGCCACCGCCTGACGGCCATCCACCCCTTTTGCGACCACCTGACACCCCCACCCCCTTCTGACCTAGAAAGGTGAGTTTTTAATATTTGTGTTAATTTAAAAAACTATATTTTGTGTTAATTTAAGAACTGTATTTGTGTTAATTTAGAAAACTATATTTTGTGTTAATTTAAGAACTATATTTGTGTTAATTTAAAAACTATATTTTGTTTTAATTGACAAACTGATTTTTGTTAATTTAAAAACTGATTTTTATTTTAGGTTAGAAAGCAATGATTTTATTTAGAAATCTTTAAAATATGAAAAAGGCGAAGTCTTTATTTTTATAAAGGCGAAATCTTTATGTGATAGAGGATATAGAAATATCATCTTTGTATGTGTAAAGGAATTAAAAATATGATTTTTATATATTGAACTTCGAATTAAAAATATGATTTTTATATATTGAACTTCGAAATAAAAATATGATTTTTATATATTGAACTTCGAATTAAAAATATGATTTTTATATATTGAACTTCGAATTAAAAATATGATTTTTATATACTGAACTTCGAATTAAAAATATGATTTTTATATACTGAACTTCGAAATAAAAATATGATTTTTATATACTGAACTTCGAAATAAAAATATGATTTTTATATATGGAATAGCGAAGTAAAAATTCGATTTTTACATAGGTAGTGAAAGCGGACGACGAAGGTAACAAAAAGGCGAGGTCGACGAAGAATTCTGCAAAAGGAGAGTCAAGATGATTGGATAGCTATCTGTGAGAACTTCTCACTCTTCAATTTATTTTCTAGTTATATATATATACTAGGATGCAGATGGTGTTTAGTAGCACCCGACACAATCGTCCACAGACCATGGACTTGTTTGTTTGGCTGTTTGGTGATTGATTGCGATATTGGTTTGAATGTGGTTTGTGGTGTGAAAAATCGAATCGATAAATTTGTTAGGATTAGACGTGCGCCGTTAAAGGCGAAGGAGTAAGGCTAGGTTAGATCCTTACTCCAAATTTTGTGGTTTGCATAATGAAATGAATTGAATTGTTTGGTGAAATGAATGGATTGATTGATGAGTGAATGGCGTGGGCCTTCACTAGACCGGGGATAAGGCTAGGCCTTGTCCCGTTTCTAGTATCGTGCCGTTATGCTGCCGAAATTTTCTAAAATATGTTAGAAAATAAAAATATCATTTTATTGAATAAATGAACCGAATAGAAATTCATATGTTGGAATAAAATGTTTTATCGTTAAAAATATAATTTTTAACGTGAATGTAAATAAATAAATATTCATTTACAAACCAGACGGTTTGTTTATGTACACTTATTTGAAGGACATTGATTGGGTCGATAAATTTTACACATTGCCCAACTGCACAAATAAAATATGTGTTTGATTGTTTGAAACCCCACACGGGTGTTGGGATGAAATTTGAAGTTCACTCATCCTGATTGATTAAATATGTCGATCGATTGATTGACAGGCTGTTATAAGCATTAGATATCTATATTTGATGCTTATACAGTGTAGTGCACTTTGGTTGATGGTTGATTATTTATCGTTGCTATTATATACATGTGTTGTATGAAAATCCATATAATTAACTTTATATGGTAATTGATTGGGCCTCATTCCAATCGTGAAAATAAAGAATATTTTGATAATAACAAAGATTTTGAGAATAGAAATATTTGAAATAGAATATTTGAAAATAGAAATATGTGAAGCCGGGATGATTAGATTGACGCCATTTTGACGTGAACGATATTTATATCGATTGAAAACGATTTCGAAATGAATTGAATTGAAAACGATTTCGAAATGAATTGAATTGAAAACGATTTCGAAATGAATTGAATTGAAAACGATTTCGAAATGAATTGAATTGAAAACGATTTCGACATGAATTGAATTGAAAATGATTTCGAAATGAATTGAATTGAAAACGATTTCGAAATGAATTGAATTGAAAACGATTTCGAAACGAATTGAATTGAAAACGAATTCAAATTGAATTGAAAGCGAATTGAAATGAATTCAAATTGAATTGAAATTTGAATTGAATAGAAATGAATTTTGAAACGAATTTATAAAGAAGAATTCAATTTTGCTTTGAATTGAAATAGGTTTTGAAACGATTTTAAAACTATTTATATAATTCGTTTTGAATAGAAATCGACGAAATATATTATATATATATATTATATATATATAATATAATGGCCTGAATAGAACGCGCCGCGCCGCGGCAGTTCGTGAATTTCGACCATTTATTTCAAACGGACATTACGGGAGATCCGACCGTTGGATTCTCCTAAAACCGGAACCGTTGGGTTCGTATCGAAAAGAGCTTTCTAACGAATATTAGAAATTCATAATCTAACGGTTGGATTTGGAGATACGTCCAAATCAAATTCGAAAAAGGTCGCTGTAAGTGCAGTTCGATGGCCATTGTTGGAAATCGACTGTACGGGCCTTGATAAAATTATTAAAAATAGTGATAATTTGTGTAGAATCATAAGAAGTGATTTAGAAAGAATTGGGATGAAAAACTCCATATTTGAAAAGATAAAAATAGATTTTTATCGAAATGAACTAGTTTTGAACTAGAAATATAATTCTATTTATTTTTAAATAAATAAATTGAATTTGAAAAGTGTTTTAAAAATAACCAGAATTTCCAATGATTGCATTGGAGTGGACTTGAATCGAAGTTGTCTTCGGAATATTTCGATGTTGGAATTCGGGATTATACAGATGTTGTTATGGAAATTTGAAAGATGTAGATATTTATATCGTTATTTCCAATACGACATTTGTTAATCGTAGAATTGGATATTGAATATAAGCCGGGATATTTTCTATTCAGGGCCTTGTATTGAATATCAAATGTGATTTGGGTTTGTCGTGAATGGTGTCTTCATTAACACTGTTCTTGAACCCAATTGAGAAAAGATTAAATCTTTTTATTTAGATTTAATGAAGTGTACCAATTAAATGATATTTAATTGGAATTGAATTGATATTGATTTTTGGGTTTATCGTGAACAGTGTTTTAAATAACACTCGTTCTTTAACCCGATAATTAATGAATGTGATTTTGGGTTTATCGTGAACTGTGTTTTAAATGACACGGATTCTTTAACCCAGTTAACGATTAAAACTAAGTGGAGTTTTAATGAATCTTTAATTAGATGGAAATGGTCGAGAATGGAGTACCACCAGTTTTGCTCCAGGCGGTAGTTAAATCTTTAATTAGATTTGAACGTGAAATGGTAATTGAATTTACCGATAACACCGTGGTGTTAGATATGAAGTATTACCAGTTTTACTTCATGGGATAAATAGGTTGGGATTGGGAAATTAAAACAAATGATTACTTCGGTAAGTTTCGTTAATCCCGACTAGTTTGAATTGATATTCAAAAATGGATTAAAGAATAAATTCAAGGAATTTATCTTTGATAAAATTAATGGGAACCTTTCCCTATGAATGTGAAATCAGAAACTAACTGTCGGTTAGCTAAGCAGAACGGTTTTCTGGATATTGATCTGATGTTGGTTTCGGCCTTCGGGGTTAATATTTGGGGAATTATTCTCTTGATTAATTTGTGGTTAGTGACTGATGAATTGGAATGAGGCGTATGTTGTGTTTGTGTAACACTTTTATAATATATACGCGAGTTATTCGGAAAGACCGGGTTTATCCCATTCTGAATAACTGATACGACGATAAGTCGAAGATAAAGACGATGGTCGAAGACCGGAGGTCTTCACGTCGTTTGGGTGATAACTGATGATCTTGATTGGGCTGTACACCCAAGAAGATGGAAACAGTTGGTGATCGTCCAGACGTACTTGGAGATCGATGGATATGCGGGGTACTAGGTGCCTCCGGTTTCGTTCAGCCCCAGAACGGACTTGTAAATGGACTGTGTGTCTGACATTGGAATTTAGTCTGTGTGATTGATTTCTATTAAATATATATCTGTTTGGCGGCGGAGAATTTATTCTCTTGCTTAACGCCCTTCTCTGAGACGTACAAGCTCAGGGGTTATATATTGATGGATATCAAACGCATGGAGTGAATTGCCTGTGTGGCATGCCTAAGTGGCAAATGATCGAGGCTCCTGTTGAAAAGCAAAGTCTTGTGGTGATGATCAAAGCACGGCCTTTGTGGCGTAGCTTTGTGTAACGTTTACTTCGCGAGTTTCACACCCGGTATGAACCAAAAACGGGAGACGGACCTCAGGGGGACATGCGTTTTCTTTCTAGCTAGAAGTGGCGTCAGTGGTTTTACACGCCCTGACGAGTTTGACTTATGTGGTTGTTACTGTTGCGAGGCGCCTCGGTTAGATCGGACGATCCGGGTCCGATGGAGTCATTCGTTGGCTCATTTACGCCCCAAAGGGCGGAGGGACGCATTGTTCAGGCATTATAATCCACTTCGTGTGGACCGGCCCTGACGATCCAAGGGGCAGTTGCGGCTGTTCCTAGACATGGGCTAGATTGTCTAAAATCGGTTGAGGACTATCTTTTGCCTCGGTTCATAGACGGAAATCCAATTTCCAAATATGTGACATTTGCGGTTTTATTTGTAAACCTATATATGGCGACATGATATATGGTACCCATGCCGCCTATAATTGATACTTATGATTTGAAGTTGTTTATACACTATGCACTTATAATAGTATCAAATGATTTGTTTTAAACGTATCAAGCATTCTTTGGCTGTTATAAGGGAAAACCCTATCCCCCGGCTTGCGTTGCATTGTGTGATAGGACCTGGGTCTTATAATAGCTTCATTTTTCTTTATTTAGCATTGCGTTGTTGTTTTATGCACTGGTATTCTTGGGAGGAAACCCGTTCCGTGTTATACGGCGTGGTCCCTTGATTTACCTAACTTTAAAATAAAGAATTAATAACTGTTTTAGTTCTCACACCAGTCCCATGACTGACCTGGAGTTTATTGTTTTAACCTAAACTCTGGGTGCCCCTATTTTGACACGGGCAGCTAGTAGTTTTGGTTTTGCAGATTTATATTCACAGGATCCTGGTTTACAGCTGGAACGATATCCGGAAAGCTTTGTATCCGTATATCTACTTCTAGTTGTGTATTGTATTATTTTCCGCTGCTATGTATTTAAATGTAATTTAAATCTCTGATATTTCTGTGTAATATTCATTTTTACTCTGTATATTCTTGTAATCTGATGCATTGTTGTAATATACAATGAAATGTTCTTCTGTATATGTTCTGTTGTGGTTTGTTCTCGAACTATCCGCCACTTTCCTTTACGGGGAAGTTACGGGTTTTTACACTTCAATGTATTGGCCACTCATTTCGTGGAACATCCTGCTCCCTTTCACGTCGTGACCTCCAGAAAAGCTCCAGCAACCCTCCCCCATGCTGTTACCCTTAAAACCGCTCACTGTACCTGCCCCTTGAAAACCATGCACTGAACTAAAACCCCTCACCGCACCGAGATTTAAGCCACCAGAGGATCATCAGACCCTGGCGAAACCCCAGCCTGAGCCTCCCCTGTTTCTGCTCCAAACACCAGGCCCTTCGATCCACCTTCAGCCTCATGCGATATATGCTCTTTTTTTCTTTTTTTTTCTTTTTACGTGATGGTTACAGAAAGAGGTGGCGCTTCGTTCAGGTTTTTCGATCAATGGATGTAGCATCCTATTTATAGAAGAAAGAAAAGCATGGGATAGAAACAACTTCATATCAGTAGGGAGTAGCTGCATAGTTGATGTCGAGTTTTCCAGGGACAAGAAAATGGTGAAGAGGCACTATATATAGGGATGACATAAGTGGATATGCTCGACGTCAAATCCTATATGCGGTAGCCCTGTCCTTAGCTTTTCATAGGATTGCAGTAACTTCCTTTCTCTTGAAGAAACAAGACACTGGTTGTCTGAAACTTTGGTTTGTGATGCAGGAGACAGTGATGTTTACTGTTAGCTTGGTAGCAAGGCACTGACAAGTCGTTTTCAATTTCATACAAAGGACGTGTACTTAGAGGAGAAGAAAAGAAATCGCATACCGTAGGCATGTGGTAGGATTGCAGAGTTATTAAGTTTGATGGATGGTTGCATGTGAAAATGTACGCTGTGTTACTTTTGCATGTGCGTGATGACAACACAATGGGTTTTCAGATCAAAGTAGGGATTTGCTGATAAGAAAGCAAGGCAGCGGCAATACTCGGGGTAAGAACAACTTGGATAGGCCGACCTGAATGTATTTTATATATTATTTTTATTCTCATGAAGCTTAACGGTGAAGTATAACATAAAACTAATCACAATCGATCCCTGTTTTCTGATGAAAAAGCTAATCTCGGTGTAAAAAGATATTCCGAATCCAATGGGACAAGTCTCGTCGAAATCCGAGGTCGTATGAAAAAATTCCTTTATAAAACCGGAAATAAACATGCGTTTAATTTTTCCATGATCACCAGATAAGTCAAATCAACTTGAAACTGCAAACACTGACAATAACTTTTCGATACGAACCCAACGGCACTAATTTCGTCGCATTCTGAGACTGTTGCCCCGGTAGGCTGTTTTTACCCCGAACCGCTATACCCCTTTTAACACCAAATTTTCCGGTCTCTAAAAATAACAAACTATATACTTATTCTGACTCTAATCGACGATACGAACTCAACGGAACTGGTTCCATGGCCTAATTCGATCGTCTGCTCAAGTTATGCTCGAATGTTCCTTTATTTATTTAATTACGCGTTATAGAAATTGAACGGGCGTTTATGGTTACCGTGACCACATACGACATCGGTTTTCCACGCCACTCACCACCGTACAATAATTTGACGATACGGTTCAAATGAAACTGGTTTCGTCGAAATCTGAGTCCGTTTGCAAAACGGCTATTTTAAAGACCTATAATTTAATAACGATTTTCCATAGCGACTATTTCAAAATTTGATTTGGCCATAAATATCAAACTATAACACGAAATCTGGATTTTTCTCTTTCATATGAAAATCATCATCAATATGGTCCCAACGTGTCTTGTTTCACAGAAATCCGACTTATATCGAATCCTGTATTCCCAGTTGAAGTTCAAAACTCCAATTTACGAACTGCACGCCATTTTAAAGCTCGAATTTATATTATATATAAATTATAACGTTCAACTTCGTTTCAATAACGAATTAAATATTAAATTCCATTAATATTCCCAATATGATATTTAAAATAAATAAATTAAATTAAATATTTGACGGCCAAAAATGCGGGTCGTTACATTCTTCCCCCCTTAAAATAATTTCGTCCTCGAAATTGTTAAGGTAAGAGAGAACGTTATAAACTCATTAATTTTAAATCAAAATCGATTCAATATGGTAAATAAATATTTTCAAAAATATTGAAAATTTTCTAACTCCTTAAATTCCCGAAAAATTTTGTCAGCACCTCCTCTGTACGGCTCAGTCGGTACAACCACAACTCGCCTTTCTAGGCCTTCTCCAATCCAAAAAAAATGAAACAGCCAAGCGGCTTGCCAAATAGGCTCATAAATTACCAAACCCATATAAAAATAAACGTGTACCTTTTTGTCGGGCATATCCTTATATCCTTTCCATCTGCTACCCTGTCAGCATATACAAATGCATTCCCAACAAAATTCCAACTTTATCCTCAGAACCAAATCCTTCACGCATCCAAGCCAAATACCATTCTTAACTCAATCTCCATCCATTATCAATTTCACCTCTTAGCTTACCAGTCCAATCACTATTTCAGATTCCTGTCTCACAATTCAAAATCTGATTCTTCCTGACACATTATATCCCGATTAAAATTCCAGTTAATTAGTTTCAATTCAATTCATATTTGCTTTCACAAACTTCTATTTAATCTTGTTCTTGTTCAAACACTTTCCCTGGGAGTTTTTAAACAGTTCATCTCTTTCAAAAATTAAATATTTCTTTTCAAGATTTAAAACAACTCGTTCTTCTCAAAGTAATTCAAACAAAATCTTTGTTAGTAATCTGTCACTTACCACTCGAAAATGAATACCGATGATGTCCGGATCATCATCTGAATCTATTTTCCAGCTATTGAAGTGAGTCCAATACTATGTCACTTTCAAAACCAGTTCTAAACATTTTCATTTTGAAATCCATTTCAAAATATCCCTTTCAATGCTTGTAACAAATTTAAAATCTCCCAGGATTTTTAAAAATCTCATATATTCAATTCAAGTTCATTTGCAATCATCTTTCCCACTTTAAGGAATTTTAATTCCAATTCTGATTTAGATTGAGATTTAATTCATCTGACCGATTTATTACATTTCCACTAATCCTGACTAGTTATTTATAACCGTCTTGATTATAATCTGATTCAATTATATTAACAAATTAACACAACCAATATATACATTATAATAATTTTAATATATACCTTGTTTATATCCAAATATATTTCGGGTAAAAATTTCCATTTACCCTCTTTCAAAAACATACTGTGTCGAATTATTCTGTTTAAGAGTTTAGAAACACTTATCGACACAGTTTGCATTACTGTATCGACCAGAATTCATAAACTACTCGACAAACCAATCAACACAATACAAGTAATATTTTTTTTTATAAAATCTACAAATACGTTCACTCGTATATATACACTCAAACTCAATCTAGGGTATTGCTAACCCCATCTCTATTGAGTCACGCCACAGAGCCAAGGTAATTACTTAACCAATAGCTCTGATACCACTGTAACGAACTGAGATTTTCGACTCCGAAAATCAACATCAAACTACCGTGTTGACCATTCAGACATCGAATATTCCAGATCATTAATAGAAAGAAGTTAGAGGGTGAGAATAGATAAGGTAGAAATATTGAATAGAAGAAGAAGAAGAAACACCACACAGAGTCTCACATCGCAGCGGAACAAAATATAATACAGAAATAACCTTTATTGAAAGCTTTAAAATACTTACAGTATCAGAGTACATCATACCATGGGACAGTTATAATAGCCTGTTCCCATATACAACACACAGCGGAATAGTAGTAATATCATACGTCCGAACAACTCTAGCTCGTTTCTTCATAGCAGTCGATAACCTGAACCTGTACAACCCGGCCTAACCCGAGCATTTACAAAACACCGGGTCAGTCTGGTGAACCAGAGTGAGATAAACTCGCACAGTAATAAGGGTGAATCATCCAATCATGATTTTAAAGTTCAAACATCCTTTCAAAAGAAAAGGATAATCGTAAGACCAAATCCACACATAAACACGGACGGTTTTTACCTTACGATAACCCAAACCACTTTTGAAATCAATATCTTTTCTGATATTATAATAATGTCTAAATACAAGTAAATAGAATCTAGTAGAACGCTTGCATCTCACGCTCTACATATATAGTATACAATCAAAAACCGCAGGTGCTTATTGGAGATTGGATTCCAACTTGACAAGGTATGGGACCACCTGCCGATAGTGTATCTCTAGAGACGAATACACTGGGTTCAACAAGAACGTCTTGCAACCCGGCCCTCACATGACCGACCACTCATTTCGCTTGAGTGTATCGAATGTATATCACCGACGGTTGGGATCAGCAACCGTCTCCCGACAAGGGACAGCATCGAAACATAGATTTAAGAAGCAAATAGGATTTCCTCTAGATAGGTGATCATACACCCTAATGGGAGCGACCCACATAGCCATGCTGCCTGCCCGATTTTTGTCATTTCCCGGTTGATGAGGCTTGAGGCCAGAATTTATTCTTGAACATCTGATCACCATTCACTTTGAATGCCACATCGTCAAATCCATCAGATATCACTAATTGACATCCACAAAAATACTCTAGCAGTTAAGCTAAGAGAACGGCGATTTCCCGCCAACACTATAGCACGTTTGAAGAAATCAACGTACGTGATCCTTCGGAAATACTCTGTCAGACATTCGTCCATATACGTCATCCAGGAACAGGATGAACCGAAGGCACTCTCCTACCGCATCCATATAGGAATCACCCCATGGATCAGTAGCGAGAAGTCCTTGCAACCCATAGATTCCAACTACGACAGAATCAGAGCTTATCTCTACTTGCCAGGCAGAGAATATTAGTGGTTCTTCCGTTTATGAAAATCCACGGTCTTCATTGCTCCATCTCGATCATCTTCTGAAGTCTTCACGTAATTGTTGGTCGGAATGGTTTTCGAATAAATTCGATCCCGGTCTTTCCGTACCAACAATCGTATTGGACAGATTTGATAGTCGGTGTTTTAACTATCAAAATATACAGTGTTTCAAACATGACACTCCAATGAGTTCACTGATTCAGTATTTAGCATCATTTGGCCTTTGACAAACTAATTTCCTTTTTGTTAAATTGAAACTTCCAATTCTTTTAATATTCAAAAATACGATATTTGAATAACTCTAATTGATTAATTAACATTCGTCTTAACCCCATTCGCTTGACTCTAGATCACAGCGATCACAATGGTTACGCCTGATTCCCTCAGGAAACATCCGACCGCCGTAGGCTATCTGCAGCCCTGCGAATTACGCTAGCAGTCGTACGAAATGGCAACTTAGCCGAATAATTATGTTTGGCTAATTCTATCTCGAATAACTATATTCAATTTCCCACTTAATTCTTCCGTCAAATCATCTTTTAGATTCGGAAATCCATTAGTTTTAACAAAGAAATTTATAGCACATATGTTATAACAATAGCGTTATAATTACTATTTAGATTTACAAACAACAGTACTATAATCGCTGTTTAGGTTTACAACCCATTTACTATAGCAAAAGCGCTACAATCGCTATATTAGATTTACACTTTGAAACTCATTTATATATTCTGGTTTATCTTAAAACCCTTTTAAAAATCATATCTAAATTTAAACAATATTTAATCCAAAACACATTAATTTGATAATCAATTCAAATTCAAAATGGTCGATTTAATTCACTCAAACTTGATTATCTCGTTAGCCGATTCCAAATAAATTTTCACTTTAAATTAATTAATTAAATAATATAATTTAAATAAATCCCATTAATTGTTTTCTTTACAAAACAATTATCAAAGTTTAACCATTCGATTCATTCTCTATTCTCATTCTTTGTAAATCTGATTAACATCAGAATTTACTTATAAAATAAATTACTAACAAATCAAATCTTAAATAAATAAAACATTTATTTAATTCTCTTTAATAACTTTTGTTCAAAATAACACCTTTTTTTTCCAAAATCTAACTCCAGTTATAAAGTAAATTTTATAACTTCAACTCTATCGATTCACCTGACGGTGAATCACTGTTTATAGCCCGATTGATTTTAAAGGCCATACTCTGCCAAACACTTAACCAATATCACCTATTGGTTCAAACCAAACAGATATTGAATATTCAGTCAATAATCAACCATCAAATCAATCACACAAACAGATCAGTTCATATATGATAATATGAAAATAAATAATACATTTGAGGGATCCGGTTGGGTCCCTCCAACCTGTTCTTCCCTGTATTCAAATGGTTATCTCAAATCAGACCATTCAGTTTTGTTTAACTGATAACACTAAATAGCAACCATTCAACATCAATCACAAGCAATTCAAACGATTCAACCATTTAAACACGTTTATAAATAAACGTGACCAACCAAGGTGAGTTACCTTTATTGGAATCAACCGTTAAAAATAACGATTTGGTATTTCACTGAAATTAAACACAGTTTAATTTCATCGGTTAAATCAACAGACAAATGTATAACTAGCAAACATGCAACCATCAGCAAACAAAGCACACAAAATAAAAACCCAATTTATATAAAATATAAATGGGAAAAACTGAGTGAGGTTAACTCACCTTGATCTGATTGGCTGTTTAAGCGGTTCAGCTCTAATCAAATTAAACAGTTGTTTAATTTAACTAGAAATCCCAGAAATCTCCAGTTCTGTCAAAGTCGGTTCGAAAATATGGATCTTGACAACACGGTATCAGCGTAGCTTGTTACGTCCAATTCCGATCACTTCTGGATTATATATTAACAATTTAATTTAACGATGTATAACTAAATTCATTGATTCCTAAATTACTTTTTTTAAATAAAACCAATTACATTGTTAAATTAATAACCAAGGTTGGTTATACTGTTTATTTCGAACCATGTGTCGTCCAATTCTCACATCACCGCATCCAAAATAATTCACCAGTCCTCCGTTCTATTTGCTCAGACCTGCTCACATATATTATAAATAGTTTAAGTTATATGATTTAACTTAATAATTAATTACTTGATTAAACTATTACCTTAACCAATTATATCTTTTAGAGTTATTAGGCCTGATACCCTTCTTTCTTCCTTATGCAAATCAGCAGCTTTCACCAACTCAGACATAACCGAATTCAAATGTCACCGCTCCTTGCTTCCCTTTTGTTTTCTAAGACCTTCGGTCATCAGTTCTTTCCACAGGCCAACCCTTCCGTTCACGGTGCAATTTGTTTCCAGGCATCCTCCCTCATTCGAATGCTTCCACGCTTTCAAAGACTCCACCCACTAAATGCCAAAACCGAAACTTCCCCTTCCCTTTCCATTCATACAGTCCCACCTTCAATGTATTGGCCACTCATTTCGTGGAACATCCTGCTCCCTTTCACGTCGTGACCTCCAGAAAAGCTCCAGCAACCCTCCCCCATGCTGTTACCCTTAAAACCGCTCACTGTACCTGCCCCTTGAAAGCCACGCACTGAACTAAAACCCCTCACCGCACCGAGATTTAAGCCACCAGAGGATCATCAGACCCTGGCGAAACCCCAGCCTGAGCCTCCCCTGTTTCTGCTCCAAACACCAGGCCCTTCGATCCACCCTCAGCCTCATGCGATATATGCTCTTTTTTTTCTTTTTTCTTTTCTTTTTACGTGATGGTTACAGAAAGAGGTGGCGCTTCGTTCAGGTTTTTCGATCAATGGATGAAGCATCCTATTTATAGAAGAAAGAAAAGCATGGGATAGAAACAACTTCATATCAGTAGGGAGTAGCTGCATAGTTGATGTCGAGTTTTCCAGGGACAAGAAAATGGTGAAGAGGCACTATATATAGGGATGACATAAGTGGATATGCTCGACGTCAAATCCTATATGCGGTAGCCCTGTCCTTAGCTTTTCATAGGATTGCAGTAACTTCCTTTCTCTTGAAGAAACAAGACACTGGTTGTCTGAAACTTTGGTTTGTGATGCAGGAGACAGTGATGTTTACTGTAACACCCCGAGAATTCTATAACTGTGAAATTCAATAATTAAAGTATAATCAAATTCAAATCAAATAACTAAGGGAAACGGGATACGCCATTGCGTTCGTCTCGGAAAAATACGTGAAATAGAGTCCGAGTTTTCGAAAAACGGAGTCCGTATGAAGAAGATATGGCCTTCGGAAGTTTTAAATTAAATTTAAAATTCAAACAGAATAAAATAATTAAAAATCAGGCCCAGTGGGCCAGGGCGGATAAACACCCGCCTAGGCCACCCAGGTCGACTGGGCTGTCGACCTGGGCTACCCATGTCGACAGGGCTGTCGACAGCCCTGTCGACAGGGGTATCGACCTGGTCGAGCCCAGTCAACCTGGCTGGCCAGGTCGGTGTGTGGTCGAATTTGTGTGGTCTGCTTTGTCACTAGGGCTAGGTGGCAAGTTTTGATTGGTCTCTCTAGCGAATGAATGGCTATGATCTAACCTAGCAACATCAATGGTCCTAATCAATTCCTAACCTCTATATAAACAACCCTAGACTAAACCCTAATCTATTCATTCAAAATAAGATTATAGCCGCCATGTTGCTGAGGAACGACAAAGAGTAGCCGCCGACTAGAGAGAGAGTTAGGAAGAAAGTTCTAAAGCCTAAAGCAATTCAAGCAACCTAAAGCCAATCAATTCAACAAAGGAATCATATCTCTTAATTTGAGAATTCGCCGCAACCATTGTAAGTAGAGTATTACTTTGGTATGAATAAACAACTGTATTGATTTGTATGCTTGAATTGGGATAATAAAGTAATTCATATTTGTGCAAAATTATGTTATTCATTATAAAGAACTACATGCGGTAGTTCTATGCAAATATACGTTTGGAATATTGCGCAAATTGTGTAATCTATGGTTGAAGCTACATGTATGTAGTTAATTGAAATTCATGCAAGTTTGGGGCTTTGATATTATGCCATCATATTTTTGTGCATAAATCATTTTGCAAGTAATTGAAACAAGTTTGGTTGTTATAGTTCATATGAAAACTATGTTGGAGTTTTGACACCATAATCCATGTATTAAGTCATGCTTTTGCAAATTTATGGCTAGGCTATGAATGATATTTGGCATAATTGAAATCTATGTTAGTTCTATATTACATATGTGAAACATGGCTAGGTTAGACTCAAAAATCCCCTTTTTGCAAGTTTAAAGCAAACACCATGATTAGGAATATTTATGCATAGGGATGTTTATACCATTGTTACGTAATTAGACTTAAATCATGATTAAGTTGAACTATGCCTTTTGTGTTAATAATAAAGTATCCCTTTGTAAACATGTAGAAACCTTATGAATATGACTTGTTTGTGTTTATGCCATGTTTATGCTAGCAGTATTTATGCCATGCTTATGTTTGACATTATGCCATGTTTATGCTAGCAGTATTTATGCCATGCTTATGTTTGACATTATGCCATGTTTATGCTAGCAGTATTTATGCCATGCTTATGTTTGACATTATGCCTAAATAAGAATATAGGTTCATGTTGTAGTTAAACCTATGCAAGTTCACATGCTTTGATTCATGTCACCTATGTTACCACTATGCAAGTACATCAATTTCTATTTTGTATTCCCAACGTCGTATTGCAAGTTCATGCGCTCACCTTCCCCTCTTTGAGTATACGCCATAAGCCTCCCCTTTTCGCATGGCTAAATTGGGCTTTAAAAGGCTAAGCCCAATATATATATAAACGGACGTGTAAAACGGGGGAAAATAACGTTGGGTTAAAAATTAATTAATGAATGAAAATATAAAATAGAAGGGCCCAAATTCAAGTATGGGTTGGGCCCGTGATTGGTGTGACCTTTACACCATTAACTTAATAATGGGCCGCAAATATTTACATATAAATAAAGAAGAATGACAAGATATGTAAATGTAGAACATACGATATGTTTAACCCGAGGTTGGATTGAGTTGTGATGTAAACCTGCCCCGAACCGCCCGGCTGTCCAGTAGTCACAACAATACCTATCCAATGTGGGAGGTTAAACATGGAGCCCAGCAGGGACCCGAGGTTAGACTGAGTTGTGGCGTAAGACTGCCCGGAACCAACCGGCAACAGGCAGCCACAACAATACCTGTCTAATGTGAGAGGTCAGGGCCTTAATAAGACAATTAAGGCTGAGTCAGGATTGTTAGGATTAAGTGGACTAAAAACTTAATCAAAATGGAACATGCTAAACTAAACGGACTGGTGGGGTTAGGTAGGAAACACTTAACCAACTTAGCATGTTGGCTAGAGATAGAAAACCTAGTAACGGGGGACCCTTTTCAGCAGTAACCCTAAAAGGTGTATCAGGATACCCTGAAACTAGGCAGGGTGGGGCACGATTACTGGGCTGATTGTAAGAGGTCAACGCGACGGCGGTGGTGTAGCAGTGTAGGTTCTAACGGAGTGCGGGCGTGCACACACTCCGGAGCAGAAAAATAAGGCACTGGACACCAGTAGCATACCTGTGCACTCTAAGGTTGTGTCGGGTTGCCACTATGGGACTTGATACACCACATGGTGGGACCAGCATAGGTAACTACAGACATCGGGGGCCGTAAGACACATGTAACTATGCGAGTAGGAGCCGATCATCATTGAATGGATCACATCACCCTGGTTATGGGGTGCAAATTGGAAACTAGTTTATATGGGTTCAGAGATTAACATGGGGTACGATAGTATATTCGACCCTAGATAACTTAACCAAGTTCATAGTGCCTTTCCACTTATTGCTATTACTTATCATACCCAGTTCTTTATTCATAGACAAAGTAGTACTAGACTTACTCAGGCTTTATGTCTGACTCTATTTTTCTTTCGTCTTCTTTCTTCCGTTTCCCCCCCCCCCAGGTCCTCAGGGAGGGAACACAGCAGCTTGATCAGCCTCAACATCCAGCTTGAAGAAGAGAAATGTATTGCTTGGACTTTCCTGTTTTGAACTATGGCTTTGGACAATCCACTATGGGGCTTTTGCAGTTTATCTATGTTTTATTTATGCTTCTTTAAATAATGTACTCAAGACAGATTATGAAAGTGTTATGTTATGTTTTTTTGGAAAGGATGTTGTTGTAACACGTATTTGACATTATGAAATAAAGTTTGTTGTTCTTCCGCTGTTTTACAAATATGTGTTCTTATATCTGTCTTGTATATCTGTGACTTGTACTTATAAACCTCCACCAAAATTAGGGCATTCCCTTTGAGAGTGACCCTAATGGAGGTGGGGTGTTTCACTTGGTATCAGAGCATAGGTTTACCAGATAAGGTAAAAAGTTTTGAAAAATTATTTTCAAAAAGGAAATTTAAAGAAGTATTTTTAAAAGAAAAATATTATTTTATTTTTAAAAGGCAAAGTCCACTCCCCAAAGCCGTAGGTACTATCTCTTATCCTTCGTTTTGAATCTATCCTTTTTGTTTCAGCATGTCCCAAGAACTTAACTTGCCTGAAGGGGTGCCAATACCTGGTTGGTTTAGACGGTTCTTAGAAGCAAGGGCCACTCAGCCAGGTCCTACCGTTCCTCCTCCCCCAGCTGAAGGAAATCATCCAGCTGCAGCAGCACCTTTTCCTCCACCTCCTCCTCGGGGAAACACTTTTGCTAAGATATGTAAAGATTTTAAAGCCATGGGAGGAAGGGATTTCCATGGAACTGAGTCCTTCGTAGCAGCTAGAAATTGGCTGAAAGAAACGGAGGACCTATTCATCATCTTTGAGGTAGAAGATAGACAAAAAGTACAATTGGCGGTATGGCTATTGAAGGGTGAGGCTTCCTACTGGTGGGAAGTCACTAATGCTGAAAGACCAGTGGGGACATGGGAGGACTTTAGGGCAAGGTTTGAGACCAAATTTCTCTCAGATGCAGAAAGGAGTTTGCAGCTGGAGAAATTCCTATTTCTTAAGCAAGGAGACAAGACTGTTAGAGAGTATGTGAATCAGTTCGATGAGCTGGCTAGGTTTGGACTTGACCTAGTCAATACCCCGCACAAGAAGGCTCTCCGTTTCGTCAAGGGGTTAAATGAGCCATTACATAGTTTGGCCATGACCCATATACCCATGGGGGCCACGTATGAAAGATTGGTGCAAATGGCGTTGCTGAATGAAGAGGATAAGGGCAAGAAGGAGACAAAGGCAGAAAGCTCTCAAGGGAAGAAAGAGGGTTTGCAGCCTAAGAAGACGGATTTTAAGAAAGGCGGAAAAGGCAACAAAGAGAAGAGGAAGTGCAATTTCTGTGGCAAAGTGAGGCACTTAGTAAAGGACTGCCGGAAAAAGAAGGCCAAGGAGAATGGTGGGTGCTTTTCTTGCGGTCAGACAGGCCACAGGGCTAAGGACTGCCCAAGGAAACGAGGACAGGGGCAGGGCACTGGATCCACCTCAGGGGCACAGGTTCATGTGCTAGAAGCGCCACCTTTGCAACAGCGAGGTACCAATACTTCTGTAGAAAGTGTAGTTCATCTTTATGATCACCCCGTTCGCACTTTATTTGATTCTGGCGCATCACACTCCTTTGTCTCGTCTGCTTTAGTAGAATCTCTGAACCTAAAAACTAGTATGGTAGAGGACCCCTTAATTGTTTCAAACCCAATTGGGGGCCCAGCTCATTTGTCTATGACCTGTTTGGATTTGAAAATTTCTATCCTAAGTGTTGAATTTCAATGTAGTGCCTTTGTTTTGGGCTTTTCGGGGTATGGTTTGATTTTGGGCATGGATTGGCTATCCAGTAATGGGGCCATCCTTGATTGTGAGAAAAGGGTTGTTAGGCTCCTAACCCAGCTCGGTAATACTTTGGAAATTTCTTGTAATCCCTCGTATGCGGTTATGCTTAGTTATCTTGAATCGCTAGATGCCTCTGTTGAAAACTTGCAATCAGTTAGAGTGGTCCGGGAATATCCGGATGTCTTCGAAGAGGTGAAGGGCTTGCCTCCGAAGCGGGAAATAGACTTCCGCATATATCTTGTAGATAATGCAAAGCCCGTTGCGTTGCCCGTTAGACATATGGCTCCACGAGAAAGGAAAGAGCTCAGTAAACAGATTAAAGAGCTTCTAGAAAAGGGGTTCATTAGGAGAAGCATTTCAGAATGGGGCGCTCCAGTGGTGTTCGCTACAAAGGCGGATGGTTCACTCCGTCTATGTGTTGACTATAGGGAGCTCAACAAGCTAACGAAAAAGAATAGGCACCCTCTCCCTAGAATTGACGATTTATTTGACCAGCTTGTAGGAGCGTCTGTTTTCTCCCAACTCGATTTAGCAACCGGTTTTCATCAGCTAAGGGTGGCTGAAGATAGCATCGATAAAACAGCGTTCAGAACCCCAGACGGCTTCTTTGAATGGCTTGTCATGCCTTTCGGCTTGACAAATGCACCTGCGTACTTCGTGGACCTGATGAGTAGGGTATTTAGAGATTTCCTCAACAAATTCGTAGTGGTCTTCGTAGATGATATTCTTATCTTCTCAAAGAGTGAAGAGGAACATGCTCAACACTTAAGGGCAATCATGGAAACTTTGCGAGTCCATCAACTAAGAGCCAAATTCTCCAAATGCCACTTTTGGAGAGAAGAAGTGAGGTTCCTTGGGCACATAGTATCCAAACAAGGGTTAGCAGTGGACCCTGCGAAGGTAGTGGCGGTACAGGATTGGAAGACACCAAGGAATGCAACTGAGGTCCGAAGCTTTCTAGGACTAGCAGGTTTCTATCGAAAGTTCATAAGGGATTTTGCGAAAATCTCAGCTCCGCTCACGAAATTGACCAAGAAGAATCTAGTGTTCAATTGGGATTTGGATTGCGAATTTGCTTTCCAACGACTGAAAAGGGCTCTTACAACAGCCCCAGTTTTGACACTGCCGGATGGGAGCAAGATGTTCACTGTTTATACGGATGCATGTGGGACAAGGCTAGGCGCCGTCTTAATGCAAGAAGGAAGGGTAGTAGCTTATGGCGGGAGGCAGTTGAAGGTGCACGAAAAGAACTACCCAACCCACGATCTCGAGTTAGCCGCCATCGTCTTTGCACTCAAGTCTTGGCGACACTATCTCCTAGGTGAGAAGTTCGAACTTTACACTGACCATAAATCGTTGAAATATCTTTTCTCGCAGAAAGATCTTAACTTGAGGCAACAAAGGTGGATGGAGTTTCTTGCCTCGTACGATTTCGAAATCTCCTACACTCCGGGCAAAGGCAACGTAGTGGCAGACGCGTTGAGCCGAAAGAAATTGACCCTAAGCCCATTGTTTGTTGAAAGACAAAGCCTAGAGTTTATAGCCAGCTTCGACTTTAGGCCCTCCTCCGATTTCGTACCGGGCTTGCTTGCATCTCTCGAAGTGCGCCCAACTTTAGTGGATTCAGTATGGACAGCACAACGCGAAGACCCTCAACTTGTGGAAATACTTGATAGGCTAATTAGGGGTGAGACTTCAAGTCACCTCAACAGATACTCTATCGACGATAAAGGTGTACTAAGGCGAGACGGAAGACTATGCGTCCCACAAGCAAAAGATTTAGTGAAGAAGGTTCTCGAGGAAGCACATCACTCCAAGATGACGATACACCCAGGCGGGGATAAAATGTACAAAGACATAAAAAGGACTTTCTTCTGGAATGGCATGAAAAAGGACGTGGCAGAATTCGTTTCTAAATGTATGGTGTGCCAACAGGTTAAGGCGGAACAGAAAAAGCCTGGCGGACTACTACATCCTCTAGAGGTCCCGCAGTGGAAGTGGGATAGCATCTCAATGGACTTCATCGATGGGCTGCCTAGGTCTAGGAGAGGCAACACTAGCATTTGGGTAATAGTGGATAGGCTTACTAAAAGCGCCCACTTTTTACCTGTCAAAAGTAAAAGAACTGCCTCATCCCTAGCATCACTTTACCTCAAGGAAATCGTTCGACTCCATGGAATACCATCTAGCATTGTTAGTGACCGAGACCCCATCTTCACCAGCGAATTTTGGCGGAGTCTGCAAGAAGCAGTAGGAACGCAGTTATGCTTGAGCACGGCCTATCATCCCCAAACCGACGGCCAAACAGAGAGAGTGAACAGAGTTTTGGAAGACCTTTTAAGGCTATGCGTCCTCGACTTCGGAGGGACATGGGAAGACCACCTTCCTTTGGTGGAATTTGCCTACAACAACAGCTATCAAGCAACCATAGGAATGGCGCCCTTCGAAGCTTTGTATGGAAGACCGTGTCGATCGCCCACTTGTTGGTGGGAGTCTACTGATAAGCTCATACTAGGACCAGACATGATCCGAGAGACTTCAGAGAAAGTAGACTTAATACGAAGAAGGATGAAGACGGCCCAAGACAGACAAAAGTCCTACGCCGACAAGAGGAGGACCGACCTTGAATTTGAGGTTGGAGACAGAATTTTTCTCAAGGTATCACCACTAAGAAACGTTGTTCGTTTTGGAACCACAGGAAAGCTAGCGCCAAGATTCGTAGGGCCATTCCCTATTATCGAGAAGATTGGGAAAATGGCCTATAGATTAGAGCTACCCGAGAAGTTGGCTGGAGTCCACAACGTTTTTCACGTTTCACATCTCCGGAAATGTCTACATGAGTCTGCTGAAGTGGTAGAGCCAAATGTTCTCGAAGAGGCCGAAGTGGAACGCGAAGCGACCATAAGAAAAGTTCCAACCCGCATCTTAGGAACGGAAGTGAAGAAGCTACGCAACTGCGAAGTCAAGCTCGTCAAAGTTCAATGGAGCGACGCCGAGGGAGACGCGACTTGGGAAACTGAAGCTAGAATACGTACTGCCTACCCTTTTCTGTTCAAGGGTACATCCTTGATCTTTCCTTTTTCCTTAAGTTGCGCTTTTATCTATCTTTTTAGGTATATTTCCTCGACCGTATCTTTTAGATAGAATCTTTTTGGATGGAAACATGTAGTTGAAACATGTTATGTATGATGGTTGCAAGTGGTTGCAAGTGATTGCTAGTGGTTGCTCGTGGTTGCATATACACACACAATCTAGGTTTTAGATCGGCTCAGTCACTTCATATTGCATATGCATATATGTTTGCATTCGTATGTGATTGAACTTTAATGTGTTGTCATGTGGATGCTGCATTTGTATTGAATGATTGTGCACTCATGTAGAATCAAGAATAGGAAAATTTGCATACATAATGGATTCATGGCACTTACATAATTCGCATTAAGGAGGTCAACTGAATCAGTAGACCGCCTGATTTTGCATTAGATAAGTACATGTACACACACACTTTGCATATGATCATGAAGCATTAGAAGTCTTTTAAGGACAATGGATGCTCGTGTTTAATGGATGAGTAGATGGATGATTGGATGTTAGGATATACATTCCTCCTAACTTGAAGATTTCGGGGACGAAATCCTTTTAAGTGGGGGAGAATGTAACACCCCGAGAATTCTATAACTGTGAAATTCAAGAATTAAAGTATAATCAAATTCAAATCAAATAACTAAGGGAAACGGGATACGCCATTGCGTTTGTCTCGGAAAAATACGTGAAATAGAGTCCGAGTTTTCGAAAAACGGAGTCCGTATGAAGAAGATATGGCCTTCGGAAGTTTTAAATTAAATTTAAAATTCAAACAGAATAAAATAATTAAAAATCGGGCCCAGTGGGCCAGGGCGGATAAACACCCGCGTAGGCCACCCAGGTCGACTGGGCTGTCGACCTGGGCTACCCATGTCGACAGGGCTGTCGACAGCCCTGTCGACAGGGGTATCGACCTGGTCGAGCCCAGTCAACCTGGCTGGCCAGGTCGGTGTGTGGTCGAATTTGTGTGGTCTGCTTTGTCACTAGGGCTAGGTGGCAAGTTTTGATTGGTCTCTCTAGCGAATGAATGGCTATGATCTAACCTAGCAACATCAATGGTCCTAATCAATTCCTAACCTCTATATAAACAACCCTAGACTAAACCCTAATCTATTCATTCAAAATAAGATTATAGCCGCCATGTTGCTGAGGAACGACAAAGAGTAGCCGCCGACTAGAGAGAGAGTTAGGAAGAAAGTTCTAAAGCCTAAAGCAATTCAAGCAACCTAAAGCCAATCAATTCAACAAAGGAATCATATCTCTTAATTTGAGAATTCGCCGCAACCATTGTAAGTAGAGTATTACTTTGGTATGAATAAACAACTGTATTGATTTGTATGCTTGAATTGGGATAATAAAGTAATTCATATTTGTGCAAAATTATGTTATTCATTATAAAGAACTACATGCGGTAGTTCTATGCAAATATACGTTTGGAATATTGTGCAAATTGTGTAATCTATGGTTGAAGCTACATGTATGTAGTTAATTGAAATTCATGCAAGTTTGGGGATTTGATATTATGCCATCATATTTTTGTGCATAAATCATTTTGCAAGTAATTGAAACAAGTTTGGTTGTTATAGTTCATATGAAAACTATGTTGGAGTTTTGACACCATAATCCATGTATTAAGTCATGCTTTTGCAAATTTATGGCTAGGCTATGAATGATATTTGGCATAATTGAAATCTATGTTAGTTCTATATTACATATGTGAAACATGGCTAGGTTAGACTCAAAAATCCCCTTTTTGCAAGTTTAAAGCAAACACCATGATTAGGAATATTTATGCATAGGGATGTTTATACCATTGTTACGTAATTAGACTTAAATCATGATTAAGTTGAACTATGCCTTTTGTGTTAATAATAAAGTATCCCTTTGTAAACATGTAGAAACCTTATGAATATGACTTGTTTGTGTTTATGCCATGTTTATGCTAGCAGTATTTATGACATGCTTATGTTTGACATTATGCCATGTTTATGCTAGCAGTATTTATGCCATGCTTATGTTTGACATTATGCCTAAATAAGAATATAGGTTCATGTTGTAGTTAAACCTATGCAAGTTCACATGCTTTGATTCATGTCACCTATGTTACCACTATGCAAGTACATCAATTTCTATTTTGTATTCCCAACGTCGTATTGCAAGTTCATGCGCTCACCTTCCCCTCTTTGAGTATACGCCATAAGCCTCCCCTTTTCGCATGGCTAAATTGGGCTTTAAAAGGCTAAGCCCAATATATATATATAAACGGACGTGTAAAACGGGGGAAAATAACGTTGGGTTAAAAATAAATTAATGAATGAAAATATAAAATAGAAGGGCCCAAATTCAAGTATGGGTTGGGCCCGTGATTGGTGTGACCTTTACACCATTAACTTAATAATGGGCCGCAAATATTTACATATAAATAAAGAAGAATGACAAGATATGTAAATGTAGAACATACGATGTGTTTAACCCGAGGTTGGATTGAGTTGTGATGTAAACCTGCCCGGAACCGCCCGGCTGTCTAGTAGTCACAACAATACCTATCCAATGTGGGAGGTTAAACATGGAGCCCAGCAGGGACCCGAGGTTAGACTGAGTTGTGGCGTAAGACTGCCCGGAACCAACCGGCAACAGGCAGCCACAACAATACCTGTCTAATGTGAGAGGTCAGGGCCTTAATAAGACAATTAAGGCTGAGTCAGGATTGTTAGGATTAAGTGGACTAAAAACTTAATCAAAATGGAACATGCTAAACTAAACGGACTGGTGGGGTTAGGTAGGAAACACTTAACCAACTTAGCATGTTGGCTAGAGATAGAAAACCTAGTAACGGGGGACCCTTTTCAGCAGTAACCCTAAAAGGTGTATCAGGATACCCTGAAACTAGGCAGGGTGGGGCACGATTACTGGGCTGATTGTAAGAGGTCAACGCGACGGCGGTGGTGTAGCAGTGTAGGTTCTAACGGAGTGCGGGCGTGCACACACTCCGGAGCAGAAAAATAAGGCACTGGACACCAGTAGCATACCTGTGCACTCTAAGGTTGTGTCGGGTTGCCACTATGGGACTTGATACACCACATGGTGGGACCAGCATAGGTAACTACAGACATCGGGGGCCGTAAGACACATGTAACTATGCGAGTAGGAGCCGATCATCATTGAATGGATCACATCACCCTGGTTATGGGGTGCAAATTGGAAACTAGTTTATATGGGTTCAGAGATTAACATGGGGTACGATAGTATATTCGACCCTAGATAACTTATCCAAGTTCATAGTGCCTTTCCACTTCTTGCTATTACTTATCATACCCAGTTCTTTATTCATAGACAAAGTAGTACTAGACTTACTCAGGCTTTATGTCTGACTCTATTTTTCTTTCGTCTTCTTTCTTCCGTTCCCCCCCCCCCCCAGGTCCTCAGGGAGGGAACACAGCAGCTTGATCAGCCTCAACATCCAGCTTGAAGAAGAGAAATGTATTGCTTGGACTTTCCTGTTTTGAACTATGGCTTTGGACAATCCACTATGGGGCTTTTGCAGTTTATCTATGTTTTATTTATGCTTCTTTAAATAATGTACTCAAGACAGATTATGAAAGTGTTATGTTATGTTTTTTTGGAAAGGGTGTTGTTGTAACACGTATTTGACATTATGAAATAAAGTTTGTTGTTCTTCCGCTGTTTTACAAATATGTGTTCTTATATCTGTCTTGTATATCTGTGACTTGTACTTATAAACCTCCACCAAAATTAGGGCATTCCCTTTGAGAGTGACCCTAATGGAGGTGGGGTGTTTCATTTACTGTTAGCTTGGTAGCAAGGCACTGACAAGTCGTTTTCAATTTCATACAAAGGATGTGTACTTAGAGGAGAAGAAAAGAAATCGCATACCGTAGGCATGTGGTAGGATTGCAGAGTTATTAAGTTTGATGGATGGTTGCATGTGAAAATGTACGCTGTGTTACTTTTGCATGTGCGTGATGACAACACAATGGGTTTTCAGATCAAAGTAGGGATTTGCTGATAAGAAAGCAAGGCAGCGGCAATACTCGGGGTAAGAACAACTTGGATAGGCCGACCTGAATGTATTTTATATATTATTTTTATTCTCATGAAGCTTAACGGTGAAGTATAACATAAAACTAATCACAATCGATCCCTGTTTTCTGATGAAAAAGCTAATCTCGGTGTAAAAAGATATTCCGAATCCAATGGGACAAGTCTCGTCGAAATCCGAGGTCGTATGAAAAAATTCCTTTATAAAACCGGAAATAAACATGCGTTTAATTTTTCCATGATCACCAGATAAGTAAAATCAACTTGAAACTGCGAACACTGACAATAACTTTTCGATACGAACCCAACGGCACTAATTTCGTCGCATTCTGAGACTGTTGCCCCGGTAGGCTGTTTTTACCCCGAACCGCTATACCCCTTTTAACACCAAATTTTCCGGTCTCTAAAAATAACAAACTATATACTTATTCTGACTCTAATCGACGATACGAACTCAACGGAACTGGTTCCACGGCCTAATTCGATCGTCTGCTCAAGTTATGCTCGAATGTTCCTTTATTTATTTAATTACGCGTTATAGAAATTGAACGGGCGTTTATGGTTACCGTGACCACATATGACATCGGTTTTCCACGCCACTCACCACCGTACAATAATTTGACGATACGGTTCAAATGAAACTGGTTTCGTCGAAATCTGAGTCCGTTTGCAAAACGGCTATTTTAAAGACCTATAATTTAATAACGATTTTCCATAGCGACTATTTCAAAATTTGATTTGGCCATAAATATCAAACTATAACACGAAATCTGGATTTTTCTCTTTCATATGAAAATCATCATCAATATGGTCCCAACGTGTCTTGTTTCACAGAAATCCGACTTATATCGAATCTTGTATTCCTAGTTGAAGTTCAAAACTCCAATTTACGAACTGCACGCCATTTTAAAGCTCGAATTTATATTATATATAAATTATAACGTTCAACTTCGTTTCAATAACGAATTAAATATTAAATTCCATTAATATTCCCAATATGATATTTAAAATAAATAAATTAAATTAAATATTTGACGGCCAAAAATGCGGGTCGTTACAATTGTGTATTACACTTCCATTCACAAGTTACCCGACTTGTGTATGTGATTGGGACGATAATTTTCACACATCGCCCAAATGCACAAATTAGTTTATCATTTGTTTGATGGTTGAAACCCCACACGGGTGTTGGGATGAAAGTTTACATACACTAATCCCAATATTTAGTTGTATGTTGATCATTGGATCGACAGACTGCGATGAGCGTTATTATTTAATTTTAACGCTTACACAGTGGAATTTACACTCTGGATGTAGATGGATGATTTAATGATTATACTGATGTATGTGAAATCCATGCAATCCAAATTATACGGTAAATGGTTGAGTCGCATTTCGATTCAGGTGTTCTTTTAGATAAGAATATTTTTACATTTGAAATGTTCTTTTTATATAAAGGATATTCTTTCATAAAAGAGAAAATATTTTTTTAATCAAGTATATGTTAAAACAAATAATATTTGTAAAAGATAAAGATTTGTAATATAAAGAATACTTCTCATTCTGAATCTTTATATAAAGAATATTTTTAATGATTATCTTAAATATGTTTTTTAAAGATTATTAGGATTTGCAATTATATTTTGTGATATGAAATAAATTGCGATGTGAAGTGGATTTATCGTGGACGATGTTTTAAACGACAATTGTCCTTTAATCCAATTTACATTGAAATTATCATTTGGAATTTATAAACCTATTTTTATAGATTTAAAAGGGCATTTTCTAAAAATCAAGTTTTTCAATTTAATATATTAAATTGGAATTAAGTAGAATTTCGATTGGTAATAATCGGAATGGGCTTCTGTAAAAGAAGACCGATATTATATGTGGAATTTAAGAGGCTTTGCCGTTATTCCATTTATATTATTAGTCTGATACAGAAATCTATATCGATCATGTATTGATTTGATTTCTGTGGAATTCCATATTTCGGAAATTGATTTATAGATTTTATTTTCAGTGTTTATCTTTGATAAAATTAATGAGAATCTTTTAAAACGAATGCCTTATTAAAACAATACTCGGAGTTGGAATGTGGCGTAATGTGTGATTTTCCAATATTTGCTTTCTAATCACAAAATATGTGAGTCATTCAGAAAGACCGGGTTTAACCCATTCTGAATAATCATCACGACGATCAAGAGTCGAAGATGAAGACGGTGATTGAAGACCGATGGTTTTCACATCGTTGGGATGATGATGATTGGTATCTTGAATTGGGATTGGCCTTCCAAGGCAAGGTATTTATTAATGATCGTCCAAACGCGTTTGGAGATCGACGGACACGTTGTTTCGCTCAGACATAGAGCGGACTTGTAAATGGATTGTGTGTCTGACATTGTATTCCTTCCTGCTGTATTTGTTGAACGCTACTGATTATATATTTCTGTTTGGTGGTGAAGAATTTATTCTTTACTTATCACCCTTCTCTAAGACGTATGAGCTTAGAGGTTATATGTATATTGGTAGATGATCAATAATACGGTAGGGTCTGACAATGTGACATGATAAGATGCAAATGATCAAGGCTTTGTTGAAAAGCAGGCCTTGTGGTTGATGATCAAAGCACAGTCTCCTTAGGCATAGCTTTGTGTATATCGTGACTTCGCGAGCCTCACACCCCGGTATGAGTCAAAAACGGGATATGGACCGTAGGGAGTGCACACGTTTCTTTCTAGCTAGGAGTGGTGTTTAGGCTTTAACACGGCCCGACATTTTACTTATGTGGATTATGGATTGAGGTATCTCGGGTTTTTATAGGCCGGAAGTGGTCATATTATAGGTCCAAAGGGACCAGGAAACGTGTGTTCAGACATAACTAATCCACTACCGTTAGTTAGGGACCGGCCCTACCGCATCCAAGGGTTCACTGCGGGGGATCCTGAGGCATTTGCTAGAGTGTCTTGAATCGGAAGAGGACGATCCCTAGCCTCGATTTCATGACAGAAAACCAATTTCCAATACGACATCTCGTTTTCGATTGTATAACTAGTATGACGACATAGTAGGATAGGGTACTATGCCATCTAAGATTAATACATTTATATTGAAATGTTTTAAATATATATATACACACTAATAATAATATCGTTTTTACGTATCAAGCATCTTTTGATCATTATAAGGTAAAACCGTATCCTCTGGTGTGCGTTGCATTGTGTGATGGGACCTGGGTCTTATAATGGTTTCATTTTTCTAAAAAGCATTACATTATTTGACGATTTACTTTAATTATGCACTGACAATCCAATGGAGTAAACCCGTCCCGCGTTAGCAGCATGGTCCTGTGATTAGCCTACTTATTAGGTGAGTTAAGTATAGAATTCTCACACCAGTCCCACGACTGACCTGTAGTTTGTTTCACTTTGCAAACTCGGGTGCCCTCTTTCCACACGGGCAGTCGAGTAGCTTTTTGCAGATATAGTTAAGCAGGATCCTGGATTGAAGTCTGAAGCTAGGTCCAGAATATTGATGGCCTTCCGCTGAGATTAGTTCCGCTGCAATGTATTCAATTTATTGTAAATGTATCTTCCGCTGTATTATTTATTGATGTACTCTGATATATTCTGTACTCTGATGTAACATTTATTATTGATGTTATAAAAGTCTGTGTTGTTGTTCTGATGTATTGTATGCCCAAAGTTAACATACGCGGGTTTTGAACGGTCTCAATCGATCTTGTGATCGATTGGGGTCGGGCGAAATCCGGGTCGTTACACCAACAGTCTTCTCCCGTTCTGGTTCATACCGGGGTGTGAGGCTCGCGAATTAACTAATTGACATAGAAATGTGTTTATTTTTACGCTCATATCTTATCTTTATTGTAAATAAATAAATATTACTTTGGGTATTTTCGTGTGTTTTCACAGGTTGTTAAATAAATGTCTCCTTCATTCAATTAAAGACCAATTGCATAGGAAATGCTACTTCTTGGAATCAACAAATTTTCAATCATAAAGGAAGCTGTAGCACACTAGTAAAGCTTGGAAATTTGGACAGAGTGTCCTGAGTTCAGTCACCGTCAAAGCCCTATTTTTTTGCTGAAGAAAAGAACATATACATTGCCTCCGTTGCTTTGAAGAATAAAGAGACTAGTGCTATATTATATATATATATATGTATGTATATAACATATGCACTAAGATTTGAAGAGCTAGACATTTTCTTCTCAAAGAAATCAATTGAAAATCTTGCATAATTACTTGCCATTGAGGAGAAGACTTGACATATATTTACCAGAATGCAACTCAATCAAATGCCACATGTCAGCAATCAAGGAGGGAGAATCTTCATAGAATATCTCAAATCTATATCCATATCTCTTTTATTTGTAAATAGAATATCTCAAGAGATATTTCTTGGCCCAAAAGTCACATAGGATGGAGGCTACATCCCCTATAAATACCCATTGTATTCATTGTAAAGGGGAGTCCCTTCTTTTGTAATTCTTCTGCCATTAACAACGTTCTTCTCTTTATTTTTCTGCAATTTTCTAATTTCTTAGCAATTAGTGTTGTCTACACGATTAGATTCGGTAGAGCATTAATTGTATTTTTCACTTATTTTCATTAGCGATTGACCATCTAATTAGATTCAGCGGTAATCCTAATTTTTATTTTCTGTTCGTTTAATTATGTTCTGCAATTTTATTTCCATTGTTCTATTTTATCTTTAATCGTTGAATTTATTACAGATCCGATTAGATTCGAATCTGCAGTGAATTTAATTGCATCTTTTATTTGTAGTTTCAATTTTTATTTTATTTTGCAAAATCAACCTCCAAGCTTCGTCTAACTCGCCCAAGAGATTAGATAAAAAATTTGATTTTAATTATACCTCCCTGTGTTCGACCTGTATGCTACACACCTGTGCGCTTGCAGTAATTTAATTTAAAATTCGCGCTTTTCTAATTCATAGACTAGCGTCGATCAAGTTTTTGGCGTCGTTGCCGGGGAGGCAAATATTAAATTTTATTATTTATTTAATTTCCGATTCGTGTTAGTTTTTATTTGTTTTTTCCTTTTGATTTCCTGTATATATAAAATAAATAAATTTGTTGGTTGATTTGGTATTGATCATTGATACCGTAATCTTCTGCACAAGGAAAAAAAGATTGCCAATTTTCCATTGATTTCTTTTCTTTTCACTTTCTTTCCTCTTTTCAGTACATAATTAGTCTTCCCTTTCTTCTTTTACAAGACACAAAAATAATAATTAATCTTCTATATTTTCTTACCGTCGATTTATTTCTGCCATCCCACTGCAAATCCTCTCCTCCATACACCATTCATCTTCGTTGCCGAGCCAATCTCCCCATCTCCACAATCTTCTATTCATCAACCACACGTCAACATCACCGTTCAAATCTTCCCATACCCATTTGTTCCTCATACCAAATTCTCCTCCACAAACACGCGATATCTCAAAACCATCTTCATCTTCCAAACCCTCTGCCCCACGTCAAACAGCTTCCACCATCTTGCCATACCACAAAATTCACTACCTTTCAATCTTCACCATTACTTTCCATTTTTTCCTTTCTAAAACAGAATAAAAACAAAAGAATTTCCTTTGCATTTTCCTCTGATTTCTTTCCTTTTATCAATTCCCTTCCGATTCTTACCTTCCTTTTACTACAAGTTCAAGGAAAAAAAAAGAGAATATTCAATCTCTTCTCGGCATCATTCTTCCATTACTCACCAAACTTCCTACAGCCGTCAATAATTCACGTAATCCCCTAACCAACTCCATCCTCTATCTCACGCAATAATCTATTGCGTCCATCCACAGTCATACCAACATCCCAATCCCTCCAGAACAACAGTAACGCCAATCACCATATCTTCCACCTCTTCAAACCCCACTTCATCATCAAAAACCAATTCTTAAATGCACCCATCATCAACCATATACAAATCCCTCAACTTTACAACCAACCTTCTGCCACAAAAGCTGCCCACTTGAATTCACACCGCCCTTCCCAAAACACTGCAGATCAATTCCCCATCACCACAACTTCGAAACCCAAATCATAACATCGCCACCAAAATCCACAATACCCTACGTCCAACGTTCAACCACCATCAAATTCAAAATTTTGCAAACCCCATCACGCAAATCACGATCGACATCATCAAATCGTAATACAAATTCGAACACAAATCGGATATCCACCATACCATTACACTGCTAACCCTAAACCGATCCGAAATCCAAAAGTTGAAACCCCCAAAGTACCAATTCCAGTCGCCGCCTAGTCCTATCAGCAACCCTAAGACCAACGGGATCCACGCATCACAGACCTCAACAACCACTTCCATCTCAACAACCACACCCATAACCGCACCTCACAAATTGCGAACCCTAGCCCTCAATCAAGTCAAATACCCCTTCAGGCTTCACTTCGAAACCAGTTGGGAACCCAAAAAAAAAAAAGATTTTGAAGCTATTTGATCTGTTCGATTGATTTTTGTGGTCCTCTGACGGTTCTCTCGTTTTGGGAAAAGGAGTTTATGGGAGAAATTTTCTCTCAGACTTGTTGGTTTGTGTTTAAGAGAGGGGCTTGTTATTCTTTGGCATATTGTTGGAGTATTGTTTGTATTAGAAGTGTGGGACGGTAGTTATTTTGTTGAGTGGCCCAATTTTTTTCTGTGCGTGATTTTAATTTGTCAAAAATTTTAGTGTGTGGGTCCTTTTCTTGGGTTGACTGAGTGAGTCAAGGGTAGCTTTCCTTTCTAGCTTGTTTTAATTATGATTTTTTTAAAAATAAATTTCTTTAGCTTGTTTTGAGTTTGAGTAGTTTGTTTCATTTGTTTATTCATCTCGGTGAGTGTTTAGGTTCTGGTTTTGTTTTTTTTCCTTAATTCCATGTTAGTTTTTTTTATTATTTATAAAAAATACTTGAAATCTCAAATCGAACCAAAGGCCAAAGACGAAGAAAGAGTTCAAGCAACGATATAGTAGTCGAGCAAAGCAAAGCGAAAAGTGCCCAAGCAACAAGGATTCATACATTAGTTGATTTGCAAACAGAATTTGAATTGCCAACACAACTGCTCTGGACAGACTACCACACCCTGCTCTGTAACATTTTCTAAACTCTACAGGTTCTGCAGCTTCTTGAAAAATATAAAATTTGCTTGTAAAAATCTTCTGCAGGGGCAGCGGCTTGCATGTACAATATTTTAATTTTCTGTTATTATTCTGCGACTGTTCTGTGTCTGATATTTTTGAATCTGTTTGTGAGGAATGAATTTCCGTAACAAAAATCATGAAACTTGATTTGACATTGCAAAATAATATAATTGAAAAATGGTGCTTTGTGAAGTTGACTGTCTCATATAATTGGATCGCGGATATATAGTAGTTCAATTTATTGAACTATTAGCAAAAGAGGTTGCATACTACCCGTAAAACATTGGTCGTATCCCTTAGTATTTATACTATACGTGAACGGCCATAAGACCCTCTTCCCCCTTCCAATTGAATCAGTTAATTAATAGAGCACAACTTAGTCTTTTATACTATTTTGAACTAAGAATAACTTCTGTCTTGCCTTGACTTCTTTAAAATGGTTGATTCAAAAAAATCTCTGAGAGAAATGTGGGATAATAATAGGAGTAGACGTCCTCTTGAAGAGTATGAGTACGAAATACAACTCATGAAGCAAGATTTTCCAAAATTTGGTGGGCCCAATATCAACAATTTCCATAATTTTCCAAATGATCAACATTTTCAAAATCATAGATATAATCAAAATGGCGATTTCAATTCAAATTTCAACAATTTCGATTATGGGCCACATCAACATCAAAATAGCTTTGAAACCCAAGATAGCTTTGGTCAATATCAATATGGGGTTGTAAACCAAAATTTCCAAAGTTATAGCTCATATCAACATCTTGAAAACAACCAAAATTGCAATTTTCCACCGAATTTCAACAGCTTTGGTTACGAACATAATTTTTATGATCAAAATGATTTCCAATATCATTGCCATTTTTCGGAAGATTCAAACAACCACCACAATGGAAATGATATTGATCGTGAAATTGATGTGGACTATAATTTTGAAAATCAAGAAATCCAAAGCGAGAGCTCTCAAATCAACGACTCTACAGAGTGTCATTTTGATGAGAGGGCGGAAAGGCTAAATAAAAAGATGGATGAACTTCTTTGTTTAATGGCGTCTTATAAAGAACAACAAAAGCAACAAAATCAAATTCAAACAAGCCTTGAATCAGAATATAATTCAACTCTTAGTGACAACGAAAATTTTCAAATAACGACTTTTGAATTTTAGAATAACCATCTAAATGAAGTTGTTCACAATTCAGCAAGTGATTTGGACTTCGATTCTTTTCAAGAAAAAGATTTAAACTCAGATTTTGATCTTCTTCTTTCAGGCTGTGAAAAACTTGAAATTCTAGAAATTGAACAGAATGAAAATGTTGAATTTTTCAATTCAAATTTGGAAAAGGATTTTAACGAACATGAATTCTTTGGATTGTATGAGGATGAGTTTCCAGATGAGGAAGAAGTAGATTCACGGCACTAGTTCAAAAATTTTAACATTGAGAAAATTTCAAACGAACTTGAAATTGTCAGTGTCGAAAATACATTGTCAGATAATGATGAGAAATGTGATCGCATAGTCTTGAATAACACTCAGATTTCAAATTTCACTGAATTTATATATGATCACAAATTTTTGAAAAATTACACTGATAAATTTGTTGAACACATTTGGAATGTTAGCTTTGTTGAAAAACTTCATGTTAGGACGACTCTGAACATTCATTTACTGGACTATAAATCGAGGTATAAAGATGAGATTGTTTAAAACTCTTGCTTGTTAAAAAACATGCCTCGACATAGTGGGAATGGGACCCATCGAGCTAGAACTAAGTGTGGAGGAAAAAGTTGGTGGCAATCCTTGCATCGCAAACACATATATCATTGTAAATACGATCCATTCTTACATATAGTTAGACTGCATTTCATTTTGCAAATAATTTTGCATTTCATCCATCTTTGGGTGCTATCTTTCACATTTAGAAAACGTGTTCATAGTGTGGACACTGTTTAGTTCTAGTGTGGGGGGGGGGGGGGAGTCTGCATTTCATTCATTTTCGTTTTTTTTTCTTTCTTTTTCAATTTCATCCATTTAAATAGGACCATCATGCATTTTAGACTGTAGTAACATGCCATTTTTTTTTGAAACATGACTCGTTTTAGATTGATACAGCAAAATAAGTTAAGGATTATTACTCAGTTGATAGTATTTTTTTCTCTTAACTTAGATCGAATAAGAAATATAATGAAAAGTTTAATTTTGATGGATAATAGTGTAACCAGTACATAGGGAGATTCTTAGGTGATGGCCATGAAATCTATTCTATATTGTAGACTTTGTTTAAATAAGTGGAGGACTTAAAATACTTATATTGGCTGTTCAAATCTTTAAAACTAAGTTGTGTTAAGTTGAATTCGCGTAGCTCTCTCTTGTGCTAATATTTTCAATAATAATAAATAATAATCCAAGGGTATCCAACATTGCTTGTATATCAAGCGTTGGTGTGCAAACCCGCCAAGCTCTATCCGACATGTTGTTGACAAAGTCAGCGTAGGAATATCTTGGTCTCATTTTATGAGATTGGACACCTAAGGATTACCGACACGTTGTTGACAAAGTCAAAGTCGGCCTGCACAATCCGCCAAGCTCTTTACCCACTCTCCATTAGTCCGCGAGGCAGTGCATGGGTGGTAAACCTTGGTCTTTTTAGTTAGGTGTATGTACTTAATCATAAATTTTAAAATTTTATAGAATAAAGAATAAGCGATGATGCCCAAACACTTCTTGACCTTATTGATTTGACTAGCCATACATGAGAAAATTAGAATACCACTTTACAAACTGTGCCAAGCAAACTAAGAATCTATTTCATGGCTGCACTATGTTATCAACCGAACCAACTGGCCAAACTAGAATTTAACATTTGAAAACTTGATTTATATTGAAAATTTGTGACAAGTTGAGGTATCTAAAATAAAATCAACTGATTAGAAATTGTTAACTTAAATTGTTGTACCACTTCTCGAAACAAGTCGTGTTTTCATTTTTTTCGTTTTTATTTGCATATGTCCATTGCATTCATATAGTTTCATTAGAATCATAGCATACTGCATTTGGATTTTGTGGGTAGTATCCGCTGAAAACCCTTACGAGACACCACTCGTCCTACTAGGGACACCTAGAGGTTTAACGGCTTGTTGCATACGCTCAATGCAATCGTGTCTCCTACGAACGTGTGACCTATCTAGTTTAGTTTTTCATTTCTTGTTTTACTCGAGGACGAGTAAAAGATAAGTGTGGGGGTATTTGATTGACATAGAAATGTGTTTATTTTTACGCTCATATCTTATCTTTATTGTAAATAAATAAATATTACTTTGGGTATTTTCGTGTGTTTTCACAGGTTGTTAAATAAATGTCTCCTTCATTCAATTAAAGACCAATTGCATAGGAAATGCTACTTCTTGGAATCAACAAATTTTCAATCATAAAGGAAGCTGTAGCACACTGGTAAAGCCTGGAAATTTGGACAGAGTGTCCTGAGTTCAGTCACCGTCAAAGTCCTATTTTTTTGCTGAAGAAAAGAACATATACATTGCCTCCGTCGCTTTGAAGAATAAAGAGACTAGTGCTATATTATATATATATATATATATATGTATATATGTATATAACATATGCACTAAGATTTGAAGAGCTAGACATTTTCTTCTCAAAGAAATCAATTGAAAATCTTGCATAATTACTTGCCATTGAGGAGAAGACTTGACATATATTTACCAGAATGCAACTCAATCAAATGCCACATGTCAGCAATCAAGGAGGGAGAATCTTCATAGAATATCTCAAATCTATATCCATATCTCTTTTATTTGTAAATAGAATATCTCAAGAGATATTTCTTGGCCCAAAAGTCACATAGGATGGAGGCTACATCCCCTATAAATACCCATTGTATTCACTGTAAAGGGGAGTCCCTTCTTTTGTAATTCTTCTGCCATTAACAACGTTCTTCTCTTTATTTTTCTGCAATTTTCTAATTTCTTAGCAATTATTGTTGTCTACACGATTAGATTCGGTAGAGCATTAATTGTATTTTTCACTTATTTTCATTAGCGATTGACCGTCTGATTAGATTCAGCGGTAATCCTAATTTTTATTTTCTGTTCGTTTAATTCTGTTCTGCAATTTTATTTTCATTGTTCTATTTTATCTTTAATCGTTGAATTTATTACAGATCCGATTAGATTCGAATCTGCAGTGAATTTAATTACATCTTTTATTTGTAGTTTCAATTTTTATTTTGTTTTGCAATATCAACCTCCAAGCTTCTTCTAACTCGCCCAAGAGATTAGATAAATAATTTGATTTTAATTATACCTCCCTGTGTTCGACCTGTATGCTGCACACCTTTGCGCTTGTAGTAATTTAATTTAAAATTCGCGCTTTTCTAATTCATAGACTAGCGTCGATCATTAACGCTATACACAAAACTATGCTATTTAATGTCGTGCTTTTATCATCAACGACAAGACTTTGCTTTTCAACAGAAGCCTTGATCATTTGCATCGCAGCATGCCACACTGACAATTCATGTCATGCGACTGATGTCTATCGATATATAACTTCTAAGCTCGTACGTCTCAGAGAACGGTGTTAAGCAAGAGAATAAATTCTCCGCCACCAAACAAATATATATTTAATAGAAATCAATCAACACAGAATAAAATCCAATGTCAGACACACATCCATTTACAAGTCCGATCTGGGTCTGAACGAAATCGGAGGCACCTTATTCCGCGTTCCATATGTCCAATACAGGAGAGAGGTCCTCGCATATCCGGTCGATCTACAAGTACGTCTGGACGATCACCACTTATTACCTCATCTTGGGTGTACAGCCCAATCAAGACATCAGTAATCATCCAGACGATGTGAATATCTCCGGTCTTCGACCGTCGTCTTCATCGTCGACTTATCGCCGTATTAATTATTCAGATTGGGATAAACCCGGTCTTTTCGAGTAACTCGCGTACCTTATAAATAAGTGCTATAAAACATAACATACGCCTCATTCCAATTCATAATATTCTTTTATTCAAATATTCACATCTTTAGAGAATGGTTCCCATTAATTTTATCAAAGATAAAATCTTTTAAAATTTATTCTGTAATCTTCCTTTTTGATATCAATTCAGAAGAGTTGATTTTATCCTTTCACAAATCTAAACCAAATTAAGGTTTATCAACTAGTCGGGATTAGCGAACTTTACCGAAATAATCATTTATTTATTAATCCCAATCCCAACCTATTCATCCCATGGAGAAAAATTGGTAATACTCCATATCTAACACCCACGGTGTAACGTCCCGCCTTTTTGACCGCTTAAAATTGGTAATTAAACCAACTCAAAACGTTCAAATCAACGGATCGTTATTTAGCTTACAGAGTTTAAAATACAGAATAAACACAGGAAACACATAATAATAACCAACACAACATTGAACAGTGAAATAAAACTTTTATTTATAAATCATAATTTTGATACAACATTTTTATATACAATGGTATTAAAATTATACAGTTTGAATATAGAAAAATATTTACTGTTTAGGACTTTAGAGTGCGTCGCCTTTGGAATCCCCAGCTTCGTCAATCTACGAGTCCTAAACTGTAATCTTTAAATCTGTAACACTTGGGTCTGACCCGAGTATTCTATGCAAAAACATAAAACACTCGAGTCAGGATTAAATCATAGTTCAAGTAAATTAAATTCAATAGAAACTGAATTTAATAATTAATCTCAACATCAAATATAGTCTCTGTGCTTATTAGTTTTATTTCAGGTACAATCGGTCATGGAAGCCTGCATATACACACGTGTACAAGTACACATGTGCACTGCCCTAGCATCCCCCGACCACAAATAACAAGTGCGTTGAGGTTCATATGGTTCTCACAATATACACCAAACTGGTAGTTTTGGACATGGCAACTAGCAATAGTACAACAGCATGACATATGTGCATAAGCAAGAAAGAAAGTATACATATGGTGCCGGCCAGAAAACAACTCAAAGGAACGAGCCTAATATCAGTGTAGTGGTTCATAGTGCAAATCTTAGAATGCATACTGAACAGAAAGAAAATGGGTCCATATTGCCAAACTGTACAAGGAAAAATAGAAGTTTCAAATGCCAAACTTAAGATTTTACGTGTTTTAGGGGGTATACATTGTGCTATAAATGGAAGAGTATGTAAATCAAGGCAAAGGTGTGTATTCAGGAAATTAAAAATGCTAATACATGACCGGTTATGTACATATGGCACCTTATTTATTAACTAAATTATATCAGTCCATACAATACATGTATATATATACATGTTGTAACAACCCGCATTCTACGCATCGGAGTACCGTAGAATATTTATTTCTTTCTTATACGAAGTCATATGGTCATGTGGCTTTGGGAAACGACTATTGGGGTCATTTCCCATGTTCGTTATTTTTGCCGATTTTTAAAAAACCGTTTTGCCACTAGTTGATCTTGTTTCATCCATAACTTTTGATTGGAAAGGATTTTTGACCTGAAACCACTTCCATTGGATTCGAATGATGGTTTCTCTTTCCGTAGAGTGGTTACATTAGCCAAACGGACTTACCGTTTGGGAGATATGGCTGAAACAAGGTTTAGAAGGTGAAAAACAGCTTAATTGGGCTAAACCGGGTGATTAACAGCTAGGCCCAATGGGGGATTTCGGGTTTAGAGGTATTTAAAGGCTGCTAGGGTTTAGAAAACGACTTTTCATTGATTTTCCAGCCGCCACAAACCTTATTTGAGCTCTAGCAATGGCCTCCACCTTCTAAATCACTCCCAAAACATCTTTTTGGCTTTCCTTATCACATATTAGCAAGATCTACACCAAATCAAGGTGGATTAGCATCAAATCAAGATAGGAGCTGCTGCAAAGAAGTGGAATTCGACCCAAACAGAGAGTCATTTCAGATCTATAGTTTACTTTGTGGCTAAGGTGAGTGATTTGCATAGTTCTTCACTAATTATGGCTAATTATGGTAATTAGCGAAGATTAGCGAAAGTATGGCTCAGAAAAATCTAGAAAAATTCCTAAAATTCTAAAACATCAGTTTATGCCTTGATATGAATTTGGGTTAATTTCGACTAGTTTTGCAAATCCCGGAATTTGAGGGATTAAGGGGTGATTAGTGGAAATTAGCGAATTTATGCATGTTAAAAATCTGGAAAAATATATATAAATTGCTAAATATTATTTTAGGCCTCTGTTAGAAATTTGGCTGATTTGGTTAAGTTTTGTTAATCCTACCATTAGATTTGCTTAAACGTGATTAAGGGGAAAACATGGGTTTTGGGTATATTTGATCCATTTTGACATATAAATTCATTGTTTTGGTGTTTGTGGTTAGTTTACTATGTTGCTATGACTGTTTGGAATGATTTGTGGTTGATTAGTTTAGTTAGATTGGTCGAAAACGCCGTCGAATGACGTAAACAAGTTGCTGGAAAAAGTTGCAGAAAGTTGTGCAGGGTTTCGGATCGGATCGGATATGGGGGCTCGGATCGGATAAGTGAACTGGGCAAGGGATTCGATCGGATCGGAACTTGACACTTGAGAAATATGGCAGAAAGGAAGGCCATGCTAGCAATATTGGGATCGGATCGGATAAAGGAGGGGGATCGGATCGGCTAAAGGACGAGGATCAGAGCGGCTAAAGGAGGAGGATCGGATCGGAACAAATGAAGGGCAAGGGAGCTGATCGGAGCGGAAGCATGAGCTGGATGGGAGATGGCACCCGACCCGACCCGAAGTGAGACACCCGACCCGACCCGAAGTGAGACACCCGACCCGAACCGACATGATGGAGTGGACCCGAACCGAACCGTACCAGGGGAAGACCATGCACCGACGCAACGCAGTGGACCCGACACGAACCGATGACTTGAAGGGGAATCCGACCCGACCCAGTATTGACCAATAACCCGAGATGCAAAGGTAGTCCAAATGGAAGTTAGAGCTCAGGATCCAGTTGGGAACCAATGAGTTCACTTCATGGTTGGGCTTTGCTGCGGGACGTGTGCAAAGGGGTTGTCGGTATTCATAACTTTGGTTCACCACTGAGAGATGGATGGTGGGCTTGTAGTGATAGTTACACGGGATTGGATTCCGTCATGGCCCAAAGTATTAGGTGACCAAAGTAGTGGATATCGTATACTTTACGCACTGAGTGAGAGATGTGAGGATGGTTGCTATGCTTGATTGTTTGCCATCACTATGACATGCACACCCCCACCCCCGTTACCTTTACACCATTTGAAATGGCACCTTAGAGTGTTGTACAGTATGTAGTGCTAACTCTTTGGTTGCAGGTCCAGTTTCAGGTATGATTGGATTATACCTGTTATTGTTTTGTTTAGATGCTTATCGTTCATATCAGGCTTTATGTCTGACCCAGAGTTTTATGTCTCCTATTATTACTCTGGGTGCTCACACGAGCAGACTAGAGACAGGTTAGCTGGTGGTGCGCGAGTAGCTGAACTGGGGACGAGCAGGAGGCTTCCACGTATGATATATATATCGTATTCTCCCTGTGTTGTTGAAGATCACTGCTTGGGCATTAGTCGTGCATCTTCTACTTTACCTTTCTTTTGTTTAGAGACAGTAAATTTGGAAAGTTGTAATAAGCTGTATTTGGATTTCCGCTGCTATGTTTGTTTAGTTTTCAGCTTATGCACTGTCTCGCCTGTTTTATGTCAAGTATATTATTATTATTATTATATTTTGTTCCATGCGATGTGAGACATTCTACAGGTTCTTTGATTAGTTCATTTCCTTCTTTTTCTTTCTTCCGACGACCGTTCCGTGCTAACTGGACATGTGTACAGCGCACTTTTGGAGTAAATGTCGGTTGGTGCGGGGCGGGCTGTCACATTTTGTATCAGAGCTCTAGGTTGCGTAGTTAACCTAGGGAAAGACACTAGGAAGAGATAGTACGTATACGAGAGCGCGTATTTGTGATTACTTTGGTTTTCAAAAGCCATATATATATATATATATATATATATATATATATACTATAGGTAGTATAAGAATGAAGTCGTACTGCACTAGCACCATTATGGGATCGTTAATCGTTTCCCCTTTTACAAATTGACGATGAGAGGATATGCTAGAGGTGTTGGTAGGGGAGCAAATAATGGGAATGTTGCTGACATGAGGGCGATGTTTACTGACCTCATGAGGGACATGCTTAGAGAAGTGCAAGGGGCAGTTCCCAATCCCGGAAATGGTGGTGGTCCAGTAGTGCAGGCGCCTAGGGTCGATTTCGCCAAATTGTGCAAGGATTACACTAACCTTGGTAGGAAGCCATTCCACGGAACGGAGTCGGCCACAGATGTTCAGGATTGGTTGGATAGCTGTGATCGTATCTTCGAAGACTTGGATATCGAGGATGCGATGAAGAGAAGGCTAGCGTCTGGTCAGCTGCAAGGGCGAGCGATGAATTGGTGGAATGCCATTAGAATAGCTACTCCAGAAGATCAAGTTACTTGGAATCAGTTTAAGACTCGCTTTTGTGATAAGTTTATTCCAGCTGCTCATAAATCAGAATTGTTCAGGAAGTTCTTGGAGCTTAAGCAGAAGGGTAGAGCAGTCTCGGAGTATATCGCTGAATTCGACACTTTATCGAAATATGGATGGTCCCTTATCAATACAGTCGAAAAAAAGAACGATAAGTTCATAACTGGCTTGGATGGGTACTTGGGGGAAAGACTTATAAACCATATCGATGAGACGTACGAATCTATTATAGGAAAGGCATTAAGGTCAGAGAGCCTTTTCCCTAAGTCTAAGACCGAAGTTGCCATTGCATCTACAGAGGAGCCAAAGCCGCAAGCAGGCGGTGAAGGCAAGAAGAATTCTCAGAACAAGAGGAAGCAGAACTCGACCAAGGATGGTCAGAATAAGAAAAATAAGAAAGATGGCGAATGCTTTAGTTGTGGCAAGAAGGGCCACTATGCCAGAGATTGTCGAGAAAAGCCTTGGGAAAGGAAGTGCTTTAACTACGGCCAGGCGGGACATCACAAGGATGAGTGCCCACAACCTCCTAGGGAGAAGCAGATTGTGAAAGCGTATGCTATCAACGCTATTCCTTCTTCGTCAAATGCCCCAACTGCGGCGCAGAAGGAAAAATGTGTCGTTATTCGAGGTATGCTTTCTATTTAAGATGTTTTGATCGGGTTTTGTTTGACAAACCTGAGCTAGTCGATAGACCTTTAGTAGTGACGACCCAATTGGTGGTTCGACTAGTTTTGGCATGATTTGTTAATGTGGTCTTATCGAGGTATGGATGTATGTTTCCTTGTGATTGCTTTGTTTTGGGCTTTACTGGGTTTAGCATTATTTTGGGGAGTCGATCTACTCCAAAGGAATAGGGTGTTATTAGGTACCTACCTAGTGATGGCGATAGTAACTGGAGTTAAGAAAGCTAAAAGGTTACCATTGTAATAAGTTCTAGTTGTCTCTGGGAGGCAAATGAGTACTCCAGTGCTAGATTGTTTTGCTAGTATCACCTCACGTGGGTTGTCCGAACTCGGAGGAGATGTTCCTTAGGTGCTTGTTTGATATTGGTTTAGGCCTTTGGGGCTTGTGCTTGGGGAATGTCGATTTCGACTAAAATGGTTTGCGTGAGGGGTAAATAGTTGTTGTGATTTTTCATTGGATGATATCTTGGTTTACTCGAGGAGTGATGGGCATACGGAACATGATGAGACTGTTCAATGGTATAGACTGCCCAGAGTTAGACTCGATAGGGTTATGAGATTGCTTGAGTGGGACTCGGGAAAGATGCAAAGTAATGGATTGTTTAGGACCCTATGTTGATGTTCTCTATTGGATAGTAGAACTTTGAAGGAATAGGATGTGTTCGTTGATCATGGAAGATACAACGAAGATTTGAGCGATCCAAGTTGGACTTGAACTCGTAAAAGAAAATGGGTGTTCGTTGATCTTGGAGATGCAACGAATAAGGAGACGACTCACGTTGGACTAGAGTTTGTCACTAATGGATACTCAAGACTGGGTCTGAGTTATAGATTGACTCGAGTTGGACTCGAGAAGGCTGCAAGGAATTGGATTCGGCTTAAGTTGGACTCGGGAGGGCAGCAAGAAAATGGATAGACTTGGGTTGGACTCAAGTATTTTAGGCGGACTAAAAGCAGGGGTATCTGGGGACGCCCGTTACCCTGGATCCGTTGGACGTGATCTAGTTATCCTTGGAGGATAAACGTACGTTGGACGTACGGTAGTCCGTAGGGAGGCGGGGCTTCCATTGGCCTAGGATTGGTTGGACCAGTCAAGTAGGCATTGATGTATGTATGGAGGTTGGGCTTCCATTAATTATTGATGTTGGTTGGACCTGACATACTAGAATCGACATATTGGGATTGGTTAGACCAATCATGTAGGTGTCGATGTGTTTATCAATTTTGCAGGTGATAGGTACGACTTGTTTGATGGATGTTATGGTTGTTATGTTGTTCCTATTTTCCTTCCCTTGAGTAGACTATCACCTGTAGGGTTCCAGCGATGGGGAACAAAGTGATTGTAGTAGGACCATGAGCCAGTGCAGTAGAGTCGTCATGACTCGAAGGGCAAAGTGGACATAGTAAATGATTAGCAAGGCTATGAGCCAGTGCAGTGGAGTTGTTATGACTCCATAGGGCAGAGTGATCATAGTAAAGGATTTGGGCACGGTAATAGTTGCATTGAGTAGGAGACATGCAAGTTTAGGGGTTTCGTCTCTAGGATGGAAGCAACTAAAGTATATCATAGGATATGATTTCGGGCCCAAGAGTGAATTGGATTCAGAAACACTAGTAAGCTTGACGATTAGATCGATTTTGATTGAGTGGATTGTTTCCAGTTTGAAGGACGATCCTAATCTATTGGAAACCATCTCTAGGGTAGAGATGGGTATCGATGGAAAGAGAATGATCAAGTAAGGATTTGATCGAGAAGGGTGACTTCAAAAGAATAAGGGACTAGTTGTACCCAACGTAGATGGACTGAGAGATGAAATGCTTAGAGCATATCATCACTCGAAATTGACTATGAATCCCGGTGGTAACAAAATGTATTGAGACATGGATTAGACCTACTACTGGGAAAGGATAAAGAAAGACGTTGGGAAGTTTATGTCCAAATGCATAAATTGCCAGTTAGTTAAAGCTGAGCAAAAAGAAGCCTAGTGGTTTGTCACAACCGTTGGAAACAAGTCTCAATGGATTTCATTGACGGTTTACCAAGGACTAGGTCAGGTCATGATGGTATTTGAGTGAATTGTATATTAGAGAATGAAGGCTACCCAAGATAGACAGAAGACTTATCTCGATAAGAGACGAAGAGATTTGGAATTCTTCGTTAACGACTTGGTGTTCGTCAAGACCTCTCCATTGAGAATGTGATTCGGATTGGTTGGAGAGGTAAGTTAGCACCAAGATTTGATGGTCCATTCCCAGTCCTCGAACAAGTTGGAAATTTGGCGTATGAAGTAGAGCTACCTGACAAAATGGCGGGAGTTCACAACGTATTTCATGTTTCCCAGTTAAGGAAGTTGTGCAAGACCATAATGTGGCTATTTCACCAGATCAGTTGGACGATATCGAGGTTGAACCCGGGGCGATTGAGAACTGCAAGCCTATGCGTATTGTTGGGAACGATACGAAGCAGCTTCGAAGGAAGGCGGTGAAACTAGTCAAAGTCCAGTGGGGTGAGAATAAAAAAGACTGTACTTGGGAAACAGAGAAAGATATAAGGAAGAAGTATCCAGAACTCTTTGCCTGGTCAGGTTTTGATAGTGATAGTTTCTTCCCTTGTTAGTAAACCGCATGCTAGGATAGACTTGTTTTGCATGTTTGATGGTTGTTTTATGGTTGATAAACATGCGGGACCCTTTGTATGTTTTGGTTAGGGAATTTCGGGGGCGAAATTTCTTAAGGGGGGAGAATGTAACAACCCGCATTCTATGCATCGGAGTATCGTAGAATATTTATTTCTTTCTTATACGAAGTCGTATGGTCATGTGGCTTTGGGAAACGACTATTGGGGTCATTTCCCATGTTCATGATTTTTGTCGATTCTTAAAAGACCGTTTTGCCCCTAGTTGATTTTGTTTCGTCCAAAACTTTTGATTGGAAAGGAGTTTTGACCTGAAACCACTTCAATTGGGTTCGAATGATGGTTTCTCTTTCCGTAGAGTTGTTACATTAGCCAAACGGACTTACCGTTTGGGAGATATGGCTGAAACAAGGTTTGGAAGGTGAAAAACAGCTTAATTGGGCTAAACCGGGTGATTAACAGCTAGGTCCAATGGGGTATTTCGGGTTTAGAGGTATTTAAGGGCTGCTAGGGTTTACAAAACGATTTTTCATTCATTTTCCAGCCGCCACAAACCTCTTTTGAGCTCTAGCAATGGCCTCCACCTTCTAAATCACTCCCAAAACATCTTTTTGGCTTTCCTAATCACATATTAGCAAGATCTACACCAAATCAAGGCGGATTAGCATCAAATCAAGATAGGAGCTGCTGCTAAGCAGTGGAATTCGACCCAAACAGAGAGTCATTTCAGATCTATAGTTTACTTTGTGGCTAAGGTGAGTGATTTGCATAGTTCTTCACTAATTATGGCTAATTATGGTAATTAGTGAAGATTAGCGAAATTATGGCTCAGAAAAATCTAGAAAAATTCCTAAAATTCTAAAACATCATTTTATGCCTCTGATATGTATTTGGGTTAATTTCGACTAATTTTGCAAATCCCGGAATTTGGGGGATTAAGGGGTGATTAGTGGAAATTAGCGAATTTATGCATGTTAAAAATCTGGAAAAATATTTATAAATTGCTAAATATTATTTTAGGCCTCTGTTAGAAAATTTGGCTGATTTGGTTAAGTTTTGTTAGTCCTTTCATTAGATTTGCTTAAACGTGATTAAGGGGAAAACATGGGTTTTGGGTATATTTGATCCATTTTGACATATAAATTCATTGTTTTGGTGTTTGTGGTTAGTTTACTATGTTGCTATGACTGTTTGGAATGATTTGTGGTTGATTAGTATAGTTAGATTGGTCGAAAACGTCGTCGAATGACGTAAACAAGTTGTTGGAAAAAGTTGCAGAAAGTTGTGCAGGGTTTCGGATCGGATCGGATATGGGGGCTCGGATCGAATAAGTGAACTGGGCAAGGGATTCGATCGGATCGGAACTTGACACTTGAGAAATATGGCAGAAAGGAAGGCCATGCTAGCAATATTGGGATCGGATCGGATAAAGGAGGGGGATCGGATCGGCTAAAGGAGGAGGATCAGAGCGGCTAAAGGAGGAGGATCGGATCGGAACAAATGAAGGGCAATGGAGCTGATCGGAGCGGAAGCATGAGCTGGATGGGAGATGGCACCCGACCTGACCCGAAGTGAGACACCCGACCAGACCTGAAGTGAGACACCCGACCCGAACCGACGCGATGGAGTGGACCCGAACCGAACCGTACCATAGGAAGACCATGCACCGACGCAACGCAGTGGACCCGACCCGAACCGATGACTTGAAGGGGAATCCGACCCGACCCAGTATTGATCAATAACCCGAGATGCAAAGGTAGTCCAAATGGAAGTTAGAGCTCAGGATCCAGTTGGGAACCAATGAGTTCACTTCATGGTTGGGCTTTGCTGCGGGACGTGTGCAAAGGGGTTGTCGGTATTCATAACTTTGGTTCACCACTGAGAGATGGATGGTGGGCTTGTAGTGATAGTTACATGGGATTGGATTCCGTCATGGCCCAAAGTATTAGGTGATCAAAGTAGTGGATATCGTATACTTTACGCACTGTATGAGAGATGTGAGGATGGTTGCTATGCTTGATTGTTTGCCATCACTGTGACATGCACACCCTCACCCCCGTTACCTTTACACCATTTGAAATGGCACCTTAGAGTGTTGTACAGTATGTAGTGCTAACTCTTTGGTTGCTGGTCCAGGTTCAGGTATGATTGGATTATACCTGTTATTGTTTTGTTTAGATGCTTATCGCTCATACCAGGCTTTATGTCTGACCCGGAGTTTTATGTCTCCTCTTATTACTCTGGGTGCTCACACGAGTAGACTAGAGACAGGTTAGCTGGTGGTGCGCGAGTAGCTGATCTGGAGACGAGCAGGAGGCTTCCACGTATGATATATATAGTATTCTCCCTATGTTGTTGAAGATCACTGCTTGGGCATTAGTCGTGCATCTTCTACTTTACCTTTCTTTTGTTTAGAGACAGTAAATTTGGAAAGTTGTAATAAGCTGTATTTGGATTTCCGCTGCTATGTTCGTTTAGTTTTTAGCTTATGCACTGTCTCGCCTGTTTTATGTCAAGTATATTATTATTATTATTATTATATTTTGTTCCATGTGCTGTGAGACATTCTACAGGTTCTTTGATTAGTTCATTTCCTTATTTCTCTTTCTTCTGACGACCGTTCCGTGCTAACTGGACATGTGTACAGCGCACTTTTGGAGTAAATGTCGGTTGGTGCGGGGCGGGCCGTCACACATGCAGACTGTTAAATTATGTAAATGCCAGAAGTAAATGGAAGGGACCCAACACATACAACTAGTGTACAGGTCGAGTACACAACCATGATGAAAGCAGGGAACCAGATTGTACCCAAGAGCAACTGTCACTAGGGTGTATAACCTCATGTATACACACAAATAAACTGGGTTGATCAGGTCCAGTAACAAGGTCATAAATACAAGTGCAAGTCAGAATATCAAAATGGATAAGGGCCGGGTTCAAACCAGTCATCTGAAAGAACAGGTCAAATATGGACGCATCGACACACAAAGGCTAGTGAACATCACAAGGTCAGAGTATTAAGGGCAACACAAGTAAACATGAACCAAATCTGGTTGATCTTCTTTACAGTGGGAAGGAATATACTTATCGTTATTGCAAGTATGAGAAGTTAAATCCTTAACAGACTTTTGAATAACGTTAATATCACATGCCAACTCTCACTATCTTAATCTTGGTTTCCAAAATATACAAAATAAAGGTTTAGTACCTATACCTATCAGTCTTATTTTTAAGGAACAATGGTCACAACACTAGCTAACCAGGTACCTTGCTACAGGTCATTTTACACAAGTCATTAGGTTGACAATCAATCCTAAATATGTATTCAAACCCCAACAAACCGACAGAAGTTCCAAGGAGGCCATGGTGTATGTGTATTTTTATTTTGTACTAATACAAGTGGTTACATAATCATATTTTTGGTTCAAATGATATTACTGCAGTATAAGGGAATGCACAAATGCAGTCTCGAAAGTAGCATTGGGTTTTGGTCGAAAACACTACTGTCTTAATTCAATAGTGACTCATTTGGTTTAAAAATATGACACGCTGCTACATAATATATATATATATATATATATATATATATATATATATGTATGTATGTATGTAACATGCAGCTTGCATAAGGGAGATAGGTTAAATATTTCAGATACAGTAAAAATCTGGAACAAGTAAGACAAGGAACTATATACATATTTATATGTCAGTTCCACGCTATACACTTCCATTATGTACCAAAAGTCTTAATTTAAAACAAAAACTTGAGGTCAGTCTATTAGCTCATATGTCTATACTGATGCATGCGTGGATTTTTATCTCAAAAATATGAACAGTGAAATCGAGTTGCACATCTGAGTTAAAAGAGTGCCCTAAAGTTTCCCCGTCCCATTTACAAATGAATTATGTGTTCCACAGTTTAAATAACACTGCAAATTTTTCCCATGTTCAGTTTCACCCCAACCTAACAAACAACGTATATATAGTCCCAGGTTTTTAAATAAATAGGCAGGTGTGCACACATCCAATAATCATGTAAAACTTGGTAAATAATCCAACATGGACTGAAATAGCAGTGGTATGTATATATATATATATATATATATATATATATATATATATATATGCAGAAATTTGGTACCGATATCATCGAAATTGGCTTTGCAAATTTCAGCGAGAGAACAAAAATAAGTGGATGCATATAGACGTCTCGGCTTACATGCATAAGAGGACACATACCCATGCTAAACTACAAAATTAGTATAGATGCAGTTGAATGAAGTGAACCATATTTTTTTATATAATGGTGAGACGACTAAATTTGATTATTAACGTTCTCATGTTAGTCAGTCTTGAAATCTACTCTATTTGGTTTGTATTATATAACGAACGAAGATTTTTTTTTTTTTTTTGAATGAACACTATTTCTCAACCACAGACCCTTATCCCCATAACGTATTCAGGTGTACACCAAACAAAGCGGGTTTAAATATTTGTCCATAGGGATGGAAATGTTTCATGTTCACCATTACTAATTGAAATCAGCCCAAATGCTAAGTATACAAACACCATGAAATCCGGAACCCAATACACAATTTAAGCATAATTTAACTTAAATATGGATTTGAATGTTCACTTCATGCATATATAGTCATAGACAGCTATATGTATAAAATAAACATTGGAAAGGAAATTCGAGTTCAGTTGAGTGACTGAGACTCAACACAACCCAGAATACATATATACACATATAACATATGTATATACACATACAGTTAAGGAATGTTGGTCAGTACTTCAATAGCTACAGCAAATGACAGTACAAAGGCCTAGATGAATTCGGGTAAATCTAGAAAGTAGTCACACAATCGAAATTAGCTATTTAGTTTAAATTGAAATCAATTACTCGATATAAGATTTAATCGGGAGTGAGATGCTCACCTCCGACAGCGCGACGGATCGAACCAGGAAGAGGCTTCCAAACGATTAGTCGACCATCGACGCCTTCACTGCACAGGAAGCACCAGCTTGGAGGAAGCGTGAGCTTCGATGGTGGATGCTTGAATATGAAGACGGTGGAAAGATGGTAACTTCGATTTACTGAGTGGCGCGAGGGTGAAGTGGCGGTGACAGCGCTGCAAAGGGAGGCAACAATTGATCTAGGGTTGCGATTGGTCATCGATTCACGGTAAAACAATTAGCGATGTATGGTGGGTTTGGTAGAAGCGGTGCGATGGGGGAAGGAGGCGATGCAGCTAGGTCAGACACGATAGATCAATTTGAGGAAAAAGAATTCATTTTGGCTATTAACATGAATTTCGGGGAGGACCGATTGGAATTGGAAAGGGTAAATTTATTTTGGCTGAAGGAATGGTAATGAACATAGAAGGGAACAGTGATTTTTATAGAAGAGAACCGTGGGAAGCAACGAATAAAGGTAGGCTGCATTTTGGGTGGGTGGTTTCTGCAATTACTTGACACTGAAGGAATAAAATGTGAACCCTATGTAATTTGATTCTAACGACATTTACGTTACACTTTTTTTTCCGCATAAACGAACTCCAAACGCTACGAAATTTGACAATGCTGCTACGTTTTCATATTTCAAATCTAATAAAATTAGTCTGGTCATTGCCTGACTTTGCTAGTATACACCATATTTTATTTTTATCTTATGTATCGGTTTATCGATTTTATTTCGTTTGTGTACCGATAAATCTGTTCGCTTCCAAATTTGAAAGTTAAATTTATATATATGAATATTCGCATATCCAAGCTACCTTTCCATATATTTTTAACAAATAAATATCCAATTCATTTAACGTAAATAACATATATTTCGAATTCATCCATTTATATTTTTCAGTTTGAATTTCAAATCCAATCCAAATTTGATCAAATATTCATATTCAATAATAGATACTTGATTCCCAACCAAGTATTCTGAATAAAATGTTGAAATCCAATTTACACATAAAACCATATATATACGATTTTAAATTTAGAACTCACGTATCAATATAAAACTGATTATAAATAGTTAAATCTTTAACTAATCCCTTACTCCATTTGTCAGAATTTCCGGGTCATTACACATAGTGTTATCAGTAAATTTAATTACCATTTCACGTTCAAATCTAATTAAAGATTTAACTATTGCCTGGAGTAAAACTGGTGGTACTCCATTCTCGACCACTTCTCAAATTTGGCAAATTTAATTATCACATTAACTTTTCAATCTAATTAAAGATTCATTAAAACTCCAACTTGGTTTTTAATATCATAACTCATTACTTTATGATCATTCAACTTTTAGTAAAATTAATCCTATCATTTACCGGGTTAAAGAACTAATGTCATTTAAAACACAGTTCACAATAAACCCAAAAACATCTTCCATCAAAATGGAATCTTCACGGAAATCATAACAGTATATAATCGATATAAATTTCCGTATCAAACAAATACTATAAGTGGAATAATGGCAAAGCCTTTTAAATTCCATATATAGTAATTGTCTTCCTTTATAGAAACTCATCTCGATTATTACCAAATCGAATTCCATTCAATTCCAATTTAATATATAAAACTGGAAAACTTTACTTTGGAAAATTTCCATTAAATCTTAATAAAAAGATTTATAAATTCCAAATCATCTCTTTACTGTTAATTGGGTTAAAGAACAAGTGTTATTTAAAACACCATTCATGATAAACCCAAAATTCTAATTTCATTTCAATTTCAATTAAATATTAATTAATTGGTACATTTCACTAAATCTTATTTAAAAGATCATTGTTTTCTCAATTGGTTTAAGAAAAGTGTTAATAAAGACACAATTCACAACAAACCCAAAATCCACATTAATATTAAATACAAGACTCTGAATAGAAATTATATTGGCTTATATTCAATATCAAATTCTGAAATCAACAAATATTGTATTGGGAATAACGATATATATATATCTTCCAAATTCCTCCACAATATCCGTATAATCACGGAATCCAATATCGAAATATTCCTAAGATAATTTCGATTCAAATCCATTCCAATTTATACATTGGAAAAATTCTGGTTATTTTAAAACCATTTCTCTGTTCAATTTTTTATTTGAAAATAGTAGATTTTATTCTAGTTAATAACTAGTTCATTTCGATAAAAATATATTTTATCTTTTCAAACTTGGAATTTTCCATCCAAAATCTTTCCAAACCATTTATTATGATTTTACATAATTTTTTCCATGTTTTTAATAATTTTATTAAGGCCAGTACGGTCAGTTTCCAATAACGGCCACCGAACTGCATCCATAGCGACCTTTTCTGAAATTGATTTGGACATATTTTAAAATCTGACCATTCAAATTTAAATCTCTTATATTCGTTGGAAAGCTCTTTTCGATACGAACCTAACGGTTTTGGTTTTAGGATAATCCGACGGCCGGATCTCTCGTCACGTCAATTCGAAGTCAATGGTCAAAATTCGTGAACGGTCGCGGCGCGGCGCGTTCTATTCCGGCCATTTAATATGTATAATATATTATATATATATTTCGTCGATTTCCATTTAAATCGTATTTTGTAAATCGTTTATAAATTCATTTTAAAATGATTTCAACTTCATTTTCAATTTTTAAATCAAAATTGAATATTCTATTTCATTATAATTTTAAAATGATAATATTTTCAAAATATCAGATTTTGAAATCAATTCTTCGCGATATTCATTATAAAATGAATAAAATCGATCGATAAACCCGTTTGGGTAAAATGGCATTTAACTATTCAACTCGGCTTCATATTCATTATAGTTAGGAATATTTCAATATTTTTTGGTGTCCATCCAAAATCGGACATCAAAATCATATTCTGCTTCTTCACTTTATATTATTTTAAATATATACATAATATTATTTTAAAACTTTACAGAATATTATTTTAAAACTATACAATATATATTATTTTAAAACTATTCGTTTTTTCTGAATTAAATTCAGACTCAATCAATTACCATACAAATATATTTATATGGATTTCCATACATCGCATATATTCACAATAATGATAAATAATCATTAAACATCCACACATTATCCAGAGCGAATTCTACCATAGTATAAACACTAAAATAAATAAATAACGCTTATACAGTTTGTCAATCCACCGATTGACATATAATTAAATTCAGGGGAGATGTGAATAAATTACCATCCCAGACCCGTGTGGGGTTTTCAAACGATGACAGTCTATTCAAAATCATCACTGGTTAATTATTTTAACCAGTCCTAATTCAATTTGAATTATTTTTCTGATTTATCAATTTTCACTATTCAAATTATAAATAAATATTTATAATTTAATTTCAGTTACCACATTAATGTTAACATTATTTTTAATATGTTAATCATCACAATAATCACAATCAATTTTCAACACAAACAAATTTCCACAATACAATCCAAACAAACAATCGTGGTTTGTACAATAAATGGTGTCAGGGGCTACTAAGCCCCTTCTGCAACCTAGTATATAGTTAACTGTAAAATAATTAGAGTGAGAAGGAGTTCTCGCATTGGTTTCCACTCTATCAATCTTTATTTGATGATTTAATAAAGTTTGGATTTGAATTCGCCTCAAATTCGCATTGGAGCTTCCAGTTCGTTCAAGAAGAAAGCAGCTGCGGTTTAAAGTTTGACCGCATGAGATAAAAGATGAGGGCTTTGACCCCTTTTAATCAATCTTTTTTAATTTTTATTTAATTTCCAAAAATACTTGTTTATTGATACGAACTCCAAATCGAACCCAACGCTATCATCCCTAGCTAAATACCCCCATTCCGAACACAATGGGATATGTCCTATAAGCCAATTCTATCATTTTGATCAGTTTTCATCAAAATTAAAATATAAATCAATGAATATCGAATTTAAATGTACATTTTAAATTACCGGGGCCACATACTGACTTCGAAAATGCAGAAAAAATAAATCTAGTTATGTTTTGACGATACGGTCCTAACAAAACTAATTTCGTCGAATTTGGAGATCGTTTGAAAAATGGTCATTTTCCAGTCGATTAAATTTAAACTGAATTGACAAAACACTTTTAAATTCACCGCGCTCACATATTAATTCCAAAAATTGTGAAATTTGAAATCTAACAATAGTTTGATATTCCAGATCCCAACAAAAGCAGTTTCGTCGAAAACGGAGGTCGTTTGCAAAATGGCTATTTTTAAGGGTTATAATATTGTATTAAAATATATATAAATTCTATAGCGACTATTTTAAATTTTAAACTGGACATAACTTACAATATATAAAGTGAAATCTCAATTTCTTATGTTCGTTAGAAAGATATAGCTAAACAAATTCAAATGTTTTTGGTTTTACTGAAATCGGATTTATATTCAATTATATATATTTATTTGAAAATTAAAATCGAATTTTCAAACTACCGCGTCATTTCAAACTCTATTTATAATTAAAATAAATTTATTCATTCTAACTTCATTTAAAATAATTTTTTAGTCATTATTATTTAAAATAAATCATTTTAAATATTCAAATTCTATTTAAATAGCTAAAATAAAAATTTTAATTTGGTTTTGAAAATCCGGGTTGTTACAATCTCCCCCACTTAAAATCTTTTCGTCCTCGAAAAGGAATGGAGCTGAAAGTTGTTTAACCAACCAACTCAACTTTCATTCTGGCTTTCATTCTTCAACTTTTCAGTTTCTAAGAATTTTCTAATTTGTCAAAAATTTGACTAACTCCCTAAATTTTCGAAAATTTTCGCCATAATTCCTTTGTACGGGGAGACCTTTAAAACCGTAACTAGCCTCACAGGGCCCTCACCAATCCAAAAGAAAATAAAAAGCCAATCGGCTCATAATATCGTCAATCCCAAAAAATTAGTAAACATGTACCTATTTGTCGGGCATACAATTTTATTCCTCTTCTTAGTTCCGTGCTATGACCTGTTCATTGTATACGCATGTACATATATGCAATTCCAATCAATTTTCAATTAGTTCAATATTTTATTCGATTTGGCTTAATTTACCTTTCATTCTCTTATTAGTTTTATCATTCCAATATTTTAATTAATTGAACTAATAATCACACATAGCAACCAGAAATCAATTAGTTAATTAAATTTTCAAATACATAACTTTAATATATTCAAAAATCATCTTTTTGGTTCCAAATAACAACAATAACCCTATCTAAATTTTGGTTCTCACTCCAGTCAATTGGAAATATATAGATATCCCACTTTCTAAACTCTAAAACATACACTGATGATGAGGCCTCATCATCAGAATCATCTCCGGGCGACTAGAGTGTGATTCAATATCTATATAGTGTCTGAGGCTTCGAATATACATCTCGTCAGGCATATACTCGAAATCTCCCTATCTTAGATTGTCCAAATTCAATTTAAAATAAAATATTCAAATAGGAATAATTAATATAAAATTTTAAAACTAAATATAATTTTAAAAATAACACTCTTCACACTTGTTCTAGGATACTACTGATCCTATCTCTAACGAGTCATTCTTATTGGATATTACTAGTCCAATCTATGATGAATTCTTTCGTTTGGTTCTAATGTGTCTTGTTCTCGAGCTCTGTAAACCAAAGCTCTGATACCAAATTGAGATATCCCAACAAAATCTGGTAGGCTTTGCAACTATCCCTTCATCCCTCAAAGCAGCAGGTAAAACCCACTGTGGTTCCCACTGATATCTCAAAACTGCTTTTACGACCCGCCTCTCGACTGCTCAACCAACCCTCAAAAGGGACACATAAGGGTAAGAGTCCCCTATCTGCCACCAAACACCATGGCAAGAACCCCCTATCATGCGTACCCAGCCTCTACCAGCAAACAACTAAGATACCAAACTGAGACGACCCAAACTTCCCCGTAAAGGAAAGCCCGGATTGAATTGAGAACACGACAATCAGAACACAAACAGAAGAACATTTCATTACTATTACAACAATTACATCAGAGTACAAGATATCAGAGTATAAATGAATAATATACATAAGAAAAATATCAAAGATTAAAATACATTACATAGCAGCGGAAAAATAATACATAACACAACTGAAAGAAATACACGAATACAGAGCTTTCCAAATATAGTTCCGGCTGTAAACCAGGATCATGTAAAAAGAAATTTGCAAAAACCTAAACTACTAGCTGCTCGTGCGAAAAATAGGGGCACATAGAGTTTAGGTTAAAACAATAAACGCTAGATCAATCATGGGACTGGTGTGAGAACTAAAATAGTTATTTAAAACTTTACTTTAAAAAAAAGTAAATCAAGGGACCACGCCATATAACACGGAACAGATTTTCTCCCAAGAATACCGGTTCATAAACAGTTTATAAACAACGCAATGCTTTTCGAAAATGAAGCTATTATAAGACTCAGGTCCCATTACAAAATGCAACGCAAGCCGGAGGATAAAGTTTTCCCTTATAATAGCCAAACACTACAACAAAAAAGGCTTTTGGCATTTAAAAAACGCCATAAAAAGAATTCATAGCGTTTTTGAGGACGCTGTGTATCGACATGCAGTTAAAAGTAAGTAGAAAACCATGGCTGTAAATAAACGCCATGAAAAGAAGAAATGACAGCGTTTTCACTGTGCTGTTAATACATTTCATGGCGTTTATGTTAATTTTGTATAGCTTTTTCTTAGCAGTTTTTTAATGCCAATAAATATATTTTGCAGCGATATTATAATGCTAAAAAAAAATCTCAGCGTTTCTTACATGCTGTTAAAAGAATCTATAGCGTTTTTTTTGTTGTGATATTTTTTTATAGCGATTATGGTTTGTTATAATTGTTTTCACGTCAAAATTAAAAAAAACTTTTTACGGCGTTTTATAAACGCCATTGAAAAAAACACCATGAAAATTTTCAATGATGTTAAAAAAACGCCGTAAAAAGTCACAAAATCAACCTAGCTGCTTATACCAATTTAAAATCTGCATATTATAGATGCCCCAATTCGAAATTACCATGTCATTCTGATAGCATATTTTATTTTGATCACATAATTCGTAACCAACAAATAAAATTTTATAACTAAAACATGCAGTATTCTTACATCAAAACACACAATAGGTCCACAATAGTTCATAAAATAGTAGTGTTATACCAAACATACACATATACATAAGTAGTAGCGACCAAAATATAGTACTACATATAGTCTTACAAACCAAAATATTCTTACAAACCAAAATATAGTCTTCGCACATGACTAACTTCGGCCCATTTAGTTTTCCATCAACGTCATCATCCATGTATCTGTAAAGCAAAAAATTCAATATTGTTAGTACGTTCAAAAGCTAAGTTAATCATAAACAACGGTTGGTAGCTTCCAAAATGCACGAGAACATGTCAAAAATTGCTAGTTATATTGAAACTCCAATTAGACAAGATGCGATTCAACATAGAATTTTTTTTATCAAAAATTGCAAAAGCTCTTGTGAAAGTGAAAGCATCGGATAATATATACTCTGCAGATGGCACAAAAGTTCCTGTACAAGTAAAAGTTCCTGTAAAAATTGCTAATTCAAAATTATCCATCCATCTTGTTCAACATTTTAAGCTAACATTGTTTATGGAGTATATTACAAATGAAGCTTTACAAACAGAACAAAGAAGAAATGTGCAGATTTTATCAACCAAAACCCAATTGCCTTAACAAATTAATCGATATTACTTGTATTTAGTAAAAGAGCTGCAGGAATAGCTGCAGGAGATTTTGTTTTAACGGATAACGTTAATGATACGAGTACAAAGTTTTGGTGTACCAGAACGACTTCATGATTATAATAAGGTTGAAGGAAAAACAAGAGATATAAGTAGGAGCCAAAAATGATTATGGTTATAACAAGAGTGAATTCAACAATAGCAAAAACGCTTAGAGCAAGATAAAGCAAACCCAATGGTAAACAGGTTCAAAGCAGCATAAAAAGAAGTAAAATTAACATGCAAAAAAGGGATTACAGTTGTTAACTGTTACGAGCTGAGTAAATCCGTTTTGTTTGTTGCCATTCTTTTTGCCAGCAAAACATTTTGAAAATTACTTGTATTCTGTACTCATAGATTAATTGAATAATGCTATTTCCAATGAATGACGTTTTACTGCTTAATCAATGTCTATACATGCAAGTCTAAATTCACTGAAATTTGTTCAAGTTTTACATGCTTTTTGCATTAGAAAACTATGCTATATAAATACAAATCATGATATAATTATGCTTTTATTCATCTATGACGATGTTATGAGAATGTTATTTACTGAGTCACAATGATGCAACAAGCCAGATATTGCAAAGAGAGGAAACTACAGTTAGAAACCATGATAGAAAAGCCATGGTTCTAAGGTAGAGTAAATAATTTTTAATTTGTTAAAACTGAACTCATAAGAAAATAGCCATGGTTGGCATTGCTATTATCTTGATTTACTGAGTGATAAATTTGAGGCAGTTAGTTGTCTTTGTCTTTGCATTAGGCCAAAGTCCAGCTCTTTTACACCAGTATCCACATGCTTGTGGCATTATATAAATTTATTGTTCCCGTCATACTGCTGTACTGACAAGAACATGAGACATGTTTAGCTAATATGTTTAAAGCTTATTCCAGCAAAATGAACAAATGGCTACTCCAGGTTCACTATATAGCAGACTATGGAGAAGCGAAGCAAGAAAAATTGCTGAATGGATTACCGCCTGACGTTATAACTTTCAAAAAAATTCATGTACTGTTTGTATGAAGATACAATTTTCTGTTCTTTGCTTGGTGTGTTTTTGTTCTCTCCTTTAAACAGAGATCATGTGATATCCGCCTTTTGCTATTTGTGCAACTTTTCATGTTACAAGAAAGCTGTATCTCTCCTGTATTATAGATCAATGATGCAACAAAATAGGTTGAAGATTTAAATGTATATTGGTTAGAAATTTTTTACAGCTTGTACCAGTTTCAAATTGAGCCTGATATGTGTCTAGAGATAACATAAGTCATATGATTTGGACCCCCTTTAAAATTTGATCTCTCAAATTATGAGTTGATTCAATTCATGAAATCTGATTCAAAATTCAATTAAAATAACAAATTAGAGGATTCATTTGGACTCCTTCATGGTATAATGTTCTGTGTATCCTTCTCTCATTACTTTATTTTCAGGTCATAGCAGCAACTAATAGAGCAGACATACTTGATCCTTCTCTAATAAGAGCTGGTTGATTAGATTGCAAAATCGAGTTTGCTTATCCTATCGAACAAGCGAGAGCACGAACCCTTCAGGTCGATCTCATTCCAAGGGCCTTGTCTTCACATCCCCGCTGGTAACATTTTTTTAAAGAAAAAATAGGGTACTTTTTATCGATTGACTAGTGTTACAACGCTTTGGACTGAGGTTGAAGAGGTTATAAGTTCTAACTCTCAAGACATCAAAATGAACAGCTTGAATAAAATATGCTTACATATTGTACAAAAAAAAAAATTATAATAGTATTTCTAATTTACGTTAAGGAGAACTCGCTATCAAACACTCTAGAGTCTAGACATACGCTGTAACGACCCGCATTCTACGCGTCATAGGATCGTAGAATATTTATTTCTGTCGCATACGAAGTAGTATGGTCATGTAACTTTGGGAGACGACTATTAGGGTCATTTCCCATGTTCGCGATTTTTCCCGATTTTTAAATGACCATTTTACCCCTAGTTGGCACTGTTTTGGCTATAACTTTTGACTGGAAAGGAATTTTGACCTGAAACCACTTCCATTGGCTTCGGATGATGGTTTCTCTTTCCGTAGAGTGGTCACATTAGCCAAACGGACTTACCGTTTGGGAGATATGGCTGAAACAAGTTTCAGATGGTGAAAAACAGCTTAATTGGGCTTAAACGGGTGATTAGCAGCTAGGCCCAAGGGGAATTTCGGGTTTAGGGAGATATAGGTGCTGATTAGGGTTAGAAAACATTTCTTTAGACATTTTCCAGCCGCCACTTTCATTCCTCTTAACCTAGTCATGGCCTCCACTCTCTAAATCTCTCTAAAACACCCAAAAATCACCTTCTAATTGAAGATTAGGCTTAGCAAACATTAAATTAAGAAGAAAAAGCACCAAAGCAAGGTTGGAGCTGCTGTATAAGATTGGGAACAACGCCAAATCAGAGCATATTTCAGTTTTGGGGTTCTAGTTGTGGCAAAGGTGAGTGATTTGCATAGTTTTTGCACTAATTACGGTGATTAAGGGTAATTAGTGAAGATCAGCGAATTTATACGTAAATAAATTCTGGAAAAATTCTTAAAATTCTAAAATAATGTTTTAAGGCTCTGTTAGAAATTTGGGTTAATTTCGATGTGTTTTGCTAATCGTATGCTTAAACATGATTAAGAGGGATTATAAGAAAATGTGAGGTTTTAGCCACTTTTGATCTATTTTGATTCATTTAAATTGTTGTTTGTTGCTTGTGGTTGCTGTTATATATTGCTATGACTCTTTGGTATGTTTTATGATTGATTAGAATAGTTAGATTGGTCGAAAACGCCGTCGTATGGCGTAAAACACCCGCGAGGAAAGCTGCAGGAAATGCTACAGAGATCCGGATCGGATCGGGTAGGGGATCGGATCGGGTAGGGATCAGATCGGACATGTCTGAACCGGACCGGGGCGTAGTACTTTCTGGAGCATGACGTGAAGAGGCAACAAGGAAGGCCTGGTCGGATCGGAGGGGCGTAGCGTGGGATCGGAAGGAACAAGGAGGACTGAAGTGGAGGAAAGAGGAGCATGGATACCATATTCCGAACCGAACCGAGAGCAATACCCGAACCGAACTGATGCTGACGAGACGGAGACGGAGACATTCAAGCTATGGGGTATCCGAACCGAACCGCTTCAGAATCACCGAACCAAACCGCATGAGGGAGAAGGACCCGAACCCAGAGGATGGTGGCACTCCGAACCGAACCGGGGAACGTATCCGAACCGAACCGAGCATGGGGAACTGGACGTGTACTTTTACTACTTCGTGATGACTCTTCTGAAGACCAACTCCAATTCGATCAAAACCCGAGATGCAAAGGAAGTCCAAATGGGAAGTTAGAGCTCAAGATTCAGATGGGAATCAACGAGTTCGCTTCATGGTTGGCCTTTGCTGCGGGACGCGTGCCAAGGAGTTATCGACGTCTATAGCTTTGGACCACTATGGTAGGAGGTACGAAGGCGGATTCAGGGCCATTATGGCATCGGTAGAACCAAGGGCTACGACCAATGAAGTGGGTCATTGAAATGTTTGGTCATGACTCCAAGTGTTTGGCTTGGTCACAGCAGGGTTTCTACAAGTCGGGATTCGTCGTTACCTCAGTTTGTCTAGTGTTCCAAAGTGGTAGATGTCGTACGCTTTACGCACTGAGTGAGAAGTGTGAGGATGGTTGATATGGATGATTTGTTTGCTATCATTGTGACATGCATACCCCACCCCCGTATTCTTACACTATTTATTATGGCACCTTGGAGTATTGTACGGTATGTGGTACTAACTCTTTGGTTGCAGGTCCAGGTTCAGGTATGGTTTAGTATACCTGTTATTATTCTGCTTAGATGCTTATCGCTCATACCAGGCTTTATGTCTGACCCAGAGTTTTATGTCTCTTCTTATTACTCTAGGTGCTCACACGAGCAGACTAGAGACAGGTTAGCTGGTGATGCACGGGTAGATGATCCGGAGACGAGCAGGAGGCTTCCACGTAATAAATATAGTATTCTCCCTGTGTTGTTGAAGATCACTGCTTGGGCATTGGTGGTGTATCTTCCATTTTAGCTTTCTTTTGCTTTGAGACAGTTTGAAAGTTGTAATAAGCTGTATTCTGAATTTTCCGCTGCTATGATGTCTAGTTTTGATTTTCAGCTTATGCACTGTCTCTCCTGTTTTATGTCAAGTATGTTATTATTATATTTTATTCCATGCGCTGTGAGACATTCTACAGGTTCCTTGATTAGTTCACTCCCTTCTTTCTTTTCTTCTGACGACCGTTCTGTGCTAGCTGGGCATGTGTACAGCGCACTTTCGGAGGAAATGCAGGCTGGTGCGGGACGGGCCGTCACACTTGGTATCAGAGCCAGGTTGCGTAGTTAACCTAGGGAGTTATCAGGGAGAGATAAGATACGTATACGAGAGAGCGTATTTGTGATTATTTGGGTTTTCAAAAGCTATATATATATACTATTAGTAGTATAAGGATGAAGTCGTACTGCACTAACACCACTATGGAGTCGTTAATCGTTTCCTTTTTCAGATTGACGATGAGCCGATATACTAGAGGTGCTGGTAGGGGAGCCAATAATGGGAATGCTGCTGACATGAGGACGATGTTTACTGACCTCATGAGAGAGATGCTTAGAGATGTACATAGGGTAGCTCCCAATGGTGGAAATGGTGGTGGTCCAATAGTGCAGGCGCCGAGGGTCGACTTCGCCAAGCTAAACAAGGATTATACTAACCTTGGTGGGAAGCCGTTCCACGGAACGGAGTCGGCCACAGATGTTCAGGATTGGTTGGATAGTTGTGAACGTATCTTCGAGGATTTGGGTATCGAGGATGCGATGAAGAGAAAGCTAGCGTCCCGTCAGCTGCAAGGGCGGGCAATGAATTGGTGGAATGCTATAAAAGCAGCTACTCCCGAAGACCAGATTACTTGGGAGCAGTTTAAGGCTCGCTTTAGCGAGAAGTTCATTCCAACTGCTCAGAAGTCAATGCTGTTTAAGAAGTTCTTGGAGCTCAAGCAGAATGGCAGAGCTGTCTCGGAGTATATTGCTGAATTTGACACTTTGTCAAAATATGAGTTATCTCTTATTGATACTGCCGAGAAAAAGAATGAGAAATTCATAACTGGTTTGGATCAGTACTTGGGGGAAAAACTTATTAACCACATCGATGAGACGTTTGAATCGATTGTGGGGAAAGCGTTAAGATCAGAAAGTCTCTACCCTAAGTCGAAGACTGAGGTTGCATCTGCAGAAGAGCCAAAACCACAAGCAAGTGGTGGAGGCAAGGGTGGTTCCCAGAATAAGAGAAAGCAGAACCAAGCTAAGGATGGCCAGAAGAAAAAGAATAAGCAAGATGTTGAGTGCTTCAGCTGTGGTAAGAAGGGCCATTATGCTAGTAATTGTCGGCCAAGCCAGCGGATAGGAAGTGCTTCAACTGTGGCCAAATGGGACATCACAAGGACAAGTGTCCACAGCCCCCTAAAGAAAAGAAAATGGTGAAAGCATATGCCCTTAATGCTATTCCTTCTTCGTCGAATGCCCCAACTGCGGCGGAGAAAGGAAAGAATGTCGTCATTCAAGGTATGCTTTCTGTTTATGATGTTCCTGTTAGAGTTTTGTTTGATACCGGAGCTTCCAGTTCTTTCATATCTAGTGACCTGGTAGATAGGTTGGGATTGGAGCCCGAGATTGTCGATAGACCTTTAGTAGTGACGAACCCGATTGGTGGTTCTACTAGCCTTAGCATGATTTGTCGTAATGTGGTCTTATCAAGTCATGGATGCATGTTTGTTTGTGATTGCTTTGTTTTGGGCTTTACTGGGTTTGGCATTATTTTGGGAGTAGATTGGCTCCGAAGATACGGGGTGGTGGTAGACAGTGAGGGCTTTTTGGTGACAGCTAGAGCGGATGATGGGCGGAGGATAGTGTTTGGTGGTCTACCCAGTAAGGGGGTATTGGCTAGTTTTCTAAACTCCCTTGACATTCCGCATAGTGAGTTGTCAGGTTTGCCCGTGGTTGGCCAGTATCCGGATGTTTTCGAAGAAGTGACCGGACTTCCACCACACCGAGAGATTGAGTTCCGTATTGATTTGGTAAAAGATGCCAGGCCTATAGTGATGCCACTTCGTCGTATGGCACCAAGAGAGCAGCGAGAGCTCGAGTTGCAAGTCAGCGATCTTTTGAAGAAGGGATTTATCAGAAGGAGTGTTTCTGAATGGGGAGCACCAGTTGTGTTTGCTACCAAGGCGGATGGTTCCCTTCGTTTGTGTGTAGACTACTGCGAGTTGAATAAAGTGACGAGGAAGAACAAGTATCCTCTACCGCGGATAGATTATTTGTTTGATCAGTTGAGTGGCGCGAGAGTATTTTCTCAGTTGGATCTCGTGACAGGTTTTCATCAGCTTAGAGTGGAAGCTGAGAGTATAGCTAAAACGGCATTTCGGACGCCGTCTGGGTTTTATGAGTGGTTGGTCATGCCATTCGGGCTGACCAATGCCCCATCATATTTTGTGGATCTTATGAATAGGGTATTCAGAGATCAGTTGAATAAGTTTGTCCTTGTGTTCGTTGATGATATTTTGGTCTATTCGAAGACAGAGGAAGAACACAAGGAACATTTAAGAGTAGCAATGGAGGTGTTGAGAAAACACCAATTGAAAGCCAAGTTTTCTAAGTGTCACTTCTGGAAGAGGGAAGTGAGGTTCTTGGGCCATGTTGTATCAGAGAATGGTATTGCCGTGGACCCGGCAAAGGTGGCTACGGTACAGGATTGGCCTACGCCCAAGAATGCAACAGATGTAAGAAGTTTCTTGGGGTTAGCGGGATATTATCGTAAGTTTATCCAAGGTTTCTCCAAGATAGCAGCACCATTGACCCAGTTGACCAAGAAGAATCAAGCTTTTGTCTGGGATGAAAGGTGCGAGAATGCAGTCAAAACTCTAAAGGACAAGCTGACAAGCGCACCAGTGTTAGTCATTCCTAAAGGGGATGAAGAGATGACGGTATACACGGATGCCTGTGGTACCGGACTGGGTGCTGTATTGATGCAAGGCGGTAGGGTTGTAGCTTACGCAAGTCGGCAATTAAAACCGCACGAGAGAAGATACCCTACCCATGATTTAGAATTGGCAGCAATCGTGTTCGCGTTAAAAATGTGGAGACACTATCTCTTGGGAGAAAGATTTGAGCTGTTTACAGATCATAAGTCGTTAAAGTATCTCTTCTCTCAGAAAGATCTGAATCTCCGTCAGCAGAGATGGTTAGAGTTCTTAGCTTCCTATGATTTTGACATCGCATACACACCAGGAAAGGGCAATGCGGTGGCTGATGCATTGAGTAGAAGACATACCAGTTTAGGGGCTATGTTCCTTGAATGGAAGCAACTGGAGTTTATCGTGGGGTTTGATTTCAGACCAAAGTGCGAATTGGATCCAGAAATGTTAGCAAGTTTGACGATCAGACCCACTTTGATTGAGCGGATCGGCTCTAGTCAGAGGGACGATCCTAATCTATTGGAAATCATCTCCAAATTAGAGATGGGTATCGATGAGGAGATGAACAAGTATGGGCTTGATCGAGATAGATGGCTTAGAAAGAATGGAAAGCTTGTTGTACCCAGTGTCAATGGATTGAGGGATGAAGTGCTTAGAGAATGTCATCACTCAAAGCTGACTATACACCCCGGTGGTAATAAGATGTATCGAGATATGAAGCAGACTTACTACTGGGAAGGGATGAAAAGAGACGTTGGGAAGTTTATATCCAAGTGCATGAATTGCCAGCTAGTTAAAGCCGAGCAAAAGAAGCCTAGTGGGTTGTTGCAACCATTAGAAATTCCCGAATGGAAATGGGAGCAAGTCTCGATGGATTTCATCGATGGTTTACCAAGGACTAGATCGGGATATGACAGCATTTGGGTAATTGTAGATCGACTGACTAAAAGTGCAAGGTTTATACCAGTCAAATCGACTAGAACGGCAGCTAAGTTAGCAGAATTATATATGAAGTGGGTAGTGAGATTCCATGGAGTACCTAAAAGCATTGTGAGTGACCGAGACCCGTTGTTCACTAGTGGGTTTTGGAAGAGCTTACAAGAGGCTCTAGGGTCAGAGCTACATCTCAGTACCGCATATCATCCTCAGACCGACGGTCAGACGGAGAGGGTGAACCGTATTTTGGAGGATCTCTTGAGAGCATGTATATTGGATTTTGGTGGATTATGGGATGACCATTTGCATCTAGTAGAGTTTGCATATAATAATAGCTACCAATCCAGTATCGGTATGGCTCCGTTTGAAGCTTTGTACGGAAGACCATGCAACTCACCATCATGTTGGATAGAGACTGGCGAGAAGTTTATGCTTGGACCAGATGTGGTGAGGGAAACTTCAGATAAGATCAAGACCATTCAACAACGAATGAAGGCTGCCCAAGATAGGCAGAAGAGTTATGCCGATAAAAGGAGAAGAGACTTAAAATTCTCCGTTGGCGACTTGGTGTTTGTCAAGATTTCTCCGTTGAAGAGCGTAATACGATTTGGCAGGAGAGGCAAGTTGGCACCAAGATTTGTTGGCCCATTCCCTGTTCTTGAGCTAGTCGGGAATTTGGCATATAGAATTGACTTACCAGAGAAGATGGCGGGAGTTCACAACGTATTTCATGTTTCCCAACTAAGGAAGTTCGTCCACGACTCAGATATGACTATTTCACCTGATCAGTTAGATCACTTCGAAGTAGAACCCGAGGCGGTTGGGAACCGCAAGCCTGCCCGTATTGTCGAGCACGACATGAAGCAACTTCAAAGGAAGGCGGTGAAGCTAGTCAAGGTACAGTGGAGCGAGGACGAGAAAGATTGTACTTGGGAGACAGAGGAGAACATTAGGAGGTCACACCCAGAACTCTTTGCCTGGTAAGATTTTGACTTCGATTTAGTTTTCCGCATGCTAGGATAGGCTTGTTCGCTTGTTTTGCATGATTGATTGATGTATATGGTTGTTAGGCATGTGGGATCCTTTGTTTTGGGTTAAGGAATTTTGGGGACGAAATTTCTTAAGGGGGGGAGAGTGTAACGACCCGCATTCTACGCGTCATAGGATCGTAGAATATTTATTTCTGTCGCATACGAAGTAGTATGGTCATGTAACTTTGGGAGACGACTATTAGGTTCATTTCCCATGTTCACGATTTTTCCCGATTTTTAAATGACCATTTTACCCCTAGTTGGAACTGTTTTGGCTATAACTTTTGACTGGAAAGGAATTTTGACCTGAAACCACTTCCATTGGCTTCGGATGATGGTTTCTCTTTCCGTAGAGTGGTCACATTAGCCAAACGGACTTACCGTTTGGGAGATATGGCTGAAACAAGTTTCAGATGGTGAAAAACAGCTTAATTGGGCTTAAACGGGTGATTAGCAGCTAGGCCCAAGGGGAATTTCGGGTTTAGGGAGATATAGGTGCTGATTAGGGTTAGAAAACATTTCTTTAGACATTTTCCAGCCTCCACTTTCATTCCTCTTAACCTAGTCATGGCCTCCACTCTCTAAATCTCTCTAAAACACCCAAAAATCACCTTCTAATTGAAGATTAGGCTTAGCAAACATTAAATTAAGAAGAAAAAGCACCAAAGCAAGGTTGGAGCTGCTGTATAAGATTGCGAACAGCGCCAAATCAGAGCATATTTCAGTTTTGGGGTTCTAGTTGTGGCAAAGGTGAGTGATTTGCATAGTTTTTGCACTAATTACGGTGATTAAGGGTAATTAGTGAAGATTAGCGAATTTATACGTAAATAAATTCTGGAAAAATTCTTAAAATTCTAAAATAATGTTTTAAGGCTCTGTTAGAAATTTGGGTTAAATTCGATGTGTTTTGCTAATCGTATGCTTAAACATGATTAAGAGGGATTATAAGAAAATGTGAGGTTTTAGCCACTTTTGATCTATTTTGATTCATTTAAATTGTTGTTTGTTGCTTGTGGTTGCTGTTATATATTGCTATGACTCTTTGGTATGTTTTATGATTGATTATAATAGTTAGATTGGTCGAAAACGCCGTCGTATGGCGTAAAACACCCGCGAGGAAAGCTGCAGGAAATGCTACAGAGATCCGGATCGGATCGGGTAGGGGATCGGATCGGGTAGGGATCGGATCGGACATGTCTGAACCGGACCGGGGCGTAGTACTTTCTGGAGCATGACGTGAAGAGGCAACAAGGAAGGCCTGGTCGGATCGGAGGGGCGTAGCGTGGGATCGGAAGGAACAAGGAGGACTGAAGTGGAGGAAAGAGGAGCATGGATACCATATTCCGAACCGAACCGAACCGAGAGCAATACCCGAACCGAACTGATGCTGACGAGACGGAGACGGAGACATTCAAGCTATGGGGTATCCGAACCGAACCACTTCAGAATCACCGAACCGAACCGCATGAGGGAGAAGGACCCGAACCCAGAGGATGGTGGCACTCCGAACCGAACCGGGGAACGTATCCGAACCGAACCGAGCATGGGGAACTGGACGTGTACTTTTACTACTTCGTGATGACTCTTCTGAAGACCAACTCCAATTCGATCAAAACCCGAGATGCAAAGGAAGTCCAAATGGGAAGTTAGAGCTCAAGATTCAGATGGGAATCAACGAGTTCGCTTCATGGTTGGGCTTTGCTGCGGGACGCGTGCCAAGGAGTTATCGACGTCTATAGCTTTGGACCACTATGGTAGGAGGTACGAAGGCGGATTCAGGGCCATTATGGCATCGGTAGAACCAAGGGCTACGACCAATGAAGTGGGTCATTGAAATGTTTGGTCATGACTCCAAGTGTTTGGCTTGGTCACAGCAGGGTTTCTACAAGTCGGGATTCGTCGTTACCTCAGTTTGTCTAGTGTTCCAAAGTGGTAGATGTCGTATGCTTTACGCACTGAGTGAGAAGTGTGAGGATGGTTGATATGGATGATTTGTTTGCTATCATTGTGACATGCATACCCCACCCCCGTATTCTTACACTATTTATTATGGCACCTTGGAGTATTGTACGGTATGTGGTACTAACTCTTTGGTTGCAGGTCCAGGTTCAGGTATGGTTTAGTATACCTGTTATTATTCTGCTTAGATGCTTATCGCTCATACCAGGCTTTATGTCTGACCCAGAGTTTTATGTCTCTTCTTATTACTCTGGGTGCTCACACGAGCAGACTAGAGACAGGTTAGCTGGTGATGCACGGGTAGATGATCCGGAGACGAGCAGGAGGCTTCCACGTAATAAATATAGTATTCTCCCTGTGTTGTTGAAGATCACTGCTTGGGCATTGGTGGTGTATCTTCCATTTTAGCTTTCTTTTGCTTTGAGACAGTTTGAAAGTTGTAATAAGCTGTATTCTGAATTTTCCGCTGCTATGATGTCTAGTTTTGATTTTCAGCTTATGCACTATCTCTCCTGTTTTATGTCAAGTATGTTATTATTATATTTTATTCCATGCGCTGTGAGACATTCTACAGGTTCCTTGATTAGTTCACTCCCTTCTTTCTTTTCTTCTGACGACCGTTCTGTGCTAGCTGGGCATGTGTACAGCGCACTTTCGGAGGAAATGCAGGCTGGTGCGGGACGGGCCGTCACATACGCTCTAGAGACCATAGGTTTGCCAACATGAATAAAAATATATATTAACCATGAATATAAACTTTAGTAATTCTCAACTGACCATGAATAAATAATTTACTAACCATGTTCCCACCATATTTGTCTAGTGGTGGTTGAATCACATACTGTTGGCATCAGTTTGCCATGTTAAATTTTCATAAAGCTGAATACTATTTGAAATAATCTCTTTAACATAAATTTTTAGAAACTTAAAAGAAAAATCAAACATTATAGTTACATTATTTTAAATTCAAACTGAACAAAATACATATACCGTTTTAATGTTATTGTTGATCACCACTGCTAACAAGCTCGTGAAATTATAGGTATAATGTTGGAAATAATCTTGGCTTTTCAGGAAACAAATAATTGTATTGCTAAATTAGCAATTGTATTAATGAATTGAATAAAAGGCAAAATCTAGAATTCCTATTTTAGATATTCTAGATTAGGCATTCTTAAAATACTCTAGAGAATGCAATGCATTATAAAAGCAAGGAAATAAAGTTGATGTATGAAGGCAATCAAATTTGTAATCAAAAGGAAATCAATGAAAATTTCCTCCCCATTAAAATAATCCTCTCAAAATTCCTTCTTCTTCTCTTAAAAAATATTCCTAACAGTGGTATCAGAGCCCTAGGTCCTTGCAATTAAAAAAAAAAGTGCAAAGTAATGGCTTCTCCAAGCAATGCTTTAGCAAGCATCAACTCCACCTATAGCAATGTCCAAGTTCCTTTATTTGAAGGAGAAAATTATGATTTTTGGGCAGTAAAAATGGAGACTTTGTTCATCTCCTTGGATGTCTTGGAGTTCATCAAACAAGGATATGAAGACTCAATAGCTGCGGCAGAACGTACAGCAGCTCAAACTGAAGTATTAAAAAAGAAAAGAATCACAGATGCTGGAGTTCTTGGAATGATTCAAAGAGGAGTGTCAAACACCATATTCCCAAGAATTATGAGAGCAAAAAAAGCCAAGGAAGCATGGGAAATCTTGCAACAAGAGTTTGAAGGGGATTCAAAGGTGAGAACTGTCAAACTTCAATCTCTAAAGAGAGATTTTGAAAATGAAAAAATGAAAGAAAATGAAAGTTTGAATGATTATTTTAATAGGCTGTCCGAGTTAGTGAATCAAATGAAGTCTCATGGAGATATAATTGACAATCGTAGAATCGTTGATAAAATTTTGATAAGCTTAATTGAAAAATTTGATCCTATGGTGGTTGTTATAGAAGAAACCAAAGATTTGTCAAACATGACTGTTCAAGGCTTGATGGGTTCACTTAGATCCTACGAGCAAAGATTGTTACGCCGTATGGAAAAGACGGTTGAAAATGCATTTCAGTCCAAACTCATCACTCAATGCAACAATGACAAAACAATAAAACAAAATAATGGCGAGTCTTCTAGAGGTGGCAGATTTGGCAAAGGAAGAGGAAGAAATTCACGCGGAAGAGGTCGAGGCACCTATGGCGGAAGAGGAAGAGATGAAGGAACAAATAAATGGTGTGGAATTTGCCAAAAAAGCTCTCATGAAGAAAAGGACTGCTGGAACAAAGGAAAGCCACAGTGTCATAATTGCAAAAGGTTTGGGCACATTTAAAAGGACTGTCGCCTTGGTAAGCCACATAACACAGCATTTGCCGGAGCGGAAGATATGGAAGGGAGCTTGTTCTTTGCTTGTCAAAAGGCAACTGAAGAATATAAGAATATATGGTACCTGGACAGCGGATGTAGCAATCATATGACAGGAGACAAAAGTGCATTCATTGACATAGATCCTTCATTTGGTTCGAAAGTTAAACTTGGCAATGGTGAGTATGTTGAGGTTGAAGGCAAAGGTAGCATTGGAGTTGCAACAAAGTAAGGAGGTAAAGTTATTCATGATACCTTTTATGTTCCTAAATTAGATGAGAATTTGTTGAGCATTGGACAACTTTTAGAGCATGGTTATTCTCTTCAATTTGAGAATCGAGAATGTAAAATTTTTGATTCAAAAGGAAAAGTTGTTGCAGTAATAAAAATGACACAAAACAGAAGCTTTCCCCTTCATCTCAATTATGATAAAAATCATAGCTTCATGGCAAAAAAGGAAGACGACACTAGTTTATGGCATAAGAGGCTTGGGAACTTAAACTACAATAGTCTCACATTGCTTTCACAAAAGAAGATGGTGTACGGGTTGCCAACAATAAAAAAAGAAGAACATGGAGTATGTGAAGGCTGCGTACTTGGCAAACATCATCGGCAACCGTTTCCAAAAGAAGGATCAAGGAGAGCCAAAGAAGTGTTGGAAATAGTACACACGGATGTATGCGGTCCTATGAGCACATTATCTCATGCTCAAAACAGGTACTTTATTTTATTCATTGATGATTTGACCCGCATGACATGGGTTTATTTTATGAGACAAAAATCTGAAGTGTTTGTTATATTTAAGAAGTTTAAAGCTTTTGTTGAGAAACCAAGTGGCAGGTCCATAAAAGTTTTGAGAAGTGACAGGGGAAAGGAGTATAACTCCAATGATTTTGATAAATTTTGTGAAGAAGAAGGTGTGGAGAGGCAACTAACCGTTAGGTATACACCTCAGCAAAACGGTGTATCCGAAAGGAAGAATCAAACAGTGATGGAGATGGCTAAATCAATGTTATTTGAGAAGGCATGCCTAAAGAATTTTGGCCCGAGGCTGTAAATACAGCTGTGTATTTGCTGAATAGATGTCCAACAAAAGCTATATGGAACATGACGCCGTTTGAAGCATGGAGTGGAAGAAAGCCTTCAGTGAATCATCTTAGAGTCTTTGGGAGTATTTGCTATGCTCAAATTCCTAAAGAAAAAAGGACAAAGCTTCAAGAAGCAAGTAAAAGATGCATTTTTATTGGCTATAGTTCTGTGTCAAAGGGCTATAGACTTTACAACTTGAAGACAAAGAAAGTAGTCATCAGTAGAGATGTTGCATTTGATGAGAAGACATCTTGGAATTGGCAAAAGGAGAAAGTGGAGGATAAAACTGTTCCAGCAATAATTTTAGAACAAAATCCAACTACACTTGAACCAATGTGATTCATCTACACCAAGTTCTCCATCTAGCACTTCATTCACAACAAGCCATAATTCATCATCTCCAAGCTCAACCCCAATAAAAATGAGGAGTTTGGATGATATTTTTGCTAGGTGCAACTATTGCACAATGGAACCAGAAAATTTTGAAGAAGCAGTTAAGGAAGATGCTTGGAGGAAGGCAATGCAAGAAGAGATGGATGCACTTGAAAGGAACAAAACATGGATGTTGGTTGATAAGCCAAAAGACAAAGAAACCATTCGAGTAAAATGGATCTACAAAGTGAAGCATAATCCAGATGGTTCAGTTCAAAAGAACAAAGCGAGACTTGTTGCAAATGGCTATTCTCAACAGCCCGGTATTGACTACGAAGAGACATTCGCTCCAGTGGCACGTCTTGACACCATTAGAGCTTTAATATCACTTGCAGCCCAAAAAGGATGGAAGCTATATCAGCTAGATGTAAAATCGGCATTCTTGAATGGAGAATTGAAAGAAGATGTGTACGTGGAGCAGCCTCAAGGATTTGAGATTAAAGGACAAGAAGGAAAAGTTTACAAACTAAAGAAAACGCTTTATGGGCTAAAACAAGCACCACGAGCATGGTATAGCAATATTGACAACTACTTCATGGAGAAAGGCTTTGAGAAGAGCAAAAATGAGGCTACTTTGTATGTCAAACGGCAAGGTATGGACGGTATTCTAATTATTGCACTTTATGTAGATGATTTAATTTATACCGGAAACAATTTAAAGTTGATTGAAGATTTTAGAAAAGAAATGATGAAAAAATATGAAATGAAAGATTTGGGCTTGCTGCATTTTTTCCTTGGAATAGAAATCTCTCAAGGTGATGATGGAGTTTTTATTTGTCAAAAGAAATATGCTGAGAAAATATTGAGAAAGTTTGGGATGCTTGGGTGTAATCCGGTTGATACACCGCTAGTTGTGAATGAAAAGCTAAAAAAAAGATGGGGGAAGGAAGATTGATGCTAGTTACTACAGAAGTCTAGTTGGTAATTTATTTTACCTTACTAATACAAGACCTGACATCATGTTTGCAGCCATCCTACTTTCTCGTTTCATGAATGATCCTAGTCATATCCATCTAGGTGCAACAAAAAGGGTGCTGAGATATATTCAAGGCACTTTGGACTATGGAATCAAATATGAAAATAATGTAGAAACTAATTTAATTGGGTTTTGCGATAGTGACTGGGCAGGAAGTATAGATGACATGAAAAGCACTTCTGGATATGTGTTTTCTCTTGGATCAGGAGCATTTTCTTGGTGTTCGAAGAAGCAACAAACAGTTTCTCAGTCTTCTGCAGAAGCTGAATATATTTCAGCTGGCCTTGCTACCCAACAAGCAATATGGTTGAAGAAAATACTAAATGATTTTGGTGAGAAACAAGAAGCTGTGACTATCCATTGTGACAACAAATCAGCCATTGCTATAGCTAAGAATCCAGTCCATCATGGAAGAACAAAGCATATAGCCATCAAACATCATTTCATTCGAGAAGCAATTGAAAATGAAGAGGTGCAGCTGAATTTTTGCAAAACAAATAATCAAGTTGTTGATATTTTCACAAAAGCATTAAAGCCTGATAATTTTAAAAGATTGCGAGATCTTCTTGGAGTTCAAAAACCAAGCTTACGGGGGAATGTTGGAAATAATCTTGGCTTTTCAGGAAACAAATAATTGTATTGCTAAATTAGCAATTGTATTAATGAATTGAATAAAAGGCAAAATCTAGAATTCCTATTTTAGATATTCTAGATTAGGCATTCTTAGAATACTCTAGAGAATGCAATGCATTATAAAAGCAAGGCAATAAAGTTGATGTATGAAGGCAATCAAATTTGTAATAAAAAGGAAATCAATGAAAATTTCCTCCCCATTAAAATAATCCTCTCAAAATTCCTTCTTCTTCTCTTAAAAAATATTCCTAACATATAAAGATAAATGGGTTTGTATGCAAGCCCGTGGCGAACGTAACAGGGGCGGACTTCTCATTCATGGGCATAGCCAGAGCAGGGAACACAAGCAACATGTTTGGTTGACTGGTCACAGCCACCAATGTGCTTCAGATACCAGGACTGAACGCACTGGAAGTGTCCATGGTAAGAATAGAATGTGCAATAGGGGGCATCAACCCACCTCACACCCTCCCACGTGCGACTGAGATCGTCTACGTTCTACAAGAATCCTTGGATGTAGGTTTCTTCGCCACTGCTAACAAGCTCGTGGCAAATACCACTGTCAAAGGGGAAGTGTTATCTTTTCCAAAGGGCCTAGTTCATTTTTAGAAGAATAACGGGGTCGTGCATGCTGCTGTGATTGCTTCTTTCAATAGTCATTTAGCAGGGACACCGCCTGTGCCCGACAATGTCCTGGCTAAGGCTTTTCATATTGGTACCAAGGAGGTTCTTAAGAACTAGTCTAGATTCGCACCCAAGCCTTGATTGCTGGGTATTTATCATTATTCATATTTCTTTTTCCAATTGCACGTGTATTGTTCTTCCCCTTAAAAACTGATAGGTAAAACAACTTAAACAACCTTATAAACTGACAGTTAAAACAAAATGCATAGACAGTGGACTATAGTGTAATTGATACTATATAAATGATTGTATAGGAACGTGACATTATTGAAAAAAAAATGAACCAATGCACAGTAGTGAGGATACAAATTAAGTTGGTCAACTTTATTAAAAGTTCATCCATACACAGACGATAATTAATGTTCTTAGACCAATGTTTATAACCAACTATAAGTTCTATAAAAGATTTTATTTTATTTTATTTGCTTGTCTAACCATGCATACAAAACAGAGAGAGATTTGTGCAGTTTCTGCCTCTATTGAATGAATGGTCCTAACTCCAAATCAAGAAATGAAAGAGGAAATGGTGCATTTACCTGATTTTTCATTAACGCTTGAACCATCGCCTTTAATTCTGAAATTTGATTTTGCATTTGGATTGTCTGTTTATCCCTAGCATGTGACAAAATTGCCTTGGTGGCAGTCATGCCTCTTCTCATTCCTCTTAATCGTCCAGCTCTATCGGGTCCAAGCACTTGAGATAGCGCATCGTCTTTGTAACCGATTATTGAGCCCGAATGTGATCCATCGACAACACTTTTAATTTTTTCCTATAGAGATTAACATTGGTATTGTATGCACTAACATCAAACTATCACATTATTGTTTAAAAAAATGCTTACAATTTTATCAGCAACAACGACATTCACTGGTTTGCCAACTTTTCTAATATGAGATTTGACCCACACATCAACCCTAGAGACCGGAGAATCATTGCTCTCCTCTTTCTACATTCAAACGATCATTAAAAAAAAACAAATCATATTAGCTACTTAATAAATATTATGGTAAATTAATTATTTCTTGTTACCAAATCTTTAGCCAATCGAGCCATCCCTCTACGGCTGCTTGTATGCGGCATCTGATTTTGTTGAAGGGCTTTGAGTTTATCACTTACCATATGAAATATTCAAAAACAAGTAAAAGATTATACAGAGAATTAACATCACTATTCATAAACTAGTGTAAGCCAATATTTTGTAACTGTGAATGTTTGCATTTCACTAATAGCTAAAACTGAATTGAAAGTGCATCACATACACACAAAAAATCATAGAGACAAAAATATATTTTGAATGGTTCACCTTAAATTCCGGATTTGTTTTCAGCTTAATAAACTTCTTCCACTCCGTCGTGGTTTTGATGTTATCTGGTTTCAGCTGAAGTCTTTCCTCTTCGTTTTTTGCCTTAACTAGTTTGCGAACAAATATGCTTTTTGAAGATCGAAAAATACATCCCATTTGAGTAAAATATAGGCACTTTTTGCCATTCTTCGTTTAATTTAAATCTCGCCTGCGAAATTAAAAGGTTATGTAAAAAGAAAGAAGTTATACAAGAGAAACAGTTTTTGTCAGGTTTTATTTGGTCTGTTGACAATGTATTCTAGTTCAGTATGCCAATAAAAAAACGTAAGTTACACTGCTAAAAATATCATTGAAAAACATATTGAAGAAAAATAAACTACTAGAACTTTAGTCACACTGTCTTACCAGAAAGATTAAAATGTTTTTGAGTTGGATCCTGAAAATTGCAGCATTTTGAAACTGTGATTTTGAGCAATCCGGACAAAAGCTTGCATTCAAAGTAAATAAAATAGGTAAGATGTGTAAAGTGTTGTGGTCGAAGTATCCGCTAGCAAGGCCCTACCTTTACAGTGACCAACTGGTAAACGAAAACAGATGCATGCAGTCTATAAGTATTATATTGATGAGGTTAATACATGGATGCACCCATTAAACAAACATGTTAACTTTTTTTCTTCCAGAACAGAAACTGATAGCGTTCTTCGAGTTATACTACCAACTTTCATGTACATACCAACAAGAGTGGCCATATATCATAATCTTGCAACCTTGTGTTATTTATTTGAAATTATGATCAACGCTTATGTAGGAAAAAGCAGCAGATTACAAGTGAAGACTTCACATAAATGCACTTCTGAATTTGCCAGTACACTTCCAAATATTTCTTATTTGATAAGGAATGCACGCACACATACACACACACACATACACACATATATGTATATGTATATGTATGTATGTATGTATGTATGTATGTATATGTGTATATAGGTATATTAATCTATGCAGTTGTTTTTTAAATTAATTCTCAGCCCGAATATTTTATGCATCGTTTCTTTATAGGCTTCTAACTCGTTGGGCCAAACAAAATGCTCAATTTTTTTTCTGTGATCGTTAACCTGACGAAAAAATAAATGAGTTGTGTTCCACAAAACACTTTGTGCTTAAAACCCCTACATAAGGCTGCTGTATACCCGCATAGCTATATTCACATCAACATTCATGGTTAGCTTATGACGATTATATATAAAATATATTACAAAATTACGTATATAAATTGTTGCATGAAATTTAATTGTGCGCATACCTGTATAACATGGATCTCAACATATGGTTTATTTAATCTTAACTGTTGCACCGGCCGGTTAGAACCAATAAACATCAATTTCTTCTATGTGTATGTTTAATATGTTTATTTCACTAAATAAACATACATCACATGTTATATGTTTAATTAAAATTAAAAAATATGGACGTCGTTAAAAAAATTGTAATGTATATGTATATTTATATGTTTAATACAATTTTATTTCCTCTTTGAAAAATAGCCTAAGCATGCGTTTTTAGTTCAAGTATGATATTATATACTATTAAAAACCGCATCACGTACATTTGGTAGCTAAAACGATTTACTTTTCATTAGCGGTAGAGATAGTAACTCGAATATCAAAATATATTCTAGATATCATTTATTATGTTTTATATTTCCTCTATGAGAAATAATCTAGGCATGCATTTTTAGTCCAAATACGACATTATTACTGAATACATTCACTTAATACTTTTTACAGGTGGAAATTTAACTATATAAATGCGCAACAATAAATGAAATAAGAAAATACTGAATGTCTTATCAGCCTTGAACTCATGTTGGATTTTTTTGGCCTAGTATAAAGTCTGGTTGTCTTGTTATTTTTCTTATTATTATATATACATATAGTTGGATGCTATTTCAGACCAGTTCAAAGTTAGTCATTATGCAGATTTTCAAAAAGCAATTGTTGGATGCATGCAGGTTATCAAGAGTCAATTTTTGTCTCCAACATCGAGGTTATTAAGAGTCTTACGCTAACGTATATTAATATTTTTTGTACTATCAAACTAACCAAATTTGTTCACAAGATTGCTTGGTGTGAATGGTGGAAAGTTACAGATGGATGAGAGGATGGACTTAAGCATGAGTGATCTTGACTTAATCCCTCTCATTATACAGGTTTACCTATTGTCAGCACTGTTTATATATTTCGTACTAAAATGGCCTGTTAATTTGGCTTGTTAACTCTGAACACATCCCTAATTTGGACACCGGAATAGATTCCATGAGGCAGTTATTTTTTTCAATTGTCTAATTTTTAAGCTTTTAAATCAAGTGCCTGAATTTATTTCCTTTCAGTCGCTTTGTGCCATACACGATTTTCCTGTCCAATCATGGATATATTGTTTGATAAGCATACTAAGGTTTGATCTGAATCATATTTAATTTTGAGTTGTCAGTTTTTGTTTTCCCCTTTGGCTGGGTTGTACCCCCTTCCCCTACCCCCGCGCACCCCCCCCACTACATGCGAGGAGGGGTGTCTTGTAATGTGGTTTGTGGTCGTTGTGTCAGTATTTTTAATATCATTCTTTAGCTATTCTATTTTCAAAACCATTTCTTCCATTCCCATTGCTGTTGTTCTTGCTCTTATTTCTTGCACATAAATAGCTATATAGCTCTGCAAGGCATAAAACCTACTGCCGTCTGGCCTACTTAGGACCGACACAGTTGTATTAATTCATGTCCTCACGCATTTGTGAACACCTTAATCCCTATTTTAATTTACATAGCAAAAAGCATTTAACACGTCCTTCTCGTATTATATTTGATCTCAAGCCTAGTTGGTAAACATTGACTGGCCAATGCCAATTGGTAAGGTTAAGCCTTGCTAATTGTCCAAAAATGTAATTTTTTTAAGAGGAAAATGATGCATTTTGAGATGACATGATAAAAAAGAAATATTGAAATGTTGATATCTAGGCTGAAAAAGTTATGGATTGTGGTGTAAACATTCAAAAAACGTATACCGTAGGCGTTGCACCAATGAAGGATTGATCGCTACAACCAAATTATCCCTGCTCTTAGAGAGAATGGACCCATGTAGGTCTGCTGAGTTCCCCTTAAGGGCAGGGAAAATTTTGTTTTAGGGTATGTGAGTCCTTCGTATAAAGCATGAGAAGTCTTAGTATAAAGAGAATTCAAATATTCAAAATGCAGTAATTATTCACAAAACATCGAACTGACGAGCAATCCTCGTTTTACTTCAATGGTAAATATTATGCATTTTAAAAAATAAATATTAATAGACCATAATATAAAATTTTGAGATTTTTGCTGAATATTTATAAATATGTTATTTTGTAATATTGTGGCCCTCTATGGATATCTAGGGTTTAACTACCTCGTTGTTGTGGACCAAAAAGAAGCCTTAATTTATAATGACCTCTGACAAGAATAACTGAACTAACTCTCAAATGAAGGTGATCGCCTTCTTACACCAGGTGACACCGTCCGTAGCCACATACATCATAAATATGCCATAGATCCTGTCAACACTAAAGCCAATAGTATTGGGTACACTAAAGTAAAACTCATTGTGTACAACATTATGATGGACATGGTTGCAGGAATAAAGACTTTTAATATCAGGCAGCCTAATCAAATTACCAACTATTTTCATGAGAAAGAATCAAACTATTATCAACATAATCCATCATGCCCTCTATTGAGCAACCAGACTTAGCAATCAAGTTTTCAATTGAAAATAAATAAAAGTAGTTGTAAAATATCTACAAAAACAACCATCTTGAAATACCAATAAAAAAACAAAAAGGAAATGAAGAGGTAACCGAATTTTGAATGCATTTAGGGAAAGTAAATGAATTTCACTATAAATTAATAAAGACTTTTTAATGCAATTTTGATTTTAGAAAGTTATAATTTTTATTTATGCTTGGAGGATAGTCCCCGAAAAAACGATTTTTACGCTTCTTAACAATCATAGATGGAAGAATAAAATGGATGGTCTGCCTACTAGCAACATTCAGGACATTAAAAACATCAATATGTTTCTTCAGGCCAAAGCGGAATTTTGGTACTGGCTTTCTAATTCAAGTGAAGATTTTGATTTTAAGTCTGCTTGGGAGCATGTGAGAAGTAGATCAGCGGAGCTGAGCTGGTGTAAGATGATTTGGAACTAGTTTTGTGCCCCTAAAATGTCCATAAACACTCTACTTGAATGTACATAAAACTAAATACAAAATATATAGTTAGCAAGCGGAACAACACTACTGATCCTACCTGTAAGCTTTGCAACCAGCACAATGAAGACCGATCGCATTTTTTTTAAATGTCAATATTCACTCAACTTTTGGCACAAAATAAAAAATAAACTAAGAGTGACAAAGATCAGTAGTCCTATTCTCAATCAAATTGTTGCTGACCTAGATAATCTTAGACTAACTAATCAAATGTACAGGCAGCTCAGTGTGGCAATTACAGTGACAATGTGGCATACATGGTGTGAACGTAACCATGCTGAAACTCCTATCAACATCAGGCTCATGGCCATCATATTTGATTGTAAGACCTACTTAATCAACTTACAATAGACAGTTCAAAGATGATTGTTCAAGAATATACCTTTTCTGAATTCAGCTTGTTTCCCCAACCAATTGATAACACAAGGACTTAACCCACTGAATCAGGAAAGAACAATTTCACTAGCTATGTTCTTCTATGTTGTTTGAGATCCCCTTCTATGGCTGCGCAGATGTTGTTCGTCTAACCTGAATTCAGAAAAATTAATTTATACACAGTTTCTAAGTCATGTAAGAAATGAAATAAAAATTATCCTAAATTGAAAGCTGAAACTTCAATTCTAAGTTCCAATTAGAAATTTCCTACATTGTTTTCATGTATAAAAAGTAAACTCAAAAATTTGTTGTTGATCTTATGGAGCTTTCAACAAAGGATAGGGCAAACGCTTGCTTTCACCGGCAACAGAGGATAGAACAACGGAGACCGACGCGAAGGTGGAAATTTGACCTGGACGAAGAAATTAGGTACGTTGCTTTTCTCGGTGGGCAAAGGCATATGAAGAAATTTAGGGGAAAATGTATGAAAATTTTGGGGGAAAACGTATGAAATGGAGGGAAATGAAAATAGTTTAGCGCGCTAATTATTAACAGCGATGGAGATGGAAACTTAAATTATTTTAGGGGAACGTGGAGCGTTTACAGCAACAAGTTAAAAAACGTCGTAGGCCCCTACTAAGAAAGTTGACTTTTGTTGTAGTGAAACATGCTTAGTACGTTTTAAAACAAATCATTTGATACTATTATAAGTGCACAGTGTTAAAAACAACTTCAAATATAGATGTATCAATCATAAACGGCATGGGTACCATATATCATATCGCCATACTAGTTCTACAAATAAAACCGCACGATGTCACATTGGAAATTGGATTTCCATCATGAATCAAGGCAAGGGACCGTCCTTACCGAATTCGAGACTCTCTAGCCCGAGCCTCAGGACTCGTGCTTAGTCAAGCCCTTGGATCTTTAGGGATGACCTCCCTTATGTTTGAGGATTAGTTGTTCCTGAACAATATGTTTCCCCGCCCTATGGGCGTAAGTCTGGTCAGTATGTCGACCATATCATCCATCGGCCCCGTAGTGACCGATATATCCGAGGTACCTCGCTTTCCATCATCCACATAAGTAAAAATGTCTGGGCTTCATACCATGACACCACTCCTAGCTAGAAAGAAACACATGTTCTCCTTGCTGTCCTTTCCCATTTCTGGTTCATACCGGGGTGCGAGGATCGCGAATTAACGCTATACACAAAACTATGATATATAAAGCCATGCTTTGATCATCAACCATAAGACTCTGCTTTTCAACAGAAGCCTTGATCATTTGCATCTCAGCATGCCACACTGACAATTCATGCCATGCGACTGATGTCTATCGATATATAACCTCTAAGCTCGTACGTCTCAGAGAAGGGTGTTAAGCAAGAGAATAAATTCTCCGCCACCAAACAGATATATATTTAATAGAAATCAATCAACACAGAATAAAATCCAATGTCAGACCCATGTTCATTTACAAGTTCGTTCTGGGTCTAAATGAAACCGGAGGCACCTTATTCTTCGTCCTATATGTTTAATACAGGAGAGAGATCCTTGCATATCCGGTCGATCACCAAGTACGTCTGGACGATCACCACTTATTACCTCGTCTTGGGTGTACAGCCCAATCAAGACATTAGTAATCATCTAAACGATGTGAAGATCTTCGGTATTCAACCACTGTCTTCATCGTCGACTTATCGTCGTATTAATTATTCAGAATGGGATAAACCCGGCCTTTCCGAAAAACTCGCGTATCTTATAAACAAGTGCTATAAAACACAACATACGCCTCATTCCAATCCACAATATTCTTTTATTCAAATATTCACATCTTTAGGGAAAGGGTTCCCATTAATTTTATCAAAGACAAATTCTTTTAAATTTATTCTTTAGTCTTCCTTTTTGATATATTATCCATTCACAATTCTTAACCAAATCAAGGTTTATCAACTAGTCAAGATTAGTGAACTTTAACGAAGTAATCATTTATTTATTAATCCCAATCCCAACCTATTCATCCTATGGAGAAAAACTGGTAATACTCCGTATCTAACACCCACGGTGTTATCGGTAAATTTAATTACCATTTCACGTTCAAATCTAATTAAAGATTTAACTATCGCCTGGAGTAAAACTGGTGGTACTCCATTCTTGATCACTTCTCGGATTTTATCATTAACTTTTCAATCTAATTAAAGATTCATTAAAACTCCAACTTGTTTTTTAATATCAGAAATCATTACTTTATGATCATTCAATTTTTAGGAAAATTAATCCTATCATTTACCGTGTTAAAGAACCAATGTCATTTAAAACACAGTTCACAATAAACCCAAAATCATCTTCCATCAAAATGGAATCTTCACTGAAATCATAACAGTATATAATCGATATAAATTTCTATATCAAACTAATACTATAAGTGGAATAATGGCAAAACCTTTTAAATTCCATATATAGTAACGGTCTTCCTTTACAGAAACTCATCTCGATTATTACCAATCGAATTCCATTCAATTCTAATTTAATATATTAAATTGGAAAACTTTAATTTGGAAAATTTTCATTAAATCTTAATAAAAAGATTTATAAATTCCAAATCATCTCTTCTTTGCTAATTGGGTTAAAGAACTGCTAATTGGGTTAAAGAACAAGTGTTATTTAAAGCACCATTCACGATAAACCCAAAAATCCAATCTCATTTCAGTTTCAATTAAATTTTAATTAATTGGTACATTTCACTAAATCTTATTTAAAAGATTCTTTCATTTCTCAACTGGGTTTAAGAACAGTGTTAGTAAAGAAACCATCCACGACAAACCCAAAATCCACATTAATATTAGATACAAGGCTCTGAATAGAAATTATATCGGCTTATATTCAATATCAAATTCTGAAATCAACAAACATCGTATTGGGAATAACGATATATATATATATATATATTCCAAATTCCTCCATAATATCCGTATAATCACGGAATCCAATATCGAAATATTCCGAAGATAATTTCGATTCAAATCCAATCCAATTTATACATTGGAAAAATTCGGATTATTTTAAAACCATTTCTTTGTCCAATTTATTATTTGAAAACATTGGATTTTATTCTAGTTAATAACTAGTTCATTTCGATAAAAATATCTTTTATCTTTTCAAACTTGGAATTTTCCATCCAAAATCTTTCCAAATCATTTGTTATGATTTTACATAATTTTTTCCATATTTTTAATAATTTTATTAAGGCCAGTACAGTCGGTTTCCAATAGTGGCTACCGAACTGCATCCATAGCGACCTTTTCTGAAATTGATTTGGACATATTTTAAAATCCGACTGTTCAAATTTAATTCTCTTATATTCATTGGAAAGCACTTTTAGATACGCACCCAATGTTTTTGGTTTTAGGAGAATCCGACGGTCGGATCTCCCGTTGCATCAATTCGAAGTCAATGGTCGAAATTCGCAAACAGTCGCGGGGCGACGCGTTCTATTCAGGCCATTTAATATATATATATATATATATAATATTATATATATATTTCATCGATTTCCATTTAAATCATATTTTATAAATCGTTTATAAATTCATTATAAAACAATTTCAACTTCATTTTCAATTTTTAAATCAAAATTGAATATTCCATATCATTATAATTTTAAAATAATAATATTTTCAAATTATCAGATTTTGAAATCAATTCTTTTCGATATTCATTATAAAATGAATAAAGTCGATCGATAAACCCGGTCGGGTTAAAATGGCGTTTAACTACACAACTCGGCTTCATATTCATTATAGTTAGGAATATTTCCACATTTTTTTGTGTCTATCCAAAATCGGACATCAAAATCATATTCTGCTTCTTCACTGAATATTATTTTAAATCTATACATAATATTATTTTAAAACTTTACAGAATATTATTTGATAACTATGCAATATATATTATTTTAAAACTATTCTTTATTTTTGAATTGGAATCTGACTCAATCAATTACCATATAAATATATTTACATGGATTTCCATACATCGCATATATTCACAATAATGATAAATAATCGTTTAACTTCCGCACATTATCCAGAGTGCATTCTACCACTACATAAGCATTAAAATAAATAAATAAATAAATAACATTTATACATTCTATCAACCCATCGATTGACATATAATTAAATTTAGGGGAGATGTGAATAAATTACCATCCCCAGACTCGTGTGGGGTTTCAAACAGCAACAGTCTATTCAAAATCATCACTGGTTAATTACCTTAATAAGTCCTAATTCAATTTGAATTATTTTTCTGATTAACCAATTTTCATTGTTTAAATTATAAATAAATATTTATAATTTAATTTCAATTACCACATTAATGTTAACAATATTTTTAATATGTTAATCATCACAACAATCATAATCAATTTTCAACACAACCAAATTTCCACAGTACAATCCAGACAAACTGTAATGACCCGGGATTTTGTCGACTTTGGTTATCGCCATAAACTCAATGATGACTAACCAAACATCGAAAAATACCGGTCATTAATGAAAGAAATTAGAAGGTGAGGAAAAATAAGATAGAAACTTAGAATAAAAGAAGAAGAAGAACACAACATCGGAGTAACACGAATATCACACCGGAACGAATAACATATAATATATGTAACATAACTTTGAAATATACAATTGTATTTGAATATACATCATTATCAAAGTACAGCACTTACAACACAGTGGAAATAAACTATAGCTATATGATCCTGAAGCCTCCTGCTCCAGCTCTTCCAGTATATCTGTAAATCCCGACTACTTGACTGCCCGTACAAAATTAGGCACCCAAGAGTTTAGGGAAAACAACAAAATAAACTCCGGGTCAGTCATGGGACTGGTGTGAGTAAAACAGTTCAAACAGGTAAACGATATCTCATAAGACCACGCCGTATAACGGAACAGGTTTTTCCCTTATGAGAATCAAAAATATCTTTATATCAAAAACCTTTTGATATTATAATAATGTCTATCAACACAATACAATAATCATCTAGCAGAAACGCTTTCATCTCACGTTCTACATATATAGTATACAATCAAAACCGCAAGCACGTATTGGGTAATGGATTTCCAACTATGACAAGGTATGGAACCACTTCCGCTAGTGTACCTCTACAGAGGGATACACTGGGTTCGACAAGAACATCTTGCAACCCGGCCACACATGACCGACCACTCATTTCGCTTGAGTGTATCGAATGTATATCACCAACGGTTGGGATCAGCAATCGTTTCCCGAATGGGACAACATCAACAATAGATTTTTAGAAGTAAATGAAACTCTAGATCAGGTGATTATACACCCTACTTCGGTGCGACTGACTTAGCCATGCTGCCTGCCCGATTTCTGTCATTTACCGGATGTGAGGCTAGAAGCTACGCTTTATCATCACACCAGATTCACTTTGAATGCCACATCGTCAAATCCATCAAATAACTGATTGACGTCCTCAACCATACATTATGTGTTAGTTAAAAGAAGTTTCCTTCTCCGCTTCCACTCTTGGTACGGTTGGAGAAATCAATGTACGTGACCTTTCTGGAAATGCTCTGTCAGACATTCATCTATACAAGTCATCCAGGAACAGGATGAACCGAAGGCACTATTCAATACATCCATCTTAGACACTGTTATCTAAGACTTATACAATAGCCCTTGCACTCTATTCCATCTTCAATTATCTTTGGCATATATGATTCGCAACGCTTATGCCAATACAGAGTGGTTCTTTGGATAATAATCCAACCGGTCTCTCCATATTAACAACGTTAAAATGGTCAAAACTTCGATAGTCTGTGATTTAACCATCAAAGAAAAATAGGTGTGCAAACAACGATATTATTTCCAAATGGAAATTCTATCAATCAATCATCATTCAACATTTATCTCTTTATTTCATTAATTTACTTATCTCGTGTTTCCCTATATTCAACATTTCTTATTTTCTAAATTTAGAAAATATATGTTTTTACCATTGGAAAACATTTCCATTTCTTGTTTTCTATATCATAAAACATTTTTGGTTCTTATTTGGGAAACATTTCCAGAACTCCTTCATTGGACTTAGACAGATGTTTAAACAAACCATCGCGATGCCAACTCAAACCATTTCCTTTAATTACTAAATTCACTTAACCATCCTTTACTATCGAACCTTAACCATTCCTTAGTTAAAAATGAGGTCAATCAAGTTGGGGTAATACTACCTCTCAGACCTTAACTGAACAACGTTTCTAACCTTGAAATGGACAAAGTTCACCTTTCTAATTCTTTACCAAACTGTGAAGACCCGCAACCTCCCCGTAAGGGAAAGCGTCGGATAGTTCGAGAACAAACCACAGCAGAACGCATATAGAAGAACGTTTCATTGTATATTACAACAATGCATCAGATTACAAGAATATACAGAGTATAAATGAATGTTACACAGAAATATCAGAGATTTAAATTACATATACATAGCAGCGGAAAATAATACAATACACAGCTAGAAGAGATATACGGATACAAAGCTTTCCGGATACCGTTCCAGCTGTAAACCAGGATCCTGTGAATATAAATCTGCAAAACCGAAACTACTAGCTGCCCGTGTCGAAAATAGGGGCACCCAGAGTTTAGGTTAAAACAATAAACTCCAGGTCAGTCATGTGACTGGTGTGAGAACTAAAACAGTTATTAATCTTTATTTTTAAAGCTAGGTAAATCAAGGGACCACGCCGTATAACACGGAACGGGTTTCCTCCCAAGAATACCAGTGCATAAAACAACAGCGCAATGCTAAATAAAGAAAAATGAAGCTGTTATAAGACCCAGGTCCTATCACACAATGCAACGCAAGCCGGGGGATAGGGTTTTTACCTTATAACAGCCAAAGAATGCTTGATACGTTTAAAACAAATCATTTGATACTATTGTAAGTGCATAGTGTATAAAACAACTTCAAATCATAAGTATCAATCATAGGCGGCATGAGCGTCCCATGCCACTATGTCGCCATATATAGGTTTACAAATAAAACCGCAAAGTCACGTATTTGGAAATTGGATTTCCGTCTATGAACCGAGGCAAAAGATAGTCCTCAACCGATTCGAGACAATCTAGCGCATGTCTCCGGAGCAGCCGCAACTGCCCCTTGGATCGTCAGGGCCGGTCCACCGATGTGGATTATAGTGCCTGAACAATACGTTTCTCCGCCCTATGGGGCGTAAACGAGCCAACAAATGACTCCATCGGTTCGAGAACGACCGATCAATTCGAGGCGCCTCGCAACAGCAACAACCACATAAGTCAAACTCGTCAGGGCGTGTAAAACCACTGACGCCACTTCTAGCTAGAAAGAAACGCAAGTCCTCCCTGTGGTCCGTCTCCCGTTTTTGGTTCATACCGGGTGTGAAACACGCGAGGTATACGTTACACAAAGCTACGCCACAAAGGCCGTTCTTTGATCATCACCACAAGACTTTGCTTTTCAACAGAAGCCTTGATCATTTGCATCTTAGCATGCCACACAGGCAAACCATCCTATGCAACCGATATCAGTCACACAGAATGAAATCCGATGTCAGACACACAGTCCATTTACAAGTCCGTTCTGGGTCTGAACGAAACCGGAGGCACCTAGTACCCCGCATATCCATCGATCTCCAAGTACGTCTGGACGATCACTAACTGTTTCCATCTTCTTGGGTGTACAGCCCAATCAAGATCATCAGTTATCACCCAAACGACGTGAAGACCTCCGGTCTTCGACCATCGTCTTCATCTTCGACTTATCGTCGTATCAGTTATTCAGAATGGGATAAACCCGGTCTTTCCGAATAACTCGCGTATATATTATAAAAGTGTTACACAAACACAACATACGCCTCATTCCAATTCATTAGTCACTAACCATAAATTAATCAAGAGAATAATTCCCCAAATATTAACCCCGAAGGCCGAAACCAACATCAGATCAATATCCAGAAAACCATTCTGCTTGGCTAACCGACAGTTAGTTTCTAAATTTCACGTTCAAATCTAATTAAAGATTCATTAAAACTCCACTTAGTTTTAATCATTATCTGGGTTAAAGAATCAGTGTCATTTAAAAACACGATTCACGATAAACCCAAAATCACATTCCATTAATTATCGGGTTAAAGAACAAGTGTTATTTAAAACATTGTTCACGATAAACCCAAAAATCAATACCAATTCAATTCCAATTAAATATCATTTAATTGGTACACTTCATTAAATCTAAATAAAAAGATTTAATCTTTTCTCAACTGGGTTCAAGAACAGTGTTAGTGAAGACACCATTCACGACAAACCCAAATCACATTCGATATTCAATACAAGGCTCTGAATAGAAAATATATCGGCTTATATTCAATATCGAATTCTACGACTAACAAATGTCGTATTGGAAATAACGATACAAATATATATCTTTCAAATTTCCATAACAACACCTGTAATATCACGAATTCCAACATCGAAATATTCCGAAGACAATTTCGATTCAAATCCACTCCAATGCAATCATTGGAAATTTTGGTTATTTTCAAAACCATTTCAAATTCAATTTATTTATTTAAAAATAAATAGAATTATAATTCTAGTTCAAAACTAGTTCATTTCGATAAAAATCTATTTTTATCTTTTCAAATATGGAGTTTTTCATCCCAAACTTTCACAAATCATTTCTTATGATTTTACACAAATTATTACTATTTTTAATAATTTTATCAAGGCCCGTACAGTCGATTTCCAACAACGGCCATCGAACTGCACTTACAGCGACCTTTTTCGAATTTGATTTGGACGTATCTCCAAATCCAACCGTTAGATTTCAAATTTCTAACATTCATTAGAAAGCTCTTTTCGATACGAACCCAACGGTTCTGGTTTTAGGAGAATCCGACGGTCGGATCTCCCGTAATGTCCGTTCGAAATAAATGGTCGAAATTCGCGAACTGCCGCGACGCGGCGCGTTCTATTCAGGCCATTATATTATATATAATATATATAATATATATTTCGTCGATTTCTATTTAAAACGAATTATATAAATAGTTTTAAATTCGTTTCCAATTCTATTTCAACTTCTATTTCAATTCAAAGCAAAATTGAATTCTTCTTTATAAATTCGTTTTAAAATTCATTTCTATTCAATTCGAATTTCAATTCAATTTGAATTCATTTCAATTCGCTTTCAATTCCATTTGAATTCGTTTTCAATTCAATTCATTTCGAAATCGTTTTCAATCGATATAAATATCGTTCACGTCAAAATGGCGTCAATCTAATCAACACGGCTTCATAAATTTCTATTTTCAAATTAGTTGTTATTATCAAAATATTTCGTTCAACACATGACCAATCTCAATGGATGAGTACTGTCAACACATGAACTTTTATTTTATAATATTCTTTATTTTTCAAATTGGAATGAGGCCCAATCAATTACCATATAAAGTTAATTATATGGATTTTCATACAACACATGTATATAATGACATTGAAAATAATCAACCATCAACCAAAGTGCACTACACTGTATAAGCATCGAATATAGATATTCAACGCTTATAACAGCCTGTCAATCAATCGATCGACATATTTAATCAATCAGGATGAGTGAACTTCAAATTTCATCCCAACACCCGTGTGGGGTTTCAAACAATCAAACACATATTTTATTTGTGCTGTTGGGCGATGTGTAAAATTTATCGTCCCAATCAATGTCATTCAAATAGGTGTACATAAACAAACCGTCTGGTTTGTAAATGAATATTCTATTTTATTCTCTTCACGTTAAAAATTATATTTTTAACGATAAAACATTTTATTTCAACCTATGAATCTCTATTCAGTTCATTCTTTAAATAAAATGATATTTTTATTTTTCTAACTTATTTTAGAAAATTTCGGCGGCATAACGGCACGATACTAGAAACGGGACAAGGCCTAGCCTTATCCCCGGTCTAGTGAAGGCCCACGCCATTCACACATCAATCAAATCAATTTCATTTTGCAAACCACAAAATTTGGAGTAAGGGTCTAACCTAGCCTTACTCCTTCGCCTTATAACGGCGCACGTCTAATCCTAACCAATTTATCGATTTGATTTTTCACACCACCAACCACATTCAAACCAATATCGCAATCAATAACCAAACAAACAAGTCCATGGTCTGTGGACGATTGTGTCGGGTGCTACTAAGCACCGTCTGCATCCTAGTATATATATATATATATATATAACTAGAAAAGAAAACGAAAGGTGAGAAATTCTCACTTATAGCTATCCTAGCTCCACGGCTCTTCATTGATAGAAATCTTCGTCGTTTCGCCTCCTTTCACTTTCTTTGCCCGTATCCTCTACATATGTAAAAATCACATTTTTACTTCGCTATTCAATATATAAAAATCGAATTTTTAGTTCGCTATTCAATATATAAAAATATGATTTTGACTTTGCTTTCAATATTGAAAAATATGATTTTTACCTTTTGCTTTCACATATAAAAATATGATTTTTACCTTTTGCTTTCACATATAAAAATATGATTTTTTTACCTTTTGCTTTCACATATAAAAATATGATTTTTGCTTTTAAAATCAGTTTATTATTTGCTTATAAAAACCAATTCAGTTTTTATCTTTATAAAAAATAAATCAATTCAGTTTTTTTTTTTTACTTTAAAAAAAATAAATCAATTCAGTTTTTTTTTTATAATACTTTTATAAAATCAGTTTTTATTTTTCTACAAATATAAAGATCTGGTTTTTCCTAATACAAAAATCTGAACTTTTGTAAATTAAAAATCTAAATTTTTATAACTTAAAAATCCTAACTTTTCAGCTTTTGAAGTTTAAATCTTTTCACTTTAAAATCTAAAAATAAAAATCAGTTTTAAAAATAAATAAAAAAGATCAGTTTTAAAAATAAATAAAAACAGTTCAGTTTTAAAAATAAATAAAAACAGTTTTAAAAATCAGAAAAAGTAAATAAAATAAAAATAAAATAGCAGGGAACTTACAGGGGGGGGGGGGCTTCTCCGTTCGTCGGAGGTGCGCTCGGGTGATGGCGGCGCGTTGTGTCGTCGATGGGGTGGGGGAGGCTCTGGCGCGGCGATTAGGGTTTCGAAGGGGGGGCAATGTTGCGGTTCGGTCAACAGCAGGGGGGGGGGCGGAGAGAGAGGGGGTTGGACGGGGAAGGAGGGGAGAGGTTGCCGGAGATGGGGAATGCGGAGGCAAGCCGACGGCACGGCGGCGTGGGGGTGACCTCCGTCGATCGATCTCTTTTTCTTTTTCTTTTTTTTTTTTTGTCTGAGAGAAGTGAGAGAGAGAGAGAGGGGAGAGGCTATTTTATATTTATTTATTATTAATTTTATTTTAATTCTCCTTTAAAGTTGACTTTCCATTCTAACACGAAATCAAACCCAACGGCTGTCGCCCCTAGCTAATTACCCCCATTCCGAACACAATGGGATATGTATCGCTGGCTGATTCGATCGTTTGAATCAGTTTCCATTAAATTTTCATTTAACTCTATATATTGAATTTTAAACGTACATTTCAAATTACCGGGGTCACATACTAACCAGAAAAATTCCAGAAAAATATTTTCTAGCTTCGTATTGACGATACGGTCCTAACAAAACTAGTTTCGTCGAATTCTGAGACCGTTTGTAAAATGGCCAATTTCCAGTCGATTAAAATCAACTGAAAATGGTCAAACGCGTTTTCCTTTGCCACGCTCACATATTGATTCGAAAAATTATGAAATTTGAAACCTAGCAATTACTCGACATCACGGACCCAACAAAAGTGGTTTCGTCAAAATCCGAGGTCATTTGCAAAATGTCCATTTTTAAGGGCCTGAATTCCATAGCGACTATTCAGAATTTTCAACTGGACATATCTTATCATTTATAAAGTGAAATCTCAGTTTGTTAACTTCGTTGGAAAGATATTCACTATTAGATTCCATTATTTTTGGTTTTACTAAAATCCGGATTGTTTTGCACCCGGTACATTCAATTGAAGTTTGAAATCGAATTATCGAACTACCGCGCCATTTTCAATTCTATTTATAATTATATATAATTATTATATATTCTAACGACGACGCGTATAATATATACGTTCGATTTATATTCAAAATAAATTTCACGTCGATATTATTTAAAATAATTCATTTTAAATAATCAAAATCCGCTTAAATTGCCAAAATAAAAATTTTAAACTGGCCCAGATTTTCCGGGTTGTTACAATCTCCCCCACTTAAAACTTTTCGTCCCCGAAAAGGAACAAAGTCGAAAGTGGTTTGATTATTCAGCTCTACATTCGATCTGGCTTCCATTCTCCAACTTTTCAGTTTCTGAGAATTTTCAAAATTTCAAAAATTTGGCTAACACCCTAAATTTTTGAAAAATTTCGCCATAACCTCCCCTGCACCGGGAGCATCGGGGAATTTCAAATAGCTTCCCCGGTCCTTCAGATCTCAAAAAGAAAAAGAAAAAGCCAAGCGGCTAGCCAATAGGCTCACAAAATCATCATCACCCAAACAAAACAGGAAATTATGTAGTAAACATGTACCTATTTGTCGGGCAAACAAATTTTATTCTCTGGCTCTAGCCTCCTTGCTATGACCTGTTCAATGTTATATATGTATATGCAAGCAAACGCAACCAATTTTCAATACAGTTCAATATTTGATTCAGTTAGGCTAAATGGTTCAAAATTAGCAAACAAATGAACAAACAACACAAACATCAATCAATTAGTGAATTATCATTTGAAATTCATAATTTTGATACATAGTCAAGAATCAGATTTTTGATGCCAAATCACAACAATAGGCCCTATCTAATTTTGGTTCTCACACCAGTCAATAGGAAATATATAGAAATCACACTTTCGTCGCTCGAAAATAAATACTGGCGACAGTGCCCCATCACCAGAATTACTCCCGGGCACTAGAGGGATTCTATATCTACCCAATATATTAAAACTTCGAATACACGTTTGCAAGACATATATGCAAAATCTTTATATATCGGATTGTCCTAATCAATATAAAATAAATAATCAAATACGAATAATTGATTTAAATTTTCAAAACGAAATTTGTTTTCATTTGAAAAATATACTCTTCACACTCGTTCTAGGATACTAATGATCCTATCTCTAACGAGTCATTCCCATTGGATATTACTAATCCAATATCTGATGAATTCTTTCGTATGTTTCTAATGTGTCTTGTTCTCTAGCTTTGTAAACCAAAGCTCTGATACCACGTGTGAAGACCCGCAACCTCCCCGTAAGGGAAAGCGTCGGATAGTTCGAGAACAAACCACAGCAGAACGCATATAGAAGAACGTTTCATTGTATATTACAACAATGCATCAGATTACAAGAATATACAGAGTATAAATGAATGTTACACAGAAATATCAGAGATTTAAATTACATATACATAGCAGCGGAAAATAATACAATACACAGCTAGAAGAGATATACGGATACAAAGCTTTCCGGATACCGTTCCAGCTGTAAACCAGGATCCTGTGAATATAAATCTGCAAAACCGAAACTACTAGCTGCCCGTGTCGAAAATAGGGGCACCCAGAGTTTAGGTTAAAACAATAAACTCCAGGTCAGTCATGTGACTGGTGTGAGAACTAAAACAGTTATTAATCTTTATTTTTAAAGCTAGGTAAATCAAGGGACCACGCCGTATAACACGGAACGGGTTTCCTCCCAAGAATACCAGTGCATAAAACAACAGCGCAATGCTAAATAAAGAAAAATGAAGCTGTTATAAGACCCAGGTCCTATCACACAATGCAACGCAAGCCGGGGGATAGGGTTTTTACCTTATAACAGCCAAAGAATGCTTGATACGTTTAAAACAAATCATTTGATACTATTGTAAGTGCATAGTGTATAAAACAACTTCAAATCATAAGTATCAATCATAGGCGGCATGAGCGTCCCATGCCACTATGTCGCCATATATAGGTTTACAAATAAAACCGCAAAGTCACGTATTTGGAAATTGGATTTCCGTCTATGAACCGAGGCAAAAGATAGTCCTCAACCGATTCGAGACAATCTAGCGCATGTCTCCGGAGCAGCCGTAACTGCCCCTTGGATCGTCAGGGCCGGTCCACCGATGTGGATTATAGTGCCTGAACAATACGTTTCTCCGCCCTATGGGGCGTAAACGAGCCAACAAATGACTCCATCGGTTCGAGAACGACCGATCAATTCGAGGCGCCTCGCAACAGCAACAACCACATAAGTCAAACTCGTCAGGGCGTGTAAAACCACTGACGCCACTTCTAGCTAGAAAGAAACGCAAGTCCTCCCTGAGGTCCGTCTCCCGTTTTTGGTTCATACCGGGTGTGAAACACGCGAGGTATACGTTACACAAAGCTACGCCACAAAGGCCGTGCTTTGATCATCACCACAAGACTTTGCTTTTCAACAGAAGCCTTGATCATTTGCATCTTAGCATGCCACACAGGCAAACCATCCTATGCAACCGATATTAGTCACACAGAATGAAATCCGATGTCAGACACACAGTCCATTTACAAGTCCGTTCTGGGTCTGAACGAAACCGGAGGCACCTAGTACCCCGCATATCCATCGATCTCCAAGTACGTCTGGACGATCACTAACTGTTTCCATCTTCTTGGGTGTACAGCCCAATCAAGATCATCAGTTATCACCCAAACGACGTGAAGACCTCCGGTCTTCGACCATCGTCTTCATCTTCGACTTATCGTCGTATCAGTTATTCAGAATGGGATAAACCCGGTCTTTCCGAATAACTCGCGTATATATTATAAAAGTGTTACACAAACACAACATACGCCTCATTCCAATTCATTAGTCACTAACCGTAAATTAATCAAGAGAATAATTCCCCAAATATTAACCCCGAAGGCCGAAACCAACATCAGATCAATATCCAGAAAACCATTCTGCTTGGCTAACCGACAGTTAGTTTCTAAATTTCACGTTCAAATCTAATTAAAGATTCATTAAAACTCCACTTAGTTTTAATCATTATCTGGGTTAACGAATCAGTGTCATTTAAAAACACGATTCACGATAAACCCAAAATCACATTCCATTAATTATCGGGTTAAAGAACAAGTGTTATTTAAAACATTGTTCACGATAAACCCAAAAATCAATACCAATTCAATTCCAATTAAATATCATTTAATTGGTACACTTCATTAAATCTAAATAAAAAGATTTAATCTTTTCTCAACTGGGTTCAAGAACAGTGTTAGTGAAGACACCATTCACGACAAACCCAAATCACATTCGATATTCAATACAAGGCTCTGAATAGAAAATATATCGGCTTATATTCAATATCGAATTCTACGACTAACAAATGTCGTATTGGAAATAACGATACAAATATATATCTTTCAAATTTCCATAACAACACCTGTAATATCACGAATTCCAACATCGAAATATTCCGAAGACAATTTCGATTCAAATCCACTCCAATGCAATCATTGGAAATTTTGGTTATTTTCAAAACCATTTCAAATTCAATTTATTTATTTAAAAATAAATAGAATTATAATTCTAGTTCAAAACTAGTTCATTTCGATAAAAATCTATTTTTATCTTTTCAAATATGGAGTTTTTCATCCCAAACTTTCACAAATCATTTCTTATGATTTTACACAAATTATTACTATTTTTAATAATTTTATCAAGGCCCGTACAGTCGATTTCCAACAACGGCCATCGAACTGCACTTACAGCGACCTTTTTCGAATTTGATTTGGACGTATCTCCAAATCCAACCGTTAGATTTCAAATTTCTAACATTCATTAGAAAGCTCTTTTCGATACGAACCCAACGGTTCCGGTTTTAGGAGAATCCGACGGTCGGATCTCCCGTAATGTCCGTTCGAAATAAATGGTCGAAATTCGCGAACTGCCGCGACGCGGCGCGTTCTATTCAGGCCGATATATTATATATAATATATATAATATATATTTCGTCGATTTCTATTTAAAACGAATTATATAAATAGTTTTAAATTCGTTTCCAATTCTATTTCAACTTCTATTTCAATTCAAAGCAAAATTGAATTCTTCTTTATAAATTCGTTTTAAAATTCATTTCTATTCAATTCGAATTTCAATTCAATTTGAATTCATTTCAATTCGCTTTCAATTCCATTTGAATTCGTTTTCAATTCAATTCATTTCGAAATCGTTTTCAATCGATATAAATATCGTTCACGTCAAAATGGCGTCAATCTAATCAACACGGCTTCATAAATTTCTATTTTCAAAATAGTTGTTATTATCAAAATATTTCGTTCAACACATGACCAATCTCAATGGATGAGTACTGTCAACACATGAACTTTTATTTTATAATATTCTTTATTTTTCAAATTGGAATGAGGCCCAATCAATTACCATATAAAGTTAATTATATGGATTTTCATACAACACATGTATATAATGACATTGAAAATAATCAACCATCAACCAAAGTGCACTACACTGTATAAGCATCGAATATAGATATTCAACGCTTATAACAGCCTGTCAATCAATCGATCGACATATTTAATCAATCAGGATGAGTGAACTTCAAATTTCATCCCAACACCCGTGTGGGGTTTCAAACAATCAAACACATATTTTATTTGTGCTGTTGGGCGATGTGTAAAATTTATCGTCCCAATCAATGTCATTCAAATAGGTGTACATAAACAAACCGTCTGGTTTGTAAATGAATATTCTATTTTATTCTCTTCACGTTAAAAATTATATTTTTAACGATAAAACATTTTATTTCAACCTATGAATCTCTATTCAGTTCATTCTTTAAATAAAATGATATTTTTATTTTTCTAACTTATTTTAGAAAATTTCGGCGGCATAACGGCACGATACTAGAAACGGGACAAGGCCTAGCCTTATCCCCGGTCTAGTGAAGGCCCACGCCATTCACACATCAATCAAATCAATTTCATTTTGCAAACCACAAAATTTGGAGTAAGGGTCTAACCTAGCCTTACTCCTTCGCCTTATAACGGCGCACGTCTAATCCTAACCAATTTATCGATTTGATTTTTCACACCACCAACCACATTCAAACCAATATCGCAATCAATAACCAAACAACCAAACAAACAAGTCCATGGTCTGTGGACGATTGTGTCGGGTGCTACTAAGCACCGTCTGCATCCTAGTATATATATATATATATAACTAGAAAAGAAAACGAAAGGTGAGAAATTCTCACTTATAGCTATCCTAGCTCCACGGCTCTTCGTTGATAGAAATCTTCGTCGTTTCGCCTCCTTTCACTTTCTTTGCCCGTATCCTCTACATATGTAAAAATCACATTTTTACTTCGCTATTCAATATATAAAAATCGAATTTTTAGTTCGCTATTCAATATATAAAAATATGATTTTGACTTTGCTTTCAATATTGAAAAATATGATTTTTACCTTTTGCTTTCACATATAAAAATATGATTTTTACCTTTTGCTTTCACATATAAAAATATGATTTTTTTACCTTTTGCTTTCACATATAAAAATATGATTTTTTCTTTTAAAATCAGTTTATTATTTGCTTATAAAAACCAATTCAGTTTTTATCTTTATAAAAAATAAATCAATTCAGTTTTTTTTTTTTTACTTTAAAAAAAATAAATCAATTCAGTTTTTTTTTTTATAATACTTTTATAAAATCAGTTTTTATTTTTCTACAAATATAAAGATCTGGTTTTTCCTAATACAAAAATCTGAACTTTTGTAAATTAAAAATCTAAATTTTTATAACTTAAAAATCCTAACTTTTCAGCTTTTGAAGTTTAAATCTTTTCACTTTAAAATCTAAAAATAAAAATCAGTTTTAAAAATAAATAAAAAAGATCAGTTTTAAAAATAAATAAAAACAGTTCAGTTTTAAAAATAAATAAAAACAGTTTTAAAAATTAGAAAAAGTAAATAAAATAAAAATAAAATAGCAGGGAACTTACAGGGGGGGCTTCTCCGTTCGTCGGAGGTGCGCTCGGGTGATGGCGGCGCGTTGTGTCGTCGATGGGGGGGGGAGGCTCTGGCGCGGCGATTAGGGTTTCGAAGGGGGGGCAATGTTGCGGTTCGGTCAACAGCAGGGGGGGGGGGCGGAGAGAGAGGGGGTTGGACGGGGAAGGAGGGGAGAGGTTGCCGGAGATGGGGAAGGAGGAGGCAAGCCGACGGCACGGCGGCGTGGGGGTGACCTCCGTCGATCGATCTCTTTTTCTTTTTCTTTTTCTTTTTTTTTTTTTTTGTCTGAGAGAAGTGAGAGAGAGAGAGAGGGGAGAGGCTATTTTATATTTATTTATTATTAATTTTATTTTAATTCTCCTTTAAAGTTGACTTTCCATTCTAACACGAAATCAAACCCAACGGCTGTCGCCCCTAGCTAATTACCCCCATTCCGAACACAATGGGATATGTATCGCTGGCTGATTCGATCGTTTGAATCAGTTTCCATTAAATTTTCATTTAACTCTATATATTGAATTTTAAACGTACATTTCAAATTACCGGGGTCACATACTAACCAGAAAAATTCCAGAAAAATATTTTCTAGCTTCGTATTGACGATACGGTCCTAACAAAACTAGTTTCGTCGAATTCTGAGACCGTTTGTAAAATGGCCAATTTCCAGTCGATTAAAATCAACTGAAAATGGTCAAACGCGTTTTCCTTTGCCACGCTCACATATTGATTCGAAAAATTATGAAATTTGAAACCTAGCAATTACTCGACATCACGGACCCAACAAAAGTGGTTTCGTCAAAATCCGAGGTCATTTGCAAAATGTCCATTTTTAAGGGCCTGAATTCCATAGCGACTATTCAGAATTTTCAACTGGACATATCTTATCATTTATAAAGTGAAATCTCAGTTTGTTAACTTCGTTGGAAAGATATTCACTATTAGATTCCATTATTTTTGGTTTTACTAAAATCCGGATTGTTTTGCACCCGGTACATTCAATTGAAGTTTGAAATCGAATTATCGAACTACCGCGCCATTTTCAATTCTATTTATAATTATATATAATTATTATATATTCTAACGACGACGCGTATAATATATACGTTCGATTTATATTCAAAATAAATTTCACGTCGATATTATTTAAAATAATTCATTTTAAATAATCAAAATCCGCTTAAATTGCCAAAATAAAAATTTTAAACTGGCCCAGATTTTCCGGGTTGTTACACAAACTTCCCTACGTAACTCTCTTTCAAATCATCTCTATTCGATAATTCTTTCCTTCGAATAAGGTATATTCGATAACTCTATTCAATTTACTCTATTTGATTAACCCTTATCGATTAACTCTATTAGACTAACGCTATTGGGTTAACTCTATTGGATTAACTCTATTGGACTAACGCTATTGGACTAACGCTATTGATTTACTTGTTTCACTTAACTCCTTTTGAATAAACTATTTTCGATAACTCCTTTTACTCTATTCGAATAAACTATATTCGATTAACTCTATTTACTTTATATTCGAATAAACTATATTTGATTAACTCATTTGCTTTTAACTCTAATCGATTAACTCCATCTGGTTAACTCTAACTGGTTTAACTCTAACTGGTTAACTCTAATTGATTAACTCCATCTGGTTAACTCCAACTGGTTAACTCTAATTCTATTCACTTTACTCCTGTCGAATAAACTATATTCGATAACTCCTCTATCTCTATTCGAATAAACTATATTCGATTTATTCCTTTAACTCCATTTAACTCTATTTGAATAACTAATATTCGATAACTCTATTTAACTCTTCTTCGAATAACTAATATTCGATAACTCCTTTTACTTTATTTGAATTACTAATATTCGATTAACTCAATTGATTCTATTCGAATAAACTACATTCGATTAACCCCTTTATTTTAACTCTATTCGATTAATTCTAACTGGTTAACTCTTATTCGAATAACAAATATTCGATTAACTCTATTCAGCTAACTCAACTCGACTAACCCCTTTTCGAATAAACTATTCATTTATAAAGATTTACTTTTAGTAACGGTTCTCCACTTTACGAATGATTTCCTTTTTAGTAACGTTTTCCTTTTTATAACATCCTATTTGGTTATAAACAAATTTCGTTTCTATAGCTCTATTTATTTTCTAAATATTTCCTTTTTATAAAATCTCCTATGATTGTTATAAATATTATCTCTTTTATAAAATCCTTTGATTTTATAAATAATCTACTTTCAATATTCATTTTGAAAATTCCCCTTTCACTATTTCGGTATGTTATGGTATTCAACATATTGAATCACGATGATCAATATCGTTCAAAGACATATAATCGACAACAGATTATATATCACATCATATATCACAATATATGAAAAACAATAAAATAACTGTTGAGGAATCCAGTTGGATTCCTCTAACCTGTTTCCCTGCATCACAGATGTTAAACAATATAGATAACATCACTTTCAGTTCTGTAATAACCCGGAAAATCTGAGCCAGTTTAAAATTTTTATTTTGGCAATTATAGCTAATTTGAATATTTAAAATAGAATATTTTAAATAATATCGGCGAGAAAATTTATTTTGAATATAATTAGAACGTATATATTATATACGCCGTCGTTAGAATATAAATATTTATATATAATTATAAATAGAATTGAAAATGGCGCGGTAGTTCGATAATTCGATTTCAAACTTCAATTGAATGTACCGGGTGCAAAACAATCCGGATTTTAGTGAAACAAAAAATAATAGGATCTAATTGATAATATCTTTCCAACGAATCCGAATAATCAAAATTTCATAGCAGGAATCAAAAGATATGTCCAGTTGAAAATTCTGAATAGTCGCTATGGAATTCAGGCCCTTAAAAATGGACATTTTGCAAATGACCTCGGATTTCGACGAAACCACTTTTGTTGGGTCCGTGATGTCAAACTATTGCTAGGTTTCAAATTTCATAATTTTTCGAATCAATATGTGAGCGTGGCAAAGGAAAACGTGTTTTGACCATTTCAGTCGATTTTAATCGACTGGAAAATAGCCATTTTTCCAACGGTCTCAGAATTCGACGAAACTAGTTTTGTTAGGACCGTATCGTCAATACGAAGCTAGAAAATATTTTTCCGGAATTTTTCTAATTAGTATGTGACCCCGGTAATTTGAAATGTACGTTTAAAATTCAATATAGTGATTTAAATGTAAATTTAACGGAAACTGATTCAAACGATCGAATCAAACTGCGATACATATCTCATTGTGTCCGGGATGGGGGTAATACGCTGGGGACGACAGTCGTTGGGGTTGATTTCGCGTTCGAATGGAAAAGTCAACCATTTGAAAGATAAAATAATTAAATATTAATATATATATATATATATATTTCCCACCCCTTATTCTCTCTCTCTCTCCCCTCCCAAAATAAAAAAAAATTCCGTCAGCCCTAAACCCCCCCAAATCGCGCCCTCAGCCCCTCCGCTCGTCGTCGAACCACCCTCCGTCACCCCAGCCTGACGCGCCACCACCCACCACGGTCGTCCCCTGCCCCTCTTCGTCCCTCTTCTCTCTCCTCTCTCTTTCCCTCCTCAAATCCCGAGCCACCACCCAATTAAGCCACCCGCCGCCTGTCAGACCACCCCACCCCACTAACGACATGTTGCGCCCCCTTGGCCACCTCCTCAGCCCAGCGCCGACGCCCCAAGCCCAGAAACCCACCGCCTTCCACCTGAATCCCCCTCTGTCGCAGCCACCTCCTGCTCGAGCCCCCTTCTTCCTGTTCGAGACCAGCGAACGATAAACCTCGAGTCCCCCTTCAATGAAAAACTGAAAACCGTGAGTTTTACTTTTTATTATTGTTTATTTACTTTGAATATAATTTTCAGATTTTTAAGTATTTAAAGTTCAGGTCTTTGTATATTTAAAGTAGAGGTCTTTATGAATTTGAAGTCAAGATTTTTAGTGATTTAAAATTTCGATCTTTATGTATTATGACACAGGATAAAAATGTGGTTTTGAAAATATAAAGTCACAAGGTTTTTGAAAATAAAATTAGCATAAAAGTTGGATTTTTATATATTGAACAGCATAGTAAAAATTCGATTTTTATATATTGAATAACGGAATAAAAATTCGATTTTTAAATGTAAGAGGCGATTATAAAAATATGATTTTTATATTTTTAAAGTATTAAAAATATAATCTTTATAGGATAGAGAATATAAAAATATCATCTTTATATGTGTAGAAGAATAAAAATGAGATTTTTATAAAGATGAAATCTTTAAATTTGAAAAGGCGTTGTAAAATATAACCTTTGCTTTAAAAATAGGAATATAAATATGTGCATTTTATATGTGTAGCGAACACGGACAACGCCAATAACAAAAGGAAGCACGACGAAGATTTTCTACCTAAGAAGAGTCAAGGTGTTTGGATAGCTATTGGTGAGAACTTCTCACTCTAAAATTCTTTTTCTAGTTATATATATATATATATACTAGGATGTAGACGGTGTTTAGTAGCACCCGACACCCGTCATCCACAGACCATGGATGGCTTGTTTGTTAAATTGTTTGATTGTGTAGTTGGTTAGGTTATTGGTTTGAATTGAATTATTTGGTGAATTGAAATTGATTTGATTGATGTGTGAATGGCGTGGGCCTTCACTAGACCGGGGATAAGGCTAGGCCTTGTCCCGTTTCTAGTATCGTGCCGTTATGCCGCCGAAATTTTCTAAAATATGTTAGAAAAATAGAAGTAATCATTTATTGAATAAATGAACTGAATAGAAATTCAAGTGTTAAAATAAAATAGTTTGATCGTTAAAAATATAATTTTTAACGTGAAAGTGAATAAAATAAAATATTCATTTACAGACCAGACGGTTTGTTTATGTACACCTATTTGAATGACATTGATTGGGTCGATAAATTTTACACATCGCCCAACTGCACAAATAAAATCTGTGTTTGATTGTTTGAAACCCCACATGGGTGTTTGGATGAAATATGAAGTTCACTCATCCTGATTGATTAAATATGTCGATCGATAGATTGACAGGCTGTTATAAGCGTTATATATCTATATTTGATGCTTATACAGTGTAGTGCACTTTGGTTGATGGTTGATTATTTTTCAATGCTATTATATACGTGTGATGTATGAAAATCCATATAATTAACATTATATGGTGATTGATTGGGCCTCATTCCAATTTAGAAAATAAAGAATATTATAATATAAAGGTTCATGTGTTGACTGTACTCATTCGTGAGATTAGTCATGTGTTGAACGAAATATTTTTATAATAAAATTTACATCTTTATAATATAAAGTAAAGGTTCATGTGTTGACTGTACTCATTCGTGAGATTAGTCATGTGTTGAACGAAATATTTTTATAATAAAATTTACATCTTTATAATATAAAATAAAGGTTCATGTGTTGACTGTACTCATCCGTTGAGATTAGTCATGTGTTGAACGAAATATTTTTATAATAAAATTTACATCTTTATAATATAAAGTAAAGGTTCATGTGTTGACTGTACTCATCCGTTGAGATTAGTCATGTGTTGAACGAAATATTTTAATAATAAAATTTACATCTTTATAATATAAAGTAAAGGTTCATGTGTTGACTGTACTCATCCGTTGAGATTAGTCATGTATTGAACGAAATATTTTAATAATAAAATTTACATCTTTATAATATAAAGTAAAGGTTCATGTGTTGACTGTACTCGTCCATTGAGATTAGTCATGTGTTGAACGAAATATTTTGATAATAACAAATATTTTGAAATAGAATATTTGAAAATAGAAATATATGAAGCCGTGTTGATTAGATTGACGCCATTTTGACGTGAACGATATTTATATCGATGTTGATCATTTTAAAATGATGTTGAAAAGTGATTTCGAAATCGAATATTTTGAAATGAATTGAATATATAACGATTTCGAAATGAATTGAATATATAACGATTTCGAAATGAATTGAATATATAACGATTTCGAAATGAATTGAATATATAACGATTTCGAAATGAATTGAATATATAACGATTTCAAAATGAATTGAATATATAACGATTTCGAAATGAATTGAATATATAATGATTTCGAAATGAATTGAATATATAACGATTTCGAAATGAATAGAATATATAACGATTTCGAAATGAATTGAATATATAACGATTTCGAAATGAATTGAATATATAACGATTTCGAAATGAATTGAATATATAACGATTTCGAAATGAATTGAATATATAACGATTTCGAAATGAATTGAATATATAACGATTTCGAAATGAATTGAATATATAGAGATTTCGAAATGAATTGAATATACAAAGATTTAGAAATGAATTTGAATCGAATAGAAAACCAATTTGAATTGAATCGAATTGAAAACGAATTCAAATTGAATAGAAAGCGAATTGAAACGAATTCAAATTGAATTGAAATTTGAATTAAATAGAAATGAATTTTAAAACGAATTTTTAAAGAAAAATTCAATTTTGCTTTGGATTGAAATAGAAGTTGAAATGGTTCTTGAAACGAATTTAAAACTATTTATATAATTCGTTTTAAATAGAAATCGACGAAATATATATTATATATATAATATAATGGCCTGAATAGAACGCGCCGCGCCGCGGCAGTTCGTGAATTTCGACCATTTATTTCAAACGGACATTACGGGAGATCCGACCATCGGATTCTCCTAAAACCGGAACCGTTGGGTTCGTATCGAAAAGAGCTTTCTAACGAATATTAGAAATTCAAAATCTAACGGTTGGATTTGGAGATACGTCCAAATCAAATTCGAAAAAGGTCGCTGTAAGTGCAGTTCGATGGCCATTGTTGGAAATCGACTGTACGGGCCTTGATAAAATTATTAAAAATATCAATAATTTGTGTAAAATCATAAGAAATGATTTGGGAAAATTTGGGATGAAAAACTCCATATTTGAAAAGATAAAAATAGACTTTTATCGAAATGAACTATATTGAACTAAGTTTAAAACCCGATTTGTTTTTAAATAAATAAATTAGATTTAAAAAGGGGTTTTAAATAATCGGAATTCCTAATATATTTGATTTGAATTGAACTAGAATTGATTTGTGGGTTTATCGTGAACTGTGTTTTAAACAACACTAGTTCTTTAACCCGATGATAAATAGAATGTGATTTGGGTTTGTCGTGAACTGTGTTTTAAATAACACCTAGTTCTTTAACCCAATAAAAGGAGTTTTAACGAATCTGCAATTAGATTGAAATGTGAATTTACAATCTAAATTATCAAATTTAGAATTGAGCGAGAATAGAGCATCGCCAGTTTTGCTCCAAAGCGATAGTTAAATCTTTAATTAGATTTGAACATGAAATGGTAATTAATTTTACCGATAACACCACGGTGTTAGATATGGAGTATTACCAGTTTTGCTTCATGGGATGAATAGGTTGGGATTGGGAAATAAAATAAATAATTACTTCGTTACGGTTCGCTAATCTCGACTAGTTGGAAAAACCATAATTTGGTTTTAAATGACATCCAAAGGAAGATTACAGGATAAATTTTAAAGAATTTATCTTGGATAAAATTAATGGGAACCTTTCCCTAAGAATGTGGAATTTAGAAACTAGCTGTAGGTTGGCTCAGAAAAATGGTTTCCTGGGTATTGATCTGATGTTGGTTTCGGCCTTCGGGGTTAATGTTTGGGAAATTGTTCTCTTGCTAATTTGCGGTTAGTGACTAATGAATTGGAATGAGGCGTATGCTGTGTTTGTGTAACATTTGTTTTCAATATACGCGGGTTGTTCGGAAAGACCGGGTTTACACCCATTCTGAATAACCGATTCGACGATATGTCGAAGATGAAGACGGTGGTCGAAGACCGGAAGTCTTCACATCGTTTGGGCATCCTGATTGGGCTGTACACCTAAGAGGATGGAAATAGTTGGTGGTTGTCCAGACGTACTTGGAGATGGATGGATATGCGAGGAAAGTGCCTCCGGTTTCGTTCAGACCCAGAACGGACTTGTAAATGGATTGTGTGTCTGACATTGGATTTTATTCTGTGTTGATTGATTTCTATTAAATATACATCTGTTTGGCGGCGGAGAATTTATTCTTTTGCTTAACGCCCTTCTCTGAGACGTACGAGCTCAGAGGTTGTATATCGATGGACATCAGTCGCATGGCATGAATTGCCTGTGTGGCACGCTGAGATGCAATGATCAAGGCTTCTGTTGAAAAGCAAAGTCTTGTGGTTGATGATCAAAGCATGGCCTTTGTGGCGTAGCTTTGTGTATAGCGTGTATTCGCGAGCCTCACACCTCGGTATGAGTTAAAAACGGGATACGGACTGCAGGGAGAGCACGACGTTTCTTTCTAGCTTTGGTGGTGTCAGTGACTTACCAGCCCTGACATATATATACTTTTCACCTTTGTGGTTGTTGGATGAGGCGCCTCGATTATAGGTCTGTAAGGACCGGGAAACGTGTGTTCAGGCATAATTAATCCTCTAACGTAAGTGAGGACCGGCCCTGAAGATCCAAGGGTTACCCAGTGTGCGTAGTCCTGAGGCATTTGCTAGAGTGTCTCGAACGCGGAGAGGAGCTTGCCCCTTGCCTCGACTCATGACGGAAATCCAATTTCCAATACGTGGATTGCGGTTTTAATTGTAGAACTAGTATGGCGACATGATATATGGTACCCATGCCGTCTATGATTTATATTTATGATTGAAATGTTTTGACACTATACACATATTAGAGTATCAAATGATTTGTTTTAAACGTACCAAGCATGTTTGGCTATTATAAGGGAAAACCCTATCCTCCGGCTTGCGTTGCATTGTGTGATGGGACCTGGGTCTTATAATAGCTTCATTTTTCGAAAAAGCATTGCGCTGTTTATTCTATGCACTGATATTCTTGGGAGGAAACCCGTTCCGTGTTATACGGCGTGGTCCCTTGAATCACTCTCTTTTAAAGTAAAGTTTTAAATAACTGTTTTAGTTCTCACACCAGTCACATGACTGACCTGGAGTTTATTGTTGTAACCTAAACTCTGGGTGCCCCTATTTTCCGCACGGGCAGCTAGTAGTTTTGGTTTTGCAGATTTATATTCACGGGATCCTGGTTTACAGCTGGAATGATATCCGAAAAGCTCTGTATCCGTATATCACCTTCAGTTGTGCTTTGTATTATTTTTCCGCTGCTATGTAATTTATTGTAATCTCTGATATTTATTGAATGTAATTTATTCATTATACTCTGTATGTTCTTGTAATCTGATGCATTGTTGTAATATACAATGAAATGTTCTTCTGTTTGTGTTCTGATTTGTCATGTTCTCAACGTTCAGGGGTTTCGAACGGTCTAGATCGGTTTAACGACTGATTCAGATCGAGCGAAATTCCCGGCCATCACATTTGGTATCAGAGCTTTGGTTTACAGAGCTCGAGAACAAGACACATTAGAACCATACGAAAGAATTCATCAGATATTGGATTAGTAATATCCAATTAGAATGACTCGTTAGAGATAGGATCAGTAGTATCCTAGAACGAGTGTGAAGAGTATATATTTTTTAATTGAAAACAATTTTGTTTTGAAATTTAAACCATTTTAAAACGTATTTGACTATTTATTTATTTTGAATATGGACAATCGAGTATATAAAGATTTCGCGTATACGCGTCATGAACGTATATTCGAAGTTTTAATATATTGGATAGATATAGAATCATACTCTAGTGGCCCGAAGATGATTCTAATGATTGACTAGTTGTCATTAGTATTCATGTTCGAGTAACGAAGGTGTGATATCGATATATTTCCATTAGACTGGTGTGAGAACCAAAACTTATATAGTTAGAACACATTGTTGTGAATTGGCATCAAAACATGATTTTTTGTATATGTATCGAATTATGAATTTGAAACTCTAATTCACTAATTGATTGATGTTTGTATTGTTTGTTTAGTTGTTTGCTAATTTTTAACCATTAAACCTAATTGGATCACATATTGATTTGTATTGAAAATTGGTCGCATTTGCTTGCATATACATATACTTACATTGAACAGGTCATAGCAAGGAGGCTAGAGCCAGAGAATAAAATTTGTTTGCCCGACAAATAGGTACATGCTTACTACATAATTTCCTGTTTTGTTTGGGTGATGATGATTTTGTGAGCCTATTGGCTAGCCGCTTGGCTTTTTCTTTTTCTTTTTGAGATCTGAAGGACCGGGGAAGCTATAAGAAATTCCCCGATGCTCCCGGTGCAGGGGAGGTTATGGCGAAATTTTTCAAAAATTTAGGGTGTTAGCCAAATTTTTGAAATTTTGAAAATTCTCAAAAACTGAAAAGTTGGAGAATGGAAGCCAGATCGAATGTAGAGCTTAATAATCAAACCACTTTCGACTTTGTTCCTTTTCGGGGACGAAAAGTTTTTAGTGGGGGAGATTGTAATAACCCGGAAAATCTGAGCCAGTTTAAAATTTTTATTTTGGCAATTATAGCTAATTTGAATATTTAAAATAGATTATTTTAAATAATATCGACGAGAAAATTTATTTTGAATATAATTAGAACGTATATATTATATACGCCGTCGTTAGAATATAAATATTTATATATAATTATAAATAGAATTGAAAATGGCGCGGTAGTTCGATAATTCGATTTCAAACTTCAATTGAATGTACCGGGTGCAAAACAATCCGGATTTTAGTGAAACAAAAAATAATAGGATCTAATTGATAATATCTTTCCAACGAATCCGAATAATCAAAATTTCATAGCAGGAATCAAAAGATATGTCCAGTTGAAAATTCTGAATAGTCGCTATGGAATTCAGGCCCTTAAAAATGGACATTTTGCAAATGACCTCGGATTTCGACGAAACCACTTTTGTTGGGTCCGTGATGTCAAACTATTGCTAGGTTTCAAATTTCATAATTTTTCGAATCAATATGTGAGCGTGGCAAAGGAAAACGTGTTTTGACCATTTCAGTCGATTTTAATCGACTGGAAAATAGCCATTTTTCCAACGGTCTCAGAATTCGACGAAACTAGTTTTGTTAGGACCGTATCGTCAATACGAAGCTAGAAAATATTTTTCCGGAATTTTTCTAATTAGTATGTGACCCCGGTAATTTGAAATGTACGTTTAAAATTCAATATAGTGATTTAAATGTAAATTTAACGGAAACTGATTCAAACGATCGAATCAAACTGCGATACATATCTCATTGTGTCCGGGATGGGGGTAATACACTGAGGACGACAGTCGTTGGGGTTGATTTCGCGTTCGAATGGAAAAGTCAACCATTTGAAAGATAAAATAATTAAATATTAATATATATATATATATTTCCCACCCCTTATTCTCTCTCTCTCCCCTCCGAAAATTAAAAAAAAATTCCGTCAGCCCTAAACCCCCCCCCCAAATCGCGCCCTCAGCCCCTCCGCTCGTCGTCGAACCACCCTCCGTCACCCCAGCCTGACGCGCCGCCACCCACCACGGTCGTCCCCTGCCCCTCTTCGTCCCTCTTCTCTCTCCTCTCTCTTTCCCTCCTCAAATCCCGAGCCACCACCCAATTAAGCCACCCGCCGCCTGTCAGACCACCCCACCCCACTAACGACATGTTGCGCCCCCTTGGCCACCTCCTCAGCCCAGCGCCGACGCCCCAAGCCCAGAAACCCACCGCCTTCCACCTGAATCCCCCTCTGTCGCAGCCACCTCCTGCTCGAGCCCCCTTCTTCCTGTTCGAGACCAGCGAACGATAAACCTCGAGTTCCCCTTCAATGAAAAACTGAAAACCGTGAGTTTTACTTTTTATTATTGTTTATTTACTTTGAATATAATTTTCAAATTTTTAAGTATTTAAAGTTCAGATCTTTGTATATTTAAAGTAGAGGTCTTTATGAATTTGAAGTCAAGATTTTTAGTGATTTAAAATTTCGATCTTTATGTATTATGACATAGGATAAAAATGTGGTTTTGATAATATAAAGTCACAAGATTTTTGAAAATAAAATTAGCATAAAAGTTGGATTTTTATATATTGAACAGCATAGTAAAAATTCGATTTTTATATATTGAATAACGGAATAAAAATTCGATTTTTAAATGTAAGAGGCGATTATAAAAATATGATTTTTATATTTTTAAAGTATTAAAAATATAATCTTTATAGGATAGAGAATATAAAAATATCATCTTTATATGTGTAGAAGAATAAAAATGAGATTTTTATAAAGATGAAATCTTTAAATTTGAAAAGGCGTTGTAAAATATAACCTTTGCTTTAAAAATAGGAATATAAATATGTGCATTTTATATGTGTAGCGAACACGGACAACGCCAATAACAAAAGGAAGCACGACGAAGATTTTCTACCTAAGAAGAGTCAAGGTGTTTGGATAGCTATTGGTGAGAACTTCTCACTCTAAAATTCTTTTTCTAGTTATATATATATATACTAGGATGTAGACGGTGTTTAGTAGCACCCGACACCCGTCATCCACGGACCATGGATGGCTTGTTTGTTAAATTGTTTGATTGTGTTGTTGGTTAGGTTATTGGTTTGAATTGAATTATTTGGTGAATTGAAATTGATTTGATTGATGTGTGAATGGCGTGGGCCTTCACTAGACCGGGGATAAGGCTAGGCCTTGTCCCGTTTCTAGTATCGTGTCGTTATGCCGCCGAAATTTTCTAAAATATGTTAGAAAAATAGAAGTAATCATTTATTGAATAAATGAACTGAATAGAAATTCAAGTGTTAAAATAAAATAGTTTGATCGTTAAAAATATAATTTTTAACGTGAAAGTGAATAAAATAAAATATTCATTTACAGACCAGACGGTTTGTTTATGTATACCTATTTGAATGACATTGATTGGGTCGATAAATTTTACACATCGCCCAACTACACAAATAAAATCTGTGTTTGATTGTTTGAAACCCCACACGGGTGTTTGGATGAAATATGAAGTTCACTCATCCTGATTGATTAAATATGTCGATCGATAGATTGACAGGCTGTTATAAGCGTTATATATCTATATTTGATGCTTATACAGTGTAGTGCACTTTGGTTGATGGTTGATTATTTTTCAATGCTATTATATACGTGTGATGTATGAAATTCCATATAATTAACATTATATGGTGATTGATTGGGCCTCATTCCAATTTAGAAAATAAAGAATATTATAATATAAAGGTTCATGTGTTGACTGTACTCATTCGTGAGATTAGTCATGTGTTGAACGAAATATTTTTATAATAAAATTTACATCTTTATAATATAAAGTAAAGGTTCATGTGTTGACTGTACTCATTCGTGAGATTAGTCATGTGTTGAACGAAATATTTTTATAATAAAATTTACATCTTTATAATATAAAATAAAGGTTCATGTGTTGACTGTACTCATCCGTTGAGATTAGTCATGTGTTGAACGAAATATTTTTATAATAAAATTTACATCTTTATAATATAAAGTAAAGGTTCATGTGTTGACTGTACTCATCCGTTGAGATTAGTCATGTGTTGAACGAAATATTTTAATAATAAAATTTACATCTTTATAATATAAAGTAAAGGTTCATGTGTTGACTGTACTCATCCGTTGAGATTAGTCATGTATTGAACGAAATATTTTAATAATAAAATTTACATCTTTATAATATAAAGTAAAGGTTCATGTGTTGACTGTACTCATCCGTTGAGATTAGTCATGTGTTGAACGAAATATTTTGATAATAACAAATATTTTGAAATAGAATATTTGAAAATAGAAATATATGAAGCCGTGTTGATTAGATTGACGCCATTTTGACGTGAACGATATTTATATCGATGTTGATCATTTTAAAATGATGTTGAAAAGTGATTTCGAAATCGAATATTTTGAAATGAATTGAATATATAACGATTTCGAAATGAATTGAATATATAACGATTTCGAAATGAATTGAATATATAACGATTTCGAAATGAATTGAATATATAACGATTTCGAAATGAATTGAATATATAACGATTTCAAAATGAATTGAATATATAACGATTTCGAAATGAATTGAATATATAACGATTTCGAAATGAATAGAATATATAACGATTTCGAAATGAATTGAATATATAACGATTTCGAAATGAATTGAATATATAACGATTTCGAAATGAATTGAATATATAACGATTTCGAAATGAATTGAATATATAACGATTTCGAAATGAATTGAATATACAAAGATTTAGAAATAAATTTGAATCGAATAGAAAACCAATTTGAGTTGAATCGAATTGAAAACGAATTCAAATTGAATTGAAATTTGAATTAAATAGAAATGAATTTTAAAACGAATTTTTAAAGAAAAATTCAATTTTGCTTTGGATTGAAATAGAAGTTGAAATGGTTCTTGAAACGAATTTAAAACTATTTATATAATTCGTTTTAAATAGAAATCGACGAAATATATATTATATATATTATATATATAATATAATGGCCTGAATAGAACGCGCCGCGCCGTGGCAGTTCGTGAATTTCGACCATTTATTTCAAACGGACATTACGGGAGATCCGACCGTCGGATTCTCCTAAAACCGGAACCGTTGGGTTCGTATCGAAAAGAGCTTTCTAACGAATATTAGAAATTCAAAATCTAACGGTTGGATTTGGAGATACGTCCAAATCAAATTCGAAAAAGGTCGCTGTAAGTGCAGTTCGATGGCCATTGTTGGAAATCGACTGTACGGGCCTTGATAAAATTATTAAAAATATCAATAATTTGTGTAAAATCATAAGAATTGATTTGGGAAAATTTGGGATGAAAAACTCCATATTTGAAAAGATAAAAATAGACTTTTATCGAAATGAACTATATTGAACTAAGTTTAAAACCCGATTTGTTTTTAAATAAATAAATTAGATTTAAAAAGGGGTTTTAAATAATCGGAATTCCTAATATATTTGATTTGAATTGAACTAGAATTGATTTGTGGGTTTATCGTGAACTGTGTTTTAAACAACACTAGTTCTTTAACCCGATGATAAATAGAATGTGATTTGGGTTTGTCGTGAACTGTGTTTTAAATAACACCTAGTTCTTTAACCCAATAAAAGGAGTTTTAACGAATCTGCAATTAGATTGAAATGTGAATTTACAATCTAAATTATCAAATTTAGAATTGAGTGAGAATAGAGCATCGCCAGTTTTGCTCCAAAGCGATAGTTAAATCTTTAATTAGATTTGAACATGAAATGGTAATTAATTTTACCGATAACACCACGGTGTTAGATATGGAGTATTACCAGTTTTGCTTCATGGGATGAATAGGTTGGGATTGGGAAATAAAATAAATAATTACTTCGTTACGGTTCGCTAATCTCGACTAGTTGGAAAAACCATAATTTGGTTTTAAATGACATCCAAAGGAAGATTACAGGATAAATTTTAAAGAATTTATCTTGGATAAAATTAATGGGAACCTTTCCCTAAGAATGTGGAATTTAGAAACTAGCTGTAGGTTGGCTCAGAAAAATGGTTTCCTGGGTATTGATCTGATGTTGGTTTCGGCCTTCGGGGTTAATGTTTGGGAAATTGTTCTCTTGCTAATTTGCGGTTAGTGACTAATGAATTGGAATGAGGCGTATGTTGTGTTTGTGTAACATTTGTTTTCAATATACGCGGGTTGTTCAGAAAGACCGGGTTTACACCCATTCTGAATAACCGATTCGACGATATGTCGAAGATGAAGACGGTGGTCGAAGACCGGAAGTCTTCACATCGTTTGGGCAATTACTGACGATCCTGATTGGGATGTACACCTAAGAGGATGGAAATAGTTGGTGGTCGTCCAGACGTACTTGGAGATGGATGGATATGCGAGGAAAGTGCCTCCGGTTTCGTTCAGACCCAGAACGGACTTGTAAATGGATTGTGTGTCTGACATTGGATTTTATTCTGTGTTGATTGATTTCTATTAAATATACATCTGTTTGGCGGCGGAGAATTTATTCTTTTGCTTAACGCCCTTCTCTGAGACGTACGAGCTCAGAGGTTGTATATCGATGGACATCAGTCGCATGGCATGAATTGCCTGTGTGGCACGCTGAGATGCAATGATCAAGGCTTCTGTTGAAAAGCAAAGTCTTGTGGTTGATGATCAAAGCATGGCCTTTGTGGCGTAGCTTTGTGTATAGCGTGTATTCGCGAGCCTCACACCTCGGTATGAGTTAAAAACGGGATACGGACTGCAGGGAGAGCACGACGTTTCTTTCTAGCTTTGGTAGTGTCAGTGACTTACCAGCCCTGACATATATATACTTTTCACCTTTGTGGTTGTTGGATGAGGCGCCTCGATTATAGGTCTGTAAGGACCGGGAAACGTGTGTTCAGGCATAATTAATCCTCTAACGTAAGTGAGGACCGGCCCTGAAGATCCAAGGGTTACCCAGTGTGCGTAGTCCTGAGGCATTTGCTAGAGTGTCTCGAACGCGGAGAGGAGCTTGCCCCTTGCCTCGACTCATGACGGAAATCCAATTTCCAATATGTGGACTGCGGTTTTAATTGTAGAACTAGTATGGCGACATGATATATGGTACCCATGCCGTCTATGATTTATATTTATGATTGAAATGTTTTGACACTATACACATATTAGAGTATCAAATGATTTGTTTTAAACGTACCAAGCATGTTTGGCTATTATAAGGGAAAACCCTATCCTCCGGCTTGCGTTGCATTGTGTGATGGGACTTGGGTCTTATAATAGCTTCATTTTTCGAAAAAGCATTGCGCTGTTTATTCTATGCACTGATATTCTTGGGAGGAAACCCGTTCCGTGTTATACGGCGTGGTCCCTTGAATCACTCTCTTTTAAAGTAAAGTTTTAAATAACTGTTTTAGTTCTAACACCAGTCACATGACTGACCTGGAGTTTATTGTTTTAACCTAAACTCTGAGTGCCCCTATTTTCCGCACGGGCAGCTAGTAGTTTTGGTTTTGCAGATTTATATTCACAGGATCCTGGTTTACAGCTGGAATGATATCCGGAAAGCTCTGTATCCGTATATCACCTTCAGTTGTGCTTTGTATTATTTTTCCGCTGCTATGTAATTTATTGTAATCTCTGATATTTATTGAATGTAATTTATTCATTATACTCTGTATATTCTTGTAATCTGATGCATTGTTGTAATATACAATGAAATGTTCTTCTGTTTGTGTTCTGATTTGTCATGTTCTCAACGTTCAGGGGTTTTGAACGGTCTAGATCGGTTTAACGACTGATTCAGATCGAGCGAAATTCCCGGCCGTCACAAGTTCCATATGATATATTCTGTTAAACAGAATCAAAAATAGAAATTCAACTAACTGACTAGCAGTTCAATCAAACAATCAACACAAAGTCAATCAACCAATATTTAACATTTTTAAAAATACAATATGAAATTATAAACTGTTCAGAGTTAGTGAGATTTACTCACATTGGCAGTTCATCGTTAAAGAACGATAAACTGTTATTTGATTTGAATCAAACAATTTATTTCGCCATAAATTCAAACGAGCCCCAATCCACTTCTAGTCAGCTTCATTGTGAAGCTCTCGTCTACGGTTCGAAATTCTGACCATATATGATAAAGTTACGACTCTTTAAAGTTACTGTACTATTTAGATTTAAAAATAAAAATAAATTATTAAATCTATGGGCCTTCACCTTATTTCCTTCTATCCGACCCATTACCACTTCAAAGCCCAACCGCTCCTTTTGCTTTCTTCCCCGTTCACGTGTACTCCTCCCACTCCAGTAACCCATTTCCATTGCCACGACTTCAGCCACCAACCGCTCCTCCATCTTCCCACCGTCTTCAAAACAAACACCACCGAACAACTCCACTCCCCGAGCCCTTCCACCTCATCACCAATGCAACCAACTCGCACGCGTATAGTAAAACACGATCCTCCTCCTGATATGGTGCTCCTCAATACAGGCATCGACGTCAAAACTCATGGAATCCACCCAAAAATTCCGGTGAGATCGTAAACGACATGCTAAAACCAAAAACCATCATCAAATCGCGGATTAAAGCTTCAATCATTCAATTACTGGAACCCTAACTACACGCTGTACCAAAACAGCGAACCAAATATGCATCGAGTCCAGTAAAATGCATCTAGGGAGGTAGAGCAACATCGCAGCAACCTAATTATACAAGTTTGGAAATTTAAGGAATTTCTTTTTGATTGTTTTGAATTTTTGAACTTTTGTTTTTGCTGTGGAAGAAAACTGGCGGCTACAACCAATTTTAACCAGAAAGAAAATTGTGTTTAGGTTTAGAAAGTTAAGGAGTATATATATAGGTAAATTATATTATTTTATATTCGATTAAAATATTAATTTCTAAGCAAACGCTATTTTTATTTGTCCTCTAAAATTCCTGTGACCACATACGATACCCAAAAATCATGAAACTGGACATGCAGCTACTGTATGGCATTACGGTCCCAACAAAACTGGTTTCGTCGAATTCCGACTCCGTTTGTTCATACAACGTATTTTTAATCGTCGAAATACTGACTGTTTCTTGCTCTAAAAATCCGTACGACCACATAGTGACTCTAAAAATCACGAAACTGGAAATCTAACAATAATTTGACATTACGAATCCAACGAAATTGGTTTTGTCGAATTCTGAGGTCGTATGAAAAACTATCTATTTTTAAAGCTCTAGATGACCCATTTAAATATATAAATATATTTAAATATTATTAAATTAAATATAAATAGATTTATATTATCGTATATCTTCACATATGATATCGTACAGCTCCAGAATATTCCTATATGGATTTACAACTCGATATCACATCGTCAGAGTTATATCGATGTTCGATTTCTATTTAAATCCTTATATAAAATATACTTAAATCCTTATGGTCAGGACGCTGCATTTCTGAGAATTTGATTCGGACATAACTCAAAATCTACATGACGAAATCCCGATATTTCTCTTCCACTAGAAAGATATACTCCACCAGCTCCACACGTATCTTGTTTCACAGAAATCCGGCTTAAAACAAATCCTGTACATTCAGTTGAAGTTCGAATCGCCAATTTACGAACTGCAGCGCCATTTCGAGCTCGATTTTAATTATATTCAAATTCTATGTTCGAACTGTCATTTATATATTATATTCGTTATTCAAATTCAATTCCAAGCTGAATTTAAATATCACAGATGATCCGGTTCACACCATATTGTCATTTCAGCCAATTCTGATTATTTCAGAATTAAATATATTATTTAATTTATTATTTTAATTAAATATTCATCATTATTTAATTCCACGACCATTTAATTCACTATATCACTATTAATATAATTAAATAAATTAATTATAATACCTCTGCCAATGCGGGTCATTACACAAACAATCATGGTTTGTAAAATAAATGGTGTTAGGGGCTACTAAGCCTCGTCTATAACCTTGTATATAATTAACTGTAAAATAATTAGAGTGATAAGGAGTTCTCACGTTGGTTTCCACTCCGTTAATCTTTATTTGACGAATTAATATCGTTTAGATTTTAATTTTCCTCAAATTCCGAGTTGCTCTAGATTTGTTCAAGTCAGTTCCGTGTTGTAGATATGGAATTTAAGATTACAACGCTTTTAGTTTCACTCCATTCTGATTTGATTTGAGAATGTTACGATAATTCAAACATTCGATTACAATTTAAAATACTTGTAATATAATTAATTTTATAAACCTTTCTCTATCACCTTAACATAAATTTAGGCCACACTAATTTTCTTTGCTCCTGATGTCTTCTTTCTCCTCCAGTAACTACGAACCCATCCTCGTCTTCAAACCCTTCGCGACGCACACATCCCCGAGCCCTGTGACCACGATCGGCCATCACCCTTCAACTCGTCAGAGCGCCAGCTCCCTCCGCCGCCAACCACTCGCAGTTCACCGCCCCAAACGTGCCAGAATTTGACTTTGAACTTCGGCTCTTTGTAGCCAAAATCCGAGATACTCACCCAATAAAAATCGATCATACCTGTTCACAACGAAGATCTCACCTAGCTCTAGAGAATTGAATTGAGAGTTTTTGATATTAGGTGATGTATTAAGAGAATTTCATGGAGGAAGAATGGAGCTTCTCGTTCGTTCAAGCAGAAAGCAGCGACAGTCTAAAATTTGACCGCGTGAGTTAAAAGATAAGCCCCCCTTTAATCAATTTTTATATTTTTTTAATTTTATTTAATTTCCAAAAATACCTGTTTGTTGATACGAACTCCAAATCGAACCCAACGACTGTCGTCCCTAGCTAAATACTCCTATTACGAACACAATGCGATATGTCCCATAAGCTAATTCTACTGTTTTGATCAGTTTTCATCAAAATTAAAATATCAATCAATGTATGTTGAATTTAAACGTACATTTTAATTTACCGGGGCCACATACTGACTCCGAAAATTACAAAAAATACTAATCTAGCTATGTTTTGATGATACGGTCCTAACAAAACTAGTTTCGTCGAATTTAGAGAACGTTTGAAAAATGGTCATTTTCCAGTTGATTAAATTTAAACCGAATTGACAAAACACTTTTATATTCACCGCGTTCACATATTAATTCCAAAAATTATGAAATTTGAAACCTAACAATAATTTGACATTTCGGATCCAATAAAAGTGGTTTCGTCTAAAACGGAGGTCGTTTGCAAAATGGCTATTTTTAAGGGCTATATATTATAGTGAAAATAAGGCTAAGGTCCCTAAAACTTATTGAAATACACGCCACATCCCTGTTATGTTTCATTTTCAATCCCGCCCCCTATTTTCACTTGGTCCTCCTCCTTTCTAGGGACTTTCGCCTTCCCACTTCAAACACTATGCCTTCTACGTATTTCTACCAAAAAAAATGCGCCTCCAATTAAAAAATAATAATCTAAAATCTGGAAATAATCCCAGAATTCCACGAAAAGAAAAAAAATAGTTGCATACATATATGCAACTTCTTGAATACGCATACACATATATTCGGACACCTCTTGAATAACCACATACGTATATGCAGTTTTTCTGTATATCTGCATACATATGTGCATATATGTGAAAATATATGTAAAAGTGAAAAAGTTGCTCGTACGTGTGATGTTTTCAAATAAATGCTTGGGAAGATGCATGTATTTACAATATGCGCATACATGTATGCATTTGTACTGCAGTTTTGACGCAGAATTGAAATAAATGCATATATGTATGTAACTAATTGGATTATATGCATCTTTTGATGCATTTTACTGCATTTCGTTGTTTTTGTGTAATTTTTGATCTTGACATTGTTTTTGATTTTTTTTTTCACCTGAATTTTTTCATAATTATTTTTTTAATTAATTACGAATTTACGTGTTTTTTTTATTTTTTTTATTTTTTAGTGTACTTTCGAAAAATAGGGACTAAATTTACAATAAGTTTATGACCGAACCTGAGCCTAATTTAAAACGTTAATAGGGACCTATAAAAAATGCACCCTTTATTATATTCTATGGCGACTATTTTAAATTTTAAACTGGACATAACTTACAATTTATAAAGTGAAATCTCAGTTTCTTATATTCGTTAGAAAGATATAGCTAAACAGATTCAAATGTTTTTGGTTTTACTGAAATCTGATTTATATTGAATTATATATATTCATTTGAAAATTAAAATCGAATTTTCAAACTACTGTGTCATTTTAAACTCTATTTATAATTAAAATAAATTTATTCGTTCTAACTTCATTTAAAATAAATTTTTATCATTATTATTTTAAATAAATAATTTTAAACATTCAAAATCCATTTAAATAGCTAAAATAAAATTTTTAAATTGGTTCTGAAAATCCGGGTTGTTACACATGCGTAGTAGGTCTTATTTTGCTAGATAAGCAGAGATTATGAAAAAATCATTCCCTTGTACATTTCTATAGAAATGTACTATATGAAAGGTAGCCCCTTTCCAACATTATATGGAATCCATTCTCCGTATGTGCATATGCTAATTTTTTTGTAGAGTCTACCATACCAAAAGATTAATAATGGTAATGATCATGGATATTTTACGGTCTTATTTTAATATGATTTTATACAATGGGTCAATAGAAATAATATCGCTATTTTACTAATGTAAGGTAAGAATTTGGCATTGTTTATGTGTGGCATGGTCTTATGAGATATCTTTTCTTTATGAAGAATTTATTGTTTATTAGATAAATAAATTGTTGCGGTGTGAGTTTTCCCGCTTTGGTATTACAGACTGATCTAGGTGTTATTTTCCTTGATTCGAAGGTCAGACCGAGTACTTTTATTTTGATTCAAAATAATATTTACCTATACTTTGTAATTTTTTAATTTTTTTGTGTATTTGTGTGTGTATATATCAATTTTACAAAATTATTTTATAAAGTTTTATTATGATAAAAAAGGGACGGTTTGGCTTAAGTCCTTATTAAGTTTCAAAATACACCAAACATCATTTACAAAAAAGTATGTAAATTAAGTCCTTAGAATTAAGTTACCAAATAATTGCATAACTTATGCAATTATTCAACGAATAATTGCAGACATTATGTAATTATATTAAAAAGTAATAGGCAATCCCGCAACTATTCTATAAAAATTTGAGTAAAATTCTGCAATTATTCATTAAAAAATGCACAAATATCCATAATTATTCAAAGAATAATTGCATATATTTATATAAATTTTGGGTAAAACTACGTAAATGTTGCAGTTATTCGCTGAACAATGATATAATTATACATGGCTATTCAATAATTAAATTCTAGGAATTGAATTTACAATCATTTTACAAAAATCAGTTTTCATGTATTAAGTTTGATTTTGAAAACCTATGCCTAATATTCATTGATATACCTATATATAATCTATCTTTAAATGATTTTACAATGATCAATTTATTTTACAAAGAAATGGATTTTCAAAGTTAAACAAATTTATTTTTTCCAAAAATACAAAGAGTATGTCGGCATGCTCTACCCCTATATGTCAACATATTAACCATGATTTCCAAGAACTAAATTTCAAAAGAAGCGTACTTTCATATTTTCTCTTCGCACATGGACATGACCATTGTCCCCTATAAATGCCATATGTAACATCCCGCATTTTTTGTGACTGGATATTTAATATATTTTATTATATTAAATGACAAATTGGAATTATAAATGGAATTATAATATATAATTCGTTTATTAGAAATGATGTTGAATATATAATTTATATTTATATTTAAAACGAGCTTGAAACAAGGCAGTAGTTCGTAATATTGAATTTTGAACTTCAATTGAATATACAAAATCCATTTTAAGCCGGATTTCTATGAAACAAGAATTGTTTGAGTCTAATTAATAATAATTTTCTAGCGGAAGAGAAAATTCGAGATTCCATCATATAGATTGTAAGTTATGTCAAAATCAAAATTTAAAATAATTGTTATGGGTTCGTTAATAAATTATAATGTTTATTTTATTTAATAAATAGAAATTTGGATATCGTTAAATTTGAAAATATTATCATTGAGCTATAAATTTCATTTTGCTTTTATTGGAAGTGATATACTATTTTATTGGGATATATATGATAATAATAATTTATTATTAAATTGGATTGTTTTGGAATTTTATAATATTATATCAATATTATATAAGCTTTATAAATAACCATTTTTCAAACAGCCTCTGTTTCCAACGAAACAAACTTTATTGGAATGTGTATAGTTAATTATTGCTATATTTCTAGTTTGAAAATAAACGGAGTTGTTTTATCGGTAGACGAAATTTAAGGGTGAACCGATGAATAAATTGAGATCTAAATAACGTCCTTTTGCAAATGGAATCCATTTTCCATGAAATTTAATTCATTGGGACCGCAACGTCAAAACGTAGTAGTGTATTTATTTTCGTTGCATTTGGAGTTCGGACATAGCCGTGTGTATCTTAAACGTTAACGTTAAATAACGTTATAAATTAAATAACCAAATTAAAATGAAAACGTCAAATCAAACAAAAATTTATATATAAATTAAAAATATCAAATTCCTATTTCTTTATGTCCACTAACCATCCACCTTGTCACAAGCCTGCAAGGTCCTATCCAAATCAATAGCACTGCCTCAATTGTCACCTAGCACTGTCTAAAGTTTACTCAATACAAGATATTATTGCATACTTGTGTAATGTAGTGTATTTTCCCCTAGAATACAACCACCGAACACTGTATATGCAAATATACAAATCTAGGAAGAATTTTGCAAATTGAAATAAATCTTGGACTTTGATCACACCCTAGCCCATCTACCATAACCTATCGGCTGTAGTAACCTGAAATGAAAGTTTAGGCTTGTCCATTTTCAATTGTACAAACCTGCAAAACCCATGCCCCATTCATTTTCAATTGTACAAAAATTGCAAAACTTAAGGACTAAGAGATTAGGCAGTACACACCTAAGTTGAAAAACACAGCCATCCTACAGAAATGAAAACACACTGGTCTACTGTATAAATTTGAAGCCTACCCTCTACCGATATTACAAAGATAGCTTGAGAACTCTATTTCCTTTTCACCATTTCCATTACTGCAAAACCCATAACCAGATCGTAACATTTCTGAAAACCTAATATATCTAAGAGTATGGCTGAAACAGAGTAGGATAATACGTGATAGTTATCCCCTCCATTTCCCTAATATAGGGCGTCTTCTCCACTTTTTCTCCAGAAAACAATTGAAACCATCACCAATTCATTTTAGGTTTTACAAAAAAATATATTCGCAAATGATGTGTAAACTTAAACATATGTGTTATTGGAGACCAACTGCTCTGTGAAGGGTTGACCAGTTTTTGTCGTGGACTTTCATTTGAATAGCAAGAATGGAAGTTGAGAAACCCAGAGAAGGGACAACTAGCAAGCACGAATTAGTTCGGAAGTCGAATAGGAGATTAGTGAGAGGTCTGCTGGTGTTGGACAGGGGTCCGGCGGAGAACAGATGGTCGGCATGCTGGTGGGTACTCCGGTGGTCAGGGAGGTTGCGCGGGTGATGGAAGATGTGATATGAAGAGGTGTTCCAGCAAGGCTGGCGAATTCCTGAGGCGGTTCCAGTGGGCTTAGGTTAGAGAAATGGACGGGTAATGGTGAGGTACGGTTTTGGCATTCACGAGAAAAAAATAAAGAGGGAGCAGCAGCTTTAAGATAGAGAATGGAGAAGAAATACTTAACGTGGTCCTAAATAATATTAATGGGCCTAATCATGCTTAATTATTTAACGTAAGCAACTTCTTAATTTTATATTAAGTTATCAATATAATATAACGTAACCAGTTTGTTTACAACATTTGACTAAACATGTTTTAAAGTCCTAATCCATTTTAACGTGATCAAGCCTAACTCCTAGTAGTGTGCTCTTTACATATGATATGGTCTCATAACTGAGAAGGTCCAGTCCATGCCTAATTATAATTATACACAACCTAATCATGTTTAGTATTGGACCTAATTAAATTTTAATCTGCTTAATCCTAATCCTATTCTAACATTAGTAGTATACATATTGGCCGGTAAAAATAGATTACACCAACTCTTGGACTAAAATTTAATGATATAAAACATCATAGCTAGTACCCAGGAAATGGAAACGTATATACTGTTTGCCGGAGATTTTATAAAAAAACTGGAATGTTACTGAAATTTCACGGAGCTATTACCGACCTAAGAGTAAAAAGTTTAGGATAAGAATCTTTTTAAATGTTAACATGACTAGCTCGTACCCAGTTGGTGGTAACAAAATAACGTGTCCTGTAATAATATATATAACCATGTGTAGAGTATTGCCTAATCGAGATTTGCATTGCATTAAATAATTATAATTAAGATACTTATAATATTAATTAAAAAGGGTTTTAGTGTAGTAATTTTCTTTTTTACGTATAACTATCATGACATTGTCATACAGCGCCAAAACCGGATGAAACAAGTGGTATCAGGACCATACCGACTAGTGCAACATTCTGGAGCTGTTTTGGATGGAGTTCAAAGCAACTGGAATTTTAATTAAAGTAAACATCCGTTAATTTAATCAAAATAGACTATTTCAGCGACGGACGAATCAGGTGAGTTCAACTCACTCAGTTTTTATCGCACTTATATTTTTTATAAGTCGGGTTTGAATATTTGTGTGCTATGGTTGTTAGTTGTTTGATTGATGCTGAATATAATTATATGTGTTGACTGAACTGATTGAATTAAACGTTTGTTTAATTTAATTTAAACTAATCGTTATCTTTAACGATTATTACCAAATGAGGTAACTTGCCTCGTTGGTTACGTTTATTAAAATATAAGCATATTAAACTGAAATATGGACGTTTAAATTGTTGTTATTGTTGACTGTTAAATATTATATATAATGTTGCTTTGTACTAACATATTTGGATGCAGGGAAAAACAAGTTGGAGTGATCCAACTGGATTCCTCAATTTATTGTTTATTTTCATATCACAATTATATGAACTGTTTAACCAGTCTGATTAGATGGTTGCTTTGATCATTAATTGTTGAATCTAAATTCAATGTTTGTTTGTGGTTAACTAATGGGAACATATTGGTTGGGTAACTAGCAACACATGGCCTAAAAATAAACCATTTTATGAAATGTCGATTTATCGTTAGATTAATCAAAAGAAGTGAAGTTATAAAAGTCATTTTATAACTGAAGATGGTTTTCGAAATCTGTTATTAATGTTTATAAAAAGGGAATTAATATTTGTTATTTGTTGTTTAAGTTTGTTAGGAATTACCAAATGATTTTTGCAAAGAAAATTCATATGTTAATGAGATTTAAAAGCAGTTAAGCCGAAACTTACCTAAGAGTTAAGAGCGGTGTTTATTGTTTTCAAGGAATAATTAAACTGGGCTTATGTTGGAAATAAATTATCATTTATTTAAATAACAACCCCAGTAAGTGGAATTAATTAAATTAATTGTATTATTAATTAATTTAAATGGTATGGCGAATTGGAAATGATTAACAAATTAATCATGTTTGAGTTGACTGAGTCAACTGAATCAAACATTAAATTAATGGGAATAATTGATGGTGAATAAAACATTTTTATAAATGTTGATATTTGGTTATTTTTGATTTAATAATAATCAAGGTGATAAATCTTGGGATTAAAATGTATTAATGGAGATTTATTAAAATACAAGTCCTATTATAACTAAATAAAGTTTAAAAGCAAATTACATTAATAGCATTACAAGTTAAGTTTAAATTCAATTTTTAATTGAATTCTTATTTAAATTCTATTTGATTGGATTTATAAAATCCAAGTTGAACAGAGGTGTTATGAAACCCAAGTTTTATTAAGATATTATTGGAACGAATTATTAACGGTTTCCAAGATATGAAATTTGAAGAATTGGAACCTAACTGGGAACTGGTTGAGTTAAATGATATTCTAAGTATTGATCTGATGTTGGTTTTGGCCTTCGGGGTTGATATTTAGGGAATTATTTTCTTACTGATTTATAGTTAGGGACCTATGGGAGTATGTAATGGAAATCGAAATGAAAAACCTAAGTTTGAATTAAAATGGTACGGAGAGTTAAGTTATTAAGATGCGATCAACATTCGCGATATTAAATAGGAAATGAGATTTAATCGAGATCTAACCAAGTGGGTTTGAAATAAACTTATTTGAAGTTTAATAAGGAATTCTATTAAGATGTGTATATAATGTTTCAAAGATTGAAAAGTTAATAGAGACGATTAAATAAGGGTTACTTAATACTTAAATTAAGTAAAAAAGTGAAGTTTGAAATAAGATTTCCAAGAGAGGATATGATATTGAAATCATGTTTTGGAACGGGTAGTAAAAGAAATACGTGGGGTAATTAGTGAAATGGGATTTTTGTTGATAAACTCCTATCTTTCTAAAGATAAGATTGTTGTTAATTCAAGGTTTGAGAGGTAAATAAAATACCCCAACTTGAAAGACTTCATGATTATCCAAGAATGATATTAGTTTAGAAACGAGAGTAGTCGAGAGAAATAAAAATTTTTGAACTTTGATGAATGGTATTATAAAATAAAGTTTGAAATGTTTTAAGTTGAATAAGATGTTTTTGAATAAAATAGTATTTTTGAAATAAGAAATAAAAAGCTTTGTTTCAAATAAGTTTTAAAGGGTTTAATTAACGATAGAAAAATTAAAAAGGTCGTGTGATGCTAAGTACTGGACCAGTGAACTCGTTTTATTTTTATGGATGGATGTATGTTTATTTGATAGTTAAATAACCGACTATCAAACCTGGCCAATTATCGATATTCATTATGGAAAGACAGGGATCAAATTTAGATTCGAAAACCATTCCGACCAACAAATGTGTAATCGTGGAAGAGATCAAAAGATGATCAAGATGGAACATTTGAAGAATATAGGTCTTCATAAAACGGAAGTATTGCTTATAATCTCTGGTTAGCTCCCAGAGATAAATCGTGATTCTGTCGTGGTTGAGATCTATGGGTTGCAAGGACTACTCGCTACTAATCTATAGGGTGATTCCTAGGAAGTGGTAGGAAGGTGCCTTCGGTTGTCCAGTCCCAGGGCAATGTGTATGGACGGACCTGACGAAGTGGCATTCAAAGTGAATGGCGGCCAGATGCTCGAAAAGAGAATTATAACTCAAGCCTCACAATCGGAAAATGACAAAAATCGGGCAGGCAACATGGCTATGTGGGTAGCACTCTTTAGCATGTATTATCAGAATTTAGAGAATATTCATATTTGTTACTTCTTTCATTTCTTTATCTCCCGGAACTACGGTGGTCGCGACAAAAGCCGTAAGGTGACAATATATTCGATACACTGAAGAGAAATGAGTGGTCGGTCATGTGTGGCCAAGTTGCAAGATGTTCTTGTTGAACCCAGTGTATTCCTCTCTAGAGATACACTATCGGCAGGTGGTTCCATACCTTATCATATTCGGAATTCAATCTCCAATAAGAGCCTGCAATTTTGTTTGTATACTATATATATGGAGCGTGAGATGCAAGCGTTCTACTAGATTCTATATATTTGTATTTAGACACTATCATAATATCAGAGAAAAATATGGGTTTCAAAATGTCTTGGGTTATCGTAAGGTAAAAACTATCCGTATTTATGTATGGATTTGGTCTTACGATTATCATTTTCTTTCGAAAAGATTTTTTAAATTTAAAATCAAGTTGGATGACCCCCTTAAACTTAATGTGTTGTTCCCACTCTGGTTCACCAGACTGACCCGGTGTTTGTATTGTTCGGGTTAGACCGGGTTGTGTAGGTTTAGGTTATTGGCCAGTACGAAGTTCAGAAGACATGCTGGAGCGTTTAGACGTATTAGCATGTATTCCTCTATGTATTGTATATGAGGATAGATTTTTATAACTGTCCAGATTGTCTTGATAGAGGTACTCTGATTGTAAGTATTTATTTCAAGTTTTCAATAAAGATTTGTTTCTATATTATATTTGTTCCGCTGCGATGTGAGTATTTGATTCCGTTGTCTTCCCTTCTACTTAGTTCTTCTATTCTGATATTTCTTTCTTTTCTTACCTCATCCTCTATATTCTTTCTCATAACGTTCTGGTGTTTTCGATGCTTGAATGTTCGGCATGGTGCTTTGTGTCGATTTTCGGTATCGAAAATTCTTGGGTCATTACGGTGGTATCAAAGCTATTGATTTAGTAATAACCTTATCTCTGTGACGTAACTCGATAGAGATGGGGTTAGTAATACCCTAGATTGAGTTAAGTTATATACGAGAGTATGTATTTGTAAATTTTATATAAAAATGTTTTGTATTGTGTTATTTTTTCAGTTCAATTTTGAATTGATGATGGACACGATATTGTTTTTGAAACGACCCAAACTACCCAGTAAAGGAAAGGCTGGATTGCTTTGAGAACAACACACATCAGAATACAAACTGAAGAACATTTTATTGCTGATTACAACAATTACATCAGAGTACAAGAATGTAACAGAGTATGCATACTTATTACATAATAGGAATACAATGATATCAGAGTTTGAAATTACATTTAAATAGCAGTGAAAAATAATACAAATATACAACTGGAAGAAATACACGGATACAGAGCTTTCCGAATATCGCTTCAGCTGTAAACCAGGATCCTGTAAATATATCTGTAAAAAGCTACTCGATTGCTCATGTGGAAAATATAGGCACCCGAGTTTGCTAGTGAAACAAACTACAGGTCAGTCATGGGACTGGTATGAGAAATCTTAATTTAACTATCTAATAATGAGGCTAATCACAGGACCACGCCGCTAATGCGGAACGGGTTTACTCCATTGGATTGCCAATGCATAAAATAAAGTAAAACGTTAAACAACGCAATGCTTTTTAGAAAAATGAAACTATTATAAGACCAAGTCCCATCACACAATGCAACGCAAACCGGAGGATAGGGTTTTACCTTATAATGGTCAAAAGATGCTTGATACGATAAATCGGATTTAGTATTAGTGTGTATATCTATGGGTATATATATATATATTTCAAAAACAATTTCAATCATAATGTATTAATCATAGATGGCATAATTCCCCATCCTACTATGTCGCCATACTAGTTCTACAATCAAAACCCCAAGGTCGTATTGGTAATTGGATTTCCATCATGAGTCGAGGCCATGGGCAAGCTCCTCTCTGATTCGGGACACTCTAGCAAATGCCTCAGGATCCCCCGTAGTGAACCCTTGGATCTTCAGGGCCGGTCCCTACCTAAGGGTAGTGGATTAATTATGCCTAAACACACGCTTCCCGTTCCCTTTCGACCTACAGTATGACCACTAACGGCCTATAAAAGGCGCCTCAAAATCCATCATCCACATAAGTGAAATGCCAGGCCGTGTCAAAGCATTGACACTACCACTAGCTAGAAAGAAACGTGTGCACTCCCTACAGTCTGTATCCCGTTTTTGACCCATACCGGGGTGTGAGGCTCGCGAAGTCACGATATACACAAAGCTATGCCGTAACAGGCTATGCTTTGATCATCCCACAAGGCCCTGCTTTTCAACAAAAGCCTTGATCAATTGCATCTTGGCGTGCCACATTGACAATTCACGCCATGCGATCAATCACTATTAATATATACCAGGGTGTTAAGTAGAGAATAAATCTTCCACCACCAAACAGACATACACTAACAGAAATCAATTTAATTCACATGGAATGAAATCCAATGTCAGATACGCATCCACTTACTAGCTTATGCTCTGGGTCCGAGCGAAAACCAAATACGAACAATCAACAATAGTCCAGACGGCCACCACTGAAACCCCTTCAAGGTAGCTACTCCCATCAAAGGTCTCTGTAGCAACACATCCGTTCGATGTGAAGATCGTCGGTCTTCAAACACCGTCTTCATCTTCGACTCTTCATCGTCGTAGTAATTATTCGGAATGGGTTAAACCCGGTCTTTCCGGATAATTCGCGTATTTCTGATTAAAAATCAAGTACTATAAAAACACATCCAATGCCTCATTCCAACTTAGAATATTCCTTTAAATAAAATATTCACATCATTTTATCAAAGATAAATACTCTAACTTTGCACTTAAAACCTTCTTATAAAAGATTTATTAAAATCTCAATTTTGTTTTAGATATTAAAAATCATTATTCAATGATTATTTAAATTCAAGAAATTAATCTTATCTTTAACTGGGATAAAGAACTAATGTCATTTAAAAACATAGTTCACGGTAAACCCAAAATAATCTTCCATAAAATATGGAATCTTCACAGAAATCAAATCAATATATAATCGTTATAAATTTCTGTATCCGATCCATAATATAAATGGAATAACGGCAAAGCCTTTTAAATTCCATATGTAGTATCGGTCTTCTTTTACAGAAGCTTATCTCGGTTATTATTAATTCGAATTCCATTCAATTCCAATTTAATATATTAAATTGGAAAACTTTACTTTTGGGAAAATTCCCATTTAAATCTTAATAAAAGATTTATAAATTCCAAAATCATATTTTCACTTGTCAGTTGGGTTAAAGAACAAATGTCACCTAGAAACACAGTTCACAATAAACCCAACTCGCCTTTTATTTTATTCCAATAACTAAATATAATTAAAAACTTTAATAAGCTAAATTAAAAGATATTTTTTTTACATATGGGATTTAAGAATAGTGTTATTTAAGACACTATTCGTGACAAACCCAAATCCACTTTATTTAGTTTAATTTCAATTAAATAATGACAAATTGGAAAACTTATTAAATCTAAATTTAATGATTTATTCTAGTTGATAACTAGTGCATTACAATAAAAATATATTTTCCCAAAATATATTCTTTTTCTAAAATATTTTTTTCAAAAATATATTTTCTAAAATATTCTTTTTCTAGAATATTCTTTATTGGAATGTGACTCAACCAACAGCTATATATTTTGTATGGAATCAACAATCATGATAAATAATTATCAAACATCCAAATGATGACCAAAGTGGAATCTATAACTATGTGAGCATTAAAGTAAATAACTGACGCTCATCACAGACTGTCAATCCATCGATTGACAGATAACTAAATATTGGGATTAGTGTGTCCAGTATCATCCCAACACCCATGTGGGGTTTCATCCAACAATCAAGGAATAATTTATTTGTGCACTTGGGCGAGGTGTGAAAATTATCAACCCAATCACATAGACAAGTCGGATGACTTGTAAATGGAAGTGTAATATTCAGTTTTGAATACACTAACATTACATTAAATACATCAAACACTTCCTCAACACATACATATATTCTAAGCCATCATCAACATCATATTTTTAACATATGGCCTTTTTATTGTGACCAATCGACAAATAAAAATAATAACCTTCCTATCTTTTTGTGACAATCCCAAAACCCCGTGACACGGTGTTAAGGATAATCATTGGAATATAACTCATTAATCATCATTAGCAGATCACAGATAACAGCATAAACAAAAAATAGAATAATTTACACACATATGACAGCGGAATCATATAGATATCATCACACCATAGAAGCATAGTACATGATACAACTTAGTGCATAATGATACATAGTCAGTCACAATCGCTAGAGGTGGAATCATACATAAAGTGTACACAAAATAAATATCAGTCTACATCGCCAATGGAGGAATTATAATATAGATACAATAATGGCGGAGAAAATCCAAGTCAGCACGGTGTAGTCAAGCCTCGCCATGAGCCAAAAGTGCGTCAGAAACCTGTAACTAGGCTGCTCGTGTGAAAATGAGGGCACTCGAGTTTGCAAGGTGAAACAAACTACGAGTCAGTCATGGGACTGTATGAGAAATCTACATAACTTATTAACAACAATAATAAGGCAAATCAAAGGACCACGCCACTTTCGCGGAACGGGTTTACTCCAATGAGTGCTAGTGCATGAAATAAAGTAAATGATTAAATCATCGCAATGCTTTTTATAAAATGAAGCCATTATACGACTCAGGTCCCATCACACAATGCAACGCAAGCCAAAGGATAGAGTTTTTACCTTATAATGGCCAAAAATGCTTCATACGAATAAAACAAAAGTGTTTGATATTATTACTAGTACATATATGTTTCAAAAGCGATTTCAATCATAAATATCAATCATAGGCGGCATAAATGACCCATACCACTATGTCGCCGTGCTAGTAATGCAATCAGGTCCGCATATTTCGTATTGGAAATTGGGTTCCTTCATGAGTCGAGGCAAGGGGCAAGCTCCTCTCCGATTCGAGACACTCTAGCAAATGTCCCAGGACCCCACTATGATCCTTGGATCTTCAGGGCCGGTCCTCCCTTACTTTTGAGGATTAATTATTCCTGAACACACGTTTCCCGGTCCTTACAGACCTATATTGAGGCGCCTCGCATTCCAACAACAACACAGGTGAAAAGTATATATAATGTCAAGGCTGGTAGGTCACTGACACCACCTTAGCTAGAAAGAAACGTCGTGCTCTCCCTGCAGTCACGCTCCCGTTTTTGACTCATACCGAGGTGTGAGGCTCGCGAATTCACGTTATACACAAAGCTACGTCACACAGACCATGCTTTCATCATCAACCTCAAGACTTTGCTTTGCAACAGAAGCCTTGATCATATGCCACTTAGGCGTGCCACACAGGTAATCCACTCCATGCGACTGATTTCTATCAATATATAACCTCTGAGCTCGTACGTCTCAGAGAAGGGCGTTAAGCAAGAGAATAAATTCTCCGCCGCGAAACAGATATATATTTAGCAAAGATCAATCAGCACAGAACAAAATCCAATGTCAGACACATAGTCCATTTACAAGTCCGTTCTGGGTCTGAATGATACCGGAGGCACCAATTCCTTGCATATCCGTACAATCAACAGTATGTTTGGACGACTACTACTTCAGCTCCTTCATGGTAGCTACTCCAATCACGAGCATCAGTAGCGCCCATCCATCCAATGTGAAGATCGTCGGTCTTCAACCATCTTCGACTCTTCGACTTCTCAACGTCGATCGATTATTTGAAATGAGATGAACTCGGCCTTTTCAAATAATCCACTTATATTTAGATTTTCAAAACAATTTATCACATGGTTGGACTATTCAACATTCACATTTCAGTTCCTTAGTTATAATTCTCATGTTAAATACATTCAACCATCACATATCAAGCAAACACAACAAAATTGGATTATTTCCACTCTATATTGTCTATAGTATTTAATAACGATATATCGCCATTTTTATTTATTTTAAAACGGCCATATTTAATTAAATGACGTTTCAGGTCGTGTCGTTGCACTGGCGCTGTTTTTCACTAATTTTGTTTTACACATATCTGAAAATCTAACCGTTGGATCTTCACAAATTTTATATCATTAGGAAGGTCATTTCAAAACGAATCCATCGGTTTCAGTTTTGGGAAAATCCGACGGTTGGATCTTCCACACTAGTCATTTGAAGTTACGATTTCAATATACGAACTGCAGCGTCGTTATTCGATTTAATTTAATTATATTTATATATAAATATAATCGTTTCTGGCGCTGTTTTTCTTCAGATTTGAATTAAATATTCCAGACAATCCAACCGTCGGATCTTCACAAAGTTTGTGCCGTTGGAAAGATATTTCCAAGGCAAACCCAACGGTTGCGGTTTCGGGAAAATCCAATGGTCGGATTTCCCGCACTAGTCATTTGAAATCACGGTTTCAAAACACGAACTGCACGGCCATGTTTCGTTTTAATTTTATTTATATTTATATATTAATATAAATATAGTTCATTCAAAAATTCCTATATCGTTTTCACTTCAATTATTTCACTAACGCCTTTAAATTTTGGAAAATTTCGCCATAACCTCCTTTGTTCGGGAGGGGCTGGGAAAATTCCCAAATCGCCACACGGGCGTCTCATGTCAAAAAGAAAAAGAAAAAGCCAAGCGGCTAGCCAACAGGCTCATAAAATCATCACCCAAACAAAACAGTAAATGTGTACCTATTTGTCGGGCACAAAATTTTATTCCTCTTCTCTAGCCCCTTTGCTATAACCTGTTCAATAAATATGCATGTACATATATGCAATTTTTATCACTTATCATTTTCCATTCAACTTCATATTTGATTCAATTTGGTTTAAAAACACCATTCATTTTAATGTTGCATGCATAGGCAAAAATCATATCATTAGCTTATTAATGAATATTTCAACTCATGCATATTTATTTGAACAAGTGGCTATTTTTAACACTTCACATTTCAAAGATGATAATTTCGGCGAACTAAAATAGATTTCAACCCATGACTATTTTATTTAGTTCCTATGCATGTTAAAAATAATATTTCTTCACAAATATTTATTTTAACGTCCGCATATCTTTAGCATATCATATAGATGATAAAAATGATATTTTTATCACTTAAAATATTTATTCGACAAACAGATGTTTTCAACACTTCATAGTTTCAATAAAAATGTAGTTTTTATTGTTCGATCTTTTTATTCAACACATGAACTTTTCCACTACACACACTTCTCAACACATGAGCATTTCCACACATTGATATTTTATTTATGTTGTTCATATTAGAAAGATGGAATTTTTATTGTTTGAAACTATTTATATAAGGCGAATATTTTTCATACTTCATATATATTATAAAAAGGTGATTTTTATTGTTTAAACACTTCATTCATTCACAAATGAATTAAATTTTCACACATTACTTTTCAACACATGAACATTTCCACACATGGATATAGTTTCATCATATGGCTTAAATTTCAACGCATGAAGATAATTTCAACATATGAAAATTATTCTAACACATAAAGATTATTCCAAATTTTGGCAGCATAACGGCATGGTAGTTAAAACCGGCACCATCCCTAGTACGGCTCCTCGCTCTACCTTAAAACCTCGCGGTTTTTGACAATGGGGATTCATGCATCTAATTCGCACGCAGACGGCATGTTTTATTTTTATTTCCACAAATATTTCCAATTCATTTCAATCACCAATGGGTATTTTTCAACCACAACCAGTTAATATCAACCACAAACAATTATTCAACCATTCGCATTTTTCATCCAATATTTCACACCAATTCACAACAATAAATATCGTCCATGGTTTGTGGACGAGGGTAGTGTATATATATATATATATATTATTTCTATATTTCACTTGCATTTCAACACGTATATCAATTATTCAATGCATGTATAATTCATACTTCGCTCATATAGCTTACATTACGCATGTACATGAGGTATACAACACGTGTGTAATTTATATTTCGCTAATATAATTTATACATGACATTTTCCATTCAAATTCATTTAATTTAGATTTCTCACATTAGTTTGTTGCTTCGCTAAAAATAGATACGATGTTAGAAAAATCCGCGGCTTCTTCTAGATGTAGAGAGCCTCCTTGCGGTCACGATGTCTCCTGTTTCATCAAATTTCGTCAACACACTAAAAAGATATGATTTTTCAAAGTGCAGACATCAAAAAGGACTCACCTTTCTATTTGGTTCGAAACTAGGTTTGAGGTTTTCGCGAAATCCTCTAGCCTAGATGAAGATCAGGGAGTTGGACGTGGAAGAGCTTCGAGTGGGGGTCCTGTCGGTGGTGGTTTGGTGGAGCTCGGTGGCAGATCGGAGCGGCGACGGCGATGGGAAGCGGTGGACTTTGGGCGCTCGATTTAGGCGGAGGAGGCGTCGAGGGAGGGGGTGCTGGGGTCGGATTTGAAGAGGAGGCGGAGACGAGGCGAACGGCGGTGGTGGCGTTGGCTGGAAGTGGCTGTAGCGGCGGCGGCGGAGAAGAGAAGGGAGGAACGGGTTTTCGCCGTTGGTTAGAGGGTTACGGGTTTTTTTTTAAAATAATGAATGGAATTTTCTGATTCGCCGGAATATATATATTTCAGAAAATTAGGGTTTTCACCAACGAACTTCTTTTCAAACCCAACGACTGTCGTCCCTAGCTAAATACTCCTATCCCGGACACAGTGGGATATGTTTCGTTGGCCAATTCGACTGTTACAGTCAGTTATTTTTCAAATTAAAGTATAAAACATTTAATTTTTAACTTTGAACGTTCATTTCAATTTGCCAGGGCCACAAACTGATTCGAAAAATTCCAGAAAAATAAATCTAGCTATGTTTTGACGCTACGGTCCCAACAAAACTAGTTTCGTCAAATTCTGAGATCGTTTGAAAATGGTCATTTTCTGGTCGATCCAATTTAACAAAAATTGACCAAACGCGTTTTCTTTTACCACGCTCACATACTAGCTTCAAAAATTATGAAATTTGAAACCTAGCAATAGTTTGACATCCCGGACCCAACAAAAGTGGTTTCGTCGAATTCCGAGGTCGTTTGCAAGATATCAATTTTCCAGGCTATATATTCTATATAGCGACCATTCTGAAAATTCATTCGGCCATAACTCTTGATTCCCGTTATGAAATTTCGATTTTTCAGATTCGTTAGAAAGGTATTGACTAACAAATTTAAATATTTTTAGTTTCACTAAAATTCGTTATATTTTCCACCCTGCACAGTCAGTCAAAGTTTGAATTCAAATTTTCAACTGACTCACTATTTCTAATTCACTATTTTATTGAAATATTCTATTTCAATTGTTCAAATTCCTTTGAAATGACCAATTTAAATTTTTTAAATTGGCCCGTATTTTCCAGGTTGTTACACTTTTGTGTAATCCTTTATTCTAATTACATTTCTAACAAAAATGTATTCTTTGTTCTAATTATATTTAAAATGATAAAATTATAATTTGTCTAATTCCTATTTATGTACAAAATATGATCGTTTTGTCTAACTCTTTTTTTTTAATGTACAAAATATGATTATTTTGTCTAACTCTTCCTTTTTGCTCATTTCAAACTCATTCTTTTATTTTACTGTATAAAAATATACATTTTCAATTCATAACTTTTTAATGTATAACAATATACATTTTTATTTCATTCATGTCAAAGTGACAAAAATGTCCTTTTGATTTCCTGTGACGAAAAGAAATTTCGCTCGGTCCGAACCGGTCGCTAAACCGACCCAGACCGTTCGAAACGCCTGATCGTTTTGAGAACACGACAAAATAGAATGCATACAGAAGAACATTTCATTGTATATTACAACAATGCATCAGATTACAAGAATATACAGAGTATAAATGAATATTACACAGAAATGTCAGAGATTTAAATTTCATTTAAATACATAGCAGCGGAAAATAAGACAATACACGACTAGAAGAGATATACGGATGCAAAGCTTTCCGGATATCATTCCAGCTGTAAACCAGGATCCTGTGAATATAAATCTGCAAAACCAAAACTACAAGCTGCCCGTGTCAAAATAAGGGCACCCAGAGTTTAGGTTAAAACAATAAACTCCAGGTCAGTCATGGGACTGGTGTGAGAACTAAAACAGTTATTTAAAACTTTACTTTAAATCAGATATATCAAGGGACCACGCCGTATAACACGGAACGGGTTTCCTCCCAAGAATACCAGTGCATAAAACAAACAGCGTGATGCTAAATAAAGAAAAATGAAGCTGTTATAAGACCCAGGTCCTATCACACAATGCAACGCAAGCCGGGGGATAGGGTTTTCCCTTATAACAGCCAAAGAATGCTTGATACGTTTAAAACAAATCATTTGATACTATTATAAGTGTATAGTGTATAAAACAACTTCAAATCATAAGTATCAATCATAAGCGGCATGGGTACCATATATCATGTCGCCATACTAGTTCTACAATTAAAACCGCAAATGTCACGTATTTGTAAATTGGATTTCCATCTATGAACCGAGGCAAAAGATAGTCCTCAACCGATTCGAGACTCTCTAGCCCGAGCCTCAGGGTCAAAGCGCATCGACCCTTGGATCGTCAGGGCCGGTCCACCGATGTGGATTAAACTTAAACCCTAAACATGCGTTCCCCCGCCCTATGGGGGCATAAATGAGCCAACGAATGACTCCATCGGACCCGGATCGTCCGATCAAACCGAGGCGCCTCGCAACAGCAACAACCACATAAGTCAAACTCGTCAGGGCGTGTAAAACCACTGACGCCACTTCTAACTAGAAAGAAACGCATGCCCTCCCTGAGGTCCGTCTCCCGTTTTTGGTTCATACCGGATGTGAAACTCGCGAAGTAGACGTTACACAAAGCTACGCCACAAAGGCCGTGCTTCGATCATCAACCACAAGACTTTGCTTTTCAACAGAAGCCTTGATCATTTGCCACTTAGGCATGCCACATAGGTAATTCACTCCATACGTTTGATATCCATCAATATATAACCCCTGAGCTCGTACGTCTCAGAGAAGGGCGTTAAGCAAGAGAATAAATTCTCCACCGCCAAACAGATATATATTTAATAGAGATCAATCACACGGACTAAAATCCAATGTCAGACACACAGTCCATTTACAAGTCCGTCCTGGGTCTGAACGAAACCGGAGGCACCTAGTACCCCGCATATCCATCAATCTCCAAGTACGTCTGGACGATCACTAACTGTTTCCATCTTCTTGGGTGTACACCCCAATCAAGATCATCAGTAATTATCCAAATGACGTGAAGACTTCTGGTCTTCGACCACCGTCTTCATCTTCGACTTATCGTCGTATCAGTTATTCAGAATGGGATAAACCCGGTCTTCCCGAATAACTCGCGTATATTTTAAATAAGTGTTACACAAACACAACATACGCCTCATTCCAATTCATTAGTCACTAACCGTAAATTAATCAAGAGAATAATTCCCCAAATATTAACCCCGAAGGCCGAAACCAACATCAGATCAATATCCAGGAAACCATTCTACTTAGCTAACCGACAGTTAGTTTCTAAATTTCACATTCATATGGAAAGGTTCCCATTAATTTTATCAAAGATAAATTCTTTATATTTATTCTTTAATCATCTTTTGAATTTCGATTCAACTAGTCGGAATTAACGGACCTTACCGAAGTAATCATTTGTTTTAATTCCCCAATCCCATCCTATTCATCCCATGAAGTAAAACTGGTTATACTTCATATCTAACACCACGGTGTTATCGGTAAATTCAATTACCATTTCACGTTCAAATCTAATTAAAGATTTAACTATCGCCTGGAATAAAACTGGTGATACTCCATTCTCGATCTTTTCAATCTAATTAAAGATTCATTAAAACTCAACTTAGTTTTAATCGTCGATTGGGTTAAAGAATCAGTGTCATTTAAAACACGGTCCACGAAAAACCCAAAATCACATCACATTAATTATCGGGTTAAAGAACAAGTGTTATTTAAAACACTGTTCACGATAAACCCAAAATCAATATCAATTCAATTAAATATTATTTAATTGGTACACTTCATTAAATCTAAATAAAAAGATTCAATCTTTTTCTCAACTGGATTCAAGAACAGTGTTAATGAAGACACCATTCACGACAAACCCAAATCACATTTGATATTAAATACAAGGCTCTGAATAGAAAATATATCGGCTTATATTCAATATCAAATTCTATGACCAACAGATATCGTATCGGAAATAACGATATATATATCTATATCTTTCAAATTTCCATAACAACATCTGTATAATCACGAATTCCAACATCGAAATATTCCGAAGACAATTTCGATTCAAATCCACTCCAATGTAATCATTGGAAATTCTGGTTATTTTTAAAACCCTTTTTAAATTCAATTTATTTATTTAAAAATAAATAGAATTATAATTCTAGTTCAAAACTAGTTCATTTCGATAAAAATATATTTTTATCTTTTCAAATATGGAGTTTTTCATCCCAATTTTTCCCAAATCATTTCTTATGATTTTACACAAATTATTACTATTTTTAATAATTTTATAAAGGACCGTACAGTCGATTTCCATCAATGGCCATCGAACTGCACTTACAGCGACCTTTTCCAAATTTGATTTGGACATAATTCCAAATCCAACCGTTAGATATCTAATTTCTAATATTCGTTAGAAAGTTCTTTTCGATACGAACCCAACGGTTCCGGTTTTAGGAGAATCCGACGGTCGGATCTCCCGTATTGTCCGTTTGAAATAAATGGTTGAAATTCACGAACTGCCGCGGCGCGGCGCGTTCTATTCAGGCCATTATATTATATATATAATATATATTTCGTCGATTTCTATTTAAAACGAATTATATAGATAGTTTTAAATTCGTTTCAAAAACAATTTCAACTTCCATTTCAATCCAAAGCACAAATGAATTCTTCTTTATAATTTCGTTTTAGAATTCATTTCTATTCAATTCAAATTTCAATTCAATTTGAATTCATTTCTATTCGCTTTCAATTCAATTTGAATTCGTTTTCAATTCAATTCAATTTCAAATTCGTTTTCTATTCGATTCAATTCAAATTGGTTTTCTATTCGATCCAATTCAAATTGGTTTTCTATTCGATTCAATTCGAATTGGTTTTCTATTCGATTCAATTCGAATTGGTTTTCTATTCGATTCAATTCGAATTGGTTTTCTATTCGATTCAATTCGAATTGGTTTTCTATTCGATTCAATTCGAATTGGTTTTCTATTCGATTCAATTCGAAATCGTTTTCAATTCAATTCATTTCGAAATCGTTTTCAATTAAATTCATTTCGAAATGGTTTTCAATTCAATTCATTTCAAAATGAATAAAATCGATATAAATATCGTTCTCGTCAAAATGGCGTCAATCTAATCAACACGGCTTCATATATTTCTATTTCCAAATATTCTATTTCAAATATTTCTTTTTCAAAATAGTTGTTATTATCAAAATATTTCGTTCAACTCATGACTAATCTCAACGGGTGAGTACTGTCAACACATGAACCTTTATTTTATATTGATAAAGATGTAAATTTTATTACTAAAATATTTCGCTCAACACATGACTAATCTCAACGGATGAGTACTGTCAACACGTGAACCTTTATTTTATAATATTCTTTATTTTCTAAATTGGAATGAGGCCCAATCAATCACCATATAATATTAATTATATGGATTTTCATACATCACACGTATATAATAGCATTGAAAAATAATCAACCATCAACCAAAGTGCACTACACTGTATAAGCATCAAATATAGATATCTAATGCTTATAACAGCCTGTCAATCAATCGATCGACATATTTAATCAATCAGGATGAGTGAACTTCAAATTTCATCCCAACACCCGTGTGGGGTTTCAAACAATCAAACACATATTTTATTTGTGCAGTTGGGCGATGTGTAAAATTTTATCGTCCCAATCAATGTCCTTCAAATAGGTGTACATAAACAAACCGTCCGATTTGTAAATGAATATTTATTTATTTACATTCACGTTAAAAATTATATTTTTAACGATAAAAAATTTTATTCAACCTATGAAAATATTCTATTCAGTTCATTTATTAAATAAAATGATTTCTTTATTTTTCTAACTTATTTTAGAAAATTTCGGCGGCATAACGACACGATACTAGAAACGGGACGAGGCCTAGCCTTATCCCCGGTCTAGTGAAGGCCCACGCCATTCACACATCAATCAAATCAATTTCATTTCACCCAACAATTCAATTCAAACCAAATATTCTAACCAACTACACAACCAAACAATTTAACAAACAAGTCATCCATGGTCTGTGGATGACGGGTGTCGGGTGCTACTAAACACCGTCTGCATCCTAGTATATATATATATAACTAGAAAATTAAATTGAAAGGTGAGAAGTTCTCACCGATAGCTATCCAATACCACGACTCTTCTTTTAGAGAAATCTTCTTCATTCTCGCCTTTTTATCATCTTCGTTGCCCGTAGTCACTACATATACAAAAATCACACATTTTTATATTTTGATGTTTTTAAAAATAAAAATCACATTTTTATTTGTTCCCTTTCAATTTAAAAATCATATTTTTATAATTGCTTCATACATTTCAAAAATCGAATTTCCACTTCGCTATTCAATATATAAAAATGATATTTCTAATTCTCTACATAAACAAAAATTATATTTTTCCACTTTCTACATAATAAAGATTATATTTTTAATACTTTAAAAATATAAAAATCATATTTTAATACTTCAAAAATATAAAAATCATATTTTTAACTCACCACTTGAATGAAAATTATATTTTTATCTTTTAGATCATCCCTTTTTAAACAATAAAAATCATAACTTTGTCTAGTTAAAAATCACTTCTTTGTACATTTAAAAATCGCTTTTTTATATATTTAAAAATCGAATCTTTTCATGATAAAAATCCCATCTTTACCCGAAAAAAGATCCTATTTTTATACCGCTATGTTTAAACGTATAAAACTGATTTTATTTAAAATATATCTTAACGTTTAAAAACTGATTTTATGAACTGAAAATTCAGATTTTTATAAACTAAAACTCATATATAAAAATATGAACTTAAATCAAGGACTGATACAAAATAAAACTGATTTTATTTAAAGGCTGTAAATCACCTTTATTTCCCGTCAATCTCGCTGAGGGCCGCTGGAGGAGGTTGCGGGTTCAAAAGGGGCTGCTGCATCCGAGGGGGGGGGGGTCGTCTTCGGCGAGGGCTCCATGGGTTTGGGCTAGGGTTTTCTTTTGGGGAGGGTACGGATTCAGAAGGGGACAAGAGAAGGGGGGCGAGGCGGTCTTCTGTGGTACGGCGGTGAGGTCATCGGAGGAGGAGGGGCTCCGGCTAGTGGCGGCGACGATCCGCATGGGGGGGGGGGGGGCTGAGCGCTATCGCGGTGTTTTTTTTTTCCTGGTATTGAATTCTACGGGGAGGGCAAATGAAAGGAGGGGGGGTTTTCGGGCTGAAGAAGATAGAAGGGGAGGGGGTTTTTGTAAAGAGGGTTTTATATATTTTATTTATATTTAATTTATTTTATTTTTCAAAAAGCAACTTTTTATTTTGACCTCGAAACGAGGCCCACCGCCTGTCGCCCATAGCGTTTTACCCCCATTCCGAACACGATGGGATATGTATCGCAAGCTGATTCGGTCGTTTCGATCAGTTTTCGTTAAAATCAACATATAACTCTATATATTGAATTTGAACGCGCATTTCAATTTACCGTGGTTACATACTAACTAGAAAAATTCCCGAAAAATATTTTCTAGCTTCGTATTGACGATACGGTCCTAACAAAACTAGTTTTGTCGAATTCTGAGAGCGTTTGAAAAATGGCCAATTTCCAGTCGATTAAAATCAACTAAAACTGGTCAAACGCGTTTTCCTTTGCCACGCTCACATATTGATTCGAAAAATTATGAAATTTGGAATCTAGCAATAACTTGACACTGCGGATCCAACAAAAGTGGTTTCGTCAAAATCCGAGGTCGTTTGCAAAATTCCCATTTTTAAGGGCCTGAATTCCATAGCGACTATTCAGAATTTTTCAACTGGGCATATCTTTTGATTACCACTATGAAATTTCGATTTTTCGGATTCGTTGGAAAGATATTCCCGAATAGATTCTAATATTTTTGGTTTCACTAAAATCTGGTTTGTTTTGCACCCGGTACATTCAATTGAAGTTTGAAATCGAATTATCGAACTACCGCGCCATTTTCAATTCCTTTTATAATTATATACAATTATTTATTTTCTAACGACGACGTATATAATATATACATTGGATTTCCATTCAAAAACAAATTTCTCGTCGATATTATTTAAAATAATTCATTTTAAATAATCAAAATTCGCTAAAATTGCCAAAATAAAAATTTTAAACTGGCCCAGATTTTCGGGTTGTTACAATCTCCCCCACTTAAAACTTTTCGTCCCCGAAAAGGAACAAAGTCGAAAGTGGTTTGATTAATCAACTCTACGTTCGATCTGGCTTCCATTCTCCAACTTTTCAGTTTCTGAGAATTTTCAAAAATTTCAAAAATTTTGGCTAACACCCTAAATTTTCGAAAAATTTCGCCATAACCTCCCCTGCACCGGGAGCCACGGGAAAATCCCGAAATTGCCATATAGGCCTTCTGATCTCAAAAAGAAAAAGCCAAGCGGCTAGCCAATAGGCTCATAAAATCATCATCACCCAAACAAAACAGTAAATTATGTAGTAAACATGTACCTATTTGTCGGGCAAACAAATTTTATTCTCTGCTCTAGCCTCCTTGCTATGACCTGTTCAATGCAAGTACATGTATATGCAAGAAAATGCAACTGATTTTCAATACAATTCAATATTTGGTTCAATTAGGCTAAATGGTTCAAAATTATCAAAAAAATAAACAAACAACACAAACATCAATCAATTAGTTGATTAGCTTTTGAAATTCATAACTTTGATATATAGTCAAAAATCACATTTTTGATGCCAAATCACAACAATAGACCCTATCTAATTTCGGTTCTCACACCAGTCTAATGGAAATATATAGAAATCTCACTTTCATTACTCGAAAATAAACACTAGCGACGGTGCCCCATCACCAGAATTATCCCCGGGCAACTAGAGTATTATTCTATAACTATCCAGTATATTAAAACTTCGAATACACGTTTGCAAGACATATATGCAAAATCTTTATATATCGGATTGTCCAAATCTATATAGATAAATAATCAAATACGAATAATTGATTTAAATTTTCAAAACAAAATTGGTTTTCATCTTAAAAATATGCTCTTCACACTCGTTCTAGGATACTACTGATCCCATCTCTAACGAGTCATTCCCGTTGGATGTTACTAATCCAGTTTCTGATGAATTCTTTCGTATGGTTCTAATGCGTCTTGTTCTCTGAGCTTTCCAAACCAAAGCTCTGATACCAACTGTGACGAAAAGAAATTTCGCTCGGTCCGAACCAGTCGCTAAACCGACCCAGACCGTTCGAAACGCCTGATCGTTTTGAGAACACGACAAAATAGAATGCATACAGAAGAACATTTCATTGTATATTACAACAATGCATCAGATTACAAGAATATACAGAGTATAAATGAATATTACACAGAAATGTCAGAGATTTAAATTACATTTAAATACATAGCAGCGGAAAATAAGACAATACACGACTAGAAGAGATATACGGATACAAAGCTTTCCGGATATCATTCCAGCTGTAAACCAGGATCCTGTGAATATAAATCTGCAAAACCAAAACTACTAGCTGCCCGTGTCAAAATAAGGGCACCCAGAGTTTAGGTTAAAACAATAAACTCCAGGTCAGTCATGGGACTGGTGTGAGAACTAAAACAGTTATTTAAAACTTTACTTTAAATCAGATATATCAAGGGACCACGCCGTATAACACGAAACGGGTTTCCTCCCAAGAATACCAGTGCATAAAACAAACAGCGTGATGCTGAAATAAAGAAAAATGAAGCTGTTATAAGACCCAGGTCCTATCACACAATGCAACGCAAGCCGGGGGATAGGGTTTTCCCTTATAACAGCCAAAGAATGCTTGATACGTTTAAAACAAATCATTTGATACTATTATAAGTGTATAGTGCATAAAACAACTTCAAATCATAAGTATCAATCATAGGCGGCATGGGTACCATATATCATGTCGCCATACTAGTTCTACAATTAAAACCGCAAATGTCACGTATTTGGAAATTGGATTTCCATCTATGAACCGAGGCAAAAGATAGTCCTCAACCGATTCGAGACTCTCTAGCCCGAGCCTCAGGGTCAGAGCGCATCGACCCTTGGATCGTCAGGGCCGGTCCACCGATGTGGATTAAACTTAAACCCTAAACATGCGTTCCCCCGCCCTATGGGGCGTAAATGAGCCAACGAATGACTCCATCGGACCCGGATCGTCCGATCAAACCGAGGCGCCTTGCAACAGCAACAACCACATAAGTCAAACTCGTCAGGGCGTGTAAAACCACTGACGCCACTTCTAACTAGAAAGAAACGCATGCCCTCCCTGAGGTCCGTCTCCCGTTTTTGGTTCATACCGGGTGTGAAACTCGCGAAGTAAATGTTACACAAAGCTACGCCACAAAGGCCGTGCTTCGATCATCAACCACAAGACTTTGCTTTTCAACAGAAGCCTTGATCATTTGCCACTTAGGCATGCCACATAGGCAATTCACTCCATGCGTTTGATATCCATCAATATATAACCCCTAAGCTCGTACGTCTCAGAGAAGGGCGTTAAGCAAGAGAATAAATTCTCCGCCGCCAAACAGATATATATTTAATAGAGATCAATCACACGGACTAAAATCCAATGTCAGACACACAGTCCATTTACAAGTCCGTCCTGGGTCTGAACGAAACCGGAGGCACCTAGTACCCCGCATATCCATCAATCTCCAAGTACGTCTGGACGATCACTAACTGTTTCCATTTTCTTGGGTGTACACCCCAATCAAGATCATCAGTAATTATCCAAATGACGTGAAGACTTCCGTTCTTCGACCACCGTCTTCATCTTCGACTTATCGTCGTATCAGTTATTCAGAATGGGATAAACCTGGTCTTCCTGAATAACTCGCGTATATTTTAAATAAGTGTTACACAAACACAACATACGCCTCATTCCAATTCATCAGTCACTAACCGTAAATTAATCAAGAGAATAATTCCCCAAATATTAACCACGAAGGCCGAAACCAACATCAGATCAATATCCAGGAAACCATTCTACTTAGCTAACCGACAGTTAGTTTCTAAATTTCACATTCATATGGAAAGGTTCCCATTAATTTTATCAAAGATAAATTCTTTATATTTATTCTTTAATCATCTTTTGAATTTCGATTCAACTAGTCGGATTTAACGGACCTTACCGAAGTAATCATTTGTTTTAATTCCCCAATCCCATCCTATTCATCCCATGAAGTAAAACTGGTTATACTTCATATCTAATACCACGGTGTTATTGGTAAATTCAATTACCATTTCACGTTCAAATCTAATTAAAGATTTAACTATCGCCTGGAATAAAACTGGTGATACTCCATTCTCGATCTTTTCAATCTACTTAAAGATTCATTAAAACTCCACTTAGTTTTAATCGTCGACTGGGTTAAAGAATCAGTGTCATTTAAAACACGGTCCACGATAAACCCAAAATCACATCACATTAATTATCAGGTTAAAGAACAAGTGTTATTTAAAACACTGTTCACGATAAACCCAAAAATCAATATCAATTCAATTAAATATTATTGAATTGGTACACTTCATTAAATCTAAATAAAAAGATTCAATCTTTTTCTCAACTGGATTCAAGAACAGTGTTAATGAAGACACCATTCACGACAAACCCAAATCACATTTGATATTAAATACAAGGCTCTGAATAGAAAATATATCGGCTTATATTCAATATCAAATTCTATGACCAACAGATATCGTATCGGAAATAACGATATATATATCTATATCTTTCAAATTTCCATAACAACATCTGTATAATCACGAATTTCAACATCGAAATATTCCGAAGACAATTTCGATTCAAATCCACTCCAATGCAATCATTGGAAATTCTGGTTATTTTTAAAACCCTTTTTAAATTCAATTTATTTATTTAAAAATAAATAGAATTATAATTCTAGTTCAAAACTAGTTCATTTTGATAAAAATATATTTTTATCTTTTCAAATATGGAGTTTTTCATCCCAATTTTTCCCAAATCATTTCTTATGATTTTACACAAATTATTACTATTTTTAATAATTTTATAAAGGCCCGTACAGTCGATTTCCATCAATGGCCATCGAACTGCACTTACAGCGACCTTTTCCAAATTTGATTTGGACATAATTCCAAATCCAACCGTTAGATTTCTAATTTCTAATATTCGTTAGAAAGCTCTTTTCGATAAGAACCCAACGGTTCCGGTTTTAGGAGAATCCGACGGTCGGATCTCCCGTAATGTCCGTTTGAAATAAATGGTCGAAATTCACGAACTGCCGCGGCGCGGCGCGTTCTATTCAGGCCATTATATTATATATATAATATATATTTCGTCGATTTCTATTTAAAATGAATTATATAGATAGTTTTAAATTCGTTTCAAAAACAATTTCAACTTCCATTTCAATCCAAAGCACAAATGAATTCTTCTTTATAAATTCGTTTTAGAATTCATTTCTATTCAATTCAAATTTCAATTCAATTTGAATTCATTTCTATTCGCTTTCAATTCAATTTGAATTCGTTTTCAATTCAATTCAATTTCAAAGTCGTTTTCTATTCGATTCAACTCAAATTGGTTTTCTATTCGATCCAATTCAAATTGGTTTTCTATTCGATTCAATTCGAATTGGTTTTCTATTCGATTCAATTCGAATTGGTTTTCTATTCGATTCTATTCGAATTGGTTTTCTATTCGATTCAATTCGAAATCGTTTTCAATTCAATTCATTTCAAAATCGTTTTCAATTCAATTCATTTCGAAATCGTTTTCAATTCAATTCATTTCAAAATGAATAAAATCGATATAAATATCGTTCTCGTCAAAATGGCGTCAATCTAATCAACACGGCTTCATATATTTCTATTTCCAAATATTCTATTTTAAATATTTCTTTTTCAAAATAGTTGTTATTATCAAAATATTTCGTTCAACTCATGACTAATCTCAACGGGTGAGTACTTTCAACACATGAACCTTTATTTTATATTGATAAAGATGTAAATTTTATTACTAAAATATTTCGCTCAACACATGACTAATCTCAACGGATGAGTACTGTCAACACGTGAACCTTTATTTTATAATATTCTTTATTTTCTAAATTGGAATGAGGCCCAATCAATCACCATATAATATTAATTATATGGATTTTCATACATCACACGTATATAATAGCATTGAAAAATAATCAACCATCAACCAAAGTGCACTACACTGTATAAGCATCAAATATAGATATCTAACGCTTATAACAGCCTGTCAATCAATCGATCGACATATTTAATCAATCAGGATGAGTGAACTTCAAATTTCATCCCAACACCCGTGTGGGGTTTCGAACAATCAAACACATATTTTATTTGTGCAGTTGGGCGATGTGTAAAATTTTATCGTCCCAATCAATGTCCTTCAAATAGGTGTACATAAACAAACCGTCCGATTTGTAAATGAATATTTATTTATTTACATTCACGTTAAAAATTATTTTTTTAACGATAAAACATTTTATTCAACCTATGAAAATATTCTATTCAGTTCATTTATTAAATAAAATGATTTCTTTATTTTTCTAACTTATTTTAGAAAATTTCGGCGGCATAACGGCACGATACTAGAAACGGGACGAGGCCTAGCCTTATCCCCGGTCTAGTGAAGGCCCACGCCATTCACACATCAATCAAATCAATTTCATTTCACCCAACAATTCAATTCAAACCAAATAATCTAACCAACTACACAACCAAACAATCTAACAAACAAGCCATCCATGGTCTGTGGATGACGGGTGTCGGGTGCTACTAAACACCGTCTGCATCCTAGTATATATATATAACTAGAAAATTAAATTGAAAGGTGAGAAGTTCTCACCGATAGCTATCCAATACCACGACTCTTCTTTTAGAGAAATCTTCTTCATTCTCGCCTTTTTATCATCTTCGTTGCCCGTAGTCACTACATATATAAAAATCACACATTTTTATATTTTGATGTTTTTAAAAATAAAAATCACATTTTTATTTGTTCCCTTTCAATTTAAAATTCATATTTTTATAATTGCTTCATACATTTCAAAAATCGAATTTCCACTTCGCTATTCAATATATAAAAATGATATTTCTAATTCTCTACATAAACAAAAATCATATTTTTCCACTTTCTACATAATAAAGATTATATTTTTAATACTTTAAAAATATAAAAATCATATTTTCAATACTTTAAAAATATTAAAATCATATTTTTAACTCACCACTTGAATGAAAATTATATTTTTATCTTTTAGATCATCCCTTTTTAAACAATAAAAATCATAACTTTGTCTAGTTAAAAATCACTTCTTTGTACATTTAAAAATCGCTTTTTTATATATTTAAAAATCGAATCTTTTCACGATAAAAATCCCATCTTTACCCGAAAAAAGATCCTATTTTTATACCGCTATGTTTAAACGTATAAAACTGATTTTATTTAAAATATATCTTAACGTTTAAAAACTGATTTTATGAACTGAAAATTCAGATTTTTATAAACTAAAACTCATATATAAAAATCTGAACTTAAATCAAGGACTGATACAAAATAAAAATGATTTTATTTAAAGGCCGTAAATCACCTTTATTTCCCGCCAATCTCGCTGAGGGCCACTGGAGGAGCTTGCGGGTTCAAAAGGGGCTGCTGCATCCGAGGGGGGGGGGGTCGTCTTCGGCGAGGGCTCCATGGGTTTGGGCTAGGGTTTTCTTTTGGGGAGGGTACGGATTCAGAAGGGGACAAGAGAAGGGGGGCGAGGCGGTCTTCTGTGGCACGGCGGTGAGGTCATCGGAGGAGGAGGGGCTCCGGCTAGTGGCGGCGTCGATCCGCATGGGGGGGGCCTGAGCGCTATCGCGGTGTTTTTTTTCCTGGTATTGAATTCTACGGGGAGGGCAAATGAAAGGAGGGGGCTTTTCGGGCTGAAGAAGATAGAAGGGGAGGGGGTTTTTGTAAAGAGGGTTTTATATATTTTATTTATATTTAATTTAATTTATTTTTCAAAAAGCAACTTTTTATTTTGACCTCGAAACGAGGCCCACCGCCTATCGCCCATAGCGTTTTACCCCCATTCCGAACACGATGGGATATGTATCGCAAGCTGATTCGGTCGTTTCGATCAGTTTTCGTTAAAATCAACATATAACTCTATATATTGAATTTGAATGGGCATTTCAATTTACCGGGGTTACATACTAACTAGAAAAATTCCCAAAAAATATTTTCTAACTTCGTATTGACGATACGGTCCTAACAAAACTAGTTTCGTCGAATTCTGAGACCGTTTGAAAAATGGCCAATTTCCAGTCGATTAAAATCAACTAAAACTGGTCAAACGCGTTTTCCTTTGCCACGCTCACATATTGATTCGAAAAATTACGAAATTTGGAATCTAGCAATAACTTGACACTGCGGATCCAACAAAAGTGGTTTCGTCGAAATCCGAGGTCGTTTGCAAAATTCCCATTTTTAAGGGCCTGAATTCCATAGCGACTATTCAGAATTTTTCAAATGGGCATATCTTTTGATTCCCGCTATGAAATTTCGATTTTTCGGATTCGTTGGAAAGATATTCCCGAATAGATTCTAATATTATTGGTTTCACTAAAATCCGGTTTGTTTTGCACCCGGTACATTCAATTGAAGTTTGAAATCGAATTATCGAACTACCGCAACATTTTCAATTCCTTTTATAATTATATATAATTATTTATTTTCTAATGACGACGTATATAATATATACATTGGATTTCCATTCAAAAACAAATTTCTCGTCGATATTATTTAAAATAATTCATTTTAAATAATCAAAATTCGCTAAAATTGCCAAAATAAAAATTTTAAACTGGCCCAGATTTTCGAGTTGTTACATTTCCTTTATTTCAAAGTGATGAAATTATGTTATTCTTTTCACTAATCATATTTTGATAAAAATATGTTATTCTATTCACTAGTCATATGTTGATAAAAATGTACATTTCTGTCTCAACTAATATAGTCGGCAAAAATGCATATTTGGTTTTAACAAGTGTAGATTGACCAAAGATGAATAATTTGTTTTAACTAGTGAAAATTGACAAAAGTGAATGATTTGTTTTTATCTAACATAAATTGACAAAAGTGTATATTCTGCATTAACTAATGAAAATTAACAAAAATGTATATTTTATGTAAACTAATGAAAATTGACAAAAATATATATTTTATGTTAGTAAATATGAAAAGAAAGAACAAACTTTATTTCCAAAAGATGTTTGCACTTGTGAATGCAAATAAAAGATCAAAACTTTATTTTCAATAAGTGTTTGCATTTGTAATAACGAACGTTGTATGTTTTGGTTTAATCCCCTTTCTAAATGACAAAGTAAATGTTTTGAATTCACTCTAATAAAGTGACAAAAGGGGATGTTTTTAATTTGTAAACAATTCTATATATATTTAAAACAAATAAATGAATATTTATTTGTAAACAATATGCTATGGTTTTAATGACAAATAAATGAATGGCATTTATTTGTGTACATGCTCTAATGACAAATAAAGAGAAATTTTCCTTCTAATTCTACTTAACAAATAAAAGATGATGATTTATTTGTTTACCATTTTTAATTCAATATTAACAGATAAAAATGTAAATTTTATTTGTTTACCATTTCTATCTACAGAAATGATAATTTTATATGACCATTCTAAATTGTCCAAAAGTGACAAATTTATATGTTAATACCAAATTTGACCAAAGTGACAAATTTATTCTAATATGACATTTCTAACCAAAGGCCATATTTTATTCTAAATAACCCCTTTGACAAAAGCAATGTTTTTATTCTAATGTGATATTTTATTAACATATAATATTTCTAACAAAAAGTGACAACTTTTATATGTTAATTTTGATTTAACAAAAGTGACATTTTTGGATGTCAACTCTAATTTTAACAAAGGTGACAAATCTGTATGTCAATGCTAATTTTGACAGAAGTGACAAATTTGTATGCCAATACTAATTTCGACAAAAGTGACAAATTTGTAATCATATATGACATTACTAACCAAAATGTGTCTTTTAACCATATACGACATAACTAACAAAATGTGTATTTTAAATCAAATATGACATAACTAACAAAATGTGTATTTTTATTCCAAATGTACATTTTATACAAACCGGGTGATTTTTATCCTAATGAAAAATATGATCGACATATCATTATTTAACATAACATATCTAACCAAGTTGACATTTTTATTTCAACATCACATTTCAATTAAAATGACAATTTTAATTTAATATAACATTATCGTACAAAATGGAAATTTTATTTTACTAACATTTTACATAACAAAAGAATAATCTGCTATGCTAACTTTTATATAACAAAAATGATAATTTTGTTATGCTAACATTTATATGACAAAATGAGTTTTGATTTGCTAATCATTTATATGACAAAAATGAAGTTTTGTATGTTACATCTTATACTATGAAAATGAAGTTTTGTTTTGTCAACCAATCTAATTTGACAAAATAATAAAAATAACAACTTTTGTTTTGTTAACATGATTTTCTTCTAATATATACAATAAAAATGTAATCTTTATTATTGTAAAACATCTTCTTTTAAAAATGATTCCCCTTTTTTTCTCTAAATTAACATTCCTAACAAAAGTAATATTTTTATTTCATAACAAAAATGATGATTTTGTCCTAACATATCATTTGTAGCAAAAATGATGATTTCGTATCAACAAGCACAGATAATTCAATAGATCATCACAATCCACCATCAAACAGCCAATCTAAATTTCATACCGTGCATCAATATTACAATCACAATCAGAATCAGAATAAATAAATATATATTTTAATTAATTTAAAATTTAAAACGAGAAATCTCACATTGCTTTGTCTGAACGGTTCATATCTGAAATTTGGCCGAAATTTGATTTGTTCAAAAATGGATCTAGTCAGCTTCATCATCTAGTGTTCTTCAATACGATCGCAATGCCACAGGTTTCGTTCTATTTCGATACTGTATGAAGAAGTTACGTGTTTTCAAAGATTTGATAACATAATTAAAACAATTAATAATTTAATTAATCACATTGGTTAACTAAAATAAGGCCGTTCCCTTCTTTCCTCCTTCTTCTACGTGATGTACAGATGAACAAACCCATCACCGACTTCAAACACACCACCACGCACCAGGATTCGCACCTCCAGCACCTCATCGGAGTATACCCCCTCAACGCAGCCGCCATGCTCCATCACCGCCCCCAACCATGGCCAACTCGTACCCCCTTGCCTCGCCAATCCTCCTCCAAGCGCCACCCCTTCTCAGCCGAATCCCGATCACCACGTCAATCTACACCTAATCAAAACCGTACAGAAATGACGGCCTCGCTTTGCTCATCAATTTGAGTATTTATTCCTTGATTAATTCGAAAAGACGAGGGAGAGATTAAGGATCAAAATCTGGAGCTTTCTGGCCATTGAAATGGTGAAAACGGTGGCTCCATGTAAAGTATTAGGGTTTGGGTATTTAGGGCGTATTTATACGCGTATTTCTAGCGTATTTTAATTCATTAATTCAAAAATTATTTATTCGACGATACTAACTCCTAATCGAACCCAACGAATGACGCCCCTAACTAAATTCCCCCATTCCGGACGCATTGGAATATGTTTCGTAATCCAGTTCGGCTGTTATGATATGTTTTTCTTTAAATTTAATTAAAAATCATTTAATTATTAAATTCAAACGTACATTTTAAATTTCCGGGGCCACATACGACCTTTAAAAATTATAGAAAAAATATTTCTAGTTATGTTTTGATGATACGATTCTAACGAGACTAATTTCGTTGAATTCTGAGATTGTTTGGAAAATGGCCTTTTTCTAGTCAATTAAATTTGACTGAAACTGACAGAACACATTTTCCTCTTCCACGCTCACATATTAACTCAAAAAATTATGAAAATTGAGACTTAGCAATAATCTGACATTCCGGTTCCAACAAAAGTGGTTTCATCGAAAACCGAGATCGTTTGCAAAATGGCTATTTCAAGGCTAATATATTATATTAAATTCTATATAAATTCTACAGCGACTTTTCTAAATTTTAAACTAGACATAACTTTTGATTTATAAAGTGAAATTTCAGTTTTTCAGATTCGCTAAAAGATATGATTAAACAGATTTAAATATTTCTGGTTTCAATTCTGATTTATTTTGAATCCTCTGCAGTCAGCCAAAGTTCAAATTCAAAATTTCAAACTGCAGCGCTGTTTTAAACTCCTTTTATAATTAAATTGATTCTATTCGTTTTAAAATAAATTTTTACTCATTCCTATTTAAAGTAAATTATCTTAAATATTAAAATTCCCTTAAAATTTCTAAAATAAAAATTTTAAATTGGCCCCAAAATTCCGGGTCGTTACAGTTTTGTAAAGAAGGTCAAATGAAATAATTTTCCCAAACTATATTTTATATAGAAAAGGAATAATTTTATCAAATTAGTATGTTATCAGTGTGCTTGGTTGATTTAGATAGAGTTCAAATTGAATTTTAAAATTTTAATAGTTCAATATAGCAAAAGGTAATTTCAATACAAAATCAGAAAATGAGAATTTTAATTCGGAATTTAAGTGAATCAGAAGTGGATTCTTGAATGGAAGTAAACTAATGGAAGAAAATCAATTAGTTAATTCAATATGGGAATGGAGCTTAAATTGGTTAAGTGGAGTTAAAGATATTAGGATTAAACAAAATAGATTGGAATTTGTAAATTAAATATAAATTGTTTGATTTGATTAAGTGGATTATGCATTATTGGTTGGTTATTTGTTAGATGGATTAAATAAATTCATTGAGTGATTTAATAGAAATGAATAAATTAAAAACTAAGGAAAGAGATTTTGGTATAATTAGAACTAAATGATATAACCCGATATTTGTTATAAATTGAGTTAAGTGCAGAACCAGAAGGCTATGGGAGTTAATTGGTCACATAGATTGGGGTACCGGTTGAAATAAGATGAAGAGCTGTTAGTGCGTTGCTTTGTAATTGGAGTTTGGTTGCCCGACAAAAAGGTAAACCTTAATATTATTTATTGAGTGATTAATTTTAATCCTTGAGTTGGGTAGTCGCTTGGCATTTGTTTTCTTTTGATCGATGGGAGGCCCGGAGTGGCGAGTTGTATTTGTTTGGATTGAACAGTATAGAGGAAATGCTGGTGAAATTTTTGTGAAATTTTAAAACTTAGAATATTTTTAATTAATAATTTTAAATAATTATTTTTGAAAATAATTGGGATTTGAGTAATCTTCTCACTTAGCAATTTCAGGGACGAAATTCTTTTAAGGGGGAAGGAATGTAACGTCCCACGTTTTCTATGACTGAATATTTAATATATTTTATTATATTAAATGTCGAATTGGAATTATAAATGGATTTATAATATATAATTCATTTATTAGAAATGAAGTTGAATATATAATTTATATTTATGTTTAAAACGAGCTCAAAACGAGGCGGTAGTTCGTAATATTGAATTTTGAACTTCAATTGTATATACATAATCCATTTTAAGCCGGATTTCTATGAAACAAGAATTGTTTGAATCTAATTAATAATAATTTTCTAACAGAAGAGAAAATTCAAGATTCCGTCTTATAAATTTTAAGTTATGTCAAAATAAAAATTTAAAATAGTCGCTATGGATTCGTTAATAAATTATAACATTTATTTAATTTATTAGATAGGAATTTGGATATCGTTAAATTTTAAAATATTATCATTGAGCTATAAATTTCATATTCGCTTTTATTGGAAGTGATATACTATGTTATTAGGATATATATGATAGTAATAATAATTTATTTATTATTAAATTGGATAGTTTTGGAATTTTATAATATTATATCGATATTATATAACCGTTATAAATAACTATTTTTCAAACAACCTCTATTTCCAATGAAACGAACTTTATTGGAATGCGTATAGTTAATTATTGCTATATTTCCAGTTTGGAACTAATTGGAGTTGTTTTATTGATAGACGTAATTTAAGGGTGAACCGATGAATAAATTGATATCTAAATAATGACGTTTTGCAAATGGAGTCCGTTTTCCACAAAATTTATTTCATTTGGAGCGCAACGTAAAAACGTAGCAGTGTATTTATTTTCATTGCATTTGGAGTTCGGACATAGTGGTGTGTATCTTAAACGTTAACGGTAAACAACGTTATAAATTAAATAACCAAATTAAAATGAAAACGTCAAATCAAACAAAAATTTATATATTTATATATAAATTAAAAATATCAAATTCTTATTTCTTTATGTCTAGTAACCTTCCACCTTGTCACAAGCCTGCAAGGTCCTATCCAAATCAATAGCACTGCCTCAATTGTCACCTAGCACTGTGTAAAGTTTACTCAACACAAGATATTATTGCATACTTCTGTAATGTAGTGTATGTTTCCCTAGAATCCAACCACCGAACACTATATATGCAATTATACAAATCTGAGAAGAATTTTGCAAATTGAAATAAATCTTGGACTTTGATCACACCCTAGCCCATCTACCATAACCTATCGACTGTAGTAACCTGAAATAAAAGTTTAGGCTTGTCCATTTTCAATTGTACAAAACTACAAAACCCATACCCCATCCATTTTCAATTGTACAAAAATTACAAAACTTAAGGACTAAGAGATTAGGCAGTACACACCTAAGTTGAAAAACGTAGCCATCCTATAGAAATGAAAATGCACTGGTCTACTGTCTAAATTTGAAGCCTACCCTCTACTGATATTACAAAGATAGCTGAAGGACTGTATTTCCCTTTCACCCTTTCCATCACTGCAAAACCCATAAACAGATCGTAACATTTCTGAAAACCTAATATATCTAAGAGTGCGGCTAAAAGAAAGTAGGATAATATGTGATAGTTATCCCCTCCATTTCCCTATATATACAGGGTGTCTTTTCCATTCATTTGCAAGTTTTACAAAAAAAAATCACACAAATGATGTGTAAACCAAAACATATGTGTTATTGGAGACCAACTGCTCTGTGAAGGGTTGACCAATTTTTGTCGTGGCCTTTCATTTGAACAGCAAGAACGGAAGTCGAGAAACCCGGAGACGGGAGCACTAGCGAGCGCGGATTAGTTCAGAAGTCGAGTGGGAGATTAGTGAGGGGTCTGCTAGTGTTGGACAACGGTCCGACGGAGAACAGATGGTCGGCATGATGGTGGGTACTCCGGTGGTCGGAGAGGTTGCACGGGTGATGGAAGACGTGAGAGGAGGGGTGTTCCGGCAAGGCTGGCGAAGTCCTGAGGCGGTTCCAGTGGGCTTGGGTTCGAGAAACAGACGGGTAATGGTGAGGGACAATTTTGGCATTCACGAGAAAAAAATAAAGTGGGAGAAGCAGCTTTAAGGTAGAGATTGGAGAAGAAATACTTAACGTGGTCCTAAATGATATTAATGGGCCTAATCATGCTTAATTATTTAACATAAGCAACTTCTTAATTTTTATATTAAGTTATCTATATAATATAATGTAACCAGTTTGTTTACAACATTTGACTAAACATGTTTTAAAGTCCTAATCCATTTTAACGTGACCAAGCCTAACCCCTAGTAGTGTGCTCTTTACATATGATATGGTTCAAAACTGAGAAGGTACAGTCCATGCCTAATTATAATTATACACAGCCTAATCATGTTTAGTATTGGACCTAATTAAATTTTAATTTTCTTAATCCTAATCCTATTCTAACATTAGTAGTATACATATTGGCCTGTGAAAATAGATTACACCAATTCTTGGACCAAAATTTAATGTTATAAAACATCATAGCTAGTACTGGGGAAATGGAAACGTAGATACTGTTTGCCGGAGATTTTATAAAAAAATTGGAAGAATGTTACTGGCCTAAGAGTAAGTGAGAAGTTTAGGATAAGAATCTTTTTAAATGTTAACATGACTAGCTAGTACCCAGTTGCTAGTAACAAAATAACGTGTCATGTAATAATATATATAACCATGTGTAGAGTATTTCCTAATCGAGATTTGCATTGCATTAAATAATTATAATTAAGATACTTATAATATTAATTAAAAAGGTTTTTAGTATAGTGATTTTCTTTTTTACGTATAAATGTCATGACATTGTCATACAGTGCCAAAATCGGATGAAACAAGTGGTGTCAAGACCGTACCAACTAGCGCAACATTTTGGAGCTATTTTTGACGGAGTTCGAAGCAACTGGAATTTTAATTAAAGTAAACATCCGTTAGTTTAATCAAAATAGCCTGTTTCAGTGACGAACGAATCAGGTGAGTTCAACCTACTCAGTTTTCATCCCACTTATAATTTTTATAAGTCAGGTTTGAATATTTATGTGTTATGGTTGTTAGTTTTTTGATTGATGCTAAATATAATTACATGTGTTGACTGAACTGATTAAATTAAAAGTTTGTTTAATTTAATTTAAACCAGTCGTTATGAGGTAACTTGCCTCGTTGATTATGTTTGTTAAAATATAAGCGTATTAAACTGAAATATGGACGTTTGGATTGGTGTTATTGTTGACAGTTCAATATTATATATAATTTTGCTTTGTTCTAACGTATTTGGATGTAGGGAAAAACAGGTTGGAAGGATCCAACTGGATTCCTCAAATTTATTGTTTATTTTCATATCACAATTATATGAACTGTTTAACCAGTCTGATTAGATGGTTGCTTTGATCATTAATTGTTGAATCTAAACTCAACGTTTGTTTGTGGTTAACCAATGGGAACATATTGGTTGGGTAACTAGTAGTAGATGGCCTAAAAATAATTTGTTTTATGAAATGTCGATTTATCGTTAGATTAATCAGAAGAAGTGAAGTTATAAAAGTCATTTTATAACTGAAGATGGTTTTTGAAATCTATTATTAAAGTTCATAGAAAGGGAAAAAATATTTATTATTTGTTGTTTAAGTTTATAAGGAATTACCAAATGATTTTTGTAAAGAAAATTCATATGTTAATGAGATTTAAAAGCGGTTAAGCAAAAATTTACCTAAGAGTTAAGAGCGGGGTTTATAGTTTTTAAAGAATAATTAAATTGGGATTATGTTGGAAATAGATTATCATTTATTTAAATAATAACCCCAGTAAGTGGAATTAATTAAATTAATTATATTATTAATTAATTTAAATGGTAAGGAGAATTGGAAATGATTGACAAATTAATCATGTTTGAGTTGACTGGGTCAACTGAATTAAATATTAAATTAATGGGAATAGTTGACTGTGAATAAAACATTTTTATAAATGTTGATATTTGGTGATTTTTGATTTAATAATAATCAAGGTGGTAAATCTTGGGATTTAAATGTATTAATGGAGATTTATTAAAATACAAGTCATGTTATAACTAAATAAAGTTTAAAAGCAAATTACATTAATAGCATTACAAGTTAAGTTTAAATTCAAGTTTTAATTGATTCTTATTTACATTCTATTTGATTGGATTTATAAAATCTAAGTTGAACAGAGGTGTTATGAAACTCAAGTTTTATTAAGATATTATTGTAATGAGTTATTAATGGTTTATGAATAAAATAAAGATCCAAGATATGAAATTTGAAGAATTGGAACCTAACCATGAATTGGTTGAGTTAAATGATATTGTGAGTATTGATTTGATGTTGTTTTCGGCCTTCGCGGTTGAAATTTAGGGAATTATTTTCTTACAGATTTATAGTTAGGGACCAATAGGAGTATGTAATGGAAATCGAAATGAAAAACCCAAGTTTGAATTAAAATGGTATGGATAGTTAATTTATTAAGATGCGATCTACATTCACGATATTAAATAGGAAATGAGGTTTAATCGAGATATAACCAAATGGGGTTGAAATAAACTTATTTGAAGTTTAATAAGGAATTCTATTAATATGTGTATATAATGTTTCAAAGATTGAAAAGTTAATAGAGACGATTAAATAAGGGTTACTTAGTACTTAAATTAAGTAAAAAAGTGAAGTTTGAAATAAGATTTCCAAGAGAGGATATGATATTGAAATCATGTTTTGGAATGGGTAGTAAAAGAAATATGTAGAGTAATTAGTGAAATGGGATTTTTGTTGATAAACTCCTATCTTTCTGAAGATAATAATGTTGTTAATTCAAGGTTTGAGAGGTAAATAAAATACCCCAACTTGAAACTTCATGATTATCCAAGAATGATATTAGTTTAGAAACGAGAGTTGCCGAGAGAAATAAAAATTTGAATTTTGATGAATGGTATTATAAAATAAAGTTTGAAATGTTTTAAGTTCAATAAGATGATTTTGAATAAAATAGTATTTTTGAAATAAGAAAGAAAAAGCTTTGTTACAAATAAGTTTTAAAGGGTTTAATTAATGATGGAAAAATTAAAAAGGCCGTGTGATGCTAAGTACTGAACCAGTGAACTCATTTTATTTTTATGGATGGATGTATGTTTATTTGATAGTTAAATAACCGACTATCAAACCTGGTCAATTATAGATTGTTGGTACGGAAAGACCGGGATCAAATTTAGATTCGAAAACCATTGCAACCAGCAAATACGTAATCGCAGAAGAGATCAGACGATGATCAAGATGGAGCATTTGAAGACCATATATCTTCATAAAACGGAAGTATTGCTTATAATCTCTGGTTATCTCCCAAAGATAAACTATGATTCTGTCATGGTTGGAATCTATGGGTTGCAAGGCGTACTTGCTACTAATCTATAGGGTGATTCATAGGATGTGGTAGGAGGGTGCCTTCGGTTGTCCAGTCCCAGGGCAACGTGTATGGACAGACCTGACGAAGTGGAATTCAAAGTGAATGGTGGCCAGATGCTCGAAAAGAGAATTATAACCTCAAGCCTCACAACCGGAAAATGACAAAAATCGGGCAGGCGGCATGGCTATGTGGGTCACAACCATTAGGGTGTATTGTCACCATCTAGAGAATATTTGTATTTGTTACTTCTTTCATTTCTATATCTCCTGGGAACTACGGTGATCACGACAAAAGCCGTAAGGTGACAATATATTCGATACACTCAAGAGAAATGAGTGATCGGTCATGTGTGGCTAGATTGCAAGATGTTCTTGTTAAACCCAGTGTATTCCTCTCTAGAGATACACTATCGGCAGGTGGTTCCATACCTTGTCATAGTTGGAATCCAATCTCCAATAAGAGCCTACAGTTTTGTTTGTATACCATATATGTGGAGCATGAGATGCAAGTGTTCTGCTAGATTCTATTTATTTGTAGTCAGATACTATTATAATATCAGAGAAAAATATGGGTTTCAAAATTTTTTGGGTTATCGTAAGGTAAAAACCGTCCATATTTATGTGTGGATTTGGTCTTACGATTATCATTTTCTTTCGAAAAGATTTTTGAACTTTAAAATCAAGTTGGATGACCCCTTAAACTTAGTGTGTTGTTCCCACTCTGGTTCACCAGACTGACCTGGTGTTTGTAATGCTCGGTTTAGACTGGGCTGTGCAGGGTTAGGTTATTGGTCAGTACGAAGTTCAGAAGACATGCTAGAGGAGTTTAGACGTATTAGTATGTATTCCGCTGTGTATTTTATATGAGGATAGATTTTTATAACTTTCTAGATTGTCTTGATAGAGGTACTCTGATTGTAAGTATTTATTTCAAGTTCTCAATAAAGATTTATTTCTATATTATATTTGTTCCGCTGCGATGTGAGTATTTGATTTTGTTGTATTCTCTTCTACTTAGTTCTTATATTCTAATATTTGTTTCCTTTCTTACCTCATCCTCTAGATTCTTTCTCATAACATTCCAGTGTTTTCGATGCTTGAATGTTCGACATGGTGCTTTACGCCGATTTTCGAGATTGAAAATCCTTGGGTCGTTACACCTTACTTACAAATGAATTTTCAATAAATAATTTCTCATTTTATCTCTCCTCCCTTTACTCTACTTTTCTAAAATCAAATTATACTCAAACTTTGTTAAAATTCAACTGTAATCAAAATACATTAACATTGGTTTGATCCTTATCATTCATTTCCTTATCTCTCCACTCTCTCTTATTAAATCAAGATCAAAGTGTTATCCAAGAGTTATAGGATTAATTGCAATCAAAGATTAATGATTTGAGTATAAATCTCTATCCCTATAATTGTAGGTGTGATCAAGCCCTAAATCAATTAGGTGTCGCTGAGCCTCGGAAATGAGTTGGGTATGTTTGTAGTTCCGGAAATCTAATAGATTCGGCCAAGCCATGGAATTCTATTCAGTGTGCTTAGTAACTCCGAAAATCTATGTGACTCTACCTAGAGGTTGAAAATTCTAAAGGGTGTGTCTCATAACCTTGAAATCAGGTTTCTAACTGATATTGTAGTAAAGAAACATCGTACAAGGAATTGAGCAGAACTAGATGTATAATAACCCCGACCCGGTATAAAATCCTAGTGTGTTAATTGCATCATTATAAGTATAATCTTAAAAGATTCAAAAAAAAAACCATATAAATAAGGAATTACTATTTACCTTCCCTCAACTCTACTATTAATTTAGCCTCAAAGTCCTTATTTTGTAAACTAACACCTCATTCAAATAAAAAATTGCATTAATTATGTACATATTACTTCAAAAAAATTTAAACCTATTATAACTAAAATTAATTACTTATAATTAGGAAATGAATTGAAAGTAACCATACCCTATCAACTGTGAAATATTCAATCTAAAAATTGAATATGATCATCATTATTCTTATCTTCTTCCATATCATTAATATCATCTTCTCTATTTTCTTCCAACTCATCTTATTCTAAAGCAAATCGCTATAAAATTGTTCACTATTCTGCAATAAAATAAAAAGTCCATTAAACTAATAAAAGAAACAAAAAATATGCTACAAAACATCAACGAAAAAACAAATTACCTTATAAATAAGAAATAAATAATCAAGTTGTACCTTTTGTACTTTTATTTTTTAGGTAATAATAAAGAGTTTTGCGGCTATATGCTACGTCCTTTCAAATAGGAAAAGCTCCACTACTTCCAGTTACACAAAACGACCATGTTGAATCATTCCAACAAGCCCATTGCTACCTTATTCACCATTTGAATTTAACAACCCTCATTTACAAATATGAATGGATATTCATTACTATGGGTAAACAATTTATTACATATACCATAATTCTCCTAAATTTATAATCTAAAGCTCTCAAATTCTAAATCTAAAGCAAACAAGACAATGCACATATTATTTCTTTTCTTCTTTCATTTAATATTCCAATGACGGTTATAGAGAATATTTATAATCTTATATCATGATTAAAGTTCAAATAAGATTTGCAATTACCCATATAATATAAATAAAAATATTCAAACTAAACTAATTTCAAAGAACATTATTCTTTTTAGGTTGATGTGACGCAAATGAAAAACATTGAAAATACATCTAAAATGGAATAAAAGTTCGCACTAAAAGCTTGGCTACCTAATTTTGATTCAATTCCTTCTTTTATCTCCACTCTTCCTTTATAATCATAACCCCCCACACTCAATTTTCTGCTTCCACAATTAGCTGCCTCACTTGTTAACGATAACAATCCCATCTCATCTTCATCGTGCACCCCACCTCCACTCTCTGTCCATTCTAGTTCTCCTCTCCCTATATCTCAATTGTCTAGACCACCATCTGAACTGACAACCACCACCGTGATGCTAGCCATCTTAAGATCTTGCCCTCATGTGCTTCCAAGATTGTCAATGACGGCTTTATCTCCTATTATACCCAAAAGCCCTCATCACTTTAACCATATACCAGTCACTCTGGTTCCAGATCAAATTTATTTTTAATTCTCATCATCAAACACCAACCTTAATCTGATATAGACGAACTCGACCCATTTCCTGACCACATTTGCAAAATAAACTAAAATGCCACTTGCTGGTTAGGGTAGAGAGATGTGTTATGAGGACAAATTCATTTTTGAGAAATGCCAGGAGAGGACGTGCCAATAAAGACCTTTGTTTGGATGCCTCATCATGGCTGTAAGGCGATACTATATTGTAGGTGATACGAAAAGGAATTTCGCTCGATCCGAATTAGTCGCTAAACCGATCTAGACCGTTCGAAACGCCTGATTGTTTTGAGAACAAGCCACAACAGAACGCAGACGGAGGAACATTTCATTGTGTATTACAACAATACATCAGAATACAAGAATATACAGAGTATAAATGAATATTACACAGAAATATCAGAGATTTAAATTACATTAAAATACACAGCAGTGGAAAATAATACAATACACAACTAGAAGAGATATACGGATACAAATCTTTTCGGATATCATTCCTGCCGTAAACCAGGATCCTGTGAATACAAATCTGCAAAATCAAAACTCCTAGCTGCCCGTGTCGAAAATAAGGGCACCCAGAGTTTAGGTTACAACAATAAACTCCAGGTCAGTCATGTGACTGGTGTGAGAACTAAAACAGTTATTAATCTTTATTTTGAAAGTTAGGCAAATCAAGGGACCACGCCGTATAACACGGAACGGGTTTCCTCCCAAGAACACCAGTGCATAAACAAATAGCGCAATGCTAAATAAGGAAAATTGAAGCTATTATAAGACCCAGTTCCCATCACACAATGCAATGCAAGCCGGAGGATAGGGTTTTCCCTTATAGCCAAACATGCTTAGTACGTTTAAAACAAATCTTTTGATACTATTATAAGTGTATAGTGTATAAAACAACTTCAAATCATAAGTATCAATCATAGACGGCATGAGTACCATATATCATGTCGCCATACTAGGCTCTACAAATAAAACCGCAAATGTCACGTATTTGGAAATTGGATTTCCATCTATGAACCGAGGCAAAAGATAGTCCTCTACCGATTCGAGACAATATAGCCTACCATGTCTCAGGATCAGAGCTCGAGTGACCCTTGGATCGTCAGGGCCGGTCCACCGATGTGGATTAAAATGCCTGAACACTACGTTTCCCCGCCCTTTGGGGCGCAAATGAGCCAACAAATGACTCCATCGGACCTGGATCGTCCGATCAAATCGAGGCGCCTCGCAACAGCAACAACCACATAAGTCAAACTCGTCAGGGCGTGTAAAACCACTGACGCCACTTCTAGCTAGAAAGAAACGCATGTCCTCCCTGATGTCGTCTCCCGTTTCTGGTTCACAACCGGGGTGTGAGGCTCGCGAATTCACGTTACAAAAAGCTATGCCACACAAGTCGTGCTTTGATCATCCACCACAAGACTCTGCTTTTCAACAGAAGCCTTGATCATATTGCCACTTAGGCATGCCACACAGGCAATTCACTTCATGCGTTTGATATCCAGCGATATATAACCCCTGAGCTCGTACGTCTCAGAGAAGGGCGTTAAGCAAGAGAATAAATTCTCCGCCGCCAAACAGATATATATTTAATAGAAATCAATCAAACAGACTAAAATCCAATGTCAGACACATAGTCCATTTACAAGTTCGTTCAGGGTCTGAACGAAACCGGAGGCACCTAGTACTCCGCATATCCATCGATCTCCAATTACGTCTGGACGATCACCAACTGTTTCCATCTTCTTGGGTGTACGGCCTAATCAAGATCATCAGTAATTATCCAAACGACGTGAAGACCTCCGGTCTTCAACCACCGTCTTCACCTTCAACTCATCGTCGTATCAGTTATTCAGAATGGGATAAACCCGGTCTTTCTGAATAACTCCGTATATAATAAATAAGTGTTACACAAACACAACATATGCCTCATTCCAATTCAGAATATTCTTTTATTCAAATATTCTTATACTTTGGGAAAGGTTCTCATCAATTTTATCAAAGATAAATTCTTTAAATTTATTCTTTAATCTTCTTTGAATATCAATTCAAACTAGTCGGGATTAGCGAACCACACCGAAGTAATCATTTATTTTAATTTCCCAATCCCAACCTATTCATCCCATGGAGTAAAACTGGTAATACTTCATATCTAACACCGCGGTGTTATCGGTAAATTCAATTACCATTTTACGTTCAAATCTAATTAAAGATTTAACTATCGCCTGGAGTAAAACTGGTGATACTCCATTCTAACACCTTTTCAATCTAATTAAAGATTCATTAAAACTCCACTTAGTTTTAATCTTTAACTGGGTTAAAGAATCGGTGTCATTTAAAACACGGTTCACGATAAACCCAAAATCACATTCCATTAATTATCGGCTTAAAGAACGAGTGTTATTTAAAACACTGTTCACGATAAGCCCAAAAATCAATATCATTTCAATTCCAATTAAATATTATTTAATTGGTACACTTCATTAAATCTAAAATAAAAAGATTTAATCTTTCCTCAACTGGGCTTAAGAACAGTGTTAATGAAGACACCATTCACGACATACCCAAATCACATTTGATATTAAATACAAGGCTCTGAATAGAAAATATATCCGCTTATATTCAATATCAAATTCTACGACCAACAAATATCGTATTCGAAATAACGATATTAATATATCTTTCAAATTTCCCAAACAATATCTGTATAATCACGAAATCCAACCTCGAAATATTCCAAAGACAATTTCGATTCAAATCCATTCCCACTTTATATATTGGAAATTCTGGTTATTTTAAAAACCATTTCAAATCCACTTTACTTATTTTAGAAATAAATAGAATTATAATTCTATTTCAAAACTAGTTCATTTCGATAAAAATCTATTTTTATCTTTTCAAATATGGAGTTTTTCGTCCCAATTCTTCCCAAATCACTTCTGTAACGACCCAGCGGATTACGGCCTCGAAAATCAACATAAATACCCTTTACCATACTCATGCCGACCCTCCCACACCGAAAACACTGGAACGTTTATAGAAAGAAATTAGAGGGTGAGATGAGAAAGAAAGAAATATTAGAACAGAAGAAGAAGAAGAAGAAGAACCAACACAGAGCCTCACATCGCAGCGGAACAAAATATAATACAGAAATAAATCTTTACTGAAAATTTTCAAAATACTTACAATAGCAGAGTACAGCAACATCTCTGGACACTTATAATAATCTGTCCACATATATATAATCACACATCGGAATATCATTCGTCTGAACATCTTCAGCTTGTCTCTGGACCTTGCAATACCTGTTAACCTGAACCTGTACACTTCGGGCTAACCCGAGCATTTACAAAATACCGGGTAAGTCTGGTGGACCAAAGTGAGATAACTTGCACAACATTTAGAGTATCACACAACTTGATTTTTAAGTTAAAATCCTTTTGAGAGAAAAAGATAATCGTAAGACCGATCCACACATTAACACGGATGGTTTTTACCTTTCGATAACCCAAACCAGTTTTCGAAATCAATATCTTTTTGATATTATCATAGTGTATAAATACAAGTAAATATCAATCTAGTGGAACGCTTGCATCTCACGTTCCACGTATATATATACAATCAAAACCGCAGGTGCTTATTGGAGATTGGATTCCGACCTTGACAAGGTATGGGACCACCTGCCGCTCGTGTATCTCTAGAGGCGAATTCACTGGGTTCAACAAGAATGTCTTGCAACCCGGCCCTCACATGACCGACCACTCATTTCGCTTGAGTGTATCGAATGTATATCACCAACGGTTGGACTCAAACCACCGTTCCCGAATGGGCAGAATCGATAGAATAAGAAACAAAAGGAATTTCTCTAGATAGGTGATTATACATCCTAATGGGAGCGACCCACATAGCCACGCTGCCTGCCCGATTTCTGTCATTTTCCGGTTGATGAGGCTTGAGGTCAGAACACATCTGGTCATCATACACTTTGAATGCCACATCGTCAGATCCGCCAGATCACATTGATTGACATCCACAAATATACTCTAGCTATCTGGCTAGAGAATAACCATTTCTCCTCCATCAACTATGGTACGTTTGGAGAAATCAACGCATGTAATTCCTTTGGAGATACTCTGTCAGACATCCGTCCATACTAGTCATCCAGGAACAGGATGAACTGAAGGCACTCTCCTACTGCATCTCATATAGAAATCACCCCATGGATCAGTAGCGAGAAGTCCTTGCAACCCGTAGATTTCACCCACGACAGAACCACAGTTTAACTCTGACCACGATCCAGAGGTTATTAGCGGCCCTTCCGTTTATGAAAATCCACAGTCTTCAATGCTCCATCTCGATCATCTTCCGATCTCTTCACGTATTTGTTGGTCAGAATGGTTTTTGAATATAATTCGATCCCGGTCTTTCCATACCAACAATCGTAAAGGTCAGACTTGATAGTCGGTTATTTAACTATCAAGTAAACATCCAGGAAAACACAAAAAAAAATAGCCTTACTGGTCTGGTACTCAGCCTCACTTGGCTTTTAAAATTATCACCAAATCTTCTTTTAATTCTGTTACTAGGAAAAATATAATCTCATATGATTTCCTTTACTTTGGAAATCTTATCACTCGTTCTTGACATTACCAACTCGAATCACCCTTGGATAATCCCGCAGTCGTTCGAGTTGGGGTATTTTAATTACCTCTCAGACCATGATCAACAACGTTCTTACCTTCAGGTAAACACGAGTTGTAATTCAAAAACCTGATATTCAATTTAATATCAACCACATTCCACGTATCTTTAAAACATAACTTTTATAGTTCTCCTTACCCGCTTTGGAAATCTCCCTTTAAATTATTTGCTTACTAAACATCTCTTTTGTTATTCTCGAATTATTAAAATACTTTGGTTTAACCTGGATTTATCATTTACAAATCCTATTTCCAATTTCGTTTACCAAGCTCGATTTCAATCCCTTTTCCAACCTACTTTCTTTCGGGAATCCCTGTTTTTCAATTCTCTTAACTTAATCCCATTCTCAAGTATTTTCAATTTAAAACAACGCTTAAATCTCACGTTTCCTTTATAACTGTGTTCATACCTCTCAGGTTTAACCTAAACCCCTTTATATCTCCAACACCATAACTTACTTAAATATACCACTCTTAAGAAGTAATATATTAACTAAAACAAATAATTTACTTTTACAAGGATAAATAATAAAAATATCTTTTAAAATCTTCTTTAAATTAACCAATAATTCATCAGGTCATTTGTTTTAGTTCATTAACACCAAACAAATAAAAAGGTTTAACTTTGTTACAAAGGTCGACTCAGTCACTTCAAAGCACGATTATTTCTTAAACAACTCAAGTTTATTCCTCCTTTAAATTAATTAAAATATAATTAATTTAAATAATTTAATCGCTCACGATTAAACAATGCTTAATTGCTAGGTTAATCCCTGCTTTTTGTTTATAACTCTTATTGACATAAGAATCCATTATAAACACATCTCATAATTTCTTATAAACTTTAAATAAAAAAATTCCCATTTATTCCCTTTTTAATAACTTTTACTCAAAGTAATATTTTTGAAAACCTATTTTAGTTATAAAATATAATTATAACTTTAATGTCTTCGATTCACCATTGGAAAACCCATATCTTAAAAATCGATTGATTTCTAGACCATGTGATGCCGATTACCTAACCCACACCATCCATTGGTTAACATCAGCATAAATGTTGAAATATATTTCAACCATCAACATTGACCAATCATTTCTTTTGACTGATAATTTCTATATCGATCATCAATCACTCAACACCCAATTCGAACAATTCAAACAATTCCAAACACGTTTATAAACGCGACCAATCTAGGGAAATTACTTTATTTGGGTCAAATCATGACGATGGATGTTCTACTGAAATTAAACGACCATTTAATTTCAGAAATTTAATCAATAATAAATATATAAAACTAGCAATCAGTCAGCCATTAACAAACAGAATAGGCAAATTAAAAACCCAATTTATATAAAATATAAATGGGAAGAGTTGAGTGAGTTTAACTCACCTCGGTTTGAATCTGTCGATCAACAGTCTGTTTTAATCAAATTAAACTGACGTTTAATTTGAATAAAAATTCCAGTCACTTCAGATCCGGACTAGACCCGCTCCATCTCGAAGTAGTCGTCTCCACGGTCCCAATGCAATTGACCGCGCTTGAATCTGATAACGTATGAGTGAGAAATCTCCTTTCGAATTTTTATGACTAAAATAAAATTTTAAAAACATGGTTTCTCTTCTAAATAAAATAATGGGCTCTACCTCTCCTTCGGCCCAACAAATGGACCCGACCCGCCCCCTTTAATAACCCTGCTTCCGATCCTTATCCCCCATTAGTTCAGCGGCCTCAATTTTCTCTAAACCGAAACAAAGGAAAAAAATAGAACCCTAAGCCCTCTTTTGATTTCAGCCTCAAATCGAAGACCCGATGGTGCTGCAACCCCCTTCGAGTTCCTCCAACGATCCACCACCACCCTATCGAGCAACCCAGAACCACGACGCACGACTAAATCGAGCCTCCTTCAATTAAGCTAAGTTTTCACTCGATTTTAGTTTAATTTGTTTGATTTTTCTTTTCCTTTTCTACTGTTGTCGAATGGGATTTCCTGGTTTCGAGTTGCGGATTGAAACTGTGGGTTGAATGCGTGTATTTATAGTGCGACTTGGTTGAGATAGGATCCACGTTTATCAAAGTCTTGGTTCTAGATTAGGCCATTGGTTTTCTTCAATCTTGCGTCTGATGGTTGATAGAACTTGACGGTTGCATAATGGTTTTTAACAAAGATTTTGTATTGTATTTTCAACACTGTGGGTTTGTTCAGAAAGACATTGATCGGACCGTATAGGTTAGATGAGGCTGATGCCAGATTTTTGTTTATTCAATTCAGAAATTGAACTGTATGTTCTGCGTTGGGTTTATTTTTCATGTATAGTACAGTCATGTATGTGATTTTATCTGAATTCGACTGTGTGTATATATGGTGAATTTTCTGTTTGGATTCCATACTGTGCATTTGTCATATGAATTGTACTGCATATATATATATATATATATATATATATATATATATATATATATATGTATATATGCAAACATATGCAATTAGCTGTTTTGATTTGATAAGTAGATGTTTCCATGGCCTCTACTGTTTCCTGAAAGAACCATCCATGCTGACTTTAAATTTAAAAATGAATTTTATATATTTCTGATGCACATGGATCTATTAGCTATAAATACTTGTTTCCCATCACCTATGTATTTTCTTTTCTTTATATCTGTTCATATCTTTAGGATTGATATATAATAGGTACATATACCTAGCTGTTGACCTATTTCTCTTAGCAGTTGATGTATACAGTCCTAGCCGTTCATATCTGCTTCCTTTTACTGATTGATTTTGTATAAATTTGCTGCATAAATTATGTGTTGTCTTGTACTGTTCATGATTTCTGCTTGGATTTGCTGATCACATTTTCTGTTGAACCTATGATCCTAGTTCATATATTTTATTTTCTTTTTAACACTGATCTTTTCATTTTCTTTTTTCTGCTCAAATGATGTCATGAAGTTTCCCTTTTTTAATGGTTTTTTTTCTCTTCCTTGTTCTCGCAGATCAAAACAGATTGAACATGGATTTGCTGGTTTCTCAAAAGCAACAAAGGCCGCTGATACAAAAATGAATCCCTTTTAGATGTTTGCATTGTTTTTGCTTGTCATAGCTGTAAAGCTATTTATTAGCTATTGAGTTGTAGCATTCATTGTATAAGTTTGATTTTATATCTGAGTAAACTTTCTATATGTATTTTTTCTTCAATTCAACTGTGTACTTGATGGTATACATATACAATAATATTTGTCTGTCTAGCTGTTGGTCATGTTCATAAATATGTTTTCCTTTTCATGGTACATTCCCTATTTCACTGTATAAATATATAGCTATTCAAGTTACTACTGTATTTTCTGTTTTTGTTAACTATTCTTGTCTTGTTCATGTTATTTCTTACATCGTTAGTATTAAGTAATTTTCTTAGAAATGATAAATCAAATAGCAGTTTTGGGATTATTTGGGGTAAGTAAAACAAAATATAAAGTGTAATTTTTTTTCTTTTTCATAGAATAGAAAGGCAAACGTGAGGTGTCGATCGATCCAGCCAAACTCAATTTGTTGTCATGTCTTTGTCTTAACAAACAATATATAAAAATTAAAATACCAAAATGAAAGGTTCCTTGTTTCGCAATAATGTCCCCCCAAACAAAATAAAATGGCATCCCATTTATATTAAATTCTTTATATAAATTTAAAAATGATTTCACAGCGACTATTCGAAAATTTGAATTGGACGTAACTCGAACTCTATACGCTGAAATTTTGATTTTTCTCTTCCATTAGAAAAATATAATCGAACCGGTCCCAACGTGTCTTGTTTCACAGAAATCCGACTTATATCGAATCCTGTATATTCAGTTAAAGTTCAAATCAAAAATTTTGAACTACCGCATCGTTTTCGAGCTCGTTTTTAATTAATATGTAAATATATATATTCGAACTCCATTTAAATAAATAAATTCGATTAGAATCCATTATATTTCAAATAAAATATATAAACTGATTAAATATTCTATTTTTAAATGGCCAAAAAATCCGGGACGTTACATTCTTCACCCCTTAAAATAATTTCGTCCTCGAAATTGCAAAGTAAGAAGAATGTTTCGAATAATATTATTTTTTTAAAAACATTACTGTTTGAATTTAATTCAAACTAATTTTGAACTCTAAAATTTTTCCATTACCTCCTCCACATGGCTCGATTGGTACGACTACACTGCCACCCTGGCCTCAATTTCTTCGAAAAGAAATATTCAAATTTCAAATGGAAATCCATTTTATTTGGATCCCAATTTATTTATTCAATAAATTCCAAACCCGATTCATTCAAGTTCACTCTTCTTGAATTTATTCTTAAATTGGTTTTACTCAACCAGATTCAGTTTCATTTCTCATATTTTATTCAATCGACGAATTGATTTTCTAATCAATTTAATTTCATTTCACAATTCAAATTTGATTTTAAATCAAATCAATCAGAACAAACAAACAACCATCCCACAGTACTATAGAAAATAAATTCCTTTTTCTATATAAAATATACGCTGGGTAAAATTATTTCATTTACCCTTCTTAAAGCAATATTATGTCGATTCTTCTGTTCAAGTGTTTAGAAACTTCTATCGACGTCGTGGCGTCCCACGATTCGACCAAAATCCATAAACCACCCAACAGACAAGCCAACACAATACAAAACAATTTTTATATTAATATACAAATACGCTCTCTCATATATATACACAACTCATTCTAGGGTACTACTGACCCTATCTCTAAAGATTTATGCCACAGAGCCAAGGTTAGTACTCAACCAATAGCTCTGATACCACTGTAACGACCCAGCGGATTACGGCCTCGAAAATCGACATAAATAACCTTTACCGTACTCATGCCGACCCTCCCACACCAAAAACACTGGAACGTTTATAGAAAGAAATTAGAGGGTGAGATGAGAAAGAAAGAAATATTAGAATAGAAGAAGAAGTACCAACACAGAGTCTCACATCGCAGCGGAACAAAATATAATACAGAAATAAATCTTTACTGAAAATTTTCAAAATACTTACAATAGCAGAGTACAACAACATCTCTGGACACTTATAATAATCTGTCCACATATATATAATCACACATCGGAATATCATTCGTCTGAACATCTTCAGCTCGTCTCTGGACCTTGCAGTACCTGATAACCTGAACCTGTACACTTCGGGCAAACCCGAGCATTTACAAAATACCGGGTCAGTCTGGTGGACCAGAGTGAGATAACTTGCACAGAATTTAGAGTATCACACAACTTGATTTTTAAGTTAAAATCCTTTTGAGAGAAAAAGATAATCGTAAGACCGATCCACACATAAACACGGACGGTTTTTACCTTACGATAACCCAAACCAGCTTTCGAAATCAATATCTTTCTGGTATTATCATAGTGTCTAAATACAAGTAAATATCAATCTAGTGGAACTCTTGCATCTCACGTTCCACGTATATATATACAATCAAAACCGCAGGCGCTTATTGGAGATTGGATTCCGACCTTGACAAGGTATGGGACCACCTTCCGCTCGTGTATCTCTAGAGGCGAATACACTGGGTTCAACAAGAACGTCTTGCAACCTGGCCCTCACATGACCGACCACTCATTTCGCTTGAGTGTATCGATTGTATATCACCAACGGTTGGACTCAAACCACCGTTCCCGAATAGGCAGAATTGATAGAATAAGAAACAAAAGGAATTTCTCTAGATAGGTGATTATACATCCTAATGGGAGCGACCCACATAGCCATGCTGCCTGCCCGATTTCTGTCATTTCCCGGTTGATGAGGCTTGAGGTCAGAACACATCTGGTCATCATACACTTTGAATGCCACATCGTCAGATCCGCCAGATCACACTGATTGACATCCACAAACATACTCTAGCTATCTGGCTAGAGAATAACCATTTCTCCGCCATCAACTATGGTAAGTTTGGAGAAATCAACGCATGTAATTCCTTTGGAAATACTCTGTCAGACATCCGTCCATATAAGTCATCAAGGAACAGGATGAACCGAAGGCACTCTCCTACTGCATCTCATATAGGAATCACCCTATGGATCAGTAGCGAGAAGTCCTTGCAACCCGTAGATTTCACCCACGACAGAACCACAGTTTAACTCTGACCACGATCCAGAGGTTATTAGCGGCCCTTCCGTTTATGAAAATCCACAGTCTTCAATGCTCCATCTCGATCATCTTCCAATCTCTTCACGTATTTGTTGGTCAAAATGGTTTTTGAATATAATTCGATCCCGGTCTTTCCATACCAACAATCGTAAAGGTCAGACTTGATAGTCGGTTATTTAACTATCAAGTAAACATCCAGGAAAACACAAAAAAATTGTAACGACCCAGATTTTTGAACAGTTTATTTTAAATATTTAGTATGGTTTTAAATGTTGAATATATTATAGAAATGAATTTTTATTGGATTTATCGATTTAATAATCGATATATGGTTTAATATAAAATATATTGAATAATCATATACGAAGAAGAAACCAATCGGATTTAGAGTTAAAACTATATTGAAAACAACTTAGCCGATTTATACAAATTTTATATTGAATTAGAATTAATTGTTTGGACGAATTTAATTGTTTGGAGTTGATTTATATTTTAAATCAAATTTAATTTAAATTGTTAATTTAAATTGTATCTCTTATATACAAGTCGAATTAAAAGTCAGAATGGGTTCCATTGGGTTCAGAATGACATAATAATCTTGCAACGTCGGTCATTGCGATTAGATAGCAGTTTAGGACATTAAGCAAGGGGACTGCGAGATATTTTAGTTATTTAATAAAAATAAAATCAAATAAATTACCTAATCTAATCATGGCCACCCTAAGTTTAAAATCAGCCGACCTAAATGTTTTCATGTCGCAGCTATTCTTCCTTTGAGCTGATTAAATTGTCTCCCATCCTCAACATCGAACAAACAACAAATTAATGGGTTTGTACTTTTGGTTTCCTATCATCCTCTATAAATCAAGCCGCTGCCTTCTTTTGCCGTCATTTACCAAACCAGAAAACATTCTGTAAGTCTTCATTTCTATTTTCTTCCTCTCGAGTAGTTCGCAAAAGTCAATCCATCGTTAAAACACAGAGTAAAAGTGAATAGAATCGAACTCCTTTCCCTTTTCACTTGAAACCGCGAATCGCGATTGATGCCAGTAGTCCACCAGAGCTTGAAATCATATCGCGAAAGACCTTGGACCTTTCTGACGCTCGGCAGCAAGATGAAGGGGGTCTTCGTCGGTTTGTTTGGGTGTTCGACAGCCGCTCTGGTGAATGAACTAGGGTTCGATGGTGAACTCGGGATCCGTTACTTCGAAGGTGGTCGGTCGGGGTATTAGAGCGATAGGATGGGAAGGAGTTTTGGTGATGTCGAGTGTTGAAAATCGATGGAGGGAGTTCGATCTAAAGGATTGAGCTAAAGTTGGGCTAAAAGATTAAGCAGTAATGGTGTCTGGTGAAATGCCGGAAAAAAAAAACAGCGGGATTAAGGTAAACATAAATTATTTATATATTTTTTTGGGTTAATTGCATGATAATTCAAATAGAAATTAATTTAGTTGATTTAGTTTTAATTACTAAGTTAATAAATCGGTCCCTTAAGAAATGTTTAAGTTAATATGTGTAAATAGTTAATTCATCTAATATAGACTATTTAAGTAATTTAATTAAATAGTTCAAAATTTGATGAGTAAAAGATTTTATTTTCGGTGCAAATAAAATCCATTCAAGACGACTCGAGTAAATGCTTAAACGCATCAATTTGGAATGAGAATGCTCGACAAATAAAAATCTCGGTGAGTAAATCTCACTCACTTTTAGAATTATTTTTATCTCATTAAAAATAATTGTATGTTGCTTGTGTGAATGTTTTCTGGTTGTTTTATATATATTAGTTATTTAGGTTATATATATATATATATATATATTGGGTTGATTGATTGGTTGGATTCCCGCAGTCTCATTAGCGGATGCCCGCAGTTTCATAGCGGATGATTACCCTATACGCCCCACGCTATGATTAGTGGATGACCTTCTATACCGCGATATTCTGCCACGAAGCAGAATGGGTATTATTTATGTGCTAACATCTGTGGATGCAGGAAAACAGGTTGGAGGAATCCAACTGGATTCCTCAAAAATATATTATCTGTCTGTGGTTTGCTGATTTCATATATATTCATATATGATGTGTTAAAAATCAAATGATGGAAAATTGGTTGATTTGATTGTTTAAAATATCACTGGGCCAATTAAAAGGATATTTGAGATTTAAAAGGAAAAATTCTATTTTTAAATAGAATTTGAATTTTTAATAGAAATAAAATATAAACTTGTTTTGAAAATAAAACAAGTAGTTTCTTTATAAACGAAGTTTATAAATAGTTCTTTTATAACGAAGTTATAAATGAAGTAAAAAGAATTATCATTTGATAATTCAGAAATAGAAATACAAGCGTGAAATTGGAATTTGAAATGGAATTTCAAAATAAGACGTGAAATGAAATTTTTAAATATATAACTCAAATGAAATTTGAGTATAACATTTGAATTTTAAAAGGAGAGTAAATATTTGAAATTTTAAGGAGATTGAATATTAGAAATTCAAATAGAAGTTCAAATAGAATTTGAATAGACGAAATTAGAATGAAAAATAGAATTTGAATTCAAGGAATTAAAATAAAATTTGAATTCAAAGGAATTCGAATAAAGAAATTCAAATAAAGATTTGAATGTAGAATTTCAAAATAGGATTTGAAATATAGAATTTCAAAGAAGAATTGAATAGGATTTGAAATATAGTATTTCAAAGAAGAATTCAAATGTGAAATTTGAATAGAGATTTGAATGGAATTTAAATATGAAATTTGAATAGAGATTTGAAATAGAAATTCGAGTATTGAATTTGAACATGGAATTGAATACAGAAATTCAAGTAGAAATTTGAATGTAGAATTTCAAAATAGAATTTGAAATAAACTTTGAAAATAGGATTTCAAAGTCGAATTGGAAATAGAATTTCAAATAGGATTTCAAAATAGGAAATCAAAATGGTTTTGAAATGGAATTTGAATTCAAGGGAATTCAAATGGATTTGAGTGAAGAAATTCAAATGGTGTTAAAAATGAGTTTGAAGATTAGAATTCAAATGGGGCTGGAAACGAATTTGAATATTAGAATTCAAATGGAAAATGAAATTTGAATATAAAAGATTCAAATTGAATTCAAATAGGATTTGATCTATGGGATTTGAATATGAAATTCAAATGGGTTTTAAATTATGGAATTCTGAATATAGAATTTAAAAAGGAGTTTGAATATTTGAATTCCAATAGAATTCAAATATAGAAATTGGAATGTAGAAGTTAAAATGGAATTTAAAAATACAGTTTGAATAAGAGAATTCAAATGAATTCAAACATAGAATTTGAATATAGGGAATTCAAATAGAAATTTAAGTATTGAATTTGAATATCAAATAGAAAAGGAATTGGAATTTGAAATATAGAATTCAAAAGTGAGATTGGAATTTGAATCAAGGAATTCAAATAGAGCTAAATAGAGTTGAATTCATTTTAACGAAGTTTAAAAGTTTATATATATAAATATAATTAAAACGAACTCGCTGCAGCGCTGCAGTTCGTAAAATAGCGATTCGAACTTCAATTGAGTATACAGAACGCAATTGAAGTCGGAATTCTTTGAAACAAGAAACGTCAGGACCGGTTTGATAATAGTTTTCTAATGAAAGAGAGAAATATGAATTTCGTCGTATAGATTTTGAGTTATGTCAAAATCAATTTTTCAGAAAAACAGCGCCAGAATCGTTTTAAAACCATAATGGTTTATTTAATATTATAAAAGGATTTTAAGAAAATAAAATCCGAAGTTCTATTTAGAAAATTTCAGAGTGAGTTGCAAAATATATGCGAATTCAAGTTGTGTAAATAAATATGATTTTTGAAACAGAAACCAGATTTTTGATTTATTGAATGGAATTAACTAAATTGAATAGAAATTAGTTAAGGAGCTTTTGAATGGATATTGGGCCTTAAATAAGCGAATTCGATTTGAAAATTTATATTCGAAATAGAAAAAGAGAACTAGACTTGAAATTGAAATTCGATTTGGTTATGAACGAGTTAAATATTTTGTTCGAACATGTTATGTTCAACAAAGAAGTGAAATAGGCAAAAAGGCTAATTAAAGAATAATTGAGCGAAACTGAATTCAAACGATTCAAAATTTAATTAAAACGAATGGATTGAGTTGAATTGAATAGGAAACAGGTGAACAGGTGTTAAACATATATGGGATGGAGTATATGAAGATTTTTATTTATGTGCCCGACAAAAAGGTACATGTTTAATTCATATATGAGGTTTTATGCGCCGTATCGGCTAGCCGCTTGGCTTCTTCTTTTTCTTTTTGAGATTAGAAGGACCGGGAAAGCTATTTGAAATTTCCCGATGCTCCCGATACAGGGGAGGTTATGGCGAAATTTTTCGGAAATTTAAGGAGTTAGAATATTTTTAAGATATTTCGATAATTTGAAATCATTGTATCGACGTATTGAATTCGATAGTAAAGCGAATATAAAAATCGAATGTTGTAAACAAAAAGGGATAGAGATAAGTGATTGGAATTGTTTCCAATTGCAAATAGAGATATTTTCTAATATATAGAAAATAAAAGAAGTTGATATTTGGAAACGTTTTCCAAATGGCATAAGAGGTCGAGATGATTATTGAAATATTTGGTTAACAAATATTGATAAGAGAATATAGAAGAGATTTAATTAATGAAATATTAATTAAAGAGCCCAGTGATTTGTTTGATATGTTGATTGAACACTTGTTTCTATTCGATAGTTAAATCACAGACTATCGAAGTTTTTGACCATCATTGTCAATATGGAGAGACCGGTTGGATTATTATCCGAAGAACCACTCCGTATTGGCATAAGCGTTGCGAACCAAGTATGCTGAATATATTGAAAACGGAGTAAAGTGCAAGGGCTTTTCTATTTATAGAAATAGTGCCTTCGGTTTCGTTCAATCCCAGAACGAACGTATATGGACGAATGTCTGACAGAGTATTTCCAATGATCAAATGGGTTGGTCTGTATGAACATATATGGTTGCAACGGATTTATCCCTTAGCATAATATCCAGAATATTTGTGCAAACTCAACTAGTGATTAACGGATCTGACAATGTGGCATTCAAAGTGATTGTGTTATCAAGGAATGGTAAGTAATCGTAGCCTCAGGCCTCAACAACCGGGGAAGGACAAAAATCGGGCAGGCAGCATGGCTATGTGGGTCGCACCCATTAGGGTGTATAATCACCTATCTAGAGAAATTCCTTTTGTTTCTAAATCTATCGATTCTGCCCATTCGGGAAATGGTGGTTTGAGTCCAACCGTTGGTGATATACATTCGATACACTCAAGCGAAATGAGTGGTCGGTCATGTGTGGGCCGGGTTACAAGATGTTCTTGTTGAACCCAGTGTATTCCTCTCTAGAGATACACAGTCGGAAGGTGGTTCCATACCTTGTCATGTTGGAAATCCAATCTCCAATAAGCGCCATGCGGGTTTTGATTTTATAATATATATGTGGAGCGTGAGATGCAAGCGTTCTACTATTTGGTTATTTACTTGATGTAGACATTATTATAATATCACTGGATTTTCGTATCAAAGTGTTTTGGGTTATAGTGAGGTAAAAACCGTCCATGTTTATGTGTGGGCTGGTCTTACTATTATCTTTTTCTTTCGAAAGGATTTTTGAAAGTTAAACAAGTGGTTGGAGTTTACTCACACCAGTCCCCTGACTGACCCCGAGTTTATTTTGTTTTGTTTTCCCTAAACTCTTGGGTGCCCAAATTTGTACGGGCAGTCAAGTAGTTCAGCTGTTTTACAGATACAATTGGAGGAGCTTGGAGCAGGAGGCTTCAGCGTTAGTTACCTAGTGTTATTTCCGCTGTATTGTAAGTGTTGAACTCTGATTTTGAATGTACATGTATACAGAAATTTTGTATTACAAAAGTATATGATATATTATATTTTAATCATTCCGCTGTGAGGTTCATGTGTTACCCTGATGTTGTGAATTCTTCTTCTTCTATTCTAATATTTCTTTCTTTCTATTTCTCATTGTAACAACCCGGAAAATCTGGGCCAGTTTAAAATTTTTATTTTGGCAATTTTAGCGAATTTTGAATATTTAAAATAGATTATTTTAAATAAAATCAACGAGAAATTTATTTTGAATATAATTCGAACGTATATATTATACGCGTCGTCGTTAGAATATAAATATTTATATATAATTATAAACGGAATTGAAAATGGCGCGGTAGTTCGATAATTTGATTTCAAACTTCAATTGAATGTACCGGGTGCAAAACAATCCGGATTTTAGTGAAACCAAAAATAATGGAATCTAATTGTGAATATCTTTCCAACGAATCCGAAAAATCAAAAGTTCGTAGCGGGAATCAAAAGATATGTCCAGTTGAAAATTCTGAATAGTCGCTATGGAATTCAGGCCCTTAAAAATGGACATTTTGCAAATGACCTCGGAATTCGACGAAACCAGTTTTGTTGGGTCCGGGATGTCAAACTATTGCTAGATTCCAAATTTCATAATTTTTCGAATCAGTATGTGAGCGTGGTAAAGGAAAATGCGTTTGACCATTTTCAGTGGATTTTAATCGACTGGAAATTGGCCATTTTTCAAACGGTCTCAGAATTCGACGAAACTAGTTTTGTTAGGACCGTATCGTCAATACGAAGCTAGAAAATATTTTTCTGGAATTTTTCTAGTTAGTATGTGACCCCGGTAATTTGAAATGTACGTTTAAAATTCAATATAATGATTTAAATGTAAATGCAACAGAAACTGATCGAAACGGTCGATTCAGCTTGCGGTACATATCCCATTGTGTTCGGAATGGGGGTGAAACGCTATGGGCGACAGGCGGTGGACCTCGTTTAGAGGTCGTATGTGAAAGTCAACTTTTTAATAATTAAATAATAAAAAAAAAATAATAAAAATAAAAAAAATTAAACCCTCCTCTTCCCTCTTTACTTTCTGGCCCCCCCCCCCCCCGTTCACAAAATAGATCTGGAAAAAAAAAAAAAAAAAAAAACAAAGAAACCCGAATCGCTCGTCGCCCTCAGGCGATCGACGACGACCCACCGCCCCCTCCACCTCAGGCTTCCGCGCAACCCCTCTCCCCTCCTCCTCAGCTCGAACCCCCCCTGACCTTCAGAACCCACGCCCTGACCTCGTCGCCATGTCGGAAGAACGCGCCGCGCCTCCACTGACTAGAGCCGTCTCCTGCCGCCACCGTTCGAAACCTGAGCCGCACCTCGAAGCCTTCCCTCCGATGAACTACAGAAACCCCCCGTAAGTTTTTTTGTTGTTTTATGATTTTATTTTAGGATTTAAAAACTGTTTATACTAGAAAAGAAATTAAAACTGTTTACACTAGGGAAAAAAAAAAAACTGATTTTAGAAAAGAGAAAAACTGATTATAAAACATTTTTAAAAACTGATTATAAAAATTTAAAACTGATTTTAATTTAGAAAGTTAAAAACTGTTTTTTTTTAAAAAAAAAAATATAATAATAAAAGTATTTAAAACTGAATTTTTAAAAGTATTCAAAACTGATTTTAAAAAAGGATTAAAACTGAATTTTTAAAAGTATTCAAAACTGATTTTAAAAAAGGATTAAAACTGAATTTTTAAAAGTATTCAAAACTGATTTTAAAAAAGGATTAAAACTGAATTTTTAAAAGTATTCAAAACTGATTTTAAAAAAGGATTAAAACTGAATTTTTAAAAGTATTCAAAACTGATTTTAAAAAAGGATTAAAACTGAATTTTTAAAAGTATTCAAAACTGATTTTAAAAAAGGATTAAAACTGAATTTTTAAAAGTATTCAAAACTGATTTTTAAAAGATGCAAAAAAAAAACTGATTTTGTTAAGTAGAAAAAAAAAAAAACTGATTTGAGAAGAAATAGATAAAACTGAATTTTATAAAAAGATTAAAAACTGTTTTTTTTAAGTTAAGTAAAAACTGAATTTTATAAAGGTATAAAAACTGATTTTTAAGATGATTTAAAAAAAAAAAAATGATTTATAAACTAAAAGGAGATTAGGAAGTCGAAATAGAAAAATAGAATTTTTATATATTGAACTTCGATAGAAAAATAGAATTTTATATATTGAACTTTGAAATAAAAATTCGATTTTTATATATGGAACTTTGAAATAAAAATTGGATTTTTATATATTGAATAGCGAACTAAAAATTCGATTTTTATATATTGAATAACGAAGTCAAAATTCGATTTTTACATAGGTAGTAAAAGCGGACGACGAAGATGACGAAGATGCGATAGCAATGAAGTTTTCTATCAATGAAGTGCCGTGGAGCTAGGATAGCTAATAAGTGAGAACTTCTCACCTTTCAATTTATTTTTCTAGTTATATATATATATACTAGGATGCAGACGGTGCTTAGAAGCACCCGACACCCGTCCACATACCATGGACTTGTTTGTTTGGATGTTTGGTGATTGATTGAGATATTGGTTTGAATGTGGTTTGTGGTGTGAAAAATCGAATCGATAAATTGGTTAGGATTAGACGTGCGCCGTTATAAGGCGAAGGAGTAAGACTAGGTTAGACTCTTACTCCAAATTTTGTGGTTTGCATAACGAGAGTGATTTGATTGATGTGTGAATGGCGTGGGCCTTCACTAGACCGGGGATAAGGCTAGGCCTTGTCCCGTTTCTAGTATCGTGCCGTTATGCCGCCGAAATTTTCTAAAATAAGTTAGAAAAATAAAAATAGCATTTTATTTAACGAATGAACTGAATAGAAATTCATATGTTAAAATAAAATGTGTTATCGTTAAAAATATAATTTTTAACGTGAATGTGAATAAATAAATATTCATTTACAAACCAGACGGTTTGTTTATGTACACGTATTTGAATGACGTTGATTGGGTCGATAAATTTTACACATCGCCTAACTGCACAAATAAAATATGTGTTTGATTGTTTGAAACCCCACACGGGCGTTAGGATGAAATTTGAAGTTCACTCATCCTGATTGATTAAATATGTCGATCGATTGATTGACAAGCTGCTGTAAGCGTTAAATGTCTATATTTGATGCTTATACAGTGTAGTGCACTTTGGTTGATGATTGATTATTCATCGTTGTTGATATATACATGTGTTGTAGAAAATCCATATAATTAACATTATATGGTAATTGATTGGGCCTCATTCCAGTTTCGAAAAAAAAGAAATATTTGAAATAGAAATATTTGAAATAGAAATATTTGAAATAGAATATTTGAAAATAGAAATATGTGAAGCCGTGAGGATTAGATTGACGCCATTTTGACGTGAACGATATTTATATCGATTTTATTCATTTTAAAATGAATATTGAAAAGTGATTTCGAAATCGAATATTTTGAAATGAATTGAACTGAAAACGATTTCGAAATGAATTGAACTGAAAACGATTTCGAAATGAATTGAATTGAAAACGATTTCGAAATGAATTGAATTGAAAACGATTTCGAAATGAATTGAATTGAAAACGATTTCGAAACGAATTGAATTGAAAACGAATTCGAATCGAATTGAAAGCGAAGTGAAATAAATTCAAATTGAATTGAAATTTGAATCGAATAGAAATGGATTTTAAAACGAATTTATAAAGAAGAATTCAATTTTGATTTGAATTGAAAAGGAAGTTGAAATTGCTTTTGAAACGAATTTAAAACTATTTATATAATTCGTTTTAAATAAAATCGACGAAATATATATTATATATATTATATATATAATATAATGGCCTGAATAGAACGCGCCGCGCCGCGGCAGTTCGTAAATTTCGACCATTTATTTCAAACGGACATTACGGGAGATCCGACCGTCGGATTCTCCTAAAACCGGAACCGTTGGGTTCGTATCGAAAAGAGCTTTCTAACGAATGTTAGAAATTTGAAATCTAACGGTTGGATTTGGAGATACGTCCAAATCAAATTGGAAAAAGGTCGTTGTAAGTGCAGTTCGATGGCCATTGTTGGAAATCGACTGTACGGGCCTTGATAAAATTATTAAAAATAGTAATAATTTGTGTAAAATCATAAGAAATGATTTGTGAAAGTTTGGGATGAAAAACTCCATATTTGAAAAGATAAAAATAGATTTTTATCGAAATGAACTAGTTTTGAACTAGAATTATAATTCTATTTATTTTTAAATAAATAAATTGAATTCGAAAAGGGTTTTAAAAGTAACCAAAATTCCAATGATTGCATTGGAGTGGATTTGAATCGAAATTGTCTTCGGAATATTTCGATGTTGGAATTCGTGATATTACAGGTGTTGTTATGGAAATTTGAAAGATATATATTTGTATCGTTATTTCCAATACGACATTTGTTAGTCGTAGAATTCGATATTGAATATAAGCCGATATATTTTCTATTCAGAGCCTTGTATTGAATATCGAATGTGATTTGGGTTCGTCGTGAATGGTGTCTTTACTAACACTGTTCTTGAACCCAGTTGAGAAAAGATTAAATCTTTTTATTTAGATTTAATGAAGTGTACCAATTAAATAATATTTAATTGGAATTGAATTGATATTGATTTTTGGGTTTATCGTGAACAGTGTTTTAAATAACACTTGTTCTTTAACCCGATAATTAATGAATGTGATTTGGGTTTGTCGTGAATGGTGTCTTCACTAACACTGTTCTTGAACCCAGTTGAGAAAAGATTAAATCTTTTTATTTAGATTTAATGAAGTGTACCAATTAAATAATATTTAATTGGAATTGAATTGATATTGATTTTTGGGTTTATCGTGAACAGTGTTTTAAATAACACTTGTTCTTTAACCCGATAATTAATGAATGTGATTTGGGTTTGTCGTGAATGGTGTCTTCACTAACACTGTTCTTGAACCCAGTTGAGAAAAGATTAAATCTTTTTATTTAGATTTAATGAAGTGTACCAATTAAATGATATTTAATTGGAATTGAATTGATATTGATTTTTGGGTTTATCGTGAACAGTGTTTTAAATAACACTTGTTCTTTAACCCGATAATTAATGAATGTGATTTGGGTTTGTCGTGAATGGTGTCTTCACTAACACTGTTCTTGAACCCAGTTGAGAAAAGATTAAATCTTTTGATTTAGATTTAATGAAGTGCACCAATTAAATAATATTTAATTGGAATTGAATGGATATTGATTTTTGGGTTTATCGTGAACAGTGTTTTAAATAACACTTGTTCTTTAACCCGATAATTAATGGGATGTGACTTTGGGTTTATCGTGAACCGTGTTTTAAATGACACTGATTCTTTAACCCAGTCACAGATTAAAACTAAGTGGAGTTTTAATGAATCTTTAATTAGATTGAAAAGATCGAGAATGGAGTATCACCAGTTTTGCTCCAGGCGATAGTTAAATCTTTAATTAGATTTGAACGTGAAATTTAGAAACTAACTGTCGGTTAGCCAAGCAGAAGGGTTTTCTGGATATTGATCTGATGTTGGTTTCGGCCTTCGGGGTTAATATTTGGGGAATTATTCTCTTGATTAATTTACGGTTAGTGACTAATGAATTGGAATGAGGCGTATGTTGTGTTTGTGTAACACTTTTATAAAATATACGCGAGTTATTCGGGAAGTCCGGGTTTATCCCATTCTGAATAATCGATACGACGATAAGTCGAAGATGAAGACGATGGTCGAAGACCGGAGGTCTTCACGTCGTTTGGGTGATAACTGATGATCTTGATTGGGCTGTACACCCAAGAAGATGGAAACAGTTGGTGATCGTCCAGACGTACTTGGAGATCGATGGATATGCGAGGTACTAGGTGCCTCCGGTTTCGTTCAGGCCCAGAACGGACTTGTAAATGGACTGTGTGTCTGACATCGGATTTCATTCTGTGTGACTGATATCGGTTGCATAGGATGGTTTGCCTGTGTGGCATGCTAAGATGCAAATGATCAAGGCTTCTGTTGAAAAGCAAAGTCTTGTGGTGATGATCAAAGCACGGCCTTTGTGGCGTAGCTTTGTGTAACGTTTACCTCGCGTGTTTCACACCCGGTATGAACCAAAAACGGGAGACGGACCTCAGGGAGGACTTGCGTTTCTTTCTAGCTAGAAGTGGCGTCAGTGGTTTTACACGCCCTGACGAGTTTGACTTATGTGGTTGTTGCGGTTGCGAGGCGCCTCGGTTATATCGGTTTCGGCCGAATGCATTCTGGTCGGCTGACGGACCAGACTTACACCCCATAGGGTGGGGAGACGTATTGTTCAGGCATAATAATCCACTCCGTGTGGACCGGCCCTGACGATCCAAGGGTCACTCGAGCTCTGATCCTGAGGGGCGGGCTAGAGCGTCTCGAATCGGTTGAGGACTATCTTTTGCCTCGGTTCATAGACGGAAATCCAATTTCCAAATACGTGACTTTGCGGTTTTATTTGTAAACCTATATATGGTGACATAGTGGCATGGGACGCTCATGTCGCCTATGATTGATACTTATGATTTGAAGTTGTTTTATGAACAATGCACTTATAATAGTATCAAATGATTTGTTTTAAGACGTATCAAGCATTCTTTGGCTGTTATAAGGGAAAACCCTATCCTCGGCTGCGTTGCATTGTGTGATGGGACCTGGGTCTTATAACAGCTTCATTTTTCTTTATTTAGCATTGCGCTGTTTGTTTTATGCACTGGTATTCTTGGGAGAAAACCCGTTCCGTGTTATACGGCGTGGTCCCTTGATTTACCTAGCTTTGAAAATAAAGATTTAAAAATTGTTTTAGTTCTCACACCAGTCACATGACTGACCTGGAGTTTATTGTTTTAACCTAAACTCTGGGTGCCCTTATTTTGACACGGGCAGCTAGTAGTTTTGGTTTTGCAGATTTATATTCACAGGATCCTGGTTTACAGCTGGAACGATATCCGGAAAGCTTTGTATCCGTATATCCCATTCTAGTTGTGTATTGTATTATTTTCCGCTGCGATGTATTTAAATCTCTGATATTTCTGTGTAATATTCTTTCATACTCTGTATATTCTTGTAATCTGATGCATTGTTGTAATATACAAGTGAAATGTTCTTCTGTATGCGTTCTGCTGTGGTTTGTTCTCGAACTATCCGACGCTTTCCTTTACGGGGAAGTTGCGGGTCTTCACAGTTGGTATCAGAGCTTTGGTTTACAAAGCTCAGAGAACAAGACACATTAGAACCATACGAAAGAATTCATCAGAAATTGGATTAGTAATATCCAACGAGAATGACTCGTTAGAGATAGGATCAGTAGTATCCTAGAACGAGTGTGAAGAGTATATTTTTAAAATGAAAGTCAAATTTGTTTTGAAAATTTAAAATCAATTATTCGTATTTGATTATCTATTTATATTGATGTGGACAATCCAGTATATATAGATTTTGCGTATACGTCTGATCCGCGTATATTCGAAGTTTTAATATACCGGGTAGATATAGAACCGCACTCTAGTAGCCCGACAATGTTCTGATGGTGGTTCGAAACATCATCAGCATTTATTTTCGAGTGACGAAGGTGTGATTTCTATATATTTCCATTAGACTGGTGTGAGAACCAAAGATTATATAGATAGAACACATTGTTGTGAATTGGCATCAAAACATGATTTTTGTATATGTATCAAAATTATCAATTTGAAACTCTAATTCACTAATTGATTGATGATTGTGTTGCTTGTTTAAATTGTTTGATAATTTTGAACCATTTAGCCTAATTGAATCAAATATTGACTTGTATTGAAAATTGGTCGCATCTGCTTGCATATACATATATATCATTGAACAGGTCATAGCAAGGAGGCTAGAGCCGAGAATAAAATTTGTTTGCCCGACAAATAGGTACATGTTTACTACATAATTTCCTGTTTTGTTTGGGTGATGATGATTTTGTGAGCCTATTGGCTAGCCGCTTGGCTTTTTCTTTTTCTTTTTGAGATCTGAAGGACCGGGGAAGCTATTTGAAATTCCCCGATGCTCCCGGTGCAGGGGAGGTTATGGCGAAATTTTTCGAAAATTTAGGGTGTTAGCCAAATTTTTGAAATTTTGAAAAATTCTCAGAAACTAAAGAGTTAGAGAATGGAAGCCAGGACGAGCGTAGAGTTGAATTATCAAACCACTTTCGACTTTGTTCCTTTTCGGGGACGAAAAGTTTTAAGTGGGGGAGATTGTAACAACCCGGAAAATCTGGGCCAGTTTAAAATTTTTATTTTGGCAATTTTAGCGAATTTTGAATATTTAAAATAGATTATTTTAAATAAAATCAACGAGAAATTTATTTTGAATATAATTCGAACGTATATATTATACGCGTCGTCGTTAGAATATAAATATTTATATATAATTATAAACGGAATTGAAAATGGCGCGGTAGTTCGATAATTTGATTTCAAACTTCAATTGAATGTACCGGGTGCAAAACAATCCGGATTTTAGTGAAACCAAAAATAATGGAATCTAATTGTGAATATCTTTCCAACGAATCCGAAAAATCAAAAGTTCGTAGCGGGAATCAAAAGATATGTCCAGTTGAAAATTCTGAATAGTCGCTATGGAATTCAGGCCCTTAAAAATGGACATTTTGCAAATGACCTCGGAATTCGACGAAACCAGTTTTGTTGGGTCCGGGATGTCAAACTATTGCTAGATTCCAAATTTCATAATTTTTCGAATCAGTATGTGAGCGTGGTAAAGGAAAATGCGTTTGACCATTTTCAGTGGATTTTAATCGACTGGAAATTGGCCATTTTTCAAACGGTCTCAGAATTCGACGAAACTAGTTTTGTTAGGACCGTATCGTCAATACGAAGCTAGAAAATATTTTTCTGGAATTTTTCTAGTTAGTATGTGACCCCGGTAATTTGAAATGTACGTTTAAAATTCAATATAATGATTTAAATGTAAATGCAACAGAAACTGATCGAAACGGTCGATTCAGCTTGCGGTACATATCCCATTGTGTTCGGAATGGGGGTGAAACGCTATGGGCGACAGGCGGTGGACCTCGTTTAGAGGTCGTATGTGAAAGTCAACTTTTTAATAATTAAATAATAAAAAAAAAATAATAAAAATAAAAAAAATTAAACCCTCCTCTTCCCTCTTTACTTTCTGGCCCCCCCCCCCCCCCGTTCACAAAATAGATCTGGAAAAAAAAAAAAAAAAAAAAACAAAGAAACCCGAATCGCTCGTCGCCCTCAGGCGATCGACGACGACCCACCGCCCCCTCCACCTCAGGCTTCCGCGCAACCCCTCTCCCCTCCTCCTCAGCTCGAACCCCCCCTGACCTTCAGAACCCACGCCCTGACCTCGTCGCCATGTCGGAAGAACGCGCCGCGCCTCCACTGACTAGAGCCGTCTCCTGCCGCCACCGTTCGAAACCTGAGCCGCACCTCGAAGCCTTCCCTCCGATGAACTACAGAAACCCCCCGTAAGTTTTTTTGTTGTTTTATGATTTTATTTTAGGATTTAAAAACTGTTTATACTAGAAAAGAAATTAAAACTGTTTACACTAGGGAAAAAAAAAAACTGATTTTAGAAAAGAGAAAAACTGATTATAAAACATTTTTAAAAACTGATTATAAAAATTTAAAACTGATTTTAATTTAGAAAGTTAAAAACTGTTTTTTTTTAAAAAAAAAAATATAATAATAAAAGTATTTAAAACTGAATTTTTAAAAGTATTCAAAACTGATTTTAAAAAAGGATTAAAACTGAATTTTTAAAAGTATTCAAAACTGATTTTAAAAAAGGATTAAAACTGAATTTTTAAAAGTATTCAAAACTGATTTTAAAAAAGGATTAAAACTGAATTTTTAAAAGTATTCAAAACTGATTTTAAAAAAGGATTAAAACTGAATTTTTAAAAGTATTCAAAACTGATTTTAAAAAAGGATTAAAACTGAATTTTTAAAAGTATTCAAAACTGATTTTAAAAAAGGATTAAAACTGAATTTTTAAAAGTATTCAAAACTGATTTTTAAAAGATGCAAAAAAAAAACTGATTTTGTTAAGTAGAAAAAAAAAAAAACTGATTTGAGAAGAAATAGATAAAACTGAATTTTATAAAAAGATTAAAAACTGTTTTTTTTAAGTTAAGTAAAAACTGAATTTTATAAAGGTATAAAAACTGATTTTTAAGATGATTTAAAAAAAAAAAAATGATTTATAAACTAAAAGGAGATTAGGAAGTCGAAATAGAAAAATAGAATTTTTATATATTGAACTTCGATAGAAAAATAGAATTTTATATATTGAACTTTGAAATAAAAATTCGATTTTTATATATGGAACTTTGAAATAAAAATTGGATTTTTATATATTGAATAGCGAACTAAAAATTCGATTTTTATATATTGAATAACGAAGTCAAAATTCGATTTTTACATAGGTAGTAAAAGCGGACGACGAAGATGACGAAGATGCGATAGCAATGAAGTTTTCTATCAATGAAGTGCCGTGGAGCTAGGATAGCTAATAAGTGAGAACTTCTCACCTTTCAATTTATTTTTCTAGTTATATATATATATACTAGGATGCAGACGGTGCTTAGAAGCACCCGACACCCGTCCACATACCATGGACTTGTTTGTTTGGATGTTTGGTGATTGATTGAGATATTGGTTTGAATGTGGTTTGTGGTGTGAAAAATCGAATCGATAAATTGGTTAGGATTAGACGTGCGCCGTTATAAGGCGAAGGAGTAAGACTAGGTTAGACTCTTACTCCAAATTTTGTGGTTTGCATAACGAGAGTGATTTGATTGATGTGTGAATGGCGTGGGCCTTCACTAGACCGGGGATAAGGCTAGGCCTTGTCCCGTTTCTAGTATCGTGCCGTTATGCCGCCGAAATTTTCTAAAATAAGTTAGAAAAATAAAAATAGCATTTTATTTAACGAATGAACTGAATAGAAATTCATATGTTAAAATAAAATGTGTTATCGTTAAAAATATAATTTTTAACGTGAATGTGAATAAATAAATATTCATTTACAAACCAGACGGTTTGTTTATGTACACGTATTTGAATGACGTTGATTGGGTCGATAAATTTTACACATCGCCTAACTGCACAAATAAAATATGTGTTTGATTGTTTGAAACCCCACACGGGCGTTAGGATGAAATTTGAAGTTCACTCATCCTGATTGATTAAATATGTCGATCGATTGATTGACAAGCTGCTGTAAGCGTTAAATGTCTATATTTGATGCTTATACAGTGTAGTGCACTTTGGTTGATGATTGATTATTCATCGTTGTTGATATATACATGTGTTGTAGAAAATCCATATAATTAACATTATATGGTAATTGATTGGGCCTCATTCCAGTTTCGAAAAAAAAGAAATATTTGAAATAGAAATATTTGAAATAGAAATATTTGAAATAGAATATTTGAAAATAGAAATATGTGAAGCCGTGAGGATTAGATTGACGCCATTTTGACGTGAACGATATTTATATCGATTTTATTCATTTTAAAATGAATATTGAAAAGTGATTTCGAAATCGAATATTTTGAAATGAATTGAACTGAAAACGATTTCGAAATGAATTGAACTGAAAACGATTTCGAAATGAATTGAATTGAAAACGATTTCGAAATGAATTGAATTGAAAACGATTTCGAAATGAATTGAATTGAAAACGATTTCGAAACGAATTGAATTGAAAACGAATTCGAATCGAATTGAAAGCGAAGTGAAATAAATTCAAATTGAATTGAAATTTGAATCGAATAGAAATGGATTTTAAAACGAATTTATAAAGAAGAATTCAATTTTGATTTGAATTGAAAAGGAAGTTGAAATTGCTTTTGAAACGAATTTAAAACTATTTATATAATTCGTTTTAAATAAAATCGACGAAATATATATTATATATATTATATATATAATATAATGGCCTGAATAGAACGCGCCGCGCCGCGGCAGTTCGTAAATTTCGACCATTTATTTCAAACGGACATTACGGGAGATCCGACCGTCGGATTCTCCTAAAACCGGAACCGTTGGGTTCGTATCGAAAAGAGCTTTCTAACGAATGTTAGAAATTTGAAATCTAACGGTTGGATTTGGAGATACGTCCAAATCAAATTGGAAAAAGGTCGTTGTAAGTGCAGTTCGATGGCCATTGTTGGAAATCGACTGTACGGGCCTTGATAAAATTATTAAAAATAGTAATAATTTGTGTAAAATCATAAGAAATGATTTGTGAAAGTTTGGGATGAAAAACTCCATATTTGAAAAGATAAAAATAGATTTTTATCGAAATGAACTAGTTTTGAACTAGAATTATAATTCTATTTATTTTTAAATAAATAAATTGAATTCGAAAAGGGTTTTAAAAGTAACCAAAATTCCAATGATTGCATTGGAGTGGATTTGAATCGAAATTGTCTTCGGAATATTTCGATGTTGGAATTCGTGATATTACAGGTGTTGTTATGGAAATTTGAAAGATATATATTTGTATCGTTATTTCCAATACGACATTTGTTAGTCGTAGAATTCGATATTGAATATAAGCCGATATATTTTCTATTCAGAGCCTTGTATTGAATATCGAATGTGATTTGGGTTCGTCGTGAATGGTGTCTTTACTAACACTGTTCTTGAACCCAGTTGAGAAAAGATTAAATCTTTTTATTTAGATTTAATGAAGTGTACCAATTAAATAATATTTAATTGGAATTGAATTGATATTGATTTTTGGGTTTATCGTGAACAGTGTTTTAAATAACACTTGTTCTTTAACCCGATAATTAATGAATGTGATTTGGGTTTGTCGTGAATGGTGTCTTCACTAACACTGTTCTTGAACCCAGTTGAGAAAAGATTAAATCTTTTTATTTAGATTTAATGAAGTGTACCAATTAAATAATATTTAATTGGAATTGAATTGATATTGATTTTTGGGTTTATCGTGAACAGTGTTTTAAATAACACTTGTTCTTTAACCCGATAATTAATGAATGTGATTTGGGTTTGTCGTGAATGGTGTCTTCACTAACACTGTTCTTGAACCCAGTTGAGAAAAGATTAAATCTTTTTATTTAGATTTAATGAAGTGTACCAATTAAATGATATTTAATTGGAATTGAATTGATATTGATTTTTGGGTTTATCGTGAACAGTGTTTTAAATAACACTTGTTCTTTAACCCGATAATTAATGAATGTGATTTGGGTTTGTCGTGAATGGTGTCTTCACTAACACTGTTCTTGAACCCAGTTGAGAAAAGATTAAATCTTTTGATTTAGATTTAATGAAGTGCACCAATTAAATAATATTTAATTGGAATTGAATGGATATTGATTTTTGGGTTTATCGTGAACAGTGTTTTAAATAACACTTGTTCTTTAACCCGATAATTAATGGGATGTGACTTTGGGTTTATCGTGAACCGTGTTTTAAATGACACTGATTCTTTAACCCAGTCACAGATTAAAACTAAGTGGAGTTTTAATGAATCTTTAATTAGATTGAAAAGATCGAGAATGGAGTATCACCAGTTTTGCTCCAGGCGATAGTTAAATCTTTAATTAGATTTGAACGTGAAATTTAGAAACTAACTGTCGGTTAGCCAAGCAGAAGGGTTTTCTGGATATTGATCTGATGTTGGTTTCGGCCTTCGGGGTTAATATTTGGGGAATTATTCTCTTGATTAATTTACGGTTAGTGACTAATGAATTGGAATGAGGCGTATGTTGTGTTTGTGTAACACTTTTATAAAATATACGCGAGTTATTCGGGAAGTCCGGGTTTATCCCATTCTGAATAATCGATACGACGATAAGTCGAAGATGAAGACGATGGTCGAAGACCGGAGGTCTTCACGTCGTTTGGGTGATAACTGATGATCTTGATTGGGCTGTACACCCAAGAAGATGGAAACAGTTGGTGATCGTCCAGACGTACTTGGAGATCGATGGATATGCGAGGTACTAGGTGCCTCCGGTTTCGTTCAGGCCCAGAACGGACTTGTAAATGGACTGTGTGTCTGACATCGGATTTCATTCTGTGTGACTGATATCGGTTGCATAGGATGGTTTGCCTGTGTGGCATGCTAAGATGCAAATGATCAAGGCTTCTGTTGAAAAGCAAAGTCTTGTGGTGATGATCAAAGCACGGCCTTTGTGGCGTAGCTTTGTGTAACGTTTACCTCGCGTGTTTCACACCCGGTATGAACCAAAAACGGGAGACGGACCTCAGGGAGGACTTGCGTTTCTTTCTAGCTAGAAGTGGCGTCAGTGGTTTTACACGCCCTGACGAGTTTGACTTATGTGGTTGTTGCGGTTGCGAGGCGCCTCGGTTATATCGGTTTCGGCCGAATGCATTCTGGTCGGCTGACGGACCAGACTTACACCCCATAGGGTGGGGAGACGTATTGTTCAGGCATAATAATCCACTCCGTGTGGACCGGCCCTGACGATCCAAGGGTCACTCGAGCTCTGATCCTGAGGGGCGGGCTAGAGCGTCTCGAATCGGTTGAGGACTATCTTTTGCCTCGGTTCATAGACGGAAATCCAATTTCCAAATACGTGACTTTGCGGTTTTATTTGTAAACCTATATATGGTGACATAGTGGCATGGGACGCTCATGTCGCCTATGATTGATACTTATGATTTGAAGTTGTTTTATGAACAATGCACTTATAATAGTATCAAATGATTTGTTTTAAGACGTATCAAGCATTCTTTGGCTGTTATAAGGGAAAACCCTATCCTCGGCTGCGTTGCATTGTGTGATGGGACCTGGGTCTTATAACAGCTTCATTTTTCTTTATTTAGCATTGCGCTGTTTGTTTTATGCACTGGTATTCTTGGGAGAAAACCCGTTCCGTGTTATACGGCGTGGTCCCTTGATTTACCTAGCTTTGAAAATAAAGATTTAAAAATTGTTTTAGTTCTCACACCAGTCACATGACTGACCTGGAGTTTATTGTTTTAACCTAAACTCTGGGTGCCCTTATTTTGACACGGGCAGCTAGTAGTTTTGGTTTTGCAGATTTATATTCACAGGATCCTGGTTTACAGCTGGAACGATATCCGGAAAGCTTTGTATCCGTATATCCCATTCTAGTTGTGTATTGTATTATTTTCCGCTGCGATGTATTTAAATCTCTGATATTTCTGTGTAATATTCTTTCATACTCTGTATATTCTTGTAATCTGATGCATTGTTGTAATATACAAGTGAAATGTTCTTCTGTATGCGTTCTGCTGTGGTTTGTTCTCGAACTATCCGACGCTTTCCTTTACGGGGAAGTTGCGGGTCTTCACACTCATCCTCTAACTTCTTTCTATTAACGGTTCGTATTTCTGTGTTATTTGGGTTGGACGTGTGTTGTATTTAGTCAATTCATATAGCACGGATTTGCGGGTCGTTACAGTTGGTATCAGAGCGAGGTTGAGTGAACACCTAGGCTTGTGTGGCATGTGCTCATTAGAGATAGGACCAGTAGTATCCTAGAATGAGTTGAGTGTATGTATATACGAGAGAGCGTATTTGTAAATTGATATAAAATTGTGTTGGCTAGTCTGTTGAGTGGTTTATGAATTCTGGTCGAATCGTGGGACGCCACGACGTCGATAGGAGTTTGTAAACACTTGGACAGAAGAATCGACATAATATTGTTTTAAAGTGGGTAAATGAAATAATTTAACCCAAAATTTCTATTTTGATATAGAAAGAATAATTTTCTAAAATTATTATAATATATGGATGTGTTGATTGTTAGGATTATAATCAATGAGATTATAAAATTAAAATGGTTATTTATAACCAAATAGAATTTGTATAGGGATTAAATATACAAATGAGATGAATTAGAATAAAATTCAAACCAGAGTTAAGAATTCAAAATCCTGGGAAGTTGAAAAATATTTTTCAAAGTATATTAAAATAATATAGATTTGTTTTAAAGGATTTGAAAGAAAATCATGGATTTTGAAATAATAAAGCACTGAACTCACTTCAGTGGCTGGGAAATTATTCTGATGATGATTGCAACATCATCAGTGTTCATTTCCGAGTTTCTAAGTGATGAATTGCTACCTTAGAAAAAGATTTTGATGGAAATTTGTTTGAAAGAAAACAAATTGATTTGAAAATTCAAGTGTTTTGAATTTGAGATGGAAATAAATATATGTATATATTTATGGGATTTCAAAAGAATTTGAAATGAAAACCCAGGGATTTGAATTCTGGGATTGAAATTTAACTTAAACAAGTTAAATGGGTCGAAGTGAATGAATTGATTAGAATCAATTTGAATAGGTTTATTTGAAATATAGATTGGATATAAATGGATTTATCGTAGATTATTCGAAGCAAATGTGTGAAGACCAAAAGTTTTGGTTGAAATTAATTTATTGAAATATGAGGAGTTGAGTTTCAATATAAAGAAGTTTTGAAAAGTAATGGATTTGTACCATTTTTCCTACCTTAGCAATTTCGAGGACGAAATTATTTTAAGGGGGGAAGAATGTAACGACCAAGATTTTTGAACAGTTTATTTTAAATATTTAGTATGGTTTTAAATGTTGAATATATTATAGAAATGAATTTTTATTGGATTTATCGATTTAATAATCGATATATGGTTTAATATAAAATATATTGAATAATCATATACGAAGAAGAAACCAATCGGATTTAGAGTTAAAACTATTTTGAAAACAACTTAGCCGATTTATACAAATTTTATATTGAATTAGAATTAATTGTTTGGACGAATTTAATTGTTTGGAATTGATTTATATTTTAAATCAAATTTAATTTAAATTGTTAATTTAAATTGTATCTCTTATATACAAGTCGAATTAAAAGTCAGAATGGGTTCCATTGGGTTCAGAATGACATTATAATCTTGTAACGTCGGTCATTGCGATTAGATAGCAGTTTAGGACATTAAGCTAGGGGACTGCGAGATATTTTAGTTATTTAATAAAAATAAAATCAAATAAATTACCTAATCTAATCATGGCCACCCTAAGTTTAAAATCAGCCGACCTAAATGTTTTCATGTCGCAGCTATTCTTCCTTCGAGCTGATTAAATTGTCTCCCATCCTCAACATCGAACAAACAACAAATTAATGGGTTCGTACTTTTGGTTTCCTATCATCCTCTATAAATCAAGCCGCTGCCTTCTTTTGCCGTCATTTACCAAACCAGAAAACATTCTGTAAGTCTTCATTTCTATTTTCTTCCTCTCGAGTAGTTCGCAAAAGTCAATCCATCGTTAAAACACAGAGTAAAAGTGAATAGAATCGAACTCCTTTCCCTTTTCACTTGAAACCGCGAATCGCGATTGATGCCAGTAGTCCACCAGAGCTTGAAATCATATCGCGAAAGTCCCTGGACCTTTCTGACGCTCGGCAGCAAGATGAAGGGGGTCTTCGTCGGTTTGTTTGGGTGTTCGACAGCCGCTCTGGTGAATGAACTAGGGTTCGATGGTGAACTCGGGATCCGTTACTTCGAAGGTGGTCGGTCGGGGTATTAGAGCGATAGGATGGGAAGGAGTTTTGGTGATGTCGAGTGTTGAAAATCGATGGAGGGAGTTCGATCTAAAGGATTGAGCTAAAGTTGGGCTAAAAGATTAAGCAGTAATGGTGTTTGGTGAAATGCCGGAAAAAAAACAGCGGGATTAAGGTAAACATAAATTATTTATATTTTTTTTTGGGTTAATTGCATGATAATTCAAATAGAAATTAATTTAGTTGATTTAGTTTTAATTACTAAGTTAATAAATCGGTCCCTTAAGAAATGTTTAAGTTAATATGTGTAAATAGTTAATTCATCTAATATAGACTATTTAAGTAATTTAATTAAATAGTTCAAAATTTGATGAGTAAAAGATTTTATTTTAGGTGCAAATAAAATCCATTCAAGACGACTCGAGTAAATGCTTAAACGCATCAATTTGGAATGAGAATGCTCGACAAATAAAAATCTCGGTGAGTAAATCTCACTCACTTTTAGAATTATTTTTATCTCATTAAAAATAATTGTCTGTTGCTTGTGTGAATGTTTTCTGGTTGTTTTATATATATTAGTTATTTAGGTTATATATATATATATTGGGTTGATTGATTGGTTGGATTCCCGCAGTCTCATTAGCGAATGCCCGTAGTTTCATAGCGGATGATTACCCTATACGCCCCACGCTATGATTAGTGGATGACCTTCTATACCGCGATATTCTGCCACGAAGCAGAATGGGTATTATTTATGTGCTAACATCTGTGGATGCAGGAAAACAGGTTGGAGGAATCCAACTGGATTCCTCAAAAATATATTATCTGTCTGGTGTTTGCTGATTTCATATATATTCATATATGATGTGTTAAAAATCAAATGATGGAAAATTGGTTGATTTGATTGTTTAAAATATCACTGGGCCAATTAAAAGGATATTTGAGATTTAAAAGGAAAAATTCTATTTTTAAATAAAATTTGAATTTTTAATAGAAATAAAATATAAACTTGTTTTGAAAATAAAACAAGTAGTTTCTTTATAAACGAAGTTTATAAATAGTTCTTTTATAACGAAGTTATAAATGAAGTAAAAAGAATTATCATTTGATAATTCAGAAATAGAAATACAAGCGTGAAATTGGAATTTGAAATGGAATTTCAAAATAAGACGTGAAATGAAATTTTTAAATATATAACTCAAATGAAATTTGAGTATAACATTTTAATTTTAAAAGGAGAGTAAATATTTGAAATTTTAAGGAGATTGAATATTAGAAATTCAAATAGAAGTTCAAATAGAATTTGAATAGACGAAATTAGAATGAAAAATAGAATTTGAATTCAAGGAATTAAAATAAAATTTGAATTCAAAGGAATTCGAATAAAGAAATTCAAATAAAGATTTGAATGTAGAATTTCAAAATAGGATTTGAAATATAGAATTTCAAAGAAGAATTGAATAGGATTTGAAATATAGTATTTCAAAGAAGAATTCAAATGTGAAATTTGAATAGAGATTTGAATGGAATTTAAATATGAAATTTGAATAGAGATTTGAAATAGAAATTCGAGTATTGAATTTGAACATGGAATTGAATATAGAAATTCAAGTAGAAATTTGAATGTAGAATTTCAAAATAGAATTTGAAATAAACTTTGAAAATAGGATTTCAAAGTCGAATTGGAAATAGAATTTCAAATAGGATTTCAAAATAGGAAATCCAAATGGTTTTGAAATGGAATTTGAATTCAAGGGAATTCAAATGGATTTGAGTGAAGAAATTCAAATGGTGTTAAAAATGAGTTTGAAGATTAGAATTCAAATGGGGCTGGAAACGAATTTGAATATTAGAATTCAAATGGAAAATGAAATTTGAATATAAAAGATTCAAATTGAATTCAAATAGGATTTGATCTATGGGATTTGAATATGAAATTCAAATGGGTTTTAAATTATGGAATTCTGAATATAGAATTTAAAAAGGAGTTTGAATATTTGAATTCCAATAGAATTCAAATATAGAAATTGGAATGTAGAAGATAAAATGGAATTTAAAAATAGAGTTTGAATAAGAGAATTCAAATGAATTCAAACATAGAATTTGAATATAGGGAATTCAAATAAAAATTTAAGTATTGAATTTGAATATCAAATAGAAAAGGAATTGGAATTTGAAATATAGAATTCAAAAGTGAGATTGGAATTTGAATCAAGGAATTCAAATAGAGCTAAATAGAGTTGAATTCATTTTAACGAAGTTTAAAAGTTTATATATATAAATATAATTAAAACGAACTCGCCGCAGCGCTGCAGTTCGTAAAATAGCGATTCGAACTTCAATTGAGTATACAGAACGCAATTGAAGTCGGAATTCTTCGAAACAAGAAACGTCAGGACCAGTTTGATAATAGTTTTCTAATGAAAGAGAGAAATATGAATTTCGTCGTATAGATTTTGAGTTATGTCAAAATCAATTTTTCAGAAAAACAGCGCCAGAATCGTTTTAAAACCATAATGGTTTATTTAATATTATAAAAGGATTTTAAGCAAATAAAATCCGAAGTTCTATTTAGAAAATTTCAGAGTGAGTTGCAAAATATATGCGAATTCAAGTTGTGTAAATAAATATGATTTTTGAAACAGAAACCAGATTTTTGATTTATTGAATGGAATTAACTAAATTGAATAGAAATTAGTTAAGGAGCTTTTGAATGGATATTGGGCCTTAAATAAGCGAATTCGATTTGAAAATTTATATTCGAAATAGAAAAAGAGAACTAGACTTGAAATTGAAATTCGATTTGGTTATGAACGAGTTAAATATTTTGTTCGAACATGTTATGTTCAACAAAGAAGTGAAATAGGCAAAAAGGCTAATTAAAGAATAATTGAGCGAAACTGAATTCAAACGATTCAAAATTTAATTAAAACGAATGGATTGAGTTGAATTGAATAGGAAACAGGTGAACAGGTGTTAAACAGATATGGGATGGAGTATATGAAGATTTTTATTTATGTGCCCGACAAAAAGGTACATGTTTAATTCATATATGAGGTTTTATGCGCCGTATCGGCTAGCCGCTTGGCTTCTTCTTTTTCTTTTTGAGATTAGAAGGACCGGGAAAGCTATTTGAAATTTCCCGATGCTCCCGATACAGGGGAGGTTATGGCGAAATTTTCCGGAAATTTAAGGAGTTAGAATATTTTTAAGATATTTCGATAATTTGAAATCATTGTATCGACGTATTGAATTCGATAGTAAAGCGAATATAAAAATCGAATGTTGTAAACAAAAAGGGATAGAGATAAGTGATTGGAATTGTTTCCAATTGCAAATAGAGATATTTTCTAATATATAGAAAATAAAAGAAGTTGATATTTGGAAACGTTTTCCAAATGGCATAAGAGGCCGAGATGATTATTGAAATATTTGGTTAACAAATATTGATAAGAGAATATAGAAGAGATTTAATTAATGAAATATTAATTAAAGAGCCCAGTGATTTGTTTGATATGTTGATTGAACACTTGTTTCTATTCGATAGTTAAATCACAGACTATCGAAGTTTTTGACCATCGTTGTCAATATGGAGAGACCGGTTGGATTATTATCCGAAGAACCACTCCGTATTGGCATAAGCGTTGCGAACCAAGTATGCTGAATATATTGAAGACGGAGTAAAGTGCAAGGGCTTTTCTATTTATAGAAATAGTGCCTTCGGTTTCGTTCAATCCCAGAACGAACGTATATGGACGAATGTCTGACAGAGTATTTCCAATGATCAAATGGGTTGGTCTGTATGAACATATATGGTTGCAACGGATTTATCCCTTAGCATAATATCCAGAATATTTGTGCAAACTCAACTAGTGATTAACGGATCTGACAATGTGGCATTCAAAGTGATTGTGTTATCAAGGAATGGTAAGTAATCGTAGCCTCAGGCCTCAACGACCGGGGAAGGACAAAAATCGGGCAGGCAGCATGGCTATGTGGGTCGCACCCATTAGGGTGTATAATCACCTATCTAGAGAAATTCCTTTTGTTTCTAAATCTATCGATTCTGCCCATTCGGGAAATGGTGGTTTGAGTCCAACCGTTGGTGATATACATTCGATACACTCAAGCGAAATGAGTGGTCGGTCATGTGTGGGCCGGGTTACAAGATGTTCTTGTTGAACCCAGTGTATTCCTCTCTAGAGATACACAGTCGGAAGGTGGTTCCATACCTTGTCATGTTGGAAATCCAATCTCCAATAAGCGCCATGCGGGTTTTGATTTTATAATATATATGTGGAGCGTGAGATGCAAGCGTTCTACTATTTGGTTATTTATTTGATGTAGACATTATTATAATATCACTGGATTTTCGTATCAAAGTGTTTTGGGTTATAGTAAGGTAAAAACCGTCCATGTTTATGTGTGGGCTGGTCTTACTATTATCTTTTTCTTTCGAAAGGATTTTTGAAAGTTAAACAAGTGGTTGGAGTTTACTCACACCAGTCCCCAGACTGACCCCGAGTTTATTTTGTTTTGTTTTCCCTAAACTCTTGGGTGCCCAAATTTGTACGGGCAGTCAAGTAGTTCAGGTGTTTTACAGATACCATTGGAGGAGCTTGGAGCAGGAGGCTTCAGCGTTAGTTACCTAGTGTTATTTCCGCTGTATTGTAAGTGTTGAACTCTGATTTTGAATGTACATGTATACAGAAATTTTGTATTACAAAAGTATATGATATATTATATTTTATTCATTCCGCTGTGAGGTTCATGTGTTACCCTGATGTTGTGAATTCTTCTTCTTCTATTCTAATATTTCTTTCCTTCTATTTCTCATCCTCTAACTTCTTTCTATTAATGGTTCGTATTTCTGTGTTATTTGGGTTGGACGTGTGTTGTATTTAGTCAATTCATATAGCACGGATTTGCGGGTCGTTACAAAAATAGCCTTACTGGTCTGGTACTCAGCATCACTTGGCTTTTAAAATTATCACCAAATCTTCTTTTAATTCTGTTACTAGGAAAAATATAATCTCATATGATTTCCTTTACTTTGGAAATCTTATCACCCGTTCTTGACATTACCAACTCGAATCACCCTTGGATAATCCTACAGTCGTTCGAGTTGGGGTATTTTAATTACCTCTCAGACCTTGATCAACAACGTTCTTACCTTCAGGTAAACACGAGTTGTAATTCAAAAACCTGATATTCTATTTAATATTAACCACATTTCACGTATCTTTAAAACATAACTTTTATAGTTCTCCTTACCTGCTTTGGAAATCTCCCTTTAAATTATTTGCTTACTAAACATCTCTTTTGTTATTCTCAAATTATTAAAATACTTTGGTTTAACCTGGATTTATCATTTACAAATCCTATTTCCAATTTCGTTTACCAAGCTCGATTTCAATTCCTTTTCCAACCTACTTTCTTTCGGGAACCCCTTTTTTCAATTATCTTAACTTAATCCCATTCTCAAGTATTTTCAATTTAAAACAACGCCTAAATCTCACGTTTCCTTTATAACTATGTTCATACCTCTCAGGTTTAACCTAAACCCCTTTATATCTCCAACACCGTTACTTACTTAAATATACCACTCTTAAGAAGTAATATATTAACTAAAACAAATAATTTACTTTTACAAGGATAAATAATAAAAGTCTCTTTTAAAACCTTCTTTAAATTAACCAATAATTCATCAAGTCATTTGTTTTAGTTCATTAACACCAAACAAATAAAAAGGTTTAACTTTGTTATAAAGGTCAACTCAGTCACTTCAAAGCACGATTATTTCTTAAACAACTCAAATTTATTCCTCATTTAAATTAATTAAAATATAATTAATTTAAATAATTTAATTGCTCACGATTAAACAACGCTTAATTGCTAGGTTAATCCCTGTTTTTTATTTATAACTCTTATTGACATAAGAATCCATTATAAACACATCTCATAATTTCTTATAAACTTTAAATAATTTTTTTTACCATTTATTCCCTTTTTAATAACTTTTACTCAAAGTAATATTTTTGAAAACCTATTTTAGTTATAAAATATAATTATAACTTTAATGTCTTCGATTCACCATCGGAAAACCCATATCTTAAAAATCGATTGATTTCTAGACCATGTGATGCCGATTACCCAACCCACACCATCCATTGGTTAACATCAGCATAAATGTTGAAATATATTTCAACCATCAACATTGACCAATCATTTCTTTTGACTGATAATTTCTATATCGATCATCAATCACTCAACACCCAATTCAAACAATTCAAACAATTTCAAACAATTCCAAACACGTTTATAAACGCGACCAATCTAGGGAAATTACTTTATTTGGGTCAAATCATGACGATGGATGTTCTACTGAAATTAAACGACCGTTTAATTTCAGAAACTTAATCAGTAATAAATATATAAAACTAGCAACCAGTCATCCATTAACAAACAGAACAGGCAAATAAAAAACCCAATTTATATAAAATATAAATGGGAAGAGCTAAGTGAGTTTAACTCACCTCGGTTTGAATCTGTCGATCAACAGTCTGTTTTAATCAAATTAAACTGACATTTAATTTGAATAAAAATTCCAGTCACTTCAGATCCGGACTAGACCCGCTCCATCTCGAAGTAGTCGTCTCCACGGTCCCAACGCAATTGACCGCGCTTGAATATGATAACGTATGAGTGAGAAATCTCCTTTCGAATTTTTATGACTAAAATAAAATTTTAAGAACATGGTTTCTCTTCTAAATAAAATAATGGGCTTTACCTCTCCGCCGGCCCAACAAATGGACCCGACCCGCCCCCTTTAATAACCCTGCTTCCGATCCTTATCCCCCATTAGTTCAGCGGCCTCAATTTTCTCCAAACCGGAACAAAGGAAAAAAAAGAACCCTAAGCCCTCTTTTGATTTCAGCCTCAAATCGAAGACCCGATGGTGCTGCAACCCCCTTCGAGTTCCTCCAACGATCCACCTCCACCCTGTCGAGCAACCCAGAACCACGACGCACGACTAAATCGAGCCTCCTTCAATTAAGCTAAGTTTTCACTCGATTTTAGTTTAATTTGTTTGATTTTTCTTTTCCTTTTCTACTGTTGTCGAATGGGATTTCCTGGTTTCGAGTTGCGGATCGAAACTGTGGGTTGAATGCGTGTATTTATAGTGCGACTTGGTTGAGATAGGATCCACGTTTATCAAAGTCTAAGTTCTAGCTTAGGCCATTGGTTTTCTTCAGTCTTGCGTCTGATGGTTGATAGAACTTGACGATTGCATAATGGTTTTTAACAAAGATTTTGTTAGATTTTGTATTGTATTTTCAACACTGTGGGTTTGTTCAGAAAGACATTGATCGGACCGTATAGGTTAGATGAGGCTGATGCCAGATTTTTGTTTATTCAATTCAGAAATTGAACTGTATGTTCTGCGTTGGGTTTATTTTTCATGTATAGTACAGTCATGTATGTGATTTTATCTGAATTCGACTGTGTGTATATATGGTGGATTTTCTGTTTGGATTCCATACTGTGCATTTGTCATATGAATTGTACTGCATATATATATATATATATGTATGTATGTATATATATGCATACATATGCAATTAGCTGTTTTGATTTGATAAGTAGATGTATCCATGGCCTCTACTGTTTCCTGAAAGAACCATACATGCTGACTTTAAATTTAAAAATGAATTTTATATATTTCTGATGCACATGGATCTATTAGCTACAAATACTTGTTTCCCATCACCTATGTATTTTCTTTTCTTTATAGCTGTTCATATCTTTAGGATTGATATATAATAGGTACATATACCTAGCTGTTGACCTTTTTCTCTTAGCAGTTGATGTATACAGAACTAGCCGTTCATATCTGCTTCCTTTTACTGATTGATTTTGTATAAATTTGCTGCATAAATTATGTGTTGTCTTGAAACTGTTCATGATTTCTGCTTGGATTTGCTGATCACATTTTCTGTTGAACCTATGATCCTAGTTCATATATTTTATTTTCTTTTTAACACTGATCTTTTCATTTTCTTTTTTCTGCTCAAATGATGTCATGAAGTTTCCCCTTTTTAATGGGTTTTTTTCTCTTCCTTGTTCTCGCAGATCAAAACAGATTGAACATGGATTTGCTGGTTTCTCAAAAGCAACAAAGGCCGCTGATACAAAAATGAATCCCTTTTAAATGTTTGCATTGTTTTTGCTTGTCATAGCTGTAAAGCTATTTATTAGCTATTGAGTTGTAGCATTCATTGTATAAGTTTGATTTTATATCTGAGTAAACTTTCTATATGTATTTTTTCTTCAATTCAACTATGTACTTGATGGTATACATATACAATAATATTTGTCTGTCTAGCTGTTGGTCATGTTCATAAATATGTTTTCCTTTTCATGGTACATTCCCTATTTCACTGTATAAATATATAGCTATTCAAGTTACTACTGTATTTTCTGTTTTTGTTAACTATTCTTGTCGTGTTCATGTTATTTCTTACATCGTTAGTATTAAGTAATTTTCTTGGAAATGATAAATCAAATAGCAGTTTTGGGATTATTTGGGGTAAGTAAAACAAAATATAAAGTGTAAATTTTTTTTCTTTTTCATAGAATAGAAAGGCAAACGTGAGGTGTAGATCGATCCAGCCAATCTCAATTTGTTGTCATGTCTTTGTCTTAACAAATAATATATAAAAATTAAAATACCAAAATGAAAGGTTTAAGGTTCCTTTTTTCGCAATAATGTCCCCCCAAACAAAATAAAATGGCATCCCATTTATATTAAATTCTTTATATAAATTTAAAAATGATTTCACAGCGACTATTCGAAAATTTGAATTGGACGTATCTCGAACTCTATACGCTGAAATTTTGATTTTTCTCTTCCATTAGAAAAATATAATCGAACCAGTCCCAACGTGTCTTGTTTCACAGAAATCCGACTTATATCGAATCATGTATATTCAGTTAAAGTTCAAATCGAAAATTTCGAACTACCGCGTCGTTTTCGAGCTCGTTTTTTAATTAATATGTAAATATATATATTCGAACTCCATTTAAATAAATAAATTCGATTAGAATCCATTATATTTCAAATAAAATATATAAACTGGTTAAATATTCTATTTTTAAATGGCCGAAAAATCCGGGACGTTACAACTTCTTATGATTTTACACAAATTATTGATATTTTTAATAATTTTACCAAGGCCCGTACAGTCAATTTCCATCAACGGCCATCGAACCGCACTTACAGCGACCTTTTTCAAATTTGATTTGGACATAATTCCAAATCCAACCGTAAGATTTCTAATTTCTAATTTCTAATATTTGTTAGAAAGCTCTTTTCGATACGAACCCAACGGTTCCGGTTTAGGAGAATCCAACGGTCGGATCTCCCGCAATATCCGTTCGAAGTCAATGGTCGAAATTCGCGAAATGCCGTGGTGCGGCGCGTTTTATTCAGGCCATTATATTATATATATAATATATACTTCGTCGATTTCAATTCAAAACGTGCTTTATAAATCGTTTTAAATTCATTTTCAAATCTGTTTCAACTTCATATTCAATTTCAAATCAAAATTGAATATTCCAATATAAATTCGTTTTAAATTCATTTCAAATTGATTTCAATTCAATTTCAATTTAATTCGAATGCAATTCCTTTCGATTTCAATTCGAATTCAATTCTATTCAATTTCAATTCGAATTCATTTCTATTCAATTTCAATTCGAATTCACTTCTATTCAATTTCAATTTGAATTCATTTCTATTCAATTTATTTCGAATTCCAACTCTTTTCAAAATTTCAGATTTTGAAATCACTTTCGATATTCGTTATAAAATGAATAAAATCGATATAAATATCGTTCACGTCAAAATGGCGTAAATCTAATCAACACGGCTTCATATATTCATATTTTCAAATATTCTATTTCGAATATTTCTATTTCAAATATTTCTATTCAAATATTTCTTCTTCAAATATTTCTATTTTCAAATATTTCTACTTTCAAATATTTCTACTTCTAAACTGGAATGAGGCCCAATCAATTACCATATAATGTTAATTATATGGGTTTTCTACAACACATGTATACAATAACAACGATGAATAGTCAACCATCATCCAAAGTGCATTCTACACTGTATAAGCATCAAATATAAATATTCAACGCTTATAACAGTCTGTCAATCAATCGATCGACATACAACTAAACAATCGGGATTAGTGTACGTCAAATATCATCCAGATACCCGTATGGGGTTTCAAACAATCAAACACAGATTTTATTTGTGCAGTTGGGCGATGTGTAAAATTTATCGTCCCAATCAATATCAGTCAAATGTGTGTATATAAACAAATCGTTCGATTTGTTTATATTAATTTATTTCATTTCATATACACGTTAAAAATTCTATTTTAACTATAAAATATTTTAACTATATAAATATTTTATTTCAACTATATAAATGTTTTATTTCATTTCACATCACACAGTCAATTTTCACCATAACAAACAATCAAACATACATGTAACGACCCGGATTTTTAGCCGTTGAACTCTGAATATTTAAATTGGTTTAAATATTTTATTTGAATTATATATAGGGATTTATAATGAATTTATTTATAAAACGAAGTTTAAACGTATAATATATAATATATTATAAAACGAGCTCGAAATCACGCGGCAGTTCGTAATATAGAGTTTTGAACTTCAACTGAGGATACAGGATCCTATATAAGTCGGATTTCTGTGAAACAAGACACGTTAGAACTGTATTGATTATAATTTTCATATGAAAAAGAAAAATCTAGATTTCGTGTTATAATTTGTTAGTTATGGTCAAATCAAATTTTGAAATAGTCGCTGTGGAAATCGTTATTTAAAATATACGCGTTAAAATAGCCGTTTTGTAAACGGACTCAGATTTCGACGAAATCAGTTTCATTAGGACCGTTTCATTTAATTATTGTACGGTGGTGAGTGGCGTGAAAAACCGATGTCGTATGTGACCACGGTAGCCGTAAACGCTCGTTCAATGCAATTAAATTAATTCAACTGAATAAAGGGATATTAGAGTGTAACTTGAACAGACGATCGAATCAGGCCACGAAACCAGTTCCAGTGAGTTTGTAGCGTCAGATATAGTCAGGGTAGGTATATAGTTTGTTATTTTTAGAGATCGGCAAATTTGGTGTTCAGAAGGGCAGTGCGGTACGCGCCAAAAACAGTCTACCGGGGCAACAGTCTCAGAATGCGACGAAACTAGTGCCGTTGGGTTCGTATCGAAAAGTTATTATCGATGTTCGCAGTTTCAAGTTGTTTTGATTTATCTAGTGACCGTGAAAAATTTAAACGCGTGTTGATTTCTGGTTTTATAAAGGATTTTTTTTTCATACGATGTCGGAATTCGATGAAACTTGTCACATTGGGTTCAGAATACCTTTTTGCACCAAGAATAGCTTTTTTATCAGTAAACAGAAGTCAACTGTGGCTAGTTTTGCTTGATACTTCACCACGAAGTTTCATTATAATATAAAATTATTATTTCACCTATATATATATATATATATATATTAAGAACCTACTAAGCAGACCTATATATATATTAAAAGAGGGACAGCGTATCTATCTTCAGACTTGCCAACACATGGCTATAAACCATGCCTAAGCTAAAGCTGCTACCCAATTTCTTTTCGCATTTACTTCATCCGCATATAAACAGTATGCTACCGCCCTATTTTGGTCAGAATACACATGGAAAAATCTATCAACTAGCAGACATAAATTAATGCAAGCACATGGAAGTTTATTCAGTGCAGTCGTAAATTAATTAAAGCACATGCTATCAAACAGTAACCTAAACGCCTACTCTACAAACCGTGGAGGCCAAGTTGTTGAATACTATATAATACCGTGGCTCCTTAACAAAATTGCCAGAAAACAAGATGACCCTTTTATATTTCCTTCCTTCAGTAACAAACAAAGGAAAACAAAACGCAGCTCTTCACAAAACAAATCGCACCTCACCAATTCAGTAAAAGGAATTCAGGGTAAAATCCTTAATTTCGAAAAATCATTGTATTTCACTCCGGGAAGAGAAGCTCTCCGATCTAACCTGTGTATTATCGGGTTCGACGCAAGAAGTTTGGGGGAGTTGGAGCATAGGGTAGTCGCGTGTGATTCGTGAAGGTGGGAGGTTCGGTGAATATTGGCGACGATGGAAATCGTTGGAGGAGTCCCATTTTCCTGTAACGAACCAAACGATGGGGTAGTATATTTAGTAGTTCTTACGTTTGTGGGTTCTTTTGTTTTGGAGCTGGCGGCCTTGAAAATGTGTTATGGACGAGTTGGGTTATACAGGAGGAAGCAACGGTTATGGAGTAGGAAGGCAGCAGGTTACAGATTTGTTTTGTTGTGGAAGTAGAGTATTCGGTTGTGTTCATTAGCAGTAAGGGTTGACTTTGTTGGTGTTTTGGGTCCCTAGGCTGTCGCTGCTGACCTGGGCACACAGGCGTGAGGAGAAGAGATGGTAAACAATGATGAGAGGTTCCTGTAGCCGAAAATTTGAATAACAGAGAGGAAAGTATCAACTTTAAAGGTTTGGTTAGTTGTCTCAATAAAATTTTGGGATGTGATGAGGTGATTTCTTGAATGGAGTTTCCCTTTGTTACGTGGTTAACCGAATGTGATTAAAGTTTGAATAGGATAGTTGTTGGATTAAAGACATATGCCTGGGTTCATTTTCAATAGGTTGCTATTAAGGGATTTAATGGTTGAATGTTGGTTTTTCTGAGATTGAAATTTAAGTTGATGAGAAGAATTGAAGGGAGGGGATGGAGGAGTAGCAGGCAGTGGACAGTCGGCAAGGGGTTCATTCGTAATAGTTAAAATGAAGAGGAAGCAGGAGTTCGCGAAGAAAGGAATCAAACTATCGGTCGTAATCTCTTTAAAAATTGGATGGCGATCACGTTAAAATCATAGCGGTGAATTCTTCGTCGTGGAACTGATATGGCGAAAGACAGAGATGACGGAATCTCGTGATAAAAATCAAACGACCGTTTGATTTTAAACGAAACAAACAGCGGAACCGTCAACCGCAAACCAAGGTGAGTAAACTCACTCGTTTAAAATTATTTTATAAAGTGAAATGGTTGCTTGGTTGAATAGTTGATAAATTGGTTGATAGAATCACATCGTTGATTGATTTTTCATTAATGCGATATTTTTAATGTTACTAACATCTGTGGATGCAGGGAAACAGGTTGGAGGGATCCAACTGGATCCCTCAACATTTTATTTACTGTTTTATTTGATGGTGATATATGTTATGCTACATTATCCATGGTTGAATTTGTGTGTTGATTTACCCTGGCCTTAGGAACCTGGTATTTTAGATACCGTAAAATATCATCGAATGTGAAAAAGAAAATTAGAATTTAAAAGCAGAGTTTATTTCCAAATTAGAAATAACTTCTTTTTCATTAGGTTGCAAATGGAAACCTATTCCATCGGGTAAACCAAGAAAAATGTTATAAATAAAGATATGAATTAAGTGGATCATTGACCATTGGATAAATTAAAAGGTGAGTTCAAATATGAATGTATATTTGAAAGTGAGTATCGGTTTTGAAACCAATATTTGGAAATGGATCCGAATTTAGCAAATTACGGAGGAAAGTTTAAAGAAAGATTTTCAAATGCTTAAAATAAAAGAATAAATAGTTTAAACAAGGAAATATTTTGCAAATAAAATGTATGTAAAAAGGGGATTTATAGAAATCGAATTAAGTGATTGGAAAAATGTATAGTTTATAAATATGTTTAAAGGAGAACTTGAATTGTTTAAAATAAACAGAGTTTATAAATGAACAACGGAAGCGTGTACGTCGCACACGGTATTTTATTCAAAACAGCAATCATAACGCTGTTGTTATAAGAAATGCTTTTAAACAGCGACTATAACGCTGTCTTTGTAAGAAATGCTTTTATAAAACTAAACAGCGATTTTAGCGCTGTTATCATAATAGATGTTGTAAATCTATACAGCAATTTTAGACGCTGCTGTTATAATAAATGTCTTGGTAAATCTAAATAGCAATTTTAACGCTGCCGTTATAATAACTGTTTTAATAGCAATCTTAATGCTATGGTTATGATAAGTGTTCTATAATGCTAGACAGCGGTTTTAACGCTGTTGTTGAAAGCAATGTTTTATAAATCAAACATTTGAAGACAACAATTATAACGTTATCGTTATAATCAATATTTTTATAAAGAAGGTGTGTTCGTAGATCAAATCCGAGAGTTGCGTAAGCAATGTTTGGTTTAAAGTTGTGAGTTCTGACTATTCCAAAGTTAAGAATGTCGTTCAGTTAAGGTCTGAGAGGTAATTATACCCCAACTTGACTGACTGCATTATTGACGGAGAAATGGTTAAGGCTCGATAGCAAGGGTTGGTTAGTGATATCGTTAGTTAACGAATGATTTATGATTTGAGTTATAATAACGATGTTTATAACATCAGTTAATTCAAGGGATTTAGAAATGTTTTCTAACTGGAGAAAAAGATATTTTCTCAAGAAAGGAATTATAATATTGGAAATGTTTTCCAATGATCGAGAGAGAAAATAGTGCTTTGAAAGAACACGAAAGATGGGAAATGGGAATGGGAAATGATAATGTAATAAAGAACTAATATAAAAGGGGCCCAGTGTTGAATGATGTTTGGTCGATAGAATTTCCTTTTGGAAATAATATCATTGTTTGCACACCGACATGTTTTCATTTGATAGTTAAATCACCGACTATCAAAGTTTTGACCATTTTAACGTTGTTAATATGGAGAGACCGGTTGGATTATTATCCAGAGAACCACTCCGTATTGGCATAAGCGTTGCGAATCAAGTATGCTGAATATCTTGAAGACGGAGTGAAGTGCAAGGGCTATCCTGTTTACAGAATAGTGCCTTCGGTTTGTCCAGTCCCAGGACAAACGTAAATGGATGAGTGTCTGACAGAGTATATCCAATGGATCGCATAAGTTGATCTCTTCAAACGTACTTACGTTTGGTGGCAGAGGAATTCGTTTCTCTTAGCTGTATACCCGTGGTTTTTTTGGTGAAATCAATTTGTGATTTGGCGGGTATGACGATGTGGCATTCAAAGTAATGGAGGTGGGATCTGTCAAGAGATACGTTATGACCTCAAGCCTCATCAAACCGGAAGTGGACAAAAATCGGGCAGGCAGCATGGCTATGTGGGTCGCACCCATTAGGATGTATGATCACCTATCTAGAGAAATTCCTTTTGGTTCTTAAATCTATCGATGCTGTCCCTTATCGGGAGACGGTTGCTGATCCCAACCGTTGGTGATATACATTCGATACACTCAAGCGAAATGAGTGGTCGGTCATGTGTGGGCCGGGTCGCAAGACGTTCTTGTTGAACCCAGTGTATTTGCCTCTAGAGATACACGTTCGGAAGGTGGTCCCATACCTTGTCAAGTTGGAATCCAATCTCAAATAAGTGCCTGCGAGTTTGATTGTATAATATATATGTAGAGCGTGAGATGCAAGCGTTTTACTAGATTTTAATTACTTGTGATTAGACATTATTATAATATCAGATGATATATGATTTCCAAAGTGTTTTGGGTTATCGTAAGGTAAAAACCATCCGTGTTTATGTGTGGATTGGTCTTACGATTATCTTTTCTTTTGAAAAGGATTTTGGAAAGTTAAACCAAATGATTGGAGTTTACTCACACCAGTCCCATGACTGACCCAGAGTTTATTTTGTTTGTTTTTCCCTAAACTCTTGGGTGCCCAAATTTGTACGGGCAGTCAAGTAGTCAGGATTTTACAGATTCACCTGGAGAAGATTGAAGCAGGAGGCTTCACCAGTTGGCTATAGACTATCATATTTTCCGCTGTGTATTTTGTTGTATCTGGAAACAGGTGATTATAACTGTTCCAGAGATAACTGTTGTGCTCTGATGATGGTATGTATATATACAGTTACTGTTTTATATTTCACAAATATATTATCTAATATATTTTATTCGTTCCGCTGTGAGTTTGTGATCTTCGTTTTCTTCTATTCTAAAATTTCTTTCTTTCTATTCCTCATCCTCTAACTTCTTTCTAATAATGGTTCGTATTTCTGTGTCATTTGAGTTGGACGTGTAGTGTTATTAGTCGACTCAAAGGGTACGGATTTGCGGGTCGTTTCATTTGGTATCAGAGCTGAAGGTTAAGTGATTACCTTGGCTCTGTGGCGTAACTCAATAGAGATGGGGTTAGTAATACCCTAGATTGGGTTTGAGTGTATATATATATGAGGGAGCGTATTTGTAGATTTGATATAAAATTGTTTTATATTGTGTTGGCTGGTTTGTTGAGTGGTTTATGAATTCTGGTCGATACAGGAAGTACAACTGTATCGATAGGTGTTTCTAAACTCTCGAACAGAACAAATCGACTCAGTATTGTTTTAAAGTGGGTAAGTGGTATAATTTGCCCAAAAGTTATTTTGATATAAAGGGATAATTTTCTGAAATTATCGAATGTGTTGATTGTTATTACAATCAAAGGAAATTATAAAATATTGAAATGGTTGTATAAAACCAAATTGAATTTGTATAAGAATAGGATATACAAATAAGCTGAACTGAAATTTAATTCAAACCATAATTTGAATTTAAATCCCGGAAGTTTTGAAATATTCCTTGAAGTATTTTAAAGGGTATATGGCATTAGTTTGAAGAGATTTTTGAATAAGAAAGTTGAATATATTGGATGTTGTTGAATGGGATTGAATTGGATTCAAGAATAATAAGTGGATTGATTTAAATAGAAATCAGATTTGAATTGATAGAATGGAAGTGACTAATCAGAAGTTGATTAGAGATCTGACAACTGAAAGTTGTATTGATTTGAAACCGGTGGGAAATGGATATGCATGCTGAGCAGATATAGAATGGAAGAAAGTGCAAGAGATAGAATTATGCCCGACAAAAAGGTACATGTTTACAATATTGTTTGGGTTGATGATTTTATGAGCCTATGAGGCAAGCCACTTGGCTTTTTGATTTTCTTTTGGATTGGAGAAGGCCTAGAAAGGCGAGTTGTGGTTGTGCCGATTGAGCCGTGCAGAGGAGATACTGCCGAAATTTTTCAGAATTTGAAGTGTTAGAAAATTTTCAGAATTTTTGAAAATTTTCGTTAGTAAGAATAAATTAATATTTTAATTGAAATAAATTGGTCCAGTTAGACTGAAGTTAAGAAGTGAACAAGAAGGAATTTTTGGACCTAGTTATTAGGGTATGTAGTATCTTTTCCTACCATTAGCAATTTCGAGGACGAAATTATTTTAAGGGGGAAGGAATGTAACGACCCGGATTTTTAGCCGTTGAACTCTGAATATTTAAATTGGTTTAAATATTTTATTTGAATTATATATAGGGATTTATAATGAATTTATTTATAAAACGAAGTTTAAACGTATAATATATAATATATTATAAAACGAGCTCGAAATCACGCGGCAGTTCGTAATATAGAGTTTTGAACTTCAACTGAGGATACAGGATCCGATATAAGTCGGATTTCTGTGAAACAAGACACGTTGGAACTGTATTGATTATAATTTTCATATGAAAAAAAAAATCTAGATTTCGTGTTATAATTTGTTAGTTATGGTCAAATCAAATTTTGAAATAGTCGCTGTGGAAATCGTTATTTAAAATATACGCGTTAAAATAGCCGTTTTGTAAACGGACTCAGATTTCGACGAAATCAGTTTCATTAGGACCGTTTCATTTAATTATTGTACGGTGGTGAGTGGCGTGAAAAACCGATGTCGTATGTGACCACGGTAGCCGTAAACGCTCGTTCAGTGCAATTAAATTAATTCAACTGAATAAAGGGATATTAGAGTGTAACTTGAACAGACGATCGAATCAGGCCACGAAACCAGTTCCAGTGAGTTTGTAGCGTCAGATATAGTCAGGGTAGGTATATAGTTTGTTATTTTTAGAGATCGGCAAATTTGGTGTTCAGAAGGGCAGTGCGGTACGCGCCAAAAACAGTCTACCGGGGCAACAGTCTCAGAATGCGACGAAACTAGTGCCGTTGGGTTCGTATCGAAAAGTTATTATCGATGTTCGCAGTTTCAAGTTGTTTTGATTTATCTAGTGACCGTGAAAAATTTAAACGCGTGTTGATTTCTGGTTTTATAAAGGATTTTTTTTCATACGATGTCGGAATTCGACGAAACTTGTCACATTGGGTTCAGAATACCTTTTTGCACCAAGAATAGCTTTTTTATCAGTAAACAGAAGTCAACTGTGGCTAGTTTTGCTTGATACTTCACCACGAAGTTTCATTATAATATAAAATTATTATTTCACCTATATATATATATATATATATATTAAGAACCTACTAAGCAGACCTATATATATATTAAAAGAGGGACAGCGTATCTATCTTCAGACTTGCCAACACATGGCTATAAACCATGCCTAAGCTAAAGCTGCTACCCAATTTCTTTTCGCATTTACTTCATCCGCATATAAACAGTATGCTACCGCCCTATTTTGGTCAGAATACACATGGAAAAATCTATCAACTAGCAGACATAAATTAATGCAAGCACATGGAAGTTTATTCAGTGCAGTCGTAAATTAATTAAAGCACATGCTATCAAACAGTAACCTAAACGCCTACTCTACAAACCGTGGAGGCCAAGTTGTTGAATACTATATAATACCGTGGCTCCTTAACAAAATTTCCAGAAAACAAGATGACCCTTTTATATTTCCTTCCTTCAGTAACAAACAAAGGAAAACAAAACGCAGCTCTTCACAAAACAAATCGCACCTCACCAATTCAGTAAAAGGAATTCAGGGTAAAATCCTTAATTTCGAAAAATCATTGTATTTCACTCCGGGAAGAGAAGCTCTCCGATCTAACCTGTGTATTATCGGGTTCGACGCAAGAAGTTTGGGGGAGTTGGAGCATAGGGTAGTCGCGTGTGATTCGTGAAGGTGGGAGGTTCGGTGAATATTGGCGACGATGGAAATCGTTGGAGGAGTCCCATTTTCCTGTAACGAACCAAACGATGGGGTAGTATATTTAGTAGTTCTTACGTTTGTGGGTTCTTTTGTTTTGGAGCTGGCGGCCTTGAAAATGTGTTATGGACGAGTTGGGTTATACAGGAGGAAGCAACGGTTATGGAGTAGGAAGGCAGCAGGTTACAGATTTGTTTTGTTGTGGAAGTAGAGTATTCGGTTGTGTTCATTAGCAGTAAGGGTTGACTTTGTTGGTGTTTTGGGTCCCTAGGCTGTCGCTGCTGACCTGGGCACACAGGCGTGAGGAGAAGAGATGGTAAACAATGATGAGAGGTTCCTGTAGCCGAAAATTTGAATAACAGAGAGGAAAGTATCAACTTTAAAGGTTTGGTTAGTTGTCTCAATAAAATTTTGGGATGTGATGAGGTGATTTCTTGAATGGAGTTTCCCTTTGTTACGTGGTTAACCGAATGTGATTAAAGTTTGAACAGGATAGTTGTTGGATTAAAGACATATGCCTGGGTTCATTTTCAATAGGTTGCTATTAAGGGATTTAATGGTTGAATGTTGGTTTTTCTGAGATTGAAATTTAAGTTGATGAGAAGAATTGAAGGGAGGGGATGGAGGAGTAGCAGGCAGTGGACAGTCGGCAAGGGGTTCATTCGTAATAGTTAAAATGAAGAGGAAGCAGGAGTTCGCGAAGAAAGGAATCAAACTATCGGTCGTAATCTCTTTAAAAATTGGATGGCGATCACGTTAAAATCATAGCGGTGAATTCTTCGTCGTGGAACTGATATGGCGAAAGACAGAGATGACGGAATCTCGTGATAAAAATCAAACGACCGTTTGATTTTAAACGAAACAAACAGCGGAACCGTCAACCGCAAACCAAGGTGAGTAAACTCACTCGTTTAAAATTATTTTATAAAGTGAAATGGTTGCTTGGTTGAATAGTTGATAAATTGGTTGATAGAATCACATCGTTGATTGATTTTTCATTAATGCGATATTTTTAATGTTACTAACATCTGTGGATGCAGGGAAACAGGTTGGAGGGATCCAACTGGATCCCTCAACATTTTATTTACTGTTTTATTTGATGGTGATATATGTTATGCTACATTATCCATGGTTGAATTTGTGTGTTGATTTACCCTGGCCTTAGGAACCTGGTATTTTAGATACCGTAAAATATCATCGAATGTGAAAAAGAAAATTAGAATTTAAAAGCAGAGTTTATTTCCAAATTAGAAATAACTTCTTTTTCATTGGGTTGCAAATGGAAACCTATTCCATCGGGTAAACCAAGAAAAATGTTATAAATAAAGATATGAATTAAGTGGATCATTGACCATTGGATAAATTAAAAGGTGAGTTCAAATATGAATGTATATTTGAAAGTGAGTATCGGTTTTGAAACCAATATTTGGAAATGGATCCGAATTTAGCAAATTACGGAGGAAAGTTTAAAGAAAGATTTTCAAATGCTTAAAATAAAAGAATAAATAGTTTAAACAAGGAAATATTTTGCAAATAAAATGTATGTAAAAAGGGGATTTATAGAAATCGAATTAAGTGATTGGAAAAATGTATAGTTTATAAATATGTTTAAAGGAGAACTTGAATTGTTTAAAATAAACAGAGTTTATAAATGAACAACGGAAGCGTGTACGTCGCACACGGTATTTTATTCAAAACAGCAATCATAACGCTGTTGTTATAAGAAATGCTTTTAAACAGCGACTATAACGCTGTCTTTGTAAGAAATGCTTTTATAAAACTAAACAGCGATTTTAGCGCTGTTATCATAATAGATGTTGTAAATCTATACAGCAATTTTAGACGCTGCTGTTATAATAAATGTCTTGGTAAATCTAAATAGCAATTTTAACGCTGCCGTTATAATAACTGTTTTAATAGCAATCTTAATGCTATGGTTATGATAAGTGTTCTATAATGCTAGACAGCGGTTTTAACGCTGTTGTTGAAAGCAATGTTTTATAAATCAAACATTTGAAGACAACAATTATAACGTTATCGTTATAATCAATATTTTTATAAAGAAGGTGTGTTCGTAGATCAAATCCGAGAGTTGCGTAAGCAATGTTTGGTTTAAAGTTGTGAGTTCTGACTATTCCAAAGTTAAGAATGTCGTTCAGTTAAGGTCTGAGAGGTAATTATACCCCAACTTGACTGACTGCATTATTGACGGAGAAATGGTTAAGGCTCGATAGCAAGGGTTGGTTAGTGATATCGTTAGTTAACGAATGATTTATGATTTGAGTTATAATAACGATGTTTATAACATCAGTTAATTCAAGGGATTTAGAAATGTTTTCTAACTGGAGAAAAAGATATTTTCTCAAGAAAGGAATTATAATATTGGAAATGTTTTCCAATGATCGAGAGAGAAAATAGTGCTTTGAAAGAACACGAAAGATGGGAAATGGGAATGGGAAATGATAATGTAATAAAGAACTAATATAAAAGGGGCCCAGTGTTGAATGATGTTTGGTCGATAGAATTTCCTTTTGGAAATAATATCATTGTTTGCACACCGACATGTTTTCATTTGATAGTTAAATCACCGACTATCAAAGTTTTGACCATTTTAACGTTGTTAATATGGAGAGACCGGTTGGATTATTATCCAGAGAACCACTCCGTATTGGCATAAGCGTTGCGAATCAAGTATGCTGAATATCTTGAAGACGGAGTGAAGTGCAAGGGCTATCCTGTTTACAGAATAGTGCCTTCGGTTTGTCCAGTCCCAGGACAAACGTAAATGGATGAGTGTCTGACAGAGTATATCCAATGGATCGCATAAGTTGATCTCTTCAAACGTACTTACGTTTGGTGGCAGAGGAATTCGTTTCTCTTAGCTGTATACCCGTGGTTTTTTTGGTGAAATCAATTTGTGATTTGGCGGGTATGACGATGTGGCATTCAAAGTAATGGAGGTGGGATCTGTCAAGAGATACGTTATGACCTCAAGCCTCATCAAACCGGAAGTGGACAAAAATCGGGCAGGCAGCATGGCTATGTGGGTCGCACCCATTAGTATGTATGATCACCTATCTAGAGAAATTCCTTTTGGTTCTTAAATCTATCGATGCTGTCCCTTATCGGGAGACGGTTGCTGATCCCAACCGTTGGTGATATACATTCGATACACTCAAGCGAAATGAGTGGTCGGTCATGTGTGGGCCGGGTCGCAAGACGTTCTTGTTGAACCCAGTGTATTTGCCTCTAGAGATACACGTTCGGAAGGTGGTCCCATACCTTGTCAAGTTGGAATCCAATCTCAAATAAGTGCCTGCGAGTTTGATTGTATAATATATATGTAGAGCGTGAGATGCAAGCGTTCTACTAGATTTTAATTACTTGTGATTAGACATTATTATAATATCAGATGATATATGATTTCCAAAGTGTTTTGGGTTATCGTAAGGTAAAAACCATCCGTGTTTATGTGTGGATTGGTCTTACGATTATCTTTTCTTTTGAAAAGGATTTTGGAAAGTTAAACCAAATGATTGGAGTTTACTCACACCAGTCCCATGACTGACCCAGAGTTTATTTTGTTTGTTTTTCCCTAAACTCTTGGGTGCCCAAATTTGTACGGGCAGTCAAGTAGTCAGGATTTTACAGATTCACCTGGAGAAGATTGAAGCAGGAGGCTTCACCAGTTGGCTATAGACTATCATATTTTCCGCTGTGTATTTTGTTGTATCTGGAAACAGGTGATTATAACTGTTCCAGAGATAACTGTTGTGCTCTGATGATGGTATGTATATATACAGTTACTGTTTTATATTTCACAAATATATTATCTAATATATTTTATTCGTTCCGCTGTGAGTTTGTGATCTTCGTTTTCTTCTATTCTAAAATTTCTTTCTTTCTATTCCTCATCCTCTAACTTCTTTCTAATAATGGTTCGTATTTCTGTGTCATTTGAGTTGGACGTGTAGTGTTATTAGTCGACTCAAAGGGTACGGATTTGCGGGTCGTTTCAATACAAGCCATCCATGGTCTGTGGATGACGGGTGTCGGGTGCTACTAAACACCGTCTGCATCCTAGTATATATTTTTAACTAGAAAACAAAATTAAAAGGTGAGAAGTTCTCACCGATTAGCTAATCCAATCCCACGACTCTTCTTATGTAGAATTCTTTGTCGTTCTTGCCTCTTGTCACTTTCTTTGCCCGTATTCTCTACATATATAAAAAATCACATTTTTACTTCGCTATTCAATATATAAAAATCGAATTTTTACTTCGCTATTCAATATATAAAAATCGAATGTTTACTTCGTTATTCAATATATAAAAATCGAATTTTTACTTCGCTATTCAATATATAAAAATCGAATTTTCACTTTGCTATTCAATATATAAAAATCGAATTTTTACTTTGCTATTCAATATATAAAAATCGAAATTTTACTTCGCTATTCAATATATAAAAATCGAATTTTTACTTCGCTATTCAATATATAAAAATCGAATTTTTACTTCGCTATTCAATATATAAAAATCGAATTTTTACTTTGCTATTCAATATATAATAATCGAATTTTTACTTTGCAGTTCAATATATGAAAAATCGAATTTTTACTTTGCTGTTCAATATATAAAAATCAAATTTTTTACTTCGCTATTCAATATATAAAAAATCGAATTTTTACTTTGCTATTCAATATATAAAAAATCGAATTTTTACTTTGCTATTCAATATATATAAAAAATCGAATTTTTACTTTGCTATTCAATATATAAAAATCGAATTTTTACTTTGCTATTCAATATATTAAAAAATCGAATTTTTACTTTGCTATTCAATATATAAAAATCGAATTTTTACTTTGCTATTCAATATATAAAAATCGAATTTTTACTTCGCTATTCAGTATATAAAAAATCGAATTTTTACTTTGCTATTCAATATATAAAAAATCGAATTTTTACTTTGCTATTCAATATATAAAAAAATCGAATTTTTACTTTGTTATTCAATATATAAAAAATCGAATTTTTACTTTGCTACTTCATAGAAAAAAAACTAATCTTTACTTCATGAAAGGTCTAATCTTTATACTTCATTCGTATATAGAAAAAAAATCCACTTTATTCATATACATGAAAATCCATTTTTATATTTCATTCATTAAAAATCACAATTTTAAAGGCATAAATAAGTAAAAATAATATTAAAACTTACAGTTTCTTTTCAGTGAGAAGGGGGGTTTTCCCGTCGGTATTGGAGGGGGTTGGGGTGCTCGAAGTGCTGGAGGGGGACTCGCCGGAGGCGGCGTCGCTGGTGGGGTCGGAGGCCAGGCGAGGGGGTTCCTGTTTGGGGATTGGAAGCGGTGGAAGGGGGGTGGCGCAACGTTGAAATCGAAGGGCAGAAGGGGGGGTCGGGCGGTTTCTTTCAGGAGCGAGGAGGAGATAGGGTGAGGCGGTGGCGTTCAACCGGGGGGGTGCGACGAGATCACGATCCCCCCTTCCATTTTTTTTATTCTTCTTCCTGTTGAATGAAAGGAAACGGGGAAGGGGGCCTGAAGGGTAAAAAGAAGAGAGAGAGAATATATTTATTTTTAATTATTTAAATTTCATAAAAGTTGACTTTTTATTTTGACCTCGAAACGAGGCCCACCGACTGTCATCCCTAGCGTAATACCCCCATTCCGAACACAATGGGATATGCATCGTAAGCTGATTCGATCGTTTCGATCAGTTTTCGTCGAAATCAACATATAACTCTATATATTGAATTTGAGCGCGCATTTCAATTTACCGGGGTCACATACTAACTCGAAAAATTCCAGAAAAATATTTCTAGCTTCGTATTGATGGTACGGTCCTAACAAAACTAGTTTCGTCAAACTCTGAGACCGTTTGAAAAATGGTCATTTTCCAGTCGATTAAAATCAACTGAAACTGGTCAAACGCGTTTTCCTTTGCCACGCTCACATATTGATTCGAAAAATTATGAAATTTGAAACCTAGCAATAACTTGACATCACGGATCCAACAAAAGTGGTTTCGTCGAAAACCGAGGTCGTTTGCAAAATGGCCATTTTTAAGGGTCAAAGTTCCATAGCGACTATTCTGAATTTTCAACTGGACATATCTTCTGACCCCCGCTATGAAATCTTGATTTTTCGGATTCTTAGAAAGATATTCACAATTAGATTCAAATATTTCTGGTTTCACTAAAATCCGGTTTATTTTGAATCCTGTACATTCATTTGAATTTTGAAATCGAATTATCGAACTACCACGCCATTTTCATTTCCTTTTATAATTTAAAATAAATATTTATATTCTAACGACGATCTATACAATATACATGTTCGAATTCTATTCAAAATAAATTTCTCGTCGATATTATTTAAAATAATTCATTTTAAATAATCAAAATTCGCTAAAAATGGCCAAAATAAAAATTTTAAACTGGCCTAGATTTCCGGGTTATTACAATCTCCCCCACTTAAAACTTTTCGTCCCCGAAAAGGAACAAAGCCGAAAGTTGTTTAATAATTCAACTCAACTTCCAGTATTTTCGTTACAGCTTAAGTTCTTCAACTTTTCAGTTTCTAAGAACTTTTCAATTTTTTCAAAAAATTTGGCTAACACCCTAAATTTTTGAAAATTTTCGCCATAACCTCCCCTACACCGGGAGCACGGGAAAATCCCAAAATTGCCATACAGGCCTTCTGATCTCAAAAAGAAAAAGAAAAAGCCAATCGGCTCATAAAATCATCATCACCCAAACAAAACAGTAAATTATGGTAAACATGTACCTATTTGTCGGGAAAACAAATTTTATTCTTCTGCTCTAGCCTCTTTGCTATGATCTGTTCAATGTAAGTACATGTATATGCAAGCAAATGCGACAAATTTTCAATACAATTCACTTTTTGATTCAATTTGGTTAAAGGTTCAACATTTCAATTAATCAACCAATAATCAAACAACACAATCAGCAATCGATTAGTTGATTATCATTTCAAATTCATAACTTTGATATATAGTCAAAAATCATGTTTTTGGTGCCAATTCACAATAATGTATTCTAGCTATATTTTGGTTCTCACACCAGTCTAATGGAAATATATAGAAATCTCACTTTCATCACTCGAACATAAATTCTGATGATGATGCATCAATCATCAGAATTCTCTCCGGGTGACTAGAATGTGATTCTATATCTACCCAATATATCAAAACTTCGAATACACGCGGATCAGACGTATACGCAAAATCTATATATACTGGATTGTCCACATCAATATAAATAAATAACCAAATACGAATAATTGATTTAAATTTTCAAAACAAAACTTGTTTTCATTTTTAAAAATATAATTTGCACACTCGTTCTAGGATACTACTGATCCCATCTCTAACGAGTCATTCCCACTCTGGGTGCCTTGTTCTCTGAGCTTGTAAACCAAAGCTCTGATACCAAGTGATATGAAAAGGAATTTCGCTCGATCCGAATCAGTCGCTAAACCGATCTAGACCGTTCGAAACGCCTGATTGTTTTGAGAACAAGCCACAACAGAACGCAGACGGAGGAACATTTCATTGTATATTACAACAGTACATCAGAATACAAGAATATACAGAGTATAAATGAATATTACACAGAAATATCATAGATTTAAATTACATTTAAATACATAGCAGTGGAAAATAATACAATACACAACTAGAAGAGATATACGGATACAAAGCTTTCCGGATATCATTCCAGCTGTAAACCAGGATCCTGTGAATATAAATCTGCAAAACCAAAACTACTAGCTGCCTGTGTCGAAAATAAGGGCACCCAGAGTTTAGGTTACAACAATAAACTCCAGGTCAGTCATGTGACAGGTGTGAGAACTAAAACAGTTATTAATCTTTATTTTGAAAGTTAGGCAAATCAAGGGATCACGCCGTATAACACGGAACGGGTTTCCTCCCAAGAACACCAGTGCATAAACAAACAGCGCAATGCTAAATAAGAAAAAATGAAGCTATTATAAAACCCAGTTCCCATCACACAATGCAACGCAAGCCGAAGGATAGGGTTTTCCCTTATAATAACCAAATATGCTTAGTACGTTTAAATCAAATCTTTTGATACTATTATAAGTGTATAGTGTATAAAACAACTTCAAATCATAAGTATCAATCATAGACGGCATGGGTACTATATATCATGTCGCCATACTAGGCTCTACAAATAAAACCGCAAATGTCACGTATTTGAAAATTGGATTTCCATCTATGAACCGAGGCAAAAGATAGTCCTCTACCGATTCGAGACAATATAGCCTACCATGTCTCAGGATCAGAGCTCGAGTGACCCTTGGATCGTCAGGGCCGGTCCACCGATGTGGATTAAAATGCCTGAACACTACGTTTCCCCGCCCTTTGGGGCGCAAATGAGCCAACAAATGACTCCATTGGACCCGGATCGTCCGATCAAACCGAGGCGCCTCGCAACAACAACAACCACATAAGTCAAACTCGTCAGGGCGTGTAAAACCACTGACGCCACTTCTAGCAAGAAAGAAACGCATGTCCTCCCTGATGTCCTCTCCCGTTTCTGGTTCACAACCGGGGTGTGAGGCCCGCGAATTCGTGTTACACAAAGCTATGCCACATAGGCCGTGCTTTGATCATCCACCACAAGACTCTGCTTTTCAACAAAAGCCTTGATCACATTGCCACTTAGGCATGCCACATAGGCAATTCACTCCATGCATTTGATATCCATCGATATATAACCCCTGAGCTCGTACGTCTCAGAGAAGGGTGTTAAGCAAGTGAATAAATTCTCCGCCGCCAAACAGATATATATTTAATAGAAATCAATCAAACAGACTAAAATCCAATGTCAGACACACAGTCCATTTACAAGTTCGTTCTGGGTCTGAACGAAACCGGAGGCACCTAGTACCCCTCACATCCATCGATCTCCAAGTACGTTTGGACAATCACCAACTGTTTCCATCTTCTTGGGTGTACGGCCCAATCAAGATCATCAGTAATTATCCAAACGACGTGAAGACCTCCGGTCTTCAACCACCGTCTTCACCTTCGACTCATCGTCGTATCAGTTATTCAGAATGAGATAAACCCGGTCTTTCTGAATAACTCGTGTATATAATAAATACGTGTTGCACAAACACAACATACGCTTCATTCCAATTCAGAATATTATTTTATTCAAATATTCTTATACTTTGGGAAAGGTTCTCATCAATTTTATCAAAGATAAATTCTTTAAATTTATTCTTTAATCTTCTTTGAATATCAATTCAAACTAGTCAGGATTAGCGAACCACACCAAAGTAATCATTTATTTTAATTTCCCAATCCCAACCTATTCATCCCATGAAGTAAAACTGGTAATACTTCATATCTAACACCACGGTGTTATCGGTAAATTCATTTACCATTTCGCGTTCAAATCTAATAAAGATTTAACTATCTCCTGGAGTAAAACTGGTGATACTCCATTCTAACACCTTTTTAATCTAATTAAAGATTCATTAAAACTCCACTTAGTTTTAATCTTTAACTGGGTTAAAGAATCGGTGTCATTTAAAACACGGTTCACGATAAACCCAAAATCACATTCCATTAATTATCGGGTTAAAGAACGAGTGTTATTTAAAACACTGTTCACGATAAGCCCAAAAATCAATATCAATTCCAATTAAATATTATTTAATTGGTACACTTCATTAAATCTAAAATAAAAAGATTTAATCTTTCCTCAACTGGGCTTAAGAACAGTGTTAATGAAGACACCATTCACGACAAACCCAAATCACATTTGATATTAAATACAAGGCTCTGAATAGAAAATATATCGGCTTATATTCAATATCAAATTCTACGACCAACAAATATCGTATTGGAAATAACGATATTAATATATCTTTCAAATTTCCCAAACAATATCTGTAACGACCCAGATTTTTGAACAGTTTATCTTAAATATTTAGTATGGTTTTAAATATTGAATTAATAATATAAAAGAATTTTTATAGTGAATTATCGATCAAATAATCAAAATACGATTTATTTTGAAAATCTTCGAAACACGAGAACTGAAATAATTCAATTCAAAGACAAAACTAAATCGAAATGGTTCAGATGATCAATATATATCCTATTTAATTATAAACGATGATAATAGGAATTTATTGTTGAAGAATTTATTTGTTTTTGAATTTTAATTATATTATATTAATTTATTCTGGTTATTTATATTTACGTTCGAATTAAATATCAAAATATATTCAGTTCAATTCAGAATAACGCAATAAGATTGAAATGTCGGTCAGTCATTACATTAAAAATAACGGTTCATGGATTTTAAATTAAGGAGTCGTGATATATTTTAGTATTTAATTAAAACAATATATATCCTATCAGCTGATTTTTTTCCCAAACCAAGCCGACATATCCATCTTTCACGTACAACTATTTACATCGAGCAGAAATTATTGTCTTCTGCCTTAGATATCAAAGGGACAAGTTTTAATGGCTTGTCTGTTGTTCGCATATATATAATCACCCAGGCCCTTTTATCTTTCATTCTTTCTTCCATTCCTCAGCAAATACCAAAATCGAAGCCGCCCCTGCTTCGTTTTAAATACCAAATTCCTCTTCTAATCCTTCAATCTGAAAACGAAACCAAGATCGACTTCGCTGTCGAGTCTGAGCGTTCCGAGGAGTTAGGGATACGCGCGCGAGATCTGGGATGGAAAGAAAGTTCGAACTCGAACTGGTCAAGCTAGGCAAGGGATTGACGGGGTTTTGAAGAACGCGTGAGGTGGTGGAGTTCGATTGGATTCGGTCAGGGTTACTGTGGGGGAGCGATGCAACTGGGATTGACATTTGGAGCAGCGCGCCTGTTGTTGGTTTAGGAGATGACCCAGATGCGATGAGGAGATTATTTGAAGTGGAAGTGGCGGCTTACTGATGATGAAATGGTCAAACTGTGTGGATGAATGGGGGGGAGCGACAGTGGAAAAATGGAGAGGGCTTCGTCGATGGTAGCGACGATGGTAAGTGGAAGTAGTGAGGATGTCAGGTTCCGTAAATTTGAACCTGGAGGAAAAGGAAGTAGGAGGAGGCTGTGCGTGAATCTCAGGTGGAAAACATGATTTTTCAAAAAGATATCAGGATGATTAAGGTAATTTTCTAAGTTGATTTAGTAATATATACTATCTAATGTCCTTTTTGAATTATTTAAAATGATACAAAATTATAAAGGCAAATATGTATAATGTCTTATTAACTAAGGGATTTTATACTAGGGGTATACAAGATTATCAAACAAAGAAGGTCAAGTAACTCGTAACTGAGAATTCGCATAATCAGAAATCTAAAATGTATAACAAGATTGTATGGAATGGAGTCAGTTGAGAAATTCATGGCTGCGGATTTCATGCTGAAATTAAAATCAGAATGGATCGACGAATTAAAAAGAAATCCCGGTGAGTAAATCTCACTCACCTTTTATTTCTAATTATTTTTATTTCGTTAAAAATAATTGTTGTTGCTTGTTTGGATTTTTCTGCTTGTTTTATATATATTAGTTATTTAGGCTATATATATATATATATATATATATATATTGGGTTGATTGATTGGTTGGATTCCCGCAGTCTCATTAGCGGATGCCGCAGTTTCATAGCGGATGTACGCCCCACGCTATGATTAGTGGATGACCTTCTATACCACGATATTCTGCCACGAAGCAGAATGGGTATTATTTATGTGCTAACATCTGTGGATACAGGAAAACAGGTTGGAGGAATCCAACTGGATTCCTCAAATTATATTATCTGTTTGTTTATTTGTTTGCATATATATTGTTATATATGATGTGTTAGAAAAATAAATAATTCGTTGCTTTGTGTGTTTAAATATCACTGGGCTTAAGTAATGATATTTAAAAATATCATGGAAGGATATTTGAGATTTTAAAAGGGAAAATTCTAGTTTTTAAATAGAGTTTGAATTTTTAATGGAATAAAAATATAAAACTTGATTTTTGAAAAATAAAACAAGTAGTTTCTTTTTAAACGAAGTTTATAAATAGTTCTTTTATAACGAAGTTATAAATGAAGTGGAAGGAATTATCATTTGATAATTCAGAAATAGAAATACAAGCGTGGAATTGGAATTTGAAAATGAAATTTCAAAATAGGATGTGAAATGAAATTTTTAAATATATAACTCAAATGAAATTTGAGTATAACATTTGAATAGTAGAATTAGAAAAGGAGTTTAAATATTTGAATTTTAAAAGGGGATTGAATATTAGAAATTCAAATAGAAGTTCAAATAGAATTTGAATAGACGAAATTAGAATGAAAAATAGGATTTGAATTCAAGGAATTAAAATAAAATTTGAATTCAAAGGAATTCGAATAAATAAATTCAAATATAGATTTGCATGTAGAATTTCAAAATAGAATTTGAAATAAACTTTGAAATAGGATTTTCAAAGTAGAATTGGAAATAGAATTTCAAATAGGATTTCAAAATAGGAAATCCAAATGGTTTTGAAATGAAATTTGAATTCAAGGAAATTCAAATGGATTTGAGTGAAGAAATTCAAATGGTGTAAAAAAATAAGTTTGAATATTAGAATTCAAATGGTGTTGGAAATGAATTTGAATATTAGAATTCAAATGGAAATGGAAAATGAAATTTGAATATAAGAGATTCAAATTGAATTCAAATAGGATTTAATCTATGGGGTTTGAATATGAAATTCAAATGGGTTTTAAACTATAGAATTTGAATGATAGAATTATAAAGGGGTTGAATATTTGAAATTTCAAAATAGAATTGAATCGGAGTTTGGATATTTGAAATTCAAATAGAATAAATATAGAATTTGAATTCAAAGAGAATTGAATAGGGAATTTGAATGTAGAATTCAAAAAGGAATTTCAAATGGAATTTAAATTATAGAATTTGAATATAGCATTCAAATGGAATTTTAAACTATGGGTTTTAGCTATATAATTCAAACGGAATTTGGAATATGGAATTTGAATATAGGATTCAATAGAAGTGAAATTTGAATTTGAATATAGAGTTCAAATAAAAGTGAAAATGAAGTTGAGTGGAGTTGAATTCATTTTAAACGAAGTTTAACGTTTATATATATAAATATAATTAAAACGAACTCGCCGCAGCGCTGCAGTTCGTAAAATAGAGATTCGAACTTCAATCGAGTATACAGGACTCAATTGGAGTCGGATCTCTTTGAAACAAGAAACGTCAGGACCGGTTTGATAATAGTTTTCTAATGAAAGAGAAAAATATGAATTTCGTCGTATAGATTTTGAGTTATGTCAAAATCAAATTTTCAGAAAAACAGCGCCAAAACCACTTTAAAACCGTAACGGTTTATTTAAATAAATAAAAGGATTTTTATAAATAAAAATCCGAATTTCCATTAGAAAAATACAGACTGGAGATATAAAGTAAATATGAATTCCAGTGAAGTAAGTGAGATGATTTTTGAAACAAAAAAATCAGATTTTTAACTGCTGAATAGAACCAACTAATCTGGAGTGTATTTAGTCAAATGAGATTTTGAATTGAATTTGGGTTTTGGTTAAGTAAATTGAACTGGTGAATATATATATATATATATATATATATATATATATATATTCGAATTCGAATATGGAATTTGAGTTGGAAACAGAATTGAAATAATTTATAAGCAAGAGGAAGGATATTTGAATATGCTATTTTCAAATGTAAAGGAAAATATGCCAAAGAAGCCAATAAGAGGATATAAAAAGCAAATTTCGTTAAAATGACCAGTTTGAGTTGGGATAAATTAGAAACAGGTGAACAGGTGTTAAACAGATATGGGATGGAGTATATGAAGATTTAAATTTATGTGCTCGACAAAAGGGTACATGTTTAATTCATATATGAGATTTCATGCGCCGTATCGGCAAGCCGCTTGGCTTTTTCTTTTTCTTTTTGAGATTAGAAGGACCGGGGAAGCTATTTGAAATTTCCCGATGCTCCCGATATAGGGGAGGTTATGGCGAAATTTTCCGGAAATTTAAGGAGTTAGAATATTTTTAAGATTTTTTGATAATTAGAAATCATTGTATCGACGTATTGAATTCGATAGGTCAGTGAATATAAAAATCGAATATTGTAAACAAAAAGGGATAAAGATAAGGGATTGAAATTGTTTTCAATTGCAAATAGAGATATTTTCTAATATATAGAAAATAAAAGAAGTTGATATTGGGAAATGTTTTCCAAATAGCGTAAAGGGCCGATATGGTTATTGAAAATATTTGGTTAACAAATATTGATAGAGAGAATGTAGAAGAGATTTAATTAATGAATATTAATTAAAGAGCCCAGTGATTTGTTGATATGTTGGATGAACACTTGTTTTTATTCGATAGTTAAATCACAGACTATCGAAGTTTTTGACCATCGTTGTCAATATGGAGAGACCGGTTGGATTATTATCCGAAGAACCACTCCGTATCGGCATAAGCGTTGCGAACCAAGTATGCTGAATATATTGAAGACGGAGTAAAGTGCAAGGACTTTTTCTATTAAATAGAAATAGTGCCTTCGGTTTCGTTCAATCCCAGAACGAACGTAAATGGACGAATGTCTGACAAGGTATTTCCATGATCAAATGGGTTGGTCTGTATAAATATATATGGTTGCAACGGATTTATCCCTTAGCATAACATCCAGAATATTTGTGCAAACTCAACTAGTGATTAACGGATCTGAAAATGTGGCATTCAAAGTGATTGTGCTATCAATGAATGGTAAGTATTCGTAGCCTCAGGCCTCAACAACCGGGAAAGGACAAAAATCGGGCAGGCAGCATGGCTATGTGGGTCGCACCCATTAGGATGTATAATCACCTATCTAGAGGTTGATTTAATTTCTTATTCTATTCGATGTTGTCCCAGTCGGGAGATGGTTGCTGATCCCAACCGTTGGTGATATACATTCGATACACTCAAGCGAAATGAGTGGTCGGTCATGTGTGGGCCGGGTTACAAGATGTTCTTGTTGAACCCAGTGTATTCCTCTCTAGAGATACAAAGTCGGAAGGTGGTTCCATACCTTGTCATGTTGGAAATCCAATCTCCAATAAGCGCCATGCGGTTTTTGATTTTATACTATGTATGTGGAGCGTGAGATGCAAGCGTTCTGCTATTTGGTTATTTACTTGATGTAGACATTATTATAATACCATTGGATTTAATATCAAAGTGTTTTGGGTTATAGTAAGGTAAAAACCATCCGTGTTTATGTGTGGGCTGGTCTTACTATTATCTTTTCTTTTGAAAGGATTTTTAAAGTTAAACAAATGGTTGGAGTTTACTCACACCAGTCCCATGACTGACCCAGAGTTTATTTTGTTTTGTTTTCCCTAAACTCTTGGGTGCCCAAATTTGTACGGGCAGTCAAGTAGTCGGGATTTCACAGATTCATTTGAAGGAGCTGGACGCAGGAGACTTCACCGATTAGATATAGGCTATCATATATCCCGCTGTGGACCTTGTTTGTATCTGGAAACAGGTGTTTATAACTGTTCCAGAAATGACTGTTGTGCTCTGATAATGGTATGTATATAAAGTTACTGATTTGTATTTCAAAAGTTATGTTATATAATATATTTTATTCGTTCCGCTGTGAGTTGTGATCTTCGTTTTTTCTTCTATTCTAATATTCTTTCTTCCTATTCCTCATCTTCTAACTTCTTTCTATTAATGGTTTGTATTTCTGTGTTATTTGGGTTGGACGTGTGTTGTATTTAGTCAACTCAGATAGCTCGGATTTGCGGGTCGTTACAGGTGGTATCAGAGCTTAGGTTGAGCGAATACCTAGGCTTGTGTGGCATGTGCTCATTAGAGATAGGGTCAGTAGTACCCTAGAATGAGTTGAGTCTATATATACGAGAGCACGTATTTGTAAATTGATATAAAAACTGTTTTATATTGTGTTGTCTAGTCTGTTGAGTGGTTTATGAATTCTTATCGAATAGTGGGACGCTGATCGACGCTAATCTATGAATTAGAAAAGCGCGATATTTTAATAATTACTGCAAGCATACAGGTGTGTAGCATACAGGTCGAACACAGGGAGGAAAGTTAAATTTTATTATTTATATGTTTCGTGGGCGTGTTAGACGAACTTTGGAGGTTGATTTTGCAAAACAAACAAAATTAAAACTGTAATTTGATTCAGAACAGATCTAACTGAACCGACGATCAAATCACAATTTCAATGGAAAGCAAATGAAACTATGAATTAGATTTGAATCTAATCAAACCCAATTTGACCTAAGAAAATAATAAAAAGCAGAAATTGAAATTGCAGAAATTGAAATAACAAACAAGAATTAAAATTAGGATTTCCGCTGAATCTAATCAGACGGTAAATCACTAATGCAAACAAGTGCAAAATACAAATAGTGTTCTATCGAATCTAATCGTATAGACAACACTAGTTGCTAAGAAAACAAAAAAAATGCAGAAAATAAAAGAGAAAGAAGAACTTTTATTAGAACAATGGAATAAGAGATGAGATGAGATAGGATAGTGGCTACAATGCCATTACAAGGGTATATATAGGGTAGATAGCCAAACCCTAAACCTAACCCTAATGGTAAATGGGCCTGGTCATTACACCACTAATTTGTTTACAATGAGAAACATAAATGGACCTTAGATAAATAAAGCAAATTTGGGCCTTTTCTCTTTTTCCTCTTGCTTCCTTGATATTTCTTCATTGATTTGTGATGTGCAAAGCCTTTTTATCACTCCTTTTCTTGTCCAACAGCAACTAGATGTGATATCCTCATCTACAATTCTTCAGAATGCAAATACACAGCAAATTGAACTCTATTTCTCTACATTTCTGGTTGCATGCGGGCTGGGTTGGACTATCTGTAAAAATAACAAAACAATACCCAAGTAATATTTATTTATATACAAAAGATAAGATATAAGAGCATAAAATAAACATATTTCTATGTCAATCAAATACCCCCACACTTATCTTTTACTCGTCCTCGAGTAAAAAGAAAATGAAAAACTAACTAGATAGGTCGCACTTTCGTAGGAAACACGATTGCATTGAGCGTGTGCAACAAGCCGTTAAACCTCTAGGTGTCCCTAGTAGGACGAGTGGTGTCTCGTGAGGGTTTTCAGCGGATACTACCCACAAAATCCAAATGCAGTATGCTATGATTCTAATGAAACTACATGAATGCAATGGACATATGCAAATAAAAACGAAAGATGAAAACACGACTTATTTCATGAAAGTGGTACAACAAATTAAGTTAATAATTTCTAATCAGTTGATTTTATTTTAGATACCTCGACTTGTCACAAATTTTCAATATAAATCAAGTTTTCAAATGTTAAATTCCAGTTTGGCCAGTTAGTTCGGTTGATAACATAGTGCAGCCATGATATAAATTCTTAGTTTGCTTGGCACAGTTTGTAAAGTGGTATTCTAATTTTCTCATGTATGGCTAGTCAAATCAATAAGGTCAAGAAGTGTTTGGGTATCATCGCTTATTCTTTATTCTATAAAATTTTAAGATTTATGATTAAGTACATACACCTAACTAAAAAGACCAAGGTTTACCACCCATGCACTGCCTCGCGGACTAACGGAGAGTAGGTAAAGAGCTTGGCGGATTGTGCAGGCCGACTTTGACTTTGTCAACAACGTGTCGGTAATCCTTAGGTGTCCAATCTCACAAAATGAGACCAAGATATTCCAACTTTGACTTTGTCAACAACGTGTCGGATAGAGCTTGGCGGGTTTGCACACCAACGCTCGATATACAAGCAATGTTGGATACCCTTGGAATACTATTATTATTATTATCGAAAATATAAGCACAAAAGAGAGTTGCGCGAATTCAACTTAACACAACTTAGTTTTAAAGATTTGAAAAGCCAATATAAGTATTTTAAGTCCTCCACTTATTTAAACAAAGTCTACAATATAGAATAGATTTCATGGCCATCACCTAAGAATCTCCCTATGTACCAGTTACACTATTATCCCTCAAAATTAAACTTTTCATTATATTTCTTATTCGATCTAAGTTGAGAGAAAAAAATACTATCAACTGGCTAAAAATTGTAAACTTATTTTGTTGTATCAATCTAAAACGAGTCGTATTTCAAAGAAAAAAAAATTTATGGTATGTCACTACAATCTAAAATGGCTGAAAATAAAAAGAAATAAAAAACAAAGAAAAATGAAAATGGATGAAATGCAGACTCCCCCCAACACTTGAACTAAACAGTGCCCACACTGTAAACGTTTCCTAAATTTGAAAGATAAAACCCATAGATGGATTAGATGCAAAATGATTCGAAGAATGAAATGGAGTTTAACCACTATATGCGAATGCCAATCATATGTACAATGATATATGTGTTTGCGGTGCACACGATGCAAAGAATTCCACCAACGTTTTCCCCCACACTTGGTTCTTGCCCTATGAGTCCCGTTCCCACTGTGTCTGGACATGTTTTCTAGCAAGCCAAAGTTTTTGAAAACCATCTCATCTTTGAACCTAGATTTGTAGTCCAGGAGATAAATATCTAGGGTCGTCCTAACCTGAAGTTTTTCAACCAAGCCAGCATTCCAAAGATAATTCATGTGTTCAACAAATTTATCAGTGTAATTTTTCAAGAATTTGTGATCGTATATAAATTTAGTGAAATTTGACTTTTGAGTGGTGTTCAAGAATATGTGATCACATTTCTCATCATTAATTGTCAACGTATTTTCGACACTGACAATCTCAAGTTCATTTGAAATTTCCTCAAAGTTAAAATTTTCGAACTCGTGACATGAATCCACTTCTTCCTTATTTGGCAATTCATCCTCGTACAAATCAAGAAATTCATGTTCATTAAAATCCATCTCCACTTCTGAGTTTTTGAAAAATTCAACATCTTTATTCTGTTCAATTTCAAAAATTTCAAATGTCTCACAGCCTGAAAGAGGAAGATCAAAATCTGAGTTTAAATCTTTTTCCTGAAAAGAGTTGAAATCCAAATCGTTTACTGAATTTTGAAAAACTTCATCAAGATGATTGTTCTCAATTTCCAAAGTTGTTATTTGAAAATTTTCAATGTCAGTAGAAATTGGATTATTTTCTGATTCAATGCTCATTTGATTTTGTTGCTCTTGTTGTTCTTTCAAAGTTGTCAATAAACAAAGAAGTTCATCAAGTTTTCTATCTTTCTTTTCTATCCTCTCTCTAAGAATGTTGAGATGATATTCTTCAGAATCGTCGATTAGAGAGCTCTCGTGTTGGATTTCTTGATTCTCAAAATTATAATCCATATCAATTTCACAATCAAAATCATTTCCAATGTGGTGGTTGTTTGAATCTTCAGAAAAATGACAATGATATTGGAAATCATTTTGATTTTGAAAATTAGGGTCATAACCAAAACTGTTGAAATTCGATGGCAAATTGAAATTTTGGTTATTTTCAAGATGTTGATATGGGTTGTAATTTTGAAAATTCTGATTGAATTGAAAATCATTTTCAAAATTATTTCCGAATTGGTTTCCAACCCCATATTGTTGTGGATCAAAGCTATATTGGGATTCAAAGTCGTTTTGATACGGATATGGCCCATAATCGAAATTATTGAAATTTGAATTGAAATCGCCATTTCGATTATATTCATGATGTTGAAAATGTTGGTCATTTTGAAAATTTTGAAAATTGTTGGCATTGGACTCACAAAAATTCGGAAAATTTTGCTTTATGAGTTGTAATTCATACTCATACTCTTCAAGAGGACGTCTACTCAGGTTATGATTCCACATTTCTCTCAAAGATTTTTTTGAATCAGACATTTGAATGCAATCAAGAGAAGACAGAAATTATTCTTAGTTCAAAATAGTATAAAAGAATGAGTTGTGCTCTATTAATTAACTGACTCAATTGGAAGGGGGAAGAGGGTCTTATGGCCGTTCACGTATAGTATAAAACTAAGGGATACGACCAATGTTTTACGGGTAGTATGCAACCTCTTTTGCTAGAAGTTCAAGAAATTGAACTAATATATATCCGCGATCCAATTATACGAGACAGTCAACTTCACAAAACACCACTCTTCAATTATATTATTTTGAAAATCAAATCAAGTTATATAATTGAAAAACGACGAGAGGGATGATGTCAGGTATGTAATTCGTTTCTCACAAACAGATTCAGAAATATCAGCCACAGAATAGTCACAGAACAATCACAGAATAACAACAGAAAATTAAAAATTGTACATTGCAAGCCGCTGCCCCTGCAAAAATTTTTTTACAACAATTGTCTATATATATTTTTTCTTTGCGGCAGAGCACCTGTAGAGTTCAGAAAATTTTACAGTGGGGTATGGATGTCCGTCCAGAATAAGCGAGTAGTGTCAATGATTGAAATCAACTGCTCGCTTTGCTCAACTATGAATTTCTTGTTTGATGCTTGAACACTTTCTTCCGTTTGATCCTTTGAATAGACCCCCCCCCTTTTTTTTTGAAGGAAGAAGGAAGAAAAAAAAAATAGAATGGAAGTAAAAAAAATAAAAAAATAAAAAATAAAAACTAAAGTGAACTTAAAAAAAAAAACTTAAAACAAACTACACAAAGCAAAACAAAACTAAACATGACAAAACTTTAAAAAAAAAAAAGAAACTTAAAAACAAACTAAGCAAAATAAAACTTTTTTTTTTTTGGAAATGACTAAACCGAAAAAGGAAGATTAAGAGAAAAAAAAAACTAGGTTCAACTAACAAAGCAGTTTAACAAGTCACGCATAACAGGGGCAAACCACTTTAAACAATTTGGTGTTCACACCATCCCATCACGCACCAGAAGGGTAGGCCACCGTTCAAAATTAGAAGCCACGATCCCTTTCCTCACAAACCAAATTTTGTTAACTACCGAAATAATCAATAGCAAGTTCACTTCTTCTCTTTTTATTGTCAGAGATCGAATCACACAGCTAAGAAGGAAATCACATAATTAAAAAAAAAATATGTAAACGAATTTTTCAGAAATCGACTCGCCGCAGATCTATTCGGGATTTCACTGGGTATTGAAGCTTTTGGGGATGGATCCGAGTTTGAACAATTTGCGATTCGGGTTGGCTATTGTGAAAGGATTTTCGAACTGGTTTTGATTTTTTTTTTTTTTTTTTTTTTGAGTTCCGATTTGGTGAATTGTTACTTGTGTTGTGGTGGGGCGGTTTTGCTATGAAGAAGATGGTTGCGATTTGGTTTGTTTGTGGCAGATGTCGGATGGTATTGGGGTTGAAGGTGACGAAGCTATGTTGGTCAGTGGGTAGGAAAGATGGGGTATTGCTGTGAGGTATTGCGGTGAATAACAGTGATGTTTGAATCGAATTGGGTAGGTAGTTGTGAGTTTGGCGTGGTGATGGTCGGAGCAGAGGGAAGATCGGACGGTGATGGCGATTGGAGAGGTTTTCTGGGCTTGAGAATTGGATTTTTTTTTTTTTACAACGTGAAAACTTGTTCGACCCTGTAGTCAGCTCGACAGATGGCTGAGGGTGGAAAACGTATTGATGTAGAAATGGATGGCTTCGGTTTTGGGATTGCGATGGTGGGGATGTGATGCCGTTTGTCCGAGGTTTGATGGATTTGAGGGTGGAAGGTTTGATGCTCGGTGATTTGCGAGGACTGTGGATGTTGAAGATTGTGGAGAAGGGTCTATATCTTTGGATGATTGTGAGTGTTGGTGGGCACAGGCAGGTTTGTGGAGGCTTTGTGGTGATGAAGGTAGTATTCGTGGAAGGTGATCCGCAGTGGACGCGTATGGGACGTTGTTGCGGTTTGGTTGAGGAGGGTGAATGCTGATCGGACAAGGTGAGCTGAAGCTTTGTGGGTGTGGATTGAACTGTAGAATTTGCAGTGGGTTGGGATACTAGAAATTGAGGACGTGAAAATTTTGATGAGGCTGGAACGTTGAGGCAAGGAGCAGTGGGTGGAATATTGGCGGAGGATATGATCAGGGTATTGGTTTGTCGAGGATGGATTGTCGAATTGGATCTTAGGTGAATGTCGGAGAGTGATGGTGGACGTGACTTGGAAAGCAGGTGAAGTGCTGATGAAAAAAGTTTGGATAAGTGCGGATATGAAACTGTGGAGTTGATGAACGGATGATGATTGGAGAATTTGAGGCAGAAAAAGAAAAAGAGAAAAATAGCACAAAGAAATTTGTTTCCTTCTTTTTTTTTAATTGTAGAAAAGGAGAAAAAAATGTACAAAGCAAGGAAAGAAATAAATGAGAGAAGGGGAAACAAATTAAAACAAAAATTAGTGAGATTTTTTTTTATTTTATTTTTTGATTTAGAAGATAACGGTATCAATTTATAATACCAAATCAACCAGTCAAGAATTTTTTTTTATACAAAAAAAAAACAAAAGGAAAATATAAACAAAAACTAACACGAATCAGAAATTAAATAAATAATAAAATTTAATCGTTACCTCCCCGGCAACGGCGCCAAAAACTTGATCGACGCTAATCTATGAATTAGAAAAGCGCGATATTTTAATAATTACTGCAAGCATACAGGTGTGTAGCATACAGGTCGAACACAGGGAGGAAAGTTAAATTTTATTATTTATATGTTTCGTGGGCGTGTTAGACGAACTTTGGAGGTTGATTTTGCAAAACAAACAAAATTAAAACTGTAATTTGATTCAGAACAGATCTAACTGAACCGACGATCAAACCACAATTTCAATGGAAAGCAAATGAAACTATGAATTAGATTTGAATCTAATCAAACCCAATTTGACCTAAGAAAATAATAAAAAGCAGAAATTGAAATTGCAGAAATTGAAATAACAAACAAGAATTAAAATTAGAATTTCCGCTGAATCTAATCAGACGGTAAATCACTAATGCAAACAAGTGCAAAATACAAATAGTGTTCTATCGAATCTAATCGTATAGACAACACTAGTTGCTAAGAAAACAAAAAAAATGCAGAAAATAAAAGAGAAAGAAGAACTTTTATTAGAACAATGGAATAAGAGATGAGATGAGATAGGATAGTGGCTACAATGCCATTACAAGGGTATATATAGGGTAGATAGCCAAACCCTAACCCTAACCCTAATGGTAAATGGGCCTGGTCATTACACCACTAATTTGTTTACAATGAGAAACATAAATGGACCTTAGATAAATAAAGCAAATTTGGGCCTTTTCTCTTTTTCCTCTTGCTTCCTTGATATTTCTTCATTGATTTGTGATGTGCAAAGCCTTTTTATCACTCCTTTTCTTGTCCAACAGCAACTAGATGTGATATCCTCATCTACAATTCTTCAGAATGCAAATACACAGCAAATTGAACTCTATTTCTCTACATTTCTGGTTGCATGCGGGCTGGGTTGGACTATCTGTAAAAATAACAAAACAATACCCAAGTAATATTTATTTATATACAAAAGATAAGATATAAGAGCATAAAATAAACATATTTCTATGTCAATCAGACGCCACAAAGTCGATAGGAATTTTTGAACAGAAGATTGAACACGGTATTGTTTTAAAGTGGGTGAATGAAATAATTTTACCCAAAATTCTATTTTGATATAGAAAGAATAATTTTCTGAAATTATTATAATATATGGATGTGTTAATTGTTAGGATTATAATCAATGAGATTATAAAATTGGAATGGTTATTTATAACCAAAATAGAATTTGTATAGAAATTATATATACAAATGAGAAAAATTAGAATAAAATTCAAACCAGAATTAAGAATTCAAAATCCTGGGAAGTTGAAATTTATTTTTCAAAGTATATTAAAATAATGTAGCTTTGTTTGGAAGGATTTTTGATTTAAAATCATTTTAGATTGGGTTTTAAAAATTTTAAAGCACTGAACTCACTTCAGTAGCTGGAAAATAATTCTGATAATGATTGCAACATCATCAGTGTTCATTTGCGAGTTCTAAGTGATGAATTGCTACCTTAGAAAAGTTTTGACGAAATTTGTTTTGAAAGAAAACAAGTGATTTAAAAATTCAAATGTTTTGAATTTAAAGTGGTTATAAATATAGGTGTATATATTTATGTGATTTCCGAAGGATTCGAAAGGAAAACCCAGAAATTTAAATTCTGAAGTTTAAATTTAACTGAAGTAAGTTAAATGGATCGAGGTAAATAAATTAATGAAATTCAACTTGAATAAGATTGAATAGAATTTGAATTGGGTGAAGATCATTTAATTGAATGTGTGAAAACCAAAAGTTTTGGTTGGAGCTAATTTGTTGAAATATGAAGAGGTGAGTTTCAACATAAGTGAGGTTCTGAAAAGAAATGGATTTGTACCATTTTTCCTATCTTAGCAATTTCGAGGACGAAATTATTTTAAGGGGGGAAGAATGTAACGACCCAGATTTTTGAACAGTTTATCTTAAATATTTAGTATGGTTTTAAATATTGAATTAATAATATAAAAGAATTTTTATAGTGAATTATCGATCAAATAATCAAAATACGATTTATTTTGAAAATCTTCGAAACACGAGAACTGAAATAATTCAATTCAAAGATAAAACTAAATCAAAATGCTTCAGATGATCAATATATATCCTATTTAATTATAAACGATGATAATAGGAATTTATTGTTGAAGAATTTATTTGTTTTTGAATTTTAATTATATTATATTAATTTATTATGGTTATTTATATTTACGTTCGAATTAAATATCAAAATATATTCAGTTCAGTTCAGAATAACGCAATAAGATTGAAATGTCGGTCAGTCATTACATTAAAAATAACGGTTCATGGATTTTAAATTAAGGAGTCGTGATATATTTTAGTATTTAATTAAAACAATATATATCCTACCAGCTGATTTTTTCCCAAACCAAGCCGACATATCCATCTTTCACGTACAACTATTTACATCGAGCAGAAATTATTGTCTTCTGCCTTAGATATCAAAGGGACAAGTTTTAATGGCTTGTCTGTTGTTCGCATATATATATAATCACCCAGGCCCTTTTATCTTTCATTCTTTCTTCCATTCCTCAGCAAATACCAAAATCGAAGCCGCCCCTGTTTCGTTTTAAATACCAAATTCCTCTTCTAATCCTTCAATCTGAAAACGAAACCAAGATCGACTTCGCAGTCGAGTCTGAGGGTTCCGAGGAGTTGGGGATATGCGCGCGAGATCTGGGATGGAAAGAAAGTTCGAACTCGAACTGGTCAAGCTAGGCAAGGGATTGACGGGGTTTTGAAGAACGCGTGAGGTGGTGGAGTTCGATTGGATTCGGTCAGGGTTACTGTGGGGGAGCGATGCAACTGGGATTGACATTTGGAGCAGCGCGCCTGTTGTTGGTTTAGGAGATGACCGAGATGCGATGAGGAGATTATTTGAAGTGGAAGTGGCGGCTTACTGATGATGAAATGGTCAAACTGTGTGGATGAATGGGGGGGAGCGACAGTGGAAAAATGGAGAGGGCTTCGTCGATGGTAGCGACGATGGTAGGTGGAAGTAGTGAGGATGTCAGGTTCCGTAAATTTGAACCTGGAGGAAAAGGAAGTAGGAGGAGGTTGTGCGTGAATCTCAGGTGGAAAACATGATTTTTCAAAAAGATATCAGGATGATTAAGGTCATTTTCTAAGTTGATTTAGTAATATATACTATCTAATGTCCTTTTTGAATTATTTAAAATGATACAAAATTATAAAGGCAAATATGTATAATGTCTTATTAACTAAGGGATTTTATACTAGGGGTATACAAGATTATCAAACAAAGAAGGTCAAGTAACTCGTAACTGAGAATTCGCATAATCAGAAATCTAAAATGTATAACAAGATTGTATGGAATGGAGTCAGTTGAGAAATTCATGGCTGCGGATTTCATGCTGAAATTAAAATCAGAATGGATCGACGAATTAAAAAGAAATCCCGGTGAGTAAATCTCACTCACCTTTTATTTCTAATTATTTTTATTTCGTTAAAAATAATTGTTGTTGCTTGTTTGGATTTTTCTGCTTGTTTTATATATATTAGTTATTTAGGCTATATATATATATATATATATATATATATATATATATATATATTGGGTTGATTGATTGGTTGGATTCCCGCAGTCTCATTAGCGGATGCCGCAGTTTCATAGTGGATGATTACCCTATACGCCCCACGCTATGATTAGTGGATGACCTTCTATACCACGATATTCTGCCACGAAGCAGAATGGGTATTATTTATGTGCTAACACTGTGGATGCAGGAAAACAGGTTGGAGGAATCCAACTGGATTCCTCAAATTATATTATCTGTTTATTTTTTTGTTTGCATATATATTGTTATATATGATGTGTTAGAAAAATAAATAATTCGTTGCTTTGTGTGTTTAAATATCACTGGGCTTAAGTAATGATATTTAAAAATATCGTGGAAGGATATTTGAGATTTTAAAAGGGAAAATTCTAGTTTTTAAATAGAGTTTGAATTTTTAATGGAATAAAAATATAAAACTTGTTTTTTGAAAAATAAAACAAGTAGTTTCTTTTTAAACGAAGTTTATAAATAGTTCTTTTATAACGAAGTTATAAATGAAGTGGAAGGAATTATCATTTGATAATTCAGAAATAGAAATACAAGCGTGGAATTGGAATTTGAAAATGAAATTTCAAAATAGGATGTGAAATGAAATTTTTAAATATATAACTCAAATGAAATTTGAGTATAACATTTGAATAGTAGAATTAGAAAAGGAGTTTAAATATTTGAATTTTAAAAGGAGATTGAATATTAGAAATTCAAATAGAAGTTCAAATAGAATTTGAATAGACAAAATTAGAATGAAAAATAGGATTTGAATTCAAGGAATTAAAATAAAATTTGAATTCAAAGGAATTCGAATAAAGAAATTCAAATAGAGATTTGCATGTAGAATTTCAAAATAGAATTTGAAATAAACTTTGAAATAGGATTTTCGAAGTAGAATTGGAAATAGAATTTCAAATAGGATTTCAAAATAGGAAATCCAAATGGTTTTGAAATGAAATTTGAATTCAAGGAAATTCAAATGGATTTGAGTGAAGAAATTCAAATGGTGTAAAAAAAATAAGTTTGAATATTAGAATTCAAATGGTGTTGGAAATGAATTTGAATATTAGAATTCAAATGGAAATGGAAAATGAAATTTGAATATAAGAGATTCAAATTGAATTCAAATAGGATTTAATCTATGGGGTTTGAATATGAAATTCAAATGGGTTTTAAACTATAGAATTTGAATGATAGAATTATAAAGGGGTTGAATATTTGAAATTTCAAAATAGAATTGAATCGGAGTTTGGATATTTGAAATTCAAATAGAATAAATATAGAATTTGAATTCGAAGAGAATTGAATAGGGAATTTGAATGTAGAATTCAAAAAGGAATTTCAAATGGAATTTAAATTATAGAATTTGAATATAGCATTCAAATGGAATTTTAAACTATGGGTTTTAGCTATATAATTCAAACGGAATTTGGAATATGGAATTTGAATATAGGATTCAATAGAAGTGAAATTTGAATTTGAATATAGAGTTCAAATAAAAGTGAAAATGAAGTTGAGTGGAGTTGAATTCATTTTAAACGAAGTTTAACGTTTATATATATAAATATAATTAAAACGAACTCGCCGCAGCGCTGCAGTTCGTAAAATAGCGATTCGAACTTCAATCGAGTATACAGGACTCAATTCGAGTCGGATCTCTTTGAAACAAGAAACGTCAGGACCGGTTTGATAATAGTTTTCTAATGAAAGAGAAAAATATGAATTTCGTCGTATAGATTTTGAGTTATGTCAAAATCAAATTTTCAGAAAAACAGCGCCAAAACCACTTTAAAACCGTAACGGTTTATTTAAATAAATAAAAGGATTTTTATAAATAAAAATCCGAATTTCCATTAGAAAAATACAGACTGGAGATATAAAGTAAATATGAATTCCAGTGAAGTAAGTGAGATGATTTTTGAAACAAAAAAATCAGATTTTTAACTGCTGAATAGAACCAACTAATCTGGAGTGTATTTAGTCAAATGAGATTTTGAATTGAATTTGGGTTTTGGTTAAGTAAATTGAATTGGTGAATATATATATATATATATATATTCGAATTCGAATATGGAATTTGAGTTGGAAACAGAATTGAAATAATTTATAAGCAAGAGGAAGGATATTTGAATATGCTATTTTCAAATGTAAAGGAAAATATGCCAAAGAAGCCAATAAGAGGATATAAAAAGCAAATTTCGTTAAAATGACCAGTTTGAGTTGGGATAAATTAGAAACAGGTGAACAGGTGTTAAACAGATATGGGATGGAGTATATGAAGATTTAAATTTATGTGCTCGACAAAAGGGTACATGTTTAATTCATATATGAGATTTCATGCGCCGTATCGGCAAGCCGCTTGGCTTTTTCTTTTTCTTTTTGAGATTAGAAGGACCGGGGAAGCTATTTGAAATTTCCCGATGCTCCCGATACAGGGGAGGTTATGGCGAAATTTTCCAGAAATTTAAGGAGTTAGAATATTTTTAAGATTTTTTGATAATTAGAAATCATTGTATCGACGTATTGAATTCGATAGGCAAGTGAATATAAAAATCGAATATTGTAAACAAAAAGGGATAAAGATAAGGGATTGAAATTGTTTTCAATTGCAAATAGAGATATTTTCTAATATATAGAAAATAAAAGAAGTTGATATTGGGAAATGTTTTCCAAATAGCGTAAAGGGCCGATATGGTTATTGAAAATATTTGGTTAACAAATATTGATAGAGAGAATGTAGAAGAGATTTAATTAATGAATATTAATTAAAGAGCCCAGTGATTTGTTGATATGTTGGATGAACACTTGTTTTTATTCGATAGTTAAATCACAGACTATCGAAGTTTTTGACCATCGTTGTCAATATGGAGAGACCGGTTGGATTATTATCCGAAGAACCACTCCGTATCGGCATAAGCGTTGCGAACCAAGTATGCTGAATATATTGAAGACGAAGTAAAGTGCAAGGACTTTTTCTATTAAATAGAAAAAGTGCCTTCGGTTTCGTTCAATCCCAGAACGAACGTAAATGGACGAATGTCTGACAAGGTATTTCCATGATCAAATGGGTTGGTTTGTATAAATATATATGGTTGCAACGGATTTATCCCTTAGCATAACATCCAGAATATTTGTGCAAACTCAACTAGTGATTAACGGATCTGACAATGTGGCATTCAAAGTGATTGTGCTATCAATGAATGGTAAGTATTCGTAGCCTCAGGCCTCAACAACCGGGAAAGGACAAAAATCGGGCAGGCAGCATGGCTATGTGGGTCGCACCCATTAGGATGTATAATCACCTATCTAGAGGTTCATTTAATTTCTTATTCTATTCGATGCTGTCCCAGTCGGGAGACGGTTGCTGATCCCAACCGTTGGTGATATACATTCGATACACTCAAGCGAAATGAGTGGTCGGTCATGTGTGGGCCGGGTTACAAGATGTTCTTGTTGAACCCAGTGTATTCCTCTCTAGAGATACACAGTCGGAAGGTGGTTCCATACCTTGTCATGTTGGAAATCCAATCTCCAATAAGCGCCATGCGGTTTTTGATTTTATACTATGTATGTGGAGCGTGAGATGCAAGCGTTCTGCTATTTGGTTATTTACTTGATGTAGACATTATTATAATACCATTGGATTTGATATCAAAGTGTTTTGGGTTATAGTAAGGTAAAAACCGTCCGTGTTTATGTGTGGGCTGGTCTTACTATTATCTTTTCTTTTGAAAGGATTTTTAAAGTTAAACAAATGGTTGGAGTTTACTCACACCAGTCCCATGACTGACCCAGAGTTTATTTTGTTTTGTTTTCCCTAAACTCTTGGGTGCCCAAATTTGTACGGGCAGTCAAGTAGTCGGGATTTCACAGATTCATTTGAAGGAGCTGGACGCAGGAGACTTCACCGATTAGATATAGGCTATCATATATCCCGCTGTGGACCTTGTTTGTATCTGGAAACAGGTGTTTATAACTGTTCCAGAAATGACTGTTGTGCTCTGATAATGGTATGTATATAAAGTTACTGATTTGTATTTCAAAAGTTATGTTATATAATATATTTTATTCGTTCCGCTGTGAGTTGTGATCTTCGTTTTTTCTTCTATTCTAATATTCTTGCTTCCTATTCCTCATCTTCTAACTTCTTTCTATTAATGGTTCGTATTTCTGTGTTATTTGGGTTGGACGTGTGTTGTATTTAGTCAACTCAGATAGCTCGGATTTGCGGGTCGTTACAGGTGGTATCAGAGCTTAGGTTGAGCGAATACCTAGGCTTGTGTGGCATGTGCTCATTAGAGATAGGGTCAGTAGTACCCTAGAATGAGTTGAGTCTATATATACGAGAGCGCGTATTTGTAAATTGATATAAAAACTGTTTTATATAGTGTTGGCTAGTCTGTTGAGTGGTTTATGAATTCTTATCGAATAGTGGGACGCCACAAAGTCGATAGGAATTTCTAAACACTTGAACAGAAGATTGAACACAGTATTGTTTTAAAGTGGGTGAATGAAATAATTTTACCCAAAATTCTATTTTGATATAGAAAGAATAATTTTCTGAAATTATTATAATATATGGATGTGTTAATTGTTAGGATTATAATCAATGAGATTATAAAATTGGAATGGTTATTTATAACCAAAATAGAATTTGTATAGAAATTATATATACAAATGAGAAAAATTAGAATAAAATTCAAACCAGAATTAAGAATTCAAAATCCTGGGAAGTTGAAATTTATTTTTCAAAGTATATTAAAATAATGTAGCTTTGTTTGGAAGGATTTTTGATTTAAAATCATTTTAGATTGGGTTTTAAAATTTTTAAAGCACTGAACTCACTTCAGTAGCTGGAAAATAATTCTGATAATGATTGCAACATCATCAATGTTCATTTTCGAGTTCTAAGTGATGAATTGCTACCTTAGAAAAGTTTTGATGAAATTTGTTTTGAAAGAAAACAAGTGATTTAAAAATTCAAATGTTTTGAATTTAAAGTGGTTATAAATTAGGTGTATATATTTATGTGATTTCCGAAGGATTCGAAAGGAAAACCCAGAAATTTAAATTCTGAAGTTTAAATTTAACTGAAGTAAGTTAAATGGATCGAGGTAAATAAATTAATGAAATTCAACTTGAATAAGATTGAATAGAATTTGAATTGGGTGAAGATCATTTGATTGAATGTGTGAAAACCAAAAGTTTTGGTTGGAGCTAATTTGTTGAAATATGAAGAGGTGAGTTTCAACATAACTGAGGTTCTGAAAAGAAATGGATTTGTACCATTTTTCCTATCTTAGCAATTTCGAGGACGAAATTATTTTAAGGGGGGAAGAATGTAACGACCCAGATTTTGAACAGTTTATCTTAAATATTTAGTATGGTTTTAAATATTGAATTAATAATATAAAAGAATTTTTATAGTGAATTATCGATCAAATAATCAAAATACGATTTATTTTGAAAATCTTCGAAACACGAGAACTGAAATAATTCAATTCAAAGATAAAACTAAATCGAAATGGTTCAGATGATCAATATATATCCTATTTAATTATAAACGATGATAATAGGAATTTATTGTTGAAGAATTTATTTGTTTTTGAATTTTAATTATATTATATTAATTTATTCTGGTTATTTATATTTACGTTCGAATTAAATATCAAAATATATTCAGTTCAGTTCAGTTCAGAATAACGCAATAAGATTGAAATGTCGGTCAGTCATTACATTAAAAATAACGGTTCATGGATTTTAAATTAAGGAGTCGTGATATATTTTAGTATTTAATTAAAACAATATATATCCTATCAGCTGATTTTTTTCCCAAACCAAGCCGACATATCCATCTTTCACGTACAACTATTTACATCGAGCAGAAATTATTGTCTTCTGCCTTAGATATCCAAGGGACAAGTTTTAATGGCTTGTCTGTTGTTCGCATATATATATAATCACCCAGGCCCTTTTATCTTTCATTCTTTCTTCCATTCCTCAGCAAATACCAAAATCGAAGCCGCCCCTGCTTCGTTTTAAATACCAAATTCCTCTTCTAATCCTTCAATCTGAAAACGAAACCAAGATCGACTTCGCAGTCGAGTCTGAGGGTTCCGAGGAGTTGGGGATACGCGCGCGAGATCTGGGATGGAAAGAAAGTTCGAACTCGAACTGGTCAAGCTAGGAAAGGGATTGACGGGGTTTTGAAGAACGCGTGAGGTGGTGGAGTTCGATTGGATTCGGTCAGGGTTACTGTGGGGGAGCGATGCAACTGGGATTGACATTTGGAGCAGCGCGCCTGTTGTTGGTTTAGGAGATGACCGAGATGCGATGAGGAGATTATTTGAAGTGGAAGTGGCGGCTTACTGATGATGAAATGGTCAAACTGTGTTGATGAATGGGGGGGAGCGACAGTGGAAAAATGGAGAGGGCTTCGTCGATGGTAGCGACGATGGTAGGTGGAAGTAGTGAGGATGTCAGGTTCCGTAAATTTGAACCTGGAGGAAAAGGAAGTAGGAGGAGGCTGTGCGTGAATCTCAGGTGGAAAACATGATTTTTCAAAAAGATATCAGGATGATTAAGGTAATTTTCTAAGTTGATTTAGTAATATATACTATCTAATGTCCTTTTTGAATTATTTAAAATGATACAAAATTATAAAGGCAAATATGTATAATGTCTTATTAACTAAGGGATTTTATACTAGGGGTATACAAGATTATCAAACAAAGAAGGTCAAGTAACTCGTAACTGAGAATTCGCATAATCAGAAATCTAAAATGTATAACAAGATTGTATGGAATGGAGTCAGTTGAGAAATTCATGGCTGCGGATTTCATGCTGAAATTAAAATCAGAATGGATCGACGAATTAAAAAGAAATCCCGGTGAGTAAATCTCACTCACCTTTTATTTCTAATTATTTTTATTTCGTTAAAAATAATTGTTGTTGCTTGTTTGGATTTTTCTGCTTGTTTTATATATATTAGTTATTTAGGCTATATATATATATATATATATATATTGGGTTGATTGATTGGTTGGATTCCCGCAGTCTCATTAGCGGATGCCGCAGTTTCATATCGGATGATTACCCTATACGCCCCACGCTATGATTAGTGGATGACCTTCTATACCACGATATTCTGCCACGAAGCAGAATGGGTATTATTTATGTGCTAACATCTGTGGATGCAGGAAAACAGGTTGGAGGAATCCAACTGGATTCCTCAAATTATATTATCTGTTTGTTTTTTTGTTTGCATATATATTGTTATATATGATGTGTTAGAAAAATAAATAATTCGTTGCTTTGTGTGTTTAAATATCACTGGGCTTAAGTAATGGTATTTAAAAATATCGTGGAAGGATATTTGAGATTTTAAAAGGGAAAATTCTAGTTTTTAAATAGAGTTTGAATTTTTAATGGAATAAAAATATAAAACTTGTTTTTTGAAAAATAAAACAAGTAGTTTCTTTTTAAACGAAGTTTATAAATAGTTCTTTTATAACGAAGTTATAAATGAAGTGGAAGGAATTATCATTTGATAATTCAGAAATAGAAATACAAGCGTGGAATTGGAATTTGAAAATGAAATTTCAAAATAGGATGTGAAATGAAATTTTTAAATATATAACTCAAATGAAATTTGAGTATAACATTTGAATAGTAGAATTAGAAAAGGAGTTTAAATATTTGAATTTTAAAAGGAGATTGAATATTAGAAATTCAAATAGAAGTTCAAATAGAATTTGAATAGACGAAATTAGAATGAAAAATAGGATTTGAATTCAAGGAATTAAAATAAAATTTGAATTCAAAGGAATTCGAATAAAGAAATTCAAATAGAGATTTGCATGTAGAATTTCAAAATAGAATTTGAAATAAACTTTGAAAAAGGATTTTCAAAGTAGAATTGGAAATAGAATTTCAAATAGGATTTCAAAATAGGAAATCCAAATGGTTTTGAAATGAAATTTGAATTCAAGGAAATTCAAATGGATTTGAGTGAAGAAATTCAAATGGTGTAAAAAAATAAGTTTGAATATTAGAATTCAAATGGTGTTGGAAATGAATTTGAATATTAGAATTCAAATGGAAATGGAAAATGAAATTTGAATATAAGAGATTCAAATTGAATTCAAATAGGATTTAATCTATGGGGTTTGAATATGAAATTCAAATGGGTTTTAAACTATAGAATTTGAATGATAGAATTATAAAGGGGTTGAATATTTGAAATTTCAAAATAGAATTGAATCGGAGTTTGGATATTTGAAATTCAAATAGAATAAATATAGAATTTGAATTCGAAGAGAATTGAATAGGGAATTTGAATGTAGAATTCAAAAAGGAATTTCAAATGGAATTTAAATTATAGAATTTGAATATAGCATTCAAATGGAATTTTAAACTATGGGTTTTAGCTATATAATTCAAACGGAATTTGGAATATGGAATTTGAATATAGGATTCAATAGAAGTGAAATTTGAATTTGAATATAGAGTTCAAATAAAAGTGAAAATGAAGTTGAGTGGAGTTGAATTCATTTTAAACGAAGTTTAACGTTTATATATATAAATATAATTAAAACGAACTCGCCGCAGCGCTGCAGTTCGTAAAATAGCGATTCGAACTTCAATCGAGTATACAGGACTCAATTGGAGTCGGATCTCTTTGAAACAAGAAACGTCAGGACCGGTTTGATAATAGTTTTCTAATGAAAGAGAAAAATATGAATTTCGTCGTATAAATTTTGAGTTATGTCAAAATCAAATTTTCAGAAAAACAGCGCCAAAACCACTTTAAAACCGTAATGGTTTATTTAAATAAATAAAAAGATTTTTATAAATAAAAATCCGAATTTCCATTAGAAAAATACAGACTGGAGATATAAAGTAAATATGAATTCCAGTGAAGTAAGTGAGATGATTTTTGAAACAAAAAAATCAGATTTTTAACTGCTGAATAGAACCAACTAATCTGGAGTGTATTTAGTCAAATGAGATTTTGAATTGAATTTGGGTTTTGGTTAAGTAAATTGAACTGGTGAATATATATATATATATATATATATTCGAATTCGAATATGGAATTTGAGTTGGAAACAGAATTGAAATAATTTATAAGCAAGAGGAAGGATATTTGAATATGCTATTTTCAAATGTAAAGGAAAATATGCCAAAGAAGCCAATAAGAGGATATAAAAAGCAAATTTCGTTAAAATGACCAGTTTGAGTTGGGATAAATTAGAAACAGGTGAACAGGTGTTAAACAGATATGGGATGGAGTATATGAAGATTTAAATTTATGTGCTCGACAAAAGGGTACATGTTTAATTCATATATGAGATTTCATGCGCCGTATCGGCAAGCCGCTTGGCTTTTTCTTTTTCTTTTTGAGATTAGAAGGACCGGGGAAGCTATTTGAAATTTCCCGATGCTCCCGATACAGGGGAGGTTATGGCGAAATTTTCCGGAAATTTAAGGAGTTAGAATATTTTTAAGATTTTTTGATAATTAGAAATCATTGTATCGACGTATTGAATTCGATAGGTAAGTGAATATAAAAATCGAATATTGTAAACAAAAAGGGATAAAGATAAGGGATTGAAATTGTTTTCAATTGCAAATAGAGATATTTTCTAATATATAGAAAATAAAAGAAGTTGATATTGGGAAATGTTTTCCAAATAGCGTAAAGGGCCGATATGGTTATTGAAAATATTTGGTTAACAAATATTGATAGAGAGAATGTAGAAGAGATTTAATTAATGAATATTAATTAAAGAGCCCAGTGATTTGTTGATATGTTGGATGAACACTTGTTTTTATTCGATAGTTAAATCACAGACTATCGAAGTTTTTGACCATCGTTGTCAATATGGAGAGACCGGTTGGATTATTATCCGAAGAACCACTCCGTATCGGCATAAGCGTTGCGAACCAAGTATGCTGAATATATTGAAGACGGAGTAAAGTGCAAGGACTTTTTCTATTAAATAGAAAAAGTGCCTTCGGTTTCGTTCAATCCCAGAACGAACGTAAATGGACGAATGTCTGACAAGGTATTTCCATGATCAAATGGGTTGGTCTGTATAAATATATATGGTTGCAACGGATTTATCCCTTAGCATAACATCCAGAATAGTTGTGCAAACTCAACTAGTGATTAGCGGATCTGACAATGTGGCATTCAAAGTGATTGTGTTATCAATGAATGGTAAGTATTCGTAGCCTCAGGCCTCAACAACCGGGAAAGGACAAAAATCGGGCAGGCAGCATGGCTATGTGGGTCGCACCCATTAGGATGTATAATCACCTATCTAGAGGTTCATTTAATTTCTTATTCTATTCGATGCTGTCCCAGTCGGGAGACGGTTGCTGATCCCAACCGTTGGTGATATACATTCGATACACTCAAGCGAAATGAGTGGTCGGTCATGTGTGGGCCGGGTTACAAGATGTTCTTGTTGAACCCAGTGTATTCCTCTCTAGAGATACACAGTCGGAAGGTGGTTCCATACCTTGTCATGTTGGAAATCCAATCTCCAATAAGCGCCATGCGGTTTTTGATTTTATACTATGTATGTGGAGCGTGAGATGCAAGCGTTCTGCTATTTGGTTATTTACTTGATGTAGACATTATTATAATACCATTGGATTTGATATCAAATTGTTTTGGGTTATAGTAAGGTAAAAACCGTCCGTGTTTATGTGTGGGCTGGTCTTACTATTATCTTTTCTTTTGAAAGGATTTTTAAAGTTAAACAAATGGTTGGAGTTTACTCACACCAGTCCCATGACTGACCCAGAGTTTATTTTGTTTTGTTTTCCCTAAACTCTTGGGTGCCCAAATTTGTACGGGCAGTCAAGTAGTCAGGATTTCACAGATTCATTTGAAGGAGCTGGACGCAGGAGACTTCACCGATTAGATATAGGCTATCATATATCCCGCTGTGGACCTTGTTTGTATCTGGAAACAGGTGTTTATAACTGTTCCAGAAATGACTGTTGTGCTCTGATAATGGTATGTATATAAAGTTACTGATTTGTATTTCAAAAGTTATGTTATATAATATATTTTATTCGTTCTGCTGTGAGTTGTGATCTTCGTTTTTTCTTCTATTCTAATATTCTTTCTTCCTATTCCTCATCTTCTAACTTCTTTCTACTAATGGTTCGTATTTCTGTGTTATTTGGGTTGGACGTGTGTTGTATTTAGTCAACTCAGATAGCTCGGATTTGCGGGTCGTTACAATATCTGTATAATCACGAAATCCAACCTCGAAATATTCCAAAGACAATTTCGATTCAAATCCATTCCCACTTTATATATTGGAAATTTTGGTTATTTTCAAAACCATTTCAAATCCTCTTTATTTATTTCAGAAATAAATAGAATTATAATTCTATTTCAAAACTAGTTCATTTCGATAAAAATCTATTTTTATCTTTTCAAATATGGAGTTTTCCATCCCAATTCTTCCCAAATCACTTCTTATGATTTTACACAAATTACTGATATTTTTAATAATTTTACTAAGGCCCGTAACTTTTTCAAATTTGATTTGGACATAATTCCAAATCCAACCGTTAGATTTCTAATTTCTAATATTTGCTAGAAACCTCTTTTCGATACGAACCCAACGATTCCGGATTTAGGAGAATTCAACGGTCGGATCTCCCGCAATATCCGTTCGAAGTCAATGGTCGAAATTCGCTAACTGTCGCGACGTAGCGCGTTCTATTCAGGCCATTATATTATATATATAATATATATAATATATACTTCGTGGATTTCAATTCAAAACGTGCTTTATAAATCGTTTTAAATTCATTTTCATAACGGATTCAACTTCATATTCAATTTCAAATCAAAATTGAATATTCCAATATAAATTCGTTTTAAATTCATTTCAAATTGATTTCAATTCAATTTCAATTTAATTTGAATGCAATTCCTTTCGATTTCAATTCGAATTCAAGTCTATTCAATTTCAATTCGAATTCATTTCTATTCAATTTCAATTCGAATTCACTTCTATTCAATTTCAATTTGAATTCATTTCTATTCAATTTAATTCGAATTCCAATTCTTTTCAAAATTTCAGATTTTGAAATCACTTTCGATATTCGTTACAAAATGAATAAAATCGATATAAATATCGTTCACGTCAAAATGGCGTAAATCTAATCAACACGGCTTCATATATTCATATTTTCAAATATTCTATTTCGAATATTTCTATTCAAATATTTCTTCTTCAAATATTTCTATTTTCAAATATTTCTACTTTCAAATATTTCTACTTCTAAACTGGAATGAGGCCCAATCAATTACCATATAATGTTAATTATATGGGTTTTCTACAACACATGTATACAATAACAACGATGAATAGTCAACCATCATCCAAAGTGCATTCTACACTATATAAGCATCAAATATAAATATTCAACGCTTATAACAGTCTGTCAATCAATCGATCGACATACAACTAAACAATCGGGATTAGTGTACGTCAAATATCATCCCGATACCCGTGTGGGGTTTCAAACAATCAAACATAGATTTTATTTGTGCAGTTGGGCGATGTGTAAAATTTATCGTCCCAATCAATATCAGTCAAATGTGTGTATATAAACAAATCATTCGATTTATTTATATTAATTTATTTCATTTCATATACACGTTAAAAATTCTATTTTAACTATAAAATATTTTAACTATATTAATATTTTATTTCAACTATATAAATGTTTTATTTCATTTCACATCACATCATACAATCAATTTTCATCACAACAAACAATCAAATATACAAGTCATCCATGGTCTGTGGATGACGGGTGTTGGGTGCTACTAAACACCATCTGCATCCTAGTATATATTTTTAACTAGAAAACAAAATTAAAAGGTGAGAAGTTCTCACCGATTAGCTAATCCAATCCTTCGACTCTTCTTATGTAGAAATCTTCGCCGTTCTTGCCTCTTGTCACTTTCTTTGCCCGTATTCTCTACATATATAAAAAACCACAATTTTACTTCGCTATTCAATATATAAAAATCGAATTTTTACTTCGCAATTCAATATATAAAAATCGAATTTTTACTTCGCTATTCAATATATAAAAATCGAAATTTTTACTTCGCTATTCAATATATAAAAATCGAATTTTTACTTCGTTATTCAATATATAAAAATCGAATTTTTACTTTGCTATTAAATATATAAAAATCGAATTTTTACTTTGCTATTCAATATATAAAAATCGAATTTTTACTTCGCTATTCAATATATAAAAATCGAATTTTTACTTCGCTATTCAATATATAAAAATCGAATTTTTACTTCACTATTCAATATATAAAAATCGAATTTTTACTTCGCTATTCAATATATAAAAAATCGAGTTTTTACTCTGCTGTTCAATATATAAAAATCGAATTTTTACTTCGCTATTCAATATATAAAAAATCGAATTTTTACTTTGCTATTCAATATATAAAAAATCGAATTTTTACTTTGCTATTCAATATATAAAAAAATTGAATTTTTACTTTGCTATTCAATATATAAAAATCGAATTTTTTACTTTGCTATTCAATATACAAAAAAAAATCAAATTTTTACTTTGCTATTCAATATATAAAAATCGAATTTTTACTTTGCTATTCAATATATAAAAATCGAATTTTTACTTCGCTATTCAATATATAAAAAATCGATTTTTTACTTTGCTATTCAGTATATAAAAAATCGAATTTTTACTTTGCTATTCAATATATAAAAAAAATCGAATTTTTACTTTGCTATTCAATATATAAAAAATCGAATTTTTACTTTTCTACTTCATAGAAAAAAACTAATCTTTACTTCATGAAAGATCTAATTACTTCATTCGTATATAGAAAAAATCCACTTTATTCATATACATGAAAATCCATTTTTATATTTCATTCAATAAAAATCACAATTTTAAAGGCATAAATAAGTAAAAATAATATTAAAACTTATAGTTTCTTTTCAGTGAGAAGGGGGGTTTCCCGTCGGTATTGGAGGGGGTTGGGGTGCTCGAAGTGCTAGAGGGGGACTCGCCGGAGGTGGCGTCGCTGGTGGGGTCGGAGGCCAGGCGAGGGGGTTCGGGTTTGGGGATTGGAAGCGGTGGAAGGGGGGCACAGCGTTGAAATCGAGGGGCAGAAGGGGGGGTCGGGCAGTTTCTTTCAGGAGCGAGGAGGAGATAGGGTGAGGCGGCGGAGGCGGCGGCGTTCAACCGGGCGGGGGGGGGGGGGGACGAGATCACGATCCCCCCTTCCATTTTTTTATTCTTCTTCCTGTTGAATGAAAGGAGACGGGTAAGGGGGCCTGAAGGGTAAAAAGAAGAGAGAGAGAATATATTTATTTTTAATTATTTAAATTTCATAAAAGTTGACTTTTTATTTCGACCTCGAAACGAGGCCCATCGACTGTCATCCCTAGCGTAAAACCCCCATTCCGAACACAATGGGATATGCATCGCAAGCTGATTCGACCGTTTCGATCAGTTTTCGTCGAAATCAACATATAACTCTATATATTGAATTTGAGCGCGCATTTCAATTTACCGGGGTCACATACTAACTCGAAAAATTCCAAAAAAATATTTCTAGCTTCGTATTTACGGTACGGCCCTAACAAAACTAGTTTCGTCGAATTCTGAGACCGTCTGAAAGATGGTCATTTTCCAGTCGATTAAAATCAACTAAAACTGGTCAAACTCGTTTTCCTTTGCCACGCTCACATATTGATTCGAAAAATTATGAAATTTGAAACCTAGCAATAACTTGACATCATAGATCCAACAAAAGTGGTTTCATCGAAAACCGAGGTCGTTTGCAAAATGGCCATTTTTAAGGGCCAAAATTCCATAGCGACTATTCTGAATTTTCAACTGGACATATCTTTTGACCCCTGCTATGAAATCTTGATTTTTCGGATTCGTTGGAAAGATATTCACAGTTAGATTCAAATATTTCTGGTTTCACTAAAATCCGGTTTATTTTGAATCCTGTACATTCATTTGAATTTTGAAATCGAATTATCGAACTACCTCGCCATTTTCAATTCCTTTTATAATTTAAAATAAATATTTATATTCTAACGACGATCTATACAATATAAACGTTTGAATTCTATTCAAAATAAATTTCTCGTCGATATTATTTAAAATAATTCATTTTAAATAATCAAAATTTGCTAAAAATGGCCAAAATAAAAATTTTAAACTGGCCTAGATTTTCGGGTTATTACAGTAGGAGTCCAATGAGAGGAGTATTGGGTGATGTAGATATTCAAATTCCTTATAGTGTAGGTTATGCATTTGCTAAGATAGGAATGCCGGAGTGGATACAAAGAGGTTTATGTCCCAGTTGTGTAACGACCCGGATTTTTGGCTAATTTATTTTAAATATTTAGTATGGTTTTAAATATTGAATTCATAATATAAATAAATTTTATATTGGATTTGTCAATTTAATTATCGACATATGATTTAATATCGAATATATTTAATTATCGTAATAGTAACAAATTGAATTCCCAGTGTAACGCTAAATCAGAACAATTCAGTCAGTTAATATAAATTCTGTGTTGAACTAGAACGATAATAATAATTTATTATCGATGAAATTTAGTTGTTTGAAACCGATTTATATTTCAAATCGAAATTAAATTAAATTATTATCTCTTCTATATAGTCGAATTAAAATTCAGAATCGGATCCGTTGAATTCAGAACGGCGTTTTAAGCTTATAACGTCAGTCGTTACGACTAAATATCGGTTCAGAATTTCGAGTTAAGGACCACAGGATATTTTTATTATTAAATTAAAAACAAATCAAGTCCATATAAATTTCTTTTCAGAAAAAATGAGCCGACCTAAAATCTCAACGCAGACCTAAAAAATCAAGCCACCCTATATTTCTTCCTCGAGCTGAATTTTCTGTCTCATTTCTTCCCTCCAAAGGAATCAGAGAAGTTAATGGTTTGGTACGTCTGTTCCTCCCGTTTTCCCTATAAATTGAACCTTGGTCCTCGTTCTTTCGATTCCAGCTAGTTCATTTCATTTCTTCTGTTCGATTCTAATAAAATGGCATCTCCCTCTTTCGCGACTTAGTTCCAAATTCGAAGCTCCCCTCTTTTAAATCCTTTCAATAATTATCAATGAAATCACCTCATGCGTTCGAGACCCCACAATTCCGCACCATCAGAAATTGGTGCGACATGCTTCTTCGATGATCGATTTTGAACTACGGGGATAAAGGGGGTCGCGATGTTGCTGTTCTTCTGGAAATCGGAACCAGGTCTTCAAGCGCCTGGGAGTGGAACTGTTGCGGTTAAGAAGGGGTTGCGCAACAGTCTGAAGCAACGAATTTGGGTTTGTGATTTTTGGAAGTGGATCTGCAATTCGAACTGATGTTGGCTGGAGCGATTTGGCTTTGTGATTTTTGGGGGAGAAGGGCATCGATCGTTATTAGGAGGAAGGAGGGTGCGTTGGACTCCTGGCACCGTGAAGTTGAAACAGTGAAAAATGGAGGGGTTTTCCTGAAGCCGTGAATCCTTAAAAAAATGTATTAAGGCGAATATAAAATCAAATGGAATCATCCGTGTGAAGTTCGAAGGCGCGGAAATCAATGAATAGGAATTGAAATTGGTACAAGTGCAGATTTTAAATCTCGGTGAGTAAATCTCACTCACCTTTAGAATTATTTTTATTTCATTAAAAATAATTGTCTGTTGCTTGTGTGAATGTTTTATGCTTGTTTTATATATATTTAGGCTATATATATATATATATATTTGGTTGATTGGTTGGTTGGATTCCCGCAGTCTCATTAGCGGATGCCCGCAGTTTCATAGCGGATGATTACCCTATACACCCCACGCTATGATTAGTGGATGACCTTCTATACCGCGATATTCTGCCACGAAGCAGAATGGGTATTATTTATGTGCTAACATCTGTGGATGCAGGAAAGATAGGTTGGAGGAATCCGACTGGATTCCTCAAAAATATATTATCTGTTTGTTTGCTTGTTTGTTTGATTTCATATATATATTCATATATGATGTGTTAAAAACCAAATGATTGAGAATTGGGTGATTTGATTGTTTTAAATATCACTGGGCCGATTAAAAGGAGATTTGAGATTTAAAAAGGAAAGATTCTATCTTTAAATAGAATTTGAATTTTTAAAGGGAAATAAAATATAAACTTGTTTTGAAAAATAAAACAAGTAGTTTCTTTTTAAACGAAGTTTATAAATAAATTCTTTTATAACGAAGTTATAAATGAAGTAAAAAGAATTATCATTTGATAATTCAGAAATAGAAGTACAAGCGTGGAATTGGAATTTGAAATGAAATTTCAAAATAGGATGTGAAATGGAATTTTTAAATATATAACTCAAATGAATTTTGAGTATAACATTTGAATAAGTAGAATTAGAAAAGGAGTTTAAATATTTGAATTTTTAAAAGGAGATTGAATATTAGAAATTCAAATAGAAGTTCAAATAGAATTTGAATAGACGAAATTAGAAAGAAAAATAGAATTTGAATTCAAGTGATAAAAATAGAATTTGAATTCGAAGAATTCAAATAAAGAAAATTCAAATAGAGGGTTTGATATAGAATTTAAATAAAGAAATTCAAATAGAGATTTGGATGTAGAATTTCAAAATAGAACTTAAAATAAACATTGAAAATAGGATTTTCGAAGTCGAATTGGAAATAGAATTTCAAAATAGGATTTCAAAATAGAAAATCCGAATGGTTTTGAAATGGAAATTTGATTTCAAGGGAATTCAAATGGATTTGAGTGAAGAAATTCAAATGGGATTTAAATAATGGGTTTAAATAAAAAGGATTCAAATATAAGAATTCAAATAGTATTAGAATGGAGTTTTTGGATATTTGAATTTAAAATAGAAATTCAAAATGGAGTTTGATTATTTAAATTCAAGTATGAATTTCAAAAATAACAATTCAAAATGGAGTTGATTATAGAAATTAATCTGGTATTTGAATTCAAGGAGGTTAAAATGTGGTATTTGAAATCGGGGAAATAAAATATGGTATGTGAATTCAAGAGAATTAAATTTGAATATTAAAATTCAAATGGTGTAAAAAAAATAAGTTTGAATATTAGAATTCAAATGGGGTTGGAGATGAATTTGAATATTAGAATTCAAATGGAAATGGAAAACGAGATTTGAATATAAGAGATTCAAATTGAAATTCAAATAGGAATTAATCTATGGGATTTAAATATGAAATTCAAATGGGTTTTAAACTATGGAATTTTGAATATAAAATTTAAAAGGAAGTTTGAATATTTGAATTCCAATAGAATTCAAATATAGAAATTGGAATATAGAAAGTTCAAATGGAATTTAGAGTTTGAATAAAAGAATTCAAATGAATTCAAGTATTGAATTTGAATATAGGGAATTCAAATAGGAATTTAAGTATTGAATTTGAATATCAAATAGAAAAGGGATTGAAATTTGAATATGGAATTCAAAGTGAGATTGGAATTTGAATCAAGGAATTCAAATAGAATTAAATAAAGTTGAATTCATTTTTAGAAGTTTTAAAAAGTTTTTATATATATATATATAATTAAAACGAACTCGCCGCAGAGCTGCAGTTCGTAAATTGGCGATTCGAACTTCAATTGTATATATAGAACTCAATTGAAGTCGGATTTCTTTGAAACAAGAAACGTCAGGACCGATTCGATAATAGTTTTCTAATGAAGGAGAAAAATCTGAATTTCGTCGTATAGATTTTGAGTTATGTCAAAATCAAAATTTCAAAAATGCAGCGCCAGAAACCATTATAAACCATAATGGATTTTATATATAAATATTGGGATTTTTAAGCAAATAAAAATCCGGATTTCCATTTAAAAATCTAGACTTGAGTTAGAAAATAAATATGGACTCAAGTGAAGTAAAGAAGATGATTTTTGAAACAATAATCCTATTTTTGATTATTGAATAGAATTAACTAAATCAAAGGAGAATTAGTTAATTGAGTTTGAACTAAAGTCGAACCTTGAAAAGTGAAATTTGGGATTGTAAATATATATTCGAAATCGAATATAGAACTTAAATTGAAATTTTAATTCAATTGATTGATAAGTAAGTGGAAATATATTTGAAACGTGTTATATTCAAATATACAAGCGAAATAGGCAAAGAGATAGATAACGAGTTAATTAACGAGTTCGGTCAAAACGAGTGTGTGAAGTTGAAATAAATTTGACAAGTATAGACACACAGGAGACAGGTATGGGATAAAGTGATGAAGGTATATAATTAGTGTGCTCGACAAAAAGGTACATGTTTAATTCATATATGAGGTTTTATGCGCCGTATCGGCAAGCCGCTTGGCTTTTTCTTTTTCTTTTTGAAATGAGAAGATACCGGGAAGCTATTTGAAATTTCCCGATGCTCCCGATACAGGGGAGGTTATGGCGAATTTTTCTGGGAATTTAAGGAGTTAGAATATTTTTAAGAAATTTGACAATTAGAAATCTATATATCGATATATATAGAATTCGATAAGGAAACGAAAACAAAAATAGCGTAAAGGGCCAAGATTGATTATTGAAATATTTGGGTAACAAATATTGTTAAGGAAATGGAAAGGAGATTTAATTAATGAATATTAATTAAAGAGCCCAGTGATTTGTTTGATATGTTGGATGAACACTTGTTTTTATTCGATAGTTAAATCACAGACTATCGAAGTTTTGACCATCGTTGTCAATATGGAGAGACCGGTTGGATTATTATCCGAAGAACCACTCCGTATCGGCATAAGCGTTGCGAACCAAGTATGTTGAATATATTGAAGACGGAGTGAAGTGCAAGGGCTTTTTCTATTAATAGAAATAGTGCCTTCGGTTTCGTTCAATCCCAGAACGAACGTAAATGGACGAATGTCTGACAGAGTATTTCCAATGATCAAATGGGTTGGTCTGTATGGATGTATATGGTGGCAGCGGATTTATCCCTTAGCATAATATCCAGAATATTTGTGCAAACTCAACTAGTGATTAACGGATCTGACAATGTGGCATTCAAAGTGATTGTGCTATCAATGAATGGTAAGTATTCGTAGCCTCAGGCCTCAACAACCGGGAAAGGACAAAAATCGGGCAGGCAGCATGGCTATGTGGGTCGCACCCATTAGGGTGTATAATCACCTATCTAGAGAAATTCCTTTTGTTTCTAAATCTATCGATTCTGCCCATTCGGGAACGGTGGTTTGAGTCCAACCGTTGGTGATATACATTCGATACACTCAAGCGAAATGAGTGGTCGGTCATGTGTGGGCCGGTTTGCAAGATGTTCTTGTTGAACCCAGTGTATTCCTCTCTAGAGATACACAGTCGGAAGGTGGTTCCATACCTTGTCATGTTGGAAATCCAATCTCCAATAAGCGCCATGCGGTTTTTGGTTTTATGCTATATATGTGGAGCGTGAGATGCAAGCGTTCTGCTATTTGGTTATTTACTTGATGTAGACATTATTATAATATCACTGGATTTTCGTATCAAAGTGTTTTGGGTTATAGTAAGGTAAAAACCGTCCGTGTTTATGTGTGGGCTGGTCTTACTATTATCTTTTCTTTTGAAAAGATTTTTAAAGTTAAACAAGTGGTTGGAGTTTACTCACACCAGTCCCATGACTGACCCAGAGTTTGTTTTGTTTTATTTTCCTAAACTCTTGGGTGCCCAAATTTGTACGGGCAGTCAAGTGTTTCAGGCTTTTACAGATACACTTGGAGGAGCTTGAAGCTGGAGGCTTCAACGTTAGTTATTTAGAGTTACTTCCGCTGAATCAAATGTTATGTACTCTGATGATGGTATGTATATATGTACAAAACAGATTGTATTTCAAAGCTTATGTTATATAATATATTTTATTCGTTCCGCTGTGAGTTGTGATCTTCGTTTTTCTTCTATTCTAATATTTCTTTCTTTCTATTTCTCATCCTCTAACTTCTTTCTAATAATGAGTCGTATTTCTGTGCAATTTGAGTTGGACGTGTGGTATTTTTAGTCAACTCAGATAGCACGGATTTGCGGGCCTTTACAGTTGGTATCAGAGCTTAGGTTGAGTGAATACCTAGGCTTGTGTGGCATGTGCTCATTAGAGATAGGGTCAGTAGTACCCTAGAATGAGTTGAGTATATATATGAGAGGGCGTATTTGTAAGTGGATATAAAAGTTGTTTTATATTGTGTTGGCTAGTCTGTTGAGTGGTTTATGAATTCTGGTCGAATCGTGGGACGCCACGACGTCGATAGGAGTTTGTAAACACTTGGACAGAAGAATCGACATAATATTGTTTTAAAGAGGGTAAATGAAATAATTTTACCCAAGATTCTATTTTGATATAGAAGAATAATTTTCTAGAATTATTATATGGATGTGTTGGATGTTGATTTTATAATCAAATGAGATTATAAATTTAGAATGGTTATTTATAACCAGAATAGAATTTGTATAGAAATAATATATACAAATGAGATGAATTAGAATTAAATTCAAACCAGAATTAAGAATTCAAAATCCTGGGAAGTTGAAAATATTTTCCAAAGTATATTAAAATAATATAGATTTGTTTTAAAAGGATTTGAAAGAAAATCATGGATTTTGAAATAATAAAGCACTGAACTCACTTCAGTGGCTGGGAAATTATTCTGATGATGATTGCAACATCATCAGTGTTCATTTCCGAGTTTCTAAGTGATGAATGGCTGCCTTAGAAAAAGTTTTGATGGAAATTTGTTTTGAAAGAAAACAAATTGGTTTGAATATTCAAATGTTTTGAATTTGAAATGGAAATAAATATACATGTATATATTTAAGTGATTTCAAAAGGATTTGAAATGAAAATCCTGGGAATTGAATTCTGGAATTGAAATTTAACTTAAGCAAGTTAAATGAGTTGAAGTAAATCAATTTACTAAAATCAATTTGAATAGGTTTAATGGAATATGGATTGGATATAAATGGATTGATCGTCGATCATTCGAATTGAATGAAGGAAGACCAAAAGTTTTGGTTGGAGTTAATTTGTTGAAATATGAGAAGTTGAGCTTCAACATAAGTGAGATGTGGGAAAGAAATGGATTTGTACCCTTTTTCCTACCTTAGCAATTTCGAGGACGAAATTATTTTAAGGGGGGAAGAATGTAACGACCCGGATTTTTGTCTAATTTATTTTAAATATTTAGTATGGTTTTAAATATTGAATTCATAATATAAATAAATTTTATATTGGATTTGTCAATTTAATTATCGACATATGATTTAATATCGAATATATTTAATTATCGTAATAGTAACAAATTGAATTCCCAGTGTAACACTAAATCAGAACAATTCAGTCAGTTAATATAAATTCTGTGTTGAACTAGAACGATAATAATAATTTATTATCGATGAAATTTAGTTGTTTGAAACCGATTTATATTTCAAATCGAAATTAAATTAAATTATTATCTCTTCTATATAGTCGAATTAAAATTCAGAATCGGATCCGTTGAATTCAGAACGGCGTTTTAAGCTTATAACGTCAGTCGTTACGACTAAATATCGGTTCAGAATTTCGAGTTAAGGACCACAGGATATTTTTATTATTAAATTAAAAACAAATCAAGTCCATATAAATTTCTTTTCAGAAAAAATGAGCCGACCTAAAATCTCAACGCAGACCTAAAAAATCAAGCCACCCTATATTTCTTCCTCGAGCTGAATTTTCTGTCTCATTTCTTCCCTCCAAAGGAATCAGAGAAGTTAATGGTTTGGTACGTCTGTTCCTCCCGTTTTCCCTATAAATTGAACCTTGGTCCTCGTTCTTTCGATTCCAGCTAGTTCATTTCATTTCTTCTGTTCGATTCTAATAAAATGGCATCTCCCTCTTTCGCGACTTAGTTCCAAATTCGAAGCTCCCCTCTTTTAAATCCTTTCAATAATTATCAATGAAATCACCTCATGCGTTCGAGACCCCACAATTCCGCACCATCAGAAATTGGTGCGACATGCTTCTTCGATGATCGATTTTGAACTACGGGGATAAAGGGGGTCGCGATGTTGCTGTTCTTCTAGAAATCGGAACCAGGTCTTCAAGCGCCTGGGAGTGGAACTGTTGCGGTTAAGAAGGGGTTGCGCAACAGTCTGAAGCAACGAATTTGGGTTTGTGATTTTTGGAAGTGGATCTGCAATTCGAACTGATGTTGGCTGGAGCGATTTGGCTTTGTGATTTTTGGGGGAGAAGGGCATCGATCGTTATTAGGAGGAAGGAGGGTGCGTTGGACTCCTGGCACCGTGAAGTTGAAACAGTGAAAAATGGAGGGGTTTTCCTGAAGCCGTGAATCCTTAAAAAAATGTATTAAGGCGAATATAAAATCAAATGGAATCATCCGTGTGAAGTTCGAAGGCGCGGAAATCAATGAATAGGAATTGAAATTGGTACAAGTGCAGATTTTAAATCTCGGTGAGTAAATCTCACTCACCTTTAGAATTATTTTTATTTCATTAAAAATAATTGTCTGTTGCTTGTGTGAATGTTTTATGCTTGTTTTATATATATTTAGGCTATATATATATATATATATTTGGTTGATTGGTTGGTTGGATTCCCGCAGTCTCATTAGCGGATGCCCGCAGTTTCATAGCGGATGATTACCCTATACACCCCACGCTATGATTAGTGGATGACCTTCTATACCGCGATATTCTGCCACGAAGCAGAATGGGTATTATTTATGTGCTAACATCTGTGGATGCAGGAAAGACAGGTTGGAGGAATCCGACTGGATTCCTCAAAAATATATTATCTGTTTGTTTGCTTGTTTGTTTGATTTCATATATATATTCATATATGATGTGTTAAAAACCAAATGATTGAGAATTGGGTGATTTGATTGTTTTAAATATCACTGGGCCGATTAAAAGGAGATTTGAGATTTAAAAAGGAAAGATTCTATCTTTAAATAGAATTTGAATTTTTAAAGGGAAATAAAATATAAACTTGTTTTGAAAAATAAAACAAGTAGTTTCTTTTTAAACGAAGTTTATAAATAAATTCTTTTATAACGAAGTTATAAATGAAGTAAAAAGAATTATCATTTGATAATTCAGAAATAGAAGCACAAGCGTGGAATTGGAATTTGAAATGAAATTTCAAAATAGGATGTGAAATGGAATTTTTAAATATATAACTCAAATGAATTTTGAGTATAACATTTGAATAAGTAGAATTAGAAAAGGAGTTTAAATATTTGAATTTTTAAAAGGAGATTGAATATTAGAAATTCAAATAGAAGTTCAAATAGAATTTGAATAGACGAAATTAGAAAGAAAAATAGAATTTGAATTCAAGTGATAAAAATAGAATTTGAATTCGAAGAATTCAAATAAAGAAAATTCAAATAGAGGGTTTGATATAGAATTTAAATAAAGAAATTCAAATAGAGATTTGGATGTAGAATTTCAAAATAGAACTTAAAATAAACATTGAAAATAGGATTTTCGAAGTCGAATTGGAAATAGAATTTCAAAATAGGATTTCAAAATAGAAAATCCGAATGGTTTTGAAATGGAAATTTGATTTCAAGGGAATTCAAATGGATTTGAGTGAAGAAATTCAAATGGGATTTAAATAATGGGTTTAAATAAAAAGGATTCAAATATAAGAATTCAAATAGTATTAGAATGGAGTTTTTGGATATTTGAATTTAAAATAGAAATTCAAAATGGAGTTTGATTATTTAAATTCAAGTATGAATTTCAAAAATAACAATTCAAAAGGGAGTTGATTATAGAAATTAATCTGGTATTTGAATTCAAGGAGGTTAAAATGTGGTATTTGAAATCGGGGAAATAAAATATGGTATGTGAATTCAAGAGAATTAAATTTGAATATTAAAATTCAAATGGTGTAAAAAAATAAGTTTGAATATTAGAATTCAAATGGGGTTGGAGATGAATTTGAATATTAGAATTCAAATGGAAATGGAAAACGAGATTTGAATATAAGAGATTCAAATTGAAATTCAAATAGGAATTAATCTATGGGATTTAAATATGAAATTCAAATGGGTTTTAAACTATGGAATTTTGAATATAAAATTTAAAAAGAAGTTTGAATATTTGAATTCCAATAGAATTCAAATATAGAAATTGGAATATAGAAAGTTCAAATGGAATTTAGAGTTTGAATAAAAGAATTCAAATGAATTCAAGTATTGAATTTGAATATAGGGAATTCAAATAGGAATTTAAGTATTGAATTTGAATATCAAATAGAAAAGGGATTGAAATTTGAATATGGAATTCAAAGTGAGATTGGAATTTGAATCAAGGAATTCAAATAGAATTAAATAAAGTTGAATTCATTTTTAGAAGTTTTAAAAAGTTTATATATATATATATATATAATTAAAACGAACTCGCCGCAGAGCTGCAGTTCGTAAATTGGCGATTCGAACTTCAATTGTATATATAGAACTCAATTGAAGTCGGATTTCTTTGAAACAAGAAACGTCAGGACCGATTCGATAATAGTTTTCTAATGAAGGAGAAAAATCTGAATTTCGTCGTATAGATTTTGAGTTATGTCAAAATCAAAATTTCAAAAATGCAGCGCCAGAAACCATTATAAACCATAATGGATTTTATATATAAATATTGGGATTTTTAAGCAAATAAAAATCCGGATTTCCATTTAAAAATCTAGACTTGAGTTAGAAAATAAATATGGACTCAAGTGAAGTAAAGAAGATGATTTTTGAAACAATAATCCTATTTTTGATTATTGAATAGAATTAACTAAATCAAAGGAGAATTAGTTAATTGAGTTTGAACTAAAGTCGAACCTTGAAAAGTGAAATTTGGGATTGTAAATATATATTCGAAATCGAATATAGAACTTAAATTGAAATTTTAATTCAATTGATTGATAAGTAAGTGGAAATATATTTGAAACGTGTTATATTCAAATATACAAGCGAAATAGGCAAAGAGATAGATAATGAGTTAATTAACGAGTTCGGTCAAAACGAGTGTGTGAAGTTGAAATAAATTTGACAAGTATAGACACACAGGAGACAGGTATGGGATAAAGTGATGAAGGTATATAATTAGTGTGCTCGACAAAAAGGTACATGTTTAATTCATATATGAGGTTTTATGCGCCGTATCGGCAAGCCGCTTGGCTTTTTCTTTTTCTTTTTGAAATGAGAAGATACCGGGAAGCTATTTGAAATTTCCCGATGCTCCCGATACAGGGGAGGTTATGGCGAATTTTTCCGGGAATTTAAGGAGTTAGAATATTTTTAAGAAATTTGACAATTAGAAATCTATATATCGATATATATAGAATTCGATAAGGAAACGAAAACAAAAATAGCGTAAAGGGCCAAGATTGATTATTGAAATATTTGGGTAACAAATATTGTTAAGGAAATGGAAAGGAGATTTAATTAATGAATATTAATTAAAGAGCCCAGTGATTTGTTTGATATGTTGGATGAACACTTGTTTTTATTCGATAGTTAAATCACAGACTATCGAAGTTTTGACCATCGTTGTCAATATGGAGAGACCGGTTGGATTATTATCCGAAGAACCACTCCGTATCGGCATAAGCGTTGCGAACCAAGTATGCTGAATATATTGAAGACGGAGTGAAGTGCAAGGGCTTTTTCTATTAATAGAAATAGTGCCTTCGGTTTCGTTCAATCCCAGAACGAACGTAAATGGACGAATGTCTGACAGAGTATTTCCAATGATCAAATGGGTTGGTCTGTATGGATGTATATGGTGGCAGCGGATTTATCCCTTAGCATAATATCCAGAATATTTGTGCAAACTCAACTAGTGATTAACGGATCTGACAATGTGGCATTCAAAGTGATTGTGCTATCAATGAATGGTAAGTATTCGTAGCCTCAGGCCTCAACAACCGGGAAAGGACAAAAATCGGGCAGGCAGCATGGCTATGTGGGTCGCACCCATTAGGGTGTATAATCACCTATCTAGAGAAATTCCTTTTGTTTCTAAATCTATCGATTCTGCCCATTCGGGAACGGTGGTTTGAGTCCAACCGTTGGTGATATACATTCGATACACTCAAGCGAAATGAGTGGTCGGTCATGTGTGGGCCGGTTTGCAAGATGTTCTTGTTGAACCCAGTGTATTCCTCTCTAGAGATACACAGTCGGAAGGTGGTTCCATACCTTGTCATGTTGGAAATCCAATCTCCAATAAGCGCCATGCGGTTTTTGGTTTTATGCTATATATGTGGAGCGTGAGATGCAAGCGTTCTGCTATTTGGTTATTTACTTGATGTAGACATTATTATAATATCACTGGATTTTCGTATCAAAGTGTTTTGGGTTATAGTAAGGTAAAAACCGTCCGTGTTTATGTGTGGGCTGGTCTTACTATTATCTTTTCTTTTGAAAAGATTTTTAAAGTTAAACAAGTGGTTGGAGTTTACTCACACCAGTCCCATGACTGACCCAGAGTTTGTTTTGTTTTATTTTCCTAAACTCTTGGGTGCCCAAATTTGTACGGGCAGTCAAGTGTTTCAGGCTTTTACAGATACACTTGGAGGAGCTTGAAGCTGGAGGCTTCAACGTTAGTTATTTAGAGTTACTTCCGCTGAATCAAATGTTATGTACTCTGATGATGGTATGTATATATGTACAAAACAGATTGTATTTCAAAGCTTATGTTATATAATATATTTTATTCGTTCCGCTGTGAGTTGTGATCTTCGTTTTTCTTCTATTCTAATATTTCTTTCTTTCTATTTCTCATCCTCTAACTTCTTTCTAATAATGAGTCGTATTTCTGTGCAATTTGAGTTGGACGTGTGGTATTTTTAGTCAACTCAGATAGCACGGATTTGCGGGCCTTTACAAGTTGCTTCTATTCCAATTATTTGAATTAGTACACTAATTTACATACTATTTTAAATATTATGTCTGGTTTCAATATCAAGATAAGCGAATTTGGTTTATTTTTAATACTACATGCTGATGCTAGAATGTATGTTCAAAAAGCTTCCATTTTGCTACAATCTATTAATGAGTGAATTAATAATAAGTGTGAGAAATATTAAAAGTAACAAGTGGAAATATTAATAGTAACATGTAGATATACTTCAGATCACTTAAAAGGATAAGAAAAGTAAAAAACAAAAAAAAGGTCAAAATATGTTATATTTACTTCACCGTAACATGTAAAATTGTCAAGTTCATGTATTTGTTTCATTATATATATCCTACTCAACGCCCAAAACTTTGTTATCATTACATGAAATAAAACAATAAACCCCCATTCTTAGTAAAATCTTTGGGTTTTGTCTGCCTATTGTAGATAAATAAATAAAAAATTGAAACGGTTTGTTTGGAGTGTGGTAATTTATCTTTTTATAGAGAAATTGAAGACGACGGCGCATACATCGGAGAGTTTTCTGAGATTTGAATGCAAACAATATGATTATTTTAAGAAAAGAGAACATGGAAGGTGAAGGTATATTAGAAATAAAAAAGTTGTATATTGTATGTAGATTTGGTTTTGATCGCGCTACCATTCGATGGATTAGTATCAGTTTTAGGTAGTTTGATTTACTTGTTGATTGCTCATATGGTCCTTTCTCTTTTTAGCTAGTGCCTAAGATATATTACAACAAATTGTTTTTCTAGATGATTCCATTATCCAAATTAAAGTGATTTAATTTTTAAAAGAAGTACCTTGTTGGAATCTGTATAGATTTTGTGGATAGAATGTAACTTTTTTAATTGTGTACCCAGAAGACAGCGACCACAATGAATTATGGAATGAACGCATTAGCCCTCTTGTTTCCATACCTCGGATTGGTGAGAGAGCGTTTTATTTTCCTCAAGGACAGTTGAAAAGGCATGTACTTGATTCTTTTTCAGTTATTAGTATTATTATTATGATTCCAAATTGTCAATTTGTATGTTTAGGGTTCATTTAAACTATAATTTTAAAATCATAATTACCATAGACTGAAGTTGACATTGGTTCGGACAACAATGCACAGTTTCCTAACTATAATCTGCCATCCAAAATACTATATGAAATAGTGAAGTATGATCTTAAGGTTTGTTTATCGGTTCCATTCTTCAAATAAGCGCTTTTTTCTAGTGATATTATTCTTAATATATGTCGTGGTCTGATGATAGCCATAATTTTATAGACTGAAAAAGAAATAGATGAGTTGTTTGCTGATATAATATTACTACCCATATTCGAGGTTATTATTTAATGAGTTTTTATAGTTTTATATGTATTTTTGGGTAGAACTATGATTGTTTTATTACTAAATTTAAAGAAGAGCTTTAGAATCGAATTGGAAAGAAGGAAAGTGGTAATTCCGAGAGAACCTAGGGCATCATCATTTTGCAAGATTCTAATGTCTTCAGATACAAATGGGAATCCACGAGTCATCATTTTCAAGAGAAATGCAGATGTATGCTTTCCTAGATTGGTTTGATTAAGATATCAGTTAATTAAATATTTTAGTTCCAACACGCAAGATTACCTTTGTTGTAATTACATTTCCTAAATATCCATAGATGCAATCCAACTACAATTAGAATCCGTGTTATTTGGTTAATTTCCCATGTCAGTTATTTTTGGATGTTTCAGTACCGATTATCCAAATGTGTCATTGTTTGCTCTATTTTTGTCAATAAATAAATGTGTTGTAACTTTGTTTTTGTATATATAGATTTTTTTTGCAATCCCTCCTGGAAAAGAGCTTGTGGCAAAGGGCCTACATTTGAATGAGTGGACATTTTGCCATGTTTATTTAGGTATTTATGATATTTTAAAGAATATGTAGACTTATCAAGTTTTTAAATTTTATATTAAATATGTTCATATCATTTCTTCATTTGTCTATGAACAAAAATAATTATGTGTTTCTTACTATTATTTTCAAAACTACTACTTCTTTATCATGTTCATGGAGAGGTTAGTTACCGACTAAAAATTTATTATTCCGAAATTTAAGCATAATTATTTTTGATAAAATACATGATGATTTAACTTTCTTCTTTCGTATTAGGCAAACACAAAAGCCATATACTCATTGTTACTGACTGGAAAAAATTCATGAAAGAAAAAAGATTTGTTCCAGGCAATGCTTGCATTTTTATTAGGTAATACTTGCTCCCTATACAAATATCTGAAAGTTGTCCGATTGTGAATTTATAATCTTATCTGTAACTTTCTCAGAGGAAGAGACGGTGGCTTATATATATCAGGTCACCATGCAAAAAGGCTCGGCAACTCTGTAATGCCTAGAATTGTGTCTGTATGGGGCATGAAGATAATGGTTATGTTGGTTTTGTTTATAATTGTTAGATCCAATACTTCCAGCTATACAGTTCCATATTGGTGGAACATGGAGTCATTAAAAAACAATTCAGTGAATACAATATATATGATGAAGTTTGAAGGAAATCAACTTCAAACAATTTCCAAGAATAATGGTAAATGAATTTTTGAACCATGATTAATATTTAAAACTTCTATCAATGTTTTAAAATTTTAACTTCTTTTAAAATGTAGTTCTACATGTGTTGCTGCTAAATCTGAAGATTTAGAATCCAGGGTGTGACCTGGTTCCTTGTGTAAGTGCCTAAAGGTTATCAAAATTTTCTTTGTGCCGACTTCATAATATTGTACTATTAGATATGATGCAAAAGTGTACATTAGTGTGAAACAATTGGTCTCTAAGCCAAATAATTTGGTTTTAGTATTTCTTTAGGTATGTAATATAATAGAGATAAAAAAACTTAGGGAACATGAATCATGTTTTACAGATTAACTGGGCTGACAGTGGGAGGTATGAGGGGCCAAAGAGGGTTTCACCTTTAGATCTGTTAACATTGCCAACCTAGGCGGGAGATTCATTGCAACACAATACTAAAACAATTAAACTATTCGGTTCTAACATTATTCAATGTGCAACCACTATGAATAATACTTCAACTGATTTTGCGTTTGGAGCTCTACCAAGTAACAGATTACATCAGGAGCTTCAATGATCTGATGTCTCAAACAGGGGGCTGAGAAGCAGTTTACAGGAAATAAAATGGAATGTTAAAGTCATGATGAAATTAATTGTTATCTTTTTTTTTTTTTGAAATTGTTGTTTGAGTTGTTAAAACTGTTGTTCTTTTTTTTTGCCTAGTATTGTTAGGATAATATCTATTAAAATCAAATGACATTTCTAGTTTATTTTGAATCTTTTATGTGTTGTGCTTGCTGCATTGGTTTTGGGGTATCATTCTAATTGATATGACTGCATATGTCCATGATTCTTGCAGTGGTCGTGTAATGTTCTTCAAACTTTCTTAATGTCTAAAGGATTTATTTTTTATCCATCTCGAAGGTCAGGTTGTTAAATTGAAATCATGTCCTGGAATTTATGGTGTCTGTTTAAGATAACTTGCAAGCCTAGCATTTTATACAGATGGTATTTTAATTGAAATAGAACTAGTTTGCACCTGGAGATGCTAACCTCACGTATATTTAGCCTCTTGAAATCCATCTGTTTAGTCAAATTCCGCACTATTTTATATTTTCATATTCCGGATATTGTGGCAACAATAACGTTGCAGGAGTAGCAAAAGCGGTGAAAATTTTGACTTGCAGTGTAGAGATAGATGAAAACAATGAAAAATTTCACTTGCGGTGCAGAGATAGATAGTAGGCCATCCTCTTAATTTTCCTCTTGAATTTTTGTTCCCTTTCTCTATCTCCACCCTTTATGTTCATTTCAAATATTAAAAATTAATTAAATGTAATTATAATCCCCCAAAAACCGTGTTACCACTTGAAATTTGATATTCTGCTATTTAGTTTGTGTCATGAATTTAACTCAAGGGTGCGCTTTATCTATAGTTGTCCTTTTTCCAAGCTTGAAAAATTAGTACTGCAAAAGATAAAAGCACAACTCATTATCTTCAAGCATTCTATATTTTCTTGGGTGTTTTACTGGCTAATATGGATCCACATGAACCAAGATATTATCCCTTTTGTCCCTAAATGAATGTAGGGAAGTAAAACTATGAACCAGTTCCATGTGTCTATTTTTTTATTCTAAAATAATTCTTTATGTTTTTTTCATTCAACTTAAAATTTCAAGTGAATCTATTCTTGGTTATAGTATGACAGTATATTATCATTTACATACATGCATATGCCGATAATTAATTGTGTATATGGTTTTAATTATCATATAACAATTTTGAACCTATATTTACATGAACAAGCTGATTAATATATATATAGTATATGCATATATGCAATTCATGACATATATTCTGCTCTTAATAAATTCCATAAATTTTATATTTCTAAATATATGTACACGATCTCGAGTATATATAGCTTCGAGCATATAAACCCCAAGCTTTGAATAAAATGTTTTTGTAGTATACACTTGAACCCTAAACAATTTAACGATTTTATAAAGATGTAAAGTTCCTATGTTTTTCATTAGCATGCTAATTTTTATTGACATTCTATGCAAGCACTCATGATTATCAATACGCATTTATATAATCTATCTTATAGTATTACATATTTTATAGTGAAAATTTAGAATGTTTATATATATATATATATGTTGTTTTGAGTATAAGGGGTTGCTTTAAGCATGAAACCATCTTAAACACAAGCAATATATTTGAAATGCATGCTCTTATACTTGGGTTAAAAAGGAAGCTGCACCATAAAATTGATGCTAAAAGATACAAATTGAGAGGTTGTTCGACATCGTAATCAAAGCAGCAGCCATTATTTGGGAATTAAGACAAAATTTGATGGCATAACAACATGTATCATTGACTGGCAATTGAAAATTATGAGAGTATATTCGATATATGCTATGTGAAAGGTATGTTACAATAAATTAAACCATATGTGTATACTAATTGGAATGGGAGTAAAGACTTTTGGCAATCGGAGTGATTGATGCTTGAATTTTGATTGATGAAATTAAATAAAGTTAGGGAAAATTATAAAAAGTTTCAAACATTATGTATTTAGATACTCAAACTAAAGTTTTCCAAGGCAATAAATTTTGAGTTGTGATGGTAAGATATTAATGATGTAAATGAGTAAGCTAGGTAAAATTGCGAGGACACAATTTCTTTAAGGGGGGAGTGTGTAACAACCCAGGATTTTCGGTACCCTAGGTTAACAAAGTATAAAAATTTGTGTAATTTTCACACAAAGAAGCATAAGAAACAAGTTAGGAAGACTAATTCGTGCAAAAATTTAAGATGGGGAAATAAAGAATTTTTTATTTATAAGAAATTGCATAGATTGAAATAAATTAAATTCAACTAGAACTATACAAAGATTTATTCCAGTACAGTTTGTCAGTTACATTTGATGGCTTAAATAAATATTGAAAATAAAAAATACTAATTAACAATAATTATTTAAGTAGAAACATTTATTTTCAATAAGAAGTGTCGTGTTTTACTAAGATAATTAGTAATTTGTAAATTTGTATATGGAGAATGTAATTTGTTGAAATAATAAAATAAATAAGATATGTGTTTAAAAAGCCACGCTTGAAAATTTACTGTATGTGCTTATGTGAAAATCTTGTGTTGAAATATTTTAATGTCATAAATGCTATGAATTGGTGACTTATTGTGAAAGTGGAAAATTATTGCAAAATGTGCCTTTGAATTTAAGAATGTTGTAAATAACTATATATAAAAGCGAAAATGTTAATTGGAACTTAACATTTTGTATGTTGAAATATTCAAATACGTTTTTGTGTTATTTTTTCGAGGAATTAGAATTAATCTGAATAAAAACTTAAGAGATATAGGTATTGTTTAACTAAGATGCATAATGTACGTTTCTGTAAATGTAAGGCTTTTACAAAAGTTGTAATAAAAATGATGTTAAAGTATGTATGTATGTATGTATGTATATATATATATATATGTATATATATATATATGAATGTGTGTGTGTGTGTGGGCATTATGTAAATTAGACACAATATGCCAACATAGTGTGGCACAGTGGAAAGATGTGGTATTGTCTAGTAAGAGGTTGTGAGTTCGAGGCTTTCACTGACCACCATGTTGGCATATTAACCAATTTTCATAAAAAGAAAAAGACACAATACTCATGTATTTATTTGTCAAAATGGGTTTAAATTAGGTTAATAATGTTTAAATTATGTGTGTTAGGGCCTAACAAGCCTAAAAATATAAAATAATTGAGTTAATAAGACTGATTTGAGCCATTACCTAATTTAATTAAGAAGGAAAATATCTGAAAGGGGAGATACACGTACCCTTTTTCCCTCTTAAATTCTTCCTAAACTCCTCCTTATTCTTTCTAAGAAATAGGAAATCTCTAAAGGAAAGAAGAAACTCCTCCTACAAACCCTTGCAAAAGCCAAGATTCAAAAATAAATTAAGGAAAAGTTTCGACATCCTTATCTTATCAACAAGCCAAGATTCAACAGGAACCTATCAATCAATCTTTGGAAACTCAGGAAGAGGAGTTAAAGTAAGTTTTAGAGTCTTTGCATGTTTGAAATCCTCACCAAGCTGTCAAAAGATAAATCCATTCAAGTCCATGCAAGGTGAGTTGTTACATTCATTCCTTCTAGCTTAAACCCTTCCTCATAGTTGTTTGTTGAATTTTTCTTAGGCTTATGTTTGATGATACGTTACTAGTAACTTGATTTGGTTTCGGTATCATGCTAGTCTCCAAACCTTGTTCGCTTCGAACTTGAGCCTTTAAAGGTCTCACATTTCATGTTAATTTCGCATGATTATTATTCTAGTGTGTTTCCAAAGTGATGATCTTTAATTCTGTAAATTTTCACTATGAAGTTCCAAGCACAGCATAGCCAATACATGGACTAAAAATCAGTACGTCATAGACAAGATACCTGTAGCATGTGTCTTATGTCGACACATGTGGCGACACAGGTACACTACAACAAAAGTATAATTTTACAACTACCAAAAACAGTTGTAATAGGTCTATTACAACTGACACTTGCCAGTCCTTATATCCGCAGTTGTAATAGTGCCTAACTATTTTACAACTGTTTTGGACAGTTGTAAAAAGTACTTTTTACAACTATATTTGGAAGTTGTAAAAGATATACTCACAGCTGTTTTTGGAATTTGGATTGGTTTTTAGGCACAAGGACAAACTTAACAAAAAAATTATTCATAAGAACAAGAGGATAAAATTTTAACCATAAGGACACTTCTTAGTGTAAAGGGAGGAATTCAGGGGCCCACTATCGTTTCATACTTTACACTAAAGTTTGTCCTTATGGTTGAACTTTTTGCCCCTTGTTCTTATGGATTTTTTTTTGTTAACTTTGTCCTTCACACTATTTTCCTATTTGCAAAATACCTTATTACAATTGCTTTCAGCCCTTGTTAAAAACTTTTTGACAAGTACTATTTGCTGTTGTAGCAAATTTTATCACAACAGTCGATAGTTGTTGTTATATAACCCTTTTGCAACTACTTTTAGCAGTTGCAAAATACTTATTTACAACTGTCTATAATAACTATAATAAACATTTTAACAACTCTTTTAATCAGTTATGTTAACAATTTACAACTGTTTCAAATTGTAATAGAATATACTACAATAGATAATGCAGTTGCAACAATTATTTCTATAACTAAGACATACAATTAAAATTTATTTCTTGACAACTTCTGTTAGCCGTAAATTTCATGATAATACAATTAAAACCAATATTTCATCAATAGAAACCACAACCATTTAAGTTACATGAAACAACATGAACCATTCACAATCTTCCCAATTATGTCCAATAGTATAGATATTTGAAGCAGACTTACATTTAGTAGCATCAGGATCTGCTACCGAATCAACCCAAACCTTCCAAGCATCAGCTCTTAATGCTACTTGGTGCACTAAAATAATAAAATTAGTAGATGCATTTATTTCTTTTGCGACAACATTCCTTTGCCAACCTAATAATTTGTACTTTCTAAACTGATCCTAAACTTGTATATTATCACTACTAGTGATGTTGTTGCTATGTTGATATGCATACAAAAACCAAAACAATTAAATTTAAATTAAAGATATACATTTTCATTATTGTTTTAACGAGGATTCTAAACTCAGTGATAATGTTACAGTAATCACAAGAACTATAAAAGAAATAGATAATACCATATGCATAGTTTCACAGCCCTATGATGCGAGTTGCAGAAAAAAGTATACACTCAAGGGTTGTATTTTGTAAACACAAACATGGAAAGTAAATGGCAAGAGGGTAGCTAAATTCATAAGAAAGGTGATTTGGTTTCAGCAAGTGGGAAAGGAACGTGAGGGTTAATGGCTAAATTCATACTGTTTTTTATATGCAATGGGTTTTGTATTACTTCTTTATTCCTTTATTTACAAGTTCATATTTTTTTTAGGTAGACTTCTCATTCCAGTTTAATGTTACTGGTTTTATGTAAATTGCTCATCCCAGTCAAAAAACATACTTTATATAGCCAATATATGTTCAGCTTAACTACAATTTGGCTAATGTTATGCACAACATGTGTAACCCCATTAAGGTATATATATATCCCTGTGAACATGTTTTAATGAATATATTTTCGAAATGGGATAATATGCAAAATTTCTTACTGTAGCCACTTCATTAAAATCTTTTTGTTATTGTTTTCTTAGTGAATAGTCTTTATTCTTTTAGCATGTTCCACATACTTGCTTTTCCTATAGTGTTTTTTTATACAATATGCACAAATACACATGTTTTTATGAACATGGTTACGAACTAGCATGGATTTTGGAATAGAATACTTGTAAATTTACTGGAATCCTGCAAAGATCAGTCAACTGCTGCACATTCTTGGGTATTCAATGACCATTCAACATAACCATTAAGTAACAGTGTGACAAAAACCATTGGTTTTGTTATAACATAGACTTACATGATATTTAATTCCCAAAGCATCAACTGGCATTAAATAGCAAGTTACAAATATATTATACCAATTTACCACGATAGTAAGCAGGATTCAAAATATATATTAAACGGTGGTTTGTGTAAAACATGCTTACTAAGTTACAAACATATTGCTTGGAAAATTAGAAGCAAAGACATGTTATACTCATAATACTTAAAATTTAGGTTTTTTATATGTCATGTTTCAGCTATTAGGTTTGTCATACCGGTATGTAAAAATATTTAAAATTGAGGTATTTTACCTATTTCGTGTTGAGATATGGTTTTAGATCAGTTGGATTTGTAAGAATGTACAAAATGTAATTTACAATCTTTTTCAATGAAGGAGATGTCAGTAAAATTACCATAGTCTGATACAAAAATATATATTAGCAGTCTCCTATGCTTTATTATTTCTTCTTTGCATTATTTTGAAAATCGAAAGAGAAACAATATATGTATATATATATATATATATAGTCGAAACAAAACAATCGCAAATTTTTAGCAATCGATAAAGAAAAATTAAGGGTTATAACTTATACCCCATATTTCTCATAATTGGTTTCCTTCCATGGTATAGCTACCAAAAAGATAATATCTATAACCATGAGATTTGAACAGAAATTTGCTAGTAATTTAATATTATGGTAAGCTACAAGGATATTACTTGCAATGAATGACTTCCAAGTATAAAATTTTACTCATCAAATCAGGATAAATACAAGTACTAATCCAGATAGTCTTTGTAGAAGAACAAAAGCTTAATTATATTGTCAATTTTATCACTTACATTGTAAAACTTTAGAAACAACGAGAACTTTCCCAAATCCACATTGATTAAACTAATATTATTAAGTATGGTTGAATCACGACTATTCAATTATAACTTTTATCAGTTGGTCGAGGTAGTAACATTTTGTTTTCTTGCACTTGTATTTTTTCTGTAGTTTTGTTTTAAAACTTGTTTAATAACCCGGAAATCTGAGCCAATTTAAAAATTTTATTTTGGCAATTTTAGTGAATTTTGAATAGTTAAAATGAATTATTTTAAATAATAACGACGAGAAATTTATTTTGAATAGGATTAGAACGGAAATATTTATATAGATTGTCGTTAGAATATAAATATTTATTTTAAATTATAAAAGAAATTGAAAATGGCGCGGTAGTTTGAAAATTTGATTTCAAAGTTCAAATGAATGTACAGGATTCAAAATAAACCGTATTTTAGCGAAACAAAAAATATTTGAATCTATTTGAAAATATCTTTCCAACGAATCCGAAAAATTGAAATTTCATAGCGGGAATAAAAAGTTATGCCAAGTTGAAAATTCAAAATAGTCGCCATGGAATTTCGGCCCTTAAAATGGAAATTTTGAAAAACAACCTCGGTTTTCGACGTAACCACTTTTATTGGATCCGTGATATCAGGTTATTGCTAGGTTTCAAAATCCGTAATTTTCCGAATCAATATGTGAGCTTGGCAAAGAAAAACGTGTTTTGACGGTTTTAGTCAATTTGACTCGACCAGAAAATGGCCATTTTTCAAACGGTCTTCAAACTTGACGAAATAGTTTCTTTAGAACCGCATCGTCAATGCGAAGCTAGAAATAATTTTTCTGGAATTTTCTGAATCAATTTGTGTCCCCAGTAAATTGAAATGTACGTTTAAAATTGAATATATAGATTTAAATTTTAATTTAAAGAGAAACTGATCGAAATGATCGAATTGGCTAGCGGGACATATCTCATTGTGTTTGGTATGGGGTAATTAGCTAGAGGCGACAGTCGTTGGGCTCGAATTAGAGTTCGTATGGATAAACTTGTATTTTTGAAACTAAAATAATTGAAATATAATATATTATAAAACCCTAGAGAAAGACCTAACCCTAAGCCACAATACACAGCTGCCGTCGTTCAAATTCAAGGGCCTTCCTTGGCCGATTCTTTCTCTTCCAAATCCTCCAAATTTCATTTGATTTTTTTCATGGTTACAAAGCAAATTCTGATGAGTTTCTCGAAGGCTATCAATCCATACCCATTTGGTATGTTCTTGTGGTGTATCCACTACGATTTTAGTCCACAAAAGTGCCGCAGTCGGTCTCGTTTTTCGCACCGCACATGCATGCGAGTTTGCCAGGGCGCCGACGATGGATGGCTCCCTCCTAGGCGCACGGCGTGGGGGCGTCCGATCAAGTCCAGTCTCGTTGAGGTGGCGGATTTTTGGAGCCCTAGTTTTGAAAGGGGGTGCGGTTTTCACAGGGCAAAGAAGAAGAGGGTTTTGAACAGAACAAAAATGATATACTGCGTTTTTCCTGTTTATTTAATTTAGAAATTGTTTAAATTTCTGTTTTTATAAAAATAAAATTTGCATTGCTTAATAAAATAAATATATATAATAGAATTTGATTAGAAAATAGAGTTTTAAAAAGATTATTTTTTTTCAAAACAAAAAGGTATAGATCTTAAATATATAAAAGCGTTGTCTTTAAATTAATAAATAAGCATTGTTTAAATTTAAATATATAAGGATTGTTTTTAAAATAGAAATAGTGAAAATAAAAATGTAATTCATATAAAAAATTTGAATTGTTTTTCGAAGTAAAATTTGAATTGTTTTTCGAAGTAAAATTTGAATTGTTTTTCGAAGTAAAACTTGAATTGTTTTACGAAGTAAAATTTGAAAATATAAACATCTTTGATTTGAAAATATAAATGTTATTGTTTTAAAAAGAGAATTTTGACATATATTACTTGAAAATAAAAATATGATTTTTATATACATATACCACAGGATAAAAAAAGGATTTTTAAATAGAACTGGCATTATTAAAAATATGATTTTTAATATAGATTTCGTGAATCAGATTGCATTGGAATTTCGGACAAAAATCCAAACTGTTCAGAAATTCAGAAAGAATGGCGAAGTGGAAACCAAAGGTGAGAACTTCTCACTTTTAATTTATTTTTCTAGTTGAAATATATACTAGGATGCAGACGGTGCTTAGCAGTACCCAACACCCGTCGTCCACAGACCATGGATGACTTATTTGATTGATTGATCTGTTGTGAAAATTGATTGTGTAATGTGGATTGAATAAATATTTTACAGTTAAAAATATAATTTTAAACATGTATATAAAATAAACACTTATAAACAAATCGGATGATTTGTTTATATACACACATTTGACTGATATTGATTGGGACGATAAATTTTTACACATCGCCCAACTGCACAAATAAGACCTGTGTTTGATTGTTTGAAACCTCACACGGTTATTGGGATGAAATTAGGCGTACGCTAATCCCAATAATTAGTTGTATGTCGATCGATTGATTGACAAGCTGTTATAAGCATTAAATATTTATATTTAATGCTTATACAGTGTAGAATGCACTCTGGATGATGGATTGCTGTTTTTATTGTTGTTATACACATTGGTTGTGTGAAATCCATATAATCGGATTATATGGTAATTGACTGTGTCTGATTCCAGTTTAGAATTATCGAATATTTTAAAATAATATTTAGTGAATATTGAAAGGTGAAGCCGTGTTAAGTAGTTAAATGCCATTTTAACACGAATGGGAGTTTTGTCGATTTTATTCATTTTACAATGAATATCGAAAGTGATTTCAAAATCAGATGTTTTGATATGATTTGAAATTAGAATTAAATTGAATAGAAATGAAATTCGAATTAAATTGAAGAGAATTGAAATTCGAATTAAATTGAAAAGATTTGAAATTCAAATTAAATTGAATAGAATTGAAATTCGAATTAAATTGAAAAGAATTGAAATTCGAATTAAATTGAAAAGAAATGAAATTCGAATTAAATTGAAATGAATTGAAATTCGAATTAAATTGAAATAATTTGAATTTCGAATTAAATTGAAATAGAATTGAAATTCAAATTAAATTGAAACAGAATTGAAATCGTTTTGAATTGAATTTAAAATGGAACGAAATTGAATTGAAATCGATTTGAAATGAATCTAAAATGAATTTATATTAGAAAAATCAATTTTGATTTTAATTTGAGATGGAAGTTGAAATCGATTTGAAAATGAATTTAAAATGATTTATAAAATATGTTTTAAATGGAAATCGATGAAATATATATTATATATATAATATAATGGCCTGAATAGAACGCGCCGGGCTGCGGCCGTTCGCGAATTTCTACCATTGACTTCGAGTGGACATTACGAGAGATCTGACCATCGGATTCTCCTAAAACCGGAACCGTTGGGTTCGTATCGAAAAGATCTTTCTAACGAATAAAAGAAATTAGAAATCTAACGTTGGATTTGGAATTATATCCAAATCAAATTTGGAAAAGGTCGCTGTAAGTGCAACTCGATGGCCGTTGATGGAAATCGACTGTACGTGCCTTGATAAAATTATTAAAAATATCAATAATTAGTGTAAAATCATAAGAAATGATTTGGAAAGAATTGGGATAAAAACTCCATATTTGAAAAGATAAAAATAGATTTTTATTGAAATGAACTAGTTTTGAACTAGAATTATAATCACCTTTATTTTTAGAAATAAATAAAGTGGATTTGAAATGGTATTGAAAATAACCAGAATTTCCAATATATAAATTGGAAATGGGTTTGAATTGAAATTATCTTCGGAATATTTTGATATTGAATTTCATGATTATACAGATATTGTTATGGAAATTTGAAAGATACATTTATAACATTATTTCCAATACGATATTTGTTGGTTGTAGTATTTGATATTGAATATAAGCCGATATATTTTCTATTCAAAGCCTTGTATTTAATATCAAATAGGATTTGGGTTTGTCGTGAATGGTGTCTTCATTAACACTGTTCTTAAACCCAGTTGAGAAAAAGATTAAATCTTTTTATTTAGATTTAATGAAGTATACCAATTAAATGATATTTAATTGGAATTGAATTGGAATTGATTTTTGGGTTTATCGTGAACCGTGTTTTAAATGACATTGGTTCTTTAACCCAGTTAAAGATAGGATTTATTTCCTGAATTTGAATAATCATTAAGTAATGATTTTGGAAATTAAAACTGAATTAGTCTTTTAATGAATCTTTAATTAGTTTGAAAAGTGAATTTGAGAATTAAAATTATCAGATTCAAGAAATGATCGAGAATGGAGTACCACCAGTTTTACTCCAGGCGATAGTTAAATCTTTAATTAAATCTGAACGTGAAATGGTAATTGAATTTACCGATAACGCCGTGGTGTTAGATATGAAGTATTACCAGTTTTACTTCATGGGATGAATAGGTTGGGATTGGGAAAATTAAAACAAATGACTACTTCGGTAAGGTTCGCTAATCCCGACTAGTTTGGATAAACCATAATTTGGTTTGAATTGATATTCAAAGGAAGATTAAAGAACAAATTTAAAGAATTTATCTTTGATAAAATTAATGGGAACCTTTCCCTATAGAATTTATCTTTGATAAAATTAATGGGAACCTTTCCCTATAGATGTGAATATTTGAATAAAAGAATATTCTGAATTGGAATGAGGCGTATGTTGTGTTTGTGTAACATTTGTTTATTATATACACGAGTTATTCAAAAAGACCGGGTTTATCCCATTCTGAATAACTGATTCGACGAGGTGTCGAGGATGAAGATGGTGGTCGAAGACCAGAGGTCTTCACATCATTTGGATAATTGCTGATGATCTTGATTGGGATGTACACCCAAGAGGAGGGAATCAGTTGGTGATCATCCAGACGTACTTGGTGATCGATGGATATGCGAGGAATAAGGTTCCTCCGGTTTCGTTCAGACCCAAAACGGACTAGTAAATGGATGTGTGTCTGACATCGGATTTCATTCTTTGTGATTGATATCGGTTGCATAGCGTGAATGCCTGTGTGGCATGCTGAGATGCAGATGATCAAGGCTTCTGTTGAAAAGCAGAGTCTTGTGGTTGATGATCAAAGCACGGCCTTTGTGGCGTAACTTTGTGTAGCGTTAATTCGCGAGCCTCACATCCCGGTGTGAACCAGAAACGGGAGAGGACATCAGGGAGGGCATGCATTTCCTTCTAGCTAGGAGTGGTGTCAGTGTTTTACACGGCCTGACATTTTACTTATGTGGATGATGGATTGCGAGGCGCCTCGGTTAGATCGGACGATCCGGGTCCGATGGAGTCATTTGGCTCATTTACGCCCCATAGGGCGGGGAATCGCGGTGTTCAGGCATTTTAATCCACATCGGTGGACCTGCCCTGACGATCCAAGGCTTGACTGAGTACTTGCCTAAGACATGGGCTAGATTGTCTCAAAGCGGTGAGGACGATCCCTTTCCTCGGTTCACAGATGGAAATCCAACTTCCAATACGTGACTTTGCGGTTTTGATTGTATAACCTATATATGGCGACATAGTGGTATGGGGCACTTATGCCGTCTATGATTGATACTTATGATTGAAATTGTTTTGACACTATACACTTACAGTAATAATAAAAGATGAAATTTAGCGTATCAAGCATTCTTTGGCTATTATAAGGTAAAACCCTATCCTCCGGCTTGTGTTGCATTATGTGATGGGGCCTGGGTCTTATAATAGCTTCATTGTTCTTTATTTAGCATTGCGTTGTTGTTTTATGCACTGGTATTCTTGGGAGGAAACCCGTTCCGTGTTATACGGCGTTGTCCCTTGATTTACTTAACTTTAAAATAAAGATTAATAACTGTTTTAGTTCTCACACCAGTCACATGACTGACCTAGAGTTTATTGTTTTAACCTAAACTCTGGGTGCCCCTATTTCCACACGGGCAGCTAGTAGTTTTGGTTTTGCAGATTTATATTCATAGGATCCTGGTATACAGCTGGAATGATATTCGAAAAGCTTTGTATCCATATATCTCCTTCAGTTGTGTTTTGTATTACTTTCCGCTGTTATGTAATGTATTGTAATCTCGGATATTTAATGTGTAATATTGATTCATACTCTATATATTCTTGTATTTTGATGGAATTCTTGTAATTAACAATGAAATGTTCTTCTGTTTGTGTTCTGATTGGTCGCGTTCTCAAAACAATCAGGGGTTTCGAACGGTCTTGGTCGGTTTAGTGATCGATTCGGATCGAGCGAAATTCCTTGTTGTTACAACTTTTTTTTCCATTACCTCTGCATTTTCTTCTTGAGAGTTTTACATAATCAGTGAGATAAAAGGATTATTTTAACATCAACTTCTAGTTGGATTTGTGTACTTACACAATAAGGTTGGATTGCTTAATGGATCGAGTTTGGATTATGGTTAGGGAATACATAATGGATTGAGATACATAAATATAACACATTTTAAAGAATACTTAGTAAGTATCTAGTTTAGATATATACTTTTTGAAGTCCTAGGAATATTCAAACCTAGAATTTTCAGATGTGTATTTTCATATTTAGCAGGTTAAAAAAATATGGGAAAATAAAATATACATTGGTTTTGATTAAAAAAAATTACCCTTTTTTACTTGGTAAGCCAGAAGGTTTCATGATTTTGACATATATTGTTTCGAAAATATATGCAAGTTTCCAAAGGATATGTATATAAGTTTCTAAAAGTATAGCTTTAAATATATGTAATTATAAATACATAAGGTTTGTCTTAAGATTCATATGTTTTCACTATAAGTTTAGCTTTTGGATATACAATTTTACATGTAGCCTTGAATGCTGTTATAACCAAAATATGCACTTCCAAATATAAAGAAGCAAAAGATCCCGAATAGGAAGAATGAAGGGTTCGGGCAGTGAAACTCGAACCATGGAGAGAAAAGGCTTCGAATACGGCTAAGGCATTATCAAAAGTAAGCACCGAGAGCTAATACCGACAACAAAGGGATTTAGCTTGCAACTACTACTACCAAGTTCAACACTGAGATAAGCAGAAAAGAATAATCTGAAAGCAAAAGCCAGGTACATGATGAAATCGAGAGCATAAGAGAGGCATTCAGAATTATGAATAATCGACACCATCATCAAAGTAGGAACCTCAAATCCGGTATGAAGTAAGATAGCCGGCGGGGTAGTTCCGACACGAGCGGTAACCAACAAGAAGTCATCCAAAACTGGGATTCGATGAAGAGAAAGGACATGAATTCTACAAACCAAGACCCGGAAGGATGAAAGGGCTATAGGCATTAACTCTCTTAATGTCGAGACATTAAGAAACAAAAAGCATCAAAGGCATGATGTTTGAAACACAAGGAAATTGTCCGGGAGCAAGTTACCGAGACCCAAGTCGGACGATCATCGAGAGACCACTTTAGCAAAACACCGGAAGCACCTTCCGAAAAGCCAAAAAATACTTCAGGGATTTACTGAAAGGCAAGTCAAAGCCTTTGAGAAAGACAAGTTATCCCCACCAATCTACTTAGTGTTGATACCAGCAGGGGTAGTGGATCAGAGACCATACACTTGAAGCATGAAAACTCAACGAAGAGCCAATGATAAGACTGAAAGCTCATAACCGGAAGCTCATAACCGGAAGCCAAAGCTATCCATACCAACGGGCTTGGTATTAGTACAAAGAAGGGATAACACCAAAGAGAAGCTCCAAAGATCGAAACAAAATAAAGCTCTGAGAGGCATGTCAGGGAAACCACTCTCGAAAGCCCGAGATTGATATTCCGAAGGCAAGGAGGCATCAGTGAAGATATTCAATAAGAAGAAAGCCGACCGAGACCTCTCTGCCCGAACCAAAAGTTACAAGAGCGCACGAAACCTCATTTTAGCATTCGAGAGAGGCTTCTATTGTGATTATAACAGAAGGGGCCCCGATTTGTCTATAAACAAGACCCTAGGGGTATCATTTTGGGGGACCTTTTTCCTCATTCCCTAATCTTGATCTTATTTACTAGAGAGCAAACCTTAATTTGTAAATCGATTTGGGGATTTACTATGTAACCTCCTCTATGAATAAAATCATCAAAGCCCTTAAAGTGGGCGTAGGTTCAATCTGAACCGAAACACTATAAATTGTTGTGTTCTTTACTATCTTGCATATTATGTGATGTATTGTTGTGTTGTATAGTGCTTCTCAATTCAATCCTTTCAGTGGGTACTTGGCAATTATATTTTCCCCTCAATAAAGGCTTCCTACACAAGCTTTACCCTTAATCCTATATCACTAAGTAACCCCATTTTTCCCTTAGGTCCATTTCCTTAGACCTATCTCCGGTGTTGACAAAAAATATCTTTAATATTTTGGTGCTAGAAGTAGGGCTTGAACCTCTGATCTTCTAGTTAACATCCACATATCTAACTGTATTGTTCCGTCCTAGGTTGAACTAAGCTTTAGAGAAGCAAGATCATAGAAAGGGTCTCGGTAAGGGATTTCCTAAATTTCATTTTGCTGCTCAGAGTGTCACTGATCAAAGAGTTGATTAACCCTAAACCCCCAACCTTTCCATTAATATCTTCCTCCCTATTTCTGATACCATCCTCACCCTATATTCTATCATAACGAGATACTGATTGAAACCATTAAAATTGTTAAATTGCAAGAAATTGGGGAGCAAGTTTCTAACACATCCTCCATTATAAGAACTAACATACTATCAGCTGCCAATTCTATGAATCTAAGAGATGAGGAGCCTTCAATTTTATCTAAGGGAAAGGATGAGTAGTTAGAAGTTTTGTATTGAAGAAAGTTCAGTCCAGAGGTCTTTTGAAATGGAATCTTATCAAATGGAATTAAAGGAAAAAGCATCTCCTAGATTCGACTGCAAAGCTAGATCCTTGTCCAAGCTGCAAACCAGTTTTGTTCCACAAAGATGCAATAAAACGCCAAGAGAGGCAACCAACGTAGAAAGAGATATGCCCCTATTGTTTGAACCAATGCTGTAGTACCAGGCAACCCTCCAATTCTAACACAACCTCTAATCTTAGGTTCTGAAGATGAATGCGCCAAAAGGATCAAGGTCCTAGAACAACAATTCCTTGAAATGAAGACTTTGTGGGAGATTGCTCAATCACAAGAAATTTTAGAAATACCTATCCCATCAGATGCTAATTACAAAGAAAGCCGAGGCAACAAAGACAAAGGCCGGTACCGAGGCTCAAACACTGGGGGATCCAGTTCCAAAAGCTCAAACTGTGGAAACCTCAAGGCCTATTTTAGAGGCACAACAGGGAAGTCTATCCTAAATCTATCCGAAAGTAAGGGGAAATAATCCTTGGACAAGCATTAATAATGATAAAATAACAACAAGCTTTACTGATAAAGCCGTAAAAACAATAATACCACCATGCATGAATGTTCCAACAAGGTGCCATAGAATTACCAATCCACCATAACCAGGAATCAAGGAGTCTTCGACCTTGACAAGAAAAGCGAGCAACGAAGAAGAAATATTACTCTTGGCAACACAAATTGATACCACCAAAAGACTTATTAAAGCAGATTTGGCCCGAAGGTCCTTAGGGATAACACCTTATGAAGCAGAGTCGAGAGTAATTGCACCTCAAGTGTTCAATAGCCAGTTCAAACCCTTGTCAAATCTACAAAACAGTCCAGCTTTACAAAGGGACAACAGAATGTCAGGAGAAGCTACCAGTTCAGAGGGGAACAGAAACCTGTTACCATAAGAAGATAATAAGGAAAAAGTGAATGAAGCTCTAACTAGTATAAAGATGCCACACCTCATATATGATGGGACTACAGAGCCCGAAGAACACCTGGCTGCCTTTGAAAGCTATATGGATTTCCATAATGCTTCTGTGACTATGCGATGTCGAATGTTTTCGCTAACACTAAGCAGCTGCTAAATGGTATCGCCATCAAGGGGAATACATCCATTCTTAGGAGAAATTCCCTTATGATTTCTCTGCACAATTGTAGCCATAAGAATCCAGTAGTGGACTATCCTATTGTTATAAGCATAAAATAAGGGAAAGAGCAATCTCTAGTCAGTGACTTGAAACGATTTAATGGTGAAGCTTCGAGAGCAGAAGGTATGAGTAACCGCAATAATCTTGTCGCCATCCATTTAGGGCTGATTGAGAAAACACCTTTTTGGGAAGAGCTGTACATATGTGGATTCAAAGACTTGCCAGAATTCTACCATCGGGCGGATACATCCATTTGCATGGAAGAGTTGTATCATTCGAAAAGGAAGCTCAGTTGTTACAAGGATGAAATCTCACACTAATCAGAATCTTCTGGATGGGAAGCCCAAATTTCATGAAGACCAAAAGAAGCCAAAGGAGGAAGGACCAAGTGCCAATACCATAACCTTAAGCAAGCCTATTTCGCACATATATGCAATGATGAAGGAGAAAGTCAACTTCCCCATTCCTTTCATAGCCAGGAATTATCCAGAGCCCTTCGAAGGAAAAGAGTACTGCGAATACCATAAGACAAATAGACACAAAACAGACGAATGTAAAGTGCTGGAAGGTATAATACAGAGGATCATCCGGAAAGTACATCTAGAATAGTTCATTAAAGGTAAACTGGGAACTACTCAACAGACGCTTGATTCCAAGACAGATGCCTTCACAGCAGGAACCACTTTCATGCCTATTCCTCACAAATCCAGGTTTGCTAGCTTTTATGGTAATGATACCGGGCTTGGAAGTTGGCAGGAACCTCCGGATCTAGAATTTCCAACTCTACTCATGGGAATTGTTACTATTGCGGATCAAAGGACCATAACTCTAGTAAATGTCCAAAGTCCAATATTTGTCGCATTTACCAAACTTTGGGACATTTGACACTTTCATGTCCTGCATTTCAGAAAGTTAACTAAGTGTCGTTAAGCTCCCGGCAACACTTCTTTTGAATCGAGTATGTTGCCACTCCCACAATTGCTAAGATTTATATGAATCTTGTGTTGGCTTGTGTGTGCTTTGCATGGTTTGTATCTAGATATCCGTGCTAGGAGTCGTGTACCTATTTATGGCTTCAGCAATATTAAGATTAGTACAGGGTCTCAACCTAGGTTACCGTTTGTACCAAATCCTCGCTCTTCTTGCGATAAGGATTTATGAATAGTATTTAGAGTAGCTAGCTCTCTGAGTCTAAAATGGATGAAAAATTTCCCCCAAGTGTCATGGATGATGATATAGATGATTGAGTTGCTTTGCTTCTATACATGTTATGAGCCCTATTTAAAATCAAGGACGCTATGACATCGAAATGGTTTTCTAAAACACTTCGGCATTGCAGGTCTGGCACATAACTTTTATTTCATGCCTGATGATAGGTTTTGCATTTCATCCATAAATAACCAAGCTAAATGGTTACACGACATTTGATTAATTTCTCCTATCTACTAGCTTATAATATGGGTATAATTTCCATATCCTTTTAGATGGTCATTGATAGTTTGACCATCTACGGAACCGTGGTCCTGCTCCAAGTATTTAGGGGTTTACACTTCACACCACCATGCGAGCTGTGTGCTCATAATGACGTGATTTGTGTGCTCAACGCTGCACGAGCTATGTGCTTGGGCTATAACCAAAAAGCACGCTCTGCCTCTGCTTTGTGTGAGCACACCCTGCCTCTGTTTCAGCCAAGTATGTCCTGCCTCCGCTCTGTGTGAGTATGCCCTAACTCTACTTGTGTCATATTTTGTAGGAAGGGAACAAAAAGCTCGAAGGGAGCAATTGGAGCACGTACATCCTCTACTCAAAACTCATCCTGCAAAAGGGAACGAAAAGCTCGGAGGGAGCACTAAAAGCACGTACAACCTCTTCTTAAAGAAAAAAGCTGAAATGATCACATTAAATCCCAAAGAAATGGCTCACCAAATCAAATCAGAATTTAAGAAAGTAGCCTGCAAATCAAAGCAAAGCCCAGACAATAACTCATTAAGCCGATGGGGCGCATCTATTATATGCCAGAAGTGGATTTCTAGTCTTCTTTCAACTAACCGAATCTGGGTTTGGTTCGGGAACATCTATTAAATTACCAAAAGTGGATTTCTAGTCTTCTTTCAATCACCCGAATCTAGGCTTGGTTCGAGAACATCTGTTAAATTACCAGAAGTGGATTTCTGGTCTTCTTTCAATTACCCAAATCTGGGTTTAGTTCGGGAGCATCTATTAAATTGTCGAAAGTGGATTTCTGGTCTTCTTTCAATTACCCAGACTTGGGTTTGGTTCGGGAACATCTACTAAATTGCCAAAAGTGGATTTCTGGTCTTCTTTCAAATACTCAAATTTGAGTTTGGTTCGAGACTTCTATTACATTGCAGAAGTGGATTTCTGGTCTTTCAGCAAATACCTCAATCTGGATTAGGTTCAGGGCTTCTATTATCTACAAAGTTGGATATCTGGTCTTTTGTTAAGTGCTTGAATAGCGATTAAGATTCAAAACTCCTAACTAATACCAAAGATGAATTTGTGGGAATCTATCAACAATACCCGAGCCCGGGTTTCAAGGTTGCTAGCCGTTACCACTAAATATAGACTTCTAACCCTCTCTTGTGGGTTCCCCAAATATGGTTTTCGACAATTCTCTTCATGCCTTCAGAAGGGAAGTTCGGGATTCCCAACTTAATACCCTAATTTGGGTTAAGAAAACTTTAACCTTTATCCTTGAAAGAGGATCGATTGTCCATACCTAGAATGGTAGCTGGAATCTACTATTTCAAAACGCCTTCGGATGAAGGCCATGATTTCTTACCTTATACATGGAGTTTTTCTAAACATACATAATGCTTACTCCCAACTTCGTAGTTGCCTGGACCGTTTAAGCAATATTTGACATGTTGTTTGCAAAATATATTACCCGATATACTTATCAGAAGCAACCTTCTGATTTTCTATTACAAACACCTAAATATAGGGATACAAACTTACCATTTCACACTTCCAAGGAAAATCAGTAGAATATTTAAATAAGAAAGCTTGTGCCACCCCGCATTACTATTTTGAGTTATACAAGACTAATGTCGAAACTATTCTAATGATCCCTCAGTTACAGAGAAAACAGTGCTAGAAGCAGTGGATTTTGTCCCAAAGAACAAAAATTTCTTTATACTAGGGGGGCTAACTGTTAACACCAAAATTTGCACTGGCCAAATATAAAGAAGCAAAAGGTCCAGAACAGGAAGAATGAAGGGTTCCGGGCAGTGAAACCCGAACCATGGAGAGAAAAGGCTTCGAATACAGCTAAGGCATTATTAAAAATAAGAACCGGGAGCTAATACCAATAACTAAGGGATTCGGTTACAATTACCACTACCAAGTTCAACACCGAGACAAGCTGATGGTGAAGGGGCATCGAACCGTCACAAGTAGAAAAGAGTAATACAAAAGCAAAAGACCAGGTGCATGATGGAATCGACAACATAAGAGAGGCATTCTGAATCACGAATAATTGACACCATCATCAAAGAAGGAACCTCAAATCTGGTATGAAGAAAGACCGCCGGTAGGGTAGTTCCAACACGAGGGGTAACCAATAAGTAGTCATCCAAAACTGGACCCGTTGAAGAGAAAGCACAAGAATTCTACAAACTGAGACCCGGAAGGATGAAAGAGTTATCGACTTTAACTCGCTTAATGCCGAGACATTAAGAAACAAAAATCATCAAAGGCACGGGGTTTGAAACACAAGGAAATTGTCCTACCGAGACCCCAGTCGGACGATCATATGGAGACCACTTTTGCAAAACACCGGAAGCACCTTCTAGAAAGCTGAAACACACTTCAAGGATTTACCGAAAGGCACGTCAGAGCCTCTAAGAAATACAAGTTATCCTCACCAATCTACTTAGTGTTGATACAGATAGAGTTGGTGGATCCGAGACCATACACTTGAAGCATGAAGGCAAACTCAACGAAGAGCCAATGATAAGATCGGAAGCTCATAACCGTAAGCCAAAGCTATCCATACCAATGGGCTTGGAATCAGTACAAGGAGAGGATAATGTCAAAGAGAAGCTCCAAAGACCGAGATCAAAAGCCTATAGATAAAACTTTGAGAGGCACGTTGGGGAAACCACTCCCGAAAGCCCGAGATAGATATTCCGAAGGCAAGAAGGCACCAATGAAGACATTTAATAAGAAGAAAGGCGGCAGAGACCTCTCTGTCGAAACCGAAAGTTACAAGAGCGACCGAAACCTCATTTCAGCATCTGAGAGAGGCTTCTGCTGGGCTTATAACAGAAGGGGCCCGATTTGTCTACAAATAAGACCCTAGGGGTCTCATTTTGGGGGAGCTTTTTCCTCATTCTTCAATCTTGCTCTTACTTCCAAGAGAGAAAACCCTAACTTATAAATCAGTTTGGTGATTTTCTATGTAACATCCTCTATGAATAAAATCATCAAAGCCCTTAAAGTGGACGTAGGTTCAACCCGAACCGAACCACTATAAATTATTGTGTTCTTTACTATCTCGCATATTATGTGATAAACTGTTATGTTGTGTAGTGCTTCTCAATTCAGTCCTTTCAAAGGGTACTTGGCAATGTTATGTTTTCCCCTCAATAAAGGCTTCATACGCAAGCTTTACCCTTAATCCTAAATCACTAAGTAATCCCATTTCCCCTTTAGGTCCATTTCCTTAGACCTATCTCCGGTGTTGACGAAAAATATCATTAACAAATGCATATATGGTTCTTAAAATAAATTCATTTCGAAAAGAACAAGTTTTCAAGTAAAGACCACTTTAGATCTTATATCTTCTTTTTACTTTGAGTAACAAAATATATGCAGTTAATGTCACTCTTTATCAGAATGCATTAAGTTCCGTGAAGCGTTATAGGTAAACAGACATAGAATTTCATAAGGAAGATATAAAATAGCAGTGGAACATTAAAACTTTATTCAGAAAAATATCATGGTCAAAAAATCCAGTTACAACATGAGTTTGAAATACTGAAAACCAATTACATCAAACCAAAGTATCTGTCTTGTACTAAAACCATCAAAGTACAAAAATATAAAATAATAGTCCCCAAAAATAGCTATAACAAAGTAGACAAGTAGTCAAAGCGATACATCTAAGAAAATCCAAATCCAAGCAGAAATAGGAGAGAGTTCTAATCAAGCCTGAGTGTACTCACCCTGAGAATCTTCGCGGGAGGGGGGTGAGGGGGAAGGAAGAGAGAGAAAAGGAAACAAAACGGGTCAGACATAAAGTCTGGCAAGTCCAGTGACTTTTAGCATATAAAGAAGTAAAAGTATCGAGATAGTAAACAAACTAGATGATAGGTAATTGCAGTATGTAGCAGGTATAAACAAGATGAACAGGGTAAACTATGATTCTCAAATAATTTCTCTACACCAATACTAGTATACCGAATTAAGTATTTTTAAATTACTTAACAGAAACAGAATGATCCCAACCGAACATAATTGGTAGACTTAGGTGTTACCCCAAAAAGAAATAACGGGTACCTAAACAGGACTAGATGTACCTTAATTACTACCCCCAACGATCGGCTCTGTACCACGTAAATACCCTATGTCGGCCCCATAGTAGGGTGTACAACTTCCTAAAGTGGCAACCACCAGAAGGACACAGACCTATTTACAGGTGTTATGGCATCTTATTTTCCTAGATAGACCGGACCCATGCACGCACATGACCCCATTGGAACGCGCCATCAGAACACCCCACCCCTAAATGAACCTCTTATAATTAGCTCAGTAGCGTCCCTTGACCCCTACCTAGTGCAGGTCTCCTTTTAATACCAACATGGGTTACTGACTAATATGGGTCCAACACAACAGATGACACACGTCAAACCACTAAACTTGTGTCCCCAATCAACTAGGATTTCCACAGGTTAAGTTTTACATGGGTTAATAGTGTCCCTACAACCCCAACAGATTACATAAGTGACATACAGTTCTTTTAACATGTTCCACTTAATCTTTGAATTAAGCCTACATGTTTAACATGTTCATACACCTTATATTTCAGTTATGTTACACAGTATAAGTTATGCCCCAAACTTTACTAATATTCATAGTACAGGTTATGCCCCCAAATTAACATTCCCAATAATCCCAATTTCGTTCGTACGCATATTTCAGCGATATTGGCCTAGGCTCGATGGTAGCCTAGGCTATAAAAATAAAAAGGGAATGAGAGAGGAGAAGAACATAAATAGGCACATAGTAATAACTGAATAACAAAGTAGGTGTATAAAAAATTTCATGTCATTATAGTAGATCTGTTTAAATATAAATCAGTTTCTTAACATGCATAGGTTTAGATCCGGTTTACTAACATGTCAAGACTACTGTTAAGTATTTATGTCTAAAAGTAGCATAAACTCACAAATATGGGATCTAAAGAACAAGGAATAGTATGCTGATAATGCAGAAGAGATTCTTGTATATGCATAGGCTATCGCTATAGAAGACAGTCTAATTCAATCCAAGCTGAGGCAACATCCCCTTATCTCCATTGTTCTAGGTCTATAAAACAATATAAATGTCAACCCTTATATAGACCTTTTTTCAATGAATCTCATTCATAAACAAGTCCAGGTTTAGGAAATGAACCTAGATGGATCTGGGGTGGGTCGACCGTAGGGTCGAAACACCCTTGAGTGGGTCGACCCCCCCATCCGAGGTGGGTCGACCCAGGGGCCGACCCTAGGGTCGAAACACCCTTGAGTGGGTCGACCCCCCTAGGGCGTGGGTCGACCCCCAATGGGTCCAAATCCCGTGTTGTCTTCCCACTTTAATTTTGAACTATTTTGAATTTCTAGACTGATTTGTTTATATATATTTCTCTTATATGTATACAAACTTCAACCTTAATATAATTCTTCATACGATGTCCGTTTTAAGCAAACTCGGTGTCTATCTGAATCGGAATTCCGGTATGAACGCAATGGTATAATTCATTTTACTTAATTCCAAAAATTAAATAAATTATTCTTCATTTTATTAATATTCTTTAAAATTATGAGGTGTTACATTCTCCCTTACTTAAAGGATTTCATCCCCGAAATCTCCAGGTTAAGAAGAATGTTATTATCCTAACAACCACATCCATTTACTCATTCATCATCCACAAGCATCCATTTTTCTTAAGATTTTTCTAATGCTTTTATGAACATATGCAATAGTGTGTGTGTGTATGTCCTTACACTAATGCGAAAAATCAGGCGGTCGATTGATTCAGTTGACCTCCTTAATGCAAATTATGTACGTGCCATGTAACAAAAATGTATGTAAATAATCCTAGTATAGCATGTAAGTTCTATATTTGTTCACAATCATTCATCCAAATGCAACATCCATATGATGATACACCCATTTTCATCCATAAAAAGTCCTAATGCACACACATCCATATGCAATTTGCAAGTGATTGAGCCGATCTAGTGCCTATTTTGTGTGTTTATGTATATGCATTCATGAGCAACCACTAGCAAACACTTGCATCCACTTCCATCCATCAAACATAACATGTCCCAAACACATGTTTACACCCATTGGTTTTCTACCTAAAGGTTGAAGACTCGATCGATAGGATACATACGAATGATAGAAACAAGTACTTAAAAAAGTTTTGGATAAAGAAGTTAAGAACATACTCTTGTAAAGAAAAGGGTATGAAGCGTGAATCTTGTCCTCGTCTCCTAAGTTGCATCCTCGTCGTCTTCTCCACATTGTACTTTAATCAACTTGACCTCTCTGTTATGCAACTTCTTAACCTTTGATCCAAGCATATGGGTAGGAACTCGTCCAACTGTCCCCTCCCTTTCTACCTCTACCTCCTCAAGCATGCACGGCTCAACTAAATCTGTCGTATCGTGTAGACATTTATGCAAATGGGAAACATGGAAAACATCATGAACACCAGCCAACCTATCTGGTAATCTCACCTTATAGGCCATTTGACCTATCCTCTCTACTATGGGAAATGGCCCTACAAACCTTGGCGCCTGCAGATCCAAAGCGAACCACATTCCTCAACAGTGAAACTTTGATGAAAACCACATCTCCTACTTCAAATTCAATGTCATTACTTCTCTTGTTAGCATAGGACTTTTGCCTGCCCTGAGCTGTCTTTATCCGTCTGCGGATAAGATCAATCTTCTCTGAGGTCTCTATAATCATCTTAGGTCCAAGTAGAAGTTTATCCGCTGACTCCCACCAACAAGTCGGGGATCTACAAGATCATTCATACAATGCCTCGAAGGGTGCCATGCCAATACTAGTCTGATAACTGTTGTTGTAGGCGAACCCCACCAACGGAAGGTGCTCCTCCCAAGTTCCTCCGAAGTTTTAGATACACAGCCTCAATAGAACCTCAAGAATTCTTTTTACCGTCTCAGGTTGTCCATCAGTCTGATGGTGATATGCGTTGCTCAAACATAACTGTGTACCTAATGCCTCTCGTACACTCTTCCATAACTCACTAGTGAAGATGGGATCACAATCGCTCACTATGCTAGAAGGTACTCCATGTAGACGGACTATCTCATGAAGATAAACTAATGCTAACCATGCTACCGTTCTCTTGCTCTTAACAGGAATAAAATGAGTGCTCTTAGTAAGCCTATCTACTATAACCCAGATCCTGATATTGCCCTTCCTTGATTTAGGAAAACCATCGATGAAATCCATAGAGACTCTCTCCCACTTCCACTATGGGACCTCTAAAGGATGAAGCAAACCGCCTGGCTTCCTTTATCCAGTTTTAACTTGCTGACAAACTAAACATCGAGAGACAAACTCTGCTACATCTTTCTTTATCCCAGCCCAAAAGAAAACCCTCTTCATATCCCTACACATCTTATCACCACCCGAATGGATAGTCATCCTAGAATGATGGGCTTCCTCACAGACTATCTTCAACAGACTCCCAACTCGAGGAACACAAAGCCTTCCATCCCGTCGCAACCATCCTCTATCATCCATGGAATATCTACAGAGGTGACTAGAAGTCTCCCCTCTACCGAGCCTGTCCAAGATACCTGCTAACTGTGGGTCCTATCGATGCGAAGATCCTATTTGATCCATAGGAGTAGGTCACACCTCTAAGGATGCCAACAAACTACGTGTAAAATCCGCAGATGGCCTAAAATTGAAGGTTGATATGTACTCCAAGCTCCACCTCTCTACGAATAGAGTACTTAAAGTCATCCTCTGCCTACTCAACACGTCCCCCACCAATTACCTTGCTAGGGGTATAAGCAATCTCAAAGTTATAGGACGTCAGGAAATACATCCATCTCTGCTTTCTCAAATTGAGATACTTCTAGAGAACAGATACTTGAGAGATTTATGGTCCGTGTATAACTCGAACCTCTCTCCAAGTAGATAATGTTGCCAAGACTTAAGTGCGAACACTATAGCAGCCAATTCCAAATCGTGAGTGGGGTAGTTCTTCTCATGAATCTTCAACTGTCTACTTCCATAGCATACTACCCTTCCCTCTTGCATCAAAACGACACCGTGCCCTGTACCACATGCATCAGTATATGTTGTGAACACCTTGCTTCCATCGGGTAATGTCAAAACTGGGGCTGTTGTCAGAGCCCTCTTTAATTGCTGAAAAGCATCTTCACAATCAATACTCCAAGCAATGGTCAAATTCTTCTTCGTTAGTCTAGTGAGTGGGGCTGATACCCTTGCGAAGTCCTTAATAAACTTTCTATAGTAACCTGCTAAACCAAGAAAACTTCTCACCTCCGTTGCATTCTTTGGAACTTTCCAATCTTGAACTGCAACTACCTTTGCGGGACTCACTGCTATCCCTTCCTTAGAGACCACATGCCCTAAAAATCTTACCTCTTTTCTCTAAAAGTGGCACTAGGAGAATTTCCCCTTAAGTTGGTGTGCTCCAAGAGTCCTAAAGACCTCTCCTAAATGTAGGGTATGCTCTTCTTCATTCTTCGAGAAAATCAAGATGCCATCCACAAATACCACAACGAATTTATTCAGAAACTCCCTGAACACCCAACTCATCAGATCCACAAAATATGCAGGTGCATTCGTCAAACCGAAAGGCATGACTAACCACCCAAAGAAGCCATCTGCAGTTCTAAAAGCAGTCTTATCAATACTGTCTTTGGCCAACCTCAACGAATGAAATCCCATAGGCAAATCTAACTGCGAGAAAACATATGCGCCAACAAGCTGGTCCAACAGATCGTCAATCATCGGGAGTGGGTGCCTATTCTTCTTGGTGAGCTTATTCAACTCCCTGAAATCCACACATAGGTGAAGTGAACCCTCCGCTTTAGTTGCAAAGACGACTGGAGAACCCCATTCTGATATACTCCACCTAATAAACCCTTCTCAAGTAGCCCCCCTACTTTCTTGCTAAGCTCCCTCCTCTCTTTGGAGCCATGTGGCATACAGGTAATGCGACTGTCTTCACATTATCCGGAAATCAATCTCGTGCCTCAAAGGTAAGCCCCTAACCTCATCAAAAACATCTGGATACTCATATATTATAGGTATAGATCGCAAATCATCGACAGAAGCATCAAGTGACCCTAGGAAACTAAGAATGACAAATCCTTTGGGTCACAGGAAAGCTCGAGAGCCCTCCCACGACAAGTCGAAAGTCCAATGACCCTCTTCTCACAGTCTAGAATGGCACCATACATGGCCAGCCAATCCATCCCTAGAATCAAACTGTAGCCCATAAAACCAAGCACATATGCATCGCACTCAAATTTGATTCCCAATACAGATATCCTCAAACCCCGACAAATCATAGACAGATGATCCGCGCCCCCAATGGGGTTTGAGATAATGAGGGATCAGAAACAATACTAGTACTAAGGTGTAGAGACCCAACCTCATAATCAGATATAAAAGAGCGAGAAGCGCTAGAATCAAAAAGAGTCCTAACAGGATGATCGGAAAAAGAAGTCAAACCTTCAATGGAAACTTTTCTACCTATGTCCGGTCTGTTAGACTCGAGAGCATGCACTTGCCCTCCAGAAGGTCCCGCCCTTTGCACATATCCTTGCTTCTTCGAGCATTCCCTACTATAGTGTCCAGTTTCACCACACTGTAATAAAAATTCTTCCTTTTTCTACAATCCTTGACCAGATGACCTAAGCCTCCACAACCATGGCATTTCTTCTTATTCTGGGCTTTATCGTTCTTTCCATCTTTATTTTGCTGTTCTTTCTTGGGCTACACTTTGTTGCTTTGCATCTCCTCAGCCTTAGACTCCTTTTACTCATCTTTACCATCTTCGGGCATCAGCATTATATTAACCAGTCTCTCAAAAGTTGCACCCATCAATATTTGAGATAATGCCAATGCTTGCAGAGGTTGATTCAATCCTCTTGCAAACCTTAAAGCTTTCTTATGCGGGGTATTCACCAGCTCCAAACCAAACCTTGCCAACTGCTTGAACTTATTGACATACTCTTTAACAGACAAGCTCCCTTGCTTAAATGCCAGAAAATTTTCCATCTACATACTCTCTTCTGCCCGAGTGAGAAACTTCACCTCGAATCTCTATCGAAAATCAGCCCAACTATCCGCTGGACTTCCTTCTTGCGTCACTTCCCACCAGAATGAAACCTCATCCTTTAGCTGCCATGCGACCAACTGAATCTTCCTATGGTCATCAACCTCGAAAATCCCAAACAAATCCTCTGTCTCTTTAAGCCAATTCCATGCTTCCGCAAAGCTTTCAGTTCCACGGAATGGTTTTCCTCCCACAAGACTGAAGTCTTTGCATATCTTGGAGAAATTATCCTCTAGCGGAGGAGGAGGACAGGCGGCTGCAGCTGAGCGAGGGGCATCTGGTTGGCCTCCAGTAAGCGTTGTAGCCTCAAGATATCTATGGAACCAAGCTGGTATCTGAATGCCCTCGGGCAGGTTCGGTTTCCCAGACATGCTGAAAGGAAAAGAGAAAAGGATTCAAACAGAAAACCGAAAGATTATATGGCTTTAGGGAATATTATTTTCAAAATTAGTCTTTTCTTTGAAAATACTTTGCTTTTGAAAACAATTTTCAGAATTTTTATCCGATCTTGCAACCTTCAGCTCTGATACCAAATGTGATACCCACGTTCGTTAATGTCACTCTTTATCGAAATGCATTAAGGTCCGGTAAGCATTATAGGTAAAAAAAAACACAGAATTTCACAGGACAGATATAAAATAGTGGTGGAAATTTAAATCTTTATTCAGAAAAAACATCGGAGTCCAAAAATCCAGTTACAACATCAGTCTGAAATACTGAAAACCAATTACATCAAACCAATGTATCTACCTTGTACTAGAACTATCAGAGTACAAAAATAAATCATAGTCCCCAAAAATAGCCATAACAAAGTAAACAAGTAGTCAAAGCGATACATCTAAGCAGATCCAAATCCAAGCAGAAACATGAGAGAGTCCAAATCAAGCCTGAGTGTTTCCACCCTGAGAACCTAGTGGGGAAGGAAGAGAGAGAAAAGGAAACAAAACAAGCCAGACATAAAGTCTGGCGAGTCTAGTGACTTTAGCGTATAAAGAAATAAAAGTATCGAGATAGTAAATAAAATGGATGAGAGATAACTGCAGTATATAGCAGGTATAAACAGGATGAGCTGGATAAACTATGCTTCTCAAATACATTCTTTGCACCAATACTAGTATACATAATTAAGTATTTTTCAATTACTTAACAGAACAGAATGATCCCAACAGAACATAATTGTTAGACATAGGTGTACTTCTAGTAACGAGTTTTACCCCAAATAGAATTAACAGGTACCTAAATAGAAATAACAGAAGTTACCCCAAGCAAAAATAACAGGTACCTAAATAGGACAAGATATACCCTGATTACTACCCCCAACGATCGACTCCCTATAAAATAAATGCCATGTGTCGGCCCCATAGTAGGGTGTATTACTTCCTAAAGTGGAAGCCACTAGAAGGACGCATACCTATTTAAATGTGTAATGTTGTTTTATTTTCTCAGACAGATCGGACCTATGTATTCACATGACCTGTTTGGAATACGACATCAAAACACCCCATCCCCAAATGAACCTCTTATAATTAGCTCAGTAAGCGTGCCCTGACTCCTACCTAGTGCAAGGTCCCCTTTTAATACCAGAATGGGTTACTGACTAATATGGGTCCCACACAACAGATGACACAAGTCAAACCCCTAAACTTGTGTCCCCAATCAACTAGGATTTCCATAGGTTAAGTTTTACACAGGTTAATAGTGTCCCTACAACCCAACAAATTAACAAGTTTATTTAACTCCCAACAGAATAAACAGATTACGTAAGTGATGCAGTTTTAATAACATGTTCCACTTAATTTTTGAATTAAGCCTACATGTTTTACATGTTCATACACCCCATATTTCAGTTATATTACATAGTATAAGTTATGCCCCAAACTGTAGTCATATTCATATACAGGTTATGTCCCCAAATTACCATTCCCAATTAATCCCAATTTCGTTCTTACACATATTTCAGTGATATTAGCCTAGGCTCGAAGGTAGCCTAGGCTATAAAAATAAAAAGGGAATGAGAGAGGAAGAAGAACATAAATAGACACATAGTAATAACTGAATAACAAAATAGGTGTATAGAAAATTTCATGTCATTATAGCAAATCTATTTAAATATAAATCAGTTTCTTAACAGGCATAGGTTTAGATTCAGTTTATTAACATATCAAGATTATTGTTAAATATTTATATCTAAAAGTAACATGAACTCATAGAGATTGGATCTAAAGAACATAGAATAGTATGCTGGTATTGCAAAAGAGATTCTTGTATATGTATAGGCTGCCGTTGTAGAAGATAGTCTAATTCAATCTAAGCTGAGGCAGCATCTCTTTTTCTCCATTGTTTTAGGTGTATAAAACAATAGAAATGCCAACCCTTATATATACTTTTTCCAACGAATCTTGTTTGTAAACAAGTCCAGGTTCAAGAAATGAACCTGAATAGATCTGGGGTGGGTCGACCCTAGTGTCGACCCATCCTTGAGTGGGTCGACCCCCCTAGGGTGTGGGTCGACCACAACGGGTCCAAATCCCACTTCGTATTCCCGCTTTGATTTTGAACTATTTTGAATTTCTGGATTGATTTGTTTATATATATTTCTCTTATATGTATACAAATTTCAAACCTTAATATCTTCTTCATACGATGTTCGTTTTACGCAAACTCGGAGTCTATATGAATTGAAATTCCGAGACAAACGCAATGGTACAGTCCATTTTACTTAGTTCCCAAAATTAAATTAATTATTCTTTATTTTATTAATGTTCTTTAAAATTATGGGGTGTTACATTCTCCCCTACATAAAGGATTTTGTCCTCGAAATCTCCAAGTTAAGAAGAATGTTATTGTCCTAACAACCATATCAATCTACTCATTTATCATCCACAAGCATCCATTGTCCTTAAGATTTTTCTAATGCTTTTATGAACATATGAAATAGTGTGTGTATATGTTCTTACACTAATGCGAAAAATCAGGCGGTCGACTGATTCAGTTGACCTCCTTAATGCAATTTATGTATGTGCAATGTAACCAAAATGTATGCAAATAATCCTAGTACAGAATGCTAGTTCTATATGTGTGCACAATCATTCATCCAAATGCAACATCTATATGATGACACACCCATTTTCATCCATAAAAAAATCCTAATGTGCACACATCCATATGCAATATGTTAGTGATTGAGTCGATCTAGCGCCTAGTGTGTGTGTGTATGCATCCACAAGAAACCACTAGCAAACACTTGCATCCACTTGCATCCATCAAACATAACATGTCTCAAACATGTGTTTACACCCATTGGTTTTCTACCTCAAGGTCGAAGATTCGATTGATATGATACATACGAACGATAGAAACAAATACTTATAAAAGTTTGGAAAACAAAGTTAAGAACATACCCTTGAAAATAAAGGGTACGTAGCGCGAATCTTGTCCTCAGTTTACCAAATTGCATCCTCGTTGTCTTCTCCTCATTATACTTACATCAACCTAACCTCTCTATTATGCAACTTCTTAACCTCTGATCCAAGTATACGTGTAGGAACTCATCTAACTATCGCCTCCCTTTCATCCTCTACCTCCTCAAGCATGCTTAGCTCAACTACTTCTATCGTATTGTGTAGACATTTCCGCAAATGGGAAACGTGGAAAACATCATGAACACTAGCCAACCTCTCAGGTAATCTCACCCTATAATCCATTTTCCCTTTCCTCTCTACTATGGGAAATGGCCCTATATACCTTGGTGCTAGTTTCCCTAAAGATCCAAAGCAAACAACATTCCTTAACGGTGATACTTTGATGAAAATGATGTCTCCTACTTCAAATTCAATGTCAGACCTTCTCTTATCAGTGTGGTACTTCTGCCTATCCTGAGTTGTCTTCATGCATCTGTGGATAAGATCAATCTTCTCTGAAGTCTCTCAAATCATCTCTGGTCCAAGTAAAAGTCTATCCGTAGACTCCCACCAACAAGTCGAGGATCTATAAGGTCATCTGTACAACGCCTTGAAGGGTGTCATGCCAATGCTAGTATGATAATTATTGTTGTAGGCGAATTCGATCAATGGAAGTTGCTCCTCCCAAGTCCCTCCGAAGTCTAGGATACACAGCCTTAAAAGATCCTCAAGAATTCTATTTACCCTCTCAGTCTGTCCATCAGTCTGATGGTGATATGCTGTGCTCAAACAAAACTATGTACCTAATGCCTTTTGTAGGCTCTTCCAAAACTCACTAGTGAAGATGGGATCACAATCGCTCACTATGCTAGAAGGTACTCCATGTAGACAGATTATCTCATGAAGATAAACTGATGCCAACCATGTTGCCGTTCTCTTGCTCTTAACAGGAATAAAATGAGTGCTCTTAGTAAGCATGTCTACTATAACTCAGATGCTGGTATTGCCCTTCCTTGATCTAGGAGAACCATCGATGAAATCCATAGAGATGCTCTCCCAGTTCCACTATGGGACCTCAAAGGATGAAGCAAACCGCTAGGCTTCCTTTGTTCAGCTTTAACTTGCTAGCAAACTAAACATCGAGAGACAAACTCTGCTATATCTATCTTCATCCCAGCCTAAAAGAAAACCCTCTTCATATCCCTATACATCTTATCACCACCCAGATGGATAGTCATCCTAGAATGATGGGCTTCCTCACAGACTATCTTCAACAGACTCCCAACTCGGGGAACATAAAGCCTTCCATCCCATCGCAACCACCCTATGTAACACCCAGTGAATTCTATAACGTTAAGCTTAACAAATTAAAGTATAATTAATTCTAAATGAAAGAATTAAGGGAAATGGGTTACGCCATTGCATTCGACTCGTAATTATGCTTGAGATAGAGTCCGAGTTTGCGCGAATCGGACTCTGTATGAAGGAGTTATGACCTTCGGATGTTTCAAAACAAAATTTAAATTCAAACAGCTCAGTTTAAAATTAAAAAATCGAATTTCAGGTTCAAACTGGGCTGGGGGCGAAAATTCCCGCCTAGAAGACCAAGTCGACCATGGTGTCGACCTGGCCTCCCCAGGTCGACCACAGTGTCGACCTGGCCCCCCAGGTCGACCATAGTGTCGACCTATTTTTTTTAGACGCAACCATTATTATAACCACTGCTAGTGCTATTCCCAAAAAAAGCCTCCTCAGTTTCATATAGACAAAAAAAACCATTACAATAGTCACTGTTTTTTATTATTTTCTTATAATCAACCAAAAAGCTTGTAAAGATAAAATCAATTCTAGTTCCAGCCTTTCTCTGTATCTTCCCATTCCCACCATCCGCCGCCGCCCTCCACGTTACCACTTCCGGACCCTCCTCCCCAATCATATTCATATGGGATGTGGCAATTGTCTTGCCTTTATCGACAATTTGCTGCTTTTCAATCTCCGGCCTTTCACCTCTGTCTTCTCCTCCAAGCAGGTTCATGACTAGTCCATCTCTTTGTTGCCTACTGCCACCCTCCCCCTTGTGTGGAGGAGTATCCCAAACCACCTGCCGCTGATGCAGAAGAGTTGCCGGAACCACCTGCTCAATCTGATGCTGCTGCAGACGAGCAGCCGGAACCGCCTGCTGAAAAGCACCAGCAGCCGGAACAATCTCCTCAACCAAATACGCGCGACGAATAGCTGGAACCGCCACCTCCTCCTCAATCACTTTCACACGCTGAATAGCTGAGGACCGCTCTCCTCCAAAACCATTCCTTTCCTCGCTCCGACCGCACAATCCTTTAGACAACCCGATACCCATGATTTTTCTTTATTGATCGAATCTGGCGGCACCTGAGAGTTATGTCTGCTTGATATAGGGAAAATTACAGGGTTTTATTTTTTTTTCGGACCGTTGCTGCCTTTTTGGACGGTGGATATCGACGCCTGATTCCGCATTTGACCTATAGTCCATTGCCCTAATCGGTGACCAAGATAAAGGCCCATCAGCAAGCCTCCTGCTCTACCCAGATCCAGAGCCGCTCCTGCATCAGACTGGTGACAAGACCCACTTGAAACTCCTACCAAAACAATCTAGCACCTAATAAAAGCAATCTGTAAACAAGCAACCAACATAAGATCGGGGGGAGGGGGGAATGGAAAACAGCAGAAGATAAATAACCCACAGAAAATAAGGGTACAACATAAGACAAGAAATCCCAAGAAAATAGGCAACTTACAAAACCAAAGAGTCACCCAATGCCTCCCCTATGAGTGCCCGCTAATGGAAAAACGTCAAATGAAACAGCTAACCTCCTAGAGCAGGTACCAATGATACCTCGAAACGACCTTCCATGGAAGGCAAGGAACACATCGTTCCTAACTTTCCAAATAATGGAAGGAGGGTTCGTCAGTACATCATCAAAAATAGCATTATTCCTGGAACATCAAATGTGCCAGCATATAAGACAAGGGATCAGATGCAGGAGAATAGAACGCAAATATTTGCTTGAGACACCAGACCAACAGTGTCTTAGCAAATCCCCCATCGAGTTGGCATTACTTCGGCATCCCGTAAGGTTACCGAAGTAATTCCATACAGCACGGGCACAAGAGCCCATGATAAGAAGATGAGAGATAGATTCAGAGCATCCAGATCTGCAGCACCTGCATATGGACACGAGAAGGATACCAATACGCTGAAGATTATGGTCTATCGGTAAACCTTCATTGTAATGACCCGGATTTTGAGCGACTTTGGTTATCGACGTAAGCCCGACGTCGATAACCAAAACATCGAAAAATCCCGGTAATTAATGAAAGAAATTAGAAGGTGAGAATAGATAAGATAGAAACTTAGAATAGAAGAAGAAGAAGAACACAACATCAGAGTAACACGAACCTCACAGCGGAACGAATAAAATATAACATAACATATCTTTGAAATAACATCAGTATATGTATACAATAACACTTATCAGAGTACAACACTTACAACAACAGCGGAAATAATAATAGCTATAGAATCCTGAAGCCTCCTGCTCCAAGCTCTCCAAGTGTATCTGTAAAATCCCGACTACTTGACTGCCCGTACAAATTTAGGCACCCAAGAGTTTAGGGAAAACAACAAAATAAACTCCGGGTCAGTCATGGGACTGGTGTGAGTAAAACAATTTAATACTTGATTTAATAAAGGATATCTCACAAGACCACGCCGCATAACGGAACGGGTTTTTACCTTATGAGAATCCAAACATCTTTGCAAAACAATATCATTCTGATATTATAATAATGTCTAAGTACAAATAAATATCAGTCTAGTAGAAACGCTTGCATCTCACGTTACTACATATATAGTATACAATCAAAATCGCAAGCACGTATTGGATGATTGGATTTCCAACTATGACAAGGTATGGAACCACCTTCCGGTCAGTGTACTCTAGGAACAATACACTGGAGTTCAACAAGAACATCTTGCAACTCAGCCACACATGACCGACCACTCATTTCGCTTGAGTGTATCGAATGTATATCACCAACGGTTGGGATCAGCAACCGTTCCCGTATATATATGGGACAGCATTGATAGATTTAAGAAACAAATGAATATTCTCTAGATAGGTGATTATACACCCTACTTCGGGGCGACCGACTTAGCCATGCTGCCTGCCCGATTTCTGTCATTTACCGGTTGATGAGGCTAGAAGCTACGCTTTTTCATCACATCAGATTCACTTCGAATGCCACATTGTCAGATCCATCAGAATCACTAATTAATGTCTACAACCATACATTACGTGTTAGCTAAAAGAAGTTTCCTTCTCCGCTTCCACTCTTGGTATAGTTGAAGAAATCAATGTACGTGATCGTCTGGAAATACTATGTCAGACATCCATCTTCATTCACTTAGAAATGTCACATCGTCATACCCGCCAAATCACAAATTGACTTATCCAAAAATAACACGGGTATACAGCTAAGAGAAACGAATTCCTCCGCCACCAAACGTGAATACGTTTGAACAGATCAACTTACGCGATCCACTGGATATACTCTGTCAGACCTTCGTCCATACAAGTTGTCCTGGGACTGGACAAACCGAAGGCACTATTCTGTAAACAGGATAGCCCTTGCATTTTACTCCGTCTTCAATTATCTTTGGCATATATGATTCGCGACGCTTATGCCAATACAGAGTGGTTCTTTGGATAATAATCCAACCGGTCTCTCCATATTAACAACGTTAAAATGGTCAAAACTTCGATAGTCGGTGAGTTAACTATCAAAGAAAAACAAGTGTGCAAACAACGATATTATTCCCAGATGGAAATTATATCGAACAAACATCATTTAACATAAATCTTCTAGTTCATTTATTTACTTATCTCCTGTTTCCCTATATTCTAAATTCTTATTTTTCTTTTATCAGAAAACATTTCTGACTCTCGTTTGGAAAACATTTCCAAAACTCCTTTACGATCAAACCTTACCATTTCTTAGTTAAGAAGAAAGCCACTCAAGTTGGGGTATAATTACCTCTCAGACCTTAACTGAACAACGTTATAACTTCGAAATGGTCAAAGTTTATCTTTTAATCTTTAACAACTTCTTTACGCCTTTCTCAGATTCAATTTTACTAATCCATTTCTATATTTAAAACATTGGTTATAACGATAACGTTATAATCCCTACTTTCGAATTATCTAACTTTAAATTATAACTTCTATTCTTATTAGTGAATAATTAACCTAACACTTATTTATTTATAAATAAATAAATCCCTATTTAAACACTGGAAAGTATAAGTACTTTCCCGAATTCGATATAATCGAATTTGTCGATTAACTCTCTTCGAGAAATCTCTATTTGATTAACTCTTCTTCGAATAACCTATATTCGATTAACTCCTTCTCGAATAAACGATATTCGATAATCTCTCTTCGAATAACTAATATTCGATAACTCTTCCTTTTCAAATATCTCATATTTGAAAATCTCACTTCGATTAAACTATAATCGATAACTCCCTTCGATGAAACTAACATCGATAACTCCTTTCGATGAAACTAACATCGATAACTCCTTTCGATGAAACTAACATCGATTACTCCTTTTGATGAAACTAACATCGATAACTCCTTTCGATGAAACTAACATCGATTAATTCCTTTCGATGAACCTAACATCGATTAATTTAACTCGACGAACTGAACTTATTTACTTTACTCGATCATCTTGACTTGATAACTTAACTTGCTAACTTAACTCGATTATCTTAACTAAATCACTTGACTCAATCATCTTGACTTGATAACTTAACTTGCTAACTTAACTCGATTATCTTAACTAGATTATCTTAACTTGATTACTCATATCGAATAACTAATATTCGATTTAACTCCATTTAACTCTATTCGAATAACTACTATTCGACAACTCTATTTAACTCCATTCGAAAAAACTATATTCGACTAACTCTATTTAACTCCATTCGAACAACTATTATTCGACAACTCTATTTAACTCCATTCGAACAACTATTATTCGACAACTCTATTTTACACCATTCGCTTGACTCTAGATCGCAGCGATCACAATGGGTACGCCTGATTCCCTCAGGAAACATCCGACCGCCTTAGGCTATCTGCAGCCCTGCGAATTACGCTAGCAGTCATACAAGATGGCAACTTACCCTGAATACTATGTTTGACTAACTCTGTCTCAAATAACTATATTTGATTAATTCTAGTTCGTGTTAACTCTAATCGATTAACTCTAACTAATTAACTTCAACTGGTTAATTCTAACTGATTAACTCTAACTGATTAACTCTAACTGGTTAACTCTATTTGACTAACTCGACAAACTAACCCCTTTCGAATAACATATTCGATTAACTAACTTCGAATACCATATTCGATTTCTCCTTTCGAATGTCTATACTCGATTAACTACTTCGAATACCATATTCGATTTCTCTTTTCGAATGTCTGTATTCGATTAACTAACTTCGAATACCATATTCGATTTCTCTTTTCGAATGTCTATATTCGATTAACTAACTTCGAATACCATATTCGATTTCTCTTTACGAATGTCTATATTCGATTAACTAACTTCACTTTATAAAGATTTCCTTTTTAACAACGTTTTATTCATTGGAAAAGATTTACTTTTAAATAACGGTTCTACCCTTTAAAAATGATTTCCCTTTTTATAATGTTTCCTTTCCAATTCTATTTGTAAATGGTTTACAAATATTCCCTTTTCAAATTTATTCTTGAAATATTCTAACTCCTTAAATTCCCGGGAAAATTCGCCATAACCTCCTTTGTATCGGGAGCATCGGGAAAATCCCCAAACTCGCCACACAGGCCTTTCCATTCAAAAAGAAATGTTTTGAATTTATTTCCTTTTCGAATATCTCCTATTTATAAATATCCCAATTTATAAATATTCCTTATTTATAAATATTCCACTTTATAAATATTCTATTTTTCAATATCACTTTGAAAAATCTCCTTTATCTACATCCCATATGTTATGGTATTCAATCATATCAAATCACGATGTTCAATATCGTCCAAGCACATAAAATCGCCCACAGATTTTATATCACATCATATAACAATATATGAAAAACAATAAAATAACTGTTGAGGAATCCAGTCGGATTCCTCCAACCTGTTTCCCTGCATCCACAGATGTTACACAACATGATTGTCATCACTTTCAGTTCAATATAAATTATTCTGATGGCAGAATCAATATATAAATATTTAACGGTTTTTATATATATAATTACATATATATATATATAAAATTTTCACTAACTGACTAGCAGTTCAATCAAACAGTCAACACACAGTCAAACAGTCCATATTTAACAGTTCTAAAAATACAACATGAAAATATAAACTGTTTAGAGTTAGTGAGATTTACTCACCTTGGACTGTTATCGTTAAAAACGATTAACTGTCTTTGATTCAGACGGACAATTTATTTTGCCATAAATTGTAACGAGCTCTGTTTCTCTCCCAGTCAGTCTCATTGTGTTGCTCCCGTCCATACGATCCCATTGGATCCTGTTTCGCTGAATTCCAACCACGTATGATAAAGTTATTTAGATTACAAGTTAACACACTTTTTAAATATAGAATAACTTAAGATATTTAGTATTGGGCTTAACCTTATACGGCCCATCTACCACCTCTAAGAACCGTGCCCACATACGCACCCTTCTTCCCAAAACTCACGGTAAAACCTGCTCCTCACTCCTCCATTACCGAACTCATCACCAAACTTTACATCCTCCTTCCACCTTCTTTCCTTCACGAATGAACACACGGCCAACACCATTACACTCCAGCTTTCACCCTCTACCCCACCAGACCGAAAGGAACGAGCTCGCACCCCTTTCCCCCTGTCTGACGTCGAGCTGCTGACGCTACAACCGTACAAAGTAGCGACAGTTTTAACCGCCAACAAGCCCCAAAAAATCACAACCTCTTCGATTTTCTACGCTGAACTCCAGTATATTAACCATAACTTGAATTGCTACTTGTATTCTTCGATTTTTCGAACCCTAGATCGTATGAAACTCACGCTGGAAGAGGACGACTACATCGAACACGACAAGACTCATATCAAAACGAAAGGAGAACTCTCAGCATCTCATGTGTAAGGGAATTTTGATTTATAGAATTGGTTTGGAATTGTATTGATTTTTGAAAGCTTCATCCTTGTGTTCGGTGGAAAAAAATACTGGCGGCATGATTTCTGTTGCTGTTGAATAAAATTTTAGGTCATAAGGAAGTTAGTTAAGGTGATTTTATAGCGTAGATATTTTCATTATATTTTTATTTTAATATTCGGTTTGCCTTCTAAATATCCTTGTGGTCACATGCAGTATTCAAAAATCACAAAACTGGACATGTAACTAGAGTTCGACATTACGGTCCCAACGAAACTGGTTTCGTCGAATTCCGACACCGTTTGCGAAAATCCTTTAGAAAATATCGATGAAAAGCACTGAGCAAAAATTCCTAACAATTACAGAAAAAATCCTAAAAATATGAGGCCTTGACGTTTCACTAGACCTCTCCCTATGGTTTCGTATGAAACTTGTTTCGTCGAATTTCGAGTTCGTTTGACCAGTTAACCATTCAGTTTAGTTTGTTTTAAGTTAAAAACATAGCGTTCCTCACTATGAAATATTCTGTTCACGTAGGGACTGTTATGGGCAGAAACAAAAATACCATTGAAATAAGTGACGTGTTCTGGTCCCAAAAATGTAATAATACCGGTAGATGGACTCATATGGTGAAACCCCGAAATGTCGATACAGGGTGCCAAATACTCCAAATAAAAAGTTGCTTATTAAATTAATTAAAAATTACCATAAAATTCTAAAAATTAAATTATCACTATTTCCCAAAAGAACCTTGTCTAAATTCAAACCCGATCTCTAGTTATATCGAATAAACCGATACGGTTGATAAACGATTCTATAGTGACTATTTCAAAATTTGATTTGGACGTGAATCAAAATCTACACGACGAAATCCTGATTTTTCTCTTCCACTTGAAAGATGTACTCCACCAGCTCCACACGTTTCTTGTTTCACTGAAATCTGGCTTAAAACGAATCCTGTACATTCAGTTGAAGTTCAAATCGCCAAATAGCGAACTGCAGCGCCATTTCGAGCTCGTTTATAAATATATTATAAACTATACGTTCAACTGTCGTCGATTCAAAAAAAAATCGTTATTATATTTCGAATCGAAACTCCACCAAATCTCGTATGCTATTCAATTCACACGATATTGTGAATTTCACTATTTCTGACTATTTCGACATTATAATATATTTTATTATATTATAATTATTAATTAAATATTCAATATTATTTAATTCACGTTCTCGATATCGATAAATCGATATTAAATAATTAAATAAATTAATTGTTCAACAGCAAAAATGCGGGTCACTACATTTTTCCCCACTTAAAATAATTTCGTCCTCGAAATTGCTAAGCTAGGGGACGACCCTATCTACTGGGTAAAAATTTATCTGTTTACCTCTTATCCCCGGTTTCAACTGAACCAATTAATATCGACTAAAATGTTAATTTATTCCGACTAACTAAATTTTCAAAAATTCTGAAAATTTTCTAACGCCTTAACTTTACGAAAAATTTCGCCAGCACCTCCTTTGTACTGGTCGATATCTCAAATTCCAACTCGCCTCTCTGGGCCTTCTTTAACTCAAAAGAAAATCAAACAGCCAAGCGGCTTGCTAAATCGGCTCATAAATTCCAAACTCATATAAAATATAAACTTGTACCTTTTTGTGGGGCATATCATTATATCCCTACCATCTGTTATCAACTCGGCATATACAAATGCCATCCCAATCAACTCCAACCAATTTATTCTTATCACAACCATTCGCTTATTCAAGCCGAATTCAATTTCAAATTTGAGTTTCAAATTCCAAACTCTCAACTTATCATTTCAAATCCACATCCAGATTATTCTCTAATCCCTTCCAATTTTTCTTAACCTATCATCTCTAGTTAAATTCCGGTTTATTATTTACTTTTACCATCCCATTCGAATTAACTTCACAAGTTAAAATTTTAATTTCTAGAACTTAAATTCCTGGTTTTATTTCAAATCAAATTTGAAATCATAATACCAATTCAAAACATTTGAATTCCTAAACCACTTGTTTTCTCAAAACAATTCAAAACAAAATCTTTGGTAGTAATCCGTCACTTTGAAACTCGAAAATCACACTGATGATGTGTACATCATCATCAGAATTATTTCCCAGTGGTCGAAGTGAGTTCAATACTATATTTCTCGTTCAAATTTGAAAACAATTTCAAAACTTCCTAGGAACTTAAAATTTCCTTATTTTAATTTCAATTCTGATTTAAATTTCAGATTTAATTCATCTTATTTCATATACTCTACTTATATGAATTCTGATTGGTTATTTATAACCATTTCACTTTATAATCTTACTCGATTATAATAACAACCAATATATCCAATATATATCAAAATATACTTTGGGTAAAAATATTTTTATTTACCCTCCTTTCAAAACATATCGTGACGACCCATCGTATTCAAGTGTTTAGTAACTCCTACCGATACAGTGGATCAAACTGATCGACCAGAATTCACAAACAACTCAACCAATGAATCTCCACAATATAAAACAAAATTTTATATCAAATACAAATACGTTCACTCGTATATATACACTCAAACTCAATCTAGGGTATTACTAACCCTATCTCTACCGAGTCACGCCACAGAGCCAAGTAATTCTTAACTTAAGCTCTGATACCAACTGTAACGACCCGGATTTTGAGCGACTTTGGTTATCGACGTAAGCCCGACGTCGATAACCAAAACATCGAAAAATCCCGGTAATTAATGAAAGAAATTAGAAGGTGAGAATAGATAAGATAGAAACTTAGAATAGAAGAAGAAGAAGAACACAACATCAGAGTAACACGAACCTCACAGCGGAACGAATAAAATATAACATAACATATCTTTGAAATAACATCAGTATATGTATACAATAACACTTATCAGAGTACAACACTTACAACAACAGCGGAAATAATAATAGCTATAGAATCCTGAAGCCTCCTGCTCCAAGCTCTCCAAGTGTATCTGTAAAATCCCGACTACTTGACTGCCCGTACAAATTTAGGCACCCAAGAGTTTAGGGAAAACAACAAAATAAACTCCGGGTCAGTCATGGGACTGGTGTGAGTAAAACAATTTAATACTTGATTTAATAAAGGATATCTCACAAGACCACGCCGCATAACGGAACGGGTTTTTACCTTATGAGAATCCAAACATCTTTGCAAAACAATATCATTCTGATATTATAATAATGTCTAAGTACAAATAAATATCAGTCTAGTAGAAACGCTTGCATCTCACGTTACTACATATATAGTATACAATCAAAATCGCAAGCACGTATTGGATGATTGGATTTCCAACTATGACAAGGTATGGAACCACCTTCCGGTCAGTGTACTCTAGGAACAATACACTGGAGTTCAACAAGAACATCTTGCAACTCAGCCACACATGACCGACCACTCATTTCGCTTGAGTGTATCGAATGTATATCACCAACGGTTGGGATCAGCAACCGTTCCCGTATATATATGGGACAGCATTGATAGATTTAAGAAACAAATGAATATTCTCTAGATAGGTGATTATACACCCTACTTCGGTGCGACCGACTTAGCCATGCTGCCTGCCCGATTTCTGTCATTTACCGGTTGATGAGGCTAGAAGCTACGCTTTTTCATCACATCAGATTCACTTCGAATGCCACATTGTCAGATCCATCAGAATCACTAATTAATGTCTACAACCATACATTACGTGTTAGCTAAAAGAAGTTTCCTTCTCCGTGCAACAACCCGGAAAATCTGGGCCAGTTTAAAATTTTTATTTTGGCAATTTTAGCGAATTTAGATTATTTAAAACGAATTATTTTAAATAATATCGACGAGAAATTTATTTTGAATAGAGTTCGAACGTATATTTTATATACGTCGTCGTTAGAATATAAATATTTATATATAATTATAAATAGAATTGAAAATGGCGCGGTAGTTCGAAAATTCGATTTCTAATTTCATATGAATATACAGAATTCAATATAAGTCAGAATTGAACGAAACAAGAAATATTTGAATCTGTATAACTATATCTTTGTAACGAAGTTAACAAACTGAGATTTCATCTTAGGAATGATAAGATATGTCCAGTTTAAAATTAGAAATAGTCGCTGTGGGATTTATATATATTTTTATATATATAAGGCCCTTAAAAATGGACATTTTGCAAACGACCTCGGATTTCGACGAAATCAGTTTTGTTGGGTCCGTGATGTCAAGTTATTGCTAGATTCAAAATTTCATAATTTTTCGATTCAATATGTGAGTGTGGCAAAGGAAAACGCGTTTGACCAATTTCAGTTGATTTTAATCGACTGGAAATTGGCCATTTTTCCAACGGTCTCGGAATTCGACGAAATTAGTTTTGTTAGGACCGTATCGTCAATACGAAGCTAAAAAATATTTTTCAGGAATTTTTCTAGTTAGTATGTGACCCCGGTAATTTGAAATGTACGTTTAAGATTCAATATAGTGATTTAAATGTAAATTTAATGGAAACTGATTGTAACGATCGAATCAGCTTACGATACATATCCCATTGTGTTCGGAATGGGGGTGAAACGCTATGGACGACAGGCGGTGGGCCTCGTTTAGAGGTCATATGTAAAAGTCAACCCTTGTGCATAATTTAATAATTAAATAATAAAATAAAATAATAATAAAAAAAACCCTTTCCTCTATAACCGTTCTGGCCCCCCTCTTTATTTCAAAATTGATTTTTATAAAAAAAAAAAAAAAGAGAAGAAACGCTGCTCCTCGATCGAGACTGGCGATCGACGCCGCCACCAGGAAGCCGCCTGACCCCACGCCCGCGTCGCCCCTCTGGCCCCCTCCGTCACCGTTGGCCCCACCCCTCGCTCCTCAAGCCCAAAATCGAAACCTCCAAGCCCTAGACCCCCAGAATCGAGGCGCCTCTGTCCACCAGTGCAGCAACCACCTCTGGCCGGACCTCCGCCGCCAGTAGCGCCCCTCCGCTGATCGCACAAGCCACCTAACCCCTCCTTCGACGGCTATACAGGTGAAATTCCATTTACAGTGAAATTATATTTTTCTTTTATGTAATTAAGTGTTATTAAAATCCGATTTTATAATGAAATAACATAGTTTTATTTTTGTTTCAGAATTTAAAACTGAAAATGTTTAAAAGTAAAAATAAAAACTGATTTTGTTTTAGGAGTTAAAAACTGATTTTTTGTTTAATAGGAAAAAAAAAACTGATTTTTGTTTAAAAGAAAAAAAAAACTGATTTTGTTTTAGGAGTTAAAAACTGATTTTTGTTTAAAAGAAAAAAAACTGATTTTTGTTTAAATAAAAAAAAACTGATTTTAAGAAAAGTAAAAGATTTGAATTTTGAAAAGTAAAAGAAAAGATTGAACTTTGAAATAAAAATTCGATTTTTATATATTGAACTTTGAAATAAAAATTCGATTTTTATATATTGAACTTTGAAATAAAAATTCGATTTTTATATATTGAACTTTGAAATAAAAATTCGATTTTTATATATTGAACTTTGAAATAAAAATTCGATTTTTATATATTGAACTTTGAAATAAAAATTCGATTTTTATATATTGAACTTTGAAATAAAAATTCGATTTTTATATATTGAACTTTGAAATAAAAATTCGATTTTTATATATTGAACTTTGAAATAAAAATTCGATTTTTATATATTGAACTTCGAAATAAAAATATGATTTTTATATATCGAATAGCGAAGTAAAAATTCGATTTTTACATATGTAGTGAATACGGGCGAAGATGACAAAAGGGCGAGAACGAAGAAGATTTATATCAATGAAGTGCCGTGGAGCTAGGATAGCTATAATGTGAGAATTTCTCACCTTTCAATTTAATTTTTCTAGTTATATATATATACTAGGATGCAGACGGTGCTTAGTAGCACCCGACACAATCGTCCACAGACCATGGACTTGTTTGTTTGACTGTTTGGTGATTGATTGCGATATTGGTTTGAATGTGGTTTGTGGTGTGAAAAATCGAATCGATAAATTGGTTAGGATTAGACGTGCGCCGTTATAAGGCGAAGGAGTAAGGCTAGGTTAGACCCTTACTCCAAATTTTGTGGTTTGCATAACGAAAGTGAATTTGATTGATATGTGAATGGCGTGGGCCTTCACTAGACCGGGGACAAGGCTAGGCCTTATCCCGTTTTTAGTATCGTGCCGTTATGCCGCCGAAATTTTCTAAAATATGTTAGAAAAATAAAAATATCATTTTTTTTAATAAATGAATTGAATAGAAATTCATAAGTTGAAATAAAATGTTTTATCGTTAAAAATATAATTTTTAACGTGAAGTGAATAAAATAGAATATTCATTTACAAACCAGATGGTTTGTTTAGGTACACCTATTTGAATGACATTGATTGGGACGATAAATTTTACACATCGCCCAACAGCACAAATAAAATATGTGTTTGATTGTTTGAAACCCCACACGGGTGTTGGGATGAAATTTGAAGTTCACTCATCCTGATTGATTGAATATGTCGATCGATTGATTGACAGGCTGTTATAAGCGTTGAATATCTATATTTGATGCTTTTACAGTGTAGTGCACTTTGGTTGATGGTTGATTATTTTCAATGTTATTATATACATGTGTTGTATGAAAATCCATATAATTAATTTTATATGGTAATTGATTGGGCCTCATTCCAATTTGAAAAACAAAGATTAATATAAAATAAAAGTTCATGTGTTGACAGTACTCATTCATTGAGATTGGTCATGTGTTGAACGAAATATTTTGATAATAACAACTATTTTGAAAAAGAAATATTTGAAATAGAATATTTGAAAATAGAAATTTATGAAGCCGTGTTGATTAGATTGACGCCATTTTGACGTAAACGATATTTATATCGATTTTATTCATTTCGAAAGGTGAAGAATTGAAAACGATTTCGAAATGAATTGAATTGAAAACGATTTCGAAATGAATTGAATTGAAAACGATTTCGAAATGAATTGAATTGAAAACGAATTCAAAAAGAATTGAAAACGATTTCGAAATGAATTGAATGGAAAACGAATTTAAAAAGAATTGAAAACGATTTCGAAATGAATTGAATTGAAAACGATGTCGAAATGAATTGAATTGAAAACGAATTCAAAAAGAATTGAAAACGATTTCGAAATGAATTGAATTGAAAACGAATTCAAAAAGAATTGAAAACGATTTCGAAATGAATTGAATTGAAAACGAATTCAAAAGGAATTGAAAACGAATTCAAAAGGAATTGAAAACGATTTCGAAATGAAATGATTTGAAAACGATTTCGAAATGAAATGAATTGAAAACGATTTCGAAATGAAATGAATTGAAAACGATTTCGAAATGAATTGAAAACGAATTCAAATTGAATTGAAAACGAATTGAAATGAATTCAAATTGAATTGAAATTTGAATTGAATTGAAATGAATTTTAAAAACGAATTGATAACGAAGAATTCAATTTTGATTTGAATTGGAAATGGAAGTTGAGATTGCTTTTGAAACGAATATTAAAACTATTTATATAATTCGTTTTAAATAGAAATCGATGAAATATATATTATATATATAATATAATGGCCTGAATAGAACGCGCCGCGCCACGGCAGTTCGCGAATTTCGACCATTTGTTTCAAACGGACATTACGGGAGATCCGACCGTCGGATTCTCCTAAAACCGGAACCGTTGGGTTCGTATCGAAAAGAGCTTTCTAATGAATGTTAGAAATTTGAAATCTAACGGTTGGATTTAGAGATACGTCCAAATCAAATTCGAAAAAGGTCGCTGTAAGTGCAGTTCGATGGCCGTTGTTGGAAATCGACTGTTCGGGCCTTGATAAAATTATTAAAAATAGTAATAATTTGTGTAAAATCATAAGAAATGATTTGTGAAAGTTTGGGATGAAAAACTCCATATTTGAAAAGATAAAAATAGATTTTTATCGAAATGAACTAGTTTTGAACTAGAATTATAATTCTATTTATTTTTAAATAAATAAATTGAATTTGAAATGGTTTTGAAAATAACCAAAATTTCCAATGATTGCATTGGAGGGGATTTGAATCGAAATTGTCTTCGGAATATTTCGATGTTGGAATTCGTGATATTACAGGTGTTGTTATGGAAATTTGAAAGATATATATTTGTATCGTTATTTCCAATACGACATTTGTTAGTCGTAGAATTCGATATTGAATATAAGCCGATATATTTTCTATTCAGAGCCTTGTATTGAATATCGAATGTGATTTGGGTTTGTCGTGAATGGTGTCTTCACTAACACTGTTCTTGAACCCAGTTGAGAAAAGATTAAATCTTTTTATTTAGATTTAATGAAGTGTACCAATTAAATGATATTTAATTGGAATTGAATCGATATTGATTTTTGGGTTTATCGTGAACAGTGTTTTAAATAACACTTGTTCTTTAACCCGATAATTAATGGAATGTGATTTGGGTTTGTCGTGAATGGTGTCTTCACTAACACTGTTCTTGAACCCAGTTGAGAAAAGATTAAATCTTTTTATTTAGATTTAATGAAGTGTACCAATTAAATGATATTTAATTGGAATTGAATTGGTATTGATTTTTGGGTTTATCGTGAACAGTGTTTTAAATAACACTTGTTCTTTAACCCGATAATTAATGAATGTGATTTGGGTTTGTCGTGAATGGTGTCTTCACTAACACTGTTCTTGAACCCAGTTGAGAAAAGATTAAATCTTTTTATTTAGATTTAATGAAGTGTACCAATTAAATAATATTTAATTGGAATTGAATGGATATTGATTTTTGGGTTTATCGTGAACAGTGTTTTAAATAACACTTGTTCTTTAACCCGATAATTAATGGGATGTGACTTTGGGTTTATCGTGAACCGTGTTTTAAATGACACTGATTCTTTAACCCAGTCACAGATTAAAACTAAGTGGAGTTTTAATGAATCTTTAATTAGATTGAAAAGATCGAGAATGGAGTATCACCAGTTTTGCTCCAGGCGATAGTTAAATCTTTAATTAGATTTGAATGTGAAATTTAGAAACTAACTGTCGGTTAGCCAAGCAGAATGGTTTTCTGGATATTGATCTGATGTTGGTTTCGGCCTTCGGGGTTAATATTTGGGGAATTATTCTCTTGATTAATTTACGGTTAGTGACTAATGAATTGGAATGAGGCGTATGTTGTGTTTGTGTAACACTTTTATAAAATATACGCGAGTTATTCGGAAAGACCGGGTTTATCCCATTCTGAATAACTGATACGACGATAAGTCGAAGATGAAGACGATGGTCGAAGACCGGAGGTCTTCACGTCGTTTGGGTGGTAACTGATGATCTTGATTGGGCTGTACACCCAAGAAGATGGAAACAGTTGGTGATCGTCCAGACGTACTTGGAGATCGATGGATATGCGGGGTACTAGATGCCTCCGGTTTCGTTCAGACCCAGAACGGACTTGTAAATGGACTGTGTGTCTGACATCGGATTTCATTCTGTGTGACTGATATCGGTTGCATAGGATTGTTTGCCTGTGTGGCATGCTAAGATGCAAATGATCAAGGCTTCTGTTGAAAAGCAAAGTCTTGTGGTTGATGATCAAAGCACGGCCTTTGTGGCGTAGCTTTGTGTAACGTTTACCTCGCGTGTTTCACACCAGGTATGAACCAAAAACGGGAGACGGACCTCAGGGAGGGCCTGCGTTTCCTCCTAGCTAGAAGTGGTGTCAGTGGTTTTACACGCCCTGACGAGTTTGACTTATGTGGTTGTTGCTGTTGCGAGGCGCCTCGGATTGATCGGTCGTTCTCGAACCGATGGAGTCATTTAGTTGGCTCGCTTACGCCCCAAAGGGCGGCGAAACGTAGTGCTCAGGCATTTTTAATCCACTCCGTGTGGACCGGCCCTGTCGCTCCAAGGGTCGATGCGTTCTGATCCTGAGACTCGGGCTAGGCAGTCTCGAATCGGTTGAGGACTATCTTTTGCCTCGGTTCATAGACGGAAATCCAATTTCCAAATACGTGACTTTGCGGTTTTATATGTAAACCTATATATGGTGACATAGTGGGATGGGGCACTCATGCCGCCTATGATTGATACTTATGATTTGAAGTTGTTTTATACACTATGCACTTATTATAGTATCAAATGATTTGTTTTAAACGTATCAAGCATTCTTTGGCTGTTATAAGGTAAAAACCCTATCCCCCGGCTTGCGTTGCATTGTGTGATAGGACCTGGGTCTTATAACAGCTTCATTTTTCTTTATTTAGCATTGCGCTATTTGTTTTATGCACTGGTATTCTTGGGAGGAAACCCGTTCCGTGTTATACGGCGTGGTCCCTTGATTTACCTAATGATTTAAAATAAAGATTAATAACTGTTTTAGTTCTCACACCAGTCACATGACTGACCTGGAGTTTATTGTTTTAACCTAAACTCTGGGTGCCCTTATTTTGACACGGGCAGCTAGTAGTTTTGGTTTTGCAGATTTATATTCACAGGATCCTGGTTTACAGCTGGAACGATATCCGGAAAGCTTTGTATCCGTATATCTCTTCTAGTTGTGTATTGTATTATTTTCCGCTGCTATGTATTTAAATGTAATTTAAATCTCTGATATTTCTGTGTAATATTTATTTATACTCTGTATATTCTTGTAATCTGATGCACTGTTGTAATATATAGTGAAACGTTCTTCTGTATGCGTTCTGTTGTGGTTTGTTCTCGAACTATCCGACGCTTTCCTTTACGGGGAAGTTGCGGGTCTTCACAGTTGGTATCAGAGCTTTGGTTTACAAAGCTCAGAGAACAAGACACATTAGAAACATATGAAAGAATTCATCAGATATTGGATTAGTAATATCCAATGAGAATGACTCGTTAGAGATAGGATCAGTAGTATCCTGGAACGAGTGTGAAGAGTATATTTTTAAAAATGAAAACAAATTTTGCTTTAAAAATTTAAATCAATTGTTCGTATATGATTATTTATATTGATGTGGACAATCCAGTATATATAGATTTTGCGTATACGTCTGATCCGCGTGTATTCGAAGTTTTAATATATTGGATAGATATAGAATCACACTCTAGTCGCCCGGAGATGGTACTGATGATAGCACGTGCATCATCAGTATTTATGTTCGTGTTTCGAAGGTGTGTTTTCTATATATTTCCATTAGACTGGTGTGAGAACCAAAACTAATATAGTTAGAATACATTGTTGTGAATTAGCATCAAAAACATGATTTTTGTATATGTATCAAATTTATGAATTTGAAACTCTAATTCACTAATGGATTGATGTTTGTGTTGTTTGTTTATTTGTTTGCTAATTTTGAGCCATTTAGCCTAATTGAACCAAATATTGAAATGATATCGAAAATTGGTTGCATTTGCTTGCATATACATGTATATCATTGAACAGGTCATAGCAAGGAGGCTAGAGCCAGAGAATAAAATTTGTTTGCCCGACAAATAGGTACATGTTTACTACATAATTTCCTGTTTTGTTTGGGTGATGATGATTTTGTGAGCCTATTGGCTAGCCGCTTGGCTTTTTCTTTTTCTTTTTGAGATCTGAAGGACCGGGGAAGCTATTTGAAATTCCCCGATGCTCCCGGTGCAGGGGAGGTTATGGCGAAATTTTTCAAAAATTTAGGGTGTTAGCCAAATTTTTGAAATTTTGAAAATTCTCAGAAACTGAAAAGTTGGAGAATGGAAGCCGGATCGAACGTAGAGTTGAATAATCAAACCACTTTCGACTTTGTTCCTTTTCGGGGACGAAAAGTTTTAAGTGGGGGAGATTGTAACAACCCGGAAAATCTGGGCCAGTTTAAAATTTTTATTTTGGCAATTTTAGCGAATTTAGATTATTTAAAACGAATTATTTTAAATAATATCGACGAGAAATTTATTTTGAATAGAGTTCGAACGTATATTTTATATACGTCGTCGTTAGAATATAAATATTTATATATAATTATAAATAGAATTGAAAATGGCGCGGTAGTTCGAAAATTCGATTTCTAATTTCATATGAATATACAGAATTCAATATAAGTCAGAATTGAACGAAACAAGAAATATTTGAATCTGTATAACTATATCTTTGTAACGAAGTTAACAAACTGAGATTTCATCTTAGGAATGATAAGATATGTCCAGTTTAAAATTAGAAATAGTCGCTGTGGGATTTATATATATTTTTATATATATAAGGCCCTTAAAAATGGACATTTTGCAAACGACCTCGGATTTCGACGAAATCAGTTTTGTTGGGTCCGTGATGTCAAGTTATTGCTAGATTCAAAATTTCATAATTTTTCGATTCAATATGTGAGCGTGGCAAAGGAAAACGCGTTTGACCAATTTCAGTTGATTTTAATCGACTGGAAATTGGCCATTTTTCCAACGGTCTCGGAATTCGACGAAATTAGTTTTGTTAGGACCGTATCGTCAATACGAAGCTAAAAAATATTTTTCAGGAATTTTTCTAGTTAGTATGTGACCCCGGTAATTTGAAATGTACGTTTAAGATTCAATATAGTGATTTAAATGTAAATTTAATGGAAACTGATTGTAACGATCGAATCAGCTTACGATACATATCCCATTGTGTTCGGAATGGGGGTGAAACGCTATGGACGACAGGCGGTGGGCCTCGTTTAGAGGTCATATGTAAAAGTCAACCCTTGTGCATAATTTAATAATTAAATAATAAAATAAAATAATAAAAAAAAACCCTTTCCTCTATAACCGTTCTGGCCCCCCTCTTTATTTCAAAATTGATTTTTATAAAAAAAAAAAAAAGAGAAGAAACGCTGCTCCTCGATCGAGACTGGCGATCGACGCCGCCACCAGGAAGCCGCCTGACCCCACGCCCGCGTCGCCCCTCTGGCCCCCTCCGTCACCGTTGGCCCCACCCCTCGCTCCTCAAGCCCAAAATCGAAACCTCCAAGCCCTAGACCCCCAGAATCGAGGCGCCTCCGTCCACCAGTGCAGCAACCACCTCTGGCCGGACCTCCGCCGCCAGTAGCGCCCCTCCGCTGATCGCACAAGCCACCTAACCCCTCCTTCGACGGCTATACAGGTGAAATTCCATTTACAGTGAAATTATATTTTTCTTTTATGTAATTAAGTGTTATTAAAATCCGATTTTATAATGAAATAACATAGTTTTATTTTTGTTTCAGAATTTAAAACTGAAAATGTTTAAAAGTAAAAATAAAAACTGATTTTGTTTTAGGAGTTAAAAACTGATTTTTTGTTTAATAGGAAAAAAAAAACTGATTTTTGTTTAAAAGAAAAAAAAAACTAATTTTTGTTTAAAAGAAAAAAAAAACTGATTTTGTTTTAGGAGTTAAAAACTGATTTTTGTTTAAAAGAAAAAAAACTGATTTTTGTTTAAATAAAAAAAACTGATTTTAAGAAAAGTAAAAGATTTGAATTTTGAAAAGTAAAAGAAAAGATTGAACTTTGAAATAAAAATTCGATTTTTATATATTGAACTTTGAAATAAAAATTCGATTTTTATATATTGAACTTTGAAATAAAAATTCGATTTTTATATATTGAACTTTGAAATAAAAATTCGATTTTTATATATTGAACTTTGAAATAAAAATTCGATTTTTATATATTGAACTTTGAAATAAAAATTCGATTTTTATATATTGAACTTTGAAATAAAAATTCGATTTTTATATATTGAACTTTGAAATAAAAATTCGATTTTTATATATTGAACTTCGAAATAAAAATATGATTTTTATATATCGAATAGCGAAGTAAAAATTCGATTTTTACATATGTAGTGAATACGGGCGAAGATGACAAAAGGGCGAGAACGAAGAAGATTTATATCAATGAAGTGCCGTGGAGCTAGGATAGCTATAATGTGAGAATTTCTCACCTTTCAATTTAATTTTTCTAGTTATATATATATACTAGGATGCAGACGGTGCTTAGTAGCACCCGACACAATCGTCCACAGACCATGGACTTGTTTGTTTGACTGTTTGGTGATTGATTGCGATATTGGTTTGAATGTGGTTTGTGGTGTGAAAAATCGAATCGATAAATTGATTAGGATTAGACGTGCGCCGTTATAAGGCGAAGGAGTAAGGCTAGGTTAGACCCTTACTCCAAATTTTGTGGTTTGCATAACGAAAGTGAATTTGATTGATATGTGAATGGCGTGGGCCTTCACTAGACCGGGGACAAGGCTAGGCCTTATCCCGTTTTTAGTATCGTGCCGTTATGCCGCCGAAATTTTCTAAAATATGTTAGAAAAATAAAAATATCATTTTTTTTAATAAATGAATTGAATAGAAATTCATAAGTTGAAATAAAATGTTTTATCGTTAAAAATATAATTTTTAAGGTGAAGTGAAATAAAATAGAATATTCATTTACAAACCAGATGGTTTGTTTAGGTACACCTATTTGAATGACATTGATTGGGACGATAAATTTTACACATCGCCCAACAGCACAAATAAAATATGTGTTTGATTGTTTGAAACCCCACACGGGTGTTGGGATGAAATTTGAAGTTCACTCATCCTGATTGATTGAATATGTCGATCGATTGATTGACAGGCTGTTATAAGCGTTGAATATCTATATTTGATGCTTTTACAGTGTAGTGCACTTTGGTTGATGGTTGATTATTTTCAATGTTATTATATACATGTGTTGTATGAAAATCCATATAATTAATTTTATATGGTAATTGATTGGGCCTCATTCCAATTTGAAAAACAAAGATTAATATAAAATAAAAGTTCATGTGTTGACAGTACTCATTCATTGAGATTGGTCATGTGTTGAACGAAATATTTTGATAATAACAACTATTTTGAAAAAGAAATATTTGAAATAGAATATTTGAAAATAGAAATTTATGAAGCCGTGTTGATTAGATTGACGCCATTTTGACGTAAACGATATTTATATCGATTTTATTCATTTCGAAAGGTGAAGAATTGAAAACGATTTCGAAATGAATTGAATTGAAAACGATTTCGAAATGAATTGAATTGAAAACGATTTCGAAATGAATTGAATTGAAAACGAATTCAAAAAGAATTGAGGGCTTCCACTCTTGGTATAGTTGAAGAAATCAATGTACGTGATCGTCTTGAAATACTATGTCAGACATCCATCTTCATTCACTTAGAAATGTCACATCGTCATACCCGCCAAATCACAAATTGACTTATCCAAAAATAACACGGGTATACAGCTAAGAGAAACGAATTCCTCCGCCACCAAACGTGAATACGTTTGAACAGATCAACTTACGCGATCCACTGGATATACTCTGTCAGACCTTCGTCCATACAAGTTGTCCTGGGACTGGACAAACCGAAGGCACTATTCTGTAAACAGGATAGCCCTTGCATTTTACTCCGTCTTCAATTATCTTTGGCATATATGATTCGCGACGCTTATGCCAATACAGAGTGGTTCTTTGGATAATAATCCAACCGGTCTCTCCATATTAACAACGTTAAAATGGTCAAAACTTCGATAGTCGGTGAGTTAACTATCAAAGAAAAACAAGTGTGCAAACAACGATATTATTCCCAGATGGAAATTATATCGAACAAACATCATTTAACATAAATCTTCTAGTTCATTTATTTACTTATCTCCTGTTTCCCTATATTCTAAATTCTTATTTTTCTTTTATCAGAAAACATTTCTGACTCTCGTTTGGAAAACATTTCCAAAACTCCTTTACGATCAAACCTTACCATTTCTTAGTTAAGAAGGAAGCCACTCAAGTTGGGGTATAATTACCTCTCAGACCTTAACTGAACAACGTTATAACTTCGAAATGGTCAAAGTTTATCTTTTAATCTTTAACAACTTCTTTACGCCTTTCTCAGATTCAATTTTACTAATCCATTTCTATATTTAAAACATTGGTTATAACGATAACGTTATAATCCCTACTTTCGAATTATCTAACTTTAAATTATAACTTCTATTCTTATTAGTGAATAATTAACCTAACACTTATTTATTTATAAATAAATAAATCCCTATTTAAACACTGGAAAGTATAAGTACTTTCCCGAATTCGATATAATCGAATTTGTCGATTAACTCTCTTCGAGAAATCTCTATTTGATTAACTCTTCTTCGAATAACCTATATTCGATTAACTCCTTCTCGAATAAACGATATTCGATAATCTCTCTTCGAATAACTAATATTCGATAACTCTTCCTTTTCAAATATCTCATATTTGAAAATCTCACTTCGATTAAACTATAATCGATAACTCCCTTCGATGAAACTAACATCGATAACTCCTTTCGATGAAACTAACATCGATAACTCCTTTCGATGAAACTAACATCGATTACTCCTTTTGATGAAACTAACATCGATAACTCCTTTCGATGAAACTAACATCGATTAATTCCTTTCGATGAACCTAACATCGATTAATTTAACTCGACGAACTGAACTTATTTACTTTACTCGATCATCTTGACTTGATAACTTAACTTGCTAACTTAACTCAATTATCTTAACTAAATCACTTGACTCAATCATCTTGACTTGATAACTTAACTTGCTAACTTAACTCGATTATCTTAACTAGATTATCTTAACTTGATTACTCATATCGAATAACTAATATTCGATTTAACTCCATTTAACTCTATTCGAATAACTACTATTCGACAACTTTATTTAACTCCATTCGAATAAACTATATTCGACTAACTCTATTTAACTCCATTCGAACAACTATTATTCGACAACTCTATTTAACTCCATTCGAACAACTATTATTCGACAACTCTATTTTACACCATTCGCTTGACTCTAGATCGCAGCGATAACAATGGGTACGCCTGATTCCCTCAGGAAACATCCGACCGCCTTAGGCTATCTGCAGCCCTGCGAATTACGCTAGCAGTCATACAAGATGGCAACTTACCCTGAATACTATGTTTGACTAACTCTGTCTCAAATAACTATATTTGATTAATTCTAGTTCGTGTTAACTCTAATCGATTAACTCTAACTAATTAACTTCAACTGGTTAATTCTAACTGATTAACTCTAACTGATTAACTCTAACTGGTTAACTCTATTTGACTAACTCGACAAACTAACCCCTTTCGAATAACATATTCGATTAACTAACTTCGAATACCATATTCGATTTCTCCTTTCGAATGTCTATACTCGATTAACTACTTCGAATACCATATTCGATTTCTCTTTTCGAATGTCTATATTCGATTAACTAACTTCGAATACCATATTCGATTTCTCTTTTCGAATGTCTATATTCGATTAACTAACTTCGAATACCATACTCGATTTCTCTTTTCGAATGTCTATATTCGATTAACTAACTTCACTTTATAAAGATTTCCTTTTTAACAACGTTTTATTCATTGGAAAAGATTTACTTTTAAATAACGGTTCTACCCTTTAAAAATGATTTCCCTTTTTATAATGTTTCCTTTCCAATTCTATTTGTAAATGGTTTACAAATATTCCCTTTTCAAATTTATTCTTGAAATATTCTAACTCCTTAAATTCCCGGGAAAATTCGCCATAACCTCCTTTGTATCGGGAGCATCGGGAAAATCCCCAAACTCGCCACACAGGCCTTTCCATTCAAAAAGAAATGTTTTGAATTTATTTCCTTTTCGAATATCTCCTATTTATAAATATCCCAATTTATAAATATTCCTTATTTATAAATATTCCACTTTATAAATATTCTATTTTTCAATATCACTTTGAAAAATCTCCTTTATCTACATCCCATATGTTATGGTATTCAATCATATCAAATCACGATGTTCAATATCGTCCAAGCACATAAAATCGCCCACAGATTTTATATCACATCATATAACAATATATGAAAAACAATAAAATAACTGTTGAGGAATCCAGTCGGATTCCTCCAACCTGTTTCCCTGCATCCACAGATGTTACACAACATGATTGTCATCACTTTCAGTTCAATATAAATTATTCTGATGGCAGAATCAATATATAAATATTTAACGGTTTATATATATATAATTACATATATATATATATATATAAAATTTTCACTAACTGACTAGCAGTTCAATCAAACAGTCAACACACAGTCAAACAGTCCATATTTAACAGTTCTAAAAATACAACATGAAAATATAAACTGTTTAGAGTTAGTGAGATTTACTCACCTTGGACTGTTATCGTTAAAAACGATTAACTGTCTTTGATTCAGACGGACAATTTATTTTGCCATAAATTGTAACGAGCTCTGTTTCTCTCCCAGTCAGTCTCATTGTGTTGCTCCCGTCCATACGATCCCATTGGATCCTGTTTCGCTGAATTCCGACCACGTATGATAAAGTTATTTAGATTACAAGTTAACACACTTTTTAAATATAGAATAACTTAAGATATTTAGTATTGGGCTTAACCTTATACGGCCCATCTACCACCTCTAAGAACCGTGCCCACATACGCACCCTTCTTCCCAAAACTCACGGTAAAACCTGCTCCTTACTCCTCCATTACCGAACTCATCACCAAACTTTACATCCTCCTTCCACCTTCTTTCCTTCACGAATGAACACACGGCCAACACCATTACACTCCAGCTTTCACCCTCTACCCCACCAGACCGAAAGGAACGAGCTCGCACCCCTTTCCCCCTGTCTGACGTCGAGCTGCTGACGCTACAACCGTACAAAGTAGCGACAGTTTTAACCGCCAACAAGCCCCAAAAAATCACAACCTCTTCGATTTTCTACGCTGAACTCCAGTATATTAACCATAACTTGAATTGCTACTTGTATTCTTCGATTTTTCGAACCCTAGATCGTATGAAACTCACGCTGGAAGAGGACGACTACATCGAACACGGCAAGACTCATATCAAAACGAAAGGAGAACTCTCAGCATCTCATGTGTAAGGGAATTTTGATTTATAGAATTGGTTTGGAATTGTATTGATTTTTGAAAGCTTCATCCTTGTGTTCGGTGGAAAAAAATACTGGCGGCATGATTTCTGTTGCTGTTGAATAAAATTTTAGGTCATAAGGAAGTTAGTTAAGGTGATTTTATAGCGTAGATATTTTCATTATATTTTTATTTTAATATTCGGTTTGCCTTCTAAATATCCTTGTGGTCACATGCAGTATTCAAAAATCACAAAACTGGACATGTAACTAGAGTTCGACATTACGGTCCCAACGAAACTGGTTTCGTCGAATTCCGACACCGTTTGCGAAAATCCTTTAGAAAATATCGATGAAAAGCACTGAGCAAAAATTCCTAACAATTACAGAAAAAATCCTAAAAATATGAGGCCTTGACGTTTCACTAGACCTCTCCCTATGGTTTCGTATGAAACTTGTTTCGTCGAATTTCGTGTTCGTTTGACCAGTTAACCATTCAGTTTAGTTTGTTTTAAGTTAAAAACATAGCGTTCCTCACTATGAAATATTCTGTTCACGTAGGGACTGTTATGGGCAGAAACAAAAATACCATTGAAATAAGTGACGTGTTCTGGTCCCAAAAATGTAATAATACCGGTAGATGGACTCATATGGTGAAACCCCGAAATGTCGATACAGGGTGCCAAATACTCCAAATAAAAAGTTGCTTATTAAATTAATTAAAAATTACCATAAAATTCTAAAAATTAAATTATCACTATTTCCCAAAAGAACCTTGTCTAAATTCAAACCCGATCTCTAGTTATATCGAATAAACCGATACGGTTGATAAACGATTCTATAGTGACTATTTCAAAATTTGATTTGGACGTGAATCAAAATCTACACGACGAAATCCTGATTTTTCTCTTCCACTTGAAAGATGTACTCCACCAGCTCCACACGTTTCTTGTTTCACTGAAATCTGGCTTAAAACGAATCCTGTACATTCAGTTGAAGTTCAAATCGCCAAATAGCGAACTGCAGCGCCATTTCGAGCTCGTTTATAAATATATTATAAACTATACGTTCAACTGTCGTCGATTCAAAAAAAAAAATCGTTATTATATTTCGAATCGAAACTCCACCAAATCTCGTATGCTATTCAATTCACACGATATTGTGAATTTCACTATTTCTGACTATTTCGACATTATAATATATTTTATTATATTATAATTATTAATTAAATATTCAATATTATTTAATTCACGTTCTCGATATCGATAAATCGATATTAAATAATTAAATAAATTAATTGTTCAACAGCAAAAATGCGGGTCACTACATTCATGAAAGGTTTTCCACATAAAAAGAGAAACCTTCGGAGGGATATGTACATTCCAAACAGAGCTGAAAACAAGGAGACGTGGATTAGGAGTCCTAATTGAATTCCACGCCGCCCTAAACGAGAAGGGGCTGCTGTCCCAAATGATTCCACCCCCATGAGCAACCGTTAAGCCTTTTACAGATTGCATTCGTTTCCACGTCTCACTAGCATTGGACGGGATGACGGTGTAATTCGCATTTGCAAGCCTACGGTACTTAGCATGAAGGAACGACGCCCAAAGGGAGTTATTCGCTCCAAACCTCGCCCATAGCTTACAAGCATAGGCCAAACAAATGTCCTTAGGGCTACGGAGACCAAGGCCTCCCTTATATTTCAGACGACAAATAGTTTTCCATGAAACACAGTGATGGCGCATAGAACTGTCCTTACTACCCCAGAAGAAAGAGGAAACCAAAGACCGGTAGGAGCGGAAGAAAGAGGCCGTGGGATTCATAATAGCAAAGATATGAGATCCCAGAGCATTCAGGACAGACTTGATGAGGACAAGCTTTCCAGCCTGGGAAATGAGGGAAGCATTCCACCTAATAATTTTGCCCCTAACTTTGTCAGCTAGGGGGTCAAAGATGGCGTTGAGCTTCCTACCATGGTAAAGAACAATTCCTAGGCATGGAAGAGGGAGGGTGGCTTTAGAAAAGCTAGAGTGGACTCAATCAAAGAGGACCTAACCGCAATTAGATCTTTAGCGGCCACAAAGCAGCTTTTAGAATAATTTATGAGTTGCCCCGAGCAACTCTCATACTGAAGAATAAAAGAAAGGAGGGACTGGATCGAACGACGAGAACCATTCTAGAAGATGATGATGTCGTCTGCAAAGGATAAAGAGGAGATAAGAGGGCATCCCCTTGGAATATCGAACCTTTGGATCTGCCCGGCTATCATTAGAGAGTGAAGATCTCGAACAAATGCCTCGACAGCAATGACGAAAAGGAAGGGGGACAAGGGGTCACCCTGCCGAAGGCCATTCCCAGATCTGAAATAACTTGCGGCAGAGCCATTGATGAGAATGGAAAACCAGCAGTTGGAGATGAGCCTCCAGACCACATCGATAAAGGGTTCAGGAAACCCAAAAGCCCTAAGAACCTTGATGATAAAGAACTAGGACATGCGGTCGTAAGCTTTAGCCATATCTAGCTTAACGACCACATTGGAGCCATGAACCTTCATATCTAACCGAGAGATCAGTTCCTGGGCTAAAAGGACATTATTGGTGATCAGACGTCCTTTCACAAACCCAGCTTGCGAAGACAAGATAAGGCGCTCAAGAAACGGTGCTAACCTCAAGGTTAAGACCTTAGATATGACCTTGTTAGAGAAGTTACACAGACTGATCGGTCTAAAGTCCCCACAAGAGATAGGATGATCGCTTTTAGGGATAAGAACCAGGTTGGTCGAGGTCCATCCTGTTGGGAGATCAGCACCAGAAAAAAGACCAAATAGCAACACAAAGATCAGCCTGAATAATTGGCCACACACTCTTATATAATACTCCATTGAAACCATCAGACCCACTCGCACTGTCCTTACTACGCAAGCGCGTATTTCTTCTGAGGAAGGGGGTGCGGCCAGCTCCGTGTTATCGAACGGAAGTATGAGGGTAGCGATGTAAGCCAACACGGAAGGGTCAGAAGCAGGAACCGATGGAGTGCTAAGGAAAAACTGGAAATGGGAAAGAATAGCATCTTTGACTTCAACAGGAGTCCAAGCCAAAGAAAGGTCATACCGCTGGATTTGGCGAATAGTAAGGAGATTATTCTTCTCACGGATAGACGAGTGAAAAAACTTGGAGTTCGTATCTCCATCTACTACCCACTTGATCCTAGCTTACTGGCGTAGATGGTCTTGCTCGATACGGAGTTCCGAAGAGAAGGCCAGCTGGGCCAAAGCCCAAGCCTCTTTGTTGGCGGCATTGGGATCTTCATCAAAAGATGCTTCGGCCAAAATAAGATTTTCTTCAGCCGCTCTAACACGATCGAAGATATTCTTGAAGATGAGACGGTTCCACTCCTTAAGACAAGTCTTTAGGCGTTTCAGCTTGCGAGAGAAACTCACACAAGGAGGACCAGAAATGGGAGAACGCCAAGGTTCCTTTACAACAAAATGGAAGGAATGGTGTGTTGTCCACATACTCTGGAACCTAAAGGAGGACGGCCCAGAAAGGGAAAGGGGAGAACTGCTGAGAAAAAGGGGAGCATGGTCAGAGAACGTACGGTGAAGATGAGAAATAGAGAAAGAGAAAGGTAGGTTGAACCAACCTTCTGAGGTGAAAAAACGATCAAGCCTAGAAAGGATTCGGTTTGGGCCTTCTTGGTTGTTACTCCAAGTGAAGGAAGATCCGACGAACGAAATTTCAGCAAGCCTAGAGCTGAAGATAAAAGAGTTGAAATCTGCTACCGCCAAACGGTTAATAGCATTTCCTCCCCGCTTTTCTGCCTGGATGGCAACGACATTGAACTCACCACCCATAACAAAACCAGAAAAAGCCAAATCCGAAAGAGAAAGGATATTGGCCCAAAGGCCTAGTCACACTATCCTATCACACTTGGCGTAGACAACAGAGAATAAAAAGGAAGAGGAAAGATAGGGGAGCGAACAAGCTACCGACAAGAGCTGACTCGAATCGAAGACCGGATGGATGACAACGTCTTTGGACCACATGATCCATTTGACACATTAGCAAGAGCACCACCCAAGCCTAAAGAGAACACAGTAGAGGCAATTGCATTCGGTCCCATAAAAGGCTCCAGAAGCGCAATAGAACAAATAAAGTGCTTCCTAATGATGCGTTTTAGGCGAGCAACCGACTCATCATTCCCAATACCCCGCACGTTCCAGAACAGAAAGTTCTCCATAATGACAACAAGAAAAGAAAAGGAAACCAGACAGAGGGAAGACCACGGAAATAATCACGCTGCGTACCTCAACTACGGTATAGGGTATGTCGAGTAGATCTGACGATCTGCTCGGACGCCGCTATAGAGCGTGTACGGATGGTGCGAGGAGTGCGAGGGGCCTCACATCTGCTACGACGAAGTGAGCCCGAAGGCAAGGGCCTGGAAACAGAATGACGACTCAGAGACCTAGAAGCAGGGTAAGTGTTCTTAGTGAGCCTAGATAGTCAATCATTGATGATTGCTATTTCGTCCTTACTAAGAAGCGGGAGTGAGATAGGAGTAGCAGACGCAGAAGAATCAAGGCAAGAGGACGAAGTGGGGGAGGGCCTATAAGACTCAAAAATGGCAGGAGCCTCTAAATGTGAGGAGTAGCTAAACAGAGCTAACCAGGGTTGCCGTGTGAGCTTTACCAAATCCGATCTATCATCATCTTGATAGACCCGCATAATAGGTAAAGCTCGAGCGCCGGGACACGAAATGACAAATGAATGCCAGGACAAGTATGAGAGACCACTTCCCCTGTAAACCGTATAGTGACCCACAGTAGTGTCCACTATACGCCTACGAGAGAGAAGCCACCCAACCCATAATGTGATGGACTCGAAGGGGAGCCAACGGGGAACCAAAAAACAAGAGAGCCACAACCTACACGAGGGAGTCACTAACGACACTGAATAGGCCTCGTAGTGACTCGAAAAGCAGACGAAACCCAACCAATATGCAAAAGTCCAAAGAACACAGTCAGAGTTATGGAACACAGACCAATCAAGCCACCCAATAAAAAATCCCGACACAAGGTTGATGGAGTACCAACCTAAAGACAAAACACGGCTACCAAAATAGCCACAAAAAAATCCAGCACAACCGAACAAACCACCAACAAAGAACCCGACCTCAAACCAACGAGAAACTGAGAACCAAGCATAAGGGATGGACACTAAAAGAAGAGAGCCACCCACAAAACCACACCAGCAAACGCACGCATGACAAGGCATAAACACTTTAAAGGATGACGCAGTTATGCCAGGGAGCAACCACAAAAGAGGTTTAAAGCTCAAAACACCATACACAAAGCCCAGGACCCCACCCTAATTCCCAGCAAGGGCCACCGAATAAAAAAAGAAATCAGTATGGTGCAAACTAGATAGGAACCATTGATCAATTACAACAACATAGGCATCAAAGAAAAAATCACGAGACATGGATGTTAAATCCGAAGCAGCAGAAACCTCACAACACAAAGGGGAAGTAACAGAACTATCCAAACTCAAAAGCACACAAAGAGAATTAATGTAAAAAGAAGGACAAACCTCTCCAGTGATGAAAGCATCAAGCCTGATGCATCTTTTACCGATAACAGCCAAGATCAATCCATCACCCAAAGAAACAAAAGAGGACCCGCTTTGCAATGTTGCCACGCCACGAGACAAACTCTCTGGCTGCAAATGAGGCCTCTTCCTCCTAGTAGCAAGTCAGCGACGAACTGACTGCTCGGAGAGAGCAACCACCTCACCAACATGGTGCTCAGCAGAGATGAAAGGAGGAGAAGGCTCCAAATGGCAAACCGGTTCCAATATGCTATCCAGTATGGCAAAAGAATTCGCAAGAACAAGGCCAAGGGAAGCCTACTTACCCACAGAATGAGCTACAAAACCACGATGTCCAAAGGGAACCACCGCATGCGCAAATCTCCCCTTCCTCAACCCGCAAGCCTTACGGCGGCGATGAGGGGGGAGAGTCAGCTGAGCAGAGCCAACAAAAGAAGACATCGAAACAGCCTCCGATCGAAAACTCAAGGTTGGGGTGGTCAATTCCCCAACGAAAAGGAGATAAGGAAAACCAATTTGCCAAAGTCGGGACCGAACACACCGCCGCAAGCAACTGAGCCAACGAGGAAGCCATGATCAACCACTATTGGAGCAGAACCCAATGCTTTGAAACACAGCTTAGGAGAAAAGAGGGTGATGAAATGCCCCTTCTCACTGCTGGCTCCAGAACAACTAGAAACCTCAGCAACCTCCTCTACAATGGATACTGAGCTGCGAGGCGGTAGGGAGCTCACCAGAGAGCCTTGAAATAGCGGCGATAATTCTAGGAATTTTCCGTCCATAATAAGGAATTTGTGCCCGAACAGATCAGCATAATCCTTAAGGGAGAACAACTGCACTTCAACGGAGGATTTTCCAGTCACCACCACCACCAACGGGCTAGCCGCCACCTCTGAAATCGATTTTGCAATTAATTCGAAATTAGGGCAGAACTCAATGAACGAACCAGTCACAATGAAAACCCCATCAGATTGGGGCAAAACCATTTCGTGATCCCAACTTCAGAACAAGCAGCACAAGACAATCAACCGAAAACAGAACGGAAGAGAATCTAAGCAAAAACGAAGAGATCTAATGATTCTGGAGGAAGAAAGGAAGTAAATTGCCACTTGGGATTACGAGATGGATGCGATTTTTTTTTCGTTGGTCTTTTTAGACTACTTGTTTATTGGTGATAAAGACGTATTTACTTAATCATTTGAAATAAGAAAAAATAATCATAATTAGAAGGAAATGTCAAAAATGCAAAAAGGAGAATGTTATTGGTTTGGGTAAAGAAGTTGATAATTGTATTTTAGTCGAACAATTTAATTTGATAATACAATGTTAATGGGTTTTGGGTAAAGTATTAATAAATGGATTATAATAATATAATCCAAGTTATAAATGGAATTTGTGTAAAGAGTTTAAAGCGAAGGTTAGTGTTTTAGTAATACTTAATCAACAATTAAGTAAAAATGTTTATAATCGACCGAGATTTTCCAAAGTAATGTTATGGTTTATAAAACCACATTTTAAGTAAAATAGTAAAAAGGTTTGGTTGAGATTATGAGTAACATGGGTTTTAATTATGACCTTCTATCTACTCTGAGATAAGAACGTTGTCGATCAAGGTCTGAGAGGTAAATAAAATACCCCAACTTTAATGACTTCACTATTATCGAGGTATGGTATCAGTTTGTAACGGTAAGGAATACTGAGATCAAATTATTATTCCATAAGAGGAATATTGCAACGTTATTTGCAAGGTTTTGAAATTTAATTAAAACTATTGGGTTTTAAAGTAAACAATGTATAATCTAACGTTGTTAGGCCTAAGTTTAAAGTATGATTATGTTTAGATCATTTGGTTAAATATATATAGCACTATTTTCTAGATAATGAAATTAGTATGGTTTAAAGAAAATTTATTCAATATAGTAAGTAAATGGCAATGATTTTTCCAAACAAATGTAAAAGGGTTATATTAGATTGGAAACTGAGGTAAGTGTTCGAACTTTAATTATATATTTCCATAAGTGTTGATATTAAATTGTAATCTTAAAAGTTTGAAGTTTAATTAAATCTTTTGGGTTTATATAATAATAAATATGTCGATTGACATTGTTTTGGCCAGTATAAGAATTAGTGATTGGATTTATACCAATGAGAAGATAATATATACCGATATTTCCGAAGTAAAGGAAGGATAAAGGAGTCTTGAGAATATAAAGTAATATTTCCAAGGTAAAGGAAATGGAAAAGGTTTTATGAAATGTAGCAGTATTTTCGAAGTAAAAGAAATAAAGCGGAGTTTGGTAAATATGTTATTGTTTTCAAATGACGAAAATAAAAGAGATTTGTCGAGAAAATGATATAGAATCCATTTTTAAGAATTGATGTATAGTTTAATAATTGGTTTTAATTAAATGGTCTAAGCTACCAATATACTTGACCGTACTGTTTGAATTGATAGTTAAAAATCCAACTATCGATGAAATATCTTATTGGAATTTTAACGTGTTGTTTCGAAGAGATCGGGATGGGAACTAGACCCAAACCACTTCGAACCAACGTTTGCGTTTGAAACTAATCTATAGGGATGTGTATAAAGACGGAGCATTAAAGACCGTAGATCTTCATAAAACGGAAGAACTACTTATAATCTTTGATTAGCTCCAAGAGATACTTTGTGCTTCTGTCGTGCTTGAAATCTACGGATTGCAAGGAATACTTGTTAGTGATCCTTGGGTGATCCCTATATAGGATGTTATAGGAGAGTGCTTTTGGTTCATCCTGTTCATGGATGACTTGTATGGCCGAATATCTGACAGAGTATTTCCTGAGGGCTACATACGTTGTTCTTTAGAAATATACCAAATTTATTGATGGAGAAGGAACTTCTCTTAGCTCAATACATAGAGGATATTTGAGGATGTCAATTGGTGATTTGATGGATCTGACGATATTCAATTCAAAGTTAATGATGACGTAATGTTCTCTAAAAGGTAATCGTGACCTCAAGCCTCATCTACTGGGAAATAACAGAAATTGGGCAGGCAGCATGGCTATGTGGGTCATTCCCATTAGGGTGTATTGTCATCATCTAGAGAAATTTCATTTTTGTTCTTCTTTCATTTCTGTAACACCCCGTGTATTTTATAACAGTGAAATTCACAAATTAAAGTATAATAAATTTCAAATCAAAGTATTAAGGGAAACGGGATATTCCATTGCGTTCGCCTCGGAAAAATACGCGAAATAGAGTCCGAGTTTTCGAAAAACGGAGTTCGTATGACCAAATTATGGCCCGATGAAGTTTCAGAAAATTCAAATTTCGAAAACAGATTTGAATTTCAGCCCAAATAGAGTAGGCGGGAAAATTCCTGCCCAAACCCACCAGGTCGACCTGGGGGTCGACCCTAGGGTCGACCTGCCAGGCCAGGTCGACCTGGGATTCGAACTAGGTGTCGACCTGCCCAGGCAGGTCGACTCTAGAGTCGACCTGGGGGTCGACTGGGGAGTCGACCTGGCCCCTGAGCCAGGTCGAACCCAGCCCACCCTGGCTGGCTTGGTCTGTGTTTGGTCGATTTTCTGAGCCTTGCCTTGTCACTAGGGCTAGGTGTCAGCTCCTGATTGGCCTCTCCTTTGAACGAACGGCTATTATTAAACCAAGCTCCATCGACGGTCTAAATCAACTCACGAACTCTATAAAAAGGACCTAAGACTAACCCTAATTCACAAAAACTAAAATGGAGATGAGGCCGTCATGCTGCCGAGGAGAGACTAGGAATAGCCGTCAGAAATTGATAGACGATTAGGAGATAATTTGAAAGTTTAAAGCAACGTTAATCAAATCAAAGCAACGCCTACAACAAAGGATAGCATCTCCAAATTCAGAATTCAGATTCCTGGATTGAAGATTCGTCATACGTTGTAAGTAGAGTGCTATTCCGATGTGAGTTAAATAATTGTGTGATTTGTGTAAAGTAAGAAATGGAATTGTGGCGATAATAATCTATATTTGTATGTTGCTTAGATGCTAAACGATTTGGGAATATTATGGTATACGATTGGATATTTGCAAGTATGCTATTTGCGTTGGAAGTTAACAACGAAATGGAATTATGGCAATAATAACCTATATTTGTATGTTATTTTGATTCTAAACGATTTGGCAATGCTATGGTGTACGATTGGATTCATACAAGTATATGGTTTATGTTGACAACCACAAGTTGTGGAATTTTTAATTGGGATTCATGCAAGCATATGATTCATATTGAAAACTACATGTTTGTGGTAGTTATTTACAACACCCATTTGATAATTGCAAGTATATGATTCATATTGAAAATAACAACTATATGTTGTAATAGTTTATTTGAAATTCATGCAAGTCTATGATTTATTGTTATGCCAACATGATGTATAATTCTATGGTCATCTTTAGTGTAATTTGGTCCATTTGAGTATTATGATTCATATGAAGTTATGTTGGAATTGGCATTATAGTTCAAGTATAAAAATCATGCTTTTGTGATAGTGACAAAAGCAAACATCTTTGTAAGCTTGTATTAATTTTGTGAACATGACTAAACTATGTTTGTTATTATGCCTAGTTGAAAACATGTCTGTAGGCTTATGTTGTTATCATAATCATATGATAATATATGTGACACATAAGTTATATTAGAATTACACTAGAATTACATCCCACTTGCAAGTTACATAGATAGGATAAAAACCATGATTATATGAATAGTAGGATTCATGTTCAATTATGTTTATGCCATGACTATATGAATAGAAGGACTCATGTTCAATTATGATTATGCCATAATTATATGATTAGAATGGTTCATGTTTAAGTATTATTTATGCCATGACTACATGAATAAAATGATTCATGTTTTGTTTATACCATGATTATGTGAATAGAATGATTCATGTTTAAGTATTGCTTATATTATATGATGTTACAACTGCAAGTTCACATGTGCCTACTTTATGTTAACTGAATCGTTTGTTGCAAGTTCATGCGTTCACACTCCCCTTTTTATGTTACCTTATAAACACCATGTTATAAGCCTCCCCTTTTCATATGGCTAAATTGGGTTTAAGTGTTAAACCCAATGCACCTTACATTGGAGCGAACGTATAAAACGGGGGTAATGACGTTTGGGCTAAAATATAGAACATATGTGTTGGCATGTTTAACGCATGCCAACAACCTTGAAAAACAATTAAGTGGCATAAATAAATTTTAACCAATAAAGATGAATTTGAATAATGGGCCGCAAATATTTACATATAAAAAGAAAAGAGACAAAATATGTAAATGTAGAAAATACGATGTGTTTAACCCGAGGTTGGATTGAGTTGTGATGTAAACCTGCCCGGAACCGCCCGGCTGTCCAGTAGTCACAACAACACCTATCCAATGTGGGTGGTTAAACACGGAGCCCAATAAGGACCCGAGGTTAGACTGAGTTGTGGCGTAAGACTGCCTGGACCCAACCGGCAACAGGCAGCCACAACAATACCTGTCTAATGTGAGAGGTCAAGGCTTTAATAAGACAATTAAGGCTGAGTCAGGGTTGATAGGATTAAGTAAATTATATTAATACTTAATCAAAATGGAACATGCTAAACTAAACAGACTGATTGGGGGTTAGGTTTATAAAACACTTAACCAACTTAGCATGTTGGCTAGAAATAGAAAACCTAGTAGCGGGGGACCCTTTTCAGTAGTAACCCTACAAGGTATCATGATACCTTGAAACTAGGCAGGGTGGGGCACGATTACTGGGCTGACTGTAAGAGGTCAAATCGACGGCGGTGGTGCAACAGTGTAGGTTCTAACGGGGTGCGGGCGTGCACACACTCCGGCGCAGAAAAATAAGGCACTGGGCACCAGTAGCATACCTGTGCATTCTAGGATTGTGTCGGGCCGCCACCATGGGACTTGATACACCCCATGGTGGGACCAGCATAGGTAACTACAACATCGGGGGCCGTAAGACACATGTAACTATGCGAGTAGGAGCCGATCATCAGAAAAAAAAGGATCACTTCACCCTGATTATGGGGTGCCTGTTGGGAACTAGTTTATATGGGTACAGAGATTAATATGGGGTACGATAGTATATTCGACCCTAGACAACTTAACTTGGTTTATGGTGCTTTCCCATTTCTAGTTTATACTTATCATACCCAGTTCTTTATTCATAGACTGAATAGTCCTAGACTTACTTAGGCTTTATGTCTGACTCTACTTTTCTTTCCCCTTCTTTTCTTTCGTCCCCCCCCCCCCCCCGGTCCATAGGGAGGGAATACCGCAGCTTGACCAGCCTTCATATCCAGCTTGAAGAGAAAGAATGTATTGCTTGGATCTTTTCGTTTTGGACTATGGCTTTGGACAGCAATTATGGGACTTTTGCAGTCTATTTATGTTTTCTTTATGCTTCTTTAAATAATGTAATCAAGACAGTTATGTAGATGTTATGTTTTTGGAAGTGTTGTAAGACAATTATGGTATGGTTGGTGTAACACGTATTTTAATGAAATAGAAGTTGTTGTTTTCCGCTGTTCAAAAATATGTGTTATTATATCTGTCTTGTATATCTGTGATTTATACTTATAAACCTCCACCAAAATTAGGGCATTCCCTTTGAGAGTGACCCTAATGGAGGTGGGGTGTTTCACTTGGTATCAGAGCATAGGTTTACCAGATAAGATAAAAAGTTTTGAAAATTTATTTTCAAAAAGGAAATTTAAAGAAGCATTTTTAAAACATAAAATATTATTTTATTTTAAAAGGCAAAGCCCCCCCCCCAAAGCCATAGGAACTATCTCTTATCCTTCGTTTTGAATCTATCCTTTTTGTTTCAGCATGTCCGAAGAACTTAACTTGCCGGAGGGTGTACCAATACCTGGTTGGTTTAGACGGTTCTTAGAAGTAAGGGCCACTCAGCCAGGTCCTACCGTTCCTCCTCCCCCAGCTGCAGGAAATCATCCAGCTGCAGCAGCACCTCTTCCTCCACCTCCTCCGCGGGGAAACACCTTTGCTAAGATATGTAAAGATTTTAAAGCTATGGGAGGAAAGGATTTTCATGGAACTGAGTCCTTTGTGGCAGCTAGAAATTGGCTGAAAGAAACCGAGGACTTATTCATCATCTTTGAGGTAGAGGATAGACAGAAAGTACAATTGGCAGTATGGCTACTTAAGGGCGAGGCTTCCTACTGGTGGGAAGTCACTAATGCAGAAAGACCAGTGGAAACATGGGAGGACTTTAGGGCAAGGTTTGAGGATAAATTTCTCTCAGATGCGGAAAGGAGTTTGCAGTTGGAAAAATTCTTATTTCTTAAGTAAGGGAACAAGACAGTCAAAGAGTATGTTAATCAGTTTGATGAGCTGACTAGGTTCGGACTGGACCTAGTCAACACCCCGCACAAGAAGGCTCTCCGTTTTGTCAAAGGGTTGAATGAGCCATTACACAGTTTGGCCATGACCCATATACCCATGGGAGCTATGTATGAAAGGTTGGTACAGATGGCGTTGCTGAACGAAGAGGAAAAGGGCAAGAAGGAGACAAAGGCAGAAAACTCTCAAGGGAAGAAAGAGGGTTTGCAGCCTAAGAAGACAGACTTTAAGAAGGGCGGGAAAGGCAACAAAGAGAAGAGGAAGTGTAATTTCTGTGGCAAATTGGGGCACTTAGTAAAAGATTGCTGGAAAAAGAAGGCCAAGATGAATGGTGGGTGCTTTTCTTGCGGTGAGACAGGCCACATGGCTAAGGACTGCCCAAAGAAACGAGGACAGGGGCAGAGGGCTGGATCCACCTCAGGGGCACAAGTTCATGTGCTAGAGGCGCCACCTCTGCAACAGCGAGGTATAAATACTTCTGTAGAAAGTGTAGTTTATCTTTATGATCACCCCGTTCGCACTTTATTTGATTCTGGCGCATCACACTCCTTTATCTCGTCTGCTTTAGTAGAATCTCTGCACCTAAAAACTAGTATGGTAGAGGACCCCTTAATTGTTTCAAACCCAATTGGGGGCCCAGCTCATTTGTCTATGATCTGTTTGGGATTGAAAATTTCTATTCTAAGCGTAGAATTTAATTGTAGTGCCTTTGTTTTGGGCTTTTCGGGATATGGTTTGATTTTGGGCATGGATTGGCTATCCAGTAATGGGGCCATCCTTGATTGTGAGAAAAGGGTTGTTAGGCTCCTAACTCAGCTCGGTAATACTTTGGAAATTTCTTATAATCCCTCGTATGCGGTTATGCTTAGTTACCTTGAATCGCTAGATGCCTTCGTTGAAAATTTGCAATCGGTTAGAGTGGTCCGGGAATATCCGGATGTCTTCGAAGAGGTGAAGGGCTTGCCTCTGAAGCGGGAGATAGACTTCCGCATATATCTTGTAGATAATGCAAAGCCCGTTGCGTTGCCCGTTAGACACATGGCTCCACGGGAAAGGAAAGATCCCAGTAAACAGATTAAGGAGCTTCTAGAAAAGGGGTTCATTAGGAGGAGCATTTCAGAATGGGGCGCTCCAGTGGTGTTCGCTACAAAGGCGGATGGTTCACTCCATCTATGTGTTGACTATAGGGAGCTCAACAAGCTAACGAAAAAGAATAGGCACTCTCTCCCCTGAATTGACGATTTGTTTGATCAACTTGTAGGAGCGTCTGTTTTCTCCCAACTCGATTTAGCGACCGGTTTTCATCAGCTAAGGGTGGCTGAAGATAGTATCGATAAAACGGCATTCAGAACCCCAGACGGCTTCTTTGAATGGCTTGTCATGCCTTTCAGCTTGACAAATGCACCTGCTTACTTCGTGGACCTGATGAGTAGGGTATTCAGAGATTTCCTCAATAAGTTCGTAGTGGTCTTCGTAGACGATATCTTGATCTTCTCAAAGAATGAGGAAGAGCATGCTCATCACTTAAGGGCAATCATGGAAACTCTGCGAGTCCATCAGCTAAAAGCCAAATTCTCCAAATGCCACTTTTGGAGAGAAGAAGTGAGGTTCCTTGGGCACATAGTATCTAAAGAAGGGTTAGTTGTGGACCCTGCTAAGGTAGTAGCGGTACAGGATTGGAAGACACCAAGAAACGCAACTGAGGTCCGAAGTTTTCTGGGACTAGCAGGTTTCTATCGAAAGTTCATAAGGGATTTTTGTGAAAATCTCAGCTCCGCTCACAAAGTTGACCAAGAAGAATCTAGTATTCAATTGGGACTTGGATTGCGAGTTTGCTTTCCAGCGACTAAAAAGGGCTCTTACAACAGCCCCAGTTTTGACGTTGCCAGATGGAAGCAAGATGTTCACCGTTTATACAGATGCATGTGGGACAGGGTTAGGCGCCGTCTTAATGCAAGAAGGAAGGGTAGTAGCTTATGGCGGGAGACAATTGAAAGTGCACGAAAAGAACTACCCGACCCACGATCTTGAGTTAGCTGCCATAGTCTTTGCACTCAAGTCTTGACGACACTATCTCCTAGGTGAGAAGTTTGAACTTTACACTGACCATAAATCGTTGAAATACCGTTTCTCGCAGAAGGACCTTAACTTGAGGAAACAGAGGTGGATGGAGTTTCTTGCCTCGTATGATTTCGAGATCTCCTATACTCCGGGCAAAGGCAACGTAGTGGCAGACGCGTTGAGCCGAAAGAAACTGAACCTAAGCCCGCTATTTGTTGAAAGACAAAGCCTAGAGTTTATAGCCAGCTTCGACTTTAGGCCTTCCTCCGATTTTGTACCAGGCTTGCTAGCATCTCTCGAAGTACGCCCGACTTTAGTGGACTCGATAGGGACAACACAACGCGAGGACCCTCAGCTTGTGGAGACGATTGATAGGCTAATTAGGGGTGAGACTTCAAGTCACCTCAACAGATACTCCATCGACGATAAGGGTTGGCTAAGACGAGATGGAAGACTATGCGTCCCACAGACAAGGGATTTAGTAAAAAAGGTTCTCGAGGAAGCACATGACTCCAAGATGACGATACACCCAGGCGGAGATAAAATGTACAAGGACATAAAAAGAACTTTCTTTTGGAACGGCATGAAAAAGGACATGGCAGAATTCGTTTCTAAGTGTATGGTGTACCAACAGGTTAAGGCGGAACAGAAAAAGCCTGGCGGTCTGCTACATCCTCTAGAGGTCCCGCAGTGGAAGTGGGATAGCATCTCAATGGACTTCATCGATGGGCTGTCTAGGTCTAGGAGAGGCAACACTAGCATTTGGGTAATAGTGGATAGGCTTACTAAAAGCGCCCACTTTTTACCCGTCAAAAGTAAAAGAACTGCCTCATCCCTAGCATCCCTTTACCTCAAGGAAATCGTTCGACTCCATGGAATACCATCCAGCATTGTTAGCGACCGAGACCCTATCTTCACCAGTGAGTTTTGGCGGAGTCTGCAAGAAGCGGTAGGCACACAGTTATGCTTGAGCACAGCCTATCATCCCCAAACCGACGGCCAAACAGAAAGAGTAAACAGAGTTTTGGAGGACCTTTTAAGACTGTGCATCCTTGACTTCGGAGGGACGTGGGAAGACCATCTTCCTTTGGTAGAATTTGCCTACAACAACAGCTATCAAGCAACCATCGGAATGGCGCCCTTCGAAGCTTTATATGGAAGACCGTGCAGATCGCCCACTTGTTGGTGGAAGTCTACTGATAAGCTCATACTTGGACCAGATATGATCCGAGAGACTTCAGAGAAAGTAGACTTAATACAAAGAAGGATGAAGACGGCCCAAGACAGACAAAAGTCCTACGCCGACAAGAGGAGGACCGACCTTGAATTTGAGGTTGGAGACAGAGTTTTTCTTAAGGTATCTCCGCTAAGGAACATTGTTCGTTTTGGAACCACAGGAAAGCTAGCACCAAGGTTCGTAGGGCCATTCCCTATCATTGAGAAAATTGGGAAAATGGCCTATAGATTAGAGCTACCCGAAAAATTGGCCGGAGTTCACAACGTCTTTCACGTTTCACATCTCCGAAAATGTCTACATGAGTCTGCTGAAGTGGTAGAGCCAAATATCCTAGAAGAAGCTAAAGTGGAACGCGAAGCAACCATAAGGAAAGTTCCAAACCGCATATTAGGAACGGAAGTGAAGAAGCTACGCAACCGCGAAGTCCAGCTCGTCAAAGTTCAGTGGAGCGACGCCGAAGGAGATGCAACTTGGGAAACTGAAGCTAAAATACGCGTAGCCTACCCTTTTCTTTTCGAGGGTACATCTTTGATCTTTCCTTTTTCCTTAAGTTGCGCTTTTATCTGTCTTTTTAGGTATATCTCCTCGACCCTATCTTTTAGGTAGAAACCCTTTGGATGAAAACATGTAATTGAAACATGTTATGGATGATGATTGCAAGTGGTTGCAAGTGATTGCTAGTGGTTGCATATACACACACAATCTAGGTTTTAGATCGGCTCAATCACTTCATATTGCATATGCATATATGTTTGCATTCATATATGGTTGAACTTTAATGTGTTGTCATATGGATGTTGCATTTGTATGAATGATTGTGCACTCATGTAGAATCATGAATAGGAGGATTTGCATACATAATGGATTCATGGCAGTTACATAATTCGCATTAAGGAGGTTAACTGAATCAGTAGACCGCCTGATTTTGCATTAGATAAGTACATGTACACACACATTTCGCATATTATCATGAAGCATTAGAAGTCTTTTAAGGACAAAGGATGCTCGTGTTTGATGGATGAGTAGATGGATGTTTGGATGTTAGGATGTACATTCTTCCTGAACTTGAAGATTTCGGGACGAAATCCTTTTAAGTGGGGGAGAATGTAACACCCGTGTATTTTATAACAGTGAAATTCACAAATTAAAGTATAATAAATTTCAAATCAAAGTATTAAGGGAAACGGGATATGCCATTGCGTTCGTCTCGGAAAAATACACGAAATAGAGTCCGAGTTTTTGAAAAACGGAGTTCTTATGACCAAATTATGGCCCGATGAAGTTTCAGAAAATTCAAATTTCGAAAACAGATTTGAATTTTAGCCCAAACAGAGTAGGCGGGAAAATTCCCGCCCAAACCCACCAGGTCGACCCTAGGGTCAACCTGCCAGGCCAGGTCGACCTGGGAGTCGACCTAGGTGTCGACCTGCCCAGGCAGGTCGACTCTAGAGTCGACCTGGGGATCGACTGGGGAGTCGACCTGGCCCCTGAGCCAGGTCAAACCCAGCCCACCTTGGCTGGTCTGGCCTGTGTTTGGTCGATTTTCTGAGCCTTGCCTTGTCACTAGGGCTAGGTGTCAGCTCCTGATTGGCCTCTCCTTTGAACGAACGGCTATTATTAAACCAAGCTCCATCGACGGTCTAAATCAACTCACGAACTCTATAAAAAGGACCTAAGACTAACCCTAATTCACACAAACTAAAATGGAGATGAGGCCGTTATGCTGCTGAGGAGAGACTAAGAATAGCCGTCAGAAATTGAGAGACAATTAGGAGATAATTTGAAAGCTTAAAGCAACGTTAATCAAATCAAAGCAACGCCTACAACAAAGGATAGCATCTCCAAATTCAGAATTCAGATTCCTGAATTGAAGATTCGTCATACGTTGTAAGTAGAGTGCTATTCCGATGTGAATTAAATAATTGTGTGATTTGTGTAAAGTAAGAAATGGAATTGTGGCGATAATAATCTATATTTGTACGTTGCTTTGATGCTAAACGATTTGGGAATATTATGGTATACAATTGGATATTTGCAAGTATGCGATTTGTGTTGGAAGTTAACAACGAAATGGAATTGTGGCAATAATAACCTATATTTGTATGTTATTTTGATTCTAAACGATTTGGCAATGCTATGGTGTACGATTGGATTCATACAAGTATATGGTTTATGTTGACAACCACATGTTGTGGAATTTTTAATTGGGATTCATGCAAGCATATGATTCATATTGAAACCTACATGTTTGTGGTAGTTATTTACAACACCCATTTGATAATTGCAAGTATATGATTCATATTGAAAATAACAACTATATGTTGTAATAGTTTATTTGAAATTCATGCAAGTCTATGATTTATTGTTATGCCAACATGATGTATAATTCTATGGTCATCTTTAGTGTAATTTGGTCCATTTGAGTACTATGATTCATATGAAGTTATGTTGGAATTGGCATTATAGTTCAAGTATAAAAATCATGCTTTTGTGATAGTGACAAAAGCAAACATCTTTGTAAGCTTGTATTAATTTTATGAACATGACTAAACTATGTTTGTTATTATGCCTAGTTGAAAACATGTCTGTAGGCTTATGTTGTTATCATAATCATATGATAATATATGTGACACATAAGTTATATTAGAATTACACTAGAATTACATCCCACTTGCAAGTTACATAGATAGGATAAAAACCATGATTATATGAATAGTAGGATTCATGTTCAATTATGTTTATGCCATGACTATATGAATAGAAGGACTCATGTTCAATTATGATTATGCCATAATTATATGATTAGAATGGTTCATGTTTAAGTATTATTTATGCCATGACTACATGAATAGAATGATTCATGTTTTGTTTATACCATGATTATGTGAATAGAATGATTCATGTTTAAGTATTGCTTATATTATATGATGTTACAACTGCAAGTTCACATGTGCCTACTTTATGTTAACTGAATCGTTCGTTGCAAGTTCATGCGTTCACACTCCCCTTTTTATGTTACCTTATAAACACCATGTTATAAGCCTCCCCTTTTCATATGGCTAAATTGGGTTTAAGTGTTAAACCCAATGCACCTTACATTGGAGCGAACGTATAAAACGGGGGTAATGACGTTTGGGCTAAAATATAGAACATATGTGTTGGCATGTTTAACGCATGCCAACAACCTTGAAAAACAATTAAGTGGCATAAATAAATTTTAACCAATAAAGATGAATTTGAATAATGGGCCGCAAATATTTACATATAAAAAGAAAAGAGACAAAATATGTAAATGTAGAAAATACGATGTTTTTAACCCGAGGTTGGATTGAGTTGTGATGTAAACCTGCCCGGAACCGCCCGGCTGTCCAGTAGTCACAACAACACTTATCCAATGTGGGTGGTTAAACATGGAGCCCAATAAGGACCCGAGGTTAGACTGAGTTGTGGCGTAAGACTGCCCGGACCCAACCGGCAACAGGCAGCCACAACAATACCTGTCTAATGTGAGAGGTCAAGGCTTTAATAAGACAATTAAGGCTGAGTCAGGGTTGATAGGATTAAGTAAATTATATTAATACTTAATCAAAATGGAACATGCTAAACTAAACAGACTGATTGGGGGTTAGGTTTATAAAACACTTAACCAACTTAGCATGTTGGCTAGAAATAGAAAACCTAGTAGTGGGGGACCCTTTTCAGCAGTAACCCTACAAGGTATCATGATACCCTGAAACTAGGTAGGGTGGGGCACGATTACTGGGCTGACTGTAAGAGGTCAAATCGACGGCGGTGGTGCAGTAGTGTAGGTTCTAATGGGGTGCGGGCGTGCACACACTCCGGCGCCGAAAAATAAGGCACTGGGCACCAGTAGCATACCTGTGCATTCTAGGATTGTGTCGGGCCGCCACCATGGGACTTGATACACCCCATGGTGGGACCAACATAGGTAACTACAACATCGGGGGCCGTAAGACACATGTAACTATGCGAGTAGGAGCCGATCAACAGAAGAAAAAAAGGATCACTTCACCCTGATTATGGGGTGCCTGTTGGGAACTAGTTTATATGGGTATAGAGATTAATATGGGGTACGATAGTATATTCGACCCTAGACAACTTAACTTGTTTATGGTGCCTTCCCATTTCTAGTTTATACTTATCATACCCAGTTCTTTATTCATGAACTGAATAGTCCTAGACTTACTCAGGCTTTATGTCTGACTCTGCTTTTCTTTCGCCTTCTTTTCTTTCGTCCCCCCCCCCCCCCAGGTCCATAGGGAGGGAATACCGCAGCTTGACCAGCCTTCATATCCAGCTTGAAGAGAAAGAATGTATTGCTTGGATCTTTTCGTTTTGGACTATGGCTTTGGACAACAATTATGGGACTTTTGCAGTCTATTTATGTTTTCTTTATGCTTCTTTAAATAATGTAATCAAGACAGTTATGTTTTTGGAAGTGTTGTAAGACAATTATGGTATGGTTGGTGTAACACGTATTTTAATGAAATAAAAGTTGTTGTTTTCCGCTGTTCAAAAATATGTGTTATTATATCTGTCTTGTATATCTGTGATTTTTACTTATAAACCTCCACCAAAATTAGGGCATTCCCTTTGAGAGTGACCCTAACGGAGGTGGGGTGTTTCAATTTCTGTATCTTCGTTGATATGGTGGTTGCTCGAAATCGTGGGCTGAAAGTATGTTCGATACACTCAAGTTGAATGAGTGATCGGTCATGTGTAGTCGGGTTGCAAGATATTCTTGTTGAACACTAGTGTATTGCTGTCTAGAGGTACACTATTAAAAGGTGGTCCCTTACCTTGTCATGTTGGAAATCCAAACTCTAATACGAACTGTACGTTTTTAGATGTATAGCAACTATGTTGGAAAGTGAGATATAAGCTTTCCGACTTTATTCTTATTTTTTTGTGGATTGATAGACATTATTATAACATCATTGGATTTTGATATAAAAAGTGTTTTTGGTTATCGCAAGGTAAAAACCGTTTGTGCTTATGTGTGAATAGGTCTTACGATTATCCTTTTCTTTCAAAGGATTTTCAAAAGTTAAGCAACTTAGTTGTTGTGTGAGTTTTATCACTGAAAGTTTTCTAGATTGACAATCCGTTTGATTTGTGTGTTGCAAATGTGCTCGGTCAGGCCAAGTGCATTTCTAAGTTACAGTAGGATCTGCTTGGAGCTTCAGGAGAGAAGCTAGAGTCGAGACGTAATTCTGTATTTTCTGGTAGTGAAATATTCCGCTGTGTGAGTTGTACTGATTTAATGTTGTAATGTTATATTGTAATCATATATCTACAATTTTATTTTGAGTAATGAGTTGTTGATGTATTATACTTTGTCCATTCCGCTGTTAGAGTCTAATCTTCTTATTCTTCTATTTTGATGTTTCTTTTTCTTGTTTCACTCTCTAATTTCTTTCTCCTAACTATCCGCTTTTCTGTGCAATTTGAGTTTACATGGGTTGATAAATGTCGACTTAAACTATATGGAAAAAAGTGGGTCGTTAAATTACCATTTCTTAAATCAAAGAAACTGACTATTTTAGCTTAGTGTATTGAGAGCCTAAGATGATAATAGTGGTTACAACTAGTAAAAGATCTAATTACTTAAGAAATCTACTACCTAAAAATCCTTCATGGAAAAAAAAGATACCAACAGTGTTAATCCATTGCGATAGCAACGCGATTATTGTAGAAGTATAGAACCGCTGTAAAGGAACTGGCTTTTTTACTACTAAAGATGACACAGGATACATCCTTGGTATTTATGAGCTGGCCATTTAGTCATCTGGAAGACAGGTAATTAGGCATAAAGGAAGAAGACACAAAACAGAATCTCACAGCGGAATGAGAAATCTATATTATAACAATTGTCTTTACACAAATCAAAACTATAAATTTAATACACATATAATAAAATTAATCTATAAACTAGCCTAGATAATTATAATAACTTTTCCTTACAATTGATGAAGAATACAACAAACAAACACAATGGAAATTAAAGAATATTTGTAAATATGTCTTGGCCTTCTGCTCCTCATGATAAGCTCCAAATCAAACCAAATATAATCTAAACAGAAAATATACTTGGTTTGACCTAAATATTATAATAAATACCACCTATATTGATCTGGTAATCCAGCGTGAAAATGTATAAATCACGAATAATTTTATTTTTTGGCTTGTAAATCTTTAAAAATAAAGATATTTTATAAGACCGAACTGCACAATAACATGAATAGGTTTTCATCTTATAATGGTGGAAACATCTTTATTAAAAATCCAGTGATATTATATATATAATGTCTAGAATTCAAAAATAAATTTAAAATAGCCGGAAAGCTTGCATCTTCATTCTAACACAATAGATATACAATTAAATCCGAAGGTACGTACTGAGGAATAAATCCCAACTATAAAAGGGTGAGGATTAATCCACAGAATTTGTACATCTATAGATAAAACGTATTGGAAGATGTATTGATCTGCACATAAACTACTTTGGATTGGAACAACAACAACCCAAATTTTTAATAAAGAAATTTAAATAAAAAATTAATAAATATCTGGGAAACATTCTGTTGACAAGTCTGCTTTGAAATTGTTTCGGTATCATCTGCTACACTGACAAAATGGTCTGAACTGAATCATGATTTGTCCTCTTGGACTTGTTGAAAATTTTCTAACAACTTTCTTGTGAAACTTATTTTGAATGTATTTTTTTGCTATGATTGTTGGAACCGAATTGTTTGATTTAATTGCTTGGGCTTGGTGATTAGTTTTTGCTATCTATGATACCTTTGTTAGCCACTAGGTTGGCACCAAAATCCTTGTTAATGGATATAACAAGTGGTATCAGTCTTTGGTGGCTTATAATTTTCTCACTCATCTGTTTTGATTCTTTATTCTGATCTTCATCGTCTATACATCTTTTTAAATCTTCCTTGTCTTGTATAAATCCTTCTGAATTCCCTCTTGTAATTGATTTTTCAATTTTAAAATTATTTATTTATTATTTATTTAGAAATTGAAATCAATAACAAAAAAGGACTGTATTTAGAACTCATCAAATTTATTATCAGATTTTTAAAATTGTGATGAGTTGTGACTATAGTATATTTCACAACAAGAGAAAATTTTATTTAAATTTTCATGATGATTGAACAGTTGTTATAATATCTTTGAATTTGCGCTTATTTCATGAACATCTCTTTTATCTACCATTATTCTGCCATCTATAATGATTTGATATTCATGTTGGAAGATTAATATTTTTTTAAAATCATCTTAATAAATTGAAACTACCCAGACTTCTCGATTCCCGAGGAGACGGAGGAGCCCGGATTGCTTTGAGAACACGATGCATCAGAACATAAAAATAGAACATTTCGTTGCTATTACAACAATTTACATCAGAGTAAAAGAATATTCCAGAGTATGAATAAATATTACACATTGGAAACACAATATCAGAGATAAAAATTACATAGCAGTGGAAAATAATACATAAGTACAATGCGTAGCGGAAAATAATAGCTGGCACAATTGAAAGAAATACACCGATATAAAGTTTTCCGAATATAGCTTCAGCTGTAATCCAGGATCCTGTGAAAAGAAATATTTGTGAAAACCAAAATTACTGACTGCCCATGTGGAAAATATGGGCATCCAGAGTTTAGGTAGAAACAATAAACTCCAAGTCAGTCATGGGACTGGTGTGAGAACTAAAACAGTTATTAAATCTTTAATGTGAAAGTTGGGAAATCATAGGACCACACCGTATAACACGCAATGGGTTTACTCCACATGAATCTCAGTTTAAAATAAAACAACGCAATGCTTTTTGGAAAAATGAAGCTATTATAAGACTAAGGTCCGATTACACAATGCAACGCAAGCCGGAGGATAGAGTTTTCCCTTATAATAGCCAAACATGCTTGGTACGTTTAAAACAAATCATTTTGATATTACTATAAGTGCATAGTGTCAAGAACAACTTCAAATATAAATGTATCAATCATATACGACATAGGTACCATATATTATGTCACCATACTAGTTTTACAATCAAAACCGCACAATGTCGTATTGGAAATTGGATTTCCATCATGAACCAAGGCAAGGATCTCTCCTTTCGATTTAAGACAATCTAGCCTACGATGTCTTAAGATTCAGCTGCAACTGCACCTGGGATCTTCAGGGCTAGTCCACACTTACTTTAGTGGATTAGTTATCCCTAAACAATACATTTCCTTGCACTATGGGGGCATAATGGTCAGTACGTCGACCATATCAAGAGCCATTAGGGACTCAAATACGAGAAACCTCGCTTTCCGACATCCACATAATAAAATGTCTAGGCTCTATACCATGATATCACCCCTAGCTAGAAAGAAACGCATGTTCTCCCCGCAGTCCCTAATCCCGTTTCTGGTTCATACTGGGGTGTGAAGCTCGCAAATTAACGCTATACACAAAGCTATACTAATTAAAGTTGTGCTTTGATCATCATCCATAAGACTCTGCTTTTCGACAAAAGCCTTTATCTTTTGCATCTTAACATGCCACACTATCAATACATACCATACCATTGATTTTTGCTTGGAAATGAGTCCGAGTTTGCAAGAATCGGAGTCCATATGAGGGAGATATGACCCTCCGAAGTTTCAGAAATATTCAGAGTTCAAAACAGCTCGAATTCGAATTCAAAATTCGAATTTCAAACGTAGAACAGACTGGGCGGGAAATTTCCTGCCCAGACCCAGGTCGACTGGGGAGTCGACTGGGCAGTTGACCCCCCAGAGCAGGTCGACTGGGCAGTCGACCTGGGTGCCGACCTGGTCCCCGAACCCATTTTTGGGCCAGTGTTCATTCTGATGTATCTAGTCCGATTTCTGTCCAGATTCATCTGCCTAAACCTATTTAAACAGCCCCAAACCTAGCCTTCTCTACACACAATTCTATTCTGCTTCTATTCTGCCTCTGTTCTAAATAAAAATAAAAATGGCGTCGCTACTCTGCTGGAATCAAAACTAGAAGCTAATCAACATCAACCTAAGCAACCCAATTTAAACTAGAGATTAAAGCTTCTGCAACGATTCTACAACAATTTCTTTCTTTAATCCAACCAAGGCAAGTACAGTTATTTTCCGATATAAACGTTAATTCAGATTGTGACATGAATTGTAAATCTGAATCTGAGGTTATATCTGTTCTGTTCTGTTTAGATCTATCTTATTCTATATCTCTTTCTTCTTTCTGTTCTATAGCCAGGCTACCACGAGCCTGGGCCAATCTCATAAGAGATTAGCATATGCTAAAATGTTTGGGACGGTAAAATGAATGATGCATAAATTGGGCATGACCAATAGGTGACTGATTTGAGGAAAGAATATGGACTGTAGCTAGAACATAAATATGAGACATATGACTGGACATGTTATATTTATAACATAAAGGGTATATAACATATGATTTGAGGACACGACATAAAAAGGCATATAATTGGACATAAATATAGACTGTATTGAACATATGATTTGAGATAAAGAGAATATGGCTTGGGTATAAATATTTACATGAAAGTAGGATATCTATTAATGTAAATAAACACCTAAGTAAGGGATCTTTGGGATATATGACATGCATAGTAATCAATGGTTATATTTGGTATAATTTATATATGGATCTTCTGTACTATGCAAGTTTAATAAAAATTGAAACATATGATATATGGTAAATTATGACCATAATCTATGTTATGTAAATTTAATGAAACATGGGGTATGTGATCATATTGTGAATCATGACTATTATTTATGTATGTGAACTTAGGCAAGATTTATAATTAGGCAAGATATGTGAGACTTTAACGAATGATTAAATCTGTTGTATTTGCCTAATTTGCTAGTTCTGCTATATTTGCCTAATCTGCTAGTTCTGTTATATTGCCTAATCTGCTAGTTCTGTTATATTGCTTAATCTGCTAGTTCTGCTCTACTGCCTAGTCTGCTAAATCTGTTCATCTGCCAAATCTGTCATCTGCTAAGTCTGTTGAAAATGACAAATCTGCTAAACTAAATCTGTTGAGATGCCTAATCTGTAATCTGCTAAATCTGCTAGTTTGCTTAATCTGCTGAATCCGTTAAGTCGCCTAAATTCATTATCTGCTATGTCTGTTAAGTTGATATATTCAGTTTGTTATTGACATAATCTGAATTAGCTATGAATAATTGACATGTATATTAGGCGTGGGCATAAATGGTAAATTATTAATTAATTGACCGCAAAGATAAACATGGCTAACTCGAGGTTAGAATGAGTTTGCGGCGTAATTCTGCCCGGAACCTCCCGGCACATCCAGTGGCCGCAAACAATAGGTTCTAATGTGAAAAGTTAGTAATAATAACATGCTTGAAACCCGAGGTTAGACTCAGTTTGTGGCAGAAATCTGCCCGGAACCAACCGGCCTAACTAGTAGCCGCAAACTGTCAGTCTAATGTGAGAGGTCTGGGCATTAATATTTAATTAATGAAAATCTGAGATAAATATGAAGTCTAAAACGTGTTGGGCGGATAGGGTTAAACCCACTAGACTGATGAATTTAATAAATCTGTTCCGTGAATCTGTAGGCCCAATTACAAAGTTAGACAAATCTCTAAGTCTGTTAATCTGTAACTGGTAAATTGGTAAGTCTGTTAAATCCGTATATCTGATCCATTAGTCTGAAAACTTATCTGATCTGTGAACTAGTTGATCTGAATTCTGTATGTCTGAAACTTGTAAACAAGTTAATCTGAAATTTGTTAGTCTGGGGACACAAGGTTAGGAGGGGAATTACTTGTGTCATCTGTTGTTTGGGACCCATATTAGTCAGTAACCCTTTCTGGTATCAAAACTTTGACCCAACAGTAGGCAGGGTCCTGGCACGCATACTGAACTAACTATAGGCGGTTCATTCTGATAAGGGCGAGGGGTGTTGATGGTGCGTTCCAACCGAGTCATGTGCGTGCATGGATCCCGGTCTGTCTCTGAGGATGTAAGACGCCGTGACATCTGTAAATAGGTCTGTGCCAATTGGTTGTCACTTTAGGGAGTGATACACCCTACTATGGGGCCGACACAGGGTATTTATGTATTAGGGAGCCGATCGCTTGGGGTAGGGTTTTAGGATACACTTAGTTCTGTCTATTTCTATTGGTACCGTCTGTTTCTGTTGGGTGGTAACACCTGTCTGTTTCTGCGTGGTACCGTCCGTTCGTGTGGTAAAGGCCCATTTACTAATGTACACCTAATTCTACATTCTGTTTCCGTAGGGATTAATCTGTTTCTGTTTCTGTACCTTCTGTTGGGGGTGGTAAAGGCCCATTATTAGCATTCTGTTTCTGTCTGTTCGAGTGGTAAAGGCCCATTACTAGCACTCTCTTCTGTGGAAATTATTCTATACCCGTTTCAGTTTTAGTTTAGACATTAGGGTGGCACCTAATTCTGTTATACTAGTATTAGTGCAGAGAAGTAAGATATAAATAAGAAGCATGGCTTAGTCTACATCATTCTGTTTCTGCTGTTTAACCTAAGTATATCTGATGCTCTTGTTACTGCCATCTCTTGTCCAGTTTTGCTTTCATGTCATTATTATTATTATTATCTGTTCATATGCTGAAATTCACTGGACTTGCCAGACTTTATGTCTGACCCTTGTTGTTTCGCCTCCTTTTCTTTCGTTCCCCCCCAAAGGTTTTGTAGAAGGGAATACTCTAGCTTGATCCAGATTTATTCTTCTTGAAGTGCTTAAAGTATGGCTTGTCTTCTTCTGTGGGGATTATGATTTTAAACTATGCATTCTGAAGGCTTTTGTACAAGACTGATACTTTGTACTTGAATTCTGATATTGTGATTTGAAAAGATGTAACCAAGCTTATTTCGGTTTCTATTGAAATAAAGTTATAAAATTTTCAATACTGTTTTATCTGTCTTGTAAGTTTCTATTCTGTTTATTAAAATGCTCCACCAAAGTTAAGGCATTCCCTTTGTGAGTGACCTTAACGGAGGTGGGGTGTTACACTTGGTATCCGAGCTTAAGGTTACTAGAACAGATAAAATTTTTAGAAAAACTATTTTTCTAAAGTACTTTTGGAAGAAGTATTTTCAAAAACATGTCTTAATGAGTGATTTGAAGAGGAAAGTTTTTAAGAAAAACATAATCCCCAATAGCCATATATCTTTATCTTTCGAATTCTCCATTTTGAATCTTTCCTTTTTCGTTTCAGCATGGCTGAAGATCTTAACCTTCCGGATGGTGTAACGATACCAGGATGGTATAGGAGGTTATTAGAGGCTAAGGACGCTGCAGGTCCAGCCAATGTTCCTCCACCACCATTTGCACCCGCTCCTCTTCCTCGCGTTGATACTTTTGCAAAGACGTGCAAGGAATTTAAGGCTATGGGTGGAAAACCTTTTCAAGGGTCAGAAACATTTGTGGAAGCTAGAGATTGGCTTAAGGAGGTGGAAGAATTGCTAGAAATCTTTGAAGTAGAAGAAGGGAGGAAAGTCAAATTAGCAGCTTGGTTAATGAAGGGAGAGGCCTCGTTTTGGTGGGAGGTTACTAATGGGGAGCGTCCTGTTGATTCTTGGGCGGATTTCAGACGTAGGTTTGAGGCAAAGTTTCTCTCAAGGGCAGAAGAGAATCTATACATGGAAAGGTTCTTAACACTGAAGCAGGGAAGTCTATCAGTGAAAGAGTATGTCAACAAATTTAATCAGTTAGCAAGGTTTGGCTTGGACTTAGTGAACACGCCGGAGAAGAAGGCTCGTAGGTTCGTTAAAGGCTTGAATGAGTCGTTCCAAGGGTTGGCTATGACCCACATCCCTATGGGGGCCACCTTTGAGAAGCTAGTAGACATGGCACTCATGCACGAGGAGAAAGGCGCTAATGCTAGTAAGGCACCAGAGAAGAAAGAGGCAAAGAAGGAAGAGCCACCAAACAAGAAGGCATGGCCCAAAAAGGAAACCCAAAAGAAAGATAAGGAGTCTGAAGATAAGAAGGAGAAAAAGTGTTTTACTTGTGGGAGCTCGACTCATCTGATAAAGGATTGCCGAAAGAGGAAGGGCACTTGCTTCAACTGTAGTGAGATGGGACACTTCACCAGAGACTGCCCGAAGAAACGAGGGCAAGGGCAGAGGGCAGGACCAACTTCTAGAGGGCAGGCGAATACTCTCGAGGCTAGTGGATAGGATAGAAATAGGGAAAATTTCCGTAGAAGGTTTAATTTCTGAGTTAAAACTCTTTCCGATTCTGGCATTTTTCTGTAATCGATACTCTGCACTTTAATTCTAGTATTGTTTCTGATCCCGTTGTAGACTCAAACCCATAAGGGTTATGACTCATCTGTTTATGATAGATTGGGGTTTAAGGGATATATGTGTTAGACGTCAAGTATGACGCATACATTCTGAGTTTTTGTGGGATATGATTTTATCATGCTTAGCTTCCTAAGAATCATTAGCGAACCTGATCTGTACTGGTAGTCTGCAAATATCTGAATAATTCTGATTCCTAGTTTTGACATTGTCTAAAAAGGGTAATCCTCTGGGTGTCAATCTGATGTTGATTTCGGTTTTCGGGGTTGATACTTAGGGGAATTATTTTCTCAACCTAATGGGAACCAAGTTTTTGTTTTATCTGTACTCGCTTCCATCATTCGACTTTATCCTATCGATCGAATCTTCGAACTTTAGGTAGAAACTAATGGGTGTAAACATGTGTTTGAGACATGTTAAGTTTGATGGTTGCAAGTGTATGCAAGTGGTTGCTCGTGGATGCATATACACACACTAGGCACTAGATCGGCTTGAAAACACTCTCATACTGCATATGGATGTGTGAGCATTTTCAATTTTTTTGGATGCAAAATGATTGACTCAGCACATGGATGTTGCATATGACTGAATGGTTGTGCACTCATATAGAAATGATATGTATCAAGTAGGAAAATTGCATACATGTTGGACTCATGGCACTGACATAATTTGCATTAAGGAGGTCAACTGAATCAGTGGACTGCCTGATCTTTGCATTAGATAAGAAGCATATACACACACTTTTGCATATGTTCATACAACATTAGAAGTTTCTAAGGACAATGGACGCCAGTGATTGATGATTGAGTAGATGGATGTTGGATGGTAAGACACATTCTTCTTAACTTGAAGATTTCGGGGACGAAATCCTTTAAGGAGGGGAGAATGTAACACCCCGTATTTTCTGTGAACGTATAAGTAACAAATCAGAGGATAATTAATTTTTAAAATAAGAATCAAGGAAAATGGATTGCTCCATTGCGTTCGTCTCGAAATTCTTCTTGGAAACGAGTCCGAGTTTGCAAGAATCGGAGTCCGTATGAGGGAGATATGACCCTCCGAAGTTTCAGAAATATTCAGAGTTCAAAACAGCTTGAATTCGAATTCAAAATTCGAATTTCAAACGCAAAACAGACTGGGTGGGAAATTTCCTGCCCACACCTAGGTCGACTGGGGAGTCGACTGGGCAGTCGACCCCCCAGACCAGGTCGACTGGGCAGTCGACTTGGGTGTCGACCTGGTCCCCGAACCCATTTTTGGGCTAGTGTTCATTCTGATGTATTTAGTCCGATTTCTGTCCAGATTCGTCTGCCTAAATCTATTTAAACAGCCCCTAACCTAGCCTTCTCTACACACAATTCTATTCTGCTTCTATTCTGCCTTTGTTCTAAATAAAAAATAAAAATGGCGTCGCTACTCTGCTGGAATCAAAACTAGAAGCTAATCAACATCAACCTAAGCAACCCAATTTAAACTAGAGATTAAAGCTTCTGCAACGATTCTACAATAATTTCTTTCTTTAATCCAACCAAGGTAAGTACAGTTATTTTCCGATATTTACGTTAATTCTGATTGTGACATGAATTGTAAATCTGAATCTGAGGTTATATCTGTTCTATTCTGTTTAGATCTATCTTATTCTGCATCTCTTTCTTCTTTCTGTTCTATAGCCAGGCTACCACGAGCCTGAGCCAATCTCATAAGAGATTAGCATACGCTAAAATGTTTGGGACGGTAAAATGAATGATGCATAAATTGGGCATTACCAATAGGTGACTGATTTGAGGAAAGAACATGGACTGTAGCTAGAACATAAATCTGAGACATATGACTGGACATGTTATATTTATAACATAAAGGGTATTGAACATATGATTTGAGGACACGACATAAAAAGGCATATAATTGGACATAAATATAGACTGTATTGAACATATGATTTGAGATAAATAGAATATGGCTTGGGTATAAAGATTTATATGAAAATAGGATATCTATTAATGTAAATAAACACCTAAGTAAGGGATCTTTGGGATATATGACATGCATAGTAATCGATGGCTATATTTGGTATAATTTATATATGGATCTTCTGTTCTATGCAAGCTTAATAAAAATTGAAACAAATGATATATGGTAAATTATGACCATAATCTGTGCTATGTAAATTTAATGCAAACATGGGGTATGTGATCATATTGTGAATCATGACTATTATTTATGTACGTGAACTTAGGTAAGATTTATAATTAGGCAAGATATGTGAAACTTTAAGGAATGATTAAATCAGTTGTATTTGCCTAATTTGCTAGTTCTGCTATATTTGCCTAATCTGCTAGTTCTGTTATATTGCCTAATCTGCTAGTTCTGTTATATTGCTTAATATGCTAGTTCTGCTCTACTGCCTAGTCTGCAAGATCTGTTCATCTGCCAAATCTGTCATCTACTAAGTCTGTTGAAAATGCCAAATCTGCTAAACTAAATCTGTTGAGATGCCTTATCTGTTATCTGCTAGTTTGCTTAATCTGCTGAATCCGTTAAGTCGCCTAAATCTGTTATCTGCTATGTCTGTTAAGTTGATATATTCAGTCTGTTATTGACATAATCTGAATTAGCTATGAATAATTGACATGTATATTAGGCGTGGGCATAAATGGTAAATTATTAATTAATTGACCGCAAAGATAAACATGGCTAACTCGAGGTTAGAATGAGTTTGCGGCATAATTCTGCCCGGAACTGCCCGGCACATCCAGTGGCCGCAAACAATAGGTTCTAATGTGAGAAGTTAGTCATAACGTGCTTGAAACCCGAGGTTAGACTCAGTTTGCGGCAGAAATCTGCCCGGAACCAACTGACCTAACCAGTAGCCGCAAACTGTCAGTCTAATGTGAGAGGTCTAGGCATTAATATTTAATTAATGAAAATCTGAGATAAATATGAAGTCTAAAACGTGTTGGGGTGATAGGGTTAAACCCACTAGACTGATGAATTTAATAAATCTGTTCCGTGAATCTGTAGGCCCAATTACAAAGTTAGACAAATCTGTAAGTCTGTTACTCTGTAACTGGTAAATCGGTAAGTTTGTTAAATTGGTATATCTGATCCGTTAGTCTGAAAACTTATCTGATCTGTGAACTAGTTGATCTGAATTTTGTATGTCTGAAACTTGTAAACAAGTTAATCTGAAATCTGTTAGTCTGGGGACACAAGGTTAGGAGGGGAATTACTTGTGTCATCAGTTATTTAGGACCCATATTAGTCAGTAACCCTTTCTGGTATCAAAACTTTGACCCAACAGTAGGTAGGGTCCTGGCACGCTTACTGAACTAATTATAAGCGGTTCATTCTGATAAGGGCGAGGGGTGTTGATGGTGCGTTCCAACCGGGTCATGTGCGTGCATGGATCCCGGTCTGCCTCTGAGGATGTAAGACGCCGTGACATCTGTAAATAGGTCTATGCCAATTGGTTGTCACTTTAGGGAGTGATACACCGTACTATGGGTCCGACACAGGGTATTTATGTATTAGGGAGCCGATCGCTTGGTGTAGGGTTTTAGGATACACTTAGTTCTGTCTGTTTCTGTTGTTACCGTCTGTTTCTGTTGGGTGGTAACACCTGTCTGTTTCTGCGTGGTACCGTCTGTTCATGTGGTAAAGGCCCATTTACTAATGTACACCTAATTCTACATTCTGTTTCCGTAGGGATTAATCTATTTATGTACCTTCTGTTGGGGGTGGTAAAGGTCCATTATTAGCATTCTGTTTCTGTCTGTTTCTGTTCGGTTGGTAAAGGCCCATTACTAGCACTCTCTTATGTGGAAATTATTCTGTACCCGTTCCAGTTTCAGTTTAGACATTAGGGTGGCACCTAATTCTGTTATACTAGTATTAGTGCAGAGAAGTAAGATATAAATAAGAAGCATGGCTTAGTCTACATCATTCTGTTTCTGCTGTTTAACCTAAGTATATCTGTTGCTATTGTTACTGCTATCTCTTATCCAGTTTTGCTTTCATGTCATTATTATTATTACCTGTTCATATGCTGAAAGTCACTGGACTTGCCAGACTTTATGTCTGACCCTTGTTGTTTCGCCTCCTTTTCTTCCGTCCCCCCTCCCCCCCCCCCCCCCGTAGGTTTTGTAGAAGGGAATACTCTAGCTTGATCCAGATTTCTTCTGCTTGAAGTGCTTAAAGTATGGCTTGTCTTCTTCTGTGGGGATTATGATTTTAAACTATGGATTCTGAAGGCTTTTGTACAAGACTGATACTTTGTACTTGAATTCTGATATTGTGATTTGAAAAGATGTAACCAAGCTTATTTCGGTTTCTATTGAAATAAGGTTATAAAATTTTCAAGTACTGTTTTATCTGTCTTGTAAGTTTCTGTTCTGTTTACTAAAATGCTCCACCAAAGTTAAGGCATTCCCTTTGTGAGTGACCTTAACGGAGGTGGAGTGTTACAAAGCCCGTACGTCTCAGAGAAGGGTGTTAAGCAAGAGAATAAATTCTCCGCCACCAAACAGATATATATTTAGCAGAGATCAACAAATATAGCACACAATACAATTCCAGAAATAATCCATTTAAAAATCTGTTCTGGGTTTGAACGAAACCGGAGGCACCTTATTCCTCATCCCATATGTCCAATACAGGAGAGAGGTCCTCGCATATCCAGTCGATCTCCAAGTACGTCTGGATGATCACCACTTATTACCTTGTCTCGGGGGATTAGCCCAATCAAGACATCAGTAATCATCCATACTATGTGAAGATATCCGGTCTTCAACCACCATCTTCATCGTTGACTTTCAATCGTCGTATTAATTATTCAGAATGGATGAAACCCGGTCTTTCCAAATAATTTGCATATATTATAATCAAGTGCTATAAAAACACATCATACGCCTCATTCCAATTTAGAATATTCTTTTATTCAAATATTCACATCTTTAGGGAAAGGATCCCATATATTTTATCAAAGATAAATTCTTTTAAATTTTCTCTTTAACCTTCCTTTGGATATCGTTTTCAAAGAATTTATTTTATCCTTTACCAATTCTAAACCAAACTAAGGTTTATAAAACTAGTCAGCATTATCGAGCCTTACCGAAGTAATAATTTATTTATTAATCCCAAAAAATTCATCCCATGGAGAAAAACTGGTAGTACTCCATATCTAACACCCACGGTGTTATCGGTAAATTTAATTACCCTTTCACGTTCAAATCTAATTAAAGATTCATTAAAATTCCATTTCAGTTTTAATCTCCAAAAATCATCACTTAATGGTTATTCAACTTTAGGAAAATTAGGCATGTCTTTAACTAGGTTAACGAACCAATGTCATTTAAAACACAGTTCATGATAAACCCAAATCATTTTCCATCATAACGGAATCATCACGGAAATCGTAACAGTATATAATCGATATAAATTCCTGTATCAAATCAATACTATAAATGGAATAACGGCAATGCCTTTTAAATTCCATATATAGCAATGGTCTTCCATTACAGAAGCTCATCTCGATTATTACCAAACTGAATTCCATTCAATTCCAATTTATTATATTAAATTGGAAACCTGCATTTGGAAAATTCCATTAATCGTATTTATAAGATTTATAAATTCCAAATTATAACTTCATTGTTAATTGGGTTAAAGAACGAATGCTCTATAAAACACAGTTCATGACAAATCGAAAATCCAATTCGATATTAAATATAGGGCTCTGAATAGAAATTATATCGTCTTATATTCAACATCGAATTCTGAAACCAACAAATTTCATATTGGGAATAACAATATTTATATCTTCCAAATTCCTCAACAATATCCGTATAATCACGGAATCCAATACCAAAATATTCTGAAGATTATTTCCATTCAAATCCATTCCAATTTTTATATTGGAAAATTCTAGTTATTTCTAAAACCATTTACTAGTCCAATTTATTTATTTAAAAACATTGGATTATTATTCTAATTAATAACTAGTTCATTTCGACAAAAATATATATTTTTTTCTTTCCAAACTTGGAATTTTTCTTCCAAAATCTTTCCAAATCATTTAATATGATTTTACGCAATTTTTCAATTTTTAAAATAATTTTAACATCGCCTTTTCAGTTGGTGTCCAATAACGGCCATCGAAATGCATCCATAATGACCTTTTCACGAATTGATTTGGACATTATTTGAAATCCAACTATTCAATTTTAAATCTCTTACATTCGTTGGAAAGATCTTTTCGATACGAACCCAACGATTCTGGTTTTAGGAGAATCTGACGGTCGGATCTCCCGTTACATCAATTTGAAGTTAATGGTCGAAATTCGTAAACGATCGCTGTGCGGCGCGTTCTATTCAAGCCATTAAATATATATAATATAGTGAAAATCAGGGACACATCGTTAAAATGAAACTTAATTCACGCCACATCCGGTCATAGTTTCACTTACGTTTCCGGTCCCTAGAAATGAGATGCCGCCCAACTTTTGTACCAGGTTCCGCCTTTTTACTTGTCCCCTTCGTGTTTTTTTGTTTTGAACAAAAAAAATATGCGCTCTAACTTAAAAAAAATATTCTAAATTCTGGAAACTTCTCCAGAAGTTCACGAGACGAAAAAAAAAAGTTGCATACATGTATGCAACTTTTGCCAATAGTTGCATACATGTATGCAACTATCTGCATACACATGCAAAAAATATGTTCGTGCATACTGAATAATTGCATACAAGTATGCAGATACTCAGAATAACTGCATACTTGTATGCAAGAATACGTTGAAGGCCATAGGCAATGCAATATGTGCATACTTGTATGTATTTTTCTGCATAATTGTATACCTGTATGCACATATACAGGTATGCATGTCTCTATGCAACTATGTTGCTGTTTGATGCAGAATTGGAACAAATGCATATATATATGCAACTAATTGAATTATATGCATCTTTTGATGCATTTTACTGCATTTCGTTGTTTTTATGTAATTTTTGATTTTGACGCTGTTTTTTATGTTTTTTCAGCTGAATTTTTTCACGATTAATTGTTTTAATTAATTACGAATTTACATGATTTTTTTATTTTTTATTTTTATTTTTTTAATGTATTTTTGAAAAATAGGGACTAAATTTGTAATAAGTTTATGACTGGATGTGAGCCTAATTTAAAACCTTAACAGGGACCTGTAAAAAACGCACCCTATAATATATATATGTCATTAATATCTATTTAAAACCTATTTTACAAATCATTTATAAATTCATTTTAAAACGATTTAAACTTCATTTTCAATTTTAAATCAAAATTCAATATTCCATATCATTATAATATTAAAATGATAATATTTTCAAAATATCAGATTTTGAAATCCATTTCCTTTTCGATATTATTATAAAATAAATAAAATCAATCGATAGATCCATTCGGGTTAAAATGGCGTTTAGCTACTTACTCAGCTTTATACATTTCAATATTTTCATGTCCATCCAAAATTGGATATCAAAATCGTATTTTAATTCTTTATTGAATTTTATTTTAAAAAATTCATTATTTTAAAATATTCGTCATATCTGAATCGGAATGCAACTCAATCAATTACCATATAATTTCAGTTATATAGATTTCATACATCACATGTATTCAACAATAATGATAAATAATCATTCGACATTCAAACATCATCCAGAGTGCATTTTACAACTCTATAAGCATTAAAATGAATAAATGACGCTTATCACAGCCTGTCAACCAATTGATTGACATACAGCTAAATATTGGGATTAGTATATGTCAAATATCATCCCAATATCTGTGTGGGGTTTTCAAACAACAAAGTTTATTTAAATAAATTATTGATTAATAAATTTAATAATTCAAATTCGGTTTGAATTATTTTTTTCTTATTAACCAATTTTCACTGTTCAAATTATAAGTAGATATTTATAATTTTAATTTCAACTACCACAAAATAATATTAAATTATTTTTAATATTTTAAACATTTCAGCATCACAAACAAAACACAATATAGTCAATTAAATCGTCCATGGTCTTTGGACGAGGGAGGTGAGCTAACAGGCACCGTATACAATTTATAATGATTAAAACTGATAAAAATCTACACTAGCAATTCTATATATTTTTATACATGAATACAATAACATGATAAAATATAATTTAGTGAGAAGGAGTTCTCAGTTTGGGTTCCACTGCGTCATTCTTTATTTTTGAATTATTCTATTTTGATTTAAAATCGCCTCAAATTCCAACATGCTCCATTTTGGTTCTGGTCAGTTCCATTGCGGAGCTCTCATTTTTCTGATTTCAAAGCAACTGAATTTGCGAATTTCTGACCTCGTATGAAGAAGTTGTGATGTTACAGACATTTATTATAAAATTAATATAATTAAATAATTATTTAAACTAATTACACCCTAATTAACATTTTAACCTTTCTCTTTCGTTCTGATTTCCTTTTTGTAACGTCCCACATTTTTAAGACAATTAAATAATTAATTTATTTAATTATTCCAATATTGATTGGTAATATAAATGGTTTGAATTTAATATTTTGAATATTTAATTAATATAATAATGGGATATCAATATATTTAATTTCCGAAACAGTTGGATTGACAATATTGTATAAATCGGGTAATATTAAATATGTAGATAAGAATTATTAACAAGGATTTTCTACTTGAGTACTAAACCATCTATCAAAGTCTCAACATAAACTTGAATGTCGCTTTCAACTCTTTTGCAATTACAGCTAAGTTGGTCTAAAATTAAATTTGATTTAAATTTTGATCTCAAACAAGTAGCATGCACTCGTCCCATCCTCCACAGTAGTAAATCGCGTACTCAAAGTTAAACTGTGCACATAACTTGGATAATAAAATAAATAGAAAGGACACAGCAGGCATTAAACTTCACATTGAAGTATTCAGCTTCACACACACTACATCATTAATTCCTTTGCTCTTAAGTTTACTTAGCTATTTAGTTTCTAAATCATATATATACGAATTAAAGGATTTCATTTTTCCAGTTTCATGAATACAAGCGGTGAGGCCTTAAATGATTTCTTAAAATCTCAAAGGAAACTTATCTCTCTAAAACACTATAACCGCACTGTCCTTCCTCTTTCCCCCCTTCAAATCTTACATACTGCATTCGAAACAACGAAAAAGCAAAAAGGGGTAAATGAAACAAATGAACAGATCATACATTCGTATCCTCACGAAACAGTAAGGAGCTTTCATTTGGAAGAAAATATGGTGGAGTTGGACGTATATAAGTGGCACACGAAACTAAAAGATGACGCAATGAAGTACACAACGTGAGCAGCTTAGTTGGATGGCATGTCAGTGAGAGCTTCAATTTAAGAAAGGATGTTGGTATTTTGATTTGCCGAGTTGAATAGCACTTGGGTGCTAAGTTCGATGATATCTTGAACATAAAAGTGGCGCTATTCTTTTCTATTGCAAAAGGGAAAGGGGCTCGAACGCTCCTTGGTTCATGAGTGCAGTTTGAGAATGGATAGCATAGGGAAACTGTGGAAAATGTTTGCAAATGAAACGTGAGTGCAAGAGGATAACTTGTTGGACAGTACATGCATTAGTAAGAGGGAGCTTTGGGTCTGAAAACTGCAAGAGCGAGTGCGAGTTGTTCGAAGTGGAGCATTCACTGGAACATGGGAAAATACATGGAGAGGGCATGGTGTTGAGGTAGGGAAGAAGAACGCAGGGATGGGTATGTGAACAACAGTGAAGCAGAGAGGGCTGGGAGCGAGTGAATGTAGGTAGTCTGAAGTATTTTATTTGAGAGATGAAGCCAGGATCGGAATTAGGAGGTGCGGCATGTCACGGTAAGGGAGTGTTAGTGTTTGCATAAAGTTTTATTTAGAGGAAGAAGGGCGTTGTGTGTTATGTTGCGGAGGATTGGAGTTCTTGAATTCCTGGATTTTGGTTTGTAGAAGAAGAACAACGGTGTTCATATTAGAAGCAGGTGTATTGAAATGGGTCTTGGGCCCATATAATAAAAAAATATATGATATAGGCTGACGAAACACCGGAGCGGCATTTCAAAACAGGGAAGGAGCGTATGGAAGCGAGTGTGTAACCATGAAAAGTGAAAGAGGGATTAAATGGTAAAGTTGGACTGAAAATAGTGAAGGAAGGAGAAAAAATTGTGGAATGGCCTATGAAGTCAGTAAGGATGTACAAAGAGGTGCTGCTTGGAAAAAATATATATATACATGAGGACGCAAGTTTATATTGTGTAAGGAGGATCAGTTTTTAATACCAGGAACAGTGTTGGCTAACGGTGTGTACCTATGTTCGTCAGTGGGGGTTCTTGCGTGCATATGTCTGTAGAGGTTGGGTTGACATGGCAGGTATGTTTTGAACATGCATTGGGTAGAGTATTTAACGAGATTTGTTAAGGTGGCAGTTTGTATGTGTGGGACGAGAAGCCATGAGCGACGAGAAGAGGTGCAAGACTGAGGACGTTGGGGTCATTTTGTGTTGGCCAAACGGTGTAAAGATGAACTGCAGAATGTTACGGTCTAGGTAATTAAAGTCTGAGTTTGGGCCTGAACAAAACTATAAAGGTAAAGCCCATTTAGAAAATTAAATAAAATAGTTAATTTAATTCAAAACAATTTATATAGTTGTTAATGATATATATATCATCCACACAATATCAGAATCTCGAACGGTTTGCCGTGTTGGAATCATGTGGACAAGGGCTACACAATGGAACTGGTTTGAAGCCATTTGAAGCTCGTTAAGATTTATGGCGTAATAAAACGCCAAAACGGAACTGTTGAACGTTTATCGTTATTCAACGATAAACGACCAAAGTTAGTAAATCTCACTAACTCTGCATAGTTTATATTTTTATAAATATAATCTAGTATCGATAAATGATGATTGATTGTTGTGAGTTGGTTGAATTGTTGATTTATTGGTTGAAATTATAGATAACGATATATATATATATATATAAATCGTTAATCAAATATTGATTCTGTTTATCAGAATATTTCATATTGAAACGAAATCTATGTTATTTATATTGTTTAACATCTGTGATGCAGGGAAAAAGGTTGGAAGGATCCAACTAGATTCCTCAATATTTATATAACTGTTTGTTTTCATATATTGTGATATAAAACATGTGATTGATTATGATGACACTGGTCTGGTTAATTGGTATTTTAAATACCATAAGAAATAATGGGATATAAAAAGGGAATTTTCAAAGTGTATTTTGAAAATGAAATATTTATAGGAAATAAATATGTTATTGAAAATTATTTATTTATTTGGAAAATAAATAGGATATTATGTATGGAATATTTATTTGCATACTAAATAGAATTATAAAAGGAATATTTATTTGGAAAATGAATAGAATTTTATAAAAGGAGAATTTTACATTAGGAAGATTTACGCCCGTGCTTCGCACATGGGTATAACATGATATAGATTTAAAGTAGATATTAAATTAAAAAAACTGTTTTTACATATATAAATTGGAAAGATAAATTTATATGCAATGTTTATAAATAAAATAAAATATTTATCATTGGATAAATTGGATATATAAATCTGAATATATATAGAGGAGTGAAAATCGGTTTTAACACCAATGTTTTTAATGGAATTTTAACTTAGAATTTTTAAAGGTAATTAAATGAGATTTTAGTGTTAGAAGTATAAAATAAGTTTTTATATGAAAATTCTATAAATAGAAGTATGAAAAGAAATTGGATTTGGGATATTATTTTCAAAATACGAAATCAAACTGTTTGATTATATAATGAAATATTATTCACATTCTATGTGAAAAATTAGATTAAAGTAAATATTTTGCAAATAAATATTATAAAGGAATTTGGGGTTTGAATTAGGAATTTAAATGGAATTACTGAAATTATAAACTGATTGGAAATTAGTTGAGTTAAATGGTTTTCTGGGTATCGATCTGATGTTGGTTTCGTCCTTCGGGGTTTATACTTGGGAAGTTGCTCTCCTACTAGTTTACAGTTAGATACTGATAGAGGTGGGAAGGTATTGATGCGTAATTCAGAAATGGAAACATTTTCCAAAGTTAATAACGTTTATTTTATAATTTTAGAAAATAAAGAATTTATGAATATATGGAAACGATAAATGGGAAAGTGGGAAATGAAATGATGATTGATTGGTAAGATTTCCATTTGGGAATACGATTGTTGTTTGTGCACATGTTTTCCTTTGATAGTTAAATCACCGAGTATCAAAGATTTTGACCATTTCCCTTGTCAATACGGAGAGACCGGGATCAGATATATTATCTGAAAACCACTTCGTATGGCATTAGCGTTGCGAATCAAATAGACCAAAGATAATTGAAGACGAAGTTTATACAAGGGTTATTCTGGCGATCCTAGGTAGAAATTGCCTAGGATGAACTTACAGAATAATTCCTTCGGGTTGTCCAGTTCTAGGACAACTTGAATGGATGAACGTCTGATAGAGTATATCTGGTAGGTCGCGTAAGTTGATCGTTCCAAACGTATTTACGTTGGTGGCAGAGGAATTCGTTTCTCTTAGCTTATACTCATGGTATTTTTGGGAAAATCAATTTGTGATTTGACGAGTATGATGATGTGGCATTCAAAGTAAATGATGGAGTGATCTGTTAAAAGATACATTATGACCTCAAGCCTCATCAACTGAGAAATGACAAAAATCGCGCAGGCAGCATGGCTAAGTGGGTCGCACCCAATTAGGGTATATTGTCACCATCTAGAGAATATTCATATTTGTTACTTCTTTTTATTTCTATATCACTTGGGAACGGTTATGTTGGTATACCAACCATAAAGTGACAATATATTCAGAACATTCAAGCAAAATGAATGGTCGGTCATGTGTGGCCGAGTTACAAGATGTTCTTGTTGAACTCCAGTGTATCGCTTCTATAGTACACTGATCGAAAGGTGGTTCTGTACATTGTCATAGATGGAAATCCATTACCCAATAAGAGTCTATGGTTTTTAATTGTATATTATATATGTAGACGTGAGATGAAAGCGTTCAACTAGATTGTTATTTACTTGATTTAAACATTATTATAATATCAGAAGAGTTGTGATATAAAGAATATTTTGAGTAGTCGTAAGGTAAACCTTCCGTGTTTATGTGTGGATCGGTCTTACGATTTTCCTTTCTTTTAAAAGGATTTTAAAAGTTAAACAAATGTTTGGAGTTTACTCATACCAGTCACATGACTAACCCATAGTTTATTTTGTTTTGTTTTGCCTAAACTCTTGGGTGCCCAATTTTATACGAGCAGTCAAGTAGTCAGGATTTTACAGATATACGTGGAGAGCTGGAGCAGGAGGCTTCAGGATTATATAGCTATTGTTATTTCCGCTATGTTGTAAGTGTTGTGCTCAGATAATGGTATTGTATACAAATACTGTTTTTATTTCAAAGTTATGTTATGAAATATATTTATTCGTTCCGCTGTGAGATTGGTGTTTACTCTGATGTTGTTTTTATGTTCTTCTTCTTCTATTCTAATTTTTTATCTTATCTATTCTCACCCTCTAATTTCTTTCTATTAACTATCTGGTATTTCCGATGTTTGGATAGTCGACATTGATTTTATGTCGATTACTAAGGTCGCAAATCCCTCGGGTCATTAAAATGGTATCAGAGCTGACGGTTAAGTGATTACTTGACTCTATGGCGTAACTCAGTAGAGATGGAGTTAGTAATACCCTAGATTGAGTTGAGTGTATATATACGGTGAACATATTTGTTATTTGATGTAAAATGATTTTTATATTGTAGAGATTATTGGTTGAGTGGTTTATGAATTCCGGTCGAAGGTGGGGCACCACGATATCGATAGGGGTTTCAAAACACTCGAATACGATGAAACGATGCAGTATGTTTTGAAAAGAAGGTAAATGAAATAATTTTACCTAAATTATATTTTGATATAAAAAAGTATATATATTGGGATTGTTATATATATAGGAAGTGTTAGTTGTTGTTATAATCGAATAATATTATAATTGACATGATTATAAATAACCAATCAGAATTTGTTTGAGTATAATATATGTAAATTTTAATATCCTAGGTGAAATTGGAAATATTTCCCATGTATATTAAAGAATATTTTGAAGAGATTTCAAAAGAAAGTGTTTAAGAATTATTTTGAAAAGTGATATAGTTTTGAACTCACTTCGATCGCTGGAAAATAATTCTGATGAATCCGGACATCATCGGTGTTCATTTTTGAGTTTATAAGTGGCGGATTACTAACAAAGGTTTGTTTTTGAATTGTTTTGAGGGAATAAGTTGTTCAGAAATTCAAATGGTTTAAATTGCTATTATTTTGTTCAGAAATTCAAATGGCTTAAATTGCTATTATTATATATATAAATACATATGATTTAGAACTGATTTGAAATAAAACCAAGGGATTTGAAATTTAAATTTAACTTATGAAGTTAAATAGATTGAAATCATAAAAAGGTGAATAATTATAATTTAGCTTGAATTAAGTTAAATAAAATTAGATTGGATTAGAAATAATCCGAAATGGAATTAGATTGGTGAATAAGTTTTGGAAACCAAGAATGGAAACTGAGTTTGAAATGGAATTTGGGTTGGATATAAGAAATAGTTGGGTTCGAGAATGAATTGATTGGAGATCAAATTGGAAATACCAGGATATATGCTGAAGTGGTAGCAAATAAAAGTGATAGTGTGATATGCCCGAAAAAAGGTATATGTTTATATTTATTGTTTATGAGATTTTTATGAGCCGGTTTGGCAAGCTAGTTGGCTGTTTGATTTTTCTTTTGGGTTGAAGAAGTCCTAGAGAGGCGAGTTGTAGTTTTACCGATTAAGCCATGCAAAGGAGATGCTGGGGAAATTTTTCGAAAATTTAGAGTGTTAGAAAATTTTCAGAATTATTAAAAAATTTCATTAATAGGAATAAATTAATACTTTAATTAAAATTGATTTGTTCAGTAGAAACTGAAATAAATAAGTGAAACAAATGATTTATAACCTAGTTAATAGAGTTCGTAGCATTTTTCCCACTAATAATTTCGGGGACGAAATTCTTTTATTGGGGAAAAAATGTAACATCCCGCAATTTTAAGACGATTAAATAATTAATTAATTTAATTATTCCAATAATGATTGGTAATATAAATGGTTTGAATTTAATATTTTGAATATTTAATTAATATAATAATGGGATAACAATATATTTAATTTCCGAAATAGTCGGAAACAGTTGGATTGACAATATTGCATAAATCGGGCAATAATAAATATGTAGATAAGAATTATTAATAAGAATTTTCTACTTGAGTGCTAAACCATCTGTCAAAGTCTCAACATAAACCTGAATGTCGCTTTCAACTCATTTTGCAACTACAGCTAAGTTGGTCTATAATTAAATTTGAATTAAATTTTGATCTCAAACAAGTAGCATGCACTCGTCCCATCCTCCACAGTAGTAAATCACGTACTAAAAATTAAACTGTGCACAAAACTTGGATAATAAAATAAATAGAAAGGACACAGTAGGCAGTAAACTTCACATTGAAGTATTCAGCTTCACACACGCTATTATCTACCTAAGATTACTGTTGTCCCTAGGAGTCAAGACTGTACATCATTAATTCCTTTGCTCTTAAGTTTACTAAGCTATTAAATTTCGAAATCATATATATACGAATTAAGGTATTTCGTTTTTCCAGTTTCATGAATACAAGCGGTGAGGCCTTAAATGATTTCTTAAAATCTCAAAGGAAACTCATCTCTCTAAAATACTATAACCCTATCGTCCTTCCTCTTTCCCCCTTCAAATCTTACATACTGCATTCGAAACAACTAAGAGGCAAAAAGGGGTAAATGAAACAAATGAACAGATCATACATTCGTATCCTCACAAAACAGTAAGGAGCTTTCATTTGGAAGAAAGTATGGCGAAGTTGAACGCATATAAGTGGCGCACGAAACTAAAGGATGACGCAGTGCGGTACACAACGTGAGCAGCTTAGTTGGATGGCGTGTCAGTGAGAGCTTTGATTTAAGAAAGGATGTTGGTATTTTTATTTGCCGAGTTGAATAGCACTTAGGTGTTATGTTTGATGAGATCTTAAACATAAAAGTGACACTGTTATTTTCTATAGCGAAGGGGAAAGGGGCTCGAACGCTCCTTGGTTCATGAGTGCAGTTTGAGAATGGACAGCATGGGGAAACTGTTGAAAACGTTTGCAAATGAAACGCGAGTGCATGAGGATAATTTGTTGGATAGTACGTGCATTAGTTAGCGGGAGCTTTGGGTCTGGAAACTGCGAGAGCGAGTGTGAGTTGTTCAAAGTGGAGCATTCACTGGAACATAGAAAAATACATGGAGAGGGCATGGTGTTGATGTGGGGAAGAAGAACGTAGGGGTGGGTATGTGAACAACCGTGAAGCAGAGAGGGGTGGGTGCGAGTGAATGGAGGTAGTCTAAAGTATTTTAGTTGAGAGATGAAGCCGGGATCGGAATTAGGAGGTGTGGCATGTCAAGGCAAGGGAGCTGGAGTGTTAATGTTTGCATAGAGTTTTATTTAGAGGAAGAAGGGTGCTATGTGTCATGCTGCGGAGGATTGGAGTTCTTGAATTCCTGTAGTTTGGTTCGCAGAAGAAGAACAGCGGTGTTCATATTAGAAGCGGATGTATTGAAATGGGTCTTGGGCCCATGTAATAAAAAAAATGTGATGAAGGTTGATGAAACACCGAAGCGGCATTTCAGAACAGGGAAGGAGCATATGGAAGCGAGTGTGTTACCATGAAAAGTGGAAGAGGAATTAAATGGTAAAGTTGGACTGAAAATAGTGAAGGAAGGAGCAAAAATTGTGGAATGCCCTATGAAGTCAGTAAGGATGTACAAAGAGGTGTTGCATTGAAAAAAAATATATATATACATGAGGACGCAAGTTTATATTGTGTAAGGAGGATCAGTTTTTAATACCAGGAGCAGTGTTGGCTAACGGTGTGTACCCATGTTCGTCAGTGGGGGTTTTTGCGTGTGTATGTTTGTAGAGGTTGGGTTAACTTGTTGGGTATGTTTTGAACATGCGCTGGGTAGAGTCTTTAACGAGATTTATTGACATGGCTATTTATATGTGTGGGACATGAAGCCATAAGCGACGAGAAGGGGTGCGAGATTGAGGACGTTGGGGTCATTTTGTGTTGGCCAAACGGTGTAAAGATGAACTATAGAAGGTTACGATCTAGGTAGTTAAAGTCTGAGTTTGTCCCTGAACAAAACTATAAAGGTAAAGCCCATTTAAAAAATTAAATAAAATAATTAATTTAGTTTAAAACGACTTAAATAGTTGTTAATGATATATATCATCCATACAATATCAGGATCTCGAATGGTTTGTCGTGTTGGAATCATATGGACAAGGGCTACACAATGGAACTGGTATGGAGCCATTTGAAGCTCGTTTGGATTTATGGCGAAATAAAACGCCAGAATGGAACTGCTGAACGTTTATCGTTATTCAACGATAAATGACCAAAGTGAGTGAATCTCACTAACTCTGTACAGTTAATATTTTTATAAATATAATCTAGTATCGATTAATAATGATTGATTGTTGTGTGTTGATCGTTTGGTTGAAATACTAATTTATTGGTTGATATTATAGATAACGATATATATAAATCGTTAATCAAATATTGATTCTGTTTATCAGAATATTTCATATTGAAATGAAATCGGTGTTATTTATATTGTTTAACATCTATGATGCAGCGAAATAGGTTGGAGGGATCCAACTGGATTCCTCAATATTTATAATACTGTTTGTTTTCATATATTGTTATATATGATGTGATACAAAACATGTGATTGATTATGATGACACTGGTCTGGTTAATTGGTATTTAAATACCATAAGAAATACTGGAATATAAAAAGGGAATTTTCAAAGTGTATTTTGAAAATGAAATATTTATAGGAAATAAAGATGATATTGAAAAAGAAATATTTATTTGGAAAATAAATAGGATATTATACAAGGAATATTTAAATGGAAAATAAGTAGAATTATAAAAGGACTATTTATTTGGAAAATGAATAGAATTTTATAAAAGGAGAATTTTATATTAGGAAGATTTACACCCGTGCTTCGCACATGAGTATAACATGATATGGATTTAAAATAGATATTAAATAAAAAAATGTTTTAATATATATAAATTGGAAAGATAAAAATTTTAAACGATGTTTATAAATTAAATAAAATATTTATCATTGGATAAATTGGATATATAAATCTTAATTTATACAGAGGAATGAAAATCGGTTTTAACACTTATGTTTTTAATGGAATTTTAACTTAGCATTTTTAAAGGGAATTAAATGAGATTTTAGTGTTAGAAGTATAAAATAAGTTTTATATGAAAATTCTATAAATATAAGTATGAAAAAAAATTGGATTTGGGATATTATTTTTAAAATACGAAATCAAACTGTTTGATTATATAAAGAAATATTATTCACATTCTATGTGAAAAATTACATTACAGTAAATATTTTGCAAATAAAATATTATAAAAGAATTTGGGGTTTGAATCAGGAATTTAAATGGAACTACTGAAATTAGAAACTGATTAGAAATTAGTTGAGTTGAATGGTTTTTTGGGTATTGATCTGATGTTGGTTTCGACCTTCGGGGTTTATACTTGGGAAGTTGTTCTCTTACTAGTTTACAGTTAGAGACTGATAGAGGTGGGAAGGTATTGATGCGTAAATCAGAAATGGAAATGTTTTCCAAAGTTAATAACGTATATTTTCTAATTTTAGAAAATAAGGAATTTATGAATATATGGGAACGATAAATGGGAAAGTGGGAAATGAAATGATGATTGATTGGTGTAACGACCCGGATTTTGAGACGGCTTTGGTTATCGACGTAAGCTCGACGTCGATAACCAAAACATCGAAAAATCCCGGTAATTAATGAAAGAAATTAGAAGGTGAGAATAGATAAGATAGAAACTTAGAATAGAAGAAGAAGAAGAACACAACATCAGAGTAACACGAACCTCACAGCGGAACGAATAACATATAATAGATAACATAACTTTGAAATATAACAGTTATGTATACAATAGCACTTATCAGAGTACAGCACTTACAACACAGCGGAAATAACTATAGCTATATGATCTTGAAGCCTCCTGCTCCACGCTCTTCTAGTATATCTGTAAAACCCGACTACTTGACTGCCCGTACAAATTTAGGCACCCAAGAGTTTAGGGAAAACAACAAATAAACTCCGGGTCAGTCATGGGACTGGTGTGAATAAACTCAAATCATTTAACAGGTATATGAACAAGTAAACGATATCTCATAAGACCACGCCGCAGAACGGAACGGGTTTTTTCCTTATGAGAATCCAAAATATCTTTATATCAAAAACCTTTTGATATTATAATAATGTCTATGTACAAATAGATATCAACTAGCAGAAACGCTTTCATCTCACGTTCTACATATATAGTATACAATCAAAATCGCAAGCACGTATTGGATAATGGATTTCCAACTATGACAAGGTATGGAATCACCTTCCGATCAGTGTACTCTAGGAACGATACACTGGAGTTCAACAAGAACATCTTGCAACTCAGCCACACATGACCGACCACTCATTTCGCTTGAGTGTATCGAATGTACATCACCAACGGTTGGGATCAGCAACCGTTCCCGTATATATATATGGGACAGCATTGATAGATTAAAAGAAGCAAATGAATATTCACTAGATAGGTGATTATACACCCTACTTCGGTGCGACCGACTTAGCCATGCTGCCTGCCCGATTTCTGTCATTTACCGGATGTTGAGGCTAGAAGCTACGCTTTATTTTCACATCAGATCCACTTCGAATGCCACATTGTCAGATCCATCGAAAATCACTAATTGACGTCTACAACCATACATTACGTGTCAGCTAAAAGAAGTTTCCTTCTCCGCTTCCACTCTTGGTATAGTTGAAGAAATCAATGTACGTGATCGTCTGGAAATACTATGTCAGACATCCATCTTCATTCACTTAGAACTGTCACATCGTCATACCCGCCAAATCACAAATTGACTTATCCAAAAATAACACGGGTATACAGCTAAGAGAAACGAATTCCTCCGCCACCAAACGTGAATACGTTTGAACAGATCAACTTACGCGATCCACAGGATATACTCTGTCAGACCTTCGTCCATACAAGTTGTCCTGGGACTGGACAAACCGAAGGCACTATTCTGTCAACAGGATAGCCCTTGCATTTTACTCCGTCTTCAATTATCTTTGGCATATATGATTCGCGACGCTTATGCCAATACAGAGTGGTTCTATGGATAATAATCCAACCGTTCTCTCCATATTAACAACGTTAAAATGGTCAAAACTTCGATAGTCGGTGAGTTAACTATCAAAGAAAAACAAGTGTGCAAACAACGATATTATTTCCAGATGGAAATTATATCGAACAAACATCATTTAACATTAATCTCTTTAGTTCATTTATTTACTTATCTCCTGTTTCCCTATATTCTAAATTCTTATTTTCTTTTATCAGAAAACATTTCTGATTCTCGTTTGGAAAACATTTCCAAAACTCCTTTACGATCAAACCTTACCATTTCTTAGTTAAGAAGGAAGTCACTCAAGTTGGGGTATAATTACCTCTCAGACCTTAACTGAACAACGTTATAACTTCGAAATGGTCAAAGTTTATCTTTTAACCTTTAACAACTTCTTTACGCCTTTCTCGGATCCAATTTTACTAATCCACTTCTATATTTAAAACATTGGTTATAACGATAACGTTATAATCCCTCCTTTCGAATTATCTAACTTAAATTATAACTTCTATTCTTATTAGTGAATAGTTAACCTAACACTTATTTATTTAAATATAAATAAAATTCTATTTAAACACTGGAAAGTATAAGTACTTTCCCGAATTCAATATAATCAAATTTGCCGATTAACTCTCTTCGATAAATCTCTATTTGATTAACTCTTCTTCGAATACCCTATATTCGATTAACTCCTTCTCGAATAAACGATATTCGATAACCTCTCTTCGAATAACTAATATTCGATAACTCTTCCTTTTCAAATATCTCTTATTTGAAAATCTCACTTCGATTAAACTATAATCGATAACTCCCTTCGATGAAACGAACATCGATAACTCCTTTCGATGAAACGAACATCGATAACTCCTTTCGATGAAACTAACATCGATTTATTTAACTCGACGAACTTAACTCGACTAACTTAACTTGACTCGACTAACTCGACTTACTTGGTTCGACCAATTCGATTCGATTAACTAGGCTCGACTAACTTGACTAACTTAACTCGACTTACTTGGTTCGACCAATTCGATTCGATTAACTAGGCTCGACTAACTTGGTCGAACCACCCGATCAACTCAACCTTTTTAACTTTAACTGGTTTTACTTGGTTTGACTAACTCAATTTATTAACTCGACTGACTAATTCAGCTCGATTAACCTAACTTGATTTACTTATCTCGATTAACTGAACTAATCACTTTGATTAACTCGACTAACTAATTCAACTTTGGTTAACTTAACCAATTCACTTAACTAATTCACTTAGTTTAACTTAACTAATTCACTTAACTCCTGTCGAATAAACTATATTCGATTAACTCCTTTACTCTATTCGAATAAACTATATTCGATTAACTCTAACTGATTAGCCCTAATTGGTTAACTCTAACTGATTAACTCTAATTGGTTAACTCTAACTGATTAATTCTAATTGGTTAACTCTAACTGATTAACTCGACTTGACTAACCCCTTTCGAATAACATATTCGATTAACTAACTTCGAATACCATATTCGATTTCTCCTTCGAATGTCTATATTCGATTAACTAACTTCGAATACCATATTCGATTAACTTCTTCGAATGTCTATATTCGATTAACTAACTTCAAATACCATATTCGATTAACTTCTTCGAATGTCTATATTCGATTAACTAACTTCGAATACCATATTCGATTTCTCCTTTCGAATGTCTATATTCGATTAACTAACTTCGAATACCATATTCGATTAACTTCTTCGAATGTCTATATTCGATTAACTAACTTCGAATACCATATTCGATTAACTTCTTCGAATGTCTATATTCGATTAACTAACTTCGAATACCATATTCGATTTCTCCTTTCGAATGTCTATATTAGATTAACTAACTTCGAATACCATATTCGATTAACTTCTTCGAATGTCTATATTCGATTAACTAACTTCGAATACCATATTCGATTTCTCTAACTTCGAATACCATATTCGATTTCTCCAACTTCGAATACCATATTCGATTAACTTACTCACTTTATAAAGATTTCTTTTTTTTACAACGTTTTATTCATTGGAAAAGATTTACTTTTAAATAACGGTTCTACCCTTTAAAAATGATTTTTCCTTTTTATAATGTTTCCTTTCCAATTCTATTTGTAAATGGTTTACAAATATTACCTTTTCAAATTTATTCTTGAAATATTCTAACTCCTTAAATTCCCGGGAAAATTCGCCATAACCTCCTTTGTATCGGGAGCATCGGGAAAATCCCCAAACTCGCCACACAGGCCTTTTCATTCAAAAAGAAATGTTTTGAATTTATTTCCTTTTCAAATATCTCCTATTTATAAATATCCCAATTTATAAATATTCCTTATTTATAAATATTCCACTTTATAAATATTCTATTTTTCAATATCACTTTGAAAAAATCTCCTTTATCTACATTCCGGTATGTCATGGTATTCAATCATATCAAATCACGATGTTCAATATCGTCCATACACACACAACCAACAATAGGTTATAATTCACATCATATATCAAAATATATGAAAAACAATAAAATAACTGTTGAGGAATCCCGTCGGATTCCTCCAACCTGTTTCCCTGCATCACAGATGTTAGACAGTATAGATAACATCACTTTCAGTTCCATATGATATATCTTGTTAAACAGAATCAATATAGAAATTTAACTAACTGACTAGCAGTTCAATCAAACAATCAACATACAGTCAAACAGACAATTTCAAACAGTTCTACAAATACAACATGCAATTATAAACTGTTCAGAGTTGGTGAGATTTACTCACATTGGACTGTTATCGTTAAACGATTAACTGTCTTTGATTTAGATGGACAATTTATTTCGCCATAAATTGTAACGAGCTCCGATGGACTTGCGGTCAGTTCCATTGTGGAGTGCTCGTCCATACGGTCCCAACACAACTTACGGTTCGCGAATCCGACCTTGTATGAAATAGATATCGCGTTACGAAGTCATACGAGTATTTAAATTAAAATAAACTTGACTATTTTCTAATTGGGCTTACCCCCCCTAATATCGGCCCACTTAAACACAACAGACCCGCCCCCTTTTCAACATGCTTTCTTCCCCGATTTCATCTACGCGCCTCCAGTATTAACCACAGCCATGATCGATCTTTATCCCATCCTTGCTCCCTCCACACTCGACCGTTCTTCAAACTGAGACCATCGGCGTTCACCTTATCCCAGCCTCCTCCCTCTCATACCCCTTTCACCCCACTCGATGCAATCCCCCTTCGACTCCTTATCTCGCTGTACCCGTAACCAGCGACGGTTATTACAACCGAATACCCCCAAACGTTCACCACAGATGTTAAACCCCCTCATGAACCTCAAACCGAAGTCTGCTTCTCAAACCAATGCTCACAGTCCAAGATTTCCTGAACCCTAAGTTGCTGCCAAACCGCTGACCTCTGTAAACGTGAATCGCACATGCTAAAACCGGGCTGGAATTGTAGACAATCATCTCAGCAACTCATTTATATACGTATAATGATTTATGGAATTTTCTTTGTTTTGATTTTGATTTTCTAAGCTCACTTTTGTTTTCCTGGAAGAACACTCTCGGCGGCTACAAGTTTGACCAGAAAAATGAGAACTTTAGATTTAGGAAAATGAGTTGGGGTATTTATAGAATGGGAAAAATATCTAGATATTTTTAAAAAGGAATATTCTCGGTATATTCTCCATTTTTAATTCGTTTTTGACTTCTAAAAATTCCTGTGATCGCACACGATATTCAAAAATCATGAAACTAGACATGTAGCTAGAGTTTGACATTACGGTCCCAACGAAACTGGTTTCGTCAAATTCCGACTCCGTATGCTCACACAGCGTATTTTTAACCTTCAAAATACTGACTGTTTTACACTCTAAAAATCCGTACGGCCACACAGTGACTCTAAAAATCACGAAACTGGAAATCTAACAATAATTTGACATTACGAATCTAACAAAATTGGTTTCGTCGAATTCCGACTTCGTTTGCAAAAGTGGCTATTTTTAAAGCTCTAAATAGCCGTTTTAAATATATAAATATATTTAAATATAATTAAATTAAATATAAATAAATTTATATTATCGTATATCTTCACATATGATATCGTACAGCTCCAGAATATCATATCAGAATTTATAGTTTGATATTTCAGATTTATCGATATTCAGTTTATACTAAAAATCCATTTATAACGTATATAAAGCGTCGCAAATTATAAAGGAATTCTACAGCGACTTTTCTGAAATTTGATTTGGACATATCTCAAAATCTACACGACGAAATCCCGATCTTTCTCTTCCACTAGAAAGATATACTCCACCAGCTCCACACGTTTCTTGTTTCACAGAAATCCGGTTTAAAACGAATCCTGTACATTCAGTTGAAGTTCGAATCGCCAATTCACGAACTGCAGCGCCATTTCGAGCTCGATTTTAATTATAGTATAATTATACGTTCAAACCGTCGTCGATTGAATATATTCGTTATTATATTTCGAATCGAAACTCCACCAAATCTCGTATGCTATACAATTCACATGATATTGTGAATTTCACTATTTCCGACTGTTTCGACATTATAATATATTATTATATTATAATTATTTATTAAATATTCAATATTATTTAATTAAACGATCATTAACTTATCTAAATCACCAATTATATAATTAAATAAATTAATTATAACCCTGGGAAAATGCGGGTCATTACATTCTTCCCCACTTAAAATAATTTCGTCCTCGAAATTGCTAAGTCAGAGGACGACCCCATCTATTGGAACTCCTAAGATTTGTTTACCTCTCAACTTCAGTTTCAACTGAACCAATAAATATCGATTTCAATATTAATTTATTCCGACTAACTAAAATTTCCAAAAATTCTGAAAATTTTCTAACACTTTAAATTTCGGAAAATTTTTGCCAGTACCTCCTTTGTACTGGTCAATATCTCAAACTCCAACTCGCCTCTCTGGGCCTTCTTCAAACCAAAAGAAAATCAAACAGCCAAGCGGCTTGCCAAATCGGCTCATAAATCTCATGCTTATACAAAATATAAACTTGTACCTTTTTGGTCGGGCATATCATTTCTACCACCTCCATATGTTATCACTCGGCATATACAAATGCCATCCCAAACCAACTCCAACCAATTTATTCTTAACACAACCATTCGCTTCTCCAAGCCGAATTCAAATTTCAAATTCGAGTTTCAAATTCCAAACTCTTAACTTATCATCTCAATTCCAATCCAGATTATTCTCTAACCAATTCCAGTTTTATTTAACTTGGTTCAAGTTAAATTCTAATTCATTATTCACCTTCACTATTTAAATCCTTTTAACTTCATAAGTTAAACTTAAATTTTAAATTCCAAATTCCTGGGTTTATTTCAAATTAATTTGAAATCATAATACCAATTCAAAACATTTGAATTTCTAAACAACTTGTTTTCTCAAAACAATTTAAAAATAAAACCTTGGTAGTAATCCGTCACTTAGAACTCGAAAATGACACTGATGATGTCGCGATTCATCATCAGTGTTATTTCCCAGCAATCGAAGTGAGTTCAATACTATATCACTTCTAGTTTGAAAAACGTTTTCAAAATCTCCCAGGAACTTAAAATTTTCTTATTTCAATTCCAATTCTGATTTAAATTCATATTTAATTCATCTTATTTCATATACTTTACTTATATGAATTCTGATTGGTTATATATAACCATTTCACATGTTATAATCTTACTCGATTATAATATCAACCAATATATCTCATATATTATAAATCCAATATATATCAAATATACTTTGGGCAAAGTTATTTCGTTTACCCTCTTTTCAAAACATACGATGACGGTTCATTGTAGTCAAGTGTTTATTTACTCCTACCGATACAGTGGATCAAACTGATCGACCAGAACTCATAAACAACTCAGCCAATGAATCTCCACAATATAAAACCATTTTTATATCAAATACAAATACGCACTCGTATATATACACTCAAACTCAATCTAGGGTATTACTAACCCTATCTCTACCGAGTCACGCCACAGAGCCAAGTAATTCTAAACTTAAGCTCTGATACCAACTGTAACGACCCGGATTTTGAGACGGCTTTGGTTATCGACGTAAGCTCGACGTCGATAACCAAAACATCGAAAAATCCCGGTAATTAATGAAAGAAATTAGAAGGTGAGAATAGATAAGATAGAAACTTAGAATAGAAGAAGAAGAAGAACACAACATCAGAGTAACACGAACCTCACAGCGGAACGAATAACATATAATAGATAACATAACTTTGAAATATAACAGTTATGTATACAATAGCACTTATCAGAGTACAGCACTTACAACACAGCGGAAATAACTATAGCTATATGATCTTGAAGCCTCCTGCTCCACGCTCTTCTAGTATATCTGTAAAACCCGACTACTTGACTGCCCGTACAAATTTAGGCACCCAAGAGTTTAGGGAAAACAACAAATAAACTCCGGGTCAGTCATGGGACTGGTGTGAATAAACTCAAATCATTTAACAGGTATATGAACAAGTAAACGATATCTCATAAGACCACGCCGCAGAACGGAACGGGTTTTTCCCTTATGAGAATCCAAAATATCTTTATATCAAAAACCTTTTGATATTATAATAATGTCTATGTACAAATAGATATCAACTAGCAGAAACGCTTTCATCTCACGTTCTACATATATAGTATACAATCAAAATCGCAAGCACGTATTGGATAATGGATTTCCAACTATGACAAGGTATGGAATCACCTTCCGATCAGTGTACTCTAGGAACAATACACTGGAGTTCAACAAGAACATCTTGCAACTCAGCCACACATGACCGACCACTCATTTCGCTTGAGTGTATCGAATGTACATCACCAACGGTTGGGATCAGCAACCGTTCCCGTATATATATATGGGACAGCATTGATAGATTAAAAGAAGCAAATGAATATTCACTAGATAGGTGATTATACACCCTACTTCGGTGCGACCGACTTAGCCATGCTGCCTGCCCGATTTCTGTCATTTACCGGATGTTGAGGCTAGAAGCTACGCTTTATTTTCACATCAGATTCACTTCGAATGCCACATTGTCAGATCCATCGAAAATCACTAATTGACGTCTACAACCATACATTACGTGTCAGCTAAAAGAAGTTTCCTTCTCCGCTTCCACTCTTGGTATAGTTGAAGAAATCAATGTACGTGATCGTCTGGAAATACTATGTCAGACATCCATCTTCATTCACTTAGAACTGTCACATCGTCATACCCGCCAAATCACAAATTGACTTATCCAAAAATAACACGGGTATACAGCTAAGAAAAACGAATTCCTCCGCCACCAAACGTGAATACGTTTGAACAGATCAACTTACGCGATCCACTGGATATACTCTGTCAGACCTTCGTCCATACAAGTTGTCCTGGGACTGGACAAACCGAAGGCACTATTCTGTCAACAGGATAGCCCTTGCATTTTACTCCGTCTTCAATTATCTTTGGCATATATGATTCGCGACGCTTATGCCAATACAGAGTGGTTCTATGGATAATAATCCAACCGGTCTCTCCATATTAACAACGTTAAAATGGTCAAAACTTCGATAGTCGGTGAGTTAACTATCAAAGAAAAACAAGTGTGCAAACAACGATATTATTTCCAGATGGAAATTATATCGAACAAACATCATTTAACATTAATCTCTTTAGTTCATTTATTTACTTATCTCCTGTTTCCCTATATTCTAAATTCTTATTTTCTTTTATCAGAAAACATTTCTGATTCTCGTTTGGAAAACATTTCCAAAACTCCTCTACGATCAAACCTTACCATTTCTTAGTTAAGAAGGAAGTCACTCAAGTTGGGGTATAATTACCTCTCAGACCTTAACTGAACAACGTTATAACTTCGAAATGGTCAAAGTTTATCTTTTAACCTTTAACAACTTCTTTACGCCTTTCTCGGATCCAATTTTACTAATCCACTTCTATATTTAAAACATTGGTTATAACGATAACGTTATAATCCCTCCTTTCGAATTATCTAACTTAAATTATAACTTCTATTCTTATTAGTGAATAGTTAACCTAACACTTATTTATTTAAATATAAATAAAATTCTATTTAAACACTGGAAAGTATAAGTACTTTCCCGAATTCAATATAATCAAATTTGCCGATTAACTCTCTTCGATAAATCTCTATTTGATTAACTCTTCTTCGAATACCCTATATTCGATTAACTCCTTCTCGAATAAACGATATTCGATAACCTCTCTTCGAATAACTAATATTCGATAACTCTTCCTTTTCAAATATCTCTTATTTGAAAATCTCACTTCGATTAAACTATAATCGATAACTCCCTTCGATGAAACGAACATCGATAACTCCTTTCGATGAAACGAACATCGATAACTCCTTTCGATGAAACTAACATCGATTTATTTAACTCGACGAACTTAACTCGACTAACTTAACTTGACTCGACTAACTCGACTTACTTGGTTCGACCAATTCGATTCGATTAACTAGGCTCGACTAACTTGACTAACTTAACTCGACTTACTTGGTTCGACCAATTCGATTCGATTAACTAGGCTCGACTAACTTGGTCGAACCACCCGATCAACTCAACCTTTCTAACTTTAACTGGTTTTACTTGGTTTGACTAACTCAATTTATTAACTCGACTGACTAATTCAGCTCGATTAACCTAACTTGATTTACTTATCTCGATTAACTGAACTAATCACTTTGATTAACTCGACTAACTAATTCAACTTTGGTTAACTTAACCAATTCACATAACTAATTCACTTAGTTTAACTTAACTAATTCACTTAACTCCTGTCGAATAAACTATATTCGATTAACTCCTTTACTCTATTCGAATAAACTATATTCGATTAACTCTAACTGATTAGCCCTAATTGGTTAACTCCAACTGATTAACTCTAATTGGTTAACTCTAACTGATTAATTCTAATTGGTTAACTCTAACTGATTAACTCGACTTGACTAACCCCTTTCGAATAACATATTCGATTAACTAACTTCGAATACCATATTCGATTTCTCCTTCGAATGTCTATATTCGATTAACTAACTTCGAATACCATATTCGATTAACTTCTTCGAATGTCTATATTCGATTAACTAACTTCGAATACCATATTCGATTAACTTCTTCGAATGTCTATATTCGATTAACTAACTTCGAATACCATATTCGATTAACTTCTTCGAATGTCTATATTCGATTAACTAACTTCGAATACCATATTCGATTTCTCCTTTCGAATGTCTATATTCGATTAACTAACTTCGAATACCATATTCGATTAACTTCTTCGAATGTCTATATTCGATTAACTAACTTCGAATACCATATTCGATTAACTTCTTCGAATGTCTATATTCGATTAACTAACTTCGAATACCATATTCGATTTCTCCTTTCGAATGTCTATATTCGATTAACTAACTTCGAATACCATATTCGATTAACTTCTTCGAATGTCTATATTCGATTAACTAACTTCGAATACCATATTCGATTTCTCTAACTTCGAATACCATATTCGATTTCTCCAACTTCGAATACCATATTCGATTAACTTACTCACTTTATAAAGATTTCTTTTTTTTACGACGTTTTATTCATTGGAAAAGATTTACTTTTAAATAACGGTTCTACCCTTTAAAAATGATTTTTCCTTTTTATAATGTTTCCTTTCCAATTCTATTTGTAAATGGTTTACAAATATTACCTTTTCAAATTTATTCTTGAAATATTCTAACTCCTTAAATTCCCGGGAAAATTCGCCATAACCTCCTTTGTATCGGGAGCATCGGGAAAATCCCCAAACTCGCCACACAGGCCTTTCCATTCAAAAAGAAATGTTTTGAATTTATTTCCTTTTCAAATATCTCCTATTTATAAATATCCCAATTTATAAATATTCCTTATTTATAAATATTCCACTTTATAAATATTCTATTTTTCAATATCACTTTGAAAAAATCTCCTTTATCTACATTCCGGTATGTCATGGTATTCAATCATATCAAATCACGATGTTCAATATCGTCCATACACACACAACCAACAATAGGTTATAATTCACATCATATATCAAAATATATGAAAAACAATAAAATAACTGTTGAGGAATCCCGTCGGATTCCTCCAACCTGTTTCCCTGCATCACAGATGTTAGACAGTATAGATAACATCACTTTCAGTTCCATATGATATATCTTGTTAAACAGAATCAATATAGAAATTTAACTAACTGACTAGCAGTTCAATCAAACAATCAACATACAGTCAAACAGACAATTTCAAACAGTTCTACAAATACAACATGCAATTATAAACTGTTCAGAGTTGGTGAGATTTACTCACATTGGACTGTTATCGTTAAACGATTAACTGTCTTTGATTTAGATGGACAATTTATTTCGCCATAAATTGTAACGAGCTCCGATGGACTTGCGGTCAGTTCCATTGTGGAGTGCTCGTCCATACGGTCCCAACACAACTTACGGTTCGCGAATCCGACCTTGTATGAAATAGATATCGCGTTACGAAGTCATACGAGTATTTAAATTAAAATAAACTTGACTATTTTCTAATTGGGCTTACCCCCCCTAATATCGGCCCACTTAAACACAACAGACCCGCCCCCTTTTCAACATGCTTTCTTCCCCGATTTCATCTACGCGCCTCCAGTATTAACCACAGCCATGATCGATCTTTATCCCATCCTTGCTCCCTCCACACTCGACCGTTCTTCAAACTGAGACCATCGGCGTTCACCTTATCCCAGCCTCCTCCCTCTCATACCCCTTTCACCCCACTCGATGCAATCCCCCTTCGACTCCTTATCTCGCTGTACCCGTAACCAGCGACGGTTATTACAACCGAATACCCCCAAACGTTCACCACAGATGTTAAACCCCCTCATGAACCTCAAACTGAAGTCTGCTTCTCAAACCAATGCTCACAGTCCAAGATTTCCTGAACCCTAAGTTGCTGCCAAACCGCTGACCTCTGTAAACGTGAATCGCACATGCTAAAACCGGGCTGGAATTGTAGACAATCATCTCAGCAACTCATTTATATACGTATAATGATTTATGGAATTTTCTTTGTTTTGATTTTGATTTTCTAAGCTCACTTTTGTTTTCCTGGAAGAACACTCTCGGCGGCTACAAGTTTGACCAGAAAAATGAGAACTTTAGATTTAGGAAAATGAGTTGGGGTATTTATAGAATGGGAAAAATATCTAGATATTTTTAAAAAGGAATATTCTCGGTATATTCTCCATTTTTAATTCGTTTTTGACTTCTAAAAATTCCTGTGATCGCACACGATATTCAAAAATCATGAAACTAGACATGTAGCTAGAGTTTGACATTACGGTCCCAACGAAACTGGTTTCGTCAAATTCCGACTCCGTATGCTCACACAGCGTATTTTTAACCTTCAAAATACTGACTGTTTTACACTCTAAAAATCCGTACGGCCACACAGTGACTCTAAAAATCACGAAACTGGAAATCTAACAATAATTTGACATTACGAATCTAACAAAATTGGTTTCGTCGAATTCCGACTTCGTTTGCAAAAGTGGCTATTTTTAAAGCTCTAAATAGCCGTTTTAAATATATAAATATATTTAAATATAATTAAATTAAATATAAATAAATTTATATTATCGTATATCTTCACATATGATATCGTACAGCTCTAGAATATCATATCAGAATTTATAGTTTGATATTTCAGATTTTAGATTTATCGATATTCAGTTTATACTAAAAATCCATTTATAACGTATATAAAGCGTCGCAAATTATAAAGGAATTCTACAGCGACTTTTCTGAAATTTGATTTGGACATATCTCAAAATCTACACGACGAAATCCCGATCTTTCTCTTCCACTAGAAAGATATACTCCACCAGCTCCACACGTTTCTTGTTTCACAGAAATCCGGTTTAAAACGAATCCTGTACATTCAGTTGAAGTTCGAATCGCCAATTCACGAACTGCAGCGCCATTTCGAGCTCGATTTTAATTATAGTATAATTATACGTTCAAACCGTCGTCGATTGAATATATTCGTTATTATATTTCGAATCGAAACTCCACCAAATCTCGTATGCTATTCAATTCACATGATATTGTGAATTTCACTATTTCCGACTGTTTCGACATTATAATATATTATTATATTATAATTATTTATTAAATATTCAATATTATTTAATTAAACGATCATTAACTTATCTAAATCACCAATTATATAATTAAATAAATTAATTATAACCCTGGGAAAATGCGGGTCATTACAATTGGTAAGATTTCCATTTGGGAATATGACCGTTGTTTGTACACATGTTTTCCTTTGATAGTTGAATCACCGACTATCAAAGATTTTGACCATTTCCATTGTCGATACGGAGAGACCGGGATCAGATATACTATCTGAAAACCACTCCGTATGGCATTAGCGTTGCGAATCAAATAGATCAAAGATAATTGAAGACGGAATTTATACAAGGGTTGTTCTAGCAATCCTAGGTTGAAATCCTAAGATGGATTTACAGAATAATTCCTTCTGGTTGTCCAGTCCCAGGACAACTTGAATGGAAAAATTTCTGATAGAGTATATCTGGTAGATCGCGTAAGTTGATCGTTCCAAACATATTTAGATTAGTGGTGGAGGAATTCGTTTCTCTTAGCTTATACCCGTGGTATTTTTGGGGAAATAAATTTGTGACTTGATGGGTATGATGATGTGGCATTCAAAGTAAATAAAGGAGTGACCCGTTAAAAGATACTTTATGACCTCAAGCCTCATCAACTAGGAAATGAAAAATATCAGGCAGGCAACATGGCTAAGTGGGTCGCACCCAATTAGGGTATGTTCACCATCTAGAAATATTCATATTTGTTACTTCTTTTTATTTCTGTATCTCCCGGGAACGGTTATGTTGGTATACCAACCGTAAGGTGACAATATATTCGGAACATAAAGCGAAATGAATGGCCGGTCATGTGTGGCTGAGTTACAAGACGTTCTTGTTGAACTCCAGTGTATCGCTTCTAGAGTACACTGATCAGAAGGTGGTTCCATACCTTGCCATAGTTAGAATCCATTACCCAATAAGAGTCTATAGTTTTTGATCGTGTATTATATATGTAGAACGTGAGATGAAAGTGTTCTGCTAGAATATTATTTACTTGATTTAGACATTATTATAATATCAGAAGAGTTGTGATATAAAGATTATTTTGAGTAGTCGTAAGGTAAAAACCATCCGTGTTTATGTGTGGATCTGTGACGAGAAGGAATTTCGCTCGATCCGAATCAGTCGCTAAACCGACCCAGACCGTTCGAAAACGCCCTATCATTTGAGAACACGACAAAATAGAACGAATACAGAAGAACATTTCATTGTATATTACAACAATGCATCAGATTACAAGAATATACAGAGTATAAATGAATATTACACAGAAATATCAGAGATTTAAATTACATTTAAATACATAGCAGCGGAAAAATAATACAATACACAACTAGAATGAGATATACGGATACAAAGCTTTCCGGATATCGTTCCAGCTGTAAACCAGGATCCTGTGAATATAAATCTGCAAAACCAAAACTACTAGCTGCCCGTGTCAAAATAGGGGCACCCAGAGTTTAGGTAAAAACAATAAACTCCAGGTCAGTCATGTGACTGGTGTGAGAACTAAAACAGTTGTAAATCTTTCTTTTAAAGATAGGTAAATCAAGGGACCACGCCGTATAACACGGAACGGGTTTCCTCCCAAGAATACCAGTGCATATAAGCAAACAACGCAATGCTTTTCTAAAAATGAAGCTGTTATAAGACCCAGGTCCCATCACACAATGCATCGCAGCCGAGGATAGGGTTTTCCCTTATAACAGCCAAACATGCTTAGTACGTTTAAAACAAATCATTTGATACTACTATAAGTGCATAGTGTATAAAACAACTTCAAATCATAAGTATCAATCATAGGCGGCATGAGCGTCCCATGCCACTATGTCGCCATATATAGGTTTACAAATAAAACCGCAAATGTCACGTATTTGGAAATTGGATTTCCATCTATGAACCGAGGCAAAAGATAGTCCTCAACCGATTCGAGACTCTCTAGCCCGAGCCTCAGGATCAGAACGCATCAACCCTTTAGATCGTCAGGGCCGGTCCACCGATGTGGATTATTATGCCTGAACACTACGTCTCCCCGCCCTTTGGGGCGTAAATGAGCCAACGAATGACTCCATCGGACCCGGATCGTCCGATCAAACCTAGGCGCCTCGCAACAGCAACAACCACATAAGTCAAACTCGTCAGGGCGTGTAAAACCACTGACGCCACTTCTAGCTAGAAAGAACCGCATGCCCTCCCTGACGTCCTCTCCCGTTTTTGGTTCATACCGGGTGTGAAACTCGCGAAGCAAACGTTACACAAAGCTACGCCACAAAGGCCTTGCTTTGATCATCTCCACAAGACTTTGCTTTTCAACAGAAGCCTCGATCAATTGCCACTTAGGCATGCCACACAGGCAATTCACTCCATGTGTTTGATATCCATCAATATATAACCCCTGAGCTCGTACGTCTCAGAGAAGGGCGTTAAGCAAGAGAATAAATTCTCCGCCGCCAAACAGATATATATTTAATAGAGATCAATCACACAGACTAAAATCCAATGTCAGACACACAGTCCATTTACAAGTCTGTTCTGGGGCTGAACGAAACCGGAGGCACCTAGTACCCCGCATATCCATCGTTCTCCAAGTACGTCTGGACGATCACCAACTGTTTCCATCTTCTTGGGTGTACAGCCCAATCAAGATCATCAGTAATCACCCAAACGACGTGAAGACTTCTGGTCTTCGACCACCGTCTTCATCTTCGACTTATCGTCGTATCAGTTATTCAGAATGGGATAAACCCGGTCTTTCCGAATAACTCGCGTATATTTTAAATAATTGTTACACAAACACAACATACGCCTCATTCCAATTCATTAGTCACTAACCGTAAATTAATCAAGAGAATAACTCCCCAAATATTAACCCCGAAGGCCGAAACCAACATCAGATCAATATCCAGAAAACCATTCTGCTTGGCTAACCGACAGTTAGTTTCTAAATTTCACATTCCTAGGGAAAGGTTCCCATTAATTTTATCCAAGATAAATTCCTTGAATTTATTCTTTATTCTATTTTTGAATCTCAATTCAAACTAGTCGGGATTAACGAAACTTACCGAAGTAATCATTTGTTTTAATTTCCCAATCCCAACCTATTTATCCCATGAAGTAAAACTGGTAATACTTCATATCTAACACCACGGTGTTATCGGTAAATTCAATTACCATTTCACGTTCAAATCTAATTAAAGATTTAACTATCGCCTGGAGCAAAACTGGTGGTACTCCATTTTCGATCTTTTCAATCTAATTAAAGACTCATTAAAACTCCACTTAGTTTTAATCTTTAACTGGGTTAAAGAATCAGTGTCATTTAAAACACGGTTCACGATAAACCCAAAATCACATTCATTAATTATCGGGTTAAAGAACGAGTGTTATTTAAACCCCTGTTCACGATAAACCCAAAAATCAATATCGATTCAATTCCAATTAAATTTATTTAATTGGTACACTTCGTTAAATCTAAACAAAAAGAATTAATCTTTTCTCAACTGGGTTCAAGAACAGTGTTAGTGAAGACACCATTCACGACAAACCCAAATCACATTTGATATTCAATACAAGGCTCTGAATAGAAAATATACCGGCTTATATTCAATATCAAATTCTATAACTAACAAATATCGCATTGGAAATAACGATATATATATATATGTATATCTTTCAAATTTCCATAACAACATTTGTATAATCACGAAATCCAACATCGAAATATTCCGAAGACAATTTCGATTCAAATCCATTCCAATGCAATCATTGGAAATTTTGGTTATTTTCAAAACCATTTCAAATTCAATTTATTTATTTAAAAATAAATAGAATTATAATTCTAGTTCAAAACTAGTTCATTTCGATAAAAATCTATTTTTATCTTTTCAAATAGGGGGTTTTTCATCCCAATTCTTTCTAAATCATTTCTTATGATTTCACACAAATTATTACTATTTTTAATAATTTTATCAAGGCCCGTACAGTCGATTTCCATCAATGGCCATCGAACTGCACTTATAGCGACCTTTTTCAAATTTGATTTGGACATAATTCCAAATCCAACCGTTAGATTTCTAATTTCTAATATTCGTTCGAAAGCTCTTTTCGATACGAACCCAACGGTTCCGGTTTTAGGAGAATCCGACGGTCGGATCTCCCGTAATGTCCGTTTGAAATAAATGGTCGAAATTCGCGAACTGCCGCGGCGCGGCGCGTTCTATTCCGGCCATTATATTATATATATAATATATATTTCGTCAATTTCTATTTAAAACGAATTATATAAATAGTTTAAAAATTCGTTTCAAAAGCAATTTCAACTTCCATTTCAATTCAAATCAAAGTTGAATTCTTCCTTATAAATTCGTTTTAAAATTCATTTCTATTCAATTCAAATTTCAATTAAATTTGAATTCTTTTCAATTCGCTTTCAATTCAATTTGAATTCGTTTTCAATTCATTTCTAAATCGTTTTCAATTCAATTCATTTCGAAATCGTTTTCAATTCAATTCATTTCGAAATCGTTTTCAATTCAATTCATTTCGAAATCATTTTCAATTCAATTCATTTCGAAATCATTTTTCAATTCAATTCATTTCGAAATCGTTTTCAATTCAATTCATTTCGAAATGAATAAAATCGATATAAATATCGTTCACGTCAAAATGGCGTCAATCTAATCAACACGGCTTCATAAATTTCTAATTTTAAATATTCTATTTCAAATATTTCTTTTTCAAAATAGTTGTTATTATCAAAATATTTCGTTCAACACATGACCAATCTCAATGGATGAGTACTGTCAACACATGAACCTTTATTTTATATTAATAAAGATGTAAATTTTATTACTAAAATATTTCGTTCAACACATGACCAATCTCAATGGATGAGTACTGTCAACACATGAACCTTTATTTTATATTGATAAAGATGTAAATTTTATTACTAAAATATTTCGTTCAACACATGACCAATCTCAATGGATGAGTACTGTCAACACATGAACTTTTATTTTATATTGATAAAGATGTAAATTTTATTACTAAAATATTTCGTTCAACACATGACCAATCTCAATGGATGAGTACTGTCAACACATGAACTTTTATTTTATAATATTCTTTATTTTTCAAATTGGAATGAGGCCCAATCAATTACCATATAAAGTTAATTATATGGATTTTCATACATTACACACATATAATAGCATTGAAAAATAATCAACCATCAACCAAAGTGCACTACACTGTATAAGCATCAAATATAGATATCTAACGCTTATAACAGCTTGTCAATCAATCGATCGACATATTTAATCAATCAGGATAAGTGAACTTCATATTTCATCCCAACACCCGGGTGGGGTTTTCAAACAATCAAACACAGATTTTGTTTGTGCAGTTGGGCGATGTGTAAAATTTATCGACCCAATCAATGTCCTTCAAATAGGTGTACATAAACAAACCGTCCGGTTTGTAAATGAATATTTATTTATTCACATTCACGTTAAAAATTATATTTTTAACGACAAAACATTTTATTTTAACTTATGAATTTATATTCAGTTCATACTTCAAATAAAATGGTATTTTTATTTTTCTAACTTATTTTAGAAAATTTCGACGGCATAACGGCACGATACTAGAAACGGGACGAGGCCTAGCCTTATCCCCGGTCTAGTGAAGGCCCACGCCATTCACACATCAATCAAAATCACCAAACAACCAAATTCAAATCACATCATATAACTAATCTATGCAACCAAACAAACAAGTCCATGGTCTGTGGACGATTGTGTCGGGTGCTACTAAGCACCGTCTGCATCCTAGTATATATATATAATTAGAAAAGAAATTGAAAGGTGAGAAATTCTCACATATAGCTATCCTAGCTCCACGGCACTTCATTGATAGAAATCTTCATCGTCGTCGCATTTTTATCATCTTCGTTGCCGTAGCCACTACATATGTAAAAACCACATTTTTACTTTGCTATTCAATATATAAAAACTGAATTTTTACTTCGATGTTCAATACATAAAAATTTTATTTTTACATTGCTACTACATAGATAAAAATTCTATTTTTATACCACTACCGTATAGATGAAAATTCCATCTTTAACTATACAAAAATCATATTTTTATTTCGCTACAAATATAAAAATAATATTTTTATATTTCCTATTATATATAAAAATTCTATTTTAAAACCGCTACCCTTATAAAAATTGAATCTTTATTCTCACTACTACATATAAAAATTATATTTTTATTCTCTACAATATATAAAGATTAAATTTTCATCCATTACACTATATAAAAATCATATTTTACTTCTTTCTATAATATAAAAATCATATTTTTATTTTCCTAATCAATTTAAATATATATTTTACATTGTTGAAACAATGTTTTAATCTACAGCAAGAAAATAAAAAGAATAATAATTAAAAGCTCACCTTCTTTTCCAAAATCAAAGCTTTGCTGCTGGAAGGGGGTTTCATGGCGGCGGTGGATGGTCTAAGGGGGCCGCAAGGGGTTGCCGAGGAGCTGGGGGAGGTTCAGGTGGCGGTGGCGGCGAAATAGGGTGGCGGCGCAGCTAGGGTTTCGGTCTGGAGGTGGGTTTGGAGATAAAGGCGAAGGAGGGGGAAGATCGGAGAGGCGGCGGCGGGTTCAAGGTGCGGCGGCGCCTACGTCGAGGGGGGGATCGATTCGTCTGGGGTTTTTTTTTTCTTTTTTTTTTCTGTTTTGAAAATAGACGGGAGGGGGGGGTAAAGGAGAAAGGGATGATGAGTTTTTTTATTTATTAATTTATTATTTTAAACTCCCCAAAAGCAACTTTTTATTTTGACCTCCAAACAAGACATACCGACTGTCGTCCCTAGCGTAATACCCCCATTCCGAACTCAATGGGATAGGTATCGTAGGCTGATTCGACTGTTTGAATCAGTTTCCGTTAAATTTGCATTTAAATTATTATATTGAATTTTAAACATACATTTCAAATTACCGGGGTCACATACTAACTAGAAAAATTCCAGAAAAATATTTTCTAGCTTCGTATTGACGATACGGTCCTAACAAAACTAGTTTCGTCGAATTCTGAGACCGTTGGAAAAATAGCCATTTTCCAGTCGATTAAAATCAACTGAAACTGGTCAAACGCGTTTTCCTTTGCCACGCTCACATATTGATTCGAAAAATTATGAAATTTGAAACCTAGCAATAACTTGACACCACGGACCCAACAAAACTGGTTTCGTCGAAATCCGAGGTCATTTGCAAAATGTCCATTTTTAAGGGCCTGAATTCCATAGCGACTATTCAGAATTTTCAACTGGACATATCTTTTGATTCCCGCTATGAAATTTCGATTATTCGGATCCGTTGGAAAGATATTCATGAATAGATCCTAATCCTATTGGTTTCACTAAAATCCGGATTGTTTTGCACCCGGTACATTCAATTGAAGTTTGAAATCGAATAATCGAACTACCGTGCCATTTTCAACTCTATTTATAATTATATATAAATATTTATATTCTAACGACGACGCGTATAAATATATACATTCGAATTATATTCAAAATAAATTTCTCGTTGATATTATTTAAAATAATTCATTTTAATTAATCAAAATTCGCTAAAATTGCCAAAATAAAAATTTTAAACTGGCCCAGATTTTCGGGTTGTTACAGGATCGGTCGTACGATTTTCCTTTCTTTTAAAAGGATTTTAAAAGTTAAACAAATGGTTGGAGTTTACTCATACTAGTCACATGACTGACCAAGAGTTTATTTTGTTTTGTTTTGCCTAAACTCTTGGGCGCCCAATTTTGTATGAGCAGTCAAGTAGTCGGGATTTTACAGATACACATGGAGAGCTAAAGCAGGAGGCATCAGGATTATATAGCTATTGTTATTTCCGCTGTGTTGTAAGTGTTGCGCTTAAATAATGGTATTGTATACAGATACTGCTTTTATTTCAAAGTTATGTTATGAAATATATTTATTCGTTCCGCTGTGAGATTGGTGTTTACTCTGATGTCGTTTTTATGTTCTTCTTCTTCTATTCCAATTTTCTATCTTATCTATTCTCACCCTCTAATTTCTTTCTATTAACTATTCGGTATTTCCGATGTTTGGATAGTCGATATTTAGTTTATGTCGATTACCAAGGTCGCAAATCCCTTGGGTCGTTACACTTTTCCTAGAACCTTCATTCACTAAAGCTCCAACCCCTTCATCGATTCGCGCCACCACTATACCCAACCGGACCGAGATACGACACCTCCAAACTGTACTGCCTAACATCGGCTCCCTATGGTCACCGTAGCTCAAAATTCGAGCTCGCCGTTCACCGGCAGTTCCCCTTGAACTGCCACGCATTTAAGGTGGAATTCCGACCAATTACTTCTCCATTTCAAATCGTGTCCGTTGAAAACGGAGAGCTCGCCTAGTCGAGGATTTTACGCTTTGGAATCATCTCGAATCACTGCGTGGATTGTGAGAAGATGGAGGGAGAAATAAGGGGTGATTCCGATCAGTAATTGAGGAAGGTGGCGACTGTTGTTGAATGAGGAGTTCGGATTTGATTGGAGGAAATTATTTATATATATTTATATTTAATAATATTATGTTCGTAAATTACCTGCTTAATGTCATGAACTCTAAATCAAACCCGACGACTGTCGCCCCTAGCAAAATGCCCCCATTTCAAACACAATGGAATATGTTTTGCAAGCCAATTCGACTTTTCAGTCAATTTTTCTCAAAATTAAAATGTATAATGTTCAATATTGAATATGAACGTACATTTTAATTTACCGGGACTACATATTGACTCCAAAAAAATTACAGAAAAATTATATCTAGCTATGTCTTGACGATACGGTCATAATAAAACTAATTTTGTCGAATTTGGAGGCCATTTGATTCCAGTCAGTTAAATTTAAACTGAAATTACCAAACACATCTAAATTCACTACGCTCACATATTAATTACAAAATTTATGAAATTTGAAACCTAACAATAATTTGAAATTTCGGATATAACAAAAGTGGTTTCGTCGAAAACGGAGGTCGCTTGCAAAATGGCTATTTTTAAGGGCTATATATATTATATTAAAAAATATATAAATTCCACGGCGACTATTTTAAATTTTAAACTGGACACAAATTTCACTTAATATTATGAAATCTGAATTTTTCGCATTCGTCAGAAAGATATCATTTAACAGATTCAAATATTTCTTGTTTTACTGAAATCCAATTTATTTTGAATTCTGTATATTCATTTGAAATTTAAAATCGAATTTTCAAACTACCACGCCATTTTAGGCTCGTTTTATAATTAAAATAAATTTATACATTCTAACTTCAATTTAAATAAATTTTAAATCATTATTATTTAAAATAAATAATTTTAAATATTCAAAATCCATTAAAATAGCTACAATAATTTTTTTTAAATTGGTTCAGAAATTCCAGGTTGTTACAATCTCCCCCACTTAAATCTTTTCGTCCTCGAAAAGGAACGAAGCTGAAAGTTGTTTACCAACCAACTCAAGTTTCATTCTTCAACTTTTCAATTTCTAAGAATTTTCTAATTTCTCAAAAATTTGGCTAACTCCTTAAATTTTTGAAAATTTTCGCCATAATCTCCTTTGTTCGGGCTGATCGATAAAACCACAACTTACCTCATAGGGCCCTCATCAACCAAAAATAAAAATAAAAAGCCAAGCGGCTCATAAAATCATCAAAACCCAATAAATACAGTAAACATGTACATATTTGTCGGGCATACAATTTTATTCCTCTTCTTAGCTTCCATGCTATGACCTGTTTATTATATGTATGTATGCAATTTCAATCAATTTTCAATTCGGTTCAATATTTGATTCGGTTTGGCTAAATTAACCTTCATTCTCTTATAAGTTTGATCATTCCAATATTTTAATTAGTTGAACTAATAATCACACATCACAACCAACAATCAATTAGTTGACTAGCTTTTCAATCATATAACTTTTATATAATCAAAAATCATATTTCAATGTCAAATCACAACAATAAACTCTATCTAAGTTTTGGTTCTCACACCAGTCAGTTGGAAATATATAGATATCCCACTTTCGAAACTCGAACATAAATACAGATGATAATCGATTAATCAGCAGGATCATCTCTGGGCGACTAGAGTGTGATTCTATATCTACCCAGTATATTTGAGACTTCGTATATATGTTAATTACGCATATATTAAAATCTTCATATACCCGATAGTCCAAATTCAAAATAAAATAAAATAAAATACTAAAATACGTATAATAAGATATAGTTTTCAAAACCAATTTTTTTTAATAATACTCTTCAAACTCATTCTAGGGTATTACTAACCCTATCTCTAACGAGCCATTCTTATAAGATGTTATCAATCCTATCTCAAATGAATTCTTTCGTTTAGTTCTAATGTGCCTTGTTCTCGAGCTCTGTAAACCAAAGCTCTGATACCACAATGAAACGACCCTGACTTCCCGATCCCCGAGTAGACAGAGGAGTCCGAATTGCTTAGAGAACACGACGCATTAAAACACAAACAATAGAACATTTCATTACTATTACAACAATTTACATCCGAGTACAAGAATATTTCAGAGTATGAATAAATATTATACATTGGAAATACAATATTAGAGACAAAAATTACATAGCAGTAGAAAATAATACATAAATACAATGCGTAGCGGAAAATAACAACTGACACAACTGAAAGAAATACACGGATACAAAGCTTTCCGAATATAGCTTCAGCTATAATCCAGGATCCTGTGAAAAGAAATGTCTGTGAAAACCAAAACTATTGACCGCTCGTGTGGAAAATATAGGCACCCAGAGTTTAGGTAGAAACAATAAACTTCAGGTCAGTTATGGGACTGGTGTGAGAACTAAAACAATTATTAAATCTTTACTTTAAAAGTTGGGAAATCATGGGACCACGCCGTATAACACGGAACGGGTTTACTCCACATGAATCTCAGTTTAAAATAAAACAACAAAATGCTTTTTGAAAAAATGGAGCTATTATATGACTGAGGTCCCATCACACAATGCAATGCAAGCCGGAGGATAGAGTTTTCCCTTATAATAGCCAAACAAGCTTGGTACGTTTAAAACAAATCATTTTGATATTACTATAAGTGCATAGTGTCAAGATCAATTTCAAATATAAATGTATCAATCATAGACGGCATAGGTACCATATATTATGTCCCCATACTAGTTTTACAATCAAAACTGCACAATGTTATATTGGGAATTGGATTTCCATCATGAACCAGGGCAAGGGATCTCTCCTTCCGATTCGAGATAATCTAGCCTACCATGTTTTAGGATTCAGCCGCAACTGCACCTGGGTTCTTCAGGGCTGGTCCACACTTACTGTAGTGGATTAGTTATTCCTGAAAAATACGTTTCCCTACCCTATGGGGCTTAATGGTCAGTATCTCGACTATATCAAGAGCCACTAGGGACTCAAATTAGAGGTACCTCGCTTTCCAACATCCACATAAATAAAATGTTTGGGCTTTGTACCATGACATCACTCTTGGCTAGAAAGAAACGCATGTCCTCCCCGCAGTCCTTCATCCTGTTTTTGTTTCATACAAGGGTGTGAAGCTCGCGAATTGACGCTATATACAAAGCTATTCTAATTAAAGTCATGCTTGACTCTGCTTTTCAACAAAAGCCTTGATCATATGCATCTTAACATGCCATACTGTCAATCCATACCATACCATGGATTTCTGCCAATATATAACCTCTAAGCTCGTACGTCTCAGAGAAGGGTGTTAAGCAAGAGAATATTCTCCATCACCAAACAGATACATATTTAGCAGAGACCAACAAATATAAAACACAATACAATGTCAGAAATAATCCATTTACAAGTTTGTTCTGGGTTTGAACGAAACCGGAGGCACCTTAATCCTTGTCCCATATGTCCAATACAGGAGAGAGGTCCTCGCATATCCAGTCGATCTCCAAGTACGTATGGATGATCATCACTTATTGCCTTGTCTCAGGGGATCAACCCAATCAGGACATCAGTAATAATCCATACGATGTTTAGATCTGTGGTCTTCAACCACCGTCTTCATTGTTGACTTTCAATCGTCGTATTAATTATTCAGAATGGGTGAAACCAGGTCTTTCCGAATAATTCACATATATTATAATCAAGTGCTATAAAAACACATCATTCGCCTCATTCCAATTCAGAACATTCTTTTATTCAAATAACCACATCTTTAGGGAAAGGATCCCATTAAGTTTATCAAAGATAAATTCTTTTAAATTTTCTCTTTAGTCTTCCTTTGGATATCGTTTTCAAAGATTTTATTTACCTTTACCAATTCTAAACCAATTTAAGGTTTATAAAACTAGTCGGGATTATCAAGCCTTACCGAAGTAATCATTTATTTATTAATCACAATCCTAACCTTTTCACCCTATGCAGCAAAACTGGTAGTACTTCATATCTAACACCCACGGTGCTATCGGTAAATTTAATTACCCTTTCACATTCAAATCTAATTAAAGATTCAACTATCGTCTAAAGTAAAACTAGTGTTACTCCGTTCTCGATCATTTCTCTTGTTGACAAATATAATTATCTCATTCACTTTCCAATCTAATTAAAGATTCATTAAAACTCCATTTCAGTTTTAACCTCCAAAAATCATCACTTAATGGTTGTTCAACTTTAGGAAAATTAATCATGTCTTTAACTGGGTTAAAGAACCAATGTCCTTTAAAACACAGTTCACGATAAACCCAAATCCTTTTCCATCATAATGGAATCTTCACGGAAATCATAACAGTATATAATCGGTATAAATTTTCATATCAAATCAATACTATAAATGGAATAATGGCAAAGCCTTTTAAATTCCATACATAGTAACGGTCTTCCTTTACAGAAGCTCATATCGATTATTACCAAATCGAATTCCATTCAATTCCAGTTTAATATATTAAATTGGAAAACCTTTCTTTGGAAAATTCCATTAATATTATTTTAAAGATTTACACATTCCAAATCATAACTTCATTGTTAATTGGGTTAAAGAACGACTGCTATTTAAAACACAGTTCATGACTAACCCAAAATCCAATTTGATATTAAATATAAGGCTCTGAATAGAAATTATATTGGCTTATATTTCAACATCGAATTTTGAAACCAACAAATATCGTATTAGGAATAACAATATTTATATCTTCCAAATACCTCAATAATATCTGTATAACCACGGAATCCAATATCGAAATATTCTGAAGATTATTTTCATTCAACTCCATTCCAATTTTTATATTGGAAAATTTTGGTTATTTCTAAAACCATTTACTCGTCCAATTTATTTATTAAAAAACATTGGATTATTATTCTAGTTAATAACAAGATCATTTTGATAAAAATATATTTTTATCCTTCCAAACTTGGAATTTTTCATCCAAAATCTTTCCAAATCATTTATTATGATTTTACACATTTTTTCTATATTTTTAATAAATTTAATATCGCCTTTTCAGTCGGTTTCCAATAACGGCCACCGAACTACAACCATAGCAACCTTTTCTGAAATTGTCCAACCGTTCAAATTTAAATCTCTTATATTCGTTGGAAATCTCTTTTCGATACAAACCCAACAGTTCCAGTTTAAGGAGAATCCGACAGTCGGATCTCCCGTTACATCAATTTGAAGTTAATGGTCGAAATTCGCGAACGGTCGTTTCACGACGAATTCTATTCAAGTCGTTAAATATTTATAATATATATATCGTTAATTTCTATTTAAAAAGTATTTTATAAATCATTTATAAATTCATTTTAAAACGATTTAAATTTCATTTTTAATTTTAAATCAAAATTCGATATTCCATTTCATTATAATATTAAAATGATAATATTTTAAAATATCAAATTTTGAAATCCATTTCCTTCTCGATATTTATTATAAAATAAATAAAATCGATCGATAAACCCGTTCGGGTTAAAATGGTGTTTACTATTACTCGGCTTCATATATTTCAATATTTTCGTGTCCATCCAAAATCGGACATCAAAATCGTATTTTAATTCTTTACTGAATTTTATTTTAAAATATTCATTATTTTAAAATAATCGTCGTCTCTGAACGTAATGAGACTCAATCAATTACCATATAATTTCAGTCATATGTATTTCATACATCATATGTATTCAACAATAATGATAAATAATCATTCAAGATTCAAACATCATCCAGAGTGCATTTTACAACTGTATAAGCATTAAAATGAATAAATGACGCTTATCACAGCCTGCCAACCAATCGTTTGACAAAAAGCTAGATATTGGGATTAGTGTATGTCAAATATCATCCCAATACCCGTGTGGGGTTTTCAAACAACAACAGTTTATTTAAATAAATTATTGATTAATAAATTTAACCAATTCAAAATCAGTTTGAATTATTATTTTTTCTAATCAACCAATTTTCACTATTTAAATTATAAATAAATATTTATAATTTTAATTTCAACTACCACAAAATAACATTAAATTATTTTTAATATTTTAAACATTTCAGCATCACAAACAAAACACAATATAGTCAATTAAATCATCCATATTCTGTGGACAAGGGAGGTAAGCTAACAAGCACCGTATACAATTTATAATAATTAAAACTGATAAAAATCTACACTGGAAATTCTATATACTTTTATACATAAATATAATAACATGACAAAATATAATTTAGTGAGAAGGAGTTCTTACTTTGGGTTCCACTCCGTCATTCTTTATTTTGAATTATTCTTTTTTGATTTAAAATCGCCTCAAATTCCAACGTGCTCCATTTTGGTTTTGGTCAGTTCCAATGCGAAGCTCTCGTTTTTCCGGTTTCAACACAACTGAATTTGTGAATTTCTGACCTCGTATGAAGAAGTTAGGACATTACAAACATTTATTACAAAATTAAAATAATTAAATAATTATTTAAACTAATTACACCCTAATTATCATTTTAATCTTTCTCTTCCGTTCTGATTTCCTTTTCTTGGAACCCGTCATTCACTAAAGCTCCAACCCCTTCATCGATTCGCGCCGCCACTATACCCAACCGGACCGAGATCCCAACACCTCCAAACCGTACTGCATAACTTCGCCTCCCCATGGTCACCGTAGCTCGAACTTCAAGCTTGTCGTTCACCCCAAATTCCCCTTGAACTGCCATGCCTTTAAGGCAGAATTCCTACCAATTTACTTCTCCATCTCAAATCGTTCCCGTTGAAGACGAAGAGCTCACCTAGTTGACGTTTTTCGCTTTGGAATCATCTCGAATCACTTCGTGGATTGTGAGAAGATGGAGGGAGAAATAAGGGGCGATTTTGATCGTTAATTGAGGAAGGCAGCGGATGTTGTTGAATGAAGAGTTAGGGTTTGATTGGAGGAAATTATTTATATATATTTATATTTAATAATATTCTATTTGTAAATTACCTGCTTAATGCCACAAACTCCAAATCAAACCTAATGACTATCGCCCCTAGCTAAATGCCCCCATTTCAAAAACAATGGAATATGTTTTGTAAGCCAGTTCAACAGTTTCAGTCAGTTTTTCTCAAAATTAAAATATATAACGTTCAATATTGAATGTGAACATACATTTTAATTTACCGGAGCCACCTACTAACTCCGAAAATTACAGAAAAATTATATCTAGCTATATTTTGAAGATACGGTCCTAAAAAAATTAATTTCGTCGAATTTGGAGGCCGTTTGAAAAATGGTCGTCTTTCCAATCGATTAAATTTAAACTGAAATTCCCGAACACATTTAAATTCACTGCGCTCACATATTAATTCCAAAAATTATTAAATTTGAAACCTAATAATAATTTAACATTTCGGATCCAACAAAAGTGGTATCATCGAAACCGAAGGTCGTTTGAAAAATGGCTATTTTTAAGGGCTATATATTATATTAAAATATATATAAATTCCATAGCGACTATCTTAAATTTTAAATTGGACACAACTTTCAATTAATATTATGAAATCTAAAATTTTCACATTTATTAGAAAGATATCATTTAACAGATTCAAAATTTTCTTGTTTCACTGAAATGCGATTTATTTTGAATTCTATATATTCATTTGAAATTTAAAATCGAATTTTCAAACTACCGCGCCATTTCAGGCTCGTTTTATAATTAAAATAAATTTATACGTTCTAACTTCAATTTAAATAAATTTTAAATCGTTATTATTTAAAATAAATCATTTTTAAATATTTAAAATCCATTAAAATAGCTAAAATAAAAAAAAATTAAATTGGTTCAGAAATTTAGGGTTGTCACATAAATTTACGGTATTATATTTGTGATGGAAATGTGACTGTGCAATTTTTTTGAAATAGAGACAATTGAAAATTTTCAAGAATCGCGGTATAGTTGAGCATATTTCTATCATCCATATTGGTTTTATATTTTGAGGAGTTTTTCTTTTAGAACAAAAAATAATAAAAATATAATATTCCTAAGTGTTTCTCTAACCTCATTTAAAAGTCCAAGCTCTGGTCATGCATGGTTATGAGACTACTTATTTTTTAAGCTGCAGCTGATCTCATTTAAAAATCTAAGATCTGGTTATACGTGGTCAACGTGCTCTTAAAATGAAAAGAAAATTAAAAGGAAATAATTTGGCATAAATAAAAATATATTTGAAATTTTCCTTGGTGTATAAAAATCAGCCTATCAATCCATTTTCTAATTTGTGAAATGTTAAATTTGTTGATTGATAGCTATTGGGATTTGAGATTATTTGATTGCGTCACTTAATTTTAATTTGTGATCGTGTCCAAATCCATCACTTTTTTGTGTTCATTTTTAAAATTTTCTTTGAAAATAATTGGTTTTAAAATTCCCTCCATTTTTATAAATTTCACCGTAAATCTATCATCCTACAATGTGAAATCTACCACTAGGTCTTAGAATATTATGATTTTTGTTTGACTGATTGAGATTTATAACGAATGTTCTTCTTCTTAAGATGATATTATATTTTTAGTCAATTTTTCATCACTGTTTTAATTTATGTATCCTTTTGATGATAACAAAAAGGGGAGAATGGGTTAAGATTTTGACCGATGAGTAGATATTCTTTGATTATGCAAAGGCCCGCAAATTCGTACCATATGAGTTGACTAAATATACCACACGTCCAACCCAAATTACACAGAAATACGAATCATTATGAAATAAGAAGAAAAAGATAGAAGAAGAACAGAAACAACACAGAATCTCACATCGCAGTGGAACAAAATATAATATATAACAACTTTTGGAATACAAAATTTTTACTGTATAAATGTAACAACCCGGATTTTCAGAACCAATTTAATTTTTTTTATTTTAGCAATTTTAATGAAATTTGAATATTTAAAATGATTTATTTTAAATAATAATGACCAAAAATTTATTTTAAACGAAGTTAGAACGAATAAATTTATTTTAATTATAAAAGGAGTCGAAAATGGCTTGGTACTTTGAAAATTTGATTTCAAATTTCAAACGAATGTACAGGATTCAAAATAAATTAGATTTTTGTAAAATAATAAATATTTGAATCTGTTTAAAAATATCTTTCCAACGAATGTGAAAAATCCAGATTTCATACCGGGAATAAAAAGTTATGTCTAGTTTAAAATTTAAAATAGTCGCCATGGAATTTATATATATATATATATATAATAAATAGCAACTTGCAAATGACCTCTGTTTTCGACGAAACCGCTTTTGTTGTATTCGGAATGTCAAATTATTGCCAGGTTTCAAATTTCATAATTTTTGGAATTAATATGTGAGCGCAGTAAATTTAAATGTGTTTGGTAACTTAAATTTGAATTGGATCGACCAGAAATTGACCATTTTTCAAACGGTCTCCAAATTTTATGAAATTAGTTTTGTTATGACCGTATCGTCTAAACAAATCTAGATTTATTTTTCATGAATTAGTTTTGATCCTATCTCTAACGAGTCATTCTAATTGGATATTACTAATCCAATATCTGATGAATTCTTTCGTATGGTTCTAATGTGTCTTGTTCTCGAGCTCTGTAAACCAAAGCTATGATACCACTCTAAAACGACCCGAACTCCCCCGATAAGGAAAGCCCGGATTGAGATGAGAACAACACACATCGGTACGCAGACGGAAGAACATTTCATTGTTATTACAACAATTCCATCAGATACAAGAATATACAGAGTATAAATGAATAAAATACATTCGGCGAATATCAGAGATTACAATAAATTACATAACAGCGGAAAAATATACAAAAGTACAACTGAAAGTAATGCACGGATACAGAGCTTTCAGAGCATCGTTCCAGCTGTAAATCAGGATTCTGTGAATATAAATATGCAAAACCAAAACTACTAGCTGCCCGTGTGGAAAATAGGGGCACCCAGAGTTTAGGTTAAAACAATAAACTCCGGGTCAGCCATGTGACTGGTGTGAGAACTAAAACAGTTATTAATCTTTATTTTTAAAGTTCGGTAAATCAAGGGACCACGCCGTATAACACGGAACGGGTTTCCTCCCAAGAATACCAGTGCATAAAACAAACAGCGCAATGCTAAATAAAGAAAAATGAAGCTGTTATAAGACCTAGGTCGCTTCACACAATGCAACGCAAGCCGAAGGATAGGGTTTTTACCTTATAACAACCAAAGCATGCTTCATACGTTTAAAACACATTATTTGATACTATTATAGGTGTATAGTGTCAAAACAATTTCAATCATAAATATCAATCATAGGCGGCATGAATGACCCATACCACTATGTCGCCATACTAGGTTCTATAAATAAAACTGAAACACATGTATTGGAAATTGGATTTCCGTCATGAGTCGAGGCAAGGGGCAAGCTCCTCTCCGCGTTCGAGACACTCTAGCAAATGTCCCAGGACCCCACTCTGATCCTTGGATCTTCAGGGCCGGTCCTCTCTTACTTTTGAGGATTAGTTATTCCTGAACACACGTTTCTCGGTCCTTACAGACCTATATCTGAGGCGCCTCGTATCCAACAACCACATAGGTGAAAAGTATATAAATGTCAGGGCTGGTAGGTCACTGACACCACCCTAGCTAGAAAGAAACGTCGTGCTCTCCCTGCAGTCACTATCCCGTTTTTGACTCATACCGAGGTGTGAGGCTCGCGAATTCACGTTATACACAAAGCTATGCCACACAGGCTGTGCTTTGATCATCAACCACAAGACTTTGCTTTTCAACAGAAGCCTTGATCAATTGCCACTTACGCGTGCCACACTGGCAATTGACTCCATGCGACTGATGTCCATCGATATACAACCTCTGAGCTCATACGTCTCAGAGAAGGGCGTTAAGTAAGAGAATAAATTCTCCGCCGCCAAACAGATGTATATTTAATAGAGATCATTCAACACAGAATAAAATCCAATGTCAGACACACAATCCATTTACAAGTTCGTTCTGGGTCTGAACGAAACCGGAGGCACTTTCCTCGCATATCCATCCATCTCCAAGTACGTCTAGACGATCACCAACTGTTTCCCTCATCTTGGGTGTACAGCCCAATCGAGATCATCAGTAATCACCCAAACGATGTGAAGACTTCCGGTCTTCAACCACCGTCTTCATCTTCGACATCTCGTCGAATCGGTTATTCAGAATGGGTATAAACCCGGCCTTTCTGAATAACCCACGTATATAATAAGCAAAGGTTACACAACAAACGCCTCATTCCAATTTAGAATATTCTTTTATTCACAAAATCACATTCTTAGGGAATCTTTCCCATTAATTTTATCCAAGATAAATTCTTTTAAATTTATTCTTTAATCTTCCTTTGGATATCATTTCAAACTAGTCGGGATTAGCAAACCACACCGAAGTAATTATTTATTTTATTTCCCAATCCCAACCTATATATCCCATGGAGAAAACTGGTAATACTCCCTATTTAACACCACGGTGTTATCGGTAAAATTAATTACCATCTCACGTTCAAATCTAATTAAAGATTTAACTATCGCTTTGGAGCAAAACTGGTGGTACTCCATTCTCGATCACCTTTCAGATTTGATAATTAAATTATCAATTCACATTTTAATCTAATTAAAGATTCATTAAAACTCCACTTAGTTTTAATCTTCTCAAAAATCAACATCCTGCCTTTAACTGGGTTAAAGAACCAATGTCATCTAAAACACGATTCACGATAAACCCAAATCATATTTGATATTAAATACAAGGCTCTGAATAGAAAATATATCGGCTTATATTCAATATCAAATTCTGGAACCAACAAATATCGTATTGGAAATAACGATATAAAATATATCTTTCAAATCCCCATAACAATATTTGTATAGTCACGAAATCCAACATCGAAATATTCCGAAGATAATTTCGATTCAACTCCAGTCCAATTCACGTATTGGGAATATTGGTTATTTTTAAAATCACTTTCAAATTCAATTTATTTATTTCAAAAATAAATTGATTTTAATTCTAGTTCAAAACTAGTTCATTTCGATAAAAATCTATTTTTATCATTTCAAATGTGGAATTTTTTTTTCAGCCCAACTCTTCCCAAATCATTTCTTATGATTTTACACAAATTATAGATATTTTTAATAATTTTATCAAGGCCCGTACAGTCGATTTCCATCAACGGCCATCGAACTGCACTAACAGCGACCTTTTCCAAATTTGATTTGGACATAATTCCAAATCCAACCGTTAGATTTCAAATTTCTAATATTCATTGGAAAGCTCTTTTCGATACGAACCCAACGGTTCCGGTTTTAGGAGAATCCGACGGTCGGATCTCCCGCAACGTCAATTCGAAGTCAATGGTCAAAATTCACGAACTACCGCGGCGCGGCGCGTTCTATTCGGGCCATTATATATATATATATATATATATATATATATATATATATAATATATAATATATATATATATATTTCGTCGAGTTCCTTTTAAAACGTATTTTATAAATCGTTTTAAATTCGTTTTCAAAACCATTTCAACGCTACATTCAATTTCAAATCAAAATTGAATATTTCATATCATTACTATATAAATGATAATATTTTCAAAACGTTATATTTTGAAATCACTTCTTTTCTATATTCATTGTAAAAACGAATATAATTGATATAAATATCGTTCATTTCAAAATAGCGCAACTCTAATCAACACGGCTTTATATATTTCAATAATTCGTTATTCTATTCAACAAATGAATATTTATTCCATTCAACACATGAATCTATATTTCTTTCAACACACGACTAATCTCAACACATGAGTACTGTCAACACACAACTATTTTTGTTATGTAAAATATTTTATAAAATTATAGTATCTATCGTTTGATTTTTAAATCAGACTCCACCGTGAAGTAGTTCTAATTTTAAATATGATAAAGATGTAGATTTAGTTATTAAAATAATTTACTCAACACATAAATAGTTTCAACACATGAACATCGTCAACACATGACTATTTTTATATTCAACACATGAATTTTCTTTTATAATATTCCTTATCTTCCTGATTGGAATGAGGTCCAATCAATCACCATATAATGTTAATTATATGGATTCCATACAACACATGTATATAATAGCAACGATAAATAATCAACCATCATTCAAAGTGCACCACACAACTGCATAAGCATCAAATATAAATAATTAACGCTGACACAGCCTGTCGACCAATCGATCGACATACAATTAAATAATTGGGATTAGTGTATGCCAAATATCATCCCAACATCCGTGTGGGGTTTCAAATCAACAAACAAAGATTTTTATTTGTGCAGTTGGGCGATGTGTAAAATTTATCGACCCAATCAATATCAGTCAAATCAGTGTATATAAACAAATCGGCCGATTTGTTTATAATTATTTATTTATTCACATTCACGTTAAAAATTATATTTTCAACGATAATATATTTATTTCAACCATCTTCAATTTATTATCGATTTCACATCAACAATACAAACAAATTTCACAACACACCAATCAAACAAACAAGCCATCCATGGTCTGTGGATGACAGGTGTCGGGTGCTGCTAAGCACCGTCTGCATCCTAGCATATATATATAACTAGAAAAAGAAATTTAAAGTGAGAAGTTCTCACCAAAGCTAATCCAATCATCTCGACTCTTCCTATATAGAAATCTTCGTCGTTCTCTCCCTTTGTCACTTTCGTTGCCCGTATTCACTACATATATAAAAATCGAATTTTTACTTCGCTATTCAATATATAAAAATCGAATTTTTACTTCGCTATTCAATATATAAAAATCGAATTTTTACTTCACTATTCAATATATAAAAATCGAATTTTTACTTCACGATTCAATATATAAAAATCGAATTTTTACTATGCTACTATATAGATAAAAATTCTATTTTTACATCGCTATTCTCTATATAAAGATTTCTCCTTTCCAAATATAAAGATTTAATTTTTTTATTTCATCACTATAAAAATCACCTCTTTATTTCAATGTATATATCATAAAAATCAGATTTTTATTTCGCTACTTATATAAAGATGGTATTTTTATAACTTCAACTTCATAGTCAAAATCGTATTTTTTTTATTCTTTGAAAAAAATCAAACCTTTCTACTTCGCAAAATCAAACCTTTCTACTTACATTTGACCAAATAAAAACAAAATAAAAATGAGTATTTAAAAAAAATTAAAATCAATAATTAAAAATTGCCTTGGTTCGCTCGTTGGAGAGCTTGGCGAAGGGGGGGCTGTCGGTCAGTGGATGGAGGAGGGGGCTTCGAGTTGGGGATGTGCAAAGAGGAGAGGCGGAGCAGGGGGAGGGTCTGGGGGTCTCCGACGAATGGGCGGCCGTGGGGGTGTCGTGGTGGAGCTGCGCGAGGAGGGAGGGGTTCGAAGAAGAGAAGAAAGGAAGAGGAGGAAGAAGAGGAGAGGGAGGCGGCGGCAGGTGGTGGCGCCCCACTTGGGGCGGCGGCGGCTCATCGGGGGGGGGGGGCGATCGATCGCGTCCCCCCTTTTTGTTTCTTTTTTTTCCTTCTGATTCGATTTTGAAGGGGGGGCCAGATAAAGGAACAAGGGAAGAGAGAGGAATTTTATATTTAATTATTTTATTTACAAAAAGTTGATTTTTTCATACGACCTCTAAATGAGGCCCACCGCCTGTCGTCCATAGCTAATTACCCCCATTCCGAACACAATGGGATATGTATCGTAAGCTGATTCGATCGTTTCGATCAGTTTTCGTCAAAATCAACATATATCTCTATATATTGAATTTGAACGCGCATTTCAATTTACCGATGTCATATACGAACTCTAAAAATTCTAGAAAAATATTTTCAAGCTTCGTATTGTCGATATGGTCCTAACAAAACTAGTTTCGTCGAATTCTGAGACCGTTAGAAAAATGGCCATTTTCCAGTCGATTAAAATCAACTGAAACTGGACAAACGCGTTTTCCTTTGCCACGCTCACATATTGATTCGAAAAATTATGAAATTTGAAATCTAGCAATAATTTGACAACATGGACCCAACAAAAGTGGTTTCGTCGAAATCCGAGGTCGTTTGCAAAATTCCCATTTTTAAGGGCCTGAATTCCATAGCGACTATTCAGAATTTTCAACTGGACATATTTTTTGATTCCCGCTATGAAATCTTGATTTTTCGGATTCGTTGGAAAGATATTCCCAAATAGATCCTAATATTTTTTGTTTCACTAAAATCTGGATTGTTTTGCACCCGGTACATTCATTTGAAGTTTGAAATCGAATTATCGAACTACCGCGCCATTTTCAGTTCTATTTATAATTATATATAATTATTTATATTCTAACGACGACGTATATAATGTATACGTTCGAATTCTATTCAAAATAAATTTCTCGTCGATATTATTTAAAATAATTCATTTTAAATATTCAAAATTCGCTAAAATTGCCAAAATAAAATTTTTAAACTAGCCCAGATTGTCGGGTTGTTACAATCTCCCCCACTTAAAACTTTTCGTCCCCGAAAAGGAACAAAGTCGAAAGTGGTTTGATTAATCAACTCTACGTTCGATCTGGCTTCCATTCTCCAACTTTTCAGTTTTTGAGAATTTTTAAATTCTTCAAAAATTTGGCTAACACCCTGAATTTTCGAAAAATTTCGCCATAACCTCCTTTGTACGGGGATAGGTTTGGAAATTTATTGGGCCGTATTAGGTACCCAATAAATCCTAATAAGCATACACATATTTATAGTGATATATTTTAGTGTTTACAGGGGAGCGTGTATTGATAATAACTCCAGAGAATAAATTCTCATCACCCTGTCAAAGCCTGAGGGAGTGTGTATTTTAAATGCTCCAGAGGATAAATCCTCGTCACCTCGTCCCGTATGGGAAATAAATAGTCCACGTGCCGTATCTAATAACTAGAGAGACGTGATTATTGTCAACTCTAGACCCGTGTGGGGTTTTTATTAATCTGGCAATTTTATCATTACAATTTTATATTGTCCATATTAGTCATTAGTTCAACCTATAAAATATAGTCATCGCCATAAAAGCCTTTCGCTCGTATGGTAAATCTTCCACCTCATCACACAAGCTCCAAATGCTTATGTGGTATATGATGAAGTATGCATATCTTCCAGAAGTATGCCATGTAATGTAGTTCAAAATTAATTGTTGCTATCCTATGGCGATATTTATTATTTCACACAGAATAACCAGCACTCCGCATCCAATGGCATTCACAGGAGTTGATATAATAATATTTCACATCCAACTCATTAAGGTTTACCTATTTGTCGGGCACGCAAATAAAATCTTTACTCAACAGCTATCCAATTTCCTGTTCAAACATAAATAATGCACAAGTATATATTTCTAACTATTTTCTAATCAGTTCAATGTGTGATTTAATTGAATAAATTTGTTCTGGTTTTTATTGATGATATTCTAATCTTCTCTAAATCAAAGACCGAAAAGGAACATAACAATTGAAGCCGAAAAGGAACGAAGCTGAAAGTTGTTTAACAATTCAACTCAACTTCCAGTATTTTCACTACGGCTTAAGTTCTTCAACTTTTCAGTTTCTAAGAACTTTTCAAATTTTTCAAAAATTTGGCTAACACCCTAAATTTTCGAAAAATTTCGCCATAATCTCCCCTGCACCGGGAGCAACTGGAAAATCCCGAAATTGCCATATAGGCCTTCTGATCTCAAAAAGAAAAGAAAAAGCCAAGCGGCTAGCCAATCGGCTCATAAAATCATCATCACCCAAACAAAACAGTAAATTGTAGTAAACATGTACCTATTTGTCGGGCAAACAAAATTTATTCTCTGCTCTAGCCTCCTTGCTATAACCTGTTCAATGTAAGTACAAGTATGTGCAAGCAAATGCGACTCATTTTCAATACAATTCAATATTTGATTCAATTAGGCTAAATGGTTCAAAATTATCAAACAAATAAATAGACAACACAACCATCAATCAATTAGTGAATTAACGTTTCAAATTCATAATTTTGATACATATACAGAAAATCATGTTTTTGATGCCAATTCACAACAAATAAATCTATCTATATAAGTTTTGGTTCTCACACCAGTCTAATGGAAATATATAGAAATCACACCTTCGAAACACGAACATAAATATTGATGATGCCATGGTCATTATCAACATCATCTCCGGGCGACTAGAGTGTGATTTTATATCTATCCAGTATATTAAAACTTCGAATATACGTTCATGACGCGTATACGCGAAATCTTTATATACTCGATTGTCCATATTCAAAATAAATAAATATTCAAATACGTATAAAATGGTTTAAATTTTCAAAACAAAATTGTTTTCATTTGAAAAATATACTCTTCACACTCGTTCTAGGATACTACTGATCCTATCTCTAACGAGTCATTCTAATTGGATATTACTAATCCAATATCTGATGAATTCTTTCGTATGGTTCTAATGTGTCTTGTTCTCGAGCTCTGTAAACCAAAGCTATGATACCACTCTAAAACGACCCGAACTCCCCCGATAAGGAAAGCCCGGATTGAGATGAGAACAACACACATCGGTACGCAGACGGAAGAACATTTCATTGTTATTACAACAATTCCATCAAATACAAGAATATACAGAGTATAAATGAATAAAATGCATTCGACGAATATCAGAGATTACAATAAATTACATAACAACGGAAAAATATACAAAAGTACAACTGAAAGTAATGCACGGATACAGAGCTTTCCGAGCATCGTTCCAGCTGTAAATCAGGATCCTGTGAATATAAATCTGCAAAACCAAAACTACTAGCTGCCCGTGTGGAAAATAGGGGCACCCAGAGTTTAGGTTAAAACAATAAACTCCAGGTCGGTCATGTGACTGGTGTGAGAATTAAAACAGTTATTAATCTTTATTTTTAAAGTTCGGTAAATCAAGGGACCACGCCGTATAACACGGAACGGGTTTCCTCCCAAGAATACCAGTGCAAAAAACAAACAGCGCAATGCTAAATAAAGAAAAATGAAGTTGTTATAAGACCCAGGTCCCATCACACAATGCAACGCAAGCCGGAGGATAGGGTTTTTACCTTATAAGAGCCAAAGCATGCTTGATACGTTTAAACACATTATTTGATACTATTATAGGTGTATAGTGTCAAAACAATTTCAATCATAAATATCAATCATAGGCGGCATGAATGACCCATACCACTATGTCGCCATACTAGGTTCAACAAATAAAACCGAAACACACGTATTGGAAATTGGATTTCCGTCATGAGTCAAGGCAAGGGGCAAGCTCCTCTCCGCGTTCGAGACACTCTAGCAAAATGTCCCAGGACCTCACTCTGATCCTTGGATCTTCAGGGCCGGTCCTCTCTTACTTTTGAGGATTAGTTATTCCTGAACACACGTTTCCCGGTCCTTACAGACCTATAACCGAGGCGCCTCGTATCCAACAACCACACAGGTGAAAAGTATATAAATGTCAGGGCTGGTAGGTCACTGACACCACCCTAGCTAGAAAGAAACGTCGTGCTCTCCTTGCAGTCACTATCCCGTTTTTGACTCATACCGAGGTGTGAGGCTCGCGAATTCACGTTATACACAAAGCTATGCCACACAGGCCGTGTTTTGATCATCAACCACAAGACTTTGCTTTTCAATAGAAGCCTGGATCAATTGCCACTTACGCGTGCCACACTGGCAATTCACTCCATGCGACTGATGTCCATCGATATACAACCTCTGAGCTCATACGTCTCAGAGAAGGGCGTTAAGCAAGAGAATAAATTCTCCGCCGCCAAACAGATGTATATTTAATAGAGATCAATCAACACAGAATAAAATCCAATGTCAGACACACAATCCATTTACAAGTTCGTTCTGGGTCTGAACGAAACCGGAGGCACTTTCCTCGCATATCCATCCATCTCCAAGTACGACTAGACGATCACCAACTTTTTCCCTCATCTTGGGTGTACAGCCCAATCGAGATCATCAGTAATCACCCAAACGATGTGAAGACTTCCGGTCTTCAACCACCGTCTTCATCTTCGATATCTCGTCGAATCGGTTATTCAGAATGGGTATAAACCCGGCCTTTCTGAATAACCCACGTATATAATAGGCAAAGATTACATAAAAACAACAAATGCCTCATTCCAATTCAGAATATTCTTTTATTCACAAAATCACATTCTTAGGGAAAGGTTCCCATTAATTTTATCCAAGATAAATTCTTTTAAATTTATTCTTTAATCTTCCTTTGGATATCATTTCAAACTAGTCGGGATTAGCAAACCACACCGAAGTAATTATTTATTTTATTTCCCAATCCCAACCTATATATCCCATGGAGAAAACTGGTAATACTCCCTATTTAACACCACGGTGTTATCGGTAAAATTAATTACCATCTCACGTTCAAATCTAATTAAAGATTTAACTATCGCTTTGGAGCAAAACTGGTGGTACTCCATTCTCGATCACCATTCAGATTTGATAATTTAAATTATCAATTCACGTTTTAATCTAATTAAAGATTCATTAAAACTCCACTTAGTTTTAATCTTCTCAAAAATCACCATCCTGCCTTTAACTGGGATAAAGAACCAATGTCATCTAAAACACGATTCACGATAAACCCAAATCATATTTGATATTAAATACAAGGCTCTGAATAGAAAATATATCGGCTTATATTCAATATCAAATTCTGGAACCAACAAATATCGTATTGGAAATAACGATATAAAATATATCTTTCAAATCCCCATAACAATATTTGTATAGTCACGAAATCCAACATCGAAATATTCCGAAGATAATGTCGATTCAACTCCAGTCCAATTCACATATTGGGAATATTGATTATTTTTAAAATCACTTTCAAATTCAATTTATTTATTTCAAAAATAAATTGATTTTAATTCTAGTTCAAAATTAGTTCATTTCGATAAAAATCTATTTTTATAATTTCAAATGTGGAATTTTTTCGTCCAACTCTTCCCAAATCATTTCTTATGATTTTACACAAATTATAGATATTTTTAATAATTTTATCAAGGCCCGTACAGTCGATTTCCATCAACAACCATCAACTGCACTTACAGCGACCTTTTCCAAATTTGATTTGGACATAATTCCAAATCCAACCGTTAGATTTCAAATTTCTAATATTCATTGGAAATCTCTTTTCGATACGAACCCAACGGTTTCGGTTTTAGGAGAATCCGACGGTCGGATCTCCCGCAACGTCAATTCGAAGTCAATGGTCGAAATTCACGAACTGCCGCGGCGCGGCGCGTTCTATTCGGGCCATTATATATATAATATATATATTATATATATTTCGTCGATTTCCTTTTAAAATGTATTTTATAAATCGTTTTAAATTCGTTTTCAAAACCATTTCAACGCTACATTCAATTTCAAATCAAAATTGAATATTTCATATCATTACTATATAAATGATAATATTTTCAAAACGTTATATTTTGAAATCACTTCTTTTCTATATTCATTGTAAAAATGAATATAATCGATATAAATATCATTCACGTCAAAATAGCGCAACTCTAATCAACACGGCTTTATATATTTCAATAATTCGTTATTCTATTCAACAAATGAATATTTATTCCATTCAACACATGAATCTATATTTCTTTCAACACACGACTAATCTCAACACATGAGTACTGTCAACACACAACTATTTTTGTTATGTAAAATATTTTATAAAATTATGGTATCTATCGTTTGATTTTTAAATCGGACTCCACCGTGAAGTAGTTCTAATTTTAAATATGATAAAGATGTAGATTTAGTTATTAAAATATTTTACTCAACACATAAATAGTTTCAACACATGAACATCGTCAACACATGACTATTTTTATATTCAACACATGAATTTTCTTTTATAATATTCCTTATCTTCCTGATTGGAATGAGGCCCAATCAATCACCATATAATGTTAATTATATGGATTCCATACAACACATGTATATAATAGCAACGATAAATAATCAACCATCATTCAAAGTGCACCACACAACTGCATAAGTATCAAATATAAATAATTAACGCTTACACAGCCTGTCGACCAATCGATCGAAATACAATTAAATAATTGGGATTAGTGTATGCCAAATATCATCCCAACACCCGTGTGGGGTTTAAAATCAACAAACACAGATTTTTATTTGTGCAGTTGGGCGATGTGTAAAATTTATCGACCTAATCAATATCAGTCAAATCAGTGTATATAAACAAATCGGCCGATTTGTTTATAATTATTTATTTATTCACATTCACGTTAAAAATTATAATTTCAACGATAATATATTTATTTCAACCATCTTCAATTTATTATCGATTTCACATCAACAATACAAACAAATTTCACAACACACCAATCAAACAAACAAGCCATCCATGGTCTGTGGATGACGGGTGTCGGGTGCTGCTAATCACCGTCTGCATCCTAGTAGATATATATATTACTAGAAAAAGAAATTTAAAGTGAGAAGTTCTCACCAAACCTAATCCAATCATCTCGACTCTTCCTATGTAGAAATCTTCGTCGTTCTCTCCCTTTGTCACTTTCGTTGCTCGTATTCACTACATATATAAAAATCGAATTTTTACTTCGCTATTCAATATATAAAAATCGAATTTTTACTTCGCTATTCAATATATAAAAATCGAATTTTTACTTCACTATTCAATATATAAAAATAGAATTTTTACTTCACTATTCAATATATAAAAATCGAATTTTTACTTCACTATTCAATATATAAAAATCGAATTTTTACTATGCTACTATATAGATAAAAATTCTATTTTTACATCGCTATTCTCTATATAAAGATTTCCCCTTTCCAAATATAAAGATTTAATTTTTTATTTCATCACTATAAAAATCACCTCTTTATTTCAACATATATATCATAAAAATCAGATTTTTATTTCACTACATATATAAAGATGGTATTTTTATAACTTCAACTTCATAGTCAAAATCGTATTTTTTTATTCTTTGAAAAAAATTAAACGTTTCTACTTCGCAAAATCAAACCTTTCTACTTACATTTGACCAAATAAAAACAAAATAAAAATGAGTATTTAAAATAAATTAAAATCAATAATTAAAAATTACCTTGGTTCGCTCGTTGGAGGGCTTGGCGAAGGGGGGGCTGTCGGTCAGTGGATGGAGGAGGGGGGCTTCGAGTTGGGGCTGTGCAAAGAGGAGAGGCGGAGCAGGGGGAGGAGCTAGGGGTCTCCGACGAACGGGCCGCCGTGGGGGTGTCGTGGTGGAGCTGCGCGAGGAGGGAGGGGTTCGGAGAAGAGAAGAAAGGAAGAGGAGGAAGAAGAGGAGAGGGAGGCGGCGGCAGGTGGTGGCGCCCCACCTGGGGCGGCGACGGCTCATCGGGGGTAAGGGGAGGGGGCGGCGGCGGCGATCGTTCGCGTCCCCCCTTTCTGTTTCATTTTTTTCCTTCTGATTCGATTTTGAAGGGGGGGCCAGATAAAGGAATAAGGGAAGAGAGAGGAATTTTATATTTAATTATTTAATTTACAAAAAGTTGACTTTTTCATACGACCTCTAAACGAGGCCCATCGCCTGTCGTCCATAGCTAATTACCCCTATTCCGAACACAATGGGATATGTATCGTAAGCTGATTCGATCGTTTCGATCAGTTTTTGTCAAAATCAACATATATCTCTATATATTGAATTTGAACGTGCATTTCAATTTACCGAGATCACATACTAACTCTAAAAATTCCAAAAAAATATTTTCTAGCTTCGTATTGACGATACGGTCCTAACAAAACTAGTTTCGTCGAGTTCTGAGACCGTTAGAAAAATGTCCATTTTCCAGTCGATTAAAATCAACTGAAACTGGACAAACGCGTTTTCCTTTGCCACGCTCACATATTGATTCGAAAAATTATGAAATTTGAAACCTATCATTAATTTAACATCACGGACCCAACAAAAGTGGTTTCGTCGAAATCGGAGGTCGTTTGCAAAATTCCCATTTTTAAGGGCCTGAATTCCATAGCGACTATTCAGAATTATCAACTGGACATATCTTTTGATTCCCGCTATGAAATCTTGATTTTTCGGATTCGTTGGAAAGATATTCCCAAATAGATCCAAATATTTTTGGTTTCACTAAAATCCGGATTGTTTTGCACCCGGTACATTCATTTGAAGTTTGAAATCGAATTATCGAACTACCGCGCCATTTTCAATTCTATTTATAATTATATATAATTATTTATATTCTAACGACGACGTATATAATGTATACGTTCGAATTCTATTCAAAATAAATTTCTCATCGATATTATTTAAAATAATTCATTTTAAATATTCAAAATTCGCTAAAATTGCCAAAAAAAAAAATTAAACTGGCCCAGATTTTCGGGTTGTTACAATTCTTTCAGCTACCATCAAAGGGAACAAGCGATCCAAATCGTCCCGTTTCAAATCGTAAATTTCTCCCAAACCTCAACGAATTAGGATAGGAAATCAAAGCGAAAATTGAATTACTCTTTTAGCTCTTCGATTTGATATGAATTTGATGACCAATCGTTGAGGGGGTTGTTCGAAATCTGGTCCAATGGCTGCAACTTCGCATGTCATTTCCGGTGTCAGGGGACCACCGTATCAGTAACCATTCACAGCGCAGGCGGAGCAAGTCAAGGGCTAAGACGTGGCATCCTTTGATCGAACTCCGGTCACTCCATTTTGCGTGCACAAGTACGGTTTGGGGCGAGGTTTGTTCGAGCATCGGTCCAGGCAAAATGTAGAAGACGATGGGATTAGGTGGATAATTATTAAAGTAATTAATTAATTTAGTTGTCAATTAATATTGTTTATGTAATTAATGTATAAATGTCTGTAACTTATTCATTTGACATCGAAATTCAGTGAAACGAAATGCGTTGGCTTCGCAGCGAAAAATTCTACATTTCAGAAGAGACCAGAACAGAAACGGAGCAAATCAGAATTAGGGGTAAATTCAAATTTAAACAGAACAGAAATTCAGAAATAAAAGAACAGAGGAGTGGAAACGACTGTGAGATCTCTCTCACTCAAATTATTTTACAATAAATATATATTAGGATGCAGACGGGGCTTAGAAGCCCCCGACACTATTTATTGTACAGACCAGTTGATTGTTGTTCGGATTGTGTTTGGATTGTCATGTATTGATATTGTTGTATATCAAAATTATTTATATAAAATATATACATATATATATAAAAATTATCATGAAATAAAATAAACATTCATTTACAACCGGACGGTTTGTTTATGTACACTTATTTATCTGATATTGATTAGGACGATAAATTTTACACGTCACCCAACTGCACAAATAATAAACAGTATTTGTTGTTTGAAAACCCCATACGGGTATTGGGATAATATTTGACATACACTGATCCCAATAATTAGTGGTATGTCAATCGATGGGTTGACAGACTGTATAAGCGTTATTTATTTATTTTAATGCTTATACAGTTGTAAAATGCACTCTGGATGTTGTTTGATTTTTTTATGATTGTTTATCATTATTGTTGTATACACACGATGTATGAAATCCATATAACCGAAATTATATGGTAATTGATTGAGTCTAATTCCAATTCAGAATTAATAAATATTTTAAAATAATATTCAGAAAATATTGAAATGTAAAGTCGTGTTAAGTAGTTAAACGCCATTTGAACATGAACGGGAATTTCGTTGATTTTATTCATTTTATAATGAATATTGAAAAGTGATTTCAAAATCTGATATTTTGAAAATATTATCATTTTAATATTAAAATGATATGGAATATTCAAATTTGATTTGAAAATTAAAATGAAATTGAAATCGTTTTAAAATGAACATAAAACGGATTTATATGGAATATTCAATTTTGATTTAAATTTGAAAATGAAATGGAAATCGTTTTGAAATGAATTTAAAAACGAATTCATATAGAATATTCAATTTTGATTTGAATTTGAAAATCAAATTGAAATCATTTTAAAATGAATTTAAAACGAATTTATAAAGAATATTCAATTTCGATTTAAATTTGAAAATCAAATTGAAATCGTTTTAAAATGAATTTAAAACGAATTTATATAGGAATATTCAATTTTTATTTAAATTTGAAAATCAAATTGAAATCATTTTAAAATGAATTTATAATTGAATATTCAATTTTGATTTAAATTTGAAAATGAAACTGAAATCGTTTTAAATGAATTTAAAACGAATTTAGAATGGAATATTCAGTTTTGATTTAAAATTGAAATGGAAGTGGAAATCGTTTTTAAAATAAATTTAAAACGATTTATAAAATTCGTTTGAAATGGAAATCGATGATATATATATTATATACATATTATAATGGCCTGAATAGAATACGCCGCGCAACGGCCATTCGTGAATTTCTACCATTGACTTCAAATTGACGTTACGGGAGATCCGACTGTCGGATTCTCCTAAAACCAGAATCGTTGTGTTCGTATTGAACTACAAGAGATTTGAAATCTAACGGTTGGATTTTAAGATATTTCCAAATCAAATTCAGAAAGGGTCGCTATGAATGCAGTTCATTGGCCGTTATTGGAAACCGACTGTACGGGCGATAATAAAATTATTAAAAATATGGAAAAATTATGTAAAATCATAATAAATGATTCGAAAAGATTTTAGATGAAAAATTCCAGTTTTGAAACGAAAAAAATAAATTTTTATCGAAATGAACTAGTTATTAACTAGAATAATAATTTAATTATTTTTAGAAATAAATAAATTGGATTGGAAAATGGTTTTAAAATAACCAGAAATTTCCAAAGAATAAATTGGATTGGATTTGAGCAGAAATAATCTTCGGAATATTTCGATATTGGATTCCATGATTATATGGATATTGTTGAGGAATTTGGAAGATATATATATATTGTTATTCCCAATACGATATTGGTTGGTTTCAGAATTTGATATTGAATATAAGCCGATATAATTTCTATTTAGTGCCTTGTATTTGATATCAAATTGGATTCTGGGTTTGTTGTGAACAGTGTCTTCATAAACACTGTTCTTAAACCCAGTTGAGAAAAGAATAAATCTTTTAATTAAAATTTGGGGAATTTTACCAATTAATTAATATTTAATTGGAATTGAAGAAAAGAATTGGATTTTTGGGTTTATCGTGAATGGTGTTTTAAATAACACTTGTTCTTCAACCCAAATAGTAGTGAAGAATATGATTTGGAACTTATATTCTTTCAATTAAGATTAATGGAATTTTCCAAAGTAAAGATTTCCAATCTAATATATTAAATTGGAATTGAATGGAATTAGATCTGGTAATAATTGAAGTGAGTTTCTGTGGAGGAAGACTACTAATATATATGGAATTTAATTTTCGTTATTCCATTTATATTATTAGTTGGATACGGAATTGATATCGATTATATATGATCTGTTTTCCATGAAGATTCCATGGTTAATGGAATGTGATTTTGGGTTTATCGTGAACCGTGTTTTAAATGACATTGGTTCTTTAACCCAGTTAAAGACAGAATTACATGTCTAACATTGAACTGTATTCGTTGATCTATGCTAAGTATATATCTGTTTGGTGACGGACAATTACTCTCTTGCTTAACACCCTTCTCTGTGACGCACGAACTCAGAGGTTATATATCGGCAAAAATCAGTGGTATGGTGTGGATGGTCGATGTGACATGTTTGATTACCCAAAGTTACATAATCATTAATATTGATTTTTGGGAAGATTAAAACCAAGTGGAGTTTTAATGAATCTTTAATTAGATTGAAAAGTGAATGTGATAATTAAAATTATTGGAGTATCCCCAGTTTTGCTCCAAGCGACAGTTGAATCTTTAATTAGATTTGAACGTGAAATGGTAATTAATTTTTACCGATAACACCATGGTATTAGATATGGAGTATTATCAGTTTGCTCCATGGGATGAATAGGTTGGGATTGGGAAAATAAACAAATGATTACTTCAGTAAGGTTCGCTAATCCTGACTAGTTTGGAAAACCTTAATTTGGTTTAGAATTGAAAAGATAATGAAATCTTTTGTAATGATATCCAAAGGAAGATTAAAGAATAAATTTAAAAGAATTTATCTTTGATAAAATTAATGGGAACCTTTCCCTAAAGATGTGAATATTTGAATAAAAGAATATTCTAGATTGGAATGAGGCGTATGATGTGTTGTTATAGCACTTGATTATAAGATAGGCGAGTTATTTGGAAAGACCGGGTTTAACCCATTCTGAATAATTGGTACGACGAAAAGTCGAAGAGATTGAAGATGGTGCAAGACCGACGATCTCCACATCGAATGGATTGGTTGCTATTGATGCCCATGATTGTAGTAGCTACCTTGAAGGGGCTACAGTGGTAGTCGTCTGGATGTACTTGTTGATTGTACGGATATATGAGAGCCTCTCTCCTATATTGGACATACGGGATGAGGAATAAGGTGCCTCTGGTTTCGTTCAAACCTAGAACGGACTTGTAAATGGATGGTATGTATGACGTTGTATTCCTTTATACTGTATTCGTTGATCTCTGCTAAATATATATCTGTTTGGTGGTGGAGAATTTATTTTCTTGCTTAACTCCCTTCTTTGAGATGTACGAGCTTAGAGGTTATATATCGGCAGAAACCAGTGGTACGTTATGGATTAACAGTGTGACATGCTGAGATGCAGTGATCCAAACTTTAGTTGAAAAGCAAAGTTTGGTGGATGATGATCAAAGCACAGCTTTAAATAGCATAGCTTTGTGTAGCATTAATTCGCGAGCCTCACACACCGGTATGGTGGTAAACTGATGGTTAGATCAGTATACTTTAGAGATGAGGACAGACATCCTACGGGTTGTCATGGATTCGGTCGACCGAGGTGATACTGGATGTGGTCTCCCCACACCAGTTGGGATAGGGCACACCCCCTCGATTCCCAAATGGATAGAGTTAGCGGTGTTTTCCAATACTTGGATGTAAGCCGCGGTAACTTGTTTCCTGGATATAGTGCGGATGTGCATTACGGTGTTTTCTCATGCATGGGACATAAGCCGTTGGGTATTGCACTACGCGATAGATCTTTCGAATCAGGAGCCATCAGTATGGAAATCCAAACTTCCAATACGACATTTTGTGGTTTTAATTGTATACTACATATGGTGACATAGTGAGATGGGGCTCTTATGCCGTCTATGATTGATACATTTATATTTGAAAGTTGATTTCTTCACTTATAGTAATAATAAAAGATTTGTTTTAAAATGTACCAAGCATATTTGGCTATTATAAGGTAAAACTCTATCCTCGACTGCGTTCATTGTGTGATGGGACCTAAGTCTTATAATAGCTTCATTTTTCTTTAATTAGCATTGCGCTATTTATTTTATGCACTGGTATTCTTGGGGGTAAACCTGTTCCATGTTATACGGCGTGGTCCCCTGATTTACCTAATTTTAAAAGTATATTTTTAAATAACCATTTTAGTTCTCACACCAATCCTATGACTGACCTGGAGTTTATTATTTTAACCTAAACTCTGGGTGCCCATATTTTCCACACGGGCAGCTAGTAGTTTTGGTTATCGCGGATATTTCTTTCCACAGGATCCTAGATTATAGCTGGAGCTATATTCGAAAAGCTATGCATCCGTGTATTGTTTTCAGTTGTGCTAGTTGAATTATTTCCGCTACGCATTGTATTTATACATTTTATTTCCTCTGCTATATATGTTAAATCTTTAATATTTTTCTGTGTAATATTTATTCATATCATGATATATTCTTGTACTCTGATGTAATTATTGTAATAGCAATTAAATGTTCTATTATTTGTGTTCCGATTTGTCGTGTTCTCAATTTAATCCGGGCTTTCCTGTAAGGTGAGTTTGGGTCATCTCAATAAACATACCATTATTAGAGTACAACACTTACAACACAACAAAAATAAATGACAGCTATATAACGCTGAAGCCTCCTTCTCTATGCTTCTTCAGATAAATATTTAAAATCCTAAACTACTTGATTGCCCGTACAAATTTGGGTACCCAAGAGTTTAGGGAAAACATAGAAAAATAAACTCTGGGTCAGTCATGGGGTTGGTATGAGTAAACAATTTAAAAACAGTTTGAAAATAAACGATATCTCATATGACCACGTCGTATAATAGGGAACAGGTTTTTCCCATATGAGAATCCAAAAACAAAGACTTTATATCAAAATTCTTTTGATATTATAATAGCGTCTAAATCAAATAAATAACAATCTAGTGGAACGTTTGCATCTCATGCTTCGCATATATATAATATACAATCAAAACCACGAGCATTCACTGGGTAATGAATTTCCAACTATGACAAGATATGGAACCAACTTCCGATAGTGTATCACTAGAGAGGAATACACTGGGCTCAACAAGAACATCTTGTAACCCGGCCACACATGACCGACCACTCATTTTGCTTGAGTGTATCAAATGTATATCACCAACGGTTGGGATCAACAACCATTTTCATGAATAGGACAACATCGAACAGAATAAAGAAGGAAATAAATTTCTCCAAATAGGTCATAATACATCCTAATTGGGAGCTATTCAATAGCCATGCTGCCTGCCCGATTTTTATCATTTCCCGGTTGTTGAGCCCCGAGGCTACGATTACTTATCATTCATTTATAACACCATAACTTTGAATTCCACATGGTCAAATTCGTTAATCACTAATTGATTTAAATAAATATAATCTGGATATTATGCTAAGAGAATAAATTCTCTACCACCATATATATATTTATATATACCAACATATGCGATCATTGGAAATACTCTGTCATACATTCATCCATATACGTTCGTTTTAGGATTAAACGAAATGAAGGCCCAATTTCCATTAATACATCTTAGGCAATTTATACTTAGGATTAATAGAAAAAGCCCTTGCACTTCACTCCGTCTTCGATTATCTTCATATAATCTGATTCGCAATGCTACTACCAATACAGAGTGGTTCTCGGATAATAATCAAACCGGTCTCTCCATTGAGCGATATTGGCAAATACTTTGATAGTCGGTTATTTAACTATCGAAGAAAAACGAAAAAACATTCATCTATAACATCAAATAATCATTGGGCCGCTTAATTAATACTTGAATAATTAAACCACTTCTCCATACCAATATTTGTTAGTCCAATATTTCAATTATCATTCTTGCCTCTTAAGCTGTTTGGAAAACATTTCCAAATATCACCTTCATTTATTTTCTATAGTTAGAAAATATCCTTTATTTATAATTGGAAAACATTCCAATTATTTATCTCTTTTCACGATCATTCATTTCTACACTCAGGAAATATTTATTAATATTTTTCCAAAATTCCACTTACCTGGGTTAAAACGAATTTTCTGTAAAATATCTTTACAACATCCCAGAATATTGCATTTAACTAACTCTCTTTAAACATTTCTCTTTGAGACTGAATCTTCCTATTTATCGGTTAAAAAAGAAATCAATCAAGTTGGGGTATAACTACCTCTCAGAACTTGAAAGAAAACATCTTTAACTTCAAAATAAACAAGACCACTTAGTTCAATTAATCAACATCATAAAGACCAATTATTCATTTTTTAAAAGTGTATACCTTTTTCTTTCTATTTTTACCAGAACTAATTACAGATTTCCTTTTTGTTTACAATATTCTATTTTAAGTTTGTTTTCTTATCAAATTCTATATATATCGATATATTGATTTTTAGTTATCAAATTATCTTAAAAATATTCTAACTCCTTAAATTTCTAGAAATTTTCGCCAGTGCCTCCTTTGTATCGGTCAATAGTTCAAACCTCAACTAGCCTCTTTAGGCCATTTCCATTCAAAAAGAATATAAAAAAGCCAAGCGGTTTGCCGATTCGGCACATAAAATCTCATATGGAATTTAAATGTGTACCATTTTGTTGGGCATTCGAATTATAATATTTAAACACTTCATTCCACACCTGTCTAACCCATATACGTCCATTCCCAATTTATTCTAACTCAAGTCAATCATCTTTAACCCAATTCGCTAATTTATTCTTTAATTAGCTCTTTGGCCATTTCACCTTTTATTTGAATATAACATGTTCGGATATATTTTTAATTTACTTAAAACTCAATCTAATTCTATTTTCAATCGAGTTTCATATTTGACTTCGAATATAAACTCTTAAACCCCATTTACTTATCCAACACCCAATTTCGATTCAAAACTCGATTAACTACTTATTCTTCAAATTAGTTACTTCTATTCAATAATTTAAAATTTGATTTTATGTTTCAAAATCAGTTCACTTACTCCACATGAGTCCATATTTATTATATATCTCAAGTCTGGATTTTTCTAATAGACTTTCGAATTTTATTTACTTAAAATCCTTTTATTCATTTTAATAAACCATTATGGTTTTATAATGGCTATGAAACTGTTTTCTGAAAATTTGATTTTGATACAACTCAAAATCTATAAGATGAAATCCAAATTTTCTCTTCCATTAGAAAACTAATATCAAATCGGTCCTGACGATTCTTGTTTCAAAGAATTTCGATTTAAATTGAGTTTTATATACTCAATTGAAGTTTGAAACGCCAATTTACGAACTACCACATTGCAGCGAGTTCATTTTAAATTATATTTAAATATAAATGTTCTAAACTTTGTTTATAAATAAATTTCACTTACTTTCTTATATATTTTAAGTATAAATTAAACTGGTTTTCCAAATCTAACTTAATATGTCAGGTTATCTCTAATCGTTTATTTTTTATTACTCGGTTATCAATTTAAACACAACTTCATTTTTAATATTAAGTTCCACTTCCATTAGAAACTATAAAATTCGATATAATCGAATTATGATTTTTAATCCTTTGGATTTTTCTCAAATCGGTTTATATTCTGAATTCCGGAGTAACATTCGTCGTTCCATTTTCGAAATGATTTCTAATTCACTTTTAAATTCATACTTGAACTTAAAATCCCAGAGTATCCCATAATAGTTATCCAAATTTATTTATAAACATCGCTTATAAATTTACTACTTTGTTTTAGATATTAAAACAAGTTCCATTTCAAAATCTATTTGAAACTCGATTCTTATTTTGGAATATTTTATTTTTATAACTTTCATATATAATTGTAAAATCTACAATCATATTAAATTTCGGTTTCTATTTAATACCATTTAAATATCCTTTCTGGATATGATTTATTCTTATAAATTCGACATAGTCTAATTCCAATTATAAATCCATTTGGATTTATTTTAATTCAATTTATATTCTGAACACCGGAGTAGATTTCATTATTTCCCGTTTTAACACGGTTCTCAATTCTTTTTTTAAAATTCATATTTGAATTTAAATATTTAAATTATCCAAATGATAATTTTTCACCTTTTTCATAAACATCATTTGTTTTACTTATTTATAGATTTAAACAAGTCTCGATTTCAAATCCATTTTGAAATTAAATTTCTACTTTGGAAAAATAAATTTTCCCTTTTAAATTTACATCTGAATTTACATTTCCCAAATTATCTAAATGATAATTTCCCCATTTCATTTATAAACAACGTTTATAAATTCACTTCAATTCCCCACATTATTTAATTTATAAACATAGTTTATAAATTTGATAATTGTTTTTATTATTCAAAATAAGTTAATATTTCTGTAGCCCATTCAAAATTCAAATTCTATTTTTAAAAATAGATTTCCTCTTTTAAATCTCATGATCCCCTTTTCATGAATTTTTTATAAATCAACTTCAAGCCAAGTGATGTTCAACCAATCGAAAACAAACAATTATCAACCACAGGTTTTCTAACACATCATATATGATAATATATTTGAAAACAAACAAACAAATAATAATATTTTTGAGGAATCCAGTTGGATCCCTCCAACGTATTTTTCCTGCATCAACAGACATTAGCCAACATAATAATACCCATCCTGCTTCAAGGCAGGATATCGCGGTATAAAAGGTCATCCACTATCATATTGTGGGGCGCATAGGTTCATCCACTAATGATACTGCGGGAATCCGGTAATGGTACTGCGGGAAATATCCAATCACCATATATATATATATATGTATGTATGTATGTATGTATGTATAATAGCCACAAACACCAAGCCTAAATAACTAATATATATGTATACATAATAGCAATCAATTGATAATAATTCATTAATTCATCCAATCAACCAATAATTATATTATCTATCCAAAATAAATTCTAATTATTTAATCAGAGCGATATATACTCACCGTGAAATTTTAATTTCAGATCCGATACAATTTTAATCCAAATCGAAAGATATTCGATTTAAATTAAAATTCCCAAGATTGACTCCGATTGATTCCAAAAATTCTAATCCAATCCCCTTGCAAAGTGTAATGACACGTATTTTTACGATATAGTAATTAATTTATTTAATTATTTAATTAGTGATTTAGAGAATTAAATGGTTGTTTAATTAAATAATGTTGAATATTTAATTAATATAAATAATAGAATAATATATTTAATTTGAAATAGTTAGAAATAGTGAATTGACAATATAATGTGAACTGGACAATTATAATACATATAATTCAGTTTAGAGTTGAATTATATTAACGAATATATTATATAAATGACAGTTGAACGCATAATTATATTATAAATATAATCGAGCTCGAAATGGCGCGGCAGTTCGCTATTTGGCGATTTGAACTTCAACTGAATATACAGAATCCGTTTTAAGCTGGATTTCTGTGAAATAAGAAACGTTCGAAGCTGGTGAAGTATATTTTTCTAATGGAAGAGAAAATTTGGGATTTCATTGTGTCGATTTTGAATTATGTCCAAATCAAATTTTAGAAAAGTCGCTATGGAATTCCTTTATAATTTATAACGATATATAAAAGGAATTTCATTTATAAATCGAATATCGATTTAATCAGCATTTGAAATATTGAGTTAGAAATTCATATAGGAATATTCTGGAGCTGTATGACATTCTATGTGAATATATACGATAATATTAATTTATTTTGGTAGAATTGGAGTGATTTGAAATCGATTAAATATTAAATCGATTTTAAATAACATGTAAAAATGGTGTTTTTGCGAACAGTTCCGGAACTCGATGAAGTCAGTTTTATAAAGTCCAGAATATTATAATATAGCAGAATGCCAATTTTCATGACAATCGGATGGATCAAGTGGTCGTAAGGGATTAAAACGCTCGAGTGGTTTTAATAGAATATTATAATAGAAAATATCTAAATCCTTGCCACTATAAAATCACCTTAACTTCTTACAACCTAACTCATTCCTTCTGTAAAGGAAATTTCACGTCGTCTCCTCTTTAAGTTCCTTGAGCAATTGTTTCGACAGATTTACCCAGTGAAATCGAATGAAATCATGTCCGTTGAGTTCATGTGTTAGAGAGCTTCGTATTGGTGGTCTTCGTTTTGTGTTCGGTGGGATTCTGGGTAAATGGATTTTGACCAGTGTGGGCTATGATATTGATTTCAGCGTGCTCGACTTTGTTTTACATAGCAGCTAGTTGGAGGTTAAATCGAGGTAGCAACCGAACTCCTGATGGCCGGAGGAGCGATTTTGTGGTGGCGACGAAACGTCTGGTGGTCAGATATGGAAGCGACTTCTGCTAAGGTCTGGGAAGGATGTGTGCGAGTTGGTTCTAATGGAGAGGGATAGATGGAGATCTTTGTGGGGAGGAACGTGGTGTGCTTAGTTTGTATTTTAATGGAGAGATTAGAGAGCGGTGTGGAGTTGAAAATGGAAAGAGTAAGGAGGAGCGTGGTCTGTTCTTTCGATGGGGAAGAAGAGGTTGGCGGGTGGGCCGGTTTATGAAAGGGGTGTGGCCCGATATTAATTTTATTAAAGTTTTAATTTCAGTGATAATAATGTATTAACTTGTAAAAGCAATCTATTTCATACGTTATCGAAAATCAGCGAAATAAGATCTGTTGGGATCGTAGGGACGGACACTACACCATGGAACTGACTGGGAATGAATTGGAGTCTGTTACAATTTATAGCAAAATAAATTATTTGATCTGAATTGACAACGGTTATCAATATTTAATGATAAACCGCCAATATGAGTAAAACTCACTAACTCTACCAGTTCATATTTTTATAATGTTTTTTAGAACAGATAAATTTTGATTGATTGATGTGTGTTGACTGTTTGGTTGAACTGATAATTGATTGGTTGAAATTGTGGATCTTGTTATATATATATATATATATATAAATTGATTCTGTTTAGCATAATATTTTATACTAAAATGAAATTGATGTTAATTGTATTGTGTAACATCTGTGGATGCCGGGAAACAAGTTGGAGGAATCCAACTGGATTCTTCAACATTTATATTACTATTTTTCATATACTGTAATATATGATGTGATATATAATTTGTGTTGATTACGTGTGTTGAATGATATCGATCATTGTTATTTGGGTATTTTAAATACCATAAGAAATACTAGAATGTAGAAAAGGGGATTTTCAAAGTGTATTTTGAAAATAAAGTATTTATATAAAATCAATGGATTTTATATATAAAAGGAAAAGGGTTATATAAAAGGAAAATATTTGTGAAAACAAATATAAAAGGAAAATATTTGTGAAACAAATAGAAATATAAAAGGAAAATATTTGTGAAACAAATAGAATTATAAAAGGAAATATTTGTAAAACATTTACAAATAGAATTGGAAAGGAAATATTTGTAAAAGCATTTACAAATGGAATTGGAAAGGAAATATTTGTAAAACATTTACAAATGGAAAATTAAAAGGGAATATTTGTAAAACATTAACAAATGAAATTGAAAAGGAAATATTTGTAAAACATTTACAAATAGAATTGAAAAGGAAATATTTATTTGTTAAATAAATAAAATTGTAAAAGGAATATTTATTTGGAAAATAAATAGGATTAAAAAAGGGAATTAACGACATATAAAATAGTTATCAATTAGAGTTATCGATTAGAGTTTTCGATTAGAGTTATTGAATAGAGTTAATTGAATAGAGTTGATCAAATTCGAATTAATCAAATAGAGTTAATTGATAGAATTAGTCGATTAGAGTAATTCGAATAGAGTTAAAGGAAGTAATCGAATAAGGTTATTCGAAGAAGGGAATTAATCGAATATTGTTTATTTGAAAAGAGGTTATAGAATATTGGTTATTCGAAGAAGGAGTTATCGAATATTAGTTATTCGAAAGGAGTTATCGAATATTAGTTATTCGAAAGGAGTTATTGTGAAGACCCGCAACTTCCCCGTAAAGGAAAGCGTCGGATAGTTCGAGAACAAACCACAACAGAACGCATATAAAAGAACATTTCATTGTATATTACAACAATGCATCAGATTACAAGAATATTCAGAGTATAAATGAATAAACATTACACAGAAATATCAGAGCTTTAAATTACATTTAAATACATAGCAGCGGAAAATAATACAATACACAACTAGAATGAGATATACGGATACAAAGCTTTCCGGATATCGTTCCAGCTGTAAACCAGGATCCTGTGAATATAAATCTGCAAAACCAAAACTACTAGCTGCCCGTGTCAAAATAAGGGCACCCAGAGTTTAGGTTAAAACAATAAACTCCAGGTCAGTCATGTGACTGGTGTGAGAACTAAAACAGTTATAAATCTTTATTTTCAAAGCTAGGTAAATCAAGGGACCACGCCGTATAACACGGAACGGGTTTCCTCCCAAGAATACCAGTGCATAAAACCAACAGCGCAATGCTAAATAAAGAAAAATGAAGCTGTTATAAGACCCAGGTCCCATCACACAATGCAACGCAGTCGAGGATAGGGTTTTCCCTTATAACAGCTAAAGAATGCTTGATACGTTTAAAACAAATCATTTGATACTATTATAAGTGCATAGTGTATAAAACAACTTCAAATCATAAGTATCAATCATAGGCGGCATAAGCGCCCCATCCCACTATGTCGCCATATATAGGATTACAATTAAAACCGCAAATGTCACGTAATTGGAAATTGGATTTCCGTCTATGAACCGAGGCAAAAGATAGTCCTCAACCGATTCGAGACTGCCTAGCCCGAGTCTCAGGATCAGAACGCATCGACCCTTGGAGCGACAGGGCCGGTCCACACGGAGTGGATTAAAAATGCCTGAGCACTACGTTTCGCCGCCCTTTGGGGCGTAAGCGAGCCAACTAAATGACTCCATCGGTTCGAGAACGACCGATCAATCCGAGGCGCCTCGCAACAGCAACAACCACATAAGTCAAACTCGTCAGGGCGTGTAAAACCACTGACGCCACTTCTAGCTAGGAGGAAACGCAGGCCCTCCCTGAGGTCCGTCTCCCGTTTTTGGTTCATACCTGGTGTGAAACACGCGAGGTAAACGTTACACAAAGCTACGCCACAAAGGCCGTGCTTTGATCATCAACCACAAGACTTTGCTTTTCAACAGAAGCCTTGATCATTTGCATCTTAGCATGCCACACAGGCAAACCATCCTATGCAACCGATATCAGTCACACAGAATGAAATCCGATGTCAGACACACAGTCCATTTACAAGTCCGTCCTGGGTCTGAACGAAACCGGAGGCACCTAGTACCCCGCATATCCATCGATCTCCAAGTACGTCTGGACGATCACTAACTGTTTCCATCTTCTTGGGTGTACAGCCCAATCAAGATCATCAGTTATCACCCAAACGACGTGAAGACCTCCGGTCTTCGACCATCGTCTTCATCTTCGACTTATCGTCGTATCAGTTATTCAGAATGGGATAAACCCGGCCTTTCCGAATAACTCGCGTATATATTATAAAAGTGTTACACAAACACAACATACGCCTCATTCCAATTCATTAGTCACTAACCGTAAATTAATCAAGAGAATAGTTTCCCAAATATTAACCCCGAAGGCCGAAACCAACATCAGATCAATATCCAGAAAACCATTCTGCTTGGCTAACCGACAGTTAGTTTCTAAATTTCACATTCATAGGGAAAGATCCCCATTAATTTTATCAAAGATAAATTCCTTGAATTTATTCTTTAATCCATTTTTGAATATCAATTCAAACTAGTCGGGATTAGCGAACCTTACCGAAGTAATCATTTGTTTTAATTTCCCAGTCCCAACCTATTCATCCCATGAAGTAAAACTGGTAATACTTCATATCTAACACCACAGTGTTATCGGTAAATTCAATTACCATTTCACGTTCAAATCTAATTAAAGATTTAACTATCGCCTGGAGCAAAACTGGTGATACTCCACTTTCGATCATTTCAATCTAATTAAAGATTCATTAAAACTCCACTTAGTTTTAATCGTTAACTGGGTTAAAGAATCAGTGTCATTTAAAACACGGTTCACGATAAACCCAAAATCACATTCATTAATTATCGGGTTAAAGAACAAGTGTTATTTAAAACACTGTTCACGATAAACCCAAAAATCAATATCAATTCAATTCCAATTAAATATTATTTAATTGGTACACTTCATTAAATCTAAATAAAAAGATTTAATCTTTTCTCAACTGGGTTCAAGAACAGTGTTAGTGAAGACACCATTCACGACAAACCCAAATCACATTCATTAATTATCGGGTTAAAGAACAAGTGTTATTTAAAACACTGTTCACGATAAACCCAAAAATCAATATCAATTCAATTCCAATTAAATATTATTTAATTGGTACACTTCATTAAATCTAAATAAAAAGATTTAATCTTTTCTCAACTGGGTTCAAGAACAGTGTTAGTGAAGACACCATTCACGACAAACCCAAATCACATTCGATTAATTATCGGGTTAAAGAACAAGTGTTATTTAAAACACTGTTCACGATAAACCCAAAAATCAATACCTATTCAATTCCAATTAAATATCATTTAATTGGTACACTTCATTAAATCTAAATAAAAAGATTTAATCTTTTCTCAACTGGGTTCAAGAACAGTGTTAGTGAAGACACCATTCACGACAAACCCAAATCACATTTGATATTCAATATAAGGCTCTGAATAGAAAATATATCGACTTATATTCAATATCAAATTCTACGATTAACAAATGTCGTATTGGAAATAACGATATAAATATATATCTTTCAAATTTCCGTAACAACATCCGTATAATCACAAATTCCAACATCGAAATATTCCGAAGACAATTCCGATTCAAATCCACTCCAATGCAATCATTGGAAGTTTTGGTTATTTTCAAAACCCTTTTCAAATTCAATTTATTTATTTAAAAATAAATAGAATTATAATTCTAGTTCAAAACTAGTTCATTTCGATAAAAATCTATTTTTATCTTTTCAAATAGGGAGTTTTTCATCCCAATTCTTTCTAAATCATTTCTTATGATTTTACACAAATTATTACTATTTTTAATAATTTTATCAAGGCCCGTACAGTCGATTTCCATCAATGGCCATCGAACTGCACTTACAGCGACCTTTTTCAAATTTGATTTGGACATAATTCCAAATCCAACCGTTAGATTTCAAATTTCTAATATTCGTTAGAAAGCTCTTTTCGATACGAACCCAACGGTTCCGGTTTTAGGAGAATCCGACGGTCGGATCTCCCGTAATGTCCGTTTGAAACAAATGGTCGAAATTCACGAACTGCCGCGGCGCGGCGCGTTCTATTCAGGCCATTATATTATATATATAATATATATACTTCGTCGATTTCTATTTAAAAACGAATTATATAAATAGTTTTGAATTCGTTTCAAAAACATTTTCAACTTTCTTTTCAATTCAAATCAAAATTGAATTCTTCATTTTAAATTCGTTTTAAAATTCATTTCTATTCAATTCAAATTTCAATTCAATTTGAATTCATTTCAATTCGCTTTCAATTCAATTCGAAATCGTTTTCAATTCAATTCATTTCGAAATCGTTTTCAATTCAATTCATTTCGAAATCGTTTTCAATTCAAATTCATTTCGAAATCGTTTTCAATTCAATTCATTTCGAAATCGTTTTCAATTCAAATTATTTCGAAATATTTCAATTCAATTCATTTCGAAATCGTTTTCAATTCAATTCATTTCGAAATCGTTTTCAATTCAATTCATTTCGAAATCGTTTTCAATTCAATTCATTTCGAAATTGTTTTCAATTCAATTCATTTCGAAATCGTTTTCAATTCAATTCATTTCGAAATCGTTTTCAATTCAATTCATTTCGAAATCGTTTTCAATTCAATTCATTTCGAAATATTCGATTTCGAGATTACTTTTCAATATTCATTTTAAAATGAATAAAATCGATATAAATATCGTTTACGTCATAATGGCGTCAATCTAATCCTCACGGCTTCACATATTTCTATTTTCAAATATTCTATTTCGAATATTTCTATTTCAAATATTTCTATTTCAAATATTATTTTTTTCGAAACTGGAATGAGGCCCAATCAATTACCATATAATGTTAATTATATGGATTTTCTACAACACATGTATATATCAACAACGATGAATAATCAACCATCAACCAAAGTGCACTACACTGTATAAGCATCAAATATAGACATTTAATGCTTATAGCAGCTTGTCAATCAATCGATCGACATATTTAATCAATCAGGATGAGTGAACTTCAAATTTCATCCTAACACCCGTGTGGGGTTTCAAACAATCAAACACATATTTTATTTGTGCAGTTAGGCGATGTGTAAAATTTATCGACCCAATCAACGTCATTCAAATAGGTGTACATAAACAAACCGTCTGGTTTGTAAATGAATATTTATTTATTCACATTCACGTTAAAAATTATATTTTTAACGATAACACATTTTATTTCAACATATGAATTTCTATTCAATTCATTTACACAATAAAATGATATTTTTATTTTCTAACATATTTTAGAAAATTTCGGCGGCATAACGGCACGATACTAGAAACGGGACAAGGCCTAGCCTTATCCCCGGTCTAGTGAAGGCCCACGCCATTCACTCATCAATCAAATCAATTTCATTTTGCAAACCACAAAATTTGGAGTAAGGGTCTAACCTAGCCTTACTCCTACGCCTTATAACGGCGCACGTCTAATCCTAACCAATTTATCGATTCGATTTTTCACACCACAAACCACATTCAAACCAATATCGCAATCAATCACCAAACAGTCAAACAAACAAGTCCATGGTCTGTGGACGATTGTGTCGGGTGCTACTAAGCACCGTCTGCATCCTAGTATATATATATAACTAGAAAAGAAATAGAAAGGTGAGAAATTCTCACATATAGCTATCCTAGCTCCACGGCTCTTCATTTGCAGAAACTTCGTCGTTCTCGCCTCTTCGTCAGCTTCGTTGCCCAAGGCCACTACATATGTAAAAATCGAGTTTTTACTTCAAAGTTCCATATATAAAAATCGAATTTTTATTTCAAAGTTCAATATATAAAAATCGAATTTCTATTTCAAAGTTCATTATATAAAAATCGAATTTTTAGTTCAAAGTTCAATATATAAAAATCGAATTTTTAGTTCAAAGTTCAATATATAAAAATCGAATTTTTAGTTCAAAGTTCAATATATAAAAATCGAATTTTTAGTTCAAAGTTCAATATATAAAAATCGAATTTTTAGTTCAAAGTTCAATATATAAAAATCGAATTTTTATTTTCGAAGTTCAATATATAAAAATTGAATTTTTAGTTCAAAGTTCAATATATAAAAATCGAATTTTTAGTTCAAAGTTCAATATATAAAAATCGAATTTTTAGTTCAAAGTTCAATATATAAAAATCGAATTTTTAGTTCAAAGTTCAATATATAAAAATCGAATTTTTAGTTCAAAGTTCAATATATAAAAATCGAATTTTTAGTTCAAAGTTCAATATATAAAAATCGAATTTTTAGTTCAAAGTTCAATATATAAAAATCGAATTTTTAGTTCAAAGTTCAATATATAAAAATCGAATTTTTAGTTCAAAGTTCAATATATAAAAATCGAGTTTTTATTTTCGAAGTTCAATATTTAAAAACAAATTTTTATCTCTATATCACTTCATATGAAAAGTTCAATCTTCTCTGTCGCTTCATATATAAAATAAAAATCTAATCTTTTTATTCTCTACATATAAAAATCATAGCTTTTTAAATTAAAATAAACAAGTTTTATGTTTAAAATAAATATGTTTTCAGTTTTTAAAAATCTTTTCTAAAAATTACAGTTTTAAATTCTTTTACAAAAATTACAGTTTTCAACTTTATTAAAATAAAAATCAGTTTAGTTTTATACCTTTTTCAAAATCAGTGTTTATTTATTTTTTTCCTTTTAAACCTTTTCTGTTTTATATAAAAAAAAAAGAAATAAAATAAATAAATTAAAAATAACTTACGCGGGGGGCGCTGAGGCGGCGCTGTGGCCATCGGGGGGGTTTCCGTTCATCGCGATAGGAAGGGGGGGGGTGTGCGGTCTTTGGCCAGAGGAGGGGAGAGGCAGGCGGCTTCGTCGAGGGTTCGGAGGAGGGAGAAGAAGAGGGTGGCGGCGCGGCAGATGAAGGGGAGGCGGCGTCGATCTCGAGGGAGGGAGGGCGGCTCCGTCCGTCCTCTTTCCCCTTTTTTTTTTTTTTTTATTTCGATTCAACTGAATTAATCGGGGGGGGGGGCCAGGGTATAGGGGGAGATAGAAAAATTTTTTTTTTTTTTATTAATTTAATTATTTAATTATTTTATTTTAATTCAAAAAGTCAACTTTTTCAAACGACCTCTAAACGAGGTCCACCGCCTGTCGTCCATAGCGTTTCACCCCCATTCCGAACACAATGGGATATGTATCGTAAGCTGATTTGATCGTTTCGATCAGTTTCCGTTAAATTTACATTTAAATCACTTTATTGAATTTTAAACGTACATTTCAAATTACCGGGGTCACATACTAACTAGAAAAATTCCAGAAAAATATTTTCTAGCTTCGTATTGACGATACGGTCCTAACAAAACTAGTTTCGTCGAATTCTGAGACCGTTAGAAAAATGGCCAATTTCCAGTCGATTAAAATCAACTGAAATTGGTCAAACGCGTTTTCCTTTGCCACGCTCACATATTGATTCGAAAAATTATGAACTTTGGAATCTAGCAATAACTTGACACTGCGGACCCAACAAAAGTGGTTTCGTCGAAATCCGAGGTCATTTGCAAAATGTCCATTTTTAAGGGCCTGAATTCCATAGCGACTATTCAGAATTTTCAACTGGACATATCTTTCGATTCTCGCTACTAAATTTTGATTATTCGGATTCGTTGGAAAGATATCATCAATTAGATTCCATTATTTTTGGTTTCACTAAAATCCGGATTGTTTTGCACCCGGTACATTCATTTGAAGTTTGAAATCAAATTATCGAACTACCGCGCCATTTTCAATTCTATTTATAATTATATATAATTATTTATTTTCTAACGACGACGCGAATAATATATACGTTCGAATTATATTCAAAATAAATTTCTCGTCGATATTATTTAAAATAATCTATTTTAAATGTTCAAACTTCGCTAAAATTGCCAAAATAAAAATTTCAAACTGGCTCGCATTTTTCGGGTTGTTACAATCTCCCCCACTTAAAACTTTTCGTCCCCGAAAAGGAACAAAGTCGAAAGTGGTTTGATTAATCAACTCTACGTTCGATCTGGCTTCCATTCTCTAACCTTTCAGTTTCTGAGAATTTTCAAAATTTCAAAAATTTGGCTAACACCCTAAATTTTCGAAAAATTTCGCCATAACCTCCCCTGCACCGGGAGCATCGGGGAATTTCAAATAGCTTCCCCGGTCCTTCAGATCTCAAAAAGAAAAAGAAAAAGCCAAGCGGCTAGCCAATAGGCTCACAAAATCATCATCACCCAAACAAAACAGTAAATTATGTAGTAAACATGTACCTATTTGTCGGGCAAACAAATTTTATTCTCTGACTCTAGCCTCCTTGCTATGACCTGTTCAATGATATATATGTATATGCAAGCAAACGCAACCAACCTTCGATATAATTCAATATTTGGTTCTGTTAGGCTAAATGGCTAAAAATTAGCAAACAAATAAACAAACAACACAAACATCAATCCATTAATGAATTAGCGTTTCAAATCCATAATTTTGATACATATACAAAAATCAGATTCTTGATGCCAAATCACAACAATAAATCCTATGTAGCTTTGGTTCTCACACCAGTCAATAGGAAATATATAGAAATCACACCTTCGAAACACGAACATAAATACTGATGATGCACGTGCTATCATCAGTACCTTCTCCGGGCGACTAGAGTGTGATTCTATATCTATCCAGTATATTAAAACTTCGAATACACGCGGATCAGACGTATATGCAAAATCTATATATACTGGATTGTCCACATCAATATAAATAAATAATCAAATACGAATAATTGATTTAAATTTTCAAAACAAAATTTGTTTTCACTTTAAAAATTTACTCTTCACACTCGTTCTAGGACACTACTGATCCCATCTCTAACGAGTCATTCCCATTGGATATTACTAATCCAATATCTGATGAATTCTTCCGTATGGTTCTAATGTGTCTTGTTCTCTAGCTTTGTAAACCAAAGCTCTGATACCAACTGTGAAGACCCGCAACTTCCCCGTAAAGGAAAGCGTCGGATAGTTCGAGAACAAACCACAACAGAACGCATATAAAAGAACATTTCATTGTATATTACAACAATGCATCAGATTACAAGAATATTCAGAGTATAAATGAATAAACATTACACAGAAATATCAGAGCTTTAAATTACATTTAAATACATAGCAGCGGAAAATAATACAATACACAACTAGAATGAGATATACGGATACAAAGCTTTCCGGATATCGTTCCAGCTGTAAACCAGGATCCTGTGAATATAAATCTGCAAAACCAAAACTACTAGCTGCCCGTGTCAAAATAAGGGCACCCAGAGTTTAGGTTAAAACAATAAACTCCAGGTCAGTCATGTGACTGGTGTGAGAACTAAAACAGTTATAAATCTTTATTTTCAAAGCTAGGTAAATCAAGGGACCACGCCGTATAACACGGAACGGGTTTCCTCCCAAGAATACCAGTGCATAAAACCAACAGCGCAATGCTAAATAAAGAAAAATGAAGCTGTTATAAGACCCAGGTCCCATCACACAATGCAACGCAGTCGAGGATAGGGTTTTCCCTTATAACAGCTAAAGAATGCTTGATACGTTTAAAACAAATCATTTGATACTATTATAAGTGCATAGTGTATAAAACAACTTCAAATCATAAGTATCAATCATAGGCGGCATAAGCGCCCCATCCCACTATGTCGCCATATATAGGATTACAATTAAAACCGCAAATGTCACGTAATTGGAAATTGGATTTCCGTCTATGAACCGAGGCAAAAGATAGTCCTCAACCGATTCGAGACTGCCTAGCCCGAGTCTCAGGATCAGAACGCATCGACCCTTGGAGCGACAGGGCCGGTCCACACGGAGTGGATTAAAAATGCCTGAGCACTACGTTTCGCCGCCCTTTGGGGCGTAAGCGAGCCAACTAAATGACTCCATCGGTTCGAGAACGACCGATCAATCCGAGGCGCCTCGCAACAACCACATAAGTCAAACTCGTCAGGGCGTGTAAAACCACTGACGCCACTTCTAGCTAGGAGGAAACGCAGGCCCTCCCTGAGGTCCGTCTCCCGTTTTTGGTTCATACCTGGTGTGAAACACGCGAGGTAAACGTTACACAAAGCTACGCCACAAAGGCCGTGCTTTGATCATCAACCACAAGACTTTGCTTTTCAACAGAAGCCTTGATCATTTGCATCTTAGCATGCCACACAGGCAAACCATCCTATGCAACCGATATCAGTCACACAGAATGAAATCCGATGTCAGACACACAGTCCATTTACAAGTCCGTCCTGGGTCTGAACGAAACCGGAGGCACCTAGTACCCCGCATATCCATCGATCTCCAAGTACGTCTGGACGATCACTAACTGTTTCCATCTTCTTGGGTGTACAGCCCAATCAAGATCATCAGTTATCACCCAAACGACGTGAAGACCTCCGGTCTTCGACCATCGTCTTCATCTTCGACTTATCGTCGTATCAGTTATTCAGAATGGGATAAACCCGGCCTTTCCGAATAACTCGCGTATATATTATAAAAGTGTTACACAAACACAACATACGCCTCATTCCAATTCATTAGTCACTAACCGTAAATTAATCAAGAGAATAGTTTCCCAAATATTAACCCCGAAGGCCGAAACCAACATCAGATCAATATCCAGAAAACCATTCTGCTTGGCTAACCGACAGTTAGTTTCTAAATTTCACATTCATAGGGAAAGATCCCCATTAATTTTATCAAAGATAAATTCCTTGAATTTATTCTTTAATCCATTTTTGAATATCAATTCAAACTAGTCGGGATTAGCGAACCTTACCGAAGTAATCATTTGTTTTAATTTCCCAGTCCCAACCTATTCATCCCATGAAGTAAAACTGGTAATACTTCATATCTAACACCACAGTGTTATCGGTAAATTCAATTACCATTTCACGTTCAAATCTAATTAAAGATTTAACTATCGCCTGGAGCAAAACTGGTGATACTCCACTTTCGATCATTTCAATCTAATTAAAGATTCATTAAAACTCCACTTAGTTTTAATCGTTAACTGGGTTAAAGAATCAGTGTCATTTAAAACACGGTTCACGATAAACCCAAAATCACATTCATTAATTATCGGGTTAAAGAACAAGTGTTATTTAAAACACTGTTCACGATAAACCCAAAAATCAATATCAATTCAATTCCAATTAAATATTATTTAATTGGTACACTTCATTAAATCTAAATAAAAAGATTTAATCTTTTCTCAACTGGGTTCAAGAACAGTGTTAGTGAAGACACCATTCACGACAAACCCAAATCACATTCATTAATTATCGGGTTAAAGAACAAGTGTTATTTAAAACACTGTTCACGATAAACCCAAAAATCAATATCAATTCAATTCCAATTAAATATTATTTAATTGGTACACTTCATTAAATCTAAATAAAAAGATTTAATCTTTTCTCAACTGGGTTCAAGAACAGTGTTAGTGAAGACACCATTCACGACAAACCCAAATCACATTCGATTAATTATCGGGTTAAAGAACAAGTGTTATTTAAAACACTGTTCACGATAAACCCAAAAATCAATACCTATTCAATTCCAATTAAATATCATTTAATTGGTACACTTCATTAAATCTAAATAAAAAGATTTAATCTTTTCTCAACTGGGTTCAAGAACAGTGTTAGTGAAGACACCATTCACGACAAACCCAAATCACATTTGATATTCAATATAAGGCTCTGAATAGAAAATATATCGACTTATATTCAATATCAAATTCTACGATTAACAAATGTCGTATTGGAAATAACGATATAAATATATATCTTTCAAATTTCCGTAACAACATCCGTATAATCACAAATTCCAACATCGAAATATTCCGAAGACAATTCCGATTCAAATCCACTCCAATGCAATCATTGGAAGTTTTGGTTATTTTCAAAACCCTTTTCAAATTCAATTTATTTATTTAAAAATAAATAGAATTATAATTCTAGTTCAAAACTAGTTCATTTCGATAAAAATCTATTTTTATCTTTTCAAATAGGGAGTTTTTCATCCCAATTCTTTCTAAATCATTTCTTATGATTTTACACAAATTATTACTATTTTTAATAATTTTATCAAGGCCCGTACAGTCGATTTCCATCAATGGCCATCGAACTGCACTTACAGCGACCTTTTTCAAATTTGATTTGGACATAATTCCAAATCCAACCGTTAGATTTCAAATTTCTAATATTCGTTAGAAAGCTCTTTTCGATACGAACCCAACGGTTCCGGTTTTAGGAGAATCCGACGGTCGGATCTCCCGTAATGTCCGTTTGAAACAAATGGTCGAAATTCACGAACTGCCGCGGCGCGGCGCGTTCTATTCAGGCCATTATATTATATATATAATATATATAATATATATACTTCGTCGATTTCTATTTAAAAACGAATTATATAAATAGTTTTGAATTCGTTTCAAAAACATTTTCAACTTTCTTTTCAATTCAAATCAAAATTGAATTCTTCATTTTAAATTCGTTTTAAAATTCATTTCTATTCAATTTGAATTCATTTCAATTCGCTTTCAATTCAATTCGAAATCGTTTTCAATTCAATTCATTTCGAAATCGTTTTCAATTCAATTCATTTCGAAATCGTTTTCAATTCAAATTCATTTCGAAATCGTTTTCAATTCAATTCATTTCGAAATCGTTTTCAATTCAAATTATTTCGAAATATTTCAATTCAATTCATTTCGAAATCGTTTTCAATTCAATTCATTTCGAAATCGTTTTCAATTCAATTCATTTCGAAATCGTTTTCAATTCAATTCATTTCGAAATTGTTTTCAATTCAATTCATTTCGAAATCGTTTTCAATTCAATTCATTTCGAAATCGTTTTCAATTCAATTCATTTCGAAATCGTTTTCAATTCAATTCATTTCGAAATATTCGATTTCGAGATTACTTTTCAATATTCATTTTAAAATGAATAAAATCGATATAAATATCGTTTACGTCATAATGGCGTCAATCTAATCCTCACGGCTTCACATATTTCTATTTTCAAATATTCTATTTCGAATATTTCTATTTCAAATATTTCTATTTCAAATATTTTTTTTTCGAAACTGGAATGAGGCCCAATCAATTACCATATAATGTTAATTATATGGATTTTCTACAACACATGTATATATCAACAACGATGAATAATCAACCATCAACCAAAGTGCACTACACTGTATAAGCATCAAATATAGACATTTAATGCTTATAGCAGCTTGTCAATCAATCGATCGACATATTTAATCAATCAGGATGAGTGAACTTCAAATTTCATCCTAACACCCGTGTGGGGTTTCAAACAATCAAACACATATTTTATTTGTGCAGTTAGGCGATGTGTAAAATTTATCGACCCAATCAACGTCATTCAAATAGGTGTACATAAACAAACCGTCTGGTTTGTAAATGAATATTTATTTATTCACATTCACGTTAAAAATTATATTTTTAACGATAACACATTTTATTTCAACATATGAATTTCTATTCAATTCATTTACACAATAAAATGATATTTTTATTTTCTAACATATTTTAGAAAATTTCGGCGGCATAACGGCACGATACTAGAAACGGGACAAGGCCTAGCCTTATCCCCGGTCTAGTGAAGGCCCACGCCATTCACTCATCAATCAAATCAATTTCATTTTGCAAACCACAAAATTTGGAGTAAGGGTCTAACCTAGCCTTACTCCTACGCCTTATAACGGCGCACGTCTAATCCTAACCAATTTATCGATTCGATTTTTCACACCACAAACCACATTCAAACCAATATCGCAATCAATCACCAAACAGTCAAACAAACAAGTCCATGGTCTGTGGACGATTGTGTCGGGTGCTACTAAGCACCGTCTGCATCCTAGTATATATATATAACTAGAAAAGAAATAGAAAGGTGAGAAATTCTCACATATAGCTATCCTAGCTCCACGGCTCTTCATTTGCAGAAACTTCGTCGTTCTCGCCTCTTCGTCAGCTTCGTTGCCCAAGGCCACTACATATGTAAAAATCGAGTTTTTACTTCAAAGTTCCATATATAAAAATCGAATTTTTATTTCAAAGTTCAATATATAAAAATCGAATTTCTATTTCAAAGTTCATTATATAAAAATCGAATTTTTAGTTCAAAGTTCAATATATAAAAATCGAATTTTTAGTTCAAAGTTCAATATATAAAAATCGAATTTTTAGTTCAAAGTTCAATATATAAAAATCGAATTTTTAGTTCAAAGTTCAATATATAAAAATCGAATTTTTAGTTCAAAGTTCAATATATAAAAATCGAATTTTTATTTTCGAAGTTCAATATATAAAAATCGAATTTTTAGTTCAAAGTTCAATATATAAAAATCGAATTTTTAGTTCAAAGTTCAATATATAAAAATCGAATTTTTAGTTCAAAGTTCAATATATAAAAATCGAATTTTTAGTTCAAAGTTCAATATATAAAAATCGAATTTTTAGTTCAAAGTTCAATATATAAAAATCGAATTTTTAGTTCAAAGTTCAATATATAAAAATCGAATTTTTAGTTCAAAGTTCAATATATAAAAATCGAATTTTTAGTTCAAAGTTCAATATATAAAAATCGAATTTTTAGTTCAAAGTTCAATATATAAAAATCGAGTTTTTATTTTCGAAGTTCAATATTTAAAAACAAATTTTTATCTCTATATCACTTCATATGAAAAGTTCAATCTTCTCTGTCGCTTCATATATAAAATAAAAATCTAATCTTTTTATTCTCTACATATAAAAATCATAGCTTTTTAAATTAAAATAAACAAGTTTTATGTTTAAAATAAATATGTTTTCAGTTTTTAAAAATCTTTTCTAAAAATTACAGTTTTAAATTCTTTTACAAAAATTACAGTTTTCAACTTTATTAAAATAAAAATCAGTTTAGTTTTATACCTTTTTCAAAATCAGTGTTTATTTATTTTTTTCCTTTTAAACGTTTTCTGTTTTATATAAAAAAAAAAAGAAATAAAATAAATAAATTAAAAATAACTTACGCGGGGGGCGCTGAGGCGGCGCTGTGGCCATCGGGGGGGGTTTCCGTTCATCGCGATAGGAAGGGGGGGGTGTGCGGTCTTTGGCCAGAGGAGGGGAGAGGCAGGCGGCTTCGTCGAGGGTTCGGAGGAGGGAGAAGAAGAGGGTGGCGGCGCGGCAGATGAAGGGGAGGCGGCGTCGATCTCGAGGGAGGGAGGGCGGCTCCGTCCGTCCTCTTTCCCCTTTTTTTTTTTTTTTATTTCGATTCAACTGAATTAATCGGGGGGGGGGCCAGGGTATAGGGGGAGATAGAAAAAAAAAAAATTTTTTATTAATTTAATTATTTAATTATTTTATTTTAATTCAAAAAGTCAACTTTTTCAAACGACCTCTAAACGAGGTCCACCGCCTGTCGTCCATAGCGTTTCACCCCCATTCCGAACACAATGGGATATGTATCGTAAGCTGATTTGATCGTTTCGATCAGTTTCCGTTAAATTTACATTTAAATCACTTTATTGAATTTTAAACGTACATTTCAAATTACCGGGGTCACATACTAACTAGAAAAATTCCAGAAAAATATTTTCTAGCTTCGTATTGACGATACGGTCCTAACAAAACTAGTTTCGTCGAATTCTGAGACCGTTAGAAAAATGGCCAATTTCCAGTCGATTAAAATCAACTGAAATTGGTCAAACGCGTTTTCCTTTGCCACGCTCACATATTGATTCGAAAAATTATGAACTTTGGAATCTAGCAATAACTTGACACTGCGGACCCAACAAAAGTGGTTTCGTCGAAATCCGAGGTCATTTGCAAAATGTCCATTTTTAAGGGCCTGAATTCCATAGCGACTATTCAGAATTTTCAACTGGACATATCTTTCGATTCTCGCTACTAAATTTTGATTATTCGGATTCGTTGGAAAGATATCATCAATTAGATTCCATTATTTTTGGTTTCACTAAAATCCGGATTGTTTTGCACCCGGTACATTCATTTGAAGTTTGAAATCAAATTATCGAACTACCGCGCCATTTTCAATTCTATTTATAATTATATATAATTATTTATTTTCTAACGACGACGCGAATAATATATACGTTCGAATTATATTCAAAATAAATTTCTCGTCGATATTATTTAAAATAATCTATTTTAAATGTTCAAACTTCGCTAAAATTGCCAAAATAAAAATTTCAAACTGGCTCGCATTTTTCGGGTTGTTACAGTTATCGAATATTGGTTATTCGAAAGGAATTTATCTAGTTATTCAAAAAGAGTTAATCGAATATAGTTTATTCGAAAAGAGTTATCGAATATTGGTTATTCGAAGTAGGAGTTATCGAATTTTAGTTATTTGAAAGGAGTTATCGAATATTAGTTATTCAAAAGGAGTTATCGAATATTGATTATTCGAAAAGAATTAATCGAATATAGTTATTCGAAAAGAGTTAATCGAATATAGTTTATTCGAAAAGAATTATCGAATATTGGTTATTTAAAAAGAGTTATCGAATATTGGTTATTCGAAAAGAGTTAATCAAATATTGGTTATTCGAAAGGAGTTAATCGAATATTAGTTATTCGAAGAGAGTTAATCGAATATTAGTTATTCGAATAAGAGTTAATCAAATATTAGTTATTCGAATAAGAGTTAGTCGAATATTAATTTGTCGAATATTAGTTATTCTAAGAGAGTTAATCGAATATTAGTTATTTGAATAAGAGTTTTGTCAAATATTAGTTAATCGAATAAGAGTTAATCGAATATATTTTATTCGAATAGAATTAAAGGAGTTAATCGAATATAGTTTATTCGAAAGGAGTTAAGCGATAAGAGTTAATGAATTAAAGTTAATCGAGTTAAAGTTAATCGAGTTAAAGTTAATCGAGTTAAAGTTAATGGAGTTAGGGTTAATTGATTTGAGTTAATCGAGTTATATTTTGAAGTTAGATATTTCAGAAGTAGGGATTATAACGCTATAGTTATAATCAATGATATCTGTAAAAGAAGTGGATTCGTAAATAGAATCCGAGAGTTACGTAAGGAAGTTTGTAAAGGTTTAAAAGGTGAACCTTGTCTGTTTCGAAGTTAGAAATGTTGTTCAGTTAAGGTCTGAGAGGTAGTTATACCCCAACTTGATTGACTTCGTTTTTAACTAAGGAATGGTTAAGGTTCGATAGTGAAGGTTGGTTAAGTGAAATTAGTTAATCAGGGAAATGGTTTGAGTGGCATAGCGATGTTTTATTTAAACATCTGTTTAAATCCAAGGAATGAGTTTTGGAAACATTTTCCCAATATAATCAGAGATATTTTCAAATCACAGAAAATGAAATGTTTGATGATAAAGAATAATGGAATGACAGTGGTACGTGAAAAGAGATGGAAATGTTTTCCAATGATTAATAACGTATATTTTCTAAATTTAGAAAATATGGAATGTTGGATATATGGAAACAAGAAATAAATAAATTAATGAACTAAAGAGATAAACATTAAATGATGATTGGCCGATAAAATTTCCATCTAGAAATAAATATCGTTGTTTGCACACGTGTTTTTCTTTGATAGTTAACTCACCGACTATCGAAGTTTTTAACTATTTTTCCATCGTCAATATGGAGAGACCGGGACCAGAGTCATTTTCTGTAAACCACTCTGTATAGGCGTTAGCGTTGCGATCAAATATGATGAAAATAATTGAAGACGGAATTATGCAAGGGCAGTCCTGTTTACAGAATAGTGCCTTCGGTTTGTCCAGTCCCACGACAACCTGTATGGAAGAATGTCTGACAAAGTATATTTAATAGATTGCGTAAGTTGATCTCCTCAAACGTATATGGTGGCAGAGGAATTCGTTTCTCTTAGTTGTATACCTATTGTATTTTTGGGGAAATCAATTTGTGATTTGGGGTATGACGATGTGACATTCAAAGTGAAAAAAATTGTGTGATCTGTCAGAGATAAGCGTGGCCTCTAACCTCACAACCGAGAAATGACAAAAATCGGGCAGGCAGCACGGCTAAGTGGTTGGCTTCCAAGTAGGGTGTATTATCACCTATCTAGAGATATTTATATCATTCTTTAATCTATTCGATGCTGTCCTATTCGGGAAACGGTTGCTGATCCTAACCGTTGGTGATATACATTCGATACACTCAAGCGAAATGAGTGGTCGGTCATGTGTGGCCGGGTTGCAAGATGTTCTTGTTGAACCCAGTATATTCCTCTCTAGAGGTACACTATTGTGACGAGAAGGAATTTCGCTCGGTCCGAACCAGTCGCTAAACCGACCCAGACCGTTCGAAACGCCCTATCGTTAGAGAACACGACAAAACAGATACGCATATAAAAGAACATTTCATTGCTTATTACAACAATGCATCAGATTACAAGAATATACAGAGTATAAACAAATAAATATTACACAGAAATATCAGAGATTTAAATTACATTTAGATACATAGCAGCGGAAAATAATACAATACACAACTAGAAGAGATACACGGATACAAAGCTTTCCGGATATCGTTCCAGCTATAAACCAGGATCCTGCGAATATAAATCTGCAAAACCAAAACTACTAGCTGCCCGTGTCAAAATAAGGGCACCCAGAGTTTAGGTTAAAACAATAAACTCCAGGTCAGTCATGGGACTGGTGTGAGAACTAAAACAGTTATTAATCTTTATTTCAAAGTTCGGTAAATCAAGGGACCACGCCGTATAACACGGAACGGGTTTCCTCCCAAGAATACCAGTGCATAAAACAACAGCGCAATGCTAAATAAAGAAAAATGAAGCTATTATAAGACCCAGGTCCTATCACACAATGCAACGCAAGCCGGGGGATAGGGTTTTTACCTTATAATAGCCAAGAATGCTTGATACGTTTAAAACGAATCATTTGATACTATAATAAGTGCATAGTGTATAAAACAACTTCAAATCATAAGTATCAATCATAGGCGGCATGAATGCCCCATACCACTATGTTGCCATATATAGGTTATACAATCAAAATCGCAAAGTCACGTATTTGGAAATTGGATTTCCATCTATGAACCGAGGCTAGGGATCGTCCTCTACCGATTCGAGACTCTCTAGCCCGAGCCTCAGGAACAGCCGTAACTGCCCCATGGAGCGACAGGGCCGGTCCACCGATGTGGATTATAGTGCCTGAACAATACGCTTCCCCGCCCTTTGGGGCGTAAATGAGCCAACGAATGACTCCATCGGACCCGGATCGTCCGATCAAACCGAGGCGCCTCGCAACAGCAACAACCACACAGGTGAAAAGTATATAAATGTCAGGGCTGGTAGGTCACTGACACCACCCTAGCAAGAAAGAAACGCATGCCCTCCCTGAGGTCCTCTCCCGTTTCTGGTTCACAACCGGGGTGCGAAACTCGCGAAGTAAACGTTACACAAAGCTACGCCACAAAGGCCTTGCTTTGATCATCACCACAAGACTTTGCTTTTCAACAGAAGCCTCGATCAATTGCCACTTAGGCATGCCACACAGGCAATTCACTCCATGCGTTTGATATCCATCAATATATAACCCCTAAGCTCGTACGTCTCAGAGAAGGGCGTTAAGCAAGAGAATAAATTCTCCGCCGCCAAACAGATATATATTTAATAGAGATCAATCACACGGACTAAAATCCAATGTCAGACACACAGTCCATTTACAAGTCCGTTCTGGGTCTGAACGAAACCGGAGGCACCTAGTACCCCGCATATCCATCGATCTCCAAGTACGTCTGGACGATCACCCACTGTTTCCATCTTCTTGGGTGTACAGCCCAATCAAGATCATCAGTAATCACCCAAACGACGTGAAGACTTCCGTTCTTCGACCATCGTCTGCATCTTCGACTTATCGTCGTATCAGTTATTCAGAATGGGATAAACCCGGTCTTTCCGAATAACTCGCGAATATATAAAAAAGTGTTACACAAACACAACATACGCCTCATTCCAATTCATTAGTTACTAACCGTAAATTAATCAAGAGAATAATTCCCCAAATATTAACCCCGAAGGCCGAAACCAACATCATATCAATATCCAGAAAACCATTCTGCTTGGCTAACCGACAGTTAGTTTCTAAATTTCACATTCATAGGGAAAGGTTCCCATTAATTTTATCCAAGATAAATTCCTTGAATTTATTCTTTATTCTATTTTTGAATCTCAATTCAAACTAGTCGGGATTAGCGAACCTTACCGAAGTAATCATTTATTTTAATTTCCCAATCCCAACCTATTCATCCCATGAAGTAAAACTGGTAATACTTCATATCTAACACCACAGTGTTATCGGTAAATTCAATTACCATTTCACGTTCAAATCTAATTAAAGATTTAACTATCGCCTGGAGCAAAACTGGTGATACTCCATTTTCGATCTTTTCAATCTAATTAAAGATTCATTAAAACTCCACTTAGTTTTAATCGTTAACTGGGTTAAAGAATCCGTGTCATTTAAAACACGGTTCACGATAAACCCAAAATCACATTCCATTGATTATCGGGTTAAAGAACGAGTGTTATTTAAAACACTGTTCACGATAAACCCAAAAATCAATATCAATTCAATTCCAATTAAATATTATTTAATTGGTACACTTCATTAAATCTAAATAAAAAGATTTAATCTTTTCTCAACTGGGCTCAAGAACAGTGTTAGTGAAGACACCATTCACGACAAACCCAAATCACATTTGATATTCAATATAAGGCTCTACATAGAAAATATATCGGCTTATATTCAATATCAAATTCTACGATTAACAAATGTCGTATTGGAAATAACGATATAAATATATATCTTTCAAATTTCCATAACAACATCCGTATAATCACGAATTCCAACATCGAAATATTCCGAAGACAATTTCGATTCAAATCCACTCCAATGAAGTCATTAGAAATTCTGGTTATTTTAAGAATCCTTTTCAAATTCAATTTATTTATTTAAAAATAAATAGAATTATATTTCTAGTTCAAAACCAGTTCATTTCTATAAAAAACTATTTTTATCTTTTTCAAATATGGAGTTTTTCATCCCAAATCTTCACAAATCATTTCTTATGATTTTACACAAATTATTACTATTTTTAATAATTTTATCAAGGCCCGTACAGTCGATTTCCATCAATGGCCATCGAACTGCACTTACATCGACCTTTTTCAAATTTGATTTGAACATAATCCCAAATCCAACCGTTAGATTTCAAATTTCAAATATCCATTAGAAAGCTCTTTTCGATACGAACCCAACGGTTCCGGTTTTAGGAGAATCCGACGGTCGGATCTCCCGCAATATCCGTTCGAAGTTAATGGTCGAAATTCGCGAACTGCCGCGGCGTGGCGCGTTCTATTCAGGCCATTATATTATATATATAATATATATAATATATATTTCGTCGATTTCTATTTAAAACGAATTATATAAATAGTTTTAAATTTGTTTCAAAAGCAATTTCAACTTCCTTTTCAATTCAAATCAAAATTGAATTCTTCTTTATAAATTCGTTTTAAAATTCATTTCTATTCAATTCAAATTTCAATTCAATTTGAATTCATTTCAATTCGCTTTCAATTCAATTTAAATTCGTTTTCAATTCAATTCATTTCGAAATCGTTTTCAATTCAATTCATTTCGAAATCGTTTTCAATTCAATTCATTTCGAAATCGTTTTCAATTCAATTCATTTCGAAATCGTTTTCAATTCAATTCATTTCGAAATCGTTTTCAATTCAATTCATTTCGAAATCGTTTTCAATTCAATTCATTTCGAAATCGTTTTCAATTCAATTCATTTCGAAATCTTTTTCAATTCAATTCATTTCGAAATCTTTTTCAATTCAATTCATTTCGAAATCGTTTTCAATTCAATTCATTTCGAAATGAATTAAAATCGATATAAATATCGTTCACGTCAAAATGGCGTCAATCTAATCAACACGGCTTCATGAATTTCTATTTCCAAATATTCTATTTCAAATATTTCTTTTTCAAAATAGTTGTTATTATCAAAATATTTCGTTCAACACATGACCAATCTCAATGGATGAGTACTGTCAACACATGAACCTTTGTTTTATATTGATAAAGATGTAAATTTTATTACTAGAATGTTTCATTCAACACATGACCAATCTCAATGGATGAGTACTGTCAACACATGAACATTTATTTTATATTGATAAAGATGTAAATTTTATTACTAAAATATTTCGTTCAACACATGACTAATCTTAACGAATGAGTACAGTCAACACTTGAACTTTTATATTATAATATTCTTTATTTTCTAAATTGGAATGAGGCCCAATCAATCACCATATAGAATTAATTATATGGATTTTCATACAACACATGTATATAATAGCATTGAAAAATAATCAACCATCAACCAAAGTGCACTACACTGTATAAGCATCAAATATAGATATCTAACGCTTATAACAGCCTGTCAATCAATCGATCGACATATTTAATCAATCAGGATGAGTGAACTTCAAATTTCATCCCAACACCCATGTGGGGTTTCAAACAATCAAACACAGATTTTATTTGTGCAGTTGGAGGATGTGTAAAATTTATCGTCCCAATCAATGTCATTCAAATAGGTGTACATAAACAAACCGTTCGGTTTGTAAATGAATATTTATTTATTCACATTCACGTTAAAAATTATATTTTTAACGGTAAAACATTTTATTTCAACATATGAATTTCTATTCAATTCATTTCTTCAATAAAATGATATTTTTATTTTTCTAACTTATTTTAGAAAATTTCGGCGGCATAACGGCACGATACTAGAAACGGGACGAGGCCTAGCCTTATCCCCGGTCTAGTGAAGGCCCACGCCATTCACACATCAATCAAACCAATTCATTTCACCAAACAATTCAATTCAAACCAAATCATCTAACTGATTTATACAACCAAACAAACAAGTCCATGGTCTGTGGACGATTGTGTCGGGTGCTACTAAGCACCGTCTGCATCCTAGTATATATATATAACTAGAAATAGAAATTGAAGAGTGAGAAATTCTCACAGATAGCTATCCAACTACGATTTTTCCTTTACAGAAATCTTCGCCAATCTCGCCTTTTGTCGCTTTCGCCCGTATTCTCTACATATGTAAAAATCGAATTTTTTTTTACGATGCTATTCAATATATAAAAATCGAATTTTGACTTCGCTATTCAATAAAAATTCCGTCTTTTCTATTTTAAAAATATGATCTTTTCTATTCTAAAAATCTGATCTTTTCTATTTTAAAGTTCAAACCTTTCTCTTTTTAAAGTTTAAATCTTTTTCTATTCTAAAGTTTAAATCTTTTTCTATTTAAAATCTAAAAATAAAATCAGTTTTTAAAACCTTTTCAAAATCAGTTTTTAAACGCTTTTTAAAAAATTCGGTTTTTTTAAATCTTTTAGAAAATTCAGTTTAACCCTTTTTAAAAATTCAGTTTAACCCTATTTAAAAATTCAGTTTAACCCTTTTTAAAAATTCAGTTTTAAATCCTAAAAAAAATCAGTTTAAAAATCCTAAAAAAATCAGTTTTTTTTTCCTGTTTATATAAAATAAAAATAAAATAAATAAATAAAAAAAAGACTTACAGAGGGGGGGTTTTACTGACGGAATTGGTGGAGGGGGGCTGTCAGGCCGGCGGCCGCTGCTGCGAGGGGGGGTTGTGGGGCTCACGGTGCTGGCGAAGGGGAGGGAAAGGAGCAGCAGGCGAAGGGAGGAGGGGGCGGTTCCTCGCTGGAGGTGGCGCTGGTAGGGCTCGCGCCGGAGGCTAGGCGGCGGCTTCCGCCTTCCTCGATCTTTCTCTCCTTTTTTTTTGTTTTTTTTTTGTTTCTTTTCGGATCGATCTGAATGAGAGAGAGGGGGGGCCAGAGCGGGTTAACGGGGAGAGGTTCCCCTTTTTTTTATTTAATTAATTTTCAAAAAGCTGACTTTTACCTATGACCTCGAAACGAGGCCCAGCGCCTGTCGTCCATAGCATTTTACCCCCATTCCGAACACAATGGGATATGTATCGTAGGTTGATTTGATCGTTTCGATCAGTTTCCTTTGAATTTACATTTAAATCACTATATTGAATTTTAAACGTACATTTCAAATTACCGGGGTCACATACTAACTTGAAAAATCCCAGAAAAATATTTTCTAGCTTCGTATTGACGATACGGTCCTAACAAAACTAATTTCGTTGAATTCTGAGACCGTTTGAAAAATGGCCAATTTCCAGTGGATTAAAATCAACTGAAACTGGTCAAACGCGTTTTCCTTTGCCACGCTCACATATTGATTCGAAAAATTATGAAATTTGGAATCTAGCAATAAATTGACATCACGGACCCAACAAAAGAGGTTTCGTCGAAATCCGAGGTCATTTGCAAAATGTCCATTTTTAAGGGCCTGAATTCCATAGCGACTATTCAGAATTTTCAACTGGACATATCTTTTGATTCCCGCTATGAAATCTTGATTTCCCGGATTCGTTGGAAAGATATTCACTATTAGATTCCATTATTTTTGGTTTCATTAAAATCCGGATTGTTTTGCACCCGGTACATTCAATTGAAGTTTGAAATCGAATTATCGAACTACCGCGCCATTTTCAATTCTATTTATAATTATATATAAATATTTATATTCCAACGACGACGTATATAATATATACGTTCTAATTATATTCAAAATAAACTTCTCGTCGTTTATTATTTAAAATAATTCATTTTAAATAATCAAAATTCGCTAAAATTGCCAAAATAAAAATTTTAAACTGGCCCAGATTTTCGGGTTGTTACAACTATTGGAAGGTGGTTCCATACCTTGTCATAATTGGTTATCCATTATCCAATAAGTGCTCACGGTTTTGATTGTAGCTATATATGTAGAACGCAAGATGAAAGCATTTCTGCTAGATGATTATTTAATTGTGGTTGATAGACATTATTATAATATCAAAAGAGTTTTGATACAAAGTTTATCGTTTCTTTCAAAAGAATTTTGAAAGTTAAATCAAATGTTTTGGATTCTCATAAGGGGAAAACCCATTCCGTTATACGGCATGGTCTTATGAGATACCGTTTTATTGCTCAAGCTGTTTAAAATTGTTTTACTCACACCAGTCCCATGATTGACCCAGAGTTTATTTTGTTTTGTTTTCCCTAAACTCTTGGGTGCCGAATTTTGTACGGGCAGTCAAGTTGTCAGGATTTTTTCAGATATACTTGGAGAGCTTGGAGCAGGAGGCTTCAAGATTATATAGCTATTGTTTATTTTGTTGTGTTGTAAGTTTTGTACTCTGATAATGTTACTGTATACATATACTAATTTTATTTCAAGGATATGTTATCTATTATATGTTGTTCGTTCCGCTGTGAGATTCATATTACTCTGATGTTGTATGTTCTTCTTCTTCTATTCTAAGTTTCTATCTTATCTATTCTCATCCTCTAATTGCTTTCATGGACTATCCAGTATTTTCGATGCTTGAATAGTCGACATAGTGTTCTATGCCAATATCCAGAATCGCGAAATCCCCGGGTCGTTACACAAAGCTTAGGCCTTTATGATTCCAATGAATTTTGTTTCTCATCAAAAACTATTACTGTATGCAGGTGTTATATATACGTATATATATATATATATATGTATTACAAGTTTCTATATATATATAAATTGAACATTATTAATAAATCTAATTAAGTAATTATTAAAAATTACCTTGATCCCTTGTCTAACATCTCCTACAAACTGCTGTCGTAACCAAACAGTCTGCTATTACTTTCTGCCTACTGTCTACAGCTCTCACCCAACTTCATCACCCATATGACCATAATACATTTCAAATATATCCACTTTTGTTTATAAACTCATACTCCACCAAAAATGTACCACATACACACGTTTAAAAATTGCTGCAACCGCTTTACAACTCCTTATACCAACCTGTTGCTTCACCAAATAAACCCACTCCTTTGTCCTATCAACCATATCTTCATCCTATCTACTTACTCAATAGTGTGACCGAAACTCCAAAACTCATCACACCATGTACCACTTCAAACATGTATGCTTCCTTGCCCAAAAACCAATTTTAAACTTCTCTACATCCATCATCACATTCGACTTGCGTTTACAGCAAACAAAAAAACCGATGTCTTTTATCACAAATCCGATCAAGCTACTTTCCACTCGTGCTACGTACGAACCTTACTATCACCGCGAATCAACCTCTAGCACCCATGTTAAATCTCGATTTCGTAGACCTATCCTCAGTTGTCAACATCGAGATCCCACCTTCGAACTACAGTAGCTCCGAACCCTCCCATCACCATTGCGATAGTCAACCCAATTCGATTTATCACGACAGTCGATGACACCCCCAAATTCTGCGACGACCCCTAGCTTTCCATTTCCAACATCGAGATCAGCAACTTCCATTGCATGAAAAAATCCCCCTTCCCAATCGAAAATTTCAGACCTTGAAATGTGAAAATAAAAATTTTTATTTTAACTGAGGAATGGAGGTTGTGTGATTTATGTCGGCCATTTTTTTATTATTATCATTCGAAGTTTTTAATTCTAGAAATGAACTGTTTTGGTTTTGAAGTCAAAAAGGACTCGAGTATTCATTCTTTCATTTCCTTCGATTTGGATTAAAAAGGAAAGAGACATTTTCGAATTTGGTATATTTTCTTTTCAGAAGAAAGAAACGAGGGATGTTACTGTGGTTTATAAAGGAAATGAGGGAACACAACATATAAGTGTTTTAAATGGATGTCTGTGATGTATACGACAACATTAATGTGATTTGATTTTGTTATTAAATGGATTTGATTTTAAGCCTATCCACAAATCACATATCTTAGGGTCCATTACATGATATCACCAGCCACTATTTTAATGTAACAACTGTCGTTTCTATGTTATAACGCTATTTTAAACTCAACAAAACTAATATTGAAATTAAATTCGAACGTATTTATGGAATACTCATATTAAATTGTTATAAGGTAATTTAAATTCAGAAATAACCAAATCTTTGATAATAAATTATTATTATCATTTATAGTTAATACAGTTTATATTGATTACCTGAATTGTTCCAATACAGTTTTAGTCTTCAAATTCTATTATATTTCATATTATGATAATTCAATATATTCAATATTAAATCGAAATCAATTTTTAAATCGATAACTTAATATAAAAACTCATTTATATTATCAACTCAATATTTAAAACAATATTAAATATTTAAAATTAATCGATAGAAATCCAGGTCGTTACATTCTTCCCTCCTTAAAAGAATTTCGTCCTCGAAATTACTAAGTTAGGAAAAATGTTACAAACCCATTTATTTTTTCAAAAACACACTTATGTTGAAACTCAATTCTTCATATTTCAACAAACTTCGTTCTACCAAAACTTTTGGTTTCCATTTACATTACACAACGTCTATACTTACATTTATTTAATCGGAATGATTTACAACCGATATATTCCCATTCAATTCATTTAACTTACTTAAGTTAAATTTAAATTCCAGAATTCAAATTCCTGGGTTTCTATTTCAGATTCTTCTGAAATCACACACACACACATATATATATATATATATATATATATATATATATATATCCTTTTCAAATTCAAAACATTTGAATTTTCAAACAAACTTGTTTTCTTGAAAACTAATTTCCAACAAAACACTTCTAAGGTAGCAATTCATCATTTAGAAACTCGAAAATGAACACTAATGATGATGCAGTCATCGTCAGAATTATTTTCTAGTCACTGAAGTCAGTTCAATGCTTTATCACTTTCAAAATCCATCTAAAATGACTTTTTTTTAAAATCCTTCCAAAACAAAGCTATATTATTTTAATATACTTTAGAAAATATTTTTCCAAACACCCAGGATTTTAAATTCTAAATTACGATTCTGAATCCAATTTTAATTCATCTTATTTGTATTTATCTCATTCATATATAATTTATTTGGTTATACACAAACATTTTGATTTTATAATCTCATTTGATTATAATAACAACCAACACATCCATATAATACAATAATTTCAAAGGATTAATACTTCTATATCAAAAATAGATTTTTTGGGTAAAATTATTTCGTTTACCCATTTTAAAACCATATCATGTCGAATTCTATGTACAAGTGTTTACAAATTCCTATCGACTTCGTCGCATCCCACGATTCGACCAGAATTAATAAACCACTCAACAAACTAGCCAACACAATATAAAACAATTTTTGGATATCAATTAACAAATACGCACTTATTTATATATATATATATATATACATATATATATACGCACACACATACATACATACTGAAGTTATTCTAGGGTACTGTTGATCCTATCTCTAATCAGTAACTCCCATCAAAGTCTAGGTGTTCGCTCAACCTAAGCTCTGAAATCAACTGTAAAGGCCCGCAAATTCATACAATCTGAGTTGACTAAATACACCACACGTCTAACCCAAATTGTACAGAAATATGAATCGTTATGAAATAAGAAGAAAAAGATCGAAAAAGAACAGAAACAACACAGAATCTCACATCATAGTGGAACAAAATATAATATATAACAACTTTTGGGATACAAAATTTTTACTGTATAAGCATACCATTATTAGAGTACAACACTTACAACACAGCAGAAATAAATAATAGCTATATAACGCTGAAGCCTCCTGCTCCAAGCTTCTTCAGATAAATCTGTAAAATCCTAAACTATTTAACTTCCCGTACAAAATTGGGCACCCAAGAGTTTACGAAAAACTTAGAAAAATAAACTCTGGGTTAGTTATGGACTGGTATGAGTGAACAATTTAAAAACATTTTGAGAAAATAAACGATATCTTATAAGACCACGTCGTATAACACAAAACGGGTTTTTCCCATATGAGAATCCAAAAACAAAGTCTTATATCAAAATTCTTTTGATATTATAATAATGTCTAAATCAAATAAATAACAATCAAGTGGAATGTTTGCATCTCACGCTCCACATATATATAATATACAATCAAAACCGCGAGCACTTATTGGGTAATGAATTTCCAACCATGACAAGGTATGGAACCACCTTATGATAGTGTATCTCTAGAGAGGAATACACTGGGTTCAACAAGAACATCTTGTAACCCGACCACACATGACCGACCACTCATTTCACTTGAGTGTATCGATTGTATATCACTAACAGTTGGGATTAGCAACTGTTTTCTCGAATGGGACAACATCAAACAGAATAAAGAAGGAAATAAATTTCTCTAGGTAGGTGATAATACACCATAATTGGGAGCTACCCACTTAGCCATGTTGCCTAAGCGATTTTTGTCATTTCCCGGTTGTTAAGGCTTGAGGCTACGGTTACTTATCATTCATTTATAGCACAATAACTTTGAATGTCACATGGTCAGATCGGTTAATCACTAATTGATTTGCATAAATATAATCTAGATATTATGCTAAGAGAATAAATTATCCACCACCATACATATTTATACAGACCAACATATGCGATCATGGGAAATACTCTGTCAAACATTCATCCATATACGTTCATTCTGGGATTGAACGAAAATGAAGGAATAATTTCCATTAATCCATCTTAGGAAATTTCTACCTAGTATTAATAGAAAATGCCCTTGCACTACACTTCGTCTTCAATTATCTTCATATAATCTGATTCTCAATGCTACTGCCAATACGGAGTGGTTCTCGGAAAATAATCCAACCGGTCTCTCCATATTGACAACGATATTGGCAATACTTTGATAGTCGGTTATTTAACTATCAAAGAAAAACAAACAAACATTCATCCATAACATCAAATAATCACTGGGCCCCTTAATTAATATTTGATTAATTAAACCACTACTCCATTTCCTTATCAATATTTGTTAGTCCAATGTTTCAACGATCATTTTGGTCTTTTATGTTATTTGGAAAACATTTCCAAATATCACCTACATTTATTTTCTTTACTTAGAAAATATCCTTTATTTATAATTGGAAAACATTCCAATTATTTGTCACTTTTCACGATCATTCATTTCTATACTCAGGAAATATTTATTATTATATTTCCAAAATTTCACTTACCTGGGTTAAAATGGATGTTGTGTAAAACATCGTTACAATATCCCAAAATACTGCATTTAACTAACTCTCTTTAAACATTTCTCTTCGAGGCTGAATTTTCCTATTTATCAGTTGAAAATGAAATCAATCAAGTTGGGGTATAACTACCTCTCAGACATTGACTGAAAACATCTTTAACTTCAAAATAGAAAAGATCACTTACCTCAAATAATCAACATCATAAAAACCAATTATTCATTTTTAAAGCGTGTATACATTTTTCTTTCTATTTTTACCAGAACTAAATATAGATTTCCTTTTTGTTCATAATATTTTATTTTAAGTTTGTTTCCTTATCAAATTCTATATATATATATATATATATATATATATATATCGATATATTGATTTCTAGTTACCAAATTATCTTAAAAATATTCTAACTCCTTAAATTTTCAGGAAATTTCGCCAACTCCTCGTTTGTACCGGTCAATAGTACAAACCTCTACTCACCTCTCTAGGCCCTTTCCATTCAAAAAGAAAATCAAAAAGCCAAGCAGCTTGCCGATTCGATGCATAAAATCTCATATGGAACTTAAATGTGTAACTTTTTATCGGGCACTAGAATTATAATCTTTATACACTTCATTCAATACCTATCTAACCCATATACATCTATTCCCAATTTATTCTAACTCAAGTCAATCATCTTTAACTCAATTCGCTAATTTATTCTTTAATTAGTTCTTTGGCTATTTCACTTTTTATTTGAACATAACACATTCAGATATATTTTTAATTTCCTTAAACCCAATATAATTCTATTTTCAACTCGAGTTTCATATTCAATTTCGAATATAAATTCTTAAACCCCATTTACTTATCCAACACCCAATTTCGATTCAAAACTCGATTAACTAATTATTCTTCAAATTATTTAATTCTATTCAATAATTTAAAATCTGATTTTATGATTCGAAATCAGTTCACTTACTCCACTTGAGTTTATATTTATTTTATATCCCAAGTCTGGATTTTTCTAATAGACTTTTGGATTTTATTTACATAAAATCCTTTTATTTATTTATATAATCCGTTATGGTTTTATAATGGTTATGGCGATGTTTTTCTGAAAATTTGATTTTGATATAACTCAAACTTTATAAGACGAAATCCATATTTTTCTCTTCCATTAGAAAACTATTATCAAATCCGTCCCGACGATTCTTGTTTCAAAGAATTCTGACATAAATTGAGCTTTATATACTCAATTGAAATTTGAAACGCCAATTTACAAACTAGCGCACTACGGCGAGCTCGTTTTAAATTATATTTAAATATAAACATTTTAAACTTTGTTTTTAAACAAATTTCCCTTCCATTTTTATATATTTTAAATATAAATTAAACTAGTTTTCCAAATATAATTTTATATTTCTGATTATCTTTAATCGTCTATTTTTTTATTACTCAGTTATCAATTTAAACACAACTTCATTTTTAATATTAAGTTCCACTTCCATTAGAAATAAATTATTTTATAAAATTCGATATAATCGAATTCTGATTTTTAATCCTTTGGATTTATCTCAATTTGGTTTATATTCAGAATTACGAAATAACATTCGTCGTTTCATTTTCGAAACGATTTCTAATTCACTTTTAAATTAATATTTGAATTTAAAATCCCAGATTATCCCAAAATAATTATCTAATTTTATTTATAAACATCGTTTATAAATTTACTATTTTGTTTTAGATATTAAAACAATTTCCATTTCAAAATTGAAGCTCGATTCTTATTTTTGGACTATTTTATTTTTATAACTTTCATACATAATTACAAAATCTATTTTCATATTAAATTTCGATGTCTATTTAATACCATTTAAATATCTTTTCTGGATACAATTTATTCTTATAAATTCGAAATAGTCGAATTCCAATCATAAATCCATTTAAATTTATTTTGATTTAATTTATATTCCGAACACTGGAATAGATTTCATCATTTCCCTTATTAACATGGTTCTCAGTTCTTATTTTTAAAATTCATATATGAATTTAAATATTTAAATTATTCAAATGATAATTTTTCACCTTTCTTTATAAACATCATTTATTTTACTTGTTTATATATTTAAACAAGTCTCGATTTCAAATCCATTTTGGAAATAAAATTTCCCTTTCAAATTCACATCTGAATTTACATTTCCCAAATTATCTAAATGATAATTTTTCCCATTTCATTTATAAACATTGTTTATAAATTCATTTCAATTCCCCGCGTTATTTAATTTATAAACATCATTTATAAATTTGATACTTGTTTTCATTATTCAAAGCAAGTTAATATTTCTGTATCCCATTCCATATTCAAATTCTATTCTAAAAAATAGATTTCCTCTTTTAAATCTCAGAATCCCCTTTTCACGATATTTTTATGAATCAACATTCAGGCCCAGTGTTATTCAACCAATTAAATACACATAATTATCAACCACAGGTTTATAAAAACATCATATATAATAATATATATGAAAAAAAAAAACAAAAAATAATATTTTTGAGCAATCCAGTTGGATCCCTCTAACCTGTTTTTCCTACATCTACAGACGTTAGCCAACATAAATAATACCCATCCTGCTTCGAGGCAGGATATCACGGTATAGAAGGTCTTCCACTATCATATTGTGGGGCGCATAGGGTCATCCACAAATGATAATGCGGGCATCCGCTAATGGTACTCCAGGAATTATCCAATCGCTAATATATATATATATATATATATATATATATATATAATAGCCACAAACACCAAGCCTAAATAACTAATATATATGTACATATAATAGCAATCAATTGATAATAATTCATCAATCCATCCAATCAACCAATAATTATTTTTAACTACTCAAAATAAATTCTAATTATTTAATCTGAGCGAGATTTACTCACCGTGAAATTTTAATTTTATATCTGATATAATTTTAATCCAAATCGAACGATATTCGATTTAACTTAAAATTCCCAAGCTTGACTCCGATTGATTCCAAAAATTCCAATCCAATTCCATCGCAAAGCTTAGGCCTTTATTATTCCAATGAATTTTGTTTCTCATCAAAAATTGTTATTGTATGTAGGTGTTATATATATGTATATATACACACATATTTTACAAGTTTATATATATATAAATTGAACATTATTAATAAATCTAATTAACTAATTATTAAAAAATTCCTTGATCCCTTGTCTGACATCTCCTACAACCTGATTTTGTAACTAAACAGCCTGTTATTACTTTCTTCCTGCTGTCTACAGGTCTCACCCAACTTCGTCACCCATATGAACATAATCCATTTCAAATATATCCAATTTTGTTTATAAACTCATACTCCACCAAAAATGTACCACATACACACGTTCAAAAATTGCTGCAACTGCTTTACAATTCCTTATACAACCCTGTTGCTTCACCAAACAAACCCACTCCTTTTCCCTATCAACCACATCTTCATCCTATTTATTTACTCTATAGTGTGACTGGAACACCAAAACTCATCACACTATTTACCACTTCAAACCCGTATGCTTCCTTGCCCAGAAACCAACACTGAACTTCATGACATCCATCGTCACGTTAGACCTGCGTTTCCAGCAAACAAACAAAAACCGACATATTTTATCACTAATCTGATCAAACTGCTTTCCTCTTAATGAATAAACAAAATCAGATAGTGTATTTTTATCATGTTGTATGATACATGGGCTCAACTCATATATTCTTTCATTTATTCACATGCCCATATGTAATATATTATATATAAGGGTCTTGTAAACATTTGTAACACTGAATCATTCATTTTTCTAAAACAATAGACAACCATTCGTTTATCTGAAATAACAGCGAATCATTCTATCTCTAAACATTTATCTATACTACAATACTGAATCAAAATCTTAATATGGTATTGGTGCATCAATTGCTTAACAACATTCCTTAAACCCTATTATCTTTATCTCGAGAAGATTTGTTCTAATCCATGAGGAAGATATCATTTTTTAGATCCCTTCCATCCAAGATTTACATCTTTTCATTTGGAAATTGTGGATCATCACTGCAAATTTGTGCCTTGCCTGCAAACTGTGGCTGCATCAAAAGTACTACAATACCCATCATAGTATTTTTTTGCCTTACCTACAAACTTCGTGGCTGCATCAAGAATACAGTAATAATCATTCAGTATTACTGACTTTGTTGCTGATCAAGAAATTCAATAATAAAAAATCAAGCAAAGAAGTGCCATTCTTAAAGTAGGTATTTAGAATTTTTTATTTCGATTTGAAGGTGAAAAGAATCATTTCAATATTTTTTTTCCTACTAAGATTGCAGCAACCTTGTTCTGAAAATAGTTTCTCAAATTTTCAATACAAAGCATCAAAATCAAGAATACTTACTAGATTTCCGCAGCGTTTCTGATTGGTCATCATGGGGGATCCAAGCAATTCTGCCATATCCAATAATGACAACATAACTCAGGTGCAAACTAATGCTACCGTAGAAAGTTTATTGAAGACAGTGATCATCCCTCAAAGTCAATTGGTCACAGTACATCTCGAAGAGAACAACTATCTTCTCTAGAAATTGCAAGTGGAAACTGCAATTCAAGGATATGGGCCCGAAGGTTACATTCTTGGGACTCTGCCTGTACCATCTTTATTCAAAACTAATGAACAAAATTGATTAGTTAGCAATGAAGAATATATGAAGTATCACAGGCAAGACAGATTGATCAGTTCTTGGTTATTCTCATCAATCAGTGCTAATTTACTATCACAAGTAATTAGTTGCAAGACTTCTCATAAAATCTAAATAACTATAGAACAATCATTCAAAAATCAATCTGCAGCAAAGGTCATGTTCTATAGAAGACAATTATAGAGTGCAAGAAAAGATAATCAATTTATGAGAGAATATTTTGCAAAGATAAAAGATACTTGTGATCATCTAGAATCAGCAGGTCAGAAAGTTAATGAATTTGAATAGGTATTATCTATCTTAAATGGTATAAGTGAGGATTATGAAGCTTTTGTGGTTGTTATATCATCTCAAAAGGTGGTATGTTTATTACAAGATGCACATGCAATTTTTTTAGCATGTGTGGACAGAAGTGAATCTAAGAAACCTCAAATTTCAAACTTATCTTTATGAAAATTATAGTAAAAATAAAAACCAAGGTAAAAGAACTGATCAACAGTTCAAAGAGGAGGTTACTCAAATAGATCCAGAGACAGAGGAAGATGGAATAATAATAATAATAATAATAATAATAATAATAATAATAATAATAATAATAATAATAATAATAATAGTGGAAGACCTAAGTGTTAAATATGTGAAAAACTAGGTCACACTGTAGCAAGATGTTATTTCAGGTTTAATTCAAATTATATGCCAGGTCAAAATCAAAATAGTCAAAGAAATTCAAATCCTAATGCTAATGCAAATGCAAACCTGGTGCAAATTGAAGCTAGTTCAAATACTGAAAGTCCAAGAGGCAATCAATCAAAATCAGATGACATAGGGGATGACAATCGGTGTGCTAGTTCAGGAGCCACAAATCATATCACAAATAAACTGGATAACTTAAATCTTGGTCAGAAAGAATATAGGGGTAATGAAACCATTCACATGGGTAATGGTGAGAGTATAAATATCACACATATTGGCTTTGGCAGCATTAGAGGTAAAAAAACAAATGTTCTTAAATACTTTATTAAGAGTGCCACAAATCAAGAAGAATTTACTAAGTGTATCTCAGTTTGCTAATGACAATAGTATTTACTTTGAATTTCATCTTAGTCACTGCCTTGTCAAAGATATACTAACTAATGAAATTCTTTTGCAAGGTACGGTTGATAGAGGATTATACAAGTTCAGTGTTATAGACAATGTGAACAGATGTGATAAAAAATTTGACAAAAGTAGTAAGACTTATTATTTGTCTGAAACTCAAAAAAGAAAAGGAGTTTTTGATTTGTGGCATGCCAAGTTAGGGCACCTTAATGCAAATGTTGTCAAACAGGTTTTATTATATAATAATATTTCTTTTGATCACATAACATAACCATATGTGTGCACTCATTGTCAAATGTACAAAAGCCATAAGCTATCTTTTTATGATTCACAAATAATATACATAAAACCCTTCCATTCATTGCAGTAGACTTGTGGGGTCCTGCACCAATTAATTCAGATTATGGTTTTAACTATTACATATTCTTTGTTGACTCATGTACTAGATATACATGGATATATTTTATGAAACATAAATCTGAAACTAGTAAAATAGTTATGTATTTTATTAATAAGGCTGAAAGATTAACTGGACATCAACTAAAAATTTTGCAAACTGATGGCGGTACAGAATTTAAACCACTACGTGAATACTTGCAAAAGAAGGTAATTACACATAGATTAAGTTGCCCTTATACTTCTAAACAAAATGGGTTAGTAGAGAAGAAACATAAACATATAGTTGAATGTGGTCTTACATTATTATCACAAAGTTCTCTCCCTATGAAGTTTTGGCCAGATGCTTTCAGTACTACAATATATTTGATAAATAGGTTACCTACTATAGTATTGAAAGGTAAAAGTCCAATAGAAGTTATGCATAACGTAAGACCAGATTATAAAAGTTTGATAACTTTTGGATGTTTATGTTATCCTAATTTGAGGCCTTATAATACACACAAACTAAGTTTCAGATCTGCTTCATGTACTTTTATTGGATATGCTAATGATCAGAATGGATATAAATGTTTGAGCACAAATGGTAAAGTATTTGTGAGTAAACATGTAGTGTTCAATGAAGATATATTTCCTTTTTCACGTGGAGAAATCTCTACTACAAAAAAAATTATAATACCAAACAATCTATTTCTTCCATACCTGTAATTACAAGTGATCCAAGTGATGAGTGGGTCAATGGTAGATCAACACCACAACAAACAGTGCTAGTAGAGCCAGGTCATTATGATTTTGAACCATCCAATCAACCCACTCAATCATTACCTGAAACTGAATCACAAAGATCAAATCAGAATAATGAAGAAGGTTCTCAGAATTCTGCACAAAGCGATGCTAGAAATTCCAAAAAAAATGCGCAACAAAATCAAACTGGTCATCCTATGGTTACTAGGTCTAAAAGTGGCATTTTCAAGCCAAAAGTATATATTGTTGCATGCAAGCTAGAAGAACCAAGCAATTATGAACAAGCCGTTAAAAGTGAAAATTGGAGAAAGGCTATGGCAGAAGAATATCAAGCACTTATTAGCAACAAGACTTGGACCTTAGTCAAACCACCAAAGAATAAAAATATTATTGATTATAAATGGATATACAAACTAAAAAAGAAATGCAGATCGGTCAATAGCCTGACATAAGGCCAAACTTGTTGCAAGAGGTTTTACACAACAATATGGATTTGATTTTGAAGATACTTTTTCACCAGTGGTAAAACCAACAGCTATCAGAATATTTTTCACTATAGCATTACAAAGAAGGTGGAAAATGCAACAATTAGATGTCAATAATGCTTTTTTGAATGGTGATCTAAAAGAAGAAGTATACATGTGTCAGCCTCAAGGTTATAGTAAAGGAGAAGGATTAGTGCGTAGACTAAATAAAGCAATATATGGCCTTAAGAAGGCTCCACGAGTCTGGTTTGAAAAGCTGAAGCAAACATTGACAATTCAAGGATTTCAATCAGCAAAATCCGATCACTCTTTATTATTCAAAATCTCAAATAGTATAATTACATATGTGCTAGTTTATGTTGATGATCTTATTGTTATAGGGAATGATGATATTGAAGTAAAGAAGCTTATGCAACTCTTAGACAAAACCTTCTCAATTAAATACCAGGGTGAAATTAACTATTTTCTAGGCATTGAAGTCAAAAGGCTTTCAGAGACTAAAATGTTCATATGGCAGAAAAAATATATACAAGAAATCCTAATCAAGGCAAAAATGGATAGTGCAAATTCAATGCCTACTCCTATTATAGAAAATTATCAATTATTCAAATACAGAGGGGAAAGCATACTCAATTTTAAAGAGTACAGAAGCCTTGTTGGCGCCTTGCAATATGCAACCATCACTAGGCCTGAAATTACATATAGTGTTAATAAACTTTCTCAATTTATGCAAGATCCTAAAGAGGATCATTAGAAAGAAATGAAAAGGTTGTTGAGATATCTAAAAGGAACTGCCAATCATGGATTACATTTCAAAGCAAGTAGTCAACTATACATAATAGGCTACAGTGATGCTAATTGGGCAACAGATCCTGATGACAGAAGGTCAACATCAGGGTATTGTCTATATTTGGGAAACAATGCATTATCGTGGTGTTCAAAAAAGCAATCAACTGTTTCTGGATCAAGTACAGAAGAAGAGTATAGAAGTGTAGCTTATAAAACTGCTGAAATACTATGGATACAATCTATTCTAATTGAATTACAAGTAACATCAAATAGAAAGCTAACACTTTAGTGTGATAATATGAGCACTGTAGCACTATCAGGTTATCCAATTTTACATTCAAGAACAAAACACATGGAGACAGATATACACTTTGTTCGCGAGCAAGTCATGAGTGGGAAATTATGCATAAATCATGTACCTGCGACTTACCAAATAGCTGATGTACTTACTAAAGCATTATCGGCAAAGGGGTTTACCAGATTAAGAGCAAAGCTCAAAGTAATTGAAGGCGACTTACAACAACAAGAGGAAAAGCAAAGATCTGAAAACCATAGCGAAGGCAAACCTCCTGATATTTCATAGCAGCAAGGAAGAGCAACAAAACATCTTCCAAAGCAGCAAGGGGCAGCAACTAAAACACTTTATTTACCAACGAAAGAAAACTTGAGTACAAAAGCTTCCTGAAAGACTCTCAGTTTATATTAGAAGCAAAGACAAGCTTCAGATCTGTATTATGGAGCATAGATTTACTTAGATCGAAGCAAATTTGAAGTTGATTTTGAAGATATATGGTTGTCGCCATTATTGAGGAAGCTGGAAAAAACCCTATGTTTTGTTTACGGGGGAATCTTAATGTATAAACAAAACCAAATAGTGTATTTTTATCATGTTGTATGATATATGGGCTCAGCCCATATATTCTTTCATTTATTCACAAGCCCATACGTAACATATTATATATGGGTCTTGTAAACTTTTTAACATTGAATCATTTATTTTTCTAAAATAACAGTGAATCGTTCATTTTTCTGAAATAACAGGGAATCATTATATCTCCAAACATTTATCCATACTACAATACAGAATCAAAATCTTAATATTTTCGCTCGTGCTACGAACCTTACTATCACCGTGAAATCAACCTCCAGCACCTCATATTAAATCTCTATTTCGCAACCCAACCCTCAGTTGTCAACGTCGAGATCCCACCTTCGAACTGCAGTAGCTTCGAACCCTTCCATCACCATCGTGATAGTCAGCCCAATTCGATTTATCACGACATTCGATGACACCTCCAAATCCTGTCATGAACCCTAGCTTGCCATTTTCGACATCGATATCAGCAACTTCCGTTGCATGTAAAAATCCCCCTTCCCAATCAAAGGTCTCAGACTATGAAATGCGAAAATAAAAGTTTTTATTTTAATTGAGGAATGGAGGTAGGGTGATTTATGTCGGCCGTTTTTTTATTATTATCATTCAAAGTTTTTGATTCTAGAAATTAACTGTTTTGGGTTTTGAAGATAAAAAGGACTCGAGTATTCCTTCTTTCATTTCCTTCAGTTTGGATTTAAAAGGAAAGAGCCATTTTCGATTTTGGTATTTTTTTCTTTTAAAAATAAAGAAATGAGGGATGGTACCATGGATTATAAAGGAAATGAGGGAACACAACGTATAAGTGTTTTAAATGGATGTCGGTGAAGTACATGACAACATTAATGTAATCTGATTTTGTTATTAAATCGATTTGATTTCGAGCCTATACACAAATCACATATTTCAGGGTCCATTACTTGAAATTACCAACCGCTATTTTAACGTAACAACTGTCGTTTCTACGTTATAACGCTATTTTAAACTCAACAAAACTGATGTTGAAATTAATTTCGAACGTACATATAGAATACTCATATTAAATTGTAATAAGGTAATTTAAATTTATAAATAACCAAACCTTCGATAATAAATTATTATAATCATTTATAGTTAATACAATTTATATTGATTACCTGAATCGTTTCAATACAGTTTTAATCTTCGAATTCAATTATATTTCATATTACTATAATTCAATATATTCGATATTAAATCGAAATCGATTTTTAAATCGATAACTTAATATAAAAACTCATTTATATTATTAGCTCAATAGTAAATATTTAAAATTAATCCATAGAAATCCAGGTCATTACAGAATATTTTAATATTGAAGTTTCAATTATTGTTTTTCACTCATGCACTTATCTAGGGAGAGTTTTTTTATACGGGGAGCATTTAACTATGGGGAGTTTCAATATTCACTGTCAATACAAATAGGGGGGTTTCAATATTCACTGTCAAACACATTTGTTATATTCAAAATCTTATTTTATGTATATCATCATTAAAAGAGGAGATTTTTGTATGTAACAATTCTATGGTTTTTTTTTTAATGATAACAAACACACACATATATTATTATTATTATTATTATTATTATTATTAAATGTGTTCATAATTGCGCTATTCCACTACATCGCAGGAAGAATAAAATATTCATTTCTAAATAAAACATTACTGAAAAAGAATTTAAATATTCAAACAGTATTTTATTAAAATATAATATTTTATTTCTACATGTGAAAATTACATATTTATGACTCCACTATTTGTACATCTCACTGTAATTTTTTTTCACATTCAATTTCATATACGCAGTTCCTCACTGCAACACTCAGTTATACAGTCACTCTCATATACAGTGTTGCCTCACTACATTTCTCTCTGTCACTCAGTTATAGATGTTCTTACATTCACTAACACTCAATACTTGTCTTCATTTCTTCAGTCAGTTCAGTCTTCTGCTTACGTATCACAGAAGAACATATAGTAATTTGGAACAAAAATATTTTTAAATTCTAGTAGATACAATTTTATTTTTAAAATTTATTTGCCTTAGAATTTTGGTGTGTTTCTCATCATATTTCATGACTTGATCTAATTTATATGGACATTCATTTGTGTGTAGACAGCTTGTGATATTCACAGTGATTCACTGTAAATACCACAAGGTAGGCATATCTCTAGTGCACACACACACACACACACACATATATATATATATATATATATATATATATTCCACACATACATGTGTATGTATATACACATACATGTGGATGTATATACACATATTTTTATGTAGGGGCAATATGATCGAACATCAGTGTGTGTACATGAACCATGAATTTCAAGTGACAACATATATGGAGTGACACACATACATATACACACATATATATACACATACGTGTATATGTACATATATGTATACATGGATATACATGCACATATGCAAAACAAGTTTCATCATGTCAACATCAAACACATATGCTCAAGTCCGTATGAAGGCAAGCTCTTAACTTGGTCAAATATACTTCAAGCATCTCAAAATGGTGAAAGATTGGTTCAGACTGGGAATGAAAACTAAAAGTAACAAGTCACCAAGTTTTAGAATTGTGTATAAGCAAATTCAAATTGCAACAGCAACAAGCTTGGTTGCAAGTATTCAAGTACAATCAGGCTCAGAGAATAATGGCACATGTCGAACTAGGTCGAAAGAAAGACCAGCTTTCAAGTTCAAGCATATAGTGCAGAAATGATGGCACAGGACAATACTTATCACACAACAAAACAGTCCAGACAGTTTCAAATTCATGGCAGCATCAGAACAATGTGACTCAGTATTGCACAAAACGGTGTGCATGGAAAACACATACTTCAAGAGAATATGCAACATGGAGCAAAGCATTTAAAATGGTTCAGGAAGATCAGAACCATACACAAGTCCATCAAAGTTGGTATACACATACATAACCAATCATAATTTGTGCACAAAAGCATATACATATATTCAAACACTATAGTGAATGTGTATACATGTATCTACAGTGATTGCACACACACAACTTCATATTTTCCAAAGCATACAAGTCATTGCCACATAGGATAAGCATGCATGAACCATACATGAATTTGCAAATATATCTCATGCAAATGCATAAGTTAAGTACAGTATTGATACAGGCCAAATCAGAGTTCAAAACATGGCTCAAATGCAACTGCACATGAATCACTTACATGTACAAGCAAGAATTTCAAAATGACATGGTACAGTATCATGGTCAAGAAAATTCAAAATTTACAGCAAACAAATGACAGCATGGTCAAGGATGTTCACATGCAAAAATATACAGGAAGGAAAGAAAATTACTTAGATGGAAAGAGTTAATCTTGGCAACAACATTTCAACAAGCAACTTTGTACAGGAGGGATACATAAATGATCAATGGGAAAACAACATAATAATGGCAAGAAATTCATTCGAGTATTTCCATAAATGAACAGGTTATTCACGATCTTTAAATCTTTTCCAGAAATCTTATTGGGAAAACATTCAATTCGGCAAGAGGATAAATGGCAATGGACAAAGCATTTTTTGGCAAGAAATCAACTCACCATTCAATGCTTCCAGAAAAACAGAATATGGGTTTTCTAGAAATACTCAATAATTTTGGGCAAGAACTATTCACAATTTATTTCCAAAAGAAATTACAATAACATGTTTTGGCATGTTATTGTTTCTTGGAAATGTTTTTACACAGGTAAGAAAAATTTGTCAAGGTTTTAAGGCATTCCAAAAACCACGCAAGTATCACCAATCAAGTTTGGCAAGCTTTCCAGAAATCTGAATGTTTACATGGGGAAAGAAAACAATTCAGTATCTGATTCCAGAAATCACGCAAACAATTCAAGGCCAATTCATTTAGTCATGGCAACAAATTCAATCACACAGTCAAAAGCCGTGGATATCATCCCAAACCAAGGCAACCAAAATTGCGCAAATCAGATCAATCATTTTATGAAATCAGAGTTGAATTAGGATTTAATTATCCTATGTATTACACCATTTTATCATAGGTAGGTGTTTGCAAACAAATTACACAATTGAAACCAACTAATTAATTCGTTCGGCTTTCCTAAACAACAAGGGTTGTTGTAAGGGGTCGAACCCTAGGACCAAAATTATTTTACTAATAAATCCAATCAAGTTATTCCAAAGGTTTGATTGGTTGAAAATAACAGAAAATATATGAAAAAGCGAGTTTTTAATAATAAAAGGAAGCAATTAGGGAGCAATGACATAAACTCGATTAACATGAGTTAATAACCAAGCATATTAATACAGATCTAATTCATGTTTCTATCACAAACATGAATCAATGATAATTAGGTTTCTAGAAACAAATATGTGAATAACAACAAGTATAGCCTATGTACGAGTTAAGCCCTTAAACAACCATAGGCTATCAAGACAGATTTACTATTTTATTTCTAAAACCCTAAAATTAGATCTAAATCTGATAAGCATTAGATCGAACATGAATATACCCTTTGAAGGAGCATAGCTCTTAAACGACACAAAATATGAAGGTTCAGATCTAACCCATGGTTCAGATCTAGATCTATATACATGAAGTTCTAATCTCTTTGGCTATGTGATTCATATTGAATATAATCCAGCATCATCACCCCTACTTAAAGGAGATTAGCTGGGCATAGCTAAAGAAGAAGAGAAAAAGAAAATAAACAACATAAATAAAATACAATAAAAAGTAAAGAGAAAGGAAGAAGAATGATTTTATTCCAAGAGAAAGTTTACAGAATAAAACCTAATGTAATACTAAATGAACAAGATACAAATATATTTATAACTAATATGAAAAAGACTAATTGGCTGATTACACAATGTGGGGCTAAATATTTAGCCCAACTAACACATAAGCCAATGTGAATGCAGCTGTACAGTGAGAGGCCTTGCAAATGAGCTAATGTGAACGCAGTGGTCATGCTGTAGAGTGAGAGGCCTTGTAATTGAGCTAATGTGAATGCATCATGAGTATTTAGTGAGCCAAATCTACCTAACTGAACTCTATTTGCAACCGTTCTTTAAGCTTTAAACTCTTCAAGCTTTAGTAATTTCAAATTTCACTCTTTTTAAGCAAATTCTTCATGCTTTATCCATCAAATGCTTTAAACCATGCTTTTTATCAACAATCTGAAAGCACAGCTATAAATACACAATATCAGTTATTTTAAAGGGAAAACAAGATAAATAAGTAGATAAAATATACACATTTATGTGTATATTAAATACCCCCACACTTATCTTTTTATTCGTCCTCGAATAAACTAAACTAAGATATGTCACACTTTCGTAGGAAACATGATTGCATTTAGCATATGCAACAAGCCGTTAAACCCTTAGGTGCCCTGGTAGGACGAGTGTTGTCTCGTGAGGATTTTCAGCGGATACTACCCACAAAATCCAAAGCGTCTTATGTACGCAGATTAATCAAACAATATATTTAAGGTCTTTCACATTTCAAGGACTTTACCTAGTTTCACGATTTTGTCCCAAATTGTCCATCCCATTATTGGTGCAAAAATGAATAAAAAATTTCAAGCTGAATCATAATTCCTTGATAACACTGTATTGCCTTGAAGGTTAAGAGCGTGGTGTCAACCAAAGTTCTACACATCGACAATGTGCACCCAATCATTTATTCTTTTTTTTTTTTGAATAAATTTGCACCATTGTAACTGTAATATATTGGATGTGAGTTATGCATAAATGAAGGAGAATTTTGTAAGTTCTAAAAATATTATTGATAAGAGGGCAAGTGTATTAGTTGAACTTCAATCTACAAAATGTAAAGTAATACTAAGGCACATATGGATGTTTTGTTTCCTTTCCTCAACTGCAATCCTTGCTTCTAAGTACGGTATGCTGGATGTGGATGGAATGGAAATGAATGCTTAATAGTCAAGAATGATGGATGACTATTTTATTATGAGAGATTTTCTCTTCATTGCATTTTTTCTCTTTTTTTCTTTTTGCATGATGAATGATAAGTGGAGATGGAATGGAAAGATATCGCACTATTTCATTTGATCCTCCTCTACTACGCGAATCATAACCAACACTTCATGAAAGGAAAGTTTTGTGCCCTAGTTACTTTACTTCTATAACCCTAATTCAACACAGAAGTCTAGACTGATGTTATATAAAAAGACAAAAGGAATGATAAGCAAAGTTTCGTAAGATAGATAACCCATATAAAATAAAATGTGGTATATGGTTATTCTACCTTAAAACAAGTACGAAGTGGGTAATGTAATATTGGTATAAAAAATGATGTGTTTTTAACCTTTAAACAAAAGGCTCTTAAGTATACCAATATAAGAAAAACGTGTCGAAACATGAATGTAAATCGACTAAAACTTGGGTTTGAATAATGTGGGATATCGAAGAAGAATGCTATAATGAGTCACTTCTCCTTAATTGGGCCAAGTGGATTTTAGAACTTATGATTTTGAAATTTTGAGTGAGAAAAAATATTATGCATGAAAACGAACCAGAAAATCCAACAAATGTAGGTGCAAAATCATTATTCTTTGATTTTATTTTTATTTTTTTTTCACTTGCACATTCTAACATGTATAACAAGGGTTGACACGCTTACTCCAGAACACAACTAACGTCTACATAGTCTCAAGCTAGCATCTTAAAAGGACACATTACGACTCAATGAATAAATAATGTTCATTCCCATCACCCAACAATTCAACTTATCAAATAATAACCAAGGTGTTATTTATGAATTTAAGTTAGTCCTTGTTCAACGAATAACCTAGTTCATAAAATTTGATTGCTGATGTATCATAAATCCCCCCCCCCCACCACACACACACACTTGAGTGTGACTGCGTCCCCATAGTCATTAATCAGACATATCTCAGTGAAAGGGAAAAATTAAAAGAATATTTACATATGTACAAAAGAGGGTTAGTGCGTCTTACCGAATGTAATGTGGCTCGTGGAGGACCATGAGCTCTTCCTCTTAGTTGGGTATTGGTTCTAAGTAAGGTTTAAGAAGTTGACCATTGACCTTATAGGACGATCCATCGGTTGAATTCTCAATTTCTACAGCACCATGCGGAAAAACAGTCCGCACAGTGTAAAGTCCTGTCCATCTAAATTTTAACTTACCCGGAGATAAATGCAATCTTGAGTCATACAATAGAACTTTTTGACCTGGCATGAAAGTTTTACGTAAAATTGATTTATCATAGGAAAGATTTCATTTTGTCCTTATAAATTCGTTCATTTTCATAAGCATCATTTCGAATTTCATCAAGTCATTAAGTTAAAGCCTCTTAAGTTCACTTGCTTGCTCTAAGTCTAGATTTAAAGTTTTTATTGCCCATAATGCCCTATGTTCTAGTTCAACTGGCAAGTGACATGGCTTACCAAAAATCAACCGATAAGGGGACATACCCAAGTTTGTTTTGAAAGTGGTGCGGTAAGCCCGAAGAGCGTCGGTTAACTTTTAGGACCAATATTTACGATTTCAATCCACAGTTTTCTCAGGGATTTGTTTAAACAGCCTATTTGATACTTCAACTTGTCCACAAGTTTAAGATGGTAAGGAGTAGATAAATTGTGGGTTATTTAATACTTTCTCATGAGGGCTTCAAAAGAACGATTACAGAAGTGTGTTCCATTGTCGCTGTTTTTTTTGCGAGGTGTGCCAAACCTAGAAAAGATGTTCTCTTTTAAGAAATGCGCAACAATCTTGTTATCTTTTGTTTTGCATGGAACAGCTTTGACCCATTTAGAAACATAATATGCAGCTAAGAGAAGGTTCCCAAAAGAATTAAGGAAGGGTCCGATGAAGTCTATACCCCAAACATTAAAAATTCCGACCTCTAAAATGGGGTTTAGGGGCATCATATTTCGTTTACCAATTTTTCCAAAGAATTGACATCGCTCACAAGTTTTGCAAAATTCATAAGTGTCTTTGAAAAGGTTGGGCCACTAGAAACCAGATTGGAGAACCTTTTCGGATGTCTTTTTAGGACCGAAATGGCCACCACAAGCTTGGTCATAACAGAAAGAGAGGACACTGTGAATTTCAGTGTCGGGAACACATCTTCGGATGATTTGGTCAGGACAGTATTTGAAAAGATAAGGGTCGTCCCAGAAAATTGTTTCACCTAGGAAAAGAATTTTTGTTTATCCTGCTTGGACCAAAAAGAAGGAGTCTGCTTGGTGACTAAGTAGTTGACAATGTCAGCGAACCAAGGGTCGGTGAATAAATAAAAGAGTTATTCATCTAGAAAAATTTCATTGATCGGAAGAGAAGAAGACGGGGCATTTGGAAGACGAGACAAATAGTCAGCAATAACGTTGTCAGATCCTTTTTTATCCTTAATGGTAATGTCAAATTTTTGAAGTAGAAGGATCCAAAGAATGAGACGAGCCTTGGCATCCTTTTTTAGAGAAAAGGTATCTAAATGCGGAGTGATCGGTGTGAACAGTGATGTGTGAGCCAACTAGATAAGTTCTATCTAGAGCGAAAACAACTGCCCAGAGTTCTTTTTCAGTGGTCGTATAATTGATTTGAGCGTCACTCAAAGTCTTACTAGCGTAGTAAATGACATGAAGAATTTTATCGATTCATTGTTGTAAGACAGCGCCTACAGCGAAATTCGAGGTGTCACACATGATTTCAAAAGGCAGCTTCCAGTTGGGAGAACAGATGATCGGGGAAGAGACAAACTCATTTTTAAGATGCTCAAAAGATGAAATGAAATCAGAATTGAAGTCGAAAGGAACATCCTTACCAAGAAGACTAGTCAAAGGTCGAGTGATTTTGCTAAAATCCTTTATAAAGCGATGGTAAAAGCCAGCATAACCTAAAAAGGATCGGATGTCCTTAACATATTTGGGAATGGAAAGGTTAGAGATAACTTCGATTTTGGTTTTGTCTACTTCAATTACTTTATTAGAGATGATATGTCCTAGAACAATGCCATGTTTGACCATAAAGTGACATTTTCCCCAATTAAGAGTCAAGTGTTTATCTTTGCAACGGTTAAGATCAAGATCAAGGTGATGTAAACATTCAGTGTAAGAATCCCCGAAGATGGAAAAATCATCCATGAAAACTTCCAAAAATCGCTCGATCATATCAGAAAAAAATGTTAATCATATACCTCTGAAAGGTTGCAGGTGCATTACAAAGACCAAAAGGCATACGACGGTATGCAAATGTACCAAAGGGACAAGTGAAAGTGGTTTTCTCTTGCTCCTCAAGAGCGATAGGGATTTGATTATAGCCCGAGTACCCATCAAGGAAACAATAGTACTCATGACGGGCTAGTCGTTCTAACATTTGATAGATAAATGGCATAGGGAAATGATCCTTACGTGTTGCAGCGTTAAGTTTCTTATGGTCAATGCAAACATGCCAACCAGTCTGGGTATGGGTTGGGATAAGCTCGTTAGCTTCATTTTAGATCACGGTTATCCCTGATTGCTTAGGTACGACATGAGTCAGACTAACCCATTGACTATCGAAAATCGGGTAGATAATTGCGTTGTCAAGACATTTAAGGATTTCAGCACGAACTGCTTCTTTCATGATAGGGTTTAGTCGACACTGGGGATAATGAGTGGGTTTGGCATCAACTATAAGGTGGATTCGATGTTGAACTATCGAAGGACTAATCCCTTTAATATCAGCCATAGACCAACCAATTGTTTCTTTTTTTTTCTTAAGGATGGGAAGGAGCAATTGTTCCTGCTCTCTAGTAAGGTCAGAAGAGATAATAATAGGAAGAGTTTCATTATCTCCTAAGTAAGCGTACTTAAGATGACTGGGCAGCACTTTGAGTTCAGATTTTGGGTAGAACTCAACCGAAGAAATTAGTTGATGAATAGACTCAGTTGTGAGCGGCTCGACATGAAATGAATCAGAGACATTTTCGGGAATATCTTGAAATAAAGTTTCATAATTTAATTCAATTCCGTTGTTCAGATGATCGAGCTCAGGTTCATTGTCATGGACCGCATGGATTTTAGAAAACTGATCTATATAAGAGTTAGGAGAGTTCACTATTCGAAAGATGTTTAGATCGATAGTCATGTTACCAAAAGAAAGTTTCATAGACCCATTCCTGTAGTTGATAAGAGCATTAGAGGTTGCTAAGAAGGGTCGTCCTAAAATCAAAGGGATCTGGTTCGCAGGATTGTTTACCTGTTGAGTTTCTAGGACAATGAAGTCAACTGGAAAGATGAATTCGCCTACTTTGATTAGTACATCCTCAATTTCGTCCACAGGTTTCTTAATTGAACGGACGGCGAGCTGAAGGGTAACCTTAGTGCGCTTCAGTTCTCCTAATCCTAATTGGCGGTAGACAGAATATGGAAGCAAGTTAACACTAACACCTAAGTCTAGCAGGCACCTATCGATTTTCTTTTCCCCAATAGTACATGATATTGTGGGGCAGCCAGGATCTTTATATTTCGCTGGCATTTATTGGGACAATACTTCGCTTAGAGTTGCTGCTAGCTCACTTTCTTTGGTGCATGTGTATGACGTTTTTGAGTGCACAAGTCTTTTAGAAATTTCGCATATTGTGGAACTTTTTGTATAATATCTAAAAGAGGAATGTTCACTATAACTTGCTTAAATATTTCTAGGTTCTTTTCTAGTTGATCAGTCTTTTTCCTAGGTTGGAGTCTATGAAGAAATGGAGCAGACAACTCAGTAGGTTGGGCTTCTTGAGTATGAGGATGGTCCTTGTCAGAAATTGGCTCAATGTTCTAATTTGAGTTGATCGAATTTTTGGTAGGGTTTAGAAGATCGTCCGGTAAATCATTTGGGTTGACCACATGGTTGTCAACATTTTTGCCGGATCTAAGAGTCGTGATCGCATTCAGGTGACTAACATTTGAATCTTGAATGACGTGAATTTGGTTGGGGTTTGAATTTTGTCCTCTAGGGTTTTGGATGGGTTGACTTGGAAACGTACCCTTTTCCCTTTCACTTAATCTAGCATTAAGTTGAGACATTTGTTTTTGAAGTTCACACATTTGTTGATTCTTGTCTTGCATGTATGAGTGTAACGAGTTGTCTAACTTGTTTTGATTTTCAATACTTTGCTTAGTCATTTGCGCTAATAGTTGACTCACCTCAGTTAAATTCCTCTCAATCGTAGAAAGGCGTTTTTCATATTGGGGTGCAACTGTTTGATGGGGTTTTTGGAAAGGCGCTTGGTTTGAATTGTATTGATTTTGGCTAAAGAGAGGGTTCGAAGCATTGTTTGAAAATGCTTGATACGAAGGTCTATTCATCAGAGGGTTATTTGGACTATAAGAAAGATTTGGGTGGTTGTTGGGTCTACTGAAAGCATTCACTTGCTCAAGGGACTAGGGATAGTCATCAGCCATATGATCAGAGTTAAGACATATGTGATAGTATGGAGTTGAAGAAGTAGGATTTTTGGTAATGAAAGCAGTCGTTGCTGAACAATCAGTTGAAGTCATTTTGTGGAGAAGAGGAGTTTGTAGAGCTTATTGGTGCAAGCAGTTGCTTGTGCAGTGGGGATGCAGGGTTTGTGTAGGTTAATTGAAGTGGAGGGGGTATGACGTGATGATAGGGGGGAGATTGTGATTGACGAAGGAAATTGAGGAGGTTGGTTTTTGTACTGAGTAGTGGCGTAGATCTAGATCTTCATTGGAGGAGTGTTTACGATTTCTGGTTGATGAACGTGATGGTGCAATAGGGTATTTGTGCGTGAATGGTGATATTGGCAATTGACAGTAGCGCGATTGGATCTGGGTGAATTATTGGTGTTTGTGGAGTTGGTCTAAAGTGGATGAATGGTTAGAGTGAACTTTGCCAGTGGGTTGGTATGTAGAAGAAGGGGCCACGGCAATGAAGCAATTTGACAACAAGGAAATTGTAAAAGGTGCAAAGAAGAATTTGTTGTAGGAGATGAATGGTAAGGAAAACTATGAAAAAGAAAAGGAAATTTGTTTTTTTTTTCTATTGTAAAAAGAAAAAGAAAAATATGAGCAATAGAAAGAAATTTGACAACAAGGGAAAGATATCGAAGAAAATAATTGGAAAGAAATCAAAATTTCAGCAAGTAATTTTTTTTCTTATTTGGAAGATTACCATATCACTAAATAATACCAAATCATACCAATAAGGAATTTTCTCTATATACGAAACAAAATACAAAGAAAATAAAACTAACACGAATCGGTAAATAAAATATTTTTGTGTTTTCTTTAATTAAAAAAAGAAAATAAAACTACAACCCAAAGGACTTACTAATAAAAAATATTTTGATCCCCGGCAATGGCGCCAAAATTTATTTGTGAACAAATTAATCAATTGAAACCAACTAATTAATTCGTTCGGCTTTCCTAAACAACAAGGGTTATTGTAAGGGTGTTGAACTCTAGGACCAAAATTATTTACTAATAAATCCAATCGAGTTATTCCAAAGGTTTGATTGGTTGAAAATAACAGAAAATATATGAAAAAGCGAGTTTTTAATAATAAAAGAAAGCAATTAGGGAGTAATGACATAGCTAGATTAACATGACTTAATAACCAAGTAGATTAATACAGATCTAACTCATGTTTCTATCACAAACATGAATCAACGATAATTAGGTTTCTAGAAACAAATATGTAAATAACGACAACTATAGCCTGTGCAGGAGCTAAGCTCTTAAACAACCATAGGCTATCAGGACAGATTCACTATTTTATTTCTAAAATGCTAAAATTAGATCAAAATCTGATAAGCGTTAGCTCGAACACGAATATACCCTGTGAAGGAGAATAGCTCTTAAACGACGCAGAATATGAAGGTTCAGATCTAATCCTTGGTTCAGATCTAGATCTATATACATAAAATTCTAATCTCTTTGGCTATGTGATTCATATTGAATCTAATCCAGCGTCATCACCCCCTAACTAAAGGAGATTGGCTGGACATAGCTGAAGAAGAAGAGAAAAAGAAAATAAATAACATAAATAGAATACAATAAAAAGTAAAGAGAAAGGAAGAAGAATGATTTTATTCCAAGAGAAAGTTTACATAATAAAACCTAATGTAATTCTAAATGAACAAGATACAAGTGTATTTATAGCTGATATGACAAAGACTAATTGGCTAATTACACAATGTGGGACTAAAGATTTAGCCCAAATAACACATAAGCCAGCGTGAACGCGGCTGTAGCCTTGCAAATGAGCTAATGTGAACGCAGTGGTCATGCTGTAGAGTGAGAGACCTTGCAATTGAGTCAATGTGAATGCCTCATGAGTCTTTAGTGAGCCAAATCTACCTAACTGAACTCTATTTGCAACCGTTCTTCAAGCTTTAAACTCTTCAAGCTTTAGTAATTTCAAACTTCACTCCTTTTAAGCAAATTCTTCATGCTTTATACATCAAATGCTTTAAACCATGCTTTTTATGAACAATCTGAAAACACAGCTATAAATACACAATATCAGTTATTTTAAAGGGAAAACAAGATAAATAAGCGGACAAAATATAAACATTTGCGTGTATATTAACAGGGCATCGAAAACTACAACAGTTCGAGAGCAAGCAGAGAAAAATCGAATAAGAATTCTCACCAAGTTTTCAATCGCAAGAAGTTCCCAATAAATGACAAGCAAGAACAACGTCATTCGAAGATAATCAGAGGATAAATTTTCAGCAATTCGAAATAGTGATTTCGGATTCAAGAAACCCTAATTTATCAAAGTGGCTGACACTGTTTTGAGGACAAAAATTTTCGAAAGAAATTATGAAGGGAGGTCGGCTTATTTATTTTTAAGGACTTAAGGGTTTCTTTTGTTTTATTTTACATTATATTTTTATTTTATTTTGAACTGTCCATCTGTTTTCTAGTTTCTCTATAAAACTAGGAGATTTCTAGTGTTTATAAAAAAACTAGGGTTTACTAGCTACGGGTTTGTAACTAGGGGAAAATATGATTTCAGGGACAGAAACCAGTGCAAAGTTTTGAGCATAGGATTAGAACAGCAGCAGGTTTTGCGAGTGTACAAAACTGTATAGGCAGTTAGCGAGGGGTTCGCGAGTTTATAAGTTTTTGTATATGGGAGTCTGTTTAATTCTAGTAGAATCCTTGGGGAATGCAGCAATAGGCAGGATTTTTTGAAGCTGGGTAAAATCTTTGTGTCAATTACTTTCCGGACTTATTTACTCCTCTGTTATCTGTGTTGTGATTATTATTCTATGCAACGATTTGTTTTATATTCTCTATAAAATTCAATAAACTGTATTCACTTTCCCTCTAGGGTTAATCTAGATCTAACATTAGGGATTAAATCCTAATCACATATGTGTATACTTCAACTTAGCCATTTCTTCTTCGGATGGTTTTAATGTCGAGAATAAAGCATGTCTGTGGATTAAATCATAATCTCCGTAGATGTGTGAGTCGATGTAGCCATCCGGAAATCCTAAAACTAACAAATACATATCTTATTCTAAAGAAATGCAGAAACCCAAGGTGATCTAATCTAGATCAGCTGATGATGATCCCATGGTTGCTTAGGCTAGAATCATTCCCGTTCCAAGGATTAGGTGGTGGTAGTGTCGGTGTAGGCGCTGTCGGTTGCTTAACATATTCGGAAGGCTCTCTACATCCGATCCGCTCTACGAGTCACATAAGTGCATGCGGTCGTTGGTGGCATGACCTTCCATATCATGAAACATGCAGCGTAGCCCAGAACCCCGTTCCTTCTGAGTTGGCTCCCTCCTAGGAGAATTAGGCAAAGGAAGAGTACCTCGGACGTCGAGGTATATATCTAGTAATGAAGAATTAAACTTGGTATACTTGTCTTACTTGGGTTCTCTCCGGAATCACACATTTCTATCATTCTTCTCTGGGGACTTTCCATTGCCCTTATTCTTTCCAGAGTAGGATGGTCCTCCATATTAGCATCCTCTTGCCTCAAGAACCAACCAGCTTCAAAGTAGAATTCACTAAGGTCTCTTAGTAGGTCTCGCTGTAAAGAGATTTTGAAATCCATTTTATTCAAGATGCCTAAGGCAGCATCCATAAGTACCATGGGCGGTTCTGGTCGATCCACCAACGCCGCCGCTGTATTGAATCTCCCCAGATTTAAGCGTAGGGTTCGTCGGACCTCTGTTCGATAGAAGTAAGGGTCATGACGTTCTCTGACCAAGATATGTGGACCCTAAACTGCTCAATGAGCGGGAGACCAAAGAATTCGAGCTATTGATCGATTTGTACTCAAGCTACCGAAACCATATAGCAGCTATATCAGTAAATAACAGGGTGAAGCACTTAGCCGTGACGTTATCTGACTTCAATAGTACTTCCATTTGGCACATGTATCGCATTAGATGTACGGTATGATTGGTCCTATCATTGTATGCCTCCAAAAAAGGGAATTTGAAGTTAGGCGAATTACGTGAAATCCTGATGTACCATGAAATGGGGCTGCGGTTGACGTTATCCATGTCGTCTTGAGATGTGTAGCCCCTAGAAAAGCATCCAATCAAATCGTAAACCTATTTTTCATCTCCAAGAAGTTGCTGCCAATTACGCAATCCAGTGTTGGAGAATTTAACACGAAGTTCGGCAGATGGTGGAAGTATGTCTTGTGCATGCAGGTTCGGCTCAACTTTGTCCCCCAGGCCTCGAGTGGGTATGACCGAGCCGACCTGGGTCGGTATAGCCGAGCCGACCTAGGATATCATTCATAGTTCCTATCTCCGTGTTGCCCCCATCCGGGGCTACATATTACATTAGTGTTCCCCTCTATAGTATCACAAGTTGTAATGTCGAAACGCTGCTCAATGAGTGGAGGGCGATTGCCCCCGGTTGTGTCCGGGTCAGCATGGAGGGTAGGTCGTGCCGGGGGTTGCATAGATCCAGTCTGTGGTAAGATGTTTGGCCGAGCTGGAGCTTGGTCTGACCCGAGCGGTGGTGGCAGCGCTTCCCCAGCAATGCTAGTTTCAGGGAGGGATGTATGGTTGCTCAGCCATACATATCCGGGCAAAGAATCTATTTATCATCTCATGTTGCTTGCGAAGAAGCACATCTTGATGTTCCATCCTTGTCCTTAATTTCTTGAGCACATTTTCCATCTCTTCCCTTGTTAGATAAACAGAGGGATATCTGTGGGAGGAAGCCTCTTGGCTTGCCTCGTTGCCTGCTGCCTGCTGCCTGAGCTTGTGAAGACGCTCCCTCTTTCTTCTGCTTTACCATCTTAAATCCAAAGATGAGCTATCCAATTCCTTTCAAGTTAGAAATTGATGAAGGTGCATGCATACCCTCCCTACCTGGTGCGCCAAAATGTTGACGTCAAAAAGTGGAACTCTTGACAATCAACCCCAAAAGTGCGTAATCCACACACAAATCACAAAATGTTCTCATAGTTAATCACAGAATGCAATAATAATAATAAAAATAGAGAAAATGCAAGAGTTTTTATAATGGTTCAGCTTAATCCAAGCCTACGCCCACTTATAATCTTTGTTTATACTATCAATTACAGGCTATAGTAGTTTGTTTTTATAAGAAAGTTGAGAAAAAAGATGACTATACACAAAATCCTTGTGTTGACATGAAGTTCAGCCTTTCTGAGCTGCAATGTCCTTACTAGTCGAGCCGAACCAGAGAGTATTTAAGGAGAAGTCCTCTTTCCAATCTTCGGAATGAATATTTATATCAGTCCATCTGTCTCGGATCGGCATGCCACGTGGCGACCATCCATGGTCGGGTCGGCCACGTGTCGTGCATCCAACAGGTTGTGGAACCGGCCCCTCACGTGAGAAACAGTTATCCTCGGGGTGTGCAACACACGCGTCATTCGATTCGGATATCAAGGAGATAGAGTATGTCTAGGGTTGACCGAGTTTGCCATTATCGGGAACCGCTCCAGGATTCGGGTCCGTAGAGTTTGGTTCGGCATGGCCGATCCGATCCGAAAGTGTAAAGCTCGTGTGGAGGTAATGGTGCTTTATCGAACCGAAGTGCACCGATCCGAGTATGCCGACTCGGGGTCTTTCGACCCAGACATGGTTCGATCCGAGAATGAAGTGGACTGAGAGGATGGACCGAGCCGGCCCATGCCGAGCCGAGATGTTGATCGAGCTAGTACTTTAATAATGTCATATCTAAGTTTCAAAGAGCTTTAACACTTCAACCAAGTGAATTAATTTAGCGATAACTTATACTCATATCCTAAGCACTTCGCTTGATAGAAATTTGAGTTGTGACGGCCTTGCCAAGTCAACAACAAACAACTTGCTTGTAAAGAAAAAGGATATCTCGTATGACCACAACCATGCAAATTATGTTATGTTTATTTCTAATGAATATGGGATAAAACCCATAAAGTAAAAAAGACCAACTATGCGAAGTTCTTACCATTACTAAATTTCGTGTGTGTTAGACAATACAAACAAATTGGTAGGTTCGTAGTGGAGAATGAATTCCACATAAATAGCAAATCCAGGGGATACCTTTTGTATAGTATACCTCTATACGAATGTACCAAGGACCTACCACACTTATTATTCTAGTAGGACCAAACATCGACACAGGCCCGAACGTAATGCTCAGACCAAATATTAGATCACCCCAGTCATTGTCGACCTACACGAGTGCGCTCAACATAACCGTCATACTCAACATATAGAGAGTAGCAACCTAGAAAGATGATGAACATATCCTGATGAGCACTACCCACATAGCCTCATGGCATGCTCGGTTTCGTTGTTTCCGAGTAATGAGGCCCAAGGTAGAGTATACATTTTATATCAAATAGCACTTGCATTCAATGCGACATCGTCAATTATATCAACGCACCAACTGATTCCTATAAAAATACAACATTAGAGCTTGCCCATCTTGGAAAAAGGTGACAAGTATAAGAGTTTCCTTCGCTGCTAGCAGATGGATAAGGAACAATGTACGTTGTGCCTTGCCAAAACAATGTATGTTGTCTTTAGGATTGTGATATCAAACACTCGTCCGTACAAGTCGTCTAGGAATAAGACAAACCAAAGGTATTCTTTTACGATTCCTTCCAAGAATCACCCTAGGTTTAGAAAAAACAAGCCCTTGCATCATTTTTAGAATGCAAGGATTACGGCTATAATATAATCTTGGTAGCTGACTAGAGACAATAAACAAATAGTCCTTTTTGTTTCGAAGGTTTAACATCCATATCATAATCATAAGCATAAGGATACTTGCGTTTTTGAATGCATAAGCCAGTTCGAAGTGGTTTCGGATCCAGTTCTGACCTAGGTTCCTTAGAACCAATTACAACGATAGTTCAAAAGAGTAAATATTGATAGTCGAACATTTAACTATCAACCTAAGTACACAGTTAAGCACATACGCAATCGATAAGCCTTTTAATTAAAAATTAGTAATTAAAATCATTTCAGCAATCCATAACATCGAATCCTTGTACTTATCTAAATGAATAAGAATATTCACAGATCTATTATTTTCAATACTTGGAAACCATATTCTATGTATATCCTAATGGAATAAGCATATTCATAAATCATACTATTTCTTCTTCTTTTTGGCAAAGCCGTCCGGTTTTTAACGTGATCGCAAACACCTTTGATTAAAACCAATAATAAAAAATACAGTATATTACAGGTGATTGTGGTTGACAATCAGCTAATTCGGTTTTTAAGGTGGACCGTCCACCGCCTATGACATTTATTATGGGTCGTCCACACTATCTATACAAGATTACAGTTCAGGAGCTAGGGGTGTGTTCTTTGCAAGCGGAAACGGATAATTTCAGCGGAGTATTATAGCGGAGAATTGGAGTTAGCGGAGAATGCGTTTGGCGCGTCAAGCGGACTATTTAAGCGGAGAATGTTAACGGGGTGTTTAGTAGAATAGAAAAAATATAAATTACTTCAATTCAGTTCAAACCAACTCCATTACGTAGAGCACATTGATACGATCGCGACGCAAAAAACCGCGTCTCAATCGGATCTCATTTGCTCAAGTTATTAATTTTTAAAATCTATAAAACACTAAATTTAACACTAAAAACTTGATTAATACCTAATTAAATCAAACGGAAGTCCGTTGGAAGGTAACGCGAGGTTTTTGGTGCGGTGAGCAAATGGGTCTTTCTGTCCCGTTTGCTAGCTGACGCGTCCAACGCGTCTGACGCGTTGGACGCGTCAGTTTGCAAACGGAGAGAGAAAGGCGCAAAGAACAGGCCCTAGATAATGCACTAGACTACTATAGTTACATTTTCTTATTACCTAACTCTCCATGTAGGAAGAGTAATAATACATTTCATACTACAAGAAGTAGTGAATTACATCTGTATACAAAAGAAAACAGTGCATGACCGTTTGAATTAAAGCTTGAAGTATACAACACTTTCTTGACAAGACCACATAAGGACTACCCTAGTACGTAGAACCAAAACAGCAGCCTACCGCTTACATCTTGAGTTCCACACCAAAGTACAGAAGCTAGAGTGCACAGTTTCACATGGTATTCTGACATAGTGGACAAATAGAAGATAGCCATCAACGATGAAGGATCAAAAGAAAATCACCAATGGGACAGCGAATTCGAGAGCCTAAAGCTTCACCTGTTTCACTGTGTAATCGATGACCATACGCTGTTCCAGAATGCCAAACCAACAACTACCAGTAACATCCACCGAGAGGAGAAACGCTCAAAAGGGAGACACTATACTACAAGCAAGACAAGTAATTGTGTATGCACAAGCAGGCAAGACATCTCCAAAAACACGACATGGTTCACCGCCAAGGCGTCTCTATTATGCCATCGTGCTATGGAGATGACCCACCCATACATACACTAGACACATAGTTCTTACAGACAACACCAGAGAAAAAAAGGAGCACTGATCCAAATAAATTCATGTCTCAAAGCTACACATGAACAAAATGGTAACCTAACGCCTCGAAATAAACAGCTAATACCCAAAAATTCAAAACTAATAACCAGAACTACAAACAAGATGAGAACTTGTGAACATTGAATACCTAGTTAGCAAGCAGACCCATCAGTGACCTAAAATCGGGACGCGAAATCTACTAAATTAAAAGAGAGTTGATGCTCACCAGTAAGCTCCACGTAAGTAACTATTTCCCTTCCAGTAGCGTGACTATCAGTTGAATAATAGTTTCATCGAACCCGTAGTTGCCTGGAATAATCTCACATACTAGAAGGAACTGAAATCGGAGAGGGGTCCGTAGACATCTGGGATTTTGAGATGCGGTAGAGGAAATTAGGGGAAAGAGTAGCTCAGAGATTATTGCAACAACAAAAAAACTTAGATCTGGAGCAAAAGTACGATAATTTTTAAACACCACGCATAACAAAAACATGGATGGAAATTTGGGGAGACGAGAGAGTGGAGAGGATTTTGGAGGAGACAGGGAGAAGATTAGAAGAAAACGAAGGACCATGTCGCCATTTACAGTGTTTACATGAAAACGAAGCTCATTTTTTAAAGGGTGCGTCTATTAACACCCCGATAATTGCTCTTCACCCCCTGTTGATTAGAAAATAAAATATGCACCCTATGATTTTCTCTTCCCACCCCATTCAATCGAAAAATGCCCTTATTGCATTTTCATTCTCAATACTATTTTTCTAGTTCCAACTTGCAATTTTTTCTACTACTCTCCTCTTTAAAATTTTGTTTGAATTAATTAAAATTTGTAAACTGTTAACGTCTAGGTCTCAGAACACATAATGATACGCATCGCTAATTGTACTGTTTTTAAATTTTTAATCATTGTTTTATTTTTTTAATCATTATTTATAACTTCTGCATTTAATTTTTCTTTTTTTAATGCTCACATACAATGTTGATTTTAAAATTTTAAATTATTGTTTGCAATTTAGCCTTTAACATCCTATATGTATATGACTGATATTTTTCTTAATCACTGTACAACATGTCAACATTAGACAAGTTATATAATAAGTTGTTAAAGGGTAAATCCGGAAATAAAATTCTGAAATTCTAATTGGGGGGTGAAGAGTAAATCATGGGGTGCGAATAGCCAGACCCTTTTTTAAATAGGGTGCTCTTGCAAATCATATTACTTCCATTACATGAAAACATATTTCACACACTTATCTCAACAAAATAAGCGTATTATAAGCATATTTTTTGTATTTAGAAAATATTGTTATATACTTAAATCAAACCTACAATTATAGTTACAAAACATTTAAAGATCCAAACAATGCCAGGTACATTATTTAATATAGTTACCAAGACAATTGATATTAGGTATAAAGATGTAGAGTAATAAGACTGATTATACTCAATATAATTTTCGTATTCAAGATGTACTCTTCGTCGAATAATGGTGAAATCACCATCTGAATTCATGCAGATAGTATGAATTCCATCTCTGAAACTCAATACAAAGTTCAATCAGTAGATTCCATATCCTAGTTTTAAAATATATTTAGCTTTTGAAATGTTTCAAATCTCTTTTATAATCTTATATATTTCTTGCTTTCAAAAAAAATCTTATGGATTTCATTTATCGTAGATCAAATCATTTATAATTTCTATTTCAAATCTTTAAACTTTTTTAAAATTTATTGTAATTTCTCAAACATTTGAATTTGATTTATAAATTCATAAGGCATGTTTAATAAAGATCTGAAATCATTTATAAGTTGTTTATAAGTTCATAAGTCTATTTATTAAACTTATTTCAAACAGAATGGTCATTTTAATGTTTTAAAATTTAAATAAATTTAAACAATTCAACAAATTTTCTAACAAACAAAGCTTTGAGAACTGCTTATTAATAACATTACTAAAAGCCACCTACTAATGTACTTATGTCATAAGTAGCATACTGTCCAATTATAGACATTATAGTTCCCGATGTAGAAATGTTTGTACCCAAAATTATTTAGTCATTTAATTTTAAAATATTCCTAAAATGATGCATATAAAATTGTATTCTTATTGAGAATTGCACTATGGAATAATTTATATTTTACTATGGAAGCTTATTTTATATATTTCATGATAAAAGAGCGTACATGAGCATTTCACGAATATTATATTCAAGAAGAGCTGAAGATGCCCAAACAAATCCTCCCTAAGAGCATCTCTAATCCACATCTATGTATTGACCTACTACTAGCTAGAGAAATTGTGATATGCGATGTGAATTTGTCAATGAAAAACATCTAACTTGAATATAACATTTTCATAGACCAGATAAAACTGATGTGTCATCCGAATTACAATTAATGTGTGTAAGATGTTCTAACCATAGTTCCCATAATTATATGTGTTTTACTAGGTCGTGGTAAAATTGGTATAAAATTATATTGAAATAAAGGGCAAACACGAGGTGGAAATATTTATAAAGCTACACGAACATGAATGGCAATGGGGCGAGTTTCTTGTGCCCTAGACCCGCCTCAGACATTTTAGACCCTTCCCCAGACATGTCCCGTAGACCCAGTGCGGGTCTAAAATTTTCCCCTGTACCTGAAACCGGTGCAAGTCAGGGTAGACCTAACCCGCCCCACAACCCGATGAAATTGCGTTCTAATGTACACAAATTTATATACTTATATTTTTTATCATTAAACTATAAATTATATGCAAATAATAATGTGTTTACATCGATAAAATGTGTTGTAAAATATGTTTAAAACGTATGCATTTGTTATTGTATGATTATCATTGGTACAACTTAATACTATGAAAAATTTATAGTTTGTTGATTGAAAGAATATAGTATTCAAGTCCTAATCATGTATACCTAGGAAGATTAACAATTAAGCATTATACTTATAAAGTGTTTCAATGAAGATTCAATAATGCGGGTCAAGTTGGGGTAGATTGGCCGTGTCCCAGCCCGGACCCTGGACCCGAACTCCAAAAGCGAGTCGTGGGTCTAAACAAGTCAAAACAAGGGCGGTTCAATCGGGTTTGAAACCTAAACCGATCTCATTGTCATTCCTACACACCAAGTATTTAATCAAATAGAGAATGAAATGATTGATCAGTACTTCATATTCACGCTTTAATTAGTCATTATGCAAATAAGTTACATAAGTTACAAATTCTAAAGATAGAGAACCAAAACATTAATAGCATTAAAAACTCTCTTTAATTAGTTATTATGCAAATAAGCAACGTAAGCAACTGATTCTAGAGATAAAGAAATAGACATTAATATCATCAAAAACTCCCATCAAACTTAAGTAATTTCATCTTCATACCTAAAAATGCAAAAAAAAAACGTCATGACCTCTTGATAAAGACCTCTTCTTCTCTTTCATTATCTTCATAAAGACCTCTTGATTCAAGCTTATGGATTCTCACATGCAAATCTGCATTAGTGCCTCTTAAAGTCTCCACCGTCTGCTGTAAATTCTCCACGGTCTTCTTTAGTTCTTCCACTTTCGTCTTTTCTTCCTCGATTTCTCTTGCATATTTCTCATGTACTAATTAGTAATTTCAATTGCTCTTTCCTTTCCTCTTCAAACTTTGCTCGCATGAATTGTCCGTGCCTTCTGACAAGATTGATTGCTTTGTCTCTGACAATTGAATTGCCAAAGAATGAATCGATTTGTTCTAAAGTGAAATAATTAAGTTAATTACTTAGTTAATCAACCCAAATCATTGCTAAACATCGTTTTCTCCGATCTGACTTGATCGCTTCTGATCTGGTTTCAATTGGTGGGTGAACCATAAGAAAGAGAAAAGGTGGCGAGTGAAAGATATATCCGAAAAGACACTATCATGAAGCAGAGATTCTTAACAATGTCCCAATCAAAACAGATGGTTAAGTTGCAATGAACAGTTTCATACGTATCCTCCTACCACAAAATGATACGACGTACTGTAATGAAAGATCACCACCATTCTTAATAACTCTTCACCATTATAAAAATGACCGCATTATTCTCCCTCTCCACCCATAAATCACGGCACTACATCAACTACTATACTTACCTCAAGGCTCAAGCGAATTCCGTGACAAAGTTCCATGGATGCTTCTAACAACAGGTTCTGACCACTCTTTTACTTTAGTAGTTTGTAAAAAAATGATTCAAAACTAACAAAATTCTGTCATGCAGAAACCAAGAGATGAACATTGACGATTCTTCATCTACAAACGTTAACCTCAACCAAGGTAATTTCAAATTATACTTACATTTTATGTATACCACAATATTTCGTTTATGCATATGTATCAACAATTGAATAATTGCTTTGCATTTCATCATCAGAGCTAGGGAATGGGCAAGAATATTTCACTGCAGAACAAATCGATAGGTTCTTCAGCAATTCAGTTGTGAGTGACGAAATAATCAATCTTGTCAGAAGACACGAACAATCCGTGCGAGCAAATATTGAAGAGGAAAGAAAAGAACAATTGAAATTAATACGCGAGACATATGCAAGAGAGATTGGGGAAGGGAAGAAGCAAGTGGAAGAACTGAAGAAGACTCTGGAGAATCTACAGCTGACGGTCGAGAATTTGAAAAGCACTAATGCAGATTTGCACGTGAGAATTCGTGAGCTTGAGTCAAGAGTCCGCCATTATGAAGATAATGAAAGAGAAGAGGAGGACGGAGATTGATATGTCTTTGAAGTAATTGTAGAGTGAAATGTTGCATTATGCACTGTGCTATTATCCTTTTGATGTTTTTACATTTTTAGATATGGAAGATGAAATGTAACATGTTGCTTATGTTGCCTATTTGCGTATGACTAAAGCATTAATATGAACTATGAAATACTGATCCATAGGTACGCATGTTTCGAAATTAGCTTCATTTGCTAACTTCGTTTGGCTTCCCTCATGTTTGATGCAATTCCATTTTGTTAATGTACTTTGATCAAAAAAAAATGTTAATCTAGAACTTCGGATCAGATAACAAAAAAATTACTAATGTTAAGTCCTTTTAATTTATGTGACTTGCCATGTAGATTTTAAATGACAATAAACACTCCTAAACTGTAATGTCTACGACTAGACACTATGTCATAAGTGATTGCGCTATGTAGAATGAAAATTCGCTATGTTTAAATTTAATTTTAATACATTATTTGTATTTAAAATGGTTGCCCTGGGTAGAATTTTACAAATAAGTTTGAGTTACAAATTTGAAGCTATAACCAGAGCTATCATAAGCAGACCGCGAACGGTAGTGATTTATGGTTGAAAGTTTTGATAGTTCGACCGGTTGAACCGTTAGAACCGCACTGACCAGCAATAAGAAGTGTACAAATTAGCTATGTACTGATTACAAGTTATATAAAAAAAAGGCTGCAATAGGATTATGAGTATATGCAAATAACGTACACAGTAAATTGCCAATTTATACAAATTTGTTTTTGAAATCAATGGAAACTGGACTTATTTGAATTTGTAGTTTTTTTAGCAGTTTTTTTATGCTAGATGAAACATAGTTGTGAAGACCGAACTGCAAGTCAAACCGTGATAGTGCAAGATCTAAGACTCTCGTGGTTCAACCTGTCAGACCGTGAGAACCACGCTTATAGTTTATTTTTATTTTTCTGATTTAAACGCAAAATTATTTTAAATACGACTAAAATTTAACCAATTATGACAAGTCCCTTGTCCAAACTGATTAGGACACTTTGACATGATGCAAGATGTCATGTGTTTGATTTTCGTCATTAGTTCAACAATATTTCGTAAAATATACATAATAATGAATCATGTCATCCAAAATATAATGAAAATTAGTATGAAATTATTTCTTAAATTTATTATATGAAAAAATAAAGAGTAAAACGGTTATTTTTTCTCAAATTTGAAGAACCGTGATGTTTAAAGATGTCGGTGTAGCGGTTTTTAAAGGATTTTAAGGTAAAACCGCTAGTCTGTGCATGTGCAAGGTTATTTCGTTTCCAAAGTCATGACGCTCTAAGGTCGAAGTTTAACCGCGGTCGGACTAAGACTGGGTTGGGTTATTAAAACAGTTATATGAAGTCTCACATCCTTGTAAACCAGTAGCTTTACTCCACTCTATCGCTATAAATAAGTGTGCATAGCTAAAGCAATGATTGTACCATAGTACAAGCATAAGGCTTTTGCTTTTGGAAGCGTGGCCTAGTAAATTAAAGTTTTTCTTGGTTTTCATTAATAAACCTAATGTTTGATTATTTTGCACTGTGGCTTCCAAAGGCTATATGGCTCAATGCATGTGGCAGTCTATTAGGCCTTTCGGCCCGATTACACAATGGTCCATGGTTTTTCTGATTAGATCGTCGGCTTGGTCCAGTCCTGATAACGATGGTTATAACGACATTTGGAAAGAAAAAAAATATAAAAATATAGTTTCAATCTCCGCGATTCACAATTAATAATGTGATCTTCATAACAATGGTTATAACTACACATGAAAAAACCAATTATGCGAAGTTGTTACGATTACTAAATTTCGCTTGTGTTAGACACTACAAACAAATTGGTAGGTTCATAGTGGAGAATGAATTCCATATAAATAGCAAAGCCAGGGGAAACCTTCCATATAGTATACCTCTATACGAATGTACCAAGGACCTACCACCCTTTGTTATTCTAGTAGGATAAAACAACGACATAGGCCCGAACGTAATGCTCAGACCAAATATGAGATCACCCCAGCCATTCTCGACCTACACGAGTGCGCCCAACATAACCGTCATACTCGATGTATAGAGAGTAGCAACCTAGAAAGATGATGAACATATCTTAATGAGCACTACCCACATAGCCTCATGACATGCTCGGTTTCGCTATTTCGAAGTAATAAGGTCCAAGGTAAAGTATACATTTTATATCAAATAGCGCATGCATTCAATGCGACTTCGTCAATTATATCAACACATCAATTGATTCCCATAAAATACAACATTCGAGCTTGCATGTCTTGGGAAAAGGTGATAAGTATAAGGGTTTCCTTTGCTGCCAACATACAGATAAGGAACAATGTACGTTGTGCCTTGCCAAGACAATGTCCGTTGTCTTTAGGGATGAGATATCAAACACTCGTCCATACAAGTCGTCTAGGAATAAGACAAACCGAAGGTATTCTTTTACCATTCCTTCCAAGAACCATCCTAGGTTTAGAAAAAATAAGTCCTTGCATCATTTTTAGAATGCAAGGATCACGGCTATAATATAATTTTGGCAGCTGACTAGAGACAATAAACAAATAGTCCTTTTTGTTTCGAAGGTCTAACATCCATATCATAATCATAAGCATAAGGATACTTGATTTTTTGAACACATTAGCCAGTTCGAAGTGGTTTCAGATCCAGTTCCGACCTCGGTTTCTTTGAACCAATTACAACGATAGTTCAAAAGGGTAAATATTGATAGTCGAACATTTAACTATAAACCACAAGTGCACAGTTAAGCACATATGCAATTGATAAGCCTTTAAATTAAAAATTAGTAATTAAAATCATTTCAACAATCTGTAAAATCGAATCCTTGTACATATCTCAAGGAATAAGCATATTCACAAATCTATTATTTTCAATACTTGGAAACCATATCCTACAGATATTCCAATGGAATAAGCATATCCCTAAATCATACTATTTCTTTTTTTGGCGAAGCCATCCGGTTTTTAAGGTGATCGAGAAAACCTTTGATTATAATGAATAACAAAAAATACAGTATAGTGCAAGTGACTGTGGTTGAAAATCAGCTAATTCAGTTTTTAAGGTGGACCGTCCACCGCCTATGACATTTATTGTGGGTCGTTTACACTATCTATACAAGATTACAGTTCAGGAGCTAGATAATGCACTAGACCACTATAGTTACATTTTCTTATAACCTAACTCTCCACACAGGAAGAGTAATAATACATTTCATACTACAAAAAGTAGTGAATTACATCTTTATTCAAAAGAAAACAGTACAAGACCATTTGAATTAAAGCTTAAAGTATACAACACTTTCTTGACAAGACCACATAAGGACTACCTATTATGTAGAACCAAAACAGTAGCCTACCGCTTACATCTTGAGCTCTACACTGAAGTACAGAAGCTAGCATGCACAGTTTCACATGGTATTCTGACATAGTGGACAGACTGAGGATAGCCATCAGCGAGGAAGGATCAAAAGAAAATCACCAATGGGACAGTGAATTCGAGAGCCTAAAGCTTCACTTGTTTCACTGTGTAATTGATGACCATACATTGTTCTAGAATGCTAAAACAACAACTACCAATAACACCCACCGAGAGGAGAAACACTCAAAAGGGAGACACTGTACTGCAAGCAAGACAAGTCACTGTGTATGCACAAGCAAGCAAGACATCTCCAAAAACACAATGACATGGTTCACCGCCGAGGCCCTCGTATTATGCCATCGTGATATGGAGAAGACCCACCTATACATACACTAGACATGTAGTTCTTACAAACAACGCAGAGAAAAAAGGAGCAACAATTCAAGTAAATTCATGTTTCAAAGCTACACATGAAAGAAACGGTAACCTAACACCTCAAAATAAATAGCAAATAGAGAACTTGTGAACATTAAATACCTAGTTAGCAAGAAGACCCATCAATGACCTAAAATCAAGATGGGAAATCTACAAAATTAAAAGAGACTTGATGCTCATCAGTCAGCTCCACATAAGTGACTATTTCCCTTCCAGTTGTGTGACTATCAATTGAATAACAGCTTCATGGAACCCATAGTTGCCTGGATTAATCTCACATAGTGGAAGGAACTGAAATCAGAGAGGGATCCGTAGAGATCTGGGATTTTGAGATGCAGTAGAGGAAATTAGGGGAAAGAGTTGCTCAGAGAAGATTGCAACAACAACAAAACTTAGATCTGGAGCGAAAGTACGGTAATCAGTCAACACCACGCAAAACAAAAACATGGATTGAAATTTGTTAAGATGAGAGAGTGGAGAGGATTTTGGAGGAGAGAGGGAGAAGATTAGAAGAAAACGAAGGACCTTGTCACCATTTACCGTGTTTACATGAAAGCAAAGCTCATTTTTTAAATGGGGCGCTCTTACAAATCATATATTTCCATTACATAAGAACATATTTCACACACTTATCTCAACGAAATAAGCGTATTATCAAGCATATTTTTTGTATTTAGAAAACATTTTTATATACTTTACTCAAATGTACAAATATAGTTACAAAACATATAAAGGTTCGATGTAACGACACGGGTTTCACCCGACCTTAATCGATCGCAAAATCGACCAAGACCATTCAAAATCCGCACACGTTAACTTTGGGAATACAACAACATCAGAACAACAACAACAAACTTTTATAAAAATTTCAATAATGTTACATCAAAGTACAGAATATATCAGAGTACACCGAAATTAAAATACAGCGGAAGAAATTTTTACAATACATTTAATACAATACAGTGCAGCGGAAATAAAATAGATACAGCGGAAGACAACTATGCTCTGGACACAGCTTTAAGCTTCAATCCAGAATCCTGCTCAAGAAGTGAATCTCTGCAAAAAACTACTCGACTGCCCGTGTGGAAAAAGAGGGCACCCGAGTTTGCAAAGGTGGAAACAAACAACGGGTCGGTCATGGGACTGGTGTGAGAATTCTTAACTAATTTCACTAATAACAATAAGACAAATCCAAGGACCACGCCGCTAATGCGGAATGGGTTTACTCCAATGGATTGTCGTGCAAAAATTAAAGTAAATCGTTAAACAACGCAATGCTTTTTGGAAAAATGAAACCATCGTAAGACCCAAGTCCCATCACACAATGCAACGCAAACCCGAGGATAGGGTTTTACCTTATAATGGTCAAAAATGCTTGATATGATAAAAACGAATTTGATATTATTATTAGTGTGTATATGTTACAAAAACATTTCAATAAATGTATCAATCCTAGGACACATAGATACCATAATACTATGCTTCCATACTAGTAATACAATCAAAACCGCATGAGGTCGTATTGGAAATTGGGTTTCCATCATGAGTCAAGGCTAGGGAGGAGCTCCTTACCGATTCGAGACACTCTAGCTAATGTCTCAGGATTCCCCGCAGTGAACCCTTGGATAGCTGCAGGGCCAGTCCACACATACAGCTTCATGGATTAGTTATTACTGAACACGCGTTTCCCGATCTTATAGGACCTATCATCCGAGGCGCGCCACATTCCATCATCCACATAAGTAAATATCAGCCAGTTTAAGCACTGACACCACTTTTAGCTAGAAAGAAACGTGCTGCCTGTTTTAGACTCAACCGGGTTGTGAGGCTCGCGAAGTAACGTTATAACCACAAGGCCTGCTTTTCAACAAAGCCTTGATCATTTTCATCTTAGCGTGCCACGTTGACAATTCACACCATGCGATTGATAACTATTAATACACAACCTCTTAGGGTGTTGAGCAAGAGAATAAATTCTCCGCCACCAACGGTTGTATATTAATAGAAATCAATTTACATAGAACAAAATTCAACGTCATACCCACATTCCATTTATAAACTTATGCTCTGGGTCTGAGCGAAAGCCAAATCCGTACAAATCAACGCTACATCCGGATAACTACCAACTTAGCCCCGTCTTGGGAGCAAATCAATCAAGGGCCTCAACACTAGTTACCCATTCGGTGTGAAGATCGTCGGTCTTCAATCGCCGTCTTCAATTCTTCGAACGTCGTATCATTATTTGGAATGAGAGTAAACTTGGACTTTCCAAATAACTCTCGCATATATAAATTTGAAAACCATTTCATATCGTTGTTAATAATTTATAACGATCTATCGCTATTTTTACTTTACATACACATCCTAAACATAACAATGTATATTTTCCTCTTCCATTTTTCAATTTACACCAAATGTATATTTGGTTTCATATTTCTTTCTAATGAAAATCCATTCTTTAGAAATGTAAATTTCTAATCTTATTATTTACATTGAAAATTGTAAATTCCTATTCCTATACTATTTACATTGAGAAAGGTAAACTTATACTTCAATGTATTATTATATTGAAAATGTAACTCTTATTTCATATTCTATTTACATTGGAAAATGTAAATTCCTAATCATTCTTTTGTTTACATTGAAAAATGTAAATTCTTTTATTTGCATATAAAAAAATAAATCTATTTCATCCTTATTTACATTGAAAAATGTAAGTTTCTATATTTTTCTAATTACATATAAAAATGTAACTTTTTATTTTCCTTTTATTTATATTGAAAAATGTAACTTCTTTTTACCGCCTCTAAAATGACGATAAAAATATATAATTTTTATTCTATTCTTTTATCGCATCAAAAGTGACAATAAAAATATACATTTCATTTTTATTATTTTTTATTCACATTAAAAATGTAAGTTATTTCTATAATCTAATTACATTAAGAATGTAAACTTCTTTTACTTAATTACATAAAAAAATGAAATTTTCTTCTAATTCCCATTTACATTAAGAAAAAGTAAAACTTTTCTAATCCTTATCTTATTACATTAAAAATGTAACGTTCTTTTATAACAAACTTGGAGGTAAAAATATTTATTTCATTATTAATACATAACGATGTGAAAATAACGTCAATTTCTAATTTATCCATTTATATTTTAATATGGGTCAGAACTCTCACATTAGGCCTGAATATTGTGGATGCTGAATAGGCCGGTCGGTTCCGGGCAGACTTCCACCACAAGTTGGGCTTAACCTCGTGTCTTGGCCCAATTTGTATTTGCGCACTTGGACCTCTCACATTAGGCTCAACATTTGTGGCTGCTGGATATGCCGGTCGGGTCCGGTCAGACTTCCACCACAAATGTGACATAACCTCGTGTCCAAGTACAATTTTAATTAATAATTATAGTTGTTCTACTAAAAATATTATTTTAAACTATTTCTCATTTCAAAATATCTTAATTTTGGAATATTCCATATTTCCAAAATAACTTGATTTCAAATACTATAACTTACCTGTTCAAATCTTAATAAAACTTGGGACTTTCTCAATTATTATATTAATAACAATGTACCTTTCAAAATGTCTAATTCTGAATCTAATCTTTTTATCTTAGCATATTGACAGTAAAGATGGAATCTTTTTAATTGGATCCCTTTCTATTTATGACTCATGCTTCATTTACGTTAAAAATGCAAATTCTTATGTTAACAAAATTCCATTCTTCCTTATATGCTTTAATGAATTCCCTTTTTAACATAAAATTGTGATTTTCTAATATTTACATTTCTAACACAAAAATGTGATTAATCATTACAGAGAAAATTTCCATCTTTTTAAATTACATAAAAAGGTGATTTTGATTCCATTGTCAAATTTGCTCTTTTTACTTATGCTTTAATTACATATAGAATGCAAAAAAAAATTTGTCTTTTAATGTAAATTCTTATTCTTTAATTACATATAATGTGATTGTCTTTCTTTGTAATCTTGATTACATAAAAACGTAAATTTCGTTACATGGCAGAATCATATCATAATTGATTACATAAAAATGTAAATTTCGTTAAAACGTCACAATCATATCTTAATTGAATACATAAAAATGTAAATTTCGATTCAATGTCACAATTCTTTTTTCTTATTATATTTACATAAAAATTGTAAATTCTATTTCAAGGTTGAATTCATTTTTTTTATGACATTGAAAGCGTAATTATTTATTCATTTTAAATTACATTAATAAAAAATGTAATTTTTTTACATGTCAATCCATTCTTTTTATTTACATATAAAAATGTAAATTTCAATCCATCGCAATTTCCTACTTTATTTTTCAAAAAAAAAATGTAATTTTAATCCATATGCAAAATCTCATTCTAATTTACATTATAAAAATGTAATTTTTAATTACAATGCAAAATCTACTTTTTGTTTACATCAAAAAAATGTAAATTTTCTATACTATGCTAGTTCTCATTTTTATTTACATATAAAAATGTAAATTTCCTTTACTATGCTAATTCTCATTTTTATTTACATATGAAATGTAAATTTCCTTTACTATGCTAATTCTCATTTTTATTTACATATAAAAATGTAAATTTTCTTTACTATGCTAATTCTCATTTTTTTTTACATATAAAAATGTAAATTTCCTTTACTATCAATATAAATTGTCATTCTAAAAAAAATGATTTTTATTCGCATCATAAATTTCATGTTCTATAATTACATATAAAATGAAATTTTATTCGCATCATAAATTTCATATTCTTACTATTTCTAATTTAAACAATTGCAAATTTTGAATGCAACAAAACTAAAGGAACCAATCGTATATGTTTATATATAAATCTCAATAATAAGATTTTGATCGCATTAACAAATCTACAATAATAGAGCTGAAACAAGAGAACAATAACCACCCAACATCAGATCTAAATGATGGATCTGGAATCATACATACATGCAAACCATCATTCATAATATTATCACATTTCAGATTTACTTCATTCTCTATTCAACCATTAAATAACGATTAATAATTTAATTTAATAAATTATTTAAAATAGAATCTCACCTTGATATTGCACCAATCTACAATCAACAGAGAGTCAGAAAATTTTCCAATCAATTTCAGCAAAGTCTATTCGTCGTTACGGTTCCGTCGGATCTGAAATTTTCAGATTCGGAGTTTGTATGAATTAACTATAAATATTTAAATTAACAATTGCTTTTCACAGCTGCCGCTGTAACGGACAAAAGCGTGGCAAAATCTGAAATTGTTCATACCTTAAGTTCTTAGTTTGTTCAAAATTTTGATTCAATATTTCTCTCTCTGTAGTTGATGGTTTTGCGAACGGTTTATGGCAAAACGACCGGCTACGAGAGATCTACAAGCTCAGAAAATAGGGTGGTGGCAAATGAAAGGTGCGGTTTGGGTGCAAAGGCCGCGGGTTGGTGGTGCTCGTTCTTCGCCTACGATCGATGAAAATGGATGAAACTTGTTGGAGATTAAAGAGAGTGAGAAGAGCTTCAAAAAGTTGCACTACGGCCTAAGCTAATTCTTTGTGGATTGGGAGAATTTGGAAAGGGAAAATTTTCAGCCATGGGTTTGTGCATGCAACTGTAGAACGACGGGGAAGAAGAAAGCCCGTACTTTACTTCTTATTTATATTATCATTTAATTAGGTTATTATCTAATTATCCAACAAAGGTCCGTTTACCCACTTACCCCGTTTTCAGCCCAAGGACTGTGTTTCCTAGCTAAAACCCCTATTCCGGACCCATCTAATTATGTCCCGCGGGCCCAAAAGGTCATCTCAGCCTCCGTTTTTCAGATTTAAAATTATTCTTCTATTTTAAAATTCAAACGTATATAAAAATTCACCGGGGCCACAATTTAACTTTAAGAATTCACGAAAAAATATTTTTGGCTATGTTTTGACGATACGAATCCAACAAAATTATTTTCGTTGAATTCTGAGCCTATTTGAAAAATGACTATTTTCAAATCGGTTAAAATTGACCGAAATTGACAAAACTGAAATCTTTTTGCCACGGCCACAAATTAATTCTAAAAATTATGAAAAATTAAACTTAACTATATTTTGACATTCCGAATCCAACAAAAGTGGTTTCGTCGAAAACAGAGGTCGTTTGAAAAATGACTATTTTTAAGGGCTATATATTAAATATCAAAAATACATTTTAAATAAATAATTTTTGAAACTCGAAATATATAAGTGTTTACTGTTTTTCAATGCAGAAACGGCATTTAGAACTCAATGGAAGTGGTTTCGAGTCCAAATTCCTTTGTATGCAAAAAGTAGTGTTTTTGACCTTTGTAAATTTCCTAGCGACCTTTCTAAATTTTAATTTGGGCATAACTTTTTATTCCCGCTATGAAATTTCAATTTTTCAGATTCGTTAGAAATATATTTTTAAATAGATTACAATATTTTTGGTTTCACTAAAATCCGTTAAATCATCTTGTACGATCAGTCAAAGTTCAAGTTTGACTTTTCAAACTACCGCGTTATTTGTAACTCTTTTTATAATTAAAATTAAATTATTCCTTCTAACTTCGATTTAAATCAATTTTCAATCATTACTATTCTAAATAAATTATTTTAAATATCAAAAACTCATTAAAATTAGTTAAAATAAATTTTTAAATTTACCCAAAATTCAGGGTTGTTACACTCTCCCCCACTTAAAAACTTTTCGTCCTCGAAAAGAAACGAAGCTAAAGTTGTTTAAGTATCCTATCTCATCTTTCATTCTTTAATTCGTTTCTATAATTTTATTAATTGAACTAATAATTACACTACACAACCATCAATCAATTAGGTTATTAACTTTTAAAATATATAACTTTTGTATATTCAAAAATCATATTTTCTAGAATAGATTATAATTACAAATACGTATATTATAAGCTTGTTACTCTCAACTCATTCTAGGGCATTACTAACCCCATCTCTAATGAGTTTTCTCATTCTAGGATACTGCTGATCCTATCTCTAATGAGTATTCTTATTGGATATTACTAATCCAATCTCTGATGAGTCTTTTGTTCAGTTCTAACGAGTTGTACCCCAAAGATTTGAGCTAACCAAAGCTCTGATACCTACTATAACGACACGGGTTTCGCCCGACCTTAATCGATCGCAAAATCGACCAAGACCGCTCAAAATCCGCACACGTTAACGTTGGGAATACAACAACATCAGAACAATAACAGCAGACTATTATAAACATTTCAATAATGTTACATCAGAGTACAGATTATATCAGAGTACATCGAAATTAAAATACAGCGGAAGAAAATTTTACAATAAATTTAATACAATACAGTGCAACGGAAATAAAATAGATACAGCGGAAGACAACTATGCTCTGGACACAGCTTTAAGCTTCAATCCAGAATCCTGCTCAAGAAGTAAAAATCTGCAAAAAGCTACTCGACTGCCCGTGTGGAAAAAGAGGGCACCCGAGTTTGCAAAGGTGGAAACAAACAACGGTTCAGTCATGGGACTGGTGTGAGAATTCTTAACTAATTTCACTAATAACAATAAGACAAATCCAAGGACCACGTCGCTAATGCGGAACGGGTTTACTCCAATGGATTGTCATGCATAAATTAAAGTAAATCATTAAACAACGCAATGCTTTTTGGAAAAATGAAACCATCATAAGACCCAAGTCCCATCACACAATGCAACGCAAACCGGAGGATAGGGTTTTACCTTATAATGGTTAAAAATGCTTGATACGATAAAAACGAATTTGATATTATTAGTGTGTATAAGATTCAAAAACATTTCAAAGTAAATGTATCAATCCTAGGACACATAGATACCATAATACTATGCTTCCATACTAGTAATACAATCAAAACCGCATGAGGTCGTATTGGAAATTGGGTTTCCATCATGAGTCAAGGCAAGGGAGGAGCTCCTTACCGATTCGAGACACTCTAGCTATTGTCTCAGGATCCCCCACAGTGAACCCTTGGATAGCTGCAGGGCCGGTCCAAGCATACAGCTTCGTGGATTAGTTATTCCTGAACACACGTTTCCCGATCCTATAGGACCTATCATCCGAGGCGCGCCACATTCCATCATTCACATAAGTAAACATCAGCCAGTTTAAGCACCGACACCACTTTTAGCTAGAAAGAAACGTGCTGCTGTCCCTGCGTTTCCTTCTCCTATTTTAGACTCAACCGGGTTGTGAGGCTCGCGAAGTAACGTTATAACCACAAGGCATGCTTTTCAACAAAGCCTTGATCATTTTCATCTTAGCGTGCCACGTTGATAATTCACACCATGCGATTGATAACTATTAATACACAACCTCTAAGGGTGTTGAGCAAGAGAATAAATTCTCCGCCACCAACGGTTGTATATTAATAGAAATCAATTTACATAGAACAAAATTCAACGTCAGACCCACATTCCATTTATAAACTTATGCTCTGGGTCTGAGCGAAAGCCAAATCCGTTCAAATCAACGCTACGTCCGGATAACTACCATCATAGCCCCGTCTTGGGAGCAAATCAATCAAGGGCCTCAACACTAGTTACCCATTCGATGTGAAGATCGTCGGTCTTCAATCATGTCTTCAATTCTTCGAACGTCGTATCATTATTTGGAATGAGAGTAAACTTGGACTTTCCAAATAACTCTCGCATATATAAATTTGAAAACCATTTCATATCGTTGTTAATAATTTATAACGATATATCGCTATTTTTACTTTACATACACATCCTAAACATAACAATGTATATTTTCCTCTTTCATTTTTCAATTTACACCAAATGTATATTTGGTTTCATATTTCTTTCTAATGAAAATCCATTCATTAGAAATGTAAATTTCTAATCTTATTATTTACATTGAAAATTGTAAATTCCTATTCCTATACTATTTACATTGAGAAATGTAAACTTATACTTCAATGTATTATTATATTGAAAATGTAACTTTTATTTCATATTCTATTTACATTGGAAAATGTAAATTCCTAATCATTCTTTTGTTTACATTGGAAAATATAAATTCTTTTATTTGCATATAAAAAAAATTCTATTTCATCCTTATTTACATTGAAAAATGTAAGTTTCTATATTTTTCTAATTACATATAAAAATGTAACTTCCTATTTTCCTTTTATTTATATTGAAAAATGTAACTTCTTTTTACCGCCTCTAAAATGACGATAAAAATATATAATTTTTATTCTATTCTTTTATCGCATCTAAAGTGACGATAAAAATATACATTTCATTTTTATTATTTTTTATTCATATTTAAAATGCAAGTTATTTCTATAATCTAATTACATTAAGAATGTAAACTTCTTTTACTTAATTACATAAAAAAAATGAAATTTTCTTCTAATTCCCATTTACATTAAGAAAATGTAAAACTTTTCTAATCCTTATCTTATTACATTAAAAATGTAACTTTTTTTTTATAACAAACTTGGAGGTAAAAATATTTATTTCATTATTAACACATAACGATGTGAAAATAACGTCAATTTCTAATTTATCCATTTATATTTTAATATGGGTTAGACCTCTCACATTAGGCCTGCAACTTGTGGATGCTGGATAGGCCGATCGGTTCCGGGCAGACTTCCACCACAAGTTGGGCTTAACCTCATGTCTTGGCCCAATTTGTATTTGCGCACTTGGACCTCTCACATTAGGCCCAAAATTTGTGGCTGCTGGATATGCCGGTCGGTTCCGGACAGACTTCCACCACAAATGTGACCTAACCTCGTGTCCATGTACAATTTTAATTAATAATTATAATTGTTCTACTAAAAATATTATTTTAAATTGTTTCTCATTTCAAAATATCTTAATTTTGGAATATCCCATATTTCCAAAATAACTTGATTTCAAATACTATAACTTACCTGTTCAAATCTTAATAAAACTTGGTACTTTCTCAATTATTATATTAATAACAATAAACCTTTCAAAATGTCTAATTCTGAATCTAATCTTCTTATCTTAGCATATTGACAGTAAAGATGGAATCTTTTTAATTGGATCCCTTTCTATTTATGACTCATACTTCATTTACAGTAAAAATGCAAATTCTTATGTTAACAAAATTCCATTCTTCCTTATATGCTTTAATGAATTCCCCTTTTAACATAAAATTGTGATTTTCTAATATTTACATTTCTAACACAAAAATGTGATTAATCATTACAGAGAAAATTTCCATCTTTTTAAATTACACAAAAAGGTGATTTTGATTCCATTGTCAAATTTGCTCTTTTTACTTATGCTTTAATTACATATAGAATGCAATTTTTTTTCTTTTAATGTAAATTCTTATTCTTTAATTACATATAATGTAACTCTCTTTCTTTGTAATCTTGATTACATAAAAACGTAAATTTCGCTACATGGAAGAATCATATCTTAATTGATTACATAAAAAAGTAAATTTCGTTACAACGTCACAATCGAATCTTAATTGATTACATAAAAATGTAAATTTCGATTCAATGTCACAATTCCTTTTTCTTATTATATTTACATAAAAAATTTAAATTCTATTTCAAGGTTGAATTCATTTTTTTTTATGACATTGAAAGCGTAATTATTTATACATTTTAAATTACATTAACAAAAAATGTAAAAAAAAAAATTACATGTCAATCCATTCTTTTTATTTACATATAAAATGTAAATTTTAATCCATCGCAATTTCCTACTTTATTTTTCAAAAAAAAAAAAGTAATTTTAATCTACATGCAAAATCTCATTCTAATTTACATTATAAAAATATAATTTTTAATTACAATGCAAAATCTACTTTTTGTTTAAATCATAAAAAATTAAATTTTCTATATTATGCTAGTTCTCATTTTTATTTACATATAAAAATGTAAATTTCCTTTACTATGCTAATTCTCATTTTTATTTACATATAAAAATGTAAATTTCCTTTACTATGCTAATTCTCATTTTTATTTACATATAAAAATGTAAATTTCCTTTACTATGCTAGTTCTCATTTTTATTTACATATAAAAATGTAAATTTCCTTTACTATCAATATAAATTGTCATTCTAAAAAAAATGATTTTTATTCGCATCATAAATTTCATGTTCTATAATTACATATAAAATGAATTTTATTCTCATCATAAATTTCATATTCTTACTATTTCTAATTTACACAATTGTAAATTTTGAATGCAACAAAACTAAAGGAACCAATCGTATATGTTTATATATAAATCTCAATAATGAGATTTTGATCGCATTAACAAATCTACAATAATAGAGCTGGAACAAGAGAACAATAACCACCCAACATCAGATCTAAATGATGGATCTGGAATCATACATACATGCAAACCATCATTCATAATATTATCACATTTCAGATTTATTTCATTCTCTATTCAACCATTAAATAACGATTAATAATTTAATTTAATAAATTATTTAAAATAGAATCTCACCTTGCTATTGCACGAGTATACAATCAACAGAGAGTCAGAAAACGTTCCAATCAATTTTAGCAAAGTCTATTCGTCGTCACGGTTCCGTCGGATCTGAAATTTTCAGATTCGGAGTTTGTATGAATTAACTATAAATATTTAAATTAACAATTTCTTTTCACAACAGCCGCTGTAACGGAGAGAAGCGTGGCAAAATCTGAAATTGTTCATACCTTAAGTTCTTAGTTTGCTCAAAATTTTGATTCAAGATTTCTCTCTCTGTAGTTGATGGTTTTGCGAACAGTTTGCGGCAAAACGACCAACTACGAGAGATCTACAAGCTCAGAAAATAGGGTGATGGATGGTGGCACGTGGAAGGTGCGGTTTGGGTGCAAAGGCCGCGGGTTGGTGGTGCTCGTTCTTCGCCTACGGTCGATGAAAATGGATGAAACTTGTTGGAGATTAAAGAGAGTGAGAAGAGCTTCAAAAAGTTGCACTACGGCCTAAGCTAATTCTTTGTGGATTGGCAGAATTTGGAGAGGGAAAATTTTCGGCCATGGATTTGTGCGTGCGGCTGTAGAACGACGAGGAAGAAGAAAGCCCGTACTTTACTTCTTATTTATATTATTATTTAATTAGGTTATTATCTAATTATCCAATAAAGGTCCGTTTACCCACTTACCCTGTTTTCAGCCCGACGACTGTGTTTCCTAGTTAATAACCCTTATTCCGGACCCATTTAACTATGTCCCGCAGGCCCAAAAGGACATCTCAGCCTCCGTTTTTCATATTTAAAATTATTCTTTTATTTTAAAATTCAATCGTATATAAAAATTCACCGGGGCCACAATTTAACTTTAAAAATTCCCGAAAAAATGTTTTTGGCTATGTTTGACGATACAAATCCAAAAAATTATTTTCGTTGAATTCTGAGCCTATTTGAAAAATGACTATTTTCAAGTCGGTTAAAATTGACCGAAATTGACAAAACTGAAATCTTTTTGCCACGGCCACAAATTAATTCTAAAAATTATGAAAAATTAAACTTAACTGTATTTTGACATTCCGAATCCAACAAAAGTGGTTTCGTCGAAAACAGAGGTCGTTTGAAAAATGGCTATTTTTAAGGGCTATATATTAAATATCAAAAATACATTTTAAACAAATAATTTTCTAAACTCAAAATATGTAAGTATATACTGTTTTTCAATGCAGAAACGTCATTCGGAACTCGATGGAAGTGGTTTCGAGTCCAAATTCCTTTATATGCAAAAAGTAGTGTTTTTGACCTTTGTAAATTTCCTAGCGACCTTTCTAAATTTTAATTTGGGCATTACTTTTGATTCCCGCTATGAAATTTCAATTTTTCAGATTCATTAGAAAGATATTTTTAAATAGATTACAATATTTTTGGTTTCACTAAAATTCGTTAAATTTTGCATCTGGTACGGTCAGTCAAAGTTCAAGTTTGACTTTTCAAACTACCGCGCTATTTCTAACTCTTTTTATAATTAAAATTAAATTATTCCTTCTAACTTCGATTTAAATAAATTTTAAATCATTACTATTCTAAATAAATTATTTTAAATATCAAAAACTCATTAAAATTAGTTAAAATAATTTTTTAAATTTACCCAAAATTCAGGGTAGGTATTACATTATTTAATATAGTTACCAAGGCAATTGATATTAGGTAAAAAGATGTAGAGTAATAAGACTGATTATACTCAATATAATTTTCGTATTCAAGATGTACTCTTCGTCGAATAACGTTGAAATCACCATTCGAATTCATGTAGATAGTATGAATTCCATCTCTGGAACTCAATACAAGGTTCAATCAGAATATTCCTTATCCTAGTTTTAAAATATGTTTAGCTTTTGAAACATTTCAATTCTCTTTTATAATCTTATATATTTCTTGCTTTCAAAAAAAAATCTTATAGATTTCATTTATTGTAGATCAAATCATTTATAATTTCTATTTCAAATCTTTAAACTTTTTTAAAATTTATTGCAAATTCTGAAACATTTGAAGTTGATTTATAAATTCATAAGGCTTGTTTTATAAAGGTCTGAAATCATTTGTTATTTATAAGTTCATAAGTCTATTTGTTAAACTTATTTCAAAAGGAATGGTCATTTTAATGTTTTAAAATTTAAATAAATTTAAACAATTCAAAAAACTTTCTAACAAATAAAGCTTTGAGAACTGCTTATTAATAACATTACTAAAAGCCACCTACTAGTGTACTTATGTCACTAGTAGCATACTGTCTAATTATAGACATTATAGTTCCCAGTGTAGAAATGTATGTACCCAAAATATTTAGTCATTTAATTTTAAAATATTCCTAAAATGACGCAAATAAAATTGTATTCTTATTGACAATTGAATTGTGGAATAATTTTTATTTTACTATGGCATCTTATTTTATATATTTCATGTTAAAAGATCATACATGAGCATTTCACGATATTATATTCAAGAAGAGCTGAAGATGCTCAAACTAATACTCCTAAGAGCATCTCTAATCCACGTCTATGTATTGACCTACTAGCGGCTAGAGAAAGTGTGATATGCGATGTGAATGTGTCAATGAAAAACATCTACCTTTAAGATAACATTTTCATAGATAGATAAAACTGATGTGTCATCTGAATTACAATTAACGTTTAAGATGTTCCAACCCTAGTTTCCATAATTATATGTGTTTTACATGGTCGTGGTAAAATTGGTATAAAATTATATTGAAATAAAGGGCAAACACGAGGAGGAAATAAAAGTATTTATGAAGCTACACGAAAAGGAATGGCAATGGGGCGAGTATCTTGTGCCCCAGTGAAACACCCCACATCCGTTAATGTCACTCATAGAGGGAATGCATTTACTTCAGTGAAGCATTATAGGTAAAAGATGCAGATAAATTGCAAGACAGACAAATAAAGCAGTGGAAAAATAAAGTCATTTTATAAACAACGTAGTTAAGTCAAGCTTTTACAACAATTGATTCAATTATACTTAAAAGAATTACATAAAACTTCTATCTTGATTAAAAACTTCCAAATGTATAAGAAGCATAAAATGACAATGATATTCCCCAGTAAAACATGAGCATTCCATAGCAGTGGAAAAGAGAGCCCAAAGCAATACATCGACTAATCTTCAAGCTTGGAAAGAGAAATGGTCCAAACTAAGCTGAGATATTCCCTCCCTGACTACCTGGGGGAAACGGAAGAAAAGAGGCGAAACAAACTAGGTCAAACATAAGTCTGGTAAGTCCAGTGACTTTTAGCATGTAAATAGGCAAAAGCATCATGATATGAACAAACTGAATATAAGACAATACCGTGATAACAAGGGTGACAAGATAACATAAGATTAGCACAAGATATGATAAGACAAGATAAACTGAATGCACTTCTACTCTTTCTCTGCTTCGCTACTACCTTGTTATTTTGATTTTTATATCTCTGCACCACCTAACTAGTGTTCCAACTAGTAATCTGTATAAAATGATAATATGATAACGTGATCTCAATCCCCGTAATTATGGTAGCCTTTAGGTGTACATCTAGTATGAGGATCTTACCTCAATCAGCCTAATTGCCATGAAGATGTTAGATGTACCCTTACTACTCAATCGATCGGCTCCCTACTTGTATTAATTTTCCATGTGTCTGTGTCAATCGGCCCTCACTTGCGTGTAGATACCCTATGCTGGTCCCACCATAAGGTGTATCAATCCTTATGATAGCGACCCGACATGATTCAAGATGCACAATGTATAACTACTGGTACCCAGTGCCTGCTTTTTCCCACTCCCGAGTACGTGAACGCTCGTAAACTATCGGAACCTACACTGATGTACCCCCTGCCGTTATTTTGACCGCTTATAATCAGCCCAGTAATCGTTCCCCACCCTGCCTAGTTTTAGGGTACCTTGATACATCTATGTGGGTTACTGCTGAAATAGGTCCCTGTTACTAGGGTTTCTTACTAGTTAAGTTTGTGGGCCTATATTTACTAATATTACCCACCATCCCGATATGTACTTAACCCTCCCACTGATTCAAACATGTTTACTTAATGGTTAAGTTTGTGGGCCTATATTTACTAATATTACCCACCAACCCGATATGTACTTAACCCTCCCACACATTATGTCATATTGGTTAAGTGTTGTTCATTCGTGTTAACTTAACCCACCTACTCATCATGTCATGTTGGTTAAGCGTTTCTTATTAACTTAACCCCGTTCATTCATCATGTTTTATTGGTTAAGTATTTCCCATTAACTTAACCTCATTTGTTCATCAAGTTACATTGGTTAAGTGTTTCTTATTAACTTAACCCTTCTCATTCATCATGTTGTATTGGTTAAGTGTCATCAATCAATTCGAGTTAAGTTAACCACCCACTTGTCGTGTTACATTGGTTACACTACAAGAAATTTTACCTTTACCTACCAATATTTTACCTACTAATAGATATGGGTGGATAAAGAGAACTTTTATCTACCAATATTCAATGGTAAAATTTATTGGTAGGTAAATATTGTTAATGTTATAAAATTGTTAAGGGATGATTACCTACCAATAATTATAGGTAGGTAAAATGTATTATCTACATATATACAGAATGGAAAGTTTCTTTTGCGATTATCCCCTACATTTTCCCCATATTATTTTAAGCTTTCATTGATAATATGCTTAGTCGTGTGATGATGTGTCAAAAAGAATATTCTAGCTTTTTTTTTTTTTGAATTGAAGATTTCGTTTACATATCTTAGCAATGTTTTTTGTAAAATCATTTCTTTATTAATTATTAATAATTATTTTGAAATACGAAATAATTAACAGTTAATGAATTGATAAACAGTAATTAAATTGTAAATAACTAATATTAAATAATCATTCGTTAATAACTTATCCTACATTGATAATATTTTCAAAAACAATTGATTAACTTTAAATTTTTCTAAAATGTTTCACAATTTCATGCTAATATGTCATCATTTGAAATGAATAAAACCTATTTTCTCTAGTTTATTGCAGAGACACAATCTATACCATCCTCTCTGTCTATAAATTTAATAGCTTATTTTAAATTTAATTTAACGGTACAAATCTCAATATTCCACGTGATCTCTTTTGTGGCCTCAATCCACGTAGTCTCTTTTGATTTGCCATAGTATAAACCACAAAAATTGTCACTATAAATACCAATCTTCTTGATGACAACAATTTATTATAATTTCTATGTTTACATCCCTTTTTAAAACAAGCGAGCCATTCTTACTTTAAAACTTGATCAATTTTCTTCTCTTTCTAAAAACATGTTTCATGAAATACCCCAATAACCATATTTTTCACCTTTTTATTCACACATGAATCTGCACAATAACAACAAAATAACAATGATGTGGGCATCTGATAAATTTGGGTTTGTGTATTTGCAGGCCAAATTAGTATATTTTCTAGCTCCAGCTCTAAAATAATTCTCTAAATCAATTGCATTCATGCATATAAGGAATAGATTCAATGATATAAGGAAGTGATTCATGCATATGAGGGAATTAATTACATTCATGTATATCCTCTTATTCTTTTTTTCTTTTATTCTCTGTTATTCTTACACATGATATTTGGATAATATAATATACATACAATTCCATTTTAATATTTGATCTATATTTATAGACATATGAATCAATTTCATTTTTTGTGTGTGTGTGTATATCAAGAGTTTGTGTTAATTAACGTACGTCTTTTTCTTTAATTCCTTTTCCATTTATTTCATGCTTGTTTTGTAGTTGACATTAGCCTTGCTTAACGTTTGTGTTAATTTATCAAGAGTTAACATTTAATGTTTGTACGAAATAAATGGTAACATATTAACGTTGATTAATTTGTACATGGTAGACTCCATACATGGTATAAATGGCAACATAGTAATCTTTATGTTAATTTATTTCATGCTTGTATAAATTAACTGCAGTTGATTAACGTTAATTTATACATGGTAACATTTGTATAAATTTATTTATTTAATAAATGGTTAACATTACATGGTACCATGTTTATTTACATATAAATTAACGTAAATTAATATGGTACCATTTATTATACGGTAACATATTATTTGTATAAATAGTTACATGGTAGTGTTTATTAACGTTAATAACTGCTTACATTGTATAAATTAACGTTAATTAACTTCATATTTGTATAAATTAACATAAATTAACATGTTACCACTTAATATTAGTTAATGTTAAAACAAGTATGGAATAAATGGTAACATATTAACATTTGAGTTAATTTATTTCATACTTGTATATATTAATGTTAATATGTTACCATTAAATATCTAATTCATATCAGTGTTAATTAATTCTTATATATTTATTTCATTTTCAATGCTAATTTATTTAGCTTTTATTAAAAGGAAAAAGCTAATGATGCATGATAGAGGAAGTTAGTAAAAAGAGAAATAAATGCATATTTTATTCTAGAGGAGGATTGTTTTGGTAAATGTATGATGTATTTAAGTAAGAAGTGTTGTACAAGATATTTATTTCTTTTTTTTGTGTACACAAGGTTATTTGCGGTGTGTAAATAAAATCTACCAAATAGATATTTATTGCTTTGTATTATAAACTGTCAGTCTTATATATGATAAGTAAATATTTTTTGCCTAACAATAGTGTGTAAAATAACATATTCACACAAAGTAAATCTTCCTATAAAATATGTTGTAAATCTTTACTAATTATCCCTCCAATCACACACTAATTAATTTACTTCAATCGGCATTTTCAAAAATACCCATATTAATTCGTTCAACCTTTCACGTTTCTTCCCTCACCTTCGTTACCCTCTCTTCTACCCGTGGTAATTTCAACAAAAAGAAACAATGGTGGAAAAGTTTGTGTAAATTGGAATTAGTGCCTACGAAAATTTTAAAAGTAAGATCGAAATTTTACCTTAGCATTTTATTTTTTTTGTTTCATTTTCCCTCTCTTATGCTACCATTCAACTTCCTGATTATTTTTAATATCCAAATTTATGTTTACATTTAGCTCTTTTTTTTACTACAACCGATTTAATCATTGTACAAGCGACGATATTTCTGGCAGTAAGATCAGAAAGTTACGTACTAATTTCGTTTCTATGGTTTTGTTTTCCCTCTTACGCTAAGATATAATTTTGGGATGTTTACAATATGGCGATTGATTCTCATATTTGAATCATTTTGCTTTTGTAAAGGATGGCTTCATATATTATTTTTTCACAAAAACTGTTCAACGATTGAGGTCCATGAAAAATTGGGTAACTCAAGTCATCAATTATGCTATTTAATTCATGTCTTCGATCTTTAATTCAGAAGCCTTTCCAGCATTTACAACCCACATGCTCATATTCAACTTAGAGTAAGGCAATTAACCATATATTATGACAGTGGTTTTTTTCTTCTGTTGTACAATTCACCATATACTATGACAAATAACAATTTGAGCACGGACTGAAAAATTGTTATAAATGACTTAATATATGATAACGTTATCATGAATACTCAATTTTTATTTATTTACTTTTCTTTGCAGCAATTTGAGAAATGAATCACCTTTAGTTTGTCTAGCTATGTACTGCTGCCTCATTAAAAATGAAAAACTCTACTTATTGAAAGCAGCTGATGCAGAAGAAAGGATGAAAGCAAGAGCCAATATGGAGGAAGGCTTCGAGGCAATGAACTATGTACCGATTAAGGATAAATCTTTGCATTGTACTATGTACTTAGTATGTTTATTGTACCATGTATAGATTAATATGCTTGTGAACTATGTAATGTATTTTGTAATGTTATTTTTGCTATTACTGCTGAACTTTGAAGTGTAACATACCATTGTAATATCAAAACTTGTTAAATTTGGTCTTTGTGTTGTATCTATAAAAAAATATTCGGTTTAATGATCTTCTGTTATGATATCATGTTAAATTTGCAAATTTTTATATTGAGTATGAAAATTAAATGAATTTGGTATGGTAAAATAGTCAAAATGTAAATAAAAAAAATAAAAAATATGCAAATCTACAACGGCCATAAACCATTGCTAAATAAAAAATAGCAAGATTTTTTAAAAAATAACGTCATATAATTAGACGAATAACATAATGCCACGTGACAAATCAGATATTCCACATGGATTAATTAAATAATGTCATGTGGCCTAAAAAATGATGACACATGGACAAATTATTGTTTGACATATGAACCAACCATTAAATACCAAGTGTCGGCATTAAAATATGCCATGTGTATACTTCTATGACAACCATGTCAGAACCCATGCAGGATGACACATCATCAGCCATATCAGTAGCCATATAAGATGACACACCATCAAACACAACAGCTGATGACTCATCATTTGAGTCATAATGTAGTGGGATCCATTGATTCTTTTACCTACCAACATCAATAAATGTAGGTAAAACTCTTTCTCTACTAAGCTTTACCTACCAATTTCTACCAATTTCATATTGATAGCTAAAATATATTACCTACCATTATGTTAGTTTTACCTACACTTACAATTGGTAGGTAAAGACCCCATTTTCTTGTAGTGTTAAGTGTTGCCTTCTTCTGTTAACTTAACCCTTCCACGCATCCTGTTATATTGGTTAAGTGTTGCTCTCTTGTTTTATCTTAACCCTACCCATACATCATGTCATATTGGTTAAGTGTTTCTTATTAACTTAACCCTACTCACTTGTCTAATTAACATGTTATAACGGTTAAGTGTTCGAAATTTACTTAACCCCATCTTCTTGTTTAATTAACATGTTATAACGGTTAAGTGTTGCCTTAGTTAACTTAACCCTACCATTCTTAACATGTCTTGTTCATTAGCATTAATTGATTTATTACTGCATCAACCTCTCACATTAGATCTATGTTGTTGTGGTTACTAGATGTGCCGGGCGGTTTTGGGCAGTTTTACACCACAACTCAATCTAAACTCGGGTTTTTCTTGGGCATGATGCACTAACCTCCCAAATTAGATAGGTGTTGTTGCGTTTACTGGATGTGCCGGGCGGTTCCGGGAAGTTTTACACCGCAACTCAATCTAACCTCAGGTTAGGCATGTTTATCTTTTAGCATATTTACCATACATGTCCAAGTCTAGATTTTATATGATAATTATCCCAAATTCACAAAACTAGTCATGTTCCAATTCTCAAGTTATACCTCAACAAAGCTAATTTCAAGTTACGCCCCACAAATTCATTTTCAACATATTTCAGCATATTAGTCAGTTTAACAAATTAAACCTTACTTAAAGTTCCATTAACATATCTTGCCTAAAAAATTAGGCCTATAAACTTACATGCCTAAAATCATGGTCATTATCCACAATACAACACATGCCCTAAGGTTTAGTCATATTGCACCTTACAAAATATTCTCCAAAAAAACCAATCATGATTCATAGTATAAACTATGCCAAATTATAGCCTTTAATTACAGAGAATGCCAATTTACCCAAAATCCCAATTTAGGCGTGTTCACATTTAACAGTTATCCCTATCTTATTATAGGTTTTCATGCCTAAGCCATTTATCACTATACACAATAATCTTCTTCTTCCAAGTCATAAACTACCATATATATATGCCCTAATTTTAGGTCTTAAACCACAACATGCACTATGCCTCATATGTTTACAGTCCAATTTACGCCCAAACCCCAAGTCATATGTCCAATATACTTTATGCCTCAAATCTCAAGTCATACGTTCGATACACTTTATGTTTTAAATACAACATGTGTTATGTTCTCAAATCAGTTACAAATCAGTTATGCCCAATTATACATAATTTAATACTTTTTCCTAATTTTAGCGCTAGTCATGTCCAAATCATATATTATGCCCAATTTTAGCGCTGGCCATGTTCAAATCATATATTATGCCCAATTTTAGCGTTGGCTATGTTCAAATCATATATTATGCCCAGTTTTAGCGCTAGCCATGTTCAAATCATATATTATGCCCAATTTTTTTCCAACGTACGTTCATCTCTTATGAGATTTGGCTCAGGCTCGCAGCAGCCTGGCAATAAAAACAAAAAATAAAGGAAGAAGGAAAGAAGAGACAAAGAATGGACATAATATTATCAACAAGGTAGATCCAATGGATATTGTAACACCCCACCTCCGCTAGGGTCACTCACAAAAGGAATACACTAGTTTTGGAGGGGTATTATCGAGATAACATCACAGAATTATCACAAGACAGAACATTAATAAAAAAAATTAAGTAAACAACGGAAGAATTTATGAGCAAAACAGAACTTCATTTTATTCCAAAATAAACCATGTCTCTTACAAACATTTCAAATAACTTCAGTACAACTGTCTTGTAATAATAGCCGAAGAAGCAATAACAGAAAAACAGCTTATTCCCCAAGTGTAGTAAAAAGAAGCAGCCATAGCAAACCGTACATGCTGAGCCAAAGCAAGTGATATCCAAGCTAAGAGCTAGTGTTTCCTCCCTGAGAACCTGGGGGGAAACGAAAGAAAAAGAGGCGAAAGGAAAAGGGTCAGTCATAAAGACTGAGTAAGTCCTAGTGACTTTCAGTGTAAAAATAGTTAAAACAACCTGTCATGTATGAACTGGAACTGAACTTAAGAATGGTGTCAAGGTGAACAAGATAGACTAAGGTGATCAGGATAAGTCAAGACAAGTCAAGTAAAGCATCACATGTTCGAGATTCGTTGCATCGACTGTACTAGTATACTAAGCCCATATCACAAGTTAATCACGAAATAATTCCCACGGCCCAATATCATGAAATGACACTGAAACGGGGTCTGACCCAAGTACGGGTCCTACAGAGCAATTATCTAGTCGATCGGCTCCCTACAAGTTCTAGCTCGTCAAGTGTCCGTGTCATACGGCTAATCACGAATGTAGTCACCTGTGCTGGGTCCACCTTCGGGTGTATCAGCCCTAGGGTGTCAACCCCTGACACGATTCAAGATGCACAGATAAATCTACGGATACCCAGTGTCTGCCCCGGAATACGTGCACGACCGTAGTCCACCGAACCTACACTGGCATACCCCACTGCCGTCGTTCACCTCTTATAATCAGCCCAGTAATCGTGCCTCACCCGGCCTAGCCCCAGGGTACCTTGATACATCTAGAGGGTTACTGCTGAAAAGGGTCATGTCTAGGGTTTCGCCTAACAGATTAGGTCATGTAATTCGTGACCTAACCCGCCTAACCGATTAAGTCATGTAATTCGTGACTTAATCCTTTTCCAGTCTAGTCATGTCAAGATGGTTAAGTATGTCATTTAAATTCGTGACTTAACCCGCTTATGTGTCATGTCAAGTTGGCTAAGTGTTGTCGTTTCAAGTCCATGACTTAGCCCTAAGTTGGTTAAGTTGTCTTTTCATGTTCATTACTTAACCCTAATTGGCATTAATTGGTTCTTTAATGCACTGAACCACTCACATTGGATCTTATTGTTCGTAGCCACTGGATTTACCGGGCGGTTCCGGGCAGGTTTACGCTACGAACTCAACCCAACCTTGGGTTTCAAGCGCGATGTGACCAACTACCCACATTGGATCCTATTATTTGTAGCAACTGGATTTGCCGGGCGGTTCCGGGCAGATTTACACTACAAACTCAACCCAACCTCGAGTTGGCCACTTTCTTGTTTTCTAAAGTCATGCCCATGTTCTTATCAGATTCGTGCTATTTTCATAGCATGTTCATATGTCAATTTCGTGCCCAACTAAGGCATATTTCAAGTCAAGTCATAGAATATTCAAGTCAAGTTTTTCGTTCCATATTTCATGTTCTACTTATGCCAAATTTCATGGTTTATGATTATAACCAATTCAAGTTTTGCCTAGTCTACCCAATCGTATCCCCAACGCATATAAACATACTTCGTTCACAAGCATAAACAATTCAAGAGATAAAGGGGAATAACACCAAACATGTGATAGGCATATGTGACAATTCCACCATCACTTGCATAATAAACAGGCTATAACATATCACATGGTTTCGATACTAGCATGATGATAACTTGGCATAGTAATGGTTCCAACTTAGTTCAACATGATGAATTCAACTTTACATCATAGGCGTAATAATCATTGCGGGCATAATAATAAATTTATTACAAACATGAAACATTAAAGGCATGGTAATTCTAATAGGCATAGTGGATTCCAATTTAATATTTTTAACATAATGATTCTCATCTAGCATTATTAACATAATGATTCCAACTTTTCATCACGAACTAGCAATTCCCAATTTGTCATTAGCATGATAGGTATATTAACATCACAAGCATAGTTTCATTAATATCATAGACATGGTTTAATTAGCATCATAGGCATGGTTTAATCAACATGAGGATTTCAATGAACATAATGATTCCATGGACATGTATTTGTTCAACTTGCAATAAAATAAAGCCCAAGTGATTCATAACAACATCAACATCATGATAAGTTTAACTTGCAACATTAACATAGCAGTATTCCCAAATTTTGATTCAAAGTTAAACAATGTAAACATGGATTAATAATAGTTCTTAAATCTGGTTTCAATTCATAGCATGTCCATGTTATTTTAGCGTTTTTGCCTAAAAAGTGACATAGAACTTACAATATGAAGCAAGCAATCCAAATCAAAACTTTAAATCAAATAGCCCCAAATCCGTTGTCTAAAGCGTCGTAGTTGTTGTAGCTTCTAGTTGTAGCCTTCAAGAATCATCCTTCGTATTCTTTAATTTTTGTTCTTTGTATTTTTAATTTAGAGTTCTAGGTTTAATGGCGGCTGCATGAGTGCTAAAATGAAATAGTATGATTTAGGCTAGGTCTTAGGGTCATTAAATAGTTGTAAGCAACTCATTTAGGCCATTAGATCAACCCCAGAGTCAATCCGGACCATCAAAACACATACCGGGCTTCAAAAATGGGTTCTGGGACAAACCAGGCCGACTAGGTCGACCTATACAGGGGGGGTCGACACTAGGGTCAACTCTAGGGTCGACCTGGCCTGGGGAGGTTGACTCTAGGGTCGACTCTAGGGCCGACTCGGTTATGTCTGCCAGAAAGTCTGCTGAAACTTGTTTTGGCCATATCTTGGTCATACGGACTCCGATTTTCGAAAACTCGGACTCTATTTCGCGTATTTTTTCGAGAGGAATGCAATGGTGAAGTCCATTTTACCTAATACCTGATTCTTAAATTAATTATCCTTATTTTACTATCTTTTCCGTTACACACACCGTTACCGAACTAATTTTTCTTCTCTTCCAAATATTAATTAATTCTTCTTATGCATCACCATTATTTACCTATCTAAACATATTTTTATATATTTTATTTCATTTTTAATTATACCTTGATTTCTTGTTTTCACATGTTGTTAAAATTCAGGTTGTTACATTCTCCCCTCCTTAAAGGATTTCGTCCCCGAAATCTTCAAGTTAAGAAGAATGTGTCCTACCATCCATCATCCATCTACTCAAAACATCATCCATTAGCAATCATTGTCCTTAAAAGATTTCTAATGTTGTATGAACATATGCAGAAAGTGTGTGTATATGTTCCTTATCTAGTGCAAATGATCAGGCCTGATTGATCCTTTCAAATGCAAACTATGTTTAATGAAATGAATCCAATATGTATGCAAAATTTTCCTATTATAATTCATAATTTCTACATGAGTGCACAATCATTCAATCATATGCAAAAACCAAATGATAGCACAACCAAGTTTCCAAAATAAACACTCATGCATATGCAAGTATGAAACTGTGACTGAGCCGATCTAGTGCCTAATGTGTATTCATGCATCCACGAGCAACCACTTGCGACCACTTGCAACCATTTTGCAATCATAACATGTTTCAATTACATGTTTACATCCAAAAAGATTCTACCTATGGTTCTCAAGATAGGATCGAGGAGATAACAAGATAAAACAAAGCATGTAGAAAAAGAAGTTAAAGATGTACCCCCGGAAGGTCCGGTCTGCTTCTTGGGGCAGTCCTTGCTGATGTGTCCAGTCTCCCCACAATGAAAACATTCACCTTGCTTTCTTTTCCTCTTTCTACAATCCGTGGCTATGTGCCCTTCCGTACCACAGAAATTGCATTTCCTTTTATCACGTGAGTTGTCGTTCTTGCCTCCTTTCTCAGAGTCTACCTTCTTATTCTGAGAATCGTTGGGCTTAACCTCTTTCTTGCCCTTCTTATCTTCCTCATACAGTAGGGCCATATCCATCAAGCTTTCAAAGGTCGCCCCCATGGGCACATGAGTCATGGCCAAACCATGTAGTGGCTCGTTTAAGCCTCGTGCAAAACGTAGCGCCTTTTTCGGAGGAGTGTTGACTAACTCCAATCCGAAGCGAGCAAGCTGATTGAAACGGTTCACGTATTCTTTAACTGTCATATTTCCTTGTTTAAGGGCCAGAAACCGTTCCATTTGGAGACTCTCCTCTGCTGATGACAAGAACTTAAGCCCAAATCTCCCTCTAAAGTCCGCCCAAGTCTCAATGGGCCTAGTAGCGTTGGTGACTTCCCACCAATAAGAAGCTTCCTCTTTCATGAGCCACGCCGCCAACTGTACTTTCCTATTGTCCTCTACCTCAAAGATAACAAACAAGTCTTCGGTTTCCTTCAACCAATTCCGTGCCTCAACAAAAGTTTCAGTTCCTAGGAAATCCTTTCCGCCCATGGCCTTAAAGTCCTTGCATATCTTTGAAAAAGCGGTTTCTCGCGGAGGTTGAGGAGGATGAGGAGGAGGATTGGCTGGGCCTGCCACACTAGCCCGAGCCTCGAGGAAAGGAAGGAACCAAGTGGGTATATTGACACCCTCGGGAAGATTAAGATCGTCGGCCATGATAAGCTGAAAACGAAAAAGGAAAAGATTCAAACGAGGAAACAAAGAATGTGCTAATGGCTTTTTGGGGAATAGCCTTTTAAAATAAACCAACTTTTCTTGAAAAGTGCTTCTTTGTAAATGGTTATGAAAAAAAAAATCATAAGGTTTTCAAAACTTTTGCCCAGTCTTGGTAACCTTCTACTCTGATACCAAATGTAACACCCCACCTCCGCTAGGGTCACTCACAAAGGGAATGCACTAGTTTTGGAGGGGTATTATCGAGATAACATCACAGAATTATCACAAGACAGAACATTAATAAAAAAAATTAAGTAAACAGCGGAAGAATTTATGAGCAAAACAAAACTTCATTTTATTCCAAAATAAACCATGTCTCTTACAAACATTTCAAATAACTTCATTACAACTGTCTTGTAATAATAGCGAAGAAGCAATAACAGAAAAACAGCTTATTCCCCAAGTGCAGTAAAAAGAAGCAGCCATAGCAAACCGTACATGCTGAGCCAAAGCAAGTGATATCCAAGCTAAGAGCTAGTGTTTCCTTTCTGAGAACCTGGGGGGGAAACGAAAGAAAAAGAGGCGAAAGGAAAAGGGTCAGTCATAAAGACTGAGTAAGTCCTAGTGACTTTCAGTGTAAAAACAGTTAAAACAACCTGTCATGTATGAACTGGAACTAAACTTAAGAATGGTGTCAAGGTGAACAAGATAGACTAAGGTGATCAGGATAAGTCAAGACAAGTCAAGTAAAGCATCACATGTTCGAGATTCGTTGCATCGACTGTACTAGTATACTAAGCCCATATCACAAGTTAATCACGAAATAAATCCCACGGCCCAATATCATGAAATGACCCTGAAATGGGATCTGACCCAAGTACGGGTCCTACGGAGCGATTATCTAGTCGATCGGCTCCCTACAAGTTCTAGCTCGTCAAGTGTCCGTGTCATACGGCTAATCACGAATGTAGTCACCTGTGATGGGTCCACCTTCGGGTGTATCAGCCCTAGGATGTCAACCCCTGACACGATTCAAGATGCACAGATAAATCTACGGATACCCAGTGTCTGACCCGGAATACGTGCACGACCGTAGTCCACCGAACCTACACTGGCATACCCCACTGCCGTCGTTCACCTCTTATAATCAGCCTAGTAATCGTGCCCCACCCGGCCTAGCCCCAAGGTACCTTGATACATCTAGAGGGTTACTGCTGAAAAGGGTCGTGTCTAGGGTTTCGCCTAACAAATTAGGTCATGTAATTCGTGACCTAACCCGCCTAACCGATTAAGTCATGTAATTCGTGACTTAATCCTTTTCCAGTCTAGTCATGTCAAGATGGTTAAGTATGTCATTTAAATTCGTGACTTAACCCGCTTACGTGTCATGTCAAGTTGGCTAAGTGTTGTCGTTTCAAGTCCATGACTTAGCCCTAAGTTGGTTAAGTTGTCTTTTCATGTTCATGACTTAACCCTAATTGGCATTAATTGGTTCTTTAATGCACCGAACCACTCACATTGGATCTTATTGTTCGTAGCCACTGGATTTGCCGGGCGGTTCCGGGCAGGTTTACGCTACGAACTCAACCCAACCTCGGGTTTCAAGCACGATGTGACCAACTACCCACATTGGATCCTATTATTTGTAGCAACTGGATTTGCCGGGCGGTTCCGGGCAGATTTACACTACAAACTCAACCCAACCTCGAGTTGGCCACTTTCTTGTTTTCTAAAGTCATGCCCATGTTCTTATCAGATTCGTGCTATTTTCATAGCATGTTCATATGTCAATTTCGTGCCCAACTAAGGCATGTTTCAAGTCAAGTCATAGAATATTCAAGTCAAGTTTTTCGTTCCATATTTCATGTTCTACTTATGCCAAATTTCATGGTTTATGATTATAACCAATTCAAGTTTTGCCTATTCTACCCAATCGTATCCCCAACGCATATAAACGTACTTCGTTCACAAGCATAAACAATTCAAGAGATAAAGGGGAATAACACCAAACATGTGATAGGCATATGTGACAATTCCACCATCACTTGCATAATAAACAGGCTATAACATATCACATGGTTTCGATACTAGCATGATGATAACTTGGCATAGTAATGGTTCCAACTTAGTTCAACATGATGAATTCAACTTTACATCATAGGCATAATAATCATTGCGGGCATAATAATAAATTTATTACAAACATGAAACATTAAAGGCATGGTAATTCTAATAGGCATAGTGGATTCCAATTTAGTATTTTTAACATAATGATTCTCATCTAGCATTATAAACATAATAATTCCAACTTTTCATCATGAACTAGCAATTCCCAATTTGTCATTAGCATGATAGGTATATTAACATCACAAGCATAGTTTCATTAATATCATAGACATGGTTTAATTAGCATCATAGGCATAGTTTAATCAACATGAGGATTTCAATGAACATAATGATTCCATGGACATGTATTTGTTCAACTTGCAATAAAATTAAGCCCAAGTGATTCATAACAACATCAACATCATGATAGGTTTAACTTGCAACATTAACATAGCAGTATTCCCAAATTTTGATTCAAAGTTAAACAATGTAAACATGGATTAATAATAGTTCTTAAATCCGGTTTCAATTCATAGCATGTCCATGTTATTTTAGCGTTTTTGCCTAAAATGTGACATAGAACTTACAATATGAAGCAAGCAATCCAAATCAAAACTTTAAATCAAATAGCCCCAAATCCGTTGTCTAAAGCGTCGTAGTTGTTGTAGCTTCTAGTTGTAGCCTTCAAGAATCATCCTTCGTCTTCTTTAATTTTTGTTCTTTGTATTTTTAATTTAGAGTTCTAGGTTTAATGGCGGCTGCATAAGTGCTAAAATGAAATAGTATGATTTAGGCTAGGTCTTAGGGTCTTTAAATAGTTGTAAGCAACTCATTTAGGCCATTAGATCAACCCCAGAGTCAATCCGGACCATCAAAACACATACCGGGCTTCAAAAATGGGTTCTGGGCCAAACCAGGCCGACCAGGTCGACCTGTACAGGGGGGGTCGACTCTAGGGTCGACCTGGCCTGGGGAGGTCGACTCTAGGGTCGACTCGGTTCTGTCTACCAGAAAGTCTGCTGAAACTTGTTTTGGCCATATCTTGGTCATACGGACTCCGATTTTCGAAAACTCGGACTCCATTTCGCGTATTTTTTCGAGAGGAACGCAATGGTGAAGTCCATTTTACCTAATTCCTGATTCTTAAATTAATTATCCTTATTTTACTATCTTTTCCGTTACACACACCGTTACCGAACTAATTTTTCTTCTCTTCCAAATATTAATTAATTCTTCTTATGCATCACCATTATTTACCTAACTAAACATATTTTTATATATTTTATTTCATTTTTAATTATACCTTGATTTTTTGTTTTCACATGTTGTTAAAATTCGGGTTGTTACAGATATAGAAAGGCAGATAGAAATAGGCATAAGCTTATATTCAGATTTATTACAATGTTAGAATCACAATTGAATTTTACTTCTGAAAGTAACATGAACTTACAAATTACAGAACGGTCTTGAATTCTAGGATCTGATTTCTGAATTTGAAAAGCAATCCCTTGACGTAGACTATCGACTCTCTAAATTTGATTCGTAGCTTCTAACTTGCTTTCTAGTTTGCTTCCTAGTTGAAGAAGAAATGGTGGCTAGGCTAGGTCGACCATGGACAGCATGGTGGCTCCTTGGAATGAAATTGTGTGATTTAGGGTTGAGGATTAGGGTTGCTTTTATAGAGGTTTAGACTTATGTGAACCATTAGATCAACCTAGGAGCAATCACAACCATCTAGACAAGATAGAGCTATCCAGAAATTGCCACCTCTGCCCTAGTGACTCAGCAACAACTCACAAATTGTCACTGTTTGGATCTGGGCGAGGGGTTCGACCCCTATGGGGGGTTGACACCCCTCTTGGGGGGTCGACACCTATGTCGACCCCCCCCCCCCGAGGGGAGTCGACCCCTATGGGCGGGATTTTTCCTGCCCAGCTGATCTACGTGATTTTTGAAATTCGAACACTTTTGTTTATTTAATTATAAAATTTTCTGTTTAGACATGAAATCTTCTGAACTCCATAACTTCTTCATACGAAGTCCGATTCACGCATACTCGAACTCTATCTCAAGCAGAATTCCGAGACGAACGCAACGGCGTAACCCGTTTCCCTTAATTCTCACTTTTAAAATTAAGTATTCTTTAATTCGTTACTTTAATATTCTCAGAAAATACGGGGTGTCACACCCAGACTCGCCCCAGACATTTTAAACCCCGCCCGAGACCCTCCCCCCAGACCCAGTGCGGGTCTGAAATTTTTCCTCGTACTCAGTACCCGTACAAGTCAGAGTAGACCCGACACACCCCACGTCCTGATGAAATTGCGTACTAATGTACACAAATTTATATACTTAATATTTTTTAATCACTAAACGATAATAAATTATATGCAAATAATAATGTGTTTACATCGATAAAATGTGTTGTAAAATAATTGTTTAAAATGTATGCATTTGTTATTGTATGATTATCATTAATACAACTTAATACTATGAAAATTTATAGTTTGTTGGTTGAAAGAATATAATATTCCAGTCATATTCATGTATACCTAAGAAGATTAACAACTAAGCATTATACTTATAAAGTGTTTTAATGAAGATTCAATAATGCGGGTCAAGTTGGGGCGGACTAGCCATGTCCCAGCCTCGACCCTGGACCCGAACCTCCAAAAGCGGGTAGCGGGTCAAAATAAGGGCGGATCGATCGGGTTTGGAACCTAAACCGGTTCCATTGTCATTCCTACACACCAAATATTTAATCAAATAGAGAATGAAAAAATTAATCAGTACTTCATATTCACGCTTTAATTAGTCATTATGCAAATAAGTTACATAAGTTACACATTCCGAAGATAGAGAATCAAACATTAATAGCATCAAAAACTCCCTTTAATTAGTCATTATGCAAATAAGCAACGTAAGCAATTGATTCCAGAGATAAAGAAACAGACATTAATATCATCAAAAACTCCCATCAAACTTAAGTAACTTCATCTTCCATACTTAAAGATGCAAAAAAAGGTCAAGACCTCTTGATAAAGACCTCCTCTTCTCTTTCATTATCTTCATAAAGATTCGAGCTCATGAATTCTCACATGCAAATCTGCATTAGTGCCTCTTAAATTCTCCACCGTCTGCTGTAAATTCTCCACATTGTTCTTTAGTTCTTCCACTTGCTTCTTCCCTTTCTCAATCTCTCTCGTATATTTCTCATGCACTAATTTCAATTTCTCTTTCCTTTCCTCTTCAAACTTTGCTCGCATGAATTGCTCGTGCCTTCTGACTAGATTGTTTGCTTTGTCTCTGATAATTGAATTGCCAAGAACGAATCGATTTGTTCTGCAGTGAAATAATTAAGTTAATTACTTAATTAATCAACCCAAATAATTGCTAAACATCGTTTGCTCCGATCTGACTTGATCGCCTCCGATCTGGTTTCAATTGGTGGGTGAACCATAAGAAAGAGAAAAGGTGGCGAGTGAAAGATCGATATATCGGAAAAGACACTATCATGGAGCAGAGATTCTTAACAATTCCCCAATTAAAACAGATGGTTAAGTTGCAATGAACAGTTGCATATAACGTATCCTCCTACCACAAAAAGATACGATAACTGTAATGAAAGATCGCCACCATTCTTAATTAATAACTCTCAGCCATTATAAAAATGACTACAGTATTCTCCCTCTCTACCCACTACGGCACTGCATCTACTACTGCACTTACCTCGAGCGAATTCAGTGACAATGTTCTCTGGTTGCTTCTAACAATAGGTAGTGACTACTCTATTACTTCAGCAATTTGTGCAGATGATTCTAAACTAACGAAATTCTGTCATGCAGAAACTAAGAGATGAACATTGATGATTCTTCATCTGCAAACGTTAACCGGTAATTTCAAATTATACTTACATTTTATATATACCACAATATTTCATTTACGCATATGTATCAACAATTGAATAATTGCTTTGCATTTCATCATCAGAGCAAGGGGAAGGGAATGAATATTTCACTGCAGAACAAATCGATAGGTTCTTCGGCAATTCAATTGTGAGTGACGAAATAATCAATCTTGTCAGAAGACACGAACAATCCGTGCGAGCAAAGATTGAAGAGGAAAGCAAAGAACAATTGAGATTAGTATGTGAGACATATGCAAGAGAGATTGAGGAAGGGAAGAATCAAGTGAAAGAACTGAAGAAGACTGTGGATAATCTGCAGCAGACTGTCGAGAATTTGAAAGGCACTAATGCAGATTTGCATGTGAGAATGCATGAGCTTGAATCAAGAGTCCGTGGTTATGAAGATAACGGAAGAGAAGAGGAGGATGGAGATTGATATATGTCTCTGAAGTAATTATAGCGTGAAATTTGCATTATGCGCTGTGCTATTATCATTTTGATGATTTTGCATTTTTAGATATGGAAAATGTACTGAAGTTTGATCGAAATTTTTGATGATATTGTTAACGTTTGTTTCCCAGTCTCTGTAATATGTTGCTTATGTAGCCTATTTGCGCATGAGTAAAGCATGAATATGAAATATGAAGTACTGAGCCATGGGTCAAATCAAATCCTCTGGACCACATATCTCTTTGTATCCAACCAATCAAGGTCCTCTGATTTCCACTTTTTGCAATTAAACCATCTTTCTATCTCTAACTTAACTGGAAAAAAGAAGAAATCAAAGGCTCGGATTGATTGGGTACAGGAGAATAGGGAATTTTGGGACAGTCTCGCCATGGGTACCATGTTTCCAAATTATCTTCATTTGCTTACTTTTTCTGGCTTCCCTCATGTTTGATGCAATCCCATTTGTTAACGTAATTTGATCAAAAAAAAAAAGTTGTTAATCTAGAACTTCGGATCAAATAAAAAATAAATTACTAATATTAAGTCCTTTTAATTTTTACCATATAGATTTTAAATGACAATAAACACTCCTAAACTGTAATGTCTACAACTAACACTATGTCATAAGTGATTGCGCTATGTAGAATGAAAATTCGCTATGTTTAAATTTATTTAATTTTTAATACATTATTTGTATTTGAAATGGCTGCCCTGGGTAGAATTTTACAAATAAATTTGAGTTACAAATTTGAAGCTATAACCATAGCTATCATAAGCAGATCGCACGAATGGTAATGGTTTATGGTTGAAAGTTTTGATAGTTCAACTGGATGAATCGTTAAAACCGCACTGACTAGCAATAAGAAGTGTACAAATTAGCTACGTACTTAAAATATTTATTGACAAAATGAGAATATTTCAAAAAGAAATAATGATTAAAAGTTATAAAAAAAAAACTGCAATAGATTATGAGTATATGCCAATAGCATACACAGTAAATTACCAATTTATACAAATTTGTTTTTGAAACCAGTGGAAACTGGACTTATTTGAATTTGTAGTTTTTTAAATAGTTTTTTCCTACTAGATGAAGCATAGTTGTGAAGATAAATCAAACTGTAATAGTGCAAGATTTAAGACACTCGTGGTTCAAACGGTCAGACCGTGAGAACCGCATTGATAGTTTATTTCTATTTTTTTGATTTAAACGCAAAATTATTTTAAATATGAACAAAATTTAACTAATTATGACAATCCCCTTGTCCAAACTAGTTGGGACACTTTGACTCGATGCAAGATGTCATGGATTTGATTTCGTCATTAGTTCAACAATAGTTCGTAAAATATATATAATAATGAATTATGTCATTCAAAATATAATGACAATTACTATGAAATTATTTGTTAAATTTATAATATGAAAAAATAAATTATTTGTTAAATTTATTATATGAAAAAAAATAAAGAGTGAAACGATTATTTTTTTCTCAAATTTGAAGAAGCGTGAGGTTTAAAGATGTCGGTGTAGCGGTTTTTAAAGGATTTTGAGGTTAAACCGCGGGTCTGTGCACGTGCAAAGTTATTTCGTTTTCAAAGTCGTGACGCACTAAGGTCGAAGTTTAACTGCGGTCGAACCGAGATCAAGTTGGGCTTTTAAAAACAGTTATATGAAGTCTCACATCCTTGTAAACCAGTAGCTTTACTGCTATAAATAAGTGTGCATATCTAAAGCAATGATTGTACCATAATACAAGCCCAAGACTTTTGCTTTCGGAAGCGTGGCCTAGTAAATTTAAGGTAGCGTTTGGTTTAGATTTTTCAATTTTGAGTTTTCACACATACAAAAATACAAACAATGCACATATATCGTGAAAAATGACTGTTTTACAAAATGGAGTTAACACACAAAACCGAAAACAACTTTTTATTATTTTTCATATTTTAAGAAACAAGAAAATGAAAATAACAAATCCGTCTATCCATCATTCCTGTGGTCCCCTCCGTCACTCCCTTTCCCTTTGATCCATCACCACCGATACACTTCAAATCTTCACAACTTTCATAGTTAACGCCGAAAACTAAAAATGCAAAACACCAAATAAACCAAACGCTACCTAAGTTTTTCGTGGTTTTCATTAATAAACCTAATGTTTGATTATTTTGCACTGTGGCTTCCAAAGGCTATAAAGAATGCATGTGACAGACTATTTGGCCTTTGGGCCGAATTAATCACTGGTCCATGGTTTTCCTAATTAGATCGTCGGTTTGGTCTGGTCCAGATAACAATGGTATAACGGCATTTAAAATATATATATATATATATATATATATATATATATATATATATATATATATATATATATATATATCAACGAATCACAATTAATAATGCGATCTTGATAACAATGGTTATATCTACACCCAAAAAAAAGGATGTACATAAAAATATAGTTTCGATCTTGACTAACTATAATTAATAATGCTGTAATTGCAAATTTTAGTTTAATTAATTTAGAGTTAAATAATTTATTTGTTTGAGGAATTAGATTGCTGAACTGCTAGGAACAAAAAAAGTTTATTACTGTAACACTAGATCAGTTGCTTCTGTATAAAATGGTATATGAAAATTTTAAACTAAGCTGACTTTGTCAAAAGCTGGTAAAGTTGATGACTAAATTTAAAATAGGATATGTTAAGCTATGCATGTTTACTTTTATTATCTTGATTGTTAAAAAGTCGAGCAATAAGTGTACATGACCTGTAACCAAAAACCTCATTACAATATTGAGAAACCATACAATTTGTAATGTTTAACCTTAAGCTTCTAGTCTATCGAAAAAGGGAATGATACTTAAAATTGTTAATTGGCATAATTTATTTCATAACATTATACGTGAAATGTTATATGATTATAACAATATATTATCGTATGGCTATATGGATATATCATTTTGTCGGATTAAGTTTAAAAGTCTATGTTCTTCAAACCAAAATTATTCTCAAATTTTACCACTAGTTTAATTTCTTCTATTTGTTTCTAGTGTGCAATATGGTTTGATAATTGCAGATAATGAAAAATAAATTGAAAATTTTCGCTAAAAGGAATAATACATTTAAAAAATGAACTAGTGTTTCTTCACTGGATAAATTTCCAACGATGTCCTAGCTTGTTGGATCATACAACCTCTAAAAAGCTAATCAAAACGTTTGAATTTGAAGGGAGCCCTTTTTTGACATAATTTTTTAAATTTTTGTGCATTGACGTTCCATTATTACTCTTAGTGCATGCAATCATAGTTCTAATCCAAAATCTCTCTTACTAGCTATAGCAGTTTATCCCAATCAACCAAAGAACACTAGAAAAATGCTGTTTCATTTGCTTGTTCTGTGCTGAAGAGCAGCTGAAATGAAGGAGCGTTTTGAGAGAAATAGCATAAAGCATCTGGACAACTTTTATTTGCGTGCGGTAGTCAAACGTAAACGACGGACATCTTTAGACTGTATAACCATATTTCGGTAAGATTACCTACATGCAGAGGACTGCAGATCTCAAAATTTCTAACTGTAAACATATCAGAAAATCATAAACAGCAATGAGATAACAAAAAACCACTTCCCCCAGGAATTCAATGTCAAATGTTACAAAATTTCCGTAGCATACAAATCAAGACAGTAATAAATTATACAGAATAACAAAATCTTGCATAGTTAAAATCAAATTTAGTACTCAGTTGGTGTGATAACATCATCGATCTTCAAAATCATTTTGACAACCTGCGTTGCCAGCATAATTTGCTGTTGCTTTCCGATCAACGTTTCGAATACATTTTGCTCTTGCATGTTGTTAGTCCCAACATCGTTACAGTCTATGCCCAAGAACGAATTATTTTCCTGCACAGCAACCAAAATAACATTTTATGGAGTTACTGGTAGTAATAGAAACCGAAAACGGGTATTAGGTTTCAAAATGAGTTTGCTGGTATAACGGGTAAAAAAAGGTTAAAAAGAAAAAACTTGTATTCTGTATTAGGTTTTGAAATGAGTTTGACTTTGTATGTCTGCTTTTTTTATTGAAAAAAAACCTCAGAGCAAGAAAAAAGTAAAGGAACCTTGATTTGCTGGGCTTTGACAACTGTAAGAGTGTCAATAGGCTGTAAACCGCTGTTTTCTGCAAGAGCTGTTGGAACGGCATCTAATGCTTCAGCGAATGACCTAATAGCATACTGCTCAACTCCAGGATGCTTATCTGCAGCAGCTTCGACAGCAATAGAGCATGAGATCTCAGCTGAGCCGCCGCCATAAACTATTGAGTTATTGCGGATTAAATTTCTTGCCACACATAGTGCGTCATGTACGCTTCTTTTTGTTTCTTCTATCATCATTTTGTTGCCTGTAACATTGTGAAATATCAAGAATGTCACATTTTGGTATATCATATATGACATGAACTTATTTACTTCCACGGCAATATGAATACTAAATACTTATAACGCAAGTATACATTTTTCTGATGAATTGCATCGATGAAACATTCTTGATTGGATATGATGATTTCACGTTGGTGAAATAATGACAATTCTAGGGTAATGATGTAGTCCTGAAGGCGCAAAAGCCCCAAGCGCCTGTCGCTTTTTGGCTCCTAGGGATTTTTTGGGCGCATTAAGCATCACTTTTTTGTTTTACAGAAAAAACGACAATTAAAAAAGAACTAAAACTCAATTTTTACCTTCAAAAAATTGAATATAAATCAATATTGAGAGTAAAATAACATACAATCATCATAAGTAAAACTAAGAGCGCAAAAGTCATTAATTCAAGTCTACAAACAACAAAAATACTTAAAATATAGAAATAGGCCAAGCTCTTTTTTTTTCTTTTTCTTTTTGGATTCGGAAAGAAGAACGGTGATTTTTGTTCTTTGATGTTGAAATGGAGATGGATAAACACTTTTACTTGCTGGTTGTTGGATTTCAAAATGTAACTGGTGTTGGAAATAATCTTGGTTTTTAGGCAACAATTAATTGTATTGACAAATTTGCATTTGTATTAATGTAAGGAATAATTTAAGAATAAAGAATACATCTAGAGTTCCTATATTTGTCATTTTAGAGAATTCTAGATGAGACATTGCCTAGAATATTCGAGAGAACGTTTTGCATTATAAAAGACAGTTGTATCTCCTCTACTTATGTATGAAATCAAGTTTCAAAAAAAAAATGAGCATTTCCTCTTCATACGTTATTTTTCTCAAAAATTCTTCTAAAATTTTTCTAATAGTGGTATCAGAGCAAGGTTCAATAACCAAGGAAAATGGCAAATGGAACATCACTCTTTCAAGTTCCTTCATTGCAAAAAGATAATTATGACAATTGGAGCATCCGCATAAAGACGTTGCTTGGATCGCAAGAAGCATGGGATATCGTAGAAAATGGGTATGAAGAACCCGCCGATATTTCCGTTTTATCCCAAATTCAAAGGGATAATTTAAAATTTTTGAAGAAGAAGGATCAAAAGGCCCTTGCGCTCATTTATCAAAGTTTGGATGACGCTATGCTCGAGAAGATAGCCAATGCAAAAAGCAGTAAGGAAGCATGGGGGATTTTGGAGAATGCTTTTAAAGGAATTGATAAGGTGAAGAAAATCAAACTATAAACTATGCAAGGTGAGTTTGAAGCTTTACATATGAAATCATCAGAATCAATTGATGAATATTTTTCTCGTGTTCTATCTTATTGTAAATCAAATGGAAAGTTACGAAGAAAAAATGGAAGATTCTAGAATTGTCGAGAAAATTCTACGATCTTTAGATTCAAAATTCGATTACTTAGTTGTGGCAATTGAAGAATCTAAAGATATAGAATCCATGACTGTTAATCAACTTTTGGGTTCACTTCAAGCCTATGAAGAAAAATTAAAGAAAAAAGTCAAAGAAGAGCTATTGGAGCAAGCACTTCAAACAAAGCTCACCTTGAGAGAAAATGAAACATTTAAAGATGGAAGAAACCATAGCCAAAGAGGAAGAGGAAGAGGTCGAGGACAAAGCTATGGAAGAGATAGTTACAAATCTTTTAATAAAGAGGAGAGAAGCCAAAATGAATATGCTACAAGAGGTCAAGGAGGAAATATAAGGGAAAATGGAAGGCTAAGGTATGACAAATCACAAATAAAATGATATAATTATGATAAATTTGGGCATTTTGCTTCAGAATGTAGATCCACCTTTTACAAAGTTAAAGAGAGAACAAATTATGCTGAGAAAAATGAAGAGGATTCAGCACTTTTGTTGGCACATAAAGGAGATGAAAGCATCGACAACCATACATGGTATTTGGACTGGGGGCAAGCAATCATATGTGTGGAACGAGAAGCATGTTCACAGAACTTGATGAATCGGTAAATGGAAACATTCTTTTCGGAGATAACTCTAAAATTTCAGTTGAAGAAAAAGGAAATATACATATTTGCTTAAAGAATGGAAAGAATGGTTTTATTTCTAATGTTTATTATGTGCCTAAAATGAAGACAAATATTTTAAATTTGGGGCAACTTTTAGAGAAAGGATATGATATACACATGAAAAATAGAAACATTTTCATAAGAGATGGTAAAGGTGATTTAATTACTAAAATGGAGATGTCAAAAAATAGAATGTTTCCATTAAATATTTCCAATAATGTTGCAAAATGCCTAAAATCGTGCTATAAAGATTTATTATGGCTTTGGCACTTAAGATTTGGACACCTTAATTTTTGGAGCTTATCTTTGTTAAAAAAATAAAAACATGGCGAAAGGTTTACCATCAATAAATCATGAAAACAAATTGTGTGAAGGTTGCATATTTGGAAAACAATCAAGAAAACCTTTTTCAAAACAATCAACTACAAGAGCCAAAGAACCATTAGAATTGATTCACACTGATATTTGTGGCTCCATAAAACCATGCTCACTTGGAAAAAGTAGATATTTTGCACTTTTTATAGATGATTTCAGTAGAAAACAAAAATCGGATGTGTTTGATGCTTTTAAGAAATTCAAGGCTTTAGTAGAAAACGAAAGTGGTTATAAGATCAAAGCCATGAGATCTGATCGAGGTGAAGAATTTACATCAAAAGAATTTGAGAGGTTTTGTGAAAAAAGTGGAATTCATCGTCCATTGACAGTCCCATACACTCCACAACAAAATGGAGTTGTAGAAAGAAAAAATAGATCTCTTCTCAACATGGCGCAATGTATGTTGAAAAGCAAAAATGTTCCAAAAGAGTTTTGGGCTGAAGCTATCGAATGCGCAATATATTTAAATCGCTCTCCAACTCAAAGTGTGTGGAACAAAATGCCTGAAGAAGCATGGAGTGGTAGAAAGTCTTGTATATCCCATTTGAAAGTATTCGGGAGCATTGCATGTGCCCATGTGCCGGATCAAAGACGCTCAAAGTTAGAGGGTAAAAGTGAAAAATACATTTTCATTGGCTATGATTCACGATCAAAAGGATATAAGTTGTATAATCATATTAATGAAAAGGTGATTGTTAGTCGTGATGTGGAGTTTGATGAAGAAAGTGTTTGGAACTGGAACAAAAAGGAAGATGATTACAAATTCTTTCCGCTTTATGAAGAGGAGTGCAATGATGATGTGGAAGAAGAGCCCATTAGTCCAACACCGTTATCTCCTTCAACCATCCATCAAGAATGTTCGCTTGAAGAAAGCTCAAATGAAAGACCACCACGCATACGATCCTCGCAAGAATTATATGAGGTAACACCAATTTTTGATGATACTACGTTATTTTGTCTTTCTGGAAATCATGAACTAGTAGGTTATGAAGAAGGAAAACAAGACAAAAGATAGAGGAAAGCCATAGATAAAAAACACAAAGCTATTGGTGCAAAATGGACGTACAAAGTGAAGAAGAATGCTAAAGGAGAAGTTGAAAAATACAAAGCAAGGTCGGTGACTAAAGGATACAGGCAAAGAGCAGCTACTCAAAACAAATGGAAAGTACATCAAATGCATGTGAAATCTGCTTTCCTAAATGGTAAATTGGAGGAGGAAGTTTATTTGGAGCAACCATCTGTTTGCAAAGTTAAAGGACAAAGAATACAAAGTCTTAGGATTGAAGAAGGTTGTGTACGGTTTGAAAAAATCAAGCTTACGGGGGATGCTGGAAATAACCTTGGTTTTTAGGCAACAATTAATTGTATTGACAAATTTGCATTTGTATTAATGTAAGGAATAATTTAAGAATAAAGAATATATCTAGAGTTCCTAAATATGTCATTTTAGAGAATTCTAGATAAGGCATTGCCTAGAATATTCCAGTGAACGCTTTGCATTATAAAAGACAGCTGTATCTCCTCTACTTATGTATGAAATCAAGTTTGAAGAAAATAAATAAAATAAGCATTTCCTCTTCATACATTATTTTTCTCAAAAATTCTTCTTCTTCTAAAATTTTTCTAACAACTGGGCTCATGTTGGGACAAATACTGAAACTTGTTTTTCACCTCAATAGTACTACACAAGGCATGTTTTTATAGTACTGCACAAGGCATGTTTTTTCAGCACATTTGCGCCTTTGTGGCTTTTTTATTGCCCTACGCATTGTCCGCACTTCGACAGATAAAAAAGCCCAAGCTAGCGCCCAAGGCTTTTTGGCGTCTAGGCACGGCCTAGGCAAGGGATTTGATAACTATTATAGCAAAGGAAAAAAGGATGATTACAAGATTCTAAAATTAGGGATGATGACCAGTAAATTAATTTGCTGTCTCAACCAAAGTAAAATCTGGACGATGTTCATTTGAATCATTTCAGTAGCTGCTCAAACCATTATTTGGTATACCATTCAACCAACTAAATTCCACCATGAAATTATGGAATCATGGTGATATGAGTAAATATACCAAAGTTGATACACAAATTACTTTCTGTTCATGCTTTCACAATACGACTCATGAATATGTTGTTATGTGATTCATGAATATGATTATAGGATATGATTGCACAATAACCTCAAGACCTGCAGTTAAACATGATTTTCTGATGTTACAAAATATACACATGAACATTAGCGACAAATGGATAATGTTATGTGAGATATGAAGTGAACAGCTATCCTACTTTAGTGCTATACTATAAACCCAAGTGGTGAAATATAACTTTCTGTTGTTACAAAACTTATAGCCTACTTTCTGTTATAAAACATAATTTTACTGCTGTTGTACATTGGCTCAATCTATCAACACCCCAATCTTCGTCTTTATCACCGCGCTCACTTATTTGGAAAAAAATTCAACACCTCGCACATTTCTTTTTTTGCCCCAATTTGTTTCCATCCTGCCCTTTTAATATTTCTCACTCTCTCCTTATTCAAAACGTTTGCATACTTTCTCATTTTATTCCTTGGTTTAAAATTTTCAGGGAAAAAAAAAGGAAAAGGAATTTTCTCAACCATCATTGACGAAATGGAGAACGAAGCCAGATCATAAATCTTCATTTTAAGTTTCTATTAATTAAGGAAAAAAAAAAGGTTTTTATAAATGACTAAATGAGTGATTGTCAAACTAAGTTACATCCGTTTCTAGTGGATATAACACCACGTTTTTATGATTTTTGGGTGCACGACAAGCTTGATTTTACAAAATTCAATGCAAGAGGCAAAAAATGACCTGATCTTAAGGAAAAAAGAAAAATGATAAGTGGATTATTTGAGAAAAATATATTAAAATTTGTCATTTTTGAACTCACCGTCATATTTCTTTTTCTTAGATAAAATAATCATGTATCCTTTATTTTGTTTTCAGAAACAAATGCAAGAATTCGTCTAAAACAACTCATTTAGCAGGGTAAATTTGTAATAAAAAAATTGTTGTTCCAAGTAGGGTGGGAAAGGAAATTAAAAAGGGGGTTAATAATCATAGCCTTCTTCGTTAGACGTATCCAAAATGGATGATAACAATAACATAACCAGAAAATCCTTCAACGTACATCATTATAGCTTCCTCCTCCATAGGAAATTTTATATAACATTATTAGAAGTCATTGCTATAATCGCTCCACCGATAACTCAAATTTATTTGTGTACATCTAAAATGCAAATAACTTCATGATTTAACAACGACATATACATCTCAATCCACGTTTGGTTCCTTCAATTGGACCAAAATATGGGACAAAATCATGATGAACTAAATAATTTAGATGAATTGGATTATAGTTATTTACTTTACAGATATATGAATTTGTCTGGATGAGCTTTTTTTAAATTATATTCGGGGGTTTCAGCTTTGCTCAGAAGGAATAAAACCATGGATTTGAGGGTAAAGTAGAAAACTTGAGTTACCTGGTAGGTGATGGTGTCGATTAATAATTTACAGAAAGATACCAACAATTTAATTTAAAGGTAAATCTCACTAAAAATACCAGGCTAAGATTTTATGCACAGAAAATAGTGCAACAGACCACAAAATACAATCTTATAGATGTCTCCTAAGGGCTTTTGTAGCATCAGTTTGTAAATACAAGAGTAATTGGGCAGCCTATCGTAAAACTGAAACTAAAGAAACAAATTCTGAATAGTTTATATATACTTTCTATTGAAATTTGATACATACCACCACGAATAAATACTGTCACCGCCCTTGAATTCGCACACTTCTCGATATAAAGCATCCGATCTTTCGTGGTCCCAAATGCTTTTTCCCTAACAAGACCAGCCTGTTTAGATGCATGGTATCAGTAACAGTATATGCATAAACTATAGATGTTACATGAGTAGAGTATAAACAGTTAGATGTTCTTTACATATCAAGACGCTGTGTATGTGTACTGATTATCCACACAGCGTCTCAGTTGGATTAAAATGAACTTCGCTATATGGTTTCAAAACAATAAGCAGAAGTGGTAAACTCATCGAAAACGTTAATGAAAAAAAAAATGCACAGACGTTTTTTGGATGAAATGACATAATACTTGTCAGTTCTTTGACGTTTGGGCAAGCCCTCACCTGATCAGAATGTTAAAGTTCGATACTAGTGCATTAAGTTAAGAACAAACTGTTAAATATATAATGCTTTATTTACCTACATTAACTCATTTTTGCGAAATGTGTGACCAGGTGATCTTGACAGAGTAAATATCAATAGGTAACAATGGAGCTAGGTTACTAGATGTATTAATAATTTATAAACAAAAACAAACTGCCATATTATCTAATGTACAATGTAAATCATACTTTTCCAAGTTTCTCAGGTGTTAATTCTTGAAATCTTGGAACTATTCGTCCGCCTATACAAAGAAACAAAAACAAGTAATATGTGATGAGATGACATGACGATATAAACAACATTAAGACAATCCCATAGGCAAGACATACCTGTAGCAATGGCAATCAACTCTAATTCAACGCCACCAACCCATCTAACAGCAGGCAAATTTCGATGCATCAATAAATGATTGGCTTCGTCATCAAAGCCCCATTGACAGATAACTAAAGTTGCGCCAACATCCTAAAAGAAAAAACAAATGGACCAAGTGACATAATGTGAAAAAAAATATTGGTTGAGCAAGGCATAGCAGTACAGCAGAAAAAAATGTCAACGTTTCATCAATTAAAAAAACATTTGATCACTGTCAATTACTAGGCCAAAACTGGTTGATAACCGCTTACCTGACAATATAAGTGAACCTATAGCTGTAACTAAAGAATATATATATATATATATATATATATATATATATATTAAAAAAACAGATATTTAGCAGCGTCGTGTAGCTTGAAAAAACTGTAATGAATACTGAACCAATGGCAATTTACAGTCTTAAGTTCGCTAAAAAAATATATCGAAAAGTCTGTTAATAATATCAAAGGAAGTAGGGTAAACCAAATTTGCACAACATTAATTACAGTAGACAGATTGAGAGTAAGCTAAGTTTTCACTGAGGTTCTCGAAGACGACAATTGTATACAAAACTCCATTGTTATAACGTACTTGTAATAGGTCAAATAGAGAAGCCAGACAAAAACATGATACAGCGAATGTGCAAATTTTATTACTGCGTGCACTGTTTAAATTACCTTGCATTTTTGAACCATGTCATCAAAATACTGTTTTTCCTGCTGACGCAAAGTCTGGAACTTCTCTACAGTGTCAATGTCAACCTTATGTTTTGTCTTAGGTTTGGGTGGCTCAAACGGGCAAGTCAAAATAGCAATTTTTGCATCTTCGATATGCTTTGGCATTTGTGGATGGCTCATATCCTTGTCTACGATAATCCCATAAATGAGTTCTGTGTCCTCTAAATTTCCTCCAACTTTCCCTTCTACCTTGATCAGATCCAAATTGACATCTTTCCTCTCTAAATCTGCAACAGACAGAACTGCTTTTACAGCAATCTCTGCTAGAATTCGTTTGCATCGATTAACACTGCATTCATGAATACACGTATGATTCCATTAACAAAAATACATAAGACCATCGTAATTGTATATAATACACGTAAATCTTGAAATCACATGGAAAGATCAGCATCGAATTTAGTGCATGGGGCATCATGCCATGTGTTGTTATGTGCCCCACCATGGCATGTTTATTGTACCGCCACGCCATGTGCTAATACTAACAGAGAATGGGCAAGTGACTACGCAGTCAGGTGGATATCAGAAAATTATGTAATTACAAACTTGAAAGTTCAGCAGACATAGAAGCACCGAAACAAGAATTGTACCAAAACTAAAACAAAATAGACAATGAAAGGGGATAGAAAATGTTTACTTTGGTGAAAGCAACAGTAGACAAGGTTTGCACAAAAGAGGTGTAAAAAAACTAAGACCACAAAATGAAATCATAAAGTGAGCAAAAATTGAGAATGGTAACAATACCTAAATATGTACCGACACAAAAGGCGTCTCACTAAATACTGAAGAGATGAAAAAAGCTTACAATCAAAGTCCTCTATCGGAATTTTTGATTGAACAATAGTACATAAAAATCGGTGAAAACTATTTTCGTTAAAGGGAAACTAAATCATTAGTCACACGAATTTATTCTACTTAATGATCATTATTTTTATTCCAACGCTAAAATCTACAATGCGAACTTTTTAAACATATCCTAGAGTTTTGGCAGTAAGATTCTTATAGAAATAGTTCATATCAAAAATGTAAGTTCATATTTAGGCTCAATATTGTCAACGTCCATTTTGTGTTATAAGTTTAAAGAGTAAATAGTATCCAGTGATGTGAGTTAAAAAGAGAACAGCTGTGAGCTGCTACTGTGAAATAGTTTACTTGCAGCGCAAGAAAAGATAAGAAATATGTCAAGTAGATTTGCTGGAGAAGAGTACCACAATTAACTATATCTGTAAAATATATCTAGCATAAATATGAACTTACATTTTTATTGACAAAGTGGTCATGCAAGTTTGCACCAGGGGCTCAATATCGTTGATACTAAAAGCAAACTTCTGAGCAGAATTTTGGCAGTAAGATTCTCATAGAAATATTTTACATTATAAGTTTAAAGAGTATATAGCACGGGTTAAAAAGAGAACAGCTGTTAGCTGCTACTGTGAAACGGTTTACTTACAACGCAAGAAAAGATCAGCAATATGTCAAGTAGATTTGCTGCAGAAGACTACCACAGATTATCTATGTCTGTAAAATATAGCTAGCATAAATATGAACTTACATTTTTGATGACAAAGTGGTCATGCATGTTTGCACCAGAGGCTCAATATCGTTGATACTAAACACAAACTTCTGAGCAATCTGCTCAAGATGGTCAACAGCTATTCGAGATGCTGTCTCGTATCCTTCTGCAATTCTTATAGGATGAATACCACGTTCTAAAAGTTTCTCAGCCTGTTCTAAAAGAGAACCAGCCAAAACAACCACACCAGTTGTACCATCACCAATCTCGTAATCCTGGCTTCGTGACAGCTCAACCATTAATTTCCCAATTTGATTGTCGACGTCCATTTGTTCCAAGATTGTTGCCCCGTCATTTGCTGTCAATTTAAATTTTGATTAGTAATATGCAGGTTATGAACTCGACAGGCGATTTGTAACTGTTTGGTAAGTAAAACAATAAGCATTCACTCGCTCATGAACTTGGATCCCAAGCATAAGATGAAAAAAAAATCTGCTGATAATGTGGCTTCTTCTTATAATTGTATTTGTGTTAGCAAATAGCTTAGTCCATGTTGGCGTCGATTGTGTATTTTCCAACTCTCTCGTATACTAAGTGCTTAATTACTTGTGCAGTCTCCGAAAATTAAGGTCGGTTTAATTAAAAAAAATGACCATGAGTTGGATAGGAGTGTAAAATGTATAATGTTAACCAAATGATCTTAGATAACTTTAGTATGACCACAACTATTATGCACATGCATTGCACAAAAGCCCACCAAAATGCAATACGAGTGATCGGAGAAGTTATGATGGTGACGTTTATAACACTGAATGTATATACATACCTAGGTTGAATAGTTTTGCAAGTTTATAATTCAATTATTATTTGTTTACTTTGTGGCTCTTTTGGACTAGAGCACCAGGCAAGGACATTCCTAGGAACGATGCCCAGATAGATTCAGCTTGCCATCCATATAAATACCAACACTGATAAATACTAAGAATAATTACACAATTTTCTAAATAAAATAAAATAAACCTGAATTTAGATGACTATTCAAAATATGCAGCCGTGCTAATGTTACCAATACTGTAAACATATAGCATATGCAACAACAGCTGAATAATTAAAATACTACCATAAAAAAATTAAATAATAGACAGATATCCAAAAAGAATTGTACGATTTCCAAAAAATGTAATCACGCTAATGTTACCAATACAATAAATATATAGCACGTGCAACAATAGTCCAATAGCTAATGTAATTTTAAATAATAATAAAAAATCTTACAAACATAGATCCAAAAGAAAATGAAATATCGACAAAAAGAGGCATGTCCAACAAAAACAAAGATAATAAAAATTGAGGCCTAAAAGTACTCATTATAGCGCTAATGAAAGCTTGAGATTCATTTTACAAAATAAGCATGATTGAGTGGTCGTATTACAGGATCAAGGGTCTCCTTAGAAATAATCAGTACTTCAACACCGGACTATGACAATACAAGTTATATGTAGTAGCGATATAACATACTTAGGGGAGAAAAAAAAAACTTGTCGGTTCATTTAATATACGTAATACAAATTAATTATCACATACATTTTTTTAACAAAAACAAACAGACATGTAAACCCACAATAAATATGTAAACTTATGCAAATAGCATGATAAGAGTATTTGTTTCTTTTTATTTTCTGAAAAAGGATGGTTTGGCAAAAAGGATTCACAAAATTATTTTATTATAAGAGTGATGATGACAATAGAAGAAAAGCAAATGATCCCCAGAACTTCCTTGGAATCAATGTTTTTTAAATGTTAACCGGAGTAATACAGAAAATTTTGTGAAGATTCCCAACTAAGCATTTCCTATCGAAAGCCTTCCATATTTAACGTTTGAACTATCCTTACATGAATTTGTATGTTTGGAAACATATGGAGAAAATCAAGTGACAAAAAATTGGGTCATTGCAAGAAAATTGATTCTAATAGTCAAAATGAAAATTTGGTGTTCCCTCGGTCATTATAGAATGGTATATATGTAAACACTATAAAATTTTGGTTTATTCTTATAATCATAAATTTGATTAGTTTATTAAATAGTTAAATAACTACTTGATTTTTCTTTTATGATTTTATATCCTTTTTCCTTGTAGATGTTGTAAGATTCAAAATAATAACAACATATCAAACTATTGTTATACATTAAATAAAAATATAATATTATAAGCATGAGCTTTGCAACACTAAAACACGATGTAACATTAAAGCTGTTATAAATAGAAAAAAGGTACATTTTATATTTGAACTAAAATTAAAAGTATTACAGCATGCGCTTCACGCGTGATAGTATACATGTTTGCACGTGAATTATATTTTATTAAATTGTTCACGTTTAACACATTTATAATCTGCATGAACACTTAGTCATAAATTTACATTGATATTATGTGTAGTCAGTTTAAAATTTTATTTTTAAGTTGCAATATCTAAATTTTTATTAACTTTAATTTTATTTTTGTTGTTAGTTAATAAAGAACAATATTTTAAAGAATGTTTATTTGTTAGATCATATTTTCAAGTGATGCTAAATTTGTTAACATTTACAGAAGTGCAGATCTTGCTTTTAAGTGATTTATAAAGACAAAGATTTGTAAGGCATTTCTGAAAATTCGCGGTCAGACCAAAAGTTTTTGATTCCAAGACAATTGTCAAAAATAATTTGCATTAATACTTGGCTACATTTTTACGTTGAAATCATGTGTAATCAGTTTGAATTTTATTTTCAAGTTGTAATATCTATTTTTTTTATTAGCTTTAGAGCATCTTCAATGCTAAAGGAATTGGAGTGTAAAGTGAAATACACGTAAGCAGTGGACATCTTCTTTCGCTTTTTACATCTCCAACCCAGATTTCATTTCGCTGTGAAGTCTCACGTGGACCACAAATGAATTCACATTGTGGAAGGGATTGTCTAGTTTTAGACATCTTCTTTGACAATGTAAAAGAATACACGTCACTATCTATACTATTTTTCTGCACCACTACTGCATATTTCACCTATTGTTGGCAACGTGTCATTTTTTTTTTCATTTGCCGCCACTTTCTCTTCAGAAAATATGCTGCCACATTGACCAGTTCCATTTTTCCATTAAATTAGCATTGGAGTCCCTTTTGTTATGTAAGTTAATTTTTTTGACACGTAGGCTTCATATTGTAGAACTGCTGTGTCCACGTAAGGTTCTACTGACATTACATTGTCTTCGGATTGGAGATGCCCTTAGTTTTTATTTATGTTGTCAATTAATAAAGAACAGTGTTGTATAGAATGTTTATTTGTCAGATCATATTTTCAAGTGATATTAAAATTTGTTAACATTTATAGAAATGTTGTTTAAATTTGTACAAATATTTAATTGTTAGATCATGTTTTTAAGTGAATTATAAAGATAAAGATTTGTAAGGGCATTTATGAAAGTTTGCGATTGGACCAAAAGTTTGTATTTTAAAGACAAATATTAATAAAGATAAAAATACAGCATAGAAAGTCTACTTATTTTACATGTTAAAAAGATACTAACATAGAGGATAAATTATGTTGCTACTACTGGGTGTAGGCGAGATGGGTTCAATTTAATTCATTTTGCTTTTCCCGACCAAAAAAACATTTCCCAATATTCTGACTAGTCACCAAAGTCACATTCCGGTAACACTGAGACAATAATATAAAACAAGCATTACAAAACCTTAGATCTCATAAACCCTAGATATCGCCAAAAACGAAAGGCTTACTAATAACAACATCGCCGTCAGGGCTCTGGAGCATCTTATCCATCCCCTTCGGCCCTAGGGAAGTCCTCAAGATCCTTGCAACTGCCACTCCTGCACTTATGTTGGATTTCTGAGCTTCGAGGCCGCGAAGCCTCGTCTTCTGATCTTGCTCTTTCATTATTAGGAAAGGCCGACCGTACTCGTCGAACGCTAACGCCATCGAAGCGGACGAAATAAAGCAGCCGTAACGGCGGCGGAGGAGTAGTTTAAGTGTGGAAGAAGGAAAATGGAGCGTGCAGGCAGTGAGAAAACGCTAGGGTTCAAGACTTCTAGTGTAGTAAAGTGGATTCGGGTTTGGTTTATCTCTTAGTTTGGTAGCTGTAAAAGAACAATATAAACGAACATTTTATAATCATGATACTTGGGTCCGCTCAACAACCTCTTTCTGTCTTTCAAAATAAATTTTGAATTGTATAGGTTTCTAAGAATAGTAGGTTGTAAATTCGTTAATTCAGTTAAGCTTTAGGGTAAACCTTTGATTTCAAAGTAGAGAAGTCTCGAGCAAATTCTATTTAAACTCGCTAAATTGCCGAGTTCTCCTCCAATCAAAAATTCAAAATTTAAAGATAAAATTACCCTTAAAAAAACTACATTTCTCTTTCTATATAAGTTTCACACGTAAATGGAAAACATAAACTTAATCACGCAATCCAAAACTAGTCACACATTAAAGCAAAAATTTTGCAATAAAGGGGATAGAAAAGAGCAATGTCGATTACGAAGAGGAGACGTTGATTATTTCCTCGTTTTAGTTATTAATTTATTTAATGAATTTTGGTTGCAGCAGACACGCAGAGGAGCTACAGCCTGGTTGCATAAGCAATCATGCAGTGCCAATGCAAGGTTGAAGAGAGAACCACGCATGTTAAATGCGTGGTTCTCTAACCAATCCGGCAGAGCCTCTAGGTGAGTTTAATTTTTTTCTTTCTTTTTTATTTTGATGTTGTTACTCATGCAAGCACAATCCAATAAAGATGAAAATCAAAACAAAATTATATTGAAATTATACTAGATGCACGAACGAGTTTACAACGTGTGGTGTGAGTTTTTTTTTTTTTTTTTTAATTATAAATGTAGGATCAATGTTGTAATAACGACACCATGTTTATGTAAATATACAAGTCACGTGATAAATTGACTGAATGAGTTCATGGAACCAGCAAAGTCTCAATTTTGTGCTTACCATTTTGAAATCCGACACTGGTATGTTTGCTAAACAACCTATAACTTTGTTTGCATGTGAGCACAGCGGTGTATATAATAAGAGGACAAAAATTAAAAATCCAATAAATTATAGGTTGGAAGGTACTGAAAAATGTAATTAACCGTTTAGAATTAAAGGCGTGAAACTTGAACATTTAGATGAATGGAATTTGGCTGTAATTAGTGGTGTGCATAACCACTCAGAGTTGAAGCACAGTGAGGTACACTCGTATGCGGATGGGTTAAGTAAAGATGATATAAAATTAGTGATTGAAATGCATCGAAATATGATGAAAGCCAAAGAAATGTTGCACACACTGAAATGATTCTTTCAATTCTAAAACTATCAAAACGATCTATAATGTCATTACCGTACAAAATTCAATTAAACAAAGAGGTTGTGCACAAATTCAATATTTGCTTAGTATTAATTGCTTTGTATGCATCGGAAAACTATGAATGGTAATGATATAATCAAAGACATTTTTGGGCAACATCCGGTGAATTTGGAATTTTTAAGAGTATTTCCTCGAGTTATAATATTGGATTGTACATGTAAATCAAATAGATATAAGATGCAGTTACTAGAGATAGTTGATATTACATCTACGGATCACGTGTTTCGTATTGTCATTGCTTATTTAGTGGCGGAAGCGTAGGAAAATTATATACGAACATTGGAACGGTTGAAATTCCACTCATATGCTGTGCAAATGGTATATCAAAAATCAATATTCTTACTTTTATGGAAAAAAAAAAGAACGTGAATGAAATGAATGTTGAAGATAAAAATTCCTTCTTATGTGATTGGAACGAGCTTGTAAGCTTCAAAAATAGCACTGTGTACAATAAAAGTTTGCATTGGTTGCATGGAAGGAATGGAAAATACAATTTGCAATTGAAATACGTGTAGGAGCAGTGGTTAGATTCGTATAAAAATAGATATGTTCGATTATGGACTAACGACTATGTGCATTTCGGAAACTACGCATCAAATAGGTAATTTGTTTCAATTTTAATATGATTCAACATAGTAATAAATTGTTACTTTCCTTGTGAATAATACGGTGTTTATTGCATATAGGATTGAATTTGCTCATTCAAAATTGAAATAACACTTAGCTACTTGTCAATGCAACTTCGAGCAAGATTGGAGTAAAACGCATTCGGTGTTGGAGTTATCGTTCATTGAATTATGAGCTTTGTTTCAACAAAACTTAACTAGAGTGAAACATATTTTTCACATTCGAGAGTTCAAAAATTTAAGAGGCGTGGTAAGTATCGTTGTGCTTGACTTCATTCGGAATTACTTTGAATGGAATCCGTTAGAAATGATGAATTTCTTTATGGTTGAGTTATCTAAAAGACACATGGACTTCCATGTTTACATGTATTAGCCTGTCTTGGTCCTTAGCCTATCTTGGTCCAAATGCATTTATACCACTTAAGTTGATCAATAATCATTAGACAAGTTACACTTAGTTGAATGAAGCAGAAAGAAAGATGTTGGGGTAGTGGAAAAAAATGGAAGTATTATTAAATGATGTTAAAAAATGTTACACCACACCAACTTCAAAATTTTAAAAAAATGATGGAAGTAGTGAAATCTCAAACTTCTAATTCTTGGTTCTACGAAGAGTAACATAAAAACTAAAGGAAGGAAGAGGCAAAATCAAGTTATACATCCATAAAAAGAACGCCTACCATGTTTGAGCTAGTAGAAAGTCTTTCATCGCATGACTCTTATAGTCAACAGAGCATCAACGATGTAAAGAAGGAAAAACTTCAAATTCGAAAATCTAAACATGTGTTTTATTTGAAAAATGTCAAATATTGTATTTCATTATTACTGTATTATTATTATTTTGATGTAGTTGGAAAATTGTAGTCGTGATATGAGATTTTATATAAGCCAAAATCTAGTGGGGATCAAACCATATGTAGTTGGTACCACTGATGTTCATATCGATGATAATTGCAGTTTTCATTGTATCAGCGTATTGCTTGGAATTTGTAATTCCAAATGGCCTCAAATTCATCGAGATTTATACAAAGAGTTATATGAAAATTAAGAACTGTATGACCAAGTTTTCATAAAATGTTGTAGATGTAATGTAACACCCCGTGAATTCTATAACATTAAGCTTCACAAATTAAAGTGTAATTAATTCTAAATGAAAGAATTAAGGGAAATGGGTTACGCCATTGCGTTCGTCTCGGAATTCTGCTTGAGATAGAGTCTGAGTTTGCGCGAAACGGACTCCGTATGAAGGAGTTATGACCTTCGGAAGTTTCAGAATAAAATTTAAATTCAAACAGCTCAGTTTAAAATTCGAAATTCGAAAAACATGTTCAAACTGGGCTGGGCGGGAAAATTCCCGCCTAGAGACCAGGTCGACCATAGGGTCGACCATGGTGTCGACCTGGCCACCCCAGGTCGACCATAGTGTCGACCTGGGTGTCGACCTGCCAATCGACCAACCTGGCCGACCTGGCTGGCTAGGTCTGGCTCTGGCTCGAAATTCTGTGGCTCGGTGTGTCGCTAGGGCTGACATGTCACCTCTTGATTGGCTCTTTGAACTTTGTATGGTCTAGATTCCTCTTGTCTTCATCTGAAAGCTCAAAACAATTTAAAAATCTATAAATACACCCTAAGTCTCAACTAAAAATTCACACAAAAAAATAAGATGGGAGTCGTCATGCTGCCAGGGAGGAATTGAGCATAGCCGTCAAGAGAGATAAGCCTAGAAACGAATCAAATTAAGAAGAAGATTATAGCTTAATCAAATTAATCAACGCAACGTTAATCCACCCAAAGGAGCGCATCTCAATTTCAGAATTCAGAATCCAGAATTCAAGATTCTGCATTCGTTGTAAGTATAGTGACCTTTCAGAATATGAAAAAGAACTGTGATGTGATTCGATGTAAATGAAAATAGAATTGTGTTATTGTATGATATAAATTCTGTGTATTGTAATGATTCTGTTATGACTTGTGTATTGATATTTGTGGCCTAAATTAATTGATGCAAGCCTATTGGACATTTGTATATGAAAGTAATAACAATAGCAAGTTGTGGCAAAAACTAGAATTTGATCCCTTTATGTTTATGCCTATGGCATGGACTATATACATTCACTAAGTCAAAATTAAGGCTTATGTAAACATGTTCTAGATTTGAGACCTTTTATGCCTACATGACCCAAAACCTATGATATCATTCTTATGTTTATTTGCAAGTATAATTGGATCTATGTTAAGTATCATTTGGGTTTCATAAACTATGCAAGTTCATGATGAAATAGGCTATGTGATTAGATGTTAAAATTGGACATTTTTGGTGAATATATAACATGCTAGTTTTGTGGTTGACATTATGCCAAGTTAAACATGTTTAAACACAAGTTTGTATAAGCCTAAACTATGCCATTTCATATGTCACGTACTTAGTTATACTTTGATTTGAATTGCAAGGTCACATGACCCATAATTTATGTTGAATCGCTAAATTGCAAGTTCATGCGCCACACACCTTTATGTGAAATACTACATGTTCTTGGTTTCACCTTTTTCTCACGTTTATAAAGTTGGGCTGAATTGTGTCAAGCCCTACACTTGTTGTAATGTTGCGAACATACAAACGGGGGTAATAACGTTGGGTGTAAAACATTAAAAATATAAGTTGGCATGGTTGGCACATGCCAACGGCAATGACATTCTAGTGGTATGAATTGTTATACCCAAGAATAAAAGACATGACATTTACATATAATTGAGAAGTGATAAAATAAGTAAATTTAGAAAACACGATATGCTTAACCCGAGGTTGGATTGAGTTGTGATGTAAACCTGCCCGGACCTGCCCGGCTGTCCAGTAGTCACAACAATACCTATCCAATGTGGGTGGTTAAGCATTGAGCCCAATAAGGACCCGAGGTTAGACTGAGCTACCGTGTAAACCTGCCCGGAACCGACCGGCACATCCAGTAACCGTAGCAATACCTGTCTAATGTGAGTGGTCAGGTGCTCTAAGAGGCTAAGGACAGATGGTAGGGTTAAGTCAACTATAAACACTTAACCAAATTCAACATGTTAACAAGAATTGATGGGTGGGGGTTAGGTAAATACAGACACTTAACCACTTAACATGTTTGACCAGAAAACCCTGGTAACGAGGGACCCGTTTCAGTAGTAACCCAAGTTAGGTATCATGGTACCCTGAAACTAGGCAGGGTGGGGCATGATTACTGGGCTGATTGTAAGCGGTCAAAGCGACGGCGGGGGGTGCAACAGTGTAGGTTCTAACGAGGTGCGGGCGTGCACACACTCCGGAGCAGGCAAACAGGGCACTGGGGGCACCAGTAGTATAACCTATGCCTTCTAGAATTTGTGTCGGGGCCGCCACCATGGGTCTTGATACACCCCATGGTAGGACCAGCATAGGTATCTACAATTCTTGGGGTCGTATGACACATGTTAACGCGAGTAGGAGCCGATCTTTAGAAAATAGGGATCACTTCACCCTCAGCATGGGGTGCCAGTTAGAATAAACTCAAGTAGGTGCAGAGATACATAGTGTGGGTGCGATAGCACATTCGATTCTAAACGACACTCGCTTAGCTTGTGACACTTTCCTGTTTTCAGTTTATATCTATCATGCCTTTTTATTATTCACATACTGAAGAGTTACTAGATTTACTCAGGCTTTATGTCTGACTCTATTTTCTTTTCGTCTTCTTTTCTTTCGTTTCCAGCCTCCCCCCCGGGTCCACAGGGAGGAAACAACTCAGCTCAGTCAAACTCTTTACAAGCTCCAAGACCGTAGATGTATGATTTGGATCTCTTTTGCTCGGATTATGGCTTTGGATATCACTATGGGGATTTTTGTCTCTTTATTTATGTTTTATGCTTCTTTAATAATCAAGACAGTAATGAGGTTGTAATGTTGGAAGTATTTGAACACGTATTGATGAAATAAAAGTCTGTTTGGTTTCCGCTGTTTAAAATATGTGTATTTATATCTGTCTTGAGTTTATCTGTGGCTTTTACTTATAAACCTCCACCAAAGTTAAGGCATTCCCTTTGTGAGTGACCTTAACAGAGGTGGGGTGTTTCACTTGGTATTAGAGCATAGGTTTACCAGATAAGATAAAAGTTTTTGAAATTGTTTTCAAAAAGAAAGTTTAAAGAAGCATTTTTTAAGAAAAAGTGTTATATTTATAAAAAGACAAAATCCCTCAAAGTCATGTGCCCTATCTATCTCTCTCTATCCTTCGTTTTTTGAATTTTCCGTTCTGTTTCAGCATGTCTGGGGACCTTAACCTTCCAGAAGGAGTGCCAATACCCGGCTGGTTTAGGAGGTACTTAGAAGCAAGGGCCAGTGGCGCGGGCCCAGCAGACATCCCTCCTCCAGTGGCCGTGGTTCCTCCTCCTCCTCGTGGAAATGCCTTCGCAAAAACATGTAGAGACTTCAAGGCTATGGGTGGAAAAGACTTTTATGGGACAGAATCCTTTGTAGGAGCAAGAAACTGGCTAAAGGAGACTGAGGATCTATTTGTCATCTTCGGAGTTGATGACAGGCAAAAGATACAACTAGCGGTATGGTTGCTTAAGGATGAAGCTTCCTATTGGTGGGAAATTACCAATGCTTAGAGGGCGGTGGAAACATGGGAAGATTTCAGGACAAGGTTTGAGATGAAATTCCTCTCCTAAGCCGAAAGAAGCCTGCAAATGGAGAAGTTTCTAACTTTGAAACAGGGAAGTATGACAATTAGGGAGTATGTAAATCAGTTTAATCAGCTGGCCAGATTTGGGCTGGACTTAGTAAACACCCAACACAAGAAGGCTCTTTGCTTCGTCGAAGGTTTGAATGAGCCTCTACACAGCCTTGCTATGACCCATGTATCCACGGGAGCGACTTATGAAAGCTTGGTGGACATGGCGTTGCTACACGAGGAAGACCACGGCAAGAAAGAAACTAAGGTGGAAGAGAAGAATGAGGGTCTACAAGCAAAGAAAACAGACTTCAAGAAAGGAGGGAAGAACAATAAGCCCCGTGAGAGGAGAAGGTGCAATTTCTGTGGCATTGTGGGACATATATCAAAAGACTGCCGAAAAAGGAAGGCAAAGATGGGTGGTTGCTTCCATTGTGGAGAAACTGGGCACCAAGCTAAGGACTGCCCAAAGAAGAAAGGGCAGGGACAGAAAGCCAGATCCACTTCAGGGGGTCAGGTTCATGCGCTAGTGGCACCTCAGCAGGAACGAGGTAGTAATATTTCTGTAGAAAGTGTAGTCTATCTTTATGATCATCCAGTTCGCACACTTTTTGACTCTGGCGCATCACACTCTTTTGTTTCATCTGCCTTAGTAGAATCTCTGCATCTAGACACTAGTATGGTAGAAGATCCCTTAGTAGTTTCAAATCCAATTGGGGGCTCCGCTTACTTGTCAATGGTTTGTTTGGGTTTGAAAATCTCTATTCTCAGCGTTGAGTTTAGTTGTAATGCCTTTGTTTTGGGCTTCTCGGGATATGGTTTGATCTTAGGCATGGACTGATTATCTAGTAATGGTGCCATCCTTGATCATGAGAAAAGAGTAGTTAGACTCTTGACTCGGCTTGGTAACACACTAGAAATTTCTTGTAATCCCCTGAATGTTGTTATGCTTAGTTATCTAGAGTCGCTTGATGCTTCTGATGAGAATTTGCAATCAGTTAGAGTAGTCCGGGAATATCCGGATGTCTTTGAGGAGCTGAAAGGCTTACCTCCGAGGCGGGAAATAGACTTCCGCATATATCTTGTGGATAATGCAAAGCCTGTAGCTTTACCTGTCAGACACATGGCTCCAAAGGAGAGAAAGGAGCTCATTAAGCAGGTTAAAGAACTTCTCGAAAAGGGGTTCATTAGACAGAGCATTTCGGAATGGGGTGCTCCAGTGGTGTTTGCAACCAAAGCGGATGGTTCGCTTCGCCTTTGCGTCGACTATAGGGAGTTAAACAAATTGACCAAGAAAAATAGGCACCCTCTTCCCCGAATCGACGATTTGTTTGATCAGCTTGTAGGTGCGATGGTCTTCTCCCAACTTGATCTGGCAACTGGGTTCCATCAGCTAAGAGTAGATGAAGATAGCATTGATAAAACGGCGTTCAGAACCCCAGACGGTTTCTTCGAGTGGCTTGTCATGCCTTTCGGCTTGACAAACGCACCCGTTTATTTCGTAGACCTAATGAGTAGGGTGTTCAGAGAATTCCTCAACAAATTTGTGGTTGTCTTCGTAGATGATATCTTAATCTTCTCAAAGAATGAGGAAGAGCATGCTCAGAATCTGAAAGAAATCATGGAAACTCTCCGTACACATCAGCTAAAAGCCAAATTCTCCAAGTGCCACTTTTGGAGAAAGGAAGTAAGATTTCTGGGGCATATATTGTCCAAAGAGGGGTTGGCTGTAGACCCCGCGAAAGTGGTGGCAGTGCAAGATTGGAAAACACTTAGAAATGCAACTGAAGTTCGAAGCTTTCTTGGGATAGCCGGTTTTTACCGAAAGTTTATTAGGGATTTCGCGAAAATCTCGGCCCCACTCACAAGGCTAACAAAGAAGAATCTAGCATTCCTTGGGATTTGGACTGTGACATTGCCTTCCAACGCCTAAAAAGGGCTCTTACAACAGCTCCAGTTCTAACTCTGCCTGACGGAAGCAAAATGTTCACAGTATACACGGATGCATGTGGAACAGGACTAGGCGCTGTTCTAATGCAAGAAGGAAGGGTAGTAGCTTATGGCGGAAGACAATTGAAAGTTCATGAAAAGAACTACCCAATCCACGATCTTGAGTTAGCCGCCATCGTCTTTGCGCTCAAGTCTTGGCGCCATTATCTCCTAGGTGAGAAGTTTGAATTATACACTGACCATAAATCGTTGAAATATCTCTTCTCGCAGAAGGATCTTAACTTGAGGTAGCAAAGATGGATGGAGTTTCTTGCCTCGTATGACTTTGAAATTTCCTATACTCCCGGCAAAGGCAACATAGTAGCAGACGCGTTGAGCCGAAAGAAACTGACCTTAAGCCCTCTCTTTGTGGAAAGGCAAAGCTTGGAGTATATAGCCAATTTTAGCTTTAGGCCCTCCTCTAATTTTGTATCGAGTTTGTTAGCATCTCTCGAAGTACGCCCTACTCTCTTAGACTCAATAGGGGCTGCACAACGTGAAGACCCTCAGCTTGTTGATGTGATTGATAAACTTATTAGGGGTGAGACTTCTAGTCACCTCAGTAGATACGCCATCGATGATAAGGGTTGGCTGAGGCGAGATGGAAGATTATGCGTCCCACAAGCAAGGAAGTTAACAAAGAAGGTTCTCGAGGAAGCGCATCATTCCAAGATGACTATACACCCTGGCAGTGATAAGATGTACAAGGATATAAAAAGGACTTTCTTTTGGAGCGGCATGAAGCAAGACGTGGCAGATTTCGTTTCTAAGCGCATGACCTGCCAACAGGTCAAGGCGGAACAGAAGAAGCCTGGAGGACTACTTCATCCTTTAGAGGTCCCACAATGGAAGTGGGATAGCATTTCAATGGACTTCATTGATGGACTGCCTAGGTCGAGAAGAGGCAACACTAGCATTTGGGTAATAGTGGATAGGCTTACTAAAAGCGCTCACTTTATACCCATTAAAAGTAGAAGGACTGCCGCATCTCTAGCATCTCTTTATCTCAAGGAAATAGTTCGACTCCATGGGATACCCTCCAGCATTGTTAGTGACCGAGACCCTATTTTCATAAGTGAGTTTTGGCGGAGTCTGCAAGAAGCTGTAGGCACACGGTTATGTTTGAGCACGGCCTATCACCCCCAAACCGATGGCCAAACGGAAAGGGTGAATAAAGTTTTAGATGATCTTTTAAGACTTTGCGTTCTTGACTTTGGAGGGACGGGGGAGGATCACCTTCCTTTAGTGGAATTTGCCTACAACAACAGCTACCAAGCTACCATAGGCATGGCACCTTTCGAAGCCTTGTATGGAAAATTGTGCAAATTACCAACTTGTTGGTGGGAGTCTACAGATAAGCTTATACTTGGGCCGGACATGATTCGAGAGACTTCAGAGAAAGTGGACTTGATACGGAAAAGGATGAAGACAACCCAAGACAGACAAAAATCCTACACCGACAAAAGAAGGACCGACCTTGAGTTTGAGGTTGGGGATAGGGTTTTCCTTAAGGTATCTCCTTTAAGGAACGTCGTTCGCTTTGGATCCGCAGGAAAGCAGGCACCAAGATTTGTAGGACCGTTTCCTATCATCGAGAAGGTTGGGAAGATGGCCTATAGATTAGAGCTACCCGAGAGACTGGTTGGAGTTCACAACGTCTTTCATGTTCCTCACCTTCGGAAGTGTTTGCATGAGTCTACGGAAGTGGTGGAACCTAGCATTCTAGAAGAAGCCAAAGTGGAACGTGAAGCAACTGTGAGGAGAGTTCCAACCCGCATTTTAGGAACTGAAGTGAAAAAGCTACGCAACCGCGAAGTCAAACTCGTTAAAGTTCAGTGGAGCGATGCCGAGGAAGACGCGATTTGGGAAACTGAGGACATAATACGTGTTGCCTACCCTCTTCTTTTTGAGGGTACATCTTTGATCTCTCTTTTTCCTTAAGTTATGCTTTATCTATCCTTTTAGGTATATCTCCTCACTCCTTTTCCTAACTTCTTAAGTAGAAAACAAATGGATGCAAACATGTATTTGAAAACATGTTATGGATGATGGTTGCAAATGGTTGCTAGTGATTGCTAGTGGTTGCTCGTGGATGCATATACACACACCCTAGGTTATAGATCGACTCAGTCACTTCATATTGCATATGCATATATGTATTCTCATTTGTATATGGTTGAAACTTGATATGCTGTCATATGGTCGTCGCATTTGTATGAATAGCTGTGCACTCATATAGAATTATGAGTAGGTTTTTTTTTGCATACATAATGGATTCATGACACTTACATGATTCGCATTAAGGAGGTCAACTGAAACAGTAGACCGCCTGATTTCTGCATTAGATAAGGACACGTACACACACTATGCATATGATCATGAAGCATTAGAAGTCTTTTAAGGACAGTGGACACCTGTGTTTGTTGGTTGAGTAGATGGACTTTTGGATGGTAGGATATACATTCTTCCTAACTTGAAGATTTCGGGGACGAAATCCTTTTAAGGGGGGAGAATGTAACTCCCCGTGAATTCTATAACATTAAGCTTCACAAATTAAAGTGTAATTAATTCTAAATGAAATAATTAATGGAAATGGGTTATGCCATTGCGTTCGTCTCGGAATTCTGCTTGAGATAGAGTCCGAGTTTGCGTGAAACGGACTCCGTATGAAGGAGTTATGACCTTCAGAAGTTTCAGAATAAAATTAAAATTCAAACAGCTCAGTTTAAAATTCGAAATTCGAAAAACAGGTTCAAACTGGGCTGGGCGGGAAAATTCCCGCCCATAGACCAGGTCGACCATAGGGTCGACCGTGGTGTCGACCTGGCCACCCCAGGTCGACCTGGGTGTCGACCTGCCAGTCGACCTACCTGGTCGACCTGGCTGGCTAGATCTGGCTCTGGCTCGAACTTCTGTGGCTCGGTGTGTCACTAGGGCTGACATGTCACCTCTTGATTGGCTCTTTGAACTTTGTATAGTCTAGATTCCTCTTGTTTTCATCTAACGGCTCAAAACAATTTAAAAATCTATAAATACACCCTAAGTCTCAACTAAAAATTAACACAAAAAAATAAGATGGGAGTCATCATGCTGCCAAGGAGGAAGTGAGCATAGCCATCAAGAGAGATAAGCCTAGAGACGAATCAAATTAAGAAGAAGATTATAGCTTAATCAAATTAATCAACGCAACATTAATCTACCCAAAGGAGCGCATCTCAATCTCAGAATTCAGAATCCATAATTCAAGATTCTGCATTCGTTGTAAGTATAGTGACCTTTCAGAATATGAATAAGAACTGTGATGTGACTCGATGTAAATGAAAATTGAATTGTATTATTGTATGATATAAATTCTTTGTATTGTAATGATTCTGTTATGACTTGTGTATTGATATTTGTGGCCTAAATTAATTGATGCAAGCATATTGGACATTTGTATATGAAAGTAATAACAATAGCAAGTTGTGGCAAAAACTAGAATTTGATCCCTTTATGTTTATGCCTATGGCATGGACTATATACATTCACTAAGTCTAAATTAAGGCTTTTGTAAACATGTTCTAGATTTGAGACCTTTTATGCCTACGTGACCCAAAACCTATGATATCATTCTTATGTTTATTTGCAAGTATAATTGGATCTATGTTAAGTATCGTTTGGGTTTCATAAACTATGCAAGTTCATGATGAAATAGGCTATGTGATTAGATGTTAAAATTGGACATTTTTGGTGAATATATAACATGCTAATTTTGTGGTTGACATTATGCCAAGTTAAACATGTTTAAACACAAGTTTGTATAAGCCTAAACTATGTCATTTCATATGTCACCTACTTAGTTATACTTTGATTTGAATTGCAAGTTCACATGACCCATAATTTATGTTGAATCGCTAAATTGCAAGTTCATGCGCCACACACCTTTATGTGAAATACTGCATGTTCTTGGTTTCCCCTTTTTCTCACGTTTATAAAGTTGGGCTGAATTGTGTCAAGTCCTACACTTGTTGTAATGTTGCGAACATACAAACGGGGGTAATAACGTTGGGTGTAAAACATTAAAAATATAAGTTGGCATGGTTGGCACATGCCAACGGCAATGAAATTCTAGTGGTATGAATTGTTAAACCCAAGAATAAAAGACATGACATTTACATATAATTGAGAAGTGATCAAATATGTAAATTTAGAAAACACGATATGCTTAACCCGAGGTTGGATTGAGTTGTGATGTAAACCTGCCCGGACCCGCCCGGCTGTCCAGTAGTCACAACAATACCTATCCAATGTGGGTGGTTAAGCATTGAGCCCAATAAGGACCCGAGGTTAGACTGAGCTACGGTGTAAACCTGCCCGGAACCGACCGGCACATCCAGTAACCGTAGCAATACCTGTCTAATGTGAGTGGTCAGGTGCTCTAAGAGGCTAAGGACAGATGGTAGGGTTAAGTCAACTATAAACACTTAACCAAATTCAACATGTTAACAAGAATTGATGGGTGGGGGTAAGGTAAATATAGACACTTAACCACTTAACATGTTTGACTAGAAAACCCTGGTAACGAGGGACCCGTTTCAGCAGTAACCCAAGTTAGGTATCATGGTACCCTGAAACTAGGCAGGGTGGGGCACGATTACTGGGCTGATTGTAAGCGGTCAAAGCGACGGCGGGCGGCGGGGGGTGCAACAGTGTATGTTCTAACGGGGTGCGGGCGTGCACACACTCCGGAGCAGACAAACAGGGCACCGGGGGCACCAGTGGTATAACCTATACCTTCTAGAATTTGTGTCGGGGCCGCCACCATGGGTCTTGATACACCCCATGGTGGGACCAGCATAGGTATCTACAATTCTTGGGGCCGTATGACACATGTTAATGTGAGTAGGAGCCGATCTTTAGAAAATGGGGATCACTTCACCTTCAACATGGGGTGCCAGTTAGAATAAACTCAAGTAGGTGCAGAGATATACAGTGTGGGTGTGACAACACATTCGATTCTAAACGACACTCCCTTAGCTTGTGACATTTTCCTGTTTTCAGTTTATATCTATCATGCCATTTTCTTATTCACATACTGAAGAGTTACTAGATTTACTCAGGCTTTATATCTGACTCTATTTTCTTTTCGTCTTCTTTTCTTTCGTTTCCCCCCTCCCCCAGCCCACAGGGAGGAAACAACTCAGCTCAGTCAGACTCTTTACAAGCTCCAAGACCGTAGATGTATGATTTGGATCTCTTTTGCTCGGATTATGGCTTTGGATATCACTATGGGGATTTTTGTCACTTTATTTATGTTTTATGCTTCTTTAATAATCAAGACAGTAATGAGGTTGTGATGTTGGAAGTATTTGAACACGTATTGATGAAATAAAAGTCTGTTTGGTTTCCGCTATTTAAAATATGTGTATTTATATCTGTCTTGAGTTTATCTGTGGCTTTTACTTATAAACCTCCACCAAAGTTAAAGCATTCCCTTTGTGAGTGACCTTAACAGAGGTGGAGTGGTTCATGTAATGAATTACGAACACAACTGCAGCATGAAGGAGATGAATTTGCTTCTCGGGATAAGTGGATGACAACAAACTTAGGTCACGTTGCCATGACAGAGTATAACACTTTTATATTTAGCATAAACGAACGGTTAACGCTAACTATACAACTGATTAAATGTAGAATATGCTATGTAACGACGGTTAGAACAAAGCTCCCCATTCCTCGATCATAGCGCATATAAGTTGACACACACATCCTTGTAACAAAAGGAATCCTTGATGTTACGTACATACCAACTCATATTTATATATCACTCCTTCAATTTATTCTATGATGTGAGACTTTATATTCAAGTTGTCATTCATACCTTAGCAATATGCGAGACAATCCTAATAGTCTCCCCTTGACTGACATCCTACGAGTATCTTTTGAGAGCACGGTCTTATTTGCATGGCCCAGTCTGTAACCTTCGGCTCTAATACCACTGTTATGTAACAACGGTCGGAACAAAGCTCCTCTTCCTCAATCATAGGGCATATGACTTGGACACACACATCCTTGTAACAAAAGGAATCCATGATGTTACAAGTCTATCAACTCATATTTGTACACCACTCCTTCAATTTATTCCGTGATGTGGGACTTTATATTCAAACTATCATTCCTACCTTAACAACATGCGAGACAACCCTATCAGAATGCAACTCCAATTAAACATGTCGAAATAGCAATAGCATTTCTCAATGATAATCATTTTGTACAAGCAAATGCTAAAATATTATTTTTCAACTTAATGGTTATGTTGGATTTATTTGTTTATGAACCACAGGTTAAGCTAGAAGCGAAACATCTTGTATCGCCAATTTATGTGAAATGGTTCACAACTCGGCATTCAGATGCAAGCACTTGGCAGTATATATATATGACGATCGAATGCAAACGTGGGATGAAATAACTCAATTTGCATAATGGAATTAATGTTTGATTATGTTCGTGAATTACAGTTGTATTGGATAGTAGCTTTGTTTTTTTATTACGTATGAATATGATCACTAAGTTTGAATTATAGCTATATATGTGAAGTTATAAATTGAATTTATGAACTTAGTTTATGAATCAAGCTTATGAATGATTTATGTTTCGGAAATCTTATGAATGAGTTTATGAGTTGTTTACATCAATTGTTTTAAGTAGTTGGACTGAGTATATGAATAATGTGTATGAATTAAATATATGAATCGAGTTGAATTGAGTATACAAACGTTTGGTCTGGAAGTTTATAAATGTTTGGTTTGAAATGGATTAAGTACATGAATATTTGATTTTTGTTCCAAAAGCCTGACAATCACGCGGTTAAATTGCATAGTAATTTTTCCTTCCTTTTTTTTACCCTCATAGAGGCACAACGAGATTGTGCTCCCAGGTCATTAAGACACCGCGTTGTTTTATTTACAATCGCCCACTAACTATGTGTGGCTCATCTAAAAAACAGTATAATCGATGTGTGGGTAGGTTTCTACTTAAAAAACTTGACAGTCACGTATATATACTACGTGGGTGTGCCACCGGTCGTTTGATTTGTATGTGGTTATTTTCTTATCCACGTAGTCCTCCTGCATAGTAATTCAAAAAAACAAATTTCCTGACAATCACATTCCATCTATATGTGGTCAAGTCACTAGGCCGCGGTACTAGAATATAGATGGTTAGGATACCATGTATTGGCTCTGCTTGGTTCATCAAAAAACCATGTTACCTCTCTACATCACTATCTAAAATTTTGAAGAAAAAAAAGTTTAACGGACCTAAATATAAACACATATACATAAGCAAACATTAATTTATAGTTATTAAAGTTTCCACAATTCAGCATAAATACAAACACCAATTCGCAGCATAAACACAAATACCCACTACAAATACAAACACTAATATATATAAACGTTCATACATAAAAATTGACATAACCATTCAAGTTTCCACAATCTTGAAAAACTAATATCCAGCACAAATAAAACACTAATTCCAAGCATATACATAACATTTGGAGTCTTTCATCCATAAAAAATCCACAGTAATACCCACCACTTAAGTTACACAATAATTCCCAACGTAAACACAAACATAGCATCTATGTAAATACACAAATAACATCCAATTCCATGACTTAGTTGAGTTTATCTATCTTCTATCTATATAATAATTCCCATTAATCTTTATTTGGTTCGACCGTAAAACTCCCAAATTACCCTCTCTATATTCATTTCTTTTGTTCTAGGTATTTTCTTTCTATGTGATTTCTATTTTATTTGGTCTGACCATAAAATACATTTGTACAATTGAATGTTTACTAAAATGCATTGCACTGATTGTTTACTGCACAAAATGAGAAATACAAACTATTTAATCAAATATATGAGAAGTAAACATTGGGAATTGATGTATATTTAATATAATTGTCGTTTTATTTGCTTGGCCTTTTAATGGTTTGTAGAAAATGTTTCTGTTTTTATGGTCATTCCAATGCTCTCTAAAGATCTAATTTACTTAAAAAAAAATTATCTTTTGATAATGGATACTTTCAAAACTGCCACAACATTTTCTGAATTTAGTGCAAACATTTTAATTATGTTTATTGATTTTAATATAATTTATGATAATTTTTACGCGAAGTAAATTTATATTGCTTCCAAATACACATGTTTAATAAACAACCAAAAACACATCAAGGAATTGTTAATTCCATTATTGACATGAATTGATTATGAGTTATATTTATTGGCTCATGTAATGCTCAGGCTTTTAATGGTATGTTATGACAATTTCCCTTCATTGACAATTCCTCCCACATTATACTTGAGTTACTTGAATTCTTAACTTTTTCATTTATATCATTCATCAACTTCAATTTTCATTTTTCATGCACGTCATTAAATAAATTTCCTTTTGTGCATTTTCCTTTTAACCAGTTCCATTTTAAAACTTATATTAATATGCATTTTCTTTTTCATATTCTATGATTTATACTTACCATAACATGTATTAAGTATTCTTCTCGATTAGGGCCACTACTCAACACTTGCCAGTATAGAACATACATCGATTCTTTTTAACATTACTATGTCATGTACTAAAGTATTTTCTTTAGAATAAGATAGATAAATGAATGAAATAGACACAAAGAACAAAGTTGTTATTTATATCCATTATTTCGATCAATGAAATTTCTTATTCTAAAGCTTGATAATTCTATAGCACTTATACACTTACAATTAATTTCAGTTGTTATTTATATATACTTTTTCCATATATTCTCATATGTTTCGTTGCTTTATTTCTTTTTATATTATGTACCACAGTGATATAACATTAATACCTTTACTCATTTGACTAAAATAGATACCAATTATTTGTATATAATTTTACAATGATATCTTAATATATATAAGTAATATCTTAACATATAACATTAATCTAACAATATAGACCATCATGTTTGACCAGCTAAAGAGATTGTACATAACACAATATAAATCACTTTTGTCCCTACTTCTCCATATTATCACACCCTCCTCATCTCCAAGCCTCTCTATATTCTGATCAATGTTATTCCTCCCTATTGCAGTTCTATTTACTGGATAAGTTTTCTTCTAATTGCACTCAAGATCTGAATTCAATATCCATCGAAGGCAATTCATTTTCTCAATTCATTTTTTTTACAAAACCCCTTTATTACACAATTTTCTATTTTCCACTAGCTTTACTATTAACATTTTCTATTTTAGTTATTTGGTTAAAAATTTCGTTTCTGTTGTGTTCCAACGTATTGATGATGATTAGATTGCTGAGTTATACCGATATTTTCAAACATGCAGTAACATCTCTTGAATAACTACAAGATCGTGTACTATGGCGATGGACTCGATGAAGTTTATGGATTTGTTTTTGTTCTCATCATAAATTTGTGGTTCGTTTGACTTTTTTTTTTTACTTTTATGTGATATGGTGTATAACTAGAAGGTAATATAAGATAAGGCAACTACAGACCAACATCTATTATAAAAGAGTTTTATTGGCTTTCTAAATAAATATGATAGAAAAGATATATATAACTGCAAATATACCTCTATTTATGTAAGATTGAGTAACAACTACATGTTCTTTTTAACGGAAATGATTTAGCAGTTTCATGAAAATTGTAATTTCTTGAGCAGTAAGCAATTAAAAATTATTTTTATTTAGTTACGTAGTTTGAAGGTTATGTAAAAAAACAAGCACTCTGATTTTGAATAAATTGATCTTCTTCTAATGTTCAGTGAGTTTTTCAACCTTTACCATGCACTTGTGATTTATTCAAGATAATAAAAAAAATATCAAGATCAGATTTTAGTGTCATTCTTACAAAAGTTACAGTTGTCCAATTTAAATGCAGTTTGCTCACTACTGAACAAACCATATCACAGAACAAAGTGGTATATACGGATACGTATATAACGTAAGTATATGTACACAGATGTATGTTTGTATTAATAATCCGCTTACACATTAAAAACTTTCATTTTGGTAGGTAATATTTAATTTTAAAAAGACATTATATATTTTTCATTAGAATCTACATGATATAAATCACGTTAAGATGGCAAACAATGATTAATTGTAGTAGTTAAATTGGTTTGCTTCAAATCTATAGACCTTTTTTAATCGCACTTTAAAATTTCTTAAGTTTAGGATTCAGTTTTTACATACTGAAGTTTCTTATCGTGTTATTGATTTTGATATTCATGGAAATGATTTTATTTTATTAATTTTGACTTTCGTTAAAAGAAGGTCCCTTATATAATTCTATCTTGAAGTGGATCACTGTTCGTGTGGCAGTTGCTTAATTTTGATTTTTTGGGATTCTATAAAAGAAAATATCTAACGTAAAGATAACTTTGTTTGTATTTCCTTAAATGAAAGTCTCTTGCATACATGATACTAACTTAAGACACAATGTTTTTCTTCAAGCTCTTTTGATGCAATTTCAATCATGGTTTCCTTAATCTACAATTTCTTCATATGTACCTTTGCTTCAGTTATTTTTCATATTTATGCATTTGCGTGTTTTTGATGCAGTTGTTCTCAAAATTATCTTCAACAGAGGGAAGACATGTACGTTGAAAGTTTTATATCAACATGTTGTGCATTACATGTTACATGAGAAACTTATCAAAGAAAGAATTATTTGATGTCACCATTGGCATTGACATGCATACTTGAACTTACAGTTGTTGATTATTGGTATAGACAAATCCACATAAGATGACACAAATTCTGCACTTATCAGGCTTAAGATGAAACAATGGGCAAGTTTTTTAATATAATTGTAGTTATGTTCCAATTTATTCAATGACATGCATGAAAAATGGTATGTAATGACATTTTACCTTCTTTGAAAATTTTTCTGACATTATACTTGAGTTACTTGAATTCTTAATTTTGTCATTTATATCATTCATCAATTTCAATTTCCATTTCCATTTTTCATGCATGTCATTAAATAAATTTCCTTTTGTGCATTTCCCTTTTAACCAGTTACATTTTAAAACTTATACTAATATGCATTTTTTTCACATTCTATGATTTATACTTACCATAACATGTATAAGTATTCTTCTCGATTAGGACCACTACTCAACACTTGCCAGTATAGAACATACATCAGTTCTTTTTAGCATTACTATGTCATGTACTAAAGTATTTTCTTTATAATAAGATAGATAAATGAATGACATAGACACAGAGAACAAATTTGTGTTATATACGAATATAAATAACTGCCACATATTTGCATAAGCTTCTAATTATGTGTAGAAGATGTTTACATTTATATCCATTATTTCGATACATGATTTTTTTTATGAAACTCATATGATATTTCCTAATTTATATTTTTTTCATATGAAAATTCTTTATGAAACTCTTATAATATTTTCTAATTTATGTTTTTCCTAATTAAAAAAAATAGATTTTTTATCTTCTGATAATGGATACTTTCCAAACTTCCACAACATTTTCTGAATTTACTGCAAACATTCTATTTATGTTTATTAAATTCAATATAATTTATGATAATTTTTATTTGAAATAAATTTATATTACTTCCAAATACACCTGTTTGATAAACAACCAAAAACACATCAAGGAATTGTTAATTCCATTATCGACATGAATTGATTATGAGTCATATTTATTGGCTCATGTAATGCTCAGGCTTTTAATGGTATGTTATGATATTTTCCCTTCTTTGACAATTGTTCCCACATTATACTTCAGTTGCTTGAATTCTTAATTTTGTCATTTATATCATTCATTAATTTCAATTTCCATTTTTCATGCATGTCATTGAATAAATATCCTTTTGTGCATTTCCCTTTTAACCAATTCCATTTTAAAACTTATACTAATATGCAATTTCTTTTTCACATTCTATGATTTATACTTACCATAACATGTATTAAGTATTCTTCTCGATTAGGACCACTACTCAACACTTTCCAGTGTAGAACATATATCGGTTCTTTTTAGCATTACTATATCATGTACTAAAGTATTTTCTTTAGAATAAGATAGATAAATGAATGACATAGACACAGAGAACAAAGTTGTGTTATATACGAATTTAAATAACTGCCATATATTTGCATAAGCTTCTAATCATGTGTAGAAGATGTTTACATTTATATCCGTTATTTCTATCCATGAAATTTCTTATTCTAAAGCTTGATAATTCTACAGCACTTATACACTTCAATTAATTTCAGTTGTTATTTATATATACTTATTCCATATATTCTCATATGTTTCGTTGTTTTATTTCTTTTTATATTATGTAGTATGTACCACAGTGATATAACATTAATACCTTTACTCATTTGACCAAAATAGATACCAATTATTTGTATATAATTGTACAATGATATCTTAACATATATAACTAATATCTTAACATATAACATTAATCTAACAATATGGACCATCATGCATGACCAGCTAAAGAGATTGTACATAGCACAATATAAATCACTTTTGTCCCTACGTCTCCATTGTAATAACCCGTAACTTCCCCGGTATGGAAAGCCCGGATACTGTGAGTACAAGACGAATTAGAACGCAAACAGAAGAAGATTTCATTGCTTATTTACAGCAATTCATCAGAATACAAGAATATACAGAGTATGGACAAATATTACACAGAAAATATCAGAGATTAAAATACATTATTACATAGCAGCGGAAAATAATACAATACACGACTAAAAGGGATATACGAATACAAAGCTTCTTGGATATCATTCCAGCTGTAAACCAGGTTCCTGTGAATATAAATCTGTAAAATCAAAACTACTAGCTGCCCGTGTCGAAATAAGGGCACCCAGATTTTAGGTTAAAACAATAAACTCCAGGTCAGTCATGGGACTGGTGTGAGAACTAAACACAGTTATTAATCTTTATTTTAAAGTTAGGTAAATCAAGGGACCACGCCGTATAACATGGAGCGGGTTTCCTCCCAAGAATACCAGTGCATAAAACAAACAGCGCAATGCTAAGTAAAGAAAAATGAAGCTATTATAAGACCCAGGTCCCATCACACAATGCAACGCAGGTCGGAGGATAGAGTTTTACCTTATAATAGCCAAAGAATGCTTAATACGCTAAATTTCATCTTTTATTATTCTTAATCAGACTCCAATCGTAAAATAGTAAGAGAACGATTCCCTAAGTATTAACTCCGAAGGCCGAAACCAACATCAGACCAATACCCAGGAAACCACCCATCTTAGCTCGTTTCCAGTTAGTTTCTGATTTTATATACAATCATAAATATCAATCATAGGCGGCATGGGTACCATATATCATGTCGCCGTACTAGGCTCTACAAATAAAACCGCAAAGTGTCGTATTGGAAGTTGGGTTATCATTTATGGTATGAAACGAGGCTAGGGATCGTCCTCACCGATTCGAGAGCCTCTAGTCCGCCCCTCAGGAACAACCGCAACTGCCCCTTGGATCATCAGGGCCGGTCCACACGGAGTGGATTATTATGCCTGAACAATACGTCTCCCCGCCCTATGGGGCGTAAATGAGCCAACGAATGACTCCATCGGCTTCACATAGTCACCGATATATCCGTGGCGCCTCGCAAACCAACAACCACATAAGTCAAACTCGTCAGGGCGTGTAAAACCACTGGCGCCACTTCTAACTAGAAGGAAACGCATGCCCTCCCTGAGGTCCTTCTCCCGTTTCTGGTTCATACCGGGTGTGAAACTCGTGAATTAAACGTTACACAAAGCTATGCCATAAAGGCCGTGCTTTGATCATCAACCACAAGACTTTGCTTTTCAACAGAAGCCTTGATCATTTGTTCTATTTCCCAATCCCAACCTATTCATCCCATGAAGTAAAACGGGTAATACTTCATATCTAACACCACGGTGTTACCGGTAAATTTAATTACCATTTCACGTTCAAATCTAATTAAAGATTTAACTATCGCCTGGAGCAAAACTGGTGATACTCCATTCTCGAAATTTTCAATCTAATTAAAGATTCATTAAAACCCCACTTAGTTTTAATCATTGACTGGGTTAAAGAATCAGTGTCACTTAAAAACACGGTTCACGATAAACCCCAAAATCACATTCCATTAATTATCGGGTTAAAGAACAAGTGTTATTTAAACACTGTTCATGATAAATCAATACCAATTCAATTCCAATTAACTATTATTTAATTGGTACACTTCATTAAATCTAAATAAAAAGATTTAATCTTTTTCTCAACTGGGCTTAAGAACTGTAGTAGCCCGTAACTTCCCCGGTAAGGAAAGCCCGGATTACCTTGAGAACAACACACAAAAGAACGCAAACAGAAGAACATTTCATTGTTTATTACAACAATTCCATCAGATACAAGAATGTACAGAGTATGAATAAATATTACACAGAAAATATTAGAGATTTAAATTACATTTAAATACGTCCAGCGGAAAAACAATACAAAACACAACTAGAAGTAATACACTGATACAGAGCTTTCCGAGTATCGTTCCAGCTGTAAATCAGGATCCTGTGAATATAAATCTGCAAAACAAAAACTAATAGCTGTCCGTGTGGAAAATAGGGGCACCCAGAGTTTAGGTCAAAACAATAAACTCCAGGTCAGTCATGTGACTAGTGTGAGAACTAAAACAGTTATTTAAAATTTTACTTTAAAAGAGAGTAATTCAAGGGACCACGCCGTATAACACGAAATGGGTTTCCTCCCAAGAATACTAGTGCACATAGCAAAACAGCGCAATGCTCTTTCGAAAAATGAAGCTATTATAAGACCCAGGTCCCATCACACAATGCAACGCAAGCCGGATGATAGGGTTTTCCCTTATAATAGCCAAATAATGCTTGATACGTTTAAAACAAATCATTTGATACTATTATAAGTGTATAGTGTCAAAACAATTTCAATCATAAATATCAATCCTAGGCGGCATGGGTACCATCTATCATGTCACCATACTAGTTCTACAATTAAAACCGCAATATCACGTATTGGAAATTGGATTTCCGTCATGAGCCGAGGAAAGGGGCAAGCTCCTCTCCGATTCGAGACACTCTAGCTAATGTCTCAGGACCCCACTATGATCCTTTGGAACCTCCAAGGTCGGTCCTCTCTTACTTTTGAGGATTGGCAATTCCTGAACACATGTTTCCCGGTTCTATAGGACCTATATCCGAGGCGCCTCGCATTCCAACAACCACACAGGTGAAAAGTATATAAATGTCAGCTAGTTTAAGCACTGACATCACCCCTAACTAGAAAGAAACGTCGTGCACTCCTTGGGTCCTTATCCCGTTTTTGACTCATACCGAGGTGTGAGGCTCGCGAATTCACGTTATACACAAAGCTACGCCACACAGGCCGTGCTTTGATCATCAACCACAAGACTTTGCTTTTCAGCAGAAGCCTTGATCAATTGCCACTTACGCATGCCACACTGGCAATTCACTCCATGCGACTGATGTCCATCGATATACAACCTCTGAGCTCGTACGTCTCAGAGAAGGGCGTTAAGCAAGAGAATAAATTCTCCGCCGCCAAACAGATGTATATTTAATAGAGATCAATCAACATAGAATAAAATCCAATGTCAGACACACAGTCCATTTACAAGTTCGTTCTGGGTCTGAACGAAACCGGAGGCACTTTCCTCGCATATCCATCGATCTCCAAGTACGTCTGGACGATCACCAACTGATTCCCTCATCTTGGGTGTAAAGCCCAATCAAGATTATTAGTAATCACCCAAACGATGTGAAGACTTCTGGTCTTCAACCACCGTCTTCATCTTCGACATACCGTCGAATCGGTTATTCAGAATGGGTATAAATCCGGCCTTTCCAAATAACCCGCGTATATAATAAACACGTGTTACACAAACACAACATACGCCTCATTCCAATTCAGAATATTCTTTTATTCTAATTTTCACATTCTTAGGGAAAGGTTCCCATTAATTTTATCAAAGATAAATTCTTCTAAATTTATTCTTTAATCTTCCTTTGGATATCATTTCAAACCATATTATGGTTTGCCAAACTGGTCGGGATTAGCGAACCACACCGAAGTAATTATTTATTTTAATTCCCAATCCCAACCTATTTATCCCATGGAGAAAACTTGTAATACTCCATATCTAACACACGGTGTTATCGGTAAAATTAATTACCATTTCACGTTCAAATCTAATTAAAGATTTAACTATCGCTTTGGAGCAAAACTGGTGATACTCCATTCTCGATCACTTTTCAGATTAGATAATTTAAATTATCAATTCACTTTCAATCTAATTAAAGATTCATTAAAACTCCACTTTGTTTTAATCTTCTCAAAATTCAATATTCTGACTTAAACTGGGTTAAAGAACCAATGCCATCTAAAACACGATTCACGACATACCCAAATCACATTTGATATTAAATACAAGGCTCTGAATAGAAAATATACCGACTTATATTCAATATCAAATTCTGAAACCAACAAATATCATATTGGAAATAACGATATAAATATATCTTTCAAATTCCCATAACAATATATGTATAATCACGGAATTCAACATCGAAATATTCTAAAAACAATTTCGATTCAAATCCACTTCCACTTTATATATATTGGAAATTCTGGTTATTTTCAAAACCAATTCAAATTCAATTTATTTATTTCAAAAATAAATTGATTTTAATTCTAGTTCAAAACTAGTTCATTTCGATAAAAATCTATTTTTATCTTTTTCAAATGTGGAATTTTTCATCCCAGTTCTTTCCAATTCACATATTATGATTTTACACAAATTATTAATAATTTTAATAATTTTATCATGGCCCGTACAGTCGATTTCCATCAATGGCCATCGAACTGCACTTACAGCGACCTTTTCCAAATTTTATTTGGACATAATTCCAAATCCAACTGTTATATTTCAAATTTCTAATATTCATTGGAAAGCTCTTTTCGATACGAACCCAACGGTTCCGGTTTTAGGAGAATCCGATGGTCGGATCTCCCGTAACGTCAATTCAAAGTCAATGGTCGAAATTCACGAACTACCGCAGTGCGGCGCGTTCTATTCAGACCATTATATATATATATACATATATATTATATATTTCATCGATTTCCTTTAAAAACATATTTTATAAATCGTTTTAAATTCGTTTTCAAAACCATTTCAACTCTATATTCAATTTCAAATCAAAACTGAATATTTTATATCATTACTATATAAATGATAATATTTTCAAAACGTTATATTTTGAAATCAGTGCCTTTTTCTATATTCGTTATAAAAACGAATATAATCGGTATAAATATCGTTCACGTCAAAATAGCGCAACTCTAATCAACACGGCTTTATATATTTCAATAAATTCGTTATTCTATTCAACAAATGAATATTTATTCTACTCAACACATGAATCTATATTTCTTTCAACACATGACTAATCTCAACACATGAGTACTGTCAACACACGACTATTTTTGTTATGTAATATATTTTATAAAATTTTGGTATCTATCATTTGATTTTTAATCAGACTCCAACTGTAGGGTATGTTCTAATCTTTAATATGATAAAGATATAAATTTTATTATTAAAATATTTTACTCAACACATGAATAGTTTCAACACATGAACATCGTCAACACATGACTATTTATTCTATTCGACACATGAATCTATATTTTATAATATTCTTTATTTTCCCGATTGGAATGAGGCCCAATAAATTACCATATAACGTTAATTATATGGATTCCATACAACACATGTATATAATAGCAACGATAAACAATCAACCATCATCCAAAGTGCACCACATAACTGCATAAGCATCATATATAAATAATTAACGCTTACACAGCCTGTCAATCAAACGATCGACATACAATTAAATAATTGGGATTAGTGTACGCCAAATATCATCCCAACACCCGTGTGTGGTTTCAAATCAACAAACACTGAATATCATTGGTGCCGTCGGGCGATGTGTAAAATTTATCATCCCAATCAATATGTTTCAAATAGGTATACATAAACAAACCGTCCGATTTGTAAATGAATGTTTATTTATTCACATTCACTATATTCATATTCACGTTAAAAATTATATTTTTAACGATAAAATATTTATTTCAACCATCAATATTTTATTATCGATTTCACATCAACATCACAAACAAATTTCACAACACATCAAACAAGCATACAAGCCGTCCATGGTCTGTGGACGACGGGTGTCGGGTGCTACTAAACACCGTTCTGCATCCTAATATATATTTATAACTAGAAATGAAAATTTAAAGTGAGAAGTTTTCACCGAGTAGCTAATCCAAACGCCTCGACTCTTCTTATGTAGAAGTCATCGCTGTTCACGCCTGTTGTCACTTTCGTTGCCCGTAGCCACTACATATATAAAAATCACATCTTTATATTGTTGCTATGTATATGAAAATCACACTTTTATAATCACCCCATCTGGATAAAAATTCTATTTTTACATCGCTACTATATAGATAAAAAAATTCTATTTTTACAACGATGTTCATATAATAAAGATTATATTTTTATCACGCTATTCTCTATATAAAGATTTCGCCTTTTCAAATATAAAAATTTCGCCTTTTCAAATATAAAGATTTCGCCTACCTTTAAAGTAAAAACCACATTTTTTTTTGTTCACTTTCAATATAAACATCATATTTTGATTTCAAAACTGTTCATATAAAAATCCAAACTTCCCTAAACTAAAAATTGTAATTTTATTATTCCTATGATATAAAAATTATATTTTTAACATTCCTATCATATAAAAATTATATTTTTAACATTTCTATCATATAAAAATTATATTTTCATAATCTCTGCTGTATAAAAATTATATTTTTAACCTCCTACATTATGCAACGATTATATTTTGAAACTACATACATAAAAACTGAAATAAAATACTCACAAATTTCTGAATGAAGAGGGAGGAGGAGCAGAGGGTTTCTGGTGGTCGGGGTTTGCTGGTGTTCACGGTGGAGCGGGTTTTCTAGAGAGAAAAGGGGGTTTGGGGCTGTTTTTGGGAAGAATGAGGAGGAGGGGGTGCTGCCGGAGGGCGTCGGAGGACCTAAAGGGGAGGTGGAGGCGCGGCGCGTTCTCTGGTGGTCGGCTAGGGCACGGAAGGGCGGGTTTGCGATGAGGGAGGGCTTAGGCTCGGAGAGAGGGGCGCGGTTCCCGTTCGCGAGGAGGGAGAAGGCCTGAGGGGGGGGGGGGGTCACGGTTGCGCCATCCACGGCAGCGCAGGCGGAGGGGAGTGGCGCCCTCCTTCGTCGCTCATCTTTTTTTCCTTCCAGAAATCGATGGTTTGACTGAAGGGAAAGGAGAGAGGGCCAGGGATAATATAATTAATTTAAATTTTCTCCAAAAAGTACGTTTTCAATTCGAACTCGAAATCAAACCCATCGTCTGTCATCCCTAGCTAATTACCCCCATTCTGAACACAATGGGATATGTATCGTAAGCTGATTTGATCGTTTCGATAAGTTTTCGTCAAAATCAACATATAACTCTATATATTGAATTTGAACGCGTATTTCAATTTACTGGGGCCACATACTAACTCGCAAAATTCCAGATAAATATTTTCTAGCATCGTAATGATGATATGGTCCTAACAAAACTAATTTCGTCGACTTCTGAGACCATTTGAAAAATGGTCATTTTCCAGTCGATTAAAATAAACTAAAACTGGTCAAACGCGTTTTCCTATGCCACGCTCACATATTGATTCGTAAAATTACGAAATTTGAAACCTAGCAATAACTTGACATAATGGATCCAACAAAAGTGGTTTCGTCGAAATCCGAGCTCGTTTGCAAAATGGCTATTTTTAAGGGCCGAAATTCTATAGCGACTATTCTGAATTTTCAACTGGACATATCTTTTGACCCCCGCTATGAAATTCCGATTTTTCGGATTCGTTGGAAAGATATTATCAAATGACTTCAATTATTTTTTGTTACACTAAAATCCGGTTTATTTTGCACCCGGTACATTCAATTGAAGTTTGAAATCGAATTATCGAACTACCGTGTCATTTTCAATTCCTTTTATAATTAAAATAAAATATTTATATTCTAACGACGATCTATATAAATATACACATTCAAATTCTATTCAAAATAAATTTCTCGTCATGATTATTTAAAATAATTCATTTTAAATATTCAAAATTCATTAAATTCGCCAAAATAAATTTTTTAAACTGGCTCGCATTTTCCGGGTTGTTACAATCTCCCCCACTAAAAACTTTTCGTCCTCGAAAAGGAACGAAGCCGAAGGCTGTTTAACTAATCAACTCAACTTTCACTATTTTCACTACGGCTTAAGTTTTTCAACTTTTCAGTTTCTATGATCTTTTCAATTTTTTCAAAAATTTGGCTAATACCCTAAATTTTCGAAAAATTTCGCCATAACTTCCCCTGCACCGGGAGCACCGGGAAAATCCCGAAATTGCCATACAGGCCCTCTGATCTCAAAAAGAAAAAGAAAAGGCCAATCGGCTCATAAAATCATCATCACCCAAACAAAACAGTAAATTATGGCAAACATGTACCTATTTGTCGGGCAAACAATTTTATTCTCTGCTCTAGCCTCCTTGCTATGAGCTGTTCACACACATATATATGTACATGCATGCAATTGCAAATAATTTTTGATACAATTCAATATTTGATACAATTAGGCATAATGGTTCAAAATTATCAAACAAATAAACAAACAACACAAACATCAATCAATTAGTGGATTAACGTTTCAAATTCATAATTTCGATATATATACAGAAAGTCATGTTTTGATGTCAATTCACAACAATGTATTCTAGCTATATTTTGGTTCTCACACCAGTCTAATGGAAATATATAGAAATCACACCTTCGAAACACGAAAATTAACCATTGATGCTGTATGTCATCAGTGGAATCATCCCCGGGCTACTAGAGTGTGATTCTATATCTATCCAGTATATTAAAACTTCGAATATACGTTCATGACGCGTATATGCAAAATCTTTATATATTGGATTGTCCAAATTCAATACAAATAAATATTCAAATACCTATAAAACGTTTTAAATTTTCAAAAAAATATTGTTTTCATTTTAAAAATATACTCTTCACACTCGTTCTAGGATACTACTGATCCTATCTCTAACGAGTCATTCTAATTGGATACAACTAATCCAATATCGGATGGATTCTTTCGTATGGTTCTAATGTGTCTTGTTCTCGAGCTCTGTAAACCAAAGCTCTGATACCACTGTTGTAGCCCATAACTTCCCCGGTAAGGAAAGCCCGGATTACCTTGAGAACAACACACAAAAGAACGCAGACAGAAGAACATTTCATTGTTTATTACAACAATTCCATCAGATACAAGAATGTACAGAGTATGAATAAATATTACATAGAAAATATCAGAGATTTAAATTACATTTAAATACATCGCAGCGGAAAAACAATACAAAACACAACTAGAAGTAATACACGGATACAGAGCTTTTCGAGTATCGTTCCAGCTGTAAATCAGGATCCTGTGAATATAAATCTGCAAAACCAAAACTACTAGCTGCCCGTTTGGAAAGTAGGGGCACCCAGAGTTTAATTTAAAACAATAAACTCCAGGTCAGTCATGTGACTAGTGTGAGAACTAAAACAGTTATTTAAAACTTTACTTTAAAAGAGAGTAATTCAAGGGACCACACTGTATAACACAGAACGGGTTTCCTCCCAAGAATACTAGTGCACATAGCAAAACAGCGCAATGCTCTTTCGAAAAATGAAGCTATTATAAGACCCAGGTCCCATCACACAATGCAACGCAAGCCAGAGGATAGGGTTTTCCCTTATAATAGCCAAATAATGCTTGATACGTTTAAAACAAATCATTTGATACTATTATAAGTGTATAGTGTCAAAACAATTTCAATCATAAATATCAATCCTAGGCGGCATGGGTACCATCCATCATGTCGCCATACTAGTTCTACAATTAAAACCGCAATATCACGTATTGGAAATTGGATTTCCGTCATGAGTCGAGGCAAGGGGCAAGCTCCTCTCCGATTTGAGACACTCTAGCTAATGTCTCAGGACCCCACTATGATCCTTTGGAGCCTCCAAGGCCGGTCCTTTCTTACTTTTGAGGATTGGAAATTCCTGAACACACGTTTCCCGGTCCTATAGGACCTATATCCGAGGCGCCTCGCATTCCAACAACCACACAGGTGAAAAGTATATAAATGTCAGCCAGTTTAAGCACTAACACCACCCCTAGCTAGAAAGAAACGTCGTGCACTCCTTGGGTCCTTATCCCGTTTTTGACTCATACCGAGGTGTGAGGCTCGCGAATTCACGTTATACACAAAGCTACGCCACACAGGCCGTGCTTTGATCATCAACCACAAGACTTTGCTTTTCAATAGAAGCCTTGATCAGTTGCCACTTACGCGTGCCACACTGGCAATTCACTCCATGCGACTGATGTCCATCGATATACAACCTCTGAGCTCGTACATCTCAGAGAAGGGCGTTAAGCAAGAGAATAAATTCTCCGCCGCCAAACAGATGTATATTTAATATAGATCAATCAACACAGAATAAAATCCAATGTCAGACACACAGTCCATTTACAAGTTCGTTCCGGGTCTGAACGAAACCGGAGGCACTTTCCTCGCATATCCATCGATCTCCAAGTACTCTGGACGATCACCAACTGATTCCCTCATCTTAGGTGTACAGCCCAATCAAGATTATCAGTAAGCACCCAAACGATGTGAAGACTTCCGGTCTTCAACCACCGTCTTCATCTTCGACATACCGTTGAATCTGTTATTCAGAATGGGTATAAACCCGGCCTTTCCAAATAACCCGCGTATATAATAAACACGTGTTACACAAACACAACATACGCCTCATTCCAATTCAGAATATTCTTTTATTCTAATTTTCACATTCTTATGGAAAGGTTCCCATTAACTTTATCAAAGATAAGTTCTTCTAAATTTATTCTTTAATCTTCCTTTGGATACCATTTCAAACCATATTATGGTTTGCCAAACTAGTCGGGATTAGCGAACCACACCGAAGTAATTATTTATTTTATTTCCCAATCCCAATTTATCCCATGGAGAAAACTGGTAATACTCCATATCTAACACCACGGTGTTATCGGTAAAATTAATTACCATTTTACGTTCAAATCTAATTAAAGATTTAACTATCGCTTTGGAGCAAAACTGGTGATACTCCATTCTCGATCACTTTTCAGATTAGATAATTTAAATTATCAATTCACTTTCAATCTAATTAAAGATTCATTAAAACTCCACTTTGTTTTAATCTTCTCAAAATTCAATATTCTGACTTAAACTGGGTTAAAGAACCAATGCCATCTAAAACACGATTCACGACATACCCAAATCACATTTGATATTAAATACAAGGCTCTGAATAGAAAATATACCGACTTATATTCAATATCAAATTCTGAAACCAACAAATATCATATTGGAAATAACGATATAAATATATCTTTCAAATTCCCATAACAATATATGTATAATCACGGAATTCAACATCGAAATATTCTAAAAACAATTTCGATTCAAATCCACTTCCACTTTATATATATTGGAAATTCTGGTTATTTTCAAAACCAATTCAAATTCAATTTATTTATTTCAAAAATAAATTGATTTTAATTCTAGTTCAAAACTAGTTCATTTCGATAAAAATCTATTTTTATCTTTTTCAAATGTGGAATTTTTCATCCCAGTTCTTTCCAATTCACATATTATGATTTTACACAAATTATTAATAATTTTAATAATTTTATCATGGCCCGTACAGTCGATTTCCATCAATGGCCATCGAACTGCACTTACAGCGACCTTTTCCAAATTTTATTTGGACATAATTCCAAATCCAACTGTTAGATTTCAAATTTCTAATATTCATTGGAAAGCTCTTTTCGATACGAACCCAACGGTTCCGGTTTTAGGAGAATCCGATGGTCGGATCTCCCGTAACGTCAATTCAAAGTCAATGGTCGAAATTCACGAACTACCGCAGTGCGGCGCGTTCTATTCAGACCATTATATATATATATATATATATATATATATATATAATATATATTATATATTTCATCGATTTACTTTAAAAACATATTTTATAAATCGTTTTAAATTCGTTTTCAAAACCATTTCAACTCTATATTCAATTTCAAATCGAAACTGAATATTTCATATCATTACTATATAAATGATAATATTTTCAAAACGTTATATTTTGAAATCACTACCTTTTTCTATATTCATTATAAAAACGAATATAATCGGTATAAATATCGTTCACGTCAAAATAGCGCAACTCTAATCAACACGGCTTTATATATTTCAACAAATTCGTTATTCTATTCAACAAATGAATATTTATTCTACTCAACACACGAATCTATATTTCTTTCAACACACGACTAATCTCAACACATGAGTACTGTCAACACACGACTATTTTTGTTATGTAATATATTTTATAAAATTTTGGTATCTATCGTTTGATTTTTAATCAGACTCCAACTGTAGGGTAAGTTCTAATCTTAAATATGATAAAGATGTAAATTTTATCATTAAAATATTTTACTCAACCCATGAACATCGTCAGCACATGACTATTTATTCTATTCGACACATGAATCTATATTTTATAATATTCTTTATTTTCCCGATTGGAATGAGGCCCAATCAATTGCCATATAACGTTAATTATATGGATTCCATACAACACATGTATATAATAGTAATGATAAACAATCAACCATCATCCAAAGTGCACCACACAACTGCATAAGCATCAAATATAAATAATTAACGCTTACACAGCTTGTCAATCAAACGATCGACATACAATTAAATAATTGGGATTAGTGGACGCCAAATATCATCCCAACACCCGTGTGTGGTTTCAAATCAACAAACACTGAATATCATTGGTGCAGTTGGGCGATGTGTAAAATTTATCGTCCCAATCAATATGTTTCAAATAGGTGTACATAAACAAACCGTCTGATTTGCAAATTAATATATATTTATTCACATTCACTATATTCATATTCACGTTAAAAATTATATTTTTAACGATAAAATATTTATTTCAACCATCAATATTTTATTATCGATTTCATATCAACATCACAAACAAATTTCACAACACATCAAATAAGCATACAAGCCGTCCATGGTCTGTGGACGACGGGTGTCGGGTGCTACTAAACATCGTCTGCATCCTAATATATATTTATAACTAGAAAAGAAAATTTAAAGTGAGAAGTTCTCATCGACTAGCTAATCCAAACGCCTCGACTCTTCTTATGTAGAAGTCATCGATGTTCACGCCTTTTGTCACTTTCGTTGCCCGTAGCCACTACATATATAAAAATCACATCTTTATATTGTTGCTATGTATATAAAAATCACATTTTTATAATCACCCCATATGGATAAAAATTCTATTTTTACATCGCTACTATATAGATAAATAAAATTCTATTTTTACAACGATGTTCATATAATAAAGATTATATTTTTATCACGCTATTCTCTATATAAAGATTTCGCCTTTTCAAATATAAAGATTTCGCCTTTCCAAATATAAAGATTTCGCCTTTTCAAATATAAAGATTTCGCCTACCTTTAAAGTAAAAACCACATTTTTCTTTGTTCACTTTCAATATAAACATCATATTTTGATTTCAAAACTGTTAATACAAAAATCCAAACTTCCCTAAACTAAAAATCATATTTTTATTATTCCTATGATATAAAAATTATATTTTTAACATTCCTATCATATAAAAATTATATTTTTAACATTTCTATCATATAAAAATTATATTTTCATAATCTCTGCTATACAAAAATTATATTTTTAATCTCCTACATTATGCAAAGATTATATTTTGAAACTACATACATAAAAACTGAAATAAAATACTCACTAATTTCTGAATGAAGAGGGAGGAGGAGCAGAGGGTTTCTGGTGGTCGGGGTTTGCTGGTGTTCACGGTGGAGCGGGTTTTCTAGAGAGAAAAGGGGGTTTGGGGCTGTTTTTGGGAAGAATGAGGAGGAGGGGGTGCTGCCGGAGGGCGTCGGAGGACCTAAAGGGGAGGTGGTGGCACGGCGCGTTCTCTGGTGGTCGGCTAGGGCACGGAAGGGTGGGTTTGCGATGGGGGAGGGCTTGGGCTCGGAGAGAGGGGCGCGGTTCTCATTCGCGAGGAGGAGGGAGAAGGCTTGAGGGGGAGGGGTCGCGGTTGCGCCATCCACGGCGGCGCAGGCAGAGGGGAGTGGCGCCCTCCTTCTTCGTCGCTCATCTTTTTTTTTTTTTTTATTTCAGAAATCGATGGTTTGATTAAAGGGAAAGGAGAGAGGGCCAGGGATAATATAATAATTTATATAATTAATTTAAATTTTCTCCAAAAAGTACGTTTTCAATTCGAACTCGAAATCAAACTCATAGACTGTCGTCCCTAGCCAATTACCCCCATTCCGAACATAATGGGATATGTGTCGTAAGCTGATTTGATCGTTTCGATCAGTTTTCGTCAAAATCAACATATAACTCTATATATTGAATTTGAATGCGTATTTCAATTTACTGGGGCCACATACTAACTCGAAAAATTCCAGATAAATATTTTGTAGCATCGTAATGACGATACGGTCCTAACAAAACAAATTTCGTCGAATTCTGAGACCGTTTGAAAAATGGCCATTTTCCAGTCGATTAAAATCAACTGAAACTGGTCAAACGCGTTTTCCTATGCCACGCTCACATATTGATTCAAAAAATTACGAAATTTGAAACCTAGCAATAACTTGACATCACAGATCCAACAAAAGTGGTTTCGTAGAAATCCGAGCTCGTTTGCAAAATGGCTATTTTTAAGGGCCGAAATTCCATAGCGACTATTCTGAATTTTCAACTGGACATATCTTTTGATCCCCGCTATGAAATTTCAATTTTTCAGATTCGTTGGAAAGATATTATCAAATAGATTCAATTATTTTTGGCTTAACTAAAATCCTGTTTATTTTGCACCCGGTACGTTCAATTGAAGTTTGAAATCGAATTATCGAACTACCGCGCCATTTTCAATTCCTTTTATAATTAAAATAAAATATTTATATTCTAACGACGATCTATATATTTATACACGTTCGAATTCTATTCAAAATAAATTTCTTGTCGTTATTATTTAAAATAATTCATTTTAAATATTCAAAATTCATTAAATTCGCCAAAATAAAAAATTTAAACTGGCTCGCATTTTCCGGGTTGTTACAAGAACAGTGTTAATGAAGACACCATTCACGACAAACCCAAATCACATTTGATATTAAATACAAGGTTCTGAATAGAAAATATACCGGCTTATATTCAATATCAAATTCTACGGCCAACAAATATCGTATTGGAAATAACGATATATGTGTATACATATATATATGTATCTTTCAAATTTCCATAACAACATCGGTATAATCACAAAATCCAACATCGAAATATTCCAAAGACAATTTCGATTCAAATCCATTCCAATTCAATTATTGGAAATTCTGGTTACTTTTTAAACCCTTTTCAAATTCAATTTATTTATATTGTCACACCCTCCTCATCTCCAAGCCTCTCTGTATTCTTAGGTTAGTATTTCTAAAAACTGTCAATATCGCAAATATACATGTAACAACTCTTTTATTTTTTTTCATTCATATGTCACTGATTATCAAAACTTAGCTAATTTTTCTTTTTTTCATAAGAACTCATATCACCGGCATATATGGAAAGATTTAATAGCTTAAACTCTCTAGAACCTATTGATAATAAATATGACTGGAAATCCAGAGTTCGAGTTATTAGAATCTGGGAAAGTTACAACAGTAAAGGTGATAAGGAATATCTAGCAAGAAATCTCCTATCGTTAGATGACAAGGTAAATAATTATATTTAAACAGTTTATTCTTATATATATATATATATATGTTGCAATCTCATAATTATTCATTTTTCAAATGTTTTTTATTACATAACATAGCGTACCCGAATTCATGCTTTTAAATGGGCAAATCATGTTGAATACTTAAAGGACAAGTTGGAAGAAGGATAAATATACATTCTCAGCAATTTGTACGTCAAATCCTACAAACCAGGATCTATAAAACCTATCTGCAACGATCTACAGATTTGGTTAACAAGACGTACCAAGGTAACCAAATTATTGAATTATGACATGATGATACGGGAAAATGAATTTGATTTCTTTGATATTGCTGATGTGAAAGAGTTATCATTAGAGAAAGACCAAACTCTTAGGTATGATCTAAGATATTTTAGACATACACATCTGTTTTACAATAAGTGGCAAGTTTCTTTTTTTGATGCAAAAGGTGGTGAATCGCGAGATTCACGCTTTACTTCATTAAACATAAAAGACTAGTACATCTTAGTTTCCAGTACAACATACGTGTATTTATATGAATATATACAGCTCAAAAAATATCACATGCACGCAGGCATGGCATAAGTGTAGCCAAAAGATATAATTACATAATACAACAACATAGAAACTAAGAACCCATACAAACTAAACCCAAGCAGGTTGAAGCAACATCAAACTCGTCTGCTACGAGCGCGATCCATAACTCTAGCAGCTATAGTATCCACAAACTTCACTTTGTCGCTGCCTGACCATAGAGAAACAAATTTGAGAATGTAATAAATAACTGTATTGGACAGTTTCATTTTACATTTAAACTTTCGTGAGTTTCTTTCATGCCATAGTATCCAAATATAAGCAAAATTCAAAGCAGCAAACAGTTATCGCATGGGTGTATCAGGCAGTGAAGTAAAAATGGTGTGCTAAAAATGATATTGATCGGTGATGAAGTCAGACCAATCTAAACAAATATTTAGGCTAACTAAACACTTCATCCAAACATAGAAAGCGAAATCGCATCCAACGAACAAATGCAGATAATTCTCGTCATCTTCATCGCACAAAGCACAACCACCAGCGACACGAACTCCTTTTTGTCGTAATCTGCTCACCGTATTAAGTCTATTATGCATGATCGTCCACATATGAATTTTAACTTTAGTAGGCACCGCTTTAAAGCTCCACATGCATTCGAAACCAACATAACTCCTTCCTGCAAAATCCATCATCTTATAAAGGTGGCTAACACGGAAAGATTTGCTATTCCCCTCAAGCATCCAAACAAATTCATCATCCCCGTCATCAGAAAGTCGTATATCCTATGGCATTCGAATCAGACAACACAGCTGAGTCAATGCATTGCCAGCCACTAATCGACAAAAAGTTAGCCTCCATCTGAAGTTGACAGCATCCATGTTATACATTTCATCGACCGTGAAGTGCTTATTGCATGCAATATCAAAAAGATCAGCAAACTCGAATCTCAAAGGAATAGGAAGCAGCCAACAATCATGCCAAAATGAAGCATTGCGCCCACTCTTTACAACGATGCCCACACTAATTTTAATCTAATGAATGTTACTCATAACACCACGCCAAAAAATCGAAGAGTGAGAAACATCCACGTTCCAGTCAAATCTTCCTCCATAACAAGTGTTGATAATTCATTCTTCCTAGAAAACTTTCTTATCGCTTAACATAGTCCACAACCATTTGCAAAGTAAAGTCGAATTCATGTTTCTCAAATTTAAAACTCTCAATCCTCCCTGATTTTTGGATTTTCATATCTGATCCCAAGACACAAGACAACTTACTTTGCATGTATCCTTCGTGTCAGTCAACAAAAAATTACGACGAAAAGCATCAATCTTCTCAATCACCCATCCGGGACATGAGTAAAAAGATAACCAATACAAGGGGATTTTAGAGAGGACAGAATTCACCAACACAAGTCTTCCAGCCTTAGATAGACGGTTCCCTTTCCACCTCGCCAGTCTCCGATCAACTTTGTCGATAACTAGCTGCCAGTCTCGCTTCATTAATCTTTTTGGATGGATGCAAGCCCCAAAATAGTTGAGGTAATGAATCCGCCTTACAATTGAGCATCTCAGCATAACGCCTGTTCACATCAACACTACAACCCAAGGTGTAAACACTGCTCTTATGAAAATAAATTTTTAAGCCAGATAAACTTTCAAAAGCATAAAGCAAAATTTTTAAAGAGGCAATGTATTTGCATTCTGGATTGCTAAAGATAATCGTATCATCAACATATTGCAATGAATTAATACCCCCGATAATATGATCCTTGCCAAAGCTCTGAATGATATCGTTAGCACTTGCCACCTGAAGAATCCGACAGAAGACGTCCGCTGCCAAATCAAAAAGAAAAGGGGAGAGTGGGTCCCCTTGTCTTAAACCATGTTTAGAAACAATAGTACTACCAGCAACACCATTGACATAAATATTTGATCTACTTGATGTTAGTATGCTGTAAATCCAATCTATCCATCTTGCAGGAAAACCCCTCGCTCTAAAGAAAATCCATGATGAATCTGTAGTCGATAGTGTCAAATGCCTTGGCAAAATCCAGCTTTAAAATTGCGCAGGGGACATTATGCCCATCATCGTGAGAGATGACTTCCTGTACAAGCACTGCTCCATCAAGAATAAATTTTCCTTTGATAAATTTCGTCTGCGATTTGTCAATAAGCTCATCCATTTTCACTTTCAACCTATTTGCGAGAAATTTAGTGATCAATTTGAAGATGTTATTCAGAAGGCTAATCGGCTGAAAGTGCACAGCAGAAACATTTCCTTCCTTTTTGGGTATTAAAACTACATTTGCATACCCTAACACATCCAATCTCAAAGTACCATCATGAAATTCTATGAAAATGTTGACGACGTCGTGCTTAATCAGGTTCCAATATTTCTTATAAAAAAGTTTGGAAAACCATCGGGGCTAGGAGCTTTGTCACTAGGCATCTCATTCAAAGCTGCTACAATTTCTTCTTCTGAGAATTCAGAATCAATGCCACTTAAATAACTTCTACTATCTTCTACTATCTAAAAAAGTTTGTAAACACTTCTACTATCTTCTGTTGATCGCAAATTTCTTCCCCATCTTTCCAAATGCTACAAATCGTATTCGTTCTTCTTCTACCATTCGCACCTTTATGAAAATAACTCGTGTTTCTATCTCCTAACTTTAACCATTGAGTTCTTGATCTCTATTTCCAAAAGATCTCCTCCTGATCAATCATCGTAAGGAGTTCTTTTTCTTTACTTTTTAACAAAGCTCATTGAACTTCACCCAAATTTCTTGATTCCTCCAACAAATTTAGCTCCATAATCTCAGCTTCAAGTCTTTGTTTTTTAGTTCTGATATTACCAAAAACTTCTCTATTCCATTTGGATAGGAATTTTCATAAAAGCCTCATCTTTCAGCAAAAATTACTAGCTGCGTCCCCATAGTTGCGAAACTTCGACCATTTCTGACAAAGCAGGCCATCAAAATTTGACTCAACGCACCACATATTTTCAAACTTAAAAAAAGTTTTCCTCTTTAAAGCAACATTAGTGTCCAAGACCACTGAGCAATGATCAGAGATGAGGAATGAAAGACATTTTTGGATAGTCAATGTGGCGACCCGAACTTCCCCGCGAAGGAAAGAACGAATTGCTTTGAGAACAAGACGAATCAGAACACAAACAGAAGAACATTTCATTGTTTATTACAACAATTCCATCAGAATACAAGAATATACAAAGTATGAATGAATAGTATACATCAGAGAAATATCAAAGATTTAAATTACATTACATAGCATTGGAAAATAATACAAAACACAACTGAAAGTAATACACGGATACAGAGCTTTCCGAATTTCATTCAGCCATAAACTAGGATCCTATGAATATAAATCTGCAAAACCAAAACTACTAGCTGTCCATGTGAAAAATAGAGGCACCCAGAGTTTAGGTTGAAACAATAAACTCCAGGTTAGTCATGTGACTGGTGTGAGAACTAAAACAGTTATTTAAAACTTTACTTTAAAAGTGAGTAATTCAAGGGACCATGCCGTATAACACGGAACAGGTTTCCTCCCAAGAATACTAGTGCATAGAATAAACAGCGCAATGCTTTTTGGAAAAATGAAGTTATTATAAGACCCAGGTCCCATCACACAATGCAACGCAAGCGGAGGATAGGGTTTTCCCTTATAATAGCCAAACATGCTTGGTATGTTTAAAACAAATCATTTGATACTATTATAAGTGTATAGTGTCAAAACAACTTCAAATATAAATGTATCAATCATAGGCGGCATGGGTACCATCTATCATGTTACAAATAAAACCGAAATATCTCGTATTGGAAATTGGATTTCCGTCATGAGTCGAGGCAAGGGGCAAGCTCCTCACCAGCTTCGAGACACTCTAGCAAATGCCCCAGGACTACACACTCTGGGTAGCCCTTGGAATCGGCTGGGCAGGTCCACACTTACGTTAGTGGATTGGCAATTCCTGAACACACGTTTCCCGGTCCTATCCGACCTATCCATCGGCTCCGAAGAGACTGATATATCCGAGGCGCCTCGCATTCAAGGTATAATAATCAACAATGTTAGGGCTAGTAAAACGATGACACCACCCATAGCTAGAAAGAAAGGTCGTGTTCTCCCAACGGTCCTTATCCCGTTTTTGACTCATACCGAGGTGTGAGGCTCGCGAATTAACACAATACACAAAGCTACGCTGTATTAAAGTCGTGCTTTGATCATCAACCACGAGTCTCTGCTTTTCAACAAAAGCCTTGATCACTGCATCTCAGCATGCCGCACAGGCAGTTCATGCCATGCGATTGATATCTATCGATATATAACCTCTGAGCTCGTACGTCTCAGAGAAGGGCGTTAAGCAAGAGAATAAATTCTCCGCCGCCAAATAGATATATATTTAATAGAAATCAATCAATATAGAATAAAATCCAACGTCAGACACACAATCCATTTACAAGTTTCCTCTCTTGTATGTCCAATACAGAAGAGAGTTCCTTGCATATCCGTCAATCTCCAAGTACGTCTGGACAATCACCCCTTATTACCTCATCTTGGGTGTACAACCCAATCAAGACATCAGTAATCATCCAAATGATGTGAAGAACTCCAGTCTTCAACCACCGTCTTCATCGTCGAATCAGTTATTCAGAATGGGTATAAACCCGGCCTTTCTGAATAATTCGCGTATATATTAAACAAGTGTTATAAAAACACAACATACGCCTCATTCTAATTCTGAATATTCTTTTATTCAGATATTCACATTCTTTTGGAAAGGTTCCCATTAATTTTATCAAAGATAAATTCTTTAATCTTCCTTTGGATGTCAATTCAAACCATGTTATGGTTTTCCAAACTAGTCGGGATTAGCACACCTTACCGAAGTAATCATTTATTAAATTTCCCAATCCCAACCTATTCATCCCATGGAGCAAAACTGTTATTACTCCATAACTAACACCACGGTGTTATCGGTAAATTTAATTACCATTTCCCGTTCAAATCTAATTAAAGATTTAACTATCGCTAGGAGCAAAACTGGCGGTACTCCATTCTCGATCATTTCCCAAATTTGATAATTTAAATTATCAATTCCCATTTTCAATCAATCGAAAGATTGATTAAAACACCACTTGGTTTTAATCTTCCCAAAAATCAATATTAATGATTATTTAATTTGGGAAATCATATCCTGTCTTTAACTGGGTTAAAGAACCAATGTCATTTAAAACACGGTTCACGATAAACCCAAAATCACATTCCATTCCATCAGCCTCTAACCTTAAATTAGCAAGTGAACAATTCCCTAAGTATTAACCCCGAAGGCCGAAACCAACATCAGACCAATACCCAGGAAACCATTCAACTTAACTAATCTCCACTTAGTTTTTGATTCTCTTAACTCCATCGTTAATCGGGTTAAATAACAAGTGTTATTTAAAACACCGTTCACGCTAAACCCAAAGATCAATTTCAATTCAATTCCAATTAAATATTAATTAATTGGTATACTTCATTAAATCTAAATAAAAAGATTTAATCTTTTCTCAACTGCGTTTAAGAACAGTGTTAATGAAGACACCATTCACGACAAACCCAAATCACATTCCATTAATTATGGAATCTTCACGGAAAAACAAATCAATGTATAATCAATATCAATTTCCATATCTGACTAATAATATAAATGGAATAACGACAAAGCCTTTTAAATCCCATATGTATTAACAGTATTCCTCCACATAATTTCATTTCGATTATTATCAATCGAATTCCATTCAATTCCAATTTAATATATTAAATTAGAAAACGTTACTTTGGAAAATTCTTGTTAAATCTTAATAAAAAGATTTATAAATTTCAAATCACATTTCACTGTAAATCGGGTTAAAGAACGAATGTCATTAAAAACACAGTTAACAATAAACCCAATTCGCATTCCATCGGTCTCTAACCGTAAATTAGTAAGAGAACAATTCCCTTTAGTACTAACCCCAAAGGCCGAAACCAACCTCAGATCAATACCCCAGAAACCGTTCGTCTTAACTAATCTCCAATCAGTTTCAAATTTTCTTAACTCCATTGGGTTTAAGAACAGTATTATTAAAGATACCATTCATGACAAACCCAAAATCCAATTTGATATTAAATACAAGACTTTGAATAGAAAATATATTGGCTTATATTCAATATCAAATTCCGAAATCAACAAATATCGTATTGGAATAACGATACATATATATCTTCCAAATTCTTCCACAATATCCGTATAATCACGAAATCCAATATCGAAATATTCTAAAGGTAATTTCGATTCCTATCCATTCCAATTCATATATTGGAAATTCTAGTTATTTTAAAACCATTTCAAATCCAATTTAATTATTTAAAAATACTGGATTATAATTCTAGTTCAAAACTAGTTCATTTCGATAAAAATGCACTTTTATCTTTTCAAATATGAAATTTTTCATCCTAATTCTTTCCAAATTATTTGTTATGATTTTAGACAAATTATTGATATTTTTAATATTTTTATCAAATCCCGTACAGTCGATTTTCATAAATGGCCATCGAACTGCACTTACAGCGTCCTTTTCCAAATTTGATTTGGACATGATTCCAAATCCAACCGTTAGATTTCTAATTTCTTGTATTCGTTAGAAAGCTCTTTTCGATACAAACCCAACGGTTCCAGTTTTAGCCGACGGTCGGATCCCCCGTAATGTCCGTTCGAAGTCAATGGTCGAAATTCACGAACTACCGCTGCGCGGCGCGTTCTACACAGGCCATTATATATATATATATATATATATATATATTGTAATGACCCAAATTTCTGCAACATCGGAGTTGACTATATACATCATACGTCCAACCCAAATATCACGAAAATACGAAACATTTTTTTTAGAAGAAAGAGATAGAAGAAGAACAGAAATAACAACACATAATCTCACATCGCAGCGGAAGAAAATATAATATATTATAACTTTTGAAATACAAAATCTCAGCTGTATAACATACACTTATCAGGGTACCACACTTACAACATAGCGGAACAAACTCTATATAACTAACGCTGAAGCCTCCTGCTCCAAGCTCCTTTAGATAGATCTGTAAAATCCTGAACTACTTGACTGCCCATACAAATTTAGGCACCCAAGAGTTTAGGTAGAACAAAACAAATAAACTCCGGGTCAGTCATGGGACTGGTATGAGTAAACAGTTTAAAACAGTTTCAGAAAACTAAATGATATCTCATAAGACCACGCCGTATAACACGGAATGGGCTTTTCCCTTATGAGAATCCAAACACTCGACTTATCTTTATATCAAAACTCTTTTGATATTATAATAATGTCTAAATCAAGTAGATAACAATCTAGTGGAACGTTTGCATCTCACGTTCCACATATATAATTACAATCATAAACCGCAAGCACGTATTGGGTATTTGATTTCCAACTATGACAAGGTATGGAACCACCTTCCGCGGGTATATCTCTAGAGGAGAATACACCGAGTTCAACAGAACATCTTGCAACTCAGCCACACATGACCGACCACTCATTTGGCTTGAGTGTATCGAATGTATATCACCAACGGTTGGGATCAGCAACCGTTTCCCGAATGGGACAGCATCGACAATAGATTTTTAGAAGTAAATGAAACTCTAGATCAGGTGATTATACAGCCTAATAGGTGCGACCTACATAGCCATGCTGCTTGCCCGATTTCTGTCATTTACCGATTGATGAGGCTTGAGGTTACGCCTTATCATCACATCAGATTCACTTCGAATGCCACATCGTCAAATCCATCAAATCACCGATTGACGTCCTCAACAGTGCATTACATGTTAGCTAAAAGAAGTTTCCTTCTCCGCTTCCACTCTTGGTACGGTTGAAGAAATCAATGTACGTGACCTTTCTGGAAATACTCTGTCAGACATTCATCCATACAAGTCACCCAGGAACAGGATGAATCGAAGGCATAATTTCTATTAATAGAAAAAGTCCTTGCGCTCTACTCCGTCTTCGATTATCTTTATATAATCTGATTCGCACGCTACTGCCAATACGGAGTGGTTCTTTGGATAATAATCCAACCGGTCTCTCCATATTGACAACGATGGTCAAAAACTTCGATAGTCTGTGATTTAACTATCGAATAAAAACAAGTGTTTCGATAGTCGATGATTTAACTATCGAAGAAAACAAGTGTTCATCCAAACATCAAACAATCACTGAGCCCTTAATTAATATTTCATTAATTAAATCACTTCTCTATTTCTTTATCAATATTTGTTAACCAAATATTTTCAATAACCATATTGGCCTTTTTCGTTATTTGGAATTTCCGAATATCGCCTTCCTTTATTTTCTAGCTTTAGAAATATTTATTATTCTATTTCCAAGCTTACATTTATTTGGGTTAAAACGGATGTTGTGTAAAACATCGTTACGACAACCCAAATACTATATTCAACTAACTCTTATTCAACATTGATCTTCGAGCCTGAAATCTTACTGTTTATTTGTTAATAATGAAATCAATCAAGTTGGGGTATAACTACCTCTCAGACCTTGACTGAATAACATTTATAACGTCAAAACAGATAAGACTACTTACTCGAACAATCAATACCATACAACTACCGATTTACTTTTAAACATGTATACACTTCCCCTTTCTATTCTTACTAGATTTTATTTTTATACTTCCTTTTTGATTATACTATTCTATTTCTAAGTTCGTTTTCATATCGACTTCTATATATTTTGATACGTTGATTTCTAACTATCAAATTTATCTTAAAAATATTCTATTTCCTTAAATTCCCGAAAAAATTCGCCATAACCTCCTTTGTACCGGGAGCTTCGGGATATTTCTAATAGCCTCCCATGGCCCTTACCAATCCAAAAAGAAAAAGAAAAGCCAAGTGGCTAGCGCATAAAATCTCATATATGAATTAAATACATACCTTTTTGTCGAGCACTCTATCTATTTCACTTCTATACTTTATTCCAAACATGTCTCTCGTATATGTATACCTGTCCAATCTAGTTTAACTATACCAATCGTTTTAACTAAATTCATTAATCAATTTTGTTAATTAACTCTTTAGTCTATTTCACTTCTATTTATCCAAATCTATTTCACTTCTATTATTCAAATCTATTTCACTTATATTATTCAAATCTATATTATACATCCCATTTGAATTTCTATATTCAAACCCTATGGTTTTAAATCCCATTTGAAATACCATATTCAAATCTCATTTCAATTCTATGCCTTATTTATAAACAACGTTTATAACTTCACTTTAAAATTCCCCATTATATATATTTATAAACAAAGTTTATAAATTCAATTCAAATCCCATCTTTTCATTTATACCAGAGTTTATAAACTCAATTCAAATCCCATCTTTCATTTATAAACAAATTCTATAAATGCAGTTCAAATCCCATCTTTTCCTTTATAAACAAAGTTTATAAATTCAATTCAAATCCCATCTTTTCATTTATAAACAAATTCTATAAATGCAATTCAAATCCCATCTTTTCATTTATAAACAAAGTTTATAAATGCAATTCAAATCCCATCTTTTCATTTATAAACAAATTCTATAAATGCAATTCAAATCCCATCTTTTCATTTATAAACAAATTCTATAAATGCAATTCATATCCCATCTTTTCCTTTATAAACAAAGTTTATAAATTCAATTCAAATCCCATCTTTTCATTTATAAACAAATTCTATAAATGCAATTCAAATCCCATCTTTTCATTTATAAACAAAGTTTATAAATGCAATTCAAATCCCATCTTTTCATTTATAAACAAATTCTATAAATGCAATTCAAATCCCATCTTTTCATTTATAAACAAAGTTTATAAATGCAATTCAAATCCCATCTTTTCCTTTATAAACAAAGTTTATAAATTCCATACTTGTTTTATATATTCAAACAAGTTAATATTTTCCCTAGTTCATTAAAAATTCAAATTCTATTTATAAAATAGAATTCCCTTTTCAAATCTCAAATACCCTTTTCGATATTTTTATAAATCAATATTCAAGCCCCATTGATATTTTAAACAATCAAATCGACCAATTTTCAATCATTTGATTTTTAGCACATCATATATGTATATATATGATATCAAACAAACAACAAACAGATAATATATTTTTGAGGAATCCAGTTGGATTCCTCCAACCTGTTTTCCTGCATCCACATACGTTAGCACTTAAATAATACCATCCTGCTTCGAGGCAGGATATCGCGGTATAGAAGGTCATCCACTAATCATAGCGTGGGGCGTATAGGGTAATCATCCGCTAATGCAACCGCGGGCATCCGCTAATGAAACTACGGGAATCCAACCAATCACCAAACCAATATATATATATATACCCTAAATAACTAATATATATTTTAAAATAATCAGACAACATTCAAACAAGCACAGACAATTATTTTTAACAACTAGAAATAATTCTAATTAAATGGTGAGTGAGGTTTACTCACCGGAATTTTTCATTGTTGAATATCCCGTTAAATCCTGTATCATCTTGGCTACTCCTTTACTTGAATGAATTTATTCTTGCACCTATGATTATTTATGTTTGTATTTATCGATCAAACATTTATTTAAATTAACTAACACGAATAAATTATTCTAGGTATTTTAAAATCGTAAAACGTATACCTTATTCTTATGCACATCTCGACCAAATCGAGGAAATGGTTTGTCGATCAGCTCCATGAAGCATATTCCCTAACAGCTCAAAAACTGCATCAACCAAAAATGCAAATCTTCATTTCGGCATTCTCTTGAACACTCCATCAGTCCTAGTCCTTCGCTGTCTCGAAATTCAACCGACTGTCCCATTCGACCACCTTAGAATAGGCCAAACTCCTCCTTCATACCCTCTCATAACCATCTTACTGTCAAACCAAAATCAGTCCAGTCCGTCCATCAAAATTTCAGAGTTTGACATCCCCTTTTTACCCTTTTCAAATCCGCTGCAGGAATCCCATCAACACAGTTCAACTTTCCCTCAATAGATCACCCTCCTGGCTTTATCGTTCACTTCCAGTCTGTCCTCTGAAAGATCGAACTCCATCTCCAGTCAACGCTCCACCCTCGAACCCATTTCAACTGTCGCTACTTCTGATTCATGCTGGAGAGAAGACCACGACTCCGACAGTTTCCCAAAACTCATCACCCTATCGCGATACCCAAAAGCCAACGAAGGCCTCGAACAGCCTCTATACTTGAATCGCGAGATGTTTTGCACCCCTCACGTTGTTCGCGAACCACTGCGCTTAACCCCTCCATCGCGTTGATCTATACTGCTCTCCAATTTGATTTATTTGAGTATTTCGATTTGAATTAGGACTTAAAAGGGGGATTTTGATTTTGCAGAAAGAATGAGGGGAGGTTCGGTTTTATAAAGGAGAGGGGAAATTCGATTTTGAGGAGGCTAAGGAGTCCACGAGTTGGTTTTGTTATGTGGTGATGAAAGGACCAACAAGTATATTCCTTTATCAAATTTAATTTGATTTTTAAATGAATATCAAATTTAAATCATCACGTTTATGCCGAACTCCTTTCTAAACCCAACAACTGTCAATTCTAGGGTAATACCCCTGTTCCGGACACACTGGGATAGGTCACGAAGTCCAATTCGATTATTTGGAACAGATATTAATTTAAACTGATATAATTTAAATTCAAAACCATTAATTTCTTCGATAATAATTTAATATTATTATTCTAATTCAAACAGGAGTTTGAATTGATTTTCTGAACTGTTTCTAATTCAGTTTCCACTTCTCGAACTGACGTATTACGATAATTTAATATATTCGATATTTAATCGAAATTGATTATTAAATTGATAACATAATATAAAAGTTCCATTTATATTTATCCACCCAATCTTTAAATCCATATTAAATATTTAAAATTAACCCCCTAAGAATCCGGGTCATTACATATATATATATATATAGATCAATATGTTTCGTCGATTTCCTTTTAAAACGTATTCTATAAATCGTTTTAAATTCGTTTTCAAAACGATTTCAACTTCATATTCAATTTCAAATCAAAATTGAATATTCCATATCATCGATATGTAAATGATAATATTTTCAAAACATTATATTTTGAAATCATTTCCTTTTTGATATTCATTATAAAAATGAATAAAATCGATATAAATATCATTCACGTCAAAATGGCGTTAATCCAATCCACACGGCTTTATATATTTAATTATTTTCGTGTCCATCCAAAATCGGACATCGAAATCAAATTTTGATCTTTTATTGAATATTATTTTAAAATATTCATTATTTTAAAATATTCGTTATTTTTTTTAAAATATTTGTTCTTTCTGAACTGGAATCAGACACAGTCAATTACCATATAATGTTGATTATATGGATTTCATACACACATGTATACAACAACAATCAAACGCATTCAACCATCATCCAGAGTGCATTCTACACTGCATAAGCATCAAAATATAAATATTCAACGCTTACACAGCCTGTCAATCAATCGATCGACATACGGCTAATTATTGGGATTAGTGTATGCCCAATATCATCCCAATACCCGTGTGGGGTTTCAATCAACAAATAATGAATTTTATTTGTGCAGTTGGGCGATGTGTAAAATTTATCGTCCCAATCAATACCAGTCAAATGTGTGTACATAAACAAATCGTCCGATTTGTTTATAAATATTAATTTAATTCATACACATGTTAAAAATTATATTTTTAACTACAAAATATTTTTAACTATAAAATATTTTATTCAATCCCACAACACACAATAAATTTTCACAACACAATCAATCAAACTAACAAGTCGTCCATGGTCTGTGGACGACGGGTGTCAGGTGCTGCTAAGCACCATCTGCATCCTAGAATATATTTTAAATAGAAAATAAAATAAAAGTGAGGAGTTCTCACCTTTGGGATCCACTCCTCCAGTTCTTTAGCGGACGATGGTTTGGATTTACCCGACTTTCTAATGCCCTCTTTCCACGCTTCATATAAAATAAAGTTCACATTTTTATTTCGCTCCATATATAATAAAGTTAACATTTTTATTTTGCTCCATAGATAATAAAGTTCACATTTTTATATTAATAAAAACCATAACTTTATATTGTTAAAAATCAAATCTTTATTCTTTCTACATACATATAAAAATCAAATCTTTATTCTTTTTATATTTAAAAGTATAATCTTTTCTTAAACAAAAATCATATTTTCTATCAACAAAAAATCAGTTTTTCCTATCAACAAAATCATATTTTCTTTCAACAAAAATCATTTTTTTTCCTATCAACAAAATCATATTTTCTTTCAACAAAAATCAGTTTTTTTCCTATTAACAAAATCATATTTTCTTTCAACAAAAATGAATTTTTTTCCTATTATAAAAATTATATTTTTATAACGCTTTTCTAATGCTAAAATATATATAAAAACTGATTTTTATTATTTTAAAATATACAAAAAAACTGATTTAATCATATAAATAAATAAATAAATAAAAATTAAAGCTTACAAGAGGTGGGGGTCGGTGCTCGCGGATCTATGGCGGAGGTTGAAAGCAGGAGGCGGCGCTCTGGGGTTTGGTGCGGCAGTCTTTGGGTGGAAGGGTTTCGCTTAAATCCGGTTTATTTTGAATCCTGTACATTCATTTGAAATTTAAAATCGGAACTTCAAACTACCACGCCATTTTCAATTCCTTTTTATAATTAACATAAAATATTTATATTCTAACGTCAATGCAAATAAATATATACGTTCTAATTCTATTCAAAATAAATTTCTTGTCATTATTATTTAAAATCAATCATTTTAAATATTCAAAATTCATTAAAATTACCAAAATAAAATTTTTAAATTGGTTCGAATTTTCCGGGTTGTTACAATCTCCCCCACTTAAGATCTTTTCGTCCCCGAAAAGGAACAGAGCTGAAAGTTGTTTAATTAATCAACTCAACTTTCCGTTTGGCTTTTATTCTTCAACTTTTCAGTTTCTAAGAAATTTCCAATTCTTCCAAAATTTGGCTAACACCCTAAATTTTCGAAAAATTTCACCATAACCTCATTTGTACAGGAGCACCGGGAAAATCACCAAACCGCCACACAGGCCCTCTCATCTCAAAAAGAAAACGAAAAGGCCAAGCAGCTCATAAAATCATCTAAACCTAATAAATTAGTAAACATGTACCTATTTTTCGGGCATACAATTATATTCCTCTTCTCTAGCCTCCTTGCTATGACCTGTTCAATGTATATACATGTATATGCATGCAATTTCAACAAATTTACAATTCAGTTCAACATTTGATACAATTTGGCTAATTTTACCTTTCGTTCACATAATGGTTTAAATGAATAATCACCTAACACAACCATCAATCAATTAGTTGATTAGCTTTTCAAATTCATAACTTTGATACGTAGTCCAAAAATCAGATTTTTGATGCCTATTCACAACAATAGACCCTATGTAGTTTTGGTTCTCACACCAGTCAATTGGAATCATATAGAAATCCCACTTTCGAAACTCGAGCACTAATATTGATGATGGGTACCCATCATCAGAATCATTCACGGGTGACTAAGTGTGATTCTACATCTATCCAGTATATTAAAACTTCGAATATACGTTTGCAAGGCACATATGCGAAATCTTTATATATTGGATTGTCCAAATTCAATACAAATAAAGTATTCAAATATGTATAAAGTTTAAATTCTCAAAACAAAATTTGTTTTCACTTTTATTTTTAAAAACACTACCCTTCACACTCGTTCTAGGACACTACTGATCCTATCGCTAACGAGTCATTCTTATAGGATATTGCTAATCCAATCTCTGATGAAATCTTTCGTTCGGTTCTAATGTGTCAGGTTCTCGAGCTCTGTAAACCAAAGCTCTGATACCAAATGTGGAGACCCGAACTTCCCCGCGAAAGAAAGAACGAATTGCTTTGAGAACAAGACGAATCAGAACATAAACAGAAGAATATTTCATTGCTTATTACAATAATTCCATTAGAATACAAGAATATATAGAGTATGAATGAATAGTATGCATCAGAGAAATATCAGAGATTTAAATTACATTACATAGCAGAGGAAAATAATACAAAACACAATTGAAAGTAATACACGGATGCTAAGCTTTCCGAATATTGTTCCAGCTGTAAACCAGGATCCTGTGAATATAAATCTGCAAAACCAAAATTACTAGCTGCCCGTGTGAAAAATAGGGGCACCCAGAGTTTAGGTTGAAACAATAAACTCCAGGTCAGTCATGTGACTGGTGTAAGAACTAAAATAGTTATTTAAAACTTTACTTTAAAAGAGAGTAATTCAAGGGACCACGCTGTATAACACGGAACGGGTTTCCTCCTAAGAATACTAGTGCATAAAATAAACAACGCAATGCTTTTTGGAAAAATGAAGCTATTATAAGACCCAGGTCCCATCACACAATGCAATGCAAGCCAGAGGATAGGGTTTTCCCTTATAATAGCCAAACATGCTTGGTACATTTAAAACAAATCATTTAATACTATTATAAGTGTATTGTGTCAAAACAACTTCAAATATAAATGTATCAATCATAGGCGGGTACCATCTATCATGTCGCCATAATAGGCTCTACAAATAAAACCGAAATATCTCGTATTGGAAATTGGATTTCTGTCATGTGTCGAGGCAAGGGGCAAGCTCCTCACCAGCTTCGAGACACCCTAGCAAATGCCTCAGGACTACACACTTTGGGTAGCCCTTGGAATCGGCTGGGTCGGTCCACACTTATGTTAGTGGATTGGCAATTCTTGAACATACGTTTCCCGGTCCTATCCGACCTATCCATCAGCTCCAAAGAGACCGATATATTCAAGGCGCCTCGCATTCCAACATCCACAAAGGTATAATAATCAACAATGTCAAGGCTAGTAAAACACTGACACCACCCATAGCTAGAAAGAAACGTTGTGTTCTCCCAGCGGTCCTTATCTCGTTTTTGACTCATACCGAGGTGCGAGGCTCGCGAATTAAGGCAATACAAAAAGCTACGCTATATTAAAGCCGTGCTTTGATCATCAACCACAAGACTCTGCTTTTCAATAAAAGCCTTGATCACTGCATCTCGACACTGGCAATTCATGTCATGCGATTGATATCTATCGATATATAACCTCTGAGCTCGTACGTCTCAGGGAAGGGTGTTAAGCAAGAGAATAAATTCTCCGCCGCCAAACAGGTATATATTTAATAGAAATTAATCAGCACAGAATAAAATCCCATGTCAGACACACAATCCATTTACATGTTCGTTCTGGGTCTGAACAAAACCGGAGGCACCTTATTCCTCTCCCGTATGTTCAATACAGGAGAGAGTTCCTCGCATATCCGTCAATCTCCAAGTACGTCTGGACGATCACTGCTTATTACCTCGTCTTGGGTGTACAGCCCAATCAAGACATCAGTAATCATCCAAACAATGTGAAGACCTCCGGTCATCAACCACCGTCTTCATCGTCAAATCAGTTATTCAGAATGGGTATAAACCCGGCCTTTCCGAATAACTCGCGTATATATTAAACAAGTGTTATAAAAAACACAACATACGCCTCATTCCAATTCTGAATATTCTTTTATTCAAATATTCATATTCTTTGGGAAAGGTTCCCATTAATTTTATCAAAGATAAATTCTTTAAAATTTATTCTTTAATCTTCCTTTGGATGTCAATTCAAACCATGTTATGGTTTTCCGAACTAGTCGAGATTAGCGCACCTTACCGAAGTAATCATTTATTTAATTTCCCAATCCCAACCTATTCATCCCGTGGAGCAAAGCTGTTATCACTCTATAACTAACACCAGGGTGTTATTGGTAAATTTAATTACCATTTCCCGTTCAAATCTAATTAAAGATTTAACTATCGCTAGGAGCAAAACTGGCGATACTCCATTCTCGATCATTTCCCAAATTTGATAATTTAAATTATCAATTCCCATTTTCAATCTATTGAAAGATTCATTAAAACACCACTTGGTTTTAATCTTCCCAAAAATCAATATTAATGATTATTTAATTTGGGAAATCATATCCTGTCTTTAACTGGGTTAAAGAACCAATGTCATTTAAAACAAGGTTCACGATAAACCCAAAATCACATTCCATTCCATCAGCCTCTAACCGTAAATTAGCAAGTGAACAATTCCCTAAGTATTAACCCTGAAGGCCGAAACCAACATCAGATCAATACCCAGGAAACCATTCAACTTAACTAATCTCCAATTAGTTTCTGATTCTCTAACTCCATTATTAATTGGGTTAAAGAACAAGTGTTATTTAAAACACCGTTCACAATAAACCCAAAGATCAATTTCAATTCAATTCCAATTAAATATTAATTGATTGGTATACTTCTTTAAATCTAAATAAGAAGATTTAATATTTTCTCAACTGGGTATAAGAACAGTGTTAATGAAGACACCATTCACGACATACCCAAATCACATTCCATTAATTATGGAATCTTCACGGAAAAACAAATCAATATATAATCGATATCAATTTCCATATCTGACTAACAATATAAATGGAATAACGACAAAGCCTTTTAAATCCCATATGTATTAACAGTCTTCCTCCACATAATTTCATTTCGATTATTATCAATCGAATTCCATTCAATTCCAATTTAATATATTAAATTAGAAAACGTTACTTTGGAAAATTCCTGTTAAATCTTAATAAAAAGATTTATAAATTTCAAATCACATTTCACTGTAAATCGGGTTAAAGAACGAATGTCATTAAAAACACAGTTCACAATAAACCCAATTCACATTCCATCGGTCTCTAGCCGTAAATTAGTAAGAGAACAATTCCCTTTAGTATTAACCCCGAAGGCCGAAACCAGCATCAAATCAATACCCCGGAAACCATTCAACTTAAATAATCTCCTGTTAGTTTCAAATTTTCTTAACTCCATTGGGTTTAAGAACAGTATTATTAAAGATACCATTCACGACAAACCCAAAATCCAATTTGATATTAAATACAAGACTCTGAATAGAAAATATATCGGTTTATATTCAATATCAAATTCTGAAATCAACAAATATCGTATTGGAAAAATGACATATATATCTCTTCCAAATTCTTCCACAATATCCGTATAATAACGAAACCCAATATCGAAATATTTCGAAGGTAATTTCGATTCCGATCCATTCCAATTCATATATTGGAAATTCTGGTTATTTTAAAACCATTTCAAATCCAATTTAATTATTTAAAAATATTGGATTGTAATTCTAGTTCAAAACTAGTTCATTTCGATAAAAATACACTTTTATCTTTTCAAATATGGAATTTTTCATCCTATTTCTTTCCAAATCATTTGTTATGATTTTACACAAATTATTGATATTTTTAATATTTTTATCAAGGCCCGTACAGTCGATTTCCATAAACGACCATCGAACTGCACTTACAGCGACCTTTTACCAAATTTGATTTGGACATGATTCCAAATCCAACAGTTAGATTTCCAATTTCTTGTATTTGTTAGAAAGCTCTTTTTGATACGAACCCAATGGTTCCGGTTTTAGGAGAATCCGACGGTCGGATCTCCCGTAATGTTTGTTCGAAGCTAATGGTCGAAATTCACGAACCTCCGCGGTGCGACGCGTTCAATTCAGGCCAGTATATATGTAATATATATATTACATATATTTCGCCGATTTCCTTTTAAAACGTATTTTATAAATCGTTTTAAATTCGTTTTCAAAACGATTTCAACTTCATATGCAATTTCAAATCAAAATTGAATATTCCATATCATCGATATATAAATGATAATATTTTCAAAACATTATATTTTCAAATCATTTCCTTTTCGATATACATTATAAAAATGAATAAAATCGATATAAATATCGTTCACGTCAAAATGGCGTTAATCTAATCAACATGGCTTTATATATTTAAATATTTTCGTGTTCATCCCAAATCGGACATCAAAAAAAAAAAAATTGGTCTTTTACTGAATATTATTTTAAAATATTCGTTATTTTTTCAATCAAATATTTATTCTTTTTGAACTGTAATCAGACACAGTCAATGACCATATAATGTTGAATACAAGGATTTCATACACACATGTATACAACAACAATCAAACGCATTCAACCATCATCCAGAGTGCATTCTACACTGCATAAGCATTAAATATAAATATTCAACACTTACACAGCCTGTCAATCAATCGATCGACATACGGCTAATTATTGGGATTAGTGTATGCCTAATATCATCCCAATACCCGTGTGGGCTTTCAATCAACAAATAATGAATTTTATTTGTGCAGTTGGGCGATGTGTAAAATTTATTGTCCCAATCAATATTAGTCAAATGTGTGTACATAAACAAATCATCCGATTTGTTTATAAATATTTATTTAATTCATATACACGTTAAAAATTATATTTTTGACTATAAAATATTTTATTCCATTCCATAACACACAATAAATTTTCACAACACAATCAAACAAACAAACAAGTCGTCCATGGTCCGTGGACGACGGGTGTCGGGTGCTGCTAAGCACCGCCTGCATCCTAATATATATTTTAACTAGAAAATAAATAAAAGTGAGGAGTTCTCACCTTTGGGATCCACTCCTCCAGTTCTTTAGCAGACAATGGTCTGGATTTATCCGACTTTCCAATGCCCTCTTTCCACGCTCCATATAAAATAAAGTTCATATTTTTATTTCGCTCCATAGATAATAAAGTTCACATTTTTATTTCGCTCCATAGATAATAAAGTTCACATTTTTATATTAATAAAAAACATAACTTTATATTGTTAAAAATCAAATCTGTATTCTTTCTACATACATATAAAAATCAAATCTTTATTCTTTTTATATTTAAAAGTATAATCTTTTCTTTAACAAAAATCATATTTTCTATCAACAAAAACTCAGTTTTTCCTATTAACAAAATCATATTTTCTTTCAATAAAAATCAGTTTTTTTTTCTATCAACAAAATCGTATTTTCTTTCAACAAAAATCAGTTTTTTCCTATCAACAACATCGTATTTTCTTTCAACAAAAATAATTTTCTTTTCCTATTATAAAAATTATATTTTTGTAATGCTTTTCTAATGCTAAAATATATATAAAAACTGATTTTTCTTATTTTAAAATATGTAAAAAAACTGATTTAATCATATAAATAAATAAATAAAAATTAAAGCTTTCGGGAGGTGGGGGTCGGAGCTCGCGGATCTGCGGCGGAGGTTGAAAGCAGGAGGCGGCGCTCTAGGGTCTAGTGCGGCAGTCTTTGGGTGGAAGGGTTTCGCTCAAATCCGGTTTATTTTGAATCCTGTACATCCATTTGAAATTTGAAATCGAAATTTCAAACTACCTCGCCATTTTCAATTCTATTTATATTCAAAATAAAATATTTATATTCTAACGTCAATTCAAATACATATATACGTTCTAATTCTATTCAAAATAAATTTCTCATCGTTATTATTTAAAATAAATCATTTTAAATATTCAAAATTCGTTAAAATTTCCAAAATAAATTTTTTAAACTGGTTCGGATTTTCCGGGTTGTTACAGTCAAGGGGCGCAAATCCTCAAAATCTGAGTTAATAAAGAAACGATCAAGGCGAACCAATGTAGGTGTAACATCCCAAAAATTTCGACAACTAGAATAAGGAATTAATTAGAGATTTAATTATTAATGATCAATTTTGTGTTGATACTTGGGTTTAAAAATCAAATATATTGTTGTGCATGAATTAAAATTCAATATTTAGTTCAGAAGGGGTATTTGGAATCAAATATGTCATATTGAATATTGAAATCGAATTTGATTGGATATTTGAATCGAATTTGAAATTCAATGGAAAAATATGAAGTATTGCTTTTAAAATAAATAAATAGACAAATAAACGTAGTGGACGTCAATCGAATGGGAAATTTTATTTGTGGACATTGGCTTGAATATAGGTATATTCGTGTATATAAAGAAATTGAAATTTAACTTTTCAAAATCTGTAAACGAACGAAATAGAATTAGTGAACCGATAAATAATTTAAAAACGAAAATATCATTATACACAAACAGAGTCGGATTGCAATTAAATTTATGCAGAACGTTGAAACGAAGGAGTACGTATAATTTTTGTCGCATTTGGAGACTGTGTTTGCGGTACGGATTCAAAGCGTTACATGGTAGTTAGCGGTAAGATTTTTTTTTTACCTACCCTAAATATTACCTTTCTCAGTAAAAATCTATACCTACATCTGATCATTGTAGCAACCTAAAAACCCTATTGACATTACGTCGTGCCTATATTCTTTCTTTTAGCTATAAAGCACGCAAATTCCTCTCTATTTCTTCACCAAGAAAATCATCTCCTTTCAAACCATTTTAATGGCCACCTTAGTAACCTTCCTTCTCAAATAAAAATCAAAACTTTCCCTTTTGTTTTAATGGTGGCTGGATTGCTTGCCCCAAAAACCTAATCGCATCGAACCTAAAGTCAGTTTTTCCCAAATTGTTCCTCTTCCCAAATAAAACCATGGCTCCGAAGGATTGCTCTTCCTTTCCCTTTCTTTGTTTGCTCGCAGTCTTATTCCAGTCTATTCCATAACCAAAATCGCCTCTTTCTTCTCGAAATCCACTCACCGTTGCAGCAAAACTCTCTACCTTTGTTTTTGTAGAAGCCGCAGCGCTCAACCAAAAAGCAGCAGCAAATCGAAGTCCCTTACTGCTCCAAAATCCATCGTTGCGATTATTTAAGGTGAGTTATCAAGCTCACGATTTATTTTATTTCAAGTAGTTGACTTCAATTCTTGACTGAATAAAATCGTGATGTTTGGTTGCTTTGTTGGTTGGCTTATGGTGAATTATTTGATGTTTATGTTGTTGTGCTAGCAAGTATTACATTTAAAATGGGAAAAAATTGATATCGATATTTTGATAAGAACAACACTGATAAGAACAACACCGATAAGAAAAGATTCTTAACATACTCGGCATTTTTTGATAAGAAGAGATATGCACTTGATCTGTTGCCACCATACTTAAAATTTATACTTGATTGGCCTGCTTCATTGGTCGGCCAAAGAATGGTTCATGCACTTATTATTGTGATTCTTTCACTTTGCTCACCGCTGTACACTCCATGCTTCATTTTATATTGTTGCTTTTCGTCGTTGCATTTGGCCTTGGGTGTTCCACTGACCTATACCTACCCTGTTTGTGTTGCATCCCGTCGCACTTGATATGTCCATGATTTATGACCTCATTCTGAAGCACCAATATATAAGTAGTAATATATATACATGATGCTCTGATGGGCATATTTTTCATTTATATCAGTAGTTTACCCTTGTCACATTTGCAAAGCAGAACATGCTCATAAATTTGCATCCAAATTCCCCAGCTGCTAAATCATGCTAGTCAGTCATACTCTAAAATCTGTGCTATGCATTTGAGTGTTGAAAATACTGTTGCTTCCATTGGTGCACCCTCATATAAATACTATCGCTATGCATTTGTTAACTTTTTGCTTTGTGTAAATTGGTTACACTGTCTTTTAATATGTAAACTCAAACTCTGAACGAATTATATCACACCACATATTGCATGCTTGTGATGCGCGTTACTGGGTTATGACAGCCTTACCTTGATTTGTTGAGTGACTTAATGTCCATCTATTATTGGCACCATTGGTCTTATATACATGAATAAACATGTTTTCACATGCCATATTTTAACTTGACCTTAAGTACATTTCATTTCTGATTGTTTGAACTGGCTGTTCTACCCTTGTTAGTTCATTATATTAGCCATTATGCATGTCAACCTATATAATAAATGGGAAATACTATTTCGGGCACCCTGAATATATGTGTGTTTTCAGAAATACAACTGAACATGTTTACTCTATCTGTAACTGTATACTAATAGATATACAAACCCAATATAGATTTGCACAGCTATGCTCCACTTGCATTCTGTTTTGTAAGTAAATCTGAAAGGAAATTCACTTTGCTAAGTGATAAATGAATGAAACTTCCAGTACCCACTTGAACAAAATGCACTCTGACTAAACCCATCGTTGGCTATGTTATAGTTGGAATACTTGTTTTCTAAAATGCATATATATCACTTGGCTTGTTTTCTAAACTGAATTGTTCTTGTTCCTTTGAATTTGTTGTATTCGGTTTTAGGAATAAAACAAAGTCGGTATTTCAAATTTCTAGAAAGAAGGTTTCAGTGACAACATGCTCTGTTTATTAAAATGGTAATATATGCTCAAGTTCCTATGGTACAAAATTTATTTTCTCAGGATAGAAATTGTATACAAAGTGCATACTTGTTCTATGAGTTAATATTAAAAGTCCACTTTCTCATATGTTATTAGTGTTTCCCAAATTTGCAAGTTCTATGGTACTGTTATTTTGACAATCAGTACCATTTATGTTAACATTAACTTTGTGGGTGAAGACATGGGAAACAAAAGCATTGAAACTTGGACGACGTCCATTATGAAATCATAAAGTAACTTCAATGTACAAGACTGATTTATTTTTGGATATTTTCTTGGGTCTTATTTTATTTTGTCCCGACCCTAATTGTGATTTCAGCGGGTGATTTGATTAAAGGAAAAAAATGAACTTGCTCATTTTTGAACTTAATCCTGTTTTAAGGTTGGACTGAGGATATAAAAGGGTGAGCATATACCTTATTAGAAAATTTTGAATATCCATTTGGAAAATTTTATATGCATACTGGCATATCTTAGAAACTTTGTTAGTTGGATCTTTGCCTTTTATTTCAGGTCTGTACCTGAACTGTTTAGAAAAATGCGTGTGGCATCTTTAAGGAGAGTATGTATCCTTACTGTTAGTCAATGAACTGTGCCAACCTTATCCCTGAACTTAAATGCCATTGTTGTGATGACCTGTGGCCATTTCATCATACTGCATTTCCATGTGTTCAAACCATACTCATGTGTTGTAAACATTTTTAGTTGCTTGGCTTTAACCTGCTTACTTTTGAGATTGGCTGCTCCTACGCTTGCTTCTTACCTGTTGGGGTGTCGCGTTAGTCATTTCACTTTGTGCATTGGGTTTTGCATGATTCGCGTTCGACCACTATTTTGGTGATCTTGGCCTGCACTTATTATTTTCCTGGTTCCTTGGACGCTGAGGCAGTGCACATACGTACTTGCACGTGTGTGTATATGCAGGCTACTGGGACCGTTCGTCCATGAAAATAGATAGAACTGATATTAACAGATACCACAACTGTTTATATATGACATCGATGTTATAATTAACTATTTTATTTCAGTTTCCATTGAAATCAATTTATTTGAACTATAATTTAATCCTAACTTGAGTGTTTTATGCTTTGGCATGGAACGCTCGGGTCAGATCCGAGTAGTACAGATTTTAAAGATCGCAGCTTAGGATTCGAAGTTTTTTGAAACTGGGGATCCAAAGAAGGCGCACTCTGAAGCTTTTAAAACAGTGATATTTTCTTGTATTCAAATTTATTTTATGTTCCGCTGAATAGAAAGATTTATATCAAAATTCTGATATATAAAAAAAAAGTTATTTCACTATTCAATATTGTGTTATTTATTTATTCTTTGTTTTCTGTATTGATTCTGTTTTTAAGCTCTATAAGCTAAATAATGATCCGTCGTTTTGGAATGTTTTAAGTTGGTTTAGTTATCAATTTGAAGCGGTCAAAATGGCGGGACGTTACAAGCGGTATCAGAGCTTTGGTTTATATAAAGCTTAGCTTATTGAGTTTAAAACAAATTTTGAAAAAATAAAATGGTTTTGAAAAATAAAATTTTAAAAGTGAAAATAATTTAGAATAGTTTTTGAATGATAAATTATTTTGAAACCAGTATTTTGAAACTAATACAGCGGAAATAAAAAATTATTTGGAGAATTGGAAATTTTGTTCAGAATCCCCAATGTTCGTAAGTCTTCGAATCCAGGGTTGCGAGAGCTTTTCTTCACTAAATCCCCCTCAAGTTTTAATCTCGAATCCATCATTAGATAGTATCAAAGGAAAATAAGTGTAAGAGACTCGATGAATCAATTTCCCCAGTTATGTATTTTAGCAATCTAAGACAATCAAAATTTATTGGGAATAAGAATTCAATTAGAAATTTGAGTGATAAAGGGAAAATTTGAAATCGCTTCAAAAATGAAATGATGAATATTATTTCGATATACGGAATATAAATGAATGATAATAAAATCAAGAATGTTATATTTGGAATTCGATTATTACTAACTTGGCAAGATAAATTATAATTGATTTCAAACCAATAAGGTATAATCGAATATATGAAATCGATTGCAAGATATAAACATGTTAATAAATAAACAAGAAGTGAATGGTTAATGAGAGTTTTAAATAATAACAATCGTAAATTAAGTGAATCATAAATGAGATGAGGCGAGATATGAACCTATATGTATTTAAATAAAATTAAAACTAAATGGATGTGACGTGTTTACATCTCTATAAAGGGAATAATATTCACTTTTTAAAAGTAAATAGCGTTTGAATGTAAAGATGTTGCAAATAAAATTGGAAATAAAGAAAATGGAGTTGCCTAGGATGGTGAGATTATTATGAAGTTCAGGATACAAATTAAATGAAATTTTTCAAAGTTCAGAATATGATATCGAATAACAGATTATTCGAGAGGAAGTTATGTATGGAAGTCGACTATGTTTAATTTAAGAAAGATAGAATTTATTTTTCGTTTAAATTAAAAATTAATACATCATTTATTAATTGTTTATGTACTCAGATTAAGGAATGAAGTATATTTTAAAGGCATGAATTATTATAAAGGAAGACAATTTTTATTTGGAATTCGGAAGTTACGAGAATGAATGTTTGTTGGTGTTCGAAGTTGTGAACTTTATCTATTTCAAGGTTGATGATGTTGTTTAGTTAAGGTCTGAGAGCTAATTATACCCCAACTTGATTGACTTCATTTTGACTAAGAAATGGTTACAGTTCGATATTAAGAGTTGGTTAACTAAGTTAATAAGTGTCAACAGTTGAATGAGAATAACGATTTTTACTTAACATCTGTTTAAATCTAAATAACGGATTTAGAAATGTTTCCCATGAGAATAAAAGTATATTTTCTACAGAAAATATAGATGTGTGAATATTTGGAAATGTTTTCCGATAGTAATAAGAGATTTTCTAGGGAAGAAATAAGGTAATTTGAAACGTTTTTTCAAAAGATCATGGGAGGCCAACATAAATAAGAATGGCAAGAACTGAAGAACAAAGAGCCGCACGTCGAAAATGAAGGGAGGCATAATGTAAGGGAAACAGGATTGTAATTTGAATTCAAGAATTTTATAAGCAATGATTTGATAAGAAATTAAGAAGTGAAGTTAAGAAAATTAAAAAATGACCGGAAGTTGGTCAACTGGATGACTTTCTAAGTGTTGATCTGATGTTGGTTTCGGCCTTCAAGATTGATACTTAGAGAATCGCTCACTAACTAATTTACAGTCAGGGATTGATGAATATGGAAGAATAGAAGTGCGTGATAATAGTATAACCATTTGGTTAAGTATATATAGTTATATTTTCAAATAATATGAAGAGAATTGAGAGAGAGAAAATATGGTGTAAATGGATTGATTCAAGATCGTAAAAATTTCAGGAACTACGACGAGGGTGGTGAATATCGTGAAAACGGTTATGCAAAGATGGGGACTATTGATCAAGAAACAGACAATCACCAACGTTTGTAGATCCCAATTAATGAAAATTTATGAAAGAATGAAAAGTTAGGTAGGTATATTCTTGTTTCCGTGTTTACAAGTCCTATCAAAAGAAGATAACAAAAAAAGATGTTGAATATAAGTTTGAAGACGTTGAACCATTTAATACGGTAAAAAAGGAGTGTATTCCATTTACCGGATAAATTTAAAAATAACATAACCTATCAAATTGGTTATGGTTAAGAAAACCATTGAAGAAGGTAAAAGGTGTGTATTCGAAATGAAGCCAAAGTGTGAAGGAAATTGCATGTCAATTTAAATTACAATTAAGGAGATCATTTGACGAGATTTTAGAATTAGATTACGGAAGTTTTGAAAATTTGTTTCAGTTGTTTTAAAAATCAAACTTAGTAGTGTATATAAGCATTTTTTTTATTATTTCCAAATGGACAAGACCATATTAGTAGCTTTGCTACCTATTTGTTTTGAAAAACAGAAGTGATTTTGAAGTACGGTTTGATACACAAAATATGTATATATATTTTAATAGTTCAAGTAGAATCCGGAAATTGATTATGGAGTTAGGTTAAATGATAACCCAATATAACAGGATTTGGAAGTTATACATCTTAAGAGATGTCTGAGGAGAAGATTGAATTTGTAATTTCCAATTATGGAATTGAAAAGTCGAGTTTCCGATTTTTAAATAAGTCAAATTTGGTCAGTGGAATTTAAATTCAAAAGAGTTTAAGAGCAAGTAAAATATCGTAATCCGGAATGAAGAGAATTGTTTGAATAAACTCAATAAATTAGTTTCATTAGGAAATTGGTTGATTGTTTTGAAAAGATGAAAATAAAGCAAGATTTAAATAGAATTTGAATTTAAATTTGAGTCTACTAATACAAGAATATATGAAATCTAATAGTTAATAAATCCAAATAATAATAATAATAATAATAATAATTGGCCAGATTGAATTAAGGGATGAACCAATTAATGGGATATTTGGAGAGAATTTTTGTTTTACAACCAATAATATGAGATGTTGAAAAACACAATTTGGAAAATGTGAATTTGTTGAGAAAAAACATATGTCAATATACATAAGTACGAGTTATATGAAATATGAAATACTATATATATAGCATTATATGTTTTCAAATCAAGATAAGGAAAGTACCTTCCTTGTTTGAATTTCGAGCTTAGCTGAAATATACTGTTGGTGGTAGTAGGTTGTCCGGACATAAAACTCATGAGTTGCCATTGAGCACGACTGCTAGCGTAATTCGCAGGGTTGTAGATAGCCTACGGCGGTCGGATATTTCCTCGTAACCATTGTGATCGCTGCGATCTAGAGTCATTGGAATTCGACTGTGTAGCGAAATTTGCAGGGCTGCAGATAGCCTACGGCGGACGGATGTTTCTTGGGGGAACCAAGCGTAACCATTGTGACTGCTGTGATCTACAGTCGAATTATAAGGGCGTAATCCACAGAGCTGTGAAAGATTACGGGTATGGATGTTTCCTGGGGGACCTAGGCGTAACCATTGTGTACCTGCAGTCCACTTATATATATCAGTGATTGAGCCACCTGTTTAATGCAACAGTTTGTCTCCGTGACTTGATTGGTCCTTGCGACTTGATTCATTTTAAGGATTTGATTTCATGACCCTGAGAGAGAGCAACCAACGCTCAATGACCTCAGCTTTTCTCTTGATTCTTAAATATCTTCCGTTGATTTGTCTATGACGAAATTCGCAGGGAAGTGATTTCCCATGGATACAGATGTTTTTTAGGGGATCCAGACGAAACCATTGTGTATTTGCGATTCATGAACAATCAACATATCAATATCACATTGGTACTTTCCATATCTGTTATTAAAAAGAATTTTTGAAATATTTTTCACTGGGAGTTGAAGCAAGAAAATTTAGTGGTTAGAGATTTTAGTCGTGCGCCTGGCCAGCATATGCCTAACATCTGTGAGAACGACAACAGACTTGTCAGACTTCGAGTTATCAAATATTTTTAAATAAATATACTAGACTTAATAAGTTAAGAAAGAATATTTTGAAGTATTTTCAAGTCCATAGTTATGAGATAATAATACAAATATTTTATGTATAAAATTATAAATGATTTCATTTTTTGGAAATTTTCAAGTCGAAAATTTGTGACTTGAAGAGATGTTATTTAGGCTTTTCATTGAGTGTTGGGAAAATTTGAATGAATTGGATGTAAGAAGATTGGGTTAAGGGTTGCTAAGTCTAGACCCATTACAGTTGCAACGATGGATAAGTAATGTTGACAGATGAGGGTTATAAAAAAAGTGGCAATAAATTGATATACACAAATCCAACTTACGCAAAAATTGAATTTTAAATGAGATTTGTTTTATCTCTTAGAAGATTAGATAAAATAAGAATTGGGAGATATCTCAAAATAAATTGAGATAGAAATTAGTTTGAGGAAATTAAATATAGTTTAAAAAGCAGGGAAATAAAACCGGATTCAGAAGACAAAGAAAACCATGTTTGAGCAAGATTGATCTTGAACTATAGGAAAGGAAATGTGGTTGTCCGAATTAATTGAATATATGGGATAAACAGAGAAGCTCAATGACTTAAATATCGATATTTGAATTAGTTGTGGAAACATTTCACACAAATATGAAATTTGAAGTATACATTGGTATAATTATAACGATCTCTCCTTTTCGAGGCTGAAAAGTTTTAAAGGAGGGGAGATTGTAACGTCCGGAAAATTTCGACAACCAGAATAAGGAATTAATTAGAGATTTAATTATTAATGATCAATTTTGTATTGATACTTGGGTTTAAAAATCAAATATATTGCTGTGCATGAATTAAAATTCAATATTTAGTTCAGAAGGGGTATTTGGAATCAAATATGTACTGTTGAACATTGGAATCGAATTTGATCAGATATTTGAATCGAATTTGAAATTCGATGGAAAAATATGAAGTGTTGATTTTAACATAAATAAATAGACAAATAAATGTAGTGGACGTCAATCGAATGGGAAATTTTATTTGTGGAAATTGGCTTGAATATGGCTATATTCGTGTATATAAAGAAATTGAAATTTAACTTTTCAAAATTTGTAAACGAACGGAATAGAATTAGTGAACCGATAAATAATTTAAAAATAAAAATATCATTGTACACAAACAGAGTCAGATTGCAATTAAATTTATGCAAAATGTTGAAACGAAGGAGTAAGCATAATTTTTTTCGTATTTGGAGACTGTGCTTGTGGTAGGGATTCAGAGCGTTACACGGTAGTTAGCGGTAATATTTAATTTTTTTACCTACCCTATATATTACCTTTCTTAGTAAAAATCTACACCTACATCTGATCATCGCAGCCACCCTAAAACCCTATTGACATTACGTCATGCCTATCTTCTTTCTTTTAACTACAAAGCATGCAAATTCCTCCCCATTTCTTCAGCAAGAAAATCGTCTCCTTTCAAACCATTTTAATAGCCATCACAGTAACCTTCCTTCTCAAATAAAAATCAAAACTTTCCCTTTTGTTTTAATGGCAGCTGGATCACTCGCCCCAAAAACCTAATCACATCGAACCTAAAGTCGGTTTTTCCCAAATCATCCCTCTTCCCAAAGAAAATCATGGATCCAAAGGATTGCTCTTCCTTTCCCTTTCTTCATTTGAACGCAGTATTATTCCAGTCTATTCCATAACCAAAATCGTCTCTTTCTTCTCAAAATCCGCTCATCGTTGCAGCAAAACTCTCTGCCTTCGCTTTTGTAGAAGCCGCGGCGCTCAACCAAAAAGCAGCAGCAAATCGAAGTCTCTTACTGCTCCAAAATCCATCGTTGCGATTATTTAAGGTGAGTTAGCAAGCTCACGATTTATTTTATTTCAAGTAGTTGACTTCAGTTCTTGACTGAATAAAATCGTGATGTTTGGTTGCTTTATTGATTGGCTAATGGTGAATTGTTTGATGTTTATGTTGATGTGCTAGGCAAGTATTACATTTAAAATGGGCAAAATTTGATACTGGTATCTTGATAAGAACAACACTGATAAGAACAGATTCTTAACACACTTGACATTTTTTGATAAGAAGAGATGTGCACTTGATCTGTTGCCACCATACTTAAAATTTATACTTGATTGGTCTGCTTCATTGGTCGGCCAAAGAATGGTTCATGCACTTATTACTACGATTCTTTCACTTTGCTCACCGCTGTACACTCCATGCTTCATTTTATATTGTTGCTTTTCGCCGTTACATTTGGCTTTGGGTGTTCCACTGACCTACACCTTCCCTGTTTGTGTTGCATCCTGTCGCACTTGATCTATCCGATTTATGACCTCATTCTGAAGCACCAATATATAAGTAGTAATATTTATACATGCTGCTTTGATGTGCATATTTTTCATTTATATCAGTAGTTTACCCTTGCCACATTTGCAAAGCAGAAAATGCTCATAAATTTGCATGCAAATTTCCCAACTCCTAAATCATGCTAGTCAGTTGTACTCTGAAATCTGTGCTATGCGTTTGAGTGTTGAAAATACTGTTGCTTCCATTGGTGCACCCTCATATAAATACTGTCGCTATGCATTTGTGAACTTGCTGCTTTGTGTAAATTGGTTACACTGTCTTTTAATATGTAAACTCAAACTCTGAACAATTTATATCACACCACATATTGCGTGCTTGTGATGCGCGTTACTGGGTTATGACAGCCTCACCTTGATTTGTTGAGTGGCTTACTGTCCATATGTTATTGGCACCTTTGGTCTTATATACATGCATATACATATTTTCAAATGCCATATTTTAACTTGACCTTAAGTACATTTCATTTCTGATGGTTTAAATTAGCTGTTCTACCTTTGTTATTCATTGTATTAGCCATTATGCATGTCAACCTTTATAGTAAATGGGAAATGTTGTTTCGGGCACCCTGAATATATGTGTGTTTTCAGAAATACAACTGAATATGTTTACTCAATCTGTAACTGTATACTAATAGATATACAAACCCAATATAGATTTGCACAGTTATGCTCCACTTGCATTCTGTTTTAGAAGTAAATCTAAAAGGAAATTCACTTTGCTAAATGATAAATGAATGACACTTCCAATACCCACTTGAACAAAATGCACTCTGAGTAAACCCATCATTGGCTATGTTATAGTTGGAATACTTGTTTTCTAAACTGCATATATATCACTTGGCTGATTTTCTAAACTGCATTATTCCTGCTCCTTTGAAGTTGATGTATTCAGTTTTAGGAATAAAACAAAGTCAGTATTTCAAATTTCCAGAAAGAAGGTTTCAGTGATAACATGCACTGTATATTAAAATGGTAATATATGTTCAAGTTCCTATGGTACAAAATTTATTTGCTCAGGATAGAAATTGTATACAAAGTGCATACTTGTTCTCTGAGTTAATATTAAAAGTCCACTTTCTCATATGTTATTAGTGTTTCCCAAATTTGCAAGTTCTATGGTATTGTTTATTTTGACAATCAGTACCATTTATGTTAACATTAACTTTGTGGGTGAAGACATGGGAAACAAAAGCATTGAAACTTGGACGACGTCCATTATGAAATCATAAAGTAACTTCAATGTACAAGACTGATTTATTTTTGGATATTTTCTTGGGTCTTATTTTATTTTGTCCCGACCCTAATTGTGATTTCAGTGGGTGATTTAATTAAAGGAAAAAAAATGAACTTGCTCATTTTTGAACTTAATCCTATTTTAAGGTTGGACCGAGGATATAAAAGGGTGGGCATATACCTTGTTAGAAAATTTTGAATATCCATTTGGAAAATTTTATACGCATACTGGCATATCTTAGAAACTTTGTTAGTTGGATCTTTGCCTTTTATTTCAGGTCTGTACCTGAACTGTTTAGAAAAATGCGTGTGGCATCTTTAAGGAGTGTACTTATCCTTACCGTTAGTCAATGAACTGTGCCAACCTTATCCTTGAACTAAAATGCCATTGTTGTGATTACCTGTGGCCATTTGATCATACTGCATTTCCATGTGTTGAAACCATACTCATGTGTTGTAAACATTTTTAGTTGCTTGGCTTTAACCTGCTTACTTTTGCGATTGGCTGCTCCTACACTTGCTTCTTACCTGTTGGGGTGTCGCGTTACTCATTTCACTTTGTGCATTGGGTTTTGCATGATTCGCGTTCGGCCACTATTTTGGTGATCTTGGCCTGCACTTATTATTTTCCTGGTTCCTTGGACACTGAGGCAATGCACATATGTACTTGTACGTGTGTGTATATGCAGGCTCCTGGGACCGTTCGTCCATGAAAATAGATAGAACTGATATTAACAGATACCACAACTGTTTATATATGACATTGATGTTAGAATTAACTATTTTATTTCAGTTTCTATTGAAATCAACTTACTTGAAATATGATTTAATCCTGACTCGAGTGTTTTATGTTTTTGCATGGAATGCTCGGGTCAGATCCAAGCAGTACAGATTTTAAAGATCGCAGCTTAGGATTCGAAGTTTGTTGAAGCTAGGGATCCGAAGAAGGCGCACTCTGAAGCTTTTAAAATAGTGATATTTTCTTGTATTCAAACTGTATTTTATGTTCAGTTACATAGAAAGATTTGTATCAAAATTCTAATGTATAAAAAAAAATGTCATTTCACTATTTAATACTGTGTTATTTATTTGTTCTTTGTTTTCTGTATTGATTCTGTTTTTAAACTCTATAAGCTAAATAACGATCCGTCGTTTTGGAACGTTTTAAGTTGGTTTAATTACCAATTTGAAGCGGTCAAAATGGAGGGACGTTATAGTAGGAGGGGATCTACCATCACTCCATGTAAATTTTCTATTAGTCATGGGTAAGTCAATTAAGCCACAATCACTAACAAAGTCGCTGAAATCATTCATATCACCCAAACCAAAGGTTTTCTCTACACTTCTCTCAAAATCAAATCTAATAACATTAAAATCGCCACCAATAACTGAGGGACCATACATGAGATTATGGAAAACCACTCCCTCTTCCTACAAAGTCTTTCTTTCTCTTCTAGTATTAGGTCCATAAACGTTAGAAAAGAAGTACAAAACGTTGGTCGATTTGCATTCAAGAGCCACATGCAGGCAATAAGTTTGCTTAATTTCTTGCTTAATAGTCCATGAGTTGCTACACCAACCAGTAAACATGCTTCCAGAAGTCCCACAACAGGGATATATGACCATTCTTCAATTACACCCCACCCCAAACATTTAAACATAAATGGTTCAGGGTTTTCAATTTTTGCCTCTTGCAGCATAATTATATCAGGTTTAACAGATTTGAGATAATTTTTAACCCTAAGACACTTATCAAAAGTACCTACGCCTCTAACATTCCATGTGGCAATCATCATGGTGTAACGTTAGACCTCTCCCTTTCTTTATTTTTAATATCACGTATTACATCATCATTTAACACAAAACCAGAATTACTTGCAAGTGCATGCAGTTGATCACTATTCAAAGTATTAAGAATAGCAGGAACAAAAATGCTACCTGCCACTCGGTGACCCATCCCCCTTGCACTGCGATGAAGCATGACAACACCTTGATCCATGGCTCGTTTTCCTCTGCCCCTTGTTGTAGAGCATTCGCCAGAACTGGATGGAGCAATAGCCAAGTTTCCAGCCAAATTCAGGTCTTGTGAGTCGTCATGCATTACTTGTTCATTGAATGCATCACCTTCACCATTCACATCATCCTCGGCCTCCAGATCATTCAAACCAATTCCATCACCCACATTAACAGGAATTATACCTCTAGAATCTGTGCCAACACCCACTATATTTCCACCAGCATCAACCTCCACCGCAGCACCATCATCAAAGCGAACCACATAATTATCATTGTTACCTCCCCCTTCAACAGACCCCATCCTTCATCATCAACACTATCCGAAGGGACAATAAGTCGGTTATTAACATCACCAACATGCACAACACCCCCATCCTTTCTATACAAAACTTTAAGTTTACCATCGCTGCCAGTTGCTAAAACCTTCTACTTGAAATTTGGAATGTTAATTTGGGGCGATTAGTCTTCCTCGCATCTCTGGATATGAACTTCATGAGAAAAGCCTCAATTGGAATTACTACAGACAAAGGCAACGGCTTTCCCACCTTTTTCGTCAACTTGGCTCATAAGCAAGTGTAATCCATATCATGAATTTCCCCATATTGCACTCTCTCCACCTCACCAATGTCGGCCAAACCTGATTTGAGGACATCCAATTTATGACAGACCACCGGTGTGTTCCTTATAAGAATCCAAAATGTCTCCTTCTCCATCGAAACATTACCAAACTGCGCACTCCATCTCTTCAAATTGATTATCCCATTGGCCAAGATGTAAGAATACTGGAAGTTATCCGTTAGCAGGCATGGTGGGAATCGAACAATAAAAACACCACCCATGCGTTTAACAGTCCAGGTCCAAGACGGAGCACGATGACCAAATTAGGCTTTCAAAAGCTCCTCGATCTGTCGAATTAAGATTGGTCCTCGCACAATAGTAATAATCACCATCGATCTGGCCCAATCGAATGATTTTGGGAAGAGATTTGCAGAGATCTGGTTGAGGGATATAATTTCATCCATTTTTGGAGAGGGGATACGATGGGTTTTGCAATTGAAGCCCTTATGCCCAGTTTTGTGACATTTAAAACAAATAACTGGGTTTCGACATGATCGTGCCCAGTGATCTGTCGATCCACACCTGAAGCAGCCATTTTTTTATTTGATATTACTGAGAATTACATTATAGCTGTTATGGATACGAGGGGACGATTTTGATAATGGCTTTTTATATTTTAAAATATTTGGATCTGAAACTTGCTTTATAGCTGCCCGAAGTAATATATCCTTAAAAGTAGGATTAGTGAATACATTGTTAACGTTTTCAACGTTTAAAGATGAAATTTTTGAGGAGAAAGACGACTTTAGAGAAGAAAAAGCATTTTTGGAATTCTCCAAAAGTGATTACCATGAGGTCACCATTTTTTTTTGAAATTTCCGATTAAAAACCCCTCTGATTTTTTTAATAAGTACAAGTTTCATTTATTATTATTATTATTTATCAGATTTTATTGGAGTGCTCAAGTATAAGGATTGTGGTATTTTAAAAGATGGTTTAAATGAGTTTGTAAATGCAAATGGCAAAGAGCAATGCAATTTTATATTTGAACTTACAGATGGGAGGTAATTATATATAACACTTTAAATATTATGGAGTTTAAATCTTTATTTTGTTATATGCATAAACAATATTTTGCTTCCAATTTTTATGTTTTGGCAGTTCTACTGTGAAATTTTGTTTTTGGGATGATTTTGCCAAATTGTTTGCCGCCGCTTTAAAAGAAGTTAATGAGAAAACAGTTATCATCATTATGGCAAGTTATAGGTTGAAATCATTTAAAGGTAAAATTTTAGTATGAATTTTATGTTATTCATAACTGAGAAAATTTATTAAAATATGTTTTGGTAGGATTTACCCCTTTTTCTCCATCAGTCTAGCTCAATTCTCTCATCCATCGGTCCAATTATGCTATCGACTATCAAATACTTTAATGTGTGAAAATTTAATAACATGATGTTTCTTATATTGTAGAGCAACCTAATATGACCAATGTTGGTGGAACATGGTTTTTCATCAACTACAATCATCACGGTGTTCTTAAAATGAGAAAGAGGTAAATTTGAGTGTTATTGAAATGTAATATAATATATTTTTTAAATATAATATACATCAAAAATTAAACTTATAAAATATGTAGGTTGGATATTACTGATTTCAATGAAGAAAAAGATGATGCTAACGATACGATTACCGGAGATTATCAAATACTGAGTATTGGTGAGATAAGGAACTTGAAATCTGAATATATTGTGGTACGCTCCCTGGAATTTAGTATTTTTTATTTGTCGTTCCTATTCAAGTACCTGAAGTTACTATACTTTATAAATTTTAGAAAGAAGTTATTTGTCAAGTAACCGTTAGAAATGTAAAAAAAGAACAAACTTGGTATTATGATGCTTGCTTAACATGTAGTCATCAAGAAGTTGAGGAGAAAGATGGGAAGTATAAATGTCCTAATTGTAAAAGAAGCGTACCCTATCCAGACATGAGGTAATTTTCTATAATGCTAGAGAAAAATTTACTTACTTTCCTACTAATAGTTTATATGTGTGTGTGTGTGTGTGTTTGTGTGCAGATTTAGATTATGTGTTATTGTTGAAGATAATAGTGGCAGTACTGCAATATTTTGTAGGACGGTGAGGTTTACAGAATAGTTAAGAAAAATGTTTATGACATAATGGGAGATCATGAAAAGGTATGTATAGCTCCAAGTATTCTAACAAAAAATTTTAATACTTTATTTTTTGACATTATTAAACGAATTATAATACTCTTTCTAGCAAGGAAAGAAAAATGAATTTCCAACAATTTTGAAGTATTTGGAGGGAAAGCAGTATACAATTACTATATGTATTAGTGAGAATAATGTACATGGAGGTTCAAGCATGTACATGGCCACAGACATATTTGAAGGTTTTCAGTTGATTGGGAATTCTATGATAGAAAGTGAAGACGGTGCGGTTGCGTTACAAAGTTCACAGGTATTTTGTTGTCACACACATACACATACATACATATATATATATATATATATAATTAGTTAGTTAGTCATGTTCATTGCACCAAGTTATTTTATTTCATTTATATGCAGATGTCTATACCAAGTTTCAGCACTGAATCTAACACTAACATCAATATGCAAATCCCCGGTACTGAAAAATTTACAAACAGTAATAGTTTGAAGAGGAAAAGCAAAGAGACTGATAATGATGTCAAGCTGCCATATATTTTCGACGACTTTAAGGATAAAAAAGATGATGAAAATGGATTTATTTCAAAACTGAAAGCAATTAAAAAGGAAAAAGTAAGTTATAAATATTTGATGGTTATTTTATATACGGTGTACATATTATTATTATTTTGGTAAGGAATGACTAATTAATTGTTCATTTATTCAAATGTTTGTTGCACTACAGGAATGAAAATTATTCAAAAAAGTGGAAATCATGAAGTTATGTTGGGAACAAGACTGGACTTGAACATAATTTTCATGTTTATTTTGTTTGGAATGGAAACTACTCATGATCTTATATTTATTTTTCTCTGATTTTCATATTTATTTTGTTTGGAATGAAAACTACTCATGATCTTATATTTATTTTGCTATGAAAACTACTATTGATTAATGTATTTTTCTGTTATGGATGTTTATTTTCATGTTGAAATTTGAAATTTTTGTTAGAATGCCTCTTATACATATAAAAATATATTTAAAACTTAATAACAAAGCATACATTGCATCATATTATATATATATATATATGATGACATCATATACACATTTTTGGTTCATCAAAAAAGTTATCATATTGTAGTTTGTGTATAATTTATATAATATTACTTGAATTGTATCACTTATATAATTTTAATGGTTATTTGTTCAATTTTTCACATTTAAAGATCACAAAATAAGTTTAAATTATAATGAGTTAAGAACATGTTTTCAGAATAAAATCACCAATAATCATTTTTTTATATCTACGCCAAAAAATAACCATTCATAACAAAAAATTTAGATGGATAACAAAATAATTAATCAAATAAACATCCACGACAAAATTATTGTTGGGTGAACAACATGATAATTAATTATTATTACTGCATAAATTATTAGATGGATAACAGAACAATTAATCAAAATAATCATCCATAATAGAATTATTTTTGGATGAATAACAGAACAATTTATTATTATTGCCGCATAAATTATAATATTTAAAAATATATATGTAACTATTTAATATTAATTACGTTACTTTAGTTTTCTTTTATTTTTGATATTTAATCATTACAATTTTTTTAATAACATAAATTTTAATGCCCAGCAAAGCGGGTAAAAAATACTATTAGTTATAGGGACCATTAGAAACTCTAGCCATTGAAAGTCTATCTTCGTTCGCATCTTCTAGCAATCTATGAACATCAGTTAATGTCTACAAAAAAAAAATCATTGTACAAATATGAACATAGTTTGAACAAACAGAATGAAGATAATAATGGCTTATTTCCCTCAGCGAATTAATTTTAAGGACACTTGTTCAAACTAATTTTTTTAAGGACAAAATTTCGTAATCTCGTCTTTCTTCCTCTCGTTCACTTTTATTCGTTGCTCATTTTCAAATTTTAAACAAAAGTAGAAAATAGGGTTTACAAAGCCGATTTTCGATCTACCTTTTTAATTATAGTCATTCAACTCACTATAGAAACAAAATCACCTAACATAGATTGATGATTTGCCGAAGAAACCAAAATCGCCTCACGTAGAACTCGTTTATCTTTACCGAAGGAACAAAAGCCTCGCATCGATTTCTATTCGGCGATTGCTGACTAAGTAAGTACTAGTTTATCTTTAATGTTTGTTGTTCATTTATCGTCTTCATTTGTTATATATAGAACATATCGTTGCTTACCGATAGTTTATATTTGTAAATGATAGATCTTACAATGCATGCAAGGTATTTGATTTTTTTGAGTTGATTTAACATAATCTGAAACTTTCTGATTATTTATACATGTATATCCAGTAGTCGATGTTATTTTATTCAGCCATTTAAAAATATCAATGCGTTTATCTTTTGATCTGAATGATTTACTCTTATCAATGTCACTAGAACTATTATACTATCTATTAATTTAGTAAGTATAATTCTGGATAAATTTATTGGTTCTAACAGTTATTTAAATGATAGTTATTGAGATATTTGTTGTTTAAATTTTGAGTTGATCTAACTGTTGCTTAACAACATCATAACACGTCCCTCATGCTAGTAATATTTTGATGCCTATGACAATATTTGTAATGTAGTTTAATTTTTTTAGTTCATGTCATGATTTACTATAATTTACAGATGTTCAATCATCCATATATTAATATGTAATAGTTTACCTACTAAAAAAGGTAAATCCATTTATCTTATACTGTAAGACTTATAATACATTCTAAACCCTATGTATATTCTATTAAAGCTAACCCTATATTCATCAAGGGCCTATTATATTTGTCATTATGTAAACCCTATGTAATTATTTGTCATTCTATAATATACATCTTAATTTGTAAAAGTAACCATTGAAAACTTAGAATATGGATAAATGTAACGGTCCATACAAATGCTATTGGGAGAGCAGTGTTACAACATATCTATGCCACTAGATCTGTATTAAACATGGAGTTGTTGTGTAATAGTGTTTACCTAGTGGGTGATAATGTACAAAGGTTGGTTGTTTCACGATTACGATTTTATCATATGAACTATTTTGAAAGGAAAATTTTATCACATCTATTTTTCTACATTAACTTTACTTTAAAAAAGAAACCAGATAACATATGATAAGCAGGCCAATGCTAGTTTCGTTCGTATCTAATATTCTAGTTTATATTTTTATGAACAAAAAAAAAAAACAATTTACCACCATAATTACCTTTACGGTTGAGGTCAGAATTTTCTTATTCAAGATTAATGTAAATGATACAAGTTTCACATTGGATTTGGCAATTATTTTCTTGATATGGTTTCAGAATTTGACATTTGATATAATGACACACTCGATTAGGATCCAATGGCTCAAATCATTTTATACTTTAAAATCCAATGACTTACTTTAGTTCACACTAGAAAAAGATAAATGCATCTATCTTTTTTTGAAAAGTCTTTATGGTTCTTACTTCTATTGAGTTTCACATGTAGATATATTGTATTATGATTTCATGTTTTTATTATTTTATGTATTTCATTATGTTCTTCGCTATTACTTACATATAATTACTCATGATAATTTTGATATAGCATAAACAATGAGAACACGAAGATCCTCTGGGTTGTTTACAAAACGACCAGTGTGCATTTTCATTAATGAAGATGGACGTCAGTGCATAAATTTCAGACCCATATCCAGTCCATTATGTGAAGAGCACAGCCAAAGATCAACATTATCAATAACTCCAATGGTAAATTAATTTTTATCAATTTTGTTTTATAATATTCATTTATGAATCCACTAAACTGTTTCATTTGAACATTCCCAAACAATTCACTTTAACTCCCAAAAACAAATAAACTTCCACTTTCACCGGCACCAAAAACACTACATTTAGCTAATCGTTGCCCATCAAAAACACATATTTTAATATTTTTTCATCATAAAAATGCAATTGCTACACATCATTACACCTGCATCTAACAATCTACAAGCATCTAGACGTCTCCTCCTTACACCAATCTATGTACCAACTCCCTGACCTTCACCTGAAGGCTCCTAAAGCTCAGAACAGCCAACCTGGGTCAACTCCACAACTTCATCTCACTCAATCAATACCAAATAACTCCCCACCACCGCAAATACGAAATAAATCCATACATCAACCCGACCATAGCCTAAAACAAACACCTTTCCTACCTCAATCCCATCCCCTGAACCCATCTAAACAACATCATTCCACATGCCAGTCCACCCATTACTGAACCCAAAAAGATAAAGCGTACTATCTATTTATAAAAACATAACTATAAATATTTTATAAAAATTTCAGTTTACTAAATTTAATCACTCTTATGTTACTTGTCATGAGCATAGGAAAATGCTAAACCAAATGATCATTCAAATGATCTATCACCTACTGCTGCAGAAGACGATAAATTAGAACAGCCTGACGAAGAAAGGACCGAGATAGAAGAAATTCAAGAAGAATCTATAGATTCAGGTGATGCTAATAAATATGTAATTCAACAAAGACCGAGGAAGCAGAAAAGTTTCAGTATGCAGAGACATACAGATGTAACTTGGACGTTGTTTTCAAAATAATGAAAATAATAAAAAAAGAAAAATTCTCTTAGCATAGGCAATACATATTTATAAAAAACACCTTTTAAAAACCTTTTCAATGTATTCCTTGAAGATTCTATAGCATGGCAAAATTTGAGAAAAAATGCTGTGAGTTTGGATGAAATAATCACCTCTTATGATACAAGAGAAAAAGCTTTCCGATTTGGTAACAAATTGACGAATATCATACCTGAAGAAGTAAGTCAAATCTTCGAACTGCCAATGGATGGAGAGGATTTGTTTCCAATACCTGCATCTAATAGAGCAACAGTAATGGAAACCTCCTCTGAATTTTTGTCAACTAACTTCGAAGAAGAAGACATTATAAGCAAAAAAATAGCGACGAAAAGATTGAATAGGATGGTAGAAGACAAAGATGGTAGTGTTGATTTAATAAAGCTGTTGTTGCTGCTGTTGGTCATAACCTTCTTATTTCCAAACAAACAAAGCTATTAGCAGTGGGGATTTCTACCAAAAATTCTAAATTTGAGAAAATTAAATTCTATTTCTTGGCTAAGGGAAATTTGTGACCATGTTGGGAAGAATGTTCAAAAATATCATGTTGAGCCAAGAAACACACCCGACTGCACTATGGTTTTACTAGTACGTTTTCTTACACATATCAAATTTTTGATCACTACAAAACAATAAATTTAAATATCCTTTTATTACCGTATTGGTTTTGCGAGAGGATCAAAGTAACAGAAGAAAATGAGAATCTTGGAAAAGAAATCCCAAGAATGATCAAGTGAGACTTTTCAAATTTGAAAGTCATGGACCTTTCAACAGTAGACATCAATAAGATATACATGTATTTAATGTTATTTAGCGGTTTCATGTTATTCAACAGCTGACAGTACTGTATTTCAAGTTATTCAACACTTTCATGTTATTCAACAGTTTAAATTCATTAACTTAGATGACTAAAGTATGTTTGTCAATGATGTTATGTATTCAGCAAACACACTTACGTAGATTAATGTTACTATATTCAAAAGATATAAAAGATAAAAGCATTTATCTTTTAATCTAAAAAATTTAATAATAAGTTAAACCATACTTATATTTGATACTCAGCAATTTAATAATAAGTTTGAATTTCATGTTGTAGCGACCCGAACTTCCCGGCCGGCCTAAACCGAACAAGAAGGCAGACTGATTTGAGAACAAGACTAATCAGAACACAAATAATAGAACATTTCATTGTTATTTCAACAATTTACATCAGAGTGCAAGAATATAACATAGTATGAATAAATAGTATACATTAGAAAATATCAGAGATTTAAAATACAAAGCAACGGAAAAATAATACATAACACAGCTGAAAGAGATACACGTATACAGAGCTTTCCGAATATAGCTCCAGCTGTAAATCCAGGATCCTGTAAAAATATATCTACAAAACCAAAACTACTAGCTGCCCATATGGAAAATAGGGGCACCCAGAGTTTTGGTCAAAACAATAAACTCCAGGTCGGTCATGGGGCTGGTGTGAGAACTAAAACAGGTATTAGCTTGATTTTAAAGTTAGATAAATCAAAGACCATGCCATATAACATGGAATGGGTTTAACCCCAAGAATACCAGTGCATAAAACATACGTCGCAATACTAAATAGAAAAATGAAGCTATTATAAGACTCATGTCCCATCACATAATGCAACGCAAGCCGAAGGATAGAGTTTTTACCTTATAATAGCCAAAAATGCTTAGTACGTGAAATTTCATATTTTATTATTACTATAAGTGAAGAAATCAACTTAAAATATAAATGTATCAATCATAGGTGGCGTAGGTACCCATATATTACGTCGCCAAATATATATTTATAACTAAAACCGAAAAATCACGTATTGGAAATTGGGTTTCCATCTATGAATCAAGGCAAGCGATCGTCCTTACCGATTCGAGATTCTCTAGCCCGACCCTCAGGATACAGCCGCAACTGCACCTGCAGTTAGCGAAAGGGTCGGTCATCCGTCGATGATTGGCAATACCATAAACTATATGTTAGATTGCCCTGTGAGGCACTGGTCAGTATATCGACTATAACATCCAGTAATCCCATAGTGAATGATATATCCGAGGCGCCTCGCAATCCATCATCTAGTAATAATAAGCAACATCCACGTGAGTAAACAGTCTGGGCTCCATACCATGATGTTACTCTTAGCTAGAAACTAACATATGCCCATTTCTCTGAAGTCCTCATCCCGTTTCTGGTTCACACCGAGGTGTGAAGCCCGCGAATTAATGCTACACAAAGCTATGCTAATTAAAGCTGTTTTTTGATCATCAACCACAAAACTCCGCTTTTCAACAAAAGCCTTAATCATTTGCATCTTAGCATGCCACACTATCATTCCATACCGTACCACTGATTTCCACCAATATATAACCTCTAAGCTCGTACGTCTCAGAGAAGGATGTTAAGCAAGACAATAAATTATCCGCCACCACATAGATTTATATTTAGTAGAGATCAACAAATACAGTATAAAAGAATCAATGTCATACACACCATCCATTTGCAAGTCCGTTCTAGTCTAAACGAAACCGGAGGCACCTTATTTCTCGTCCCATATGTCCAATACAGGAGAGAGGCCCTCGCATATCCGGTCGATTTCCAAGTACGTCTGGACGATCACCACTTATTACCTCATCTTGGGTGTACAGCCCAATCAAAACATCAGTAATCATCCAAACGATGTGAAGATCTTCGGTCTTCAATCACCGTCTTCATCGTCGACTTATCGTCGTATCAATTATTCAGAATGGGATAAACCCGGTCTTTCTGAATAACTCGCGTATCTTATGAACAAGTGGTTTAAAAACACAACATACCTCATTCCAATCTAGAATTTGTTTTTTTCAAATATTCTTTTCACAATTTAAAACAAATTACGGTTTTCCAAACTAGTCGGAATTAGCGAATCTTACCGAAGAAATCATTTATTTTATTTCCCAATCCCAACCTATTCATCCCATGCAGCAAAATTGGTAGTACTCCATATCTAACACCATGGTGTTATCGGTAAAAATTAATTAACATTTTACATTCAAATCTATTTAAAGATTTAACTATTGCTTGGAGCAAAACTGGTGATACTCCATTCTCGATCATTTCCTAAATTTGATAATTTAAACATTCACGTTTCAATCTAATTAAAGATTCATTAAAACTTCACTTAATTTTAATCTCTAAAAACCATTATTTAATGATTATTTAGCTTTGGGAAATCAATCATGCTACATTGACAATCTATACTGTGCCATTGATTTCTACCAATATATAACCTCTAAGCTCGTACGTCTCAGAGAAGGGTGTTAATCAAGAGAATAAATTCTCCACTACCAAATAGATATATATTTAGCAAAGATCAACGAATACGGCTCGAAATACAATGTCAGTCATGAAATCCTGTCTTTAATAGGGTTAAAGAATGAATGTCCTTTAAAACACAGTCCACGATAAACCCAAAATCATATTCCATCAAACTGGAACTTTCACGGAAAACAGATCAATATATAATCGATATAAATTTCCGTATCAGACTAATAATATGAATGGAATAACAGTAAAGCCTTTTAAATTCCATATATAGTAACGGTCTTCATTCACAGAAGCTCATCTCGATTATCACCAAATCGAATTCCATTCAATTCCAATTTAATATATTTAATTAGAAAAACTTCACTTTGGAGAATTCCATTAATATTAATTAAAAGATTTATAAATTCCGAATCATATACCTCACTGTTAATCGGGTTAAAGAACAAGTGTTATTTAAAACACCGTTCACGATAAACCCAAAAATCCAATTCTTTTATTCAATTCCAATTAAATATTAATTAATTGGTAAACTTCTCTAAATCTTAATTAAAAGATTTATTCTTTTCACAACTGGGTTTAAGAATAGTGTTATTTAAGACACCATTCACGACAAACCCAAAATTCAATTTGATATTAAATATAAGGCTCTAAATAGAAATTATATCGGCTTATATTCAGTATCAAATTTTGAAGCCAACAACTATCGTATTGGGAATAACGATATATATATATATATTCCAATTTTCCATAACAATATCCGTATAATCACGGAATCCAATATCGAAATATTTCGAAGATTATTTCCATTCCAAATCCATTCCAATTTGTTCGTTGGAAATTTCTGGTTATATTAAAACCATCCACAAATACAATTTATTTTATTTAAAAATTATTGGATTTTAAATCTAGTTAATAACTAGTTCATTTTGATAAAATTATATTTTCATCTTTACAAACATGGAATTTTCCCCACAAATTCTTTCCAAATCATTTATTATGATTTTACACAAATTATTAATATTTTTAATAATTTTATTAAGGCCCTTACAGTCGATTTCCATAAAAGGTCATCGAACTGCACTTAGCGACCTTTTCCTTATTTGATTTGGATATAATTCCAAATCCAACCGTTAGATTTCAAATCTCTTATATTCGTTGGAAACCTCTTTTCGATATGAACCCAAAGGTTCTAGTTTTAGGAGGATCCGATGGTCGGATCTCCCGTAATGTCAATTCTAAGTCAATGGCCGAATTTCACGAACGGTCGCAGCGCGGCGCGTTCTATTCAGGCTCGTATTTATAAATCGTTTTAAATTCGTTTTGAAAACGATTTCAACTTCATTTTCAATTTCAAATAAAAATTGAACACTCCTTATCATTATAATATATAAATGATAATATTTTCAAAATATAAGATTTTGAACTCATTTCCTTTTCAATATTCATTATAAAATGAATAAAATCGATATAAATATCGTTCACGTCAAAATGACGAACATCTAATCAATACGGCTTCACGCGTTTTAATATTTTCACGTCCATCCAAAATCGGACATTAAATTCACATTTTAATCCCTTTACTAAATATTGTTTTAAAATTTTCATTATTATAAATTATTAGATATTTTAAAATATTCGTTCATTCTGAATTGGAATCAGACACGGTCTCTTATCTTATGATGTTATTTATATGGTTTCATATAAAACATGTACATAACAATAATGATACACAATCTACCATCATCTAGAGTGCATTACACAACTGCATAAGCATTAAATATATTAATTAACGCTTACGACAGTCTGTCAACCAATCGACTGACATACAACTAAACAATTGGGATTAGTGTATGTCAAATATCATCCCAGTACCCGTGTGGGGTTTCAACCAACAAATACTGAATATTATTTTTGCAGTTGGGCGATGTATAAAATTTATCATCCCAATCAATGTCAGTCAAATGGGTGTACATAAACAAATCGTACGATTTGTAAATGAATATTTATTTTCATACATGACTATTTTATATATTTTTATTACACATTAAAAATGGTATTTTTAATAATTATACATTTTATTCAACACATGAATATTTACAACCACAATATAGTCAATTTCACAATCACAATCAATCCAAACAAACATCCATTGTTCGTACAATAAAAATAGTGTTGGGGGCTACTAAGCCCCGTCTGCAATCTAGAATATTTTTAACTGTAAAATAATTTGAATGAGAAGGTGTTCTCACCTTGATTGGTTCGAAATCATTTTAATAACGATTGTTTTTAATAAAATTTAACATATGTTTAATTTCATCAAAATTCCAAATGGCTTCTATTTCAGTTTTGGCCTGCTCCAATTTGTAGTGCTCATCTAGAGGATTCCAACGCAACAAAAATCATCCAATTCTGTTGCTGTACGAGAAAGTTATTGATGTTTAAAGTTTATATAATTTAAATAAACTATTTAATCTTTAATTACTATCATTAATTACCGTTTTTAAGTCTAACCCCATCATTAGCAATTAATTGAATCCGCCCCTTCAATTTCCCGTCGTTCTCCTTCACAGACCAAGAACCCAACCCTCTGACCTACTTCATCACCTGCACATGAGCTTCTAGGCCGTCAGTCCCTAATCACATTACACCACTCGACAGAGCCGAGCACCACCCTCTCACGCCTGAACTCCGGTGAGGCTCGGCGGTCCTCAGTGGCCATGAAATGAAACGAACATGGCACCTTTTAGGGGTGATTTTGGCCACCACAACGCTTTAACAATCATCACGACTGGTAGAACACAAGATCTCAGAGTGTTGAATGATTTAGTAGTTATATGCTTTAGTTAAATCGTGAGGGATTCAGAGAATCTAAGGGAGGTAGAATTGAAGAATGTAGGCCATCGAAATCTGATGGAGGCGGTAATTTGTGAACGGTTGACTAGTGGAAAATAGAAGCTAGGGTTTTGACCACTTAGGAGAGGGTATTTATAACATATAATAATAAAATTTAATTCCTAAAAATTAGATTTTTCATCCTAACTCCAAATCGAACCCAACGACTGTAATCACTAGCCAAATACCTTCATTTTGGACACAATGGGATATGTCTTGTAAGCCAATTCTACTGTTTCGATCAGTTTTTTTAAAATTAAAATATAAATCAAAATATATATTAAATTTAAACGTATATTTAAATTTACCGGGGCCACATACTGACTCCATAAATTACAGAAAAATTATATCTAGCTTTGTTTTGACGATATGATCCTAACAAAACTAATTTCATCAAATTTGGAGACCGTTTGAAAAATGACCTTTTTCTGGTCGATCCAATTCAACTAAAATTGTCAAACACGTTTCTTTGCCACGCTCACATATTAATTCCATAATTTATGAAAATTGGAATCTGGTAATAATTTGACATTCCGGATCCAACAAAAGTTGTTTCATCGAAAACGGAGGTCGTTTGCAAAATTGCTATTTTTAAGGGCTATAATATATTTAAAATATATATAAATTCCATAGCGACTATTTTAAATTTTAAACTGGACATAACTTTCAATTCTCGTTATGAAATCTGGATTTTTCACATTCCTTAAAAAGATATAATTAAATAGATTCAAATGTTTCTGATTTTGCTAAAATCTGATTTATATTGAATTGTATACATTCAATTGAAATTTAAAATCGAATTTTCAAACTATCGCGCCATTTTAGGCTCGTTTTATAATTAAAATAAATTTATATATTCTAACTTCGATTTAAATAAATTTTTAATCATTATTATTTAAAATAAATCATTTTAAATATTCAAAATCCATTAAAATAGCTAAAATAAAAATTTTAAATTGGTTCTGAAAATCCGGGATGTTATAAGAGACCTTTAAAACCGCAACTAGCCTCACAGGGCCCTCACACATCCAAAAGAAGAAGAAAAAGCCAATCGGCTCATAAAATCATCAAAACCCAAGAAATGGTAAACATATACCTATTTGTCGGGCATACAATTTTATTCCTCTTCTTAGCTTCCCTTCTATGACATGTTCACACATATATATGTACATGTATGCAATTTCAACAAAAATTCAGTTCAATATTTGATTAGACTTGGCTAAATTACCTTACATTCTTATATTGGTTTTATCTATCCAATATTTTAATTAGTCTAACTAATTATCATACATCACAACCAGCAATCAATTAATTGAATAACTTTTCAAACACATAACTTTAATACATAGTTAAAAATCAAATTTTAGTGCCAAATCACAATAATAAATTCTAACTATGTTTTGGTTCTCACACCAATCAATTGGAAATATACAGATATCCCACTTTCGAAACTCAAAAATAATACCGATGTTGGGGCACCATCATCATAATCATTCCGGGCGACTAGAGTGTGATTCTATATCTATCTGGTATATTCGAGACTTCGAATACACGTTAATTACACGTATATTCAAAATTATCATATACTCGATTGTCCAAATCAATTTAAAATAAAATATTCAAATACGAATAATTGATATATAAAATTTTAAACTGAATTTGATTTTTAAAAAATAACACTCTTCACACTCGTTCTAGGATACCACTGATCCTATCTCTAACGAGTCATTCTTATTGGATATTGCTAATCCAATCTCTGATGAATTCTTTCGTTTGGTTCTAATAATGAGTCTTGTTCTCGAGCTCTGTAAACCAAAGCTTTGATACCAAACTGTAGCGACCCGAACTTCCCGGCTGACCTAAACCGAACAAGTAGGCAGACTGCTTTGAGAACAAGACTAATTAGAACACAAATAATAGAACATTTCATTGTTACTACAAAAATTTACATTAGAGTGCAAGAATATAACAGAGTATGAATAAATAACATACATCAGAAAATATCAGAGATTTAAAATACAAAGCAGCGGAAAAATAATACATTACACAGCTGAAAGAGACACACAGATACAAAGCTTTCCGAATATAGCTCCAGCTGTAAATCCAGGATCCTATAAAAATAAATCTGCAAAACTAAAACTACTAGCTGCCTGTGTGGAAAATAGGGGAACCTAGAGTTTAGGTTAAAACAATAAACTCCACGTCAGTCATGGGACTGATGTAAGAACTAAGACAGTTATTAGCTTGATTTTAAAGTTAGATAAATCAAAGGACCATGTCGTATAACATGGAACGGGTTTAACCCCAAGAATACCAGTGCGTAAAACATACAATGCAATGCTGAATAGAAAAATGAAGCTATTATAAGACTCAAGTCCCATCACATAATGCAACGCAAGCCGGAGGATAGAGTTTTTACCTTATAATAGCCAAAAATGCTTGGTACGTGAAATTTCATATTTTATTATTACTATAAGTGAAGAAATCAACTTCAAATATAAATGTATCAATCATAGGCGGCGTAGGTACCCATATATTACATCGCCAAATATATATTTATAACTAAAATCGAAAAATCACGTATTGGAAATTGGGTTTCCATCTATGAACCAAGGCAAGCGATTGTCCTTACCGATTTGAGACTCTTTAGCCCGAGCCTCAGGATATAGCCGCAACTACACCCACGGTTAGCGACATGGCCGGTCATCCATCGATGATTGGAAATACCGTAAACTATATGTTAGCCTGCCCTATAGGGCATAAAATCTGGCCAGTATATCGACCATAACATCCATCGATCCCGTAGTGACCGATATATCCAAGGCGCCTCACAATCCATCATCCAGTAATAATAAGCAACATCCACATGATTAAACAGTTTGGGCTCCATACCGTGACGTTACTCCTAGCTAGAAACAAACATATGTCCATTTCGCTGAAGTCCTCATCCCGATTCTGGTTCATACCAGGGTGTGAAGCACGCGAATTAACGCTACACAAAGCTATGCTAATTAAAGTTGTGCTTTGATCATCAACCACAAGACTCTTCTTTTCAACAAAAGCCTTGATTTTTTGCATCTCAGCATGCCACACTGTCATTCCATACCGTACCACTGATTTCCACCAATATACAACCTCTAATCTCGTACGTCTCAAAGAAGGGTGTTAAGCAAGAGAATAAATTCTCCGCCACCTAATAGATATATATTTAATAGAGATCAACGAATACAGTATAAAGGAATCAATGTCAGACACACCATTCATTTGCAAGTCCGTTCTGGATTTGAACGAAACCGGAGGCTCCTTATTCCTCATCCCATATGTCCAATACAGGAGAGAGGCCCTCGCATATCCGGTCGATCTCCAAGTATGTCTGGACGATCACCACTTATTACCTCGTCTTGGGTGTACAGCCCAGTCAAAACATCAGTAATCATCCAAACGATGTGAAGATCTCCTGTCTTCAATCACCGTCTTCATCGTCGACCTATCGTTGTATCAATTATTCAGAATGGGATAAACCCGGTCTTTCTGAATAACTCGTGTATCTTATAAACAAGTGGTATAAAAACACAACATACGCCTCATTCCAATCTAGAATATTCTTTTCACAATTTAAACCAAACTACGGTAGTCCGGATTAGCGAAACTTACCGCAGAAATCATTTATTTTATTTCCCAATCCCAACCTATTCATCCCATGGAGCAAAATTGGTAATACTCCATATCTAACTCCACGGTGTTATTGGTAAAAATTAATTACCATTTTACATTCAAATCTAATTAAAGATTTAACTATTGCTTGGAGCAAAACTGGTGATACTCCATTCTCGATCATTTCCCAAATTTGATAATTTAAATTATCACATTCACATTTCAGTCTAATTAAAGATTCATTAAAAATTCACTTAGTTTTAAGCTCTAAAAATCATTATTTAATGATTATTTAACTTTGGGAAATCGATCATGCTACATTGACAATCTATACTATACCATTGATTTCTACCAATATATAACCTTTAAGCTCGTACGTCTCAGAGAAGGGTGTTAAGCAAGAGAATAAATTCTCCGCTACCAAACAGATGTATATTTAGCAGAGATCAACGAATACGGCTTGAAATACAATGTTAGACATGAAATCCTGTCTTTAATGGGGTTAAAGAACGAATGTCCTTTAAAACACAGTCCACGATAAACTCAAAATCATATTCCATCAAATTGGAACTTTCATGGAAAATAGATCAATATATAATCAATATAAATTTCCGTATGAGACTAATAATATAAATGGAATAATGGCAAAGCCTTTTAAATTCCATATATATTAACGGTCTTCCTTCACAGAAGCTCATCTCGATTATCACCAAATCGAATTCCATTTAATTCCAATTTAATTTGTTTAATTGGAAAATCTTCACTTAGGAAAATTCCATTAATCTTAATTAAAAGATTTATAAATTCCAAATTGTATTCTTCACTGTTAATTGGGTTAAAGAACAAGTGTTATTTAAAACACCGATCATGATAAACCCAAAAACCCAATTCTTTTATTCAATTCCAATTAAATATTGATTAATTGGTAAACTTCTCTAAATCTTAATTTAAAGATTTATTGTTTTCTCAACTGGGGTTAAGAACAGTGCTATTTAAGACACCATTCACAACAAACCCAAAATCCAATTTGATATTAAATACAAGGCCCTCAATATAAATTATATCGGCTTACATTCAATATGAAATTCTGAAGCCAACAAATATCGTATTGGGAATAATGATATATATATATATATCTTCCAAATTTCCATAACAATATCTGTATAATCACAGAATCTAACATCGAAATATTCCGAAGATTATTTCCATTCCAAATCCATTCCAATTTGTTCATTGGAAATTTCTGGTTATATTAAAACCATTCACAAATCCAATTTATTTTATATAAAAATTATTGGATTTTGAATTATCGTTTTGATAAAAATATATTTTTATCTTTACAAACATGGAATTTTTTCCCCAAATTCATTCCAAATAATTTATTATGATTTTACATAAATTATTAACACTTTTAATAATTTTATTAAGGCCCTTTTCAGTCGATTTCCATAAACGGTCATCGAACTGCACTTACAGCGACATTTTCCAAATTTGATTTGGACATAATTCCAAATCCAACCATTAGATTTCAAATCTATTATAATCTTTGGAAAGCTCTTTTCAATACGAACCCAACGGTTCCGGTTTTGGGAGGATCCGACGGTTCGATCTCCCATAATGTCAATTCGAAGTCAATGGTCGAAATTCACGAACGGTCGCAGCACGACGCATTCTATTCAGGCCATTAAATATATATATATATATTATATATTTCGTTGATTTCCATTTAAATCATATTTTATAAAACATTTTAAATTCGTTTTGAAAACGATTTCAACTTCATTTTCAATTTCAAATTAAAATTGGATACTCCTTATCATTATAATATTTAGATGATAATATTTTCAAAATATAAGATTTTGAAACATTTCCTTTTCAATATTCATTATAAAAATGAATATAATTGATATAAATAACGTTCGCGTCAAAATGGCACATATCTAATCAATACGGCTTCACACATTTTAATATTTTCGCATCCATCTAAAATCAGACATCAAATTCACATTTTAATCCAATACTGAATATTATTTTAAAATATTCGTTATTTTAAAATATTATTTATTTTAAAATATTCGTTCTTTCTGAATTGGAATCAGACACAGTCAATTACCATATGATGTTATTTATATGGATTTCATACAACACATGTACATAACAATAATGGTGCACAATCAACCATCATCCAGAGTGCATACACAACTGCATAAGCATTAAATATAAAAACTATTTAATCTTTAATTACTATCATTAATTACCATTTTAAGTCTAACCCCATCATTAGCAATTAATTGAATCCGCCCCTTCAAATTCCTTTCGTTCTCCTTCACAGACCAAGAATCCAACCCTCTGACCTCCTTCATCCACATGCGCACGAGCTTCTAGGTCGTCGACCCTTGATTAAATTACACCACTCGACAGAGCCGAGCACCACCCTCTAATGCCTGAACTCCGGTGAGGCACGGTGACCCTCAGTGACCACGAAATGAAATGAACGTGGCACCTTTTAGGGGTGATTTTGGCCACCACAATGCTTCAACGATCATCATGACCGGTAGGACACAAGATCTCAGAGTGCTAAATGATTTAGTAGTTATATGTTTTAGTTAAATAGTGAGGGATTTGAAGAACCTAGGGGAGGTAGTATTGAAGAACGTAGGCCATCGAAATCTGATGGAGGTGGTAATTTGTGAACGGTTGACCGCTCGAAAATAGAAGCTAGGGTTTTGACCACTTAGGAGAGGGTATTTATAACATATAATAGTAATATTTAATTCCTAAAAATTAGATTTTTCATCCTAACTTCAAATCGAACCCAATGACTGTCGTCACCAGCCAAATACCCTCATTTTGGACATAATGGGATATGTTTCGTAAGCCAATTCTACTGTTCTAATCAGTTTTTCTTTAAATTAAAATATAAATCAATATATATTAAATTTAAACGTATATTTTAATTTACCAGGGCCACATACTGACTCCAAAAATTACAGAAAAATTATATCTAGCTTTGTTTTGACGATACGGTCCTAACAAAGCTAATTTCGTCAAATTTGGAGAGCGTTTGAAAAATGACCTTTTATTGGTCGTTCCAATTCAACTGAAATTGTCAAAACACGTTTTCTTTTGCCACACTCACATATTAATTCCAAAATTTATGAAAATTGGAATGTAACCATAATTTGACATTCTGTATCCAACAAAAGTGGTTTCTTTGAAAAAGGAGGTCATTTGAAAAATGGCTATTTTTAAGGGCTATGATATATTTAAAATATATATAAATTCAATAGTGACTATTTTAAATTTTAAATTGGACATTACTTTTAATTCTTGTTATGAAATCTGGATTTTTCACATTTTTCAGAAAGATATAATTAAACAGATTCAAATATTTCCGATTATACTAAAATTCGATTTATATTGAATTCTATACATTCAATTGAAATTTAAAATTGAATTTTCAAACTATCGCGCCATTTCACGAACTTTTTATAATTAAAATAAATTTATATATTCTAACTTTGATTTAAATAAATTTTTAGTTGTTATTATTTAAAATAAATCATTTTAAATATTCAAAATCCATTAAAATAGCTAAAGTAAAATTTTTAAATTGGTTCGGAAATTCCGGGTTGTTACACATGTCATAATTTTCTTAACTGTGCATTTTTTATAACTTCTGACTTCATAGTAATTCAAAGATATAGCATGTCCAGATTTAATTTCAAATATCTTCCACGTAGATTTTTAAATAAATTTTCGAATGTGACTAAGGAGAAAAAGGAGTTTCTGTTAAAAAAATTAAGGGATATAGGGCTGGAAGATGAAAGATCAAGCAAAAGAAAATTATGTGAGAATGATGAAATTGAAAGGTTGACTTTTTTTTTGCTTTTGACTGCTCTAACACTATAAAAGAGTTAGAGATGAAAGTCAACTGTTTGACTGTTGAGATGAAAAGTGTGGTAGAATAACTAGATGAGGACAAGAATTTAAGGTAAATGGCTGACCAAAGTCTCCAACACATTGAAATGAAACTCCAAAAACTGGAAAATTTTGAATAGCATAATGCGAAGAAAAAAGTGAAGCTAAAAATCGTAAGAAACAAGGAAAAATAGTTGGTATGGTACACATAAATAGTTCTGCTAACTCTCCATGTTTTGATTTGTTGCAAACTCAAGAATTAATTCTAGATACCATAGACAGCTCAAAATCTGTAGATATCAAAGAATATAGTGAACAAAATGCTGCTCAAAATCTAGTTTGTGTTGAAGATGTCAGCCCTAAAGAACCAAAAAAAAAGAAGCATCAAAAGAAAATTGAAAAATGCCCACCCCTGAAGCATTTTACTGACAAACAACAAGAAACTGTCAAACTTTTTTTCAAAGTTCTTGGAGAAAACAAGTAAGTAATGAAATTACTTTTCACCCATACAAACTATATATCCAGTATTTATCAAATTAATTTTTTATTTTGTTTTAGTTCTGTAATTTTGTTTTAATTTTATCATTTTAAAAGATAATTCTATTTATCTTTTTGTTTTTTTTATAATTATAAACTAATTAAAATGATATATCTATATAACATGATACATTAGTATGACAAATTATATATCGAAAAGCACAAGAAAAAATTACTTAATACATGCATAAAATAATTTAACTTTTGTGTAAAAGATTGTATATTTTCTAGTTTGAAAAAACATTGTTTGTAAAAAAAGATAAAAATATCTATTTTTTATGTCTAAAACTTTTATATATGACTATGTGAAGACAACAGTAATATAAAAATATAATTTTCTTTTTGTTTTTCTTTTTTTTCATTATGATTTGATTTGAATGATAAATATTGACGTCAAAAGTTGGTCACTTGTGACTGTAAACCCCCAATCGTGTGAAGAGCACACAAATAACAATCAAGAAGTACAATGAAGTAAAGATAACAAGGAACACACAAGACTTTTTAGAGTGGTTCGGCAAAAATGGTGCCTACGTCCAATTTATATGTATTAGTTTGCCTTTTATTACAAGTACAATGCTTTTTTCTATTTGAGAAAAGAAGAGGAAATGGCTATTTTAGGAGTTAGCCGTGTGAAGAACTTAGAATCAGAAATCTTCAGTGGAGATATGAGCATCCAAAAGAAAGCCCGAAAGAAGATCCTTTCCTCTTTGAGCTTGGATGTATTTATAGAATGGAGAAGTGGGCTGACCAGGCTACCACGTGGCTTGCCTCTTTTGCGAAGCTCGGACATGTGGATCTCGATCATTCAAAGTAGTTGCGGCGGTAGGACCTGGTCTACTACCGATTAATAGTATCTTTGAAAATTGTGGCTTACGTGACACTCGAGATGAGGTGTATCAAAAGTAGAGCTATGTCCGGAAGTGGTTGATCGCCTTTATTGCCTTGAGAGTCAGGCCGAGTATTGAATAATTCAGCTGAATTTTCCATGTAGATCCGAAGATATCTGGTCGATCTAAATTTCAAGGGAGCGCTAGACTCGGTTGGTCTAGGAGAGTGATTGTGCTGGGGCACGAGACGCCGTTGCTCGTTGAAGATTAACTCGAGTCAAATATTTCCTAGGCTTTTAAAAGTATAGACCATTCCATCGGTCGACCGACTGATGCCGAAAAGCGCGCTTCTTGACATTGGGCTTTGATTCGTTGAACCGCAACAGCTTTTGCCAAAAAGTTGGTCAACACTTTGCCCCTAAGAATACATCTTTCTTGGTAAAGGAGGTGTGTTTAGAATCTTGTATTGAAGTTCAATGTGCGGGCAGTGATGGTTATGCTGAACCATATTAAGGCAAGAAGTCTGACGATCCCGGTGGTTGTATTAAGACCAGAAAAACCAATGATCGAAGTGGATCATATTAAGGTCAGAGAACTGACAACCATCAAGGACCGTATTAACGCCGAGAAAGTAATTGTTAACTTTGGTCATAAGATTCAATACCTGCAAAGACTGTATGGGCCGTTCTCGGTCTAGAGAAGGCTTTGGTCTTTGATTGGGCGAGCATTAACCATACTCGGCTTAAAAATATAGGCGAGCAGCAATCACACTTGGCTTAAAGAGGTGACGAGTATTATCCTTACTCGCCTTACATATATAGCGAGTATCAACCATACTCGACTTGCAGAGATGGCGAGTATCATCCATACTCGGCTTATAGAGATGGCGTGTATTATCCATACTCGGCTTATGGAGATGGAAAGTATTATCCATACTCGACTTATGGCAAGTGTTAATTATGCTCGACTTTTGTAAAATCATTTGTGAAGTTCAACAAGTGAAGAGAGCACTTGGTTCAGAGAAGGGGCGAGATAATCTATACTCGGCTTCGGGAAGTTCTACCATACTCGGCTCAAGGAGTAGGTTTAGTTATGGTGGCAAGCTTTGATCGTGCGTTATAGACGATGGCTTAGCACTAACCATACTCGGGTTTGTGTGCATCAGTCATGATCGACTTAAATCATTCAAATATAATCCATGTTTGCAAAAGAAAATTCATTGTTGCTAAAGAACTATTACAAGAAAGTGAAAATAAATTCTAACAAGACTACCGTTGGTTCCAGAGCATGCCTAGGAGCTAAATCCTGACCCCATACATGTGTACATCAACATATCCATTTTATTAAAAGAAATAAAAATACATTGAAAATAAGAAGTCTAAATCTTATTAATTGATGAGGATGCCGCGAGTGCTGAGCTCAGGGTCCTTTCCGTTTCTAGGAGCTCGAGGACCGGCTTGAGGAGTGGACAGAAGATAGTGGAGCCATGGTCGGTGTGATTTTCTTGACGTACTTGGGAAGTTCTCCTCGCTTGACCCCATCCTCAATGAGATCGCGTAACTGCCTGCATTCACTAGTTCTGTGGCCGGCCATGTTGTGAAACATGTAGTGCTTTCCAGAATCGAGCTCTTTCCGGGTTGGCTCTCTTCGAGGAGATTTTGGGAAATCTAGGGATTCTCGTACGTTGAGGTAGATGTCGAACAGAGAAGAATTGAGCTTGGTATACTAATCGTACTTGTTATCTCTTCGGGGTCGTACGTTGCGTTCATTCTTTTCCAAGGTCTTTCCTCTTCCTTTATTATGGCAATTGGTGCCGGATGGACCTCCTTGTTTGATGGCTAGGACCTCGAGGCTCTCCATCTCAATGCTGGAATCTTCTTGTCGGAGGAATCATTCAGCCTTTGCATAGAAGTCTTCAATGTCCTTGGAGGGATCTCTGGTCAAAGAGAATGAGAATTCTGACCGGTTATGGACACCTGCGATGGTGGCCATAAGCACCATTGATGGCTCGGGTCGATCGACTGATGTTACGACTGCGTTGAATCTTTCGAGGAAAGATCGAAGTGTTTCTCTCGGGTGCTGCTTGATGGAGGTCAGGAACATGACACATTTTGGTCCGGAGATGTGAACTATGAACTACTCGATGAAGCGGGTGACTAGCATGTTCCAACTGCTGATCGACTCCGTTTTTAGCTGTCAAAACCACATGCCGGCTATATCTGTGAGGAAGAGTGGGAAGCACTTAGCCATAACATTGGTCAATGCGCCGAGCACTTCCATATGGCGCATGTAACGCATGAGATGGATGGTCGGGTCGGTCCAACCATTGTATGGTTCATTAGCTGGAAACTTGAAGTCCGGAGGATTGTGGGAGTTTCTGATTTCCCTGGTGAATGGGATGTGGTGGATATTGTCTATATCGTGCTGAGAATAAGTACCCCGGGTGAAGGGTCGAATGATGCTTGCAAGCTGGCTTCCATCACCGAGGAGTCGCTGCCATGAATCCAGCTCTACATTTGGGAGAGCTCCAATACTGAGGTCCAACAAAAGAATGCTCGGAAGGGTGGCTACTGGTTGGGCTCGACCTCCTAGAGTTGAGTGAAGGTGAGGGCGAGGGTCCATCGTGGCTGTTGGTTCTGGGAAAACTGGCTCCTCTTGGACCTGATGAGAATTGGTCTGAGCCATGCCCGCGATGGAAGGTCCGGGCTGATCCAACATAGCATGTGATGTTCGGATCTCCTTGGTGCCCCTCCCGAGGCGATATTAGATGGATCTACGGAAGCGTTTTCCTCTGCCATGGTGAGAAACGGTATGGTAGAGTGGTCTTTCTGATTCGAAGGTAAGGACCCACAAGCTCTTCGTTGAAGGAGAGGCGGCATAAGACGAGTCTGCTGTAAGATGCTGGATTGTAATGTAAATGACATTGATCCTGTCTGATCCAACATTTGGTCGATTGGTCCAAGGGGTCGAGCCAGTCCCTGGAGTGGAGACAATATGGTCAAACGACCAAGATCTTGATCGCGGGTTCCTTGTGAATCTGTAGCTGTGGCTGCACTGGTTGCTGGAAGCGATACTCCTGTCTGTGGTTGGTTGGGGAGTGGAGCTGAGCCAGGAGGAAGCAAAGGTGTGACCCGATTCGGGACTTGGATTTTCGCAGACCGAAAATCAGTTATTGCCCCAGTCCCGGTCGATGGAGGGATTGATGTTGAAGTGTTAAATCTCATCTCCATTTGGCCGAGAAGGTGATCCATCAATTGTTGCTGTTGCTCGAGGAGTTTACCCTGAGATGTCATCTGGCCTCTGAATTCGGCCATAATCTTACGTATGTCGTCCCGGGTAATACATCAAGACACATCTTCATCAGAGGAGGCTTTCCAGACTTGCTTCTGTAGCGGTGTATCGGCTCCATCGGCATTTGTGGGGCGTGAAGATGTTGCATCTTTCTTCTGCTTGTTCGCCATGGATTGAAACTTGCTGAAGGTCATAGAGTATGTCGGTGCGGCCCCTTTCTAGCGTGCCAAAGTGTTGACGTCAAAAGTTGGTCACTTGTGAAAGTCAACCCTCAATCGTGTGAAGAGCACGCGAATAACAATCAAGAAGTGTAATGAAGTAAAGATAACAGGGAACATGCAAGACTTTTTATAGGGGTTCGACAAAGATGGTGCCTACGTCCAATTTATATGTATTAGTTTGCCTTTTATTACAAGTACGATGCTTTTTTCTATTTGAGAAAAGAAGATGAATTGGCTATTTTAGGAGTTAGTCGTGTGGAGAACTTAGAATCAGAAATCTTCAGTGGAGATATGAGCATCCAAAAGAAAGTCCGAAAGAAGATCCTTTCCTCTTTGAACTTGGATGTATTTATAAATGGAGAAGTGGGTTGAGCAGGCCGCCACGTGGCTTGCCTCTTTTGCAGAGCTCGGACACGTGGAGCTCGATCATTGGAAGTAGTTACGGCGGTGGGACCCGGTTTACTACTGACTAATAGTATCCTCGAAAATTGTGGCTTACGTGGCACTCGAGATGAGGTATATCAAAAGTAGTGCTTTGTCCAGAAGTGGTTGACCGTCTTTAATGCCTTGAGAGTCGGGCCAAGTATAGAATAATTCAGCTGAATTTTCCATGTAGATCCGGAGATATCCGGTCGATCTAAATTTCAAGGGAACGCTAGATTCGGTTGGTCTGAGAGATCGATTGTGCTGGGGCATGAGACGCCATTGCTCGTAGGAGATTAACTCGGGTCAAATCTTTCATATGCTTTCTGAAGTACAGACCATTCTATCGGTCGATCGACTGATGCCGAAAAGTGTGCTTCTTGACATTAGGCTTCGATTCGTTGAACCAAAACAGCTTTTTCCAAAAAGTAGGTCAACAATAAATCTATTTACTGTTATGTTAGTATGATATATAACAGTAAAATAATTTATCTTTTTTTTTATGATTCTTCTAGTTAAAACTATTAAAATGCTTTTTATTATATTTTTAGTAACATTTACATGATTGTAAATATTCTATTTTAGAAAACATTGTTTGTTTAAAAGATAAATTTATTTATCTTTTTTATCTTTATAAATTTATTAAAATAATACGTCTATTTATCATTAAAAGTAGTAAAATTTAATTTTACGTAAAAAAGCACAACTATAAATTATTTATTACATACACAAAATACTTTGACTTTCTGTGTAAAAAAAAGTTATATCTTCTAGTTTAAAAAAACACTATATGGTTAAATAGATAAAATCATTTATCTTTTTTGTCCAATACTACCTTGTATATATGACTATATGAAGACAACAGTAATATAAAAAGATAATTTTATTTATCTTTTTCTTTTTTGTCATTATGATTTGATTTAAATGTTAAATCTGTTTACTATTAGTTTAATATGATATACGATTAACATAAACTGACGTTCATAGTGCACTAAACCTAACAGTGAATACTATACTGCTATTTGTAAATGATCAACATAATTGTTAGTGATGTTTGCAGTTCTCCTATATACGTACCCTTATGGTAGCTTGTGCACTACATTTGTCTTGATTGTCGAATCAATTTATTCACTTTGACGTATTATCTTACTTTGTACACTAGTTACATAAAAATTATGGCTTATGCGATTCTATGCTTATGTGCATGTCTGGATTGCACATGCAAGTGTGTATTGCTTACTTTGTCAAAGTTCACTTCTATCTTGCTATTTAACTGCATTGTGTTTCTAACTGTATTCGTTTTGTTTTGCTAAACTTCTATATGTTTAGGTTTTCACATCAACCTAGCTAGTTCGGTTGCGTTTTCCCTTTTTTTCCCTTTTGTTGATTTTGCACAGGTGCACTATGTTGTGTGACACTACTTCATTCCAACAGAAACTATGTACTTGGCTTTAAATGTGCATTGTGTGGTATTACACTACCAAAAGCATGGTGTTAAGCAAAGTATTGTCTTGCATTTCACTAGCAACTCTTACTATACTCACTAACAAAAAATAAACTACTTAATTTCACTTAAATGTCGTAGAAAATGTTAGTGCATCTAATTGCTGAAAAAAATAAAAATATTTAGCTTTATTTACATAGGATTGAATTAGATATTTAGCTTTATTTATATTTGAAAATAAGTGATACATGGTACACAAGTTTTCTATTTTATTTATTATTTAAAATTATTACACAACTTATAAACTTGATTTGACGCTTGCATGATAAATATAAATGCAATTATGTTTCCATACAAACATCTTAATTACATATTTAATTATAACTGAACTATTTGTCATCTATCATCATAACAACCATCCAATTTTTCAGCGACGAAGCATTTAGTTGTGATGATAGAAACTTCATCACCATAACAAAATTCATGATAGAAGACATCATGTATGAACAGAGTATTTCTAGTCAAGTAAGTACAACAAACTAAACTTTCCTTCAATATAAATTATATACTTTATCCATATTATTTTTTAAATATGAATCATTGATTGGTTTTGGTTCCGGAAAGTAAAGCAACTAGAACAAAGCAATAGCATTGTCTATGTTAACAACCAATGACAATAAGTGCAACAGATGGAAGCTGGGAAAATATCAAGAAACAACAGTTCAATCTTTTTATCAAAAAAAAAAAAAACACACATTTAGATCCATTATGTTGCAACATATTTTTCTCAATACATGGCAATGAACATTGGAGCCTGCTTGAGCTAGTTGTTGGAGAATGCACTACGAACCACTACGACTCTCTGTACTTGACCGCAATATCAAAAACCCGCAGAAGTGGACATACAAAATTTGTCATTAATGTGGTAAGTAAAAATTCACAAAAATTAAAAATGATAAATGTGTTTATATTTATTCTAACTTACATTCACTGTTTGCAGAAATTAGAGGTGAGCATTATTTGGTTAAACCAAATAAACAACCAAACCAATTTATTTTGGTCGGTCTGGTTTGGTTTCGAAATTATATCGGTTTGTAATCGGTTCGAAAAAAATATTTAGTTTGGTTATCGATTTAACCAAATTAACTGAAATTTTATTATATTTTCAAAATTATCGATATTATAATAATAATTATTTTAGGTTAGATTAGTTATTCATGTAAATTTAAATCATCACGTATGTGTCAAAATTACTGTTTGAAAGCATAAGAATTATAAATAATAGTACTCTAATCATATATTTATGATTTATTTCAAATTATAGTTAATATTTCAAACATAAGGTTTAAATATTTTTAGTTCGGTTAAATCGGATAACCAACCGAACCAACCAAACTTAATTTGGTTGGTTTGGTTTTCATTTTTACCAGTTTTAGTTTGGTTTAACAATTTCATCATCAAATAAACAAAATCAACCAAATGCTCACCCATAACAGAAATCAACAGTCAACAACCTAAACGAAGAGCTAAAAGAAGAAGGGCACAAAACAATTCTCAGCAAAAATTCAATGCTTATTAATGTTGGTTGTGCTCAACTAAGCAATAAGTAATTTTGAAGATAGTTAAGAATTTTATACACAAATTCACGATACACATTAACTATCTACACACATATTATTAATTAGATAATATTATGTGCTCACATAAAATTACTTAGATAAAATTGAAATTGATTACAATTCATTATCGAAATAGTTAAAAGATAATTTGTTTTATCATTATATGCAGAGTACTAAATTTCAAAAATACAGGTACGATTGTGGAATTTTTGTGATGGTGTTCATGGAAAAAATATCACAAGGAATACAGATACTTCAAATATTAGTCTTCAACAAGCTAATGAATTCAGAGCAAAGATAGCTGCAGAAATACTCACTGATGAACCGCACTGCTGGACAATTGACAAATTTTGCAGCTTTGCTTCAGCTCCGAAAAATGTTTGAACTCACACAGAATACCTGAGAATAAATTGTTGAGAAAAAAATGAAATAATTTTTTTTACATAAAATAAGAATTTGTAATGGCTGATACTAAATTGATGATAGTTTTTAGGTAGTATATCTGACTTTACTGATGAATTTTAATAGCTGATGTTGAACTAGTTGTTGGATTTAGTAATGAATTTCTAATATCTTCTGCTGATTTGATTATATTATTTAGATAACTTATCATGAATTTGTAATCCAAAACAAGATTCTACTACTCTGTTAAAAAAGATAAAATCCTTTTATCTTTTATTGATAATTTATAGTTTTATATTTATTACTATGTTTTCTAATTTTATCGTTCTACACAACAAACGGATGCAATATGGGCTACTTTTCCTAGACAAGAAGAAGCTTTAAAATTTGTCCAAACAATTACGTTTTTTGCTACCAAGATCATTTGTCTGCACAAAGAAGGTTCCCAGTTTCTACATATGATGAGTTCTGGAGGAGGTACAAAACCGTGAACCCTAAGTTACGCCACCATTACGAGGTTATTCAAGTCGGACTGCCTTGCCACTTGTATTATGATCTGGAGTTCAACAATAAGATTAACACTAGAGAAAATGTCAACGAAATGGTAGATATCCATATTCTAATATTTATCTCCTTTAAAGCTCTAGACGACAAATACAATATCCAGGGAAATCAAGATTGGGTTATAGAGCTTGATTCATCTAATGAAGAAAAGTTCTTTCGAGATGTGATCATTTGTATCCCAAACATTGCCTTCAAGGAAAACTTGCATGTTGGAGCATTCATCTTTGAGGTATGCTAATGTATAATAAATTCAAGATTAACTAATCCACAGTTTGAAAAACTGTACATCAAAAAAGATTGAAGCTCATCAGAGAATACAGAGCGCCTTTTCATTGATACTGGAGTTTATACCCGTAACTGTTGTTTTCGTCTTCCTTTCTCATTAAAAGTAGGGAAGAATGTTGTATTATTGCCAAGCGGACGCTTTGCATGTAACAATCTGAATGAGGAGCAAGTGTTTACCAAATCACTTATTTGCAGAATAAATGCTAATTTAGATAAGCTATTAGGGTGCGAAATGGATCTGAACTGTTGCAAAATTATTCATTTTGAAACTGAGGTCAATGATAACGACACATACATCGAGGTAGATAAGTCATTACATGTTTATGGTAGCAATATACCTAGGTCCTATGCTTTAGGAAAATCTCCCTTTCCATATTTGGATGATAAAATTTCATATTTTTCCTCTCATGGAAATGTCTCGGGTCAAATCAGAAGGCGGTACTGCTTTTTTGCACATGGCAATATAATTTATAGCATGTCCAAAAGTCGATATTTTGAACGAATTGGAAAATAACATAAAAGTAATCATGTTATATACATTGTTGATTTCCAAAGGGGTGGATATTATCAGAAATGCTACTAGCCCGATTGTGGAGGCTAACGATCTCCAGTGCACCCAGTACCATGGGACGTTTTGTCAAATTGTTATGATATAGTGAACCAAGAAGGCAAAACTGTCTAGAGCAACGCATCCGTCAAATGAAATATCAACTACATAATCACTTCAGTGTATGTTGCTTTTGTGTATTGTTAACTAGAAAAAGTACTTACATAACTGCTTTTTGATTTGATAATCAAATTCTGGTAATTGATAATGAATTTGTAATGGCTAATGTTTATACTTCTCTGTTAAAATGATAAAAGCATTAATAAAACAAAAAGCATTAATGTTTTATTGATAGTATGTTGCATAGCTTTTATCTCTAGTACTACTTGCTCTGTTAATCTCATTCTACATAAGAACATCAATTTATTGCAAGTTACACAACTGTTTTATTGGAAACTAATTTCAACGAGTAACAAAAGGCTAAATAACCAGATAATCATTCAACAAAACAACTTGTTGCAAAATATGAAAGAAAAGATAAATATGATTATATTTTTCAGCACCTAAAGTACATCATACAATAAAACATCAACTTGCAGAATTTAAATCACAACTGAACATTAACCACTGCTTAAAAGCAACATTCATCACATCCATATAAGCAACAATTCAACTTACCATATTATTCAACTACAAAACTAAATGTAAAACAACCAATCAAATACAATGAATTATAAAAAGAACTCGATCACTCAACGAACAACTTCTTTTATTATGTCCTAGTTTTTTACACTTTACACATCTGTTTTGCTTTGCATGAAAATCAACACCTTCAATTATATTCACTCTAGGTCTACCAACTCCACGAATAGACTTAGAAGGAAGAATAATAGATGATTCTTCAGCTTCAATTGCTTCTTTATCAAAAGTTGGCATCAGATTGATTGCATGTGAATAAGAAGCTCGATAAGACTCAACGGTGAAGTAATGCTCAATGTAATCATAAACAGAATTTCTTGGCAAAGAAATGCATTTCAAAGCATGTGCACAAGGAAAACCCATCACTTTCCATTAATTGCAATTGCAAATGCGCAGATCTACTTTTTGCGATATTGGAGAATGAACTTCAAAAATATATCTACAAAGTTAAAAATAAGATATGGTTAAATAAATAAACATATTACAATTTCAAACAAAATTTATTACCACTATATATAATCTCCCTAATATAACTAATTTGCATGTGCAGTTCACACATGTACAGTTCACCATATATAATATCTCTAATATCCTGATCTCTCTAATAAGCATTTCTTTCAAGTATGACATTGTTCTTCCTATATATAGGTTGCTTTGTGAATGTATACACTGTTAGAATTTGATAAGAGAGAAGAGAGAGATTAAACGGTAAAACATAAAAGATTACATTATTATTGCTTTATTGATTGATTATTACAAAAGATACTTTCTTACATTGCTAATCCTTGCCTCTATTTATGCATAATTTATCCTTACCAAAAAGAACATTAAACATAAGAATATACTAGAGTATATTTGGGTTTATTATAATAAATAATTCAATATGAAATATAAACCCAAATCAATACAATTAAATAATGGCAACATATCTTCTAGCATATTCTCTAACATCCCCTCTCAAACTCACGATGCGAAAATTCGTGAGTTTGCCAAATAGAAGTTGCAAACTGAAGAGTAGCAAGATCGAGTAACCATTTCAATATTATTAGAGAGTAACATCAACCAACAAGCATTAAATATTCAAATACAACTCCAAAACCACTCAACTATCTTCAATCTAATCAATAAACAAAGGATATAAGCGGCCAAATGACAAAACTGATCCCAGGTGTATTTGTATGGTTGCATCTCCCAAACATACAAAGAAAACAAAATAAACTGAAATGATATGAGTTTGCATATGTTTGCATCTCCCAAACATATCAAACAAAAAAACGAAACCAAATCAATAGGATGAGCCAACATATGTTTGCATCCTCCAAACATACTTACAATACCATCTACCACATTCAATCAACGTCAATTGCCCTCCTAATAAACATGTTTACCGACATAGACATCAAACAAATAATAAACATCATCAAACTAACGTTACTATCTAACAACTCAATCAACACATTTCATCATACTCTACCAACAGTGCAATTCAAAAGGATACTTCATCTTCTACAATCAACCTACTCTTCTGCCACGAACTGTTACAAACACCAACAAAACTCCTCAGTCCAAAAACGTATAACATAAACCCCAATTCGACCATCTGGTATACATTCTCAAACACCATTTCTATCACCACAAGTTCACACAACAACAAATCCGATTCCAACTTCACCTCAGCAATAGCCACAAACACCTCAGACATCTTTTACAACACAAATTTCCATCAACCAAACCCTACCACAGTTTCAAAATGCTACATGTTTCACCTATCCATAATGCAAAAAAAACTCACCAACTTGTTGGAGAATGGAGTTTTTATGACAACAACCTTATTTCAATATTCATTGATTATAAAATATATACTAACACTTTTGTATAGAATATATATATATATATACACACACACATATATATGCAGGATTTATATACAGGAAATAGTACTGAAGGTTGTACAGTTTAGAGATATTAAGATTCAGAGTTTAGAGAAATTTCAAGATTCATGGGTATTCAAGATTTCAAGAGTTCAAGAATTAAAAGACTAATATAGTTATAGAGTCTAAATTATGTAAGACCCTAAATAGCACTCCAGGTTCAAATCCAAATTCAAATTCTGATTTTCTAATTCTATCTTCAATCCTCTCTATTTTATTTTCTTTCTATTTTATTTTCTATCCTTTCTATTTTCCTTGCTTATTTTAATTTTGTTTTCAATCTCAAAGTTTTATAAGTTACATGTATTTTATATTTATATAGTTTTAAACTTTATAATTTTATAAATATATTATATAGGTTATATTTATGATTTTATATGATTTTCTACTTTACAATATTAATTTATAACACTATATTTTAATTCAAGAATTTCTAGAATTATATTTATATCAAAACTCATGAAAAATGTCTAAAAATGATTTTTGAACTATATGTATGTCGACATATAAAAAACTCTGTGTTGACATATAACTGTCATTTTTTCAATTTCGAAATGAAATGTCTTTTCACTAATTGGGACGATTCTGAAGCGTTGCAACCTTTCACACACTATAAAAAGGGCTTGAATTCGAATCTTTTATTGTTTTTTCTTCTCCACTTTCACTCTACTTCATTACACCATTATTTCTTATGTTTAGTATTTCTAAACTTATACTCTGCCGAATTCAATTCTGTTTTTATCAAACTTCTTCTATCTACACTCTCTAATCATTACTCTTTGAATCAAGTGCTACTGAAGAGTTATAGGTCTGTTCGTAATTGTTTGGGTTGTGTAAGTAATCGATGGTATCCCTTGTAGTCGTAAAATCAAGGACGGAATCGGTGGTATCCCTTATAGACGTGAAATCAAGGACAGAATCGGTGGTATCCCTTGTAGCCATGAAATCAAGGAGGTTGTAATTGACTATTGATATAGTAATAAAACTTTGCGCAATCCAGCGTTGCATGGGATTGGACGTAGGAGCAATCCAAACCAGCATAAAATCCGGTGTGTTCTTTCCTTTTTCTACATTTTTATTTCTGTTTATTTTTCATCTGTCTTTGATTATGTGTGTGTGATTATTTCTGTAGTGTTTGATTCATACAGTAATTCACATAAGTTTTAGATTTTGTTTAAATATGCAACAACACTATTCACCACCCCCCTCTAGAGTTTTTTTTGCCTTAACGATCTTCTCCGCAGTCGCTAACAATTGGTATCAGAGAAAGGTTTTTCAAAAAGTTCATAATCTGATTTTTGAAAATAGTGATAATGGCAACCAACACTATTAGCAATAATAGTCCTTTTATATAAGGTTAGTCCACTGTTAGACCACCACTATTCAATGGTAGTAATTATTCATATTGGGCATGTAGAATGAAGATTTATTTATAATCAGTAGGGTTAGACACATGGAATAGTACACAAAATGAGTATGTTGAACCAATAACTGCTTTTGCCAATGGACAAATAAACAAAAGGCTGTTGCACAAAGCAATTCTAAAGCCATGAATATGTTATTCTGTTCATTAGATAGAAATGGGTTTAATAGAGTTTCAGTATGTAAAACTGCTTATGAAATTTGGAGAACTTTACAAGTTACTTATGAAGGAACTAGTAAAGTTAAACAAACTAAGATAGCAAGGCTAGTTAATCAGTTTGAGTTATTCAAAATGAATTAAAATAGTTTATTTCAGATATATATTGCAGATTTCAAGAGATAGTATATTCATTAACTGCACTTGAAAACCTTATTCTGAAGTGGATCAAGTTGGAAAAATATTGAATTCACTAACTCCAAAATAGGATTAGAAAACTTTGGCAATTGAAGAAGCCAATGATGTCAATGAAATTAAGATTGAGGAGTTAATTGGAAATTTGATGCCTTATGAAGTTCAATTACAGAAAAGAAAACTGATCAACTGAAAAGAAATCTATTGCACTTAAAACAACAACAAATGATTTTGACTCGAGTAGTGAAGATGATGAAGAAACAGCACTTATGAGTCATGAAAAATCATTTTAGAAGATTTCTGACACATAGAAGGAAGAATTATAACTAAGGAAGTTCAAGAAGTAATGACGGTCGATGTTATAATTGCAAAAAACCAGGACATGTAAAGAAAATGTGTCCATATCCAGACAAATCGACTCAAGAAACAAATAACAGCAATTCGTCAAGAACGAGAAAGAAAGAATAATCAGTAACATTAGATGATTCAGATTCATTGTCAAGTGATGAAGAACTAGAAACCGGGAATACAAATATATGTTTTACGGCAATTCAGAATTCAGAAAATTTCGAAGAAAAGTATCTAAAAAACCGGGTACGCCTCAATTAATTTCTAACTTTATTTGGCTGAATGGTTGCTTTGTTTATTTGCTTTGATTTGAATTTAAAAACTTTAAAATTTAAACCTGAAATTTGAAATTCAAATTTGAAATTCAAATTTGAAATTTGAAATTCAAATTTGAAATTTGAAATTCAAATTTGAAATTTGAAATTCAAATTTGAAATTTGAAATTTGAAATAATAAAATAATAATAAATAACAAATAAAATAAATTGTTAAATGTTTGATGGGATTAGAATGAGTTCAGGAAATCGTTAAACCTGAAATATATATCGTCGATTTAAAATAAAAATCACCAAAACCAAATTCTCTTTGAAAATTAGCTTATATGTCGACATACATTTTACATATGTTGACATATCAGTCAGAAACTTGAAATTTAAATTTTTAATTTCAAAAGTTTAAACATTCGAACTTCCCTCTAACTTTTCACCAACTCCCAAGGTCTGAAAATGTGTCATTTCAATCTGAAAAGTTGTGCCTATTCAATTCATATCCATTCAATTTCTATATATACATCTATTCTTTCTACCTTTCATTCACAACTCAAAACAATACTCTTCATGTCTATTCTCTTCAAAACTATCAATTCAATGGCTTCCTCAAGTTCATCTCAAAAATTGAAGATAACCAAAACCATCAAAGGTTATCTTTATAATGAAAAAGAGGCTATCAAAACCTATGGTAACTAATTAGTAAGTGCTAAAATTAACATGGGTGCTTTCGCCATCTTTAAGGAATTTCCCTCCTATGATTTTAATTCTCTCTTTCAACACAACGAAGTCTTGAGTCTAACAGATTCTAGTGATAATGACAAAGTGTGTTATCCTAAACTCTTCAAGATGTTCTATGCGAATCTCAATTTCGGATTTTACGAAGGCAATGAAAACCAAATTTGGAGTAGTCTCAAAGGCACTCAAATTGTTCTCAATGCCAAACTCTAAGGCACTATTCTAAATTGTAGAAGTACGAGCTCGAATTTTGTTATCGATGAAACCGATTAGAAACCTACCAGGACATATTTGAAGATGGTTCTCCAATGGAATTCAAAAATCGCTTCTTTCGTCCAAAAACAAGAATTGTCAATCTTCTCCATCAACATACCATCACTTCCCGTTTTGGAAATTTCAACAATCCAACTCTCAAAGTCCAAAATGCTCTCTTTGCTATTATGGGTAGTTATACTATCAATTAGGCCGAAATGATCTTAAATGAAATTAAACCCACAGAATTATCGTCAAAAGAAAACACTCTCTACTATGGTGTTTATCTCATTCGTATTTTCAAGTACTTTAATGTTGATCTTCTTGGAGAAGAATTTTTACTTAGAAAAGTGTTTGACTCATCAAACATTCATCTCATGCAAATTCCTCTAACTTTCAAACCATATGATACATTCGAAGCCAAACAAGCTCGAATGCAACAAGATCAAGAGCCAATAAAAGTCAAATAAGAAGAAGAGCCTTCTATAGAAAGTGTTGAGTATCCAACCGATACTAAACGCATTTACAAAAAGACGATTATTCAAAATCAAGTGAAAATCATCAAAAATCAAAAGATGCTTAACAAGAAACTTTCTAAAGTGACTAAATTCATGGTCAAGATAGGAAGAAAGCTTGGAGTCTCACCTCCTTTATCATCATCAGAAAACTAGACTATCTAGTTAATATATCTTTATGTATTCGCTTATATTTCCTTTTATTTGCTTTCGGATCTCGTATTTAAGTGTGTCTTGATTAGTTGGATGCATTTTCTTTCTATTAAGTAATGAATGGAGTTTTATTGTAACACCCCGAATTTTAGTTAATACTAAAATTCACTAATTATAGGATAAATAATCTCAGACGGGGGAATTGGGGGTAACGGGCTGCGCCATTGCGTTCGTCTCGGAAAAATACGCGAAATAGAGTCCGAGTTTTCGAGAATCGGAGTCCGTATGGCCCGGTTATGGCCCAAAGAAGTTTGCAGAAAAATTAGAGCTAAAAACAGATTTAGGAAATTAAATTTAAATTTAAATTTAGAACCAGCGGGGCCAGGCGGGAAGATTCCCGCCTAAGCATGTCGACAGGGCTGTCGACAGGGGTGTCGACATGCCTGTCGACTTGCCTGTCGACATGGCGTGTCGAGCCAGGGTGCTTGGGTGCACCAGATCTGGTTTTCTGGCTAGGGCTGGGCTTGGTTCTAGAGGTTTCCTAAATCTAATGGACCTAAATTAATCTAGGGTTAATCCAAGGGCCTAAAACACTCTCTTAATCTATAAATACACCCTAAACCTACCTTAATCCATACTAAAAATAGAAATGAAGGCCTCATGCCGCCAAATTAAATCCTAGAAGGAGTCTCCATTAATCTAAGAAGGAAGTTTCAAGCTAATCCCTCTCATATCATTCTCTAATCATCACCATCTTCATAATTAGCAACTAATCCCTCTTCATAAGTTGGTTAATTTTGGGTTTGGTGAGTTTCTATCACTTTAACATCAATTGTTAAAGTAAGTAGATTGGGTGTAATGAGACTTATGGTCTTAAATGCGGATTAGTGAGTTTGAATCATGTATAATGATATGTTACTCTATGTTGTTCTATGTTTATGCATATTTGATAAGTTGGTTTATGCATGCTTAATAAGTTGATTTATGCATGTTTAACAAGTTGATATATGCATGTTTAACAAGTGGATTTATGCATATTTAATAAGTGGAATTATGCATGTTTAACAAAGTGAGTTATGCAAGTTAAGTATATGTTTAAATGCAAGTTTAATGTGGTATGCAAGTTATGCATGCTTATGCAAGTATATGGATGATTATGCAAGTCATGTATATGTTTAAATGCAAGATTTATGTGATATGCAAGTTATGCATGCTTATGCGAGTATATGAATGCTTATGCAAGATATGTATATGCTTAAATAACATGATATGCAAGTTATGCATGTTTATGCAAGTATGTGAATGTTTATGCAAGTATGTGGATGCTTATGCAAGTATGTGAATGCTTATGCAAGTTATGTGTATGCTTAAATGCATGTTTAACATGTTATGCAAGTTATGAGAATGCCTATATGCAAGTACAACATGTTATGCAAGATATGTGTATGATAATATGCAAGCTCATATGCAACATGTTATGCAAATCATGTGTATGATAATATGCAAGTTTGGGTTATATGTAGTTGGGTTAATATATGCTCATATATGCAAGTTGACATCCTCTTAACCCATGACAAAGTTATATGCTAAACCCATGATATTTGTGATGATCTTCCCCTTATTTATGTCATGAAATGAGAACGATTTACGTGGGGAACGATGGGGTTGGTAAATATGTTAATAAATGAATGATTGGGTATGATTAAGCATACCATAAAAATAAATTACCATAAGTGGGAATTTACCTATTGAGTTAGGTCTACCCCATGGGAATTTACCTATTGAGTTAGGTCTACCCATGTTATGGAAAACTTGATATTAATTAGGGATAATTAATATGGGGGTGATTAATTAGGTGTAATTAATCGACTAAGACACGAGGTTGGACTCATTTGTAGTGTAAAACTGCCCGGACCCGACCGGCTTAACCAGTTGCTACAAATGTCAGCCCAATGTGAGAGGTCTTAGCCATAAATTAAATACGTGATTAAGGTAAAGACACGAGGTTAGACTCTGTTATGACGTAAGACTGCCCGGATTCTACCGGCTTAACCAGGCGGTCATAACAGCCAGTCTAATGTGGGAGGTCTTTACGGGAGATCACGGTCTTAATTAATTAAGAAACACTTAACCATAATAGCATGTAGTGGGACATGAGGGGTTAAGTTGGTGCCTTGGGTGGCATGAGGAAATTTGGTGGTTGCCTTGGGTGGCATGTGGAATCTAGTGGGTTGCCTTGGGTGGCAATAGAAAATACGATTAGAATACTTAACCAAGTGGAAACATGTAATTAAACATGATTAAAGGGTTAAGTGGGATACACTAGATATTTGACAAGCTTAAGTGGGTAGCTTGTGGGGGCCCATTTCAACCAATATCCCAAACGTATCTTTGTGGGCTCGACCCATGTCGAGTGACGGGACACGCATATTGGGCTTGATTATAAGAGGCCAAAACGGGTTAGCGATGGCAACGCAAGTCCAACGGGTTTCATATGCGTGTGTGGGCCCGGGCTGGTAGATAAGCCGTTGTTGCATCGTGTAGATATAAAGCCGTGCACCGTTAGTATTGGGTAGCCACTTTAGGGGAGTGATACACCCACTGTGGGACCAGCACGGGTATCTACGGTAGGGAGCCGATCGATGGGGAGTAGTGGGTACACCTAAGGAAGATAGGGGCAGACGGCACCTATGTAGGGGTACACGAAACTACTGGGTAAGAATACTGGGTACACCTAGTGGAGATAGGGGCAGACGGCACCTATGTAGTGGGCTAGGGGTACATGAAACTACTGGGGAAATTTTCTAAGTCCTTGGAAGGGATCAACCTTTAAGTAGGAATGACTGGTGTGGTGCAGTTAGTAATTATCCTTGGGTGGGTAGATGCGTCCTGACGGTTATCTTAGTTTATCCTAAGTCTACCAAGCTGCTTAGTGTAGCCATTCATCCCTAGATATTACCGTAGGTCAAGTTTATGTCTTCTCTGGTTACTCTAATGATTGTATTGTTAAAGTTATAGGACTCACTCAGACTTATGTCTGACCCCGTTGTTTTTTTATCTTTTTTCCCAACCCTCAGGTCCTACGGTGGATCCTAGCGGTAGTAGAGCTTGATCGGATTGCTGTTCCAGTCTTTAGGAGCTTGGGTAGATGTAAAGCTCCAGTTATCCAGTTATCTTTTCTTTTGTTCTGGCTATTGTATGAGAGAGTGGGATTATGTACTTCTTTATTTTGATGGATATTGTACTTGACTTTTACCGTGGTTTTATGATGTAACCAGACATGTTTATTTCCGCTGTTATGAGATGATGTTTTAAAATTTCAAGTACTATTTATATCTGTCTTGTTGTAATTTTTCTGTTCTATATTCACTAAAATACTCCACCGATGCTATGGCATTCCCTTTATGAGTGACCCTAGCGGGCGTGGGGTGTTACACGTGGTATCAGAGCAAAGGTTACTGGAACAGATAAAATTTTTTAGAAAACTATTTTTCTAAAACATTTTTGGAAAAGATATTTTCAAAAACATGTCTTTTAAGAGAAAAGTTTTTGAAAGAAAAGCATAATCCCCAATAGCCATATCTATATCCTTCGAATTCTCCGTTTTGAACCTTTCCTTTTTCGTTTCAGCATGGCCGAGAATCTTAATCTTCCGGAAGGTGTGACGGTACCAGTGTGGTATAGGAGATTGATGGAGGCTAGGGCCACCACTATGGGTCCAGCAAATGTTCCTCCACCAACCGTAGCACCCGATCTTCCTCCTCCCCCTCCTCCTCGCACGAATACTTTTGCTAAGACTTGCAAGGAATTTAAAGCTATGGAAGGGAAACCTTTTCAAGGATCTGAAACTTTTGTGGAGGCTAGAGATTGGCTTAAGGAGGTGGAAGAGTTGATAGATATCTTTGAGATGGAAGAAGGAAAGAAAGTCAAGTTGGCTGCTTGGTTAATGAAGGGAGAGGCCTCATTCTGGTGGGAGGTCACTAATGGAGAACGCCCCGTTGACTCTTGGGCGGATTTTAGGCAAAGATTTGTGGCAAAGTTTCTCTCAAGGGCGGAGGAAAACTTGTATATGGAAAGATTCTTGACTCTAAAGCAAGGAAATCTTTCGGTGAAAGAATATGTTAACAAGTTTAATCAATTGGCAAGGTTTGGCCTAGATATGGTGAATACACCGGAGAAGAAGGCTTTGCGGTTCGTGAAAGGCTTGAATGAACCTATGCATGGGTTGGCTATGACTCATATCCCTATGGGGGCCACCTTTGAGAAGCTAGTTGACATGGCACTCATGTATGAGGAAGAGAAGGGTCCTAATGCTAATAAGGCACCCGAGAAGAAGGGAGATCAAAAGAGACCTCAACAACAGCAAAGCAAAGGTGGGAAAGGCAACGGTGGCAAGGGCAAGAAGAAGAAGTGTTTCAATTGTGGGACACCTGGCCACCTAAGCAAGGATTGTCGCAAGAAGAAGAAGACTGGCTGCTTCCACTGTGGCGAAGCAGGGCACTTAGTGAAGGATTGCCCTAAGAAGGGGCAAAGGACGGGATCTACCTCGGGAGGACAGGTGCAAGCTCTTATGGCACCGAGTCAGGCTAGGGGCAAGTACAGGCTCTCGCGGTTCCACCGATTCAGGAGAGAGGTAGAACTATTTCCGTTGAAAGTCTGGTTTTTCTATTTGACCATCATGTCCGTACATTGTTTGATTCAGGCGCATCGCATTCGTTTATTTCATCATCATTAGTTGAGTTACTGCACTTAGACACCAGTCTGATAGATGATCCCTTGGTTGTTTCAAACCCAATTGGGGGCTCCACTTATTTGTCCATGATATGTTTGGGTTTGAAGATTTCTATACTTAGCATTGAGTTTAGATGTGATGCTTTTGTATTGGGCTTCACGGGCTATGGGTTGATTTTGGGCATGGACTGGTTATCCAGTAATGGTGCCGTTCTTGATTGCGAAAGGAGAGTTGTTAGGCTGATGACCCGCTTGGGTAACACTCTCGAGATTTCTTGTAATCCCAGGGACTCTGTTATGCTAAGTTATCTTGAATCGCTTGACGCTTCGGTCGAGAGTTTGCAATCTGTTAGAGTGGTCCGGGAATATCCGGATGTGTTTGAGGAGGTGAAGGGCTTACCTCCGAAGCGGGAGATTGACTTCCGAATATATTTGGTGGATAATGCTAAACCGGTATCTTTACCAGTGCGCCACATGGCTCCTCGTGAGAGGAGGGAACTCCATAAGCAAGTAGGGGAGTTGCTTGAGAAGGGGTTCATAAGACGGAGCATATCGGAGTGGGGTGCTCCAGTAGTATTTGCTACGAAGGCGGATGGGTCCCTCAGACTTTGTGTAGACTACAGAGAACTCAACAAGCTCACAAAGAAGAATAGACACCCATTGCCGAGGATAGATGATCTTTTCGATCAGTTGGTTGGCGCTTCAGTATTTTCTCAATTGGACTTGGCCACGGGGTTTCATCAGTTGAGGGTGGCTGAGGATAGCATAGACAAGACTGCCTTTAGAACTCCGGATGGTTTCTATGAGTGGCTGGTGATGCCATTTGGGTTGACGAACGCCCCTGCATACTTTGTTGATTTGATGAGTAGGGTGTTCAGGGAGTTCCTTAATAAATTCGTGGTGGTCTTTGTGGATGATATCTTAGTATTTTCTAAGAGTGAAGAAGAGCATGCCCTACATCTTGGGGAAGTGTTCAAGACTCTTCGAGCACATAGCCTTAAGGCTAAATTCTCTAAATGTCACTTCTGGAGGAAGGAAGTACGATTCTTGGGGCACGTGGTCTCCAAGGAAGGGATAGCTGTGGATCCCGCGAAGGTAGTATCAATTCAGGATTGGAAGGTTCCGAAGAATGCTACCGAAGTAAGAAGTTTCTTGGGGTTGGCGGGTTATTATAGGAAGTTTATTAAAGACTTCGCGAAGATATCAGCCCCATTAACCCGCTTAACAAAGAAGAATCTTGTTTTTGCATGGGACGTAGATTGTGATGATGCGTTCCGACGGTTAAAGAGAGCTTTAACCACCGCTCCAGTTTTGGTGTTGCCAGATGGGAGCAAGCCATTTGTTGTCTATACCGATGCCTGTGGGACAGGACTTGGCGCAGTCTTAATGCAAGAGGGAAGGGTAATAGCCTATGGTGGAAGGCAGTTGAGGGCACATGAGAAAAATTAGCCTACCCATGATCTAGAGCTGGCCGCTATTGTTTTTGCGCTTAAGGTTTGGCGCCATTATCTTCTGGGTGAGAGATTCGAGTTGTTCACTGACCATAAATCATTGAAGTACTTATTCTCTCAGAAAGATTTAAACTTAAGACAGCAAAGATGGATGGAGTTCTTAGCATCTTATGATTTCGAGATAGCGTATACCCCTGGCAAGGGTAACATGGTGGCGGACGCCTTGAGTAGGAAGAGGTTGTCCTTGAGTCCATTGTTCGTGGAACGTCGAGACTTGGAGTTTATCTCGATGTTTGATTTCAGACCTTCCATTGATTATGTACCCGGTTTGCTAGCTTCCTTGGAAGTTAGGCCTACTCTTTTGGGGCGGATTGGAGAAGCACAGAGGGGCGACCCACAGTTGGTTGAGTTAGTAGAGAAGCTCATGAGGGGGGAGTCGTCCAGCCATTTGAGTAGGTACACCCTAGACGATAGGGGGTGCTTGCGTAGAGACGGTAGACTTTGCGTACCGCAAGACGAGGGTTTGAGGAAGGCTATTCTTGATGACGCACACCGTTCTAGGATGACCATTCATCCCGGTGGGGACAAGATGTACCAAGACATGAAGAGGGTTTTCTTCTGGGCCGGTATGAAGAAAGATGTGGCCGAGTATGTCGCTCGATGTTTGGTGTGCCAGCAAGTGAAGGCGGAGCAAAGGAAACCAGGTGGGTTGCTTCACCCATTAGAGGTTCCGCAATGGAAGTGGGATAGCGTCTCGATGGATTTTATTGACGGGTTACCCAGGTCGAGGAAGGGTAATACAGGAATTTGGGTGGTGGTAGATAGACTTACTAAGAGCGCCCATTTCATACCTGTGAAGAGAAAGAGGACTGCTCCATGGCTAGCTTCAGTATATCTTCGAGAGATAGTTCGATTACATGGGGTACCCTCTAGCATAGTAAGTGATCGAGATCCTATCTTCACTAGCGAGTTCTGGAGAAGTTTGCAAGAAGCAGTGGGGACTCAATTGTGTCTGAGCACCGCATATCATCCTCAGACAGACGGCCAGACCGAGAGGGTGAATCGTGTTCTAGAAGACCTTTTGAGGCTTTGTATCTTAGATTTTGGAGGTACATGGGAAGAGCATCTTCCATTGGTGGAGTTCGCATATAATAACAGCTTTCAGTCCAGTATTGGTATGGCTCCTTTCGAAGCTCTCTATGGAAGGCCTTGTCGATCACCTACATGTTGGTGGGAATCTACGGATAAGGTCTTGCTTGGGCCTGATATGATAAGGGAGACTTCTGAGAAAATTGACTTGATTCGAAGAAGGATGAAAGCAGCGCAGGATAGGCAAAAATCTTATGCGGACAAGAGAAGGACGGATCTTGAGTTTGAGGTTGGGGATATGGTTTTTGTTAAGGTATCTCCGTTGAGAAATGTTGTTCGCTTCGGATCCGTTGGGAAGTTAGCACCAAGGTTTGTTGGGCCATTTCCTATCAAGGAAAGGATTGGACGGATGGCATATAGGGTGGAGTTGCCCGACAGACTTAGTGGTGTTCATGATGTATTCCATGTATCACATCTGAGGAAGTGCTTACATGAGACCGCAGAGGTGGTAGAGCCGAGCTTGCTTAGAGATGTAGAGGTTGAGCGTGATGCGACGATTCGACGAGCTCCTACTCGCATCCTTGGATCAGAGACTAGGAAATTGAGGAATTGAGAGGTTCATCTAGTCAAAGTGCAATGGGGAGAAGATGAGAGCAACGCAACTTGGGAGACGGAAGCGAAGATGCGTTCATTGTACCCATTTCTTTTTGAGGGTATGTCTTTACTTTCTCCTTTATCGCTTGTCTAGTACTTATCTTATCTTTGGTATGTCCTCTCGTTAGTACCTTTGACCTTTAGATAGGGTAAACCTATGGTTGAAACATGTGTTTGAGACATGTTATGGTTGATGGATGCAAGTGGATGCAAGTGTTTGCTAGTGGTTGCTCGTGGATGCATACACACACACTCTAGGCACTAGATCGGCTCAGTCACTTCATATTGCATAAAATTGTGTGTAGGAAGATATATTTATGGATGTATAATGGTTGTGTTATCACATGGATGATGCATTTTGGTGAATGATTGTGCACTCATGTAGATATTGTATGTATCGATAGGGTTCTCTCGCATACATAATGGATGCATGGCACTATCATGGTTTGCATATGTTCATACATTAGATAGGGAACATATACACACACTTTTTGCATATGCTCATACATCATTAGAAACTGTTTAAGGACAATGGATGCCCGTGGTTGATGATTTGAGTAGATGGTTGTTTGGTTGGTAGGATATGCATTCTCCTTAGCTTAGAGATTTCGGGGACGAAATCCTTTAAGGAGGGGAGAATGTAACACCCCGAATTTTAGTTAATACTAAAATTCACTAATTATAGGATAAATAATCTCAGACGGGGGAATTGGGGGTAACGGGCTGCGCCATTGCGTTCGTCTCGGAAAAATACGCGAAATAGAGTCCGAGTTTTCGAGAATCGGAGTCCGTATGGCCCGGTTATGGCCCAAAGAAGTTTGCAGAAAAATTAGAGCTAAAAACAGATTTAGGAAATTAAATTTAAATTTAAATTTAGAACCAGCGGGGCCAGGCGGGAAGATTCCCGCCTAAGCATGTCGACAGGGCTGTCGACAGGGGTGTCGACATGCCTGTCGACTTGCCTGTCGACATGGCGTGTCGAGCCAGGGTGCTTGGGTGCACCAGATCTGGTTTTCTGGCTAGGGCTGGGCTTGGTTCTAGAGGTTTCCTAAATCTAATGGACCTAAATTAATCTAGGGTTAATCCAAGGGCCTAAAACACTCTCTTAATCTATAAATACACCCTAAACCTACCTTAATCCATACTAAAAATAGAAATGAAGGCCTCATGCCGCCAAATTAAATCCTAGAAGGAGTCTCCATTAATCTAAGAAGGAAGTTTCAAGCTAATCCCTCTCATATCATTCTCTAATCATCACCATCTTCATAATTAGCAACTAATCCCTCTTCATAAGTTGGTTAATTTTGGGTTTGGTGAGTTTCTATCACTTTAACATCAATTGTTAAAGTAAGTAGATTGGGTGTAATGAGACTTATGGTCTTAAATGCGGATTAGTGAGTTTGAATCATGTATAATGATATGTTACTCTATGTTGTTCTATGTTTATGCATATTTGATAAGTTGGTTTATGCATGCTTAATAAGTTGATTTATGCATGTTTAACAAGTTGATATATGCATGTTTAACAAGTGGATTTATGCATATTTAATAAGTGGAATTATGCATGTTTAACAAAGTGAGTTATGCAAGTTAAGTATATGTTTAAATGCAAGTTTAATGTGGTATGCAAGTTATGCATGCTTATGCAAGTATATGGATGATTATGCAAGTCATGTATATGTTTAAATGCAAGATTTATGTGATATGCAAGTTATGCATGCTTATGCGAGTATATGAATGCTTATGCAAGATATGTATATGCTTAAATAACATGATATGCAAGTTATGCATGTTTATGCAAGTATGTGAATGTTTATGCAAGTATGTGGATGCTTATGCAAGTATGTGAATGCTTATGCAAGTTATGTGTATGCTTAAATGCATGTTTAACATGTTATGCAAGTTATGAGAATGCCTATATGCAAGTACAACATGTTATGCAAGATATGTGTATGATAATATGCAAGCTCATATGCAACATGTTATGCAAATCATGTGTATGATAATATGCAAGTTTGGGTTATATGTAGTTGGGTTAATATATGCTCATATATGCAAGTTGACATCCTCTTAACCCATGACAAAGTTATATGCTAAACCCATGATATTTGTGATGATCTTCCCCTTATTTATGTCATGAAATGAGAACGATTTACGTGGGGAACGATGGGGTTGGTAAATATGTTAATAAATGAATGATTGGGTATGATTAAGCATACCATAAAAATAAATTACCATAAGTGGGAATTTACCTATTGAGTTAGGTCTACCCCATGGGAATTTACCTATTGAGTTAGGTCTACCCATGTTATGGAAAACTTGATATTAATTAGGGATAATTAATATGGGGGTGATTAATTAGGTGTAATTAATCGACTAAGACACGAGGTTGGACTCATTTGTAGTGTAAAACTGCCCGGACCCGACCGGCTTAACCAGTTGCTACAAATGTCAGCCCAATGTGAGAGGTCTTAGCCATAAATTAAATACGTGATTAAGGTAAAGACACGAGGTTAGACTCTGTTATGACGTAAGACTGCCCAGATTCTACCGGCTTAACCAGGCGGTCATAACAGCCAGTCTAATGTGGGAGGTCTTTACGGGAGATCACGGTCTTAATTAATTAAGAAACACTTAACCATAATAGCATGTAGTGGGACATGAGGGGTTAAGTGGGTGCCTTGGGTGGCATGAGGAAATTTGGTGGTTGCCTTGGGTGGCATGTGGAATCTAGTGGGTTGCCTTGGGTGGCAATAGAAAATACGATTATAATACTTAACCAAGTGGAAACATGTAATTAAACATGATTAAAGGGTTAAGTGGGATACACTAGATATTTGACAAGCTTAAGTGGGTAGCTTGTGGGGGCCCATTTCAACCAATATCCCAAACGTATCTTTGTGGGCTCGACCCATGTCGAGTGACGGGACACGCATATTGGGCTTGATTATAAGAGGCCAAAACGGGTTAGCGGTGGCAACGCAAGTCCAACGGGTTTCATATGCGTGTGTGGGCCCGGGCTGGTAGATAAGCCGTTGTTGCATCGTGTAGATATAAAGCCGTGCACCGTTAGTATTGGGTAGCCACTTTAGGGGAGTGATACACCCCACTGTGGGACCAGCACGGGTATCTACGGTAGGGAGCCGATCGATGGGGAGTAGTGGGTACACCTAAGGAAGATAGGGGCAGACGGCACCTATGTAGGGGTACACGAAACTACTGGGTAAGAATACTGGGTACACCTAGTGGAGATAGGGGCAGACGGCACCTATGTAGTGGGCTAGGGGTACATGAAACTACTGGGGAAATTTTCTAAGTCCTTGGAAGGGATCAACCTTTAAGTAGGAATGACTGGTGTGGTGCAATTAGTAATTATCCTTGGGTGGGTAGATGTGTCCTGACGGTTATCTTAGTTTATCCTAAGTCTACCAAGCTGCTTAGTGTAGCCATTCATCCCCAGATATTACCGTAGATCAAGTTTATGTCTTCTCTGGTTACTCTAATGATTGTATTGTTAAAGTTATAGGACTCACTCAGACTTATGTCTGACCCCGTTGTTTTTTTATCTTTTTTCCCAACCCTCAGGTCCTACGGTGGATCCTAGCGGTAGTAGAGCTTGATCGGATTGCTGTTCCAGTCTTTAGGAGCTTGGGTAGATGTAAAGCTCCAGTTATCCAGTTATCTTTTCTTTTGTTCTGGCTATTGTATGAGAGAGTGGGATTATGTACTTCTTTATTTTGATGGATATTGTACTTGACTTTTACCGTGGTTTTATGATGTAACCAGACATGTTTATTTCCGCTGTTATGAGATGATGTTTTAAAATTTCAAGTACTATTTATATCTGTCTTGTTGTAATTTTTCTGTTCTATATTCACTAAAATACTCCACCGATGCTATGGCATTCCCTTTATGAGTGACCCTAGCGGGCGTGGGGTGTTACATTTATTTATGTTAAAATCATCTTTATGTTTCTATAATAACTTTGGAACTAATTATAATAGAGTTCAAAAGAATTCAAAACTTGAATTTTTTTACAAATTTAACTTTAGTATGTCGACATACGAATAAGTATATATCGACATATTCTACCAGATTTTCAAATTGTTTCAAATTTTAAAATTAAAATAACTACTCATGTCTTTACAAAATCCAATGAACTCCAGACCCTATTTAAGTCTATTTCTTCCAGAAAAATTAATTATTCTATTTCTCCTTCTTCCTTATTCTTTTCTACTCAAATCCATGGAAATCCAATTCATAATCTTAGTGAAAATCTAGAAGAAACCTTAAATTCTTTCAAAAGTATTCTCTTTATCATTCTACGAAACCAGCGTCATCTCGAACTAAGCCAAATAAAGATGTTTGAACAACAAGAGAAGCACTTTGATGTAATGCGATGGCTAATCTCCTTTCTCTTTAGAGATGAAGATGATAATCTCGCAAAGGCTCCACCAACCAAAGAAGATGAGGATTGGGAAGTCATTAAGAAGGATCCTATCTTTAGAGAAGACAGTTAGTTTGAAGTTCCAAGAAACATTTAATTGTTCGGTATGATTTGATTAATTTGTTTCGATTTGATTTGGATTCTTTGATTTAAAACTTGTATATTAAAACATATGGTGTGGTGTGATTTGGTTTGGTTTATATATATGACAAACATATGTAATTATAATACTTGAATCGGTTTGTATTTAATCATCATATTGTTGAGAATTACTTATAGGTTTGTATAGATTAAGGGGGAGTATTATTTACTTTGAATTAGTTATAGATTAAAATAGGATTAGTTACTTAATTTTTGTTTAGAAAGTTCTACAATTTAGGGGGGTTGTTTTAGAATTTCTTTTTGATAATGCCAAAGGGAGAGAAACTATAAAATATAGACATATATAGACATAGTTTATAGGATTCATATAGACATGAGGAGTATTGGCAGGATCATCGTAACAACCCGAAAATCTGGGCCGGTTTAAAATTTTTATTTTGGCAATTTTAGTGAATTTTGAATATTTAAAATGAATTATTTTAAATAATATCGATGAGAAATTTATTTTGAATAGAACTCGAACGTATATATTATATACGTCGTCGTTAGAATATAATAATTATATATAATTATAAATAGAATTGAAAATGGCACGGTAGTTCGATAATTCGATTTCAAACTTCAATTGAATGTACCGGGTGCAAAACAATCCGGATTTTAGTGAAACCAAAAACATTAGGATCTAATTGAGAATATCTTTCCAAAGAATCTGAAAAATTGAGATTTCATAGCGGAAATCAAAAGATATGTCCAGTTGAAAATTCTGAATAGTCGCTATGGAATTCAGGCCCTTAAAAATGGGAATTTTGCAAACGACCTCAGATTTCGACGAAAACATTTTTGTTGGGTCCGTGATGTCAAATTATTGCTAGGTTTCAAATTTCATAATTTTTCGAATCAATATGTGAGCGTGGCAAAGGAAAACGCGTTTGACCAGTTTCAATTGATTTTAATCGACTGGAAAATGGCTATTTTTCCAACGGTCTCAGAGTTCGACGAAACTAGTTTTGTTAGGACCGTATCGTCAATACGAAGCTAGAAAATATTTTTTTGGGATTTATAGAGTTAGTATGTGACCCCAGTAAATTGAAATACGCGTTCAAATTCAATATATAGAAGTATATGTTGATTTTGACGAAAACTGATCGAGACGATCGAATCAGCTTGCGATACATATCTCATTGTGTTCGGAATGGGGGTAATTAGCTATGGACGACAGGCGGTGGGCCTCGTTTTGAGGTCGAAAATAAAAGTTGCTTTTTGAAATTTAAAAGAAATAAAAAAAATATCTTCTCTCTCCCCCCCTTAAACTCCTCTGCCCCCCCCGTTCTTCATTAAATCAGAAAACAGGAAAAAAAAAGAATCGGAGAGGGGCGACGTGGGGGGGGGGGGGGGTGGAACCCACCGCCGCCGCCATCGCGCCCCCCCAGGTGGTGCGCCGCCTTCCTCCCCCTTCTTCTTCCTCCTCCACGCCTTCCCCTTTCTTCCTCCTTCCCTTCTCCCCTACCGACCCCCTCCACCGCGAACTCGCTTCCCTCCCCAGACCGACGCCGCTCGCCCCCCTTCTTCCCCTCCTCTCTCGCCTTCACCCCCCTCCTGCGTTGTCCCCTCCTCTTCTCTCCACCCCCGGTCGCCTAGCCCCGCCAATGGTGAAACCACCTCTGCTCCTCCTTAAAGCAACGTAAGCCCTCTATTTATTTTATTTTATTTTGTTTAATTAAATTTTTCAATGAAAAATATAATCTTTTATATTGTAGAAGATGAAAAATATAATCTTTTACGTCGTAGAAGTATAAAAATATAATTTTTATATAGGTAAGATAGTAAAAATATCATCTTTATATATGTAGCAAAATAAAATTGTGATTTTTATAGGGATGAAATAGAAAAGGCAAAATCTTTATATATGAAAAGGCGAAATCTTTATATAGAGAATAACATGATAAAAATAGAATTTTTATCTATATAGCATCGATGTAAAAATAGAATTTTTATCTATATAGCATCGATGTAAAAATAGAATTTTTATCTATATAGTAGCGATATAAAAATAGAATTTTTATCCATATGGAGTAATTATAAAAATATGATTTTTATATACATAGCAACAATATAAAAATGTGATTTTTATATATGTAGTGGCTACGGGCAAGAAAGTGATGAAAGGCGAGAACGGTGAAGACTTCTACAAAAGAAGAGTCGAGATGATTGGAATAGCTATTTGTGAGAACTTCTCACTTTAAATTCCTTTTTCTAGTTATATATATATACTAGGATGCAGACGGTGCTTAGCAACACCCGACACCCGTCATCCACAGACCATGGATGGCTTGTTTGTTTGATTGATGTGTTGTGAAAATTGTTGGTGATGTTGATGTGAAATCGATAATAAATGTAGATAGTTGAAATAAATTAATTATCGTTAAAAATATAATTTTTAACGTGAATGTGAGTAAATAAATAATTATAAACAAATCAGCCGATTTGTTTATATACACTGATTTGACTGATATTGATTGGGACGATAAATTTTACACATCGCCCAACTGCACAAATAAAAATCTGTGTTTGTTGTTTTGAAACCCCACACGGGTGTTGGGATGATATTTGGCGTATACTAATCCCAATTATTTAATTTTATGTCGATCGATCAGTCGACAGGCTATAATAAGCGTTAATTATTTATATTTGATGCTTATGCAGTTGTGTGGTGCACTTTGGATGATGGTTGATTGTTTATCGTTGCTATTATATACATGTGTTGTATGGAATCCATATAATTAACATTATATGGTGATTGATTGGGCCTCATTCCAATCGGGAAAATAATGAATATTATAAAAGAAAATTCATGTGTTGAATATAAAAATAGTCATGTGTTGACGAGTTCATGTGTTGAAACTATTTATGTGTTGAGTAAAATATTTTAGTAATAAAATTTACATCTTTATCATATTTAAAATTAGAATCTACTTCACGGTGGAGTCTGATTTAAAAATTAAACGATAGATATCATAATTTTATAAAATATTTTACATAACAAAATTAGTGATGTGTTGACAGTACTCATATGTTGAGATTAGTCATGTGTTGAAAGAAATATATATTCATGTGTTGGATGGAATAAATATTCATTTGTTGAATAGAATAACGGATTTATTGAAATATATAAAGCCGTGTTGATTAGAGTTGCGATATTTTGACGTGAATGATATTTATATCGATTATATTCGGTTTTATAATGAATATAGAAAAGAAGTGATTTCAAAATATAACTTTTTGAAAATATTATCATTTATATAGTAATGATATGAAATATTCAATTTTGATTTGAAATTGAATATAGAGTTGAAATGGTTCAGAAAACGAATTTAAAACAATTTATAAAATACGTTTTAAAAGGAAATCGACGAAATATATAATATATATATATATATATATTATATACAGGAAACTTGTGTGAAGGACAAAAAAAGCCAAAAATTTGCCCAAAAGGACAAGAGCCAAAAAATTTGTTCAAAAGGCCAACTTTTAGTGTAAAGTGGAAAAACAAGGGCCCCCCCTGAATTCCACCATTTCCACTACAAAATGTCCTTTTGGGCAAAAATTTTGGGTCTTGTCCTTTTGAGCAAACTTTTTGCTCTTTTTGTCCTTGTGGCAAAAATCCTCTATTATATATATATAATGGCCTGAATAGAACGCGTCGCGCCACGGTAGTTCGTGAATTTCGACCATTGACTTCGAATTAACGTTGCGGGAGATCCGGCCGTCGGATTCTCCTAAAACCGGAACCGTTGGGTTCGTATCGAACAGAGATTTCCAATGAATATTATAAATTTGAAATCTAACGGTTGGATTTGGAATTATGTCCAAATCAAATTTGGAAAAGGTCGTTGTAAGTGCAATTCGATGGCCGTTGATGGAAATCGACTATACGGGCCTTGATAAAATTATTAAAAATATTAATAATTTGTGTAAAATCATAATATGTGAATTGGAAAGAACTGGGATGAAAAATTCCACATTTGAAAAGATAAAAATAGATTTTTATCGAAAAGAACTAGTTTTGAACTAGAATTAAAATCAATTTATTTTTGAAATAAATAAATTGAATTTGAAAGTGATTTTAAAAATAATCAATATTCCCAATACGTGAATTGGACTGGAGTTGAATCGAAATTATCTTCGGAATATTTCGATGTTGGATTTCGTGACTATACAAATATTGTTATGGGAATTTGAAAAGATTAAAACTAAGTGGAGTTTTAATGAATCTTTAATTAGATTGAAATGTGAATTGATAATTTAAATTATCAAATCTGAAAGGTGATCGAGAATGGAGGACCCCCAGTTTTGCTCCAAAGCGATAATTAAATCTTTAATTAGATTTGAACGTGAAATAGTAATTAATTTTACCGATAATACCGTGGTGTTAGATATGGAGTATTACCAGTTTTGCTCCATGGGATAAATATGTTGGGATTGGGAAATAAAATAAATAATTACTTCGGTGTGATTCGCTAATCCCGACTAGTTTGAAATGATATCCAAAGGAAGATTAAAGAATAAATTTAGAAGAATTTATCTTTGATAAAATTAATGGGAACCTATTCCCTAAAAATGTGATTTTGTGAATAAAAGAATATTCTGAATTGGAATGAGGCGGTTGTTGTGTTTGTGTAACATTTGTTTATCATATACGTGGGTTATTCAGAAAGGTCGGGTTTATACCCATTCTGAATAACCGATTCGACGAGATGTCGAAGATGAAGACGGTGGTTGAAGACCGGAAGTCTTCACATCGTTTGGGTGATTACTGATGATCTCGATTGGCTGTACACCCAAGATGAGGGAAATAGTTGGTGATCGTCCAGACGTACTTGGAGATCGATGGATATGCGAGGAAAGTGCCTCCGGTTTCGTTCAGACCTAGAACGAACTTGTAAATGGATTGTGTGTCTGATATTGGATTTTATTCTATGTTGATTGATCTCTGTTAAATATACATCTGTTTGGCGGCGAAGAATTTGTTCTCTTGCTTAACGCCCTTCTCTGAGACGTACGAGCTCAGAGGTTGTATATCGATGGACATCAGTCGCATGGAGTGAATTGCCAGTGTGGCACGCGTAAGTGGCAATTGATCAAGGCTTCTGTTGAAAAGTAAAGACTTGTGGTTGATGATCAAAGCACGACCTTTGTGGCGCAGCTTTGTGTATAGCATGAATTCGCGAGCCTCACACCTCGGTATGAGTCAAAAACGGGATAGTGACTGCAGGGAGAGCACGACGTTTCTTTCTAGCTAAGGTGGTGTCAGTGACCTACCAGCCCTGACATTTATATAATTTTTACCTGTGTGGTTGTTGGATACGAGGCGCCTCAGATATAGGTCTGTAAGGATCGGGAAACGTGTGTTCAGGAATTGCCAATCCTCAAAAGTAAGAGAGGACCGGCCCTGAAGATCCAAGGATCATAGTGGGGTCCTGGGACATTTGCTAGAGTGTCTCGAACGCGGAGAGGAGCTTGCCCCTTGCCTCGACTCATGACGGAAATCCAATTTCCAATACGTGATAGTGCGGTTTTATTTGTAGAACCTAGTATGGCGACATAGTGGTATGGGTCATTCATACCGCCTATGATTGATATTTATGATTGAAATTGTTTTGGCACTATACACCTATAATAGTATCAAATAACGTGTTTTTAACGTATCAAGCATGCTTTGGCTGTTATAAGGTAAAAACCCTATCCTCCGGCTTGCGTTGCATTGTGTGATGGGACCTGGGTCTTATAACAGCTTCATTTTTCTTTATTTAGCATTGCGCTATTTGTTTTATGCACTGGTATTCTTGGGAGGAAACCCGTTCCGTGTTATACGGCGTGGTCCCTTGATTTACCGAACTTTAAAATAAAGATTAATAACTGTTTTAGTTCTCACACCAGTCACATGACTGACCTGGAGTTTATTGTTTTAACCTAAACTCTGGGTGCCCCTATTTTCCACACGGGCAGCTAGTAGTTTTGGTTTTGCAGATTTATATTCATAGGGTCCTGATTTACAGTTGGAACGATGCTCGGAAAGCTCTATATCCGTGCATTACTTCTAGTTGTGCTTTTGTATTATTTGCCGCTGCGATGTATTTAAATGTAATTTAAATCTCTGGTATTTATCGAATGTAATTTATTCATTTATACTCTGTATATTCTTGTATCTGATGGAATTGTTGTAATATACAATGAAATGTTCTTCCGTTTGCGCTCTATTTTGTCTTGTCCTCAATTCTATCCGTTCTTTCCTTCACGGGGAAGTTCGGGTCGTCTCAGTTTGGTATCAGAGCTTTGGTTTACAGAGCTCTAGAACAAGACACATTAGAACCATACGAAAGAATTCATCAGATATTGGATTAGTAATATCCAATTAGAATGACTCGTTAGAGATGGAATCAGTAGTATCCTAGAACGAGTGTGAAGAGTATATTTTTCAAATGAAAACAATTTTGTTTTAAAATTTAAATCGCTTTATACGTATTTGAATATTTATTTATTTTGAATTTGGACAATCGAGTATATAAAGATTTCGCGTATACGCGTCATGAACGTATATTCGAAGTTTTAATATACTGGATAGATATAGAATCACATTCTAGACACCCAGGGATAATTCTGATGATGTGGCCACATCATTATTATTTATGTTCGTGTTTCGACGGTGTGATTTTTATATATTTCCATTAGGCTGGTGTGAGAACCAAAACTTATATAGCTAGAATACATTGTTGTGAATTGGTGTCAAAAACACGATTTTCTGTATATATATCAAAATTATCAATTTGAAACATTAATCCACTAATTGATTGATGTTTGTGTTGTTTGTTTATTTGTTTGATAATTTTGAACCATTTAGCCTAATTGAATCACATATTGAATTGTATTGAAAATTGGTCACATTTGCTTGCATATACATGTACTTACATTGAACAGGTCATAGCAAGGAGGCTAGAGCAGAGAATAAAATTTGTTTGCCCGACAAATAGGTACATGTTTATCATAATTTAGTGTTTTGTTTGGGTGATGATGATTTTATGAGCCTATTAGCTAGCCGCTTGGCTTTTTCTTTTTCTTTTTGAGATCAGAAGGCCTGTATGGCAATTTCGGGGTTTTCCCGTTGCTCCCGGTGCAGGGGAGGTTATGGCGAAATTTTTCGAAAATTTAGGGTGTTAGCCAAATTTTTTAAAAAATTTGAAAAGTTCTTAGAAACTGAAAATTTGAAGAACTTAAGCCGTAGTCAAAATAATGGAAGTTGAGTTGATTTGTTAAACAACTTTCAGCTTCGTTCCTTTTTGGCTTCCATTGTTATGTTCCTTTTCGGCCTTTGATTTAGAGAAGAACAGAATATCATCAATAAAAACCAGAACAAATTTATTCAATTAAATCACACATTGAACTGATTAGAAAATAGTTAGAAATATATACTTGTGCATTATATATGTTTGAACAGGAAATTGGATAGCTGTTGAGTAACGATTTTAGTTGCGTGCCCGACAAATAGGTAAACCTTAATGAGTTGGATGCGAAATATTATTATATCAACTGCTGTGAGTGCCATTGGATGCGGAGTGCTGGTTATTCTATGTGTATATAATAAACATCGCCATATGATAGCAACAATTAATTTTGAACTACATCACATAGCATACTTCTGGAAGATAGGCATACTTCATCATATACCACATTAGCATTTGGAGCTTGTGTGACGAGGTGGAAGATTTACCATATGAGCGAGAGGCTTGTATGGCGATGACTATATTTTACAGGTTGAACTGATGACTGATATGGACAATATAAAATTATAACGATAAAATTGCCAGATTAATAAAAACCCTACACGGGTCTAGAGTTGACAATAATAACGTCTCTCTAGTTATTAGATACGGCACATGGACTATTTATTTCCCACACGGGACGAGGTGACGAGGATTTATCCTCTGGAGCATTTAAAATACACACTCCCTCAGGCTTTGGCAGTGTGACGAGAATTTATTCTCTGGAGTTATTACCAATACACGCTCCCCTGTAAACACCAGAATATATTACTATAAATATGTGTATGCTTATTAGGATTTATTGGGTACCTAATACGGCCCAATAAATTTCCAAACCTCTCCCTGTACAAAGGAGGTTATGGCGAAATTTTTCGAAAATTCCGGGTGTTAGCCAAATTTTTGAAGAATATAAAAATTCTCAGAAACAGAAAGAGTTGGAGAATAGAAGCCAGATCGAACGTAGAGTTGATTAATCAGATCACTTTTGATTTTGTTCCTTTTCGGGGACGAAAAGTTTTAAGTGGGGGAGAATGTAACAACCCGAAAATCTGGGCCGGTTTAAATTTTTTATTTTGGCAATTTTAGTGAATTTTGAATATTTAAAATGAATTATTTTAAATAATATCGACGAGAAATTTATTTTGAATAGAACTCGAACGTATATATTATATACGTCGTCGTTAGAATATAATAATTATATATAATTATAAATAGAATTGAAAATGGCGCGGTAGTTCGATAATTAGATTTCAAACTTCAATTGAATGTACCGGGTGCAAAACAATCCGGATTTTAGTGAAACCAAAAACATTAGGATCTAATTGAGAATATCTTTCCAACGAATCCAAAAAATTGAGATTTCATAGCGGGAATCAAAAGATATGTCCAGTTGAAAATTCTGAATAGTCGCTATGGAATTCAGGCCCTTAAAAATGGGAATTTTGCAAACGACCTCAGATTTCGACGAAACCACTTTTGTTGGGTCCGTGATGTCAAATTATTGCTAGGTTTCAAATTTCATAATTTTTCGAATCAATATGTGAGCGTGGCATAGGAAAACGCGTTTGACCAGTTTTAGTTGATTTTAATCGGCTGGAAAATGACCATTTTTCCAACGGTCTCAGAATTCGACGAAACTAGTTTTGTTAGGACCGTATCGTCAATACGAAGCTAGAAAATATTTTTTTGGGATTTATAGAGTTAGTATGTGACCCCAGTAAATTGAAATACGCGTTCAAATTCAATATATAGAAGTTTATGTTGATTTTGACGAAAACTGATCGAGACGATCGAATCAGCTTGCGATACATATCCCATTGTGTTCGGAATGGGGGTAATTAGCTATAGACGACAGGCGGTGGGCCTCGTTTTGAGGTCGAAAATAAAAGTTGCTTTTTGAAATTTAAAAGAAATAAAAAATATATTTTCTCTCTCTCCCCTTAAACTCCTCTGCCCCTCCCCCCCCCCCGACGTTCTTCGTTAAATCAGAAAACAGGAAAAAAAAGAAGAATTAGAGAGGGGCGACACGCGGGGGGTGGGGGGGTACCCACCGCCGCCGCCATCGCGCCCCCCAGGTGGTGCGCCGCCTTCCTCCCCCCTTCTTCTTCTTCCTCCTCCACGCCTTCCCCTTTCTTCCTCCTTCCCTTCTCCCCTACCGACCCCCTCCACCGCGACCTTGCTTCCCTCCCCAGACCGACGCCGCTCGCCCCCCCTTTTTCCCCTCCTCTCTCGCCTTCACCCCCCCTCCTGCGTTGTCCCCTCCTCTTCTCTCCACCCCCGGCCGCCTAGCCCCGCCAATGGTGAAACCCCCTCCGCTCCTCCTTAAAGCAATGTAAGCCCTCTATTTATTTTATTTTGTTTTGTTTAATTAAATTTTTCAATGAAAAATATAATCTTTTATATTGTAGAAGAAGAAAAATATAATCTTTTATGTCGTAGAAGTATAAAAATATAATTTTTATGTAGGTAAGATAGTAAAAATATCATCTTTATATATGTAGCAAAATAAAAATTTGATTTTTATAGGGATGAAATAGAAAAGACGAAATCTTTATATATGAAAAGGTGAAATCTTTATATAGAGAATAGCATGATAAAAATAAATTTTTTATCTATATAGCATCGATGTAAAAATAGAATTTTTATCTATATAGCATCGATGTAAAAATAGAATTTTTATCTATATAGTAGCGATGTAAAAATTGAATTTTTATCCATATGGAGTAATTATAAAAATATGATTTTTATATACATAGCAACAATATAAAAATGTGATTTTTATATATGTAGTGGCTACGGGCAACGAAAGTGACGAAAGGCGAGAACGGCGAAGACTTCTACAAAAGAAGAGTCGAGATGATTAGAATAGCTATTTGTGAGAACTTCTCACTTTAAATTTCTTTTTCTAGTTATATATATATATATATACTAGGATACAGACGGTGCTTAGCAACACCCGACACCCGTCATCCACAGACCATGGATGGCTTGTTTGTTTGATTGATGTGTTGTGAAAATTGTTGGTGATGTTGATGTGAAATCGATAATAAATGTAGATAGTTGAAATAAATTAATTATCGTTAAAAATATAATTTTTAACGTGAATGTGAGTAAATAAATAATTATAAACAAATCGGCCGATTTGTTTATATACACTGATTTGACCGATATTGATTGGGATGATAAATTTTACACATCGCCTAACTGCACAAATAAAAATCTGTGTTTGTTGTTTTGAAACCCCACACGGGCGTTGGGATGATAATTGGCGTATACTAATCCCAATTATTTAATTGTATGTCGATCGATCGGTCGACAGGATGTTATAAGCGTTAATTATTTATATTTGATGCTTATGCAGTTGTGTGGTGCACTTTGGATGATGGTTGATTGTTTATCGTTGCTATTATATACATGTGTTGTATGGAATCCATATAATTAACATTATATGGTGATTGATTGGGCCTCATTCCAATCGGGAAAATAATGAATATTATAAAAGAAAATTCATGTGTTGAATATAAAAATAGTCATGTGTTGACGATGTTCATGTGTTGAAACTATTTATGTGTTGAGTAAAATAATTTAATAATAAAATTTACATCTTTATCATATTTAAAATTTGAATCTACTTCATGGTGGAGTCTCATTTAAAAATCAAACGATAGATACCATAATTTTATAAAATATTTTACATAACAAAAATAGTGATGTGTTGACAGTACTCATGTGTTGAGATTAGTCGTGTGTTGAAAGAAATATATATCCATGTGTTGAATGGAATAAATATTCATTTGTTGAATAGAATAACGGATTTATTGAAATATATAAAGCCGTGTTGATTAGAGTTGCGCTATTTTGACGTGAACGATATTTATATCGATTATATTCGTTTTTATAATGAATATAGAAAAGAAGTGATTTCAAAATATAACGTTTTGAAAATATTATCATTTAAATAGTAATGATATGAAATATTCAATTTTGATTTGAATTTGAATATAGAGTTGAAATGGTTTAGAAAACGAATTTAAAACGATTTATAAATACGTTTTAAAAGGAAATCGACGAAATATATATAATATATATATATATATTATATATATAATGGCCTGAATAGAACGCGCCGCGCCATGGCAGTTCGTGAATTTCGACCATTGACTTCGAATTAATGTTGCGGGAGATCCGACCGTCGGATTCTCCTAAATCCGGAACCGTTGGGTTCGTATCGAAAAGAGCTTTCCAATGAATATTAGAAATTTGAAATCTAACGGTTGGATTTGGAATTATGTCCAAATCAAATTTGGAAAAGGTCGCTGTAAGTGCAGTTCGATGGCCGTTGATGGAAATCGACTGTACGGGCCTTGATAAAATTATTAAAAATATTAATAATTTGTGTAAAATCATAATATGTGAATTGGAAAGAACTGGGATGAAAAATTCCACATTTGAAAAGATAAAAATAGATTTTTATCGAAATGAACTAGTTTTGAACTAGAATTAAAATCAATTTATTTTTGAAATAAATAAATTGAATTTGAAAGTGATTTTAAAAATAACCAATATTCCCAATACGTGAATTGGACTGGAGTTGAATCGAAATTATCTTCGGAATATTTCGATGTTGGATTTCGTGACTATACAGATATTGTTATGGGAATTTGAAAAGATTAAAACTAAGTGGAGTTTTAATGAATCTTTAATTAGATTGAAATGTGAATTGATAATTTATATTATCAAATCTGAAAGGTGATCGAGAATGGAGGACAACCAGTTTTTCTCCAAAGCGATAGTTAAATCTTTAATTAGATTTGAACGTGAAATGGTAATTAATTTTACCAATAACACCGTGGTGTTAGATATGGAGTATTACCAGTTTTGCTCCATGGGATAAATATGTTGGGATTGGGAAATAAAATAAATAATTACTTCGGTGTGATTCGCTAATCCCGACTAGTTTGAAATGATATCCAAAGGAAGATTAAACAATAAATTTAGAAGAATTTATCTTTGATAAAATTAATGGGAACCTATTCCCTAAAAATGTGATTTTGTGAATAAAAGAATATTCTGAATTGGAATGAGGCGGTTGTTGTGTTTTTGTAACATTTGTTTATCATATACGTGGGTTATTCAGAAAGGCCGGGTTTATACCCATTCTGAATAACCGATTCGACGAGATGTCGAAGATGAAGACGGTGGTTGAAGACCGGAAGTCTTCACATCGTTTGGGTGATTACTGATGATCTCAATTGGGCTGTACACCCAAGATGAGGGAAACAGTTGGTGATCGTCTAGACGTACTTGGATATCGATGGATATGCGAGGAAAGTGCCTCCGGTTTCGTTCAGACCCAGAACGAACTTGTAAATGGATTGTGTGTCTGACATTGGATTTTATTTTGTGTTGATTGATCTCTATTAAATATACATCTGTTTGGCGGCGGAGAATTTATTCTCTTGCTTAACGCCCTTCTCTGAGACGTACGAGCTCAGAGGTTGTATATCGATGGACATCAGTCGCATGGAGTGAATTGCCAGTGTGGCACTCGTAAGTGGCAATTGATCAAGGCTTCTGTTGAAAAGCAAAGTCTTGAGGTTGATGATCAAAGCACGGCCTGTGTGGCGCAGCTTTGTGTATAGCGTGAATTCGCGAGCCTCACACCTCGGTATGAGTCAAAAACGGGATAGTGACTGCAGGGAGAGCACGACGTTTCTTTCTAGCTAAGGTGGTGTCAGTGACCTACCAGCCCTGAGATTTATATACTTTTCACCTGTGTGGTTGTTGGATACGAGGCGCCCCAGATATAGGTCTGTAAGGACCGGGAAACGTGTGTTCAGGAATTGCCAATCCTCAAAAGTAAGAGAGGACCGGCCCTGAAGATCCAAGGATCATAGTAGGGTCCTGGGACATTTGCTAGAGTGTCTCGAACGCGGAGAGGAGCTTGCCCCTTGCCTCGACTCATGACGGAAATCCAATTTCCAATACATGATAGTGCGGTTTTATTTGTAGAACCTAGTATGGCGACATAGTGGTATGGGTCATTCATGCCGCCTATGATTGATATTTATGATTGAAATTGTTTTGGCACTATACACCTATAATAGTATCAAATAACGTGTTTTTAACGTATCAAGCATGCTTTGGCTGTTATAAGGTAAAAACCCTATCCTCCGGCTTGCGTTGCATTGTGTGATGGGACCTGGGTCTTATAACAGCTTCATTTTTCTTTATTTAGCATTGCGCTGTTTGTTTTATGCACAGGTATTCTTGGGAGGAAACCCGTTCCGTGTTATACGGCGTGGTCCCTTGATTTACCGAACTTTAAAATAAAGATTAATAACTGTTTTAGTTCTCACACCAGTCACATGACTGACCTGGAGTTTATTGTTTTAACCTAAACTCTGGGTGTCCCTATTTTCCACACGGGCAGCTAGTAGTTTTGGTTTTGCAGATTTATATTCACAGGGTCCTGATTTACAGTTGGAACGATGCTCGGAAAGCTCTGTATCCGTGCATTACTTCTAGTTGTGCTTTTGTATTATTTGCCGCTGCGATGTATTTAAATGTAATTTAAATCTCTGATATTTATCGAATGTAATTTATTCATTTATACTCTGTATATTCTTGTATCTGATGGAATTGTTGTAATATACAATGAAATGTTCTTCCGTTTGCGCTCTATTTTGTCTTGTCCTCAATTCTATCTGTGCTTTCCTTCACGGGGAAGTTCGGGTCGTCTCAATCATCATCAACAAGTATATACAGATATGATATTTTATAAACTAAGGTTGTCATCATCAAAAAGGGGGAGATTATTGAAGAATGGAGTCTTGATAACAATAACATTATTTCAATATTTATTGATCATAAAATATATACTAACACTTTTGTATAGAATATATATATATATATATATATATATATATATACACACACACATATATGCAGGATTTATATACAGGAAATATTACTTAAGACTGTACAGGTTAAAGATATTAGAGATTCAGAGTTTAGAGAAATTTCAAGACTCATGAGTATTCAAGATTTCAAGAGTTCGAGAATTAAAAGACTAATATAGTTATAAAGTCTAGATTATGTAAGACTCTAAATAACACTCCAGGTTCAAATCCAAATTCAAATTCTGATTTTCAAATTCTGTTTTCTAATTCTATCTTCAATCTTCTCTATTTTATTTTCTATCCTTTTTATTTTCCTTTCTTATTTTAATTTTGTTTTCAATCTCAAAGTTTTATAAGTTACATATACTTATATTTGTATAGTTTTAAACTTTATAGTTTTATAAATATATTATATAGGTTATATTTATGTTTTCATATGATTTTCTACTTTACAATATTAATTTGTAACACTATATTTTAGTCCAAGAATTTCCAGAATTATATTTATATCAAAACACTTGAAAAATGTTTTAAAATGAATTTTGAACTATATGTATATCGACATATAAAAAACACTATGTCGACATATAACTGTCATTTTTTCAATTTTGAAAGGAAGTGCCTTTTCACTAATTAGGATGGTTCTGAAGCGTTGCAACCTTTCACACACTATAAAAAGTGCTTGAATTCGAATTTTTTTTATTGTCTCTTCTTTTCCACTTCCACTCTACTTCATTACACCATTATTTCTTATCTTTATTATGATTTCTACACTTATACTCTGCCGAATTCAATTCCGTTTTGATCAAATTCTTCTCTCTACACTCTCTATTCATTACTCTTTGAATCAAGTGCTATTGAAGAGTTATTGGGATGTTTGTAATTATTTGCGTCGTGTAAGTAATCGGTAGTATCTCTTGTAGCTGTAAAATCAACGATGGTACCGGTGGTATCCCTTGTAGCTGTGAAATCAAGGATGAAATCGTTTGTATCCCTTATAGCCGTGAAATCAAGGACGAAATCAGTGGTATCCCTTGTAGCCGTGAAATCAAGGAGGTTGTAACTGACTACTGATATAGTAATAAAACTTTGCGCAATCCAGCGTTGCGTGGGACTGGACGTAGTAGCAATGCGAACCAGTATAAAATCCAATGTGTTCTTTCCTTTTTCAGCATTTTTATTTCTGTTTATTTTGCATCTTTGTTTGATTCTGTGTCTATGATTGTTTCTCTAGTGTTTGATTCATATGGTAATTCACATAAGTTTTAGATTTCGTTCAAATCTGCAAAAACACTATTCACCCCCTTCTAGTGTTTGTTTTGCCTTAACGATCCTTTCCGAAATCCCTAACACAACTTCCCCTCTTGACCATACAAACTCGTACCCACTTCGAAACTCATACTCTCTTCAAAACCGATACCTGAATATACTTTTGATCAGAAATCCTCATCGCCTCGGCGGTTAAACTCCATCACAGTTCATAATTCTGCCAACATCGGCTCTGACATCTTCAACAACCCACTACAAGACAAGCATAAACACAGTTCAAGAGATAAACTGCAAAGTTCAAGCTACCACAAATTCCAACCTCTCCAGACACCAAAAACATATATGCCTGTTTCAGTGTAACCTTCTCCACTAAGTCTAAGACTAACAACCTCAAGCACAACTATTACTTCCACCAAACACTACATTCCCAAATCTAATCACCTTTATCTCCTTCCTCCACCAACAGCCATTGTTAATCACCCAGTAGACCACCATATTCCGGCACTTTAACCAATCCAAGAGCACTACCTTTATCTACTAGTCATGAACGCAATCTCCAATCATTATTCGCAACCCAAAGATAAAAATCCATTAAAAAACACATGAACTTCTCCCTCAAGCATTGCAACAACCCACAACGTCTCAAATCACATCAGCCTCAAACCACAAAACCCAGCAGACCGCCATCAACTATGACTTCCTCTTATTATTTTTTCAAAAATCACAAACCTCATATGCATCCTGAAACTCCCCTCGCGCGAAATCACTAATCTCTAGTAATTCTATCCACGTGATTGCCATGTATGGACCGTGACCCCATTTATTGCCAGCGCTGAGCAAAAAACTCCTTGAAAATTGCAACATAGATTGCCAGACTCCTGCCACCACGGACCGTAGATAACCATCTGACTTTGCCAGAGACTCTAACTACCTCCCCTCTCCCCATCGACATCGCTATCGGCCCTCATCCTGGACCATAACGGTGGCAAAATTAGCCCTAATTGCTGACTTCAACAGTGGAACACACAGTATTGTTATCGCACTCAACAATATTTACTAAGGGCGAAACTTTCTAGAAAAGAAAATCGTTTGATCCAAAATCAGTCGATTTAATTTGATGTTTGATTTTATTAAATTTTCTTGATTGAGGTAAGAGCCATTGTTGGAATAGAAAACACGAATGAACAAAATTTGGGGCTTTACTATTTTTGTCTCTCTTCCTCTCTAACCTAGCTCTGATACCATGTTAGAATTTGATCATGAGAGAAGAGACAGATTAAACGGTAAAACATAAAAGACTACATTGTTATTGCTTTATTGATTGATTATTACAAAAGATACTTTTTAACATTACCAATCCATGCCTCTATTTATGCATAGTTTATCCTTATCTAAAAGAACATTCTAGATAAGTATATACTAGAGTGTATCTGGGTCTATTATAATAAATAATTCAATACCAAATATAAACCCAAATCAATACGATTAAATCAAGGCAACATATCTTCTACCATACTCTCTGACATACACATCATGGTGTTTACTGTGACAACATTTTTCTTATTCATCATTTTCAATATCACACTACAATTGTTTAAATCCTCAAATTTAGTGTACAAAGTGAACTAATACAAAATTATCCTATAGTCGTATATTTCTCATTCATCTTTTTTATAAACTAAAAATAGCATGCAATAAAATACACAACATACTGACCATATAGCGCAAAAAAAGAAAAGATAAATGCATGTATTTGTTCAGAAACAAATTGCATCGTAAAGGTAACCTTTGATAACTATTTGCATCATAATCTAAAAAGAAAAAACACATACCTAGATGATTTAGAAATACTCCACCCAAACCTTTCCTCCTTCAATTTGAACAAACAAGCTTACATTTTTGGACAACGCACACTAGTCCACTTAGCTTCCTCTTCTCTTCGATTAGACATTTGCATTATAAGCTTAACCTGAATACCATCAAGACATGCAGTTACATGCAGACTTCTTTCATCCAAAATCCATGAATTGAAACTTTCAGCTACATTAGATTTATTTTCACCATACTGTTTTCCGGGAAAAAATAAATTAGCCTAGTGATCATATGGCTTATCATTCAAATATTCAATAGCCTTTGCGCCTCTAATTTCTTTAAATTTAGCTATAGCCTTTTTAATTTCATAAGTACTTGAAGCTAAAGCACAACGTTCTAGCAAATGAGCTACCTAAACATCCCTTTCACTTTTTACAATACCAGCAATATTACTTTGCATATGATGTAAACAACAAGAATGATGGCTATTAGGAAAAGATTTAGGAATGCTCAACAACAAACCCCAATGTCTATCACTTAAAAAAGTCAACGGTTTAGTAAACCTAAGAGCATCTTTTAAGTGAGTCAAAAACCAACTCCAACAATCTTCATTTTTTTAGGCAGAAAAGCCATCGCCAATGGAAAAAACCTAAAACAAAAAAGAACACCACCGATAATTATTCTATGTACAACATGTTTCCAACAATATAGCTTAATATTTCCAATTATTAAAGAAAACCGCACTATATACATACAAAACAAGTTAAAAGGATGAAATCCCTATCAATGTCAAGCACACTGCTACTTATTCACACAAACACACTTCTAATCTGTTCTATTACTTTACACTATTTTATTGATTTACTACATAATTTTCAAAAAATACAAGTACTAAGTTATACTGCAGTACATTCAAAAGTTACTGAATTGCATTCAAAAGATAAATTGTTTTATCGTTTTCTTGTATTGCTTTTGCTACAAGTTCTTACTTCTACATGGTTCTACTACCATCTTATTACATAAATGTTTCATGCATAAACCAATAGTTAATTATCTTATCATAAACTGTAGTTGAAACAGAACCTTTAAACTATCATACAGTACCTTGAAGATCACTATCCCATTATGTACAAAATAAGAACATAAATCATAACAAAAAAAGTTAATATCTTGATTCCCATTTTTAACACCAGCACCCTTTAAAATACCACTTTGGCCTTTCAAAAAAGTTGCATCCAAAAATACCATAGGTTGATAATGCCTTAATCTGAAAATGCATGCCTCATAGCAAACAAATACTCTCTCAAATTGGCTAGTCTCTGCTCTGGATCCACATCCATAGTTGTATAACTATTCGGATTATTTTTTTCAATTACCTTCAAATACCAAACCAAATCATTATATTTTTTTCATCACCATAGATATCACTCATAGCCAATTTCCTACCCTTATAAACATAATAATAACTTAAGACCACATCATAATCCCTCTTAAAGCTTTTCATGATATCCTTTGTTTTCCTTTTCGGCTCATCACGTATTTGATTAACAATCAAAGCTTTTACATGATCACTGTTAATGGCTGGACTATTAACCGATCGAAATCCACCTACACATGAATGACTAAACTGAATATTTAACAATCAAATGATCCAAGTGCTTCAATTTTGCAAGAAGCATGAATTCTAAAAGAACAACCATCTACAACACATCGAACTGTCACTCGCTCCTTACAATTCTTATCATATTGTACTTTGAAACCATTCTTCAAACAATATGCACTAACCATTCGACGAAATCCAATAGCATAATCAATTTTTTGACCAACACCAGTAAAAAATTCCAAATTAGAAGTCTTCTTCAACAACTCATGTAAGTCTTTTTCTTGACAAAAACCAGAGTCTAAATCATCAGCACATTCAACCACATTACTACTTAACTCTCCAATAGTAACAAGTGAGCCCGATATACTACTTTCAACAACAACGACATCCATCGAATTATTCTTTAACCATATAAAAAAACCAAAAAATCCTCCTTTTTAAACCAAAACAAGCACAATATAACTTGAAGACCACTATCTATCTCAATATAAGTAGTTTTTGATTCTCGGGCATAGAACATATCAAAGCATAAGGGAGTAAAATTACTCCACACCTCACAAACCACATTCCTAACATAACAAATAAACGCATTCAAACCAAGACGAGCACTAAAAGAATTCTTATTGAAATCAAATAAAACCATTACAGACACATCAGACCTGCAATTGAAAACATAGAGAACCAAATAACCATACGTTTTTTTAAATCAAAAAAAATTTAACCAAAAAAAAGTTGCATAAAATATTACATAATATAAATTTTTTTACCAAACATTTAAAAAAAGACAAAAGCAATTATCTTTTTCACTTGTATAACATATTTTTTGTTATTCGAATAAACATTATCATCATTGTACAAAAATTGCATTCAAATACACTAAAATACAGTAATTAACAACGCATCGCATATGTCAATTCTAAATTTTAATTTATATGTCAACATTATCTACGTAAGAGAATTGTGAACACCAATAAAATACAACATAGCCTACTGATTTCAGTTCACCAATCTGAACTATTGCTTCTAGATCAGAAACTCATGCATGTGAGCTATTGCTTTCACTTCAGCAAGTCACACCAACAGAATTAAAACACAACAAATGTTACAAAGCAAGATCAAGAAAAAATAAACATATTTATATTTTTTAGTAACAGTAAACACCATGTAAAATAAAAAATAAAAAAGAACACCTTTCAGAGCCCATTAATCGAACTATAGCAAGATTTAAACAACAATCTTTCTTCTAACGTGATTCGAAATTTTGAACATTAAACAACAACCAAAACAATAGAACGAAACAACCTCCCCTTAAAAGAAACCTACAACAGAATTTTCAAAAAAAAAAATAATCAGCTCAGCAATGAAAAAAGTATAATTTGATTTCAAAATAATTCCCATTATAAGAAATCGACTTAGCAATGAATAAAAAACGAATCATCGGATAAATACTACACTCACCAAAGAATCGCGTCGCCTATCGACCTAAACACGAGTGCCAAATTTGATTTTAGAAAGTGAATCGCATAATTTGATTGTCGAATCTTGGAGATGAGCATCCAATTTAATTTCACAGACAGAATATGATTGATTTAGTGGAATGGATCGATGACCCGCTGTAAGAACATGATTATACCACTGCATCTATACACTTTCCAATAAATGATAACAAATATGACCATACATAGTTGATGTATGGCCTCAATGAGTAGTGGTATTTGACAGGTTGAATCAAAGGTCTAGAAATATTTTGCACTCAATCAAACTGTTTCAAAACCCTATTAGGGTGGTACAACTTAACAATATTGTAACATCTAGGATTTTTTACCATTCAAGTCGACAATGGTCCTCAAATGTCAACTTAAACAAATCAAAAATGCAAATAATTATTGGGATTAATATAAGAAAAAGAAGAAAGAAGAAAACGAATACAGAATCTCACAGCGGAAGGACAAAATGTAATAAATAAATAAATAAATGACAGTTCATAAAGCTGTTAAAACATACATTTGAATTTATTTTACAACAACTATCAGAGTTAACTATCATAAGCATACCAATATTTGCAGCGGAATAAATAATAATAAATATGTTTGTTGAGCTCCATCTTCATCTCCATAATAGTATCTTCAATAACTGAAAACTTAAGCTGACCCGAGCATAAATGAAAAGACAAAAACATTCAGATCAGAACTAAAATATTCTCATATTAGTTAAATCAATTTCATGTGATAATATAAGTGCAATAACTTAAGAGATGTTATGGGAAATTCCATCTCTTAAGGATCCGTCAAACTAGATACTATATAATATAATACGTTATTATATTAATGTCTATGGTTAATGTTACGACCAGGAAGTTCGCTCGATCCGAATCAGTCGCTAAACCGATCAAGACGGTTCGAAATGCCTGATTGTTTTGATAACATGACAGAATAGAACGCAGACGGAAGAACATTTCATTGTATATTACAACAACTCCATCAGAATACAAGAATATACAGAGTAAGAATAAATATTACACATAAATATCAGAGATTTAAATTACATTTAAATACATCGCAGCGGAAAATAATACAATACACAACTAGAAGTAATACACGGATACAGAGCTTTTCGAGTATCGTTCCAGCTGTAAATCAGGATCCTGTGAATATAAATCTGCAAAACCAAACATACTAGCTGCCCGTGTTGAAATAAGGGCACCCAGAGTTTAGGTTAAAACAATAAACTCCAGGCCAGTCATGTGACTGGTGTGAGAACTAAAACAGTTATTAATCTTTATTTTAAAGTTAGGTAAATCAAGGGACCACGCCGTATAACACGAAACCGGTTTCCTTCCAAGAATACCGGTGCATATAACAAACAGCGTAATGCTAAATAAAGAAAAATGAGACCCAGGTCCCATCACACAATGCAACGCAAGCCGGAGGATAGGGTTTTTACCTTATAATAGCCAAGAATGCTTGATACGTTTAAAACAAATCATTTGATACTATTATAAGTGCGTAGTGTATAAAATAATTTCAATCATAAGTATCAATCATAGACGGCAATCCCACGTCGCCATACTAGGCTCTACAAATAAAACCGCAAAATCACGTATTGGAAGCTGGATTTCCATCTATGAACCGAGGCAAAAGATAGTCCTCACCGAATTCGAGAGCCTCTAGTCCACCCCTCAGGCAAGTACTCGGTCTAGCCTTCGGACCGTCAGGGCCAGTCCACCGATGTGGATTAAAATGCCTGAACACTGCGTTTCCCCACCCTTTGGGGCGTAACTGAGCCAACGATTGACTCCATCGGACCCGGATCGTCTGATCTAACCGAGGCGCCTCGCAACAACAACAACCACATAAGTCAAACTCGTCAGGCCGTGTAAAACCACTGATGCCACTTCTAACTAGAAAGAAACGCATGTCCTCCCTGAGGTCCTCTCCCGTTTTTGGTTCACTACCGGGGTATGAGGCTCGCGAATTCACGTTACACAAAGCTATGCCACACAGGCGGTGCTTTGATCATCAACCACAAGACTTTGCTTTTCAACAGAAGCCTCGATCAATTGCCACTTAGGCATGCCACACAGGCAATTCACTCCATGCGTTTGATATCCATCAATATATAACCTCTGAGCTCGTACGTCTCAGAGAAGGGCGTTAAGCAAAAGAATAAATTCTCCACCGCCAAACAGATATATATTTAATAGAAATCAATCACAAAGAATAAAATCCAATGTCAGACATACAGTCCATTTACAAGTTCGTCCTGGGTCTGAACAAAACCGGAGGCACCTTGTACCTCGCATATCCATCGATCTCCAAGTACGTCTGGACGATCACTAACTGATTCCCTCCTCTTGGGTGTACGGCCCAATCAAGATCATCAGTAATTATCCAAACGACGTGAAGACCTCCGGTCTTCAACCACCGTCTTCCTCTTCGACACCACGTCGAATCAGTTATTGAGAATGGGATAAACGTGGTCTTTCTGAATAACTCGCGTATATAATAAACATGTGTTACACAAACACAACATACGCCTCATTCCAATTCATCAGTCACTAACCGTAAATTAGCTAGAGAACAATTCCCGAAATATTAACCCCGAAGGCTGAAACCAACATCAGATCAATACCCAGGAAACCATTCAACTTAACTAATCTCTAGTTAGTTTCTAAATTTGACATTCTTAGGGAAAGGTTCCCATTAATTTTATCAAAGATAAATTCTTCTAAATTTATTCTTTAATCTTCTTTTGAATATCAATTCAAACTAGTCGGGATTAGCGAACCACACCGAAGTAATCATTTATTCTATTTCCCAATCCGAACCTATTCATCCATGAAGTAAAACCGGTAATACTTCATATCTAACACCACGGTGTTATCGGTAAATTTAATTACCATTTCACGTTCAAATCTAATTAAAGATTTAACTATCGCCTGGAGCAAAACTGGTGATACTCCAATCTCGATTATTTCAATCTAATTAAAGATTCGTTGAAACTCCACTTAGTTTTAATCCTTAACTGGGTTAAAGAATCAGTGTCATTTAAAACACGGTTCACGATAAACCTAAAATCACATTCCAAGAACAAGTGTTATTTAAAACACTGTTCACGATAAACCCAAAAATCAATACCAATTCAATTCCAATTAAATATTATTTAATTGGTACACTTCATTAAATCTAAATAAAAAGATTTAATCCTTTTCTCAACTGGGCTTAAGAACAGTGTTAATGAAGACACCATTCACGACAAACCCAAATCACATTTGATATTAAATACAAGGCTCTGAATAGAAAATATATCGGCTTATATTCAATATCAAATTCTACGACCAACAAATATCGTATTGGAAATAACGATATAAATATGTCTTTCAAATTCCCATAACAATACCTGTATCATCACGAAATCCAACATCGAAATATTCCAAAGACAATTTCGATTCAAATTCAATTCTATTCAATTTCAATTCGAATTCATTTCAAATTCCCATAACAATACCTGTATCATCACGAATTCCCATAACAATACCTGTATCATCACGAATTCATTTTCTATTCAAATTCAATTCTATTCAATTTCAATTCGAATTCATTTCAAATTGATTTCCATTCAATTTCAATTCGATTCGAATTCATTTTCAAAATATTCGATTTTGAAATCACTTTTCAATATTCATTATAAAAACGAATATAATCGATATAAATATCGTTTGCGTCAAAATGGCGTCAATCTAATCAACACGGCTTCATATATTTCTATTTTCAAATATTCTATTTCAAATATTTCTTTTTCAAATATTTCTATTTTCAAATATTCTATTTCAAATATTTATTTTTCAAATATTTCTATTCAAAACTGGAATGAGGCCCAATCAATTACCATACATTTTATTTCTATGGATTTCCATACAACGCATGTATATATCAGCAATGACAAATAATCAACCATCATCCAAAGTGCATTCTACACTGTATAAGCATCAAATATAACAACGCTTATAACAGTCTGTCAATCAATCGATCGACATGCAACTAATTATTGGGGTTAGTGTATGTCATATATCACCCCAATACCCGTGTGGGGTTTTCAAACAATCAAACACAAATTTTATTTGTGTAGTTGGGCGATGTGTAAAATTTATCGTCCCAATCAATATCAGTCAAATGTGTGTATATAAACAAATCGTCTGATTTGTTTATATTTATTTCATTTCAAATACATGTTAAGAATTCTATTTTCAACTATAAAATATTTTACCTATATAAATATTTTATTTCATTTCACATCACATCACACAATCAACTACACATCAAAATCAAACAAACAAGCATACAAGCCGTCCATGGTCTATGGACGACGGGTGTCGGGTGCTACTAAACACCGTTTGCATCCTAGTATATATTTCAAACTAGAAATTCAAATTAAAGGTGAGGAGTTCTCACAGAGGGTTCCACTCCGCCGTGCTCTACTTCTGAACTGCTGAACCGTCTGGATCTGTTTGAAATTCTAATGCAGTCCTTGTCCCGCTGTTCATAATAAAAATTATATTTTTATCACTTCATTCAATAAATAAAAATCATATTTTTTTTATTTCTACTTCATATATTTTTACAACGCTTCTTTCTACATAAAAATTATATTTTTATATTTCTACTTCCCATATAAAGATCGAATTTTTACTATCTATATAATATAAAAATCGTATTTTGACCGCTACTTCTCATAGATAAAAATCTCATTTTTATCTCTCCATTATAATAAAGATCATATTTTTATATTCTTCATTATATAAAAATCGCCTTTTTATTTTAAATCTCTTTATATAAAAATCTAATCTTCCTTAACATAAAATCTAATCTTGCTTAATGTAAAAATCTAATTTTTCTTAACACACTAATGTAATTAAAATTGAAATAAAATAAAATAAAGAAATGTATATAAAAATCAAAACTCACAGTTATATCGAAGAAGGGGGGGTTCGCTGGCGCCTTCGCAGGTGGAGGGAGGGCTGAAGTGTGCTGAAATTTGCCGACGCCAGTGGTTGAAGCACCGGGGTCAAGGGGGGTACAGCTTGCGGGTTTACAGAGGAAAGGGAGGAGAGGAAGGCAGAGGGGGGTCGCGCTGGGGTTGGATGGATGGAGGGGGGTCGTGGGCGAGATGCGGTGGTCGGAATTCGGGTGTCTTGATCTAAAAACGGGGGGCTCGCGACAGATTGGAGGGAGGACATCGCGAGGACGAGGAGGGGGGAGGTGGACAGCGGACCTACGTCGGCGGTGGGGCGCGCTCGTCGGGGCGCGTCATCGGAGGAGCGACGAGCTCCTCCGTCTCCTTCTTTTTTTTCTAATCGTTCTTTCCATGATAGGCGGGTTTGACTTTTCTAAAGAGGGAAGGTGGGGTGGTTAAGGGAAAAGAATTTTATATTTTATTATTATTTAAATTTCAAAAAGCAACTTTCTTATTCGAACTCGAAACGAGATCCAATGACTGTCGTCCCTAGTTAATTACCCCCATTCCGAACACAATGGGATATGTATCGTAGGCTGATTCAGCTGTTTTGGTCAGTTTTCGTCAAAATCAAAATATAAATATATATATTCAATTTGAACGCATATTTCAATTTACCGAGGCCACATACTAACCCTAAAAATTCCATAAAAATATTTATAGCTTCGTATTGACGATACGGTCCTAACAAAACTAATTTCGTCAAATTCTGAGAACGTTTGAAAAATGGTCATTTTCCAGTCGATTAAAATCAACTAAAACTGGTCAAATGCGTTTTCCTTTGCCACGCTCACATATTGATTCGAAAAATAACAAATTTTTGAACTTAGAAATAACTTGACATCACGGATCAAACAAAAGTGGTTTTGTCAAAAACAGAGGTCGTTTGCAAAATTTCCATTTTTAAGGGCTAGAATTCCATAGCGACTATTCTGAAATTTCAACTGGACGTATCTTTTGATTCCCGCGATGAAATTTCAATTTTTCGGATTCGTTGGAAAGATATTTCCAAATAGATTCAAACATTTTTAGTTTCACTAAAATCCGGTTTATTTTGAATCCTACACATTCATTTGAAATTTGAAATCGAATTATCGAACTACCGCGCCATTTTCAATTCCCTTTAGAATTATAAATAATTATTTATATTCTAACGACGATCTATATAAATATATACATTCTAATCTATTCAAAATAAATTTCTCGTCATTTTTATTTAAAATATTCATTTAAAATATTCAAAATTCGCTAAAATTGCCAAAATAAAAATTTTTAATTGGCTCAGATTTCCGGGTTATTACAGATAAATATAAAACATTAAAATAATGTAAGCGGGATTACCATTATTACCCTTACACCGTTTATACCGTTTATACCGTTGCCGTATAGTTTGCATATAACACACCAGGACGTCGATGGATAAGGATGCGCCATGATATGACAACGTTAAATCAAAATCGTAGTGGGCTCGATCAGGATAAATATGACAAGGCATCGAGGTCATACCCATAAGTAGGAATCTACCGAATTGTGGACCCAGGCCGGTGGTAACGCATAGCTGCGACTACCGCCGACCCCAGACAATACTCCCAAAAATCAAAGGCGCCAATCAATCATAAAGTAATATATATGGTATCGAAGAAGCATGTCTGCTAAGAGGAGCTAACTCACATTAACCTGGGTATGGCTCCTGTTTTAGTCATTTTAATTATGACCCGAAGTCAAGGCTATCCATCATCGTTCTCTTTGTTCAAATCTTATAAATAAAAACCGTTCATACTGTTCATACTTCATATCAAAATATTAGATTTTCATAAAAATCGTACTTCATATTTCATAAAAATCATTTCAATATTCAAGACTATCCATCATCAACCAATTATTTTACATTTCAAAACTGTTCATACTTCATATCAAAATATCATATTTTCATAAAAATCATTTCAATATTCAAGAGAGAATATTAGTCATCATAATATCTACATTTAAACTAAATTTAAAATCTTGAACCAATTCCCAACTACAAAATAATTTGAATATTAAAATAGTTAAAAATATATTTTTTAAATAGTTTAGATATATAATTTAAATAGTTTGAAAATAAATAATTTGTATTTAAAATAGAATTTTCAGATTTAGAAAAATCTATAGTTAAAATTTAAAATAGTTGATAAAATAAATATTTAATTATTAAAAATGGTTTATTTAAAATAATTAATAAATATAAGATAGTTATAATGTAAATAGTTTATAAAGAAAAGTAATTATTATTAAAATAGTTTATAAAATGGTTTAGAATACTATAGTTGGAATTAGAATTGTTTTTTCAAAATTTAACCAAAATGGAAATCATATTATAGTATCAACTCAATTCGACTAAATTTCAATATCTTAATTCAAAAGGATTTGACTTCCCATTTATATTATAATTCGATTCAATGGTTCGATTTCAAACAATTCGATTTAATGATTCGATTCAAATAATTGAATTTCAATTATAATTCTCACTTTGAATTATTCGTTTATAAAATATCGAGTTTATAGTTCAATTATTACTATAAATCAAGTTAATTTAAAGTAAAATATCAAAGATGGATAAACAATTCAATTTCGATAAATTTATTTCATATTCAATTCAGTTTTTACTTCAGTTATCCACAGTTACGAATTCCTTAAAATTTATTTTTAAATTTCAAAGCTCAAAGTTCAAATTTAAAGAAAATCGGTTAATAATATCGTATTTTGTCTTTAAAACAATATTCCAAAATTCAAGGTTAAAAACAATTTTTATTTGACCAACCGGTGTCCGTAAATATCCTATGGCCAAGTAATACTTAAAATTTAATTTTAGTATTTTGGAAAGGATGTATATTATTTCAATCCAAATCAGGGTCATAGGTATTTATTATTTCAACCTACATTCTTAATTCATTTTAATGATTAATACCGGGTTTATTTGATGCCCGTAACATCTAGGGTAATGGTTGGGATAATCAACAAAATCAATAATATATATAAACAATGTCGATAACTAGATGAATTACATATCAAGACATTAAATATATAATTTCAAGGCATCATCAAAATCAATCCATCTAAACAGTTCAATATAGTATCAGTTACTAGTCATCAGCTATGGGTTTTTTTTTCTAACACAAGAAATTAAATTCTAATTGTCCAATTTATATTGATAGTTAAAATTAAACTTATACGGTCTATTCAGATTTACATAAATAATCAATTTAAATAGTCAAACATCAAACAAAACATTCATATCATAACATGAATTTAATTTAACTAACAATCAAATATTTTAGTTAGGTGTGAGTGGGTTTAATCACTCACCTTGGTTTCAAATGAGATTGAAATCCAAATTTAGGCCAAAATTTAATTGTATCAAAGTCTGTCCAAATCAATGCCATCGCGAAGAGCTATGTTTCTGTTCCAATCAATTTCATTGTGTAGTGCTCGACAAGTGGATTCCAATGCACTCAGTTCCACTGAATTCTGTAATCGTATGAGCAAGATACTATACTTTAAACTTTATATTACATAAATTTATTAATTAAATATAATTAAATAATACTGATTACATAATTAAGGGGGTTTAACCCCATCTTCTTTGTTCCTCCTTCGAACGTATACATGCACCGCTAAACCCAAAACATCGCACCCTAGGGCTCTAGTTATCCACCTCATCGTCATGCTGGAACACGATCAAACGATACCACCCCGAAGTCGCCAGCGTAGCCATTTTCCGCCTGCTGTCATGGTGAACTCAAGCCCATATCAGCGCCGGAAATTGCTATTGAACATAACAAGTTTGAGCCCTTGTTTTGAGAAAAATATCGAACGAAATTTGATCTTAACCGTTGATCGGATAGAGCCAGTCGATCTCAACAATTTTGTTGTTTAAAGTATTCGATTTTGTTTCATGGATTTAGAGAAATTGAGGCTTAAAATCAAGAGAGAAGTGGCCATTGGTTGCGAGGTCGGCAGCGTTGGTTTAGAAAAGGGTTAGGGTTTAGTAAATAAAATAATAATAATTTCCATCGTTTTGCATGTTATAAGGCCAAAAACTGGACTGAGTCAGGCCCGCTAACTGTCTAACAATAAGTTTTGACGCCTTCTAAACACAATGGAATAGGTTTCAAAGCCCAATTCCAAAGTCTCTAGTAGTTTCTTCTAAAATTCAACCATTTTATTTAATTATACACACTATTTAAATTATTACGATCAAACGATAATACTGATGGGTATGAAATTATATATTTTACAATAATTTACAAACTTGGATCAAATAAAATTAATTTCATCGAATACTGAAATCGTTTGTAAAATGACAATTTTAGCATGTTCATTCATGTATTAAAATATTTATTTTTCACTTATTCACCTTTATATTAAATTCAACGGTTTATAAATTTTATTCAAATAAAATAAAAATAAAAATCATATAACTAATAAATCAACAATCGTTTATCGTGAACCCAATTTCATTATTTATCAAGTCAAATTAAGTTCATATCTTAATAATATACGACACAAGGCATAAATTTTAATATTTAAAACAATTTTTTTCAAAACATATTAAATTTAATATTTTAAATTGTCGAAAAAATGTTGGAATGTTACAAATATTAACAGAAAGAATGCACTAATATGCCAAGAATTATTAGAAAATAGATGATAATAACGTTCATATACATATGGATCAAAGATCACCTAATTGAATTTTATAATCAAACATGTATTGATAAGGTACAAACTGTTATAAATAAAAATAATAGTGCCAAAGAAAAATATTACTTGATAAATTTGAATATTATCTAGAAATATTCAGATATATTTAACCGACACTACAAGAAAATATGCTATTCACTGCAGTATTGGATTATGTTTCTACGGAGAATGGTGACAAAACTGTTTAATAAACTAAATATTGAAAATCCAAGCACTGTTTAAATTAAGGGCTTCATTTTGAGATTATTTTCACATCGCGATTTCCTTGTCATCTTATGTTCTTTTTGTAACTTCGTAAGACGCGCAATAATCTACCAACCTTCCTCAAAAAAATTTAAACCTAATTAAAATCATTTGAATCTCCGATGAAATTTTATTCGTGTCGTAATTCCGCCAGCAACATCTAGGTTGCTCGATCCCCTAAATCCTTTGTATCCGTCCTAAGAATCATAAGAGAGTGAATCCAACTTTGAGTTCAATCGATAACAAGGAGTGCCTAGTCGATTGATCCTTTTCTGATTGCCGATTTGAGGTTATTTTTAAATCTTCATATTCAATATTGTGTCTGAACTTGTGAGAAATGAGATCTAGAAAAAAAATTAGGAACATATGAAATCGAATAATCTAATGATGGGTATATATAGGAATCAAATTCCTATATATTCGCTTATATTTTGAGATTTTCACATTTGAAAATTTTAATTTTTCTTCTCTTCTATTATTTATAGTGGAATGTCTTTGATAATTTTTGCCTAGTTCATATATATATATATATATATATATATATATATATATATATATATATATATATATATCGAACACTGGTTCTGATTTTCTGCTTTATGGCCTTGGCTCATTCATAGTTGATATATATGTTGTACTCTCTGACATATTTGTATATACTTTAACTAAGCTGATAATTTTCAGTTTTGTGTTTTAGTAGACCAGTTGAAACTTTTCAAATTTGCTCACTACTTCGTTTGGAATTTTGTTACACTCGATAAATTTTCATACTAGAGATAATATCTGATGAAATCAAACTGCATCTGTTAATGCTTGAGAACCTTTGTGAAGCTGGTAAAATAAAGTTCAGCTTTAGCCTGTATGATTGCATTTTCCTTAAGTTACTCTTATTTACTGAATTCTGATGCGTTGAATTGTATAGTTGAGTGTGTTGTTGATGGGAATAAATAATGCAGAGTGCTATGAAACTATAAGATCAAAAATTTATTGGTACAAGTAGAAGAAGGCAGTTAGAGGGCAAACAAGTTGACGGTGAAGGTAGTGCTTTAGTGAGGTCAGATTTCTTTCATTGGTATTCTTGTTTAAATTCTCTGCATCCTTCTTCGTAATAAAAGCACTTATTATACTATAGGACCTAGCAAAATGATCAAATGCAGATCGAAAAGTCAAAAGCTTTTTATACAGAAATGTCAAATTTATTCAACCTCTTGAGTAAAATGGTAGAATTTTGTGTGTTATCTCATTTCACAAGTAAACACCAAAAATAATCATTGATGAGGAACATTATGCTTTCACATTAATTAAATATTGAATCTTTTTCTTTTCCCAAATTTTTTTTACTGAGTCTTTAAGAACCTTAATCCTTATGGCCATAAATGAAAACATTTAGCCCTATTTTGGTTTTCTCTTCATTGGAAATGGAATTTTATTTTTGAGTTTATTCGTGTTATCTCACTTCTCTAGATCCTCTCTAAGATAGTTACAATATCAATATTTATTTACATATTCATATACCTATTTGTGTTTGCTACAGGGTGACACACTTTAAAGATCAAAGATAGCCATTATCATGATAATAGGAAGCGGAAAGTTGAAGTTTGTATGTTGTTTATGTTTTCATTCCATGCTAAACTTAAATGATAAGACTGTCATCCATGTTCATTTTCTGTACATATGTTCCTTTCCCTATTAAACTACAAAAGTAGCATTTTGAAAAATAATACAATTTAACATGATGTTTAGTTTAATGTGGCAGTGAAATAAATTGTTTCTACATAATTATCAACTTTTGAGTTATGCCATATGCTTCATAAAGTTTCTTACTTATGATAGAAGCATTGATTTTCGTATTTTTGTTTTGTTACTAATTATCCCCTTAATAACAATTACTTTGTTCTGCAATTATAGATGGATTCCCCATCTTTGCTACATATTCACAGCCCAGAGCATAACGAAGAATCGTCTACACATATCCAGCTAATAGAAGCAAAGAGATACCTACTATATTATACCGTGGTAGCACAAAATCCACATTGTTCTAACTTTATTATATTCTATTTTACTGATACAGAAATAATAGTGTGGTAGCACATAATCTATATTGCCCTGATTTTATAGGTGTTGAGTGGTGTGTATAACTTTATATATACATGTGTGTATGTGTGATTACTCCAATGTTTGTGTTAATGTTCTGTATATGTGCGTGGTTACGTATTGAATGATATAATGCTTAAGTAATTTTAGATTTACATGGATGATAGATTTGAAAAGGAAAACTAGGTTGCTCTGGAGGAGAGCTTATTTTGCTCTGACGGAATGAATGATAGAACATGTTTGTGGAAAACATTAAAAAATGAAGCAAGTACTTTTACATACCTTGGGCAGTGTTAGGGTATTTTAATTATTTGAGACTTATGCCTGATAAATGTGGTGGTAACCCCCTATCATTCTGCAAGATAGGTGAACTGAATGACTGCCTTATTTAATGTACCTTAGTTAGGCATGAAATTAGAAGCATGCAAATATACTTGCATATCTGAATCTTTTTGACACATTAGGTGCAGGCTGGATTGAAGGAATAGGCCTTTAAACTTTTGTAATCACTAGATCCAGATTTATGACTATAATTTTGTTGTGGAGGAATTTCTCGATATCCCTCTTATTGGCACTCATCTACATCTTATTTTGAAAATGTAGTAAGCTGTTAAAGCCACTTTGAAAGAGTGCTGCAAAGATAGAAGTAATTTAAAGAATACAGGGGAACAGAGTATAGATGAATGTGAGCATATGCACCAAATCCTTGATGAATACCATAATAAAGATAATGCTAAGGCGTATTATACTGCTAACCAGGAGTTTTTCATTTGCAAATGTATGTTAACATCTATTATAATGGATTTTTTTTTCCATTTTTATGATTTGATATGGTCACCTACTCATATTTTCAGCTATTTAGCGCACCTGATTCTAACTTCATGGAAACAGTGTTGAAAGATTTAAATCAGAGCATGAGGGGTATTCCAATTGATTGGAATGTTGAGATATGTAAATCCTACAGTGTTGTATGTCTTTTCTGTTCCAAACATTCTAGTTCTAAATTTCGGAGCTATAAATAATAATTGTCTCAAATTTACATTTTCTGTTTAATGTCCTAATCTATATTAAAGCTTTTACTCATCTCCTTATTCTTGCGCAAAATACATTATTTTCGGTTACCTAATCCATTTTACATACTAATTTTCATCTACATATTTGTTTGGACTTGGACTTGCAAGTCAATATTTGAATTAGGTTGATACATGCTACATTCTTTTTCCAATAACGTACTTCAATAAGTTAACCAAGTTTATAAAAATTGCACCCCTTAGTTGTTTGTTCTATAAATATCTTCCTTCATTGTATTTTTTCATGTTTGTATAAGGACTAATAACCATCTTTTTTATGCTGAAATAGCCATTCGAATATTGTTATTATTCAGAGTCAATATTTCATGTTTTCACCAAATTCATACATTTTTCCTCGGTAGTATAATTTGGGTAAATTATTCTATGGCTGAGATTAAACAGTATCCGATATGCTTGTGTTAGTCAGGTAGTTTTGTCTTTGAGTTGAAGATGTATACTACCATGTTTGTTATGAGAAATTTTAGTAGAGGCTTTGATAGTTTGCAATTATTCTTCAAGCCTTCCTCATAGTTATCTAGATCACAAGCATGTTTTTAGAATAGTCATAGTATAGAATTTTGTATCTGATTTCATGAATAAAATACCGATTTCGGTTGTTGAATTTTGCAGTGTTCTTTGATTCCTCATAGTTATCGATTTTGGTTTTGGGGATGCATCAAGGCGACACTCTACTTCGATTTTGTTAATTTAAATTCTTTAGAGATTGGAGGAGCATGTCAATTTTGATGAGTTCCTCTCCAAAACGAAGGGGTTTTGTATCGCCTTCATTATTCTGACAACAGAATGAAGTTGGAAGGCTTCCTGCATTCAATAAAATATAACAATTCATGTTGCTTTCCGTTGATTGGCTCTGCTTATAACTTTGAAATATAGCCCATGCTTGTTGTTTCAAACGGCAAGTCGTGGCTTGTAGTTTCACAGCACCGTTATGTGGTGCATCTGCACAGTGCATCTGCAACACATAATGGTGCTGCTGCACCACAGCAGTGGTGCTACACACTGACAAACTATCTTACCCTATTTTAGACATCGAGCTAAAAATTTATATATCCTTATAAGCTTCTATTGTTGTATTACCAGGTTATACATGGTAAATCAATATGTTGTGCATTGATTTTTTTTTTTTTGGGTTCTTTCAGACATTTACGTATGATTCAGTGGTTAGTTATTAAATGTCTAATTTTTTTTATCTTGTGCAATTTTTTTAATTGTTGTGCGTAATTAAAGACTTCCGGAGAAGACGATAAGCATGTTTTTGCATTTTCAAATGTTTGAAGTCTTTTTTGTAGTAAGCGAATGGTTTTCTTTTGGTTTGGTAAACTTTGGTATGTAATAGATATGTGCAAACATGGCGTTTGAATATTTTGCAAATTCGAATACTTATTATAATGTGTTGAATTATCATATTTTAATTACATGATTATCTTTTGAATATAACAACAACAACAAAGCCATAAATCCCAAACAAGTTGGGGTTAGCTAGACATGGAACCCAAAAATAAAAAATGAAAAAAAGGAGTTAAAATCTTTCGTATAGGTAAAATAAAGGTTTGAAAAAGACAAAAACAAAGATTAAAAAGTTCAAAAAAAATGGAAACCCTAAGGTTCAGGTACATGGATTGCTAACTTCCATGCACCTCTATCCGAAGCCAGCTCTTCAGATATATTCCAATTTCTTAAGTCTTATTTTACTATATCTTCCCATGTCATTTTAGGTCAACCCCTACCTCTCCTTGGGCCTTCGGCGCGGCCTACAATTCCAAAGCGCACTAGTGCATCGTGCGATCTTCGTTGGAGATGTCCGAACCATCTCAAGCAGTGATGGACTAACTTCTATTCAACAGGTGCAACTCGAAATTTATCCCGAATATCATCATTCCTACTCCGATCTCGTTTGGTATGCCCACAGCTCCAACGTAGCATATGCAACTATGCTACACTTATCTTTTGGACGTGTTGCCTTTTAGTAGGCCAACATTCTGCACCATATAACATCGCCGGCCTGATTGTTGTTCTATATAACTTTCCTTTAAGCTTCTAAGGGATCTTCCTATCATAGAGAATGCCAAATGCAAGTCTCTATTTCACCATCCTGCTTGAATTCTAAAACTAACATCCCTATCAATCTCCCCGTCAAACTGCAACATAAATCCTAAATATCTAAAGGATTCTTTCTTAGGTACTACTTGACCGACCAGGGTGACATCTCCGTCATCCGACCTGACACCGTTGAACTCACACTTCATATACTCCATTTTAGTTCTGCTAATCCTGAAACCCTTCGATTCCAAGGTCTCCCTCCACAACTCCAATTGTGTATTAACCCCTATTCTACTTTCATCAATCAGCACAACATCATCATCAAAAAGCATACACCAAGGAATCTCCGCTTGTATATAATAACATTGATAATAATGATTATCTTTTGAATATGTTCTTATATATTTAGATTTCTATAATATTATTGTATACAGTTATTTTACTATTTAATAACATTGATAATAATGAATATTGTGGGGGTAGATGCAGAGAAAATAATGTAGTATATGCACAACGTTTAAAAAATGCTAAGGAAAAAAGAAATGGTAAAGTACACACGACGTTTAAAAATGTTGACAAAAAGAAATGGAGAGGCATACACAATATTTCATAAATGCTGCAGAAAAGAAACATTGAATTATTAACATATAAAGTACAACATAATCTAAACGCTGTAAATACTAGTGTTTTTACAACATTTCTAAAAGTGTATTTAAAAGTTCAGTCCCTATTACCACATGTCGTTATATGGTGTTCTTAACTCCGCTATTAAAAATTTTTACAACATTTTTCTAAATCATTGTAGATGGATGAAAACACGGAAAAACTCAAATATCCACGTCTCAAGCAAGGCCGGTTTTGGCCCAGTCCAAACGGTGCATGGGCACGGGGCATCAACAATAAAAGGGGCAACATATTTTATCACAGTCATAAACAGACAAAAAGAGGAGAAAAAATAGCGGAGAAAAAATAGCGGAGAAAAAGAAAAAATTCGCAAGTAGCAACGCCATTACACAACATGTATCGATGGAGATAATGGCAAAGAGACAAATCATAAGTGGCATTGGTAAAGACAATACCAAGACAACGTGGCGCATCTGAGACGTAATCCCCATGTTCAATTCAGTAAAAGGTTATGAAAATTTCAAAATGAATACTCTCATTATGATGCTTTATAGCCCAAATGGCATATGGATTAATCGATTTATTGACCAACAACAAAAAGGAAGCATACAGAACGTGCTTACAGATTTGTAGCGTGGTATTATGAATATTCAGAGCTACACTGAATTGCAAAAAACTAGGATATGAATCTTGGTTTCAATTTTCATCAAATGATGTGACCACGCTGATATTCAATTCATAGGTAAGATGACATTTTTTAAACAAAATAGTTGATTAATTAAAATATTTTTCTCGTTGGCCCTTTGCAGCAGGGTATCATCTTTTTAATGTCACACACTTAATGCAATCTCTATTTCTTTTCTTTTTTTATTTCAAAATTTTAATTTTATAAATTGGTAATGAAAATGCCTGTTGATCATTTGATAAATTAGTTATACTTGAGGAGTTGTTCGAATTTCTTTCTAGCGAAAATGATTTAAAATGTTACAGGGAATTATACCCTAGTACCTAAATGGTATTATCTATGTTGAGGTTGATATTTTTATGCCGATGGATTTTCATTAGGTATTTGATTTTGAAAATGGTGATTAACTGGGTTTGTTATACTTAAGTTTGTAACAATTTTTATAATGAAAGGTATAATCTGTTTACTTTATTATGAATTTTAAAGAAGAAAATGGATTTAGCTGAAGACTTTTGAACTTAATTTTTAAGTAAGGGTTGTTGTTTATGCTTAGAGTTACCATTTTTAAAGGTTATTGAAGGTTATCATTTTTGAGCTTTTGGACCAAAATCGAGCTCTTTAAATCCTCCTTTGTTTCCAATGTTAGTTCTAGCTATTAAGCACTTCATCGATAAAAAAATCAAACAACTATTAATTAATTTGGTATTAATCTATAAGTTTATGTTCAAAATAAAGTAAGGTTTTTTCTTATAAATAATAATTCAATTTAATACTTCACGACAATTTTATAGAACAACAGGCATCATTTGAATCGCACTAGGCATTATAAACCTCAAAACCGACTCTGGTCTCAAGTAAGCATGGCTATCTTGCAATCTGCTTAACCCTTAACCAGCTAGCTAAACCAAGTTGTCTATACATAAATGCAAGTGCCGATGAACCTCACAAATATACATTAACTTCATTCGAATCTTTTAATGTATCCAACAGACACATAGGCACATGAGACTTGCTTTTATCGGCAAACAACGCATTACCAAATCAAAAACAGAAGCTAAGCACATGGAGCATGTCTAATAGCTCGTACAATCTACTCATCGCTGACATCTTTAAATCTTTTGAATAACATATACAAACGCAATTTATACCCAACTTTATCGTTCATCTTCATTCTTACTTCTTCCCTATTAATGCCTAAATAATTTGGTACAATTCTAATTGTTTGTTCTATATCGTATATAATAACCCGTTGGGCTTACCTTTATTGGAATGTGTAGTAAAGAGACTACACCATCACCTCATTAAATGGCATGTGAAAAGTGTTGGTTTCAGGATACCAATGCTCTACAAAAGAAGATATAAGATGTTTGTTCTCATTTATATAATGGCGTGGAATGATTGGGAAAAGACCAGACGACTCAATTATATTTCGAAAAATTGTGGCATTGTCTGCAATTTTCCACTCAGCAATCTTATAAGCATGATTAACTACTGTAAATGGCAGTCGTTCCTGATAAACAAACATACATAATATATTTCATATGTTACTAAGTAAAGAAAAAAATTAAAATTGTCAGGTAGTTAGTTTACCATAACTCAATTCTTCCATAAAAAACAAGCTACATGAGTATCATAGTCTATGATAACATCAGTGTACTTTGGACCCTCCTCATTTATTTATTCTCCTTGCTCTGTCATCCCTTCCTCTGTGGGTGCATTGTCTTTGCTTCCATGTTGATTGGTCTCTATATCCTCATCGCTGGATTCACCTTCCCTCTCAGCATCGCCACTGCCACCATCATTATCACCATTACCTCCCTTACCATTGCATTACCTCCCTCACCATCGTAGTCACGATATCTTTCATTGGCAACAACATCCCTAGTGGCACCGTGACTACAACCAACACCACGACCCTCGTCCATATGTTCATGACTCTGTTGTTCAGATCGTTCTCCTTCGGGCATTGCTTCTTGGTCTTCTCTTTGCTTTGTTAATCTCTCTTCCACTCTTTTATATCTTTCCAAAGTAGTCAGTCGTGTCCAAGTCATCTACACAAATGCATAAAAACTTGAGCGTGAAATAAGTTATAACTCATACTAAATTATCAAGTACTTAATAACTAATTCACTACATTACCAAGTTATGAACATGTGATACATGCAATATTATCAAGTACTAAACCATTTGAGTTGCAATATAATAACATACTAGCTCATACTAAATTAACTAACTCAAGTACTGAAATAACCAACTCAAATAAATTATCATATACAAATATATTTAAGCTCTCCTACCACGTGCAAGTGTTGCATGGTGTGATTGCGAACCACACACAAGCTATATGTGGTATATAACAGCCACCACGTAGTTGCTCTGTTTGATTCATACACAAATCACGCTTTCTCTCTACATGACATTAAACATAATCGAGCCTACTTCAACTTAATTCATAAAAAAGAGTCGATCTACTTACTGCCAACGTGAACTTAGTTGTCTACCTGCTGATTCCTGATCAAGCATGAATTTTGGTTGAAGATTTAGGGTTTTCACATTTTTTAGACTGATCGTGGGGCATGAGAAATGTTAAAGTTATGCTAGTGAAAAGTAAATACGATGTGTTGGTGAAAAGTAAATAAGAGTAAAATTGGAATATATGGGGAGAAACTCCATAAAAACAGGGGTATGTACCAAAAATTTTTTGGGGTGGGGGAGCTCATCATAGTAGCAATTTAAATAGAATTTGCCAAAGTCTCGTTGAACGCCATATTCTAAAACACACTTTTTTCCATTATATAAAATAAAATAAAAATCACGGAAAGCTCTGTAGCTTTAAGAAAATTTGAAATTATTTATAGTTTTTGAAATCCGTAAAAGTTTGTGGTGTAATATGCAAATATTTTAGCTTTGTTAGCAGTTCGAACTACAAAACTTCCCAGTTCGAAATACAAAATTTAGAATTTTAAGTGTAACTAATTACCATTTAAACTACAAATATTGGAATATTAACTAAAAGCTGTAAATATTAGAAAAAGTCAAAAATGCTAGATTTTGCACATATTGGTTATCAATTAAGTGCAAATTTGACTTTTAAAAAAACTAAAATGAATTATTGTAAAAATCCTAATGACTGATTGAATCTTGTTTTTGAGAAGGGAAGATCATATGTTTAGTTTGAGAATAAGGGATCTTCTTTGGATCACACTAACAATTTGTAAGCAATTATTTGATTTTACAACTTATCAACACATTTGCTAATTTCAAGTAAATTTTGAAGTTGTTATCATTCGACTCAAATTGTGAAACTTAGTAAACTACTTTTGTTAAGTCTTTGCCAAACATTCTCTCGGTCAATTTATTTCTAAAACACCTATTTATAATGATATTATTAAAGATAATTTAGAGTGACATCTATTCTATTATATAAAGTTTAACAATGGACTTTTTTACCTTCTCTCTATCTACATTCATTCTCACACCAAAGGAAGCTTGCTTAGTAATTTAAGGGATAATTTGGCATTTAGCCACTTACATAATTTTATTTTCTAAATTTATGTTTATATTAGTAAATAAATTAATGATTATTAAGCAAGTGATTTTCATGAATACTCAAATACTCACTATATCATCTACCTTTAAACAAAGACAATATAGAAGAAATTGTTATTTTTTTCTTCTCATGTTCAGCTCAAATCTATTTTATTGTTTATTCCACCTCAAACCTTTTGCTTTTCCCATCCAACAATTTTTGCATTAGAGTCTCTAACATTCCGTTATCTTAATTCTAAACTATTTTAATTAATCACATTACAAACCTGCTCAATTTGTGGTGAACTCCACTCGAAAATTTAACTCAACATTAGAGATCTCAGGTATTAATGGTACCACAAACATTTAATAATCGGACATTCTATCTATATTTAATATATTCTATTATGGGTAAAGCTTAATATTTGACCTTTGGTCTTCTTTTATCGCAGTTAGTTTTAAATGAAATACTATTATCTCCTTAAATCTAAGAAATATTTGCAGTGTTTCATTTCAATCCATTTTTTTCCTTTCACCGCGATCAAACTCAAATGAAATATTAATATCCCTTTAATTCTAAAGGGAAATATCTGTTGTTTTCACCCCTAGTTCCTTTTTTCTACAACAAATCATGTCTAATTTACTTTTGAAAAATAAAAAAATCTCGACGTAAACAATCTTTTGACATCTGTGTCTTTTCATCATGAGATTTAGAGTCAATAAATTCATTTAAAAATAAACAATTAATTTTTCACCATAATTCAAATTTAAAAATTCAATAGTGTATTATAGATGCTATTTTGCAGGTTTATCCTGATTTCCCAAGAGGATTTGATTTTGGTTTAGAGCTCTTCAATCCTACTAAATTTCAGCTGTATAACAAGTAATTCATTTACTGACTGTTCTATTTTGGACAATATTTTACGTTTTAATCGTTGGAACTATTAAAGAGCTATGTAAATATTTGAATTAGCCAGGAATTTTCTAAATAGAATATGTACATTATTTTTGCTCTAGAATCCTACATATGTAATTAAATCCAAAATTTAAGTTATTCGCCAAACTCGTATCTTTTCATCCATGGGGACTAGGACTCCTATCCTCTTTCTATGCTGACTCCCTCTTTAATCTAATTATATGATTCGTCCTCCCAAATTTTGTTTTTTCTTCTCCTCTTCCAAAACATTTGTAACAACCCGGAATTTTGATAATAAGTTAGTTATTTAATTAAATTCTCAAAAATAGGAATTTCTGCAAATGATGGAATTTGACCATGAAACTATAACCATTGCGTTTGTTTCAGAATTCTGGTCAACTTTCATATTTGGAGTTTAGCGAACGGAGTCCGTATGAAAAAGTTACGGATGAAATACGAAAAACAGACGGAAATAAATAAACATAATAAATATAATATATATTACCTTTTATAACTAACCCCCATTGGGGAAATGACACAAAGGCGGTCGACACCCCTTATATAGGTGGTCGACCGCTTTGTTCCTGAAGCGCCCAGTGACACCTAGGTTAAAAGGGTTTAATTATTTATAATATTATATAAACAGACGGATGTTAATTAAAATAAATCAAACGGATCATGGCCAATTCAACTCCTATAAATAAAGGGTAAGGCCTCATTCTTTCCCACACAAATCTGTTGGCAGCAGAAAAGCTCTGCCATTTCCCTTTCTTCAAATAAATTCTAAATCAAAAATAGGTTTATATACAGTCAATCAAATATAAATTCATATAGATTTGAAAGGGATCATCTGATTCGAATGGAAAAGGGTCTAAATTGACATCAAAGCTATTCTTCATTAGGTTCTCCCCTCTTTTCCTATTTTCTTACAAAGCTTCAGATCTGAAAGTATCCCCTTTTTAAGAATAATTGTAGATCTATAAGAATTTGGGAATTGTAGGCCTAAAAGATTATCCATATTTCAGATTTAGATGCTTTCAGGTGAGTGCGAAATTTATATACAATGTTACAATAGCTTAATTATCTCATTTATATTAGATCTTAAATACATGCCTAACGTTTATTAGATCTGTTTATAATATTGTTAAATTTGAAATGATGTCTATCGGATCTTCTTACGAATGTTGACAAAAACCTGAAAGTATAGATTTGTGGTTTTGAATAAAATTATTTGTAGGCTTACTTAACGGTTTAAATTGTTGTCTACAATTATGTAAGAAAATATATTGTGGTTTTTGCAAAACACTGTAGACATGGAAATCAGTCCCATAAAACACTGTTAAGGCATAGTTTTATTCCAAGTCTGTAGTTTCAGTGTTATACGGTAAATTATGTCATCTTGATTAAAAAGATATAAGCTTGTTGTGTTCAATTTTGTTGGGGTTTTAACTTAGTTATTGTAAATATGCCTTTTTTCCTCTTTTAAAATAAAAAAGACATTATTTGAAACCAATAAGAAACATGTCAAATATTGAAAAAGGGAAAAGTTGTGTAGATTCATATATAAGTATAAATATATATATATATATTTGTACATAGTTTACATCAACTATTCCAAAATATACATATATATTTCTCGTGGTTTGAATGTGTTTATTCCAATATTTAGGCATGATTTACAACAATTATAGTTGATGGTCTTTTTGTAAGATCTAGAACCTTATTTCAAGATTGAGTACAAAAAGGAATGTTTAGTTATTAGTTGAACCAAATTATTAAACTTAACGATAATAATAATAATAATAATAATAATAATAATAAAAGAAATTAACTATGTTAACTGCGCCAATATATATATATATATATATATATATATATATATATATATGCGCATTATCCATCCGAATATCTTAAATAATGAAATACATATAATAATGAATGTTTGAATGAATTTCATTTCATGAAATTATACATGTAAATGTAATCCATATTAAATGAATATATTTATGGTGACCGTTGTAATAATTAGTGTAAATGATTGCTATAAATAGGGATATAAATAAATAAATAGCTATTATAACCGACATTGATTGGGCAATATTAATTTAATTAGGAAGTTAAGCCTAATGGTTACGAATTTCTAAATTGGCTAGGATTAATGTTGTAAACCCCAAATAGGTAATTAAATTATAACCACACTAAGACACGAGGTTAAACTCAACTTGTGGTAGAAGTCTGCCCAGAACCGCCGGATAAATCCAGCATCCACAAGTGGTCAGTTTAAGGTGAGGGGTCCAGTGCATATATGTATACACACATACAGCAGGCAATAAATAAATTAGTAATGTCTATTAGGGTACAGAAAATGGATATTATGGGACAAATAATTAAGGATAATTAATGTCTTAGGGAATTATTACCGTTAGGTTCATAAGTGACATTAGTTATAATCCATGGGAATAAATGGTATTTAAAGATTAACTGTTGTCTTAGGAAAATATGATCGTTATGGTCATAAATGGCAATAGCCCTCTGAAACAGAAATAAATGAAATAAAAAGGGATTAATGGGTATTGATTGCCGTTTTAAATACTAAGTCCAACTGGGAAAAGAATTAAAAAAATATCCTAGGTTAAGAAGGGTATAACTTTTCTTATTTATGACAATTAACCTAGAACCTACAAATAAAGGTTAGGATGGGACTTGGTTGGTTATTGATGTAAAATATTATTAAACATAGGAACCCATGATGATAATTAGTTTGTATACGTATGGTATTCCCGCTAAGAGAAACTAGACATGGATAACGCAATAGCGTAGCCTGCTTTGTGATTAAGGTCTTAAGTGGTGAGATCCACATGCACAAAGGTATTAAGTGATCGCGTAGCCCACTCCCATAAATAGAAGCATTAAAAGGATAACTGGGTACGAGTTTGATTATCTTCGCGATTAGTCTGCTTACTTGGATCTTAAGTATCTTGAAACGCGGGGACCACCTGGGATTAGGTCCTCCAGTTAGGGGTCTTAAATGGTGTGCAAATCCTACCTAAACCTGGTGATTATATGTCTAGTATGGTTATTCCACAGGACTACCTATCATACGGGAAATATTAAGCATCTAAGGAGATTATCCAATAAGGTCAGCTTGATGGTACAACAAGATTCCACCAATGGGAAGGTCATAAATGATGAGATATCGTCTAGTTAGTCCTATTGGTATTAAGCGATGAGATGCCATCTCTCAACTTATGTGGGGAATTTGTTTATATGCGTGAATGATAGAAGCCTTAACTAGTAGGGCCTTGTAGCTAGTTTCCTCTAGTTTATAATAACATTGAGTAAATCATTGAGAGGTATTAAATGACCAATAGGTCCCCCTAGGGTCTTAAGTGATCGAGGGAATCCACCCTATCTATCATCCGAAAGCGAGGCGTTAACTGGCTAAGTATACATACATGAGTAAATAAACTTCGTAGTTAGGAGTTCACTTCTCGGTTTAATAATGAGTTAATGATGATATAAGGCTTCATTAATGAATGCATAAACGTTCTATCTCGGTATCGATATTATTGGAAATACTACCTCGGGAAGGACAGTCAAAGTCGTGCATAAATGTTTACAAGGTTAGGTTAGAATTACTAGCCTTGGTAGGCATATATCTTAGGTTGAACCAAACGAGATTGATATGGTAAATTACTTTTAAAATGGTAGTTACTTGAATTAATACTAGTGTATTCTATTTTGTTTCCACTATGAGTAATTTTATCGTACTCTGATTATGCTCGTGCTCATTTATTTGTAGGTACAAGATTTATATGCTCCATGCTTGGATGTGTTCGAGTTTCGATTTTTATCAAAATTTGGGCTCATAAAATTGTGGGTTGTTACATTTGGTATCAGAGCCTAGGTTAGACGATCAGAGGAATTAATTAAATTAGCACTCATGAGAGAACATAATTCAATTTTCTTTTCTATTTTTCTTCGTCTTTCTTGTTGGATCTAGATTAACCCTAGAGGGGGGTAAATAGGGTTTATCATAGTTTTTAACTGAATCAAAAATCTAACGAGATATATAATAATAAACATATCACAGAATATAGCAGAAACAGAAATGCAGAAAATAAATCACACACAGATATACCCAGCTTTGGCAAAACCCTGCCTACTGCTGCATTCCTAAGGTTTCTACTAGGTGATAGAACAGATCCAGCATACAAGACCATGTACACTCACAAACCATGCTCCTATTCTAACCCTACGCTCAAAACCCTAGACTGACCGATACCCCTTGATCAGATTTCCCCTGATTACGACCCCGTAACCAGTAACCCAGATTTTACAGACTCTGTCAACTGTCAGTCAACACCCTGACTGAATCAACCTAGTATTTTACAGACACTAGAAACTGTTTGCTTGTTTACAAAGAAGACAGAATTAAAAAAATACAAAAAAAAAACCCTAGGATTTAAAGTAAAAGGGTCATCCCCTTTTCAATTAAAAGGTTGGCCGGCCAATTTGTAAATGTTGCTTCCACATTTGTTTTCCCCGGTCCCCTTTGTTCTGTGGAAAGAGAAATGACGGCTGCTCCTAGGGTTTATGAAATCGTCCCCAAATCAAATCGATGAAATGATAAAATGCTCTGGATGTTGATCTCAGAAGGCTCGAGTGCGTTGTTGCCTGTTCTACGATTGATTTTGGCCTGGAACAGAGATGATCGAAAATCCCGTTTAAATTGTGAGTTTTCTAATTTAATTCTATTCTGCCTATTTTGATGCTTGTGGTTTTTGATATATATATATGCCAGTGATGATGAGGTGTTATGTATAGGGTATAGAAACCCTACGATTAAACTCTGATTTCGTATATGTCTCGATCTGATAATTTGTGGTTTCCCCTTTTTGAAATTCTCGATTGAATTAATTCAGGAAAATGAATTGCACCCCTTTTGACCTTTGCGAGATATCTGAATGGATTTCTAAAAGTATATCGATTAAAAACTGGAAACATTTTGAGAATTAAACCTGTGGTCCCCCTTGAATATGACTGAATTTTTGTTGCCATAAATAAATCCTTGCGTGAATGATTCTTTGATCTTGCCAAACATAAAACTGTGTTTTTGTCCTTGAATAAATTCTTGTGTCAAAAATGCTTCTGTCCATTTCTGAAATATAAAAATTGCCAAATATTATTTACTGTTTTGTTTTCTCGAAATGAACTCGAATTAGAAGTTGTGGCCCTTTGATGGAATTCTGCATTCCTGAAATCATGCATGTGATTTTGTAATTTTCTGTAGATCAATTTACTTCTTTTCTTGCCAAAAAATTGACCACTGAATTACTGCATTTCAATATACAATTTCAGGAAACTTTGCATTGATATCATCCCAAATGAAAATCCTTTAAAAAATATGCTCGCATTTGTTTGCATCCATTTTCCTGTGTGATGAGTACTACAAGCTATCTTCATATATTCATGTTGCTGATTTGTGCCTTGCCTGTGTGGACTGTGATGTACTCGACTCAAATTGTCTGCATCATTCATCCATGCTGGTTTGTATTTGTTATGTTGTTGCTTTTGCCATGTATGCTCACTGTTTTGAATATGATCTGAAAATGCACTTTTACTTGCTTGTTTGAGAACTAGAGGAATTTCTGACCATTTTATTTTGCTTCATGAACACTGAGTTCTGTAAACCTGCATATAATTGTGCACTTTTGCACCAAACATGTTAGTCACTATGTCATTTGCTTCAGCAATGAACAACTCATGCTATTGCACTTGTCTTTGCTTGTGTTCAACTAGTTTTCCATACTGGATATTCACTTGCATTTGCATGATTTTGCATTGATGCTGTACCATCTTTTGTTTGCTTCTATACATGCTGCACTTGAACTCTTGGCTACACCATTCTTCTTGTCCACCATGATCACCATGCACTTGTACATTTGCATGTACTGCAACATGTATTGATTTTGTTTGTTCACTGAAACTCCCATTCACCATTCATGCATGTTGTTATGTATGTTCACCATTCTTTGTTGCGTGATCACTAGGACATATTTGAGCTTGCACCAGTTTTATGTTGGCCAGTATACTTGAGTTGATCATGCATGCAAATATAGTTGATCTGCCATGTTGCTTTGTGAGATGGCTCGGACATTTTTCAATTTTCTACTTGCACTATTTTGTATTTGAGATGAATCATGGCTCGACCATTTTGGCTTTCAAAGTTTGACATTTTGACTTTATACATGGCTTTGCACTGTGTCGAGTTGGTTCACGTGGCTGCTCCACAGTCACACACTGATCGGCGAGGCAGTGCACACATGTATATCTATACACGTGTGTATATGCAGTCTATCAGAAAATTTCCTGTCTATTTACATATACAAACTGTCTGCCTAGACGCAGATGAATCAGATCAAGTCATGAAAAATGATGAGAAACACACCAAAAATCTGAGGAAAATAAATTTTTAAAAATAAAATTTATATTCGCATATATACAGTTTTGTTTCTATTGCAGTGTACTGTGTGTGTCTGTTTCATGTGACAGGTATGAAGACTGGACTGACTGAAGAATGCTGTCAAGACAAAAGATGAAAGACAGAAGACAGTGAAAATAACAGTGTGTGTAACAATGAAAGTGTCTGTATTTGAGTCTTTGAATGAATAAATGAAAATGTATATAAACTGACTGACTGAGTGTGAGGAATTGTATATGAAAATAAAAGTGAATTGAAATGTATGCATGTTCAAGTAGTGGAGTATAAAAAAAATTGTACTGTTTGAAATTGAAATAAAATATTCTATTTAAATAAAATATTGTGTGAATATTTAAATTTCTGTATAATTTTATTTTATTTAAACAACAATATTATATTCCTGTCTTTGATGTATATATAGAACAGTACAATAACAAACACATTTCAAATAATAAATATTTGGTTGTTATCATCAAACAAAAAATCATATAATTGTGTATACAATACCGTTATATACAACAATCTCCCCCTTTTGATGATGATAGACAAATAAAAGATTTTAAGCACAATAAATGTGTTTGACAGTGAAAATAGAACTCCCCCTATTTATCAGCTCCACCTACAACATAAACTCCCCCTATAACTGTGCATGAGTGAAAAATGAAAATTGAATGAATTTTCAAAATTATAAATATTAATAAAATATTCACTCATAAATCAAAATCTCAACCCATTCTCCCCCATTTGTCATCATCAAAAGGATACAGAATTTAAAATACAGATGAAAAATGACTAAAAAATATAATTTAAGCATAAGAGGAAGAACAATCATCATAAATCTCAATCAGTCAAACAAAAATCATAATAAACTGAGAACAGGTGGCATATTTCACATTGTAGAAAATGACGGCTTTACGATGAATTTATAAAAATGGAGAGAGTTTCAAAAATATATATTTCCAATTATTTTCAAAAGGAACTCAAAAACAGCGATGGATTGGGACTATAATTATAGATTCAATTTAAGTAACAAAATCGAATAATCTCAAATCCCAATAGCTATCAATCAATAAATCATAATACTTCATAAAATATTAACATATTTCACAAAAGAATATGGATTGATAGGCTGGTTTTTATACTCAGAGGAGAATTTCAGATTTATTTCAATTTATAGCACATTTTTCCTTTTATTTTATTTAAGAGCACACTGACCATGCGTAACCAGAGCTTGGATTTTTAAATGAGGTCAGTCGCAGCTTAAATTATAAGTTGTCTCATAACCATGCTTAACCAGAGATTGGATTTTTAAATGAGATTAGAGATACACTTATGTATTAATTATATATATTTATCGTTTTCAGCTTTAAAAGGAAAAACTCCTCGGTATATGAAACAAATATGGATGATAGAAATGGTGGTAGGTACAAAGATGGTTTGTGAAATAAATTTCTGAATTAATCATATTATGAAATATGCTCGACTGTACTGGGATTATTGAAAATTTTCAATTATCTGAATAATAATATAGTCCCATTTCTATCACAAATAATTTCCATTGTTTAATCAAAAAGACTTTTTTTAAAAGAAAAATATTAACTCTCCACATTAATATAAAATCATGATGGATGGCAGAAAGATGATAGAAAAAGAAGATGGGCTTGAAATAATTGCCAATTCAAAGATATTATAATAAATGTTCAACCATCATGAAAATCCGAATAAAATCTCCTCTTGTTGTGAAATATACTGCAGTCACAATTCATCACAATTTCATAATCTGATAATAATTTTGATGAATTATAAATATAGTTCAATTTGGACATTGATTTCAATTTCTGAATGAATAATCAATAAATAATTTTAAAATTGAAAATCAATTACAAGAGGGATATTAAGATCTATACAAGACATGGGGATTAAACAAAAAATATATACATGATGAGAATAAACAAATCAGCACTTCTACACTGATATCACTTGATGTCTATATTAATGAGGATTGTAACAAGACACAGAATACAAGCAAGGATATCACATATAAAAGAAATTTAGTTACATGGCCCAAGCAAACAACTCAACAGATTAAAACATATATCAGAGCAGCAGACCGATTAAAGCAACCAGTTATCTGAAGCAGTATCAGAGTAGCACTGAAATCAATATCACAGCAGACTTGTCAGAGGATGGTCACATAAGATCATTCATGATCCAAGATTAGAAATACCGTTTATTTGAAATCATTTGAGGAATATGAAAAACTCTAGATTCAATGAATCGATCACACCAAATTATTAGTTTCACATTCAAGATATGTGTGTGATTCAGTAAATCAATAATTTCAAATGATTTTAAATAAACAAATATTTAATCAGAACATCATGAAATAACAGTGAGATCTAAGACCGGATTTTCAAAGAATTCTTCATAAGAATTTCTGACAAGTTCAAGAGTAATTTCAAATCATATACATCAAGTTTGAGAGGTATTCATGATTTAAAAATAATTTATTTGAAATCACTTGAATCAATGTTAAGTTTGAGATATAATGAATTATTCACACAAGGTTGATAATTTCAAATTTAGGAGGTGTGTGAAACTCAAAATATCAAGAAATTCAGATGATTTCAAATAAACAAATTTCAACCATACTGATCATGAAAAAGAATTTCAAGATGTATCACTGAGATTCAAGACAAATCAAAAATTATCCAAGCCAATCCGAAAACCAATGAAACTATCACGACTGAGAAATAATAATGTGCTGTAATGAGTATAAATTTTCAAGCCTTTCAAAAATGAATTAGAAGAACTTTAGAACAGCAGAGATGTGTGAAATTTCAATTGTTTTTCAGATCTTCAAAAAAATTTAGAATTCATATTAATAGTCTATAAGATATAACAAGAATACGTCAACACTGTTAGGAATTCAGAGAAACAAAAAGCAAACTTCAAAACAATTGCAGGGATTTACAGGATTAAGTTCAAGATCTGGAAAAGATTAAAAACATTAGAGTTTTATTCAAGAGAACCAAATTTCCAGGCAAAAACATGACTTCTGCAATTGGAAGTTAATGAATCCCATAAAGAAATAAAATATGGCAAAGATAAATCAACAAAAAAAAACTAAAGAAAAATAGAAGGGGTAAAGGAAGGAATAAACACACAAAAAAAAAGCAGAAAGAATATACAAAGGTCAGTTTAGAGATCATACCAGAATCCAATGTAAAATAGAATCTCTAACTCAACAGACTAGGCTAAGGAATATATATCAATTATCCTTGAAATGTGGAATGATCTTTGATTCTTCTTAGAAAGTCGTTCCTCAGCCAACCTTCGGTACCTAAGTATTTTGGTAATCAAGTGGTCTGACAAAAACTGTAAAACCACTCATAGTTGTGTGTCGAACTTTTGGTACCCAAACCTGTTTGTATAACGAACCATTCGAATCCATCTTTGTACCTTTGGGAACCCAAATCTGTTTGAATTTAACAAAAACACGTATTATTGTCTTTTTAGATCCAAGATTGTTTAAATGGTTTGTTATAGAACACATACTCATTTCGTTAATGATTTGAAAACCCTTTGGAATTATCAGAGTTAACATTTCCAAAGCTATTCTTTTCAAAGGAGTTTGAAGGATTTTTTAAATCATTTGAATTTCGTTTTTCAAAACAATATACTCTCCTAATGCCAAGACTACGTTTATTTCCAACAGAAAATTGGTTTTTCAACAACATATCCAAAGATTTTTCATCATTTGAAAATTTAGACAAAATTGTTTTAAGTTGTTGAATTTCAGTTTTAGGATCACCGTTTTCTTTAATTAAATCAGAACAACGATTTTTAGTGATCTTACATCTTTCAAACTCAGATTTCAAAACCAAATTTTCATCATTAAGCAATTTGATTTTGGTTTGGGACTTAGCCATTTCAAAATCAAAATATTTTCGACTTTCAGATTCAAGTTTCTTCAAATTTTCAATTTCGATTTCAAGCTCTTTCAAAATTAGATCTATTTTCAACAAACTGTCATTTTCATCAATTTCATATTTGGAATTTTTGGTAGCCTTAAAATTTATAAATTCCTTTTGTAAACAATTGTTAGCATCTTTTAGCACAATCTCGTTATCTTTTAAAATTAGAATTTATTCTTCAAGCCTTTGAATGTTATTATTGAGATGAACGGGATCAGTTTTTAATTTCAAACAATTTTCACAATTAGAATTTTCAAATTTCACAACATTTTCATGTTTTAATTCCAAACAATGAATTTTGCTTGTCAACTCACGATTTTCAGTTTTCAAGGATTTATTTTTAGAATGGAGTTTGTCAATAGATTTAGTTAAATCCACGCACATATAAACTAAATCTTCATATGAGAAATTTTCTGTTTCAGCATCTGTTGATTCTCCATTATCTGGTCCTTCTGAATTTTCATTTGTAAATCCTGTTAAACAGAGCTCAGAATCTGAGTTGACTTTTTCGGGTTTTGAGCTACCATTGTCAGATCTTCCATACTTCATATTGAGAGTATCCCAGATTTCCTATGCAGATAAACAATGGCAGATAAGATTAAATTGTTCAGTACTAAGATAATCAAATATAATTTTCATAGCACGAGTATTGAAAGTAATATCTACACTATCAAATCCATTGATAACAACATCCCAACATTTAATATTAACATATTTTAAATAAAATTCCATTTTGGATTTCTAGTTTAAAAAAATCTGTTTTAGTGAAAATAGTTGGAGATGAACTGGATTGGCTCTCTATCGACTAACAACTAGGAATCACCATTGCTCTAGAGTTAACAGAATACCTTCTCTGATACCAATTGTTGGATCTAGATTAACCCTAGAGGGGGGTGAACAGGGTTTATCACAGTTTTTAACTGAATAAAAAATCTAACGGGATATATAATAATAAATATAGCAGAAACAGAAATGCATAAAATAAATCACACACAGATATACCCAGCTTCGGCAAAACCCTGCCTACTGCTGCATCCCTAAGGTTTCCACTAGGTGATAGAACAGATCCAGCATACAAGTCCATGTACACTCGCAAACCCTGCTTCTATTCTAACCCTACGCTCAAAACCTTAGACTGACCGATATCCCCTCGATTAGATTTCCCCTGATTACGACCCCGTAACCAGTAACCCAGATTTTACAGACTCAGTCAACTGTCAGTCAACACCCTGACTGGATCACCCTAGTATTTTACAGACACTAGAAACTGTTTGTTTGTTTAAAAAGAAGACAGAATTAAAAAAATAGAAAAATCAAAATCAAAAATTAAAACCCTAGGATTTAAAGTAAAAGGGTCATCCCCTTTTCAATTAAAAGGTTGGTTGGCCCATTTGTAAATGTTGCATCCACATTTGTTTTCCCCGATCCCCTTTGTTCTATGGAAAGAGAAATGGCGGCTGCTCCTAGGGTTTTTGAAATCATCCCCAAATCAAATCGATGAAGTGATAAAATTCTCTGGATGTTGATCTAAGTAGGCTCGAGTGCGTTGTTTCCTATTCTTCGATTGATTTTGGTCTGGAACAGAGATGACCGAAAACCCCGTTTGAATTGTAAGTTTTCTAATTTAAATCTATTCTGCCTATTTTGATGCTTGTGGTTTTCGATTTATATATGCCAGTGATGATGAGGTGTTATGTATAGGGTATAGAAACCCAACGATTAAATTCTGATTTCGTATATGTCTCAATCTGATAATTTGTGGTTTCCCCGTTTTGAAATTCTTGATTGAATTAATTCAGGTAAGTGAAATGCACCCCTTACGACCTTTGCGAGATATCTAAATGGATTTCTAAAAGTATATCGATCAAAAACTGGAAACATTCTGAGAATTAAACCTGTAGTCCCCTGTGAATATGATTGAATTTTTTTTGCAATAAATAAATCCTTGCGTGAATGATTCTTTGATCTTGCCAAACATAAAACTATGTTTTTGTCCATGAATAAATTCTTGTGTCAAAAATGCTTCTGTCCATTTCTGAAATACAAAACTTGCCAAATATTATTTACCGATTTGTTTTTGGGAAATGAACTCGAATTAGATGTTGTGGCCCCTTGATGGAATTCTGCATTCCTGAAATCTTGCATGTGATTTTGTAATTTTCTGGAGATCAATTAACTTCTTTTCTTGCCAAAAAATTGACTACTGAATTACTGCATTTCAATATACAATTTCAGGAAACTTTGCATTGATATCATCCTAATTGCAAATCCTTTAAAAAAACATGCTCGCATTTGTTTGCATCCATTTTCCTATGTGATGATTACTTCAAGCTATCTTCATATATTTATGTTGCTGATTTGTGCCTTGCCTGTGTGGACAGTGATGTGCTCGACTCAAATTGTTTGCATCATTCATCCATGCTGGTTTGTATTTGTTATGTTGTTGCTTGTGCCATGTATGCTCACTGTTTCGAATATGATCTAAAAATGCACTTTTACTTTCTTATTTGAGAACTAGAGGAATTTCTGACCATTTTGTTTAGCTCCATGAACTTTGAGTTCTGTAAACCTGCATATACTTGTGCACTTTTGCACCGAACATGTTAGTCACTATGTCATTTGCTTCAGCAATGAACAGCTCATGCTGTTGCACTTGTCCTTGCTTGTGTTCAACCAGTTTTCCATACTTTATATTCACTTGCATTTGCATGATTTTGCGTTGATGTTGTACCATCTTTTGTTTGCTTCTATACATGCTGCACTTGAACTCTTGGCTACACCATTTTTCTTGTCCACCATGATCACCATGCACTTGTACATTTGCATGTACTGTAACATGTATTGATTTTGTTTGTTCACTGAAATTCCCATTCACCATTCATGCATGTTATTATGTATGTTCACCATTCTTTGTTGCGTGATCACTAGGACATATTTGAGCTTGCACCAGTTTTATGTTGGCCAATATACTTGAGTTGATCATGCATGCAAATATAGTTGATCTGCTATGTTGCTTTGTGAGATGGCTCATGGCTCGACCATTTTGGCTTTCAAAGTTTGACTTTTTGACATTATACATGGCTTTGCACTGTGTCGAGTTGGTTCACGTGGCTGTTCCATAGTCGCACACTGATCGGTGAGGCAGTGCACACATGTATATCTATACACCTGTGTATATGCAGTCGATCAGAAAATTTCCTGTCCATTTACATATACAAACTATCTGCCTAGACGCAGATGAATCAGATCAAATCATGAAAAATGATGAGAAACACACCAGAAATCTGAGGGAAATAAAATTTATATTCGCATATATACAGTTTTGTTTCTATTGCAGTGTACTGTGTGTGTCTGTTTCATGTGACATGTATGAAGACTGGACTGACTGAAGAATGCTGTGAAGACAAAAGATGAAAGACAGAAGACAGTGAAAATAATAGTGTGTGTAACAATGAAAGTGTCTGTATTTGAGTCTTTGAATGAATAAATGAAAATGTATGTAAACTGACTGACTGAGTGTGAGGAATTGTATATGAAAATAAAAGTGAATTGAAATATATGCATGTTCAAGTAGTGAAGTTTAAAAAAAATTGTACTGTTTGAAATTGAAATAAAATATTCTATTTAAATAAAATACTGTGTGAATATTTAAATTTCTGTACAGTTGTATTTTATTTAAACAACAATATTATATTCCTGTCTTTGATGTATATATAGAACAGTACAGTTACAAACACATTTCAAATAATAAATATTTGGTTGTTATTATCAAACAAAAAATCATATAATTGTGTATACAACACCGTTATATACAACATTTCTTAGTCGACTTTAAACTTATTTCGACGGTGAATTAATCATTGGCCTATTTATATATAGAATAAGTCTTGAGCGACTAAGAGTTGAAATACGTTGAACTCACGTTTTTGGCCAATCCTATCTTACCCTCACACTATGTTGCTGATTTCGTCGTGAAGAGCATGAGGATGACAAATGGTGGGTTCCATTGATTCAAGTTTGAAGACTGGACAGAAATCTAGCTACAATTGAGATAGTCGCAATTTCTAGTTTTTGGTTTCGTTTGCTAGCTCCATACAAACACCTTCCTTGGTCTAAAATGTAAAATTCATGTTAATATGTCATATCCATTCGGAAATATAATTTTAAAGTATACCCATTCATTACTTCATTAAATTTTTGGATATTCCTTTATTCAAAATATTCATTTGAGTTCTTGCCCTTGTATCTGAGGGAATTTTATTTTTAAAATTATTTAGAAAAATAAAATGGATTTCGAAAGCTTTGAAATTACAGTTTCATAAAATGGTTTTATAAAGACATAGTTTATAAAGATATGATTTTAAAATTTTAATCTATTCATGTTTCAGAATCGTTGGGCTTTGTGAGATTTTAATAAATATAATCCAATTGGTAGAAAGAAGGGAATTGGAGATGACAAGGAATATGCCAATAAAACCTGAAGATAATTAATATCCATTCCTTGTGATTTTTAGTATCCCTCTTTTTATATATATATATATATATTGGATAAATTATTGAAATTATCATAATTAAAACTTGAGATTTTAAAGTTCCGACATGTTTGAACATGAAAATGTTTTTCAGTTCGTAGTATAAACTAGAGTATAAATAATAATAATTATTATAATTATAATAAATTGGATTTATAAATACAAAACCATTAGTTTATAATAAATTCCATTTTTGAAAAGTTTTCGACTTTCCTTTGAAAAAGCCAAGGAAAATCCTTCATCTGAATTTTTAGGGTATTTGATTTCTAATCGTTTAATTTGTTTGTTAGATAGGTGAGGAGGAAATTCGTTTTAATTCAATCACGGGTTTCTAGCTGAATTATTTAGGAATTTTTTCGTTCATTTTGTGGTCGTAGCAACGTTGTTGAGACTACTTTAAATCCTTGAAGTTGGTTCAGAGTTTTGACTGCAGTCTATGGTATCGTCGTGATGAGGATAATTTTTTTCGGATCGCGTCAAATGTTAAAGATGACGCGGGACGATTATTTTAATCCATCCTAATAAGGTCAAGATTCAGCCTTTGCCCAAAACCCAATTGACGTTTGACCGTTTAACTTCATACCTAGAGTGGTGTTCATGAGTTTTGGTACAACTTGGACCTAGGACTCAACCGTAAAAGTTGCGTCCTAATCACCCCCTTAACTTCTTTCTTTCATCCTTCCTTCCTCATCTAGCTGAACCATATTCTTATCCTTCTTCTCTTTCTTTGTTTTTGCCTCACATCCTCTTTTTCTGTCCTAGTTGTGCATTAGATCTCGTCACATTAATACTCCAAGATCTAATCCAATTTCTTCTCTTCGACCATTTCTTAGTCCATAACACCTAATTGCGCTATCTGATCTTACTCGCACCATTTAAGTCTCACCCTTAGGGAGAGACCATTTGGTTGGATCGGAATGAGCAAAAAGGTCTCACCGCTTTAAGGCTAAGAAATTTTTTCATGGTAGTTGGACTTGCACCAGGCCTTTGCTTCGAGATCTTTGTCTAGGACTGTTGTTTGTGCTGCATCTGCCTTTGTTATATCTTATTAGAATATATTTCAATGAAGGCGATAATCATTTCAAAGATGGAGATTAAGCTGTCTTTGGATGGTTTTTTGAGGAGAAACTCGATGAGATTCTAAAGGCATCTATGTTTTAAGCGGACTTGAATGATCTATTGTTTGACCGGTCTTGGAGATTTTGCAGCCAATCTCCTTCTCTTTTATGTTGGTTTTTGAATTCGGGGATCTATGTCAAAACTACCCATGTTGATGTGTGACCAATTTGGCACATTATTCCTTAGATGGAAAGTTTATACCAGATTTTGTTACTACCAAATATCAACGATGAAGTAAGCTGGCGGTGAAGGGGTGTCGGATGACCGAAAGCTCGCAGAAGGCTCAATAGAAAGTGGGGCCAAATACTAAGAAGGGAAAGAGCAGGAAGGAATAATCCGAATAGTGGAATCAACCGAAAATCTTTCCCTCTCCGAAGGGAAGAGATCGTAAGGTACTATGGGATGTAACTGACAGGATCTCTCTGCCAGGGTCAATCCAACAAGATCCTTCCGACGGTATCGGCTCGACGAAAGACTCCATGTAAGGAGCCACCCTAATCCAAAACCAAGAAAGCCAAAAGCAATAAAATCGTCAAATGAAGCTCAAAAGAATCTTCGGAAATGGTTCACTTAAATACCGAAACACCTAAAGGCGAGAACATCGACGGTACTAAACCAATGGAACGTGAGGACCCCTTGAACTTACTTCCGAAGCATCTACTACACAAATACCGAAAGGCCACATCCGCGAATAAACGAAAGTGGCACCAGAAACCACCCTCCAAGAATACATGCTACAACAAAGGCCCTACTGGAGGGTAACCAAGACCCAAGAAGGGATACAGGCTACCCGTGCTAGACAACCTAGTACCGAAACCCGCGACAGTTTCAAACCGGCAGTTATCAACATACACCATGAAGTCAATCCCCTATAAGTAATCACAATAAAGCCAAAAGCCAACATCCGAAAGATTATGTCCGTAAGCCTACTTTCAGGAGCTGCTTTCAATAATTTGAGTATTATCTAAAAGACCATGACCAATGCAGCAAAGGTGGCCGAAGGTCAAGCACCTAAAACCAAGAATAAAGCTACCTGCAATGACCCCTACAGGCCTAATAGCCCATCAACGGAAGGAGCCTTAAACCACTATAAATAAGGCTTTAGGGGTCACATTTAGGGGATCAAATTTCTTTTCTCCTTAACACTTGTAATCTTAAAATTATCTTAGCAATAAGATCAATGGAGGGATCCTCCCGATGACATTCGTGTACTCTCAGTGAAAATTGAATAAAAACGAGTCTATTACGAGAAAATTGCTCTGTAAGTGTGTATTGTCATTTTCTGATTATCACTATTGCTGTTTACTATGCCTTTTTCAGATAAAGCCTGGATTTCCACCTCGACACATCTTCGAATAGTAAAAAACATGCTTCACCCCCAAAGTTCAAATCCATTCTGATCACCCTTGACAAACTCATACCTCTCCGACTCAACATCTAGGGAAGTAACCTGACTTAACCCATAAAGTAACCAATTTGCCATTTCCTCCTTTAGATCCGCCCCAGTCGACACATTTTCGGTGTTGACAAGAAATATCGTTAACATTCTGGCGCTAAAAGGAGGGCCTGAACCTCCGATCCCTTTGGTTAACCCCATCACATATCAACCTTAGTTGTTCTGTCCCGAATGGGACTAAACCATGAAGAGGCGAACATTATGGATAAAAAACCTCCACTAGTTACCGACAGACTTCCCATGATTGGGGCAAGTATTAATGAGCCATGGGCGATCGAAAGGTTCAAATTAGAAACCCTTCATATCCAAGAAAAAGAGAAGGACGTAGAACCTTATGACCCTGATCAATGGGGCATTAACCCCTTCCACATAGGACCAACTATGATTTTTTTCCTTTTACCAACCCTCGACGGAGAGATACAACTCCTTTCTCCTCACCAAAGAAGCCATCCTCACTAAGGATAGAGAGAGCATATTCGAACAAAGCGTTAGAAAAACTCCTATCCCTCTGGCCGATAAAAAGTCTGAAAGAGATATACCCCCATGTCGAAAGGCAGTAAAAAGGAAGTGTCGAGATAAGGAAGAAATGACAAAATTGAGTAGCAAAAAGGCCAAGATGCAGCAGCGGAAGAAGAATTTCGAGACAAGGTTACAAAAGGGTTATAAGCTCACTATATCAATTGAGGGCATCTATTTCCTAACCAGGCATGAGTTAAACTTTTGGTCGTCGCCCAAGAAGAAATCCAAGAACGAAGCTAAGAGAGAAGGATCATATTGCTACTACCATATGGTAAACGGACACGAAACAAACCACTGCAGAGTTCTGGAGGGGATGATCATCAAATTCTTAAACCAAGGAAAATTACAAAGTTATGTAAAGAAAGCGTAGGAGATCACGTCATTGAGACCCTCTTGAAACAGTAAGAAAAGGATTACCCCCCCCCCTCTCCCGCAGCTGTAAAGGAGAGAAACTCTACAAACAAAATGACCAAGGAAGGGTCAAGTCACAAATGGATAAAGAGAAGAAAAACCCTTGCCAACACTAAATTATCCCAGGCAAGGCATCCCCCGGAGGGTGATGGTGTGTTAGTCTTTCTCCATTCCCAAATCAGAGGAGGCAGGGTTAAAGCATCGAAAGCATAAGCCGTCGTTTCACACCAGAAATGGTTGTGGCGGTGCATCTAAAATTAGCACGCCCTGCCTCTGCTCGTAGAAGAGTACGCCCTATCTCTGCTAGAACTAAGCACGTCCTACCTTTGCCCGCAGAAGAGCACGTCCTACCTCTGCTTATGTTCCGCGCTACCCGTAGAAGGGAACACAAACCCCTATCATCGCCTACGATGGTCAGGATAGGGCACCCCTTGGAGGGGGTGGCATGTAAGCCTCTATTAGTGCCTACGATGGCCGGTATAGAGCATCAAAAGAGTAAACCTTAGTTCTGTGCCTATGAGGGCCCTGTCTAAATTTCTAAGCACTTATCATCGCCTATGATGGTTAGGACAAGGCACCTCCTGGAGGGAGGTCGGTTAAGTCTTTGGGCCCTGCTTGTGGATAAGTTAGCCAAGCGCTCCGGACGCACAGGCCCAGAGAGTGGCCAACAAAGCACATACATCCTCTGCTTTGACATCAAAAGCCCAAAGGGAGGCTCAAGAAGCATGTACAACCTCTTCTTTCCAAATCAAATCTGAAGGGGATACTTATTTCATTAATATCAGAAAGGTTCTGGTCCACTATTATTACCACCCGAATCTGGGTCGATTCGGCGTTTCTCAAATACCGAAGGAGGTTCCGGTCTACTATTATTAACACCGGAATCTAGGTCGATTCGACGTTTCTCAAATACCGGGAAAGGTTCCGGTCTACTATTATTAACACCCGAATCTGGGTTGATTTGGGGTTTCTCAAATACCAGAGGAGCCTCCGATCTACTATTATTAACACCCAAATCTGGGTTGATTCGGTGCTTCACAGATGCCGGAGGAGGTCCCGGTCTACTACTATCGATACCCAAATCCGGATCGATTCGGCTCTACACAAGTGCAAGAGGGGATGCAAGCCTTCTACATATTGACATCTGAATCTGGTTTGAAGAAACCCTTTGTAGGTATTGGAAGAATATTCTGACTGTCAGGATGGATGACCCGAAGACCTCCAAGGTATTTATCTCAAATCGAAACAACCATAGGTCCGCCCAAAAAAGAGGATCCACAAAATTCAGAAGTTGACGAAAAGCTCATTGTTAGAAACAAGGCTAGATAATTTTTTTTGTATTTTCTCGTACTCAAAGAAAACCTCTTAGATCATTCATCATACAAACAATTTTCACTCATGTTTCGGACCAACAGTTATTTACATACTAAACATTGTCAATACACAAATTTATTCACCAAAAGATTACATCCTCAATACCCTTATTATGAGTAAAATAATGTGTCACCATTACAAAATATCATTGAAAATCTGGGCCTTCTCCATCCTCGGGTAAAGGAGGGTCGATGGCATGACAAAGTGCAATGCCTAGTAGCTTGTTAAGTCTTTGAACTTTCCTACTTGTCTCGCCTAAGTGATTAGAATATTTATTCTAGAACTTCAAAGCTCTGTTGTAAGCCCTACACATTGCCCGGAGAGACTTATTTTCCTTTTCCAATTCAAAAATGCTTATACGCAAATCATGGTTTTCTTCTTGCAAATGTCTGATTTGGTCAACATATCTGATGACACGGTCGTGAGAATCCTTGATTAACTTAGTATCATAGATTCATTTCATCTCGGCCACCACTCTTTTACGCCACTCAGAAATAATTGTTTCCTTTAACCTCGGAGGAGGGTTATTCAAGTAATAACACTTCTAGAGAGTGAAAGCTTTACGAGCTGTCGCAATGCTAGGGGACGAAGACCCCGTCATTATAAGGATATTCTCAAAACAGTGTTCCCACGTCTCACACTTTGTAGTAGCATTGTTTAAACGGGTATGAACCAGAAACATGAGAGGACCCCAGGGAGAACATGCGTTTCTTTCTAGCTAGGAGTGATGTCATGGTATGGAGCCCAGACATTTTTACTTATGTGGATGATGGAAAAGTGAGGTACCTCGGATTTGTGTCCCTAATGGCTCTTGATTTACGCCCCATAGGGTGGGGAAGCATATTGTTCAGGAATAACTATTCCACTAACGTAAGTGTGGACCGTCCCTGGCGTTCCTAGGTGCAGTTGCGGCTGTATCCTGAGACATGGGCTAGATTGTCTTGAATCCGGTAAGGACGATCCCTTACCTTGGTTCATGATGGAAATCCAACTTCCAATACGACATTGTGCGGTTTTAATTGTAGAACTAGTATGGTGACATGATATATGGTACCCATGCCGTCTATGATTGATACATTTATTTTTGAAGTTGTTTTAAACACTATGCATGCACTTATAATAATATCAAAATAATTTTGTTTTATACATATCAAGCATATTTGGCTATTATAAGGGAAAACTCTATCCTCCGGCTTGCGTTGCATTGTGTGATGGGACCTAAGTCTTATAATAGCTTCATTTTCCAAAAAGCATTGCGTTGTTTTATTTTAAACTAAGATTCATGTGGAGTAAACTCGTTCCGTGTTATACGGCGTGGTCCCATGATTTCCCAACCTTTAAAGTAAAAAGTTAATAACTGTTTTTTAGTTCTCAACCAGTCCCATGACTGACTCGGAGTTTATTTGTAATAACCCGGAAATGCGAGCCAGTTTAAATTTTTTATTTTGGCAATTTTGGCGAATTTTGAACATTTAAAATGAATTATTTTAAATAATAATCGACGAAAATTTATTTTGAATATAATTCGAACGTATATATTATATACGTCGTCGTTAGAATATAAATATTTATTTATAATTATAAATAGAATTGAAAATGGCGCGGTAGTTCGATAATTCGATTTCAAACTTCAATTGAATGTACCGGGTGCAAAACAATCCGGATTTTAGTGAAACAAAAAATAATAGGATCTAATTGAGAATATCTTTCCAACGAATCCGAAAAATCGAGATTTCATAGTGGGAATCAAAAGATATGTCCAATTGAAAATTCTGAATAGTCGCTATGGAATTCAGGCCCTTAAAAATGGGAATTTTGCAAACGACCTCAGATTTCAACGAAACCACTTTTGTTGGATCCGTGATATCAAATTATTGTTAGATTCCAAATTTCATAATTTTTCGAACCAATATGTGAGCGTGGCAAAAGAAAATGTGTTTGACCAGTTTCAGTTGATTTTAATCGACTGGAAATTGGCCATTTTTCAAACGGTCTCAGAATTCGACGAAACTAGTTTTGTTAGGACCGTATCATCTATACGAAGCTAGAAGATATTTTTCTGGAATTTTTCAAGTTAGTATGCGACCCCAGTAAATAGAATTGCGCGTTCAAATTCAATATATAGAGTTATATGTAGATTTAGACGAAAACTGATCGAAACGATCGAATCAGCTTACGATACATATCCCATTGTGTTTGGAAAGGGGGTGAAACGCTATGAACGACAGGCGATGGGCCTCGTTTAGAGGTCGTATGTAAAAGTCAACTTTTAGGAATTAAATAATATAAAATAAAAAATAAAATAAAAAATCTCTCTCTCCCCTTCAAAACCGCTGCCCCCCCCCCTCATCGTTTCATTTCAAAGAAGAAAAAAAAAAGGGAATCGAACGAAATCGATCGCGCTCAGCACCCATCGCCCCCGGCGATCGACGGCGGCCTCTTCCTTCTCCCCCCCCCCCCCCCACTCCACGCGACGGCGCCCCTTCCCTAGCAAACCCACGGCCATTCGAACCCTAGCCGCCATCCCTTAGCTCGAGACCGATGCCCTGTTCACCCACCGCCCGTGTTGCTTGCTCCGCCCCTTCTGATGGCCGATACCCTGCCACCACCAAGGCAGCACCCCTCCGACCGCCCAATGCCCTTCCGACGACCAGAAAGCTTTTCCCCCTTCGCTGTAAGTTATGTTATCTTATTTTTAATTCATTTAGTTTAATCAATTTGAAAAATCTGATTTTTCTATGAATAAAAAAAACATACGTTGTTTTGTAAGTATAAAAGGTATGATTTTTAATCATAAAAAGAAATGATTTTTGTTATATAAAGGAGAGATTTTTATTCGTGAAAGTTAGAATTTTTATAAAATAGAAAAGATTAGATTTTTAAAATATAAAAGATTAGATTTTTAAAATAGAAAAGATTAGATTTTTAAAATAGAAAAGATTAGATTTTTATAAAACAGAAAAGATTAGATTTTTAAAATAGAAAAGATTAGATTTTTAAAATAGAAAAGATTAGATTTTTTCTATTAGGTTTTTAAAATAGAAAAGATTAGATTTTTAAAATAGAAAAGATTAGATTTTTAAAATAGAAAAGGCGAAATCTTTACAATAGAAAAGGCGAGATTTTTATATATTGAATAGCGAAGTAAAAATTCGATTTTTATATATTGAATAGCGAATTAAAAATTCGATTTTTATATATTGAATAGCGAAGTAAAAATTCGATTTTTATATATGTAGTGACTACGGGCGACGAAAGTGATAAGAGGCGATAACGACGAAGATTTCTATAAAGGAAGTGTTGTGAAGTTGGGATAGCTATTGGTGAGAATTTATCACTCTTCAATCTCCTTTTTCTAGTTATATATATATACTAGGATGAAGACGGTGTTTAGTAGCACCCGACACCACTGTCCACAGACCATGGACTTGTTTGTTTGGTTGCATAGATTAGTTAAATTATTTGATTTGGATTTGATTGTTTGGTGAATTGAAATTGGTTTGATGGATATGTGTATGGCGTGGGCCACCATTAGACCGGGGATAAGGCTAGGCCTTGTCCCGTTTCTAGTATCGTGCCGTTATGCCGTCGAAATTTTCTAAAATAAGTTAGAAAAATAAAGATATCATTTTATTTAATAAATGAACCAAATAGAATATTCATAGGTTGAATAAAATAATTCGATCGTTAAAAATATAATTTTTAACGTGAACATGAATAAATAAATATTCATTTACAAACCGGACGGTTTGTTTATGTACACCTATTTGAATGACATTGATTGGGACGATAAATTTTACACATCGCCCAACTGCACAAATAAAAATCTATGTTTGTTGATTTGGAACCCCACACGGGTATTGGGATTATATATGACATACACTAATCCCAATAATTAGTTGTACGTCGATTGATTGATTGACAGGCTATCATAAGCGTTAGATATCTATATTTGATGCTTATACAGTGTAGTGCACTTTGGATGATGGTTGATTGTTTATCGTTGCTATTATATACATGTGTTGTATGGAATCCATATAATTAACTTTATATGGTAATTGATTGGGCCTCATTCCAATTTAGAAAATAAAGAACATTATAAAATAAAAGTTCATGTGTTGACAGTACTCATTCGTTGAGATTAGTCATGTGTTGAACGAAATATTTTATTATTAAAATTACATCTTTATCATATAAAATTAGAAACTAACTGGAAAATAGATAAGATGAGTGGTCTCCTGGATACTGATCTGATGTTGGTTTCCGCCTCCGGGGTTAATATTTAGGGAATCGTTCTCTTACTAATTTACGGTTGGAGTCTGATTTAAATCAAACGATAGATACCATAATTTTTATATAAAATATATCGAATAACAAAAATAGTCACACGTGGACAGTACTCATTTGTTGAGATTAGTCATGTGTTGACAAAAATATAGATTCACGTATTGAATAGAATAAATATTCATTTGTTGAATAGAATAACGGAATTATTGAAATATATAAAGCCATGTTGATTGGAGATGCGTTGTTTTGACGCGAACGATATTTATATCGATTACATTCGTTTTTATAGAATTCGAATTGAATTGAATATAGAATGAATCGAGATTTGATTTGATTTGAATAGAAAACGAATTTGATTTAATTAGAAAACGAATTGAATTTGATTTGAATAGAAAACGAATTGAATTTGATTTGACTAGAAAACGAATTTGATTTAATTAGAAAACGAATTGAATTTGATTTGAATAGAAAATGAATTGAATTTGATTTGAATAGAAAACGAATTGAATTTGATTTGAATAGAAAACGAATTGAATTTGATTTGAATAGAGAACGAATTGAATTTGATTTGAATAGAAAACGAATTGAATTGGATAGGAAAACGATTTTGATTTGAATAGAAAACGAATTTGAATTGAATTGAAAAGAAAACGAATTCGAATCGAATTGGATAGAAAAGGAAATGAATTCGAATCGAATTAAAATCGATTTGAATTGAAATCAAATAGAAATGAAAGTAAAAAGGATTTATAATAGAAAATTCAATTTTGATTTGAATTTGAAATAAAGGTTGAAATTGTTTTTGAAACGAATTCAAAACTATTTATAAAATTCGTTTTAAATAGAAATCGACGAAATATATATTATATATATTATCTATATAATATAATGGCCTGAATAGAACACGCCGCGCCGCGGCAGTTCGTAAATTTCAACCATTAACTTCGAACGGACATTACGGGAGATCTGACCGTCGGATTCTCCTAAAACCGGAACCGTTGGGTTCGTATTGAAAAGAGCTTTCTAACGAATATTAGAAATTTGAAATCTAACGGTTGGATTTGGAGATACGTCCAAATCAAATTTGAAAAAGGTCGCTGTAAGTGCAGTTCGATGGCCGTTGATGGAAATCGACTGTACGGGCGTTGATAAAATTATTAAAAATATTAATAATTTGTGTAAAATCATAAAAATGATTTGGGAAAAATTGGGATGTAAAACTCCATATTCGAAAAGATAAAAATAGATTTTTATCGAAATGAACTAGTTTTGAACTCAAACTAAACCCGTTTATTTTTAAATAAATAAATTGGATTTGAAACGAGTTTTAATAGAATTGATTTGTGGGTTTATCGTGAACGGTGTTTTAAATAACACTAGTTCTTTAACCCGAAAATAAATAGAATGTGATTTGGGTTTATCGTGAACTGTGTTTTAAATGACACTAGTTCTTTAACCCTGTAGAAGGAGTTTTAATGAATCTGCAATTAGATTGAAATGTAAATTGATAATTTAAATTATCAAATTTGGAAAATGAGCGAGAATGGAGTATCACCAGTTTTGCTCCAAAGCGATAGTTAAATCTTTAATTAGATTTGAACGTGAAATGGTAATTAATTTTACCGATAACACCGTGGTGTTAGATATGGAGTATTACCAGTTTTTCTTTATGGGATGAATAGGTTGGGATTGGAAAATAAAATAAATAATTACTTCGGAGTGGTTCGCTAATCTCGACTAGTTTGGAAAACCATAATTTGGTTTGAAATGACATCCAAAGGAAGATTAAAGATAAATTTTAAAAGAATTTATCTTGGATAAAATTAACGGGAACCTTTCCCTAAGGATATGAAATTTAGAAACTAGCTGTAGGTTAGCTAAGAAGAATGGTTTCCTAGGTATTAATCTGATGTTGGTTTCGGCCTTCGGGGTTAATATTTGGGAAATTGTCCTCTTGTTGATTTACGGTTAGTAGCTACTGAATTGGAATGAGGCGTATGTTGTGTTTGTGTAACATTTGTTTTTAATTTACGCGGGTTGTTCGGAAAGGCCGGGTTATAACCATTTTGAATAACCGATACGACGATAAGTCGAAGATGAAGACGGTGGACGAAGACCGGAAGTCTTCACATCGTTTGGGTGATTATTGATGATCTTGATTGGACTGTACACCCAAGATGAGGGAATCAGTTGGTGGTCGTCCAGACGTACCTGGAGATCGATGGATATGCGAGGAAAGTGCCTCCGGTTTCGTTCAGACCCAGAACGAACTTGTAAATGGATTGTGTGTCTGACATTGGATTTTATTCTGTGTTGATTGATTTCTGTTAAATATATATCTGTTTGGCGGCGGAGAATTTATTCTTTTGCTTAACGCCTTTCTCTGAGATGTACGAGCTTAGAGGTTATATATCGATAGATATCAATCGCATGGCATGAATTGCCTGTGTGGCATGCTGAGTTGCATGGATCAAGGCTTCTGTTGAAAAGCAAAGTCTTGTGGTTGATGACCAAAGCACGACCTACGTGGTAGCTTTGTGTATAACGTGAATTCGCGAGCCTCACTCCTCGGTATGAGTTAAAAACGGGAAACGGACCATTGGGAGAACATGACGTTTCTTTCTAGCTTTGGTGGTGTCAGTGACTTACCAGCCCTGACATTTATATACTTTTCACCTTTGTGGTTGTTGGAATGAGGCGCCTCGATTTTAGGTCTGTAAGGACCGGGAAACGTGTGTTCAGGAATAATTAATCCTCAACGTAAGAGAGGACCGGCCCAGCCGAATCCAGGGTTACCCAGAGTGTGTAGTCCTGAGGAATTTGCTAGAATGTCTCGAAGCGGAGAGGAGCTTGCCCCTTGCCTCGACTCATGACGGGAATCCAATTTCCAATACGTGTATCTCGGTTTTATTTGTAGAGCCTAGTATGGCGACATGATAGATGGTACCCATGCCGCCTAGGATTGATATTTATGATTGAAATTGTTTTCACACTATACACTTATTATAGTATCAAATGATTTGTTTTAAACGTACCAAGCATGTTTGGCTATTATAAGGGAAAACCCTATCCTCCGGCTTGCGTTGCATTGTGTGATGGGACCTGGGTCTTATAATAGCTTCATTTTTTGAAAAAGCATTGCGTTGTTTATTCTATGCAGTGGTATTCTTGGGAGAAAACCCGTTCCGTGTTATACGGCGTGGTCCCTTGAATTACTCTCTTTTAAAGTAAAGTTTTAAATAACTGTTTTAGTTCTCACACCAGTCACATGACTGACCTGGAGTTTATTGTTTTAACCTAAACTCTGGGTGCCCCTATTTTCGACACGGGCAGCTAGTAGTCTTGGTTTTGCAGATTTATATTCACAGGATCCTGATTTATAGCTGGAAAGATGCTCGGAAATCTCTGTATCCGTGTATCACTTTCAGTTGCGTTTTGTATTATTTTCCGCTGCTATGTATTTATTGTAATCTCTGATATTTATCGAATGTATAGTATTCATTTATACTCTGTATATTCTTGTATCTGATGGAATTGTTGTAATAACAATGAAATGTTCTTCCATCTGCGTTCATTTGTGTGTTGTTCTCAAAGTATCCGCTCTTTCCTTCACGGGGAAGTTACGGGTTACTACATTTGGTATCAGAGCTTTGGTTTACAGAGCTCGAGAACAAGACACATTAGAACCATACGAAAGAATTCATCAGATATTGGATTAGTAATATCCAATTAGAATGACTCCTTAGAGATGGGATCAGTAATATCCTAGAACGAGTGTGAAGAGTATTTTTTTTAATTGAAAATAATTTTGTTTTGAAAATTTAAATCAATTCTACGTATTTGAATATTTATTTATTTTGAATATGGACAATCGAGTATATAAAGATTTCGCGTATACGCGTCATGAACGTGTATTCGAAGTTTTAATATACTGGATAGAAATAGAATAACACTCTAGTCGCCTGGAGATGATGTTGATAATGACCATTGCATCATCAATATTTATATTCGTGTTTCGAAGGTGTGATATCTATATATTTCCATTAGATTGGTGTGAGAACCAAAAACTTATATAGATAGATTTATTCGTTGTGATTTGGCATCAAAAACAAGATTTTCAGAATATATATCAAATTATGAATTTGAAACGTTAACCCACTAATTGATTGATGTTTGTGTTGTTTGTTTAGTTGTTTGATAATTTTTGAACCATTATGCCTAACTGAATCAAATATTGAACTGTATTGAAAATTGGTCGCATTTGCTTGCATATACATGTACTTACATTGAACAGGTCAAAGCAAGGAGGCTAGAGCAGAGAATAAAATTTGTTTGCCCGACAAATAGGTACATGTTTACTATATAATTTACTGTTTTGTTTGGGTGATGATGATTTTATGAGCCTATTGGCGAGCCGCTTGGCTTTTTCTTTTTCTTTTTGAGATCAGAAGGCCTATATGGCAATTTCGGGATTTTCCCGTGGCACCCGGTGCAGGGGAGGTTATGGCGAAATTTTTCGAAAATTTAGGGTGTTAGCCAAATTTTTGAAAATTAGAAAATTCTCAGAAACTGAAAAGTTGGAGAATGGAAGCCAGATCGAACGTAGAGCTAATTAATCAAACCTCTTTCGACTTTGTTCCTTTTCGGGGATGAAAAGTTTTAAGTGGGGGAGATTGTAATAACCCGGAAATGCGAGCCAGTTTAAAATTTTTATTTTGGCAATTTTAGCGAATTTTGAACATTTAAAATGAATTATTTTAAATAATAATCGACGAAAATTTATTTTGAATATAATTCGAACGTATATATTATATACGTCGTCGTTAGAATATAAATATTTATTTATGATTATAAATAGAATTGAAAATGGCGTAGTAGTTCGATAATTCGATTTCAAACTTCAATTGAATGTACCGGGTGCAAAACAATCCGGATTTTAGTGAAACCAAAAATAATAGGATCTAATTGAGAATATATTTCCAACGAATCTGAAAAATCGAGATTTCATAGCGGGAATCAAAAGATATGTCCAATTGAAAATTCTGAATAGTCGCTATGGAATTCAGGCCCTTAAAAAGGGGAATTTTGCAAACGACCTCGGATTTCGACGAAACTACTTTTGTTAGATCCGTGATATCAAATTATTGTTAGATTCCAAATTTCATAATTTTTCGAATCAATATGTGAGCGTGGCAAAAGAAAACGTGTTTGACCAGTTTCAGTTGATTTTAATCGACTGGAAATTGGCCATTTTTCAAACGGTCTCAGAATTCGACGAAACTAGTTTTGTTAGGACCGTATCGTCTATACGAAGCTAGAAGATATTTTTCTGGAATTTTTCAAGTTAGTATGCGACCCCAGTAAATAGAATTGCGCGTTCAAATTCAATATATAGAGTTATATGTAGATTTTGACAAAAACTGATCGAAACGATCGAATCAGCTTACGATACATATCCCATTGTGTTCGGAAAGGGGGTGAAATGCTATGGACGATAGGCTGTGGGCCTCGTTTAGAGGTCGTATGTAAAAGTCAACTTTTAGGAATTAAATAATATAAAATAAAAAAAATCTCTCTCTCTCTCCCCTTCAAAACCACTGCCTCCCCCCCCTCATCGTTTCATTTCAAAGTAGAAAGTAAAAAAAGGGAATCGAACGAAATCGATCGTGCTCAGTACCCATCGCCCCCGGCGATCGACGGCGGCCTCTTCCTTCTTCCCCCCTCCCCCTCCTCGCGACGGCGCCCCCTTCCCTAGAAAACCCACGGCCATTCGAACCCTAGCCGCCATCCCTTAGCTTGAGACCGACGCCATGTTCACCCACCGCCCGTGTTGTTTGCTCCGCCCCTTCTGATGGCCGATGCCCTGCCACCACCAAGGCAGCACCCATCCGACCGCCCAATGCCCTTCCGACGACCAGAAAGCTTTTCCCCCTTCGCTGTAAGTTATGTTATCTTATTTTTAATTCATTTAGTTTAATCAATTTGAAAAATCTGATTTTTCTATGAATAAAAAAAACATACGTTGTTTTGTAAGTATAAAAGGTATGATTTTTAATCATAAAAAGAAATGATTTTTGTTATATAAAGGAGAGATTTTTATTCGTGAAAGTTAGAATTTTTATAAAATAGAAAAGATTAGATTTTTAAAATAGAAAATATTAGATTTTTAAAATAGAAAAGATTAGATTTTTAAAATAGAAAAGATTAGATTTTTATAAAATAGAAAAGATTAGATTTTTAAAATAGAAAAGATTAGATTTTTAAAATAGAAAAGATTAGATTTTTAAAATAGAAAAGATTAGATTTTTAAAATAGGAAAGGCGAAATCTTTACAATAGAAAAGGCGAGATTTTTATATATTGAATAGCGAAGTAAAAATTCGATTTTTATATATTGAATAGCGAATTAAAAATTCGATTTTTATATATTGAATAGCGAAGTAAAAATTCGATTTTTATATATGTAGTGACAACGGGCGACGAAAGTGATAAGAGGCGATAACGACGAAGATTTCTATAAATGAAGTGTCGTGAAGTTGGGATAGCTATTGGTGAGAATTTCTCACTCTTCAATCTCCTTTTTCTAGTTATATATATATACTATGATGCAGACGGTGTTTAGTAGCACCCGACACCACTGTCCACATACCATGGACTTGTTTGTTTGGTTGCATAGATTAGTTAAATTATTTGATTTGGATTTGATTGTTTGGTGAATTGAAATTGATTTGATGGATATGTGTATGGCGTGGGCCACAACTAGACCGGGGATAAGGCTGGCCTTGTCCCGTTTCTAGTATCGTGCCGTTATGCCGCCGAAATTTTCTAAAATAAGTTAGAAAAATAAAGATATCATTTTATTTAATAAATGAACCGAATAGAATATTCATAGGTTGAATAATATAATTCGATCGTTAACGTGAACATGAATAAATAAATATTCATTTACAAACCGGACGGTTTGTTTATGTACACCTATTTGAATGACATTGATTGGGACGATAAATTTTACACATCGCCCAACTACACACATAAAAATCTATGTTTGTTGATTTGGAACCCCACATGGGTATTGGGATAATATATGACATGCAATAATGCCAATAATTAGTTGTATGTCGATCGATTGATTGACAGGCTGTCATAAGCGTTAGATATCTATATTTGATGCTTATACAGTGTAGTGCACTTTGGATGATGGTTGATTGTTTATCGTTGCTATTATATACATGTGTTGTATGGAATCCATATAATTAACTTTATATGGTAATTGATTGGGCCTCATTCCAATTTAGAAAATAAAGAACATTATAAAATAAAAGTTCATGTGTTGACAGTACTCATTCGTTGAGATTAGTCATGTGTTGAACGAAATATTTTAATAATAAAATTACATCTTTATCATATAAAATTAGAAACTAACTGGAAAATAGATAAGATGAGTGGCCTCCTGGATATTGATCTGATGTTGGTTTCGGCCTTCGGGGTTAATATTTAGGGAATCGTTCTCTTACTAATTTACGGTTGGAGTCTGATTTAAATCAAACGATAGATACCATAATTTTTATATAAAATATATTGAATAACAAAAATAGTCACACGTGGACAGTACTCGTTCGTTGAGATTAGTCATGTGTTGACAAAAATATAGATTCACGTATTGAATAGAATAAATATTCATTTGTTGAATAGAATAACGGAATTATTGAAATATATAAAGCCGTGTTGATTAGAGATGCGCTGTTTTGACGCGAACGATATTTATATCGATTATATTCGTTTTTATAGAATTCGAATTGAATTGAATATAGAATGAATCGAGATTTGATTTGATTTGAATAGAAAACGAATTTGATTTAATTAGAAAACGAATTGAATTTGATTTGAATAGAAAACGAATTGAATTTGATTTGAATAGAAAACAAATTTGATTTAATTAGAAAACGAATTGAATTTGATTTGAATAGAAAACGAATTGAATTTGATTTGAATAGAAAACGAATTGAATTTGATTTGAATAGAAAACGAACTGAATTTGATTTAAATAGAAAACGAATTGAATTTGAATTGGATAGGAAAACGAATTTGACTTGAATTGAATAGAAAACGAATTTGAATTGAATTGAAAAGAAAATGAATTCGAATCGAATTGGATTGAAAAGGAAATGAATTCGAATCGAATTAAAATCGATTTGAATTGAAATCAAATAGAAATGAAAGTAAAAAAGGATTTATAATAGAAATTCAATTTTGATTTGAATTTGAAATAAAGGTTGAAATTGTTTTTGAAACGAATTCAAAACTATTTATAAAATTTGTTTTAAATAGAAATCGACGAAATATATATCATATATATTATATATATATAATATAATGGCCTGAATAGAATGCGCCGCGCCGCGGCAGTTCGTAAATTTCGACCATAAACTTCGAATGGACATTACGGGAGATCCGACCGTCGGATTCTCCTAAAACCGGAACCGTTGGGTTTGTATCGAAAAGATCTTTCTAACGAATATTAGAAATTTGAAATCTAACGGTTGGATTTGGAGATACGCCCAAATCAAATTTGAAAAAGGTCGCTGTAAGTGCAGTTCGATGGCCGTTGATGGAAATCGACTGTACGGGCCTTGATAAAATTATTAAAAATATTAATAATTTGTGTAAAATCATAAGAAATGATTTGGGAAAAATTGGGATGTAAAACTCCATATTCGAAAAGATAAAAATAGATTTTTATCGAAATGAACTAGTTTTGAACTAAAATTAAACCCGTTTATTTTTAAATAAATAAATTGGATTTGAAACGAGTTTTAATAGAATTGATTTGTGGGTTTATCGTGAACGGTGTTTTAAATAACACTAGTTCTTTAACCCGAAAATAAATAGAATGTGATTTGGGTTTATCGTGAACTGTGTTTTAAATGACACTAGTTCTTTAACCCTATAGAAGGAGTTTTAATGAATCTGCAATTAGATTGAAATGTAAATTGATAATTTAAATTATCAAATTTGGAAAATGAGCGAGAATGGAGTATCACCAGTTTTTCTCCAAAGCGATAGTTAAATCTTTAATTAGATTTGAACGTGAAATGGTAATTAATTTTACCGATAACACTGTGGTGTTAGATATGGAGTATTACCAGTTTTGCTTCATGGGATGAATAGGTTGGGATTGGAAAATAAAATAAATAATTACTTCGGAGTGGTTCGCTAATCTCGACTAGTTTGGAAAACCATAATTTGGTTTGAAATGACATCCAAAGGAAGATTAAAGATAAATTTTAAAAGAATTTATCTTGGATAAAATTAACGGGAACCTTTCCCTAAGGATATGAAATTTAGAAACTAGTTGTAGGTTAGCTAAGAAGAATGGTTTCCTGGGTATTAATCTGATGTTGGTTTCGGCCTTCAGGGTTAATATTTGGGAAATTGTCCTCTTGTTGATTTACGGTTAGTAGCTACTGAATTGGAATGAGGCGTATGTTGTGTTTGTGTAGCATTTGTTTTTAATATACGCGGGTTGTTCGGAAAGGCCGGGTTATACCCATTCTGAATAACCGATTCGACGATAAGTCGAAGATGAAGACGGTGGACGAAGACCGGAAGTCTTCACATCGTTTGGGTGATTACTGATGATCTTGATTGGGCTGTACACCCAAGATGAGGGAATCAGTTGGTGGTCGTCTAGGCGTACCTGGAGATCGATGGATATGCGAGGAAAGTGCCTCCGGTTTCGTTCAGACCCAGAACGAACTTGTAAATGGATTGTGTGTCTGACATTGGATTTTATTCTGTGTTGATTGATTTCTATTAAATATATATCTGTTTGGCGGCAGAGAATTTATTCTTTTGCTTAACGCCCTTCTCTGAGACGTACGAGCTTAGAGGTTATATATCGATAGATATCAATCGCATGGCATGAATTGCCTGTGTGGCATGCTGAGTTGCATGGATCAAGGCTTCTGTTGAAAAGCAAAGTCTTGTGGTTGATGATCAAAGCACGACCTACGTGGTAGCTTTGTGTATAACGTGAATTCGCGAGCCTCACACCTCGGTATGAGTTAAAAACGGGATACGGACTGTTGGGAGAACGTGACGTTTCTTTCTAGCTTTGGTGGTGTCAGTGACTTACCAGCCCTGACATTTATATACTTTTCACCTTTGTGGTTGTTGGAATGAGGCACCTCGATTTTAGGTCTGTAAGGACCGGGAAACGTGTGTTCAGGAATAATTAATCCTCAAACGTAAGAGAGGACCAGCCCAGCCGAATCCAGGGTTACCCAGAGTGTGTAGTCCTGAGGCATTTGCTAGAATGTCTCGAAGCGGAGAGGATCTTGCCCCTTGCCTCGACTCATGACAGGAATCCAATTTCCAATACGTGTATCTCGGTTTTATTTGTAGCGCCTAGTATGGTGACATGATAGATGGTACCCATGCCGCCTAGGATTGATATTTATGATTGAAATTGTTTTGACACTATACACTTATTATAATATCAAATGATTTGTTTTAAACGTACCAAGCATGTTTGGCTATTATAAGGGAAAACCCTATCCTCCGGCTTGCGTTGCATTGTGTGATGGGACCTGGGTCTTATAATAGCTTCATTTTTCGAAAAAGCATTGCGTTGTTTATTCTATGCACTGGTATTCTTGGGAGAAAACCCGTTCCGTGTTATATGGCGTGGTCCCTTGAATTTATCTCTTTTAAAGTAAAGTTTTAAATAACTGTTTTAGTTCTCACACCAGTCACATGACTGACCTGGAGTTTATTGTTTTAACCTAAACTCTGGGTGCCCCTATTTTCGACACGGGCAGCTAGTAGTTTTGGTTTTGCAGATTTATATTCACAGGATCCTGATTTACAGCTGGAACGATGCTCGGAAAGCTCTGTATCCGTGTATCACTTTCAGTTGTGTTTTGTAGTATTTTCCGCTGCTACGTATTTATTGTAATCTCTGATATTTATCGAATGTATAGTATTCATTTATACTCTATATATTCTTGTATCTGATGGAATTGTTGTAATAATAATGAAATGTTCTTCCGTCTGCGTTCATTTGTGTGTTGTTCTCAAAGTATCCGCTCTTTCCTTCACAGGGAAGTTACGGGTTACTACATTATTGTTTCTACCTAAACTCTGGGTGTCCATATTTTCCACACGGGCAGCTAGTAATTTGGGTTTTCGCATATATTTCTTTTCACAGGATCGTGGATTACAGCTGGAGCTATATTCGCAAAGCTTTGTATCTGTATATCTCTTTCAGCTGTGTCAGTTGTTATTTTCTTCTATGCATTATACTTACGTATTATTTTCCGCTGCTATGTAATTTTAAATCCTTGATATTGTATTTCCAAAGTGTAATATTTGTTTATACTCTGGAATATTCTTATACTCTGATGTAAATTGTTGTAATAGCAATGAAATGTTCTATTGTTTGTGTTTTGATGCATCGTGTTCTCAACTCAGTCCGGGGTTTCTCGTAAGGGGAAGTTTGGGTCGTTTCCACAAGACTCTGCTTTTCAACAAAAGCCTTGATCATTTGCATATTAGCATGCCACACTGACAATTCACGCCATGAAACTGGTGTCTATCAATATATAACCTCTAAGCTCATACGTCTCAGAGAAGGGTGTTAAGCAAGAGAATAAATTCTCCGCCACCAAATAGATATATATTTAATAGAAATCAATTAGCATAAAATTAAATCCAATGTCAGACACACATCCATTTACAAGTCCGTTCTGTGTCTGAACGAAACCGGAGGCACCTTATTCCTCGTCTCATGTGCCTAATACAGGAGAGAGGTCCTCGCATATCCGTCGATCTCCAAGTACTTCTGAACGATCACCACTTATTACCTTATCTAAGGTGTATAGCCCAATCAAGACATCGGTAGTCATCCCAACGATGTGAAGATCTCCGGTCTTTAACCATCGTCTTCATCGTCGAATTTTAGTCGTCGTAGTAATTATTCAGAATGGGTTAAATATATGTATATATATACACACTTCCTTTCTTTTCTTTTCCTTTCAATTTTTCGAAGATCATACCTTCCTTTTATATATATATATATATATATATATATGTATGTATATATATATACACACACACTACTACATGGGTTAAACCCAGAGCCTACCAACTATGACATATAGGCAGAAAAGCGAATTTATAAAAATATCATTTCTTCATACGTTTATAGTTTACATAATGCCTCGGCATGTTTCATCCTAAAACTCTTTAACACTGCTTCACGATCCCCACTCCAAAAATCAAAGAGAGCTGAGGAAATGCAGTATAAACGCACTCAAGTCCCTCGAGTAGGCGCGTTTCCCTAAAAGCATGAATAGGTATTGTGCGAAATTCTTTTCTCAGCCTACAAATTGTGCGTAATGCCTCCTTATAGTAAACTAAACTCTGTCATAATACAAACAATCGTGTTAGCCCTTGCGGATAGCGAAAGGGAACCTTATACAAATGTTGCATAGGTTGCGGAATTAAGTATACAAGTGTACCACCTTCCCAACATAAAAACGGTTGGAATTTTTTGTTACCTAACTCTGCTTAAGGCAGGAAAATAGTTTTTCTCCTATCTATTATAACGATAGGGAACTATTCGAAGCCAAGCATCCAGGAAAAGAGAAAAACATGTCCAGAGAAAGAATTATACCCGAGGGGAGGGAACTTCACGACCGACAGCTTTCTTCCCTCCCGGAAAACAAGAGGGGCCACCTTCTCTGGGTGATGGCGATTCAGAATTGTGTACAATATGCTCGCCTATGCAATCGCCATCCCTAGGACTAATACCCCCCTTTCTCCCTAGTGTTACCAGCGGGGGCAGGAGCCTCCCCCCTCTCCTAAGTCATCCGAAAGATAATCAATGTATAAAAGGTCCTCAATTGTAGGATCACTCCTTCGCGACACCTCAATTCCTTCCTCACCCAACTTTGTCCTCTCTATGACCCGATCCCGGATGAAGGAAGGCGAGTAGTTCGGAGTTCAGAAAGATTCTGAAGGTTGTTAGAAAGGAGATGAAATAGGGCATCTTCATAGCAATCAGATTTAATCTATGGAAGGTAGACTTGCAAAAAATCAGAAATCTTGTCCTGGGATACATAAATTATCTTGGCGGCATGAGAAATCTATGGAAGGTTATTAAGATACAAACAATTTGTATCCGATATGCAAAACCCTAAGCTAATTTGAGCAAAACAATTCAACCTCCCGACTAAAAATTAAAATAGGAATACTTGCCAAGGGTTTAAGCAGTGAGTTTACTACGATAAACTTCAGATCCTCAGTGAATGAATAATCTGGTTCGAGAAATTAATGTTGCAGGAAAAAAGGGAAGAAGAGGCAGTGGTAATTGTGCAAGGATATTTACCCAAATCCACACTGTACAAACAAGGACCAATCAACGTTCCCCTACAAAGAAAGATCAAAAGACTCCGATATGACACTTCAAAAAGGACAAGGAGATTGACTTGAAAAGTCAAAAACACCCCTTTATGAAGGGGGAGGCAAATGTTACTACCAAATATCAACATCGAAGTGAGCTGGCGGTGAAAGGGTGTCAGAAGATCAAAAGCTCACAGGAGGTTCAACAGAAAGTAGGGCCAAATACTAAGAAGGGCTAGAGCAGGAAGGAATAATCTGAAAAGCCGCATCAATCGAAACCTTCTCCCTCTCCCTAAGGGAAGAGATCGTAAGGTACTGTGGGATGTAACCGATAGGATCTCTCCGCAATCCAACAAGATCCTTCCGAGAGTATCGGCTCAACAAAAAACTCCATGTAAGGAACCACCCTAATACAAAACCAAGAAAGCCAAAAGGAATAAACTTGTCGGATGAAGCTCAAAAGAATCTTCAGAAATGGTTCACTTAAATACTGGAACACCTGAAAGAGTGAACATCGACAGTACTAAACCAAGGGAACGTGAGGACCCCCTCCCCCGAACCTACTTCCGGAGCATTTGCTACACAAATACTAAAAGGCCACATCAGCGAATAAACGAAAGTGGCACCAGAAACCACCCTCCAAGAATATAGGCTACAACAAAGGCCCCTTCGGAGGGCTAACCGAGACCCGAGCAGGGATACAGGCTACTCATGCTAGACTACCTAGTATCGAAGCCTGCGGCAGTTTCAAACTGGCAGTTATCAACATACACCATGAGGTCAACCTCTAAGTATCCGAAAGCCTACATTTGAAAGCTTATGTTTGCAAGCCTACATTCATGAGGTGCTTTCAAGACTTCGAGTATTATCTAAAAGACCATAACCGATGCACCAAAGGCGGCCGAAGGTCAAGCACCCGAAACCAAGAATAAAGCTACCTGCAAGGACCCCTACGGGCCCAATAGCCCATTAATGGAAGGAGCCCTGAACCACTATAAATGAGGCCCCAGGGTCATATTTAGGGGATCGGTTTTATTTTCTTCTTAACACTTGTACTCTAAAAATTAGCTTAGCAATAAGATCAATGGAGGGATCCTCTCTATGACAATCGTGTACTCTCAGTGAAAATTAAAAAAAAAAGGAGTCTATTACAAGAAAATTTCTCTGTAAGTGTGTATTACCATTTTCTGATTATCACTAATGCGGTTTACTATTCCTTTTTTAGATAAAGACTAATTTTCCACCTCGACACATCTTCGAATAGTAAAAACATGCTTCACCCCTTGAGTTCAAATCCATTCTGATCGCCCTTGACAAACTCATACCTCTCCGACTCAACATCTAGGGTGGTAACTCGATTTAACCCACAAAGTAACCAATTTGCCATTTCCTCCTTTAGATCCACCCCAGTCGACCCATCTCCGGGGTTGACGAAAAATATCGTTAACAGATTTGTCTCATGGTGCAAAAATTAATCTTTTGTTGATCGATGGCGCAACTGTCATTTAGTGTCGCATCATATTTAATTCAGCTTATTATTCTTGTGAGTTGTCTCATGGAGTTACATTCTGTAATTTGACATATTGATTTTTTCCTTTAGACAATATTAGGTGGATTTCCATGAGAAGCAGTTTTCTGGTAGGTTTCTTTTCTCATCGCAAAGTCTCTTAAACGAGATGATAATGTAGGAACCTCCATCAACTCCAGCAGTGTTTGTAACAGTTAGTGTTGTTTAAATCACACGACTTATGCTAATGAGATTTCTATATTTGAAAATACTTGTGTCATTCTCTCATATTCGCATGGATGAAATCTCATTTTTCTTATTTAACTAACAGTTGTCCTCGAGCTGGAAAGAATATAATTCTGTATTGAATAAATTTTAGTAAAGGATACGTTTTGCGTTGTTTTTCGTCATAGGTATAGTTAATCACCTTTCCTTGTTAAGCTAAAATTTATTGCGTTCTTTTCTACGTAATTTCAGTTTTTGCTTTTTTGCATGACCTACTTCCTTTTTCGCCAACATGTGATTTGAACCATTTAAATTTTCTGTAAAATACATTTTTGAAACTCTTAGAAAAAATTGTTTGAAAAAAAAAACTTTTAACGTTTTTAAATTTACATTTTTACCGATTTACTTTCTATTATTTCGGTTTGCGCAAAAATGCAGAGTTTGGGTACGGCAGTTTGCGCATGTTTAAAACATTTGTTTTACATTAAAATAGACGTTTGAAAGGCGCAAAACGCACCTTACCGAAATTTTGATTTTCATACGAATCTGATATGGAAAGTGAAATGGTATTGAAAAGAAATTTTCAAAAAAAATGTAAGAAGTTTTAAAGTGGAAATTTATTTTTGTGAAAATTTCCAATATTTGGTCACATGAAAGGTGTAAGGAAGATGTTTGGATGAATTGTGTACGCGTTTTAGCGGCGCAATAGGACCGAGGATGCGATAAAAACGTTAACGATAACAAGGAAAGGACTGTTTTAGTTTTGGAAATGTTGTTTCCATACGCTGTCAGCGATGCGCGCGAGTTACTAATTAACTTGTTTTATGTTTTAGAGCTTGTTTTAAGCCTACTTTACAATCTATAAATGAGATTTTTTGAGTATTTTGGGTAACTGAGGTAAAATTTCAACTGTAGGACATGAAATGGAATATTTGTAAGTGAAGGGAACGTTAAAATTCTTCGTTTTGATTTCCTTTTTCCAGTATGAAGCAATTAGATGCATTGATGTTTTGGATGGTAAGGTTGGGATGCAAAAATTGGTTGCTTCACACTTTTATTCGTAATCGTGTGAGGATTATAGATGAAAATGATTTTTGAAATTTGCATTCTTATAGAACTGCTAGTATTTCTAGGATGTTTTGCATCATGTTTTCAAAAGTGTTTAAAAACTTTAATGCATACATGTTGGAGGTCCCAATTTAGAATCATTGTGCATACTTGTTTTGTGGTTAAAATGCATTATGTACATTGTGCACATGCACACATGGTTGCAAAGTGGATGTACACAAATTGGTTGTGTAGGGTAAGATAAGTAGGTATCAGAATTTCAGGACGAAATTTCTTTTAAGGGGGAAGAATGTAACAATCCAGAATTTTGACAATAAATTAGTTATTTAATTAGATTCTCAAAAATAAGAATTTATGTAAATAATGGAATTTGACCACCAAACTTTAACCGTTGCGTTCGTCTCGAAATTCTGATCAATATTCATGTTTGGAGTTTCACGAACGGATTCCGTATGAAAAAGTTACGGATGAAATATGAAATACGAAAAACGGACGGAATAAATAAACATAATTAATATAATATATATACCTTTTATAACCAGCCCTTATTTGGCAAAATAACACAAGGACAGTCGACACCCCTTGTATAGGCGGTCAACCGCTTCGTGCCTAAAGCGCCCAGTGACGACTAGGTTAAGAGGGTTTAATTATATATATATATATATATATATATTATATTATAAACAGGGAATGTTAATTAAAATAAGTCTAACAGTTCATGGCCAATTCAACTCCTATAAATAAAGAGGGTAAGGCCTCATTCTTTCCCACACAAATATGTAGGTAGCAACGAAGCTCTGCCATTTCCCTTTCCCTTTAAGTAAATCTTAGATCAAAATTAGGTTCATATGCAATCAATCAAATAGAAATTCATATAGAATAGAAAGGGATTATATGTAAGTGGAAAAGGGTTTGAATTGACGTCTAAACTATTCTACATCAGATTCTCCCATCTTTTCCTATTTTCTTGCAAATCTAAAGATCTGAAAGTATCCCCTTTTTAGAATAATTGTAGATCTGTAAGAATTTGGAATTATAGGCCAAAAATATTATTCAGATTTCAGATTCGGATGCTTTCACGTGAGTGAGAAATTTATATACAAAGTTACAACAACTTAATTATCTCGTTTGTAATAGATCTTAAATATATGCTTAACATTTATCAGATCTGTTTATAATATTGTTAAATATGAAATGATGCATATCAGATGTTCTTATGAACGTTGACAAAAACCTAAAAGTATAAATTTGTGATTTTGAATAATATTATTTGTAGGCTTACTTAATTGTTTAAATTATTATCTACAATTATGTTTGAAAATATATTGTGGTTGTTGCAAAACATTGTAGACCTGGAAATCAGTTCCATAAAACAATGTTATGGCGTACTTATACTTCAGATCTGTAGTTTCAATGTTAAAAAGTAAATTATGTCATCTTGATTAAAAAGATATAACTACTACTCCATAGACGGCTTAACACAACGCAAACAAATTGTTGGCACAGACCCAAAAGATGTTGGCATAGGTCTTTGCCAACGTTTTTAGAGTGATGCAATTTTCATCGTTGCTACGGACCTCAAAAATAAAATTTTGACTATTACGGCAACATAACAAATATTGCTACAATAGACCCCTATTTAGTTTTATAGCAACATCCTAAGGTGTTTGTGCCAACATTCCAAAAATGGTGCTATAGATATTTATATTAATTTTTAAATATATATATATATATAATATAACATAAAGGAGAATTAATTATTACTATGCAGAATTAAATATTCAAACAATATTTTTATTCAAATAAATATTTTATTTCGACATTTGAGATAGTACATATTTCTAACTCCACTATTTACAATTCGTTGTTAATAACATAGTCAATCACATATAAAGATATTCCTCACTACATCACTCAGTTCACTCATTACATATGCAGTTTCAATTTATACAGACACTAACACCGACAAATATATGTCGAGCCGAAGGCGAGCCGAGAAGCGGGTCCGGGAGCACCGCTGGTGGGGGTCGGGGGCCTCACAGTCCCAACAACATCGACATGCTCAGAAACATCACCAAATAGAACATAACTAAAAATATCATCATCTCAACACACAAACCTGACTGGTGCCATGCTGCAAATTGAAGAGGCATAGAAGGTAACATAGGATAACGACGCAGCAGGGGTAAGATTGTTGTTATAGACAACCGCCGAGTTACATCAAAACTAGCATTGCATTGACAGTAAAACCCAAAAAGCCACATCAACCAAAGAGCATTAACTACAAACAATAACAAGCAGGAATCACTAGAGGAGCTCAACTGAAAAAAATGATCAAAGCCATCGTAGTAGAAGCAAACACATTGGACTTCTGTCGAGAAAGAACCACCAATAATAATATGAGTCCCACTTGTTCCCATAATAATACGCTAACGTGGTACCTTTTCCTCTAATCCAATTGTAGTTCTTGCACCATAATTACATAAACTGGCTTTGCATCCATATTTTATTGTTCAGTATCCGATTCCATATAAATGAGTACTGAATGATGAAGTTTAAATAAAGAATTTACCCTAGTTAATTATATATTGACACGGTGAAAGAGAACAAAAAATAATCATAAATTTTTGTATCTATGTTCCAAGGGCGGGGGTGGTGGAGTCAATAATTCATTGAAATTCATGTTACCATACATTCTATAATCACCATATGAAATACGAATTAATACACGTGATTCATTTTGGTTAAAATAACATGTAGTTATCGTTATCGTAAAATAACATGCAATTATCATTATCAAACTAGATACACAGAGCAACATGTAGTATTATCACGATAGTTTGACAAGGAATAACTATCGTCACATTTTGGCTGGCAACACCTTGCAAATTCGTTGCATTTGGCCGTTTATGGCGTAGTGAAACTTGTTGTGTTCAATTTTGTTTGGGTTTTAATTTAGTTATTGTAAATGTGCCTTTTCCTCTTTTAAAATAAAAAAGACATTATTTGAAACCAAAAGCAAATATGTCAAATATTGAAAAAATTGTGTAGATTCACGTATAAATATATATATTTATAAGTAGTTTACATCAACTATTCCAAAATATACATAAATATATATTTCTTATGGTTTGAAATATGTTTATTCCAATATTCAGGCATGATTTACAATAATTTTAGTTGACGGTCTTTTTGTAAGATTTAGAACCTTATTTCAAGATTTAATACAAAAAGGAATGTTTGGTTGTGTAACAACCCGTAATTTTAAAATATGACATAAGAGATAATTAAAGAATACTTACTTTTTATAAGAAGAATTAAGGAAAGTGGATTGAGTCGTTGCATTCGTCTCGGAATTCTGTTTGGAATAGAGTCCGAGTTTGCGTAAATCATATAACATATGAATAAGTTATGAAGCTTAGAAGAATTCTAGAATTAGCAAAATTTAAATTAAATTCTGATTAAAAATCCAAAACCAATTCAAAAATCAAAAATCGGTCAAAGCTGGGAAGCGGGAAATCTCCTGCCCTAGGGTGTCGACCCCCTCCTAGGGGAGTCGACATAGGTGTCGACCCCCTCCTAGGGGTGTTGACAGGGGTGTCGACCCCATCGGCCTAGATCTGGGCATGACGTGTTTTGGTTGATTAGGGCTGACGTGGCCTTCTGGGATTGGCTGAGTGATGTGTTTTCTAGTTCTGATGGTTTAGATGGTTTCTAATCTAAAGGTCCTAATTTAAATAGAGCATCTATAAAATACCCCTAAACCAAACCCGGATCTCATTGTCATTCATCCATGGCGCCTCCATGCTACTCTAGTCTAAATTAACCTAGCCTCCACCAAAGCAAATCAGAATTAGAGTATTCAAATTGGAAGATAAGAATCAAATTCTACAACAATGGTTTAGCAAATCAAATTCAGAAATCAAAACTCAGAACTATCCGCTCTCCTAAATCCTATCGTTGTGAGTCTATATTACTTTCACATATAATTAATTAAAAAGTGATTGTGATAGGATTGTAAATTGGAATTTATGAACATGCCTCTAAGATGAATCATATCAAGTTTTGTAGATTCTTATCCACACCCAAATTACTGTTGTCATATGCCTAATTGGATCTATTTTATTGTTCTATGCCAGTTCATGTTTCATATGTCTCTTTTATGCTAGTTCGATGACATGATTCTCTTCTCCTCTTCTTTCCCTTTTCTTAATGAGATTAGGCTAACTTCGAGCCTAACATATTACGTTGAGATTTGCGTACGAATAACGTTTGAACGAGGGGAAAAGTTTGGGGAAAATATGTAACAATGTGAGATTTTTGGCATAAATCAATTTGGGCATAATTGTGTATAAATTATATACAAGAGATTTGGCATAAGTGGATTGGGCATAATTGGATATAATTTGTATACATAAGGTTTGGCATGAATTGCTAATAACAATGAACGCAAATTAATTTGGGTGTAATTTGGCATAGCATGTATACATAAGACTATAGGCCAAATTTGGATTAAAATTATAAACATAATTTTAGGTTGGAAATTATGGGTAATTGGAGTATATTTTAATCCAAGACTTAAAATTGGGACTTGAATCAAGAAAGTGATAATGAACGCCTAAGACACGAGGTTAGATTCAAATTGTGGTATAAGACCGCCCAGAACTGCCCGGCACATCCAACAACCGCAATTTGGTAATCTAATGTGAGAGGTCAAAGGCAAAAATTAAACGCGTAATAATGCAAAGACACAAGGTTAGATTCGAATTATGGTACAATCCTGCCCGGAACCACCCGGCAAATCCAGCAACCACAAAACGGTAATCTAATGTGGGAGGTCTTGCAAGATTACGGTTATAATGAATTAATGAATACTTAACCAAAATAAGACATGTGATTAGACATGGGTATGACAAAGGGTTAAGTGGGTGACATGGTTAGCATGTGAAACATAATTAAAATACTTAAGCAAGATGAAACATGTGATTAGAAATGGGGATAAAGAAGGGTTAAGTGGGAATCCCTAGTGGGGACCAAGCTTAGGAGGGAAGCTTGTGTCAAGTGTGGGGACCCTTTTCAACTAGTAACCCATTTAGTATATATGTGAGCTCGAACTAGGTCGAGGACGGGACACGCTTACTGGGTTTGATTGTAAGAGGTTAATAAAGAGTTAGCGATGGCAGTACAAGTCCAACGGAGTCATGTGCGTGCGTGGGTCTAGGCTGGTAGGTAAGACGTTGTTGCATCGTGTAGGTATAAGCCGTGCATTTTAGTAGTATCGGGTTGCCACTTTAGGGAGTGATACACCCTATTGTGGGACCAGCACGGGTATCTACGAGTTAGGGAGCCGATCGAATGGAGAGGGTAGTGGGTACAACTAGTGGAGATAGGAGCAGGCGACACCCATGACAGGAGCCAGGAGTACACGAAACTACCATCATTATTATTGTCACTATGTTTAGTAAGAAGGATTGATTAACATAGAAATGTGTTTATTTTATGCTCTTATATTTTATCTTTTGTAAATAAATAAATGATACTTTAGGTATTTTTATGTGTATTTACAGATTATCAAGTGAGGCCTCTTTCATTTCAAATTAAAGGCCAACTACAAAGAAAAAGCTACTTCCTTATGTCAACACCTTCTCAATCCCAAAAGAAGTTGCAGCTCACTGGTAAAGGCATAGGAGTTTGCGCAGAGAGACCTAATTTTGATTCCCGTCAAGCTCCCTTTTTTTGCTGAACATTCACACTGCCTCCTCTGCCTTGAAAAATACATGGATTGGTGTCATATTATAAATATATACATATATTCATATGTATGTATGTATGCATGATATACACTAATAAAAGGAATAAACAAATTCTTATCATGGAAATCAATTCAGAACATTCATTTTTTTTCAAATTCCAATTAGAAGAATTTCTGATAGAAATATTGCCAAGAAAAGATCAATTTTGAAGATTTTATCCCTTGTTGCCTTTGGAGTCTAATGAGTATCCTTGTTTGGAAGAATTAATCACATACAATCTGCTCATCAATCAATCAATTTGCCACATGAAAGATAGGGAAGATTTGGAAGATATTCACCGTGATTTGCTTTCCAATCAAGCTTGGTCAAGGAAGGCAAGAGATATGATATTACTTCTTGGGAAAAGAGGGCCATTTAGTCATTGATTTGATTAGGATTTGGTCTACATCTCTATAAATATACATGATGTTCCATTGTAAATACCATTTATTTTTCTATTCTGTATTCTCTTTTGTTCTAATAAAAGTCTTTTCTTTTCTAGTTTTATTGTTATTTTAATTTCATAACAACTTGTGTTATCTACCTAATTAGGTTTGGGTAGAATGCATATTGTTATTGTCTTTTATTACTGCTTGTTAGCGATTCACTGTTGATTAGTTTCAACAGGAATCCTACTTTTAATTTCTGTTATTGTTCTACTTGTTATTCTCTTTTTCTAGTAATTGTTCCTTTTCTTTTCAATTGTTGAATTTAATACTGATTAGATTCAGAGTAATTTCAACAACATAAAAACAACAACTCCAAACTTCGTCTAACTCGCCCAAGAATAAATAGATAATAATTTTTAATTACACCTCCCTCTGTTCGACCTGTATGCTACACACCTGTATGCTTGCAGAATTTAAATTAAATGTCGCGCTTTTCTAATTCATTTTCTAGCGTCGATCAAGTTTTTGGCGCCGTTGCCGGGGAGGTAACGATTAAATTTTATTATTTATTTAATTTTTGATTCGTGTTAGCTTTTATTTTATTTTCTTCTGTATATATATATAATCTTGATTAATGATTTGGTATATAAATTCTATTGGTGTTATCATCCATTAAGCAAGAGAAAAAAAATACCAATTTTTCTCAAATTTCTTTCTATCTTTCCTTTGTCTTAATTGTCAAATTTCTTTCCCTCCTTACCTTCTTTATACAATTTGATTTCTTTCCCTAAAAAACAAAAAAAAAAATCTTGTCAAATTCTGTTTAAATTCTTTCTTTTTTTCTCTCATCTATTTCTTCTTTCTCTATCCCCTTCTCTGTTTTCAATACATTTTTTTAATTAAAAAAAATTGCCAAATAAAAAAAAATTGTTTTCTTGTGTATAGATATAGGAAAAAATTCTTGACTGATTGATTTGGTATTATATACTGTAATCATCTAAATCAAGAAAAAAAAATCATGCCAATTTTTGTTTAATTTGTTTCCCCTTCTCCCATCTATTTCTTTCCTTCCCTTGTACATTTTTTTCTTCTTCTGTACAACTCTCAAAAAAAAAATCAAATACAAAAAAAAGAGAAATCTTTTGTTTCCTTTTCTAATTTCTTCCTGTTTCTTTTTCTATTCCAATACAGGATTTCCTCTCTATTCTCTCTTCTCTTCAGTCCCAACCTAACATCCTCTTCTCCTTACACCATATCCACGTTCCTACAATCAAAATAAACATCACAGATCCCACCACATCACACACAAAACCTGCAACCATATCACCACAACTACCCATCCATCAATAGTTCTCCTTGCTGCTGCAAACATCATCGTCCACCGCGTTCATCACAAACACAACACTTCCATCCCCCCTTCATACCAACAGTCCCAAGACCATCCATCAACATACATATCACATACCAACTGCAACCACCTGCTACAAACCGATTCCAATCAGCCTGCCCCACTTTGTCATCACAATCCAAAAATCCACCCCAAGTTCTCCTTGCCAAAATTTCTTTTATTTCCTTTTATTTTCCTATTGTTTTCTTGTACATATATATATAGATAAAAATCTTGATTAGTTGATTTTGTATCACATATTGATATTATAATCTCTAAGACAAGGAAAAAAAATCTTGCCCCTTTTTTTTAATTTTCCTTCATTTTATTTTCATTTATTTCTTTCTTTTTTTTGTTCGCATTTCTTCCAATCTAATTCCTTCTTCAAAAAGAAAAAAATATATATAAAAAAAAAGAAACTTGCTAATTTTTATTCAATTTCTTTCCATCTTTCTACCACCTCGCTGATTTCACATTTTTCTTTTCCCTTTCCTTTTCTTTTTATTTATTTCCATCTTTTGTCTACAACTTTCTAAAAAAAAAACTTTTGCAATTTCTTCTCTATCTACTTTGATTTTTTCCTTGTTTTTGTCTGCTTTTATTTCTTTCCTCAATTCCTTCTACCCTTCCTCTCTACTAAAAAAAACCTTGCTTTTTTTCTCTTACTTCCTTCCTCTTTTAATTTTTTTCCTTTTTTGTTTTGGTTTTTCCCATTCATTTCTTTTCCTTTCTTCTTGTTCAGATTTTCATAAAAAAAACTTGCATTTTATTTATTTATTTATTTCCAATTGCATTTCTCATTCACCTCCTACAATCTCTCTTTCCATTTTTTCATTTATTTCTTTCCGGCTCTCTCCTTCATTAAAAAAACAACTTTCAATTTTTCTTTATTCTTTCCATCTTTCCACTTTCTTTCCAATCATCTACATTCTTTTTCTTTTTACAAATTTCAAAAAAAAAAAAAAGATTCCTCTTTTGCAAAAATTTTTTCCTTTCTTCTTTTGTCTTTCTTGTTCTCAATACATTTGATTTCTTTTCTTCTCTTAAAAATTTCCTTTCTTTTCAAAAAAAAAAATCCACTTTTGATTTCTTTCCTCTTTATTCCTCTTTTCCAATTTTCAATACAATTACTTCTCATTCTTCTTTTACAAATTCAAAAAAAAAAAACTTGCCATTTTTCTTTTATTTCTTCCCTGTTTTCAACTTCTTTCTCCTTTCTTTTGTTTGTTTCCCCTCTTACTAATATCTAGCATCCTTTCTTCTTTTACAATTTGCTGAATAAAAAAATTCCTTATATAAATTTCTCTTCTCTGCCTTGTAATTAATTTTCTTTCCCTTTTCAAGTTTTTCCTTTTTCATTTTTTTCTGTCTCTTCTAATTTTACAACAATAAACAAAAGAAAAAAATTCTTTCTGTTTTTGTCTTCTCTTTTTTTTCTTTTCCTTCTCAATTTCTTTTCCAAATCTTTTACAATTACTTTCCTTTCTTCCTTTACAATTCTCTTTCTTTCCTGAAATCTCTCTTCCCTTTTTTTGTCATTTGTTTCATTCCTATTTGTCCACTTTTTCAACAATAATGAAAAAAAGGGGAGGTCATAAAAAGATTCTTTTTTTCAATTATTTTTCCCTGCTTCATTTCTTCCCTTTGATCAAATACCCCTCCCTCTCACATAATCTCATTTCACTACAGTTTTTTTTTCAATCCACACTTCAGCACCATCTTTTCCAAAAAGTTAGCTTTTTTTTAATTCCTTTTTCTTTTTCTTGTGCTTTTTTTGTTATTCAATTCATTCAAAAAAAAAAAAGAGTTTCGAACTAAGGACAAGGTGACTGGAGTTCAAGCAACAAATCAAGATTTCAGAAATCAAAAGAAATTGCAAATAGTGAGATTTCAATCATTGACGCTACTCATTTTCTCTGGATGGACAGCCATGCCCCACTGTAATAATTTCTGAACTCTACAGGTGCTCTGCTGCTTTGAAAAATATAGAAATTGCATGTAAAAATCTTCTGCAGGGGTAGCGGCTTGCTTGTACAATATTTTAATTTTCTGTTATTATTCTGTGAGTGTTCTGTGACTGAAATTTCCGAATACATTTGGTGAGGAACGAATTTCTATAATTACAGCCATCACTCCCATCGTTTTTCAACAATAAAATTTTGATTTTTCAAAATCATATAATTGAAAAGTGGTGCTTTGTGAAGTTGGTTGTCTCGTATAATTGGATCGCAGATATATAGTAGTTCAATTTATTGAACTATTAGCAAAAGAGGTTGCATACTACCCGTAAAACATTGGTCGTATCCCTTAGTATTTATACTATACGTGAATGGCCATAACACCCTCTTCCCCTTTCTAATTGATTCAGTTAATTAATAGAGCACAGCTTAGTATTTTATATTATTTTGAAGCGAGAATAATTTCTGTCTTACCGTGACTTCTTTAAAATGTCCGATTCAAAAAAATCATTGAGAGATATGTGGGATAATAATTGGAGTAGACGTCCTCTTGAAGAGTATGATTTTGAATTACAACTCATGAAGCAAGATTTTCCAAAATTTCGCTACCTAAATGTCAACAATTTTCAAAATTTTCAAAATGACCAACATTTTCAAAGTTATGATAGAAATGGCGACTTCAATTCAAATTTCAATAATTTCGATTATGGGCCACATCCACATCCAAATAGCTTTGAATCACAATATACCTTTGATCAACATCAATACGGGGTTGGAAACCAATTCGAAAATAATTTTGGATATGAAAATAATTTTCAAGTCGATCAAAATCTTCAAAATAACAACCCATTTCCACATCTTGAATATGACCAAAATTGCAGTTTTCCCTTGAATTTCGACAATTTTGGTTATGAATCTAATTTTCAAAATCAAAATGATTTCCAATATCATTTTTCTAAAAATTCAAACAACTACCACATTGGAAATAATATTGATTGTGAAATTGATGTGGACTATAATTTTGAAAATCAAGAAATCCAAAACGAGAGCTCTCAAATCAATGATTCTGAAGAATATCACCTTAACATTCTTAGAGAGAGGGTAGAAAAGCAAGATAGCCAGCTTGGTGAAAAAGATAGACAGCTTGATGAACTTCTTTGTTTAATGACGTGTTTTAAAGAACAACTCGAGCAACAAAATCAAATTCATTGCGATGAATCAGGAAATAATCCATTCTTTGCTGATATTGAAAATTTTCAAATTACAACTTTGGAAATTGAAAATGACGATCTAAATGAAGTTGTTCACAATTCAGCAAATGATTTAGACTTCAATTCTTTTCAGGAAAAAGATTTAAGCTCAGATTTTGATCTTCCTCTTTCAGGCTGTGAGAAAATTGAAACTTTTGAAATTGAACAAAATGAAAATGTTGAATTTTTCAATTCAAATTTGGAGAAGGATTTTAATGAACATGAATTCTTTGGAATGTACGAGAATGAGTTGCCAATTGAGGAAGCAGTAGATTCACGTCACGAGTTCGAAAATTTTAACTTTGAGAAAATTTCAAACGAACTAGAAATTGTCAGTGTCGAAAATACGTTGTCGATTAATGATGAGAAATGTGATCACATAGTCTCGAACAACACTCAGAATTTAAATTTCATGATTGCAACTGAGTTCATATACGATTACAAATTTTTGACCAATTACACTGATAAATTTGTTGAGCACATGAATTATTTTTGGAATGTTAGCTTTGTTGAAAAACTTCATGTTAGGACGACCCTGAACATTCATTTACTGGAATATAAATTGAGATATAAAGATGAGATGGTTTTCAAAAACTCTTGCTTGTTAGAAAACATGCATAGACATAGTGGGAATGGGACTCATAGGGCAAGAACCAAGTGTGGGGGAAAAGTTGGTGGCAATCCTTGCGTCGCATGCATCGCAAACACATTTATCATTGTACATATGATCCTTTCTTACATATAGTTAAATTGCATTTTGTTTTACTAATCATTTTACATTTAATCCATCTTTGGGTTCTATCTTTCACATTTAGGAAACGTGTTTACAGTGTGGACACTTTTTAGTTCTAGTGTGGGGGGGGGGAGTCTGCATTTCACTCATTTTCGTTTTTTCTTTATTTTTCTTTCTTTTTCAATTTCATCCATTTAAATAGGACCATCATGCATTTTAGACTGTAGTAACATGCCATTTTTATTTTTTTGAAATACGACTTATTTTAGATTTGATACAACAAAATAAGTTAAGGATTATTAATCAGTTGATAGTATTTTTTTCTCTCAGCTTAGATCAAATAAGAAATATAATGAAAAGTTTAATTTTGAGGGATAATAGTGTAACCAGTACATAGGGAGATTCTTAGGTGATGGCCATGAAATCTATTCTATATTGTAGATTTTGTTTAAATAAGTGGAGGACTTAAAATACTTATATTGGCTTTTCGAATCTTTAAAACTAAGTTGTGTTAAGTTGAATTCGCGTAACTCACTTTTGTGCTTATATTTTCAATAATAATAATAGTAATCCAAGGGTATCCAACATTGCTTGTATATCAAGCATTGGTGTGAAAACACGCCAAGCTCTATCCGACATGTTGTTGACAAAGTCAGCGTTGGAATATCTTGGTCTCATTTTATGAGATTGGACACCTAAGGATTACCGACACGTTGTTGACAAAGTCAAAGTCGGCCTGCACAATCCGCCAAGCTCTTTACCTACTCTCCGTTAGTCCGCGAGGCAGTGTATGGGTGGTATACCTTAGTCTTTTTAGTTAGGTGTATGTAATTAATCGTAAATTTCAATTTTTATAGAGATGGAGAATAAGCGATGATGCCTAAACACTTCTTGACCTTATTGGTTTGACTAGCTGTAATAACCCGGAAAATGCGAGCCAGTTTGAAATTTTTATTTTGGCGATTTTAGCGAATTTTGATTATTTAAAATGAATTATTTTAAATAATATCGACGAGAAATTTATTTTGAATATAATTCGAACGTATATATTATACGCGTCGTCGTTAGAATATATATAATTATATAATGGAATTGAAAATGGCGCGGTAGTTCGATAATTCGATTTCAAACTTCAAATGAATGTACCGGGTGCAAAACAATCCGGATTTTAGTGAAACCAAAAATAATGGAATCTAATAGAGAATATCTTTCTAGCGAATCCGAGTGATCGAAATTTCATAGCGGGAATCAAAAGATATGTCCAGTTGAAAATTCTGAATAGTCAATATGGAATTCAGGCCCTTAAAAATGAAAATTTTGCAAACAACCTCGGATTTCGACGAAACCACTTTTGTTGGGTCCGCAGTGTCAAATTATTGCTAGGTTTCAAATTTCATAATTTTTCGAATCAATATGTGAGCGTGGCAAAGGAAAACGTGTTTTGTCAATTTCGATTGACCAGAAAATGACCATTTTTCAAACGGTCTCAGAATTCGACGAAACTAGTTTTGTTAGGACCGTATCGTCGATACGATGCTAGAAATAATTTTTCTGGAATTTTACGAGTCAGTATGTGGGCCCGGCAAATTAAAATGTGCGTTCAAATCAGAATTTAAATGTTTTATGTTTTAATTTGAAGAATAACTAACTGTAACAGTCGAATTGGCTTACGAAACATATCCCATTGTGTCCGGAATGGGGGTATTTAGCTAGAGGCGACAGTCGTTGGGGTTCATTTGAAGTTCGTGGTGATAAACAAGTTAAATTTGAATTAAATAATAATATTATATATATATACCACCTAGTCAATACCCTAGCCTTTCTCTACCCGTGGTCAAACCAAATTATCAGCCGCCTGTTGATGAATTCAAGGGCCGATAAAACTCAGATTTTTGTCCTCATTTTTCACTTAATTCGTTCATCAATTTTCCAAGCTTTCAAAGGGGAAATTTAAGAGCAACGTGAGCTCTTCACCTTAGTACGGTTAAGATCATCATTAGGGTTTCGTTATGGCCAGGATTTACCTCGAAATGGCGGGAGTTCGCATCGGTTTTGCACGGCGTCAGGGGGATCGAACGGCTCCGGGTTAGGGGCGTAGAGAGGCGCCACCTAGGGCGACATCGTGGTGTATTCTGATGAGGTTCCGATGCGGGAAGGTCGGCCAGAAGTTTACAAAGGAAAGAAGATGGATTAAAACTGAGCGGGGGGGTCTTGGGAACGCCTGGAACCGTGTGTTCCTAGTAGAAAGGTGCTGTTTTTATTTTATTTTATTTTATTTTTATTTTATTTTATTTTACTTAAGCAAAATATATCGTTTAAAATCAGTTTTTGATTTATAAATACATTGGATAAAAAAATCAGTTTTTGTTTTAAAAATAAAATTAACAAGTGTTAAGAAAATAAAATTAACAAGTGTTTTAAAGAAAATAAAATTAACAAGTGTTTTAAAAAAAAAATTAACAAGTGTTTTAAAAAAAAAATTAACAAGTTTTTAAAAAAAATAAAATTAACAAGTGTTTTAGAAATAAAAATATTGTATAATTTCAGATTTTTAAATATGAAACACAAGGAAAAAAAGAAAGAGATATGATTTCACTTCATAGATATATATATACATATATGAGTAATGTTTTTAGAAACAAATATTTTATAGTCAAATATACATTTGTTTTTGAAGTAAAAATATACTTTGCTTTTGAAGTAAAAATATAATTTTTATATATATGAAAAGTGTTATAAAAATACGTTTTTATATATACATTAGCGATAAGAAAATTGCGATTATTTATATAAACAATATGATAAAAATGTGATTTTTAATAGGAACAGCGTGAAAAGGACCGCATTGGAATTACAAAGGAATCCAGACGGTTCATCAGTAAAGCACGGCGGAGTGGAACCATCTGTGAGAATTTCTCACCTTTCAATTTCTTTTCTAATTATATATATATACTAGGATGCAGACGGTGCTTAGTAGCACCCGACACAATCATCCACAGACCATGGACTTGTTTGTTTGGTTGCATAGATTAGTTATATGATGTGATTTGAATTTGGTTGCTTGGAGATTTTGATTGATGTGTGAATGGCGTGGGCCTTCACTAGACCGGGGATAAGGCTAGGCCTCTTCCCGTTTCTAGTATCGTGCCGTTATGCCGCCGAAATTTTCTAAAATAAGTTAGAAAAATAAAAATATCATTTTAGTTAAAGAATGAACTGAATAGAAATTCAAGTGTGAAATAAAATATTTTATCGTTAAAAATATAATTTTTAACGTGAAGTGGATAAAATAAAATATTCATTTACAAACCAGACGGTTTGTTTATGTACACTGATTTGACTGATATTGATTAGGTCGATAAATTTTACACATCGCCCAACTGCACAAATAAAATCTGTGTTTGATTGTTTGAAACCCCACACGGGTGTTGGGATGAAACTTGAAGTTCACTCATCCTGATTGATTAAATATGTCGATCGATTGATTGACAGGCTGTTATAAGCGTTAAATGTCTATATTTGATGCTTATACAGTGTAGTGCACTTTGGTTGATGGTTGATTATTTTTCAATGCTATTATATACATGTGTTGTATGAAAATCCATATAATTAACATTATATGGTGATTGATTGGGCCTCATTCCAATTTAGAAAATAAGGAATATTATAAAATAAAGGTTCATGTGTTGACAGTACTCATCCATTGAGATTGGTCATGTGTTGAACGAAATATTTTGATAATAACAACTATTTTGAAAAAGGAAATATTTGAAATAGAATATTTGAAAATAGAAATTTATGAAGCCGTGTTGATTAGATTGACGCCATTTTGACGTGAACGATATTTATATCGATTTTATTCATTTTGAAATGAATTGAATTGAAAACGATTTCGAAATGAATTGAATTGAAAACGATTTCGAAATGAATTGAATTGAAAACGATTTCGAAATGAATTGAATTGAAAACGATTTCGAAATGAATTGAATTGAAAATGATTTCGAAATGAATTGAATTGAAAACGATTTCGAAATGAATTGAATTGAAAACGATTTCGAAATGAAATGAATTGAAAACGATTTCGAAATGAATTGAATTGAAAACGAGTTCGAAATGAATTGAATTGAAAACGAATTCAAATTGAATTGAAAGCGAATTGAAATGAACTCAAATTGAATTGAAATTTGAATTGAATAGAAATGAATTTTAAAACGAATTTATAAAGAAGAATTCAATTTTGATTTGAATTGAAGAGGAAGTTGAAATTGCTTTTGAAACGAATTTAAAACTATTTATATAATTCGTTTTAAATAGAATTCGATGAAATATATATTATATATATAATATATATAATATATATAATATAATGGCCTGAATAGAACGCGCCGCGCCGCGGCAGTTCGTGAATTTCGACCATTTATTTCAAACGGACATTACGGGAGATCCGACCGTCGGATTCTCCTAAAACCAGAACCGTTGGGTTCGTATCGAAAAGAGCTTTCTAACGAATGTTAGAAATTTGAAATCTAACGGTTGGATTTGGAGATACGTCCAAATCAAATTTGAAAAAGGTCGCTGTAAGTGCAGTTCGATGGCCGTTGATGGAAATCGACTGTACGGGCCTTGTTAAAATTATTAAAAATAGTAATAATTTGTGTAAGATCATAAGAAATGATTTGAGAAGAATTGGGATGAAAAACTCCATATTTGAAAAGATAAAAATAGATTTTTATCGAAATGAACTAGTTTTGAACTAGAATTATAATTCTATTTATTTTTAAATAAATAAATTGAATTTGAAATGGTTTTGAAAATAACCAGAATTTCCAATGATTGCATTGGAGTGGATTTGAATCGAAATTGTATTCGGAATATTTCGATGTTGGAATTCGGGATTATACAGATGTGGTTATGGAAATTTGAAAGATGTAGATATTTATATCGTTATTTCCAATACGACATTTGTTAATCGTAGAATTTGATATTGAATATAAGCCGATATATTTTCTATTCAGAGCCTTGTATTGAATATCAAATGTGATTTGGGTTTGTCGTGAATGATGTCTTCACTAACACTGTTCTTGAACCCAGTTTGAGAAAAGATTAAATCTTTTTATTTAGATTTAATGAAGTGTACCAATTAAATAATATTTAATTGGAATTGAATTGATATTGATTTTTGGGTTTATCGTGAACAGTGTTTGAAATAACACTCGTTCTTTAACCCGATAATTAATGGAATGTGATTTTGGGTTTATCGTGAACTGTGTTTTAAATGACACGGATTCTTTAACCCAGTTAACGATTAAAACTAAGTGGAGTTTTAATGAATCTTTAATTAGATTGAAATGATCGAGAATGGAGTATCACCAGTTTTGTTCCAGACGATAGTTAAATCTTTAATTAGATTTGAACGTGAAATGGTAATTGAATTTACCGATAACACTGTGGTGTTAGATATGAAGTATTACCAGTTTTACTTCATGGGATGAATAGGTTGGGATGGGGAAATTAAAATAAATAAGTACTTCGGTAAGGTTCGCTAATCCCGACTAGTTTGAATTGAGATTCAAAAATAGAATAAAGAATAAATTCAAGGAATTTATCTTGGATAAAATTAATGGGAACCTTTCCCTATGAATGTGAAATTTAGAAACTAACTGTCGGTTAGCCAAGCAGAATGGTTTTCTGGATATTGATCTGATGTTGGTTTCGGCCTTCGGGGTTAATATTTGGGGAATTATTCTCTTGATTAATTTACGGTTAGTGGCTGATGAATTGGAATGAGGCGTATGTTGTGTTTTTGTAACACTTATTTAAAAATATACGTGAGTTATTCAGAAAGACCGGGTTTACCCCATTCTGAATAACTGATACGACGATAAGTCGAAGATGAAGACGGTGGTCGAAGACCGGAAGTCTTCACGTCGTTTGGGTGATTACTGATGATCTTGATTGGGCTGTACACCCAAGAAGATGGAAACAGTTGGTGATCGTCCAGACGTACTTGGAGATCGATGGATGTGCGGGGTACTAGGTGCCTCCGGTTTCGTTCAGACCCAGAACGGACTTGTAAATGGACTGTGTGTCTGACATGGGATTTTAGTCTGTGTGATTGATTTCTATTAAATATATATCTGTTTGGCGGCGGAGAATTTATTCTCTTGCTTAACGCCCTTCTCTGAGACGTACGAGCTCAGGGGTTATATACTGATGGATATCAATCGCATAGAGTGAATTGCCTGTGTGGCATGCCCAAGTGACAATTGATCAAGGCTTCTGTTGAAAAGCAAAGTCTTGTGGTGATGATCAAAGCACGGCCTTTGTGGCGTAGCTTTGTGTAACGTTTACCTCGCGTGTTTCACACCCGGTATGAACCAAAAACGGGAGACGGACCTCAGGGAGGGCATGCGTTTCTTTCTAGTTAGAAGTGGCGTCAGTGGTTTTACACGCCCTGACGAGTTTGACTTATGTGGTTGTTGCTGTTGCGAGGCGCCTCGGTTTGATCGGACGATCCGGGTCCGATGGAGTCATTCGTTGGCTCATTTACGCCCCATAGGGCGGGGGAACGCATGTTCAGGGTTTAAGTTTAATCCACATCGGTGGACCGGCCCTGACGATCCAAAGGCTTGACTGAGTACTTGCCTGAGGGGCGGGCTAGAGCGTCTCGAATCGGTTGAGGACTATCTTTTGCCTCGGTTCATAGATGGAAACCCAATTTCCAAATACGTGACTTTGCGATTTTGATTGTATAACCTATATATGGCGACATAGTGGTATGGGGCATTCATGCCGCCTATGATTGATACTTATGATTTGAAGTTGTTTTATACAGTATACACTTGTAATAGTATCAAATGATTTGTTTTAAACGTATCAAGCATTCTTGGCTATTATAAGGTAAAAACCCTATCCTCCGGCTTGCGTTGCATTGTGTGATGGGAACTGGGTCTTATAATAGCTTCACTTTTCTTTATTTAGCATTGCGATGTTTGTTTTATGCACTGGTATTCTTGGGAGGAAACCCGTTCCGTGTTATACGGCGTGGTCCCTTGATTTACCTAACTTTAAAATAAAGATTAATAACTGTTTTAGTTCTCACACCAGTCACATGACTGACCTGGAGTTTATTGTTTTAACCTAAACTCTGGGTGCCCCTATTTTGACACGGGCAGCTAGTAGTTTTGGTTTTGCAGATTTATATTCACAGGATCCTGGTTTACAGCTGGAATGATATCCGGAAAGCTTTGTATCCGTATATCTCTTTCTAGTTGTGTATTGTATTATTTTCTGCTGCGATGTATTTAAATGTAATTTAAATCTCTGATATTTCTGTGTAATATTCATTTATACCCTGTATATTCTTGTAAATCTGATGCATTGTTGTAATATACAATGAAATGTTCTTTTATATGCGTTCTGTTGTGGCTTGTTCTCGAACTATCCGACGCTTTCCCTTACGGGGAAGTTACGGGTTTTCACAGTTGGTATCAGAGCTTTGGTTTACAAAGCTTAGAGAACAAGACACATTAGAACCGTACGAGAGAATTCGTCAGATATTGGATTAGTAATATCCAATTAGAATGACTCGTTAGAGATAGGATCAGCAGTATCCTAGAACGAGCGTGAAGAGTATATTTTTGAAAATGAAAACAAATTTTGTTTTGAAAATCTAAATCAATTATTCGTATTTGATTATTTATTTGTATTGATTTGGACAGTCCATTATATAAAGATTTTGCATATGCGCCTTGCAAACGTATATTCAAAGTTTTAATATACTGGATAGATATAGATTCACACTCTAGTCGCCCGGAGATGATTCTGATGATTGTAGCTACATCATCAGAATTAGAGTTCGTGTGTCGAAGGTGTGATATTTATATATTTCCTACTGACTGGTGTGAGAACCAAAATTAGATAGGGCCTATTGTTGTGATTTGGCATCAAAAATCTGATTTTTATATATATCAAATTATGAATTTGAGACTCTAATTCACTAATTGATTGATGTTTGTGTTGTTTGTTTAATTGTTTGATAATTTTGAACCATTTATGCCTAATTGAATCAAATATTGAATTGTATTAAAAATTGGTCGCATTTGCTTGCATATACTTGTACTTACATTGAACAGGTCATAGCAAGGAGGCTAGAGCAGAAAATAAAATTTGTTTGTCCGACAAAGAGGTACATGTTTACTACATAATTTACTGTTTTATTTGGGTGATGATGATTTTATGAGCCTATTGGCTAGCCGCTTGGCTTTTCCTTTTTCTTTTTGAGATCTGAAGGACCGGGGAAGCTATTTGAAATTCGCCGATGCTCCCGGTGCAGGGGAGGTTATGGCGAAATTTTTCGAAAATTTAGGGTGTTAGCCAAATTTTTGAAAATTTGAAAATTCTCAGAAACTGAAAAGTTGGAGAATGGAAGCCAGATCGAACGTAGAGTTGATTAATCAAACCACTTTCGACTTTGTTCCTTTTCGGGGACGAAAAGTTTTAAGTGGGGGAGATTGTAATAACCCGGAAAATGCGAGCCAGTTTGAAATTTTTATTTTGGCGATTTTAGCGAATTTTGATTATTTAAAATGAATTATTTTAAATAATATCGACGAGAAATTTATTTTGAATATAATTCGAACGTATATATTATACGCGTCGTCGTTAGAATATATATAACTATATATAATTATATAATGGAATTGAAAATGGCGCGGTAGTTCGATAATTCGATTTCAAACTTCAAATGAACGTACCGGGTGTAAAACAATCCGGATTTTAGTGAAACCAAAAATAATGGAATCTAATAGAGAATATCTTTCTAGCAAATCCGAGTGATCGAAATTTCATAGCGGGAATCAAAAGATATGTCTAGTTGAAAATTCTGAATAGTCGCTATGGAATTCAGGCCCTTAAAAATGGAAATTTTGCAAACAACCTCGGATTTCGAAGAAACCACTTTTGTTGGGTCCGCAGTGTCAAATTATTGCTAGGTTTCATAATTTTTTGAATCAATATGTGAGCGTGGCAAAGGAAAACGTGTTTTGTCAATTTCAATCGACCAGAAAATGACCATTGTTCAAACGGTCTCAGAATTCGACGAAACTAGTTTTGTTAGGACCATATCGTCGATACGATGCTAGAAATAATTTTTCTGGAATTTTTCGAGTCAGTATGTGGGCCCGGCAAATTAAAATGTACGTTCAAATCAGAATTTAAATGTTTTATGTTTTAATTTGAAGAATAACTAACTGTAACAGTCGAATTGGCTTACGAAACATATCCCATTGTGTCCGGAATGGGGGTATTTAGCTAGAGGCGACAGTCGTTGGGGTTCATTTGAAGTTCGTGGTGATAAACAAGTTAAATTTGAATTAAATAATAATATTATATATATATACCACCTAGTCAATACCCTAGCCTTTCTCTACCCGTGGTCAAACCAAATTATCAGCCGCCTGTTGATGAATTCAAGGGCCGATAAAACTCAGATTTTTGTCCTCATTTTTCACTTAATTCGTTCATCAATTTTCCAAGCTTTCAAAGGGGAAATTTAAGAGCAACGTGAGCTCTTCACCTTAGTACGGTTAAGATCATCATTAGGGTTTCGTTATGGCCAGGATTTACCTCGAAATAGCGGGAGTTCGCATCGGTTTTGCACGGCGTCGGGGGGATCGAACGGCTCCGGGTTAGGGGCGTAGAGAGGCGCCACCTAGGGCGACATCGTGGTGTATTCTGATGAGGTTCCGATGCGGGAAGGTCGGCCAGAAGTTTACAAAGGAAAGAAGATGGATTAAAACTGAGCGGGGGGTCTTGGGAACGCCTGGAACCGTGTGTTCCTAGAAGAAAGGTGCTGTTTTTATTTTATTTTATTTTATTTTTATTTTATTTTATTTTATTTTATTTTACTTAAGCAAAATATATTGTTTAAAATCAGTTTTTGATTTATAAATACATTGGATAAAAAAATCAGTTTTTGTTTTAAAAATAAAATTAACAAGTGTTAAGAAAATAAAATTAACAAGTGTTTTAAAGAAAATAAAATTAACAAGTGTTTTAAAAAAAAAATAACAAGTGTTTTAAAAAAAAATTAACAAGTGTTTTAAAAAAATAAAATTAACAAGTGTTTTAGAAATAAAAATATTGTATAATTTCAGATTTTTAAATATGAAACACAAGGAAAAAAAGAAAGAGATATGATTTCACTTCATAGATATATATATACATATATGAGTAATGTTTTTAGAAACAAATATTTTATAGTCAAATATACATTTGTTTTTGAAGTAAAAATATACTTTGCTTTTGAAGTAAAAATATAATTTTTATATATATGAAAAGTGTTATAAAAATACGTTTTTATATATACATTAGCGATAAGAAAATTGCGATTATTTATATAAACAATATGATAAAAATGTGATTTTTAATAGGAACAGCGTGAAAAGGACCGCATTGGAATTACAAAGGAATCCAGACGGTTCATCAGTAAAGCACGGCGGAGTGGAACCATCTGTGAGAATTTCTCACCTTTCAATTTCTTTTCTAATTATATATATATACTAGGATGCAGACGGTGCTTAGTAGCACCCGACACAATCGTCCACAGACCATGGACTTGTTTGTTTGGTTGCATAGATTAGTTATATGATGTGATTTGAATTTGGTTGCTTGGAGATTTTGATTGATGTGTGAATGGCGTGGGCCTTCACTAGACCGGGGATAAGGCTAGGCCTCTTCCCGTTTCTAGTATCGTGCCGTTATGCCGCCGAAATTTTCTAAAATAAGTTAGAAAAATAAAAATATCATTTTAGTTAAAGAATGAACTGAATAGAAATTCAAGTGTGAAATAAAATATTTTATCGTTAAAAATATAATTTTTAACGTGAAGTGGATAAAATAAAATATTCATTTACAAACCAGACGGTTTGTTTATGTTCACTGATTTGACTGATATTGATTGGGTCGATAAATTTTACACATCGCCCAACTGCACAAATAAAATCTGTGTTTGATTGTTTGAAACCCCACACGGGTGTTGGGATGAAACTTGAAGTTCACTCATCCTGATTGATTAAATATGTCGATCGATTGATTGACAGGCTGTTATAAGCGTTAAATGTCTATATTTGATGCTTATACAGTGTAGTGCACTTTGGTTGATGGTTGATTATTTTTCAATGCTATTATATACATGTGTTGTATGAAAATCCATATAATTAACGTTATATGGTGATTGATTGGGCCTCATTCCAATTTAGAAAATAAGGAATATTATAAAATAAAGGTTCATGTGTTGACAGTACTCATCCATTGAGATTGGTCATGTGTTGAACGAAATATTTTGATAATAACAACTATTTTGAAAAAGGAAATATTTGAAATAGAATATTTGAAAATAGAAATTTATGAAGCTGTGTTGATTAGATTGACGCCATTTTGACGTGAACGATATTTATATCGATTTTATTCATTTTGAAATGAATTGAATTGAAAACGATTTCGAAATGAATTGAATTGAAAACGATTTCGAAATGAATTGAATTGAAAACGATTTCGAAATGAATTGAATTAAAAACGATTTCGAAATGAATTGAATTGAAAACGATTTCGAAATGAATTGAATTGAAAACGATTTCGAAATGAATTGAATTGAAAACGATTTCGAAATGAATTGAATTGAAAACGATTTCGAAATGAAATGAATTGAAAACGATTTCGAAATGAATAGAATTGAAAATGAGTTCGAAATGAATTGAATTGAAAACGAATTCAAATTGAATTGAAAGCGAATTGAAATGAACTCAAATTGAATTGAAATTTGAATTGAATAGAAATGAATTTTAAAACGAATTTATAAAGAAGAATTCAATGTTGATTTGAATTGAAGAGGAAGTTGAAATTTCTTTTGAAACGAATTTAAAACTATTTATATAATTCGTTTTAAATAGAAATCGACGAAATATATATTATATATATAATATATATAATATAATGGCCTGAATAGAACGCGCCGCGCCGCGGCAGTTCGTGAATTTCGACCATTTATTTCAAACGGACATTACGGGAGATCCGACCGTCGGATTCTCCTAAAACCGGAACCGTTGGGTTCGTATCGAAAAGAGCTTTCTAACGAATGTTAGAAATTTGAAATCTAACGGTTGGATTTGGAGATACGTCCAAATCAAATTTGAAAAAGGTCGTTGTAAGTGCAGTTCGATGGCCGTTGATGGAAATCGACTGTACGGGCCTTGTTAAAATTATTAAAAATAGTAATAATTTGTGTAAGATCATAAGAAATGATTTGAGAAGAATCGGGATGAAAAACTCCATATTTGAAAAGATAAAAATAGATTTTTATCGAAATGAACTAGTTTTGAGCTAGAATTATAATTCTATTTATTTTTAAATGAATAAATTGAATTTGAAATGGTTTTGAAAATAACCAGAATTTCCAATGATTGCATTGGAGTGGATTTGAATCGAAATTGTCTTCGGAATATTTCGATGTTGGAATTCGGGATTATACAGATGTGGTTATGGAAATTTGAAAGATGTAGATATTTATATCGTTATTTCCAATACGACATTTGTTAATCGTAGAATTTGATATTGAATATAAGCCAATATATTTTCTATTCAGAGCCTTGTATTGAATATCAAATGTGATTTGGGTTTGTCGTGAATGATGTCTTCACTAACACTGTTCATGAACCCAGTTTGAGAAAAGATTAAATCTTTTTATTTAGATTTAATGAAGTGTACCAATTAAATAATATTTAATTGGAATTGAATTGATATTGATTTTTGGGTTTATCGTGAACAGTGTTTTAAATAACACTCGTTCTTTAACCCGATAATTAATGGAATGTGATTTTGGGTTTATCGTGAACTGTGTTTTAAATGACACGGATTCTTTAACCCAGTTAACGATTAAAACTAAGTGGAGTTTTAATGAATCTTTAATTAGATTGAAATGATCGAGAATGGAGTATCACCAGTTTTGCTCCAGACGATAGTTAAATCTTTAATTAGATTTGATCGTGAAATGGTAATTGAATTTACCGATAACACTGTGGTGTTAGATATGAAGTATTACCAGTTTTACTTCATGGGATGAATAGGTTGGGATGGGGAAATTAAAATAAATAATTACTTCGGTAAGGTTCGCTAATCCCGACTAGTTTGAATTGAGATTCAAAAATTGAATAAAGAATAAATTCAAGGAATTTATCTTGGATAAAATTAATGGGAACCTTTCCCTATGAATGTGAAATTTAGAAACTAACTGTCGGTTAGCCAAGCAGAATGGTTTTCTGGATATTGATCTGATGTTGGTTTCGGCCTTCGGGGTTAATATTTGGGGAATTATTCTCTTGATTAATTTACGGTTAGTGACTGATGAATTGGAATGAGGCGTATGTTGTGTTTGTGTAACACTTATTTAAAAATATACGTGAGTTATTCAGAAAGACCGGGTTTACCCCATTCTGAATAACTGATACGACGATAAGTCGAAGATGAAGACGGTGGTCGAAGACCGGAAGTCTTCACGTCGTTTGGGTGATTACTGATGATCTTGATTGGGCTGTACACCCAAGAAGATGGAAACAGTTGGTGATCGTCCAGACGTACTTGGAGATCGATGGATGTGCGGGGTACTAGGTGCCTCCGGTTTCGTTCAGACCCAGAACGGACTTGTAAATGGACTGTGTGTCTGACATGGGATTTTAGTCTGTGTGATTGATTTCTATTAAATATATATCTGTTTGGCGGCGGAGAATTTATTCTCTTGCTTAACGCCCTTCTCTGAGACGTACGAGCTCAGGGGTTATATACTGATGGATATCAATCGCATAGAGTGAATTGCCTGTGTGGCATGCCCAAGTGACAATTGATCAAGGCTTCTGTTGAAAAGCAAAGTCTTGTGGTGATGATCAAAGCACGGCCTTTGTGGCGTAGCTTTGTGTAACGTTTACCTCGCGTGTTTCACACCCGGTATGAACCAAAAACGGGAGACGGACCTCAGGGAGGGCATGCGTTTCTTTCTAGTTAGAAGTGGCGTCGGTGGTTTTACACGCCCTGACGAGTTTGACTTATGTGGTTGTTGCTGTTGCGAGGCGCCTCGGTTTGATCGGATGATCCGGGTCCGATGGAGTCATTCGTTGGCTCATTTACGCCCCATAGGGCGGGGGAACGCATGTTCAGGGTTTAAGTTTAATCCACATCGGTGGACCGGCCCTGATGATCCAAAGGCTTGACTGAGTACTTGCCTGAGGGGCGGGCTAGAGCGTCTCGAATCGGTTGAGGACTATCTTTTGCCTCGGTTCATAGATGGAAACCCAATTTCCAAATACGTGACTTTGCGATTTTGATTGTATAACCTATATATGGCGACATAGTGGTATGGGGTATTCATGCCGCCTATGATTGATACTTATGATTTGAAGTTGTTTTATACAGTATACACTTGTAATAGTATCAAATGATTTGTTTTAAACGTATCAAGCATTCTTGGCTATTATAAGGTAAAAACCCTATCCTCCGGCTTGCATTGCATTGTGTGATGGGAACTGGGTCTTATAATAGCTTCATTTTTCTTTATTTAGCATTGCGATGTTTGTTTTATGCACTGGTATTCTTGGGAGGAAACCCGTTCCGTGTTATACGGCGTGGTCCCTTGATTTACCTAACTTTAAAATAAAGATTAATAACTGTTTTAGTTCTCACACCAGTCACATGACTGACCTGGAGTTTATTGTTTTAACCTAAACTCTGGGTGCCCCTATTTTGACACGGGCAGCTAGTAGTTTTGGTTTTGCAGATTTATATTCACAGGATCCTGGTTTACAGCTGGAATGATATCCGGAAAGCTTTGTATCCGTATATCTCTTTCTAGTTGTGTATTGTATTATTTTCTGCTGCGATGTATTTAAATGTAATTTAAATCTCTGATATTTCTGTGTAATATTCATTTATACCCTGTATATTCTTGTAAATCTGATGCATTGTTGTAATATACAATGAAATGTTCTTTTATATGCGTTATGTTGTGGCTTGTTCTCGAACTATCCGACGCTTTCCCTTACGGGGAAGTTACGGGTTTTCACACTAGCCATACACAAGGAAATTAGAATACCACTTTACAAACTGCGCCAAGCAAACTAAGAATCTATTTCATGGCTGCACTATGTTATCAACCAAACCAACTGGCCAAACTAGAGTTTAACATTGTAAACTTGAATTATATTGAAAATTTGTGACAAGTTGAGGTATCTAAAATAAAATCAACTGATTAGAAATTATTAACTTAATTTGTTGTACCACTTTCCTGAAATAAGTCGTGTTTTCAATTTTTGTTTTCAATTGCATAAGTCCTTTGCATTCATGTAGTTTCATTAGAATCATAGCATACTGCATTTGGATTTTGTGGGTAGTATCCACTGAAAACCCTCACGAGACACCACTCGTCCTACTAGGGACACCTAGAGGTTTAACGGCTTGTTGCATGCGCTCAATGCAATCGTGTTTCCTACGAAAATGCGACCTATCTAGTTAGTTTTTTATTTTCTTTTTACTCGAGGACGAGTAAAAGATAAATGTGGGGGTATTTGATTAACATAGAAATGTGTTTATTTTATGCTCTTATATTTTATCTTTTGTAAATAAATAAATGATACTTTGGGTATTTTTATGTGTATTTACAGATTTTCAAGTGAGGCCTCTTTCATTTCAAATTAAAGGCCTTCTACAAAGAAAAAGCTACTTCCTTATGTCAACACCTTCTCAATCCCAAAAGAAGTTGCAGCTCACTGGTAAAGGCATAGGAGTTTGCGCAGAGAGACCTAAGTTCGATTCCCGTCAAGCTCCCTTTTTTTGCTGAACATTCACACTGCCTCCTCTGCCTTGAAAAATACATGGATTGGTGTCATATTATAAATATATACATATATTCATATGTATGTATGTATGCATGATATACACTAATAAAAGGAATAAACAAATTCTTATCATGGAAATCAATTCAGAACATTCATTTTTTTTTTCAAATTCCAATTAGAAGAATTTCTGATAGAAATATTGCCAAGAAAAGATCAATTTTGAAGATTTTATCCCTTGTTGCCTTTGGAGTCTAATGAGTATCCTTGTTTGGAAGAATTAATCACATACAATCTGCTCATCAATCAATCAATCAATTTGCCACATGAAAGATAGGGAAGATTTGGAAGATATTCACCGTGATTTGCTTTCCAATCAAGCTTGGTCAAGGAAGGCAAGAGATATGATATTACTTCTTGGGAAAAGAGGGCCATTTAGTCATTGATTTGATTAGGATTTGGTCTACATCTCTATAAATATACATGATGTTCCATTGTAAATGCCATTCATTTTTCTATTCTGTATTCTCTTTTGTTCTAATAAAAGTCTTTTCTTTTCTAGTTTTATTGTTATTTTAATTTCATAACAACTTGTGTTATCTACCTAATTAGGTTTGGGTAGAATGCATATTGTTATTGTCTTTTATTACTGCTTGTTAGCGATTCACTGTTGATTAGTTTCAACAGGAATCCTACTTTTAATTTCTGTTATTGTTCTAGTTGTTATTCTATTTTTCTAGTAATTGTTCCTTTTCTTTTCAATTGTTGAATTTGATACTGATTAGATTCAGAGTAATTTCAACAACATAAAAACAACAACTCCAAACTTCGTCTAACTCACCCAAGAATAAATAGATAATAATTTTTAATTACACCTCCCTGTGTTTGACCTGTATGCTACACACCTGTATGCTTGCAGAATTTAAATTAAATGTCGCGCTTTTCTAATTCATAGTTTAGCGACGATCAAGGATCAACTTTCAGTATGGAACTAGCATTGGTGCGGTGTAGGAATTATCTTATAGTGATTAGAAGTGCAATCAACGTTACATCTTGTTCACCTTGTTACCTTGTCATATCTGCTTATGTTACCGTCATCTATTATACCCAGTTTATGTTCTTATCCTATTACTTTACTGATTATATTGTTAAAGTCACTAGACTCGCCAGACATATGTCTGACCCCTTTTTGTTTCACCTCTTTTTTTCTTCCCTCCCCCCTGGTCCTTAGGGTGGGTATAGTGAAGCTTGACTTGGATTCCTTTCTTCTTGAAGTGCTTGGAAGTGTTGAAAACAATGCTCAGCTTTATCTTTTTTTCCTTATGGCTATTTGGAGTGGGATTATAGTTTTACTTTTATGTACTCTGATAATAATTTTGTACAAGATGGATATTTGTGTACTTGACTCTAGTATGTGTTTTGATGTTGTAACCAAACACGTTTTGCTTTTCCGCTGCAATGAATAAATTTTGAATTTTCTTAAGTTCCATTTTATATATCTTTCTTGAGATATTATGTTATATACTCTTACAATACTTCATAAAAATTAATGTATTCCCTTAGTGAGTGACATTAATGGACGTGGGGTGTTGAACGTGGTATTAGAGCTGAAGGTTACCAGAACAGATAAAATATTTTGAAAACCATTTTCAAAAGCATTTTTATAAAGAAGTATTTTTAAAAACATGTTTTAAAGAAGGTATTTCCAAGAGAAAAGTTTATTATGAAAAAACATAATCCCCAAAAGCCATATATTTATCTTCCGATTCTCTGTTTTGAATCTCTTCCTTTTTCCTTTCAGCATGTTTGGGGAAATTATACCTGAGGGCGTGCAGATACTAGGTTGGTTCAGAAGGTATCTGGAGGCTAGGGCTATTGCCGCTGGCCCAGTAGACATTCCTCATCCCCCAGCTGCAGCCGCTCCTCCTCCTCCCCCTACGTGTAGACACTTTTTCTAAGATATGCAAAGACTTCTGTGCGATGGGCGGAAAACCATTTCATGGGACCGAGACATTTGTTGAGGCTCGGAATTGGCTTTAAGGAAGTGGCAGACTTGTTTGGTATCTTTAAGAGAGACGAGGGAAGGTAAGTTCAGCTAGCTGCTTGGTTGACGAAGGACGAAGCTTCCTTTTGGTGGGAAGTAACTAATGGAGGACGTGCAGTTGTGACGTGGTAGACTTTAGATGAAGTTTCGAGTTGAAATTTCTTTCATAAGCGGAGGGTTGGCTATGTCCTACATTCCTATGGGGGCTACTTTCGAGAAACTTTTCGACATGGCGTTGATGCATGAAGAGGAGAAAGGTGCTAATGTAGATAAGGCACAAGATAAGAAAGGGGATCCAAAGAAGGCGCAACAACAACAAAAGAAAGGCGGCAATTGTAACAAGGGCCAAGGGAAGAAAAGGTGTTTTAATTGTGGAACACCGGGCCACTTAAGCAAGGACTATAGGAAGAAGAAGAAGACGGGTTGCTTCCAATGTGGTGAGGTAGGACATATGATTAAAGACTGCCCAAGGAGGCAAGGACAAAGGATAGGATCTACTTCTGGAGGGAAGGTTCACGCTTTCATGGCACCTGGACAAGAGAGAGGTAGAAACATTTCTGTTGAAAGTTTGATTTTTCTTTTTGATCAACCTGTTCGTACTTTGTTTGATTCTGGTGCTTCACATTCATTTATATCTGCTTCGTTAGTTGAAACACTGCACCTAAATGCTAGTCTGGTTATGGATCCTGTAGTTGTCTCATATCCTATTGGGGCTACGGCTCATCTTTTTATGTTATGTCGGGATTTGAGAATATATGTGTATGGCGTTGAGTTTGAATGCAACGCTTATGTGCTTGGCTTAATAGGCTGTGGGTTGATTCTAGGAATGGATTGGTTAGCCAGGTATGGTGCCATTCTCGACTGTGAAAAGAGAGTAGTTAGACTGTCAACTAGTTTGGGTAATACTCTTGATATTTCTTGTGATCCTAACGGTTTTGTTATGCTTAGCTATCTAGAATCTCTTGACACATCTATTGATGATTTGCAATCAGTTCGAGTAGTCCGTGAGTATGCAGATGTCTTTGAGGAGGTTAGGGGCTTACCTCCAAAACGAGAGATAGATTTCCGTACATACCTGGTGGACAATGCAAAGCCAGTTGCATTGTCAGTGCACCACATGGCTCCAAGAGAAAGGAGGGATCTTAGTAAACAAGTGAAAGAGTTGCTTGAGAAAGGGTTCATAAGAAGAAGTATCTCGGAGTGGGGTGCTCTTGTTGTTTTTGCTACGAAGGCTGATGGTTCACTTAGATTGTGCGTGGACTATAGGGAGCTGAATAAGTTCACGAAGAAAAAAAGACACCCATTGCCGAGGATAGATGATTTGTTTGATCAATTGGTTGGTGCTTCGGTTTTCTCGCAGTTGGACTTAACTATAGGATTTCATCATTTGAGGGTAGCTGAAGATAGTATAGATAAGACTGCCTTTAGGACTCCCGGCGGTTTCTTCGAATGGCTCATCGTGCCTTTTGGTTTGACGAATGCATTAGCATATTTCGTAGACTTGATGAGTAGTGTGTTTAGGGAGTTTCTAAACAAGTTCGTGGTGGTCTTGTGGATGATATTTTGATATTTTCTAGAAGTGAGGAAGAACATGCCCTGCATCTTAGGGAAGTCTTAGAGACCCTTCGAGCACATCAACTCAAAGCTAAGTTCTCCAAGTGTCATTTTTGGAGAATGGAAGTGAAGTTCTTAGGGCACGTAGTCTCCAAGGAAGGGATAGTTGTGGATCCCGTGAAGTGGTGGTAATCCAAGATTGGAAGGTTCCTAAGAATGCAACAGAAGTAAGAAGTTTTCTCGGTTTGGTAGGCTATTACAGAAAGTTCATTAAGCACTTTGCTAAGATATCAGCCCCACTTACACGGTTGACGAAAAAGAATTTGACCTTTTCTTGGGATGTTGACTGTGACGATGCTTTCCAACGTTTGAAGAGGGCATTGACGACAACTCTAGTTTTAGTTTTGTCGGATGGGAGTAAGCCGTTCACAGTGTATACCGATGCTCGCGGGACAGGGCTTGGTGCAGTTTTGATGCAAGAGGGAAGGGTGATATGTTATGTTGGAAGACAGTTGAAGGTCCATGAGAAGAATTACCCTACCCGCGACTTAGAGTTAGCTGCCATAGTTTTTGCGCTTAAGTCTTGGCGTCACTATTTACTTGGTAAGGGGTTTGAGTTGTATACAGACCATAAGTCACTAAAGTATTTGTTCTCCCAAAAAGATTTAAACTTAAGGCAACAAAGGTGTATGGAGTTGTTAGCATCCTACGATTTTGAGATTGCATATACCCCAGGCAAGGGTAACGTTGTAGTTGATGCCTTGAGTAGAAAGAAGTTGACTTTGAGTCCTTTATTTGTCGAGCGGCAGAGTTTAGATTATATCTCTACCTTTGACTTTAGACCCTCTGTTGATTATGTACCTGGTTTGTTGGCATCGTTAGATTTACGACCTACGCTTTTGGGACAGATAGGCGCGGCACAGCAAGATGATCCATAGTTGATAGAGATAGTAGACCAGCTCACCAGAGGGGAGTCTTCGAGCCATCTTAGTAGGTACACTATAGATGACAAAGGTTGGTTGCGTAGAGATGGGAGACTTTGCATATCTCGAGACGAGAGTTTGAGAAAGACAGTCCTTGAAGAAGCACATCGTTCTAAGCTGACCATACATCTCGGTGGTGACAAGATGTATAGGGACATGAAGCGGTTTTCTTTTGGCCTGGAATGAAGAAGGATGTAGCTGAGTTTGTTTCTAGATGCTTAGTGTGCCAGTAAGTCAAGGCCGAGCAAAAGAAGCCTGGTGGTTTGCTTCACCCTTCAGAGGTTCCGCAGTGGAAGTGGGAGAGTGTTTCTATGGATTTCGTCGACGGGTTGCCGAGGTCAAGGAAGGGTAATACGGGGATTTGGGTAGTAGTAGATAGGCTTACCAAGAGCACCTATTTTATTCCCGTTAAGAGTAAAAGAACAGCGGCATGGTTGGCATCTGTTTATCTCCGAGAGATAGTTCGTCTACATGGCATACCTTCTAGTATTGTGAGCGACCGAGATCCCATTTTCATTAGTGAGTTTTGGAAGAGCTTGCAAGACGTGGTAGGAACGCAATTGTGTTTGAGCACCGCTTATCAGCCTCAGATGGACGGCCAAACAAAAAGAGTGAATCGGATTCTAGAAGATCTTTTGAGGTTATGCATCTTGGACTTTGGAGGGGACATGGGAGGAACATCTTCCATTAGTAGAGTTCGCCTACAACAACAGCTATCAAACTAGTATTGGCATGGAACCTTTTGAGGCTCTATATGGACGACCTTGCCAATCACTGACTTGTTGGTGGTAATCTACGGATAAGATTTTGCTTGGTCCCAAGATGATTAGGGAAACTTCAGAGAAGATAGACTTGATTCAAAGACGCATGAAGACGGCACAGGACCGGCAAAAGTCATGCTGATAAGAGAAGGACCGATCTTGAGTTCAGTATTGGAGACATAGTCTTTATTAAAGTATCACAGTTGAGGAATGTAGTTCATTTTGGGTCTATAGGGAAATTGGCACCAAGGTTCGTAGGGCCATTCCCCATTACAGAGCGAATTGGACAGATGGCCTACAGAGTGAAGTTGCCCGAGAAGCTTAGTGGTTTTCATGATTTCATGTGTCTCATTTGCAGAAGTGTTTACATGATACCGCGGAAGTAGTAGATGCAAGTGGATGTAAGTGTTTGCTAGTGGTTGCTCGTGGATGCATTTACACACACATTAAGCACTAGATCGGCTCAATCACTTTCATAGTGCATATGAATGAGTGTGCATATTTAAGTTAATGAATGTATATTGAATGTGTTATCATATGGATGCTGCATTTGAATGAATGGTTGTGCACTCATATAGAAATGATATGTATCATTAGAATTCTTTTGCATACATAATGGACGCATGGTACTATCATGTTTTGCATTAAGGAGGTCAACTAAATCAGTAGACCGCCTGATCTTTGCATTAGATAAGAAACATATACACACACTTTTGCATATGTTCATATAGAATTAGAAATCTTTTAAGGACAATGAATGCTTGTAGATGATGGACAAATAGATGGATGATTGGATGGTAGGATACATTCTTCTTAACTTGAAGATTTCGTGGAAGAAATCCTTTAAGGAGGGGAGAATGTAACAACCAGTAATTTTAAAATATGACATAAGGGATAATTAACGAATACTTAATTTTTATAAGAAGAATTAAGGGAAACGGGTTGCGTCGTTGCGTTCGTCTTGGAATTCTGCTTAGAATAGAGTCCGAGTTTGCGTAAATCGGATATCATATGAAGAAGTTATGAAGCTTAGAAGAAATCTAGAATTAGCAGAATTTAAATTAAATTCTGAATAAAATCCAAAACCAATTCAAAAATCAAAAATCGGTCAAAGATGGGGAGAGGGAAATCTCCCTCTCTAGGGTGTTGACTCACCTTAGAGGAGTCGACATAGGTGTCGACCCCCTATAGAGGTGTCGATAGGGGTGTCGACCCCATCGGCCCAAATCTAGGCGTGATGTGTTTTGGGTGATTAGAGCTGACGTGGCCTTCTGGGATTGGCTGGGTGATGTGTTTTTCTGGTTTGGATGGTTTAGATGGGTCCTAATCTAATCTAAAGGTCCTAATTCACCTAGAGCATCTATAAAATACACCTAAACCTAACCCTAATCTCATTGTCATTCATCCATGGCGCCTCCATGCTGCTCTAGTCTAAATTAACCTAGCCTCCACCAAAGCAAATCAGAATTAGAGTATTCAAATTGGAAGATAAGAATAAAATTCTACAATAATGGTTTAGCTAATCAAATTCAGAAATCAGAACTCAGAACATCCTCTCTCCTAAATCCTATCGTTGTGAGTTTACATTACTTCCACATATAATTAATTAAAAAGTGATTGTGATAGGATTGTAAATTGGAATTTATGAACATGCCTATAAGATGAATCATATCAAGTTTTGTAGATTCTTATCCATACCCAAATTACTGTTGTTATATGCCTAATTGGATCTATTTTATTGTTCTATGCCTGTTCATGTTTCATATGTCTCTTTTATGCTAATTTGATGACATGATTCTCTTCTCCTCTTCTTTCCCTTTTTTTATGAGATTAGGCTAACTTCGAGTCTAACATATTACGTTGAGATTTGCGTACGAATAACGTTTGAACGATGGGGAAAAGTTTGGGGAAAACATGTAACAATGTGAGATTTTTGGAACAAAACAATTTGGGCATAATTGTGTATAAATTATATACAAGAGATTTGGCATAAGTGGATTGGGCATAATTGGATATAATTTGTATACATGAGGTTTGGCATGAATTGTTAATAACAATGAACGCAAATTAATTTGGGCGTAATTTGGCATAGCATGTATACATAAGATTATAGGCCTAATTTGGATTAAAATTATAAACATAATTTTAGGTTGGAAATTATGGGTAATTGGGGTATAGTTTAATCCAAGACATAAAATTGGGACTTCAATCAAGAAAGTGATAATGAACGCCTAAGATACGAGGTTAGATTCGAATTATGGTATAAGACTGCCCGGAACCGCCCGGCACATCCAGCAACCGCAATTTGGTAATCTAATGTGAGAGGTCAAAGGAAGAAATTTAATGCGTAATAATGCAAAGACACGAGGTTAGATTTGGATTGCGGTATAAGCCTGCCCGGAACCGCCCGACAAATCCAGCAACCGCAAAACGGTAATCTAATATGGGAGGTCTTGCAAGATTACGGTTATAATGAATTAACGAACACTTAACCAAAATGAATTAATGAACACTTAACTAAAATAAGACATGTGATTAGACAAGGGGATGATAAAGGGTTAAGCGGGTGACATGGGTAGCATGTGAAACATACTTAAAATACTTAACCAAGATGAGACATGTGATTAGACATGGGGATAAAGAGGGGTTAAGTGGGAATTCCTAGTGGGTTTCCAAGCTTAGGAGGGAAGCTTGTGTCAAGTGTGGGGACCCTTTTCAACCAGTAACCCATTTAGTATCTATGTGAGCTCGAACTAAGTCGAGGATGGGACACACTTACTGGGTTTGATTGTAAGAGGTCAATAAAGAGTTAGCTATGGCAGTGCAAGTCCAACGGAGTCATGTGCGTGCGTGGGTCCGGGATGGTAGGTAAGACGTTATTGCATCATGTAGGTATAAGCCGTGCATTTTAGTAGTATCGGGTTGCCACTTTAGGGAGTAATACACCTTACTGTAGGACCAGCCCGGGTATCTACGAGTTAGGGAGCCGATTGAATGGGGAGGGTAGTGGGTGCAACTAGTGCAGATAGGAGTAGGCAGCACCTATGACAGCAGTTAGGAGTACACGAAACTACCATCATTATTATTGTTCCTATGTTTAGTAAGAGGGATCAACTTTCAGTATGGAACTAGCATTGGTGCGGTGTAAGAATTATCTTATAGTGATTAGAAGTGCAATCAACATTACATCTTGTTCACCTTGTTACCTTGTCATATCTGCTTATGTTACAGTCATCTCTTATGCCCAGTTTATGTTCTTATCCCGTTAGTTTACTGATTATATTGTTAAAGTCACTAGACTCGCTAGATGTATGTCTGACCCCTTTTTGTTTCACCTCTTTTCTTTCTTCCTCCCTCCAAGTCCTCAGGGTGGGAATTGTGAAGCTTGACTTGGATTCCTTTCTTCTTGAAGTGCTTGGAAGTGTTGCAAGTAATGCTCAGCTTTATCTCTTTTTCCTTATGGCTATTTGGAGTGGGATTATGGTTTTACTTTTATGTACTCTGATAATAATTTTGTACAAGATAGATATTTGTGTACTTGACAATAGTATGTGGTTTTGATATTGTAACCAAACATGTTTTGCTTTTCCGCTGCAATGAATAAATTTTGAATTTTCTTAAGTACCCTTTTATATATCCGACTTGTGATATTCTGTTCTATACTCTTATAATACTCCATGAAAATTAATGCATTCCCTTAGTGAGTGACATTAATAGACGTGGGGTGTTACAGGTTGTTAATCGAACCAAATTATTAAACTTAACGATAATAATAATAATAAAAGAAATTAACTACATTAACTGTGCGAAAAATATGAATATGAATATATATGTATATACATTATCCATCCGAATCTATGTAAACAATGAAATATATATATAATAATGGATGTTTGAATGAATTTCATTTTACAGAATTATACATGTAAATGTAATCCATATTATATGAGTATATCTGTGGTGACCGTTGTAGCAATTAATGTAATTGATTGCTATAAATAAAGCCATAAATAAATAAATAGCTATTGTAACCGATATTGATTGGGGAAAACAAAGTTAATTAGGTAGTTGAGCCTAACAGTAACAAATTTCTAAATTGGCTAGGATTAATGTTGTAAACTCCAATTAGAGAATTAAATTGTAACCACATTAAGACATGAGGTTAAAATCAACTTGTGGTAGAAGTCTACTCGGAACCGCCCGATAAATCCAGCAACCACAAGTGGTCGGCTTAATGTGAGTTATCCAGTGCATATATATACACACACCCACCCACACACAACAAGCAATAAATAAATAAATAAATTAGTAATGTCTATTAGGGTACAACAAAAGGATATTTTGGGACAAATAATTAAGGATAATTAATGTCTTAGGGATTATGACTGTTAGGTTCACAAACGACATTAATTATAATCCATGGGAATAAAAGGTATTTAAAGATTAACTGATACCTTAGGAAAATATGACCGTTATGGTCATAAATGGAAAAAACCCTCTGAAACAGAAATAAATGAAATAAAAAAGAGGATTAATGGGTATTTATTTCCGTTTGAAATACTAAGTCCAATTAGGAAAATAATTAAAAAATATATATCCTAGGTTAAGAAGGGTATAACTTTTCTTATTTATAACAATTAACCTAGAACCTACAATTAAAGGTTTGGTGGGACTTGGTTGGTTATTGATGTAGAATATCATTAAATATAGGAACCCATGATGATAATTGGTTTGTATACGTATGGTATACCCACTAAGAGAAACTAGACGGGGATAACCCAATAGCGTAGCTTGCTTTGGGATTAAGGTCTTAAGTGGTGAGATCCACATGCACAAAGGTATTAAGCGATCGCATTGCCCACCTCCCAAAAATAGAAGCATTAAAAGGCTAATTGGGTACAAGTTTAATAATCTTTGCGAGTAGTCTGCTTCCTTGGGTCTTAAGTGCCTTGGGTCGAGGGGTCCAACTAGGATTAGGTCCTCTAGTTAAGGGTCTTAAATGGTGTGCGAATACTACCTAAACCTAGAGATTAAACGTCCGGTATAGTAATTTCATAGACTACCTATCATATGGGAAGTATTAAGTGTTTAAGGAGATTATCTAGTAAGGTTAGTTAGATGGTACAATGAGATTCCACTAGTCGGTAGGTCAAAAATGGTGATTTATCATCTACCTAGTCTTATCGGTCTTAAGCGATGAGATACCATCTCTCACCTTATGAAGGGCATGGGTTTATATGTGTGAATGACAAAAGCCATAACTAGTAGGTCCCTATAGCTAGTGTCCTATTGTTTATAATAACATTGAGGTAATTATCGAGAGGTATTAAATGACCAATAGGCCCGCCTAGGGTCTTAAGTGATCGAGAGAATCCACCTTATCTATCATCCGATAGTGAGGCGTTAAGTGGCTAAGTATACACACATGAGTAAATAAACTTTGTAGTTAGGAGTTCACTTCTCGGTTTAATATTGAGTTAATAATGGTATAAGGCTTTATAAATGAATGCATAAACGTTTTATCTCGGTATCGATATCATTGGGAATATTACCTTGGGAAGGGTAGTTAGAATCATGCGTAAATGTTTACAAGGTTAGGTTAGAATTACTAGCCTTGGTAGGCATATATCATGGGTTGAACCAAATGGGATATATTTGTAATCTGTGTCGTACTTTTCTTGTTCACCAGAACTTGTCGATCTAACCCCCTCCTCATTACAACCTCCCAGATTTTCTATAAAAGGTCGAGTTCTCACAGGTGTCTAGGTTTTAATTTGTGTTCTCGTTCTCTCATGCTCGGTATTGATGCGGTAACATACTTTTAAAAATTGAGTTAATACTAGTCTACCCTATTTGTTTCTACTGTGAGTTATTTTATTGTATTCTGAATATGCTCATGCTCATTTATTTACTGGTACCAGATTTATATGCTCGATGCTTGGATGTGTTCGAGTTTCGATTTTTGTTGAAATTTGGGCTCTTAAAAGTATGGGGTGTTACAACATTTCTTCACACCGGTGATATATGTCACTATGCGCGAAAGGGGAAGGTAATTAAAGAAGTGGTTCACTTTCATGTGCAACAACCGTGTCATGAAATGGATAAGAAGTAATATCGAGACTTCGAGTACCTAAAGTAGTTGGAATAGTTGATGGTCCAGCCTTGGAAATTTTTGATCTCTTTGAGGAAGGTGGAAGCTTAAGGTGCAAATTATCTTTTCTTTTGACTAGCACATAGGAGCAACAACAACATCAGGGAGGCCATTAGACTCTAAGGATGAGTATACTTAGGGGTTAAGATCCTTCAAACCCTGATTTATGGAAGGAGCATTCTTCAGAGAAACCTTTGTTTCTTTTTCCTTGGAAGAAGAAGTCTTAACGATAATTCCTAAATCAAATGAGCAGGGGTTATATGAGAATTCATCCAAGAGAATACCTTAGGTGACAAGCATGATGTAATTACTAGAAGATCCTCCTTGAATGTGAGAGTTACGTATAAGCAACTCTTTACATGTAATCAAAACGAGTTCACCTAAGGAAATTATTCAACATGCAGTTTTAACACTTCATAACTAGAAGGATTAGCTCCATGTTAAAGTAACTTGTCATGGGTTAAGGGAGATGTCCTTGGGCATCATTAGTGTGGCTCTTTTGATCAACGATTTAGTAACTGTATTATTATAAGAGCTCAAGGACTTTAGAAAAGATGCTAAAGTAAGCAAGCAAATTGTTAACATAGAAGTGGTAAAGTTAAAGATATCGATCAGAAGTGAAGAAACACATGGCGAATAGTAAATGCTTTAGAGAGTGCGGAGTAACATTTAATAAAAAAGAAATGTTTATCCAATTTCTTGGGTCTACTGGTTGGATCCAAAATAATATTGATTGAATATTGGTTTACAGATAAAAAACATGACCTTGAACCTCATTATTGATTGGATATTCAGATAAAATAATATTGATTGGATATTCTTGTAAGGACATGCCAAATAATGAAGCGCTTCAGCACTAAGAGACTTAAGGCATGCTTCCCCAACAAGAACTTCTAAGCAATGTAGATAAGTACAAGCATTAGGAAGCATCTGGATAATAGAAACTCGTAAATACTCCAAATATCCTAAGATGAAATTAGGGAAGGGAAGAAACCCTCGATGCCATATATGTTCATGGTTAAAAGCAAAGTAAACTTCTAGAGGAGAGAATATTGAGCCATCAGGGCCAATTAGGATAGCCTCAATCCTAGAGATTCCAAATTGATCAAGAAAAATCTACTTTGTCCTGAGTACTAGTGTTAGAATATATGGGATGGTCCTTCTTATCCTTTGAGCCTTATGGATCAGAGTTCGTTTTCTTAACATATATCCTTTTCGATTATTTAGAAGGTTCCATTTCTCTATCAGAAAATATAATTCTTAAATTCTATAAGTTTCAAAGGAATGATAAATTAAAAAAAGTGCTTCAGTAAGTTATGGGTTTGTCCATTCAGGAGTTAATACAATATCTCATGGTACGTAGCATCGATTCAAAAAGGATTAATATGAAATTGGTCCAACAAAGTAAAGCATGTGAATATTTAGAAGAAGAAAAATCAAGGGAAATGTGCTTTATTTTTATGGAGACTGAGTTTAACGATTACAAGTTATAAAGATATTTTGTTAAAGCTATAAATATTCTAATCCAAAAAAATAGTTTGACTGCTAAATGTTGAAGGTTTTTCCTTGAAGCAAAATAGGTTTTATTTCAAGTCAGCATAAGACATAAGGACAAAGGAAACCTCTATTTGTGGTTAAGTATTTATGCTTTGAAGCTATAGGGTTTTGAATTATAAAGTTTTTTGAACCGTAGCCTTAAACTACCCCTAACCTTCAAAGCCCATCTGATCTTGAATGCAAGCCCCTTGAAACTAAAGTTTTAAGCTGTCCAATTTATAACGGTCATTTTAGACTCAAAACACAAATCCTTCAAAGCCAATGCTTCGAACTGTCCCTAGTGCTTCAAAATCATTTATAATCCAAGCACTAGTCTTTCAAAGTCATAGCTTCATGTTTTAGAACCTTGCTTCATTTGGCATGCAAAGTCATTTGAAACCAAAGCTCTGAAATATTTTATTTCGTGCTTCGAAATCATTTAAGGCTCGAAGCAGAATACTATCGAAGCCCATGCTTCAAATCGTTTTATGTGCTTTGAATCATAAAAAGTTTTGATTTTTGATATATAGATCTTAATCCAAAAGTCTTCAAAGCAAATGCTTTGCTTCGATTCACAAAGGAAATCGAAGGCAAGAGTTGAATCTCGATACAATTTTTACATAATGCCCCATTTAAAAAACATTTTTTTACTTTCATCATTTTTCCCTCATAATGTTAAGTTAACAAAAACCCTAATTTCTCTCGAGTAACCTATTGAGTCCCGAATTAGCTGAAATCAGATAGGATTTTAAACATATAAATGAGATAATCAATCGCGAAATCAATTTTTGGATAAATACATATAAATCCCGAAAATTGATAATTGATTTGAAAATGAAATGGGAAAGAGGTCACAGACCTAAAATATAAAACTAAGTGTTCAAGAAATTATGGCTTTCAGTAACTTTTAAAGAGATTATTTCTCTTGAGAACTCCAACAATGCAGGTAAGAAGAAGAAGTGGGGACCAAAGGAATTTGTAGGCAAGCGAAAGGAGAGAAACTGCCAATTTTAATAAGTAACCCATATTCAATCATTTAAAATAAATGGTCATGATTAAAAAGACAATTGGCACTGACTTAAAAATCAGTATTTTCATCATGCCACGGGGGACAAATATTACAATACAACTCACTTCGCTCTAAATTTGGCTTTGCTAACAAAAATGGATTTGAAACTTAGGGAAGTAGCGTCAAAGAATTCCTTTGCATCGAGAAGATTCAGGAGAAGAATGGAACACTAAACATGTTATTTCGAAACAATTTGCTTTGAAAGCCTTCACATCATGGTAGCGTCGCTTTACATTGTGTTTGAAGCAATTATGATAGCTCTACATCCTTAAAACAAGAAGAAACTTTTGTTTAAAATTAACAAGATCAAATATTTCAGTATACTCAAAAATAAACATCTTTGATGCTAACCTCTTCAAAGACAAATAACCCGAAAAAAGTTTCATTTAAGCCAACCAAGCTTTTGAAGTCACGCCTTTGAGGAAAAGGATTCTAGGGGAAATGGAGTCATAACCAAAATCGTTCTTGAATCCCATCCCTTTAAGGCCAAAGTTTCCAAAGCAATCTTCCTAAGACAAAGTTATTCCAAGGCCAAGATGTACGAAGCGAAAGCCTTCAAAGCAATGTAACTTCAAAGAAGGAAGTGGTGATGCAAAGTCCATTTGAAAAATAGGCTTTGAAACCAGTTAATTCGAAATCAAAGCCTTCGAAATAGTGTCCTCAAAGTGGGAATTTATGAAGCCAACTTCTCAAAGCAGTGCAAGGCATCAAATCCATGTGTCACTCGCTTGCTCGAAGAAACTTCCAAGACGTTCGAAGCAACACTTACCCTTTCAAAGCAGAAGCAAGGGCATGTCCAAGAATTTCCACTATAACAAAGGGCATGGTAACATCAAATAGGGGGACAACCATTTCATCCGCTCAAATCTCTACTTTCTTTCATTTAAAATGCTAAATCAATTTAGAGAAACCTCTGTTGAGATCAGTTTTCAAATTTGTACTTGGACATTTGGATGGACTTTTGACTGACATATCGTATAGATAACGGTTACGATTCTTTGTATTGACATAACACATGAATGAACAAGGATTTATGACTATGAGACGACTTTACATATTGCATATCCTAAACCGTATGACTATTGAATTAACTGCTTCAATGCATATGTAATGGTTTTGAACTTCTTCGAAATACATTGAATTGACCTAATTCCAATTACCTTACTACTAGTTAGTATATATTTTTTCTTCCCTTGGCTTAGATTTGAAGCATTTTAAGGAACTCGACATGGATCACTGAACTGATCATACCTATTTGAAGCACCCTTGTGGCTTCGAGCCTTACTTTTGACTCTTCAAAGTAACATCTCAAGCTTCAAACCTCTCCTAATGAAGCAACCACTTAGTTTCAAATTTACTCTCTGGACCATTAGGAAAAAAAGCTAGTTGACTTCAAGTTGATTCGTTTGGCTTCAATCCTATCATAAAGCTTCATATATTCAGCCTCGTAAAGGATATTTAGGATATTAGACCATATTTTAATCTAATAGAATAATAAATGAAAAATCTTCAAGTGGTGGTAAGCAGAGCTTTCCAAACACTATAAAATAACGTTCTCATTACCTTCTCCATCAATTTATTTTCTTCTGTTTTATTCTTTTTTTTTACTTTCTTAGGCATCCGCACCATTTTTGTTTGAGTCAATCACTAAAAAGATTTATACTGTAAATTGTATAATTTAACAAAAAACACCGCAGTACTGGGAGCGCTGTGATCGATCATTGAAAAGATTCTAGTTTTACTCTATAGCATATGAAAAAGCAACGCGCTTCGAGAAGTGATGAGATCGATCACGAAAATAGTTCTAAGATGGTTTAAAGTGAAGCAGCGACTTGATTAAGGATGTAAACGTTTATTTTCATTATAAATACCTTTTAAATAAAATTTTGTATTCACTCTGCAACTTTAAACCACCAACTCTTAATATGTCTATTTCTTACCAATAATCATATAGTTATACATTTTTAAAAAAAAAATCTTATTCCAACTTCACCTAGAACCTCTACTATATGGTCTATTGAAATGGAATAAGAACATTACGAGGATGTAAGGCAAAGAGAGCTTGAATCAAGAATGCAATGAATGCGAATATACAATCAACAATAATACCTACCTATTTACCCTACATAAGAGTTACATCAGGTAACATCACAAGCACAAAATGTAGTTGAAATTGATGAGGTACAATATGTAATTTCATATTAACATCTTAAGTAGTAGTCATACGTCATACAAATTATAAAGATCGGACTTATCTTTAGAACTAAAGAGATATACATACAACAATTAAATAGTGAAATACATTGGAAATTCAATAAGACATATGGATATAGAAACTCCATACAAAAATATAATAATTCATATTTTACTTCAATGTGTTAGTCCGTCATGTTGAAGTTCAAATGCCTCGTGATTGAAAATTATGACCAGAACTCAAATATGTAACATGAACCTAAAGTATATCAATTTGCTTGAAATACGTTTTTGCCTTCATCCTCTCGAATTATTTTGTAATGCCTATCGCAAACTGCCATAAATTTGCCTTAAACTATTTTGGTTTCTAAAGTCAAGCATCTCCTCATACAATTTGGATAATTATTTTAAACCTCGTTTACTAATTTTTGATACCCTTCATGGCTTACGTACGCGTCTCTACACAACCTTAGTTCATGCCTATAGTTAATCTCAATGTAGAATATTGCAAGTTTCAACAACTTCAAAGACGATATAATGTTGGACATTAATTTTTATTAATAATTGTAGTACATCTGGTGTTATCTTTTTTTTTTGTCAACGTGAACTACTGAAAATGCCCATATTTATAGATATTAATAAATTGAAATATCTCATAAAAATATGGTTTAACATTTAAACATTTTTACAATTTTGAAACCATGCTTAAAACTAGGATCCTTCAGTCAAACTAATTTACAAATTCAAATTATATCAACATATTTAATATTAGGATATAACAAATAAATATCATTAAAATAAATAAATATTGTTTAAAGTAAAAAAAAACATCATTTATAAATTCGTTGTTTATGTTGTAAAATATATAAATGTTGTGAATATGCTTTTATTAGTTCTCTGTTTAGTCCTACATCATGGGAATAAGTTAAACATCAGCTCCAAAGCCTATATATAAAGGAGCCAGTGTAATAGAAATAATGACACATCTGAATGAGTAGAAATGTCCTCTCTCCCTTGTTTCTTCTGTTCTGTGTTCATTTTATAACACGTTATAAGCACGAAGCTCTCGATACAGATCAGATCTAAGTTGATGAAAGCAGCAACTATGGATTCAGATCTAATGCTTATGTCAGGTTTGATTATCAGATCCATGACTCAATTTGGTTAATCTTCTCTCTGTAAACATCTGGATTCAGATATGGCTTCTGCTAATTCATTTTACTTTCTCTCTGATTTATTCTCAATTAAATCAATATGGGTTCATCTATTCAAATATGGAATTTCATGATTTGTCAATCATCGAGTATATAGAAATTCCAACAAGTGGTATCAGAGCCGCCCATAATTGATTTTATTGAGAAATTTTCTGGTTTGAAGAATATATGTAATTAAGGTTTTGATGTTTACAGTTTGTGGTTTCATCCGATATATTTTTTCTGGATTCAGATCTGAACATATAACTTATGTTTCCACTTGCAATCTTTGGTTTGCTTTTGCATTGAAAATTAAAGGTTGACTTATGAAACTCTTTTGGTTTCAAAAGATAGATCTAGAAGTTTAAAATTTTTAAGTCATGTTATTTGGAAATAATATGAATCGCTCTAAAAATTGGAAAACAAATTTTGTCAGTCATAACATAAGTTATTGCATATTATTCTGAATGCCTTAGAAAGAACATTTTGAATATGTTATGAATGATTTTTTTCCTCTACTGTTTATTGATTGAATATAATGGTTTGAGTAATCTAGAACCATTTATACAAGGAAATCAGCTTCTTGATTTAATTAAATTTGGACATACAATTATATATATGGTATTTAGGATATTTTAGAAATTTTGAATCAAGTATGCGTGCCTAAATCTGAGATGAAATGTTTTTTGTTTCATTGTTTTATATATATTTGCAATTAAACCAATGCGTTGTTATATTGATTTACATTTTTTGGCCATATAACGGTCCATTGCAATTTTTTTTATTGTAAATTCATTAACTGTGGTTGTTATGGTAATATCATAAATGCATTAAATGCTTTGGTTATGGAAATTAAGTAATTCAGCTTGTTTCTATTAGGAATAAAAAAAGATTTAATTTGTTTATTTAATGCATTAGGTATTCCAATAATAAGCCAAAGGAAAAATCACATAGTAGCATTTTATGTAGCTATACAATGGTCAGATATACATCATAGCTATTATTATGTTCATTAATGTTATTTAGCACATTTGCTATGTCATTTATATGTAATTTTTATGTGGCATTAATTCTAGCATTAATTTACGACATTTTTTTAATGTAATTTATTTATGATTCATTGTATCATATTTATTAAGGAAATGACTATCATATGTGAATAAAAGAAAATCTAGAGAATTTTCTTTTGTTTAAAATATATAATAATAATATGTGAATAATAATAAAACATGAAGTTTTATTATAGTAATTTTAGAACATATCATATTTCCAGAAGAAATGTTTTTATTGTTACTTAGGAAAAACTTTTATAAAGAAAATATGCATCCTGAAGATCATATTATGTTAAGATCTAAATATTGATCTTAATTCTGCACACCGGAAGTGAATGCAAAAACAATTTTGTCATTACATGAAAATTTAGAACCTGCAGTTTCTAAAAATGCAAGAAGCAATTTTGATATAAAAAGAAAGATCTAAAAGATTTTTATATGGGTTGTATATTTTGAATCAAAAAAAATGTAATTTTTATATTTGTGAATTTTATGTATAAATTTACAAGTTTTTCGAATCATTCATATTGAAGAATGAGAAAAAAAATTGAATATGAGACATGTAGTTTATTTTTGTTTATAGTTGTGAATTTTATGTACAAATCTGTAAATTTTTGAACCATTCATGTTAGAGAATGTAAAATATTGATTATATGATTGGTAAATATATTATATTACCTTACTGTCATAAATGCATTGAATGTTAGAGAATGCATTGTTATGATAATATATTATATTACCTTATTGTCATAAATGCATTGAATGCACTAGTTATTGTTAGTTAATTGATGTATGTTTGTATTTGGAATGAGAATAAACATATGTATTATTATTCGATGTATTTAGCTAGTAATAACTAATGTTATGAAAGAAAGGATAGAACCACAACCTGAAGTTGTGCAAAGGAAATATTTATACCGAAGTTGTATAACTCAAAGTCTTGGACCTGAAGTCTTGAATTATATATATATATATATATATATATATATATATATATATGTATGTATAGTATATATATAAACATTTTTGATAAAGTATAAAAGTTTGAAATCTTGTCAATTAGCAAATTTGTAAAAGCTTCTAAATTAAAAGTATGTTAAAACATTGATAACCAGAAGTTCATCATAAATTTATAAAACTGATATACATGTGTATGTATATGCATAGGAACTCGAAGTTCCTCAATCAATGAATTTGAAACACTTCATAATTTAAAAGCCTGAAACTTTATTCAAACCGCATGAAATAATAACATTACACTTCTTAAATAAGTTAAATCATATGCGACAATAATAATGCATTCAAAGATTGCACAATTTTGAAAATGAGCTGTATCTTGCTTATATATTTATATTCGCATATTGTATTGAAAAATAAATTTTAACAACTCGAAGTTGTTATATATTTTATTTGAACTAGAAGTTCAACACAGTGGAACCAGAAGTTCCATACAGTGGAACCAGAAATTCAATACAGTTGAACCAGAAGTTCAATACAGTTCAACAAACTTGAAATTGTTTATATATTATTTAAACCAGAAGTTCAATATAGATTAAAAACTTGAAGTTGTTCATATATTTCATTTGAACCAGAAGTTCAATACAGTTCCAAATCAGATATTTTGGATATTATGATGCGATCTTTAAGATTCGCATTGACATTGCTTGATAAGAAAAAACTAATGATTGGAACCTTATGAACATTTTTGTTCTGAAATAGGTAACTCGAATGAGAAAGAATATGCAAATCAATTAAATATGGAATACGTGGACGCACGTGTATACACATATATGCGAATATTTAATTAACAATATGAAGCTGTCATGAGCTCATATTATAAATTATGCATATACTATTTAATATTTTAGAAAGTCGATTGACAACAATATTGATTGACTTGAAGTCATGTGCATATTCAAATGATAGAAAATTCCTCCAAGTCATTAGTTCAATGAAAGGGAATAAGCAATTCAATATAAATGCATCTTATCAAATAATAAGAGCATTATCCTCCTACAATTGAAATATATCTAATGTATTTGCTAGCTATGATGCTATAATGGATCAAAAATGAATCCAAAGTAGGATTATTATTTAAAGTGACAATGTTTGTCAACATTAAGGGGGAGGATAAAGGAATCATAGATGTTAAATATTTGCTAACATATAGAATTATGCAAAGTATTAAGTAACTTGCATAAATTATCAATTATGTCCCTAATAGATTTCTCCAATACACATTTTTTTGAACTATTCTCCAATATACATTTGAATCCCCGGAGGATCAAAAGGTGTAAATCACAGCCGAAAATGTGGTAGAAAAGTCAGTTCAAAATATCTTTGGAGTAAGTCATAAAGATGCAAAATAAAGGAGGTGAGTGTTCCTGAAGAAACACAAAAGGTGCTTTGAAAGAAACCCATGACATGATTGTCAAAATAACCCCAAAAGTGATTTAGGTACCTAAAGCATGATAAGTTTTGAGATCTCAATAAATTATGCATAGAACTGATAAGAAATAATCATCGATGATAAATTAATAAATAATAAAGCGCTTAAATTTATAAATGGATTAAAAATCTCATATTAGAGAGAAACATGATTGACCATCATGAAATTCTCTTAAATAAGATATATGGACCTTTAGTCCATAAGATATGAACCTGTAGTTCATAAGATAAAAATAGAAATATATATTATGACCAAAACACACGGAAGTTACTGAAGCACCATAGAGTGTCAACAACATGGTAAGTGCCATGAGCATTGTATTTTCATATAAAATTGAATTGATTAAAGTGGTGAAAGTGTTTAAAACACTTACAATACCTGAAGGTATAAACGATGAAAGTATACAAATTCCAGAAGAATTTAAATAACTTTGGTAGTGATAAAGAGCAAGAAATATAGATTACGACATTCTTTTAAGTATTGCTGTGATGAAAATCTTAAAATAATTCATGATGAGTAGATCACTTCCTGCTTTCAAGAATTGTTATAATAAAACTCTTAATATCCATTGAAGTGGTAGTTGCGATATGCAAAACTTATTATAATATATAAGTTCCTGAAGAACATAAATAACACTTGTTATTATAAAGAATACCAAGAACATGGATGATAGATTGTAACATTCTTCTAAGTATTGTTGTAATGAAAATCTTAATATACTTCAAGGTGAGTAGATTACTTCCTGCTTAGTGTTGTTGTAATGAAAATCTTGATATACTTCATTCTTCTAAGTATTGTTGTAATGAAAATCTTGATATACTTCAAGATGAGTAGATTACTTCCTGCTTAGTAATGAAAGTTGTCTTATTCATCAAATATGTATTGCAACATGCAAGTACGATTGAAACAAAAAATTATAACCATCTGAAGTGTATTCATAAATGAATATTAGTATCATACAAAACACAAAAGGGAGGCATTTTAAATAAGAAAGCATGCCTGAAGCATGGAAATACACATGAAGTTCTAAAAGAAAAACTTCATTAAGAAGTATTTGTAAGCAATTTGAGTTATTGAAAGAAGAATATGAATTCAGAGGAAATTATTAAATCAGGGGGAGCATCCATAAGTATGATATAATGCACTCTTTTTCCTTAACTATGTTTTTCCCCACTAGGTTTACTTAGTCAGGTTTTAATGAGGCATGGGTCATGATCCAGAAGTATCAACCCAAAAGTAACATACAAAAATAAGTTATAATGTATTCTTTTTCCTTATTTAAAATTTTTCCCACTGGGATTTTCTTATTAAGGTTTTAACGAGGCATAACATTGATCCAGAAGTATCATACTACTTTTGACGTAGTAAATATGACATTTTATATTGTACTCTTTTTCCTTCACTAAGATTTTTCCCATCGGGTTTTTCTTAGTAAGGTTTTAACGAGTCAACATTTTGATCCAGAAGTATCAAACATCTTTTGATGCAGTAAACTATTACTTATGTAGACAAGGCAATTTGCATGGCTCAAATTCAAGTGAATTATATCAAGGCTGATAGGATGGAGCAAATTTCTTCTAAATTTCTCTTCACACATGAATGAAAGGATAACAAGAACGAGGAGAAACAAATTCAGTTCAAGAAAAGCGGGTAGACCTGTTCTCAAAGGCGATTTCAAAATCAACATTCCAGAAGATGATGTACAAAATTGGCATGCATTGACTACATCAATAGACTAATTGAATAATGAGTTATAAATAAGGGGAGCATATAAAATTATGCTATAATGTACACTTTTCCTTCACTAATATTTTTCCCACTGGGTTTTTGTTACTAAGGTTTTTAATGAGGCATTATCTTGATCCTGAAGTATCAATCCTTACGGTAACATTGTAAAACATATTACTTAAAAAGGAAATAAATTTGCACTCTTTTCCTTGTTTATGATTTTTCCCACAGGGTTTTTCATAAAAAGGTTTTTAATGAGGCATTGTTTTGATCCTGAAGCATCAAACTCTTTTAAGAAATATCATTTTAATATGATATCCATAATGTCAAACGTTGTGTACTTTTTTTTACTCGTTTAAGTTTTTCCCACTGGGTTTTCGTGATAGAGTTCTAAAGGCAACAGACAATAGTTGTATTGACTGGATGAATATATGCAATTAAGATAATAATAAGAGGGAGCAATCATCATATATGTTTTAAAAGGGACAACTTCAAGTTAGCAGAGCATTCAAGATTTTGAAGACGCATATTCAAGGGGGAGAGTTGTAAAATATATAAATGTTGTGAATATGCTTTTATTAGTTCTCTGTTTAGTCCCACGTCATGGGAATATGTTAAACATCAGCTCCAAAGCCTATATATAAAGGAGCCAATGTAATAGAAATAATGACTCATCTGAATGAACAGATATGTCTTCTCCCCCTTGTTTTTTTGTTCTGTGTTCGTTTTATAACAGTTTATTGATTAATAATATAAATAAAATTCAAATTAGCAAAAAATAAATTGTTGCAACTTATAAATAATTTTTTTGATTAACTATACATTATTTTAAAATAAAAACATACTAAACATTTTTGTGAATTAAATTTTCTTGAACTGTTAATTATGTGTGATTTTTATAAAACAATTTGCATGTGAAACATGTGCAAACATAATGTGTGGTGCATGTCGTAATGTTCGAAGTAATAATTGAGCTAATTTGTTAATTTTTATATAACGTTTGGTTCAAAACAACTAAGAAGAATAGTTTATACCAAAATTACTTTTCTTTGTTATTCGACACAGTTAACATTGGACGACATGACAAATATAATTATACTATTTAGCATTGTCATTGCTTTCACGATAATAACTTTTAGCAAGACTGACCGGTTTTTAAAGTGATCCATAACACTTTTTATTATAAAAAATAATAAATACAAAATTACAGGAGATAGACAGATCGTCTAACTACTACTATCTGTTTTTAAGGGGGTCCAACCACTACAGATAGTTTTTAGAGTGATCCGACCACTACAACTACACAACCTTAAAAGCACAGGAGCTAATCTAAGTGACTATACTATTCTAAAAATTTCATACTCCACAAGGGAGTCTATTACCAATACTGCCTAAAGCATACAAAGTAAACAAGAAAGGACAACAAGAAACAACTGACATACTATACAAGAAGGCACATTAGGCAAGTACATCCTATGTAATAACACTTAACCAAATATTTTGACCAGAGTAGAGTACTGTAAGGAACAATACTTCCGTGAAGGGACTACAAAACAACGGTAGCCCATGATATCTCAAGCAGCTCACATGAACAAAAAGATCATAACATACTAACACAACAAGGTACAAAGTAGCTGCAGATAGTCACCATATTAAACTTGTTGTAACAACCTGTATTTTCAGAACCAATTTAATTTTTTCATTTAAGCTATTTTAAGGAATATGCGAATATAAATTGGTTATTTCTACTAAATAAAATTTGAGAATAATTTTAAAATTGGTTTTTATATTTTATTTGACGTAAAATAAACTCAGTAAAATTATTAAATTGATCAATAAGTTTTGATTTGAAAATTTTAAAAATTCGATTTTTAAAATCATCGCATAGCCCTTAAAAAGTGAAATTTTGCTAGGAAGCTCAGAATTCAACGAGATAATTTTTTTTGGATTCATAATGACAAATCATTGTTGAGTTCCAAAATGCGTGTCGAACGGAGTCAGCATGTGGCCGTGCGAAGCAAAACCATTTATTCAAAAACAGGTAGCCATTTTACAAAGAAACATTATTGAGACGACCTCAGAATTCGATTCCGTTTTTTTATATGGATTCATATCGTCAAATAATGGTTAAATCCAAAAGGACATAATTTTTGGAGTTAATGTGTGGGCATGCAAGAAGAAAAGATGCACTAAAATTGCATTTTTGAGCATTATTTCAACATCTTTGAGAATTTTAATGGAAGATCAAACGAACTCGGAATTCAACGAAACTTGTTTCATTGGACTCGTCTTCACGTCTACTATCTCATGTTCGAAATCCATGGCAAACAAAGATCATTTACATTTGGACGACCGGAGAGAAACGAACATATAACCACTTCCTTCTATTTCTTTCTTCATTATTTCTCACTTCCTTCTTCCTCCAAAAAGAAAAAAATAGGCTCCTCCCTCCCCTTGGCAGCCGCCCCTCTCCCCCACCTCCACCACCGTCGTTCGCCACCGTTACCACCCTCCTCCTCCTCCCTCCTCCTCTATCTCTCCTTCTCTAACGCCAAAACCCCCTTCTACCATCCTTGCCGCCGTCATGGGCCCCACCGCACCACCACCACTCCAACCCGTCAGCAGGCCCCGCCACCACCTCCGGCCGTGGGCCCCGCCGTGTCCAAAGACCCATTTTTTCTCTAAAATCTCGTTTTGCACAAAACACCTTGTCCTTCTTTAGCCAATAACTCTCAAACCGTGCATTTCTAACCGAAACTCCACAGTACTAAAGTTGTAGATCACGATTTTCTCTTCGATTTAGATATATGGCAATCAAATTTTAGAGTTCGGGGATGTCTGGAAAACGCATTTGAAGATCGCGGATCTGATGCAAAGAATCACGAGTTCTGGTGAATTGGTGCGTTTTTTGAAAAAAGTCCACTCGGCAAAAGTTATCCAGAATGGCGTGTTTGTGATAAGGATTGAATTCGATGAAGATTGGAGGCCGTACGCAAATTCTAGAGGAAAAGAGGTGAATTCAAGTGCGGGGAACGACAAAACGAGGCTCGCGCGATAGGATTACTACATATGAAGAGTCGCGGCGTTTGGTTTAGCTTCTGGGTGAGAACTCACTCACTAAATAATTTTGTTAAGTTATTATGTAGTGTTAGTTAGGCATTTTAAGTTGCAAGATAGTAATTGCATCATGTAGTTATATTACCCTTTGTATGTAATATCCTTTTGGAGTTCAACACATGAACTCTTCACAAATCCCTTGCATTAGAAACGTTGTACGGATATTAGCGACACTCGCATTTAATACTGTAACACCCCTAATTCTCACATCGTGGAAGCCTGTGTGAAGTGAGTACTTATATAGTAAAGCACATCTCCTACTAACGCCGAGGCCTTTTGAGGAACAAAACCCCACATCTGTATGGTAGCTAAGTTGGGGACTATATCTTGCGTGAACAGAGGTGCGGGCTGTTACAGTGGTATCAGAGCCAATATCCAACCAGAATTGTGGCTCCTGTGTAGAGCACAACGCCTGGGTGGGGTGTTTTTGAGCCAACGGGGACGTTGGGCTCTGTAGGATGGGAGAATGTAACACCCCTAAGTCCCAAATCGTCGAAGCCTATGTAAAGTGGGTACTTATATAGTAGAGTCCATCTCTTACTAACGCCGAGGCCTTTTGAGGAACAAATCCCCACACCTATACGGTGGCTAAGTTGGGGACAATATCTTGCGTGAACGAAAGTGCGGGCTATTACACATACGACATGGATGAACACTTATGGCGCCTTAAATGGCATTGGATGTTGAGTATTTATTTATTTATGATTATGGGGTATGCATTGTATGCGATTGATGATTGGTACTGATTATTTACGGCACAAGCCAAGTCAGGAGAGGGTAATGCATAGACATTATTCTGATGCTACAAAATAGCGCCGTCATAATGGCGATTTTTTTTTGAAAGTAGCAATGTATAACATTATACGTGCGATAGTTGAAATTGGAATAAATATTCATTTACAAGTCGGACGACTTGTTTATGTACATTTATTTAAGTGATATCGATTGGGACGATAATTTTTACACATCGCCCAAGTGCACAAATAATAATCAATATTTGTTGGATGAAAACCCCACGCGGGTATTGGGTGATATTTGGCATACAATAATCCCAATTGTTTAGTTGTATGTCAATCGATTGATTGAAAGACTATTGTGAGCTTTATTTATTTATTTTAAAGCTTATATAGTTGTAGAATGCACATTGGATGTTGCTTGAATGTTTAATGATTGTTTATCATTATTATTGAATACATGCGATGTATGAAATCCATATAAATAAAATTATATGGTAATTAATTGAGTCACATTCCAATTCGGAAATAACGAATATTTTGATATAATATTCAGTGAAGAATTAATTATGATTTTGATGTCTGATTCTGGATGGACATAAAAATATTGAAATGTGAAGCCGAGTTAAGTAGTTAAACGCCATTTTAGCTCGAATAGGTTTATCAATCGATTTCATTCATAATGAATATGAAAAGGAAATGGATTTCAAAATCAGATATTTTGAAAATATTATTGTTTTGACATTATACTTGTAAGAAATATTCAATTTTGATTTAAAATTGAGATGGAAGTTGGAATCATTTTTAAAACAAAATTATAAAATACGTTTTGAATGGAAATCGATGAAATATATATTATATATATTTAAATGATTTGAATAGAACGTGTCGCGCAGCGACCGTTGATGAATTTCAACTATTTACTTCGAATTGGCATAACGGGAGATCCGACCATCAGATTCTCCTAAAATTGGAACCGTTGGGTTCATATCGAAAAGAGCTTTCGAATGATAATAGGAGATTTGAAATCTAACGTTTAGATGTGAAGATATGTCCAAATCAGTTTTGGAAAATGGTCGCTATAAATACAGTTCGGTGGCCGGTATTGGAAACCAACTGTAAGGGCCTTATCAAAATTAATAAAAGTACGTATAAATTATGTAAAATCATAATAAACGATTTGAAAAGGTTTTTGGATGAAATATTTCATATTTGAAATGATAAAAGATATATTTATCTGAATGAACTAGTTAACAGCTAGAATGAAGATCAGAAATGAATTGAAATGGTTTTGATATAACCAGAGTTTTCCAACGTATGAATTGGAAAGGATTCGAATGGAAATAATTTTCGAAGTATTTCGATATTGGATTCCGTGATTATACAGATATTGTTGAGGAATTTGGAAGATACAGATATCGTTATTCCCAATACGACATCTGTTAGTTTTAGAATTTGATATTGAATATAAACCGATATGATTTCTATTTAGAGCCTTGCATTTAATATCAAATTGGATTTTGGGTTTATCTTGAATGATGTCTTTAATAACACCGTTCTTAAACCCGGTTGAGAAAGGAATAAATCTTTTAACTAAGATTTAATGAAGTTTCCAATTAATTGATATAACAGGAATTAAATGGTAATGATTTTGGGTTTATTGTAAATTGTGTTTTAAACGACATTCATTCTTTAACCCCGCTAAAGACATGATTGATTTCCTAAAGTTGAATAATCATTAAATAATTATTTTTGGAAGATTAAATTAAATGAAGTTTTAATAATTCTTTAAGTAGATTAAAATGAGAGTGGGGTAATTAAATTTATCGAATTCATGAAATAATCGAGAATGGAGTATCACCAGGTTTACTCCAGGCGATAGTTAAATCTTAAATTAGATTTGAATGTGAAATGGTAATTAAATTTACCGGTAGCACCGTGGGTGTTAGATATGAAGTACTACCAGTTTTACTCCATGGGATGAATAGGTTGGGATTGGGATTAATAAATGATTACTTTGGTAAGGCTCGATAATCCCGACTAGTTTTATAAACCTTAATTTGGTTTAGAATTATTAAAGGATAAAATAAAATGATTTAAAATTGATATCCAAAGGAAGATTAAAGAGTAAGTTTAAAAGAACTTATCTTTGATAAAATTAATCGGAACCATTACCCTAAAATGGCAATATTTGAATAAAAGTATATTCTGAATTGGAATGAGGCGTATGAAGTGTTTTTATAGCACTTGATTATTGATTATAAAATACGCAAGTTATTTGAAAAGAACGGGTTTATCCCATTTTGAATAACTGATACGACGACTAAAAGCCGACGATGAAGACGGTGGTCGAAGAACGGAGATCTTCACATCGTATGGATGATTACTGATGTCTTGATTGGGTTGTACACCCAAGACAAGGTAATAAGTGGTGATCGTCCAGACGTACTTAGAGATCGACCGAATATGCGAGGGCCTCTCTCCTGTATTGGACATATGGAATGAGAAATAAGGTGCCTCTGGTTTCGTTCAGACCCAGAGAGGACTTGCAAATGGATGTGTGTTTGACATTAGATTTCATTCTATGTTGATTGATTTCTATTAAATATATATCTGTTTGGTGGCGGAGAAATTATTCCCTTGCTTAACACCTTTCTTTGGGACGTACGAACTTAGAGGTTATATATTGATAGACATCAGTTGTATGGCATGAATTGTTGATGTGGCATGCTAAGATGCAAATTATCAAGGCTTTTGTTGAAAAGCAAAGTCTTGTGGATGATGATAAAAGCACAACTTTAATGAGCATAGCTTTGTGTATAGCGTTAATTTGTGAGCCTCACACCTCGGTATGAGTCAAAAACGGGATAGTGATCGTAGGGAGAACTTGCGTTTCTTTCTAGCTAGAAGTGAGGTCATGGTATGGAACCCAGACATTTTTACTTATGTGGATGATGGATAGCGAGGCGCCTCGGATATAAGGCTATATGCTCATAAGGTCGACATACTGACCTGTTAGTAGTCTGATAGGACCGAAAAACGTATTGTTCAGGAATATTTAATCCACTAAAGCAAGTGTGGATCGGTCCTACCGCATCCAAGGGCTCGCCAGCGTCCGAATCCTGAGGCATTTGCTAGAGTGTCTCAAAACCAGTGAGGAAGATCCCTTACCTCGACTCATAATGGAAATCCAATTTCCAATACGACATCGTGCGGTTTTAGTTGTCAACTTATGTATGGCGACATAACATATGGTATATATGCCGTCTATGATTGATACATTTATATTTGAAGTTGTTTTGACACTATGCACTTATAGTAATATCAAAATGATTCATTTTAAAGCGTATCAAGCATGTTTGGCTATTACAAGGGAAAACTCTATCCTTTGTTTTGTGTTGCATTGTGTAATGGGATCTGAGTCTTATAATAGCTTTATTTTTCAAAAGCATTACGTTGTTTACAAATTGTTTTATTTTAAAGTATTCATGGAGTAAACCCGTTCCGTGACATGCGGTGTGGTCCCGTGATTTACCTAATTTTAAAGTGAAGTTTAATAACTGTTTTGATTTCTCACACCAGTCCCATGACTGAATCGCAGTTTATTGTTTCCACCTAAACTCTAGGTTCCCATATTTTTCACATGGGTAGCTAGTAGTTTTGGTTTGTAGATATCTCTTTTCACAGGATCCTGGATTACAACTGGAGCTATATTCGGACAGCTTTGTATCTGTATATCTTGTTCAGTTGTGGTAGTTGATATTTTTTACTGCACATTATATTTATGTATATATATATATATATATATATATATATATATATATATTGTCCGCTGTTTTGTAATTTAAATCTCTGATATTTTTCTGTTGTACATTATTTGAACTCTGATATATTCTCATATTCTGATGTAAATTGTTGTAATAGCAATGAAATGTTCTCATGTTTGTGTTCTGATGCATCGTGTTCTCAAAGCAATTCGGGCTCCTCCGTCTCTTCGGGGATCGGGAAAGTCTAGGTCGTTTCAGTTGGTATCAGAGCATTGGTTTACAAAGTTCGAGAGCAAGACACGTTAGAACCAAATGAGAGAATTCATCAGAGATAGGATTAGTAACATCCTTTAAGAATGACTCGTTAGAGATAGGGTTAGTAATACCCTAAAATGAGTTTGAAGAAAAACAAATTTAGTTCTTAAATTTTATACCGATAATTCATATTTGAGTGTTTTATTTTATATTGAATTTGGACTATCAAGTATATGAAGATTTTGCATATACGCATCATGAACGTATATTCAAGGTCTCAAATATACTGGATGGATATAGAATCACACTTTAGTCGCCCGGAGATGATGCTGATGATTGAGATCTCATCATCAGTATTTATGTTCGAGTTTCAAAACTGGGATATCTATATATTTCCAATTGACTGGTATGAGAACCAAAACGTAGTTAGAGTTTATTGTTTGTGACTTGGCATTAAAAATAGATTTTGGAATATATAAAAGTTATATGTTTGAAAAGTTAATCGACTAATTGATTGCTGGTTGTGGTGTTTGATTATTAGTTTAGCTAATTAAAATATTAGGATAATAAAACCAATATGAGAAAGAATGATAAATAAAGCCAAATCAAATATAAGGTAGAACCAAATTAAAAATTTAGTTCAAATTGGATTTATATATATATATATATATGCATATACATGTATGTTGAGCAGTTTATGGATTCACTGTTGAGTAGAGAAATAAATTGTGTTCCCGACAAACAAGTGCACCTTAATGAGTTGGTTGCGCAATTTTATTATATTATAAACTACTGTGAATGATTTTGGATGCGCTGTGATGGTTGTTCTGTGTGAAATTTAAAACATACACCATATGATAGTATCCAATAAATTATGAACTGCACCGCATGACATACTACATGAAGATGGCATAGCATATCATATTTCATATGAGCATTTGGTGCTTATATGACGAGATTTGGATTACCATATGAGCGAGACGCCTGTATGGCGATGACGGAATTACAGATTGAACAGAAGACTGATTATGGACTTAATAAAATATAACGGTAAATTGCTGTATCGGTAAATTGCTGCATTTAATTAAAACCCTACACAGGTCTGGAGATGACAAAAATTCACGTCTCTCTTGTTTTTAGTTACGGCATATGGATTATTTTATTATTTCCAACACTGGGGCAAGGTATGAGATTTCGAATTTTTACACATCTCTCTTAGGCATAGATAGGGTCACAAAAATTGTGTATTTTTTTTGTTGATTTATTAGGTGCCTAATATGGCGCAATAATTTTTTTAGACCCTCACCGTACAAAGGAGGTTATGGTGAAATTTTTTAGAAATTTAGGGTGTTAGCCAAATTTCAGAGAAATCTAAAAGTTCTTAGAAACTAAAAAGTTGAAGAAATCAAGCCAGAATGAAAGTTGAGTTGGTAAGTTAAACAACTTTCAGCACCGTTCTTTTTCGAGGACGAAAAAGTTTTAAGTGGGGGAGATTGTAACAACCCGTATTTTCATAACCAATTAAATTTTTCGGTTTAAGTTATTTTAAGGAATATGCGAATATAAATTGGTTAAATATATCCATTTCAATTTTAAAATCTTATTGGATTATAATAACAACTAACCCATCCATATAATATAATAATTTCAGAAAATTATTCATTTTCAATCAAAATAGAATTTCTTGGTAAAATTATTTTATTTACCCACTTTAAAACAATATTGTGTCAAATTTCTCTGTTCAGTGTTTATAAATTCCTATCGATATCGTGGCGTCCTACAAATCAATCAGAATTCATAAGCCACTAACCAGACTAGCCAACACAACATAAAATAATTTTTATGTCAATCAACAAATACGCTCTCTCGTATACGTATACACTCAACTCATTCTAGGGTACTACTGACCCAATCTCTAATGAGCACATCCCACCAAAGCCTAGGTATTCGCTCAACCTAAGCTCTGATACCAACTGTAGCGGTCCGCAAATCCGTACTATCTGAGTTGACTACATACATCACACGTCCAACCAAAATTGCACAGAAATACGAATCATTATTAGAAAGAAATTAGAGGATGAGAAATAGAAAGAAAGAAATATTAGAATAGAATAAAACGAAGATCACAAACTCACAGCGGAACGAATAAAATATATTAGGTAACATAAACTTTGAAGTACAATGCGGTAACTTTATATACATACCATCACCAGAGCACAACAGCTATTTCTGGAATAGTTATAAACACCTATTTCCAGATACAAACATGGTACACAGCCGAATATATGATAGTCTATAGCTAACTGGTGAAGCCTCCTACTTCCAGCTCTTCTAAGTGAATCTGAAAAATCCCGACTACTTGACTGCCCGTACAAATTTGGGCACCCAAGAGTTTAGGAAAAACAAACAAAATAAACTCTGAGTCAGTCATGGGACTGGTGTGATTAAACTCCAATCATTTGTTTAACTTTAAAAATCTTTTCGAAAGAAATGATAATCGTAAGACCGATCCACACATAAACACGGATGGTTTTTACCTTACGATAACCCAAAATATTTTTGATATCAAATCCAGTGATATTATAATAATGTCTACATCAAATAAATAGAACCTAGCGGAACGCTTGCATCTCACGCTCCATATATATTATAAAACCAAAAACCGCAGGGCGCTTATTGGAGATTGGATTTCCAACATGACAAGGTATGGGACCACCTTCTGATAGTGTATCTCTAGAGGGGAATGCATTGGGTTCAACAAGAACATCTTGCAACCCGGTCCACACATGACCGACCCCTCATTTCGCTTGAGTGTATCGAATGTATATCACCAACGGTTAGGATCAGCAACCGTTTCCCGAATGGGACAACATCGAATAGATTACAGGATGAAATGAATATATCTAGATAGGTGATTATACACCCTAATGGTAGCGACCCACATAGCCATGCTGCCTGCCCGATTTTTGTCATTTCTCGGTTGTTGAGGCCTGAGGCTATGATTTATTATCATTCATTGATAGCACAATCACTTTGAATGCTACATTGTCAGATCCATAAATCATTAATTGATTTGCATAAATATATTCTGGATATTATGCTAAGAGAATAAATTCTCCACCACCTATATATCTATACAGACCAACATATGCGATCATTGGAAGTACTCTGTCAGACATTAGTCCATACACTTCGTTTTGGGACTGAACGAAACCAACGACACAATTTCTATTAGTAGAAAAGTCCTTGCACTTAACTCTGTCTTTGATTATCTTCATATAATCTGATTCGCAACGCTACTGCCAATACGGAGTGGTTCACGGATAATATCCCAACTGGTCTCTCCATATTGACAACGATATTGGCAAACACTTCGATAGTCGGTTATTTAACTATCGAAGAAAAACAAACAAACATTCATCCATAACATCAAACTATCACTGGGCCCGTTAATTAATATTTCATTAATTAAATCACCCTTTCCATTTCCTTATCAATATTTGTTAAACAAATAATTTCAATTATCATCTTGGCCTTTTCGCTATTTGGGAAACATTTCCGTATATCGCCTTCTTTTATTTTATGTACTTAGAAAATATCCTTTACTTATAATTGGAAACATCCTAATTATTTATCTCTTCCACGACCATTCATTTCTACACTCAGGAAATATTATATTTCCAAAATTCCACTTATTTGGGTTGAAATGAATGTTGTGTAAAACATCGGTACAACAACCCAAAAAACTACATTCAACTAAATTCTTATTCAAACATTTCTCTTCGAGACTGGATCTTGTTGTTTATCAGTTAGTAATGAAATCAATCAAGTTGGGGTATAATTACCTCTCAGACCTTGACTGAATAACATCTTTAACTTTAAAACAGACAAGACCACTTATCTCAAATCATCAACACCATAAAAACCACTTATTCATTTTAAAACTTATATATATTTTTCTCTTTCTATTACCAGATTTTCGATTTCCTTTTTGTTTATACTATTCTATTTTTAAGTTCGTTTCCTTACCAGATTCTGTATATATTGATATATAGATTTCTAATTATCAAATTATCTTAAAAATATTCTAACTTCTTAAATTTCCGGAAAATTTTTCTAAGTGATGTGACATGATCTAATGTTTTATCTATCCCACTTACTTATTTATAGTATGGAAATGCATTCATTTCCTCTCAGGTCCTTTATAGTTATAGCTTTATTTTATAGAGAAAACAGATCATAGATATTTTTAATATCTGACATATCCTATCGGGAAGGAACAATAGTATTTCATTGCTACAAATATGTATTATTGAAAAAATAAGACATGTTTTTTGAGAAGGGGTCATTCGAGCGTACGTAAATAGATACTATGTTTCCATATGGATCCCTATATTGTTACATCCTATTTAGGATTAGGAATAGGCGTAATCGGACCTGCTTTTGACATATCTATCGTTGTTTGGGTACCATATTCACTTCTTTAGGCTTCTATTGAATCGAGAAATAGGTTTGATTGTACATCTTTTTGATATATATGGTATCCTACAGATAATTCAAATCGAAGCAATTTGATGTCTGATTCGGGCCTATATGACATGACCGATCGATAGAAATACCCCCAACACTCCATCCATGATTGATCAGAGGATCCTTTCGATTGGCTAGAATCCGTTACTTAAACGAAAATAGATCTTGTGGAATCATATTGAATATTCGACAATACATTCCATACCCTGCTAAAAAACCAATCCTTGTTTACCAACCACACATTGTCTAACCAAATCCAATTCTCTCTCGATACATTCCTCAAAAAATCCGATTCGTGCTGATTCTTCCCCCAACTGGCATGGCCGGAGCACATATTGTGTTTTCTGGCTTGTGTTTTTTAGCGGCCATCTGGCACTGTATGTATTGGAACTTAGAAATATTTTGTGATGAACGTACAGGAAAACCTTCTTTGGATTTGCCCAAAATCTTTGGGATTCATTTATTTCTTCAAACCTCAACTCGCCTCCCTGGACCCTTTCCACTTACAAACAAAATCAAAAAGCCAAGTAGCTTGCCGATTCGGCGCATAAAATCTCATATGGAATTTAAACGTGTACCTTTGTGTCGGGCACTCAAATTATAATCATCATACACTTCATTCCATACCTGTCTAACCCATATACTTCCATTCCTAATTTATTCCAACTCAATCTGGCCATTTTAACTCGATTCGCTAATTTATTCTTTAATCAGCTCGTTTGCTCATTTCATTTTTTCTATTTGAACATATCACGTTTAAATATCTTTTAACTTGCTTATAACCATTCAAATCCCATTTTCAATTCAAATTCCATATTCAATTTCGAATATGAATTCACAATCCCCTTTTCTAATCCAAAGATCAATTTCGATTTCAAATTTCATTAACTAATTTTTTCTTCAAATTAGTTAATTCAATTCAACAATTAAAAATATGACTTTTGTTTCAAAAATCAGTTCACTTACTCCACTTGAATTCATACTTATTTTACAACTCAAATCTGGATTTTCTTATGGAAACTCAGATTTTATTTATTTAAATAAACCATTATGGTTTTATAATGGTTCTGGCGTTGTTTTTCTGAAAATTTGATTTTGACATAACTCAAAATCTATTCAACTTAATCCAATTTTTTTCTCTTCCATTAGAAAACTATTATATAATTGGTCCTGACGCTTCTTGTTTCAAAGAATTCCGACTTAATTTGAGTTCTATATACTCAATTGAAGTTCGAATCGCCAATTTACGAACTACCGCGCTGCCACGAGTTTGTTTTAATTATAATTATATATAAATTTTAAACTTTGTTGATAGATGAATTTCAACTCCCTTCTAAAATATTTTAATCTATTTTAAACTAATTTCCCAATCTTACTCAATAGTTCTGATTATCCCTAATCGTTAATTATTTCATAATTCAGTTAGAAATTTATTTACAACTCGATCTGCTATATTAACTTCTAATCCCTTTATGAATAATTTATTTATAAAATTCAACATAATCAAATTCTGATTATAAACCCTTTGGATTTTCCTCACTTCAATTTATATTCCGAATTCCAGAATAAAATTTATCGTTCTATTTCAAACCGTTTTCCCATTCACTTTTCAATTCATACTTGAATTATAAACTCCTAAATTATCCAACAATAATTTATTTCCCTATTTTTATCAACATTGTTTATAAATAAATTTTCTTGTTTTAAAAATTAAAACAAGCTTTCCTTTCAAATACCTATTTGAAACCCAACCCCTTTTATATTCCGAATTTCGGAATAAAAACTATCATTTCCTTTTTCCGAAATGATTTTTAATTTATATTTTTAAATTCATGTTTGAATTTAATATTTCAAATTATCTCTTGATAATTAATTCATCATATTTATAAACATTGTTTATAAATTTCCTTGTCTTATATATTTAAACAAGTTCTATTTCGAAATCTATTTAAAACCAAAATCTTATTTTGGAAATTTCTATTTTAATAACTTATATATATAACACCCAATATATTTTCATATTAAATTTAACTTCTATTTACATTAATTCGAATTAATCGAATTCAAATTATAAATCCCTACGGATTTATTTTAGTTCAATTTATATTCTGAACATCAGAATAAATCCCATCGTTTATTTCTTTAAAACGATTTCTCCATTTCTATTTTTAAATTCACATTTGAATTTAAATATTCAAATTATCCAATGATAATTTTTCAACTTTATTTATAAACACTGTTTATAGTTTCACTTCAAATCTCGTATTATTAAGTTATAAACAACGTTTATAAATTCAATACTTGTTCAAATCAAGTTAATATTCTTATAGCTCTTTAAAAATTCAAATTCTATTTTTAAAAATAGATTCCTCTTTTAAATCTCAAATATCCTTTTCACGATATTTTTATATATCAAAATTTTGGCCCTAGTGATATTTAAACACTCAAATAACCAATTATAACTGACAGGTTTTCTAACACATCATATAGGATAATATATATGAAAAACAAACAATAATATTTTTGAGGAATCCAATTGGATACCTCCAACCTGTTTATCCTGCAACCAAATATGTTAGCCGACATAAATAATACCCATTCTGCTTCGTGGCAGAATATCGCGGTATAGAAGGTCATCCACTATCATAGCGTGGGCGCATAGGGTCATCCACTAATGATACTACGGGCATCCGCTAATGGTACTGCGGGAATCCAACCAATCACCAATATATATATATATATAATAACAACAAACACCAATCCTAAATAACTAATATATATATATTTGATAGCCACAATAATATTTCAGTGCAACCAAACAACCATCAATTATTTTTAACGACTAAAAATAATTCAAAATAAATAAATTGAGTGAGATTTACTCATCGTGATTTAAATTCTTTATATTCGATTCATTCTGATTCCAAAATTTTGCAACGAGTTCCATTTCTCGTTACGAGTCCAGCTCGCCTCAACATATTATTTTGGACCTCGTATAAATTTAATATATCATAATATAAGATTTTTGATTATTTAAAAATCAAATGAATTACTAAATTATTTATTTAGTTTATACCTTACTGCATATAAAATCTTCAATCACCTTGCCTATATCTGATCATGGATTCCACTGCTCACTTTCACACTGCCTCACCCCGAAACTACATTAATTCCACCCAAGTCTCTATTGATTTTCACTGACATTTGACTGGAGATCACTGTGACAACCTTTCCCCCTCTGCTTGGAAGTCGAGAGCCGCAACAGTAGTATAATATCTACCTCCATCCTACGAACACCATAACACTGGACTCGCACCAAACCTATCAGCCTTACTGCCTTGACCAACTACTTCAATCCTGCAGCCTTTTCCTGACGAGTCCCTGCCATCTCCATTTCACATATCGAACCCCCAATGTTCACTGCCGATAACCCCAAATTATTTCAGCCACCAAAGCATTATCAGTATTCAGGTTAAATCCACACTACCAGTCTCTCTATCCTGGTTCACAAATGTTCGACCTTCACCTAGTACACAGATCTGAGACAACTGCAGTTCGAAATCCCCAGACACCCCCATTTATTAACTATTGCAACCCAAACCTTGAGTAAAATTTCAATTCGAAAACCCCCAATACTGCTATCGCAAGTTCCAATTTCAACAAGGTGCGTTATAGGAAAGTACTGATACCTGTATGCCCAAAAAACCGCTAAATTCCTGCCACCGCTCTCTCTCGCCACCCCCCGAACACCTAGCAAATCACCTAACCTTCACCTCAAAAACGTGATGATCGCTCAGGTCTTCAATCATCAACTTAAACAAGCCATCGAGTTTCATCCTGTGCGCGTTCTTTGTTGGTCTCGGCTTAGACTCGAAATCGAGTTCCCTTTCTTCCTGAATGAATTTATTTTGGTCGGAATAAAAAAGAGAAAGGACATGGTTTAATTTTAAATTGGATGAGAATGGTTCAAATTTGATTGCAAGAGAAGATGCCCGCGATATTGATATGTTTTGGGCGGTGGCCATTTTGATTTGTTTTATGGGTGTGAAACTAAAGAGGAAAGGAAGCAGAAGGTAGTTGCGTTTATATAGATGAAGATACTCCAACATGAAGTAATTTAGTTTGCGCTGAAGTACAAGTGTCTTTACTTTTGATTTGATTTAAATAGATTTTTACTCTTTTTAAATAGATTATGATTTGATTCCGTGCTTATCCGTTTAAATTTTATAATAATATATTTTAGGGTTCCGAACTCCAATTGAAACACAACTAGTGATGTTTCCAGGGTTTACCCACTATTCTGAACATATTGGGACCAGTTTCGAAGCCTCATTTGATTATCTGGAGAAGATACAAATTTTAAGCTGACTATTTAAATTATATTCAATTTTTAGAAATATAAATTGATTTCAAAGAATTAATTTCATCGATAATAGATAAATTATTTTTATTCTAATTCAAAATAGAAATTCTACAAATCATCTGAATAGTTTCGGTTCAGTTATAACTTTGAATTAAACTAGATTTGTTTTCGTATTACGGTTGTTCAATATATTCGAAATAAATTGCATTTCGATTATTTAATCGATAACTCAATATAAAAATTGATTTATATTATCAGCTCAATATTTAAATCCGTATTAAATATTCAGAATAAATAGATCAAAAATCCGGGTCATTACATTCTTCCCCTCTTAAAAGAATTTCGTCCCCGAAATTCACTAAGGTAGGAAAAATGCTATAAACCTATTTAATTTTCAAAATCCACTTATGTTGAAACTCAACTCTTCCTATTTCAACCAATTTAGTCCTACCAAAACTTTTGGTTTTCATTTACATTGCATATTTTTCATATTCATATTCAATTAATTTGAATTATTTACAATCAGTATATTCACATCCATTTCATATTCATTCAAATTGATTTTAATCAATTTATTAATCTTGATTTATTTAACTTGCTTAAGTTAAATCTAATTTTCAAAATTCAAATATCTGGGTTCTCATTTCAAATCCCTTGAAAATCTTATAAATATATGCATATATTTATATCCACCTCAAATTTAGAACATTGAATTTTCCAAACCAGCTTGTTTTCTTTCAAACAAATTTCCTTTAAAAACTTTTCTAAAGTAGCAATCCATCACTTAGAAACTCGAAAATGAACACTGATGAAGCTGCAGTCATCATTAGAATTATTTTCCAGCAACTGAAGTGAGTTCAGTGCTTTAACACTTTCAGAATCCATTCAAAATGATTTTTATTCAAAAATCCTTTCAAAACATAGCTATATTATTTTAATATACTTTAGAAAATATGTTCAAACTTCCCAGGATTTAAATTCCAAATTCTAGTTTGAATTAAATTTCAATTCATCTCATTTGTATATATTTCATTCATATACAAATTTTATTTTGGTTAAATATATCCATTTCAATTTTATAATCTTATTGGATTATAATAACAACCAACTCATCCATATAATATAATAATTTCAGAAAATTATTCATTTTCTATCAAAATAGAATTTTTGGGTAAAATTATTTCCTTTACCCACTTTAAAATAATATTGTGTCAAATTTCTCTGTTCGGTGTTTATAAATTCCTATCGATATCGTGGCATCCCATAGATCAATCAGAATTCATAAGCCACTAACCAGACTAGCCAACACAATATAAAATAATTTTTATATCAATCAACAAATACGCTCTCTCGTATATATATACACTCAACTCTCTAATGAGCACATCCCACCAAAGCCTAGGTATTCGCTCAGCCTAAGCTCTGGTACCAACTGTAACGGCCCGCAAATCCGTACTATCTGAGTTGACTACATACATCACACGTCCAACCCAAATTGCACAGAAATACGAATCATTATTAGAAAGAAGTTAAAGGATGAGAAATAGAAAGAAAGAAATATTAGAATAGAAGAAAACGAAGATCACAAACTCACAGCGGAACGAATAAAATATATTAGGTAACATAAACTTTGAAATACAATTCAGTAACTTTATATACATACCATCATCAGAGCACAACAGCTATTTCTGGAACAATTATAAACACTTGTTTCCCCATACAAACATGGTACACAGCCGAATATATGATAGTCTATAACTAACTGGTGAAGCCTCCTACTTCCAGATCTTCCAAGTGAGTCTGAAAAATCCCGACGACTTGACTGCCCGTACAAATTTGGGCACCCATGAGTTTAGGGAAAACAAACAAAATAAACTTTGGATCAATTATGGGACTGGTGTGAGTAAACTCCAATCATTTGTTTAACTTTAAAAATCCTTTTGAAAGAAATGATAATCGTAAGACCGATCCACACATAAACACGAATGGTTTTTACCTTACGATAACACAAAATATTTTTGATATCAAATCCAGTAATATTATAATAATGTTTACATCAAATAAATAGAATCTATCGGAACGCTTGCATCTCACGCTCCATATATATTATAAAACCAAAAACCGCATGGCGCTTATTGGAGATTGGATTTCCAGCATGACAAGGTATGGGACCACCTTCTGATAGTGTATCTCTAGAGGGGAATACACTGGGTTCAATAAGAACATCTTGCAACCCGGCCCACACATGACCGACCACTCATTTCGCTTGAGTGTATCGAATGTATATCACCAACGGTTGGGATCAGCAACCATTTCCCGAATGGGACAACATCGAATAGATTAAAGAATGAAATGAATATCTCTAGATACGTGATTATAGATCCTAATGGGAGCGACCCACATAGCCATGCTGCCTGCCCGATTTTTGTCATTTCCCAGTTGTTGAGGCCTGAGGCTACGATTTCTTATCATTCATTGATAGCACAATCACTTTGAATGCCACATTGTCAGATCCGTAAATCATTAATTGATTTGCACAAATATATTCTGGATATTATGCTAAGAGAATAAATTCTCCGCCACCATATATATCTATATAGACCAACATATACGATCATTAGAAATACTCTGTCAGACATTCATCCATACACTTCGTTCTAGGACTAAACGAAACCGAAGGCACAATTTCTATTAATAGAAAAAGTCCTTGCACTTTACTCCATCTTTGGTTATCTTCATATAATCTGATTTGCAACGCTACTGCCAATATGGAGTGGTTTATGGATAATAATCCAACCGGTCTCTCCATATTGACAACGATATTGGCAAACACTTCGATAGTCGGTTATTTAACTATCGAAGAAAAACAAACAAACATTCATCCATAACAACAAACCATCACTGGGCCCGTTAATTAATATTTCATTAATTAAATCACCCTTTCCATTTCCTTATCAATATTTGTTAAACAAATAATTTCAATTATCATCTTGGCCTTTGCGCTATTTGGGAAACATTTGCGTATATCGCCTTCTTTTATTTTCTGTACTTAGAAAATATCCTTTACTTATAATTAGAAACATCCTAATTAGTTATCTTTTCCATGACCATTCATTTCTACACTCAGGTAATATTATATTCCCAAAATTCCACTTATTTGGGTTGAAATGAATGTTGGGTAAAACATCGTTACAACAACCCAAAATACTACATTCAACTATACTCTTATTCAAACATTTCTCTTCGAGACTGGATCTTGCTGTTTATCAATTAGTAATGAAATCAATCAAGTTGGGGTATAATTTACCTTCAGACCTTGACATAATAACATCTTTAACTTCAAAACAGACAAGACCACTTATCTCAAATCATCAACACCATAAAAACCAATTATTCATTTTAAAACGTATATATATATTTCTCTTTCTATTACCAGATTTTTGATTTCCTTTTTATTTATAATATTCTATTTTTAAGTTCGTTTCCTTACCAGATTTTATATATAATGATATATAGATTTCTAAATATCAAATTATCTTAAAAATATTCTAACTCCTTTAATTTTCGGAAAATTTAACCATAACCTCCTTTGTACTAGTCAATAGTTCAAACCTCAACTCGCCTCTCTAGGCCCTTTCCATTCAAAAAGAAAAATCAAAAAGCCAAGTGGCTTGCCGATTCGGCGCATAAAATCTCATATGGAATTTAAACGTGTACCTTTATGTCGGGCACTCAAATTATAATCTTCATACACTTCATTCCATACCTGTCTAACCCATATACTTCCATTCGTATTTTATTCCAACTCAATTTGGCCATTTTAACTCAATTCACTAATTTATTCCTTAATCAGCTCATTTGCTCATTTCGTTTTTTCTATTTGAACATATCACGTTCAAATATATTTTAACTTGCTTATTACCATTCGAATCCCATTTTCAATTCAAATTCCATATTCAATTTCGAATATGAATTTACAATCCCCTTTTCTGATCCAAAGTTCAAATTCAAATTCAAATTTCACTAACTAATTTTTTCTTCAAATTAGTTAATACAATTCAACAATTAAATATCTGATTTTTGTTTCAAAAATCAGTTCACTTACTTCACTTGAGTTCATACTTATTTTACAGTTCAAATCTGGATTTTCTTATGGAAATTCGGATTTTATTTATTTAAATAAACCATTATAGTTATATAATGGTTCTGGCGCTATTTTTCTGAAAATTTGATTTTGACATAACTCAAAATTTATTCGACGAAATCCAGTTTTTTCTCTTCCATTAGAAAACTATTTCTAATTGGCCCTGACGGTTCTTGTTTCAAAGAATTCCGACTTAATTTGAGTTCTATATACTCAATTGAAGTTCAAATCGCCAATTTATGAATTGTCGCGCTACGGCGAGTTCGTTTTAATTATAATTAAATATAAACTTTAAACTTTGTTGATAAATGAATTTCAACACCCTTCTAAAATATTTTAATCTATTTTAAACCAATTTCTCAATCTTACTCAATAGTTTTGATTATCCCTAATCGTAAATTATTTCATAATTTAGTTATAAATTTATTTACAACTCGATCTGCTATATTAACTTCTAATCCGTTTATAAATAATTTATTTATAAAATTCAATATAATCAAATTCTAATTATAAACCCTTTGGATTTTCCTCACTTCAATTTATATTCCGAATTCCGGAATAAAATTTATCGTTCTATTTCAAACTGTTTTCCCAATTCACTTTTCAATTCATACTTGAATTATAAACTCCTAAATTATCCAACAATAATTTATTTCCCTATTTTTATCAACATTGTTTATAAATAAATTTTCTTGCTTTAAAAATTAAAACAAGCTTTCCTTTCAAATACCTATTTGAAACCCAACCCCTTTTATATTCCGAATTTCGGAATAAAAACTATTATTTCCTTTTTCCGAAATGATTTCAATTTATACTTTTAAATTCATGTTTGAATTTAATATTTCAAATTATCTCTTGATAATTAATTCATCATATTTATAAGACCTTTTTTAAATTTCCTTGTCTTATATATTTAAACAAGTTCTATTTCAAAATCTATTTAAAACCAAAATCTTATTTTGGAAATTTATATTTTAATAACATATATATATAACACCCAATTTATTTTTATATTCAATTTAACTTCTATTTACATAAATTCGAATTAATCGAATTCAAATCATAAATCCCTACGGATTTATTTTAGTTCAATTTATATTCTGAACATCAGAATAAATCCCATCGTTTATTTCTTTAAAACGATTTCCCCATTTCTATTTTTAAATTCACATTTGAATTTAAATATTCAAATTAGCCTATGATAATTTTTCCACTTTATTTATAAACACTGTTTATAATTTCACTTCTAATCTCGTATTATTAATTTATAAACAACGTTTATAAATTGAATACCTGTTCAAAACAAGTTAATATTCTTATGGCTCTTTAAAAATTCAAATTCTATTTTTAAAAATAGATTTCCCCTTTTAAATCTCAAATATCCTTTTCACGATATTTTTATATATCAACATTTTGGCCCTAGTGATATTTAAACACTCAAACAACCAATTATAATTGATAGGTTTTCTAACACATCATATAGGATAATATATATGAAAAACAAACAATAAGATTTTTGAGGAATCCAGTTGGATTCCTCCAACCTATTTATCCTGCATCCACAGACGTTAGCCTACATAAATAATACCCATTCTGCTTCGTGGCAGAATATTGCGGTATAGAAGGTCATCCACTATCATAACGTGGGCACATAGGGTCATCTGCTAATGATACTGCGGGCTCCGCTAATGGTACTGCGGGGAATCCAACCAATCACCAATATATATATATATATAATAACCATAAACACCAATCCTAAATAACTAATATATATATTTGATAGCCACAATAATATTTCAGTGCAACCAAACAACCATCAATTATTTTTAACAACTAAAAATAATTCAAAACAAATAAATAGAGTGAGATTTACTCACCGTGATTTAAATTCTTTATATTCGATTCATTCTGATTCCAGTCGATTCCAAAATTTTGCAACGTGTTCCATTTCTCGTTACGAGTCCAGCTCGCCTCAACATATTATTTTGGACCTCGTATAAATTTAATATATCGCAATATAAGATTTTTGATTATTTAAAAATCAAATGAATTACTAAATTATTTATTTAGTTTATACCTTACTGCATATAAAATCTTCCATCGCCTTGCTTATATCTGATTATGGATTCCACCGCTCACTTTCACACTGCCTCACCCCGAAACTACATTAATTCCACCCAAGTATCTATTTATTTTCACTGCCATTTGACTGGAGATCACTGCGACAACCTTTCCCCCTCTACTTGGAAGTCGAAAGCTGCAGCAGTAGTATAATATCTGCCTCCATCCTACAAACACCATAACACTGGACTCGCACCAAACCTATCAGCCAAACTGCCTTGACCAACTACTTCAATCCTGCATCCTTCTCCTGGTAAGTCCCTACCATCTCCATTGCACATATCGAACCCCCAATGTTCACTGTCGATAACCCCAAATTATTTCAGCCACCAAAGCATTATCAGTATTCAGGTTAAATCCACACTACCAATCTCTCTATCCTGGTTCACAAATGTTCAGCCTTCACCCAGTACACAGATCTGAGAAAACTGCAGTTCAAAATCCCCAGACACACCCATTTATTAACTATCGCAACCCAAACCCTGAGTAAAATTTCAATTCGAAAACCCCTAATACTACCATCGCGAGTTCCAATTTCAACAAGGTGTGTTACAGGAAAGTACCGATACCTGTATGCCTAGAAAACTGCTAAATTCCTGCCACCGCTCTCTCTCGCCCCCCCCCCCCTGAACACCTCGCAAATCACCTAACATTCACCTCAAAAACGCGATGATCGCTCAGGTCTTCAATCGTCAACTTAAACAAGCCATCGAGTTTCATCTCGTGAGCGTTCTTTGTTGGTCTCGACTTAGACTCGAAATCGAGTTCCCTTTCTTCCTGAATGAATTTATTTTGGTCGGAATGAAAAAGAGAAAGGGCGTGGTTTAATTTTAAATTGGAGGAGAATGGTTCGAATTCGATTGCAAGAGAAGAGGCTCGCGATATTGATATGTTTTGGGCGGTGGCCATTTTGATTTGTTTTATGGCTGTGAAACTAAAGAGGAAAGGAAGCAGAAGGTAGTTGCGTTTATATAGATGAAGATACTTCAACATGAAGTAATTTAGTCTGCGCTGAAGTACAAGTGTCTTTACTTTTGATTTGATTTAAATAGATTTTTACTCTTTTTGAATAGATTCTGATTTGATTCCATGCTTATCCGTTTAAATTTTATGATAATATATTTTAGGGTTCTGAACTCCAATTGAAACACAACTAGTGATGTTTCTAGGGTTTACCCACTATTCTGAACATACTGGGACTAGTTTCGAAGCCTTATTTGATCATCTGGAGAAGATATAAATTTTAAACTGACTACTTAAATTAAATTCAATTTATAGAAATATAAATTGATTTCAAACAATTAATTTCATCGATATTAAATAAATTATTTTCGTTCTAATTCAAAATAAAAATTCTATAAATCATCTGAATAGTTTCGGTTCAGTTATAACTTTGAATTAAACTTGATTTGTTTTCGTATTACGGTTGTTCAATATATTGGAAATAAATCGTATTTCGATTATTTAATCGATAACCCAATATAAAAATTGATTTATATTATCAGCTCAATATTTAAATCCATATTAAATATTCAAAATAAATTGATCAAAAATCCGGGTCATTACAAAACTTGTTTCGTTGGACTCATCTTCACATCTACTATCTCGTGTGCGAGATCCTTGGCAAACGGAGATCGTTTTGCATTCGGGCGATTGGAGCGAAACGAGCATATAATCACTTCCTTCTATTTCTCTCTTTATTATTTCTCACTTCCTCCTTCCTCCAAAAAGAAAAAATGGGATCCTCCTCGCTCCCCTTGGTTGCCACACCTCTCCCCCACCTCCACCACCGCCGTCGGTCGCCGCCACCCCCTCCTCCTTCTCCTCCTCCTCCTCCTCTTTCTCTTTCTCTAACCCCAAAACCCCCTTCTACCAACCCTAGCCGCCGCCTGGGCCCCACCGCCATGCCACCACCGCCCCATCCATGTCAGTAACCCCCACCGTCGCACTCAGGCCGCTACCTCCGGCCGTGGACCTCGCCATGTCCAAAAATCCATTTTTTTCTCCAAAATCCCGTTTTGCACAAAACACTCTGTCATTCTTTAACCAATAACTCCCAAACCGTGCATTTCTAGACGAAATTCCACAATATCAAAGTTGTAGATCATGATTTTCTCTTTTATATGGATATATGACAATCGAATTCTGGAGTTCCGGGCTGTCCGGAAAATGCGTTTGAAGATTGCGGACCTGATGCAAAGAATCACGAGTTCTGGCGAATTGGTGCATTTTTGAAAAAAAAGTTCACTAGACAAAAGTTGTTCAGAATGACGTGTTTGTGCTAATGACATAGTTTGGTGAAGATAGGAGGTCGTATGCAAATTCTAGAGCAAAAGAGGCGAATTTAAGTACGTGGAACAACAAAACGGCGTGCGATAGGATTTCTACATATGAAGAGTCGCGATGTTTAATTTAGCTTCTGGGTGAGAACTCGCTCACTAAATAATTTTGTTAAGTTATTATGCAGTAGTTAGTTAGGCATTTTAAGTTGCAAGTTAGAAATTGCATCATGTAGTTATATTCCCCTTTGCATGTAATATCCTTTTTGGAGTTCAACACATGAACTCTTCACAAATCGCTTGCATTAGAAACGTTGTATGGATATTAGTGACACTCGCATTTCATACGACGTGGATGGATGCTTATGGCGCCTTAAATGACATTGGATGTTGAGTATTTATTTATTTATGATTATGGGGCATGCATTATATGCGATTGATGATTGGTATTGGTTGTTTATGGCGCAAGCCAAGTCAGGAGAGGGGTAATGCATAGACATTATTCCGGTGCTACAAAATAGCGCCGTTATAATGGCGATTTTTTTAAAAACAGCAATGTATAACATTATACATGCGATAGATGAAATTGGAATAATTATTCATTTATAAGTCGGACGACTTGTTTACGTACACCTATTTAAGTGATATTGATTGGGACGATAATTTTTACACATCGCCTAAGTGCACAAATAATAATCAGTATTTGTTGGATGAAAACCCCGCATGGGTATTGAGATGATATTTGACATACATTAATCCCAATTTCTTAGTTGTATGTCAATCGATTGATTGATAGACTGTTGTGAACGTTATTTATTTATTTTAATGCTTATACAGTTGTAGAATGCACATTGGATGTTGCTTGAATGTTTAATGATTGTTTATCATTATTATTGAATACATGCGATGTATGAAATCCATATAACTAAAATTATATGGTAATTGATTGAGTCACATTCCAATTAGGAAATAATGAATATTTTGATATAATATTCAGTGAAGAATTAATTATGATTTTGATGTCCGATTCTGGATGGACATAAAAATATTGAAATGTGAAGCTGAGTTAAGTAGTTAAACGCCATTTTAACTCGAATAGGTTTATCAATCGATTTTATTCGTTTCATAATGAATACGAATAGGATTTCAAAATCAGATATTCTGAAAATATTATTGTTTTGACATTATACTTGTAAGAAATATTCAATTTTCATTTAGCATTGAAATGAAAGTTAGAATCGTTTTTAAAACGAAATTATAAAATACGTTTTGAATGGAAATCGACAAAATATATATTATATATATTTAAATGGTTTGAATAGAGCGCGCCGCGCAGCGACCGTTCATGAATTTCAACCATTAACTTCGAATTGGCATAACGGGAGATCCGACCGTCGGATTCTCCTAAAATCAGAACCATTGGGTTCGTATTGAAAAGAGCTTTCGAATGATAATAGGAGATTTGAAATCTAACGGTTAGATTTGAAGATTTGTCCAAATCAATTTTGGAAAATGGGCGCTATAAATGCAGTTCGGTGGCGGATATTGGAAACCAACTGTAAGGGCCTTATCAAAATTAATCAAAGTACGTATAAATTATATAAAATCATAATAAATGATTTGAAAAGGGTTTTAGATGAAATATTCCATATTTGAAAAGATAAAAGGTATTTATCTGAATCAACTAGTTAACAACTAGAATGAAGATCAAAAAGGAATTGGAATGGTTTTGATATAACCAGAGTTTTCCAACGTATGAATTGGAAAGGATTTGAATGGAAATAATCTTGGAAATATTTCGATATTAGATTCCGTGATTATACAGATATTGTTGAGGAATTTGGAAGATACAGATATCGTTATTCCCAATACGACATCCGTTAGTTTTAGAATTTGATATTGAATATAAACTGGTATGATTTCTATTTAGAGCCTTGCATTTAATACCAAATTGGATTTTGGGTTTATCATGAATGGTGTCCTTAATAACACTGTTCTTAAACCCGGTTGAGAAAGGAATAAATCTTTTAACTAAGATCTAATGAAGTTTCCAATTAATTGATATAACTGGAATTAAATGGTAATGATTTTGGGTTTATTATGAACTGTGTTTTAAATGACATTCGTTCTTTAACCCAATTAACCGTGAAGTTATGATTTGGAATTTGTAAATCTTTTAATTAAGATTTAATGAAATTTTCCAAGATAAGATTTTCCAATTTAATATATCAAGTTGGATTTGAATGAGATTCGATTTGGTGATAATCGAGATGAGCTTCTATGAAGAAAGACCGTTACTATTTATGGAATTTAAAAGGCCTAGCCGTTATTCCATTTATAGCATTAGTTCGATATGGAAATTTATATCGATTATATGCTGTTGGATTTCCGTGAAGATTCCATTTTTATGGAAGATGATTTTGGGTTTATTGTGAACTGTGTTTTAAACGACATTCGTTCTTTAACCTCGTTAAAGACAGGATTGATTTCCTAAAGTTGAATAATCATTAAATAATGATTTTTAGAGGATTAAAACTAAATGAAGTTTTAATAAATCTTTAAGTAGATTAAAATGAGAATGGGGTAATTAAATTTATCGAATTCATGAAATGATCGAGAATGGAGTACCACCACTTTTACTCCAAACGATAGTTAAATATTTAATTAGATTTAAACGTGGAATGATAATTAAATTTACCGATAGCACCGTGGGTGTTAGATATGGAGTACTACCAGTTTTGCTCCATGGGATGAATAGGTTGGGATTGGGATTAATAAATGATTGCTTTAGTAAGGCTCGGTAATCCCGACTAGTTTTATGAAACATAATTTGGTTTAGAATTGTTAATGGATAAAATAAAACCTTTTGAAATTGATATCCAAAGGAAGATTAAAGAATGAGTTTAAAAGAACTTATCTTTGATAAAATTAATGGGAACCTTTACCCTAAAATGTGAATATTTGAATAAAAGAATATTCTGAGTTGAAATGAGGCGTATGATGTGTTTTTATAGCACTTGATTATTGATTATAAAATACGCGAGTTATCCAGAAAGACCGGGTTTACCCCATTTTGAATAATTGATACGACGACTAAAAGTCGACGATGAAGATGGTGGTTGAAGATCGGAAATCTTCACATCGTATGGATGATTATTGATGTTTTGATTGGGCTGCACACTGACAAGGTAATAAGTGGTGATCGTCCAGACGTACTTGGAGATCGACCAGATATGCGAGGGTCTCTCTCCTATATTGGACACATAGGACGAGGAATAAGGTGTCTCCGGTTTCGTTCAGACCCAGAGCGGACTTGCAAATGGATGTTTGTTTGACATTGGATTTCATTCTGTGTTGATTGATTTCTATTAAATATATATCTGTTTGGTGGCGGAGAATTTATTCTCTTGCTTAACACCCTTATTTGAGACGTACGAGCCTAGAGGTTATATATTGATAGACATCAGTTGTATGGCATGAATTGTCAATGTGGCATGCTAAGATGCAAACGATCAAGGCTTTTGTTGAAAAGCAAAGTCTTGTGGATGATGATCAAAGCACGACTTTAATTAGCATAGCTTTGTGTATATCGTTAATTCGCGAGTCTTACACCTCGGTATGAGTCAAAAACGGGATAGTGATTATAGGGGGAACTTGCGTTTCTTTCTAGCTAGAAGTGGTGTCGTGGTATGTAGCCTAGACATTTTATTTATGTGGATGATGGATAGCGAGGCCCCTCGGATATAGGGTTATATGCTCATAGGGTCAACGTACTGACCTGTTTGTAGGTCCGATAGGACCGGGAAACGTTTTGTTCAGGAATAATCAATCCACTAAAGTAAGTGTGAACCAGCCCTACCGCATCCAAGGGATCGCCAACATCCGAGTTCTGAGGCATTTGCTAGAGTGTCTCGAAACCGGTGAGGCCTCGACTCATGATGGAAATCCAATTTCCAATACGACATTGTGCAATTTTAGTTGTAAACCTATGTATGGCGACATAATATATGGTACATATGCCATCTATGATTGATACATTTATATTTGAAGTTGTTTTGACACTATGCACTTATAGTAATATCAAAATGATTTGTTTTAAAGCGTATCAAACATGTTTGGCTATTGTAAAGGAAAACTCTATCCTCTGGTTTGTGTTGCATTATGTGACGGGACCTGAGTCTTATAATAGCTTCATTTTTCCAAAAGCATTGCGTTGTTTACAAATTGTTTTATTTCAGAGTATTCATGGGAGTAAACCCGTTCCGTGACATGCGGCGTGATCCCGTGATTATCCTAATTTTAAAGTGAAGTTTAATAACTGTTTTAAGTTCTCACAGCAGTCCCATGACTGACTCAGAGTTTATTATTTCCACCTAAACTCTGCGTGCCCATATTTTCTACACGGACAGTTAGTAGTTTTGGTTTACAGATATTTCTTTTCACAGGATCTTGGATTACAGCTGGAGCTATATTCGGAAAGCTTTGTATCCGTGTATCTCGTTCAGTTGTGGTAGTTGATGTTTTTCACTGCACATTATATTTATGTATACATATATTTTTCGCTGTTTTGTAATTTAAATCTCTGATATTTTCTGTTGTATATTATTTGTACTTTGATATATTCTCGCATTCTGATGTAAATTGTTGTAATAATAATGAAATGTTCTCATGTTTGTGTTCTGATGCATCGTGTTTGTAACAACCCTGAAATTTGGGGCCAATTTAAAATTTTCATTTTAGAGATTTTAGGGGTGTCTAAATATTTAAAATAGATTATTTCAAATAAAAATGAATGGAAATTTATTTTGAGCAAAGTTAATGCAAATATATTCAAATAAATTGCATAAAGAATTAGAAATAGGAAGGTAGTTGGAAAAGTCAAACTTGAACTTTGACTAACTACACAGGATGCAGAATAAACCCGGATTTTGATGGAACGAAAAATATTTAAATCTGTTAGTGAATATCTTTCTAACGAATCTGAAACATCGAAGTTTCATAGCGGGAATCAAAAGTTATGGCCAAATGAATTTTCAAAAAGGTCGCTATAGAGATTATATCGCCCTTGAAAATCGACATTTTGCATACGACCTCGGAATTCGACGAAACCACTTTTGTTGGATCCGGGATGTAAAATTATTGCTAGGTTTCAAATTACATGATTTTTGAAGCTAGCATGTGAGCGTGGCAAAAGAAACCGTGTTTTGTCAATTTCGGTCAAAATTGATTGACTGAAAAATAGCCATTTTTCAAACAGTCTCAGAATTCGACGAAATAAATTTTGTTAGGATCGTATCGTCATAAGAAAGCCAAAAATAAATTTTCTGGATTTTTCTGACTTCGTATGTGACCCCGGTAAAATTAGAAAGTACGTTCGAATTAAAAATAAAAGAATTAATTTGAAAATAAAGAAAACACACTGTAAACTTCAGAATTAGACCTCGACACTAGCGCCATTGCGTTCAGAAGGCGTCAAAACCTATTGTTCGATAGTCGTTGAGTGCGAATTGGAGTTCGAACGAAAAAACCCTATTTTCCGGAATTAAATAAATTAAATAAAATAGAAAATACGTGGCAATACGCGTATAAATACGTACCTTCTTCTTCCCCGATCGGCATAACCCATAGCCGCCCCCCCCCCCTTTAAAAATTCATCTCCATTTTCCCATCAATCCACTCACAATTAGACTTAGCCGTAGTTGAACTTTTTGAAGCTCTTCCCTTCCTCTCCAATCTCCGATAAGTTTCATTCGATTTCACGTCCTGTAGCTCTCGAATTTCGAGCTCCAACCCGCACCATTAAAACCGCCGTCGCTCCCTGCATAGGCCGCCGCACCCCCCCTATATTCCCGGCGTGGATGCGCCTCTCGTAGCTCTCCAATCTCCCGCAAACCGTTCGCAAAACCATCGACTACAGCTCCCGAAATCTGGATTCAAAGTTTTGAACTTTTCTGAAAATTTAAGGTATGAATATTTCAGATTTTGCGACGCTTTTAAGCGTTACAGTGACAGTTGTTAAAAGTCAGTTCTGATTTATTTGTATGAACTTCGAATTGAAATCTTTCAGATCCGTAACTACCGTGACTTTGAACACGAGATCTGATTGAATCCGAACCTTCCTTTCAAATCCGAGCTAGGTGAGAATTTATTTTTAATATAATTTAATTAATTTAATTATTATTATTGCGTTTACCATGGAATGGATTCAAATTGTTGTGATGCTATGATTTTAGATCCGTTATTTTTAATCATAGATCTGTTAATTATAAACATAGATCGGTAGGAAAAATTAGATTTTTCCTCATTTAAATTAGTTGAAGTATACCTTATGGATATGAATCATGTATTTATCTATAATCATTTACATCGTTATGTGATTTACATTATTTTATCGTGAATTAAAGTAGGAATTTACATCGTTGTGAAATTTACATCGTTATGCAACTTACATTATTTTATTGTGAATTAAAGTAGGAAAATTACATTTTTATGATGATAGATTAAAGTAGATTTTGCATATGTTAAAAATTACATTTTTTCTTTATAATTAACATGTAAATTCCAACGTATGTTAAAATTTACATTTTTATATGTAAATTATAAAGTGAATTAATGTCGTATGTTAAAAATTACATTTTTCTTTGTAATTAAAAGTGAATTCACACCGTATGTTAAAAATTACATTTTTCTTTGTAATTAACATGTAAATTCCATCGTATGTTAAATTTACATTTTTATATGTAAATTATAAAGTGAATTAATGTCGTATGTTAAAAATTACATTTTTCTTTGTAATTAACAAGTGAATTCCATCGTATGTTAAAATTTACATTTTTATATGTAAATTATAAGTGAATTAATGCCGTATGTTAAAAATTACATTTTTCTTTGTAATTATAAAGTAAACTCCATCGTATGTTAAAATTTACATTTTTATATGTAAATTATAAGTGAATTTAAGCTGTATGTTAAAAATTACATTTTTCTTTGTAATTAACATGGAAATTCCATCGTATGTTAAAATTTACATTTTTATATGTAAATTATAAAGTGAATTTATGTTGTATGTTAAAAATTACATTTTTCTTTGTAATTAACATGGAAATTTCATCGTATGTTAAAATTTACATTTTTATATGTAAATTATATAGGGAATTACACCGTAGGATAAAATTACATTTTTATATGTAATTGAAACATGAATTTACATTGTGTGTTAAATATTACATTTTTATATGTAAGGCCTATAGGAAATTATACCGTATGACAAAAACTACATTTTTCAATGTAATTAAAGGATGCAATTTCATTGTATGATAGAATTTACATTTTTCTTATATATATATGTAACATAGAATGGGAATGAACATTAGAAATAAAATTTATTTGTTTTATATGTAAATAAGATGTAGAAATGTGAATTATAATTAAAAATCATATTTTTACAATGTGAATTAGAAGTAGAGTTTGCATTGTAATTAAAAATTATATTTTTACTAGGTAAATTAAAAGTAGAGTTTGCATTGTAATTAAAAATCATATTTTTGCAATGTAAATAGAAAGTAGAGTTTGCATTGTAATTAAAAATCATATTTTTACAATGTAAATTGAAAGTAGAGTTTGCATTGTAATTAAAATCATATTTTTACAATGTAAATAGGAAGTAGAGTTTGCATGGTAAATAAACTTACATTTTTATATGTAATTTAAAAGTAGGATTTTGAATGTATCAAAATTTACATTTGTTTTACATGTAAATAAAAAAATATAGGAATTTGCATAGGAATTTGCATAGGAATTAAATTTACATTTTATGTAAATAAAAAGGATGGAATTTGCATTTTCAATGTAAGTAAAGAATGAATTTAGGATGCGATAATATTATTTTCATTTTCAAATGAATTAAAATTTAGTGAGTATCGGTAATTGTGTAGAGCGTTGTTTTAATCAAACGAAGTTATTACGATTCAATGATTATATATATATATATATAAATATAATTAAAATTAAACGAATAGGGCGTGGTAGTTCGCGTTTTGAAATCGTACCTTTAAATGACTATACAAGAAGATCCGACCGTCGGATTTTCTTGAAACTGAAACTGTTAGGACCGTCTTGGAAAAATCTTTCCAACGATATATACTACGTTAAGATCCAACGGTTAGATTCTGAGAAATGTAAAAATAAAAATTGGTTGAATGCAGCGCCATAGTCGCCCATGGACTTAAGGCGTCGTTATATAAAATTTAACTATTTTAAATAATTAAAATAGGAATGAATCGTTAATAAAAATAATTATTAATGTGTAAGAAGGATTTTAAATATATATATATATATATATATATATATATATAAACGAGGATTATTTGGAAAGTCCGAGTTCTCTCATTCTAAATAATCAAATGACGTTAATTGAAGTATAAAGATGGCGAATGAAGACCGTAAATCTTCCCTCGAATGGACAACAATCGAGGCTTTGTTTTGACTTGCTCCTAATTCAAGGGTCACGGTCATTGCCCAAACGTACGTGTTGATTTCACGGGTTAGCTTTCGCTCAGACCCAGAGCATAAGCTAATAAATGGATTGTGTGTCTGACATCATACCCTATTAAATGTCATGTTATTGATCTTTTGTCAAATGTATGGATGTTTGGTGGTGGGGAATTTATTCTCTTGCTTAACACCCGTTCATATATTTCTTCAAAGGATTGGTAGTGCGATATGGAGTGATGATGTGGCATGCTAAGATGCATATGATCAAGGTTTTGTTGAAAAGCAGGCCTTGTGGGACGATCAAAGCATAGCCTATTTAGGCATAGCTTTGTGTATAGCGTGACTTCGCGAGCCTCAGACACCGGCGGAGTCTAAAACGGGAGAAGGGAACGCAGGGAAAGCAACACGTTTCTTTCTAACTAGAAGTGGTGATTGAGTTTTAACACGGCCCAACATTTTACTTATGTGGATGATGGAATGAGGCGCATCGGATGATACGTCCTATAGGACTGGGAAACGTGTGTTCAGGAATAACTAATCCGCAACTCGTATGGTGGACCGGCCCTACAGCTTTCCAAGGGTTCACTACGGGGGATCCTGAGACATTAGCTAGAGTGTCTCGAATCGGTAGGAGCTCCTCCCTAGCCTTGACTCATGATGGAAACCAAAATCCAAATACGACCCTACGAATTTGATTGTATTAATAGTATGGAGGCATAGTAGTATGAGATACTATTCTTCATAGGATTTATACATTTACTTTGAAATGTTTTGATATATACTAATAATAATATTAAACTCGTATTTGCCGTATTTAACATGTTTAATCACTATAAGATAAAACCCTATCCTCTGGTTTGTGTTGCATTGTGTGATGGGACCTGGGTCTTATGGTGATTCCATTTTTCTAAAAAGCATAACGTTGTTGTACGATTTACTTATCATTTATTCTGACACTTTTATGCACGACAATCCATTAGAGTAAACCTGTTCCGCGTTAACGGCGTGGTCTTTGGATTTGTCCTATTAATAGTGATTAATTAGTTAAGAATTCTGACACCAGTCCCACGACTGACCCGTTGTTTGTTTCCACCTTTTTGCAAACTCGGGTGCCCTCCTTTCTACACCGGCAGCCAAGTAAACAGGTTTGTTCTTCGCTTGGAGTCTTTTCTTTGGAGCTACTTATTATCTTCCTTGAATTTGCTTTTGTGGAGAGGTGATGATTTGGAGCTTGAAGACATCTATCATTCACTGCTATTGCATTTTCCTTTTTATTTCCAGACATTAAACTTGGTTTATTCCACGTTGTTTAAGTTGGAGTTGGAACTTATTTCTTTTTCTGCAAACTTGATGTAATAATTTAGAATTATGTGACTGTGGATTTTCTGTGGTTGATGACATTATATTTCCGCTGCTATGATGTTGTTACTCTATAGATTTCCTATGATATGCTGTATCTGTGATATGTATTATTGTATATATGTTGTATTCCAAATGATTATTCCTTACTTTCATTCCGTGGAAGTTTGGGGTTATCACAGTGTTCTCAAAGCAATCCGGGATCCTTCTTCTCTTCAGGGATCGGGGAAGTCTAGGTCGTTTCACTTGCAACAGTAAACAAAAAAGGCCCAGGACAACTACAGCCGCACCTACCAGATTTCAAAGTTGATACGACTTGAGACAACATGACCTTCCAAAAGTGGTATAACAGTATAAATTGCACTGCCAAAACGCCGATGAGATGGCCTGACATTGACACTTATGACACACTTCAAGAGGCATCGCCTTCATCTATATAATTGCAGTCAAAGTAAGGCCTTGAATATCACATCCAACACAAAGGAAACTGACATATGCCACCACAAAACAACAAAGGCATGAGCATAGCTTCACTAGTATTGTTGTGCCTTATGACGAACAGATGATAGAAAGGCCGAACATCATCACAACTTCCATACAAAATCAGCAAAAACAGAACCAAAAATCACGAAACAACCTCTAAATCCCAAATTAAACAAGATGCAAACCACAAGACAGATCAATTCACGACGAATATAATTAACCCACCGAAACCCCAACACTTGAATATATGATACCCTCGGCAGCTGTAGACGGGTTTCGAGTGAGGGATAACATAACATGTGATAGGCCTAGCAGGATTACGAAGAGGAAGGTGTTACCATGCAAGATTGAGAGCTCATGGATCATCAAAATCAAAAAGCGGCCGAAGAAGTCGAACATAGTTTCAGATATGAGAATTGGAAATGGGGATTTGTGTTGAGCGCCTTATTAAACGACTAGGCACGGCGAAAGAAAATATTGAAGTTGAAGGAGAAAGCGATGGATAAAAGGGGCGAACGCGTTAAGAAGTGAGGCAGAAAAGAAAAGCAGTGGAAAGAAGAAATATTTATCGCAATTTCCAGTGTTTGCCCAATATTAATTATGCTAAATAATAACCTAAATTATTAATGCCACATAAACTAGTGAATATTAAAAATTAGGGTTAGGTCCTTAAAATCAAATCTTATACACAAAAACTCATTCTTCGAAAATATTGTAAATTAGGTCCATAGAATTTGATTACTGAATAATTGCATAAGATTATACAATTATTCAATGAATAATTGCAGGCATTTGTGCAACTATATCAAAAAATTGCATAAATGCTTATAATTTCTCCATGAATTGATGAATAATTAAGGAAATTTCTGCAACTGTTTTTGGTGAATAATTCTGTAAATTTTCGTTGAATAATTACGAAAATTTCCGTAATTTTTGGATATAATTGCATAAATATTTGCAACTATTTACTGAATAATCGTATAAATTTATATAATTATTAATTAACTTAATTTTAGTAATCTAATTTACATATGCTTTTTTATAAGAATGTCTCTGTTATTTCAAAATTTAATAGGAACTTTAAGCAAAATGTCTCTATAATTTCATTATTTAGGGTGGGTTCTTGACGAACGAGAACGGGGCATTTGAGCGGGTTATTTGAGCGTGATACTGTAGCGAACTGGGAATGCGTTTTTAGCTACGAACTGGGTATTTGAGCGTGGTATTTGAACGGGGTATTTAATTGTTAATTTAATTGTTTTGGATTAAATTTATCCGTTTAATTTTAATTTATGTTTCTTATGTGCATAACAACATTGTAATATTAGTCCCACATTGCCACAAAAGTAAAAGTAGTTTTATACATATATATATATATATATATATATATATATATATATATATATATATAAAGCAAGCAAACTATAAACACAATTGAAATGAAATCAAATAGCCTAAAATAAACATAAGACTTGATATATACACATATAATATTAAAAATGTAAAAGATGGACGCTTGGGGCACAAGGTCACGTACATGCACATACCTGATTATGGTGTGTTCCAACTGAAAGACACGACTTCCCACGCCGTTCACAAAGCCAACAGACCAATTTTTGCCATTCACTAATCGTGCCTGAAGCGTGCTTTTCCATCGTTGTTGCGTCCGACGCTTCTGACGCGTCGGACGTCGCTCAAACGTTCTCAGGGACTACTCAATGTAGGGCTGTTACGGTAACGGTTACCGTTACCATTATACAAATACCGTTACCATACCCTTTTTTCCGGTAAATCAAAAATGCTTACCGTTACCGATACACCGGTAACCGTTCAACCGGTATATCGTTACAATGGTAACGGTTTTGTCGGTAACGGTAAATTACCGTTTTCTAAAAATAGTATAAATTTTTACTTTGCCTATGTAAAATGAACATGTTATATGTTTAGAGATGTGCATAAAATGACAGCAGCATCAGCAATTCAGCATGCATGTCTGAGTTTGTTATTATTAACTAAATAAGTTGATAAAGACATAAAATGACAATATAGAATAACAGACAGCAAAGTGACAGCAACAACACATTCATGGTTACATAAATAAAATTATAAAAAAGATTGCTTAGGCATGAACTTGCCTTAGAGAGCCAAATGAAGGTACTAAATAATGATTATCAGGAACAACTGGTGGGATACCATTTTTAGTAGCTTAGCTCCACTTTCTACATTGAATATAAACAAATTGGGTTAACGGTAATTTATCGTTACCGTCGGAATTTTTTTTTTTTTACCGGTACTTTACCGCTCATAACGGTAAAATTACCGTTACCGTACCGAATGCATCGGTATACCGTTTAATTTTGTAACCGGTTACCGATTTACCGGTAACGGTACGGTAATGGTAAATTTAACGTTACCGTAACATCCCTAAGACCAACCCCAACGCGGGGTTGGTTGGGGAGCAACCGACCCCCAACGGGGGGTCGGTAAGTCCCATCCGGGTTGCCTTGGCAACCCCGAAGGTTGCCAAGGCAACCCAGGGGGTTGCTTTAAACATAAGCCATATCCGGCTTATTAAAAGCCGGATATGGCTTATACGACTTATTTAAAGCCGTATAAGGGGGAAATTCATTTCCCCCTTATACGGCTTTAAATAAGCCGTATAAGGGGGTGGAGAGTTAATTCTGTCCACCCCCTTATACGGCTTTAATAATGCCGTATAAGGGCAACGGCTATTTTTGTAGCCGTTGCTCCTTATCCGCTCCCTTATCCGTACCCCTTACCTCCTCTATATACACATCAAATTTTTACTTTCAACCACACTTCTTTCTCTTCTATCTTACCAAATATATCACATACAAGTATCTTGATCATCCAATTGTGATGTCGAATAAACCAAGCAGCAAGAATAACAAAGGAAAATCGAAGATGGCGTCACAAAGCAATCCAAGGCCATACAACTTTCATCCAGAGCAGCAAGATTTTCCAACGCAAACTTCTTATCAACGCAACGAACATTTTAACTCAGGTACAATGCACAACACTTCTACTTGTTATCCACCGCAGCAAAATCAGAATTTTTACCCGTCACAACAAAATTCTAATCATTTTCAAAACACTCAAGTATCCGCCTATGGGCATAACTCCTCGTTTCAACAATCATTTAGCAGTCAACCATATTCATCTCCTAGTAGCCAACATGAAGCGACATTTCCAAATAATTCTCCCCAACTATGTAGAAACTTGAACATGTTGTACGGTGATGATAGTGTAGAAAACAACGAAATGGGAATTGATATCAATGAGATTCCCGATTCAGTTATGAATCGTCCGCCTGCGAAGGTTGCGAAAATGGTCAAATGGACACCTGATGAACAAGGTGAACTAGCGTTTTGTTGGGTTCAGTGTTCGAAAGATAACGTGAAAGGAACTAATCAAACTGAAAATTCTTTTTGGAGTTCGGTTTGTAAATTATTCAACAGTCGAAGTCCGTATAAGCCTCCGAGATCGATTGACTCTTTGAAGCAGTCGTGGAAGAGAATCAATGCTTGTTGTCAACTTTGGAAAGGAATAATGAGTGGGTTGGCTAGCAAACAGCAAAGCGGAGCAAACGACATGGACTTGGTACTAACTTTGAATACACCGTTTTCATTTCTCATTTTTTATCTTATTTTCGTTTATGTTAATTACTGGAATGCAGCTTAGCAGAGCAAATGAAGTGTATATGGCCAAATCAAAGAACCAACCGTTCACTATGCACAATTGCTATGATATACTTGCACGAGAAGATAAATGGAGCAATGTGCGACAGGAGCATACAACACAGCGGTTCATGCCACTATGGCCGAGCGAAGATGTTAGTCCCGGGAGCTTTGGTGCAAACGAAGAAACCCCTTTTACAAGCGGTTCAGGAGGACGTCCACCTGGGAAGTACAAAGCGAATAAAAAGGCTTCGAAAGATTACAGCCAGTATTACGAGCAACTCGATGGACGTATGGCAGCCGCGGAGGAATCAAACCAGCAGTACTTGGAAACAAAGGAAGCATCCAGAATAGAGAGAAGAGAGAGAGCAGCGTAAAAACAATGACGACATGAAGAGCTTCAACAAATGAGAATCAACGAATTAGAGTTACGAAGAGAAGAGTTAGCTCGACAACAAAGTGTAGATGATTTTGCACTTATGAGTGTCAAACTGGACGATCTAAATCCAATCCAAAGGAGGTACATGGAAAAACGACTTGAAGAGTTCGAGAAACGTAACGCACTTTAGGCAGTTTCAGTGATATGTTCTAATTTAAGTGTAGTTGTGTGTAAGTGAATGTTGTTATTTTAGTATTTTAATTTAGGTCTTGTACTTTAAGTTTATAATTAAGTTGTATTGCCCTTTGAAATGTTACTCGGTGAATGAGGTATTAGTTGCAGCAATATTATAAAATGTCATAACAGAATGAGATTACGGAGTACAGTTGGCAGGGAAGGAAAGCATAGAAGCATTAATTTAAAATAAAATATAAATAATAAGTACGTAAGCACACTAAATCGTAGATACTAACGACTTCACTACAATCATTAAGACAGTAATTTTCTATTGGTTTCCCGCATGCTCCCAATAGTGTTCAACAAGCTCTTCTCGTAATTCTAGATTAGCTTGTGGATCTTGCACCTCTTCCATTCGCTGCAAGTATTCTGCAAATGTATTTGGGTTCTTATATGGTTTTTTCCTAAATTCCACCGCAATGTCCGGGTAGTTTCGAAGTTGGAGTTCATATCCTCCTCGTTCTTCTTCAACAATCATATTATGTAAAATAATGCAACAGTAGATGATGTTAGCTATAACAGATTTATCGTGGAAGTGTACTTCGTTTCGCAGTATGTGGAACCTACCTTGAAGTACTCCAAATGCCCTTTCTATATCTTTCCTCAAGCTCTCTTGTTGTTTCGTGAATAAGGCTTCTTTTGCATTGTTTGGTTTTTTGTATGCTTGCACTAGTGTCTTCCATTTCGGATATATTCCATCTACAAGATAATAACCAACGGAATGTTCTGATTCACCAATTTTGTAGTTGCAAGGTGGTGAGAGGTCATTGTACAAATCGTTAAACACATAGGATTGTCGTAATACATTAATATCGTTAAGCGATCCAGGAACACCAAAAAAAGCATGCCATGTATAAAGGTCAAACGATGCAACAGCTTCTAAAATCATCGTAGCCTTTTTCATATGACCTTTGTATTGTCCTTGCAGTGCCACTGGACAATTTTTCCATGTCCAGTGCATACAATCCAAGCTACCCAACATACCTGGAAATCCACGTTGATCCCCCATAAGTAATAATCTAGCAGTGTCATGAGCTGTTGGGGATCTAAGATATTCTTCACCGAACTCACGTACAACGGTTTTGCAAAATTGCTTCAAGCATTCTACGGTCGTTGACTCACCAATTCTGATTTTGTCGTCCAACGAATCAGCGGAACTTGCATAGCAAAGCATACGTAGTGCGGCAGTAACTTTTTGCAGTGGTGAAATGCCCAGTTCTTTGATGGCATTTCTTCTGTGTGTGAAATATACGTTGGTTGCGGAAACTTTGGTAAGTACTCGAGTAAATATAGTTTTCGACATACGAAATCTTCGGCGGAAATAAACATCTCCGTATACGGGTTTTGCCATGAAGTAATCCCTGACCAGTTGATTGTGTCCAGCGGGATAGTCCCGTCCGTATCGCAAATCCTTTCTACCATCAGTGCTTCCACCTTGGGTTGACATTGAGCTTTCAGCAGTATCTCGTTCTATCGCATATCTTGTTTCTTCATGAAAAGAGTGTAGTTCTCTTTTACGATGCGCAAAATATTCATCCGACGTTGAGGAGGACGAAGAGCTAGAAGCACAGCACCATAAATTTTTTAAGGCACTCATTGGTTAGCCAATATGTTTTGGTTGAATTCGAATATGTTTTGATTGTATGAAATATGAGCAGATGACAACACTTTAAATATAATGGTATATGCACCTTGGACATAGCGACAAACACATTGCTTGTCTTGTAGCGGAAGTGACACTTTCATTACACGACACTTTCAATAAAAAGATGCAACCACATAATTGTCTCACTAGTATCCAAATATTGTCATAGATGCAACCAAATGATGGTATCACGGGTATTCAATTAAAGGATGCAACCAAATAATTGTATCACGGGTATCCAATTATTGTCATAGATGCAACCAAATAATTGTATCACGGGTATTCAATTAAAGGATGCAACCAAGTAATTGTATCACGGGTATCCAATTATTGTTCTGCTCTACTAGCCATTCAATTAAAAGTCCTATTGTATGCCAATAATTTCTCCATCTTGCTCGCGTATACGTATATAAATATGCCCTATTTTCATCCTATAAACAACCAACACTTCATACCGTATTAAACTATATCATTGTACCCTCAACTCGTTTCTGCTTCAGCAATGGCAAACTGGGATATTGATGATGAAGAGATGAACAAATGCTACGACGCGTTTGAACTCTCACGTCAAGTCCTACGTAGTAAGAAGGGCAAGGAACAAGTTGTTCAAGATAACGAGGAACCTTCCGTTCCGCCGAAGACAAAAAAAGTTTCGCTCACTGCTCGTTTACGCGCAGTTGTTGCAAATCGAACGCCTGGCAAACAGATATTATACGAAGGACGTGTTGTCGAGCCGCTACACCCAATTGGGCCCACAGTACCGGGTGGGGAGTACCCAATTTGTCGTTGCGGGGACGAATCGGTCGTGGTTGTAGCTAAAACGGAACAAAATGCTGGTCGTCGTTTTTTTGGTTGCGATTCGTTTGAGGACCACCGGTATTACCCGAACGAAGTCCAATGTTGTCATTTTATGCAGTGGCTTGACCCGCCAATGTGCGAACGAGGACTGCAGTACGCCTTAGAAGCGCAGGCGGAAATAAGGCGCTTGCAGAAGATAGTTGCTGAGGCAATCAGACTTGGGTTTGTCAGAAATGCGTAGTATCGTTGGTTACAAACTAAGTTCCTGTTTATTGTTGTTGCACTTTGTGAATGTTGGTTCTTTGTTTTCGCATTTTCTTATGTACCAGGTTCCAGTTCTATGTTGTTTAAGTTTTTCTCTTTCGGATGAATGAAGTACTTTAAAATTGGTTTATGACCTACGTACCTTGAGATACGAGCTTGTTTGCAACTACTTATTTAAATAAGGGGTATCACGTTTGTACAGTAGCTTGAATTGTGATATTAAGTGTGTACAGTTTACCGGACGCGACAACTCAATAATTGTGATACTGAAACCACTTTAGTTGAAACCATGGATCGTCCCCTATACCGAACCCATTATCTTGAAACCAAGCGCGGGTTTTGACCAATCACATTGATGTCGGTTGGTGAAGATTCCGCGTTGGATGACAAACAACGTGCATGGTTCAATATTTTACTGACACAAACAATATTACGCATAAAGATACATCCAACGATAAACATACAGATACAGGAGTTTATAAAGATACAACGTTTTGGAGACGTCTAATCCAAAACGATAAACATAAAGATACAGTAGGTAACATTTACTGTAGTTCACCGCTTTTTTCGTTCAGTCTCAAGGGAGTCTCATAATGCTCAATCGCAGTTGGTCGACATCCTTTTGGAGACGTCTACTCTCCTGTTCTAGTTCATTCGCATATGTTATTCCCCGTGAACACAAAGGTGGGTCTATCCATTCCGTGTAACTGCAACCATTTGGATATGCTGGACATTGCTGCATGCGCCGACCAATATTGTTGCCCTCTGCTCGAACTACAACCTCAACCGCATAACCGCATTTGCAACGAACTGGATATGAATTAACTTCATGCTCATTTGGTGGTACTCGATAAAACTCTACTTCTTGCGTTGGTTGAGCGATTGGCTGTTCATATGACACTCCGGCAGGTGGTACAAGAGCTTGATGTGGAAGTTGAATGTTCCCCTGTAGATGTGTTGGTCCACTATGGGGTCTTATTTCGGTGAGAAACTCTAATTCATCTGCAAGCTCCTTTAGCCTTATCTCTTCATACGCCTGGTCATCTGAGTTTGTAGCTGATGACCAAGAAGACATCTGCAATGAGTGTTAAGCGACGTGGTTAATGTATTAATGGGATGAAAGATATTTGAGTGAGGCAAGTTGGTAGTTACTTAGACATATATTTATAGGCGGATAGTTTTCACGAATTGGTAAAACAAATAATGCTCAAGTGGATGACCCTCGGGCGCTGTTCACGCGTGATGCGTAAGTCATATCACGGGAAACACTCATGTGGCTGAGTAGTCAAATCTCACATAAAGGTGTACAGTTGCACAGTAACATAGCTGAGGGAATCTGCTGCTTTTGAAATAAAGTATATGTCGGTAGCTTCCCTTCTTTCTATGTATTTATATCCCCAAGTATTTTGCTCTTTCCGCTCAGAAAACATTAACTCCACGTTTACAAATTGAGATATGGAAAATTGGGAAAATAACTATGGGGGTTATGCTAATCATCGAACTGGAAAAGAAATAGCACTTGAAGGGAAGGTTTCCGAACCACTGCGGACTGTTGTAGCCAACCCTATCTGCCTATGTGGTCAAGAATCGGTCGTGGCTGTCGCTGAGACTGAAAAAGATGCCGGTCGTCGGTTTTTTTGTTGTGACGCATACGAGGGCCACAAGGTTTTTCCGGATGAAATTGAATGTTGTTATTTTAAGCAGTGGATTGACCCGCCAATGTGCGAACGTGGACGTCAGTATGCACTGGAATCGCAAGCCGAAATAAAACGTTTGAAGAAGGTTGTTGGGGATAAAACTATAGCTGGACCTTTCCCAAGGCCGTGGTAGGTGTCTTGATTTATGTAATATGTATTTGATGTTTCCTAAGTCTGGATTTATGTTTTAGTTTAAATGTATTATTATAACGTGTTGTACCTATATGGTTGTAGTGTTGATTTTTAATATTCGTATTGTATGTTTTATCGTATCATAAAGTGTTGTACCTTCATGGTTGTACTGAAGATTTATAAAATATTAGGTTCTATCGTACCTTTATGGTTGCAACCTTTGGGGTTAAAGCAATGTACACCTAAGGACCATTTCAACTAATGTGCTATGACATGTCAGTGCCCGCGGGATGACCCTAGTTTTTGACTTTTCTTCAATAAAGGTCGACAAGTCCCCTTGATTTCGGCTTTGTTTTATGAAAGCAGTCGTCGGCTCATCGATAATCGTTACAAGTTGTCACGTCAGGCTGTTTCTATGCGCTGGAGAATCTATAGCACGTTACCCTAGTGGTGAAGAGTGTTGTCTTGTCATATGTTTGTATCATACAACTCAATTACTGATGATAGATCTTTACCATTAACCAACCCCCGTGTTTAAATAGTTTACACTTCTTCCCCACAATCATACCTACAACTTTGTCGGTTCTACAACAACCACGACGATAAGGTGAGATACTTGTACCCTCCTTTCCTTCTAAATGGTTACCTAATTACGTGTATACATAATATGTTTCTTGTTTCTGTGTAGCTTAAATGGACGATTGGGTAATAAGTGATGAACTCGTAGATAGAATGTTTGATGAGTATGAACGGAACAAGGAGGAAAAGGATGGTGGTTTAGTTCAAGATACACGAGCGAAAGAGGCGGACGAAGCAGTTCATACTGAAGTTGTTCGTGGTACTAAAAAAATAGTACAAGTTCACAAACCAAAAGGACGTCCACGCAAAAACATAGCAAGTCTAGTGGTTAACCGTAATCGTCCCAACCAAAGTGATGCTAGCTCCAGTGGTACTACTACAGAACTCTCTTCTCATGACTTACTTATACTCATGAAATGCTATATAGAAGTTGATAAAAGAGAATTACTGCTGTTGCAAAATGGAGGTGGGTTCACCCATGAAGAATTTTGGTCCATGGTAACAAGATTAAATAACAATCATCATAAATGTACCACTACACGAACTTCTGCTGAAATTCATATGGCTCATCGGCGTTTCGTTAATACTTGTGAAAGATACCAGATGATTATACAGACAGTTGAAAATGAAAACATATTTAAAACGAATCGGGCTACTTATGATTCTCGTTACCTTGTAGAGTATGGGACTGATTTTGTTGGGTACGAAGCCTACAAACTACGTTATACTTGGATAACCCGAAGACGGAGTTGACTAGGCTAATGAATTTGTATATTGCTTGTATGTGCATCGTCATTTTAGTACTTATTTCATTGTTATCTCTGGTAAGCAATATTAAGATTCCTTAAATATTTCAAACAGTAATTTAAAATACACCCCACAATAAAATCCAGTGATTATAAAAAAACTCGTACGCACGATCACGCAGATCACATATAATGCACAACAAGCATATAACATAAAAAAACACAACGGTTACACATAAGGACGTACAAGCAGAGTACACTTTACAGGGTAATACAAATACAAAACATACGGTTCAATAACCTACTACAAATGGACAACACAGTAAAACAAAGATACAGGCAAATACAACATGCATGTCTACTAAATAAGATACAACTAATCATCATCTAGATCCGCAGGCACCATCTCCACATCCTCAATATCGTCGTTGCCTGGGACGAATGTCTGTCTATATCCATACCGCTCCTCATCAGCGCTCCTCAGCTCGTTCATACGAGCAGTCAACTCTTCTATGCTCCTTTGATGCTCGCGATACATTGCCTGACGCAGACCTAACGTCATCTGATAAAGATCCTGATAAGAAAAAACAGCTGGATCTGGATACTCCGTTACTTCTGGCCGTGGTATATCAATATACCTATCAGATCCATATGTAGTTGGTACTGCAACAGTCCAACCGTAGTCTGGCACCTCGGATGAGCGTGGAGGAGGTGGATCCTGTGGAGCATGGTAAACCTGCGTGGACTGTGAAACATCAAGTACAAAAGGGGGCTCAACGCCAGTACGGAGTGCAGAATGGCCAACCAAGTCAACGGATGCAGCATGCACAAAACTCCCGATCTGAGGTGGGGAGTAATACTGACGCCAGAAAGAAATATAATCCCTACCAGTAAGAATGAAATCACTGGCAGGCCACCACACGTCTGCGTGCTCCTGTAAAGCACTAGTACTATAAACCCTGGGAATAGCTGTATGTGGGTGTGGATCATCAGGAACAACATCCCCATCATATATCTGTCTCCAACAACGTTCCCCTAAGTACCAGAAGCAACCTAAACTAGGGGGGCATGATACTAGTGGAAACCGCCTCGAAGATAGATATAGAGCATGCACCGACGGAGGGTCAGCAAGACCCCGTGACTCATCAAAGGGATGCTAGATAACTGCATCACATGTCCTCCGCAACTCAATCTGATTGCGAGCTATAGCAAATACATGTCGTGCCTGTCCTCCAGGCACCAGTCTACGGTTACCGACACTCCACGCTCTTACTCTAGGATAGAAAGTGGATAGTGATGGATCCACGGTGGGAAAAGACAAATTGTGGAAGTACTCAAAGTACCAGTACTGTAAAATCTCCCAAAAACCAGTAATCGAACCCACCCTAGTCCGAACGACACACTGAAGATCCAATGACCTATACAGGTATGCTAAAATAGGTGTTCCCCAATCATACACAGTCGGACTGCCATCAAATGAAAACGGTTCAACTACCGCTACATAACCACACGACAATGAGCTCGAAGAATTTGTGAAAAATAAATTTCCCATCGTATACAAAACAAATAAGCGTGCAATCTCCAAATGATGAACTTTAGGTTGCTTTGTCAATAATTTCTGTATTGCTAGTTTTATACCAGAGCATTTAATTTGGAAATTACTGGTGATGGAGTCATTTGGATTTAGATGTGGAAATAACGTACGGAGAGTAACGTAGTTCTGGTACACCTCATCATACGGCAAAGGAGCCCCTTGGCTTATGGCAAGACCAGTAATCATAGAAAAGTCTAGTGGTGTGATTCTCATCTCCCCAAAACCAAAGTGGAATGTATGAGTAGTTTTCCACCAACAAGCAGCCAATGCACCACATAATTGAACATCATTATTTAAAAGACGTTCGATACCTATTTAACGAATAATTATGAAGTTACAACGAATGTAAGAAAACGGTAATAGTAAGTACATACGACGAGAATACGTACTCAGAAAGTCGCCCAAACCAATACTACTGAGAAATGTATGAATAGTAGCATCTGTATCATACTCACGAATCTGACTGTACATACGAACAACACCAGCCCAAGACCCACGCGTTCGCTCGCTTCGAGCCTAATATTACAAATGAGACTTACTTATTTTATGTCCGACATTACGACAGTAATATTTAATAAGTAAAACGTACCGATATGTCGACTAACGTGCTGACGTGCTCCTCTCTATCCGCCAACTTACGAAAATCGGCCAATTGCTTATCAGGTCTTAAATTTGGATCCCGGTGCGACTTCAAAACGTCGGTTCTCCTAGCAACTCGTCTTCTTATAACGGACGGTGATTCACGGTCTTCCGTACCCTCACTCGAAACGTTTTGTTCTACCGCTTCGTGCTCTTCAATTGGATCTACATTCCGGCTTCGGCTACCGCTGCCTCGAAGAGCCCTTATAACACGTTTCATATTCTTTTTTTTTTTTTTTTTTTTTAAATGAACCCTAGGCTGGAAACAGGAAAAGAAAGGAGAAGGAGGAGGAAGGTGAAGAAGAGTGGTGGCGACGAAGGATTGGAATTTTTTTTTTTATATATCAGTGTTATCCGGCTTTTATAAAGCCGGATAAAAACAAATTTTTTATCCGGCTTTATAAAGCCGGATAACCCCTAAAAGCAACTCACCCCGTTGGGGTGAGTTGCTTCCCCAACCAGCGTGATGGGATGTCCCCCAACACGCTGTGTTGGGGATGCTCTAACTCAATGAATTTTTGGGTGCAAAGAACTGACCTAACCAAAATACATTTTTACCCGCTAGTGCTCGCAGATTTATCAGCGTCTTCTTCTCATCTCCTAGGCATACGCATAATAATTAAATAAGAAAACCAATGGCGACGAAAAGCTTTCCATTCTCAAATCTTAGATCCAAGTCCCTCACTAAAGTCCTTACACTCATCGTTCTGCTCTCTTTTTGCTTAATTTTCTCTCGCTTGTTTTACTCCAGTACCTCAACCAGCATCTCCTCTTTTAAGATAAGTTCTGACCCTAACTACTCCTTCGTTTCTTCATTAGCCCAGTTTTTAACAACCAAATCTAAACCTCGCATTCTTGGAAGATCCAGTGGCCCAAAATCGGCGGAGGAACTTGATCGTATGGTCGACAAGAGGGAAGACCGGTTCGGTGATAATGTGCTTAGGGTTTATGTTTATGAGATGCCCGATAAGTTTACGTATGATTTGCTGTGGTTGTTTCATAATACTTACAAAGAGACAGTTAATTTGACTTCTAATGGCAGTCCTGTACATCGATTAATTGAACAGGCATGTATTTTTTTTAGTTTCCATTTTTTTCTTTCGATTTAGCTAGTTATATTTAGTTGTGTAGTTACAATATATGCGCCTTTGCAACATGGAATTGTAAACCTTTAAGATTGATTTAAGAAAAATTGAAGCTCGTCATTTATAGCCCAACAGACAAACAGCAACACAGCTAAGACAAACAGCAACGCATGTTTATTGTGTAAAGCTTGTATACTTGTGGATTATGTACAAGCTTCTTAGATGGTCTATCAAAGTAATGTAATTCATAGTAGTGTTTGGTTGCTGAAATATAATTGATGCATGTGGATTCGTGTATGCCTCCATGCCCTATTGCAAGTCATTGAATTTGAGTTTGAGAGTAGATTAAATGGATCACATGTGATACAACTAGTAGTAAACTAAATGAAGTAGATGTAACTGAATGTGATTATTGCCGGTTACACCGATAGTTGGATCATTTTCACACTCAATTACTTGTACACCAAATGAAGTTTTCTCATGATATGCTAATACAGAACCAAAGTTGCTCCGAGGCCCGAATAAATGGACAAACGTTTGTGTGAAAATAATATCTATGAACTCCCTGAATTCAGAGCCAGCAATCAGATGGCTAGTATCATTCGGGTCTAGAATCATGTCCTATTTTCAGGCCTTCTAGCAAGTCCCATATGGAAAAGAGAAAAATGTACCAAATATTTGATTACTATTGAAATAACTCCCTACCTTGATTTTTAGCTCATACGCGATTATTATACCTGTGCCCAGTTAATTTCAGATCTTCTCCACTTTTATAATTATTCTTATTATTTTATTTTTCCAAAGTAATATTATAGGCTTAATTTTTTCTCTCTCCCGCTAATCAATTGTCAAGGGTTAGATATCTTTCTAAGGTTAAGTAGCCTCTAACAATACTCCTCGATTGCATGTGTATAATATATATATATATGTAGAGTAAGGATCCATAACCCCTTCAATTTTAGTGTCTTTGTAGTCTCTCAATACCAACTATTGGAATTGGTAAATCAGTGGATGGACTACATGATATGATGTATGAAAGAGAATGCCAATAAAGTGTGACAGAGTATCTCATTAAATACACATTTACTAGTTAAATAAAACGTTGGATGGGCTATACACACACACACACACAAAAACCCATGCGAGCGTTACAACATGCATGATAATGTCACATGTTTTACACGTGAATTGTTTTTTGCAACCTGTATATGATTAACACATTCAAGTGAAAAAGATTTGCATGGATATTTAGTTATATTTTTCCATCGAACTGTGTAGTTAGTTTGAATTTTTATTTCTAAGTTGTAATTAGTTTTTATTTTTATTTGTATTATTAATTACAGAAGAACAATTTTTTAATGGAAGTGTATTAGATCATATGTCTTAGCGGTTTTAAAATGTAGTATTATTTGGTGATGGCCGGTTTGCATTTGTAAAGAAAGTGTAATTTTTACATCCCATTTTTAAGGGATATATAGGGCATTCTAGTGGTTTACGTTGATGTAAAATATCTGCAACACTAAAATTATTACAGCATACTAAACATATTTGTGGATTTGTAGATTTATCTTGAAAAATATGACATTATCTATTGTAATGCCGTCATATATTTGACTTACTATTTGAAGTCTAATTACAATTGTGTTTGAACAATTCCATTTTATTTTAATAACTGTAAGGAGATTTTATCTTCTGAAATTGGGAAAATCATATGATATAACAGTTTAATCTTTAAAAAGCTATATATATATATATATATATGTATATGTGTGTGTGTATATATATAGGGGTAGGGTATTACGAGAAGTTCATAATTGGACCAAAAGTTTGAGCTTTCAAGCCATTATATATACGAGCGTTATGGCACGCGTTTCGCATGACACTTCTCGGAGATTTTTTTTTAAAAAAAAAACTACATGCGTTAAACATATTCAAGGAAAATGATTTTCAAATATATTTAGTTATATTTTTCAATAAGAATCATTTGTAGGTAGTTTAAATTTGATTTCTATGTTGCAATATTAAATATTTTTTTATGAATGTGAATTTGTGTTTTTGGTATTAACTAACAAATAGCGAAAATGTGTGTAGTTTGTTTATTAGATCCAACTTTTAGGTGATATTAAATGTGGTAAAACATATGAAAGAACGTTTTCAAATTGTAGAAGAAAATATCCGCTAGGTCCTACTTTTAAGTGATGTTACTTGTTAGCAATTGTAAATAAAAGTAACATTCTTTTATTCAGATGCTATTTTTTAGGATGATAACTTTTTAAAGAACTATATATGAAGGGCAGTTTTGGAACCGGAACAAAATTTTGCGCTTTCATGGCAATTATTAATAAAGATGTATACACTCATACATGTGCACACGCAATCTCAAATTCTCAATGACACTTCTATTTTGTAGCACCCTTGTTGCCCAATTATATCCACCACATAATCCGATCTGAATAATATTTGCTTCTCTTTCTTCCACCTTATAATATTATTTAAATCGGTTGGTGTGGTGGAAATCAGGGAGCAACATGGGTGTTGCACTAGGCCATTGAACGCTCCACACACACGTGGGTGCTGCACTGTGTGTGTAGGAGTGTTCTATAATACGCTCCAGTTGCACATCCATTTTCCACTACAAGTTTATACTTAAATAATGGGGTGATGAGTGGAAAGAGAATAGAAAGAAGTGTTATTTAAATAGAAACTTAGGTTGGAAGTCGGCTCTTCTCACTAATACGCACCTGCGTGTGTGTTTAAACAAACAATAGGGACACAGTAGATGTTGATCGTTGAATCTTACTGGAGGTTGAATTTAGGAAGATCTAATGATTGACATATCTTGTGTCAGCTCTTTGTGTCCAAGTAGATTTCTCATATATGTGTCTCTCTCCCTGTGTGCAATAAAAATTAAGAGAAAATTCGATAGTCATCTCTTTTTTTGATAAAAGAATTACTTGATTTTTGTCAATCAAAAGTTGTCATGTGATATTTGACCGAATCCAGATTTTTAGTGGAATAATTAATAATGAACTCGTCATATTCTTGATCTATGAATTAATATTATTTTAATCAAACAGCATTCAATAGATTACTGGCTTTGGGCTGATTTGATAGCTCCAGAATCAGAGAGGCTGTTAAAGAATGTTGTCAGAGTTCAACAGCAAGAGGAGGCAGATCTGTTCTACATTCCATTTTTCACGACCATCAGTTTCTTCCTACTTGAGAAACAACAGTGCAAGGCACTTTATAGGGTGTGCCCATATGCTCCCAGGTTCATTTTAAAGCTGTAAAATTGTTCTGATAACTATGCATTGTCTTTTAACCGTTCCGATGGCTGTGCATTGTCTTTGGATGTTACACAAACACAGTTATACATGATATAGGCCTTACATGGCAATGCATACAGTATATGTGACAGTGAATGTTGATTTAGTTTGAAACTTTGAATATGCATGCAAGGTCACTAACTTGAAGATGTTCTTATGAAGTTCATGATCCAGACGGATTTATTTGATATGGTTGTTTGTCACAATAATGCACAAGAATGATCCAGGCATATGCAACCCCAACCCAACAACCCCCCCCCCCCCTTTCTTTATTCTCCCCCCACAATACCCACCAAAAAAACACACTCTTACACACACATACAAAAAAAAACCTTGTTTTTCTTTTGGACCATTGATTTTTTGAAGCATTGTTGATTGAAATTTGAAACTGTGTGTTCTTAAATCTTTAAACATGTGTTTATTATGTTTGATTTTTCGAGGAAGGTTTTGGGGGGGGGGGGGGGGACTCAGGAGTCTACATCCTGACTCGTAGGAATCTCAAAGTTCTGAGAACATTATATTATTTTACATGGGTAGTGCTGAACAAGAAATCAAGTGGTTTTTTTTGGGAGGTTAGCAAGATGGGACATAAGAACTTTGACCGTATCTCATTTGATTAAAACCTAGTTTGAAATATTGTTTTCAATGTTGCGATGAAATAACACACCTCGAGTCTGCATGGAAAATATTTCTTTCATTATAATAAGATTGTTTTTTATTTCATTTAAACTAATCAGTGCTTGTTTTCTAGATATATATTGAGATTCAGAAATATTTCATTTTTTTCCATGGGTCTTTGATTTTGTTTTATGCTCTCACCAATAAAAAAGCTGCCTTCTTTTAAAATATAATTACCATAGGGGCAATCTGATCTGTTTAATTAAAGGGAAAATTTATTAGTGAAAATATATTTTATGTTTATTTTTTTACTGCATCTTGTTGAGATTATGTAAAACTAAAACAAAAATAAGTCTATAAAGAATAGAAAGAAATTTTTTGTTAGTCTCTTTTGTCCATAATTTTTTGAAAGTTGGATTCCTTTTATTTAGATTTATCGACAGTCTTTTAAATAATCATCTTTGAAAATTAATTTCATTTATGAGATTTTGTTATTTTGCACGAATAAACCTGCATAGTTTATCGTGCAACATGCAAATAAGAACTTCAGCTGTCGACTGTAATAAAGCTCAAAATGTCATATTTTCAGACGAAGTCACTATATCATCTCTAAACAACTAACTCTTCTATTTGGATGCAACATTTAGTGCTAAAAGTAATTACATTGGTTCTTATGGTATACATCAGTGGCAAAATCCAGGTGATTGGAATTTCAACTTAACAGCAGATAATAGACTTATCGGAGAGTTGAAACTCGCAAATATTAAGTAAGATTCACTCAAAGAAGTAAAAGATAAGGTTTTGGTTCGAGGTTGGACCACATCCAGTAATAGTACTATTTACTTCTTATATTCCATATTTTGTTGTAAGATCCTACAGGTTTCATTCGGTTCGTTCAAGTTTGATGAGTTTTTATTGTATTTTGTGTTACGCTGATTCAACCCAAGGCTCATTATTTGGTCCAGTTCAGCTTTTGTGGTTCTCGTTTGTAGTTGCAACTCACAAGTTCTACTGTTCTATATGATAGATATGCTCCTATTGAGTTTCAAATTTACATTTCCACTTGATTTATTTATTTTGTTTCTAAGACTACATTATGATTCTAAGATTCAATTAGTGGACTTCATTAGGATATTATTATGCAGACAGAAAGTTGTATTATAGATAATAGATTTTTCTTTCCCTTCTTGACAAAACAATTGCAGTTTGCCGATCCTCCTCATTTTAACCCATGGATTTGCTCTTGATCGACTACAATAATCAAAGTTTTCCTTGTGTTTAATTCTGGGGTGGTACAGGAGATGAACCATTTAAGTGTTGCTAGCAATTCGGTCCAATCACTTTACTTGTGTGCTAGACTATATAAGAAAAACACAAAAAGCAATGGTATTTGATCATAATGGGGTTAATATTATAATACCTTCGTAATATTCTGATTTGTATCCTTTGCATGACTTATCAGGCTTGCTTCCTTTTTCCTTGTCCAGTTTTGCCTATAACTGGCATTATGTACAAAAATTTCACCTGTTTTATAGCATGTATCATCATTCAATTTACAGGTATAATTTTAGGTTAGTGAAGATGGTAGAATATGAAATACTTCCAACATATTTTAAGTTTGACTTAATTTGGTATCCCGCGAGTATATTATGACAAAAACAAACCCTGCTAAATTCCTTTTAAGCAAGATTTGATGAAAGATTTCAGGGATTATAAGAAAGAAGTAGCCTAAAAGTCATTGCTCTTTTTGTTATGCCACAGATTGAAGATTGGCATAGACTTTTAGCTTCATGAATTCTTTATTTTAAAATAGAAATACATTTTGTCATACTATTATGTGCTTGCATATTCATTGAAGGCTATTTTTTCGAAACAGGAAGCATTGAAATGGGTCACTGATCAGCCTGCATGGCAGCGCTCTGGTGGAAGAGATCATATCCTACCTGTTCATCATCCTTGGTCTTTTAAATCAGTTCGCAGATTTATGAAAAATGCAATCTGGCTTCTACCTGATATGGATTCCACTGGGAACTGGTGAGTATACTAAATTACGATGTTTTTAAGTTTCAGATCATCTGTTAATTTGTTATTTTCTAGGTATAAACCTGGTCAGGTCTGGCTGGAGAAAGATCTTATACTTCCATATGTTGCTAACGTGGAACTGTGTGATGCAAGGTGTGCATTGGAAACTCAGTCAAAGAGAACCACACTTTTATTTTTCAGGGGAAGGCTTAAAAGAAATGCTGTAAGAAAACGTTCACTCTCAGAATTGTGAAAACCATTATTATCGTTCTGTTAATATGTAGCTAGTATCTGAGGTCTGACTATTGAATTAGATTTTGAAATTTGTATTGACCTGGGATCTAGTAGTTTGAATTTTGCACTATGTCATCGTCCTATTTTGTAAAATCCAGCTGTATATTTGTACATTTTGGAGAGTTGCTAGGAAGTCAATCTTGCTTTGCATCTAATAAACATAGTAAATGGCTATCGTATCTGTATTCAAGTATTTGAGAGCTGGAATTCTTATTTATTAGGGTGGAAAGATACGTAGTAAACTAGTAACTGAGCTTCATGGTACCGAGGGTGTGGTTATAGAAGAGGGAAGTGCTGGAGTTGCTGGAAAAATAGCTGCTCAGAGTGGCATGCGCAAGTAACATAAATTTATCTAATGTTTTTTTCTTCTCCTCGCACTTTAAAACAGCATATTTCAAATCAGATTTTTGATTTCTTTGTTAGATCGATCTTTTGCTTAAGCCCGGCTGGTGACACCCCTTCTTCCGCAAGACTTTTTGATGCAATCGTAAGTGGGTGCATTCCTGTCATAGTTAGTGATGAACTGGAGCTTCCTTTCGAAGGGTTGCTTGATTATCGCAAGGTCAGAGCAATCTTTATACTCAAACTTTCCACCTGTTATACCTTAAGTTGCCATACAACCAGTAGATTAAGTTTTTTCAGCAGAACATGTCTAGCTGGACAACTCAGAAACTAAATGTATTTAAATTGACAATATAGAGATGTATTATATATAGAGGAGTGTTCAGCAACAACCGGGATAGTCAACATCTCAAATGCCCCTCTGATTTCTACCACAAGCTCAGATATAAACAGTAGTTACTCTTCCCACTGCTACTATTTACTTAATTCTGAGCTTGTGATGGAAATTCGGGGCATTCGGGATGCCAAACTATTTTGGGTGTTGTTGAACGTGCGCGCGCACACACAAAGAGGAAGCCTTCACATCCCTTCTACACAAAACAAAACAAAAATCAGTATTTTTTCAATCTAAAAGAGTAGTTTGCTGTAGTTTTGCGGTACAATTTTGAAGAATCTGCAAGAGTTGGTGTACTTCAAAATTTAAAGACCAAAATAATGTTGATTTGTTGAAGTGTTTAGACGTCCTTGTGTATTTACTAGTAATTATTGAGTTTTGGAAGGTCAGCAAACTCTTTCACTCTCTTTCTACACAAAAACATCTAGAGTTGTCATAAACCAATAGCCAAAATAAGTTCCTGTCTAGCTGGAAAACTCAGAAACTAAATATATTATTAAGAGTGAGCAGTTGAGCGTGGAGTCTATCGAATCGGGGACTGGTTACATTGTTTTGTGAATCTATCATACTGGATATTAAAACCATATTATCAGTTCATCCTTCTCATGCATTATTTTCATATTGCCAGTTTAAATGAAAATATGAACTTCGTTATATGTGCAAAATTACATAAATTATGTGGTAGCTGATCATATTTGGCAAAATACAACACTGGTGACCGCAATTATATGGCACATGTAGATTGCACTCTTTGTTTCTTCAAATGATGCTGTCAAACCAGGGTGGCTTGTGAAATTTTTGAAGAGTATCGATTCGAAGCAAATCAAAGAGATGCAAACTAATCTAGTCAAGGTTCCTTGTTAGCCAAAATTTTCATGGATCGTTTTCCTCTTATGTAAAACAATAGGTTCGTTGTTGTAATTGTGGTTTTGCCTTTCTATCATCCAGTATTCTCGGCATTTTCTGTACTCAAGTCCAGCTCAACCCCTTGGGCCAGAAGATTTGACTTGGAGAATGGTCAGTGATTTTAAAATGTTATCATAACTTGTTCTCTTGTAAAGTTACATAACCTATTTACTTCAATTTTGTTAGTAATCTCAACGCAGGATGCAAGATAATGCTCTTGAATATATTCATCTTTAATATGTCTTTGCTTCTATGTTAGCCAAGGATAACTAGCTAATATCGGCATGGATGTCGAATATTATTCATATATGGTATTTTTAAAAGGATAGCATAGGAAGATAATGTTATATTGGTCTATTTTCAATAAGTTATATTTAGTTGCACACACTCATAAACTATGAAAAACGCCATAATTACTTTAGTTATGTTGAAGGAAAATGAAAAATTGCAAACTCATTATTTATGCTGCCAATATAATACATTTTTGTAGGCAGAGATGAAACGAGAAAAAGTATATTTGCATACTTAAAAAATTAAAATTGGAGTTACCATAACGTTACATGTTCCCAGAAAACCCAAAAAAAAAAAAAAAGAATTCTCTCAACAAAAAATAAAATAAAATCCATAATCTATAATAAAACAGAATTTTGAAAGGTTTTTCTTTTCTCCTATAATATTTGTTGATGACAATTTTCAGATTGCTGGTAAGTTGGTGAACATAAAGCTACATGTGCGGCGATCTCAACGTGTAGTGGAAGGTTCGCGAAGCCTATGCACATGCGAGTGCAGAGTTGCTAACAATTCAAAAGCTCCAATACCTATGTTTTAAATTATTCTATAGCATATGTATGTAAAATGGTTGCATACGTTCATTTGTTAACAATATTTTTGAATGAAGGAGACACCATATGTATAACTAGTGCTGTAACTGTAATGTCTAAACATTTGGTTTTCAATTGCGTTTTATTTTCCCTTTGGTTTTGCTCCAGTCGTTAAGGCGCTTGTTTTGCCATCTGCATTTGCGCTGTAACTTTAGATGGATGATTTAGCCTTTTTTATTTTATTGGCAAATTGCGTTTTCTTGAACTCTGTATCATATTATTTAGACATGTTTATATCATATATTTTTACTATTAATGAAGAAAATTCATTCAATGGATTTACTTGGTGTGTTACCAAATCTTCCCTTTTCTTTCTTGGTTTTTTTCCGGTTGCATCTCTTCCAACTAGGGCTATTATGGTAACGGTAAATTTACCATTATCATACTATTACCAGTAACCATTTTTGATTAAAATCGGTATACCAGTTAAAACGGTATGATAACGGTAAATTTACCATTTTTAACGATAAATTATCAGTAATATTTCCTCAATACCAGCGGCAACGGTAATTTCACCAGTTAATTCAAAACATAAGTACACTCATATGATATCCTTTATTACATGTATTTAAAATCAAATAAATTATTTAATTTAATTCAATAATCTGGTGAAATAAATCCAAGTACACTTATATTCTTTCTCATTTATTTTTCTTATAAACTAACAATACATATAGTATAATAAAAATGCATTGTATACAAAAAAAATATGTCAAGATATAAACTTTGATGGACAAACGGTAATTTACCATTACCAGTGCAACGGTTACCAGATTATCGGTATACCAGTTGATCGGTAATGGTAAGCAATTCTGATTTCTCAGTAAAAACGGTATGGTAACCATATTTGTCAAACGGTAATGGTAATCATTACCATAACAGTCCTACTTCCAACTTCATTTTCTCCACCCTCCTAGAACTTCTAAAACCCTAATTCCTCTCTTGAACTCAATGTAGCGCAAGAAAAAAAAAAAAAAAAAAGAACCGATTTTTCTCCCCTCCACCATCAACATGCAACTTCCATCGTGCTTTAATCGTTGGTGATTATTCCTATGTTTTCTTTACTCATCAGTTACGAGTATTACCCTCATCACCTGTCGATTCATCTGCTTAATCCACTTTCATTGCGTGCAACAATAGCCATGCCTATAGATTCATAATTTTGATTGATTGCCGTTAAGTAGAGGTGTCAAATGGATCATGTAAGATCGTACGAGGGTCAAGCAAAATTTGACTCAATCCATTTGTTTGGACCAATTTAACCTAAAGATTTACCTGATCCAACTCATCTATTATGTGAATTATTCATTTAATGCTATGTTATTTTCTAAGTATAACCGTTAGTCATCTTAGAGAATTTATAACATTCGTTTAATAATTAAAAAAAAAAAATCAAATTTGAAATTCAAAATTTTGATAAGTGGAATTCTAAAAATTTGAAATTTGACATTTTAAAACTTCGAAATTTTAATAATATGAAATTTTGAAATATAAAAATTATAAATTTGAAATTTAGGTTGAAGTTCATCATTCGAAACTCCATCCGATTTTGAGATAACATGAAGAAATTACCGCAATTTAAACACAAAAAAAAAAAAAAAAAAAAAAAAAAAAACTTCGTATGTAAGGAGTTAAATGAATAAATAGGTTATTCATTTATAATCCTTTTAAAAACGGATCAACACTTCTATGATCCATTTAATAAAAAAATCATAAATGGGTTGATTCAAGATGATTGTACGGGTAAATGGGTTGGGTAAAAGAATTTACCGCTTGGTCAGTGATATGTTAAATTGACTTCCACTGGCTGCGATAGCGAAGTTTCACCGCTTACATGATATATGTATGCTTTATTGACCATAGCTTACACATGAGTTCCAGATTTTTTTTTATATTTTATTTTAAATATGAATGTGCGGTTTGTAGGAGTTAGGTTTCATGTGCATTGTTTTCAAGTAAGATACAGTATGCATAGGATATACAACTTGCATACACATGTTTACGATTTATGATGCAGTTATTTAGTTCTGGCAGCACTCCCAACAGTGACACCTACCATATAACAAACACAAGAAAACATTGATTTAATGACCAGAGTTACCAAAATACAGGCAATACAAGAAAGCAAATACTGTTTCATTGTGTTCCGAACTGTAGCTACAATGTTCAATGCCGCGATCAGTTACCACTCTGCATCTGAGTTGAGATATCAGGTTCATGCCTCGAATCAATTTTCTTACTAGGAGCATAGACCAGCTACAGTATGTGCTGATAAACAAGTCATACTGATATACAGCCTGCTTAACAAGTCTGAACCTGAAAAGTGAACAAAATGCAAGTTTTAATTAACACTTTGTCCATTTGTTTATCAAGAAATAGAAATAAGTAAATATTAATATGAAAATTAGGATCTGTGCCTTAATGTCAAAATCAATACCCAGAACCTTCTCAAAAATAGATTTCACAAGGCACCCTTGTAAAAGTGAATATGTATATTTTTTGGTTGTAGGTTACATTTTCATCGAAAATAACTACAATGGTTTCCGACGAAACCTGCTTTTACGAAACCAACCTAGAAAAATATCCTGTCCAACTAAACTTAAGTCACTCTAATTAAAAGGGAAAGGCAAGTGTTGTTGGAAAACATAAGGCTTCTCACCATGAAATTCTTGTAAATCCTGAAAAGTTAACACTTAGAGAGTTCAACAAACTGTCACTTTTTTACATTAAGGACTATTCAAACATTCTATTCACTTGACAAAGACCATTGTTCAAGTAGTTAAGACGCTTCAATATGATGTAATATGTATTTGTTCAAATCTAGCTTTACATGATTTTGAATTTATTTGCCATACAATATTTTATATACTACAAAAGACTTTTAGTACTCATGTACTACCAATCTAACTTTCCAATTTCAAGAAGTGAAAAAAACATTCTATTCACTTACAAAGTAATATCCACTATAAAACATTCAACTATACATGGATTTTGGTTGAAGTGCCTATTTTGAAGAAAAAAAAACACGTACCTTACCTCTCTTCTGTAAAAACCAAACCAATATAAAGTAAATTTTCTCTCTGTATGCGTAAAATTGATGTTATGAATCCCTTCCCGGTCATATTATCGAACTAGTGTTTTCAGAATGCTTAATTAATGTTGAATTTTGAATCAAATATATATAAAGCTGGTACGTAAACACCGAAAATATTGTCGGTTTGCAGTACAAAAAGTTACCCAATAAAATAATTGACATGCAAATTAACTACAGAGAATATTTGTTTTAAAAATTATAATAAAATGCAATTATTATCTAGCATTTCCTGCATAACAATTCTCAAATTCCAAAGCGAAGTCAAGGGTTGGAGCACCCTAGAAGACCATACAAAAGACTACTGTCAAGCTTGGTCAGCTCTCACCCAACACACCATCCCCACGAGGGATAGCCGATTGCTTTTCCAGTTGGATTAGTCGCGTTCTTGAATCGTATAAACATCCAAATCGCATGTAGGTCCAAAAATTCATGCACAACAATCCTCAAATTCAAAAGCAAAGTTGATTGTTGGGATACCCTAAAAAGGCCTTATAAAAGATGGCTGTCGGATTTGGTCAGCCTCCGCCCTACACATCCACAAACCCCATGGGGGATAGCCAATCGTTTTTGCAGTTGGGCCGGTCGCGTTCCTAAATTATATAGACATTTGAATCGCGCGTGGATTCGGAAATTGCTCCACGCCTATCCTCACGCTCCAGAAGACACTACAAAAGACGGTTGTTGAGTCTGGTCAGCCGCAACCCCACTCACCTACTCCACGGGGAGGCAACAAATCGTTTTCAGTTGGACCATCGCGGTCCGAAATTGGAAGGCGTCCGAATCATGCGTGGTTTTGTAAATTTCTGCACAACAATCCCCAGATTGAGAAGCTAAATCAAGAGTTAAGACGCCCAAGATGTAGAGTTGTAAATTTTATACAAATGTCCGACGTTCGTGACCGAAATACGTCCGTCCAATTCTCATTTAGGACACATATTAGGACAACAAAATTTATACGAGAAAAAATCACGTTCGGTCCATGCTCGTTCGAATTCGTCCAAATTTCTTGTAATTCGGTATATACTTGAGAGAAAATATAATAAAAAGTATAAAATGTAGTATAAATAGCCACGTCTGATCTGTTCGTGTCCATCCAATTTTATTTAGGACACGAATTAAGACAACAAAATTTGTTCAAGAAAAAATCTCGTTCGATCCATGCTTGATCCGATTTTTTTTTAGGACAGAAACTGAACACACCTCCATTCGGTCCGGTCCGACCAATATACACCCCTACCAAGAAGGCCCTACAAAATACAGTTGCCAAGTTTGGTCAGCCTCCTACCCAACCATCCACTCCACGAAAGGCAGTCGATCGTTTTTCCAGTTTGGCCGGTTGCTTTCGAAACTGTATAGGCATCTAAATTGCGCATGGATCTGGAAATTCCTGCACAACAATCCTCAAACTCAGAAACCAAGTTGATGGTTGAGGCACCCCAAAAGGCCATACAAAAATGGCTGTCTATATTAATCAGCCTCCACCTCACCAAAGGCAATCAATTGTTTTTACAGTTGGACCGATCGCGTTTTGGAATTGTATAAGCATCTGAATCGCGCGTGGATCCGGAAACTCCTGCACAATAATCCCCAAATTTAGAAGCCAAGTCAAGGGTTGGGACACCGCGAAAGGCCCATTAAAAGACGTGGAGTGAGTTAGGTCATCCCCCGCCCTACCCAATCGATTCCTTTTTCAGTTGGGCTGCTCGAACTTTTATAGGGATCGAAATCACTCACTGATCCGGAAATTCCTGCACAATAATCCCGAAATTCAGAAGTCAAGTCAAGGGTTCGGACATCCCAGAAGGCCCTACAAAAAACGACTATAGAGTTTGTTCAGCTCTGCTTGAAGAGCCGGAGAGTAGGTTCAAGAATTCTGATATGTCGTAACTTAGCATAGTGACTTTACTCTATTCGATTACAAGAAAATAAAATACGAACAACCGTACTGGTTATAATAGATCGACTTGAATACCAAATAAAGAAGACACATTCAAGTTCAATTGTTGGGAAGGACGACGTACCATGATACCTACTGTTTCGCCTAGCTTTGCTTTGGTCTCCGGATTGATGGTTGTACGTAATAAAACTCCTGTTTCATTTTCCATCCTAGTCTTTCACGACATTTTCGGTTTACTTCTTTTGTTAGGTATTGACCACTCTGCTATGATCTCTGCAGTAGTTTATATAGAAGCTACTGCCATTTCATTCCTGTTCATGGTTATGATGTCCAATACTCAAATAGCGAAAATTCACAAAGAAGCCTTCCGTTATTTGCCAGTAAGTGGATATTACTTGACAGATCCTTCAGTGAGAAATGTTCTTTATTTTGGATGATAAAAACATTTCATTAATACTAACTTGATGAAAAGATCAAAGAAAGGGTAATAAGAAGAGAAGTAGGATTGATCTTAATACCTAGGACTTGGTTAATGAAGAGAAGTAGGAAGTTGACTCCGATATATTAAGTTGGGCTTATCAGTTAACATCTGGGAGTAGACTTGACTAGTTTTCCCGCATACCTATGCAACTAATGCCTAACTATATTTCACATCGAATTTTGCTGCTATGATTGTTGATGTGGGGAAATGTGGCTTTATTCGCGCACGTCAACCCCCGAATGTATGTTTAGTGTAAACACAGAAATCCAAATCTAAAGTAATGAAATGCAAGGAGAACATAGCTTTTTATAGTGCTTCGACACTAACGCCTTCGTCCACTTCATTGTAATTAATCATCAAATAATAGCTGATTACAAGAGTTGTACAAGTTCAGACAATAATTGTGTATAAAGCGTTGCAATAGATCAACAAAATATTTGTTAATTCTAAACTTTGACCAAAATATCCTTCTTCATCGTTGGGCAAAAAAAAAAATGTTGACTTGGTCAACAATGTCCAAAAAGTAGTTTCAATGTCCAAGAAATCCAATAATATCCATGATAGTCGAAAAGCAATGTAAATATCAAAGGAAATGCCAAAAATATCCAAAACAGTCCAAAAGCAGCGTAAATATACAAGAGTTGAAGGAAAACGTGTGTGCAATGTTTTAGAGGTCCATGCCATGTCCAATGGCTATGAAGAAGGTGGCTGCCAATAACGATGCTTGAGAGCTCCAAGAAGTCCAAAATACCAAATGAAAACCATTCCCTTTAAATGCCAAGCAAGAGACTATTTATAGGTAAGTTTTGGGTGTGTCTGACCAAATTTCATATCCCTGTGGGATACAAAACTCGCATCCCAAAATCAGAGTCGAAAAACCAAGCGCGAATCAAAATTTCCTATCCCTGTGCCAAAAATTTCGAATCCCCTGAAAACTATTGAAAACACGTGTTGATCAGACTAAAATAGGCGATCAACATGGTAAAATGGCATGCCAAAATGATCGACCATGTTCTTGGCCTTTTACCACTTTTGGATTTTCGAATCCCAAAAATAAGTGAAAACCCGTGTTTGGCAAGCCTTTTTTGGTGATCCGCACGTATTCGCACCGTGCCAAGATGATCTGCCATTTCGGCCTAACCACTTCGAATTCCTCCTTTGTACCAGAATGTCGACTCCCTTTTTCCTGATAAAACACGTGAAACATTTCGAATACCACGTACGGATCTGCCCTTTTCCGAATGCCAGATCTCGACTCCCTCATGTTTGCCACATTTTCGAATCCCTTGCCCGATTCAATTTTTCTTGTGCCGGGGCTGAGCGCGATGCATGGTTTTTGAATCCCTGCTGGGATTCGAACTTAGGGGATGCGAAATTTGGCTTTGCCAAGCCAATTTCCTGAACTAATTTTTGCGAGTGATCTGTCGTGTCGGGCATGAGTTTTTTACGCGATCCACCGTGTTTTCAACCACTTTTCCAACGTGTCAAATTTACCAGATTTATCAACCAAGGTTTTAACCATGGTTTATCATGATTTTCCCATGTCGATCATGCATTTTTGACGTGCTGAATCAATTTTTGCCAATTTACCATATTTTGACGCCGTGAGTCGCACAAGTCATTTTTCGTGATCGTGTCATGACGATCAGCTGTTTTTTAGTGCACGACACATGATTTTGCCAAAATCCATATATTTTTACGCGAAGGGTTTTTCCACGTGATCGGACCAATGCGCTCAAGCATTTTGAGCTGATCGAACCGAGTCAATCACGTATTTTTACTACGCCAGCTTTTTCGAGTCCATCGACGACAATTTTACGAATTCATCACGTCATTGTCAAGCCTTCTATGAATACGTCGCGACTTTGACCAAATCGCTTTATGTTTTATGACGATATTTTGACGTTTAAGCGTATCGCTAACCAAAATCTTGATGTGTAACAGCTTCGATCAAAAAACGTGTCAACAATGACTACCCCAAATAGCCTCAAAAATAACATTTTCTTTTTAACCCTGTTATTTCCTTTATGTCATGTTATTCCCATTATATCTGTTTTAAACAAAATGAATTGTAAAATGACGTTTACATATTATAAATTTAACGATTTTTTTTAATTTGATTTAATAAAACATTTTAATAAACAAAAGTACTTTAGTATTTTATTAAATTTAATTGTGTTAAATATCAATTTATGTTTATTTACAATATACATACACATGTTTTTATGTAAAATTAAATGTATTAATTATAATTAAACTGAATATTAATTATGCATTTAATCACCATTGATACATGTGCAAAAAACATCGAAGTACAAAGTTTTATATGCTATTTCAAAGTCATTTGCTATATCTCCGCTGGATCCTCGTTGTATCGATGTCCTTTCGCATCTTCTTTGCATTGAATCCGACGAGCGCTTTAACTGCACAACCGCATACAACTATATTGATATAACAATAAAGCTCCGATTTCATATAGATTTGGCTTGACACAACTATGTCCTTAAGGAAGTTCAAGTTGAAGAGTACCCACAGAGCTTAGAAGGTCTTGCTTTCCCATAAGTGGAGGGACAAGGTCGGTGCCACCGACTGCCATTAGCTACCTCTAATTCTAAGGAACAAGGCTGGTGCCATCTTATCTTAAGTTGACCTTAGGTAAGGTTAATACGATCATTTACTTAGCTTGGTGCATACTCCTACGATTTGCAGTCTTGTTACTTTAATATTAGAAGAAGAGATGTATCAAAATAAAGAGCTTTATGTTATGGTGTTATCATTTGCCAGAAGCAATTATTTAGATTTCCTACCACCTGACAGGTAACGTGAAATCTGGTACACCAATATTTGAATGTTGGGGGTTTGTTAAGAAAATTTGAAAAAATCGGTAGAAATAAGCAAACACACTTTAAGTGATTAAATTTACATAATTAGTCTTATTTAAGAAAATGAATAGATCATCAATATGGCGTAATCCATGGGAGTCTCAAATAACTTAGAGACATCCTCCAACTCGACATAACATACTCTTAAAGTTCATTAATAAATCAATTGGAACACACCAGGCTTTCTTTAGTCTAACTGGATCATTATGGATTATACTTGACTCTCCACAAAATGGTTAGCCGCGAGGGATGGCTATGGGTTAAGGCGCTAAACTAAAACATAACATAGGCTTATCCCAAAGTATGTTAGGCAAAAGGAGACATCCCTCGAGATCATTCATCTAGTTGTTCATTTTAATCCATATTGGGTAATGTAATTGATATGGTGTAGAGTTTAGTGACAAGCGATCACGAGACCGAATCCAGATAATTGTGGTGGGCACGTTAACAAAAGTGAACAAACTGTAGTTTAAATCGGATTAACTGATAGAACCAGAGCAAAATTCCTTAAATATTTCAACTCAAAAAAACTTTGCATTTGGTTGAGAGAGAAAAAATTATTGGTTTGGTTTTCAATTTTGAAAATTATAAATCCAATTAACTGATCGATTTAATAAGTATAAACAATAATATTTAACTTCTCTTTTTTTCTTTTTCATGTTAGTAAATTATTTTCAAGTTGGTAATTTCGTTAATGCTTAACCAACCGAATTAAACCAAATTATTTTAGTTTATTTTTAATTGTTTCTAAAAAATCGGTTAGGTATGGATCATTTTTTTAATCAAACTTCGATTTCATTTGGAGTTGAAAAGCTTGTACAAATTTGAACCAAGGTTTGGCAACTTGGTTACGATCTTGACATCAATCATTTAAGATTTGCTTAGTTTCAGACAATTTCAAAATGAAGGTCTTGGATTTTGTTTTGATTTCAATTGCAGTTCAATTTTGGTATTTTCTTATGAAAATTTAACAATAAATATTGTAAGTAAATTATAAAATAAGTGTTGTAAACTTAACTATTTCCTCAAAAAATTAAACTAGTTAGATCCAAGTTAAATTACACAAAAATCTAATGACTTGAAAATTAATTATTAACCGCAGCCTTAGAAACTCGGTGTAGTAGCAAAATTAATTACACCTGACCCATATTCGTTCTCTCTCCAAATATTAATCTCATGTTTCCCAAACAAAACTATGGCAAAAAATGCTCAAATGACTTCGACACATCAGAAAGACAGGTCGTTACATGCCCTTCAAATGTTGGGTAGTGTATTACGCATGACGGCAAGAGGCACCAGGATGTTATGTACTGATAGTTGGATAATTATAGAATGACTTGCTCGAAAGTTTTTTGTTGGTTAATACACCTAATGTCAAACAAAAAAATGTCGATGTAACTGATTTACACATTTATCTTCATAGAAGAATGCTATCGATCTTCAATATGAAAGCTCTATTTTCATTACAACTAAATCATGGTACAATGTCCATTGAGTGACTCTAGTCAGATCAATTGAAAGTGTATTAAAAGTGAAGAATCATTCAAGAAATGATTTGTCCCCTTGGTTACATGGTGTTAGTATCATGGTTGACTCAATGTCGAAATCTCTGGTCATAGTAGTTTAGTTAATAATAATTGTTATTATTGAACCAAAGACTTTATGTTTTTAGATCATCGAGTTGAATATAATAATGTTTGAATTTTAACCATTACAAAATTTACTAAGACCAAAATAATATAGTTTTCACGAATACAATTGGTGTGAATAATAGCCACAAATTGGATAACGCTTGATAAAGTAAAATAGGATATTAAGATTTTACTGAAAATCAAATAAGCGATAAAGTTGGCAAAATGTCACATCACATGTTAAATAACGAGTAAACGTTAATATTCATATAGTTCAATTAATCATTGACCCAATTTACATCTAATAAGTCACTTAAATGAAACAATGAATTCTCCCTTAACCAAATGGCTTAACTATTAGAAATTGTTATAAATTAATTAATATTTATGAAATATTGATTATGAATTTGATTAAACAGATATTAATTGTATTTATAAAGTTATAAATTTAATCGATATACGAAATCGATAAGCGCTAAAATGAGATGTGGTGGTTTTAATTAATAAAAGGATTTATTTCCAAAGTGGTTTCATTTAGTGGAAGGATTTATTTATTTAAAAAGTAATATTTATAAAGTGGTTTTAATTAATGAAATGACTTATCTAAAGAGACCTAGTTGTTGGTTACGTGCTTAATCGTGCTTAGTTCATGTGAAATTAAATATCTGATTTGACTGATTGTTCATTTGATAATTAAATAATTGACTATCAAATATTAGTCGGTTTTTAAAACTACCATTATGGTCTGAAGAGAATAGACTTGGATTGATTATCTAAAAACTACTTCAAACCAGCATAAACATTCGAATTAGAAGATTTGAAGATGATGGAAATGCAAATGGAGATCTTTTAGGTGCAAAGGCTACTTACTACTAATTCTGAGAGTGATACCCGAAATGTATGTGATAGATTTAGTGTCTTTGATTTAACCATAACCTGAACAACTCGTATGTATGAATATTTGCGTAAAGGGTAACGTTAGCATTTCAAGTAAGTCTGCTATACAAAAGGTAAAACGTAGTCATACCCCCACAAATAGGAATGATTAAATTATGAGATATGCCGCAAGGCAATGTGGGTCACACACATTAGGGTATGGTTGCCATCTTTTTGGATTATCAACGAAAATTTAAGATTTGAAATGTGCATAAAGCTCTCAAGGGAAAGATTGAAAAGTATCTAGGAGATAAATCATATTCAATACTATCCAAACAAGGGTTAGATCGACCTTTTCATGCAGAAGGTCCATGCGAGGCTTTTAGTATATTTTTATCTAGAAGTATATTGTGGTAGACGATTCCCTAGCGGCCTTGTTATTGTACGAAATACATTATTCAGCAGACTTAGTTGTGCGTAATTGTGCTGAAATGTGGCAAGCATTTCAGGTATTCTATATATTTATTTTAAACCCTAGATATTATTAATACCACTGAACTTTCTATAAATGATTTAGTTATCATAAGGTAAAAACTCGTACATTTTATGTGCAACGTAATCATACGAGATACCTCAATTTTTGGAAAGGTTTGTATAACAACAAAATTCATATGATATGTGTTTCTCATGCTGACTTACCAAACTAGTCTAGAAGTTATTTTCTTATAATGCTCTAGTTAGCTTGAGCATATTTATTATATTTATTTATGGATGCTTACAGCATCAGGAGATGAGCTAGATGCTTCCAAGACGTACTTTCGTATCTTTATGTCTGTTGCATTTGTTGTGCAATATTTATCGGCATCTGTGAAGACAGACAGTTATAATTGTTCAATTCGATAATAAGTTAGTGTACTCTGGTTGAGTTATGTATATAACATTTTTTTGTAAAGATCATTGATATATTATATATCATTGTTATCAAAAATCTTAAAATCCTACATTTTAAATTCCGTTTCAAATCGAATTTATCCCTTTACGATTCAATTTATATTTCAATTCGAATCAGTTAAAACCACTTTCATTCGATACATATTGGTGCATTCAATATACTTATTTGATTCTACAACTTCAGTTCTAAGTTTTTCTAAACAAAATAATGATGGAACAAAGATAAAAAATAAAAAATTGAATTTTAGATTTAGATGCAGAAGTTCAAACACAAATGTCAATTTCAAAGTGTATATAAACCTTAAAGTATGTATCTTTTAAATCCATTATTTTTTATTTAAATATCGTTCCGATCTAAAATTTAGACGTTACGATTTGAACCTTATTTTGACAACCTTGTCACTTGTCACGTGGTAAGATTTTGTTTTGTCTTCTCTTCCTTTCACATCATAAATCTATTTTTCGACACTCTGATGTTCAACACATGAATACCGTGGATATATTATTGACGGCTTTTGAGGGTTGAAAAAGTGGATTGTTAAATTTTTGTAATAAGCTAAGAACAAAGCCTAATGTTGGAATGAGTATTTTATGAAGTCTACTACAAAAATTTGTCCATATGCACATGTGTATAGACCCACATGCATATATATATATATATATGTGTGTGTGTGTGTGTGTGTGTGCACACAAACACACCCCTACACATGAATGTACGTATATATTTGTTGATAGTAGGTTTATATCCTATTGCTTGGAAATCGAAGTCCCTAACGGAGACTAGCATATGACAGACATGTTTTGTATATACAACATCGGTACAAAAAAACAAATGATGAAATCATTATTTACTTGATATTTAATAACTGAATATGCATAAAAGTAGCATACTTAGTGCCACTGGTTAAAAATGTCATACGCTTAAAAATAAGATGTTGTCCCATACAACGTGAGCCTTCATAATTTGTAAATCAAGAATCTCACATTTTTGTTTAAGGATGAATAAAAAAGTGAATCCAAGGGTAACAAATTAGAAATTTTAAAATGTTCAGCTTGAAATAAGATAGCTTTAATCATAAATAGAACAAATAGTAAAAACTATGTAATATGACTTTAATAAGAAGATTTTCTATAACAAAATTATGTGCTATTCTACCGCTATGCTTCGATGTAGAGGCTGTTCTGTGTAAAATAATTGTTACTACACATTATAATATTTTGACATCATTCAAACATCATCTCAAAAAGGATGATAAACATCAACAATAGTAACATAATACTCAATTCTAAATTCTAAAGTTTAATCTCATACGTGAATCTAAGCGATTAGTATATTAGAAATATCTACTAATTATCAAAAAGAAAATTCAGTTTTTGTTGATATATGGTTAACATATTTGATAGGACTTTAAAGAGCAAACTTTTTTAATAATAAAATCATGCTCTACTCTACAGCTCTGCTTTAATGCAGAGGTTGCTCTAGGTAAAACAATTATTATCACACATTATAATATTTTGATATTATTCAAAGATGGTCTCAAAAAATATGATAAACACCAACTACAGTGATATAAGACTCGATTCTAATTTCCAAAAGTTTATTCTCAAATGTGCATCAAAGCGGTTAATATATCAGAAATATCTACTAATTATCAAATTAAGTTTAATTCTTGCTGATATACGAAACAAAAATTACTGAACAATATCAAAAACTTAATCGTTAATTTAGGTAGGGTTTCGAATTAATTTGTGTGAAATGTCATCTATTGCAAAAGACGAAATCTTCTTCAGTGTCAATTAATTGTGAATTCATCATATTACTTTAGTATTGGAATAATTCATAGTTCTAAAAACAATTCAGACATTTTAGAATCTCATATTGTTTATTTGTTTAACCATATCACATTGCCCATCTGTAAAATAGATTTTTACTATTGTAATTCTATTTTGTATATAGAAAAATGGATGTCCAAGAAGGTTTTATTTATGGCATTTTACGTCTTTTAAACAGTTTGGTGCTTTGTAATTAGCATTTGGTGCTAGTTTTCTATAATACTGATAAAAAAAAATTAACACACACATTTATAACTTGGTAATAGCTTGTTTGGTGTTTCATGATACTAACCAATTTTAACCGAACACATTTTAAATGTTGCATATTAGTATTTGGCTGATAATTTAGCCATATCAATGTGGACTGCATAGGGTGCATTGAAACTTGATATAGTGTAAAGTGGAACATGTTGGAAAATGCATTACCTGTTCTAAAGAACAATGAAAAAGTGTGTGTATTCAAAAGTAAGAAAAAAGATGTGCGGTGAGAGTGAGTTGATACTTACAAATCTATAGTCAATAAGATCTAAATCCATCGACGTTCATATCCCAAAAATAGATAAATATCCTAGTTTGAAAAAATGAATACCGACACATATATAAATGATATATTTTTACCATTTTATAAAGATAATTATTTGATCATATGCAACTAATGATCATATTCACTACACAAAACAATTTTTTAACACCACTTTTTTTCTTTTGTACTATTATAATTAACCAGGCAGTCAAACCAATATTTTATGTCTTAGACTTATCTGTCATCGACAGATAGGATAATATCTTATTATAGGTCCGAATTGACGAATGTAGATTTCTAATATTCGAAAATGATTTCTCTTGCGAATGCATATGTGAATATGACCCTATCTGAATCTCAAAATGTCCATTACTAGGTCTAGTCAACCAAAATTCACATCCCAAATATACAGACTGAGGAAATACTAAACTGTATTTTATTATTCACTTTAATTATTTTCCTAATCACTAGTGTAGTGGTGAAACTCAAGACTGTTGATTTAGAAGATCTAAGATTGAGTCACATTAGCATCTTTAATCATATCAGAAAACAATTCTTCTTGATCTAATCGTGTAAACAACAACAACTAAGTCATAAATCCCAAAGATCTAATCATGTAAAATACTTAGAAAATCATGACACGACCCCATCCCAAATGGAACTTTTAGGGATTAATCTTGAATTAAGCTATAAAAAATACATCATATTTTGATTTATGATTCTTTTCAAAACCTATCTCAAAAACGGGATTGCTTTTTACCGGATCATGATTTGTAACACCTATTGTCTTGGCAAAAGAAGATAAGTGCTAACATACTGTATCAGTCCCCTATTGTTTGATCTAATGATAACCGGGGGTCCGGGAGCGTGTTAAGTGTGGCTCGCATTGGAATGGAATGAGTACGTGGATTAAACAGACGAATGGTCCCACATCGCAAGAAATTAAGAAAGATCGTGGTATATATATGGTGTTGGTGGCATGTGACATTGGGGATTCATTTTGTTACAATAAGTGCTTGCCAATACCAAATTATATGCTCGATGAGTGCCGATGGGGGATGTTCAATCGGAACGACGGCATAGGAGACTTCGACCGTTGACCCCAGATAGACACGGTGAGGCGCATACGAGCATACAGTACGCAAGCAATGCCGAAATTCAACATGGTATCAGAGCTCCATGGTTCGAGAGGACCAGTATGTGTAGCATGACCGAAGCATGGCTCCAAAGGGGCTTGAACATGGAATGCTCGTCAAGGTGAAGATACAGTTATAAGCAGTCTGCCTCCACCACTGCTTATGAGAACTCAGGGTAGCAGCCCGACCAACTATGAAGAGAACTCAAGGTGTAACTCCAAGGTGACTTGAGCAATACTCGTCAAGGTGGAGATTGTTAGGTGTGACTCGCATTGGAATGGAGTGGGTGCGTGGATTGAACGGACGAATAGTCCCACATCGCAAGAAATTAAGAAAGATCGTGATATATATATGGTGTTGGTGACATGTAACATCGGGGATTCCTTTTGTTACAATAAGTGTTTGCCAATACCAAATTATATGCTTGATAGGTGGCGATGGTGGATGTTCAATCGAGACGCTGGCATATGAGACTTCGACCATTGACCCCGGATAGACACGGTGAAGCGCGTACGAGCATACAGTACGCATGCAATGCCGAAACTCAATAGAGCGAACCCCAATGATCTAAGTTCCTGCAAGGCCAAAGTGACCCAATTAATATTGGGTTAGTTATCGGCTTAATCAATATACGATGATGTAGAGACATTTCTATTCGAGTAAAAGCGAAAGTAAGGAGGAGGATAATTTTCTTCCACTCCTCTAGAGGTTGAGGAAAAGACGAAGGTAACGATACTCTTACAATCCAAATTGCAACGAAGGACCATCGTCAATGCGGTTGGAGCCGCTAGACACCAAAATTTATAGTGCCCTAATGAAAAGATTCAAATACTATTTACATGAGGATTATTTGCACCTACATTTGTATGTTTGAACTTTGAATAAAGCAAGACCTAAGCAGTCATCATTTCTATTGAAATATTCATTCAAATGCTTAATTTTGGATAACTTATCTTCAGGAAAACATAGCCGGCTAAAAACTGAAAATGAACACTTATTAACAGATATGATTGTAGAACGATGCAAACGGATGTGGATAATAATGTATCTGCATCTGTATCTCATATCCTAAAAATAAAATCTGCATTTGTATCCGCTATCCGCGGATACCTCAAAAGGAATATATGTAGCAGCATTAGTGGATATCCGTATCCAGTTGGGTGGAGATGGATACCCAAAATTATCTAAAAATATTCGCATCCATAAAGTTAAACATGATTTTCTCGTACCGATAATTGAAAATAACCAAGGTTTTATGGTTATTTAAATTGATTTATAATTGCTTAAAGTTTAAGAACCAAGTATAATCTAAAGATAAAAATGAATATCTGATTCCATAGAGAACATTTATTTTTCGAATACGGATATTGCCATATTCATATTCGTATCCGGATTTTTTTTCCGGATATTGGATATCCGTATCCGTTTTTCCAATGTCATATATTTGTTGTATTTTCTGATACGGACGAATTTAGGATTTTTCGACTACTCATTGACAACCATATTAACAAAGAAAGAAGCCAGTGGGAACCAAAAAAAAATATGATAAAAGAAACTGTCAAACCTTTCACATTCTGAGAGTTTAACCAAAAAGTCCTCGACATTTTGGTGACCCACATAAACACTTCTTAGTCCTCCGAGAACCAGCTCCAGCACTCATACCATAATCATAAGTTAACTCGGTCAATGGGGGAATGTTCCTCAGTGCAAAGAACATAATATGTGGATATCTTTCATCTCCATGGTTATACAATACTGGCTGCCAAAACACATTGGGAGAGCAACTATGATTCATAAACCGTGATAAATTTCCCATATTCTTAGCATTTATAATGATAGGCAGCGATACCAGGGCCTCATTTGGATATTCATCACTTGGTTCTCCGATTAATTCAGGCCCATAGTTCCATTTGAATGGTTTCTCATCGCTGCCTACCGTTTGGAATATATACTCGCCATCTTCACCACTTTCATCTTCTAAATTTATCTTAGTAATGACTTCACCTATGTATTCACATATAAAAGTTCCTGCCTTTATCGGATCCCATGATCGAAGTCCCCAACCTCTATCTTTTGTTTTGAAAACCTCAAACTGTAATTTAATGCCATTTTGAGTAACTCTATTCCTACAATTTGAAGAACAACAACAAGAATCTCTGCACTCATAGATCAATGGTTTTCGACTCACAAGAGAACCTGAAGAAGTATAAGGTAGAAACCCACCGTTTTGCTTTGCACACAAGCAATCAGCATCGCCAGGGAGACAAACACCTTTGCATCTACAAGTTTCTAAAGGTTTCGTCAAGTCAACAGCCACTAAATACTCAATTTTATTACTGTATTTGAAATGCCTAGGTCCCTTCTCATCGTCAACTTCATTAACCAAGCAAACATGCAAGTTTTCAATACCCGAAGACAGATCACATAGAATAACCTTGCCTCTAGTTTCGGGCTTTTCCTTCCATTGTTGTGTCATTTTCCATATAGCAAGTCCGTGAGGTTGATCTGGTTGCCTCACCAGCTTGAACTTAAAAACTTTGAAACCTGCCTTCCCTTTCTCAAACCAGGATGTTTCAACTTTATAAAGACCATCATAGAAGTAAATCTTCCCATTAACAATGCTACAATCGCGTGTACTACGTATTACCCTGACTAAATTGCCTCTATGCAAGCTTCTCTCCAATGCAAGGTTGCCCTTCTCAAGCTTTTGATCACACTTAGGATCACCCCCTTGCCCAGTATATATCAACGAATCAACGTTGCTATCTTCATTGTCGTAAACACCTCCCAAAACAACACTAACCGCTATCATATCATTACCATCTTCAAAATCATTAGTCATGTAATCTATCCCACCCATGCTCTGAGCGTGCACTCCAACCAAACAAAGCTCGATCCTATAATAAAATATATCTCCAATTTCAACACCAGCCACATGGCCTATTCTTTTCACCAAATTAGCCCTCAAACTACTACCCATCAAAGTGGCACCTGCTTTTAAATCTGGCCGCGAACACTTCACAATTTTGTTATCATCTAATTGTGAAAGCTTTCGCTTGATTGCATCATAAGTCATTAGAACAGCCTCTACGGCTTCTTTAGGATCACGATGCAATGGTACTATGGCTAAATTGTCCTTAGTCTTGGCTATCTTCTTCTTGTTTTTCCATATTTTACCATCTGTCAAAGAGCCAGACACCATGGCTGACATAGGCACCACTGCAGATGCGGAACCCATTTCTAACTCCAATCTGCCCGCTGAAGCTGAGGTGTGAATAGTGGTTGAAACTATCGGATTACCTCCTAAACGGGTAGGTTGTTTTATCCTCCTACCTGAAGCTGAGGTGTAAATACTAGGAACAATTACTTCCTCGTCCTCAGCGTCATCATCTTCCAAAATGTTGTATGATCTAGGTTTGAATAATCCTGAAGCTAATTTGGACCGTGATGAGTGTTTAGCAGGCACTGATAAAGCAGAGGAGTTAACATAAACAAATGCAGTGTTATTGGTTACGATGAATGCGTTAATGTCGTTTGTTGATGGAAACATTGGTGCTAATGTTCTCAGTGGTTTAGCATCTATGGGTACAGTATTACTACTTGAATTTGTAGCATTACTACGTTCATGCCGTTTCATCGTTTTAAAACTGCAAAAAAAGCATAGAAATGAACAAAGTTAGCTACTTTATAGGACTAAGACATCAAATCAACTAGTTAGTGAAACAGGTAAAATCGTAAGCAAAATTAAGTAGCTTGAATTAGATGGTATAGAAAATGAAGAGCTAAAACTTACCCAAATCCAGATTCTGAGAAGATGGCTCGTCTAAAAGTCAAGACTACAGCTCAAACGTAAGAATCGATCTTGAAATGGGCTATTTAGGGAGAAAGAGAGTTTGGGTTTGCCGCTGGCGTTTTTCAGAGAATAGTTTGAGCAAGGCAGCTCAGCCTCAGCAATACCGCAAGAACCCCGCATTTAAGTCGACTATAGCAGTAAGTAGTGTGTACGGGTGCGTTGCACACGTTATCAGAAAATAATACTTATTGTTTTAATATTAAAATGAGAATTTTGTCATGTAATATATGATAAATTTTGGCGTTCAATACATAAATTATTAGTAAAATTTATTATTATTATTTGTTAGTAATTTATGTTCTATAGCTTACATAAACAATATGCATGCGTGTGTATTTGAGAATTTTTTAATTATTTTTATTAATATGGATATACATATTGAAATTGATGTATATTAGTAATTTATTAGATGAATTAGAAAATGATATTTAATAGAATTTGTTTAAATAAGTTAAATGTAAAATTACGAAGTTAGTTCAACTATATAGCGTAGTGGGAAAATCTAAAAAGAATTTTGCAAAAAAAATGTATAAATTTGTTGAGAAGTTATTGATGTTCAAAAAAAAAAAAAATGATATAATATATGGTAAATTTTTGATATAGATGAATCATAACCAATTTACAAATTAACTTTGTCACTATTGTTGATCAACATAGTTTGTAGTAAGTGATTTATACATCTTTACAGTTGCATGGAATAATATTTTTTTTTATGAATATACATAGTAAAATTGACGTATATTTTGAGAGATAAATAAAACAAACATAATACTCTCTAAGGTTATTTAACAGTTAGAATATACGATTTCATGAGTAGTTTAAAAATAATGACTAAACTACGAAATATCACAAAGATTCAGCAAATAATTGTAGAAATGTTAAAATGCAGGCATTTAAAGCGGAAATTGTTTTGTCCAATTAATAATAAATTTGTTTAGATAAGTGTATAATATTTTTTTTTTATTGTTTACATATATTTATATAACTGTGTGACTTATTTAACTTTATATTTCGAAGAAACGCTAATTTTGTCATTTTGGTAGATATGAACATGGTGTAAATTTTAAAACATCACATTTAGCGTTAATTAGATGAATTAACAACAATTTATTGACTGAATTCATTTGTTAAATTCAAAATTGCAAAATTAATTTGCATATATTAACTTAAATGTACAATATTAATACTATGCAGTTTTTTTGTAAATAGCTAAATGAATGTTAAATTGTAGGCGTTTGACATTAATATTACAATGTAATACACAATAAATATATTGACATAAATGAGTTTAACTTTGAACTTGTAATGATTATTTATGTGTGTAATCTATGTTATATGATTGGCGTGTTTATATGTTTGATTTTTTTCACTTTTGTTAATATAAATATGGTTATTGTTGATGTGATTTATTAGGCGAATCAATGAATAATAGTTTGCTATACTTATTTAATTAATTTTAATATTATGCAAATAACAGTTGTACAAAATGTAAAATATTAGAAAATAATTGAGAGAGACTTAAATAATTACTGAAAATTTGAACTTTTGGTATTTAGAGCCAAAAAACATATTTTTGTCATTTTCAATATTTAAAAGAAATATTAGTTAATTAAATTTATTAAAATTACTTAAATTTTGGGTTTTATGATTAATTAAATATGTGGACTTAAATATAAAATGTTAAAAGCTAACTTTTAATAAAAAATTATGTAAACTTTAAAATGTTTATATCAAAATGTAAAATGAAAGAAGAAGTGAAATAATGTGACAGAAATAATAAATAAGTATGAAATGATAAACTAATTTGAAAATAAAACACCTAGAATTAAGTAGAGAACTTTAAAAGGTTCTGCTTTACAATTATTAAATAGATTAAATTTTTATTTTACTCCGAAAACAAAATTCAAGGATGATACGGTAAAGATCACCGTTATTATTTTGCAAATATCGTTATTCAATTGTTTTTACAAATAAGCTGAAATTGTTTACCGTTAATGTTGCTGATCGACTGATACACCGAAAATTGATATACTAGTAATCTGGTAACCATTACATGGGTAATGGTAAATTATCATTTATCCATCAATGCATGTACCTTGATATGTTTTTAACACTATAATAAATCTTCATTATATTATATGTAGTATTTGTTAATAAAAGACATAAATTAGAAAGAAAATAAGTGCATTTAGAATTATTTACCTTGACTATTAAACTAAATTTAAAATTTTATTTGATTTTAAATGCATGTAATAAAGCATATCATATAAAGATGCATGTGTAACGATCCGCCTTACTGAGCGTTTCAAGTCGATGATAATACCAACTCTAATCATTCGAAACAACATATTGTTATTGCTATGAGGTGAAATTTAAAAATCATCATAGAATCAGAGATAAATCACAGACACAGAAGTAGAATATCCCGCAGTAGAACAAATAAAACACAACAGTAGTCCATGAAGCTACTATATACAAAAACTCAAAATAGTATATATCAGAGTTACAAACTCAAATACAACGGAAGTCTATATACAAAGGATTTCACTAATACGTAAGCAAATGAATGAACTAAACCAATAACATAAACAAGGGAAATAACCGAGATGAATAAATATATTGAGATTCGATCTTCAGCAAATCTCCAACTCTGAAGGTGAAATCTTAAACTATAATACTCGATTTGATCCAAGCAAAATGCAAAAACAAAACACTCGGATCCTGACTAACATTCTCATGAAAATAATTTGACTTAAGTGAAATGCATTAGTAACTTAAAGGATGTTTGGGATTATCCTTTAAGGATCCGTGAAACCAAATACACATAATACAATACGCTATTATAATAGTGTCTACAGTAAATATACCATTGAAAATAGCATAAGCGGGATTACATTTTCACCCTTGTTATTAACACATTCATATTCCATATAAATTCTCAATATGGGTTACACTTAAAATCTCCTCCATTATTAATTCATCTAATTCAAAGATAAGCTAAAACATAAGTTAGAAGTTGAACTACCAAAAGAACCTATTCAACAGGAATCTACAAAGGACGAGGATCCTAATACATTAAAGAATATTCAGGACTTCAAAAGATGTCAATTCTAAAATTCCTGAGATGAATTTAGAATAAGAATCGAGATCTAACCAAGTAAATCCTAATCGAAGAGAAATTTAACTAAAGAAATGGATTCAAAAGGAAGGAAAAATTATAGAACAAAGCAGAAATTTAAACAAGTTTGTATATATAAAAATACTTTTTGAAACCAATTAAAATCATTTATACTTTTCAAAAATGCACTCTTTTAAGAATGATTCTACTCATTATAGGGTATCGCTAGCCTATATCTAATGAGTTTTAACCCCATAAGCTGATGCTTATATAAAACCAAAGCTCTGGTACGAACTGTAATAACGTGCCTTTTCGAGTGTTTCAAGTCGATAAAAATACCAACTAAAATCGTACAAAATAGCGGACTATCATTGCTATGAGGTTAAATATAAAAATCATTACATAATCATAGATAAGTCACAGATATAGAAGCAGAATATCTCACAGCGGAACAAATAAAATAAAATAGTAGTTCATGAAGCTACTACATATAAAATCTCAAAATAGTATATAATACCAGATTACAACATTAGATACAACAGAAGTCTAAATAAAAAGGATTTCACTAATACATAAGCAACTGACTGAACTAAACTAATAGCAGAAACAGGGAAAATAATCAATGAATTTCCAGCTTTGAAAGGCGAAATCTTAAACTGTAGTACTCGGTTTGACCAGAGAAAAATGCAAAAACTAAAACTCGAATTAGGACTAATATTCTCATGAAAATAAATCGTCTTAGGTGAACTATTCAAATGAAATGCATTAGTAATGTAACAACCTGGAATTTTTAGCAATAATTAATTTAGTTATTTAATTACATTTCAAAAATGGGATTTAACCATGAAACTTGCACCGTTGCGTTCGTGACGGAATTCTGGTCAACTTTCATGTTTAGAACTTTGTGAACGAAGTTCGTATGGAAAAGTTATAAACGAAATGCGAAAACAAACGGAAAATAAATAAAATAAAATCTATAAATATAATAATAAATATATATGCCCCTTTCAACCCAGGCCGTCGACCGCTAGATCGACCCTTGGTCGATCCTAACAGTGGCGGTTAGGGTTTGGTTTTGTAATATATATTATATTTACTGATGGTTAAATCTAGCGGTCTAAAGTCATTTCTATGCCTATAAATAAAGGGTTGGACCCTCATTCTCTTATTTATATTTTCTAGAGGCAACATCAAAGCTCTACCATTTTCCAATCCTCCAATCTCTTCTAAAACGTAAATTATAAACTTATGTAAATCGAATTAACAAGAATTGGAGAGATTAGATTCATATTTATGAAAAAGAGGTAGTTTTTTGCTTAGGCAATTTATATTATTGAATTTCCTTCTTTTTCTCCTATTTCTCTTTCAGATCTATAAATCAAAATCTTTGTTTGTAAATCCCTTTAGGGAATATATTGTAGATCTGTGGTATTTAGAAATTTTAGGCCTAAAAGCTGTGTCAGATTCAGGTTTGGATAACTTTCAGGTGAGTGGGAAATTATATACGTTGTTTATAATAACTTATGTCATTCGTTTGTGTTGAATCCGAATTATATACCTAAAAGTTATCAGATTTATTTATTTTGTCAAAATCTGAAATATTATGAGTATAGGTTGAGTATGGATTTGTAGGCCATTTAATTTAATATCTTTATATAGCTACAACTGATTTTAGATTTATTGCGGTTATTATAAACACCTTAGATCTGGAAATCGGTCCGAAAAACCATTGTTAGATTTGTAGTATTCCAGATTCATAGGATTTGGGTGTTACAGTTTTGGTTATAATAATAATAATCATGATTGTGTTTGATATTATTTGTGGTTTAACTTGGTTATTGTAATTTTGTCACTTTTGTTCTTTTTGCAGTAATTATTTGAAATCTATAGGGAGCATAAATAATCCAAATAAGAAGAAAGGTACAATTTCACGTATTTTGTACGTAGTTTGTAACATCTATTCTAAATAAGCGTCAACCTGTTTCCTTGTGATTTGAAATGTGTCAATGTTCCCTTTTTAAAATAGTTTGGACAAAATATACAATAATTACAGTAAATAACATTTTTATAAGATTTTGAATCTTAACACAGAATTAAACACAAAGAAGGGATGTTTTGATCGTAAGTTTAGACCAGAGCTTCAATATTAAATAAATGAATTTAGTAGCCACGTTAAGTATGCCTTTAAAACATAAATAACTATATATATATATATATATATATATATTAATCTTATCCGTCCAGAAATCTACGTAAGTAATGTTATTATAATAAATGTTTGTTGTTATGTGTTTGAATAGTTTCTGTTTTTATATGTGTGTATATGGAAATATAACCCATATTAAATGGAAATAGTATTATGACCTGATTAAAATGTAAAAGTGTTTATTTTTCCGCTCATATCTTATTTTTATTGTAAATAAATAAATATTACTTTGGGTATTTTTTGTGTGTTTTCACAGGTTGTTCAGTAAATATCTCCTTCATTCAATTAAACACCAATTGCTAAGAAAAAGCAACTTTCTTATATCAATACTATCTCAATTGCATAAGATGTTGTAGCTCATTGGTAAAGGCTTGGGAATTTGGGTAGAGCGACATGAGTTCGATCCCTGTCAAGCCCTATTTTTGATAAAGAAAGGAACATGGATATATACGCACAGCCTCCTTTACTTTGAAGAACATATGGACTAGTGGTATATTATATGTATATATTCATATCTATATATATATAATATGCACTAATAAAGAATTAAAGAGTTGAGTATATTCTTCTCAAAGAAATCAAAGGAAGTCATTTATATTCACTTGCCATGTAGAGAAGATTTGATAGGGTCATCAACAAATTAGAATTCAATCATATTTTTATCTTTGTAAAGAAAAATTTTCCATCGATTTTTCTTGAGCCTAATATTCACATAAACAGGAGACTACATCCCTTATAATACCCGTGTATTCTCATTGTAAACTTTTATCCAAGAATTGAGAGTTTTTTTTTTCTATACTCCTCATAGGTCTAGTAAATTTGTGTTGTCTATTCATTTAGATTTGGTAGAGCACATTTTACTATTGCAATTTACTTTTCCCACTAGCGATTGACTGTCTGATTAGATTCAAAGGTAATCCAAATTTTTATTTCCTATTTGCTTATTTTTCTGCATTTTTATTTTCATGCAACTTGTGTTGTCTATACAATTAGATTTGGTAGAGCATAAGTTGTCTTTGCAATTTTAATTTTCATTAGTGATTGACCGTTTGATTAGTTTCAGCGGTAATCCTAATTTTTATTTATGTTGTTTATTTCTTTTCTGTAGTTTTTATTTCAGTATTCTGTTTATTTTTCTATCATTGAATTTATTATAGATCCGATTAGATTCGAATCTGTAGTGAATTCAATTGCAGTTTTAATTTGTTTTCATTGATAATTGTAATTTGGTTGTCGGTTCAATTAGATTTGTTCTGAACCAATTTGCAATTTCAATTTTTATTTCAATTAAATCCTCCAAATTCGTCTAACTTGCCCAAGAATTTATACAAATAATACATTTTAATTTTCCTCCCTGTGTTCGAGCTGCTAACTACACACCTGTGCGCTTGCAGTAATTTATAATAAATTTACGCTTTTCTAGTCCATAGAAAAGGGGCAAATAAGTTTTTGGCGCCGTTGTCGGGGTGGCAACAATTAAGTTTTATTGTATGTTTAATTTTTGATTCGTATTAGTTTTTATTTTTTTATTTTATTTTTAGGAAAAAAATCTTTAGTAGTTGATTTGGTATTGATCATTGATACTGTAATCTTCTAAATAAGAGAGAGAAAAATTGCTAAATTTTCTTCAATTTCTTTCCGTTTTTTCAATTCCTTTCTTTATCCAGCTTCCTGTCCTTTTTCTCAATACATTGCCTTTCTTTGACTTTCACAAAAAAAAAAGAAGCTTTTATTTGTTTCCTTTCTCTTGCTCTTTGCATCTTCTCCCTCTCAACTCCTACTACATGTCTTCAACAACCAGCCTCACACACAATCCGAACCACCTTTTGCAAACATTATCATTGCCTATTCATACCAACTTCCCATGTTCCCACTCTGAAAAACCACCACAATTATTACACAGTCTACACAGTCAACACCATTGTCGTACGTCGGATGATCAATACCACTGCTCCTACAATTCACCATCTACACAACGCATACTTCCATACTTCTTCCCATCCATCTCAAAATCTCGTCAACCAAAACCACATACCTTACCACTGCACAACATCACAGCCCTCATCCACACACAACTGCCGTGAACATCATTCCTTATCCATCTTCATCACAAATCCTAAACCACGGCTTTGACCAATGCAATCCACAATCTATACCCAAGACTAGTTTTTGTCGCTCATCCCCTCATCTGCTCTCACCATCAACACATCACACCGCACCCAGTTCTGCCACAATAAACGTTCACATCACTGTCCTCCGCTTCTCCACATCGACACCACAGTCAAAACCTATTACTCCAATTCTGCAACATAACGAAACCAAGCATCAACGTTCGAATTCCAGAATCACAACCGAATACACCAGTTCAACTTGATCTGAATTCCCCAATCAAACCCAATCACCAAATCGAAATAAAAAAAAATCCCAATCTGATTCGCAACGATTTGAAAACCCAATACAATTCAAAACCCTACATTCGAAATCACACCCAATCAAAAACCCAATTCCAAACCCTAATACTCGATCGCAAGCCCATCTTGAGTGGTTCGTTTCCGGAAGATTAACGGGGGAGCTAGATTTTTATTTTTGTTTTTTCAATTCATCATCCTTTTGGATTTTTATAAATTAACAGCTTCAGTATTGGTTGTTTTCTGAAGAAAAATGGAGAAATACCTGGTTTTTAACAGTGTTTGAGAAACGGAAAGAAAAGGGGTGTGATCTTTTGTTTGTTTCCTAAAATATATAATGTGATGGAATATATAATGTGAGATGTGTTATTTGATACTTTGAGTTAAGAGAGCCCGTGTGTTTTAATTTTTAAACAAGTGAGTAGCTCGTTCTCAACCTTGTTTAATTAAGTGGGTTTGGTTCTCTTTCTTGATTATCTAAGTGTGTTGTTTTATTTGTTTTCATTGGGTTTGTTCACTTTCATCAAGTCAGTTGTTTTGATTTGTGTTGTTGTTTCGTTTTTTTTCTAACTCTTTGAGTGCTTTGGTTTTTGTTTTTACTTTTTGTTTTTTGTTTATGTTTTCAAATTCAAAAAAAAAAAAATAGAGAGATAGAAAGGGAGGAGAACTCAAAGGAAGAACAAAGTTCAAGCAAACAAACAAGAAATTAAGAGCTCAAGCTACTCAACTGTTCTGGACTACTGCCATACCCTATTGTATAATTTTCAAAACTCGACAGGTGCTGCACCTGTTTAAAAATATATAGAAATTGATTGTAAAAAAATTCAGTAGTGGTAGCTGCTTGCTTGTACAATTTTTTAATTCCTGCAATTATTCTTGTCTGATTGTTGTATGGTTGAAATTTCTAAATAAATTTGGTGAAGAACAAATTTCCATAAACTAAATCATCGCTCTCATTCGTTTTTCAACTTTAAAAGCAATTAGACGTAGGCTTTAGGACCAAAATCCAAACTCATAGAAAAAATAGTTATAATTGAAAAGGCGTGTTTCATGAACTTGATTGTTTATTTTAATTGGATCGCGGATATATAGTAGTTCAGGTTATTGAACTATTAACAAAAGAGGTTATATACACTACGCCAAAACAGTAAATTTGGCACATGAGGATGCGGAGATACAATACGGCTTAAAGCCGTATCAAATTTGATCGTGCTCACATCCGTATCAAACCACATTTTGCGATCCACACCACCCCAAACACCTTAAATCTGACCGTCCATCAACAAAGCTCTGGATCAGTTAATTTGATACAGCTTCGAGCTGGATCGAATGTGCATCATATTGTGCACCCCATTGGACACTTAGAATAGAAATTTCGACCGCTCCCCCTTCCCTCTTTTTCACTTCAATGGTGACCGAAAACCAAAATTAAGGTTTTCGGTCACCAAATCGTGCCTCCACGTTTCTCCGGAATCGCCTCCTCCGCAGAGACGAGCCGCCCACTCTTTCAACAGAAACGGAGCAACCTTAGGTCCCTAGCCCTCTTTCGACAGTAGATAATGTCGTTGTATAGTTCATATTTTACGAAAACCGTTCTTTTTATTGTCTATAACGTTAAAAATGAAATGTAATTTGAGATGTTAATTGTACTGAAGTGTGTCGGCATGTGTTTCAATTGAATTGTGTTGTGCATGCCTGATAGTAGGTCACAAGTTGAAGTCTTACTATGACAAATCATACTAGTAATTGGTACGTATTAGTGTATTAGCTGAAGGATTATGCATTAATGTATTGCGGATGCATCCCTGAGTTCAAGTTTTCTTAGTATACAGATACTAATACTAAACTATTGACTGATGTTTCTTAAATTATAACTAAGTATAGAAAGTAATGATTAATTTTATTACACTGTTTTGAGAGATAACAGGTTTACTGAAAATATATTAACAGGTTTGCTGAAAATTTGGAAGATGGATGATTACTCGACTTTCTGGTTAAGAATTTAATAGGTGATCCACTAGGTGGATGCATTTTAGCTCATGTGCAGGGTCAGGTATCCATGCTTATTAGCTTTATTCAAGTGTCAAATGCTGCTTCACTTAACCTTAGTAAAAAGTGTAACACCCCACCTCCGCCAGGGTGGCTCTTGCAAGCACTCTGACTTTGGAGGGGCGTTTGTACCGGGTAAACATGCATAATGATATATCAAGGCAGAACAAGAACATATGTATATATGTAAACAGAGTAAATAACATAGATAAAACAGCGGAAGATTTCAAACCATTTCAAAACAAGTCTGGTACAACATAATGTCAACTTTCCAAATACACAAGTCTAGATAAAGACAACATTACTGAAAAACTGAAATACATAAGTACTATCCCCAAAATAAGTGATAACCATAGCTAGCTTCATGTCAAGACCGTACATGAGCTAAAATCCCACAAGCAAGCGTTCAGAAATCCAAGCTAAGCTCCAATATTCCCACCCTGAGAACCTGGGGGGGGGGGGGGAAGGAAGAAAAGAGGCAAAAGAAAACAGGTCAGTCAAAAAGACTGAGTAAGCCCTACTACAATCAATGTAAACTGATAAAGTTAACTGGAATGAGAAGCAGGGATGAACATAAGGATAACAATATACTAGCATGATGATTAACTAATAAGGTAGATAAAGGTGTCATCGCATAATCAGGTTTAAGGGTTTTGCACCACAGGTGTACTAGCAAGCTAACATGACTTGAATAAACAAGTATTGATCCCTTGGCCCAAGCTTTGGCCCAATAACATGAAGTGACCCTAACACGAGGTCCAATAACATGAAGTGACCCTAACACGAGGTCCAATAACATGAAGTGAACCTAACACAAGGTCCAACCAAACGGTCTAGTCGATCGGCTCCCTAAGCCTAACTCGTCACGTGTTGGTGTCAATGCGGCCCAAACATAATTGTAGTCAGACTGTGCAGGGTCTCCGTCGGGTGTATCAAGCCCTAGGGTGTCAACCCCTGGACACCATAAACATGAGTGCACAGTCTCGATCTACTGGTACCCGTGCATGTTTTCCCCGGCTTCGGACTATGTGCACGACCATGGTCCGCCCGGAACTACACCGGTGTACCACTCTGCCGTCCCTTTTGGTCACTTACCTCCAGTCCAGTAATCGTGCCCCCACCCTAGCCTAGTCCCTAGGGTCATAATGATACAAACTCGGGATTACTGCTGGAGTGGACCCCCATTGCTAGGATTTTTCTAGTGGGTTAAGTACGGTTTAACCCTCTTGCTAATCATGGATTAACTTGGTTAAGTGTAACGATGAGTTCACGACTTAACCCTGATTAATCTACCAAGCCCAAATTGGTTAAGTATTAAGTGGACCATGACTTAACCCTAATCATGAGGCATTAATTAATTTAATGCGCCTTAACCTCTCACATTAGACTTTGTTGTGGTTGCTAGTTAAGCCGGGCGGGTCCGGGTAGCTTTACACCACAACTTGGTCTAACCTCGGGTTCAAGGTACAACATGGCCAACTTCTCACATTAGGTCCTATTGTTTGTAGCTACTAGTTAAGCCGGTCGGTTCCGGGTAGGTTTACGCTACAAACTCAACCCAACCTCGAGTTGGTCACACTTATCTTTTCTAAGTGTCATGTCCATCATGTTTCCAAAACATGTTACAAGTTTTCAAGCATTTAGGTAGACCTAACTTAATAGGTAAATTCCCAAAGGGTAGACCTAACTTAATAGGTAAATTCCCAAGCTTATGTTTTTATGTCTTTTAAGTTTACCCAACCCCAAACGCAATCCCATCGCTTACATATCGCAATAGCGCATAAAGGATAGAAAGAGGGAACTTGGCATAATCATGACATAAAGGTGTTGAAGCCACAAGTTCAACATGGTGGCATATGAAATGTACATATGTTCATATACTTGCATATTACATTTTTAGGCCTCAAAAGCATGCATAAAACCAAACTTAGCATATTGGTGATACATGGTGATAAATGACATGTAGAAATGGCCATAGGTTCGCATTTAGCCTTACATGCAAGTTATCATAAGAGATATGATAACTTATATGTTGCCAAAATGCAACCTTTAGCATAAAGCTTGAAGCTTTATGTCCATATACTCAAGATAAGCTTGCATAACATGATAACATGAACAAAATGATCATCCCAAACTTACATAACATACTTGCATATCATATGACGAACTTGCATATCAAACTTGCATAACATAACATGATAAACTTGCATATCATAACATGGCAAACTTGCATAACATAACATGATAAACTTGCATATCGTAACATGGCAAACTTGCATAGCATAACATGGTAAACTTGCATATCATAACATGGCATACTTGCATAACATAACTTGGTAAACTTGCATATCATAACATGGCATACTTGCATAACATAACATGATAAACTTACATATCATAACATGGCAAACTTGCATAGCATAACATGGTAAACTTGCATATCATAACATGACATACTTGCATAACATAACTTGGTAAAATTGCATATCATAATGGCCAACCAAACTTGCATCATTCATTTAACTTTAGAGTTTAAATATGAAAGTAGAATAGGGCTTACAATGCTTATGAAGACACAAAAATATGACAAAGCCCTTATGCAATCAAATAGACCCAAAATGCAAGCTCTAATAGAAAAACCCTTGAGCCAAAATGATCAAAACCCTTGCTTTATCATGTAAATATGGAAACTTGACATGAATGCAAGCTAATGACACTCATACAAGCTTGAAAACACTTGTATGCATGGAAAATCTCTCATAGAATTTTATTTAGGAATTTTATGAAGAGAGTGGAGGCCATGAGAGGATTGATTTTGCCATAGTTTAGTTGTATGAATGAATAATGATGATTTAGGGTTAGGTTAGGGCCTTATTTATAGAGATTAGGACTAGTTCTAGCCTTAGGATTAAACCCTAGTTCCAATCTCAGCCCTCAAAACCGAATCTGGCCCCCAAACTCAACACAAACCCAAAATGGTGCACCAGGCAAAACTGCCCGGCTGGACCAAGTCGACAGCCAAGTCGACAGGGCTGTCGACTTGGGTCAACCAAGTCGACTCCCAAGTCGACAGGGCTGTCGACTTGGGTGCTTTGGCGGAAATTTTCCCGCCTGACCCAATCTGACCTAATTTTCCAAATTCAAACTTGAATTTGAAATCTGTTTTTACTTTGAAATTTTCTGAAAACTTCGTTGGGCCTTAATCGGGTCATACGGACTCCGATTTTCGAAAACTCGGACTCTATTTCGCGTATTTTTCCAAGACGAACGCAATGGCATAGCCCGTTTCCCTTGATTCAGATTTTAGAATTAAATTCTGCCTCGATTTATGTTATAACAGGTTATTGAAAATACGGGTTGTTACATTCTCCCCTCCTTAAAGGATTTCGTCCCCGAAATCTTCAAGTTGGGAAGAACGTATCCTACCATCCAGTCATCCATCTACTCAAAACATCATCCACGAGCAATCATTGTCCTTACAAGATTCTAAATGTTGTATGAACATGTGCAAAGGTGTGTGTATATGTACTTATCTAATGCAAATATCATCAATGCAAATTATGTTAGTGAAATGAATCCATATGTATGCAATTCCTAACGTAATGTATAACATCTATATGTGTGCACATAACATACATCCATATGCAACATCCATGTGATAACACAAAAATTTTCATCCATGAATAAGCATAAACACTCATGCATATGCAATATGAGGAGTGTGTGAGCCGATCTAGTGCCTATCGTGTATAATGCATCCACGAGTAACCACTTGCAAACACTTGCAACCACCAAGCATAACATGTTTCAAACACATGTTTCATCCAAAGGGTTTCTACCTAAGGTTCTCATGACAAGATTAACACGATATAGATAGCAAAAGAAAGATATGCTACAAAGAGATCGGAAAGATGAGCAAGATATACACCTCTTGGATTACAAGAAATCCCTTCCTAACCCAACCCATATTCTATAAAATCCCAAAAGGTTTAGTCAACCTAACGAACCCCTTCAAACCCTGACATGTATTACTAGCCAATAAGTCATACCTCCCGACAGAAATAGGACCGAGAATGGGACCGAGAGGATATACGTAAAAAGATAACATGCGAGTAAGTTCCACAGGAAAACAAGGATCAAGGATATGCTCCTAAAAAGAGATATGATGCGCGTATCTAGCCTTCAGTCTTCTAAGTCACGTTTCCTTGAGCTTAACTCCACTGTGCTTTGACCGTCTTTTACCTCATGATTTCTTAGCTTCTTAACTCTGATTTCCAAATATGAGTCGGGACCCATTTCATTGTCGCCTCTCGTCTTCCTTTTTCACTTACTCTTCTATCATTCTTGGCTTAAACATAACTATGACCTCATGGTTTCATGCAAGCTCTCCAAAATTCACCAGTGAATCCTGGATCTCGTTTACTTACTATAAAGTATTCCACACAGCAGAACTTTTCTTGAAAATACCAATCCACGTTTACCAATTGCTCTTACCAACGTGATTTTCTATAACTCATGCTTGAACGAAATGAACCATCCGCCTGCGAATGATAGGCCATTGCTTGCCCATGACTTCCCGTAGACTATCCCAAAACTGGCTAGTGAAGATTGAGTCATGGTTACTAACTATACTTTAGGGAACCTTGTGCAACTGTTTTATTTCTTGGAAGTAAACTTTCGCTAGCTATGATGCAGTCCTTTCGCTCTTTACCGGAGTGAAATGAGCACTCTTCGTGAGTCTACCTACTATGACCTACATGCTCGTATTCCCTTTCCTTGATCTAGGCAGTCCATCCACGAAATCCTTCGTGACGTTTTACTACTTCCATTGCGGGGACCTCCAATGGATATAATAGCCCACCGGGCTTCTATGACTCGGTCTTTAACCTGTTGGCACAACATGCACCTTGGGACAAACTCGGCCACCTCCTCGGGTGAGGTGCATCTTTAAGAACCTTCTTTCTCTCATCGCGTCTTAGCCATCCCTTGTCATCTATAGCGAGGTGACTTACCATCTCGCCTCGAATCAACTTGTCCATGATCTCGACTAACAGCGGGTCTTCTTTCTGTGAAGTCCCTACTTGATCCAGAAGGGTAGGTCTAAGCTCAAGGGACGCTAACTAACTAATCAAACTGAGAGAACTTCTCACTTCAATTGTCCTCGTCGGAGCTTTTCGGTTTTGAACCGCGACCACTTTAGCGGGATCCACCACTAAGCCTTGCTTAGAAACTATATGCCCAAGAAATCTAACTCCTTTTTCTCCAAAATGACATTTGGAGGACTTGGCTTTCAACTGATGCGCTCTAAGCGTATCCATCACCTCCTTGAGATGTCTAGCATGTTCTTCCTCGTTCTTTAAGAAAGTCAGGATATCGTCTACAAAGACTATTGCAAACTCGTTCAGGAACTCCCTAGACACCCTACTCATCAAGTACACGAAGTAGGCGGGTGCATTAGTCAAACCGAATGGCATGGCCAGCCATTCTAAGAATCCATCCGGAGTTCTGAACGCAGTCTTGTCTATACTATCTTCAGCTACTCTGAGCTGATGGAATCCAGTAGCAAGATCAAGAGGGAACAGATGTTCCTACAAGCTGAACAAATCATCGATCCTTGGCAATGGTTGTCTATTCTCTTCGTTTAACTCACGATAATCGACACAAAGTCGAAGAGAACCATCTGCCTTGGTAGTAAATACTACAGGCGCTCCCCATTCAGATATACTTCGTCTAATGAAGTTCTTCTCAAGCAACTCCTTGACTTGCTTTCTTAACTCTCATCTTGCGGGGCCATGTGCCTAACCGGCCACGAAACTATCTTGGCATTATCAACCAGATAAATGCGGAAATCTATCTCTCGTTTAGGGGTAACCCCCTTCACTTCACCCAAGATATCAGGATATTCTCGGACCACCCTCACCGATTACAAACTATCGATAGACGAGTTGAGGGATTCAAGACAACACAACATGACGGGACTCATAGGGTTACTAGAAATTTTTAGGGTATTACCGAGGCGAGTCATAAGCCTCACAACCCTATGCTCAAAAATCAAGGATGGCTCCACAACTGGACAACCCATCCATGCCCAGAATCAACCCATACCCCATGAAACCGAGAATATAAGCATCACACGAGAACTCTACACTAAGATAGAGATTTTCAAATCCACGTAGATAATAGACAAATGGGCGGAACCCCCAATTGGATTTGAAACACACACGGGATCACTAACTAGGCTAGTACTTAGGTGCAAACTTTCAACTAGATCAGATGAAATAAACTATGCGATGCACCAAAATCAAACAAGGTACGAACAGGAAAATCAGAAATGTAAACAAGACTTTCAACAGAAATACTACCTCGATCGGGAACTGGAGCGGCATTGAGAGCATGAACTTGCCCTCCCGAAGGTCCAGCACGCTGAGCCTGACCCTGGCCTTGCCCTTGCTTCTTCGGGCAATCCCTAGTGAAGTGTCCCATTTCCCCACAGTTAAAGCAAGCGCCCTTCCTTTTCCTGCAATCCTTGTTTAGATGAGTCGAGCTTCCACAAGTAAAGCACTTCTTTTCCTTCTTATCTTTAGACTTCTCCTCCTTCTTTTTCATCTCCTCTTTGGGCTCCGTTTTCTTGTTTTGAGACTCATTCACCTTGATTTCCTTCTTGTCACTCCTATTCTCATCATTGAGTAGGGCCATATTCACCAAACTCTCGAAAGTTGCCCCCAAGGGTATATGAGACATGGCCAAACCATGTAATGGCTCGTTTAATCCTAGAGCAAAGTATAGGGCCTTCTTCTGAGCTGTGTTAACCAAGTCTAAACCGACCCGAGCCAGTTGATTAAACTTATCTATGTATTCCCTAATAGTCATGTCCCCTTGCTTCAGTGATAGGAACCTTAGTCCAAACTTTCCCCGAAAGTCATCCCAAGTCTCAATTGGCCTAGTAGCGGCGGTGACCACCCACCAACGTGAAGCTTCTTCCTTTAGCAACCACACTGCTATTAAAACCTTCCTACGGTCATCTATATCAAAGAAGGCAAAAAGATCTTCGGTTTCTTTCAACCAATTCCTTGCCTCTACATAAGTCTCGGTTCCAATGAAATTCTTGCAACCCATTGCTTTGAGGTCTTTGCAAATCTCCGCGAAATCCTTTTGTGGATGCCAAGGGGGAGGAGGAAGAGGAACCTCAGTGACAGGAGGAGGAGGAACATTAACTACCGGAGGAGGAGGAGGAGGAACATCTGTGGGGCCGGCTTCGGTCGCCCTAGCCTCCAAAAGTCTCCTATACCAAACAGGTACGTGTACTCCCTCCGGAATAGCAAAGTTATCGGCCATACTGAAAATGAAGAAAAAGACAGATTCAGAATGGAGGAAAACGAAGGAATTTTGCTAATGGCTTTTTGGGGAATAGCCTTTAAAATAAACTAGACTTTTTTTGGAAAATACTTTATACTTGGTTTTGAAAATAGTTTTCCAAAAGTTTTAAAAACCTTTTTGTCCCTTCTCGTAAACCATATGCTCTGATACCAAATGTAACACCCCACCTCCGCCAGGGTGGCTCTTGCAAGCACTCTGACTTTGGAGGGGCGTTTGTACCGGGTAAACATGCATAATGATATATCAAGGCAGAACAAGAACATATGTATATATGTAAACAGAGTAAATAACATAGATAAAACAACGGAAGATTTCAAACCATTTCAAAACAAGTCTGGTACAACATAATGTCAACTTTCCAAATACACAAGTCTAGATAAAGACAACATTACTGAAAAACTGAAATACATAAGTACTATCCCCAAAATAAGTGATAACCATAGCTAGCTTCATGTCAAGACCGTACATGAGCTAAAATCCCACAAGCAAGCGATCAGAAATCCAAGCTAAGCTCCAATATTCCCACCCTGAGAACATGGGGGGGGGGAACGGAAGAAAAGAGGCGAAAGAAAACAGGTCAGTCAAAAAGACTGAGTAAGCCCTACTACAATCAATGTAAACTGATAAAGTTAACTGGCATGAGAAGCAGGGATGAACATAAGGATAACAATATACTAGCATGATGATTAACTAACAAGGTAGATAAAGGTGTCATCGCAGAATCAGGTTTAAGGGTTTTGCACCACAGGTGTACTAGCAAGCTAACATGACTTGAATAAACAAGTATTGATCCCTTGGCCCAAGCTTTGGCCTAATAACATGAAGTGACCCTAACACGAGGTCCAATAACATGAAGTGACCCTAACACGAGGTCCAATAACATGAAGTGACCCTAATACGAGGTCCAACCAAACGGTCTAGTCGATCGGCTCCCTAAGCCTAACTCGTCACGTGTTGGTGTCAATGCGGCCCAAACATAATTGTAGTTAGACTGTGCAGGGTCTCCCGTCGGGTGTATCAAGCCCTAGGGTGTCAACCCCTGGACACCATAAACATGAGTGCACAGCCTCGATCTACTGGTACCCGTGCATGTTTTCCCCGGCTTCGGACTATGTGCACGACCATGGTCTGCCCGGAACTACACCGGCGTACCACTCTGCCGTCGCTTTTGGTCACTTACCTCCAGTCCAGTAATCGTGCCCCCACCCTAGCCTAGTCCCTAGGGTCATAATGATACAAACTCGGGATTACTGCTGGAGTGGACCCCCATTGCTAGGATTTTTCTAGTGGGTTAAGTACGGTTTAACCCTCTTGCTAATCTTGGATTAACTTGGTTAAGTGTAACGATGAGTTCACGACTTAACCCTGATTAATCTACCAAGCCCAAATTGGTTAAGTATTAAGTGGACCATGACTTAACCCTAATCATGAGGCATTAATTAATTTAATGCGCCTTAACCTCTCACATTAGACTTTGTTGCGGTTACTAGTTAAGCCGGGCGGGTCCGGGTAGCTTTACACCACAACTTGGTCTAACCTCGGGTTCAAGGTACAACATGTCCAACTTCTCACATTGGGTCCTATTGTTTGTAGCTACTAGTTAAGCCGGTCGGTTCCGGGTAGTTTTACGCTACAAACTCAACCCAACCTCGAGTTGGTCACACTTATCTTTTCTAAGTGTCATGTCCATCATGTTTCCAAAACATGTTACAAGTTTTCAAGCATTTGGGTAGACCTAACTTAATAGGTAAATTCCCAAAGGGTAGACCAAAATTAATAGGTAAATTCCCAAGCTTACGTTTTTATGTCTTTTAAGTTTACCCAACCCCAAACGCAATCCCATCGCTTACATATCGCAATAGCGCATAAAGGATAGAAAGAGGGAACTTGGCATAATCATGACATAAAGGTGTTGAAGCCACAAGTTCAACATGGTGGCATATGAAATGTACATATGTTCATATACTTGCATATTACATTTTTAGGCCTCAAAAGCATGCATAAAACCAAACTTAGCATATTGGTGATACATGGTGATAAATGACATGTAGAAATGGCCATAGGTTCGCATTTAGCCTTACATGCAAGTTATCATAAGAGATATGATAACTTATATGTTGCCAAAATGCAACCTTTAGCATAAAGCTTGAAGCTTTATGTCCATATACTCAAGATAAGCTTGCATAACATGATAACATGAACAAAATGATCATCCCAAACTTACATAACATACTTGCATATCATATGACGAACTTGCATATCAAACTTGCATAACATAACATGATACACTTGCATATCATAACATGGCAAACTTGCATAACATAACATGATAAACTTGTATATCATAACATGGAAAATTTGCATAGCATAACATGGTAAACTTGCATATCATAACATGGCATACTTGCATAACATAACTTGGTAAACTTGCATATCATAACATGACATACTTGCATAACATAACATGATAAACTTGCATATCATAACATGGCAAACTTGCATAGCATAACATGGTAAACTTGCATATCATAACATGGCATACTTGCATAACATAACTTGGTAAACTTGCATATCATAATGGCCAACCAAACTTGCATCATTCATTTAACTTTAGAGTTTAAATATGAAAGTAGAATAGGGCTTACAATGCTTATGAAGACACAAAAATATGACAAAGCCCTTATGCAATCAAATAGACCCAAAATGCAAGCTCTAATAGAAAAACCCTTGAGCCAAAATGATCAAAACCCTTGCTTTATGATGTAAATATGGAAACTTGACTTGAATGCAAGCTAATGACACTCATACAAGCTTGAAAACACTTGTATGCATGGAAAATCTCTCATAGAATTTTATTTAGGAATTTTATGAAGAGAGTGGAGGCCATGAGAGGATTGATTTTTCCATAGTTTAGTTGTATGAATGAATAATGATGATTTAGGGTTAGGTTAGGGCCTTATTTATAGAGATTAGGACTAGTTCTAGCCTTAGGATTAAACCCTAGTTCCAATCTCAGCCCTCAAAACCGAATCTGGCCCCCAAACTCAACACAAACCCAAAATGGTGCAACAGGCAAAACTGCCCGACTGGACCAAGTCGACAGCCAAGTCGACAGGGCTGTCGACTTGGGTCAACCAAGTCGACTCCCAAGTCGACAGGGCTGTCGACTTGGGTGCTCTGGCGGGAATTTTCCCGCCTGACTCAATCTGACCTAATTTTCCAAATTCAAACTTGAATTTGAAATCTGTTTTTACTTTGAAATTTTCTGAAAACTTCGTTGGGCCTTAATCGGGTCATACCGACTCCGATTTTCGAAAACTCGGACTCTATTTCGCGTATTTTTCCGAGACGAACGCAATGGCATAGCCCGTTTCCCTTGATTCAGATTTTAGAATTAAATTCTGCCTCGATTTATGTTATAACAGGTTATTGAAAATACGGGTTGTTACAAAAAGCTACTTTCACTAGCAACTTTCACCTACTTTATAGTAGAGACTGTCTAGTGTAAGTTGCACTACACAGTCTGCTTCAAAGAGACTGAAAGTTGCAAGTGAAAGCAACTTTTTCCATAGGTTAAGTGAAGCAGCATTTGATATTTGGATAAAACTAATAAGCATGGATACCTGATCCTACATGTGAGCTAAAATGCATCCACCTGGTGGATCACCCAATAATTTCTTAACCAAAAAGTCAAGTATGTGTGTCATCTAAAGATGATGATTAGATATCTTTAGACATTAGAGAAGGTATATATAATTTTACATTTAACTCTACGTAGTATCTTACATAAGAATTGAATGGACATGTTGTGTGCACATGTACGATTCCTTGCTAAAACCATATTCATATGTATTGTGTGCATATATCAGTTTGATTTTACTCTTACACTTGCATATGTATTATGTCCTATGTATTGTGCGTAGCTAAAAATTTGGACCTTAAAATGCTGGTTATGCCCATGATTATTACTCTTTGATCAACAAGAGTGCATTATTTTGTAGTGGTTGTATAGATCCCTTTATCATCAGGTATTCATTCAGTAAAACTCTCGTAGTAGAGATTTAATGGTATTTAAGCACAACATGTATATTACGAACTAAATTGCTATCCACCATGTTGAATTTAGGTTGTCTAGATCAAAGCAATACATTAAGATTTACCAAGCCTTGTAAATTATGGGACAATTAACAAAGGTACTACATGTTTGAGTTTTGTGTGTCAATGAAAACATCATTGCTGATTTTCAATGAAAACAAAGGTACTACCGTTATACCTTTTGTAACTGATATTTGGCACTAATTAAGTACATGCCCTTTGATATATTTTGTTAAACATCATTGCTGATTTTTTTTCTAGATATAAACTATTTGTTTCTAGAGATTCATGAAATATACATCTCATTTTCCAAATATACATCCACAAAACCTAATAAATTGCAGTAGACATAAAGTGATATGTGAAATTTGACATGATATCATCTTGAATATTCCTTTGGTTTATTTGTTCCTTTTTGTGTGTATAGGAGGATGTTCTCTATGCTAGGGTACGAACTACTGGTGTTGCAGAGATTCAGTTCAGGTGATTCTTCTTTTGGGTTTGCATATCTGATGACTATCAAATTTTCACTCCTGTCTATAGTTAATTTCATTTAAAAGCCTATGGTCGTAGCCAAACCAGTTTACAATGTGTATTCATTCATCTTTGAGGCATATATATTGATCGACTACACAAACACATGGATAACTATTTTAGTTTCTCTGTATTAAACACATGGCTGTGTATTTTAGTTTCTATGTACACAAACACACTAATTGACTAGTACAAAAATAGAAAACTTGTTTTCGAATGAAATGTTATTTTAGTTTCTTTGAATTCATGTTTGCATCTCAGTCACAGTGACTTACAATGTCGATCTCCTGTCCGGTGAAGTACTTATAACTTGTATAATGAATTTATATGCAGTCATGTTGGGGAAAATGGAAAAAGTGGGGAGGTGTATTGGCAATACGATGTTGGAACCATTCAATGACAAAAGCTATTACGATTTTTGCATTCTTTAAATGCGAGGGCCATTTAAATTGCAGCTCCTGAAATCGATGGATATTTTTGTAGTGAACTTCTTTACTTGTGTGCGTTTGTTGTAGCTTGTGTTTTATGTGAAACAAACTACTATTATATATGTTTGGTATTATATTTGTACTTGCATGGATGATATATAGTGTAATATTATTGGTTTTACTCATGTATCCATTTTAGCTAGTTGTAAATTTTTTGTAGCCTGTGTTGTATGTGAAACAGACTGCTATAGTTGTAATTTTTTTTTTAAAAAAAATAACTATGGCTAAAGGCCTTATCTATTTAAGAATCAGGCAATGATTAAAGTTGTATCTTTTTGACAGTTAAATACGGCTTAAGGCCGTATCAAATGTTTAAAGACGCGAAAATTTGATATGGCCCATAGCGCTTCCTAATCACATTAGATACGACCCAAAGCACTGCCTAATTTGCATATATGGTGTAGTGATACTACCTGTAAAACATTGGTTGTATCCCTTAGTAATTATACTATACGTGAACGACCATAAGACCCACTTTCCTCTTCTAATTGAGATTGTCAACTCATATAACACAACCGAGTGTTTTATATTATTTTTAAGATGGATGCCACTTCTATTTTTTTCTTCAAAATGAATGAAAGCCATTATAATTCTCCTATCTCAATAGACGTATCCTCTATGTCTTTTGAAAAGCTATTTGTGAACGAGCTTAAATTTTTAAATGATGAATTGAGAGCAAACCTCGAAGATAACCTTAATCCTATATCAAAAGAAGATATAATGGTTAAACGTTTAAGTGTATGAGATTATGGTAATTTTCTTCTACATGACATGAATCATTGTCATGATAAACTTCTCATAGGAAAGATTTTGATTTCTGAATTCATTGACATGCCCGTTATACTTCTAAAATCAGATATGAAGCAATCATGCATCATTTTTGTCAGAGGCAAGTTTGGAGGGAAAAAGATACATGATTTTTCATAAAACATTCATCATCTTCGTAGATCTCATTTTGCAAATGATTGGCACTCGCATATAGTTGTTGAACTGCATTTCATTTTACAAATCATTTTGCATCTCATTCACCTTTGGGTACTATCTTTCAAATTCAGGAAACGTGTTACAATGTGGACACTATTTTGATCAAGTGTAGGGAGGGGGGGGGGGAGTCTGCGTTGCATCCTTTTTATTTTTCTTTAATTTTTTTCCCTTTTTAATTTTCGTGCATTTAGATATGACCATCATGCATTTTAGGTCATAGTAACACGCCATTTTTTTTTGGAAATACGACTCATTTTAGTTTGGTACAACGAAGCAAGTTTATAACTTTTTTGATCAGTTGATAGTAATTTCTTTTCTCTCAACTAAGATCGAATAAGAAATATAATGAAAGGTTGAATTACGAGTGATAATAGTGTAACCGGTACATAAGAAGATTCTTAAGTGATGGCCATGAAGTCTATTCTAAATTGTAGTCTTTGTTTAATGAGTGGAGGACTTAAAGTATATGTATTGGCTTTTTGAATCTTTAAAACTAAGTTGTGTTAAACTAAAATTGCATAACTCTCTTTTCTTCTTATATTCAATAATAATAGTAATCCAAGGGTATCCAATATTGCTTGTAAATTTAGCGTTGTGCAAACCCGCCAAGCTCTTTTCCAACTCTCAAGTCAGCCTGCAAGGCAATGCATGAGTGGTATATCTTGGTCTCATTTTATGAGTTGGACACCTAAGGATTACCGACATCTTATTGAAAAAGTCAGCATCAGTCTGCACAATGCGCCAAGCTTTGTCCCAAACTCTCACGTCAGTCCACGAGGTAGTGCATGAGTGGTATACCTTGGTCTTTTAAGTTAGGTGTGTGTAATTAATTATAAATCTTCATTTTTATAGAGATAGAGAATAAGCAATGATTCCCAAACACTACTTAACCTTTTTGATTTGACTAGTCATACACAAGGAAATAAAAATATCACTTTGCAAACTGCGACAGGCAAACTAAGAATTTATTTCATGACTACACTATTTTATCAACCGAATCAACTGACCAAACTAGAATTGAACGTATGAAAACTTGAATTATGTAGAAAATTGTGATGAGTTGAGGAACTAAATTTTTTTATAGATTGATTTCAAATTGTATATTACTATGTTGCAACTTTTCTAAAACAAGTCGTGTTTTCATTTTTGTTTTCATTTGCATATGTCTGTTACATTCATGTAGTTTTATTAGAACCATAGCATACTGCATTCGGATTTTGTGGTTGGTATCCCCTGAAAACCCTCACGAGACACCACTCGTCCTACTAGGGCACCCAGAGGTTTAACGGCTTGTTCATACGCTCAATGCAACCGCATTTCCTATGAAAGTGTGACCTACCTAGTTTAGTTTTTCATTTATATTTTACTCGTGGACGAGTAACAGATACGTGTGGGGGTGTTTGATTAACATGTATAAGTGTTTATTTTTACGATCATATCTTATTTTTATTGTAAATAAATAAATATTGCTTTGGGTATTTTTCGTGTGTTTCCACAGGTTGTTCAATAAATGTCTCCTTCATTCAATTAAAGACCAATTGCTAAGAAAAAGCTACTTTACTATATCAACACTATCTCAATTGCAAAATATGTTGTAGCTCATTGGTAAAGAACTGAGAATTTGTGTAGAGTGACATGAGTTCGATCCTTGTCAAGCCCTATTTTTGCTGAAGAAAGGGACATCGATATATACACACTACCTCCTTTGCTCTGAAGAACGTATGGACTAGTGGTATATTATATGTATGTATTCATATGTGTATATATATATATATATATGTATAATATATGCATTAATAAAGATATGAAGAGCTGGGCATATTCTTCTCAAAGAAATCAAAGGAAATCATTTATATTCACTTGCCTTGTAGAGAAGAATTGATAGGGTCATCAACAAATTAGAATCTAATCATATCTTTTGCCTTTGTAAAGAAAATATTTCCATAGATTTTTCTTAAGCCCAATATTCACATAGATATGAGACAACATCCCCTATAAATACCCATGTATTCGCATTGTAAGCTTTTATCCAAGAATTGAGAGTTTTTCTTTTTTATTCTATACTACTCTTGGGTCTAGTAAATTTGTATTGTCTATTCAATTAGATTTGGTAGAGCACAATTTACTATTGCAATTTACTTTTCTCATTAGTGATAGACCGTCTAATTAGGTTCAACGGTAATCCTGATTTTTGTTTCCTGTTTATTTATTTTTCTGCATTTTTATTTTCAAGCAACTTGTGCCGTCTATACAATTAGATTTGGTAGAGCACAACTTGTCTTCGCAATTTTAATTTTCATTAGTGATTGACCGTTTAATTAGTTTCAACGATAATCCTAATTTTTATTTCTGCTATTTATTTCTTTTTTGCAGTTTTTATTTAAGTATTCTGTTTATTTTTCTATCATTGAATTTATTATAGATCTGATTATATTTGAATATGTAGTGAATTCAATTGTAGTTTTAATTTGTTTTCATTGATAATTGTAATTTGGTTGTCGGTTCAATTAGATTTGTTCTGAACCAATTTGCAATTTCAATTTTTATTTCAATCAAATCCTCTAAATTCGTCTAACTCGCCCACGAAATTATATAAATAATAAATCATAATTTTCCTCCCGGTGTTCGAACTGCATACTACACACATGTGCGCTTGCAGTAATGTATAATAAATTTGCGCTTTTTTAGTCCATAGTAAAGGGGAAAACATGACCATTGTAGAAAACTTATATATATATATATATATTCACATGAGCATTAAATATATCAAATTTGTAGTAATATTTGGGAGTTACAATAATTAGATTAGAACTCAAATGAGACTGATATAAATGGCATTTATGGGATAATAAATGCCTTAGGAATATATGACTATTAGTGACATAAATGGCAGATTGTCTGGATAATAGAAATAAATGAAATTGAAAGGGGAATTAATAGGGATTGACTGGTGTAGTAAATGCTAATCCAATAAGGAAATTAATGATTAAACATCCTATGATAAGAAGTTATAGGTTTTCCTTATTTTTTCCTAGTTAATCTATAATTAATATAATTAAGAATGAGGATTGGACTTAGTAGGTTAATGATGAGAGACCAGTTGTCTTATTTGAGAGAAGTCTGCATTTTTCAATAGTCAGATATACGTACAACTAATGTGAGATATCATTAACTACAGGAACCCATGACAATATTTAATTGCGTAGAGAGGATCATTTCCTAAAATGAGGTTTATTTCCAGTGTGAGGTATTAAGTGGTAGTAGGACCCGCCTCCCGCTCAAAAGAGCAAAATAATTTATAAGCGTAAGTCTGCTTCGGTATAGAGGTATTAAGTAGTTAGATCCACCCTTAAAAGGGTATTAAATGATCGCGTAGCTCGCCTCCCCATAAATAAGAAGTACTAGATGAATATTGGGTACGAGTTGGGTAATTATCGCGTAGGTTCACTTCCTCTACGTAGTAAGTGAGAAAGGTGAGAGTCCGCTTTGGGATTATGTACTGAATGATAGTCAAGAGGGTACCATGGGTCTGCCAATCTTGCGAGAAGTATTAAGTGGCTAGGGAATTATCTAATAAGGTCGGCTATATGGTAACATGGGAGTCCGCCATGAGGGTCTTAAACTCTTACCTAAATATAATATTAAGTGGTTGGTTACTATCTCTCATTTTATGTGGTTTTTTTTGGGTATTTGCATGAATGGCAGAAGCCTTAAATTAGTAGGACTTAGTAGCTAGCGTTCTCTAATTTATATTAGTGCAAAGTATACCACTGAGAAAGTGTTAAGTGATCGATAGGTCCACCTTGGGTCTTAAGTGATCGAAAGGATCCACCCTTATCTTATACTGATAATAAGGTGTTTAGCGTCTATACAGAAATAATAACCTCATTATGGAATAACGAATAGATCGGAGCTCGCCTCTTAGTCTTTGTTAAATAGTTGAGTGGTGGTTTAAAGGCTTCATACTTATGCGTAAAAGTTATGTCTCAGTGTTGCAATGTCGTTACCGTTTGGGGATGCTACCTTGGGCATTGGTAGTTTGTTGTCGTGTGTAAATCTTTACAAGGTTAGATTAGAATTACTATCCTTGTTAGACATATGTTTTGGTTCTGACCAAATGGGATACATTAGTGTATTGTAGATAATGTTATACATTTTCTACTCACTAGGACTTGTTGTTCTGACCCCCTCATCATAACAACTTTCGGTTAGTTTAGGAAAGGAAGGGCTTAGCAGGTGTTCGGTTTGGTTTTCGATTATCTTTCTCTCATGCTCGTTATCGATGTGGCGATATGCTTTAAGGTAGTCGTCTTAGTCGGTATTAGTTATCTTATTTTGTGTTCGTTGTGAGTTAATTTTATTTTACTTTGATTACATGCATGCTCATTATTTGCAGGTACCAAATTTATACTCTTCATGCATGGATGGGTTTGAGTATCGATTTTTGTCGTAATTCGGACTTAGAAAAGTGTGGGGTGTTACATTTGGTATTAGAACTTAGGTTTATACGACCAGAGGAATTAATAAATTAGGATTAGTAGGAGAACGTATTCGAATTTCTTTTTCTTTCGTCTTTCTTACTTGGCTCAAAATTATTTTGATGACGAGGTAATCATGGGCCTATGTAATTAAGATAGGTATTAAAAGACTAGGGGATAGGGGTATTTTGAGTTTGAGTATTTGGCCAACCCCGATTTACCCCACAGTGTGTTTGACGATTTTGTTTTGGAAGAGCAAGAGGACGGAATATGGTGAATCCCATGGATTTGAGTTTGGTGATTGGACGAAAAGCTAGCTATAGCTGAGATAGTCGTGATTTTTTTTGGTTTCGTTGGGAGTTCCAGTCAACGACCTTATTTGTCTTGAAACAGGAAATTCACGTTAATGTGTCGTTATAGTCCAGATATTCTTTTGATAGAATTAATCATTTAAATCCTTAGTCCTATGTTCAGAGAGATTTCAGTTTTTAGAACTGTTTTGAAAATAAAAAATGGGTTTCATAAATTTTAAACTATGGTTTTCAAGATTTTTTTTGTAAGTAAAGATTTGAGTAAATAAAATAAATCTTAGAAATTTAAATCTAACCATGTTTTGGATCGTTGAGTTTTTTGTAATTTTATTAAGTAATTTATTTTGGAAAAAAGAAGGAACTTGAAAATAACTAGGAATAAGATGCGAAATTCAAAAACTATAATTTCCCGCTCCTTGTGATTTTTAAGATTACTCTTTCCAAATATTTTGGATGACTTATAGAAGTTATCACAAATAACATTTTTAGAGATTTAAAAATCTCGATAATTCTAAACATGAAAAGGTTGTTCCAGTCAGTAGGATAAACTGGAATATAAAATTTAAGTATATATACTTTGAGACCCTCAGTTAAAAATGAAAATTTATTATTGAAAAGTTTCAAAAAGTTTCTCTCAGAAAAGGCTAAGGAATTTTTTATTCATCTTGGGGTATTTTATTTTGTAATTCGTTCGTGTCATTTGTTAGCTAGGCAAGGGGAAAATCCATTTTAATTTTATTACAGATTTCTAGCTGAATGTTTATTTGTTTCGTAAATTCATTCATGTGTGGTCATAACCTTTTGTTATGACAACTTTCAATCTTTTAAGATGATTTAGAGTTTGACTGCAGTCTATGATACTGTCGTGATGATGACAAGTATTTTTCGGATTTGTGTCAAATCTTAAGAGATGACGCAGGGCGATTAATATTTTAATCCGACCCTAATAAGGTCAAGGTTCAACATTTTTCGAAATCCTACTTAGCAGTTAACCATTTATAATTATACCTAGAGTGGTCACCTAGTCGATGAGTTTTGGTACAAGTTGAACCTAGTATTCAACTATAAAAGTCATATCCAAATTTCCCTTCTTAAATCTCTTTCATTCGTCCTTCCTTTCTCATCTAGAAAACCATATCTTTATTCTTTTTTTGTTGCCTCATCTTCTCCTTTTTCACGCTAGTTTGCGCATCAGATCTTGCCTGATTAGTAGTCTAAGATTTTGAGCTCAATTTCTTCTCTCCGATCATTTCTTAGCCCATAATTCCTATTTGCAGTATATGATCTTTCTCATGTCATTTCAGTCCCATTTTTAGGGAGAGAGAGACCATTTGGTTGGATCAGATTGAGCATAAGGTTTCATCGCTTTAGATTTAACAGAATTAGTCATAATAGTTGGACTTGCACCGGTCCTTTTCTTCGAAGTTTCAAGTAGGGTCGATGTTTGTGCTACTTCCATCTTTGCCATATCTTGTTAGAATAGATTTGATGAAAATAATCGTAGATGAAGATTGAGCAATCTTTGGTTGGTCTTATGAAGGAGGATCTCTGTAACGACCCAACTTTCCAACACCTCGGAAGTTGTATCATTATATAAGAATAAAAGATAGATAGAAGATAAACTATAGAAAACTTCAGAATCTCACAGCGGAACTTGATTTTAACATAACAACCCAAAATATTACATATCATCAGTCAAGTACATTAGGGTACTTTATACATAGGGATACATCAAAAGTCAAGCACATTAGAGTACCGCTTACATAGGGATACATGTCATCATGATTACATAATTATCATTCATGATACCAACTTCTAGAACAACAATACATAATACCATAAGTGGACTAACATTTAGATAATTATACATAACATAAGATAGATAAGCAAACATTTTAGATCCTACCCTCCTGCTACTCCCAAGTTACATAAAAACCTGGATCACTTGTCTATTCATAACAAGTGTTATGAATACCCAAGAGTTTAAAGGAAAACACAGAAAAATAAACTCTGGGTCAGTTGGGGACTGATGTGAGTAAACGATTTATAAAACAAGTTTAAATAAATCCAAAATGATTCATAAGACCACGCCGTAAATACGGAACGGGTTTTTACCTTATGAAAATCTAAACAATCTGTATAATTAAAACAGATAGTATGATAGTGTCTAGGGTTCTCACAAATATTTCATAATCTAGTAAAATGCTTTCATCTCACACTTTACTATATAGTATACAAACAAAACCGTTAAACGCGTATGGTTAATGGATTCCCAACTATGACAAGGTATGAAATCACCCTTCGACAGTGTACCTCTAGATATGAATACAATGGGTTCAACAAGAACTTCTTACAACCCGGCCACACATGACCGACCACTCATTTCTCTTGAGTGTATCGAATGTATATCACCAATGGTTGTGTACGGCAACCATTTCCCGAGTAGGGACAGAATCGACAGAATAAGAAACAAGGAAATATCTCTAGATAGGTGATGATACATCCTAATGGGAGCTAACCACATACCCATGCCGCCTGCCCGATTTTTGTCAATTCCGGTTGTGAGGCTTGAGGCTAAACTTGCCTTTTTTCAAACACGGTAATCTTCTTTGAATGTCACATTGTCAAAACTCGCCAATCTCTAATTGACCTTTCCAAAAATATAGTACAAGTATAAATCAAGAAGAACGAGTTCTTCTGCCACTACGTACATACGTTTGGAAAGATCAACGTACGGGATTAGTTAGAATTACTTTGTCAGACATTCGTCTTTACAAGTTGTCCTGGGATTGGACACACCGAAGGTATTATTATCTAAATCCATCTTCGGTAATTTCTACCTAGGATCTACAGAAAAATCCTTGCATTTCATCGTCTTCGATAATTAATGATTTGCGATGTAAAATCTGAATCAAAGTGGAACACCGTTCCAGACTCTTCGAACAATTGACGTTAATATATTTTAGGGACAAGTGCTTCTTAAAGGGGTCAGTTTGAAGTACATAATTAATCCACTTTTATTTACAAATGATTTGATTCTTTAAATCATTTTAAATACGATTTCTGACTTAAGTTGACAAAACTGTGTTTCAATGTTTATTCAAAACGTTTGAATGTTCATATTGACAAAACCCTTTTCTCTTAATCCACTTTCTTTTATTTATCGTTGACTTGATCCAAATAAATAAACAACTTCCTTATTTTAGATTTAATGAATTACACATCGATTTCTATTTAAAAATGTCCGACGATAAGTTATATAAATTATCCCAAATTCATATAATTAATTTAAGTCGCATTTATTTAATTATTTAATTTATATATAAATAAACTAATTAAATAAATTCCAGAAATAAATTTCCTAACCTTTTTATAATTTAAAAAGTTCGACTTCTCGGATCAGCTCAAAACCACGTGATCTGCCTAGGCAAATTGCTCATTTTTGTGTGATCTGGCAAAGTACCAGATTCAGCAGTCTGGCACAGTGCCAGACCCTTCAAAACATAGTGATCCACCGTGTGGATCACTACCAAAACTAGTGCCCGAACTGGAAGTGGTACTACCATTTTTACTAAACTACCAGCCCCTTAGTCATCATGTTCCACGCCCAAAATCCCTTGCCACCCCCATGTTTTTCAATCCTTGCTAAAGTACTAAGTGGTACTTCACATTTTCCAGACCTGTCTGTTAAAACCTAATCAAGAAAAATCTTCCCCAGCCCACGCCTCAGGCCAGCGTACCCCAGACGCCTCCGTCCATCTCTGGTCCCTGACCAGACGCGCCAAGCGCCACCAGTGCGGTGGTCCCTCTAGCCGTAGGCGAGGTGCAGCTTCGACTCAAAGCCGAGACAGCCTATACGCCCAAAAACCCTTCCTCACTCGATTTTTCTTCGATCAATGAAACTCCACTTACCCAACGCCTCAGGCCTTTAGGACCCCGGCGCTTCCAGTCGTGCCTTGCCCCTGACCAGCAGCGTCATTCGCCACTGGTGCGGCGGCCTCCCTCATCGTAGGCGAGGCGCGGTTCACGGTTGAACTCGAGACAGCCAGCTCGAGTATAAACATCCAAAACCCCTTCAAACACTCAATCTGCACGTTACAAAATCCTGTTGATATTTTCCTAGTATTCTAGGATCTGTTACGCCTCTATACACTTATTCGTTTGAATTAAAATGATGTATAACATCCGTACTTAGCATATTTCTATATTTCAACCAAACCAGAATTTCTCTTGATCCACAACTCTAAAAATCATGATCTTTGTTTCTAAAATCATGTTTTCGTATGGTGCTCGGGTTCTATACCCTGAGATTCGAAATTATGGAGGTTGGTTTTCATGTTTTGAAAGCTTGTTGACAGTACAGGCGGGTTTCAAGTATGTTATAAGCCATAGCAACATATACTTCTGCTTGTGCCTATGTATACATATAAATGAACTTGTATGTGCAGAAACTAGGCCTTGATTTACTTCTTCAATCCAAACTGGTCATCACATACGAAAACAGTCCAACAGTGTACATATACATATGTGTTTATAGCAGTAAAATAACCCAAGCAAAACACAACATTTTCTATCACTTGCATGTAAAAATATACAAGTAGAAAGTGAGGTTTACTCACTTTGAAATTCTGGTTTGCTGGTTTTATATATCCTCTGTTTTCCTTTTTCTCTATCTCGGTTAGCAGGTGGAAAAAAAGTGTGGGTATGGTAGCTTATATATAGGCTAAAACAAAGTATAAACTAATGTTTTCTATTATCCTTTAAAATAGGAAAATCCATATTTCTTTGAACAAATATACATGCGCAGGTTCACAACAGAAAGAATGTTCTGATAGCTTAGTTTAGTTTGTCATCATATGCTAAAAATCTTGATGGAAGGAGGGTGTCCACTTGCTTGTTTAAGTTATGACAAAACTCATTTAATGCTTGTAGTCCTTTAATCTAAAGAATGTATAAATTTCCTTTTACTCTCACGGCTAGAAACAAACATCTTAGATATGCTAGGTTGAGAAAATTTCACCACTTAAAACAATTAAAACTCAAATCAAAAAGTGGCCAAATCCAAGTACATCTTTCATTTAGTGCCTGCTGCGCAAACCTCTTTGATCATGGCAAAAAAATATCTAATACTCAAGTGTTTAATTCTCTAACAATTAGTCACTTCCATCCTATGTACTTCAGCCTTAGCCATAAAGTATTCATCCACTTGACTGGGCTTTGCTTCATCTGAGATGGTGATCATTCCTTGCACACAACATGGCTGCAATTTGGCCTTAAAAAGTTAAAGTATTTAACCAATTTTGAGCTAGGAAAAATCAAGTGTTATGCGTATTTATTTTTTCCACCTGGCTCACTTGTTTTGCCGTATGTTCCTTGCGCAACATGCTTGTATCACATCATTTAAATGTCAAGTTATCACTAACTTAATATTTTGATATCATTTGTATTGTTGCCTTGTTCTTCTCTTATTTTTCTTGCGCAAGAGAATGGCTTTAATTAAAGTCTTGAATTCGATTAAATAAACTAAGTCTAACTAGCTTAGTGTATGTGCTAGTTTATGCCGAAGTTATCTTGTTCATTTGCTTTTTAATTTGTTTTCTCAAAACACATTATTTTTCTAGTAAAGGTTTAGCTACGCTTTTCTACGGTGATCTAGTAACGCTTTGCTACAGTGTTTGAGTAGTGCTGTTGTTACTAAGTTTAGCTATTCTTGTGTTATTTAGTTTTAGCTGCGCTTTTGATCTTAGTAAAGAAATCTTTACTCACATTTCTGGCTTTGTAAATGAATTATCCTTTATCGATAAGTTTAGTTATCGATGTTTTGTTCATTTTAAATTTTTACACATTTTTTTTTCGTTCAGAAATTCCCGGGTCATTACAATCTCAATGAGAATTTTGAGGCATCCATGTTGTATGAGGTCTTAAATGGTCCTTGACTTGATCGGCTTTGGATATTTTGTAGCAGATCTCTTTTTCCTAAATGTTGATTTTTGAGTTTGGAAATCTATGTTCGAACTGCCTATATAAACGCTTGATTCATTTAGCTCGTTATTCCAAAGATGAGAAGCTACGACTAGATTTTTCTTATAATACGGGAATCAATATTTTCTTTGATCGATGGCGTAATCGTCATTTAGTACCGCATCATATTTGATTCACCTTATTGTACTTGTGTGTTGTTTCATGGAGTTTCTTTCTGTATTTTCATTTGTCCATCTCTATCTTTAGACAACGTTAGGTTATTCTCTGTGAAAAGCAGTTTTGAGATGGATTTCTTCTATCATCGCTCTTAGAAGAGATGGTGGTGTGGAAACCTCCAACAACACCAGTTTTGTCAACAACACGGGATTGAGCATTTTGCTACCATGACATTGCTAGTCAAAGGTCAAGGGAATGGTTTGAGCTCTAGCTATGGAGTAAGATGTTTCATTGTTATGGAAATGTTTTGGAATTTCGATGTTGTTGTCATTGTTCCTTTCTCTTTCAGCATTGGTTTCTTGTCTTTATACTAGTTTGTGCTTGTAACTGTTTGTGTTGTTTCTGCAAATTGCATGACAATGTAATGGGATTTCATGTGTGTTTGTCTTTCACGCTTCGTTGTATTTGAATTAGAAATGAATCTCATTTTCTTATCTAACTAACAATTGTTTTAGAGCTAGAAAGAATATATATCTATAGTGGATAAATTTTAGCGAAGGACAAGTTTGCGTGTTGTTTCGTCATAGGTATATTTATTATTTGTCGCATGTTCATTTTAGAGCTAAAATTTATTTTTGGTTTTTGTGTGTGGATTCGGTTTTCGCAATTTTCCTCGTGACCAACTTCCTTCCATGCCAACATCTGACTTGAATCGTTTTAGTTTCCACAAGATATTTTATTTTTAAACTTTTTGCAAATGTTATTTGAAAACAAAATTAAACATTAAAAAGTTTATATTTTTCTGATTTACTTTCTTTTAATTCGATTTATATAAAAAAAATGGATTTGGGTACAATAGTTTACACAAGTTTAAACATTTGTTTTGTATAAAAATAGATGGTTTAAATGTCGTAAAGTGCATGTCACTAAAATTTTGTTTTTATGAAAATCTGATAAGGAAAGTAGAACGGTATCAAAAAAGGAATTTCAAAATTTTACATAAGAAATTTTAAAGTGGAAATTTAATTTTATGGAAAATTTCGAATTTTATAGTCACATGTAAAGCGTAAGAAAGATTTTAGATGGTTTGTTTGTGCGTTTTAGCTGCATTAAGGACGACAATGCGTAAAGATATTAACGATAATAAGGGAAAGATTGTATTAGCCATGGAAACGTTGTTTCCATATCTTGTCGACGATGCGCATGAGTTATTAATTAACTTGTTTTACGTTTTAGAGCTTATCTTAAGCATCCTTTGCAGTCTACAGTTGGAAATTGTCAGAGTTTTTAGGGGGCTATTGAGGTAAAATTCTACTGTACGACGGGAATTGGAACATTTATAAGCGAAAGGAACGTTGAATTTCTCCGCTTTGATCTCCTTTTTTCGGCTTAGAAGAAATTAATTGTAAATAGTTTAGATGCATTGACGTGTTGGATGGTAGGGGTTGGATGCAAAATTGGCTGCTTTACACTTGTATTCGCAGTCGTGTGAGGGTTATGGATGAAAATGTTTTCAAAAAATTGCATTCATATAGAACTACTAGTATATGTTAGGATATTTGTTAGCTGTATTCACTACAAGAAAATTGATTTTTTGTTGCAAAAATTGGTGGTGTTTATTCTGAATGCAAGCAAAAGCATTTTCAGTACCAATGTAAGCATGACAAAAAATATTTCACATTCCCGCCTCTTCATAAACATAAGTCCGCATGTCCAAAGTAAACGTAACCGACCTATTCTCTATTCCTCTCCCCTCATATTTAAAATCTTTTAATCCTCATTCCCTTTTCGTCCTTTTTCCGTAAAAAATCCTATCTTCTAACCACTATTAATCTATCACTTACTATTTCTCAATTCAATACGATTTCATAAAGACGATCTCATTCAACATTCGTATGGATACCAGTAGAGGCGGTGCATCTCAACGACGCTACAAAGCGATTTGATTCAATTCCAAATCATATTCAAGTTTGTGAAATCACTAAATCTAGAAAGGTATAAACTCAATTTATCTAATTTTGTTTGGATCCCGTTTAGAGTTTTGAACAATTAAAATCGGTTGCGTATTGATTTCTGTAACCATAAACCAAAACAGTTGATTTCTACAAACAATGTTTATCTGGGTTTTAAGTTACTTTTGAACTATGGGTTTTGACATCATATCAGATTAAATTTATATGTTTATGACCCCGCGTATGCTTCAAATTTCGATCTAGATATACATATAAATGTTCCATAATAGTATGTATGAAAGCAAATGGTGTTTATACTTGTTATAATATCTTCCATGTTGTTTGCATCTGAATTGAATGAGTTTTGAACCAGTTTTGTATATATATGTTGATTGCCTGAATTATATGGATTGGAATTTAATCTGGACATTGATTTTAAATGTTAACATGTTCATTTAAATTGTTTGATTGAGTACTTGCAGCAAACATATTACACTGATATATATATATATATATATATATATATATATATATAGGAACCTTGCAATGCATGAATTATATATATATATATATATATATATATATATATATATGAGTTTCACAGTATATAAATTGCGCAACATATGACTTAAGCAGTATATGAATTTTGCAATATGTGAGATTATGCAAGTATATCATAATGTGTTTATGTATGTTAATTTATTTTACTTTATTCCATCTGATTTGCATATATAGGAGTATACTTGAATACTGAGATTGTGCAGCTAAAAGAGTGTCACTTTATAATTATTAATACATGCATACCTTGTGTTTTACATTAGGATATGCAAATGAGAATACATACATACTTACATAGTGCAGGTGATACTATGTTTTGTATGTGTGAATCATGAGTGCATATGTTTATGAGGGATATATTTATCAAGTATGCATTTATTCCTAAATGTATATATCAGTGTGTGCAAACATTTCGGTACTAAAGCAAGTTAATTTTTTTGGCCAAGAGGTCTAACATTTCGAGATCGATTTAACTTGGGAATTACTAAATTAAGTGACTACATTCAACACTAACATGGTAGGATCTCCTATCAAAGTTCATTGTTAGTGTATAGCAGTGCTGTCAGGAGGTACACTGCATATCCATGTCGGCAGATGTTTAGTATTTTTAGGATACTACGACTTATTTCCATGAAAATGGAACATTCATGTGTTGTTAAGAAACAAATCACGAGTTCTATGCGTATATATGGAGGTAAGGGAGGTATTGACCTAGCTTTCTGTGGTCTGGTTGAGGAAAAAGTTCGAAACAAGTAAAACTTTAAAATAAAGTTTTCATTCATTAAAGAGCTTTGAAATTTTGTAACTTAAGTTCCAAAGATCAATAAGTTTCAACGGATCAATTTAGTAACTCTCAAGATAAGTCAAGGTTAGTTGGTTTGTTAACCAGAACAAATTATTAAATAGTAAGCGGTAAAAATATTCGTCCATATGATCAACTTTATCATTTCGACGTGTTTCCTTAACCAACCCACGAAATGCTTGTGTAGTACCTCTTTTATCTTCAGGTACATGCATATAACTCGTGATTTAGTACTTAATAAAACGTGAATGTTCCATCTTCATGGAATTTAGTCGTAGTATCTTAAAGTTACTGAATACCTCGTCAACATGGTTCTGGAATATACTTTCTGGCAGTACTACTTAACAGTGTTAGGGTCTTCAAAAGTTTATCTTGGTTGTGCCTTTTTTCCTACAGTGTTAAATGTTACATATCATAAAAATGTCGTACTTATCATAAAAATGTTCATACAAGCGTTGCATTAGTTAATAGTACAAGGATTGTATAACATATTTCATGCTTGTAACTATGTTATATAACTGATACATTTCATACAAAATTTCCCTGTAGGCTCGGGAGAAGCTTATGTTACATAGGGCAACTCAGTTTCTTCTTAATTGATCGCCCAAAGGGACGAAGACAATTTGTTTTAGGCTTATGTCCCATCAATATCAATAATCGAGATTGCAAAAAATTGTGTCAGGCCATCAGCGATCAAGTTGAACCTGAACCGTATTTGCAATCTCGATATTGATATTAATAAGGCCAGGGAAAAGTGAATTTATGTGGGAAACTGAACGGAGAAACAGGTTCAAAACATGCATACCTACTTTGCAATCAGAATGTGTTTATGTATGTTAATTTATTTTATTTTATCCCATCTGGTTTGCATGTATAGGAGTATACATGAATACTGAAATGTGCCATATATCTGTTGTGATTGAATATTTAAATCTGGGTTGTCCATATATGTATATACATGAAAGATTACTACTTTTAAATACAGCTAAATAATGATAGGCTAAAAGTGGCACTTTATAATTAATAATACCTACTTACCTTGTGTTTGACATTAGGATATGCAAATGGTATTTATTTTACTTTAATTATATGCTAGTTGCTTCTGGATATATAATTGGATACTTGTTATATAAAAACATTATCTGGGCATACTGATCCATTTAAAGTTTTCATATGAATGTTATGTTGTAAACATAATTGGATAAATATATGTTTAATGTAGGATTTCTGCATGCACATGTGTATATATAACATACAATGATTATAAGCACACAGACATACATAGTGCAGGTGATACTATGTTTTTTATGTGTGAAGCAAGAGCACATATCTTCATGAGGGGTGTATATATCAAGTGTGTGAACATTTCGAGATTTCTCAAAAATATGAGCAAGTTAATTTTGTGTCCAAGAGGTCTAATGTATTTGAGCTGACAATTAAATTGACTTTGAAGTTACTAAATTAAGTTAATTCGACTTGGGAGTTACTAAATTATGTGACTACATTCAATTTATCTTGGGAGTTACTAAATTAAGTGACTACATTCAATGGATTGACAATTAATTTGAAACGTAACACTAACATGGTAGGATCTCCTATCTAAGCTCATTATTAGTGTATAGTAGTGTTGTCATGAGGTATATTTCGGATCCATATCGGCAGGTGTTTAGTATTTTTAGGATACTACGACTTATTTACATGAAGGTGGAACACTCACGTGTTGTTAAGAAACGAATCACGAGTTCAATGCATATACGTGGAGGTAAGATAGGTATTGACCGAGCTTTCTGTGATCTGGTTGAAGAAACACTATGAAATGATGAAAACTATAAATAAAGTTTTCAGTTATTAAAGTGCTTCGAAATTTAGTAACCCAAGTTCCGAAGATCAATAAATTTCAACAAATCAATTTAGTAACTCCCAAGATAAATTGAGGTTAGTTGGTTTGTTAACCAGACCAAATTATAAAATAGTAAAGGGTAAAAATATTTGACCATATGGTCAACTCTATCATTTCGTAGTGTTTCCTCAACCAGCCCACAAAATGCTTGTTCAGTACCTCTCTTATCTCCTGGTACACACATATAACTCATGATCTAGTATTTAATAAACGAAGTGTTCTATCTTCATGGAATTTGGTCACAGTATCTTAAAGTTACTGAACACCTCATCGACATGGTTTTGGAATATACTTTCTGCCAGTACTACTTAACAATGTCAGGATTTTCAAAAGTTTATCTTGGTTGTGCCTTTTTGCCTACTTTGTTGAATGTTACATATCATAAAAATGTTGTACTTATAATAAAAATGTTCATACAAGCGTTACATTAGTTAACAGTACGAGGATTGTATAACATATGCTATGTTTAGTACTATATTGTTATATAATTGATACATATCATAAAAATTTCCCTGTAGGCTTAGAAGAAGCATTATGTTACATATGGCAACTCAGTTTCTTCTTGACTGATCGCCCAAAGGAGACGAAGACAATTTGTTTTAGGCTCTTTTCCCATCAATATTAATAATCGAGATTGCATAATTTATGTTCATCCATCAATGATCAAGTTGAACCGAAACCGTATTTGCAATCTCGATATTAATATTGATGAGGCTGGAGAAACCTGAATTGATGTGGAAAATTGAACAGAGAAACCCATCTTATTCTAATTATTTTATAAGTGGTTTATTTTTTATTTAACCTAGAGAGAAAGGTGGTGTTATAGAAGAAATGGTTATACCATACCAGGGGAGTTTGAGATCCAGTCTTACATTTGCTCCTCAGTATACTTAGTGCAACTTCCAAAATCTGGTGTTGCGATGGCACAAATACAAAATTTGGTGTTGCGGTAAGTACTTAGTATTTACCATTATGTTTATTTTTATCAGCTAAGCATTGATTTGTGGTAATATAATATCTATATTCCTACTGATTTTTCAGATGGCTGATTTCGATCCTTGTTCAGACAATTATGTTTCTGCTTATCTGAATATGCCTGCAGTTCAAAAGGCTTTCATGCAAACGTCACAAGTTTGTCATATCGCTCGGAACTCTACAGGCATGCCTATTACTTACGAAACTTCATCTATTTTGTTAAATTACCATTGTTATATATCTTAACGAATTTTGATTGCTTTTATATAGCTATGATTGCTTCTAGTGCTCTTGGATTTTCTATGAGACAAACTGAATTGGTATGATTTCTTCTTGGATTATATATGTTTGTAAGAACCTGGACCTTTGTTAGCGCATATCCTTTCTCTACTTTGGTCATCTTAAGGTTGTGTTATTCCTTAAATATCTTATTGCTGCATGATGGGACATTTTATCCTAAAACTAATCCAAAGTTACCACTGTTTAAATTGGTTTGCGTTCTATTATAATATAAGTGCGCACCAAATCAATTACTAGTACACCGTTTACTTTTTTTATATTTTTTGGTGATTGGTCCTGTTAAAAATATTTGACCTACAACTTAAAAATGTTTTTCATGTATGTGTGTACTTTATCCATTTGTGGATACCAAGAAACATGGCTAAGTTCACCATTTCGATGGAAGTAAGTTCTCATATAAACAATTGGTAGCCTATGCTTAATCTGATGCTCATTTTGTTGTATACAGTTTAACTAATAGGTCATTTAAAATGTCCCTGTGTTAGATACTGTTGATCTAAGAACTGCTGTGGAAAGTACTTCCGGATCTATAGCCTTAGCATTATCGATCCAGCTTAATTTTCCTTTTGTTTTTCTAAATTGTGCATGCGTGTTTGTGTTTGTGCGTGGATATAAAAAATAAATACATGAGATATCACATTATTGATATGAAACTTGGTTACTTAGACTTCTTATTTTGTATCTTCATGTTTTATTCTTTCAGTTCAAATGTAATTTATTTCTTTTATAGGATGAACTAAATCACTAGTACATTTATTTGTATTTATCCTCCGAATTAACTATGGTGATTGTACTTGGCTTATTTAGCCGTAAAAATGTAGGAAATGAAGCAACAGTGCCGGTTTTTTTCCATATTTGAGCTGAAACAAGGTGCAACGGAGCAAAAATTTTGTTCTAGTAACAAGCAGTTGGGAGCTAAAGTGATTTGGGAAGAAGCAGTAGTGAAGCCAAAGCATACAGCTGCTGCATATAGAGCGTAATAGGGATGCACTTCATGTAAAATTTATTATTAACAGTTTTGTTTTCGTGATTAACATTCATCATTTTTTCAGTCTTTTGTTCAGTACTTTTTTTACATGTACATCAACGTTTTTGAAGACCTTGGCAATAGCAGCACTAGTTAATGATATATGCTCGGTACCTTGGTTATCTCAGATGTTTATTTCAGTGTTTAATTGTAACACCCCGTAACTTTAAAGAACATTAATAAAATAAAGAGATACTTAATTACATGATGGAAATTAAGTAAAACGGATTGTACCATTGCGTTTGTCTCGGAGTTCTGGTTCAAATAGACTCCGAGTTTGCGTAAAATGAACATCGTATGAGGAAGATATAAAGGTTAGAAGTTTGTATACATATAAGTAGGATATATGTAAATATAATTCAAAATATTTCAAAAGAAAGGAAGTGGGAAACAAAGGCGTCAAGGGCGGGAACCAGCCCCTTTGTGGGCCGACCCACGCCTAGTCTAGGTCGACCCATGGGTCGACCCAAGGTCAGGTGCGTCGTCCCACCCACGATCTGGCGAAATTCATTTTTCTATTTCTGGACTATTTTGTTAACCACCCTCATTATTTTACTAGAACAGATTGGATTTAAAAACAGAGATCTAACGGTTAAGGATTGTCTTGTAAATTCTATATAAAGGCATGCACTTCTATCAAATCAATTACACTTCTTCATACTTCTTCCTCAAACCTCTGCTCTAAAAATTTAAGATGAAGATGGGGAGATGCTGCCGAAACTTGGATTGAATCAAGACAATTCTTATCTGACTTATACAAGAATCCCTTCTACAACATCAGCATATTATCTTTTGTTCATTAAATCCAATCTCTGTGAGTTCATGTTACTTTTAGATATAAAAATTTAACAGTAACCTTGGCATGTTAATAAACCTGGATCCGAGCCTATGTCTGTTAATAAACCGATTCATATCTAAATAGTTTTCTGTAATTACATGTATTTTTTGTACCCCTGTTCTGTTGTTCAGTTGTTATTATATGTCTATTTCTGTTCTTCTCCCTCTCCCTTCCCCTTTTTATTTTATAAGTCTAGGCTACCTTCGAGCCTAGGTCAATCTCGTAAGAGAAATACGTATGAATGAAATTGGGACAATTGGGGAATGTTTGGGAATGAAAATAAAAGTGGGAAATTTGCGGAATATCTTGTACTGTGGAATATGACAGAAAATTTTGAGGTGTATGAACATGTAAATCTATAGGCTTAATTCAAAGATTAAGTGGAACATGTTAACGGAACTGTATGTAACCCATGGGATCTATTAAATCTGTGGGAGTTAAGTAAATCCGTTAAAATATGGGGTTAAGTAAACCTGTTGGGACTATACGAACTTGTTAATCTATAACACTTAACCAGTTATATCTGTTGGGGTTATATGAACCTGTAAAACTTAACCCGTTAAATTTGTGGGGGTTATACGAACATGTTAATTTGTAACCTGTTGAATCTGTGGGGTTTATGCTGTAAGACTTAACCTGTTAAAATCCTAGTTAATTGGGGATATAAGTTTAGGGTTTGACTTGTGTTATCTGTTGTGTGGGACCCATATCAGTTAGCAATCCATTCTGGTATTAAACAGAAACCCCACATTAGGTAGGGGTTAAGGCACGCATACTGAACTGATAGTAAGAGGTTCATCTGAAAAGGGGGTGTATACGGGCGCATTCCAACAGAGTCATGGGCGTGCATGGGTCTGATCCGTAGGGGAAAATAAGTCGATGTAGCACTAGTAAATAGGTCTGTGTTCTTTTGTAGGTTGCCACTTTAGGAAGTAATACACCCTACTGTGGGGCCGACACAGGATATTTACACGTTAAGGAGTTGATCGCTTGGGGTAGTAATTAGGGTACATCTAGTCCTGTCTGTCTCTGTTAGGGTACCCGTTATTTTTGTTTGGGGTAACACCCGTTATATTCTGTTGAGGTACATGTTATTTCTGTTTGGGGTGAAACCCATTATGTAACTAAAATACACCTAAACCTATCATTAAGTTTCTGTTGGGATCATTCTGTTTCTGTTATATTATGGAACACCTAATCCTATCATAAATCTTGTATACTAGTATTGGTGCAGAGAAAAGTAGTGGCGAAGCATAGTTTACGCTGTTTATTCTATTTATCCTGTTCATCCTGTTTATACTTGTTGTATGTTACTGTACATCTCTCATCCAGTTTGCTTACTTGTCTTGATACTCTTACTGCTTTATATGTTAAAAGTCACTGGACTCGCCATACTTTATGCCTGGCCCTTTTTGTTTTCTTTCTCTCTTTCCTTCCCCTCAGGTTCTCAGGGTAGGAAAGCTCAGTCATGATTAGGACTCCCCCTATTTCTGCTCAGATCTGGATCTGCTTTGATGTATCGCTTCGACTGCTTGTCTACTTTGTTATGGCTATTATTAGGGATTATGATTTTATATTTCTGTACTCTGATGGTTTTTAGCGTAAGACAGATGTTTTGGTTTTAGTATTTTAGCCTGATGTTGTAACTGGTTTTGAGACTATGATGTTTTTCTGCTGAATAAAGAAATTTTAAATTTCCTTTGGTATTTTTATATCTGTCTTATGAGATTCTATCTCTATTTACCTACAACGCTTCACAGAACTTAATGCATTATGGTAAACAGTGACATTAACGGACGTGGGGTGTCACGTCATTGTACTTTGGCTGCATGTAGTTTGGTTGTGACATTGTTAATGGTAGTTTGGATGTGTAAATGTACGACTAACTTTTTGTCTTGACACTTATGTATGTTGTGGATATTTGAATGTGTATGTATCTTGTTGATCTTTGAATGTGTACGTATTTTGTGGGTGTTTAATATGTTACGTTATGAAGTGTATGTGTTTTTGTATTACGTTGTTATATAATTGGAGGCAAAATTATGAGTAAGCCTGAAATATTATGATATACATTGGGAACAAATGGTGGTCGAAAAAAGCTACGGAATATTATTTTTATTTTTAGCGTTTAAAAACCACTACAGATCATTGGTTAAAGTAATCAGGAACATTTGCGGTGGCGTTCACTAAACGCTTCAAAAAAGATGAGTGAATGCCATTAAAAAAAATCGTAGTGAAGAAACCTTTTCAGTGGCGTTTTATAGACGCTTCAGAAAAAACATTCGTAACGTTTAACAAATGCTATTAAAAATAAATAATTTGTGGCATTAATAAAATGTGCAACTAATACTCAATGATTTTTAGTGGCATGTTTTCTTGTAACGATTATCGAAATGCCACCAAAAATGCTTGGTAGTAGTTTTTGGGTGCTACAAAAAATCAATTTTCTTATAGTGTTTCAAAGCGTTTTCAAAAATGAAATGCATACATATAGAAGGATCCAATATAGAATCATTATGCATGTATATTTTGTGGTTGCAACACATTATGTACACTGTACACATACGCACGTTGGTTGCAAAATTAGATATACACTAATTTGTTTTGCAGTTTAGGATAATTAGGCGCTAGTGCCATGGCTTTGTCACTGATAAAATTTCAGGACAAAATTTCAATTAAGGACGGAAGAATGTGATAACCCGGAATTTTTGACAATAATTAATTTAGTTATTTAATTATATTTTGAAAATGAAATTTTTGCAAATGATGGAATTTGACCATGAAATTTGCATCATTGCGTTGGTGACGGAATTCTGATCAACTTTCGTGTTTGGAACTTCGCGAACGCAGTTCATAGGAAAAAGTTATGGACGAAATACGAAAACGAACGAAATATGAAAACAGAATATATATATATATATATATATTGCCCCGCTACACTGCCAAGTAGACCGATTGATCGAACACTGGTCGATCCTGATAGTAGCGGCTAGGGTTTGTTTATGTAGTATATATTATATTAATGGACAAATTTTTATTAGATTAAATCTAATGGTCTAGGGTCATTTCTGCGCCTATAAATAAAGAGCTAGGCCCCCATTCTCTTATTCATGTTTTCTGCGGGCAGCAGCGAAGCTCTACCATTTCCAATCCTCCATTCTCTTCTAAAACATAAATTATAAATATATTCAAATCAGATTAACAAGAACTGGAGAGATTAGGTTACAAATTTATGAAAAGAGGTGGTTCTTAGCTTAGGTAATTTATATTATTGAATTTCCTTCTTCTTCTCCTATTTCTTTTTTAGATCTACAAATATGAATCTTTGTTTGTATATCCCCTTTGGGAATAAATTATAGGTTTGTAGGATTTGGGAATTTTAGGCCTAAAAGTTGTGTTAGATTCAGGTTTGGTTAGCTTTTAGGTGAGTGGAAAATCATATACGTTATTTATAATAACTTATATAGTTCGTTTGTGTTGAATCTGAAATTATATGCCTAAAAGTTGTTCGGTTTGTTTAATTAGTCAGAATATGAAATATTATGAATATAGGTTGAGTATGGATTTGTAGGCCTTTTCATTTAATATCTTTATATAGCCTACAATTGATTTTAGATTTATTATGGTTATTGTAAACACCTTGAATCTGGGAATCAGTCCCAAAAACCATTGTTAGATTTGTAGTTTTATTCCAAGTTTATAGGATTTGGGTGTTAAATTGTAATTGTGCAATTTTGGTTAAAATAATAATAATAATAATAATCATGTTTGTGTTTGATTGTTTGTGGTTTTGCTTGGTTGTTGTGGTTTTGTCCTTTTTGCAATAAACGACATTATTTGAAATCTACGGGGAACATAAATATTCAAATAAAAAAAGAGGTACAAATTAATGTATTTTGTAATATCTATTCTAAATAAACGTCAACCGGTTTCCTTATGATTTGAAATGTGTCAATTTTCCCCTTTCTAAAATTGTTTGGACAAAATATACAATAATTACAATAAATAGCATTTTGAATCTTAAAACAAGATTAAACACAAAAAGGATAGGAAGTTGTAGGTTTCCTTATTTTATTCTAGATAATCTATAATTAATACATTTAAGAATGAGGAATGGACTTAGTTGGTTAATGATGCAAGGTCAGTTGCCTTATTCGACAGAGGTCTGCACTTTCCAGTAGTCGAATATATGGACAACCGATGGGAGATATCATTAGTCATAGAAACCCGTGACGATAATCAATTACGTAGCAAGGATTATTTCTTAAATTAAGGTTTATTTGTAGTGTGAGGTATTAAGTGGTTGTGGACCCGCCTCCCGCCCAAAAGAGGAAACCTTAAAAAGGAAATAATTTATAAGCGTAAGCCTGCTTCGTTATAAAGGTATTAATTTATTAGATCCATCCTTAAAAGGGTATTAAGTGATCGCCTTCCTATAACATCCGGCATTTTCTTACCATTTAAGTTAGTAATAAAACCAACTCAAATCATTTGAAACAGGCGATCGTTTTAACTATGAGGTTTAATAAAATCAAATCATAGAACAGAGATAGATCACAGATACAATATAGCAAAATAACTCGCAGTTGAATAAATAACTTATTAGTTCATGAAGCTACTAGTCACAAAATCTCAAAATAAAATACATAATATCAGAGTCATAAATCAATACATTAGAAAATCTGAGACACATAAATGCCTAGTATACAATTATATAATGGAAATGGAATAACTGAATCACCAAGATAACAATAGTCGATAGATAATAATCTAAATCTCTGACAGATCTCCAGCTCTACAAAGTTGAATCACCTAAAGCTGAACTCCTCAGTCTGACCGAGCATAAAGTCAAAACAAAACACTCGGATTATGAGTTACCATCTCTACAGTAAATCAACTTAGGTAAAATGTTCAAATGAAATGCGTTAGTAACTTAAAGAATGTTTGGGATTCCATTCTTTAAGGATTCGTTAAACTAGATATCATATAATACAATATGTTATTATAATAGTGTCTATAGTTAAATATGCCATTGAAAATAGCGTAAGCAGAATTACATTTTTACCATAACGCAGTTTATACATTGTCATAACAATTGCATGTAAAACACCTGTTAAGGTGGATAAGGATGCGCCGCTATATGATAACGTTAAATCAAAATCATAGGGGTTCGATCAGGATAATGTGACAAGACATTGAGGCAATACGCATCAGTAGGATTCTACCAGATTGCAGACCCATGCTGATAATAACACATAGCCGCAACTACCGTCCACCTTAGACAATACTCCCAAATCAAAGAAGCATCAATCACATATCAAAGTAATAGATATGGTATCTAAGAAGCAGAATGTCCGTATTCCGCCTAAGGTTTCTCTTTTTATGTGGAAAACCTTGCATAAGGGTTTACCATTGGACGAGAACCTTAAGCGTATCAGCATCCCTCTCGTATCCAGCTGCAGATGTTGATTTTTGGATGCTCTGAATCCTCTTCTCATTTGTTGGTCTCCGGTTCTTATGCCCAGGCTGTTTGGAATTACTCCAGGAATCTGATGGGTTGCCGAGGCAATGCCACCTCGACGGAAGATTTACTGGGACTTTGGTGGTCCGGCATCTCATGAAAATCTTTACGTTCTATTCTTCAGCCTCTAATTCCTTGTATGCTGGCACATTTGGTGTACCAGGAATAAGGCAGTTTTTTACGAAGTGGCTATGGACCCTCCTACCATTATTCAGAAAGTTAGGAACGGTGTGTTCCTTGCTTTCCGTGGTAGACCTTTCAGAGGCGTCATTGGTACCCGCTCAAGGAGGTTGGATGTAACCTTTGATGTTATATCGGTAAGGGCCACTCCTAGGGCAGGCATTGGCTGATCTTTGGTTTTGTGCTCTTCTTTGTTTTGTTTTTCTCTCTTGGTTACTGTTGTTTTTATCTCTTCTTCACACTATCGCCCCCCCCCCCCCCCCCCGATCTTATGTTGTTTGCTATTTGTGCATATCCTGGTTTTTGAGGTTGCTGGATTTGATCTGGAAGGAGCTACTTGGCACTATCGAGGTGGGAACCTGGAGCAGGTGCAATTGAGGTTATTGGAAGAGCAGGAGTTTTTTCGCTTTTCTGCGGTCTTGCTTCCCACCCTGTTTGGAGGGAGCTTGAGGAGCTGGAGTTTTTGGTGATTCCGGGACGTCACTTCGTTTCTCCATCTCCTTGCCTACAACCTTCTTTGCAGGCCTTGTCCATTGATCTAGGACTTCGTCCGTCTTTGTGGAGCTTTGGTTTGCTTCGCGGCTCCTCCGTCTACTCATGCTTCTTCTTCCTTGCCCGAGGATTTGCTTAGTGTTATATGTCGACTTTCTATTGGTTTTATTTTGTATTATTTTTTTTCGTTTGTGCGAGCACGGTTTCTGCTTTTTGGAGACCCTTTTTTTGAGCCGTTGGAGAATGGCTAGATTCTCCCTTATTGTTATATTATTTATTATTAAAAAAAATAGTATCTAATAAGCATGCCCGCTAAGAGAAACCCTCCATTGGCTTGGATATGACTCTTGTTTTAGTCATTTCAATTATGATTCAAAGGTCAAGTTTATTCATCATCGTTCTCTTTCTTCAAATCTCGTAATTGCCTCCAAATCCATCCTACTTCAATCTCGATTAACCACCACGTGCACAGTTGTTAAAGTCGTTCCCGGTATTGGCAGAGAGTATGACAAATATCTGACCCTTTGTCTCTTTAACAACCAAACACTTATTTCATACCATGGTCATTTATATTTAAAACCATTTCAAATACCAAAATCAACATAATAATAAGGTTGGTTTGTACTCAAATAATTATTTTCAAATGGTTAAACGTCGTAAATCATATTTTAAAACATCACAAATCAAATATTAACGATATTGATTTATATTCAAATCATTGATTTCAAATATTCCAATGTCAAAAATCATATTTCAAACCAGTTCATTATTCAATTAAATTCATAAATCTTAAATCATAAATCAGTTTGTATTATTGGATTAAGTTTCAAGATACACATTTCACATTTACAAAATAGTTTATTAACAAAATACATTTCATTTCTTATTCCTATATCTCAAATATTTCTATTTCAAAAATCTTTATATTACCATCCTGGATTCAGTGGTTTAGACATTGTTTCAAAATCTTTATATTAACATTTTAGATTCAATAGCTTGTACTAGAAACAACTTTTATTTAAAATAGTTAATATAACATAAAATAGTTTAATTTAAAAATAATTATATTTATATAAGTTTGTTTAAAATAATTATAAAATAAATAATAGTTAAATTAAATTAATATTATATAATTCTTTTTCGCAGGGCCGTCCGATTTTTATAGTAGCTGCAACCACTTTCAGTTACAACAAATAATGAATACAATACAAAACATGAGTTAGACTATATGGCTAACTACTATGCATGGTTGAAGTGCCAAGACACTATACAATACAAAACATGAGTGAAGTAGAGTGCTACAGGTACAGACATGTAGAGTTACTTAACCTCCAAGTCGGAGGGGAGTGAACTTCCCTTGTCCTCAGCAGGACGATAGATATGGCTATAACCTCTAAAAACAAAGACTAAATCTGGGGTAAAATCAACAGAATCAGAGTCATATATAAATTTCCTATCCTAAGTATCATCTGAGAAAACCTTCAAGTTCACTTCTCGTTCAGGACCCTCTGTAGCCAAGATAAACTCTTCTTCCTCGCAACAATAGAAAAGAGCTCTATTTTCACCAATCTTATTAGACACAAAATCATTAAAGTGTTTATCTTCCGAGGAATATGTCATCGTAGAAGGAACATGCACCCAAGCATGCTCATTCAGCAACCATTTCACATTAGAAGATGGCAAATCAGGAGTAGTAATCTGAACATCAAATGGAGGAAAATGAGGATCTATATCAGTAGGAGGATTGGAAACAACAAGCGAATCAATGACATTGTCTGTATCAACAACCTCTGGATTGTGAACCGTATCCATCGATGACGGGGGCACAGGAAACTTTGGAACCTAGATCCTAAGGGGAGGAAGCTTAAAAGAGATGGGAGCATCACTCGGAAGTTTACAGTTCTCAAAAATGTGACCAAAGAATTAACATGTTATACATATATCAGACCTCCGATTATATGAAACATCAACATAATATTCATGTTCATCAAGGCAAACTTTGACACGGTTACAGAGCAACTTATATGGAGTAATTTCAATTAGAGCACAAACATACACATAACACTCTATGTGCACCGTAGTGGCATCAAAGCACCGAAGCATGCTTATGCAAGAAGATAACCAATTAATACAAACTAATAATGAACGACTTTATTTAATGATTTTTTTTGGGGGGGGGGGGGGGGGGGGGGGGCGGGGGCAATTCTAATCTTTCTTCAACAAGAGAGAACTTAAAATAGAATTATCCGTCAAAATGATAAACATGTAACTTACCTTTGAGATTCCATCTACCTCTACATTGCTCATGAACAACGAGGTATGGGGCTTCAGAATCAACAAAAAATCCAACTAATTCCACCGATCGATACCTTCTTGAACAACATCTAGGGGCGGACTGTCATTTTCATCCACAAAATCACGGGGCGTATACATGCCTGTAGCACGAGGTAGATAATCGAAGAGAGAAGTCCATTTTTTGGTTGTAGTATTCACTTAGGAATTAAAACAAGCAGGATGCGAGCATGGACTGTAAGTCTGAGAAGTAGCCGGAATTGCAGGGTTGGGAGGCACTGCTACGTCATCACCACAACATTCACTCTCATTAACACCAATAAATCCTTGTACAGCCTTGGCAGCATGAACATTCGCAGCATCAAGCACACAACAACGTAATGGAGGCACTTTCAGACCCGCAGATCCAGAATTAGGAGTTGAAACATTTGTGTTTACATGATGATCCGCAACGACTCCACTAGCAGTAAAAGAATATTTGAGTCGAGAAGCAGAGTACTGTCTTCCAGAGCGCGTTGCGCTAGATTCACCAAAGTTTAGCTTGTCTTGCGCCATGGGAAGAGAGAGGAGCGCGGGAGGATAGGGGTGGGAGGATGAGATCGAGACGGGATCAGAGGGGGCAGAAGAAGAAACAAAATGTTGAAAGGAAGGTGACGATGTCACTCCCAGGATTAACCTCTCGCCATTATTGTTTAATAAAGTGTTGTACCCAGTGGAAATATTGTAATAAAATAATATAATTGAAATAGTTATAGAAAGCATGGTAATTAAGTTAAGTATATATAAAATAGTTATAAAGTAATAATTAATTTTAAATAATATAATTTTAAATAGTTTAGTATAGAATGATACAAATTTCAAATTATATAAGATAGTCCAATCCAAATCACTCATTTGTATTTCCAAAGTCCGGTTTCATTAATTCAGATTCAATAAATTTATGTCAAATCAAATTTTAACTTTAAACAAAAAAAATTTAAGTTCAAAACATTCCAAAATAGTATTTAAGTTGAGTTACTCAATTTTCAAATTACATTCAAATTTCAATTTAATCGATTATAAAAATTTAACTTCAATTATATTTAGATTCAAACATTTACTTAATAATTTGTTATCAAATTAATTTATTAAGTTTCATAATCATAGAAAATTCATTAAACCCATTAATTATTAAATTCACGTCTTAGTATCAATTCATCTTACTCGATAAATTACATTTCATTTTTTTATCATTAGACCAATCAAGCTCTCATTATACTTCTAACTTCTTCTTTTTCAAACTTTTTATATACTTATATTTTATAAACAAATAAATAAATTTATTTTTTTAAATTTAAATAATATTTGCTATAATAAAAGATTCGTTAGTTTACTTATTATAATAGTTTTTTTTTTTTTTTTTTGCAAGGCATATATTATTTAAATTTTGGAAACTAGATAATATTATAAATTAAAATCTTGAATTTATATGAAAACATATATTACCTTATACATTTAAAATTTATAACATATTATTTTATTTTCAAATTAAAATTTAAAGCTTTATTAAATAAGAAAAATATAAGTTTAAATAAAATTCTAATTTAAATCTGTAAAATACTTTATCAAATCGGAACATTTTATAATTCAGAAAATACTTTCAAAAAAGACCAACTGTGTCTAAATATAATTTCCTATCTAGGTCAAGTGATATGGATGTGTGTGTGTGTATATCATTTCAATCTGTTTAATATTCAATTTACGGATATTTATCATTTCAACCCGCATCCCGATAAATTTAGTTTTGAATTCCTAAATTTATACAAAGATTCGGGTGTATATCATTTCAACCCATAATTGTTTTACACATATATAGTGAACTTGCATTATGAAAACAAAATAAATATACTATTTTAATTAACATACATAAATTAACACACATCATAGCAATTAATTTAGTGTCATATACGTCAACAGTGTGCATGTCACATGTGCAAAAACAAATAATCTGATTTTCTAAAGCAATCCTAACACTTCATATGTCATTTCAAATGATATTAATTTAGTAATTAAATTTTTTACTCAGTGAGGAATCTCACCATGCACAGTAAAATAGAAATAAACGACAAAAGCTGAAACAGACACGGAAGTTGACACATCACGATCAAACCAACGAATTAATCCTCTAACCTGAATCAATCCAAGCTCGAATAAAATTCCAAATCAACAATCCTTTTTATTTTATAATATATATATACACATTCGCATAAAGCAAAACATATATACATTTGTATAAAATACTCCAAGCAAAATATTATCTCTAAATGACCTCCTGCTTACCATTCACATGTCATACCTTTTCACCTCCACATCTCATTAGTTCCCAAACACAACACAGCACAACTACACACATACAATCTCATACAATAACTTCATTCATAACCACACACAATAGCAAGTAGAGGGGTTTTGGCTAAGGAAGGTAGATTTATATTTTTACTAAAAAGTTATGAAAACTGTAACACCCCACATCTGTTAAGGTCACTCACAAAGAGAATGCCTTAACTTCAATGGAGTATAATGGGTACTGGAACAGAAATATTACAAGACAGACATATATAAAACAGCGGAAAATAAAGTGGAAGTACTTCAAATCATTTATTAAATATAAATGTTTACAAGAAAAGCCCATCAACTTCCAATACCCAATTTCATAGTTAAAATATCTGTCTTGCTCAAAAACAAAGAAGCATAAAAACAAACTGCAGTATTCCCCAATAAAGCAAAGCAAGCCATAGCCAAGAGAAATCCAAGCCATACATGAAAGAGCCTTGGAGCTTGGTAAGATCCGAACTAAGTTGTATTCCCACCCTGTGAACCTTGGGGGGGGGGGGACGAAAGAAAAAGAGGTGAAACAAAACGGGTCAGTCATAAAGACTGAGTAAGTCCTAGTGACTTTCAGCATAAAAATGTGTAAAGATAACATGGCATGAATAAACTGAAAGTAAACATAAGCATGATGACAAGGTAGGCAAGATAAACTAAGATAACAAGATAAACTATGATAACAAGATAAACTAAGGTAACAAGATAAACTTCGGGCACGATGAAACAAGTATAACATCCCATAATTCCTATCAAGTATCCCACCGCATGGTTTCTATCAAGAGTAACATCGCAAGGTTTCTAAGCTTTACCATTAAAACGATATCTATTTGCTCTGCACCACCTAAATAGCATCCTCATAAGTGTCTTACATGGAATGATCTGTACTTCTACTAGTATCCCAACTAGTGTCCTGTGTAACAAGGACCCGTACCCCCTACTAGTATCCCAACTAGTAGCCCGTGTTATATAATAATTACAACGTGATCCCAATCCCCGCAATTATGGTGGCCTTCAGGTGTACATCGATTTTGAGGATTCCACCTCAGTCACCCCAATGGCCATGTATATATTCGATTCACCCTTGCTACCTTATCGATCGGCTCCCTACTTGACCTAGTTCTCGTTTGTGTCACGCGGCCCCCTACTTGTAGATACCCGTGCTGGTCCCACCATGGGGTGTACCAAGTCCCATGGTGGCAAACCTGACACAATCAAGATGCACAGCTTTATACCTACTGGTGCCCAGTGGCTAAATTTTCTACGCCGAAGTGTGTGCACACCCGCACTCCGTTAGAACCTGCACTATTGCACCAACCGCCGCTAATTTGACCTCTTATAATCAGCCCAATAATCGTGCCCCACCCTGCCTAGCTCAAGGTTCCGTTGATACCTAATGTGGGTTACTGCTGAAATGGGTCCCCGTTACTAGGTTTTTCTAATGGTTAAGTCTGTGGGCCTATACTCTCTGATATTACCCACCAACCCTGATGTGTACTTAACCCCGCTACTGATTCAAGCATGTGTATTTAATGGTTAAGTGTATGTGGGCCTATATTTACTAATATTACCCACCAACCCGATATGTACTTAACCCTTCTACTCGTTATGTTACCATGGTTAAGTGTTTACCTTAGTTAACTTAACCTTTCTCGCTTATTATGTTTGATTGGTTAAGTGTGGTTTATTAACTTAACCCCGTTCGTCTATCTGGTTACATTGGTTAAGAATTTTCTTGTTAACTTTAACCCCATGTGATACTTAACCCTACTACGCATCACATCAGATTGGTTAAGTGCATGTTAACTTAACCCCGTCCACTAGTCATATTATAATGGTTAAGTGTTATCAACTTATTCAAGTTAACTTAACCCGCCCGCTTGTCCTGTTATGTTGGTTGAGTGTTACTACTTAACCGCAACCACTTGTCTAATTAACCCATTGTATTAGTTAAGTGTTCTCATTAACTTAACCTCACTCTATAGTCTAGTTTAATCATGTTATAATGGTTAAACATTTGCTTAACCTTACCCACTCCCGTAGTCAACTTATTAAATTGGTTAAGTGTCCAGATTAACCTAATCATATTACTTAACCCACCCATTTGTATCATATTGGTAAAATGTTCTTATTTACTTAACCCTACCCACTGGTCTAATTACCATGTCACGTTGGTTAAGTATTACTATTTGTATTTCCACATGTCACCCACATGTCACCCACTTAACCCCCATGTCCCACCACATGTTTATATGGTTAAGTATTTCTTAATTCATTAAGGCCGTAACCTTACAAAGATCTCTCACATTAGACTGACATTTATGGCAGCTGGATTTGCCGAGCGGGTCCGAGCAGTCTTACACCATAAAAGAGTCTAACCTCGTGTCTTTACAACTGTTACGCTTTTAATTTGGGCCTAGGACCTCTCACATTGGGCTGACATTTGTGACTACTGGATTCGCCGGGCGGTTCCGGGCAATTTTACGTCACAAACGAGTCCAACCTCGTGTCCTAAGCATTGATTATTACTTATAATCTTTTACCCCAATTTGAATTTATTTCCCCTATTCAAATTATCAATTTATTCCTAATTTAATGATGTCCATAATTGACTCAATTATGTCCATCAATTAATGGTATGCAAAATCATACCAATTTTACCACAATTTATCTTATGCCATTAAAGGCAACTTATCTCAATTTATATTTATCCCTCTTTTAAGGCTATTACATGCCAACTACCCAAAATCTATTTAGGCGTGTTCATATTAGCCCCTTTTCAAGACATAAATTATCATATGTGTTTCAACTACAAATTTCACCTATTTAACATATGCCCAAGTTCTAGATTACATGTCCGTTTTACATATGCCTAATTCATACCAAATTTACATATGTTCAATTCATGCCTGTTTACATGTATGCCAAATTTATATATGCCTAATCTTAGACAATTTTACATATATACCAAGTTTCATGCCTTTTTATACATATATCAAGATTCATAGTTTACATGTTTACAAAGCTATGCCCAATTCACTTAGATCAATTTTTAGCCAAATATATGTATCAATATTCTTGCCATATTTTACATAGGTCAAGTTTTATACCAACTACATGTATTCCATGTTTACCTCAATTTACCCAAGCTAGCAAAACTTTAATTATAACGATAATACCTGTAACACCCCACTCCCGCTAGGGTCACTCACTAAGGGAATGCCATAGCATCGGTGGAGTATTTTAGTGAATATAGAACAGAAAAATTACAACAAGACAGATATAAACAGTACTTGAAATTTTAAAACATCTTCTCATAACAGCGGAAGTAAAACATGTCTGGTTACATCATAAAACCAAAATAAAAGTCAAGTACAATATCCATCAAAATAAAGAAGTACATAATCCCACTCTCACACAATAGCCAAAACAAAAGAAAAGATAACTGGATAACTGGAGCTTTACATCTATCCAAGCTCCTAAAGACTGGGACAGCAATCCGATCAAGCTCCACTACTGCTAGGATCCACCGTAGGACCTGAGGGTTGGGAAAAAGGTAAAAACAACGGGGTCAGACATAAGTCTGAGTGAGTCCTATAACTTTAACAATACAATCGTTAAAGTAACCAGAGAAGACATAACTTGATTTACGGTAACATATAGGGATGAACGGCTATACTAAGCAGTTAACTAAACCAAGATAAAAGATAAAGACGCATCTACCCTCCCTAAGGTAAATTACTAAACTGCACCACACCAGTCGTTCCTAACTTAAAGGTTGATCCCACCCAAGGACTTATAAAATTTACTAATTAGTACCTGCGTACCCCTAGGTGACCAAGTAGGCGCCACGGGGCCCTACAATCCACTAGGTGTACACACTACTTCCCATTCGATCGGCTCCCTAACGTAGATACCCGTGCTGGCCCCACCGTGGGATGTATCATTCCCCAATGTGGCAACCTGATGAAACTAAAGGTGCACGGCTTATATCTACTCGATGCAACAACGGCTTACCTACCAGCCCGGGCCCACTCACGCATATGAAGCCCGTTGGACTTGCGTTGCCACCGCTAACCCGTTTGCCTCTTACAGTCAAACCCAGTATGCGTGTCCCGTCCTCGACATGGGTCGAGCCCACAAAGATACGTATGGGTTACTGGTTGAAATGGGCCTCCACAAGCTACCCACCTAAGCTTGTCCCTTTTTCTAGTATATCCCACTTAACCCTTTAATCATGTTTTAATTACAAGTTCTATTTTGGTTAAGTATTCTAATCGTATTTTCTATTGCCACCCAAGGCAACCACTAGATTTTCTCATGCCACCCGAGGCACCCACTTAACCCCTCATGTCCCTCTACATGCTAATGTGGTTAAGTGTTTCTTAATTAATTAATTAAGAACGTAACCTTTGTAAAGACCTCTCACATTAGACTGTCTTTTATGACCGCTGGTTAAGCCGGTTGGGTCCGGGCAGCCTTATGTCATAACAGAGTCTAACCTCGTGTCTTTACATTAATTACGTATTTAGTTTGTGCCTAAGACCTCTCACATTGGGCTAACATTTGTAGCAACTGGTTAAGCCGGTTGGGTCCGGGCAGTTTTACGCTACAACTGAGTCCAACCTCGTGTCTTAGTCAATTAATTACACCTAATTAATCACCCTCATAATTTTATATTAATTATCCCTAATTAATCAAGTTTTCTTAACATGGGTAGACCTAACTTAATAGGTAAATTCCCATGGGGTAGACCTAACTCAATAGGTAAATTCCCAACACATAGTATGGGTACACCTAACCAAATAGGCAAATTCCCATACTATGTTTATTTATTTTGTGTTATGCATAATTATATTAATTTCACACAATCTTATTAACTTATGCATTTAATTACCCCATCGTTCCCACGTAATTTCGTTCATGATATAACACATATAAAAGGTGTCAACTTGCATATGAATGAACATGTTTCAAAGGTGCCATCTTGCATATTAACAAACACATAACTTGCATATGAACTTGCATAACATGTCACATAACTTGCATATAATATGTCACATAACTTACATATTCATTTTGCATAACAAACTTGCATATTAGCTTATAGACTTGCATAATGTGTCATCATGAACTTGCATATTAATAAACATGTAACTTGCATATTTACATACATGTAACTCGCATATTAACAAACATGTAACTTGCATATAAAGAAACATGTAACTTGCATATTTACATACATGTAACTTGCATATTAACAAACATGTAACTTGCATATTAACAAACATGTAACTTGCATATTTACATACATGTAACTTGCATATTAACAAACATGTAACTTGCATATTAACAAACATGTAACTTGCATAGCATATTACCATGAACTTGCATAACATGCATATGATTACATAGCCCACAACTTGCATATTTAGCATCATGCAAACATAACATACATCATATTAAACTTGCATAAGCTTACATACTCAACATGCATAAACATAAGATTAATGCTAACATCATATCATATGATTCAAAGCTCATTAACCCACATACAAAACCATAAATCTCATCACATCTCATCTAATTAGTTTACCAAAAGATCATCAAAGTGATAGAAACTCACAACTAGCAACTTTGAACACCAAATGAAGAAGATTAAGATGCTAAGAAGGGATTAGAAGTTGATTAGAGAGTGATTAGTATGCAACCCTCTTCATAAAATTAGTGGAGGCCATGAGAGCTAGCATTTTGCCATAGTTTAGTCACTAGGTTTAATTATGAATGAATTAGGGTAGGTTAGGGTCTTATTTATAGATTAGGCAAGTGTTTTAGGCCATAGGATTAACCCTAGATTCAATCCAAGCCATCAAAGCATGTCTTGGGGAAGAAGTCAAGTGTAGGAACCATCTAGGGCCTTTAGATTAAAGATGGACCATGAGAACCATTCAAATGCAAAATCTGCACTTGAGCGAATCGGCCCACGGGTTGACAGCCAAACACCCTGGATTAACCCCTAGTCGACCCAGCGGGCTCGGGTCGACTTCAAAAATCGGCCGGTTCGGTTATTCCCCTCTCCCAATTCGCTGTTTTGAGCATTTTTGCATATTTATTTATTAAATTTTCAATTATATATATATATATATATATCAATATATATATATATATATATATATATATATATATATATCTACACAACCCATTTCACTTAATTAAGTATACTTTAATTTGGGAATTTTCGTGAAACTTCGCGAGGCCATATCTTGGTCATACGGACTCCGATTTTCGAAAACTCGGACTCTATTTCGCGTATTTTTTCCGAGACGAACACAATGGCATAGCCCGTTTCCCTTGATTCCCATTTTAGAATTAAATTCTGCCTCGATTTATGTTATTACAGGTTATTGAAAATACGGGTTGTTACATTCTCCCCTCCTTAAAGGATTTCGTCCCCGAAATCTTCAAGTTAGGAAGAACGTATCCTACCATCCAATCATCCATCTACTCAAAGCATCATCCACGAGCAATCATTGTCCTTACAAGATTCTAAATGCTGGATGGATATATGCAAAAGTGTGTGTATATGTACTTACCTAATGCGAAAATCAGGCGGTTACTGATACAGTAAACCTCCTTAATGCAAACCATGATAGTGCCATGCATCCAATATGTATGCGAAACCCTATTGACACATACAAATTTCTACATGCGTGCACAACCATACACAAAAATGCATCATCCATATGATAACACAGCCATGATACATCCATCAATCTAACTACCACATCCATTTATGCAATATGCAACATGAAGTGACTGAGCCGATCTAGTGCCTAATGTGTGTGTATATGCATCCACGAGCAACCACTAGCAAACAATTGCATCCATATGCATCCATCAACCATAACATGTTTCAAACACATGTCTCAACCATAGGTTTTACCCTATCTAAAGGTCATAGGTATTAGCGAGAGGATATACTAAAGATAAGATAAGTACTAGACAAGCAATAAAGGAGAAGTTAAAAGACATACTCTCAAAAAGAAATGGATACAAAGAACGCATCTTTGCTTCCGTCTCCCAAGTAGCATTGCTTTCGTCATCTCCCCATTGCACTTTAACTAGCTGAACTTCTCTGTTCCTCAACTTCCTAGTTTCTGACCCAAGGATGCGAGTAGGAGCTCGTCGAATCGTCGCATCACGCTCTACCTCTACATCTCTAAGCAAGCTCGGCTCTACCACCTCCGCGGTCTCATGTAAGCACTTCCTCAAATGTGATACATGGAATACATCATGAACACCACTAAGTCTGTCGGGCAACTCCACCCTATATGCCATCCGTCCAATCCTTTCCTTAATAGGAAACGGCCCAACAAATCTCGGTGCTAACTTCCCTACGGACCCAAAGCGAACAACATTTCTCAATGGAGATACTTTGACAAAAACCATGTCCCCAACCTCAAACTCAAGATCCGTCCTTCTCCGATCCGCATAAGATTTCTGTCTATCTTGCGCTGCTTTCATCCTTTTTCGAATTAAATCAATCTTCTCTGAAGTCTCTCTAACCATATCCGGCCCAAGCAAGATCTTATCCGTAGATTCCCACCAACATGTAGGAGATCGACAAGGCCTTCCATAAAGAGCTTCGAAAGGAGCCATACCAATACTGGACTGAAAGCTGTTATTATATGCGAACTCCACCAAAGGAAGATGTTCTTCCCATGTACCTCCAAAATCCAAGATACAAAGCCTCAAAAGATCTTCTAAGATACGGTTCACCCTCTCGGTCTGACCGTCCGTCTGAGGATGATATGCGGTGCTCAAACACAACTGAGTCCCTACCGCCTCTTGCAAACTTCTCCAAAACTCACTAGTGAAAATAGGATCTCGATCACTCACAATGCTGGATGGTACGCCATGCAATCTAACAATCTCTCTAACATAGACTGAAGCAAGCCATGGAGCGGTCCTCTTACTCTTTACGGGTATAAAATGGGCACTCTTTGTAAGTCTGTCTACCACAACCCAAATTCCCGTATTGCCCTTCCTCGATCTCGGTAACCCGTCGATGAAATCCATCGAGACACTATCCCACTTCCACTGTGGAACTTCCAATGGGTGTAGCAACCCACCGGGTTTCCTTTGCTCCACTTTAACTTGTTGGCACACTAAGCATCTAGCCACATACTCGGCCACATCTTTCTTCATACCGGCCCAAAAGAAAACTCTCTTCATGTCTTGCTACATTTTGTCTCCACCGGGATGAATAGTCATTCTTGAACGATGTGCATCATCCAAAATAGCCTTCTTCAAACCCTCATCTTGCGGTACACAAAGTCTACCGTCTCTATGCAACCATCCCTTATCATCTATGGTGTATCTACCCAAATGGCTGGACGACTCCCCTCTTATAAGCTTCTCTACCAACACAACCAACTGTGGGTCGTCTCGCTGAGCCTCGCCAATCCGTCTCAAAAGAGTAGGTCTAACCTCCAAGGATGCCAACAAACCAGGTACAAAATCAACAGAAGGTCTGAAGTCAAACAAAGAAAGAAACTCCAAGCTTCGTCGTTCCACGAACAATGGACTCAAAGATAGCCTTTTTCTACTTAAGGCGTCTGCCACCACGTTACCCTTACCAGGGGTATACGCTATCTCGAAATCATAGGATGCTAAGAACTCCATCCACCTTTGCTGTCTTAAGTTTAAATCCTTCTGAGAGAATAAGTACTTCAATGATTTATGGTCGGTGAACAACTCGAATCTCTCACCAAGAAGATAATGGCGCCAAGACTTAAGTGCGAAAACAATCGCGGCCAACTCTAGATCATGGGTAGGGTAATTCTTCTCATGCACTCTCAATTGTCTCCCTCCATAGGCTATTACCCTTCCCTCCTGCATCAAGACTGCGCCTAATCCTGTTCCACAAGCATCGGTATAAACAACAAACGGCTTACTCCCATCTGGAAGCACTAAAACTGGAGTGGTGGTCAAAGCTCTCTTTAACCATCGGAAAGCATCATCACAATCTACATCCCATGAGAAAACCAGATTCTTCTTCGTCAAGCGGGTTAATGGGGCTGATATCTTCGCGAAGTCTTTGATGAACTTCCTATAATATCCTGCCAACCCCAAGAAACTTCTTACCTCGGTAGCATTTCTAGGAACTTTCCAATCCTGGATAGATACTATCTTTGCGGGATCCACAGCTATCCCTTCCTTAGAGACCACATGCCCTAAGAATCGCACTTCTCTTCTCCAAAAATGGCATTTAGAGAATTTAGCTTTAAGACTATGCGCTCGAAGAGTCTCCAACACTTCCTTGAGATGTAAGGCATGCTCTTCTTCATTCTTGGAAAAGACCAAGATGTCATCCACAAAAACTACTACAAACTTATTCAGATACTCTCTGAACACTCTACTCATGAGATCAACAAAGTATGCGGGGGCGTTTGTCAACCCAAATGGCATCACTAGCCACTCATAAAAACCATCCGGAGTCCGGAAAGCAGTCTTCTCTATACTGTCCTCCGCCACTCTTAACTGATGAAACCCTGTAGCTAAGTCCATCTGCGAAAATACTGACGCGCCAACCAACTGATCAAAGAGATCATCTATCCTCGGTAATGGGTGTCTATTCTTCTTCGTGAGCTTATTAAGTTCCCTATAATCCACACAAAGTCTGAGGGACCCATCCGCCTTCGTGGCAAACACTACTGGAGCTCCCCACTCCGATATACTTCGCCTTATGAACCCCTTCTCAAGCAACTCCCCTACTTGCTTATGAAGTTCTCTTCTCTCACGAGGAGCCATGTGGCGTACTGGCAAAGACACTGGTTTGGCATTATCCACCAAATAAATTCGGAAATCTATCTCCCGCTTCGGAGGCAAACTCTTTACTTCTTCAAACACATCCGGATATTCCCGGACTACTCTGACAGAACACAAACTTTCGACCGAAGCATCGAGCGATTCAAGATAACTTAGCAAAACAGATTCCATGGGATTGCAAGAGATCTCGAGAGTGTTACCCAAGCGGGTCATGAGCCTGACAACTCTCCTTTCGCAATCAAGAACGGCACCATTACTGGATAACCAGTCCATGCCCAAGATCAACCCATAGCCCGTGAAGCCCAATACAAAAGCATCACATCTAAACTCAACGCTAAGTATAGAAATCTTCAAACCCAAACATATCATAGACAGATATATGGAGCCCCCAATTGGGTTTGAGACAACCAAGGGATCATCAACTAGACTGGTGTCTAAGTGCAGTGACTCAACTAACGATGATGAGATAAAAGAATGCGATGCGCCAGAGTCAAACAAAGTACGAACTGGATGATCAAACAGAAAAACCAGACTTTCAACGGAAATAGTTCTACCTCTCTGCTGAATCGGTGGAACTGAGAGAACCTGAACTTGCCCCCCCTGACTGAGGTGGTGCTATAAGAGCTTGCACCTGGCCTCCTGAGGTAGACCCCGTCTTCTGCCCCTTCTTTGGGCAGTTTTTCACAAGATGCCCTGCTTCACCACAATGAAAGCAACCGGTCTTCTTCTTTTTGCGACAATCCTTACTGAGGTGTCCTGGTGTTCCACAATTGAAGCACTTCTTCTTCGTCTTCTTTTTGTCACCATTGCCTTTTCCGCCCTTGCCTTGTTGTTGCTGTTGCGGTTTCTTCTGATCCCCCTTTTTCTCTGGTGCCTTAGAATTCTTATCATCCTCATGCATAAGTGCCATGTAGACAAGCTTCTCAAAAGTGGCCCCCATAGGAATGTGAGTCATAGCTATTCCTTGCAATGGTTCGTTCAAGCCTCTAACGAACCTCAAAGCCTTCTTCTCCGGTGTATTCACCAACTCTATGCCAAACCTTGCTAATTGATTGAATTTGTTGACATATTCTTTCACCGTGAGATTCCCTTGCTTCAAATTCAAGAACTTCTCCATAAACAGATTCTCTTCCGCCCTTGAGAGAAACTTAGCCCCAAACCTTTGCTTAAAATCTGCCCAAGAGTCAACAGGGCGTTCTCCATTAGTGACCTCCCACCAGAATGAGGCCTCTCCCTTCATTAACCAAGCCGCCAACTTGACTTTCTTTCCCTCTTCCACTTCAAAGATATCTAGCAACTCTTCCACTTCCTTAAGCCAATCTCTAGCCTCTACGAAAGTCTCTGAACCAAGAAAAGGTTTTCCTCCTATAGCCTTGAACTCCTTGCAAACCTTAGCAAAATTATCCACTCTAGGCTGAGGAGGAGGAGCGGTTGTCTCTGGTGTAGTAGCATTAGCTGGACCCGCAGCCGCGGCCCTAGCCTCTTGCAACCTCCTATACCATAGTGGTATAACTAAACCCTCCGGGATGTTAAGATCTTCAGCCATGCTGAAACGAAAGAGGAAAGATTCAAAAAGGAGATTCCGAAAGATAAAGATATGGCTATTGGGGATTATGCTTTTCTTTTTCAAAAACTTTTTCTCTTAGAAGACATGCTTTTAAAAATACTTTCTTCGAAAATACTCTTAGAAAGTAGTTTTTCTCAAAAATTTTATCTGTTCTGGTAACCTTAAGCTCTGATACCACGTGTAACACCCCACTCCCGCTAGGGTCACTCACTAAGGGAATGCCATAGCATCGGTGGAGTATTTTAGTGAATATAGAACAGAAAAATTACAACAAGACAGATATAAACAGTACTTGAAATTTTAAAACATCTTCTCATAACAGCGGAAGTAAAACATGTCTGGTTACATCATAAAACCAAAATAAAAGTCAAGTACAATATCCATCAAAATAAAGAAGTACATAATCCCACTCTCACACAATAGCCAAAACAAAAGAAAAGATAACTGGATAACTGGAGCTTTACATCTATCCAAGCTCCTAAAGACTGGGACAGCAATCCGATCAAGCTCCACTACTGCTAGGATCCACCGTAGGACCTGAGGGTTGGGAAAAAGGTAAAAACAACGGGGTCAGACATAAGTCTGAGTGAGTCCTATAACTTTAACAATACAATCGTTAAAGTAACCAGAGAAGACATAACTTGATTTACGGTAACATATAGGGATGAACGGCTATACTAAGCAGTTAACTAAACCAAGATAAAAGATAAAGACGCATCTACCCTCCCTAAGGTAAATTACTAAACTGCACCACACCAGTCGTTCCTAACTTAAAGGTTGATCCCACCCAAGGACTTATAAAATTTACTAATTAGTACCTGCGTACCCCTAGGTGACCAAGTAGGCGCCACGGGGCCCTACAATCCACTAGGTGTACACACTACTTCCCATTCGATCGGCTCCCTAACGTAGATACCCGTGCTGGCCCCACCGTGGGATGTATCATTCCCCAATGTGGCAACCTGATGAAACTAAAGGTGCACGGCTTATATCTACTCGATGCAACAACGGCTTACCTACCAGCCCGGGCCCACTCACGCATATGAAGCCCGTTGGACTTGCGTTGCCACCGCTAACCCGTTTGCCTCTTACAGTCAAACCCAGTATGCGTGTCCCGTCCTCGACATGGGTCGAGCCCACAAAGATACGTATGGGTTACTGGTTGAAATGGGCCTCCACAAGCTACCCACCTAAGCTTGTCCCTTTTTCTAGTATATCCCACTTAACCCTTTAATCATGTTTTAATTACAAGTTCTATTTTGGTTAAGTATTCTAATCGTATTTTCTATTGCCACCCAAGGCAACCACTAGATTTTCTCATGCCACCCGAGGCACCCACTTAACCCCTCATGTCCCTCTACATGCTAATGTGGTTAAGTGTTTCTTAATTAATTAATTAAGAACGTAACCTTTGTAAAGACCTCTCACATTAGACTGTCTTTTATGACCGCTGGTTAAGCCGGTTGGGTCCGGGCAGCCTTATGTCATAACAGAGTCTAACCTCGTGTCTTTACATTAATTACGTATTTAGTTTGTGCCTAAGACCTCTCACATTGGGCTAACATTTGTAGCAACTGGTTAAGCCGGTTGGGTCCGGGCAGTTTTACGCTACAACTGAGTCCAACCTCGTGTCTTAGTCAATTAATTACACCTAATTAATCACCCTCATAATTTTATATTAATTATCCCTAATTAATCAAGTTTTCTTAACATGGGTAGACCTAACTTAATAGGTAAATTCCCATGGGGTAGACCTAACTCAATAGGTAAATTCCCAACACATAGTATGGGTACACCTAACCAAATAGGCAAATTCCCATACTATGTTTATTTATTTTGTGTTATGCATAATTATATTAATTTCACACAATCTTATTAACTTATGCATTTAATTACCCCATCGTTCCCACGTAATTTCGTTCATGATATAACACATATAAAAGGTGTCAACTTGCATATGAATGAACATGTTTCAAAGGTGCCATCTTGCATATTAACAAACACATAACTTGCATATGAACTTGCATAACATGTCACATAACTTGCATATAATATGTCACATAACTTACATATTCATTTTGCATAACAAACTTGCATATTAGCTTATAGACTTGCATAATGTGTCATCATGAACTTGCATATTAATAAACATGTAACTTGCATATTTACATACATGTAACTCGCATATTAACAAACATGTAACTTGCATATAAAGAAACATGTAACTTGCATATTTACATACATGTAACTTGCATATTAACAAACATGTAACTTGCATATTAACAAACATGTAACTTGCATATTTACATACATGTAACTTGCATATTAACAAACATGTAACTTGCATATTAACAAACATGTAACTTGCATAGCATATTACCATGAACTTGCATAACATGCATATGATTACATAGCCCACAACTTGCATATTTAGCATCATGCAAACATAACATACATCATATTAAACTTGCATAAGCTTACATACTCAACATGCATAAACATAAGATTAATGCTAACATCATATCATATGATTCAAAGCTCATTAACCCACATACAAAACCATAAATCTCATCACATCTCATCTAATTAGTTTACCAAAAGATCATCAAAGTGATAGAAACTCACAACTAGCAACTTTGAACACCAAATGAAGAAGATTAAGATGCTAAGAAGGGATTAGAAGTTGATTAGAGAGTGATTAGTATGCAACCCTCTTCATAAAATTAGTGGAGGCCATGAGAGCTAGCATTTTGCCATAGTTTAGTCACTAGGTTTAATTATGAATGAATTAGGGTAGGTTAGGGTCTTATTTATAGATTAGGCAAGTGTTTTAGGCCATAGGATTAACCCTAGATTCAATCCAAGCCATCAAAGCATGTCTTGGGGAAGAAGTCAAGTGTAGGAACCATCTAGGGCCTTTAGATTAAAGATGGACCATGAGAACCATTCAAATGCAAAATCTGCACTTGAGCGAATCGGCCCACGGGTTGACAGCCAAACACCCTGGATTAACCCCTAGTCGACCCAGCGGGCTCGGGTCGACTTCAAAAATCGGCCGGTTCGGTTATTCCCCTCTCCCAATTCGCTGTTTTGAGCATTTTTGCATATTTATTTATTAAATTTTCAATTATATATATATATATATATCAATATATATATATATATATATCTACACAACCCATTTCACTTAATTAAGTATACTTTAATTTGGGAATTTTCGTGAAACTTCGCGAGGCCATATCTTGGTCATACGGACTCCGATTTTCGAAAACTCGGACTCTATTTCGCGTATTTTTTCCGAGACGAACACAATGGCATAGCCCGTTTCCCTTGATTCCCATTTTAGAATTAAATTCTGCCTCGATTTATGTTATTACAGGTTATTGAAAATACGGGTTGTTACAATACCCAAATTCAAATTCGTGTTAATGGTAATAATACCCAAGTATCCAGTTTTCATATTATGCCTTCAATTCTACCAAACACATATATCCAACAAGGCAATATCCCAATATTTCTCCCGTATTCAATCGCACGCAAATCGCAGTTTAGGCCTAGGTCCGAAATTGACCAAGGTTCATCAAAAGAAAACAAATAGGGAAAAGGTAGAATTTTGCATCAAAATAAGATCGGAGAGAAAACATCATCACAGGCATATTAAGATTACAACAGGCTTAATAGATCATGAACTAGACATGAGAGTGAAAATAGAAAAGTTTCCAAGATCCAAGAAGAAACAAGAATAGATCTGGATCGATAAACATACTTAATCCAATTCCACTTTAATTCATGGCCACATTATAATTAAATATTTAAATCGGAAAGCAACTAGAACTTACAGAGAACGGCTAATGAATTAAGGAGTGAATTTGTCTTAGAAAGTTGCAGTGTCATTGATCTATCCCCTTGAATTTGTTGTAGAAGCATTGATCTTTGATTTGATTTGAGTTTGAACGCTTAAGCTTTAATTTGGAGACGGCGGCCATGGCTTAAGAGAGATTCCAGCAGCATTTAGGTGTCATATGAATTTGTGTGAGTTAGGCTAGGTCTAGGTGTTCTTTTACAGGTGTAGCAATTCATTTCAGCCATCAGATTAACCCTAAAACCCATCCGGACCATCAAAACTCGTCCCGGGCCTCAAAAATGGGTTCTGGGCCACCCCAGGCCGACCTGTACAGAGGGGGGGCCGACACTATAGTCGACCTGGGGGGGGGGGGGGGGGCAGGTCGACTATAGTGTCGACACTATGGTCGACCTGGGTCAGTCTGCCAGAAAGTCTGCTGAAATCTTGTTTTGGCCATATGTTGGTCATACGGACTCCGATTTTCGAAAACTCGGACTCTATTTCGCGTATTTTTCCGAGAGGAACGCAATGGTGATGTCCATTTTACCTAATTCCTGATTCTTAAATTAATTATTCTTATTTTATTATCTTTTACGTTACATACATCGTTATCGAACTAATTTTTCTTCTCTTCCATGTATTAATTAATTCTTCTTATGCATCACCATTATTTACCCATCATAAGCATATTTTTATATATTTTATTTTATTTTTAATTATATTAAAAATACGGGGTGTTACATTCTCCCCTCCTTAAAGGATTTCGTCCCCGAAATCTTCAAGTTAAGAAGAATGTGTCCTACCATCCATCATCCATCTACTCAATCATCAATCACAGACATTCATTGTCCTTAAGAGATTTCTAATGCTGTATGAACATATGCAAGAAGGGTGTGTATATGTTCCTTGTCTAATGCAAATGATCAGGCCTGATTGATCTTCTAAATGCAAAATATGTTTAGTGCCATGAGTCCAACATGTATGCAAATAGTCCTAGTCACATAAACACTATATGTGTGCGCAAACATCCATCCATATGCAACATTCACATGATAACACATTCAATTTCATCCAAAAACAAGTGTAAACACTCATGCATATGCAATATGAAAGGTGACTGAGCCGATCTAGTGCCTAATGTGTGTAAATGCGTCCACGAGCAACCACTAGCAACCACTTGTAGCCACTTGCAACCATCAATCATAACATGTCTCAAACACATGTTTACACCCAAATGTTCCTATTTAAAGATAAAGTCGAATGACAGAAGCAAGTAAAAATTTTGTGCCAATAGGCAATGTCAAAACTGGAAGTCTACGCCACATATATTCTGATTAGGAGAAGAACTCCCTAAGCATCAGCCCCGAAGACCAAAATCAACATCAGACTGACACCCAAAGAATTACTCAACCCAACCAATATATATATATATATATGTTTCTAGGGAAACTAAGCATGACAGACTCCTTTTAGGTCACAAGAAATCCCTTCTTAAAACTAACCCAAAATGTTTAGTCAACCCAACGAACACCCTCAAGCCCCAACATGTGTTACTAACAGATGAGTCATACTCCCTATGGGGTTTGCAACAGAAATTGGATTGAGGATAGGACCGAGAGGATATACACAAAAGATAGCATGTGAGTAAGCTCTACAGGAAAAGAGGAATCAAGGATATACTCTTAAAAAGAGATATGATGCACGAATCTAGTCTTCAATCTTCTAAGTCGCATTTCTTTGAGCTTAACTCCATTGTGCTTTGACCGTCTTTAACTTCACAATTTCGTAGCATCTTAATTCATGTTTCCAAAATATGAGTTGGAACCCATTTCACTGTTGCCTCTCATTCCACTTTCACTTATTCTCCTTCTAGTACACTCGGCTCAAACCTAACTGCGTACTCATGGTTTCATGTAAGCTCTCCAAAATTCACTAGTGAATCTTGGATCTCGTCCACTTATTATCAGGTATTCCACGCAGAAGAACTATCTCTTGAAAATAAATGCCAACAATGCTGCCAAATGTACTTACTAAGGTGATTCTCTACAACTCATGCATAAGCGAAATGACCCATCCGCCTTAGTGGCGAACACTACTCGAGCGGAATACAAATTACCAATAAACGAGTCAAGAGATTCTAGGTAACAAATCATGATAGAACCCTAAAGGTTACTTGCGACTTCGAGGGTATTACCGAGGCAAGCCAAGAGTCTAACTACCCCATTTTTCAAAACCGAGAAGGTCACCCTTACTGGATAACCACTCCATCTCTAGAATCAACCCATAGCCCAAAACATAAACATTACTTCTAGACTCAACACTTAGCATAGACATTCTCAAATCCAAACAAGTCATGAATAAATGAGCCGATTTTCCCCAACAGGACTTGAGACAAAAATGGGATCCTCTATTATGCTAGTACTAAGGTGCAGAGACTCAACCTTCGAAGCAGAATTAAAAGGATGCGATGTACAAAAACAAAGTTCTAGTGGGATGATAGAAAGGAAAAGCTAAACTTTTAACAGAAACGTTACCACTCTCTTAGGTACGCTAGTAGTGAGAGCATTCAATTGCCCTCTCGACGATCTTGTCCCTTGCCCTTGTCCTATAATACTTAACTGCATGTCCCTTTTCACTAAAGATACTCTCTCTTGTCATGGGTTTTTCTATTCTTTCACTTAGGCCTCTTTCCTTTCACCTTTTTCCTCCTTCGTGGATTAAGCTATAACAACCAGTTCCTTGTTCTTACTGTCCTTGTATAGTTTGTTGACAAGTTTCTCGAAGCTACCTCCAACGCATGGCAACTCTACCCAACTTGAAATAAGATTAGACGCAGATGGAACTACTGCGGCTACAGATGGAGGTTGGGCACTCCTTTGCCCTCCGACATGTGCCGGATGCCTACGAAACTACGGTGAAAAGAGTGAGAAGAGATTTCAAGAAAGAATCAAAAGATAGTGCATATGGCTTTGGGGAATATGCGTTTTAATCAAAACCAAATTTTCTTGAAAATTTGCTTCTTTGTAAATGTTTCGAAGATAATTTCAGAAGGTTTTTTGAAAACTTTTGCCCAGTCTGGTAACCTTCTGCTCTGATACCAAATGTAACACCCCACATCTGTTAAGGTCACTCGCATAGGGAATGCCTTAACTTCAATGGAGTATTATGGGTACTGAAACAGAAATATTACAAGACAGACATATATAAAACAATGGAAAATAAAGTGGAAGTACTTCAAATCATTTATTAAATATAAAAGTTTACAAGAAAAGCCCATCAACTTCCAATACCCAATTTCATAGTTAAAATATATGTCTTGCTCAAAAACAAAGAAGCATAAAAACAAACTGCAGTATTCCCCAATAAAGCAAAGCAAGCCATAGCCAAGAGAAATCCAAGCCATACATGAAAGAGCCTTGGAGCTTGGTAAGATCCGAACTAAGCTGTATTCCCACCCTGTGAACCTGGGGGGGGGGGGGGGGGTGGGAACAGAAGGAAAAAGGTGAAACAAAACGGGTCAGTCATAAAGACTGAGTAAGTTCTAGTGACTTTCAGCATAAAAATGTGTGAAGATAGCATGGCATGAATAAACTGAAAGTAAACATAAGCATGATGACAAGGTAGGCAAGATAAACTAAGATAACAAGATAAACTATGATAACAAGATAAACTAAGGTAACAAGATAAACTTCGGGCACGATGAAACAAGTATAACATCCCATAATTCCTATCAAGTATCCCACCGCATGGTTTCTATCAAGAGTAACATCGCAAGGTTTCTAAGCTTTACCATTAAAACGATATCTATTTGCTCTGCACCACCTAAATAGCATCCTCATAAGTGTCTTACATGGAATGATCTGTACTTCTACTAGTATCCCAACTAGTGTCCTGTGTAACAAGGACCCGTACCCCCTACTAGTATCCCAACTAGTAGCCCGTGTTATATAATAATTACAACGTGATCCCAATCCCCGCAATTATGGTGGCCTTCAGGTGTACATCGATTTTGAGGATTCCACCTCAGTCACCCCAATGGCCATGTATATATTCGATTCACCCTTGCTACCTTATCGATCGGCTCCCTACTTGACCTAGTTCTCGTTTGTGTCACGCGGCCCCCTACTTGTAGATACCCGTGCTGGTCCCACCATGGGGTGTACCAAGTCCCATGGTGGCAACCCTGACACAATCAAGATGCACAGCTTTATACCTATTGGTGCACAGTGGCTAAATTTTCTGCGCCGAAGTGTGTGCACGCCCGCACTCCGTTAGAACCTGCATTACTGCACCATCCGCCGCTAATTTGACCTCTTATAATCAGCCCAGTAATCGTGCCCCACCCTGCCTAACTCAGGGTTCCGTTGATACCTAATGTGAGTTACTGCTGAAATGGGTCCCCGTTACTAGGTTTTTCTAATGGTTAAGTCTGTGGGCCTATACTCTCTGATATTACCCACCAACCCTGATGTGTACTTAACCCCGCTACTGATTCAAGCATGTGTATTTAATGGTTAAGTGTATGTGGGCCTATATTTACTAATATTACCCACCAACCCGATATGTACTTAACCCTTCTACTCGTTATGTTACCATGGTTAAGTGTTTACCTTAGTTAACTTAACCTTTCTCGCTTATTATGTTTGACTAGTTAAGTGTGGTTTATTAACTTAACCCCGTTCATCTATCTGGTTACATTGGTTAAGAATTTTCTTGTTAACTTAACCCCAAGTGATACTTAACCCTACTACGCATCACATCAGATTGGTTAAGTGCATGTTAACTTAACCCCATCCACTAGTCATATTATAATGGTTAAGTGTTATCAACTTATTCAAGTTAACTTAACCCACCCGCTTGTCATGTTATGTTGGTTGAGTGTTACTACTTAACCGCAACCACTTGTCTAATTAACCCATTGTATTAGTTAAGTGTTCTCATTAACTTAACCTCACTCTCTAGTCCAGTTTGATCATGTTATAATGGTTAAACATTTGCTTAACCCTACCCACTCCCGTAGTTAACTTATTAAATTGGTTAAGTGTCCAGATTAACCTAATCATATTACTTAACCCACCCATTTGTATCATATTGGTTAAGTGTTCTTATTTACTTAACCCTACCCACTGGTCTAATTACCATATCACCTTGGTTAAGTATTACTATTCGTATTTCCACATGTCACCCACATGTCACCCACTTAACCCCCATGTCCCACCACATGTTTATATGGTTAAGTATTTCTTAATTCATTAAGGCCGTAACATTATAAAGACCTCTCACATTAGACTAACATTTATGGCAGCTGGATTTGTTGGGCGGGTTCAGGCAGTCTTACACTATAAAAGTGTCTAACCTCGTGTCTTTACAACTGTTACGCTTTTAATTTGGGCCTAGGACCTCTCACATTGGGCTGACATTTGTGACTACTGGATTCGCCGGGCGTTTCCGGGCAAGTTTACGTCACAAACGAGTCCAACCTCGTGTCCAAAGCATTGATTATTACTTATAATCTTTTACCCCAATTTGAATTTATTTCCCCTATTCAAATTATCAATTTATTCCTAATTTAACGATGTCCATAATTGACTCAATTATGTCCATCAATTAATGGTATGCAAAATCATACCAATTTTACCACAATTTATCTTAGGCCATTAAAGGCAACTTATCTCAATTTATATTTATCCCTCTTTTAAGGCTATTACATGCCAACTACCCAAAACCTATTTAGGCGTGTTCATATTAGCCCCTTTTCAAGACATAAATTATCATATGTGTTTCAACTACAAATTTCACCTATTTAACAAATGCCCAAGTTCTAGATTACATGTCCGTTTTACATATGCCTAATTCATACCAAATTTACATATGTTCAATTCATGCCTGTTTACATGTATGCCAAATTTATATATGCCTAATCTTAGACAATTTTACATATATACCAAGTTTCATGCCTTTTTATACATATATCAAGATTCATAGTTTACATGTTTACAAAGCTATGCCCAATTCACTTAGATCAATTTTTAGCCAAATATATGTATCAATATTCTAGCCATATTTTACATAGGTCAAGTTTTATACCAACTACATGGATTCCATGTTTACCCCAATTTACCCAAGCTAGCAAAACTTTAATTATAACGATAATACCCAAATTGAAATTCATGTTAATGGCAATAATACCCAAGTATCCAGTTTTCATATTATGCCTTCGATTCTACCAAACACATATATCCAACAAGGCAATATCCCAATATTTCCCCCGTATTCAATCGCACGCAAATCGCAGTTTAGGCCTAGGTCCGAAATTGACCAAGGTTCATCAAAAGAAAACAAATAGGGGAAAGGTAGAATTTTGAATCAAAATAAGATCGGAGAGAAAACATCATCATAGGCATATTAAGATCATAACAGGCTTAATAGATCATGAGCTAGACATGAGAGTGAAAATAGAAAAGTTTCCAAGATCCAAGAAGAAACAAGAATATATCTGGATCGATAAACATACTTAATCCATTTCCACTTTAATTCATGGCCACATTATAATTAAATATTTAAATTGGAAAGCAACTAGAACTTACAGAGAATGGCTAATGAACTATGGAGTGAATTTGTCTAAGAAAGTTGCAGTGTCATTGATTTATCCCCTTGAATTTGTTGTAGAAGCATTGATCTTTGATTTGATTTGAGTTTGAACGCTTAAGCTTTAATTTGGAGACGGCGGCCATGGCTCAAGAGAGATTCCAACAGCATTTAGGTGTCATATGAATTTGTGTGAGTTAGGCTAGGTCTAGGTGTTCTTTTATAGGTGTAGCAATTCATTTCAGCCATCGGATTAACCCTAAAACCCATCCGGACCATCAAAACTCGTCCCAGGCCTCAAAAATGGGTTCTGGGCCACCCCAGGCCGACCTGTACAGAGGGGGGGTCGACACTATAGTCGACCTGGGGGGGGGGGGGGGGCAGGTCGACTATAGTGTCGACACTATGGTCGACCTGGGTCAGTCTGCTAGAAAGTCTGCTGAAATCTTGTTTTGGCCATATCTTGGTCATACGGACTCCGATTTTCGAAAACTCAGACTCTATTTCGCGTATTTTTCCGAGAGGAATGCAATGGTGATGTCCATTTTACCTAATTCCTGATTCTTAAATTAATTATCCTTATTTTACTATCTTTTCCGTTACATACATCGTTATCGAACTAATTTTTCTTCTCTTCCATGTATTAATTAATTCTTCTTATGCATCACCATTATTTACCCATCATAAGCATATTTTTGTATATTTTATTTTATTTTTAATTATATTAAATATATGGGGTGTTACATTCTCCCCTCCTCAAAGGATTTCGTCCCCGAAATCTTCAAGTTAAGAAGAATGTGTCCTACCATCCATCATCCATCTACTCAATCATCAATCATAGGCATTCATTGCCCTTAAGAGATTTCTAATGCTGTATGAACATATGCAAGCAGTGTGTGTATATGTTCCTTGTCTAATGCAAATGATCAGGCCTGATTGATCTTCTAAATGCAAAATATGTTTAGTGCCATAAGTCCAACATGTATGCAAATAGTCCTAGTCACATAAACACTATATGTGTGCGCAAACATCCATCCATATGCAACATTCACATGATAACACATTCAATTTCATCCACAAACAAGTGTAAACACTCATGCATATGCAATATGAAAGGTGACTGAGCCGATCTAGTGCCTAATGTGTGTAAATGCGTCCACGAGCAACCACTAGCAACCACTTGCAGCCACTTGCAGCCACTTGCAACCATCAATCATAACATATCTCAAACACATGTTTACACCCAAATGTTCCTATTTAAAGATAAAGTCGAATGACAGAAGCAAGTAAAAATTTTGTGCCCATTAGGCAATGTCAAAACTGGAAGTCTACGCCACATATATTCTGATTAGGAGAAGAACTCCCTAAGCATCAGCCCCGAAGACCGAAATCAACATCAGACTGACACCCAAAGAATTACTCAACCCAACCAATATATATATATATATATTTCTAGGGAAACTAAGCATGACTGACTCCTTTTAGGTCACAAGAAATCCCTTCTTAAAACTAACCCAAAAAGTTTAGTCAACCCAACGAACACCCTCAAGCCCCAACATGTGTTACTAACAGATGAGTCATACTCCCTATGGGGTTTGCAACAGAAATTGGATTGAGGATAGGACCGAGAGGATATACACAAAAGATAGCATGTGAGTAAGCTCTACAGGAAAAGAGGAATCAAGGATATACTCTTAAAAAGAGATATGATGCGCGAATCTAGTCTTCAATCTTCTAAGTCGCATTTCCTTGAGCTTAACTCCATTGTGCTTTGACCGACTTTAACTTCACAATTTCGTAGCATCTTAATTCCTGTTTCCAAAATATGAGTTGGAACCCATTTCACTGTTGCCTCTCATTCCACTTTCACTTATTCTCCTTCTAGTATACTCGGCTCAAACCTAACTGCGTACTCATGGTTTCATGCAAGCTCTCCAAAATTCACTAGTGAATCTTCGATCTCGTCCACTTACTATCAGGTATTCCACGCAGAAGAACTATCTCTTGAAAATAAATGCCAACCATGCTGCCAAATGTACTTACTAAGGCGATTCTCTACAACTCATGCATAAGCGAAATGACCCATCCGCCTTAGTGGCGAACACTACTCGAGCGGATTACAAATTACTAATAAATGTGTCAAGAGATTCTAGGTACCAATCATGATAGAACCCTAAAGGTTACGTGCGACTTCGAGGGTATTACCGAGGCAAGTCAAGAGTCTAACTACCCCATTTTTCAAAACCGAGAAGGTCACCCTTACTGGATAGCCACTCCATCTCTAGAATCAACCCATAGCCCAAAACATAAACATTACTTCTAAACTCAACACTTAGCATAGACATTCTCAAATCCAAACAAGTCATGAATAAATGAGCCGATTTTCCCCAACAGGACTTGAGACAAAAATTGGATCCTCTATTATGCTAGTACTAAGGTGCAGAGACTCAACTTTCGAAGATGAATTAAAAGGATGCGATGTACAAAAACAAAGTTCTAGTGGGATGATAGAAAGGAAAAGCTAAACTTTTAACAGAAACGTTACCACTCTCTTAGGTACGCTAGTAGTGAGAGCATTCAATTGCCCTCTCTCTTGTCATGGGTTTTTCTATTCTTTCACTTAGTCCTCTTTCCTTTCACCTTTTTCCTCCTTCGTGGATTAAGCTATAACAACTAGTTCCTTGTTCTTACTGTCCTTGTATAGTTTGTTGACAAGTCTCTCGAAGCTACCTCCAACGCACGGCAACTCTACCCAACTTGAAATAAGATTAGACGCAAATGGAACTACTGCGGCTACAGATGGAGGTTGGGCACTCCTTTGCCCTCCGACATGTGTCGGATGCCTACGAAACTATGGTGAAAAGAGTGAGAAGAGATTTCAAGAAAGAATCAAAAGATAGTGCATATGGCTTTGGGGAACATGCCTTTTAATTAAAACAAAATTTTCTTGAAAATTTGCTTCTTTGTAAATGTTTCGAAGATAAATTCAGAAGGTTTTTTGAAAACTTTTGCCCAGTCTGGTAACCTTCTGCTCTGATACCAAATGTAACACCCCACATCTGTTAAGTTCACTCATAAAGGGAATGCCTTAACTTCAATGGAGTATTATGGGTACTAGAACATAAATTTTACAAGACAGACATATATAAAACAGCGGAAAATAAAGTGGAAGTACTTCAATTCATTTATTAAATATAAATGTTTACAAGAAAAGCCCATCAACTTCCAATACCCAATTTCATAGTTAAAATATCTGTCTTGCTCAAAAATAAAGAAGCATAAAAACAAACTGCAGTATTCCCCAATAAAGCAAAGCAAGCCATAGCCAAGAGAAATCCAAGCCATACATGAAAGAGCCTTGGAGCTTGGTAAGATTCGAACTAAGATGTATTCCCACCCTGTGAACCTGGGGGGGGGGGGGGGGGGAACGGAAGAAAAAGGGGCAAAACAAAATAGGTCAGTCATAAAGACTGAGTAAGTCCTAGTGACTTTCAGCATACAAATGTGTAAAGATAACATGGCATGAATAAACTGAAAGTAAACATAAGCATGATGACAAGGTAGGCAAGATAAATTAAGATAACAAGATAAACTATGATAACAAGATAAACTAAGGTAACAAGGTAAACTTTGGGCACGATGAAACAAGTATAACATCCCATAATTCCTATCAAGTATCCCACCACATGGTTTCTATCAAGAGTAACATCGCAAGGTTTCTAAGCTTTACCATTAAACGATATCTATTTGCTCTGCACCACCTAACTAGCATCCTCATAAGTGTCTTACATGGAATGATCTGTACTTCTACTAGTATCCCAACTAGTGTCCTGTGTAACAAGGACCCGTACCCCCTACTAGTGTCCCAACTAGTAGCCCGTGTTATATAATAATTACAACGTGATCCCAATCCCCGCAATTATGGTGGCCTTCAGGTGTACATCGATTTTGAGGATTCCACCTCGATCACCCCAATGGCCATGTATATATTCGATGCACCCTTGCTACCTTATCGATCGGCTCCCTACTTGACCTAGTTCTCGTTTGTGTCACGCGACCCCCTACTTGTAGATACCTGTGCTGGTCCCACCATGGGGTGTATCAAGTCCCATGGTGGCAACCCTGACACAATCAAGACGCACAGCTTTATACCTACTGGTGCCTAGTGGCTAAATTTTCTGCGCCGAAGTGTGTGCACGCCCGCACTCCGTTAGAACCTGCACTACTGCACCAACCACCACTAATTTGACCTCTTATAATCAGCCCAGTAATCGTGCCCCCCTGCCTAGCTCGGGGTTCCGTTGATACCTAATGTGGGTTACTGCTGAAATGGGTCCCCGTTACTAGGTTTTTCTAATGGTTAAGTCTGTGGGCCTATACTCTCTGATATTACCCACCAACCCTGATGTGTACTTAACCCCGCTACTGATTCAAGCATGTGTATTTAATGGTTAAGTGTATGTGGGCCTATATTTACTAATATTACCTACCAACCCGATATGTACTTAACCCTTCTACTCGTTATGTTACCATGGTTAAGTGTTTACCTTAGTTAACTTAACCTTTCTCGCTTATTATGTTTGATTGGTTAAGTGTGGTTTATTAACATAACCCCGTTCGTCTATCTGGTTACATTGGTTAAGAATTTTCTTGTTAACTTAACCCCATGTGATACTTAACCCTACTACGCATCACATCAGATTGGTTAAGTGCATGTTAACTTAACCCCATCCACTAGTCATATTATAATGGTTAAGTGTTATCAACTTATTCAAGTTAACTTAACCCACCCGCTTTTCCTGATATGTTGGTTGAGTGTTACTACTTAACCGCAACCACTTGTCTAATTAACCCATTGTATTAGTTAAGTGTTCTCATTAACTTAACCTCACTCTCTAGTCCAGTTTAATCATGTTATAATGGTTAAACATTTGCTTAACCTTACCCACTCCTGTTGTCAACTTATTAAATTGGTTAAGTGTCCAGATTAACCCAATCATATTACTTAACCCACCCATTTGTATCATATTGGTTAAGTGTTCTTATTTACTTAACCCTACCCACTGGTCTAATTACCATGTTACGTTGGTTAAGTATTACTATTCGTATTTCCACATGTCACCCACATGTCACCCACTTAACCCCCATGTCCCACCACATGTTTATATGGTTAAGTATTTCTTAATTCATTAAGGTTGTAACCTTATAAAGACCTCTCACATTAGACTGACATTTATGGCAGCTGGATTTGTTGGGCGGGTTCAGGCAGTCTTACACTATAAAAGTGTCTAACCTCGTGTCTTTACAACTGTTACGCTTTTAATTTGGGCCTAGGACCTCTCACATTGGGCTGACATTTGTGACTACTGGATTCGCCGGGCGTTTCCGGGCAAGTTTACGTCACAAACGAGTCCAACCTCGTGTCCTAAGCATTGATTATTACTTATAATCTTTTACCCCAATTTGAATTTATTTCCCCTATTCAAATTATCAATTTATTCCTAATTTAACGATGTCCATAATTGACTCAATTATGTCCATCAATTAATGGTATGCAAAATCATACCAATTTTACCACAATTTATCTTAGGCCATTAAAGGCAACTTATCTCAATTTATATTTATCCCTCTTTTAAGGCTATTACGTGCCAACTACCCAAAACCTATTTAGGCGTGTTCATATTAGCCCCTTTTCAAGACATAAATTATCATATGTGTTTCAACTACAAATTTCACCTATTTAACATATGCCCGAGTTCTAGATTACATGTCCGTTTTACATATGCCTAATTCATACCAAATTTACATATGTTCAATTCATGCCTGTTTACATGTATGCCAAATTTATATATGCCTAATCTTAGACAATTTTACATATATACCAAGTTTCATGCCTTTTTATACATATATCAAGATTCATAGTTTACATGTTTACAAAGCTATGCCCAATTCACTTAGATCAATTTTTATCCAAATATATGTATCATTATTCATGCCATATTTTACATTGGTCAAGTTTTATACCAACTACATGTATTCCATGTTTACCCCAATTTACCCAAGCTAGCAAAACTTTAATTATAACGATAATACCCAAATTCAAATTCGTGTTAATGGCAATAATACCCAAGTATCCAGTTTTCATATTATGCCTTCGATTCTACCAAACACATATATCCAACAAGGCAATATCCCAATATTTCCCCCGTATTCAATCGCACGCAAATCCCAGTTTAGGCCTAGGTCCGAAATTGACCAAGGTTCATCAAAAGAAAACAAATAGGGGAAAGTTAGAATTTTGCATCAAAATAAGATCGGAGAGAAAACATCATCACAGGCATATTAAGATTACAACAGGCTTAATAGATCATGAACTAGACATGAGAGTGAAAATAGAAAAGTTTCCAAGATCCAAGAAGAAACAAGAATAGATCTGGATCGATAAACATACTTAATCCAATTCCACTTTAATTCATGGCCACATTATAATTAAATATTTAAATCGGAAAGCAACTAGAACTTACAGAGAACGGCTAATGGATCAGGGAGTGAATTTGTCTTAGAAAGTTGCAGTGTCATTGATCTATCCCCTTGAATTTGTTGTAGAAGCATTGATCTTTGATTTGATTTGAGTTTGAACACTTAAGCTTTAATTTGGAGACGGAGGCCATGGCTCAAGAGAGATTCCAGCAGCATTTAGGTGTCATATGAATTTGTGTGAGTTAGGCTAGGTCTAGGTGTTCTTTTATAGGTGTAGCAATTCATTTCAGCCATCGGATTAACCCTAAAACCCATCCGGACCATCAAAACTCGTCCCGGGCCTCAAAAATGGGTTCTAGGCCACCCCAGGCCGACCTGTACAGAGGGGGGGTCGACACTATAGTCGACCTGGGGGGGGGGGGGGGAAGGTCGACTATAGTGTCGACACTATGGTCGACTTGGGTCAGTCTGCCAAAAAGTCTGCTGAAATCTTGTTTTGGCCATATCTTGGTCATACGGACTCCGATTTTCGAAAACTCGGACTCTATTTCGCGTATTTTTCCGAGAGGAACGCAATGGTGATGTCCATTTTACCTAATTCCTGATTCTTAAATTAATTATCCTTATTTTACTATCTTTTCCGTTACATACATCGTTATCGAACTAATTTTTCTTCTCTTCCATGTATTAATTAATTCTTCTTATGCATCACCATTATTTACCCATCATAAGCATATTTTTATATATTTTATTTTTAATTATATTAAAAATACGGGGTGTTACAAAAACTGAACAAAATTTTGGTCATTTTAGATTAAATTTTAGGACAAGTAAATCTCAAAATTTTAAAAAATCATACAAAAATTGTTGCAAATTCTTTTCTTTTCAATTTAAAAAAAATAAAAACTGAATTTGGATAAATTTTGAAGAAGATATGACCAAAAAAACGATAGTTATTTTTTGAGTTAGAAATCTGAACCCAAAAATGCATCTGAAAGATTGGCTGTTTCAACATAGAAGTTTTCAGAATCTGAAAAAATGTTCAACATAAAAATTGTAGTTATTTCAATTTAACCCAACATGAAAAGAATAAAATTGGATTTGGTTCCCATATGTAGAAGTTATTGCCTTGACAAATTAGATCAAAATCCTGTAAAAACCAAGAAATAAAAAAAAGCTAAGGAGGCCTGGCTGTGGTTTCTGGTGGTGATGGTGGGTGACTATATGGATGATGGAAGGAGATGACGGATTTTGCTGTAACAAAACAAAAATATATAGAAGAGAGAGGGGAGTGATGCGAGAGATTTTGTTATGTTTTATTTTCTTACTGAATTTGTTTTGCAATGGATTTGAGGAAATTCTCGATGAATTTTAATATGAGATTTCGAGATCTAGATTCAGATTTAGAGAGGGGAGGAAGGAGAAATGGGGGGATTTCTAAGAGAGAGAATGAGAAATGAAAAGAGATATATGTGATTTTTTTTATTTGCATGAGAATAACCATAACCAAATTTGAAGTCTCAATTAATAGGTATCCTCCCAAATTAATTTCTCCTATTTAAATTCATAATGGTATTAATACTAGTTAGAATATCAAGGAAGATATAGATTAATTATAAACAAATTTACATTTAACAAACGTCGTCCGTTTTGCGCGTTTTCATTATTACAAATGTGAATTTCGAACAAACGAAATTGAGTTTCAACGAACCAAAAAATGTTGGATATTCAAAATTTTGTATAGATTCATAAAAAAGATGAATCAAAATTTTAACAATTTTAAATTTTGATAAAAAATTAAATTTAAATAAATTTTGATAAAAATTTAAATTTAAATAAATTTGATATGAGCTGACTTTTTCAAAATATTTATTATTTCAATAGATTTGGAATATTTTTTTCCAAGGTAAGCCAGATTATAGTGGTCATACCTATTTATTAGAATAGCATAGAAAGAAGTGAAGTACTGCACAAGCATAGAAGCTTCATCTGGTTTGAAGTGCCAGAACACTATATCTTTAAAGAACAGGAGTGAAATATAGAGTTTCAACTACTCACAAGGACCTAACAATTAATCCTCTACAAGGGTGGAATAACTGGAGGTGTCACTATCACTACCTATAACATTGACATACTTAGAAAAGAGCACAGTAAGTCTAGGTACAATGCACGGATTAAGACTGTGAAACTCGCATTTCCAATCCCAAGAAGAATCATGGAAGAATGACTGGTTCTTCTCTCCTAGGACACCCTCCCGAATGAGCTCAAAACTACCTCCAACTACCTAATATTCCAATCTTCTAACATCCTCCACTGTGTCTGAAACATATTTGTAGTATTCATTTTCATATGGATCATACCTTATACTAGAAACTTCATGTACCCAAGCGCGATCATCTGACATCCAACATATCCCATCATCTACAGTGCCCCATCTGATGATACATCTTCATTATTCATTGATTCATCAACACATACAATATCCTTGTCCTTCATTTCTTTATTAGTACATGGTTCTGGATCAACTAGATTTTCTTTTACCTTTTTCTTTCGCACCCAAGTACTAGGAGGAGGCTTTAAGAGGGGAGAACGAACCTTAGAAGGACCAATGAAACTACAAGTCTCAAGAAGATGTCTGAAGCAGTGACATTTTGTGCATATTTCCGTTTGCCAAGAGTATTGAATATCAACATTGAAATCATAGCCTTCTACAGTAACTTTGAGTTTTTTTGGTAATGGCTTATTTGGAGTTATTTCAATCAAAGCTTTTTCGTAGATGAGATTTTTCTGTGTCTCCGTGTTCGCATCAAAACGTTTAATATTCCCAATTCTACTGGCTAACCAATTCAAGCTTGGAAGAGTTTGTAGGACCGATGAACTTCTAGTAAAAATAGTCCAAACTAGAATGGAAGACACATACTCGCTTGCTTTCTCTACCGATGCACTCCAAGATGTAATTATAAACTGCTTCCCTCCTATTATCACCGGGTCTAATTCCAAAACTTTCCTTCACTCCTCTGTTATCAAAAAATTAAAATAGTATATTCCATTAACAACATTAACACTAAACAACCTCTCAAGTTCCAAGCCCGACGACATTGGTCACAAACATCAATATAAGGAATAACATAGTCAAGAAAAAAAACCAACCAAGTGGTATTTCCAAAAGTTAGTTCCCTTTTAAATTATTTTAGCAGGAGGATTCAGATTTTCAAAGGAGGAGGGGAAATCACGAGGACAGTACGCTCCAGCACATCAAGGAAAAGAAGGAAACATGAAGCAAAACTTGGTTTGGTGTGCTGGAAAGGAGGCTTAACAGTTTGAGTGGGATTGGGAATCATAGAGGGAAAGGCTATAGTATTCATTGCCACATCAATTATAGAAGCTTGCATGGTTTGAGGCAAAACGACGATTGAATTGCAGGTTTGGTGGAGTATTTACTTGAATAGAAGGCATACACGCTGAGAAATTAGAGGGTATAGGCTCTCGAACAAAATTGGTAGGCACAGTAACAGTCGAAGCATCCAAACTCTCAAGACCGACTGTCTTTCCACCCACATCTTGGCCAGAATTATTGCCAAATATGAATACATTTTTAGACTTTTGTTTCAGCAAAGGGGTGGGCACCACAAAACCATTCAAAGCCACATTCGACTTGTTTATTAATCCAACACCTAGATGAGATTCAAACAGAGGGTTACATGATTCAAATTACTTTGCGACGGGGTCGAAATTTGAAGAAATTTTGAGTTCAGACCATCTGTCAGTGTCCGCTTTCTCAACTAGCAAGGAGGTTACTAGAGAATGTTTGACACCAATTAGGCTAGAGATAGGAACTAAATTTGATGTAAGAGAAATTAAGGCTTTCGCGAGGTCTTGTATCTGGTTAACGGCAGCAAGCGGTGACACAGACGGAGGAGGATCTGAAAATTTTCGCCCAGTTCTAGTCACATTAGCCGAAAACCTAGGTTTTGACTTGCGATTCTTCGGCATGAGAAGGAGAGGGTGGAAGATAAGAGCAGGTGGAATATTGCAGAGGCATGATGGGCAGGTTAGAGGGCGATTGGTCAATGAGCAAAAGGGAAGGGATTAAGAAAATTGCCAGTCTCCATGTTTGCGAAACGGTGATAATAATGAATTCCTTGGAATATCAATACATTTACTAATTAAATTTTATTGTTTAAATTTATTTTATAAACTTACGTAAATTTAATTAACACAAATTGAATCCATTAACAGTTACATTCATATTTGATAGTTGTTGAATTTAATTGTTCAACGTTACTTATTATTGTTCATTTACAATAGTCAATTCATTTATTTCATTTAGTTTGAAATAAATTGAAGTTCTAAGTATTGACATTTTAAAACCAAATAAAAATTATTATTTTCAATCCTATTAAAAATTCAGGTTGTTGCAATCTACCCCACTCAAAAATTTTCGTCCTCGAAAAGGAACGAGGCAGGAAATAGAAATATAATAGTAATATATGTATAAAATCAAGTTATACATAAGTCTTGACTTACGTAAATCAATACGTGTGAGTATATTCAAATCAAAGGATTTGGATATTGTAACAACCCAGAAAATCAGAGCCAATTTAAATTTTTTATTTTGGCTATTTTATTGAATTTTGAATAGTTAAATTAATTTATTTTAAATAATAATGATAAAAAATTTATTTAAATCGAAGTTAGAATGAATATATTTATTTTAATTTTAAAAGGTATTAGAAATAGCACGGCAGTTTGAAAATTTGAATTTGAACTTTGACCGACTGTACAGGATGCAAAATAAATCGGATTTTGGTTAAACCAAAAATATTAGAATCTGTTTAAGAATATCTTTCCAACAAATCCAAAAAAATTAAATTTCATAGTGCGAATCAAAAGTTATGGCCAGTTGAATTTTTAGAATAGTCGCTACCGAATTTAATATAATATATAGCCCGTATAAATAGCCATTTTGCAAACAACCTCAGTTTTCAACGAAACCACCCTGGTTGGATCTGGAATGTCAAATTATTGCAGGAGAATGTCAAATTATTGCAGGATTCCAATTTTCATAATTTTTGGAATCAATATGTGAGCATGGCAAAAGAAAATGTGTTTTGATAACTTCGTTCAATTTGGATCAACCAGAAAATGGCCATTTTTCAAACGGTCTCTAAATTCGACGAAATTAATTTTGTTAGGACCGTATCATCAAAATATGGATAGATTTATTTTTCGGGAATTTTTAGAGTCAGTCTGTGGCCCCGATAAATTAAAATGTACGACCAAAGGTAAATAATTAAATATTTATATTTAAATTTAAAGAAAAACTTATCGAAACAATTGAATTGGCTTACGGGACATATCCCATTATGTCCGAAATGGGGTTATTTAGCTTAGGGCGTCACTCGTTAGGATTGATTTGGAGTTAGGAGCGATATAGAAATTAAAAGAATTTAGTAAAATTAAAATAAAATATGTATACATATAAATACGCCGTATATACCAAACCCTATACTATCGTTATACTGTAGCCGCCTTCTCTGTCGATCAATGGCGTAGAACGCTCGATTGATTCCTCCTCCACAACTTCAAATCCACGCAATAAAACCCATCGATCCTTTTGAGGATTTTGAAGTGCTCTTCATCAGCTTTCAATCCATAGTGGTCTAAAGTTCTATCGCCACGTGTAGGAGGAGAATCATCGCCTGAAAGTCAGTGACTTCAACTCGCCGCTGTAGTCACCGCCGCCGATTGCACTCGACGATGTCCATCCCACCTGGCGCGCCCCTCGAGGCCCTTTGTCGTGGTGAAGTCCGATCCTCCTCTAGTGCTTCCAGTCTCGCGCAAACCCCGCCCCTAGTTCTGAACCAAATCATGAAAACATCGGCCTGAATCTATATTGAGGAAGAAAGGTAATGTTTAATTAATTAATTAATAGTTTAAACATAACTAAATCTTTAAATGATCGTATCTTGTTCATATTTGATCAGAATTCGACAAAACTGAATCCGCTGGAATCGCAACGACGTGATCTACAATTCAGAACTGACCGCAGAATTTTTGGAGCATTCGACAAATTTAGAAGAATTAAACATAAAAGTGAGATTTCTGAATCCGAATTAATTAAATAAAATTATATTAAGATGCAGATGGAATTTAGAAACTCCCAACATCCATCGTCCACAGACCATGGACGACTTGATTGTTTTGTGGTATATAATTGATTGATTTTTGGGTGTTTGATTGTGGTTGAAAAATGAAATTGATTGATATTATGGCATTAGAATACCTAGAAAAATGTATTAGGAAATTAAACCCCTTGTAAACGCCGCGAGGCATAAGGTAGTGCGAGGAGACGTACATCGGGACGGTGCCAGTTTTAATTACCCTGCCGTTATGCTATTGAAATTTTCTGAAATATTTTTGTGCTATAAAATATTAATGTTATTATACATTAATTGTTTGAATAATATGATGATCAGATATATGTATATATATATATATATATATATATATATATATATGAAAATGACCATTTTATGTCAACATAAATTCTACAATTTCATTGTAAGCAGAAATGGTTATTTATTTCATAAAAAATGAATTTACATTTTAATGTAAATGTAACAGTAAAAATAAACATATATACATAAAAATGAATTTACATTTGATTTTACATTTTTAATGTAAATAAACATTAAAATAAACATTTTAATATAAATTGTATTTGCATTGCATTTTACATTTTTGTTATGTAATGCAACTTTAAAATAGACATTTGGATATAAAAATATTTTGACATTAGATTTCACATTTTTAATGTAAATGATACATTAAAAATAAAATATTATGAAATAAAAATGTGTTTACATTAGATTTACATTTCAATGTATATGAAAACATTAAAATATCACATTGCTATGTGAAATGTAATTGCACTAGATTTTACATTTAAATGTTTTACATTAAAATGGACATTGTTGTATTAAAATGTCTTTACTTTAATATATATATATATATATATATATATATATATTTAATGTAACCCAACATTAAAAATAGTCATTTGTTAAATAGAAATGCATCTATATTAAAATATACATTTTTAGTGTAATGCAAGATTAAAAATAGACATTGTTAAACATAAATGTGTTTAGATTCATTTGTCATATAAAAATGTATTAACATTGAATTATACATTTATACTGAAATAAAAGATTATATTTTTAATGTAATTATATAGCGAAATGAAAGTTTACATTTCTCAATGTAATAACACGTTAAAATAAAAGATTACATTTTTCTAATGTAATTATATAGTGAAATGAAAGTTTACATTTTCCAATGTAATAACACATTGAAATAAAAGTTACTATCGTTATACTATAGCCGCCTTCTCTATCGATCAGTGGCGTAGAACGCTCGATTGATTCCTCCTCCATAACTTCGAATCCACGCGATAAAACCCATCGATCCTTTTGAGGATTTTGAAGTGCTCTTCATCAGCTTTCAATCTATAGTGGTCTGAAGTTCTATCGTAACGTGCAGGAGGAGAATCATCGCCTGAAAGTCGGCGACTTCGACTCGCAGCCGTGGTCACCACCGCCGATAACACTCGATGCCATTCGCACTCTACGCCGTCCATCCCACCTGGCGCGCCCCTCGAGGCCCTTCATCGTGGTGAAGTCCGATCCTCCTCTCGTGCCTCCAGTCTCGCGCAAACCCTGACCCTAGTTCTGAACCAAATCATGAAAACAACGGCCTGAAACTATATTGAGGAAGAAAGGTAATATTTAATTAATTAATTAATAATTTAAACATAACTAAATCTTTAAATGATCATATCTTGTTAATATTTGATCAAAATTCGACAAAACTGAATCTGTTGGAATCGCAACGACGAGATCTACGTTTCAGATATGACCACATAATTTTTGGAGCATTCGACAAAATTTAGAAGAATTAAACAACAAAGTGAGATTTCTGAATCCGAATTAATTGAATAAAATTATATTAGGATGCAGACGAAGTTTAGAAACTCCCGACACCCGTCGTCCACAGACCATGGACGACTTGATTGTTTTGTGGTATGTAATTGATTGATATTTGGATGTTTGATTGTGGTTGAAAAATGAAATTGATTGATAGTGTGGCGTTAGATTTCCTAGAAAAATGTATTAGGAAATTAAACCCCTTGTAAACGCCGCCAGACCTAAGGTAGTGCGAGAAGCCGTACATCAGGACGGTGCCGGTTTTAATTACCCTGCCATCATGCTGCCGAAATTTTCTGAAATATTTTCGTGTTATAAAATATTAATGTTATTATACATTATTTGTTTGAATAGTATGATGATCATATATATATATATATATATATATATATATATATATATATATATATGTGTGTGTGTGTGTGTGAAAATGATCATTTTATGTCAACATAAAATCTGCAATTTCAATGTAATCAGAAATGGTCATTTGTTTCATAAAAAAATGAATTTACATTTAAATTTACATTTTAATGTAAATGTAACAGTAAAAATAAACATATATACATAAAAATGAATTTATATTTTTAATGTAAATAAACAAGAAAATAAACATTTAATATAAACTATATTTGCATTGCATTTTACATTTTTTTTTATGTAATGCACATTTAAAATAGACATTTGGATATAAAAATGTTTTGACATTAGATTTCACATTTTAATGTAAATGATACATTAAAAATAAAACATTATGAAATAAAAATGCGTTTACATTAGATTTACATTTCAATGATATGAAAACATTTAAATATCACACTGCTATATGAAATGTAATTATACTAGATTTTACATTTTAAATGTTTTACATTAAAATGGACATTGTTGTATTAAAATGTCTTTACTTTAATATATATATTTTTAATGTAACCCAACATTAAAAATAGTCATTCGTTAAATAGAAATGTATTTATATTAAAATATACATTTTTAGTGTAATGCAATATTAAAAAATGACATTGTTAAACATAAATGTGTTTAGATTGAAATATACACCTTGAATGTAATGTAGCTTTAAAAATAGTCATTTGTCATATAGAAATGTATTAACATTGAATTATACATTTATATTGAAATAAAAGATTACATTTTTTAATGTAATTATATAGTGAAATGAAAGCTTACATTTTCCAATGTAATAACACATTGAAATAAAAGATCACATTTTTCTAATGTAACTATATAGTGAAATGAAAGTTTACATTTTCCAATGTAATAACACATTGAAATAAAAGTTACATCATTTTCTGATGTAATAATGTAGTGAAATGAAAAAGTACATTTTTCAATGTAATAATATACTAAAATAAAAAGACTTCATTTATCTTCATGTAATATATATGAATCACATAAAAGAATCAATGCGGGAAGAATTTGTAATAACATTAAAAGTTTCATTTTTAATGTAATATATGATTTCATATATAAAAGAAATCAATGTTGAATTGAAAATGGTTTGAAATCATTGAACGATTTATATTTATATAGTAATATATAAATATAAATTAAAATAAAACGAATCACGCTGGTGCAGTTCGCGTTTTGAAATCGTAACTTCAAACGATTATACCGAAAGATCCGACCGTTGGATTTTCCCAAAATTGGAACTTGGATTCGTTTTGGAAAGATCTTTCCAACGATATATAATTTGCGAAGATCCAACGGTTAGATTTTGAGAAATGTGTAAATCAAATTTTGGTGAAAACAGTGCCAGGGCCATGTAATGATCGAAGCTTCATTTAATTAAAAATGACTATTTTTAAATAAATAAAAATAGTGATAAATCGTTATAAAATATTATTAATGATATGGAATGAAAAGAATGATTTAAATTATATATATGTTCGAGAATTATTTGAAAAGGTCGAGTTAACTCTCATTTAAAATAATTACACGACGATTGGAAGTTGAAGATTTATAGACGATGATTGAAGACCGGCGATCTTCACATCAAATGGATAACTACTGATGCCTGACATTGGTTAGCTCCCAGTAAAGGGTTAAAGTGGTAGTTGTCCGGATGTACTTGTCGATTGTCCGGATTAGCGAGCACCTTTGTTCCGTATTGGACATAGGGGACGAGGAATAAGGTGTCTACGGTTTCGTTCAGACCCAGAACAGACTGTAAATGGATGTATATATGACATTGGATTTTATTCTGTGCTGATTGATTTCTATTTAATATATATCTGTTTGGTGGCGGAGAATTTATTCTCTTGCTTAACACCCTTCTCTAAGATGCACGAGCTCAGAGGTTATATATTGATAGTTATCAGTCGCATGGCGTGAATTGTCAGTGTGGCATGCCAAGATGCAAATGATCAAGGCTTATTGTTGAAAAGCAGAGCCTTGTGGTTGATGATCAAAGCACTACTTTATTGTAGCATAGCTTTGTGTATAGCATTACTTCGCGAGCCTCACATCCTGGTATGAACCAAAAAGGGAGAAGGACCCTAGGGAGAACATGCGTTTCTTTCTAGCTAGATGTAGTGTCTGGGTTTGACAAGCCCAGATATTTTTACTTATGTGGATGACAGAAAGCGAGGTACCTCGGATATTGAGTCCCTAGTGGCTCTATTTACGCCCCGTAGGGTGGGGTGACGTATTGTTCAAGCATAACTAATCCACTAACATATGTGTGGACTGACCCTGGTGATCCTAAGGGCTTGACTGAGTACTTGTCCTGAGACACGGGCTAGATTGTCTTGAATTTGGTAAGGACGAACCCTTGCTTTCGTTCATGATGGAAATCCAACTTCCAATATGACCCACACGTTTTTGATTGTAAACCTATATCTGGCGACATAGTATACGGTAGCTATGCCGTCTATGATTGATACATTATGATTGAAATGTTTTTGAAACATACATACACTAAAAATAATATCAAATCCGTTTTTATTATATCAAGCATTTTTGACCATTATAAGGTAAAACTCTATCCTCGGGGTTGCGTTGCATTGTCTGATGGGACTTGAGTCTTATAATGGTTTCATTTTTCTAAAAAGCATTGCGTTGTTTAACGATTTACTTTATTTATGCACTGGCAATCCAATGGAGTAAACCCGTTCCACGTTAGCGGCGTGGTCCTGTGATTAGTCTTATTATTAAATAGGTTAAGTAAGATTCCTCATACCAGTCCCATGACTGACTCATAGTTTGTTTCACTTTGCAAATTCGGGTGCCCTCTTTTCCACACGGGAAGCCTTATATACAGGTTTTAGCAGACTCATTTTGGATAGCTATGGAGCTGAAGATGGATCCCCTTATTTCTATTATGCTGTTCAGACTTTATTTAGTACATTATGTTTGATTCCGCTGCAGACATTTTGTATTAAGTTGCAAACTGTATTATGAACTAAGTATGATCCTATTATGCTGTGTAACTCTGATGACATATTATTCCCAATTTAATTTGATGTACAATTTCTGCTGTAATTCTTGTTATTGTTTATGTCTTATATTCCAATGGTTATCGTTGCTTTCGTACTACGGCAGTTTGGGGTCATCACAGTTGGTATCAGAGCTTTGGTTAAACTTAGCTCGGAATATATCATATAAATAAACTGGACAGAAGTAGAATCAGCAGTATTCTAATATGAATAACTCATCATAGATAGGACTAGCAATGTCCTAGAATGAGTATAGCAGAATAAAACACCCCCCATAGATTCATTTACATTTAAATACATGTCTCTGTGTTTTACAATATTTATTCTGTTGGCCTGATTCTTTGTCTGATATTGCAGACATAGTAGAAATGAGTGGCATAAACAGAAGAAGTAATTCTATAGTTTAACAATCTAATGAGCCAATCGTGCTCCCACATCCAGAACCAGATCTAGAAACTCTAGTGATGAAATATCAAAATCTGGGTGGAGTACAATTCTCGGGCAAAGAATCCATTATTGAAACTCAGGCATGGATGCGTTCTGCTGAGAGAATATTTCAAGGCTTAAAGCTGAGGGATGATCAGAAAAGATTACTGGAATCTTGGGCACTCAAAGAAGAAGCTCTAATCTGGTGGGAAACTGTTACTTAGGAAAATACAGAAGGTAATATTACCTGGGATAGATTCAAAGAAAAGTTCCAAGAAAGATTTATTCCTCCAGAAGCAACTGAGCGACTATATGATGAGTTTTACAATCTAAAATAAGGAGATATGACCATCCAAGAATATCAGAATAAATTCAATGAACTTTCTCGCTTTGCCCAATAACTAATTCAAGATCCAGTAAGGAAGAATATGAGATTTATCAAAGGACTTCAAAAGAAATACGAAGGTAGAGTACTTGCTCATGTGAATCTCCCTTTTTTCTAAGATGATACAAATGGCTTACCGCTATGAGTATAATGATAAACAGCATGGTTGGGAAGATGAAGAAGAAGGCAGCTCTAGCAGCAAAAGGAAGTTTGAAACTAATAGCCCTGAGGCAAGTATAATGCCTGAGGTCGGTAAGAAGCCTAAAGCTGATAAGAGAGAGGTTGAATCTAAAGAAGAATCGTTAATGACTGCCATATGTAATAACTTCCATAAGCAAGGGCATTTGTTCAGGAATTACAAAGCTTCGAAGAAACAAAAGAATGATGGATCTAAATCCGCTAAGAAGCAAAAGAAATCTCATAGTAAAAGGAAGTGCCATAAATGCCACCAGGAAAGTCATATTGCAAGGGATTGCCTGCTATTAAAGGAGTCTATAATAGCTCATGTAAATGAAGTAGCAGAAACTCCAATACCCTCGGCTAGTCAGCAAAGGCTAGATGTTTGGGAAGGTACTCTCACTGCCAACAATATTCCTGTTAAAGTATAATTCGATACGGGTGCGTCACAAAGTTTTATTTCAAGCAATACGGTTAAGAAGTTGAACTTGAAACTAAGGAACCTTAAGGAATCGGTTAGAGTTCATAATCTGATAGAGGGTTCTCTTATTCTCGGTGCGTATTGTAGAGCACCTATCTCGTTTTTCCATTACCGGTTTTCTTTTAATTTGATCGTCATGGATTTCCCTGAATTTAACACTATTCTTGGGCTGCGTTGGTTAACCAAATATGAAGCCGAAGTTAAATGTGCAGACAGAATCGTTAAGGCAAAGACCAAGTATAAAAATTTTATAACGATACCATGCATATGACCGAATTCAGACAGAAAAGAATTTTGGTCTACTCTTGATGTTTCTCCTGCTCCTATTGAAGATATTCCTATCGTCAAGCATTATGCGGATGTGTTCGAAGAAGTTGATAGCTTACCCTCGCGTAGAGAAATCGACTTCAGGATTGATCTAGTTCTGAATGCAAGGCCAGTGGTACATCATATTCTGAGAATGACATGGAAAGAGAAAGAAGAGTTGGGCAATCAAACTAAACAGTTGTTATGGAAGGGTCTGATCAGGCCTAGCTTTTCGAATTGGGGAGCAGCAGTAGTGTTTGTTCCAAGTTCAGACGGTACTCTCAGACTGTGTGTGGATTACTAAGATTTAAATAAGAAGACACACGAGAATAAATATCCATTGCCCCGTATAGATGATTTATTGGATCGTTTGAATGGAGCAAAAGTATTTTCTAAAATAGACCTAGCTACGGGTTTCCATCAACTACGTATTGCTGAAGAGTGTGTTCCTTTGACAGCTTTCAGAGGTCTAGACATATTTTATGAATGGTTAGTAATGCTTTTCGGCTTATGCAATGCTCCAGAATATTTTGTCGATTTAATGAACATAGTATTCCGTGATGTCCTAAATAAATTTGTACTAGTTTTCATTGACGATATCTTAATCTTCTCTAAGTCAACTGCCAAACATGAGAAGCATTTGGAACAAGTTTTGGAAATTCTAAGAAAGAATGTATTAAAAGCCAAATTTTCTAAATGTGTATTTTGGCAAGAAGAAGTGAAGTTCCTCGGTCATGTAGTGTCGAAGGAAGGAATTTCAGTGGGTTCCTAGGATTGGCTGGCTATTTTTGGAAATTCATTAAGGATTTTTCGAAACTATCTTATCCATTAACGAAGCTCACAAAAAAGCACACAAAGTTTAATTGGACACGTGAATATGAAGCAAATTTCCAAGAGCTGAAATTGAGGTTGACTACTGCTCCAGCGTTGACTATTATTGATGGCAATCAAGATTTGAAAGTCTGGACTGATGCTTCTATTGAAGGTATTGGTGCGGTATTAATGCAAAGAGATAATGTAGTTGCTTATGCTAGCCGGCAATTGAAGCCACGTGAGAAGAAATACCCCACTCATGATCTTGAGTTGATGGCCATCGTGTTTGCTTTAAAGATGTGGAGGCACTATCTTTTGGGTGAGAAGTTCAAACTATATATAGATCATAAATCCTTGAAGTATCTATTCATCCAAAGGGACTTGAATTTGAGGCAGCAACGTTGGGTAGAATTTCTTGCGGCCTATGATCTGGACATCTTGTATACTCCAAGGAAAGCAAATGTTGTGGTAGATGCGCTAGCAGAAAAAATGCAGGTGTCGACAATCTTATCATCGTCAATCTCATCATTACACCTACATTGATTGATATGATCTCTACTCTTTAGAAAGATAATGAATTTATTTAGAGAATTAGTAAAAGAGTTCGAGAAGGCGAACCCTTGAGTTTCCAAATAGATAACAAAGGAGTTCTGAGGTTAAAAGGCTGAATTTGTGTCCCGAATATCCTTGAGCTCAGAAGAGAAGTAATGGATGAATGTCACAAATCCAAGCTTTGTATTCATCCAGGGGTGAGCAAGATGTATCATGATCTCAAGCATACATGCTGGTGGAAATCTATGAAAAGAGACATCTCCATTTATGGCAGCAGGTGTTCTACTTGCCAACAAGTCAAAAGTGGTCAGCAAAAACCTGCCGGAATGTTACAACCACTAGAAGTTCAAAGTTGGAAGTGGGATCAAATCTCCATGGATGTTATAGATGGCTTGCCCCGAACTAGAAAAGACAATGATAGAATTTGGATGATCGTTGATCGTTTCATGAAGTCTGCCCATTTTATTCTGTCAGATCAACCAGAACATCTCAAAGTTTGGTAAAAATTTATTTCAAAGAAATTGTCAGACTACATGAAGTTCCCAGTAGCATTGTTCGTAACCGTGACCCTATATTCGCTAGTAAATTATGGGAAGCTTTCCAAGAGGAGCCAGGGACAACATTAAATCTGAGCATCGCTTATCACGCTCAAACTGATGGCCAGACTGAGAGGGCGAACAGTATACTGGAAGATTTATTGCGGGCATGTATTCTTGACTTTGGCGGATCATGGGAAGATCACTTGCACTTGGTCGAGTTCTCTTACAATAACAGTTACCAAGCAAGCTTGCAAATGTCACCATTCGAGGCATTGTATGGTAGGCCTTTTAGATCTCCTGCATGTTGGGTTGAACCAGGCAATAGACTAGTATTGGGCCCTGACATGATTCGTGAAGCTTCAGACAAAGTTGATTTTATTAAGAAGAGATTACTAGCAGCTCAGAGCCGACAGAAAAGTTATGCAGATTCGAGAAGAAGGGATTTGGAATTTGTTGTTGGCGATTATGTGTACTTGAGAGTTTCTCCATTAAGAGGAGTAGTTCATTTTGGCAAGACTGGGAAGTTGGCTCCTAGATTCATTAGTCCATTCCCTATTCTAGAAAGAATTGGAACTCTCGCTTACAAGGTTCAGTTTCCTGACTGGTTGCTAGGGGTACATGATGTGTTCCATGTGTCTTAACTCCAGAAGCATGTACATGATCCAAACTTGATTGTGGAGGAGGCTGCACAACAAGATTTGGAGATTACCCCGAACTTAGCAGTAAGAAGGGAGCCGGTAAAGATCATTGGCAAAGAAACCCGAGTTCTGAGGAACAAAAGAATTCACCAAGTCAAAGTGTAGGGGAGCGGAGATCCTAGAGACTGTACATGGGAGACCAAGGATAGCATCAAACAGGCTTATCCCCAGTGCAGAGTGGATATCTCTAACTAGCTCCAATGCAAGGTACATTTACCATATTTTACATTTTACATTTTGTTTCCTATTTTACTATTGTTTCCTTTTCAGGGACGAAAAGATTTTAAGTGGGGGAGATTGTAACAACCCGGAAAATCAGAGCCAATTTAAAATTTTTATTTTGGATATTTTATTGGATTTTGAATAGTTAAAATATTTTATTTTAAATAATAACGATTAAAAATTTATTTAAATCGAAGTTAGAACGAATATATTTATTTTAATTTTAAAAGGAATTAGAAATATCATGACAGTTTGAAAATTTAAATTCAAACTTTGACTGACTGTATAGGATGCAAAATAAATCATATTTTAGTGAAACCAAAAATATTAGAATCTGTTTAAGAATATCTTTCCAAAAATCTGAAAATTTTAAATTTCATAGCGGGAATCAAAAGTTATGTCCAGTTGAATTTTCAGAATTGTCGCTATGAAATTTAATATAATATATAGCCCGTAAAAATAGCCATTTTGCAAACGACCTCAGTTTTCAACGAAACCATCTGGTTGGATCCGGAATGTCAAATTATTGCAGGATTCCAATTTTCATAATTTTTGGAATCAATATGTGAGCATGGCAAAAGAAAATGTGTTTTGGCAACTTCGATCAATTTGGATCGACCAGAAAATAACCATTTTTCAAACGGTCTCCGAATTCGAAGAAATTAATTTTTTTAGGATCGTATCATCAAAACATAGTTAGATTTATTATTCGGGAATTTTCAGAGTTAGTTTGTGGCCCCGGTAAATTAAAATGTACGATCAAATTTAAATAATTAAATATTTTATATTTAAATTTAAAGAAAAACCTATGGTAACAATTGAATTGGCTTACGGGACATATCCTATTGTGTCCGGAATGGGGGTATTTTGCTGGGGCATCACTTGTTGGTTTTGATTTGGAGTTAGGAGCAATATAGAGATTAAAAGAATTCAATAAAATTAAAATAAAATATGTATACATATAAATACGCCGTATATACCAAATCCTATACTATCGTTATACTGTAGCCGCCTTCTCTATCGATCAATGGCGTAAAACACTCGATTTATTCCTCCTCCACAACTTCAAATCCACGTGATAAAACTCATCGATCCTTTTGAGGATTTTGAAGTGCTCTTCATCAGCTTTCAATCCATAGTGGTCTGAAGTTCTATTGTCACGTGTAGGAGGAGAATCATCGCCTGAAAGTCAGCGACTTCAACTCGCCGCTGTGGTCACCGCTGCTGATTGCACTCGACGTCGTCCATCCCACCTGGCGCGCCCCTCGAAGCCCTTCGTCGTGGTGAAGTCCGATCCTCCTCTCGTGCCTCCAGTCTCGCGCAGACCCCGCCCCTAGTTCTGAACCAAATCATGAAAACATCGACCTGAATCTATATTGAGGAAGAAAGGTAATGTTTAATTAATTAGTTAATTAATAATTTAAACATAACTAAATCTTTAAATGATCGTATCTTGTTCATATTTGATCAGAATTCGACAAAACTGAATCCGCTGGAATCACAACGACATGATCTACATTTCAGAACTGGCCGCAGAATTTTTGGAGCATTCGACAAATATAGAAGAATTAAACAACAAAGTGAGATTTCTGAATCCAAATTAATTAAATAAAATTATATTAGGATGCAGATGGAGTTTAGAAACTCCCGACACCCATCGTCCACAGACCATGGATGACTTGATTGTTTTGTGGTATATAATTGATTAATTTTTGGGTGTTTGATTGTGGTTTAAAAATGAAATTGATTGATATTATGGCATTAGAATAACTAGAAAAATGTATTAGGAAATTAAACCCCTTGTAAACGCCGCGAGGCATAAGGTAGTGCGAGGAGCCGTACATCGGGACAGTGCCGGTTTTAATTACCCTGCCGTTATGCTATCGAAATTTTCTGAAATATTTGTGTGTTATAAAATATTAATGTTATTATACATTAATTGTTTGAATAATATGATGATCAGATATATATATATATATATATATATATATATATATATATGAAAATGATCATCTTATGTCAATATAAATTCAACAATTTCAATGTAACCAGAAATGGTTATTTATTTCATAAAAAATGAATTTACATTTTTACATTTTAATGTAAATGTAACAGTAAAAATAAACATATATACATAAAAATGTATTTACATTTGATTTTACATTTTTAATGTAAATAAACATTAAAATAAACATTTTAATATAAATTGTATTTGCATTGCATTTTACATTTTTTTATGTAATGTAACTTTAAAATAGACATTTGGATATAAAAATGTTTTGACATTAGATTTCACATTTTAATGTAAACGATACATTAAAAATAAAATATTATGAAATAAAAATGCGTTTACATTAGATTTACATTTCAATGTATATGAAAACATTAAAATATCACATTGCTGTATGAAATGTAATTACACTAGATTTTACATTTAAATGTTTTACATTAAAATGGACATTGTTGTATTAAAATGTCTTTACTTTAATATATATATATATTTAATGTAATCCAACATTAAAAATAGTCATTTGTTAAATAGAAATGCATTTATATTAAAATATACATTTTTAGTGTAATGCAAGATTAAAAATAGACATTGTTAAACATAAATGTGTTTGGATTGAAATATACACCTTGAATGTAATGCTGCATTAAAAATAGTCATTTGTTATATAAAAATGTAATAACATTGAACTATACATTTATATTGAAATAAAAGATTATATTTTTTAATGTAATTATATAGTGAAATGAAAGTTTACATTTTTCAATGTAATAACACATTGAAATAAAAGATTACATTTTTCTAATGTAATTATATAGTGAAATGAAAGTTTACCTTTTCCAATGTAATAACACATTGAAATAAAAGTTACATTTTCTAATGTAATAATGTAGTGAAATGAAAGAGTACATTTGTAACAATAGAGAAATCTGAGTCAATGTAATTTTTTTATTTTGACAATTTTAGCGAATTTTGAATATTTAAAATGAATTATTTTAAATAAAAACGGCGGAGTGGAACCCTTGGTGAGAACTCCTCACTTTTATTTGTTTTCTAGTTGAAATATATACTAGGATGCAGACGTTGTTTAGTAGCACCCGACACCCGTCGTCCACAGACCATGGATCACTTGTTTGTTTGATTGCTGTGTTGTGAAATTTTATTGTGTGATGTGGAATGAAATAAAATATTTTATAGTGGAAAATATTTTATAGTTAAAAATATAATTTTTAACATGTATATAAAATAAATAATAATAAACAAATTGGAGATTTGTTTATATACACTTATTTGTTTGATATTGATTGGGACGATAAATTTTACACATCGCCCAACTGCACAAATAAAATCTGTGTTTGATTGTTTGAAACCCCATATGGGTGTTGGGATGAAATTGGGCGTACACTAATCCCAATATTTAGCTGTATGTCGATCGATTGATTGACAGGCTGTTATAAGCGTTGAATATTTATATTTGATGCTTATACAGTGTAGAATGCACTCTGGATGACGGTTGATTATTTATCGTTGCTATTATATACATGTGTTGTATGGAAACCATATAGTTAACATTATATGGTAATTGATTGGGCCTCATTCCAATTTCGAAAATAAGGAATATTATAAAAGAAAATTCATGTGTTGAATAGAAAGAAAATTCAGGTGTTGAATAAAATATAAATTCATGTGTTGAATAGAAAAATAAATATTCATGTTTGAAGAAAATATTCATTTGTTGAATAGAATAACGAAGTTATTGAAATATATAAAGCCGTTATGGTTAGATATGCGCCATTTTGACGTGAACGATATTTATATCGATTTTATTAATGAAACACCCCACCTCCGTTAGGGTCACTCTCAAAGGGAATGCCCTAATTTTGGTGGAGGTTTATAAGTATAAGTCACAGATATACAAGACAGATATAAGAACACATATTTGTAAACAGCGGAAAAACAACAACTTTTATTTCATAAAGGCAAATACGTGCTACAACAATATCACCATAATTGTCTTACATCTTTTCCAAAAACATAGCATAACACTTTCATAATCTGTCTTGATTACATTATTTAAAGAAGCATAAATAAAACATAGATAAACTGCAAAAGCCCCATAGTGATTGTCCAAAGCCATAGTTCAAAGCGAAAAAGTCCAAGCAATACATTTCTCTTCTTCAAGCTGGATGTTAAGGCTGGTCAAACTGTAGTGTTCCCTCCCTGTGGACCTGGGGGGGGGGGGGGGGGACGGAAGAAAAGAAGACGAAAGAAAAGTAGAGTCAGACATAAAGCCTGAGTAAGTCTAGTACTATTCTGTCTATGAATAAAGAACTTGGTGTGATAAGTATAAACAAGAAGTGGGCATCCACTATAAACTTGGTTAAGTTGTCTAGGGTCGAATATACTATCGTACCCCATGTTAATCTCTGAACCCATACAAACTAGTTTCCAACTGGCACCCCATAATCAGGGTGACGTGATCCATTCTATGATGATCGGCTCCTACTCGCATAGTTACATGTGTCTTACGGCCCCCGATGTTGTAGTTACCTATGCTGGTCCCACCATGGGGTGTATCAAGTCCCGTGGTGGCGGCCCGACACAATCCTAGAATGCACAGGTATGCTACTGGTGTCCAGTGCCTTATTTTTCTGCGCCGGAGTGTGTGCACGCCCGCACCCCGTTAGAACCTACACTGCTACACCACCGCCGCCGATTTGACCTCTTACAATCAGCCCAGTAATCGTGCCCTACCCTGCCTAGTTTCAGGGTATCCTGATACACCTTCTAGGGTTACTGCTGAAAAGGGTCCCCCGTTACTAGGTTTTCTATCTCTAGCCAACATGCTAAGTTGGTTAAGTGTTTCCTAACCTAACCCCCACCAGTCCGTTTAGTTTAGCATGTTCCATTTTGATTAAGTCTTTAGTTCACTTAATCCTAACAATCCTGACTCAGCCTTAATTGTCTTATTAAGGCCCTGACCTCTCACATTAGACAGGTATTGTTGTGGCTGCCTGTTGCCGATTGGTTCCGGGCAGTCTTACGCCACAACTCAGTCTAACCTCGGGTCCTTATTGGGCTCCATGTTTAACCTCCCACATTGGATAGGTATTGTTGTGACTACTGGACAGCCGGGCGGTTCCGGGCAGGTTTACATCACAGCTCAATCCAACCTCGGGTTAAACACATCGTATGTTCTACATTTACATATTTTGTCTTTCTTCTTTATTTTCTTATATGTAAATATTTGCGGCCCATTATTAAGTTAATGGTGTAAAGGTTACACCAATCATGGGCCCAACCCATACTTGAATTTGGGCCCTTCTATTTTATATTTTCATTCATTAGTAATTTTAACCCAACGTTATTTTCCCCCGTTTTACACGTCCGTTTATTATATATATATTGGGCTTAGCCTTTTAAAGCCCAACTTAGCCATGCGAAAAGGGGAGGCTTAAAACGTGATTACATACACAAAGAGGGGAATGTGAACGCATGAACTTGCAATATGACGTTGGAAATACAAAATAGAAACTGGTGTACTTGCATAGTAGTGACATATACTTTGGTCATAAAGCATAGGTGACATGAATCAAACCATGTAAACTTGTAGTTAAGTAAGAATATCACTATTGACACATAGGCCTAGCTACAACATAAACCTATATTTTTATTTCAGGCATAATGTCAAACATAAGCAAATCATGTTCATAAGACTACTACATGTTTACAAAGGTGTCTACTTTTGTGACTAATACAAAAGTATAATTAAATTTGTTCACATAACCATGGCATAAATATTTCTAACATGAAATCATGATTTTTACTTTAGTCATGCAAACTAGCAAAAAGGGATTTTGAATCTAACCTAGCTATGTGCCACATATATCATCATATGATTCTTGTAAACAATATAGACTTAATTATGCAAAATATCAATCATAGCCTAGTCATATTCATAAGTTTGCAAATAGGTTTTCTAGTACAAAAGCATGACTTAATACATAGATTATGGTGTCAAAATTCCAACATAGTTTCATATGAACTATAACAACCAAACTTGTTCCAATTACTTACAAAATGATTTATGCACAAAAATATACATCATGATGGCATAGTAGCAAAACCCCAAACTTGCATGAATTTCAATTAATCAACTACATACATGTAGCTTCAATATGGATTACATCATTTGCGAATATTCCAAACGTATACTTGCATAAAACTACCGCATGTAGTTTTTCATAATTGAATAACATAATTCAAGAATATCCAAACGTATATAATATTTCAAATCGATAAGAACGCACAAATATGAATTACTTTATTGCCACAAATCAAGTATACAAACCAACACAATTATTTGTTCATACCAAAATAATACTCTACTTACAATGGTGTGGCGAATTCTCTAATTTAGGGATTTTGAAGATGCGGTTTGATTTGATTGAGTTGCTTTATGCCTTAGAATTTGCCTCCTAATCCTCTCTCCAATTTGGTGGCTACCCCTAGTCGTTCCTCAGCAACATGGCGGCTTTGTTCTTATTTTTGAATGAATAGATTAGGGTTAGTCTAGGGTTGTTTTTATAGAGGTTATAAACTGATTAGGACCATTGATGTTGCTTGGATTGATCGTAGCCATTCATCCTAAGGAGAGACCAATTAGAGCTTGCCACCTAGCCCTAATGACAAAGCAGACCACAGAAAATCGACCAACATAGAATAGGCCAGCCAGGTTGGTCTGGGCTCGACCTGGCTCTGGACCAGGTCGACATGCCTGTCGACAGCCCTGTCGACCTGGTTAGGCCAGGTCGACAGCCCAGTCGACCTGGGTGCGTTAGGCGGGTGTTTTTCCGCCCTGGCCCATTGGGCCCCATTTTGGAATTTAAACTTGATTTTTCTGAGTTATTTTATTCTGTTTGAATTTTAAATTTAATTCAGAAACTTCCGAAGGCCATATCTTCTTCATACGGACTCCGTTTTTCGAAAACTCGGACTCTATTTCGCGTATTTTTCCGAGACGAACGCAATGGCGTATCCCGTTTCCCTTAGTTCTTTGATTTCAAATTAATTATACTTTAATTTGTTAACTTCACAATTATAGAATTCGCGGGGTGTTACATTCTCCCCCACTTAAAAGGATTTCGTCCCCGAAATCTTCAAGTTAGGAGGAATGTATATCCTAACATCCAATCATCCATCTACTCATCCATCAAACACGAGCATCCATTGTCCTTAAAAGACTTCTAATGCTTCATGATCATATGCGAAGTGTGTGTGTACATGAACTTATCTAATGCAAAATCAGGCGGTCTACTGATTCAGTTGACCTCCTCGATGCGAATCATGTAAGTGCCATGAATCCATTATGTATGCAAATTTTCCTATTCATGATTCTACATGAGTGCACAATCATTTCAATACAAATGCAACATCCATATGATAACACATTAATGTTCAACCACATACGAATGCAAACATATATGCATATGCAATATGAAGTGACTGAGCCGATCTAAAACCTAGATTGTGTGTGTATATGCAACCACGAGCAACCACTAGCAATCACTTGCGACCACTTGCAACCATCATCCATAACATGTTTCAACTACATGTTTCCATCCAAAAAGATTCTACCTAAAAGATAAGGTCGAGGAAATATACCTAAAAAGATAGATAAAAGCGCAACTTAAGGAAAAAGAAAGATCAAGGGTGTACCCTCGAACAGAAAAGGGTAGGCAGTACGTATTCTAGCTTCAGTTTCCCAAGTCGCGTCTCCCTCGGCGTCGCTCCACTGAACTTTAACGAGTTTGACTTCACGGTTGCGTAGCTTCTTCACTTCCGTTCCTAATATGCGGGTTGGAACTTTTCTTATGGTTGCTTCGCGTTCCACTTCAGCCTCTTCGAGTATATTTGGCTCTACCACTTCAGCAGACTCATGTAGACATTTTCGGAGATGTGAAACATGAAAAACGTTGTGGACTCCAGCCAATCTTTCGGGTAGCTCTAATCTATAGGACATTTTCCCAATTGTTCCTATCTAAAGGTATAGTCGAATGATAGAAGCAAGTAAAAACTTTGTGCCCATTAGGCAATGTCAAAACTGAAAACCTATGCCACATATATATTGATTAGGAGAAGAACTCTCTAAGCATCAGCCCCGAAGACCGAAATCAACATCAGACTGACACCCAAAGAGTTACTCAACCCAACCACCATATATGATTCTAGGAAACTAAGCATGATGGACTCCTTTTAGGTCACAAGGGAGTCCCTTCCTAAGACCAATCTGTATCCTATAAAACCCAAAAACTTTAGTCAAACCAATGAACACCCTCGAGCCCCAACATGTGTTACTAACAGATGAGTCATACTCCCTATGTGGTTTGCAATAGAAATTGGATTGAGAATGGGACCGAGAGGATATACAGAAAAGATACCATGCAAGTAAGCTCTACAGGAAGAGAGGGATCAAGGATATACTCTTAAGAAGAGATATTATGCACGAATCTAGTCTTCAATCTTCTAAGTCGCATTTCTTGAGCTTAACTCCATTATGCTTTGTCCGTCTTTAACTTCACAATTTCGTAGCTTCTTAATTCTTGTTTCCAAAATATGAGTTGGAACCTATTTCTCGTTCCTCTTTCACTTATTCTCCTTCTAGTATACTTGGCTCAAGCCTAACTGCGTACTCATGGTTCCACGCAAGCTCTCCAAAATTTACTAGTGAATCTTGGATCTTGTTCACTTACTAGAAGGTATCCCACATAGAGGAATTATCTCTTGAAAATAAACAATTGTCAACTTCGTGAGCGGAGCTGAGATTTTCGCAAAATCCCTTATGAATTTTCGATAGAAACCTGCTAGTCCTAGAAAGCTTCGGACCTCAGTTGCATTCCTTGGTGTCTTCCAATCCTGTACCGCCACTACCTTAGCAGGGTCCACTGCTAACCCTTGTTTGGATACTATGTGCCCAAGGAATCTCACCTCTTCTCTCCAAAAGTGGCATTTGGAGATTTTGGCTTTTAGTTGATGGACTCGCAAAGTTTCCATGATTGCCCTTAAGTGTTGAGCATGTTCATCTTCAATCTTTGAGAAGATAAGGATATCATCTACGAAGACCACTACGAATTTGTTGAGGAAATCTCTAAATACCCTACTCATCAGGTCCACGAAGTAAGCAGGTGCATTTGTCAAGCCGAAAGGCATGACAAGCCATTCAAAGAAGCCGTCTGGGGTTCTGAACGTCGTTTTATCGATGCTATCTTCAGCCACCCTTAGCTGATGAAAACCGGTTGCTAAATCGAGTTGGGAGAAAACAGACGCCCCTACAAGCTGGTCAAATAGATCGTCAATTCTAGGGAGAGGGTGCCTATTCTTTTTCGTTAGCTTGTTGAGCTCCCTATAGTCGACACATAGACGGAGTGAACCATCCGCCTTTGTAGCGAACACCACCGGAGCGCCCCATTCTGAAATGCTCCTCCTAATGAACCCCTTTTCTAGAAGCTCTTTAATCTGTTTACTGAGCTCTTTCCTTTCTCGTGGAGCCATGTGTCTAACGGGCAACGCAACGGGCTTTGCATTATCTACAAGATATATGCGGAAGTCTATTTCACGCTTCGGAGGCAAGCCCTTCACCTCTTCGAAGACATCCGGATATTCCCGGACCACTCTAACTGATTGCAAATTTTCAACAGAGGCATCTAGCGATTCAAGATAACTAAGCATAACCGCATACGAGGGATTACAAGAAATTTCCAAAGTATTACCGAGCTGGGTTAGGAGCCTAACAACCCTTTTCTCACAATCAAGGATGGCCCCATTACTGGATAGCCAATCCATACCCAAAATCAAACCATAACCCGAAAAGCCCAAAACAAAGGCACTACATTGAAATTCTACGCTTAGAATAGAGATTTTCAATCCCACACAGATCATAGACAAATGAGCTGGGCCCCCAATTGGGTTTGAAACAATTAAGGGGTCCTCTACCATACTAGTTTTTAGGTGCAGAGATTCTACTAAGGCAGACGAGATAAAGGAGTGTGATGCGCCAGAATCAAATAAAGTGCGAACGGGGTGATCATAAAGATAAACTACACTTTCTACAGAAGTATTTATACCTCGCTGTTGCAGAGGTGGTGCTTCCAGCACATGGACCTGTGCCCCTGGGGTGGATCCAGTCCTCTGCCCCTGTCCTCGTTTCTTTGGGCAGTCCTTAGCCCTGTGGCCTGTCTCACTGCAAGAAAAGCACCCACCATTCTCCTTGGCCTTCTTTTTCCGGCAGTCTTTTACTAAGTGCCCCACTTTGCCATAGAAATTGCACTTCCTCTTCTCTTTGTTGCCTTTCCCACCCTTCTTAAAGTCTGTCTTCTTAGGCTGCAGACCCTCTTTCTTTCCTTGAGAGCTTTCTGCCTTTGTCTCCTTCTTGCCCTTATCCTCTTCATTCAGCAATGCCATTTGCACCAATCTTTCATACGTGGCTCCCATGGGTATATGGGTCATGGCCAAACTGTGTAATGGCTCATTCAACCCTTTGACGAAACGGAGAGCCTTCTTATGCGGGGTGTTGACTAGGTCAAGCCCAAACCTAGCCAGCTCATCGAACTGATTCACATACTCTCTGACTGTCTTGTCCCCTTGCCTAAGAAATAAGAATTTTTCCAACTGCAAACTTCTTTCTGCATCTGAAAGAAATTTAGTCTCAAACCTTGCCCTAAAGTCCTCCCATGTCTCCACTGGTCTTTCAGCATTAGTGACTTCCCACCAGTAGGAAGCCTCGCCCTTCAATAGCCACACTGCCAATTGTACTTTTTGCCTATCTTCTACCTCAAAGATGATGAATAGGTCCTCCGTTTCTTTCAGCCAATTTCTAGCTGCCACGAAGGACTTAGTTCCATGGAAATCCTTTCCTCCCATAGCTTTAAAATCTTTACATATCTTAGCAAACGCGTTTCCCCGAGGAGGAGGTGGAGGAAAAGGTGCCGCTGCAGCTGGATGACTTCCGGCAGCTGGGGGAGGAGGAACGGTAGGACCTGGCTGAGTGGCCCTTGCTTCTAAGAACCGCCTAAACCAACCAGGTATTGGCACCCCTTCTGGCAAGTTAAGATCGACACGCTAAAACAAAAAGGATAGATTCAAAACGAAGGATAAGAGATGGTACCTATGGCTTTGGGGAGTGGACTTTGCCTTTTAAAATAAAATAATATTTTATTTTTCTTTTAAAAATGCTTCTTTAAGTTTCCTTTTTTTTTTGAAAATAAATTTTTAGAACTTTTTATCTTATCTGGTAAACCTATGCTCTGATACCAAGTGAAACACCCCACCTCCGTTAGGGTAACTCTCAAAGGGAATGCCCTAATTTTGGTGGAGGTTTATAAGTATAAGTCACAGATATACAAGACAGATATAAGAACACATATTTGTAAACAGCGGAAAAACAACAACTTTTATTTCATAAAGGCAAATACGTGCTACAACAATATCACCATAATTGTCTTACATCTTTTCCAAAAACATAACATAACACTTTCATAATCTGTCTTGATTACATTATTTAAAGAAGCATAAATAAAACATAGATAAACTGCAAAAGCCCCATAGTGATTGTCCAAAGCCATAGTTCAAAGCGAAAAAGTCCAAGCAATACATTTCTCTTCTTCAAGCTGGATGTTAAGGCTGGTCAAACTGCAGTGTTCCCTCCCTGTGGACCTGGGGGGGGGGGGAACGGAAGAAAAGAAGACGAAAGAAAAGTAGAGTCAGACATAAAGCCTGAGTAAGTCTAGTACTATTCTGTCTATGAATAAAGAACTGGGTGTGATAAGTATAAACAAGAAGTGGGCATCCACTATAAACTTGGTTAAGTTGTCTAGGGTCGAATATACTATCGTACCCCATGTTAATCTCTGAACCCATACAAACTAGTTTCCAACTGGCACCCCATAATCAGGGTGACGTGATCCATTCTATGATGATCGGCTCCTACTCGCATAGTTACATGTGTCTTACGGCCCCCGATGTTGTAGTTACCTATGCTGGTCCCACCATGGGGTGTATCAAGTCCCGTGGTGGCGGCCCGACACAATCCTAGAATGCACAGGTATGCTACTGGTGTCCAGTGCCTTATTTTTCTGCGCCGGAGTGTGTGCACGCCCGCACCCCGTTAGAACCTACACTGCTACACCACCGCCGCCGATTTGACCTCTTACAATCAGCCCAGTAATCGTGCCCTACCCTGCCTAGTTTCAGGGTATCCTGATACACCTTCTAGGGTTACTGCTGAAAAGGGTCCCCCGTTACTAGGTTTTCTATCTCTAGCCAACATGCTAAGTTGGTTAAGTGTTTCCTAACCTAACCCCCACCAGTCCGTTTAGTTTAGCATGTTCCATTTTGATTAAGTCTTTAGTTCACTTAATCCTAACAATCCTGACTCAGCCTTAATTGTCTTATTAAGGCCCTGACCTCTCACATTAGACAGGTATTGTTGTGGCTGCCTGTTGCCGATTGGTTCCGGGCAGTCTTACGCCACAACTCAGTCTAACCTCGGGTCCTTATTGGTCTCCATGTTTAACCTCCCACATTGGATAGGTATTGTTGTGACTACTGGACAGCCGGGCGGTTCCGGGCAGGTTTACATCACAACTCAATCCAACCTCGGGTTAAACACATCGTATGTTCTACATTTACATATTTTGTCTTTCTTCTTTATTTTCTTATATGTAAATATTTGCGGCCCATTATTAAGTTAATGGTGTAAAGGTTACACCAATCATGGGCCCAACCCATACTTGAATTTGGGTCCTTCTATTTTATATTTTCATTCATTAGTAATTTTAACCCAACGTTATTTTCCCCCGTTTTACACGTCCGTTTATTATATATATATTGGGCTTAGCCTTTTAAAGCCCAACTTAGCCATGCGAAAAGGGGAGGCTTAAAACGTGATTACATACACAAAGAGGGGAATGTGAACGCATGAACTTGCAATATGACGTTGGAAATACAAAATAGAAACTGGTGTACTTGCATAGTAGTGACATATACTTTGGTCATAAAGCATAGGTGACATGAATCAAACCATGTAAACTTGTAGTTAAGTAAGAATATCACTATTGACACATAGGCCTAGCTACAACATAAACCTATATTTTTATTTCAGGCATAATGTCAAACATAAGCAAATCATGTTCATAAGACTACTACATGTTTACAAAGGTGTCTACTTTTGTGACTAATACAAAAGTATAATTAAATTTGTTCACATAACCATGGCATAAATATTTCTAACATGAAATCATGATTTTTACTTTAGTAATGCAAACTTGCAAAAAGGGATTTTGAATCTAACCTAGCTATGTGCCACATATATCATCATATGATTCTTGTAAACAATATAGACTTAATTATGCAAAATATCAATCATAGCCTAGTCATATTCATAAGTTTGCAAATAGGTTTTCTAGTACAAAAGCATGACTTAATACATAGATTATGGTGTCAAAATTCCAACATAGTTTCATATGAACTATAACAACCAAACTTGTTCCAATTACTTACAAAATGATTTATGCACAAAAATATACATCATGATGGCATAGTAGCAAAACCCCAAACTTGCATGAATTTCCATTAATCAACTACATACATATAGCTTCAATATGGATTACATCATTTGCGAATATTCCAAACGTATACTTGCATAAAACTACCGCATGTAGTTTTTCATAATTGAATAACATAATTCAAGAATATCCAAACGTATACAATATTTCAAATCGATAAGAACGCACAAATATGAATTACTTTATTGCCACAAATCAAGTATACAAACCAACACAATTATTTGTTCATACCAAAATAATACTCTACTTACAATGGTGTGGCGAATTCTCTAATTTAGGGATTTTGAAGATGCGGTTTGATTTGATTGAGTTACTTTATGCCTTAGAATTTGCCTCCTAATCCTCTCTCCAATTTGGTGGCTACCCCTAGTCGTTCCTCAGCAACATGGCGGCTTTGTTCTTATTTTTGAATGAATAGATTAGGGTTAGTCTAGGGTTGTTTTTATAGAGGTTATAAACTGATTAGGACCATTGATGTTGCTTGGATTGATCGTAGCCATTCATCCTAAGGAGAGACCAATTAGAGCTTGCCACCTAGCCCTAATGACAAAGCAGACCATAGAAAATCGACCAACATAGAATAAGCCAGCCAGGTTGGTCTGGGCTCGACCTGGCTCTAGACCAGGTCGACATGCCTGTCGACAGCCCTGTCGACCTGGTTAGGCCAGGTCGACAGCCCAGTCGACCTGGGTGCGTTAGGCGGGTGTTTTTCCGCCCTGGCCCATTGGGCCCCATTTTGGAATTTAAACTTGATTTTTCTGAGTTATTTTATTCTGTTTGAATTTTAAATTTAATTCAGAAACTTCCGAAGGCCATATCTTCTTCATACGGACTCCGTTTTTCAAAAACTCGGACTCTATTTCGCGTATTTTTCCGAGACGAACGCAATGGCGTATCCCGTTTCCCTTAGTTCTTTGATTTCAAAATAATTATACTTTAATTTGTTAACTTCACAGTTATAGAATTCGCGGGGTGTTACAATTAATTTCTATAATGAATATAGAAAAGGAAGTGATTTCAAAATATAACGTTTTGAAAATATTATCATTTATAGATTAATGATGTGGAATATTCAATTTTAATTAGAAATTGAATATGAAGTTGAAATCGTTTTGAAAACGATTTTAAAACGATTTATATAATACGTTTTAAAAGGAAATCGATGAAATATATATAATATATATATTATATATATAGAATGGCCTGAATAGAACGCGCCGCGCAGCGGTAGTTCGCGAATTTCGACCATTGACTTCGAAGGGATATTACGGGAGATCCGACCGTCGGATTCTCCTAAAACCGGAACATTGGGTTCGTATCAAAAAGAGCTTTCTAATGAATATTAGAGATTCGAAATCTAACGGTTGGATTTGGAATTATGTCCAAATCAAATTTAGAAAAGGTCGCTATAAGTGCAGTTCGATGGCCGTTGATGGAAATCGACTGTACGGGCCTTGATAAAATTATTAAAAATAGTAATAATTTGTGTAAAATCATAAGAAATGATTTGGGAAGAATTGGGATGAAAAACTCCATATTTGAAAAGATAAAAGTAGTTTTTTATCGAAATGAACTAGTTTTGAACTAGAATAATAATTTATTTATTTTTAAAATAAATAAATTGGATTTGAAATGGTTTTAAAATAACAAGAAGTTTCCAATATATGAATTGGAATGGATTTGAATCGAAATCATCTTTGGAATAGTTCGATGTTGGATTTCGTGATTATACAGATGTTGTTATGGAAATTTGAAAGATATATTTATATCGTTATTTCCAATACGATATTTGTTGGTTTCAGAATTTGATATTGAATATAAGCCGATATATTTTCTATTCAAAGCCTTGTGTTTAATATCAAATGGGATTTTGGGTTGTCATGAACGGTATCTTTAATAATACTGTTCTTAAACCCAAATGGAGTTAAGAAAATTAGGAACTAACTGGGGATCAGTTAAGTTGGAGGGTTTCTTAGATATTGGTCTGATGTTGGTTTCGGCCTTCGGGGTTAATATTTTAGGGAACTGTCCTCTTACTAATTTACGGTTAGGGACTGATTGAAATGTGATGCGATTTTGGGGTTTATCGTGAATCGTATTTTAAATGACATCGGTTCTTTAACCCAGTTAAAGATTAAAACTAAGTGAAGTTTTAATGAATCTTTAATTAGATTAAAAAGACCGAGAATGGAGTATCACCAGTTTTGCTCCAGGAGATAGTTAAATCTTTAATTAGATTTGAACGTGAAATGGTAATTTAATTTACCGATAACACCATGGTGTTAGATATGAAGTATTACCAGTTTTACTTCATGGGATGAATAGGTTGAGATTGGGAAATTAAAACAAATGATTACTTCGGTAAGGTTCGTTAATCCCGGCTAGTTTGTATAAACCATAATTTGGTTTGAATTGATATTCAAAAGAAGATTAAAGAATAAATTTAAGGAATTTATCTTTGATAAAATTAATGGGAACCTATCCCTAAGAATGTGAAATTTAGCAACTAACTGAAGATTAGTTAAGATGAATGGTTTCCTGGGTATTGATCTGATGTTGGTTTCGGCTTTTGGGGTTAATATTTGGGGAATTGTTCCCTTACTAATTTACGGTTAGTGACTGATAAATTGGAATGAGGCGTATGTTGTGTTTGACTTGTTTATTATATACGCGTGTTATTCGAAAAGACCGAGTTTATCCCATTCTGAATAACTGATGCAATGATAAGTCGAAGATGAAGACGGTGGTAGAAGACCGGAGGTCTTCACATCGTTTGGATAATTACTGATGATCTTGATTGGGCTGTACACCCAAGAGGAGGGAATCAGTTGGTGATCGTCCAGACGTACTTGGAGATCGATGGATATGCGAGGAATAAGGTTCCTATGGTTTCGTTCAGATCCAGAACGGACTTGTAAATGGACTGTGTGTCTGACATTGGATATCATTCTGTGGGATTGATGGATATCGATTGCATGGAGTGGTTTTCCTGTATGGCATGCTAAGATGCAAATGATCAAGGCTTTTTTGAAAGGCAAAGTCTTGTGGTCGGTGATCAAAGTACGGCCTTTGTGGCGTAGCTTTGTGTAGTGTTGATTCGCGAGCGTCACACCCCGGTTGTGAACCAGAAACAGGAGAGGACATCAGGGAGGGCACGCGTTTCTTTCTAGCTAGGAGTGGTGTCAGTGCTTGAACTGGCTGATATTTTACTTATGTGGATGATGGATTGCGAGGCGCCTCAGTTAGATCGGACGATCCGGGTCCGATGGAGTCATTCGTTGTTTCATTTACGCCCCATAGGGCGGGGAAACGCATGGTTCAGGCATAATAATCCATATCGGTGGACCTACCCTGACAATCCATGGGGAAGTTGTGGCTGTTCCTGAGGCTTGGGCTAGAGAGTCTCGAATCGGTTGAGGACGATCCCTGGCCTCAGTTCACAGATGGAAACCCAACTTCCAATACGCGACGTTTCGATTTTAGTTGTAATCCTATATATGACAACATTGTCGGATGGGGCGCTCATGCCGTCTATGATTGATACTTATGATTGAATTTGTTTTGACACTATGCACTTAAAGTAATAATAAAAGATGAAATTTAGCGTATCAAGCATTCTTTGGCTATTATAAGGTAAAACCCTATCCTCCGGTTTGTGTTGAATTGTGTTTTGGGACCTGGGTCTTATAATAGCTTCATTGTTCTTTATTTAGCATTGCGCTGTTGTTTTATGCACTGGAATTCTTGGGAGGAAACCCGTTCCGCGTTAGCGGCGTGGTCCCTTGATTTACCTAACTTTAAGATAAAGATTAATGACTGTTTTAGTTCTCACACCAGTCACATGACTGACCTAGAGTTTATTGTTTTAACCTAAACTCTGGGTGCCCTTATTTTGACACGGGCAGATAGTAGTTTTGGTTTTGCAGATTTATATTCACAGGATCCTGATTTACAGCTGGAACGACACTCGGAAAGCTCTGTATCCATGTATTACTTCTAGTTGTGTATTGTATTATTTTCCGCTGCGATGTATTTAAATGTAATTTAAATCTCTGATATTTTCTGTGTAATATTTATTCTTACTCTGTATATTCTTGTATTCTGATGTAATTGTTGTAATAAACAATGAAATGTTCTTCTATTTGCGTTGTGATTCATCTTGTCCTCAAATTATCCGGGCTTTCCTTACTGGGGAAGTTACGGTTAACATTTTTCAATGTAATAATATATTGAAATAAAAAGATTTCATTTATCTTCATGTAATATATATGAATCACATAAAAGAATCAATGCGGGAAGAATTGGTAATAACATTAAAAATTTCATTTTTAATGTAATATATGATTTCATATATAAAAGAAATCAATGCTGAATTGAAAATGGTTTGAAATCGTTAAACGATTTATATTTATATAGTTATATATAAATATAAATTAAAATAAAACAAATCGCGCTGCTGAAGTTCGCGTTTTGAAATCGTAACTTCAAACGATTATACCAAAAGATCTGATCGTCGGATTTTCCCAAAACTGGAACCATTGGGTTCGTTTTGGAAGGATCTTTCCAAAGATATATAATTTGCTAAGATCCAATGGTTAGATTTTGAGAAATGTGTAAATCAAATTTGGTGAAAACAGCGCTAGGGCCATGTAATGACCCGAAGCGTCGTTTAATTAAAAATGACTATTTTTAAATAAATAAAAATAGCGATAAATCATTATAAAATATTATTAATGATATAGAATGAAAAGAATGATTTAAATTATATATATATATATTTGAGAATTATTTGAAAAGGCCAAGTTAACTCTCATTTCAAATAATTATACGACGATTGGAAGTCGAAAATTTGAAGACGGTGATCGAAAACCGGCGATCTTCACATCGAATGGATAACTACTGATGCCCGACATTGGTTAGCTCCCAGTAAATGGTTAAAGTGGTGGTTGTCCTGACGTACTTTTCGATGTCCGGATTAGCGAGCACCTCTGTTCCGTATTGGACATATGGGACGAGGAATAAGGTGTCTCCGATTTCGTTCAGACCCAGAACGGACTTGTAAATGGATGTATGTCTGACATTGGATTTTATTCTGTGCTGATTGATTTCTATTTAATATATATCTGTTTGGTGGTGGAGAATTTATTCTCTTGCTTAACACCCTTCTCTAAGACGCACGAGCTCAGAGGTTATATATTGATAGTTATCAGTCGTATGGCGTGAATTGTCAGTGTGGCATGCCAAGATGCAAATGATCAAGGCTTATTGTTGAAAAGCAGAGCCTTGTGGTTGATGATCAAAGCACAACTTTATTGTAGCATAGCTTTGTGTATAGCGTTACTTCGCGAGCCTCGCACCCAGGTATGAACCAAAAACGGGAGAAGGACCCCAGGCAGAACATGCGTTTCTTTCTAGCTAGAAGTGGTGTCTGGGTTTGACAAGCCCAGATATTTTTACTTATGTGGATGATGGATAGCGAGGTACCTCGGATATTGAGTCCCTAGTGGCTCTATTTACGTCCCATAGGGCGGGGAGACGTATTGTTCAGGCATAACTAATCCACTAACATATGTGTGAACCGGCTCTGGCGATCCTAAGGGCTTGACGGAGTACTTGTCCTGAGACATGGGCTAGATTGTCTCGAATTCAGTAAGGACGATCCCATGCCTTGGTTCATGATGGAAATCCAACTTCAAATACGACCCATACGGTTTTGATTGTAAACCTATATTTGGCGACATAGTATATGGTAGCTATGCCGTCTATTATTGATACATTATGATTGAAACTTTTTTGAAACATACATACACTAAAAATGATATCAAATCCGTTTTTATCGTATCAAGCATTTTTGACCATTATAAGGTAAAAATCTATCATTGGGTTTGCGTTGCATTGTGTGATGGGGCTTAAGTCTTATAATGGTTTCATTTTTCTAAAAAGCATTGTGTTGTTTAAAGATTTACTTTATTTATGCACTAGCAATCCAATGGAGTAGACACGTTCTGCGTTAGCGGCGTGGTCCTGTGATTAGCCTTATTATTAAATAGGTTAAGTAAGATTTCTCATACCAGTCCCATGGCTGACTCGTAGTTTGTTTCACTTTGCAAACTCGGGTGCCCTCTTTTCCACAATGGCAGCCTTGTATACAGGTTTTAGCAAATTCATTCTGGATAGCTACAGAGCTGAAGATGGATCCCCTTATTTCTATTATGCTGTTCAGACTTCATTTAGTACATTATGTTTGATTTCGCTGCAGACATTTCGTATTAAGTTGAAAACTGTATTATTAACTAAGTATGATCCTATTATGTTGTGTAACTCTGATGACATATTATTCCCAGTGTAATTTGATGTACCATTTCTGCTGTAATTCTATATTTCTGTTCTTTTGTTATTGTTTATGTGTTATATTCCAATGATCATCCTTGCTTTCGTACTACGGGAGTTTGGGGTCATCACAGATATTTCACAAATATTTTAATATGATTTCAAGTATCCACTCGACGTCTTGATTGACACTATATATTCATCTTACTTTCAAAACCCGGAATTAAACACCGATGATGCCGCAGTCATCACTAGAACATTTCCAAGCGACTAGAGTGTGATTCTATATCTATTTAGTATTTTTAGGATTTAGTACACATGTAGTTAGGCATATGACCAAATCACTAAGTAGTTGATAGGCCACTTTTAACATCAAGTAAATACTCTAAACTTTACTTTTAGAATAAAATATATAAAATTTTCAATGCAAATATAATTCCAATCATTTATTTATTGAAAAATTCGAATAGGGAAAATTTGTATATCTCCCCCACTCATTTATTTATTATATCTTAACTCATATCCTATATTCAAATATAACCAATTTATAATTACCGTGATAAATCTTGTAAAAAAACATTCTCAAGACATATATTGTGTGATTTCCAAACATATATAAGGGTTTTACCTAAGAGACCTTCTAAATTCTTAATTCTTACATTTGAACTCGAATTAAGTTTATACTTAAACTCCTTATTATAGAGTTTCCAAATCTTATTACATTAGTTAGATTTATAATTATAAATCAAACTATGACTTAAGTATATATTTAATCCAATCTCATCATGTTTGATTCATCTCAATATTATTCTATAGTGTTCATAACGTCACTAAGTTTAAACATTAACTAAGGTTTATTTCTAACTTCCTAAGTTAAAATCAATTTAAAACCACTAAAACCCAATCTAAATGAATAATAATTATTTAATTAACTTAAGGGGTATGATCATCTAAGTTATACTTATAAAGTCCATTTATTTACATGAGTTTAACTAATACTTGTTTCACCAACCATTATTCTTTTAAAAATTATATACCCGCATATAGAGTATACCTTTCTAAGTTCATAATTGCGCCTCGGAAATCAGTTAGTACTTAAATTATCTTTCCATGAAATCAAATTTATTCTTATGCTTATTGGACTTAAATAAGATTTACAAGCTTCAAAACATTGTCTTTCAAGTTCAATCTCATAATCTTATTAGTATAAATTTACTAATATATTATCAGAAGTTTTTAACCCATACTACTTTCGATATGTTAATTTCACCATAAGAAAACTAAGTTATTATTACCTTAGTTATTAGCACATCCACATTTTCACATTAGTTCTTAATACAAGCTATACCGAGAATTTTTCATTATTAATTTAATTAGTTCAAAGATAAGTCTGAAACACAAGCCAAAAATTAAACCAACGAAAGAACCTAACCAATGGAAATTTTTGAAGATGGAGACCCTAATCGACATGGACTAGAGAATATTAAAGTTTTCGAAAGCTACCAATTACAGAATTCCAAGTTTATAGATTTTGGATAAAGATCAATATTTAAAATAATGATATCCCAATCGAAGAAAATTTATAACAAGGGAATAAATTCAAAGGAATGAGGCACTTAGAGATGAAAATTTGAAAACAATTTTTTATATCGAAAATACTATTAAAACCATTTTTAAAACTATTTATACTTTTCAAAATACACTCCCTCAAGAAAGATTATGCGACTAATTTTACTCACTTTAGGGTATTGCTACCTTATCTCTAATGAGTTTTAAACCCCATAAGCCAAGGTTTTTTTTTATAAAACCAAAGCTTTGATACTACACGTAACATCCAGCTTTTTCTTACCATTTAAGTTAGTAATAAAACTAGCTCAAATCGTTTGAAATAGATAATTATTTTAACTATGAGGTTTACAAAAATCAAATCCCATAACACAAACAAATCACAAATACATAATAGTAGAATAACTCGCAGCGAAAACAATAATTTAGTAGTTCATGAAGCTACTAATCACGAAATCTCAAAATAAAATACATAATATCAGAGTCATAAATCAATACATTAGAAAATATGAGATACATAAATTCCTATTATATAAGCTAATGATGAAAATGGAATAACTGAATCACCAAGATAGCAATAACAGATAGATAATAAGCTAAATCTCCAATAGATCTCTAGCTCTGCAAAAACGAATTGCCCAAAGCTGAAATCCTCAGTCTGACCGAGCATAAAGTCAAAACAAGACACTCAGATTATGATCAACCATCTCAACAGTAAATCAACTCAGGTAAAATGTTCGAATGAAATGCATCAGTAACTCAAAGAATGTTTGAGATTACACTCTTTAAGGATCCGTTAAACTAGTTATCATATAATATGATACACTGTTATAATAGTGTCTATGGTTAAATATACTATTGAAAACAGCATAAGCGAGATTACATTTTTACCCTTACACAGTTTATACATTATCATAAACATTGCATATAAAACAACTGTTAAGGTGGATAAGGATGCACCGCTATATGATAATGTTAAATTGAAATCATAGGGGATTCGATTAGGACAATATGACAAGACATCGAAGCATTACCCATCAGTAGGATTCTACTAGATTGCGGATCCAGGCTGGTGGCAACGCATAGCCGCAACTATCGCCCACCTCAGACAATACTCCTAAAATAAAAGAGGCCTCAATCACATCACAAAGTAATAAATATAGTATCAGAGAAGCATGCCCGCTAAGAGAAGCTGCCTCCATTGGCCTGGGTATGACTCCTATTTTAGTCATTTCAATTATGACCCAAAGATCAAGGCTATTTGTTATTGTTCCCTTTCTTCAAATCCAATAATCACCTCAAAATCCATCCTACTTCATTCTGGATTATCCACCACATACATAGTTATAAAAGTGGTTCCCTGTATTTGTAAAGAGTATGACAATATCCGACCCTAGTCTCTTTAACAACCAAACACTTATTTCACATCGTGGTCATTTATATTTAAAACTAGTTCAAATCAACATAATAATAACATTGGTTTATACTCAAATAATATATTCAAATGGTTAAAGGTCGTTAATCATATTTTAAAATGTCACAAATAAAATACTAATGACACTGATTTAGATTTAAATCGTTGATTTCAAATATTTCATCGTTAGAAATCATATTTCAAACCAATTCATTATTCGATTAAGCTCATAAATCATAAACCAATTCATATTATTAGTTAAGTTTCAAGCCACACAATTCATATTTACAAAACAGTTTATTAACAAAATACATTTCATTTCGTATTCCTATATCTTAATTATTACTATTTCAAAAATCTTTTATTATCATTTTGGATTCAGTGGCTTAGACATTAATATTGTTTCAAAATCTTTAAACTAACATTTCAGATTCAATAACTTGTAGTGAAAACAACTTTTATTTAACATAGTTAATATAATATAAAATAGTTTTATTTAAAAAAATTTATATTTATATAAAACTATTTGATTTAAAACAACTAAAAATAAATAACAGTTAAATTAAAATAATATAATTGAATAGTTATAGAAAGCATGGTAATTAAGTATAAATAAAATAGTTGTAAAGTAATAATTAAATTTAAATAATATAATTTAAATTAGTTTAATATAGAATGATACAAATTTCAACTAATATAAGATAGTCCAATCCAAATCACTCATTTGTATTTCCAAAGTTCAATTTCATTAATTTAGATTCAACAAATTTACTTCAAATCAAATTTTAACTTTAAATAATAAATTCTTAAGTTCAAATCATTTCAAAATAGTATTCAAGTTGGGTTATTCAATTTTCAAATTACATTCAAATTTTAATTTAATCGATTATAAAAATTTAACTTCAATTATGTTTAGATTCAAAACATTTACTAATAGATTATTATCAAATTAATTTATTAAGTTTCATAACCATAGTGAATTCATCAAACCCATTAATTATTAAATTCACGTCTTAGTATCAGTTCATCTTACTCAATAAATTACATTTCATTTTTTTATCATTAGACTAATCAAGCCATCGTTATACTTCTAACTTCTTCTTTTTCAAACTTTTTATATACTTATATTTTATAAATATATATATATATATTTTGAATTTTAAATAATATTTGCTATAATAAAAAATTCATTAGTTTACTTATTATAATAGTTTATATTATTTATATTTTAAAACTAAGTAATATTATAATTTAAAATCTTGAATTTATTTGAAAAGATATGTTAACTTATGCATTTAAAATTTATAACATATTATTTTATTTTCAAATTTAAATTTAAAGCTTTATTAAATAAGAAGATATAAGTTTAAGTTAAATTCTAATTTAAATCTCTAAAATACTTTATCAAATCGGAACATTTCATAATTCAGAAAATACTTTCAAAATAGAACAACCGTGTCCGTATATAATTTTCTGCCTAAGTCAAGTGATATGGATTTATATCATTTCAATTCGTTTAATATTCAATTTACGGGTATTTATCATTTCATTGGGCAGCCCAATAAATTCAATTTTGAATTCCTAAATTTCTGCAATGATTCGGGTATATGTCATTTCAACCCATAATTGATTTACACATAAATAAGGAACTTGCTGTATGAAAACAAAATAAATATAACATTTCAATTAACACACATAAATTTACACACATTATAAAAATCAATTTAGTGTCATATATTTCAACAGTGTGCGTGTCACATGTGCGCAAACAAATAATCTTGTTTTCTAGAATAATCCTAACACTTCGTATGTCATTTCAAATGATATCCATTTACAAATTGAAATTGTTACTCAGTGAGGAATCTCACCTTGTGTGGCAAATAGAAATGGACGACAAAAGATAAAACAGATATGGAAGATGACACAGCACGATCAAATCAACGAATTGAATCTATACCTTGAATCAATTTAAGCTCGAATAAAATTCCAAATTAACAATCCTTATTAATTTATAAAATATTCATACATTTATGTAAAGTAAAAGCTATATACATTTGTTTAAAATACTCAAAACAAAATATTATCTCTAGATGACAATTACCCAAATTGAACTCAAGACCTCACACTTGTCATTCACATGCCGTACCACTTTACCTACACATCTCATTAGTTTCCACACACAACACAACTATACACATACAATCTCATACAACAACTTCACTCACAACCACACACAAAGGCAAGTAAAGGGGTTTTAGCTAAGGAAGATTGTAATAACCCGGAAATGCGAGCCAGTTTAAAAATTTTATTTTGACAATTTTAGCGAATTTTGGATATTTAAAATGAATTATTTTAAATAATATCGACGAAAATTTATTTTGAATATTTTTAGAATGTATATATTTATACGCGTCGTCGTTAGAATATAAATTATTATTTATAATTATAAAAGGAATTGAAAATGGCGCGGTAGTTCGATAATTCGATTTCAAAATTCAAATGAACATACTGGGTGCAAAACAAACCGGATTTTAGCGAAACCAAAAATATTTGAATCTATTTGATAATATCTTTCCAAGAATCCGAAAAATTGAAATTTCATAGCGGGAATCAAAAGATATGTCCAGTTGAAAATTCAGAATAGTCGCTATGGAATTTCGGCCCTTAAAAATGGGAATTTTGCAAACGACCTCGGATTTCGACGAAACCACTTTTGTTGGATCCGTGATGTCAAATTATTGCTAGGTTTCAAATTTCATAATTTTCGAATCAATATGTGAGCGTGGCAAAGGAAAACGCGTTTGACCAGTTTTAGTTGATTTTAATCGACTGGAAAATGGCCATTTTTCAAACGGTCTCAGAATTCGAGGAAACTAGTTTTTTTAGGACCGTATCATCAATATGAAGCTAGAAATTTTTTTTGGGGAATTATTCGAATTAGTGTGTGGCTCCGGTAAATTGAAATGTGCGTTCAAATTCAATATATTGATTTATATTTTAATTTAAATGAAAACTGATCGAAACGATGGAATTGGCTTACGAAACATATCCAATTGTGTTCGGAATGGGGGTAATTATTTAGGGGCGACAGTCGGTGGGTTTCGTTTGGAGACCAAAATAAAAAGTTACTTTTTGGATAATAAAATAAAATATATTAATTATATTATAAAGCCCCTACACACTCTCTCTTCCCTCAAAGTCAACACTCAGAAAATAAAAGAAAAAGAAATCCCGTGACCCCCCAACCCACGATCGAACCTCCGTCGCCTCCCCCAGCGATCAACCGCGATGCCCCCTCCTCCTCTCCACTCCGCCGTGCTCCACCTCCCTCCGTCGATCCCCCGGCCATCCCCAAACCCCTAAAAACCCGACGCCCTAATCAGTATCCCACCCGAAACCGCCACTTGTAGCTCCAGTGCCACCACTAGCCAACAACACTCCCCACCCCGATGGTCAGACCTCACGCCAACCTCCTTCAACCACCAGGCTCCGACGTGAACCCCCTCAGCTGCAAAGATCGGATTTTTTACAATGTTTAGGTGAGTTTTTATATTATTTTATTTTTAAATCTGATTTTACTTAGGTTACATACATTATTAAAATCAGTTTTTAAAAATATAAACGCATAGGGTAAAAATCAGTGATGAAATTATAGGATTTTTATTTTATAAATAGCATCATAAAAATAAATTCTTTATATAAGCTGAAATGATATGATTTGAAAAACTGTAAAGATTCGATTTTTATTTATGGATTTTCTTTGGTTTCAAAAATAGATTCTTGTTGATTTTAAGAACATGTTTTCTTTGATTTTTATTAGAGAATAAAAGTATGATTTTTATTAGAGTAAAGAAAAGATTTGATTTTGATTAGAAAAGAATATGATTTTTGTGTAGATAAATAAAGGAAAGGCGAGATTTTTAAAAATGAAAGGAATCATAAAAATACGATTTTTACTTAGTAGAGTTATAAAAATATGATTTTTATATACTAGATAATATAAAAATATGATTTTTATATTATAGAAGGAGTAAAAATATTATCTTTATATAGTTAGCGAAATAAAAATCTGATCTTTCTGATATGAATGTTGAAATAAAAAGGTGATTTTTATAGCGATGAAATAAAAATTCGATCTTTATATATGAAGTAGAAATATAAAAATGTAATTTTTATATAGAAGAAGCATTGTAAAAATATATAAAGTAGAAATAAAAATAGGATTTTTATTTATTAGAATAAAGCAGTAAAAATATAATCTTTATTATATGAACACCGTTATAAAAATATAATTTTTATCTATATAATAGCAATGTAAAAATAGAATTTTTATCCATATGGAGTGAATATAAAAATATGATTTTTATATACATAGCAACATTATAAAAATGTGATTTTTATATGTAGTGAATACGGGCAACGAAAGTGACAAAAGGCGAGAACAGCGATGACTTCTGCATAAGAAGAGTCGTGGTATTGGATAGCTTATGTGAGAACTTCTCACCTTTTAAATTTTCTTTTTCTAGTTATATTATAATATATACTAGGATGCAGACGGTGTTTAGTAGCACCCGACACCACTGTCCACAGACCATGGACTTGTTTGTTTGGTTGCATAGATTAGTTAGATTATTTGATTTGAAGTTGGCTGTTTGGTGAATTGAAATCGAATTGATTGATATGTGTATGGCGTGGGCCATCACTAGACCGGGGATAAGGCTAGGCCTTGTCCCGTTTATAGTATCGTGCCGTTATGCCGCCGAAATTTTCTAAAATAAGTTAGAAAAATAAAAATATCATTTTATTGTGTAAATGAACTGAATAGAATATTCATAGGTTGAATAAAATAATTTGGTCATTAAAAATATAATTTTTAATGTGAACGTGAATGGATAAATATTCATTTACAAACCGGACGGTTTGTTTATGTACACCTATTTGAAGGACATTGATTGGGACGATAAATTTTACACATCGCCCAACTGCACAAATAAAATCTGTGTTTGATTGTTTGAAACCCCACATGGGTATTGGGATAAAATACGGCATACACTAATCCCAATAATTAGTTGTATGTCGATCGATTGATTGACAGGCTGTTATAAGCGTTAGATATCTATATTTGATGCTTATACAGTGTAGTGCATTTTGGATGATGGTTGATTATGTATCGTTGCTATTATATACATGTGTTGAACGAAATATTTTAATAATAAAATTTACATATTTATCATTATAAAATAAAGGTTCATGTGTTGACCGTACTCATCCGTTGAGATTAGTCATGTGTTGACCGGAGATCTTCACCTCGTTTGGATGGTAACCGAGGTCCTGATTGGGAGGCATCCCGAAATATGGATAATGAGTGGTGATCGTCCAGGCGTACGTGGTAATCGTGTTTTAAATATAAAAATCAACTTTTTATCCATTTATATAAACTATAGAAAACCTTCATGTGTTGAATCGATATTCATTCATTGAATGGAAATTCATGTGTTGAATGGTATTCATATTTTGAAAGAAATTGTTTTATAATTAAAATCCTATTTTTATTACCTATATGAACTATATAAAATAATAGTGTTTTGAAATGAATTGTTTTACAATAAAAAACACATTTTTATTATATAAATGAATTGGTAAAAATAGTGAAGTGTTGAAATGTTGAAAATAAAACAAGCTGTATACCTGTACAAAACTAGGTTTAGGGTTTTCGGCGAATCCTTGAAGCGAGGTAGCGATCGGGCTACGCCACGTGGAAGAGCTTCGAGAGGCGCTACAGGGGGGTGGTGGTCGCAGCCTGTTCGGTGGTCGGAGAAACTCGCGGCGGCGCTGGGAAGATCCGATCTTCTCGGAGGCGATGCTCTCGACACAGGCGACGAGGGAGGCTGGGGTGGGTCTTGATTTGAAGAGGGAGGAGAGGCGTTTCATTTTTGGGTGGTGGCGCGACCTATCATGTAGCGAGGCGGCGACGATCTGGTCGAGAAGGTTTGAGCAGCTTCCGCCGTTTATCGGGGGGGGGGGGGAGGAGAGATTTTTTTTTTTTTATAAAAAATATGATTGGCCGGTGGGTTTTAAAAGGGGTTTTCTGACACGACCACCAATCTAAACCCAACGACTGTCATCCCTAGCGTTTTACCCCTATTCCGAACACAATGGGATATGTTTCGTTGGCCCATTCGACTGTTTCAATCAGTTTTCCTTCAAATTAAAATATAAAACATTCAATATTTGATTTGAACGTACATTTCAATTTGCCAGGGCCACAAACTGATTCGAAAAATTCAGAAAAATAAATCTAGCTATGTTTTGACGATACGGTCCCAACAAAACTAAATTCGTTGAATTCTGAGACTGTTTGCAAAAAGGCCCATTTCTGGTCGATCCAATTTAACTATAATTGACCAAAACACGTTTTCATTTGCCACGCTCACATACTAGCTTCAAAAATTATGAAAATTGAAACCTAGCAATAACTTCACATCCCAGATCCAACCAAAGTGGTTTCGTCGAATTCCAAGGTCGTTTGCAAAATGGCCAATTTCACGGGCTATATAATTTCCCTAGCGACCTTTCTGAAAATTCATTTGGCCATAACTTTTGCTTTCCGCTATGAAACTTCGATTTTTCAGATTCATTAGAAAGGTATTCACTAACAGATTTAAATATTTTTGGTTTCACTCAAATCCGTTTTGTTTTGCACCCGGTACAGTCTGACAAAGTTTGAATTCAATTTTTTAAACTGCAGCGCCTGTTCAGACCTTGTTTATAATTAGAATTAATTATATTCGTTTTCAATCGTCAATTCAAACTCACTTTTCATCGCTATTATTTAAAATATTTATTTTAAATATTTAAAATCCATTATTTTAGCCAATTTAATTTTTTTTAATTGGTTCATATTTTCTGGGTCGTTATAATCTCCCCCACTTAAAACATTTCTTCCCCGAAAAGGAACAAAGTCGAAAGTGGTTTGATTAATCAACTTTACGTTCAATCTGGCTTCCATTCTCCAACTTTTCAGTTTCTGAGAATCTTCAAATTCTTCAAAAATTTGGCTAACACCCGGAATTTTCGAAAATTTTCGCCATAACCTCCTTTGTACGGGGAGAGGTTTGGAAATTTATTGGGCCGTATTAGGTACCCAATAAATCCTAATAAGCATACACATATTTATAGTGATATATTCTGGTGTTTACAGGGGAGCGTGTATTGATAAAAACTCCAGAGAATAAATTCTCGTCACCCTGTCAAAGCTTGAGGGAGTGTGTATTTTAAATGCTCCAGAGGATAAATCCTCGTCACCTCGTCCCGTGTGGGAAATAAATAGTCCATGTGCCGTATCTAATAACTAGAGAGACGTGATTATTGTCAACTCCAGACCCGTGTGGGGTTTTTTATTAATCTGGCAATTTTATCGTTACAATTTAAATAGTCCATATCAGTCATCAGTTCAACCTGTAAAATATAGTCATCGCCATACAAGCCTCTCGCTCGTATGGTAAATCTTCCACCTCATCACACAAGCTCCAAATGCTTTTGTTTTATTTGTATCAATCATATTTTGGCCATTATAAGGTAAAAACTCTATCCTCCGGTTTGCGATTTAGATTTTTACTAAAATTTTATAAAAGTTGAACAAGATTTTGGTCATTTTGGATTCAATTTTAGGACAAGTATATCTCAAAATTTTAAGAAGTCATAAATACAAAAGTTGTTGCAAATTATTTTCTCTTCAATTTAAAAAAAAATAAGAACTGAATTGGGATAAAATTTGAAGAAGATATGCCCAAAATTGCGATAGTCAATTTTCGGGTCATAAATCTAAACCCAAAAATGTGTCTGAAAGATTAGCCCTTTCAACATAAAAGTTTTCAGAATCTGAAAAAATGTTTAACATAAAAATTGTAGTTATTTCAATTTAACCCAACCTGAAAAATATAGAAGGGGATTTGGTTTCCATATGTGGAAGTTATGGCCTTGAAAAATCTAATCAAAATTCTATAAAAACTAAAAAAAAAAAGCTAAGGAGGTCTGTAGTCTTGGTTTTGCAGATTTCATTTCACCAGATCCTAACTCGAAGTTTATTGATTTAACCTAAACTCTGGGTGCCCATATTTTCCACATGGGCAGTCAGTAGTTTTGTTTTTGCAAATTTCTTTTCGCAGGATCCTGGATTTACGGCTGGAGCTATATTCAGAAATCTTTGTATCCGTATATCTCTTTCAGTTGTGCTAGTATGATTTTTTGCTGCTCTGTAATTTATTAAATCTCTGATATTATTTTTCCACTGTAATTTATTATCTGATATTTTTATACTCTGATGTAAATTGTTGTAATAGCAATGAAATGGTCTATTGTTTGTGTTCTGATGCATCGTGTTCTCAAAGCAATCCGGGCTTTCCCATAGGAGCAAGCTTGGGTTGTCTCAGTTTGGTATCAGATCATTGGTTTTACAAAGCTCGAGAACAAGACACGTTAGAACCGAACAAAAGAATTCATCAGAGATAGGATTAGTAACGTCCTATGAGAATAACTCGTTAGAGATAGGATCAGTAGTATCCTAGAATGAGTTTGAAGGGTGTTGTTTATTAAAAACATATTGATTTTGAAAAATTATACCTTATTCTACATATTTGAGTATTTTATTTTATATTGATTTGGACTATAGGGTATTAGAAGATTTTGAATATACATTTGATCCATATGTATACGAAGTCTCAAATATACTGGATAGATATAGAATGACACTTTAGTCGCTCGGAGATGTTTCTGATGATTGCTGCAGCATCAACAACAATTATGTTCGAGTTTCGAAAGTGGAATATCTACATATTTCCAATTGACTGGTGTGAGAACCAAAATTAGTTAGAGTTTATTGTTTGTGATTTAGCACTGAAAATATGTTTTTTGAGTATATAATAGCTATATATTTGAAAAGTTGACCAATTAATTGACTGTTGGTTGTGTTGTATGATTATTAATTTAACTAATAAATTATTGGAATGATAATTAATTTAATCAATACGAGAATGAATGAAAAATAAGTAAAGCCAAATCGAGTCAAATATTGAATTAAAATTGAAAATTGATTGGAATTGCATACATAGACATGTATATATACATGCTGAGTAGGTTATGGATTTACGGTTGGGTAGAGAATATATTGCGTGCCCAACAAACATGTGAACCTTAATGAGTTGGTTGCGCAATCTTATTATTGCATAAACTACTGTGAATGCAATTGGGTGCGCTGCGATGGTTATTCTGTGTGAGATTATAAACCGCACCATAGGATAGTAACAAATAAATTATGAACTACACCGCATGGCATACTACATGAAGACATCATATCATATCATTTTCCATATATGCATTTGGTGCTTATATGATGAGGCTTGGATTTCCATACGGGCAAGATGCTTGTATGGCGAGGACTGAATTACAAGTTGAACAGAAGACTGATTACAGACATAATTAAGGAATACATGTAACGGTGCTCTGGACATGATTTAATAAAAACCCTAGACAGGTTTGGAGATGACAATAATTCACATCTCTCTTGTTGTTAATTAAGGCACATGGATTATTTATTTTCCAACACTGGGCAAGGTAGTGAGATTACAATCTTTACACGTCTACCTTAGGCATAGATAGGTCACAAAAACATGTGTATGTTTTTTCTTAATTTATTGGGTGCCTAATACGACTCAATAAAATTTTAAAAGTCAACCCATACAAAGGAGGTTATGGCGATTTTTTTCGTAAATTTAAGGTGTTAGCCAAATTTTTGAGAAACTAGAAAATTCTTAGAAACTAAAAAGTTAAGGAATGAAAACCAGAATGAAAGTTGAGTTAGTTAGTTAAACAACTTTCAGCTCTGTTCCTTTTCGAGGACGAAAACATATTAAGTGGGGGGAGATTGTAACAACCCGGAATTTTTGAAACAATTTAAAATTTTTATTTTAGTTATTTTAATGTATTTTGGAATATTTAAAATGGTTTATTTTAAATAATAATGACTAAAAATTTATTTAAATCGAAGTTAGAAAAAATATATTTAATTTAATTATAAAACGAGCTTGAAATGGTGCGGTAGTTTGAAAATTTGTTTTTTTTATTTCAAATGAATGTACATGATTCAAAATAAATCAGATTTCAGTAAAACCAGAAACATCTGAATCTGTTTAACAATATCTTTCTAACGGATGTGAAAAATGAAATTTACGTCCAATTTAAAATTTAAAATTTAAAATAGTCGCTATGAAATTTTTATATATTTTAATATAATATACAACCCTTAAAATGGCATGGTAGTTTGAAATTTTGATTTTTTATTTCAAATGAATGTACATGATTCAAAATAAATCAGATTTCAGTAAAACCAGAAACATTTGAATCTATTTAACAATATCTTTCTAACGGATGTGAAAAATTAAAGTTACGTCCAATTTAAAATTTAAAATTTAAAATAGTCGCTATGAAATTTTTATATATTTTAATATAATATACAACCCTTAAAAATAGCCATTTTGCAAACGACCTCCATTTTCGACGAAACTACTTTTGTTGGATTCGGAATGTCAAATTATTTTTAGGTTTAAATTTTCGTAATTTTTGGAATTAATATGTGAGCGTGGTGAATTTACATGCCTCTTCAGTATAAATTATGAATTTAACCAACTAGGAAAATGGTCATTTTTCAAACGTCTCCAAATTTGAGGAAATTGGTTTTGTTAGGACCATATCGTCAAAACATAGCTAGATGTAATTTTCTGTAATTTTTGGAGTTAGTATGTGGCCTTGGTAAATTAAAATGTACATTTGAAATTCAATATGTTGATTTATATTTTAATTTAAAGAAAAAATGATTGAAACAGCAGAATTTGCATACGAAATATATCCCATAGTGTCCGAAATAGGGGTATTTACCTAGAAACGACAGTCGTTGGGTTTGATTTGGAGTTCGAACGAAAATTTCCCTTTTTAAAAGAAAATTTGAATTAAAAATGATTAAATATTACTATAAATGCTCCATTTCAACCAAACCCTAACCCTCAGAATAACGAACCACCCTCTCTCGTTTTGACGACTGAATAAGCTGGATTTTCTTTCCACAATACTTTTCGATCCAAACAATTTCGATCCAAATTTTTAAAATGAAAATCAAAGCACAGAACGAAAATCAAAGCGCCTTCTACGATCTTTAAAGCCATATTGGTGTGATCGATTATCGTGCTGAAATTCATGGGAAATCGCGCCTCAAAGGTCGCGAATTTGAACGTTATTTCGCGCCGCAAGGAGCCGTCGAACTCCAGGAGGTTACGTGGTTGAAGGGTGGCGTGAAGGGCTTTTCTGTGGTGGTGGGCGATCTGATTCTGGTGGTGTGTGGTTGCGGGTATTGATGGCTAAAGGAGTCGTGCGTGGGTTCGAAATCACCAGGTAGAGCACGATGAAGAAGAAACAATTTTGAACGGGCCTGAAATTCTCCAAGTAAAGTGATTAGCAATTTAACCATGTGATTAATAAATAAATTATATTTTAATTATCGAATGTGTAATTAATATTGAAATGTCTGTATCTTATTCAAACAACAACGGAATTGGATGGTTCGAATTTCGTTGGAATCGTGAAACTGATGTAACAACACGGATTTTTAGAACCAAATTAAAATTTTATTTTAGCTATTTTTTTGGGTTTTAAATATTTAAAATGATTTATTTTAAATAATAACGACTAAAAATTAATTTTAAATGAAGTTAGAACGTATAAATTTATTTTAAATATAAAACGAGCCTGAAATAGCGCGGTAGTTTGAAAATTCGATTTTAAATTTCAGTTGAATGTATAAGATTTAAATAAATCGGATTTCAATGAAAATAGAAATATTTAAATCTGTTTACTTATATATTTCTAACGAATATGAAAAACTGAGATTTCATAATATAAATTGAAAGTTATATCTAGTTTAAAATTTGAAAAAGTCGCTATGGAATTTATATATTTTTTATATAATATATAACCCTTAAAAATAGCCATTTTGCAAACGACCTCCGTTTTTTATGAAACCACTTTGGTTGGATCCGGAATGTCAAATTATTGCTAGATTTCAACTTTCATAATTTTTGGAATTAATATGTGAGCATGGTAAATTTAAACATGTTTTGTCAATTCAGTTTGAATTGGATCAACCAGAAAATGACCATTTTTCAAACGGTCTCCAAATTCGATGAAATTAGTTTTATTAGGACTGTATCATCAAAACATAGCTAGATTTATTTTTCTAGAATTTTTGGAGTCAGCATGTGGCTCCGGTAAATTAAAATGTATGTAGAAATCAATTTTGAACGTTATATTAATTTATATTTTAATTTAAAGAAAAACTGATTGAAACAGTCAAATTGGCGTACGAGACATATTCCATTGTGTCCGGAATGGGGCTTTTAGCTAGGGGCGACAGTCATTGGGGTTGATTTGGAGTACGGACCGATAAACCAACAATTCATGTATTTAGATTATATATATATATATATATATTCATTCATGGACAAACCCTAGATCTTATTTTTACCATGGTCAAAATTATTCCCAGCTGCACCTCCAAATTGACGATTACCCTCTTCGATCCTTTTCCCTCCAAAATCTCAACATCCATCCGTTTATTAAAGAATTTTTCTACAACAAAAATGTTCGTCTATATGAGGTCATTAATTTCAGTGGTTAAGATTAGGTTTAGTGTGGTGGATTGAGAGAATCTCGCGCTCAAAGTCGCTGCTGTTGGAGGTGAAATACAGGCCGAGATGGCGTACGAGTTGGCCAAGCTTGGTGGCACGGGTAAAGGATTCGTAGGGCTTCATCGTGTTGGTTCCTGATCAGGTGGCGGTGCATCGTTGATCGTGCAAATGGAAACCCTAAGGAGCACGATATGGATTTCACGGGTTCAGCTTCAATTGGAAGGAGACGAGGTAGTTAAACGTAAATAGGTTTTTAAGTTATTATTTAATTATTTAAAATGTAATTAAAGTTTGTAATGTGATATATTTTCCATACGAGGTCCAAATCGCGCGAAACAGGATCTGTTGCGATCATGGGGACGAGAGCTTTACAACAAGACCAACTGGGACCAATTTGGAGCAAGATAGAATTTAGGATGAATTCAAATCCAAACCTTAAATTAAAGCGTTGAGAAGTCGAACCCATAGTGAGAACTTCTCACTAAAATTCTTGTACAGTTATTTATTTTATATAAACTACTAATATTGATTTTTATCAGTATTTAATTATCACAAATATTGTACGATGTAGATTAGATAACTTCCCTGTAACGACCCAGAAAATCTGAACCAATTTAAATTTTTTAAATTGGCTAAAATAATGGATTTTAAATATTTAAAATAAATATTTTAAACGATGGCAATGAAAACTGAGTTTGAATCGACATTTGAAAACGAATATAATTAATTATAATTATAAACAAGGCCTGAAATGGCGTGGCAGTTTCAAAAATTGAATTCAAACTTTGTCGGACTGTACCGGGTGCAAAACAATCCGGATTTTAGTGAAACCAAAAATATTTAAATCTGTTAGTGAATATCTTTCTAACGAATCCGACCAATCGAAATTTGATAGCGGGAATCAAAAGATATGTCCAATTGAAAATTCTGAATAGTCGCTATGGAATTCAGGCCCTTAAAAATGGACATTTTGCAAATGACCTCGGATTTCGACGAAACCACTTTTGTTGGATCCGTGATGTCAAATTATTGCTAGGTTTCAAATTTCATAATTTTTCGAATCAATATGTGAGCGTGGCAAAGGAAAACGCGTTTGACCAGTTTCTGTTGAATTTAATCGACTGGAAATTGGCCATTTTTCAAACGGTCTCAGAATTCGACGAAACTAGTTTTGTTAGGACCGTATCGTCAATACGAAACTAGAAAATATTTTTCTGGAATTTTTCTAGTTAGTATGTGACCCCGGTAATTTGAAATGTACGTTTAAAATTCAACATAAGGATTTAAATGTAAATTCAACGGAAACTGATTGTAACGATCAAATCAGCTTACGATACATATCCCATTGTGTTCGGAATGGGGGTAAAACGCTATGGACGACAGGCGGTGGGCCTCGTTTCGAGGTCGTATGTAAAAGTCAACCTTTTTGCAAAATTAAATAATTAAATAATAAAATAATTTTAATTTCCCTCCTTTATCTCCCTTTCTGCCCCCCCCCCCCCCGTTCATTTTTATTTCAAACGAAAAGAAGAAAAAAAAAAACCTAAAAACTATCGACAGACCGCCCCCCTAAAGCGAACGCCGCCACCACCGCAGCTCCGACGAAGCCAGACTCCGCCTCCCCTCCGACGAACTGCGAAACCCCCCCCCCCCCCCCCGTCGAATCAAATCGCGAGCGAATCGAGCAGCCCCCTCCCAGTCTGACGACCTCCTGCCACCACCGGCGAACCCCGAGCCGCCGCCTCGAAGCCAGACTCCGCCTCCCCTCCGACGAACTGCGAAAACCCCCCCCTCTCTGTAAGTATTTCTTTTTATTTTATTATTTTATTTTTATTTTATATAAACAGAATTTAAAGCTGATTTTCAAAAAATAAAACATTTAAAACTGATTTTTTAAAAGCGTTTAAAAACTGATATTAGAATAGGTTTAAATCTGATTTTTTTTAAAAGGAAAAACAGATTTTTTATAAAGGATAAAAACTGATTTTTCAATTATAGTAAAACTGTTTTTTTTAAAAGGTTAAAACTGAATTTTAAAAAGAGTTTAAAACTGATTTGATTTTAAAACATTAAATAGAAAAAGGTTTAATCTTTTTAAAGAAAAAGATTTGGACTTTCTAAAGAAAAAGATTTGGACTTTCTAAAGAAAAAGATTTGGACTTTCTAAAGAAAAAGATTTGAACTTTTAAAAGAAAAGATTTGAACTTTGAATAGAAAAAAATTGAACTTTGAATAGAAAAGATTTGAACTTGGAAAAAAAAAATAAAGATCATATTTTTAAAAGAGAAAAGACGGAAATTTTATTAAGTAGAAGGAGTAAGATATGATTTTTGTATTTTTAAAGTAATAAAAATATAATCTTTACATCATAGGAATATTAAAAATACAACCTTTATTTTTGAAAAGGCGGAATATATATTTTTGAAATACAGTTTTTTTTATATTGAATAACATAGTAAAAATTCGATTTTTACATATGTAGAGAATACGGGCAACAAAGCGACAAAAAGAGAGATTGGCGAAGATTTTATGCAAAGAAGAGTCGTGGGATTGAATTAGCTATTGGTGAGATTTCTGATTTAAAAATATTATATATGTGTGAAATGAAAGTGAATAGCTATATATATATATATATATATATATATATATATATATATATATATATATACACGCCCCTCGTCCACAAACCATGGACGATATTTATTGGTTGAAATTGTTGTGAAAATTGATTGATAGCGAATGATTGTTTGGGATTGTTTGTGATTGATATTGGTTGATTGTGGTTGAAAAATACCCGTTTGTGGTTGAAAAATATTTGGTTGAAACCACATAGGATTAGTTTGTGGAAATGAAATAAATATATACATGCCGCCTGCGTGCGAACTAGATGCATGATCCCCATTGTAAAAAACCGCGAGGTTTTAAGGTAGAGCGAGGAGCCGTACAAGGGACTGTCCCGGTTTAACTACCCTGCCGTTATGCTGCCGAAATTTTGAATAATATTCGTGTGTTTGAATTATTTTCATATGCTTAAACTATATTTATTCATTGAATAGAAAACATTCATGTGTTGAATTGATATTCATTCGTTGATTAGAAATTCATGTGTTGAATGGTATTCATATTTTGAAATAAATTGTTTGATAATAAAAATCACATTTTTATCTATATATAAAAACTATAGAAAACATTCATGTGTTGAATTGATATTCATTCGTTGATTAGAAATTCATGTGTTGAATGGTATTCATATTTTGAAATAAATTGTTTGATAATAAAAATCACCTTTTATCGACTATATGAACTGTGTAAAATAATCTCGTTTTAAAAGAAATTGTTTTATGATAAAAATCCCATTTTTATCACCAACTTGAACTATATAGAAAAATAGTGTTTTGAAATGAATTGTTTTACAATAAAAATCACATTTTTTTATTGTATGCATAAATCGTTGAAATGTGAAGTGTTAAAAATAGCCACTTGTTCAAAATAAACATATATGAGTTGAAATATTCCTTAATTAGCTAATGAAATGATTTGCACCTATTTATGTGACATTAGAATGAATGGTGTTTTTAAACCAAATAGAAATCAAATATGAAGTCGAATAGAAAATGAAAAATGATAAGAACTGTATATATATGTACATGCATATTCATTGAACAGGTTATAGCAAAGGGGCTAGAGAAGAGGAATAAAATTTTGTGCCCGACAAATAGGTACACATTTACTGTTTTGTTTGGGTGATGATTTTATGAGCCTGTTGGCTAGCCGCTTGGCTTTTTCTTTTTCTTTTTGAGATTAGAAGGACTGAGAACGCTATTTGCGATTTCCCGATGCTCCCGGTGCAGGGGAGGTTATGGCGAAATTTTCCAAAATTTTAAGGTGTTAGAAAAATATTTGAAGTGAAAACGATATGGAAATCATTGAATGAACTATATTTATATAAATATATAAATATAAATAAAATTAAAACGAAACGAAGCCGTGCAGTTCGTATTTTGAAACCGTGATTTCAAACAACTAATGCGGGAAATCCGACCATTGGATTTTCCCGAAACCTCAACCGTCGGGTTCGCCTTGGAATAATCTTTCCAACGGCACCAACCTGGTAAAAATCCAACGGTTGGATTGTCTGGAATGTTTAATTCAAATCTGAAGAAAAACAGCGCTAGAAGCGATTATATTTTTATATATATAAATATAATTATATATTTAATCGAATAACGACGCTGCAGTTCATATTTTGAAATCGAAACTTCAAACGATTGTACCGGGAGATCCGACCGTCGGATTTTCCCGAAACTGGAACCGTTGGATTCGTTTTGAAAAGACCTTTCTAATGATGTAAATTTTGTGAAGATCCAACGGTTAGATTTTCAGATATGTGTAAATCAAATCTGAAGAAAAACAGCGCCACGGCCGCCTTATGGCCCGAAGCGTCGTTTTGAATAAATTAGCTATTTTAAAATAAATAAAAATAGCGATAAATAGTTATAAAATACCATAAACAATATGGAGTGGAAATAAACTGAATTTGCTCGATTTATGTTGTATTTGATGGTTGAATGTGTTTGGTGTGAAAAGTACATTAAAGAACAAAATTGATGTTGTCAAATAATTTAACCATTAAAATAAATTGATTTGAAATTCTAAATATACGTGTATTATTTGAAAAGGCCGAGTTAATTCTCATTTCAAATAATCGACCGACGATTGAAAGTCGAAGATGAAGACGGTGGTCGAAGACCGGAGATCTTCACCTCGTTTGGATGGTAACCGAGGTCCTGATTGGGAGGCACCCCGAAATATGGATAATGAGTGGTGATCGTCCAGACGTACGTGGTGGTCGAAGGGTTTGCGAGGTATTTAGTGCCTCCGGTTTCGTTCAGACCCAGAACGGACTTGTAAATGGACTGTGTGCCTGACATTGGAGTTTATTCTGTGTTGATTGATTTCTGTTAATTATACATCTGTTTGGCGGCGGAGAATTTATTCTTTTGCTTAACGCCCTTCTCTGAGACGCACGAGCTCAGAGGTTGTATATCGATGGACATCAGTCGCATGGCATGAATTGCCTGTGTGGCATGCTAAGATGCAGTGATCAGGGCTTCTGTTGAAAAGCAAAGTCTTGTGGTGATGATCAAAGCACCGCCTGTGTGGCGTAGCTTTGTGTATAACGTGAATTCGCGAGCCTCACACCCCGGTATGAACCTAAAACGGGAGAGGACATCAGGGAGGGCCTGCGTTTCTTTCTAGCTAGGGTGGTGTCAGTGACCTACCAGCCCTGACATTTATATACTTTTCACCTATGTGGTTGTTGCTGTTGCGAGGCGCCTCGGTTTGATCGGATGATCCGGGTCCGATGGAGTCATTCGTTGGCTCGTCTACACCCCAAAGGGTGGGGAAACGCAGGTTCAGGAATTTTAATCCACATCGGTGGACCGGCCCTGACGATCCAAGGGCCCACCTGAGTCTGGGTCCTGAGGGGCGGGCTAGAGCGTCTCGAATTCGGTAAGCACTATCTTTTGCCTTGGTTCATGACGGAAATCCAATTTCCAAATACGTGATCGTGCGGTTTTGATTGTATATATATATATGGCGACATGATATATGGTACCCATGCCGTCTATGATTGATAGTTATGATTTGAAATTGTTTTCAAAACATATTAACACTAGCAATAATATCAAATGCCTTTGTTTTATTCGTATCAATCATATTTTGGCCATTATAAGGTAAAACTCTATCCTCCGGTTTGCGTTGCATTGTGTGATGGGAACTGAGTCTTATAATGGTTTCATTTTTATAAAAAGCATAGCGATGTTTAAAAGGAAGATTTGTTTTAAGGCACTGGCAATCCAATGGAGTAAACCCGTTCCACGAAAGTGGCGTGGTCCTGTGATTAGCCAAATTATATATATGTGTTGAGTAGATTTCTCATACCAGTCCCATGACTGACTCGTAGTTTGTTCACTCTCAAACTCGGGTGCCCCTTTTTCTACACGGGCAGCCTTGTATTCAGGTTTAGCTGGTTCTTTCTGGATAGCTGGAGCTGAAGATGGATTCTATCATTTATTTCCTTTTATGCTGTTCAGCTCCTATTGTACATATTTTGTTTATTTCCGCTGTAGACATTTATGTATAGCTGAATTGTATTTGTACTAAGTAAGATCCTGTATACTGTGTAACTCTGATGATTACTTTTATCCAGTATATTCTATTGTTCTTATCTGGTGTATTTATTTAATTCTGTTCTGCTATTATCTGTTTCTGTGTTATATTCCAAAGATAACCCTTGTTTCCGTGAGAACGGGATTTCGGGTCGTCTCAACGTGGTATCAGAGCTTTGGTTAAGCTTAGTTCTGGAATATAACATTTGAATGAACTCGTCAGAAATAGAACCAGTAGTGTTCTAGGACGGGTAACTCTATACAGATAGAATCAGCAATATCCTAGTATGAGTGAAGCAGAATGAAATTACACCTCGATAGACACATTTACATTGAAGTATGTGTTTCTATATTTTAAACTATCTTTTCTGTGACCTGACACTTGATCTGCCATTTGCAGAAGTACTAGAAAATGAGTGCCAGAAACAGAAGGAATACAGAACCCAATCTAGAGGCTCTATTCAAGAGATATCGAAATCTGGGTGGAGCCCAATTCTCGGGCAATGAATCTATTATTCAAACTCAAGCTTGGATGAGTTCTGTCGAAAGAATCTTTGAGCATTTCCACCTGAGAGATGACCAGAAACGGTTAGTAGCATCTTGGGCGCTCAAAGAAGAAGCTTTAATCTGGTGGGAAACAATCATCAAAAATAATCCAGAAGGTGATATCACCTGGGACAGATTCAAAGTGATTTTCTTAGAAAGATTTACTCCTCCCGAAGCAACTGAGCGATTATGTAATGAATTTTCTTATCTAATACAAGGAGATATGACCATCCCAGAATATCATAAGAAATTCAATGAACTTTCTCACTTTTCCCCTCGTCTAATTGAAAATTCGAAGAGGAAAAATCTGAGATTTATTCACGGACTTCAAAGGAAATACCAGAATAAAGTATTGGGGCATGTGAAGCTTCCTTTTTCTGAAATGATATATATGGCCTATCAGTATGAAGATCTCCATAAGAAAGGAATGTTATGCGACGAAGAAGAAGTCAGTTCTAGTGACATAGCAAAGTCAGAAGCTGATATTCCTGAAGCCAGTACAAGGTCTGAGGTCAATAAGAAGCTCAGTGCCAAGAGAAAAAGGGCTGAATCTGGGAACGAACAAATAACAACCGCCACGTGCTCAAGCTGCAATAGAAAAGGACATTTGGCGATAAGTTGCAAATCTTGGAACAAACGAAGAAAGAGAGGATTAGAATCCAGTAAGAAGGTTCCTGAAGGCAGAGGATGCCATAAGTGCCATCAGGCTGGGCATATCGCGAAAAACTGCCCGCTATCTCAGAAATCTGGAGCAGTACAAGTGAATGAAGTGGTAGAAGTGCCTGCCTCCCCGTCTGCTCAGGAAAGGTCTGATGTTTTAGAAGGCACGCTCAATGTCAAGAACATTCCAGTTAAAGTACTGTTTGACACAGGCGCGTCAAGAAGCTTTATTGCAAAGAGTGCAGTCAAGAAGTTGGATTTGAATTTGAAGAAACTCAAAGAGCCAATGACTGTCCGAAATCCAGTTGGAGGTTCCATCGATCTCAGTTGGGTTTGTGCAGTATCCGTCTCCTTTTCTTGCTATAAATTCCCTATTATCTCTGTCGTCATGAATTTTGATGAATTCGATCTTATTTTGGGATTAGATTGGTTAACCAAATATGAAGCAGAGGTTAGATGCGCTGAGAGAGTTGTTAGAGCTAAGATTAAATCCGGAAGTTATATAACCATACCGTGTGAAGGTCAGAATGCTAATAGAAAAGACTTCTGGGCAGCTCTAAATGTTTCTCCGGACCAAATAGAAAATGTCCCTGAAGTCACAGAGAATATTCCCGATCTAGTCAAAGATATCCCTGTCGTCAAAAATTATGCGGATGTGTTCGAAGAAGTTGTTCGTTTACCTCCGTAGAGAGAAATAGATTTCAAGATTGCTTTAATTCCCAATGCAAGGCCAGTAGTTCACGCTATTCGAAGAATGTCCTTGAAAGAGAAGGAAGAATTAGACAATCAAACACGACAGCTAGTATGGAAGGGTCTGATCAGGCCTAGTTTCTCTGATTGGGGTGCAGCAGTGGTGTTTGTCCCAAAATCTGACGGTACTCTACGTCTATGTGTGGATTATCGTGATTTGAACAAACAGACAATAAAGAACAAGTATCCATTGCCGCGGATTGATGATTTGTTAGATCGATTAAATGGAGCACAAGTATTCTCACGAATGGACCTAGCTACAGGATTCCATCAACTTCGAATTGCCGAAGAGTGTGTTCCAATGACAGCGTTCAGAGGCCCCGACTTATTCTACGAGTGGTTAGTAATGCCGTTCGGCTTATGTAACGCTCCAGCTTATTTCGTCGATCTGATGAACAGAGTATTCAGAGGAGTATTGAATAAATTTGTTCTGGTTTTCATTGACGATATTCTAATCTTCTCTAAATCAAAGGCCGAACATGAAAAGCACCTAGAACAGGTTCTAGAAATTCTGAGACGGAATGTGTTAAAAGCCAAATTTTCCAAATGTATCTTCTGGCAAGATGAAGTAAAATTTCTGGGCCATGTTGTATCGAAAGAAGGAATCGCTGTGGATCCAAGTAAAATCACAGCCATTCAGAATTGGAAGTAGCCCAGTACTCCCACTGAAGTCCGCAGTTTTCTCGGATTGGCTAGCTATTACCGGAAGTTCGTTAAAAACTTTTCGAAGATATCTGGTCACTTAACGAAGCTTACAAAGAAGCATTCTAAATTCAAATGGACTCAAGAGAGTGAGGAGGCTTTCGAAGAGCTAAAGTTGAGATTAACTACAGCTCTAGTGTTAACCATCATAGTTGGCAACTAAGATCTAAAAGTCTGGACTGATGCTTCTAGAGAAGGCCTTGGTGCAGTGTTAATGCAAAGGGGTCAAGTGATTGCTTATGCTAGCCGTCAACTGAAGCCGCACGAGAAAAACTATGTAACTCATGATCTTGAGTTATTGGCTATTGTGTTCGCTTTGAAAATCTGGAGACACTATCTTCTGGGCGAGAGATTTGAACTGTTTACAGATCACCAGTCATTAAAGTATCTGTTCACTCAGAAGGACTTGAATTTGAGGCAGCAACGTTGGCTGGAGTTTCTTGCAGCATATGACTTTGAAATTATATATACTCCAGGGAAAGCCAATGTCGTGGCCGATGCATTAAGCCGAAAGAATGTAATGATCGCCAGTTTTATCATCACGACTTCATTGCTAGATAAAATATCTGCTCTTCAGGAGGATGATCACTTCATTCAGAAGATCAGAGGGATAATTCAACAAGGCGAACCATCGAGTTTTCAAGTTGACAATGACGGGATTTTAAGGCTCAAAGGTCGAATTTGTGTCCCTAACATTCCTGAGCTTCGAAAAGAAGTTCTGGATGAATGCCACAAGTCAAAACTCAGTATCCATCCGGGAGTAAGCAAAATGTATAATGACATCAAACGTACTTTCTGGTGGAAGTCGATGAAGAGGGACATTTCTTTATATGTTAGCCGATGTCCTACTTGCCAGCTAGTCAAGAGCGACCAACAGAAATTGGCTGGATTATTACAACCACTAGAAGTTCCTGGTTGGAAGTGGGAACATATTTCTATGGATTTCATTGATGGTTTGCCCAGAACAAGAAAAAGAAATGACAGTATTTGGGTGATCGTAGATCGCTTCACGAAGACCGCCCATTTCATACCTGTCAAATCAAATAGAACTGCTCAGAGTCTGGCGCAGATTTACGTCAGGGAAATAGTTAGACTACATGGAGTGCCACTCAGTATAGTAAGTGATAGAGATACAATATTCACTAGCAAATTCTGGGAAGCATTTCAAGTCGAGCTGGGAACGAAGTTAAACTTGAGCACCGCTTATCATCCTCAGACAGACGGTCAGACTGAGAGGGTGAATCGCTTTTTAGAAGATCTATTGCGGGCTTGTGTTCTAGATTTCGGTGGATCATGGGAAGACCATCTGCATTTGGCTGAATTCTCTTATAACAACAGCTACCAGGCGAGTCTGACAATGTCGCCATTCGAAGCATTGTATGGTAGACCGTGCCGATCTCCTGCTTGTTGGGTCGAGCCTGGAAATAGGCTTGTGTTGGGTCCTGATATGATTCGAGAAGCTGCCGACAAAGTCGATTTTATTAAGAAGCGATTACTCGCCGCTCAAAGCCGACAAAAGAGCTATGCCGATAGAAGAAGAAGAGATATATCCTTTGAAGTTGGCGACTATGTATATTTGAAAGTATCGCCGATGAGAGGAGTTATCCGGTTCGGTAAAACTGGAAAGTTAGCGCCCAAATTCATTGGTCCGTTTCCTATTCTAGAACGGATTGGAACTCTCGCTTATTGGGTCAAACTGCCTGACTGGTTGCCTAGAGTGCATGATGTATTTCATATATCTCAACTTCGAAAGCACGTTTATGATCCAGACTTGATCGTGGAAGAAGCAGCTCAGCAGGACATTGAAATTACTCCAGAATTGGCCGTGAGACGTGAGCCGCTAAAGATTATCGGCAAAGAAACCAAAGAGCTGAGGAACAAGAAGGTTCACTTAGTCAAAGTGCAATGGAGTGGAGATCCGCGAGATTGTACTTGGGAAACTGAGGAGAGCATTCAGAAAGCTTATCCTAGATGCCGAGTAGATATCTCTGATTGACTCTGGTGCAAGGTACATTTACCCTACTTTGCATTACCATTCAATTCTCTACTCTATTGTTATTTTCTTTTCATAGATGTGCACTTTTAATTCTATAGTCTGAATGATTTTAAAGGGGTATAGGATTTGATTAGTATATTTTTTTTAAAAAAAAACAATTGGATTGGTTGTTGTGTTGTGTGATTGTAGAAATATCAAACCACTTTCGACTTTATTCCTTTTCGGGGATGAAAAGTTTTAAGTGGGGGAGATTGTAACGACCCAGAAAATCTGAACCAATTTAAAAATTTTAAATTGGCTAAAATAATGGATTATAAATATTTAAAATAAATATTTTAAATGATGGCAATGAAAACTGAGTTTGAATCGACATTTGAAAACGAATATAATTAATTATAATTATAAACAAGGCCTGAAATGGCGTGGCAGTTTCAAAAATTGAATTCAAACTTTGTCGGACTGTACCGGGTGCAAAACAATCCGGATTTTAGTGAAACCAAAAATATTTAAATCTGTTAGTGAATATCTTTCTAACGAATCCGACCAATCGAAATTTGATAGCGGGAATCAAAAGATATGTCCAGTTGAAAATTCTGAATAGTCGCTATGGAATTCAGGCCCTTAAAAATGGACATTTTGCAAATGACCTCGGATTTCGATGAAACCACTTTTGTTGGATCTGTGATGTCAAATTATTGCTAGGTTTCAAATTTCATAATTTTTCGAATCAATATGTGAGCGTGGCAAAGGAAAACGCGTTTGACCAGTTTCTGTTGAATTTAATCGACTGGAAATTGGCCATTTTTCAAACGGTCTCAGAATTCGACGAAACTAGTTTTGTTAGGACCGTATCGTCAATACGAAACTAGAAAATATTTTTCTGGAATTTTTCTAGTTAGTATGTGACCCCGGTAATTTGAAATGTACATTTAAAATTCAACATAAGGATTTAAATGTAAATTCAACGGAAACTGATTGTAACGATCAAATCAGCTTACGATACATATCCCATTGTGTTCGGAATGGGGGTAAAACGCTATGGACGACAGGCGATGGGCCTCGTTTCGAGGTCGTATGTAAAAGTCAACCTTTTTGCAAAATTAAATAATTAAATAATAAAAATAATTTTAATTTCCCTCCTTTATCTCCCTTTTTGGCCCCCCCCCGTTCATTTTTATTTCAAACGAAAAAAAAAAACCTAAAAACTATCGACAGACCGCCCCCCCTAAAGCGAACGCCGCCACCACCGCAGCTCCGACGAAGCCAGACTCCGCCTCCCCTCCGACGAACTGCGAAACCCCCCCCCCCCCCCCGTCGAATCAAATCGCGAGCGAATCGAGCAGCCCCCTCCCAGTCTGACGACCTCCTGCCACCACCGGGGTACCCCGAGCCGCCGCCTCGAAGCCAGACTCCGCCTCCCCTCCGACGAACTACGAAACCCCCCCTCTCTGTAAGTATTTCTTTTTATTTTATTATTTTATTTTTATTTTATATAAACAGAATTTAAAGTTGATTTTCAAAAAAAAAAACATTTAAAACTGATTTTTTAAAAGCGTTTAAAAACTGATATTAGAATAGGTTTAAATCTGATTTTTTTTTAAAGGAAAAACAGATTTTTTATAAAGGATAAAAACTGATTTTTCAATTATAGTAAAACTGTTTTTTTTAAAAGGTTAAAACTGAATTTTAAAAAGAGTTTAAAACTGATTTGATTTTAAAACATTAAATAGAAAAAGGTTTAATCTTTTTAAAGAAAAAGATTTGGACTTTCTAAAGAAAAAGATTTGGACTTTCTAAAGAAAAAGATTTGAACTTTTAAAAGAAAAGATTTGAACTTTGAATAGAAAAAAATTGAACTTTGAATAGAAAAGATTTGAACTTGGAAAAAAAAAAGATCATATTTTTAAAAGAGAAAAGACGGAAATTTTATTAAGTAGAAGGAGTAAGATATGATTTTTGTATTTTTAAAGTAATAAAAATATAATCTTTACATCATAGGAATATTAAAAATACAACCTTTATTTTTGAAAAGGCGGAATATATATTTTTGAAATACAGTTTTTTTTATATTGAATAACATAGTAAAAATTCGATTTTTACATATGTAGAGAATACGGGCAACAAAGCGACAAAAAGAGAGATTGGCGAAGATTTTATGCAAAGAAGAGTCGTGGGATTGAATTAGCTATTGGTGAGATTTCTGATTTAAAAATATTATATATGTGTGAAATGAAAGTGAATAGCTATATATAAATATATATATATATATATATATATATATATATATATATATGTATATATATATGCCCCTCGTCCACAAACCATGGACGATATTTATTGGTTGAAATTGTTGTGAAAATTGATTGATAGCGAATGATTGTTTGGGATTGTTTGTGATTGATATTGGTTGATTGTGGTTGAAAAATACCCGTTTGTGGTTGAAAAATATTTGGTTGAAACCACATAGGATTAGTTTGTGGAAATGAAATAAATATATACATGCCGCCTGCGTGCAAACTAGATGCATGATCCCCATTGTCAAAAACCGCGAGGTTTTAAGGTAGAGCGAGGAGCCGTACTAGGGACGGTCCCAGTTTAACTACCCTGCCGTTATGCTGCCGAAATTTTGAATAATATTCGTGTGTTTGAATTATTTTCATATGCTTAAACTATATTTATTCATTGAATAGAAAACATTCATGTGTTGAATTGATATTCATTCGTTGATTAGAAATTCATGTGTTGAATGGTATTCATATTTTGAAATAAATTGTTTGATAATAAAAATCACATTTTTATCTATATATAAAAACTATAGAAAACATTCATGTGTTGAATTGATATTCATTCGTTGATTAGAAATTCATGTGTTGAATGGTATTCATATTTTGAAATAAATTGTTTGATAATAAAAATCACCTTTTATCGACTATATGAACTGTGTAAAATAATCTCGTTTTAAAAGAATTTGTTTTATGATAAAAATCCCATTTTTATCACCAACTTGAACTATATAGAAAAATAGTGTTTTGAAATGAATTGTTTTACAATAAAAATCACATTTTTTTATTGTATGCATAAATCGTTGAAATGTGAAGTGTTAAAAATAGCCACTTGTTCAAAATAAACATATATGAGTTGAAATATTCCTTAATTAGCTAATGAAATGATTTGCACCTATTTATGTGACATTAGAATGAATGGTGTTTTTAAACCAAATAGAAATCAAATATGAAGTCGAATAGAAAATGATAAATGATAAGAACTGTATATATATGTACATGAATATTCATTGAACAGGTTATAGCAAAGGGGCTAGAGAAGAGGAATAAAATTTTGTGCCCGACAAATAGGTACACATTTACTGTTTTGTTTGGGTGATGATTTTATGAGCCTGTTGGCTAGCCGCTTGGCTTTTTCTTTTTCTTTTTGAGATTAGAAGGACCGGGAACGCTATTTGCGATTTCCCGATGCTCCCGGTGCAGGGGAGGTTATGGCGAAATTTTCCAAAATTTTAAGGTGTTAGAAAAATATTTGAAGTGAAAACGATATGGAAATCATTGAATGAACTATATTTATATAAATATATAAATATAAATAAAATTAAAACGAAACGAAGCCGTGCAGTTCGTATTTTGAAACCGTGATTTCAAACAACTAATGCGGGAAATCCGACCATTGGATTTTCCCGAAACCTCAACCGTCGGGTTCGCCTTGGAATAATCTTTCCAACGGCACCAACCTGGTAAAAATCCAACGGTTGGATTGTCTGGAATGTTTAATTCAAATCTGAAGAAAAACAGCGCTAGAAGCGATTATATTTTTATATATATAAATATAATTATATATTTAATCGAATAACGACGCTGCAGTTCATATTTTGAAATCGAAACTTCAAACGATTGTACCGGGAGATCCGACCGTCGGATTTTCCCGAAACTGGAACCGTTGGATTCGTTTTGAAAAGACCTTTCTAATGATGTAAATTTTGTGAAGATCCAACGGTTAGATTTTCAGATATGTGTAAATCAAATCTGAAGAAAAACAGCGCCACGGCCGCCTTATGGCCCGAAGCGTCGTTTTGAATAAATTAGCTATTTTAAAATAAATAAAAATAGCGATAAATAGTTATAAAATACCATAAACAATATAGAGTGGAAATAAACTGAATTTGCTCGATTTATGTTGTATTTGATGGTTGAATGTGTTTGGTGTGAAAAGTACATTAAAGAACAAAATTGATGTTGTCAAATAATTTAACCATTAAAATAAATTGATTTGAAATTCTAAATATACGTGTATTATTTGAAAAGGCCGAGTTAATTCTCATTTCAAATAATCGACCGACGATTGAAAGTCGAAGATGAAGACGGTGGTCGAAGACCGGAGATCTTCACCTCGTTTGGATGGTAACCGAGGTCCTGATTGGGAGGCATCCCGAAATATGGATAATGAGTGGTGATCGTCCAGACGTACGTGGTGGTCGAAGGGTTTGCGAGGTATTTAGTGCCTCCGGTTTCGTTCAGACCCAGAACGGACTTGTAAATGGACTGTGTGTCTGACATTGGAGTTTATTCTGTGTTGATTGATTTCTGTTAATTATACATCTGTTTGGCGGCGGAGAATTTATTCTTTTGCTTAACGCCCTTCTCTGAGACGCACGAGCTCAGAGGTTGTATATCGATGGACATCAGTCGCATGGCATGAATTGCCTGTGTGGCATGCTAAGATGCAGTGATCAGGGCTTCTATTGAAAAGCAAAGTCTTGTGGTGATGATCAAAGCACCGCCTGTGTGGCGTAGCTTTGTGTATAACGTGAATTCGCGAGCCTCACACCCCGGTATGAACCTAAAACGGGAGAGGACATCAGGGAGGGCCTGCGTTTCTTTCTAGCTAGGATGGTGTCAGTGACCTACCTGCCCTGACATTTATATACTTTTCACCTATGTGGTTGTTGCTGTTGCGAGGCGCCTCGGTTTGATCGGACGATCCGGGTCCGATGGAGTCATTCGTTGGCTCGTCTACACCCCAAAGGGTGGGGAAACGCAGGTTCAGGAATTTTAATCCACATCGGTGGACCGGCCCTGACGATCCAAGGGCCCACCTGAGTCTGGGTCCTGAGGGGCGGGCTAGAGCGTCTCGAATTCGGTAAGGACTATCTTTTGCCTTGGTTCATGACGGAAATCCAATTTCCAAATACGTGATCGTGCGGTTTTGATTGTATATATATATGGCGACATGATATATGGTACCCATGTCATCTATGATTGATAATTATGATTTGAAATTGTTTTCAAAACATATTAACACTAGCAATAATATCAAATGCCTTTGTTTTATTCGTATCAATCATATTTTGGCCATTATAAGGTAAAACTCTATCCTCCGGTTTGCGTTGCATTGTGTGATGGGAACTGAGTCTTATAATGGCTTCATTTTTATAAAAAGCATAGCGATGTTTAAAAGGAAGATTTGTTTTAAAGCACTGGCAATCCAATGGAGTAAACCCGTTCCACGAAAGTGGCGTGGTCCTGTGATTAGCCAAATTATATATATGTGTTGAGTAGATTTCTCATACCAGTCCCATGAATGACTCGTAGTTTGTTCACTCTCAAACTCGGGTGCCCCTTTTTCTACATGGGCAGCCTTGTATTCAGGTTTAGCTGGTTCTTTCTGGATAGCTGGAGCTGAAGATGGATTCTATCATTTATTTTCTTTTATGCTGTTCAACTCCTATTGTACATATTTTGTTTATTTCCGCTGTAGACATTTATGTATAGCTGAACTGTATTTGTACTAATTAAGATCCTATATACTGTGTAACTCTGATGATTACTTTTATCCAGTATATTCTATTGTTCTTATCTGGTGTATTTAATTCTGTTCTGCTATTATCTGTTTCTGTGTTATATTCCAAAGATAACCCTTGTTTCCGTGAGAACGGGATTTCGGGTCGTCTCATTCCCCGTCGTCCACAGACCAAGGACGATTTAATTAATTGTACTGTGTTGTGATTGTGATGTGGAATGAAGTAAATAAAAAAATATGTGTTGTGTAAAATATATATACGATGTGAATAATATATATATATGCACGATGTGAGTAAATATATATACTGTGTGGATAAAATATATATATATGCGATGTTAATAAAAAAATGTATATATGAAATGTGAAAAATATATATAAGCGACGTGAAAAATATGTATAAGCGATGTGAAAAATATATATGCGGTGTATAAATCATATATACACGTTGTATAAATTATATATATGCGATATATAAATTTATTTGCAATTATTTTAAGAAATCGTTAATGGTGTCCTCCCTTCCTTCTTCACCACCGCTTCTTTCTAAATATCCTTCTAGATATAGGTCCTTTCTCTTTCCTCGTTCTGTTCCTGCTTCGTCTTCTTCTCCTCGTCGTCCTTCTTTCGCTCCTTCTTCCATTAACCCTTCGCTCAATCATGCTTGGTCATCTAATCCTCGTTCCGTTCGCTTTGATGTTCCTCGTTCATCCTCTTGTGCCTCATCTTTTCGTCCTCCTTCTTATCGTGCTCCTTCTTCCTATATCCATATTTCTTATCATGTTGATTTTCCCTAATCAGATAAAGGTCCTGTGTCTGCTTGTCCTCGTCCTCCTCTTTCTCGCTCTTCCTTGCAGTCCTCATCTAATTGTTTTTCTATTCTTTCTGATCATCAAACTGAAACACCCTCGAAGTCCTACGCTCAAGTGGCGGCATCGCCTCTGTCATCGCCACCCAACCCTCCGCCCGAAAAGAAATATAAACCACCTTTGCCGGAGTTTGTCTCGGTTTTTCAAACTGTGGCTCAGTTGAAAAAAGAGAAGAGATGTTTGAAATGTGCATGCAAGGGTCACGTGGCAAACGCATGCAAAGACCCAAAAATTTGTTTCAAATGCGGTTCGTTAGGTCACTCAGTGCAACATTCCCTAAGGAAAAACTATTATGTTGGAAGCTCCTCGTCTTCTGTTAATACATCCAACAGTAATAAAAGTAATAATCACGCGCACTGGGTCCCAAAACAAATCAATTACTCTGCAAATGCTGCTTGTCACCCATCGCTTCGCACTGTCAGCCGTTAAGAGAATTACCATGGAAAATCCAATATTAATAAATCATCTGAGCCTAATTCTCTTCACTCTCCAACTCAATCTCCTCAGTGTTTATCTTCAAAAAAAAAGTTTCTTTAGTAAAATGGATTCTACGAAATGTATTGTTGCCAAAACTCTAACTGGAAAATGGAGTATAGAAACTTTGCATCATGCCCTAGAAGTCAGCCTTGAATATGACATGTGGCCGATGTCAATCATCTCAAACAACTCCTTCTTGATACACTGTCCTACTTATGGCAAAAGGGATCATGCATTACTCCTTAAAATCCTAACCAAGTCAGGAGCTGCGATTAGTTTAGAAGCATGGGAAGAAGAAGTATTTGAACCAGAACCTATGTTGGAGCATGAATCATGTGTTAAGGTGGAAGGATTCCCGGAATTTTTAAAGTATAACAATGAGGCTATAAAGGAAATCCTTAAACCTATGGGTAGAGTCTTAGCAGTTGATGATTGTGACTGGTGTCACTTTGATCATAGAGATTTCTTGGTAAAGCTACAATTTTTTGAAGGAATAGGCTCAAGGAATGAATTTGCAGCCCGATTCAACAACAAAGTGCATATTATCAAAGTTCAGCGCTGTAAACATGAACACCCAGGCACAAGACCAGGACTTATCTTTATTGGTAATGACGAGGAGCAAGTGGTTCCATATATCCATAATTATCAAGATTCATGTACGAAGAATCGAGTAGATGCCATGAAAGAAGAGGCAGTGATGCTACCTCCATTTCTCTTTGTTTATAGGGAGATAAACAAGAACCCTAACTTTCCAGAATTCGATGATCAAGAGATGTATTTTAATGAACATGACGAAGTGAATCAAGATTTTCATGATGATCAGAATCAGAATTTGCAGGATGACCAGAATCCACCTTTTAACCAGATCATCCCTTATGGTAATGATTTTTCTATGCTACCCATTCAATCTATCCCTTTTGACATCAGCTCTATTCCGCCGCCGTAATCTCTTCCTCATCAACCATGGACTGACGACAATGATTGGCCTCAATTTCTCTCTCCCATTTTTGTTCATCGTAGTGGGAAATGCAATAATCCTGAAGTAACCGGTAGTTTCCTTACTCCTGTTGTTTTTTCCTCTACTAATAAACGTTTGAACAAAAAGATATCTAGTTGCATGGGAGTGAATTTACGTGACACACATTATGAAGCCATGCAGGCATTAGAACAAGAGCGTATTAATAAACATTAATGAAAGTTGTCACATGGAATGTACGGGGATTGGGGGACCATTCAAAATGTCATGCTATTAATCTAGTTTTGTCCCCACTTAAATTAGATATTCTTTTACTTCAAGAAACCAAACTCTTTGAACCTTCTAATTATCACTTTAGCTTAATTGGTGGCTCTTTTTTGAGGGGTTGAACTTATGTTAATGCTATTGAAATCAGAGGTAGCCTTATTACTGCATGGAATGATTCTGTATGGTCATTATACCAAACTTTTCCCTCTCAATCTGCTTTACATGTTTCTCTCAGACACATTGCCTCTAATACTATCTACTTCTTTTCCAATATTTATGGTCCTTAGGACTCAAATGAAAGAATTGCTCTTTGGGAGCATTATAAACAGATGGCTAACAGTTTTCTGGGTCCTTGGGTGATTGGGGGGGGGGGGATTTCAACACTGTTAGATACTTTAATGAGAGAAAATCTTGTTCCTTATCATCAGACTCAGATGCTTTCAATACTTTTATTTTCGATTGTTGCCTCTTTGACCCTCCTATATGTAATCGATCTTTTACTTGGTCAAGTCACAGAATGTATCCTTCTCTTGCTAAACTTGACAAATTTCTGGTTAATGCTGCTTGGGAAGAAATTCTCCCCTTATCCTTTGTTTCTAGTCTTGCTTCAATCATCTCTGACCATTGCCCAATTGTTCTTGATTCGGGTTCCCTCCCTAATTCCAAGCATTCATTTAGATTTGAGAGATTATGGTTACTGGAACCAACTTTTAAGGAGTTTATTCAGAAGGCTTGGGATAATCCCATTCAATCTCAATCAGCTATCCATAAATTTGTCTTTAAATTGAGATCTTTGAGAAAACTGATAAAACCATGGGCCAAAACAGTTTAGGGGTCAATTCGTACCCACATTTCTAATATTCAAGATGGTATTCTAGATATCAATATCCTAGAAGAATCTCGTCCTCTCAATGAGGAGGAATCCGACTCTTTGAAAAATCTTGAACCTGAATTGGATAGATTGTTTAAACATGAAGAAATTGGTTGGAAGCAAAGATCTAAGGCTAAATGGTTAAAAAAGGAGATAGAAATTCATCTTACTTTCATAGAATTGCAAACGGAAGAAGACGCGCTTCCTACATTCTGGAAATATCTCATGAAAATCAAATCTATTCGAATCCTGATGATATCCTTCTCCTTTTTTCAATCTATTATCGATCCATCCTTAGACGATCGTCCTCTAAGACCCCTCTTATTGATTGGTATTCTCTTTACCCTTCTCCTGCATCTATTTCTATAGACCAACCTTTCTCTGAAAATGAAGTTTGGGCTGCTTTAAGTGACATGAATGATGACGAAGCCCCTAGGCCCGATGGATTTGGGCCTTCTTTCTTTAAATCTTTTTGGGCCATTGTGAAAAAAGATATCATGGCCATGTGCAACGATTTTTATGAAAACCCTAGCCTCATATCTCGTCTCAATTATGCTAATATTATGCTTCTTCCTAAATTCTCCGGTGCTAACTCTCTTTCTGATTTCCGTCCCATCAGTTTGCTCAACACCACTTTTAAGATTATCACCAAAATTCTTGCGAATCGCCTTCAATCCGTTATCTCTGATCTTGTTGGAGCTGAGCAATCAGCTTTCATTCTTGGACGCAACATTTTTGATTGTATTGCAGCTACTCAGGAGGTAATCTCTTATTGTTACAATTCTAAAATACCTGGTGTACTCCTCAAGTTAGATTTTTCAAAAGCATTTGGCTCTGTTTATTGGGAATTTATTTTGCAAATGTTCAAGCACAGGGGATTCTCACAGCGTTGGTGTAATTGGATTGATTGTATTCTTAAGGCAAGTCATTCATCGATTTCGATCAACGGCAATATTGGGAGTTTATTTAAATCAATAGGGTTTTAGGTAGGGAGATCCCTTATCTCCTCTCGTATATGTGTTAGTTGCAGATGTCTTCAACCAAATGATCAAAAGAGTAATAGTTCACAATTTCTTTGATGGGATTCATCTTTCAAATTCCTCCTTAGCTACTTCCAATCTCCAATTTGCAGATGACACAATTATCTTTTCCTCTCCTGATTTGAATTATATTCATTGTCTTAAGTTGTGCTTTATATTTTTGAACTCATTTCTGGTTTATGTATTATTTTTTCCAAAAGCTCAATCATAATGTTAGGAAATGCTGACCATCTTGGCCCTTCAATTTCATCCATTTTAAATTGCTCGATTCACAAGTTTCCCATTCAGTATTTGGGAATTCCCCTAAGACCCACTAAACTTCATAAATCTGATTGGTTGCCTCTCACTGATGAAATTTAGAAAAGATTATCTTCCTGGAAAGCTAATACCTTTGCTGGTCGTTTAGTGTTGGTTAAAGCTGTTTTATCTGCTTTACCAACATATTGGATGACTATTCACAAATTCCCTAAATGGGTAATTTAAAAAATTGATTCAATCAGGAATTCTTTTCTATGGAATGGCCAATAACGTCAAGATACTAGTCAACTGACAAACTGTTTGCTTAAATACTAATCAGGGGGGTTTGGGCATTATTAACCTTTCTAACTTCAATATGGCTCTTTTATCAAAATGGTTATGGCATACAGTTACTCCTGGTTCTTTCTTATGGAAAGATTATGTCCTTACTCTCTACTATTCCAGTAATACTCATTTAGTCTTGCATTCTCTTCCTTTTGTTAAGCCTTCACCCTTTTGGTTTGGGGTTTTATCTTGTATTCCTCGCATTAAAAATCTGTTTCATGTCAATCTGGGAAATGGAGAATCTTGTTATTCTGGTATGATATATGGCATGGACATACTCCCCCTTTTCAAGCTTTTTCCTCTCTTTTTCCTTTCATTTCTAATGAATTTTCCTCAATAGCTAATTTATTGCGTATTGGTCCCTCATCTTTGTGCCCTTCCACCTTTTTTAATGCAGGAGTTCTAGGTAATTTCCTACTTGCTGAAAACCTGATCACTCACACCCAACCTTCCTTCTCTCCTGATTACTATTTTTGGGCTTTATCACCAAAAAGAGGTTTTTCTGTTGCTTCAGTGTATAATTATTTTAATTTCTCTGGAAGGTTATTCTCTTTTTCCAGAATCTGGAAAATTCCTCTTCCTCCAAAGGTTCTTTTCTTCAATTGGTGTTTGATTCATGGCAAATCAACACAAGAGCTAAATTGCATAGACTTAACTTGATCGAGGGTTCCCATTGTGCTCTTTGCTCTAACCATCTGGAGACTATTGATCATCTTTTCTTTTATTGTCAATACTCTTTCCCTGTACTTGCAGCAACTGGTTCCTTTCTACTTGGTTTTGTGCCTAAAATTTATTCTGCGTTTGATCATTGGGAGTTTAATGATGCAAATGTTGCACTGGACTCCCTTTTAGAAATATTTTGTTAGTGTATTTGGAAAGAAAGGAATGAAGTGATATTTAATAAACCACTGAAGAGATCTAAGGGATTATGCAATCTCATAATATTCTGTTTTAACTCATGGTCAGGTCTGGCTTCTTCCTCTGCCAGCTTCATGCTTGCTCTGCCAGCAATCAATAGTCCAGCGTAGTCAGTGGGTTCTAACCATGGCGATTCAAGTCCGGATTCACAGTAATTTGTATATAGTCGTCTATGTTAGCTTGTTATTCTAATATGTCTTCTTTTGGCTTATGTATAATCTGCATATTTCCCTATCTTGTGTTTTGGGTGGTCTAGCTACTGTTGTAATGTTTGCTTTGGCTTGAGCTATAGTATAATTATCACTCTCATGTAATCGGTAAATGGGCCACTAGTTGGGCTTGTCAACTGGGCTATATATATTTTAATATTATGTTTAATCGGTTGTGTTGTTTCGCACTACACATCCTTCCTACTCAAAAAAATAAAAATATATGCGATATATATAAAATGGTCATGAAATGGAATAAATAATTGTTCGTTAAAATTAAATTATTTAACATATATATGCGATATATAAAATGGTCATGAAATGAAATAAATATTTGTTCGTTAAAAATATTATTTTTAACATGTATATGCGATATATAAAATGGTCATATGTTGAAATAAATATTTATTCGGTAAAAATATTATTTTTAGCTTATATGGGTGATATATAAAATTGGCATGTAATGAAATAATTATTGGATCGTAAAAAATATATTTTTTAACATATATATGGAATTTATAATATTGTCATGTAATGGAATATTCAATTTTGATGTAAAATTGAAATGGAAGTTGGAATCGTTTTTAAAACGAATTTATAAACGATTTATAAAATACATTTTAAATGGAAATTGACGATATATATATATATATATATATATATATATATAACATTTAATGGCTTGAATAGAACGCGCCGTGCAGCGATTGATCGCGAATTTCACCCATTAGCTTCAAATTGACATAACGAGAGATGCGACCGTCAAATTCTCCTAAAACTGGAACCGTTGGGTTCGTATCGGAAAGAGCTTTCAAACGAATATAAGAGATTTGAAATATAATAGTTGAATTTGGAATTATGTCCAAATCAAATTTGGAAAATGTCGCTATTGATTCAGTTCGGTGGTCGTTATTGGAAACCAACTGTAAGGGCTTTAATAAAATTATTAAAAATATGGAAAAATTGTGTAAAATCATAATAAATGATTTGGAAAGATTTTGGATGAAAAAATCCAAGTTTGAAAAGATAAAAATACATTTTTATCAAAATGAACTAATTATTAACTAGAATAATAATCCAATTATTTTTAAAAATAATAAATTGGATTAAAAAAGGTTTTAATATAACAAGAATTTTCCAGCGTATGAATTGGAAAGGATTTAAATGGAAATAATCTTCGTTAAATTTCGATATTAGATTCCGTGATTATGCAGATATTGTTGAGGAATTTGGAAGACATATATATCGTTATCCCCAATACGATATTTGTTGGTTTTAGAATTTGATATTGAATATAAGCCGATATAATTTCTATTTAGAGTATTGTATTTAATATCAAATTGGATTTTAGGATTGTCGGGAATGGTGTCTTCATCAACACTGTTCTTAAACCCAGTTGAGAATAGAATAAATCTTTTAATTAAGATTTGGAGAAGTTTACCAATTAATTAATATTTAATTGGAATTTAATTAAAATAGGATTTTTGGTTTATCGTGAATAATGTTTTAAATAGCATTCGTTCATTAACCCAATTAATAGTAAAGATATGATTTGGAATTTATAAATCTTTTTATTAAGATTTAATGGAAAATTTCCAAAGTAAAGTTTTCCAATTTAATAAAATAAATTGGAATGGAATGTAATTTGATTTGGTAATAATCGAAGTGAGCTTCTGTGGGGGAAGTCTGTTAATACATATGGAATTTAAAAGGCTTTGTCGTTATTCCATTTCTATTATTAGTCGGATACGGAAATTGATATCGATTATATACTGATCTTTTTTTTACGAAAATTCCATAATTATTGGAATGTTATTTTGGGTTTATCGTGAACTGTGTTTTAAATAACATATGTTCTTTAACCTAAGTAAAAGATTAATTTTCCTAAAGTTGAATAATCATTAAGTAATGATTTTTGAAGATTGAAACTAAGCAAAGTTTTAATAAATCTTTAATTAGATTTGGAATAGATAAATGGTAATTAAATTTGCCAAAACATGAGATGTGGTATAAACCAAATATACTTGGTTTTTGATATTCATTGTTATGGATGGATTGTCTGGATTGTGCTCGACCAGTTTATGAGCAAAATACGCTTTTACATTTAGCATTGGGTCGGGTAGAAATACTGGTATGCTAACGCCTTGTGAAACACTTTGCGATTTGACTATGAGGTGTTAGCGATGTTGAGTTCATTTCAAATTTAATGAACGATTTTGAAATGATAGTTTTCTTTAGTGAAATAAATGTCTTTTATAAAAATGTTTTATAAAATAGTAAGGATTTCGAGGCTTAAACCTGATGTTGTCGAGATGATTTCGAAATGTATTATGTGTTTGACATTGTAGTTCAACGCATAACCAATTAGTTGCTATTGATGATATATCTATTTGATGGTGGAGAATTTATTCTCTTGCGTAACATCCTTCTTTGAGATGTACGAGCTCAAAGGTTATTTGATTAATAGTGACCGATCATATGTGTGAATTGCTAATGCAAAGTACTGTATTTTGGAAAGTACTTATGATTATCATGTTGCGAAATGATTTACCCAACTTCGAGATATGAAATGATTTGGTATGTGGCTAAAGATTCGAGTAATCCGGACGACTAAAAGTATGGGTGTTATAGGCTTAATTGGCTTTGGGCAGTGTATGCTTCCAAGCGTGGTAGGTGCATCGTCAGTGTAGCCTGCTCCATTGTGGGAGGTGCACATTTATATCGAGTTTCTTAGGTGCGTTCCCTTTGCCTTGTCTAAGGGGAGCCCTATATTTGGTTACATACTTGTTTGTATGCATTGTTATGTTTTGGAATTCATATTTCCAAGTGATTTGGTTTGAGATCCCGAAGTGAAATCTACTTTGATATAAAAGTTAATTGTGTATTTCAAATGATTTGAAATAAGAAATCGGGAAATAAAGTCCAAAGAATTAATTTCTGTAAAGTGAATTGGATTTGAAAAATCTACGTGTGGGGATTAATCTAAATCATTTGAAAATTGCATGTCGTATGATGCATTGTAGATCCATATATCCATTATTGGATATTGCTTACGCACTGGCAATCTAGTGGAGGAAACCCGTTCCGTGTTATACGACGTGGTCCCTTGATTTACTTTATTTCTAAAGTGAAGTTTTAAATAACTGTTTTAGTTATCACACCAGTTACGTGAGTGACCTGGAGTTTATTGTTTTAACCTAAACTCTGGATGCCCCTATTTTCCACGCGGTAGCTAGTAGTTGGGTTTTTGCAGATATTTCTTTTCCAGGATTCTGGATTTACAGCTGAAGCTATATTCGGAAAGTTCTGTATCCTGTATTTCTTTAGTTGTGTTATGTATTATTTTTCTGCTGCTATGTAAATTATTTTAATCTATGATATTTTTGTGATGAGTATTATTTACTCATACTCTGATATATTCTTGTACTCTGATGTGATTGTTGTAATAGCAATGGAAATGTTCTATCGCTTGCGTTTTGATTTTTCATGTTCTCTACTCAGTCCGTCCTTTTCCATCTCATCGGAGACTGGGGGATTTCGGATCGCTTCGGTTGGTATCGGAGCTTTGGTTTACAGAGCTCAAGAACATGACACATTAGAACCAAATGAAAGAATTCATCAGATATTGGATTAGTAACATCCAATGAGAATGACTCGTTAGGGATGGGATTAGTAATATCTTAGAATGAGTTTCATAGAGTGTTATTTTTAAAATAAAAATGAAAACAAACTTTATTTTGAAAATTTAAGCCCTATTATACGTATTTGAGTATTTTATTTTATACTGAATTTGGATAATCGAGTATATGAAGATTTTGCATATATGCCTTGCAAACGCGTATACAAATCCTTAAATATACTGGATAGATATATAATCACACTCTAGTCGCCCGGGCATAATTCTGGCGATGTCGCGACATCATCAGCATTTGTTTTTGAGTTTTGAACGTAGGATATCTATATATTTCCAATTGACTAGTGTGAGAACCAAAATTTAGAAAAGGTTTATTGTTGTGATTTGGCACTGAAAATGTAATTTTTGATTATATATACAAAAGTTATATGTTTGAAAATTTAATTAACTGATTGATTAATGGTCGTGTTGTGTGATTATTCCTTTATAACCAATACGTGAATGTAAGGTAAATTTAGCTAAATCAAATCAAACATTTAACTGAATTTAAAATTGATTGAAATAGCATACATGTACATATATATATATATATATATATATATATATATATATATGTGTGTGTGTGTGTGTATGTGAACAGGTCATAGCATGGAACCTAAGAAGAGGAACAAAATTGTATGCCCGACAAATACGTACATGTTTACCATTTTCTTCGGTTTTGATGACTTTATGAGTCGATTAGCTAGCCGCTTGGCTTTTTCCTTTTCTTTTGGATTGACCTGGGCCCTGTAAGGCAAGTTGCGGTTTTAAATATCAACCCGTACAAAGGAGGTTATGGCAAAATTTTAGGGTATTAGCCAAAATTTTGAAGAATTTGAAAATTCTTAGAAATTGAAAGTTGAAGGATGAAAGCCAGAATGAAAGTTGAGTTGGTTAGTTAAACAACTTTCAGCTCCGTTCCTTTTCGAGGACGAAAAGATTTTAAGTGGGCGAGATTGTAGCAACTCGGATTTTCAAAACCAATTTAATTTTTTTATTTTAGCTATTTTTATGGATTATAAATATTTAAAATGATTTATTTTAAGTAATAACGACTAAAAATTTATTTTAAATGAAGTTGGAATGGATAAAATTTATTTTAAATATAAAATGAGCCAAAAATGGCGCTGTAGTTTGAAAATTCGATTTTAAATTTCAATTCAATGTACTTGATTCAAAATAAATCAGATTTCAATAAAACCAGAAATATTTAAATCAGTTTAATTATGTCTTTCTAACGAATGTGAAAAACTAATGTTTCATAATATAAATTGAAAGTTATGTCCAGTTTAAAATTTGAAATAGTCACTATGGAATTTATATATATTTTGTATAATATATAGCGCTTAAAAATTGTCATTTTGCAAACAACCTCCGTTTTCGACGAAACTACTTTTGTTGGATCCGGAATCTCAAATTATTGCTATATTTCAAATTTCATAATTTTTGGAATTAATATGTGAGCGTGGTAAATTTAAACGTGTTTTGTCAATTCAGTTTGAATTGGATCGACCAGAAAATGACTATTTTTCAAACGGTCTCCAAATTCGATGAAATTAGTTTTTTTAGCATCGTATCGTCAAAACATAGTTAGATTTATTTTTCTGGAATTTTTGGAGTTAGCATGTGGCTTTAGTAAATTAAAATGTACGTTGAAATCAATTTTGAACATTATATTAATTTATATTTTAATTTAAAGAAAAAACTAATCGAAATAGTCAAATTGGCTTATGGGACATATTCCATTGTGTCCAGAATGGGGGTATTTAGCTAGGGGCGATAATCGTTGGGTTTGATTTGGAGTTTGGACCGATAAACCAATAATCCATGAATTAAATAATAAATATATACATATTTATTCATGGTCAAACCCTAGGTCATATTTTCACCGTGGTCAAAATTATTCCTAGCCGCACCTCCAATCTGACGATTACCCTCTTCGATCGTTATCCCTCCAAAATCTCAACATCCACACGTTTATTCAAGGAATTTTCTACAGCGAAAATGTTCGTCTATATGAGATCATTAATTTCAACGGTTAAGATTAGGTTTAGTGTGGTGGATTGAGAGAATCTCGCGCTCAAAGGCGCTGCCGTCGGAGGTGAATTCCAGGCCAAGATGGAGCTCGAGCTGGCCAAGCTTGGTAGCATGGATAGAGTATTCATAGGGCTTCATCGTGGTGGTTCCTGATCAGGTGGCGGCGCATCGTTGATCGTGCAAATGTAAACCCTAAGGAGCACTATATGGGTTTCATGGGTTCAATTCAACTAGAAGGAGACGAGGTAGTTAAACGTAATTTGGTTTTTAAATTATTATTTAATTATTTAAAAATGTAATTAAAGTTAGTAATGCGATATATTTTCCATACGTGGTCCAAATCGCATGAAACTGGATCCGTTACTAACGTGGGGACGAGAGCTTCACAACAAGACCAACTGGGACCAATTTTGAGCAACTTAGAATTTAGGGCGAATTCAAATCCAAATCTTAAATTAAAGCACGGTGGAGTGGAACCTAAAGTGAGAACTTCTCACTAAAATTCTTGCATAGTTATTTATTTTATATAAACTGGCAGTATTGATTTTTATCAGTATTTAATTATCACAAATATTGTACGATGTAGATTAGATCACCTCCCTATCATCCACAGACCATGGAAGATTTAATTAACCGTATTATGTTGTGATTGTGGTGTGGAAGGGAGTAAATAAACAAATATATGTGTTGTATAAAATATATATACGATGTGAATAATATATATATATATATATATGCGATGTAAATAAAAAGTTATATGTACGATGTGAATAAAATGTATATATGCGATGTGAATGAAAAAATGTATATACGAAATGTGAAAAATATATATAAGCGATGTGAAAAATATATATAAGCAATGTGAAAAATATATACGCGGTGTATAAATCATATATATACGTTGTATAAATTATATATATGCGATATATATAAAATGGTCATGAAATGGAATAAATAATTGTTCATTAAAAATAAAATGTTTAACATATATATGCAACATATAAAATGGTCATGAAATGGGATAAATATTTATTCGTTAAAAATATTATTTTTAACATGTATATGAGATATATAAAATGGTCAAGTGTTGAAATAAATATTTATTCACTAAAAGTATTATTTTTAGCTTATATGTGCGATATATAAAATTGGCATGTAATGGAATAATATTTGGATCGTAAAAAATATAATTTTTAACGTATGTATGGAATATATAAAATTGTCAAGTAATGGAATATTCAATTTTGATGTAAAGTTGAAATGGAAGTTGGAATCGTTTTTAAAACGAATTTATAAAATACGTTTTAAATGAAAATCGACGATATATATATTATATATATTTAATGGCTTAATAGAACGCGCCACGCAGCGACCGTTCACGAATTTCAACCATTAACTTCAGATTGATGTAATGGGAGATTCAACCGTCAGATTCTCCTAAAACTAGAATCGTTTGGTTCGTATCGGAAAGAGATTTCCAATGAATATAAGAGATTTAAAATCTAACGGTTGGATTTGGAATTATGTCCAAATCAAATTTGGAAAAGGTCGTTATGGATGCAGTTCGGTGGCCATTATTGGAAACCAACTGTAAGGGACTTAATAAAATTATTAAAAATATGGAAAAATTGTGTAAAATTATAATGAATGATTTGGTAAGATTTTGGATGAAAAATTCCAAGTTTGAAAAGATAAAAATACATTTTTATCGAAATGAACTAGTTATTAACTAGAATAATATTCCAATTATTTTTAGAAACAATAAATTGGATTGAAAACGGTTTTAATATAACAAGAATTTTCCAGTGTATGAATTGGAAAGGATTTAAATGGAAATAATCCTCGGAATATTTCGATATTGGATTCCATGATTATACGGATATTGTTGAGGAATTTGGAAGATATATATACCGTTATTCCCAATACGAAATTTGTTGGTTTCAGAATTTGATATTGAATATAAGCCAATATTTTATTTAGAGCCTTGTATTTAATATCAAATTTTGGGTTTGTTGGGAATGGTGTCTTCATCGACACTGTTATTAAACCCAGTTGAGAATAGAATAAACCTTTTAATTAAGATTTGGTGAAGTTTACCAATTAATTAATATTTAATTGGAATTGAATTGAAATTGGATTTTTGGTTTATCGTGAACAATGTTATAAATAGTATTCGTTCTTTAACCCAATTAGCAGTGATGATATGATTTGGAATTTATAAATCTTTTTATTAAGATTTAGTGGAAATTTTTCAAAGTAAAGTTTTCCAATTTAATAAAATAAATTGGAATGGAATGGAATTCAATTTGGTAATAATCGAAGTGAGCTTCTGTGGAGGAAGACTGTTAATATATATGGAATTTAAAAGGCTTTGTCGTTATTCCATTTATATTATTAGTTGGATACGAAAATTAATATCAATTATATATTGATCTGTTTTCCGTGAAGATTCCATAATTATTGGAATGTGATTTTGGGTGTATCGTGAACTGTGTTTTAAATAACATACGTTCTTTAGCCCAAGTAAAAGCAGGATTAATTTTCCTAAAGTTGAATAATCATTAAATAATGATTTTTGAAGATTGAAACTAAGCAGAGTTTTAATAAATCTTTAATTAGATTTGGAATGGATAAATGGTAATTAAATTTGCCAAATCATGAGATGTGGTGTAAACCAAATATACTTGGTTTTTTATATTCATTGTTATGGATGGATTGTTTGGATTGTGCTCGACCAGTTTATGAGCAAAATATGCTTTTCATTTAGCATTGGATGGAAGAGAAATACTGCTATGCTAATGCCATGTGAAACACTTCGCGATTTGACTATGAGGTGTTAGCGATGTTGAGTTCATTTCAAATTTAATGAATGATTTTGAAATGATAGTTTTCTTTAGTGAAAAGAAATGTATTCCCGATTTTGGATAGGGGATGTTTTATAAAAATGTTTTATAAAACATAAAGGATTTCGAGGCCTAAACCCGATGTTGTCGAGATGATTTCGAAATGTATTATGTGTTTGACATTGTAGTTCAATGCATAACCGATTAGTTGCTATCTGTTTGGTGGCGGAGAATTTATTCCCTTGCTTAACGCCCTTCTTTGAGACGTGCGGGCTCAAATGTTATGTGATTAATAGTGACTGAACATATGTGTTAATTGCTAATGTAAAGTACTATATTTTGTATAGAACTTGTGAATATTATGTTGTGAAATGATTTTCGCTACTTCGGGATATGAAATGATTTGGTATGTGGCTAACCCAGATGACTAAAAATATGGGTGTTATAGCCTTAAATGGCTTTGGGTGGTTTATGCTTCCATGCATGGGAGGTGCATCGTCAGTGTAGCCTGCTCCATCGTGGGAGGTGTACATTTATATCGAGTTGCTTAGGTGCGTGCCCTTTGCCTTGTCTAAGGGTAGCCCGATATTTGGTTGCATACTTGTTTGTATGCATTGTTATGTGTTGGAATTCACATTTCCAAGTGATTTGGTTTGAGATCCCAAAGCGAAATCTACTTTGATATAAAAGCTAGATGTGTATTTCAAATGATTTGAAATAAGAAATACGGAAATAAAGTCCAAAGAAATAATTTCTGTAAAGCGAAATGGATTTGGAAAATCTAAGTGTGGGGATTAATATAAATGGGTAGATTGGAAAATTGCATGTTGTATGTTGCATTGTAGATCCATAGATCCATTATTAGTTATTGTTTATGCACTGGCAATCTAGTAGAAGAAACAAGTTCCGTGTTATACGGAGTGGTCCCTAGATGTACTTTATTTTTAAAGTAAATTTTAAATAACTGTTTTAGTTCTCACACCAGTCACATAATTAACCTAGAGTTTATTGTTTTAACCTAAACTCTGGGTGCCCCTGTTTTCCATGCGGGTAGCTAGTAGTTGGGTTTTTGCATATATTTCTTTTCCAGGATCCTGGATTTACAGCTGAAGCTATATTTAGAAAGCTCTGCATCCGTGTATTTCTTTAGTTGTGTTATACATTATTTTTCCGCTGCTATGTAAATTATTTTAATCTCTGATTTTTTTGGTGTGTATTATTTACTCATACTCTGATGTGATTGTTGTAACAGCAATGGAAATGTTCTGTTGCTTGCGCTCTGATTTGTCGTGTTCTCAACTCAATCCGTCCTTTTCCGTCTCTTCGGAGACTGGGGGATTTCAGATCGTTCCAATTGAACACTTCGCAATGGAATTGGCTAGAACTGAAATAGAGCTAATTAGAATTTCCGGTAGATTTTAAACCCGAATGGTACAAAAATCGTCAATTAAAGTCTGACAGAGTGGAAACCCATGTGAGAACTCCCTCAGTCAAACTATTTTCATTCTGTTATTATATAATAGGTTGTAAATGGGGCTTAGTTGCTCCTATCACTACTTTTTTGTACAAACCTTGGATGATTTGTGTGATATGATTGTGTTGTGGAAAAATTGATTGTATTGTGGTTTTATTGGATTGATTGATTGTTGCGTTTTTCGCGAGCCAGTATCAGGAGAGGGATAATGCTAGACATTATTCTGGTTCTAATATCACGCCGTTATAATGTCGAATTTTTCTGAAACTGAAATATATAAAATTTTCATAAAAAGAAATTGAAATAAATATTCATTTACCAATCAGACGACTTATTTATGTACACCTATTTATCTGATATGGATTGGGATGATATATTTTACACATTGCCTAACTGCACAAATAATAATCAGTATTTGTTGGTTGAAACCCTACATGGGTATTGGGATGATATTTGACATTCACTAATCCCAATGTTTAGTCTTATGTCAGTCGATGGGTTGAAAGACTATTGTAAGCATTATTATTTATTTTAATGATTATACAGTTGTAGAATGCACTTTGGGTGTTGTTTGAATTTTTAATGATTGTTTATCATCATTGTTGAATACATGCGATATATGAAATCCATATAACCTAAATTATTTGGTAATTGGTTAAGTCGCATTCCGATTCAGAATATAAACGAATATTTTTAAATAATATTCAGTGAAGAATAAAATTATGATTTTGATGTCCGATTTTGGATGGACATGAAAATATTGAAATGTGAAGCCGAGTTTATGTAGTTAAACGCTATTTTAACCCAAACGTGTTTATCGATCGATTTTATTCATTTTATAAAGAATACGAAAGGGAAATGGATTTCAAAATTAGATATTTTGAAAATATTATCATTTTAATATTATAATTTTATGGAATATTTAATTTTTATTTGAAATTGAAAATGAAGTTGAAATCGTTTTAAAATGAATTTATAAATGACTTATAAAATACATTTTAATTGGAAATGGACGAAATATATATTATATATATAGTTTGAATAGAACGCGCCGCGCAACGACCGTTCACGAATTTCGACTGTAATGACCCGCATTTTTACTGTTGAATAATTAGTTAATTTAATTATTAATTATCAATTTAACAATATCGATAACTCGAATTAAATAATATTTATATTTAATTAATATAAATAATAAAATAATATATTTTCGGAATAATCGGAAATAACAGAATCCATTATATGGTATGAATTGGGAAATTCAAAATATATAATTCAGTTTAAAGTTGAATTTTTATAACGAATATATTATTTAAACGAAGTTTGAACGTATAATTATATTATAATTAAAATTGAGCTTGAAATGGCACTGCAGTTCGTAATTTGGCGATTCGAACTTCAACTGCATGTACAGGATTCGTTTTAAGCCGGATTTCTGTGAAACAAGAAACGTTCAGAGCCGGTGAAGTATATTTTTCTAGTGGAAGTGAAAAATCGGGATTTCGTCATGTAGATTTTGAGTTATGTCTAAATCAAATTTTAGAAAAGTCGCTATGGAATTCCTTTATAATTTATAAAGGAATTAATTATATTTTTAAAAGGGATTTCATTATAAATCAAATATCGATTTAATCAGGATTTAAATATCGAGTTAGAAATTCATATGGGAATATTGTGGAGCTGTATGATATTCTGTTGTGAATATATGCGAGAATATTTATTTTTAAATATTAAATTTATTTTTTTCACATATATTTATATATTTAAAAGGGTTATTTAGAGCTTTAAAAATAGCTAGCTTTGCCAACGACCTCAGAATTTGACGAAACTAATTTTGTTGGATCCGCAATGTTAAATTATTACTAGATTTCAATTACCGTGATTTTTGAAGTCAGTATGTGGCCGTACCGATTTTTAATGTGAGAAACAATCAATATTTTGACGGTTAAAAATATGTTGTGTGAGCAAACAAAGTCGGAATTCGACGAAACCAATTTCGTTGGGACCGTAATGTCGAACTGTAGTTGTATGTCCAGTTTCGTGATTTTTAGGTATCGTGTGTGAGCACACGGATTTTTAGAAGGTAGATACATTATAAAGTAATGAGAAAAATCAATAAAATAACAAATAAAAAAAAATCCTAAATTTTATCTGATCAAAAGTAGACCACGTTACTCTCTCTCAACCTCACCTTCACGGATACAAATGCAAGAAAAAAATAAGCCTCCACTCCTTTCTCTTTTTTCAGCAACATTTGTGAGATTTGTATATATTTGTAATCATGGAAGGATGCTCTTCATTTCTGTGTTGATCTCTTGTGGTGCGATGCATTTTTTGGTTTCGTAATTTTTAGGCGGTAAACTAGGGTTACAGTTCGATCCCGATTGGGGCAATGGTTTGTGAAATGGTGTTCGGATTTGGTTTGAGGAGGATATTTAGCATCTTGTTTGTATTTTTTTGGAATAAATAAAAAAAAGTATCGATCTCTGTAATAGGGGGTGCGTTCTCAGTCTGAAGCCGCACGACAATGGTGGAGTGCGAGATGTTTGAACTTGGTGTCGAGAGGAAGAGTGGGTGACGTGAAGAAGATTGGTGGAATCGGATTGAAGAACCGTGAAGAAACGATGGTGTCATGGAGGGTAAAGGAGATTGAGAATGGACATTTGCAACTCCTGGAGCTCACGGTGAAATTGGGGAAGAAGAGGGGTGCGGGCCTGAGGGGTTAAAACTGCATTGGGCCAAAGAGAAGTCAAAGAGTGAGGCCCATTTAAAATTTAAGTTAAGTTATTTTCAATTTAAATTGCATTCAAACTTTAAAAGTGTGTAACTTCGTCGTACGATATCAGAATCAGACGAAACAAGATCCGTTGGGATCGTATGGACGGTGGCTACACCATGGAACTGACTAGAAGTGGATTGGGGCTCATATGAATTTATGGCAAAATAAATTGTTTAATTCAAATCAAACAAACTGTTTATCGTTCTTTAATGATGAACTGCCAATGTGAGTAAAACTCACCAATTCTGAACAGTTATATATTTATAACGTATTCTTAGAACTGATAATTTTCTGTTGATTGATGTGTGTAAACTGTTTGGTTGAATTGCTTATGTATTGCTTGAAATTATAGATAACGATATAGATATAAATCGCTAATCAAATATTGATTCTGTTTAGCAGAATATTTCATATTAAAATGAAATTCATGTTAATTATATTGTTTAACATCTGTGATGCAGGGGAGCAGGTTGGAGGAATCCAACTGGATTCCTCAACATTTATTTTACTGTTTTTCATATATATTGTGATAGATGATGTGATATACAATCTATTGTTGATTGTGTGCGTTTGGGTGATGCTAAGCAGTGGTATATGGTATTTGAAACACCATAAGAAATACTGGAATATAAAAAGGGGATTTTCAAAGTATATTTTGAAAATAAATTATTTATATAAAATCAATGGATTTTATATATAAAAGGAAAAAGGATTTTATATAAGGAAATAATTATAAAATCAAAAGAAGGTTATAAAGGAAACATATTTGTAAAACAAATATAAAGGAAATTATTTGTAAAACAAATATAAAAGAAAAGATTTGTAAATCAAATGTGAAAAAGAGATATTTATTTGTTAAATAAATAGAATTTATAATTGAATATTTATTTAAGAAATAAATAGGGTTGAAAAGGAAATATTTATTTGTTAAACAAATAAAATAGAAAGAGAAATATTTGTAAACCATTTACAAGTAGAAAATAAATAGAATAAAGGATTATTTATTTAGAAAATAAATAGAATAAAGGATTATTTATTTAGAAAATAAATAGAATAAAGGAATATTTATTGGGAAAATAAATAGAGGAGTTAATCGAATCGAGTTAATCGAACATAGTTAATCAAAATGGAGTTAAACAAAAATTTGAAACTGACTAGAGATTAATAAGTTGAATGTTTTCCTAAGTATCGATCTGATGTTGGTTTCGGCCTTCGGGGTTTATACTTAGGAAGTTGTTCTCTTGTTAGTTTATAGTTAGAGTCTGATAGATGTGGACGAATAGTGATTCGTAATTCAGGCATGGAAATGTTTTCCAGTGTTAATAACGTATATTTTCTAAACATAGAAAAGGGGAAATATATATATATATATATATATATATATATATATACACATATATATGTGTGTTTGATGATTGGATCGATAATTCCATTTGGAAATAAGATCGTAGTGTGTACACAAACATGTTTTCATTTGATAGTTACATCACAGTCTATCAATGTTTTGACCATTTTAACGTTGTTAATATGGAGAGACCGGTTGGATTATTATCAAAGAACCACTCCGTATTGGCATAAGCGTTGTGAATCAAGTATGCTGAATATATTTAAGATGGAGTAAAGTGCAAGTGCTGTTGTATAAATCTTAGATAACAATTGCCTAAGAACGATGTACTGAATAGTGCCTTCGGTTTGTCCAGTCCCAGGACAACTTGTATGAACGAATGTCTGACAAAGTATATTTAATAGATCACGTAGGTTGATCTCTTCAAACGTATTTACGTTTGGTGGCGGAGGAATTCGTTTCTCTTAGCTGTATACCCGTGGTATTTTCAGGGAAATCGATTTGTGATTTGGCACGTATGATGATGAGACATTCAAAGTGAATAAATGTGTGATCTGCCAGAGATAAGAGTAGCTTCTAGCCTCACATTCGGTAAATGACAAAAACCGGGCAGGCAGCATGGCTATGTAGGTCGCACCTATTAGGGTGTATAATCACCTGATCTCGAGTTTCATTTACTTCTAAAAATCTATTGTCGATGCTGTCCCGTTTGGGAAACGGTTGTTGATCCCAACCGTTGTGATATACATTCGATACACTCAGCGAAATGAGTGATCGGTCATGTGTGGACGGGTTGCAAGATGTTCTTGTTGAACCCAGTGTATTCCTCTCTAGAGGTACACTAGTGAAAGGTGGTTCCATACCTTGTCATAGTTGGAAATCCATTACCCAATAGTGCTTGCGGTTTTGATTATATACTATATATGTAGAACGTGAGATGAAAGCGTTTCTGCTAGATGATTAATATATTGTGGTTGATAGACACTATTATAATATCAATGAGTTTTGATATAAAGATATTTTGGATTCTCATAAGGGAAAAACCCGTTCTGTTATACGGCGTGGTCTTATGAGATATCGTTTACTTGTTTTCAAACTGTTTTACTCATAACAGTCCCATGACTGACCCGGAGTTTATTTTGTTTTGTTTTCCTTAAACTCTTGGGTACCCAATTTTATAGGGGCAGTCAAGTAGTCGGGATTTACAGATACTTGAAGAGCTGGAGCAGGAGGCTTCAGAATTATATAGCTATGGTTATTCGTTCCATTGTGAGGTTCGTGTTACTCTGATGTTGTGTTGTTCTTCTTCTTTTATTCTAAGTTTCTATCTTTTCTATTCCCACCCTCTAATTTCTTTCATTAACTACCGGTATTTTTCGATGTTTGGTTAGTCGTCATTGAGTTTATGTCGATAACAAAAGTCGACAAAAACCGGGTCGTTACAGTAGGTATCAGAGCTTAAGGTTAAGTAATTACCTTGGCTCTGTGGCGTGACTCGGTAGAGATGGGGTTAGCAATACCCTAGATTGAGATTGAGTGTATATATACGAGTGAATGTACTTCTTATTTGATATAAAATTTGTTTTATATTGTGGAAATTTATTGGTTGAGTTGTTTATGGGTTTTGATCGATCAGTTTGATCCACTGTATCGGTAGGAGTTTCTAAACACTCGAATACGATGGGTCGACACGATATGTTTTGAAAAGAGGGTAAATGAAATAATTTTACCCAAAGTATATTTGTTATTATAATCGAGTAAGATCATAAAAAGTGAAATGGTTATGTAAATAACCAATCAAAATTCATATAAGTGTTACGAAATGAATTAAAACTGAAATTGAACCAGAATTTGAATAAAAACCTTAGAAATTTGAATAGGTATTCGTAAATGGATTTGGATTAAATATATGGGAATTTTAAGATCCTAGGAGATTTTAAATGGTTTACAAACACTAGAATGATATTTTGAAGTGATTTCAAAATGGAAATGGTTTAAGAAATAGTTTTGAAAAGTGATATAGTATTGAACTTACTTTGATCGTTGGGAAATGAATTCTGATGGTGCATCATCGGTGTTCATTTTCGAGTTTCTAAGTGACAGATTACTACCAAAATTTTAGTTTTGAATTGTTTTGAGAAAAACAAGTTGTTTGATTCCAAAAGGGACTATTTGATTTGTGAAAGACAAAGTTATTTAAAACTCTCAGGAAAAGATTGTTCGAATTAAAACAAATTTAAATAGAAATTTATGAAAGTAAGCTGGAATTTAATTGAAATTAGTTAAGTTGAAATAGAATTGGTTTGGTAAATCAAGATTTGGAATCAAGAATTGAACTTGAGTTAAAATGGGATTTTCTTTGGATTTAAGCGAATAGACGTGTTGAGGATAAATTGATCAGAATTTGATTGACATAACATTGGTATATGCTGAGTTGATAGCATATGGAAGTGATAGAGTTGATATACCCGACAAAAAGGTACAAGTTTATATTTCGTATGAGTTTGGTGATTTATGAGACGATTTGGCAAGCCGTTTGGCTGTTTGATTTTCTTTTGGGTTGGAGAAGGCCTAGAGAGACGAGTTGTGGTTTTACCGATAGGGCTGTACAAAGGAGGTTATGGCGAAATTTTCCGAAAACTGAAGGTGTTAGAAAATTTTTAGAAATTTTAAACATTTTAGTTAGTAGGAAGGAATTAATATTTTAGTCGATATTAATTGGTTCGGAGAAAAGGGAGATAAGAGGTAAACTGATAAATTTTTACCCAATAGATAGGGTCGTCCTCTACCATAGCAATTTCGAGGACGAAATTATTTTAAAGGGGAAAGATTGTAATGACCCGCATTTTTACTGTTGAATAATTAATTAATTTAATTATTAATTATCGATTTAACGATATCGATAAATCGAATTAAATAATATTTATATTTAATTAATATAAATAATAAAATAATATATTTCCTGAATAATCAGAAATAACAGAATCCATTATATGGTGTGAATTGGGAAATTCAAAATATATAATTCAGTTTAAAGTTGCATTTTTATAACGAATATATTATTTAAATGAAGTTTGAACGTATAATTATATTATAATTAAAATCGAGCTTGAAATGGTGTTGTAGCTCGTAATTTGGCGATTCAAACTTCAACTGAATGTACGTGATTCGTTTTAAGCCGGATTTCTGTGAAACAAGAAACATTCAGAGCTGGTGAAGTATATTTTTCTAGTGTAAGAGAAAAATCAGGATTTCATCGTATAGATTTTGAGTTATGTCAAAATCAAATTTTAGAAAAGTCGCTATGGAATTCCTTTATAATTTATAAAGGAATTAATTATATTTTTAAAAGGGATTTCATTATAAATCGAATATCGATTTAATCAGGATTTAAATATCGAGTTAGAAATTCATATAGGAATATTGTGGAGCTGTATGATATTCTATTGTGAATATATACGAGAATATTTATTTTTAAATATTAAATTTAATTGTTTTCAAATATATTTATATATTTATAAGGGTTATTTAGAGCTTTAAAAATAGCCAGTTTTGCCAATGACCTCGGAATTCGATGAAACTAATTTTGTTGGATCCGCAATGTTAAATTATTGCTAGATTTCAATTACCGTGATTTTTGAAGTCAGTATGTGGCTGTACCGATTTTTTATGTGAGAAACAGTTAATATTTTGACTGTTAAAAATACGCTGTGTGAGCAAACGAAGTCGGAATTCGACGAAACTAGTTTCCTCAGGACCGTAATGTCAAACTGTAGCTGCATGTCCAGTTTTGTGGTTTTTAGGTATCGTCTGTGAGCACACGGATTTTTAGAAGGCAGATACATTATAAAGTAATGAGAAAAATCAATAAAATAACAAATACAAAAAATCCTAAATTTTATCTGATCAAAAGCAGACCACGTTACTCTCTTTCAGCCTCGACTTCATGGATATAAACGCAAGAAAAAAATAAGCCGCCACTCCTTTCTCTTCATTCAGCAACATTTGTGGGATTTAAAAATCTAGAACAAATCAAACAAATTCCTATAAATCAAGTGTTTTATATATTTTTAATCACAGAAGGATGCTCTTCATTTCTGTGTCGATCTCTTGTGGTGCGATGCAGTTTTTGGTTTCGTCATTTTTAGGCAGTAAACTAGGTTTATAGTTCGATCTCGTTTGGGGCAACGGTTTGTGAAATGGTGTTCGGATTTGGTTTGAGGATGAGATTTTGTTGGATCTAGATTAACCCTAGAGGGGGGGGGGGGTGAATAGGGTTTATCACAGTTTTAACAAGGATTGAAAAATTGACAGGATATTAAAATAAAAACTGATCACAGAATGCAGCAGAAATAAAAGTGCAGAAAATAAATCACACACAGATATACCCAGCTTCGGCAAAAACCCTGCCTACTGCTGCATTCCTAAGGTTTCTACTAGATGATAGAACAGATCCCGCATACAAGACCTTGTACACTCGCGACTCTCGCTCCTATTCTAACTCTACGCTCAAAACCCTAGACTGATTCAAACCCCTGAATCAGATTTCCCGAATTACAAACCCTGTAACTCGTAACCCAGATTTTACAGACTCTGAAACTGACAGTCAACACCCTGACTGATATCCTAGTATTTTACACACTAGAAACTGATCGTTTGATTACAAAAGAGATTGAAAAAATTCAACAAAAATAAGAGCAAAACAAATGAAACCCTAAACAAAAAGGAGTTTAAAGGATAGGGGTCATCCCCTTTTTAACAGACATAGCCTTGGTCAAAATAAAAGATAGGCCGGCCCCTTTGTAATTCATTTAACCCGATCTCTTTCCTTTTTGCTCTGGGAAAATAAATGGCGGCTCTGGCGATTGCTAGGGTTTCTGAAATCGATTCCCAAATCGAAATCGATGCTTCTGGAAATTTGATCTCTGATGGCTCTTGTCTTTGTAGCTTGCGTGCTGATGTCGATTTGCTGGAGTTCTCACTTGAACGAAACCCTAAAAATTGTGAGTAATTCGGATTTTATTGTTTGCTTTGATTTTGTGGGTTTTCGATGTTTGCCTGTGATGAAGTAGGTGTAAATATATAGGATTTAAAATCCTTATAATACTCTGATTTCACGTGAACTTGGCCGATCTGTAAATCTAGGGTTTCCCCTTTTGCTTTCTTTGATTTTCCTGAAATTTCTCTCGACTTTGAAAAATACACCGATTGCTGAGATGTCCCCTTTTGGTTTTTGTAATTCTCGGCTTGAATTGATTTGCCCCTTTTGTTTCTCTGATTAATTTCCCTGATCCTTGCGCATTTTTACGTCATTCTGGAAATTAATGTATGTATATGATTTTGTGGCCCCTCTTGAATTCGATTGAATCATTTCTGGTAAAAATTAATAATGCTTGCCAAAAATGATTTTAGTAAAACTGGAAACAGTTTGTGGGTTTTTCTTTGTCCAAAAATGGATTCTGATTTCAGAAATATATTTCACACGAGTGTTTCAATTCTTGCCAAAATAAATTCTTCTGATTGAATAATTTTATTTCTGGAAAGCATACTCATGTATATCAAGGCTGGTTCAATCTCGACCATTTCTGGAATATATTCTTGCTTGTATTTCTGGAAACATTTAATTTCTGCACCCTTTAAAAAATATTTGAGCAAATTCCCTTTTGTGATGAATAATGAAAGTATTCCTTAACTTATCCAATGCCAGTTTGCACCTATTGCATTTTTGTGTGCCTTGCCAAAAATGATTCACTATCTTTTCCCATTTTTGAAATGATTCTTGCCTTAAAACAAATGTCAAATAAAACTGATTTGTTTTCCTCTGCTTTCATGCTTTGCATGTTGGTCTGACCATCATGTTGTATAGCCATACCATTTGTGTACACACACTTGCAGATCAGCATGATTTTGTTGCCGTCTATACTTTGTTGCATTTGTGCTTTTGCCATTTTGAAGTAAGCTTTGAGTTGTGCACAACCACTTTCTTTGCATATTCATTGCCTTACCTTGTATGAGCTGTGCTGTGCCCACTGTTGTTGTTGTTACCATGTATATGCTGAAAAGAATTTGTCCACTGCCTTATATAGTTGCAATGGTATATGTTGACTTCGACCATTTGACTTCCATTTAGCTGCTGCTTAATTCTGAACACTGTATAGTTGTACATCACGCTCCATGTTTGTACATGCTTATATATGATTCTGTGCATAAACCATGTTGTCTTGAGCTGATCACTTCTGCCATGTACATTTAAAAAATGTCTTGATCTGTTTGTATGCTGCATGCCTTGCTTTATACTCTGGCTTGACCACTGAAAATGCCGAACCATATTTGTGATCATTTACCATACTGCTCGGTCATTTATTTTGAGTTGCGCCATTGAGTTGATTGACCATTTGATATGTATCCATTTGCATTAGAACTTTAGCTTGCATCCTCCTTGCATCTTTAATCTGTCTCGGCCACATGCTGATTTGTGTCCACTTGATCTCCTTCATGTATATGCTCCCACTATGTATTGTTGTAACCTGTACTACCCTGTTTGCATACCTGATCACAAGCTTGACCTTTTCTTGCTGGGCATGCACCGCTTGTACATATGTTTTGACACCTTGCTGTGCTTCATGTACTCGGCTATGCATGTTTGTTTTATCGTGTTGACTGAGTCGAAACTTGCTGCGGCATATACTTGGTCGAGACTGATCCACTATGACTTGAACTGTTTGACATTTTGACGCTCTTCCATGCAAAAAAAAAAAAAAACTATGCATTTTTGTCACTTTGGTATTGTTGCTAGTCTTGCGCTCGACCATTCCATGCTGTGTTGACATTGCATGAGCACACACTTGTGCTTGCTGACTTGTTTATTGTTTTCATTTATGTTTGCTCGACTACTTTGACTTTGTTGACTATGTTGCACTGAGTTGAGCAGGTCCTCGTGGCTACTCCTCAGCTGCACATTGGATTGGTGAGGCAGTGCACACGTGTGTATATATGCACGTGTGTATATGCAGCCATCTAGAATATTTTTCTGTCCCTGCATCGTATATACATACTGTCTACCTTGTGGTATTTACAGTGTATCACTGTGAATATCACAAGTTGTCTAGACACAGATTGATGATTATATAAATCAGATCAAGTCAGAAAAATGATGAGAAATACACCAGAAATCTGAGGCAAATAAAAAATAAAATTTATATTTGCATATATTCAGTATTATTTCTATTGCAGTATACTGTGTGTTTCTGTTTCATGTGTGACAGGTAAGCGGGGATGACTGGACTGATAGTGAAGATGCTGTGAAGACAGAAGACTGAAGATACAAGACAGAAGATGAAGCAGCGTGTGTAAAAAGAATGTATAAAAGTTTGTATACTGAAATGTAAACTGAATGAATGTATGAGTGTTGCAGTGAGGAGCTGTGTATATATGAAATGTACTGATGTCTGTAATAAACAAGTTTGATTGAAATAAAATATCATTTTATTGTTGTCAAACGAACTTGTCTATTTTATTCTGTTTATATACAAGTACAAATATTCTGTGAATGTATAAATAGTGGAGTTACAAGAGTTGTACTGTTTGAATGCATGAAATAAAATATTATATTTAAATAAAATACTGTGTAATATTTGAATGTCTGTACAGTAGTATTTCACTTAAATATAAATATTATATTCTTGTTTGATGTGAATATAAAACAGTACAGCGACAAACACATTTAAGATAATATATACTTGTTTGTTATCATCAAACAAAAATCATATAATTGTTATATACAACTACGTTATATACAACAGATTTAGCATCTTGTTTGTATTTTTTGGAATGAAAAAAAAGTGTCAATCTCTGTAATGGGGGGGTGCGTGCTCGGTCTGAAGCCGCACAATAATGGTGGAGGGCGAGATGTTTGAACTTGGTGTCGAGAAGAAGAGTGGTTGACGGGAAGAAGATTGGTGGAATCGGATTGAAGAACCGTGAAGAAATGATGGTGTCATGGAGGGTAAAGGAGATCGAGAATGGACATTTGCAACCCCTGGAGCTCACGGTGAAATTGGGGAAGAAGAGGGGTGCAGGCCTGAGGGGTTAAAACCGTATTGGGCCAAAGAAAAGTCAAAGAGTGAGGCCCATTTAAAATTTAAATTAAGTTATTTTCAATTTAAATTGCATTCAAAGTTTAAAAGTGTGTAACTTCGTCGTATGATATCAGAATCAGATGAAACAAGATCTATTGGGATTGTTTGGACAGTGGCTACATCATGGAACTGACTGCAAGTGGATTGGGTCTCATATGAATTTATGGCAAAATAAATTTTTTGATTCAAATCAAACAAACAGTTTATCATTCTTTAACGATAAACTGCCAATGTGAGTAAAACTCACCACCTCCGAACAGTTATATTTTTATAACGTATTCCTAGAACTGATAATTTTCTATTGATTGATGTGTGTTAACTGTTTGGTTGAATTGCTTATGTATTGGTTGAAATTATAGATAATGATATATATATAAATCGTTAATCAAATATTGATTCTGTTCAGCAGAATATTTCATATTGAAATGAAATCGATGTTAATTATATTGTTTAACATCTGTGATGCAGGGAGACAGGTTGGAGGAATCCAACTGGATTTGTAACGACCCGTGTTTTTCGACCATTTGAATATGAATATTTAAATTAGTTTTAAATATTATATTGGAATATTAATGAAATTTAATATTGAATTCGTTATTTAAAACGAAGTTGAACATTATATATTTAGATATAATATAATTCGAGCTTGGAAATGGCGTGCAGTTCGTAATATTTGGTTTTGAACTTCAACTGAGAATACAGGATTCGATATAAGTTGGATTTCTGTGAAACAAGACACGTTGGGACCGTATTGATGATAATTTTCATATGAAAGAGAAAAATCCAAATTTCGTGTTGTAATTTGATAGTTATGGCCAAATCAAATTTTGAAATAGTCGCTATGGAAAATCGTTATTAAATTATAGGCCTTTAAAATGGCCGTTTTGCAAACGAACTCAGATTTCGACGAAATCAGTTTCATTAGAACCGTATCGCTAAATTATTGTACGGTGGTGAATTGCGTGGAAAACCGATATCGTATGTGACCACGGTAGCTATAAACGCTCGTTCATTTTCTATAGCGTGTATTTAAATAAATAAAAGGATATTTGAGTGTAACTTGAGAAGACGATCGAATTAGGCCACGAAACCAGTTCCGTTGAGTTCATATCGTCGATTAGAGTCAGAATAAGTATATAGTTTGTTATTTTTAGAGACCGGAAAATTTGGTGTTAAAAGGGGTATAGCGGTTCGGGGTAAAAACAGCCTATCGGGCAAACAGTCTCAGAATGCGACGAAACTAGTGTCGTTGGGTTCGTATTGAAAAGTTATTGTCAGACTTCGCAGTTTCGGGATGATTTGATTTATCTGGTGACCGTGGAAAAATTAAACGTGTGTTCATTTCTGGTTTCATAAAGGAAATTTTTTCATATGACCTCGGATTTCGACGAAACTTGTCCCTTTGGGTTCGGAATACCTTTGTACACTAAGATTAGTTTTTCTATCAGTAGACCGAAATCGTTGTGGTGGTTTCTGCGTGTTACTTCGCGACGAAGTTTCACATTATAATTTAATATTCCCCACAAAGTCCTACCTGTTCTTTTTCAGTCACACCTGCTTTCGTGTGTCCAATCCCTTACAAGACCGTGCCGACCAAGGCTTGCCTTTTTCGAAAATCCCATTCCCCAATGCAACAGGTACCTATAATATACAACAGCCCTACTACCTAATCCTTGGCACGCAAGGAACTAGAGATTTATAAATACGCGCATACACTTCAGTGGCCAGAAAGCCATCCCGTTTCCACCACTATTCCTCTTAATCCACGGCCTTAAACCCAACACTTTCTTCGACAAAATCGTTCAACCCATTGAGATCCGAAAGCTAAACAGTGGGGATGGAATATTATGAGTTGTCGCGACCAGGAATCTCGCTCAAAATTACCGGCGTTCGAAGGAGGATCACTGGCTAAAGGAGCGTTGAGTTCTGGCACCCTACAGGCGTGGGTTCTGGTATCAAAAAGGGACGGAACCTTTCCATTTTGCATACAATGGCTTCAAGTACAACGAAGGACGGGTCTGCTTTGGGGTAGTTCGGTGTTTCGAGTATGACGGATTTCAGGTGGTGGTTAAGGATCCTAAGGCACGTTCAAGTGTGGTGTCGGATGAGACTCCGGTGATGGGTGTAAGGCGCAGCAGTGGGGGACCTTGGGGGAGCGTACGTTGTTATGGAGGAAGTGGTTTGATGGTTTTACCAAAACGTTCCTCTTGGTTTGGAAATGAAGGGTAGTACTAAGAAGAAAGGGACGGGCCTTGTTGTTTTAGTGAGGTGCTGTAAGTGATACGGGTTTTAAGAGAGAAAAGGGAAAGGCTGAACGAATTGGGTCCTGGTACCGTGACTTCAAAGAAGAATAGAAACAAGGATAATCGTTCTCGAAGAAGCGATTGTTGGTCGTTTTGTTTTAAATCCAATGTCAAAGTGCGAACTGGAACCCAACATTGGCAGAGTGGGACATCATTTTGAAAGATGGAGCAATTCGGTTATTCAGAAAAAACGGAAAGGGCTTGGTACCAGATCTGAAACCGTAACTTAGCTTTCTTTAGTTAGGTAATTAAAGACCTATCAATATGATTAACCAATTTAAATCATATTAAAGTCTATTTAACTATCCCTGTGTTAAATGCCTGACAGGATAGAAACCGAAAGTTGAATAAAGGGAGCGAAGTAAATGAGTTATTGTGGAGCAAAGTGAATACCGTGAATATTGGATCAGTAAAGGAAAGGGGCACGTAAGAGGGTTGAGGACAAAGTCATACAAAGAAAGACCTAAGCAGGCGGCCCGTTAATTCTAAAAAAATTGGACGGACAAGGTTGCACTAGAACCATCATACCGAGTACTACGCTGTGGAAAAGATTGGGACGACTTTGGAATCAACTAATATTTTTCGGTTAAATTAAACACTTGTTTAATTTAACTGAAGCGCACTGTTTTATCAACAATGGAATCAGGTGAGTTAAACTCACTCAGTTACCCTTTTTATATTTTATATAAATGGGGTATTTTTATTTTGTGTGCTTTGCTTGCCAATGGTTGACTATTTGCTAGTTATACAATTGTTTGTTGATTTAACTGATGAAATTAAACTGTGTTTAATTTCAGTGAAATACCAAATCGTTATTTTTAACGATTGGTTCCAATAAAGGTGACTCACCTTGGTCGGTCATGTTTATTTATAAACATGTTTAAATGGTTGAATTGTTTGAATTGCTTATGGTTGATGTTAAATGGTCGTTATTTAATTTATCAGTTAAACAAAACTGAACCGTCTGATTTGAGAAAAACCATTTGAATACAGGGAAGAACAGGTTGGAGGGATCCAACCGGATCCCTCAAATGTATTTTTATTTTCATATTCTCATATATGAACTGATCTGTTTGTGTGATTGATTTGATGGTTGATTATTGAATGTTCAACATCTGTTAGTTTAAAACCAATGGGTGATATTGGTTGGGTATTTGGCAGCGTATGGCCAATAAAATCAATCGTTTTATAGATACTGATTCACCGTCAGGTGAGTCAATAGAGGTGAAGTTATAAAATGCATTTTTATAACTGGAGATAGATTTTTGAACAGATTATTTTGAATAAAAGTTATTCAAGAGAAACAAATAAATATTTTATTTATGTAAGACTTTAAATTATTTTTAATTGATTTTATAAACCAAGTTCCGATGTAAATCAGATTGATAAGTACGAGATAGGAAATAAAATCGCATAGTTAGAATTGGATAATCGTTTTGTTAAGAAAACCATTAATGGGATTTATTTAAATTAATTATATAATTAATTGATTTAAAGTGAGAATTTATTTGGAATGGGCTAACGAGATAATCAAGTTGAGTGAATTAAATTGACCATTTTGAATTTGAATTGATTATCGAATTAATGTGTTTTTGGATTAAATATCGTTTAAATGTAGATATGGTTTTGAAAAGGTTTAAGATAAACCAGGATTTATAAATGAGTGTCAAGGTGTAAATCGTTAATAGTGAATTAACGTTATTTGAAAATGAGATCAAGTAAAAAGGGAAATTTGAAATAAGATTTCAAAGGTGGGAAATGGTCGAACAGATTTGAAAGAAGATTGGAAATAAATGAATCTGGTTAAAGAGGTGGGTTATAGGGTTGTATAACTAAACCCAAGTTATAATGGAATGTATTTAGAGACTGAAATGGGAATATTGATTACAACTTATATTCATCTGAGGATAAGAACGTTGTTTGATCAAGGTCTGAGAGGTAATTAAAATACCCCAACTTGAACGACATAGGGATTATCTGAAGATGATATTAGTTAGCGATCGTAAAAGAGGTTCATGATAATACAACGAATGTTTTGAAAGGGGAATGGAGTGGAAATTGTATATGGTTATAAAGTATTTTGCTAAGTATTATAACGTAATGGTTCTGAGGACATTAGTATATAAAAACATAATTATTCGGCTAAGTTGCCATTTCGTACGACTGCTAGCGTAATTCGCAGGGCTGCAGATAGCCTACGGCGGTCGGATGTTTCCTGAGGGAATCAGGCGTAACCATTGTGATCGCTGTGATCTAGAGTCAAGCGAATGGAGTTAAGACGAATGTTAATTAATCAATTAGAGTTATTCAAATATCGTATTTTTGAATATTAAAAGAATTGGAAGTTTCAATTTAACAAAAAGGAAATTAGTTTGTCAAAGGCCAAATGATGCTAAATACTGAATCAGTGAACTCATTGGAGTGTCATGTTTGAAACACTGTATATTTTGATAGTTAAAACACCGACTATCAAATCTGACCAATACGATTGTTGGTATGGAAAGACCGGGATCGAATTTATATTCGAAAACCATTCTGACCAACAAATACGTGAAGAGATCAGAAGATGATCGAGATGGAGCATTGAAGACCGTGGGTTTTCATAAATGGAAGAACCACCAATTTTCTCTGCCTGGCAAGCAGAGATAAGCTGTGATTCTGTCGTGGTTGGAATCAACGGGTTGCAAGGACTTCTCGCTACTGATCCATGGGGTGATTCCTATATGGATGCGGTAGGAGAGTGCCTTCGGTTCATCCTGTTTCCTGGATGACGTGTATGGACGAATGTCTGACAGAGTATTTCCAAAGGGTCACGTACGTTGATTTCTTCAAACGTGCGATAGTTGTTGGCGGGGAATCGCCGTTCTCTTAGCTTCCAGCTAGAGTATTTTTGTGGACGTCAATTAGTGATATCTGACGGATCTGACGATGTGGCATTCAAAGTGAATGGTGACTAGATGTTCAAAGATAAATTCTGGCCTCAAGCCTCATCAACCAGGAAAATGACAAAAATCGGGCAGGCAGCATGGCTATGTGGGTCGCTCCCATTAGGGTGTATAATCACCTATCTAGAGAAAATCCTATTTGTTTCTTAATCTATGTTTCGATGCTGTCCCTTTTCGGGAGACGGTTGCTGATCCCAACCATCGGTGATATACATTCGATACACTCAAGCGAAATGAGTGGTCGGTCATGTGAGGGCCGGGTTGCAAGAAGTTCTTGTTGAACCCAGTGTATTCGTCTCTAGAGATACACTATCGGCAGGTGGTCCCATACCTTGTCAAGTTTGGAATCCAATCTCCAATAAGCGCCTGCGGTTTTGATTGTATACTATATATGTGGCGCGTGAGATGCAAGCGTTCCACTAGATTGCTATTTACTTGTATCTAGACATTATTATAATATCAGAAAAAGATATTGGTTTCAAAACTGTTTTGAGTTATCGTAAGGTAAAAACCGTCCGTGTTTATGTGTGGATTTGGTCTTACGATTATCCTTTTCTTTGAAAAGGTTTTGAACTTTAAAATCATGATTGGATGATTTACCTTATTACTGTGCGAGTTTATCTCACTCTGGTTCACCAGACTGACCCGGTGTTTTGTAAATGCTCGGGTTAGACCGGGTTGTACAGGTTCAGGTTATCGACTGCTATGAAGAGACGAGCTGGAAGAGTCCAGACGTACGATATTACTACTATTCCGCTGTGTGTTGTATATGGAAACAGGCTATTATAACTGTCCCATGGTATGATGTACTCTGATACTGTAAGTATTTTAAAGCTTTCAATAAAGATTATTTCTGTATTATATTTTGTTCCGCTGCGATGTGAGACTCTGTGTGGTGTTTCTTCTTCTTCTATTCTAATATTTCTATCTTATCTATTCTCACCCTCTAACTTCTTTCTATTAATGATCTGGAATGTTCGATGTCTGAATAGTAAACATGGTAGTTTGATGTTGATTTTCGGAGTCGAAAATCCCGGTTCGTTACAGTGGTATCAGAGCTTAAGGTTAAGTAAGTACCTTGGCTCTGTGGCGTGACTCAGTAGAGATGGGGTTAGTAATACCCTAGATTGAGTTTGAGTATATATATATGAGCGCGTATTTGTAAATTGATATAAAAACTGTTTATACTGTGTTGATTGGTTTGTCGAGTAGTTTATGAATTCTGGTCGATACAGTAATGCAAACCGTGTCGATAAGTGTTTCTAAACTCTTGAATAGAATAATTCGACACAGTATGTTTTTGAAAGAGGGTAAATGAAATAATTTTACCCAAATTATATTTTGATATAAAAAAATGATTGATATTTGAAATATTATAATATATTGGATGTGTTGGTTGATTATAATTGAAATGGTTATATAAATAACCAATCAGAATTCATATAAGTGAAATATATGAAATCAGATGAATTAAATCCGAATTTAAATCAGAATTGAAATTAAAACTTTGAAAATTCGAACAAGTGGTTGAAATTGGAATTGGACTTAATATATGAGAATTTAAAATCCTGGGAGGTTTTTAAATTGTTTTACAAGCCTTGCAAAGGATATTTTGAACTGATTTCAAAATGGAAGTGTTTAGAAATGGTTTTGAAAGTGATATAGCATTGAACTCACTTCGATAGCTGGAAAATAGATTCCAATGATGATCCGGACATCATCGGTGTCCATTTTCGAGTGGTAAGTGACGGATTACTACCAAAGATTTTGTTTTGAATTGCTTTGAGAAAAACAAGTTGTTTTGAATCCTGAAAAGGAATATTTGATTTTTGAAAGGTTTGAACTATTTAAAAACTCCCAGGGAAATTGTTGAACAAAGACAAAATTAGATAGAAATTTGTGAAAGCAAATATGAAATGAATTGAAACCAATTAACTGGAAATTGAATCGAGATATATTATATCGAGCAGAGCCAGATTTTGAATTGCGAGACAGGAATCTGAAATAGTGTTGGTTGGAATTGATGATGGATGATGATTGAGTTAAGAATGAGATTTGACTGGGACGCGTGAACGAATTGGTTTGAGCAATTTTGTTTGGGGAATGCAGTTGTATATGCTGACAGAGCAGCAGACGGAGGGATATAATGATATGCCCGACAAAAAGGTACACGTTTACTTTATATGGGTTTGGTGATTTATGAGCCTATTTAGCAAGCCGCTTGGCTGTTTCATTTTCTTTTGAATTGGAAAAGGCCCAGAGAGGCGAGTTGGAGTTGTACCGATTGAGCCGTATAGAGGAGGTGCTTGCGAAATTTTTCAGAAATTTAGGGTGTTAGGAAATTTTTGGGACTTTTGAAAATTTTCGTTAGTAAGAATAAGTTAATATTTTAATTAAAATAAATTCGATTTGAAAATTTATGAGTTTATAACGTTCTTTCTTACCTTAGCAATTTCGAGGACGAAATTATTTTAAGGGGGGAAGAATGTAACGACCCGTGTTTTTCGACCATTTGAATATGAATATTTAAATTAGTTTTAAATATTATATTGGAATATTAATGAAATTTAATATTGAATTCGTTATTTAAAACGAAGTTGAACATTATATATTTAGATATAATATAATTCGAGCTTGGAAATGGCGTGCAGTTCGTAATATTTGGTTTTGAACTTCAACTGAGAATACAGGATTCGATATAAGTCGGATTTCTGTGAAACAAGACACGTTGGGACCGTATTGATGATAATTTTCATATGAAAGAGAAAAATCCAAATTTCGTGTTGTAATTTGATAGTTATGGCCAAATCAAATTTTGAAATAGTCGCTATGGAAAATCATTATTAAATTATAGGCCTTTAAAATGGCCGTTTTGCAAACGAACTCAGATTTCGACGAAATCAGTTTCATTAGAACCGTATCGCTAAATTATTGTACGGTGGTGAATTGCGTGGAAAACCGATATCGTATGTGACCACGGTAGCTATAAACGCTCGTTCATTTTCTATAGCGTGTATTTAAATAAATAAAAGGATATTTGAGTGTAACTTGAGAAGACGATCGAATTAGGCCACGAAACCAGTTCCGTTGAGTTCATATCGTCGATTAGAGTCAGAATAAGTATATAGTTTGTTATTTTTAGAGACCGGAAAATTTGGTGTTAAAAGGGGTATAGCGGTTCGGGGTAAAAACAGCCTATCGGGCAAACAGTCTCAGAATGCGACGAAACTAGTGTCGTTGGGTTCGTATGGAAAAGTTATTGTCAGACTTCGCAGTTTCGGGATGATTTGATTTATCTGATGACCGTGGAAAAATTAAACGTGTGTTCATTTCTGATTTCATAAAGGAAATTTTTTCATATGACCTCGGATTTCGACGAAACTTGTCCCTTTGGGTTCGGAATACCTTTGTACACTAAGATTAGTTTTTCTATCAGTAGACCGAAATCGTTGTGGTGGTTTCTGCGTGTTACTTCGCGACGAAGTTTCACATTATAATTTAATATTCCCCACAAAGTCCTACCTGTTCTTTTTCAGTCACACCTGCTTTCGTGTGTCCAATCCCTTACAAGACCGTGCCGACCAAGGCTTGCCTTTTTCGAAAATCCCATTCCCCAATGCAACAGGTACCTATAATACACAACAGCCCTACTACCTAATCCTTGGCACGCAAGGAACTAGAGATTTATAAATACGCGCATACACTTCAGTGGCCAGAAAGCCATCCCATTTTCACCACTATTCCTCTTAATCCACGGCCTTAAACCCAACACTTTCTTCGACAAAATCGTTCAACCCATTGAGATCCGAAAGCTGAATGGTGGGGATGGAATATTATGAGTTGTCGTGACCAGGAATCTCGCTCAAAATTGCCGGCGTTCGAAGGAGGATCACTGGCTAAAGGAGCGTTGAGTTCTGGCACCCTACAGGCGTGGGTTCTGGTATCAAAAAGGGACGGAACCTTTCCATTTTGCATACGATGGCTTCCAGTACAACGAAGGACGGGTCTGCTTTGGGGTAGTTCGGTGTTTCGAGTATGACGGATTTCAGGTGGTGGTTAAGTATCCTAAGGCACGTTCAAGTGTGGTGTCGGATGAGACTCCGGTGATGGGTGTAAGGCGCAGCAGTGGGGGACCTTGGGGGAGCGTACGTTGTTATGGAGGAAGTGGTTTGATGGTTTTACCAAAACGTTCCTCTTGGTTTGGAAATGAAGGGTAGTACTAAGAAGAAAGGGACGGGCCTTGTTGTTTTAGTGAGGTGCTGTAAGTGATACGGGTTTTAAGAGAGAAAAGGGAAAGGCTGAACGAATTGGGTCCTAGTACCGTGACTTCAAAGAAGAATAGAAACAAGGATAATCGTTCTCGAAGAAGCGATTGTTGGTCGTTTTGTTTAAATTCAATGTCAAAGTGCGAACTGGAACCCAACATTGGCAGAGTGGGACATCATTTTGAAAGATGGAGCAATTCGGTTATTCAGAAAAAAACGGAAAGGGCTTGGTACCAGATCTGAAACCGTAACTTAGCTTTCTTTAGTTAGGTAATTAAAGACCTATCAGTATGATTAACCAATTTAAATCATATTAAAGTCTATTTAACTATCCCTGTGTTAAATGCCTGACAGGATAGAAACCGAAAGTTGAATAAAGGGAGCGAAGTAAATGAGTTATTGTGGAGCAAAGTGAATACCGTGAATATTGGATCAGTAAAGGAAAGGGGTACGTAAGAGGGTTGAGGACAAAGTCATACAAAGAAAGACCTAAGTAGGCGGCCCGTTAATTCTAAAAAAATTGGACGGACAAGGTTGCACTAGAACCATCATACCGAGTACTACGCTGTGGAAAATATTGGGACGACTTTGGAATCAACTAATATTTTTCGGTTAAATTAAACACTTGTTTAATTTAACTGAAGCGCATTGTTTTATCAACAATGGAATCAGGTGAGTTAAACTCACTCAGTTACCCTTTTTATATTTTATATAAATGGGGTATTTTTATTTTGTGTGCTTTGCTTGCCAATGGTTGACTATTTGCTAGTTATACAATTGTTTGTTGATTTAACTGATGAAATTAAACTGTGTTTAATTTCAGTGAAATACCAAATCGTTATTTTTAACGATTGGTTCCAATAAAGGTGACTCACCTTGGTCGGTCATGTTTATTTATAAACATGTTTAAATGGTTGAATTGTTTGAATTGCTTATGGTTGATGTTAAATGGTCGTTATTTAATTTATCAGTTAAACAAAACTGAACCGTCTGATTTGAGAAAAACCATTTGAATACAGGGAAGAACAGGTTGGAGGGATCCAACCGGATCCCTCAAATGTATTTTTATTTTCATATTCTCATATATGAACTGATCTGTTTGTGTGATTGATTTGATGGTTGATTATTGAATGTTCAACATCTGTTAGTTTAAAACCAATGGGTGATATTGGTTGGGTATTTGGCAGCGTATGGCCAATAAAATCAATCATTTTATAGATACTGATTCACCGTCAGGTGAGTCAATAGAGGTAAAGTTATAAAATGCATTTTTATAACTGGAGATAGATTTTTGAACAGATTATTTTGAATAAAAGTTATTCAAGAGAAACAAATAAATATTTTATTTATGTAAGACTTTAAATTATTTTTAATTGATTTTATAAACCAAGTTCCGATGTAAATCAGATTGATAAGTACGAGATAGGAAATAAAATCGCATAGTTAGAATTGGATAATCGTTTTGTTAAGAAAACCATTAATGGGATTTATTTAAATTAATTATATAATTAATTGATTTAAAGTGAGAATTTATTTGGAATGGGCTAACGAGATAATCAAGTTGAGTGAATTAAATTGACCATTTTGAATTTGAATTGATTATCGAATTAATGTGTTTTTGGATTAAATATCGTTTAAATGTAGATATGGTTTTGAAAAGGTTTAAGATAAACCAGGATTTATAAATGAGTGTCAAGGTGTAAATCGTTAATAGTGAATTAACATTATTTGAAAATGAGATCAAGTAAAAAGGGAAATTTGAAATAAGATTTCAAAGGTGGGAAATGGTCGAACAGATTTGAAAGAAGATTGGAAATAAATGAATCTGGTTAAAGAGGTGGGTTATAGGGTTGTATAACTAAACCCAAGTTATAATGGAATGTATTTAGAGACTGAAATGGGAATATTGATTACAACTTATATTCATCTGAGGATAAGAACGTTGTTTGATCAAGGTCTGAGAGGTAATTAAAATACCCCAACTTGAACGACATAGGGATTATCTGAAGATGATATTAGTTAGCGATCGTAAAAGAGGTTCATGATAATACAACGAATGTTTTGAAAGGGGAATGGAGTGGAAATTGTATATGGTTATAAAGTATTTTGCTAAGTATTATAACGTAATGGTTCTGAGGACATTAGTATATAAAATCATAATTATTCGGCTAAGTTGCCATTTCGTACGACTGCTAGCGTAATTCGCAGGGCTGCAGATAGCCTACGGCGGTCGGATGTTTCCTGAGGGAATCAGGCGTAACCATTGTGATCGCTGTGATCTAGAGTCAAGCGAATGGAGTTAAAACGAATGTTAATTAATCAATTAGAGTTATTCAAATATCGTATTTTTGAATATTAAAAGAATTGGAAGTTTCAATTTAACAAAAAGGAAATTAGTTTGTCAAAGGCCAAATGATCCTAAATACTGAATCAGTGAACTCATTGGAGTGTCATGTTTGAAACACTGTATATTTTGACAGTTAAAACACCGACTATCAAATCTGACCAATACGATTGTTGGTATGGAAAGAACGGGATCGAATTTATATTCGAAAACCATTCTGACCAACAAATACGTGAAGAGATCAGAAGATGATCGAGATGGAGCATTGAAGACCGTGGGTTTTCATAAACGGAAGAACCACCAATTTTCTCTGCCTGGCAAGCAGAGATAAGCTGTGATTCTGTCGTGGTTGGAATCAACGGGTTGCAAGGACTTCTCGCTACTGATCCATGGGGTGATTCCTATATGGATGCGGTAGGAGAGTGCCTTCGGTTCATCCTGTTTCCTGGATGACGTGTATGGACGAATGTCTGACAGAGTATTTCCAAAGGGTCACGTACGTTGATTTCTTCAAACGTGCGATAGTTGTTGGCGGGGAATCGCCGTTCTCTTAGCTTCCAGCTAGAGTATTTTTGTGGACGTCAATTAGTGATATCTGACGGATCTGACGATGTGGCATTCAAAGTGAATGGTGACCAGATGTTCAAAGATAAATTCTGGCCTCAAGCCTCATCAACCGGGAAAATGACAAAAATCGGGCAGGCAGCATGGCTATGTGGGTCGCTCCCATTAGGGTGTATAATCACCTATCTAGAGAAAATCCTATTTGTTTCTTAATCTATGTTTCGATGCTATCCCTTTTCGGGAGACGGTTGCTGATCCCAACCGTCGGTGATATACATTCGATACACTCAAGCGAAATGAGTGGTCGGTCATGTGAGGGCCGGATTGCAAGAAGTTCTTGTTGAACCCAATGTATTCGTCTCTAGAGATACACTATCGGCAGGTGGTCCCATACCTTGTCAAGTTTGGAATCCAATCTCCAATAAGCGCCTGCGGTTTTGATTGTATACTATATATGTGGAGCGTGAGATGCAAGCGTTCCACTAGATTGCTATTTACTTGTATCTAGACATTATTATAATATCAGAAAAAGATATTGGTTTCAAAACTGTTTTGGGTTATCGTATGGTAAAAACCGTTCGTGTTTATGTGCGGATTTGGTCTTACGATTATCCTTTTCTTTGAAAAGGTTTTGAACTTTAAAATCATGATTGGATGATTTACCTTATTACTGTGCGAGTTTATCTCACTCTGGTTCACCAGACTGACCCGGTGTTTTGTAAATGCTCGGGTTAGACCGGGTTGTACAGGTTCAGGTTATCGACTGCTATGAAGAGACGAGCTGGAAGAGTCCAGACGTACGATATTACTACTATTCCGCTGTGTGTTGTATATGGAAACATGCTATTATAACTGTCCCATGGTATGATGTACTCTGATACTGTAAGTATTTTAAAGCTTTCAATAAAGATTATTTCTGTATTATATTTTGTTCCGCTGCGATGTGAGACTCTGTGTGGTGTTTCTTCTTCTTCTATTCTAATATTTCTATCTTATCTATTCTCACCCTCTAACTTCTTTCTATTAATGATCTGGAATGTTCGATGTCTGAATAGTCAACATGGTAGTTTGATGTTGATTTTCGGAGTCGAAAATCCCGGTTCGTTACAGATTCCTCAACATTTATTTTACTGTTTTTCATATATATTGTGATATATGATGTGATATACAATCTGTTGTTGATTGTGTGTGTTTGGGTGATACTGAGCAGTGGTATATGGTATTTGAAACACCATAAGAAATACTGGAATATAAAAAGGGGAATTTCAAAGTATATTCTGAAAATAAATTATTTATATAAAGTCAATGGATTTTATATATAAAAGGAAAAAGGATTTTATATAAGGAAATAATTATAAAATCAAAAGAAGGTTGTAAAGGAAATATATTTGTAAAACAAATATAAAGGAAATTATTTGTAAAACAAATATAAAAGAAAAGATTTGTAAAACAAATGTGAAAAAGAAATATTTATTTGTTAAATAAATAGAATTTATAATGGAATTTATTTAAGAAATAAATAGGGTTGAAAAGGAAATATTTATTTGTTAAACAAATAAAATAGAAAGAGAAATATTTGTAAACCATTTATAAGTAGAAAATAAATAGAATAAAGGATTATTTATTTAGAAAATAAATAGAGTAAAGGATTATTTATTTAGAAAATAAATAGAACAAAGGAATATTTATTGGCAGAATAAATAGAGGAGTTAATCGAATCGAGTTAATCGAAATGAGTTAATCGAACATAGTTAATCAGAATGGAGTTAAACAAAAATTTGAAACTGACTAGAGATTAATAAGTTAAATGGTTTCCTAAGTATCGATCTGATGTTGGTTTCGGCCTTCAGGGTTTATACTTAGGAAGTTTTTCTCTTGTTAGTTTATAGTTAGAGTCTGATAGAGGTGGAAGAATAGTGATTCGTAATTAAGCCATAGAAATGTTTTCCAGTGTTAATAACATATATTTTCTAAACATAGAGATGAGGAAATATATATATATATATATATATATGTTTGATGATTGGATCGATAATTCCATTTGGAAATAAGATCGTTGTGTGTACACAGACATGTTTTCATTTGATAGTTACATCTCAAACTATCAATGTTTTAACCATTTTAACGTTGTTAATATGGAGAGACCGGTTGGATTATTATCCAAAGAACCACTCCCTATTGGCATAAGCGTTGCGAATCAAGTATGCTGAATATATTGAAGACGGAGTAAAGTGCAAGGGCTATTATATAAATCTTAGATAACAATTGCCTAAGATGGATGTACTGAATAGTGCCTTCGGTTTGTCCAGCCCAGGACAACTTGTATGGACGAATGTCTGACAGAGTATATTTAATAGATCATGTAAGTTGATCTCTTCAAACATATTTACGTTTGGTGGTGAAGGAATTCGTTTCTCTTAGCTGTATACCCGTGGTATTTTTGGGGAAATCAATTTGTGATTTGGCGGGTATGACGATGTGACATTCAAAGTGAATAAATGTGTGTTCTGCCAGAGATAAGCGTAGCTTCTAGCCTCGCATCCGGTAAATGACAAAAATCGGGCAGGCAGCATGGCTATGTAGGTCGCACCTATTAGGGTGTATAATCACCTGATCTAGAGTTTCATTTACTTCTAAAAATCTATTGTTGATGCTGTCCCATTCGGGAAACGTTTGCTGATCCCATCTGTTGGTGATATACATTCGATACACTCAGCGAAATGAGTGGTCGGCCATGTGTGGTCGGGTTGCAAAATGTTCTTGTTGAACCCAGTGTATTCCTCTTTAGAGGTACACTAGCGAAAGGTGGTTCCATACCTTGTCATAGTTGACCCAATACATGCTTACGGTTTTGATTATATACTATATATGTAGAACGTGAGATGAAAGAATTTCTTCTAGATGGTTAATATATTGTGGTTGATAGACATTATTATAATATCAATGAGTTTTGATATAAAGATATTTTGGATTCTCATAAGGGACAAACCCATTCTGTTATACGGCGTGGTCTTATAAGATATCGTTTACTTGTTCTCAAACTGTTGTAAACTGTTTTACTCATACCAGTCCCATGACTGACCCGGAGTTTATTTTGTTTTGTTTTCCCTAAACTCTTAGGTGCCCAATTTTATATGGCAGTCAAGTAGTCGAGATTTACAGATACTTGAAGAGCTGGAGCAGGAGGCTTCAGAATTATATAGCTATGGTTATTTTCCGTTGTGTTGTAAGTGCTGTACTTTGGAAATTGTATGTATATTCAAGTATAGATTTATATACAAAGTTATGTTATATATTATATGTTATTCGTTCCGCTTTGATGTTCGTGTTACTCTGATGTTGTGTTCTTCTTCTTCTTCTTCTATTCTAAGTTTCTATCTTATCTATTCTCACCCTCTAATTTCTTTCATTAACTATAGGTATTTTTCGATGTTTGGTTAGTCGTCATTGAGTTTATGTCGATATCCAAAGTCAACAAAAACCGGGTCGTTAGATCGACCATTGACTTCAAATTAATGTAAAAGGGAGATCCGACCGTCGGATTTGCCTAAAACCAGAACAGTTGGGTTCGTATCGAAAAGTGCTTTCCAATGATTATAAGAGATTTGAAATCTAATGGTTGGATTTGGAATTACATCCAAATCAATTTTGGAAATGGTCACTATGAATGCAGTTCGTTGGTCGATATTGGAAACCGACTGTAAGGGCCTTAATAAAATTATTGAAAATATGGAAAAATTGTGTAAAATCATAATGAATGATTTGGAAAGCATTTTGGTGAAAAATTCCATATTTAAAAATATAAAAGTTATTTTTTTTAAATGAACTAGTTATTAACTAGAATAATAATCCAATGTTTTCAAATAAATAAATTGAATTTGTAATCGGTTTTTGAAATAACCAAAATTGTCCAACATATGAACCGAAAAGGATTTGAATGGAAATAATCTTTGGAATATTTTGATATTGGATTCCATGATTATATGGATATTGTTGAGGAATTTGGAAGATACAGATATCGTTATTCCCAATACGATATCCGTTAGTTTCAGAATTTATATTGAATATAAGCCGATATAATTTCTATTTAGAACCTTGTATTCAATATCAAATTGGATTTTGGGTCTGTCGTGAATGGTGTCTTAATAACACTTTTCTTAAACCCGGTTGAGAAAATAATAAATCTTTTAATTAAGATTTAGAGAAGTTTACCAATTAATTGATATTTAATTGGAATTGAATTAAAATTGGACTTTCGGGTTTATCGTGAACGGTGTTTTAAATAACATTTATTCTTTAACCCAATTAACAGTGAAAAGATGATTTGGAATTTATAAATCTTTTTATTAAGATTTAATGGACATTTTCCAAAGTACAGTTTTAAAATTTAATATATTAAATTGGAATTGAATGGAATTCGATTCGGTAATAATCAGGATGAGCTTCTGTCAAGGAAGACCGTTAGTATATATAGAATTTAAAAGGCTTTGTCGTTATTCCATTTATATTATTAGCCTGATAAGGGAATTTATATTGATTATACACTATTATGATTTCCGGTTAGATTCCATTTTGATGGAAGATGATTTTGGGTTTATCGTGAACGTTGTTTTAAATGACATTCGTTCTTTAACCCAGTTAAAAAGACAGGATTTATTTCCTAAATTTGAATAATCATTAAATAATGATTTTTAGGAGATTAAAACTAAGTGGAGTTTTAATGAATCTTTAATTAGATTGAAAAGTTAACGTGGTAATTAAATTCGCCAAATTTGAGAAATGTTTCGAGATAGAGTACCACCAGTTTTACTCTACGCGATAGTTTAATCTTTAATTAGATTTGAACGTGAAATGGTAATTAAATTTACTGATAAGACCAAGGGTGTTAGATATGGAGTACTACCGGTTTTGCTCCATGGGATGAATAGGTTGGGAATGGGATAATAAAATAAATGGTTATTTCGATAAGGCTCGATAATCCCGACTAGTTAATGAAATCTTTTGAAATTGCTATCCAAAAGATGATTAAAGAATAAATTTATAAGAACTTATCTTTGATAAAATTAATAGGAATATTTCCCTTAAGATGTGAATATTTGAATAAAAATATATTCTGAATTGGAATAAGGCGCATGATGTGTTTTTATAGCACTTGATTATAAGATACGCGAGTTATTCGAAAAGATCGGGCTTAACCCATTCTGAATAACTGATACGACGACTAAATGTCGATGATATGAAGACGGTGGTTGTAGACCGGAGATCTTCACATCGTTTGGATGATTACTGATGTCTTGATTGGGATGTACACCCAAGACAAGGTAATAAGTGGTGATCGTCCAGGTGTACTTGGAGGTTGACCGGATATTTGAGGGCCTCTCTCCTGTATTGGACATATGGAATGAGAAATAAGGTGCCTTCGATTTCGTTCATACCTATAATGGACTTGCAAGTGGATAATGTGTCTGACATTGTATTCCTTTATACTGCATTCATTGATCTCTGCTTAATATATATCTGTTTGGTGGCGAAGAATTTATTCTCTTGCTTAACACCCTTCTCTGAGATGTACGAGCTTAGAGGCTATATATTGGTAGAAATCAGTGGTACAGTATAGACTGACAGTGTGGCATGATGAGTTGCACGGATCAAGGCTTTTGTTGAAAAGCAGAGTCTTGTGGTTGATGATCAAAGCACAGCTTTAAGTAGCACAATATTGTGTGTGTAGCGTTAATTCGCGAGCTTCACACCCCAGTATGAACCAGAAACGGGATGAGGAACGTATGGGATTGGACATATGTTAGTCTGCTGTTTACTTATGTGGATGTTGGAAAAACTTTATGACAGAAAGCGAGGTACCACGGAATTCGGGCCGATTGAAAGGCTCGGATATGATTTGATTCCCTAGTGGCTCTTTATTGGTCAACTAGGTTGACCATTTTGGAGGTTCGATAGAACCGGCTAACATGCAGTTTATGGTATAACTAATCATCGATGGATGACCGGCCATCAGCTAACCTAGGGTTCACTGCGGGGGATCCTAAGGCATTGCTAGTGTGTCTCGAATCGGTAAGGACGATCGCTTGCCTTGGTTCATAGATGGAAACCCAATTTCCAATACGTGATTTTACGGTTTTGGTTGTAGACCTATGTGGCGACGTAATATTATGGTACCTACGCCGCTTGTGATTAATACATTTATATTTGAAGTGATTTCTACACTTATAGTAATAATAAAAGATGAAATTTTGCGTATCAAGCATATTTGGCTATTATAAGGAAAAACTCTATCCTCGACTGCGTTCACTGTGTGATGGGACCTGAGTCTTATAATAGCTTCATTTTTTGTTTAGCACTGCGCTGTTTGTTTTATGCACTGGTATTCATGGGGGATAAACCCGTTTCGTGTTATACAGCGTGGTCCCATGATTTTCCTAACTTTAAAATAAAAGGTAATAACTATTTTTAGTTCTCACACCAGTCCTATGACTGACACGGAGTTTATTGTTTTAACCTAAACTCTGGGTGCCCATATTTTCCACACGGCCGGTCAGTAGTTTTGGTTTTGCAGATTTCTTTTCACAAGATCCAGGATTTACGGCTGGAGCTATATTCGGAAAGCTTTGTATTCTTATATCTCTTTCAATTGTGCTAGTATGATTTCCCGCTGCTTTGTAATTTATTAAATCTCTGATATTATTTTTCCATTGTAATTTATTATCTGATATTTTTGTACTCTCATGTAAATTGTTGTAATAGCAATGAAATGCTCTATTGTTTGTGTTCTGATGCATCGTGTTCACAAAGCAATCCAGGCTTTCTCATAAGCGGAAGTTTGGGTCATCTCAGTATGGTATCAGAGCTTTGGTTTATCAAAGCTCGAGAATAAGACACGTTAGAACCAAACAAAAGAATTCATCAGAGATAGGATTAGTAACGTCCTATGATAATAACTCATTAGAGATAGGATCAGTATTATCCTAGAATGAGTTTGTAGAGTATTGTTTATTAAAAACAAACTGATTTTGAAAAATTATACCTTATTCTACATATTTAGGTATTTTATTTTATATTGATTTGGACTATCGGGTATTAGAAGATTTTGCATATATGTCTGATCCACGTGTATTCCAAGTCTCAAATATACTAGATAGATATAGAATCACACTCTAGTCTCCTGGAGATGATTCTGATGATTGCTGCAGCATCATCAGCAATTATATTTGAGTTTCGAAAGTGGGATATCTATATATTTCCAATTGACTGGATTTGTGTATTCCAAGTCTCAAATATACTTGATAGATATAGAATCACACTCTAGTCGCCTGGAGATGATTCTGATGATTGCTGCAGCATCATCAACAATTATATTCGAGTTTCAAAAGTGGGATATTTATATATTTCCAATTGATTGGTGTGAGAACCAAAACTTAGAGTTTATTGTTTGTGATTTCGCACTGAAAATATGATTTTTGAGTATAAAAGAGCTATATATTTGAAAAGCTAGCCAATTAATCGATTGCTGGTTGTATTGTATGATTATTAATTTAACTAATAAAATTATTGGAATGATAATTAATTTAACCAATATGAGAATGAATGAATGAAAGTAAAGCCAAATCGAGTCAAATATTGAATTAAAATTGAAAACTGATTGGATTTGCATACATAGACATGTATATATACATGTTGAGAAGGTTATGGATTTGCGATTGAGTAGAGAATATATTGCATGCCGGACAAACAGGTGCAACTTAATGAGTTGGTTGCACAATTTTATTATTATATAAACTATTGTGAATGCAATTGGATGCGCTGTGATGGTTGTTCTATGTGAGATTATAAACCAAGCTATATGATAACAACAAATCACTTATAAACTGCACCGCAGGGCATACTACATGAAGACAGCATATCATATTGTATATATGCATTAAGCGCTTATATGATGAGGTTTGGATTTCCGTATGGGCGAGATACTTGTATGGAGAGGATTGAATTACAGGTTGAACAGAAGACTGATTATGGACATAATTAAGGGATACATGTAATGGTGCTAGGGGCAGGATTTCACAAAAACCCTACACAGGTTTAGAGATGACAATAATTCACGTCTCTCTTGTTGTTAATTAAGGCACATGAATTATTTATTTTCCAACACTGGGCAAGGTTGTGAGATTTTGATCTTTACACGTCACCCTTGGGCATAGATAGGTCATAGAAACATGTGCATGCTTTTTCTTGATTTATTGGGTGCCTAATACAGCACAATAAATTTTTAAAGTCAACCCGTATAAAGGAGGTTATGGCGAATTTTTTTGAAAATTTAAGGTGTTGGCCAAATTTTTGAGAAATTAGAAAATTCTTAAAAACGGAAAAGTTAAAGAATGAAAGCTAGAATGAAATTTGAGTTGGTTAGTTAAATAACTTTCAGCTCTGTTCCTTTTCGAGGACGAAAAGATATTAAGTGGGGGAGACTATAACAACCCGGAATTTCTAAACTAATTTAATTTTTTTATTTTAGCTACTTTAATGTATTTTGAATATTTAAAATGGTTTATTTTAAAAAATAATGAGTAAAAAGTTATTTAAATCAAAGTTAGAAAGTACATATTTAATTATAAAATGAGCCTGAAATGGCTCGGTAGTTTGAAAATTCGATTTTTAATTTCAAATGAAGGTACGTAATTCAAAATAAATCAGATTTCAATAAAACCATAAACATCTGAATCTGTTTAACAATATCTTTCTAACGGATGTGAAAAATTCAGATTTCATGATATAAATTAAAAATTATGTCCAGTTTAAAATTTAAAATAGTCGCTATGGAATTTATGTATATTTTAATATAATATATAACCCTTAAAAATAGTAATTTTGCAAACGACCTCCATTTTCGATGAAACAACTTTTGTTGGATCCAGAATGTCAAATTATTGTTAGGTTTAAAATTTCATAATTTTTGGAATTAATACATGAGTGTGGTGAATTTAAATGCCTGTTCGGTTTAAATTGTGAATTTAATCGAATAGGAAAATGGTCATTTTTCAAACGGTCTCCAAATTTGACGAAATTAGTTTTGTTAGGATCGTATCGTCAAAACATAGCTTAATGTAATTTTTCTGTAATTTTGGGAGTCAGTATGTGTCCTCGGTAAATTAAAATGTACGTTTAAAATTCAATATATTGATTTATATTTTAATTTAAAGAAAAACTAATCGAAACAGTAGAATTGGCTTACAAAACATATCCCGTTGTGTCCGCATGGGGTTATTTAGCTTGGAATGACAGTCGTTGGGTTTGATTTGGAGTTCGAACGAAAATTTCCCTTTTTAAAAGAAAATTTGAATTAAAAATTATTAAATATTACTATAAATGCTCCATTTCAACCAAACCCTAACCCTCAAAATAACGCACCGCCCTCTCTCGTTTAACGGCTGAATAAGTCGGATTTTCTTTCCTCAATCCTTTCCGATCTAAACAATTTCGATTAAAATTTTTAAAATGAAAATCAAAGCGCCTTCTACGATCTTCAAACCCATACTGGTGTGATCGATTATCATGCTGAAATTTATGGGAATTCACGTCTTAAAGGTCGCGAGTTTGAATGCTATTTCGCGGCGCAAGGAGCCGTCGAGCTTTAAGGGGTTCACGGCGTTGAACGGTGGCGTGGAGGGCTTTCGCATGGTGGTGGGCGATCTGATTCCGGTGGTGTATGGTTGTGGGTATTGATGGCTAAAGGAGTCGTGCGTGGGTTCAAAATCACCAGGGAGAGCACAATGAAGAAGAAACGATTTTGAACAGGCCTGAAATTCTCCAAGTAAATGATTATCAATTTAACCATGCGATTAATAAATAAATTGTATTTTAATTATCTAAATGTGTAATTAATATTGAAATGTTTGTTTCTTATTTAAACGGCAACGAAATTGGATGATTCAAATTTCGTTGGAATCGTGAAATTGAGCACTTTACAATGGAATTGACTAGAAGTGAAATGGAGCTAATTAGAATTTCCGGCAGATTTTAAACCTGAACAGTACCATAATCGCCAGTTCAAGACTGACGAAGTGGAAATCATTGTGAGAACTCCCTCACTCAAAATATTTTCATTCTGTTTTAATATAATAGGTTGTAAATGGGGCTTAGTAGCTCCTGTCACTACTTTTTTGTACAACCTTGGATGATTTGTATGATATGATTATGTAGTAGAAAATTTGATTGTATTGTGGTATTATTGGATTGATTGATTGTTGTGTATTATGCTAGCCAGTATCAGGAGAGGGATAACACTAGACATTATTCTGGTTCTAATATCGCGCCGTTATAATGCCGAATTTTTCTGAAACTGAAATATATAAAATTTTCATAAAAAGAAATTGAAATCAATATTCATTTACAAGTCGGACGACTTGTTTATGTACACCTATTTATCTGATATGGATTGGGATGATAAATTTTATAAATCGCCTAACTACACAAATAATAATCAGTGTTTGTTGGTTGAAACCCCACATGGGTATTAGGATGATATTTGACATACAGTAATCCCAATTTTTAGTCGTATGCCAATCGATGAGTTGACAGACTGTTATAAACATTATTTATTTATTTTAATGCTTATATAGTTGTAGAATGCACTTTGAGTGTTGTTTGAATTTTTAATGATTGTTTATCATCATTATTGAATACACGCAATGTATGAAATCCATATAACCCAAATTATATGGTAATTGATTGATTCGCATTCCGATTCAGAATATAAATGAATATTTTTAAATAATATTCAGTGAAGAATAAAATTATGATTTTGATGTCCGATTTTGGATGGACACAAAATTATTGAAATGTGAAGCCGAGTTATGTAGTTAAACGCTATTTTAACCCGAACGGGTTTATTAATCGATTTTATTCATTTTATAAAGAATACAAAAGGGAAATGGATTTCAAAATCAGATAATTTGAAATATTATCATTTTAATATTATAATGATATGGAATATTCAATTTTGATTTGAAATTGAAAATGAAGTTGAAATCGTTTTAAAACGAATTTATAAACGATTTATAAAATATATTTAACTGGAAATGGACGAAATATATATTATATATACAGTGGTGTAGCCAAAAAATTCGTTTGGGGGGGAGGGGCGCAAGATGATAATGTTGGGGGTTCGGTAGCCCCCGATTTTTTTTCTCATGTTGACCATTTGATTCGCTGTTTCAGAATTACTGCTTTAGGGGTTCAAGCAATTATTTTTTCAATACCCAATTTTAGAATTTTTGCCAACTTAAGTAATTAAGTTTCAATACCCAATTTTAGAAAAAACATATTTTCGTTATATTTAACCTTGATAGTGCCCTTCGATGTCCAAATTAAGGGAATCAATGTTTTCTTCAAACCTCAACCGCAACTTGTATGGTTTCTTCAGATGGAATCAATGTTTTGCCTGAGAATATTAAGGGGATCAGAGGTGGGGAGAACTCTCTTGTATTCCTAGGTTTCGATTGGAATAGAGAAGACCATTTTGTTGGCTTCGCAAGAGTAGAGGGAACAAGGGGAGGTGATGAGGAGGAGAGAGGAGGTGGAGGGTCTGGAGGTGGTGGAACTGGCGGAGGAAACGACGTTGAAGTGATTGGTTGAGTTGATTGGAAGGGAGTTTGGATGTGGAGAGAGGGAAAATGACGGATGCATCTGCCATTGTTAAATTCAATTTGAAGCTAGGGTTTTTTGTTCTTTTTTACATTAGCAAAATTATGTTTCGTATTTTTTTTTACGTTTTCTCACTTTTGCTGAGAGGGGCACGTGCCCACCCCAGACTAAACGTGGCTCTGCCATTGTATATATATATATATATATGGTTTGAATAGAACGCGCCGGGCTAGTGACAATTCGCGAATTTCGACCATTGACTTCAAATTGATGTAACGGGAGATCCTACCGTCAGAATCTCCTAAATCCAAAACCGTTGGGTTTGTATCGAAAAGAGCTTTCCAATAACTATAAGAGATTTGAAATCTAATGGTTGGATTTGGAATTATGTCCAAATAAATTTTAGAAAAGGTCACTATGAATGTAGTTCGGTGGTTGATATTGGAAATCGACTGTAAGGGCCTTAATAAAATTATAAAAAATATGGAAAAATTGTGTAAAATCATAATAAATGATTTGGAAAGAGTTTGGGTGAAAATTTTCATATTTGAAAAGATAAAAGATATTTTTTCCAAAATGAACTAGTTATTAACTAGAATAATAATCCAATGTTTTCAAATAAATAAATTGGATTTGTAATTGTTTTTGAAATAACCAGAAATTTCCAACTTGTGAACTGGAAAGGATTTGAATTTAAATAAACTTCGAAATATTTCGATATTGGATTCCCTGATTATACGGATATTGTTGAGGAATTTGGAAGATACAGATATCGTTACACCCAATACGATATTCGTTAGTTTCAGAATTTGATATTGAATATAAGTCGATATAATTTCTATTTAGAGCCTTGTATTTAATATCAAATTGGATTTTGGGTTTGTCATGAATGGTGTCTTAAATAACACTGTTCTTAAACCCAATTGAGAAAAGAATAAATCTTTTAATTAAGATTTCGAGAAGTTTTACCAATTAATTTATATTTAATTGGAACCGAGTTAATATTGGATTTTTGGATTTATCGTGAACGGTGTTTTAAATAACATTTGTTCTTTAACCCAATTAACAGTGAAGAGATTATTTGGAATTTATAAATCTTTTTATTAAGATTTAATGGAAAATTCCAAAGTAAAGTTTTCCAATTTAATATACTAAATTGGAATTGAATGGATTGATTCGGTAATAATCGAGATGAGCTTCTGTGAAGGAAGACCGTTATTATATATGGAATTTAAAAGGCTTTGTCACTATTCCATTTATATTATTAGTCTGATACGGGAATTTATATCGATTATACACTGTTATTATTCCCGTGTAGATTACATTTTGTTGGAAGATAATTTTGGATTTACCGTGAACGATGTTTTAAATGGCATTCGCTCTTTAACCCAGTTAAAGACAAGATTTATTTCATAATTTGAATAATCAATAAATAATGATTTTTGGAAGATCAAAACTAAGTGGAGTTTTAATGAATCTTTAATTAGATTGTAAAGTTAATATGGTAATTGAATTTGCCAAATTTGAGAAATGTTTCAAGATGGAGTACCACCAGTTTTACTCCATGCGATAGTTAAATCTTTAATTAGATTTGGACGTGAAATGGTAATTAAATTTATCGATAACACCGAGGGTGTTAGGTATGGAGTACTACCAGTTTTACTCCATGGCACGAATAGGTTGGGATTGGGATAATAAAATAAATGGTTACTTCAGTAAGGCTCGATAATCCCGACTAGTTAATGAAATCTTTTGAAATTGATATCCAAAGGTTGATTAAAGAATAATTTTAAAAGAATTTATCTTTGATAAATTAATGAGAATCTTTCCCTAAAGATGTGAATATTTGAATAAAAGAATATTCTAAATTGGAATGAGGCGTATGATGTGTTTTCATAGCACTTGATTATAAGATACGCGAGTTATTCAGAAAGACCGTGTTTAACCCATTCTGAATAAATGATACGACGACTAAATGTCGATGATATGAAGATGGTGGTTAAAGACCGGAGATCTTCACATCGTTTGGATGATTACCAATGTGTTGATTGGGATGTACACCCAAGACAAGGTAATAAGTGGTGATTGTCCAGACGTACTTGGAGATCGACCGGATTTTTCCAGGGCCTCTCTCTCCTGTATTAGATGTATGGGACGAGGAATAAGGTGCCTTCGGTTCCGTTCAGACCCAGAACGGGCTTGCAAATGGATAGTGTGTCTGACATTGTATTCCTTTATATTGTATTTGTTGATCTCTGCTAAATATATATCTGTTTACTGGCAGAGAATTTATTGTCTTGCTTAGCACCCTTCTTGAGACGTACGAGCTTAGAGGTTATATATTGGTGGAAATCAGTGGTATGGTATGGATTGACAGTGGGACATGCTAAGTTGCATGGATCAAGGCTTTTGTTGAATAGCAGAGTCTTATGGTTAATGATCAAAGCACAACTTTAAGTAGCACAACTTTGTGTAGAATTAATTCGTGAGCTTCACACCCTGGTATGAACCAGAAACAGGATGAGGAACGTATGGAAATGGACATATGTTAGTCTCTAGCTACGAGTAACGTCACAGTATGGAGCCTAAACTGTTTACTTATGTAGATGTTGGAAAAAAATTATGACGGAAAGCGAGGTACCTTGGAATTCGGGCCTATTGAAAGGCTCAGATATGATTTGAGGCCCTAGTGGCTCTTTATTGGTCGACTGGGCTGACCATTTTGCAGGTTCGATAGAACCGGCTAACATATAGTTTATGGTATAACTAATCATCGACGGATGACCGGCCATGCGACTAACCTAGTGTTCACTGCGGGGGATCCTAAGCAATTGTTAGTGTGTCTCAAATCAGTAGGGACGATTTCTTGCCTTGGTTCATAGATGGAAACCCAATTTCCAATACACAATTTTATGGTTTTAGTTGTAGACCTATGTGGCGACAAAATATTATGGTACCTACACCGCCTATGATTGATACATTTATATTTAAGTGATTTCTACACTTATATAATAATAAAAGATGAAATTTCGCGTATCAAGCATATTTGGCTATTATAAGGAAAAACTCTATCCTCAACTGCGTTCATTGTGTGATGGGACCTGAGTCTTATAATAGCCTTATTTTTCTGTTTAGCATTGCGCTGTTTGTTTTATGCACTGGTATTCATGGGGGATAAACCCGTTCCATGTTATATAGCGTGGTCCCGTGATTTACCTAACTTTAAAATAAAATCTAATAACTGTTTTTAGTTCTAACACCAGTCCCGTGACTGACTCGAAGTTTATTGTTTTAACCTAAACCTGGGTGCCCATATTTTCCACACGGGCAGTCAGTAGTTTTGGTTTTGCGGATTTCTTTTCATAGGATCCTGGATTTACGGCTGGAACAATATTCAGAAAGCTTTGTATCCGTATATCTCTTTCAGTTGTGCTAGTATGATTTTCCGCTGCTTTGTAAATTATTAAATCTCTGATATTATTTTTCCACTGTAATTCATTATATGATATTTTTGTACTCTCATGTAAATTGTTGTAATCGCAATGAAATGTTCTATTGTTTGTGTTCAGATGCATTGTTCTCAAAGAAATCCAGGCTTTCCCGTATGGTGGAAGTTTGGGTCGTCTCAAGATGAATTCAAATTTTGACAATTTTGATAAAATTCAAATTTTACTAGATTTGACTCAAACTGACTTTTTTGGAAAATTTAATATTTTGGTAGATTTGGAATGTCAAAATATTTACTACTTAAATTTTATTATTTAATTCTTTTATAAACTTACATAAATTTAATTCACGCAAGTTGAATCCATTAACAGTTTCATTCATATTTCACAGTAGTCGAATTTAATTGTTCAACGTTACTTATTATTGTTTATTTACAAAAGTCTATTTAATTGATTCAATTCGAAATAAATTGAAGTTTTAAATTTTAAAATTTTAAACCCAAATCAAAATTACTAATTTCAAACCTATTAAAAATTCAGGTTATTACACTCCCCATAATTAAGAAGTATTACATGGCTATTGGGTATGAGTTCGGTAATCCCTACATAGGTCCGCTTCCTCTAGGTAGTAAGTTATTGGGGGGTGAGAGTTTGCCTTGTGATTAGGTATTAAGCGATAGCTTAGGAGGTACCATGGGTCTGTCTATCCTATGGGAAATACTAAGTGTTTAGGGGATTATCTAATAAGGTCGGCTAGATAGTAACATGGGGGTCCGCCACGAGGGTCTTAAATGGTGTCATGCTCCTTCCTAAACCTGATATTAAGTCGCTGATTACTATCTCTTGCCTTATTTATGTATTTTCATGATTGAAGGAAGCCTTAAATTAGTAGGATTTCGTAGCTAGTGTCATATAATTTATATTAGTGCAGAGTAAACCACCGAGTAAGATATTAAGTGATCGACAGGTTCGCCCTGGCTCTTAATTGATCGAAAGGATCCACTGTTATCTTATATTGATAGTGAGGTCGTAAGTGGCTATACAGAAATAATTAACCTCCTTATGGAATAGCGAATAGTTGGGAGCCCACCTCTTAGTCTTTGGTAAATAGTTGAATGGTGGTTTAAAGGCTTTATACTTATGTGTAAACATTCTATCTCAGTATTGCAATGTCATTACCATTTGGGGATGCTACCTTGGGCATTGGCAGTTTATCGTCATGTGTAAATCTTTGTAAGATTAGGTTAGAATTACTAGCCTTGTTAGACATATGTTTTGTTTATGACCAAACGGGATACATTTGTGTACTATAGACAATGCAATACATTTTCTACTCCCCATTACTTGTTCTTCGGACCCCTTCCTCATAACAATGCTCAGTTTTAGTTTGGGAAAGGAAGGGATTAGCAGGTGTTCGGTTTGGTTTTCGGTTCCTGTTCTCTCATGATCGATATCGATGTGGGGATATGCTTTAAGGTAGTTGCCTTAGTCGGCATTAGTTATCATATTTTGTTTCCGTTGTGAGTTAGTTTTATTTTACTCTGATTATGCTCATGCTCATTATTTGCATGTTCCATATTTATACTTTCCATACTTGGATGAGTTTGAGTTTCGATTTTTTTCGAAATTCGGGATTAGAAATGTGTGGGGTGTTACAAGTAACTTAAAGGATGTTTGAGATTCCCATCCTCTAAGGATTCATGATACTAGATACATATACTACAATACACTATTAAATAGTGTCGATAGTAAATATACGATTGAAAACAACATAAGAGGGATTACATTTTTACTCTTACACCATTTATAAATATTGTAGTCTATAAACTCCACCAAATTGGTGGGCTATCAAGGAGCACCCCGTAGATACAATGCAAATCAAAATTGTAGTGGGCTTGATTAGGATAACATGATAAGGCACTCAAGGCAATACACAAGGTAGGATTCTAGAAATTGCACTCCAGGACCGGTGGTTGCGCATAGCAGCAACTACTGCCCACCTCGAACGATGCTCCCATGATTAAGGATGAACACCAATTAAATCACAAAATAATAGATATGATTCGAAGAAATGTGTCTGACAGGGGAAGCGACCTCACTTAATCACGGTATAACTCCTATTTTAATCATTTTAATTGTAACCTAAAATTCAAGGCTATCCATCATCATTCCCTTACTTCATTCCAGTAGCGTTCGCCAAATCCATCCTACTTCGCTTTAGATTCTCCATCACATATATAGTTGTAAAGTGGTTGTTGATATTGGCCGAGAGTATGCCAATATCTGTCTCTGGTCTCTTTAACAAGCAAACGCTTATTTCACACCATGGTTATTAAACTAAAAATCACATTCAAGTGTCATATATCAATTCAACTTCAAGCACTGATTTCTTAATAATCGTTACTTAAACAATTAAGTATTGGATCTAGTTCAAATTTCAATTTCATATCATCGAACGGTTCATTATCAAATTGAAATTTCTATTTTAGATTTCCACTTTACAAGTATCATTATTGGTTGAAATCGTTATCGTAAAGAAACTAAGATGTGGCTCGTGCTTCGCACAAGAGCTGATGATAACACATTGATTTTATCAGCCAGTTTTGTAACTACATTTTTGTGAATTTTGGTCGATGGTGTCCAGTTATAATTAAATAACTTCAGGCAATACTGTTCATCAACCCTTTTGTAACAACGCAGATTTTGGAACCAATTTTAAATTTTATTTTTAATTGATCTAATGGATTTTAAGAATTTAAAATGATTTATTTTGAGAATTAACGATTTAAAATTTATTTAAATCGAAGTTAGAATCTATAAATTTAAAATTTAATTAAAACAAATTTGAAATGGCATGGTAGTTTGAAAATTCGTTTTTTAATTTCAATTGAATGTACATAATTCAATATAAATCAGAATTTAATGAAACAAGAAACATTGGAATATTTTATCTGTAATTTTCAAATGAATGTAAGAAACTAAGATTTTATTTTATAAATTGAAAGTTATGTCCATATTAAAATTTAAAATAGTCGCTATGGAATTTATATATGTTTTAATATTATATATAGCCCTTAAAAATAGCCATTTTGCAAACGGCCTCCGATTTCGACGTAACCACTTTTGTTGGATCTGGAATGTCAAATTATAGTCAGGCCTAAAATTTCATAATTTCTGGAATTAGTATGTGAGCACAGTAAATTTAAACGTGTTTTCAGTTTTAGTTTGAATTTAATAAACCAGCTAAAAGGGTCATTTTTCAAACGGACTCCAAACTCGACAAAATCATTTTTGTTAGGACCATATCGTCAAAATATAGCTAGATTTCAATTTTCATAATTTTTGGAGCTAGTATGAGGCCCCGGTAAATTAAAATGTACGTTCAAATCCAATGTTGATCGTTATATTGATTTATATTTTAATTTCAATAAAAACTGATCGAAACTGATGGATAGGCTTACGAATTATATTCCATTGTGTCCGAAGCAGGGGTATTTAGTTAGAAATGTCAGTCGTTGGGTTTGATTTGGAGTTTGAAGGTTAAACAAGAAAAAATAGAATTAAATAATAATTACATGGTATAAATACCACGTGGTCAAACCCTAATTCCCGTCTAAATTCCATAGCCGCCACCTAGTTAATCGACGACCAGTTCCCTTCGAATATAATTCGCTCAAAAGTTCAAATCTACTCATTAATTCGCAAAAGATCCAATGTAAATATTGAAGAGGATTTCTGGAGCTTCGATTTTATACGGTCGAGATCGGAAACCGTAGTGTTCCTGCTCGAATTTGTGACTCAAAGTGGTCTTGTTTTCTCACATTTTTAGGACAGTAAGGGTTGCCGAGTTTCACGCTACTCGAGGCAGAGGGAGGAGGCGCAAGGCCTATCGACGACGAGGTGTTAGATCAAGTTCCGGCATAGCATAGGGGCGCAATTTGGAACCCTAAGGATCGTTTTTGGGTTTTGTTGTTTCGCGTTTACCTAGAAGAAATGAGATTGAGGAAGATAAGGTTTGCGGGATTATAAATTTAATTAATAGTTAACTGATGTTAATTATCTACTTAACTATCTACTGTTTAAACCACCGTAGCTTCTTCATACGACATCGGATTGATGAACCGTCAATTGCGTTGGAATCGTGGAAGAGAATACTACATTGTAGAACTAACTGAAAGAAATTTGGAGCTACTTAGGATTTTTGTTCAAATTAAACGTCTCGTTTAATTTGATTAAAACAATCATTATCTAATGATTTGAATACCAATCAAAGTGAGAACTCTATTACTCAAATTATATTTGTACAGTTATTATATCTTTGTATGAATATGTATTGATTGTCTGTGTATGTGGTGTATGCTTTGTGGTTGATGGATGATATATTTTACAGTTATATAATTAATATTATTAAACTGTGAATACAAGCGTTGATGATGGAAACACTTATATTATAATTATTGGTTGATGGATGGTAGCTGATGTGAATGTATTCATGTTGTTTACATAAAATTTGTATCATGAATATGAAATTGGAAATTTATCGAATTTTATTTTATTGGGATATTAAATATATTTTACGTTCATTTAAGTGAAATTGGGCAATTGTCTGGAAATTAGATTTTTAAATCGAAACTGATAAAAAAATGAAGTTATAATTTTAAATAATTGTTGAAATGATTAAAATGGAACTGAAAGAGATTTGAATTAAAAATGATTTATTCTATATTCAGATGAGATTTTGAATGATATATTCAAAATGTGAATTTGGATTTTTTAAATGAATTTTATATTCATTTAAAATGAGAATTGACAAGAAAAATGAAAAATGAGTTTTTTAAAATCTAAACGAATTTAAAAATAAAGTGTTTATAATTTCAAATAGTTACTAAATGGAAATAAAAGATATTTTGGATTGGAATGACTTTTTTTTAATTTAAATGAGATTTTGAATAGGAATTTTAAAATATTACATTTTGATGAATATTATTATTTTAAACATTATAATATTATGGATAATTCAATTTTATTTAAAATTGAACTGAAAACGATAATCGCTTTCAAAAGAGATTTATAAACGATTTATAAAATATGTCTTTAAATAGAAATCGATGATATATATATATATATATATTATATATATATATTAAATGGCTTGAATAGAACGCGCCGCGCAGCGACCGTTCGCGAAGTTCAACCATTGACTTCAAATTGATGTAACGGGAGATCTGACCGTCGGAATCTCCTAAAACTGGAACCGTTGGATTCGTATCAAAGAGATATTTCCAATGAATATAAGAGATTTAGAATTGAATGGTTAGATTTTAAAATATGTCCAAATAAATTTCAGAAAAGGTCGCTATGAATGCAGTTTGGTGATCGATATTGGAAACCGACTGTAAGGGCCTTTGTAAAATTATGAAAAATAAGGAAAAATTATGTAAAATCATAATAAATGATTTGGAATGATTTTGGATGAAAAATTCCATGTCTGAAAAGATAAAAATATGTTTTTATCGAAATGAACTAGTTAATGTAGTGACCCGGATATTTGACGGGGTAATAATTAACTTATTTAATTATTTAAATAACGAATATATTATTTAATCGTCGACGTTAGAAGGTAGAATTTTAATATAATTATAATTCGAGCTCGAAATGGCGCTGCAGTTCGCTATTTGGCGATTCGAACCTCAACTGAATATACAGGGTCCGTTTTAAATTGGATTTCTGTGAACCAAGAAACGCGTAGAGCTGGTGGAGTATATCTTTCTAGTGGAAGAGAAAAATCAGGATTTCGTCGTGTAGATTTTGAGATATGTCCAAATCAAATTTTAGAATAGTCGCTATAGAATCGTTTATCGACCGTAACGGTTTATTCAATATAACTAGAGATCGGGTTTGAATTTAGACAAGGGTCTTTTGGGAAATAGTGATAATTTAATTTTTAGAATTTTATGGTAATTTTTAATTAATTAAATAAGCAACTTTTTATTTGGAGTATTTGGCACCCTATATAAACATTTCGGGGTTTCACAATATGAGTCCATCTACCGATATTATCATATTTTTGGGATCGTGGCACCGACCTCGACACAACAGTATTTTTATTTCAGTCCGTACGTAAAAGGATTTTTCCATAGTAGGGTACGCTAAACTGCATAACTTAGAATTTAATAATCTGTTTACATATATAAACACACGGCTACTAATTGATGGTTTGTCAACGTCCTACCTTGATGCTTCTACCCTACTCTTCTTTCATATAAGTTAGTGTACCTTCAAATCCAGTGCATATGCCTATTTCACGTTCCTTCATTTGATGACCTGCTATGTTGCTATTTATTTAATACCCTAGCTGTACACATTTTCTCTGCACTCACCCGTACCTTCTCACCTCAATCACTTCTCATTAATGCACTGCACCTACCTTCTCACGCATCACTCACTTCTCACGCCACGTCCTGTCTTCTCCTTGTCCCTTTAAGCTACTGTTTATACCTTCACAACTAAGGCACTGAACATCTATAAATATCCCTTTAAAAAGTTATACCCTAATTCCATCGTTCTGTAGGAATCAAAATGGGAGGCCGCCACTTCTATTTTTTTCTTCCCAACAATTAAAACTCCACTTCGATCTGTCTCCTAACCTACTTACTTTCTCCAACAACTTCAAATACAATTTGGTTCAACATTCCGAGATCTCGAATCTGACCCGTTATGATCGGATTGCGTTCACCGAGATGGTCGGATCGACATCAGAAACAAGGCGTGGTTCGGATGGTTTTGACGGCGCAAGGCAGAGCAGGGACTGTCGAGCTTTGGGGCGTTGATGAAGGGGGGTCTGGCGAGCATCTGGGTAGCCACCGATGATGCGCTGGTGGTCAGTCTCCGAAGAGTTAATGGATATCAGGCGATGTTAAGATGGAATTTCAGGCGATGGGTAAGCTCGAACTAATCGAGACCTAGGGCGTTGGCTAGGGAATGACCGCGCAGCCAGTGGCGTTTTCGGATGCTGTTCAGATGGAGGGCGGAGATGGCGTCAAGCGGTTGTTGAGGTGAAAGGGGGCATGCGTGGAGAAACAAAAGGAGGTGGGCTGTTTGTTTGAAAGGCGGAAGTTTGTTTTGGTATTTACAAACATGGTAGCTGGGACGCTTTCAGGAGCAGTGAAGGCCAAAACGTAGACTCAACAGTGGACAAACTTGGGAAGGAGGAACCAAAGGATTGTGCAAATTTATGAATAGCAGTACAAATAGAAGAACAAACGAAGGGACAAACATAGCAGTATACTGGGATGGGAACCAAGGCAGGTTTGCTTTTACTATACATATTGGGATAGAACGGAAACACAAGTTTTGAACGTGAAATAAGATCTGGAAACTTGCGTGAACGAGACAGTGGGGAAAGGGGTTGAAAATGGGAGTAATAGTATTGGTTATGCTTTAATTTCTTCAAAGCAGTTGGACATATAAGAGGGGATCGTGTTGTCAAAAGAAGTTGGCCAAGTATGCAACGTGAGAAGAAGAGGAAAGTTACTGTGTGTAACGTAGGAGGAGTTATGTGTACAGGAGTAATATTGGGCTTGGTTGGAATGGTCTTGGGCCGGCTATAGAGGGTGAGGCCCAAAAGGGGTTTTAAATTCTAAGTTTTTATTTAAAATAAATATGTATTAACTTAGAATGGCGATAACTTATTCATATGTGATCGAAACTCAGCGAAACAAGATCCGTTGGGATCGTATGGATGGTGGCTACACCATGGAGCTGACTGGAAGTGGATTGGAGCTCGTCTGAATTTATGGCGAAATAAATTGTTTGATTCAAATCAAATGACAGTTTATCGTTCTTTAACGATGAACTGCCAAGGTGAGTAAAACTCACTAACTCTCCTCAATTTATATTTTAATATAAATTGTACTTTATTTTGTTGACTGCTGTATATTGATTGTTAAACTGGACTGTTAAATAGATTTGATTTAAAGCATAGTTATAGTTAATCTATGTACTGTTAATCAAATATGGTTCTGTACAGCAGGATATTTCATTTCAAAATGAAATATGATATATATAATACTGTGTAACATCTGTGGATGCAGGGAGACAGGTTGGAGGAATCCGACTGGGTTCCTCAACAATTATTTTACTGTTTTCATATATTGTGATATATGTGTGATTTATAATCTGTTATTGACTATGGTTGTTAGAACGATATTGATCATCGTTGTTTGATATTTTGAATATCATAAGAAACCCTGAGTTGTGAAAAATGGAATATTTCAATGTATATTGAAATAAAGAAATTTTATAAAATCACAGGATTTTATATAAGGAAATTATATATAAAACGAACACGGTTTATAAAAGGAAAGTATTTATAAAACGAATAGAGTTTTATAAAAGGAAAAAAATGTTGATAGAACAAATAGAATAGGAAAAAGGAATATTTCAGTGTATATCGAAATAAAGGAGTTTTATAAAATCAACCGATTTTATAAAAGGAAACAATTTGAAAATAGAGTATTTATAAAACGAACACGGTTTTATAAAAGGAAGTATTTATAAAACAAATAGAGTTTTATAAAAGGGATATTTATTTAGAAAATAAATAGAAATAAGGAATAGTTATTTAGAAGATAAATAAACAGTTATAAATAAGGAATATTTGTAACGGTAAATAGAAGTTGTAAATAGGAATATTTGTAACGGTAAATAGAAGTTGTAAATAGGAAATATTTGTAATGGTAAATAGAAGTTGTAAATAGGAATATTTGTAATGGTAAATAGAAGTGTAAATAAGGAAATAGTTGTAATAGAAAATAAACGTTATAAAAAGGAAATTGATGAGATATAAAAGAGATAATCGAAATAGAGTAATTGAATATTAGTCATTCAATTAGAAATAACCTGATTTGAGTTAGTCTAATATTAGTTAATCGAATAAGAATAGTCTAATATTAGCTAATCGAATTTAGTAACCGAATACAAGTTAATCAAAAGAAGTTTATCGAATTTAGTTATTCGATAGAGTTAATCAAAAGGAGTTTATCGAATTTAGTTATTCGATAGGGTTAAATCAATAGAGTTAATCGACTTATAGTATTCGAATAAGAGTAAATCAAATAGAGTTAAACAATATTAGAAACTGACTAGAGATTGGTAAGTTGAATATTTTTTTCTGAGTGTTGATCTGATGTTGGTTTCGGCCTTCGGGGTTTACACTTAGAGAATTGTTCTCTTACTAGTTTACAGTCAGGGACTAATAGTTATGGAATGGTAGTGATACGTAAATGAGGATTGGAAATGTTTTCCAATGTTGAAAATGCATATTTTCTAGTTTTAGAAAATAAGGGAATATGAATATATATATATATATATATATATATATATGATTGATGATTGGATCGATAATTCCATTTGGAATTAAGATCGTTGTTTGTACACCGACATGTTTTCATTTGATAGTTAAATCACAGACTATCGAAGTTTTGACCATTTTACGTTGTAAATATGGAGAGACCGGTTGGATTATTATCCGAAGAACCAATCCGTATCGACATAAGCGTTGTGATCAAATACGATGAAGAAATTGAAGACGGAGTAAAATGCAAGGGCTGTCCTGTTTACAGAATAGTGCTTTCGGTTTCGTTCAGTCCCAGAACGAACGTATATGGACGAATGTCTGACAGAATAGTTCCAATGATCGAAAGAGTTGGACTGTACAAATATATATGGTGGCCAACGGATTTATTCCCTTCGCATAATATCCAGAATCTATTTGTGCAGATCCAACTAATGATTTACGGATCTGATAATGTGGCATTCAAAGTGATCGTGTTATAAATGAATGGAAAGTAAGCGTAGCTTCTAGCCTCACATCCGGTAAATGACAGAAATCGGGCAGGCAGCATGGCTAAGTCGGTCGCATCGAAGTAGGGTGTATAATCACCTATCTAGAGAATATTCATTTACTTCTTAAATCTATCAATGCTGTCCCATATATATACGGGAACGGTTGTTGATCCCAACCGTTGGTGATGTACATTCGATACACTCAAGCGAAATGAGTGGTCGGTCATGTGTGGCTGAGTTGCAAGATGTTCTTGTTGAACTCCAGTGTATCGTTCCTAGAGTACACTGATCGGAAGGTGGTTCCATACTTTTTCATAGTTGGAAACCCAATCGTCCAATACGCACCTGCGGTTTTGATTGTATACTATATATGTAGAACGTGAGATGCAAGCGTTTCTACTAGATTGATATCTATTTGTATTTAGACATTATCATAATATCAGAATGATATTGCTTTTCAAAGATGTTTGGATTCTCATAAGGGAAAAACCCGTTCCGTATTCACGGCGTGGTCTTATGAGATATCATATACCTGTTTAAATGATTTGAGTTTACTCACACCAGTCACATGACTGACCCGGAGTTTATTTGTTTTGTCTTCCCTAAACTCTTGGGTGCCTAAATTTGAATGGGCAGTCAAGTAGTCGGGATTTACAGATGCACTTGGAGAGCTTGGAGCAGGAGGCTTCAGCAGTCGATAGCTATTATTTATTCCGCTGTGATGTTATATGTTGTACTCTGAAAATGGTATGTATAAACAGTTATAACTTTGTATTTCAAAAGTTATGTTATATTTTATTCGTTCCGCTGCGAGATTCGTGTTACTCTGATAATGTTGTTGTCTTCTTCTTCTTCTATTCTAAGTTTCTATCTTGTCTATCCTCACCCTCTATCTTCTTTCTATTAGTTTCTTGAATTTCCAGTGCAATTTGGGGTTGGACTTGTGTTATTTAGTCAGCTCAAATTGGACCGGATTTTCGGGTCACTACAGTTGGTATCAGAGCTTAAGTTAAGTATTACCTTGGCTCTGTGGCGTGACTCAGTAGAGATGGGGTTAGTAATACCCTAGACTGAGATTGAGTGTATATATACGAGTGAACATATTTGTTATTTGATATAAAAATTTGTTTTATATTATGGAGATTTATTGGTCGAGTAGTTTATGAATTTTGGTCGATACAGTAATGCAAACTGTATTGATAGGAGTTACTAAACACTTGAATACGATGAACCGACATGGTATGTTTTGAAAAGAGGGTAAATAAATAATTTTACCCAAGTATATATATTGGAAATATTAATGTGTTGGTTGTTATTATAATTGAATAAGATTATAAAAAGGTGAAATGGTTATAAATAACCAATCAGAATTCATATAAGTAAAGTGTATGAGATAAGATGAATTAAATCTGAATTTACATCGGGATTAGGAATTAAAATAAGGAAATTTTAAGTTCCTGTGAGATTTTGAAAATGTTTTTCAAACTAAAAGTGATATAGTATTGAACTCACCTGGATTGCTGGGAAATAGATTCCGATGACGGATCGATACATCATCGGTGTTCATTTTCGAGTTTCTAAAGTGACGGAGTACTACCAAAGATTTTGTTTTGAAATTGTTTTGCAAAAACAAGTTATTCAGGAATTCGAAGGATTTTGAATTGTTATTATGATTTCAAGTGATTTGAATAAACACAGGGATTTGAAATTTGAAATCTAAATTTAACTTATGAAGTTAAATGGGTTAAAATAGTGAATAATAAATTTGAATTTAACTTGAACTAAGTTAAATTAAAACTGGATTGGATTATAGAATAATCTGAATGAAATTAAGTTGATAAACCAAGAGTTGTAATTGGATATTGGAGTTTAAATGAAATTCGACTTAAGTATAAGCGAATGGTTTGAGTTGAGGATATAAACTAATCGAAGTTAGATTAGTATGATATTGGTATATGTTGAGTTGATAACCAATGGGAATGGTATAATGATATGGTCAGCAAAAAGGTACAAGTTTATATTTCATATAGTATGAGATTTTGATGAGCCGATTTGGCAAGTCGCTTGGCTGTTTGATTTTCTTTTGGGTTGGAGAAGGCCTAGAGAGGCGAGTTGTGGTTTTACCGATAGGGCTGTACAAAGGAGGTTATGGCGAAATTTTCCGAAAAATTTAAGTGTTAGAAAATTTTCAAATTTTTTGAAAATTTAGTAAGTCGGAATGAATTAATATTTTAATCGGAATTTAAGTGGTCCAGTTGAAATAAGAAATAAGGGGTAAACCAATCTTAGGAATTCCAATAGATAGGGTCGTCCTCTAACTTAGCAATTTCGAGGACGAAATTATTTTAAGTGGGGAAGAATGTAGTGACCCGGATATTTGACGGGGTAATAATTAACTTATTTAATTATTTAAATAACGAATATATTATTTAATCGTCGACGTTAGAAGGTAGAATTTTAATATAATTATAATTCGAGCTCGAAATGGCGCTGTAGTTCGCTATTTGGCGATTCGAACCTCAACTGAATATACAGGGTCCGTTTTAAATTGGATTTCTGTGAACCAAGAAACGCGTAGAGCTGGTGGAGTATATCTTTCTAGTGGAAGAGAAAAATCAGGATTTCGTCGTGTAGATTTTGAGATATGTCCAAATCAAATTTTAGAATAGTCGCTATAGAATCGTTTATCGACCGTAACGGTTTATTCAATATAACTAGAGATCGGGTTTGAATTTAGACAAGGTTCTTTTGGGAAATAGTGATAATTTAATTTTTAGAATTTTATGGTAATTTTTAATTAATTAAATAAGCAACTTTTTATTTGGAGTATTTGGCACCCTATATCAACATTTCGGGGTTTCACAATATGAGTCCATCTACCGATATTATCATATTTTTGGGATCGTGGCACCGACCTCGACACAACAGTATTTTTATTTCAGTCCGTACGTAAAAGGATTTTTCCATAGTAGGGTACGCTAAACTGCATAACTTAGAATTTAATGATCTGTTTACATATATAAACACACGACGACTAATTGATGGTTTGTCAACATTCTACCTTGATGCTTCTACCTTACTCTTCTTTCATATAAGTTAGTGTACCTTCAAATCCAGTGCATATGCCTATTTCACGTTCCTTCATTTGATGACCTGCTATGTTGCTATTTATTTAATACCCTAGCTGTACACATTTTCTCTGCACTCACCCGTACCTTCTCACCTCAATCACTTCTCATTAATACACTGCACCTACCTTCTCACGCATCACTCACTTCTCACGCCACGTCCTGTCTTCTCCTTGTCCCTTTAAGCTACTGTTTATACCTTCACAACTAAGGCACTGAACATCTATAAATATCCCTTTAAAACGTTATACCCTAATTCCATCGTTCTGTAGGAATCAAAATGGGAGGCCGCCACTTCTATTTTTTTCTTCCCAACAATTAAAACTCCACTTCGATCCGTCTCCTAACCTACTTACTTTCTCCAACAACTTCAAATACAATTTGGTTCAACATTCCGAGATCTCGAATCTGACCCGTTATGATCGGATTGCGTTCACCGAGATGGCCGGATCAACATCAGAAACAAGGCGTGGTTCGGATGGTTTTGACGGCGCAAGGCAGAGCAGGGACTGTCGAGCTTTGGGGCGTTAATGGAGGGGGGTCTGGCGAGCATCTGGGTGGCCACCGATGATGCGCTGGTGGTCAGTCTCCGAAGAGTTAATGGATATCAGGCGATGTTAAGATGGAATTTCAGGCGAAGGGTAAGCTCGAACTAATCGAGACCTAGGGCGTTGGCTAGGGAATTACCGCGCAGCCAGTGGCGTTTTCGGATGCTGTTCAGATGGAGGGCGGAGATGGCGTCAAGCGGTTGTTGAGGTGAAAGGGGGCATGCGTGGAGAAACAAAAGGAGGTGGGTTGTTTGTTTGAAAGGCGGAAGTTTGTTTTGGTATTTACAAACATGGTAGCTGGGACGCTTTCAGGAGCAGTGAAGGCCAAAACGTAGACTCAACAGTGGACAAACTTGGGAAGGAGGAACCAAAGGATTGTGCAAATTTATGAATAGCAGTACAAATAGAAGAACAAACGAAGGGACAAACATAGCAGTATACTGGGATGGGAACCAAGGCAGGTTTGCTTTTACTATACATATTGGGATAGAACGGAAACACAAGTTTTGAACGTGAAATAAGATCTGGGAACTTGCGTGAACGAGACAGTGGGGAAAGGGGTTGAAAATGGGAGTAATAGTATTGGTTATGCTTTAATTTCTTCAAAGCAGTTGGACATATAAGAGGGGATCGTGTTGTCAAAAGAAGTTGGCCAAGTATGCAACGTGAGAAGAAGAGGAAAGTTACTGTGTGTAACGTAGGAGGAGTTATGTGTACAGGAGTAATATTGGGCTTGGTTGGAATGGTCTTGGGCCGGCTATAGAGGGTGAGGCCCAAAAGGGGTTTTAAATTCTAAGTTTTTATTTAAAATAAATATGTATTAACTTAGAATGGCGATAACTTATTCATATGTGATCGAAACTCAGCGAAACAAGATCCATTGGGATCGTATGGATGGTGGCTACACCATGGAGCTGACTAGAAGTGGATTGGAGCTCGTTTGTATTTATGGCGAAATAAATTGTTTGATTCAAATCAAATGACAGTTTATCGTTCTTTAACGATGAACTGCCAAGGTGAGTAAAACTCACTAACTCTCCTCAATTTATATTTTAATATAAATTGTACTTTATTTGGTTGACTGCTGTATATTGATTGTTAAACTGGACTGTTAAATAGATTTGATTGAAAACGTAGTTATAGTTAATCTATGTACTGTTAATCAAATATGGTTCTGTACAGCAGGATATTTCATTTCAAAATGAAATATGATATATATAATACTGTGTAACATCTGTGGATGCAGGGAGACAGGTTGGAGGAATCCGACTGGGTTCCTCAACAATTATTTTACTGTTTTCATATATTGTGATATATGTGTGATTTATAATCTGTTATTGATTATGTATGTTAGAACGATATTGATCATCGTTGTTTGATATTTTGAATATCATAAGAAACCCTGAGTTGTGAAAATTGGAATATTTCAATGTATATTGAAATAAAGAAATTTTATAAAATCACAGGATTTTATATAAGGAAATTATATATAAAACGAACACGGTTTTATAAAAGGAAAGTATTTATAAAACGAATAGAGTTTTATAAATGGAAAAAATGTTGATAGAACAAATAGAATAGGAAAAAGGAATATTTCAGTGTATATCGAAATAAAGGAGTTTTATAAAATCAACCGATTTTATAAAAGGAAACAATTTGAAAATAGAGTATTTATAAAACGAACACGGTTTTATAAAAGGAAGCATTTACAAAACCAATAGAGTTTTATAAAAGGGATATTTATTTAGAAAATAAATAGAAATAAGGAATAGTTATTTAGAAGATAAATAAACAGTTATAAATAAGGAATATTTGTAACGGTAAATAGAAGTTGTAAATAGGAATATTTGTAATGGTAAATAGAAGTTGTAAATAGGAAATATTTGTAACGGTAAATAGAAGTTGTAAATAGGAATATTTGTAACGGTAAATAGAAGTGTAAATAAGGAAATAGTTGTAACAGAAAATAAACGTTATAAAAAGGAAATTGATGAGATATAAAAGAGATAATCGAAATAGAGTAATTGAATATTAGTCATTCAATTAGAAATAACCTTATTTGAGTTAGTCTAATATTAGTTAATCGAATAAGAATAGTCTAATATTAGCTAATCGAATTTAGTAACCGAATACAAGTTAATCAAAAGAAGTTTATCGAATTTAGTTATTCGATAGAGTTAATCAAAAGGAGTTTATCGAATTTAGTTATTCGATAGGGTTAAATCAATAGAGTTAATCGACTTATAGTATTCGAATAAGAGTAAATCAAATAGAGTTAAACAATATTAGAAACTGACTAGAGATTGGTAAGTTGAATATTTTTCTGAGTGTTGATCTGATGTTGGTTTCGGCCTTCGGGGTTTACACTTAGAGAATTGTTCTCTTACTAGTTTACAGTCAGGGACTAATAGTTGTGGAATGGTAGTGATGCGTAAATGAGGATTGGAAATGTTTTCCAATGTTGAAAATGTATATTTTCTAGTTTTAGAAAATAAGGAAATATGAATATATATATATATATATGATTGATGATTGGATCGATAATTCCATTTGGAATTAAGATCGTTGTTTGTACACCGACATGTTTTCATTTGATAGTTAAATCACACACTATCGAAGTTTTGACTATTTTACGTTGTAAATATGGAGAGACCGGTTGGATTATTATCCGAAGAACCACTCCGTATCGACATAAGCGTTGTGATCAAATACGATGAAGAAATTGAAGACGGAGTAAAATGCAAGGGCTGTCCTGTTTACAGAATAGTGCCTTCGGTTTCGTGCAGTCCCAGAACGAACGTATATGGACGAATATCTGACAGAATAGTTCCAATGATCGAAAGAGTTGGACTGTACAAATATATATGGTGGCCAACGGATTTATTCCCTTCGCATAATATCCAGAATCTATTTGTGCAGATCCAACTAATGATTTACGGATCTGATAATGTGGCATTCAAAGTGATCGTGTTATAAATGAATGGAAAGTAAGCGTAGCTTCTAGCCTCACATCCGGTAAATGACAGAAATCGGGCAGGCAGCATGGCTAAGTCGGTCGCACCGAAGTAGGGTGTATAATCACCTATCTAGAGAATATTCATTTGCTTCTTAAATCTATCAATGCTGTCCCATATATATACGGGAACGGTTGCTGTTCCCAACCGTTGGTGATGTACATTCGATACACTCAAGCGAAATGAGTGGTCGGTCATGTGTGGCTGAGTTACAAGATGTTCTTGTTGAACTCCAGTGTATCGTTCCTAGAGTACACTGATCGGAAGGTGGTTCCATACTTCGTCATAGTTGGAAACCCAATCATCCAATACGCACCTGCGGTTTTGATTGTATACTATATATGTAGAACGTGAGATGCAAGCGTTTCTACTAGACTGATATCTATTTGTATTTAGACATTATCATAATATCAGAATGATATTGCTTTTCAAAGATGTTTGGATTCTCATAAGGGAAAAACCCGTTCCGTATTCACGGCGTGGTCTTATGAGATATCATATACCTATTTAAATGATTTGAGTTTACTCACACCAGTCACATGACTAACCCAGAGTTTATTTGTTTTGTCTTCCCTAAACTCTTGGGTACCTAAATTTGTACGGGCAGTCAAGTAGTCGGGATTTACAGATGCACTTGGAGAGCTTGGAGCAGGAGGCTTCAGCAGTCGATAGCTATTATTTATTCCGCTGTGATGTTATATGTTGTACTCTGAAAATGGTATGTATAAACAGTTATAACTTTGTATTTCAAAAGTTATGTTATATTTTATTCGTTCCGCTGTGAGATTCGTGTTACTCTGATAATGTTGTTGTTGTCTTCTTCTTCTTCTTCTATTCTAAGTTTCTATCTTATCTATCCTCACCCTCTATCTTCTTTCTATTAGTTTCTTGAATTTCCAGTGCAATTTGGGGTTGGACTTGTGTTATTTAGTCAGCTCAAATTGGGACGGATTTTCGGGTCACTACAGTTAATAACTAGAATAATAATCCAATTATTTTTAGAAATAATAATTTGGATGGAAAAATGGGTTTTAAAATAACCAGAGTATTCCAATTCATAAATTCGAATAGATTTGGTTTGGAAATTATCTTCGGATATTTCGATATTGAATTCTATGATTATACGAATATTGATGTTGGAAGATATATATATCGTTATTCCCAATACGATATTTGTTGGTTTCAGAATTTGATATTGAATATAAGCCGATATAATTTCTATTTAGAGCCTTGTATTTAATATCAAACAGGATTTTGTGTTTGTTGTGGATGGTGTCTTCAATAACACTGTTCTTAAACCCAGTTGAGAATAGAATAAATCTTTAAATTAAGATTTAGAGAAATTTACCAATTAGTTTAATTGGAATTGAAATGAAATTTGATTTTGGGTTATCGTGAACAGTGTTTTAAATAACATTTGTTCTTTAACCCAATTAACAGTGAAGTTATGATTTGGAATTTATAATCTTTTAATTAAGATCAACGGAATTTTCCAAAGTAAAGTTTTCCAATATAATAAAGGAAACTGGAATTGAATGGAAATTGTGCTGGTGGTAGCAAAGAAAATTGAATGATAATTGAAGAGGACAGAATGGCATTAGTATCAAAGAACAATGTGGTAGCTCAAGAAAGTAGTTATGTTTGTAGTGGTAAAAGTCCAGTGTTCCCTTTCACATTTGCAGCAAAACCAAATCCCAGTGTTCCTCTAAATACCAAACAATCATTGCAAAACACAAGTTTCAAATCACCATCTCCAAAACCACCTGACAAGATAATGACTTCCAACCCTTTTGAATTGCTTGACATGTACTGATGAGCCCAACTTGAATAACACTATCATAGCCTCTGTTATGCATGAAAATGCCATGCACACTCCTTCTAGTGCCGCTCAAAACTTGCAAAAACAAACTCCATTTCCAAATGTATCTCCTTACTCCTCTTTATCATTACCTAACCATATATTTGGAGATTTACATGCATCTTCATCCACATATTCATCTCTCTCTTCCTTGCAAAAATTCCAAAACACCCAGTTTTCAAATTCCGAGAGATAGAGTTTTCAAACGTAGTAGAGGAAGACCAAAGAAAAATTATAATACTGCTGAGGACCTTGACCACGCAGCTGAATTTTCTATAGTACAGTCTGTTCTTTCCACGCCTTCTCTTCAAACATCCACAATTCCTTCTTTTGGTGTAAAGACCAGAGCAGCCTCTGCCCAATCTTTTTAATGATAGACAAAATTTCATACTGGAATATAAGGGGAGCCAATCCATTAGCAAAACAACTAGAAATTGAACATTTGATTTCATCCTTCAATATTAACCTTATGATTATAGCTGAAACTAAGCTAAATCACAGTACGACTTCAAAAGCAGTTCAAAATATTAGGGCTTCTTGGAGACACATGCACAACTTATCTCAAGCTCCATTTGGCAGACTCTTAATTCTTTGGAATCCCCTAACCTTTTCGGTTAATCCCATTGTTTTCCACAAATAATTCATTCACTTGGAAATTAATCATCTTCTTTCCAATTCAAAATTTTTTTTGACTGTTGTTTATGCTGAAAATAGCTCAGCTAACCGGCAGTCTTTTCTTGATTCCCTTCACATTTTGCATCCTATCTCCCTACCCTCGAATTGTTTTGGGGACTGGAATTGCATGCAATACTCAACTGACAAATAGGGAGGCACTCCTCTAACATATAGCCAAACCATACCTCTCTATAATGTCATCTTTGAATCCAATCTTATCCCTGTACCTGCTTTCGGGAAACAATTTACTTGGAATAACTCTTCTAGAAATTCCATGAGAACTTTCTGTAAACTCGACAAATCCTTTATGAACCTTCCTGCTCTTACTTTATGGCCATCCCTTTGCTCTTTCATCCCCCTCCCTCTCTTTCTAACCATTCCCCTTTGGTTATGGACTGGGAAAGAACAACATGAGAAATCAATCCTCTTTTTAATTTTTTAACACTTGAACTGAACATCCAAAATTTTTAAATATTGTTGCTAACAGTTGGATTTGCAGGTTTATAGAAATCCGATGTTAATAGTGCAAGAAAAGCTCAAAAGATTGAAAATCACATTGAAGGCCTGGTCAAAAGAATATTTTGGTAATGGCTATAGCCTTTCTAAAGCTATCAAATAAAAATTAATTCAGATCCAGACTTCAATCCTTGTTTGTCAGTCTGCTGGGGATATCTCTAATCTATCTGCTCAAGAAGAACAATTATCTAGTGAATTAGCAAGGGCTACAATTACTGAAGCAAAGATGGTTAAATAGAAGAGTAAATTGAGATGGAATACCACTGGTGACAGAAATACATCAGCTTTTCATTATTCCCTTAAGATAAAGCAAGCAGCATCTTCTATCAATATCATACAAAATTCAAATGGCATTTCTTGTGATGGCAATGATGTTGTCCAGGGTGCTTTTCTTGGGTATTTTTCCTCATTGTTGTGTAATTCCACTGGTACTCCTATTTCTTTGGATTCTTTTTTCCTCATCAAGTTTCCTACTATTTTTGATGATCTGAAAAATTCAATGATCCTCGAAATAACTGATGAAGAAATTAAGAATGCAATTTTTTCCATGAAAGCTACTAGCTCTCCTGGCCCAGATAGATTTAATTCACATTTTTTTTAAATTCTGCTGGTTTATTATTGGTGTGGAAGTTACTAAGACCATTAAAAATTTCTTTTTGCATAGTAAAATGTTTGGTGGCATCAATGCAACTAGGATGGCATTAATTCCAAAGATTGACATGCCTAATTCAGTAACTCAGTTCCGTCCTATTGCTTGCTATAATGTGCTGTATAAATGTATATCTAAAATCCTTGCTGATAGATTTAAGATTGCCCTTGCTAATGTTATATCTCCTAACTAAAGTGCATTCTTACATGGGCAAGATATAGCTAACAATATCTTACTAGCTACTAAATTAATTAAAGGGTATAATAGGTCTTACATCTCTCCTATATGCTTGCTAAAATTAGATATCCAAAAGGTGTATGATTCAGTAAGATAGGAAACAATTATATACATTTTATTCAAGATGAATTTCCCAATTCCTTTTCTTTGCTGGAATTTTACATGTATGTCTACTGTCTACACTTCTTTGAGTATTAATGGCACTAGTTTTGGGTATTTTAAAGCTAACCAAGGTTTAAGGCAAGGTGATCCCATTTCCCTTTACCTCTTTGTTTGTGTGACAGAACTTTTATCAATTTTATCAGCATCTTCCTTCGAGTATACTCATTGATTACCATCCCTATTGCAAAACCACAAAAATTCTTCTCTTCACTAAACCAAATACAAAGTCCTTAAATGGTATTCTGATGGTGCTCGAATCCATTAAATTATTATCTGGTTTATCCATCAACAGAGCTAAATCGAAAATTAAATGTGGTAGGGTGTCTGAAGAAGTTAAATCCATTATCTATACCTTGTCTAGTATATCTCCTATGTTAGACGATGAGAAATACCTCAGAGTTCCTCTCTGCTCTACGAGACTGTCTACAGCTCATTATTTGCCTTTAGTAGAAAGTATTATTTCCAGAATATCGACTTGGCCCTCTTCAAAATTCTCTATGGATGGAAGGTTGGTGATAGTAAAATCCGTGGCTTTGGCAGTGTCTATCTACTATGCTAGAATTTTCATTCTACCTCGAATGGTAATTGATATAATTAACTCTACTCTCAACCACTTTTTATGGAATGCTAATCCCTATTCTAAGAAATTGATCCCAGTTTCCTTCAAAAAAGTGTGCTTTTCTTTTGTTTTTGGAGGGTTGGGAGTGCTTAACCTTCATGCATGGAATAAATCAGCAGTTTCATCAAGAATTGAAAAGCTATCAATATACGACTCAAATTTGTGGGCATTTTGGTGTAGAACTAATCTGGTTAAGGAAAAAGTCTTTTGGTCTATGGAAATTCCTACAGACTGTAGTTGGCAATGGAGAATTATGTTATGGTCTAGGGATATTTTACTGCCTTTGTTTCGAAGTGGTTTAAGATTCAGTAGAAAAGTATCGTTCTAGTTCGATCCTTGGGTAAAAGCAGGAATTATTCTAGCAGATATGTGGATTTTGATACTAGGTCTGTTTTTGGTCTTAGAGATGATGCAAAGGTGGAAAGTCTGCTGCATGATGGAGTGATATGCCTGCCTCATTGCGCTTCAGGTTTGATAAATTCTGTATGGTCAATGATTTCGAATACTTCTTTACCATCTGTTAGTACCCATGGCACATGGAACTCAAAGCCTCATTCTATTTCCTCTATGTATAATGAATTAAATCATATTGGAGCTGTGTTTCTATGGCATTCAAGAATTTGGATGTCTAATTCTATTCCTCGAGAGAATGTGTTCATGTGGAGGATATTGATGAACGGTATTAATACCAAGTGTAAATTGAAGAGGATGGGTATGATTAATCATGATGTTTGCGTGTTTTGTGGTAGGGCTTCTGAAACAGTGAAGCACCTATATTTTGAATGTGAGTACACATGGTTTGTATGGCAGCAAGTTCTGTTTCATTATGGTCTACATTTGCCTTGTATTGATTCGGGAGAAGAATGGTTTTTGATTTTCAAATCTATGAGATGGAACAATATTAGTGGATGTTTACTTTAGAAGATATTGAAGAAAACTTTACATATGCTATTAGGGTGTTTAGTACTAATTTTACTCTTAAACATGTAATGGTCCTTTCTATTATTCGTTGTATAAGTTGATGTTTAGTATTCTTTGTACTTTTTTGTTGTTAATAAAGATGGTAGGGGCCATTTAACCCTACTTGCTATGCAAAAAAAGATTTAGTGATAATCGAGATGAGATTCTGTGAAGGAAGATCATTATTATTTATGGAATTTAAAAAGCCTTTCCGTTATTCTGTTTATAGTACTAGTACGATATGGAAATTTATATCGATTATATACTGTTATGAATTCCGTGTAAGTTCCATTTTAATGGAAGAGGATTTTGGGTTTATTGCGAATAATGTCTTAAACGACATTTGTTCTTTAACCCAAGTAAAGACAGGATTTATTTCCTAAAATTTGGACAATCATTAAGTAATGATTTTTGAGATTAAAACTGAACTAGAGTTTTAATGAATCTTTAGGTAGATTAAAATGAGAATGGAATAATTATATTTATTAAATTCATGAAATGTCATTAGTTTTACTTCGGGCGATGGTTAAATCTTTAATTAGATTTGAACGTGGAATTGTAATTAAGTTTACCGATAACCCAGTGGGTGTTAGAGATAGAGTACTACCATTTTTGCTATATGGGATGAATAGGTTGGGATGGAGATTAACAAAATAAATGGTTACTTCGGTAAGGCTCAATAATCCCAACTAGTTTTATAAACCTTAATTTGGTTTTGAATTGTCAAAGGATAATATAAAATCTTTTGAAATGGTTTTTAAAGGAAGATTAAATAATAAGTTTAAAAGAATTTATCTTTGATAAAATCAATGGGAATCTTTCCTAATGGATATGAATATTTTAAGAAAAGAATATTCTAGATTGGAATGAGATGTTTGTTTGTTATCTTTATTCTATCACATAATTATAAAGATATGCGAGTTATTCGGAAAGAACAAGCTTAACCCATTCTGAATAATTGTCATGATGATTAAATGTCGAAGTTATTGAAAATGGTGCAAGACCGACGATCTTCACATCGAATGGATTACTACTGATGCCCTTGATTTGGAGTTGCTGCCTTAAAGGGGTTATAGTGGTGGTTGTCCGTACGTACTTGTCGATTGTTCGGATATGCGAGGGCCTCTCTCCTGCATTGGACATATGTGACGGGGAACAAGGTGGCTCTGGTTTTGTTCAGACCCAGAACGGACTTCCAAATGGATGGTGTGTCTAACGTTGTATTCTTTTATACTGTATTCGTTGATCTCTGCTAAATATATATTTTTTGGTGGTGGAGAATTTATTCTCTTGCTTAACACCCTTCTCTAAGACGTATGAGCTTAGAGGTTATATATTAGCAGAAATCAATGGTATGGATTGACAATGTGACATGCTGAGTTGCAATGATCCAAGCTTTTGTTGAAAAGCAGAGCTTGGTGGATGATGATCAAAGCATAGCTTTAATTAGCATAGCTTTATGTAGCGTTAATTCGCGAGCCTCACACACTGGTATGATGGTAAACTGATGGTTAGATCGGTATGATTTTGAGATGAGGATAGACACCCTTTATGGTTGTCATGGATTCGGTCGACCGAGATAGGCTGGGTGTGGTCGCTCTACACCTAGTAGGGATAGGGCACACCCCCTGATTCCCAGAAGGATAGAGTAAGCGGTGTTTTCCAATGACATGGACTTAAGCCGCAATGATATTTGTTTCCTGGATATAAGCCGATGTGCATTATGGTGTTTTCCAACGACCTGGACTTAAGTCGTTGAGTATCACACTACGTGATAGATCATTTGAATCAGCTGCCATCATGATGGAAATCCAAACTTCCAATATGACATTTTTCGGTTTTTGTTGTCTACCTATATATGGCGACATAATAGGATAAGGTATTATGCTATCTAGGATTGATACACTTACTTTCTAAGTTGATTTCTACACTATGCACCTATAGTAATAAAAGATTAATTTCACGTATCAAGTATTTTTGGCTATTATAAGGTAAAACTCTATCCTTCGGCTTTGTTGCATTGTGTGATGGGACCTGAGTCTTATAATAGCTTCATTTTTCTTTTATTTAGCATTGCGAGTTTTGTTTACGGTATTCATGGGAGGAAACCCATTCCGTGTCATATGGCATGGTCCCGTGATTTACCCAACTTTAAAATAAAGAATAATTGTTTTTAGTTCTCACACTAGTTCCATGATTGAACTGGATTTATTGTTTTCACCTAAACTCTGGGTGCCCATATTTTTCACACGGGCAGCTCGTAGATTGGGTATTTGCAGATATTCTATTTATATAGGATCCTGGATTATGGTTGGAGCTATGCTCTAGATTATTTAACTGTCTTCCGCTTATTATATTTATGTATTGTATTTCTCCTGTGTATTATTTATTCGTACTCTGATGTAAAACTGTTGTAATAAGAAATGAAATGTTCTTTTGTGTTCTGTTCTAATGTGTTGTATATCCATAACAATCCGAGTATTTCTGACTTTTGGATCAGACTTGTGTGGTTTATGGTCGATTTGAAGGGCGGCAATTTTCGGGTTGTTTCACCTTTTTACTGTATGTAGATCTTATTTTTCTATTTTTCCCTTTCAGAAAAAAAGCAAATATAGATACAAATCTACAATTCAGAATGACAATTGAAGCAAGTTAGTAAGGAAGTCAGCGGAAAAGATGGAAAAAACATAGTAAGGTTGAAAAGAAGTGAAAACAGATGTAGAGTATTAAAGAAAAAAAACATGAGAAAAAAAAAATAGGCGAAAATGCCAAAAGTAAAATTAAAACAACCAAATCGAGGAAGTAGAGTGAAACACGGTGTTGAATAAAAATGTATGCATAAGAAGGTGATGTTCATAAATATTGGTTCCAACAACTTGGTTAAAAAAATGGAGATGGCATATAGAAACCAGAATTAATTCCTCCTGAAACATTTTACTAGTTAAATGGAACCCTTAACGCCCATCTAGTTACACATGTTAGGATGAATAGAATGGAACCAAAGAAGTAAATTCACATCTCAGGTTTATAGTATGTATAATAACTTCTAGATGAATCAACTATAAAGATTTATCCATTATCTAGTTAAAAGATGAATTACTTTCATTATATGTCATCATGAAACCAACAGCATGACAAATTCCTTATGGTGTACTTTTCCATTAACAGTCCATCCCCACTATGCTTGAAACTAGTTTGAATTATTAACATGTAGTTAGACTGCATTGATCTAGTAGCCTTTGATCCAATCTTGAAGAAGAGAGTGAGATATCTAGCAGAAACAACGTATGCAATAGTGTTTTGAGAGCAATCAACATTAGTGTAGCAAGTACTTCAGTCACATTTTGGAGAGCCACGAGGAAGAGTTGTATTTGGAAAAGCTATTCCAATCATTGACCGGTCAATGGTAACCACAACCTATCTTATAGTAACTTCGTACGCCATGTCACTGTGATGACCCCAAACCCCCGTTCCACGGTGGCAAGGGCAATCTTTGGAATATAACACACAAACAAATAACAGCAGAACAGAAATATATAAATACACCAGATAATGTACAATAAAATACACTGGATAAACATAATCATCAGAGTTACACAGTATACAAGATCACACTTAGTACAACATACAGTTTCAACTTTATATAAAATGTCTACAGCGGAATCAAACATAATATAAATAACAAGAGCTGAACAGCATAATAGAAGTGATAGTATCCATCTTCAGCTCCATAGCTATCCAGAGAGAGCCTGCTAAAACCTGAATACAAGGCTGCCAATGTAGAAAATAGGGCACCTGAGTTTGCAAATGAAACAAACTACGAGTCAGTCATGGGATAGATATGAGAAATCTACTTAACTTACTTTATAATAAGGCCAATCATAGGACCACGCCGCTAACGCGGAACGGGTTTACTCCATTGGATTGCCAGTGCTTAAAACAAGTAAATCACTTAAACACCGCAATGCTTTTTATAAAAATGAAGCCATTATAAGACTCGGGTCCCATCACACAATGAAACACAAGCCGAAGGATAGAGTTTTACCTTATAATGGCCAAAATATGCTTGATACGTATAAAACAAAAGCATATGATATTATTACTAGTGTTTATATGTTTCAAAAACAATTTCAATTCTAAGTATCAATCATAGACGACATGAGCGTCCCATGCCACTATGTCGCCAATATACAGGTTTATAATCAAAACCGCACGATGTTGTATTTGGAAATAGGATTTCCGTCATGAACCAAGGCAAAGGATCGTCCTTACCGCTTCGAGACTCTCTAGCCCGAGCCTCAGGCAAGCGCGTAGACAAGCCTTGGATCGTTAGGGCAGGTCCACACGGAGTGGATTAAAATGCCTGAACACTGCATTTCCCGCCCTATGAGGCGTAAAATTGGTCTGTATAAAGACCATACCATCCATCGGCTCCGCAGAGACTGATATAACCGAGGCGCCTTACTATCCATCATCCACATAAGTAAAATGTCCGGGCGTGTAAAACCCAAACACCACTCCTAGCTAGAAGGGAACGCATGCCCTTCCTGATGTCCTCTCCCGTGTCTGGTTCATACCGGGGTGTGAGGCTCATGAATTAACGCCATACACAAAACTATGCTATTTAAAGTCGTGCTTTGATCATCAACCACAAGGCTCTGCTTTTCAACAAAATCCTTGATCACTACATCTCAACATGCCACGTTGTCAAGCTACAACGTCAGACATAGACACACAACCATTTACAAGTCCGTTCTGGGTCTGAACGAAACCGAAGGCATCTTATTCCTCATCCCATATGTCCAATACAAGAGAGAGGTCCTTGCAGATCTGAACGATCAACAAGTACGTTCGGACAACCACCACTGTAATCCCTTCAGGGAAGCAAATCCCATCAAAGGAATCAATAGCCATCCATTCGATGTGAAGATCATCGGTCTTGCACCATCTTCATATCTTCGATTTCTAATCGTCGTCCAATTATTTGAAATGAGATTTAACTCGGCGTTTTCAAATAATTCACGCATATTTAGAATTCAAATAAATTCATTTCCATGGTTAAATTATTTGACATCCATAATTCTGTTCATTAATATAATTTTCATGTCAAACACATTCAACTATCAAGTATTCAATAAACCAGGTAAATTCGGTTTATTTCCATTCCATATCGTTTATAATATTTTATCACGATTTATCACTATTTTTATTTATTTAAAAATAACCCATTTATTCAAACGATGCTTCAGGCCATAACGCGGCCATATCGCTGTTTTCATTCAGATTTGAATTAAACATTAATCTAACGGTTGGATCTTTACAAATTTGGTATCGTTGGAAAGATATTTTCAAAGCGGACCCAACGGTTTCGGTTTCGGGAAAATCTGACGGTCGGATCTCCCGTAATAATCGTTTAAAATCACGATTTCAAAATACGAACTGCAGTGTCGTTATTCGTTTTATTTTAATTATATATATATAAATAAATATAATCCGTTCTTTGATTTCCAAACCATTTTCATTCTGTATATGTGGTAAAATTAATATTTTTAGCCAACAAATATTTATTTCAACACATGACTATTTTTAACACTTCATATCTATAATAAAAATGTGATTTTTATTATCAAAACAGTTTATTTCAAACATGATATTTTTAGTAATTCATATATATATATATATATATAATAAAAATGTGATTTTTATTGTTAAAACAATTTATTTCAAACATGAATATTTTATATATTTCAGATACATGATAAAAAATGTGATTTTTATCGTTCAAACAATTCATTTGTCATATGAATATTTTTCCAACACATGAATATAAATCAAACACATGAATATTTCAGAAAATTTCGGCAGTATAACGACTGGGGGTTTAAAACCGGCACCATCCCGAGTATGGGTCCTCGCACTACCTTAGGCCACGCGGCGTTCCATAAGGGGCTTATCCTAATGATTTAATCATTTCAATCATTTTCATATGACGTTGAATTTTTCCACAAACAATTCCAATTTTGTTTCAACCACAAACAACCATTATCTGTGGACGAGGGGAATGTGTGTTTATATATATACACACACGTATATAAATATATTTCAATTTCATTTCAACTCCATTCAACGCACAAATGATTTTTACAACGTATATATAACTTATACATCGCACATATAATTTATACAACGCTTATACTTGAGGTGTACAATGCTTGTATAACTTATACATCGATCATATAATTTATACATCGCTATTCCATTCAAATTTAAATTTAGAAATCTCACATTGGGTTCCACTTCTCCAAAAATTGTAGGTAGCTCTAAAAATTCTCCGGTCTCTTCTAGAATGTAGAAGACGTCGCCACGAGTCCGGTGTCTCTTATTTCACTGGATTTCAACTACATAGCAAAAAATATGATTCTTATTCTAAAATCATAATTTGTAGTGCTTAAAAGTGTTATAAACAGTTTAAATTATATAAACCATTACCTCAGCTCAGTCGTTCGAAACTACGTTTCGATTTTTGGTGAAAACCGTTGTGTGATAGGAGGATCAGGTTGCACTGGTCAAAGGGGGAGAAAAGGCGCATGTGCGCAGGAGGGTGGGGTGCAGTTCGACGATGGGGATGAGCGACGGCGATGGCTTGAAGTGTTGAACTTCCCGGCGTCGATCCTCGAGATTCGCGCAATGACAGGGAGTGAAACTTGTATGGATTTGAAGATCTTGGAAAGGGCTACAAAATTCCCAACAGGATGGAGTTCTAATTTAGAGGAATCGGGGATGGAAGCCGGTGAAGGGTATCCGTCGTGGATTGTGGTCGGGGAGAGAAACGCGATTTTTTTATTTTTTTATTTTATGAATGAAATTTTCTGATTCGCCGATATATATATATATATATATATATATATATATATATATATATATTAATTGAAAAATAGTGTTTTCTCAATCGGACTCCAAATCAAACCCAACGACTGTCGCCTCTAGCTAAATACCCTCATTCTGAACACAATGGAATATTTTTCGTAAGCCCATTTGACTGTTTCAGTTAGTTTTTCTTCAAATTAAAATATAAAACATTCAAATATTGATTTGAACATATATTTTAATTTGCCTGGGTCACATACTGATTCAAAAAATTCCAGAAAAATTATATCTAACTTCGTATTGACGATACAGTCCTAACAAAACTAATTTCATCGAATTTCGAGATCGTTTGAAAAATGGCCATTTTCTGGTTGATCCAAATTGATTGAAATTAACCAAACGCGTTTTCCTTTGCCACGCTTACATATTAACTCCAAAAATTATGGAATTTTAAACCTAGCAATAATTTGACATTTCGGATCCAACAAAAGTGGTTTCGTCGAAAATGGAGGTTGTTTGCAAAATGTCTATTTTTACAGGTTATATTTATTCCATAACGACCTTTCTAAAAATTCATTTAGCCATAACATTTGATTCACGCTATGAAATTTTGATTTTTGAGATTCGTTAGAAAGATACTCTTAAAATTTTTTAAATATTTTTGGTTTCGCTAAAATCCATTTTATTTTGCGTCCTGTATAATCAGTCAAAGTTCGAATTCAAATTTTCAAACTACCGCGCCATTTCAGGCCTTGTTTTATAATTAAAATAAATATTTATATTCCAATGCCGATTCAAATAAATATATACTTTCTAATTCTATTCAAAATAAATTTCTTGTTGTTATTATTTAAAATAATTTATGTTAAATATTCAAAATTCATTAAAATTGCCAAAATAAAAATTTTAAATTGGTTCTAATTTTCCGGGTTGTTACAATCTCCCCCACTTAAAATCTTTTCGTCCTCGAAAAGGAACGGAGTTGAAAGTTGTTTAACTAACCAACTCAACTTTCATTTTGGCTTTCATTCTTTAACTTTTCAATATCTAAGAATTTTCTAATTCTTCAAAAATTTGGCTAACACCCTAAATTTTCGAAAAATTTCGCCATAACCTCCTTTGTACGGGGAGGGGTTTGGAAATTTATCGGGCCATATTAGGTACCCAATTAGTCCTAAAAAGCATACACATATTTATAGTGATATATTCCGGTGTCCACTGGGGAGTGTTTATATATCATAACTCCAGAGAATAAATTCTCGTCACCCTATAAATAGTTTTTGTGCCTTAATGACTAGAGAGACGTGATTCTTGTCATCTCCAGACCCGTGTGGGGTTTTCATTAATCTGGCAATTTACCGTTACATTTTATATAGTCCATATCAGTCTTCGGTTCTACCAGTAATATAGTCATCGCCATACAAGCCTCTCGCTTGTATGGTAAATCTTCAACCTTGTCACATAAGCTCCAAGTGCTTATGTGGTATCTGATAGAGTATGTTATCTTCACGCAGTATGCCATGTAGTGTAGTTCAAAATTAATTGTTACTATCCTATGGCGACGTTTATAATCTCACACAGAACAACCAGCACTCCGCATCCAATGGCATTCACAGGAGTTGATATAATAAATAAAATTGCACATCCAACTCATTAAGGTTTGCCTATTTGTCGGGCATGCAAATAAATTCTTTACTCAACAGCAAATCCATTTACCTGTTCAACATATATGATGTACATATATGTATTTCAACTAATTTCAAATCAGTTCAAAATTTGATTCACTTTGCATAAATTTACCCTTCATTCTCTTATGGTTTAGATTAATTATCATTCCAATGTTTTGATTAGTCAAATTCATAATCACACAACACAAACAACAATCAATTGGTTGATTAACTTTTCAAAAGTTTAAGAATAAAATTATATACTATTTTAAAATCATCAGACTATATAATTAAAAAATTTACATCCATGAAAAGGAAACAACAGCAAGGTAGAAAACAATAGTAAAGTGGAAACAATATGGAAATCCAAAATATGGTAAATGTACCTTGCACTAGAGTTAATTAGAGATATCCACTCTGCAATTGGGATAGGCTTTCTTAATGCTCTCCTCAGTTTCCCAAGTACAGTCTCGCGGATCTCCACTCCACTTCACTTTGACTAAGTGAACCTTCTTGTTCCTTAGTTCTTTAGTTTCTTTGCCAATAATCTTTATCGGCTCCCTTCTATCAGCTTTTGTGCAGCTTCTTCCATGACTATGTATGGATCATGTACATGCTTTCGAAGTTGAGATACGTGAAATACATCATGTACACCAGGCAACCAATCAGGCAATTGAACCCTGTAAGCGAGAGTTCCAATCCGCTCAAGCACAGGAAATCGACCAATAAATCAAGGTGTCAACTTCCCAATTTTGCCAAATCGGACTACTCCTCTACTCGGAGAAACTCATAGATACACATAGTCACCAATAGCAAATGCCAAATTTCTTCTTCTCGAGTCTACATAGATCTTCTGTCGTCTTTGAGCTGTTTGCAGTCGCTTCTCAATGAAATCGACTTTGTTTGAAGCTTTGCGAATCATATCAGATCCCAATACAAGTCTATTACCAGGTTCTACCCAACATGCGGGAGATCTGCATGGTCGACCATATAGTGCTTTGAATGGTGACATTTTCAGGCTCGCTTAGTAGCTGTTGTTATATGAGAACTCAGTCAAACGCAAGTGGTCTTCCCATGATCCGCCAAAGTCAATAATACAAGCCCACAATAAATCTTCTAGTATATGGTACACCCTCTCAGATTGACCATCTGTTTGAGGATGGTAAGCGGTGCTCAAGTTCAGTTTTGTTCCTAATTCTATTTGGAATGCTTCCCGGAATTTACTTGCAAAAATCGGGTCACGATCACTAACGGTACTCATGGGAACTCCACGCAGTTTGACAATTTCCTTAAAATAAATCTGTGCTAGACTCTGAGCGGTTCTATTTGATCTGACATGTATAAAATGGGCAGTCTTTGTGAAACGATCTACGATCACCCATATACTGTCGTTTCCTTTCTTGGTTCTGGGCAATCCATCTATGAAGTCCATGGAAATCTGTTCCCACTTCCAATTTGGAATTTCTAAAGGTTGTAACAGCCCATCCAATTTTTGTTGTTCGCTTTGGACTTGTTGACTAGCAGAACACTTGCTAACGTATATAGAGATGTCTCTTTTTAACGACTTCCACCAAAATGTTCGCTTGATATCATTATACATTTTTCTTACACCTGGATGGATACTCAGCTTGGACCTGTGACATTCATCTAGTACTTTTCTTCTGAGCTCAAGAATTTCTGGAACACAATTCCGCCCTTGTAATCTCAGAATCGCTTTGCTATCAAGACTAAAATCTGAAGTTTCACCTTCTCGAATTCGCTGGCTAATTCTTTTAATAAATTTGTCATCTCTTTAGAGAACAGAGATCTTATCAATCAATGAAGGTGTGATTATAAGATTGGCGATGATTTCATTTTTTATGCTAAGCGCATCTGCTACCACATTGGCTTTTCCCGGCGTATACAGAATATCTAGATCATATGCTGCGAGAAATTCTAGCTAACACTGCTGTCTCAAATTCAAGTCTTTCTGGGTGAACAAATACTTCAATGATTGATGATCAGCATATAATTCAAATTTCTCACCTAATAGATAGTGCCTCCATATCTTCATAGCAAACACGATGGCTAACAATTCAAGATCATGAGTTGCATAATTCTTCTCATGCGGCTTCAACTGACGGCTAGCATAAGCGACTACTTGGTCTCTTTGCATTAATACCCTACCAAGACCACCAATAGAAGCATCAGTCCAGACTGTCAAATCCTGATTGCCATCGATAATCGTTGACACTGGTGCAGTTGTCAATCTTAACTTCAACTCTTGGAAAGCTTTCTCACATTCCAGAGTCCAATTGAATCTTGTGTGCTTCTTTGTAAGCTCTGTTAAGGAACTAGATATCTTCGAAAATCTTTAACGAACTTCCAATAATAACTAACCAATCCAAGAAAACTTCGTACTTCTTTGTAAGCAGTGATTTTACTTGGGTCTACAGAAATTCCTTCCTTTGATACGACGTGACCAAGGAATTTTACCTCTTCTTGCCAGAATATACATTTGGAAAATTTTGCCTTTAAAACATCCTTTTTGAGAATTCCAACACTTGTTCCAAATGTTTTTCTTGCTCGTTCTCTGACTTAGAGAAGATCAATATGTCATGAATGAAAACCAGTACGAATTTATTCAATACTTCTCTGAATATTCTTTTCATTAGATCGACAATATAAGCTGGAGCGTTACATAAGCTGAAGGCATTACTAACCACTCGTAGAATAATTCTGGACCTCTGAATGCTGTCAAAGGAAAACATTCTTCGGCAATACGAAGCTGATGGGAACCTGTAGCTACGTCCACTCGTGAAAATACTTGTGCGCCATTCAGACGATCCAACAAATCATCAATTCGTGGCAATGGATATTTATTCTTTAATGTCTGCTTGTTCAAGTCACGATAATCCACGCATAGTCGGAGAATACCGTCTGACTTTGGGACAAACACCACTGCTGCTCCCCAATTAGAGAAACTAGGCCTGATCAGACCCTTCCATACAAGCTGTCGAGTTTGATTGTCCAATTCTTCTTTTTCCTTTAAGATCATTCTTCGAATAACATGCACTACTGGCCTTGCATTCATAATTAAAGCGATTTTGAAATCAATTTCTCTATGCGGAGGTAAGCCAACAACTTCTTCAAACACATCCGCATAATTCTTGACGACAAGGATATTTTCTATGTGGACCGGAATATTCTCTGTGACAACAGGGACATTTCTATTTGAGTAGGAGAAACATCAAGAGATGACCAAAAGTATTTTCTATCAGAATTCGGACCTTTGCATGATATGGTGATATAATTCCCTGATTTAATCTTCACCTTAACGACTCTGTCGGCGCATTTAACCTCAGTTACATATTTGGTTAAACAATCCAATCCTAAAATAAGATCAAATTCGGTGAAGTTCATGACGATCGAGATAGTAAGGAACCGATAGTAGGAAAAGAAACAGGCACCCCACAAATCCAACTAAGATTGAGGGAACCCCCAACCGGATTATGAACAGCGATGGGTTCTTTAAGCTTTTTCAACTTCAAATCCAACTTCTTAACCGCATTACTTGTAATAATTAACTAGAATATTTTTGACAGTAAGCATGCCTTCCAAAAGATCTGGCCTCTCTTGACTGACTGAGGCTGCCGGAACTTCTGCCACATCATTCACTTGTGCCACTTTGGTAGCTTTCAACAGCCGGCAGTCTCACTTTATATGACCAGCCTGATGGCAAAGATTGCACTCTCTGGTCTCTTAAAAATACTTATTAGACTTAGATCCATCCCTTCTTTGTTTCTTTAGAGATCTGTAACTTATCGATAAATGTCCTTGCTTATTGCAGTTAGAGCATGTGGCCTTCGTTACTGGTTCTTTCTTTGATATAACCTTTTTCCTATTGACCCTAGGGTTTTTACTGAACTTAGACTTCGTACCGGCCTCAGGCTGCGTACTTGCCTCTGGGCTATCAGTTTCAAATTTCCTTTTATTGCTAGAATTACGTTCTTCTTCGTCTTCCAAAAGGCCTTGCTTATCAAGATCTTCATATTGGTAAGCCATATATATCATTTCGGAAAAAGGTAGCTTCACATGTGCAGTTACACTACTTTGGTACTTTCTTTAGAGCCCGTTAATAAACCTCAGATTCTTCCTCTTAGGGTTTTGAATTAGATGCGGGGCAAAATGAGAAGGTTTATTGAATTTTTTATGATATTCCGGAATGGTCATATCTTCTTGTATCAGTTAGTAGAATTCATCATATAGCCGAGTTACTTCTGGAGGAATAAATCTTTCATTGAAAATTTCTTTAAATCTATCTCACGTAATATTACCTTCTGGATTATCCTTAATAACAGTTTCCCATCAGATTAAAGCTTCGTCTTGAGTGCCCAAGATACCAGTAATCTTTTCTAATCATCTCTCAGCTTTGAACCTTCAAAAAATTTCTCAGCAGATTGCATCCATGCTTGTGATTCAGTAATGGATTCTTTGCCCAAGAATGGTACTCCACCCAGATTTCAATACTTCTTTAATAGAGCTTCAATAGCTGGTTCTGACCTACCTCTTCTACTTCTACCACTCATTTTCTACGATGTCTGCAAATAGCAGACAAGGTGTCATGCCAACAGAAAAGGTATTTTAAAGCATAGAGACATATACTTGAATGTAAATGTGTCTGTTGAGGTGTATTTTATTCAGCTACCCTCATTCTAGGGTATCACTGATCCTATCTGAAATGAGTTATTCATCATAGAATACTGCTGATTCCATTTCTGACGAGTTCGTTAATATGTTATATTCCAGAACTAAGCTTAACCAAAGCTTTGATACCACCTGTGATGACCCCAAACCCCCGTTCCACGGTGGCAAGGGTAATCTTTGGAATATAACACATAAAAAAATAACAGCAGAACAGAAATATATAAATACACCAGATAATGTACAAAAGAAAACACTGGATAAACATAATCATTAGAGTTACACAGTATACAGGATCACACTTAGTACAACATACAGTTTCGGCTTTATATAAAATGTCTACAGCGGAATCAAACATAATGTACATAACAAGAGCTGAACAGCATAATAGAAGTGATAGTATCCATCTTCAGCTCCATAGCTATCCAGAGAGAGCCTGCTAAAACCTGAATACAAGGCTGCCCGTGCAGAAAATAAGGCACCCGAGTTTGAAAGTGAAACAAACTACTAGTCAGTCATGGGACTGGTATGAGAAATCTACTTAACTTACTTTATAATAAGGCCAACCACAGGACCACGCCGCTAACGCGGAACGGGCTTACTCCATTGGATTGCCAGTGCTTAAAACAAGTAAATCATTTAAACATCGCAATGCTTTTTACAAAAATGAAGCCAATATAAGACTCAGATCGCATCACACAATGCAATGAAAGTCGAAGGATACAGTTTTACCTTATAATGTCCAAAATATGCTTGACACGTATAAAACAATAGCATTTGATATTATTACTAGTGTTTATATGTTTCAAAAACAATTTCAATCATAAGTATCAATCATAGACGACATGAGCATCCCATGCCACTATGTCGCCAATATATAGGTTTACAATCAAAACCGCACAATGTCGTATTTGGAATTTGGATTTCTGTCATGAACCAAGGCAAGGGATCGTCCTTACCGCTTCGAGACTCTCTAGCCCGAGCCTCAGGCAAGCGCGCAGACAAGCCTTGGATCGTCAGGGCCGGTCCACATGGAGTGGATTAAAATGCCTGAACACTGCGTTTCCTTGCCCTATGGGGCGTAAAATTGGTCTGTATAAATACCATACCATCCATCGGCTTCACAGAGACCGATATAATCGAGGTGCTCACTCTCTATCATCCACATAAGTAAAACGTCCCGGCGTGTAAAACCCAGACACCACTCCTAGCTAGAAGGAAACGCATGCCCTCCCTAATGTCCTCTTCCGTTTCTGGTTCATACCGGGGTGTGAGGCTCGCGAATTAACGCTGTACACAAAGCTATGCTATTTAAAGCCGTGCTTTGATCATCAACCACAAGGCTCTGCTTTTCAACAGAAGCCTTAATCACTGCATCTCAGCATGCCACGTTGTCAAGCTACAACGTCAGACACACATTTATTTACAAGTCCGTTCTGGGTCTGAACGAAACCGGAGGCACCTTATTCCTTGTACCATATGTCCAATACAGGAGAGAGGTCCTCGCACATCCGAACGATCAACAAGTACATCTGGACAACCATCACTATAACCCCTTCAGGGCAGCAACTCCTATCAAAGGCATCAGTAGCCATCCATTCGATGTGAAGATCATCGGTCTTGCACCGTCTTCATATCTTCGATTTCTAATCGTCATCCAATTATTTGAAATAAGATTTAACTCGGCATTTTCAAATAATTCACGTATATTTAGAATTCAAATCAATTCATTTTCATGTTTAAATTATATGACATCCATAATTCAGTTCATTAATATAATTTTCATGTCAAACACATTCAACCATCAAATATCCAATAAATCGAGTAAATTCAGTTTATTTCCATTCTATTTCGTTTATAATATTTTATAATAATTTATCGCTATTTTTATTTATTTAAAAATAGCCCATTTATTTAAACGAGTCTCCAGGCCATAATGCGGCCATGGCGCTGTTTTTATTCAGATTTTAATTAAATATTTCACACAATCTATCCGTCGGATCTTTACAAATTTGGTATTGTTGGAAAGATATTTTCAAAGAGGAGTTTAGTTTTCGGGAAAATACGACGATCGGATCTCCCGTAATAATCGTTTCAAATCACGATTTCAAAATATGAATTGCAGCGTCGTTATTCATTTTATTTTAATTATATATATAAATATAATCCTTCTTTGATTTCCAAACCATTTTCATTCTGTATATGTGGTAAAAATAATATTTTTAGCCAACAAATATTTATTTCAACACATGAGTATTTTTAACACTTCATATCTATAATAAAAATGTGATTTTTATTGTCAAAACAATTTATTTCAAACATGAATATTTTTATCTATTCATATATATAATAAAAATGTGATTTTTATTGTTAAAACAATTTATTTCAAACATGAATATTTTATATACTTCAGATACATGATAAAAATGCGATTTTTATCGTTCAAACAATTCATTCGTCATATGAACATTTTTCCAACATATGAATACATTTCAACACATGAGTATAAATCAAACACGTGAATATTTCAGAAAATTTCGGCAGCATAACGACAGGGGGTTTAAAACCGGCACCATCCCCAGTACGGCTCCTCGCACTACCTTAGGCCTCGCGGTGTTCCATAAGGAGCTTATCCTAATGATCTAATCATTTCAATTATTTTCATATCACATTGAATTTTCCACAAACAATTCCAATTTTGTTTCAACCACAAACAACCATTATCAATCATTCACATTTATCAACCAAATTTCACGTCAACCAAAATCCAAACAATCACAACCAATATATGTCGTCCATGGTCCGTGGACGAGGGGAGTGTATATATATATATATACGTATATAAATATATTTCAATTTCATTTCAACTTCATTCAACGCACATATGAATTTTACAACATATATATAACTCATACATCGCACATATAATTTATACAACGCTTATACATGAAGTGTACAATGCTTATGTAACTTATACATTGATCATATAATTTATACAACATTATTCCATTCAATTTTGAATTTAGAAATCTAACATTGGGTTTCACTTATCCAAAAATTGTAGGCAGCTCTAAAAGTTCTCCAATCTCTTCTAGAATGTAGAAGACGTCGCCACGAGTCCAATGTCTCTTGTTTCACTGGATTTCGATAACATAGCAAAAATATATGATTTTTATTCTAAAATCATAATTCCTAGCGCTTAAAACTGCTATAAATAGTTTAAATTTTATAAACTGTTACCTCAGCTCAACCGTTCGAAGCTAGGTTTCGATTTTTCGTGAAATCCGTTGCGCGATAGGAGTATCAGGTTGCACTGGGTCGAAGGGGGGGGAGAGGTGCACATGCGTATGGGGGTGGGTTGCAGTTCGACGGCGAGGATGAGTGGCGGCAGCGACTTGAAGTACTGAACTTCCCGGCGTCGATCCTCGAGATTCGCGCAATGACAGGGAGTGAAACTTGTATGGATTTGAAGATATTGGAGAGGGCTACAAAATTCCCAATAAGATGGAGGTCTTATTTTATGTGTAGGAAGAGGAATCGGGGCTGGAAGCTGGTGAAGGGTTTCTGTCGTGGATCGTGGTCGGGGAGAGAGAAATGCGGTTTTTTTATTTTATGAATGAAATTTTCTGATTCGTCGATATATATATTTAATTGAAAATAGTGTTTTCTCAACCAGACTCCAAATTAAACCCAACAACTGTGTCCCCCAGCTAATTACCCCCATTCCGAACACAATGGAATATGTTTCATAAGCCTATTCGACTGTTTCAGTCAGTTTTTCTTCAAATTAAAATATAAAACATTCAAATATTGATTTGAACATATATTTTAATTTGCCGGGGCCACATACTGATTCCAAAAATTCCAGAAAAAATATATCTAGCTTCGTATTGATGATACGGTCCTAAAAAAACTAATTTCGTTGAATTTGGAGACCATTTGAAAAATGGCCATTTTCTGGTCGATCCAAATTGACTGAAATTAACCAAACGCGTTTTCCTTTGCCACGCTTACATATTACCTCCAAAAATTATGGAATTTGAAACCTAGCAATAATTTGATATTCCGGATCCAACAAAAGTGGTTTCGTTGAAAAAGGAGGTCGTTTTCAAAATGTCTATTTTTACGGGCTATATTTATTCTATAGCGACCTTTCAGAAAATTCATTTGGCCATAACTTTTTATTCCCACTATGAAATTTCGATTTTTCAGATTCGTTAGAAATATATTCTTAAATAGATTTATATATTTTTGGTTTCACTAAAATACATTTTATTTTTCATCCTGTACAGTTAGTCAAAGTTCGAATTCAAATTTTCAAACTACCGCGCCATTTCAGGCCTTGTTTTATAATTAAAATAGATATTTATATTCCAGTGTCGATTCAAATAAATATATACCTTCTAATTCTATTCAAAATAAATTTCTTGTTATTATTACATAAAATAATTCATTTTAAATATTCAAAATTCATTAAAATTGCCAAAATAAAAATTTTAAATTGGTTCTGATTTTCCGGGTTGTTACAGTCACTGACCTTAATTAATACCAGTGTAAACAAATGAAGGTATAATCATACATATCATATCAACTAGGCTTGTCATTTTATTACTGCTACCTTTGCTATAATACTCTACAGTTAATTAGTTGTGCCATGCATGTATGATTGTTCACTTCCTTACATGCGTACTTAACGCCACTATGGTATTACGGTCTTCTTTTGTAGGGAAAACAAAAAAATACATGGTTTAATACCATTCGCATATTTCAAATGATGCCTAGACTTCAAACCTACCATTTTGCTTTAACTTTTACCACGTATACAAATGATATTTGTAAATAATTGGTTATTTTATTCCCTATATATGGATCGAACATATGTTTGCATATGGAAGCATGTTTTAAATGTATAATTTAGACATATGCAATTTATTATAAAACATTTATTATCAAGGTTTTTAGGGTTGTATTAACTAGATCAACTAAATCTTAATCATTTTTTTCTTTAGTTCCATAGTTTTCAAATTACGCCGCTAACTTTGGTTGACGGGGGAGATTGTTTTTTCCTAATAAATGCTCCCATCATAAATCTCATTGCATGTAGTCCAATTTAGACATCTTGGTAAAATTACACGCTATAGTGGTTTAATTTACACATAGCCTAAAAGTTGGTTTATACAAAACTTGATGTATAGTTTTCAATGTTGTAAACTTACTTCAGTAAACAAATGATGGTGAATATGGTATTTAGTGTGATAGTTAAGAATTATGATGAACAATAGTAATCGATAACATAAAATAATGTTGTGATATGTGAAACCTTTAGAGCATACCTTACTAAGCAAAAGCATTATACACTTGTCCAAACTTTTCTATGTTTCATGAGAATGAATAGGGTTGATAATAGTACTATTTTACCACAACTGAAGCAAACATTTTTTTTACATCACTCAATTAATGAAATTATGAAATCCTATTGACAAACAATATAATATGTCTATAAAATGTACTGGGCCAACTTTTTTTTAGGGCATGATGTATTTAATGCATCTAACATCATTTTGGATTATTACACTGCTTATTGAAATTACGATTCTAAGGATGAAGGCCATACAACAGTTGTTTGTGCTGAAGCAACGTCAGTACATATTGAAATAGAATAGCTATAAAAATAGGAAACACATACCATTAGCCAACCTCATACTCCTATTATTATCGGAGTCAATTTATGATACTTGTTAAAGAGTTTGGTGACCTCATACTCCTTTTTGAATTCCTAAACAAAACTCATGTTTGATTAGGTAACTTGTGTAAAATTTAAAAAGTTGACAAATATTATTTTCCAATAGCCCACTTTTCAATAGGTATCCTTAGTACAATATGATTTGACCTGCTGGTCGGAAGTTAGAAAAATTACTTACAATCACTGTTCATAACCCATGTAAGTGAGATCTCAATCATTTGATTATAATGATAACGCATGTTGTTTTATGTTCTAAACTTTTCAACTACCATCAAAACTTTACCTCATTTATAATTAGGATTTGGCAAAAAGTGCCAAGATTTGCCGAAAGTGTTTTAGAAGAAATGAGGAATAACAGAATCTTGAATTATTGCAAAGAATTGAATTATTACAGTGCAGGTTCATATCCTATTTATACAGAGTTATGGGCTTTTAGTATAGGCCCAAACAGGTAAAAGAAAAAAGGAATAAGAAGTGGTCCAAGCCACGTGTAAAGGAAGAAAATATACAAGCAGGTAGCCGCAACTTCAGTTTATACTAAGAGCTTTATTTCTCCCCTTCGATTTAGGGTTAGGGTTCCCAAACGTAACCCTAAATTGGTCCAATTGGCTGCCAAATTCAATTCCGAGCTTTAGATTGACGATGAAGCTTTAATACGCAGCTGGAAAACACTGAAGCCACTGTGAATCTTCAAGTTAGCAAGCAGGTCAACGCATAGTGGTCTGAGATAGAGTGTGAAGCACAGATTGATGAAGCGCAAGCTACAGGTTGTGTCAATCCTTTATCTTTAGCTCACCTCTGAGTCTAGTAAAGTTTTTGGCTGATAGAGACTTTGTAAAAATGTCTGCTTTTTGATAATAAGATGGTATATGATTTACAGTTAAATTCCCTTTTTGCACTTGTTCACGAACGAAGTAAATATCTATCTCAATGTGTTTTGTCCTTGCGTGCTGGATAGGGTTAGCTGACATATAGATAGTACTCTGATTGTCACACCAGATTGTCGGCTTTACTCTAGATGTTAGATTTAGCTCCTTCAGTATAGATTGTAGCTATAGAATTTCTGCAGTAGCACTCGCCACACTTCTGTATTCTGCTTCAGCACTAGATCTGGAAATTGTATGTTGTTTCTTTGAACACCATGATATAAGATCGTCACCTATGTAGATGAAGTACATAGTTATAGATTTCCTGTCATCAATATCAGCTTCCCAGTCTGAATCTGTGTATGCTGTGATATTTAACTGCTTGCATGCCTTTAGAGTGAGTCCATAGTTGATAGTTCCCGCTAGATATCTGAGAATTCTTTTCACTGCCTTCCAGTGTTCATCCAAAGGATTCTGTAAAAGTTGAGAAACCTTATTAACGCTAAATGCAATATCAGGGCGTGTTATAGTAGCATATTGTAATGCTCCTACAACACTTCTATATTGTTTAATATTAAGTATGGCTTCTCCTCTGTTTTTAGAGAAGTGTTGATTAGATATCATTGGCATAGGTTGTGACTTTGCCTCATCCATTTTTGATTTTACAAGTAACTCTGAGATGTACTTCTTTTGACAGAGGTGAATTTCAGAGTTAGATACTCTATTAACTTCTATGCCAAGGAAGAAAGATATGTCACCCAGGTCCTTAATTGAAAATTGCTTGTTTAAGTACTCTGTCAGTTCCTTTATTTCATCCATGTTGTTACCTGTAATTATAAGATCATCAACATGTATTAGTATATATATATTGTTGATGTATTACTTAATTTAATAAATAAGGATGTATCAGATTTTGTTGGGTAAAAGTCCATGGATGACAGAGTAGTTTTGAGTCTTTCAAACCACACACGAGGAGCTTGTTTAAGTCCATAGATAGCTTTCTTCAATTTGCAGACTTTTGTTTCATCTTGTACAAATCCTTGAGGCTGCTCCATATAAATCTCTTCTTCTAGAACACCATTTAGGAATGCATTATTGACATCCAAATGCTTGATTTTCCAGTTATTACTTAATGCAATAGTAAATATAAGTCTTATGGTTGAGGGTTTACAACAGGAGAAAAAGTTTTGTTATAATCAAATCCATATTCCTGTGTAAAGCCCTTAGCAACTAGCCTTGCCTTGTGTCTACTGATTGTTCCATCTGGATTTTTCTTTAACCTGAAGGTCTATTTACATCCAATAATGTTTTTGCTTTGAGGAGGGTTGACAAGCTCCCATGTATTATTTCTTGTCAAGGCATTATACTCATCTTTCATAGCAGTAAGCCATTTTTCATTCTTTGCAGCTTCACTATAGCTGGTTGGTTCATTCATAGCTTCCGTGACTATATATGTTTTTGGCTTGAATATTCCTCTCTTGCTTCTAGTTATCATGTGATGACCTGGTTGTGTTGGGGGTTGACTTGATGGTAAGACACCCTGATCTGAATCATTATTGTTATCAATGCTTCCAGTAGTTCTTCTATCAATGTTTTCAGGTATATTACCGTTGTCTGATGTGTTGTTTCATTGCTGAGTTGTGCAGGAGACTGTTGAGCATGGTTGGGAGGTTCACTATGATCAGTGCTGGAATGGCTATCAGTATTTTGATGATCATGTTGTGCAACAGCAGTCTCAGTACCATCATTCTCTACCCCATTGCCATTAACAATTGGCAATTCATGTATAATAATCTTTTGTTGATAAACTTTACTTGAAGTCTTTACTTTGCTGCTTCTATATGGATAGATGGTTTCATCAAATATAACATCCCTGCTAATATAAACTCTTCCATTCGCATCAATAAATCTATACCCTTTCCGATACAAGTAGTATCCAATAAATGTACAGGGTTTGGACCTATAGTCCAATTTATTTCTGTTGTATGGTCTTAAATGAGGAAAACATAGACAACCATATGATTTTAGCTTACTGTAATCTGGTTTAACATTATAAAATTTTTCTAATGGACTGATATCATTTAGTACCTTAATTGGCATCCTGTTTATTAGATAAACAGCAGAATTGAATGATTCAGGCCAGAATTTTAGGGGTAAAGAGGCTTGTGCCAATAATGTTAAACCAGACTCCACAATGTGTTTGTGTTTTCTCTCAACTCAGCCATTTTTCTCAGAAGTATAAGGACATGTGAGCCTATGAATTATACCTTTGGATTTAAAAATATTACTGAGTGGCTTGAATTCTGTACCACCATCAGATTGAAAGGTTTTTATGGTACAGTTGAATTGATTTTCAATCATTTTCATGAAGTTCACAACACAGTTAAATGTTTCAGACTTTGATTTTAACAAGAACAGCCAAGTGTACCTAGAACATGCATCAACAAGTGACAAATAATACTTGTATCCAATGTCTGAGCTTATTGGTGTAGGACCCCATAGGTCAGCGGCAATAAGATCAAATGGTTTAGAATATGTGGTAGTAGATGTAGTAAATGGTAATTTATGACTCTTCCCTATTTGACAATAGGTGCATATATATGGTAGTTTAACATCATCAAAGGGTATTTTGTTATCAAGAAGAATTTTCTTCACAGTTTTAATGCTTGGATGACCAAGTTTATAGTGCCAATGCTCAATTGTAGACATATTATTACTAGTAATAGCAATGTCAGATACAGGGTGTACTTCACTATTATTACAGTTCAAACTATATTCAGAATAATTGCAACTAGAATTAAATTTTGCAATGTTTTTGCAATTTTTGAAGCTAAACTTGTATAGTCCCTTAACAGCATCACCCTGCAACAAAATTTCATTAGTCAATATGTCTCTTACCAAACAATATTTAGGATAAAATTCAAAATACACCTGATTGTCATCGGCAAACTGTGAGACACTAATTAAATTCTTCTTGATTCTTGGTACCCTTAATAAATTGTGTAAATAGAGTTTTCTCTTACCATTTATGCTACCATTGCCAATGTGAGAAATATTTATACACTTACCATTCCTTATGCAAATAGACTGATTACCTTTATATTCTCTATTTCCACGATTGAGATTTTCGAGGTTATTAGTTATATGATTGGTAGCTCCAGAATCTGGGTACCAACTATCATCATTTATATGTTCCAATCTGGTTGTTTCACTTTGATTTCTTGAAACATCCGACTGTGTACTTTGGTGTGATTGTGCTTGAGCAATATTTGCACTTGGGTTTGATCCCCTTTGATTGTTATTAACTTGATTGTTGGCATAGTTGAGATTGTATCTGAAATAACACTTTGTATCAGTGTGCCCAATTCTTTCACATATCTGACATTTTGGTTTATTATTGTTGTTGCTCCATCTACCTCTTCCTCTGCCTCTGCCTGATGGTCCACCTCTTTGGAAGGTTTGATCTGATTTAGTATTATTACTTCGATTCCTATTCTTGTTAGCTGCATAATTAACACTAAAATCTGCTTCTTGATTTCTTTTACTGTCAATTCTAGCTTCATGAGATAGAAGAATAGAGTGAATGTCATCCATAGAAGAGAATTGTTTTTGTGAGGCAATGATAGCCTCAACAGCTTCATATTCCTCACTTAATCCATTAAGAATGATCAAGATTTGTTCTGAATCAGAAACCTTATGACTTGCTGCTTCTAACATATCACAGAGAGACTTAATTTTGCTTAAGTACTCTCGCATACTAATGTTATCATTTCTAATTTTCTGCAACTGCCTTTTGTAATGCATGACCTTGGCATAAGATTAGTTGTTAAACCCTTTCTCTATAGTTAGCCAGATTTCATTTGAACTTTTACATCCTATGACTTGAGGCAGTTTACTTTGACTGATAGAAGACAGTAGCCAAGAACTAATCAAGCGATCTTGTCTATGAAATTTTATAAATTCTTCATTACTGATAACTCTATTATCTTGATCAGTAACGAATTTAGATGGTGTGTCAACAATACCTAATACATATCCATCTAACCCATATCCTTCAAGAGCAGTTTGAATTTGTAGTTTCCACAATAGGTAGTTATTTTCATCTAACTGGGTAGTAATTAATTGTGATTGTGGGCTTATAATTGTTTTCAACAATTTTTCTGTAGCTGATGTGCCTTCTTGAAGGGCAGTGGCAATTCGTGGGTACAGAAGCATTTGTGGGTGTAGTTGCATTTCCAGAGGTTGAGTCTGATGGGTTGTTATCATTGGCCATGAAGAAATAGAACCAAGCAAGGTATGAAGTGTTGAGAAAATGTCAGGAATCAAAGGCTGTTATCAAGCGTGTCTGCTGCAATCAGGTAACCAAGATGATGAGATTCTATCTGATTGTGTTTATTGGTATGGCACAGGCACTTCTTGATTGCTTCTTGATTTTTCTTGAATGAATTTTTCAACTCAATCGAGGACAGATGATGAATTGACTGATGCAGCCCTTTCTTAAGCAAAGCGAGGCTATGAATGTAGCATCTGTGTTTGAGACTGATGGCACGACACAGTTGATCAGAGTGTGCCCTCTTCTTCTACGGTGATGAAATTACTCTGAGGAGAAGAAATTTGATTCACTTATCTGATTTGATATATCAGATCTGTGTGTATAGAGATCACCAGAATCGATGCTGTTAAGCTAATATGATTCTGCTCTGATACCAAATTAGGATTTGGCAAAAAGTGCCAAGATTTGCAGAAAGTGTTTTAGAAGAAATGAGGAATAACAGAATCTTGAGTTATTGCAAAGAATTGAATTATTACAGTGCATGTTCATATCCTATTTATACAGAGTTATGGGCTTTTAGAATAGGCCTAAACAGGTAAAAGAAAAAAAGGAATAAGAAGTGGTCTAAGCCACATGTACAGGAAGAAAATAGACAAGTAGGTAGCCGCAACTTCAGTTTATACTAAGAGCTTTATTTTTTATAGTTAATTTTCAGTTCCTTTACTCGCTTAGTAGATTAGTTCTAAAACCTCGCCAAACATTGTTTCTTTACATAGAAAGAATCGGCAGACAGGTGATATTGTGTAGGGGGTTTCTCATATCAGCACCAAGGCTTGTGTATAGAAGCAACAATATAACCTAAAAATTATTTTGTGCATTTTAACATGTTTTCTTCAACATGTCACTGTAACCACTGTTCAACCTATGGACGTATAGTATATGTTTAAAAAAAATTGAGGCCCTTATTGGATTTCTAGGTAATTGTTGTGCGCAACATCAATAATCGAAAGTTAAAGTGTCATGTAGGGGAGACATTTGATTGAATACAGCTAACAATTGGGTATGTGCATTTCGGTAAATTGGAAATACGTGTTTAACATTCAAACAATAATGTTGTAGGCATCAGTAACTGAATACTGAACCCCAATGGTCGAACATTTATTCACATAGTAACATTCAAGACACATTAGAGCATCTCCAACAATGGTGATTTTGGGGGAGTTTGAGGAGAATCGCTGCTTTTTTCCCTCCAACAATGGCGATCTGGACGTGGAGAGGAGGAAGAAACGAGGGTCTTTCCCAATTTTATTTTTGAGCGTGAGTTATAAACGGTAAAATGAAAACTGTTTATAACCTAAATGGATTTTAGATTCCTGTTCACTATAAAATAGCCTAGAAATAGGCATAAATGGGTTTTGATATCCGTTTAATCTATAAACGGTTTTCAAAACGCCGTTTGTTTATTATTTAAAAAAAAATGTTTCCTCCCACTAAACTTCTGGAGAAGTAAGAGGAATTCATACTTTTTTGTGTGTTTCTTCCACTGAAATCATCTCTACTGCCAGAGATGCTCTTACTAATAACAAATATTTCAGGTAACACAAAAAACATAGTGAATAAATAAATATAAATTAATGAAATATTTTTGTAGCAAAGTAAGGTAAAATAATTTATTTGTTACTCCTTGTCGATGTTCATACATATGTGGAAACATGTATATTCTTCAATGTCGCTAATAGTTATCAGTAAACATATTTTGTCACCTAAAAACAATAAGAATGCATAACATTACTCCTCTTACATGCTTGCAAAGCATATGTTACTAAACATGCTTGCATCAATGAATTGTTCGTAATATGAAGGGTTGGTGGACAAAGAAAAACTAAAACAAACCTGGTAGAATGATTAAAATTATAGTTTACAAAGTTGATACTGGAAGACATCGAATAGATGTTTTTAGTTTGAAGTGAAAAGGTCCAGAAAAAACTAAGCAATGATCATGAAACCAATCATCATATGCCATCAATGATTGAAGTACCCGTGCTCATTGTGGAAACCCAATGGTAATGGTTAATCAATGGTGGGAAGCAAGCGTAATTGTTACTTAGTCAGCGAGCATGTAGGCAAGGATGTTGATCTGTTGTCCAAGGGGAAGCTTTTTAGGATAAGCGTAAGGTTAGAATGACTAATAGGTCGACAGGGGGGTAAACAAATTATAGGCGATAGAGTTAGGAGGGACAAAATCGCTACAAAATCGCTACAAAATATACAATCCGATACTGACAACTTATAGCGTTTGTGTGTATTTTTCTATAGCATTTTATTTGTTCATTATAGAGTTTATTGTGATATTTCTATAGCGTTTGTTCTCGTAATTGTCAGTGTTTCTTGCGTGTTCCTATAACATTTATTTCATTATACTGTATCATTTCCAATGTCTCTTTCTACAACGTTATTTATTCAATGGCGTTTCTAGAACGCTATTGCTTATGCTATTACTTTATGGATTTTTCGTCATTTTAGTTTTTTACATGTATACATTTCTTATTTGTATATAAATATAACAAACATTCGCAAACAAACAAATAAATTACGACATAATATCCATATGCATATCATTCAAACAACTTAGTATTTCATACATATTGTTTTACCAACTTTTCCATTTCCACACGTAACATATTATACAATTTTACATTAATTGCAAGTTACTTATAAAACAAGCAAACGATAGAATTAATCTTGCTTTGCTTCTGATATTTTCTGCTTAACATGAACATTAATGGTCCTGTTAATGTCAAATAAACAATCAATATGTTAGTAATTATTATATCACATATAGAAAAAGTAAAAGAAATAAAAAAGAAAAATTCAACAAAAAAATGCAATGCACTTTTGCAAGGAATTACTGTTATTATACATTCAAACATGCAGTAACTTTCTAAATGAAAATTAATCTATTAGTTTTAACTTATTTCGTACCAAGTAGGTTTGCATACACCATATCAAATCAAAAGAGAAATTTTTTTACATCTCTAATTTTATTGCATCCTAACATTATGAAAAAGCATCGAACCCAAAAGTTTCGCAATTCAACCTAATCAAGGTTTAAAGTTCTCCTGATAGTTTCACAAGACAATCTATCATTAAGATTAGAATGTTCATGAATCCTAATAAAATGAATGGTATAACATTAGAGATTCGTATAAATATTAGTTTTTCCTATAGTCCAACTTTAGAGGCAAAACTTAGAAATGTGAAAAAAATGTGTAGCCTATCTAATGAAAATAAAGTAGAACATCCACTATGTATAAGTAAGTTTACATTATGACACTTGTTCATGTAACAGGATTATTAATAAAACATAGAGCAGAGTTATAACCTGTAGGTCTATTAAAAAAAGACCATGGTAAATCAAAAACTTGATGCATATTATAGAAAAAAAGAAATAACTTTCAGAAGTAAAATGAGATGTAGTACATTCCAATGAGAATCCTTAGTGGCCACAAAATAATGGTTCAAACATCTAGCTTGTACATTTTGCTTTTTGTTGACAATCAAAGTATGATTGCATACAAATTTTTTTCTTTGACAGTTTTTTGAAAGTATGTTTTGATTCATATGATGTTCACACCATAAATATTTAAATAAAATGTTCTCACCATAAATCCTAGTGCAGGTTAAAAGAAAGAGAACAAATAGTTTTATCCTTTCTAACACGAGGCACTAGGATAAAATCCGTGAACATCGATCAATATATTTTACATGAGCCTTTAAGTTAATTTGTTCAATTGGAAACCTTTACAATGGATATTCCTGTTAGTAAGGATATAGTTTTCATTATATCAATCATATATCTTTTATCCATCATTTGAAAATCAATTTCATATTTTTTTCATATGACTTATACTCCCCGAAATCTAATGAACCCTGATACTATTTTTTTGGCGCATAATGTCATATTCAATATTCTTCAAACTAATATCTGAAATGAGAAAAATCGAATGTTGAAATGAAACTGATTTCGTATCATAGAACAATGCAACTTTAAGTAAGTGAGCACTGATGTTGTGTAACATAAATTTGAGACCTTTTTTTTTCCAGTTTGACCTACTTGTTGCCTTGGAGATTACTCGATAACACTTCAGCAAGGATTGATACCGCTTTATCTGATCTGAAGTTTGAATCACCAAGCAAAAAAATTAAGCAATAATATCAGATTATATAAATATGTGAAGAAGGCTAAATGTATAAAAATTACACTTGGCAATTGCAATTGCCCATTTGTTGTCAATGAAATCGATAGCTGAAAGTAGTGCAGTTGGCCAAGCTAGTGCACCAATAAGAGAGTGTTTTTTTAGAAATAAATAAATGAATGAAGATAAATAATAGAGCAAATGAACAAATTTGCTGGTAACATACACATCACTAGTGGCAGATGAAGCTTCTTGTGAACAAATATGTGCATACTTATCAATTACCACCGGTAAAGGCTGAGATGCGGTGGCATAACATACCCAGGATAACCAAGCAATAAAGGCTTAAAGCACAGACTCATGAAGAAAAAATAAGACCAGCAGGCACCAATGTAGGCAAAGTTGCTTAGTATCCCAACGAGGCCAGTATAAGAGCAAGGAAAGGTTCAATGGAACTGTACATGGAGTAGTGATATATCGGTTTTTTATCATAACAAAAATGGGATTAACTGTAAGTCACTATCGGTCTTAAAGAAAAATGGTTTCAAAGTCTTCAGTATGGTGAAAGTTAAAGCTCAATGGTATGAGATGTTTATAAAACTTCAAAATCTATATTTTGAACATCATAAACATGAAAATTAGTGTGCTTGTTACAAATAGTTATAGGTAACCATAAAATAACAATTGCAAAATCCTATATATAGGCGACATACGCAATGAAAAAAAGGGAAAACAAAGAAAGCTAATAGTACAAAAAATATATTTACCTTTGAGGTAAAAGGGTGTTCCATAGCCGAAAATTGAGGAGGATTAGGAAACCAACGATGTCAGTGTGATTGTGCCCTAGAGGAGATCTAGAATTACGTATTGTCGTCGCAGTCAAGTCGTCGTCCCATTCGATTAGAGTCGCCGCCTAGTCGCTATTGATTGGAGTCATCTATTAGAGTCATTGTTGGAATCTGGATTTGCGAATCCGATCATGATATTTTATTTTCTCTACAGACGGGAACAAGATAGTTAATATTGCTTAAAATATAAATTTTATGCATTGATGCTTGCTTAAAATATATATTTAGTTATTTCAATTTAGATAAAACTTAACTAATTTATATAAAGTCGATTCAAAAGAAAATTAATTTAGTTGATTGTTATAAAATTTAGTGTTTATATCAATTTGATTGACTTAGTTCTTATAAAATTTAGTCAATTTTTTTTAAACATATGGAATCGATGATCAACATAGGGAATTCTCTGAAAAGGACGTAAATTTTATTTTTAACACTTAATTCAATAATTGCTTGTTGAATGTCATTGTTACAAACTAATTGATTCTTATAAAACTTAGTTTAATTTTATAAACTTATCTAATTTAAAAAAAGCATAGTCCATTTAATTACTATAAAACTTAAACAACTTAGTTAATTATTTCAGACTTAGTTAACTTATTGTTATAAACTTAGTTATTTTTATAAAAATAATTGATTTTATAAAACTTAGTTAACTTGTACAAAGAATAGATAATTCTTTTAAAACTTAGCCAGTTTTTATAACAATTTAACAAAAACTTCAAAATGGACAACATGATTGTTATAAGACTTAAGCACTACAACAAAACAACCCTTTTACAATGGGCAACGACCGTTGTAATTTGTTTTTTACAACGGGCCAATGCCCATCGTAATAGGACCAGTCGTAATAGATTCCAATTATTTTAACGGGCGATGACCGTTGTAATAACTTTGGTCACGTGCAATAAACTCTATGACAAGGGTTATTAACCCGTTGTAATAGCTCATGAGTTACAACGGGCGATGCCCGTTGTAATACAATATATTACTGCTAACCTTTGTACTAGGCCAACATCACTGCAAAACAAGTTAGTTGCTTTGGTTGTTTACCACTGTTACTTCATTTCAGCAAATAACCCATAAATAACATAATATATCATTGATAGCATTAATAAACCATATATTTAAAAGCGATAACATAACAGAAAACAATGTAATTCACTGATAGCATTAATAATCCGGTCTTAATACAATAATATAAAACATCTAGTAGAACAGAAGTTATACAAAATGAGGTATATCAACAATTTACAGCAAAAAACCAAAAACAAACTAAAAAATCTAACTTACTAACAAAACAAATCATGGCTTCAAGAAGATGAGATACTGTAGTATTTACAAAATGTAGCGCCCACTGTAAACATAGCACAAACTGCCTCAATATAGTCCTATCACCTGTACATTACAATTTACATGTCAGAATCACAAACATAATGCAAACATACAGGCTGAAAGATCAACTAAACATAATTTACAGGGTCGGAGCCAGGATTTTATGCTGACCCAAGCTAAGAAAAAGGAAACTAAATAATATCAAAAAAAGGCAAGTAGCTGCTTTTAATTATGTGATTGTGCAATCTTATAAAAATCGCAACTATTTTATTAACATAAGATGTTGCAATAACAGCTAAAAATGAATTAGAACAAAAATTAAATGACAAATTTATCTTTGTTTCGATTCTTGAATCAAACAGTTTAAGTTGTGTTTTTCTATTATTTCGTGAAAAGAGAAATAAAAAGTGTACCGTGTAATTATAGGTTATTGTCTACTTACAGCTCGTTTTGGGGTTCTGGTTTATGATTACACTTTCTTTTTCACCAACTTACAGCTCCAACATATCGTATCAATATCACCAGAACCAGAAGATAGCTAAAAACCCAATCTGCATCAGGAAAATCTAAGATTGATCAATTCTCAGATACTACCATTACAAGACCATCAAAACGTTACTAAATTACATAATCCAACAGCTTGCAAAAGACAAAAATCCAAAGCCAAGTCAGCAGCAGCACCCCAAAACGAGGCACGATAACCAAGAGAAGTAGAAATGGAAAAGAAAACGCAGATGGGTTTGTAAAAAAGGCTCGAAAGAGAAGTCATGAAGGAGAAAGGGGAGAGGTCAGGAAACTGAGATCCAACCAAGAGACGCTACAGGTAAAAATCCTGACAAACCAGTGACAATCCCTGAAAATTTATATGTCAAGCGTTGAAACCCAGTACCAACATATACCATATATATTATTTCCACACAATTTTTTTGGCAAAGCATACAAGTGAATAAAACATTCATTAGTGGTTAGTAATTAAACATAAAACAGAAGCCTTTTTTTAGCATACGAATGAATGTGTTTACTTGCTCTAGAATCATAAAACATTCATTAATGGTTAGCAATTAAGAGTGACATGCCTGGACAGTTGATGTTTGACACTCATCAATGTGACATTTGTTAGATATGCAATTTGAACCAAACATAGAATGAAACAACTGTTGTTTTATCTTGTATGAATGGAATCACATACAAAGCAACTAATATCGCAAAGTGTTGCTTTATTCTGTATGAATGGAATCACATACAATGGTATTATTCAATATCCAAAGCTTGCTTTCGTTAAATTATTACACTCATGTCATCGAATATTAAATTATTACTCATGTTATCCAAGATCGAAGCGTTACAGTACTAGCACCCCCAATTAGAAGTAACATGGCCAGAGAAGTTCTAGCACAAACAGCATCAATAGGCGTCTGATGCATGTTACCTTGGATGACTACCCCACTAACTTTTAAATACCGTTGGAAAAACAGGTTGCACTTTGAAGAAAGTACATCCTGACCTTGTTAGGGCCAAATCCAATACATAAATCATGTTTTAGAAGAAGAAAAAAAAACATATAAATGGAACTGATTTTGATTCCTTAAGTATAGCACTCAACCCTGAGGCTATTCTTTTTTTTTTAATAATTCATTTCACTTTGGAAAAATTGCAACACTCCAGATTTGTTTAGCTTTGCGTATACCTACTTAGAAATCCATTATGTTTCTCAGTATTTCCACCAGTCTTCAAATATCGAGTCACCTAAATGTTTAACTCTTCAAGATAACTTAGATGACGATTCATGTGAGTTATTTGAAGGATCATGTTAAGGTAAAAATTTGAGGGAAAAATGAAAATTAGGATTCATCTTTTAACTCCAAAATCCTGCTCATTAGCACGTCGATATAACAACGTTGAAGCTTCAACCATGTTAAAGAAAAAAGATGTATGTAACTCAAATTCGAAATAATTTGTACCAACATAGAAAATTATCCAATATGCAAGTGAAATTTTTGTACCAAAACAAGGAATGCTATGTTCAGACTCCTCTGGAAGTGTGAGATTCACACAACATTTCAACTACTTTTTCACTTGTTAGGCTGTGAAAATCTCAGTTTTAGTTAATTATCATCTATATATTAATTATGAAAAAAAAAATCAATGATATTATGGTGTGAATTTTCAAACTCCCAAAGAAGTGCATTTGTACTCAGAAAATAAATTATCATTTCAATTCTTACCAGCCTGGATGAACAACAAATCTTCCGGTCGCAAGAGCCCAGTTAACCTAAGAATATAATCATGATTTTTGTACCAAGAGTTAATTTTTGTAAAGATTGGAAACCTTACGCAAGATTGAACTGAAAAAACGCAAACTAGAACAATATGAGCCTACCGAGGTGAAGTGGTACGTCGACCATCGATGGGTAGGCTATGACAAAACGCGAACTAGAAGAGAGCCAGAGAGAGACGGAACAACGATGTTGCCAGGGAGAGCCAGGAGAGAGCCGCCATGACTTACGCCCCTAGGGTTTCATAAGCTAAAGATACGGAGGCGCGAACTACAAATGCAGAACAATATGGGCTTTTAACGTCTATACGGGTCAGGTCGTGAGTAGAAGTGACAGGTTTTAGTTGCAATATGATTGTCATGCTTGCAGTTTCAAATGAAAGGTGCACACACAAGTATGCAGATAATTATACATATTTTACCATATAAATTAACGTTAAAGTGTGAAAACCCGTAACTCCCCCGTAAAGGAAAGCGTCGGATAGTTCGAGAACAAGCCACAATAAAACTCATACAGAAGAACATTTCATTGTATATTACAACAACACATCAGATTACAAGAATATACAGAGTATAAAAGAATATTACACAGAAATATCAAATATCAGAGATTTAAATTACATTAAATACATAGCAGCGGAAAATAATACAATACACAACTAGAGGAGATATACAGATACAAAGCTTTCCGGATATCGTTCCAGCTGTAAACCAGGATCCTGTGAATATAAATCTGCAAACCCAAAACTACTAGCTGCCCGTGTCGAAAATAAGGGCACCCAGAGTTTAGGTTAAAACAATAAACTCCAGGTCAGTCATGTGACTGGTGTGAGAACTAAAACAGTTAATCTTTTATTTTTAAAGTTAGGTAAATCAAGGGACCACGCCGTATAACACGGAACGGGTTTTCTCCCAAGAATATCAGCGCATAAAACAAACAGCGCAATGCTAAATAAAGAAAAATGAAGCTGTTATAAGACCCAGGTCCTATCACACAATGCAACGCAAGCCGGGGGATAGGGTTTTCCCTTATAACAGCCAAAGAATGCTTGATACGGTTAAAACAAATCGTTTGATACTATTATAAGTGCATAGTGTATAAAACAACTTCAAATCATAAGTATCAATCATAGGCGGCATGAGCGCCCCATCCCACTATGTCACCATATATAGGTTTACAAATAAAACCGCAAAGTCACGTATTTGAAAATTGGATTTCCGTCTATGAACCGAGGCAAAAGATAGTCCTCAACCGATTCGAGACAATCTAGCCCATGTCTCAGGAACAGCCGCAACTGCCCCATGGAGCGACAGGGCCGGTCCACCGATGTGGATTATTATGCCTGAACACTACGTTTCCCCGCCCTTTGGGGCGTAAATGAGCCAACGAATGACTCCATCGGACCCGGATCGTCCAATCAAACCGAGGCGCTTCGCAACAGCAACAACCACATAAGTCAAACTCGTCAGGGCGTGTAAAACCACTGACGCCACTTTTTAGCTAGAAGGAAACGCATGCCCTCCCTGAGGTCCGTCTCCCGTTTCTGGTTCATACCGGGTGTGAAACTCGCGAATTCACGTTACACAAAGTTGTGCCACACAGGTTGTGCTTTGATCATCACCACAAGACTTTGCTTTTCAATAGAAGCCTCGATCTATTGCCACTTAGGCATGCCACACAGGCAATTCACTCTATGTGTTTGATATCCATCAGTATATAACCCCTGAGCTCGTATGTCTCAGAGAAGGGCGTTAAGCAAGAGAATAAATTCTCCGCCGCCAAACAGATATATATTTAATAGAAATCAATCACACAGACTAAAATCCAATGTCAGACTCACAGTCCATTTACAAGTCCGTTCTGGGTCTGAACGAAACCAGAGGCACCTAGTACCCCGCATATCCATCGATCTCCAAGTACGTCTGGACGATCACTAACTGTTTCCATCTTCTTGGGTGTACAGCCCAATCAAGATCATCAGTAATCACCCAAACGACGTGAAGACTTCTGGTCTTCGACCACCGTCTTCATCTTCGACACCACGTCGAATCAGTTATTCAGAATGGGATAAACCCGGTCTTTCTGAATAACTCGCGTATATATTATAAAAGTGTTACACAAACACAACATACGCCTCATTCCAATTCAGAATATTCTTTTATTCAAATATTCCTATACTTTGGGAAAAGTTCCCATTAATTTTATCCAAGATAAATTCTTTAAATTCATTCTTTAATCTCCTTTGAATATCAATTCAAACTAGTCGGGATTAGCGAACCACAACGAAGTAATCATTTATTTTATTTCCCAATCCCAACCTATTCATCCTATGAAGTAAAACTGGTTATACTTCATATCTAACACCACGGTGTTATCGGTAAATTCAATTACCATTTCACGTTCAAATCTAATTAAAGATTTAACTATCGCCTGGAGCAAAACTGGTGGTACTCCATTTTCGATCTTTTCAATCTAATTAAAGGTTCATTAAAACTCCACTTAGTTTTAATCTTTAACTGGGTTAAAGAATCAATGTCATTTTAAAAACACAGTTCACGATAAACCCAAAATCACATTCATTAATTATCGGGTTAAAGAACGAGTGTGGTTTAAAACACTGTTCACGATAAACCCAAAAATCAATACCAATTTAATTCCAATTAAATATCATTTAATTGGTACACTTCATTAAATCTAAATAAAAAGATTTAATCTTTTCTCAACTGGGTTCAAGAACAGTGTTAGTGAAGACACCATCCACGACAAACCCAAATCACATTTGATATTCAATATAAGGCTCTGAATAGAAAATATATCGGCTTAGATTCAATATCAAATTCTACGATTAACAAATGTCGTATTGGAAATAACGATATAAATATCTTTCAAATTTCCATAACAACATCTGTATAATCACGAATTCCAACATCGAAATATTCCGAAGACAATTTCGATTCAAATCCACTCCAATGCAATCATTGGAAATTCTTGTTATTTTTAAAACCCTTTTCAAATTCAATTTATTTATTTAAAAATAAATAGAATTATAATTCTAGTTTAAAACTAGTTCATTTCGATAAAAATCTATTTTTATCTTTTCAAATATGGAGTTTTTCATCCCAATTCTTTCTAAATCATTTCTTATGATTTTACACAAATTATTACTATTTTTAGTAATTTTATCAAGGCCCGTGCAGTCGATTTCCATCAACGGCCATCGAGCTGCACTTACAGCGACCTTTTTCGAATTTGATTTGGACGTAACTCCAAATCCCACCGTTAGATTTCAAATTTCTAATATTCGTTAGAAAGCTCTTTTCGATACGAACCCAACGGTTCCAGTTTTAGGAGAATCCGACGGTCGGATCTCCCGTAATGTCCGTTTGAAATAAATGGTCGAAATTCGCGAACTGCCGCGGCGCGGCGCGTTCTATTCAGGCCATTATATAATATATATAATATATATTTCGTCGATTTCTATTTAAAACGAATTATATAAATAGTTTTAAAGTTCGTTTCAAAAGCAATTTCAACTTTCTTTTCAATTCAAATCAAAATTGAATTCTTCTTTATAAATTCGTTTTAAAATTCATTTCTATTCAATTCAAATTTCAATTCAATTTGAATTCATTTCAATTCACTTTCAATTCAATTTGAATTCGTTTTCAATTCAATTCATTTCGAAATCGTTTTCAATTCAATTCATTTCGAAATCGTTATATGTTCAATTCATTTCGAAATCGTTTTCAATTCAATTCATTTCGAAATCGTTTTCAATTCAATTCATTTCAAAATGAATAAAATCAATATAAATATCGTTCACGTCAAAATGCGTCAATCTAATCAACACGGCTTCATAAATTTCTATTTTCAAATATTCTATTTCAAATATTTATTTTTCAAAAATAGTTGTTATTATCAAAATATTTCGTTCAACACATGACCAATCTCAATGGATGAGTACTGTCAACACATGAACCTTTATTTTATATTAGTCTTTATTTTCTAAATTGGAATGAGGCCCAATCAATCACCATATAATGTTAATTATATGGATTTTCATACATCACACATATATAATAGCACTGAAAATAATCAACCATCAACCAAAGTGCACTACACTGTATAAGCATCAAATATAGATATTCAACGCTTATAACAGCCTGTCAATCAATCGATCGACATATTTAATCAATCAGGACGAGTGAACTTCATATTTCATCCCAACACCCGTGTGGGGTTTTCAAACAATCAAACACAGATTTTAGTTGTGCAGTTGGGCGATGTGTAAAATTTATCGACCCAATCAATATCAGTCAAATCAGTGTATATAAACAAATCGGCCGATTTGTTTATAAATATTTATTTATTTACCTTCACGTTAAAAATTATATTTTTAACGATAAAACATTTTATTTCAACATATGAATTTCTATTCAGTTCATTCTTTCAATAAAATGATATTTCATTTTTCTAACATATTTTAGAAAATTTCGGCGGCATAACGGCACGATACTAGAAACGGGACGAGGCCTAGCCTTATCCCCGGTCTAGTGAAGGCCCACGCCATTCACACATCAATCAAATCAATTCATTTCACCACACAATTCAATTTCAATCAAATAATCTAACTAATTTTGGCAATCAAACAAACAAGTCCATGGTCTGTGGACGATTGTGTCGGGTGCAACTAAGCACCGTCTGCATCCTAGTATATATATATAACTAGAAAAAAAATTGAAGAGTGAGAAATTCTCACCGATAGCTATCCAATCATCTTGACTCTTCTTTGATCGAAATCTTCATCGTTCTCGCCTTTTTGTTACCTTCGTCGCCCGCTTTCACTACCTATGTAAAAATCGAATTTTTACTTCGCTATCCAATATATAAAAATCATATTTTTATTTCGAAGTTCAATATATAAAAATCATATTTTTATTTCGAAGTTCAATATATAAAAATCATATTTTTGTTTCGAAGTTCAATATATAAAAATCATAATTTTGTTTGCTAAAAATCATATCTCTCTTACAAGAAACTCTTGTCTCTCTAGTTTTAAAAATTCAAACTTTTCTAAATTAATAATTTTAACTTTATAAAATTTCAACCCTTTCTACTTTATAGAAATCAAAACTCCCTACTGTCAAAGTCTAATCGTTTCTACCATAAACATCTAATTTAACGTAAGTAAATAAAAATTCTACTCGAAGGATAAAATAGAAAACTCACTTTTGTCGCTAGAAGAGGAGGGGCTGCTGGTGCTAGGGCGCAGGCCAACAGCGACGGCTCAGGGGCATCTCGATGGTGGTAGCGGGAAAACGGGGTTTTGGGATTGGAGATCCGAAGTGGAGGGAGGAAATGGGGCACTGGATCGGAGCTGGGGAGGGTTCGACGTCGAGGGCGATGGTCGGTCAAGGCGCGACAGAGGGAGGGGGTTCACCTCGGTGGCGGCGGGCCCTTAGGAGGCTGGAGGCGCGGGGTCAGGGTCTAGGGCTCGGGGTTTTGGAGAGCTCGGGTACAGAGAGGAGCATAGAACGAAGGGGGAGGGAAGGCGAGGGCGGAGGCGATGGTGGCGGAAGAGGGGGGGCGTTGATCGATGGAGGCGCGAGGGATGGAGGAAGAACGGCGTCGATTTCTTTCTGAAAGGGGGAAAACGTGGAATGAACGATGGATAAGGGGGATTATATATTTATATAATAATATTTATTATTATTTTCCTCTTTTAAAACCCTAAGTGTTGACTTTTCATTCAAAACCCAATCGGTAACCAACGACTATCGTCCCAAGCTAATTACCCCCATTCCGAACACAATGGGACATGCTGCGTAAGCCAATTCGGCCGTTACGATCAGTTTCCATCAAATTCAAAATATAAATCTATGTATATTGAATTTTAAGGCACATTTCAACTTACTAGGGCCACATACTAACTCGAAAAATTGCGGAAAAATATTTTCTAGCTTCGTATTGACGATACGGTCCTAACAAAACTAGTTTCGTCGAATTCTGAGACCGTTGGAAAAATGGCCAATTTCCAGTCGATTAAAATCTACTGAAACTGGTCAAACGCGTTTTCCTTTGCCACACTCACATATTGATTCGAAAAATTATGAAATTTGAAGCCTAGCAATAACTTTACATCCCGGACCCAACAAAACTGGTTTCATCGAAATCCGAGGTCGTTTGCAAAATGTCCATTTTTAAGGGCTTGAATTTCATAGCGACTATTCAGAATTTTCAACTGGACATATCTTTTGATTCCCGCTATGAAATCTTGATTTTGCGGATTCGTTGGAAAGAGATCATCTATTAGATCCTATTATTTTTGGTTTCACTAAAATCCGGATTGTTTTGCACCCGGTACATTCAATTGAAGTTTGAAATCGAATTATCGAACTACCGCGCCATTTTCAATTCTATTTATAATTATATATAAATATTTATATTTTAACGACGACGCGTACATTATATACGTTCGAATTATATTCAAAATAAATTTCTCGTCGATATTATTTAAAATAATTCATTTTAAATAATCAAAACTCGCCAAAATTGCCAAAATAAAAATTTTAAACTGGCCCAGATTTTCGGGTAATTACACAAAGCCAAGCAAAAATATTTTTATAAACATGTAAGTTTCCAAATAACATCAGTTTCAAACTTTGAATATTATACATCTTACCGTGACCTATTTGCCTAGCTTATTATATCATGTCCTTCTTTTCCTTCAAAAATAAAAATAAATAAATCAATCAAAATATATTAACGTGCTTCTAAATTTTAGAAAATTTCAAACTTGCGTGTTTTGGTTAATGCGCCAAACATGCTTCTACGTTTTAGAAAATTTCAAATTTTTTGAAATATGAAATATAAATATTAATTTAATTAAGTATTTATAAATAATAGATATTAATTTTAGGAAAGCAATGTAATTAATAACTAATGATTGTCAAAAATTACCAATAGACGTTTATTACAATGGAAATTTAATGATTATTGTATAATTGGTAAAGTTAATAATCATTGTTACTTCATATTTATTAATTATAATTTAATTAATGTTAATTTTATTATAAATAATTATATTTAATATTAATTACTCAATATTACTTACAAATAACTTGAAAAGCTTGTTGGAATACTGATTATATAATAATTAGTAATTAGAGATTATTTATTAATAATCATTAATTAATATAAGTATAAACAATTAACATAATATTATTAATGATTAATTATTAATAAATAATATAATATTATTAATGATTAGTAATATAATATAATATTTAATAATTAGTAATACATGATTAATGATTAATTATTAAATAATCAAAATTAATTTTATGGAAGTATTGTAATTATTAACTATTGACTGTCAAAAATTGGTGTCTATTACAACGGACATTTTGTGACAGTTGTAAAATAGACATCTATTACAACGGGCCTAAAAATAACCGTTGTAATTGCATTTATTACAATGGGCATTATATACCCGTTGTAAAAAGGATGTTGTACAAGCATCTATTACAACGGTCCCAAAAATGACTGTTGTAATAGCGGTCTATTACAACGGGCAGCAAACGCCCACTGTAAAATGGACGTTGTAATAGATTTGTTTTGTTGTAGTGAAGTTTGACTATCTTAGTTAATTTTATAAAGTTAGTTAATTTTAATTATAATAAAACGTATAAAATTTAGTTAACTAAAATTTTAAAAGACTTTAGTTAACTTAATTGAAATTATACAAATTTAGTACATTTTTATAAAAATTAACTAACATGATAATTTTTAAATTTTAGTTAATTTTATTAAAACTTAATTAATTTTATAAAACCGAATTAACATAGTTGATTATCCTTAACTTAGTTAATCATTCTAAACTTAGTTAATTTTTTATTATTATTATAAACTTAGTTAATTAGAAATTAATTATTTTCTATAAAACTTAATTAACCTAACTAATTTCTAATAAACTAGTTAAATGTCTTGTATTTTCTACATACATTATAATATTATGAAAAAAAATCTAACTTCTGAAATTTTGAAAATTTAGGCAAAATCTTTTTTGTAATGACCCATCATTTTGATAGTGCCGAATCGACAAAACATGTCAACTCGAATCATGCAAAACGACAGATTGTTACTAGCTTCTGGGGTAAATAGAATAAATCACAAAATCACAGATCATAGACATGGATACAGAGCAATATAATATCTTGCAGTGGAAAAATACATAATACAATAGTAGTTCATGAAGCTGCTAAATAAAATTTTACATTAGAGTTTACATACAATACAGCGGAAGTCTAATATAATGAATTTCTAATACATAAATAAATGATAACAGTCTGAAACAGAAATGACAAGGTATAGCTGAAACTGGATCAATTGATCAATAGGTAGATATAGATGAGCAAAAACTTAATATAAGCTCCAAACCCCAAGAGTGAATCTCGAAAGTTGTGATAATCGATTTGACCCGAGCAATAATGCAAAACTGATCGACACTAATATATGAATTAGAAAAGCGCGATATTTAAATTAAATACTGCAAGCGTACAGGTGTGTAGCATACAGGTCGAACACAGGGAGGAAAGTTAAATTTTATTATTTATATGTTTCGTGGGCGAGTTAGACAACGCTGGAGGTTGATTTTGCAAAACAAAATAAAAATTGAAACTGTAATTTGATTCAGAACAGATCTAACTGAACCGACGATCAAATCACAATTTCAATGGAAAAGCAATGAAACTATGAATCAAATTCAAATCTAATCAAATCCAATTTAACCTATGAACGCGATTAAAATACAGAAAATAAAGGTGCAGAATATAAATAACAACAGGAAATGAAATTAGGATTACCGCTGAATCTAATCAGACGGTCAAGCACTAATGAAAAGAAATGCAAAATACAAATAGTGTTCTACCGAATCTAATCGTGTAGACAACACTAATTGCTAAGAAATAGAAAATTACATAAAAGAAAAGGAAAAATGAGTTTTATTAATGAAGAAGAGAATAGAATGAGATATCGGATAGGATGGTGGCTACAATGCCATTACAAGGGTATATATATAGGGTAGATAGCCAAACCCTAACCCTAACCCTAATGATAAATGGGCCTGGTCATTACATCACTAATTAGTTTACAATGAGAAACATAAATGGGCCTTAGATAAATAAAGCAAATTTGGGCCTTTTCTCTTTTCCTCTTGTTTCCTTGACACTTCTTCATTGATTTGTGATGTGCAAAGCCTTTCTATCAATCCTTTTCTTGTCCAACAACAACTAGATGTGAGATCTTCATCTACAATTCTTCAAAATGTAAATATATATCAATTTCATCTCTATTTCTCTACTTTTCTGGTTGCATGCGGGCTGGGTTGGAATATCTGTAAAAGTAACAAAACAATACCCAAGTAATATTTATTTATATACAAAAGATAAGATATAAGTGCATAAAATAAACACATTTCTATGTCAATCAAATACCCCCACACTTATCTTTTACTCATCCTCGAGTAAAACAAGAAATGAAAAACTAAACTAGATAGGTCACACTTTCGTAGGAAACACGATTGCATTGAGCGCATGCAACAAGCCGTTAAACCTCTAGGTGTCCCCAGTAGGACGAGTGGTGTCTCATGAGGGTTTTCAGCGGATATTACCCACAAAATCCAAATGCAGTATGTTATGATTCTAATGAAACTACATGAATGCAGAGGGCTTATGCAAATAAAAATGAAAAATGAAAACACGACTTAATTCAGGAAGGTGGTAGAACAAATTAAGTTAACAATTTCTAGTCAGTTGATTTTATTTTAGATACCTCGACTTGTCACAAATTTTCAATATAAATCAAGTTTTCAAATGTTAAATTCCAGTTTGGCCAGTTAGTTCGGTCGATAACATAGTGCAGCCATGAAATAAATTCTTAGTTTGCTTGGCACAGTTTGCAAAGTGGTATTCTAATTTTCTCATGTATGGCTAGTCAAATCAATAAGGTCAAGAAGTGTTTGGGTATCATCGCTTATTCTTTATTCTATAAAATTTTAAGATTTATGATTAAGTACATACACCTAACTAAAAAGACCAAGGTTTACCACCCATGCACTGCCTCGCGGACTAACGGAGAGTGGGTAAAGAGCTTGGCGGATTGTGCAGGCCGACTTTAACTTTGTCAACAACGTGTCGGTAATCCTTAGGTGTCCAATCTCATAAAATGAGAACAAGATATTCCAACGCTGACTTTGTCAACAACGTGTCGGATAGAGCTTGGCGGGTTTGCACACCAACACTCGATATACAAGCAATGTTGGATACCCTTGGAATACTATTATTATTATTATCGAAATATAAGCACAAAAGAGAGTTACGCGAATTCAACTTAACACAACTTAGTTTTAAAGATTTGAAAAGCCAATATAAGTATTTTAAGTCCTCCACTTATTTAAACAAAGTCTACAATATAGAATAGATTTCATGACCATCACCTAAGAATCTCCCTATGTACCAGTTACACTATTATCCCTCAAAATTAAACTTTTCATTATATTTTTTATTTGATCTAAGTTGAGAGAAAAAAACACTATCAACTGACTAAAAATCCTTCACTTATTTTGTTGTATCAATCTAAAATTAGTTATGTTTGAAAAAAGAAAAAAAATGGCATGTTAAATGGCTGAAAATGAAAAGAAAGAAAAATAAAGAAAAAACGAAAATGAGTGAAATGCAGACTCCCCCCCCCCCCCACACTTGAACTAAACAGTGTCCACACTGTGAACGTTTCCTAAATTCGAAAGATTGTACCCAAAGGTGAATGAAATGCAAAATTATTTGAAGAATGAAATGCAGTCTAACTATATGTAAGAATGGATCGTATTTACAGTGATATATGTGTTTACGATGCATGCGATGCAAAGAGTTCCACCAAATTTTCCCCCCACACTTAGTTCTTGCTCGATGAGTTCCATTCCCACCATGTCTTGGCATATTTTCTAACAAGCAAGAGTTTTTGAAAACCATCTCATCTTTAAACCTAGATTTATAGTTTAGGAGATAAATATCCAGGGTCGTCCTAACATGAAGTTTTTCAACCAAGCCAGCATTCCAAAGATAGTTCATGTGTTCAACAAATTTGTCAGTGTAATTTTTCAAAAATTTGTGATCGTATATAAATTCAGTGAAATTTGAAATCTGAGTGTTGTTCAAGACTATGTGATCACATTTCTCATCATTAATTGACAACGTATTTTCGATACTGACAATTTCAAATTCGTTTGAAATTTTTTCAAAGTTAAAGTTTTTGAACTCATGAAGTGAATCTACTTCTTCCTCATTTGGCAACTCATCCTCATACAACCCAAAGAATTCATGTTCATCAAAATCCATTTCCAAATTTGAATTGAAAAATTCAACATTGTTATTCTGTTCAATTCCTAGAATTTCAGGTTGCTCACAGCCTGGAAGAGGAAGATCAAAATCTAAACTTAAATCTTTTTTCTGAAAAGAGTTGAAGTCCAAATCATTTGTTGAATTTTGAAAATCTTCATCAAGATGATTATTCTCAATTTCGGAAGTTGTTATTTGAAAATTTTCACTATCAGTAAAGAATGGATTATTTTCTGATTCATCGCTTGTTTGAATTTGATTCTGTTGCTCTCGTTGTTCTTTCAAAGATGTCAATAAACAAAGAAGTTCATCAGCCTTTTTATTTAGTCTTTCTTCCCTCTCTCTAAGAATGTTAAGACGATCGTTGAGTTGAGAGCTCTCGTCTTGATTCTCAAAATTATAGTCCACATCAATTTCACAATCAAAATTACTTCTAATGTGGTGGTTGTTTGAATTTTTAGAAAAATCATTTTGATTTTGAAAATTAGGTTCATAACCAAAACTGTGAAAATTCGAGGGAAAATTGCAGTTTTGGTCATATTCAAAATGTGGATGTGGGTTGTAAATTTGAAAATTTTGATTGATTTGAAAATCATTTTCAAAATTATTTTCAAACTGGTTTCCAACCTCATAATGATGTTGATCAAAGGTATGTTGCGATTCAAAACCGTTTTGATGTGGATGGGGCCCATAATCAAAATTGTTGAAATTTGAATTGAAATCGCAATTTCGATCATATTCATGATTGTGAAAATGTTGGTCAGTTGGAAAATGTTGAAAACTGTTGGCATTGAACTCAGGAAATTTTGGAAAATTTTGCCTTATGAGTTGTAATTCGTATTCATACTCTTCAAGAGGACGTCTACTCCGATTATTATCCCACAATTCTCTCAAGGATTTTTTTGAATCAGACATTTGAATGAAATCAAGGAAAGGCAGAATTTATTCTCACTTCAAAATAATATAAAATACTCAGTTGCGCTCTATTAATTAACTGACTCAATTGGAAGGGGGAAGAGGGTCTTATGGCCGTTCACGTATAGTATAAATACTAAGGGATACGACCAATGTTTTACGGGTAGTATGCAACCTCTTTTGCTAATAGTTCAATAAATTGAACTACTATATATCCGCGATCCAATTATATGAGACAGTCGACTTCACAAAACACCACTTTTCAATTATATTATTTCAAAAATCAAACCACATTTTATAATTGAATTTCGACGAGAATGATGACTTATGGATTCGTTCCTCACCAATTTTATTCAGAAATTGCAACAACACAACAGTCACAGAGTAATCACAGAACAGAACAGTCACAGAACAGAAAATTAAAATATTGTACAAGCAAGCCGCTGCCCCTGCAGAAGATTTTTACAAGCAATTTCTATATTTTTCTAAGCAGCTTCAGCACCTATAGAGTTTAGAAAAATATTACAGTGGGGTATGGTTGTTTGTCCAGAGAATTTGAGTCGTGTTTGCGGTTCAAACTCCACTATTTGATTTGTTTGCTTTCGATTCCTTTGAGTTGTTTGAAACTACAATTCAAAGTTGGCCTTTGATTTCTTGTTTGTCACTTGAATTTTTTTGATTTGTTCACCTCGGCCTTTGGTTTTTCTGCTCTCTCTTATTCTTTAATTTTTCTTTTTGGATTTTTTTTTTGAAATTAAAGAACAAATCGAACCGACTAAAACAAATGAAATAAACAAAAATAAAAAGTAAAGAAACTGACTAGGCTACCAAACTAATTTGACTAAGAAAAAAAATAAAGAAATAAATAAAACTTAGACATAAAAAAAACAGAAGCAAAAAACAAGGGGAAAGAGAAAAAAACGAAAAAAAAATGAACACAGAAGCAATCAAACCAAAAGCTTGCACTCAAAATGTTAAACCACGCCCCTTACTAACTCACGCACACTACAAGGGACCAAGCCGATGTTCAATTAGGAACCACAATTTCCTATCTCACAAACCCAAAAATTGGTAACAAATAATACACGTCCCCTTCTTTATTTTTCTTTGGAAACAAATCCTTCAATCGGAACCCCAAAAAAATTAACAAAATTCACGCAATGTCCTCTTCAGGAAATGAATTCTCCTTCCTTCTTTTATATACGCCCCCTTCCTTCTTCTTTTTTTTTGATGGGAGCAAATTTTGGTCGATTTAGTACGGGTCGGATTCGAATTGGGATCTGCGATGTAGGTGCGGATTGGGTTTCGAATCAATCTCAGATTGGTGAGGGTCTTGATATTAGGATATGTGCGATTGAGGTGTTCGGATTTCACGTGGATTGTGATGATTTTTGGATGAGGGTTGGATGGTTTTTTTTTTTTTGCTTGTTGAACGGGACTATTGCGTTTGTGGAATTCAAAGGTAGAGGACGGTGATTTGTTGAAGTGGGTGGCTTTGCTGTGAAGTCGAGGAATCGGTTTTGTGAATTGAATTTTGGATGCTGAGTTTATGTGTTCGTGGAGTTTTGGCAGAGATGATCGTGAAGTGGTTGTTGGTGAAATTGCGTGGAGAAGAATAAGGGATGGAAGAAGTTGGTGAAACGTGGTCTTGGAGTTGATGGCAGAAGTGCGGCTACAGGATGATGGATGGAGTTGTTGGGGTTTGGCAAAGGGATTAGTGTAGAATTAGAGGCGTTTGCGTGATTTTCTGAAGGTGGGAGCAAGGTTGTTGAAGAGTGAAGGGCGGTTGTATTGGCGATGGTGGGTCTGACTTGGTGATGATGAAGTTAGTGCTGACTGTTGTAGGTGTTAAGGTGAATTGGAAGTCTCCGGTTTACAGAAGTGGTGAAGAATTGGTGATGAACGTTGGTTATGGAGGTTATGGAAGGTTGATGGGGTGCGGATCTGTTGAGGTAGCAAGGGTGGATGGTCGGTTTGATTCACGTTGGTGCTAGATGAACAACGGTGATGTTTGTGAACTTGATGAGGGATGATCTGTGTAGGGGTATTTGAAGATCTGCGTGCGTGGTGATATGGTTATGAAGGTGGAATTTGCGATGACAAAGGGGCCTCAGAATTCTTTGTTCATTTTTTTTTCAAAGTGGGTTTGCTGTTGGCGAGGCAGACTTGGTGATGAACTGGGTAGTAGGGGATTTATTTGATCAGCTGAACCTTCGGAGGATAAGGCACAAAAGATTTTTTTTTTTTTTTTGTTGAGAGGGTTGAAGAGCAGTGATCTGTTTTGTGAAAGTATTTGTGGTTGGGGGAATCTGCAGATCAAGGAAGATGGTCTGTGGTGAAGTTTTGGTATTAGCGAACGGGTCTCTGAACTTGTCTGGGGAGGTATGAACGTGATTGGCGTTCTGTAGTGGGCAATTGTTTATGCGACTTGGAATATTTGATGAAGGGGGAGGTTTGGCAAGATAAGAGGAACGGTCTGAAGGAGGATTGTGAGCGGTTTTTGGTTGATGAGATTTGCAGAATGGAAGAGCAAAAAAAACTTGTAGAAGGAAATGGCTTTTTTTTTTAGACGAAGAAAACTTGTAAAGGAAGAAAAGAAAAGATTGGAAAGGAAAAAAAGAAAACAAGGAAGGAAATCAAAAAGAATTGACAAACTTTGCAAAAGAAGAAACTTTTTATGGTCTTTTTTTTTTCTTGTATAGAAGATTGTGGTATCAACGATCAATACCAAATCAACTAATTGAAATTTTTTTATATATATAAAAAAATAAAAATAAAATAAAAATAAAAACTAACACGAATCAGAAATTAAACAAACAATAAAATTTAATCGTTACCTCCCCGGCAACGGCGCCAAAAACTTGATCGACGCTAATATATGAATTAGGAAAGCGCGATATTTAAATTAAATACTGCAAGCGTACAGGTGTGTAGCATACAGGTCGAACATAGGGAGGAAAGTTAAAATTTTATTATTTATATGTTTCATGGGCGAGTTAGACAACGCTGGAGGTTGATTTTGCAAAACAAAATAAAAATTGAAACTGTAATTTGATTCAGAACAGATCTAACTGAACCGACGATCAAATCACAATTTCAATGGAAAAGCAATGAAACTATGAATCAAATTCAAATCTAATCAAATCCAATTTAACCTATGAACGCGATTAAAATACAAAAAATAAAGGTGCAGAATATAAATAACAACAGGAAATGAAATTAGGATTACTGCTGAATCTAATCAGACGGTCAATCACTAATGAAAAGAAATGCAAAATACAAATAGTGTTCTACCGAATCTAATCGTGTAGACAAAACTAATTGCTAAGAAATGGAAAATTGCATAAAAGAAAAGGAAAAATGAGTTTTATTAATGAAGAAGAGAATAGAATGAGATATCGGATAGGATGGTGGCTACAATGCCATTACAAGGGTATATATATAGGGTAGATAGCCAAACCCTAACCCTAACCCTAATGATAAATGGGCCTGGTCATTACATCAATAATTAGTTTACAATGAGAAACATAAATGGGTCTTAGATAAATAAAGCAAATTTGGGCCTTTTCTCTTTTCCTCTTGTTTCCTTGACACTTCTTCATTGATTTGTGATGTGCAAAGCCTTTTTATCAATCCTTTTCTTGTCCAACAACAACTTGATGTGAGATCTTCATCTACAATTCTTCAAAATGTAAATATATATCAATTTCATCTCTATTTCTCTACTTTTCTGGTTGCATGCGGGCTGGGTTGGAATATCTGTAAAAGTAACAAAACAATACCCAAGTAATATTTATTTATATACAAAAGATAAGATATAAGAGCATAAAATAAACACATTTCTATGTCAATCAAAAACAAAACAACTAAGATCAAGACTAACATTCTCATGAAAGTAAATCAACTCAAATGAAATATTCGATGAAATGCAATCAATAACTTAATGGATATTTGGGATCACCATCCTCTAAGGATCTGTCAAACTAATATTATATAATATAATACATTATATACAATAGTGTCTATTAGTAAAATAAAGTACCAAAATAGCGTAAGCGGGATTACCATTATTACCCTTACACTGTTTATATATTCTCATAGTATATACACTACTGTAATTCCTCCATAATTTGGAGGGCTATCAGAGAGCACTCCATACAAAACAGTACAAAACAAAGTCGTAGTGGGCTCGTATATGGCATGTGACAAGGTACACATGGAATGTCATGGTGGATCCACCGTTTGCAGATCTGGATTAGTGTTAACGCATAGCAGCGACTACCGCCCACCTCGAGACACACTCCCATAATCAAATCGGAGGGTGGCCACCAAAACACATCACAGAAGTAATAGAATGGTATCGAAGAAGTGCGCTCGATAGAAGGTATGACCTCACTTGGTCTCGGCGCAGCTCCTGTTTTAGTCACATCAAGCTGACTCAAGGTATTTAGGGTCTCGTAATTAATATGAAATAGAAAATAGATTCGTTCACCAAACCATCCTACTTCATTCTTGAACTCCACCCGTACACAATTGTTAAAGTGGTTTTCGATATTGGCAGAGAGTATGCCTATAGCCGATCCCGGTCTCTTCAACAACCAAACGTTTACATTTTTCACACCGTGGTCATTATTATATAAATCACTTTATAACTAGTTTAGATAAATCTCATATTCAAATTGAAATCAAAATTAAATATCTAACTCGACATATATTCAATTCTGGAAACAACTCATTATAATATTATAAACTTAATTAACCTAATAAAATTTTAATAAACTAGTTAAATGTCTTGTATTTTCTACATACATTATAATACTATGAAAAAAAATCTAACTTCCGAAATTTGGAAAATTTAGGCAAAATCTTGTACGGAGATCATTCAAAAATAGAAACAGAATATAATTACAAAATATACATATTTGAAGAGGCATCCTCACCTAGAGCATTCCGAAACTTGGGAAGACAAGATAGTAACACAATTTATATATCATTTTTTTTGCAATATTCAGTCTAAAAACGTACATTTGTTTTAGCACTACAAGAAAACACTGAATTAGCATCAAATTTTTAGAAGCGGAAATTTCCATCGCTAATTTGCAACGGATTTCCCTGTGATTTGCAAGGGATAGTTTTTTGTATTTTTAAACATTTTTCTTTTATTTATTACCGTCATATTCTGTCATCCCTCACTAATCCGTCGCAAATTGCGTCGAATTACCAACAGAAATTTTCTGTCGATATTTTCCGCTGCAAATACAAGTAGATTACCGACGAATATTAATAGAAGATATTTTGCTGCAAAATTTCAACAGATTTGCAAGATATGTTTATATTATTTTTCTAAGATATACTTTAATGTTATTTTTTAATAATTATTAAAATTTTCAATAATTAATTTTTTCTATTAATGATTTATAAGTAGTAATAAATAATAATTTACGTTCTATATTAAATAAATTATAATAATTGCTTATTTAGAATTAGCAAAATAATCTTTGCTCATAACCGATGTAATTACTAAATTCTTAATTAAGTTCTTTGTTTTCATCACAAATTTCAATTAGTATGCCAGTAAATTTTACGCTAAATCTTAAAATTTTAAATTGTTCTTTTATATTTATTATCCTAAATAATGAAAATATCAGTTTATTATAATAATTATGGAATAATTAATAATAAAATTTAATACTTATGAAATGATATCTAGTATTCAATAATTAATTTTAAATAATTGTATTTAACTGTAATTATAGTTGATACTTATATTTTATAATTGTAGTTGGTAATTATATTTTATATTTCGAAAAATTTAAAAATTTGAATTCATCTTTAATATATATCATAAAAGATAACTTTCCTCAACAACATTTATGTAATGTTATTTTGTAATGTAATTAAATGATACATTTTGTTTACCCTAAAACTATATTTTCATAGAGAACTAAAAACAAAACAAGAGATTTGATTTAACAAAAAGAAAGAGTGTTATGAAATTAACTTATTTCACAAAAAAAAGCATTATTACGAATGTCTAAATGGTTAGAATATATTTTTCCAATTGTAAAGAGGTATGCTTCGACTAATATTCACACTGCCTTAAAATATCCTTTTAAAAATAGTTAAATAACATAAAACTTTAAACTTCAAAAAAAAATGTTTATCACTAGAAGCAATGGATTTGTGGAAATTTCAAATCTTTATAGAAATTTGTATCATAGAAACACTGTAATGTAAGCTTTAAAAAAACACGAATGTTCAAAAATGTTGAACTTTAAATAAGGTTTGAGTGTAGAAGAAAAAAGACATTTTTGTAGATTAAATCTCAAAATTAAAGGTACATAACTTAAATAGAAAGAAAGATTTTAAAAAGTATTCTACATTAGCTTCATTTGGTTTTGCATCTAAATTTCAGTTTTAGAAAAATAATTTGTTATTTATTGCTTTAAAAACTTTCCTTGTATTGTTAATAAGCTTTGAATTATTTGTCTAAAATGTTCATCATAGATCTGAGAAACATTTTGCAACAATTATTGCCAACTAATTCCTTACTCATTCATTGAACCGCGTCTTACTAATGGGAGAAATCTTAACCATTTGATCTGTAATCCAACTTGCGATCCGAGACATCCTTTCGCACAAATAGAAAACACCGACAATTCTTCTCAGAATCCTTTTCGTTCAATCGCTCCGAGAAATCCCTCGTTTCATTCCCAGCAAACCCTATCTTCTGCTCATCGTTATCAATTATCACCCATGAAATACAAATACCCAAATATTAGAAAAAACTTATGGTTTAAGATTGGGGGCAGCCTAAGCAGCACTCGTTCTTCTAGGTTTGGTTGTTAATTTTGCAGTTCATGTTTTCTTTCTCAAATCAAGTTAGAACGTTATTTTATTTGACACAATTGAATTGCTCAATTAGAAAGACAGAACATACAAATTTCAGCTTTACACTTTCTTGGATCTAAATTAAAGGTAATTTTCCTTGATTGCACCTAATTTATGTCTTTTTTCACAATTGTTCAGAGTTATCATTTGTTAATGTGATTTCGTGGAATTGTCCATATTCGTAGTCGAGTTGTTTGGTTCTATGCATACTCAATTACAATTGTTTCCATATGCCTTTGTTAGCTTTGTTGACATATACAATATATTGTCATCCTGTTATAGCTATTTATATTTAAAACTAGTAGTAGCAGCATATATAAATTTCAAATCTCATTCTGCTTGTTGTATTTTTCAGATTAGCTAGCTTTTAGGGACTCATATCTGTATGATGGTTAAAGTACCTTTTTTTTGTTTCTTTTTCATCTGGGGCATTAAAATTCTCGCTATTGACCAATAAAAGGCAGTTTCATTGGAGAAAATTTTCATTTCCAATGGGCAAAAATTAAATACTAATAGATATACCAGTTACCGGTCAATATATAATGTCCTTAGAAATGTCATGTGGGTGTGGTGATCCCACCGTTGAACGTGTGCAAAGAATACCGAAACCAAATTTATTAATAGTGAAATAACGGTCAAATAAATATAAACTCATACATAGTCATCTATATATTTATAAACACTCTTTTATGCAGTAAAACACACACAACGATACCTTACTCAAATACACGTCAACTTTGTGAGAGTTATTATTATAATTTATTCAACTTGTTTTTGTTTTATCTTGAGTGTAACGCGTGATCCCACCGTGAGAGGTGTCTTGTAATCCGTCGTGTTCAATGTTTAGATGTCATGCTAACTTTCTATGTTTAGTTTAATTGCTTTATACTGTTATTAATATTTATTTGCATGCTTCTATTTGCTTAGGAGCCATCAAAAAATTCTAATATTCATATATTTTTTATTTCTTTCGTGTATTTACACGTACATCCATGGACTAATCACGTGCACATTTTAGTTTGCCTCACTACCTACAATATAGTTTTCACATCTGCATTGTCGGTTTGTTCCAGTATTCAATGTATACAATCCTTAGTTTTTTTTTTTTTTTACATATTTCTAACTTGTAGCTTAGGCTTCTTCCTCCAAATCTAAGTAAAGTAGTATCATATATTTCAACATTGAGCATATATTCAAGTGACACTTAACTTTGTATGCCTTGAAAAACTGTTACAATAGTGTTGTACAGTTAAAATTTTCAAAATAAATTAACAGCGTACACAACTCAGTTGAATTTCTATTTAGACACACAATCACTAACGTATACATGAATATATCAGTTACGTTTCAAAACCATATTACCTAAAAATATTTCAGAAGTATCACAAAAAAACCTCTCATTCCTCTCGTAGAAGATGTTATCTTTAAATAGCCGAGAATCCAAATTTTTAAAACATTATAGCATGCGACAATTACTGAAAAGAGTAAAGTGAAAACTTTTATTATGACTGTCTCTCTGTACAAAGTATGAAGTCGAATACATATGTACAAAAGTAACTGGGCTTTAAAGACTTAGCCCAACTGAAAAATAACAAAATAAAGTCCAGAGAAAGAAATACAGAACCGAAAACAATGTAACAATCTTACAGTAACTTCATTACTCTACACCCCCCCCCTTCAAGATTGACTTTGCTTGAAGAAGTCAATCTTGAACTAAACTCTGACAGACCATACCCAGCTTATAAACCAGAACTTTGTGTTGATCAACACCAAGAGGCTTCGTGAGCAAATCTGCAAGCTGCAATGAAGACTTAACATATTTTGTCTCTAAGAATCCAGACTGCACTTGCTCTCGTACATAATGAACATCAAGTTTATGATGTTTAGTCCTCATATGCTTAGTTTTCTCATGGAAACATGGATCTTTGGCAATATGCATTGCAGACATATTATCACAGTATAAAATAATTGGAGTCTGAACTAACACACCCAAATCTGCTAACAAGCATTCAATCCACACAATTTCACTCGCAGTATAATTCATGCTTCTATATTCTTCCTCCGTGCTACTTTTAGATACAACTTTCTGCTTTTTAGTTTTCCATGAAATTAAAGCATCACCCAAAAAAAATACAATAACCAGTCAACGACTTCCCAGTATCCGAACACATCCCCCTATCAGCATCACAATATGCAAAAATATTAAAATCTGATTTTGTTGGAAAATTCAGACCCAAATTAATTGTTCCTTTTAAATACTTAAGAACAGATAATGCAGCTTCAAAATGAGGTACTCGCGGAACCTGAAGAAACTGACTTTATTGCTGAACTGAATATGAAATATCAGGTCTGGTTAAATTCAAATATAAGAGTTTGCCAATTAATCATCGATAAATCTCTGGATCTACTAACTCATCTCCATCAAATTTACTAAGTTTCAGACCTTTGGCCATAGGAAAACTAGCAAATTTACAATGTTCCATCTGATAATCTCGCAATAGATCTAAAACGTATTTTCTTTGGTTAAGAAAAATACAAGATGATGACCTTGAAACCTCAATACCAAGAAAATATTTAATGTCACCCAAATCTTTGATAGTAAAAGCCTGATGTAAATCTGTCTTTAATGTCGAAACAGTAAGAATATTGTTACCAGTTATTAGTAGATCATCAACATATTCTACAACTATAACAAAATCAGCCTGCTGCTTAAAAATAAACAAGGAATAATCTTGTTTAGACTGAATAAATCCCCAATTAACCAAAAAAAATCATAATTCTTGATTCCAACATCTAGATGCTTTCTTTAAACCGTAAATTGTAACACCCCACCTCCGCTAGGGTCACTCTTTCGGGGGCACTAGCTTCTGGGGGGTGTTGGAACTGGGTAAGCATGCATAATGATATATCAAGGCAGAACAGTAACATAAATATATATGTAAAACAGAGTAAGTGAGAACAAAACAGCGGAATATCTCAAACCATCTCAAAACAAGTCTAGTACATCATAAAGTCATCTGCCAAAATAAATATGTCTAGTACAACATAAACAGAAATACTGAAATACATAGTGCTATCCCCAAAAATAAAAGTGATAAACCATAGCGAACTCAATGTCCAGACATACATGAGCTATCCAGCGAACAAGCAAGCGATCCAAGCTAAGCACCACTGTTCCCTCCCTGAGAACCTGGGGGGGGGGAACGGAAGAAAAGAAGCGAAAGAAAAACAGGTCAGTCAAAAAGACTGGTAAGCCCTACTACGATCAGTCTATAAACTAGTAAAGTTAACATCATGATGGAAACTGAGATGAACATACTGGCAATAGATAAAGGTGTCATCACATAAGGAAGATTAAGCTTTGCACCACAGTGTACTAGCAAACTAACATAACAGGTATTGATCCCTCAGCCCAAACTTTGGCCCAATAACATGAGGTGACCTTAATGCAAGGTCCAGCCCAACTGTCTAGTCGATCGGCTCCCTATAAACCTAACACGTCAAGTGTTGGTGTCCATACGGCCCACATATGGTTGTAGTCAGACTGTGCTGGGTCCACCTTTGGGTGTATCAAGCCCTCGGGTGTCAACCCCAGACACCTAAGCAATGATGCACAGTCTAAACCTACTGGTACCCGTGCTTCGAGTTTGTCCAACACCGAACTACGTGCACGTCCGTAGCCCGCCTGGACCCGCACCGCTGTACCACTCAGCCGTCGCTTCGGTCGCTTACATCCGTCCAGTAATCGTGCCCCGCCCTAGCCTCTAGGGTTGTGATGATACCCAACTGGGATTACTGCCGGAACAGACCACGTTGCTAGGGTTTTCTAAGAGGGTTAAGTGCGGTTTAACACCTCACTAATCATGGATTAAATTAGTTAAGTGTAACCAACAGTTCACCACTTAACCCCATTTAATCCCTCGCATCCCCAAAATTGGTTAAGTATTAGTGGGCCATGACTTAACCCTAATCATGAGGCATTAATTAATTTAATTGTACCTTAACCTCTCACATTAGACTTTGTTGCGGTTACTAGTTAAGCCGGGCGGGTCCGGGTAGCTTTACACCACAACTTGGTCTAACCTCGGGTCCCAGGTACACATGACCAACTTCTCACATTGGGTCCTATTGTTTGTAGCAACTAGTTAAGCCGGTCGGTTCCGGGTAGGTTTACGCTACAAACTCAACCCAACCTCGAGTTGGCCACACATGTTTTCTAAGTGTCATGTCCACTTTATTTCAAACCATAATTACAAGTTTTAACAAATACTTGGGTAGACCTAACTTAATAGGTAAATTCCCAAGGGGTAGACCTAACTTAATAGGTAAATTCCCAATCTTATATTTTCATGTATTTTAAGTTTTTCCCCAAAACCCCCAACGTCATCCTATCGCTTACATATTCGTCATAACACATAAAGGATAGAAAGAGGGAACTTGGCACAACATACATGATGATTCTTACATAAAACATGCATAACTTGTTAGACTTGCAAATCATGGCATAGTGAACTTGCATAGACATGCATAACTTGTCAAACTTGCAAATCATGGCATAGTGAACTTGCATAAGCATGCATAACTTGTCATACTTGCAAATCAAGGCATAGTGAACTTGCATAAACATGCATAACTTGTCATACTTGCAAATCAAGGCATAGTGAACTTGCATAAACATGCATAACTTGTTAAACTTGCAAATCATGACTTAGTGAACTTGCATAAGCATGCATACTTTATCAAACATGTGTAACATAGCATAGTGAACTCACATAAGCATGCATAACTCATTAAACATGCATAACATAGCATAGTGAACTCGCATAAGCATGCATAACTTATTAGACATGCATAACATAGCATAGTGAACTCGCATAAGCATGCATAACTTATTAAACATGCATAAATCTCAACTTTCACCACATATTAACTTTAGAGTTTCTAAAATGAAGGTAAGAGGGCTTACAAATATTATGAAGACACAAATCCACTAATAAAGATTGAAAAGCCCTTTATGCAAGCATATAAAAACCCAAAACAAAGCTCCAATTAACAAAAATCCCAAAAACTCTAGCTTAGCAAATAAAGCTTGCAACTTGATGATGTATGCAAGCTAATGATCATTCATACAACTTAGAAATGCTTGTATGAACATCAAAACCTTCATAGAATTGATTATTGAAGAGAGTGGAGGCTAGGGTTCTTAGGTGGAGGCCATTTGAGAATTCAATTTGACATAGTTTGGTTGCTAGAGTGAATAATGAGGGTTTAGGGTGGGATTAGGGGCTTATTTATAGAAGATTAGAGTGTTTTTAGCCCTAGGATTAACCCTAGGTTAGTTTTGGCCCGTCAGATTTAGGAATTCTCTAGAACCAAGCCACAAGACCAAGCCCAGATCAAAATGGTGCGCCAGGCAAAACTGCCTGGCCACCCCGTGTCGACAGGGCTGTCGACAGGGCAGTCGACACCCTAAGACCCCTGTCGACATGGGGGCCCTGGCGGGAATTTTCCCGCCTGACACCAATTAGCCCTAATCCTTGTTTTTAATTTGAAATTTAAATCTGTTTTTACTATGGAAATTTCTGAAAACTTCAATGGGCCTTAACTGGGTCATACGGACTCCGATTTTCGAAAACTCGGACTCTATTTCGCGTATTTTTCCGAGACGAACGCAATGGCATAGCCCGTTTCCCTTAATTCAGATTTTTGAATTAAATTCTGCCTCGATCTATGTTATAACAGGTTATTGAAAATACGGGTTGTTACATTCTCCCCTCCTTAAAGGATTTCGTCCCCGAAATCTTCAAGTTAGGAAGAACGTATCCTACCATCCAATCATCCATCTACTCAAAGCATCATCCACGAGCAATCATTGTCCTTAAAAGATTCTAAATGCTGTATGTACATATGCAAAAGTGTGTGTATATGTACTTATCTAATGCAAAGATCAATGCAAAATATGTTAGTGAAATGTATCCATATGTATGCAAATCCCTAACATAATGCATAATATCTACATGCGTGCTCAATCATACATCCATATGCAACATCCATGTGATTGCATACAAATTTCATCCAAGAATAAGCATAAACACTCATGCACATGCAATATGAGGAGTGTGTGAGCCGATCTAGTGCCTAATGTGTATCATGCATCCACGAGTAACCACTTGCAAACACTTGCAACCACTTGCAACCATCAAACATAACATGTCTCAAACACATGTTTCATCCAAAGGGTTTCTACCTAAGGTTCTCATGATAAAATTAGCACGATAACTAGATAAACATGGATAGCAAAGAGAAAGATACGCTAACAAAGGAAAGAGATTGAGAGTGTACCCTCAAAAAGGAATGGATAAAGCCCACGCATCTTCTCCTCGGTTTCCCAAGTCGCGTCTTCTTCGGCTTCACCCCATTGAACCTTTACCAGCCTAACCTCTCGATTCCTTAGCTTCTTGGTCTCTGTCCCCAAGATACGAATCGGAGCTCTCCTCAAAGTTGCTTCTTTCTCTACTTCCACGTCTTCAAGAATGCTAGGTTCAACCACCTCAGCGGACTCATGTAGGCACTTTCGGAGATGCGAGACATGAAAGACATTATGCACTCCGGACAGCTTCTCGGGCAATTGCACTTTATCAGCCATCTTCCCAATTCTCTCTATGATAGGGAAGGATCCAACAAATCTTGGTGCTAACTTCCCAACAGCTCCAAATCGGACCACATTCCGCAAAGGAGAAACCTTTACGAAAACCATGTCCCCAACCTCAAACTCCAAATCGGATCTCCGCTTATCAGCATAGGATTTCTGTCGGTCTTGGGCCGCCTTCATCCGTCTTCTAATCAACTCGACCTTCTCGGATGTATCTCTAATCATGTCGGGTCCAAGTATAAGCTTATCTGTAGTCTCCCACCAACATGTAGGCGACTTGCACGGCCTCCCATATAAAGCTTCAAATGGTTCCATCCCTATGCTTGCTTGATAACTGTTATTATATGCAAACTCAACAAGAGGAAGATGGTCTTCCCAAGCACTACCAAAATCCAGAATGCAAAGCCTCAACAAGTCCTCAAGTACCCTATTCACCCTTTCTGTTTGGCCATCTGTTTGTGGGTGATAGGCCGTACTCAGGTTCAACCTCGTGCCCATAGCTTCCTGCAAACTGTTCCAGAACTGACTAGTAAAGATGGGGTCTCGGTCACTGACTATGCTGGAAGGGACTCCATGTAGTCGTACTATCTCACGAAGATATACTGATGCTAGTCCAGATGCGGTCCTTTTGCTCTTCACCGGGATGAAATGAGCACTCTTCGTAAGCCTATCTACAATGACCCATATGCTCGTATTCCCCTTTCTTGACCTTGGAAGCCCATCAACAAAGTCCATAGAAATACTTTCCCACTTCCATAGCGGGACCTCTAGAGGATGCAATAGCCCACCGGGCTTCTTCGACTCAGCTTTTACTCTCTGACAAATAACACATCTCGAGACAAACTCGGCCACATCCTTCTTCATTCCAGGCCAGAAGAAGATGCGTTTCATATCTTTATACATCTTATCACCGCCTGGATGTATAGTCAACTTGGATCGATGTGCTTCCTCAAGGACTTTCCTCACCAAGTCTTCTACCATCGGAACACAAAGCCTTCCGTCTCTCCTCAGCCAACCCTTATCATCTATAGAATATCGAGCAAGGTGACTAGATGTCTCCCCTCGAATCAGCTTATCCATGATCCCAATTACCTGAGGGTCTTCCTTCTGCGAAGCCTCAACTTGATCCAGAAGGGTAGGCCTGAGCTCTAGAGATGCCAAGGAGACGGTCATCGACTCAACTGTCAAAGAAAAATCAAAGGTTGCCAAGAACTCTAAATTCTTCATCTCAACAAATAGAGGACTTAGTGTCAACCTTTTTCTACTCAACGCATCCGCTACAACATTCCCTTTGCCAGGGGTATAGGCTATATCAAAATCATAGGACGCCAAGAATTCCATCCATCTTTGCTGCCTCAAGTTCAGATCCTTCTGCGAAAAGAGATACTTCAAAGACTTATGATCAGTATACAGCTCAAATCTCTCTCCCAGAAGATAATGACGCCAAGCCTTGAGTGCATATACAATCGCTGCCAGCTCTAGATCATGAGCGGGATAATTCTTCTCATGCACCTTAAGTTGCCTCCCACCAAAACATATAACTCTGCCCTCTTGCATCAGAACGGCGCCCAATCCCGTGCCACAAGAATCAGTGTACACGGTAAATATCTTACCACCATCGGGTAAAGCTAGAACGGGTGCAGAGGTAAGGGCTCTCTTGAGTCTCTGAAAAGCAAGCTCACAATCCATATCCCAAGAAAAAACTAAGTTCTTCTTAGTCAACTTAGTAAGAGGAGCGGATATCTTCGCGAAGTCCTTGATGAACTTCCGGTAAAAACCCGCAAGGCCTAAAAAACTTCTCACCTCGGTTGCATTCCTTGGAGTCTTCCAATCCTGAACTGCAACCACCTTAGCGGGATCCACCGCTAAGCCTTGCTTGGATACGATATGCCCAAGGAATCTGACTTCCCTTCTCCAAAAATGGCACTTGGAGAACTTGGCCTTTAACTGATGTGCTCTAAGCGTATCCATCACCTCTATAAGATGCCTCGCGTGCTCTTCTTCATCCTTGGAGAAGACCAGAATATCATCCACAAAGACCACGACAAACTTGTTCAAGAACTCCCGAAACACCCTACTCATCAAATCCACGAAATACGCGGGTGCATTCGTCAAACCGAACGGCATAACAAGCCATTCAAAGAATCCATCTGGAGTTCTGCATGCAGTCTTGTCTATACTATCTTCAGCCACTCTGAGCTGATGAAATCCAGTAGCAAGATCAAGCTGAGAGAAAACAGAAGCACCCACAAGCTGGTCAAAGAGATCATCGATCCTTGGTAATGGGTGTCTGTTCTTCTTAGTCAGCTTATTCAATTCTCTATAGTCCACACAGAGTCGAAGAGAACCATCTGCCTTAGTAGCAAACACCACAGGCGCTCCCCATTCGGATATACTTCGTCTGATGAAGTTCTTTTCAAGCAACTCTTTCACTTGCTTGCTCAGCTCCCGTCTCTCACGCGGAGCCATGTGCCGAACGGGCAAAGAAACAGGCTTAGCATTATCCACTAGATAAATGCGAAAATCAATCTCTCGTTTAGGGGGCAACCCCTTAACTTCTTCAAAAACGTATGGATAATCTCGGACCACCCTTACAGACTGAAGGGCTTCCTCTGACGAGTCGAGAGATTCAAGATAGCACAACATGACGGGATTCTTCGGATTGCATGAAATCTCTAAGGTGTTGCCAAGGCGAGTCACAAGCCTCACAACCCTATGCTCACAATCAAGAATGGCTCCATATCGGGACAGCCAATCCATGCCCAGTATCAATCCGTATCCCCTGAAACCAAGAACATATGCACTACACAAGAACTCTACACTGAGTATAGAGATCCTCAGATCCTCACATATCATAGATAGATGAGCAGAACCCCCAATGGGATTCGAAACACAAACGGGATCATCCACTAAGCTAGTACTAAGGTGCAAGCTATCAACAAGATCAGATGAAATAAAGCTATGTGATGCACCAGAATCAAACAAGGTACGAACTGGAAGATCAGAAACATAAACAAGGTTCTCAACAGAAACACTACCTCGGTCGGGAACTGGAGCGGTATTGAGAGCATGAACTTGCCCTCCTGAAGGTCCAGCCTGTCCTTTCTTCTTTGGGCATTCCTTGCTGAAGTGTCCAGTCTCACCGCAGGAAAAACATCCACCACTAAGCTTCCTTTTCTTCTTCCTACAATCCTTAGCAAAGTGTCCAGGCACACCACAGTAATTGCACTTTCCCTTGCCTTTGTTGTTGTTCCCCTTCTTGTTCTTGCTCTGATTCCCCTGACTGCTTTGACCACCTTGATTGCCTTTGCCTTGTGAATCAGTCTTCTTTGCTTGAGTATCACTCGACTTGACCTCTTTCTTTCCATCTCCCTGAAGTAGAGCCATATTGACCAAACTCTCAAAAGTAGCTCCATGCGGAATATGTGACATCGCCAAACCCTGCAGCGGCTCATTCAACCCTCTAGCAAATCGAAGAGCCTTCTTCTCAGGAGTGTTTACCATATCCAAACCAAAACGGGCCAGCTGATTAAACTTGTTCACATATTCCTTGACAGACATATCTCCTTGCTTTAATGCAATGAACTTCTCCATCTGTAAATTCGCCTCAGCAGAAGATAGAAACTTGGCCACAAATCTAGCCCTCAAATCGGCCCAAGTCTCAACGGGCCTCGTCCCATTGGTGACTTCCCACCAATAGGCTGCTTCATCCTTCAAAAGCCACACTGTCAATAAGATTTTCCTCTCGTCATCAATCCCAAAGATAGCAAACAAGTCCTCCGTGTCTTTCAGCCAATTCCTAGCTTCAACAAAAGATTCCGTGCCTAGGAAATTCTTGCCTCCCATTGCCTTGAAGTCTTTACAAACCTTCGTGAACTCAACCTGAGGATGCTGAGGGGGAGGAGGAGGAAGAGGAGCCTCAGCAACAGGAGGAGGAGGAACATTAGCCACGGGAGGCGGAATATTAACTGCCGGAGGAGGGGGAACAGGAATCACCGGAGGAGGGACATTAGGGGTAGGATTCTCAACTACAGGAGGAGGAGTGGGAGTAGGGTTTGCGGGGTCGGTTGCCGCCCTAGCTTCTATAAGTCTCCTATACCAGAGTGGTACATTTACTCCATCCGGAATGGCAAGATTCTCAGCCATACTGAAACGAAAGACAAGATAAGATTAGGTCAAGGGAACGAAGGATAACGCTAATGGCTTTTTGGGGAATAGCCTTTTTTAAAATACTAGACTTTTCTTTGGAAAATACTTTATACTTGTTTTGAAAATAGTTTTTCAAAAGTCTTTTAAAAACTTTTTGTTCTTTCTCGTAAACCATATGCTCTGATACCAAATTTGTAACACCCCACCTCCGCTAGGGTCACTCTTTCGGGGGCACTAGCTTCTGGGGGGTGTTGGAACTGGGTAAGCATGCATAATGATATATCAAGGCAGAACAGTAACATAAATATATATGTAAAACAGAGTAAGTGAGAACAAAACAGCGGAATATCTCAAACCATCTCAAAACAAGTCTAGTACATCATAAAGTCATCTGCCAAAATAAATATGTCTAGTACAACATAAACAGAAATACTGAAATACATAGTGCTATCCCCAAAAATAAAAGTGATAAACCATAGCGAGCTCAATGTCCAGACATACATGAGCTATCCAGCGAACAAGCAAGCGATCCAAGCTAAGCACCATTGTTCCCTCCCTGAGAACCTGGGGGGGGGGGGAACGGAAGAAAAGAAGCGAAAGAAAAACAGGTCAGTCAAAAAGACTGGTAAGCCCTACTACGATCAGTCTATAAACTAGTAAAGTTAACATCATGATGGAAACTGAGATGAACATACTGGCAATAGATAAAGGTGTCATCACATAAGGAAGATTAAGCTTTGCACCACAGTGTACTAGCAAACTAACATAACAGGTATTGATCCCTCAGCCCAAACTTTGGCCCAATAACATGAGGTGACCTTAATGCAAGGTCCAGCCCAACTGTCTAGTCGATCGGCTCCCTATAAACCTAACACGTCAAGTGTTGGTGTCCATACGGCCCACATATGGTTGTAGTCAGACTGTGTTGGGTCCACCTTTGGGTGTATCAAGCCCTCGGGTGTCAACCCCAGACACCTAAGCAATGATGCACAGTCTAAACCTACTGGTGCCCGTGCCTCGAGTTTGTCCAACACCGAACTACGTGCACGTCCGTAGCCCGCCTGGACCCGCATCGCTGTACCACTCAGTCGTCGCTTCGGTCGCTTACATCCGTCCAGTAATCGTGCCCCGCCCTAGCCTAGCCTCTAGGGTTGTGATGATACCCAACTGGGATTACTGCCGGAACAGACCACGTTGCTAGGGTTTTCTAAGAGGGTTAAGTGCGGTTTAACCCCTCACTAATCATGGATTAAATTAGTTAAGTGTAACCAACAGTTCACCACTTAACCCCATTTAATCCCTCGCATCCCCAAAATTGGTTAAGTATTAGTGGGCCATGACTTAACCCTAATCATGAGGCATTAATTAATTTAATTGTACCTTAACCTCTCACATTAGACTTTGTTGCGGTTACTAGTTAAGCCGGGCGGGTCCGGGTAGCTTTACACCACAACTTGGTCTAACCTCGGGTCCCAGGTACACATGACCAACTTCTCACATTGGGTCCTATTGTTTGTAGCAACTAGTTAAGCCGGTCGGTTCCGGGTAGGTTTACGCTACAAACTCAACCCAACCTCGAGTTGGCCACACATGTTTTCTAAGTGTCATGTCCACTTTATTTCAAACCATAATTACAAGTTTTAACAAATACTTGGGTAGACCTAACTTAATAGGTAAATTCCCAAGGGGTAGACCTAACTTAATAGGTAAATTCCCAATCTTATATTTTCATGTATTTTAAGTTTTTCCCCAAAACCCCCAACGTCATCCTATCGCTTACATATTCGTCATAACACATAAAGGATAGAAAGAGGGAACTTGGCACAACATACATGATGATTCTTACATAAAACATGCATAACTTGTTAGACTTGCAAATCATGGCATAGTGAACTTGCATAGACAAGCATAACTTGTCAAACTTGCAAATCATGGCATAGTGAACTTGCATAAGCATGCATAACTTGTCATACTTGCAAATCAAGGCATAGTGAACTTGCATAAACATGCATAACTTGTCATACTTGCAAATCAAGGCATAGTGAACTTGCATAAACATGCATAACTTGTTAAACTTGCAAATCATGACTTAGTGAACTTGCATAAGCATGCATACTTTATCAAACATGTGTAACATAGCATAGTGAACTCACATAAGCATGCATAACTCATTAAACATGCATAACATAGCATAGTGAACTCGCATAAGCATGCATAACTTATTAAACATGCATAACATAGCATAGTGAACTCGCATAAGCATGCATAACTTATTAAACATGCATAAATCTCAACTTTCACCACATATTAACTTTAGAGTTTCTAAAATGAAGGTAAGAGGGCTTACAAATATTATGAAGACACAAATCCACTAATAAAGATTGAAAAGCCCTTTATGCAAGTGTAATGGCCCGCAAATCCGAGCTATCTGAGTTGACTAAATACACCACACGTCCAACCCAAATAACACAGAAATACGACTCATTATTAGAAAGAAGTTAGAGGATGAGAAATAGAAAGAAAGAAATATTAGAATAGAAGAAAAACGAAGATCACAACTCACAGCGGAACGAATAAAATATATTCTATAACATAAGCTTTGAAATACAAATCTGTTTTGTACATATACACATACCATCATCAGAGTACACATAACATTTGATCCAGCGGAAGTAACTCTAAATAACTAACGTTGAAGCCTCCTGCTTCAAGCTCCTCCAAGTGTATCTGTAAAAGCCTGAAACACTTGACTGCCCGTACAAATTTGGGCACCCAAGAGTTTAGGAAAAACAAAACAAAACAAACTCTGGGTCAGTCATGGGACTGGTGTGAGTAAACTCCAACCACTTGTTTAACTTTCAAAACTCTTTTCAAAAGAAAAGATAATAGTAAGACCAGCCCACACATAAACATGGACGGTTTTTACCTTACTATAACCCAAAACACTTTGATATCAAAATCCAGTGATATTATAATAATGTCTACATCAAGTAAATAACCAAATAGCAGAACGCTTGCATCTCACGCTCCACATATATAATACAAAATCAAAAACCGCATGGCGCTTATCGGAGATTGGATTTCCAACATGACAAGGTATGGGACCACCTTCCGATGATGTATCTCTAGAGGCGAATACACCTGGGTTCAACAAGAACATCTTGTAACCCGGCCCACACATGACCGACCACTCATTTCGCTTGAGTGTATCGAATGTATATCACCAACGGTTGGACTCAAACCACCGTTTCCCGAATGGGCAGAATCGATAGATTTAGAAACAAAAGGAATTTCTCTAGATTGGTGATTATACACCCTAATGGGTGCGACCCACATAGCCATGCTGCCTGCCCGATTTTTGTCATTTCCCGGTTGTTGAGGCCTGAGGCTACGCATACTTACCATTCATTGATAACACAATCACTTTGAATGCCACATTGTCAGATCCGTTAATCACTAGTTGAGTTTGCACAAATATTCTGGATATTATGCTAAGGGATAAATCCGTTGCAACCATATACATTCATACAGACCAACCTATTTGATCATTGAAAATACTCTGTCAGACATTCGTCCATTTACGTTCGTTCTGGGATTGAACGAAACCGAAGGCACTATTTCTATTACTAGAAAAAGCCCTTGCACTTTACTCCGTCTTCAATATATTCAGCATACTTGGTTCGCAACGCTTATGCCGATACAGAGTGGTTCTTTGGATAATAATCCAACCGGTCTCTCCATATTGACAACGATGGTCAAAACTTCGATAGTCTGTGATTTAACTATCGAATAAAAACAAGTGTTCATCCAAACATATCAAACAAATCACTGGGCTCTTTAATTAATATTTCATTAATTAAATCTCTTTTCCATTTCCTTATCAATATTTGTTAACCAAATATTTTCAATAATCAATCTTGCCTCTTATGCCATTTGGAAAACGTTTCCAAATATCAACTTCTTTATTTCTATATATTAGAAAATATCTCTATTTGCAATTGAAAATAATTTCAATTACTTATCTCTATCCCTTTTTTTGTTTACAACATTCGATTTTTATATTCACTTTACTATCGAATTCAATACGTCGATACAATGATTTCAAATTTATCAAAATATCTTAAAAATATTCTAACTCCTTAAATTCTTGGAAAATTTCGCCATAACCTCCCCTGTATCGGGAGCATCGGGAAATTTCAAATAGCATCCCGGTATCTTCTAATCTCAAAAAGAAAAAGAAGAAGCCAAGCGGCTAGCCGATACGGCGCATAAAACTCATATATGAATTAAACATGTACCTTTTTGTCGGGCACATAAATTAAAATCTTCGTATACTCCATCCCATACCTGTCTAACACCTGTTCACCTGTTTTCAATTCAATTCAACACCATTTAATCGTTGAATTCGGTTTCGCCCATTTATTCTTTAAATTGGCCCCTTTGCCTATTTCACTTTTTGTTGAACATAACATGCTCAAATTTGATTCCACTTGCTTATACAAATCAAATTCCTTTTTTTTTCCATTTCTAGTTTCATATTTGGTTTGAATATGAAATCACAAGTTAATTTACTTATTCACAGTTTGCTCGATTCAATCGTTTTAACTAATTCATTTGTCAGTTTGCAAATTAACTCTTTTGCCTATATCACTTTGATATTTGAATATAACCTATCCAAATATATTTCAACTTGATTATACTAATTTAATTTCATTTTCAATTCACGTTCTATATTCGACTTCAAATATACATATTTAAAAATTCCCTTCACCTTTCAAAGTTCATCGTCAAAATTCGATTAACTAATTTCTCTTTGTCTTAGTCAACTCTATTCAATAATCAAAATATGATTATTGATTTTAAAAACCATTTCTTTCACTTCACTTAAGTTCGCATATATTTTATAACTCAACTCTGCAATTTTCTAAATAGTCAATTCGGATTTCATTTGCTTAAAAATCCTTTTATAAAAATTAAATAAACCATTATGGCCTTAAACGATTCTGGCGCTGTTTTTCTGAAAATTTGATTTTGACATAACTCAAAATCTATACGACGAAATTCAGATTTTTCTCTTTCATTAGAAAGCTATTATCAAACCGGTCCTGACGTTTCTTGTTTCGAAGAATTTCGACTTAAATTGAGTTCTGTATACTCGATTGAAGTTCGAATCGCTATTTTACGAACTGCAGCGCTGCGGCGAGTTCGTTTTAATTATATTTATATATATAATCGTTAAACTTCTAAACTTCTTTAAAATGAATTCAACTCCATTTAACTCCACTTGAATCCCTTGATTCAAATTCCAATCTTCTTTTGAATTCTATATTTCAAATCCCAATTCCTTTTCAACTTCAATACTTAAATTTCTATTTGAATTCCCTATATTCAAATTCGATGTTTGAATTCATTTGAATTCTCTTATTCAAATTCTATATTTAAATTCCATTTGAACTGCTATAATCCAATTTCTATATTTGAATTCTATTGGAATTCAAATATTCAAACTCCTTTTTAAATTCTATATTTGAAATTCCATAGTTTAAAACTCATTTGAATTTCATATTCAAATTCCATAGATCAAATCCTATTTGAATTCAATTTGAATCTCTTATATTCAAATTTCATTTTCCATTTGAATTCTAATATTCAAATTCGTTTCCAGCCCCATTTGAATTTCTAATATTCAAATTCCTTATCACCATTTGAATTTCTAATATTCAAATTCTTTTGAATTCACTTGAATTCAAATCCCATTTCAAAACCCTTTGGATTTCCTATTTGAAATCCTATTTGAAATTCCATTTCCCATTCTACTTTGAAATTCTATTTTCAAAGTTTATTTCAAATTCTATTTTGAAATCTCATATTCAAATTTCTACTTGCATTTCTGTATTCAATTCCATGTTCAAATTAAATACTCGAATTTCTATTTCAAATCTCAATTCAAATTTCATATTTGAATTTCATTTCAAAACTCTAGTCAAATTTCATATTTCAATTCTTCTTTGAAATTCTATATTTCAAATTCTATTCAATTCTTCTTTGAAACTCTACATTTCAAATTCTATTTTGAGATTCTATATTCAAATCTTTATTTGAATTTCTTTATTCGAATTCCTTTGAATTCAAATTTTATTTTAATCTCCCGAATTCAAATTCTATTTTTTCATTGTAATTTCGTCTATTCAAATTCCATTTGAACTTCGATTTGAATTTCTAATATTCAAACTCCTTTTCTTTTCTATAAAAATTCAAATATTTAAATTCCTTTTAAAAAAAATTCAAATGTTATACTCAAACTTCATTTAAAAATTCCATTACACATCTTATTTTGAAATTTCATTTCAAATTCCAGTTTCGCACTTGTATTTCTATTTCTGAATTATCAAAGGATAATTCTTTTCACTTTATTTATAACTTCGTTATAAAAGAATTATTTCTAAACTTCGTTTAAAAAGAACTACTTGGTTTATTTTTCAAAACAAGTTTTATATTTTTATTTCCATTTAAAATTTCAAATTCTATTTAAAAATAGAATTTTCCCTTTTAAAATTTCCAATATCCTTCCACGATATTTTTAAATATCATTACTTAAGCCCAGTGATATTTAAACACACAAAGCGATGAATTATTTATTTTTCTAACACATCATATATAACAATATATATGCAAACAAATAAACAAACAGATAATATATTTTTGAGGAATCCTGTTGGATTCCTCCAACCTGTTTTCCTGCATCCACAGATGTTAGCACATAAATAATACCAATTCTGCTTCGTGGCAGAATATCGCGGTATAGAAGGTCATCCACTAATCATAGCGTGGGGCGTATAGGGTAATCATCCGCTATGAAACTGCGGGCATCCGCTAATGAGACTGCGGGAATCCAACCAATCAATCAACCCAATATATATATATAGCCTAAATAACTAATATATATAAAACAACCATAAAACATGCATACAAGCAACAGACAATTATTTTTAACGAAATAAAAATAATTTTAAAGGTGAGTGAGATTTACTCACCGATGATTTTTCTTTGCCGAATATCCTGTGAAATTCAAATCTTACTGCTTCGAATCGCCTCGAATGAATTTTATCGTGTACCTATGATAATTTTATTTAAATTTACAGGTTAAACATCTATTCATTTAAATTCACTATTTAAACGAATAACAAATTTTCCTATATATTTTAATTAACCAAGTTAAACATTAATTTGCATACTCAACTTTTAGCCTATGGATTTTATTTCTATACCAATTTATTTCTTTATATAAACTGATTTTATAAATTGATTTTCTTTAAATAAATGACAAACTAATTCTCTATTTAAATTTATGACACACTAATTAATTCTTTAACTAAACTAGACTAACTAAATAAATAAATTATTAACTAAAAAAAAATTTAATAAATTACCTTAGTTAACAGCCTTCTTCTTTGATTCGGAGTCCTATTGCTATAACCGAACTCCTTCTACCCCTCTTCTCTCTTTTCCCCGACCAGTACCCCTATACTGACTTCACCATTTCCTTGATTACTTGCCACAACAAACACTCAGACTTCGCCACTAGTAAAAACGAGTGCCCTGCAACCGTCACAGCTTGATTCCCCTTCTCGGAATGGCGGCCTCGACTGTCAACGCGCCAGTACCAGCTGTGCCTCACGAGGCCTCATCGCACCACCAAACTTTGCAACCCAGTCGGAACCCTAAATCGCGAGCAACAGTAAGCATCGCAACCCCACGGAACCCATCGACTTTGGCTAGGAATCCCTGCCAAGTCGCATCGCTACTTCGAACGAAAAGCCCTCGATTCCACTTCCGCCCTTCTTTCTGACTTGCTAAAACCGATCGCACCAGATTTGGGTGACTGATGTGAAGCTCGCTCCTCTATAATTTGAACGAAAAGGACTTTAGGATTTTAGGACCCTTTCCTTGATTTCGAATTGGATTTCTGAGGGATAGGAAAATAAACGAAAGCCTATGGTTCATTTATAGGCGCGACGGTGGAAGACAAGGAGTACAAGGCCATTAAGATCTCTGTTTGCTTGATTTTGAAGGTGAGAGACAATTTAATCAGCTCGATGAATATGTCTCCATAGTTAAATGTTTTGGTCGGTTTTCGTACACCATATAGGGTGGTTTTAGGTATAGGTCGGCTGTGATTAGATTAGTTAGGATTCTTTTTTTTTTTTTTTCTAAATAAAATGTTACATAATATCTCGTGACCCTTAATTTGTAATCCCAAGCCACTATACATTCGTAACGACCAACGTTCTCAGATTATAACGTTATTCTGAACTCAACGGAACTGATATAAAAATTTAAATTCGAATGTAAGTATAAACGGCCATATTAAATTGATAATTCAATATAAAATATCATTTATTTATCAATTAAATATTTAAAACAATATTAAATATTTAAAATAAATTATTCAAAAATCTGGGTCGTTACATTCTTCCCCCCTTAAAATAATTTCGTCCTCGAAATTGCTAAGGTAGAAAAAATGGCATAAATCTATTACTTTCCACAACTTCTTTATATTGCAACTCAACTCCTCATATCCCAACCAAAACTTTTGTTCTTCACACATTTGATTCGAATGATCTACGATCAATCCATTTATATCCAATCTATATTTCAATAAACCTATTCAAATTGATTCTAATCAATTCATTCACTTCGACCCATTTAACTTGCTTAAGTTAAATTTAAATTCCAGAATTCAAATCCCTGGGTTTTTCATTTCAAATTCTTTTGAAATCCCATAAATATATACATATATTTATTTTCATTTCAAATTCAAAACATTTGAATTTTCAAATCACTTGTTTTCTTTCAAACAAATTCCCATCAAAACTTTCTAAGGTAGCAACCTATCACTTAGAAACTCGGAAATGAACACTGATGATGTTGCAATCATCATCAGAATAATTTCCCAGCCACTGAAGTGAGTTCAGTGCCTTATTTTTTTCAAAATCCATTTAAAAATGATTTTTATTCAAAAATCCTTTAAAACAAATCTATATTATTTTAATATACTTTGAAAAATATTTTTCAACTTCCCAGGATTTTGAATTCTTAATTCTGGTTTGAATTTAATTCTAATTCATCTCATTTGTATATATAATTTCTATACAAATTCTATTTTGGTTATAAATAACCATTCTAAACTTATAATCTCATTTGATTATAAAATCAACATCCAACACATCCATATAATATAATAATTTCAGAAAATTATTCCTTCTATATAAAAATAGAAATTTGGATAAAATTATTTCATTTACCCTCTTTAAAACAATACTGTGTCGAGTTTCTCTGTCCAAGTGTTTAGAAATTCCTATCGACTTCGTGGCGTCCCACGATTCGACCAGAATTCATAAACCACTCAACAGACTAGCCAACACAATATAAAACAACTTTTATATCAACTTACAAATACGCTCTCTCGTATCTATACACTCAACTCATTCTAGGGTACTACTGACCCTATCTCTAATGAGCACATGCCACACAAGCCTAGGTATTCGCTCAACCTAAGCTCTGATACCAACTGTAATGGCCCGCAAATCCGAGCTATCTGAGTTGACTAAATACACCACACGTCCAACCCAAATAACACAGAAATACGACTCATTATTAGAAAGAAGTTAGAGGATGAGAAATAGAAAGAAAGAAATATTAGAATAGAAGAAAAACGAAGATCACAACTCACAGCGGAACGAATAAAATATATTCTATAACATAAGCTTTGAAATACAAATCTGTTTTGTACATATACACATACCATCATCAGAGTACACATAACATTTGATCCAGCGGAAGTAACTCTAAATAACTAACGTTGAAGCCTCCTGCTTCAAGCTCCTCCAAGTGTATCTGTAAAAGCCTGAAACACTTGACTGCCCGTACAAATTTGGGCACCCAAGAGTTTAGGAAAAACAAAACAAAACAAACTCTGGGTCAGTCATGGGACTGGTGTGAGTAAACTCCAACCACTTGTTTAACTTTCAAAACTCTTTTCAAAAGAAAAGATAATAGTAAGACCAGCCCACACATAAACATGGACGGTTTTTACCTTACTATAACCCAAAACACTTTGATATCAAAATCCAGTGATATTATAATAATGTCTACATCAAGTAAATAACCAAATAGCAGAACGCTTGCATCTCACGCTCCACATATATAATACAAAATCAAAAACCGCATGGCGCTTATCGGAGATTGGATTTCCAACATGACAAGGTATGGGACCACCTTCCGATGATGTATCTCTAGAGGCGAATACACCTGGGTTCAACAAGAACATCTTGTAACCCGGCCCACACATGACCGACCACTCATTTCGCTTGAGTGTATCGAATGTATATCACCAACGGTTGGACTCAAACCACCGTTTCCCGAATGGGCAGAATCGATAGATTTAGAAACAAAAGGAATTTCTCTAGATAGGTGATTATACACCCTAATGGGTGCGACCCACATAGCCATGCTGCCTGCCCGATTTTTGTCATTTCCCGGTTGTTGAGGCCTGGGGCTACGCATACTTACCATTCATTGATAACACAATCACTTTGAATGCCACATTGTCAGATCCGTTAATCACTAGTTGAGTTTGCACAAATATTCTGGATATTATGCTAAGGGATAAATCCGTTGCAACCATATACATTCATACAGACCAACCTATTTGATCATTGAAAATACTCTGTCAGACATTCGTCCATTTACGTTCGTTCTGGGATTGAACGAAACCGAAGGCACTATTTCTATTACTAGAAAAAGCCCTTGCACTTTACTCCGTCTTCAATATATTCAGCATACTTGGTTCGCAACGCTTATGCCGATACAGAGTGGTTCTTTGGATAATAATCCAACCGGTCTCTCCATATTGACAACGATGGTCAAAACTTCGATAGTCTGTGATTTAACTATCGAATAAAAACAAGTGTTCATCCAAACATATCAAACAAATCACTGGGCTCTTTAATTAATATTTCATTAATTAAATCTCTTTTCCATTTCCTTATCAATATTTGTTAACCAAATATTTTCAATAATCAATCTTGCCTCTTATGCCATTTGGAAAACGTTTCCAAATATCAACTTCTTTATTTCTATATATTAGAAAATATCTCTATTTGCAATTGAAAATAATTTCAATTACTTATCTCTATCCCTTTTTTTGTTTACAACATTCGATTTTTATATTCACTTTACTATCGAATTCAATACGTCGATACAATGATTTCAAATTTATCAAAATATCTTAAAAATATTCTAACTCCTTAAATTCTTGGAAAATTTCGCCATAACCTCCCCTGTATCGGGAGCATCGGGAAATTTCAAATAGCATCCCGGTATCTTCTAATCTCAAAAAGAAAAAGAAGAAGCCAAGCGGCTAGCCGATACGGCGCATAAAACTCATATATGAATTAAACATGTACCTTTTTGTCGGGCACATAAATTAAAATCTTCGTATACTCCATCCCATACCTGTCTAACACCTGTTCACCTGTTTTCAATTCAATTCAACACCATTTAATCGTTGAATTCGGTTTCGCCCATTTATTCTTTAAATTGGCCCCTTTGCCTATTTCACTTTTTGTTGAACATAACATGCTCAAATTTGATTCCACTTGCTTATACAAATCAAATTCCTTTTTTTTTTCATTTCTAGTTTCATATTTGGTTTGAATATGAAATCACAAGTTAATTTACTTATTCACAGTTTGCTCGATTCAATCGTTTTAACTAATTCATTTGTCAGTTTGCAAATTAACTCTTTTGCCTATATCACTTTGATATTTGAATATAACCTATCCAAATATATTTCAACTTGATTATACTAATTTAATTTCATTTTCAATTCACGTTCTATATTCGACTTTAAATATATATATTTAAAAATTCCCTTCACCTTTCAAAGTTCATCGTCAAAATTCGATTAACTAATTTCTCTTTGTCTTAGTCAACTCTATTCAATAATCAAAATATGATTATTGATTTTAAAAACCATTTCTTTCACTTCACTTAAGTTCGCATATATTTTATAACTCAACTCTGCAATTTTCTAAATAGTCAATTCGGATTTCATTTGCTTAAAAATCCTTTTATAAAATTAAATAAACCATTATGGCCTTAAACAATTCTGGCGCTGTTTTTCTGAAAATTTGATTTTGACATAACTCAAAATCTATACGACGAAATTCAGATTTTTCTCTTTCATTAGAAAGCTATTATCAAACCGGTCCTGACGTTTCTTGTTTCGAAGAATTTCGACTTAAATTGAGTTCTGTATACTCGATTGAAGTTCGAATCGCTATTTTACGAACTGCAGCGCTGCGGCGAGTTCGTTTTAATTATATTTATATATATAATCGTTAAACTTCTAAACTTCTTTAAAATGAATTCAACTCCATTTAACTCCACTTGAATCCCTTGATTCAAATTCCAATCTTCTTTTGAATTCTATATTTCAAATCCCAATTCCTTTTCAACTTCAATACTTAAATTTCTATTTGAATTCCCTATATTCAAATTCGATGTTTGAATTCATTTGAATTCTCTTATTCAAATTCTATATTTAAATTCCATTTGAACTGCTATAATCCAATCTCTATATTTGAATTCTATTGGAATTCAAATATTCAAACTCCTTTTTAAATTCTATATTTGAAATTCCATAGTTTAAAACTCATTTGAATTTCATATTCAAATTCCATAGATCAAATCCTATTTGAATTCAATTTGAATCTCTTATATTCAAATTTCATTTTCCATTTGAATTCTAATATTCAAATTCGTTTCCAGCCCCATTTGAATTTCTAATATTCAAATTCCTTATCACCATTTGAATTTCTAATATTCAAATTCTTTTGAATTCACTTGAATTCAAATCCCATTTCAAAACCCTTTGGATTTCCTATTTGAAATCCTATTTGAAATTCCATTTCCCATTCTACTTTGAAATTCTATTTTCAAAGTTTATTTCAAATTCTATTTTGAAATCTCATATTCAAATTTCTACTTGCATTTCTGTATTCAATTCCATGTTCAAATTAAATACTCGAATTTCTATTTCAAATCTCAATTCAAATTTCATATTTGAATTTCATTTCAAAACTCTAGTCAAATTTCATATTTCAATTCTTCTTTGAAATTCTATATTTCAAATTCTATTCAATTCTTCTTTGAAACTCTACATTTCAAATTCTATTTTGAGATTCTATATTCAAATCTTTATTTGAATTTCTTTATTCGAATTCCTTTGAATTCAAATTTTATTTTAATCTCCCGAATTCAAATTCTATTTTTTCATTGTAATTTCGTCTATTCAAATTCCATTTGAACTTCGATTTGAATTTCTAATATTCAAACTCCTTTGCTTTTCTATAAAAATTCAAATATTTAAATTCCTTTTAAAAAAAATTCAAATGTTATACTCAAACTTCATTTAAAAATTCCATTACACATCTTATTTTGAAATTTCATTTCAAATTCCAGTTTCGCACTTGTATTTCTATTTCTGAATTATCAAAGGATAATTCTTTTCACTTTATTTATAACTTCGTTATAAAAGAATTATTTCTAAACTTCGTTTAAAAAGAACTACTTGGTTTATTTTTCAAAACAAGTTTTATATTTTTATTTCCATTTAAAATTTCAAATTCTATTTAAAAATAGAATTTTCCCTTTTAAAATTTCCAATATCCTTCCACGATATTTTTAAATATCATTACTTAAGCCCAGTGATATTTAAACACACAAAGCGATGAATTATTTATTTTTCTAACACATCATATATAACAATATATATGCAAACAAATAAACAAACAGATAATATATTTTTGAGGAATCCTGTTGGATTCCTCCAACCTGTTTTCCTGCATCCACAGATGTTAGCACATAAATAATACCAATTCTGCTTCGTGGCAGAATATCGCGGTATAGAAGGTCATCCACTAATCATAGCGTGGGGCGTATAGGGTAATCATCCGCTATGAAACTGCGGGCATCCGCTAATGAGACTGCGGGAATCCAACCAATCAATCAACCCAATATATATATATATAGCCTAAATAACTAATATATATAAAACAACCATAAAACATGCATACAAGCAACAGACAATTATTTTTAACGAAATAAAAATAATTTTAAAGGTGAGTGAGATTTACTCACCGATGATTTTCCTTTGCCGAATATCCTGTGAAATTCAAATCTTACTGCTTCGAATCGCCTCGAATGAATTTTATCGTGTACCTATGATAATTTTATTTAAATTTACAGGTTAAACATCTATTCATTTAAATTCACTATTTAAACGAATAACAAATTTTCCTATATATTTTAATTAACCAAGTTAAACATTAATTTGCATACTCAACTTTTAGCCTATGGATTTTATTTCTATACCAATTTATTTCTTTATATAAACTGATTTTATAAATTGATTTTCTTTAAATAAATGACAAACTAATTCTCTATTTAAATTTATGACACACTAATTAATTCTTTAACTAAACTAGACTAACTAAATAAATAAATTATTAACTAAAATTTTTTTTAATAAATTACCTTAGTTAACAGCCTTCTTCTTTGATTCGGAGTCCTATTGCTATAACCGAACTCCTTCTACCCCTCTTCTCTCTTTTCCCCGACCAGTACCCCTATACCGACTTCACCATTTCCTTGATTACTTGCCACAACAAACACTCAGACTTCGCCACTAGTAAAAACGAGTGCCCTGCAACCTTCACAGCTTGATTCCCCTTCTCGGAATGGCGGCCTCGACTGTCAATGCGCCAGTACCAGCTGTGCCTCACGAGGCCTCATCGCACCACCAAACTTTGCAACCCAGTCGCAACCCTAAATCGCGAGCAACAGTAAGCATCACAACCCCACGGAACCCATCGACTTTGGCTAGGAATCCCTGCCAAGTCGCATCGCTACTTCGAACGAAAAGCCCTCGATTCCACTTCCGCCCTTCTTTCTGACTTGCTAAAACCGATCGCACCAGATTTGGGTGACTGATGTGAAGCTCGCTCCTCTATAATTTGAACGAAAAGGACTTTAGGATTTTAGGACCCTTTCCTTGATTTCGAATTGGATTTCTGAGGGATAGGAAAATAAACGAAAGCCTATGGTTCATTTATAGGCGCGACGGTGGAAGACAAGGAGTACAAGGCCATTAAGATCTCTGTTTGCTTGATTTTGAAGGTGAGAGACAATTTAATCAGCTCGATGAAGATGTCTCCATAGTTAAATGTTTTGGTCGGTTTTCGTACACCATATAGGGTGGTTTTAGGTATAGGTCGGCTGTGATTAGATTAGTTAGGATTCTCTTTTTTTTTTTTTTTTTAAATAAAATGTTACATAATATCTCGTGACCCTTAATTTGTAATCCCAAGCCACTATACATTCGTAACGACCAACGTTCTCAGATTATAACGTTATTCTGAACTCAACGGAACTGATATAAAAATTTAAATTCGAATGTAAGTATAAACGGCCATATTAAATTGATAATTCAATATAAAATATCATTTATTTATCAATTAAATATTTAAAACAATATTAAATATTTAAAATAAATTATTCAAAAATCTGGGTCGTTACAGCAAGCATATAAAAACCCAAAACAAAGCTCCAATTAACAAAAATCCCAAAAACTCTAGCTTAGCAAATAAAGCTTGCAACTTGATGATGTATGCAAGCTAATGATCATTCATACAACTTAGAAATGCTTGTATGAACATCAAAACCTTCATAGAATTGATTATTGAAGAGAGTGGAGGCTAGGGTTCTTAGGTGGAGGCCATTTGAGAATTCAATTTGACATAGTTTGGTTGCTAGAGTGAATAATGAGGGTTTAGGGTGGGATTAGGGGCTTATTTATAGAAGATTAGAGTGTTTTTAGCCCTAGGATTAACCCTAGGTTAGTTTTGGCCCGTCAGATTTAGGAATTCTCTAGAACCAAGCCACAAGACCAAGCCCAGATCAAAATGGTGCGCCAGGCAAAACTGCCTGGCCACCCCGTGTCGACAGGGCTGTCGACAGGGCAGTCGACACCCTAAGACCCCTGTCGACATGCCTGTCGACATGGGGGCCCTGGCGGAAATTTTCCCGCCTGACACCAATTAGCCCTAATCCTTGTTTTTAATTTGAAATTTAAATCTGTTTTTACTATGGAAATTTCTGAAAACTTCAATGGGCCTTAAATGGGTCATACGGACTCCGATTTTCGAAAACTCGGACTCTATTTCGCGTATTTTTCCGAGACGAACGCAATGGCATAGCCCGTTTCCCTTGATTCAGATTTTTGAATTAAATTCTGCCTCGATCTATGTTATAACAGGTTATTGAAAATACAGGTTGTTACATAAATAGACCTCTTTAACTTGCATACCTGGCCTGGAAGTACCTTATTATATCCAACAGGAGGAGACATATATACTTCCTCCTCAAGATATCCATGCAAGAATGCATTATTGATGTCTAGCTGTTGAATACTCCATTCTGTTGCAGCAGCTAAAGCTAAAACAGTCCTTACTGTGGTTAATTTGGCTACAGGACTAAATGTGTACTTGTAATCTTTTCCAGAGATTTGTTTGTCTCTCCTCGCAACCAATCTTGCCTTATACCTGTCCACTTCACCATTTGGTTTAAACTTTGTTTTGAAAACCCATTTACATGCAATAGGTTTTGTATTAAAAGGAACTTGTACCAATTCCCATGTATCATTATCCTCTAATGCTGTTAATTCTGTTTTCATAGCTTGAACCCATTTTGGGTGATCTTTTGCTTTATTGTAAGAAGAAGGTTCGAATGATGATAAAACATTTGCAAGACTATGCAATTCTTTACTATCCAAATGTGACAATGATGGTTCAGTGAATACATTAAAGGATACTGAATCATTATTTTGTGTATCAGCAACATTTCTTGTGGGAAATTTTCCAATGACATAATCATTATACTTCTTTGGTACTTGACATATCCTTGAAGAAGTTCTAATAGGTAAAACTGTTGAATCATTTGGTAAAGGAGATGTTTGTTGTGAAAGAGGAGAAATTTCAATTTGAGAAATGTCAGGTATGATATGGTCAGAAGAAATATTGGGTAATTGCTGGTTCATTTGAATATTGGATTGTGGACCATGAAAAAATAAATCACTTTGATCAAGAGCTGGATTAACCAAAGTAGAATTTTCAGATGAAGATGATATATGTGGAACTATTGCAGATTTAAGTTTATAAGGAAAGACATTTTCAATAAAATGGACATCTCTGCTGTAAACAACTTTATGAGTATGTAAATCATAAAGTTTATATCCTTTTTGTCCACTAGGATACCTAATCAAAATACATTTCTTTGCTCTTTCATCAAACTTAACATGCAATTTTTGAGAAGGAAAACACAAACATCCTATAACTCGAAGATGTTCATAACTAGGAGACTTATTCATCAACATTTCATATGGAGTTTTCCAATTTAAAACTGAACTTGGCATTCGATTTATAAGATAAGTAGCCACAAGAATACAATCACCCCAAAATTTGTAAGGCATACCAGCATAAAATCTGATTGTTCGTGCTGTCTCCAACAAATGCCTATGCTTTCTTTCGACACGACCATTCTGCTGAGGATTCCCAGGTATTGATCTTTGATGAATAATCCCTTTTGATTCAAAAATCTGCCTACACTTCTCTTGAATGATTTCTGTTCCATTGTCAGACCTGATAGTTTTGATCTTTTTTCCAAATTGGGTTAAAACATATTCAATAAAACTAGCGATAATCGAAGCTACTTGAACTTTTGAATGAAGCAGATAAGTCCAAATAGTTCTAGTATGATCATCAAGAATGGTCAGAAAATATGTTTCACCACATAATGCAGGTCTATGGTATCTACCCCACAAATCAATGTGAATTAGATCAAATGATGATGCAGCATACGAATCAGAATGAGGAAAAGATAATTTATGATGTTTGCCAAACACACATGCTTCACAAGAAAAATCTTTATTAAATAATTTGCCTGATACAAAAGTTTGAAAGTATTTCATTTTGCTAAAAGAAGGATGACCTAACCTAGCATGTAAAACATCAATACTAGGTTTAGTACAAGAAGTAACTGTATTATTAATCGAAGCAAGAAAACATGAACTAGCAGACAAGTCAAGAGAACTGTATAAAACCAGAGACAAAGACAATTTGTAAAGACCAGAGATCCTTGATCCAACAGCTTGAATTTGCTTTGATTCAAGGTCCTGAAAATAGCAAGAAGAATGTGTGAATTTTGCAATAATCTTGTTTTGATCAAGAAGTTTTCCCACGGATAATAGGTTATTTTGAAATGTAGGAGTGTATAGAACATTTTGTAACTGCAATTGAATTGAAAATTGCAGTACCAGTGTGATTAACAAGAACAGTAGAACCATCAGACAAACTTACTTTAATAGGATTTTTAATTTTCTTTAATGAAGCAAAGCATGTTATATTAGAAGTCATATGATCTGTGGCACCAGTATCTATTATCCAGGAATTCTGATCATTTAATTTTGCAGTACTATTTTCAATTCTGGAAGAACAATTACCTGAATAATTGAATGCAGAGCTTAAGGGGTTGTCCTGAATTTGTGAAGAAGCAGTTGACTCATGCACCATCTTCATGACTTGTGTGTACAATGCAGACACCATAACTGGATCAAACTGCTCCCCTTCAGAACTGACAATGTTAACAACTGCATTCGAAGAATTACCAGATTGAGGATGAGCTCCAAGTACACCTTGATCAGAAGAAGCTTCAGCAGTATTAACAATCTTTTGAGTCAACTTTGTTTTATTAATTCCTTCTTTAGGCCACCATTCAGGATATCCAATAATTTTGAAACATTGCTCTATTGCATGACCCTTCTTCTTGCAATTCTCACAAAACAACTCACTTTTCTGTCTTTTATTCTCCCTTTTAAAACTCTGAGAACCTGGTTTAAAAGAAGATTTCATAACATTGAAAGCACTCATCTCAGGTTGAATTCCTGCTTTTTCTCCAATTTTATTATGATGTTCAACTTGTTGCAAGATGTAATACGCCTTATGAACAATAGGTAGAGGATCAGAACTTAAAGTATTGGTCTCCACTTGATCATATTCTTTCGTAAGACCAGCCAAGAATTGCATTAGCTTGTTTCTCTGTTCATTCTCAAGAATTTTCTTCAAAATACCACATGAACAATCCTTTAATACACCACATATACACTCTGGAAAACCTTCAAGAATTCGTAATTGATCTCAAATAGTTTTCAGCTTACCATAGTATTCAGCAGCACTCAATTCATTCTGAAATGTTGATGTTAAACTTTGATGCAACTCGAACAATCTTGGAGCAGTCGTTTGCCCAAATCTTTCTCTCAACTCTTTCCACAATTGCGCAGAGGAATCAACGAAGATGAAACTTTCTGATAAAATCTTGTCCATGGAATTTAAGATCCAGGACATTACCATATAGTCAATTCTGATCCATTTCTGATAATCACTGGATCCAACTAACGGCATAGGTAAAGTACCATCAACGAATTGCAATTTATTCCTAGCAATTAACGTCATTCTTACTGTTCTAGACCAGTTGAGATAATTTGATCTAGTTAAAATATGATTACCTAATTGCATTCCAGGATGATCGGAGTTGGAGGGATAATACAGATCGTGAAAATTAATTGCTTGAATTCCTTGAGGAAAAATCCCTGAATTGTTCGAATCAGATCCATCCGTTGCCATTTGAAATTAGAAGAAAAGAAATTAAAGAAGCGAGATAAGAGAAAAAAAATCAGATCTGGAATCGCCATGAGCTCTGATACCATGAAAAGAGTAAAGTGAAAACTTTTATTATGACTGTCTCTCTGTACAAAGTATGAAGTTGAATACATATGTACAAAAGTAACTGGGCTTTAAAGACTTAGCCCAACTGAAAAATAACAAAATAAAGTCCAGAGAAAGAAATGCAGAACCGAAAACAATGTAACAATCTTACAGTAACTTCATTACTCTACAATTACCTTTATAATTTAGTCCATATTTTTAGAGAATGCCTTTGTCTGCAGATAAGCCATAACTCAATCGACTCCCTTCTCCCTTCCTTGACCGCTCATTTTGTATCCACACCTAAAGGGGTGGCTGCATCAAAAATGTGATAATAGTTGATCCAAAGGGAACCCGACACTCAGTGCCTTGGGTAATTTGTTGGCTTTATCGATGTTTGTAGTGAAAACTCCTGCAGCTAGTACATATTTGTGTGTATTTACTCTCCTTATCACTTCATCCATATCTCTATCAATAACGACATACAATGTGAACTGCTATGCTTGTATAATTACTATTATCATTTTCAGTCTTCTTCTTCTTCTTCTTCTTTTTAGGTGACTGGATATGCATTTTTAACTTTTCTTATCTTTAGTCATATGCATTTGAATGAATGAACATGTTCATTGAAGTAATAAATCAAACTTGCTTGAAATTTAGAATGGACTGGCCAGGTCCTAATATCTCCTCCTTTGCAATGTACATGTCATTCTAAAGAATATGAGTAAGATAATTAAATGGATCAGTAGACGCTGGCTTTTATGGTAGGACGTAACTTGTTCACACAATTTAATGCATTTCAGCATATTGGTCTGTTGAAAAGTTGTAATTATACCCAGTGATCTGAACCATTAGATTTTCATTTCAACAGTGGATAACCATGCCATTTTGTAAGCAACATTTATGCTTTTCTTTCTACCTTGATAAATATTTAGTTGTTTGGTATTCCGTAAATGATTATCATAGGAATTGAAGTATACATCCATTATAAATAGAATATTGATGCATGCATATATTATATACCTTCACATTTGAGAAGATGGTAGGTTGAACGTAGTAACCCTTGTTTCCACCTCTTCCACCTCCTGTTTCAAGGATTGCTCTGCTTTCTACACCTGATTAATGATTAAAAATATTTGAAACAGATTAATAATACATGGCACAGAGCAAAATCTATTGCAATTTTAGTTACTTGAATCTCTGGAAATGTATGAAAAGAAATATGTGATTAATTATAGCCATGAAACTAAAGATAGAATTTTAATTATCTTAATTGAATGGAAGTTTCTGAATAGAGGAGGAGAAAAATAACTAAGATAAATGTTCAAGGCTTTTAAATTTGGCATCAAATACAATCAAACATGTAAATGCTAACATGGAAAAAATGAAATAAACTTATTTATGGAAAAGAAGAGTCAAAAAGGATGGGGACAAATTAAAATTGAAGACATAGTTTTCTATTAAGGAAAGGCAGAAACTTTGTCATAATAATGTGTAATGAGGTAAATGTGGAATAATTATTTTTTTCAAAATAGGAAATAAGAAATTAGACAAAGTCATACAAAATTACAAATGGACAGCTTGAGAAAAGTAGATAATATTCCTTTATAGTTTGACATGTCATCAAAGAGAAATATAAAATGACTCATCTGTTGGTATATGTTAACCGTAAATTATCAGCCATTTTTTATTCTACTTTAACTAGTATTACCGTACAACGGTGGGTAAAACCGACCGTTGGTGTTCAATATGAAATAAAAATTATTTGTTAAAAACATATTTCAAATTAGTTTTTATTTTAAAAATTACAGGGTGATTTAAAAGGAAATGAAAGTAATTAATAAAATAAAAAGTACTTGATTGGTTGAAGTTTTTTTCTTAAAAAGAAACATTCAGTTTTGTATTTTATTAAGAACTTTGGTTGTTATACTATTTTAAAGATGGTTTAACGTTACATGCCTCAACTAGAGTGACAGTTTCTCATGTTCTATTTCCTTTACATTTACAGCCGATGCAACTAATTTAAGAGTGAATACTTGGGAATGTAGAAAACTGTCACTGACTGGTGGAAAATGCACCCCATGAACCTGACAAAGCTCCCAATGAGATACCAAGATTGCAGCAATGAGTATGAATTTATAGTAGTTTGCATGAATAAGTACGTTTTGCTTTGTTCTCACATGTATGTATCTAAAAAGCAAAATCTACTGATGTATTTTTATATAACGTTATGTATTTAAGTGATGTTTGCTTCTTTTGGGTTTGTCTACATGGTATTTAAATAACGTTACAGTAGTATGAAGCGTGTTTAAATGATGAATTTATAGTAGTGTTCGGTGTTCCTTCCTTTGGGTTTGTCTACATGGTTTCTTGTTCTTTACGTGCTGTTTGCTTTGTTATTTTTGGTTGGCCTGGTTTGATGTCTGTGTTGGTAATGCATGGTTCAGTTATCTTCCTTTTTGACTTTCTGACTTTCTTGTTTGGTTCGAGAGTGTCAGTTTGTTTGATGTTTGAGATTTCCTTGTGGTTATCTTGTTGTTTCCCATAACACATTTAAAAAGTTTTGTTGAAAACGTTTTTACGCAAACGTTTAGGAACTACTATCAATCTACAGAAAATGGTTCAGTTATATTTTAATGAAATAATTGTAGCATAATTTAAAAAAAATTACTAACTGAAAAAGTGAAGTGTCATTAAATATTACTAACAGCAAAATGTCAATATATTCATTAGAAAATGCAGATGTATTAGCAACCAATTCAACTATTTTTTTCAACAAAACTGTCATTCATAATTATCACAACAACATTTCTAATTATCACATTGACAATTTTAGTTTCTGTACTGGACGATATATTACACAGTTTATCGCATAGAACTTCCATTTCCATTAGTTTCATTTCTTAGCAACATGCCCACATAGGCATGCATAACATCTTGATGTCCAATTAAGAAACAAAAGACCTCCATATAAGTTGCCATCATTATGCAAACGTCGTATCAACACTTTAAACAGTATTCCATGCATCAAACTGTCTAGCCTTCAGGATGACAACAACAAAAATGTCCAACACTGTATCTTTGTTTAGCCAAAACTGAGACACCCTTTACTTTTGACCCATAGGCTCTAGCAGGATCATCAACGTATTCACACCAGTTAATTTCCTCAATTGCATTGTGCTTCTTGTATATTCTTTCAGGTTTGAAGAATAAAGGATTTTCCAAACTGCACTAGAGTATTTTCCAGTAGCTTGTATTAAAGATTTTCCAAACCGGATTAAAGGTTTTCTATTGCTTGCAAGGCTTTCCAAACTGCATTAAAGGACATAACAGGCCTCTGCCACGAAAGCTAATGCTTTCTTTACGGTCGTCATTTCCACTGAAGCACAACTAACTAGTATTTGATTTCTAGAAATTCATTCCAATCATATCTATGAATGCACATACATATGAAACTAAAAAATTGTTAGTTTTACTGAAAGCCTTATGAAAACTCTTATGCCTTCAAAATTTGGTAACACAAATGCATCATGTAATCTGCACATATAAGAAGCTACATGCACTAGATATTATCCATGAAAATTATAATGTATACTTCAACTAAAACCAATACATTTTGAAGAAAATTACGTATAAGAAGAAATTAGAAATATGTGTTTACTGAGACAAAGATTCACTTAGGCTTGTCATATACAATTTGCATCCATTGTATGTATTTATTCGAAGTTAACACAAATCCATCTCTAGTTTGAAATACTTATTTAAAGCTTTATGAATTTTCATAAAATCACACATATTAGATCATCATGCCTTTCTCACTATGTCTATAAATGGTTTTGTCCGCAGGAATTGCCAAAGATATTGGACAACCAACGGAACCATGAGAAACGACCCAGTCGACGCTGGTCGCCACAGAAGCAAAGAATCCGCAAATTCTCAGTTCCAGCACCTGATCATTTCTGATATTACGTTGAAGACCAATGATGATGGGAGCAGTAACAATGGCAATAGGGTTATTAGTTTTGAGTGTGATGCACTGCCTGATGTGGCAATGAACATAAAACAGCGAGTTCAAATCCAATAGACGACAGCAGCAGTGCAAATTTCCAATGGGTGGCACCATGGCCATATCCATGGGCACCCCTTCCTACTTCGATAATATGGGGTTATGGTACACCTTGGATATCCCCTATAGTTATGATGACTTCTTCAGTATCCGCATCAGGGCATGTATCTCTGCTTGGAAAACATTCAAGAGAACGATATGGTTTTAGCAAAGAATATGAAGGTAACTGTGTAGAAAAGGAAATATATGGATACCTAAAACACCAAGGATTGATGATCCTGAAGTGGCAGCAAAGGGCTTAATCTGGGCAACTATGAGTTTGATAATGATGAGTATACCAAATGGCATTTTATATCGTTTCTGAAGAAGTCCGCCGAGCTTAAGGCTGATAGCAATTTACAACGGTTCAACCGCTTCATTGCCAAGATCTGTAAATTTCAAAGAAGGTTCTCAGTATACTAAAGTAATTTGAAGTAAACAAGGAGTACTAAAGTATATTATTCTAGAAATAAACAACCTATTAACGTAATTTGAAGTGATTAATGTCAGATTCTGATCTAGAATTAAAGAAACATAATTGGTATCTATTCATTTATAGTCAGGTTTGTCACTAATTTCTGATGAGCCAATTGATTACGAAAAAAGATTTTAAACACATATTATGTCTTGATTTTAATTGTTGCCTTATGTTTACTATTATCACACTATTAATACTCATATCATATAGCATTTACTAAGTTAATTATATGATTTTTTTTTTTACGTCCATCGATATTTCAATATTTTGGTTTTAATGCAAGGTAGACAATCATTTCTATATCAATTTACGACAAATCCTCTTGCTTTCTTGTTTGCTACCATTTAATCACCATCACTAAAAAATATGCACATAGGCTACTTATTCAAACCTCACAGGTTCATCAATCAAATTGATAGAGGGCAAACACTGAGTTTTAACAGCCCATTACCATTGTACCTTGGTAAATAACCTATACTGGTTAATAAATACATGAGACATACTAAACAAGTTTTACAAAATTTCATGTTGCGTACAACTCAATGACACATATTTAGGCTCGTCAGTTATTCAGACTACCAAGGGAAAGCATTTTAGGAGATGACAAAGAACTAACAATAGAGAACATACTAGGAGCTTAAAACATACTCAAAATTTAGAATTCAGTGGCTCCAATTCCTACCCAATTTTTGCAATGCAGTGATAAATTCAATTATTTGAGTTGTCTATCAAAAAATCAAGACATCCATAATGCTTTCTATCTTCGCCTCAGCATTCACCAACCATACTTCATCAATATTGTTAGTCTAATTCACAACACAGTAGTATCAACAACAAGCAAATTCAACAGCTCGAATCTGAGTCTCTGCTTTCGACAACCCATTAACAGATCGAAACCGAGTCTCTGTTGCTTTACTGATTTCGCGACCTTTGACTTCGTGACCTTTTGACTTCGTGACCTTTGACTTCGTAACCTTTGACTTCGTGGAAAAACATTGTGCGTTTTAATAATATTGCTTTAGAAATATGAAAAACGCATAAAATGCAATCTTTCTACAATACGTTAATGTATATTAGCCTTTCAAACAATTTTAATATAGGAAAGAAGATAGCTGCGCATAGTTTCTCTACAATTTCAAATTGCAAAATAACGTAGACCCAATCAGTATCAACCCATATACCAATTTCTATGTTTATTTCAAAATTTAAAAAATTAAAATAAAAAACTAACAGTCATTAACTATTATTACACCAAGTTTGTGACAAAATTTAAAAAAAAAAAATCCAAAATCACCCTGACCATTTATAAAAAAATCAAAAGTATACCTACTTGACGATCGCTGGTGAATCGGTGGATGCTCTAGGTTTCTGTCGGATGCTCTAGGTTTCCCCTAAATTGATAATTCACAAGGTTGTGTTTGAGATAGCAAAGAAAAAAAGTAAAACAAATCTAAATGAATTTATATAGGAAGAATCGAAACGAGAATCGATATATAGGGTCAATTAACATGATCGCAGAATGGCAGAGAAGATTGCGGAGCGATAAATGGTAACGAAGAAGCGGATTAGAAGGAGAAAAATCGCGAAGGAAATAAAACGAGAAGGAAAAAGCTGAAAGGAAAGTCTTCTTGTTTGCTACCATTTTACTCACCATCACTAAAAAAATGCACATAGGCTACTTATTCAAACCTCACAGCTTCATCAATCAAATTGATAGAGGGCAAACACTGAGTTTTAACAGCCCATTACCATTGTACCTTGGTAAATAACCTATACTGGTTAATAAATACATGAGACATACTAAACAAGTTTTACAAATTTTCGTGCTGCATACAACTCAATGACACATATTTAGGCTCGTCAGTTATTCAGACTACCATAATGCAATAATAAATTCAATTATTTGAGTTGTCTATCAAAAAATCAAGACATCCATAATGCTTTCTATCTTCGCCTCAGCATTCACCAACCATACTTCACCAATATTGTTAGTCTAATTCACAACACAGTAGTATCAACAACAAGCAAATTCAATAGCTCGAATCTGAGTCTCTGCTTTCGAGAACCCATTAACAGATCGAAACTGAGTCTTTGCTGCTTTACTGATTTCACAACCTTTGACTTCGTGGAAAAACATTGTGCGTTTTAATAATATTGCTTTAGAAATATGGAAAAATGCATAAAATGCAATTTTTCTACAATATCTTAATGTATATTAGCCTTTCAAACAATTTTAATATAGGAAAGAAGATAGTTGCGCATAGTTTCTCTACAATTTCAAATTGCAGAATAACATAGACCCAATCAGTAACAGCCCATATACCAATTTCTATATTTGTTTCAAAATTTATATAAATTAAAATAAATAACTAAAAATCATTAACTACTAACACCAAGTTTGTGACAAAATTTAAAAAAAAAAAAATCCAAAATCACCATGACCGTTTATCAGAAAATCGAAAGTATACCTACTTGACGATCGCTGGTGAATCGGTGGATGCTCTAGGTTTTTGTCGGATGCTATAGGTTTCCCTTAAATTGATAATTCACACGATTGTGGTTGAGATGGCAAAGAAAAAAAAGAAACAAATCTGAATGAATTTATATAGGAAGAATCCAAATGAGAATCGATAAATAAGTCAATAAACTGGATCGTAGAATGGCAGAGAAGATTGCGGAGTGATAAATGGTAACGAAGAAGTGGATTAGAAGGAGAAAAATCGCGAAAGAAATAAAAGGAGAATAAAACGAAAAGAAGGAAAACACCGGTCTTCTGAGCAAAAATTACGCCGAAATATATTCGCTCAGACAAGCTCAAGATCAGGCAAACCTCCCTAAAGGTCGGTTTGATGAAGTCAATTCATGTAAAACTATGTCTTCAATCAAACTTTTCCAAATAATTTTCTTTCTAAACTCATTCAAACTTAATGAAAGGCAATCTTGATCCAATCAAAAATTAATTTTGTTTCCATCGGTATGAGGATAAATTTTCACGGAGAAAAAATTGCTAGAAAGCTTCAATTCAAAACACCAACTCAACCACATAAAAGCCTAAAAATGGACCAAATAATTTATTTTCTAACACAAATTTAGGATACCTTGTGACGATAGTACAGAATAAGTAATGAAGAAAAATAAATGCAGCATTTATTAGTGAACAGTAAGTATCAATATAATTTAGTAAGAAAAACAAATCTTACTAATTAAATACATGTATCTGCACTTGGATTTACATAACATGGTGAGGAGTTAGTTTTGAATTATACGAATTACTATTATCAACAAAAATGTTTAACAAATACTTTTATATGAAAATTTTATCAGACCAATTACATAAATCAGTTTTCATATAAATGCATACGGTTAGTTGTGCTACTATTGCATGTCATGGCAAAGTTCATATTTCTCTATTTTGAACTTTTATTAAGTTTCCACTTTCCAGACAAATGACTAAATGGTGCATGCCATGAAAAGTTCATATTTCTCTACTTTTAACTTCTATTAAATGTGAATACAAACAATTAAATGGTGTATGACATGACAAAGTTGAATTTCCATCCATCATACATTACTTCAGATATGGGCTCTTTGTTATATTATATTGGATAAAGTGAACCTAGCATGAACTGTCAAACGTTCTTACACATAAATTCACACATAAAAATGTATAACCAATACCTACAAAAAATAGAAAGGGAAATTTGTACGAAATTCAAAATTTAAGTAACATTTAAAAATTCAAACTTCCATGTTAAATAAAGTGTAGTTATTTCAATTATTAGTGATACAAAAAAACAAAATTATGCAATTTCACGAAAATACATAACACAGCTACAACAACTTCTATAATACATCACCTAAAATTATGTTAGTGTCTATCCTAAACAATATACAATCCCACAACTGCTTTAATAATATGCCAAATGCATATATGTTTTGATCTGTTTAAATAATTTTTTTGATTAGGTTCAGGTCCAATAACCATTGAGAATGGTTTGATCTTCAAATTGATAATTCAATCTCGATTAAAATGTAAAATAGATGAGGAACTTCCATAAAAAAGACTATGAAAAAAATCCTTTATATCCCATAGAGTTATTCATCTAGACATGTTGTAGACTGACCAAATAAGAAAAGTACAATTATAAAGTATTTAATGATTAGCATTATTGAAACAGATTAATAATAAATGGTATAGAGCAAAATCCACTGCCATTTTAGTTACTTGAATCTCTGGATATTTATGAAAAAAAATTTGTATTTAATTATAGACATGCAGCTAAAGATGGAATTTTAAATTATGTTAATTGACTGGAAGTTTATGAATAGAGGAGGGAAAGAATAACTAAGACTAGTATTACCGCACAACGGTGGGAAAACCGACCGTTAAGGTGTTCAATATGAAATAAAAATTGTTTATTAAAATATATTTCAAATTAGATTTTATTTAAAAAATTATAAGATATTTTAAGAGAAAATGGAAGTAAGTAAGAAAGTAGAAATTCAATTAAACTAAATTTTACATGTAAACCAACTTGAGAGTACAAATATACTAACAATGTATTGATTTGAATCAATCACAAACACATACACATATATCTATTAGCAAGATCAATGTTATCTTAATGTTTAGTTATTTTGCAACTCTAAACCATTAATGGATTGAAAAAATAATAAAAGGAAATAAAATAAATACAAGTTCAAAACATATCATCATATCATTATATATTTAATTAAAATAAAAAAATGCAAAAGTAAGATGTAATAAATAAATCCTAAATTATTAAAGTGATTTATTTAAATAAATCACTCAAAACTACTATTGTCATTTGAAAAACTGGAATTGTTGAAATAAAAATTATTGAAAATAAAACTAAATGTTGGACTCATGTTCAAATTTCTTACAGATCTTCTTCAACCGTCCACCGCCCTTTCAACACATTTTTTCTTTCCTCGCTAGATTAGCACTATAAAATTGCCCTATTTAATCAAGTATGGCTCACAGGACAATAACAATGTAGCAAAATATGTAATCACGGTTTCTCTCCATGATTTTAGAAATTGGTCATCTAGATAACTTCAGATCAAAAACAAATATTATTCTTGATGACCAATCAGTAATACATTCAAAGTTGAAACAATTAACAATGTTTGAATAATAAAAGTTGTTATAAATTGCAGCGAATCAAATACACTGTTTCAATGTTATAAATGCATTAAAACCGGAGATACTCTTTATGGCCATAGTCCTTCATACTGGCAATCTAGGAAAAACCATTCACTGTAGCCCGTGAGTAAAATAAATTCCTTTTCATCTATATTTTTAGCGTTAGTTCTAATAGAATATTGAACAACCAATGTCTTGTTCTTGTTGATAATTTCAGGAATTTTTGCTGATATTGCGGAAACATAGATTCAGATTCAAACTACTACACAAAAATTTAGGCAAAAACAAACAAAATCAGCCGGAATTCCCCTCCAAACTCTCAAATCCAACATGTGTACATCAGCCTTAAACCTTAACATGCGCAGTAATCAGAAATAGCAATAAATATACCAAATCATTTGCAGGCTTTAAATGTTACTACCCCTCCCACCAGCCAATCAACACCTACCATCTCTCGTGGCCTTAATTCTCCCATGCAACATACACTTATTTCCACTACAAAAGGCAGCTTAAATAGCGACGGGGTGGGGCAACGGTTAGCGACGGCTAAAAAAGCGGCCGTCGCTTGCCGTCGCAAACCGTTGCTCGATTTGCAGAATAATAACTGCCGAACCATCTTCTTCCTCATTATATTTTTTCCCCAAAATCAATCCCAAACCCTACCCGTCGCCATTTCTTGCTGCTCCGATTCCAAGCCTCCAATTTCACTTCCAAGGTATTGATTTCATTCTTCTATGTCTTCTAACTCTAGTTTATGCTTAATTAGGGTTAATTAGAGGCTTTGGTTGCTAATTTATATGAGTTTGCAAAATTGAATGTTTATGGATATGAAATTGGTTGTCTCGAGGGATGTTTATGATAACGGTTGTGTTGTGAGTTGATTTGGGAATAAGTGTAATTGATTAGGAGGGTAAAATCGATGAATATTACATATGTAATTAATTTAGGAAGTTGAAAACAATGATTATCACGTGTTTAATTAGACATACGATGATTGTGTTGTATGTAGAATGTGTGGTATGATGATTTGAAAATGAATGGAATTAATGTAATTGTTTAATGGTAGTAAATTGATTATTATTCAAATGGTGCAACGATGTCCCTAATGCATGCACTGTTATGTCCCCATCGGATGCAAGAATGGTCGGTCCAAAAGAATGCACTTGCAATTGAAAAAAAATTGTTTTGTTACTATAATATTTAGTAATCAAATGTTTATTAAAAATGTTAATTCAAAATAGTTCTTCATTTAGGTTTAGATCGGTAAGAATCTTGTTAAATGTGATGAAAATCATATTACTCAACTCTTTGAATTTTTTATGAATTGAAATAATTAACTTGAAAGCTTAGTTTATCTTTCAAAAATTTAAAGTAACTAAAATTAATTTTATAATTTATACATTAAACTAAAATGAATCAAAACTTACTAAAACTAATTGTCATGTTACTTTACAAATTGAAATTTTGAAGTTTAAGGCGCATCTTTTACTGAAGCGCAAAAAAAGCGCAAAAAGGTCCAAAGCGCAAAAGGCGTGCTTTTTCCTTTGATGTGTGTGTTTCTTGTTTTAAACTTAGGTTGAATGTGTTTTGACTAATTATGTGAACCCCTTAGATAAATTTGGCCCCGTCCGACAAGTGTTGTATATGATCGTTATATGGATATTCGTTTTTCCATAAAACGGAAATCTATATTCATCTGATACAATATTCGTTGGATTTGTCCTTGTATTGGACAAGTTACAAATATAATAATGTAACCATATTTTATAAATCATTTCAGTTTAAACGGTTAACAAAATTTCGATGGCACTTCCTTTTTGTTCCCTGTGTACACGCATTTGTGTATGATACAGGGACAAAAGGGAAGTGCTGCCGAAATTTTGTTGAACCGTTTAACCTGAAAGGATTTATAAAATATGCTTACGTTATTATATTTGTAATGGGAAGTAGGTAGACCTGCCGTCAAAGTAGAAAGAAATAAACAAAAAAAAAAACTGAAAACATGAAGTAGTTGTAAATGAAATTGTACAAGATTTCAATTAATACAAAGTGTTTGATCGAATTTTCTAACATTTTTGTTGCAAATCAGGAAAATGTTCGATTATTTTCGTGATCGTAGTTGGATGTATCAACCGCGTACTGGTAAGAAAGGGTCGATAAAGGAACATTTTTGTAACGGTGTCCAAGAATTTATTAGATTCGCTAAATCTAATAATCGGAGTAACCTAGACATTCGATGTCCGTGTAGTAAGTGCAAACATTTGAGGCATTGGAAGCCAGATGTAGTAGAAGTACATTTGTATAAATTTGGTTTTGTGTCGAATTATTACTTATGGGATCGTCATGGAGAGCTTGTTCAACCTACGTCTAACCCTGTAGTGGTAGAGGACGATAGTACAATGATGAACGATAATACAACGACCAATCTGATAGAAAATATGGTGCAAGATGCAGCACGATCAATGTTTCCCACCATTGATCAAGGCGGCGATGAGAATGAAAATGCTGAAGAACCAACGGAGGAAGCAAAAAAAATTTATGATTTATTGAATTCTGCGAAGAGGCCGTTGTGGGAAGGGTGTACAAGCGGAACCGAATTATCTGTAACCGCTGAATTCATCACTATGAAATCAAAATTCAATCTTACAGAAGCTGCATTTACAGCAGTTGTACAAACTGCAAAACGTCATATGCCACCTAATAATTTGATGTGCGATAGTCATTATTAAGTGAAAAAACTTATGTCTGCTTTTGGACTACCGTATCAGAAGATAGAGACATGTGTTAAAGGTTGCATGTTGTATTGGAAAGAAGACGCTTATCTTAGAAAATGCAAATTTTGCAACGAAGATAGATATAAACCAAGGAAAAAGAAAGGAAAAGAAGTTCCATATAAAAGAATGCATTATCTACCGATAACTCCCAGACTTCAACGATTGTATGCATCTTCTGCTACAGCGTGTCATATGCGATGGCATAGCGTGAGAACAGCAGAAGAAGGAACTTTGATACATCCGTCTGATGGTGAAGCATGGAAACACTTTGATAGGACTTATCCTGAATTTGCTGCAGAGAGCCGTAATGTTAGGCTCGGTTTATGTACGGATGGATTTTCGCCGTTTTCTCAATTTGGTAGTAAATATTCATCATGGCCTATCATTGTTACTCCATATAACTTACCTCCATGGATGTGTATGAAAAATCCATATATGTTTCTAACGGTTGTCGTCCCTGGTCCCGATGATCCGACACAAGGAATTGATGTTTATCTGCAACCGTTGATTGAAGAGTTGAAAACACTGTGGAATGAAGGGGTCGAAACATACGATATTTCGAGAAAAAGGAATTTTCGTATGTTTGCTTCTGTATTATGGACTATTAGTGATTTTCCTGCGTATGGAATGCTTTCAGGTTGGAGCACATCCGGGCGTATGGCTTGTCCTCATTGTATGGATGAGTCACGAGCATTTTCATTAAAGTATGGGAAAAAATATCTTGGTTTGATTGTCATCGATGCTTTCTACATCCTAATCATAAATTTAGAACGGATAAAAAGAACTTCAAAGCTAACAGAGTAGAGAATATGCTACCGCCTAAAGTTTGGACAAGTGAAGAGATATATGAAATTGTAAGTGAGTACCCAAAGATACACGAAAATGGTAAGCAGGTTGAAATTCCAGGTAAATCGGACATTCATAATTGGTGCAAACAAAGTATATTTTGGGAGTTACCTTACTGGAAAAATCTAAAACTTCGGCATAATATTGACGTCATGCATAACGAAAAAAACGTTTTTGATAACGTTTTTAATACAGTTTTGAATATAAAGGGGAAAACTAAGGACGACGTGAATTCACGACGTGATATATTACACTTCTGTAAACGGCCGGAACTTCACTTGTATGCCGAGAATAAAAAACCCAAAGCATGCTATGAGCTAGAAAACAAGCAAGTAAAACTTGTGCTAAAGTGGGTGGAAGTATTACGATGTCTTGATGGGATTTCTTCTAACCTCCGTAGATGTGTGGACTATAAAAACAGTAAATTGAGTGGGATGAAAAGCCATGATTGTCATATAATGATGGAATACTTTTTACCTGTGATTTTCAAGGAACTGTTGCCCATAAAAATATGGAGTGTTATAACAGAATTAAGTATGTTTTATAAACAACTCTGTTCAACGACGTTGAAGATAGATCGTTTACGTAAGCTTCAATTAGAAATTCCTGTACTGCTCTGCAAACTTGAGAAAATATTTCCACCGGGTTTTTTTAATGTAATGGAACATTTACTTATTCATCTTCCGTCCGAAGCACTCCTTCGAGGTCCAGTGCAATATGGATGGATGTATCCATTTGAGAGGTAATTTTGTGTATACTCAGTACTGTTGATAGAATACAACTTAGATTTTTGTACCAACATACAAATTAAATTACTCTTATTATAGGTACTTGAATCATTTGAAGAAAAAAATTAGGCAAAAAGCTCGAGTAGAAGGTTAGATTTGCAAATCGTACCTTGAAGAAGAAGCTTCATTTTTTTTCTCTCATTACTTCAGTGAAGATGTGAACTTGTCTTTCATATTTGTTCCTCGTAATGAAGAAGCCGTTGAACAGGAGTCTTCTCAGACAATGTTATCTATTTTTAGACAACACGGAAGACCTGCTGGAAAATGTGTAGAAATATGGTTAAGTGATGAAGACTACAAAGTGGCACACACATATGTTCTGTTAAATTGTGTGGAAGTTGCACCATTTGTCAGGTTATATAAAATTCATGTTCAATTCAATTATATATACATCTATATTTATTTGTCTATATTAATAGAAAAGGAACATAACACATATTTGCAGTATATACGATTCACAACATCCATCTGGTGATCTCAGCAAAGAATTTGCTGTATGGTTTTCAGACTATGTTCATGATCACAAAAACGGTGTTGTTAACGAAGGATTACGACATCTTGCTATTGGACCAAAAAGAAATGTCAAGACTTATCCAATATACTTTGTCAATGGATTTAAATTCAACACCAATGATTACGGAGCTGAAAAATTAACGTATAATAGCGGTGTATTTGTCAAAGGTAGTGATGATCCAGAGGAGCATATAAAAGATTTTTATGGCGTCTTAATGCAAGTTGTAGAGTTGAATTATTATGTTCGTCCCTTAGAGCAAATTTATCTATTCAAATGCAACTGGTTTAGCAATGTTCCTGGTTCTGGAGTTAACGTGCACAAAGATTACAAGCTAATAGAGATAAGGCATACATCACGTTACTATAAGTATGATCCTTTCGTGTTAGCCAAGCAAGCACTACAAGTGTATTTTGCTCCGTATCCATCCTTAAAAAAAGATAAAGCAGATTGGTGGGCAGTTTTTAAAACAAAGGCAAGATTTACATTTGATGGAAATAATATTCTAGACGAAGCAGCGTATCAAGCGGATCTTGAGCCGAATACTGAAATTAGAATAGTTGATGACATTGATGTCGGGTCGTTGAATGATGAAGCGAATGTGTTAGTAGATGCATTTGAAAGTAATGAAGAAAATGATATAGAGTATGATACTGAGTCTGCATCCGAAGATGATGAAGACTGATGTTATTTATTTATGTACAATTATGAGCTATGTTATGTTATGTTATGTTATGTACAATTATGAGCTATGTATCATGTTGTGTACTCTTGTGAGCTATGTAATAACAATGTTAATGTTGTGTACTCTTCTGAGCTATGTAATGATAATGATGACTGATGTTAATAATTCAAGTTATTTTGTATGCATTATATGATTGTAACAGATATGTCAGATAGACGCCGCTCGAGGAGTTCATCTCAGCCGACTCCTTCACCATCTCCTGCGCCAGGTGTAGGTCCTAGCAGCTCTGAGCCAGATCTGCGGCAATGTGCAGAGGTTGTTCCGAAGAGTGCTGGGTAAGTATCTAATTTATTTCAGTTTAAATTAGTTAAAAATATATGCTTTATCTATGTAAACATGTACGCAGCACCGGGTTTGAAATCGAGCCAGCGGAATTCATTTTAAAAGTGTCGAAGCAGTCGTACACGAGTAGGATGTCTGGGACTTGGCCTCATTGGGATAGTATCCCACCCCACATCAAGAACGTCATTCTAGCCGATGTGCTAGTAAGTATTTATTTATTTTATTATTAGAAATTCATATATACTATAAATAATTCAAATTAAATTTAATTTGCAGGCGGCTATCCGTGTAGAGGAGCGGGACATGCAGGTTTTTTTGACACACTGGAATATCAAAATGCGAAAGAATTACCGAGAAACAATTTCCAGGGCGAAGACATCAGGGAAGAAGCCTAAATGGATGGCTGACGATGTTTGGGCTGGATTTCTAGCATATTGGGATACTGAAGCAGCGAAAGTAAGATATAATGAAAATAATCACATTTATGTTGATTGCATTCTTTTATTTAATAATGTATCAAATTTAATAGGAAGTAGCACAAAGGAATAAAGAAAATAGAGCTAAGAATCCTGGTTTACATCGCGGTGGCTCAAAATCATTCCAGCAGCATAGGAGAGAATTGGTAAAAATTTGAAATAGTTTTTAGCATATGTTCACGTAAAAATTGAGTGCATATCATTCATTTTTATTTTTAGTAATTTTATTACTGTATATATACTCAGATGGCAAAGTATAGAAGGGAGCCTACGATGGCAGAGGTTTTCAGGCATACTCATGCGGTGGAGCATACTGATGACGAAGGGAACGTGACATATGATTGGGCGGATGACAAGGCTGCGGGCGTAATGGTAAATATACTTATTAATAATTAAAATATTTCATATTCGTTCATATCACATTATATTATTAAATTATATGACTATTGTAGGAGAGATATGATGCAGAGGCAGCTAGAGTGACGAAGTCCAGTGGACGAGATGAGCTTACGGTTGCAGAGTGCGATCGTATTTGGGATGCTATTATTAAGACGCCTACTCGTAATAGGCGATACGGCTTCGGCAATCAGGAGGTATCTTTTTTAATTTAAGTTTACATTTAAAATGTATTCAATTAACATGCATTCTTTTACCTTCTTTTTATATTAACATGTTAAATTGACATTATAAATATAGAAGCTTCAAATTGACATGTGTATTGATCTTCAAAGTCCATGTATATATTACAAGTCCATTTATAAATGTGAAATTGAACTATTTCGCAGGCTATTGATTTTCAGCGAGGATATAGGAAGTCCGTGGAGCAGGAGACTATAGCTCAGTTGAAGGAGCAACTGGAAGAGATGAACGATTGGAGAAGAAGCCAGCTGGCTCAGGAGATAGACGAGCGCATTGCACGCTATTATGACGAGCATGGATCGATGCCAGACGAGGACGATGGCGGGGATGCTACAAGCGAAGAAGAAGAAGACGACGAGTAGTTTGTTTGTTCTTGTGCTTGGGTATGTATATACACTTACTTTTTTATTTGCTTTATGTACGTACGATGATATTTGATGACGGTAGTGTGTAGTTTGATATATTTTGATGTTTTGTGATGATGGGACGATGATATACGGTGATGATATTGTTTTTTGGATGTATGACGATGGTATGTTATGGTATTGTGATGAATTTAGTAATGTTTTGGATATATTGATGGATTTGGAATGATATTGATGGATTTGGAATGATATTGATGGATTGGTAGTGGATTGGGTTTGATGTGGAGGTTTGTTGGAAAGGTATTGCTGTGTAGTGCAGAAAAAATGCTCCAGATTTGCGACGGCTAGTAACGGGTAGCGACGGAATGTTGGTCATTACTTTGCGACGGCTTGCAACAGATAGCGACGGCTAACAACAAAGAAAAGCGACGGATAGCGACGGCGTTTTGGACAAAAATGGTCATGGCTTTTGCAACGGCTTCGCGGCAAAAAAAACCACTTGGCTTCTGATGGTGCCACGTGGCAAGTATCCGTTGCAAGCCGTTGCTAATCGAGCGACGGAACCGTCGCTTTTTCCGTCACTTTTTCCTTTCGCGACGACATTAAAAGCGACGGCAAATAGCGACGGCGTGCGACGGTTAGCGACGGCCGCCAACGCCTATTCCCTACATACAAAAAATCCTTTCAGTCACCTGCAACTTAGATATGACATTTTCACCATCTTCCCTTCCCTTAATCTTGAAATTGGATCAGTTCAGCAAGCAACTAATGCTGATACTTCGGCAACACAATCAAACCTACCCATTGATTTGTGCATAAATCCCATTTGCACGTGCAATATTGGTATTTTGCACTTGCCAATCTGCTCCTCTAACCCTCATAACAATCTATTTTTATACAGCCTCCTGGTACAGTTCCCCAAGCAAAGAGCTCTGAGCTTCGCCCACCACCAACCACTAACAACCTGCTAGCCTCCTTTAGTGAAGCCAAAACTTTCGAAACTCCATCCAAGAAGCTTAACCCTTACATGTCCCCAAGAGTTACCAGAAGTAAATCTTTGGATCACGACTAAGGGAAAATTCACTTAAAGTATAACATTATGACACTGTCGTGTATTTCTGATAAGAAAGCGCTGAACCTCTATGAATTTGAACTCTGCATGCAAACTAGCTTTTTCTCCTCAGAAATTCCAACTGGTTCCCAATGATTAATAACATTTCATCTTGGAATGGGAGAGGATGCAATGACAAAAATTTATGCAAAACCTCATAGTCCGTGGACCGTGTATAGTTACCGGCAGACATATCAGATTTTGGAGTTGATTTGCCTCACTGTCAGCCTGAAGTCTGAAATAGCTATGCTAAGAGGCCCAACACCTAAGGGGATATTTGGTGGACAAACATCAAAGATTTTAGTAAAATTTTCAACCAAAATGTATGGATAATAAGGAGGAGACGAGTTCAAACACTAATTTGCATGAAAGAAATGAAACACAAACTGAATACCTATAAAAAAAACAGTCCCTAACAACATCCTCCGACAATTGAAACGAAAGTCTGAAACAGTATCACATTTTCTCAAAATCAATTAAATAGCCGAATAACTGAAATTTTTAACAATATAAAGTTCACAATATGATTCACATTTGTTGAAATTTAATATTGACAATGGCTAGTTCACTAGGTAATTTAAGGTACTTGCTCTTTCTTTTGTATGTCGAAAATTAAGCATGGAACTTGCTAATGTGGGGCATTTATTATTTGAGCTCACATAGGAATCATGGAATAACAATAGTGAAAAACAAAGCTGGAGCTTGACTTTTAAAATCATTAATTTTGTTTAAATGATCTAATTTATTATTTATGATACATCTTTGAAAATATTTAAAAGGACATACGCATTCAAAAAAATTAGCATCTTTAAAATTAAAATGGTGTTTGGCTGCCATATAAAAAGCTCAAAATTTAAAATAAAATGAAGTAGGCCAAATTTAAGATAAAATAATACCTCCTCAAAAAAAGAAACAAATCTACACCACTTATTTTTGTACAATCGAAAAACATGTATCTCAATGTTACTTGAATAGTATACTTATCACTATGCATATTTAATAGTGAAACAGAAAGCGGAAGCGAAATAGAATGTGAGTGATACAAGAGGAAATAAATTGTTAATTAGTTTTAAAACATATACATATTATACCAACCACAATAAATAGAAGTTCTAAAACATTCTTACACTGTTGGGAATAAAATAATATATTATGAAGGTACAGAGCAAATTAATCGCTTTATTTAGCGATTTGATCAAAGATAAGATTATGAAATAAAAGCATGGATTAAATAATATCGTTCAACATAAATGAAGGTAAGGATGCTGATAAATTTCACTTGAATAAGCATTTTTCGTATTTTAAAATATGAAACATAACATAGAACTAATTTTTGTTTTAATGATTGCTTCAAACTGTAAAACAAGCAAAAAAATTGCAGATTCAAAAATAAGCATCAGAAATGTTGCAATGGATATGAAATGCCATAAGAAGTAGGTAAATAAAAAAAAATAGACAGCAACAACAAAATTATAGAAATGTTATGTAAACAATTGTTTAATACAAAATTGACAAAAAACCATAGCTACAGATGGATACAACCTAAAGCATCAGGTTTTGTGGAGCATGAACACAGTAGAAGATAAAAGAGAACCATTAACTTTGCGAGTTGTTAACCATGAAAATCTGATAGATGGTAGTCCCTTGTACTCTACATTTTTAAATACATATCAAACCACATTAGCCATTTAATTACACCAAAACACAAAATCTTCCAAAAAGATCAATCAAAGCAAATCCCAACCTTAAATTTAGGGTCCAATGGCTGGATCTACATACCACTTCGCTGTTTCTTCACCGCAATTATCGCATTTTAAACGCGAATCACAATCTTCATCTTTTGCACAACTTTCATCTATCTGGAGAAGAAGAAAAAAGCAGAATAAGAATTATTTTCTACCAAATTCAAATTTGTGCAATATTAATACCTGAGCAATATATATTAAACAAGTGTGTACCCTTGCTTCGCATACGGAATTGCAAAAATATTGTAGGTATATATCAAATAAAGGGGGAGTTACATAGGTGAATTACAGTAAATTATATAAGCAAGTGTTAGCGTCAATTGATAATGGAAAGTTGCTTAATGAAATATACATGGAAAAATTAGCCAAAGTCACATAAAGGGAAATATCTTGAGCGTTATTTATATTGAAGTACTGAAATATTATTGTTGAGCAGCACAGTGATGTTTGCATGATAATGCATAATTGTTGTCCCATAATGGATGAGCACGTAGTGTACGTTTTAGGATATTTAAAATGCTTATGGTTTTAGTTAGCAATATATGAAGCATTTTTAATTTGATATAATGGAAGCAGTAATTTTTGATAAGCTAACCAAGCATTCAGTTAAAAAAATTATTCAAAAAGGACAATATCAACATGGAATTACGGGTAGATTAAGGAATGAAACTCAAACGTCTGAAGGAAAGAATCGAATTAATTAATCCTAGCATGCAATATGCAATTTCTAGCAATTTCCATAATCTGTGCTTATTTGACATGTCGCCTGTTTAGAAAAATTGTCAAAATATTATGTATCAAAGCATCGTGGACACAAATGTTGTTTAATTGAACAACCTGCAGATTGGACTAGACGTTGAAACAAAAATTGAAAAAATTAGCTTCAAATGAAACTAAATCGTTGATAGCAATGTCAATGAACATGGAAACTATTAACAGAAAATTATAAACCACCAAGTTTGGCAAGACAGCGTGCAACTGCTAAAAAAATAGAAAGACAATAGTATGTTCACACAAAGAAAGCTGGAAGCTACTATTTTTTTTGTAATATTCTGTTTGTAACCATTTAAGAAATGGAGAATGTGCATGTAGGATATAATTACAATAAGTAAAAAAAAATCCCAAATTGAAGGACATGCGCTGGTGCATAAGGCAGTCTCACTGCAGGTGAAACACACAAAACAATCATTATTCTTGAGTTCCTTTCTTCTCGGTTGTTTTTGCTTATGCCATTCCCAATATCTATCTGCGTAAAAGAAATCGGAGGTCATAGGATGAGAATGTATCATGTCAAAAGCTAGAAAATTGTCACCGTAGATTACCTCATTTTCTGGAAAACGTAAACACCATGCAGTAGTCAAAAGCAAATGGCAGAAAAATTAACCAAATCTAAAATTGGTATTTTGCTTCAAAAACTATTTGTCCTAAATATAAGAAAAGGATGTGTCAAATGGAAAATGATTGTATATCTGAAGGTGGATTAATTACTTATTAACTTGTATGTATTATGTAAATATAGAGCTACGGAGAAGAAACTAAATTAAGATATGGATCCAACAGCCGTTAATTTACTTATTTTGTGACTTTTTCTATTAATACTCATGGATTTGAATAATTAAATACACATGAATAAAAAAATGATAAACACAAAGCTGAAAATAAACTATTAAATACTATACAAATGTATATCATGAATAGTTGGTTTTAACTAATGTTTCATTTCCTATCGTAGCCATTTGACTGTATAATGTATATTAACTTCAAATTATGTAATTCAATGGTAAATACAGGAGATTTAGTGAACCTATATTTCTGTTGTTTAATATAAGTTATGATGTAGAGTTTTAGAAGCTTATATTGCAACACTTCTAAGGGAAAATCTGTTCCGTAGATGAACTACACTTTTGTACAAAAAAACGAAAGAAAACAAAGCCTAAACTAATGGTTAGAAGGAAATAATAGCAGCAATAATGATTTACGCATATCAACCACAACCTGCTTCAATTAGTAACCTATACTCCTTTCTATGCAAACAATAACCACACGACAACCATCCAAACAATATTACCTAAATAACTGAAAAGATGAAATGGAATGTCATTTATGAAAGGTGAAGTAGCATAAAATAATGTTTAAAAGGAAAGAATAGCAGCAATAATGAGGGCATTTCAACCACAACCTGCTTCAATTAGTAACCTATACTTCTTTCTATGCAAGCAATAACCCCACGACAACCCTCCATTGCACAAACAATATTATCTAAATAACTGAAAAGATGAAATGGAATGTTATTTATGAAAGGTGAAGTAGCATATATCAAGTGATCCTATAAAATTTTGACTTCAAGTAAATCCTTATCTCATATCAGAGAGTGTGAAACACATATTTTAAGTAATGTTAATATGTGAGTCGTTCACAACTTACCGTTGTTGATTTAACTATTAAGGTCAAGACTTGACTTGCCTATTCATAAATTATGCTTTTATTCTTCAACAAAACATGTGTATCATAATGCATACATTCATTCTTCAAAGCATAGTTTAATTAGGTCAGAAATCAAAGATTATCCTTTAGCCATCGAGTACATTAAGTTTACCTAGTAAGAAAAAATTGTTTAATGTGAAAAATTCATTGAACATAGTCTAAAGTAAAGAAAATAAATGTTGAACGTATTATGCTATCTATTGAGTTCAAAAAATAATATATGCAACACGCGAATCGAGTGGATGATTTTTTGTCAGCAATATTTGTGGTGAATGAATGAGATAGTTCTACAAAAGTAAGCATATAGAATTTTGTAACTAAATGGTGCAATCTACAGATGGGGAAAAAGTTTCAAATAAAGAAATTTCTATCCTGTCCAAAAAAGTAGAAAAAAATGGAACATGTTGCAAAAGTTATGTCCTATACATGAAGAAACTGACCACTACCCAAGGCAAGGAGAACAAAACTGAAAATAGCACGGGTGCGTAGCAGGCACATTCAGTTGGAAGATAAATAAGGATAGGCGATGATTTTAGTGAGACCAATGCTGCTACTCTTTTGATACTTAAGCATGGAAAACAATAAATGAAAAAGAGAAAAGGATGAAGGAATAGACTATGACTTTGATGAGGGATTAGTTTAAGGTGGTTTAGCTACTTTAACGAATGACAGGTAAACACAGACTGAGATTATAAGAATGCATGAGAGAGAAGATTTCTAGAATATGTTTTCCAAATATCAAGATGCAATGGCAGATAAAATTATACGGTAACACCCATATACAAAAATATGTATCCATGCTTAGCCCACCAATGTTCACTTGTATTTTAAGATAGAAGTTCTGTTATTTTTATTTATTTTATATTTACTAATTTCATAGACTTTACAAATTCATTTCATAAATGCTCATTCGCTGTTTGGTTTTAAATAAAAGAAAAAAATAAAATAAAAAGTGGCAACTATCAGTTGGTACTAAAGCAACTATATAGTTTGTTGCTCAAGCACTATGTTAGTTCAACAGAGGTCATTGCCTCAACATTGACAGCGACAGTTGCATGTGTGTTCTACATACAAAAAACATTAATGATAAAAAATTGTGATAATCTTTCGCAACCAGCTCCAATCCTCAACACGTTGCTTATAACAAAATGGGTTCGCTAAATAGGTCCGAGGTAGACAAACATTTTATTAGATGAACATGAATTTGCAATATACTTGATAAAGCTTAGAAACAATTGTAAACTGCCAAAAGATAAGTTGTTTTATCTGCAGCTCAACCCAAAGAATGTCCACATGGACTAATTTTTATTAGGTACAATATCAAAACTAAAAAAAAAAAAAAAACACAAACACGTATATTAACTGCACTTGCTATATGCATGAATTACAACTAATCAACGAATACAAATGTGGGCTGATCTGAGTGTAGGTATGGAGTCGTGACAAATAATGTGGAACCAAGAAACTTTCTTCAGTCCATCAGTTTGCTCGCAGATTAAATCTAATATTGCATCTTCATCTTATGCCACACACTTCAGTTCACAAAGTTATCTAATTGCTGGTGAAAATTTAGTATAGTCTACAATGCTCCAAATCAAGTAGCAAAATGAATGTGTCTTACAAACCATCAAATGTTAAGTGTTAAGGTCATCCACCTGTTAAATTACAGAAGGGCTCCATTTGATTGTAATCAAAATGAAAATTATTAGATTACAGAAGGCTCCAACTTTTTGGAAAGTCGAGAAGAACGAAAGAAGTTTTAAAAAAGTGAAAAGAAATATGCTTGACATATGCATATAATATTTTGTAACATGTATGACAAATAGCCTGTTTGAACAAAATTTGTGCATCTTACTACAGAAAAAATGAATAACATAAGGAGCAAAAGAATAGAAAAGATGCGCAGATGCCAGAAACTCTTCAAAGACCACAATAGAATAATTTTAGTTAGAATAATCTGAAATATAATACCAGGTAATTAACCTATATTTCAACAATTGGACACGGCGGTGGAATAAAATTAAGTAAGAACAGTTTTGTCCTTCATCTAAAAAAAATTAATTCTCTAAATATTTGTTTTACTCTGATTGTATAATGATCATAAGAAACAATATGGCATAAATTACAAAGCAATTTTTCATGCATACATTAGCTCAGCTTAAAGATAACACTTATTGAATGACTCAAAATTTGGTGAAACTAACTTTGAATATAGTACTATTTTTTATTTCATGAAACGTAGCAAATAATATTTCGCTACATACTCTAACAAACATAGTTGTTGGTTTTGTGTAACAACATATGTACGTTTTAAACATCTTCATGTATATATCTATAAAATTTACCAAAACTATATGTGTGTGTGTGTGTGTGTGTGTGTTGGGGAGGGGGTGTTCAATTTATGGCATCTTGAGATATATTTCAGAAAATAAAGCCAGGTATCAGACTGCATCTTGAAATATAAAAAGTTTACAAATTTACACAATCACTTTAGATATATTCCCACAATAACTATACAATATAAGTAATCTAATCAGCGAATTGAGTGCTGATATGTTGTTCAAACTATTGCTATACTGTACTACAGAAGTATTGCCCTGTTCTTAGAAAATAGATACTAACATGGTATATTTGACTTATTATCAGTATTACACGGTCAAAACAGGAAATCAATTTAATGAGCAAATCCATAGTCCATACACAAACTATATTATGGAATAGTAAATATTATTTATTCCTATAACTGTATTAAATGGTCCAAACGAAGTTGGCCAGTATTTATCTGTGGCACCATGTAAAATTTTTAAAACTACCTGTTGTAAATGGAGAGCAATAAACTAAGAGGATATCAGGAATTATGTTTTGAAAATAGGTTTTTGATGCTAAACTTAACATTTTGGTGGTAAACAGTGTCAAAATGCATCCATGATAGTCAGTAGAAAACTCCTTTGTTATGTATCATAACAGCAAGAAAGCAAGCAAATAAACACTATAATAAAAAAACATTAAATATATGTAATCTATTGCACTGTAACATTTTTCAAGGGTCATTCTATATTCCTTATACATGCGTTTGATGATAAATTTCTTATGCAAATACAATAACAGGAATATTGGCAATATGTTGTTTTGCTTTTCAAGAGAAGGTTGACTGAAACAGAGTCTATGATGCAAAAGAAGTTGATGCATATTACAAATATTGATTATTAATTATTGTTATTTAAGATTTAAACCTTTATAGCTATTTGTTATATATATTACAAAAAATGTTTTTGAAAATGGATTTAGCAGGCGGAAAATACGGAGTTATACAGAATTGTAACTTTTTCCTTTATATAGGAAGAAAAACTTTTACCGACTGTTCCAATGAAAATTTACTGCATATGCAATGCATTTTTTTAGACATTTTGTGTATGAGGTACATTTTGGCAGTTCCTAACGAATTAGTCTTGTGTTGCCATCAAGAATAGTAGAATATAAAAGCCTTGTAAGAGAAAATTATGAGGGTTGCACTATGAAATTTCAAGAATACCCAACAGCATGCAGTATTTGAACTTTAAATTCAAATAATATGAAAGTTTTATTTAACTAAGGAGAAGACTACATAAACAAAAAACGTAGTCTAATTTATCTTAAAATTATATTCACACTATTATATTTAAGTTGATACATATCGATGATCATATCTCAAAATGGACTAATATTTAGTCATTTTCTTTGTGTTGATAATAAAATACTTTAAATAAGGAAATGATTAATTAGTCAATGGTAAAAATTAGGGAAAGCATGATCGCTCCACCAAGCTAATGCATATATAGAAATAGTTAATCAGTCAAGGTTTTCAATAGCCAAAGATAAAACTAAATCATCAAATGATTAATTAGTTAAAGGTTTATTTATATATTGTCTTTCAGATTTTTCTATTCTTGCTTTATAAATAATAAATAAATTATTTTGAACTGAATTCATGAAAAGTGCACCTTTATATCTCAGTAGTTTAAAATAATTAATCTGATGAATACCATAATCCTCCCGCTTCAAAAGAAGAAATGCCCATTTTTTTATTACACAGGCTGGCATGGTCATTAGCTATATGTACCTTCTTTCATTACACTTTTTACACCTCAAGAAATGATCTATACACATCTTGTGAGCATTATGGATTGCATATTCTCATTCAAGTACAACCAAATTATTCGTTCAATGTGCACTTCATAATGTTCCACTTTTAAGCAATATAGACTATGTTAAATTATATGGATGAAGGTGCACCTTTCAAAGCTATATTTCTACCTTGAAAATTTGTTAAAAGACATTGTTATGATTATAGTTTTCTAGAAGCTGAAATTATTTCAACCCAGATAAAAAAATTATGATGTAGCAAAATTAATCAATTGAACTTGGTAACATGAATAGAATTAAAATTATAAAAGTTAAATATTACAAAATGTGCAATTACAAGAAAGAAAGCGGGGAATGATTCGAAGAAATAAAAAAAGCGACGGTTGGCTGCACAAATCCGAAGAAGGCTTGTGCGCCCTTGCAACATAACTCAGTAATAATATAATAGTATGGATGTACAAACTGAGAGCACATTCGCCATATCCTTAACATGATTAAAATGAAAGCAAGAATAGTATTATGTTTTAGTATAACATATACATGAAGCGCAATGTACAAATGTTTATCAATATAACACTTTTAATGTCTTAGTTATTCGCTATTATTACATACCAATGGAACTGCCAGTTGCCTAATTTTAGAAAATTATGACAGAATTTACATGAAACCTGTATGACATTACGTAATAGGTAGATAAAATTTATTAAAAATTCTGTTTTGTTCCACTGCAATGACTGCATAAACAATTTAAATGTAGTTTTGGGTTAATCATTACATTTTTCTTTAATTTATAACAGAAGGAGGGAAGCTACCTCAAAAAGGGGAAATTCTTTTAATTGAATCAATAATTGCATCATAAATCCATTTATATTATATACTACAGATTAGGTCTAACTAAATCTTTTGAAAATAAATCTGGTTTCTTTTATTTTTGACAATATCTATGAATTGCTAGAAATATTACATTATAAAAACCTAAAAAGTATATTGTTACCCAAGGATAAGAGAAGATTTCGCATGATGGATAACCTAATCCTAGTTGTTAATGGATAAGAAAATTGATGATTCATAATTTCCCATGATAAATGAGTGATGATGTCAATAATAATAATTATAACTGGGAGGAATTGATAATCAAACTGTAGAATGTGAATACATTTATAGGTGACTACTTAATATAAAAAAATACTCTTATTGAAATGGTCCATTTGGAAGCAAAATTAAACATTGAAACAAAAATAGCAAACAATTCATTTCTTCCAGACCATAAATTATCGTTTATTATTTATATAAGGATGCATTAAGGTAACAAATATGTCATGATGGTTGTCATAGTGAATCACAAAAAGGAATCAGCCTTCAATATTGCTGGGTGCCAAAGCCTTTAGAACAATATTTATTTCTTGGATTTCTCAACCAAGTAATTAGAAAAATTAATCGTTAAATTAGTATAAGAACCAATTGTAAAGCAGGAAAGATGTAAAATTACAGTTTTTAACTATATATTCGATCTCTTTTGGTAGCATAAAAGATGCACCGGCAATATAGTTTTGAGATCGAAAATCATGACATGTTATATAAATAATGAGATAAATGACAGTATAAGTTCAATAATAAGACAAATAAAAATCATGAAAAAAAAACCAACCGCAGGTTGTTCTCAATATCCTTCGCTTTGATCCTATTGACTACATCCACCAAAAAATATTTCGGTTCAATAAATTTAAATGGAGTTTATAAAAAATAATAATTAAAATGAAGCGATACCTTTTGTAGTCATTTCGCATCTGAAATCCATATGCACGAATACATGATTTCTGAAATTTTACGACTTAAATAAACCAACTTAAGGTCATCAATAGCTTAATCATAGGTGTATCAAATACCCAAGTAAAAGATCAGTGATTGGTATCAAAAATTATTAACAAAATTGAGAGGTAAAAAATCTCAATTAGTTAAATCATTAAAAAGTTAGAGATGAATTTGAAGTTGGTGCTTAGATTTGGTTTTCGTCCCTTCACCTTGCTCGACTGTCAACTTTATTTTCGATTTTTATTTTTATTTTTACTTTGAAAATTTGAGAGGAAGGTGTTGTGTACGCACTGATGGGGCAAAGAGGAGTGAATGGAGTTGCAAAAGTTATTTTAACTAAATTATAATGATAGGTGCTTCTAAAGTATAGGGAGAAAAAGAACGAAAATGGAGTGTAGAAGTAGGATGAAGGAAAAATATATTATAATACTATTCTATGCATTGTATTTTAAATACGGGCATTTAAAGCATTACGGGAAATTTTTTGTTTTGACCTATCCACCATAGGTTGTGCTTTTTATAGTATACGATGTCATCTAATATGCAAATAGTTTTTTTATTTAAAAGTTAAATTAAAAATATAAAGAAACTCAAAGTTTCCATTTGTAAGGAATAACTTTTCTTATGTACAACCAGTTTTAGCCATTTTCCATGTTGGATGGATTTTTGATACTGACAGGTCCTTTAGGTGGTATTACTCTAAAACTTCCCCATATTCCTTGGGCATTTGTTTCCCATATCTGAATTCTTGCGAGAACTTTATTTTCATAAATCACATGCTATGTAATATGTATCAAAAATTATTTCTTCTATTTTTGTAATGGTCTAGCATATCGCAGATATATTGTTATCCTATATAAGAGGTTTTAAAGTAGTGCATTGGTTTTGTTAACTTGCTAGCAGAATTGTATAACAACATATATTTTACATTCTTGGTAGACAACGATAATGGCAAGGTAGTCTATGTGTGATTTCACTCTTCTTTAATCTGAAACATTATATCATGCATTATACACAGATTGTACATTACCTTTTTTTATGCATTGAACAGTATATTAGTTACCAACAGCCACCAAAATTCTGTATACATGAGAAAAAAATCAAAGCTTAGAACATATTAGCGAATTATAAATTATAGACATGAAGATGATTCTGTTTTATAACAATTAAAAAGTGTAATTTCACAGATAGAAAAGGAGGACTCATATGAATCTAACATCAAACAAATCTTAAAATATCAATCCTCGATATACTGCACCCAAAGTCTTAAGTATTGTTCATTCTAGAAGAAACATATGATGCAAAACTAGAATGTATAAAATTAGAGTTTATACCTGGGCGAAGATCTGAATAATCATTAGCGTCACTAAAATCAGACTGCTCCTCTTTGGTATCATGGATTTTGGTTTAAAGGGTTTATAAAGCCCCGATTTAAGAAGACGACTCGACAGGAGAAAGATCTGAGAAGAAAATTTCGATTGGAAGGAACGATTTGAGAGGAGGAGCAAGAAAGAAAAATCGCCTGAAGAAAAATATATATATCTGATTTTGGAGTTTGGATTGCGAAGGAAGAAATGGAGCAGAGTATTCAAGGAAAGCGCAGATGTGAGGGAGAGAAAGAAAAGGAAATGATGGAGATAAGATTAATGTTGAGCGAAAATTAAGGCTTAATTTATTGGCTCAGACAATTTGGTTTTGGCTCTTACAGTAGGGAAACCTTCCTAACGGTTGGTTTGATAAATATTCAAGGCTTTTAAATTTGGCGTCGAATACAATCAAACGTGTAAATGCTGATGTAGAAAAAATGAAATAAACTTATTTATGGAGAGTAAGAGTGAAGAAGGATAGGGACAAATCAAAATTAAAGTCATAGTTTTCTACTGAGGAAAGGCAGAAACTATGTCATAATAATGTGTAATGAGGTAAATGTGGAATAATTATTTTTATTTTTTCAAAACAGAAAATAAGAAACTAAACAAAGTCGTACAAATTTACCAAAATGGAGAGCTTGACAAAAATATATTATATTCCTTTACAGTTTGACATGTCAGCAAAGAGAAATTGGAAATGACTCATGTTTTGATATATGCTAACAGTAAATTTTCATCCATTTTTGATTCTATTTGTAATGAAAGAGAACAAGGAATGTTAAATATTTGTAATTAAAAATAGGATGTATTAGCTTTTTCCTCATTGTAAATCTTTTTTCTTTTTTTTGGTCTTTACAGATGTGTTCTCTATCGAAAGCATGCTGATCTTCTTGCCTCAAAAAAGGTATCATGATTTATGAATTTTACAGCAGAGCTGAAGAACCACTATGCTTTGTGTTCTTCTTTTTTCTCTCAAGAGACAATTACATCATTGATTATTTTGTTGTTTATGCAAATAAGTTATCAACTAGTCCTCTTTAATCTCATTGAATGAACTACATGCCTATGAATCTGACTTCACAAAATTACTGGATTTTATCACTGCTTCATTATTTTTCTTGCACTTCTCATTTTATTACAAATTGATGGGTTTAAAAAGAAACACTCATACAATTCACGCTGAAAAGTGACTAGTTTTGTTGATAGTACTCATGTAGAATTAAATGGATGCAGCTGGGGTAGTGCTTGTTTTGATTAGACCAGGAAGCGTTGATCAGGTGCATAATCGTTATTGTATTACTGGTTTACTCTCAAAAATGTATGTTACATTCAGCACTTGCAGTATATTTTGTTTTTGTATTGTATATGCATAATTACCTTTTGAAATTCAAGGTAACTCTGTATTCTAAACAAGCTAAATTTTTTCTTTCCTATTTGCTCTTTCTTATTTTCTAACAAGTAACAATTATATTACTGTATAGGCGAAGACATTCTATGAACAAACCAAGTTTTCAGGAGGTATGCCAAATGTAAAATTAATTTTATAATGCGTCCCTGATGATGATACCATCCTGTGTATCTTGATGCTAGTGTAATGCAAAGCTTCTTGCATGGATCGTTTTACTCTTGACTTTCAATGCTTTTATAAACATCAGTTTTTGAAAGCTCACCATATACCATACAAACTTATGTACCATACTCGTGTTAGTACTGAAAAGTCCCCATTTTTTGATATATATTCAAAGCACCACTAAGATCGATTCCTCTTGATATGGGTACCACTTAAAATTTTGAATGGCTGGATTATTCTTCATATCCAATGCCAAAATCAAGTTGGCTTAAAAAAAATAACTGTCATAATAAGTTGATTCTTGAGGATTGGGTATATTATAGTTACAAATAATAATGCTCTGTTGATATGTCGAGCTTGATAATGTGAGCTTATCATTATTTGGGACCCATAAACTTGTGGCCTTTGAGCGTGGAAAATTGAGTTCGGCGGATGAGATGAAGGTTTTTTTATTCAAGACTATTATTTTTACCATGTGAAACTTGAATATGTTGGGAAAATGTAGTATTTAAAATAGTTAAAATACTAGCTATTCCACTTACTTAAAAAAAGCAGCACTGTAAAGCAGTCTACAGGAATTGCAGCTGCCAAAATGTGATTGTTGATAGGTTATGTCAAATTCTTTGTGACCTTATTATATGTGGCAATGGGAAAACACTCGTACAAATTACTTGTTCATAGTCAACTCTCTTTTTTATCCATTAGAAGCAAAACTATGTCATAAACCTTGTCTTTTTCTAAGTTTTTTACTTCTTAATTTGATGCAGAAATATACGCCGATCAAAACCATTCGTCTTATGATGCTCTTAAATTCGCTTATGGGATACTGACCACGTTCACTCCATCGGTACTTACTATCAACTGTTGAACACTGTATTGATTATTCTCTCATAACTTAGGCTGAGTTTTATTGATTGAAACATAATTTTCTTAGTTATTCATGTTATGTCTGTACCATTTCTAGGCTGGCATGAAAATTATACAATCATATATGGAAGGTTATAGGCAGGACTGGAAGATTTCGTCTGAAAAGGACACCATGACAAAAGGTGGTTGATAAGTTAGCTCTTGTTATGAACTTAAGGAGAATCTTTTTTCTAACTTGTTAAAAGCAATATATGTCATTGTGTTTAAGTCTTAATTAATAACACAACCGATTGTTTTGTTGAAGATGCAGTTGTGTGAAAATGTTCAGATATTGTGCCTTTTTGGTGTAAAAAGTAGCATTACTTGTACTCCTGTAGTGATCAAATTTTACTCAATCAACTAAATAACTATAATTATGGCTATGGAACTACATAGGAGCAAGCATCCTCAAATTGAATGAACTACCAAGTTTATTATGTACTCCTTTTTTTTTAGGATTTCATAGGGAAATTTAAGTTTAAGAGGAATGTTTGGATTCGGTGAAGAAAGGCTCTGCATGGGAATTCATTTTGTTTTCTAATCCTTCTCTTTCTTTCGTACATATACATTCTTTGATAGATTCTTGTAGTGAATAAACCTAGTCCCTGCTAGCATATGATAGGAAAATATCCCCCCCCCCCCTTTTCTTTCCAGTGTGAGTTTTTGTTTTAAGAGGAAAAGAGTGAAGAAGAAGAAGAGTGGGAAGCGGGAATGGTCTCACATCTCCAAATTTTTGTGGTTGTATTTGTTTAAATACAATGCTAAAAAACAAACCATGAGTCATTATAGCAAACACGTTGTTCTTGTGTCAGGGGTGGTTTTCCATCTTAACTAGTGTGTAACCCATGTGTTGCACACGACAATAGTATTAAGTATAGTATTTATTATATTAATGTTCAAATGAGAACTTTATTATGCAATATAAGATATATTTCGATGAGATATATAAACTGTAAATTAATACAATTATTATTGTTTATGTGTGATTTATGTTCTATAGTTGCACACATAATAGGTATATGCATGTATTCTAGAAACAAAATAATTATATTATTTTTATTAATATGAGTATAATATACATGTTGAAGCTGACGTACGATATCAATTTATTAGATGATTTAATAAATATTATTTAATGAAATTTGTTTAAATAAGTTAAATTTAAAATTACAAAAGTATTTTAAATATATGGATTTGATGTTGTCACTATAGGGAGCATGATAAAAAAAAATTGTTGCTTGAGTTTAATACAATGGACATGGAAGGTATGTCCACTATTAAGTGGGAAAAGCATATGTAACCTGTAGGAATATATTTAGTAAATCATATGTTGTTATGTATAGTTGACTATTTTTTATTCTTAAAATTTATTTTGGTGTTATGTTACAGACTTACAGTTCCAAGATCAAGGAGCAAATTGGAGGACAAGCATTCGACCCTGTCAGGATAGATCCATGCAGAAAATGAGAAGCATATTTATATATGGGAGCAGGGTTTTTTTCTTTTTGAACTTTAGACATTATGATGCGTAGATCCATCAACTATGTAAACATAATTTTTTTATGTGACATTAGTTTTTAATTGTATCAGTTGGGTGTTATGTGAATATTTTATCGATTATTGTACCATTTTTTATTATTATATAATGTTTTGCGACATTAATTTTTCTTGTTGATATATATGTATGTATGTTTCATTGCACAATGAGTATTGAATGCTGAGTATTGTTGAAATGAAATAACGAATGTATTTGATGTCTAGATTGATGATCAGAAATGCTACAAAATGAGCTATATATTTCCGTCGAAAATCCGTCGCTATATAGCTAGGATTTACCGACGGATAACTGAAATGTAAAATGTTTGCTGTATATTTTCGTCGGTAATTCGTCGCTATATAGCTAGGATTTACCGACGGATAACTGGAATGGAAAATGTTTTCTATATATTTCCGTCGGTAATCCTTCGCTAAATAGTGTGTATTTAGCGACGGAAAAATATTTACTGATTTTGTTATATTATATATATCCGTCGGTATAACGTCGGCGAAATATTTTTAAATGAAATAATAATATATCAGAAAACGACGGCGAAATGACGGAGGATCGACGTTAATTTCCATCGCAAAATTGTGCCTAAAATACCGACGTGTTTTTTAGCAACAGTCGTATTCTACTGCAAATCCGTCGCTAACAGGTCTTTAGCGAGGGTTTTGACGACGGATTTTTCTGCTGTAAAATCAGTGTTTTCTTGTAGTGTAGCACTTATAAGCAATTTAGTTTATTATCTAGTGAGCAATTGCGGCTATTCATGCAAATACCATCCATATAAGCTTCATAAGTATCTGCACTTAACTCATAAAAATTGTATAAGATCATGTTTCACAATATAATATGGTATAACATAAATAAACAAAATAATAAAGTTAAATTTTCCATTTCTACGACTTCATATGTAAGTTTTAAGCATCATGAACAAAAAATTATTTGATGCTTTCGAAAGGAAAGTTGTAGTATAACGAATTGCATTGCTAAATCAATTTTTCGGATTTTTAAAATGTTGAATACAGCTTGAGTTATTTAAGACTTTGCAAACATCACCGAACAAATTTGCAATGTGTACACACAGGCAAACATTATAAAATTTCGTTTTCGACATAGTAAATGTCAAAATTCTCTAAATAAATGTTGTTACTTAAGTTCTAAGCTTTTCAAGATGTGTAAACTTTTAGAATTCGAATGAACTATTCAAAAGTTATATTTTAATTCAGCTCAGTTTTATGCAATATATATGTGTGTGTGTATATATATATATATATATATATATATATATATATATATATTTATATATATATATAGTTGCAAATATGCATGAACATCATTTTTACACTCTTGTCAACCCAATTGGTTTCAATTGCCTCATTATTGAAAAAATTGTAGATTTTTCCAGTATAATTAGTTCACTTTAAATATAGCAGATTGATGTTTTATTTGGTTAAGAGATTTCATTATAATTACCAAAGCCGTAATTATTATTGGAAATAAGAAACAAAGACAGCGGCTACTCATATATTACTTCACAGGGACTGCTAACGTGGCACCACATCAGCCATCAATTCAGTTCATCCGCACCGTTTAATTTCTGATCTGCAACTACACTTTGTAACCAATTAGATATTAGCCCACAAAGCCCATTATGTTCTGTATATAAACTCGGGCTGTACATTTGTTTATAATTAGTTTTCATTGTTGTGTAAAACTTTGATAAAAAGAGAAACATTTCACATTCTTGCTATCTCAAAAATCTTTACTTGGTATCAGAGCACCAAAAGCCTAACGGCATCAGTTGGTCAAGAAAAAAAAAAATTTTTATACCCATCAGCTAAACTTCATCATTTGGGTATATTTTCTCTCATCAGTGAGTAATCACTTCATTTGAGAGATTGAATATAGAAAGATCATCGCTGCCTTGCCTTGGATTCACGAATCGTTTGGCGGCAACTTGACAATTCAATCTATATTCATTAAAACTCTGCATCAATCATCAAGAATCCAATTCAAGATAGTCAAAGAAACTCACCAAGAACTCAGTCAAAAGCCTCGCCAAAGAGTTTCATCAGATTCTTGTATTAATTATACATACCTCATCATCAAAACTCTTGGCTGCTTCATCTTGAGCCTCAGGAGTTTCGTTCTTCCGATCAGAATCGACATTTGATCCAGAGTTTTTTAAGTCTTGTTTGTCAACATGGTAGATACATCTACGTCGGGTGCATCTGTAACTGGAACTAATGCTGGAAATTCTGGCAACCCACCAAATCCACCAAATCCACCGAGTGGACCTGTGCATCAATTAGTTAAAACTGGAATTAGCCCTCAAAGTCAATTAATTACTATTCAATTACAAGAAGAAAACTACTTGTTATGGAAACTACAAGTAGAGACTGCAATACAGGGCTACGGATTAGAGGGATTCATTCTTGGTACTACTCCTGTTCCCGCCAAGTTTATTACTGATCAAGACAACCGAACAGTTGCCAATGAGGCATTTATTCAATATCATAGACAAGATAGACTAATCAGTTCATGGTTATTATCTTCAATAAGTGAAGACCTGTTACCAACTGTTATTGGATGTTCGTCCGCTAATGATATATGGACCACTATAGAAAAAGAATGCAACAATCAATCACCTGCCAAGGTCTTGCATTATAAAAGACAACTTCAAAACATAAAGATGGAAAATTCAAATATGAGAGAGTACATAGCTAAGGTAAAAAAATTATGTGATTTACTGGGAGCTACAGGCAACAAAGTATCCAATGGAGATCATGTTCTATACTTACTAAATGGTCTAAATGAAGATTATGAAGCTGTTGTTGCTGTTATCACAACCCAAAGAGTTGTTCCTCCTATTGATGAAGTTCATGCCATATTATTATCTCATGAATCAAGAATTAGCAGTAAAAGGATTCAAGAAATCGATCTTAATGCAAACCTTGTTACTAGCAACAAGAATAAGAACCAAAACACCAACAACAGATCAGAATCATCTTACCAGAGAGGTGGTGGTCCAAACAGAGGAAGAGGCAGAGGCAGATGGTCCAATAACAACAAACCAAAATGTCAGATCTGTGAAAAGATAGGCCATACTGCATTAAAATGTTACTTCAGATATTCCAACAGCAATCAAAGCCAGAAAAATAGCAACAATCCTAATGCAAACATTGCACAAATAAATCAAGAATCCAGCAGTCAAGACAAAGGAAATGACACAGCAAGAATAGATCACTTGCAAGACGACAGTTGGTATCCTGATTCTGGAGCAACCAATCATCTTACAAATAATCTGGACAATCTTAACATTGGGTGCAAGGAATATCGAGGTAATAAATCTGTTTCTATTGCTAATGGCAAACACATTCAAATTACTCATATAGGTAACACTTATATTAATGGTAGTAAACAACTACAGCTATGCAACTTGCTTAGAGTACCAAAAATTACCAAAAATTTAATTAGCGTATCTCAATTTGCCAAAGATAACAAAGTTTACTTTGAATTTTTCCCAAGATATTGTTTAGTCAGGGATATTCTAACTAGAAAAATCATATTACAGGGTGACCTGGCAAATGGCTTGTACAAATTTAGTTCGATTAAATGCCAGAATGATGTGAATCACGAGAAGTGCGATGCCACATGCAATTTGAATGTTAAAACTAATAACAATATGAATGTATTTGATTTTTGGCATTATAAGCTTGGACATCCTAGCACTAAAATTGTTCAGACTATATTGAACGACAATCATATCAAATTTGATCCTGTATCCTTACCTTATATTTGTGAATTTTGTCAAATGGGCAAGAATCATAGACTCCCATTTAATGATTCAGACACTACATATACTGAGCCTCTACAGTTAGTCGCTATAGATCTATGGGGTCCATCTCCAGTATATTCTGACTATGGTTATAAGTATTATGTATCTTTTGTAGATGCTTATACCAGATTCACTTGGATATATTTTTTAAAAGCCAAATCAGAAACATACAATGCTGTTATAAGCTATATTATCATGGCTGAGAAACAACATAGTCACACAGTTAAAGTAGTTCAAACAGATGGTGGTAGTGAATTTAAAAACTTACACAAGTTCTTTCATAAAAAAGGGTATCATTCATAGAACTACCTGTCCATATACCTCACAACAAAATGGACTGGTAGAAAGGAAACACAGACATTTGGTCGAATCTGGATTGACATTGCTTGCACAATCAAGTATGCCATTAAAATTTTGGCCAGAAGCTTTTAATACGGCTGTTTACCTGATTAACAGGCAACCAACAGGTGTATTAAAAGGCATGTCACCATTTGAAAAACTATACAATGTCAAACCAGATTATAAACAACTTAAAATGTTTGGATGTCTGTGTTTTCCATACTTAAGGCCCTATAATACTAATAAACTAAATTTTAGATCAAGACAGTGTACCTTTCTAGGGTATGCTACCAACCAGAAGGGATACAAATGTATTGATAATACTGGCAGAATATACATCAGTAGACATGTTGTGTTTGATGAAAAAGTTTTTCCATATAGTACGAAGGATATAAGTACAACAGGTAAGGTCAGAAACTCAACAATTTCCGTACCTGCCGTGCCTCAAATCAATGAAAGCTGGCAGCAAATAGAGAATCATCAACAGTCTGATGCTCAAAGCTCACCAATCAACGATGACCATGAGAGCTTTGAGCCACCCAGTGTGACGTCTCATTCACCTGTTCAAAGTCAGAATCAAAATGAAGAGTCAAATGATCAACAACAAACTCCTGAAAGGTCTGAAAGCAGCAATAACTCACCACCAACCAGACAACCAGTTCAAACTGGTCATCCTATGATCACTAGATCTAAAAGTGGTATCTTTAAACCCAAAATATTCACTGCTGCAGCCAGTACTAGTGAACCTGAATCATTTGATCAGGCAATTAAAGACAAACACTGGAAAGCAGCAATGGATGAGGAATACAATGCCTTAATTAAGAATAATACATGGGATATTGTATGTCCACCTGCTAACAAAAACATAATAGGTTGCAGATGGACATACAAACTGAAGAAAAACCCTGATGGATCAATAAATAAATACAAGGCCAGGCTTGTAGCTAGAGGTTTTACACAAGAGTATGGTTTTGATTTCAATCAAACATTTTCTCCTGTTGTAAAACCCACAACCATAAGGCTTGTGCTTACTATTGCTGCAAGTAAAAATTGGCATATCAAACATCTAGATGTCAATAATGCATTCTTAAATGGTATTCTCAAAGAAGAAATCTATATGAGCCAGCCACCAGGATATAATGTTAACTCAAACTATGTCTGTAAGTTAAATAAGGCTATATATGGCCTGAAACAGTCCCCTCGTGTATGGTTTGATAGACTGAAAAGTACACTATATAAATTAGGCTTTCAGTCTACCAAATCAGACAACTCTCTATTCACTAGAATTAGTCAATCATCTACAGTTTTTATATTAATATATGTAGATGATCTGATAATTACTGGTAGCAATATTAAAGACATAGATGAGTTAACACAGTATCTAGACAGACAGTTCTCTATAAAAAACCTGGGGAATATTAATTATTTCTTGGGCATAGAAGTAACCAGAAATAATGACAGCTTATTTCTATGCCAAAGAAAATACATCACAGAATTGCTCAATAAGACAAAGATGTTAGATGCTAATCCTCAACCAACTCCCATGATAAGTAACCAACAATACTCTAAATTTAGAGGAGAAGCAGTTTCTAACATCACTGAATACAGGATGGTTGTAGGAGCACTACAGTATGCTACTATAACTAGACCTGACATTTCCTACAGTGTAAATAAAGTATCTCAATTTATGCAGGAACCACTAGACACACACTGGAAGGCCGTTAAAAGAATTCTAAGATATCTCAAAGGTACTATTGACTATGGTCTCATGCTGAAGAAGAGTCAACACCTTAACATAGTGTGATACGCAGATGCTGACTGGGCCTCTGACCCTGACGATAGAAGATCCACAAGTGGCTACTGTGTATATGTAGGTCAAAGTCTAATATCATGGAGTTCAAAGAAACAAGTTACAATTTCTAGGTCAAGTACAGAATCTGAATACAGAAGCATAGCTAATGTTGCAGCTGAAATAAAGTGGATCCAATCAATACTAAACGAACTTCAAATTACTACTTCAGCTAAACCAGTAATTTGGTGTGATAACAAAAGTGCGGTCTACATGTCAGAAAATCCAATACAACATGCAAGAACCAAACATATTGAAATAGATCTACACTTCGTAAGAGAAATGGTTCAGAAAGGAGAAATTGAAGTTAATCATATACCTGGAACTTACCAAAAGGCCGATATACTGACTAAGGCTATAAGTGCGAAAAACTTTACCAGATTCCGCTCAGAGTTCAACGTCAGTGAAAACAAGGGGCAATCGGAAAGTGGAGCCAGCACAAGCAAATCCAACATAGAAGCACTCAGATCTAGTAGATCCAGCAAAAAGTTGAGCAAATCTAATGAAGAAACTCTCGAATCCATCAAATCCAGAAAAGAATCGAGCAAATCTGACGAAGAAACACTCAAACTCGGTAATACTAAAGTCAGAAGAATCTTAACGAAGGAAAACGAGAGCGATAATCAGAAGAAATCAAGTGCGCCGCCATGACTAAAGTGAAAATTAGGCTTTGAGGAAACCCTAGTTTTCAGAGGGGCGTATTGGAAATAAGAAACAAAGACAGCGGCTACTCATATATTACTTCACAGGGACTGCTAACGTGGCACCACATCAGCCATCAATTCAGTTCATCCGCACCGTTTAATTTCTGATCTGCAACTACACTTTGTAACCAATTAGATATTAGCCCACAAAGCCCATTATGTTCTGTATATAAACTCGGGCTGTACATTTGTTTATAATTAGTTTTCATTGTTGTGTAAAACTTTGATAAAAAGAGAAACATTTCACATTCTTGCTATCTCAAAAATCTTTACTATTATACGCTGTCAATTACAATTAAGCATCGAATAATGTTACTAAAAACATGCCAGATGAATACATAACTACATTTTATATGTCAAAATGATTCCAACGTTGGAACCTCGAGTCGATCAAGTTCCATGCAAGGTAGTTGTGCCTTTATGTAATCAAATCCCTAATTATATAAACTTGGTTAAACTCAACCTACTTCTTAATTAGTAAAACCACTCAAACCCAATGGGCCCAAAACTCCAACAAACCCGGAAGAACTCCTGCTTAGTCAATCACAACCGAATTCACTCCATCCCAGGTTCATTTCCTAAAATTTTGATAACCTACTTCTTAGGCTAATTACAACGATGTTTTTTTTTTCTAATACACTGAAGTATACCACTAAGGCTAAAGCCTATTGACAAAACCTGGCCACATGCACTCTTTACTTCCTGACAAGTAGAAGAAAATGCACAAACAATGTTACAGGTCCTTTACCTCTAAAGCTTGAAACAAGATTTCATGACAAACTAACTTAATCAAATCATGAAACTAACACGCTCATTTAATTTAACTTTACTAACACTATAATCGACCCAAGGCCCAAAACATACACCCAAGTCCATATGTTGCACCCACTTTTCTCTCCATCTCCCCAACTTACTTCTAGTTAAACGTGCATGGTGTATATGTGACTTGCATTACTTGTCGCACCGATCAAACATCAGAGACCACCAACACGCTCCACTCACCTAGCTCGTCGCATCTCGCCTGCCCACCTCTTCCGCATTCCGGTGCCTATAACATTTCCGAGCTCAACATGCACATGATGCATCTCATATTGAAGCATCGAACTCTTCCAAACTCAAACGCAAGGAGACGGTGCCTCTCTCTCTCTCCTCCATAAGCTCAATGGCAACCTTCTTTTCACCAGTCGTCGCTTAAATCTCCAGCAAACCTGAGCTTAACGATGAATAGATCAAAACTAGGCTGTCCTATATATGATCCCAACAACACAAATGACGTCATTTTAACTCCATGCAGATAAAGAACTTAGGTAGCGTTTGGTTTATTTTGTGTTTTGCATTTTTAGTTTTCGGCGTTAATTATGAAAGTTGTGAAGATTTGAAGAATAGCGGTGGTGATGGATCAAAGGGAAATGGAGTGACGAAGGGGACCGCGGGAATGGTGGATAGACGGATTTGTTATTGTCATTCCCTTGTTTCTTAAAATATGAAAAATAATAAAAAGTTGTTTTCGGTTTTGTGTGTTAACTCCGTTTTGTAAAACGGTCATTTTCACGATATATGTGCATTGTTGGTATTTTTGTATATGTGAAAACTCAAAATTGAAAATTTTAAACCAAACGCTACCTAAAATTTTGAAGTTTCGCGACACACTTTCCCTTTTACCATTTTCATAGAAACTGCGACTACCACCGCCAATAAAAACTCCAGCAATCATTTTCTAAAAAATAATAAAGATCGTAACAAACCAATTCCTTAGTTTATGGCATGTGAAAAAACATTTTAGAGTTATAGGATTTTAAAGTTGGAAAGGAAGGTGGATTCCCAAACTGTTAAAGACCTGTAGGTATTTTTATTTGTTTTACAGAGAACGTTCTTTTCCCATATATAGTTAAGTGTTGGAAATTTTAACCAATTTACATAACATGCTCACATGCAAAAAAAATTTAAGCAAATTAACAAAAAGAATCACAATGTCGAATTTCCTAAAATAATCAAATAGCTTACTTTATATTCATTTCATTAGGAAACATTTTACAATCTAAATTAAAAATTAAAAATACCTAAATGTGGTTCTTCCTTAGAAACATCATCCTCTAGTGATGCAATGACCCAAATACACCTAGGTGAAACAACTCATGATAGAAAAATGCCAGAAATTTATGTTGTCGATTAAATGTTTCATGAGAAATGAGATCAACTTACAAAACTTATGCTTTTGAAAAACATAATTTCAGAATAATCTGAAAACTTTATTGAATAGATAGTCATATATATAATATATGGTTAACTCTTAGCTGCAAACTTAATATACACATGTATAAATGTCTACGTTTGTAGCTAGTTTTTATAGTAGCAATGTTTGCACCATATTTTTTTCCAAATCCATATGACACAAGATGATGATGAATTTCAATATTTAAATTGCAAAATGCACTCTTGACACTTGATTTTAGCCTAGTACAATATAAACTAGTAATTTAGATATACACTTAAGTGTATTGTTTTAGTATGTAGACTAACATAGTTCATGGCTGCTTGGTGGGACGGGATTTTTTTTTGGTGTAGAACATGATGAAACAACAATCATATATTATATATGGTTCCTCGTTGTTCATTAGAGCATCTCCAACAAAAATGCGATATAAATATACATCGGCGGTTACAAAATGTAATCGTACAATCTCCGCAAAAAAATACGAGTCAGATGCATGTTCAATAGAAGCCTAAGCTTTAGAGGCCCGATCAGAAAGAAATAAAACGTCAGGCTCCTGTTGAACAGGCGCCTGAAGCTTTTTTTAAAAAAGAAAAAATATATAGATGTTGTTCGAACAGGCGCTCCACCCCGGATGCCCGTTCAATTGGCGCCTCTCTTAATTATGTTTTTGTAATAAAAAAACATTGAATTTTCGGTTGGGTACGAAATATACACTCTGTTGGAGAAGAAAGTGAGTATGTATATTACATATTTGTAATAATGGACCATTGTTGGAGATGACCTTTGCCCTATTATTCAAAAGTAATATCACATGAAGTATGAATAATGCAAGGTTTGCTTTTTATTGTCTATAAATCTTAATCTTATATATGCTACTTGTGTTAGAATTTGATCAAGAGAGAAGAGAGAGATTAAACGGTAAAGCACAAAGGACTACATTGTTATTTCTTTACTGATTGATACAAAAGATACTTTCTTACATTGTCAATCCTTGCCTCTATTTGTACATAGTTTGTCCTTATCTAAAAGAACATTCTAGATAGGATATTCTAGAGTACTTTTGGGTCTATTATAATAAATAATTCTATACAAAATATAAACCCAAATCAATACAATTAAATAAAGGTAACATATCTTCAAGAATATTCTCTAACATTAAATAAAAGCAACATATCTTCTAGAATATTCTCTAACATCCCTCCTCAAATTCAAGATGCGAAAAATCATGAGTTTGCCAAATTGAAGTTGCAAACTGAAGAGTAGCAAGATCGAGCAACCATTTCAATATTGTTAGAGAGTAACACCAAGCATCAAAGATTCAATTACAACTCCAAATAACTTAACAATTCCAATCTGAAACTCCAAAAAAAAAAAAAAACCCAACTATCTTCAATCTGATTGGTAAGCAAATGATCTAAGCGACCAAATAACAAACTGGTCCCGGTGTATTTGTATGTTTGCATCTTCCAAACATACAAAGAAAACTAAAATGAGATGAGTTTGCATATGTTTGCATCTCCCAAACATATCAAACAAAAAAAAAAAACAAATCAATAGGGATGGATCAACATATGTTTGCATCCTCTAAACATACCTTACAATACCGTCTGCCACCTTCAATCAACGTCAATTGCCCTTCTAAAAACAAGATTACCAATACAGATATCAAACGAACAATAAAAATCTTCAAACTAATGTTACTCCCTAACAACTCAGTCAACCCCTAAAACTCTTCCTACTGCAGACCCCAATTCATAGACCCCATCCACTCACAACTTCATCATCGCAAGCCCATACCATCCATCGATCAGAACCATACCGTTCAGCAAATCAAACTCCATCAAAACTCCCAACCTTGGAAGTCCAAATCACCCAAATAACCAAATACCCCCATGCATGATCATCCACAACAACATAATCATTTCAACTTACCTGCACCGCAACCAAATCCAACGCATCGTCCATCGAACCCTCCACTACAAGTCTCATAAGACCTGACCAAACAAAGCTACATCATCCACATCTGCAATCCCGAATGCCAATTCAAAAAAACGCAAAACAAGTTTTTTTTTTGCCTCTCATTCCACGTTAAACAAAGTTCACCCAACATCAATACCCTTCTCCAAAGAGCACCCTCGTCCAGACCATTACCTTCACCAATCCCTGTCTTGTCACAAAACACCATCATCTTATCTCGATCCAACTCACTACAATCTAAACCAAAGACCATCAAAATCATCTTCTGTCTTGAAGTTCTTTGCAAAACCATTCAACAAATTTATTGTTGCTCCTCTACCTAAAACAAGCTACTCCCCCTATACATCAATACACTTCTTCCTCGTTGACCAGAATCTCATGCATATGTACACCAACCATCTTTCATTGTCAAAATCAGATCTATTCAAACCATCCTCAGTCATCCTCCAAGTCCAAATCCACCGTTCACAAATCTTCACCAACATCTCCTGTTCACTGCCGAAAATCAAATCAAACCCTTTCGGCCTGATTTTCAAGTTCTTATTCTGTTTGCAGTTATGTGATTTGGGTCTTAATGCTTGGATTTCCAATGTGAGTTGTGATTTAGGGTTCAGCGAAATTTGGTTCTACGATTTCAATTTCTAAAGTCTCGATTTCGGTGAATTGGGTGTTTCAGGTCTTCGAGGCTTCGGTCTGGAGGGATTTGCGTGGATCGAATTACTGGGAAGGGTGATCGTGGGATGTCATTGGATATATGATAAACATGAAGAGGGAAGACGAAAAGCGAACTGAAGCAGCGGAAAATCGAATGATTTTTTTTCTTGTTAACAATAACCCTCTCTCTATCTCTCTGTATAACCAAGCTCTGATACAATGTTAGAATTTGATCAAGAGAGAAGAGAGAAATTAAACAGTAAAGCACAAAGTACTACATTGTTATTTCTTTATTGATTGATTATTACAAAAGATACTTTCTTACATTGCCAATCTTTGCCTCTATTTATACTTAGTTTGTATTTATCTAAAAGAACATTCTAGATAAGAAAATTCTGGAGTATATTTGGGTCTATTTTAATAAATAATTTTATACCAAATATAAACCCAAATCAATGCAATTAAATAAAGGCAACATATCTTCTAGCATATTTTCTAACATTAAATAAAGACAACATATCTTCTAACATATTCTCTAACATTAAATAAAGACAACATATCTTCTAGCATATTCTCTAACAATATATGTATGAATAATATGAGGTTCGCTTTTCATTGTCTATAAATCTTAATCTTATATATTTTACTTGAACTGTGAGATAATAATATATGTGTGTCATTATGTTGTTAAGCAATACTTCATTCTTATATTTTTGTTTTGTCACTGAAAATGATGAGAAGATTAGTGGTTTACCATCCAGTATTCAAGCCATTAACTTTATCTCAGCGTGTTTCCATCGTCGGACTTCATTAAAACCACTCTTCAGGATTTGGTTGTCCATGCTTCTGTAAGTTTACATACTTTTGATATATGAGCCATCAAATTCAATTTGTTTATCAAAATTAGTCGAATCTATAACTTTTTTTTTGCTTGATTCATAAGCTAAGAATGTAGGAAAACACGAGAAAAGCAGAGCAGATGGTACAAATCTCCCTCTTTTTACAAATAATTGTATAATAATTTGTCAAATATTAGGTTGAATCAAAAAAATTCAAATTAACTTCCTTTTGAATTAAGTCTTGAAGTAGGGTGAAGTTAAATTACCATAAAGTCACGCTTGATTTTTACAATTTCTTCAAAAAATTGTAGAAGTTTTTTTTTCAACCAATAAAGCTCATTGATAATTAACTTGAAGATAACAAAAGTAATAATTAAACACTAAAACAAAAAGATGACATAAAACAAAGTTGTTGAAGTTCAAACCATTTTACCTAAAATTTTCAAGACAGATTTAAGCAAAACCACATTATTATACAACTAAGGTCACTCACAAAACTATGTTGATACATTAGTGGATATTTTTGCAGGCTTTCAAGCACATATTACAATGAACTTATCAGTATTTTGGACTCAAAACTAGGAATAATCAACTAGGTTCTGCCCTATAAAATTATTGATATACGGTGAGTCGTATAAAAGGTTGCAACTGAACCCTTCTTGTCCTATAATGTATTCCATCATAAAAAATATTACCATGCAAGATATTAAACATTTTGGTGTTAAGACTTACTATTGGTTGAAAAATAAATAAACTCTTTACAAAATTAAGAATGTAGTAAAGAAATTTCTTTACTTTAAGAAAGAAGCTGAAAATGAGTGAATAAGTGTTAACGTGGTCAAAAAAAGCAATGTAGAAAAATACTATTGAATGTTATATGATGGATAGGCTTATAAAATAAAACAAGGGCGTACCAATAAATTAAAACAACCATCTAGAAAGACAAATCTCGTGTAACATCTTTTAACATACTTCCCTATAATGAAGTGGTAACAAACTTAAGCTGAACCAAAATTGAACAAATGACACTTCATAATAATACGATAATCTCACAACCCTCACACTTTCATACAAATACAAAGATATATGTACGCCAAATTTATTTTTCACCTGCCTACTTCATCTAAACTCAAGGACAACCAAACATTCTTGATATCATAGAGAAACCAAGAATCCCACCTTTAATTCGGGCATTTCAATGAGACACACATTGACTACTTTAGCTCCCACATTCTGCACAAAACAAAGTTTGATAACAACCAAATAACATGACATCAGGCTGTTTTGTGTCTGGAAAGTACATGAGTGCAGTAATATTCACAAATAATGAAAAGATATGTCACTTCGAATTAATAAACAGGTTCATGCCGAGTTTTATATGTACATATAACCATGTAATTCGAAGTTTGGATAGTGAAAAAATTCATGTGTAACTCATATTCCTTTTCTTGTTGTTGACATTATTCTCCAACAAATTTTATGGTGTCAGAGCTCAGTCTTGCTCAAAAGCAGAGTATTAAAAAAAATGACATCAAATCAAGTTCCTCCATGCATGTTTTTCTATACTCCTAATCGAATTCCTATATTTGAAGGAGAGAATTTTGATTACTGGAGCAGCCAAATGGAGACGATATTTATTTCTCTGGATTGATGGGAAATCATGGAGGAAGCTTTACAGAACCACCAGCAAATAATGCATCATGGACACATGATCAGCAAAAAGAATACAATAAAAAACTAAAGAAGGATGCAAGTGCTCTCAGATATATTCAACAAGGATTGAGCAAGACTATATATCCTAGAATTCATGGTGTCAAAAGGACCAAGAAAGCTTGGGATATTCTGAAAGAACGATTTCATGGCAATGACAAGGTAACATCTATCAAGCTTCAATCTCTTTGGAGAGAGTTTGATAATTTATCAAAGAAAAATAGTGAAGTAATGCAAGTTTTTTTTAACTCGAGTTGCGGAAATCGTAAATCAAATTAGAAGTCTTGGAGATGCAATAGAAGAAAAGAAAGTTGTTCAAAAAGTTCTTTGTAGCCTTCCGCCAAAATATGATTATGTTGTTACTTCCATAGAAGAATCCAAAGACTTATCTGCTTATACATTTCAAGATTTGATGAGTTCTCTTTAAGCACATGAAGAAAGAATTTATATATTATTGAACCAATCACCGGTTTTTAAATGAAGATGAAGGTTCAAGCTCAAAAACTCCTATAAGAAAGACAAGTTCTTTGAGAGAGACATCCGATTTTGCTCTTTTTACTTGTGAGCCACTAAATTTTGAGGATGTAGCAAAAGAAGAAACTTGGAGAAAAGCTATGGAGGAGGAGATTTCTATGACAGAGAAGAATAAAACTTGGGAACTGGTGAACATACCGGTTCACAAAGATATCATTGGACTGAAATGGATCTTTAAAACAAAGTATGACGAAGATAGCAGCATACAAAAAAACAATGCAAGGTTAGTTGCAAAGGGGTATTCTTAAAAACCCGAATTGATTATACAGAGACCTTTGCATCGGTTGTTCGAATGGAAACTATTCATGTTGTTCTTGCTCTTGCAGCACAGTTGGAACTTCAAGTATTTCAACCTGACGTCAAATCATCATTTTTTAATGGAGAGCTAGAAGAAGAGATATATGTCTAGCAACCCCCATAATTCGAAGTGAAAGGAGAAGAGAATAAAGTTTACCGTCTCAAGAAAGCACTTTACAGACTAAAGCAAGCTTTGAGAGCTTGGAACAACAAGATTGATAGTTATTTTCTCAAAATGGGATTTCATCGAAATCCAAATGAGCCTTCTCTCTATGTAAAGAAGGAAAATGATGATTTTCTAATCGTGCGCATTTATGTGGACAGTCTTATTTATATGGGCACTAATATGAGGTTAGTTGAAGAATTCAAACAAAGGATGATGAACAATTCTGAGATGACCGATTTGGGAGCAATCAAGTATTTTTTTGGGAATTCAAGTAAAACAATCCAATAGAGAAATATTTATATCGCAAGAAAAATACATAGAAGCACTTTTAATGAAATTTCGCACGGAAAATTGCAAAACAGTTTCAACTCCTATGCCAGCAAATAATAAGTTGATGAAAAATGATGGAAGTGGAAAATAGATACTAAACTATTTAGGAGTCTTGTTAATTCACTAATTTATCTCACAAACACAAGGCCAGATATCGTTCGAACTGTAAGTATGGTTTCAAGGTTCATGAATGAGCCAACTAAAATACATTTTGCTGCAGCCAAAAGAATCCTGAGACGCTTGTAAGGATCAAAGAGAACGGGAATAAAATATGTCAAAGAAAATGAAAGCAAACTAGTTGGCTATACGAACGGTGATTGGGCTAGATCGCTAGAAGATAGAAAAAGCACTTCAAGTAATGTATTTTGCCTTGGAACTAACATTGTTTCATACAGCTCAAAGAAGCAGAAGTCAATAGCACTATTGCCGGCTGAAGCAGAATATATCGCTTGTACAGATGCAACTTGTGAAGCCATTTAGCTAAGAGGTTTTCTTGCAGATTTGCAGAAGAATCAGAAGCAGCCAACGAAAATTTATTGTGATAATATGTCTATAATTACAATGACAATGAACCCACTGTTTCATTTAAGGACAAAGCATATTGAATTGTGACATCACTTCATGAGAGACATGGTGAGCTAAGGCGAGATCGGTCTGGAGATTTTAAATCAAATAAACAACTTGTAGATTTTCTTACCAAGACAGTTCCTATAGAGAAATTCCAACAGACAAGAGATATGCTCAAAATTGCAAATTATGAAGGGGTGTTAAATTGTAATTTGCAGTTAATTAATAACTCTAAAATTTATGAATAGACAAATCATATGTTTGGAAAGTACATGAATGTAGTAACATTCAAAAATAATGAAAAGATGTGTCACTTTGAATGAATAGGCAGGTTCATGCTGAGTTTTATATGTATTTATAACCATGTAATTCGAAGTTTGGATAGTGAAGAAAAGTTTCATATGCAACTCATATTTCTATTCTTATTGTTGACATTATTCTCCAACATTTTGTTGTTGGCTTGGAATTATATATGTGCCAAACCAAAATGAATATTATAAAAACTAAAGCACAAGGCAACATCTTATCTTTTACATGGAAGCAATATATTTATATACAAGTACTTTGTAAGGAGATTGTCTCAACATATTTTTTATTATGGTTACAGTTGATGACATTTAAATGTTTCTTAACTCATGACGGTTTAGGGTAGAGTACCTAATGAACCACGAGATTGGAGATTGTCTCAACTTATAGCTTCTTAGATAACTCAAGCTAAGTGCTCGAACCAGCACTACTAGATAAACAATGTATTCCAACGTCAGTTTTCCAGTGGTCACCAACAACTATAAATTAGCCATTAGAAATAGATGAAATTATAGCCATTGGCAGCTATTAGTAATCGTTGGAAATTTTCGGAATATTTCCTGCACTAGAGAGCCGAAGCTCGTTATCTTCCCCAAACCAACGTTTTCCCCATTTTCCACCATTTTTCTTCCCCAAATTTGTTGCCACCACTCCTACCGTCAAACCTACCACCTCCTATGTCTATCTGATCATCTAATCGAATTTCTGCATAGCGATTCGGTTCATCTTCTCAGCTGGTGACCTGCCTCAGGGCTGAACTTCCACTAACTTGGTACTTATTCCTATATGCGAAAGTCCTCATACGTGTGTAGGTTTTCGCCCTATCAGCTTGTGTAACTTTTCTAATAAGATTATATCTAAGGTCCTGGCTATTAGGCTAGACCCATTTCTCCAATGCATTATTTCTACTTCTCAAGCTGGATTTGTAAAAGGACGATTGATTAGGGATAACATCCTTTTAGCCCAGGAACATGTATCTCAGATTGATAGAAAAGTCAAGGGATTGAATGTGGTGGTCAAGATGGACATGGAAAAAGCTTACGGTCGTATGTCGTGGTTTTTCATCATTAACATTCTTTGGGCTTTAGCTTTCCCGTGACCCTTATCGATATTATCTAGAGGCTCATCTCCAACTGTTGGTTCTCTGTTCTCATTAGCGGATCGGTCAACGGTTATTCCATGGCCGGAAGGGAGCACCAACATGGAGATCCTCTTTCTCCTATTCTGTTCGTTATCGCTGCTGAGGCTTTCATTTGTGGATTGCATTCACTAACGGTAGCAAATCAGATTCATCGTTTTGGCATCTCTACGGGATGCCCTATATATAATTTCTTCCTTATCCTTCGTCGATGACATTATCATTTTCACGAATGGTAGTCGTCGTTCAGTAAGTCGTCTGATTGGCCTCATTCAGCAGTATGAGATGTGTTCTGGCTCTGCTAAAAGTTGTTTCGTTCCGGTGAGAGATATGCCTACGGTAAGATCGTCTTGGATCGAAACCACCACTGGCTTTAAGGCGACTTCCCTTTCCTTACCATACCTCGGTATTGCACATTACCGAAGTCGTAAGCTCAATGCCATTTTTGACTCCCTAACCGACAAAGCCGGAGGAAAGATCATAAGGTGGAGTGCGGTACATCTCTCCCAGATAGGAAGGCTGGTTGTCATAAAGTATGTTCTTGACTCTATAGGATCGCATGTTTTTGCTGCCATGACTCCTACATCTTAATTTTCCAAAAAAAATCAGTCTTTTGCTTTGTCCTTTTTCTGGGGTAAAAAGGACAACGTCAGTCGCCACCATTGGATTTCTTGGGACATGATTTGTCGTCCCAAAAGCGAAGGGGGCTTAGGTGTCAAGAATCCAAAGGATACCTGTACTTCTTTTGCTTGCAAGTTGTGGGCTAGGATTGAAGCGAACGACTCCATATGGGCGACGTTCCTTCATGTTAAGTACCACAGGCTTCAGCCAACAAATTATTCCGGTGTTCCATCATATGATAATGAGACGTGGAAACGGATGCAGTCTGTGTAGGAGTTTTCAGATTCACATGGTGGTGGCTCCAGATGGGACGACAATCCCTTTTCGATTAGTGCGGCTTAGAGTTCAACGAGGTCGCCTTCCACATCTCCCCCTCTTCTCTTTCATTAGGGATGTCTATACCCCCCCGAAGGTTTCTCTGTTTATGTGGTGGACCCTACACGAAGGGCTACCGATAGACTTGAACCTTAAAAGGATTGGCATCCCTTTAGTGTCTCGTTGTAGGTGCTGTGGATCTGGGGATACAAAATCCATAGCATATTTGTCTTTCTTTGGCTTTTCTGCCATTTCGAATTGGAATTACTTCGGAAATTTGGTCGGTCTTCGAGGTAATGCGTCTTCACTCGCTCATATTCTGAGAAACTGGTGGACTATAATCTCAAACAAATCCTTGGGTTCTATTCTTTATCGGCTCATACCTTGTCTTATCTGCTGGCATATCTAGTGCTCGCGGAATAAGGCAGTTTTTGATGAGGTGCATATGGACTCTTCATTTATCATCCTAAAAGTAAGGAATGACGTGTTCCTTGCTTTTCATGCCAGACCATTTAGAGGTTCCTTTGGTTCCCGATCACGATGGCTTGCTAGAACCTTTGACGTTTCATCGGACCCTGCAACTCCCAAGCGGGAATCAGGTGAACCTGTTGCTCTTTGGTTAGCGAGATCTGTCATGCCATCCACTCCACCTTCCCACCCCCCGTTTTATGACTGATATCGTTTGCTAGTACTACAGGGTCTAGATTTTCAAGTTTATTGGATTGTTGGACTTTGGCTTTTGTGGATGTGGACTTGCTTTTCGTCTTTGGAGCTTTCTTTCAGACTGGGTCGCCACCCTCATCTGATCTGTGTATAGATCCTCAGTCTTGTTGATTAGTTGGCTGCCATTGTATGCAGACTCTTTGACTTGCGGGTCATCTTTCCCCTTGTAGTGGTCTGCATTTGGATGGTTGTCTTTTGGCTTTGGCTCTGCCGGTTTTGTTTCATCTCCGTTTATTGTTTTACTTATTAGACTCTTATACTATTGTTCTATTTGGCCTTTTTTATATGCATGGATCCTGTTTTTCGTATCTGTTTTTGTGAGACGTTGGAGAATGGCTTGATTCTCCCTTTTTTATATTTATATTTATTTTCTAAAAAAACAACCCTACCACCTTCGACGCCATCCAGGAGCATTCCCAACTCGTCTCCACCCTCCTTGCTCTTAAAATACGGTAATTTCTCTAAACCTAATTTTTAGGTTTTAATTGATTTAGGGTTTAATTTGATGTTTGATTGATTCCTAGTTGTTAGTATATGTATATTACATCATGTCACGCCTAGTTGTTATTATTATCACCATAATAATCAATTTGTTAACAATTTTAACTTTTTTTATTTTGTATATTGTGTTTAATTAGGTAGCCTTGGTTTGTAGTGAACGTTATGCGTGTGATAGATTTACTAATAATATTAATTTACGCAAACACGAAGCATATATTATGTTGAGTGATCATAGTTTTGGATAATTTGTTAGAACATGAGTTTTGTGCTTATGCGAAATGATTTGGTATATAAATAATTTTAATAGGAATCGTCGTAGTTAGAATTTCAATAAATTGTAAAAATATATAATTTAGTACATATGTAACAAAATATAAACAAATTGTATGTAATGACCCGGATTTTTGGTTGATTAATTTTAAATATTTAGTATGGTTTTAAATATATAGTTGATAATATAAATTGATTTTTATATTGAATTATCAATTTAATAATCGAATATAATTTAATTTAGAATATATCGAATTATTTTAAATTGAAATATATTTGAAATCAAAGTTAAAAATTGAATCAAAATGATTCAGATGATAAGTAGGAATTTTATTTGATATATACAATAATAAATAATAATTTATTATCAAAGAATTTGTGGTTTCCGAATTTAAATTATATTATATTAATTTAATATGGTATATATGTTGAAATTAAATTTCAGAATATTTACTATTGAGTTTAGAATAGGGTTATTATATTGACATGTTGGTCGATACGCTAGAATAGCGGCTCGTGATTTAAATTAATGGACCCGAGATATTTGATTGTGGATAGGTTTGAAATCCATTTAAAAAGAATAAAAATCACTTTATATCAAATCGTATTAAATATGAAGAATAAAGATCTCTTTAACTTAAATCACATTAAATATGATGTACCCTTTGCGCATACTAAATTCCTTCCTCCTGAAGTATTCTCCGTCTATATAAAATGCAGCTTTCCTCCCTTATTGTATTTTTCATTTCAATCTTCAGCAAAACAGATGGAAAGTTCAAAGACTGCTCTCTCCTTTTAGTTCATTAATTCAATATCAAACGAGATTCAGTAAAAGGAAAATCTGATTTCCATTCCAAACCAAACTGTGACATTCTCTTTGGAAAATCGATTTAAAAATCAAATAAAAATCAAAGTCGTGCCATCTCGGCTTATATTTTCTCAAATCCAAATCAACATGAGGTAGAAAGAAAGAAAGATCATGAGCTCCTAAAGGGGAATCGATGTATTCAAAAGGTTGATGCGTGCGATGGGATCTGGGTAATTCAAAGTTCGAGGTCTATTTGAAATCGAGAGGAGGCACGAGGATCGGATGAGGCTAAGGGTGTTTGATAATAAAGCGATGGAACCTGTAGTTGGAGTGGAGGAAGTGGATCGTGAGCATGGCCTCCTGTCAGTGTCGCGAGTTGTTCAATAAGGAAGCGAATGGACGGTTGGGGGTGTGATGCAAACTAGGGTTGTTCTGAGTCCTGTTTTAGCGACTTCGACGTTGGTGAGATTTGCAAGAGAAGGAATGATTTCAAATAGGGAGATCGGTCTAAGGGAATTCAGGGTGGTAGAAGTGTGACTGGCATGGGGGGAGTGGATCTGTTCTTCAGACGGTGGTGCTCAGATGGGATGAAAATGTTCTGAAAAAATGGAAAAATGTCTGGACAGTGGGGGAAATGAGAACTACCGAATTAGTGAAGCTCGTATTTGAGAAACCAAATGAGGGAGGGTTCATTGATTTATTCAGTGATGATTTTGGGTTGAAAAGTGGGGTAGTGGACACAAGTGTGATGGACGACTATCTGGGGATGGAGATAATCGCAGTGTTCGAGTTTCGTCAGGAGGAGAAGGAGGCAATTATTACAAGGAAGTGAAGCAAGAAGTCGACATTGCTGATGTCTGAAGATATTGGCCAGTGGTGCGTCTGAACCATTGGTGATACTAATGGTATAGTGATGGTAGGAATCAGCAGTGCGAAATGATGGAGCAGCATTTGGAAACGTTGGTCGAGAGGATTAAGGTATACGTTACAGATTTTTTTAGAAGAATTAAATTATTTATTTATTCGTTGTTATAACTGGTTAATCGATAAATGAAATTTAATAATCCTAGATGTTGAATGGATTTCGTCGAGACAACTCGTAACCGTGAGATTTGAAAATTTACAGGATATTTGGCAAAATAAAAATCCCGGTGAGTAAATCTCACTCAAATTTACTGTTTAGAATTATTTTTAAATCGTTAAAAACGATTGTTGGTTGCTTGGATGCATTTAAAATATTACTGTGGCTATTATTTATATTAGTTATTTAGGATTGGTGTTTGTGGTTATTATATATATATATATATATATATATATATATATATTGGTGGTTGGATTCCCGCAGTACCATTAGCGGATGCCCGTAGTATCATTACCGGATGACCCTATACGCCCCACGCTTTGATAGTGGATGATCTTCAATACCACGATATCCTACCTCGAAGCAGAATGGGTATTTTTTTATAGAGCAAACGGATATGTAGCACGAGACTACACAGCCGATTATATAATAGATAGTAGTAGTTTTCCAACTGACATACCCAGTTGGTGGTCCGAATGGGTATTATTTATGTTGACTAACGTCTATGGATGTAGGAAAAACAGGTTGGAGGAATCCAACCGGATTTCTCAAAATATTGCTATTTGTTTGTTTTCACATATATTATCATATATGATGTGTTGATTGATAGTTGAGTGGTTTGACTGTTTAAATGTCACTGGGGCCAAAATGTTGACATATAAAAATATCGTGAAAAGGATATTTGAGATTTAAAAGGTGAAATCTATTTTAAAAATAGAATTTGAATTTTGAATGGGCAATAAAAATATTAACTTGTTTTGAATATAAAATAAGTAATGAAATTTATAAACGTTGTTTATAAATCAATAATGCGGGATTTGAAATGAATTTATAAACGTTGTTTATAAATTAAATAATGCAGAGAATTGAAATGAATTTTCAAACCGTGTTTATAAATAAAGTGGAAAAATTATCATTTGATAATTTGAATATTTAAATTAAAATGTGAGTTTAAAAATAGAAATGGGGAAATCGTTTTAAAGAAATAAACAATTGAATTTATTCTGATGTTCAGAATGTAAATTGAACTAAAATAAATCCGTAAGGATTTATGATTTGAATTCAATTAATTCGAATTTATTTAAATAGAAGTTAAATTTAACATGAAAATAAATTGGGTGTTATAAGTTATTATAAATAGAAATTTCCAAAAGGAGACTTTGGTTTTGAATAGAAAATTCAAATAGAATTTGAATATAGAAAACTCAAACAGAATTTGAATATAGAAAATTCAAATAGAATTGAAAATAGAATTTGAATGTGGAAAATTCAAATAGAATTTGAATATGGAAAATTCAAATAGAATTGAAAAGAGAATTGGAAAATAGAAAGTTGAAATCATTTCGAAATGGGGACGAAGAAATATATTTTGGAATGTGGATTTTTAAACAGAATAGAAATAAATCCAAAGGATTTATAATTTGAAAAAGGAACAGGAATTTAATATAGAAGATTGAAGGATAAATAAATTTATTTCCGAGTTAGGAGAAATCGACAATTATAGATAATCGAAAATACTATATTGAATTGGGAAACTGATTTGATATATATTAAAAGAATATTAGAATGGAGTTGAATTTGTTTTAAACGAAGTTTAAGCGATTATATATATATAATTAAAACGAACTCGCAACAGCATGGTAGTTCGTAAATTGGCGATTCGAACTTCAATTGAGTACATAGAACTCAAATTAAGTCGGAATTCTTTGAAACAAGAATCGCCAAGACCGATTTGATAATAGTTTTCTAATGGAAGAGAAAAATCTGGATTTCGTCATATAGATTTTGAGTTATGTCAAAATCAACTTTTCAGAAAAACAGCGCCAGAACCATTATAAAGCCATAATGGTTTATTGTAATAAATAAAGGTATTTTGAGTAAATAAAATAAGGATTTTCATTAGAAAAATACAGAATTGAGTTATGAAAATATATCTGAACTCAAGTGGAGTAATGGATTGATTTTTGAAAACAAAAATCAGATTTTTAATTATTAAATAGAATTAACTAATTTGAATAAAAATTAGTTAATGAAATTTTGAATCAAAATTGGACTTTGAATAAGTGAACTGGATTTGTAAATTCATATCTGGAATTGAATATTGAAATTTGAGTTGAAATGACATTTGATTGTTTATAAACAAATTAATTTATATTTGAACATGATATGTTCAAATAAGAAGTGAAATAGGCAAAAGAGTTAATTAAAGAATAAATTAGCGAATCGATTTTAAAATGACTGGATTGAGTTGTAATAAATTGGGAATGGATAGATATGTGTTAGACAGGTATGAAATGAAGTATATGAAGAGATATATATTGAAATGCCCAACAAAAAGGTACATGTTTAAATTCCATATGAGGTTTTATGCGCCGAATCGGCAAGCCACTTGGCTTTTTGTTTCTGTTTTTGAATGGAGAGGGCCGGTGTGGCGGTTTGGGGATTTTCCCGATGCACCCGGTACAAAGGAAGTTATGGCGAAATTTTCCGGAAATTTATGGAGTTAGAATATTTTTAAGATAAATTTGATAATTAGAAATCTATATATCAGTATATATTGAATTCGATAAGGAAACGAATTTAAAATATAATATTATAAACAAAAAGGAAATCGATAGTCTGGTAAAAGAAAGGGAAATGTATATACGTTTTAAAAATGAATAATTGGTTTTTATAATGTTAATTATTCGAGGCAAGTAGTCTTGTCTGTTTTGAAGTTAAGGATGTTTTCAATCAAGGTCCGAGAGGTAGTTATACCCCAACTTGATTGATTTCATTTTTGACCGATAAATAGCAAGATCCAGTCTCGAAGAGAAACGTTTGAAGAAGTTTAGTTAAATGCAGTATTTTGGGTTGTTGTAACGATGTTTTATACAACATTCGTTTTAACCCAAATAAGTGGAATTTTGGAAATATAATATTTCCTGAGTGTAGAAATGAACGGTCGTGGAAGAGATAAATAATTGAAATGTTTTCCAGTTATAAATAAAAGGTATTTTCGAAACAAAGAAAATAAAAGAAGTTGATATTTGGAAATGTTCTCCAAATAGCGTAAGAGGCCAAGATGATTGTTGAAAATATTTGGCTAACAAATATTGATAAGGAAATGGAGTAGTGATTTCATTAATGAATGAAATATTAATTAAGGGGTCCAGTGATTTGTTTCATGCTTTGAATGAATGTTTGTTTTCTTCGATAGTTAAATAACCGACTATCGAAGTGTTTGCCAATATCGTTGTCAATATGGAGAGACTGGTTGGATTATTATCCGTAAACCACTCTGTATTGGCAGTAGCGTTGCGAATCAGATTATATGAAGATAATCGAAGCCGGAGTAAAGTGCAAGGGCCTTTTCTATAAATGAAAATCGTGCCTTCGGTTTCATTCAATCCCAGAACGAACGTAAACGGACGAATGTCTGACAGAGTATTTCCAATGATCGTATATGTGGGTCTGTATAAATATATATGGTGGTGGAGAATTTATTCTCTTAGCATAATATCCAGAATATATTTATGCAAATCAATTAGTGATTAACGGATCTGACAATGTGGCATTCAAAGTGATTGTGCTATCAATGAATGGAAAGTAATCGTAGCCTCAGGCCTCAACAACCGGGAAATGAGAAAAATCGGGCAGGCAACATGGCTATGTGGGTCGCTCCCATTAGGGTGTATAATCACCTATCTAGAGAAATTCCTTTTACTTCTTTAATCTATCGATGTTGTCCTTTTTGGGGAAACGGTTGCTGATCCCAACCGTTGGTGATATACATTCGATACACTCAAGCGAATTGAGTGGTCGGTCATGTGTGGGCTGGGTTGCAAGATGTTCTTGTTGAACCTAGTGTATTCCTCTCTAGAGATACACTATCGGAAGGTGGTTCCATACCATGTCATAGTCGAAATCCAATCTCCAATAAGCGCCCTGCGGTTTTAAATTTTATATCATATATGGAGCGTGAGATGCAAGCGTTTTGCTATTTGGTTATTTATTTGATTAGACATTATTATAATATCACTGGATTTTCGTATCAAAGTGTTTTGGGTTATAGTAAGGTAAAAACCGTCCATGTTTATGTGTGGGCTGGTCTTACTATTATCCTTTCTTTTGAAAGGATTTTGAAAATTAAACAAATGGTTGGAGTTTACTCACACCAGTCCCATGACTGACCTAGAGTTTATTTTGTTTGTTTTCCCTAAACTCTTGGGTGCCCAAATTTGTACGGGCAGTCAAGTAGTCAGGATTTTTGAGATTCACTTGGAAGAGCTAGAAGTAGGAGGCTTCACCTGTTAGCTATAGACTATCATATTTCCACTGTGTACTATGTTGTATCTGGAAACAGGTGTTTATAACTGTTCCAGGAATAACTGTTATGCTCTAATGATGGTATGTATATAAAGTTACTGATTTGTATTTCAAAAGTTATGTTATTTAATATATTTTATTCGTTCCACTGTGAGTTTGTGATCTTCGTTTTCTTCTATTCTAATATTTCTTTCTTTCTAGTTCTCATCCTCTAGCTTCTTTCTATAATGATTCATATTTCTGTGCAATTTGGGTTGGACGTGTGGTGTTATTAGTCAACTCAGATAGTACGTATTTGCGGGCCGTTACATTGTATATTTAAATTTAACACAGACTAATATTTAAAACCTTAGATATTATTTGACCCCGTTTGACAAGTGTTGTATATGATCGTTATATGGATATTCGTTTTTTCTACCAAACGGTCATCTCTATTCACTTGATACATCATTTGTCAGACTTTTCCCTGAATTGGACAAGTTACAAACATTATAAAGTAATTATATTTCGTACTTCATATCAATTTAAACAGTTCACAAAAATTATGTGATTAACTATATGAATCAAACACCATAGAAAAAATCATAGACACAGAATCAAACACAGACACAAATTAAACAGAAATAAAGATGCAGAAAGGAAAGAACACACCGCATTTTATACTGGTTCGGATTGCTCCTACGTCTTGTCCTGCACAACTCTGGATTGCGCAACGTTTTATTACTATATCAATATCCAATTACACCCCTTGATTTCACAGCTACAAGGTTAACACTGCTCCGTTCTGTAATATCTCGGATTTTTGACTACTTTTGTATTACAATTTGTTTTGGATTTTATTTTAATAATTGATTTACTATGAGTAATAGATATTGAGAAATTCCCATTTTAATGATTTAAAATATATCAACCAGTGTATATATGTGTATAAAACTAAGAAAAAAATATTTGTTAACTTTTTTTGTAATTTATTTTAAACTTGTGTAAATATAGATAATATTATTGAATATTATCGAAATTTTGAATGATAATTATTTAAAAAATCTTTTGTGTATGTTTTACTTGTTACATGCAAATGTATACAAGTAAATAAGATTTTAACATTTTGTTGTATTTAAAATTTGGTTTAAATTCATGAAAAATATGATATTGTTTTTTTATTTGAATAACAAATAAGAATAATTATTTACATATGATTTGCTATTTAAAACGTAAGAATACATAGCTATTTTATAAACTAGCTTACTTGAAAACTAAGTGTGCTTTCTAAAAATCTGCAGTATATAGATAGTACAATTCATGTACTTAAAAATGTGCTGGTCGTGACTATTCATCAGATAGAAAAGCAACAGCTAAATGCCTAAGGCTGGTGAAACAAATCAACTAATACTTGAGCAAACCTATCACAAGCATTAGCAACTAAGCACTAGACCAAGCCTAGTCTATGTTTGTGTTCATAAACATGTACACTGACAAGCTAGAAAAGAAAACACGGTCCTCTTTCCAAATCAAAACATATTGCTTTGTACATGAATGTACATACGAATGGCTATTTAAAACTATAAGGGAACATCACAAATGAATGTGATAATGTTGTGAAAAGAAGTCTGAGCTTTCTCGAAGCTCAAGTGGCATGACTATAGATAAATATGCACAAGTTTGTATTGGGTAAACCTTACCACATAAAACCTCTGAAATCAAATCAGCAGCTGATATATATATATATATATATATATATATATATATATATATATATATATATATATATATATATATATATATATATATATACACACACACATGACCTAGCACTTGCTATTATATAGTATCAACAGCCTAAGACCATTGCTTCTCCAATCAATCAAGTTTCTAACAGCCTATACATAGGACTGTACAAGATTTTGTAGACTGAAAACATTGCTTAAGAACTAAGTATCTATTTTCAAATCAAATCCATACATGTTTGCACAGCTACAAAATGTAGAAAGATTCTTGCACAGCTAAACATCTAGGCAAGCCCACACTTGTTATCACATCCTTTTCAAGCTGAAAGGAAATAGCTTTTACATCCATCAAAATTTTACATGTGCTCGAGAACCAACATAGCTTTTAAATTGATTCACACATGTGCATGGTGTACTTTAGTTTACCTGGCCATATAAACCTAAGCACAGGAGTAATGAGCTATTATCACTTTCCAGATCAAAGAGGATGCAGCTACAACATACCCTCTGCCGCTATATATATATGTCTAAATCACCTATTAAATGCACAAATTAGTCTAAGATTAAATGTCACCTATAAATAGAAGCACAACGCACAAGTACTTCACCAAACATTCGACCAAATTCAGTTGCAAATGGTAGCAACTCTGGGCAGAAAACCGTAGCAAAGCAAGGTGAAACCCTGAAGCACGAAAACAGAGAAGCAGTGAACTAAAGGGTGAGTAAACTACCCTGTTTCCCCAATTTATTCAGTGAGTAAACCCCCTCTTTCCATTGAAATTTCTATTGCTAATTTAGATTTAGATGTATGATGGTGCAAGCCATATGTTTATATATACATATGTGTGAATGCTACTTAGTGTGTGGGTGTATAGGACTGTGGGATTTGGTTTAGTGAATCTTCACACTAACTGAAATGAAATAAATATGTGTAACTAGCAATGACAAACTATGAAAACACATGTGAGTAAACTCCACCTTATCCCAATAAACTATTACTGATTTAGAGTATGATATACATATATGTGTTTGAATGGATGGTATGTATCTAAATGGATCTATTAATTCATGTCAACCTGGACTAAAAACAATGAAAAAAGAATAAAGGAAAGGATTTTTCTTGCCAAACCACCGTGTGCTGTATCCATATGAATCTGGGATATTGAAGCTCCTGTTTGATCCAAATGAACCCCTGAAGCCACGTCTGGGAAAGAAACATGGCAAGGGCGCTGTTGCGAACTGTTGAGCCTAGTTAAGTTTGAAAAAAAATTATAAACTACAGCCAAGAACCGAACTCAGTTCACTATAATGGCGCAACGAGCCTTTTCCATCACACCATTACTCAACTTGATATTCTGTTGACCCCTTGCGTATTAATTCAATTATTTATAGAAGTAACTGGACAGTTCTGTTGGTCTTAAATTAAGTTAATTCAATCATAGTAGCGCATGAACTAAGAGATGATTATGGGAATTAGAGAAGATCATATATATTACATGCAAAAACACATGACTTGAAAAAGGAAAGGATAGACGAACAAGACGCTGGCACCAGGAAGCAGCAAAAACGTGACAATTGAAGGAACGAGTGGAAAATGGAGGTGGAAGATTCTAATGAGTTTGGCAAAGAAGAGTGATCAGCAGTATCATCATATATATAAAAAAAACAAATTTGGTTAAACATCGAATAATAACGTGGTTGATCAAAGTCCATGCATGGATGTCGACTTCGTGGCGGTGAAGTCTGGAGATGAACGGTCGTAAGGGAAGACAACACGTGGCATTTCTTGGATCGAGGTAAATCCATGAACTGGGTTTGCACTGTCACATTTTGATATCGGGAGGAAGAGAAAGTTTCGACGTTGTCAAGGAGTTCAGACTTGTGTTCGTGGTTTGTATGTATGGTAGCAGAGGCGCGACGGTCCGAGGGACGTTGGTGCAGGTGTATGGCATATTAGTCCTACATTGAAAAGGGAGGAGATAAACTGGAAGGCAAAAAGAGAGAGTGGAAGTTGGCGTGACATGTTGGGTCTGGAGATGCATGTGGATGTACTCATGATGGGGCGTTGGATCTGAACCTTAGGCGTGGTCGTGTTAAGGAAAAAAAAATCAAACAAACAAAACATAAAGAAAGAACAGGAAGAAAAAAATAGAGAGTAGAAAAAAATGGGAAGGATGGGGAAAGAATATAGGTGGCATGAGATCTTGAGTTGCCTGGGATAGGAGACATGCGATTGTGTTCATGCATGGGGTCAGACATGAAGATGGGATAGTGGCGGAGGCAAGGTGGCCATAGGAGGTGCGATACAAGTACACGGTGCACGTGTGCTTGGTAATGGCAACATTGTATGATAATAAAACGCAAGAGGAAGCAACATGGAATAGGAGTATAGAAAGAAAGGGGATGAATGACCAAAATAAATAAAGGGTGCACACATATTTTTGTTTGTATGGAAAGATATGGACTTTGGGCATTGGCCCATGTTTAAAAGGAAAGTAAAATATAAATGAAATATACATTATAACAGGAAAAATATAGAGAAGAAAACATGGAAGGTTGGTCTTGGGCACTTATCTTGCCTAGGACGATGAACTGGAAAGTATTGTGTGCCAGGTTGGTTGACTTGTGGGCCTGGGCTTAGCCCATTAAAATAAAAAAATACCAATAAAAAAATGTGTTAAATTCTAATTTAAGTTATATAATACATAAGATAGATTAAGAATTTATGTTTGAATGGACTTATGTTCATGTGGGAGTAGTCGGTCGATAGTATATGTAAGTAACTTGAGATAATTATCGGGTTCGAAATTAAATTGATTCATTAGAAATGATTTCCATACTAAATACCATTTAGGATTTATCGAAGGTGAATTTAGTCATGAAATAAATTAACGTGTAAACTATTAATCTGTAATAATCTATAAAGTCAGTAAATTGGATGTTTAATTAATTAATTAATTTATTAACTTGTGTTCAAATACGTTAACCATAATAATTATTATTTTGACACCCATTAGTGGGAATAAACACCGTTCCACTATAGACTGTATTGACTGAATTGTTTGGACACCCTGTTAGCAAAAATAAACACCGTTCTTCTATTATATCAGTTTGACATATTTTATCATTTTGTTGAGATATTATATTATCAGTTGATAATATTTAATTGTATTTATTGTTTGTTTGTGCAACTTGGGTTAACGACATGAATGTCGTCTGTTATTAGAACTGTACATATACCGTTGGAACTGCTAAGCCGTTTTCTGTAAAGTAACTCAGAAAAATACTTGAGTTTTGGTAGTTGGATTTAATTTTAAGAAGAAATTAAATAGATTATTTTAAATTAATTATATTATTTATTTATAAAGGAAAGATTAATTGTAATCGGGTTAAACTACCTGTTTGTCTGAAACGGATGGTGAGAAGTTATAATTAGTTTTTAATTAATAATTTTTGGTAGGATAATGGTGTAACTAAATTGCAGTTTACATTTGGATAAATTATCCAAAATGATATGTTTTAAACTTAATTAACCTCTTAATTAAGTAAGTGAAGAAGATAATTTAGTTACAGAGAAATAGGAAATCAAGTCGATTATTTTGTTTAAGTTTCCCGATTTAATATTTAGTTAATGAAGTTAACATTGGAAATGGAAATGGTTCGAAACCATAAAGTTGTTTGAACTGATTTAAGATTTGGAATCAAATTGGATTTACAAATTTTGTTTTGTCGAATATTTTGAATATCGAACTTCTACGAATCTTAACGATAAGAATGATTTCGATTCAAGGTCTAAGAGGTAATTAAAATACCCCAACTTGACCGATTTCACCATTATCCGATAATTCATATTAGTTTGTGTTCAGGATAAGTGTTAGAGTTAAATATCATTTAAGCTCTAAAACAGATGTTCGGAAGTGAGATTATCACATAAGAGTGATAATAAGAGTTTTGTTAATAATTATGCTTTCAAGTTAATTTGTTCATACAAAGCTAACATTTTGGTTTAAATAATCAAATATTTAAATAAAGCTTAGCAAATCCAACGGAGTTAAATATATTTCTTTTATTTTTGACAGTTAAATCACCGACTATCAAGTCTAGACCATTTCGTTATCATCTTCGAAGAGAACGGAATCTAAATTCCACTTCGATTTGATATATACATTGTAAATCATAAATTATAGAAGACCATTGAACACGGAGCTATGCAAGGGCTATTTTGTCAATCCTAGGTAGAAATTGCCTAAGATGGATTTACAGGATAGTGCTTTCGGTTTGTCCCGTCCCAGGACAACTTGTATGGACGAGTGTCTGACAGAGTATGCCTAATAAATTGCGTAAGTTGATTTCTTCAAACGTGTTTACGTTTAGTGGTGGAGAAATTCGTTTCTCTTAGCTATATACCCGAGATATTTTTAGGGAAATCAATTTGTGATTTGGCAGGTTTGACGATGTGGCATTCTAAGTGAATGAAGACGTGTTATATCCAAGGGTAAGTTCAGCCTCAAGCCTCACAAACGGAAAATGACAAAAATCGGGCAGGCAGCATAACTATATGGGTCGCTTCCATTAGGGTGTATTGTCACCTATCTAGCGAAATTCCATTTTCTTCTTTATTCTATTTGATGCTGTCCCTTTCGGGAAACGGTGGGTAGCTCCCAACCGTTGGTGACAATATATTCGATACACTCAAGCGAAATGAATGGTCGGTCATGTGTGGGCCGGGTTGTAAGACGTTCTTGTTAAACCCAGTGTATTTGCCTCTAGAGATACACTATCGGCAGGTGGATCCATACCCTGTCATATTCGGAATCCAATCTCCAATAAGCGCCCGTGGTTTTGATTGTATACTTTATAGGTAGAGCGTGAGCTGCAAGCATTCTGCTAGATTGCTATTTATTTGTATTTAGGCATTATTATAGTATCAGGAAAAAATATTGATTTCAAAATATTTTGGGTTATCGTAAGGTAATAACCATCCGTTTTTATGTGTGGGTCGGTCTTACGATTATCTTTTCTTTCAAAAGATTTTTGAAAGTAAAAATCAAACTATTTTTAGTCGTTTACTCACACCAGTCCTGTGACTAACCCAGAGTTTATTTTTCCTTGTTTCCTTAAACTCTTGGGTGCCTAAATTTGTATGGGCAGTCCAATAGTTCAGGATTTTACAGATTTTCTGAAGGAGCTTGGAGCAGGAGGCTTCAGCGTTAGACATATAAAATTTATTCCACTGTGTTGTGTGTGAAATGTACTCTAATGATGTATATAAGTCCAAATACTGTTGTATTTCAAAAGTGATTATTTATATATTATATTTTATTCCTCTGCGATTGTAAGATTCTGCGTTGTTGTTTAGCTCGATCTTCTATCTATTTTCTTCTATTCTAATTTTATATCTTTTCTATTTCTCATCCTCTAACTTCTTTCTATTAATAATTCATATTTTTGTGCACTTTGGGTTGGACGTGAGTTGTATTCAGTCAGCTCAAACGGTATGAATTTCCGGGTCGTTACACGCTCCTTGATTTTACGGTAACAAGGAAAACATCGATTCTATTCCTTGATTTCACGGCTACAAGGAAAACACCAATTCCATTCCTTGATTTCACAGCTATAAGAAAAACATTGAATCCCAAATACTTCCCAAATAATTACAATATCCCTATAACTCTTCAATAGCACTTGATTCAGAGAGTAATAAGTAAAGAGTGTAGAGAGAAGAAGATTAGTGAAAACAAAATTGAATTCGGAAGAGTATAGGTGTAGGAATCGTAAAAATGATAAGAAATAATGGTGTAATAAAAGAGAGTAAATGTGGAGAAGAAAGAGTTATTAAAAATTCGAAATCAAGCCCTTTTTATAGCGTGTGAAAGGTTGCAACACTCTAGAACCGTCACAAATAGTGAAAAGACACTTCCTTTCAAGTTTGAAAAATGAAAGTTATATGTCGACATGATGTTTTCTATATGTCGACATATACTTAGTACAAAATTAATTTTTGAGCATTTTTCAAGTGTTTTGATATAAATATAATTCTGGAAATTCTTGAATTAAAATATAGTTTATAAATTAATATTATAAAGTAGGAAATCATATGAAAACATAAATATAAACTATATAAACATATTTATGAAATTATAAAGTTTAATACTATATAAATAAAAAATATAAAAATATAAATATATAAAACTTATACAACTTGAGTTTTAAAACAAAAGTAAAGTAAGAAAGAAAAAAAGAAAAGGTAGAAAATAAAATAGAGAGGATTAAGATAGAATTTGAAATTTGAAAACAGAATTTGAATTTAAACCTGGAGTGCTATTTAGAGTCTTACATAATCTAGACTCTATAACTATATTTATCTTGAACTTTTGAAATCTTGAATACTCATGAGCCTTGAAACATCTCTGAATTCTGCATCTCTAACATCTTTAAACAGTACAGTCTTTGGTAATATTTCCTGTACATAAATCCTGCATATGTGTGTATGTGTGTGTATTCTAGACAAAATTATTAGTATATATTTTGTAATCAGATAATATTGAAATAAGGTTGTTGTTATCAAAACTCCATTCTCCAAAAATCTCCTCCTTTTTGATGATGACAACCTTAGTTTATAAAATATCATACCTGTATATACCTGTTGATGATGATCCTTTTAATACTCCCCCTATCTATATGAATCCTATTAACTATGTCTATATATTTTATACTTTCTCCCCCTTGGCATTATCAAAAAGAAATTCTAAACCTACTCCCCCTAAATCCTATAGTTATCTAACTAACTCTTATACTAAAGTAAAGTACTCCCTCTTAATTCTAAGTATATGTCTATATAATGTCCTAATTTTGTATATAACTTCCCCTAAATCTACAATTCTTCCAAAATTTATAATTATCTATAAATTTCTATAACTCCTCCTAAATCTATGACTATATTAGTCTAATAAGCTAAATAGAAGGATAATAAACTAAGAAAACCAATAAATTTAAACAAGCAAATCAAACAAGCAATCTAAACAATTAAATCAAACAAAGCATTTTGAACCTTCAACTAATCCTTAGAAACTCTGAAACTCTCCCTTAATCTAATACAAGACTAAACCTATCCTAAACTCTAATTCTCTTAAAAGTATAATAAGACCTTAATATAGACTAAGAAATAACTCTGATAAGATTTTCTTAAAATTATGATATAAGCAAAGCAATTTAATCCAAACAATCATTCAATTTAAGTTTTGTTGTCACGAAACATCAATTCGAACATTAAACAAAGCATTTCCTATTGAAACGACCAAACTTCCCTGTAAAGCAAAGCCCGGATTGAGTTGAGAATACGACAAATCAGAGTACAAACAGAAGAACATTTCATTGCTTATACAACAATTTATACCAGCATGCAAGAATATACAGAGTATGAACAAATAAAATACATTTGATAGATATCAGAGATTTAAATTATATAACATAGAAGCGGAAAAATAATACATAACACAACTGAAACAGATACACGGATACAGAGCTTTCTGAATATATCTCCAGTTGTAAACCAGGATCCTGTAAGAATAAATCTGCAAAACCAAAACAACTAGCTGCTCGTGTGGAAAATAGGGGCACCCATAGTTTAGGTTAAAACAGTAAGCTCTAGGTCAGTCATGTGACTGGTGTGAGAACTAAAACAGTTATTTAAAACTTTACTTTATAAATAAGTTAAATCAAGGGACCACGCCGTATAACACGGAACAGGTTTCCTCTTGAGACTACCAGTGCATAAACAGTTATAAACAACACAATGCTTTTTGAAAAATGAAGCTATTATAAGACTCCGGTCCCATCACACAATGCAACACAAGCCGGAGGATAGAGTTTTCCCTTATAATAGCCAAACATGCTTGGTATGTTTAAAACAAATCGTTTGATACTATTATAAGTGCATAGTGTATAAAACAATTCCAAATATAAATGTATCAATCATAGGCGGCATGGGTACCATCTATCAAGTGCCATGCTAGGCTCTATAATCAAAACCGAAATGTCACATATTGGAAGTTGGATTTCCGTCTGTGAACCAAGGCAAGGGATCGTCCCTACCGTTTCGAGACACTCTAGCCAATTTCTCAGGACTACACACTCTGGGCAACCGTAGGTAACATGCAGGGTCGGTCCACACTAATTGCATGGTGGATTCATAATTCCTGAACATGCGTTTCCCCGCCATATGGGGCGTAACTGAGCCCGATGACTCAACATCCATTGGCTCCATAGTAACCGATATATCCGAGGTGCCTCGCTTTGCATCATCCACATAAGTAAAAATGTATGGGCTCCATACCATGACACCACTCCTAACTAGAAGGAAACACAGTGCCCTTCCTGCCGTCCTCTCCTGTTTCTGGTTCATACCAGGGTGTGAGGCTCGCGAATTAACGCTATACACAAAGCTATGCTATGTTAAACCCGTGCTTTGATCAACAACCACAAGACTCTTCTTTTCAACAGAAGCCTTGATCATTTGCATCTCAGCATGCCACACTGGCAATTCACGTCATGCGACTGATGCCTATCGATATATAACATATGAGCTCGTACGTCTCAGAGAAGGGTGTTAAGCAAAAGAATAAATTCTTCACCACCAAACAAATATATATTTAATAGAGATCAATCAACACAGAATAAAATTTAATGTTAGACACACATCCATTTACAAGTTCTTTCTGGGCCTGAACGAAATTGGAGGCACCTTATTCCTCGTCCCATATGTTTAATACAGGAGAGAGGTCCTTGGATATCCGGTCGATCTCCAAGTACGTCTGGACGATCACCACTTATTATCTTGTCTTGGGTGTACAGCACAATCAATACATCAGTAATCATCCAAACGATGTGAAGACCTCCGGTCTTCATCCACTGTCTTCATCGTCAACATATCGTCGAATCAGTTATTCAGAATGGGTATAAACCCGGCCTTTCCAAGTAACTCGCATATATAATAAACAAGTGCTATAAAAACACAACATACATCTCATTCCAATCCAGAATATCCTTTTATTCCAATAATCTTATACTTTGGGAAAGTTCCCATTAATTTTATCAAAGATAAATTCTTTTAAATTTATTGTTTAATCTTCCTTTGGATATCAATTCTAAATCAAATTAAGGTTTATTAACTAGTCGGGATAAGTAAACCTTACCGAAGTAATCATTTATTATATTTCCCAATCCCAACCTATTCATCCTATGGAGAAAAACTGTTAATACCCCATATCTAACACCATGGTGTTATCGGTAAAATTATTTACCATTTCACGTTCAAATCTAATTGAAGAATTAACTATCGCTTGGAGCAAAACTGGTGATACTCCATTCTCAATCACTTCATGAATTCGATAAATTTAGTTATCTCATTCACATTCCAATCTAATTAAAGATTCATTAAAACTATAATTCAGTTTTAATCTTCCCAAAAATCAATATTAATGATTATTTAACTTTGGAAACACAAACATGTCGCATCAACAATCTACACCGTACTATTGATTTTTGCCGGTATATAACCTCTAAGCTCGTACATCTTAGAGAAGGGTGTTAAGCAAGAGAATAAATTCTCCACCACCAAACAGATATATATTTAGCAGTGATCAACCATACAGTTCGAAATACAATGTTAGACATGTAATCCTGTCTTTAACTGGGTTAAAGAACTAATGTCATTTAAAACACAGTCCACGATAAACCCAAATCACATTCCATTAATTATGGAATCTTCGCGGAGAAACAAATCAATATATAATCGATATCAATTTCCATATTCGACCAATAATATAAATGGAATAATGACAAAGCCTTTTAAATTCCATATATATTAACAGTCTTCCTCCACAGAAGCTCTATTCGATTATTACCAAATCGAATTCCATTCAATTCCAATTCAATATATTAAATTAGAAAACTTTACTTTGGAAATTTTTCATTAAATATTAATAAAAAGATTTATAAATTCCAAATCACATTTCACTGTAAATCGGGTTAAAGAACGAATATCGTTAAAAACACAGTTCACAATAGACCTAATTCACATCCCATTTTATTCCAATTAAATGTTAATTAACTGGAAACTCTAGTAATCTTAATTAAAAGATTTATTCTTTTCTCAACTGGGTTTAAGAACAGTGTTAATGAAATCCAATTCAATATTAAATACAAGACTCTGAATAGAAATTATATTGGCTTATATTCAATATCAAATTCTAAAATCAACAAATATCGTATTGGGAATAACGATATATATATCTTCCAAATTCCTCCACAATATCCGTATAATCACGGAATCCAATATCGAAATATTCCGATGATAATTTCGATTCAAATCCATTCCAATTCATATATTGGAAATTCTGGTTATTTTTAAAACCATTTCAAATCCAATTTATTTATTTAAAAATATCTGATTTATAATTCTAGTTCATAGCTAGTTCATTTTTATAAAAATATATTTTTATCTTCTCAAATATGAAATTTTTCATTCTAATTCTTTCCAAATCATTTATTATAATTTTACACAAATTATTGATATTTTCAGTAATTTTATCAAGGCCCGTACAGTCGATTTCCAAAAACGGTCATCGAATTGCACTTACAGCAACCTTTTCCAAATTTGATTGGAACATAATTCAAAATCCAACCGTTAGAGTTCAAATCTATTATATTCGTTGGAAAGAACTTTTCGATATGAACCCAACGGTTCCGGTTTTAGGAGAATCCAATGGTCTGATATTCCGTAATATCAATTCAAGGTCAATGGTCGGAATTCGCGAACGGTCGCTGCGCGGCGCGTTCTATTCAGGCCATTATATATATAATATATATATTATACATATTTCATCGATTTTTATTTGAAACGTATTTTATAAATTCGTTTTAAAATGATTCTAACTTCATTTTTCAATTTTAAATCAAAATTGTATCTTCCTTATCATTATAATAGATAAATGATAATATTTTCAAAATACCAGATTTTGAAATCACTTCCTTTTCGATATTCATTATCAAAATGAATAAAATTGATATAAATATCGTTCACGTCAAAATGACGTTAATCTAATCAACACAACTTCATATATTTCAATATTTTCGTGTCCATCCCAAATCAGACATCAAAATCACATTTTAATCCTTTACCGAATATTATTTTAAAATATTATTTATTTTAAATTATTCGTTTTTTTTAATATTCTTTATTTTAAAATATTTCCTTATTACTGAATCGGAATCAGACCCAATCAATTACCATATGATTTTATATATCAACTATAATAAACAATCAACCATCAGCCAGAGTGCACTACACAACTACATAAGCATTAAATATAAATAATTAACGCTTACAACAGTCTGTCAACCCATCGATTAACATACAAATAAATATTGAGATTAGTGTATGTCCAATATCATCCCAATACCTGTGTGGGGTTTCAGTCAACAAACACAAATTTTATTTGTGCAGTTGGGCGATGTGTAAAATATATCGTCCCAATCAGTATCAGATAAATGAGTGTACATAAACAAATCGTCCGATTTGTTTATGAATATATATTTCAACACATGACTATTTTATATAGTTCACATATATGTTAAAAATAACATTTTTAACGAATGATCATTTATTTTAACACATGGTCATTTTTATACAGTTCATTAGATTGATAAAAATAATATTTTTAAATAATAAAAATATATTTCAACATATTGTAATTTTATACAGTTCATTAACATGATAAAAATAATATTTTTCACTAATAAAAATATATTTCAACATATGGTTATTTTATACAGTTCATTAAGAAGATAAAAATAATATTTTTAACTAATAAAATATATTTCAACATATGGTTATTTTATAAAGTTCATTAACATGATAAAAATAATATTTTTAACTAATAAATATATATTTCAACATATGGTTACTTTATACAGTTCATTAACATGATAAAAATAATATTTTTAACTAATAAAAATATATTTCAACAAATGGTTGTTTTATACAGTTCATTAACATGATAAAAATAATATTTTTAACTAATAAAAATATATTTCAACATATGGTTATTTTATACAGTTCATTAACATGATAATAATAATATTTTTATTATTCAAATTTATTATTTATTACATGAATATTTTATTCAGTTCATACAATAAATAAACACAATACACTCCGTTCAATCCAAACAAAATATCATGGTTTGTACAATCAATGGTGTCGGGTGCTGCTAAGCATTGTCTGCATCCTAGTATATATTTTACTGGAAAATTAATAGAGTGAGAGGGAGTTCTCACATTGGTTTCCACTTCGTCAGTTTTATTTCTGAATTTCTGAAAAGTTTGAATTTGCCCGAAATTCTAACGTTCTCCAAATTGGACTGGTTAATTTTGTTGCAAAGTTCTCGACTCCACGATCGCAACGCAATTTGAATCGTTCATTTTGGACCTTGTACGAAGAAGTTATGGGGTTACAAACATTTGCTTTCAATTTATAAATTGTAAATAATTATTAATTTAAATAATCAACCCTTCTTCCTCGTTCTATTTTCTGGGCCGACATTACTTCCTTGAGCTCGATACTAGGGTTTTAGTTTGCATGCCACACGAGGCCCTGACCCATGATCTGAAGACGCCCTGACCACCGCCAACACGAGCGCCGCCTTCACCACCAACTGCGGCAAGCTCGAACTGACAGCGGCGTCGGAATCTGGATGGAAACGGTGACCCTTTGGGCACAAATTCTGGCGAGCTCAGGCCTCCATCAACGATCATCTTCATATGGATATAAAGAGCACACGGAGCTCTTTGATTTTGCTTCATGGAGTTTTTGAAATTATTGTGAGGATCGATCGGAAATTGGAGGAACATGTTGGGACGATTTCGATCGTAAAAAAATCGCTGGCTGCGTGTTATATTAATTAGGGTTTTTCTGATTTTCGATTGGCCGGTATTTATAGAAAATATATTTTTATTTTATTAAATTCCAAAAATACCAGTTTACTGTGGCAAACTCCAAATTAAACTCAATGACTGTCGCCCCCAGCTAAATACCCCCGTTCCGGACATAATGGGATATGTTTCGTAAGCCCATTTGACTGTTTCGATCAGTTTTTATCAAAATTAAAATATAAATCAATGTATATTGAATTTGAACATACATTTTAATTTACTAGAGCCACATCTGGACTCCAAAAATTCCTGAAAAATAAATCTAGCTATGTTTTGGCGATATGGTCCTACCAAAACTAATTTCGTCGAATTGGAGACCGTTTGAAAAACGGTCATTTTCCAGTCGATAAAATTCAAACTGAATTGACCAAACACGTTTAAATTCACCATGCTCACATATTGATTCCAAAAATTATGAAAATTGGAATCCCGTAATAATTTGACATTCCGAATCCAACAAAAGTGGTCTCATCGAAAACGGATGTCGTTTGCAAAATCGCTATTTTTAAGGGCTATTTATTATATAAAATTCCATAGGGACTATTCTGAATTTTCAACTGGCCATAACTTTTTATTCCCGTTATGAAATCTGGAGTTTTCATATTCGTTGGAAAGATATTTTCAAACAGATTCAAATATTTCTGGTTTTACTAAAATCCTGTTTATTTTGAATCCTGTACATTCATTTGAAATTTGAAATCGAATTTTCAAACTACCGCGCCATTTTCAATTCCTTTTATAATTAAAATAAATATTTATATTGTAACTTCGACTTAAACAAATATATACGTTTTAATTCTATTCAAGATAAATTTCTAGTCGTTATTATTTAAAATAAATTATTTTAAATATTCGAAATTCATTAAAATTGCCAAAATAAAATTTTTAAATTGGTTCTGATTTTCCGGGTTGTTACAATCTCTCCCACTTAAATATTTTCATCCTCGAAAAGGAACGGAGGTAAAAGTTGTTTAACTAATCAAGTCGACTTTCAGTTTGGCTTTCATTTTTCAAATTTTCAGTTTTGAAGAATTTTATAATTCTTCAAAAATTTGGCCAACACCCTAAATTTTTGAAAAATTTCGCCATAACCTCCTCTTTACGGGGAGACATTTGAAACCTCAACTAGCGACGCAGGGCCCTCACCAATCCAAAAGAAAAAGAAAAAGCCAATCGGCTCATAAAATCATCCAAACCCAATAAATTAGTAAACATGTACTTATTTGTCAGGCATACAATTTTATTCCTCTTCTTAGCCTCCTTGTTATGACATGTTCAATGTATATACATGTATAGGCATGCAATTGCATTCAATTTTCAAGTCAGTTCAATATTTGATTCAATTTGGCTTAATGGTTCAAAATTTTAATTAATCAAACCAATAATCAAACAACACAATCAGCAAACAATTAGTTGATTATCGTTTCAAACACATAACTTTTATATATATACTAAAAATCATGTTTTTAATGTGAGTTCACAACAATAGATTCTGTCTATGTTTTGGTTCTCACACCAGTCAATTGGAATCATATAGATATCCCACTTTCGAAACTCGAACATAAATGTTGATGATGCGATCGCTATCATCATAACCATGCTCGGGCGACTAGAGTGTGATTCTATATCTATCCAGTATATTTGAGGCTTCATATACATGTTTGCAAGCCGTATATGCAAAATCTCCATATACTAGATTGTCCAAATCAATTTAAAATAAATATTCAAATACGTTGAATAAGGTTTGAATTTTCAAAACAATATTTGTTTTTAATTTTTATTTTAAAACAACACTCTTCACACTTGTTCTGGGATACTACTATAACTATCTCTAACGAGTCATTCTCATTGGATATTACTAATCCAAGCGCTGATGAATTCTTTCGTTTGGTTCTAATATGCCTTGTTCTCGAGCTCTGTAAAACCAAAGCTCTGATACCAAAATAAAACGACCCAAACTTACCTGTAAAAAGCTCGGATTGAGTTGAGAACACGACAAATCGGTGTATAGACAGAGGAACATTTCATTGCTTATTACAACAATTTACATCAGAGTAAAAGAATATACAAAGTATGAATAAATAAAATACATTTGATAAATATCAGAGATTTAAATTACATAACATAGCAGCGAAAAAATAATACATAACACAACTGAAATAGATACACAGATATAGAGCTTTCCGAATATATCTCCAGTTGTAAACCAGGATCCTATAAGAATAAATCTGCAAAACCAAAGCTACTAGCTGCCTGTGTGGAAAATAGGGGCACCCAGATTTTAGGTTAAAACAATAAACTCCCGGTCAGTCATGTGACTAGTGTGAGAACTAAAATAGTTATTTAAAACTTTACTTTATAAATAAGGTAAATCAAGGGACCACGCTGTATAACACGGAACGGGACCCGAGACTATCAGTGAATAAATAGTTATAAACAACGCAATGCTTTTTGAAAAATGAAGCTATTATAAGACTCAGGTCCCATCACACAATGCAACGCAGGCCGGAGGATAGAGTTTTCCCTTATAATAGCCAAACATGCTTGGTACATTTAAAACAAATCATTTGATACTATTATAAGTGCATAGTGTATAAAATAATTTCAAATATAAATGTATCAATCATAGGCGGCATGGGTACCATCTATAATGTCGCCATACTAGGCTCTATAATCAAAACCGAAATGTCACATATTGGAAGTTGGATTTCCATCTATGAACCAAGGCAAGGGATCGTCCCTACCGCTTTGAGACACTCTAGCCAATGTCTCTGGACTACACACTCTGGGCAACCCTAGATAACATGCAGGGCCGATCCACAATAAGTGCATGGTGAATTCATAGTTCCTGAATATGTGTTTCCCCGCCCTATGGGGCGTAACTGAGCCGGATGACTCAATATTCATCGGCTCCGTAGTAACCGATATATCCAGGGCGCCTCGCTTTCCGTCATCCACATAAGTAAAAATGTCTGAGCTCCATACTATGACACCACTCCTAGATAGAAGGAAACGCACTGCCCTGCCTGCCGTCCTCTCCTGTTTCTGGTTCATACCGGGGTATGAGGCTCGCGAATTAATGGTATACACAAAGTAATGCTATATTAAAACCATGCTTTGATCATCAACTACAAGACTCTATTTTTCAACATAAGCCTTGGTCATTTGCATCTCAGCATGCCACACTATCAATTCACGCCATGCGACTGATGTCTATCGATATATAACCTCTGAGCTTACGTCTCAGAGAAGGGTGCTAAGCAAGAGAATAAATTCTCCACCACCAAACAGATATATATTAATAGAGATCAATCAACACAGAATTAAATTCAATGTCAGACACACATCCATTTACAAGTTCGTTCTGTGTCTGAATGAAACCGGAGGCACCTTATTCCTCGTCCCATATGTTCAATACAGGAGAGAGGTCCTCGCATATCCGGTTGATCTCCAAGTACGTCTGGATGATCACCACTTATTACCTTGTCTTGGGTGTACAGCCCAATCAAGACATCAGTAATCATCAAAATGATGTGAATACCTCCGGTCTTCAACCACCGTCTTTATCGTTGACATATCGTCAAATCAGTTATTCAGAATGGGTATAAACCCGGCCTTTCCGAATAACTCGCGTATATAATAAACAAGTTCTATTAAAACACAACATATGCCTCATTCCAATCCAGAATATTCTTTTATTCCAATATTCTTATACTTTTCCCATTAATTTTATCAAAGATAAATTCTTTTAAATTTATTCTTTAATCTTCCTTTGGATATCAATTCTAAACCAAACTAAGGTTTACTAACTAGTTGGGATTAGCAAACCTTACCGAAGTAATCATTTATAATATTTCCCAATCCCAACCTATTCATCCCATGAAGCAAAATTGGTAATACCCCATATCTAACACCACGGTGTTATCGGTAAAATTATTTACCATTTCACGTTCAAATCTAATTAAATCTTTAACTATCACTTAGAGCAAAACTGGTGATACTCCGTTCTCAATCATTTCACGAATTCGATAAAATTAATTATCTCATTCACATTCCAATCTAATTAAAGATTCGTTAAAACTCTAATTCAGTTTTAATCTTCCCAAAAATCAATATTAATGATTATTTTACTTCGGAAACACAAACATGTCGATATATAACCTCTAAGCCCATACGTTTTAAATAAGGGTGTTAAGCAAGAGAATAAATTCTTCACCACCAAACAGATATATATTTAGCAGGAATCAACCATACAGTTCGAAATACAATGTTAGATATGTAATCCTGTCTTTAACTGGGTTAAATAACTAATGTTATTTAAAACACAGTTCCCGATTAACCCAAATCACATTCCATTAATTATGGAATCTTCACGAAAAAAAATATATAATCGATATCAATTTTCGTATCCGACCCATAATATAAATGTAATAACGGAAAAGCCTTTTAAATTCCATATATATTAACAGTCTTTCTCCATAGAAGCTCATTTCTATTATTACCAAATCAAATTCTATTCAAGTCCAATTTAATATATTAAATTGGAAAACTTTACTTTGGAAAAATTTCATTAAATCTTAATAAAAAGATTTATAAGTTCCAAATCACATTTCACTATAAATCGGTTAAAGAACGAATGTCGTTAAAAACACAGTTCACAGTAAACCCAATTCACATCCCATTTTATTTCAATTAAATGTTAATTAACTGGAAACTCTAATAATCTTAATTAAAAGATTTATTCTTTTCTCAACTAGGTTTAAGAACAGTGTTAATGAAGACACCATTCACGACAAACCCAAATCCAATTCAATATTAAAAACACGACTTTGAATATAAATTATATCGGCTTATATTCAATATCAAAGTCTGAAATCAATAAATATCATATTAGGAATAACGGTATATATATATATATATATATATATATATATATATATATATATATATATATATCTTCCAAATTCCTCCACAATATCTGTATAATCACAGAATCCAATATCGAAATATTCCAATGATAATTTCGATTCAGATCCATTCCAGTTCTTATATTGAAAATTCTGGTTATTTTTAAAACCATTTCAAGTCCAATTTATTTATTTAAAAATATTGGATTTATAATTCTAGTTCATAACTAGTTCATTTCGATAAAAATATATTTTATCTTTTCAAATATGGAATTTTTCATCCCAATTCTTTCCAAATCATTTATTATGATTTTACACAAATTATTGATATTTTTAATAATTTTATCAAGGCCCGTACAGTCGATTTCCAAAAACGGTCATCGAACTGCACTTACAGCGACCTTTTCTTGTTTGGACATAATTTCAAATCCAACCGTTAGATTTCAAATCTCTTATATTCGTTGGAAACCTCTTTTCGATATGAACCTAGTGGTTCCAGTTTTAGGAGAATCCGACGGTTGGATCTCCAGTAATATCAATTCGAAGTCAATGGTCGAAATTCGCGAATGGTCGCTACGCTGCGAGTTCTATTCAGGCCATTAAATATATATTATATATATTTCATCGATTTCTATTTAAAACGTATTTTATAAATTCGTTTTAAAACGATTCTAACTTCATTTTCCAATTTTAAATCAAAATTGAATTTTCCTTATAATTATAATATATAAATGATAATATTTTCAAAATATCAGATTTTGAAATCATTTCCTTTTCGATATTCATTATAAAAATGAATAAAATCGATATAAATATCGTTCAGGTCAAAATGGCATTAATCTAATCAACATGGCTTCATATATTTCAATATTTTTGTGTCCATCCCAAATCGGCCATCAAAATCACATTTTAATCCTTTACCAAATATTATTTTAAAATATTCTTTATTTTAAAATATTCCCTTCTTCCTGAATTGGAATCAGACCCAATCAATTACCTTATAATTTTATATGGATTTCATACAACACATTTATATATCAACTATGATAAACAATCAACCATCAGCCAGAGTGCACTACACAACTGCATAAGCATTAAATAAAAAAAATTAACGCTTACAATAGTCTGTCAACCCCTCGATTAACATACAACTAAATATTGGGACCGGTGTATGTCCAATATCATCCCTATACCCGTGTGGGGTTTCAATCAACAAACGCAAATTTTATTTGTGCAGTTGGGCGATGTGTAAAATATATTGTCCCAATCAGTATCACATAAATGAGTGTACATAAACAAATCATCCGATTTGTTTATGAATATTTATTTCAACACATGACTATTTTATGTAGTTCACATATATGTTAAAAATAACATTTTTAACAACTGAACATTAATTTTAACACATGGTCATTTTTATACAATTCATTAGCATGATAAAAATTATATTTTTAACTAATAAAAATATATTTTGACATATGGTTATTTTATACAATTCATTAACCTAATAAAAATAATATTTTTAACTAATAAAAATATATTTCAACATATGGTTATTTTATATAGTTCATTAACATGATAAAGATAATATTTTTAACTAATAAAAATATATTTCAACATATGGTTATTTTATACAGTTCATTAAAATGATAAAAATAATATTTTTAACTAATAAAAATATATTTCAACATATGGTTATTTTATACAATTCATTAACATGATAAAAATAATATTTTTATTATTCAAATATATTATTTATCACATGAATATTTTATTCAGTTCATACAATCAATAAACACAATACACTCCATTCAATCCAAAAATAATAATCATGGTTTGTACAATCAATGGTGTCGGGTGCTACTAAGCACTGTCTACATCCTAGTATATATTTTACTGGAAAATAAATAGAGTGAGAAAGAGTTCTCACATTGGTTTCCACTCTGTCAGTTTTATTTCTAAATTTCTGAACAGTTTGGATTTGAATTTGCTCGAAATTCTAACGTGCTCCTAATTGGAACCAGTCAGTTTTGTTGCAAAGCTCTCGGCTCCACGATCGCAATGCAATTTGAATTGTTCAGTTTGGACCTCGTACGAAGAAGTTATGGTGTTACAAACATTTGATTTCAATTTATATATTTTCAATAATTATTAATTTAAATAATCAACCCTTCTTACTCGTTCTATTTTTTAGGCGGACGTTACTTCCTTGAGCTCGATACAAGGGTTTTAGTTTGCATGCCACACGAGGCCCTGACCCACGATCTGAAGACACCCTGACCACCGCCTACACGAGTGTCGCCTTCACCCCCAACTACGATGATCTCGAACTGACAGCGGCATCGGAATCTAGAAGGAAACGGCGGCCCTTTGGGCACAAATTCTGGCGAGCTCAGGCCTCCATCAACGATCATCTTCATATGGTTGTAATGAGCACACGTAGCTCTTTGATTTTGCTTTATGGATTTTTTGAAATTATTGCGAGGATCGATTAAAAATTGGAGGAACTGATTGGGACAATTTTGAACGTAAAAAAATCGCTGGCGGCACGTTATATTATTTAGGGTTATTTTGATTTTCGATTGGCTGGTATTTATATAAAATATATTTTTATTTTATTAAATTCCAAAAATACCAGTTTACCATGGCAAACTCCAAATTAAACCCAATGACTGTCGCTCCTAGCTAAATACCCTAATTCCAGACACAATGGGATATTTTTCGTAAGCCCATTTGACTGTTTCGATCAGTTTTTGTCAAAATTAAAATATAAATGTATATTGAATTTGAACGTACATTTTAATTTACTGGGGCCACATAGGACTCCAAAAATTCCTGAAAATAAATCTATCTATGTTTTGATGATACGGTCCTAACAAAAATAATTTCATCGAATTTAGAGACCGTTTAAAAAAGGTCATTTTCCAATCGATTAATTTTAAACTGAATTGACTAAACACGTTTAAATTCACCACACACACATATTGTGTGATAGCCCGTAACTTCCTCGGTAAGGAAGGCTTGGATTACCTTGAGAACATGACAAAATAGAACGCAGACGGAAGAACATTTCATTGTTATTACAACAATTCCATCAGATACAAGAATATACAGAGTATAAATAAATATACATTCAACAAATATCAGAGATTACAATAAATTACAAAGCAGCGGAAAATAATACAAAACACAACTGAAAGTAATACACGGATACAGAGCTTTCCGAGCATCATTCCAGCTGTAAATCAGGACCCTGTGAATATAAATCTGCAAAACCAAAACTACTAGCTGCCCTTGTGGAAAATAGGGGCACCTAGAGTTTAGGATAAAACAATAAACTCCAGGTCAGTCATGTGGCTGGTGTGAGAACTAAAACTGTTATTTAAAAATTTACTTTAAAAGAGAGTAATTCAAGGGACTACGCCGTATAACACGAAACGGGTTTCCTCCCAAGAATACTAGTGCATATAACAAAACAGCGCAATGCTCTTTGGAAAAATGAAGTTATTATGAGACCCAGGTCCCATCACACAATGCAACGCAAGCCAGAGGATAGGGTTTTCCCTTATAACAGCCAAACATGCTTGGTACGTTTTAAAACAAATCATTTGATACTATTATAAGTGTATAGTGTCAAAACAATTTCAATCATAAATATCAATCATAGACAGCATGGGTACCATATATCATGTCGCCATACTAGTTCTACAATTAAAACCGCAATATCACGTATTGGAAATTGGATTTCCGTCATGAGTCGAGGCAAGGGGAAAGCTCCTCTCTGATTCGAGACACTCTAGCAATTGCCTCAGGACCCCACAATGATCCTTGGATCTTCAGGGCCGATCCTCACCTAACTTTGGAGGATTAATTATTCCTGAGCACACGTTTCCCGGTCCTTACAGACCTATATCCGAGGCGCCTCGTATCCAACAACCACACAGGTGAAAAGTATATAAATGTCAGGGCTGGTAGGTCACTGACACCACCTTAGCTAGAAAGAAACGTCGTGCTCTCCCTGCAGTCACTATCCCGTTTTTGTCTCATACCGAGGTGTGAGGCTCGCGAATTCACGCTATACACAAAGCTACGCCACACAGGTCGTGCTTTGATCATCAACCACAAGACTTTGCTTTTCAACAGAAGCCTTGATCAATTGCCACTTACGCGTGCCACACTGGCAATTCACTCCATGCGACTGATGTCCATCGATATACAACCTCTGAGCTCGTACGTCTCAGAGAAGGGCGTTAAGCAAGAGAATAAATTCTCTACCGCCAAACAGATGTATATTTAATCGAGATCAATCAACACAGAATAAAATCCAATGTCAGACACACAATCCATTTACAAGTTCGTTCTGGGTCTGAATGAAACCGGAGGCACTTTCCTCGCATATCCGTCGATCTCCAAGTACGTCTGGACGATCACCAATTGTTTCTCTCCTCTTGGGTGTACGACCCAATCGAGATCATCAGCAATGACACAAACGATGTGAAGATTTCCGGTCTTCAACCACCGTCTTCATCTTCGACATCTCGTCGAATCGGTTATTCAGAATGGGTATAAACCCGGCCTTTCTGAATAACCCACGTATACGATAACCAAATGTTACACAAACACAACAAATGCCTCATTCCAATTCAGAATATTCTTGTAACAACCTGGATTTTTACAACATGCTAAGACAAGAATCAAGGAAGAAGTTAATTTTAAAATTTTAATCAAGGGAAACGGGCTATGCCATTGCGTTCGTCTCGGAAAAATATGCGAAATAGAGTCCGAGTTTTCGAAAATCGGAGTCCGTATGACCAAGTTATGGCCCGTCAAAGTTTCCAGAAAATTTCAAGTTCAAAAACAGTTCAAATTTGAATTCAGATTTCTAATTCAGCCAAGTAGAAGAGGCGGGAAAAATTCCCGCCACCCCCAAGTCGACTGGGGAGTCGACACACCCCAAGTGGTGTCGACTGCCCAGTCGACACCCCTGTCGACTTGGGTGGTCGGCCAGTTTGGCCTGGGTGTACCTGATTTGTTCCTCAAGACATGGTTGGAGGCTTGTGACGGATTTTAAAGGCTCAGATCTATCCTAGGGTTAATCTAAGGGCCTAAACTACTCCTAATCTCTATAAAAAGACCCCTAAGCCTACCCTAAAACCTCACAAATCACTCATGCCACGAAGTGCCGCCAAAATCTATCTTGATCATGGCCTCCATCTCCAACTCCAAGAGCTCATGCATTCAAATCGGATCCGAATCAAAGGTGCTAGCTTGCTACATCAAATCAAGGGATTGAATCAACATTACTATGCAAGTTTCATGACGATTCTTCAACAAAGGAGCCACCTTTCTTGGTCAAGACGATTCATGATCTTTCCCTAAGCCTCGCTAGGTAAGTTCTAGCTACTTGTAGATTCTAACGGTGGTTCTAATGTGACATGGAATAAAATGCGATGAAACATAAGTGTTCTAGCCTATGTGAACCTAATTTTGCCCCTTTTCTATGATCTATGACCTTGGGCTAAGTTTTAGCGACTTAATCATGCCAATCATGTTATGTTTAACCTAGTATATCTTGCAAGTTTGAATCTTTATCTATGGAATGTTAGCATGAACCTTTGTGAACCATTTGACTTGTGAAACATTGGCAAAGATTTGACTTTGGGGCTTATGCATGTAAATGAACCCAAACCCCTTATGTTATCATGCATGTTTGTGGCCAAATTCTCTTATGATAATATGCATGTTTGTGGCCAAATTCCCTTATGATAATATGCATGTTTGTGGCCAAATTCCCTTATGATAATATGCATGTTTGTGGCCAAATTCCCTTATGATACTATGCATGTTTGTGGCCAAAAACCCCTTATGATGCTATGCATATTTTGAGGCCAAACCCCTTATGATACCATGCATGTTGGTGGCCAATCCCTTTTTGACATCGTGCATGTTTTGAGGCAAATATGTAGCATAGTATCCTTACTATGTTGACTCGCTTTTACTTGAGTTGGAAACACGATTTGGGGTAGGTTAGACGTGCGTGATTATGACATGATAATTTGACATGGGATTTCATGAAAATATGACACTCATGATACACCTAAATGGGGACATGACATGTGGGGTAAACATGGGACTTGAAACTAGACACGTATGGGTTGTAAGTGTAATAAGACACTAGACCAAACATGGAAGTGGCCAACTCGAGGTTGGGTTGAGTTTGTAGCATAAATCTACCCGGACCCGCCCGGCTTAACTAGTGGCTACAAACAATAGGATCCAATGTGAGTAGTTGGTCATATAGCACTTAAAACCCGAGGTTAGACTAGGTTGTGGTGTAAATCTACCCGGACCCGCCCGGCTAAACTAGTAACCACAAAAAAGTCTAATGTGAGAGGTTGGGGTGCATTAATCTAATTAATGCCACATGAAAAGGTTAAGTAATTTTTACTAGTGACACTTAACCGATATGACACGAATGGGTAGGTTAAGTGGAACCGGACTTGATTTCTTAATGACACTTAACCATATAAGACGATTAGGGGATGTGGTTAAGTAATTTACACTTAACTAATCTGACTTGGTAATTAGATGGGGTTAAGTAACCTACACTTAACTAATCTAAACACGGTAATTAGATGGGGTTAAGTAACCTACACTTAACTAATCTAAACACGGTAATTCGATGGGGTTAAGTTAAACACTTAACCAATCTAAACTTGGTAATTCAATATGGTTAAGTAACCAATACTTAACCAACTTAACATGATAATTTAATGGGGTTAAGTAACTTATACTCAATCAATTATACATGATGATTTGATGAGGTTAAGCAACCATACTTAACCAATCTAATATGAGAACTTGATAGGGTTAAGTCACAAGACCGTTTAAATATACTTAACCATTCTAATACGATTAATGGATGGGGTTAAGTTAACCTATACTTAACCAATCCGACTCGATAATCCGATGAGGTTAAGATAATCTATGCTTAACCAATCTAACACGATAATCTGATAGGGTTAAGATAAACAAATACTTAACCAATTTGACTTGATGATTGAATAGGGTTAAGTCATGAGCTTCTTGGTATACTTAACCAACTTGTAGGGCTCGGTCTTGGACATGAATACTTAGCCAAATCTTGACATGATTCGTAGGCAGGTTAAGTCATGAACTTAAATGACAATACTTAACCCATTAGACAAAACCCTAGTTCAGGGGACTAGGTGGAAAACCGGGATTAACAAGGATAACGAGAAAGGAGACTAAGTGGTAAACCTTAGTTTAGGAAACTAAGTAATAATTCTTAGTCAAGAGATTTGGACCAGTTCACAGATAGATGAGTAACCCGATACGGTAGGTCATCGCTTAAACACACGAGGAGGAGCAAATTATCTGACTTGGATAAAGGCTCCAATGAAATGGGTGACGAAGCGGTAGCTTCGGGGGACGTGAGGATACGAGCAAATTATCCGACTTGGATAAAGGCTCCAACGAACTGGGTGACGAAGCGGTAGCTTCGGGGGACCTGAGGGTACTCTTGGTATCCCTCTGTGAGGTGGCAGATGGTCCATGAAACCTGGCCTCATAGAGGTTAAGGTCTGCGGTAGAAGAGCCAAGAGTATGCCTTGGTTGCTATGCGAGCGACCTAAAGACTGGGATGGATTAGCGTGGAGTCGACGATACTTGTTTTTGCCCTAGATAGCACGTCGCCGACTACCTACCATCTTTAGTCAATTGTGTACGAACGGAAAGGCAGAGAACTCCCAACAGACCATGTTCTTGCTATCGAGTCATGGGTGAGGTTGGACCATAGGAAAGTGGGGCTATAGTGGGGCTGGGATGTAGTTCTCATACATGATTTTTCTTGGATTGCCTTTCAGTAGTTGAGGGAGGGGTCACGTGGGACCATAGCCACGAATACAAAAACAGACCTTGATATCTGCATCAGCAGATGACTTAAAGCTCCCGACCGAGTTCCGTATTTCTCGATTTGCCCTGGCACGGAACTCGGATGGCACATTGAGATACATATGCCTCTAGACATGGAAAACGATTCACGATATATACGTGGGATAAAGGGCGTGGTTGACGGGTGGCATAATCCCTAGTGGCCCTAGGTGGCCTGAACCCAAACCGAGACACGGAAACATTCATTAGGTAGCATAATCCCTAGTGGTCCTAGGTGGCATAAATCCTAAGTGAACACGCGATAGTTCATGGTAAGAAAGCATAACCAGATCAAGGGTAGCAGTCCAAAACAACTTCAAGGATAAAATGGTACTACGTTGAGGTGGTATAGATTTACATGGGAAAGCCCGTAGGCCTACGACAAAGGACTGAACTTATACATGGAAAGAAACATACAAGTTGGGAAAACCTACATATGCTATATATTAGGTTGACATGGACCATTACATGACATTGGGCAGGGGACATTCATAGTTAACACATGACGCGAGTTGGGATATTAGTACGAGAGGTGCAGAGCAAATATACATGATAAATACCTTGGGATGTTATACATGATAGATACCTTGGGATAGTATACTGGATAGAAACCTGACGATGTGATACCTTGATTTATCTTGACACCGTAGTTTATCATGATACCTTAGTTTATCTTGCTACAGTAGTTCATCCAGTTATCTTGGTTTAGCTTATCTATCTTGTCGCCATCCTTATGTTTACTTTCAGTTTATGCATGTCATGTTACCTTTACCTTTTTTTATACTGGAAGTAGTAGGACTTACCAGTCTTTATGACTGACCCCGTTTTGTTTCGCCTCTTTGTCATCCGTCCCCCCCCCCCCGGTTTTCAGGGAGGAAATGATGTTGTTTAGTTCGGACCTCTTATGCTTGAAGGTCATCATGTATAGCTTGGTCTCCTCTTGGCTACGGCTGCTTCACCGCTTTATTTTGTGGAATAATTCATGAAAAGGTTTTATGCTTCTTTACTATTGCAAGACAGGTTTTGATGTATTCTGATGTAAAAGGCTTTAGACCTTATTTTATAAGGAAATGAAATTTGTTTTACTTCCGCTGTTTTATATATATGTTCTGTCTTGTAATATTTCTGTGCATGTTTACCTCGATAATGCTTCACCAAACCTAGTGCATTCCCTTTGTGAGTGACCCTAGTGGAGGTGGGGTGTTACATTTGGTATCAGAGCAGAAGGTTACTAGACTGGGCAAAAGTTTTTAAAACCTTCTGAAAACTATTTGAGAAACCGTTTACAAAGAAGCATTTTTCAAGAAAAGTTTTTAAAGGCTATTCCCCAAAAGCCATTAGCACTATCCTTTGTTTCCTTGATTGAATCTCTTTTCCTTTCTTTCCTCCGTCTGTAGTCACAGTAGTTTTAACTGCGACTAATCCTTGGCTAGCTACGTAAGTGTTTTCCCGTGCGATGGAGGAAGTTCTCGAGAGACCTGTTACCGAAGTTATAAGAAGGGATAATAAGAGCAAGGATAAAGGACACGAGCTTAAGAATAAGCAACTTATTGGTATGGATTAGTCCACGAAGGAAGACAAGGACAAGATCAGCGAGAAGGCAATTGTATGCTCTCACTCCTAGCGTACGTAAGAGGGATGGTATCGTTTCTGTTAAAGGTTTAGCCTTTCTTTTCTATCATCCCATCCAGACTTTGTTTTGATCATCGCATCATTTAAGTCTGCTTCGATAGTTAAGTCTCTGCACCGTAGTACTATCATGGTAGAAGATCCCACTTTTGTCCCAAAATCTGGTTGGAGATCGGTCCATTTATTCATGACTTGTTTGGAATTGAGAGTGTAAATGCCAAGTGTTGAGATTAGAAGCAATGCTTCTATTGTTGAGCTATGGATGGATTCTAGGGATAATGTAACGAACTGGGGTTTTCGACTCCGAAAATCAACATCAAACTACCGTGTTGACCCTTCAGACATCGAACATTCCAGATCATTAATAGAAAGAAGTTAGAGGGTGAGATAAGAAAGAAAGAAATATTAGAATAGAAGAAGAAGAAGAAACAACACAACCCAGAGTCTCACATCGCAGCGGAACAAAATATAATACAGAAATAATCTTTATTGAAAGCTTTAAATTACTTACAGTATCAGCGTACATCATACCATGGGACAGGTATAATAGTCTGTTCCCATATACAACACACAACGGAATAGTAGTAATATCATACGTCCGAACATCTCCAGCTCGTCTCTTCATAGCAGTCGATAACCTGAACCTGTACAACCCGGTCTAACCCGAGCATTTACAAAACACCGGGTCAGTCTGGTGAACCAGAGTGAGATAAACTCGCACAGTATAAGGGTAAATCATCCAATCATGAATTTAAAGTTCAAAATCTTTTCGAAAGAAAAGGATAATCGTAAGACCAAATCCACACATAAACACGGACGGTTTTTACCTTACGATAACCCAAACAGTTTTGAAACCAATATCTTTTCTGATATTATAATAATGTCTAAGTACAAGTAAATAACAATCTAGTGGAACGCTTGCATCTCACGCTCCACATATATAGTACACAATCAAAAACCGCGGGCGCTTATTGGAGATTGGATTCCAACTTGACAAGGTATGGGTCCACCTTCCGATAGTGTATCTCTAGAGACGAATACACTGGGTTCAACAAGAACTTCTTGCAACCCGGCCCTCACATGACCGACCACTCATTTCGCTTGAGTGTATCGAATGTATACCACCGACGGTTGGGATCAGCAACCGTCTGCCCGAAAAGGGACAGCATCGAAACATAGATTAAAGAAGCAAATAGGATTTTCTCTAGATAGGTGATCATACACCCTAATGGGAGCGACCCACATAGCCATGCTGCCTGCCCGATTTTTGTCATTTCCCGGTTGATGAGGCTTGAGGCTAGAATTTACCTTTGAACATCTGGTCGTCATTCAATTTGAATGCCACATCGTCAGATCCGTCAGATATCACTAATTGACGTCCCCAAAAATACTCTAGCTGGAAGCTAAGAGAACGGCGATTCCCCGCCAACAACTATCGCACGTTTGAAGAAATCAACGTACGTGACCCTTTGGAAATACTCTGTCAGACATCCGTCCATATAAGTCATCCAAGAACAGGATGAACCGAAGGCACTCTCCTACCGCATCCAATATAGGAATCACCCCATGGATCAGTAGCGAGAAGTCCTTGCAACCCGTTGATTCCAACCACGACAGAATCACAGCTTTCCTCTGCGTGCCAGGCAGAGAATATTAGTGGTTCTTCCGTTTATGAAAATCCACGGTCTTCAATGCTCCAACTCGATCATCTTTTGATATCTTCACGTATTTGTTGGTCGGAATGGTTTCGAATATGAATTCGATCCCGGTCTTTCCATACCAACAATCGCATTGGACAGATTTGATAGTCGGTGATTTAACTATCAAAATAAACAGTGTTTCAAACATGACACTCCAATGAGTTCACTGGTTCAGTATTCAGCATCAATTGGCCTTTTGACAAACTGATTTACTTTTGTTAAATTAAAACTTCTAACTCTTTTAATATTCAAAAATACGATATTTGAATAACTCTAATTGATTAATTAACATTCGTCTTAACCCCATTCGCTTGACTCTAGATCACAGCGATCACAATGGTTACGCCTGATTCCCTCAGGAAACATCCGACCTCCGTAGGCTATCTGCAGCCCTGCGAATTACGCTAGCAGTCGTACGAAATGGCACTCATCCCGAATAACTATGTTTGACTAACTCTATCTCGAATAACTATATTCAATTTCCCACTTAATTCTTCCTTCAAATCATCTTTTAAATTCGGAAATCCATTAGTTTTAACAAAGAAATTTATAGCACATATGTTATAACAATAGCGTTATAATTACTATTTAGATTTACAAAACAACAGCGCTATAATCGCTGTTTAGGTTTACAACCCATTTACTATAGCAAAAGCGCTACAATCGCTATATTAGATTTACAAGACATATATTATAACAACTGCGCTAAAATCGCTGTTTAGATTTTCCAAAACATATCCACTAACGTCTTTTACGATTACCAACTAATACTATCTTCAGATAACCCCGATGTTGTTCAAGTTGGGGTATTTTAATTACCTCTCAGACCTTGATCAACAACGTTCTTATCCTCCGATAAATATCAGTTGTAATCCCCAAAATCAATATTCCTATTTCCATCTCGAAGTACATTCCATTATAACTTGGGTTTAGTTATACAACCCTCTAACCCACTTCTTTAACCAGATTCATTTATTTCCAATCTTCTTCCAAATCTGTTCGATCATTCCCCACTTTTGAAATCTTTTTTTCAAATTTCCCTTTTACTTGATCTCATTTTCAAATAACGTTAATTCAACATTAACGATTCACACTTTGAAACTCATTTATATATTCTGGTTTATCTTAAACCCTTTTTAAAACCTTATCTAAATTTAAACGATATTTAACCCAAAAACACATTAATTTGATAATCAATTCAAATTCAAAATGGTCGATTTAATTCACTCAAACTTGATTATCTCGTTAGCCGATTCCAAATAAATTTTCACTTTAAATTAATTAATTAGATAATTAATTTAAATAATTTCATAAATTTCTTCTTCACAAAAACGATTACCAAAGTGTAACTATGCGACCTTATTTCTCCTCTTGTACTTACAAATCAGTCTAACATCAGCATTTGTTCTATAAGATAAATTTTTAACAAATCAAAAATCTTAAATAAATAAAATATTTATTTATTTCCCTTTTATAACTTTTATTCAAAATAATATATTCAAAAAACCAACTCCAGTTATAAAAATAAATTTTATAACTTCATCTTTTTCAGTTCACCTGACTGTGAATCAACATTCATGACACGATTGATTTTATAGGCCATACGCCGCCAAATACCCAACCAATATCACCCATTGGTTTAAACCAAACAGATGTTGAATATTAAAAATCAACAATCAACTCAAACAATACAAACAGGGCAGTTCATATATGAGAATATGAAAATAAATAATATATTTGAGGAATCCGGTTGGATCCCTCCAACCTGTTCTTCCCTGAAATCACAACGGTTTTCTCAAAACATATCATTTAGTTTCAACCAATTCACACGCAATTCAAACAATTCAACCATTTTAAACACGTTTGTAAATAAACGTGACCAACCAAGGTGAGTTACCTTTATTGGAACCAATCGTTAAAATAACGATTTGGAATTTCACTGAAATTAAACACGGTTTAATTTCATCAGTTAAATCAACAAACAAATGTATAACTAGCAAATAGTCAATTATTGGCAAGCAGAGCACACAAAATAAAAACCCAATTTATATAAAATATAAATAGGGAAACTGAGTGAGTTTAACTCACCTTGAGTTGCGTTGTTATAATAACAACTGATTTGATTAAATTAAACTCGTGTTTAATTTAATTGAGCTCTCCAGCTGCATTCTACTGCGTCCGTTTCTGTTCCAGTATGTAGATCTCATTCATACAGTCTCGGCATCGCTTGTGTTCCATTCTGATCATATACGATGGAGCTATTAATATTATAAGTTAACAGTATTTTAATTTAAAATAATTAATCCTTAATCATACTTATTATTCATTTAATTACATTTGTAACCAAACTAAGAGACCGACTCTGTTTTGTTACTTTCTGAATGCACTATTCCTTTTTCCCAATGCTTTGATTCCATCTGTATTTGATCAACGATGATTTAGTCAGATTATTTATTATTAATCGCTTATTAAGTTAATCACTTATTAAATCAATCATTTACCAATCACATTACTGATAAACTAGCCGAGCTGCTTCTATTTGTTTACTGCCGTTCAAACATGTGTTGTACATAATGGTTGGCCGGTGTGATTCTTTCTTTGATATGGTTTCTTCCCAGTTTCTTCTCGTTTTCACAAGACTCGGAACCACTTCATGAATTCATGCTGCCAACAACAACCCAATTTAGTGAATATATTATAGTATAAATGTAGTCATGACATATACTTAATTACTTTGGATTTTAGTCATGAGCAGTTACCATCCTTCCCGTATCCTTTTGTTTACAACGCTTCCGTCCCTTTTTCCTCACCAAAAGCCTGCTCCGTTTTAAATCCTCCAACCGCCTAACCAACGTTGGACAAAAATCCCATTAGAGAGCGGCAAACTGAACGCTGCACCATCTAGGTTCCATACACGTTGTCACCTCCATCCCAAAACTCCCCTTTTTTTTATTATAAAGCCCGGTCTTCACTTCTTCGAACAACAGAGCCCGTCTTCCCTTTATTTCAACTCCAGTCCACCACGTGTTGACCCACTTCACAAAACAAGCCCTACTTCAATTCTTCCATCAGCTCATCTTGAACGCAACTACACCCGCCAGCTTCTCTCCTGATTGTTACGGATTTAAACTTTTTTTTTCTCTCTCTTTCAATCGTGAAAAGAAGAAGAAGGTGGAGGCGCAGAACATATATGGTGTTGACCAGCAGTTTAGGTTTAGACGCAATGAGAAGTGTATTTATAGGGTAAGGAAACAAATATAATATTAATATCGAAACTTCGTCGCGAAGTAGTTAATAAAACCCACTACAAATGATCCCTGTCTTCTGATAAAAAAACTAATCTTAGTGTATAAAGGTATTCCGGACCCAATGGGACAAGTTTCGTCGAAATCCGACATCGTATGAAAAAATTTCCTTTATAAAACCAGAAATGAACACGCGTTTAATTTTCCCATGATCACTAGATAAATCGAATCAACTTGAAACTGCGAACATCGACAATAACTTTTCGATACGAACCCAACGGCACTAGTTTCGTCGCATTCTGAGACTGTTTGCCCGATAGGCTGTTTTTACCCTGAACCGCCCTACCCTTTTTAACGCCAATTTCTCGATCTCTAAAAATAACAAACTATATGTCTATCCTGACTCTAATCGACGATACGAACTCAACGGAACTGGTTTCGTGGCCTAATTCGATCGTCTGCTCAAGTTACGCCCAAATACTCCTTATATTGATTCGAATGCGCGCTATAGAATTTGAACGGGCGTTTTTGGCTACCGTGGCCACATACGACATCGGTTTTCCACGCCACTTACCACCGTACAATAATCTAACGATACGGTTCTAATGAAACTAATTTCGTCGAAATCTGAGTCCGTTTGCAAAACGGTTATTTTAAAGGCCTATAATTTAATAACGATTTTCCATAGCGACTATTTCAAAATTTGATTTAGCCATAACTCGCACTCTATAACACGGAATCTGGATGTTTCTCTTTCATATGAAAATTATCGTCAATACGGTTCCAACGTTTCTTGTTTCATAGGAATCCGACTTATATCGGACTCTATATGTCCAGTTGAAGTTCAAACTCGAATTTTCAAACTGCAGCGCTATATTTCAAGCTCTATTTAAAATTATATAAATATATAACATCGAATTTTGTTTAAATAGCGAATTAGATATTAATTCCATCGATATTCCAAATATAATATTTAAATTAAATAAATTAAATTACATATATTTTAGTGCCAAAAACACGGGTCGTTACATTCTTCCCCCCTTAGAATAATTTCGTCCTCGAAATTGCTAAGGTAAGAAAGAACGTTATAACTTATTAAAATTCAGATCCAATTTATTCTAAATCAAAACCCGATTTATTCCCGTGTATAAATATTTCCAAAAACATTGAAAATTTCCTAACATCTTAAATTTTCGAAAAATTTCGCCAGCACCTCCTTTGTACGGCTCAATCGGTACAACTCCAACTCGCCTTTCTAGGCCTTCTCCATTCCAAAAGAAAATAAAACAGCCAAGCGGCTTGCCAAATAGGCTCATAAATCACCAAACCCATATAAAATAAACGTGTACCTTTTTGTCGGGCATATCATCATATCCTTTCCATCTACTGCCCTGTCAGCATATAGAATTTCAATCCCAAACAAAATTCCACTTTTATCCTCAAAACCAAATCCTTCACGCATCCAATCCAAATCCCATTCTTAACTCAACTTCCATCCATCATTGATTTCAACTCTTAAATTACCAATCCAACACCATTTCAGATTCCTGTCTCCCAATTCAAAATCTAATTCAACTTGATATATTATATCCTGATTCAATTTCCAGTTAATTGGTTTCAATTCATTTCATATTTGCTTTCACAAATTTCTATCTAATTTTGTCTTTGTTCAACAATTTCCCTGGGAGTTTTTAAATAGTTCAAACCTTTCAAAAATCAAATATTCCTTTTCAGGATTCAAAACAACTTGTTTTTCTCAAAGCAATTCAAAACAAGATTTTTTTGTAGCAATCCGTCACTTAGAACTCGAAAATGAACACTGATGATGCGGCCGTCATCATCAGAATTATTTCCCAGCTATCGAAGTGAGTTCAATACTATATCATTTCAAAACTCCAATTTTAAACACTTCCATTTTAAAATCTATTTCAAAATACTAAACACAATGCTTGTGAAACAAATTTAAAATCTCCCAGGATTTTAAAATTCTCATATATTCAATCCAAGTTCATTTGCAACACCTTTCCCACATTTTTGGGAATTTTAATTCCAATTCTGATTTAGATTTCAGATTTAATTCATCTGATTCCATATTTTATATTCATATGAATTTTGATTGGTTATTTTCATAACTGTTTCACTTATAATCAACCAACACATCCAATATACTATAATACTTCCAATATATATTTTTCTTTATATCAAAAAATAATTTGGGTAAATTATTTCATTTACCCTCTTTCAAAACATACTGTGCCGGTTTATCATACTCAAGCGTTTATAAATTCCTATCGATACAGTGGATCAAACTGATCGACCAGAATCCATAAACAACTCAGCCAATAAATCTCCACAATATAAAACAATTTTTATAAAATCTACAAATACGTTCACTCGTATATATACACTCAACTCAATCTAGGGTATTGCTATCCCCATCTCTATTGAGTCACGCCACATAGCCAAGGTAATCACTTAACCTTCAGCTCTGATACCACTGTAACGAACTGGGGTTTTCGACTCCGAAAATCAACATCAAACTACCATGTTGACCCTTTAGACATCGAACATTCCAGATCATTAATAGAAAGAAGTTAGAGGGTGAGATAAGAAACAAAGAAATATTAGAATAGAAGAAGAAGAAGAAACAACACAACCCAGAGTCTCACATCGCAGCGGAACAAAATATAATACAGAAATAATCTTTATTGAAAGCTTTAAATTACTTACAGTATCAGAGTACATCATACCATGGGACAGGTATAATAGTCTGTTCCCATATACAACACACAACGGAATAGTAGTAATATCATACGTCTGAACATCTCCAGCTCGTCTCTTCATAGCAGTCGATAACCTGAACCTGTACAACCCGGTCTAACCCAAGCATTTACAAAACACCGGGTCAGTCTGGTGAACCAGAGTGAGATAAACTCGCACAGTATAAGGGTAAATCATCCAATCATGAATTTAAAGTTCAAAATCTTTTCGAAAGAAAAGGATAATCGTAAGACCAAATCCACACATAAACACGGACGGTTTTTACCTTACGATAACCCAAAACAGTTTTGAAACCAATATCTTTTCTGATATTATAATAATGTCTAAGTACAAGTAAATAACAATCTAGTGGAATGCTTGCATCTCACGCTCCACATATATAGTACACAATCAAAAACCGCGGGGGCTTATTGGAGATTGGATTCCAACTTGACAAGGTATGGGTCCACCTTCCGATAGTGTATCTCTAGAGACGAATACACTGGGTTCAACAAGAACTTCTTGCAACCCGGCCCTCACATGACCGACCACTCATTTCGCTTGAGTGTATCGAATGTATACCACCGACGGTTGGGATCAGCAACCGTCTGCCCGAAAAGGGACAGCATCGAAACATAGATTAAAGAAGCAAATAGGATTTTCTCTAGATAGGTGATCATACACCCTAATGAGAGCGACCCACATAGCCATGCTGCCTGCCCGATTTTTGTCATTTCCCGGTTGATGAGGCTTGAGGCTAGAATTTACCTTTGAACATCTGGTCGTCATTCACTTTGAATGCCACATCGTCAGATCCGTCAGATATCACTAATTGACGTCCCCAAAAATACTCTAGCTGGAAGCTAAGAGAACGGCGATTCCCCGCCAACAACTATCGCACGTTTGAAGAAATCAACGTACGTGACCCTTTGGAAATACTCTATCAGACATCCGTCCATATAAGTCATCCAGGAACAGGATGAACCGAAGGCACTCTCCTACCGCATCCAATATAGGAATCACCCCATGGATCAGTAGCGAGAAGTCCTTGCAACCCGTTGATTCCAACCACGACAGAATCACAGCTTTCCTCTGCGTGCCAAGCAGAGAATATTAGTGGTTCTTCCGTTTATGAAAATCCACGGTCTTCAATGCTCCAACTCGATCATCTTCTGATATCTTCACGTATTTGTTGGTCGGAATGGTTTCGAATATAAATTCGATCCCGGTCTTTCCATACCAACAATCGCATTGGAAAGATTTGATAATCGGTGATTTAACTATCAAAATAAACAGTGTTTCAAACATGACACTCCAATGAGTTCACTGGTTCAGTATTCAGCATCACTTGGCCTTTTGACAAACTGATTTACTTTTGTTAAATTAAAACTTCTAACTCTTTTAATATTCAAAAATACGATATTTGAATAACTCTAATTGATTAATTAAAATTCGTCTTAACCCCATTCGCTTGACTCTAGATCACAGCGATCACAATGGTTACGCCTGATTCCCTCAGGAAACATCCGACCTCCGTAGGCTATCTGCAGCCCTGCGAATTACGCTAGCAGTCGTACGAAATGGCACTCATCCCGAATAACTATGTTTGACTAACTCTATCTCGAATAACTATATTCAATTTCCCACTTAATTCTTCCTTCAAATCATCTTTTAAATTCGGAAATCCATTAGTTTTAACAAAGAAATTTATAGCACATATGTTATAACAATAGCGTTATAATTACTATTTAGATTTACAAAACAACAGCGCTATAATCGCTGTTTAGGTTTACAACCCATTTACTATAGCAAAAGCGCTACAATCGCTATATTAGATTTACAAGACATATATTATAACAACGGCGCTAAAATCGCTGTTTAGATTTTCCAAAACATATCCACTAACGTCTTTTACGATTACCAACTAATACTATCTTCAGATAACCCCGATGTTGTTCAAGTTGGGGTATTTTAATTACCTCTCAGACCTTGATCAACAACGTTCTTATCCTCCGATAAATATCAGTTGTAATCCCCAAAATCAATATTCCTATTTCCATCTCGAAGTACATTCCATTATAACTTGGGTTTAGTTATACAACCCTCTAACCCACTTCTTTAACCAGATTCATTTATTTCCAATCTTCTTCCAAATCTGTTCGATCATTCCCCACTTTTGAAATCTTTTTTTCAAATTTCCCTTTTACTTGATCTCATTTTCAAATAACGTTAATTCAACATTAACGATTCACACTTTGAAACTCATTTATATATTCTGGTTTATCTTAAACCCTTTTTAAAACCTTATCTAAATTTAAACGATATTTAACCCAAAAACACATTAATTTGATAATCAATTCAAATTCAAAATGGTCGATTTAATTCACTCAAACTTGATTATCTCGTTAGCCGATTCCAAATAAATTTTCACTTTAAATTAATTAATTAGATAATTAATTTAAATAATTTCATAAATTTCTTCTTCACAAAAACGATTACCAAAGTGTAACTATGCGACCTTATTTCTCCTCTTGTACTTACAAATCAGTCTAACATCAGCATTTGTTCTATAAGATAAACTTTTAACAAATCAAAAATCTTAAATAAATAAAATATTTATTTATTTCCATTTTATAACTTTTATTCAAAATAATATATTCAAAAAACCAACTCCAGTTATAAAAATAAATTTTATAACTTCATCTTTTTTAGTTCACCTGACTGTGAATCAACATTCATGACACGATTGATTTTATAGGCCATACGCCGCCAAATACCCAACCAATATCACCCATTGGTTTAAACCAAACAGATGTTGAATATTAAAAATCAACAATCAATTCAAACAATACAAACAGGGCAGTTCATATATGAGAATATGAAAATAAATAATATATATGAGGAATCCGGTTGGATCCCTCCAACCTGTTCTTCCCTGAAATCACAACGGTTTTCTCAAAACATATCATTTAGTTTCAACCAATTCACACGCAATTCAAACAATTCAACCATTTTAAACACGTTTATAAATAAACGTGACCAACCAAGGTGAGTTACCTTTATTGGAACCAATCGTTAAAATAACGATTTGGAATTTCACTGAAATTAAACACGGTTTAATTTCATCAGTTAAATCAACAAACAAATGTATAACTAGCAAATAGTCAATTATTGGCAAGCAGAGCACACAAAATAAAAACCCAATTTATATAAAATATAAATAGGGAAACTGAGTGAGTTTAACTCACCTTGAGTTGCGTTGTTATAATAACAACTGATTTGATTAAATTAAACTCGTGTTTAATTTAGTTGAGCTCTCCAGCTGCATTCTACTGCGTCCGTTTCTATTCCAGTATGTAGATCTCATTCATACAGTCTCGGCATCGCTTGTTGTGTTCCATTCTGATCATATATGATGGAGCTATTAATATTATAAGTTAACAGTATTTTAATTTAAAATAATTAATCCTTAATCATATTTATTATTCATTTAATTACATTTGTAACCAAACTAAGAGACCGACTCTGTTCTGTTACTTTCTGAATGCACTATTCCTTTTGCCCAATGCTTTGATTCCATCTGTATTTGATCAACGATGATTTAGTCAGATTATTTATTATTAATCGCTTATTAAGTTAATCACTTATTAAATCAATCATTTACCAATCACATTACTGATAAACTAGCCGAGCTGCTTCTATTTGTTTACTGCCGTTCAAACATGTGTTGTACATAATGGTTGGCCGGTGTGATTCTTTCTTTGATATGGTTTCTTCCCAGTTTCTTCTCGTTTTCACAAGACTCGGAACCACTTCATGAATTCATGCTGCCAATAACAACCCAATTTAGTGAATATATTATAGTATAAATGTAGTCACGACATATACTTAATTACTTTGGATTTTAGTCATGAGCAGTTACCATCCTTCCCGTATCCTTTTGTTTACAACGCTTCCGTCCCTTTTTCCTCACCAAAAGCCTGCTCCGTTTTAAATCCTCCAACCGCCTAACCAACGTTGGACAAAAACCCCATTAGAGAGCGACAAACTGAACGCTGCACCATCCAGGTTCCATACACGTTGTCACCTCTATCCCAAAACTCCCTTTTTTTTATTATAAAGCCCGGTCTTCACTTCTTCGAACAACAGAGCCCGTCTTCCCTTTATTTCAACTCCAGTCCACCACGTGTTGACCCACTTCACAAAACAAGCCCTACTTCAATTCTTCCATCAGCTCATCTTGAACGCAACTACACCCGCCAGCTTCTCTCCTGATTGTTACGGATTTAAACTCTTTTTTTTTCTCTCTTTCGATCGTGAAAAGAAGAAGAAGGTGGAGGCGCAGAACATATATGGTGTTGACCAGCAGTTTAGGTTTAGACGCAATGAGAAGTGTATTTATAGGGTAAGGAAACAAATATAATATTAATATCGAAACTTCGTCGCGAAGTAGTTAATAAAACCCACTACAAATGATCCCTGTCTTCTGATAAAAAAACTAATCTTAGTGTATAAAGGTATTCCGGACCCAATGGGACAAGTTTCGTCGAAATCCGACATCGTATGAAAAAATTTCCTTTATAAAACCAGAAATGAACACGCGTTTAATTTTCCCACGATCACCAGATAAATCGAATCAACTTGAAACTGCGAACATCGACAATAACTTTTCGATACGAACCCAACGGCACTAGTTTCGTCGCATTCTGAGACTGTTTGCCCGATAGGCTGTTTTTACCCTGAACCGCCCTACCCTTTTTAACGCCAAATTTCTCGATCTCTAAAAATAACAAACTATATGTCTATCCTGACTCTAATCGACGATACGAACTCAACGGAACTGGTTTCGTGGCCTAATTCGATCGTCTGCTCAAGTTACGCCCAAATACTCCTTATATTGATTCGAATGCGCGCTATAGAATTTGAATGGGCGTTTTTGGCTACCGTGGCCACATACGACATCGGTTTTCCACGCCACTTATCACCGTACAATAATCTAACGATACGGTTCTAATGAAACTAATTTCGTCGAAATCTGAGTCCGTTTGCAAAACGGTTATTTTAAAGGCCTATAATTTAATAACGATTTTCCATAGCGACTATTTCAAAATTTGATTTAGCCATAACTCGCACTCTATAACACGGAATCTGGATGTTTCTCTTTCATATGAAAATTATCGTCAATATGGTTCCAACGTTTCTTGTTTCATAGGAATCCGACTTATATCGGACTCTATATGTCCAGTTGAAGTTCAAACTCGAATTTTCAAACTGCAGCGCTATATTTCAAGCTCTATTTAAAATTATATAAATATATAATGTCGAATTTTGTTTAAATAGCGAATTAGATATTAATTCCATCGATATTCCAAATATAATATTTAAATTAAATAAATTAAATTACATATATTTTAGTGCCAAAAACACGGGTCGTTACAGATAAAGTGGTTATCCAGTAAGGGATGCCATTCTTAGTTTTGAAAGGAGGGTACTTAAACTCTTAACTTGCCTTGGTAATACCCTTGAAGTCTCGTGTAACCTTATGAGTTCTGTCATGGTTAGTTACCTAGAATCTCTTGATGCATTTATCGGAAATCTCTGACCCGATCGAGTAACGTTCGCCAATAAGGCGGATGGCTCATTCTGCTTAAGCATGGGCTGTAGGAATCACCCTAGTAAGTACACTGGGCAATGCGGCTGGCATCGGTTGTTTTCAAGGGAAAGTTCTTTTGCGTGGAATACCTCTTAGTAGGTAAACGAGATCCAAGATTCGCTAGCGATTTGTTGGAAAGCTTGCATGAAACCATGAGTACGCAGTTATGGTTGAGCCAGGTATTCTAGAAAATAATAAGTGAAAAAGGAACTAGAGGCGACAGTGAAATGAGTTCCAACTCATACCTTGGAAATAGGAATCAAGGAGCTACGAAATCATGAAGTCAAAGGCGGTCAAGGCACAATGGAATTAAGCTCAAGGAAATGCGGCTTAGACACGCGCATCATGTCTCTTTTTAAGAGTATATCGTTGATCCCTAGTTCTCCTGTAGAGCTTGCTTGCATGCTATCGCTTGGTGGATATCCTCTCGGTCCTGTTTCTGTTGCAAACCCCGTAAGGAGTTTGTCTTGTTTATCTTCTCGATCCTATCCTGGGAACCTTAGGTAGAACCCTATGGATGTAAACATGTATTTGAAACATGTTATGATTGATATGGTTGCAAGTGGTTGCTCGTGGATGCGCGAATACACGTTAGATACTAGATCGACGCACTCACATTTTGCATTGCATATGCACGAGTATTTATACTTGTTTGAAAGTTAATGTATTGTCATGCAGATGTTGCATATGAATGAATGTTTGTGCATACATGTAGTGTTTATATGACTAGGACTATTTGCATACATGTTGGACTCACGGCACTAAACATATCTTGCATTAGAAAGATCATTCAGGCCTGATCATTAGCATTAGCTAGGGAACATATACACACACTTTCTACATGTGTTCATAAAGCATTAGAAGTCTTTAAAGGACCATGGTTGCCTGTGGATGATGTTTTGAGTAGATGGATGGTAGGATACGTTCTTCCTAACTTGGAGATTTCGGGGACGAAATCCTTTAAGTTGGGGAGAATGTAACAACCCGGATTTTTACAACATGCTAAGACAAGAATCAAGGCAGAAGTTAATTTTAAAATGTGAATCAAGGGAAACAGGCTTTGCCATTGCGTTCGTCTCGGAAAAATACGTGAAATAGAGTCCGAGTTTTCGAAAATTGGAGTCCGTATGACCAAGTTATGGCCCGTCAAAGTTTTCAGAAAATTTCAAGTTCAAAAACAGTTCAAATTTGAATTCAGATTTCAAATTCAGCCAAGCAGAAGAGGCGGGAAAAATTCCCGCCACCCCAAGTCGACTGGGGAGTCGACTTGGGAGTCGGCACACCCCAGGTGGTGTCGACTACCCAGTCGACACCCCTGTCGACTTGGGTGGTCGGCCAGTTTGGCCTGGGTGCACCTGACTTGTTCCTCAAGACATGGTTGGAGGCTTGTGACGGATTTTAAAGGCTCAGATCTATCCTAGGGTTAATCTAAGGGCCTAAACTACTCCTAATCTCTATAAAAAGACCCCTAAGCCTACCCTAAAACCTCACAAATCACTCATTCCACGAAGTGCCGCCAAAATCTATCTTGATCATGGCCTCCATCTCCAACTCCAAGAGCTCATGCATTCAAATCGGATCCGAATCAAAGGTGCTAGCTTGCTACATCAAATCAAGGGAGTGAATCAACGTTGCTATGCAAGTTTCATGACGATTCTTCAACAAAGGAGCCACCTTTCTTGGTCAAGACGATTCACGGTCTTTCCCTCAGCCTCACTAGGTAAGTTCTACCTACTTGTAGATTCTAACGGTGGTTCTAATGTGACATGGAATAAAATGCGATGAAACATAAATGTGCTAGCCTATGTGAACCTAATTTTGCCCCTTTTCTATGATCTATGACCTTGGGCTAAGTTTTAGCGACTTAATCATGCCACTCATGTTATGTTTAACCTAGTATATCTTGCAAGTTTGAATCTTTATCTATGGAATGTTAGCATGAACCTTTGGGAACCATTTGACTTGTGAAACATCGGCAAAGATTTGACTTTGGGGCTTATGCATGTAAATGAACCCAAACCCCTTATGTTATCATGCATGTTTGTGGCCAAATTCCCTTATGATAATATGCATGTTTGTGGCCAAATTCCCTTATGATACTATGCATGTTTGTGGCCAAAAACCCCTTATGATGCTATGCATATTTTGAGGCCAAACCCCTTATGATACCATGCATGTTGGTGACCAATCCCTTTTTGACATCGTGCATGTTTTGAGGCAAATATGTATCATAGTATCCTTACTATGTTGACTCGCTTTTACTTGAGTTGGAAACACGATTTGGGGTAGGTTAGACGTGCGTGATTATGACATGATAATTTGACATGGGATTTCATGAAAATATGACACTTATGATACACCTAAATGGGGACATGACATGTGGGGTAAACATGGGACTTGAAACTAGACACGTATGGGTTGTAAGTGTAATAAGACACTTGACCAAACATGGAAGTGGCCAACTCGAGGTTGGGTTGAGTTTGTAGCATAAATCTACCCGGACCCGCGCGGCTTAACTAGTGGCTACAAACAATAGGACCCGATGTGAGTAGTTGGTCATATAGCACTTAAAACCCGAGGTTAGACTAGGTTGTGGTGTAAATCTACCCGGACCCGCCCGACTTAACTAGTAACCACAACAAAGTCTAATGTGAGAGGTTGGGGTGCATTAATCTAGTTAATGCCACATGAAAATGTTAAGTAATTTTGACTAATGACACTTAACCGATATGACACGAATGGGTAGGTTAAGTGGAACCGGACTTGATTTCTTAATGACACTTAACCATATAAGACGATTAGGGGATGGGGTTAAGTAATTTACACTTAACTAATCCGACTTGGTAATTAGATGGGGTTAAGTAACCTACACTTAACTAATCTAAACACGGTAATTCGTTGGGGTTAAGTTAAACACTTAACCAATCTAAACTTGGTAATTCAATGTGGTTAAGTAACCAATACTTAACCAACTTAACATGATAATTTAATGGGGTTAAGTAACTTATAATTAATCAATTATACATGATGATTTGATGAGGTTAAGCAACCATACTTAACCAATCTAATATGAGAACTTGATAGGGTTAAGTCACAAGACCGTTTAAATATACTTAACCATTCTAATACGATTAGTTGATGGGGTTAAGTTAACCTATACTTAACCAATCCGAATCGATAATCCAATGAGGTTAAGATAATCTATGCTTAACCAATCTAACACGATAATCTGATAGGGTTAAGATAAACAAATACTTAACCAATTTGACTTGATGATTGAATAGGGTTAAGTCATGAGCTTCTTGGTATACTTAACCAACTTGTAGGGCTAGGTCATGGACTTGAATAATTAGCCAAATCTTGACATGATTCGTAGGCAGGTTAAGTCATGAACTTAAATGACAATACTTAACCCATTAGACAAAACCCTAGTTCAGGGGACTAGGTGGAAAACCGAGATTAACAAGGATAACGGGAAAGGAGACTAAGTGGTAAACCTTAGTTTAGGAAACTACGTAATAATTCTTAGTCAAGAGATTTGGACCAGTTCACAGATAGATGAGTAACCCGATACGGTAGGTCATCGCTTAAACACACGAGGAGGAGCAAATTATCCGACTTGGATAAAGGCTCCAACGAACTGGGTGACGAAGCGGTAGCTTCGGGGGACGTGAGGGTACTCTTGGTGTCCCTCTGTGAGGTGGCAGATGGTCCATGAAACCTGGCCTCACAGAGGTTAAGGTCTGCGGTAGAAGAGCCAAGAGTATGCCTTGGTTGCTATGCGAGCGACCTAAAGACTGGGATGGATTAGCGTGGAGTCGACGATACTTGTTTTTGCCCTGGATAGCATGTCGCCGACTACCTACCATCTTTAGTCAATCGTGTACGAACGGAAAGGCAGAGAACTCCCAACAGACCATGTTCTTGCTATCGAGTCATGGGTGAGGTTGGCCCATAGGAAAGTGGGGCTATAGTGGGGCCGGGATGTAGTTCTCATACATGATTTTTCTTGGATTGCCTTTCAGTAGTTGATGGAGGGGTCACGTGGGACCATAGACACGGATACAAAATAGACCTTGATATCTGCATCAGCAGACGACTTAAAGCTCCCGACCGAGTTCCGTATTTCTCGATTTGCCCTGGCATGGAACTCGGATGGCACATTGAGATACATGTGCGTCTAGACATGGAAAACGATTCACGATATATACGTGGGATAAAGGGTGTGGTTGACGGGTGGCATAATCCCTAGTGGCCCTAGGTGGCCTGAACCCAAACCGAGACACGGAAACGTTCATTAGGTAGCATAATCCCTAGTGGTCCTAGGTGGCATAAATCCTAAGTGAACACGCGATAGTTCATGGTAAGAAAACATAACCAGATCAAGGGTAGCAGTCCAAAACAACTTCAAGGATAAAATGGTACTACGTTGAGGTGGTATAGATTTACATGGGAAAGCCCGTACGGCCTACGACAAAGGACTGAACTTATACATGGAAAGAAACATACGAGTTGGGAAAATCTACATATGCTATATATTAGGTTGACATGGACCATTACATGACATTGGGCAGGGGACATTCGTAGTTAACACATGACGCGGGTTGGGATATTAGTACGAGAGGTGCAGAGCAAATATACCTGATAAATACCTTGGGATGTTATACATGATAGATACCTTGGGATAGTATACTGGATAGAAACCTGACGATGTGATACCTTGATTTATCTTGACACCGTAGTTTATCATGATACCTTAGTTTATCTTGCTACAGTAGTTCATCCAGTTATCTTGGTTTATCTTATCTATCTTGTCATCATCCTTATGTTTACTTTCAGTTTATGTATGTCATGTTACCTTTACTTGTTTCTATACTGGAAGTAGATAGGACTTACCAGTCTTTATGACTGACCCCGTTTTGTTTCGCCTCTTTGTCATCCGTTCCCCCCCAGGTTTTCAGGGAGGAAATGATGTTGTTTAGTTCGGACCTCTTATGCTTGAAGGTCATCATGTATAGCTTGGTCTCCTCTTGGCTATGGCTGCTTCACCGCTTTATTTTGGGGAATAATTCATGAAAAGGTTTTATGCTTCTTTACTATTGCAAGACAGGTTTTGATGTATTCTGATGTAAAAGGCTTTAGACCTTATTTTATAAGGAAATGAAATTTGTTTTACTTCCGCTGTTTTATATATATATATATTCTGTCTTGTAATATTTCTGTGCATGTTTACCTCGATAATGCTTCACCAAACCTAGTGCATTCCCTTTGTGAGTGACCCTAGCAGAGGTGGGGTGTTACAATTCTTTTATTCACAAAATCACACTCTTAGGGAATAGGTTCCCATTAATTTTATCAAAGATAAATGCTTCTAAATTTATTCTTTAATCTTCCTTTGGATATCATTTCAAACCATATTATGGTTTTCCAAACTAGTCGGGATTAGCGAACCTCACCAAAGTAATTGTTTATTTTATTTCCCAATCCCAACCTATTCATCCCATAGAGCAAAACTGGTAATACTCCATATCTAACACCATGGTGTTATCGGTAAAATTAATTACCATTTCACGTCCAAATATAATTAAAGATTTAACTATCGCTTTGGAGAAAAACTGTTGGTACTCCATTCTCGATCACCTTTCAGATTTACTAATTTAAATTATCAATTCACATTTCAATCTAATTAAAGATTCATTAAAACTCCACTTAGTTTTAATCTTCCCAAAAATCAATATCCTATCTTTAACTGGGTTAAAGAACCAATGTCATCTAAAACACGATTCACGACAAACCTAAATCACATTTGATATTAAATACAAGTCTCTGAATAGAATAGAAAATATACCGTCTTATATTCAATATCAAATTCTGAAACCAACAAATATCGTATTGGAAATAAAGATATAAATATATCTTTCAAATTCCCACAACAATATCTGTATAATCACGGAATCCAACATCGAAATATTCCAAAGACAATTTCGATTCAAATCCACTTCCACTTTATATATATTGGAAATTCTGGTTATTTTCAAAACCAAATCAAATTCAATCTATTTATTTCAAAAATAAATTGATTTTAATTTTAGTTCAAAACTAGTTCATTTCGATAAAAATCTATTTTTATCCTTTCAAATGTGGAATTTTTCATCCCAGTTCTTTCCAATTCACATATTATGATTTTACACAAATTATTAATATCTTTAATGATTTTATCAAGGCCCATACAGTCGATTTCCATCAACGGCCATCGAACTGCACTTACAACGACCTTTTCCAAATTTGATTTGGACATAATTCCAAATCCAGCTGTTAGATTTCAAATTTCTAATATTCATTGGAAAGCGCATTTTGATACGAACCCAACGGTTCCAGTTTTAGGAGAATCCGACTGTCGGATCTCCCGCAACGTCAACTCGAAGTCAATGGTCGAAATTCACGAATTGCCGCGGCGCGACGCGTTCTACTCAGGCCATTTAATGTATATAATATATATATATTATATATATTTCATCGATTTCCTTTTTAAAACGTATTTTATAAATCGTTTTAAATTCGTTTTCAAAACCATTTCAACTCTATATTCAATTTCAAATCAAAATTGAATATTTCATATCATTACTATATAAATGATAATAATTTCAAAACTTTATGTTTTGAAATCACTACCTTTTCTATATTCATTATAAAAACGAATATAATCGATATAAATATCGTTCACGTCAAAATGGCGCAACTTTAATCAAAACGGCTTTATATATTTCAATAAATTCGTTATTCTATTCAACAAATGAATATATATTCTATTCAACACATGAATCTATATTTCTTTCAACACACGACTAATCTCAACACATGAGTACTGTCAACACACGACTATTTTTGTTATGTAATATATTTTATAAAATTATGGTATCTATCATTTGATTTTCAATTAGACTCCAACAGTAAAGTGGTTCTAATCTTAAATATGATAAAGATGTAAATTTTATTATTAAAATATTTTCTCGACACATAAATAGTTTCAACACATGAACATCGTCAACATATGACTATTTTTATACTCAACACATGAATTTCCTTTTATAATATTCCTTATTTTCTCGATTGGAATGAGGCCCAATCAATCACCATATAACGTTAATTATATGGATTCCATACAACACATGTATATAATAGCAACGATAAACAATCAACCATCATCCAAAGTGCACCACACAACTGCATAAGCATCAAATATAAATAATTAATGCTAACGCAGCCTGTCGACCAATCGATCGACATACAATTAAATAATTGGGATTAGTGTACGCCAAATATCATCCCAACACCCGTGTGGGGTTTCAAATCAACAAACGCAGATTTTTATTTGTGCAGTTGGGCGATGTGTAAAATTTATCGACCCAGTCAATATCAATCAAATCAGTGTATATAAACAAATCGGCCGATTTGTTTATACATATTTATTTATTCACATTCACTATATTCATTTTCACGTTAAAAATTATATTTTTAATGATAATTAATTTATTTCAACCATCTACACTTTATTATCGATTTCACATCAACATCACAAACAAATTTCACAACACATCAAACAAGCATACAAGCCGTCCATGGTCTGTGGACGACAGGTGTCAGGTGCTACTAATCACCGTCTGCGTCCTAGTATATATATATTTATAATTAGAGAAAGAAATTTAAAGTGAGGAGTTCTCACCGACTAGTTAATCCAATCATCTCGACTCTTCTTATGTAGAAGTCATCGCTGTTCTCGCCTTTTGTCACATTCGTTGCCCGTAGCTACTACATATATAAAAATCACATTTTTATATTCTTGCTATGTATATAAAAATTCTATTTTTACACCGCTACTATATAGATAAAAATTCTATTTTTACATCGTTACTATATAGATAAAAAAAATCTATTTTTACAACGATGTTATATAGATAAAAATTCTATTTTTACACCGTTACTATATAGATAAAAATTCTATTTTTACACCGTTACTATATAGATAAAAGTTCTATTTTTACAACGTTACTATATAGATAAAAATTCTATTTTTACACTGTTACTATATAGATAAAAATTCTATTTTTACAACGGTGTTCATATAATAAAGATTATATTTTTGTCACGTTATTCTCTATATAAAGATTTCGCGTTTTCAAATATAAAAATTTCGCCTTTTCAAATATAAAGATTATATTTTTAATACTCTACGCAAGTAAAAATCATATTTTTGATTCACTACATATATGTGTAAACCGTATTTTTATTTCTATATACTCTATAGAAATTATATTTTTATTCTTTACATCTAATAAAAATCATATTTTTATTATCTTCCTTATATAAAAATTATATCTTTAACCTTTCTATATAATAAAAATTATATTTTTAACCTTTCTATATAATAAAAATTATATTTTTCCTATATACGAATAATCATATTTTAAAATGCTACTTTATTTTAAAACTGAAAATTAAAATTGAATAATAAACACTCACTGTCTTCTCCAGAGGGGTGGCTCACGTCCGTGGTGGAGGCGAGGTCCTCCAGTAGGCAGCGACTGTCGTTGCTTCTCCGACGTCGATCCTTGGGGTGCTTCGGTTTGGGGTTTTCGTGCGTCGCAGAAGGAAGAAGAGGGAAGAGAGGGGGCGGAGTCAAATTGGGTCAGAGGAGGAGGAAGGGGATGGAGGAGACGCGAAGGGGGGGGGGGCGGTGGTCGTGTGTGGGTCCAGGGGGAGGCGGCGGTTTTAATCGGGGCTAGGGCTGGGTTTCCTCGATCGACATGAGGGCGAGGAGAGAGGGAGGCTGGTGGCGTGCGGAGGGGGGGAGGTGGAAGAATCGGCGGTGGTTGGCACCACCGGGTGGGGGGGGAGGGCGCGATGGATCGTGGATCACGTTCCTTTTTTTTCTTTTTTTTTAATTTGATCGATTGAAAATGAAGAGAGAGGAGAGGGAAAGGAGTTGACTTATATATATAAATATATTTTAATTTAGGTCCAAAAAGCAACTTTTTATTACGGACTCGGAATCAGACCCATCGCCTGTCGCCCATAACTAATTACCCCCATTTCGAACACAATGGGATATGTATTGTAGGCTGATTCGGTCGTTTCGATCAGTTTTCATCAAAATCAAAATATAACTCTATATATTGAATTTGAACGCGCATTTCAATTTACCCAGGCCACATACTAACAAGAAAAATTCCCGAAAAATATTTTATAACTTCGTATTGACGATACGGTCCTAAGAAAACTAGTTTCGTCGAATTCTGAGATAGTTAGAAAAATGGCCATTTTCCAGTTGATTAAAATCAACTGAAACTGGTCAAACGCGTTTTCCTTTGCCACGCTCACATATTGAATCGAAAAATTATGAAAATTGGAATCTAGCGATAATTTGACATCCTGGATCCAACAAAAGTGGTTTCGTCAAAATCCGAGGTCGTTTGCAAAATTTCGATTTTTAAGGGCCTGAATTCCATAGCGACTATTCTGAAATTTCAACTGGACATATCTTTTGATTCCCGCTATGAAATTTTGATTTTTCGGAATCGTTGGAAAGATATACTCAATTAGATTCAAATATTTTTGGTTTCACTACAATCCGGTTTATTTTGCACCTGGTATGTTCAATTGAATTTTGAAATCGAATTATCGAACTACCGCGCCATTTTCAATTCCTTTTATATTTATATATAATTATTTATATTCTAACAACGACGTATATAAATATATTCGTCGAATTCATTCAAAATAAATTTTTCGTCGATATTATTTAAAATGATTCATTTTAAATATTCAAAATTCGCTAAAATTGCCAAAATAAAAATTTTAAACTGGCTCGCATTTCCGGGTTGTTACAATCTCCCCCACTTAAAACTTTTCATCCCCGAAAAGGAACGAAGCCGAAAGTTGTTTAACTAATCAACTCAACTTCCTTTGTTTTCGTTACGGCTTAAGTTCTTCAACTTTCCAGTTTCTAAGAACTTTTCAAATTTTTCAAAAATTTGGCTAACACCCTAAATTTCCGAAGAATTTCGCCATAACCTCCCCTGTACCGGGAGCACCGGGAAAATCCTGAAATTGCCATACATGCCCTCTGATTTCAAAAAGAAAAAGAAAAAGCCAATCGGCTCATAAAATCATCATCATCCAAACAAAATAGTAAATTATCGTAAACATGTACCTATTTGTCGGACAAACAAATTTTATTCTTCTGCTCTAGCCTCCTTGTTATGACCTGTTCAATGTAAGTACATGTATATGCAAGCAAATGCGACCAATTTTCAATACAGTTCAATATTTGGTTTAATTAGGCTAAATGGTTCAAAATTATCAAACAAATAAACAAACAACACAAACATCAATCGGTTAGTGAATTAACGTTTCAAATTCATAATTTTGATATATACAAAAAGTCATGTTTTTTATGCCAAATCACAACAATAAACCTAATCTAGTTTTGGTTCTCACACCAGTCTAATGGAAATATATAGATATCATACCTTCGAAACACGAACACAAATTATGATGATGATATATCAATCATCAGAATCATCTCCGGGTGTCTAGAATGTGATTCTATATCTACCCAGTATATTAAAACTTTGAATATACGTTCATGACGTGTATATGCAAAATCTTTATATATTGGATTGTCCAAATTCAAAATAAATAAATATTCAAATACGTATAAAACGGTTTAAATTTTCAAAAAAAAAATTTGTTTTCATTTGAAAAATATACTCTTCACACTCGTTCTAGGATACTACTGATCCCATCTCTGACGAGTCATTCAAATTGGATATTACTAATCCAATATCTGATGAATTCTTTAGTATGGTTCTAATGTTCTTGTTCTCGAGCTCTGCAAAACAAAGCTCTGATACCACCTGTGATAGCCCGTAACTTCCCCGGTAAGGAAAGCTTGGATTACCTTGAGAACACGACAAAATAGAACGCAGACGGAAGAATATTTCATTGTTATTACAACAATTCCATCAGATACAAGAATATACAGAGTATAAATAAATATACATTCGACAAATATCAAAGATTATAATAAATTACAAAGCAGCAGAAAATAATACAAAACACAACTGAAAGTAATACACGGATACAGAGCTTTCCGAGCATCATTCCAGGTGTAAATCAGGACCCTGTGAATATAAATCTGCAAAACCAAAACTACTAGCTACCCTTGTGGAAAATAGGGGCACCCAAAATTTAGGTTAAAACAATAAACTCTAGGTCAGTCATGTGACTGGTGTGAGAACTAAAACAGTTATTTAAAACTTTACTTTAAAAGAGAGTAATTCAAGGGACCATGCCGTATAACACGGAACGGGTTTCCTTCCAAGAATACTAAGAAAATAGCGCAATGCTCTTTGGAAAAATGAAGCTATTATAAGACCTAGGTCCCATCACACAATGCAACGCAAGCCAGAGGATAGGGTTTTCCCTTATAATAGCCAAGCATGCTTGGTACGTTTTAAAACAAATCATTTGATACTATTATAAGTGTATAGTGTCAAAACAATTTCAATCATAAATATCAATCATAGACGGCATGGGTACCATGTATCATGTCGCCATACTAGTTCTACAATTAAAACCGCAATATCACGTATTGGAAATTGGAATTCTGTCATGAGTCGAGGCAAGAGGCAAGCTCCTCTCCTATTCGAGACACTCTAGCAAATGCCTCAGGACCCCACTATGATCCTTGGATCTTCAGGGCCAATCCTCACCTAACTTTGGAGGATTAATTATTCCTGAGCACACGTTTCCCAGTCCTTATAGACCTATATCCGAGGCGCCTCGTATCCAACAACCACACACGTGAAAAGTATGTAAATGTCAGGGCTGGTAGGTCACTGACACCACCTAAGCTAGAAAGAAACGTCGTGCTCTCCCTGCAGTCACTATTCCGTTTTTGACTCATACTGAGGTGTGAGGCTCGCGAATTCACGCTATACACAAAGCTACGCCACACAGGCCGTGCTTTGATCATCAACCACAAGACTTTGCTTTTCAACAGTAGCCTTGATAAATTGCCACTTACGCGTGCCACACTGGCAATTCACTCCATGCGACTGATGTCCATCGATATACAACCTCTGAGCTCGTACGTCTCAGAGAAGGGCGTTAAGCAAGAGAATAAATTCTCTGCCGCCAAACAGATGTATATTTAATCGAGATTAATCAACACAGAATAAAATCCGATGTCAGACACACAATCCATTTACAAGTTCGTTTTGGGTCTGAACGAAACCGGAGGCACTTTCCTCGCATATCCATCAATCTCCAAGTACGTCTGGACGATCACCAACTGTTTCTCTCCTCTTGGGTGTACGGCCCAATCGAGATCATCAGCAATCACACAAACGATGTGAAGACTTCCGGTCTTCAACCACCGTCTTCATCTTCGACATCTCGTCGAATCTGTTATTCAGAATGGGTATAAACCCGGCCTTTCTGAATAACCCACGTATATGATAACCAAATGTTACACAAACACAACAAACGCCTCATTCAAATTCAGAATATTCTTTTATTCACAAAATCACACTCTTAGGGAATAGTTTCCCATTAATTTTATCAACGATAAATCCTTCTAAATTTATTCCTTAATCTTCCTTTGGATATCATTTCAAACCATATTATGGTTTTCCAAACTAGTCGGGATTAGCGAACCTCACCAAAGTAATTGTTTATTTTATTTCCCAATCCCAACCTATTCATCCCATGGAGAAAAACTAGTAATACTCTATATCTAACACCACGGTGTTATCGGTAAAATTAATTACCATTTCATGTTCAAATCTAATTAAAGATTTAACTATCGCTTTGGAGCAAAACTGGTGGTACTCCATTCTCGATCACCTTTCAGATTTACTAATTTAAATTATCAATTCACATTTCAATCTAATTAAAGATTCATTAAAACTCCACTTAGTTTTAATCTTCCCAAAAATCAATATCCTGTCTTTAACTGGGTTAAAGAACCAATGTCATCTAAAACACGAATCACGACAAACCCAAATCACATTTGATATTAAATACAAGGCTCTGAATAGAATAGAAAATATACTGGCTTATATTCAATATCAAATTCTGAAACCAACAAATATCGTATTGGAAATAACAATATAAATATATCTTTCAAATTCCCATAATAATATCTGTATAATCATGGAATCCAACATCGAAATATTCCAAAGACAATTTCGATTCAAATCCACTTCCACTTTATATATATTGGAAATTCTGGTTATTTTCAAAACCAATTCAAATTCAATCTATTTATTTCAAAAATAAATTGATTTTAATTTTAGTTCAAAACTAGTTCATTTCGATAAAAATCTATTTTTATCCTTTTAAATGTGGAATTTTTCATCCCAGTTCTTTCCAATTCACATATTATGATTTTACACAAATTATTATTATTTTTAATGATTTTATCAAGGCCCGTACAGTCGATTTCCATCAACGGCCATCGATCTGCACTTACAACGACCTTTTCCAAATTTGATTTGGACATAATTCCAAATACAACCGTTAGATTTCAAATTTCTAATATTCATTGAAAAGCTTTTTTCGATACGAACCCAACGGTTCCGGTTTTAGGAGAATCCGACGGTCGGATCTCCCGCAACGTCAATTCGAAGTCAATGGTCGAAATTCACAAACTGCCGCGGCGCGACGCGTTCTATTCAGGCCATTTAATGTATATAATATATATATTATATATATTTCTTCGATTTCCTTTTTAAGACGTATTTTATAAATCGTTTTAAATTCGTTTTCAAAACCATTTCAACTCTATTTTCAATTTCAAATCAAAATTGAATATTTCATATCATTACTATATAAATGATAATATTTTCAAAACATTATGTTTTGAAATCACTACCTTTTCTATATTCATTATAAAAAAGAATATAATCGATATAAATATCGTTCACGTCAAAATGGCGCAACTCTAATCAAAACGGCTTTATATATTTCAATAAATTCGTTATTCTATTCAACAAATGAATATATATTCTATTTAACACATGAATCTATATTTCTTTCAACACACGACTAATCTCAACACATGAGTACTGTCAACACACGACTATTTTTGTTATGTAATATATTTTATAAAATTATGGTATCTATCGTTTGATTTTCAATTAGACTCCAACAGTAAAGTGGTTATAATCTTAAATATGATAAAGATGTAAATTTTATTATTAAAATATTTTACTCGACATATAAATAGTTTCAACACATGAACATCATCAACACATGACTATTTTTATATTCAACACATGAATTTCCTTTTATAATATTCCTTATTTTCCCGATTGGAATGAGGCCGAATCAATCACCATATAACGTTAATTATATGGATTCCATACAACACATGTATATAATAGCAACGATAAACAATCAACCATCATCCAAAGTGCACCACACAACAGCATAAGCATCAAATATAAATAATTAATGCTTACACAGCCTGTCGACCAGTCGATCGACATACAATTAAATAATTGGGATTAGTGTACGCCAAATATCATCCCAAAACCTGTGTGGGGTTTCAAATCAACAAACACAGATTTTTATTTGTGTAGTTGGGCGATGTGTTGTTTATACATATTTATTTATTCACATTCACTATATTCATTTCCACATTAAAAATTATATTTTTAACGATAATTAATTTATTTGAACCATCTACACTTTATTATCGATTTCACATCAACATCACAAACAAATTTCACAACACATCAAACAAGCATACAAGCCGTCCATGGTCTGTGGACGACGGGTGCCAGGTGCTACTAAGCACCGTCTGCCTCCTAGTATATATATATTTATAACTAGAGAAAGAAATTTAAAGTGAGGAGTTCCCACCGACTAGCTAATCCAATCATCTCGACTCTTCTTATGTAGAAGTCATCGCTGTTCTCGCCTTTTGTCACTTTCGTTGCCCGTAGCCACTACATATATAAAAATCACATTTTTATATTCTTGCTATGTATATAAAAATTCTATTTTTACACCGCTACTATATAGATAAAAATTCTATTTTTACATCGTTACTATATAGATAAAAAAATTCTATTTTTACAATGATGCTATATAGATAAAAATTCTATTTTTACATCGTTACTATATGGATAAAAATTCTATTTTTACACCGTTACTATATAGATAAAAATTCTATTTTTACACCGTTACTATATAGATAAAAATTCTATTTTTACAACGTTACTATATAGATAAAAATTCTATTTTTATACCGTTACTATATAGATAAAAATTCTATTTTTACAACGGTGTTCATATAATAAAGATTATATTTTTGTCAAGTTATTCTCTATATAAAGATTTCGCCTTTTCAAATATAAAGATTATATTTTTAATACCCTACGCAAGTAAAAATCATATTTTTGATTCACTACATATATGTGTAAACCGTATTTTTATTTCTGTATACTCTGTAGAAATTATATTTTTATTCTTTACATCTAATAAAAATCATATTTTTATTATCTTCCTTATATAAAAATTATATCTTTAATCTTTCTATATAATAAAAATTATATTTTTAACCTTTCTATATAATAAAAATTATATTTTTAACCTTTCTATATAATAAAAATTATATTTTTAACCTTTCTATATAATAAAAATTATATTTTTCTTATATACGAATAATCAGATTTTAAAATGCTACTTTATTTTAAAACTGAAAATTAAAATTGAATAATAAACACTCACTGTCTTCTCCAGAGGGGTGGCTTACGTCCGCGGTGGAGGCGAGGTCCTCCAGCAGGCAGCGACTGTCGTTGCTTCTCCGGCGTCGATCCTTGGGGTGCTTCGGTTTGGGGTTTTCGTGCGTCGCAGAAGGAAGAAGAAGGAAGAGAGGGGGAAGAGTCGAATTGGGTCAGAGGAGGAGGAAGGCGATGGAGGAGACGCGGAGGGGGGGTGCGGTGGTCGGGTGTGGGTCCAGGGGGAGGCGGCGGTTTCAATCGGGGCTAGGGCTGGGTTTCCTCGATCGACGTGAGGGCGAGGAGAGAGGAGTCTGGTGGCGTGCGAAGGCGGGGGGAGGTGGAAGAATCGGCGGTGGTCGGCGCCACCGGGGGGGGGATGGATCGTGGATCGCGTTCCTTTTTTTTTTTTTTATTCTGATCGATTGAAAATGAAGAGAGAGGAGAGGGAAAGGAGTTGACTTATATATATAAATATATATTTATTTTAATTTAGGTCCAAAAAGCAACTTTTTGTTACGTACTCGGAATCAGACCCATCGCCTGTCGCCCATAACTAATTACCCCCATTCCGAACACAATGGGATATGTATCGTAGGCTGGTTCGATCGTTTCGATCAATTTTCGTCAAAATCAAAATATAACTCTATATATTGAATTTGAACGCGCATTTCAATTTTCCGAGGCCACATACTAACAAGAAAAATTCCTAAAAAATATTTTCTAGCTTCGTATTGACGATACGATCCTAACAAAACTAGTTTCGTCGAATTCTGAGACCGTTAGAAAAATGGCTATTTTCCAGTCGATTAAAATCAACTGAAACTGGTCAAACGCGTTTTCCTTTGCCACGCTCACATACTGAATCGAGAAAATTGGAATCTAGCAATATTTTGACTTGCCGGATCCAACAAAAGTGGTTTCGTCGAAATCCGAGGTCGTTTGCAAAATTTCCATTTTTAAGGGCCTGAATTCCATAGCGACTATTCTGAAATTTCAACTGGACATATCTTTTGATTCCCTCAATGAAATTTTGATTTTTCGGATTCGTTGGAAAGATATACTCAATTAGATTCAAATATTTTTGGTTCCACTATAATCCGGTTTATTTTGCACCTGGTATGTTCAATTGAATTTTGAAATCGAATTATCGAACTACCGCGCCATTTTCAATTCCTTTTATATTTATATATAATTATTTATATTCTAACGACGATGTATATAAATATATTCGTCGAATTCATTCAAAATAAATTTTTTGTCGATATTATTTAAAATAATTCATTTTAAATCTTCAAAATTCGCTAAAATTGCCAAAATAAAAATTTTAAACTGGCTCGCATTTCCGGGTTGTTACAATCTCCCCCACTTAAAACTTTTCGTCCCCGAAAAGGAAAGAAGCTGAAAGTTGTTTAACTAATCAACTCAACTTCCTTTGTTTTCGTTACGGCTTAAGTTCTTCAACTTTTCAATTTCAAAGAACTTTTCAATTTTTTCAAAAATTTGGCTAACACTCTAAATTTCCGAAAAATTTCGCAATAACCTCCCCTGCACCGGGAGCACGGGGAAAATCCCGAAATTGCCATACAGGCCCTCTGATCTCAAAAAGAAAAAGAAAAAGCCAAGCGGCTAGCCAATCGGCTCATAAAATCATCATCATCCAAACAAAATAGTAAATTATGGTAAACATGTACCTATTTGTCGGGCAAACAAATTTTATTCTTCTGCTCTAGCCTCCTTGCTATGACCTGTTCAATGTAAGTACATGTATATGCAAGCAAATGCGACCAATTTTCAATACAGTTCAATATTTGGTTTAATTAGGCTAAATGGTTCAAAATTATCAAACAAATAAACAAACAACACAAACATCAATCGATTAGTGAATTAACGTTTCAAATTCATAATTTTGATATATACAAAAAGTCATGTTTTTGATGCCAAATCACAACAATAAACCTAATCTAGTTTTGGTTCTCACACCAGTCTAATGGAAATTTATAGATATCATACCTTCGAAACACGAACACAAATTATGATGATGATATATCAATCATCAGAATCATCTCCGGGTGTCTAGAATGTGATTCTATATCTACCCAGTATATTAAAACTTCGAATATACATTCATGACGCGTATATGCAAAATCTTTATATATTGGATTGTCCAAATTCAAAATAAATAAATATTCAAATACGTATAAAACGGTTTAAATTTTCAAAACAAAAATTGTTTTCATTTGAAAAATATACTCTTCACACTCGTTCTAGGATACTACTGATCCCATCTATAACGAGTCATTCTAATTGGATATTACTAATCCAATATCTGATGAATTCTTTCGTATGGTTCTAATGTGTCTTGTTCTCGAGCTCTGTAAACCAAAACTCTGATACCACCTATGATAGCCCGTAACTTCCCCGGTAAGGAAAGCTTGGATTACCTTGAGAACATGACAAAATAGAACGCAGACGGAAGAACATTCATTGTTATTACAACAATTCCATCAGATACAAGAATATACAGAGTATAAATAAATATACATTCGACAAATATCAGAGATTATAAAAAATTACAAAGCAGCGGAAAATAATACAAAACACAACTGAAAGTAATACACGGATACAGAGCTTTCCGAGCATCATTCCAGCTGTAAATCAGGACCCTGTGAATATAAATCTGCAAAACCAAAACTACTAGCTGCCCGTGTGGAAAATAGGGGCGACCAGAGTTTAGGTTAAAACAATAAACTCCAGGTCAGTCATGTGACTGGTGTGAGAACTAAAACAGTTATTTAAAACTTTACTTTAAAAAAGAGTGATTCAAGGGACCACGCCGTATAAAACGGAACGGGTTTCCTCCCAAGAATACTAGTGCATATAACAAAACAACGCAATGCTCTTTGGAAAAATGAAGCTATTATAAGACCCAGGTCCCATCACACAATGCAACGCAAGCCAAAGGATAGGGTTTTCCCTTATAATAGCCAAACATGCTTGGTACGTTTTAAAACAAATCATTTGATACTATTATAAGTGTATAGTGTCAAAACAATTTCAATCATAAATATCAATCATAGACGGCATGGGTACCATATATCACGTCACCATACTAGTTCTACAATTAAAACCACAATATCACGTATTGGAAATTGGAATTCCATCATGAGTCAAGGCAAGGGGCAACCTCCTCTCCTATTCGAGACACTCTAGCAAATGCCTCAGGACCCCACTATGATCCTTGGATCTTCAGGGCCGGTCCACACCTAACTTTGGAGGATTAATTATTCCTGAGCACACGTTTCCCGGTCCTTACAGACCTATATCCGAGGCGCCTCGTATCCAACAACCACACAGGTGAAAAGTATATAAATGTCAGGGCTGGTAGGTCACTGACACCACCTTAGCTAGAAAGAAACGTCGTGCTCTCCCTGCAGTCACTATCCCGTTTTTGTCTCATACCGAGGTGTGAGGCTCGCGAATTCACGCTATACACAAAGCTACGCCACACAGGCCGTGCTTTGATCATCAACCACAAGACTTTGCTTTTCAACATAAGCCTTGATCAATCGCCACTTACGCGTGCCACACTGGCAATTCACTCCATGCGACTGATGTCCATCGATATACAACCTCTGAGCTCGTACGTCTCAGAGAAGGGCGTTAAGCAAGAGAATAAATTCTTTGCCGCCAAACAGATGTATATTTAATAGAGATTAATCAACACAGAATAAAATCCAATGTCAGACACACAATCCATTTACAAGTTCGTTCTGGGTCTGAACGAAACCGGAGGCACTTTCCTCGCATATCCATCGATCTCCAAGTACGTCTGTACGATCACCAACTGTTTCTCTCCTCTTGGGTGTATGGCCCAATCGAGATCATCAGCAATCACCCAAACGATGTGAAGACTTCCGGTCTTCAACCACCGTTGTAATAACCCGAAAATGCGAGCCAGTTTGAAATTTTTATTTTAGCGATTTTAGCGAATTTTGAATATTTAAAATATATTATTTTAAATAAAATCGACGAGAAATTTATTTTGAATAGAATTCGACGTATATATTATATACGTCGTAGTTAGAATATAAATATTTATATATAATTATAAATAGAATTGAAAATGGCGCGGTAGTTCGATAATTCGATTTCAAACTTCAATTGAATGTACCGGGTGCAAAACAATCCGGATTTTAGTGAAACCATATATAATAGGATCTAATTGACGATATCTTTCCAACGAATCCGAAAAATCAAAGTTTCATAGCGGGAATCAAAAGATATGTCCAGTTGAAAATTCTGAATAGTCGCTATGGAATTCAGGCCCTTAAAAATGAACATTTTGCAAACGACCTCGGATTTCGACGAAACCACTTTTGTTGGATCCGCAGTGTAAAGTTATTGCTAGGTTTCAAATTTCATAATTTTTCGAATCAATATGTGAGCGTGGCAAAGGAAAACGCGTTTGACCAGTTTCAGTTGATTTTAATCGACTGGAAGATGGCCATTTTTCCAACGGTCTCAGAATTCGATGAAACAAGTTTTGTTAGGACCGTATCGTTAATACGAAGCTAGAAAATATTTTTTTGGAATTTTTCTAGTTAAAATGTGACCCCGGTAATTTGAAATATACGTTTAAAATTCAATATAGTGATTTAAATGTAAATTTAACGGAAACTGATTCAAACGATCAAATCAACTTACGATACATATCCCATTGTGTTCGGAATGGGGGTAAAACGCTATGGACGACAGGCGGTGGGCCTCGTTTAGAGGTCGTATGTGAAAGTCAACTTTTTGAAAAATAAAATAATTAAATTAAAAAAAAAAGTTTAAACCTCTCCTTTAACCCGCTGGCCCCCCCTTTTTCTCAAATCGATTTCAAAGTAAAAAAGAAAAAAGAAAAAGGGCGACTGCGAAAACCCGCCGCCACCCTCGGAGGACCACCGCCGCCTCGAGAAGACGCCCCTCCCCTAGCCAGGCGCCACCGTCGTTCGCCGATAGCCCCCCCTTTGGAACGACATCAGAAACCGCCCCCTCCTCTCGAATCTCGCCTGCGCTCCACCACAAGCCCCACCGTCGATGAGCTGCCGCCTCCCTTCCTCGATCTCGTTGCCGCCGCACTGGTCCATCCCCATCTCAAACGACGGCGCCGCATCCCAGGTTATCCCCCCCTCTCGCCCTCCGTTCTCTCTCCCTCCTTCTTTGAAGAAACCGAAGCCCTATATCTCCAATCCGCCACGAACCGAGACTGCCGCCTGCACCGACTTCCACCGCCACCTGTCCACCCTCGCCGAACCCCTCCTGTCACCTAGACGAAGTGCGACACCCCCCTTTGTCGCTGAAAACTATGTGAGTGTTTTTTTTATAAAATTAAAAGCATTGTTTATTTTCACTTATAGGAAATATGATTTTTCAATTATTAAAACAGTGTTGTTTTTAAATATCATTACATTGTTAAAAATATAAAAATAGAGTTGATTTAAAAAATTAAATAGCATGATTCGAAAGTATAAAATAGCTTTGTTTTTTTTATATGAAATAGCAAATGAAAGACGAGATTTTCAGTCGCTTAAAAATATAATTTTTATTTATGAAGTTAGTTTTAAAAATGAGATTTTGTTTATTGATATCAAGAATAAAGATACGAATATTTATAGGTTAGTATATGCGAAAAGGTATGGGTTTCATTATTCATAACGAAGTGATAAAAATATGATTTTTATATTTTTAAAGTATTAAAAATATAATCTTTATAGGATAGAGAACATAAAAATATCATCTTTGTGTATGTAGCAAAATAAAAATCTGATTTTTATTTTATATACGTTGAAATGAAGTGTTTATTTTTATAACGGCGAAAACTTTATTTTTGAAAGGGCGAAATCTTTATATGAAGAATAAGGTGATAAAAATATAATCTTTATCTATATAGTAGCGTTGTGAAAATATGCTTATTTTTATATATTGAATAACGAAGTGAAAATTCGATTTTTAAATATATGAGTGATTATAAAAAAATATGATCTCTAAATTGAAAGTGAATAAATAAAAATGTAATTTTTATTTTAAAGACATCAAAATATAAAAATGTGTGATTTTTATATATGTAGTGACTACGGGCAACGAAGATGAAAAAGGCAACAACGATGAAGATTTCTATCAATGAAGTATCGTGAAGTTGGATAGCTATCGGTGAGAACTTCTCACTCTTCAATTTCTTTTTCTAGTTATATATATATATATATACTAGGATGTAGACGGTGTTTAGTAGCACCCGACACCCGTCATCCACAGACCATGGATGGCTTGTTTGTTAAATTGTTTGGTTGTGTAGTTGGTTAGTCTATTTGGTTTGAATTGAATTGTTTGGTGAAATGGAATGGAGTTGATTGATGTGTGAATGGCGTGGGCCTTCACTAGACCGGGGATAAGGCTAGGCCTTGTCCCGTTTCTAGTATCGTGCCATTATGCCGCCAAAATTTTCTAAAATATGTTAGAAAAATGAAAATATCATTTTTATTGTGTAAATGAACTGAATAGGAATTCATGTGTTGAAATAAAATGTTTATCGTTAAAAATATAAATTTTAACGTGAAAGTGAATAAATGAATATTTATAAACAAATCGGCCGATTTGTTTATATACACTAATTTGACTGATATTGATTGGGTCGATAAATTTTACACGTCGCCCAACTGCACAAATAAAATCTGTGTTTGATTGTTTGAAACCCCACACGGGTGTTGGGATGAAATTTGAAGTTCACTCATCCTGATTGATTAAATATGTCGATCGATTGATTGACAGACTGTTATAAGCGTTAGATATCTATATTTGATGCTTATACAGTGTAGTGCACTTTGGTTGATGATTGATTATTTTTCAATGCTATTATATACATGTGTTGTATGGAAATCCATATAATTGACATTATATGGTGATTGATTGGGCCTCATTCCAATCGGGAAAATAATGAATATTATAAAGGAAAATTCATGTGTTGAAACTATTCATGTGTTGAGTGAAATATTTTAAATAATAAAAATTACATCTTTATCATATTTAAAATTAGAACTACTTCCCAGTAGAAGTCTAATTGAAAATCAAATGATAGATACCATAGTTTTATAAAATATTTTACATAACAAAAATAGTGATGTGTTGACAGTACTCATGTGTTGAGATTAGTCGTGTGTTGAAAGAAATATAGATTCATGTGTTGAATGAAATAAATATTCATTTGTTGAATAGAATAACGAATTTATTGAAATATATAAAGCCGTGTTGATTAGAGATGCGTTATTTTGACGCGAACGATATTTATATCGATTTTATTCGTTGTATAATGAATGTTGAAAAGTGATTTCAAAACTTAATATTTTGAAAGGAAATTCAAATTGAATTAGATTAAAAATTGAAATTTTATTGAATCAATTTGAAATGAATTCGATTCGAATTGAATAGAAAGTGAATTTGAATTCGAGTAAAATAGAAATGAATTCAAATTGAATTAGATTGAAATTGAAATTTAAAACAAACTGAAATTGAATTGAAATCAATTTGAAACGAATTCGAATTAGATCAAATAGAAGGTAAATTCGAATTGAATTGAATTGAAACGAATTTGAATTGAATTGAAACGAATTTGAATTTGAATTGGATTGAAATGAACTCGAATTGAATTGAAATCAAATCGATTTGAAATTGAATGTAGTGTTGAAAGGGTTTTGAAAACGAATTTAAAACGATTTATAAAATACGTTTTAAAAGGAAATCGACGAAATATATAATATATATATATATATATATATATATATTATATATTTAATGGCCTGAATAGAACGCGCCGCGCCGCGGCAGTTCGTGAATTTCGACCATTTATTTCAAACGGACATTGCGGGAGATCCGACCGTCGGATTCTCCTAAAACCGGAACCGTTGGGTTCGTATTGAAAAGAGCTTTCCATTGAATATTAGAAATTTGAAATCTAACGGTTGGATTTGGAATTATGTCCAAATCAAATTCAGAAAAGGTCGCTGTAAGTGCAGTTCGATGGCCGTTGATGGAAATCGACTGTACGGGCCTTGATAAAATTATTAAAAATATCTATAATTTGTGTAAAATTATAATATGTGAATTGGGAAGAATTGAGCTGGAAAATTCCACATTAGAAGGTAAAAATAGATTTTTATCGAAATGAACTAGTTTTGAACTAGAATTAAAATCAATTTATTTTTGAAATAAATAAATTGAATTTGAAAGTGATTTTGAAAATAATCGATAATTTCCAATACGATATTTGTTGGTTTCAGAATTTGATATTGAATATAAGCCGATATATTTTCTATTCAGAGCCTTGTATTTAATATCAAATGTGATTTGGTTTGTCGTGAATCGTGTTTTTGATGACATTGGTTCTTTAACCCAGTTAAAGGCAGAATATTGATTTTTGAGAAGATTAAAACTAAGTGGAGTTTTAATGAATCTTTAATTAGACTAAAAATGTGAATTGATAATTTAAATTATCAAATTTGAAAAGTGATCGAGAGTGGAGTATCACCAGTTTTGCTCCAAAGCGATAGTTAAATCTTTAATTAGATTTGAACGTGAAATGGTAATTAATTTTACCGATAACACCGTGGTGTTAGATATGGAGTATCACCAGTTTTGCTCCATGGGATATATAGGTGGGGATTGGGAAATAAAACAAATAATTACTTCGGTGTGGTTCGCTAATCCCGACTAGTTTGAAATGATATCCAAAGGAAGATTAAAGAATAAATTTAGAAGAATTTATCTTTGATAAAATTAATGGGAACCTTTCCCCTAAGAATGTGATTTTGTGAATAAAAGAATATTCTGAATTGGAATGGGGCGTTTGTTGTGTTTGTGTAACATTCGTTTATTATATACGTGGGTTGTTCAGAAAGGCCGGGTTTATACCCATTCTGAATAACCGATTCGACGAGATGTCGAAGATGAAGACGGTGGTTGAAGACCGGAAGTCTTCACATCGTTTGGGTGTTACTGATGATCTTGATTGGGCTGTACACCCAGGATGAGGGAATCAGTTGGTGATCGTCCAGACGTACCTGGAGATGGATGGATATGCGAGGAAAGTGCCTCCGGTTTCGTTTAGACCCAGAACGAACTTGTAAATGGATTGTGTGTCTGACACTGGATTTTATTCTGTGTTGATTGATCTCTATTAAATATACATCTGTTTGGCGGCGGAGAATTTATTCTCTTGCTTAACGCCCTTCTCTGAGACGTACGAGCTTAGAGGTTGTATATCGATGGACATCAGTCGCATGGAGTGAATTGCCAATGTGGCATGCGTAAGTGGCAATTGATCAAGGCTTCTGTTGAAAAGCAAAGTCTTGTGGTTGATGATCAAAGCACGGCCTGTGTGGCGTAGCTTTGTGTATAACGTGAATTCGCGAGCCTCACATCTCGGTATGAGTCAAAAACGGGATAGTGACTGCAGGGAGAGCACGACGTTTCTTTCTAGCTAGGGTGGTGTCAGTGACCTACCAGCCCTGACATTTATATACTTTTCACCTGTGTGGTTGTTGGAATGCGAGGCGCCTCGGATATAGGTCTGTAAGGACCGGGAAACGTGTGTTCAGGAATTGCCAATCCTCAAAAGGAAGAGAGGACCGGCCCTGAAGATCCAAGGATCATAGTGGGGTCCTGGGACATTTGCTAGAGTGTCTCGAATCGGAGAGGAGCTTGCCCCTTGCCTCGGCTCATGACGGAAATCCAATTTCCAATACGTGTATTGCGGTTTTATTTGTAGAACCTAGTATGGCGACATAGTGGTATGGGTCATTCATGCCGCCTATGATTGATATTTATGATTGAAATTGTTTTGACACTATACACCTATAATAGTGTCAAATAATGTGTTTTAAACGTATCAAGCATGCTTTGGCTGTTATAAGGTAAAAACCCTATCCTCCGGCTTGCGTTGCATTGTGTGATGGGACCTGGGTCTTATAACAGCTTCATTTTTCTTTATTTAGCATTGCGCTGTTTGTTTTATGCACTGGTATTCTTGGGAGGAAACCCGTTTCGTGTTATACGGCGTGGTCCCTTGATTTACCGAACTCTAAAATAAAGAATTATAACTGTTTTAGTTCTCACACCAGTCCCATGACTGACCTGGAGTTTATTGTTTCAACCTAAACTCTGGGTGCCCCTATTTTCCACACGGGCAGCTAGTAGTTTTGGTTTTGCAGATTTATTTTCACAAGGTCCTGATTTACAGCTGGAACGATGCACGGAAAGCTCTGTATCCGTGTATCACTTTCAGTTGTGCTTTTGTATATTTTTCCGCTGCTATGTAATTTATTGTAATCTCTGATATTTGTTGAATGTAATTTATTCATTTTTACTCTGTATATTCTTGTATCTGATGGAATTGTTGTAATAGCAATGAAATGTTCTTCCGTTTGCGTCCTTTTGTGTCTTGTACTCAATTCTATCCGTGCTTTCCTTCACGGGGAAGATCAGGTCGTCTCAACCGTCTTCATCTTCGACATCTCGTCGAATCGGTTATTCAGAATGGGTATAAACCCGGCCTTTCTGAATAACCCACGTATATGATAACCAAATGTTACACAAACACAACAAATGCCTCATTCCAATTCAGAATATTATTTTATTCACAAAATCACACTCTTAGGGAATAGGTTCCCATTAATTTTATCAAAGATAAATCCTTCTAAATTTATTCTTTAATCTTCCTTTGGATATCATTTCAAACCATATTATGGTTTTCCAAACTAGTCGGGATTAGCGAACCTCACCAAAGTAATTGTTTATTTTATTTCCCAATCCCAACCTACTCATCCCATGGAGCAAAACTTGGTGATACTCCATATCTAACACCACGGTGTCATCGGTAAAATTAATTACCATTTCATGTTCAAATCTAATTAAAGATTTAACTATCACTTTGGAGCAAAACTGGTAGTACTCCATTCTCGATCACCTTTCAGATTTGCTAATTTAAATTATCAATTCACATTTCAATCTAATTAAAGATTCATTAAAACTCCACTTAGTTTTAATCTTCCCAAAAATCAATATCCTATCTTTAACTGGGTTAAAGAACCAATGTCATCTAAAACACGATTCACAACAAACCCAAATCACATTTGATATTAAATACAAGGCTCTGAATAGAATAGAAAATATACCGGCTTATATTCAATATCAAATTCTAAAACCAACAAATATCGTATTGGAAATAACGATATAAATATATCTTTCAAATTCCCATAACAATATCTGTATAATCACGGAATCCAACATCGAAATATTCCAAAGACAATTTCGATTCAAATCCACTTCCACTTTATATATATTGGAAATTCTGGTTATTTTCAAAACAAATTCAAATTCAATCTATTTATTTCAAAAATAAATTGATTTTAATTTTAGTTCAAAACTAGTTCATTTCGATAAAAGTCTATTTTTATCCTTTCAAATGTGGAATTTTTCATCCCAGTTCTTTCCAATTCACATATTATGATTTTACACAAATTATTAATATTTTTAATGATTTTATCAAGGCCCGTACAGTCGATTTCCATCGACGGCCATCGAACTGCACTTACAACGACCTTTTCCAAATTTGATTTGGATATAATTCCAAATCCATCCGTTAGATTTCAAATTTCTAATATTCATTGGAAAGCTCTTTTCGATACGAACCCAATGGTTCCGGTTTTAGGAGAATCCGACGGTCGGATCTCCCGCAATGTCAATTCGAAGTCAATGGTCAAAATTCACGAACTGCCGCGGCGCGGCGCGTTCTATTCAGGCCATTTAATATATATAATATATATATTATATATATTTCATCGATTTCCTTTTAAAACGTATTTTATAAATCGTTTTAAATTCGTTTTCAAAACTATTTCAACTCTATATTCAATTTGAAATCAAAATTGAATATTTCATATCATTACTATATAAATGATAATATTTTCAAAACATTATATTTTGAAATCAGTACCTTTTCTATATTCATTATAAAAACGAATATAATCGATATAAATATCGTTCACGTCAAAATGGCGCAACTCTAATCAAAACGGCTTTATATATTTCAATAAATTCGTTATTCTATTCAACAAATGAATATATATTCTATTCAACACATGAATCTATATTTCTTTCAACACACGACTAATCTCAACACATGAGTACTGTCAACACACGACTATTTTTGTTATGTAATATATTTTATAAAATTATGGTATCTATCATTTGATTTTCAATTAGACTCCAACAGTAAAGTGGTTCTAATCTTAAATATGGTAAAGATGTAAATTTTATTATTAAAATATTTTCTCGACACATAAATAGTTTCAACACATGAACATCGTCAACACATGACTATTTTTATATTCAACACATGAATTTTCTTTTATAATATTCCTTATTTTCCCGATTGGAATGAGGCCCAATCAATCACCATATAACGTTAATTATATGGATTCCATACAACACATGTATATAATAGCAATGATAAACAATCAACCATCATCCAAAGTGCACCACACAACTGCATAAGCACCAAATATAATTAATTAACGCTTACACAGCCTGTCGTCCAATCGATCGACATGCAATTAAATAATTGGGATTAGTGTACGCCAAATATCATCCCAACACCCGTGTGGGGTTTCAAATTAACAAACACAGATTTTTATTTGTGCAGTTGGGCGATATGTAAAATTTATCAACCCAATCAATATCAGTCAAATCAGTGTATATAAACAAATCGGCCGATTTGTTTATACATATTTATTTATTCACATTCACTATATTCATTTTCACGTTAAAAATTATATTTTTAATGGTAATTAATTTATTTCAACCATCTACACTTTATTATCGATTTCACATCAACATTACAAACAAATTTCACAACACATCAAACAAGCATACAAGCCATCCATGGTCTGTGGACGACGGGTGTTGGGTGCTACTAAGCACCGTCTACATCCCAGTATATATATATTTATAACTAGAGAAAGAAATTTAAAGTGAGGAGTTCTCACTGACTAGCTAATCCAATCATCTCGACTCTTCTTATGTAGAAGTCATCGCTGTTCTCGCCTTTTGTCACTTTCGTTGCCCGTAGCCACTACATATATAAAAATCACATTTTTATATTCTTGCTATGTATATAAAAATTCTATTTTTACACCGCTACTATATAGATAAAAATTATATTTTTACATCGTTACTATATGGATAAAAAAATTCTATTTTTACAACGATGCTACATAGATAAAAATTCTATTTTTACACCGTTACTATATAGATAAAAATTCTATTTTTACACCGTAACTATTTAGATAAAAATTCTATTTTTACACCGTTACTATATAGATAAAAATTCTATTTTTACAACGTTACTATATAGATAAAAATTCTATTTTTACACCGTTACTATATAGATAAAAATTCTATTTTTACACCGTTACTATATAGATAAAAATTCTATTTTTACAACGGTGTTCATATAATAAAGATTATATTTTTGTCACGCTATTCTCTATATAAAGATTTCGCCTTTTCAAATATAAAGATTTCGCCTTTTCAAATATAAAGATTATATTTTTAATACTCTACGCAAGTAAAAATCATATTTTTGATTCACTACATATATGTGTAAACCGTATTTTTATTTCTATATACTCCATAGAAATTATATTTTTATTCTTTACATCTAGTAAAAATCATATTTTTATTATCTTCCTTATATAAAAATTATATCTTTAATCTTTCTATATAATAAAAATTATATTTTTAACCTTTCTATATAATAAAAATTATATTTTTAACCTTTCTATATAATAAAAATTATATTTTTAACCTTTCTATATAACAAAAATTATATTTTTCTTATATACGAATAATCAGATTTTAAAATGCTACTTTATTTTAGAACTGAAAATTAAAATTGAATAATAAACACTCACTGTCTTCTCCAGAGGGGTGGCTCACATCCGCGGTGGAGGCGAGGTCCTCCAGCAGGCAGCGACTGTCGTTGCTTCTCCGGCGTCGATCCTTGGGGTGCTTCGGTTTGGGGTTTTCGTGCATCGCAGAAGGAAGAAAAAGGAAGAGAGGGGGCGGAGTCGAATTAGGTCGGAGGAGGAGGAAGGGGATGGAGGAGACGCGGAAGAGAGGGTGCGGTGGTCGGGTGTGGGTCCAGGGGGAGGCGGCGGTTTCAATCGGGGCTAGGGCTGGGTTTCCTCGATCAACGTGAGGGCGAGGAGAGAGGGAGGCTGGTGGCGTACGGAGGGGGGGGGGGGTGGAAGAATCGGCAGTGGTCGGCGCCACCGGTGGGGGACGCGATGGATCGTAGATCGCGTTCCTTTTTTTTCTTTCTTTTTTTATTCTGATCGGTTGAAAATGAAGAGAGAGGAGAGGGAAATGAGTTGACTTATATATATAAATATATATATTTATTTTAATTTAGGTCCAAAAAGAAACTTTTTATTACGGACACGGAATCAGACCCAACGCCTGTCGCCCATAACTAATTACCCCCATTCCGAACACAATGGGATATGTATCGTAGGCTGATTCGATCGTTTCGATCAGTTTTCGTCAAAATCAAAATATAACTCTATATATTGAGTTTGAACGCGCATTTCAATTTACCGGGGCCACATACTAACAAGAAAAATTCCCAAAAAATATTTTCTAGCTTGGTATTGACGATACGGTCCTAACAAAACTAGTTTCGTCGAATTCTGAGACCGTTAGAAAATGGTCATTTTCCAGTCGATTAAAATCAACTAAAACTGGTCAAACGCGTTTTCCTTTGCCACGCTCACATATTGAATCAAAAAATTATGAAAATTGGAATCTAGCAATAATTTGACATCCCGGATCCAACAAAAGTGGTTTCGTCGAAATCCGAGGTCGTTTGCAAAATTTTCATTTTTAAGGGCCTGAATTCCATAGCGACTATTCTGAAATTTCAACTGGACATATCTTTTGATTCCCGTTATGAAATTTTGATTTTTCAGATTCATTGGAAAGATATACTCAATTAGATTCAAATTTTTTTTGTTTCACTAAAATCCGGTTTATTTTGCACCCGGTATGTTCAATTGAATTTTGAAATCGAATTATCGAACTACCACGCCATTTTCAATTCCTTTTATATTTATATATAATTATTTATATTCTAACGACGACGTTTATAAAATATTCGTCGAATTCATTCAAAATAAAATTTTCATCGATATTATTTAAAATAATTCATTTTAAATAATCAAAATTCGCTAAAATTGCCAAAATAAAATTTTTAAACTGGCTCGCATTTCCGGGTTGTTACATATTGATTCCAAAAATTATGAAAATTGGAATCCAGCAAAAATTTGACATTTTGGATCCAACAAAAGTGGTCTCATCGAAAACGGAGGTCGTTTGCAAAATCGCTATTTTTAAGGGCTATTTATTATATAAAATTTCATAGCGACTATTCTGAATTTTCTACTGGCCATAACTTTTTATTCCCATAATGAAATCTGGATTTTTCACATTCGTTGGAAAGATATTTTCAAACAGATTCAAATATTTTTGGTTTTACTAAAATCCGGTTTATTTTGAATCTTGTACATTCATTTTAAATTTGAAATCGAATTTTCAAGCTAATGCGCCATTTTCAATTCCTTTTATATATAAAATAAATATTTATATTCTAACCGTGATTGAAATAAATATATACGTTCTACTTCTATTCAAAATAAATTTCTAATGGTTGTTATTTAAAATAAATCATTTTAAATATTCAAAATTCATTAAAATTTCCAAAATAATTTTTTTTAAATTGGTTCTGATTTTCCGGAACGTTACACTTGTACTTCTATTTACCCTAAAACTTATAAATCTCATATCAACCACTAATGAAATTTAACCATGTCAAGTAACTCAGTCAAGTTATTGAAGTCAAAAAAATAAAATAAACCAAACATGTCAATCAATCCAAACAATTTAATCAAGCCAAATAATTAAATCAAACTAAGCAAGACAAAGTAAATATGTTATGTATACTTGTTATGTATGGAGTAAGAGTTAACACATAATGCAGTGTGTTGGTAATAATGCACTATGACATATGCAAAACTATATGAAGACATATATTGAATGAAATGCAATTTGTGGTGTAAATGATTTTAATTTGAGATGCACTTTAATCATATATGATATGAAATAAGATATGTCATGATATTATGGTAATAATATATAGAATGATTTGATGATGATATGTATTTCTAAAATAGATACTTAAAGTAATATCTAATTATTATATATATATAATAAATCATTTGAATCAAACAAGGATAATGTTAATTTCTAGACTTAGGTTAATTATACTAATGAAAGTGATTGAAATAATAATAAAGATAAGAGTTTAAAAAAATCATGATAAGTAGTAAAATATTCAAAATAATTATGGAGTTAAATAATATTAGTAGGGTAAATATAGTAAGAATTGAAGTTCTTTTTAGAGAGAACACAACATTATATAAAATAGACTATAAACATATATTCATAATTGTACATAAAAACTGATTTTAAATTTAAACTTTAGAAATCCAAACATATTTATTTGCTATAGAACAATTTATATGTTAAAATTTAAAAGAAATCTATAGTTATAAAATTATTTTAATGAAAATTTATAATATGGAGTAATATATAAATCTATAATTTCTTATATTAAACTATATTTTTATGACATAAAAATCATATATAATTTAATACCAAAATATTAGGTTAAATATTCAAGCTTTTATAAATCTTAATAAGTAGTTAAAATACAAATAGTATTTGTTAAATCATATGAATAATATATATGTTTAACTATATATGAATGATAAGTAGAAATATATTTTATTACAATGAAAATTATTTTAACTCTTATATCATATTAACATGTCTGTATAATTTTATTAATTTATATATTTATAATATATATATATTTCGAAATAAGATATAAGAAAATAAGTAGACAGATAAAGTTAATAACTAGAATTTAAACTGGCATTTTCTAATTTAAAAGATGGAGGGAAGTTTGAAAGTTTAAACTCTTAAAATTCAAAATTTAAATTTCAATATGTCGACATGACCGTTTTTGTATGTCGACATACATGTAGAAAATCAAAAGATATATTGTTTTTACTTCTTGGTTTTATATTATCGATTTATATTTCAGGTTTAACTATTTCCTGAAATAATATTAATCCTAACAAACATTCAAAATTTATTTTATTATTTTATTTTGAATTTCAAATTTGAATTTTAAATTTTAGATTTGAATTTTAAAATTTTAAATTTCAAATTCAAAGCAAAGCAAATAAGCAAGACAATCAAAGCATTCATTCAACCAAAAAATTTAAAAAGCTTGCCTATTTTTGCAATCCTTCTTTTTGTTGTTCTTCCATTTTCATGAATCACACATTCATATATTCTAGAATTTGATGATGAAATCTGCTCTATTGCTAAAGACTCGTTTTTCTGGTCAGGATAATATATTCATTTGCTAAATTTGAACACCGTATGAGAAAGATATCAAAGATTTAGTAGTTCAACCAACTTGGTGCCAAAATTTGAATTTGTATTTTGATTTTTGAATGAATGGACACTTAAACTATTATATAAAGGCCCAAAAGTCATGTCTCCTCACAATCTCTTCTCTTCTTCTTCTTCTTCTTCTTCTTCTTCTTCTCATTTTTCACTTTCAATCAAACTTTCAGGGGGCATAACTTCTTCATTTCTTAACGGAATTGGATGAAATCAGCGGAAAATCGAAGAGGAATTCAAGTAGTGACAATTTGGGGATGAATTTGGATGGTATTGGGGTGCAGAAATTCGAAACAATAAGAGATATGCATGATATCTCGTAACAATTTTTCAGTTTTGCATAGCCAACTTCAAATAGTCATATCTCACTCAATTTTGATCAGAATTTGACGATTTACCCATGAAATTGACCGCAAGAACGAGGACTATGATCTGGAAAAGGATTTGAGACAAAATAGTCTAACCTTTGGATGAAATTTGAAGATTACCATCAACAGTTTTAGTTTCCTTCTCTCTTTATTCACCAAAACTCCATTTGATCATTACTTGATCAATTCTTGACGGATTTACATGAACCCAGCGGCATTCCGAAGAAAATTAAGAGAAGTACAGTATTGAATCTATTTGTAGATGAGAATCAAAAGTTTCTACTTATCTGGTACCCATTTCTTTGGTGATTTACATTGTATATTTCCATTTCTTCCTCTTGATGTCTTTTCACCAAGCGTCATTACTCTTCTTCAGTTGTCTTTCAAAATTTGAATTCCCAACACCCGTGTACACCGGTTTGGAAGTTGAATTTCCAACAGCCACCTTTTTAGAATTTTAAGTTTCAATAGCCACCATTTTGGAATTTGAATCACCAACAGCCACTTTACCCATCTTTTCAACTTTGAATTTTCAAAAGCCGTCTAGCACATCTTTTCCTGCAAAACAACACAACTTTTCAAATAATCAAATAAATTTTCAAATAATTCAAATGAATTTTTAGAATAACTAACTACAAAATATCATGATGGTTTTATAACATATCCATACATTAAAATTTTAAAATTTTAAAAAAAAATTCAAATTTCAAAAATCAAATCACAGTAACTTGATTTTTCAATAAAATTTGAATGCATACTTTATCTAATACTTTTGCAATACATAAATTTAAACTAATGTTATAAATCATTTCAATACTTGCCACTTAAAATTTTCAAAAATCAGATTATGAACTTTTTGAAAGACATTGCTCCGATACCAATTGTTAGGGATTGCGGAAAGGATCGTTAAGGTAAAACAAATGCTAGAGGGAGGTGAATAGTGTTTGTGAGAATTTAAACAAAATCTAAAACTTATGTGATAAACTATATGAATCAAACACCACAGAAACAATCACAGACACAAATTAAACAGAAATAAAGATGCAGAAAAGGAAAGAACACACCGGATTTTATACTGGTTCGGATTACTCCTACGTCCAGTCCCACACAACACTGGATTGCATAGAGTTTTATTAGTATATCAATATCCAATCACACCTCTCTATTTCACGTCTACAAGGTTCACCGCTCCCATTCCTTGATTTCACGGCAACAAGGAAAACACCGATTTCATTCCTTGATTTCACGGCTATAAGGAAAACACTGATTCCGTTCCTTGATTTCATGGCTACAAGGAAAACACTGATTCCCAAATACTTCCCAAATAATTACAATAGCCCTATAACTCATCAATAACAGTTGATTCAGAGAGTAATGAGTGGAAAATGTTGACAGAAAAAGATTAGTGAAAACAGAATTGAATTTGGCAAAGTATAGGTGTAGGAATCATAAAAATGATAAGAAATAATGGTTTAATGAAAGAGAGTGAAGGTGGAGAAAAAGCAGTAATTAAAAATTCGAAATCAAGCCCTTTTTATAGCGTGTGAAAGGTTGCAATGCTCCAGAATCGTCACAAATAGTGAAAAGACACTTCCTTTCAAATTTGAAAAAATGACAGTTATATGTCGACATGGTGTTTTCTATATGTCGACATATACTTAGTACAAAATTAATTTTTGAGCATTTTTCAAGTGTTTTGATATAAATATAATTCTGGAAATTCTTGAATTAAAATATAGTGTTATAAATTAATATTATAAAGTAGGAAATCATACGAAAACATAAATAAAAACTATATGAACATATTTATAAAATTATAAAGTCTAAAACTATTTAAATATAAAGTATAAATGCTTGAAAACAAAAGTAAAGTAAGAAAGAAAAATAGAAAAGATAGAAAATAAAATAGAGAGGATTGATGATAGAATTTGAAATTTTAAAATAGAATTTGGAAAACAGAATTTGAATTTGAACCTAGAGTTCTATTTAGGGTTTAACATAATCTAGACTCTATAACTATATTTATCTTAAACTCTTGAAATCTTGAATACTCATGAGTCTTGAAACATCTCTGAATTATGAATCTTTAACATCTTTAAACTGTACAGTCTTCAGTAATAATTTCTGTATATAAATCCTCCTTATATATATATATATATATATATATATATGTGTGTGTGTGTGTGTGTGTGTGTGTGTGTGTATTCTAGATAAAAGTGTTAGTATATATTTCATAATCAATTAATATTGAAATAAGGTTGTTGTCAACAAAACTCCACTCTCCAATGTCCTTTCGTTCCTTTTGTACATGCATGTGCGTACGATACAAGAAACAAAGGGGAAATGTTGCCGAAATTGTTTAAAATGATACGATTTACAAAATATAATTACTATTGTATTTATTATGGGAAGTAGGATGACCTACCATCAAAGTAGACACATAAGTGTCAATGAATCAATAGTTATTTATTTAAAAATAAAGTTTGCAAAAAATTACAAAATTTAGTACATATTTACTAAATTAGTAAATAAAATTTAAACAACATATAAAATTAACGATTTTTTTTTACTTCATCATAGGTTTTAAAGTAGGAAAAATGGTCAATTACTTTATTGATCGGAGCTATATGTATCAAAGAAGGGAAATTAGTGGTGCAATAAGTGAAAGTTTTCAAAATGGGGTACACGTGTTCATCAAATTTGCTTTAAGTAATATTGGAAAGATAAATAAGTTCGTTGTCCAGGTAGTAGGTGCAAATCGTTGAACTATTTATTACTGAATATGATTAATATTCATTTGCTCCAATACGGTGTCCTAACCAATTATTTGTTGGGGGATCGTCATGGAGAAATTGTAGCCCCTAATAATCAAGAACAGTCCATGGAGGTCAATGGTGATGAAGTTATTATGAATCTCATGGAAAACATGGTCGAAGATGTTGCACGATCAATGTTCCCTACCGTTGAAATTGGTAACGACGATGTTAACATCGAAGAGGAACCAAATGTTGAAGCTGTAAAAATATATGATTTGTCGAATCATGCTAAAAAAAACCTTTGGGATGGATGTAATGGCGGCACTTAACCATCGATAACTGTAGAATACATTGCAATAAAATCAAAACACAACCTTACATAATTTAGATTTACGACTGTTGTTCAAGCCACTAGTTCATCCAGTTATGTACTTGCAACCTGAGGTTGACAATACGTAAGTGTTACTACCAAAAAATTGGCCATGAAATAGAATAACATTGAAGGGGTATCGGGTAACCACAAGCACTCAATGATCGTTTATGAAGCAGGACCAAGGACCAAGAAAAGGCAACAATAGGGAGGGAAGTCCCGAAGGGAAATATCAACTGAAACACACCCCCGCTACCAGCTAGCGGGGAAAATGGTATTTAGTGAATATGAGTATGGGAGGACGATCTAAAAGCCACACAGGCCCCGCTTCCTTAAGGGAAAAGAATTCGAAACCCACAGATTTCCAACACAGTCTAACCGGCAAAGCATATCCGATAGGGATACCCTGTAACAAAAGAAAAAGGAGTTGAGTCAGCATGCTAAGAAAAATAAAGTAAAGAATCCCGAAGACAGGAACCTAGAAGGGCGAGTGGGTGTGCCGACATTAGCCCCTCAGGTATTGACGCGATAAGACAGGGAAACATCGGAAAAGCGAGCTTCTTTGAGTATCCACAGAAGGGCCAGGAGTTAACGCCGAGGGCATACAACTGAAAGCAATCATCAGGAAATCCAAATACCTTCTGAAAGGCGCTATATCAACAAATTCATTCCCATCTAAAAAGTAGTGGCGAACAACTGAAGCCCTACTTTGAAGGCCATGACCAGTACCGCAAAGACAACTGGGTGCTCGACGCCTGAAACCAAAGAAAAAGGCAGCCAGCCGACAAAGCTCTTATATGCCCAATATCTCGATAGCGAAAGGGTCCTCAAGCCTTCTATAAATAAGACCCCAGGGGCAACATCGAAAAATCAAAGTGGGGATCTTTTGGGACAATTTTCTTCTCTGACTCTTATTCTAAAATAAAGTCCCACGTTGATAAATTATTTCCGCATGTAATCTCCTCCTCCTCCATGAATAAAACTAGTAAAAGCTGTTAAAGTGGACGTAGGTCCACAAAGAACCGAACCACTATAAAATTGTTGTCTTTACCTTTTTCCACATGCTATGTTACTTTACAGTATACTCTTGTGTGAATTTCGTGATGCGGCAGGATCATCAGAATATTTTTTGCCCAAGCCGTCAGGTCCTTACCTACCTGACGCATTTTCTAGGGTCATTCCCACAGACCCGTATCCGGTGTTGGTGAAAAATATTGTTAACATTTTGGCACTAAAAGGAGGGCGTGAACCTCCGACCTTGTGGTTAACAGCCCCACATATCTACTTGGGTTGTTCCGTCCCAAATTAGACTAGATTTGAAGAAATGGAGCTAAACAAGGAGAGCCTTGCAAGACGCCTGGAGAATTGATTGGAACAGATGCACAGTAGGAAAGCACGAGGCGAAACTCCCACTTGTCCTCGGATGTAGAAAATAGTTTACTATCAAATACCTGCTCTTCAGATCTAAGAGTGAGGAAAGCTCCAAGTCTGATAAAGGAGAAGAACGATGAATTGGAAGTTCTATATCTGACTTTGCAGCTTGATGCTACTTGGAGGTCTATTGGAGAAAGTTCGACCTGGAGAGCCTTTGAGATGGAAGCCCATCGAACAGAGTTTGAGGCGGAAATACCCTCCGGATTTGACAATAGAGCAAGAAGTCCATCCAGTCTACACACTGACCCGGCCAAATCAGAAATGAAGGGATGTCCAACCCTGATGCCAAAAGGGGTATACGACGAGACATAAATATTACTTTTGGCACACAAATCGATACTACCTGGAGGATTATTGAAGTCAACTTGGCCCAGTTGGCCTCAGGCATAGTGTCCCATGAAGCAGAATCAAGAATAGTGGAACCTTAAGGGTTTGAGAGCCCTATCGAACCTCTAACGGGCCTACAGAGTAATCCAGTTCCACTAGGGAACAATCGAGTGTCAAGTGAAGCGACTAACTCGAACATAAACCAAAATCCATCACAACCAGGGGGCTAAAAGGAGAGAACCATTGAAACTCCATCCATCATAAAGGCCCCACGATTTACATATGACGGAGCTATAGATCCTGAAGAACACCTCGCTGCATTTGAATGTTATATGGATTTCCATGATGCGTCAAAAAAATTCGACACCGAATATTTCCTTTGACACTGCGGGAAACAACTGCTAAATGGTACTGCCGACACTAGGAGAAAGAAATCAGTTCTTGGGAGAAACTCTCCCACGATTTCTCTATACAATTTTGTTGCCGTAGGAACCCAGTGGTGGATTACTCAACCGTTATAGGCATAAAGCAAGGACCAGAGGAATCTATAGCTGACTATATAAAGCAGTTCAATGCTGAAGCTTTAAGAGCAGAGGGCATGAGTAGCCACGATAAGATTGTCGCCATTCATTCAGGACTAATTGAAGGAACGCCTTTTTGGAAAGAATTATACATACGAGGATGTAAAGACTTACCAAAATTTTACCATCAAGCAAACACCTTGGCCCGTATGGAAGAGTTGTATCATCCGAGAGGGAGTCTTGTTCGTTACATAGAAGACAAGAAGCCTCTCACTCCCCAGGACCGTCGGGGTGGAAGGCCTAGATTTCATGAATTTCAAAAGGATCTAAGGGAAAAGGAACCAAGCACCAATATTATAACCTTAAATAGGCCCATTTCACACCTATATGCCACAATGAAGGAGAAAATCAACTTCTCAGTGCCTTTCAAATCAAAAAACCATCCAGAACCATTTAAAGAAGGGAAGTATTGTGAATATCATAAGAGAAACAGACATCAAACTGACAAATGCAAGGTGCTGGAAGGTGTGATGCAGAATCTCATCCTGGAAGGACACCTAGAGGGAGATACCAATGGCGAAAAGAAGCCAACTCAACAACCACTCAACTTCACGCCGAATAACCCAGCAGTCTGGGCCTCTCCTACACCTATTCCCCACAAAACAAGGTTTGCTAATTCTTATGGCAAAGGTCTTGATCCCAAAAATAGGAATGTATCTTCCGGGCTCAGAACCTTCGGCTCCACTAATGGGAATAGCTACAATTACGGGTCAAAGGACTACAACTCTAAGTGTCCAGGGACCCACACTTGTCGCATTTGCCAATCATCAGGACATGCGATGCTTTCATGCACTGCGTTTTGGAAGATGTGCTAGGTATCAAATAAGCTCTTAGAGGCAACCACTTCCGGATTAGGTAATTGTTGATGCCTCAATTTCCAACTTATGAATGCTTTCTTGTATGTGCATTGTGTGGTTTGTTCCTAGGTAGTAGTACTGTGGGCTATGTGCCTGTTTAAGGCTTCCATAGTATCGAAGTTAGCTTAAGACTTTAGTTTAGATAACGCATCTTCGTACCCAATTCTTGCCCTTTAAGCAAATAAGGAGTTTAAGATAGCACCTATAATAGCTAAATCTTTGATTCTAAGGCAAGTAAGAGATTTTTCTACAAGGTGTCATGGATGATTGTTTGATTGGCTATGTTGTTTTACTTTGTATGGTGTGCCGGAAAGCGTTACAACGTCAAATGGTTTCTCTAAGGATTCCTCGGCGTTGTAGGTTCCGACACAAGTACTTTTGTTTTGTATCTAGTGATAGTTTAGCATCTCTTAAAGCTAAGATGCTCAAGTTAAGTAACCGTGCGACATCTGACCGATCTCGCCAGCTTGCAAAGCTTTGTGTTGATACACTTTTCACAACACCTTAGAGAGCCATAGGTGCTTCGCCCGTCCGTGGAACCATAGATCCGCTCTTAGCATTTTCACACTACGCGAGCCGTATTCTCTACGTTACACGAGCTGTATGCTCACCCAACCAATGCTCTTGAGTACGTTCTAAGAAATGCCCTTCATGGGTACGTTCTAACCAATGCCTGACATGGGTACGTTCTAAACAATGATCTTGAGTACATTCTAACCAATGCCTATCATGGGTACTTTCTAACCAATGCCCTTCATAGGTACGTTCTAACAAATGCTCCAAAGGGGAGTATTTTTTCATCCCGAAGAAGGGAGAAAAAGCTCGAAGGGAGCATCTGAAGCACGTATATCCTCCACTTAAATTCCATCCCGAAGAAGGGAGAAAAAGCTCGAAGGAAGCATCTGGGGCACGTACATCCTCTGCTCAAATTCCATCCTTAGGAAGGGAGAAAAAGCTCGAAGGGAGCATATGGAGCACGTACATCCTCTGCTCAGATTCTATCCCCAAGAAGGGAGAAAAAACTGGAAGGTAGCATCTGGAGCATGTATAGCCTCTGCTCAAATATCATCCCGCAGAAGGGAGCGAAAGCTTGAAGAAAATGAAAGCTTGAAGGAAACAAAAGCTTACAGGAAAAAAAGCTTGAAGAAAGCTTGATGGAAGCACTCAGAAACGCGCACGATCTACACTCAGACGAACGGAACCAAAATAGACGCCGACTTATATTTAATACCGAAAGAGGTTCCGGTCTCTTATCTATTTAATACCCGAATCTGGCTTTGGTTCGGGACTTCTATTTAATGCTGGAAGAGGTTCCGATCTGCCGTCTATCTAAATACCCAAATCTGGGTTTGGTTCGGGACTTCTATTTAATGTCGGAAGAGGTTTTGGTCTGCTGTCTATCTAAATACCCGAATTTGGGTTTGGTTCAGGACTTCTATTTAATACCGGAAGAGGTTCCAGTCTTCTACCTATCTATTTAATACCCAAATCTGGGTTTGGTTCGGGACTTCTAATTAATGCCGGAGAGGTTCCGGTCTGCTGTCTATATAAATACCCGAATCTGGGTTTAGTTCAGGACTTCTATTTAATGCCGGAAGAGGTTCCGATCTGTTGTCTATCTAAATACCCGAATCTAGGTTTGGTTTGGGACTCCTATTTAATAGCGGAAGATGTTCCATTCTTCTGCCTATCTTATTAATACCCGAATCTGGGTTTGGTTCGGGACTTCTATTTAATACCGGAAGAGGTTTCGGTCTTCTATCTATTTAAATACCCGAATCTGGGTTTGGTTCGGGACTTCTACTTAATGCTGGAAGAGGTTCCGCTCTGATGTCTATCTAAATACCTGAATCTGGGTTTAGTTCGGGACTTCTATTTAATGCCGGAAGAGGTTCTGGTCTGCTGTCTATCTAAATACCCGAATCTGGGTTTGGTTCGGGACTTTTACTTAATACCGGAAGAGGTTCCGGTCTTCTGTCTATTTAAATACCTGAATCTGGGTTTGGTTCGGGACTACTATTTAATGCCAGAACAGGTTCCGATCTGCTGTCTATCTAAATACCCGAATATAGGTTTGGTTCGGTACTTCTATTTAATACCGGAAGGTGTTCCGGTCTCCTATCTATTTAAGTACCCGAATCTGAGTTTAGTTTGGGACTTCTATTTGATATCAAAAGGGGTGCATGCTCTTTACATTGTTGGGTGCAAGACCACAGGCTGCTAACATACTTAGGGAAGATCACTCAACTCATGTTTTTGTCATGTTCTTACACTCATTTGCCTGATAATTGTTATAGCACACCACACATCAGTAGAGGGTGCAAACATTTCATTTCCAACATATCTAAGTGCAAATAACCGCACTTAGAATTAATGATGTCTCATAATAATCCGCGACACGTACCCTTAGTAAAGAATGTTTTATTGGTTAAAGAACCTTGTCCCTACGGTCGAGGAGAGAAAAGTCATTATTATCTGCTTCAAAGGCCTCTTCGTATTCTAAAACTCTAAGCACGGTCCTGTCATATAAAATATACATATATAATACAAACTTGCGATGCAGGGATTTCCACTGTCGGATCAAGGATGCTAGAGGCCCGATTATTTGCTTCAAACATAAAGATAGGACATAGGGTGCTCTAGCGATCAAACACATTTTCTTCGAGCAGCAAAAGCATGACAACAGGAAATGAGATCAATATGACACCACTTGTTCTTGATGAGGATTTGCAGCGCTTTAGCTGATGGGCGATCATCTCAATTTTCTCCGGTCAATTCTCAATCAACAACATCGAGAGAGCTTTAAAATGGGAATTTAGGTACCTATATTCATGGGAATGGAACATTAAGAAGTTTGGGAATGTTTTTGTAGTTAAATTTCCAAGAAATTTGTTTATGGGGGATTCCTACCCCATAGCGACAGAGGCACCCTACCCATTCGGCCTTGAAGCCTCAATTATGGCTCGACAAGACCAAAACAGGAGGTGGTCCTTTGGGTTGTCTTAAAGAACCTCCCCATCATATTTAGTGATTTCAAGATGATGAAGATCATACCATCGAAAGTTGGGAAGGTCTTTAAGAATACAAAAATACACTTGGGCAGTGGCCGATTTCACGTATCTTAAAGTTCAAATAGAAGTTCCTTCTCCGGTATATGTTCCTTCACTAATAAGGCTCTTTACCCAAACTCCTTATCATGAATTTGAAGTAAACAAACTCACCAGAAATCCCAACGATCCTGTTGAACCCGTTGGATTCAAGAATGTAGTGTTTAGAAAAGACAAGAACGAGTTCCTAAGGGTCTGGAAGCCGAGGAGAAAGATGAAGTTTGTTGATGATCTTAGAAGTGGTGGAGTGTCTTCTTTAAATCCCTTTACGATTCTTTCAAATTTCAATGAAGATGAAGAGGAGCATTCAAGCGAGGACAAGGAAGAAGCTTTCGATTCTGAAGATGGTAAAGAGAGGAATGACGTTATCAACATGGTATTGGAAAATGTGAGTTTTGATGGCAACATCGGGGAGAATTCTACAGGGAAGACCAGCAAGGACAAGGAAGTGGTAGGCCCTTCGGGTGCAACAGAATCAAGGAGCGGCGATATGGTAAGCTCATGTCTTGAGCACCTCCTGTGGGAGCTGGATCGTTGTAAGTTCACCAAACTACTACATGACTACTTGGCCAGCAGAACACGCAACAGGTGGATGATGTAGTTGGAGTTTGGTAAGTGTTTTCCTCGTTTTGCATGAAAAATCTCGGCTCCTGTGTGGTCCACGTTTGTGCGCATGTATGTTTATGAATTGTTATAGAGGTATCACTATGCTCTGATTATTGTATGTATTTAAGTGTAGCACCTAATTTTATTGTGCCCCATTATCCCTTCCTGTTTTAAAAAAAGAGGAAAAAAAGAATATATATATATATATATATAATAATAATAATAATAATAGTAATAATAAAGGGGAGAAAACCAGAGTCTTCCGTATTCAAAACAATTGCAAACTTCGCAAATAAAAGCCAATCAAAACTTTAGTCGAAAGAGATCGAAGGATACTGCTGAAAGGGTAGGGTGTTTGATTTGAAAAGTCAAAAATACCCCCTTAATAGAGGGGGGAGTGTTACTATCAAAAAATTGACAATGAATTCAAATAACAATGAAGGGGTATCGGGTAATCACAAGCACCCAATGATCATTTAGGATGCAGGACCAAGGACCAAGAAGAGGCAATAATTGGGAGGAAAGTCCCGAAGGGAAATATCAACCGAAACACACCCCCGCTACTAGCTTGCGGTGAAAAGGGTATTTAGTGAATATGAGTATGGGAGAAAGATCTAAAAGCCACACAAGGCCCGCTTCCTTAAGGGAAAAGGATTCGAAACCAACAGATTTCCGACATAGTCTATCCGGCAGAGCATATCTGATAGGGATACCCTATAACAAAAGAAAAAGGAGTTGAGGCAGCAAGCTAAAAAGAAAAGAAAGAATCCCAACCACAGGAACCTAGAAGGGCGAGAGGGTGTGCCGGCATTAGCCCTCAGGTATTGATGCAATAAGACAGGGAAACATCGGAAAAACGAGCTTCTCTGGGTATCCATAGAAGGGCCAGGAGTTAACCGCCAAGGGCATACAAAGGAAAGCAATCATTAAGAAATACAAATACCTTCTGAAAGTGCTATATCAACAAATTCATGCCCATCTCAAAAGAAGTGGCGAAAAACGGAAGCCCTACTTCGAAGGCCATGACTAGTATCGCAAAGTCAACCGGGAGCTTGACGCCCAAAACCAAAGAAAAAGGCAGCCAGCCGACAAAGCTCTTATAGGCCCAATAGCCCGATAGCAAAAGGGTCCTCAAGCCTCCTATAAATAAAACCCCAGGAGTAACACCGAAAAAAGAAAGGGGGATCTTCTGGGAAAATTTTCTTCTCTGACTCTTATTCTAAAGTAAAGTCCCAAGTTGATAAATTAATTCCACATGTAATCTCCTCCTCCTCCATGAATAAAACCAGTAAAAGCTATTAAAGTGGACGTAGGTTCCCAAAGAACCGAACCGCTATAAAATTGTGTGTCTTTACCTTTTTCCGCATGCTATGTTACTTTACAATATACTCTTATGTGAATTTCGTGATGTGGCAGGATCATCAGAATATTTTCTGCCCAAGCCGTCAGGCCCTTAGCCACCAGACCGTTTTCCGCGGTCATTCCCACATGCCTATATCGGGTGTTGATGAAAAATATTGTTAACAGTTAATATTAGTTAAATTAGCAGCATAACAATTTAATTATTTGTACATGATATATATAATTGTCTAAAGTTCTAATTTACATTTAATGTAGGGGTTTTGAATTGGAGCTATTTCAGACGGTGCTGAATATTTCTAAGGATGCTTACATGGCTAAAATGAGGGACTACTGGCCTAAGTGGAGAAGGATCCTCGACCTCGTCACAGAGACCATCCGACAAGATTTTTTGGTAAGTTTATATTGCTTTACAAAATTATTAAATTCAAATAAATAGATAGTAATATTTTCTCATTATACAAGGGGCAGTAGATTTGCAGGACGCCGACATCACCTAGGTTCGGCAACAGTGGAAATCGAGGTTCGCTAAGAATTATAGAGAAAAAATTAATGAGATTAAGAATCTGGGAAAGAAACCTAGGTGGATGAGCAATGAAGTATTTAATATGATGGTTGAGTGGTGGGACACATATGAGTTCAAGGTAAAATTATAACGAATCTCAGTTATTTTGTGTTGAATATTAAATGATTAGTCAATATACATTTGCAGGCAGAGTCAGTAAGAAACTATGCAAACAGGAGCAGGAATCCAGTAACTCATCGTGGAGGATCCAAGTCTTTCCAGCATCATCGCGAGGAATTGGTAAATTTATCAATTATTACATTTGTATATTGATCAGCTCAATAACTGACTACATGGAATTGATTTATCCAAATTATCAATTGCAAGAACGAGCTTGTGGACATCTCGTGTCCTACATGGACGTATTTGCTCACACCCATACATCTAGGCAAGTAGACGAGGCTGACAAACATCATAAATTAATTGGATGAGCAAGATAGGGCAACAGCTACATATCATATTGACTTACATATGATACTCTGATTTGATCATATTGTTTTTACATATGATAAATGCCATGAAGATTTTATTAGTTATCATAAGATATTTATTATAAAAAATCATATTGTTTTGTATATGCTATTTTGTTATGTGTACCGTATTGATTTATATATGATACTCTGTTTTGGGTTATTTTATCGTATTGTTTTTATATACGATAAATGTCATGAGGATTTTATTGGGTTTTGATACTTTGACTTAATTATTATTAATATCCTATTCATTTAAAAATGAGATTTGTTATGAGAAGCATGTTGGGTTATACATAATACTCTTTGTTGATTCATTTTATCGTATTGATTTATATAATATTTGTTAAGAACATCACATTGATTTATACAAGATACTCTAACTTGATTGGTTATCATATTGTAGCATAATATAGGCAAGGTTTCAGGAGGCACGGGATCATGCGCTTGAGGAGTCTGGTCATGATGAGTTGACACCGGAAAAGGAAGACAACATATTTGATGACGTTATGGATCCGTCGCAGCGGAGAAAACGTTACAGTTTCGGTACCCTAACAGAAATTAATCATTTTGCATACATATAATGAATTAGCGTTTTAAATATATCGTATTATAATATTTTGTATGCTGACATAACATTTTTTCTATTCATTCTATTTGCAGGCTCGACAAGCTATGAAGGCCCAAGACTAAGAATAAATTAAGGAGCTTAGAACCATGATTGAGCAGTTATAGGAGCAGAATCGTCTGCAGGCTAAACAGATGGAGCAGCTAAATCAGAAGCTTGCGGAGTATGTGCACAATCATGGTACTTTTCCTTCATCATCTGGTGCTTCCGGAAATGATGATAATGATGCTTGAGGTATGTATTTTATATGACTTGGATATGGTGAGGATTTGGTTTTAATGTTGTATATATTGGCACAAAGTGGGTGAGGATGATATTTTGGATATATTTTGATGGTTTGTGTTTGGTTTTTGGTCATGTAACATTGATGTGTTGGTTTTTGAGACGTTTGGATGGTTTGTTTCGTATATATGATGTTTATTTGATTTATTTTGGTTTTTTATATTGGTATTGGTGTATATGTGTTGTATATATATATATATATGGAATTGATTAGGATTGGAGATGGAATGGATTGAAAATGGGGTGGCTGGAAGGTAATAGGCTTTCTGTTATAAAAAAATAACTCAGTTTTTTCAACGGCTACAAATGACTCATAGGTCCTTGCTTTTAAACGGTTTCCAACGACAACTGACCATTTGAAGTTGTTGGAGCTTCCGTTGGAAATAGTCCGTTGGAATCAGTTGGATAATGTTAACTCTATTCCAGCGACTATTCCAACGGCCGCCAATGGCTGTGAGCCATTTAAATGGCCATGTATTCTTATAGTGTAGGTAATTATGTCTATATTTAAAATAGAATATTATTACCATGCAATTAAAAACCAACTAATTAAGTTATTAAAAAACAACAACCAAGATTCATATATATGTTAACGAAAAAAATGTAGTTCATGCTATTGTATTAAACAACATATATACAACATTTAATAGCAAGAGAACAAAATGCAATGTGTGTTGTATAAACTAGGACCATTGACAAAGAAATGAAACCATTTCCTAATTGACAAAAATCTTTTTGGAAATTTCTGCTAAATCGACATTTTCTTAGATATTTGAAAATTACGGGAGCTAGACTTAATATAATAAGAATACCTATATTATGATGATTAGAACTTGTATATCTCATTATATGCATTAAAATTATTATTTTTAGTTTAGAATTTAAGGCACTTCATCTTTAAAACAATAGGTAGCAAGTTTGGAAATTGTAGGAAATTTGAGAGATCTGAAATAATTATTGTTGATATAAAACTAATTCAAATGACAAAAATTTATGGAATATGTTCAACATAATTTGGAAACATTTTATTTAAAACACCCATTATAGTGGTAAAAGAAGAAGCACCAAAATTTATGATTCACTTCTATTGATAATATAGTATAGGATTTTTTGACTTTTTAGTTGATAAGGGATAAAATCAACCAGCCAAAAATTATAAAATCACCATAGACAAAAATATCTATTAAGATACAACCGAAACATATTAAAGATTCAATCTATCTCATATATACTAATAAGCCAAAAAGTATCCTATAGAGTTAGTTTATCAAATTAAAGAAAATACTCCAAAATGTTATGAAAAAGAGAAAAACTGCCAGTTAACGCATTATAAGAGAATACGACTACTCCAATGGCTCAGAGCCATTGGCGAATATTTGAAGCCATTGGAATTACATTAGAATACTATTCATGGATTGAAATAGTTTCCAACTGTTAGTTCACGAGTTTTTGATTCATGAAGAAGTGATATGCAAGTTCACGTATATGATTATTTATTTAATTGTGTCTTAGGTGTATTATAGTGTGTTAAAATCTATCCTCAAATATTACTATACACTAACACAATGATCGTATATATACACAAATGCACACAAGTTCAAACTGTGCTTAAAAGCACAAAGCAGTCGACTGGTAGGTGCTACTTGGCACATTTTTGTACACTTGTGCATATCTGTGTACACAATCTACCTCACCAGTTGACTGATTATTTTTTACCAGTCGACTGATGTTTACTAACAGTCATTTCCAGCGAAGAGACACTTCTTTTCATGAAAATGTTTAATCAAAATTCAAGATAAATGGATGTTTCTTTTGATTGAATCTTTTCACAAATAATTACTACTCTTCGTACACTATTTAATCACTTCAATATCACTTCCCAACTCACCGATTCTTGCTCTAAATTTTGATTCTATTCTCTTTATACTATGTGCAGTCAAAAGCTCACAAACTATGTTCTTCGCTTTGAATCTTTGATTATACAGTCATACTACTTGATTCAAAAGCAATCTACTTCCTTAAAATCATCACTTTCACTTCATATATTTGAGGATAAGATTATAGGAAGGGTGTACTTAAACCGCGACTGATCTGGTGTTACTTATAACACATATATAATCAAAGTTTCTGTTGTATTTGTGAAGTTTTGTTCCGTTGCTTAGGCAAGAAATTCCGTTCGGTTGCTCGGGGGTGTGTAAGTTGTTCCTCCAGGTAAAGTAAGAGTATTGCTTGGTGAAATTCTAGAAGAAGCTCGAACTGGACGTAGGATGGTGCTCCGAACCAGAATAAATTTTTTTGGTGTCATTTATTTTTTATTTACTATATTTATATATTGCTTATCTGTGATATCTTAATATTTAGATCATTAAATTTTTAATTACAAAAATATAGAAAAGTATATAATATCACATTATTAACACTTCCACATATACACGTATTTCCATATTACTCAATCCTACTCTCGTTGTCTTTTCATTTGGTATCAGAGCATGACATCTTATAGCAGTAAAACAGTCATTTGATATCTCGATAATATGGAAAATAACTCGAACACCAACATAAACATAAGCTTCACAGAAGGTCAATCTACTGCACGACCTCCACTTTTTTGATAGCATGAACTATAATTATTGGGCTACATGAATGATAATTTATATGCAAGCCAATGGATTTGAAACTTGGAATATTACTCAAAATGAATATACTATTCCAACTACAAATTATTCCAAGTGGTCAAATTCACAAAAGACTGATGCTACTGCTAATTCTAAAACTATAATATGTTGCATCGTGCCTTGAATAGAAATGAGTTTAACTGAATTAGTAACAACCCGGAAAATCTGAGCCAATTTAAATTTTTTAATTTGCCTATTTTAGTGGATTTAAAATATTTAAAATAAATATTTTAAATATAACAACGAAAAGTAAGTTTGAATCGATGTTTGAAAATGAATATAATTATTTCTAATTATAAACAAAGCCTGAGATTGCGCGGAAGTTTCAAAATTTCAATTCAAACTTTGACTGACTGTACCGGGTGCAAAACAAAACGGATTTTAGTGAAACCAAAAATATTTAAATCTGTTAGTGAATATCTTTCTAATGAATCTGAAAAATCAAAGTTTCATAGCGGGAAGCAAAAGTTATGCCAAATGAATTTTCAGAAAGGTCGCTATAGAGTTTATATAGCCCGTGAAAATGGCCATTTTGCAAACGACCTCAAAATTCGATGAAACCACCTTTGTTGGATCCGGGATGTCAAATTATTGCTAGGTTTCAAATTTCATAATTTTTGAAGTTAGTATGTGAGCGTGGCAAAGGAAAGTGTGTTTGGTCGATTTCTATTAAAGTGGATCGACCAGAAAAGGGCCAATTTTCAAACGGTCTCAGAATTCAACGAAACTAGTTTTGTTGGGACCGTATCGTCAAAACATAGCCAGATTTATTTTTCGGGAATTTTTGGGATCAGTGTGTGGCCCCGGCAAATTGAAATGTACGTTCAAATCAAATATTAAATGTTTTATATTTTAATTCGATGGAAAACTGACTGAAACAGTCGAATGGGCTTACGAAACATATCCCATTGCATTCGGGATAGGGGTATTTAGCTAGGGGCGACAGTCGTTGGGTTTGGATTGGAGTACGTATGTGGCAAGGGGTATTTTTGGATTTAAAATAAATTAAAAATTAAATATAAAACTTGGCCTAATCAGAATCCTTCTTCACTATCACGTTGACTCCGCTCCCTCTCACTGTCGAACAGTGGAAACACGTCGAGACCTTCCCGGCTTGACGTCTCCTCCATCCCTCAACGAAATCGAGCGCCCCTTACCAATTTTTGAAGCTTTCTTCGTCCTCTTCAAATCCATATAACCTTCACTTCCCATCGCTCTGTATTTAGTGAGAATCGACGACAGGAAGTCACCGCGTTTGGAGCTCCGCCGCCCCTTCCTCCGTGCATCGATCAGGACGCCACCACCGACACCGCAATGCCCTGTCCTCCCTCTTCAGTGTTGTATGGTCCGATCGTGCTATAGCTTCGTGGATTAATCGAAAAAGCTAAACCTAATTTCAACGATTTCAGAAAGGTAACGACTGAATTTATTTTAACTGTTTAATAGCACTTTAAAGCGCTACAGTTTATGATTTCATTGTAAAAATCATATCTTTTTCATTTGTTGATGAAATTCGGTGAAACAAGAGACGCCGGGACCGTGTGGACATCTTCTACATTCTACAAGAGACAAAATATTTTTCTGAGCCTTCTGCTATTTTTGGAGGAGTGGAACCCAATGTGAGATTTCTAAATTATAAACAATATGGAAAACGACGATGTATAAATTATATAGTCAATGTATGAGTTATATAAGCGTTGTATAAGTTGTACGTTCGATGTATAAGTTATATATGCATTGTAAAAATTATATGTGCGTTGAAATGATTGTAATGATATTGAAGTGAAATCAATATATATATATATATATATATATATATATATGAATATATATATATACTCCCCTCGTCCACAGACCATGGACGATATATATTGGTTGTGATATTGTTTGGATTATTGGTTGACGTGAAATTTGGTGAAAATCATGAATGATTGATTGTGGTTGAGAAATACCTGTTTGTGGTTGAGAATTATTTGGTTGAAACCACATAGGATTAGTTTGTCGAAAAGAAAAAAAATAAACATAACGCCTGCGTGCAAACTAGATGCATGAACCATTGTCAAAAGCTGCGAGGCTTTAAGGTAGAGCGAGGAGCCGTACTAGGGACAGTCCCGGTTTTAACTACCCTGTCGTTATGCTGCCGAAATTTTCTGAAATATTTCTGTGTTTGATTTAAATTCATGTGTTGAATGTTGAAATAAAATTCATGTGTTGAATGTTGAAATAAATTCATGTGTTGAATGGAGTTCGTTTAGTGAATAAATTCTTTGAAAGATAAAAATAACATTTTTACCTTATATATAAACTATATAAAATAATCGTGTTTTGAAATAAATTGTTTTGCAATGAAAATCACATTTTTATTATATATATAAAATATATAAAATAATCGTGTTTTGAAATAAATTTTTTTGCAATAAAAATCACATTTTATTATATATATAAACTATAGAAAATATTCATGTGTTGAATGTTGAAATAAAATTCATGTGTTGAATAGAAATTCCTGTGTGGAAATAAAATAAATAAAATTCATGTGTTGAATAGAAATTCCTGTGTGGAAATAAAATAAACAAAATTCATGTGTTGAAATAAATATGTGTTGGGTAAAAATATTGTTTTTATCAAATATGTGAAGTGAAAATGGTTTTGAAAACGAAGAATCGATTATATTTATATATATAAATATAATTAAAATATATCGAGTAATGAAGCTGCAGTTCGTGGTTTGAAACCGTGATTTCAAACGATTGGTGCGGGAGATCCGACCATCCGATTTTACCGAAACCGAAACCATTGGGTTCGCTTTGGAAATATCTTTCCAACGATACCCAGTTTGTAAAAATCCAACAGTTGGATTGTCTGGAATGTTTAATTTAAATCTGAAGAAAAAGAGTGCCAGAATCGATTATACATGTATATATATAATTAAATTAAATCGAATAACGATGCTGCAGTTCATATTTTAAAATCGAAACTTCAAACGAGTGTACCGGGAGATCCGACCGTCGGATTTTCCCAAAACTGAAACCGTTGGATTCGTTTTGAAAAGATCTTTCTAATGATATAAAATTAGTGAAGATCCAATGGCTAGATTTTCAGATATGTGTAAATCAAATCGGAAGAAAAACAGCGCCACGGCCGCGTTATGGCCAGAAGCGTCATTTGAATAAATTGACTATTTTTAAATAAATAAAAATAGAGATAAATCGTTATAAAATATTATAAAAGATATGGAATGGATTTGACAACCCCATTCCCGATAAGACGGTTCATGGTTAATCTTTGGAATATAACACATAAATAGATAACAGCAGAACAAAAATAAATAAATACACCAGATAATGCCCAATAGAATACACTGGATAAATATAATCATCAGAGTTACACAGTATATAGGATCATACTTAGTACAAAAATAAAGTTCAGCTATACATAATTGTCTATTGCGGAAAAAGAAAACATAATATGTACACTAGGAGCTGAACAACATAAAAAGAGATAAATGATAGAATCCATCTTCAGCTCCAGCTATCCAAAAAGAGCCTGCTAAAACCTGAATACAAGGCTGCCCGTGTAGAAATAGGGGCACCCGAGTTTGCAAGTGAAACAAACTACGAGTCAGTCATGGGACTGGTATGAGAAATCTACTCAACACATTTTTAAATATGGCTAATCACAGGACCACGCCACTTTCGCGGAACGGGTTTACTCCATTAGATTGCCAGTGCTTTAAAACAAATAGATCTTTTAAACATCGCAATGCTTTTTATAAAAATGAAGCCATTATAAGACTCAGTTCCCATCACACAATGCAACACACACCAGAGGATAGAGTTTTACCTTATAATGGCCAAAATATGCTTGATACGAGCAAAACAAATCATTTGATATTATTGCTAGTGTATATATATTTCAAAAACAATTTCAATCATAACTATCAATCATAGGCGACATTAATGCCCCATACCACTATGTCGCAATATATAGGTATACAATCAAAACCGCACGATGTCGTATTTGGAAATTGGATTTCCGTCATGAACCGAGGCAAAAGATAGTCCTCACCGAATTCGAGACTCTCTAGCCCGAGCCTCAGGCTACAGCCGCAACCGCACCTAGGAGCCACAGGGCTGGTCCACCGATGTGGATTAAAATGCCTGAACACTGCGTTTCCCCGCCCTTTCGGGCGTAAATGAGCCCAATGACTCCATCGATCCCGGATTGAACGATATATCCGAGGCGCCTCGCAACAGCAACAACCACACAGGTGAAAAGTATATAAATGTCAGGGCTGGTAGGTCACTGACACCACTCTAGCTAGAAAGAAACGCATGTCCTCCCTGGATCCTTCTCCCGTTTCTAGTCCATCCCAGGGTGTGAGGCTCGCGAATTCACGTTATACACAAAGCTATGCCACACAGGCTGTGCTTTGATCATCAACCACAAGACTTTGCTTTTCAACAGAAGCCTTGATCATCTATCACTTAGGCATGCCACACAGGCAATTCACCCCGTGCGACTGATTTCTATCGATATATAACCTCTGGGCTCGTACGTCTCAGAGAAGGGCATTAAGCAAGAGAATAAATTCTCAACCGCCAAACAGATATATATTTAATAGAGATCAATCAGCACAGAACAAAATCCAATGTCAGACACGCAATCCATCCATGCGTTTGTTCTGGGTCTGAATGAAATCGGAGGCACTCAATACCTCGCATATCCGTACAATCAACAAGTACGTCCGGGTGGCTACTACTTCAACCCCGTCAAGGTAGCTACTCCTATTATGAGCATCAGTAGCACCCTTCCATTCGACGTGAAGATTATCGGTCTTGCACCGTCTTTATATCTTCAACCTTCAGTCGTCGGTCAATTATTTGAAATGAGAATTAACTCGGCCTTTTCAAATAATTCACGTATATTTAGAATTTCAAATCAATTAATTTCAATGGTTAAATCATTCGACAACACCAATTTTGTTCTTTAATGTAATTTTCACACCAAACACATTCAACCATCAAATATCACATAAATCGAGCAAATTCAGTTTATTTCCATTCCATATTGTTTATAATATTTTATCATGATTTATCGCTATTTTTATTTATTTAAAAATAGCTATTTCATTAAAACGACGCTTCAGGCCATAACGCGGACGTGACACTGTTTTTCTCCAGATTTGATTTACACATATCTGAAAATCTGACCGTTGGATCTTTACAAAATTTATATCATTAGAAAGATCTTTTCAAAACGAATCCAACGGTTTCAGTTTTGGGAAAATCTGACGGTCGGATCTCCCGCACTAATCATTTGAAGTTACGATTTCAAAATACGAACTGCAGCCGTTTTTCGATTTAATTTAATTATATTTATATATAAATATAATCGATTCTGGCGCTGTTTTTCTTCAGATTTGAATTAAAAATTCCAGACAATCCAACCGTTGGATCTTTACAAAGTAGGTGCCGTTGGGAAGATATTTTCAAGGAAAACCCAACGGTTGTGGTTTCAGGAAAATCCGATGGCCGGATCTTCCGCACTAACCGTTTGAAATCACGGTTTCAAAATACGAACTGCAGCTTCGTTATTCGATATATTATAATTATATATTTCTATATATTTCATTCCTCGATTTCAAAACCATTTTCACTTCGCACTATCGATAAAAATGATATTTTTATCCAACAGATATTTATTTCTACACATCACCATTTTCCACAGTTCATGTATATATAGTAAAAATGTGATTTTTATTGTAAAAAAATCTATTTCAAAACCCGATTTTTTTTATATAGTTCCAACAGATGATAAAAATGTGATTTTTAATATAAAACAATTTATTTCAACTCTCGATTATTTTATATAGTTCAAACTGATGATAAAAATGTGATTTTTAATATAAAACAATTTATTTCAAAACACAATTATTTTATATACATGAATTTCCACTCAACCAATGAATATAGTTTCAACAATTGAAAATAAATCAAACACATGAATATTTCAGGAAATTTCGGCAGCATAACGGCAGGGTAGTTAAAACCGGGACCGTCCCTAGTACGGCTCCTCGCTCTACCTTAAAACCTCGCGGTTTTTTACAATGGGGAATCATGCATCTAGTTCGCACGCAGGCGGTATGTATATTTACTTCATTTCCACAAACTAATCCTATGTGGTTTCAACTAAATATTTCTCAACCACAAGCGGATATTTTTCAACCACAATCAATCCATATCAACCACAAACAATTCCAATCAACCATTCGCTATCAATCAATTTTCACACCAATCACAACCAATAAATATCGTCCATGGTTTATGGACGAGGGGCGTATATATATATACATATGGCAATTCACTTCTATTTCAACATATATATAATTTTTACAATGCATATATAACTTATACATCGAACGTACAACTTATACAACGCTTATACAAGAGGTGTGCAACGCTTATATAACTCATAAATCAACTATATAATTTATACATCATTGTTTTCCATATGGTTTATAAATTAGAAATCTCACATTGGGTTCCACTCCACCAAAAATAGCAGAAGGCTCAAAAAAATATGCGGTCTCTTCTAGAATGTAGAAGACGTCCTCACGGGCCCAATGCTTCCTGTTTCATCGAATTTCGTTACCGTATGAAAAAGATATGATTTTTCAAAGTTTGCAACGCTTTATAGTGTGAAAATAAGTTTAAAATAGATAAGCCGTATACCTCAAGTGTTGATTCAAAACTAGGTTTCACTAAATCTTTCAATCCGTTGATCTCTGCTTCGATCAGGTTGTGCCACGGCCTAGAGCCTGGAGAGGCGCGCCTGCGCTTGGGGGTGACAGCCAGTTCGAACGCCTGAGGCGGCGGTGGCGGAGCTCCAAAGCTCGGAACTTTAGGCGCACGAATCGAGAAATACCCTACACGATAGGGGACCAGACCGGGACGGATTTGCAGAGGAGGTCGAGGACTTCAAAAAGTTTCGAAGTGGCAGTGGGTTTTGTTGAACGGTTTCGCCGAAAAATGATCGGGAAGGTTTGAATGGCTTCCGCCGTCGAGCGCTGTATCGGGAGAGAGAATGTTGGGCTCGAACGAAAGGGAAAGTGATTTTTGATTGGCCAGAAATTTTTATATATTTATTTAATTCCTTTAAATCCAAAAATACCCCCTTCCACACACGAACTCGAAATCAAACCGAACGACTGTCGTCCCTATCGTTTTACCCCCTTTCCGAACACAATGGGATATGTTTCCAAGGCCCATTCGACTGTTTCAGTCAGTTTCCATTCAAATTAAAATATATAACATTCAATATTCAATTTGAACGTACATTTCAATTTGCTAGGGCCACAAACTAATTTGAAAAATTCCAGAAAAATAAATCTGGCTATGTTTTGACGATACGGTCCCAACAAAACTAGTTTCGTCAAATTCTGAGACCTTTTGCAAAAAGGCCCATTTCTGGTCGATCCAATTTAACTGTAATTGACCAAAACACGTTTTCCTTTGCCCCGCTCACAACTAGCTTCAAAAATTATGAAATTTGAAACCTAGCAATAACTTCACATCCCGGATCCAACAAAAGTGGTTTCGTCGAATTCCGAGGTCGTTTGCAAAATGGCCAATTTCACTGGCTATATAAATTTCATAGCGACCTTTCTGAAAATTCATTTGGCCATAACTTTTGCTTTCCGCAATGAAACTTCGATTTTTCAGATTCGTTAGAAAGGTATTCACTAACAGATTTAAATATTTTTGGTTTCACTCAAATCCGTTTTGTTTTGCACCCGGTACAGTCCGACAAAGTTTGACTTCAATTTTTGAAACTGCAGCGCCATTTCAGGCCTTGTTTATAATTAGAATTAGTTATATTCGTTTTCAATTGTCGATTCAAACTCACTTTTCATCGCTATTATTTAAAATATTTATTTTAAATATTTAAAATCCATTATTTTAGCCAATTTAAATTTTTTAAATTGGTTTAGATTTTCCGGGTCGTTACAATCTCCCCCACTTAAAACTTTTCGTCCCCGAAAAGGAACAAAGTTGAAAGTGGTTTGATTAATCAACTCTACGTTCGATCTGGCTTCCATTCTCCAACTTTTCAGTTTCTGAGAATTTTCAAATTCTTCAAAAATTTGGCTAACAACCGGAATTTTCGAAAAATTTCGCCATAACCTCCTTTGTACGGGGAGAGGTTTGGAAATTTATTGGGCCGTATTAGGTACCCAATAAATCCTAATAAGCATACACATATTTATACAGATATATTCTGTTGTTTACAGGGGAGCGTGTATTGATATTAACTCCCGAGAATAAATTCTCGTCACCCTGTCAAAGCCTGAAGGAGTGTGTATTTTAAATGCTCCAGAGGATAAATCCTCGTCACCTCGTCCCGTGTGGGAAATAAATAGTCCATGTGCCGTATCTAATAACTAGGGAGACGTGATTATTGTCAACTCCAGACCCGTGTGGGGTTTTTATTAATCTGGCAATTTTATCGTTACAATTTAAATAGTCCATATCAGTCATCAGTTCAACCTGTAAAATATAGTCATCGCCATACAAGCCTCTCGCTCGTATGGTAAATCTTCCACCTTGTCACACAAGCTCCAAATGCTTATGTGGTATATGATGAAGTATGCCTATCTTTAGAAGTATGCCATGTAATGTAGTTCAAAATTAATTGTTACTATCCTATAGCGACATTTATTAATTACACATAGAATAACCAGCACTCCGCATCCAATGGCCTTCACAGGAGTTGATATACTATTATTTCGCATCCAACACATTAAGGTTTACCTATTTGTCGGGCACGCAAATAATTCTTTACTCAACAACTATCCATTTACCTGTTCAAACATATATAATGCGCATGTATATATTTCTATTTATTTTTAAGTTAGTTCAATGTGTGGTTTAATCGAATAAATTCTACCTTTCATCCTCTTATTGATTAAATTAACTATCGTTTTAATAATTTAATTAATCAAATCTACTATCACACAACACAAACAAAAAGCAATTTGTTTTTAACTTTTCAAAATCAGACAAATTAATTCATACACTCTTTTTAAATTAATCAGACTATAGAAGTAAAAGTGCACATCCATGGAAAGAAATAACAACAGAGTAGAGAATTAAATGGTAATGCAAAGTATGGTAAATGTACCTTGCACCGGAGTTATTCAGAGATATCCACTCGACACCTAGGATAGGCTTTCTGAATGCTCTTCTCAGTTTCCCAAGTACAATCTCGCAGATCTCCATTGCGCTTTGACTAGGTGAACCTTCTTGTTCCTCAGTTCTTTGGTTTCTTTGCCAATGATCTTCAACGGCTCTCTTCTCACAGCCAATTCTGGAGTGATTTCTATATCCTGTTGCGTTGCTTCTTCCACGATCAAGTCTGGATCATGAACGTGCTTTCGCAGTTGAGATATGTGAAATACATCATGCACTCCAGGAAACCAATTCGGCAACTGAACCTTATACGCGAGAGTTCCAATCCGTTCAAGAATAGGAAACAGACCAATGAATTTGGGCGCCAATTTCCCTGTTTTACCAAACCGGATAACTCCTCTCATCGGAGATACTTTCAAATATACATAGTCTCCAACAGCAACTGATATATCCCTTCTTCTCTTATATGCATAGCTCTTTTGTCGGCTTTGGGCGGCTAGTAATCGTCTCTTAACGAAATCGACTTTGTCTGCAGCATCGCGAATCATATCCGGCCCCAATACAAGTCTGTTACCAGGTTCAACCCAACAAGCAGGGGATCGACACGGTCTACCATACAATGCTTCGAATGGTGATATTGTCAGGCTCGCTTGGTAACTGTTGTTATATGAGAATTTAGCCAAATGTAAATGGTCTTCCCACGATCCGCCAAAATCAAGAATACAAGCCCGCAATAAATCTTCAAGAATACGATTCACCCTCTCAGTTTGACCATCTGTCTAAGGATGATATGCGGTGTTCAAGTTCAGTTTCGTTCCCAATTCTGCTTGGAATGCTTCCCAGAATTTACTGGCAAAAATCGGGTCACGATCACTAACGATGCTCATGAGAGCTCCGTGCAGTCTAACAATTTCCTTGAAATATACCTGCGCCAGACTCTGAGCAGTCCTATTCGATTTGACAGGTATGAAATAGGCGGTCTTCGTGAATCGATCCACGATCACCCAAATACTGTCATTTCCTTTTCTGGTCCTGGGCAAACCATCTATGAAATCCATAGAAATCTGTTCCCATTTTCCAGCTGGCACTTCTAAAGGTTGCAACAATCCAGCCGGTATCTGTTGATCGCTTTTAATTTGCTGACAGGTGGGACACCGACTAACATATATAGAGATATCTCTTTTCATTGCCTTCCACCGGAAAGTTCGCTTGAGGTCATTATACATTTTGCTAACCCATGGGTGGATACTCAGCTTGGACTTGTGGCATTCGTCAAGAACTTCTCTTTTGAGCTCGGAGACGTTGGGAACACAAATCCTTCCTTTTAATCTAAGAATTCCCTCGTTATCCACTTGGAAACTGGATGCATCGCCTTTTTGAATTCTTTTGATCATCTCCTTAACAAAATTATCATCTTTCTGTAGAATGGAGATCTTGTCAATCAAGGAAGTCATAACAATAAAGCTGGCGATTATTACATTCTTTCTACTCAGCGCATCAGCCACAACATTGGCTTTCCCTGGAGTGTACAAAATCTCAAAGTCGTATGCTGCAAGAAATTCTAGCCAGCGCTGCTGTCTCAGATTCAAATCCTTTTGGGTGAACAAATATTTCAATGATTGATGGTCAGTATATAGTTAGAATTTCTCACCCAAAAGGTAGTGCCTCTAGATTTTCAAAGCAAATACGATGGCTAACAGCTCAAGATCATGAGTAACGTAATTCTTCTCATGCAGTTTCAGCTGACGGCTAGCATAAGCAATCACTTGACCTCTTTGCATTAACACCGCGCCAAGGCCTTCTCTAGAAGCGTCAGTCCAGACTTTCAAGTCCTCATTGCCATCTATTATTGTTAACACTGGAGCGGTCGTCAGTTTTAATTTCAGCTCCTGGAAAACTTCCTCACATACCGGAGTCCAATTGAATCTCGAATGTTTCTTCGTCAGTTTCGTTAAAGAACTAGATGTCTTCGCGAAATCCTTAATGAATTTCCGATAATAACTGGCTAATCCAAGAAAACTTCTGACTTCTGTGGGTGTACGAGGCTGTTTCCAATTCTGAATAGCAGTGATTTTACTGGGATCCACTGAAATTCCTTCTTTTGACACAACGTGGCCAAGAAATTTGACTTCTTCTTGCCAGAATACACATTTGGAAAACTTTGCTTTTAAAACATTTCTTCTCAGAATTTCTAATACTTGTTTCAAATGTTTTTCATGCTCGCTTTCTGACTTAGAGAAGATCAGGATATCATCAATGAAAACCAGAACAAATTTATTTAATACTCCTCTGAATACTCTGTTCATTAGATCAACGAAATAGGCCGGAGCATTACATAAGCCGAACGACATTACTAACCACTCGTAGAATAAGTCCAGACCCCTGAATGCTGTCAAAGGAACACACTCTTCAGCAATACGAAGTTGATGGAAACCTGTAGCTAGGTCCATTCGTGAAAATACTTGTGCTCCATTCAATTGGTCCAATAAATCATCAATCCGCGGCAATGGATATTTGTTTTTCAATGTCTGCTTATTCAAGTCGCGATAATCCACACACAGTCTAAGAGTGCCGTCGGACTTTGGAACAAATACCACTGCTGCTCCCCAATCAGAAAAACTAGGCCTAATCAGACCTTTCCATACAAGCTGTCTAGTTTGGTTATCTAACTCTTCTTTCTCCTTCAAGGTCATCCTTCGAATTGCGTGAACCACTGGCCTTGCATTCGGGACTAAAGAGATTTTAAAATCAATTTCTCTTTGCGGAGGTAAGCTAACAACTTGTTCGAACACATCCGCATAGTTCTTGACAACTGGGATATTTTTTATGTCGACTGGGATATTCTCTGTAACGACAGGAATGATTCTATTAGAGCAGGAGAAATATCTAATGCTGCCCAGAAGTCCTTTCTATCTGAATTCGGGCCTGCACAGGGAATTACAATATTGGCGAGCTTCGTTTTAACCTTGACAACCCTTTCTGCACATTTAACCTCAGCTTCGTATTTGGTTAACCAATCCAACCCTAAAATAAGATCGAATTCGGTAAAATTCATGACGATCGAGATACAAGGAAACCGATAATGAGAAAAGGAAACAAGTACCCCACAAACCCAACTAAGATTGAGGGAACCCCCCACCGGATTCTGGACAGTGATGGGTTCTTTGAGCTTTTTCAATTTCAAATCTAATTTCTTAACCACATTCTTTGCAATAAAGCTCCTTGACGCGCCTGTGTCAAACAGTACTTTAACGGGAATGTTCTTGACAGTAAGCGTGCCTTCTAAAACGTCTGACCTTTCCTGACTAGCTGAGGGTTCAAAAGTTTCTGCTACTTTATTTACCTGAACCACTTCAGATTTCCTTAGGAGCCGGCAATCCTGCTTTACGTGACCATCCTGATGGCGCAGATTGCATTTTCTCTTCTCCCCCATCTGGTTCTTGGATTTAAATTTACCCTTTATATGGCTCTGAAGAGATCTGCAACTTATCGACAAATGTCCTTGCTTATTGCAATTAGAGCATATGGCTTTGGTTGCTAATCCTTCTTCCAATTTAACCTTCTTTCGATTCAACCTAGGTTTCTTTCTGGCCCCAGACGTCGTACTGGCCTCAGGCTATGTACTTGTCACTGGGCTATCAGTTTCAGATCTCCTTTTTCTGCTAGTGCTAACTTCCTCTTCGTCGACAAAAAGGCCTCGCCTATCAAGATCTTCATATTGATAAGCCATGTATATCATTTCAGAAAAAGGAAGCTTCACATGGCCCATCACACTATTCTGGTATTTCCTCTGTAGACCATTAATAAATCTCAGATTCTTCCTCTTTGGATCTCGTATTAGATGAGGGGCGAAGTGAGAAAGTTCATTAAATTTCTTATGATATTCTGGGATATTCATATCTCCTTGTATCAAATAGTAGAATTCATCACATAACCGCTCAGTTACTTCTGGAGGAATAAATTTTTTATTGAAAAGTTGTTTGAACATACCCCAGGTGATATCACCTTCTGGATTATCTTTAATGATTGTTTCCCACCAGATTAAAGCTTCTTCTTTGAGTGCCCAAGATGCCATTAATCTTTTCTGGTCATCTCTCAGCTGGAAACTTTCAAAAATTCTTTCAGCAGAACTCATCCAAGCCTGAGTTTGAATAATGGATTCACTTCCCGTGAATGGTACTCCTCCCAGATTTCGATATCTTTTCAATAGAGCTTCTATATTCGATCCTGGCTGAGGGAGTACAACTGGCTCATTAATTTGTTGAACCATAGGATTATTTCTTCTGCTTCTGCCACTCATTTTCTATGTCTGCAAATAGCAGACAATGTGTTAGGCCAACAGAAAAAGTAATTTTGAAACATAGAGACATATACTTGTATGTAAATGTGTCTATCGAAGTGTATTTCATTCTGTTATACTCATACTAGGATATTACTAATCCTATCTGTAATGAGTTACTCGTTCTAGAACACTACTGGTTCTATTTCGGACGAGTTCGTTAATATGTTATATTCCAGAACTAAGCTTAACCAAAGCTCTGATACCACGATTGTGACAACCCCATTCCCGATAAGATGGTTCAAGGGTAATCTTTGGAATATAACACATAAACAGATAACAACAGAAGAAAAATAAATAAATACACCAGATAACGCCCAATAGAATACACTGGATAAATATAATCATCGGAGTTACACAGTATATAGGATCATACTTAGTACAAAAATACAGTTCAGCTATACATAAATGTCTACTGCGGAAAAGAAAACATAATATGTACAATACGAGCTGAACAACATAAAAAGAGATAAATGATAGAATCCATCTTCAGCTCTAGCTATCCAGAAAGAGACTGCTAAAACCTGAATACAAGGCTTCCCGTGTAGAAATAGGGGCACCCGAGTTTGCAAGTGAAACAAACTACGAGTTAGTCATGGGGCTGGTATGAGAAATCTACTCAACACATTTTTAAATATGGATAATCACAGGACCACGCCACTTTCGCGGAACGGGGTTACTCCATTGGATTGCCAGTGCTTTAAAACAAATAGATCTTTTAAACATCGCAATGCTTTTTATAAAAATGAAGCCATTATAAGACTCGGTTCCCATCACACAATGCAACACACACCAGAGGATAGAATTTTACCTTATAATGGCCAAAATATGCTTGATACGAGCAAAACAAATCATTTGATATTATTGCTAGTGTATATATGTTTCAAAAACAATTTCAATCATAACTACCAATCATAGGCGACATTAATGCCCCATACCACTTTGTCGCAATATATAGATATACAATCAAAACCGCACGATGTCGTATTTGGAAATTGGATTTCCGTCATGAACCGAGGCAAAAGATAGTCCTAACCGAATTCGAGACTCTCTAGCCCAAGCCTCAGGCTACAGCCGCAACCGCACCTAGGAGCCACAGGGTCGGTCCACCGATGTGGATTAAAATTCCTGAACACTGCGTTTCCGGGCCCTTTGGGGTGTAAATGAGCCCAATGACTCCATCTGTCCCGGATTGACCGTTATATCCGAGGCGCCTCGCAACAGCAACAACCACACAGGTGAAAAGTATATAAATGTCAGGGCTGATAGGTCACTGACACCACCCTAGCTAGAAAGAAACGCATGTCCTCCCTGGATCCTTCTCCCGTTTCTGGTCCATCCCGGGGTGTGAGTCTCGCGAATTCACATTATACACAAAGCTATGCCACACAGGCTGTGCTTTGATCATCAACCACAAGACTTTGCTTTTCAACAGATGCCTTGATCATCTATCACTTAGGCGTGCCACACAGGCAATTCACCCCATGCGACTGATTTCTATCGATATATAACCTCTGGGCTCGTACGTCTCAGAGAAGGGCGTTAAGCAAGAGAATAAATTCTCAGCCGCCAAACAGATATATATTTAATAGAGATCAATTAGCACAGAACAAAATCCAATGTCAGACATGCAATCCATTTACGCGTTCGTTCTGTGTCTGAACGAAACCGGAGGCACTCAATACCTCGCATATCCGTACAATCAACAAGTAGTCCGGGTAGCTACTTCTTCAACCCCGTCAAGGTAGCTACTCCTATTATGAGCATCAGTAGCACCCCTCCATTCGACGTGAAGATTATCGGTCTTGCACCGTCTTCATATCTTCAACCTTCAATCGTCGGTCAATTATTTGAAATGAAAATTAGCTCGGCCTTTTCAAATAATTCATGTATATATAGAATTTCAAATCAATTAATTTCAATGGTTAAATCATTCGACAACATCAATTTTGTTCTTTAATGTAATTTTCACACCAAACACATTCAACCATCAAATATCACATAAATCGAGCAAATTCAGTTTATTTCCATTCCATATAATATTTTATCACGATTTATCGCTATTTTTATTTATTTAAAAATAGCTATTTCATTAAAACGACGCTTCAGGCCATAACGCAGCCGTGGCGCTATTTTTCTCCAGATTTGATTTACACATATATGAAAATCAAACCGTTGGATCTTCACAAAATTTATATCATTAGAAAGATCTTTTCTAAACGAATCCAACGGTTTCAGTTTTGGGAAAATCCGACGGCCGGATCTCCCGCACTAATCATTTGAAGTTACAATTCCAAAATACGAACTGCAGCCGTTTTTCGATTTAATTTAATTATATTTATATATATATATATATAAATATAATCGATTCTGGCGTTGTTTTTCTTCAGATTTGAATTAAACATTCCAGACAATCCAACCATTGGATGTTTACAAAGTTGGTGCCGTTGGGAAGATATTTTCAAGGCAAACCCAACGGTTGTGGTTTCAGGAAAATCCGATGGTCGGATCTTCCACACTAATCGTTTGAAATCACGGTTTCAAAATACGAACTGCAGCTTCGTTATTCGATAAATTATAATTATATATATTTCTATATATTTCATTCCTCGATTTCAAAACCATTTTCACTTCGCACTATCGATAAAAATGATATTTTTATCCAACAGATATTTATTTCTACACATCACCATTTTCCACAGTTCATGTATATATAGTAAAAATGTGATTTTTATTGTAAAACAATCTATTTCAAAACCCGATTTTTTTTATATAGTTCCAACAGATGATAAAAATGTGATTTTTAATATAAAACAATTTATTTCAACTCTCGATTATTTTATATAGTTCAAACTGATGATAAAAATGTGATTTTTAATATAAAACAATTTATTTCAAAACACGATTATTTTATATACATGAATTTCCACTCAACCAATGAATATAGTTTCAACAATTGAAAATAAATCAAACACATGAATATTTCAGGAAATTTCGGCAGCATAACGGCAGGGTAGTTAAAACCGGGACCGTCCCTAGTACGGCTCCTCGCTCAACTTTAAAACCTCACGGTTTTTGACAGTGGGGAATCATGCATCTAGTTCGCACGCAGGCGGCATGTATATTTATTTCATTTCCGCAAACTAATCCTATGTGGTTTCAACCAAATATTTCTCAACCACAAGTGGGTATTTTTCAACCACAATCAATCAATATCAACCACAAACAATTCCAATCAACCATTCGCTATCAATCAATTTTCACACCAATCACAACCAATAAATATCGTCCATGGTTTGTGGACGAGGGGCGTATATATATATTTATATATGGCAATTCACTTCTATTTCAACACATATATAATTTTTACAACGCATATATAACTTATACATCGAACGTACAACTTATACAACGCTTATACAAGAGGTGTAGAACGCTTATATAACTCATACATCAACTACATAATTTATACATCGTTGTTTTCCATATGGTTTATAAATTAGAAATCTCACATTGGGTTCCACTCCACCAAAAATAGCAGAAGGCTCAGAAAAATATGCGGTCTCTTCTAGAATGTAGAAGACGTCCTCACGGGCTCAATGTTTCCTGTTTCATCGAATTTCGTTACCGTATGAAAAAGATATGATTTTTCAAAGTTTGCAACGCTTTATAGTGTGAAAATCAGTTTAAAATAGATAAGCCGTATACCTCAAGTGTTGATTCAAAACTAGTTTCACTAAATCTTTCAATCCGTTGATCTCTGCTTCGATCAGGTTGTGCCACGACCTAGAGCTGGAGAGGCACGCCTGCGCCTGGGGGTGACAGCCAGTTCGCCTGAGGCGGCGGTGGCAGAGCTCCAAAGCTTGGAATTTCTGGCGCACGAATAGAGAAATACCCTACACGATAGGGGACCAGACCGGGATGGATTTACAGAGGAGATTGAGGACTTCAAAAAGTTTCGAAGTGGCAGTGGGTTTTGTTGAACGTTTTCACCGGAAAATGATCGGAAGGTTTGAATGGCTTCCTCCATCGAGCGCTATATCGGGAGAGAGAATGTCGGGCTCGAACGAAAGGGAAAGTGATTTTTGATTGGCCAGAAATTTCTATATATTTATTTAATTCCTTTAAATCCAAAAATACCCCCTTCCACACACGAACTCGAAATCAAACCCAACGACTATCGTCCCTAGCGTTTTACCCCCTTTCCGAACACAATGGGATATGTTTCCAAGGCTCATTCGACTGTTTCAGTCAGTTTCCATTCAAATTAAAATATATAACATTCAATATTCGATTTGAATGTACATTTCAATTTGCTAGGGCCACAAACTAATTCAAAAAATTCCAGAAAAATAAATCTAGCTAATTTTTGACGATATGGTCCCAACAAAACTAGTTTTGTCCAATTCTGAGACCGTTTGCAAAAAGGCCCATTTCTGGTCGATCCAATTTAAATGTAATTGACCAAAACACGTTTTCCTTTACCACACTCACATACTAGCTTCAAAAATTATGAAATTTGAAATCTAGCAATAACTTCACATCCCGAATCCAACAAAAGTGGTTTCGTCGAATTCTGAGGTCATTTGCAAAATGGCCAATTTCACGGGCTATATAAATTCCATAGCGACCTTTCTGAAAATTCATTTGGCCATAACTTTTGCGTTCCGCCATGAAACTTCGATTTTTCAGATTTGTTAGAAAGGTATTCACTAACAGATTTAAATATTTTTGGTTTCACTCAAATCCGTTTTGTTTTGCACCCGGTACAGTTCGACAAAGTTTGAATTCAATTTTTGAAACTGCAGCGCCATTTCGGGCCTTGTTTATAATTAGAATTAATTATATTCATTTTCAATTGTCGATTCAAACTCACTTTTCATCGCTATTATTTAAAATATTTATTTTAAATATTTAAAATCCATTATTTTAGCCAATTTAAAAAATTTAAATTGGTTCAGATTTTCCGGGTCGTTACAATGGAAATAAACCGAATTTACCCAGTTTAGTGGATATTTGATGGTTGAATGTGTTTAGTGTGAATTGTTGTCGAATAATTTAACCATTGAAATGAATTGATTTAAATTCTAAATATACGTGAATTATTTGAAAAGGCCGAGTTAAATCTCATTTCAAATAATTGATCGACGATAAGAAGTCGATGAGATAGACGATGGTTGAAGACCGGAGATCTTCACCTCGGTTGGATGGTAACTGATGTCTTGATTGGGAGGCATCCCGATATATAGATAATAAGTGGTGATCGTCTAGACGTGCTTGGAGATCGATGGGTATGCGAGGTAAACAGTGCCTCCGGTTTCGTTCAGATCCAGAACGAACTTGCAAATGGACTGTGTGTCTGAAATTGGATTTTTTTCTGTGCTGATTGATCTCTATTAAATATATATCTGTTTGCCGGTGGAGAATTTATTCTCTTGCTTAACGCCCTTCTCTGAGACGTACGAGCTTAGAGGTTATATATCGATAGAAATCAGTCGCATAGTGTGAATTGCCTGCGTGACACGCCTAAGTGGCAGATGATTAAGGCTTTTGTTGAAAAGCAAAGTCTTGTGGTTGATGATCAAAGCACCGCCTGTGTGTCATAGCTTTGTGTATAGCGTGGATTCGCGAGCCTCACACCCCAGTATGACCCAGAAACGGGAGATGACCTCAGGGAGGACATGCATTTCTTTCTAGTTAGAGGTGGTGTCAGTGCTTAAACTGGCTGACATTTATATTATTTTCACCTGTGTGGTTGTTGTTGTTGTTGCGAGGCGCCTCGGATATATCGGTCGATCCGGGACCGACGGAGTCATTTGTTGGCTCATTTACGCCCCCAAAGGGCTGGAAAACGCAGTGTTCAGGCATAATAATCCACATCGGTGGACCGGCCCTGACGATCCAAGGTGCAGTTGCGGCTGCTCCTGAGATTCGGGCTAGAGAGTCTCGAAGCGGTGAGAACTATCTTTCGCCTCGGTTCATAGATGGAAATCCAAACTTCCAATACGATACGTGCGTTTTTGATTGTATACCTATATATGGCGACATGATATATGGTACTCATGCCGCCTATGATTGATACTTATGATTTGAAATTGTTTTTGAAACATATAAACACTAGTAATAATATCAAATTCTTTTGTTTTCTTCGTATCAAGCATATTTTGGCCATTATAAGGTAAAACTCTATCCTCCGGTTTGCGTTGCATTGTGTGATGGGAACTGATTCTTATAATGGCTTCATTTTTATAAAAAAGCATTGCGATGTTTAAAAGATTTACTTGTTTTAAAGCACTGGCAGTCCAATGGAGTAAACCTGTTCCGCGAAAGTGGCGTGGTCCTTTGATTAGACATATTATAAATGTGTTAAGTAGATTTCTCATACAGTCCCATGAATGACTCGTAGTTTGTTTCACTTGCAAACTCGGGTGCCCCTCTTTCTACACGGGCAGCCTTGTATTTAGGTATTAGCATGCTATTTTTGGATAGATGGAGCTGAAGATGGTTTCTACCATTCATCTCTTTTTATGTTGTTCAGCTCCTATTGTACATATTATGTTTTGTTTTCCGCTGTAGACACTTATGTATAGCTGAACTGTATCTTGAACTAAGTATGATCCTGTATACTATGTAACTCTGATGATTATGTTTATCCATTGTATTATTTGTACATTATCTGGTGTATTTATTTAATTCTGTTCTGTTATTATCTGTTTATGTGTTATATTCTAAAGATTTCCCTTGCCACTGTCATATGGGGTTTGGTGTCATCACAATGTAGTATCGGAGCTTCGGTTAAGATTAGTTCTGGAATATTACATATGAACGAACTCGTCAGAAATAGAACTAGTAGTGTTCTAGGACGAATAACTCATTATAGATAGGATCAGTAATATCCTAGTATGAGTATAGCAGAATCAGAATAACTCGTTAGAGATGGGGTTAGAAATGCCTCAGAACAAGTTGAGAGTAATATGTTTATAAATAACGTATTTGTGATTATATAGATAGTCTGGGTTTAGAAATATGATTTTTGAATATATAAAATATATATTTGAAAAGTTAAAAACAAATTGACTGTTGTTTGTGTTGTGTGATAGTGGATATGATTAATTAAATTATTAGAACAATGGTTAATTTAATCAAGAAGAGAATGATGGTAAATTTATGAAATTAAATCAGGTATTGAACTGATTTAAAAATAAATAGAAATATATACATATGCATTATCTATGTTTGAACAGGTAAATGGATTAGCCGTTGAGTAAAGAATTTATTTGTGTGCCCGACAAATAGGTAAACCTTAATGAGTTGGATGCGCAATTTTTTTATTATATCAACTCCTGTGAATGTCATTGGATGCGGAGTGCTGGTTGTTCTGTGTGTAATAATAAATGTCGCCATAGGATAGTAACAATTAATTTCGAACTACACTACATGGCATACTTCTTGAAGATAGGCATATTTCATCATATACCACATAAGCATTTGGAGCTTGTGTGACGAGGTAGAAGATTTACCATACGAGCGAGAGGCTTGTATGGCGATGACTATATATTACAGGTTGAACTGATGACTGATATGGACTATATAAAATGTAACGGTAATTTGCAAGATTAATAAAAACCCCACACGGGTCTGGAGATGACAATAAACACGTCTCTCTGGTCATTAAGGCACAAAAACCATTTATAGGGTGACGAGAATTTATTCTATGGAGTTATGATCTATACACACTCCCCTGTGGACACTGGAATGTATCACTATAAATATGTGCATGCTTATTAGGATTTATTGGGTACCTAATATGGCTCAATAAATTTCCAAACCCCTCCTCGTACAAAGGAGGTTATGGCGAAATTTTTCGAAAATTTAGGGTGTTAGCCAAATTTTTGAAGAATTTGAAAATTCTTAGAAACTGGAAAGTTAAAGAAGGGAAGCCAGAATGAAAGTTGAGTTGGTTAATTAAACAACTTTCGACTTCGTTCCTTTTCGAGGACGAAAAGTTTTAAGTGGGGGAGATTGTAACAACCCAGAAAATATGAGCCAATTTAAAATTTTTAATTTGGTTATTTTAGTGAATTTAAAATATTTAAAATAAATATTTTAAATAATAACGACAAAAAGTAAGTTTGAATCGATGTTTGAAAATGAATATAATTATTTCTAATTATAAACAAGGCCTGAGATGGCGTGGCAATTTCAAAATTTCAATTCAAACTTTGACTGACTGTACCGGGTGCAAAACAAAACGGATTTTAGTGAAACCAAAAATATTTAAATCTGTTAGTGAATATGTTTCTAAAGAATCTAAAAAATCAAAGTTTCATAGTGGGAAGCAAAAGTTATGGCCAAATGAATTTTCAGAAAGGTCGCTATAGAGTTTATATAGCCCGTGAAAATGACCATTTTGCAAACGACCTCAGAATTCGACGAAAACACTTTTGTTGGATCCGGGATGTCAAATTATTGCTAGATTTCAAATTTCATAATTTTTGAAGTTAGTATGTGAGCGTGGCAAAGGAAAGTGTGTTTGGTTGATTTCTATTAAAGTGGATCGACCAGAAAAGGGCCATTTTTCAAACGGTCTCAGAATTCGACGAAACTAGTTTTGTTGGGACCGTATCGTCAAAACATAGCTAGATTTATTTTTCGGGAATTTTTGGGATCAGTGTGTGGCCTCGGCAAATTGAAATGTATGTTCAAATCAAATATTGAATGTTTTATATTTTTATTCGAAGGAAAACAGACTGAAACAGTCGAATGGGCTTACGAAACATATCCCATTGTGTTCGGAATGAGGGTATTTGGCTAGGGACGACAGTCATTGGGTTTGGATTGGAGTTCGTTGTGGCAAGGGGTATTTTTGGATTTAAAATAAATTAAAAATTAAATATAAAACTTGGCCCAATCAGAATCCTTCTTCACTATCGCGTTGACCCCGCTCCCTCTCACTGTCGAACGGCAGAAACACGTCGAAACCTTCCCGGCTTTATTTCTCCTCCATCCCTATAACGATCCAACTTTCGAACACATCGGCTGTTGTGTCATAAATGAGAATAAGATTAGATAGAAGATTAAATCACAAACATCAGAATCTCACAGCGGAATTTTCACAAAAGAAAATGCTTTAAAATATTACACAGCGGAATATATTACATCATAACATCATATCTTTAGTGATACAAGCCATCCATAATACATCTTTAATTATACATATCATTCATGATCAAACTGACAGACTTAATAATTATACAGTAGACATGATAAGTAGATCAGCACACGGAGAATCTTCATCCAGCTTCACAGGTATTATCCAATCCTGATTCACTTGTCTATTCATAACAAGTGTTATGAATACCCAAGAGTTTAAGGGAAACACATAAAATAAACTCCGGGTCAGTTAGGGGACTGGTATGAGTAAACAGTTTAAAACAAATAAAAATATCTCATAAGACCACTACGTAGATACGGAACGGGTTTTTACCTTATGAGACCAAAAACACTTTGTATACTTTAAATCAAATATTATCATAGTGTCTATAAGTTTTCACAAATAAATTAGAATTTAGAAGAATGCTTGCATCTCATATTCTACTATATAGTATACAAATAAAAACCGCTTGGCGCTTATGGAAATTGGATTTCCAACTATGACAAGGTATGGGACCACCTTCCGATGATGTATCTCTAGAGGCGAATACACCTGGGTTCAACAAGAACGTCTTGCAACCCGGCCCACACATGACCGACCACTCATATCTCTTGAGTGTATCGAATGTATATCACCAATGGTGGTTAGGAGCTACCCACCGTCTTCCCGAAAAGGGACAACATTGAAATAGATTAAAGAAGCAAATAAGATTTTCCCTAGATAGGTGATTATACACCCTAATGGGAGCGACCCACATAGCCATGCTGCCTGCCCGATTTTTTGTCATTTCCCTGGGTGTGAGGCTTGAGGCTAGACTTATGTGATCATCATCACTGTTTATTTTCTTTGAATGACACATCGTCAAATCCATCAGAGATCACTAATTTATTTCCACAAAAATACTCTGGTTGTCAGGCTAAAGAAGTTCCCCTTCTGTGCCAGCAACTGGTACGTTTGAAGAAAACAACGTACGTTATTCTTTTGAAAATACTCTGTCAGACATTTGTCCATACAAGTTGTCCTGGGATTGGACAAACAGAAGGCACTACTCAAAAATAGTCCTTGTGTCTCGCCGTCTTCAATTTAAAATCTCGGACGCTCGACGTATAATCAAATCAAAGTGAAATATTTATTTCGGTCTCTTTGAAATGATTAACGAACATTTTTCTTTTTAAATTATAAATCTAAAAACATTTATAATCTAGTATGTACATATAATCCCAGTCAAAACTAAACAGTATACGATCATCTGGTTTTTATCTGGTTATTTTGATCATCTTTTCAAAACGGTCAATTTTAGTGTGTGCGTCACACACAGTCTTTGTTTTCGTTTTGTTCGTCACCTTTAAAATGAATAATTCCTTTATTTTTCTTTATAAAATATTACTCATCACTACTCCTTTATCTGATCACTTATAAATGACTTAAATTACGATTTAATCATTTATTTTTCAACTTTACACTTGGTATTTTTCTCGTCAAATTTTCCCTTTGATCCTTCGTTCTTGATTTATTTATTCTTCTTTCTATATCGATAAAGTTCCTCCTCTTTATTTATCAGTCTTCACACGATTAAAAACATTATTTGCAGTTCTTGTTTTAAAAATACAGAACTGTTCATGATTAGTTCTTTATATCAAATACTTTAGATATCAGATAAAAACTGACAAATTCTGGCGTATGTGTCACATACAATTTCTCTACCTTGTTTGAATTTAAATATTTCACTTGAAAATAGATTCAAAATTTAAATTATAAACTAAATTTGTAATTTAGTCAAATTACAGCTGCTGCTGACTTCTCGACTTCTTGTCAAAACCATACTCGATTTTCTACACTCGATCAACTTGACTTTATGGTTTGAACATTTCATTAGAAAATCATTTCTAATTCTCATTATAAATTAATTTTATAATTTAATTTAAAATTACAGTTTCTGTAAATAAATTTCTGTCCTTTGACAAAACTGCATTTCAATCCTGATTCACTACTCTTTCTTGTTAATAAATTTATAAATAGAACAATCAATTCAAAATTTACTAAACCATAGAACATTACTTTAGTTACGTCTAATTCTTACGTTCGATTTCTTTTATCGCTTTTAATTATTTAAATAAAACAATTTATTAAAAATCAAATTGTTCTAAAACTCGATAACTTAGATCGAGTTATTTTCATGCACTAGCGGTTGAATTGAATACATAGATATGAGCCAAATTATTTAAATACCTTTCTTGATCTACACTGGTAATTACAAATATACTTATTAGAATTTTAACAATTTTTTTCTTTATTTTTTATTTATTTATATTGGGACAAGCCCAACCCAATTATTTTCATAGACCTCACTAATGTTACACACTATTCTCTCTTGCCAAATTCCAGAACCTGGCACACCCGAAAACCCTGACCACTGCAGTGATCCACCATCATTTTCGTGCTTGATCACAGACCTTGGCACACGCAAAAACACTAATCAACACTGGTTTGGCAGCGTAAAAATAGTGATCACCCGTGTACTTCTCCTCCTGTTGTTACCATTACTCCTGTTCTTCTTTCACATCTACCTGTGCAACGTGCACACTGTGCAGCTACCCCATCGCCACAGCTATCAGTGAGCCGTCGCGCCCCTTCTCACATGTCACACGACCTCGGCAGATCATCATTGACCCTTCATTCCGGCGCCAGAAGCCCTCCTCCGCAAAAGCGCCATTCAATTTCCATTACTGTCAAAACAGTAAAACTCCTAGTCACCCAAACTGGCCTTTCCCAATCACCTCCGACCCTCTGGAACGTCAGTGCCACCTCCGATCACTTCTCCGGCCTCAGACGCACCTTTCTCCCTTTACCTCACTGCACTCGATCGTCCCTACTCCAAGTACGATCCAATATAAAACCGAACCCAGAAAATAAAACCCAAAACCTAAAACTACCCCGTCCCATCACCTCCGACCATCGGAACTTTCCAAGCGTGGTCCGTACTCTTGTCTACGCCCACGAAGCTTCTACAGAAACAGTTTTAACTTTATTAACCAAATTCCGAGAATTTAGGTTTTTACTTCAAAGCAAATACAAGATTATATCTCATAATATAAGATACTAAAAATTATGATTTCTGTTTTAAAAATCATGATTCCTAAAGACAATCCCATTGATGTGTCTGAATCCAATATTTAGAATGATTGAAACTTGAGTTACAAAATCCATTTACTGTGTAATCCCACTACCTGGAGTTTACCTTATAATATTTGGGGTTAAATTATTTTTAATATAAGCTTAAGACGTATATAACTATTATCATATCAAATATTTATCCTAAAACCAGCTAGATCTTTAGTTGTTGATTTTCCAAGCTGGTTGGCGGTTTATGGAAGTAATAGAGCTTGTGTATATCAGTTTACAGTCTTCTTTTAGTTACTCTTAACATCCATACTTAGGAGTATTGAATTGTTTGCACACGCATATGAATTAAGAAGCATACGAATCAACACTATTTAGCTACTGTGTTTAATATATATATATATATATATATATATATATATATATATATATAACAATAAAGGCAATATCTCATTCCCAGATCTTAGTTCATATAGTAAATCACTTCCAGTCATATATAAGAGTAGTCAACTAATAAACTATCAAAGTACCCATATCTTTAACCGCACTAGATCAGATTCAAAGAATTTTGCACCGAAAAAGAAATCCACTATTTTCATATTTCATTTCTAGATTTAATGTTCCAGGCATACTTAATTTTGATTTCAGCGATAACATTTGAAACCATCATATCTGTGAGTTGTATATAGCAGTCATGGCCTTAGATCTATAGAGATACATATCCTGTTCAAAGCAACATGAATTATATTTAAAAAGATGAGATTTATTCACATAGATTTCTTACTGTTTTTACCATAAAGAATTTCAACATTTGTTTACTGTCATTTATTTTTTTCCAGGTTTTTAAACGTAATTTAATCAACTAAATAAACACATTATAGTCAATAATAGTTTAAATGCAATAAAAGGGAAGTTTACTAACACAGTTTGTGTTCTCTATTTTTATTTTTCAACTTTATGTTTTCCTATATATATCAGGTTTAGAGATTAAATCAACCCCATACAACATGTTCAGAAGCAACTATGCTCATTCATTCATACCAATCAGTATTGGTTTAAATGGAAAAAGTGATTTACTAACAAGGTGAGTTTACTGCCTTTGTTCTTAGTTCCAGGCTAAACATGATTGATTCAAACAAATACTTACTTTCAGGTGCATATATGCATCTATATCATTTGCATCCAAATTAGTAACAAGTTTAATGAGGTAAAAAGAGTTCACTCACTGGAAAGCTTCCAATCCTCAGTATTTTCTCTTCTTCCAACTGATTCTACTTAAATGCTTGTGTTGTTAGAAAATGTGTGTGTTTATGTCTATTTATAGTGGTGAAAATCAGTAAAATAATGTGCATTTAAAAACTGTTTTTTTTCTTCAGATTTTGCTTTGACATTTGAAAGACTACTCAAAAGAAAATCTTTTCCTCTTGCCAAATAAAAATCCCACCACTACATCACATGGCTTATATCGGCCTTGCTTCACCATGCACATGACATCCTTTCCCTTTATTGGTTTCTGTAACAACCCGGAAAATCTGAACCAATTTAAAAATTTTAAATTGGCTATTTTAGTGGATTTTAAATATTTAAAATAAATATTTTAAATAATAACGATGAAAAGTAAGTTTGTGTCGACATTTGAAAACGAATATAATTAATTCTAATTATAAACAAGGCCTGAAATGGCGTGGCAGTTTCAAAAATTGAATTCAAATTTGACTGGCTGTACCGGGTGCAAATCAAAACGAATTTGAGTGAAACCAAAGATATTTAAATCTGTTAGTGAATACCTTTCTAACGAATCTGAAAAATCAAAGTTTCATAGCGAGATGCAAAAGTTATGGCCAAATGAATTATCTGAAAGGTCGCTATGGAGTTTATATAGCCCGTGAAAATGGCCATTTTGCAAACGACCTCGGAATTCGACGAAACCACTTTTGTTGGATCCGGGATGTTAAACTATTGCTAAGTTTCAAATTTCATAATTTTTTAAGTTAGTTTGTGAGCGTGGCAAAGGAAAATGTGTTTGGTCGATTTCTATTAAATTAGATCGACCAGAAATGGGCCATTTTCAAACGGTCTCAGAATTCGACAAAACTAGTTTTGTTGGGACCGTATCGTCAAAACATAGCTAGAATTATTTTTCTGGAATTTTTCGAATCAGTTTATGGCCCTGGAAAATTGAATGTACGTTCAAATCAAATATTGAATGTTCTATATTTTAATTTGAAGGAAAACTGACTGAAACGCGAGGAACGACAGTCATTGTGTTTGGATTGGAATGGGGGTAAAACGCTAGGAACGACAATCGTTGGGTTTGGATTGGAGTTCGTGTGTGAAAGGGGGTATTTTCGAAATTTAAAAATATATAAAATAAAGAAAAACATGATTGGTCCAACTCACTTTCTCTCTCCCCGTCGTCACGCCCAAAAGCTCCAGATCGAAGGCGGAAAACCACTCCTCCATTCCCCCTCACTTTCCGATCGATCCAAGAAGAATTAGCCCCACCTCCAGTTGGGTTTTTTGTTCGTCTCACTCCCCTCTTCAAATCAATATAGTGTTTGGAATTTTTCGTGGCCTTTGGAGTGCGAATCGGGCCTCTGAACGTTCGACGTTCAAGCCGCCGCCAAGGACGCCTGCCACCGTCGAGTTCAGCAAGGGACCACCACCAGGAGCGCCTCTCGGAGCTGAATGCCGCGGTGCCCTCTGATTTTCATCCCGCTGCGCCGTTTGACCATATAATCGAAACCTAGTTTCGAAGATTCAAGAGAGGTAACGGGTTTAATAAAATTAAACTGTTTATCGCGCTTAAAAGCGTTGCAAAGTTGCTTTCTCATTTAAAAATCATATCTTTTTCGTTCGTTAACAAAATTCGATGAAACATGAGACAGTGGACTCGTGTGGACGTCTTCTACATTCTAGAAGAGACCACATATTTTTCTGAGCCTTCTGCTATTTTTGGTGGAATGGAACCCAAAGTGAGATTTCTAAATCACCTTTTTATTTTCATGAATTATTTTCATGTGTTGAAACTATATTCGTGATTTGAATGGAAATTCATCTATTTAACGACATTCATGTTTTGCAATAAAAATCACCTTTTTATCTATATATATAAACAATAGAAAACCTTCATGTGTTGAATAGAAATTCATTCGTTGAATCATATTCATGTGTTGAATGGTATTCGTGTTTTAAATAAATTGTTTTAACAATAAAAATCACATTTTTACTATATATATAAACTATAGAAAACCTTCATGTGTTGAATATAAATTCACTCATTGAATCATATTCATGTGTTAAATGGTATTCGTGTTTTAAATAAATTGTTTTAACAATAAAAATCATTTTACTCTATATATACAAACTATAGAAAACCTTCATGTGTTGAATAGAAATTCATTCGTTGAATCATATTCATGTGTTGAATGGTATTCGTGTTTTAAATAAATTGTCTTAACAATAAAAATCACATTTTTACTCTATATATACAAACTATCGAAAACCTTCATGTGTTAAATAGAAATTCTGAAACACCCCACCTCCGTTAGGGTCACTCTCAAAGGGAATGCCCTAATTTTGGTGGAGGTTTATGAGTATAAGTCACAGATATACAAGACAGATATAAGAACACATATTTGTAAACAGCGGAAAATCAACAAAACTTTTATTTCATGAAAGCAAATACGTGCTACAACAATATCACCATAATTGTCTTACATCTTTTCCAAAACATAACATAACACTTTCATAATCTGTCTTGATTACATCATTTAAAGAAGCATAAATAAAACATAGATAAACTGCAAGAGCCCCATAGAGTTTGTCCAAAGCCATAGTTTCAAAACGGAAAGGACCAAGCAATACATTTCTCTTCTTCAAGCTGGATGTTAAGGCTGGTCAAGCTGCAGTGTTTCCTCCATGTGGACCTGGGGGGGGGGGGGAACGGAAGAAAAGAAGACGAAAGAAAAGTAGAGTCAGACATAAAGCCTGAGTAAGTCTAGTACTATTCTGTCTATGAATAAAGAACTGGGTATGATAAGTATAAACAAGAAGTGGGAAAGCACTATAAACTTGGTTAAGTTGTCTAGGGTCGAATATACTATCGTACCCCCTGTAAATCTCTGAACCCATATAAACTAGTTTCCAACTGGCACCCCATAATCAGGGTGATGTGATCCATTCTATGATGATCGGCTCCTACTCGCATAGTTACATGTGTCTTACGGCCCCCGATGTTGTAGTTACCTATGCTGGTCCCACCATGGGGTGTATCAAGTCCCATGGCGGCGGCCCGACACAACCTTAGAATGCACAGGTATGCTACTGGTGCCCAGTGCTTTATTTTTCTGCGCCGGAGTGTGTGCACGCCCGCACCCCGTTATAACCTACACTGCTACACCACCGCCGTCGATTTGACCTCTTACAATCAGCCCAGTAATCGTGCCCCACCCTGCCTAGTTTCAGGGTATCCTGATACACCTTCTAGGGTTACTGCTGAAAAGGGTCCCCCGTTACTAGATTTTCTATCTCTAGCCAACATGCTAAGTTGGTTAAGTGTCTCCTAACCTAACCCCCACCAGTCCGTTTAGTTTAGCATGTTCCATTTTGATTAAGTCTTTAGTTCACTTAATCCTATCAATCCTGACTCAGCCTTAATTGTCTTATTAAAGCCTAGACCTCTCACATTAGACAGGTATTGTTGTGGCTGCCTGTTGCCGGTTGGGTCCGGGCAGTCTTACTCCACAACTCAGTCTAACCTCGGGTCTTTGTTGGGCTCCGTGTTTAACCACCCACATTGGATAGGTATTGTTGTGACTACTGGACAGCCGGGCGGTTCCGGGCAGGTTTACATCACAACTCAATCCAACCTCGGGTTAAACACATCGTATTTTCTACATTTACATATTTTGTCTCTTTCCTTTTTATATGTAAATATTTGCGGCCCATTATTCAAATTCATCTTTATTGGGTAAAATTAATTTATACCACTTAATTGTTTTTCAAGGTTGTTGGCATGCGTCAAACATGCCAACACATATGTTCTATATTTTAACCCCATCGTCATTACCCCCGTTTTATACGTTCACTAAAATATAACATATGTTGGGTTTAACATTTAAACCCAACTTAGCCACATGAAAAAGGGGAGGCTTAGAACATGGTGTTTATATATTCTAAGTAACATAAAAAGGGGAGTGTGAATGCATGAACTTGCAACATAACGATCTAGTTAACATGAATTAGGCACATGTGAACTTGCATTGTAATAGCATATAATCATGGCATAAACATACTTAAACATGAATCATTCTATTCATATAATCATGGCATAAACATCCCTAAACATGAACCATTCTATTCATATAATCATGGCATAAACATACCTAAACATGAATCATGGTTTTTAATCTATTCATGTAAACTTGCAATTGGAATGTAAATCTAACTTAATTATGTGTCACATATATCACCATATGATTTTGATAACAACATAGGCCTAAAACATGTTTTCAACTAGGCATAACAACAAACATAGTTTAGTCATGTTCATAAAGATGCTTACTTTTGTCTCTAATACAAAAGTATGGTTTTACACTTGAATCACGATGCCAATTCCAACATAAATTCATATAAACCATAGTACTTAGTTGAATCTAATTTCACACTAAAAGTGATCATAAAAGTATGTACATCATATTGGCACAATGGTGAATCTTATACTTGCATGAATCTCAAATAAATTACTACAACATATGGTCATTAACATGAATCATATACTTGCATGAATCTAAATTAAACCACCACAAACATGTAGTTGTTAACTTCCAACATAAATCACATACTTGCAAATATCCAATCGTTATACCACAACATTTCCAAATCATTTAGAATCAAAGCAACATACAAATATAGATTATTATCACCACAAATCGAATACAATTCTATTTCTCATTTTACACAAATCAAAACACAATTATTTATTTACATCGGAATAGCACTCTACTTACAACGTATGACGAATCTTCAATTCAGGAATCTTAATTCTGAATTTGGAGATGCTATCCTTTGTTGTAGGCGTTGTTTTGATTTTAATTGATGTTGCTTTAAGCTTTCGAATTGTCTCCTAATTGTCTCTCAATTTCTGACGGCTATTCCTAGTCTTTCCTCAGCAGCATGACGGTCTCATCTCCATTTTTGTTTGTATGAATTAGGGTGAGTCTTAGGTCCTTTTTATAGAGTTTGTGAATTGATTAGGACCGTCGATGGAGCTTGGATTAATATTAGCCGTTCATTTGAAGGAGAGACCATTCAGGAGCTGACACCTAGCCCTAGTGACAAGGCAAGGCTCAGAAAATCGACCAAGCACAGACCAGGCCATCCAGGGGGCTGGGTTCGACCTGGCTCAGGGGATAGGTCGGCCCCCTAGTCGACCCCTAGGTCGACTATGTAGTCGACCTGGGTGCCCCAGGTCGACTACCCAGTCGACCTGGGTGTCTTGGGCGGGAAAATTCCCGCCCTGGCCAATCCGGCCCGATTTTTGAAATTTAAATTTGTTTTCTAAGCTTTTTTTATTTTGTTTGAATTTTAAACTGAATTCTGAAACTTCCGGAGGCCACATCTCCCTCATACAGAGTCTGTTTTACGCAAACTCGGACTCCATTTCAAGAAGAATTCCGAGACGAACGCAATGGCGTATCCCGTTTCCCTTAATTCTTTGATTTGACATTAGTCATACTTTATTTTGTGAATTTTACTGTTATAGAATACACGGGGTGTTACATTCTCCCCCACTTAAAAGGATTTCGTCCCCGAAATCTTCAAGTTCAGGAAGAATGTACGTCCTAACATCCAAACATCCATCTACTCATCCATCAAACACGAGCATCCATTGTCCTTAAAAGATTTCTAATGCTTCATGATCATATGCGATGTGTGTGTACATGTACTTATCTAATGCAAAATCAGTCAGTCTACTGATTCAATTGACCTCCTTAATGCAAATTATGTAAGTGCCATGAATCCATTATGTATGCACTTTCTCCTATTCATTATTCTACATGAGTGCACAATCATTCATATAAATGCAACATCCATATGACAACACATTAAACTTCAACCATATACGAATATAAATACATTTATGCATATGCAGTATGAAGTGACTGAGCCGATCTAAAACCTAAATTGTGTGTGTATATGCAACCACGATCAACCACTAGCAATCACTTGCAACCACTTGCAACCATCATCCATAACATGTTTCAATTACATGTTTTCATCCAAAGTGTTTCTAGCTAAAAGATAAGGTCGAGGAGATATACCTAAAAAGATAGATAAAAGCGCAACTTAAAGAAAAAGGAAAGATCAAAGATGTACCCTCGAAAAGAAAAGGGTAGGCTGCCCGTATTCTAACTTCAGTTTCCCAAGTTGCATCTCCCTCGGCGTCGCTCCATTGAACTTTGACGAGCTTGACTTCGCTGTTGCGTAGCTTCTTCACTTCCGTTCCTAATATGTGGGTTGGAACTTTCCTCATGGTTGCTTCGCGTTCCACTTCAGCTTCTTCTAGGATATTTGGCTCTACCACTTTAGCAGATTCATGTAGACATTTCCGGAGGTGCGAAACGTGAAAGTCGTTGTGAACTCCGACCAGTTTTTCAGGTAGCTCTAATCTATAGGCCATTTCCCCAATTTTCTCAACAATAGGAAACGGTCCTACGAACCTTGGTGTTAGCTTTCCTGTGGTTCCAAAACGAACAATGTTCCTTAGCGGGGATAACTTAAGAAAAACTCTGTCCCCAACCTCAAATTCAAGGTCGGTCCTCCTCTTGTCGGCGTAGGATTTTTGTCTGTCTTGGGCTGTCTTCATTCTTCTTCGTATTAATTCTACTTTTTCCGAAGTCTCTCGGATCATATCTGGTCCAAGTATGAGCTTGTCGGTAGACTCCCACCAACAAGTGGGCGATGGCACGGTCTTCCATATAAAGCTTCGAAGGGCGCCATTCCGATGGTTGCTTGGTAGCTGTTGTTGTAGGCAAATTCCACCAAAGGAAGATGGTCTTCCCACGTCCCTCCGAAGTCAAGGACGCACAGTCTTAAAAGGTCCTCCAAAACTCTGTTCACTCTTTCTGTCTGGCCGTCGGTTTGGGGATGATAGGCTGTGCTTTAGCATAAATGTGTGCCTACTGCTTCATGCAGACTCCGCCAAAACTCACTTGTGAAGATAGGGTCTCGGTCACTAACAATGCTGGATGATATTCCATAGAGTCGAACAATTTCCTTGAGGTAAAGAGATGCTAGGGATGAGGCAGTTTTTTTACTTTTGACAGGTAAAAAGTGGGCGCTTTCATTAAGCCTATCCACTATTACCCAAATGCTAGTGTTGCCTCTTCTAGACCTAGGCAGCCCATCAATGAAGTCCATTGAGATGATATCCCACTTCCACTGCGGGACCTCTAGAGGATGGAGCAGACCGCCAGGCTTTTTCTATTCCGCCTTAACCTGTTGGCACACCATACACATGCCACGTCCTTCTTCATGCTGTTCGAAAAGAAAGTTCTCTTTATGTCCTTGTACATTTTATCTCCACCTGGATGTATCGTCATCTTGGAGTGATGTGCTTCCTCGAGAACCTTCTTTACTAAATCCCTTGTCTGTGGGACGCATAGTCTTCCGTCTCGCCTTATCCAACCCTTATCGTCGATGGAGTATCTGTTGAGGTGACTTGAAGTCTCACCCCTAATGAGCCTATCAATCGTCTCCACAAGCTGAGGGTCTTCGCGTTGTGCTGTCCCTATTGCGTCCACTAAAGTCGGGCGTACTTCAAGAGATGCTAGCAAGTCTGGTACAAAATCGGAGGAGGGCCTAAAGTCAAAGCTGGCTATAAACTCTAGGCTTTGTCTTTCAACAAACAACGGGCTTAGGGTCAGTTTCTTTTGGCTCAACGCGTCTGCCACTACGTTGCCTTTGCTCGGAGTGTAGGAGATCTCGAAATCGTATGAGGCAAGAAACTCCATCCATCTCTGTTGCCTCAAATTAAGATCTTTCTACGAGAAAAGATATTTCAACGATTTATGGTCAGTGTAAAGTTCGAACTTCTCACCTAGGAGATAGTGTCGCCAAGACTTGAGTGCAAAGACGATGGCGGCTAACTCAAGATCGTGGGTCGGGTAGTTCTTTTCGTGGACTTTCAACTGCCTTCCACCATAAGCTACTAACCTTCCTTCTTGCATTAAGACAGCGCCTAGCCCTGTCCTACATGCATATGTATAAACTGTGAACATCTTGCTTCCATTTGGCAATGTCAAAACTGGGGCTGTTGTAAGAGCCCTTTTTAGTCGTTGGAAAGCAAACTCGTAATCCAAGTCCCAATTGAACACTAGATTCTTCTTGATCAGCTTTGTGAGCGGAGCTAATATCTTTGCAAAGTCTCTGATGAATTTCCGATAGAATCCTGCTAGCCCGAGAAAGCTTCGGACTTCTGTTGCGTTCTTTGGTGTCTTCCAATCCTGTACCGCTACTACTTTAGCAGGGTCCACAGCTAACCCTTCTTTGGATACTATGTGCCCAAGGAACCTCACTTCTTCTCTCCAAAAGTGGCATTTGGAGAATTTGGCTTTTAGCTGATGGACTCATAGAGTTTCCATGATTGCCCTTAGGTGCTGAGCATGCTCTTCTTCACTCTTTGAGAAGATTAAGAAATCGTCTACGAAGACCACTACGAACTTATTGAGGAAATCTCTGAACACCCTACTCATTAGGTCAACGAAGTAAGCGGGTGCGTTTGTCAAGCCGAAAGGCATGACAAGCCATTCAAAGAAGCCGTCTGGGTTTTTGAATGCCGTTTTATCGATGCTATCTTCAGCCACCCTTCGATTATGAAAACCGGTCGCTAAATCGAGTTGGGAGAAAACGGACGCTCCTACAAGCTGATCAAACAGATCGTCAATTCTGGGGAGAGGGTGCCTATTCTTTTTTGTTAGCTTGTTGAGCTCCTTATGGTCAACACATAGACGGAGTGAACCATCCGCCTTCGTAGCGAACACCACTGGAGCGCCCCATTCTGAAATGCTCCTCCTAATGAACCCCTTCTCTAGAAGCTCTTTAATCTGTTTACTGAGCTCTTCCCTTTCCCGTGGAGCCATGTGTCTAACGGGCAACGCAACGGGCTTTGCATTATCTACAAGATATACGCGGAAGTCTATTTCCCGCTTCGGAGGTAAGCCCTTTACCTCTTCGAAGACATCCGGATATTACCGGACCACTTTAACCGATTGCAAATTTTCAACAGAAGCATCTAGCGATTCAAGATAACTAAGCATAACTGCGTACGCGGGATTACAAGTAATTTCCAGAGTGTTACCGAGTTGGGTCAGAAGCTTAACCACCTTTTTCTCACAATCAAGGATGGCACCATTACTGGATAGCCAATCCATGCCCAAAATCAAACCATATCCCGAAAAGCCCAAAACAAAGGCACTACATTTAAATTCTACGCTTAGAATAGAAATTTTCAATCCCACACAAATCATCGATAAATAAGCTGGGCCCCCAATTGGATTTGAAACAATTAAGGGGTCCTCTACCATTCTAGTTTCTAGGTGCAGAGATTCTACTAAAGCAGATGAGATAAAGGAGTGTGATGCGCAAGAATCAAATAAAGTGCGAACTGGGTGATCATAAAGATAAACTACACTTTCTACAGAAGTATTTCTACCTCACTGTTGCAGAGGAGGTGCCTCCAGTGCATGAACTTGTCCACCCGAAGTGGATGCAGCTTTCTATGCCTGCCCTCGCTTCTTTGGGCAATCCTTAGCCATATGGCCTGTTTCACCGCAAGAAAAGCACCCACCATTCATCTTGGCCTTCTTTTTCTAGCAATCTTTCACCAAGTGCCCCACTTTGCCACAGAAATTACACTTCCTCTTCTCTTTGTTGTCTTTCCCGCCCTTCTTAAAGTCTGTCTTCTTAGGCTGCAAACCCTCTTTCTTCCCTTGAGAGCTTTCTGCCTTTGTCTCCTTCTTGCCCTTATCCTCTTCGTTCAGCAATGCCATATGGACCAACCTTTCATACGTAGCTCCCATGGGTATATGGGTCATGGCCAAACTGTGTAATGGCTCATTCAACCCCTTGACAAAGCAGAGAGCCTTCTTGTGTGGAGTGTTGACTAGGTCCAGTCCGAACCTAGCCAGCTGATCGAACTGATTAACATACTCTTTGATTGTCATATTCGCTTGCTTAAGAAATAAGAAATTTCCAACTGAAGACTCCTTTCAGCTTCTGAGAGGAATTTAGCGTCAAACCTTGCCCTAAAGTCCTCCCATGTTTCCACCGGTCTTTCTGCATTAGCGACTTCCCACCAGTAGGAAGCCTCGCCTTTAAGTAGCCATACTGCCAGTTGTACCTTCTGCCTATCTTCTACCTCAAAGATGACGAATAGGTCCTCGGTTTCCTTCAGCCAATTCCTGACTACCACAAATGACTCGGTTCCATGAAAGTCCTTTCCTCCCATAGCTTTAAAATCTTAACATATCTTAGCAAAAGTATTTCCCCGCGGAGGAGGTGGAGGAAGAGGTGCTGCTGCAGCTGGATGATTTCTTGCAGCTGGGGGAGGAGGAACGGTAGGACCTGGCTGAGTGGCCCTTGCTTCTAAGAATCGTCTAAACCAACCAGGTATGGGTATACCCTCTGGCAAGTTAAGTTCTTCGGACATGCTGAAACAAAAAGGATAGATTCAAAACGAAGGATAATTAAAGATCGCACCCGTGGCTTTGGGGGACTTTGCCTTTTTAGAATAAAATAATATTTTATCTTTAAAAAAATGCTTCTTTAAATTTTCTTTTGAAAATAAATTTTCAAAACTTTTTATCTTATCTGGTAAACCTATGCTCTGATACCAAGTGAAACACCCCACCTCCGTTAGGGTCACTCTCAACGGGAATGCCCTAATTTTGGTGGAGGTTTATAAGTATAAGTCACAGATACACAAGACAGATATAAGAACACATATTTTTGAACAACGGAAAACGACAACAATTTTTATTTCAACAAAATACATGTTACACAAACCATGTCATAATTTGTCTTACAATACTTCCAAAAACATAACACCTTCATATCTGTCTTGATTACATTATTTAAAGAAGCATAAAAACATAAGTAAACTGCATAAGTCCCATGATCACGATCTAAAGCCATAGCCCGAACGGAAAAGATCCAAGCAATACATTCTTTCTCTTCAAGCTGGACGTGAAAACTGGTCAAGCTGCAGTATTCCCTCCCTGTGGACCTGGGGGGGGGGGGGGGGGGAATGAAAGAAAAGAAGACGAAAGAAAAGTAGAGTCAGACATAAAGCCTGAGTAAGTCTAGGACTATTCAGTCTATGAATAAAGAACTGGGCATGATAAGTATAAACTGGAAATGGGAAAGCACTATAAACTAGGTTAAGTTGTCTAGAGTCGAATGTACTTATCGTACCCCATATTAATCTCTACATCCATATAAACTAGTTCCCAATAGGCACCCCATAATCAGGGTGAAGTGATTCGTTTCTAATGATCGGCTCCTACTCGCATAGTTACATGTGTCTTACGGCCCCCGATGTTGTAGTTACCTATGCTGGTCCCACCATGGGGTGTATCAAGTCCCATAGTGGCGACCCGACACAATCCTAGAATGCACAGGTATGCTATTGGTGCCCAGTGCCTTATTTTTCTGCGCCGGAGTGTGTACACGCCCGCACCCCGTTAGAACCTACACTGCTGCACCACCGCCGTCGATTTTACCTCTTACGATCAGCCCAGTAATCGTGCTCCAACCTGCCTAGTTCAGGGTATCCTGATACACCTTGTAGGGTTACTGCTGAAAAGGGTCCCCCCCGCTACTAGGTTTTCTATTTCTAGCCAACATGCTAAGTTGGTTAAGTGTTCTGTAAACCTAACACCCAATCAGTCTATATAGTTTAGCATGTTCCATTTTGATTAAGTATTAATTCAATTTACTTAATCCTATCAATCCTGACTCAGCCTTAATTGTCTTATTAAAGCCTCGACCTCTCACATTAGACAGGTACTGTTGTGGCTGCCTGTTGCCGGTTGGGTCCGGGCAGTCTTACGCCACAACTCAGTCTAACCTCGGGTCTTTGTTGGGCTCCGTGTTTAACCACCCACATTGGATAGGTATTGTTGTGACTACTAGACAGCCGGGCGGTTCCGGGCAGGTTTACATCACAGCTCAATCCAACCTCGGGTTAAACACATCGTATTTTCTACATTTACATATTTTGTCTCTTTCCTTTTTATATGTAAATATTTGCGGCCCATTATTCAAATTCATCTTTATTGGGTAAAATTAATTTATACCACTTAATTGTTTTACAAGGTTGTTGGCATGCGTTAAACAAGCCAACACGTATGTTCTATATTTTAACCCCATCGTCATTACCCCCGTTTTATACGTTCACTAAAATATAACATATGTTGGGTTTAACATTTAAACCCAACTTAGCCACATGAAAAAGGGGAGGCTTAGAATATGGTGTTTATATATTCTAAGTAACATAAAAAGGGGAGTGTGAACGCATGAACTTGCAACATAACGATCTAATTAACATGAATTAGGCACATGTGAACTTGCATTGTAATAGCATATAATCATGGCATAAACATACTTAAACATGAATCATTCTATTCATATAATCATGGCATAAACATCCCTAAACATGAACCATTCTATTCATATATTCATGGCATAAACATACCTAAACATGAATCATGGTTTTTAATCTATTCATGTAAACTTGCAATTGGAATGTAAATCTAACTTAATTATGTGTCACATATATCACCATATGATTTTGATAACAACATAGGCCTAAAACATGTTTTCAACTAGGCATAACACCAAACATAGTTTAGTTATGTTCATAAAGATGCTTACTTTTGTCTCTAATACAAAAGTATGGTTTTACACTTGAATCACGATGCCAATTCCAACATAAATTCACATAAACCATAGTACTTAGTTGAATCTAATTTCACACTAAAAGTGATCATAAAAGTATGTACATCATATTGGCACAATGGTGAATCATATACTTGCATGAATCTCAAATAAACTACCAAAACATATGGTCGTTAACATGAATCATATACTTGCATGAATCTAAATTAAACCACCACAAACATGTAGTTGTTAATTTCCAACATAAATCACATACTTACAAATATCCAATCGTTATACCACAACATTTCCAAATCGTTTAGAATCAAAGCAACATACAAATATAGATTATTATCACCACAAATCGAACACAATTCTATTTCTCATTTTACACAAATCAAAACACAATTATTTATTCACATCGGAATAGCACTCTACTTACAACGTATGACGAATCTTCAATTCAGGAATCTGAATTCTGAATTTGGAGATGCCATCCTTTGTTGTAGGCATTGTTTTGATTTTAATTGATGTTGCTTTAAGCTTTCGAATTCTCTCCTAATTGTCTCTCAATTTCTGACGGCTATTCCTAGTCTTTCCTTAGCAGCATGACGGTCTCATCCTTATTTTTGTTTGTATGAATTAGGGTGAGTCTTAGGTCCTTTTTATAGAGTTTGTGAATTGATTAGGACCGTCGATGGAGCTTGGATTAATACTAGCCGTTCATTTGAAGGAGAGACCAATCAGGAGCTGACATCTAGCCCTAGTGACAAGGCAAGGCTCAGAAAATCGACCAAGCACAGACTAGGCCAGTCAGGGGGGCTGGGTTCGACTTGGCTCAGGGGCCAGGTCGACTATATAGTCGACCTGGGTGCCCCAGGTCGACTATATAGTCGACCTGGGTGCCCCAGGTCGACTATATAGTCGACCTGGGTGCCCCAGGTCGACTACCCAGTCGACCTGGGTAGCCCAGGTCGACTGCCCAGTCGACCTGGGTGTCTTGGGTGGGAAAATTCCCGCCCTGGCCAATCCGGCCCGATTTTTGAAATTTAAATTTGTTTTCTAAGCTGTTTTGGTCTGTTTGAATTTTAAACTGAATTTTGAAACTTCCGGAGGCCATATCTCCCTCATACGGAGTCCGTTTTACGCAAACTCGGACTCTATTTCAAGCAGAATTCCGAGATGAACGCAATGGCGTATCCCGTTTCCCTTAATTATTTGATTTGAAATTAGTTATACTTTATTTTGTGAATTTTACTATTATAGAATACACGAGGTGTTACAGGAAGGGTCTGATCAGGCCTAGTTTCTCTGATTGGGGTGCAACAGTGGTGTTTGTCCCAAAATCTGACGGTACTCTACGGCTATGTGTGGATTATCGTGATTTGAACAACCAGACAATAAAGAATAATTATCCATTGCCGCGAATCGATGATTTATTGGATCGTTTGAATGGAGCACAAGTATTTTCAAGGATGGACCTAGCTACAGGCTTCCATCAGCTTCGTATTGCCGAATAATTTGTTCCTATGACAGCATTCAGAGGCCCAGACTTATTCTATGAGTGGTTAGTAATGCCATTCGGCTTATGTAACGCTCCAGCGTACTTCGTCGATTTGATGAATAGAGTGTTCAGAGGGGTCCTGAATAAGTTTGTTCTGGTTTTTATCGATGATATTCTAATCTTCTCTAATTCATAAGCCGAACATGAAAAGCATTTGGAACAGGTTCTAGAAATTCTGAGAAGGAATGTATTGAAAGCCAAACTGTCCAAATGTATATTCTGGCAAGACGAAGTAAAATTTCTGGGCCATGTCGTATCAAAAGAAGGAATTGCTGCGAATCCAAGTAAAATCACAGCTATTCAAAATTGGAAACAGCCCAGTACTCCTATAGAAGTCCGCAGTTTTCTCGGATTGGCTAGTTATTACCGGAAGTTCGTTAAAAACTTTTCAAAGATATCTGGTCACTTAACGAAGCTTACAAAGAAGCACTCGAAATTCAAGTGGACTCCAGAATGTGAGGAGGCTTTTGAAGAGCTAAAGTTAAGATTAACGACTGCTCCAGTGTTAACCATTATAGATGGCAATCAGGATTTGAAATTCTGGACAATTGCTTCTAGAGAAGGCCTTGGCGCAGTATTAATGCAAAGAGGTCAAGTGATCGCTTATGCTAGCCGTCAGCTAAAGCCGCATGAGAAGAACTATTTCACTCATGATCTTGAGTTATTGGCTATAGTATTCACTTTGAGAATCTGGAGACATTATCTTCTGGGTGAGAGATTTGAACTGTTTACAGATCACCAGTCGCTAAAGTATCTGTTCACCTAGAAAGACTTGAATCTGAGACAGCAACGTTGGCCGGAGTTCCTCGCAGCATACGACTTTGAGATTCTATACACTCCTGGGAAAGCCAATGTCGTGGCCGATGCGTTAAGCCGAAAGGATGTAGTGGTCGCCAGTTTTATTATCACGACTTCGTTGATAGATAAAATATCTGCTCTTCAAAAGGATGATCACTTCATTCAGAAGATCAGAGAGATAATTCAAAAGGGCGAACCCTCGAGTTTCTAGTTTGATAATGAGGGGATTCTAAGGCTGAAAGGTCGAATTTGTGTTCCTAAGATTGCTGAACTCCGAAAGGAAGTACTGGATGAATGCCACAAGTCAAAACTTAGTATCCATCCGGGAGTAAGAAAAATGTATAATGACATCAAACACACTTTTTTTGATGGAAGTCGATGAAGAGGGACATTTCTTTTTATGTTAGCCGATGCTCTACTTGCCAACTAGTCAAGAGCGACCAACAGAAACTGGCTGGATTGTTGCAACCGCTGGACGTTCCAGGTTGGAAGTGGGAACATATTTCCATGGACTTCATAGATGGTTTTCCCAGAATCAGAAAAGGAAATGACAGTATTTGGGCGATCGTAGATTGCTTCACGAAGACCGCCCATTTCATACCTGTCAGATCAAACAGAACTACTCAGAGTCTGGCACAGATATATTTCAAGGAAATTGTTAGACTGCACGGAGTGCCGATCAGTATAGTTAGTGATAGAGATCCAAGATTCACTAGCAAAATTTGGGAGGCGTTCCAAGTAGAATTGGGAACAAAGCTGAACCTAAGCACCGCCTATCATCCTCAGACAGATGGTCAGACTGAGAGGGTGAATCATATACTAGAAGATCTATTGCGGGCTTGTGTTCTAGATTTCGGTGGATCATGGGAAGACCATCTGCATTTGGCTGAATTCTCATATAATAACAGCTACCAGGCGAGCCTGACAATGTCGCCATTCGAAGCATTATATGGTAGACCATGCCGATCTCTTGCTTGTTGGGTTGAACCTGGAAATAGGCTTGTATTAGGGCTTGATATGATCCAAGAAGCTGCCGACAAAGTCAATTTCGTTAAGAAACAATTACTCGCCGCTCAAAGCCGACAAAAGAGCTATGCTGATAGGAGAAGAAGAGATATATCGTTTGCTGTTGGCGACTATGTATATTTGAAAGTATCCCGATGAGAGGAGTTATCCGTTTCGGTAAAACAGGGAAGTTAGCGCCCAAATTCATTGGTCCATTTCCTATTCTGGAACAGATCGGAACTCTCGCTTATAGGGTTAAATTGCCTGATTAGTTGCTTGGAGTGCATGATGTATTTCACATATCTCAACTTCGAAAGCACGTTCATGATCCAGACTTGATCGTGGAAGAAGCAGCGCAACAGGATATTGAAATTACCCCAGAATTGGCAGTGAGAAGAGCGCCGCTAAAGATCATCGGCAAAGAAACCAAAGAGCCGAGGAACAAGAAGGTTCACTTAGTCAAAGTGCAATGGAGTGGAGATCCACGAGATTGTACTTGGGAAACTGAGGAGAGCATTCAGAAAGCCTATCCTAAGTGTCGAGTAGATATCTCTGATTGACTCCGGTGCAAGGTACATTTACCATACTTTGCATTACCAATTAGTTCTCTACTCTGTTGTTATTTTCTTTCCATGGATGTGCACTTTTAATTCTATAGTCTGAATGATTTTAAAAGAATATAGAAATTGATTAGTATATTTTTTTGAAAAATTAAAAACAAATTGCTTGTTGTTTGCATTGTGTGATAGAAAATTGGATTAATTAAATTATTGAAACGATAGTTATTTTAATTAATAAATGAATGAATGGTAGAATTTATTCGATTAAATCATACAATGAACTGATTAGAAAATAGATAGAAATATATACATGTGCATTATATATGTTTGAACAGGGAAATGGATAGTTGTTGAGTAAAGAAATTATTTGGGTGCCCGATAAATAGGTAAACCTTAATAAGTTGGATGTGAAATATTATTATATCAACTCCAGGGAATGCCATTGGATGCGGAGTGCTAGTTGTTCAGCATGTAATAATAAACGTCGCCATAGGATAGTAACAATTAATTTTGAACTACACTACATGGCATACTTCTTGAAGATAGGCATACTTTATCATATACCACATAAGCATTTGGAGCTTGTGTGACGAGGTGGAAGATGTACCATACGAGCGATAGGCTTGTATGGCGAAGACTATATTTTACAGGTTGAATTGATGACTGATATGACCATATAAAATTGTAACGATAACTGCCAGAATAATAAAACCCCACACGAGTCTGGAGTTAACAATAATCACATCTCTCTAGTAATTAGATATGGCACATGGACTATTTATTTCCCACACGGGACGAGGTGATGAGGATTTATCCTCTGGAGCAATTAAAAATACACACTTCCTCAGGCTTTGACAGGGTGACGAAAATTTATTCTCTGGAGTTATTATCTGTACACGCTCCCCTGTAAACACCAGAATATATCACTATAAATATGTGTATGCTTTATAGGATTTATTGGGTACCTAATACGGCCCAATAAATTTCCAAACCCCTCCCCGTACAAAGGAGGTTATGGCAACAAAATTCGAAAATTCCGGGTGTTAGCCAATTTTTTGAAGAATTTGAAAATTCTCAGAAACAGAAAAGTTGGAGAATGGGAGCCAGATTGAACGTAGAGTTGATTAATCAAACCACTTTCGACTTTGTTCCTTTTCGGGGACGAAAAGTTTTAAGTGGGGGAGATTGTAACGACCCGGAAAATCTGAACCAATTTAAAAATTTTAAATTGGCTATTTTAGTGTATTTTAAATATTTAAAATAAATATTTTAAATAATAACGATGAAAAGTAAGTTTGAGTCGACATTCGGAAACGAATATAATTAATTCTAATTATAAACAAGGCCTGAAATGGCGTAGTAGTTTCAAAAATTGAATTCAAACTTTGACTGACTGTACCGGGTGCAAAACAAAACGGATTTGAGTGAAACCAAAAATATTTAAATCTGTTAATGAATACCTTTCTAATGAATCTGAAAAATCAAAGTTTCATAGCGGGATGCAAAAGTTATGGCCAAATGAATTTTCTAAAAGGTCGCTATGGAGTTTATATAGCCCGTGAAAATGGCCATTTTGCAAACGACCTCGGAATTCGACGAAACCACTTTTGTTGGATCTGGGATGTTAAACTATTGCTAAATTTCAAATTTCATAATTTTTGAAGTTAGTATGTGAGCGTGGCAAAGGAAAATGTGTTTGGTCGATTTCTATTAAATTGGATCGACCAGAAATGGGCCATTTTTCAAACGGTCTCAGAATTCGACAAAACTAGTTTTGTTGGGACCATATCGTCAAAACATAGCTAGAATTATTTTTCTGGAATTTTTCGAATCAGTTTGTGGCCCTAGCAAATTGAAATGTACGTTCAAATCAAATATTGAATGTTTTATATTTTAATTTGAAGGAAAACTGACTGAAACAGTCGAATTGGCCTACGAAACATATCCCATTGTGTTCGGAATGGGGGTAAAACGCTAGGAACGACAGTCGTTGGGTTTGGATTGGAGTTCGTGTGTGAAAGGGGGTATTTTCGAAATTTAAAAATATATAAAATAAAGAAAAAAACATGATTGGTCCAACTCACTTTCTCTCTCCCCGTCGTCACGCCCAAAAGCTCCAGATCGAAGGCGGAAAACCGCTCCTCCATTCCCCCTCACTTTCCGATCGATCCAAGAAGAATTAGCCCCACCTCCAGTTGGGTTTTTCGTTCGTCTCACTCCCCTCTTCAAATCAATATAGAGTTTGGAATTTTTCGTGGCCTGTGGAGTGCGAATCGGGCCTCTGAACGTTCGACGTTCAAGCCGCCGCCAAGGACGCCTGCCACCGTCGAGTTCAGCAAGGGACCACCCCCAGGAGCGCCTCTCGGAGCTGAACGCCGCTGTGCCCTCTGATCTTCATCCCGCTGCGCCGTTTGACCATAAAATCGAAACCTAGTTTCAAAGATTCAAGAGAGGTAACGGGTTTAATATAATTAAACTGTTTATCGCGCTTAAAAGCGTTGGAAAGTTGCTTTCTCTTTTAAAAATCATATTGTTTTCGTTCGTTAACGAAATTCGATGAAACAGGAGACAGTGGACTCGTGTGGACGTCTTCTACATTCTAGAAGAGACCACATATTTTTCTGAGCCTTCTGCTGTTTTTGGTGGAGTGGAACCCAAAGTGGGTTTTCTAAATTATAAACGATATAGAAAACGACAATGTATAAATTATATAATTGATGTATGAGTTATATAAGCGTTGTACACCTCTTGTATAAGCATTGTATAAGTTGTACGTTCGATGTATAAGTTATATATGCATTAAAAATTATATATGTGTTGAAATAGAAGTGAAATGCTTATATATATATATATATATATATATGTATACGCCCCTCGTCCACAAACCATGGACGATATTTATAGGTTGCGATTGGTGTGAAAATTGGTTGATTACGAATGGTTGATTAGAATTGTTTGTGGTTGAAATTGATTGATTGTGGTTGAAAATTACCCGTTTGTGGTTGAGAAATATTTGGTTGAAACCACATAGGATTAGTTTGTGGAAATGAAAAAAATATATACATGCCGCCTGCGTGCGAACTAGATGCATGATTCCCCATTGTCAAAAGCTGTGAGGCTTTAAGGTAGAGCGAGGAGCCGTACTAGGGACGGTCCCGGTTTTAACTACCCTGCCGTTATGCTGCCGAAATTTTGAATAATATTCATGTGTTAGAATTATTTTCATATGTTGAAACTATATTCGTGTGTTGAATGGAAATTCATCTATTTAACGACATTCATGTTTTGCAATAAAAATCACCTTTTTATCTATATATATAAACTATAGAAAACCTTCATGCATTGAATAGAAATGCATTCGTTGAATCATATTCATGTGTTGAATGGTATTCGTGTTTTAAATAAATTGTTTTAACAATAAAAATCACATTTTTACTCTATATATATAGACTATAGAAAACCTTCATGTGTTGAATAGAAATTCATTCGTTGAATCATATTCATGTGTTGAATGGTATTCGTGTTTTAAATAAATTGTTTTAACAATAAAAATCACATTTTTACTCTATATATACAAACTATGGAAAACCTTCATGTGTTGAATAGAAATTCATTCTTCGAATTATATTCATGTGTTGAATGGTATTCGTGTTTCAAATAAATTGTTTTAACAATAAAAATCACATTTTTACTCTATATATACAAACTATAGAAAACCTTCATGTGTTGAATAGAAATTCATTCGTTGAATCATATTCATGTGTTGAATGGTATTCGTGTTTTAAATAAATTGTTTTAACAATAAAAATCACATTTTTACTCTATATATACAAACTATATAAAACCTTCATGTGTTGAATAGAAATTCATTCGTTGAATCATATTTATGTGTTGAATGGTATTCATATTTTGAAAGAAATTGTTTTATAATAAAAATCCTATTTTTATCATCAATATGAACTATATAAAATAATCTTGTTTTGAAATAAATTGTTTTTAAATATAAATCTTATTTTTATCACCTATATTAACTATATAAAATAGTCGTGTTTTGAAATAAATTATTTTACAATAAAAATCACATTTTTACTATATACATGAATTGTTAAAAATAGTGAAGTGTCGAAGTGAATGTATGTTGGATAAAAATATCATTTTTATCAAATGTATGAAAAGAATATAGCTTTGAAATCAAAGAATCGATATATATAAATAGAATTGAAATATATCGAATAACGAAGCTGCAGTTCGTGTTTTGAAACCGTGATTTCAAACGATTAGTGCGGGAGATCCGACCATCGGATTTTCCCGAAACCGTTGGGTTCGCTTTGGAAATATCTTTCCAACGACACCAACTTTGTAAAGATCCAACGGTTGGATTGTCTGGAATGATTAATTCAAATCTGAAGAAAAACAGCGCCAGAATTGATTATATATATAAATATAATTATATATAATCGAATAACGACGTTGCAGTTCGTATTTTGAAATCGAAACTTCAAACGATTATACCGGGAGATCCGACCGTCGGATTTTCCCGAAACTGGAACTGTTGGATTTGCTTTGAAAAGATCTTTCTAATAATGTAAATTTTTTGAAGATCCAACGGTTATATTATCATATATGTGTAAATCAAATCTGAAGAAATACAACGCCACGGCCGCGTTATGGCCCGAAGCGTCGTTTTGAATAAATTGGCTATTTTGAAATAAATAAAAATAGCGATAAATCGTTATAAAATATTATAAATGATAAGGATGTGAAATTTAGAAACTAACTGAAGGTTGGTAAGTCGAATGGTTTCCTGGGTGTTGATCTGATGTTGGTTTCGGCCTTCGGGGTTAGTGTTTGGGAAATCGTTCTCTTACTGATTGACGGTTAGTGACTAATGAATTGAAATGATGCCTATGTATGTTTGTTTTGCACTTGTTTATTATATATGCGAGTTTCTCAGAAAGACTGGGTTTATCCCATTATGAATAACTGAATCGACGATAAGAAGTCGAAGATGAAGACGGGGGTTGAAGACCGATCTTCACCTCGTTTGGATGGTAACTGATGTCCTGATCGGGAGGCATCCCGAAATATGGATAATGAGTGGTGATCGTACAGACGTACGTGGAGATCGATGGATATGCGAGGTATTTAGTGCCTCCGGTTTCGTTCAGACCCAGAACGGACTTGCAAATGGACGGTGTGTCTGACATTGGAATTTATTCTGTGTGATTGATAGCCATCAGTTGCATGGTGTGAATTGCCTGTGTGACATGCCAGGATGCAGTGATCAGGGCTTCTATTGAAAAGCAAAGTCTTGTGGTTGATGACCAAAGCACTGCTTGTGTGGCGTAGCTTTGTGTATAACGTGAGTTCGCGAACCTCACACCCCGGTATGAACCAGAAACGGGAGAAAGGACCTCAGGGAGGACATGCGTTTCTTTCTAGTTAGAGGTGGTGTCGGTGCTTAAACTGGCTGACATTTATATTATTTTCACCTATGTGGTTGTTGCTGTTGCGAGGCGCCTCGGTAATATCGGTCGATCCGGGACCGATGGAGTCATTCGTTGGCTCACTTACGCCCCATAGGGCGGGGAAACGCATTGTTTAGGAATTTTAATCAACATCGGTGGACCGGCCCTGACGATCCAAGGGCCCACCTGAGTCTGGGTTCTGAGGGGAGGGCTAGAGCGTCTCGAAGTCGGTAAGGATTATCTTTTGCCTTGGTTCATGACAGAAATCCAATTTCCAAATACGACACCGTGCGGCTTTGATTGTATATATATATATGGCGACATGATATATGGTACCCATGCCGTCTATGATTAATAGTTATGATTCGAAATGGTTTGCGAAACATATAAACACTAGTAATAATATCAAATGCTTTTGTTTTATTCGTATCAATCATATTTTGGCCATCATAAGGTAAAACTCTACCCTCCGGTTTGCGTTGCATTGTGTGATGGGAACTGAGTTTTATAATGGCTTCATTTTTATAAAAAGCATTGCGATGTTGAAAAGAATGATTTGTTTTATAGCACTGGCAATCCGATGGAGTAAACCCGTTCCACGAAAGTGGCTTGGTCCTGTGATTAGCCATATTATAAAATGTGTTAAGTAGATTTCTCATACCAGTCCCATGACTGACTCGTAGTTTGTTTCACTTTCAAACTCGGGTGCCCCTTTTTCTACATGGGCAGCCTTGTATTCGGGTTTTAGCTGGCTTTCTCTGGATAGCTGGAGCTGAAGATGGATTCTATCATTTATCTCTTTTTATGCTGTTCAGCTCCTTTTGTACATATTATGTTTGTTTCCGCTGTAGACATTTAAGTATAGCTGAACTGTATTTGTACTAAGTATGATCCTGTAGACTGTGTAACTCTGATAATTACGTTTATCCAGTGTATTATTTGTTCATTATCTGGTGTATTTATTTATTTCTGTTCTGCTTTTATCTGTTTCTGTGTTATATTCCAAAGATTACCCTTGCCACCGTCAGTACGGGGTTTGGGGACGTCACAGTTTCTATGATATATCACAATATAAATGATATTTACCACCATGATCTTCACAATCTTTTCGTTGGTTTACACAAATTATGGTATCTATTTGTGTACCATAGATTTTTAGTTTTTGCCTTGGGTTTTCAAAACAAAATCTCCTCATGACAACATGATTTAACAACAAACATATAAATATTTTTACTTGCCTTTCAAGGCAATCAAAAATCTGAAAATCTTTGTACAATAAAGACCTCCGCATGTGATGGAATTGACATAAAAATCTTGGAAAAATCTTATGTGTTAGTATCTATCTAGTGTAGCTGAAGTTATGGCTTGAATACTTGAAGATTTACAAGATCTTTTGGTACATGTTTAATGACACAATGAACATGGTTTGAAAAAAATGCAAAGGCAAAGGTCATTTCAAAAAATCTTGTGTAAAAAGAAAAAGAATTGAAAACTGAAAATATTTGATCTAAATAGATCTTGCCATGTGAACATAATTTCTTTAGATTCTCTCTACTAGTTTATTTCTAGTGTAGGTGTTTTTCTCAAGTTCATATACAAAAACATGTTTGCAAAAGAAATGGAGTTTCATGATTTGTGTTTTGATGTATATGTAAACTTAAACTTGCCTCAATACTTGCTTTTGACAAAAGAGAAAAGCTTTGGCATGTTTTAATTCAAGTATTAAAAGTTTTCAAATTCAAGTATTTGCAAAAAAACTCAAAGTTATAAATCCTTTAAAACATGTGAAAAAATGGCATAATTAAAACATGTTATGTAAAAGTGTTGTTCTAATACATATGTAATAATCAATTTAAACAAGCGCTATTGAATACATGCTATCACACCGGATTATATAAGAAATGAGTTTTGGTAAATGTTGTGCAACATACATATGTAAATGCTATTATACATACATAAAAGAAAGAATGAAATTTAAATCTTTGACATGTTAAAATATTTTAAAGTCTTGATTTTTAAATCGTATCTGTAAATACGTGCTTACGATCAATTAACATCTGTGTCAGTGATATGTGAAAACCCGGGTCATTACATTCTACCCCCTTATAAAAATTTCGTCCCCGAAATTTGTAAACAGTAGATTAGAGTTATCGACACACATCAATAAATATTTAACACACATCAGCAATTTCTTATTCATAACCAAATATATCTGCCCAAATTCCCTTTCTAATTCATCAGTCAATTTACTTAACTCTGTTAAGTATTTCCCAAAATCTTCATTCACTTAGCAAATTATCTCCATTTCGGGATTCACAAATATGAATTAATTCCATAAATCGACCAGTTTACATTCCCTGAGTTCATATCAGCCTTAATTTCAGGAAATCAAAATTTTAAATTAAATTTAAAATTCTAACTCGATTTCCTGGTATCAATATAATTGGATATCATTCAACCATATTTAATTTATCTTGAGGCTGACCCTGGTTAATTAACTCCTTTTATCCTGCCAGACTGGTACAACTTCACCTGCAGCCTCTTCTTGACTTGGGATCCAGTATTACGACCAGTAGTAGTGGAAGTCCCTCTAGTACATCCTCTTTGTCCTCGATTACTCATTTTAATTACCTGAATATAACAGGTCATCAATCCAGACTTGATGGGATATAACTAACATAGGTATACCATCCAAGTTGATTAAATTTATTTTGAATTTTATTATAAAAATACGCTCTCTCATACTCACCCAAAGCCGAGGTAATTAGTAACCTAAGCTCTGATACCAACTGTAATGACCCAACTTTCGAACACATCGGCAGTTGTGTCATAAATGAGAAAAAGAATAGATAGAAGATAAAATCACAGAACATCAGAATGACACAACAGAATTTTCACAAAATAGAATACTTTAAAATATTACACAGCGGAATATATTACATCATATCTCTAGTGATACAAGCCATCCATAGTACATCTTTAATTATACATATCATTCATGATCAAACTGACAGACATAATAATTATACAGTAGACATGATGAGTAGAACATCACACAGAGAATCTTCATCCAGCTTCACAGGTATTATCCAATCCTGATTCACTTGTCTATTCATAACAAGCGTTATGAATACCCAAGAGTTTAAGGGAAACACATAAAATAAACTCCGGGTCAGTCAGGGGACTGGTATGAGTAAACAGTTTAAAACAAATAAAAATATCTCGTAAGACCACTCCGTAGATACAGAATGGGTTTTTACCTTATGAGACCAAAAACACTTTGTATACTTTAAATCAGATATTATCATAGTGTCTATGAGTTTTCACAAATAAATTAGAATCTAGAAGAATGCTTGCATCTCACATTCTCCTATATAGTATACAAATAAAAACCGCTTGGCGCTTTTGGAAATTGGATTTCCAACTATGACAAGGTATAGGACCACCTTCCGATGATGTATCTCTAGAGGCGAATACACCTGGGTTCAACAAGAACGTCTTGCAACTCGGCCCACACATGACCGACCACTCATTTCTCTTGAGTGTATCGAATGTATATCACCAACGGTTGGGAGCTACCCACCGTCTTCCCGAAAAGGGACAGCATTGAAATAGATTAAAGAAGCAAATAAGATTTTCCCTAGATAGGTGATTATACACCCTAATGGGAGCGACCCACATAGCCATGCTGCCTGCCCGATTTTTTTGTCATTTCCCTGGGTGTGAGGCTTGAGGCTAGACTTACATCATCATCATCAATATTTATTTTCTTTGAATGCCACATTGTCAAATCCATCAGAGATCACTAATTTATTTCCACAAAAATACTCTAGTTGTCAGGCTAAAGAAGTTCCCCTTCTATGCCAGCAACTGGTACATTTGAAGAAAACAACGTACGTGACTCTTTTGAAAATACTCTGTCAGACATTTGTCCATACAATTTGTCCTGGCATTGGACAAAACGAAGGAACTATTCAAAAATAGTCCTTGTGTCTCGCCGTCTTCAATTTAAAATCTCCGATGTTCGGCGTATAATCAAATCAAAGTGAAATATTTATTTCTGTCTCTTTGAAATGATTAACGAACATTTTTCTTTTTAAATTATAGATCTAACCAGATTTATAATCTAATCTGTATATATAATCCTAGTCAAAACTAAACAGTATAAGATCATATGGTTTTTATCTGGTTTTTTGATCATCTGTTCAAAACGGCCAATTTTAGTGTGTGCGTCGCACACGGTCTTTCTTTCCGTTTTGTTCGTCACATTTAAAATGAATACTTCCTTTATTTTTCTTTAGAAAATATTACTCATCACTATTCCTTTATCTGATCACTTATAAATGACTTAAATTATGATTTAATCATTTATTTTTCAACTTTTACACTTGGTATTTTTCTCGTCAAATTTTCCCTTTGATACTTCGTTCTTGATTTATTTATTCTTCTTTCTATACCGATAAAGTTCCTCCTTTTTATTTATCAGTCTTCACACGATTAAAAACATTATTTATAGTTCTTGTTTTAAAAATACAGAACTGTTCATGATTAGTTCTTTATATCAGATACTTTAGATATCAGATAAAAACTGACAAATTCTGGCGTATGTGTCACATACGGTTTCTCTACCTTGTTTGAATTTAAATATTTCATTTGAAAATAGATTCAAAATTTAAATTATAAACTAAATTTATAATTTAATCAAATTACAGCTGTTGCTGACTTCTCGACTTCTTGTCAAAACCATACTAGATTTTCTACACTCGATCGACTTGACTTTATAATTTGAACATTTCATTAGAAAATCATTTCTAATTCTCATTATAAATTTAATTTATAATTTAATTTAAAATTACAGTTTTTGTAATTAAATTTCAGTCCTTTGACAAAACTGCATTTCAATCCTGATTCACTTCTCTTTCTTGTTAATAAATTTATTAATAGAACAATCAATTCAAAATTTACTAAACCATAGAGCGTTACTTTAGTTACGTCTAATTCTTATGTTCGATTTCTTTTATTGCTTTTAATTATTTAAATAAAACAATTTATTAAAAATCAAATTGTTCTAAAACATGATAACTTAGATCGAGTTATTTTCATGTACTAGCGGATGATTTGAATACATAGATACGAGCCAAATTATTTAAATACCTTTCATATTCTACACTGGTAATTACAAATATACTTATTAGAATTTTAACAATTTTTTTCTTTATTTCTTATTTATTTATAATGGGCCAAGCCCAGCCCAATTATTTTCTTCGGCCTCACTAATGTTACACACTATTCTCTCTTGCCAAATTCCAGAACCTGGCACACCCGAAAACCCTGACCACTGCAGTGATCCACCATCATTTTCGTGCCTGATCACAGACCTTGGCACACACAAAAACACTAATCAACACTGGTTTGGCAACGTAAAAATAGTGACCACCCATGTATTTATCCTACTGTTGTTACCATTACTCTTGTTCTTCTTTTACATCCACCTGTGCAACGTGCACACCGTGCACCTACCCCATCGCCACAGCCATCAGCGAGCCGTCGCGCCCCTCCTCACATGTCACACCATCTCGACAGATCATCAATGACCCTTCATTCCGGTGCCAGAAGCTCTCCTCCGCAAAAGCACCATTCAATTTCCTTTACTGTCGAAACAGTAAAACTCCTAGCCACCCAAACTGGCCTTTCCCAATCACCTCCGACCCTCTGGAACGTCAGCGCTACCACCAATCACTTCTCCGGCCTCAGACGCACCTTTCCCCTTTACCTCGCTGCACTCGATCATCCCTACTCTAAGTACGATCCAATCTAAAACCGAACCCAGAAAATAAAACCCAAAACCTAAAACTACCCCGTCCCATCACCTCCGACCATGGAACTTGCCAAGCCTGGTCCGTACTCTCGTCTACGCCCCACGAAGCTACTCCAGAAACAATTTTAACTTTTATTAACCAAATTCCGAGAATTTAGGTTTTTACTTCAAAGCAAACACAAGATTATATCTCATAATATAAGATACTAAAAATTATGATTTCTGTTTTAAAAATCATGATTCCTAAAGACAATCCCACTGATATGTCTAAATCCAACATTTAGAATGATCGAAACATGAGTTACAGAATCCATTTACTAAGTATTCCCACTACCTGGAGTGTACGTTATAATATTTGGGGTTAAACTATTTTTTAATATAAGCTTAAGACATATATAACTATTATCATATCAAATATTTATCCTAAAACCAGCTAGAACTTTAGTTGTTGATTTTCCAAGCTGGTTGGCGGTTTATGGAAGTAATAGACCCTGTGTATATCAGTTTACAGGCTTCTTTTAGTTACTCTTTATTTTAGTTATTATTCTGAGAACTGAAATGGTTTAACATCCATACTTAGGAGTATTGAATTGTTTGCACACCCATATGAATTAACAAGCATATGAATCAACGCTATTTAGCTACTTGGTTTAATATATATATATATATATATATATATATATATATATATATATAACAATAAAGGCAATATCTCATTCCCAGATCATAGTTCATATAGTAAATCACTTCCAGTCATATATAAGTGTAATCAACTAATAAACTATCAAAGTACCCATATATTTAACCACACTAGATCAGATTCAAAGAATTTTGCACTGAAAAAGAAACCCACTGTTTTCATATTTCATTTCCAGATTTAATGTTCCAAGCATACTTAATTTTGATTTCAGCGATAACATTTGAAACCATCATATCTGTGAGTTGTATATAGCAGTCATGGCCTTAGATCTATAGAGATACATATCTAGTTCAAAGCAACATGAATTATATTTAAAAAGACGAGATTTATTCATATAGATTTCTTACTGTTTTTACCATAAAGAATTTCAACATTTGTTTACTGTCATTTATTTTTTCCTTGGTTTTTAAACATGATTTAATCAACTAAATAAACACATTATAGTCAATAATAGTTTAAATGCAATAAAGGGGAAGTTTACTAACATAGTTTGTGTTCTCTGTTTTTATTTTTCAACTTTATGTTTTCCTATATATATCAGGTTTAGAGATTAAATCAACCCCATACAACATGTTCAGAAGCAACTATGCTCATTCATTCATACCAATCAGTATTGGTTTAAATCGAAAAAGTGATTTATTAACAAGGTGAGTTTACTGCCTTTGTTCTTAGTTCCAGACTGAACATGATTGATTCAAACAGATACTTACTTTCAGGTGCATATATGCATCTATATCATTTGCATCCAAATTAGTAACAAATTTAATGAGGTAAAAAGAGTTTACTCACCGGAAAGCTTCCAATCCTTAGTATTTTCTCTTCTTCTAACTGATTCTACTCAAGTGCTTGTGTTGTTAGAAAATGTGTGTGTTTATGTCTATTTATAGTGGTGAAAATTAGTAAAATAATGTGCATTTAAAAACTGTTTTTTTAGATTTTTCTTTGACATTTGAAAGAAAACTCAAAAGAAAATATTTTCCTCTTGCGAAATAAAAATCCCACCACTATATCACATGGCTTATATCAGCCTTGCTTCACCATGCACATGACATCCTTTCCCTTTATTAGTTTCTATGATATATCACAAAATAAATGCTATTTACCACCATGATCTTCACAATCTTTTCCTTGGTTTACACAAATTATGGTATCTATTTGTGTACCATAGATTTTTAGTTTTTGCCTTGGGTTTTCAAAACAAAATCTCCTCATGACAACATGATTTAACAACAAACATATAAATATATTTACTTGCCTTTCAAGGGAATCAAAAATCTGAAAATATTTGTACAATAAAGACCTCGGCATGTGATGGAATTGACGTGAAAATCTGGAAAAATCTTATGTGTTAGTATCTATCTAGTGTAGGTGAACTTATGGCTTGAATACTTAAAGATTTACAAGATCTTTTGGTACATGTTTAATGACACAATGAACATGGTTTGAAAAAAATTGCAATGGCAAAGGTCATTTCAAAAAATCTTGTGTAAAAAGAAAAAGAATTGAAAAAAGAAAATATTTGATCTAAATAGATCTTTCCATGTGAACATAATTTCTTTAGATTCTATCTACTAGTTTATTTCTAGGTAGGTGTTTTCTCAAGTTCATATACAAAAACATGTTTGCAAAAGAAATGGTGTTTCTTGTAACACCCCGAAAATTCTATAACTGTGAAATTAACAAATTAAAGTATAATTAATTTGAAATCAAAGAACCAAGGGAAACGGGATACGCCATTGCGTTCGTCTCGGAAAAATACGCGAAATAGAGTCCGAGTTTTCGAAAAACGGAGTCCGTATGAAGAAGATATGGCCTTCGGAAGTTTTGAATTAAATTTAAAATTCAAACAGAATAAAATAATTAAAAATCGGGCCCAGTGGGCCAGGGCGGATAAACACCCGCCTAGGCCACCCAGGTCGACTGGGCTGTCGACCTGGGCTACCCATGTCGACAGGGATGTCGACAGCCCTGTCGACAGGGGTGTCGACCTGGTCGAGCCCAGTCAACCTGGCTGGCCAGGTCTGTGTTTGGTCGAATTTCTGTGGTCTGCTTTGTCATTAGGGCTAGGTGGCGGGTTCTAATTGGTCTCTCTATCTAATGAATGGCTACGATCTAACCTAGCAACATCAATGGTCCTAATCAATTCCTAACCTCTATATAAACAACCCTAGACTAAACCCTAATCTATTCATTCAAATTAAGAACATAGCCGCCATGTTGCTGAGGAACGACTAAGAGTAGCCGCCGACTAGAGAGAGAATCAGAAAGAAAGTTCTAAAGCCTAAAGCAATTCAAGCAACCTAAAGCCAATCAATTCAACAAAGGAATCATATCTCTTAATTAGAGAATTCGCCGCAACCATTGTAAGTAGAGTATTACTTTGGTATGAATAAACAACTGTATTGATTTGTATGCTTGAATTGGGATAATAAAGTAATTCATATTTGTGCAAAATTATGTTATTCATTATAAAGAACTACATGCGGTAGTTCTATGCAAGTATACGTTTGGAATATTGCGCAAATTATGTAATCTATGTTGAAGCTACATGTATGTAGTTGATTGAAATTCATGCGAGTTTGGGGCTTTGTTATTATGCCATCATGATGTATATTTTTGTGCATAAATCATTTTGCAAGTAATTGAAACAAGTTTGGTTGTTATAGTTCATATGAAACTATGTTGGAATTTTGACACCATAATCCATGTATTAAGTCATGCTTTTGCAAACTTATGAATATGGCTAGGCTATGAATGATATTTGGCATAATTGAAATCCATGATTAAGTCTATCTTGTTTACAAGAATTATATGATGACATATGTGAGACATGGCTAGGTTAGACTCAAAAATCCCTTTTTTGCAAGTTTAAAGCAAACACCATGTTTAGGAATATTTATGCATAAGTATGTTTATACCATCGTTATGTGATTAGACTTAAATCATGATTAAGTTGAACTATGCTTTTGTGTTAGTAACAAAGTATCCCCTTAGTAAACATGTAGAAACCTTATGAACATAACTTGTTTATGTTTATGCCTAAATAAGAACATAGGTCTATGTTGTAGTTAAGACTATGTGACACCTAATTTAGATTCCTATCTTAAGTTTACATGGTTTGGTTCATGTCACCTATGCTTTATGACCAAAGTATATATATGCAAGTACACCAGTTTCTATTATGTATTTCCAACGTCATATGCAAGTTCATGCGCTCACCTTCCCCTCTTTGTGTATGTAATCACGCTTTAAGCCTCCCCTTTTCGCATGGCAAAATTGGGCTTTAAAAGGCTAAGCCCAATATATATAAACGGACGTGTAAAACGGGGGAAAATAACGTTGGGTTAAAATTACTAATGAATGAAAATATAAAATAGAAGGGCCCAAGTTCAAGTATGGGTTGGGCCCCTGATTGGTGTAACCTTTACACCATTGACTTAATAATGGGCCACAAATATTTACATATAAGAAATAAAGAAGAATGACAAGTTAAGTAAATGTAGAAAATACGATGTGTTTAACCCGAGGTTGGATTGAGTTGTGATGTAAACCTGCCCGGAACCGCCCGGCTGTCCAGTAGTCACAACAATACCTATCCAATGTGGGAGGTTAAACATGGAGCCCAGCAAGGACCCGAGGTTAGACTGAGTTGTGGCGTAAGACTGCCCGGAACCAACCGGCAACAGGCAGCCACAACAATACCTGTCTAATGTGAGAGGTCGGGGCCTTAATAAGACAATTAAGGCTGAGTCAGGATTGTTAGGATTAAGTGAACTAAAGACTTAATCAAAATGGAACATGCTAAAATAAACGGACTGGTGGGGGTTAGGTTAGAAAACACTTAACCAACTTAGCATGTTGGCTAGAGATAGAAAACCTAGTAACGGGGGACCCTTTTCAGCAGTAACCCTAAAAGGTGTATCAGGATACCCTGAAACTAGGCAGGGTGGGGCACGATTACTGGGCTGATTGTAAGAGGTCAAAGCGACGGCGGTGGTGTAGCAGTGTAGGTTCTAACGGTGTGCGGGCGTGCACGCACTCCGGCGCAGAAAAATAAAGCACTGGGCACCAGTAGCATACCTGTGCATTCTAAGGTTGTGTCGGGCCGCTGCCATGGGACTTGATACACCCCATGGTGGGACCAGCATAGGTAACTACAGACATCGGGGGCCGTAAGACACATGTAACTATGCGAGTAGGAGCCGATCATCATTGAATGGATCACATCACCCTGATTATGGGGTGCCAATTGGAAACTAGTTTATATGGGTTCAGAGATTTACATGGGGTACGATAGTATATTCGACCCTAGACAACTTAACCAAGTTTAAAGTACCTTTCCACTTCTTGTTTATACTTATCATACCCAGTTCTTTATTCATAGACAAAATAGTACTAGACTTACTCAGGCTTTATGTCTGACTCTGCTTTCCTTTCGTCTTCTTTCCTTCCGTTCCCCCCCCCCCCAGGTCCACAGGGAGGGAACACAGCAGCTTGACCAACCTTAGCATCCAGCTTGAAGAAGAGAAATGTATTGCTTGGACTTTCCTGTTTTGAACTATGGCTTTGGACAATCCACTATGGGGCTTTTGCAGTTTATCTATGTTTTATTTATGCTTCTTTAAATAATGTACTCAAGACAGATCATGAAAGTGTTATGTTATGTTTTTGGAAAGGATGTTGTTGTAACACGTATTTGACTTTATGAAATAAAGTTTGTTGTTCTTCCGCTGTTTTCAAATATATGTTCTTATATCTGTCTTGTATATCTGTGACTTGTACTTATAAACCTCCACCAAAATTAGGGCATTCCCTTTGAGAGTGACCCTAATGGAGGTGGGGTGTTTCATTTCATGTTTTGTGTTTTGATGTATATGTAAACTTAAACTTGTCTCAATACCTTCTTTTGACAAAAGAGAAAAGCTTTGGCGTGTTTTAATTCAAGTGTTAAAAGTTTTCAAATTCAGGTATTTGCAAAAAAACTCAAGGTTCTAAATCCTTTAAAACATGTGAAAAAATGGCATAATCAAAACATGCTATGTGAAAGTGTTGTTCTAATACATATGTAAAAATCAATTTAAACAAGCGCTACCAAATACATGCTATCACACCAGATTATATAAGAAATGGGTTTCGGTAAATGTTGTGCAACATACATATGTAAATGCTATTATACATACATAAAAGAAAGAATTAAATTTAAATCTTTGACATGTTAAAATATTTTAAAGTCTTGAATTTTAAATCGTATCTGTAAATACTTGCTTACGATCAATTAACATCTGTGTCAGTGATATGTGAAAACCTGGGTCATTTCAATCCCTCAACGAAATCGAGCGCCCCTTACCAATTTTTGAAGCTCTCTTTGTCCTCTTCAAATCCATATAACCTTCACTCGACATCGCTCTGTATTTAGTGAGAATCGACGACAGGAAGTTGCCGCGTTTGGAGCTCCGCCGCCCTTCCTCCGTGCACCGATCAGGACGCCACCACCGGCGCCGCAATGCCCTCTCCTCCCTCTTCAACGTTGTATGGTCGGATCGTGCTATAGCTTCGTGGATTAATTGAAAAAGCTAAACTTAGTTTTGAACGATTTCAAAAAGGTAACGGCTGAATTTATTTTAACTGTTTAATAGCACTTTAAAGCGCTACGGTTTATGGTTTCACTGTAAAAATCATATCTTTTTCGTCTGTTGATGAAATTCAGTGAAACAAGAGACACCGGGACCATGTGGATGTCTTCTACATTCTAGAAGAGACCAGATATTTTTCTGAGCCTTCTGCTATTTTTGGAGGAGTGGAACACAATGTGAGATTTCTAAATTATAAACGATATGGAAAACGACGATGTATAAATTATATAGTCATTGTATGAGTTATATAAGCGTTGTACACCTCATGTATATGCATTGGATAAGTTGTACGTTCGATGTATAAGTTATATATGCGTTGTAAAAATTATATGTGCATTGAAATGATTGAAATGATATTGAAGTGAAATCAAAATATATTTATATACGAATATATATATATACACACACACTCCCCTCGTCCACAGACCATGGACGATATATATTGGTTGTGATATTGTTTGGATTATTGGTTGATGTGAAATTTGGTGAAAATCATGAATGATTGATTGTGGTTGAGAAATACCTGTTTGTGGTTGAGAATTATTTGGTTGAAACCACATAGGATTAGTTTGTGGAAAAGAAAAAAATAAACATGCCGCCTGCGTGCGAACAAGATGCATGAAATCCCCATTGTCAAAAGCTGCGAGGCTTTAAGGTAGAGCGAGGAGCCGTACTAGGGACGGTCCCAGTTTTAACTACCCTACCGTTATGCTGCCGAAATTTTCTGAAATATTTCTGTGTTTGATTTAAATTCATGTGTTGAATGTTGAAATAAAATTCATGTGTTGAATGTTGAAATAAATTCATGTGTTGAATGGAGTTTGTGCAGTGAATAAATTCTTTGAAAGATAAAAATAACATTTTTACCTTATATATAAACTATATAAAATAATCGTGTTTTGAAATAAATTATTTTGCAATAAAAATCACATTTTTATTATATATATAAACTATATAAAATAATCGTGTATTGAAATAAATTGTTTTTCAATAAAAATCACATTTTTATTATATATATATAAACTATAGAAAATATTCATGTGTTGAATGTTGAAATAAAATTCATGTGTTGAACAGAAATTCCTGTGTGGAAATAAAATAAATAAAATTCATGTGCTGAATAGAAATTCCTATTTGGAAATAAAATAAACAAAATTCATGTGTTGAAATAAATATGTGTTGGGTAAAAATATTGTTTTTATCAAATATGAGAAATGAAAATGGTTTTGAAATCGAAGAATCGATTATATTTTTATATATATAAATATAATTAAAATATATCGAATAACGAAGCTGCAGTTCGTGTTTCGAAACTGTGATTTCAAACGATTAGTGCGGGAGATCCAACCATCGGATTTTCCCGAAACCGAAACCGTTGGGTTCGCTTTGGAAATATCTTTCCAACGATACCCACTTTGTGAAAATCCAACGGTTGGATTGCCTGGAATGTTTAATTCAAATATGAAGAAAAACAACGCCCGAATCGATTATATATATATATATATATATAATTAAATTAAATCGAATAATGACGCTGCAGTTCGTATTTTGAAATCGAAACTTCAAACGAGTGTATCGGGAGTTTCGACCGTCGAATTTCCCCAAAACTGAAACCGTTGGATTCGTTTTGAAATCATCTTTCTAATGATATAAAATTTGCGAAGATCCAACGGTTAGATTTTCAGATATGGGTAAATCAAATCTGAAGAAAAACAGCGCCACGGCCGCGTTATGGCCCGAAGCGTCGTTTGAATAAATTGGTTATATTTAAATAAATTAAAATAGCGATAAATCGTTTTAAAATATTATAAACGATATGGAATGGAAATAAACCGAATTTACCCGGTTTAGTGGATATTTGATGGTTGAATGTGTTTGGCGTGAATTGTTGTCGAATAATTTAACCATTGAAATGAAGATTTAAATTCTAAATATTCGTGAATTATTTGAAAAGGCCGAGTTAAATCTCATTTCAAATAATTGATCGGCGATATGAAGTCGATGATGAAGACAGTGGTTGAAGACCGGAGATCTTCACCTCGGTTGGATGGTAACTGATGTCTTGATTGGGAGGCATCCTGGAATATAGATAATAAGTGGTGATCGTCCAGACGTGCTTGGAGATCGATGGGTATGCGAGGTATATAGTGCCTCCGGTTTCGTTCAGACCCAGAATGAACTTGCAAATGGACTGTGTGTCTGATATTGGATTTTGTTCTGTGCTGATTGATCTCTATTAAATATATATCTGTTTGGCGGCGGAGAATTTATTCTCTTGCTTAACGCCCTTCTCTGAGACGTACGAGCTCAGAGGTTATATATTGATAGAAACCAGTCGCATAGCATGAATTGACTATGTGGCACGCCTAAGTGGCAGATGATCAAGGCTTTGGTTGAAAAGAAAAGTCTTGTGGTTGATGATCAAAGCACTGCCTATGTGGCATAGTTTTGTGTATAGCATGGATTCGCGAGCCTCACACCCCGGTATGAGCCAGAAATGGGAGAAGACCTCAGGGAGGACATGCATTTCTTTCTAGCTAGAGGTGGTGTCAGTGCTTAAACTGGCTGACATTTATATTATTTTCACCTGTGTGGTTGTTGCTGTTGCGAGGCGCCTCGGATATATCGGTCGATCCGGGACCGATGGAGTCATTCGTTGGCTCATTTACGCCCCAAAGGGCGGGGAAACACAGTGTTTAGTCATAATAATCCACATCGGTGGACCGTCCCTGACGATCCAAGGTGCAGTTGCGGCTGTTCCTGAGACTTGGGCTAGACAGTCTCGAAGCGGTGAGGACTATCTTTTGCCTCGGTTCATAGATGGAAATCCAAACTTCCAATACAATACGTGTGGTTTTGATTGTATACCTATATATGGCGACATGATATATGGTACCCATGCCATCTATGATTGATACTTATGATTTGAAATTGTTTTTGAAATATATAAACACTAGTAATAATATCAAATTCTTTTGTTTTATTCGTATCAAGCATATTTTGGCCATTATAAGGTAAAACTCTATCCTCCGGTTTGCGTTGCATTGTGTGATGGGAACTGAGTATTATAATGGCTTCATTTTTATAAAAAGCATTGCGATGTTTAAAAGATTTACTTGTTTTAAAACATGTCAATCCAAAGGAGTAAATCCGTTCCGCGAAAGTGGCGTGGTCCTGTGATTAGCCATATTATAAATGTGTTAAGTAGATTTCTCATACTAGTCCCATGACTGACTCGTGGTTTGTTTCACTTGCAAACTCGGGTGCCCCTCTTTCTACATGGGTAGCCTTGTATTCAGGTTTTAGCAGGCTCTTTCTGGATAGCTGGAGCTGAAGATGGATTCTACCATTCATCTCTTTTTATGTTGTTCAGCTCCTATTGTACATATTATGTTTTGTTTTCTGTTGTAGACATTTATGTATAGCTGAACTGTATCTTGAACTAAGTATGATCATGTATACTGTGTAACTCTGATGATTATGTTTATCCAGTGTATTATTTGTACATTAGCTAGTGTATTTATTTAATTTTGTTCTGCTATTATCTGTTTATGTGTTATATTCCAAAGATTACCCTTGCCACCGTCATACGGGTTTGGGGTCGTCACATAATTGTATATGCAATACTGCATATGAGATTTGGCGAACATTCAACGTAACACACGATGGAACTAACAAGGTTAAACAAAGCAAAATATTCATGCTTAAAAATCAATTTCAAAATGAATTAAAATGAATCTGTCAACAATATGTATTCTAGATTTCAAAACATTTATCATTCATTATTGGGCTTAGGAGAAAAATACTCTGATTTTGATATAGTATCAAAAATCCTAAACCCTTTAATGGAAGATTGGGAAAGAAAGGTCTTGGCTATTGAAGAAGCTAATGATCTTTCAGTCATGAAACTTAAAAAGTTAATAGGAAATCTTATGTCGTATGAAGTTAATTTGCAGGCAAAAAGAGTCCATGCATAGGACAAAAAGAATTTAGCTTTTTATGCTGAAAAAATGAATTGGACTCAGATGAAGAAGATCTAGATTTATTGCCAAAAATTTCAGAATTTTTTTTGAATACAAAAAAGGGTTCAAGAACGATGGAAAGAAAAATTTCAAAAATAACAAGCCTCGTCGTCAGCAGTTGAATGCTACGTTTGTCACAAGAAAGGACATTATCAAAAAGACTGTCTGGAACTGAAAAAGGAGCATCACAACAAAAATTAGAAGGAAAATCCAAAAGACGAGTTTTTTCTACAACTTGGTATGACTCAGATTCTTTATCATCCGAAAGTGATAGTGAAAGTGATAACGAACAAGCTAACGCGTGCTTCATGGCCAAAGAAACCGAGGTTGGTGATTTTACTTTTGAAAATGTGATAGAAATAAATAAATAATTATTAGAATCTAGAAATAATATTAAAAGAAAGTATAAACACACTAATGAAGATCAGAAAAAGGCAGAATCTGAAAGAGATTTGGTGAAAAATGAACAAGAGATATTAGAAGATGAAATTAGAAAACTTCAACAATCTTTGTCTAATGCATATTCTCAGCTTTCCATATTGAGCCCAGAAATTGAAACCAAAAATGAAAAAAAATAATCTGCTTGCTTCTGAGAATCATTAGTTAAGTACTTGGATTAAAATAATAGAATTATATAATTCTAGCTTAAAAAAATAAATTAGTTGATATTACTAAGAATGCTACTAATTTTAATAAAGGAATGGAGAACTTATCTATGATTATAGAAAATTCTCAACCTACTTCCAGCAAGAAAGGACTAGTATATGTACATAAAACCGATATTTCGAAGAAAAAGAAGTCTAAACCTAGAAAGCCAGTAACACATTTGATAAAGAAAAAAGTTTCTAAAACTGTTAATGTATAGGTTCCTAAAACAAATAATTATTTGATTAGGAATAAGTATATAAAAACATTTTTAGAAACTGTCCATAATAATAAGAATTGTATTTTTGAAAGGGACACCGAACCCTCTTGGGTTTGGTTTCCTAAGACCTAACACTTAGGACCCTAAAAGAGGAAGTGAGTACCAACATTATTACATGTTTTTTGCAGGTCACACTCAAGAAAAGAGGAAAATGGACACTCGATAATGGTTGCTCAAAACATATGACATCAGACAAAGAGATGCTAGCGAATGTTATCTACTCAAAAGAAGGAACTATCACATTTGGAGATAACTCCAAAGGCTATATCATCGACAAAAGCGATGTGAGCAATTACGATACATCTTGATGTTTTGCTAGTTAAAAATTTAAAACATAATCTGCTAAGTATTAGTTAGTTATGCGATAAGGGTTTCAAAATATCATTTTTTGAAAATAAATGTAGTATTTCACATAAAAATAAAAATCTTATTTTTGGAAGGAAATCGAGAAAAATATATTTATATTTGAAATATGAAAATAGATAATAATCCAAATATGTGCTTATAATCCAAAGAAAATGATCCTTGGTTATGGCACAAAAGATTTTGTCATATAAATTTTGAAACTATAAATAAGATATTGAAAAACGAAATTGTAAAAGGCTTGCCTAAAATGAAATTTAAAATAGAAAATTTATATGATGTTGGTCAACTAGGAAAATAAACAAAATCATCATTTATTTTTAAAAAGGTCACCTCAACATTACAACCATTAGAATTACTGCATATGAATTTATTTGGGCCAACTCAAATTCCGTCCATAAATCACAGTTGACACGTATTTGTAACAGTTGATGTTTTTTCTAGGTATACCTAGATGATATTTTTGAAAAATAAAAGTGATACTTTTATTCATTTTAAAATTTTTGTTAAACATATTCAAAATTTAGAAGATTTGAAAATTAAAAATATAAGTCATCATAAAGGAGAATTCGAAAACGAAATTTTTGATCAATGTTGTAAAAAGAAAGGAATTTTTCACAATTTTTTGTTTCCCAGAACTCACAAAAAATAGGGTCGTAGAACGGAAAAATTGAACATTACAAGAGTGTGCTAGAATTCTATTGAACGGAAGCACGTTACCAAAACATTTCTAGGCAGAAGCAGTTGCGATAGCTTGTTATGTTTTGAATCGTGTTTCTGTCTGACCACTTACGAAAAATACTCTATATGAACATTTTAATGGTAGAAAACGAAATATTGCTTATTTTTAAATTTTTGATTCAAAATGTTTTATTTTAAATACTAAGATCATCTTGGAAAATTAGATTCAAAATCCGATGAAAGAATATTTCTAGGATATTCAGATCGAAGTAAATATTATCGTATTTTTAATAAAAGAACAAATAAAATAGAAGAATCACTCCATGTTTCTTTAGGGCTGCACAAAGTATGGGTTGGGTTGGGTTAGACCAAATACTTCATCCGACCATCATAGGTATGAGTTTAGAGTAGTTCAACCTGTATCTAACCTTATATGAGGTTGGATATGGGTTGGGTTGAAGAATGGGTTGGGTCGGTTTGTGTGAAACTAATAAAAAAATGAGAATATAAAATAATTTAAAAAAATATATAAAATATTCTTCATAATTTATCGGATCTTAGTTAGCATAACGCATTAAGAAAGCTGATTCATTATAACACATATCTTATTATAATTTCATTATAAAACACATCATATGAAATTAATTCACGATATAGTAGAACAAGTGTTTCATTTTAAAATACATTAAAATGATCTTTAAAATATCTTTGTCAAATTCTATCTAGTATAGATTGACATGAAATATTTTTTTTTGTATATTTATTATGGAATACGCTTCTAGGATTAGACTATTTTAATTTTAAGTGGATTGGTATTAATTAAATTAGTTTTCTAATATAGGGTAGGGCTGGGTTAAAATAAGGTTGGATAGAACAAAATATCACATCCAACCCATATATATTATGAGTTACAAATTGTAACCCATATCTGATCTGAACTAGGATTGGTTGGGTTGGGTTTATGCGGGTTGGGTCGGGTTGGTGGGTCGGGTCGGATTGGATATGGGTTGTGCGCAACCCTATTTCTTTTAATGACTATTTTATTCAAATTCTTATACTAATGAAATTTTGAATAATAGGAATTCTCAAGATGATGATAACATTAATTATATTTTTAGAGAAGATGAAAACGTTATTTATAATAATATAAATGAAAATATCACTGAAAATCAAGATATTTTCGAAAATAATAATCAAAGTGAAAGTACTTCAACAGATAATTCTAGAGAAGATGAAAACATTGTTTATAATTCTAGAAAAGATGAAAACACTATTCATAATTCTAGAGAAGATGAAAACTTTACTCATAATAATAATGAAGTAAGATCTCGACCAAAAATATTATGAGATCATCCACCTCAAAATATTATTGGTGAAATAAATTCAAACGTAAGAACTAGAAGTCAACTAAATTTAGTAAGTCACGTATCATTTTTATCTAATATTGAACCCAATAATCCGAAAGAAGCATCGTTTGATGAAAATTGGATTATTGCTATGCAATAAGAACTAGATCTGTTTGAACGCAATGAAGTTTGTGAATTAGTTCCTAGACCAAGTGATCAAGGTATTATAGGTACAAAATGGGCTTATAAAAATAAATCTAACGAGTTTGGAAACATAACTAGAAATAAAGCTAGACTTGTAGCTCAAGGATATAATTAGGAAGAAGAAATAGACTATGAAGAAACGTTTACGCTGGTCACTAGACTTGAAGCAATACATATCTTTTTTTTAATTCGTATCTTATTAGCGTAGTCTGTTATTACAACTTTAAATTATATCAAATGGGTGTAAAAAGTGCATTTTGTAATGAATATATAAAAGAAAATGTTTATGTCGGACAACTACCTTCGTTTAACACGAAGAATATCCTGATCACATATATAAATTGAAAAAAGCTTTATATGGTTTAAAACAAGCACCTCATGCACGTCTAAAAAGTTATTTAATAAGTTCAGGATTTCAAATTGGAAATGTTGATCAAACACTTTTTATAAAACGTAATAATAAAAATATTTTAATAATTCAAATCTATGTAGATGATATTGTATTTGGTTCTACTAACGAAAAACTATGTCAACTCAAATACAACCCGCTTCCTTCTTCCAATTCGCTAGCATCTTCTCTTGGCCAATTCACGATCTCCAAATCAAGAATTTTTTATCTGGTGAATCACTTCTTATTTATGTTCTTATTTTTGTTACGATTTTTTTTCATTTAAACTGAGAAGAATGGGTGATAATAGCGTCTGTAGTGGTATTTGGCTTATAGACACTGTATTAGTGATTTGTTTGTTAAATTTTCATACAAACTCATGCTAAGCACACAGGTTAACACAGAATAAATAACATCTTCTTTGCATTTCCATTTGCATTATTTCACTTTTTTACTTGTTGACTGTAATAGCATTTCTATTAGTCATTTGGCAGTACATAGTTTTTTTTTTTAATTTTTGTTCCTTCAACCTCTATGTAAAATATACTGTCCATTAACCCGTTATATACTGATAACATAAGATAGAAAAATTTAACCAAATCTAAACTATGTTTTGACTTATAAGAGCAACCTTTGTAATTTAAAAGCGTAGGCTTACAATGAGTAGCATAGTCAGCATCATCAAATTTAATGCTCAAAGCCATGTTAACATTTCACTGAAGTCCCATACAGAATTTAGACAACCACCTTTATTATTGTAAAATTTTCAAATTAGTTGTGGGTTATGGGTTTGTTTTTTGAAGAGGGAAGCAAGAATGGAAGAAGAAAATGTGTGGGGATTAGTCCCACATTGTAGAATATTGAGGGGTATGCCCCTATATATGTAAAAGCTTGATATATGATATCAAAAGAAATAAGAGTAGGGAGAAACAAGGCAATGCATGAAAATGACATGGATCTTAATATGTAAAAGGTCAAAAGATGGGACTTGGGCTTTGAGGCTCTTGGGGTCTCGTGATCAGTTAGGCCGCGGAATGCCAATGGGCTTGGACCATTGTATTTTTGAATTAGGCGCACGCATTTGAAATTCGCAATGCTTTTAAACATTACAGAGTGAAAAGACATGATGTTTCAAAACATGAACAGATGTAGTGTTTCGGCCAATGGTCATGTCAATTCACGAATGGACGCACCCTCCCGCGGCCTATAAATACCAATGCAGAAAAGTGTTACGAATTACGAAGTTATTCTTCTTCTTCCTCCCGAGTCTGCGACATCTAGAAAGCGTTTCAAATGATCAAAATTTGTAAGCCTGAAAGGTGTTACAAAATCCAGAACTGCTGCAGATTTCAACTTCATCTTCTCTTCGCTTCTGTTGTTTTATTGCATCATCAGAAATATATATATATATACAGTGTTCTTGATCGGATCAAAGCCGTACAAACTTAGAATCCGATTTCGTTGTTCCAAGGCTTTATTGAATCCTGAAAGTCAATAGGTCGATAATCCATTTGTACCTGATGGATTGAACTATTGTCTGAAAGAATTTGCTCTACAAATCCTTAAAGTCCAAAATACTGAAATATTCATCATCAAATAGCCTCAAACCGTAAAATCCCCAACAAATTTCCAAACAATAACCTTAATCATGGAAAGTTTGAGCGCATTACAAATTATGAATCAGCATTTGATGAAATTGGAGCGATTTGATGGAGAGAACTTCAATCGTTGGCAAGAGTCAATGAAATTCTTTTTGATCACTATCAAATTATTCTATATCTTGGAAGACGGATTTGAAACTATACAAGAGGAAACCGCTGCCGAGGATGCCGCTCTGAAGGAAAAACGTGCAAAGCGCAAAGAGGATGATTTTTTGTGCAGAGGGCATATTCTGAATGCATTGTCTACTTCAGTCTACAACGCTCATAGGACTTTGAAACTGCAAAGGACGTCTGGACTACATTGGAAAGCAAGTATCTCATATCCGAGGCAAGTAATAAAAAATTTCTTACTTGTAATTTTATGGATTTCAAAATGGTCACCAACAAGTCCATAGTTGGACAAGTAAGTGAAATACTACTATTGGTTAATCAACTTAAAGATGCCGGTATCGATCTCCTAGAATCTTTTGTTGTTGGAGTTAATATTTTAAGACATCCAAATTCTTGGAATGATTATAAGAAAAAATTGAAACATGCGGAAACAGACTATAATTTAGATGGTGTACAACGTCATCTTCGTATTGAAGTGGTTTCTCGTAAATGCGAACTAGATGATAATACGCAAACTGAGTCTCAGGCTAAGGCAAATAATGTTGAAATTACTGATAAATTAAAGCCTAAGAATGAGACACAGTTTAAGAAGAATAATTATTCCAAGAATAAAAAGAAGGGTGGCTGTTACTATTGTAACAAACTCGGCCACTATGCCCGAGACTGTCGTCTTCGGAAGAAATAACAAAAAGCGAATGTGGTCGAAGAAATGCTTGTAACTGTCGTACAAGCGGCGAACTCCGTTAGTGGCATTGACAATGATTGGTGGCTCGATACTAGAGCAACCACTCATGTTTGCAAAGACCGTTATCTGTTTAAGACTTACGAAGAAAATAACGGAGAATCCAGCGAAGTTACTGGCGCAAACAAGGTTGCAAGCAAAGTTTGGGGAAAAGGCACACTGAACTTACATTCACCTTTGGGAAAGTTCTCACACTAGTCAATGTAATTTATGTACCTGATATGTGTAAGGATTTGGTTTCTGGTTACCTTCTTAACAAAGGAAGATTCAAGATGTTGCATGAGTCTGATAAGTTAGTGTTGTCCAAGAACAACAAATTTATTGGATAGGGATATTCTTGTAACGACATGATTAAGTTGAATCTAGTAAAGAAATCTTCTGCTTATATTGTTGATTCTGTTAATTTATAGCATAGTAGATTAGGACATGTTAATTATAAATCTCTTAGAAATATGCATAAATTAGGATTAATTTCTGATTGTGATTTCGATTCTATCTTTAAATGTGAAATTTATGTTCAAGCAAAAATACATTGGAAATCCTTTAAATCTATTGAAAGGAAACCTAGTTTGCTTGATTTGGTATATAGTTATGTGGTTGACTTAAAAAGTCATATCACCTATGGTGGTAACCAATACTATATAACATTTATTGATGATTATACTAAATATGAATATGTATATCTAGTGAAATCGAAAGATGAGGCCTTTGATAAATTCAATATTTACAAAGCAGAAGTCGAAACATAATTAGGAGTTAAAATTAAAGTGCTACACTCAGATCGTGGTGATGAATATTTTTCAAATGAATTTATTTTGTTTTGCAAACAGAATGGTATTGTTCACCAGTGTACCGCCCCGTATACATCACAACAAAATGATGTTGCTGAGAGGAAAAATAGAACTTTAGTAGAAATGGTTAACGTCGTGCTCATAAGTTCTAATTTATCTTATAACTTGTGGGGTGATGCTATGTTATTTGCATGTTACATTTTAAATAGAGTACCAATTAAAAATAATAATATTTCCCCTTATGAATTATGGTTTAATAGAAAACCTAGCCTTACTAGACTTAAAGTTTGGGGTTGCTTAGCTTGTGTTAGAAAATCTGACCCCAAACGACCTAAGTTAAGAAATAGGGCATTTAAGTGTGTTTTCATAGGATATTCTCTTAATAGTATAACTTATAAGTTCCTTATTCTTGACACCTTAGAAGTTATAGAATCTATAGATGTAGAATTATATGAAAATCAAACAGTTGAGAATCCATTGAGATAATCTAGTATGAACTAACTGAGACTAATGATATCAATGATGATGAATATGCTCCTGCTCAAAACATCAAGGAAGTGTCGGTACTGGATAATAGTATTGAACACAGAAGAAGTAAAAGAGCAAGAATAGAGAAGGACTATGGTCCTGACTTCGTAACATATCTCGTAGAAGGCAATAAGAACGAAGTCCTTAATGTAACAAGATATGTAATGAACGTCTGTGATGGTCCCAAAACTTATTCTGAGGCTATGAGTTCCAGAGATTCTAATTTCTGGAAAGAAGCTATCAATGTTGAAATGAATTCCATAATGTTAAACGAGACTTGGGTTTTATCTGATTTACCTCCTAGTGCTAAACCTATAGGATGTAAATGGATATTCAAGAAAAAGTTGAATACAAATGGATCCATTGATAAGTTCAAAGCCAGATTAGTTGCTAAGGGATATAAACAAAGACAAGGAGTAGATTGTTTCTATGTGTATGCTCCAGTTGCATGCATATCTTCTATACGCTGTTTAATAGCACTTACATCAATTCATAATTTGGTCATACGTCAAATGGATGTAAAGACAGCCTTTCTAAATGGAGATTTAGAAGAAGAGATATACATGGAACAACCTGAAGGTTTTATAACCCAGGCCAAGAAAAGAAAGTTTGTAAATTAGTCAAATCTCTTTATGGCTTGAAGAAAGCTCCCATGAAATGGCATGAGAAGTTTGATAAAGTTGCATTGTCATTTTGATTCATTGTTAACGATGCAGATAAATGTATTTATAGCAAACCGAATAACAACGGTTATGTTATAATATGTTTATACGTTGATGACATGCTGATATTTGGTTCCAATATATCATGTGTGAATGAAACTAAGATGTTTCTATCTTCTAAATTTGATATGAAAGATCTAGGAGAGGTTGATGTAATTTTATGAATTAAAATCATTAGGAAAGCGGGGGAGTTATTACTACTAATCCGGTCTCATTACATTGAGAAGTTCCTAAAGAAGTATGGTCATTATGATGACAAACCAGCACCAACTCCATTAGATCCAAGTATCAAATTAGAAAAGAACACTGGATGTACCATTTCTCAACTTGAGTATTCTAGTGTTACTGGGAGTCTTATGTATGTTATACATTGCACTAGACCCGACATAGCACATGCTATAAGTGTATTGTGTCGATTTATGAGTAACCCAGGTTTCGAACGCTGGGAAGCGATTTCCAGAGTTTAGCTTATTTGAAAGGAACCATTAACTATGGTTTATCTTACAAAGGATATCCTGCTATAATAGAAGGATACAGTGATGCAACCTGGAACAATGTAGAATCCAAATCCAAGTCTATTACTGGATGGATATTTACATTAGGAGGCGCTGCTATGTCTTGGGCTTCCAAGAAGCAGACGTGTATATCTGATTCAACTATGTTGTCAGAATTGATCGCATTTGCAGATGCATGTAAGTAAGAGAAATGGCTTAGGATTTTTTAATGGAAATCCCCTTGTGGAAGAAGCCATCTCTAGCTGTCTTGATTAATTGTGATAATCAAGCAACAATATATAATGTCTCTAATAAGACATATAATGGAAAGTCTAGACATGTGAGTCTAGGACATCAGATGGTAAGATAGTTACTCAAAAGTGGAGTAATAACTACTGACTACATAGAAACGAAGAAAAATTTGGCTGACCCACTTACGAAGGTTCTTCCAAAGGCTATGGTTTCTATAAAGTCAAAAGAAATGGGACTAAGATCTGTGAATGTAGATTGATCATCCTTAACAGAAACCCAACTTGTGTCTTGAAAAAGATAGACAAAGATCAATAGGTACCAACAAGTTAAGAGTATGATTATGGAACACTAAATTGATAATCCCATAATATTTAGTGTTGGATTCTGCAAGCACGAAGGATGGATAATATCCTTAATAAGTCTAGAAACCTTAAAAGGTGTATTGCAGAAACACCTTAAGAGACTTACCTATATGAGTATAGAAATCAGGCCATTTCCTAGGAAAGTAAGACCTCTTTCTAAAGTAGACTCATGAACCAGGATTAAAGCACCTTCCAATTAAAGTGCTGAGCATACAGAACACTTGTAGTGTCCCAGAATTCCGGTACAATTTGAGCTGACCAAATAACACAAGTCCAACCCTAATTACACTGGAAACTAGAAAACTAATAGAAAGAAATTAGAGGGTGAGAATAGATAAGATAGAAACTTCGAATAGAAGAAGAAGAAGAAGAAGAAGAACATACATCATCATCATAATAACACGAAACTCACAGCGGAATGAACAATATATAATAGATACATAACCTTGAAATAAAACTAGTATATGTACACAGTAACATTATCAGAGTACAACACTTACAACATAGTGGAAATAACAATAGCTATAAAATCCTGAAGACTCCTTCTCCAAGCTCTCCAAGTATATCTGTAAAATCCTGACTACTTCACTGCCCATACAAAATTGGGCACCCAAGAGTTTAGGGAAAACAAAACAAAATAAACTCTGGGTCAATCATGGGACTGGTGTGAATAAAACAATTTAAAACAGTTTGAGTAATTAAACGGTGTCTCATAAGACCACGCCGAACGGAACGGGTTTTTCCCTTATGAGGATCCAAAGCATTTGATTTAACATCAAAATCCTTTCTATAGAAACGTTAAACTTTATATCAAAACTCTTTTGATATTATAATAATGTCTGTCAACCACAACTAAATAATCATCTAGCAGAAATGCTTTCATCTCACATTCTATATATATAGTATACAATCAAAACTGCGAGCACTTATTGGATAATGGATTACCAACTATGACAAGGTATGGAACCACCTTCCGATAGTGTACCTCTAGAGAGGAATACACTAGGTTCAACAAGAACATCTTGCAACCCGGCCACACATGACCGACCACTCATTTCGCATAAGTGTATCGAATGTGTATCACCAACGGTTGGGTCCAGCAACCATTTCCCGAAAGGGACAACATCGAATAGATTAAAGAATGAAATGAATATCTCTAGATAGGTGATAATACACCCTACTTGGCAGCCAACCACTTAGCCATGTTGCCTGCCCAATTTTTGTCATTTCCCGGTTGTGAGGCTAGAGGCCATGCTTATCTCTGACAGATCACAAATTATTCACTTTGAAGTCACATCGTCATACCCGCCTAATCACAAATTGATTTCCCCAAAAATACAATGGGTATACAGCTAAGAGAAAGGAACTCCTCTGCCACCAAACGTACATACGTTTGAAGAGATCAACTTATGCGATCTATTAAATATACTCTGTCAAACATTCTTCCATACAGGTCGTCCTGGGACTGGACAGACCGAAGGCACTATTCTGTAAACAGGACAGCCCTTGCATAACTCCGTCTTCAATTATCTTCATCATATTTGATCGCAATGCTAATGCCATACGGAGTGATTTTTCAGATAACATATCTGATCCCGGTCTCTCCATATTGACAACGGAAAAATGGTCAAAAACTTCAATCGTCGGTGAGTTAACTATCAAAGAAAAACATGTGTGCAAACAACGATATTATTTCCAGATGGAAAATTATATCGATCAATCATCATTTAACATTATCTCTTTAGTTCATAAATTTATTCATTTCCTGTTTCCATATATTCAACATTCCTTATTTTCTAAATATATAAAATATACGTTATTAATCATTGGAAAACATTTCCATCTCTTTTTCACATATCACTATCATTTCAGTATTCTTTATCATTAAACATTTCATTTTCTATGATTAGAAAATATCTCTGATTATATTTGGAAAATGTTTCCAAAACTCATTCATTTGATTTAAACAGATGTTTAAATAAAACATCGCTATGCCAACTCAAACCATTACCTTCATCAACTAAACTCACTTAACCAACCTTCATTATCGAACCTTAACCATTCCTTAGTTAAAAACGAAGCCAATCAAGTTGGGGTATAACTACCTCTCAGACCTTAACTGAACAACATTTATAACCTCAAAATAGACAAAGTTCACCTTTAAATCTTTAACAAACTTCCTAACGTAACTCTCGGATTCTATTTCCGAATCCACTCCTTTTACAGAAATCATTTTGATTATAACAATAGCGTTATAATCCCATGCTTCCAAATTATAATAACTTAAATATAACTTTTATTTATTAATTTAGATAAATAAACAAGCAACTAATTTATTAATAATAAATAAATCTTGATTAAAAACGGAAAGTGAATATTACTTTCCCGAATTCGATATAATCGAATTTCAACATATAACTCTCATTCGAATATTTTCTATTTGATAACTCCTTTTCGAATAAACCGTATCCGATTAACTCCTTTCGAATAAACTATATTTGATTAATTCCCTTCGAATAAACTATGTCCGATAATCGTTCTTCGAATAACTATACTCAATAATCTTTCTTCGAATAAGTAATTCAGTTAACTCTTTTTGAATAATTAATATTCGATTAACTCCTTTCGAATAAACAATATTCGGTTAACTAATTCGATTAAATCCTTTCGAATAAGCTATATTCGATAACTCTTTTCGAATAACTAATATTCGATTAACTCCTTTTCAATTAACTCTAACTCTAATCAATTAACTGTAACTCTAATCGATTAACTCTAATTCAATTAACTCTAACTCTAATTCTAATCGATTAACTATAATTCGATTAACTCCTTTAATTCTAATCGATTAACTCCTCTAACTCATTTTGATTAACACATGTTGATTAACTCCTTTGATTAACTCTACTTCCATATTCAGTTTCAAATATCGATGTTGAAATCGATTCTCACTTCTCTATATAAGTCCTGACTTATATATTCTATTTATCCAATGATAAGTATTTTAATTAATTTATAAAATATTATTTATAAATTAGTCTTCTCAATCTATTAGTTAGAACGAATTCTGTTTAAATTTTTTGCTTTAAATCCATATCATGTTATACCCATGTGAGAAGCACGGGCCTAAACCTTTCAAATGTAAAATTCTCTTTTTATACAATTCTATTCATTTTTCAAGTATTTCCTTTTATAATCTAACTATTTCCTTTTCTATTTGTTTTACAAATATTTCCTCTTTCTATTTGTTTTACAAATATTTATTCTTTCTATTTTATCATATATATTTTCCAATAATATTTCCTTTTCAAAGACCCTTTTTGATTTTATAACTATTTCCTTTTATAAAATCCTTTTCCTTTTATATATAAAATCCATTGATTTTATATAAATAATTTATTTTCAAAATACACTTTGAAAATCCCCTTTTCTACATCCCAGTATTTATTACGGTATTTAAAATACCAAATAACTATGATCAATATCATTCAACACACGTATTCAACACATATTATAAATCACATCATATATTACAATATATGAAAAGAACAGTACGATAAATATTGAGGAATCCAGCTGGATCCCTCCAACCTGTTTTCCTGCATCACAGATGTTAAACAATATAATTAACATCAACTTCATTTCAATATGAAATATTCTGATAAACAGAATCAATATTTGATTAATGGTTTATATATATATATATATATCGTTATCTATAATTTCAACCAATCACTTAGCAGTTCAACCAAACAGTCAACACACAGAATCAACCATCGTCTATCAGTTCTAAAAATGTGTTATAAAAATATAACTGATTAGAGTAGTGAGGTTTACTCACATTGGACGATCATCATTAAATAACGATAATTATCCCTTGATTCAGATGGACAATTTATTTCGCTATAAATTGTAACGAGCTCCAATTCACCCCCAGTCAGTTCCATTGTGTAGCCGCCGTCCATACGATCCCAATGGATCTTGTTTTGCTGAATTTTGTTAACGTATGAATAAGATAGATAAGTTCTAGTTAATAAACATTTATTTTAAATAAAAGTTTAGAATTTAGATTCCATTTGGGCCTCAGCCTCAAATTCGTTTGCCCAACCCCTTCAGACCCATGAACGCAAAACTCTTTCTCTCCCAAATCGAAGAAAATGAAATCACGCTCCAGTATTCCCCTTTCACCATAGCCGATTCTTTCTTGCTCACCATCTCCTTCCACACTTGCTTAAAAATCAAGGAAAATCTTCCATAATTCATCTCTTCATTCACCCGTCATATCCATCAGCTCACCCTCTCAATCGCGACAGTATCCTCTCACACACGATTCTATAGAGATGATCGAACTCTTTTGTAGTCGTTTCCCTAAAAAATGAGTACATAGGTGTTATTCGATACTGCGTTTCCAAAACCATCAACAAAAACTTGAATTGATGCTTCAATAACTCTCGAACAGGAACCCTAGGCGACGTTGGAAAACATACATCCCACACAGTGATGTCGAACTACTCCAAATCGATACTAGATTGAAGAGGAACCCAGCGCGAAGCTGAATATAATTTTCTCATGATTTATAGTCTTCTATCTTATTTGTTTTGAATTTTTCAACTTGTGTTTTCTGGAGAAAAGAAAACAAAAGTTGCGGCGGATTTATTTGTTGACTACCGAAGGAAATGATTTAGGGTTAGGTACTTATAGGATATGTTTGGCTTCTCTAAGAAGCCTCATGTATTTTTTATTATTAGTTTATATCTATTTTCTATTTGTATTACACTCTAAAAATCCCTATGAATACACATGGTACCCAAAAATCATGAAAATGGACATGCAGCTACAGTTTGACTCTACGGACCCAACGAAACTGGTTTCGTCGAATTCCGACTTTGTCAGCGTATTTTTACTGTTTTTCACATTAAAATCCTGTACGACCAAATACTGTCTCCAAAAATCATGAAACTTGACATCTAACAATAATTTAACATTGCGGATCCAATAAAATTAGTTTCATCGAAAACGGAGGTCGTTTGCAAAACTGGCTATTTTTAAAGCTCTAAATAAACCCTTTTAAATATTAATATATTTAAAATAATTAAATTTAATATTTATAAATAAATATTATCATATATATTCACAATAGAATACCATACAACTTTGGAATAAATATATATGGATTAACAACTCGATATTTCATCATCAGAGTTATACCAATATTCGATTTATATTTAAATCCTTTTATAAATCGTTATAAATTATAAAGGAATTCCATAGTGACTTTTCAAAAATTGATTTGGACATAATCAAAATCTACACAATGAAATCCCGATTTTTCTCTTCCATTAGAAAAAATATACTTCATCAGCTCCAAACGTTTCTTGTTTCACAGAAATCTGACTTAAAACGGACCCCATATATTCAATTGAAGTTCGAATCGCCAAATAGCGAACTACCGCACCATTTCGAGCTCGATTATAATTATAATATAAATTATACGTTCAACTGTCGTTCAAATAATATATTCATTATTCAATTTCAATTCATAACTGAATTAAATATTTTAAATTGTCCAGTTCACATTATATTGTCAATTCACTATTTCCGACTATTTCAGAGTTAAATATATTATACTATTATTTAAATTAATTAAATATTCAAAGTTGTTTAATTAAACGACCATTTAATTCTCTAAATCACTAATTAAGTAATTTGATAAACTAATTATTATAATGTAAAAATACAGGTCATTACAACACTCTAACTAAGGAAATCAACATGTGTGAGTGTTTCGGTTTTATCATTAAGGGGTACTTGGTTCAAGATTCGTTTACCATAGAATTTCGATAGAACTTTGAATGATTTACACTAAGTAAAGGTTCAAATCCAAAATATACCTTTTATGTATGTGTTGTTTCCACGATGATGCAAAACTTGATCTTAGAACTACATAGGCTTGATCCCACTAAGGTATGTAGGAAGTCAGACTAATGATCCAGCCGTCCATTTTATTTATTTCTTTATTTTGAAAATTGGGGGAGATTGTTGTCAAATTTTCAAATTAGTTTTGGGGTATGGGTTTGTTTTCTGAACAGAGAAGCAAGAATGGTAGAAGAGAAGATGTGGGGATTAGTCCCACATTGTAAAATACGGAGGGGTATGCCTCTATATATGTAAAAGCTTAATATATGATATCAAAAGAAACAAGAGTACGGAGAAACAAGGCAATGCATGAACATGACATAGATCTTAATATTTAAAAGGTCAAAAGATGGGCCTCTTGGGGTTTCGTGATCAGTTGAGCCGCGGAATACCGATGGGCTTGAACCGTTGCATTTTTGAATCAGGCACGCACGCATTTGGAATTCGCAACGCTTTGAAATGATGCAGAGTGAAAAGATGCGATGTTTCAAAATACGAACAGATGCAGTGTTTCGGCCAATGGTCGTGACGATTCACGAATGGATGCACCCTCCCGCTGCCTATAAATACTAACGTAGAAAAGTTTTTTGAATTACTAAGTTATTCTTCTTCTTCATCCCGAGTTTGCAACATCCAGAATGCGTTTCAAACGCTCAAAATTTGTAACGCCTGAAAGGTGTTACAAAATCCAGAACTGCACAAAGGTATCTTTGAACTATCAGGAATATGAATGGCGATACATGTACTTGAACTTGAAGAACACTGTTATTTGTGAGGGTTCACTTTCGACTAATAATGTGAAAAATGAATATGAAAGTAGTTACTTAAACATGCCCACTAACTAGTGAAAATATTTTTAAAATAGTAATTGATTCAAATGAATGTGATGTATTTTATCTACTATCGTTCAATGAACAGAATTTTTATTCTGTTTGAGATATGTAAATGAATAATCAATCAAGGTTATAATAAAGCTGGAAAAAAAAGAGTGCAAACATGAAATTTTTAATAAATTTGTTGTGTAACTATATCTCATGTTTAATTGATCTTAGTAGCTCAATTCTGTGCAAACTGCAGAACTTTCATGTATCCAATTCCTAACAACCAGTAATTTATTTTTATTAGAACCATTGTATTTGATTAAGTGAAACCTACGATATTAATGAGATAACTCTAGTAAATGGTTAAGACTATAGATTTATTCATGCACATGAAAGACATGAAGCGTTGATATATGGTATATAGGGCCGGCCCAGAGGGAAGCCCAACAAGCCCGTGGACTCGGGCAACCCGCTGGGCCAGGGCAAATTTTCGAAACTTTGATGTATATATTTTCAAAATATGAAAAACTGGTTAGAAATATTGCCAGTTTAGTGTACTAGTGCAGTGGTTGGTTGTAGGGTTTCTATCCAAGAGCTCTTAGGTTCGATTCCTACAATAGGTCATTTTTTCCCATGTAAAATTTTGTTCTATGAATATGTCCTTTTGGGCTGGGGCAGCATATACGTTGGGCCGGCACTGATGGTATATGACAACCTTCCTTTCTGTTTCTCAACATCTTCTTGGTTAATCTTTAATAAATAAAAATTGGAAGGCTACCACCTACAAAAATTGCATTGCAAAATAAATTGCTCAGCAAAATCCCATCTACAAAATATACTCCATTTGTTTTTAAATATAAGATGTTTTAAGAAGTTTGGTGTGTTTTAGAATATAAAATGTTTAAGGTTTTAATGCCCTTTTATCTGTGATTCATATTCATAATAAATGATGAGACTTTACGCATCTATACATGTTTCAACCACTATCTATGCATGAAAAAAATAAATTAAGAGAGTGATTTCATTTGAGTATGAAATGCTTACTGGAAGGAGGAATGAATGGCGTGGCGACGACGAATGATTGGTGGGAGGCGGCGATTGACAAGATGGAAGGCGATAGTGGTTTAGATTTTGTGGATTTACAGTTTGGAAGGCGGCGGCGGTTTAGATTTTGTGCATTTATGGTATTTTTTCGAATGAACGCTTGCGAACTTCGATTTTTATTTGTTTTGAGGGATTTTAGGTTTTAACGGTATGGGTATTTCGAGTTGGTGAGTTCGACTGACTAGTATGGGTTTTTTAATTAGAATAATAATTATTCTTAATTAATTACAATATTAATATGTATTTTATTTTAATGAACTTAATTTCGAATCGTGCAAATATTTTTTGGATACAGGTACATACGTATATGCATAAGGTTTTTTTTTTTTTTTTTTTTTTTTTTTTTTTTTTGGATATTGGATATCCACATCTGCTTTTCGAATATCGAATTATATCCGTATTTTCAAGTACAGATTATGACGAATTTCAGATTTTTCGGGTATTCAACACAAGTATGAAATTGTGATGTTAATGTATAAAATTTGTTACGTTGATTCATATTTCACTATTTTGGATACTGTATGCGTTTTAATTATACTAATTTAAGACTGATAATGACAAAACTACTGTCTTTAAAATGCAGTTTCAAGTGTATTTAAGATTGCAGTATTAATATTTACGTTTTAATACTTAAAGACTGTAATTTTCAGTTTTAATCCAATGTTTTTTTTTTAAGTGTTATTATATCTCTATTTCCTTTTTAAATTTGTGTGGGGTGAGTTAGGATTCAGAAGTCTCTTCTACCAGCAATAAGCTTCAGCCGTCTGTAGTGGTTTTGTTGGGACCAAAACCAAAATCAAAACCTCTAAAATGAAATTTGTAATTTTGGTACCCTTTTTTGTTGAAGATGCCTAAACTAAGTTATGTTGCACAACATGGTTACGTACGGTTATACATGAGTTTGTATGTATCAAATTTGCCATATTGTCACTGTTTACAATCGTTAATGCAAATCATTTCACATTCATATTGTTAATGTTAACATGCCTTGTTCTTTCTCACCCTTTAGCTGTAAATCATACACGTTAATTACCACAAACAGTATCATGAAAAGATAGGCTGAATAAACTGCAATATATAGATCTCGTATGTAAGTTCTGTGAAATACAAAAAATCAATAAAATGAAGTAGAAAAAACTAAGGAAGACGAATGATCGCAATTGTGGTGCTAACAGTACTACAAATGGGACAAGCAAGCAGCATCCCCTCAAATTCAATCCTCTCATGGCACTGATGGCAAAAACAGAGATGCATGCATGGCACCAGCGCTATACTTGCTCTCTTCACTCTGCACTCGACGCACTTTCCGATTTCATTCCCTTCCCGCATCTCGTCGTCCTCAGATCCTCCCTCTGCGCGTCCTCCTCCTCCTTCCTTTTCTTCTTCCTCGTTCTCTTCATACTCCCCTACTGCTTCTTGCAGGTCTCCGATTTTCTCCATCAACCCTTCAGCTTTATCTTCTAATTCCTGTATGGTCTGCCGTTGATGCGTTATGAACTTTGTCCATTGCCTCACTTCATCTTCTTTTGCTGCTACCATCTTCCTCAGGCGGTTCTCCTCATTCGCCACTTCTTCCAACTCTCTCTTATGCTTCCCTTCTAGTGTTTTCAATTCTGTATTTAAGTCAACAGATGATGAACTGCCGTCAACTTCCATCACTAATTGGTTTCTGCAAGCACACAGTATGAAGAGTCCGTCTGCTGATCTTTAATACAAATCCTGTTATTGTTGTTGAAGAAGGTGCAATATAACAATATGATGAATGGAGAGGGAAAATGCGGTCATCTTTATATAGTGGTAAAGAGTCGTCAGAATCGGCTGTGAGTTAACAAAGCGTCGTATCCTTTGGGGTAGAAGGGTGCACTCGTTTGGTTTTGGTTTGAAGGCCGTTAACCGTTTATCAAACTGTCTTTTCTTTATCACTAATGCTAGAAAGCCTGAATATAAGGGCAGAGATGGGTGCGGCAGAAGCGTGGCATGCATCGCGTGAATTGCGTTTCTCAATCCAACGTATCTTCTTCTTCCCGCACAATTCCGCACCCTTTTCCTTCGGGCTTCCTAGCACTGCTCTTTCTTTATTCTCCTACCCTCCTGATGCCGCCGCACATTTTATCAGAGAAATAACCGCGCCATGCATCTTTGTTACGTTCCTGTATGGTCCTCCATTCTCGGATCCGCCATTTGCGACCGCATTTTCCGCGGTCAATCTAGCAATAAACCTAGTTTCTGTCACTAGTTTTATTTTTCTAGCCTTCATATATATTCTGCTTCATTCAATCCCCTGATCAGTTTCTGTCACTGATTTGCATGTCTGTGATTTGTTCCATCCATAACTTGCACGTCTCCATGCTTCGGCCAATTTCTATGTCTTCAATAACATGCTTGTTTTACGTGCTAGTTTGATCTAAATTGTTGAGTAATTATTTAAGCACCATGAAATGTGCTTTCTAACACCATGCTTAATTTAATTATTTTTAATTAATTTAATGTACTTCCTGTTATGCAGATATTGCACAAATACGGAAGCGCAATAAGTAGGTTCTAGATTTGACAATTGAACACCAATCTAATATGATAGCAATTATTCTATTACATCAACAAAATAGTAAATAACTATAGCAGAGAAACAAAGAGACACAATATTTATACTGGTTCTACTATCCTCGAGATAGTATACGTCCAGTCCAACAGAGAGAGATTTTATTCCACATGAGAGAATTACAAGAGATTACAAAATAAGAGTTTACATATCCAAACCTCAATCAGGTTTAACAAGAAGAGACACCATTGGGGATCACTGGCTCCAGGCCAGGATGAGTTTATACTAAAGTCTACCCCTCTATATGTAGCCAGTGCAAATCTATGTGAGTCATCAATTAAATTACCAACATATGGTGATAATATAATGGAGGCAAATTATTATAACAACAAATGTGCAAACATAAGGAAGTAAATCAATCCGTTTCTTTAGCATAGATGAAAGAAATTAATCCCTTCATTTATTTCTCTGCCACCTCATCAAATGCAATCAATGCATTCCCATTATAAAAATATTTACTTTCCATTCTTTGCAATTTTGTTTTAATCAAATTGTGATTTTGTATCACCAAATTTAACACTTCCTAACACCAGTTTTATTCCTCCACTCAGTACCTAATCACCGAACGTATTCCATCTGCCGCCGTTAGTTCAAACGTAAACCCTATTTCTTTTTACCATCTTATCTCGATCGATCAAATATAAACGTCGGCCTGATTTGCTTTCTAACATGATCCTTCATCTACTTCTTTCCCAATTGATTCCTCTTAAACCCTAATTCTCAATTTTATTGTAATTTGAGGAAAACTTATTATAGTAATCATTACGGTTGGATTTCTTAGTAATGAATGGCGAGAACCTATACATAAACGAAGATCTCGCGAATAGCCAATGCTCTAATGAAGAAGATGAGGTTATTTATCTTAAATTATTTTTGTATGGTTGGGTGCCTATTTTTTATTTCATGGTGGCCAGAGGCATATATATATATATATATATATATATATATATATATATATATATATATATATATATATATATATATAGGAAGAATGATGGTGTTTAGTTATGGTGTTAGGAAGCACATTTCAGGGTGCTTTTAGCATCACACATTAATTATTTTCTATTCATTCATTGTAGTAGGTTCCCAAATGTCAAATGCTAATAAAATTCTAATTAAAGGTGACACATGAGATCGGGGATTCAAGAACAAATTTGAACTTCTCCATGCTCTACTACTGGCACAGACTAGTTCTTCTTATGTCGGAGTCTTAATTAAACATTCCTCCATCATTTCTTTATTTGAGTACAAAGTGCAAACATGATTTTGACAATACTTTTTGCATCAAAAAAATTCTCGCTCGAATTAATTAAACATTTTGCATAGTCTGCAAACAAAAACCTAATTCTCAATTTGTATGGCAAGTTTTTCAATACTCAGATCATTTATTTCAAATTCAACCACGTTTCCATAAAACCAGTATGCAGTCCTAAGAGTATTCCCAGCCCAAGGTTGACTTGGAAAGTTGTGCATTTCAGGGTTGCTTTGGCAGCCCGTGAGGTTGCCAAAGAAACTGTGAGATTGTCTGTTTAGCCGACGTTTTAAAAGCCGATTAAACAAATGCCATTAGATCTGTTTCTTTCAGTCCCATGGATCATAATCAAAGAGGGGAAGTTGTGCAACACCTTAGTCAGCAAAGATATATTCCAACTTTTGTGGATGGATGTGCGTCAGCTGGTTGACCCATTGAACTTGACTGAAGTGATATTTCCCAACCTTTTATGGTTGGGAATGCTCTAATCCCTCCCTTATGTTTTGAAACCTACCAAATAGATCATTGAAATCGATCTTGAATCACGCGCCCATATAAAATAATTAATTAATTATAATTGTGACTGATGAAACTTCGAACTGGTAGCACATAATTGATGATTGATAGTCCTCAAAGTCATCCTTTAGCTCTAGGCATGTTGGGCAATAGACTTGAGCCCAACATGCCTAGGGGGTCTAGTGCATAATTAAGCTACTAATATTGTTTTATTAGCTTGGTCTTTATAGGGGAGAAAATCACTGAAGCAGGGGCTTTCCATGGTCTGCACCAATCAAATTACCCTATTTTAGGGAAATTTCCAGTCTGTCCCCTGTACTCTGATTTATACAGAGGGGAAAAAAATGCAAACTGCCCCAAAATATGGGTAATTTGATTGGTACGGACCTAGGGAGCAGGGAGCCCCCGATCCAGGTAATTTGCTCCCTCTTTACAAAATATTTAAGTTCGAATAAGCACAATCAAACATGAAACTGACCTCACATTTATTGGTTTACTATATTTTCATGGTAGTTTTTAGATTATCCAGAAACCTATTATTCCATTCTACATTAATCATAATTTTTTCTTCTCCACTTTAGTAAGTAAGCTACAGTTTTTCTTACTTAAAAGGGGGGGGGGGAATAGTTTGTTATCTTATTGTAAATCAAATCACTCAATTTGCAATCAAAATAAAAAAAATGTAGTCAATGTGAGATTCGAAAGGTTTAAAGGTAAGTACTTTTATTTTTGTTTCTCTCTGTAAAATGTAATTGCTATGATTTCATCTCTGTAAAAGTAGGGCTATTGTTTATAAACTAGAAAATATTATCAAAGATAAAGTCAGAGGCTTTTTAACAGTAAGGACTATCCATTAAAATTTCATTCTAATGAACAAAGCGTTAACCTAATTATCACGTGTCCTTACAAAAATATATCGAATTAAAAACTAATAAGTAGAAATTGGTAATTTCTGGTTTGTAGTTAATGACTGATTAATCACAAAAACAAGAAGTTTTTAATATTGAATGCTAAAGACTAAAAGAATAGCTTGTAATTGGTTTGTATCATTAGGGATTGCTCAATGAATGAAGTTCGTTTTTTAATCGGTGTTTGGGTAAGTAAATATGTTCAGGTCAAGATCTTCTAATTATTTTAAATCTAATGGCTATCGCAAACAATCCTTGTTGATTATTTTCAGCTCTTTTATAGAAGTTATCGAATTTCAAATAAACAGAAACGTGACCACTTCCTTGAATTATGGTACACATCTACTTCTTCCATTTTTCATATAGACTTCTGCACTTCCCCACTAATATAACTTATCTCCTTTCACTTATGTTCACCAGTAAGAAATAAATATTTGTATCCTCTTCTGACTTCATGAAATATCTGCTTATTTTTAAAAACCTGCTAACAATTCAAACTGATTCAAGCAAAGAGATTTAGATCTATATGCGGTCAACCCCAATCTTTGACGGGTTTATATTGTTTTTATGCTCAAAGTGTTTCCTTTGTTTCGATTGCGAAACTTTGGAGAGAAATTGGAAAGATCTGTAAAGCCATTTTTAAACGTGTTTCACCACCGGGCCGGATCTTTCTTGAAATCGTCAGCATCAGCACTCAAACCACCTTCCACGCATCATTCCCCGCTAGCAAAAACATATCAAGATGGTCTGAATCAGTGTAGATTGAAAAGCTTTTAAAGTAGCTTCATCTTGCCAGTGACTGATGTGGAGAACCTTTACTAGAAATCATGCAAATAAGCTTTCAACTATTAGATCGTAGGGAACATTTGAATGGCATAGATGTGGGTTTGGGCTTTCACGTGAAGAGAATGGGTTTGCGCTTCAGCTTTCTTTTAAAGAGGAAGTGAACATGTTTTCAATGAGGACTAGTTTATCAACATATATACTCTAATTGTTTAGTAACAGTGTATTTGATTATGTAATGAATCTTGTACCGTGTATTTGAGAATATAATGAGTCGTGAACATTGTATTTAGTTATTAATTAGACCTGATCCATGTACTTTTTTGTTTCTAAAAGGTAATAGATACACATTTTTTTATTATTAAATACCGAACTATATACACTCAAAATAATATTTTTCTTAACATAGGTAAATAGCTAATATATTTTAAATTTAAGACTGATTTGTAATTACATCTCGAATTTTTAATATTATGTCTTTAAATAACATTAAGACCGAAGTTCCTGTCTTTAAATTTTAAGACTGAGTGCTCAGTCTCAAATATTTTTGAGACTTGAGAAATAGTGACTGAAATAGTTTGTTTGTTTTTTGCAAAGCAAAAAATAATAATTTATTTTTAATCAGTATTTAAAGGAAATGTAGAGAATGAATTATGTACTTAAAGACTGATATTTTCAGTCTTTGGTTTAGCATTTTTTTAGTAGTGTCTTCTTCTTCTCCTTCCTTCGATCTCAGCAACTCAATTTTTCAACCTTCCATGACATTCTACGCCACCAGCTCAGTTGAACTCAGCATCTTTCGATTAATATTTCGACAATTGCCAAGCCCAAATTCATAAAATTCTGATAAACCCAAAAATAAAGTAAATGTGAGTTGCAATGGCCACTTATTTCAATTATGATTAATAGGAATGATCAGAGATTGCCATGATGCTCGACAAATTAAAATGACTTCATCCGTAGAAATATTTACAAATTCGACGCATTCAAACTAAAACAACCGTCGATCATACTCTAAGATTTTATACCTAATGAATTCACTTACAACTACTTAGGGAAACTGAAACACGGGTTATATCACATGATCCATTCGGTAATCATTGAACATCTATTGAAGTATGTCAGTGTAACAACCCGTGTTTTTATAATGTGTAATAACCATAAATCAAAACAGAATTAATTTTTAAAATAAGAATCAAGGGAAACGAGTTGCGCCATTACGTTCGTCTCGAAATTCTGCTTGGAAGCGAGTCCGAGTTTTCGAAAATCAGAGTCCGTATGACCAAGTTATGATCTTTCGAAGTTTTCAGAAGTTTTCAAGTTCAAAATAGCTCAATTCGAATTCAAAATTCGAATTTCAAACCTTAGAATGGACTGGGCGGGAAATTTCATGCCTAGGACCAGGTCGACCTAGGGGTCGACTATGTAGTCGACCTACCCAGGACCAAGTCGACCTGGGGGTCGACCTGGTGGCGGAGTCCACTTTTGAAGCTGGATTCACTCTGATGTATCTAACCTCGTTTCTGTCCACATTCGTTGACCTGACCCTATAAATACAGCCCCTAACACCAGTCTCTCTACACAAAATTCTTTCTGACCTTATGCTGCTCTGATTCTGATTGAAAAGTTTGAGAAAGGGACTGCTTCTACGTTGAGACTGCGTTAAGAGAATTGCTGATTTGGGGATTTCTATTAGGACTTGACTAAGCATATAGAGATTCAACTATCGACTCTCTCTTTCTAATTCTCGAACCACGATCTGTAAGCCCCAGTTATTTTTAGATTTAAACTGTAAATGTAATATGAATATGATGTAAATTGAAATTGGACCTATGTATGATGACTGTTTTACATTCATTCTTGTTCAACTTGTATCTTGACTCTTGGATATTACTATGACATTGATTTGGGGCCTATTCATGTTGTAAACCAAAAAGAGAAACCCCTCATATTATCATGATTGAATCTGCTATTAGTCACAAGTTTATGACTATCACCTTATGTCAATCGTTATCCTGATTATGCAATCGTTACCATGACTATACTATCACCTTATGACAACTGTTATCTTGACTAGTACCTTATTTTGTTAGATTTGAAATCTTTATGTTTGAGGCCAATATTCCATATGCCAGTAATGTTATATCATTTATCTCAAGTTATACCGTGCTATGCTAGTAATCACTTTTGCCACCTTATACCCGTCCCTTTTTATGTTATTCCCTAATTAGATTTATTTGTATCGATTCGAGCTTACGTGCGATGGGAATACGATTGGGTAGACTAGGTAAAACATGAATTAGCTTTAAATTGTTATGACTTGAACTTGAATATGGATATGAACTTGACACGATTTGACATGAAACATGACCTGAAAACTTGACATGAATCTAGACATGAAAACTTGAACGTAGGCATGACAAATAGATAACTTGAAAATGGCCAACTCGAGGTTGGGTTGAGTTTGCAGTGTAAATCTGCCCGGAACCGTCCGGCAAATCCAGTGGCTGCAAACAATAGGATCCAATGTGGGTAGTTGGTCATATCGCACGTAAAACCCGAGGTTAGACTATGTTGTGGTGTAAATCTTCCCAGAACCGCCCGGCAAATCCAATAACCACAACAGGTAGTCTAATGTGAGAGGTTGGCGTGCACTAATGAATTAAGGCCAAATGATAGGGTTAAGTCATGAACCACTTGAATATACTTAACCAACTTGATACGATGATTTGATAGGGTTAAGTCATGAACTGCTTGAACACACTTAACCAACTTGATACATGATCTGGATAGTGTTAAGTCACGAATTTGAATGACAACACTTAACCCATTAGAAAACCTAGTTACGCGGTCCTTTTCAGCAGTAACCCACTTAGATGTATCACGATACCCTGGGACTAGGCAGGGTGGGGCACGATTACTGGGCTGATTGTAAGCGACCAGAATGACGGCTGAGTAGGTGCGCCATTGTAGGTTCAGGCGGGCTATGGTCGTGCACGTAGTCCGGAGTTGAAAAAGCAGGCATTGGGCACCCGTAGATTTACACTGTGCGTGCTTGATTCATGTCGGTGGTTGGCACCATAGGACTTGATACACCCTATGGTGGACCTAGCACAGGTAACTACATTACAGGATAGGGCCGTATGACACAGACACATGACGATCTAGGACTTGTAGGGAGCCGATCGATTAGTAGATCGTACCGTAGGACCCCGTAATGGGTCACTTCATGACACTGGGCTAAGGGATCATTTCATGATTAATACTTGACATGGGTTAGAATACTAGTACAGTTAGTGCAGCGAACCTTGAATATGCGATGCTAGACTTGACTTATCTTGTTATCTTAATTATCCTACCAGTTCTGTTATCATCCTTATGTTTAATTCCAGTTTTCACATATCATGTTACCTTTACTAGTTTTCATACTGAAAGTCACTAGGGCTTACCAGTCTTTATGACTGACCCTTTTTCTTTTGCCTCTTTTTCTTTCGTTCCCCCCCAGGTTATCAGGGAGTAAACACTAGCTCTTAGCTTGGACTTAGCTTGCTTTCTGACAGCTCATGTACGGTTTGGTCTTGAGCTATGCTACGGCTGCTTATGCTATTTATAGGGAATAATTTACTTTTGTTTTAAGTTTATGCTTCTTTATTTGGAACTTGATGTAATGGAATAATTTGTATCTTGGATATATGAGCTTTTGACTCTTTTCTTGGAAATAATAAGAAGTTGGTTTTTTAATTTCTACCGCTGCTTTATTTATGTTCTGCCTTGGGATATCTCTGTGCATGTTTACCTAGAAATACTCCACCAAAACTAGTGCATTCCCTTTGTGAGTGACCCTAGCGGAGGTGGGGTGTTACATTTGGTATCAAAGCAGAAGGTTACCAGGCTGGGCAAAAGTTTTAAAAACCTTCCGAAACTATTTTCAAAACCATTTGTAAAGAAGCATTTTTCAAGAAAAGTTTTATGTTTAAAAAAAGGCTATTCCCCAGAAGCCATTAGCACTTCCATTTGTTTCCTCGTTTGAATCTTTTCTTTTCATTTTTCAGCATGGCCGATCTTAACCTGCCTAAGGGAATACCCGTGCTTGGATGGTTCCGAAGGTACTTAGAAGCCAAGGCCAACGACGCGGGCATGACAGACATCCCTCCTCCTCCTCCCCCAGTGGCTGCGGTTCCTCCTCCTCCTGGTACCGCCTTTGCCAAAATATGCAAAGACTTTAAAGCAATGGGCGGCAAGAACTTCGTTGGAACTGAAACCTTTGTTGAGGCACGAAACTGGTTAAAGGAGACTGAAGACTTGTTCATTATCTTTGATATGGAGGACCATAGGAAAGTTCAGTTGGCAGCATGGTTGCTGAAAGAGGAAGCTGCATTTTGGTGGGAAGTTACCAGCGCTACCAGGCCAGTTGAGACTTGGGAAGACTTTAGGGAGAGGTTTGGGCTTAAATTCTTATCGTCAGCAGAAGAGAACCTTCAGATGGAGAGGTTCCTAGCCCTCAAGCAAGGGGACATGTCTGTTAGGGAGTACGTGAATAAGTTTAATCAGCTTGCTCGGTTCAGTTTGGATTTGGTCAACACAACCCAGAAGAAGGCTATATGCTTTGCTTAAGGATTGAACGAGCCACTACACAGCTTGGCCCTAACTCATATACCCATGGGGGCGACCTTTGAAAGCTTGGTGGATATGGCTCTACTTCATGAGGAAGACAAGAATAGCAAGAAGGAGGTTAAGCCTAATGAGACTCAGAATAAGAAAGCTGACTTCCAGAAGGGGAACAACAAGAATAATAAGAATAACAAGAGCAACAACAAACCACGTGAGACGAGGAAGTGCAACTTTTGTGGTATTACTGGACATCTAGCTAAAGACTGTAGAAAAAAGAAGAGGAAGTTGGGTGAATGCTTTCATTGTGGAGATACTGGACACATCAGCAAGGATTGCCCTAAGAAGCAAGGGCAGGGGCAAAGGCAGACCCATCGAGCAGGACCTTCTGGAGGGCAGTTGCATGCTCTCAACACCACTCCAGCTCTTGACCGAGGTAGTAATATTTCCGTAGAAAGCCTTGTTTACATTTCTGACTTTCCTGTCCGAACCTTATTTGACTCTGGCGCATCGCATACTTTTATTTCTTCTCACATTGTTGAAAATCTGCACCTAAGTACTAGTCTGGTTGAGGATCCCGTTATAGTTTCAAATCCAATTGGGGGCTCCGCCCATTTATCTATAATGTGTGTGGATTTGAGGATCTCTATCTTAAGCGTAGAATTCACGTGTAATGCTTATGTTCTCGTATTCATGGGATACGGTTTGATCCTAGGTATGGATTGGTTGTCCAATTATGGAGCCATTCTTGATTGTGAACGAAGGGTAGTGAGGCTCATGACTCGCCTTGGTAATACCCTTGAAATTTATTGTAGCCCTAAGGGTACGGTCATGTTGTGTTATCTTGAATCCCTTGACTCATCCGACGATAATTTGCAATCTGTAAAAGTGGTCCGATAATATCCAGATGTCTTTGATGAAGTGAGGGGGTTACCTCCTAAACGCGAGATAGACTTCCAAATTTATCTTGTTAATAATGCCGAGCCAGTTTCATTGCCCGTTAGGCACATGGCCCCGCGAGAAAGAAGAGAGCTCAGTAAACAAGTTAATGAGTTGCTTGAGAAAAATTTCATAAGACGAAGCATTTCTGAATAGGGTGCTCCGGTGGTATTCGCTACTAAGGCAGATGGATCGCTTCGTCTATGCGTAGATTATCGTGAGTTAAACAAGCTGACAAAGAAGAACAGGCACCCACTACCAAGGATCGACGATTTGTTTGACCAGCTTGTGGGAGCATCTGTTTTCTCTCAACTCGATCTGGCAACAGGATTCCATCAGCTTAGAGTGGCTGAGGATAGCATTGACAAAACTGCGTGTAGGACTCCAGATGGGTTCTTCGAATGGCTCGTCATGCCGTTTGGATTAACGAATGCACCCGCGTACTTTGTAAATCTGATGAGTAGGGTGTTTCGGGAGTTCCTTAACAAGTTTGTGGTAGTTTTCGTGGATGATATTTTGATCTTCTCAAAAGATGAAGAAGAGCATGCTAGACATCTCAAGGAAGTCATAGAAACACTTAGGGCACACCAGTTAAAGGCTAAGTTCTCCAAATGCCATTTTTGGAGGAAGGAAGTTCGGTTCCTTGGACATGTAGTTTCTAAGCAAGGCATAGCCGTAGACCCCGCAAAGGTAGTTGCGGTACAGGACTGGAAAATTCCTAAGAATGCAACGGAGGTGAGGAGCTTTCTCGGTTTGGTGGGCTACTACAGGAAGTTCATTAAGGACTTCACTAAGATTTCAGCCCCTCTTACTAAGTTAACAAAGAAGAACCTAGCTTTTACATGGGATATAGAATGTGACGCTGCATTTCAGAGACTTAAGAGAGCCCTCACCACAGCTCCAGTTTTGGCATTACCTGACGGAAGCAAGATGTTTACCGTGTACACAAATGCGTGCAGCACGAGATTAGGTGCTGTCCTAATGCAAGAAGGAAGAGTAATATGCTACGGGGGCAGACAACTTAAAATCCATGAGAAAAACTATCCCACGCATGACTTGGAGTTGGCCGCGATTGTTTTTGCACTTAAGGCTTGGCGCCATTATCTTCTAGGGGAGAGGTTCGAGCTGTATACCGACCACAAATCGCTTAAGTACCTCTTCTCACAGAAAGACTTGAATCTGAGACAACAGCGAAGGATGGAGTTCTTGGCATCATATGACTTCGATATAGCTTATACCATTGGCAAGGGTAATGTGGCGGTGGACGCGCTAAGTAGAAAACGGTTGACTTTGAGCCCCTTGTTTGTTGAAAGGAAAAGCCTTGAGTTTATAGCAACCTTTGATTTTACACCTGCTGTTGAGCCATTGACTGCTACATTTGCATCTCTTGAGTTAAGACCTACACTTCTAGATCAAGTAGGGACTTCACACAAGGAAGACCCGCAGATAGTCGAAATCATGGACAAGCATATTAGGGGTGAGACGTCGAGTCACCTCAGTAGGTATGCCATAGATGACAAGGGATGGCTAAGGCGCGATGGAAGGCTATGTGTCCCGCAAGTGGGAGACCTAGTAAGGAAAGTTCTCGAAGAAGCGCACCACTCGAAGATGACTATACATCCCGGAGGGGATAAGATGTACAGGGATATGAAACGCATTTTCTTTTGGGCTGGAATGAAAAAGGACGTGGCAGAGTTCGTCTCGAAGTGCATGGTATGCCAACAAGTAAAGGCCGAGTCGAAGAAGCCCGTTGGGCTATTACATCCTTTGAAAGTTCCGCAATGGAAGTGGGAGAGTATCTCGATGGATTTCGTGGATGGACTGCCTAGGTCAAGGAAGGGAAATACTAGCATATGGGTCATAGTTGACAGACTCACGAAAAGTGCTCACTTCATACCGGTGAAAAGCAAGAGGACCGCATCAGGGCAAGCGTCTATCTACCTTCGAGAGATAGTACGATTGCATGGAGTTCGTTCAAGTATAGTCAGTGATCGTGACCCAATTTTTACTAGCTAGTTTTGGAATAGTCTGCAAGAAGCAATGGGTACACGAGTGAACTTGAGCACGGCCTATCACCCACATACGGATGGACAAACCGAAAGGGTAAATAGGGTACTAGAAGATCTCCTGAGGCTATGCATTCTTGACTTTGGTGGCACTTGGGAAGACCATCTTCCTCTCGTGGAGTTTGCATATAACAATAGTTACCAAGCTAGCATCGGAATGACACGGTTTGAAGCCCTGTATGGAAGACCGTGCAAATCGCAAACTTGTTGGTGGGAGACGACATACAGACTTATACTTGGGCCCGACATGATAAGGGACATTTCTGAGAAGATTGAGTTGATACGAAGACGGATGAAAACGGCCCAAGATAGACAGAAATCTTATGCGGACCAGAGAAGGACAGACCTAGAATTCGAAGTCGGAGATATGGTCTGTATAAAAGTTTCTCCGTTACGCAATGTAGTTCGTTTTGGAGCAGTTGGAAAGCTAGCACCAAGGTTCGTAGGACCGTTCCCTATCACTGAGAGGATTGGACGGATGGCCTATAAGGTAGACTTACCCGAGAAGCTGGCTGGGGTACACAATGTCTTTCACGTCTCGCATCTCCGGAAGTGCTTGCATGAGTCAGCCGAAGTGGTTGAGCCAAGCAACCTTGAAGACGTAGAAGTGGAAAAAGAAGCAACATTGAGGCGAGTTCCGATTCGTATCTTAGGAACGGAGATTAAGAAGCTAAGGAATCGAGAAGTCAAGCTAGTTAAAGTGCAGTGGAGTGAAGCCCAAGAAGACGCAACATGGAAAACCGAAGAGAAGATACGCGCGCTTTACCTATTTCTTTTTTAGGGTACATTCTTGATCCCTTTTTTTCCTATAAACTTGAAACCTTTTCGTATCATGCTTCTACTATCTACGTTTGTCTTGTTATCTTCTCGATTTTACCTTGAGAACCTTAGGTAGAACCATATGGATGTAAACATGTGATTGAAACATGTTATGGTTGATGTTTGCAAATGGTTGCAAGTGGATGCTAGTGGATGCATGACACACATTAGACACTAGATCGGCTCAGTCACATTTTCATGTTGCATATGCATGAGTGCTTATACTTGTACATAGATGGAACTTGTTATGCTATCACATGGATGTTGCATATGGATGAATGTTGATGCTTTCATGTAGAGATTATAAACTATGTTAGGAATTTGCATACATGTTGGATTCATTACACTAACATATTTTGCATTAAAGAGGTTTACTGAATCAGTAACCGCCTGATCTTTTGCATTAGATAAGTACATATACACACTTTCTGCATATATTCATACAACACTAGAAATCATTTAAGGACAATGGTTGTCTGTGGATGATGCTTTGAGTAGATGGATGATGTATGGTAGGACACATCCTCCCTAACTTAGAGATTTCGGGGACGAAATCCTTTAGGGGGGGGGGGAATGTAACAACCCGTGTTTTTATAATGTGTAATAACCATAAATCAAGATAGAATTAATTTTTAAAATAAGAATCAAGGGAAACGGGTTGCCCCATTGCGTTCATCTCGAAATTCTGCTTGGAAACGAGTCCAGGTTTTCGAAAATCGGAGTCCATATCACCAAGTTATGACCTTTCGAAGTTTTCAGAAGTTTTCAAGTTCAAAACAGCTCAATTCGAATTCAAAATTAGAATTTCAAACCTCAGAATGGACTGGGCGGGAAATTTCCCGCCCAGAACCAGGTCGACCTGGGGGTCAACTATGTAAGGTCGACCATATTGTCGACCTGGGGGTCGACCTGGTGGCCGAGTCCACTTTTGAAGCTGGATTCACTCTGATGTATCTGACCTCATTTCTGTCCACATTCGTTGACCTGACCCTATAAATACAGCCCCTAACACCAGTCTCTCTACACAAAATTCTTTCTGACCTTATGCTGCTCTGATTCTGATTGTAAAGTTTGAGAAAGGGACTGCTTCTTCTATGTTGAGACTGCGTTAAGAGAATTGCTGATTTGGGGATTTCTATTAGGACTTGACTAAGCATATAGAGATTCAACTATCGAATCTCTTTTTCTAATTCTCGAACCACGATCTGTAAGCCTTAGTTATTTTTAGATTTAAACTGTAAATGTAATATGAATATGATGTAAATTGAAATTGGACCTATGTATGATGACTGTTTTACATTCATTCTTTTTCATCTTGGATCTTGACTCTTGGATATTACTATGACATTGATTTGGGGCCTATTCATGTTGTAAATAAAAAAGAGAAACCCCTCATATTATCATGATTGAATCTGCTATTAGTCACAAGTTTATGACTATCACCTTATGTCAATCGTTATCCTGATTATGCTATCACCTTATGTCAATTGTTACCATGACTATACTATCACCCTATGACAACTGTTATCTTGACTAGTACCTTATTTTGTTAGATTTGAAATCTTTATGTTTGAGGCCAATATTCCAGATGTCAGTAATGTTATATCATTTATCTCAAGTTATACCGTGCTATGCTAGTAATCACTTTTGCCACCGTATACCCATCCATTTTTATGTTATTCCCTAATTAGATTTATTTGTATCGATTCGAGCTTACGTGTGATGGGAATACGATTGGGTAGACTAGGTAAAACATGAATTAGCTTTAAAACTTGAACATGAACGTTGTTATGACTTGAACCTGAATATGGACATGAACTTGACACGATTTGACATGAAACATGACCTGAAAACTTTACATGAATCTAGACATGAAAACTTGAACGCGGGCATGACAATTAGATAACTTGAAAATGGCCTACTCGAGGTTGGGTTGAGTTTGCAGTGTAAATCTGCCTGGAACCGCCCGGCAAATCCAGTGGCTGCAAACAATATGATCCAATGTGGGTAGTTGGTCATATCGCATGTAAAACCCGAGGTTAGACTATGTTATGGTTTTAATCTGCCCGGAACCGCCCGGCAAATCCAGTAACCACAACAGGTAGTCTAATGTGAGAGGTTGGCGTGCACTAATGAATTAAGGCCACATGATAGGGTTAAGTCATGAACCACTTGAATATACTTAACCAACTTGATACGATGATTTGATAAGGTTAAGTCATGAACTGCTTGAACACACTTAACCAACTTGATACATGATCTGGATAGGGTTAAGTCACGAATTTGAATGACAACACTTAACCCATTAGAAACCCTAGTTGCGCGGTCCTTTTCAGTAGTAACCCACTTAGATGTATCACGATACCCTAGGAATAGGCAGGGTGGGGCACGATTACTGGGCTGATTGTAAGCAACCAGAACGACGGCTGAGTAGGTGCGCCATTGTAGGTTCAGGCGGGCTATGGTCGTGCACGTAGTCCGGAGTTGAAAAAGCAGGCATTGGGCACCCGTAGATTTACACTGTGCGTGCTTGATTTGTGTCGGTGGTTGGCATCATAGGACTTGATATACCTTATGGTGGACCTAGCATAGGTAACTACATTTCAGGATAGGGTCGTATGACACAGACACATGACGAGCTAGGACTTGTAGGGAGCCGATCGATTAGTAGATCGTACCGTAGGACCCCGTAATGGGTCACTTCATGACACTAGGCTAAGGGATCATTTCATGATTAATACTTGACATGGGTTAGAAAACTAGTACAGTTGGTGCAGCGAACCTTGAATATGTGATGCTAGACTTGACTTATCTTGTTATCTTAATTATCCTACCAGTTCTGTTATCATCCTTATGTTTAATTCCAGTTTTCACATATCATGTTACCTTTACTAGTTTTCATACTGAAAGTCACTAGGGCTTACCAGTCTTTATGACTGACCCTTTTTCTTTCGCCTCTTTTTTTTTCGTCCCCCCCTCCCCCCAGGTTCTCTGGGAGGAAACACTAGCTCTTAGCTTGGACTTAGCTTGCTTTCTGACAGCTCATGTACGGTTTGGTCTTGAGCTATGCTTTGGCTGCTTCTGCTATTTATGGGGAATAAATTACTTTTGTTTTAAGTTTATGCTTCTTTATTTGGAACTTGATGTAATGGAATAATTTGTATCTTGGATATATGAGCTTTTGATTCTTTTCTTGGAAATAATAAGAAGTTGGTTTTTTAATTTCTACCGCTGCTTTATTTATGTTCTGCCTTGGGATATCTCTGTGCATGTTTACCTAGATAATACTCCACCAAAACTAGTGCATTCCCTTTGTGAGTGACCCTAGCGGAGGAGGGTGTTACAGTCAGTGTCAAAGATTCATTTTGATATATATTTTTTGTATCATTTTTCTTATTTGACACTATATCAGATTTTAGTTATCAGTTCTAAAGTGTGTATAGTATTAGAATTTGGCTATCGGTTTTTAAGTATCAGTTTTACAATGTGTACAGTATTTGAATTAACTGTCAGTTTTTGGGTATTAGTTTTAGTTTTACAGTGTGTATGGTATTAGTTTTATGGTATTGGTTTTTGAGTTATTGATAGGGGTGGCAATTAGACCCGACATGATAGAACCGGACCCGACCTGACAGGTCTCAGGTCTAGGTGGGTCGGGTTTTATCGGGTCTAAACTATAAATTTCCAAAATCTAGACCCGACCCGAGCTTCGGGTCGAGTCAGTTTGGGTCCAGGTGAGAAATAACACTAAAATTACGTATATTTCAATGTTTTTTGGTCGGGTCTTTCGATTTGGGACGGGTCGGGTTTTATCGGGTCTTTGTTGTATTTTTCATCACCCAGACCCGACCCGAGACTCATCGGGTTCGGGTCTTTTCGGGTCGGCTCGGTTCGGGTTTTCAGTTCTCGGTTCTAATTGCCAGCCACAGTTGTTGACACCAGTCTTTAGTTATCAAATTTTGAGTTAACAGCTAATTAAAAATATTTTTTTAATTATTTTTTACAGGTTTTTTCATCTTTAGCTTTGAGTATAGTTTATCTTGAAAATGCGAATTATTAGAAATTATGTTGTTGTTAACATATATGAATTTGAATAATGTAACACCTCGCCTCCGCTAGGGTCACTCGCAAAGGAATGCACTAACTTTAGAGGGGCATTATTGGTAAACATGCACAGAAATATCACAAGACAGAACATATAAAATAGCGGAAGTAAAATCAAACTTTCATAACATGAATAAATAAGGTCTAAAGCCTTTTACATCAGAGTACATCAAAACCTGTCTTGCAATAGTAAAGAAGCATAAAGACATTTTCGAAAATTATTCCCCAAGTAAAACAGTAAAGTAGCCATAGCCAAGAAAAGTCCAAGCCATCCATGATGACCTTCATGTTGAGTCAAAGCTTCGATGGTTATTTTGATTTATGACAAGAAGAAGCTTCTACATCGACAAAAAGAAGACGAGATGACTTCATAGGTTTGAAGTTGATTATTTTAGAGTTATATAATGTTAAAATCTATCCTCAAATGATCATACTTCTAATTGCTTAAAAATATCACTCATGAAAACATTTTTCATGCATATGGTCAAAAACATGTCGACCTACAACTTTTTATAGGTCAACAGGATTTTAAAATGTAACGGTCAAAAATAGGTCGACCTACAAAATTTTATAGGTCAACAGGTTTTTGAACTCCAAAGGCTAAAAACATGTCGACCTACAAAATTCTATAGGTCAACAGCTTTTTGAATTTTCATGAAAAGTCATCTTCTTCCTTTAAGAGTTGCATCCATTTCTCTTCATGAATAATCACTTATTTTAGATGCAACTTTTCATCAACAATTGCAACCTCTCGATTTCTATAAATACATGAGTTTGCAATCATTCAAATCACCGAATCTTCTTCTATTTTCTGATCTTAACTCTATACTCTCTTGCATTCTAAAAGCTCTCTCAAATAGTCAATACTTGTTGAATCCTTGAATCAGTTTTATATCATTTGATTCAACAAGCAATCTTTCTTCCTTAAATCTTTGCATTCAAATCATATACTTGAGGATAAGATTATAGGAAGGGTGTACTCAATAGTTGGCAAATCAGTGTTGAAAGAAGAACACAATCAGAAGTCAAACTCTTGTAATTGTCCTGTGTGGGTAAGCTTGTAGCCCGTGAAATCAAGTGGGTAAGCTTGTGGCCCGTAAATCAAGTGGGTAAGCTTGTAGCCCGTGAAATCAAGTGGGTAAACTTGGAGCCCGTAAATCAAGTATTTGTGAACCTGTTCCTCCGGGTGAAGCGAGGGTGTTGTTTAGTGAAAAGCCGAAGAGAAGCTTCGGGACTGGACGTAGGACTGGAGGTCCGAACCAGTATAAAAATCCTGGTGTCGTTACTCTACTTTACTTTACTTTACTGCATTTAAAGTTATCTGTGATATATATATTGTTATCATATCATATTCCGCATAGCCATATTATAGATCCTGCATAAGTCGTACACACCCGACCTTTTCAATTGGTATCAGAGCCTGGTGTTCTAGAGATCGTAACAACATCTTAGAACAAATGGCAATAAAGAAGTCTAGTCAAGGGATTAGAAAGTGGAAGAGCAACAAAGCCGAATCAAGAGAGCAAGGAAGCAAATGTCTCATGGCTAAAGTCAGATCACAATCGGTATGTGTAGATTCATTATTTAAAGATCTTTTGTTAGACCATGAAAAATTATTGGAACTCCATACAGTCGTTTTAGCTATGTCAAAAAAGTACAAGGAAGAAAATTCCAAATTAAAAGAAGAAAACAATCGTTTGGTAAAACAAGCCAAATGTTTTGAAGACACCTTAGAAGAGCTTGTTTCTCAAAAAGATTTCCTTCAAAAAGAAAATGAGCAACTAGAAGATAAAAACAATGTTCTTTTAAAGGAAATCGATCTTTTGCAAAATAGAAATATATCATTAGAAGATTCTTTAAATAATTCTAGTTCTTTAATTTCGTCTCTTGAAAAAGAGAATGGAGCTTTAACTGAAAAGAATTTAGAACTATCTAAAGAATGTGAGTTTTTAAAGGTGAATAATAATATTTTGCAAAATGAAATTTCTGACTCAAAATTAAATTTTGAAAAGTTACAATCTTCTTTAGATAATTCAGAATCTCAAATTTTAGGTCTCAAAACTGAGAATGGTACTTTAAAAAAGAAAATTTCTGAATTAAATAAGGAAATTGATGATTTAAAGAATAACAAAATTTCTTTTGAAAATGTCAATAGCGACTTTGGAAATAAATTTGATAAAAGTGCAAATAAGTTCGCAAAATTTAATAAAGGTCAAAATTATTTAAATATGATTTTATCTAGATCTCGACCTTTACATGACAAAAGTGGTTTAGGATATAATAAAACTAATCTTAGAAATAGTACTAGATATGCCTTCATGTACAATAAAAATATTACTGCTAGTACTAATGCTCATCCTAGATCCAATTATTATAGAAATTCCAATAATTCTATGACTAAAGATCTGTATAATAGATCTAGAAGTATGAAAAGGAATATCAATAGAGATTACTTAAGTATTTGGATTCCTGTAAGTTGGAAAAACAGAGAAAAATATATTGATGATTATTTTGATTCAGTAGTTAATAATGAAAATTTTATCTTTAAAGGTTCCATTAAACCCTCTTGGGTATGGCTACCTTCCATCTAACCCGTGGACCCAAACAAAGCAAGTGGGTACCAAAGTATATATATTCTACTTTTTTGCAGGTACACCACAATAAAAGGAAGGCGATTTTGATTTCTCAAAATGTCTCTGAAAACAAAAATCAGTTTATCAAATTGCACATGATCCAATATCTCCCGAAGGTACTTTAATTTATGTCTTATGTTCGATTACTGTTCTATCATGATGTTTATTCTTTTTAATCGATGACAAAGGGGGAGAAATATGCATATAAATATATATATTCATGTATCATATGTATGTTTGTGTTCCAGAACTATTTCCTGTCGACCGCCCAAACTCCAACCTGTCGACCGGTCAGTTCGAAAACACGTGCATCAATTTTTCCAGAGATTTTACTGGTCGACCGGCTCATTGATATCTGTCGACCGGTTTCGCTGGAAACTTCCTTTTCACCCAATCAACACGTCCATTCCCTTTTCAAACTTCACAACTCTTCATCAAAGGTCATTTCTTTTCATTCTCTATACTCTTTATAACCTGATCTATTAGAATTTTTCAAATTTCCTAACCTCTCAAATGGCTCCAAAGCAAAAGAAGTCCAAAACATCATCTTCTCAAGCCCCTGTTCAACCTATTGATACTCAAATCAAACAATGGCTAATGGATCCTCTTGCGGTGAAGAGATGGAACAAGATGAAAGACTATACAATTCACCACGGTTCTTTTCTCAAATTCTCTGATTTCGCCCTCTACGATGTTAGTGGACTATCAAACAGAGCGGGTATAGAGTCTCTTCTAAATTTTGAAGACAATCATGTTGAGATAAGCCGTACTTTGATAAAACTATTCTATGCTAATCTCAATTTAGACAAATTTAAACCCCAAAACTCGGATGATTGCTTATGGTCCGTTGTTTGTGGTCAACACATCTTTCTCTCCAAAGACCGGATGGCAGAAATTCTTCGAACCCATAACGAAGGTATTCAATTCGGTAGTGATTTCTGCCCTATACATATTCGCGACAAAAATAGTCACCTTTTCATAGAAGACCATAAGTCAAGTACTAAAGGTATCCATCTAAGACCATCTGCCAGACTTCTACACCTTTGTATCACATACTCTCTTCTTCCAAGGACTGGAAACTTTGATGCAGTTTATAGAGAAAACTTTAAGGCACTATATGCCATTTATGCAAATATCAAGGTAAATTGGATTGAGATGATTTTCGACGAGATTGTGATGGTAAATAAACGTTCAAGGCCACACTTGTTTTATAACGAGTATATTATGCGTTGTCTCATGGAATGTCACGTAAGATCTCTCGAATCTAAAATCTCAATACCAAAATGTATTGATAAAGCATCTAAAAAGAGGATGAAGCTACCGTTTCCTTATTTGAATATTATTCCTTTTGAGCGATATGTCGAACAAGGACCTCCACAGACTTTCTCTTCTCAAGTTCCCACGCAAAGGCCTGAAGACGTTTTAATTCCGCCTCCTACTTCTTCAACTAAGGACACTCTTGAGCAAATTGCACGTAATCAATTCTTACTCGAAGCTGGACTCAAAAGAACTGACAATAAAATTGACCGCTTAGATTCTAAACTTGATAAGCGGTTCAACAAATTAAAGTCCTTCTTTGGAACGATTTGGGATGCAATCTCTTGTGCATCAACCTCCGCACCGCTTGCTCAAGACCCAGGAAAACGACCAATGCCACCTACGTTTACATGGTCCTCATCTGAAGATGGTACTAGCTCTGGAGCAAGTACCCAACATACTCGTGGTCGTGGACTGTCGCATATTGAAGAAGGAGCTCATGACGATATTGAGAAGGACAATGGTGATAGCAACAATGAGGAACAAGAGGAGGAAGGAAACAAAGATGAAGAAGAAGATAGTGATTCGGCTTGGCCATCACAATAGTCATCTCGTTTTTATCTTTCAAGTGTTTTAATTTGCTTATGTATTTAACTATGCTACTTCCTGGTACTTCTGGTGTGTTTATTTTTGGTTTGCCTTGAATGTATAACACAATCTATGTATTTTGTTGTATGGTTTCTCTATGAATTATTGCTTTCTCTTATAGACACCCTTTTTGTCGATGACAAAGGGGGAGAAAATATTACTAACGAATGCTATGCAGATTATATATAATTCAGGGGGAGCATATATACAGGGGAGCAATATACAAGGAAGAATACCTTTATTAGGCCATGTTGTCATCAATCAAAAAGGGGGAGAATGTTGAGTCAAAGCTTCGATGGTTATTTTGATTTATGACAAGAAGAAGCTTCTACATCGACAAAAAGAAAACGAGATGACTTCATAGGTTAGAAGTTGATTATTTTAGAGTTATATAATGTTAAAATCTATCCTCAAATGATCATACTTCTAATTGCTTAAAAATATCACTCATGAAAACATTTTTCATGCATATGGTCAAAAACATGTCGACCTACTACTTTTTATAGGTCAACAGGATTTTAAAATGTAACGGTCAAAAATAGGTCGACCTACAAAATTTTATAGGTCAACAGGTTTTTGAACTCCAACGGCTAAAAACATGCCGACCTACAAAATTCTATAGGTCAACAGCTTTTTGAATTTTCATGAAAAGTCATCTTCTTCCTTTAAGAGTTGCATCCATTTCTCTTCATGAATAATCACTTATTTTAGATGCAACTTTTCATCAACAATTGCAACCTCTCGATTTCTATAAATACATGAGTTTGCAATCATTCAAATCACCGAATCTTCTTCTATTTTCTGATCTTAACTCTATACTCTCTTGCATTCTAAAAGCTCTCTCAAATAGTCAATACTTGTTGAATCCTTGAATCAGTTTTATATCATTTGATTCAACAAGCAATCTTTCTTCCTTAAATCTTTGCATTCAAATCATATACTTGAGGATAAGATTATAGGAAGGGTGTACTCAATCGTTGGCAAATCAGTGTTGAAAGAAGAACACAATCAGAAGTCAAACTCTTGTAATTGTCCTGTGTGGGTAAGCTTGTAGCCCGTGAAATCAAGTGGGTAAGCTTGTGGCCCGTAAATCAAGTGGGTAAGCTTATAGCCCGTGAAATCAAGTGGGTAAACTTGGAGCCCGTAAATCAAGTAGTTGTGAACCTGTTCCTCCGGGTGAAGCGAGGGTGTTGTTTAGTGAAAAGCCGAAGAGAAGCTTCGGGACTGGACGTAGGACTGGAGGTCCGAACCAGTATAAAAATCCTGGTGTCGTTACTCTACTTTACTTTACTTTACTGCATTTAAAGTTATCTGTGATATATATATATTGTTATCATATCATATTCCGCATAGCCATATTATAGATCCTGCATAAGTCGTACACACCCGACCTTTTCACTTCAAGCAGAAGAAGTCCGAATTAAACAACAGTATTTCCTCCCTGTAACCTGGGGGGGGGGGAACGGAAGACAAGAAGCGAAACAAAACGGGTCAGTCAAAAAGACTGAGTAAGCCCTATCTACTATCAGCATAAAAACTAGTAAAGTTAACTGACATGAGAAACTGAGATGAACATAAGCATGATGACAAGATAGATAAGCTAAATCAAAATAATAGGATGAACTACTGAACACAGATAAACTAAGGTGTCATGATAAATTACGATGTCAAGATAAAACAAGGTATCCCATCGTCAGGTTCCTATCAAGTATAATATCCCCAAGATATCTATCACGTATAACGTCCCATGGTATCTATCCTGTATTTTAGCTCTGCACCTACCATACTAGTATCCCCACTGTATCATGTGTTAACCATGAATGACCCTTACTCAAAAGTCGTGTAATGGTTCATGTCAACCTAATATATCGCATTTATAGGTTACTCAACTCATATGTTTCTTTCCATGTAAATGTTCAGTTCCTAGCCGTAGACCGTACGGGCTTTCCCATGAGGTTCTATACTACTCCAATGTAATTCCATGATCCTTAAGCTCGTTTGGACTGTTACCCTAGACCTAGCTAGGCTTTCCCAACATGAATCATCGTTTGTGCAACTAGGACTTATGCCACCTAGGACCACTAGTGATTATGCTTACCTATTGCACGTTTTCGTATTTCGGTTTGGGTTCAACCACCCAGGGCCACTAGGAATTACGCTAACCGTCAACCGCGCCCTTTTTCCCACGCATTCATCGTGAATCGTTTTTCCATGACTGTATGCACATGTATCACATCGTGCCATCCGAGTCCTGTCACAGGGCAGATCAAGAAATACAGGACTCGGTCGGGAGCTTTCGATTTATCTGCCGATGCAGATGCTAAGGTCTGTTTTTCCTATACGTGGCTATGGTCCCACGAGACCACTCCCTCAACTAGTGATAGACAAGACAGGATAAATCCTGTATGAGAACACACTACTGGCCAACCCACAATCCTAGCCTTACCGCAACCATAATTAGATAGCAATTATGGTCTTTTGGGTGTTCTCTGCCTTTCCGTACGTACACGCTTGACCAAAGATGGTAGGTAGCCTGACGAAATGCTATCTAGGGCACGACCGTGTATCGTCGACTATCCCCTATCCATCCCCATCTTTAGGTCGCTCGTATAGCAACCAAGGCATACTCTTGGTTCTTCTAACGCAGAACTTAACCTCTCATGAGCCTAGTATGATCACCTGGCAGCTCACAGAGGGATACCAAGAATGTCCTCACGTTCCCCGAAGCCGCTGCTTCGTTACCCAGTTCGCTGGAGCCTTTATCTAAATCAGATAACTTGCTCCTACTCGTGTGCTTAAACGATGACCTACCGTATCGGGTTACTCATCCAATCTATGAACTGGTCCAAAATTCCTTGACTAAGAATTATTACTTAGCTATTCTCCAACTAAGGTTTACCACTTAGCTTATTCCCGTTATTCTTGTTAATTACTGTTATCCACCTAATTCTCTGAACTAGGGTTTATATAATGGATTAAGTGTCACTTAAGTTCATGACTTAATCCCGTCTACAAATCATGTCAAAATTGGCTAAGTATCCAAGTCCAAGACTTAACCCTACAAACCATGTTCAGGTTGGTTAAGTATGTATTAACTTGACCCTATCAAATTACCGAGTCAAATTGGTCAAGTGCATTCAAATGATTCGTGACTTAGCCTTATCATGTTATCACGTTAGATTGGTTAAGTATTGGTTAACTTAACCTTATCAAATAACCGAGTTGGAGTGTTTAAGTATAGGTTACTTAATCACTTCAAAATTACCGAGTTAGATTGGTTAAGTGTTGGTTAACTTAACCACTTCAAAATCACCGAATTGGATGGGTTAAGTCTAGGTTAACTTAACCACATCCCCTAACTGTATTATACGGTTAAGTGAAATTAGGAAAGCTTTATTAACCGTATCAAATTCACGTGTTGGTTTGGTTAAGTGTTGGTTAACTTAACCCCGTCCACTAGTCGTATAAAAATGGTTAAGTGTCATTAGGCAAATCAAGTTACTTAACCTACCCAACCTTGTCATGTTTTGTTAAGTATCGTTAGCCTAATCAAATTACTTAACCCATTTGTCCATGTCATATTTGGTTAAGAGTCATTAATCAAATTAACTTAACCCTATTATGTGGCATTAATTAATTCAATGTACCTTAACCTCTCACATTAGACTTTGTTGCGGTTACTAGTTAAGCCGGTTGGTTCCGGGTAGATTTCCACCACAACTTGGTCTAACCTTGGGTTCAAGGTACAACATGACCAACTTCTCACATTGGGTCCTATTATTTGTAGCAACTAGTTAAGCCGGTTGGTTCCGGGTAGATTTCCGCTACAAACTCAACCCAACCTCGAGTTGGCCACACTTATATTATCTAAGTGTCATGTCCATTATGTTTCCAACACATATTACAAGTTTTCAAGAATTTGGGTAGACCTAACTTAATAGGTAAATTCCCAATTCCATAGTATGGGTAGACCTAACTTAATAGGTAAATTCCCAATTTCATATTTTCAAGCATACTTACATGTCAACTTCCATGTTATATTTCAAGTCATGTTTTAAGTTATATTTTCATGTCATTAGAAATTACTCATAACATAACCCAACGCTTTTAAACTCGCATATACGTTCGCAACAACGTAATGGATTAAAAGAAGAGACTTGGCAAAGGCATGACAAAAATGGATATTAAGCCACAAGTTAATCATGGTGGCAAATGAGGCACAAATGTGTTCATTAACTTGCATGTTACATTCTTAAGCCTCAAAAACATGCATAAACCCAAACTTGGCACATAAGCGAATCATGGTGACAAAAGACATGGAATGATGACTAGTAACTCGCATATATCATCATATAAGGGTTATGACTTCATATGCAAGTTGACATAAAGGTTATGAGGGTTCTCATGTTGCATAATGCAACATTTCAACATAAAGGTTGTAGCTTTTAGCCCACAAGATCAAGATAATGACTTCATAAACTTGCATGACATGATAGCATGTATCATACTTAATGATCAAACCCAAACTTGCAACATGAACATTTAACTTCATAGTTAATATCTAAGAGTAGGGAAAGGGCTTACATTGCTATGAAGGCACAAATCGATTAAATTAAAGATTGAGACAAAGCCTATGCATGCCATCATCCAAAAACCCAAAGATGAAAGCCCCAAATCAATAAAAACCCCATCTTGATGAACAAAGATCAAAGCTTTAGCCTTGAAATCAACTTGAGAAGCTCTCATACTAACATAGAGACTCTCTAACACTCACATGATCATGAAACCTCTCATAGAAATGAAGATAGAAACTTTGGGCAAGAGGATGGAGGCTAGGGTTTTGAGTGGAGGCCATGAGAGGAGCAATTTTGGCATAGTTTAGTTGCATGAATGAATAATGAGGATTTTAGGAGAGGGTTAGGGGATTATTTGTAGAGATTAGGATTAATTAGGACCCTTAGATTAACCCTTAGATCAACCTGAACCATCAGATTTCGAACCAGGCCCAAAAACCTAGCCAAAACAGAAAACAGGTGCACCAGGCAAAACTGCCCGGCCACCATAAGTCGACACCCAAGTCGACAGGGCTGTCGACTTGGGTCATGCCATGTCGACTCCCAAGTCGACAGCCCTGTCGACTTGGGGTGGCTGGCGGGAATTTTCCCGCCTAGCCTTCTAGGCCAAATTTTCGAAATTAGAACTCGTTTTTGAACTTGAATTTTCTGAAAACTTCGTCAGACCATAACTTGGTCATACAGACTCCGATTCTCGAAAACTCAGACTCTATTTCGCGTTTTTTTCCGAGACGAACGCAATGGCATAGCCCGTTTTACTTGATTCAGAATTTAAAATTAAATTCTGCCTTGATTCTCGTCTTAACATGTTATCGAAATACGGGTTGTTACATTCTCCCCACCTTTTAGGATTTCGTCCCCGAAATCTCCAAGTTAGGAAGAACATATCCTACCATCCATCATTCATCTACTCAAAACATCATCCACAAGCAACCATTGTCCTTAGATGATTTCTAATGCTGTATGAATATATGCAAAACGAGTGTGTACATGTTCCTTAGCTAATGCTAATGATCAGGCCTGAATAATCTTTCTAATGCAAAATATGTATAGTGCCATGAATCCAGCATGAATGCAAATAGTCCTAGTCTTATAGATACTATATGCGTGCACAATCATTCATTCATATGCAACAACCGCACGATAATACATTCGATTTCATCCATAAACAAGTATAAATACTCGTGCATATGCAATATGAAATGTGACCGAGTCGAGCTAGTATCTAATGTGTATTCGCGTATCCACGAGCAACCACTTGCAACCATATCAATCATAACATGTTTCAAATGCATGTTTACATCCATAGGGTTCTACCTAGGATTCCCTGAAACAGGGTCGAGAAGATAAACAAGACAAACTCCTTACGGGGTTTGTAACAGAAAATAGGACCGAGAGGATGTCCACAAAAGATAGCCTACAAGTAAGCTCTACAGAAAACAGGGATCAAGGATATACTCCCAAAAAGAGATATCATGCGCGTATCTAGTGTTTGACCATCAAAGTCGTATTTCCTTGAGCTTAATTCCATTGTGCCTTGACCGTCTTTTAACTTCGCGATTTCGTAGCTTCTTATTTCCTGTTTCCATAACATGAGCTGGAACTCATTGGAACTCATTTCTTCGTTGCCTCTCGTTCCACTTGCACTTATCCTTTTTCTAGAATACTTGGCGCAAACATGACTGCGTACTCATGATCTCATGCAAGCTTTCCAAAATTCACTAGTGAATCTTGGATCTCGTTTATATACTATAAGGTATTCCATGTAGAAGAACTTTCTCTTGAAAGTAAACAGATGTCAACCAGGTTATCAAGCGCACTTACTAGGGTGATCTCTATAACCCATGCATAAATGAAGTAAACCATCCGTCTTATCGGCGAACACCACTCGATCGGGCTTCAAATTTCCAATAAAGGCATCAAGGGATTCTAAGTAACTAGTCATGACAGAACCTCAAAAAGGTTACACGATACTTCGAGGGTATTACCAAGGCTAGTTAAAAGGTCTAACTACCCTCCTATCAAAACCGAGAGTGGCACCCCCTACTGGATAACCACTTCATCCCTAGAATCCATCCATAGCTTATAAACATAAGCATTATTTACAAACTCAACACTTGGCATAGACATTCTCAAATCCAAACAAGTCATGTATAAATGGACTGATTCTCTAATAGGACTTTGAGACAAAAATGGGATTCTCTATTACGCTAGTACTTAAGGTGCAGAGACTCAACTATCGAAGCAGACTTAAATGATACGAAAAACGAAGTCCTAACGGGATGATAGAGAAGAAAAGCTAAACCTTTAACAAGATCATTACCCTCCTTCCGAGGTACCCTAGAAATGAGAGCATACAATTGCCCTCCCGATGATCTTGTCCTTGTCCCATAATACTTAACTATCCGCCCCGTTTTACCATGCCAAAGGCACTCTCTCGTCATGGGTTTCATTGTTCATCTTTCTCCCTCCTTTGAGGACTAAGCCATACCAACAAGTTGCTCATCCTTAAGCTCGTATCCTTTATCCTCTTTCTCACTATCCTTTCTTATAACGCGGCCACTGGTCTCTCGAGAACCACGTCCATCGTATGGAAAGCACTTTCGTAGATAGAAAAGACTAGTCGCAGTTAAAACCACTGTGACTACAGATGGAGGAAAGAAAGGAAAAGAGATTCAATTAAGGAAACAAGGATAGTGCTAATGGCCTTTGGGGAATAGCCTTTTTCTTTTAAAAGAAAATTTTCTTGAAAAATGCTTCTTTGTAAACGATTTTCAAATAGTTTTCAGAAGGTCTTTAAAAACTTTTGCCTAGTCTGGTAACCTTCTACTCTGATACCACGTGTAACACCCCGCCTCCGCTAGGGTCACTCGCAAAGGACTGCACTAGCTTTAGAGGGGCATTATTGGTAAACATGCACAGAAATATCACAAGACAGAACATATAAAATAGTGGAAGTAAAATCAAACTTTCATAACATGAATAAATAAGGTCTAAAGCCTTTTACATCAGAGTACATCAAAACCTGTCTTGCAATAGTTAAGAAGCATAAAGACATTTTCGAAAATTATTCCCCAAGTAAAACAGTAAAGTAGCCATAGCCAAGAAAAGTCCAAGCCATCCATGATGACCTTCAAGCAGAAGAAGTCCGAATTAAACAACAGTATTTCCTCCCTGTAACCTGAGGGGGGGGGGGGGGAACGGAAGACAAGAAGCGAAACAAAACGGGTCAGTCAAAAAGACTGAGTAAGCCCTATTTACTATCAGCATAAAAACTAGTAAAGTTAACTGACATGAGAAACTGAGATGAACATAAGCATGATGACAAGATAGATAAGCTAAATCAAAATAACAGGATGAACTACTGAACTCAGATAAACTAAGGTGTCATGATAAATTACGATGTCAAGATAAAACAAGGTATCCCATCGTCAGGTTCCTATCAAGTATAATATCCCCAAGATATCTATCACGTATAACGTCCCATGGTATCTATCCTGTATTTTAGCTCTGCACCTACCATACTAGTATCCCCACCGTATCATGTGTTAACCATGAATGACCCTTACTCAAAAGTCGTGTAATGGTTCATGTCAACCTAATATATCGCATTTATAGGTTACTCAACTCGTATGTTTCTTTCCATGTAAATGTTCAGTTCCTTGCCGTAGACCGTACGGGCTTTCCCATGAGGTTCTATACTACTCCAATGTAATTCCATGATCTTTAAGCTCGTTTGGACTGTTACCCTAGACCTAGCTAGGCTTTCCCAACATGAATCATCGTTTGTGCAACTAGGACTTATGCCACCTAGGACCACTAGTGATTATGCTTACCTATTGCACGTTTTCGTATTTCGGTTTGGGTTCAACCACCCAGGGCCACTAGGAATTACGCTAACCGTCAACCGCGCCCTTTTTCCCACGCATTCATCGTGAATCGTTTTTCCATGACTGTATGCACATGTATCACATCGTGCCATCCGAGTCCTGTCACAGGGCAGATCAAGAAATACAGGACTCGATCGGGAGCTTTCGATTTATCTGCCGATGCAGATGCTAAGGTCTGTTTTTCCTATACGTGGCTATGGTCCCACGAGACCACTCACTCAACTAGTGAAAGACAAGACAGGATAAATCCTGTATGAGAACACACTACTGGCCAACCCACAATCCTAGCCTTACTGCAACCATAATTAGATAGCAATTATGGTCTTTTGGGTGTTCTCTGCCTTTCCGTACGTACACGCTTGACCAAAGATGGTAGGTAGCCTGACGAAATGCAATCTAGGGCACGACTGTGTATCGTCGACTATCCCCTATCCATCCCCGTCTTTAGGTCGCTCGTATAGCAACCAAGGCATACTCTTGGTTCTTCTAACGCAGACCTTAACCTCTCATGAGCCTAGTATGATCACCTGGCAGCTCACAGAGGGATACCAAGAATATCCTCACGTTCCCCGAAGCCGCTGCTTCGTTACCCAGTTCGCTGGAGCCTTTATCTAAATCAGATAACTTGCTCCTACTCGTGTGCTTAAACGATGACCTACCGTATCGGGTTACTCATCCAATCTATGAACTGGTCCAAAATTCCTTGACTAAGAATTATTACTTAGCTATTCTCCAACTAAGGTTTACCACTTAGCTTATTCCCGTTATTCTTGTTAATTACGGTTATCCACCTAATTCTCTGAACTAGGGTTTATATAATGGATTAAGTGTCACTTAAGTTCATGACTTAATCCCATCTACAAATCATGTCAAAATTGGCTAAGTATCCAAGTCCAAGACTTAACCCTAAAAACCATGTTCAGGTTGGTTAAGTATGTATTAACTTGACCCTATCAAATTACTGAGTCAAATTGGTCAAGTGCATTCAAACGATTCGTGACTTAGCCTTATCATGTTATCACGTTAGATTGGTTAAGTATTGGTTAACTTAACCTTATCAAATAACCGAGTTGGAGTGTTTAAGTATAAGTTACTTAATCACTTCAAAATTACCGAGTTAGATTGGTTAAGTGTTGGTTAACTTAACCACTTCAAAATCACCGAATTGGATGGGTTAAGTCCAGGTTAACTTAACCACATCCCCTAACTGTATTATACGGTTAGGTGTAATTAGGAAAGCTTAATTAACCGTATCAAATTCACGTGTTGGTTTGGTTAAGTGTTGGTTAACTTAACCCCGTCCACTAGTCGTATAAAAATGGTTAAGTGTCATTAGGCAAATCAAATTACTTAACCTACCCAACCTTGTCATGTTTTGTTAAGTATCGTTAGCCTAATAAAATTACTTAACCCATTTGTCCATGTCATATTTGGTTAAGAGTCATTAATCAAATTAACTTAACCCTATTATGTGGCATTAATTAATTCAATGTACCTTAACCTCTCACATTAGACTTTGTTGCGGTTACTAGTTAAGCCGGTTGGTTCCGGGTAGATTTCCACCACAACTTGGTCTAACCTCGGGTTCAAGGTACAACATGACCAACTTCTCACATTGGGTCCTATTGTTTGTAGCAACTAGTTAAGCCGGTTGGTTCCGGGTAGATTTCCGCTACAAACTCAACCCAACCTCGAGTTGGCCACACTTATATTATCTAAGTGTCATGTCCATTATGTTTCCAACACATATTACAAGTTTTCAAGAATTTGGGTAGACCTAACTTAATAGGTAAATTCCCAATTCCATAGTATGGGTAGACCTAACTTAATAGGTAAATTCCCAATTTCATATTTTCAAGCATACTTACATGTCAACTTCCATGTTATATTTCAAGTCATGTTTTTAAGTTATATTTTCATGTCATTAGAAATTACTCATAACATAACCATCGCTTTTAAACTCGCATATACGTTCGCAACAACGTAATGGATTAAAAGAAGAGACTTGGCAAAGGCATGACAAAAATGGATATTAAGCCACAAGTTAATCATGGTGGCAAATGAGGCACAAATGTGTTCATTAACTTGCATGTTACATTCTTAAGCCTCAAAAACATGCATAAACCCAAACTTGGCACATAAGCGAATCATGGTGACAAAAGACATGGAATGATGACTAGTAACTCGCATATATCATCATATAAGGGTTATGACTTCATATGCAAGTTGACATAAAGGTTATGAGGGTTCTCATGTTGCATAATGCAACATTTCAACATAAAGGTTGTAGCTTTTAGCCCACAAGATCAAGATAATGACTTCATAAACTTGCATGACATGATAGCATGTATCATACTTAATGATCAAACCCAAACTTGCAACATGAACATTTAACTTCATAGTTAATATCTAAGAGTAGGGAAAGGGCTTACATTGCTATGAAGGCACAAATCGATTTAATTAAAGATTGAGACAAAGCCTATGCATGCCATCATCCAAAAACCCAAAGATGAAAGCTCCAAATCAATAAAAACCCCATCTTGATGAACAAAGATCAAAGCTTTAGCCTTGAAATCAACTTGAGAAGCTCTCATACTAACATAGAGACTCTCTAACACTCACATGATCATGAAACCTCTCATAGAAATGAAGATAGAAACTTTGGGCAAGAGGATGGAGGCTAGGGTTTTGAGTGGAGGCCATGAGAGGAGCAATTTTGGCATAGTTTAGTTGCATGAATGAATAATGAGGATTTTAGGAGAGGGTTAAGGGCTTATTTATAGAGATTAGGATTAGTTAGGACCCTTAGATTAACCCTAGGATCAACCTGAACCATCAGATTTCGAACCAGGCCCAAAAACCTAGCCAAAACAGAAAACAGGTGCACCAGGCAAAACTGCCCGGCCACCATAAGTCGACACCCAAGTCGACAGGGCTGTCGACTTGGGTCATGCCATGTCGACTCCCAAGTCGACAGCCCTGTCGACTTGGGGTGGCTGGCGGGAATTTTCCCGCCTAGCCTTCTAGGCCAAATTTTCGAAATTAGAACTCGTTTTTGAACTTGAATTTTCTGAAAACTTCGTCGGACCATAACTTGGTCATACGGACTCCGATTCTCGAAAACTCAGACTCTATTTCGCGTATTTTTCCGAGACGAACGCAATGGCATAGCCCGTTTTACTTGATTCAGAATTTAAAATTAAATTCTGCCTTGATTCTCGTCTTAACATGTTATCGAAATACTGGTTGTTACAAATAAGCACATTCATAATTTTACGAAACTAGTGGTGTTGCTACTACGAATTTCTTGAAATATAAGACTTTTGATAATTGGACTGATTTGCTCATAAAATGAAAAGAAATTTTGCAATTTTCAAAATAATCAAATAAAATATGGTGTATGGAATAAGCATAATTGTCATGGTTCTAAAACTATATGAACTTGTTGAGATTTATACTTAATTATATGTGTGTTTGGGAAATTTTATGTAAGTGAACTTGATCATATAACTACATTGGTTTATCACATATTAATACGCAGATTGATTTTCCATTTGTAATTGAATTTGGTCATGTACTGTCACTTCAAGTTAATTAACATGTGTTTACAACATATAGATTGCAGTAAGAAATGATGGGTTACTATTTTTTTTATTCGTCAAGTTGTTCAAATATATTGTAGTTTAATATCAAGTTTTAGTACGAGTAGTATCAGTTTCAAGCATATAAAATTTTAGCATCAGCTTGTGCATGATATTCGTATCGGTTTCGAGTACAACAAATTAAGATATTGATTTTTATATGCTTATGATAACAGTTTAGATATAAACAATTACGACATCATATTTTGTTTGTTATTATTATCATTTGTATATGACAATTTTTATTTTCTTTCTAGTTTTGAAGTGATTGAAAATTGCAATGATTTGTATGCTAAGTTATCATATGCAAAATTATGAGCTTAGACGTCAATATGTTATTTAAAATATGTGGCAGTGAAATTAACTGAACATGGATTCGAATTAACAAGCCACTGGATATGAGTTTGCATTTCTTTAGTATAAGTTTGTCATACATGATAGTTGTCCTATGCTAAATTTTGTTATCATTTTATGTGGTTTCCCTCCTTCTCTACTCATATTTTTTCTCATTCTAACATCTTTTTCTTTAGTTCTATACCTCTTAATTTGTTTACAGACTTGAATATTATTTTCATTAACTAAAGTACCATTTTTTCTTATTAACTTCAATAATAGTTTTTGGGTATCAGTTTTACAGGCCGTAGATATCATTTTTTTTCTTATTTCATTAGCATGTTTTAGGTATCGGTTTTACACATTGTAGATACAATTTTTGACTAAAAATAATTCTTGATTTTTTATTCTATAAAGAATGAGTTATAACGGAGTAAATATAAATCATTTGAATTAGTGTTTACTTACTATAATATTCACTAAAGTCGACTAGTATTAATATTACTGAAGTCTGTAGTAATTATTTTTTTATTAGTTTTCCATAACGGATATTAGGTATCAACTTTTATATTTTATAGGTATCACTTTTTTTAAAAAAAATTGTGCTTTTTTGTTTCTATATTGAGTTCATTGAGTATCGCTTTTAGATATCCTATTTTTCTTTTAGTATCAATTTTTTAATATTGTAATATCGAATATTTCTCATGTTTTATCTATTTGATTTTTTTTTATGTTTTTACTTAGAAATATAATAATCATTGCGCTCTTCTTTGCACCATATATATATCATCTAGTTCATTATCGAATCTGTTAACTAGCATTTTGGTCCGATTACCAGAAGTAATCCAAGCCCACACGACTTGCCCATCGCGTGTTCAACGGCCCATAAGTGTTGCCAACATCCTTAAAAATCAAGTTAAGACAGCGTCGCGGCTAGCCAGACTGCTCTCGGATAATACAAGTCACAGATCAAGTGAACACAATCAGGGTTGTGTGATCATATTAAGAAAATCAAGGTTCTAGCACCAGAAGACTCGAGTTAGGCCAATGTCAGAATGTCGCATCCCTCGGATGCGAGATTCGACAGTATTAAAGACCACTCGCCTGGCACGTGCCGATCACCTCCAAAAGCTTGTGAAACACGCGCCAATCGGTTCCAGAATCCATCCTCGGCTCCACCCATGCCTTGCATCCGTGCTTCGCATCCTTGACTCGCATCACCATGCTTCGCCTCGCATCACCATGCTTTGCATCCGTGCCTCACATCACCATGCTTCGCATCCGCGCCTCGCATCACCATGCTTCACATCCGCGCCTCGCATCATCGTGCTTCGCATACGTGTCTCGCATCACCGTTCCTTGCAGCACCGTGCCTTGCATCATTGTGTCTCGCACCACCGTGCCTTACTTCACCCAGCTCCGCATCAGCTGTGTTGACACGCTTTTGGGCAAAGTTATCGCACGCCAGCAACATCGTCAGAAAGCACAAGCAATTCGGTCGAAGTCACATCACAAACATAAAAGTGGTTGGTAACCCCTTTAGGCGACCTCTTTTGGGCCTGAAAACGTCAGTTATGGGCACCGTAGCTCTTGTAGCCCTCTGAGTTAGGTTCAGGTACAACTTTCGTTTGGCCAAACGGCCTTACGGTTTGAAAGTTAAGCCTCTTTCCGCAAACGTGTGTCGATTGCTCAAGATCATCGAGTCAGCTCATCACGGCAAGCCCAGAATTTAGCAGGCAAGCCTCGCCCCATTTTCCTTATCCCGTATCCCCCTGGGAGGATACGAATTTCGTACCCCCAAAGAAATACGAAATTCGTATCCCACATGAAGGATACGAAGCTTGTATCCCGTATCTCCCTAAAGGGATACAAATTTCATACCCGAAGATGGATATGAAATTCGTATCTCTTAAAAAGGATACGAAATTCATATCCCGTATCCCCCTAAAGGGATACGAATTTCGTACCCTCAGAGGGATACAAAATTCATATCCCATAACCCCCTGAAGGGTTACAAATTCCGTAGCCTCCAAAGGGATACGAAATTCATATCCCTCATGAAGAATAAAAATTTCATGTCCCCTAGGGTTGTATCGCTCGGGGGGGAACCGAAATTTTCCTGAGCCTCGCAAAAAGACCTGAAATCCTCATGTGTGGGCCCCATATCTCACCTACTCCCATCTAACCCTTCCACTATAAATACCCCTTCACTTCCAATATAAAATGGGTTGGTTCTAGCACTCTTCCAAGGTTTAATGGCTTCCTATGAAGAAGATATTATTCCCCAAAGCATCCTAAACACCTTCATCATACAAGGAAGAAGACACATATGCTTGGAACCATAAGCGTACTCTTGAAAGTTTAACCATAATTTGGACAGTGACCACCTTTGGACTTCTTGATGCTCGAAAGCACCATTGGTGGCTTCCATATTCTCCATCACGGCCAATGGACATGGCATGGACCACTAAAACATTGCATACACGTTGTCCATCCACTTTCGGACATCTACAAGGACCTTTACACTACCTTTGGATATTTCCGAATCTTCCATATATTATTGACTAATTCAACTTCTTTCCCACTCAATGAAGAAGAAGAAGGCCTCGGAGCCTTCCAACTCCGCTCCTCCCTTCGTATCCCTCGAGATACGAAATTTCATATCCCTCGGAATATGGAATTTTGTATCCCATTAAGGGATACGAAATTCTTATCCCTTAAAGGGATATGAAATGTCATGTTTGGAAACCACTCCGACCTCCCTCTCGATCCCGACTCCATCATCTTCTCGGATCCCTCGACTCCGACCATCTCCTTGGATCCCGAGTCCGCTCATCGTCTTAGATCTTTGGTACCCAACCTTCCTCTCGGATCCCGACTCAGACCTACTCTCGGATCCTTCGACTCTGCTTTTATTCCGGATCCCTTGACTCCAACCATCCTTTCAAATCCCAACTCCGATCATCCTCTTGGATCCCTCGACTCCGACCTCTTCTACGATACCCCGAGTCCGCTCGTCCTCTCAGAACCTTCTAGCTTCGACTTCTTCTCGGGTCCCCACTTCGACCTTCCTTTCTGAACCTCCCGACTCTGCCACATCATCGACAACTCCCAACACTCTCCGAACCTCGGAACCTCCCAACTTTTCCACATCATCGGCAACTCCTGACGCCCACTGGATCTCGGCAACTTCCCAACTCACTCTGGACCTTGGGAACTCCTCAAATGCTCCCAATCAACAAGGAAGCTCGACAAAAAGGACTAGTAGGACATCATTAATCATTGTATTCGTTTGTAATGATATCTCCTATTGTACTTTAGCAATAGTGAAATAAAATCAACAAAGCCTTCAAAGTGGACGTAGGTTCAATTTGAACCGAACTACTATAAATTACTTTGTCCTTTACTTTTTCGCACATTATTACCGTATCTCGCACACCTTTCCGCTTTAGACAAATAGTTTTAATTATTGGAACTCTTGGATGTTGACAACAATTTTAGACGTCAACAAAATTTATCATGACTGTTATTATCAAGTCAATCATCTTCAATCAAAAAAACAAAACTTTGCATTAGTATGGAAAATGATAGTCGAAATAGGAAAATTAAAAGAAAGCTCTGATGAGTGAGTCAAACATGAAGTTGATAGTGCGAGATGTATGAAATAAGAAGATAAAGGCGTAGCAGATATTAGGAGATGAAGAAGTATGACAACGATTGAGGAGCATAGATTGATTTGAGCAAGATTAAAAAAGCCAAAAAATCAAAAGATGTGAAGTTTGTATGAGCGTTAGGCTTTGGGCTTGTCTTTAAGATGAAAAAAACAAGGTTGTCCTTTACTTAATATTTTAAGGTAATTTGCCCAATGAAATATTTATCCCTTTTTAAATCAAATTATTTATAAATCACATTTTCCACTAATGACGTGGTTCTAGTTTGAATTACCTGACTTTTAAAAAATAACCATAGGTTATTTTTATTCCATCATTGACAACTGTGGGAAATGTATTATGTTCACTGTAGTAAAAAATAGTTATATATATAATTCCATTTGATTAAGTTAAAATTTCTTCTTTTAAAATAACAAAAAAGATATTACAATCATATTACTGGTACTCTTTTTTTACTTATATTTTTTTTCATGCAAATTATTTTTCATTTTAGTTGTGTGACTTGATTTTCTTCTAATGAAAATGGAAAATATATCTGGTGATCTACATTAGTAAGCATTCAAATCTTGGGAACTTGTATTCTATTAATATCAACTAATTAGTTTAGGATTCTACTTCAGGTTTCTACCCATGGGTAAATATGATAAATGGTCGGCCCTGGAGGACATGGATGTTTAATGAACCTAATGTTAATTGATCCTTGATGTACCTAAGCGTATTTAATTATACATAAAGTTAACTAATGAAATTTTGGACTGATTATATTTGCATATGGTTATTTTAGTTTGGAAGGTCAATAATTGATAATTTATAATAACCCACAAATATGAACGATCTTAAAATGAGTATATTTGAATTTAAGTTATATTTATTTTTGAATCTAAAATAATGAATTGGTAATGTCGAATATCTTGTTTGACCAAATTTATCGAATACGAAAACTTCTGGAAAAAATATTTTTATCAAAATTTACTAAAATATGAATTTAATCTTAAATTTTGAAATTTTTTATGGTTCTAGATATAATTCTAACATAGTCACAGCTTTTCATTTCATCAAAATCGAAGTATTGTTGCTTCGAATTTGCAATTTACATTTGTGGAGATGCACAAAAATGATGTCATTTGTACGTGATTACTTGTGTTGCTTCCCTATGTCCTTTTCTTAATTATTCCATCGATTCTTGGAAATGTTTTGACCACTACCACATCATGCCTCATCATAAAGTTTACATTTAAATTTCAAAGTATTTTGAAGAAATAAATAGACGTATTTCTTTCTTAGGTTTCTCATTTCCTTTTACTGAAGTATTTATTTGCCATTCCCTTTCCTTGTTTTTAAAAATATCTTCTCTATAAATCTAAGAACTCTCACTTCTCTATAAATTTAAACTTGTAAGTAAATTATATTTTTATTTTTTTATTCCTATTTTTCCTTTCCCTTGTTTTCTTTTGCCTACCTAAATCTCTAAATATTTTCTCTTCCCTCACATCTACCTTAACCGCCACCACCTGGGTCCTACCAATGCCATCAACTCCAACCATCTCAGATAGTCTCCTACGTTTTTCCTTAGCTAGGTTTCCAACCTAAAGACAAAACCTAAATTTGTGAAGAAGCACCAACCCTAATTCATCTAAACCTTATGCTAGCTGACCACACCCGCCACCTCTGACCACCCAAATCCGACCTGCACTACCTGACCTATGCTAAGACCACCAGCCTAACCCAAACTTAAACTCTACAAAACCCTATCCCTAATTTCCTTTTTTCTATTTTCTATATTTTTCTAGATTTTTTTATCCTTTTTTTCGCTGCAACAACTTCCGCATAGAAATCTCGAACTTGCTTTTTCTTTTTAAATTCAATGAAATCGAGTTAGCTACAATTTTCACATTTACAAATTTCTCAAATTTTTTGTTTTATTGTATCAAAATTTTGAATATTATCTGACCTAGATTTTCTAATCTAAAAGTATCCATTATTATTTCATTGTTATCTCCTTCAGTACTAATCGAAATCCAGTTTTTCTTTTTAACTTGTAAAGAAAAGAATTAGGGATTATTTTCCCATTGATCACCTTTTCAAATTTGATGGTTAATAGGTTCAAAAATCAGTTTTAAGATGACTATTTTTTTGTTTGTGAATTCTATGAAATCAAAACTGTTAGAGAATGGAATGTTGATGATGTTTGACAACAACCTTGTTTCAATCATTATCATTATTGATTATAAAATATATACCAACACTTTTATCCAGAATATATATGTATGTATGTATGTATGCAAATAACCAAAAAAGAAGGCTCATTAATGGTGACGGGAGAATTTTTCTCTCCTGTTTCCGCTATGTGTGAGTCTTCTTATATTCTCTAATTTCTCCTACTTCTTTCCATTTCGATTTCTTTCTGTTAATCTTCAACGCGATTATGGTTCGTAATCCGTTGATAAGACTTTTGTTTTACTCCATTTTAATTTTGTTTTTGAAGTCAGATCTATTTTATTTCATCACTCGTGGATGGCCAAACTTCTCAGATCAGCTCTAACCCTGACGCATCTATGCTTAAAAGCAGATCCACAACCAATACGAATATGTATGAAAGCCGGGGCATAATACTTCGGGGGAATTAGAATCTGGCATATCCAACGCATGTGTTGACTCACTTCCGATTCTTCAAAATCGTTTCTCCAGTTTTCACCATTTTCGTGTTCTGGTATGTGCATGGTTTCTGATAATTAGAACAACTGTGTAAGGTCGATATTAGGGTTTCGTCTGATTTTGGTTTGCTTGGTTTTCAATATTTTCATGGCTTTTGTAATGTTTGTGGTCCTGATTTTTAAAAAGATAGCGTATAAATTGGGGTTTTATGATAGGGTTTAGATGATTGTAGTTTGTAGTTACCAGTTGAAGATATTTTATTATGCATCGGAAAGGGGAAAGAGATTATGGGTTCAATATTAATTCACTACAGTTTATTTTCTGTAGATCGATAACAGATATGAACTTGTTGGTTTTGTGAAGTAGTTTGCATCTTCATAAATTTTTGCTCGAAAATGTTTTTATCATCAACTATGCTATTTGAGGAGAAAATGACCTCTTCGTTATTTCTCACCCCATTTGGGTTTTAGTTTCGATACTGTATCCCAATTATGATGTGTTCATCCAGAAATTAGGAATGCATATAATATGTCATTGTTTCTGGATCTAACACTTTTTGAATCAACTGGGAACGGCTCCTATTTTGTTTAAGAAATTGCACTTGAATTTTATGTAGTCGATTCTAGTACTATGATAGATTCATAGTTGATTGGGAATCATCAACCACATTTAGTGTCTGGAATTGTATTTTTGGGATCCACAGATGCAGTTACATTTATTTAAGGGCTGATGGAATGAATTTTGGGGATAATTTTTGAAACGTACAGTGTAACGGGTTAGCGTGGTATGTTCTATAATGTTCATGGATGTCAATTTCATCAATTCTAGTCAGTATTTAGCCTTTTGATCAACTCATGCGAACCAGTTTATTATATTGGAAAATTGTGCTTGGATATTGGCTAAATCATATCTAGTTGAATGCATGAGAAGTTGGGTTTATATGAAGACATAGCTATTTTAGTATTGATCCTTCATTTTCATATACAAGAGAATAATGAGGGGGTAGTGGGTTTCCTGTTAGTCACCTGAATGTTGGGGTTTTCTCCATGAGCAATTGATGTGTTCATTGATCAATTGTCTTCAAGTTGAAATATTCTACATATTGAGCCATCGTTTTGACGTACAGTGCATAATTTCATGGTGATATAGGAGATATAAGTTGATGGGTCTTTTTATATGGTTTCTGTAAGTATGTTTATATGACAGTTATGTTGCCAATGATCATGGGATTTTGATTAGGGAGTTCATGCTGAAATCTAGCTCTTGTTATTGGGAAGTTAATGAAGAGTCTGCTACATTTTAGAAGTAAACATGTGTAGGGTTTTTTGGAAATGACTGAACAAAGGCATTCTATTCATGGAGATGTTAATTCCTTTATTTTATGCAATATGAGACATGGAGCAGCGTGAGTGTTGAATGGAGCATTGGGCTCAGGTGCAACGAGTTATAAGTGTGGTTTTCCTCATCATAGGTTGGTTTTATATTAGTTAGAATTTTTTTACTTGTATTTTCATGTTTTTTTTTTGCTTTATTTTAATTGTAAAGGTTAGTATGCTAACCTATCTTTTGTACTGCCTTTTCTCGGTTAATAAAGTGAACCAATTTTCAATATATACACACACACACACACACACACACACACACACATATATATATATATGTAGGATTTATATGCAGGTAATATATATTGAAGACTATAAAGTTAAGAGATTCAATATTTTAAAGAAGAAGACTCATGAGTATCAATATATTAAGAATTTAAGAATCCAGGACTATCAGAGTAATAGAGTCTGGATATTATGTAAAACTCTGAATAGTGCTCAAACTCTATTTTCAAATTATCTCTTTTCAAATTGATTTCAAACTCCTCTCAAAAAGATTTTAACCATCCAAGGATTTCAAATTTTTGATTCCAAATATATATTTCCTAATTTATAAGTTTCTTATTTCTATAGTTATATATATATATATATATATATATGTGTGTGTGTGTGTGTGCGTGTGTGCGTGTGTGTGCGTGTGTGTGTTTATAATTATATTATATAGTTTATATATATATATATATAGTTTTTAATCATATGTTTAAATAACATTTTATTATGTTTTTATACTTGAAAATTAATATTTTGATAACTAGTTTTATTTCAGGAATTTCCAAAATACATATACTAGTTTAAATACTTTAAAAATGATTTAAATTTGAAAATATAAGGATATGTCGACTTACACACATATACATGTTGACATATAACAGTAACATTTTATTTAAATTTAAAAGTTGTGTCTTTTAATTTTAAAACGTTTTAGAAATGGTTGCACCCTTTGGAAAACTTTAAAAGGCCTTAAAATCAATTTTTTTTTCATAACTTATCATTATCTTCTTCCTCCCTTAACATACCAGCGTTATTACTCTTAAAATTTCAAGTGTATAGACTTATACTCTACTGATTTCATGAAAAATTATATCAGTCTTCTTTATTTTCATTCTCTATCAAATACTCTTTGTTTGAAAGTGATACTCAAGAGCTTTCCAACGAATATCAGGGATATGAAATCTTATGATTGGATTTCGAATTATGTCTAAATCAAATTTGGAAAGGTTGTTGTAAGTGCAGTACACTGGCCGTTTATGGAAATCATCTGAAAGGGCCTTAATAAAATAATTAAAAGTATTAATAATTTATGTAAAATCATAATAAATGATTTGGAAAGAATTGGGATGAAAAATTCCATATTTGAAAAGATAAAAATATATTTTTATCGAAATGAACTAGTTATTAACTAGAATTATAATCCAATTATTTTTAAATAAATAAATTGGATTGAGAATGGATTTTAATATAACTAGAATTTCCAATATATGAATTTTCGAGTTTCGAGTTTTGAAAGTGGGATATCTATATATTTCCAATTGATGCATCATCAGCAGCTATATCGACTTATTAATTGCTGGTTGTGATGTTTGATTATTAGTTAAACTAATAAAAATATTGGAATGATAATTAATTTAACGAATACGACAATGGAAGGTAAATTTAGCCAAATCGAATCAAATATTGAACTGAAGTGAAATTTGATTAGAATTGCATAGATGTACATGTATATATAATGAACAGGTCATAGCATGGAAGCTAAGAAGAGGAGTAAAATTGTATGCCCGACAAATAGGTACATGTTTACTAATTTATTGGATTTTGATGAATTTATGAGCCGACTGGCTAGCCGCTTGGCTTTTTCTTTTGGATTGGTGAGGGTCCTGTGAGGCTAGTTGAGGTTTCAAAGGTCTCCCTGTACAAAGGAGGTTATAGCGAAATTTTTCGAAAATTTAGGATGTTAGCCAAATTTTTGAGAAATTAGAAAATTCTTAGAAACTAAAAAGTTGAAGAATGAAAGTTGAGTTGGTTAGTTAAACAACTTCCAGCTCCGTTCCTTTTCGAGGACGAAAAGATTTTAAGTGGGGGAGATTGTAATAACCCAGATTTTCAGAGCCAATATAAAATTTTTATTTTAGCTAATTTAATGGATTTTGAATATTTAAAATGACTTATTTTAAATAATAACGACTAAAAATTTATTTAAAACGAAGTTAGAATGTACAATTTTATTTTAATTATAAAACGAGCCTGAAATGGCGCGTCAGTTTGAAAATTTGATTTCAAATTTCAATTGAATGTACATGATTCAAAATAAATCGGATTTCAGTAAAACCAGAAATATTTGAATCTGTTTAATTATGTCTTTCTAACGAATGTGAAAAATCCAGATTTTATAACGAAAATTGAAAGTTATGTCTAGTTTAAAATTTAAAATTTAAAATAGTAGCTATGTGATAGATATATATATTATATAATATATAGCCCTTAAAATAGCCATTTTGCAAACGACCTCCGTTGTTGATGAAACCACTTTTGTTGGATCTGGAATGTTAAGTTACTGTTAGATTCTAATTTTCATAATTTTTGGAATTAATATGTGAGCGTGGCCAAGGAAAACGTGTTTGGTCAATTTAGTTTGAATTTAATCGACTAGAAAATGACCATTTTTCAAACGGTCTCCAAATTCGATGAAATTAGTTTTGTTAGGACCGTATCATCAAAACATAGCTAGATTTATTTTTCTGGGATTTTTGGAGTCAGTATGTGGCCCTGTTAAATTAAAATGTGCATTCAAATTAAATGTATAATGATTTATATTTTAATTTTGATGAAAACTGATCGAAACAGTCAAATTGGCTTATGAAACATATCTCATTGTGTTCAGGATATGGGTATTTAGCTAGGGGCGATAGTCGTTGGGTTCGATTTGGAGTTCGGGCGAAAAATAGTCAATTAGATAATTAAATTATTAATAATATATATATATATATCCAAGTCAAATAATGTCAAACCCCTCATTTTTGTCACCCGCGGTCAACACGTTCAGCGCCCCCTTCTTTGCGATCGACGATAAAAAATCTCCCCCCTTTTCTCCTCCAAAATCCACGCAATCCGTTCATAAAATTTGAAATTCCAATTACCAAATTAAAGAGAGTAAGGAGATTTATATAATCAATGGTTATGATTTTGATTAAGTTCCTAAATCAAATGAAATTGGGGCTCGAAGTCGTAGGGGATGGCGGCCGATTTCTTGGTCTAGGTGGCAGCGAGTTGAACGAGAAAGAGGGCGGAGGGAGAGCGGTTGGAAGCGGGGTACGTGGGGCCATCTGATCGATGGCTAGACGAGTGTATGGGCGGAGGTTTTGAGCCCTAGGGCGGTGATGATGGGTTGAAAGAGAGGCTGTAGCCTGGAGATGGAAATTAACAGAGTACGATGGTGATAATATTATAAAGGTAATCTTTTTATTTGTTTTATTTTAAACAGCATAGTTATTTTCAGAAATTTTGAAAAATAAAAATACCATTGTTTTGAAAAATTAAAATACCATTGTTTTAAAAACAAAAATACCATTGTTTTAAAAATAAAAATAGGAGTGCTTTTAAAATATAAACATATTATAAAAATGTGATTTATATATATATATACCGATAAAAATATGATTTTTATAAAAATACCAAGGAATAAAAATATGATTTTTATTTATATAACTTTGTTTTAAAAAATATATAAATTATTGCTTTAAAAATTATATTTTTCTATAAAGAGCATTGTTTTAAAAATATGATTTTTACATATACGGTTTTGAAATAAAAATGTGATTTTTATATATATAGTAGCAATATAAAAATACGATATATATATATTGTAGCAATATCGATTTTTATATATATAATAGCATTGTAAAAATATGATTTTTAATGTTTACATAACATTGTAAAAATACGATTTTTAATGTAAACATAACATTGTAAAAATATGAAAACTTTATATGTAATATAGCAATATTAAAAATGTGATTTTTAATATAAACCATGTAAAACAGATTGCGATGGAACTGGTTGGAAACAAATCCAAATCCAAATTGTTCAATTAATGACTAACAGAGTGGAAATGTAACGACCTAGATTTTTCGGCCATTTGATTCGAATATTTAAATTTATTTTAAATATTTTAATTTAACTATTTATGAGATTCAATATCAAAATAGTTAATTAAACGACAACTGAGCGTTTATATTTATATTTTAATTATAAAACGAACTTAAAACTACGTGGTAGTTCGAAAAATTGAATTTCAACTTCAATTGACTATACTGAATCCGTGTTAAGTCAGATTTCGGTGAAACAAGAAGCGTCTGAATCTAGTTGATAATATTTTTCTGATGGAAGAGAAAAATCGAATTTTCGTATTATAGATTTTATTTTACATTCAAATCAAGTTCTGAAATAGTCGTCGTGGAATCGTTTATACGCCATAACGGTTTATTTAATATAATTAAATATTGACTTCGAATTTGAACAAGTTCTTTGAGGCGTAGTTATAATTTAATTTTTAGAATTTTACTATATTTTTTAATTTGGAAAATACGCCGCTTTTTATTTGGAATATTTCGCACCCTATATCAACATTTTGGGGTTTCACAATATAAGTTAACCTACCGATATTTTTATATTTTTGGAGTCGTGTGGTATTGCTCGACACACCGATATTTTTATTTCTGTCTATAGTGGCATGGACATGAACGGAATTCTTTGTAATGCGATATGCTACAACTCTAACCATTAAAAACAACAGTGCGATAATTAAATCCGTTGGTGTTAGGAAACTTCAAGTATATTATATAATATGTTTTTCTATGGTTGTCTAAATGTGGGAACAAGGTTATCCATATATATACCACACATGCCGAAGGGTATCATGTTTTCAGCAGCCAAATTGTCCAACGCAGTTATGTTACTTTTTCTTCATAACTATAACGTATTTTCCAATCCAAGCCTACCTAGCTTTCTAGCTTAATGCAGTGCATGCTATACGTCTAGCTTAGCTTAATGCAGTCCATACTTTGAAAGTGACCAAACCAAAAAGAATAACCATATCTTAATCTACCAGTACACAGACCATCACTGTCTCCATATCTCTGTAAATTGCACATGCCTCACCCATTTCCATGTTCTGCCGATATCATAAAATAACAAAATAAATAAATAAAATCTATACAATATTTAGCGTCTATTATCCGTAGATTAAGCACATGCATGACAAATCCCCCTACAGCTATTGAAAGAGGAGAACGACTACCCTGTAAACTATGCCATGCCTACAAACCATTGCCTTGCGTCCCAAACAATCGTCGTGCCAACCAAACTTCTTTTCGTGGCAACCAAGTCTTCGAGAAATATAAAATTTTAAGCCGTGGCCACCACGTAAAACTTCCATATAAATACACCCCATTGCCTTAATTTACCCCCACAAAGCAAAACATCTGCATCTTCCTACATTTCTCTGTTTCCTTCTCAAATCAAAATAGCCGAAGCTTCTGAAAGGTTTACCAAACTCTGAACTAAATGCTCCATCTTCTCTTCAAAACTAATTCCAGAAAATTTAAACAAAGGAAAACTGCATGGCATAGAAGTTGTTCCTCAGTACTGCGTTAACTGGAAGGCGAAGTGGGGACTGGTGCTTAAAAACTTCCGATGTGATTGTGGCGAAGCCGTCAAGTCGAGATCTGATAATGAATGGGGCATTGTGTCAAGTAGACTGAAGTGGGAGTCGGGGTTTCATTTCATTCAAGAATGGGAGAGGACGGATGTTAGAGGGACAGGTGAGTAGGTGATGTGGTGTTTGTAGGAGAAGCTTGGTGAAGTGGTGCTGTTCGAAATGGGTAGAGAGTAGAGACTGATGAACTGTTGGGTTTGGGAAAAGTGCGGAATGGGTTTACTGCTTTAGACAGATTGTAGTTTCAACATGGTGGGAGAACAGGGCGGAGTATGGTGTTGGAGCACGTTATTTTGAGAAGGAAATACTGGTGAAGTTTTGAATAGGGAATGATGTTAGGGACCACGGTGCAGCATGTTTCTTCCTGGAGTTGGCGTATTCAATATTCGGGATGGAAGGTTTGCGAGTAATACTGGTAAAGTTCTGAGCAGCTTTTAGCATGAAGGAAAGGGGGATCCCGGCGGAGTCGATGGCATGGCGGCTCTGGCAAGGGAGGCGGAGCGGGGCTGAGTGGGGATAAGTGCGGATCCTGTATCCTGAGGGAAGAAGGCCACGGGTTGGAGGATTTCGAATGGTTGAAAATGCGTAGACACACAATAAAGGGGGCTGCTGACGTGTTAAATACCTTAGGTAAGTATTAATAAGTTAATTAATTATTTAGATAAGGTTAAAACCATTTTTTTATTAAGTTATGAGATATACCGAGTTAACTTAATATATATAACCACTTGGAAACGACTTCATGAATTTGAAGGCGTCAAACTGCGTGAGGAACTGTTTTAAGAGCTGACATGGGCATTATTAAGGAATTAAGGTATAATAATGTTAATTAATTTATATAATTCCTTTATAATTTAATCGTTACCTTGTAATATCGATAATTCGTTCATACTTTAACGAAATTCAATGAAACCAGATTCGTTCGGATTAGGACGACGAGGGCTACACGTACAAACTTGTTTGATCAAAAACAGAAGCAATTAGAATCTCGTGTAATTTTAAACGCTGTTTAAAATCATACGAACCGACGTTGAGATCATCAACTGAAAATAAACAAGTGAGTTAATTCTCACACATTTCTAAAATACTTGGATGTGTTAAATTCATATAAATTTAAATTGGTTGATTGGATGCCGTGGATGCCAATGGTTGATTTAATGGTTGACGTTAATTATATTATCGTCGTTTAAAATATTTCTGTGTACTGATATGAAATATTATAATGGTTTGTGTTGCAGGGAAGAATAGGTAGGAGGAATCAAACCGGTTCCTCAAATATTTAATATGCTGTTATTTCATATTTTATGAACTTTTTAAATCCTCGTTGACATTTAAACCTTGTTGGTTGTTGATTGTGGTTGAGCTTTAGATTAATATATAGTATTGATTATGAAAGAAACGACAGATGGCCCTTAAATACACCATTTTATAAAGTTCGATTCACCGTCAGATGAATCGCTAGAAAAGAACTTATGAAATTATTTTATAACCAATATAGATTTTTAAAATATATTATTTTAAATAAAGTTCTAATAAGGAAAATAAACCAACTACATAAATACGTTGATTGGTTTAACCAAATCGACCGTGCGCGAAGCACGTGTTTATTAAGTGACTATTAAAAACGATTTTACTTAGCTAATTCAAGTGGCCAGATTTGACGAACAATTAGAACGGGTTTACATTGATATTGATTTAAATAAAATCAAAGTGAATAGAATTATTTAGATCTATTTATTTTTAAATGGCAAGATTTAGAATGATTGACTAACTAGTTAGTCGTGTTTAGAGTTGAACAGCTAACGGCGTTAACTGAAATTGTATTTTAATTAGTTCGCTAATTTAAGGAGGATCATTAATGGTAAATCAAACCCATGTTTATTTTGATAAGAAGGGTAAAGGATGATTATTATTTATTTAATAATAATCAAATGGGATTATCTAAATTAATTAGTTTGGTGATTAACTTAAATGGGAAGATAAATTAAGATTTGATTAATAAGTTAATCATGTTAGAGTTGACTAAATCAACTGGTTAACTAAAATGGATTTATTAAATTAATTTATATTTATTTGATGGAAATGATGATTGGTTAAGTAAAACATAATTTAAAATGTGAAATTTGATTACCATTTAACAATAATCAAATTGGAAATTTTGGGACTTCAAAGGGAAAATGGGATTTTGGGAAAAGATAAGACTCATTAATATTTTAAATAAATGATATTAATGAAAATAGAAGTTAAGTTTAAATCGTGGCTTAAAGAGAAATCCTTATTTGAAATCCTAATTAATCAGATTTATGAAATCCTAGATTTCGACGGAGTATGAAACACAAGGAGTAATGAATATATTAGAAATGGCATTTGAGCCAGAGTATGAATTTAAAGTATTGGAGTTAACTGGAAATCAGATGAGATGAGTGATTTCTAAATGTTGATCTGATGTTGGTTTCGACCTTCGGGGTCAATATTTAGAGAATTATTTTCTGACGATTAAGCACTAGTGTAGATATGAAAAGGGAAGTAAAAAGGTAAACCTAAGTTGAATTAGAGTAGTTAAACGAGATCAGTTATAAAGATGCAATATAGATTATTTCAAAGAAAAGATAATATTTCATCAATAGGGAATTAAAATGAGATTTGTTGTGATAAGAATTGGTTTTTGTATTACAACTGATATCTATCTTACGATAAGAACGTTGTTGGTCAAGGTCTGAGAGGTAAATTAAATACCCCAACTTGAACAACTTCAGGATTATCAAAGGATGGTGTTAGTCGTAATGGTGGATGGTGTTAGAATAAAATATTTTGGGGAAAAATAAAAGTGTAACATTACTTGAAGGATTTAGAAATATATATATATATATATATATATATGATTAGATTCCGAGATAAAAAGGGGTTAGAGAAATTTGAAATGTTTTTCCACAATAAAAGAAATATAAAAAGGAGATTGGTGAAAATATAACGATATTTTCAAAAGATGTGGAATGAGATTTAATGGGGTTTATTCGAAAAGAATGAGATGGGGATTTTGGTGTTCAAAGAACGAAGCCAAATAAGATGCTGTTATGATAAGCCGAATCGATAAGATAATAAGATGTTATAACAATGTTTTGAAATGTTAGTTGAAAGTTAAATTATATATGATTTTAAGATATTTTCTAGGTATATAGGTAAGGGATTTGAGAATATAACATCTTTAACTCAATATATTATAAGGGCCAAGTGATGCTGTGAAATAAACACAATTGATCTGTTTTATTTTTATGGTTGTTTATTTTGATAGTTAAATAACCGACTATCAAAATCTGACCCAACGCTATTGGTACGGAAAGACCAAGATCGAATTTATATTCGAAAACCATTCCGACCAAAAAATACGAATACGTCGAAGATGCTAATCGAGATGGAGCAATTGAAGACTGTAAGTCTCCATGAGCAGAAGAACTATTGTTAAATACCTCTGGCTGATCCCCAGAGTTAACGATGATTCTGTCGTGATTGGAATCTGCGGATTGCAAGGTCTTCTCGCTACTTATCTATAGGGTGATTCCTTGGATGTGGTAGGATGGTGCCTTCGGTTCATCCTGTTCCTGGATGACGATGTGAATGGTGGCCATGTGTTTTCAAAAGTCGTTTATAACCTCAAGCCTCACCAAACGGGGAAATGACAAAAATCGGGCAGGCAGCATGGCTATGTGGGTCGCACCCATTAGGGTGTATTGTCACCATCTAGAGAATATTCATATTTGTTACTTCTTTCATTTCTGTATCTCCCGGGAATTACGGTGGTCGCGCGACAAAAAGCCGTAAGGTGACAATATACTCGATACACTCAAGAGAAATGAGTGGTCGGTCATGTGTGGGCCGGGTTGCAAGACGTTCTTGTTGAACCCAGTGTATTCGTCTCTAGAGATACACTATCGGCAGGTGGTCCCATACCTTGTCATAGTTGGAAATCCAATCTCCAATAAGCGCCCGCGGTTTTGATTGTATACTATGTATGTGGAGCGTGAGATGCAAGCGTTCTGATAGATTTTATCTACTTGTATTTATACACTATGATAATATCAGAAGAAGATATTGATTTCAAAACGATTTGGGTTATAGTAAGGTAAAAACCGTCCGTGTTTATGTGTGGGCTGGTCTTACTATTATCCTTTGTTTCAAAAGGGATTTCAAAGTTAAACAAGTTGGTTGCTATATGAATTTATCACTAATAGTATTTTAGACTAATCCGGGGTAATTTTGTTTTAAATCAAATGTGCTCGGGTCAGACCAAGCATATTACAGGTCAGGTTTCCACTTGAAGCTTCAGAAGAGAAGTTGAAGTCGAGACTTATTCCATATATATACTGGTACTAGTTTACTTCCGCTATGTGTTGTATTGATTTGAATGTATACTCTGATATTGTAATATACAGTTCTTTTATAAAGTATTATTGATTATTATATTTTGTCCATATCGCTGTGAGGTTCTGATCTTCCTATTCTTCTATTCTAATATTTCTTTCTCTTCTCACCCTCTAACTTCTTTCTATTAGCTTTCTGGGTTTTCAGTACTTGAGTTTGGACACGGGATGTGTTATTGTCTGGATTCGAGTGTCGAAAATTTCGGGTCACTGCAGTTGGTATTAGAGCAATGGTTTAGGAATAACCTTGGCTCTATGGTGTAACTCGATAGATATTGGGCTAGTAATACCCTAGATCGAGTTGAGTGTACATATATGAGAGTGCGTATTTGAAATTTGAATATAAAATTATTCTTATATTGTTTTGACCCAATATATTTTATAGAAAGGTAAAATTTATTATTTTATCGAATTATTATTTGATGAAATAGGATCACTTCAAATATGAAATGAGAATTAAATTCAATTATATGCATGAATCTTATGAGTTGAAATTTGGATTTGAATTGGATTTTTATACCAATTAATGAGTTGGGTTTGTTGAAATGCGATTCAGTGGTAATAAATTTGAATGGATTAAAAAAAACTAGAAGGAAATTTAAATTTATAGAATTGGTGGATAAAACTTGAGTTGGAATTAAATATTTAACTAAAGATAAGTTAAATAAAAATAAAAAACAAAGAAAAATGAAATGATTTGATTAAGTGATTATTGCTTGCTTGGCTGGATTGGATTAAATTGAAACCATTAGCAATTAATTGAGAAGTTGAATGGATTGAAAAGAAAGGAATTCCAGCATAACGACTTTTGGATGGGATTATATGATATAACCTGGTATCAGTTTTGAATTGGAAGTTAAGTAAAGGCCAGACTACCAAAAGGCTATGATAATTGACTTGATCACGGAGATTGAAGAACAGATTGGGAAATGAAGAGCTGTTGATCGATTTCCTTCGAAACTGGGATGAAGTTGCCCGACAAAAAACAGGTAAACCTTAATATTATTGATTGGGTGTTTGAATTTATACCCGAGATGGTTAGCGGCTTGGTTTTATTTTATTTGGATCAATATGAGAGCCCCAAAGTGGCGTTTGTAGTTGCTTCGATCGAACGAGAAGAGGAGGTGCTGCCGAATTTTTCGAAATTTTTATAACTCGGTAATATTTTTTTGATAATATTTTGAATTAATTATTTTGAAAATAATTGCGGTTGGAGCATTCTTTTTACCTAGCAATTTCGAGGACGAAATTTATTTAAGGGGGGAAGAATGTAACGACCTGGATTTTTCGGCCATTTGATTCGAATATTTAAATTTATTTTAAATATTTTAATTGAACTATTTATGAGATTCAATATCAAAATAGTTAATTAAACGACAACTGAGCGTTTATATTTATATTTTAATTATAAAACGAACTTAAAACTGCATGGTAGTTCGAAAAATTGAATTTCAACTTCAATTGACTATACTGAATTCGTGTTAAGTCAGATTTTGGTGAAACAAGAAGCGTCTGAATCTAGTTGATAATATTTTTCTAATGGAAGAGAAAAATCGAATTTTCGTATTATAGATTTTATTTTACATTCAAATCAAGTTCTAAAATAGTCATCGTGGAATCGTTTATATGCTGTAACGATTTATTTAATATAATTAAATATTGACTTCGAATTTGAACAAGTTCTTTGAGGCGTAGTTATAATTTAATTTTTAGAATTTTACTGTATTTTTTAATCTGGAAAATATGCCGCTTTTTATTTGGAATATTTCGCACCCTATATCAACATTTTGGGGTTTCACAATATAAGTTAACCTACCAATATTTTTATATTTTGGAGTCGTGTGGTATTGCTCGACACACCAGTATTTTTATTTCTGTCTGTAGTGGCATGAACATGAACGGAATTCTTCGTAATGCGATACGCTACAACTCTAACCATTAAAAACAACATTGCGATAATTAAATCCGTTGGTGTTAGGAAACTTCAAGTATATTATATAATATGTTTTTCTATGGTTGTCTAAATGTGGGAACAAGGTTATCCATATATATACCACACATGCCAAAGGGTATCATGTTTTCAGCAGCCAAATTGTCCGATGCAGTTATGTTACTTTTTCTTCATACCTATAACGTATTTTCCAATCCAAGCCTACCTAGCTTTCTAGCTTAATGCAGTGCATGCTGCACATCTAGCTTAGCTTAATGCAGTCCATACTTTAAAAGTGACCAAACCAAAAAGAATAAACATACCTTAATCTACCAGTACACAGACCACCACTGTCTCCATATCTCTGTAAATTGCACATGCCTCACCCTTTTCCATGTTCTGCCGATATCATAAAATAAAAAAATAAAAAAAATAAAATTTATACAATATCTAGCGTCTATTATCCGTAGATTAAGCACATGCATGTCAAATCCCCCTACAGCTATTGAAAGATGAGAACGGCTACCCTGTAAACTATGCCATGCCTACAAACCATTGCCTTGTGTCCCAAACAATTGTCGTGCCAACCAAACTTCTTTCCGTGGCAACCAAGTCTTCGAGAAATATAAAATTTTAAGCCGTGGCCACCACGTAAAACTTCCATATAAATACACCCCATTGCCTTCATTTACCCCTATAAAGCAAAACATCTGCATCTTCCAACATTTCTTTGTTGTTTCCTTCTCAAATCAAAATAGCCGAAGCTTCTGAAAAGTTTACCAAACTCTGAATAAAATGCTCCATCTCCTCTTCAAAACTAATTCCAGAAAATTCAAACAAAGGAAAACTGCATGGCATAGAACTCGTTCCTCAGTACTGCGTTAACTGGAAGGCGAAGTGGGGACTGGTGCTTAAAAACTTCCGATGTGATTGCGGCGAAGCCGTCAAGTCGATATCTAATGATGAACGGGGCTTTGTGTCAAGTAGACTGAAGTGGGAGTCGGGGTTTCATTTCATTCAAGAATGGGAGAGGACGGATGTTAGAGGGACTGGTGAGTAGGTGCTGTGGTGTTTGTAGGAGAAGCTTGGTGAAGTGGTGCTGTTCGAAACGGGTAGAGAGTCGAGACTGATGAACTGTTGGGTTCGGGAAAAGTGCGGAATAGGTTTACTGCTTTAGACAGATTCTAGTTTCAACATGGTGGGAGAACAGGGCGGAGTATGGTGTTGGAGCACGTTATTTTGAGAAGGAAATACTGGTGAAGTTTTGAACAGGAAATGATGTTAGGGACCACGGTGCAGCATGTTTCTTCCTGGAGCTGGCGTATTCAATATTCGGGATTGAAGGGTTGCGAGTAATACTGGTAAAGTTCTGAGCAGCATTTAGCATGAAGGAAAGGGTGATCCCGGCGGAGTCGATGGCATGGCGGCTCTAGCAAGGGAGGCGGAGCGGGGCTGAGTGGGGATAAGTGCGGATCCTGTATCCTGAGGGAAGAAGGCCACGGGTTGGAGGATTTCAAATGGTTGAAAACGCGTAGACACACAGTAAAGGGGGATGCTGACGTTCTAAATACCTTAGGTAAGTATTAATAAGTTAATTAATTATTTAGTTAAGGTTAAAACCATTTTTTTATTAAGTTATGAGATATACCGAGTTAAATTAATATATATAACCACTTGGAAACGGCTTCAGGAATTTGAAGGCGTCGAACCACGTGAGGAACTGTTTTAAGAGCTGACGTGGGCATTATTAAGGAATTAAGGTATAATAATGTTAATTAATTTATATAATGCCTTTTTAATTTAATCATTACCTTATAATATCGATAATTCGTTCATACTTTAACGAAATTCAATGAAACCAGATTCGTTCGGATTAGGACGACGAGGGCTACACGTACAAACTTGTTTGATCAAAAACGGAAGCAATTAGAATCTTGTGTAATTTTAAACACTGTTTAAAATCATACAAACCGACCCTGAGATCATCAACTGAAAATAAACAGGTGAGTTAATTCTCACACATTTCTGAAATACTTTGATGTGTTAAATTCATATAAATTTAAATTGGTTGATTGGATGTCGAGGATGCCTATGGTTGATTTAATGGTTGACGTTAATTATAATATCGTCGTTTAAAATATTTCTATGTACTGATATGAAATATTATAATGGTCTGTGTTGCAGGGAAGAACAGGTAGGAGGAATCAAACCGGTTCCTCAAATATTTAATATGCTGTTATTTCATATTTTATGAACTGTTTAAATCCCCGTTGACATTTAAACCTTGTTGGTTTTTGATTGTGGTTGCGCTTTAGATCAATATATAGTATTGATTATGAAAGAAACAGCAGATGACCCTTAAATACACCGTTTTATAAAGTTCGTTTCACCGTCAGATGAATCGCTAGAAAAGAAGTTATGAAATTATTTTATAACCAATATAGATTTTTAAAATATATTATTTTAAATAAAGTTTTAATAAGAGAATAAACCAACTACATAAATACGTTGATTGGTTTAACCAAATCGACCGTGCACGAAGCACGTGTTTATTAAGTGACTATTAAAAACGATTTTACTTAGCTAATTCAAGTGGCCAAATTTGACGAACAATTAGAACGGGTTTACATTGATATTGATTTAAATAAAATCAAAGTTAATATAATTATTTAGATCTATTTATTTTTAAATGGCAAGATTTAGAATGATTGACTAACTGGTTAGTCGTGTTTAGAGTTGAACAGCAAACGTCGTTAACTGAAATTGTATTTTAATTAGTTCGCTAATTTAAGGAGGATCATTAATGGTAAAACAAACCCATGTTTATTTTGATAAGAAGGGTAAAGGATGATTATTATTTATTTAATAATAATCAAATGGGATTATCTAAATTAATTAGTTTGGTGATTAACTTAAATGGGAAGATAAATTAAGATTTGATTAACAAGTTAATCATGTTAGAGTTGACTAAGTCAACTGGTTAACTAAAATGGATTTATTAAATTAATTTATATTTATTTGATGGAAATGATGATTGGTTAAGTAATACATATTTTAAAATGTGAAATTTGATTACCATTTAACAATAATCAAATTGGAAATTTTGGGACTTAAAAGGGAAATTGGGATTTTGGGAAAAGATAAGGCACATTAATATTTTAAATAAATGATATTAATGAAAATAGAAGTTAAGTTTAAATCGTGGCTTAAAGAGAAATCCTTATTTGAAATCCTATTTAATCAGATTTATGAAATCCTAGATTTCGACGGAGTATGAAACCCAAGGAGTAATGAATATATTAGAAATGGCATTTGAGCCAGAGTATGAATTTAAAGTATTGGAGTTAACTGGAAATCAGATGAGATGAGTGATTTCGAAATGTTGATCTGATGTTGGTTTTGGCCTTCAGGGTCAATATTTAGAGAATTATTTCCTGACGATTACGCACTAGTGTAGATATGAAAAGGGAAGTAAAAAGGTAAACCTAAGTTGAATTAGAGTAGTTAAACGAGATCAGTTATAAAGATGCAATATAGATTATTTCAAAGAAAAGATAATATTTCATCAAGAGGGAATTAAAATGAGATTTGTTGTGATAAGAATTGGTTTTTGTATTACAACTGATATCTATCTTACGATAAGAACGTTGTTGGTCAAGGTCTGAGAGGTAAATTAAATACCCAAACTTGAAAAACTTCAGGATTATCAAAGGATGGTGTTAGTCGTAATGGTGGATGGTGTTAGAATAAAATATTTTGGGGAAAAATAAAAGTGTAACATTACTTGAAGGATTTAGAAATATATATATATATGATGAGATTCCGAGATAAAAAGGGGTTAGAGAAATTTGAAATTTTTTTCCATAATAAAAGAAATATAAAAAGGAGATTGGTGAAAATATAATGATATTTTCAAAAGATGTGGAATGAGATTTAATGGGTTTTACTCGAAAAGATTGAGATGGGGATTTTGGTGTTCAAAGAACGAAGCCAAATAAGATGCTGTTATGATAAGCCGAATCGATAAGATACTAAGATGTTATAACAATGTTTTGAAATGTTAGTTGAAAGTTAAATTATATATGATTTTAAGATATTTTCTAGGTATATAGGTAAGGGATTTGAGAATATAACATCTTAACCCAATATATTATAAAGGCCAAGTGATGCTGTGAAATAAACACAATGGATCTGTTTTATTTTTATGGTTATTTATTTTGATAGTTAAATAACCGACTATCAAAATTGTACCCAACGTTATTGGTACGGAAAGACCGGGATCAAATTTATATTCGAAAACCATTCCGACCAAAAAATACGAATACGTCGAAGATACTGATCGAGATGGAGCAATTGAAGACCGTAAGTCTCCATGAGCGGAAGAACTATTGTTAAATACCTCTGGCTGATCCCCAGAGTTAACGATGATTCTGTCATGATTGGAATATGCGGGTTGCAAGGACTTCTCGCTACTTATCTATAGGGTGATTCCTAGGATATGGTAGGACGGTGCCTTCGGTTCATCCTGTTCGTGGATGACGATGTGAATGGTGGCCATGTGTTTTCAAAAGTCGTTTATAACCTCAAGCCTCACCAAACGGGGAAATGACAAAAATCGGTCGCACCCATTAGGGTGTATTGTCACCATCTAGAGAATATTCATATTTGTTACTTCTTTCATTTCTGTATCTCCCGGGAATTACGGTGGTCGCGCGACAAAAAGCCGTAAGGTGACAATATACTCGATACACTCAAGAGAAATGAGTGGCCGGTCATGTGTGGGCCGGGTTGCAAGACGTTCTTGTTGAACCCAGTGTATTCGTCTCTAGAGATACACTACCGGTAGGTGGTCCCATACCTTGTCATAGTTGGAAATCCAATCTCCAATAAGCGCCCGCGGTTTTGATTGTATAGTATGTATGTGGAGCGTGAGATGCAAGCGTTCTGCTAGATTTTATCTACTTGTATTTATACACTATGATAATATCAGAAGAAGATATTGATTTCAAAACGATTTGGGTTATAGTAACGTAAAAACCGTCCGTGTTTATGTGTGGGCTGGTCTTACTATTATCTTTTGTTTCAAAAGGGATTTCAAAGTTAAACAAGTTGGTTGCTGTATGAATTTATCACTAATAGTATTTTTGACTGATCCGGGTGAATTTTGTTTTAAATCAAATGTGCTCGGGTCAGACCAAGCATATTACAGGTCAGGTTTCCACTTGAAGCTTCAGAAGAGAAGTTGAAGTCGAGACTTATTCCATATATATACTGGTACTAGTTTACTTCCGCTATGTGTTGTATTGATCTGAATGTATACTCTGATATTGTAATATACGGTTCTTTTATAAAGTATTATTGATTATTATATTTTGTCCATTCCGCTGTGAGGTTCTGATCTTCTTATTCTTCTATTCTAATATTTCTTTCTTTCTCTTCTCACCCTGTAACTTCTTTCTATTAGCTTTCTGGGTTTTCGGTACTTGAGTTTGGACACGGGACGTGTTAGTGTCTAGATTCGAGTGTCGAAAATTTCGGGTCGCTATAGGAAACCAAAGGTGAGAACTCCTTTTCACTTAATTTATTTTACAATTAAAAATATTCTAGGATGCAGACGGGGCTAAGAAGCCCCCGACACTATTTATTGTACAAACCATATTATGTGATTTGAATTATATGGAGTTCAACACTCGAATTCGCACAATCACATAAATTGAATGCAATGTATGGATATTACCGACACACGGATTTCATACTCCGCGAATAGCCACTTATAAAGCTGCAAATGGCATTTATGGTAGTTGAGTATTTATTTATTTGGATGTTCTACGTGATTTGGTTATGATTGTAAAATTGGTCATGGATTAATTGTGAATTGATTTGAATTGGTTTGTGTATGGTGCGAGCCAGTATTAGGCGTGGGATAAGGCTAGACCTTATTCCGGTTCTAGTATCGCGTCGTTATGCTGCTAAAATTTTCTAAAATATGCTAGAAATAAAATGGTTTGTTAAAAATATTATTTTTAACTTATATATGAATTATATAAAATATTCATGTGTTGAATAAAATATTTTATCGTTAAAAATATAATTTTTAACGTATAATTGAAAGGCATAAAATGCTCCTGAAAGGAAAATAAATATTCATTTACAAATCGGACAATTTGTTTGTGTGCACTCATTTGGCTGATATTGATTGGGATGATATATTTTACACATCGCCTGACTGCACAAATAAAATCTGTGTGTGTTGATTGAAACCCCACACGGGTATTAAGATGATATTTGACATATACTAATCTGAATTGTTTAGTTGTATGTCAATCGATTGGTTGAAAAACTGTTGTAAGCGTTAATTATTTATAATTAATGCTTATACAGTTGTGTAGTGCACTCTGGATGGTAGTTGATTGTTTATCATTGTTGTTGTATACATATGATGTATGAAATCCATATAAATAACATTATATGGTAACTGACTATGTCTGATTCCAATTCGGAAAGAACGAATATTTTAAAACAACAAATATTTTAAAATAAGGAATATTTTAAAATAATATTCAGTAAAGGATTAAAATCTGCTTTTAATGTCCGATTTTGGATGGACACGAAAATAATATGTGAATCCGTATTGATTAGATATACGCCATTTTGACGCGAATGATATTTATATAGATTTTATTCATTTTTATAATGAATATCGAAAAGGAAATGATTTCAAAATCTGATATTTTGAAATATTATTATTTAAATACTATAATGATAAGGAGTATTCAATTTTGATTTAAAATTGGAAATGAAGTTAGAATCATTTTAAAACGAATTTATAAACGATTTATAAAATACGTTTTTAATTGGAAATCGACGAAATATATATTATATATATAATATAATGGCCAGAATAGAACGCGCTGCGCGGCGGCCGTTTGCGAATTTCGACCATTGATTTCGAATTGATTTTACGGGAGACCCGACCGTCAGATTCACCTAAAACCGAAACCTTTGGGTTCGTATCGAAAAGAGATTTCCAACGAATATCAGAGATTTGAAATCTAACGGTTGGATTTGGAATTATGTCCAAATAAAATTTGGAAAAGGACGCTGTAAGTGCAGTTCAATGACTGTTTTAGGAAATCGTCTGAAAGGGCCTTAATAAAATTATTAAAAATATTAATAATTAGTGTAAAATCATAATAAATGATTTGGGAAGAATTGGGATGAAAAATTCCATATTTGAAAAGATAAAAATATATTTTTGTTGAAATGAACTAGTTATTAACTAGAATTATAATCCAATTATTTTTAAATAAATAAATTGGATCGAGAATGAGTTTTAATATAATCAGAATTTCCAACATATGAATTGGAATGGAAATAATCTTCGGAATATTTTGATATTGAATTCCGTGATTATACGGATATTGTTATGGAAATTTAGAAGATAAATTTATATCGTTATTTCCAATACGATATTTGTTGGTTTCAGAATTTGATATTGAACATAAGCCGATATAATTTCTATTCAGAGCCTTGTATTTAATATCAAATTGGATTTTGGGTTTGTCATGAACGGTATCTTTAATAAAACTGTTCTTAAACCCAGTTGTGAGAAGAATAAACCTTTTAATTAAGATTACTAGAGTTTCCAGTTATATTTAGTAATTCGAATAAAATCGAATGTGAATTGGGTTTATCGTGAACTGTGTTTTAAATGACATCTTAACCAGATTAACAGTGAAATGTGATTTGGGATTTATAAATATTTTTATTAAGATTTAATTGAAGTTTTCCAAAGTAAAGTTTTCCAATTTAATATATTAAATTGGAAGTGAATAGAATTCGATTTGGTAATAATAGAAGTGAGCTTCTGTGGAGGAAGACTGTTAATATATATGGAATTTCAAAGGCTTTGTCGTTATTGCATTTATATTATTAGTCGGATACGGAAACTGATATCGATTATATTTTGATCTGTTTTCCATGAAGATTCCATAATTAATGGAATGTGATTTTGGGTTCGTGAACTGTGTTTTAAATGACATTAGTTCTTTTACCCAGTAAAGACAGGATTACATGTCTAACATTGTATTTCAAACTGTAATCATTGATCTCTGCTAAATATATATCTGTTTGGTGGTGGAGAATTTATTCTCTTGCTTAACACCCTTCTCTAAGACTTACGAGCTTAGAGCTAATATATGGGCAGAAATCAATGGTACGGTGTAGATTGTCGATGCGACATGTTTGATTTCCCAGAGTTAAATAATCATTAATATTGATTTTTGGGAAGATTAAAACTAAGTGGAGTTTTAATGAATCTTTAATTAGATTGAAATTTGAATATGATAATTTAAATTATCAAATTTGGAAAATGATCGAGAATGGAGTACCACTAGTTTTACTCTAGGCAATAGTTAAATCTTTAATTAGATTTGAACTTGAAATGGTAATTAAATTTACCGATAACACCATAGTGTTAGATATGGAGTATTACCAGTTTTGCTCCACGGGATGAATAGGTTGGGATTGGGAAATATAACAAATGATTACTTCGGTAAGGTGCGCTAATCCCGACTAGTTTGGATAAACCTTAATTTGGTTTGAATTGAGATCCAAAGGAAGATTAAAGAATAAATTTAAAGAATTTGTCTTTGATAAAACTAATGGGAACCTTTCACAAAGGATATGAATGTTTGAATAAAAGAATATTCAAAATTGAAATCAGGCATATGTTGTGTTTTTATAACACTTTATTATCAAATACGCGAATTATTCGGGAAGGTCGGGTTTGTACCCATTCTGAATAATTGATTCGACGATGAAGACGGTGGTTTAAGACCGGAGGTCTTCACATCGTTTGGATGATTACAGACTTCTTGATTGGGCTATACACCCAAGATAAGGTAATAAGTGGTGATTGTCCAGACGTACTTGGAGATCGACCGGATATGCAAGGACCTCTCTCCTGTATTGGACATATAGGACGAGAAATAAGGTGCCTCTGGTTTCGTTCAGACCCAAAACGAACTAGTAAATGGATGTTTGTATGACATTGGATTTTATTCTATGTTGATTGATCTCTATTAAATATATCTGTTTGGTGGAGGAGAATTTATTCTCTTGCTTGACATCCTTCTCTAAGACGTACGAGCTTAGAGGTTATATATCGATAGACATCAGTCGCATGGCGCGAATTGCCTGTGTGGTATGCTGAGATGCAAATGATCAAGGCTTCTTGTTGAAAAGCAGAGTCTTGTGGTTGATGATCAAAGCACGGCTTTAAATAGCATAGCTTTATGTATAGCGTTAATTCACGAGCCTCACACCCTGGTGTAAACCAGAAACGGGAGAGGACATTAGCTAGGACGTGCGTTTCTTTGTAGCTAGGAGTGGTGTTAGGTATGGAGCCTAGACATTTCACTCATGTGGATATTACATATTATTTAATGGATAGCGAGGTGCCTCAGATATATCGGTCACTACGAGGCCGGTCGATGACATGGTCGACATGCTGACCAAATTTGCGCCCCATAGGATGGGGAAACGCATTGTTCAGGAATTAGTAATCCTCAAACGTACGAGAGGACCGGCCCTGACGATCCAAGGATCCACCTGAGTCTGGGTCCTGGGACATGGTGCTAGATTGTCTCGAAGCAGAAGGACGATCCCTTGCCTTGGTTTATAGATGGAATCCAATTTCCAATACATGAAATTTCGGTTTTAAATTGCAGAACTAGCATGGCAACATATTAGCATGTGATACTATGCCGTCTTTGATTGATACATTTATATCTGAAGCTGTTTTTGACACTAAACACTTATAGTAATATCAAAATGATTTGTTTTAAATATACCAAGCATGTTTGGCTATTATAAGATAAAACTCTATCCTCCGGCTTGCGTTGCATTGTGTGATGGGACCTGAGTCTTATAATAGCTTCATTTTTTCAAAAAGCATTGCGCTCTTTGTTTTATGCACTAGTATTCTTAGGAGAAAGCCCGTTCTGTGTTATACGGCATGGTCCCTTGATTTACTTTTTTTTAAAGTAAAGTTTTAAATAACTATTTTGGTTCTCACACCAGTCACATGACTGACCTGGAGTTTATTGTTTTAACCTAAACTCCGGGTGCCCCTATTTTCCATACGGGCAGCTAGTAGTTGGGTTTTTGCAGATATTTCTTTTCAAGGATCCTGAATTTACGACAGGAACTATATTCAGAAAGCTCTGTATCCATGTATTTCTTTCGGTTGTGTTATGTATTATTTTTCCGCTGCTATGTACTTAAATGTAATTTGAATCTCTGATATTTTCTGTTGTATATTATTTATTCATACTCTCTTATATTCTTGTAATCTTATGTAAATTGTTTTAATAACAATGTAATGCTCTGTTGTTTGTGTTCTGATTTGTCGTGTTCTCAATTCAACCTGGGCTTTCCTATAAGGGCGATTTTGGGTCGTTTCATGACCCTTTTATTTTTTCGGCTTTGATTGAAATTGATATTTGCTTGATTTGTTGCCTTTTAAAATGTCATGAATTGGTGGATGAAAATCTTGAAATGTTTCTGTAATTTTTGGTTTAATTCTTTTATTTTTTGCCAGCCTGAAACATTGATTCCAAAAAAATGGAATGATTTCTTCCCTTAAAGTAAATCCCCTGCATGATGCCTTAGAAAAAGGATTTATTCTTGAAAACAATTTCACTGATTTCTTGCCTAAGATTGATGTTGTGACTCATTGGTTTATTTATGAAAAAAATGATTATCATTTTTTGCCATGTTTGATTTCTGCATGAAGATCTTTTTAAGACAAAATAATTTCGTTTGAAAAATTGTTACAAGAAAAATGTTATGCCAATTTTAACACAGATTAAAACTGATATAGAATTTCTTGCCCATAATCAATTTGCCACTTAAATCCTATTAGCAAACAATTTGCCTAAAATCATGATGTGTCTGGCCACCAATTTTAAATATGAAATTGATCTTCATTTTTAGAAGAATAAAACATGCCAAAAATATTTCCTTTGTCTTCACTATTGTTGAAACACCCCACCTCCATTAATGTCACTCACAAAGGGAATGCATAACTTCAGTGAAGCATTATAGGTAAAAGATGCAGATAAATTACAAGACAGAAAATAAAGCAGTGGAAAACAAAGTCATTTTATAAGCAACGTAGTTCAGTCAAGCTTTTACAACAAGTGACTCAATTATACTTAAAAGCACTACATAAAATTTCTGTCTTAATTCAAAAACTTCCAAGTATATAAGAAGCATAAAACATAGCAAAGTAGCATAAGTCCCCAAATTAAGGTGCAAACACAGCCATAGCCAAAGATAAGAGGATCCAAGCAATACATCAAAGGTTCTTCAAGCTTGGAAAGAGAAATGGTCCAAACTAGGCTGAGCTATTCCCTCCCTGCTACCTGGGGGAGAAACGGAAGAAAAGAAGACGAAAGAAAACGGGTCAGACATAAAGCCTGGTAAGTCCCATGATTTTCAGTATGTAAACAGGTAAAAGTAACATGACAAGAATAAACTGAATATAAAACAATACCATGATAACAGGGATAACAAGATAAGATTAGCATAAGATATGATAAGGCAAGATAAACTAAATGCACTTCTACTCTTTCTCTGCTTCTCTACTACCCTGTTATTCTGATTCCTATATCTCTACACCACCTAACTAGTGTCCCAACTAGTAATCTGTATAAAATGATAATATGATCCCAATCCCCGCAATTGTGGTAGCCTTCAGATGTACATCTATTATGAGGATCCCACCTCAATCTGCCTAATTGCCATGGATATGTTAGATGTACCCTTACTACCCTATCGATTGGCTCCCTAACTCGCATGTATTTATTACTTGTGTCATTTGACCTCGCTTGTATGTATTCATTACTTGTGTCATTCGACCTCGCTTATATGTATTCATTACTTGTGTCATTCGACCTTGCTTGTATGTATTCATTACTTGTGTCATTTGGCCCCGCTTGTATGTATTCATTACTTGTGTCATTCAACCTCGCTTGTATGTATTCATTACTTGTGTCATTCGACCTCGCTTGTATGTATTCATTACTTGTGTCATTTGGCCCCGCTTGTATGTATTCATTACTTGTGTCATTCAACCTCGCTTGAATGTATTCATTACTTGTGTCATTCGAACTCGCTTTTATATATTCATTACTTGTGTCATTCAGCCTCGATTGTATGTAGATACCTTTGCTGGCCCCATCATGGGGTGTATCAATTCCCATGATGGCAACCCCACACGATTCAAGATGCACAGTGTATACTACTGATGCCCAATGCATGCTTTTTCCACCCTGGAGCACGTGCACGCCCATACTTCGTCAGAACCTACACTGCTGCACCACCCGCCGCTATTTTGACCACTTATAATCAGCCCAGTAATCGTGCCCTACCCTGCCTAGCTTAGGGTACCATGATACATCTATGTGGGTTACTGCTGAAATGGGTCCCCGTTACTAGGGTTTCCTAATCAACATGTTATAATGGTTAAGTGTTCTCAATTTTACTTAACCCTACCCATTTGCTTAATTAACATGTTGTACTGGTTAAGTGTTGCCTATTCATATGTTACTTAACCTTCTCATTGATTCACACATGTTTATTTAACGGTTAAGTTTGTGGGCCTGTATGTACTAATATTACCCACTTACCCAAGATTTACTTAACCTTTCCTCTTATCAAGTCCATATGTATTATTGGTAAAGCTTGCCTTAACCCTATCCACTTTGTTAATGTAATATTGGTTAAGTTGTCTTCTTGTCCATGTTAACTTAACCCACCCACCTAACATGTCATATTGGTTAAGTGTTTCTTATTAACTTAACCCTTCCCATTCATCATGTTGTATTGGTTAAGTGTTTCCTATTAACTTAACCCTGTTCATTCATCATGTTATATTGGTTAAGTGTTTCCCCTTAACTTAACCCCACTCGTTCATCATGTTATGTTGGTTAACTTAACCCTATTCATTCATCATGTTGAATTTGGTTAAGTGTTTCCTATTAACTTAACCCTGTTCATTAGCATTAATTCATTCATTAATGCCTTAACCTCTCACATTAGAACTGTAGTTTGCTGTTGCTGGATTTGCCGGGCGGTTCCGAGCAGGCTTCTACCACAAACTCATTCTAACCTCGGGTTTTGGGCTTTATGCGCTAACCTCTCACATTAGACCTGTTGTTGCGGTTGCTGGATGTGCCGGGCGATTCCGGGCAGACTTACACCGCAACTCAATCTAACCTCGGGTTAGGCATATCCAATTTACCTATTTACCATATATGTCCAAGTCTAGATTTTATATGCTAATTATCCCAAATTCACAAAACTAGTCATGTTCCAATTCTCAAGTTATGCCCAACCAAGCCAATTGCAAGTTATGCCCCACAAATTCAATTACAAGTTATTGTTCAAAATAGGTTACACCCAATCTTCCCAAATTTGCAATAATAGTCATGCCCCAAAATCACAATATACATTATGCTTGGCGTCCCAACCAATAGTTATGCCCAATCTAGATTTAATATTCCAATTTACAGTTTACGCCCAATCTAGATTTAATATTTCAATTTACTCCAAGTTCGCAGTAATAACAATTATGCCCCAAATCACAAGTTACAAATTATGTTCGACCATTAGCAAATAGATTATTCCCCAATATCCCCGAATTCCAATCGCATGTATAACAAGATTCAGTCTAGATTCTAGGTTAATCTAGGTTCATAAAATAAAGAGGAAGAAGGAACATAAATGAGAGTAGGCATAAAAACAGGCATTATAATGATAGATCTGTCAAATATAACATTATGGACCTATGAGGATTATAGATCCGTTAGAATTGAGGTATAACAAAGATAGATCTGAAATAAACTAATAGAAATAACCTCGTAGACATATAAATCTGATATGAATAACATCATGAACCTAAAAGGATTATATATCCGATGTTCAACAAAGATAGTCATGATTGAATCGATATAATAACTTCTTAGGCATGTAAAATCATAGATTCAATAGAAAGATAGGGATAAATCTGAAAAGATTGTCTCATTATCAAGCATGGACTTAGATTCATTTTACTACATGCTAAGATTACTATTAGGAATTTAAATCTGAAAATAACATGAACTTACAGAAAAAGAACTGATCTTGTTTTCTGGGATCTGATTTTTGAATTTATTAAGCTTAACCTTTGATGTAGACTTTTGATTTGGAGTTCTTCTAATTGATTTCTAGTTTGGATTTGATTTTCTATTTGGAGGAGATGGAGGCTAGGCTAGCTTAGGGATGGACAACATGACGGCTTCATTGAACGATATTGTGAGGTTTAGGGTTAAGGTTTGAATGTGTTAATATAGGAGTATAGGATTAATATGAGCCTTTAGATCAACCTAGGAGTCATTAGAGCCGTCCAGTCCAAGAAAATGCGTCATCCAGCCAATCAGAAGTCGCCACGTAGCCCTATGACTCAGAAAATCGTCACTGTCCAGCACAGTTGGCAGGGGTCGACCCCTACAGGTGGGGTCGACACCCATGTCGACACCCCTATAGGGGGGTCGACTCCCATGTAGACACCCCCTGGGGGGGTCGACACCCCTGAGCAGGAGATTTCCCCCTCAGCCGATTTCCGAGCTTTTGAATTTCGAACTGAATTGATTATTTAATTATTATTTTTAATTTAATTTCTTCTTACACTAGAAATCTTCTAACCTTTATAACTTGTTCATACGGAGTCCGATTCATGCAAACTCGGACTTTATCTCAAGCAGAATTCTGAGACGAACACAATGGCGTAACTCGTTTCCTCTAATTCTTCCTTTAATAATTAATTATCTTTTAATTATCTCTGATGTTATGTTTTAGAATTAAGGGGTGTTACAATTGTGTTCTTGGCAAATATTGTGCTTGCCGAATATTTTCTCCCTATTTTTCCATGTCAAACTAATGTTGTATTGCAATAGTGACTACTTTCTCTTCTCTGCATCTTGACTCCATGCATTTTTTATACTCTAGCCATTTTCCCTGTGCAAGCTTGTTCATCATTTTTCTTCCATATATTTTACAATGTGTGTATATAAGTATATATAGCTATCAGTTGTGTATATGTATGTATATGACATGAGATTTGCATTCTATCCCTTGTTGTACTGCTGTGTTCTTGTCCAATTGCTTTGTTCTTTTGAATCACTTGTACTGGTTTGTGTATTTAGGCTTGAACCTGGACTTGATCACCATGCTTTGCTGTATTGTGATGTTTCTTGCATATTTGGTTGTTGTGAACATCATTGTTTCAGTGTGTTAACTTGAGCTCGACCATGTTAATACCCTGACTTATACTGTGCAGCCTTGTTTAAAACTGAACCATTACAGTTCTGTCCGCTGTTTTGATTATCGATCTTGGCTACACCATTATGTGCTCTGTTGAATACACAACACTATGTATTTCTGGAAAAACATGAAATAGTTGTCATGCCATTTCTTATTTACTGGAATTAAAGATAATTTATTTGTCCATGACCATGCACATGAGATAGTTATGAGTTTGAATACAAAAAAACTTTGATATGATTTGAGCAATTGTTAAAGGTTGCTGCTTATTTGTTCATGTAGGCTTTGGCTTGAACTTTGATTTATGAGTTTGTACTTGAGCTTTATACTGGCTTTACTATGCACTCACAATTGAAACTGTGCACACATACATATGCAGCTGCACACATGTTTATGGTCTAGCATATATACATGAGTTATTACACCTTTATGAGCTGCTTGAATATTTGTCCATCTTGCTTGTTCTTGAATGACCTGACCATGTTTGTTCTTCCTTCTTTGACCTTGACATGTTGTATAAATGAATTGTTTGTGTAACAACCTGAAACTTCGGGCAGAAAATATTTAAATATTGAGGTTAATTAAATATTTAAATCTTGGATTTAATAACATGAAAAATGTTTTTGTAACCTTGATTAAATCCCTTTATAAATAATAATTAATGAGGAGAAAACATGTTGTTGAATTTTTGTTTATGAAGATAAGTAGTTCGAAGAAATATCGATAATGTGACCGAAAACAGTTTTGTCTATAAATGACGTTTACTTGTAAAAAGTTGTTAGAATATCATGTGCATGTAGTAACAATATAAGAACAAATATATGTATGTACATAGTATATTAATAAAAATACAAATGGTATATGTGTACATATTCCAGAATTGAAAAATGGCTTAAAATGATAGGGACATGTGTCATCAAAGGAATGGAACACATGTCTTGGAATTAAATAAGATAAGGACACATAAACGGTCCATGTGTAGAAGCATCTAAAGACACCTAAGTAGACATATGTCTTCATCCTAAAGTTACATGAAGATAAGGAGGACAAGTGCCCAAAACTAAATTACCAAACTAGCCTTGAAAATTACTATATAAAGGGTGGAAAGGCTCATTCCATTTCATGCATTCAAAAACGAAAAACAAAAGTAAGATAAAGGGTAGAATTTTTAGAGAATCATAGAGAATAAATACAAGATCAAGGCACAAGTATAAGGTGAGAAAAACTATTTAAGTTCATGTATTCATATCAAATTTTGAAGAAAGGTTGTGAAATTTAAGAATGAATGATTGGACTTGAAGCCCTGGAAATGACGTTCGGTATTATGGGAATAACTTTTGCAATTATTAATGAAATTACAACTTCTCTATCAATTCGGAAAGTTAATTCAAAGGGCTACAACTTTTACTTTTTTCACGTTTTCTAATTCTGTTGTTTGCATACCTGAATACTGGATGCAAGGTCAGGTAAAAATTAACCTGAAATGGACATGTTAAAAATGTCTTGTAATATTGAAATTTATTTATCAAATAGATAAATAATTTTGAGAGTTTATTTTTATGATAATTAAGTAGACTAAGAGAGCTTCTTACAATAGAAAATTTGGAGTCAAAAACTGTCTTTATCATAGAGAAATAGCATCAAACACTTTGCTGAAAAGCTGGCTGAAAACCTAAAATATAGCGCATTTTAAAATGCTATCTTTCCTCTGAATTAGCTATGAAGCATTACAAGCTACCCAGAGCTTTTCATAGCGTCCCAGAAACGTTGTAGTAAGCTACTTTTAGTCTTATATCATTATAAAGCACTCAAAACTTGTCATAGCATTTCTGGAAGTGCTGTCTTTTCTCTGAATTGACTATGAAGTATTTTAAAATGAATAGAACTTTTTATAGCAAGAACGAAATGCTGTTATAGATGTTTTGAGTATAAACTCATGGTAAACTATTCCAAATCCTCTCAAATTTGGACTTGAGATTCCTTATAGTATCATAAACAAACTGATAAAATCGAGGATGTTAAATCAAAGTAAAATAGAGTAAAAACGTGTTAAAATTGAGAACAAGGAAGGTTGGCGAATTTTGATGATTCGAGGAAGACATTTGATTGCTTTGGAGTGATGATAAGTACTATATAATGATGTACAAGGATTCTGCATGAAGATAGCAAGGAGTATTGTGAGTATATTTATAATCTAAACAATTACTTATTTCATAAGCTTGTGTTTTAATTTAATGTTGCACATGACTTCAACATGCTATATTGACTGCAATCTTTGCTTCGGTAAGTAAAGAACATATATGATTGATGACTGAGGACATTGATGACTTAGCATGACTGGCATAAAGTCCTGAAATCAAGAACATAAGGATTAGTAGGGGACTGGGACATACATAAAACACATATGGTTTGATAGTTATAATTATCGAAATGCATTACTTTGACAAATGTTATTTTCAAGTATTCCTTTTCTCGATGAATAGTTTGAAATTATAAGCTATTTTATCGCAAGGAAGTTTTTGGTATTTAAAATAGAAGAGGTTTATCTTTTGAAAAGAAATTCTACAAGTGATATATAGATATCTTTCAAAACAAGTATTTGTTGAGTGTTTTACCCTTACTTTATATAAAGAGTATTTTTGGAAGTAAATATTGATTTTAAATGTTTTGAAGAACTACGTTCGCTTGATCCTGTATCTAATTGCTCACCTAATTAGATAAAGGTACGTAGGCAGTCACAACTGGTAGTAATGCAGCTGCTATTTTTATAAAAATATTTTTGGTACTTGTTATTACATTTTTTAATATTGCATGTTTTCATGTTTATCAATTAAGCCATATTAACATGTTTATCGATATTACAGGAATGAATATTGATGTTTATCTTCTCAGAATAGCACGATGACAGATTTATGGTAATTGTGTTTGAATTTGTACTTAAGCACAAACAGTTAATTAGATAAGTGGTATGTATTAAAAAAATTATCCAGAGCATTTAGTGATGTTGTACATAATTATAAAATATGATGGTGGCTATCATTGTTTGTTTTTGAATGGAAGGATTTTCAGCAAATCTTGACTAGTCCGAAATTACGTGGCGCCTCAAGTGGTATCAGAACTTAGGTTAGGTGCCTAAATGAAAATTAGCCTAAGATTAGTAAATCATTATAGAAATTTTAAATGAAGTTACCTTTATCTGATGAATAAAACTGGATAAGGTAAGGCACCATTCCTTTGACCAGGCATATGAGTAGTATTTATTTGTTTAACTTTTGTTTATAAAATAACGTGTTGACTCATTTTCAAGCACCACATAAGAGGTTTAACGAAGTTGTAAGTGCATACGATTAGTTATAAAGTAGCAAATGAATGAAGTGGCTTATAAAATGAGGGATGTAGTAGCATGAAATTGATGCAATGGAGTGGCTTAAAAAGGAATATGGAATAACAACTTGTCGAGGAAGGAATTAAATGGGCTTGGGAAAATAAAATTGAGATCAAGAGGAATAAATTTAATACTACATTCGTGCAAAACCAAGGTGAGAAAGTCTACTTAATTAATTATATCATTGCATAATATGATATTAGAGTTATTTAGCATTTACGGTGTTAACTTGAAGCTGCTAAAACATCTCTCAGCAATTCATTCATAACTTTTGATTAGTTGATTTGTAATTATCTACAATACTTACATCATGCACATTTTAAAATTTGAAAGTGTAACGACCTGGTTTTTGGCGACTTTGGTTATTGACATAAACTCAATGACGACTAACCAAACATTGAAAAACCCGATAGTTAATGAAAGAAATTAGAGGGTGAGAATAGAAAAGATAGAAACTTAGGATAGAAGAAGAAGAAGAACATAACATCAGAGTAACATGAACCTCACCGCGGAACGAATAACATATAATAGATATAACATAACTTTGAAATATAAATCTGTATATGTATACAATAACATTATCAGAGTACAACACTTACAACACAGTGGAAATAGCTATAGCTATATGATCCTGAAGCCTCCTGCTCCAGCTCTTCAAGTATCTGCAAATTCCTGACTACTTGACTGCCCGTACAAAAATGGGCACCCAAGAGTTTAGGGAAAACAAAACAAAATAAACTCTGGGTCAGTCATGGGACTGGTATGAGTAAAACAGTTTAAAATTGTTTGAACAAGTAAACGATATCTCATAAGACCATGCTGTATAACGGAATGGGTTTTTCCCTTATCAGAATCCGAAATATCTTTATATCAAAAACCTTTTGATATTATAATAATGTCTATCAACCACAGCTATAATAATCATCTAGCAAAAACGCTTTCATCTCACGTTCTACATATATAGTGTACAATCAAAACCGCAAGCACGTATTGGGTAATGGATTTCCAACTATGACAAGGTATGGAACCACCTTTCGCTAGTGTACCTCTAGAAAGGAATACATTGGGTTCAACAAGAACAGCTTGCAACCCGGCCACACATGACCGACCACTCATTTCGCTTGATTGTATCGAATGTATGTCACCAGAGGTTGGGATCAGCAACCGTTTCTTGAATGGGACAGCATCAACAATAGATTTTTTAGAAGCAAATGAAACTCTAGATCAGGTGATTATACACCCTAATAGGTGCGACCTACATAGCCATGCTGCGTGCCCGATTTCTGTCATTTACCGGTTGCTGAGGCTTGAGGTTACGCTTTATCATCACATCAGATTCACTTCGAATGCCACATTGTCAGATCCATCAAAAATCACTAATTGACGTCTACAACAGTACATTACGTGTTAGCTAAAGAAGTTGCCTTCTCCGCTTCCACTCTTGGTACGGTTGAAGAAATCAATGTATGAAATGACCCAAACTTCCCAGTAAAGGAAAGCCTAGATTGCTCTGAGAATAATACACATCAGAACACAAACTGAACAACATTTTATTGCTGATGACAACAATTACATCAGAGTACAAGAATATAACAGAGTATGAATACTTATTACATAATAGAAATACATTAATATCAGAGTTTTAAATTACATTTAAATAGCAGCGGAAAAATAATACAAATATACAACTGAAAGGAATACACGGATACAGAGCTTTCCGAATACCGCTTCAGCTGTAATCCTGGATCCTGTAAATATTTTTGCAAAAAGCTACTCGACTTCCCGTGTGGAAAATAAGGGCACCCGAGTTTGCCAGTGAAACAAACTACAGGTCAGTCATGGGACTGGTATGAGAAATCTTAACTCAACTTATCTAATAATAGGCTAATCACAGGACCACGCCGCTAATGCGGAACGGGTTTACTCCATTGGATTGCCAGTGCATAAAATAAAGTAAGATGCTAAACAACACAATGCTTTTTAGAAAAATGAAACCATTATAAGACCCAAGTCCTATCACACAATGCAACGCAAACCGAAGGATAGGGTTTTACCTTATAATGGTCAAAAGATGCTTGATACGATAAAACGGATTTAGTATTAGTGTGTATATGTTCTAATAAAAACATTTCAATCATAATGTATCAATCATAGACGGCATGGGTACCATATATCATGTCGCCATACTAGTTCTACCTTCAAAACCGCAAGGTCGTATTGGAAGTAGCTTTTCCATCATGAGATCGAGGCTAGGGATCGTCCTCTCCGATTCGAGACACTCTAGCAAATACCTCAGGATCACATCTATGGGCAACCCTTGGAGCGGTAGGGTCGGTTCCCGCCTATCGGCAGTGGAATAGTTATGCATGAACACACGCTTCCCGGTTCCTTTGAACCTGTAGTATGACCACTAACGGCCTATAAAAATCCGAGGCGCCTCAAAATCCATCATCCACATAAGTAAAATGCCAGCCAGTTTAAGCACTGACACTACCACTAGCTAGAAAGAAACGTGTGCACTCCCTACGGTCCATATCCCGTTTTTGACTCATACCGGGGTGTGAGGCTCGCGAAGTCATGATATACACAAAGCTATGCTGTAATAGGCTATGCTTTGATCATCCCACACGGCCCTGCTTTTCAACAAAACCTTGATCATTTGCATCTTGGCGTGCCACATTGACAATTCACGCCATGCGATCAATCACTATTAATATATACCAGGGTGTTAAGTAGAGAATAAATCCTCCACCACCAAACAGACATACATTAATAGAAATCGATTTAGTTCACATGGAACGAGATCCAATGTCAGACACGCATCCATTTACTAGCTTATGCTCAGGGTCTGAGCGAAAACCAAATCCGAACAATCAACAATAGTCCGGACGGCCACCACTGAAGCCCCTTCAAGGTAGCTACTCCCATCAAGGGTCTCTGTAGCAACACATCCATTCGATGTGAAGATCGTCGGTCTTCAACCACCGTCTTCATCTTCGACTCTTCATCATCGTAGTAATTATTCGGAATGGGTTAAACCCGGTCTTCCCGAATAACTTGCGTAGTTTTATAATTAAAAATCAAATGCTGTATAAAACACATCCAACGCCTCATTCCAATTCAAAATATTCCTTTAAACAAAATATTCACATTATTCTATCAAAGATAAATTCTTTAAATTAATTCTTAAATCTTTCTTTTAAAGATTTATTAAAAAACCCAATTTGGGTTTAAATATCAAAAATCATTATTCAATGTTTATTTAAATTTAAGAAATAGATCTTATCTTTAACTGGGTTAAAGAACTAATGTCATTTTAAAACACCGTTCACGATAAACCCAAAATCGACTTCCATTAAATATGGAATCTTCACAGAAATCAATCAATATATAATCGTTATAAATTTCTGTATCCGACCAATGATATAAATGGAATAATGGCAAAGCCTCTTAAATTTCATATGTAGTATTGGTCTTCTTTTACATAAGCTTATCTCGGTTATTATAAATTCGAATTCCATTCAACTCCAATTTAATATATTAAATTGGAAAACTTTACCTTTGGAAAATTTCCATTTTTAAATCTTAATGAAAGATTTATAAATTCCAAATCATATTTTCACTGTCAGTTGTGTTAAAGAACATATGTCACTTAAAAACACAGTTCACAATAAACCCAACTCACATTTCATCTTATTCCAATTACTAAATATGAATTGAAAACTTTTAATAATCTTAATTAAAAGATTTATTCATTTCTCAACTGGGTTTGAGAAAGGTGTTATTGAAGACACCATTCACGACAAACCCAAAATCCAATTCATTTAATTAGATTTCAATTAAATATTCACTAATTGGAAAACTTCATTAAATCTTAATTTAATGATTTATTCTAGTTAATAACTAGTTCATTTCAATAAAAATATATTTTTCTAAAATATATTCCTTTCTAAAATATTCTTTTCCAAAATATTCTTTTCTAGAATATCCTTTATTGGAATGTGACTCAATCAACAACCATATATTGCATGAAATCAACAATTATGATAAATAATTATCAAACATCCAATCAATCAACCAGAGTGGATTCTACACTAAACATTGGGACTAGTGTAGATCAAATATCATCCCAACACCCGTGTGGGGTTTCATCCAACAAACAAATAATAAATTATTTGTGCACTTGGGCGATGTGTAAAAATTATCATCCCAATCACATAAACAAGTCGGACGACTTGTAAATGGCAGTGTAATATTCAGCTAACAATATATTTAACACATCAAACATTTCAATATCATAAACATATATTTCAATTCTTTTTATTGTGAACAAATGACAATAAAAATCTTGACTCTTATTTATTTACCAAAATGTATATTTTCAGTCTCATTCATTTTTAGATGACAAAATGAATATTTTACTTCATTCTTTTCAAAGTGTCAAAAATGTCTATTTTTGACTAAGCCTTTTCAATGGGTAAAAAGGTTCATTCTCTATTTCACTAGCATGTTTAACACAGAAAGGTTATTTTATCTCAATAATCATGTTTTGAAAAACATGTTAATTCTGCTTAATGTAATCTAATTAACAAAACATGTTAATTTTGCTTAACAAAATCTAATTAACAAAACATGTTAATTTGCTTAGCATAATCTACTTAACAAAACATGTTAATTTTGCTTAACAAAATTGTAACACCCCACACCCGCTATGGTCACTCTGATAGGGAATGCCATAACATCGGTGGAGTATTTTAAGTGAATATAGAACAGAAAAATTACAACAAGACAGATATAAGTAATACTTGAAACTTTTTAAAAACATCATTTCATTTCAGCGGAAAGTAAAACATGTTTGGTTACATCACAAAACCACAATAAGAGTCAAGTACACAATATCCATCCTGATAAATAAAAGTACATAATCCCAATACATGAACTGATAGCCATAAAGAAAGGGTAAGCTGAGCTCTACACCTATGGTCCAAGCTCCAAAAGAGAATAAAGCAGCCTGATCAAAGCCCACTCGTACTGGGCCCACTCTGATAACCTGAGGGTTGGGAAAAAAGATAAAAACAACGGGGTCAGACATAAGTCTGAGTGAGTCCTATGACTTTAACAATACAATCATTAAAGTAACCAGAGGAGACATAAGCTTGATATACGGTAACGTATGGGGATGAATGGCTACACTAAGCAGCTAGGTATACTTAGGATAAACTAAGATAACCGTAAAGACGCATCCACCCACCCAAGGATAATCACTATACTGCACCACACCAGTCATTCCTATTTAAAGGTTTATCCCCCTAAGTGTACTTAGTAATTTAGTAGTTTCGTGCACCCCTATCTGACTACATAGGTGTACCCACTACTCCCCAAGCGATCGGCTCCCCTACGTAGATACCCGTGCTGGTCCCACGACGGGGTGTTTCATTCCCCAACGCGGCCACCTGATAATATCAACGGTGCACGGCTTTATATCTACACGATGCAACAACGACTTACCAACCAGCCCGGGTCCACACACGCATATGAAACCCGTTGGTCTCGCGTTGCCACCGCTTACCCGGTTTGGCCTCTTATAGTCAAGCCCAATATGCGTGTCCCGTCACTCGACTAGGGTCGAGCCCACAAAGATACGTTTGGGATATTGGTTGAAATGGGCCCCCACAAGCTACCACCTAAGCTTGTTATTTCTAGTGAATCCCACTTAACCCTTTAACCATGTCCCCTTACATGTTATAAATTTTGGTTAAGTCCTTTAATCATATTCTAATTGTCATACAAGGTACCCACTAGATTTTCACATGCCACCCATGGCACTTACTTAACCCTTTAATCATGTTTAATTACATGTTTCACTTTGGTTAAGTATTCTAATCGTATTTTCACATGCCACCCATGGCACTTACTTAACCCTTTAATCATGTTTAATTACATGTTCCACTTTGGTTAAGTATTCTAATCGTATTTTTCTATTGCCACCCAAGGCAACCCACTAGTCTCCTCATGCCACCCAAGGCACCCACTTAACCCCTCATGTCCCACTACATGCTAATATGGTTAAGTGTTTCTTAATTAATTAAGACCGTGATCTCCCATAAAGACCTCCCACATTAGACTGGCTTTTATGACAACTGGTTAAGCCGGTAGGGTCCGGGCAGTCTTACGTCATAATAGAGTCTAACCTCGTGTCTTTACTTTAATCACGTATTTAATTTTTGGCTAAGACCTCTCACATTGGGCTGACATTTGTAGCAACTGGTTAAGCCGGTAGGGTCCGGGCAGTTTTACACTACAAATGAGTTCAACCTCGTGTCTTAGTCGATTAATTACACCTAATTAATCACCCCCACATTAATTATCCCTAATTAATATCAAGTTTTTCATAACATGGGTAGACCTAACTCAATAGGTAAATTCCCATGGGGTAGACCTAACTCAATAGGTAAATTCCCACTTATGCTTATTCATTTTATGGTATGCTTAATCATAACCATTTCACACCATTTCATTAACATGTCTATTAACCCCATCGTTTCCCCACGTACTTATGCTAACACGACATATTTCCAAGAGAAGATTCTTTCACAATTAACATGGGTTTCACTTAGCATACATTAGCATTAACATGGGTTAAAAGGTGTCCACTTACATCATGACATTAACCCAACTAGCATTACTAAATAACCCAACTTGCATGAACATACATATGTCATGTATAAAGGCAACTTGCATAAGTGTTCATAGGTTATACAAAGGTGAACTTGCATGTGTCTTAAAGGTGTGAACTTGCACAACATGTTACATGTTAACTTGCATAACATCATACACATAACTTGCATAATATTATAAACATAACTTGCATATCAACATACACATAACTTACATAACATCATGCACATAACTTGCATAACATCATACACATAACTTGCATATGAATTTGCATTACAACATGCACATAACTTACATAACATCATACACATAAACTTGCATATGAACTTGCATAACAACATGCACATAACTTACATAACATCATACACATAAACTTGCATATGAACTTGCATAACAACATGCACATAACTTACATAACATGTTAAACATGCATTTAAGCATACACATAACTTGTATAAGCATGCATAACTTGCATATCATGTTAAACTTGCATTTAAACATATACATAACTTGCATAAGCATTCACATTCTTGCATATAAGCATACACATAACTTGCTTAACATGTTGAACTTGCATATATGACTTGCATCTTAAAGGAGGGTAAACATGCATATATATATATATATTCATAGCATATATAAAAGTGTCATCTTGCATATGTATGCATCACATTTAAAAGGGTAAACTTGCATGTCATGATTTATGCATAATACCAAACACTTAGCATGCATAAAACCACCTACTTAGCATGCATAAAATCAATTACTTATTATGCATAAACCCACCACTTAACTTGCATAAACCCACATATCCAACTTGCATAAACTCACATATTCAACATGCATAAACTCACATATTCAACATGCATAACTCACATATTTAACATGCATAAACTCACATATTCAACATGCATAACTCACATATTTAACATGCATAAACTCACATATTCAACATGCATAACTCACATATTTAACATGCATAAACTCACATATTCAACATGCATAAACATAGGATTAATATTAAACATAGATTAGCATATTCACATCATATCATATGACTTGAAAACCCATTAATCCTCATGCAAAACCATAGATCTCATCATATCTCATCTACTTAATTTAGCAATTGATCATCAAAGTGATAGAAACTCACCAAAACCTAGATTAGCAAACTTATGAAGTGGAATTAGTTGCTTTAGTTGAAGAAGATGTTGATTAGAGGTTGATTAGCTTGCAACTCTCTTCATTGATTTGTGGAGGCCATGATCAAGTTTCATTTTGCCATAGTTTAGTTACAAGATCTAATTATGAATGAATTAGGGTAGGGTTGGGGTCTTATTTATAGGATTAGGTAGTGTTTTAGGCCCTTAGATTAACCCTAGATTAGATTAGGACCGTCAGATTTAGGAAATCTCTAGAACACAGCCCAAGACTCAACCAAAAACCAGATCTGGTGCACCCAGATCAACAGGGCCGACACCCTGTGTCGACACCCCTGTCGACAGGGCTGTCGACACCCCTGTCGACATGCCTGTCGACACCCCTGTCGACATGCCTGTCGACACCCCTGTCGACATGCCTGTCGACATGGGGCTAGGCGGGAACTTTCCCGCCCTTTCTGCTTTTGGCTCCAAACTTGTTTTAAAACTGAATTTTAAATCTGTTTTTAACTTTGAATTTTCTGAAAACTTCTTTGGGCCTTAACTGGGCCATACGGACTCCGATTTACAAAATTTCGGACTCTATTCTGCGTATTTTTCCGAGACGAACGCAATGACGCAGCCCGTTTCCCCCAATTCTCACATTTGAGATTATTTATTCTGCAATTAGTGAATTTTAGCATTAACTGAAATACGGGGTGTTACATTCTCCCCTCCTTAAAGGATTTCGTCCCCGAAATCTCTAAGCTAAGGAGAATGCATATCCTACCATCCAAACAACCATCTACTCAATCCATCAAACACGGGCATCCATTGTCCCTAAAACAATTTCTAATGATGTATGAGCATATGCAAAAAGTGTGTGTATATGTTCCCTATCTAATGTATGAACATATGCAAACCATGATAGTGCCATGCATCCATTATGTATGCGAGAGAACCCTATCGACACATACAATATCTACATGAGTGCACAATCATTCACCAAAATGCATCATCCATATGATAACGCAACCATTATACATCCATTAATATAGCTACCTACACACATAAATATGCAATATGCAATATGAAGTGACTGAGCCGATCTAGTGCCTAAAGTGTGTATATATGCATCCACGAGCAACCGCTAGCAAACACTTGCATCCACTTGCATCCATCATACATAACATGTCTCAAACACATGTTTCAACCATAGGTTTACCCTATCTAAAGGTCAAAGGTACTAATGAGAGGACATACTAAGGATAAGATAAGCACTAGACAACCGATAAAGGAGACGTCTAAAGCACATACCCTCAAAAAGGGATGGGCATAACGAACGCATCTTCGCTTCTATCTCCCAAGTAGCATTGCTCTCACTTTCTCTCCTTTTTCATTTTGACTAGTCGAACCTCTCTTTTTCTCAACTCCCTAATCTCTGACCAAAGGATGCGGGTAGGAGCTCGTCGAATAATCACATCACGCTCTACCTTACTTCTTTAAGCAAGCTTGGCTCTATCGCCTCTACGATCTTATGTAGGCCCTTCCTCACATGGAATACATCATGTACACCACTAAGTCTGTCGGGCAACCCCACCAATGGAAGACGCTCTTCCCACGTACCTCCTAAATCCAAGATACATAGCCTCAAAAGGTCTTCTAAAATACGATTCACCCTCTCGGTCTGGCCGTCTATCTGAGGATGATATGCGGTACTCAAATACAACTGAGTCCCTACCGCCTCTTGCAAACTTTTCAAAAACTCTTTAGTGAAGATAGGATCTCGATTGCTCACTATACTGGAAGGTACATCATGCAATCTAATAATCTCTCGAATGTAAACGGAAGCTAGACATGGAATAGTCCTCTTGCTCTTCACGGGTATGAAATGGGCACACTTAGTAAGTCTATCTACCAAAACCCAAATCCCCGTATTACCCTTCCTTGATTTCGGTAATCCTTCGAGACACTATCCCATTTCCTTAGCGGAACTTCCAATGGGTGAAGCGACCCACTTGGTTTCTTTTGCTCCGCTTTCACCAAGCATCTAGCGACATACTCGGCCATGTCTTTCTTCATACCGGCCAAAAAGAAAACTCGCTTCATGTCTTGGTACATCTCGTCCCCTGAGAAAACCAGATTCTTCTTCGTCAAGCGGTTTAATGGGGCTGATATCTTCGCGAAGTCTTTGATGAACTTCCTATAATATCCTGCCAACCCCAAGAAACTTCTTACTTCGGTAGCATTCCTAGGAACTTTCCAATCCTGGATAGATACTGTCTTTGCGGGATCCACAGCTATCCCTTCCTTAGAGACCACATGCCCTAAGAATCGCACTTCTCTTCTCCAAAAATGACATTTAGAGAATTTAGCTATAAGACTATGTGCTCGAAGAGTCTCCAACACTTCTCTGAGATGTAAGGCATGCTTTTCTCCACTTCTAGAGAAAATCAGGATATTCTCCCATGCAAAATCGTCACAACTATCCATCTCTCACGCAGACCACCTTAGTCGAACTCGACATCCCCCAAATGCAAGCCCCAAAGGCCTAAACCAATATCAGACAAACACCCAAGGGATACCTCCTTCGAATTCAGACGACCTACGTGAGATGATACTAGTAAAAACGGCTAAATAATTAAGCCCTTGTCCAACTCTGGATGTCCTCGCCAGTCTCGCTCCAAAACCACCGTTTATCCCATAACTGGCTTTGCTCATCCTATTGAGCACATACGAAAACTTATTTCGCTCCTAGAAAAGACCAAGATGTCATTTACAAAGACCATCACGAACTTATTTAGGTACTCCCTGAACACCCTCCTCATCATATGCGGGGGCGTTCGTCAAACCAAATGGCATCTCCAGCCACTCATAAAAACCATCCGGAGTCCTAAAGGTAGTCTACTCTATGCTATCCTCGGTTACTCTCAACTGACGAAACCTCGTGGCTAAGTCCAACTGCGAAAATACTGAGGCGCCCACTAACTGATCAAAGAGATCATCAATCCTCGACAATGGGTGTCTATTCTTCTTTGTGAGTTTATTTAGCTCTCTTTAGCCTACACAAAGTCTGAGGGACCCATCCGCCTTCGTAGCAAAAACTACCGGAGCACCCCACTCCGATATACTTCGTCTTATGAACCCCTTCTCAGGCAAATCGTCTACTTGCTTATGGAGTTCCCTCCTCTCACGAGGAGCCATGTGGCACCCCGGCCAAGATCCTGGTTTGGGATTGTCTACCAGATATATTCGGAAGTCATTCTCCCGCCCCGGAGGTAAGCCCTTCACCTCCTCAAACACATCCGAGTATTCCCGGACCACTCTAACAGTTCGCAAACCCTCGACCGACGTGTCAAGCGATTCTAGATAGCTTAGCATAACAGATTCCATGGGATTACAAGAGATCTCGAGAGTGTTACCCTAGCGGGTCATAAGCCTAACAACTCTCCTTCCACAATAAGAACGATACCATTACTAGATAACCAGTCCATGCCCAAAACTAACCCATAGCCCGTGAAGCCCAAAAAGCATCACATCCAAACTCAACGCTAAGTATAGCAACTTTCAAACCCAAACACATCATGGAGCCCCAATTGGGTTTGAAACAACTAAGGGATCATCTACTAACTGGTGTCTCAGTGCAGTGACTCAACTAATTAATGAAATAAACGAACTCGATGCGTCAAAATCAAATAAAGTTTGACCCGGATAATCAAATAGAAAAACTAGACTTTCAATGGAAATAGTTCTACCTCTTTCCTGAATCGGTGGAACCGCGAGAGCCTGAGCTTGCCCCCTTGCCTAAGTTGGTGCCAAAAGAACTTGCACCTGTCCTCCTGAGGTAGATCCTGTTCTTTGCCCTTTCTTAGGGCAGTCTTTCACTAGATGTCCTGCTTCGTCACAGTGGAAGCAGCCAGCCTTCCTCTTCTTGCGACAATCCTTGCTTAGGTGGCCTAGTGTCCCACAGTTGAAGCACTTCTTCTTTCCCTTGCCACCGTTACCTTTCCCACCCTTATTTTGTTGTTGAGGTTTCTTCTGATCTTCATTCTTCTGGGGTGCTTTATTAGCATTGGGACCCTTCTCTTCCTCATGCATAAGTGCCATGTCCACTAGCTTCTCGAAAGTGGCCCCCATAGGGATGTGAGACATAGCCAATCCGTGCATCAGTTCGTTTAAGCCTTTAACGAACCTCAGAGCTTTCTCTTCCGGTGTGTTTACCAAGTCTATGCTGAATCTCGCTAACTGCTTAAACTTGTTAACATATTCTTTCACCGACAAGTTCTCTTGCTTTAAGTTCAAGAGCCTTTCCACGTGCATATTTTCTTCCGCTTTTGAGAGAAACTTTGCCTCAAACCTTTTCCTGAAATCCATCCAAGAATCAATAGGGCGTTCTCCATTAGTGGCCTCCCACCAGAACGAGGCCTCTCCTTCCATTAACCAAGCGGCTAACCTGACTTTCTTTCCCTCTTCCACTTCCAAGATTTCCATCAATTCTTCTGTCTCATTAAGCCAATCCCTAGCTCCCACAAAAGGTTTTCCTCCCATAGCCTTAAACTTCCTACAAGTCATAGCAAAAGTATCCGCGCGAGGAGGAACGAGTGCAACGGGTGGAGGAGGAACATTTGCTGGACCTGCAGCGGCGGCCCTAGCCTCTAACAACCTCCTATACCATACTGGTACCGCTACACCGTCCGGAAGATAAAGATCTTCAGCCATGCTGAGACGAAAAAGGAAAGATTCAAAACGGAGAATTCGAAAGATAAAGATATGGCTATCGGGGATTATGCTTTTCTTTCAAAAACTTTTTCTCTTTAAAGACATGTTTTTGAAAATATTTCTTCCAAAAATGTTTTTAGAAAAATAGTTTTCTAAAAATTTTATCTGTTCTATTAACCTTAAGCTCTGATACCACGTGTAACACCCCACACCCGCTATGGTCACTCTGATAGGGAATGCCATAACATCGGTGGAGTATTTTAAGTGAATATAGAACAGAAAAATTACAACAAGACAGATGTAAGTAATACTTGAAACTTTTTAAAAACATCATTTCATTTCAGCGGAAAGTAAAACATGTTTGGTTACATCACAAAACCACAATAAGAGTCAAGTACACAATATCCATCCTGATAAATAAAAGTACATAATCCCAATACATGAACTGATAGCCATAAAGAAAGGGTAAGCTGAGCTCTACACCTATGGTCCAAGCTCCAAAAGAGAATAAAGCAGCCTGATCAAAGCCCACTCGTACTGGGCCCACTCTGATAACCTGAGGGTTGGGAAAAAAGATAAAAACAACGGGGTCAGACATAAGTCTGAGTGAGTCCTATGACTTTAACAATACAATCATTAAAGTAACCAGAGGAGACATAAGCTTGATATACGGTAACGTCTGGGGATGAATGGCAACACTAAGCAGCTAGGTATACTTAGGATAAACTAAGATAACCGTAAAGACGCATCCACCCACCCAAGGATAATCACTATACTGCACCACACCAGTCATTCCTATTTAAAGGTTGATCCCCCTAAGTGTACTTAGTAATTTAGTAGTTTCGTGTACCCCTATCTGACTACATAGGTGTACCCACTACTCCCCAAGCGATCGGCTCCCCTACGTAGATACCCGTGCTGGTCCCACGATGGGGTGTATCATTCCCCAACGTGGCCACCTGATAATATCAACGGTGCACGGCTTTATATCTACACGATGCAACAACGACTTACCAACCAGCCCGGGTCCACAAACGCATATGAAACCCGTTGGTCCCGCGTTGCCACCGCTTACCCGGTTTGGCCTCTTATAGTCAAGCCCAATATGCGTGTCCCGTCACTCGACTAGGGTCGAGCCCACAAAGATACGTTTGGGATATTGGTTGAAATGGGCCCCCACAAGCTACCACCTAAGCTTGTTATTTCTAGTGAATCCCACTTAACCCTTTAACCATGTCCCCTTACATGTTATAAATTTTGGTTAAGTCCTTTAATCATATTCTAATTGTCATACAAGGTACCCACTAGATTTTCACATTCCACCCATGGCACTTACTTAACCCTTTAATCATGTTTAATTACATGTTTCACTTTGGTTAAGTATTCTAATCGTATTTTCACATGCCACCCATGGCACTTACTTAACCCTTTAATCATGTTTAATTACATGTTCCACTTTGGTTAAGTATTCTAATCGTATTTTTCTATTGCCACCCAAGGCAACCCACTAGTCTCCTCATGCCACCCAAGGCACCCACTTAACCCCTCATGTCCCACTACATGCTAATATGGTTAAGTGTTTCTTAATTAATTAAGACCGTGATCTCTCATAAAGACCTCCCACATTAGACTGGCTTTTATGACAACTGGTTAAGCCGGTAGGGTCCGGGCAGTCTTACGTCATAATAGAGTCTAACCTCGTGTCTTTACTTTAATCACGTATTTAATTTATGGCTAAGACCTCTCACATTGGGCTGACATTTGTAGCAACTGGTTAAGCCGGTAGGGTCCGGGCAGTTTTACACTACAAATGAGTTCAACCTCGTGTCTTAGTCGATTAATTACACCTAATTAATCACCCCCACATTAATTATCCCTAATTAATATCAAGTTTTTCATAACATGGGTAGACCTAACTCAATAGGTAAATTCCCATGGGGTAGACCTAACTCAATAGGTAAATTCCCACTTATGCTTATTCATTTTATGGTATGCTTAATCATAACCATTTCACACCATTTCATTAACATGTCTATTAACCCCATCGTTTCCCCACGTACTTATGCTAACACGACATATTTCCAAGAGAAGATTCTTTCACAATTAACATGGGTTTCACTTAGCATACATTAGCATTAACATGGGTTAAAAGGTGTCCACTTACATCATGACATTAACCCAACTAGCATTACTAAATAACCCAACTTGCATGAACATACATATGTCATGTATAAAGGCAACTTGCATAAGTGTTCATAGGTTATACAAAGGTGAACTTGCATGTGTCTTAAAGGTGTGAACTTGCACAACATGTTACATGTTAACTTGCATAACATCATACACATAACTTGCATAATATTATAAACATAACTTGCATATCAACATACACATAACTTACATAACATCATGCACATAACTTGCATAACATCATACACATAACTTGCATATGAATTTGCATAACAACATGCACATAACTTACATAACATCATACACATAAACTTGCATATGAACTTGCATAACAACATGCACATAACTTACATAACATCATACACATAAACTTGCATATGAACTTGCATAACAACATGCACATAACTTACATAACATGTTAAACATGCATTTAAGCATACACATAACTTGCATAAGCATGCATAACTTGCATATCATGTTAAACTTGCATTTAAGCATATACATAACTTGCATAAGCATTCACATTCTTGCATATAAGCATACACATAACTTGCTTAACATGTTGAACTTGCATATATGACTTGCATCTTAAAGGAGGGTAAACATGCATATATATATATATATATATATATATTCATAGCATATATAAAAGTGTCATCTTGCATATGTATGCATCACATTTAAAAGGGTAAACTTGCATGTCATGATTTATGCATAATACCAAACACTTAGCATGCATAAAACCACCTACTTAGCATGCATAAAATCAATTACTTATTATGCATAAACCCACCACTTAACTTGCATAAACCCACATATCCAACTTGCATAAACTCACATATTCAACATGCATAAACTCACATATTCAACATGCATAACTCACATATTTAACATTCATAAACTCACATATTCAACATGCATAACTCACATATTTAACATGCATAAACTCACATATTCAACATGCATAACTCACATATTTAACATGCATAAACTCACATATTCAACATGCATAAACATAGGATTAATATTAAACATAGATTAGCATATTCACATCATATCATATGACTTGAAAACCCATTAATCCTCATGCAAAACCATAGATCTCATCATATCTCATCTACTTAATTTAGCAATTGATCATCAAAGTGATAGAAACTCACCAAAACCTAGATTAGCAAACTTATGAAGTGGAATTAGTTGCTTTAGTTGAAGAAGATGTTGATTAGAGGTTGATTAGCTTGCAACTCTCTTCATTGATTTGTGGAGGCCATGATCAAGTTTCATTTTGCCATAGTTTAGTTACAAGATCTAATTATGAATGAATTAGGGTAGGGTTGGGGTCTTATTTATAGGATTAGGTAGTGTTTTAGGCCCTTAGATTAACCCTAGATTAGATTAGGACCGTCAGATTTAGGAAATCTCTAGAACACAGCCCAAGACTCAACCAAAAACCAGATCTGGTGCACCCAGATCAACAGGGCCGACACCCTGTGTCGACACCCCTGTCGACAGGGCTGTCGACACCCCTGTCGACATGCCTGTCGACACCCCTGTCGACATGCCTGTCGACACGGGGCTAGGCGGGAACTTTCCCGCCCTTTCCGCTTTTGGCTCCAAACTTGTTTTAAAACTGAATTTTAAATCTGTTTTTAACTTTGAATTTTCTAAAAACTTCTTTGGGCCTTAACTGGGCCATACGGACTCCGATTTACAAAATTTCGGACTCTATTCTGCGTATTTTTCCGAGACGAACGCAATGACGCAGCCCGTTTCCCCCAATTCTCACATTTGAGATTATTTATTCTGCAATTAGTGAATTTTAGCATTAACTGAAATACGGGGTGTTACAAAAATCTAATTAACAAAACAAGTTAATTTTGTTCTTTATAATCTACTTAACAAAAATGTTAATTCTGTTCTTTATAATCTAATTAACAAAGATGTTAATTTTGTTCTTTATAATCTAATTAACAAAGATGTTAATATTGTCCTTTTTATCTATATTAACATTTCTAATGAAAAATGTTCTTTATTATTTACAAACAAATTTCAATTCAAAAATGTTATTTTTATTTGCAAAACATATTTCAAATAAAAGGTTGTTTTTATTTTCACTAATCATTTTTTGACAAAAATATGTTATTCTTTTTGCTAATCATATTTGACCAAAAATGAATATTTGGTGAAATTCATTCTAAAGGACAAAATGATTATTTTTAATATCACATAGAAATGAAATCTTTTATTTCTTTTACTACATGAAAATGTAACCTTTTCTTTTCATTCTTTGATTACATTAAAAATGTAATCTTTTTATTTCATTCTTTGATTACGCACAAAAATTGTAATCTGTTATTCTTTTCTTTGAATACACATAAAAATGTACTTTCCTGTTTTTTTCTTTGAATACACATAAAAATGTGCTTTTTACTCTTTTCTTTGAATTCATATAAAAATGTATTTTTCTTTTCTTTTCTTTGAATATAAGATTTTAATGTTAACATATTTTTCTTTGTCAAAATATGAACATTTCTCTAATATTCTATTTTACATTAAAAGTAGCTTTTTTATGTCAACATATTCTGCTTGTAAAAATATGATCATTTTTCTAATTCATTCTTAATATACAAAAATGTCCATTTTGTCTAATTCATTTTTAATATGCAAAAATGTCCTTTTTAATTTCCTTTACATAAAATGTTAACAAAATGTGAATTTTGTTATAATCCTTTTAATATTAACAAAATGTGAATTTTGTTCACTAATCAAGTTTAACACAAAAATATCATTCTTTTTAATGCATAAAAATATTTATTTTATATGCATCATATATTTTCAAATAAAATGTTAATTTTACTATAATGTCACATTTTACAATGAAAATGTAAGTTCCAATTTTAATATCACTTTTTACATAAGAATGTAAATTTTATTTCTAATGTTATAATTACATAAAATGTAAATTTTATTTTTAATGTCATATTTACATAAAATGTAAAAAAAAAATTAATGTCATAATTTACATAAAATGTAAATTCTATTTTTAATGAACTAATTCAACAAGAATGATAACATAAAAATGATGACATTTTATCCTATATTGCATTGACAGTCTATTTCAACTCACAAAAGTGATGACATAATTTTTGTATTGGATCTATTACTCATGATTCACCAAATTTTGTTAAAAAGAAAATGATTCAAATTAAATCAACATATTCATATCTATAATTATTTAACACAAACTATAGATCGATCATCACCCAACATATCAGAACAAGCAGATCTAATTCATACACGTACAAGCATCACATAGAAAATAAAATAATCAAATTAATTAATTATTTTAAAAGGAAACAGAAATCTCACATTGATCGGTTTTCAGAAATCGTTCATGTTCAAATTTGGCTGAATTATCAAAGTTCTCTGTTCTGGTCCTGGCCAGTTCCATCTCGTAGATCTCGTTTCTGCGATTCTAACGCAACTGGAATTTCTCGATTCTGTTTTGATTTGAGAAAGTTACGACTGTTTAAAACTTTAATACCATAGTTAAATAATTAAATTAAAATAATAACCTTTTTTAAAATGTTTTCACTACTGTTGTTTACTGTTTCTGCCTTCTTCCTTCGTTACTACGTATAGCCGAACTAGAAAACCCATTATCCACTTCAAGGGTTTAACATCGCACCCTCTTGGAATTGATCGGCCTCGATCTGAGCGTACCATGTGAAGCCCCATCCTCTCCTCCCTTAGCACCCTGAACGCCGTCTGCCGCGGTGGCGCCATTGGCTGGTGATTGGCCATCGAGCGTCGGTCCTTTGGATCATGATTTCACCCAATTCCCGAGGCTAGAGATAATCAAACCCACATAGAATTAGCAATCACACTTCCCTCTTTAATCTTTGTTTTAAAAACTGGTTGAATCAATGAGTGAATTGAGTGCGATTGAGGGAAAATGTTTGGAGAATATCGGCCGTAGGAATGAGGGTGGCGGCTGCTCTTGCTAGGCTTGGGTTTTGACTTGAGAATTTATAATATTTTAATATTAAATGTCCTATTCTTGCAAATAAACCCATTATCTCTTAATAGTTCCAATTCCAGCCCAACAGAAGTTGTCCCCAAGCATATACCCCTGTCCCGGACCCAATGGACTAGGTCCTGTCAGCCCGTTCGAACATCTCCAGCTTGTTTTATTTAATTTAATACATAAATCATTTATTAAATTAATTCAATCTTACATTTAAATTCATCGGGGCCACATACGACCTCTAAAAATTCCAAAAAAATTATTTCTGGTTATGTTTTGACGATACGGTCCTAACAAAACTAATTTCTTCAAATTCCGAGACCGTTTGAAAAATGGCTATTTTCTAGTCGATTAAATTTGACTAAAATAGTCAAAACACGTTTTCCTCTGCCACGCTCACATATTAATTCGAAAAATTCTGAAAAAATAAACATAACAATAATTTGACATTCCGGTTCCAACAAAAGTGGTTTCGTCGAAAACAGAGGTCGTTTGCAAAATGGCTATTTTTAAGGCCAATATATTAAATTAATATATATATAAATTCTACACCGACTTTTCTAAATTTTAAACTGGACATAACTTTTGATTTTTAAAACAAAATTTCAGTTTTCCAGATTCGTTAGAAAGATATGATTAAACAGATTTAAATATTTCATGTTTCGCTCAATTCTGATTTATTTTGAGTCCTGTACAGTCAGTCAAAGTTCAAATCCAAATTTTCAAACTGCAGCGCTGTTTTAAACTCCTTTTGTAATTAAATTAATTTAAATTCAATCGTTTTCACTTCGATTAAAATAAATTTTTATTCATTCTTATTTAAAATAAATTATTTTAAATATTGAATTCCATTAAAATTTCTAAAACAAAATTTTTAAATTGGCCCCAAAATTCCGGGTTGTTACAATCTCCCCCACTTAAAATCTTTTCGTCCTCGAAAAGGAACGAAGTTAAAAGTTGTTTAATTAGCCAACTCATCTTTAAATTTTTATTTATTGGTTTCCATAATTTTGTTAGTTAAAGTAATTATCATTTCTATACTTTTATTAGTTAAATTAACAATCAAACATCACAACCAGCAATCAATTAGGTGATTAACTTTTCAAATATATATAACTTTTATATATAGTCAAAAATCATATTTTTAGTGCAAATCACAGCAATGTGTACCAACTAAGTTTTGGTTCTCATACCAGTCAATGGAAATATATAGATATACCACCTTCGAAACTCGGAAATAAATACTGATAATGCTGCAGCATTATCAGAATTATTCCCGGGTGGCTAGAGTGTGACTCTATATCTATCCAGTATATTAAAACTTCGAATATCCGTTAATTACTCGTATATTCGAAATCCTTATATACTCGATTGTCCACATTAAAATATAGTAATATACTCAAATACGTATTTTTAGATAAAATTTTCAAAACTGAATTTGTTTTTATTTATTTTAAAGAGAATAATACTCTTCACGCTTGTTCTAGGATACTACTGACCCCATCTCCAACGAGTTATTCTCATTGGATATTACTAATCCAATCCCTGATGAATTCTTTCGTTCGGTTCTAATGTACCTTGTTCTCGAGGTTTGTAAACCAAAGCTCTGATACCAAATGAAACGACCCAAACTTCCCAGTAAAGGTAAGCCTAGATTGCTTTGAGAACAATACACATCAGAACACAAACTGAAGAACATTTTATTGCTGATGACAACAATTACATCAGAGTACAAGAATATAACATAGTATGAATACTTATTACATAATAGAAATACATTAATATCAGAGTTTTAAATTACATTTAAATAGCAGCGGAAAAACAATACAAATATACAACTGAAAGGAATACACGGATACAGAGCTTTCCGAATACCGCTTCAGCTGTAATCCAGAATCCTGTAAATATTTCTGCAAAAAGCTACTCGACTGCCCGTGTGGAAAATAAGGGCACCCGAGTTTGCCAGTGAAACAAACTACAGGCCAGTCATGGGATTGGTATGAGAAATCTTAACTTAACTTATCTAATAATAGGCTAATCACAGGACCACGCCGCTAACGCAGAACGGGTTTACTCCATTGGATTGCCAGTGCATAAAATAAAGTAAGACGTTAAACAACTCAATGCTTTTTAGAAAAATGAAACCATTATAAGACCCAAGTCCCATCACACAATGCAACGCAAACCTGAGGATAGGGTTTTACCTTATAATGGTCAAAAGATGCTTGATACGATAAAATGGATTTAGTATTAGTCTGTATATGTTCTAATAAAAACATTTCAATCATAATGTATCAATCGTAGACGGCATGGGTACCATATATCATGTCACCATACTAGTTCTACATTCAAAACCGCAAGGTCGTATTGGAAGTTGGTTTTCCATCATGAAATCGAGGCTAGGGATCGTCCTCTCCGATTCGAGACACTCTAGCAAATGCCTCAGGATCACACCTATGGGCAACCCTTGGAGCGGTAGGGCCGGTCCCCGCCTATCGGCAGTGGATTAGTTATGCCTGAACACACGCTTCCCGGTTCCTTTGAACCTATAGTATGACCACTAACGGCCTATAAAAATCTGAGGCGCCTCAAAATCCATCATCCACATAAGTAAAATGCCAGCCAGTTTAAGCACTGACACTACCACTAGCTAGAAAGAAACGTGTGCACTCCCTACGGTCCATATCCCGTTTTTGACTCATATCGGGGTGTGAGGCTCGCGAAGTCACGATATACACAAAGTTATGCCGTAATAGGCTTTGCTTTGATCATCCTACAAGGCCCTTCTTTTCAACAAAAGTCTTGATCATTTGCATCTTGGCGTGCCACATTGACAATTCACGCCATGCGATCAATCACTATTAATATATACCAGGGTGTTAAGTAGAGAATAAATCCTCCACCACCAAACAGACATACATTAATAGAAATCGATTTAATTCACATGGAACGAGATCCAATGTCAGACACGCATCCATTTACTAGCTTATGCTCTGGGTCTAAGCGAAAACCAAATCCGGACAATCAACAATAGTCCGGACGGCCACCACTGATGCACCTTCAAGGTAGCTACTCCCATCAAGGGTCTCTGTAGCAACACATCCATTCGATGTGAAGATCGTCGGTCTTCAACCACCGTCTTCATCTTCGACTCTTCATCATCGTAGTAATTATTCGGAATGGGTTAAACCCGGTCTTCCGGAATAACTTGCGTATTTTTATAATTAAAAATCAAATGCTGTATAAAACACATCCAACGCCTCATTCCAATTCAAAATATTCCTTTAAACAAAATATTCACATTATTCTATCAAAGATAAATTCTTTAAATTAATTCTTAAATCTTTCTTTTAAAGATTTATTAAAAAACCCAATTTGGGTTTAAATATCAAAAATCATTATTCAATGATTATTTAAATTTAAGAAATAGATCTTATCTTTAACTGGGTTAAAGAACTAATGTCATTTTAAAACACCGTTCACGATAAACCCAAAATCGACTTCCATTAAATATGGAATCTTCACAGAAATCAATCAATATATAATCGTTATAAATTTCTGTATCCGACCAATGATATAAATGGAATAACGGCAAAGCCTCTTAAATTTCATATGTAGTATCGGTCTTCTTTTACAGAAGCTTATCTCAGTTATTATAAATTCGAATTCCATTCAGCTCCAATTTAATATGTTAAGTTGGAAAACTTTACCTTTGGAAAATTTCCATTTTTAAATCTCAATGAAAGATTTATAAATTCCAAATCATATTTTCACTGTCAGTTGTGTTAAAGAACATATGTCACTTAAAAACACAGTTCACAATAAATCCAACTCACATTTCATCTTATTCCAATTACTAAATATGAATTGAAAACTTTTAATAATCTTAATTAAAAGATTTATTCATTTCTCAACTGGGTTTAAGAAAGGTGTTATTGAAGACACCATTCACGACAAACCCAAAATCCAATTCATTTAATTAGATTTCAATTAAATATTCACTAATTGGAAAACTTCATTAAATTTTAATTTAATGATTTATTCTTGTTAATAACTAGTTCATTTCAATAAAAATATATTTTTCTAAAATATATTCTTTTCTAAAATATTCTTTTCTAGAATATCCTTTATTGGAATGTGACTCAATCAACAACCATATATTGCATGAAATCAACAATTATGATAAATAATTATCAAACATCCAATCAATCAACCAGAGTGGATTCTACACTAAACATTGGGACTAGTGTAGATCAAATATCATCCCAACACCCGTGTGGGGTTTCATCCAACAAACAAATAATAAATTATTTGTGCACTTGGGCGTTGTGTAAAAATTATCATTCCAGTCACATAAACAAGTCGGATGACTTGTAAATGGCAGTGTAATATTCAGCTAACAATATATTTAACACATCAAACATTTCAATATCACAAACATATATTTCAATTCTTTTTATTGTGAACAAATGACAATAAAAATCTTGACTCTTATTTATTTACCAAGATGTACATTTTCAGTCTCATTCATTTTTAAATGAAAAAATGAAAATTTTACTTCATTCTTTTCAAAGTGTCAGAAATGTCTATTTTTGACTAAGCCTTTTCAATGGGTAAAAAGGTTCATTCTCTATTTCACTAACATGTTTAACACAGAAAGGTTATTTTATCTCAATAATCATGTTTTGACAAACATGTTAATTCTGCTTAATGTAATCTAATTAACAAAACATGTTAATTTTACTTAACAAAATCTAATTAACAAAACATGTTAATTTGCTTAACATAATCTACTTAACAAAACATGTTAATTTTGCTTAACAAAATCTAATTAACAAAAAATGTTAATTTTGTTCTTTATAATCTACTTAACAAAAATGTTAATTCTGTTCTTTATAATCTAATTAACAAAGATGTTAATTTTGTTCTTTATAATCTAATTAACAAAGATGTTAATATTGTCCTTTTTATCTATATTAACATTTCTAATGAAAAATGTTCTTTATTATTTACAAACAAATTTCAATTCAAAAACGTTATTTTTATTTGCAAAACATATTTCAAATAAAAGGTTGTTTTTATTTTCACTAATCATTCTTTGACAAAAATATGTTATTCTTTTCATTAATCATATTTGACCAAAAATGAATATTTGGTGAAATTCATTCTAAAGGACAAAATGAATATTTTTAATATCACATAGAAATGAAATCTTTTATTTCTTTTACTACATGAAAATGTAACCTTTTCTTTTCATTCTTTGATTACATTAAAAATGTAATCTTTTTATTTCATTCTTTTATTACGCACAAAAATTGTAATCTGTTATTCTTTTCTTTGAATACACATAAAAATGTACTTTCCTATTTCTTTCTTTGAATACACATAAAAATGTGCTTTTTACTCTTTTCTTTGAATTCATATAAAAATGTATTTTTCTTTTCTTTTCTTTGAATATAAGATTTTAATGTTAACATATTTTGCTTTGTCAAAATATGAACATTTCTCTAATATTCTATTTTACATTTAAAGGTAGATTTTTATTGTCAGCATATTCTGCTTGTAAAAATATGATCATTTTCCTAATATTCTATTTTACATTAAAGTAGCTTTCTTATGTCAACATATTCTGCTTGTAAAAATATGATCATTTTTCTAATTCATTCTTAATATACAAAAATGTCCATTTTGTCTAATTCATTTTTAATATAAAAAAATGTCCTTTTTGTTTCCTTTATTTCAAAGTGACAAAAATGTCCTTTTTAATTTCCTTTACATAAAATGTTAACAAAATGTGAATTTTGTTATAATCCTTTTAATATTAACAAAATGTGAATTTTGTTCACTAATCAAGTTTAACACAAAAATATCATTCTTTTTAATGCGTAAAAATATTTATTTTATATGCATAATATATTTTCAAATAAAATGTTAATTTTACTATATGTCACATTTTACAATGAAAATGTAAGTTCCAATTTTAATATCACTTTTTACATAAGAATGTAAATTTTATTTCTAATGTAATATTTACATAAAATGTAAATTTTATTTTTAATGTCATATTTACATAAAATGTAAAAAATGTCATAATTTACATAAAATGTAAATTCTATTTTTAATGAACTAATTCAACAAAAATGATAACATAAAAATGATGACATTTTATCCTATATTGCATTGACAGTCTATTTCAACTCACAAAAGTGATGACATAATTTTTGTATTGGATCTATTACTCATGATTCACCAAACTTTGTTAAAAAGAAAATGATTCAAATTAAATCAACATATTCATATCTATAATTATTTAACACAAACTATAGATCGATCATCGCCCAACATATCAGAACAAGCAGATCTAATTCATACACGTACAATTATCACGTAGTAAATAAAATAATCAAATTAATTAATTATTCTAAAAGGAAACAGAAATCTCACATTGATCGGTTTTCAGAAATCGTTCATGTTCAAATTTGGCTGAATTATCAAAGTGCTCTGTTCTGGTCCTGGCTAGTTCCATCTCGTAGATCTCGTTTCGGCGATTCTAACGCAACTGGAATTTCTCGATTCTGTTTTGATTTGAGAAAGTTACGACCATTTAAAACTTTAATACCATAGTTAAATAATTAAAATAAATAATAACCTTTTTAATAATGTTTTCACTACTGTTGTTTACTGTTTCTGCCTTCTTCCTTCATTACTACGTATAACCGAACTATAAAACCCATTATCCACTTCAAGGGTTTAACATCGCACCCTCTTGGAATTGATCGGCCCCGATCTGAGCGTACCATGTGAAGCCCCATCCTCTCCTCCCTCAACGCCCTGAATGCCGTCTACCGCGGTGGCGCCATTGGCTGGTGATTGGCCCTCGAGCGCCGGTCCTTTGGATCACGATATCACCCAATTCCCGAGGCTAGAGATAATCAAACCCACATAGAATTAGCAACCACACTTCCCTCTTTAATCTTTGTTTTAAAAACTAGTTGAATCAATGAGTGAATTGAGTGCGATTGAGGGAAAATGTTTGGAGAATATCGGCCATAGGAATGAGGGTGGCGGCTGCTCTTGCTAGGCTAGGGTTTTGACTTGAGAATTTATAATATTTTAATATTAAATGTCCTATTCTTGCAAATAAACCCATTATCTCTTAATAGTTCCAATTCCATCCCAATAGAAGTTGTCCCTAAGCATATACCCCTATCCCGAACCCAATGGTCTAGGTCCCGTCAGCCCGTTTGAACATCTCCAGCTTGTTTTATTTAATTTAATACTTAAATCATTTATTAAATTAATTCAATCTTACATTTAAATTCATCGGGGCCACATACGACCTCTAAAAGTTCCAGAAAAATTATTTCTAGTTATGTTTTGACGATACGGTCCTAACAAAACTAATTTCGTCAATTTCCGAGACCGTTTGAAAAATGGCTATTTTCTAGTCGATTAAATTTGACTTAAATAGTCAAAACACGTTTTCCTCTGCCATGCTCACATATTAATTCGAAAAATTCTGAAAAATTAAACATAACAATAATTTGACATTCCGGTTCCAACAAAAGTGGTTTCGTCGAAAACAGAGGTCATTTGCAAAATGGCTATTTTTAAGGCCAATATATTAAATTAAAAAATATATAAATTCTACAGCGATTTTTCTAAATTTTAAACTGGACATAACTTTTGATTTTTAAAACAAAATTTCAGTTTTCCAGATTCGTTAGATAGATATGATTAAACAGATTTAAATATTTCTGGTTTCGCTCAATTCTGATTTATTTTGAGTCCTATACAGTCAGTCAAAGTTCAAATCCAAATTTTCAAACTACAGCGCTGTTTTAAACTCCTTTTGTAATTAATTTAAATCCATTCGTTTTCACTTCGATTAAAATAAATTTTTAGTCGTTCTTATTTAAAATAAATTATTTTAAATATTGAAATCCATTAAAATTTCTAAAATAAATTTTTTAAATTGGCCCCAAAATTCCGGGTTGTTACAATGTACGTGACCTTTCGGGAAATACTTTGTCAGACATTCATCCATACAAGTCATCCAGGAACAGGATGAACCGAAGGCACTATTCAGTACATCCATCTTAGGCACTGTTATTTAAGACTTATACAATAGCCCTTGCACTTTACTCCGTCTTCAATTATCTTTGGCATATACGATTCACAATGCTTATGCCAATACAGAGTGGTTCTTTGGATATTAGACCAACCGGTCTCTCCATATTACCAACGTTAAAATGGTCAAAAACTTCGATAGTCGGTGAGTTAACTATCAAAGAAAAATAGGTGTGCAAACAACGATATTATTTCCAAATGGAAATTCTATCAAATCAATCATCAATCATATATATCTATCTATATATATATATTCATATGTTCCTTATTTTCTATGTTTAGAAAATATACGTTAACGCTGGAAAACATTTCCTAACTTATTTACGTATCACTGTTCTTCTACAACTATCAGTCTCTGATTGTAAACTAGTATAAGAACAATTCCCTAAGTACCAATCCCAAAGGTCGAAACCAACATCAGATAGACACTTAGGAAACCATTCAACTTAACAAGTCTCCAGTCAAATTCTGATTTAGCTTATCTCCATTTCTTAACTCCTTATACATGAACACTTCCTTTTATAATTCATATTTCAAATTTCAATATTTGATTACATTTCTGATTTTATTTGGAAAACATTTCCAAATCTTCTTTACTTGGATTTAAACAGATGTTTAAATCAACATCGCGACGACAACTCAAACCATTATACTTATTTACTAAAATCACTTAACCACTTTCACTCTCGAACCTTAACCATTTCTAAATTAAAAACGAAGTCAATCAAGTTGGGGTATAACTACCACTTAGACCTTAACTGAACAACATTTCAAATCTCGAAATAGGGTAAGTTCATCTTTTAACCCTTTAACACTTCCTTACATAACTTTCGGATATCAATTACGAGTCCAACTCCTTTACAAAATCATTTGATTATAATAGTGGTGTTATAATTTCCTACTTCTGAAATATAATAACTTTAATCTACCTCTTATTTCCTAACTCGAATAAATAACGAACAACTAATTTATCAACTCCTATTTGGTTAACTCTTATTCTATAACTCTTATTCGAATAACTCCAATCTAATAACTCTTGTTCGATTAACTCTAACTCTATTTAACTCTTACTGGATTACTCTTATTCGAATAACTTATATTCGATAATCTCTCTTCTTCGAATAAAGTATATTGGATTTAACTCCTGTCGAATAACTAGATTCGATTAACTCTAACTGGTTAACTCTAACTCTAACTAGTTAACTCTAATTGATTTACTCTATTCGATTAACTCTAATCGAATAACTAATATTCGATTAACTCTAACTAGTTAACTCTAACTCTAACTGGTTAACTCTAATTGATTTACTCTATTCGATTAACTCTAATTGAATAACTAATATTCGACTCATTTCGATTTACTCTTTCGGGTTAACTCCTTTGAATTAACTCCATTGATTTATTCCTTTGAATTATCTCCTTCGAATTATCTCCTTTGATTTATTTCTTTGAATTTATTCCTTTGAATTATTCTTTTGAATAATTCCTTTGAATTATCCCTTTTGAATTTCTCCTTTTGAATTATCTTCATTGAATTTATTCCTTTAAATTAACTTCTTTGATTAATTCCTTAATTAATTCTTTTGATTAATTCCTTTGATAAATCCCTTTTCTATTTGTTTACTTAACAATTAACTATTCCCCTTTTTCCATTCTATTTATTTAACAAATAAATATCTCCTTTATCTTTTCTATTTATTTAACAAATAAATATCTCCCTTTTATTTAACAAATAAACATCTCATTAAATATCTCCTATTTATTTAATAAATAAATAACTCATTTTTAAAATCTTATAATTTTATAAATATTTCCTTTTCAAATTACTCCACTTAAACATATTTCCCTATTTATAAATATTCCATTTTATAAATATTCTCTTATTTATAAATATTCCACTTTATAAATATTTTCCCTATTTATAAAATCCTTTGATTTTATAACATCTTTTATTTCAATACACTTTGAAAATCTCCTTTTCACATTCCGATATTTTACGGTACTTAACACATCAAATCACGATGACCAATATCGCCCAAACACATATAATCGACAACAGGTTGTATATCACATCATATATTTCAATATAAAAAAACAATAAAATAACTATTGAGGAATCCAGTCGGATTCCTCCAACCTGTTTCCCTGCATCCACAGATGTTACATAATAAAATCAACATCACTTTCAGTTCCATATGATATATTCTGTTAAACAGAATCAATATAGAAATTCAACTAACTGACTAACAGTTCAATCAAACAGTCAACACACAGTCAATCAGCCAATATTTAACAGTTCTAAAAATACAACATGAAATTATAAACTGTTCAGAGTTAGTGAGATTTACTCACATTTCGCGTTAACCGTTAAATATGATTTGCGTCTATTGATTCAGACGGACAATTTATTTTGCAATAAATTGTAACAAGCTCGGATTCACTCTCGGTCAGCTCCATTGTGTTGCTCCCGTCCATACGATCCCAAGGATCCAACCGTTCGAAATTCTAATTCGGTATGTAGAAGATAGAGTAATACAAGTTATACAGATTTTAAATTGAATTAAACTTAATTCCTATTTATATTTAAATGAATTGGGCTTTACCCAATTTCCCTTTTGTCGGCCCATCACCCACTCCTTCTTCTTCTCCCTGATGAACTCAACCCGTACTCCTCCTGGCCATTAACGCAACCAACCCCCATCATATTTCCCTTTTCACTCCACTACAAATCAAACCGACAATACCATCAAGCTCCTCTTCGAAATCACTTTCCACCCATACCCCCATTAATCCATTCGATCCCCTCTCCGTCGAGTGTGACAGCTACCCTACTGAGTAGATGCAAACTCTTTTTGCACGGAAATCCCCACAATCTTGCCAACATGAGCCACTCGACCTCCTTAACCTCAAACCAACCTTTAAAACACCAATCGATGCCTTACATCCACGAATTTTTGAACCTTAGATCTACTGCCATTGAACTCGCATCCCAAAACCCTGATCGCACCTTGCAAGAACTACACGGATATGAAGCTCTTGCTTCGCTGATTCCATTCGTATACATTTTGTAATTTATAGAATTTATTGTGGATTCCTTTTGATTTTATGAAGAGGATTTTTCCCTTGTTTTAAGATGGAGAAAATTCTTTGAAGTGGCGGCTTCAACTTTGATCTTATAGCGGGATCGAAATGTTTGTGTGGCTGAAAAACGATAGTGTGTGGCTCCTCTATATTCACAATTTTGTTTTAGATATTTTATTTATATTTATTTTTGCTTTCTAAAAATTCCTACAAACACGCACGATACCTAAAAATCATGAAACTGGACATGTAGGTAGAGTTCGACATTACAGTCCCAACGAATCTGGTTTCGTCGAATTCCGACTCCGTATGCTCACATAGCGTATTTTTAACCGTCAAAATACTGACTGTTTCTCACTCTAAAAATCCGTAAGGCCACACACTGACTCTAAAAATCACGGAAATTGAAATCTAACAATAATTTGATGTTTCAGATCCAACAAAATTAGTTTCGTCGAATTTTGACTTCGTTTGCAAAGTGGCTATTTTTAAAATCCTAAATAACCCATTTAAATATACAAATATATTTAAATATAATTAAATTAATTATTTATAAATAAATATTATCGTATATATTCACAGTGGAATACCATACAGCTCTAGAATATTCCTATATGAATTTCTAACTTGATATTTCAAATCTGGGTCAACCCGATATTCGATTTATATTGAAATCCCTGTTTAAAATATAAATAATTCCTTTATAAATTATAAAGGAATTCCACAACGACTTTTCTAAAACTTGATTTGGACATAAATCAAAATCTACACGATGAAATCCCAAATTTTCTCTTCCATTAGAAAGATATACTCCACCAGCTCCTAACGTTTTTTGTTTCACAGAAATTCAGTTTAAAACGAACCTTATACATCCAGTTGAAGTTCAAATAGCCAAATAACGAACTGTCGCGCCATTTCAAGCTCGATTTTAATTATAATATAATTATACGTTCAAACTGTCTTTCAAAGAATATATTCGTTATTCTACTTCAATTCTAAACTGAATTAAATATCACAGATGATCCAGTTCACACCATATCGTCATTTCAGCCAATTCTGATTATTTCAAAATTAAATATATTATTTAATTTATTATTTTAATTAAATATTCACCATTATTTAAGTCAACGACCATGAAATCCTTTTAATCACCTTTTAAATAATTAAATAAATTAATTATTATATCGCTGAAAATGCGGTCATTACAGAAAGTTTGCTACCTCAAAACAATTTTGCAAACTAAACTATGTGTTTGACAAAAATAGAAGAAGAAGAAGGGGGATTTATACTTAAGATGATTTTTAAAGTTGAAAATGTGGATTTTCCAAAATGAAATGGTTATCCATATAGAAGTAATGATTACAAAGTATAAAAGTACTTTGAGAGAATACTTTGTTTAAACTTATAAAGGATTTTTTATGGATTATTTCATCAATGATGGATACCTTCGGGTAACAACGATGATGTGCAGTTTAAGACAATAGATCTTGGGTAGTGCACAATTACTCTATATTGATATCGACCCAAATAGAGTACATCCTATTTGATGACGGGATGTCGGCCGCAATATGATGGCTACCTTCGAATGATGATGATGAGGATGATGATGTGCGGTATAAGACAATAGATCTGGAGTAATGCACTATTACTCTATGTTGGTATCGAGCCGATTACATTCTATTTGAGGACGGGATGTCGGCCGCAAAAGGAAAACATATCCCAAATTGAGTGTGGAACCACTTTGATGAATATAATCATATTATAAAAAAAATGAGATGTCTATTTTGAAAATATTACTCTCTAGTACATTTTGATGGGTACTGCAACAAGGAGAGTAACTCATTATTTGACGAGTCGACTTTGATGAATATGATCCTAGTTTTGACAAAAGATTTTTTATAAACTTCTGACTTATTTGAATATATTATTTGGAAGTCTATTTGGAAATTCTTTTAATAAAAATGTTATGGTTACTCTTTGGTACATTTTGAAGGGTACTGCGACAAGGCGAGTACAACATATTTGATGAGTTGACTTTGATGAACATAATCATCCGTTTGGCTAAAGAATTTATTTGACTTAATTAAAGATATTGATTAGAGTCTACCTTGAAAATATTATTCTTTGGTACATTTCGATGGTTACCGCAACATGGAGAATACATCCTTACTTGATAATGATGAGTCGGATGAGCCGGAGTATGATGAATTTTTGGTACATTCGGATGGTTACCACCCGAGAAGAGTATGTCTTTGCTGAATGATTTGGCATTGGCTGGAGGCTTTAGAATCTATTCCAAATTGAGTGTATGATCACGAGAAGGAGACTGGGTATCGATGTTAATTGCAAAGAACATGATCCTGAATTTGGGCATAAAAAGAGCTATGGTGTGCCAAATTCAGTAATATCTTATAGGATTGATAAAATGTTGATCACAAAATGAGAAGTTCCAATCATATAATATCCAGGTATGTCTTAAATTCTTAATTTCGAATTATGAAATTGTTTTGAAAGTATACTTTTAAGAAAATGCCTTGGATACTTATTTGTGGAATATTTGATTTTCTTTTGATTAAGTATTGCATAGAATTTCGGGAACGAAATTCCTTTCAAGGGGAAAAGAATGTAACAACTAGAAACTTCAGGGAGAAAATATTTAAATATCGAGATTAATTAAATATTTAAATCTTGGATTTAATATTATACAAATGGTTTTGTAACCTTGATTAAATCTCTTTATAAATAATAATTAATAAGGAGAAAACATGTTGTTGAATTTTTGTTTACGAAGATAGGTAGTTCGAAGAAATATCGATAATGTGACCGAACACGGTTTTATCAATAATTGACGTTTACTTGTAAAAAGTTGTTAGAATATCATGTGTATGTAGTAACAATATAAGAACACATATATGTATGTACATAGCATATTAATAAAAATACAAATGTTAATCTAGAATATGAAAAATGGCTTAAAATGATAGGTATACATGGTATCAAAGGAATGGAACACATGTCTTGGAATTAAATGAGATATGGACACATAAACATGTTAGGTATCCATGTGTAGAAGCATCTAAAGACACCTAAGTGGACATATGTCTTCATCATAAAGCTTGCATGACGATAAGGAGGGCTAGTGTCCAAAACTAAATTACCAAACTAGCCTTGAAAATTATTATATAAAGGGTGGAAAGGTTCATTCTATTTCACGCATTCACAAATGAAAAACAAAAGTAAGATAAAGAGTAGAAGTTTGGGAGAAGCCTACATAATAAATACAAGATCAAGGCACAAATATAAGGTGAAAAAAACTATTTGAGTTCGTGTATTCATTTCATATTTTGAAGAAAAGTTGTGAAATTTAAGAATGAATGATTGGACTTGAACCCCTGAAAATGATGGTCGGTATTTTGGGAATAAATTTTGCAATTCTTGATGATATTACGACTTCTCTATCAATTTGGAAATCTAATTCAAAGGGCTATAATTCTCACCTTTTGCACTTTTTCTAATTCAGTCGTTTGCATACCTGAATAGTGGACGCAAGGTCAGGAAAAAATCAGCCTGAAAATGGACATGTTAAAAATGCCTTGTAATGTTGAAATTTATTTATCAAATAGATAAATAATTTTAAGGATTTCCTTTTATGATAATTAAGTAGACTAAAAGTGCTTCTTACTATAGAAAATTTGGAGTCAAAACTATTTTTATCATAGAGAAATAGCATCAAATATTTTGCCCAAAAACTGCTGGAAACATTAAATTCAGCGCATTTTAAAATGCTATCTTTTCTCTGAATTAGTTATGAAGCATAATAGGCTACCTAGAACTTTTCATAGCATCTCAGAATTGCTGTAGTAAGCTGTTTTTAGTCTAAATTCATTATAAACCATCCAGAACTTGTCATAGCATTTCTGGAAGTGTTGTCTTTTCTCTGAATTGACTATGAAGTATTTTAAAACGAATAGAACTTTTCGTAGTATGATAGAAACGCTGTTATAGATCTTTTGAGTATAAAATCATGGTAAACTATTACAAATGGTTTGATAGCCATAATTATTGAAATGCATTACTTTGACAAACTTTATTTTCAAGTATTCCTTTTCTTGATGATACTTACGAAGTTATAAGCTATTTTATCACAAGAAAGTTTTTGGTATTTAAAATAGAAGAGGTTTATCTTTTGAAAAGACATTCTACAAGAGATATATAGATATCTTTAAAAATGAGTATTTGTGGAGTGTTTTGCCCTTACTTTATATAAAGAGTATTTTTGGAAGTAAATATTGATTTTAAATGTTTTGAAGAACTACGTTGGCTTGATCCTGTATCTAATTTGTGACGGCCCGCCCCGCACCAGCCTGCATTTCCTCCAAAAGTGCGCTGTACACATGCCCGACTAGCAAAAGACGGTCGTCATAAGAAAGGAAAGAAGGGAATGAACTAATCAAAGAACCTGTAGAATGTCTCACAGCGCATCGAACAAAATATAATAATAACATACTTGACACAAAACAGGAGAGACAGTGCATAAGTTGAAAATCAGAACTAAACATCATAGCAGCGGAAATCCAAAATACAGCTTATTACAACTTTCAAACTGTCTCAAAGCAAAAGTAAGGTAAATGAGGTACACTACTAATGCCCAAGTAGCGACCACCAACGACACAGGGAGAATGTGTGTATATATAATACGTGGAAGCCTCCTGCCCGCCTCCGGATCAGCTACTCGCACATCACCAGCTAACCTGTCTCTAGTCTGCTCGTGTGAGCACCCAGAGTAATAAGAGGAGACATAAAACTCTGGGTCAGACATAAAGCCTGGTATGAGCTATAAGCATCTAAAGTGAACAATAACAGGTAGACTAAAACATACCTGAACCTGGACCTGCAACCAAAGAGTTAGCACTGCATACTGTACAACACTCTAAGGTATCATATCAACAGTATAAAGATACGGAGGTGGGGGAGGTGTGCATGTCATAATGATGGCAAACAATCAAGCATAGCATCCATCATCACATCTCTCACTCAGTGCGTAAAGCATACGATATTCACCACTTCGATCACCCAACATTCCTTGCTACGATCACTTTGCCCCATGAAGTCATAAATGGCTTCACTACACTGATAACGTAGCCACTAATTCCTCGCTATGTCCACTTGCCCCATGGAGTTATTCACCCCATCTGCGCTGGCTCATAGCCTTACTAATCCTTACTATGTCCACTTGCCACATGGAGTTATTCACCCCATCTGCGCTGGCTCATAGTCTTACTACGCATCACCTTGCCCCTCAGGTCATAATGACCCTACTGCACTGATAACGTAGTCTTGCTACCATCACCTTGCCCCTCAGGTCATAATGACCCTACTGCACAGATAAGTAGCCATCATCCATTCTTAGTGGTGAATCGAAGTTATGAACGTCGACAACTCCTTAGCACACGTCCCGCAGCAAAGTCCAACCATGAAGTGAACTCATTGGTTCCCAACTGGTTCCGGGATCCTGAGCTCTAACTTCCATTTGGACTACCTTTGCATCTCGGGTTATTGGTCATCACAATCGAATCGGATCGAATTAGCCTTCACATTCTTTGCCGGATCGGATCGGCCTCTGCGTTCGGATCGGATCGCGCCTCTTGCATCGGATCGGGTCGTGGTCCTCCAGCTCGTGGCTCCTCTTCCTGATTCGGATCGGCGTCACCACTTCTGATCGGATCGGGTTGCTTCATCCGGGTCGGGTCGTGTCTTCCGATTGGGTCGGATCGTCTCGCCTAGTACCCATCGATTCGTGAGCTCCTGAAGTAGATCAAGTCGTGCTCCTCCCTTCGGATCGTGGTGCCTCATCAAGTTGGATCGGATCGGATCGTAATGCTCATTGGCGATCCGGGTCGGAGTACTTCAGTTTGGCACGGCGCTGTATCGATTCGCTTCGTGGCCTTGCACAGACGGTTCGGTTCGGAGGAGGTGACTCGACTCGTGGGAATGCCCCCACGATCCCATAGGGCGATCCGATCGTCCCTCAACCCCCTATGCGATCTGAACCCCTGCACCTTGTCCAGCGAGCTGTTTACGCCCCTCGACAGCGTTTTCGACCATTCCAACTATTCTAAACAGTCACAAAGCATTTCATACAGTCATAGCAACATGCATAATCAACCAAAAACATCAAAACATCAATATGATAGGTAAAAATGGATCAAACATACCCAAAATCCGCTTTTTCCCCTTAAGCATGTTTAGGTGAAACTGATGATAGGATTAGCAAATCTTAACCAAATTAACCCAAATTCATATCAGAGGTCTAAAACATCATTCCGAATTTTATAAACATTTTTCCAGAATTTTATCATGTTTAAATTCGCTAATTAACACTAATCACCCCTAATTAGCCATAATTAGTGCAAAACTAAGCAAATCACTCACCTTAGCCACAAAATAAACTAAGATCTGAAATGATTCTCTGATTTGATGCGAATTTCAATACCAATCAGCAGCTCCTTTGTTGATTTGGTGAAAATCCTTCTTGATTAGGGGTTGCTAAGCCGAATCCTTAACCAAAAGATGATTTGGAGGTGATTTAGAGGTTGGAGGCCATTTTTAGGGATCCTTGGTGATAAGTGGAGGCTAGAAAACTGAAATGGAATGATTCTCCATCTCATTTCAGCCCTCCCATAACCCTAATCCCGAAATGGGTTATGGGCCTACTCGCTAATCACCCGATTTGGCCCGGTTAAGCAGTTTTTCACCCTCCAAACCTTGTTTCAGCCATATCTCCCAAACGGTAAGTCCGTTTGGCTAATGTGACCACTCTACGGAAAGAGAAACCATCAAACGAATCAAATGGAAGTGGTTTCAGGTTAAAATTCCTTTCCAATCAAAAGTTATGGCCAAAATAGTACCAACTAGGGGCAAAATGGTCATTTAAAAATCGACAAAAATCATGGACATGGGAAATGACTCTAATAGATGTTTCCCAAAGTTACATGACCATACGACTTCACATGGGAAAGAAATAAATATTCTACGATCCTATGATGTGTAGAATACGGGTCGTTACACTCTCCCCCCCCCCCCCCCCCCTTAAGAAATTTCGCCCCCGAAATTCCCTAATCCAAACATACACAAAGATTCCCGCATGCCTATCAATCATAAAACAACAATCAAACATGCAAAATAAGCAAAACAAGTCTATCCTAGCATGCGGAATAACTAAATCGCAAAGTAAATCTTACCAGGCAAAGAGTACTGGATAAGCCTTCCTAATGCTCTCCTCTGTCTCCCAAGTACAATCATTCTCGTTCTCGCCCCACTGAACCTTGACTAGCTTCACCGCCTTCCTTCGAAGTTGCTTCGTATCGTGCCCCACAATACGAATCGGCTTGCGGTTCCCAACCGCCTCGGGTTCTACTTCGAAGTCCTCTAACTGATCAGGTGAAATAGTCACATCTGAGCCGTGAACGAACTTCCTTAGTTGGGAAACATGAAATACATTGTGAACTCCTGCCATCTTCTCTGGTAAGCCAACTCTATACGCCAAATTTCCGACTAATTCAAGAACAGGGAATGGCCCAACAAATCTTGGTGCCAACTTGCCTTTTCTGCCAAATCGAATCACGTTCTTCAACGGGGAGATCTTGACGAACACCAAGTCACCAACGGAGAATTTTAAGTCTCTTCTCCTCTTATCGGCATAGCTTTTCTGCCTATCTTGAGCAGCTTTCATTCGTTGTTGAATGACCTTAATCTTATCCGATGTTTCTCTCACCACATCGGGTCCTAGCACAAACTTCTCGCCAGTTTCTATCCAACATGATGGTGAGTTGCACGGTCTTCCGTACAAAGCTTCATATGGAGCCATACCGATACTGGATTGGTAGCTATTATTATATGCAAACTCTACTAGATGCAAATGGTCATCCCACGATCCACCAAAATCCAATATACAAGCTCTCAAGAGATCTTCCTATATACGATTCACCCTCTCCGTCTGACCGTCGGTCTGAGGATGATATGCGGTACTGAGATGTAATCCTGACCCTAGAGCCTCTTGTAAGCTCTTCCAAAACCCACTAGTGAACAACGGGTCTCGGTCACTCACAATGTTTTTGGGTACTCCATGAAATCTCACTACCCACTTCATATACAATTCTGCCAACTTAGCTGCTGTTCTGGTCGATTTGACTGGTATAAACCTTGCGCTTTTAGTCAATCGATCCACAATTACCCAAATGCTATCATATCCCGATCTAGTCCTTGGTAAGCCATCGATGAAATCCATCGAAACTTGCTCACATTTCCATTCGGGAATTTCTAATGGTTGCAATAACCCACTAGGCTTCTTTTGCTCGGCTTTAACTAGCTGGCAATTCATGCATTTGGATATAAACTTCCCAACGTCTCTTTTCATCCCTTCCCAGTAGTAGGTTCGCTTCATGTCTCGATACATCTTATTACCACCGGGGTGTATAGTCAGTTTCGAGTGATGACATTCTCTAAGCACTTCATCTCTCAAACCATTCACGTTGGGCACAACTAGTTCTCCATTCTTTCGAAGCCATCCATCTCGATCAAGCCCATACACATTCATCTCCTCTTCGATACCCATCTCTAGCTTGGAGATGATTTCCAATAGATTAGGATCGTCCCTCTGGCTAGAACCAATCCGCTCTATCAAAGTGGGTCTGATCGTCAAACTAGCTAGCATAACTGGATCCAATTCACACTTTGGTCTGAAATCAAACCCCGCGATAAACTCCAGTTGCTTCCATTCAAGAAACATTGCCCCTAAGCTGGCATGTCTCCTACTCAACGCATCGGCTACCGCATTACCTTTCCCAGGTGTATATGCGATATCAAAATCATACGAAGCCAAGAACTCCAACCATCTCTGCTGACGGAGATTCAGATCTTTCTGAGAGAAGAGATACTTTAACGGTTTGTGATCGGTAAACAGCTCAAATCTTTCTCCCAAGAGATAGTGTCTCCACATCTTCAGCGCAAATACAATCGCTGCCAATTCCAAATCATGGGTAGGGTACTTCTTCTCATGCGGCTTTAGCTGTCGACTAGCATAAGCTACAACCCTACCTCCTTGCATCAATACTGCACCTAGTCCGGTACCACAAGCATCTGTGTATACCGTCATCTCCTCATTCCCTTTAGGAATGACTAACACTGGCGCACGCGTCAACCTCTCTTTTAGACTCTTGAAGGCATCCTCACACACTCCGTCCCAGACGAAGGACTGATTCTTCTTAGTCAACCGAGTCAACGGTGCTGCAATCTTGGAGAAGTCCTGGATAAACTTACGATAATATCCAGCTAATCCCAAGAAACTTCTTACATCTGTAACATTCTTGGGCGTAGGCCAATCCTGTACCGTAGCCACCTTCGCAGGGTCCACGGCAATACCACTCTCGGAAACAACATGACCCAAGAATCTTACTTCCCTTCTCCAAAAATGACACTTAGAGAATTTCGCTTTCAATTGGTGTTTCCTCAACACCTCCATCACTATCCTCAAGTGTCCCTTGTGTTCCTCCTCTGTCCTTGAATAAACAAGGATATCATCTACGAACACAAGAACAAACTTATTCAACTGATCTCTGAATACTCGATTCATAAGATCCACAAAATAGGCTGGTGCATTGGTCAACCCAAATGGCATAACCAACCACTCATAAAATCCAGACGGCGTCCTAAATGCCGTTTTCGGAACACTCTCATCTGCTACTCGAAGCTGATGAAATCCTGTCGCGAGGTCCAACTGGGAGAGCACTCTAGCTCCTTCCAGCTGATCAAACAAATCATCTATCCGCGGTAGAGGATACTTATTCTTCCTCGTCACCTTATTCAACTCGCGATAGTCCACACACAAACGAAGGGAACCATCTGCCTTAGTGGCAAACACGACTGGTGCTCCCCACTCGGAGACACTCCTTCTAATAAATCCCTTCTTCAAAAGATTGCTGACTTGCACCCCGACCTCTTGCTGCTCCCTTGGTGCCATACGACGAAGTGGCATCACTATAGGTCTGGCATCTTTTACTAAATCAATACGGAACTCAATCTCTCGGTGTGGTGGAAGCCCGGTCACCTCCTCGAAGACGTCCGGATACTGGCCAACCATGGGCACATCTGACAACTCATCCTGCAGGATGTCGAGGGAATTTACAAAACTAGCCATAACCCCATCACTAGGTAGGCTACCAAACACTACCCTCCGCCCATCATCCGCCCTCACTGTCACCAAAAAGCCCTCACACTCTACCACCACCCCGTATCTTTGGAGCCAATCGACTCCCAATATAATGCCATACCCAGTAAATCCCAAAACAAAGCAATCACATACAAACATACATCCATGACTCGATAAGACCAAATTCCTGCAAATCATACTAAGGCTAGTCGAACCACCAATCGGGTTCGTCACAACTAATGGTCTATCGACTATCTCGGGTTCCAGTCCCAACCTATCTACCAGGTCACTAGATATGAAGGAACGGGAAGCCCCAGTATCAAACAAAACTCGAACTGGTATATCATAAATAGAAAGCATACCTTGAATAACAACATTCTTTCCTTTCTCCGCCGCAGTTGGGGCATTCGACGAAGAAGGAATAGCATCAAGAGCATATGCTTTCACAATCTGCTTCTCCTTAAGAGGTTGCGGGCACTTATCCTTCTGGTGTCCCACTTGACCACAGTTGTAGCACTTCCTTTCCGCTGGCTTGGCCCGACACTCCTTAGCATAATGGCCTTTCTTTCCACAGCTGAAGCACTCAACATCCTTCTTGCTCTTTTTCTGGCCACCTTTAGATTGGTCCTTCTTCCTCTTATTCTGAGAGCTATTCTTGCCTCCACCGCCTGCTTGCGGCTTTGGCCCTTCTGCAGATGCAGCCTCAGTCTTTGACATAGGGTAAAGACTCTCTGACCTCAAAGCTTTCCCCACGATCGATTCAAAAGTCTCATCGATGTGGTTAATAAGCCTCTCCCCCAAGTACCCATCTAGACCAGTAATGAACTTCTCATTCTTCTTTTCAGGAGTATCAATGAGAGACAGTCCATACTTCGAAAAAGTGTCGAACTCAACAATATAATCAGAAACTGCCCTCTCACCCTGCTTGAGTTCCAGGAACCTCTTGAACAACACCGATTTCTGGGCAGCTGGGATAAACTTCTCGCTAAAGCGAGCCTTGAACTGAACCCAAGTAACCTGGTCCTCTGGAGTAGCTGTTCGGATAGCATTCCACCAATTCATCGCTCGCCCTTGCAGCTGACGAGACGCTAGCCTTCTCTTCATCGCATCCTCGAGACCCAAGTCATCAAAGATACGATCACAGCTATCCATCCAATCTTGAACATCTGTGGCTGACTCTGTTCCGTGGAACGGCTTCCCACCAAGATTAGTGTAATCTTTGCACAACTTGGCGAAATCGACCCTAGGCGCCTGCACTACTGGGCCAGCACCAACTCCGGGATTGGGAATTGCCCCTTGCACCTCTCTAAGCATGTCTCTCATGAGGTTGGTAAACATCGCCCTCATGTCAGCGGCATTCCCATTATTGGCCCCTCTATCGGTACCTCTAACATGTCGGCTCATCGTCAATCTGTAAAAGGGAAACGATTAACGACCCCATAGTGGTACCAGTGCAGTGTAACTTCATTCTTATGCTACTAATGGTATATATATATACATAGCTTTGAAAACCAAAGTAATCACAAATACGCGCTCTCATATACGTACTAACTCTCCCTAGTGTCTTTCCCTAGGTTAACTACGCAACCTAGAGCTCTGATACCAAGTGTGACGGCCCGCCCCGCACCAGCCTGCATTTCCTCCAAAAGTGCGTTGTACACATGCCCGACTAGCACAAGACGGTCGTCATAAGAAAGGAAAGAAGGGAATGAACTAATCAAAGAACCTGTAGAATGTCTCACAGCGCATCGAACAAAATATAATAATAACATACTTGACACAAAATAGGAGAGACAGTGCATAAGCTGAAAATCAGAACTAAACATCATAGCAGCGGAAATCCAAAATACAGCTTATTACAACTTTTAAACTGTCTCAAAGCAAAAGTAAGGTAAATGAGGTACACTACTAATGCCCAAGTAGCGACCACCAACGACACAGGGAGAATGTGTATATATATAATACGTGGAAGCCTCATGCCCGCCTCCGGATCAGCTACTCGCACATCACCAGCTAACCTGTCTCTAGTCTGCTCGTGTGAGCACCCAGAGTAATAAGAGGAGACATAAAACTCTGGGTCAGACATAAAGCCTGGTATGAGCGATAAGCATCTAAAGTGAACAATAACAGGTAGACTAAAACATACCTGAACCTGGACCTGCAACCAAAGAGTTAGCACTGCATACTGTACAACACTCTAAGGTATCATATCAACTGTATAAAGATACGGAGGTGGGGGAGGTGTGCATGTCATAATGATGGCAAACAATCAAGCATAGCATCCATCCTCACATCTCTCACTCAGTGCGTAAAGCATACGATATTCACCACTTCGATCACCCAACATTCCTTGCTACGATCACTTTGCCCCATGAAGTCATAAAAGGCTTCACTGCACTGATAACGTAGCCACTAATTCCTCGCTATGTCCACTTGCCCCATGGAGTTATTCACCCCATCTGCGCTGGCTCATAGCCTTACTAATCCTTACTATATCCACTTGCCCCATGGAGTTATTCACCCCATCTGCGCTGGCTCATAGTCTTACTACGCATTACCTTGCCCCTCAGGTCATAATGACCCTACTGCACTGATAACGTAGTCTTGCTACCATCACCTTGCCCCTCAGGTCATAATGACCCTACTGCACTGATAAGTAGCCATCATCCATTCTTAGTGGTGAATCGAAGTTATGAACGTCGACAACTCCTTAGCACACGTCCCGCAGCAAAGTCCAACCATGAAGTGAACTCATTGGTTCCCAACTGGTTCCGGGATCCTGAGCTCTAACTTCCATTTGGACTACCTTTGCATCTCGGGTTATTGGTCATCACAATCGAATCGGATCGAATCAGCCTTCACATTCTTTGCCGGATCGGATCGGCCTCTGCGTTCGGATCAGATCGCGCCTCTTGCATCGGATCGGGTCGTGGCTCCTCTTCCTGATTCGGATCGGCGTCACCACTTTTGATCGGATCGGGTTGCTTCATCCGGGTCGGGTCGTGTCTTCCGATTGGGTCGGATCGTCTCGCCTAGTACCCATCGATTCGTGAGCTCATGAAGTAGATCAAGTCGTGCTCCTCCCTTCGGATCGTGGTGCCTCATCAAGTTGGATCGGATCGTAATGCTCATTGGCGATCCGGGTCGGAGTACTTCAGTTTGGCACGGCGCTGTATCGATTCGCTTCGTGGCCTTGCACAGACGGTTCGGTTCGGAGGAGGTGACTCGACTCGTGGGAATGCCCCCACGATCCCATAGGGCGATCCGATCGTCTCTCAACCCCCTATGCGATCCGAACCCCTGCACCTTGTCCAGCGAGCTGTTTACGCCCCTCGACGGCGTTTTCGACCATTCCAACTATTCTAAACAGTCACAAAGCATTTCATACAGTCATAGCAACATGCATAATCAACCACAAACATCAAAACATCAATATGATAGGTAAAAATGGATCAAACATACCCAAAATCCCCTTTTTCCCCTTAAGCATGTTTAGGTGAAACTGATGATAGGATTAGCAAATCTTAATCAAATTAACCCAAATTCATATCAGAGGTCTAAAACATCATTCCGAATTTTATAAACATTTTTCCAGAATTTTATCATGTTTAAATTCGCTAATTAACACTAATCACCCCTAATTAGCCATAATTAGTGCAAAACTAAGCAAATCACTCACCTTAGCCACAAAATAAACTAAGATCTGAAATGATTCTCTGATTTGATGCGAATTTCAATACCAAACAGCAGCTCCTTTGTTGATTTGGTGAAAATCCTTCTTGATTAGGGGTTGCTAAGTCGAATCCTTAACCAAAAGATGATTTGGAGGTGATTTAGAGGTTGGAGGCCATTTTTAGGGATCCTTGGTGATAAGTGGAGGCTAGAAAACTGAAATGGAATGATTCTCCATCTCATTTCAGACCTCCCATAACCTAATCCCGAAATGGGTTATGGGCCTACTCGCTAATCACCCGATTTGGCCCAGTTAAGCAGTTTTTCACCCTCCAAACCTTGTTTCAGCCATATCTCCCAAACGGTAAGTCCGTTTGGCTAATGTGACCACTCTACGGAAAGAGAAACCATCAAACGAATCAAATGGAAGTGGTTTCAGGTTAAAATTCCTTTCCAATCAAAAGTTATGGCCAAAACAGTACCAACTAGGGGCAAAATGGTCATTTAAAAATCGACAAAAATCATGGACATGGGAAATGACTCTAATAGATGTTTCCCAAAGTTACATGACCATACGACTTCACATGGGAAAGAAATAAATATTCTACGATCCTATGATGTGTAGAATACGGGTCGTTACATAATTGCTCACCCAATTAGATAAAGGTACGTAGGCAGTCACAAGTGGTAGTGATGCAGCTGCTATTTTAATAAAAATATTTTTGGTACTTGTTATTACATCTTTTAATAGTGTATGTTTACATGTTTATCAATTAAGCCATACTGAATATCGATGTCCATCTTTTCAGAATTGCATGATGATAGATTTATGGTAATTGTATTTGAATTTGTACTTAAGCACAAACAGTTAATTAGATAAGTGGTATTTATTAATATCTAGAGCATTTAGTGATGTACATAATTATAAAATATGATGGTTGTTGTCATTATTTGTTTTTGAATGGACAAATTGTCGGCAAATTTTGACTGGTCCGAAATTTCGGGGAATCACGGTTTGTCCATGTACATTGCTGTTATGTTGAAAACATGCTGACTTGGCTTTGTTGTACACTCGGATATTTTGAGCATGCTGAACCATTGTTCCTACAATGTATATACACACATATATACATATATATACATATATACATACATATATATATATATATACATATATATATATATACATACATATATATATATATATATGTATATATGCACAGATATATATATATTTACATATATATGCACAGATGTATATGTATATGTGTTTGTTGCATATGTACTAGATTTCTTGGTTCCTTCCCATTCACTGATTTGACTGTGGTGCCCTTGCACAAAACATATGTGTATATACACACACATGTACGTGTATACATGTTTGTGCAGAATATATATATATAAATGTGAGCACTAGAAATGTTGTCTACCTTGGGTATTTACCATGTAACACTGTGAATATCACAAGCTGACTAGATACAGTTGGATGTCCATATAAATCAAATCAAGTCATGAAATATGATGAGAAACTCACCAAAATTCTAAGGAAAATAGATTTTAAAGTAAAATTATATCTGCTAGAATTTAAAAATATTTTCGTTCTAGATTACTATGTGTGTTTCTGTGACGGGTAAGCAGAAGAATGGACTGGTTGAAGTAGAAAGGAAGAAGATGAGTGTGAAAGTGTCAATGTATGTGTCAATAAATGTATAAGTGACTGAGACTTGTAAAACAGAGTGGCTGAATGTTGTAGTAAGGAACAGTATAATAAATGAAATTAAAATGTATTGTATTACGGTGAGTTGTACAAATAGTGGAGTTATAAAATCTGTACTATTCAAATGTAGAAATAAAATATTATATTTTAATAAAATACTGTTTGAATATTTAAATTATTATGCAGTAGTATTTTATTTAAAAAATATTATATTCTGTCTGTGATGTAGTGGAATAGTGCAATTACAAACACATTTTATAATATATATGTATATATGTTTGTTATCATCAAACAAAAATCATAGAATTGTTATATAAAACAATCTCCCCCTTTTGATGATGACAAACAAATAATAAGATTTTGAATATAATATTATTATAAATGTGTTTGACAACGAATTGTTGAACTCCCCCTATATGTATGCTCCTCCAAAATATATGAATGAGTTAAAAACAATAATTGAAACATCAATATTAAAATATTCAAAGAATATCCACTCATCGATCAAAATCTTAATCCATTCTCCCTCTTTTATTATCATTAAAACGATACAAAAATTAAAATAGTGATGAAAAAATTGACAAAAAAATATAATATCGGCTTAAGAGAAGAGAGATTATCATAAATCTCAATCAGTCAAACAAAAATCCTAATATTCTAAGAACCAGTGGCAAATTTCATGTGACGGTCCGCCCCGCACCAGTCGACATTTCTTCCGATAGTGCGCTGTACACATGCCCGACTAGCACGGAACGGTCGCCAAAGAAAGGAAAGAAGATGAAGGAACTAACAAAGAAACCTGTAAAATGTCTCACAGCGCATAGAACAAAATATAATAACAACATACTTGACATAAAACAGGTGAGACAGTGCATAAGCTGAAAACAAACTATCATAGCAGTGGAAAATCCAAATACAGCTTATGTTCCACATCATCATTATTACAACTTTTCAAACTGTCTCTAAAGGTAAAAGCAAGATATGGGAGGTACACTACTAATGCCCAAGTAGTGACCACCAACGACACAGGGAGAATATCTATATATATCATAAGTGGAAGCCTCATGCTCGTCTCCGGATCAGCTACCCGTGCATACCCAGCTAACTTGTCTCTAGTCTGCTCGTGAGAGTACCCAGAGTAATAAGAAGAGACATAAAACTCTGGGTCAGACAAAAAGTCTGGTATGAGCGATAAGCAACAAAACAAAACAATAACAGGTATAATCCAATCATACCTGAACCTGGACCTGCAACCAAAGAGTTAGCACTACATATTGTACAACACTCTAAGGTGCCACTAACATATGGTGTACAAGCATACGGGGGTGGGGGTGTGCATGTCATAGTGATGACAAACAAATCAAACATAGCAGCCATCCTCACATCTCTCGCTCAGTGCGTAAAGCATACGATATCCACTACCTTGGTCACCTATCCATTGGGCCATGACGGAATCCATTCCCGTACAACTATCACTACAAGCCCATTATCCGTCTCTCAGTGGTGAACCAAAGTTATGAATACTGACAACCCCTTTGCACACGTCCCGTAGCAGAGCCCAACTCATGAAGTCGACTCGTTGGATCCCAATTGGATCCTGAGCTCTAACTTCTTATTTGGACTACCTTTGCATCTCGGGTTATTGGTCTTCTTCTCCAGATCGGTCTTCTTCTTTTATTTTTCTTCGGATCATACTCCCATCGGGTTCGGATCGTCGTCATCACCCCTGGCGGATTGGGTCGGGGCCTTCAAGTCCAATCGCCATACATCGGTTCGGTTCGGAGGTGGCTATGCGGGTCGGGTCGGGGTGGCCTTCCTCCAGCGGTTCGGATCGGAGTCCACACCTCCTGGCTTCATGGAAAACTCCTCAGGTTCGGTCCTTCTTCCCAAGCACTCCGGATTGGGTCGGGTCTCTCAAGCTTCTCCCTGGTGCATCGGTTCGGGTCGGACTAGCTTCATGCCCACCAAACCGGATCGGGTCGGGTGTGAGCAGCTCTCGTGGAAGGTGGTTCGGGTCCGGCTCCTTCCTCCGATCCGATCCGGATCGGCCAAAATCCTGCGACCTCTTCCAACGACTGTTTACGCCATTCGAGTGCGTTTTCTACCAATCTAACACTTCTAGTCAATCACAAATCAAATCATACAGTCATAGCAACATGTATAATCATTCACAAACACCAAAACGACAATCCTAGCATGTAAAACGGATCAAACATAGCCAAAATCCCATATTTTCCCTTAAGCATGTTTAAGCAAAACTAATGTAGGATTAACAAAACTTAACCAAATCAACCCAAATTTCTAACAGAGGTATAAAACATTATTTTCGAATTTATAAATATTTTTCCAGAATTTATTAATGCATAAATTCGCTAATCAACACTAATTACCCTTAATTAACCATAATTAGTGAGGAACTATGCAAATCACTCACCTTAGCCATAAATAAAACCTCAAAACTGAAATAACTCTCTGTTTGGCACTGTTCCCAATGTAACACAGCAGCTCTAACTTTGCCTTGGTGCTTTCTCTCCTCAATTTGATGTAGCTAAGCCTAATCCTTGATTAGAAAGTGATTTGGAGGTGATTTAGAGGTTGGAGGCCATTTTTAGGATTTCTAAGAGATAAGTGGAGGCTAGAAAACTGAAATGGAATGAAACCCTAACTCATTTCAGCCTCCTCATAACCCTAATCCCGAAATGGGTTATGGGCCCATTCACTAATCACCCTATTTGGCCCGGTTAAGCAGTTTTTCACCATCCAAACCTTATTTTAGCCATTTCTCCAAAACGGTAAGTCCGTTTTCCACATGTGACCACACTACGGAAAGTTAAACCATCATCTGAAGCCAATGGAAGTAGTTTCAGGTCAAAACTCCTTTCCAATCAAAAGTTATGGCCGAAACAAGATCAGCTGGGGGCAGAACGGTCATTTAAAAATCGGCAAAAATCATTAACATGGGAAATGACCCCAATGGTCGTTTCCCAAAGCCACATGACCATACGACTTCATATAAGAAATAAATAAATATTCTACGATCTTCCGATACGTAAAATGCGAGTTGTTACATTCTCCCCTCCGTAAGAAATTTGGCCCCCGGAATTCCCTAAAAAAACACACAAAGGGTCCCACATGCCTATCAGCCATAAAACAACAATCAAACATGCAAAACAAGTCTATCCTAGCATGCGGAATAACTAAATTGCAATGTAAATCTTACCAGGCAAAGAGCTTTGGATACGACTTTCTTATGTCATTTTCTACTTCCCAAGTACAGTCGTTCTCTCGCCATCGATTCCCATCTCTACCTTAGAGGTAATTTCCAATAGGTTGGGATCGTCCCTCTGACTGGAACCGATCCACTTAATCTAAATCGATCTAATCGTCAAGCTTATTAGTGTTTCTGAATCCAATTCACATTTAAGTCTGAAGTCATATCCCATGATATACTCTTGTTGCTTCCATTCCAGAAAAATAGCCTCTAAACTGGCATGTCTCCTACCCAATGCATTAGCTATCGCACCTAGTCCGGTACTATGGAATTTGTCTACTGTCATCTTCTTCATCTTCTTAGGTAATCCAACCCTATATGCCAAAATTTTCAACTACATTCCAAATGTCCTTTCAAGTCCAACTTGAGTCCTTCCTACATTCGTACTGCACGTCCAACATACATTCACCTCCTGGAGGCAAACTAGACCCATCCAATGAACCTAGGTACTCCACTTATACTCGTACTGCACGTCCAACGTACATTCACCTTTTAAAGGTGAACTAGACTCATCCAATGAATCTAGGTACTCTACCTTCGAGACCAAGTCCAACTTGAAGCTTCTATATCCGCTGAATCTCTAAGGTCAAGGGACGCTCCACAATGCCCAGTATACTTCAAGTCCAACGTAAAGTATCTTACACCCGTCATATCACCATGATCAACGAACTTATACTATTTCCATTCAACAGGATCCTACAGGTGATACTCAAGAGAAGAAAGGTAGGAGCAAACACAATAACCATAGCATCCATCAAACAAATCCTATCTATCACCTGCTAAAGCCATTAATACGTCGATACCTGTATGTCTGGTCCAACCAACATCAATAACTAATGGAAGCTCTGCCTCCAAATGGACTACCGTACGTCCAACGTACGTTTATCCTCCAAGGATAACTAGATCACGTCCAACGGATCCAAGGTAAGTGGGCGTCCCCAGATACCCCCGCTTTTAGTCCACCTGAAACACTCGAGTCCCACCCAAGTCTATCCATTATCTTGCTGCCCTCTCGAGTCCAACTCGAGCCCATCCAATTCCTTGCAGCCTTCTCGAGTCCAACTCGAGTCAATGTATTACCCATAAACTCAGACCTAGTCTTGAGTATCCATTACCTACAGACCCCAGTCCAACGTGAGTCGTCTCCCTATTCGTTGCATCTCCAAGATCAACGAACACCCATTTTCTTTTACGAGTTCAAGTCCAACTTGAATTGTCCTAATCTTCGTTGCATCTTCCATGATCGACGAATACATCCTATTTCTTCAAAAAGAACATCAACATAAGGTCCTAAGTAATCCATTACTTTGCATCTTCCTCGAGTCCCACTTGAGTCATCTTATAACCCTATCCAGTCTAATTCGGGCAGTCCATACCATCGAATAGTCTTATCCGGTCACAGCTGCCCATTACTCCTCGAGTAAACCAAGATATTATCCAATGAAAATCACAACAACTACTTATCTCTCACGCAAACCATCCTAGTCGAACTCGACATTCCCCCAGCACAAGCCCGAAAGGGCTAAACCAATATCAGACAAGCACCCAAGGAACATCTCCTCCAAATTCGGACAATCCACGTGAAGTGATACTAGCAAAACAACAAAGCACTGGAGCACTCATTTGCCTCCCAAAGACAACTAGAACTTATTACAACGATAACCTCTCAGCTTCCTTGACTCCAGTTACTATCGCCATCACTAGGTAGGTACCTAATACCACCCTATTCCTTTAGAGTAGGTCGACTCCCCAAAATAATGCTAAACCAAGTAAAGCCCAAGACAAAGTAATTACAAACAAACATACATCCACAACTCGATAAGATCACGTTACGACAAATCATACTGAGGCTAGTCGAGCCACCAATCAGGTTCGTCACTACTAAAGGTTTATCGACTAACTCAGGTTTGTCAAACAATACTCGATCAAAAACATCTTCAATAGAAAGCATACCTCGAATAACAACACCTTTTTCCTTCTGCGCCGCAGTTGGGGCATTCGACGAAGAAGGAACAGCATTGATAGCATATGCTTTCACGATCTGCTTCTCCCTTGGAGGTTGTGGACATTCATTCTTGTGATGTCCCGCTTGGCCACAATTAAAGCACTTCCTTTCCCCAGGCTTTTCCCAACAATATCTGGCATAGTGGCCCTTCTTACCACAGCTAAATCACTCTCCATCTTTCTTATTTTTCTTATTCTGACCATCCACGGCTTGGTCTCGTTTCCTCTTATTCTGGGAATTATTCTTGCCTCCACCGCTTGCTTGCGGCTTTGGCTCCTCTACAGATGCAACCTCAGTCTTCAACTTAGGGTAAAGGCTTTCTGACCTCAATGCTTTCCCCACAATCGATTCAAAAGTCTCATCGATGTGGTTAATAAGCCTCTCCCCCAAGTACTGATCCAAACCTGTTATAAACTTCTTGTTCTTCTTCTCGGCACTATCTATTAGGGATAACCCATATTTCGACAAAGTGTCGAACTCAGCAATATACTCCAAGACTGCCCTACCATTCTGCTTAAGCTCCAAGAACTTCCTAAACAATTCTGACTTCTGAGCAACTGGAATAAAATTATCACTGAAACGAGTTCTAAACTGATCCCAAGTGACTTGATCCTCTGGAGTTGCTGCCTTAATAGCATTCCACCAATTCATTGCCCGTCTTTACAGCTGACGGGATGATAACCTTCTCTTCATCGCATCCTCGATACCCAAGTCGTCGAAGATACGATCACAGCTATCCAACCAATCCAAAACATCCGTGGCCGACTTCGTTCCGTGGAACGGCTTCCCACCAAGACTAGTATAATCCTTATTCAGCTTGGTGAAATTGGCCCTAGGCGCCTGCACTATTGGACCACCACCATTACCGGAATTGGGAGCTTCCCCCTGCACATCCCTAAGCATCTCTCTCATTAGGTCAGTAAACATTGTCCTCATCTCAGCAACATTCCCATTATTGGCTCCTCTACCGGTACCCCTTGCGTATCGGCTCATCGTTTAATCTGCACAGAGAAAACGATTAACCATCTCCACAGTGGTGCTAGTGCAGTGCGACTTCATCCTTAACTATACTAATAATAATATATATATATATATATAGCTTTTGAAAACCAAAATAATCACAAATATGCGCTCTCATATACGGATACTATCTCTCCCTGATGACTTCCCGTAGGTTAACTATGCAACCTACAACTCTGATACCAAATGTGACGGCCCGCCCCACACCAGTCGACATTTCTTCCGATAATGCGCTGTACACATGCCCGACTAGCACGGAACGGTCGCCAAAGAAAGGAAAGAAGATGAAGGAACTAACAAAGAAACATGTAGAATGTCTCACAGCACATAGAACAAAATATAATAACAACATACTTGACATAAAACAGGTGAGACAGTGCATAAGATGAAAACAAACTATCATAGCAGCGGAATATTCAAATACAGCTTATGTTCCACATCATCATTATTACAAATTTTCAAACTGTCTCTAAAGGTAAAAGCAAGATAAGGGAGGTACACTACTAATGCCCAAGTAGTGACCACCAAAGACACAGGGAGAATATATATATATATATATATATATATATATATATATATATATATATCATAAGTGGAAGCCTCCTACTCGTCTCCGGATCAGCTACCCGTGCATACCTAGCTAACCTGTCTCTAGTCTGCTCGTGAGAGTACCCAGAGTAATAAGAAGAGACATAAAACTCTGGGTCAGACAAAAAGTCTGGTATGAGCGATTAGAAGAAAAACAAAACAATAACATGTATAATCCAATAATACCTGAATCTGGACCTGCAACCAAAGAGTTAGCACTACATACTGTACAACACTCTAAGGTGCCACTAACATATGGTGTACAAGCATACGGGAGTGGGGGTGTGCATGTCATAGTGATGGCAATCAAATAAAACATAGCAACCATCCTCACATCTCTCACTCGGTGCGTAAAGCATACGATATCCACTATCTTGGTCACCTATCCATTGGGCCATGACGGAATCCAATCCCTTACAACTATCACTACAAGCCCAATAACAGTCTCTTAGTAGTGAACCCAAGTTATGAATACCGACAACCCCTTTGCACACGTCCCGCAGCAAAGCCCAACTCATGAAGTCGACTCGTTGGTTCCCAACTGGATCCTGAGCTCTAACTTCTTATTTGGACTACCTTTGCATCTCGGGTTATTGGTCTTCTTCCTTTATTTTGCTTTGGATCATACTCCCATCGGGTTCGGATCGTAGTCATCACCCCTGGCGGATCGGGTCGGGGCCTTCAAGTCCAATCGCCATACATCGGTTCGGTTTGGAGGTGGCTATGCGGGTCGGGTCGGAGTGGCCTTCCTCCAGCTGTTCGGATCGGAGTCCACACCTCCTGGCTTTATAAAAACCCCTCTGGTTCGGTCCTTCTTCCCAAGCACTCCGGATCGGGTCGAGTCTCTCAAGCTTCTCCCTGATGCATCGGTTCGAGTCGGAGTAGCTTCATGCCCACAAGGGCGGATCGGGTCGGGTGTGAGCAGCTCTCGTGGAAGGTGGTTCGGATCGGGCTCCTTCCTCCGATCCGATCCGGATCGGCCAAAATCCTATGACCTCTTCCAATGACTGTTTACGCCATTTGACGGCGTTTTCGACCAATCTAACACTTCTAGACAATCACAAATCATATCATACCGTCATAGCAACATGTATAATCATTCACAAACACCAAAACGACAATCCTAGCATGTAAAACGGATCAAACATACCCAAAATCCCATATTTTCCCTTAAGCATGTTTAAGCAAAACTAATCGTAGGATTAACAAAACTTAACCAAATCAATCCAAATTTCTAACAGAGGTATAAAACATTATTTTCAAATTTATAAATATTTTTCCAGAATTTATTAATGCATAAATTCGCTAATCAACACTAATTATCCTTAATTAACCATAATTAGTAAGGAACTATGCAAATCACTCACCTTAGCCACAAATAAAACCTCAAAACTGAAATAAATCTCTGTTTGGCGTTGTTCCCAATGTAACACAGCAGCTCTAACTTTGCCTTGGTGCTTTCTATCCTCAATTTGATGTAGCTAAGCCTAATCCTTGATTAGAAAGTGATTTGGAGGTGATTTAGAGGTTGGAGGCCATTTTTAGGGTTTCTAAGAGATAAGTGGAGGCTAGAAAACTGAAATGGAATGAAACCCTAACTCTTTTCAGCCTCCTCATAACCCTAATCCCGAAATGGGTTATGGGCCCATTCACTAATCACCCTATTTGGCCCGGATAAGCAGTTTTTCACCTTCCAAACCTTATTTCAGCCATTTCTCCCAAACGGTAAGTCCGTTTTCCACATGTGACCACTCTACGGAAAGGTAAACTATCATCCGAAGCCAATGGAAGTGATTTTAGGTCAAAACTCCTTTTCAATCAAAAGTTATGGCCGAAACAAGATCAGCTAGGGGCAAAACGGTCATTTAAAAATCGGCAAAATTCATGAACATGGGAAATGACCCCAATGGTCGTTTCCCAAAGCCACATGACCATACGACTTCATATAAGAAAGAAATAAATATTCTACGATCCTCCAATGCGTAGAATTCGGGTTGTTACATTTCAGATTTGTAGAATACTGGATTTACGATGAATTTTATAAAAATGGAGAGACTTTTAAAATATATGATTTCCAATTATTTTCCTATAATATTTAAAAAATGAGCACATAAAAAAATAGTGATGGATTTGGACTACGATAATAAATTCAATTTAAGTGACAAAATCAAGTAATCTCAAATTCCAATAGTTATCAATCAACAAATCATAATATATCATAAAACATTGACACATTTCACAAATTAGAAAATGGATTTAATATGATGGTTTTTACACACCAAGGAGGATTACAAATAAAAAATTTACTTATAGCAAAATATTTCCTTTTTTAATTTAAGAGCACACTGACCACGCATATCCAGATCTTGGATTTTTAAATGAGGTCAATTGTAGATTAAAAATAAGTAACCTCATAACCATGCATGACCAGAGCTTGGATTTTTAAATGAGGTTAGAGAAACACTTATGAATATTATATTTTTATAATTTTCTATTCCAAATGAAAAACTCCTCAATATATAAAATCAATACAGATGATAGAAATGTGGTAGGTACAGAAATGGTTGTGAAATAAAATTTTAAATTAATCATATTATGAAGTATGCTCAACTATACCGGGATCACTAAAAATTTTCAGTTGTCTCTATTTCTGAAAAATAACATAGTAAAATTTCCATCACAAATTTGACAATGTAAATTTATTAAGATGATTTTAAAAATATCAAACTCTCCACATTAATATAAAATCATGACGGATGGCAGAATAATAGTAGATAAAGGAGATGTTCATGAAATAAGCTCCTATTCAAAGATATTATAAAAACTATTCAATAATCATGAAAATTTAAATAAAATTTCCTCTTCTTGTTAAATATACTATGGTCACAACTCATCACAATTTCAAAAAAAAAATTAATAATTTTGATGAGTTCTAAATGCAGTTCAACTTTGGTTATTAATTTCAATTTCTGAATAAATAATCAATAAATGATTTAAAATTGAAAAATAAATTACAAGAGGGAATTAGAAAGATTTATAAAAGACAAGAGGGATTTAAAAAATCTATACAAGATGATGAAAAAATAAATCAAATGAATGTGGAAACACTCTTAGAACCGATACCACTTGTTGTCTCTGTTAACGTGGATTTTAATACCACCCTGGTGGCTAACAAAGGTACCTAAGACAACAATATCTAATTAGCCAGCCCAAGCAGTTAAATATAACAAATCAATTTTATCACTCAGAGAAGCAAACAATTTTTACCAAAACAAGTAGTCATCCAAACTTTTTACAAAAATGATTCCATTTTTTCAAAGCAGCACAATAACCAATTTCAAATGTCAAGAGAATTTTTACAAATATTTCTGACAGTCACAGAAGATGATTCATGATCCAAGATTAAAAATACAGTTTATTTTAAATCATTTGAAGGAATATGAAAATTTCAAATTTAATGAATCGATCACACCAAATTATAATTCCAAATCCAAGATGCGTTTGAGATTCTAGAAATGAACAATTTCAAATGATTTCAGACAATCAATTATTCAAGCCAAATGATCATGAAATAATAGTGAGTTTCAAGACCAGTTTTTTCAAAGAAATTTTCACAATTACTCCTAACAAGCACAAGACAAATTTTCCGAATATTTACATCAAGCTTAAGAGATATTCATGATCCAAAATTAAAATGGTTTATTTAAAATCACTTGAATAAATATAACTTTTGAGATACAAAGAATCAATCATACAAGATTACTAATTTCAAATCTAATAAGCGTGTGAGATTCAAAATATCTAAAATTTCAAATGATTTCAACAAACTAATATCTAAGTTAGATGATCATGAATAATAATGAATTTCAAGATGTAACACAATGATTCAAGCTAAATGTTTTTCAATTCAAAAATATTCAAGCTGATTCAAAAACCAATGAAATTATCACAACTGAAAAAGAGTAGTGTGATGCAATTAATAATTCAAGCCTTTCCAAAATGAATTAGAAGAAACTCAAAATAGTAGAGATGTGTGAAATTTCAATTGTTTTTCAAATCTTCAAAAATTCAGAATCCAAATTAACTGTGTTCAAGATATAACAAGAATGCTTCAACACTGTTAGGAATTCAGAAATCAAAAAAGAATTAAACTTCATATAATTACAGAAATTTACAACTGTGAATTCAAGATTTGGAAATTATTAAAACATTAAAGTTTTATAAAAATGAAGCAACTTTCTAGAAGATCAAGAATATTGCAATTTTGAAGTATAAGAAAAAAATATATTATAAAAGATATGGCAGTGTCAATACTGATAAGCATAAATTAGAAGGAGGAATAAAAGAAATGTGACAAACTCATTACACATCAGTATAACAAAATCAGAAGAATCAAAAGAGAAAAAATAGAAAGGGGTAGAAGGAGGAATGGCGACGGCGAAATCTTTTTCTTTTTCTTTTTCTCCATTCACCTCTTATGCCTTCGATTCAGCCTTTCTGCCTCTTCTATCTCGCCCTCCTCCCTCTAAACCTCCTGATCCTCCACCCTCTTCTACTAATCCCTCTTCATTGCAAGATGCTCCTCCTGTTATCGATTTGGATAATCCATCAAGGGCATCTTTTCCTTTGTTTGTGAAATCGGACTATGCTTCCCTATTTAGATCTTCCCCACGTAATGCAGGTTCTTATAAGCCTGTTCATTTCGACATTCCGAGAGATGGGAAGAAAAAGGCGATTCCAGATCTATTGAAGCCAGAAGGACTTAACTACCGGAGTAATTTTCTGATCGGTTTCTTCCTTAATGGTACGTTATCCTATCATGCTATTTCTAATTACTTACAGAGGTATTGGAAGTTGAATGGGGAGGTTGATATTAAGTTAGATGGTTTTCAATATTATTTCAAATTCCAGTGATTCTGATAGAGAGAAGATTCTCAGATCTGATCCTATATTCATTCGAGGTAGGATGTTTATCATATCAGAATGGGATCCAATAATTGGTTGTGCTCAATCACAAGTTAAAAAAGTCCCAATATGGACCCATTTGTATAGGATTCCCATGGTTTTATGGACTTTAATTGGAGTTAATTGGATAGTTAACCATGTAGGTAGGCTTATCTATTATGATACTAGCACAGAAAGTTTAGATAGGTTTAGATATGCGAAGGCGTTGGTTGAAGTACCAGCAGATTATGAATTGCCTAATATGATTGAGGTTGTTGGTTTGGGTGATTCATGTCCAATTGTTAGAGTATGCTACGACTGGAAGCCTAAGATATGTGTTAGCTGTAAAGTTTTTGGCCATGATACTATTGACTGTGAGTTACATGCTAAGCATAATGGGAGTAAGGTGAATCATGTTAAAGTTGATATGAAGGATTTTCATGTAGATGAGAATGAGCAACTTCATATAACACATAGGAACACACAAGCCAAGGGTGGATAGAACAAATGGACTAATGTGTATGATAAGAAACAAAAGTATTGGAGAAAGAAGGCTGATGTTAATAATATGGGCAATGTGTCTGATGATACTAATGTTATCAATGAAAACCCTTTTGATAGCTTAGCTGCTGATGGTTTGGAAGGTTTACACGAAGATCTGGACTGTACTGATCAAGGAAAGGATAATATTATTCACACTGATTTAAATTTAAATGTACACCCTAAGGATGATGTTATAGTTAACAAAGATGTTATTGTGGAAGTGGATAAGACTTCAAATGTTGTCAATGAGGTCGATGTTGATTTTGGCAACTTGTTTGATGATGATATAAATGATCATTTACAAAGTGCACAAGGGGATTTTGATTGCATATACAGTTCAAGTCCTACTTCTTCATTGGGTCTTGCATCTATTATAGGCCACAGTTCATCTATCTCTGCCACAATGTCATGCTCTTCAACATATAGACATAGTACACCTGCTTTAGCTACTTTTGTTGTGTCAGACTCATCTTCTAAGCAATCTGCATCTCCTTGTGCAAACATAAAGCCACCAGATTCTTTTATTTTACCTCCACCTGCTTCAGCTTCTGCCAACTTATCCTCTGCTGTTTCAATGAGTGCTCATCCCTCATCAAAATACAAGGGAAAAAATTAAAAGGGAAGTTTTGGGCTGATGATGATCTTGATGAGGGGCATGAGTATAACAATGAGGATATACTACCTGCTGGTAGTAAAGCAATGTCTATGAAAAGACACACCAGAAGTAATCCTCCGCCTCTTTATGAGTGTCTAAGATGATGTTATGATCTTTGTTATGGATGAGCTCTTCTCGTTCATGACGTTTTGGCATTATGGTTTTTGCAAGAAGAAAAAGCTTATATTGTTGTAATTTTCTTTTTTGCTTTTGAGTGAGTTTTCTGAGGTAGCCATAGTGTTATAGAGAGTTTTGGTTTTATTCTTAAAGCATACATGCTGGAATATGTATTGTAAATATCTTGGTAATTAATAAAATTTTGCGCTTAACTTTCAAAAAAAAAAAACGAAAACAAAGAATATTAACAGAGATGAGTTTAGAGATTATACCACATTTTTCAAAGGACATTTTGAATTCTCTAACTCAGTAAACTTGGCTAAGGAACTCTGAATGATACAAAAATATGGAACAACTTGAATTCAATTCTCTTTTGTACAGCACTTCCTCAAACTCCTCTGGTACCTAACAATTTAGGGGATCGAGTGGCCTAACAAAATTTGTAAAACCACTCTAAACTGTATTTACAACTTTAGGTACCCAAACCGGTTTATATAACAATCAATTTGAGTTAGTCTTTTACCCTTAGGAACCCAACCGTGTTTGACTTTAGACGAACTCAATTTATTTCTTTTTGGGGTCCAAAATGGATTAAATAGATTGTTATCAAACAAAATCTTGTCTCGTTTATGATTCAAAAACCCTTCGAAATTTTCGAAGCTCAAAAGTTCTAAACGATCCTTCTTGAAGCAATTTGAAGGATTTTTAAAATCACAAGAATTCAGTTTTTCAAAATCATTTGTTTTTCCAAAACCAAGACCATTTTTATTTCCTGAAGAAAGTTGATTTTTCAACAACATATTTAAAGATTTTTCTCCATTAGAAAATTTGGTTAGAGTTGATTCAAGTCGTTGAATTTTAGATTTAAGATCAGAATTCTCTTTCATCAGATTTGAACAATGATTAATGCAGATCTTTCTCCTTTCAGCATCATTTTGTTTCAAAACCAAATTATCAGATTCAAGTAATTTGATTTTAGTCTTTGACTCAAATATCTCAGATTCGAATTGAGTTTGTTTTTCAAATTGATGTATTTCAAAAATCTTAAGATTTTCTGTTTTTTTTTCAGGTTCAATCAAAACATATTCAGATTTCTTTAAATTTTGATTTTCAAAAATTTTATGTTTGGAATTAAGATTATCAACTCCTTTTGCAAAGCATTGTTTTTATAAATTAGCTCATCCTCATTTTGTTTTAAAACCGTATTCTCTTTTTCAAGTTTCTAAATATTTTTTATTGAGATGGGCTAAATCATTTTTCAAATTGAAACAATTCCTATAATAGAAGTTTTAATGTTTTAATTCCAACATATTATTTTTGTGAAATCGATTAATGATTTCTAGATTTTAGAAGTTTTTTTTTCCGTTCTAGTTTATCAAAAAATTCAGTTAAGTCAGTACACATACAAACTAAATCTTCGTATGACAAATCTTCTGTTTCATCATCTTTTGAGTCTCAATCATCTGAATCATCTGAATTTTTATCTGTACAGCCCGTTAGACACAAATCTGAATCTGAGTTGTCATTTTGGGGTTTTGAGCAGTTGTCTTCTTTTTGTCCATACAAAGTATTGAGAGTACTCCAGATTTCCTATGCAGACAAACAATGAGAGATATGGTTATATTGTCATCATCCATATAAGAATATAAAATATGAGTACACGAGAAATAAATCCAATGTCATTCCTATCGACCATATCATACCCATTAACAACAGTATCCCAATATTTAATATTAATGGATTTTAAATAGGATTGAAATTTTGATTTCCAATTTAAAAATATCTGTACCATTAAAAATGGTTGGAATATGACTGGACCGACTCTCGTTGGGTTAACAACTAGGGAACACCATTACTCTAGAGTTAATGAAAAAACAAGCTCTGATACTACTTGTTGGATCTGGATTAGCCTTAGAGGGCGTGAATTGGGTTTATTAAATTAAATCGAGATATTAAAAAAATATCACAACACAGAATATAGCAGAGAATATAAATGCAGAAGTAAATAACACAGTTTTTACCTAGCTTCGGCAAACCCTGCCTACTGATGCATTCCCAAGATTTTTACTAGGTATTAAAACAGTTCCACTTATAAAACCTGTAAACTCGCAAACCCTTCTCCTGTTATAATCATACGCTCAAAACCCTTGTGTAACAGCCCGCATTTTACATATTGGAGGATCGTAAAATATTTTTATTTTAGTTTATTCCCTGAGGCTTGGATCATTCTCATATTTTGATATGTTACTTATGGGGATGCAAGACATGTCAATAATTTTTACCAATTTTGTTTGTGACCATTTTACCCATGTTAGTCTTGTACAAGGCATAACTTTTGACTCAGGTCAAACCAGGTGGTGGGACTTATGCCATTGGAAAGAATATGATGATTGTCTTTCCGTAGAGTGGTTACATTAATGATTTGGCTCAGCGGTTTAGGAGGAATCGTTGTTTTAAGGTTTAACAGTTGGTTGTTCATGTTTGTGAAGCCTTAATGGGCTGATTTGGAGAGGCCCATTAGTGGGCTAGTGGAAGGGTATAAATAGGGGGTCGGAGGTATGAGAAATGGTTTAGTTTCTCTATTCTCTCATTTGGCGGCCTATGTTCCTCCTTCCTCTAACACCTTTCCACCATTAAAAATCAAAATCTAAGTGAGGAAATAGAAGATCTGCACCATTAGAGGCTAGATCTTCATCATTCGAAGTGCGAATTCATCGGATCAAGGAGTATGGTTTGAATTGCTTGCTATTTGGAATCTTAATTCATTGTTTTTGCTTTGGTTTGGAGAATTGGTGAGTGATATGCATCTCTCACATGTTTTCAATCAAGTATATGAATGTTTAATCATGTTTTTCATCAAATTCAAGTGTTTTCTCATAGATCTACATCTTGACAAGTCCATTTTCATATGAATCACCCTATGACCTAATTTAGCAAGTTTAAATCATATGTTTATGTAAGTTAGATTCATATTTAAGTTCATACGTTTATTTATCATGATTTTTGGTGAATTTACATAATTTTAGTGATAATCATCATATTTATGTTGTTAGCGATCTTATGACATGTTTATGATTGTATTTGGTGAATGGGATGAGTTGGTTTCGTCAAATTTGTGGTTTGGCGAAGTTTTTGTCGAAATTGGATTTGAATTGGGGTTGTATAGGCCAGGGTCGAGCGCAGTACAAGTGCATACGGTGTAGTACAACTTGTGGTCAGTTCGAGCAGAAATATATGGGGTTGGTCGCATGTGACAGGGTCGTGCATGGGAGGGATAGGGTCGGGTTGAGCAACCTGGGAGTCTGTTCGGTCGGGCAAAGTCCATATTTTGGGAAGCAGGTCAGGCTGGTCGATCGCTCAAGCCTGGGGTCGGTCTAGTGGTGGAGCCATAGGGTCGGTCGGTCGCACGTAGGTGGTTAGGTCGTGTAGTTTAAAGGATTGATTGCTCTGGTTGTGTGAGTAGTGGTCGGTCATGAAGCAACAAGGGTCGTTCGCACCATGTTGGGTCAAGCAAAGGCAGGGTCGGTCGCACCAGGAAGTCGGTCGCACCAGGAAGTCGGTCGCACCAGGAAGTCGGTCGCATAGGGTCATTTTCTGGAAAATTTATATTTTCGGGTACGACTTGGGTTTGAACAAAAAGTTCTTATAAAAAAATGGGAGCAACCCCTCGAACCCTAGCCGCAACGCAGTGATGTAATTTGGCTCGGTGATGTTGTGACTTCGAAGTAAATTCAAGTAAGAAGTTTCGAAGTATTGAAATGTGTCCATTGATCGGTGTAGAAAAACGAATGAGGTGACAACTCAAAGGTCGTGAGTTAGTGGATAATGGTTGCTTGAGAAGGTTGCTTGAGCTGTAGAGAGTCGTCGGATTAGATTACTAGAGATGCGAAGGCCGAGAAGTTATCGTTGTCATAAGTTCTAGTGGGCTCAAAACAGAGGTGCAATGGAGGCACACCAAAGATCAGAAGGTTGCTGGTCGAGTACCTTGGGTATCGTTGAAAGGCCTAGTTGTCAAGGTTGGACAAACATACGTATCGTTAAAAGGCGTATGGAGTTTATGCTAGAACCGGGTTTACCATTAGCCCTTGACATATGGCAAGCTTGATCGTCATACGATTAACAATGGTTTCGAAGCAGGATTGGTGGTGATAGCCAGAGTCTGTTATGATTGATTGGTTGCCGTGTTTGAACTGTCTCATGTAGATTGTCCAACGTCGTAGGAGATGTTCATTGGGTGCTTGTCTGATGTTGGTTTAGGCCTCTGGGGATTGTACTTGAGGGATACTGAGTTCGACTAGGATGGTTTACAAAAGATATATACAATTTGGATGTCATGAGTGATTTGCCATGATCGAATGGGTGTTCTGGTTTCCATGGATGTATGGTTGAAATGTTCTTATAAAGGCTATCACTGTCCAATGTGGGGAAGATAGGGTTGAGTTCTTCTCTGGTGTTGCGGGTAGAATAGTATGTTTATCTATCCATTCTCATATACTTTATTGTTGATGTTTGTTAGCTGTTTTATCGCTCACTAAGACTTTTGTTTGACTCAAGGTTTTATATTTCCCTCTTATTACCTTGGGCTGTTCATCTAGTTATGGATGGGCAGACTAGGAGGCAAGTGACAGGTGATTAGTGAGGATGATCCGGAGGCGAGCTGGAGGCTTACGTACCAGTTTTATTACTATTTACTATTTCTGTTTCCACTGTTTGAGTTACTCTATGAGTGTTATAGTGAGGCTTTATGTACAGACTTCAATATTTACTATGATATTTGGATAATCTTTCAGATGTTGTGAAAGTTTCAAAAGTTTTTTATATGGCGCTTCACTATTATTACCTATTGTATATTTTCTACTATATTTTATCCTTGCGCTGTGAGTTCTACAACATGTATTGATTGTGTTTACCTACCTATGATGATTGTCCATAGCTGCCTGACACACCTTTCTGCTCATTATTCCTCTTGTTTAGTGCGAGGGTTGTGGGCGGTCATCACATTTGGTATCAGAGCTCTGGTTAACGATTTTAGACAAAGTTCGAAGACATAATTATGTATGAGAGACGTATTTGTATATTTCAATTGGATGTATACAATATGATACTATATAGTATAGTGGCGTTTGTACTTCTTTAGCAGTTTTTTTTGCAAGTGGCTAATCATTCTAATTTGCAGATTTAGAATGAGTTGACGAACCACAAGACACACTGCTAGGGAAGGAGTTATGCCTGGAGGGGGTAATAGAGGTATACCAGACTACCCAGCTATGTTTGAGGCCATGATGGAAGTAGTCATACGAAGGGTACCCGCTCCAGTGGCAGCCACGGTAGATGTAGGTGTGCGAGTTCCTATGGTTGTGGATTTTGCAAAGTTATGCACGAATTATACATCTCTAGGAGGAAAACCATTCAAAGGAACCGAGCCAGCTGAAGAGGTCCAGAGGTGGATGGATTCTTGTGTCCGTATTTTTGGAGACTTGGGGTTGGATGATGCAACTAAGAGAGAGCCTGTATCAAGCAGTTGCAAGGCAGGACTATGAAATGGTGGAATTCAGCTACCTTTGAGACTCCAGAGGAAGAGATTTCATGGGGGAAATTCCAAGCTAAGTTCAAGGCAAAGTTTATCTCCACTGCTCAGAAGTCAGCATTGCTCAAGAAGTTCGTAGAGCTGAAACAGAATGGTCATTCTGTGTTTAATTATGTTTCTGATTTTAAGGCCTTGTCGAAATATGCTCGTTCATACATTGATACACCCTATCAAAAGAACGAAAAGTTTGTTATGGGATTGGATACCTACATAGGAAGACCGTTGGTGAAGCTTCTTGATGATTCATTCGAGAAGATTCTGGAGAAAGTTGTTTGCTATGAGGGCATGTTTCCTAAGCAAGCAAATCTTGTCGCTGCAACCAAAGAAGTTCAGAAACCAAAACAAGGTGGTTTAAATAAGAAGAGGAAGCTACAACAACAGAAAGGAAAGGATGGTCAGAAGAAGCCTAAGAGTGAGGTGGTTTGCTTTAACTTCCAATAGAAGGGTCATTCTCGAATGAATGCAAGAATCCCAAAGCTGAGAAGAAGTGCTTTAAGTGTGGAAAGCTGGGGCATGAGAAGAAGAATTGTCCAGAGTCAGCTAAGGGCAAGCAGATTGTGAAGGCATATGCTTTGGAAGTCGTGCCATCTTCTTCAACATCTCCGACAACACAGGAGAAGGGAAATGGTGTCGTCATTCAAGGTACTCTTTCAATTACTGATGTTTCAGTTCGTGTGTTGTTCGATACTTGAGCATCGCATTCTTTCATTTGCAATGAGCTTGTGTGCCGCTTGGGTTTGGAACCTGAGATTTGTGATAGACCATTGATCATGACTAATCCGGTTGGGGGTTCTTCCAGTTTGTGCATGATGTGGCGTGGTCTAGTGTTATCGACTCATGGTTGCCCTTTTATGTGTGATTGCCTTATTTTTAACTTCGTTGGTTTGAGATCATCTTGGGCATGAATTGGCTCAACAGGTATGCGGCAAGGCGAATTGCGAGAAGCTAGAGGTGAGAGTCGGGGATGTGGAATGGCGAAAGGTGTTGATTAGATGTAAGTGCAAAGAGGGTGTTTTCGTGAGTTATTTATATTCGATTGGGATTCTATAGGAAGACTTGTCAACTGTGATGATCGCTAATGAGTATGAAGATGTCTTTGACGAGGTCAACGGGTTGCCGCTGCATCGTGAGATCGAGTTTAGGATCGATTTGGTCGAGGGTGCTAGACCAATCGTTATGCCTCTTTGGTGGATGGCGCCTAAGGAACAGCGAGAGTTGGAGGTGCAAGTTCATGACCTTTTGGGAAAAGGGTTCATTCGGAGGAGTCATTCCGAATGGGGTGCACCGGTCACGTTTGCAACCAAGGTAGATGGCTCGTTAAGACTGTGTGTGGACTATCGTGAGCTGAACAAGGTGACCAAGAAGAACAAGTGTCCTTTGCCGAGGATTGATGACTTATTCAATCAGCTTCACGAAGCCAAAGTGTTTTCTCATATGGATTTGGCAACGGGATTTCACCAGTTGAGGGTGGCAAAGGATAGTGTGCCAAAGATTGCTTTTAGGACACCATCCGGTTTCTTCGAATGAATGGTGATGACATTCTGGTTGACTAACGCACTAGCGTATTTTGTGGATCTTATGAATAGGGTTTTCAGAGATCAGTTGAACAAGTTTGTGCTTGTGTTCGTGGATGATATTCTGGTTTACTCTCGGAATGAGGCAGAGCACAAGACGCACTTGAGAATTGTGTTGGAAATCTTACGAAAGCATCAGCCGAGAGCTAAGTTTTTGAAATGTCATTCTGGAAGAAGGAAGTGAGGTTCTTAGACCATGTTGTTTCTGGAAATCGGATAGCGATTGACCCCGCTAAGGTGGCAGCAATCCAGGACTGGGATCGACCTAAGAATGCGACGGATGTTCGGAATTTCCTTGGGTTAGCAGGATATTACCGATGGTTTATCAAGGATTTCCCCCAGATAATTGCACCATTGGTAGGATTGACGAAGAAGAACCAAGTGTTCACATAGGATGCAAAGTGTGAACAAGCGTTTGGAATTCTGAAGGAAAGACTGATGAGTTCTCCTATGTTGACTATTCCAAGTGGGAATGAAGAGATGGTTGTGTACACTGATGCATGTGGTACTGGGCTTGGAGCAATGTTAATGCAGAAGGGTAAGGTTGTGGCCTGTGCGAGTCGACAGCTGAAGCCGCATGAGAGAAATTACCCAACTCATGATTTGGAGATACCGGCAATGTGTTTACTCTGAAGATGTGGAGAAATTACCTGTTGGGAGTCCGATTCAAGTTGTTCATGGATCATAAGTCGTTGAAGTATCTTTTCTCCCGAAAGGATTTGAATCTCCGGCAATAACGATGGTTAGAGTTTCTAGCATCATATGATTTTGGTATAGCCTATGCCCCTGGTAAGGGTAACGTAGTTGCAAATGCGTTGAGTCGAAAACACACAAGTTTGGGAGTGATGTTTTCAGAATTGAAGAGACTCCAGTATTTGAAAAGGTTCGATTTCAGGCCATGGTGTGAATTGGAGCCTGAAATATTGGCAAGCTTATCGATAAGACCTACTCTTATCGAGAGGATCAGCGAGGGCCAAAAGCGTGATGTGAAGCTTGTCAGTTTATCTGGAATCTAGAACCAGAGAATAAAGAGTTTGAAGTAGATCGAGAAGGTTGGCTTCGAGAGCAAGGGCGACTAGTTGTTCCTGATATCGACGGATTGAGAGATTAGGTTCTGAGGGAATGTCATCACTTGAAGTTGACGATTCACCCTAGTGGTATTAAGATGTATCAGGATATGAAGTGAGTCTACTACTGGGAGGGAATGAAGCGAGATATTGGAAAGTTCATTTCCAAGTGCACGAACTATCAGTTGGTGAAAGCTGAACAGAAGAAGCTGAGTGGTTTGCTTCATCCATTGGAAGTTCTTACATGGAAATGGAAGAAGATATCAACGGACTTCATCAGTGGACTACCTAAAACCAGGGCAGTAAATGAAGGGATTTGGGTTATTGTGGATCGCTTGACCAAAAGTGCAAGGTTCATTCCTGTTAAGTTGACTAGGACGACATCAAAATTGGCTGAACTTATTGTGAAATGGATAGTTCGATTCCATGGTATCCCAAAAAGCATAGTGAGTGACCGAGATCAATTATTTACGAGCGGATTTTGGAGGAGTTTGCAGGAAGCTTTGGGAACCGAGTTGTGCTTTAGTATGTCTTATCATCCCCAAACTGATGGTCAAACCAAAAGGGTTAACCGAGTTTTAGAAGATCTCCTAAGGGATTGTGTGTTAGACTTCGGAGGATCATGGGACGACCACCTACATCTAGTTGAGTTTGCATATAATAATAGCTACCAGTCTAGCATTGGGATGGCACCATACAAGATGTTGTATGGGAGGTCGTGTAATCCTCTAGCATGTTGGTTAGAAACTGGAGATAAGTTGATACTTGGGCTAGAGATGATAAGAGAGACTTCAGATTGTATCGAGATCATTCGACAACGAATGAAGGCAGGCCAAGATCGCCAGAAGAGTTATGTCGATAAGCGTCAAAAGGATTTGGAATTAGATGTTGGAGATATGGTTTTTGTGAAGATTTCGCCGTTAAAGCATGTGGTTCAATTTGAAAGTAAATGAAATTTAGCTCCTAGGTTCGTTGGACTGTTTTTGATAGTCGAGCGAATTGGAAAGATAACATATAGATTGGAGTTAGCTGAGAAGATGTCGAGTGTGCTTAATGTTTTCCATGTGCCGTTTCTACGGAAGTTCGTGTATGATTCGAATGTGGTGGTATCTCCAGAGAAGTACGAAGACTTAGAAGTAGAAACCGCGGTTGCGAAACCCCATAAGACGCTTCGTGTTGTAGAAAAATATATGAAACATCTTAGGAGGAAGTCAGTTAAGCTAGTCAAGGTACAATGGAGTGAAGATGGCGACGATTGTACGCGGGAGACCGAAGAGAGCATAAAGGCGACTCATCCAGAACTCTTCGTCGGTAGGAGTCTTTGATATCGTATCATCGTTGTAGCTTGTTGTTGCTTGATAGAGTTCCACCTGTTAGGATAAGGCTATGGATGCATAGCTTGATGGTTGCCAGTTTGGATGATAGAATTTGCTTCTCATGCATGATAGGCATGCAGATTTGTTGTGGTTGCTTGTGTTTGCTTAGAATTTTGAGGGTGAAATTCCTAAGGGAGAGGGGGGAGAATGTAGCAGCCCGCATTTTACATATCGGAGGATCATAAAATATTTTTATTTTATTTTATTCCTTGAGGGTTAGATCATTCTCATATTTTGATATGTTGCTTATGGGGATGTGAGACATGTCCATGATTTTTACCAATTTTGTTTGTGACCATTTTTCTCCTGTCAGTCTTGTACAGGGCATAACTATTGACGTAGGTCGAACCAGGTGGTGAGACCTGTGCCATTGGAAAGGAAATGATGATTGCCTTTCCATAAAGTGGTTACATTAAAGGTTTGGCTTAGCGGTTTGCAAGGAATCACTGTTTTAAAGTCTAACAGTTGGCTTTTCAGGTTTGTGAAGCCTTAATGGGCTGATTTGGAGTGGCTCATTAGTGGGCTAGTGGAAGAGTATAAATAGGGGGTCGGAGGTATGAGGAATGGTTTAGTTTCTCTATTCTCTCATTTGGTGGTCGATGTTCCACCTTCCTCTAACACCTTTCCACCATTAAAAATCAAAATCTAAGGAAGGAAATCGAAGATCTACACCATTGGAGGACAGATCTACATCATTCGAAGTGGGAATTCATCGGGTCAAAGGGTGTGGTTCGAATTGCTTTCTATCCGGAATCTTAATTCATTGTTTTTTCTTTGATTTGGAGAATTGGTGAGTGATATGCATCTCTCACATGTTTTCAATCAAGTATATGAATGTTTAATCATGTTTTTCATCAAATACAAGTGTTTTCTCATAGATCTACACCTTGATAAGTCCATTTTCATATGAATCACCCTATGGTCTAATTTAGCAAGTTTAAACCATATGTTTATGTAAGTTAGATTCATATTTAAGTTCATATGTTTATTTATCTTGATTTTTGGTGAATTTGCACAATTTTAGTGATAATCGTCATATTCATGTTGTTATCGATCTTATGACATGTTTATAATTGTATTTGGTGAATGGGATGAGTTGGTTTCATCGAATTTGTTGTTTGTCGAAGTTTTAGTCGAAATTGGATTTGAATTGGGGTGTATAGGCCAGGGGTCGAGCGTTGTACAAGTGTAGTACGGTGTAGCACAACTTGTGGTCAGTTCAAGCAGAAATATATGGGGTTGGTCGAATGTAGCAGGGTCGTGCATGAGAGAGACAGGGTCAGGTCGAGCAACCTGGGAGTCTAGTCGGTCTGGTTTGGTGCTGGTTGGGTCGGTCGGCCAAAGTCTATATTTTGGGAAGCAGGTCAGGCTGGCCGGTCGCTCAAGCCTGGGGCCGATCGGTCCAGCGGTGGAGCCGTAGGGTATGTCGGTCGCACATAGGTGGTTAGGTTGAGCAGTGTGAGGGATTGGTTGCTCTGGTTGGGTCGAGCAATGGCCGGTGTAACGCAAAGCAGCAGGGTCATTCGCACCATGTTGGGTCGAGCAAAGGTAGGACGGTCGCAGCAGTGAGTCGGTCGCACAGAGTCATTTTCTGGAAAATTTATATTTTCGGGTACGACCTGGGTTTGAACAAAAAGTGCTTTTAAAAAGAATCGGGAGCAACCCCCCAAACCCTAGCCGCAACACAGTGATGTAATTTGGCTTGGTGATGTTGTGACTTCGAAGTAAATTCAAGTAGGAAGGTTCGAAGTGTCGAAATGTGTCCGTTGATTGATGTAGAACAACGAATGAGGTGACAACTCAAAGGTTGTGAGTTGGTGGATAATGGTTGCTTGAGAAGGTTGCTTGAGCTGTGGAAATTCGTCGTTTTGGATGACTAGAGATGCGAAGGTCGAGACGTTATTGTTGTCGTAAGTTCTAGCAGGCTCAAAGCAGGGGTACAATAGGGGCATCCAAAAGACAGGAAGGTTATGTTCGAGTACCTTGGGTTTCATGTTGTTGAATGGCATATGGAGTTTATGCTAGAACTGGGGTTACCATTAGCCCTTGATATATGGAAAGCTTGGTCGTCATACGTTTGACGATGGTTTCGAAGCATGATTGGCGGTGATAGACAGAGTCTGTCATGATTGATTGTTTGCCCTATTTGAACCATCTCATGTAGATTGCCTAACGTCGAAGGAGATGTTCCTTGGGTGCTTGTCTGATATTGGTTTAAGCCTCTGGGGCTTGTGCTTGAGGGATGTTGAGTTCGACTAGGATGGTTTACATAAGATATATGATTTGAATGTCATGAGTGCTTTGCCATGATCGAATGGGTGTTCTGGTTTCCATGGATGTATGGTTGAAATGTTGTTGTAAAGGCTCTCACTGTCTGATGTGGGGAAGATAGAGTTGAGTTCTTCTCTAGTGTTGTGGGTAGATTAGTATGTTTATTTATCCATTCTCATATACTTTATTGTTGATGTTTGTTAGCTGTTTTATCGCTCACTAAGACTGTTGTCTGACTCAATGTTTTATATTTCCTCTTATTACCTTGGGCTCTTCATCTGGTTGTGGATGGGCAGACTAGGAGGCAGGTGATAGATGATTAGTGAGGATGATGTTGCAGTTAGGAGGAGAGCTGGAGGCTTACATACCAGTTTTATTAATACCTACTATTTCTGTTTTCGCTGTTTGAGTTACTCTATGAGTCTTATAGTGAGGCTTTATGTGCAGACTTTGATATTTCCTATGATGTTTGGATAATCTTTCAGGATGTTGTGAAAGTTTGTTATATGATGCTTCACTATTATTACCTATCGTATATTTTCTACTATATTTTATCCTTGTGTTGAGAGTTCTACGACAGGTATCGATTGTGTTTACCTACCTATGATGATCGTCCACAGCTGTCTGACACACCTTTCAACGCATTATTCCTCTTGTTTAGTGCGGGGGTTGTGGGAAGTCGTCACACCTAGGCTGATCTTTATACCCAAGATCATATTTTTCTGAATTACGAACCCGTAACCCATAAAACCTAACTACATGACCTATAGCTAGTAAACCCTAGTTTTACAGACAAACTAGTAAACTTCTAGTTTTATAGGCAAACTAAAAAACCCTTTTACAGACAAACTAAAAGACTAGTGAATGATTACAAGTGGAAAAATAAAACACTGCAAAACTAAAGAAAATCAATTAAAAACCAAAACCCCCTTTTGTAAATATATTTGGTCGGCCCCGTTTCCTTTTGTATTCAAGGTCGTTGGCTTTACTTCCTTCTTTAATGTTGGCCGATCCAAACTCAAATTAGGGTTTTACTTCTCTGTGAAAATCACGACTTTGAAGAGATTGCTTCTGGGTTTATACGCTGATGCTTCAATTCTCTATTTCTCTTGGTTGCCTTCAATGTCGAGAATGAGTGATTGTAAATTGGTATGAGCTTTTTGCCTCTTTTTCTGACTTACTTTGCTCGACTTCAATTTTTTATTGCGATGATGATTTGTGTTAAATATATGATTATAAAACCCTATAATATCTCTGATTGCACAATATGACTGATCTTGATTGCTACGTGAATTTGTCCCCTTTGTTTTCTCAGCATTGATTGAAGTTGATATTTGTTTGGTTTGTTGCCTTGTAAAATGCCGTGAATTATTGGATGAAAATCTTGAAATGTTTCTATGATCTCTAGTTTAATTCTTTGATTTATTGCCGAGTTTAAAACATTGATTCCAAAAAATGGAATGATTTCTTCCCTTAAAATAAATCCCCTGCGTGATGCCTTGGAAAAAGGATTTATTCCTGAAAACGATTTTATCGATTTCTTACCCAAGATCGATGCCATGACTCATTAGTTGATTTCTAGAAAAAACTTATTATCATTTCTTGGCATGTTTGATTTCTACATGCAGATCTCATTAAGGAAAAAACTGTCTGTTTAAAAACTGTTCCAAAAAAATGTTATACCAATTTTAACATAGATTAAAACTAGAAACATATAAAAGTTCTTGCTTATAATCAATTTGCTACTTCAATCCTATTAGGAAACAATTTGCCTGAAATCATGATGTGTCTAACCACTGATTTGAAATGTGAAATTGATCTTCATTTTTGGAAGAATAAAACATGCCAAAAATATTGCTTTTGATTTCACCTTTGTGTTCTTGGCAAATATTGTGCTTGCCAAATATTTTCTCCCTATTTTTCCACGTCAAACTAATGTTGTATTGTAATTGCGGCTACTTCCTCTTCTCTGCAGCTTGACTCCATGCATTTTTTATATTTAGGCCATTTTCCCTGTGCATGCTTGTTCATCGTTTTTCTTCCATATATTTTGCAATGTATATATATATACATATATATATATATATATAAATATATGCGCATCTAGTAGTATATATATATGTATGTATATGACATGAGATTTGTGTGTTGTCCCTTGTTGTACTGCTGTATTCTTGTCCAATTGCTTTGTTCTTTTGAATCACTTTTACTGCTTTGTGTATTTAGGCTTGAACCTGGACTTGATCACCATGCTTTGCTGTATTTTGATCTTTCTTGCATTCTTGTTTTCTATGAACATCATTGTTTCACTGTGTTAACTTGAGCTCGACCATGTTGCTACCTGACTTGTACTGTGCACCTTGTTTAAAAATGAACCATTTTAGTTCTGCCCACCTTTTTGATTATTGATCTTGGCTTCACCATTGTATGCTCTGTTGAATACAAAACACTGTGTATTTCTGGAAAAACATGAAACTTTTGTCATGCCATTTCTTGTTTACTGGAATTAAAGATAATTTGTTTGTCCACTACCATGCACTTGAGATAGTTGTGAGTTTGAATCCAAAAAAAAAAAAACTTTGTTATGATTTGAGCAATTGTTAAAGCTTGTTGCTTCTTTGTTCATGTAGGCTTTGGCTTGAACTTTGATTTATGAGTTTGTACTTGAGCTTTAAACTGGCTTTACCATGCTCTCACAATTGAAACTATGCACATATGCATGTGCAGCTATGCACATGTTTGTGGTCTTGCATATATACATGAGTTGTTGCACCTTTGTGAGCTGCTTGAATATTTGTCCATCTTGCTTGTTCTTGAACGACATGACCATGTTTATTCTTCCTGCTTTGACCTTGACATGCTGTATAAATGAGTTGTTTGTCCATGTACATTGATGCTATGTTGAAAACATGTTGACTTCTTTGTTGTACACTCAGATATTTTGAGCATGCTGAACCATTGTTCCTACAACTTATATACATACATGTATATGTATATGTATATATATGCACATATGTGTATATATTTGTTGTTTGCGTTGCATGTATATTAGATTTCTTGGCTCATTCTTATTCACTGATTTGACCATGTTGCCCTTGCACAAAGTATATGTGTATGTACATACACATGTATGTGTATACATTTATATGCATAATATATATATATATATATATATATATATATATGTGTGTGTGTGTGTGTGTGTGTGTGTGTGTGTGTCTACCTTGTGGTATTTACAGTGTATCACTATGAATATCACAAGCTGTCTAGACATAGATGAATGTCCATATAAATCAGATCAAATCATGAAATATGATGAGAGACACACCAAAATTTAGAGTCAAATAAATTTTAAAATAAAATTATATCTACTAGAAATTAAAAATATTTTTGTTTCAGATTATTGCGTGTGTTTCTGTGATAGTTAAGCAGAAGACTGGATTGACTGAAGCAGACAGATAGAAGATAAATGTGACAGTGTTAGTGTATGTTTCAATGAATGTTTAAGTGACTCAGAGTTGTAAAACTGAGTGTTGTAGTGAGGAACATTGTAATAATTGAAAGTGAAATTGAAATTGAAATGTATTACAGCGAGTTGTACAGATAGTGGAGTTATGAAATCGGTACTATTCAAATGTAGAAATAAAATATTATATTTTAAAAAAATATTGTTTGAATATTTAAATTCTTGTGCAATAGTATTTTATTTAAATACAAATATTATATTATGTATGTGATCTAGTGGAATAGTACAATTACAAACACATTTAATAATATATATATATATATAAATATATATGTTTGTTATCATCAAACAAAAATCATAGAATTGTTATATACAACACCTTAAGAGTTATATGCCGAAACGCAAGCAAGAATGGAATAAGAAGGAAATCAAATGGATATCGAAGAAAATGAATCCTCCATGGAAAGTGTAGAATTTCCAACTTCAACTAGATCCATATCCAAAGAAGTTCAAAATCAAGTCAAACTAGCAAAAAAACCAAAAGAAAATCAAGAAGACTCTCAATCAAATGTCATCCAAAATGAACAAGTTATTCAGAACGGTTGGAAGAAAACTTGGATAATCATCTTCCTTAACTTCATCCCTGAGTTACAAGTGTATTAGTTATGTTATCTTATCATATTAACTTGTATTTCCTTTTCGTAATTCAAATTTCGTATCTCATGTTTCATAGCATGTTTCATTTAATTGTATTTACTTATTAGTAGTAACGATATTCTTGTTTTATGTGAAATCAAACTCTAAATGTAACACCCCGTGTATTCTATAACTGTGAAATTAACAAATTAAAGTATAATTAATTTGAAATCAAAGAACTAAGGGAAACGGGAAATGGGATACGCCATTGCGTTCGTCTCGGAAAAATACGCGAAATAGAGTCCGAGTTTTCGAAAAACGGAGTCCGTATGAAGAAGATATAGCCTCCGGAAGTTACTGAATTAAGTTTAAAATTCGAACAGCTCAGAAAAACAAGTTTAAAATTAAAAATCGGGCCAAATTGGCCAGGGCGGGAAAATTCCCGCCTAAGGCACCCAGGTCGACTGGGCTGTCGACCTGGTCTAGCCAGGTTGACAGGGCTGTCGACCTGGTCCAGACCCAGGTCGAACCCAGTCCACCCTGGCTGGCCTAGTCTATGTTGGTAGATTTTCAGAAGCATGCTTTGTCATTAGGGCTAGGTGGCAGGCTCTAATTGGTCTCTCTTTCGAATGAATGGCTACGATCAATCCAAGCAACATCGATGGTCCTAACCAGTTCATAAACTCTATAAAAATGACCCTAAACTCAACCTAACCTATTCATTCAAAAATAAGAACAAAGCCATCATGCTGCTGAGGAACGACTAGGAGTAGCCACCAATTTGGGAGAAGACTAGGAGGAAAATTCTAAAGCATAAAGCAACTTAAACAAATCAAATCAACAAGGAATCGCATCTCCAAATCCCTAAATTGGAGAATTCGCCACACAATTGTAAGTAGAGTATTATTTTGGTATGAACAAATAATTGTGTTGGTTTGTATACTTGATTTGTGGTGATAAAGTAATTCATATTTGTGCATTACTATGATTCTTATCGATTTGGAATATTGTATACGTTTGGATATTCTCAAATTATGTTATTCATTATAAAAACTACATGTTGCGGTAGTTTTATGCAAGTATACGTTTGGATATTCGCAAAACATGTTATTCATTATAAAAAACTACATGTTTGCGGTAGTTTTATGCAAGTATACGTTTGGAATATTCGCAAATTATGTAATTCATGTTGAAGCTACATGTATGTAGTTGTTTAATTGAAATTCATACAAGTTTGTGGTTTTGCTACTATGTCATCATAATGTGTATTTTTGTACAAAAATCATTTTTGTGAGTAATTGGAACAAATTTGGGTTATTATAATTCTTATGAAATTTTGTTGAAAATTTGGCATCATGGTCTATGTATTAAGCCATACTTTTGTACTAGAAAACCTCTTTGCGAACTTATGAATATGACTAGGCTATGATTGATATTTTGCATAATTGAAAACCATGTTAGGTCTATATTGTTAACAAGAATTATATGATGACATATGTGGTACATAGCTAGGTTAGATTCAAAATCCCATTTGCAAGTTTGCATGACTAAAGTAAAAATCATGATTTCATGTTTAGAAATATTTATGTCATAAATATATGTGCGCCATGGTTAGGTGAATAGATTTAAAATCATGATTAAGTTGGAATAATTCAAGTTGAACTATGCTTTTGTATTAGTAACAAAAGTAAACCCCTTTGTAAACATGTAGGAATCTTATGAACATGATTTGCTTATGTTTGACATTATGCCTAATTAAAAACATAGGTTTATGTTGTAGTTAAGACTATGTGTCAATAATGATATCCAATTTAGATTCTTATCTCAACTACAAGTTTACATGCTTTGATTCATGTCACTTATGCTTTATGACCAAAGTATACATTACTACTATGCAAGTACACCAGTTTCTATTTTGTAGTTCCAACGTTATGTTGCAAGTTCATGCGTTCACATTCCCCTTCTTGTGTATGTAATCATGCTTTAAGCCTCCCTTTTTTTCACATGGCTAAGTTGGGCTTAAAAAGGCTAAGCCCAACATATATATATTAAACGAGCGAATTAAAAGGGGGAAAATAGCGTTGGGCCAAATTAATTAATAAATGAAAATATAAAGTAAAGGGGCCCAAATTCAAGTATGGGTTGGGCCCATGATTGGTGTAACCTTCACACCATTGATTTTTAATAATGGGCCGCAAATATTTACATATAAGAAAATAAAGAAGAAAGACAAAATATGTAAATGTAGAACATACGATGTGTTTAACCCGAGGTTGGATTGAGTTGTGATGTAAACCTGCCCGGAACCGCCCGGCTGTCCAGTAGTCACAAAAATACCTATCCAATGTGGGTGGTTAAACATGGAGCCCAATAAGGACCCGAGGTTAGACTGAGTTGTGGCGTAAGACTGCCCGGAACCAACCGGCAACAGGCAGCCACAACAATACCTGTCTAATGTGAGAGGTCAAGGCTTTAATAAGACAATTAAGGCTGAGTCATGATTGTTAGGATTAAGTGAACTAAAGACTTAATCAAAATGGAACATGCTAAACTAAACAGACTGATTGGGGGGTTAGGTTATAAAACACTTAACCAACTTAGCATGTTGGCTAGAGATAGAAAACCTAGTAACGGGGGATCCTTTTCAGCAGTAACCCTATAAGGTGTATCATGATACCCTGAAACTAGGCAGGGTGGGGCACGATTACTGGGCTGATTGTAAGAGGTCAAATCGACGGCGGTGGTGTAGCAGTGTAGGTTCTAACGGGGTGCGGGCGTGCACACACTCCGGTGTAGAAAAATAAAGCACTGGGCACCAGTAGCATACCTGTGCATTCTAAGATTGTGTCGGGCCGCTGCCATGGGACTTGATACACCCCATGGTGGGACCAGCATAGATAACTACAACATCGGGGGCCGTAAGACACATGTAACTATGCGAGTAGGAGCCGATCATCATAGAATGGATCACTTCACCCTGATTATGGGGTGCCTGTTGGGAACTAGTTTATATGGGTTCAGAGATTAACATGGGGTACGATAGTATATTCGACCCTAGACAACTTAACCAAGTTTATAGTGCTTTCCCACTTCTTGTTTATACTTATCATACCCAGTTCTTTATTCATAGACAGAATAGTCCTAGACTTACTCAGGCTTTATGTCTGACTCTACTTTTCTTTCGTCTTCTTTTCTTCCGTTCCCCCCCCAGGTCCACAGGGAGGGAACACTGCAGCTTGACCGGCCTTAACATCCAGCTTGAAGAGGAGAAATGTATTGCTTGGACCTTTTCGTTTTGAACTATGGCTTTGGACAACCACTATGGGGCTTTTGCAGTTTATCTATGTTTTCTTTATGCTTCTTTAAATAATGTAATCAAGACAGATTATGAAAGTGTTATGTTATGTTTTTTGGAAAAGATGTAAGACAATTATGGTGATGTTGTTGTAGCACGTATTTGCTTTTATGAAATAAAAGTTGTTGTTTTTCCGCTGTTTACAAATATGTGTTCTTATATCTGTCTTGTATATCTGTGACTTATACTTATAAACCTCCATCAAAATTAGGGCATTCCCTTTGAGAGTGACCCTAACGGAGGTGGGGTGTTTCACTTGGTATCAGAGCCAGGTTTACCAGATAAGATAAAAAGTTTTGAGAAATTATTTTCAAAAAGGAAATTTAAAGAAGCATTTTTAAAAGATAAAATATTATTTTTATTTTAAAAAGGCAATGTCCCCCCAAAGCCATAGGTACTATCTCTTATCCTTCGTTTTGAATCTATCCTTTTTGTTTCAGCATGTCCGAAGAACTTAACTTGCCAGAAGGGGTGCCAATACCTGGTTGGTTTATACAGTTCTTAGAAGCAAGAGCCACTCAGCCAGGTCCTACCGTTCCTCCTCCCCCAGCTGCCGGAAATCATCCAGCTGCAGCGGCGCCTTTTCCTCCACCTCCTCCTCGGGGAAACACTTTTGCTAAGATATGTAAAGATTTTAAAACTATGGGAGGAAATGATTTCCATGGAACTGAGTCCTTCGTGGCAGCTAGAAATTGGCTGAAGGAAACGGAGGAGCTATTCATCATCTTTGAGGTAGAAAAAAAGTACAACTGGCAGTATGGCTATTAAAGGGCGAGGCCTCCTACTGGTGGGAAGTCACTAATGCAGAAAGACCAGTGGAGACATGGGAGGACTTTAGGGCAAGGTTTGAGATTAAATTTCTCTCAGATGCGGAAAGAAGTTTGCAGTTGGAAAAATTCTTATTTCTTAAGCAAGGGGACAAGACAGTCAGAGAGTATGTGAATCAGTTCGATGAGCTGGCTAGGTTTGGGCTTGACCTAGTCAACACCCCGCACAAGAAGGCTCTCCGTTTCGTCAAAGGGTTGAATGAGCCATTACACAGTTTGGCCATGACCCATATACCCATGGGAGCCACGTATGAAAGATTGGTGCAAATGGCATTGCTGAATGAAGAGGATAAGGGCAAGAAGGAGACAAAGGCAGAAGGCTCTCAAGGGAAGAAAGAGGGTTTGCAGCCTAAGAAGACAGACTTTAAGAAGGGCGGGAAAGGCAACAAAGAGAAGAGGAAGTGCAATTTCTGTGGCAAAGTGGGGCAATTAGTTAAGGACTGCCGGAAAAAGAAGGCCAAGGAGAATGGTGGGTACTTTTCTTGCGGTGAGACAGGCCACAGGGCTAAGGACTGCCCAAAGAAACAAGGACAGGGGCAGAGGGCTGGATCCACCCCAAGGGCATAGGTTCATGTGCTGGAAGCGCCACCTCTGCAACAGCGAGGTATAAATACTTCTGTAGAAAGTGTAGTTTATCTTTATGATCACCCCGTTCGCACTTTATTTGATTCTGGCGCATCACACTCCTTTATCTCGTCTGCTTTAGTAGAATCTCTGCACCTAAAAACTAGTATGGTAGAGGAACCCTTAATTGTTTCAAACCCAATTGGGGGCCCAGCTCATTTTTCTATGATCTGTTTGGGATTGAAAATCTCTATTCTAAGTGTAGAATTTCAATGTAGTGCCTTTGTTTTAGGCTTTTAGGGTTATGGTTTGATTTTGGGTATGGATTGGCTATCCAGTAATGGGGCCATCCTTGATTGTGAGAAAAGGGTTGTTAGGCTCCTAACCCAGCTCGGTAATACTTTGGAGATTTCTTGTAATCCCTCATACGCGGTTATGCTTAGTTACCTTGAATCGCTAGATGCCTCTGTTGAAAATTTACAATCAGTTAAAGTAGTCCGGGAATATCCGGATGTCTTCGAAGAGGTGAAGGGCTTGCCTCCGAAGCGGGAAATAGACTTCCGCATATATCTTGTAGATAATGCAAAGCCCGTTGCATTACCCGTTAGACACATGGCTCCACGGGAAAGGAAAGAGCTCAGTAAACAGATTAAAGAGCTTCTAGAAAAGGGGTTCATTAGGAGAAGCATTTCGGAATGGGGCGCTCCGGTGGTGTTCGCTACAAAGGCGGATGGTTCACTCCGTCTATGTGTTGACTATAGGGAGCTCAACAAGCTAACGAAAAAGAATAGGCACCCGCTCCCTAGAATTGACGATTTGTTTGACCAGCTTGTAGGAGCGTCTGTTTTCTCCCAACTCGATTTAGCAACCGGTTTTCATCAGCTAAGGGTGGCTGAAGATAGCATCGATAAAACGGCGTTCAGAACCCCAGACGGCTTCTTTGAATGGCTTGTCATGCCTTTCGGCTTGACAAATGCACCTGCTTACTTCGTGGACCTGATGAGTAGGGTATTTAGAGATTTCCTCAACAAATTCGTAGTGGTCTTCGTAGATGATATCCTTATCTTCTCAAAGAGTGAAGAGGAACATGCTCAACACTTAAGGGCAATCACGGAAATTTTGCGAGTCCATCAACTAAAAGCCAAATTCTCTAAATGCCACTTTTGGAGAGAAGAGGTGAGGTTCCTTGGGCACATAGTATCCAAACAAGGGTTAGCAGTGGACCCTGCTAAGGTAGTGGTGGTACAGGATTGGAAGACACCAAGGAATGCGACTGAGGTCCGAAGTTTTCTAGGACTAGCGGGTTTCTATCGAAAGTTCATAAGGGATTTTGCGAAAATCTCCGCTCCGCTCATAAAATTGACCAAGAAGAATCTAGTGTTCAATTGGGACTTGGATTGCGAGTTTGCTTTCCAACGACTGAAAAGGGCTCTCACAACAGCCCCAGTTTTGACGCTGCCAGATGGGAGCAAGATGTTCACTGTTTATACAGATGCATGTGGGACAGGGCTAGGCGCCATCTTAATGCAAGAAGGAAGGGTAGTAGCTTATGGCGGGAGGCAGTTGAAAGTGCACGAAAAGAACTACCCAACCCACGATCTTGAGTTAGCCGCCATCGTCTTTGCACTCAAGTCTTGGCGACACTATCTCCTAGGTGAGAAGTTCGAACTTTACACTAACCATAAATCGTTGAAATATCTTTTCTCGCAGAAGGATCTTAACTTGAGGCAATAAAGATGGATGGAGTTTCTTGCCTCGTACGATTTCGAAATCTCCTACACTCTGGGCAAAGGCAACGTAGTAGCAGATGCGTTGAGCCGAAAGAAATTGACCCTAAGCCCGTTGTTTGTTGAAAGACAAAGCCTAGAGTTTATAGCCAGCTTCGACTTTAGGCCTTCCTCCGATTTCGTACCAGGCTTGCTAGCATCTCTCGAAGTGCGCCCAACTTTAGTGGATTCGGTAGGGACAGCACAACGCGAAGACCCTCAGCTTGTGGAAACAATTGATAGGCTAATTAGGGGTGATACTTCAAGTCACCTCAACAGATACTCCATCGACGATAAGGGTTTGCTAAGGCGAGACGGAAGACTATGCGTCCCACAGCCAAAAGATTTAGTAAAGAAGGTTCTCGAGGAAGCACATCACTCCAAGATGACGATACATCCAGGTGGAGATAAAATGTACAAAGATATAAAAAGGACTTTCTTCTGGAGCGGCACGAAAAAGGACGTGGCAGAGTTCGTTTCTAAGTGTATGGTGTGCCAACAGGTTAAGGCGGAACAGAAAAAGCCTGGCGGACTACTACATCCTCTAGAGGTCCCGCAGTGGAAGTGGGATAGCATCTCAATGGACTTCATCGATGGGCTGCCTAGGTCTAGGAGAGGCAACACTAGATTTGGGTAATAGTGGATAGGCTTACTAAAAGCGCCCACTTTTTACCTTTCAAAAGTAAAAGAACTGCCTCATCCCTAGCATCACTTTACCTCCAGGAAATCGTTCGACTCCATGGAATACCATCTAGCATTGTTAGTGACCGAGACCCCATCTTCACCAGTGAGTTTTGGCGGAGTCTGCAAGAAGCAGTAGGAACGCAGTTATGCTTGAGCACAGCCTAACATCCCCAAACCGACGGCCAAACAGAGAGAGTAAACAGAGTTTTGGAAGACCTTTTAAGACTATGCGTCCTTGACTTCGGAGGGACATGGGAAGACCACCTTCCTTTGGTGGAATTTGCCTACAACAACAGCTATCAAGCAACCATCGGAATGGCGCCCTTCGAAGCTTTATATGGAAGACCGTGCCGATCGCCCACTTGTTGGTGGGAGTCTACGGATAAGCTCATACTTGGACCAGATATGATCCGAGAGACTTCAGAGAAAGTAGACTTAATACGAAGAAGGATGAAGACGGCCCAAGACAGACAAAAGTCCTATGCCGACAAGAGAAGGACCGACCTTGAATTTGAGGTTGGAGACAGAGTTTTTCTCAAGGTATCTCCGCTAAGAAATGTTGTTCGTTTTGGAACCACAGGAAAACTGGCACCAAGGTTCGTAGGGCCATTCCCTATCATCGAGAAAATTGGGAAAATGGCCTATAGATTAGAGCTACCCGAGAAGTTGGCCGGAGTCCACAACGTTTTTCACGTTTCACATCTCCGAAAATGTCTACATGAGTCTGCTGAAGTGGTAGAGCCAAATATCCTCGAAGAAGCCGAAGTGGAACGCGAAGCAACCATAAGGAAAGTTCCAACCCGCATATTAGGAACGGAAGTGAAGAAGCTACGCAACCGCGAAGTCAAACTCGTCAAAGTTCAGTGGAGCGACGCCGAGGGAGGCGCGACTTGGGAAACTGAAGCTAGAATACGCACTGCTTACCCTTCTCTTTTCGAGGGTACATCCTTGATCTTTCTTTTCCTTAAGTTGCGCTTTTATCTATATTTTTTGGTATATTTCCCCGACCTTATCTTTTAGGTAGAAACCCTTTGGATGAAAACATGTAATTGAAACATGTTATGGATGATGGTTGCAAGTGGTTGCAAGTGATTGCTAGTGGTTGCTCGTGGTTGCATATCCACACACAATCTAGGTTTTAGATCGGCTCAGTCACTTCATATTGCATATGCATATATGTTTGCATTCGTATATGGTTGAACTTTAATGTGTTGTCATATGGATGTTGCGTTTGTAATGAATGATTGTGCACTCATGTAGAATCATGAATAGGAAAATTTGCATACATAATGGATTCATGGCACTTACATAATTCGCATTAAGGAGGTCAACTGAATCAGTAGACCGCCTGATTTTGCATTAGATAAGTTCATGTACACACACACTTCGCATATGATCATGAAGCATTAGAAGTCTTTTGAGGACAATGGATGCTCGTGTTTGATGGATGAGTAGATGGATGATTGGATGTTAGGATATACATTTTCCTAAACTTGAAGATTTCGGGGACGAAATCCTTTTAAGTGGGGGAGAATGTAACACCCCGTGTATTCTATAACTGTGAAATTAACAAATTAAAGTATAATTAATTTGAAATCAAAGAACTAAGGGAAACGGGATACGTCATTGCGTTCGTCTCGGAAAAATACGCGAAATAGAGTCCGAGTTTTCGAAAAATGGAGTCCGTATGAAGAAGATATAGCCTCCGGAAGTTTCTGAATTAAGTTTAAAATTCGAACAGCTCAGAAAAACAAGTTTAAAATTAAAAATCGGGCCCAATTGGCCAGGGCGGGAAAATTCCCGCCTAAGGCACCCAGGTCGACTGGGCTGTCGACCTGGTCTAGCCAGGTCGACAGGGCTGTCGACCTGGTCCAGACCCAGGTCGAACCCAGTCCACCCTGGCTGGCCTAGTCTATGTTGGTCGATTTTCAGAAGCATGCTTTGTCATTAGGGCTAGGTGGCAGGCTCTAATTGGTCTCTCTTTCGAATGAATGGCTACGATCAATCCAAGCAACATCGATGGTCCTAATCAGTTCATAAACTCTATAAAAATGACCCTAGACTCAACCTAACCTATTCATTCAAAAATAAGAACAAAGCCATCATGCTGCTGAGGAACGACTAGGAGTAGCCACCAATTTGGGAGAAGACTAGGAGGAAAATTCTAAAGCATAAAGAAACTTAAACAAATCAAATCAACAAGGAATCACATCTCCAAATCCCTAAATTGGAGAATTCGCCACACAATTGTAAGTAGAGTATTATTTTGGTATGAACAAATAATTGTGTTGGTTTGTATACTTGATTTGTGGTGATAAAGTAATTCATATTTGTGCGTTACTATGATTCTTATCGATTTGGAATATTGTATACGTTTGGATATTCTCAAATTATGTTATTCATTATAAAAACTACATGTTGCGGTAGTTTTATGCAAGTATACGTTTGGATATTCGCAAAACATGTTATTCATTATAAAAAACTACATGTTTGCGGTAGTTTTATGCAAGTATACGTTTGGAATATTCGCAAATTATGTAATTCATGTTGAAGCTACATGTATGTAGTTGTTTAATTGAAATTCATACAAGTTTGGGGTTTTGCTACTATGTCATCATAATGTGTATTTTTGTACAAAAATCATTTTTGTGAGTAATTGGAACAAATTTGGGTTATTATAATTCTTATGAAATTTTGTTGAAAATTTGGCATCATGGTCTATGTATTAAGACATACTTTTGTACTAGAAAACCTCTTTGCGAACTTATGAATATGACTAGGCTATGATTGATATTTTGCATAATTGAAAACCATGTTAGGTCTATATTGTTAACAAGAATTATATGATGACATATGTGGTACATAGCTAGGTTAGATTCAAAATCCCATTTGCAAGTTTGCATGACTAAAGTAAAAATCATGATTTCATGTTTAGAAATATTTATGTCATAAATATATGTGCGCCATGGTTAGGTGAATAGATTTAAAATCATGATTAAGTTGGAATAATTCAAGTTGAACTATGCTTTTGTATTAGTAACAAAAGTAAACCCCTTTGTAAACATGTAGGAATCTTATGAACATGATTTGCTTATGTTTGACATTATGCCTAATTAAAAACATAGGTTTATGTTGTAGTTAAGACTATGTGTCAATAATGATATCCAATTTAGATTCTTATCTCAACTACAAGTTTACATGCTTTGATTCATGTCACTTATGCTTTATGACCAAAGTATACATTACTACTATGCAAGTACACCAGTTTCTATTTTGTAGTTCCAACGTTATGTTGCAAGTTCATGCGTTCACATTCCCCTTCTTGTGTATGTAATCATGCTTTAAGCCTCCCTTTTTTCACGTAGCTAAGTTGGGCTTAAAAAGGCTAAGCCCAACATATATATATATAATAAACGAGGGAATTAAACGCGGGAAAATAGCGTTGGGCCAAATTAATTAATAAATGAAAATATAAAGTAAAGGGGCCCAAATTCAAGTATGGGTTGGGCCCATGATTGGTGTAACCTTCACACCATTGATTTTTAATAATGGGCCGCAAATATTTACATATAAGAAAATAAAGAAGAAAGACAAAATATGTAAATGTAGAACATACGATGTGTTTAACCCGAGGTTGGATTGAGTTGTGATGTAAACCTGCCCGGATCCGCCCGGCTGTCCAGTAGTCACAACAATACCTATCCAATGTGGGTGGTTAAACATGGAGCCCAATAAGGACCCGAGGTTAGACCGAGTCGTGGCGTAAGACTGCCCGGAACCAACCGGCAACAGGCAGCGACAACAATACCTGTCTAATGTGAGAGGTCAAGGCTTTAATAAGACAATTAAGGCTGAGTCAGGATTGTTAGGATTAAGTGAACTAAAGACTTAATCAAAATGGAACATGCTAAACTAAACAGACTGATTGGGGGGTTAGGTTATAAAACACTTAACCAACTTAGCATGTTGGCTAGAGATAGAAAACCTAGTAACGGGGGATTCTTTTCAGCAGTAACCCTATAAGGTGTATCATGATACCCTGAAACTAGGCAGGGTGGGGCACGATTACTGGGCTGATTGTAAGAGGTCAAATCGACGGCGGTGGTGTAGCAGTGTAGGTTCTAACGGGGTGCGGGCGTGCACACACTCCGGCGCAGAAAAATAAAGCACTTGGCACCAGTAGCATACCTGTGCATTCTAAGATTGTGTCGGGCCGCTGCCATGGGACTTGATACACCCCATGGTGGGACCAGCATAGGTAACTACAACATCGGGGGCCGTAAGACACATGTAACTATGCGAGTAGGAGCCGATCATCATAGAATGGATCACTTCACCCTGATTATGGGGTGCCTGTTGGGAACTAGTTTATATGGGTTCAGAGATTAACATGGGGTACGATAGTATATTCGACCCTAGACAACTTAACCAAGTTTATAGTGCTTTCCCACTTCTTGTTTATACTTATCATACCCAGTTCTTTATTCATAGACAGAATAGTCCTAGACTTACTCAGGCTTTATGTCTGACTCTACTTTTCTTTCGTCTTTTTTTCTTCTGTTCCCCCCCCCCCCAGGTCCACAGGGAGGGAATACTGCAGCTTGACCGGCCTTAACATCCAGCTTGAAGAGGAGAAATGTATTGCTTGGACCTTTTCGTTTTGTACTATGGCTTTGGACAACCACTATGGGGCTTTTGTAGTTTATCTATGTTTTCTTTATGCTTCTTTAAATAATGTAATCAAGACAGATTATGAAAGTGTTATGTTATGTTTTTTGGAAAAGATGTAAGACAATTGTGGTGATGTTGTTGTAGCACGTATTTGCTTTTATGAAATAAAAGTTGTTGTTTTTCCGCTGTTTACAAATATGTGTTCTTATATCTGTCTTGTATATCTGTGACTTATACTTATAAACCTCCACCAAAATTAGGGCATTCCCTTTGAGAGTGACCCTAACGGAGGTGGGGTGTTTCACTAAACATTTGTAAGAACACATTAGAATTAAATAAATTAACATAATATAGTAAGAAATAATTCAAAATAGTGTAAAAAAAAAAATCAAAATATCCAATTATATATGGGTATGTTGACATATAAGTTTATGTATGCCGACATATAACTACCAGAAAATTTGAATTTGCCCAAATACAAATTTTTTGATAAGTACCTTTTGTTTATTCAGTTTTAAACAAATTCCAGATTCTCTATATATAAATATCATTTTATTCTAGAAAAACTCATTTTACTTCGCTATTTCTTCTCAAATCACTCCCAATTTTTATAATCATATTAATGGCTAATTCTATTCACAATCTAAGCGAAAATCTTGAAGAGACTCTCACCTCTTTCAAAAATATCCCATCTACCATTCTCTGCTATCAATGTCATTTAGAATTAAGCAAGATACAAATGATTAAACAACAACAAACCATTTTGATGCCATCCGTTGGATGATCTCTTCTCTTTCCAGAGATGAAGATAACAACATCACTAGAGCACTTCTCACCAAAGATAATGAAGATTGGGAAGTCATAAAAGAAGATCCAATTTTCGGTGGAGATAGATGGTGGAAGTTCCGAGAAATGTACGAATAAATAACTTGTTCGATTTGCTTTATGTGGTGTGCTTTTGAATTTGATATTGAAAATTGGTAAATATTTGATTTACCTTATAGATATTGTTTGGTTTAAAATCTACGTTGTTTGTATTACATTATACTCTTGTATAGTTTGCTTAGTAGAACTGTATAGCCATAGATTTATGGGGTGATATAAAATTATATGTTTGAGGAAAATTATAGAGTTATTGATTTAGGGAGAGTTATATATAAAATTAGTCACTAGGATTATTCTAAGTTTAGATAGATATATATTTTTGATAACAAAGGGGGAGAAATTATAAAATAGGCATAGTTTAAGAGGGAGTTAGAAGGAATTCATGGTGAAAGGGAGAGTTATCGAAGAATCAGATTAACAGCTAATATTAGGTATGAGTATTTTATAAACCAGGATTGTAAACAACAAAAAAGGGGATATTGTCATAGAATGGAATGTTGATGATGTTTTGATGATAACAACCTTGTTTCAATCATCATTATATAGAATATATACTAACACTTTTATCCAGAATATGTATGTGTGTGTGTATATATATATATATATATATATATATATATATATATATATATATGCAGGATTTATATGCAGGTAATAGATATTGAAGATTGTACAGTTAAATGACTCAAAATTTTAAAGGAGAATCAAGACTCATGAGTATAAAGATATTAAGAATTCAAGAGTCCAAGTCTATCAGAGTAACAGAGTCTAGATATTATGTAAAACTCTGAATCATACTCAAACTCTATTTTCAAACTATCGCTTTTCAAATTGATTTCAAACTCCTCTCGAAAAGGTTTTAATCATCCAAGGATTTCAAACTTTTGATTTCAAATATATATTTCCTAATTTATAAGTTTCTCATTTTTATAGTTATATATATATATGTGTGTGTGTTTATAATTATATTATATAATTTATATATATAGTTTTTAATCATATGTTTAAATAATATTTTATTATGTTTTTATACTTGAAAATAATATTTTAACAACTAGTTTTATTTCAGGAATTTCCATAATACATATATTAGTTTAAATACTTTAAAAAATGATTTAAATTTGAAAATATAAAGTATATGTCGACATACACATATACACATGTTGACATATAACATCAACTTTTTATATAAATTTAAAAGTTTGTGTTTTCATTTTAAAACGTTTCAGAAATGTTGCACCCTTTGAAAACTATATAAAGGCCATAAAATCGATTTTTTTTATAACTTATCATCATCTTCTTCCTCCCTTAACATAGCACCATTAGTACTCTTAAAATTTCAAGTTTATACATTTATACTCCACCGATTTCAAGAAAAATTACATCATTCTTCTTCTATTTTGATTGTCTATCAAATACCCTCTGTTTGGAAGTGCTACTCAAGAGTTTTAGGGCAATTGTAATCAGAAAGAGTGCAGGTGTATTCCTTGTAGTCTTGAAATCAAGGAAATGTGAGGCTATATTCCTTATAGCCTGTAAATCAAGGAAAGTAAAGGGTGTTAACCTTTTAGTCCGTCAAATTAAGGGTGTTGTAATTGGATATTGATATTAATAAAATTCTGCACAATTTAGCGGTTTGCGGGACCGGACGTAGGAGCAATCCGAACCAGTATAAAATATGGTGTATTTTTTCCTTTTCTGCACTTTACTTTTATTTATATTTGCATTTGTGATCATTTCTGTTGTAGTATTCATTATGTGATTCACAAAGTAGTTTGAGCAATCCATAATTGGTTAAGATTTCTGTAAATTCTTTGAAACACTACTCACCCTGATTGTTTTGCCATAAGATCCTTGATCCTTATCCCTAACAAAAACCATTTTCTATAGCCCAGAACCGTATGGCTATCTTTTTCTAATCCGCTTAACACAATATTATGGGGTTCTATATTGGCATTGCTATCTTACATTAACTGCTGCTAATCCAAATCCAACAAGACTTTGTAGATGTTCAATCCACATGTATATTATAATCAATCCAAAATTGTGCTCATTCTGACATTCGTAAATAATATATTTGATGTTTAATTTTAAGGTCCAAATAAATGTCTGAATGGTGAATAATTGAGCTAAGATTTTGAAAATATTACGAATGTCGGAACAAACTTAAATTTTGGATATGTGATAGTATATATGTGGATTGAACATCTACAAAATATGGCTGGATTTGTATTAGTGTAGCTCACGATAGTGTAGGGGTATTGGGGTTCCCATGAAACTCTTTTCATATATATATATATATATATATATATATATATCTATGTGTGTGTGTGTGTGTGTGTGTATGTGTGTGTACGTAATTATATATAACACTCATTGTGACTCTTCTTTTTCTTCGGTAAAATACATAAAGGCAATTAATGCTTTATTTATCACCGGTAGCATATGCACCATGCTTCCAAAGTTTGGATAGCATAAAGTAGTTTTATTATTAATCCTACGGTCCAGAGTTTGTGTCCCTAATTTTGGGTTTAATTTTTTATCCCAATAGTCGCTTCCATATATATATATATATGTATGTATGTATGTATGTATGTATATATAATCCCTAGGTATATAAACCAAAAGACAAGGAACGGTCAGGATTTGAATTGAAGTGGACATCAGATGGACAATAACTTGACACGTCATTTATAAGTAACTGGCCCATTACCTGTCTGATTTAACATGACATATTAACAGAACATTATGATCGTGGGCCACTACTTTGTACTTTCTACCTTATTAAGTCAATTAACTAGCATCGTCTTTGCTATTTCTTCCTCAAATGGAAGCCGTGTTATCTTCTTCAGATCCATTCACATTCTATGTTCAACTGTCGGATCCCTAAATGACTTCTAGGTAAAAAAATCTACTTTATCTCAGGTACATGATTGTTGTTTATGGTTTTTTCTTTGGTTTACAATAATCATGTTTTCAAAATTTTGCTATAGGACCCATGACTATTCGACAGAGTGTAGTGGAGCTTTTATTTCCAATTGAAGGTAATAATATCTTCTTCTGATAATATTATATCTTTCTTTAACTTTATGTTGTCCTGTTTTGCTTTGTAGAAGAACCTTACGATTAGCCAATATTCATGAATTCTCCATATCTGGTTTCCATTCTTTGCGTCCTATGGATCCTTAATTTGTTATCAACATTTGCTTATTACTGTTCGAATATTAGCATGAATTCGCAACTAGCTGTTTAACTTTAGTAAAAATATGTTGTTTTACTTTATTCAGCCTTGGTGCGCATGAACTGTTTGATTAATTGTGTAGAAGAAGCAGGTATCCTTAATTTGTTATCAACATATGTTTATTACATGTTCGAATATTTGTTTGGATTCACAACTAGTTGTTTAACTTAGTGAAATAAGTTATAGATTAAGCATCTGAAGTATCTTAGTAACATTATATTGCTTCTCCTTTCATAGAATAGGAAATAGGTTTTCCAATATTCCTAGCTCTTAGTATGCTCTTTTAGATTTTTTTCTACAGTGTTTATTGAATGGAATTTGTGATTGTAAAATTTGCTGACTTTAGTTTCATTATCCAATTTACCTTTTATACCAATATTTCAAATGCATTCTTATATAAAAGGATTTTACTGAATCAAATCTGCGTAAGTTAAGTTACCCTACCATGTTGACCCTAATTAAGTATAAAACAATAGACCAAAATATACATAAATTGAAACTTCGAATATTGTTGTTTTGTTTTTTGCTTATTTTTAGCAGTTTGAATAAAGGGACGACGAAACCAATCAACAAAGAGAGTAGAACTTCAAAGAAGATTTACAAGTTGTATCTACAATGTCCAAGGATGTTAGTTTAATCGCTGCTGCAGATAAGCACTATAATTTGATGTGGGTTAGTTATCAATCTTTTTTTATGTACCATATGAGATCTACTCGGGAAGGCATAGGTTTTGGGAAGCACTCAGGTAGCATAAGTTGAACCAAATTACCTAAATTATTTAGGGTTGATGCTCTATGTTTGATCATGTCACCTACTTCAAGGTTGGAAGAGGTTTTACAAGATTATGTTCTGAGTTAAAGTTAATTGAAAAGACATGCAAATTACACATTCTTTAGGTAAGTAGTTAAAATAGCCTTTTGAGAAAGAGGTGGTATGTTTTCTAACAAATCGTGTAGTTGTCTAAAACCTTCTCTTCTACCAAAGAGGTGCTGATTTGCTTATTTTATGAAGTTGAATCCATTATGAAGCTATAAGAAATTATTTTGACATCATATTGCTCCTATCATACAGAATATAGAATATGTGAAGAATTGATGGAGCCCACGTAGAGAGAAGGAGAATCGTTTGCATGTGAAGTTTAAAGGTTTTGGTGCAGATCACCTGACATCTAGGTATGTCCTTTTATATGCTTATATCTTATCATGAATAAATCAAGTACAAAAGTAGTTAACCAGCAACGTTATTCATACTATGGTCCTTGGAGTCTAAAATAAACAAAAAATGGTAGTACTATGCTAATAATTTTGGGTTCACTATATGTTAAAAGGATACTCCCAACTGAAGTGAGTGAAGTCCCCTTTCTAACTTCAGGCATGACACAGATATTTTGGTCGCTCCTGACCCACGAGAATAATGTGAAAATTTTGATAAGATTTTATATTTCTCAAATTATTCGACATTAAAATTTTATTGTAGGCATGATTGATTTCAGCCTTTTTTTATAATATACTCATTTTGATGCTAATAGTGGATTATTCCAATGTAGATTTCGGCCTTACTTTTAGTCCACATTATGGTTACATGGTTTCAACAAGATGGCATAATCCCGTCCATCAGGGATTTCTATTTGGTTTTTGTAATCAATTATGTTTTTCTGCATTCACAATCAGGTTTTAACCTACAGTTTTAATATAAGCTATATATGGATGAACTGGCTAAGTTGTCAAACTATTAAGAGATATTGACTTTTGTTTTCAGTTGATAACATTGCATTTGGAATTGGACTATCATCCTAGCCATATTACTTAAATTATAGAGTGTGTGCATTCGAAACTTTCATAACATCTTATAGAAGATAACAAATGCTGTGAAAGAATATGTTCATTCATTACCGTTGATTACAATGCAATAAATAGGCAAACAAATAAGATATTATGTACAATAGAATAGGAGATATTATGTACAGCATAATAGGCAAACTAACTGCGTATACTAAGTCAGTATACAGTAAAATCTGAAAGGTATGTTTGATTAATTCTTCCTGAACTTATTACCTCCCGGCAAGCTCAAGTGAGGGACGAACTTGAAGCTTGGAGCGTAACTGAGATATTCGATCTTTGCATAAAGGGTTGGTGAAGACATCCGCCAGCTGATCTACAGAGGAAGCATGACTTATATGAAGATCACCAACTTCAACTTGCTCTCTGACGAAGTGAAAATCCAATCGGATATGTTTTGAGCGTGTACCGATGATCGGATTTTTAGACATCAACAAAGCACCCACATTATCACATAACAGAATAGGCGCGTCTGGAAGGTGAACATGAATATCTCTAAGTAATTGCTGAATCCAAATAAGCTCAGCAGAATTATATGCAAGTGTCCGATAATCGGCCTCCGTGCTTGATCGGGCCGCAACCTGTTGTTTTCGAGATGTCCAACTGATCAGATTAGTACCATGGAAAATAGCAAATCCATACTAAGAACAACTGTCATCCAAATCTGACATCCATCCTATCGGAATAGGCCAGAAGTGATGTTGCTTTTGTAGGCCGAAAGTGCAGATGGTGAGTAATGGTTCCCTTGAGATAGCATAATATCTGTTTCATGGCCTGCCAATGCGATATAGTCTAGCATGCATATACTGACATACTCGGTTAATAGAATAAGCGATGTTGGGGCGGGTTATGGTTACATACTGAAGAGAACCTATAATTTGTCGGTAAAGCTTAGGATCCGACAATGCTTCACCTGCTAGTTCAAGATTGAACGATGGATCTGCTGGTGTTGAAATGGGTTTAGTATCCTGCATTTTGCAATGAGCTAAAATATCTTTGATGTAGGCTTCTTGAGAAAGTGAGATACCGGATTTATCTTGCTGAATTTTGATGCCAAAAAAGAAGTTCAAAGCACCAAGATCATTGAGAGCAAATGTAGTGAACTAGATTTTTGGTCGATTAATTTTAAATATTTAATATTTATTTTAAATATTGTGTGGATAATATAAATGAATTTTTATATTAAGTTTTTGATTTAAAAATCGATTTCGATTTAATATAGAATATATTAAATTATCCTAATATGAAAATGAATTTAATTGAATTCAAAGTTAGAACTGAATTGAAACAGTTCTGATGATCGATACACAATTCTGTTTGAATTAGAATAATAATATTAATTTATTTTTGAAGAATTAAATGTTTTGAATTTAGTTTATATCGATTTAAATTTATATTTTCTCCATATGATCGAATTGGGGTTCGAAACTATTTCTAGTGTGTTCAGAATAGTGGTGTAATGTTAGTAACGCCGGTTGTTATGTTCTGAAAGGATTTGGGAACCCCGAAATATTCATTTTTAGTGGATAAGATCAAAATCAAATTAGAATCTACATAAAAAGAATAAAAAATCTCTTTATATCAAATCGATTTAAAATCGAAATCAAATCGATTTAAATATTGTTTGTACTATGGTAGACAACCATTAAATTTCAGTATACGGTTGGTTCCCTCTCCACCTCTATATATCGCGATCACCTCACTTGTTTTCTTTTCCACTTTTCATTCCTTTTTGCACTTACCAGAAAATCGTTTGCACCGAGATAAAGAAAACTAAATCGAATGGAAAAATGGAGAGATCTTAATTCGAGCGCATATGTATATAAAACTCCTAACCTATTTTCTTCGATTCATTTGATTACAAATTTATGGCAGGGGTCCGCTTTGTTACGAGTTAGGAGGGTATCTCGCTCAGTCTAAAATCATCAAATCGCGAGCTTCAAATTCCATTAAAAAACTGAAATCGTGAATCGAAAGACCTTAGTGTGAAATGTTGGAACTTGAGCTTCGCAAGTTAGAGTTGGAGACCGCAGATGATTCGAAGGGAGGTAGGTGTTGAGATGCTGGCGTTGAAATTATGGTTGGGAGGGTGATGCATATTGCTACCATGGTGCGAGCTTACTAGTGTGGTGCTTAGGAAAGAGAAGAGGGAGGGTGGAAGAGAAGTCAATAAACACAATTTAGAGGATTTCAAGGGAGAAGGGTGTCGATGTTTTTCCACGTTGACAGAACTTCGAAGAGGGGAGGAGTGCACTGTTCCTGTGATTTCGAGGAGTTCGGATCTGTAATACAAGTACTCGCAAAAATTGGGAAGTTGAAGCGTAAATGTTTGCGATAATTACTGTTGTAAAAAGGGTGCAACACCATTAATAATGGAGTGCAACAGTCCTTGGTAACAATGTGGTTCAGGCTTCTTTTCTTTGATGATAGCAGGCTCTAGTGGAATAGTGGAGCTCGTAGTATGGAAGGGGATTGCGAGAATTTATTTGGGTCCGATGGCAGGAAAGCTTCACAATAAAAGGAGTCGATCAATCTGAAGTTGCTAATGATAGAGAGGGCAGTTGAAGAGGTTGGTTGCTATTTGGTGAAGTTATAGAAGAATTAAAATAAAGCATGTTAAGGTAAAATAAATTATTTATTTATTTTTAATAAACAAGCTAATGCGTTTAGACCATATCAAAATCAATAACACACACATATATGTCATACAATAATAGTTTCGAAAAAACGAAGTATACTGGAAATTTTATGGGAAATTACTTCAAAATGATATTGGATTGAAGCGAATCAGAATGATATTGGGTTGAAACGAATCGCTGTTCCGAAAGTAAAAACCCTGATGATTAATTCTCACTCAAGAATTTTATTTAAATTATTTTTATCGTTAAAAATAATTTATTGGTTGTTTGGTTGCATTTAAATGTTACAGTGGCTATTAAATATATATTAGTTATTTAGGATTAGTGTTTGTGGTTATTATATATATATTGGTGATTGGTTGGATACCCGCAGTATCATTAGCGGATGATTTCCCTATGCGCCCCACAATATATATAGTGTATGACCTTCATGCCGCGATATCCTGCCTCGAAGCAGGATGGGTATTATTTATGTTGGCTAACGCCTGTGAATGCAGGAAAAACAGGTTGGTGGAATCCAACTAGATTCCTCAAAATTTATTATTGTTTGTTTTCACATATATATTATCATATATGATGTGTTATAAAACCCGTGATTTGATAATTGAGTGTTCTTGGATATTTAAATATCACTGGGCTAAAATGTTGATATATAAAAATATCGTGAAAACGATATTTGAGATTTAAATGGAAAATTCTGTTTTTCTAAAAATAGAATTTGAAATTTGAATGGATTAAAAATAAAACAAGTATTGAAATTTATAAACAATGTTTATAAACTAAAAATCAGGGAATTGAAGTATATTTATAAACGGTGTTTATAAATAATATGGAATGATCTTCATTGGAAAATTTGGAAACTGAAGTGAATTTATAAACGATGTTTATAAATGAAGTATCATTTGGATAATTTGGAAAATATAAATTCAAAGGTGAACTTAAAAAGGGAATTGAAATTAGTTTAAAAAAGAAACGATAAATCTATTCTGATATTCAGAATGTAAAGTACATTAAAATAAATCCGTATGGATTTATGATTTAAATTCGATTAGATCGAGTTTATTTAAATAAAAAATTTTCAGAAGAAAATATTAGGATTTTATTTAATCGAAGTTTAAAGTTAATATGAAACTAGATTCTATATTTATATAGATAGGTTATAATAAATAAAATACTCCATAATAAGGTTTAGGTTTCAAATAGATTCCGAAATGAAACTTGTTTTGTTACAAAGGAAGGAAGTTGGATTTATAAACGATATTTATCAATCTAGTGAATTAAATTATCATTAGATAATTTAGAGGTTTAAATTCAAGTATGAATTTGAAAAGTAGAATTTGAAATGGAATCGAGATGGAAACTTGTTTTAAAATAAGAAAGTTAAATTTATAAAAAAACGTTTATAAATTAAAGATAAATAAGTAATCATTTGATAACATGGAAATTTAAATTCAAATATGAATTTAGTCATGAATTGGAAATCGTTTCAGAAAGGGAACGACGGGTTTTAGTTTGATATTCGGAATATAAACTAAATTAAGTCAAATCCAAGGGATTTAAAATTAGAATTCTATTATATCGAATTTTATAAATAACTTGTAAAAGTAATTGGAATTTTATATAGCAAATTTAGTTATAAACAAATTTATAACCAAGTAATGAAAAATCGACGATTTGAGATAATCGGAAATATTAAGTTGGATTTGAAAACTGGATTTAATATATATTGAAAATATATTAGAATAGAGTTGAAATTTATTTTGAATGAAATTTAAACATTTATATTTAAATATAATTAAAACGAACTTGCCGCAGTGCGCTAGTTCGTAAATTGGCATTTCGAACTTCAGTTGAGTATATAGAACTCAGTTTAAGTCGGAATTCTTTGAAACAAGAACCGTCAGGACCAATTAGATAATAGTTTTCTAATGGAAGAGAAAAATTTGGATTTCGTCGTACAGATTTTGAGTTATGTCAAAATCAAATTTTCAGAAAAAGAACGCCAAGACAATTATAAAACCATAACGATTTATTTAAATAAATAAATAAATGGATTTTAAGTAAATAAAATCCGAATTTCCATTAGAAAAATGCAGACTGGAGATATAAAATAATATGAACTTCAATGAAGTAAGTGAAATGATTTTTGAAACAAAAAACAGAATTGTGTTATTGAATAGAACTGACTAATTTGAATAATAGTTAGTTAATTGAAAGTTGATACGAAATTGGGCTTTGAATAAGTAAAGGTTATTTGAGAAATTATATTCAAAATCCAAAAAGAAACTTGAGTTTGAAAATGGAATTTAATTCGTTTATAAGAAAGTAAATATTTTATTTGAACATGTTATGTTCAAACAAAGAAGTGAAATAGGCAAGATAGCTAACTAGAAAATAAATTAGCGGATTGGGTTAAGACAAATGGACTGAGTTGGAACCAAATGGGAACATTTGGATATGGGTTAGACAGGTATGGGATGAAGTGTATGAAGGTTATATGAGACGACCCGAACTTCCCCGTGAAGGAAAGCACGGATAGAATTGAGTACAAGACAAAATAGAACGCAGACGGAAGAACATTTCATTGTTATTACAACAATTCCATCAGATACAAGAATATACAGAGTATAAATGAATAAATACATTCAACAAATATCAGAGATTACAATAAATTACATAGCAGCGGAAAAATATACAAAACACAACTGAAAGTGATACACGGATACAAAGCTTTCCGAGTATCGTTCCAGCTGTAAATCAAGACCCTGTGAATATAAATCTGCAAAACCAAAACTACCAGCTGCCCGTGTCGAAAATAGGGGCACCCAGAGTTTAGTTTAAAACAATAAACTCCAGGTCAGTCATGTGACTGGTGTGAGAACTAAAACAGTTATTAATCTTTATTTTAAAGTTCGGTAAATCAAGGGACCACACCATATAACACGGAATGGGTTTCCTCCCAAGAATACCAGTGTATAAACCAAATAGCGCAATGCTAAATAAAGAAAAAATGAAGTTTTTATAAGACCCAGGTCCCATCACACAATGCAACGCAAGCCGGAGGATAGGGTTTTTACCTTATAACAGCCAAAACATGCTTGATACGTTAAAAACACATTATTTGATACTATAATAAGTGTATAGTGTCAAAACAATTTCAATCATAAATATCAATCATAGACGGCATTAATGACCCATACCACTATGTCGCCATACTAGGTTCTACAAATAAAACCGAATTATCACGTATTGGAAATTGGATTCCATCATGAGTCGAGGCAAGGGGCAAGCTCCTCTCCGCGTTCGAGACACTCTAGCAAATGCCTCAGGACCCCACTTTGATCCTTGGAATCGGCTGGGCCGGTCCTCTCTTACTTTTGAGGATTGGCAATTCCTGAACACACGTTTCCCGGTCCTTACAGACCTATATCTGAGGCGCCTCGCATTCCAACAACCACACAGGTGAAAAGTATATAAATGTCAGGGCTGGTAGGTCACTGACACCACCCTAGCTAGAAAGAAACGTCGTGCTCTCCCGGCAGTCCGTCTCCCGTTTTTGACTCATACCGAGGTGTGAGGCTCGCGAATTCACGTTATACAAAAAGCTACGCCACACAGGCTGTGCTTTGATCATCAACCACAAGACTCTGCTTTTCAACAGAAGCCCTGATCAATTGCCACTTACGCGTGCCACACTGGCAATTCACTCCATGCGACTGATGTCCATCGATATACAACCTCTGAGCTCGTACGTCTCAGAGAAGGGCGTTAAGAAAGAGAATAAATTCTCCGCCGCCAAACAGATGTATATTTAATAGAGATCAATCAACACAGAATAAAATCCAATGTCAGACACACAATCCATTTACAAGTTCGTTCTGGGTCCGAACGAAACCGGAGGCACTTTCCTCGCATATCCATCCATCTCCAAGTACGTCTGGACGATCACCAACTTTTTCCCTCACCTTGGGTGTACAGCCCAATCAAGATCATCAGTAATCACCCAAACGATGTGAAGACTTCCGGTCTTCAACCACCGTCTTCATCTTCGACATCTCGTCGAATCGGTTATTCGGAATGGGTATAACCCCGGCCTTTTTGAATAACCCATGTATATGATAAACAAATGTTACACAAACACACAAACGCCTCATTCCAATTCAGAATATTCTTTTATTCACAAAATCACATTCTTAGGGAAAGGTTCCCATTAATTTTATCCAAGATAAATTCTTCTAAATTTATCCTATAATCTTCCTTTGGATATCATTTCTAACTAGTCGGGATTAGCGAACCACACCGAAGTAATTATTTATTTTATTTCCCAATCCCAACCTATATATCCCATGGAGAAAACTGGTAATACTCCATATCTAACACCACGGTGCTATCAGTAAAATTAATTACCATTTCACGTTCAAATCTAATTAAAGATTTAACTATCGCATTGGAGCAAAACTGGTGGTACTCCATTCTCGATCACCTTTCAGATTTGATAATTTAAATTATCAATTCACATTTCAATCTAATTAAAGATTCCTTAAAACTCCACTTAGTTTTAATTTTCTCAAAAATCAATAATCTATCTTTAACTGGGTTAAAGAACCAATGTCATCTAAAACACGATTCACGATAAACCCAAATCACATTTGATATTAAATACGAGGCTCTGAATAGAAAATATACCGGCTTATATTCAATATCAAATTCTGAAACCAACAAATATCGTATTGGAAATAACGACATAAAATATATCTTTCAAATTCCCATAGCAATATCTGTATAGTTACGAAATCCAACATCGAAATATTCCAAAGATGTTTTCGATTCAACTCCAGTCCAATTCACGTATTGGGAATATTGATTATTTTTAAAATCACTTTCAAATTCAATTTATTTATTTCAAAAATAAATTGATTTTAATTCTAGTTCAAAACTAGTTCATTTCGATAAAAATCTATTTTTATCTTTTCAAATGTGGAATTCTTCAGCCCAATTTTTCCCAAATCATTTCTTATGATTTTACACAAATTATAGATATTTTTAATAATTTTATCAAGGCCCGTACAGTCGATTTCCATCAGCGGCCATCGAACTGCACTTACAACGACCTTTTCTAAATTTGATATGGACATAATTACAAATCCAACCGTTAGATTTCAAATTTCTAATATTCATTGGAAAGCTCTTTTCGATACGAACCCAACGGTTCCGTTTTTAGGAGAATTCGACGGTCGGATCTCCCGCAACGTCAATTCGAAGTCAATGGTCGAAATTCACGAACTGCCGCGGCGCGGCGCGGCGCGTTCTATTCAGGCCATTATATATATATATATATTATATATTTCGTCGATTTCCTTTTAAAACGTATTTTGTAAATCGTTTTAAATTCGTTTTCAAAACCATTTCAACTCTACATTCAATTTCAAATCAAAATTGAATATTTCATATCATTACTATATAAATGATAATATTTTCAAAACGTTATATTTTGAAATCACTTCTTTTCTATATTCATTATAAAAACGAATATAATCGATATAAATATCGTTCACGTCAAAATAGCGCAACTCTAATCAACACGGCTATATATATTTCAATAAATTGGTTATTCTGTTCAACAAATGAATATTTATTCTATTCAACACATGAATCTATATTTCTTTCAACACACGTCTATTTTTGTTATGTAAAATATTTTATAAAATTATGGTATCTATCGTGTGATTTTCAATTAGACTCCAATCGTGAAGTAGTTCTAATTTTAAATATGATAAAGATGTAAATTTTATTATTTAAAATATTTTGCTCAACACATAAATAGTTTCAACACATGAACACTGTCAACACACGAATATTTTCCCCGATTGGAATGAGGCCCAATCAATTACCATATAACGTTAATTATATGGATTCCATACAACACATGTATATAATAGCAACGATAAACAATCAACCATCATCCAAAGTGCACCACACAACTGCATAAGCATCAAATATAAATAATCAACGCTTACACAGCCTGTCGACCAATCGATCGACATACAATTAAATAATTGGGATTAGTGTACGCCAAATATCATCCCAACACCCGTGTGGGGTTTCAAATCAACAAACACATATTTTTATTTGTGCAGTTGGGCTATGTGTAAAATTTATCGACCCAATCAATATCAGTCAAATCAGTGTTTATAAACAAATCGGCTGATTTGTTTATAAATATCTATTTACTCACATTCACGTTAAAAATTATATTTTTGACGATAATTAGTTTATTTCAACTATCTACATTTATTATCGATTTCACATCAACATCATAAACAATTTCACAACACATCAAACAAGCATACAAGCCGTCCATGGTCTGTGGACGACGGGTGTCGGGTGCTGCTAAGCACCGTCTGCATCCTAGTATATATATATATATAACTAGAAAAAGAAATTTAGAGTGAGAAGTTCTCACCAATAGCTAATCCAAACGCCTCGACTCTTCTTATGTAGAAGTCTTCGCCGTTCTCGCCTTTTTGTCACTTTCGTTGCACGTATTCTCTGCATATGTAAAAATCGAATTTTTACTTTGCTATTCAATATATAAAAATCGAATTTTTACTTCGCTATTCAATATATAAAAATCGAATTTTTACTTCGCTATTCAATATATAAAAATCGAATTTTTACTTACCTATAAAAATCACATTTTTATATTTCTACAATATAAAAGATTATATTTTTATACTTCTCTATATTATAAAAATTATATTTTTATTATCGTTATCTCTATAACAAAACCATATGTTTATAATGCTAAAAATCGTAACTTTTTGTTATATAAAAATTAAACCTTTTTCCTATATAAAAATATAACCTTTCTAAATAAATCATACAATAATAATCATGCTTTGGTTTACAATAAAAATTATACTTTTGCTTACAATCATCTAAACAACAAAAAATAAACGAAAAGAAAATTATAAACAAAAACTCACAGCGTTGGTCAGAGTTGTGGAGAAGGCTAGTGATGACGATGGTGGTCGACATCGGCACCCGCATTGGTCGGAACAACGGGGTTTGGGGTTTTGAACTTCGAAGTGGGAAGGAGGAGAGAAATGAGGGCGGAGGAGAGAAGAAGATCGGAGAGGGGTGGTGTTGGACGGCGAGGCTCGGTGGAGGATGGCCTCCAGCGGCGGCGCAGCTCGCAGGGGGCGACGGGGTACAGATTTGGGGCGCGTGGCTTTTAATTAGAGGAAGGGAGAGAGGAGAGAGAGGGGAAGAGGAAGGGGAGGCGCAGGTTGGCCGGACGACGGTGGAGGAAGTGGGGCGACGGCGATGGTGGCTAGGGCTAGGAGGTGCTAACGGATTTTGAGGAAAGGGGGAGGGTCGGGTCCAGTTGGAACGATGGAAATGAGAAGGTTTAAGTATATATATTAAATTAATTATTTTATTATTTATTTCCCAAGCTGTTGACTTTTCATCCAAACACGAAATCAAACCCAACGACTGTCGCCCCTAGCTAATTACCCCCATTCCGAACACAATGCGATATGTATCGTAGGCTAATTCGACCGTTATGATCAGTTTTCATTCAATTTAAAATTTAAATCTATACATTCTATTTTAAACGTACATTTTAAATTACCGGGGCCACATATGGACCCGAAAAATTCCAGAAAAATATTTTCTAGCTTCGTATTGACGATACGGTCTTAACAAAACTAATTTCGTCGAATTCTGAGATCGTTGGAAAAATGGTCATTTTCCAGTCGATTAAAATCAACTGAAACTGGTCAAAGACGTTTTCTTTTGTCACGCTCACATATTGATTCGAAAAATTATGAAATTTGGAATCTAGCAATAACTTGACACTGCGGATCCAACAAAAGTGGTTTCGTCGAAATCCGAGGTCGTTTACAAAATTCCCATTTTTAAGGGCCTGAATTCCATAGCGACTATTCAGAATTTTCAACTGGACATATCTTTTGATTCCCGCTATGAAATCTCGATTTTTTGGATTCGTTGGAAAGATATTCTCAATTAGATCCTACTGTTTTTGGTTTCACTAAAATCCGTATTGTTTTGCACCCGGTACATTCAATTGAAATTTGAAATCGAATTATCAAACTACCGCGCCATTTTCAATTCTATTTATAATTTAAAATATAATTATTTATATTCTAACGACGACGTATATAATATACACGTTCGAATTCTATTCAAAATAAATTTCTCGTCGATATTATTTAAAATAATTCATTTTAAATAATCAAAATTCGCTAAAATTGCTAAAATAAAAATTTTAAACTGGCTCAGATTTTCGGGTTGTTACATTATAATTTGTGTGCCCGACAAAAAGGTACACGTTTAAATTCCATATGAGATTTTTTGCGCCGAATCAGCAAGCCACTCGGCTTTTTGATTTTCTTTTTGAATGGAAAGGGCCTAAAGAGGCGAGTTGAGGTTTGAACTATCGACCGGTACAAAGGAGGTTATGGCGAAATTTTCCGAAAACTTAAGGAGTTAGAATATTTTTTAGAAAATTTTATAGTTAGAAATCAGTGTATCGATATATATAGAATTCGGTAAGGAAATGAACTTAAAAATAGTATTACAAACAAAAAGAAAATCTATAATTAAATGTGGTAAAAATAGAAAGAGAAGCGTATACGTGTTTTAAAAATGAATAATTGGTTTGTATGATGTTGATTATTCGAGGTAAATGGTCTTGTCCGTTTTGAAGTTAAGGATGTTTTCAGTCAAGGTCTGAGAGGTAGCTTTACCCCAACTTGATTGATTTCAATTTTAACCGATAAATAGCAAGATCTAATCTCGAAGAGAAATGTTTGAATAAGACTTAGATGAATGCAGTGTTTTGGGTTGTTGTAACGATTTTTTACACAACATTCGTTTTATCCCAAGTAAGTGGAAATTTGGAAATATAAAGATAAATATTTCCTATGTATTGAAATAAATGAATGGTCATAAAAGAGATAAGTAATTGGAATATTTCCAATTATAATTAGATTATATTTTCTAAGTATAGAAAATAAAAGGAGTCGATATATGGGAATGTTTTCCAAATAGTGTAAGAGGCCATGATGATTAAAGAAAATATTTGGTCAACAAATATTGACAGGAAATGGAGAAGTGATTAATTAGTAAATGTGACAAACCGTAACTTCCTCGGTAAGGAAAGAACAAATTGCTTTGAGAACAACACACATTGGAACACAAACAGAAGAACATTTCATTGTTTATTACAACAATTCCATCAGAATAAAAGAATATACAGAGTATGAATAAATAAAATACATTCGATAAATATCAAAAATTTAAATTACATTTAAATACATAGCAGCGGAAAAATAATACAACACACAACTGAAAGAAATACACGAATACAGAGCTTTCCGAGCATCGTTCCAGCTGTAAATTAGGATCCTGTGAATATAAATCTGCAAAACCAAAACTACTAGCTGCCCGTGTGGAAAATAGGGGCACCCAGAGTTTAGGTTAAAACAATAAACTCCAGGTCAGTCATGTGACTGGTGTGAGAACTAAAACAGTTATTAATCTTTATTTTTAAAGTTAGGTAAATCGAGGGACCACGCCGTATAACACGGAACGGGTTTTTACCCTAAGAATACCAGTGCACAAAACAACAGTGCAATGCTAAATAAAGAAGAATGAAGCTATTATAAGACCCAGGTTCCATCACACAATGCAACACAAGCCGTAGGACAGGGTTTTTACCTTATAATAGCCAAAAATGCTCGGTACATGAAATTTCGTATTTTATTATTACTATAAGTGAAGAAAACAACTTCAATCATAATGTATAAATCATAGACGGCATAAGTGACCCATACCACTATGTCGTCGTACTAGGCTCTACAAATAAAACCGAAATATCACATATTGGAAATTGGATTCCATCATGAGTCGAGGAAGGGGGCAAGCTCCTCTCCGTTCGAGACTGTTGGCTAGCTTTTTGACCAAGCCACCAAGGTTTACACACAAGAAGAGAGTATGAAGCTTTGTTCCTCTAGTTCATGAAAGGCCAGATCGCACCAACAGATCGCATACGCGGATCGCACCCCTCGGATCGCCAGGGCAGAACGCGACACGATTCGTCCATAGGAACGCGACCCGATCCTCCCATGGGAGCACGACCCGATCCGCACCTACGTCACCACCTCACTCCGATCTGATCCCTTGCTATGTGGCGAAACTTCTGACTTGTTCAAACAACGAGCGGGTCTTCAGCGATCCGAAATGCACGGATCTCGCGACACCTGTCCACAACTGTCATATTGACCAATTCCTCCTCAACGCTCGATCCGATCCGATTTTCTCGGGATCTGCACCACGTGTGACCACGAACCGCCTGACAGAATCAGCTATAAATAGCCCAGAGACTGGCATTTTTCAGGATCTTTTTGGCAGTATTGAGCACTGATTCCACCATTACTATCATACCACTATTTCTTATCAGTTTTACTACGAGATTACTGAGAGAAATCATAATTGTAAGAGTGAGGTTGAGAGAAACCATTGATTGTACTAGCATTCAAAGTATAATCGATAACATATAAAGTGGACGTAGGCTCGTTAACGCTGAACCACTATAAATTCTGTGTGTTCTCTGCTTTTTCTTCATTCTCCAATTATAATTCTTTACGAATCAGAACAATTTGGGTGTTAGGTCCAAATTTTGATCTAACATTTTGGTGGTTTCACTGAGAATTGAATTCTCAGCCTATCGGATTGCTATTCTACTATTTGGATTTGAAAGTCCGAAGAAAACAGTCCCAAAACTTCACTGTTCAGATTTCTGAAGATTCCAGCGACATCTGATATCATGGCTGGAAAGAAGTCTAAGGAAGTGCGAGCTTCGCAAGCGAATGAAGTCGCGAATGAAGTGGTTGGCGAAAGTGCACACGAGCAGGTCGTCGAGGGGACCGCGGATCGCGAGGACAGGGGGGCGACCCGAACCAATCAGGATGCCACGATCCGACTTGAGGGAAGCGCTACGAACCGAGAAGCTGGAGGGGTTGTTACTCGATCCCGTGATAACGCCCCGAATCCTCCACATACCGTGACCACAAACCAACCCCAGGGGGGCGTACCGAATCACAGGCACCGATCCACCACGATCCGAAGTGATGACCAGATTACGACTCGACCTAGAAAGGAGCCTATGGCTTGCTCCTACCGTCCTGGCCCCTCCGCACGACCTGGCTCAAGCTCTTTGCGCATAAGAGAAAATGATGATGATCAATATGACCCTTCTGCTCCCGTTACTGAGGGAGATCTTTCTCGCTTTTCTGAAATGTGGGAGAGGCTGTTTGATGAATTGGCTGCTCAAAGGCAGGAGAGCTCCGTTCTGCGATAGAACTTGACTGCTATGGATAGAAGGCTCAATGATCTCGCAAGGCAAAGGACGCCCCCAGTTCGTCCGCTCACCCCAGAGTACTCTTCTTCATTAGAGGAATCGCCAAGACCTCTGCGGCGACCATATGAGAGGCCTGAAAACATAGAGCAGCTTCGATTTGGAACCCTGCCATCACGGGAAGAAGAGGCACTGGGTGCAGGGCCCTCAAACCGCAATATGAATGATCGTACCGCAACTCCCAGAGCTCGAGGTGTGGACAGCCCTGTTCAGAATAGACTACCTCAACCCCTTCGGCGTACAAATTCTCAAGGTAACAGGGGGCAGCGAAGCCCAATCCGAGCCCCGGATTTCGTGGCCGCTCCTGGAAGGGAGATTAGAGAATCCCACCGAGCAAGAAGCGCTGACCCAGAGCCTCCGCTGACCAGTGCAAATGTTGCAGCTATGATCCATCAAATTCTGGCAGATAGCCGTGGACAACGGAATGAAGATTGGGGAATTGACCGCAGTCACACCCCTTTCACTGATGACATTTTAGATGCGACGTTCCCGAGGCGCTTCAACATGCCGCAGATGAAACGTTACGCGGGTAGATCTGATCCCGTCCAACATCTAATGAGATATTCTTGGTCAATGACCGCTGCCGCAGCTTCTGACGCTGTCAAGTGCAAAGCGTTTCCCATATTCCTGGAGGATGTAGCATTATTATGGTTTACTCGCTTACCAGCAAGATCAATCTCCAGCTTCAGGGAGTTGAGTGAAAGGTTCGTGGAACAGTTCCGCATCTATGCACAAAAGACGAAGAGTGTGATTGACTTGTTCCTTGTCAAGCAACAACCAGACGAGAGTTTGAGGGTGTATCTAGACCGTTTCAACCTAGCCGCTACTGAAGTCAAAGATCCTCATGAGCCAACTGTTGTGGCAGCCCTAATTGATGGGGTAGATAAAGACACCGAATTTGGGAGATACCTGGCCGGCAAGCCACCTCATACTAGAGAATTATTCTACGAAAAAGCTAACGTGCACTTACGCCGGGAGGAAGTATATGCTAACCGAAAGGCAAAAACGGCTGATAAAGTGGAAATCCAGAGCAATGTCGCCATTAAGAAGACAGGAGACAGCTCGGGGAAGGTCGAGGTTAATGTCGGAAACCGGAACCAGGGTGGTCGTCAGTCAGGAAACAATGGTAATAACAGTAATGGCAACAATCGGAAGAGGAATCGAGGGAACAACTCCCAGAGAAGGACTCGTCCCAGGTCTTTTGAGAGTTATACGCCAATAAACGATACTTTGGAGAATATCTTCATGGATTCGTACAACATCCTCCAAAATAAAATGCCTCCTCCCAGAGAGTCGACAGAGAAAGAACGTGAAACGGGGAAGTTTTGTCTCTTCCATCAGATTCATGGCCATTCGACAAATGAATGCCGTCACCTAAGAGATGTGGTCGAGAGGCTTCTCCGAGAAGGAAAATTGGATGAATACAGAGTGACACCCAGAGGCAGGGGGCAAGCCGTACAGGCCCCAAATCAGAACCAGAATCAACCTGCTGTCAGGCCAACTGCCCAGCAAAAGGGAAAGGACCTTGTTATCAATACCATAATCGGAGGGCTTTATCTCGCCGGGCACGGTTCCAAGGCATTGGATCAGTATGTCAATGCAGCCAAGCAGCACCTCGGGGTAGGGGAGTGTAGCAACCCTGAGGACAACGTCTCGGTAAAGCAACAAAAGATGATGTCCGACGACGTCGTTTTCCGCGAACGAGAAAGCATTGGAGTTCATGCTCCGACCGAAGATCCATTTGTAATCACAGTACCTATTGGCCCGACCACTGTTCATAAAGTCTTGGTGGATAACGGGAGTTCCATCAACATTATTTTCAAAAAGACATTCGACCAAATGAATCTCGAGATGAAAGACTTGAAGCCCTGTGAGGGATGGATCCGTGGATTTAACGGAGCATCCACCACTCCAATGGGTTATGTAGAGCTACCAGTTACACTTGGGGAAGGAGAACGCCAGAGAGTGAGAATTCTTCCCTTTGTGGTTTTGGGTATTGAATCACCCTATAATGCCTTCTTGGGCCGACCGGCCTTAGCAAAGTTCAGAGCCTGTATAGCCCCCTGGTGCTTGTTATTGAAGTTTCCTACAGAAGCTAGTGTTGGTATTGTCAGAGGAGATCAGGTTGTCGCACGAGCATGTTATATTGCAGAGCTAAAGCTACTCCGCAACGGAGGAGACATTGAAACCAAGGGCGCTTCTCCCCCCCACAAGGGCGGAGACCTCATAGCAATTAAAGAGGATAACCGTAGGAGAGTCGCCCAGAGAGTTGCCCGAGGATATAGATCCCAGAGAGGACAAAGAACCTGGGGGCAGAATGGTGACTCCCAACGAGACAACTGTGGATGTACCGATCGATGATAGTGACCCAGAGAAGGTCCTTAAGATTGGATCCCAGTTAAATCCGAATTTAGCTAAAGAACTGACGGATTTGTTGAAAGATAATTTGGATGTATTTGCTTAGACCCACGTAGACATGTGCGGGATATCTCCATCAATCATGAGCCATTCATTAAGCATTAACCCTAAGTATCCTTCGGTAAAACAAAAAAGGCGAATGCTGGGCCCAGAGAGGTCCGCTGCCTTGAAAGAAGAAGTCGCAAAGCTAAAGAGTAATGGATTTATCAGAGACTCAATCTACCCAGACTGGATTTCAAATCCAGTTCTGGTAAAGAAGGCCAACGGGAAGTGGCGAACGTGTATCGATTTCTCGGATTTGAATAAAGCCTGCCCGAAAGACAGATTTCCGTTACCCAGGATCGATCAGTTGGTGGACTCAACGGCGGGTCATGAACTTCTCTCCTTTATGGATGCTTATTCAGGATATAACCAGATTCCAATGCATGTTCCAGATCAAGAACACACTAGCTTTATTACGGATCTGGGATTATACTACTACGTGGTAATGCCCTTTGGCTTGAAGAACGCAGGCACTACATATCAACGGTTAGTGAACAGAATGTTCTATAACTAGATTGGGAAAACAATGGAAGTATACCTCGACGACATGTTGGTTAAGTCTAGGCAATCCTCCAATCACACTACGGACTTGGCAGAGATGTTTGGCATTCTTCGAAAGTACGGGATAAAACTCAACCCAACAAAATGTTCATTGGGGGTCGCCTCCGGAAAATTCTTGGGATTCATCGTCAGTTCTCGTGGGATTGAGATTAATCCAGACCAGATCGCAGCAATCAGAGACATTCAGGAGCCTAGGTAGATTAAAGATGTGCAAAGCCTTGCAGGGAAAGTAGCCGCACTAAGCAGATTCATCTCCAGGGCTACGGACAAATGCATCCCATTCTTCGAATTGATAAAGCGAGGAAAACGCCACTTCAAGTGGACGCCTGACTGCATAGAAGCGTTTCAGAACTTGCTGAGTCACCTGGAGAAACCTCTGACATTATCTAAGCCGGTGGATCACGAGGACTTATTCGTGTACTTGGCAGTGTCGTCCCACGCGATCAGCTCAGCATTGGTGAGAGAAGAAGATAAAGTTCAAAGACCAGTGTATTACGTGAGCAAAAAATTGGCGGCAACATAGCGTAATTATCCAAGGATAGAAAAGTTGGCATACAGTTTGCTGATTGCCTCTAGAAAGCTTCGACATTATTTTCAGGCTCATCCCATTGCCGTGTACACTGATCATCCACTCAAGCAAGTTCTACAGAGACCAGAAGCGTCTGGAAGACTACTCAAATGGAACATGGAGTTGAGTCAATTTGATGTGAACTTTCAGCCCCGACGGTCAATACGGGGGCAAGTGATAGCCGATTTCATAGCAGAGTTTACTGTCCCGGAGGAAGATACAGTGAATGAAGAAGCTGACCCCTCAAAGTTGCTTCTCGATCCCAGTGCCTGGAGATTGTACACTGATGGTGCTAGGAATGACAAGAGATCCGGCGTTGGAGTAGTGCTTGAAACTCCTGAGAAACGGCTGATATCCTATGCTATCCGGATGGAGTTTTACGCCACTAACAACGACTCCGAATATGAAGCCCTGATAGTTGGGCTAAGGATCGCAAAGGAGTTGGAAATCACAAAGCTGGACATCTTTTGTGACTCCAAGTTAGTTGTAAACCAGGTCACTGGAAAATTCCAAGCCAAAAGCCCAAGATTGATTTTATACTTGGAGAAAGTAAAGGAGTTGCTGAACGTCTTCGGTCACTACAGCATATCTCATATTCCGCGGTCAGAGAATCAACAGGCGGATAAGTTGGCAAAGATGGCTAGTTCCGATGATCCTGAAGAGACCGGGCTAGCCCCAGTTGAAGTACTTCGGTCTCCTAGTATAGATCAGATGGAAATTGATCTGGTACTAGAGACGGAACCAGAAAGGGAGTCATGGATGACCCCTCTAAAGAATTTCTTGATGAATGGAACGCTTCCGACCAAGAAAAGCGAGAGGCGTAAAGTAATTCGTAAAGCTGCCCGATACGTTTTGCAAGGCGGAGTTCTTTACATACAGGGATTTTCGATGCCCCTTCTCCGGTGTATAGCTCATGACGACATCAAGCGTGTACTGCAGGAGGTGCATGAGGGCGAATGCGGCGATCACACTGGAGGACAAACATTGGCGAAAAAGGTGTTGCGGCATGGTTATTTCTGGCCTACCATAAACAAAGATGCGGCGAAGTACGCACGACGGTGTGATGCATGCCAAAGATTTTCAAAAATACCTAGGGCACCTCCTAGTCAGTTAAAAACGATGACAAGCCCATGGCCTTTCGCTATGTGGGGAATTGATATCATCGGAAGTCTCCCCATAGTTAAGGGCGGAGCGAAGTTCGCTATTGTAGCTATAGACTATTTCACTAAGTGGGTCGAGGCTGAGCCATTGACTACAATCACAACCAAACGAGTGATCAACTTTGTCGTTAGGAACATCATCTGTCGATTTGGGATTCCAAAGATTGTTATAACTGACAACGGAACACAGTTCGATAGCACTGAATTCAGAGACTTCAGCCAGAAATACCACATTGAGAAACGGTACACCTCTGTGGCGCATCCGCAGTCGAACGGACAGGTCGAAGCGGCGAATAAAGTGATTAAGTCCATTCTGAAAAGAAGACTGAAATGGGCCAGAGCCATGTGGGTTGATGAATTACCCGTAGCACTATGGGCCTACAGGACAACGTATAAATCGGCAACAGGACATACCCCCTTCTCCCTTGCTTTTGGAGCAGAAGCAGTCATCCCGGTTGAAATAAAAGTACCTTCTCACCGAGTGACTTATTACGATCTGATGACTAATAACGAATTGCTCCTTGAATCCCTGGATATGATCGAAGAAAAGAGGGACGAAGCAGACCTGCGTGTCTTGAGATGCAAACAACAGGTCGCCCGATACTACAACAAAAAGGTTCGAGCCCGAACCTTTGAACCCGGAGACTTGGTTCTGAAGCGTGTCTTTCCAGCCCCAACTCATATGGGTGCGAAGTGGGAAGGACCGTACTCCATTATGTGCAAGCTTGATAATGGAACCTTCAAGCTAGCAACCGTAGATGGAAAGGAAATCCTCAGAGTGTGGAATGCCCAACATTTACGGCCGTATCTAACGTAAAGATGTCAGATCTGTTCTTTTGCTTTATTAATGACCATGTACAAGGCACGACTTGCCTAGAATAGTCCGATTTCTTAAGCAAAAAATTATAAAGTGGACGTAGGTCATGATTAGACCGAACCACTATAAAAATATTGTGTGTCGTTTACCTTTATTGCACTATTATTTATCTGCCTTTCTATTTTTATGGAAATTGTTGTGAACTACGCAATGATCACAGAAGCGTATAATTATAGGTGCCTTCCATCAGAATGGAATGCAATCACCAGTCAAAACTATGAGGGTGCGATAAAGTAAATCATATCATTGATAGCGCTCTAACTCTCCAGAGCCGAGAGAGAGCATAACGGACATGAAGGCGATGTCCGTAACTCATGGCGGTGTACCATGATCGGAACTGCCTTGACGGAACTCTAACCTCGGCGACTGCCAGGAGAGTATAAAAGCATCTCCGACTGAGCGCTGAGAAGGAGCTCTTACCCCGCTGAAGGATCGGGGAGCGACAGAACTGCTGAGCTCGAACTCTAACCTCGGCGACTGCCAGGAGAGTATAAAAGCGTCTCCGACTGAGCGCTGAGAAAGAGCTCTTACCCCGCTGAAGGATCGGGGAGCGACAGAACTGCTGAGCTTGAATGCTAACCTCGGCGACTGCCAGGAGAGTATAAAAGCATCTCCGACTGAGCGCTGAGGAAGAGCTCTTACCCCGCTGAAGGATCGGGGAGCGACAGAACTGCTGAGCTCGAACTCTAACCTCGGAGACTGCTAGGAGAGTATAAAAGCGTCTATGATTAAGCGCTGAGAACGGTGCTGGAGACTCAGCGCCCACAGGATCTCTATCCCGCTGAAGGATCGGCGCGTAGACTATGACATGAGTTCGAACTCTGACCCGTAGATGGATCGGGAGAGTACCGAAGTGCCAAAAGTCGGGCACGGTAAGAACTCTAACCCTAAAAAAAATTTCCAAGTCCCCCCATGTTCAGAAACAGGGGGCAACGTGCATGCAACTCAAATCAATCTTTGACGATTGATTGGGGATGGATATATGCATACGTGTATCTTGATGCGATACAATGCTGTTAAAGTCTTTTTGTTGCTTGAATGATTTGTGGTTATAAGTAAATAATTTAAGACTGAACATGAAAAGTTTATTAAATGCAGGTACAAGATGATGCAAAAGAAATAAACTTTCATTCATGAAATGCAAGCCTAAACGCAAAAGGCAACCTAAAACAAAAGTGAGGGCCAGTCTCACAACTACATTTCATGGCCAGTGGGAATCTTAAAAACAAAACATAGACAAGCGGCAGTATCCTATTTACGTTTGGACTTTTTCTCCTTCTTCTGCTTTTCCAGCTCCGCCTTGTTAGTATTAGATTGATCGTCCTTCTTTCTCTTCCTTTTGTCTATAAGAGGAGCTGAAGGTTCATCCGAAGACTCCTCCTCATCCTTCTTTCTCTTTCTTTTATCAGTAAGGGAAGCTGGGAAATCATCGGGATTCTCAAAATGAAGCTGTTTAGTGATCGATTTGGGCTGGAGTTTCAGAACCATCCCAGTTTTGGGGTCAAACTCCGAGATAGGAGCTACGTTCAAAGGCTCTTGTCCCACCTTCTTTAAAGCCAGCTGCTTTTCTTGCCTAGCCTTTCTTTTAGCCAAAGTCTCATTGTCATCGCCTTCGACTTCTTTGGTACTAATGATATCCTCCTCATCATCTACATGGCGCCCGTCCATATCTTTCAAGGCATCGATGGTTTCGTCATCCTTGGGAGCAATGGGTGCCAGGACGCCCTTCTCCGCTGTTGTACCTTCAGCCTGCTTCGGTATATCAGCACCGGCGCTAGGCGAGACGTCAATCTTCCCCGCCTCTGTCCTCTTCTCGACATCCTTGTCGACGGGCCCACCACCTGTATTATAAGGAACACATGTTATTAATTCGATTGGTTGCTCCACCAGACGACGACAACTCACAATTGCTTTAAAAACTTGTAGGGAAAAATGGAGATACCTTCCGCTGATCCTCCATCCAGGCTAGCTGCAGAAGCCCCGACAACCATAGGAGTCAGGCCCAAAGGAATTAATGGATCGTCAGGATTGTATTCCTCAACTCCGGAGGCTTTGGGCTCGTCAATCTTGTTTTTTCCCTTAGCCAGGGCCCTCTCCTTTTCCATTTCTTCTTGAATTAGGCGCCGACCTTCTGCCAAATCCTCGGGCTCGTTATCCCTCAGAATGGTCCTCATCAGCTCATCTTCGTCAATCTCTTCAACTCCTAATCTCTGCTTCTCACCCTCGACGATGGCATCCCATATGTTGGCTAAAGTGACGTGGTAGTCCGGGATCCACGAGATGTTACGGGTTTTGAGGACGTGGCCGAGGAAGTCTAATATCATCTCTTCAAACCCTTCGATATCCTTTTCTCTCTCGAGGAGCTTGTTGTTAGAAGCAGTAGCCATTTCAATGGCACTTTCTACATTCTTTTCGGCGAGAGCCGCGCGCCTCTCTGCATCCGCGACTTGCTCATTCAGAATTACTTTCTCTCCTTCGGCCAAAGCTAAACTCTCCTTCAAACTCGCCCTTTCTTTCTCCCAAGCAGCTCTTTCGGCCTCGAAGTGATCCTGTGCTGTTTTTAATTCAGAGTTGGCCATCCTGAGATCTTCCACCTCTTGCTTCAATAACACTTGCTCTTTGCTATTAGAATCAAGCTCATTATGGAAACGTTGCCTGGCCTCCTCCAGCTCTGTTTTGTAAGCTCTAGCGTCTCGTTGGGCCAAGGCAAGAAGAGATTGTGCATCCTCTAAGTCCTTCTCCATTTTTCCCTGGCCCTTTCATTGTTATCTATCTTCACTTTGGATCTGTGTGCTTCCATTTCAAGCATGCGGATGACCTCTGAAAGATTAACAACATGTTTCTTCATCACTTCATACTGTCTGGCTGCATGGCGAATGTGCCCGATGACCTCAGTATCCCAGTTCCTAGGGACTGGTTATAAGGCTGGAACAAACATCATCCTTTCGAAGAAGTTGTTAGGGAATTTTTCTCGCAACTTTTCCAGCTTAGCCTGAGTCTCAGGACCATGGATGTAATCTCGTGACCTGGGGGCAACCAAATCTTGCTGGCTGGAAGGGACAATGTCAATTTTCTCCTTCTCAGAATCCTTGATTGGATCCTTGCTTTTATCCTTGGGCTCGTAGTGTCTTTTTGATAACCTGCTGTGAGAGGGTGCACTCTTCGGAGGGGTTAATTCTTTGGGAAGTTGTTTTCCCCCTGTAGGTGGCACCGAATAACTGGGAAGCTTGCCAGAGGTTGGTTTTGATGGAGACCGGGATTGTGAAGAAGTAGGCTTGTGAGAAAGGCCGCAAGAACGCTCAGGATTTGGATGAAGACTGGGTGTACCTTCACGGAGAGAGCGATAGGAATAAGATCGCCTGCGAGACATCTTCCCTACAAAAGAAAAAAGAGCATATTAAAACCCTGAATACTGTTGATATAAAAGTGTGGGGTCAGGCAGTGCGTGTGATTTGTGCATCCCATATAATTCCCCCCTAACAGACCAGGGCCCAAAGTCAGGCTCATCTGAGTAGTTTCTCGTTCTCCAACTGGAACAGTTGTTTCCTCAGAAACAGGGAAAAATGGCCCCCCTTCAAAGTCTCCCTGTGTGTATACATCACCAGGCAAAGGAATTTTGCTCATCTCTTTAAATAGTTGTTCTTCTGTTAAATCATCGGGAGCAGCAGGTTCAATCGGAAGAGAGGCCCTTGAGGGGAAACCCCCCGGAGAAACTGGGATTTCCTTAGACTTATCACCACGGGCCTCATCTCCTCTATATATGTTTAGGTCCTCGTCGTCCTGGATGATTATCGGGGAAGGACTCTTACGAAATTTAATTGTTTCTGCTGCCCGTGACGTTCCTTCTCCCTCCGTTGGGGGCACGTACTTGTAGGGTTTGCCGCCTGCACCAAGTCCAAACCTTATATCCAAAAGGCGATGCTTGTGAAGGTTCTTATCAGTAATGCACTTCTTGATCTTTAGAAAATCGGATTTGCTTTGTAAAAGAAGAGACAGTCGATTATTGTATACCAAGCCTTCCGTCTTGGGAAAGGCGTGATCTGCTTAGAGAAAAAAAAGAAGGGGCATTTTAATGCTTCGATTTCTTAAATAAGTTATTCAGTCAAAAGTTTAAAGTTTACTTGATTTAAGCCATCTTCTTGAACACCCAGTCTGTCTCTTTATATAGAACCAATCGGCCTTGGGATCCCCTATGTTGCTATATCCGTCAGACAGAACCTTCCTATTCGCTACCGATTCGAAGAAAGAGAAATTTGGGGTTGCCGAGGAGCGATGCTTGAAAAGATAAAAGAATTTTAAATCTTTAAATGTGAGCTCGGTATGCAGGATTTCCGCGTATGCGATATATAGAGTGTATAAAGCAACGTAGGCATTGGGATGAAGCTGCATCGAAGCAATACCCAATCGTTTTAAGGTCTCAATGACGATTGGAGGAAACAGAGGAATAGCTCCTACCCAGCACATGAGTCGGTTGACTGTCATATACCCTTCCGGAGCTAAGTGAGGTCTATCTTCGCTGCCGAGTGTCCTCACATCATCCCAGGGGATCCCATGTCTCAAGCAAATTCTCTTAAGCTTTATGTCATCGAGTTTGGAAGCTAGAGAGTCTGTGAATTTCTCTATTTCTATTGCACCAGGGACTTCGTCGGGAGCTCGGCCATCTACCTCTGATTCTTCATCAAGCGAGGTACTCTCAGACGGATTCGATTCTGTTTCTACCTCATATTTGGATCCAGAATCCGCACCCTCTGGATTAGATGGAAGAACCTCCGGGTTGAGATGCTCATACACCTCGGGATCCGTCTCTGTGTCAGATCTTGAAGGGGAATGATTATCCGACATTACTGTTTAGGCGAGTAAACATGAGAAATAAGATTATAATTACCCATCCCCTTGTGTGTGCAAGTGCCGGTGTGTGCCTGTGCATGCATTAAAGAAAAACATAAAAATCAACGAGATCATCAAGATGTCAGTCGTTGTCCACTGTTAAATTATGCATTTGGTCAGTCCAGAAAGTTCGTCTCAAAGGCTCTAACCTAACTGTCCATTGATGTACTGGAATTAAGTTGCACTGCTTACTATACAAGTTCGTTGGATTGTTCATTATCTGGTTCGTGGTTACCCTTTAGATCGCATGTTGGGGTTCGGATCGTGGCATATTCGAGGGTCGCGAGGCAAATATGGATCCGTAGCTGAAACGCTAACTCATGAGAATGTATCGGTTCAGATCGCCGTAAGTTCATAGTCAACCGTACTCCTGCCATCACCGCGATCCGCTCCCTGACCTCGGACACGATCCGGTCCAATATCGGATTCCACACCATGACTTCCCCCCTGAACCTCGCATCACCACGAACCGATGCTCCTATCCGATCTGATTCGTCCTTCTTCTTCTCCCTCGCCTCTTCTTCATCACCCCTCCTTGCTCCGTCACGCGAGCACCTGAACCCATCATCCATCGCGGATGCGGTCTCAAACATCACCAATTTTCCCATTTTCTCTTCTTAAATTCCAGAAAAACGAATGAGAAATTGCATAAGAATGATTTCGACGAGATTACCTTTCTTAAATTGGGAAGAACAATCGGTTTTTTTGGAAGAAAAAATTAGGGTTTTCCTGAAAAGACTTGGCGGCGCGTTGCTGAAGGAAGAAGAAGAAGGAGAAAAGTGAAGTTCGGTTCGATTTATATAGAGAAAACGGTGACCGTTAGCCTCCCCTTTTTGTCCCACACGAACCGTGGGCTTCGGTGGATCGTAGGGGCAAGCCCATTGGGCCCAGCAGAGAAGAAAGAGGCCGATCCCTAGATCGACTCGCTACCAAGGATGGGCCACCATACCTAAGACCCACACAAAGGCTGGAATGAGACGAGCATCTCATCTCACTGGACCATGACAAAGAATGCTCCCGCGAACCATGGCGCGTTGCTGCGAACCGAACCAACCAAGGATGAAAAGAAGAGAACCTTCGGATATACTTGCAAAAAAAAAAGGGGGAGAAGAAAAGTCGAGAAGCTTACCTGGTATACTCAACAACGAGGTCTCCAAGAAAAATTTCAGAAATGAGAATTGTCCGATAAATGGAGAAATGATTGAAGATCCAACCGATATTTATACAAATCAAAGGGACACAACTTTCCGAAGCAACACGACATTTCAAACAGATGTGGCCATTGGCTTGCACCGTTTTATGGAAAGATATCTTTGCAATTTCGAATCATGTTCCATCCTCGATAAAACATACTTCGAGGGGGCAAAATGTTGGCTAGCTTTTTGACCAAGCCACCAAGGTTTACACACAAGAAGAGAGTATGAAGCTTTGTTCCTCTAGTTCATGAAAGGCCAGATTGCACCAGCAGATCGCATACGCGGATCGCACCCCTCGGATCGCCAGGGAAGAACGCGACCCGATTCGTCCATAGGAACGCGACCCGATCCGCACCTATGTCACCACCTCACTCCGATCCGATCCCTTGCTACGTGGCGAAACTTATGACTTGTTCAAACCATGAGCAGGTCTTCAGCGATCCGAAATGCACAGATCTCGCGACACCTATCCACAACTGTCATATTGACCAATTCCTCCTCAACGCTCGATCCGATCTGATTTTCTCGGGATCTGCACCACGTGTGACCGCGAATCGCCTGACAGAATCAGCTATAAATAGCCCAGAGACTGGCATTTTTCAGGATCTTTTTGGCAGTATTGAGCACTGATTCCACCATTACTGTCATACCACTATTTCTTATCAGTTTTACTACGAGATTACTGAGAGAAATCATAATTTAAGAGTGAGGTTGAGAGAAATCAATGATTGTACTAGCATTCAAAATATAATCGATAACATATAAAGTGGACGTAGGCTCGTTAACGCCGAACCACTATAAATTCTGTGTGTTCTCTGCTTTTTCTTCATTCTCTAGTTATAATTCTTTACGAATCAGAACAATTTGGGTGTTAGGTCCAAATTTTGATCTAATAGAGACACTCTAGCAAATGTCTCAGGACCACACACAACGATCCTTGGAATCGGTTGGGTTGGTCCTCTCTTACTTTTGAGGATTGGCAATTCCTGAACACATGTTTCCCTGTCCTATAGGACCTATATATAATGGTCTGTACGTCCGCTTACATAGTTCCAGTTATCGACTGTAATAACCCGTATTTTTATAACGTGTAATAACCATAAATCAAGGCAGAATTAATTTTTAAATTAATAATCAAGGGAAACGGGTTATGCCATTGCGTTCGTCTTGAAATTCTACTTGGAAACGAGTCTAAGTTTTCGAAAATCGGAGTCCGTATGACCAAGTTATGACCTTTCGAAGTTTTCAGAAGTTTTCAAGTTCAAAACAGCTCAATTCGAATTCAAAATTTGTAATTCAAACCTCAGAATGGACTGGCCTGGAAATTTCCCGCCCAGGACCAGGTCGCCCTGGGGGTCGACTATGTAGTCAACCTGCCTAGGACCAGGTCGACCAAAGTGTCGACCTGGGGGTCGACCTGGTGGCCGAGTCCACTTTTGAAGCTGGGTTCACTCTGATGTATCTGGCCTCGTTTCTGTCTACATTCGTTGACCTGACCCTATATATACAGCCCCTCAAACTAGTCTCTCTAGACAAAATTCTTTCTAACCGTATGCTGCTCTAATTCTGGTTGAAAAGTTAGAAAAAGAGACTACTTCTTCTACGTCGAAGCTACGTTGCTGATTTGGGGATTTCTGTTAGGACTTGACTAAGCATATAAAGATTCAACATCGACTCTCTTTTTCTAATTCTCGAACCACGATCTGTAAGGCCCAGTTATTTTCAGATTTAAACTGTAAATGTAATATGAATATGATGTAAATTGAAATTGGACCTATGTATGATGACTGTTTTACATCCATTCTTGTTCATCTTGGATCTTGACTCTTGTATATATTACTATGACATTGATTTGGGGCCTATTCATGTTGTAAATCAAAAAGAAAAACCCCTCATATCATAATGTTGAATCTGTTATTAGTCACAAGTTTATGACTATCACCTTATGTCAATCGTTACCCTGACTATACTATCAACTTATGTCAATCGTTACCATGACTATACTATCACCTTATGACAACTGTTATCTTGACTAGTACCTTATTTTGTTAGATTTGAAATCTTTATGTTTGAGGCCAATATTCCATATGCCAGTAATGTTATATCATTTATCTCAAGTTATACTGTGCTATGTTAGTAATCACTTTTGCCACCTTATACCTGTCCCTTTTTATGTTATTCCCTAATTAGATTTATTTATATTGATTCGAGCTTATGTGCGATGGGAATACGATTGGGTAGACTAGGTAAAACATGAATTAGCTTTAAAACTTGAGCATGAACTTTGTTATGACTTGAACCTGAATATGGACATAAACTTGACACGATTTGACATGAAACTTGACATGAAAACTCGACATGAATTTTGACATGAAAACTTGAACGTGGGCATGACAATTAGATAAACTTGAAAATGGCCAACTCGAGGTTGGGTTGAGTTTGCAGTATAAATCTGCCCGGAACTGCCCGGCAAATCCAGTGACTGCAAACAATAGGATCCAATGTGGGTAGTTGGTCATATCGCACGAAAAACCCGAGGTTAGACTATGTTGTGGTGTAAATCTGCCCGGAACCGCCCGACAAATCCAGTGACCACAACAGTTAGTCTAATGTGAGAGGTTGGGGTGCATTAATGAATTAATGCCATATGATAGGGCTAAGTCATGAACCACTTGAATATACTTAACCAACTTGACACGATGATTTGATAGGGTTAAGTAATGAACCACTTGAACACACTTAACCAACTTGATACATGATTTGGATAGGGTTAAAGTCACGAATTTGAATGACAACATTTAACCCATTAGAAACCCTAGTTAGGCGGTCCTTTTCAGCAGTAACCCACTTGGATGTATCACGATACCCTGGAACTAGGCAGGGTGGGGCACGATTACTGGGCTGATTGTAAGCGACCAGAACGACGGCTGAGTAGGTGCGCCATTGTAGGTTCAGGCGGACTATGGTCGTGCACGTAGTCCGGAGTTGAAAAAGCAGGCATTGGGCACCCGTAGGTTTACACTGTGCGTGCTTGATTCGTGTCGATGGTTGGCACCATAGGGCTTGATACACCCTATGGTGGACCTAGCACAGGTAACTACATTTCAGGATAGGGCCGTATGACACAAACACATGACGAGCTAGAACTTGTAGGGAGCCGATCGATTAGTAGATCGTACCTTAGGACCCCGTAATGGGTCAATTCATGATACTAGGCCAAGGGATCATTTCATGATTAATACTTGACATAGGTTAGAACACTAGTACAGTTGGTGCAGCGAACCTTGAATATGCGATGCTAGACTTGACATATCTTGTTATCTTAATTATCCTACCAGTTCTGTTATCATCCTTATGTTTAATTCCAGTTTTCACATATCATGTTACCTTGACTAGTTTTGATACTGAAAGTCACTAGGGCTTACCAGTCTTTATGACTGACCCTTTTTCTTTCGCCTCTTTTTCTTTCGTCCCCCCCCCCCCCCCCCAGGTTCTCAGGGAGGAAACACTAGCTCTTAGCTTGGACTTAGCTTGCTTTCTGACAGCTCATGTACGGTTTGGTCTTGAGCTATGCTATGGTTGCTTCTGCTATTTATGGGGAATAATTTACTTTTGTTATCTTAAGTTTATGCTTCTTTATTTGGAACTTGATGCAATGGAATAATTTGTACCTTGGGTATATGGGGTTTTGACTCTTTTCTTGAAAATAATAAAAGTTGGTTTTTAATTTCTACCGCTGCTTTATCTATGTTCTGCCTTGTGATATCTCTGTGTATGTTTACCTAGATAATACTCCACCAAAACTAGTGCATTCCCTTTGTGAGTGACCCTAACGGAGGTGGGGTGTTACACTTGGTATCAGAGCAGAAGGTTACCAGGCTGAGCAAAAGTTTTAAAAACCTTCTGAAACTATTTTCAAAACCATTTATAAAGAAGCATTTTTCAAGAAAAATTTTATGTTTAAAAAGGCTATTCCCCAAAAAGCCATTAGCACTTCCCTTTGTTTCCTCGTTTGAATCTTTTTCTTTTCGTTTTTCAGCATGGCTGATCTTAACCTTCCTCAGGGAATACCCGTGCCTAGATGGTTCCGAAGGTACTTGGAAGTCGGGTCCAACGACGCGGGCACGGCAGACATCCCTCCTCCTCCTCCCCCAGTGGTCGCGGTTCCTCCTCCTCCTGGTACCGCATTTGCCAAAATTTTCAAAGACTTTAAAGCAATGGGCGGCAAGAACTTCGTTGGAACTGAAACTTTTGTTGAGGCACGAAACTGGCTAAAGGAGACAGAAGACTTGTTCATTATCTTTGATACGGAGGACCATAGGAAAGTTCAGTTGGTAGCATGGTTATTGAAAGAGGAAGCTGCATTTTGGTGGGAAGTCACCAACGCTACCAGGCCAGTTGAGACTTGGGCAGACTTTAGAGAGAGGTTTAGGCTTAAATTCTTATCGTCAGCAGAAGAGAACCTTCAGATGGAGAGGTTCCTAGCACTCAAGCAAGGAGACATGTCTGTTAGGGAGTACGTGAACAAGTTTATTCAGCTTGCTCGGTTCGGTTTGGATTTTGTCAACACGGCCCAGAAAAAGGCTATACGCTTTGCTCGAGGATTGAACGAGGCACTACACAGTTTGGCCATAACTCATATACCCATGGGGGCGACCTTTGAAAGCTTGGTGGATATGGCTCTACTTCATGAGGAAGACAAGAATAGCAAGAAGGAGTTTAAGCCTAATGAAACTCAGAATAAGAAAGCTGACTTCAAGAAGGGGGGTAACAAGAATAACAAGAATAACAAGAGCAACAACAAACCACGTGAGACGAGGAAGTGCAACTTCTGTGGTATTACTGGACATCTAGCTAAAGACTGTAGAAAGAAGAAGAGGAAGTTGGGTGAATGCTTTCATTGTGGAGATACTGGATACATCAGCAAGGATTGTCCTAAGAAGCAAGGGCAGGGGCAAGGGCAGACCCAGCGAGCAGGAACTTCTGGAGGGCAGTTGCATGCTCTCAACATCACTCCAGCTCTTGACCGAGGTAGTAATATTTCCGTAGAAAGCCTTTTTTACATTTCTGACTTTCTTGTTCGAACCTTATTTGACTCTGGCGCATTGCATACTTTTATTTCTTCTGATATTGTTGAAAATCTACACCTAAGTACTAGTCTGGTTGAGGATCCCGTTATAGTTTTAAATCCAATTGGGGGCTCCGCCGATTTATCTATGATGTGTATGGATTTGAGGATCTCTATCTTAAGCGTAGAATACAAGTGTAATGCTTATGTTCTCAGATTTATGGGGTACGGTTTGATCCTAGGCATGGATTGGCTGTCCGATTATGGAGCTATTCTTGATTGTGAACGAAGGGTAGTGAGGCTCATGACTCGCCTTGGTAATACCCTTGAAATTTCTTGTAACCCTAAAGGTCCGGTCATGTTGTGTTATCTTGAATCCCTTGACTCGTCCGACGATAATTTGCAATTTGTAAGAGTGGTTCGAGAATATCCAGATGTCTTTGATGAGGTGAGGGGGTTACCTCCCAAACGCGAGATAGACTTCCGAATTTATCTTGTTGATAATGCCAAGCCAGTTTCATTGCCCGTTAGGCACATGGCCCCGCGAGAAAGAAGAGAGCTCAGTAAACAAGTTAACGAGTTGCTTGAGAAGAACTTCATAGACGAAGCATTTCTGAATGGGGTGCTCCAGTGGTATTCACTACTAAGGCAGATGGATCGCTTCGTCTGTGCGTAGATTATCGTGAGCTAAACAAGCTGACAAAGAAGAATAGGCACCCACTACCAAGAATCGACGATTTGTTTGACCAGCTTGTGGGAGCATCTGTTTTCTCTCAACTCGATCTAGCCACAGGATTCCATCAGCTTAGAGTGGCTGAGGATAGCATTGACAAAACCGCGTTTAGGACTCCAGATGGGTTCTTCGAATGGCTCGTCATGCCATTTGGGTTAACGAATGCACCCGCATACTTTGTAGATTTGATGAGTAGGGTGTTTCGGGAGTTCCTTAACAAGTTTGTGGTAGTTTTCGTGGATGATATTTTGATCTTCTCAAAAGATGAAGAAGAGCATGCTAGACATCTCAAGGAAGTCATGGAAACACTTAGAGCACACCAGTTAAAGGCCAAGTTCTCCAAATGCCATTTTTGGAGGAAGGAAGTTCGATTCCTTGGACATGTAGTTTCTAAGCAAGGCATAGTCGTGGACCCCGCAAAGGTAGTCGCGGTACAAGACTGGAAAATTCCTAAGAATGCAACGGAGGTGAGGTGCTTTCTCGGTTTAGCGGGCTATACAGGAAGTTCATTAAGGACTTCGCTAAGATTTCATCCCCTCTTACTAAGTTAACAAAAAAGAACCTAGCTTTTACATGGGACATAGAATGTGACGCTGCTTTTCAGAGACTTAAGAGAGCCCTCACCACAGCTCTGATTTTGGCATTACCCGATGGAGATAAGATGTTTACCTTTACACAGATGTGTGCCGCACGGAATTAGGCGCTGTACTAATGCAAGAAGGAAGAGTGATTTGCTACGGGGGCAGACAACTTAAAGTTCATGAGAAAAACTATCCCACACATGACTTGGAGTTGGCCGCGAGTGTCTTTGCACTTAAAGCTTGGCGCCATTATCTTTTAGGGGAGAGGTTCGAGCTGTATACCGACCACAAATCGCTTAAGTACCTCTTCTCACATAAAGATTTGAATCTGAGACAACAGCGGTGGATGAAGTTCTTGGCATCATATGACTTCGATATAGCTTATACCCCCGGCAAGGGTAATGTGGTGGCGGACGCGCTAAGTAGAAAAAGGTTGACTTTGAGCCCCTTGTTTGTTGAAAGGAAAAGACTTGAGTTTATAGCAACCTTTGATTTTACACCTGTTGTGGAGTAATTGACTGCTACATTTGCATCTCTTGAGTTAAGACCTACACTTCTAGATCAAGAAGGGACTTCACAGAAGGAAGACCCACAGATAGTCGAAATCATGGACAAGCTGATTAGTGGTGAGACATCAAGTCACCTCAGTAGGTATGCCATAGATGACAAGGGATGGCTAAGGCGCGATGGAAGCCTCTGTGTCCCACAAGTGGGAGACCTAGTAAGGAAAGTTCTCGAAGAGGCGCACCACTCGAAGATGACTATACATCCCGGAGGGGATAAGATGTACAGGGATATGAAATGCATTTTCTTTTGGGCTGGAATGAAAAAGGGCGTGGCAGAGTTCGTCTCGAAGTGCATGGTGTGCCAACAAGTAAAGGCCGAGTCGAAGAAGCCTGGTGGGCTATTACATCCCTTGGAGGTTCCGCAATGGAAATGGGAGAGTATCTCAATGGATTTCGTGGATGGACTGCCTAGGTCAAGGAAGGGAAATACTAGCATATGGGTCATAGTTGATAGACTCACGAAAAATGCTCACTTCATTCCGGTGAAAAGCAAGAGGACCGCATCATGGGTAGCGTCTATTTACCTTCGAGAGATAGTACGGTTGCATGGAGTTCCTTCTAGTATAGTTAGTTATCGTGACCCGATTTTCACTAGCCAGTTTTGGAATAGTCTGCAAGAAGCAATGGGTACACGACTGAGTTTAAGCACGGCCTATCACCCACAGACGGATGGACAAACCGAAAGGGTAAATAGAGTACTAGAAGATCTCCTGAGGTTATGCATTCTTGACTTTGGTTGTACTTGGGAAGACCATCTTCCTCTAGTGGAGTTTGCATATAACAATAGTTACCAAGCTAGCATCGGAATGGCACCGTTCGAAGCCCTGTATGGAAGACCGTGCAAATCACCAACTTTTTGGTGGGAGACGACAGAAAAAATTATACTTGGGCCCGACATAATAAGGGACACTTCTGAGAAGATTAAGTTGATACGAAGACGGATGAAAACGGCCCAAGATAGACAGAAATCTTATGCGGACCAGAGAAGGACAGACCTAGAGTTCAAAGTCGGAGATATGGTCTTTATAAAAGTTTCTCCGTTACGCAATGTAGTTCGTTTTGGAGCAGTTGGAAAGCTAGCACCAAGGTTCGTAGGACCGTTCCCTATCACTGAGAGGATTGGACGGATAGCCTATAGGGTAGACTTACCCAAGAAACTGACTGGAGTACACAATGTCTTTCACGTCTCGCATCTCCGAAAGTGCTTGCATGAGTCAGCCGAAGTGGTTGAGCCAAGCATCCTTGAAGACGTAGAAGTGGAAAAAGAAGCAACATTGAGACGAGTTCCAATTCGTATTTTAGGGACAGAGATTAAGAAGCTAAGGAATCGAGAAGTCAAGCTAGTTAAAGTGCAGTGGATTGAAGCCCAAGAAGACGCAACTTGGGAAACCGAAGAGAAGATACGCGCGCTTTACCCATTTCTTTTTGAGGGTACATTCTCGATCTCTTTTTCCTATAAACTTGAAAACCTTTCCGTATCATGCTTCTACTATCTACATTTGTCTTGTTATCTTCTCAATCTTATCTTGAGAACCTTAGGTAGAACCATATGGATGTAAACATGTGATTGAAACATGTTATGGTTGATGTTTGCAAATGGTTGCAAGTGGTTGCAAGTGGTTGCTAGTGGATGCATGACACACATTAGGCACTAGATCGGCTCAGTCACATTTTCATGTTGCATATGCATGAGTGCTTATACTTGTACATGGATGGAACTTGTTATGCTCTCATTTGGATGTTGCATATGAATGAATGTTTGTGCACTAATATATAAATTATAAACTATGTTAGGAATTTGCATACATGTTGGATTCATTACACTAACATATTTTGCATTAAGGAGGTTTACTGAATTAGTAACCGCCTGATCTTTGGCATTAGATAAGTACATATACACACACTTTCTGCATATGTTCATATAGCAATAGAAATATTTTAAGGACAATGGTTGCCTGGATCATGTTTTTAGTAGATGGATGATGGATGGTAGGACACATCCTCCCTAACATAGAGATTTCGGGGACGAAATCCTTTAAGGAGGGGAGAATGTAACAACCCGTATTTTATAACGTGTAATAACCATAAATCAAGGCAGAATTAATTTTTATAATAAGAATCAAGGGAAATAGGTTACGCCATTGCATTCGTCTCGAAATTCTGCTTGGAAACGAGTCCAAGTTTTCGAAAATCGGAGTCCGTATGACCAAGTTATGACCTTTCGAAGTTTTCAGAAGTTTTCAAGTTCAAAACAGCTCAATTCGAATTCAAAATTCGAAATTCAAACCTCAGAATGGACTGGGCAGGAAATTTCCCGCCCAGGACCTGGTCGACTGGGGGTCGACTATGTAGTCGACCTGCCCAGGACCAGGTCGACCATAGCGTCGACCTGGGGGTTGACCTGGTGGCCGAGTCCACTTTTGAAGCTGGATTAACTCTGATGTATCTGGCCTCATTTCTGTCTACATTCGTTGACCTGACCCTATATATACATCCCCTCAAACTAGTCTCTCTACACAAAATTCTTTCTGACTTTCTGCTGCTCTAATTCTGGTTGAAAAGTTAGAAAAAGAGACTACTTCTTCTACGTCGAAGCTACGTTGCTGATTTGGGGATTTCTGTTAGGACTTGACTAAGCATATAAAGATTCAACATCGACTCTCTTTTTCTAATTCTCGAACCACGATCTGTAAGTCCCAGTTATTTTCAGATTTAAACTGTATGTAATATGATATAAATTGAAATTGGACCTATGTATGATGACTGTTTTACATCCATTCTTGTTCATCTTGGATCTTGACTCTTGGATATATTACTATGACATTGATTTGGGGCCTATTCATGTTGTAAATCAAAAAGAAAACCCCCTCATATTATCATGTTGAATCTGTCATTAGTCACAAGTTTATGACTATCACCTTATGTCAATCGTTACCCTGACTATACTATCACCTTATGTCAATCGTTACCATGACTATACAATCACCTTATGACAACTATTATCTTGACTAGTACTTTATTTTCCTAGATTTGGGATCTTTATTTTTGAGGCCAATATTCCATATGCCAGTAATGTTATAATCTTTTATCAATTCATACCATGCTATGCTAGTAATCACTTTTGCCACCTTATACCTGTCCCTTTTATGTTATTCCCTAATTAGATTTATTTATATCGATTCGAGCTTACGTGCAATGGGAATACGATTTGGGTAGACTAGGTAAAACATGAATTGACTTTGAACTTGAACTTGAATGTGGTTATAACTTGAACCTGGATATTGACATGAACTTGACACGATTTGACATGAAACATGACACAAAAACTCGACATGAATTTTGACATGAAAACTTGAACGTGGGCATGACAATTAGATAAACTTGAAAATGGCCAACTCGAGGATGGGTTGAGTTTGCAGTGTAAATCTTCCCGGAACCGCCCGACAAATCCAGTGACTGCAAACAATAGGATCCAATGTGGGTAGTTGGTCATATCGCACGAAAAACCCGAGGTTAGACTATGTTGTGGTGTAAATCTGCCCGGAACCGCCCGGCAAATCCAGTGACCACAACAGTTAGTCTAATGTGAGAGGTTGGGGTGCATTAATGAATTAATGCCACATGATAGGGTTAAGTCATGAACCACTTGAATATACTTAACCAACTTGACACGATGATTTGATATGGTTAAGTCATGAAACGCTTGAGAACACCTAACCAACTTGATACATGATTTGGATAGGGTTAAGTCACGAATTTGAATGACAACACTTAACCCATTAGAAACCCTAGTTACGCGGTCCTTTTCAGTAGTAACCCACTTGGATGTATTACGATACCCTGGAACTAGGCAGGGTGGGGCACGATTACTGGGCTGATTGTAAGCGACCAGAACGATGGCTGAGTAAGTGCGCCATTGTAGGTTCAGGTGGACTATGGTCGTGCACGTAGTCCGGAGTTGAAAAAGCAGGCATTGGGCACCCGTAGGTTTACACTGTGCGTGCTTGATTCGTGTCGATGGTTGGCACCATAGGGCTTGATACACCCTATGGTGGACCTAGCACAGGTAACTATATTTCAGGATAGGGCCGTATGACACAAACACATGACGAGCTAGAACTTGTAGGGAGCCGATCGATTAGTAGATCGTACCGTAGGACCCCGTAATGGGTCACTTTATGATACTAGGCCAAGGGATCATTTCATGATCAATACTTGACATGGATTAGAACAATAGTACAGTTGGTGCAGCGATCCTTGAATATGCGATGCTAGACTTGACTTATCTTGTTATCTTAATTATCCTACCAGTTCTACTATCATCCTTATGTTTAATTCCAGTTTTCGCATATCATGTTACCTTTACTAGTTTTCATACTGAAAGTCACTAGGGCTTACCAGTCTTTATGACTGACCCTTTTTCTTTTGCCTCTTTTTCTCCCCCCCCCCCCCGCCCCAGGTTCTCAGGGAGGAAACACTAGCTCTTAGCTTGGACTTAGCTTGCTTTCTGACAGCTCATATACGGTTTGGTCTTGAGCTATGCTATGGCTGCTTCTGCTATTTATGGGGAATAATTTACTTTTGTTATCTTAAGTTTATGCTTCTTTATTTGGAACTTGATGTAATGGAATAATTTGTACCTTGGATATATGGGGTTTTGACTCTTTTCTTGAAAATAATAAAAGTTGGTTTTTAATTTCTACCGCTGCTTTATTTATGCTCTGCCTTGTGATATCTCTATGTATGTTTACCTAGATAATACTCCACCAAAACTAGTGCATTCCCTTTGTGAGTGACCCTAGCGGAGGTGGGGTGTTACATCGACCATATATTCGAGGCGCCTCGCATTCCAACATCCACACAGGTAAAAAGTATATAAATGTCAGGGCTGGTAGGTCACTGACATCACCCATAGCTAGAAAGAAACGTCGTGTTCTCCTAACGGTCCATATCCCTTTTTTGACTCATACCGAGGTGTGAGGCTCGCGAATTCACGTTATACAAAAAGCTATGCCACACAGGCCGTGCTTTGATCATCAACCACAAGACTTTTCTTTTCAACAGATGCCTTGATCATTTGCCACTTAGGCGTGCCACACGGGCAATTCACTCCATTCGACTGATGTCCATCGATATACAACCTCTGAGCTCGTACGTCTCAGAGAAGAGCGTTAAGCAAGAGAATAAATTCTCCGCCGCCAAACAGATGTTTATTTAATAGAGATCAATCAACACAGAATAAAATCCAATGTCAAACACACTGTCTATTTACAAGTTCGTTCTGGGTCTGAACGAAACCGGAGGCACTTTCCTCACATATCCATCGATCTCCAAGTACGTCTGGACGATCACCAACTGATTCCCTCCTCTTGGGTGTACATCCCAATCAAGATCATCAGTAATCACCCAAACGATGTGAAGACTTCCGGTCTTCAACCAACATTTTCATCTTCGACATATCGTCGAATCAGTTATTCAGAATGGGTATAAACCCGGCCTTTCCGAATAACCCGCGTATATAATAAACACATGTTACACAAACACAACGTATGCCTCATTCCAATTCAGAATATTCTTTTATTCAAATTTTCACATTCTTACGGAAAGGTTCCCATTAATTTTATCAAAGATAAATTCTTCTAAATTTATTCTTTAATCTTCCTTTGGATATCATTTCAAACCTTGTTAAGGTTTTCCAAACTAGTCGGGATTAGCGAACCACACCGAAGTAATTATTTATTTTATTTTCCAATCCCAACCTATTCATCCCATGGAGCAAAACTGGTGATGCTCCATATCTAACACCACTGTGTTATCGGTAAATATTAATTACCATTTCACGTTCAAATCTAATTAAAGATTTAACTAGCGGTTTGGAGCAAAACTGGTGACACTCCATTCTCGATCTTTTCAATCTAATTAAAGATTCATTAAAACTCCAATTAGTTTTAATCTTATCAAAAATCAATATCCTGTCTTTAACTGGGTTAAAGAACCAACGTCATTTAAAACACGGTTCACGATAAACCCCAAAATCACTTTCCATTGTTAATTGGGTTAAAGAACAGGTGTTATTCAAAACACCACTCACGATAAACCCCAAAAACCAATTTAAATTCAATTCCAATTAAATACCAAATTAACTGGACAATTTCACTAAATCTTAATTAAAAGATTTATTCTTTTCTAAACTGGGTTCAAGAACAGTGTTAATGAGGACACCATTCACGACAACCCAAATCACGTTTGATATTAAATACAAGGCTCTGAATAGAGAATATATCGGCTTATATTCAATATCAAATTCTACGACCAACAAATATCGTATTGGAAATAACAATATAAATATACCTTTCAAATTCCCATAACAATATCTGTATAATCACGAAATCCAACATCGAAATATTCCAAAGACAATTTCGATTCAAATCAATTTCCACTTTAATTATTGGAAATTCTGGTTACTTTTAAAACCCCTTTCAAATTCAATTTATTTATTTCAAAAATAAATTGAATTTAATTCTAGTTCAAAACTAGTTCATTTCGATAAAAATCTATTTTTATCTTTACAAATGTGGAATTTTTCATCCCAATTCTTCACAAACCATTTCTCATGATTTTACGCAAATTATTACTATTTTTAATAATTTTACCAAGGCCCGTACAATCGATTTCCAAATTTAATTTAGACATAATTCCAAATCCAACCGTTAGATCTCAGATATCTAGTATTCTTTGGAAAGCTCTTTCGATACGAACCCAACGGTTCCAGTTTCAGGAGAATCCGACGGTCGGATCTCCCGCAACATCAATTCGAAGTCAATGGTTGAAATTCGCGAACTACCGCAACGCGGCGCATTCTATTCAGGCCATTATATATAATATATAATATATATATATATATATTATATATTATATATTTCATCGATTTCAATTCAAAACGTATTTCATAAATCGTTTTAAATTCATTTTCAAAACAATTTCAACTTCATATTCAATTTCAAATCAAGATTGAATATTTCATATCATTGATATACAAATGATAATATTTTCAAAACGTTATATTTTGAAATCACTTCTTTTTCTATATTCATTATAAAAACGAATATAATCGATATAAATATCGTTCGCGTCAAAATCGCGCATCTCTAATCAACACGGCTTTATATATTTCAATAACTTCGTTATTCTATTCAACAAATGAATATTTATTCTATTCAACACATGAATCTATATTTCTTTTAACACATGAATATTCTCAACACATGAGCATCGTCAACACATGACTATTTTTATTATTTAATATATTTTATAAAATTGAGATAAAGATGTAAATTTTATTGTTTAAAATATTTTACTCAACACATGACAAGTTTCAACACATGAATATTCTCAACACATGAGCATCGTCAACACATGACTATTTATCCTATTCAACACATGAATCTATATTTCATAATATTCTTTATTTTCCCAATTGGAATGAGGCCCAATCAATTACCATATAATGTTAATTATATGGATTCCATACAACACATGTATATAATAGCAATGATAAATAATCAACCATCATCTAAAGTGCACCACACAACTGCATAAGCATTAAATATAAATAATTAATGCTTACACAGTCTGTCGAACAATCGATTGACATAAAACTAAATAACTGGGATTAGTGTACGCCAAATATCATCCCAACACCCGTGTGGGGTGTCAATCCACAAACACCAAATATTATTTGTGCAGTTGGGCGATGTGTAAAATTTATCGTCCCAATCAATATCCTTGAAATAGGTGTACATAAACAAACCGTCCGGTTTGTAAATGAATATTTATTTAATCACATTCATGTTAAAATTATACTTTTAACGATAAATAATTTTGTTTCAACACATGAATGTTTTATTATCTATTTCACATCAACATCACAAACAGATTTCACAACACAACAAACAAGCATACAAGTCGTCTATGGTCTGTGGACGACGGGTGTCGGGTGCTGCTAAGCACCGTCTGCATCCTAGTATATATTTTAAATAGAAAACAAGATTTAAAGTGAGAAGTTCTCATAGATTAGCTAAACCATACGCCGGGACTCTTCATATGTAGGAAATCTTCACTTCGCTTCTAACGAGATCTGTTCAACACCGTTTGTGTTAAAAATTATATTTTTAACAACACTACTTCCTATATAAAAATCTAATTTTTATCTTCACTAATCTTATAAAATCATATTTTTCTCTCGCTATTCTCTATATAAAAATTATATTTTTAAAAATTATATTTTTAACCTTTCTATAATATAAAAATTATATTTTTAACCTTTCTATAATATAAAAATTATATTTTTTGCTTTGCCATTTTGACAATAAAAATCGAATCTTTTTATATACACTACTTCATTAAAAATCCAACCTTCCTTCGCTAATATCATATTTAAAAATCTGACCTTTGTTTGCTAACATCACATGTAAAAATCCGATCTTTGTAGTGTTATTCCCATAATAAAAATCCTATCTTTTCCTATTTAAAAACCTAACTCTTATAGTTTTAAAAATCACAACTTTATCATAAATAAAAAGTCTAAGCTTTATCCTCAACAAAAATCTAAGCTTTATCCTCAATAAAAAAATCTAGGCTTTTTGTTATGTTAATGTTCTCTCTTTTTATTTTATTTATAAAATCATAAAAACAAATAAAAATTAAATAAATAAATAAAAACATACTCACTGTGTTTTATGCTGGACTGGGGGGGGAGAATAGCGCGTCGGAGATCGTGGAGGGGCGGCATGCCGTTCGGCGGTGGTGGCAGGCCACAGGCGCGGCGGTGGTTGCTTATTTGTGTGACGCGGTTTTGGGGGTTTCAGCGTGGAGCTGGAGGAAGGAGGAAGGGAAGGAGTAGCTAAGGGGGAGGGGGGATCGGATCAACGGAGCGGTGGCTAGGGGGGGCCCGGTAAGGCGGCGCTCCATTGAACGGAGGAGGCGACGGGTTAGGGTAGGTCATGACGCGGGTTTATTTTTCTTTTTTCTTTTTTCTTTTCTCGAATCAATTGAAACGGGGGAGGGGCTGAGTGATAATAGCGTGAGAGAGGAGAGAGAGTTTTATTATTTATTATTTAATTATTTAATTATTTCAAAAGGGTACCTTTTTAATTTGACCTCAAAATCAAACCCACCGACTGTCGTCCATAGCAAATTACCCCCATTCCGAACATAATGGGATATGTATCGTAAGCTGATTCGATCTTTTCGATCAGTTTTCGTCAAAATCAACATATAACTCTATATATTGAATTTGAACGCACATTTCAATCTACCGGGACCACATACGAACTCTACAAATTCTCGAAAAATATTTTCAAGCTTTGTATTGACGATACAGTCCTAACAAAACTAATTTCGTCAAATTCTGAGACCATTTGAAAAATGGCCATTTTCCAGTCGATTAAAATCAACTAAAACTGGTCAAACGCGTTTTACTTCGCCACACTCACATATTGATTCGAAAAATTATGAATTTTGGAAACTAGCAATAATTTGACATCTCGGATCCAACAAAAGTGGCTTCGTTGAAAACCGAGGTCGTTTACAAAATTCCCATTTTTAAGGGCTAGAATTCCACAGCGACTATTCTGAAATTCAACTGAGAATAACTTTTATCCCCGCTATGAAATTTCAATTTTTCGGATTCGTTGGAAAGATATTCTCAATTGGATTCTAATATTTTTGGTTTCATTAAAATCCGGTGTATTTTGCACCCGGTACATTCATTTGAACTTTGAAATCGAATTATCGAACTACCACGCCATTTTCAATTCCTTTTATAATTAAAATAAAATATTTATATTCTAACGATGATCTATATAAATATATACGTTCTATTTCTATTCAAAATAAATTTCCCATCGATATTATTTAAAATAATTCATTTTAAATATTCAAAATTCATTAAAATTGCCAAAATAAAATATTTAAATTGGCTCAGATTTCCGGATTGTTATATTAAAAATATTAATTAAGGGGCTCGGTGATTGTTTGATGTTTGAAAGAGTGTTTGTTTTTCTTCGATAGTTAAATAACCGACTATCGAAGTATTTGCCAAAAATCGTTGTCAATATGGAGAGACTTGTTGGATTATTATCCGTGAACCACTCCGTATTGGCAGTAGCGTTGCGAATCAGATTATATAAAGATAATCAAAGATGGAGTAAAGTGCAAGGACTTTTTCTATTAATAGAAATTGTACCTTTGGTCTCGTTCAGTCCCAGAACGAGTGTATATGGACGAGTGTCTGACAGAATATTTCCAATGATCGCATATGTTGGTCTGTATAAATATATATGGTGGCAGAGAATTTATTCTCTTGGCATAATATCCAGATTATATTTATGCAAATCAATTAGTGATTAACGGATCTGACCATGTGGCATTCAAAGTGATTGTGCTATCAATGAATGCTAAGAAATCGTAGCCTCAGGCCTCAACAACCGGGAAATGACAAAAATCGGGCTGGAAGCATGGCTAGATGGGTCACTCCCATTAGGGTGTATAGTCACCTATCTAGAGATAATCATTTCATTCTTTAATCTATCGATGTTGTCCCTTTTCGGGAAACGATTGCTGATCCCAACCGTTGATGATATACATTCGATACACTCAAGCGAAATGAGTGGTCGGTCATGTGTGGGTCGGGTTGCAAGATGTTCTTGTTGAACCCAGTGTATTCCCCTCTAGATATACACTATCGGCAGGTGGCTCCATACCTTGTCATAGTCGGAATCCAATCTCCAATAAGCACCCTGCGGTTTTTGGTTTTCTATTATATATGGAGCGTGGATGCAAGCATTCCGCTAGATTCTATTTATTTGATGTAGACAATATTATAATATCACTGCATTTGATATCAAAAATATTTTGGGTTATCGTAAGGTAAAAACCATCCGTGTTTATGTGTGGACCGGTCTTACGATTATCGTTTCCTTTTAAAGGATTTTTAAAGTTAAAAAATGATTGGAGTTTACTCACACCAGTCCCATGACTGACCCAGAGTTTATTTTTTTTTTTTGTTTTCCCTAAACTCTGGGTGCCCAAATTAATACGGGCAGTCAAGTAGTTGGGATTTTACAGATTCACTTAGAGGAGTTTGAAGCAGGAGGCTTCACCAGTTAGCTATAAACTATTATATATTCCGTTGTGTACCATGTTTGTATCTGGAAACAGTGGTTATAACTGTACCAGAAATAGCTGTTGTGCTATGACGATGGTGTGTATATAAAGTTACCGAATTGTATTTCAAAGTTTATGTTACCTAATATATTTTATTCGTTCTGCTGTGAGTTTGTGATCTTCGTTTTCTTCTATTCTAATATTTCTTTCTTTCTATTTCTCATCCTCTAACTTCTTTCTAAAAATGATTTGTATTTCTGTCCAATTTGGGTTGGACGTATGGTGTTATTAATCAACTCAGATAGTACGGAAATTCGGGTTGTTACAGTTGGTATCAGAGATTAGGTTGAGCGAATACCTAAGCTTGGTGAAGTTGTGCTCCTTAGAAATAGGGTCAGTAGTACCCTAGAATGAGTTGAGTGTGTATATATATAAGAGAGCGTATTTGTTAGTTGATATAAAAATTGTTTTATACTGTGTTGCTAGTCTGTTGAGTGGGTTATAAACTCTGATCGAATCGTGGGACGCCACGAAGTCGATAGGAATTTCTAAACACTTGAATAGAGAAATTTGACATAATAATGTTTTAAAAGTGGGTAAATGAAAGAATTTTACCAAAAATTCTATTTTGATATAGAAAAGAATAATTTTCTGAAATTATTATAATATATCGATGTGTTGGATGTTAATATTATAATCAAATAAGATTATAAAATTGTAATGGTTATATATAGCCAAATAAAATTTGTATATGAATAGTATATACAAATGTGATGAATTAAAATTAAATTCAAACCAGAATACAGAATTTAAAATCCTGGGAAGTTGAAAAATATTTTTCAAAGTATATAAAAAAATATATAGCTTTGTTTTGAAAGGGATTTTAGAATAAAATCATTTTAGATGGATTTTCAAAGTGATAAGGCACTGAACCCACTACAGTGGCAGGAAAATAATTCTGATGATGACTACAGCGTCATCAATATTCATTTTCGAGTTCTAAGTGATGGATTGCTACCTTAGAAAAGTTTTGATAGACATTTGTTTTGAAAGGAAACAGGTGGTTTGAAAACTCAAATGTTTTGAATTTGAAATGGAAATAAATATATGTATATATTTATATGATTTCAAAAGGATTTGGAATAAAAACAGAGGAATTTGGATTCTGGAAATTAAATTTAACTTAAGCATGTTAAATGGATCGAAGTAAATAAATTGATGACAATCAATTTTGAATAGACTTGAATACATATGAATGTAATATGAATTTGATGTGAATATGAATGCGTTAATCATTCAGATTAAATGAATGGAAACCAAAGTTTTGGTAGAACTAAAATTGTATAAATATGAAATGTTGAGATTCAACATAAGTGGGTTTTTGAAAAATAATAGTTTTGAGGCATTTTTCCTACCTTACTAATTTCGGGGTCGAAATTCTTTTAAGAAGGGAAGAATGTAACGACCCAGATTTTTGGTCGATTAATTTTAAATATTTAATATTTATTTTAAATATTGAGTGGATAATATAAATGAATTTTTATATTAAGTTTTTGATTTAAAAATCGATTTTGATTTAATATAGAATATATTAAATTATCGTAATACGAAAATGAATTTAATTGATTTCAAAGTTAAAACTGAATTGAAACAGTTCAGATGATCGATACAAAATTCTGTTTGAATCAGAATAATAATATTAATTTATTTTTGAAGAATTTATTGTTTTGAATTTAGTTCATATCGATTTAAATTTATATTTTCTCCATATGATCGAATTCGGCTTCGAAACGATTTCCAGTGTGTTCAGAATAGTGGTGTAATGTTAGTAGCGCCGGTTGTTGTGTTCAAAAAGGAGTTCGGAACCCCAAAATATTTATTTTTAGTGGATAAGATCAAAATCAAATCAGAATCTATATAAAATGAATAAAAAAAACTCTTTATATCAAATCGATTTAAAATTGAAATCAAATCGATTTAAAAATTGTTTGTACTATGGTAGACAACCGTTTAATTTCAGTATACTGTTGGTTCCCTCTCCACCTTTATATATCGCGATCACCTCACTTGTTTTCTTTTCCACTTTTCATTCCTTTTTGCACTTACCAGAAAATCGTTTGCATCGAGACGAAGAAAACTAAATCGAATGGAAAAATGGAGAGATCCTAATTCGAGCACATATGTATATAAAACTTCTAACCTATTTTCTTCGATTCATTTGATTTCAAATTTCTTGGAGGGGACAGCTTTGTTGCGAGTTAGGAGGGTATCTCGCTCATTCTAAAATCATCAAATCGCGAGCTTCAAATTCCATTAAAAATCTGAAATCGTGAATCGAAAGCTCTTAGTGTGAAATGTTGGAACTTGAGCTTCGCAAGTTAGGGTTGGAGACCGTAGATGATTCGAAGGGAGGTAGGGATTGAGATGCTGGCGTTGAAATTATGGTTGGAAGGGTGACGCGTATTGCTACCATGGTGCGAGCTTACTATTGTGGTGCTTAGGAAATAGAAGAGGGAGGGTGGAAGCGAAGTCAATAAAAACAATTTAGAGGATTTCAAGGGAGAAGGGTGTCGATGTTTTTCCACGATGACAGAACTTCAAAGAGGGGAGGAGTGCACTGTTCTGGTGATTTGAAGTAGTTCGGATCTGTAATACAAGTACTCGCAAAAATTGGGAAGCTGAAGCCTAAATGTTTGCGATAATTACTGTTGTAAAAAGGGTGCAACACCATTAAAAATGGAGTGCAACAGTAATTGGTAACAATGTGGTTCAGGCTTCTTTTCTTTGATGATAGCAGGCTCTAGTGGAATAGTGGAGCTCGTAGTATGGAAGGGGATTACGAGAATTTATTTGGGTATGATGGTAGGAAAGATTCACAGTAAAAGGAGTCGATCAATCTGAAGTTGCTAATGATAGAGAGGGCAGTGGAAGAGGTTGGTTGCTATTTGGTGAAGTTATAGAAGAATTAAAATAAAGCGTGTTAAGATAAAATAAATTATTTATTTATTTTTAATAAACAAGCTAATGCGTTTATACCATATTAAAATTAATAACACACCTATATATGTCATACAATAACAGTTTCGAGAAAACGAAGTATACCGGAAATGTTATGGGAAATTACTTCAGAATGATATTGGATTGAAGCGAATCAGAATAATATTGGATTGAAACGAATCGCTATTCCGAAAATAAAAACCCTGGTGAGTAATTCTCACTCAAGAATTTTATTTAAATTATTTTTATCGTTAAAAATAATTTGTTGGTTGTTTGGTTGCATTTAAATGTTACTGTAGCTATTAAATATATATTAGTTATTTAGGATTGGTGTTTGGGGTTATTATATATATATATATATGTATTGGTGATTGGTTGGATTCCCGTAGTATCATTAGCGGATGCCCGCAGTATCATTAGCGGATGATTTCCCTATGCGCCCCACAATATATATATATATATATAGTGGACGCCCTTCATACCGCGATATCCTGCCTCGAAGCAGGATGGGTATTATTTATGTTGGCTAACGGCTATGGATGCAGGAAAAACAGGTTAGAGGAATCCAACTGGATTCCTCAAAAATTATTACTGTTTGTTTTCGCATATATATATTATCATATATGGGGTGTTATAAAACCTGTGATTTGATAATTGAGTGTTTTTCAATATTTAAATATCACTTTGCTAAAATGTTGATATATAAAAAGTATCGTGAAAACGATATTTGAGATTTAAATGGAAAATTCTATTTTTCTGAAAATAGAATTTGAAATTTGAATGGACTAAAAATAAAACAAGTATCGAAATTTATAAAAAATGTTTATAAATTAAAAATCAGGGAATTGAAGTAAATTTATAAATGGTGTTTGTAAATAAAATGGAATGATCTTCATTGGAAAATCTGAAAACTGAAGTGAATTTATAAATGATGTTTATAAATGAAGTATCATTTGGATAATTTGGAAAATATAAATTCAAAGGTGAATTTAAAAAGGGAATTGAAATTAGTTTTAAAAAGAAACGATAAATCTATTCTGATATTCAGAATGTAAGGTAAATTAAAATAAATCCGTATGGATTTATGATTTAAATTCGATTAGATCGAATTTATTTAAATAAAATATTTTCAGAAGAAAATATTAGGATTTTATTCAATAGAAGTTTAAAGTTAATATTAAAATAGATTCTATATTTATATAGATAGGTTATAATAAATAAAATACTCCATAATAAGGTTTGGGTTTCAAACAGATTCTGAAATGAAACTTGTTTTATTTTACAAAACAAGGAAGTTGAATTTATAAACAATATTTATAAATCTAGTGAATTAAATTATCATTAGATAATTTAGATGTTTAAATTCAAGTATGAATTTGAAAAGTAGAATTTGAAATGGAATCGAGATGGAAACTTGTTTTTATAAAACAAGAAAGTTAAATTTATAAACAACGTTTATAAATTAAAGATAAATAAGTTCTCATTTGATAACATGGAAATTTAAATTCAAATATGAATTTAATCACGAATTGGAAATCGTTTCAGAAAGGGAACGACGGGTTTTAGCTCGATATTTTGAATGTAAACTAAATTAAGTCAAATCCAAGCGATTTAAAATTAGAATTCGATTATATCGAATTTTATAAATAATTTATTTATAAAAGGAATTGGAATTTTATATAGCAAATTGAGTTATAAACAAATTCATAGCCAAGTAATGAAAAATCGACGATTTGAGATAATCGAAAATATTAAGTTGGATTTGAAAACTGGATTTAATATATATTAAAAATATATTTGAATAGAGTTGAGATATATTTTAAACAAGTTTAAACGTTTATATTTAAATATAACTAAAACGAACTTGCCGCAACGCGGTAGTTCGTAAATTGGCGTTTCGAACTTCAATTGAATATATAGAACTCGGTTTAAATCGGAATTCTTTGAAACAAGAACCATCAGGACCAATTAGATAATAGTTTTCTAATGGAAGAAAAAAATCTGGATTTCGTGGTATAGATTTTGAGTTATGTCAAAATCAAATTTTCTGAAAAACAACGCCAGGACCATTATAAAACCAAAACGATTTATTTAAATAAATAAAAGGATTTTAAGTAAATAAAATCCAAATTTTAATTAGAAAAATGCAGACTAGAGATATAAAATAATATGAACTTCAGTGAAGTAAGTGAAATGATTTTTGAAACAAAAATCAGATTTTTTTTGTTATTGAATAGAACTGACTAATTTGAATAATAGTTAGCTAATTGAAAGTTGATATGAAATTGGGCTATGAATAAGTAAAGGTGATTTGAGAAATTATATTCAAAATCGAAAAGGAAACTTGAGTTTGAAAATGGAATTCAATTCGCTTATAAGAAAGTAAATATTTTATTTGAACATGTTATGTTCAAACAACGAAGTGAAATTGGAAAGATAGCTAATTAGAAAATAAATCAGCAAATTGGGTTAAGACGAATGGACTACGTTGGAACCAAACGAGAACATTTGGATATGGGTTAGATAGTTATGAGATGAAGTGTATGAAGGTTATAATTTGTGTGCCCAACAAAAAGGTACACATTTAAATTCCATATGAGATTTTATGTGCCGAATCATGAAGCCACTTGGCTTTTTGGTTTTCTTATTGAATGGAAAGGGCCTAGAGAGGCGAGTTGAGGTTTGAACTATCGACCGGTACAAAGGAGGTTATGGCGAAATTTTCTGCAAATTTAAGGAGTTAGAATATTTTTAAGAAAATTTGATAGTTAGAAATTAGTTTATCGATATATATAGTATTCGGTAAGGAAATAAACTTAAAAATAGTATTATAAACAAAAAGAAAATCTATAATTAAATTTGGTAAAAATAGAAAGAGAAGTGTATACATGTTTTAAAAATGAATAATTGGTTTGTATGATGTTGATTATTCGAGGTAAGTTGTCTTGTCCGTTTTGAAGTTAAGGATGTTTTCAGTCAAGGTCTGAATGGTAGTTATACCCCAACTTGATTGATTTCAATTTTAACCGATAAATAGCAAGATCCAGTTTTGAAGAGAAATGTTTGAATAAGAGTTAGTTGAATGCAGTGTTTTGGGTTGTTGTAACGATGTTTTACACAACATTCGTTTTAACCCAAGTAAGTGGAAATTTGGAAATATATTGATAAATATTTCCTATGTATTGAAATGAAAGGTCATAAAAGAGATAAGTAATTGGAATGTTTCCAATTATAATTAGAATATATTTTCTAAATATAGAAAATAAAAGGAGTCGATATATGGGAATGTTTTCCCAATAGTGTAAGAGGCCATGATGATTAAAGAAAATATTTGGCCAATAAATATTGATCAGGAATTGGAGAAGTGATTAATTAGTAAAAATATTAATTAAGGGAACCAGTGATTGTTTGATGTTTGAATGAGTGTTTGTTTTTCTTCGATAGTTAGATAACTGACTATTGAAGTATTTGCCAATAATCGTTGTCAATATGGAGAGATCGTTTGGATTATTATCCGTGAACCACTCCGTATTGGCAGTAGCATTGCGAATCAGATTATATGAAGATAATTGAAGACGGAGTAAAGTGCACCGACTTTTTCTATTAATAGAAATTGTGCCTTCGGTCTCATTTAGTCCCAGAACGAGCATGTATGGACGAGTGTCTGACAGAGTATTTCCAATGATCGCATATGTTGGTCTATATAAATATATATGGTGGCGGAGAATTTATTCTCTTGGCATAATATCCAGATTATATTTATGCAAATCAATTAGTGATTAACGGATCTGACCATATGGCATTCAAAGTGATTGTGCTATCAATGAATGCAAAGAAATCGTAGCCCCAGGCCTCAACAACTGGGAAATGAGAAAAATCGGGCAGGCAGCATGGCTAGGTGGGTCTCTCCCATTAGAGTGTAAAATCACCTATCTAGATATATTCATTTCATTCTTTAATCTATCGATGCTGTCCCTTTTCGGGAAACGGTTGCTGATTCCAACCGTTGGTGATATACATTCAATACACTCAAGCGAAATGAGTGGTTGGTCATGTGTGGGACGGGTTGCAAGATGTTCTTGTTGAACCCAGTGTATTCCCCTCTAGAGATACACTATGGGCAGGTGGTTCCATACCTTGTCATAGTCGGAATCCAATCTCCAATAAGCGCCTTGCGGTTTTTAGTTTTACATTATATATGGAGCGCAAGATGCAAGCGTTCCACTAGATTCTATTTATTTGATGTAGACATTATTATAATATCACTGGATTTGATATCAAAAATATTTTGGGTTATCGTAAGGTAAAAACTATCCATGTTTATGTCTGGACCGCTCTTACGGTTATCATTTCCTTCGAAAGGATTTTTTAAGTTAAATAAATGATTGGAGTTTACTCACACTAGTCCCATGACTGACCCCAAATTTTATTTTGTTTTTGTTTTATCTAAACTCTTGGGTGCCCAAATTTGTACAGGCAGTCAAGTAGTCGGGATTTTACAGATTCACTTAGAGGAGTTTGAAGCATGAGGCTTCACTAGTAAGCTACAAACTATCATATATTCCGCTGTGTACCATGTTTGTATCTGGAAACAGGTGGTTATAACTGTTCCAAAAATAGCTGTTGTGCTTTGATGATGGTATGTATATAAAATTACCGAATTGTATTTCAAAGTTTATGTTACCTAATATATTTTATTCGTTCCGCTGTGAATTTGTGATCTTCTTTTCTTCTATTCTAATATTTCTTTCTTTCTATTTCTTATCCTCTAACTTCTTTCTAAAAATGATTCGTATTTCTGTGCAATTTGGGTTGGACGTGTGGTGTTGTTAATCAACTCAGATAGTACAGAAATTCGGCTGTTACAACAAAAATGTGGTGGAGGTTTTGGATGAATTGCTGAACCAAAAAGCATTTCTTCCTACGATGATTAAATCATCAACATACACTAGCACATAAATGGTAGCTGAAGGAGTGACACTCACAAACAAAGAAGTATCAGATTGACAAGCTCTAAACCACCGGGAGACAAGATAAGTTTTCAGGTTGGTGAACCATGCTTTAGGCGCTTGCTTAAGCCCATATAGAGCTTTATGTAGCTTGCATAGTGGTTTGGCAGAGAAGGGTTTTTGAAACCACGTGGTTGGACTATGTAAACAACTTCTAATAGATCACCGTTTAAGAAAGCGTTGTCGAAGTCTAGTTGATGAACCAACCAACCACGAGAGAGCGCAATGGACAACACCAAACGGATTGTTGTAGGCTTCATTACAAAACTGAAAGTCTCAAAAAAAAAAAAACAAATCTAGCCTCTTGACTAAATCCTTGCGCCACCAAGCGAGCTTTGTAAAGGTTGATCGATCCATCAGCCCGTCTTTTTATCCTGAAAATCCACTTAGAACCCACAACGTTAGCATTACAAGGAGGAATAACAAACCAAGTTCTATTTCACATAAGTGCATCAAATTCCACTTTCATTGTGGTATGCCAACATGGTATACGAAGGGCTTGAGATACGGTTCAGGGTTCTGATTATTGGTCAGGGGGGATGGAGGATAGAAAAGCTTTCGGCTTAAGGGAGTTTGTGGTGGCTCGAGTAAGCATTGAATGCTGGCTATTTTATGTTGGACGGTAATGACGAGGTAGGATTGTTTGGCTTGTGAGCTGTGAGTGGGGCGTTGATAAGTTGGATAGGAAGAAGTGGAGATTGGTGATGGAGTATACTTAGGAGTGGGAGTGTGGCCAGTTTGTGTTGGAGGTTGCACATACTTAGGATGTGGTGATGGTGTAGTTTTGATTGAGGCGATATGATCAAGTAGGTTGGTGTTAATAGGTTCTTGAGCTGGCCTGGATGATGACGGACCTATGCATTGTGGATCACATGCATACAGGAAGATCGATTCATTAAAAGCAACATATCGAGACACATACAACCGAGCCATGGGCTTGTGATAAAAGAGATATCCCTTGTGAGATGTACTGTAACCGAGAAAGGTACACAGCAAGGATCTAAAATCCATTTTTGTAGAGTTATATGGGCGAAGGAAAGGATAACATAGATATCCAAATGTTTTAAGAAAGGTGTAATCGGGATTTTTATGATAGAGAATGGTGTATGGGGATTTGAAGGCAAGTAGTGGTGTGATGGTTCTGTTATGTAAGAATGTAGCAGTTTTGAAGGCATGTTCCCAAAATTGTTTCAGAAGAGAGGAGTGTGCCAAGAGTGCTAAATCCTTTTCAACGATGATCCGATTTCGGCGCTTAATGGCATTGTTTTGTTCGAGTGTATATGGACATGAGATACGATGTTTGACTCCACAAGTTTTTAGAAAAGCGAATACATTGCGATATTCGCCCCCCCTCCCCCAATCTATTTGAAGTTGTTTAATGTCACATCGAAATTGTGTTTTGATCATAGAATGAAATTGAATAAATGTTGGTAGAACCTGTGGTTTGTGAGAAAGAAAATATATCCAAATGCATTTAGAACAATCATCAATAAAAAGAACAAAATAACGATTTCCATTAATTGAAAATAAGGGAGACGAACCCTATACATCGAAATACACCAAATCAAATGGTCTAGCAGACGAAACATGAGAACTTAAAAGAGGAAATCTATGGCTTTTGCCTAATTGACATAGCTCACACATTGTGGGAGGTTTATTTGATGTGATGGGAAGTTGGAAATCAGAAATAAGACGTCGCAGGAGATGTTGATGAGGACGTGCAAGCCTATTGTGCCAACCAGCCAAGGAGGTTCAAACACCAGTCAACGCCATCATCCTATCATTAGGAGGTACAGAGAACCTATAAAGACCATTATCTACTCGCCCTTGGAGGATGATTCTGCCCTGAAAATCCTTAACACAACAAAAATGAGGCCAAAATTCCATATAAACATTGTTATCTTTAGTTAATTTGGATACATATAGTAAATTTTTGGTTAAGGCAGGGACAACTAAAACGGTTGGCAAACGCAAATTAGGTAAAGAATGAGATGTAATATGAGAGATAGAAAATTGGTTATCATTACCAACTTGAAGCTTGTCGTCGCCATTGTAGTCAACAGTGATCGTCAGTTTGCCCACATCAGGGGAGGTATGATCAGTTGCACCCAAGTCGAAGTACCATGAAGGATCCAAGGCAGATGGACTGTTGAAATTTGCAATGTTAGCCTGTCGATTCCGAGCTCTAAGATTGGGGTGACGAGATGGATAATTTGTATGATTATCTCGTTGCCAACTATCAATGTCTTCATGTCCTTGATGAACACATAGCTGGCATTAAAGAACACGTCTTCGCCGATCACCGCCACAGAAATTGGAGGAGGAAGGGCCCTGATATGTGTTTTGTGGGGTAGAACGATTTGGCTAGCGAGATGCAGTGTTGGCTAATAGAGGCACTGTGGGAGTAGGAAGAATGGCAGCAGCATGGCTAGTAGTTTTATGATCCAAGGCTTCCTCCTGAAGTAGGAGTCCAACCAAATCATCGACAGAAGAATTGTCGAAATTAATCATGAAAGCAATGACAAAAGGACCATAAGAAGAGTTCAGGCTTGCTAGGATGTAGCTGATGAGATCTTCATCTGAAATTGGATGAAGATTCTCAAGAAGAGAATCAGCAATTGCGCGCTTCTTTTCAATATATTCAATCGTGGATAAGGCTCCTTTGGAATGAGTCTGAATCTGGGTCTTCATGGCCATGCGACGGGCCCTAGTTTGTGCTTGGAAAGAACGATCAAGAGCAAGCCAAGCCAAGCCCTGTAAGAGGAGGAACTGCGAGCGACAATGGATAGAGCACGCTCAGAGAGGGTTGATTTGATCTAAAACAAGACAAAACGATCCCGCTTTTTCTAATCGAGAAATGCCGGATTTGGGTTTGTGGACATAGCTCCATCTGGAGTGGGAAGAAATTCAAGTGGCGAATTAGGAGATAAGACGAAGGATTCGAGATCGAAGGTCTCAAGGGATGAAATGATTGTGGTACGCCAAAGCGAATAATTTTCTTGGTCAAGTTTGATGCCAATAGAAGGAATCTGGAAGTTGAATTGAGAGGAGGTTATGGTAGCAGCTGTCAGAAGAGTTTGATTTGTGAAATTGTTGAGAGATATGACAGTAGAAAAAAAATTGGAGTGTTTAGAAGAGCTCTAATACCATATAGAAGATAATAGATGCTGTAAAAGAATATGTTCATTCATTACTGTCGATTACGATGCAATAAATAGGCAAACAAAGAAGATATTATGTAGCAGAATAGGCAAACTAACTGTGTATATTAAGTCAGTATACAGTAAAATCTGAAATGTATGTTTGATTAATTCTTCCTGATCTTATTACATCTCATACACGCCCCATGTTGATATGCTTTGCTTAAGTTCTGTATTGGCTTTGGAAAGGTCACACCCAAATGATCACAACGAACTAACCTAATAGTCAATAATGTTGTTTTATATTATATTGTACAATATTGTTTTATATAACTAGGTTTCTATGCATGTTAACGATAATAGCGCATGTTGTTGACTTAGCTTTTAGGCTTCGTTGTAGGACCCTGATAGAAGGAAATAATCTGAAGAAGGCGTGTTTACTTATGTTGGGTTCACTTTATTAGCCATAGTTTATAGTAGATCTTCTACTAAACTTGAAATTATACTTTATGGTTGATAATACAACGGGTTAGCACATGAATGATCCTACTCTTTGTTTATGCATGTGACTATTTGACTTTTAGCTGCTGAGACTGAATATCTCGGTTCATTGTAAGATTTATAGTTGTTGACTTTAACTTAGGTAGCTACCTTGAAATATGGGTCAGCACACAATCTGTGATTTATTACTTGATTATATATCATATTTAATGCATTGAAACATTATTTATTTACGAATACACTGTAGTTATCTCATGCATTGAAAACGTTATTTGTAGTTTTTCTTTGTTTCCTTTGCAACTTTGTAAAGAATGCATCCTTACCTTCACACAAGTTATGTTCAAAATCAAGCGTATTGTGCAGATTATAATAAAAAATATGCCAGCATACTCCTTTATAAGCAAGTTGTTGCAGTATGCCAGTAAATATTATTTGCTCAAATTAAATAAATGTGACATCATCTAAAGTTCTCATGAGATATATATATATCTGTCACATATGATAGCAACATGAACAAATGTTATTTGTTTAGTATGAGCAAAAATAATGATAGTACAATAAAGTTGTCTTTCACAATTTATCGTCTAACCATATTTTTTTGGTAAAAATTATAATAGTTTTGTGTGGTGTTGTAATGAACAGTAGGACGGCCACATCAACAATGCCCTCACAAAGAATCAGGGTCAATTCTTCTGTACCCAACTCCGGTGTTCCCTTGTACCCAACAAATCACCACCACACATCAACCACACATATTATTAATAATCTAATGAACGGGACCTACAATCCACTCAAAACCATTAGATTTTGTGCAAATCGGTGGATAAGATTGATCCGGCACATGGGAACACCCAATTTGGGTATAGAAAAATTCATCCATATTGCAATTTACTTCTAGAACCTGGATGATGAATCCAACCTAGATGATCTCTCCACTCATGCTTTTATTGTAGTCATTTGTAGAGTGCTTTTAGGATTTTTTTTCGATTCGGCCACCGTTTATGAACTCATAACACTTTTAGCCTAGTTTCAAAACTAATTACGGCCGTAGCCTGGTTTATGTCACATCAGCTCAAAACTGTTATTAACATAAGCGGCATTTGAGATGACGCTAACCGCGACATCCTAAATGACGCTCAGACGTGAGTTATATGCGTCATCTCAAATAACGCTCCACGCGTCATCTCAAATGCCGCTGGTGTTAATAACGATTCTGAGCTGATGTGACATAAACCAGGCTACGGCCGTAATAAGTTTTGAAACTAGGCTAAAAGTGTTATAAGTTCATAAAAGGTAGCCGAATTGAAAAAAATCCATACTTTTATTTTCCAGTATGTCATCTAATCTATGGTTTATAATACATACATTTGATTTTTTCACACAGGTACTAACTTCTTAACAATTTGATTGTATATATGTATTCCGTTTATGTATGTCTATCTCTAGATAATTTGATTTTTCTTTCAAAATGTCCTCAACGTCTACGAATCTATAATATTTTTTGATACATAGAAAAGGATAACCCCCAACTTATATCTTCATATTGGAATAGTGTTATTGTTGTTTGCTAGAAATTAGAAATAAATTTCAATTTTATTACCGTTTGCATATTATATTATTACTCTGTCATTTATGCAATACTGCTGTACAATTTCTTTCTATTTTTAGTGATGCAAGCTTTAAAATGATGGTGAAACTTGATATTAGTTTTGGTTACTTATTTCTTTATATGATGTTTGATACATAGTTTAAACAATATTTATTTTCAATTCCTTTTTCAGTAATGCAAGCTTTAAAATAATTATTATCAACAATGAAATAAACCTTAATCTTATTGGTTGTTTTATATTTTAAACTTCGTTTTTATTCATGTCATTCATAAGTCAATTTACTGTTTAATATTTTTATTTCTTTCTCCTGAGTGACAATTTTTATTATTGTTCCTACGGTCTAGAGTTTGCGTTCCTAATTTTGTGTTCTAATAGCTGCTTATATATATATATATATATATATATATATATATATATATAATACTCAGTGTGCCTCTTCTTTTTCTTTGGTAAATATACAAAGGCAATTAATGCTTCATTTATCACTGCTAGTATATGCACCATGCTTCCAAAGTTCGGATAGCGTCTAGTAGTTTTATTATTAATCCTACGGTCTAGAGTTTGTGTCCCTAATTTTTTATCCCAATAGATACTTCCATATATATATGACACTCATTGTGAGTCTTCTTTTCTTTGGTAAAATATACGAAGGCAATTAATGCTTTATTTATCACTACTAGTATATGCACCATGCTTCCAAAGTTTGGATAACGTCTAATAGTTTTCATATCAATCCTACGGTGTAGAGTTTATGTCCCTAATTTTGTGTCCCAATAGCCGCTTCCATATGTATGTATGTATGTATGTATGTATATAACACTCATTGTGACTCTTCCTTTTCTTTGGTAAAATATACGAAGGCAATTAATGCTTTATTTATCACTACTAGTATATGCACCATGCTTTCAAAGTTTTGATAGTGTCTAGTGGTTTTATTATTAATTCTACGGTCCAGAGTTTGTCCCTAATTTTGTGTCCAATAGCCAATATATATATGACACTCATTGTGTTTTTTTGGTAAAATATATGTAACGACCCGGATTTTGACGATCTTGGTTATCCGATATACAACACATATCGAACATCCAAGGATTGAAAATAATCGAATAGTTAAAGAAAGAAATTAGAGGGTGAGGAAAGATAAGATAGAAACTTAGAATAGAAGAAGAAGAAGAACACAACATCAGAGTAACACGAATCTCACAGCGGAACGAATAACATATAATATATGTAACATAACTTTGAAATATACATCTGTACTTGAATATACATCATTTTCAAAGTACAACACTTACAACACAGCGGAAATAACTATAGCTATATGATCCTGAAGCCTCCTGCTCCAGCTCTTCAAGTATCTTTAAATTCCTGACTACTTGACTGCCCGTACAAATTTGGGCACCCAAGAGTTTAGGGAAAACAAAACAAAATAAACTCCGGGTCAGTCATGGGACTGGTATGAGTAAAACAGTTTAAAATAGTTCAAGCAGGTAAATGATATCTCATAAGACCACGCCATATAACGGAACGGGTTTTTCCCTTATGAGAATCCAAATTATCTTTATATCAAAAACCTTTTGATATTATAATAATGTATATCAACCACAATTTAATAATCATCTAGCAGAAACACTTTCATCTCACGTTCTACATATATAGTATACAATCAAAACCGCAAGCACGTATTGGGTAATGGATTTCCAACTGTTACAAGGTATGGAACCACCTTTTGCTAGTGTATCTCAAGAAAGTAATACACTGGGTTCAACAAGAACATCTTGCAACCCGGCCACACATGACCAACCACTCATTTCGCTTGAGTGTATCGAATGTATATCACCAACGGTTGGGATCAGCAACCGTTTCCCGAATGGGACTGCATCAACAATAGATTTTTAGAAGTAAATGAAACTCTAGATCAGGTGATTATACACCCTACTTCGGAGCGACCGACTTAGCCATGTTGCCTGCCTGATTTCTGTCATTTACCGGTTGTGAGGCTAGAAGCTACGCTTTATCATCACACCAGATTCACTTCGAATGCCACATCGTCAAATCCATCAAATCACCGATTGACGTCCTCAACCATACATTATGTATTAGCTAAAAGAAGTTTCCTTCTCCGCTTCCACTCTTGGTATGTTTGGAGAAATCAATATACGTGATCATCTAGAAATACTCTGTCAGACATCCGTTCATAAAGTCATCCAGGAACAGGATGAACCGAAGGCACTATTCAGTACATTCTTTTTAGGCACTGTTATCTAAGACTTATACAATAGCCCTTGCACTTTACCTCGTCTTCAATTATCTTTGGCATATATGATTCACAACGCTTATGCCAATACAGAGTGGTTCTTTGGATAATAATCCAACTGGTCTCTCCATATTAACAACGTTAAAATGGTCAAAACTTCGATAGTCTGTGATTTAACCATCAATGAAAACAGGTGTGCAAACAACGATATCATTTCCAAAGGGAAATTATGTCGATCAAACATCATTTAACATTTATCTCTTTAGTTCATTTTTCATCTTCTGTTTCCCTATATTCAACATTTCTTATTTTCTAAATTTAGAAAATATATGTTATTACTATTGGAAAACATTTCCATTTCTTGTTTTCTATATCAGAAAACATTTCTGGTTCTTATTTGGAAAACATTTCCAAAACTTATTCATTGGACTTAGACAGATGTTTGACAAACCATCGCGATGCCAACTCAAACCATTACGCTTATTTACTAAATTCCTTTAACCAACCTTCACTATCGAACCTTAACCATTCCTTATTTAAAAATGGAGTCAATCAAGTTGGGGTATAATTACCTCTTAGACCCTAACTGAACAACGTTTCTAACCTTGAAATAGACAAAGTTCACCTTTTAAATTCTTTAACAAACTACCTTACGTAACTCTCTTTCGAATCATCTTTATTCGATAGTTCTTTCCTTCGAATAAAGTATATTCGATAACTCTATTCAATTTACTCTATTCACTTAACTCTTTTGATTTAACTCTAACTCTATTCACTTAACTCCTATCGAATAAACTATATTTGATAACTCCTATTTAATTTACTCTATTCACTTAACTCTTTTGATTTAACTCTAACTCTATTCACTTAACTCCTATCGAATAAATTATATTTGATAACTCCTTTAATTCTATTTGAATAAACTATATATTCGATTAACTCCTTTCGATTAACTAAATTTGATTAACTCCCTTCGAATATCTCTGATCCGATTAACTCCCTTCAAATATCTCTGATTCGATTAACTCCTTTCGATTAAACTAACATCGATTAACTCCTTTCGATTAACCCTTTTTGAATTAACTCTAACTGGTTTAACTCTACGGTTTAACTCTAACTGGTTTAACTCTACGGTTTAACTCTAACTGGTTTAACTCTACAGTTTAACTCTAACTGGTTTAACTATACAGTTTAACTCTATGGTTTAACTCTAACTGGTTTAACTATACCGTTTAACTTTAACTGGTTTAAGTATACGGATTAACTCTAACTGGTTTAACTATACAGTTTAACCTAACTGGTTAACCCTAACTGATTAACTCTTTGTCCTTATTCAGTTTCAAACATTGATGTTGAAATCGATTTTTACTTCTTTATATAAGTCCTGACTTATATATACATATATACCTATTTATCCAAAGATAAATATTTCCTTTATAATCTATTTGCTTCCGAAACAAATATTTCCTTTTTAAATTCTATTTGCAAATGGTTTGCAAATATCCTTTTTACTTTCTATTTATTTTCTAAATAAATAACTCATTTATAACATTCTATTTATTTCCTATAAATAGATATTTCCATTTACTCTATTTGTGATGTTTTTACAAATATTTCCTTTCCAATCCCATTTGTAAATGTTTTATAAATGTTTCCCTTTTCATTTCTATTTGTAATTGTTTTACAAATATTTTCTCTTTTTATTCTATTTGTAAATAGTTTACAAATATTTCTCTTTACAATCCTATTTGTAAATGGTTTACAAATATCTCCTTTTCAATTCTATTTAATTAACAAATAAATATTCTCCTTATAATATCGTATTTATTTTCTAAATAAATATCCCTCTTTATAAAATCCTTTGATTTTATAAATAATTCCCTTCTTATAAAATCTCTTGATTTTATAAATGTTCTATTTTCAATAAACACTTTGAAAATTCCCTTTTTACTTTCCAGTATTCCTTATGGTATTTAACGTACTATATAACAATGATCGGTATCATTCAAACATAAAAAATCATCAACAGATTTCATATCACATCATATAACACAATATATGAAACCAAACAGTATTTTATATATTGAGGAACCCAGTAGGGTTCCTCCAACCTGTTTCCCTGCATCACAGATGTTACACAATAAAATCAACATCACTTTCTGTTTCATATGATATATTCTGTTAAACAGAATCAATATAGAAATTCAACTAACTGACTAGCAGTTCAATCAAACAGTCAACACACAGTCAATCAGCCAATATTTAACAGTTCAAAAAATACAACATGAAATTATAAATTGTTCATAGTTAGTGAGATTTACTCACATTGGTCGATCATCGTTGATAACGATAACCATCTCTCGATTTGATTCAGACGGACAATTATTTTACAATAAATTGTAACGAGCTCCGATGGACTTCCAGCCAGTGTCATCGTGTAGTGTCCGTCCATATGATCATGCCAGATCTTGCCGTTCGCAAAACTGATTATGTATGTACAAGTTATATCATAACTAAGTTTATATGGTATTTAAATTAAACTTTAAATTAATTAAATTCCTTTGAAAAGGTTTGGGCCTCACCAACGAAATAGCCCATTCTCACATATACCAGCCCGCTCCACCATTATAACCCGCACCCGCATAAATCCTTCTTCCCCTAATTTCATTTACAGAACGATGCTCCTCCTTACAACCCAATTCAAACCCACGTTGACCTTCTTTTTGACCGACCACTGCTCCCACTCCGGCCATCCATCTCGGCCGCAACCACCTTCATTCCGTTCACCATCAGAAACAACATCTCACCATGGTCATCTCATTCAGCTCGCACCCTCACTGTCGAAGGAGACCTCGACCAACTGCCAGTGACCAGCGTCACTTCTGATAACCGAAACCCACCAATTTCCGCTTGCGAGTGCCTCTTCACCTTACAAACTCAAATCCGACACTCGATATCCACCTAGATGCTCCAATTTCCATCAATGACTAACCCTAACCTCGTTGCGTGTCTTCCGACTTCCAGAAGTCGGCGTCGAACTTGGTAAATAATACACCAATGTAAAGCTCTTCCTTTGCTGAGCTCATCGATATGTATCTTGGAATTTAGAGAGTTGGATTTGAATTCTTGTGGATTTCTAAAGTTGGATTTCCACGTTTTTTTTCTTGTTTCTGTTGGCGGCTCATTTTCTTTGACTAATGAAGAGGATCGAATTAGGTTTAGAGAATGGTGTTGGTATTTATAAGGAGTTTAGATATTTTTACATTGATGATTGCATTGATTTATAACCACCCATTTACTCCGGTCGTCTTTTAAAAATTCCTACGATCGTCCATGATTCCCAAAAATCATGAAAATTGACATGCAGCTAGAGTTCGACGTTACGGTCCCAACGAAACTGGTTTCGTCGAATTCCGACTTCGTTTGCTCACACAACGTATTTTTAACCGTCGAAATACTGACTGTTTTTCACTCTAAAAATCCGTACGGCTATACACTGACTCTAAAAATCACGAAACTGGAAATCTAACAACTATTTGATATTGCGGAACCAACAAAATTAGTTTCGTCGAATTCTGGCTCCGTTTGCAAAACCGGCTATTTTTGAAGCTCTGAATGACCCATTTAAATATATAAATATATTTAAATAAAATAAAATTGAATATAAATAAATTTATACTGTCGTCTATATTCACAGTGGAATACCATACAACTCAGAAAAATCCTATATGGGTTTCTAACTCGAAATTTCAATCTGGGTCAACTCGATATTCGATTTATATTGAAATTCCTTTTTAAAATATAAATAATTCCTTTATAAATTATAAGGAATTCCACAGTGACTTTTCTAAAATTTGATTTGGACATAAATCAAAATCTGCACAACGAAATCCAGATTTTTCTCTTCCACTAGAAAGATATACTCCACCAGCTCCACACGTTTCTTATTTCACAGAAATCCGGCTTAAAACGAATCCTGTACATTCAGTTGAAGTTCAAATCGCCAAATAACGAACTGCCGTGCCATTTCAAGCTCGATTTTAATTATTATATAATTATACGTTCAAATTGTCGTTCAAATAATATATTTGTTATTCTAATTCAATTATAAACTGAATTAAATATCACAGATGATCCAGTTCACATCATATCGCCATTTCAGCCAATTCTGATTATTTCAGAATTAAATATATTATTTAATTTATTATTTAAATTAAATATTCACCATTAATTAAACCACCATTTAATTCACTATATCACTTTTTATATAATTAAATAAATTAATTATAATACCTCTGCCAATGCGGGTCATTACAATCTTCCCCACTTAAAATAATTTCGTCCTCGAAATTGCTAAGGTAGAGAACGACCCTATCGACTGGTTAGAACATATTTGTTCACTTCTTAATTTCAGTTTCAATTGAACCAATTTAATTTCAATTAAATTCTTAATTAATTCTTATAAACGAAAATTTTCAAAAATCCTGAAAATTTTCTAACGCCTTAACTTTTCGGAAAATTTCGCCAGCACCTCCTTTGTACTGGTCAATCGGTCAAACCCCAACTCGCCTCTCTGGGCCATCTCCAACCCAAAAGAAAATCAAACAGCCAAGCGGCTTGCCAATTCGGCTCATAAATCTTATATCCAATTGTACCTTTTGTCGGCATATCATTATAACCTTTCCACCTGTTATCAATTCAGCAGATACAAGGGTCATCCCAATCAAATTCCAATCTGCTTTTATCCACAACACAACCATTCGCTTATATCCGAACCAAATATCATTTCAACTCGAGTTTCTTCTTGATTCCCAACTCTTAACTTGATTATCACATTACACTTCAAATTTGAATCTCACAATTCAATTTGTCTTGATATTATTCTAATTCAATCTCAGTTACCAGTTTACTGGCTTTACTTTAATTCAATTTTGCTTTCAAAAATTTCTGTTAAATTTGTTTTTAATTCAAACAGTCTTTCCCTGGGAGTTTTTAAACAGTTTACTCTTTTCAAAAATTAAATTTTCCTTTTGAACCTGTCACTGAGCCCTTAATTAATATTCCATTAGTTAAATCACTTCTCTATTTCTTTATCAATATTTGTTAACCAAATATTTTCAATAACCATATTGGCCTTTTATGTTATTGGGAAAACATTTCCGAATATCACCTTCCTTTATTTTCTAAACTTTAGAAAATATATGCTATTTATAATTAGAAAATATTCCAATTACTTATCTCTTTTCCGATCAAGTTTATTTCTATACTTAGGAAATATTCTTTATTATATTTCCAAGCTTACACTTATTTGGGTTAAAACGGATGTTGTGTAAAACATTGTTACGACAACCCAAATACTACATTCAACTAACTCTTATTCAACATTGATCTTCGAGCCTGAAATCTTACTATTTATTTGTTAGTAATGAAATCAATCAAGTTGGGGGTATAACTACCTCTCAAACCTTGACTGAATAACATTTATAACGTCAAAACAGATATGACTACTTACTCGAATAATCAATACCATACAACTACTTATTCACTTTTAAGCACGTATACGCTTCCTCTTTCTATTCTTACTAGATTTTATTCTTAGTCTTCCTTTTTGATTTTACTATTCTATTTCTAAGTTCGTTTCCTTATCGACTTCTATATATATATATATATATCGATACGTTGATTTCTAAGTATCAAATTATCTTAAAAATATTCTAACTCCTTAAATTCCCGAAAAAAATCTCTATAACATCCTTTGTACTAGGAGCATCAGGATATTTCAAATAGCCTCCCATGGCCCTCACCAATCGAAAAGAAAAAGAAAAAGCCAAGCGGCTAGCCGATACAGCGCATAAAATCTCATATATGAATTAAATACATACCTTTTCGTCGAGCATTCTATTTATATACCTTCATACCTTATCCATACCTATCTCATGTATATTTATACCTGCCCAATCTATTTTAACTATACCTGATCGTTTTAACTCAATTCATTAATTAATTTGTTAATTAACTCTTTAGTCTATTTCACTTTTATATTTGAACATGACATGTTCAAATATATTTTAACTTGCTTATTAACTAATTTGAATCCAAATTTCAAATTTAAGTTCTATATTCGATTTCGAATATCCATTTACAAATCCAATTCAGCTTTCAAAGTTTAACTTCAAATTAAAAACTTGATTAACTAATTCCACTTCGACTTAGTTAATTCTATTCAATTTCTATTCAAATTTTATGTCACTTCTATTATTCAAATATATATATCAAATTCTATATTATAAATCCCATTTGAAATTCAACACAACTTGTCTTTCCCAAAACAAATTCAAAACAGTATCTCTGGTAGTAATTCGTCACTTACAACTCGAAAATGAATACTGATGATGCAGCTGTCATCATCAGAATCTATTTTCCAGCGATCGAAGTGAGTTCAATACTATAAAACCATTTCTAAACATTTCCACTTTGAAACTCATTTCAAAATAAAATTCACACTGCTTGTAAAACAATTTAAAATCTCCCACGATCTTAAATTTTCCTTATTTTTAATCCAAATCCATTTACAAACACTTATCCAATTTTCTAGAATTTTAATTCAATTTCTGGTTTAAATTTCAGATTTAACTCATCTGATTTCACGTATTTCACTTATATGAATTACGATTGGTTATTTACATAACCATTTAATTTATAATCTTACCCGATTATAATAACAACCAATATATCCATTATATTATAGTTTTGATATATATATCTTCTCTATATCAAGATATACATTGGGTAAACTTATTTTAATTGACCCTCCTTTCAAAACATACCGTGCCGACCTATCGTATTCGATTGTTTAGTAACTCCTACCGATATAGTGGATCAAACCGATCGACAGAACTCATAAACAACTCAACCAATGAATCTTCACAATATAAAACAATTTTTATATCAATAAAAAATACGTTCACTCGTATATATACACTCAACTCAATCTAGGGTATTACTAACCCTATCTCTACCGAGTCACGCCACAGAGCTAAGGTAATTCACTTAACTTAAGCTCTGATACCAACTGTAACGACCTGGATTTTGACGATCTTGGTTATCTGATATACAACACATATCGAACATCCAAGGATCGAAAATAACCGAATAGTTAATAAAAGAAATTAGAGGGTGAGGAAAGATAAGGTAGAAACTTAGAATAGAAGAAAAAGAATACAACATCAGAGTAACACGAATCTCACAGCGCAACGAATAACATATAATATATGTAACATAACTTTGAAATATACATCTGTACTTGAATATAAATCATTTTCAAAGTACAACACTTACAACACAGCGGACATAAGTATAGCTATATGACCCTGAAGCCTCCTGCTCCAGCTCATCAAGTATCTGTAAATTCCTGACTACTTGACTGTCCGTACAAATTTGGGCACCCAAGAGTTCAGGGAAAACAAAACAAAATAAACTCCGGGTCAGTCATGGGACCGGTATGAGTAAAACAGTTTAAAACAGTTCAAGCAGGTAAATGATATCTCATAAGACCATGTCGTATAACGGAACGGGTTTTTCCCTTATGAGAATCCAAATTATCTTTATATCAAAAACCTTTTGATATTATAATAATGTCTATCAACCACAATATAATAATCATCTAGCAGAAACGCTCTCATCTCAGGTTCTACATATATAGTATACAATCAAAACCGCAAGCACGTATTGGGTAATGGATTTCCAACTATGACAAGGTATGGAACCACCTTTCGCTAGTGTATCTCTAGAAAGGAATACACTGGATTCAACAAGAACATCTTGCAGCCCGGCCACACATGACCGACCACTCATTTTGCTTGAGTGTATCGAATGTATATCACCAACGGTTGGGATCAGCAACCGTTTCCCGAATGGGACCGCATCAACAATAGATTTTTAGAAGTAAATGAAGCTCTAGATCAGGTGATTATACACCCTACTTCGGAGCGACCGACTTAGCCATGCTGCCTGCCCGATTTCTGTCATTTACCGGTTGTGAGGCTAGAAGCTACGCTTTATCATCACACCAGATTCACTTCGAATGCCACATCGTCATATCCATCAAATCACCGATTGACGTCCTCAACCATACATTATGTGTTAGCTAAAAGAAGTTTCCTTCTCCGCTTCCACTCTTGGTACGGTTGGAGAAATCAATATACGTGATCGTCTGGAAATAATCTGTCAAACATCCGTCCATAAAGTCATCCAGGAACAGGATGAACCAAAGGCACTATTCAGTTAATTCTTTTAGGCACTGTTATCTAAGACTTATACTATAGCCCTTGCACTTTACTCCGTCTTCAATTATCTTTGGCATATATGATTCGCAATGCTTATGCCAATACAGAGTGGTTCTTTGGATAATAATCCAACCGGTCTCTCCATATTAACAACGTTAAAATGGTCAAAACTTTGATAGTCTGTGATTTAACCATCAAGGAAAACAGGTGTGCAAGCAACGATATCATTTCCAAAGGGAAATTATATCGATAAAACATCATTTAACATTTATCTCCTTAGTTCATTTTTCATCTCCTGTTTCCCTATATTCAACATTTCTTATTTTCTAAATTTAGAAAATATATGTTATTACTATTGGAAAACATTTCCATTTCTTGTTTTCTATATTAGAAAACATTTCTGGTTCTTATTTGGAAAACATTTCCAAAACTACTTCATTGAACTTAGACAGATGTTTAACAAACCATCGTGATGCCAACTCAAACCATTACGCTTATTTACTAAATTCCTTTAACCAACCTTCACTATCGAACCTTAACCATTCCTTAATTAAAAATGGAGTCAATTAAGTTGGGGTATAATTACCTCTCAGACCTTAACTGAACAACGTTTCTAACCTTGAAATAGACAAAGTTCACCTTTCAAATTCTTTAACAAACAACCTTGCGTAACTCTCTTTCAAATCATCTCTATTCGATAATTCTTTCCTTCGAATAAAGTATATTCGATAACTCCTTTTAATTTACTCTATTCACTTAACTCTTTTGATTTAACTCTAACTCTATTCACTTAACTCCTATCGAATAAACTATATTTGATAACTCCTATTTAATTTACTCTATTCACTTAACTCTTTTGATTTAACTCTAACTCTATTCACTTAACTCCTATCGAATAAACTATATTCGATAACTCCTTTAATTCTATTTGAATAAACTGTATATTCGATTAACTCCTTTCGATTAACTAAATTTGATTAACTCCCTTCGAATATCTCTGATCCGATTAACTCCCTTCGAATATCTCTGATTCGATTAACTCCTTTCGATTAAGCTAACATCGATTAATTCCTTTCGATTACCCCTTTTTGAATTAACTCTAACTGGTTTAACTCAACGGTTTAACTCTATCTGGTTTAACTCTACGGTTTAACTCTAACTGGTTTAACTATACGGTTTAACCTAACTGGTTAACCCTAACTGATTAACTCTTTGTCCTTATTCAGTTTCAAACATCGATGTTGAAATCGATTTTTACTTCTTTATATTAGTCCTGACTTATATATACATATATATCTATTTATCCAAAGATAAATATTTCCTTTATAATCTATTTGCTTCCTAAACAAATATTTCCTTTTTAAATTCTATTTGCAAATGGTTTGCAAATATCCCTTTTTCTTTCTATTTATTTTCTAAATAAATAACTCATTTATAACATTCTATTTATTTCCCATAAATAGATATTTCCATTTACTCTATTTGTGATGTTTTTACAAATATTTCCTTTCCAATCCCATTTGTAAATGTTTTACAAATGTTTCCCTTTTCATTTCTATTTGTAATTGTTTTACAAATATTTTCTCTTTTTATTCTATTTGTAAATAGTTTACAAATATTTCTCTTTAAAATCCTATTTGTAAATGGTTTACAAATATCTCCTTTTCAATTCTATTTATTTAGCAAATAAATATTCTCCTTATAATATTGTATTTATTTTCTAAATAAATATCCCTCTTTATAAAATCCTTTGATTTTATAAATAATTCCCTTCTTATAAAATCTCTTGATTTTATAAATGTTCTATTTTCAATAAACACTTTGAAAATTCTCTTTTTACTTTCCAGTATTCCTTATGTTATTTAACGTACCATATAATAATGATCGGTATCATTCAAACATATAAAATCATCAACAGATTTCATATCACATCATATAACACAGTATATGAAACCAAACAGTATTTTATATATTGAGGAACCCAGTTGGGTTCCTCCAACCTGTTTCCCTGCATCACAGATGTTACACAATAAAATCAACATCACTTTCTGTTTCATATGATATATTCTGTTAAACAGAATCAATATAGAAATTCAACTAACTGACTAGGAGTTCAATCAAACAGTCAACACACAGTCAATCAGCCAATATTTAACAGTTCTAAAAATACAACATGAAATTATAAACTGTTCAGAGTTAGTGAGATTTACTCGCATTGGATGATCATCGTTGATAACGATAACCATCTCTCGATTTGATTCAGACGGACAATTTATTTTACAATAAATTGTAACGAGCTCCGATGGACTTCCAATCAGTGTCATCGTGTATTGTCCGTCCATACGATCCTGTCGGATCTTGCCTTTCGCAAAACTGGTTATGTATGTACAAGTTATAGCATAACTAACTTTATATGGTATTTAAATTAAACTTTGAATTAATTAAATTCCTTTGAAAAGGTTTGGGCCTTACCAACGAAATAGCCCATTCTCACATATACCAGCCCGCTCCACCATTATAACCTGCACTCGCATAAATCCTTCTTCCCCTAATTTCATTTATAGAACGATGCTCCTCCTTACAACCCAATTCAAACCCACGTTGACCTTCCTTTTGACCGACCACTGCTCCCACTCCGGCCATCCATCTCGGCCGCAATCACCTCCATTTCGTTCACCATCAGAAACCGCATCTCACCATGGTCATCTCGTTCAGCTCGTACCCTCACTGTCGAAGGCAACCTCGACCAACTGCCAGTGACCAGCGTCACTTCTGATAACCGAAACCCACCAATTTCCGCCTGCGAGTGCCTCTTCACCTTACAAACTCAAATCCGACACTCGATTTCCACCTAGATGCTCCAATTTCCATCAATGAGTAACCCTAACCTCGCTGCGTGTCTTCCGACTTCCAGAAGTCGGCGTAGAACTTGGCAAATAATACACCAATGTAAAGCTCTTCCTTTGCTGAGCTCATCGATATGTATCTTGGAATTTAGAGAGTTTGATTTGAATTCTTGTGGATTTCTAAAGTTGGATTTCCACGTTTTTTTTTCTTGTTTCTGCTGGCGGCTCATTTTCTTTGACTAACGAAGAGGATAAAATTAGGTTTAGAGAAGGGTGCCGGTATTTATAAGGGGTTTAGATATTTTTACATTGATGATTGCATTGATTTATAACCACCCATTTACTTCGGTCGTCTTTTAAAAATTCCTATGATCACCCATGATACCCAAAAATCATGAAAATTGACATACAGCTAGAGTTCGACATTACGGTCCCAACGAAACTGGTTTCGTCGAATTCCGAGTTCGTATGCTCACACAACGTATTTTTAACCGTTGAAATACTGATTGTTTTACACTCTAAAAATCCGTACGGCCATACACTGACTCTAAAAATCACGAAACTGGAAATCTAACAACTATTTGATATTGCGGAACCAACAAAATTAGTTTCGTCGAATTCCAACTCCGTTTGCAAAACCAGCTATTTTTAAAGCTCTGAATGACCCATTTAAATATATAAATATATTTAAATTAAATTAAATATAAATAAATTTATATTGTCGTCTATATTCACAGTGGAATACCATACAGCTTAGAAAAATCCTATATGGGTTTCTAACTCGAAATTTCAATCTGGGTCAACTCGATATTCGATTTATATTGAAATTCCTTTTTAAAATATAAATAATTCCTTTATAAATTATAAAGGAATTCCACAACGACTTTTCTAAAATTTGATTTGAACATAAATCAAAATCTACACGACGAAATCCAGATTTTTCTCTTCCACTAGAAAGATATACTCCACCAGCTCCACACGTTTCTTGTTTCACAGAAATCCGGCTTAAAACGAATCATGTACATTCAGTTGAAGTTCAAATCGCCAAATAACGAACTGCTGCACCATTTCAAGCTCGATTTTAATTATTATATAATTATACGTTCAAACTGTCATTCGAATAATATATTCGTTATTCTAATTCAATTCTAAATTGAATTAAATATCACAGATGATCCAGTTCACATCATATCGCCATTTCAACCAATTCTGATTATTTCAGAATTAAATATATTATTTAATTTATTATATAAATTAAATATTCACCATTATTTAATTAAACCACCATTGAATTCATTATATCACTATTTATATAATTAAATAAATTAATTATAATACCTCTGCCAATGCGGGTCATTACAATATACGAAGGCAATTAATGCTTTAATTATAACTGTTAGTATATGCACCATGCTTCCAAAGTTTGGATAGCGTTTAGCAGTTTTATTATTAATTGATGACTGCAGTATGTGAATGTTGCAACTACTGCACGTATCTTTAGTTAACTTAACAGTATTTTTTAAATATCGTAAAACATATTTGCTTACTGAAAAACATCTTGGCCAGATAAAGAACTATATCCTTTTCTACGTTCAATGGAAGTAATAAAGTCAAAATTTTCATGTGCTATACATAATTAAAACACAAATTGATTGTTAAGATCACCAAGTTGGATAATACTTTAAAAGCCGCCTATCAAACACATATTCTTTCTTATTTCATAGTGTGTAGTACTTTGAAATGGGTTAGCGTAAGGTTTAACTAAAATTGATACCTGTTTAATGTTGAAAATTATGTGGACATAAAATGCTTACATAGTGTATGGGGAAAATGAAGCATAGTTAAAGCATATCTTCATTTTATAGAATATGCCAAGAGAAGGGATCATAGGCATTTAGGTTAGGATCTTGATACTTTTTTTAACAATATAGGTATGCAGTGCCTTTTATTTTTGTAGTAATTTCATCAATTGCTGCTAGAAACCTTTTTTTTATTTTGGAAATGTATTTAATGACTAGGAAAACAGAATATAGACCTCTAGTGCTGATAAGATAGAATGAAAAAAAACTGATGTTGTGCTTACTTTTCCTCAACAGTATACTAAATTGACATGGTTTGTTATAGTCGCTCCATTTTTACATTTTTTGATGGCAATAATTGTTGTGGCAAGTGTTTCTCAAAAAGTTGTATTAGATTCTATACTACTGTTATTAATATCCCAAATTTTTTTATTAGATTAATTTCCATATTCATTTATAGTTACTAAAATATTTTTTGTATTTAATTTAAATTGACTTGATTTGTCGTACTCACTCCATTTTTGCATTTTTTTATTGGTTGTAATTATTATGGCTTGCATTTGTAAACATATTGATTTGGCTTTAATTCAAATTGAGTGGTCATCTTAAGACCCACAGCTCAACTACTTACAATTTATTTCAGATTAGTTTCCTTAACCATTTGAAAACTTAATGTTGGTAATTATATAATTTTTTCTATAGATTAGTCGATATAAGCTTCACTAATCAGTTAGTTGTCGATTTAGATTTATACTTCGTGTATTTTCTTGTTGGGCCAAAGATATGTGAATTAGAAAGCATGTGGGTAGAGGGAGGGAATCTTTATGTGCGTTGTGATAGAACTTGCTTCCTGCTAATCTAATATGACTAACAATAGCAATCTTAATTTAATGTTTTTTAAATGTACTACCGAATAAATTTATTATTTTTTCAATTTGAGAATATATTGATTGATATCTTACTCTTTATATATAGTCATTGGTTAATGTATATGTAACACAAACATTCCATAGTTTAGTTTATGTACTGAGTGATATTAAGTAACGCACAAACCCACTAAACATGTTGAACAATTATTGACTCATCATCATTCTTTTTTTTTAATTAAATATAAGTGGAAATTAGGTTAGAGGACTTATTTGTTAAGGGTAATAAGTTTTAAGGATTGCACTTTTGAAAAATTAGTTTTAACGATAATTCTCCACGAAAAAGATAAAAGCGGTTATCATTTTAATTTATACAGGAAAAAGATAAAAGCGGTTATCTTTGTTTCTGTATAACGTATAAAGATAATCGCTTTTATCTTTTTCGTGCAGAATTGTTCTTAAAACTAATTTTTCAGAAGTTCTAAATATAATCCAATAACACGTTCCTACTATCATGTCCACAGTTTAGTAAATGGAAAAATATGATGGGTAAGTGGAGTACTGCTGCGATTTTGGAAAGGACAATGCTAAATGGAGACTCATTAAATAATGTGAAGCGGTACAATTTATTGAGGAAATCAGGCAAAGTCATTTAATTTGTATGAAGGTTACTCAACATGCACATTTGTGACTATAGCGATTGGGAAAATGGCAAGCAGGTAGTTCTCTATTTTTTTAAATGATACAAAGAAAGGTTTGCAATAACAGATGGAGATTTTTAGTTTACCATTGTTGTATAGTATGCATTAAGAATATTTTAGTGCCCTACTGTTAGAAAGCGAATGTTAATTTTTTACTCAGCATGTATGATATTTACCTAAAATTAAATTATTTCACGTTTATTCTTCATTTTTGGAATATACAATTTCTGCATCTGTGCATTCAGAACTTTGTTTAACCGGCCTTGAGATAATTATATAAAGAATCCGTACACCTGTGATAAAATAATTCACCTATCAAAGTAATGTATCAAAAAAGGAATCTAATGGTCAATCAGTAGAAAATTTATGTGTACAACAAAATGAAAGCAAGAAACATGCAATTTTTTCCATGCGTTCTTCAGGATTTTCATGTGTACTTTATTAAATAATATCATTACTACAAGCCTCTACATGATCGACAAATACATTAAGGTAAGCGAAATTGGTAGATGCTACGGACTTGATTGGATTGAGATTTGGTATGGAAACCTGCTAAGTGAAAACTTCCAAATTCAAAGAAACCCTGAAACTAAAAATGGGCAATCCTGAGCCAAATCTATATTTTTTGAAAAACAAGGGTTTAAAAAAGAGAATAAAAAAGGATATGAGCAAAAACACAATGGAAGCTGTTCTAACGAATGGATTTGACTACGTTGCGTTGGTAACTCAAATTCTTCTATAACAAAAAATGATTAATCGGACGAGAATAAAGAAAGAGTCCCATTCTACATGTCAATACCGACAACAATGAAATTTATAGTAAGAGGAAAATCCGTCGACTATAGAAATCGTGAGGGTTCAAGTCCCTCTATCCCCAGTAAAAAGCCCGTTTTACTTATTTACTATAATTCTCTTTTTTTTATAAGTGGTTCAAGAAAATTCAATATCTTTCTTATTCATTTTACTCTTTCACAAATAGAGCTAAAGTGAATTATTCACAGCTTATCTCATTTTCCTTACATTAACAGAATAATCCACAGATAGAACATTTCTTGCTACGGTCAAATTTACCTATACACACGTCCATCGGAAGTGCCTCCGTACTGCTCTGCCAATAGTGCCAATACTTTGGCATGGTGAAGCTTTTTGGAGTTACTAAAAAACCCATTATCCTCTTTACAAAGTAATTCCATAGAAAAACGGATTGGAGGGCACTGCCATATCTTCAATACCATTTGTTGCCACCTTACTCCACATTTTAGCACACAATATCATGTTTTACATTCATTATTAGGGTTGAGCGTTCGGTCGGTTCGGTTGGTTTGGAGGTAAAAAAAACTCAAACCGAATTGAAATAAAAAATATTCCAAACCAAACTGAACCGAATTAATTTCGATTAATTCAGTCGGTAACCAATTTACCCAAACTTGAAGAATGTATTATTATTCAAAGGATGGATTCACTCAAAGTAAAACATAAATTCATGTTTGAAGAATTTTATACAGTAAATTTTATGTTCATGACAAGATTTGATCTATTTGCAACAATGCTTTTGTATTATATAACTAAACTATTTATTGAAAGTACTGCAATACCATAAAATTAAATAATAAACTAAAGGTCTGGTTAATTCGATTAAACCGATAATCTATTTTTTTATTTTACAAATCGAATTCAAACCGATTTAGTTTTAAACCGAATTGAATCGATCGAAATGGACCGGTTTGGTCGGTTAATTCAGTTTGAACCGAATATTGCTCAACCCTAATCATTATCCACCATTTTCTTCTTGCTTCACGACTAACTTCCTCTCCCCCCATTGCCTAAAAAAATCCTTTCATCCAAGTTTCTTATACGTACAACAAGTTTTTTCTTACAGTCTCTTTTTCTTGGAAATAGGTGGGATCTCTCTTTTCTCTTCCCTAAATCTATTTGCAGATAGAAGATAAAAATGGTTCTCTAACACCATATTTACGATTCAGATCTTAAGAAAGATTCCTATTTTGAAGAGTAGAAGACAACTAATCTACATCTACTGATATCAAGTAATTTTTGCATTTGATTTTCAAATGCATTTTTAGTTATTAATAAGAACCCATGTCTTCTTTTTATGTAATTATCGGTGACTTTATACTAACTTTTGCTACTAATATTAATTTTAGTATCTATTTTCATTACAGTTTCAGGTTCAAAGCTTTCAAAAAGTTAGAACTTAAAATTATCGAAATGAGTGAAGAGCCAATCTGTTTGGATAGGAGGACGACTTTTAAAATGACCGAAGAGGAAATTGTAGAGATGCAAGATCTGAGAGTCTCTATATAGAAGAAGCACGAGGGCGGTGAAACCTCCACATCAATTTGAACATTACTACTATGCTTAGCATTAGGTATATTCTAACTTATGTCATCTCTTAAATAAGTTATATTGAATAAATTACTGTTGGTTGCATTAAAATCCATTTGTTCAAAAATTCAAAAACCCATACATTTAAAACCATGCATATAGGAAATCAAAATATCTTCGAAATCAAATCTACATAGATGAGACTATTCATGTAGTGTTCTATATATACCTAAATTTAAGCACCACCATACTTCGAAAAGTCAAATGGGCTTATTATTGGGGTTTTGTGTGCAGCGGACATTTGACAAAACACCCAAAAAACAAAGCGAACATTTTATACCCAATCACTTGGAGTTGAATGTGATTGAAAAACAAGCAACAATACAAATAATATCGGAAATATGAACACACGATATTCCACCCAACCACCCTCTCTATTAATTCAGCAAAATACTATTTACAACTGATCTCAACTATCATTACAAACAAGCACAACTTGAACCAATAATGTAATTGAGAAATAGATAGTGAATATCTAATGGCTAAACAATTTAAGGAGAAAGACAATGAATAACAATGACACCAACCCTAATGATTCTATTTAGTAACTGCCAAGTTTTCCAAACTTAATAAAGATGTTAACTAGGCCTTTTATAAAATGAATTGCTTCATACCCAAGTTTTCTTGACACCCAAGTTATCTTCATATATGTCGAAAAATCTTTTGTATAAGCACCAAATAATCCTTGCCTTCACTTTCAAGTACCCCACAAATATATAACACATCTCTCCATAAAAAAGTGGATATAGATAATTTATTGTCCACAATTGTTATTTGTGTATGACAAATCTCAACACTACACCTTGATACCAAATCACAACATCTCCTCCACTCAACACCAACCAACTTTGCTCTCACTTGCAAACGCCTTTTCTCAATTAACATCTTTACAAACCTCTACCATTGCCCACTAATGGTGCACCACCCTCATCCGTGCACCACGCCAATAGCGATCTTCAAAAGCGTTTGTAATACCACAAAGACCTCCATCTCGTCTTTGTGGATTTTACAACTCGACATTCATCTTCCGCTTGACATTATCTCTTCATCTTCGGAATCCCTCGAGCATCATCAACATATAGACCCTTGCCGATACCATGATCCTCCACCTTAGAACCATCAGCAATGACTGCATTAACCTCACCACTTTGTTGCTGACTAGGTTCTTCATCCGTCACTCGCCTTCCACTGTCGACCACCAAACCTACCAAACTATATAGGTTTCCTCCTCCAAAACTCCTCTCATCATCACATGACCACCCTTCTTCACTCTCAAAACTCCACCTTGAGTCTCATAAGTGCAACCGCGACGATCTAACTGACCAAGAGATATTAGGTTATGCGAACAAGTGGGTATGTGCCTCAAACTGGCCACTTCTCCCACTATTCCATCATGCATCCGAAACCTTACAACTCCAACTCCACAAATTGGTAGCTCTATTTCATTGGTCGTACATCTTTATCATCCAACACTCTTCTCATATAAAGAAAAAAATTCACATCTCGATGTATGTGAAAACTGTCTCTTGAACCCATCTTCCAAGCCTCCACAACACTAAATAGGACATCCCATGAAGAATCGCTTTCGGTACCTTCAGCAAAGCCTGCCTGTGCTTCATCACTATTATTTTCACCTTGTGCCTTCTTCTTCTTCATATCTCTTATATACGGATAACAATCGTTGCGCTTGTGACCTTCCTTTCTGCAATGGAAACAACTGATTGCATCTTTACCTTTGGCTCCCCTTTTCTTCCCAACTGTATACTTCGAGTCCTTTGCTACCATCGCCTTAATTTAAACTGATTTCAATTCAGACCATTTTCTCCTTATCTCCTCATTCAAAAGGCTACTTCAAAACCGATTCTAAAGAGATAGTTTCATTAGCATTGGAATTACTCAATGAAACAACCAAAGTCTCCCAGTTTTTTTGAAAGACAATTCATCAACAAAAGATCCTGCAACTCATCATAAAAATTGATCTTCATGTTTTCCAATTGATTGACAACATCCTGAAACTCATTCAAATGCTTTGCAACTGACTTTTCCTCATATAACCACAGTTGTACCAGCTTTCGTACTAGAAAAGCCTTACTTATAGCAATCTTCGACTCATATAGCGATACTAGTTTGTCCCACAATGCCTTCGCAGATTCACAACAAACTACATGGTGGAAAATTGAATCCTCCAGGAGAATCAAAACAATCACCATTTTGTCCATTTTCTTCCACTTTCCCTCGTCCATATTTGAGGGCTTCTCCCCATCTCCATCAATGGGATCATGCAAATCATTAAGATATAAAACGTTCTCCATCTTCGGCTTCCATATACCCCAATTCTTCCCATTTAAAATAGCCATCATGGAAAATGTCATCAACTCCGACATCTACAATCTTCAATCGAACAAACACTCCAAGCTATGTGATGATCTGAGCTCCGATACCAACTGTTGGGGTATTGTGCGCAGCGAAAGTTTGACAAAACACCCGAAAAACAAAATGAACTTTTTTCACCCAATCACTTTGAGATGAATGTGATTGAAAAACAAACAACAACACAAACAATGTCGCAAATATGAACACATGATATTCCACCCAACCACCCTCTTTATTGATTCACTAAAATTTTGTTTACAGCCGATCTCAACTATCGTTACAAACAAGCACAATTTGAACTAATAACCTTATTGAGAAATAGGTAGAGAATATCTTATGGCTAAACAATTTGAGGAGAAAGACAATGAAGAACAATGACATCAGCCCTAATGATTCTATTTCATAACCATCAAATTTTCCAGACTTAATGAAGATGTTAAATAGGCCTTTTATAGAATGGATTGCTTCATACCCAAGTTTTATTGACTCCCAAGTTATCTATATATATGTCAAAAAATCTTTTGGATAAGCACCAAATAATCACTGTCTTCACTTTTAAATATCCCACAAATATAGCAACAAATCTCTCCACAGAAAATGGATATAATAATTTATTGCCTACAATTGTGATTTGTGTATCACAAATCTCAACACTTACAAGTAACATGTTTTGCAAGATACTATGTGCCTAAAGCCATGTGCATATCGAAAATTATCATACATTTATATATACAACTTTAATGTTCAAAGTATTCATTTACTTAATGTTCAAGCATGTGAAACTTCTTATTTTGGAAAACATATATTTCAAAGTTGAAAATACATATCAAAAATCAGTTATCTTCTGCAGAAGCCAGTATCTGTAAAAACGAAGAGTTTTACATGCTTAATTGTTACACTGGGTCTCTGTGCCAATTATTGTAACTCAGTACTCATGCAATTTACTATTAGTATTTGGTGATATACATTTTGGTTACTTTAGTTTTCTCCGTTAGCTAAGGTTATGACTATCATCCACTACACACACACACACACATTCTCTTTACTAAAAAAACGAAAAAAAATGATTACTTTAAATTTCATTAGATAAGTAAAAAAAAGACTAATATCTTAATGTATCATATTAGCAATATTTGAAGCAATTGCAAGAGAACTGAATATGTAACAGTAATCGAAAAGGAAAGCGGATTTGCAGTTAAGAGCTCACTGTTGAAATAAGTTAGGCATTTAACAAGTGAACTTTTACTCATTTCATATATGGATTATCTAGTATTTTGTATTACTGATCTAGGCTTTATATTCTTAACTATTAGCTACTTTAAGTACTTGATGACATGTTGTTTATAAAAGATTTTATCATGTGAGTAACATGATGCGTGTATGGTTATGGATGTGTGAAAGTATTAACAAAACCGAAAAATGAGTACCCAAATAATGTGTATCTCACATTTAGATTTATATGTTAACCATTCCCTGTTTATAACAATTGCTACTACTGCTCTTCCCTTATCAATCTTTTTCACTCTACTTACAGTCCCCTAATAATAAAGTTCAAAATGTACGACCACATCGACCCTCTACTCCTGCTCCTGCTTCTACTCTACGTTTTCAAACTATTTTATTACAATTTGTTTTCTATATTATTTTTTCTTCTGCAAAGGATAAAGGTTGCATGGAAAAATAATTGTGCTTTGTTGGCTGTACGACAACTTTTGTTTCAGCACAACAGTAAAAAATAGTAGTGTATATGTGACGGCCCGCCCCGCCCCGCACCAGCCGACATTTCCTCAAAACACGTTGTATAAATGCCCGAATAGCACAGAACGGTCGTCAAAAGAAAAGGGTTTGAAAAGATGAATCATCAAGAACCTGTAGTATATCTCACGTCGCATGAAATAAAATATAATAATAAAATAACTTGACATAAAACAGGCGAGACAGTGCATAAGCTGAAAACTAAACCATCATAGTAGCGGAATACAAAATACGGCTTATGATCCAAACCATTATTACAACTTCAAAATACTGTCTCTAAAGAAAAATAGAAAAGGTACACTACTAATGCCCAAAGTAGTGACCAGCAACAACACAGAGATACATGTATATAACACATGGAAGCCTCCTGCTCTTCTCCAGGCAGCTACTCGTGCATAACTACCTAACCTGTCTCTAGTCTGCTCGTTTAGGAGCACCCAAAGTAATCAGAAGATACATACGTCAGGCAAAAGTCTGGTATGAGCGATAGCAGCAAAATAAGACAATAACAGGTATAATTAATCATACTTGACCTGGTCCTGCAACCAAAGAGTTAGCATAACAAGATGTACAGTACTCTAAGGTAACACTAACATTGGTGTAAAATGGAAGTGGGTGTGTCATGGTGATAGCAAACATCAAAACATAGTAATCATCCTCACATCTCTCACTTAGTGCGTAAAGCATACGATATCCACCGCTTTAATCACCAGAACCATTGGAGCCATGACGGAGCCCATCTCCGTACAACTATCACTGCGACCACTTTTCCCTTTGGGAACCTGATGGAGTCAACTCTCCATACAACCTCTGATCCCACTGCACTGGTCCATAGTCAGTACCCCCTCTCTCAATAGTGTATCAAAGTTGTAGATATCGATAACCTATTTGCACACGTCCCGTAGCAAAGCCCAACTCATGAAGTTACCTTGTTGGTTCCCATCTGGATCCTTAGCTACAACTTCTCATTTGGACTTCCTTTGCATCTCAGGTTTTGGTCTTCTCCGATTCAGTTCGAATTCAGCTCCTCGGTTCGGTTCGGAGATCAAGCTTCCATTCGGTTCTGTTCGTCACATCCTGATCATCATGGTGCTCTGGTTTGGGTCGTGGTGTTTCATTTGTGACCAACTAGATGGGTCGTTATCCTCCATAGGGGTCGGGTTGTGCCCCTCCATAGGGGTCGGGTCGTGACCTTGCTTCCCACTCATGACCTTCCACCCGTGATCTCTAGTTCGTGACCTTTACACTCGTGACCTTCCACTCATGCAAGCCATCGACTCATGGTGGGGGGACCAGCTCATGAACTAGAAGCGGGTCGTGAAGGTGGAGTCCATTCGTGAAGGGGGTTCACGATTGGGGGGGTCTGACCAATTTCCTGCAACTTTTCCTGCGTGCTATTTACGCCGTACGACGAAGTTTTCTACCATTCTAACTTTCCTATGCAATCACAAATCATACCAAACAGTAATAGCAACATATAGAATCAACCATAAACATAAAAACAATGAATAATCGTGTAAATGTGGATCAAACATACCTAATACCCATGTTTTCCCCTTAATCCCCTTAAGCAAGTTTTAACTATAGGATTATTAAACTTAACCCAAACTAACCCAAATTTTCACTAGTGACATAAAATAATATTTCAGAATTTATGCATATTTTTCCTGATTTTTCTGATGCGTAATTTCGCTAATTATCACTAATCACCCCTAATTAGCCGTAATTAGTGAATAAACATGCTAATCACTCACCTTAGCCACAAATAAATCTCAGATCTGGAAAACATCTCTAATTTGGTTCGAATCCCAATGAAACACAGCAGGTCTACCTCCAATTTGTTGTTAATTTGCCTTGATTTGATGTTGATTAACTTAATATTGGATTAGAATGTGATTATGAGGTAGTTTAGAAGGTGGTAGCTGTTACTAGGTTTGAGGAAATGAAAGTGGCAGTTGAGAAATTGAAATGAGATGGTTTCCTAACTCATTTTGGCCTCCCCATAACCCTCATCCCGAAATGGGTTATGGGCCCATCCACTAATTACCCTATTAAGCCCGCTTAAGCACTTTTTTCACCTTCCAAACCTTGTTTTAGCCATATCTCCCAAACAGTAAGTTCGTTTGATTAATGTGACCACTCTATGGAATTGCAAACCATCATCCAAATCCAATGGAAGTGGTTTCAGGTCAATAGTCCTTACCAATCAAAAGTTATATGCGAAACAAGATTCACCAAGGGTAAAACGGTCATATGAATTTTGACAAAAATCGTGAATATGGGAAATGACCCCAATAGTCTTTCCCCAAAGTTACACGACCATACGACTTCATACGAAAATAAAATAAATATTCTATGATCCTCCGATATGTTGAATGTGGGTCGTTACACTCTTCCCCCTTAAGAAATTTCGCCCCCGAAATTCCTTAACTAAGAAAATATACAAGGTACCCCACATGCCTATCAGCCATTTCAAACAACCAAACATACATAATAACACACAAGCCTATCTTAGCATGCGGTTTACTAACGAGGAAATAACTATGCCATGATTAAAAATTTACCAAGCAAAGAGTTCTAGATACGACTTTCTTGTGTTCTCCTCTGTTTCCCAAGTACAGTCATTCTCATTATCACCTCACCAGACTTTAACTAGTTTCGCCGTCTTCCTTCGATGTTGCTTTGTATCGTATCCGACAATACGAATCAGTCTGTGGTTCCCAACCACCTCGGGTTCTATCTTAATATTATCCAACTGACCTGGTGAAATAGTTACATTAGGGTCGTGCACGAACTTTCTCAGTTGGGAAACATGAAACACATTGTGAACTCCCGCCATCTTGTCTGGCAACTCAACTTTATATGCCAAATTCCCAACTTGTTCGAGAACTGGAAATGGACCAACAAATCTTGGTGCTAACTTATGTAACGACCCAACTTTCGAACACATCGGAAGTCGTGCCATTATTAAGAAATAAAAATAGATAGAAGATAAAGACACAGAACATCAGAATCTCACAGCGGAATTTTTACAAAAAAGATAATATATTATAACATTACACAACAGTACAGGATACAACAGTACATCATATGACTAGTGTTACAACCCATTTCTAGTACATCAGTAATTATACATATCATTCACTGCTGACCGGCAAACTTATAATTATACAGTAGGTAAGTAGATAGGTAGGTAGGACAGCATACTGATAGTCTTCATTCAGCATTGTAAGTTCAACATCCTGATTCACTTGTCTATTCATAACAAGTGTTATGAATACCCAAGAGTTTAAGGGAAAACACAGAAAATAAACTCCGGGTCAGTCAGGGGACTGGTATGAGTAAACAATTAAAACAGTTTAGGAAAAACATCTCATAAGACCATGTCGTGAATACTGACCGGTTTTCCCTTATGAGATCAAAAACACTTTTGTATTCTTTGAACCAGACATTATCAAAATGTTTATTTGATTTTTCACAAATAAATTTAGAGTCTAGGAAAAATGCTTGCATCTCACATTTCCCAATATAGTATACAAACAAAACACGCTTGGCGCTTATGGAAATTGATTTTTCCAACTTGACAAGGTATGGGTCCACCTTCTCAGATGTATCTCTAGAGGCAAATACATCTGGGTTCAACAAGAACTTCTTGCAACCCGGCCCTCACATGACCGACCACTCATTTCGCTTGAGTGTATCGAATGTATATCACCGATGGTTGTGTACGGCAACCATCCCCGAATGGGCAGAATCGATAGATTTAGAAACAATAAGAATTTCTCTAGATAGGTGATATTACACCCTAATGGGAGCGACCCACATAGCCATGCTGCCTGCCCGATTTTTGTCATCCCCTGGGTGTGAGGCTTGAGGCTAGACTAATGTCATCATTTCTGGTTTATTTCTTTGAGTGCCACATCGTCCAGACTTCCCGATCACTAATTGACTTCCTCAAAAATAAATTACAGGTATACGGCGAGAGAAACGAATTCCTCTGCCACCATATAATTACGTTTGAAAAAATCAACGTACGTGACCAGTTGGAATTACTTTGTCGGACACTCGTCCATTACAAGTTGTTCTGGGTTTGAACAAACCGAAGACACTATATAAAAATATAGTCCTTGCATAACACCGTCTTCAACTTTATATTTCCTCTGACGCGTAGCGTACAACCGATTCAAAGTGGAAATGTTATCCGGTACTTTGAAATGATTACGACAATTTTATTTTAAAAATTTCAAATTTAAACAGATAGAAGTATATATTTATCGGTTCAGATCAGTACAATATGAATTATATTGCGATGACAAGAGTTTTGACTTACGGTTTTAGACTTACAGTTTTAGACTTGATAAAAGCTTAGCATTTACAAAACATCTCTATTCCATTTTCTCGATCTTCAAATATTTTGAAATTTATTAATTAAGACTAAAATTTTAGCTAACTTACTTCTGTATTACTTGACAAAATTTATCGATTCCTGATTCACTTGCCTTCCCCTCTTAAAATGTTCACCTTTAAAATTTAATTTGTTGCATTTATTATGTTATATTTTATTACTTAAACACTTAAGTGAAAACTAAAGAAAAATCCTATTTAAATCTTAGTTCCTTTATTACCCCTTTATAATTGTCAAATATCAAAAAGACTCGGTTTTTATTTAGGTTTAGAAATCTTTGCAAACAAGAGAGCCAGTTTCAAGTGGTTTCTTTGGCCTGACCAGCTGGTGTTCATACGAGCCAACCTTGATGCATATCCCCCAAGTGCCAATCCCTTTGCCATTTGAAAATCATGTGAAAACCACAGGATCCATCAGTAATTCACTTGGCTGATCACCTAGAAAAAAAAAAACAACGTCTTCTCCCTTATGCATCACCCAGCTGTGCACGTGCACACTTGGTTCCGACGCCTTCATCCAGCGGCGACCGGTCACGCAAGTCCATCCTTCCTCCCTGATCACGACGGCGAGCTCCACTGACTCCCCCTCGACGTCCATCTCGAAATCGCCGACTCACCCAAAATTTTACCAATGTCATCGTCGGGGAAAAACCACCACTGCTCCACCTCAGGCCGTCGAGCCACCACCGCCTCATCACACTACCTTCGCCAAGTCCAGGCGCCGCCATTCCCCCCTGACCGCACCCTTCACGTGGCTCCGATGAAGCACAGATCGACGCCAACAACCGAACCCAACGACAGTACCAAACCCAACCTTTTTGATGATTTCCCACAAACTGTTCATTAAAAAATTAAATCAATATTTTTCCCATGATCCTTGGCCTCTACCACAACTCTTGACCAAACGCCATCACCCACGTCCATCCACTTCGCCGGAATTTGGTCAAAGCCCAAATCTTGATCATTTTAAATTCCCTCTTGATTTACTACATTTAAAATCATGATTTTTGTTTTAAAAATCACCATTTGTTCACTTAATTCGGATTCTATAAACAAACTTTCAATTTATCATGTTTGAAAATCAAATGTTGATTCTTAGGACAGAGAGCAAATAAAACATACTGTTGTTTTTTCTTCAAGCATAACCGAGGTGTACTTTCCTTAGTTTACCCCACTTTGAACTAGAAATCGCACATGCAGATGGTGAATTTCAAGCTCAAACCTTCCCTCTTTGACTCCTTCCTTATGAACACTAATCCACCCCAAAATTTCAGACATGCATTCCTAGTACAGGACCTACTGTGTAAAAAGGTACCCAGCTCTCAGACTAAAGCAGTTAAATCAAAACTGCTTGGTGATGTTTACATACAGAGCCTTGGTACACTAATCCATAACCACCGATCATACATGCAACAAGAATTTAGCTAGATCCATCATACAAGATTTTCATGCATCCACACAGTACAAGGAACTGTAGTAGGAGAAGAACAGACCGAAAAAATGTTGTTTACTCACCTTCAAGCTCTCCGACTCTTCCTCTTCTCTGATGCAGTCTTAGGTTTTTTTTCTGAGAATTTTTGTGTGTAGAAAATGGCATGCAAGGGTGTTCTTATATAGTAGTATGATATAATATAAAAATGGGGTATTAAATGCCTGTTCATAAATGTAGAAACAAATAGTTTCTTTCCTCTCTGATTTTGACGGCCAACAAAATACTGTTGCTTTCCAACATCCCACACCTACCTAGGATTTTCATGCTTTAGCAGCCAATTCACATGAGATATTTTTGCGCAAAGCTTTCCTATTGGTGTACTAAGAAAAATTGAATTAAATGCTCTTTGTACCTTGTGTCTCTTTTCAAAAATTGTCACATGTTCTTAGCCAAAAATAGGAGTCCTGTATGTCTCAACCATGCTCAGTTTTCACGTGTATTTGCCCACATTTCTCTTATACAACATGTGCTGATTTTACATAAGTGTACTATATAGACACCTTGGCTTCCAAGGCAAATATTTCTGAAATTTCTGCACCATTATGTGCTCACGGCCAGGTCATTTTTGTGCATAGAAAACTTAAAACATTTCTTGAATCTTATCAAGGGTAGCAATGAAACCATGTTTGTTTATACATGTTTTGTGGCCTTCTAGTGCCGACATTTAAATTTTCTTTATCGATGAGATGCGATTTTTAGAACAAGGTAAAATGTTTAGATCATGTTTGGCCATGTTTACATATGTTTAAAACAAGAATTTGTTAAAACAATCGATTTAAAATCTTTTGAAAAATGACAATTGTTTTCGTCGAGTCATGTCCTTTGTTGAATGTCATCATAACTTGTTTCTTAACACAAATGAAAATTTTACTGTTTCATTATCAAATACCAAAGAAAAATAAACAAGTTCTAGTTTAACTACTTGGTCAAAATTTTTGTTTGTTCCCAAATACTTAAAATTAAACGAGTTCAAGATCGATGTGAAAACCGGGTTATTACATTCTACCCCCCTTATAAAAATTTCGTCCCGAAATTTGTAAACAGAAGATAAGTCCAAAAAATCATATATATTATACCAGGCATTTAACGGTTACAGCAAAATTTACGTACTACACTCGACTAGAATCGAGTTATAGACTACTACTATGTACATACCTGCCATATTACTACCACTATATACATATCTGCCATACTATTACTACTACTATATACAATGCCATTTGGTCTGTCCATCTACTCCGAACCACTACTGATTTCGATGACGTCTTCGTCATCAGAGATAACAATCATCTCGTCATCGTCCGAGATGGTCACTATATCTACATCATCCGAAATACATATCACATCCTCGCCGTCGGAGATGTAAACCACCTCCTCGCTATCTGATATCTCAATAACCTCCACCGGCTCATCTACCTCCTCAGGTACATCATCGTCAGAAATCTCAATCACCTCAACTGGCGAAGGTGGGTACAACATCATGTCCAGGTATGAATCCTCCAAAAGCGGCTCTAAGTGTCCTCCATTGGCCACAAACTGGGCCACCTGCTGCTCTAAATGATCCCATAAGACTGCCAACTGACCATCCATGGGTATAGGCTGAGGGTAAATCCCAGGTCCATACTGTACTGGCTGAAGCTGTGGAACATCCTCCTCGGGCTGAGGCTGTGCTAACTGGATATCCTCTAATGGTAAATCCTCCTCTGGCTGAGGCTGGGCAAGTGGGACATCCTCTACTGGGTCCTCCTCTACTGGGTCTTCCTCTACTGGGTCCTCCTCTACTGGGTCTTCCTCTACTGGGTCTTCCTCTACTGGGTCCTCCTCTACTGGGTCCTCCTCTACTGGGTCCTCTGACGGGTCATCCTCCGGATCGTCCTCTGTCGGATCATCCTCGTCCGGGTCCTCCTCCTCAGGCTCACTCTCAGGGTCATCCTCTACCGGCTCCTCCTCATCCTCCCTATCATCATCATCACTATCATCATCATCACCATCCCCGTCACCTGCTCCCTCACCTATGTAGTATCCTCCCTGATGGTCCTCTCCATCCTGGTCTGACTCCTGTAGTAAGTCTCTGCTGCTGTCCTCCTCATATGAAGGCTCTCTCTGGTAAATTCCTGACTCCTCAGAGTCGACATACCTTCTCTCGTCCTCCTGCTCCTGGGAACCTGTCATCTCATGGATCATAGTACCAGTATGCATCCTCAGTCTCTGGAGTGGCGCCATCCTCTTCCTTGCTGTTCTCTTAAATATCGGTGCCATCTGGAAAAAGAAACAAAGAACATATTTCAGTACAAATGATAGTAACTGAAAGAGTTCATAAGTCCTACGAATGCTGAATCCTTATATCATCCATAATCCATAGTGATAAAAACCCAATTTTCCCTTTCATACAAAAGATACATTCATACAATCCATCCAACACTATCATACATCACATAGGTCATACATCCAAACAACATACAACATCTAGTCTACAACAAAATCTGGATAGAATTTCCTGATTTGCTTCTCCGTCTCCCAAGTACAGTCATATGGGTTTTCACTCCACTGTATCTTGAGCAGTTTCACGACCTTACCCCGGAGTTGCTTCTCTTCCTTGTCTACTACATAGACCGGATATCTGACTACCGTCAAGTTTGGTTCAATATCCAAATCTTCTTGAACCGATGGTTCTAGAACCGAAGACGGATCGTGCACGCACTTCCGAAGATGAGATACATGGAAAACATTATGAATTCCAGCCATCCTTTCTGGTAATTCCACTTTATAAGCAAGAGATCCAACCTTCTCAAGGATACGGAAAGGTCCTACATATCATGGAGCTAACTTTCCTGTCTTACCAAATCTGATCGTCCCTTTGATCGGTGAAACTTTCACAAAGACCAAGTTTCCCACGGAAAAGTTTAGTTCCCTTCGCCTTTGATCCGCGTAGCTTTTCTGTCGGTCCTGGGCTTCCTTCATTCGTCTTTTAACCAATTCTACCTTCTCAGTTGCTTCTCGAATCAAATCTGGTCCGAGAACAAGCTTATTTCCCGACTCTACCCAACAAGTCGGTGACCTGCACGGTTTTCCATAGAGAGCCTCATATGGAGCCATGCCTATACTCACTTGATAGCTGTTATTGTAGGAGAACTCTACTAGATGTAGGTGATCCTCCCACGATCCTCCAAAGTCCAAAATACATGCCCTTAACAGATCTTCCAAAACCCTGTTTACTCTTTCTGTCTGGCCATCCGTTTGGGGATGATAAGCGGTACTCAAATTTAGCTTGGTCCCCAAAGTTGCTTGCAGTGCCTCCCAGAATTTGCTAGTAAAAATAGGATCCCTATCACTTAAAATACTTACTGGGACTCCATGTAATCGTACAATCTCTCTTATAAAGATCTCGGCCAACGAAGCTGCAGTTCGAGTTGATTTCACTGGAATGAAATGCGCACTTTTTGTCAGCCGATCGACTACTACCCATACCCCTTCATACCCCTTCCTGGTTCTAGGTAAACCATCAACAAAATCCATGGATATCATCTCCCACTTCCAGGTAGGAATCTCCAAAGGTTTTAGTAATCCTGTTGTCTTCTGGTTATCACCCTTTACTTGCTGGCAGCATAAACACTGACTCACATAGGCCAGAATATCCTTCTTCATCCCAGGCCACCAAAATACTCGTCTCATATCTCTATACATCTTGTGTATTCCCGGATGAATACTTAGCTTTGACTCGTGGCACTCTGTCAAAACCTCCTGCCTTAGACCATCAATATTCGGAACACAAAGTCTTCCATTGATTCTTAGAATACCTTGGCTATCTAATTCAAAATCTGTCTCTCCTCCTTTCATAACTCCTTGAATTAATTTCTCCAGATTCTCATCTCTTCGTTGGTTTGCCATTATCCTTTCCTGAAGTGTTGGAGTAGCTTCCAGGAGAGATAAAACCGCATTTCTACTGAGAGCATCTGCTACCACATTTCCCTTTCCCGGTGTATAGATAATGTCCAAATCATATGCCGCCAGGAATTCCAACCATCTCTGTTGTCTTAGGTTGAGATCCTTTTGAGAAAACAGGTATTTGAGTGGTTTGTGATCCGTGAAAAGCTCGAACTTCCTTCCTAACAGGTAATGCCTCCACATTTTTAATGCAAAAACAACTGCTAACAACTCAAGATCGTGTGTAGCATAATTCTTCTCATGAATCTTTAATTGTCTACTAGCATATGCAACCACACGTTTGTTCTGCATTAGTACTGCACCGAGTCCTACTCCACAAGCATCAGTATAAACCTCAAATTTACTTTTCCCATCGGGAACAGCAAGAACTGGTGCTTCTGTCAGCTTCTTCTTTAACTCCCTGAATGATTCTTCACACTTCGGAGTCCATATAAATTTCTCGCCTTTCTTGGTCAACTTAGTAAGATGAGAAGAAATTTTAGAATAATCTTGGATAAATCTTCTGTAATATCCTGCTAATCCTAAGAAACTACGGACCTCCGTTGGTGTTTTGGGCTGCCTCCATTGCTGCACTGCCTCCACCTTGATTGGGTCTACAGAAATACCATCTCCGTTAACGATGTGCCCCAAGAATCTCACTTCAGACTGCCAGAAATGACACTTAGTAAACTTCGCCTTTAAAACATTTGTTCTTAGAGTCTCCAATACTACCTTAAGATGATATCGATGTTCTTCTTCTGTCTTTGAAAAGATTAAGATATCGTCAATGAAAACCAGAACGAACTTGTTCAGAATCCTCCGAAAAACACGATTCATCAAGTCCACAAAATATGCAGGTGCGTTAGTTAAACCGAATGGCATGACTAGCCATTCATAAAAGAAATCCGGGCCTCTAAAAGCAGTTAAAGGAATACTATCTTCGGCGATCCTCAACTGATGGAATCCTGTAGCAAGATCCATTTGTGAAAACACCGTAGCTCGATTCAACTGATCAAAGAGATCATCAATTCGCGGTAAAGGATACTTATTTCTGATGGTTACTTTATTTAACTCCCTGTAGTCGACACACAGCCTTAGTGATCCATCAGACTTAGCCACAAACACTACTGCTGAACCCCAGCTTGAAAAACTTGGCCTGATCAATCCTTTGGCCAGTAAATCTTGAGTTTGCTTCTCGAGTTCCACAACTTCCTTTGGCGCCATTCGTCTCTTTGGCTGAACGATTGGTCTGGCTCCTGGAATTAGATCAATACGGAACTCTATCTCACGACGTGGGGGTAAACTCTTAACCTCTTCAAATACGTCGGCAAAATCTCTGACTACTTCTAATGTCTCCAGATTCTCTTGTGGTGACTCCAAAGCATATAGGAAACTACACATATGAATACCGGGTTTTCCACACGGTATCCTAGCTTTGCTCCCAATGTTGGTTATTAAGGTTACGATCTCCTTATCGCATTTTATCTCAGCTTGGAATTTACTTAACCAGTCTATCCCAAGTATAAAATTAAATCCTTTGAAATCCAAAACGTAGAAATCGAAGGGAAAGGAATGGGAAAGGTACGAGAGTGCCACATTATCGCAATACATTCTTAACTCCGTTTTCCCTCCAATAGGGTTAGATACGCAAAGTGAATTCGGGGCAATTTTCGGGGTAAGTCTGAATTTCCCTACTGTGCTAGATGAAATGAAACTATTCGAGGCGCCGGTGTCAAATAGAACACGAACATCAATACCATTTAAATCAAAAGTACCTTCGAGAACTCCCTTGCCTTTCACATCATGGGAAGTTGATGGCTCACTTTTGATAGCATACACCTTTGGTTGTTGTGCCTTCTTCATGAGCGGACAGTCCTTCACCAAGTGTCCAGGTTGATGACAGTTGAAACACAGATTCTTCATCACCAATGCATGTCCAGGGCCTTGCTGCTGTTTCTGCTGTTGTTGCTGAGGTGGTTGTTGTTGCTGGTTTTGCTGTGGCTTCTTCGCGGCTGGTTTTGTGCAAAATTTGGCAATGTGTCCTTTCTGCAAGCAGTTATGACATTTGGTGTCTTTGAATCTTTCCTTGGCTTTTTCTCCCATCTTAGGTATCCCCTTGTTGTTGTTCCAGTTTGGATTGAATTTCCTCTTATTTGGATTCTCCCCACTAGTACTACCTGTTTGTACAGCTTTAGTAACTGGCTTTCTATTCTCCAGTGCTTCATAACGAACAGCCATATCCACTAGATCAACGAATGGAAGTTTTAGATGTCCAATCATCTGAGCTTGTAGGCCATCTTTCAACCCTGCTATGAACATCTCATTCTTTTTAAGCGAAGTGTTAATTAGTTCCGGGCCGAAGCAAGAAAGCGAGTTGAATTTGTTCTCATATTCTGATACTTTCAGATTCCCTTGCTTGAGATCAATAAAATCTCGATACATCCTCGTCTTTCCGGCAGCAGGCAGAAATTGAGCTTCAAATGCCTCTTTGAATTTTTCCCAAGTAAAACCTTCTTCAGGAACATTAGCGGTTTGGGCATCCCACCAAGTCGCAGCAGTTTCCTGTAGTTGCCATGATGCCAAAAGACGCTTTTGATCGTCATTCAATTTTAACCCTTTGAAAATCCTTTCACAAGACCTCATCCAGGCTTGGACTTCGGTAAAAGACTCAGTTCCTTTGAAAACTTTTCCTCCCAGAGTCGTATATTCCTTACAAATAGTCGCAAAGCTCTTATCCTGTTGAACTTGCGCAACTTCCTCTACTGTCTTACCCTGGTCTTGGGATCCAGTAGTACGACCAGTAATAATGGAAGATCTCCTAGCTCGACCTCTTCGTGCACGGGTACTCATTTTGATCACCTGAATATAACAGGTTGTCAATCGGGACTTTATAGGGTATATATAATCCAGGTATACATCCAAGTTGTTTAAGTTCATTTTAAATAAAAATACGCTCTCTCACACTTACCCAAAGCCTAGGTAATCTAGAACCTGGCTCTGATACCAACTGTAACGACCCAACTTTCGAACACATCGGAAGTCGTGCCATTATTAAGAAATAAAAATAGATAGAAGATAAAGACACAGAACATCAGAATCTCACAGCGGAATTTTTACAAAAAAGATAATATATTATAACATTACACAACAGTACAGGATACAACAGTACATCATATGACTAGTGTTACAACCCATTTCTAGTACATCAGTAATTATACATATCATTCACTGCTGACCGGCAAACTTATAATTATACAGTAGGTAAGTAGATAGGTAGGTAGGACAGCATACTGATAGTCTTCATTCATCATTGTAAGTTCAACATCCTGATTCACTTGTCTATTCATAACAAGTGTTATGAATACCCAAGAGTTTAAGGGAAAACACAGAAAATAAACTCCGGGTCAGTCAGGGGACTGGTATGAGTAAACAATTAAAACAGTTTAGGAAAAACATCTCATAAGACCATGTCGTGAATACTGACCGGTTTTCCCTTATGAGATCAAAAACACTTTTGTATTCTTTGAACCAGACATTATCAAAATGTTTATTTGATTTTTCACAAATAAATTTAGAGTCTAGGAAAAATGCTTGCATCTCACATTTCCCAATATAGTATACAAACAAAACACGCTTGGCGCTTATGGAAATTGATTTTTCCAACTTGACAAGGTATGGGTCCACCTTCTCAGATGTATCTCTAGAGGCAAATACATCTGGGTTCAACAAGAACTTCTTGCAACCCGGCCCTCACATGACCGACCACTCATTTCGCTTGAGTGTATCGAATGTATATCACCGATGGTTGTGTACGGCAACCATCCCCGAATGGGCAGAATCGATAGATTTAGAAACAATAAGAATTTCTCTAGATAGGTGATATTACACCCTAATGGGAGCGACCCACATAGCCATGCTGCCTGCCCGATTTTTGTCATCCCCTGGGTGTGAGGCTTGAGGCTAGACTAATGTCATCATTTCTGGTTTATTTCTTTGAGTGCCACATCGTCCAGACTTCCCGATCACTAATTGACTTCCTCAAAAATAAATTACAGGTATACGGCGAGAGAAACGAATTCCTCTGCCACCATATAATTACGTTTGAAAAAATCAACGTACGTGACCAGTTGGAATTACTTTGTCGGACACTCGTCCATTACAAGTTGTTCTGGGTTTGAACAAACCGAAGACACTATATAAAAATATAGTCCTTGCATAACACCGTCTTCAACTTTATATTTCCTCTGACGCGTAGCGTACAACCGATTCAAAGTGGAAATGTTATCCGGTACTTTGAAATGATTACGACAATTTTATTTTAAAAATTTCAAATTTAAACAGATAGAAGTATATATTTATCGGTTCAGATCAGTACAATATGAATTATATTGCGATGACAAGAGTTTTGACTTACGGTTTTAGACTTACAGTTTTAGACTTGATAAAAGCTTAGCATTTACAAAACATCTCTATTCCATTTTCTCGATCTTCAAATATTTTGAAATTTATTAATTAAGACTAAAATTTTAGCTAACTTACTTCTGTATTACTTGACAAAATTTATCGATTCCTGATTCACTTGCCTTCCCCTCTTAAAATGTTCACCTTTAAAATTTAATTTGTTGCATTTATTATGTTATATTTTATTACTTAAACACTTAAGTGAAAACTAAAGAAAAATCCTATTTAAATCTTAGTTCCTTTATTACCCCTTTATAATTGTCAAATATCAAAAAGACTCGGTTTTTATTTAGGTTTAGAAATCTTTGCAAACAAGAGAGCCAGTTTCAAGTGGTTCTTCATTTGCATAATTTTCTTTGGCCTGACCAGCTGGTGTTCATACGAGCTAACCTTGATGCATATCCCCCAAGTGCCAATCCCTTTGCCATTTGAAAATCATGTGAAAACCACAGGATCCATCAGTAATTCACTTGGCTGATCACCTAGAAAAAAAAAAAAAAAAAAAAACAACGTCTTCTCCCTTATGCATCACCCAGCTGTGCACGTGCACACTTGGTTCCGACGCCTTCATCCAGCGGCGACCGGTCACGCAAGTCCATCCTTCCTCCCTGATCACGACGGCGAGCTCCACTGACTCCCCCTCGACGTCCATCTCGAAATTGCCGACTCACCCAAAATTTTACCACTGTCATCGTCGGGGAAAAACCACCACTGCTCCATCTCAGGCCGTCGAGCCACCACCGCCTCATCACACTACCTTCGCCAAGTCCAGGCGCCGCCATTCCCCCCTGACCGCACCCTTCACGTGGCTCCGATGAAGCACAGATTGACGCCAACAACCGAACCCAACGACAGTACCAAACCCAACGTTTTTGATGATTTCCCACAAACTGTTCATTAAAAAATTAAATCAATATTTTTCCCATGATCCTTGGCCTCTACCACAACTCTTGACCAAACGCCATCACCCACGTCCATCCACTTCGCCGGAATTTGGTCAAAGCCCAAATCTTGATCATTTTAAATTCCCTCTTGATTTACTACATTTAAAATCATGATTTTTGTTTTAAAAATCACCATTTGTTCACTTAATTCGGATTCTATAAACAAACTTTCAATTTATCATGTTTGAAAATCAAATGTTGATTCTTAGGATAGAGATCAAATAAAACAAACTGTTGTTTTTACTTCAAGCATAACCGAGGTGTACTTTCCTTAGTTTACCCCACTTTGAACTAGAAATCGCACATGCAGATGGTGAATTTCAAGCTCAAACCTTCCCTCTTTGACTCCTTCCTTATGAACACTAATCCACCCCAAAATTTCAGACATGCATTCCTAGTACAGGACCTACTGTGTAAAAAGGTACCCAGCTCTCAGACTAAAGCAGTTAAATCAAAACTGCTTGGTGATGTTTACATACAGAGCCTTGGTACACTAATCCATAACCACCGATCATACATGCAACAAGAATTTAGCTAGATCCATCATACAAGATTTTCATGCATCCACACAGTACAAGGAACTGTAGTAGGAGAAGAACAGACCGAAAAAATGTTGTTTACTCACCTTCAAGCTCTCCGACTCTTCCTCTTCTCTGATGCAGTCTTAGGTTTTTTTTCTGAGAATTTTTGTGTGTAGAAAATGGCATGCAAGGGTGTTCTTATATAGTAGTAGGATATAATATAAAAATGGGGTATTAAATGCCTGTTCATAAATGTAGAGACAAATAGTTTCTTTCCTCTCTGATTTTGACGGCCAACAAAATACTGTTGCTTTCCAACATCCCACACCTACCTAGGATTTTCATGCTTTAGCAGCCAATTCACATGAGATATTTTTGCGCAAAGCTTTCCTATTGGTGTACTAAGAAAAATTGAATTAAATGCTCTTTGTACCTTGTGTCTCTTTTCAAAAATTGTCACATGTTCTTAGCCAAAAATAGGAGTCCTGTATGTCTCAACCATGCTCAGTTTTCACGTGTATTTGCCCACATTTCTCTTATACAACATGTGCTAATTTTACATAAGTGTACTATATAGACACCTTGGCTTCCAAGGCAAATATTTCTGAAATTTCTGCACCATTATGTGCTCACGGCCAGGTCATTTTTGTGCATAGAAAACTTAAAACATTTCTTGAATCTTATCAAGGGTAGCAATGAAACCATGTTTGTTTATACATGTTTTGTGGCCTTCTAGTGCCGACATTTAAACTTTCTTTATCGATGAGATGCGATTTTTAGAACAAGGTAAAATGTTTAGATCATGTTTGGCCATGTTTACATATGTTTAAAACAAGAATTTGTTAAAACAATCGATTTAAAATCTTTTGAAAAATGACAATTGTTTTCGTCGAGTCATGTCCTTTGTTGAATGTCATCATAACTTGTTTCTTAACACAAATGAAAATTTTACTGTTTCATTATCAAATACCAAAGAAAAATAAACAAGTTCTAGTTTAACTACTTGGTCAAAAATTTTGTTTGTTCCCAAATACTTAAAATTAAACGAGTTCAAGATCGATGTGAAAACCGGGTTATTACAACTTACCTCTCCTACTAAACCGAATCACACTCTTCAGTAGAGAGATCTTGACGAATACCAAGTCATCAATGGAGAATTTCAAATCTCTTCATCTTTTATCAACATAACTCTTCTGCCTATCTTGAGCATCCTTCATTCGCTTTTGAATAACCTTGATCTTATATGAAGTTTCTCTTACTACATCTGGCCCAAGCACAAATTTTTCACCCGTTTCCAACCAATATGATGGTGAGTTGCACGGTCTTCCATACAAAGCTTCAAATGGAGCCATATCAACACTGGACTGATAACTGTTATTATATGCGAATTCAACCAGATGCAAACGGTCATCCCATGACCCTCCAAAATCTAGTAAACAAGCTCTCAAGAGATCCTCTAATAGACGATTCACCCTCTCTGTTTGATCGTCGGTTTGAGGATGGTACGCGGTACTGAGATATAATTCTGACCCTAACGCCTTTTGTAAGCTCTTCCAAAACCCACTAGTAAATAACGGATCTCAGTCACTTACAATACCATTGGGTACTCCATGAAATCTCACTACCCACTTCATATACAGTCACGCTAACTTAGTTGTCATTCTACCAGACTTGACAGGTATAAACCTTGCACTTGTGGTCAATCGATCCATAATCAACCAAATGCTATCATGACCCAATCTAGTCTAGTCCTTGGTAAACCATCGATAAAATCCATTGAGACTTGTTCCTATTTCATTCTGGAATATCCAACGATTGTAACAAACCACTAGGCTTCTTTTGCTCGGCTTTAACTAGCTGGCAGTTCATGCACTTGGATATAAACTACCCAACATCTCTCTTCATCCCTTCCCAGTAGTATGTTTGCTTCATGTATCGATACATCTTGTTACCACCGGGATGTATAGTCAGCTTCGTGTGATGACATTCTCTAAGCACTTCATCTCTCAATCCATTTATGTTGGGTACAACTAGTCTCCCATTCTTTCAGAACCATCCTTCTCGATCAAGTCCATACTTGTTCCTTTCCTCACCGTCGATACCCGTGTCTACCTTGGATATGATTTCTAATAGATTAGGATCGTCCCTATGAATGGAACTAATCCGCTTAATCAATGTCGGTCTGATCGTCAAACTTGCTAACATCTCAGATCCAATTCGCACTTAGGTCTGAAATCATGTCCTGCGATATACTCCAGTTGCTTCCATTCAAAAAACATAGCCTCTAAATTGGCATGTCTACTACTCAATGCATCAGCTACCGCATTTCCCTTCCCGGGTGTGTATGCGATATTGAAATCATTTGAAGCTAAGAACTCTAACCATCTTTGCTGACAAAGATTTAAATCCTTTTAAGAGAAAGGATACTTTAAAGACTTATGATCGGTAAACAACTCGAATCTTTCTCCCAAGAGATAATGTCTCCACATCTTCAATGCAAACACGATCACTGCCAATTCCAAATCATGGGTAGGATATCTTTTCTCATGCGGTTTCAGTTGCCGACTAGCATAAGCTACATCCCTACCTCCTTGCATCAGTACAACACCTAGTACGGTACCACAGGCATCTGTGTATACCGTCATCTCTTCGTTCCCTTTAGGAATAACTAACACTAGTGCACACGTTAACTTTTCCTTTAGACTCTTAAATGAATACTCACACCTTTCGTCCCAGACAAAATCTTGATTCTTCTTGGTCAACTGAGTTAACGGTATTGCTATCTTAGAGAAGTCTTGCATAAACTTACGATAATATCCAGCTAACCCCAAGAAACTTCTTGCGTCCGCTGCATTCTTAGGCATAGACCAATCTTGCACCGTAGCCACCTTCACAGGGTCCACACCAATACCATTTTCTGAAACAACATGGCCCAAGAACCTCGCTTCCCTCCTCCAGAAGTGAAACTTAGAAAGTTTTTCTTTCAATTGGTGTTTCCTTAACACCTCCATCAATGTCCTCAAATGTTCCTTGTGTTCTTCTTTCGTCCTCAATAAACTAAGATATCGTCCACGAACACAAGAACCAACTTATTCAATTGATCCCTGAATACCTTATTCATAAGATTCACAAAATATGTTGGTGCATTGGTCAACCTGAATGGCATGACCAACCGCTCATAGAATCCAGACGTCGTCCGAAATGCCGTTTTAGGTATACTCTCAACTGCTACTCGGAGCTGATGAAAACCTATTGCGAGATCCAATTGGGAAAACACTCTTGCTCCATTCAGTTGATCAAACAAATCATCTATCCGTGGAAGTGGATACTTATTCTTCCTAGTCACCTTATTCATCTCATGGTAGTCTTCACATAAGCGAAGGGAAACATCAGCCTTGGTAGCAAATACAACTGGTGCTCCCCACTCGGAAACACTCCTTCGGATAAATATCTTCTTCAAAAATCACTTACTTGCACCCCGAGCTCTCGCTGCTCCCTTGGTGCCATACGACGAAGAGGCATCACTATAGGTCTGGCACCTTCACTAAATCAATATGAAACCCGATCTCTAGGTGTGGTGGAAGTTCGGTCACTTCCCCGAAGATGACCGGATACTCGTCAGCAATAAGCACACCTGACAACTCATCATGCAGGATGTCGAGGTAATTTAGAAAACTACCCATCACCCCATCACTAGGTAGGTAATCAAACAGTACCCTCCGCCCATCATCCGCTCTAATGGTCACAGACGACCCCTCATAATCTACCACCACCCCATACCTTTGGAGCCAATCGACTCCCAAAATAATGCCAAACCCAGTAAAGCCCAAAACAAAGCAATCACAAACAAGCATGCATCCATGAATCGATAAGACCATATTACAACAAATCATACTAAGGCTAGTTGAACCACCAATCGGGTTCGTCACAAATAAAGGTATGTTGACAACCTCAGGTTCCAATTCCAACCTATCTACCAGGTCACTAGATATGAAGGAATGGCAAGCCCCGGTATCAAACAGTTCTCGAATAGGAACATCATAAACAGAAAGCATACCTTGAATAATGACTTCTTTTCCTTTCTCTGCCGCAATTGGGGCATTCGACGAAGAAGTAAAAGCATTGATAACATATTCTTTTACGATCTGCTTCTCTTTAGGGGGTTGCAGAGATTTATCCTTGTGATGTCCCACTTGGCCACAACTGAAGCACTTCCTGTCCGGTGGCTTTGCTCGATAATCTCTAGCATAGTGGCCCTTCTTGCCATAGTCATAACACTCGATATCCTTTTTATTCTTCTTTTTCTGACCATCCTTCGTCTGGTTCTGCTTCCTCTTATTTTGGGAATTATTCTTGCCTCCACCGCTTGCCTACGACTTTGGCTCCTCTATAGATGTAATAGTAACCTTGGTCTTTGACTTAGGGTAAAGGTTCTCTGATCTCAAGGTATTTCCCACAATAGATTCGAATGTCTCATCGATGTGGTTTATAAGTCTTTCCCCCAAGTACTCATCTAAGCTAGCTATGAACCTCTCATTCTTCTTCTCAGCAGTATCGATAAGAGATAATCCATATTTCGATAAGGTATCGAACTCAGCAACATACTCCGAGACTGTCCTACCATTCTGCTTAAGCTCCAAAAATTTCCTAAATAGTTCTGATTTCTGAGCAGTTGGAATAAACTTGTCACTGAAGCGAGTCCTAAACTGATTCCAAGTAACTTGATCCAAGGGAGTAGCTACTTTAATAGCATTCCACCAATTCATAGCTCGTCCTTGAAGTTGACGCGATGCTAACTTTCTCTTCATTGCATCATCGATCCCTAAATCCTCGAAGATGCGTTCACAACTATCAAGACAATCTTAAACCTCCGTAGCCGATTCCGTTCCACAGATCGACTTTCCACCAAGATTAGTATAATCCTTGCTGAGCTTGGCAAAATCGGTCCCAGACGCCTGCACTGTTGCACCACCACCGTTAGCAACATTAGATACTTGTGACGACCCAAACTTCCCAGTAAAGGAAAGCCCGGATTGCCTTGAGAACAACACACGTCAGAACATAAAACAGAAGAACATTTCATTGTTGTTACAACAATTATATCAGAGTACACGAATGTTACAGAGTACGAATAAATATATATTGGAAATACAATATCATAGTTTAAATTACATTTAAATAGCAACGGAAAAATAGTACAAAACAAAACTGAAGGAAATACACGGATACAGAGCCTTCCGAATATCGCTTCAGCTGTAGACCAGGATCCTGTGAATATAATATCTACAAAACCAAAACTACTAACTGCCCATGTGGAAAATATGGGCACCCAGAGTTTAGGTTAAAACAATAAACTCTAGGTCAGTCATGGGACTGGTATGATAACTCAAAAACAGTTATTAAGTTGATTTTAAAGTTAAGTAAATCAAGGGACCATGCTGTAATGCACGGAACGGGTTCACCCCTAAGAATACCAGTGCATAAAAATAAACAGAGCAATGCTAAAATAAAGAAAAATGAAGCTATTATAGGACTCAGGTCCTATCACACAATGCAACGCAAGCCGGAGGATAGAGTTTTATCTTATAATAGCCAAATATGCTTGGTACGCAAAATTTATCTTCTAATATTACTATAAGTGCATAGTGTAGAAATCAATTTCGAAAGTAACTGTATTAATCATAGATGGCATGAGCGCACCATCCCATTATGTCGCCATATATAGGGTTTACATTCAAAACCGTAATGTCATATTGGAAATTGGTTTCCATCAAGAATCAAGGCTAGGAAGGAGCTCCTTACCGGTTCAAGGACACTCTAGCAAATGCCTCAGGATCATACATATGGGCAACCCTTGGATATCTGCAGGGCAGGTCCCTACCTAACGGTAGTGGATCAGTTATGCCTGAACACAAGTTTCCCGGTTCCTTTGAACCTCCATATGGCCACTAACAACCTATAAATCCAAGGTACCTCAAAATTCATCATCCACATAAATAAAATGTCAGCGCTGGTAGGTCCCTGACATCACTCTAGCTAGAAAGAAACGTGTGCACTCCCTGCGTTCCCTTCTCCCATTTTTGATTCATATCGGGGTGTGAGGCTCGCGAAGTCAAGCTATACTCAAAGCTACGCCTGAACAGGCTATGCTTTGATTTTCAACCACAAGGCCTGCTTTTCAACAAATCCTTGATCATCTGCATCTTGGCGTGCCACATTGACAATTCACACCATGCTATCGATAAATATTAATATACACCATGGTGTTAAGCAGAGAATGAATTCTCCACCACCAATAAGATATACGTTAATAAAAATCAATTTAATTGCAGGAAATGAATTCCAACGTCAGACACGCATCCATTTACAAGTCCGTTCTGGGTCTGAACGAAACTGAAGATACCCAAGAGGTTCTCGCTTATCCAGACAATCAACACATACGTCCGGACAACTACTGCTTCAACCCCGTCCTGGGAGCAAGTCAGTCCAAAGCATCAGCAGTCGTCTTCCATTCGACGTGAAGATTGTCGGTCTTCATCTTCGACTCTTGATCGACGTATTAATTATTCAGAATGGGTTAAACCCGATCTTTTTGAATAATTCGCGTATTTTATAATCAAGTGCTATCAAAACACATCCAACGTCTCATTCCAATTTAGAATATTCTTTTAATAAAATATTCTTATTTTTAGGGAAAGATTTCCATTAATTTTATCAAAGATAAAACCCCTTGAAATTATTCTATTCAATCCAACTAAGAATTTATTAAAACTCCAATTCGGTTTTAATATCCAAATTTAAGAAATAATTCTTATCTTTAACTGGGTTAAAGAACTAGTGTCATTTAAAACACAGTTCACGATAAACCCAAAATCATCTTCCATAAAATATGGAATCTTCACTGAAATTAGATCAACATATAATCGATATAAATTCTTGTATTAGACTAATAATATAAATGGAATAACGGCAAGGCCTTTTAAATTCCATATATAGTAACAGTCTTCATCCACAGAAGTTCATCACAATTATTAACTAATCGAATTCCATTCAATTCCAATTTAACATATTAAATTGGAAAGCTTACTTTGGATAATTTTCATTAAATCCAAATAAGAGATTCATAAATTCGAAATTATACTTCACTGTAAATTGGGTTAAAGAACAAATGTCCTTTAAAACACCGTTCACGATAAACCCAATTCACATTTCATTTTATTCCAGTTACTAAATATAATCGGTACTCTAATAATCTTAATTAAAACATTTATCTTTTTTTTCAAATTTATATTTACTATTTAATTCTAATTTAAATATTAATTGGAAAATTCCATTTCATCTTATTTAAAAGATTTATTATTTTCTAATTCGGTTTAAGAACAATGTTATTAAAGACACCGTTCACAACAACCCAAAGTCCAATCTTTTATTCCATTCCAATTAAATATTAATTAATTGGATTTTTATTCTAGTTAATAACTAGTTCATTTCGATAAAAATATATTTTATCTTCTCCAAACTGGAATTTTTCATCAAAAATCTTTTCAAATCATTTATTATGATTTTACATAATTTTTCCATATTTTTAATAATTTTATTATCTTTCGTACAGTCGGATTCCAATATCGGCCATCGGACTGCACTTACAGTGACTTTTTTTTTTAAATTGATTTGGAAATATCTTCAAATCTAAATGTCAGATTTCAAATCTCTTATATTCATTGGAAAGCTCTTTTCGATACGAACCCAACGGTTCATGTTTTAGGAGAATCCGATGGTCGGATCTCCCGTTACACCAATTTAAAGTTAATGGTCGAAATTCGCGAACGGTCGCTGCGCGGCGCGTTCTATTCGGGCGAATATATATATATATATACATACATACATATATATATATATATATATATATATATATATATATATATATATATATATATATATCGTCGATTCCTATTTAAAACGTATTTTATAAATCGTTTATAAATTCGCTTTAAAACAATTCCAACTTTATTTTCAGTTTTAAATCCAAATTGAATATTCTATCTATTATCATATTAAAATAATATTATTTTCAAAATATTAATTTTTAAATTAGTTCATTTAATATTCATTACAAAATGGATCAAATAAATCGATAAATACGTTCGGATTAAAATGGCGTTGCTATTTAAAACAGAGTAAATAGCCCAATTCATCATCTTATTCATTTATATTTTATACTGGCCACATTAAGCCTGCGACTTGTGGATGCTGGATATGCTGGTTGGTTCCGGGCAGACTTATCCCACAAGTTGGGCTTAACCTCGTGTCATGGCCCGTTTTGTATTTGCGCACTTGGACCCCTCACATTAGGCCCAACATTAGTGGTTGCTGGATATGCCGGTTGGGTCCGGGCAGACTTCCACCACAAATGTAGCCTAACCTCGTGTCTAAGTACAATTATAATTCCTGATTATAATTAATTTACTAAAAATGTTATTTTAAAATATTCTTTATATTAAAATAACTTAAATTTGAAATACCCTTTATTTCAAAATATACTTTATATTAAAATATTTCCCTATTAAAAATGATCTTTATTTTACATTATCGTTTCTTTTATAAAATCTTTTGTTTTCAAATATTCTAACTTACCATTCAAATATTAATAAAAACTGAACTTTTCATATTATTATAATAATATAATAATAACCTTTTCAAAGCGTTTCATCTTGAAATCAAATCTTCTAATTTCAACACATTGACAATAAAGTGTGATCTCTTTTAAATCTAATTCTTTATTGTCTTTTTAACAATAAAAGTATAATCTCTTCAATTCAAACTTTTGATTGTAACTTTTTGACAATACAACAATAATCTTTTTAATTTAAAACATCAAAACCATAATTTAATTCTTTTAACGGAACATTGTATTAAAATATTCTTTTAATTCTAAAATTGGAATAAGACCAAACCATCACCATATAATTTTAATTGTATGGATTTCAAACATTGCATTAATTCCATAATTATGATAAAACATTCAACAAAAGCCAGAGTGCAATTTAAACTAATCACAAGGGCGATGTGTAGTCAAAATATCAACCCAAGACCCGTGTGGGGTTTCAACCAACACAAATTCAAATAATATATCATTAATTGTGCTCTTGAACGATGTGTGAAAAATTATCGTCCAATCAACATAAACAAGTCAGGCAACTTGTTAATGGCAGTGTAAACATATTTATAAATATCATAAATGACATAACGTTATTTAACATGTTTACATATTTCAAATTTTCAAACAATTCACACCGTCGTCCAATCAACATTTATCCAACAAACAACAATTCCAACATAGATAATTAACTTACTTTTGAGTACAAAAATAAATAACGGTTCAAAAATTTAGTCAGAAAGAGTTCTCACATTTTCCGGGCTTTAATTGACGGTTCGGGCCCAATTTTGGCCACAAACCCAACATGCTCTAAAGTTGACAAAATTGATGTCTATGCGAAGCTCTCGATGCCACGATCGCAACAAATCCTGTTTCGTGCGATTTCGAGTTCGTATCAAAAAGATATGAATTTTCGAAGTTTGTAATAATTAAATAATTAATTTAAATTATGAAAATTAACCAAAATTTCAACTTGCTCAGAATTGAACGTAGTTAGTGTTATTGCGAAGATCTCGTCGCCACGATCGTAGCGGAACTAAAATCGTCAGATTCTAAATTCGTATAAGAGAGATATACAATTTCAAAGTTTGAATTACAAAGTTACCCCAAATCTCGGTCAAACAGCCCCTTGCCACCTTTGACCGCACTTTTCTCCTACCTCCGACCTCCGATTGACCTGAAACCACTGCCATCCTCTTCGTCTTCGAGAGGCGCACCCACGCTCCAAGCAGCCGCCGCAGTTGATGCACTAATCGCCGGAATTTCGCCAAAAATCGAAATTCATTTCGCGGGCCCCACAGGCCGCCACCCTCCACCAAAAAATCTGAAAAAAATTACAATATCTAGATCTCGCGAAGATGAAGAACTTTCGCTTAGGTGCCATCACCTGATTCTTCCCCGATCGACGGGATAAATATCATTTTGTTTTCTGTTCTCAGTTTTTTTGCTGTTTTGCTTTAGTTCGGTTTTTCTCGATTTTTGTGCCCTTCCTTCAACTTTCAAACAAAATGAACAAAGGCAAAGTTGTTCTTTTATGTCTTGGCTACATTTTCTCGAACTGGGCCATCGCCTAATTCTCGACGGTTTGGCCGAAATTCACCAAAATCTGAAACTAACTTTTTGCAATCAAACTCAGATTCCGGCGAATCCATGCGTCGATAGGTCTTGAATTTTTCGTGGTAGGTAGAGGATAAGAAGAAGAACAAAACGCAGAAAGGGTTTGGTTTAATTCTATACTGATTTGGAGATATAAATTGTTGAAGATTCGGGGTGTTTTGTGTAAAGAAATTTTAGTGGAGACAGGAGCCGCCTTTGAAGAAATGGAGATGAAGGATTAGGTTTAGGTTTAGAAAAGGGTTATGGGCTGCTAATGAGATAATATGTAGGCATAGGTAAATTTTAATTAAGTCCTTGTTTAATTTAACCCCTTTTTATTAATAACCTTTGTGTTATTAATGTCTTCAAACTTTAGTCCGTTTTAATGTTTTAAAGACCGTATGAATGCATGCATTATCCAAATTTGCTGAAAATTGGAACATAACTATTTCTCAATGGTACGAATCCAAAGAAATTGATTTCGTTAAATTCCGAGTCCGTATGAATTATTTATGAATTTTTAAAGTTTGAAAATTGACCGTTTTTACTGAAAAATTAATAACGCCCACATATTGACTCCAAAAATTATAGAAAAATTATTTCTAGCTTTGTTTTGACGATACGGTCCCAACAAAACTAATTTCGTCGAATTTGAAGACCGTTTGAAAAATGGCTATTTTTAAGGCGTAAATAAATTATATTAAAAATACATATATAAATAAATAAATTTCGAATCTCCAAATATATCGATGTTTTTACTTTGTCAATGCAGAAACATCATTTTGAACTCAATGGAAGTGGTTTCGAGTCCAAATTCATTCGCATGCAAAAAGTAGCATTTTGGGTCCTATATATTATATATATAAATTCCATAGCGTTTTTCTGAGATTTTGAATTGGACATAACTTTTGATTCCCGCTATGAAATTTCAATTTTTCGGATTCGTTGGAAAGATATTTTTAAATAGATTCTAATATTTTTGGTTTCGCTAAAATCCGATTTATTTTGCATCCTGTAGAGTCAGTCAAAGTTAAAATTCAAATTTTAAAAATGCCGCGCTATTTCTAACTCCTTTTATAATTTAAATAAAATCTATTCGTCTTAACTTCGATTAAAATAAATTTATAGTCGTTATTATATAAAATAAATTACTTCAAATATTAAAAACCCATTAAAATATAATTCGGCCCAAAATTCTAGGTCGTTACAATCTCCCCCACTTAAGAAATTTTCGTCCTCGAAAAGGAACGAAGCTAAAAGTCGTTTAATTAACCAACTTAACTTTCAATTCTAATCGATTTCCAATTCAGTTCAATGTTAAATTCGATTAAGCTAAATTTATCATTCTATTATATAGTGGTTAACTTAATTATCATTCCAATATTTTATTAGTTAAACTAATTATCAAACATCACAACCAGCAATCAATTAGGTGATTAACTTTTCAAACATATGTAATTTTTATATATAATCAAAAATCATGTTTTTAGTGCAAATCACAACAATAGACCCTATCTAGTTTTGGTTCTCACACCAGTCAATGGAAATATATAGATATACCACTTTCGAAACTCGAACATAAACTCTGATGATGATGCATCAATCATCAGAATTATCCCCGGGCGACTAGAGTGTGATTCTATATCTACCCAGTATATTAAAACTTCGAATATCCGTTAATTACTCGTATATTCGAAATCTTTATATGCTCGATTGTCCAAATTAAAATATAATAATATACTCAAATACGAATATTAAGATAAAATTTTCTAAACTAAATTTGTTTTTAATTAAATTTTAAAGAAAATAATACTCTTCACACTCGTTCTAGGATGCTACGGATCCCATCTCTAACGAGTCATTCTTATTGGATATTACTAATCCAATCTCTGATGAATTCTTACGTTCGGTTCTAATGTATCTTGTTCTCGAGCTCTGTAAACCAAAGCTTTGATACCAAATGTGACGACCCAAACTTCCCAATAAAGGAAAGCCCGGATTGCTTTGAGAACAACACACGTCAGAACACAAAACAGAAGAACATTTTATTGTTGTTACAACAATTATATCAGAGTACAAGAATGTTACAGAGTATGAATAAATATACATTGGAAACACAATATCAGAGTTTAAATTACATTTAAATAGCAGCGGAAAAATAGTACAAAACACAACTGAAGGAAATACACGGATACAGAGTCTTCCGAATATCGCTCCAGCTGTAGACCAGGATCCTGTGAATATAATATCTGCAAAACCAAAACTACTAGCTACCTGTGTGGAAAATATGGGCACCCAGAGTTTAGGTCAAAACAATAAACTCCAGGTCAGTTATGGGACTGGTATGAGAACTCAAAAACAGTTATTAAGTTGATTTTAAAGTTAGGTAAATCAAGGGACCATGCCATAAAACACGGAACGGGTTTACCCCCAAGAATACCAGTGCATAAAAATAAACAGCGCAATGCTAAAATAAAGAAAAATGAAGCTATTATAAGACTCAGGTCCCATCACAAAATGCAACGCAAGCCGAAGGATAGAGTTTTACCTTATAATAGCCAAATATGCTTGGTATGCGAAATTTATCTTTTAATATTACTATAAGTGCATAGTGCAGAAATCAATTTCGAAAGTAAATGTATTAATCATAGACGGCATGAGCGCCCCATCCCACTATGTTACCATATATAGGGTTTACATTCAAAACCGTAATGTCGTATTGTAAATTGGTTTCCATCAAGAGTCAAGGATAGGGAGGAGCTCCTTACCGGTTCGAGGACACTCTAGCAAATGCCTCAGGATCACACCTATGGGCAACCCTTGGATATCTGCAGGGTCGGTCCCTACCTAACGATAGTGGATTATTTATGCCTGAACACACGTTTCCCGGTTCCTTTGAACCTCCATATGGCCACTAACAACCTATAAATATGAGATACCTCAAAATCCATCATCCACATAAGTAAAATGTCAGCGCTGGTAGGTCCCTGACATCACTCTAGCTAGAAAGAAACGTGTGCACTCCCTGCGTTCCCTTCTCATGTTTTTGACTCATACCGGGGTGTGAGGCTCGCGAAGTCACGCTATACTCAAAGCTACGCCTGAACAGGCTATGCTTTGATTTTCAACCACAAGGCATGCTTTTCAACAAAGCCTTGATCATATGCATCTTGGCGTGCCACATTGACAATTCACGCCATGCTATCGATAAATATTAATATACACCAGGGTGTTAAGCAGAGAATGACTTCTCCACCACCAATCAGATATACATTAATAAAAATCAATTTAATTGCATGAAATGAATTCCAACGTCAGACACGCATCCATTTACAAGTCCATTCTGGTCTGAACGAAACCAGAGATACCCAAGAGGTTCTCTCTTATCCGGACAATCAACACATACGTCCGGACAACTACTGCTTCAACCCCGTTTTGGGAGCAAGTTAGTCCAAGGCATCAGTAGTCGTCGTCCATTCGATGTGAAGATTGTCGGTCTTCACCTTCGACTCTTGATCGACGTATTAGTTATTCATAATGGGTTAAACCCAGTCTTTTTGAATAATTCACATATTTTATAATCAAGTGCTATCAAAACACATCCAACGCCTCATTCCAATTCAGAATATTCTTTTAATAAAATATTCCTATTTTTAGGGAAAGATTTCCATTAATTTTATCAAAGATAAAACCCCTTGAAATTATTCTATTCAATCCAACTAAGAATTTATTAAAACTCCAATTCGGTTTTAATATCCAAAATTCAGAAAATTCTTATCTTTAACTGGGCTAAAGAACTAGTGTCATTTAAAACACAGTTCACGATAAACCCAAAATCATCTTCTATATAATATGGAATCTTCACCAAAATTAGATCAACATATAATCGATATAAATTCCTGTATTAGACTAATAATATAAATGGAATAACGGCAAGGCCTTTTAAATTCCATATACAGTAACAGTCTTCATCCATAGAAGTTCATCTCAATTATTAACTAATCGAATTCCATTCAATTCCAATTTAACATATTAAATTGGAAAGCTTACTTTGGAGAATTTTCATTAAATCCAAATAAGAGGTTCATAAATTCGAAATTATACTTCACTGTAAATTGGGTTAAAGAACAAATGTCCATCAAAACACCATTCACGATAAACCCAATTCACAATTCATTTTATTCCAATTACTAAATATAATTGGAACTCTAATAATTTAATTAAAATATTTATCTTTTTTTTTTCAAATTTATATTTACTATTTAATTCTAATTTAAATATTAATTGGGAAATTCCATTTCATCTTATTTAAAAGATTTATTATTTTCTAATCGGGTTTAAGAACAATGTTATTAAATACACCGTTCACGACAACCCAAAGTCCAATCTTTTATTCCATTCCAATTAAATATTAATTAATTGGATTTTTATTCTAGTTAATAACTAGTTCATTTCGATAAAAATATATTTTATCTTCTCCAAACTGGAATTTTTCATCAAAAATCTTTTCAAATCATTTATTATGATTTTACATAATTTTTCCATATTTTTAATAATTTTATTATCGCTCGTACAGTCGGCTTCCAATATCGGCCATCGGACTGCACTTACAGCGACTTTTTTTTGAAATTGATTTGGACATTTCTTCAAATCTAACTGTCAGATTTCAAATCTTTTATATTCATTGGAAATCTCTTTTCGATACGAACCCAACGGTTCCGGTTTTAGGAGAATCCGACGCTCGGATCTCCCGTTACGCCAATTTAAAACTAATGGTCGAAATTCGCGAAAGGTCGCTGCGCGGCGCGTTCTATTTAGGCCATTATATATAATATATATATGATATATATGATATATCGTCGATTCCTATTTAAAACGTATTTTATAAATCATTTATAAATTCGCTTTAAAACAATTCCAACTTTATTTTCAGTTTTAAATCCAAATTGAATATTCTATCTATTATCATATTAAAATAATATTATTTTCAAAATATTAATTTTGAAATTAGCTCATTTAATATTCATTAAAAAATGGATAAAATAAATCGATAAATACGTTCGTGTTAAAATGGCGTTGCTATTTAAAACGGATTAAATAGCCCAATTCATCATCTTATTCATTTATATTTTATACTAGGCCAAACCTCCCACATTAAGCCTGCGACTTATGGATGCTGGATATGCCGGTTGGTTCCGGGCAGACTTATCCCACAAGTTGGGCTTAACCTCGTGTCATGGCTCGTTTCGTATTTGCGCACTTGGACCCCTCACATTAGGCCCAACATTTGTGGTTGCTGGATATGCCGGTTGGGTCCCGGCAAACTTCCACCACAAATGTAGCCTAACCTCGTATCTAAGTGCAATTATAATTCCTGATTATAATTAATTTACTAAAAATGTTATTTAAAATATTCTTTATATTAAAATAACTTAATTTTGAAATACCCTTTATTTCAAAATATACTTTATATTAAAAAATTTCCCTATTAAAAATGATCTTTATTTTACATTATCGTTTCTTTTATAAAATCTTTTGTTTTCAAATATTCTAACTTACCATTCAATTATTAATAAAAATTGAACTTTTCATATTATTATAATAATATAATAATAACCTTTTCAAAGCGTTTCATCTTGAAATCAAATCTTCTAATTTCAACACATTGACAATAAAGTGTGATCTCTTTTAAATCTAATTCTTTATTGTCTTTTTAACAATAAAAGTATAATCTGTTCAGTTCAAACTTTTGACTATAACTTTTTGACAATATAACAATAATCTTTTTAATTTAAAACATCAAAACCATAATTTAATTCTTTTAATGGAACATTGTATTAAAATATTCTTTTAATTCTAAAATTTGAATGAGACCAAACCATCACCATATAATTTTAATTATATGGATTTCAAACATCACATTAATTCCATAATAACGATAAAACATTAAACAACTGCCAGAGTGCAATTTAAACTAATCACAAGGGCGATGTGTAGTCAAAATATCAACCCAAGACCCGTGTGGGGTTTCAACCAACACAAATTCAAATAATATATCATTAATCGTGCTCTTGGACGATGTGTGAAAAATTATCGTCCAATCAACATAAACAGTCAGGCAACTTGTTAATGGCAGTGTAAACATATTTCTAAATATCATAAATGACATAATATTATTTAACATGTTCACATATTTCAAATTTTCAAACAATTCACACCGTCATCCCAATCAACATTTATCCAACAAACAACAATTCCAACACAGATAATTAACTTACTTTTGAATATAAAAATAAATACCTGATCAAAAATTTAGTGAGAAAGAGTTCTCACCTTTTCCGGGCTTTAATTGACGGTTCAGGCCCAATTTTAGCCCAAAATCCAACATGCTCTAAAGTTGACAAAATTGATGTCTATGCGAAGCTCTCGACGCCATCCTGTTTCGTGCGATTTCAAGTTCGTATCAAAAAGATATGAATTTTCGAAGTTTGTAATAATTAAATAATTAATTTAAATTATGAAAATTACCCAAAATTTCAACTTTCTCAGAATTGAACGTAGTTAGTGTCATTGCGAACATCTCGTCGCCACGATCGCAGCGGATCCGAAATCATCAAATTCTGAATTCGCATGAGAGAGATATACAATTTCAAAGTTTGAATTACAAAGTTACCCCAAATCTCGGTCAAACAGACCCTCGCCACCTTTGACCGCACTTTTCTCCCTCCTCTGACCTCCGATTGAACTGAAATCACCGCCATCCTCTTCGTCTTTGAGAGGCGCACCCACGCTCCAAGCCGTCGCCGCCATTGATGCTCTGATCGGCGGAATTTCGCCAGAAAGCGAAATTCGTCTCGCGAGCCCCACAGGCCGCCACCATCCACCAAAAAATTTGAAAAAATTACAGTTGCTAGATCTCGCGAAGTCGAAGAACTTACATTCAGGTGCCATCACCTAATTCTTCCCCGATCGACGAGAAAAAAATCGTTTTGTTTTTTGTTCTCAGTTTTTTTGCTGTTTTGCTTCAGTTCGGTTTTTCCCGATTTCCGTGCCCTTCCTTCGACTTTCAGATGAAATGAACAAAGGCAAAGTTGTTCGGTTATGTCTTGGCTACATTTTCTCCAACTAAGCCATTGCCTAATTCTCGACGTTTGGCCGGAATTCACCAAAATCCGAAACTGACTTTTTGCAATCAAACTCAGATCCCGGCGAACCTATGCATCAATAGGTCTTGTATTTTTCATGGTAGGTAGAAGATTAGAAGATGAACAAAACCCAGAAAGGGTTTGGTTTAATTTTATTATGATTTGGAGATATAAATTGTTGAAGATTCGGGGTGTTTTGTGTAAAGAAATTTTAGTGGAGAAAGGAGCCGCCATTGAAGAAATGAAGATGAAGGATTAGGTTTAGGTTTAGAAAAGGGTTATGGGCTACTAATGAGATATTATGTAGGCATAGGTAAATTTTAATTAAGTCCTTGTTTAATTTAACCCCTTTTTATTAATAACCTTTGTGTTATTAATGTCTTCAAATTTTAGTCCGTTTTAATGTTTTAAAGACTGTATGAATGCATACATTATCCAAATTTGCTGAAAATTGGAATATAACAATTTCTTGATGGTACGAATCCAAAGAAACTGGTTTCGTTAAATTCCGAGTCCATATGAATTATTTATGAATTTTTAAAGTTTGAAAATTGACTGTTTTCACTAAAAAATTAATAACGCCCACATATTGACTCCAAAAATTATAGAAAAATTATTTCTAGCTTTATTTTGACGATATGGTCCCAACAAAACTAATTTCGTCGAATTTGAAGACCATTTGAAAAATGGCTATTTTTAAGGCGTAAATAAATTATATTAAAAATACATATATAAATAAATAAATTTTGAATCTCAAAAATATCAATGTTTTATACTTTTTCAATGCAGAAACATCATTTGAACTCAATGGAAGTGGTTTCGAGTCCAAATTCATTTGTATGTAAAAAGTAGCGTTTTGGGTCCTACATATTATATATATATTCCATAGCGTTTTTCTGAGATTTTGAATTGGACATAACTTTTGATTCCCGCTATGAAATTTCAATTTTTCAGATTCGTTGGAAAGATATTATTTAATAGATTCTAATATTTTTGGTTTCGCTAAAATCCTATTTATTTTACATCCTATGCAGTTAGTCAAAGTTAAAATTCAAATTTTAAAACTATCGCGCTATTTCTAACTCCTCTTATAATTTAAATAAAATCTATTCGTTTTAACTTCGATTAAAATAAATTTATAGTCGTTATTTTATAAAATAAATTATTTCAAATATTAAAAACCCATTAAAATAAAAAATTTAAATTCGGCCCAAAATTTTGGATCGTTACAATACTGCTTTCTGAGCATCCCTAAGCATCTCTCGCACGAAGGCAGTAAACATCGTTCTCATATCAGAGACATTCCCATTGTTGGCCCCTGAACCCGTACTCCTTGTATATCGGCTCATCGTTCAATATATAAAGAGAAAACAATTAACCATCTCCATAATGGTGCTAGTGCAGTGCGACTTAATCCTTAGATATACTAATAGTGTATATCACTACACCAAAACAGTGGATTCCCAACAAGTATATGTGTTACAAATCATTTCTGTAACACTTTTATGTGTCACCAATGGCGTCTGAGGAACTTCCTGTAACACTTATAAGTGTTACGAACAGAGTAACTTCTAACACTTATAAGTGTTACAAACAGAGTAACTGTTAACACTTATAAGTGTTACATACATATTCATTGCTAACACTTATAAATGTTTGAACCATAAGATATGGTAACATTTATAAGAGTTACAAAAATATTCATTGCTAACACTTATAAGTGTTGAAACTTTAAGATATGGTAACACTTATAAATGTCAGTATCATAATCCTACTAACTCTTATAAATGTTGGTATACATAAATTGCTAACAGTTATATGCATCACAGTACGAAATTAAGTTCTTCTATATTTTTTACACAATTAATATTAAAACTCTCAAAACAAATGAATATAACATATCTTTGTGATTTTCAATACACATATATAATTCAACATATCAATTCAATATAAGATTTAGTACACTTCCATATCTCAATTCAACAATGTCACATTTTCATAATACTCAAATTTGAGCTGTATGCTTCCGATTTCAAAATACCATAATATCATGTCCAAACTGTAAAATATAAATGCAATCATCACATTCCAAAAACTTTAGAGATAAAATCATTGTCAAGGTCACACGTGTTTGCTTTCTTTATGTTTTATCCCTCCTCCATGAGTGCCTGCAAATTATAAATGCACTCATTTTTAGAAGAAGAAAAAAAATGACAAGTTGCAATGGAACATTTTTCACTAAGGTGATACATGCATCAACGATCAAAAACCAATCCTTACAACGGCATATCCACCAATCAAGTAAATAGCTAAAAGATCACACACAAATAGATATGCTTTTGCTGAGTACAAACATAAATAGGAAAACATACATCACACATAAATAGATATGCTTTTGTTGAGTACAAACATAAATAGGAAAACATACAGCTTATGAATTTGAAATAACTTGATATCTTTCTATCATAAAAAGATAACAAAGCCAAATATTTGACAAACCTAAATAATGCAAAAATGATGATTTTATATGATGAACTCTAACCATTGAGAAAACTGATGACGATATGTATATGACAGCCATTAATGCAGCCATGAGAAAACTTTGAGAAACCTAAATAATGCTATTTACAAATATTTTTATGATGAACTCAAACCTTATTGTGATTCCCATTCCACGAATGAAAGTGTTAATAGTAGTCGAAGAAACTCCACGACGTCTTAATCCAGACAGCGTCAACAAACGTGGATCATCCCAGCCATCAACCCACCTTTCCATGACTAATTGATTCAACTGAAATAGCAATTTACATGATTGGATATATTGACATAATTATTATTTTTAAAACACAAAATTGATTATGCAACATACCTTTCGCTTTGACATCACTGTGTTCGAAACATTCAACCTTGAATACTCCCAAACATATGGTTGGTAAAGCCCAAAAGCCTATAACAACTAGTAGTAAGAAGGCCAGCGTATCCCAAATTCAAGAGTACATAGCTTCAAACACATTATAAATGACAACGCTCAGCACAGAGAAATGGATACATTATCTTAGAAGCACAAACATACGCTCGCATGAGATATGATGATTTTGTGTTTCTTTCAATGTTATATAGAATGAGTAACAATACCAAAGAACAAACCAATGTATTCGATAAAAGAATAGATGTGATTTCCTATTTCATCCATGCAGTTTACTTGACTTCTTTTGCCCAATTATTTCATATTTTATCCATGTAGTTTACTATCTGGTTAATGAGCCCATGGGTGCAACTCAAGAACTTCACGATACGTTTTTTTTCCGGCAAACTTTTAACTTTTTTAGGAACCTCTTTATGCTTATTAGACATAATGATATGTATGTTGAAGGTCATGACTCTTTATTTCAATGTAAGTAATTATTTTCATTAAAAGGTCTTGGTCAATAATTAAAAAGAACATAGCAAGGATATGGAGAGGTGATTTTACACTCCATCCATCATAGTTACCTATCTTTTTTTGTTGTACATCGTTGTGCTTGTCGCACTTAATGGCATGTAGGCTCAAACAAAGTCACAATTTTTTTTTAACTATAAGTTATTCTCTGTGTTAAAACTTTGGTTAATAACATTACAAAAGAATATATAGATGCAAACAACAAACATTTATATAATTAGTAAAAGACCAATATAATATGCTAGAAGGACAAGATTCTTTTATGATCTGTAGTAACAAGTATTACAACAAAATTGAACTTGTAGAGCTAACAAGAACAGTGGCATTCAACAGAAGTGGTTTGCAGTCAATTTATGGAAAATATATAAGCATGAAAAATGATATGGAGACATGTTTAAAAAACATGATATATAGATGACAGCAAGAATCCTGCATCATATATTTTGACATAAAAACGATGGAAAGAACAGACTGAGTTACCGAATGTGTAATATTTTCAAAGGAATCTGGATTAAGTAGTACCTTGCTCTATACCATAATATGTTATAAAGAGAGATCTTTGATCAAATAATTTCAAGATATTGCTTGTTAATTCTGACAGGTTTATGCATTACACAATAACAAAGAAAGTGTGTGTAGTTTAATATAACATTCAAACTTAACTTCAAGTCTACGAATACGTTTAATGATTAAAGCTAGTTCCATATACAAGGGAAGAACTAACCTCAGTATAACTCCTCTTCTCGCTGTATTCCTTATTGTTCTCCAAGTTCTCGAGCTTTCTCTTAGTATCATCGCCTTTAACATTTTCTATCGTATCCTGGACATCATTTAACTAGACACAATACAACATACATAGTTATATAACTGAACTGGTAATCAAATGGAACAAGAATAAATTGTGCAAAGATACGGGGAAGAATTTCTCATACCTTGTGTCTTCTCCAAACAAGTTGCCACAGGTTCCTCAACTCGTTTTTCCGAACAGGTTTGATAAGGAACTCGGCTGCTCCTTTTAATATGCATTTGTAAACCATGTTTACAGAATCATTGACTGCAAAATCAAAAGAGTTAGGCAAGCTGAAGCAAGCTTGCTTGCTTGCAAGGTGAAGCAAGCTTGCTTGCTTGCAAGCTGAAACAAGCTTGCTTGATTGCAAGATGAAGCAAGCTATACTATAAAGAATTAGAGGGTGTTTTAGCAACATCAACGTCCAAGAACTAACCATAGAAGTTTCGTTCTCAACTCAAAAACAATACCATTTGACATGGTTTACAGTGGGTTAATAATATGCTAATATGATACGTTTATTCAAGGACTATGTAGAAATACATTAAAAAATATCATTATGCTCATGAAATCCTAAAATAGAATGTTTTACAAAAGTATCAAAGATTTAAAGTATGAAATCATCATGAAATTCCCTATGTGGCATCTTATCCCCAACTGGCTATACAATTAGATATAGATGTGTGTTTTGCCTCTACATAGATCCCAAAGCATACAAATTTACCAATGTCATTATTCTCCAATTCAAGGCATCCATGCATGACCAAATATAAGGGGAAATTTGACGCTAATGTTACAATAATTTAGAATAGCCAAACATTTGATAACCCAAAACCCACGGCTTCAGCTGTGTTCAAACTTATTGATTATAGTCCTATATAAAATTGAATTAAAAGCCTTTAATATAAATGGCATACAATAAATTACGAGCATGTATCAGTATATTAGAATTTTACTGCTAAAACAAAGAAATAATACCATGTTTATATGGACAACAACATAAACAAGAACTTTTACTTTGGATATAAGGGCTGAAAATTATACATCTGTTATTCAAACAAAAATGTTATACTAATCCTTCTCAAATTCACTGACTTTTGAACAAATTATTTATCTACACCATAGGAATAGCATTATTATTCTTGTTATTTGCACAACTCATCACCTATACTTAAAACTACTACTCTTGTCTATCGTTGTTGTTTGTAGTACAAATTAGTGAATTGTTATTTCAATGTGTGATTTATTAGATTAGGTTTTTTGAAATGCCTTTATGTGTGCATGCATGTTCATATTTATATATTTATGCACAAATATATAAAACAATAATGAAATGCCTTTAAAGCTAAATTTCCTCTTTCCATTTTCTGGTCAGCAATGATGTTGTCATACTTTAGAATTTTGATTCCCTTTACAAGCGATATGCATTGTTCCCACAATCAATTTTTTAGATTATGCTTTAGCTATAGGCAATATAATAAATAAAAGAATCTGACAACAAGCTAGGGGAAAAGCTCAGACCAATTGACCAATAGAACCTACTAAAGCTAGTCCAAGATCTTCTCCCATTTCAATCGCAACAGCTATTTCAGGATCCCCATAGTTGGCACGAGCCCAATCCTATAAAATAAAAACATGTAAAAAAAACAAATAAACTTTGAACTAGAAAAAGAAGCATGTGCAAGAGCATAATCTTTTTCCTTGTATTGCTCATTTTTTGCCTATCAAGTGCTTAACATTTTACCTGAACCTGTTACTCAAGAAGAAACAGTCCCAAAGTATCCACACCACAATCGAAATAAGAGATATAAATCAAGATAGTACCATATAACTAACCCAAGGAACACCTTTAAATATATGTCTCATATATAGGCTTATCTAATTTACAGTAATAATTTTTACCCAAATTTTTAATTTATTTGATAAATTAACCAGATAATTGTAGATGTTACAAAATATATTACCTTGTTCTCAACTTTAGACATGGATAACCGTTTTCTTTACGGGACTACAGAGGTGTAACCATTTTCGATTTCATCTCTGCCTTACTAGATGTTAAAAATTATTGACGGAGATGAAATTGCCACAAGCTCGAGTCGAAATCGTCGGCATAGATGAAATCTAACTGGCATATTCATGCATCAGTTTATATGATATGCCCTATTCGACCATGAAGTGGTGCCAGAACTCTCTTTAAAACCCGAAAATATATCAGTGCCCATATCATTATTAATTTAGAAAAATACATATGAAACATTCAATTCTTTCACAATAGGATACATATGTTTAGTCAACACAGATGTATTCTCAATATTCATCTGTCTGTAATGTTTAGCCCCATAACAATCTTAATTGGTATCTTGTTTTCTGATATACATGTATATATTTACCCAATTTCCCAGATTTTTATACATATAAATAGGAATCTAAAGGTAAATCACCAATCACAACAATACATCCAAACATGAAAACACATAGCACATCCATGTACACATAATAACAAGCATTCACTTCACTGTTACTCATCAGATTTATCTGTATAATATGTGTGTACAACCTATCATTACTGGAATGTATAACAAGTTTACCAATCCTTCCTGCAAAGCCTCTTTGTAACAACCCGAATTTTTATAACATGTTAAAACAAGAAATCAGGGCAGAATTAAATTTTAAAATAAGAATCAAGAGAAACGGGTTGCGCCGTTGCGTTCGTCTCGGAATTCTGGTTGTAAACGAGTCCGAAATTTCGTGAATCGGAGTCCATATGACCGAGATATGGCCTCTAGAAGTTTCACGAAAAATCAGAAAACAAAAACAGATTTTCAAAATTTTCGAATTTAGCCCCAAACAGACTGGGCGGGAAAATTTCCCGCCCAGCCCCAGGTCGACTGGGGAGTCGACCCCCCAGGGACCAGGTCGACTGGGCAATCGACCTGGGTGTCGACCTGGGGGTCAACCTCCTTGGTCGGGCCAGGTTGGCCTGGTGCACCTGCTTGCTCCTTTTGGTCTGTTCTGTTGGCCTGTGACGAGGTTGGATGGTTCAGATCTAAACTAGGGTTAATCTAAGGGCCTAAACTAGTCTTAACTTCTATAAAAACACCCTAAGACCTAGCCTAATTCACCAGAAATCATCCTAACAACTAAGTGCTGCCAAAATGCTCCCTAATCATGGCCTCCATCTTCAACTTCAAAGGCTTAAGCATGCAAACTAGATTCAAGTCAAAGGAGCAAGCTTTCTACATCAAATCAAGGAAGTAGAGCATCATCTTAACACCGTTCTACGACAAATGCTTGTTCATAAATCTCTAGCCACGCTATGTAACTTCTACCTACTTTTAGATCTAAACGGTAGTTCTAATGTTAACATGAAATAAAATGAGATGAAATCTAAGTATGTTAGTCTATGTGAATCTAGTCTTGCCCCTCTCTTGAACCTATGACTTTGGGCTATTTCTTAGTGATTAAATCATGCCACTCATGTTGTGTTTGACCTAGTTTATCATGCAAGATTGAATCTTGACTTGTGGAATGTTGGCATGAACCCTTAGAACAATTTGACTTGTGGAACATTCATATGAACTTGACTTGGGACTTATGCATGTAAAAGAACCTAAACCCCTCATGACCATTTACATGCCTATGATGATGAACCTAGTGTTATGCTATCATACATGTTTGAGGCCAATCCCTTTATGCTATCATACATGTTTGAGGCCAATATGTTGTCATATTATTCCTACTATGTTGACTCGCTTTCACTTGCGTTGGGAATACGCCTTGGGTAGTTTAGGCAAACTTGAGATGGGTTATGAAACTTAACATGAATTAAGTAATGGGACAATGGGAATAAGTGGAAAATGTGGACTTTGTCGTAGCCTAAATTTGACATGAACATGACAAGTAGAAAAACATGAAAGTGGCCAACTCGAGGATGGGTTGAGTTAGTAGCATAAATCTGCCCGGAACCGCCCGGCAAATCCAGTAGCTACAGACAATAAGACCCAATGTGAGTAGTTGGTCATATCGCGCTCAAAACCCGAGGTTAGACTAGGTTGTGGTGTAATGCTGCCCGGACCCGCCCGGCGTAACCAGTAACCACAACAAAGTCTAATGTGAGAGGTTGGGGTGCATTAATTTACTTAATGCCACATGATAAGGTTAAGTTAGTTTGACTAATGGCACTTAACCGATATGACATGAATGGGTAGGATAAGTAAGACCGGACTTGATTACTTAAAGACACTTAACCATATAACACGATTAGCGGATGGGTTAGTTTAACCTAAATGGGTTGATAACACCCGACTGGGATAACGCGATGCGTGGTAGGGTTTAGTAAACCCACAAGAACGATACTTAACCATTGTAAATACGACTAGTGGATGGGGTTAAGTTAACCTACACTTAACCAATCCGACTCGGTAATTTGATGAGGTTAAGTTAACTTACACTTAACCAATCTGACTTGATGATTTGATAGGGTTAAGTCACAAACCTCTTAAATATGCTTAACCAATCCGACTTGATAATTTAATGGGGTTAAGTTAACCTATACTTAACCAATCCGACTCGACAATTTAATGGGGTTAAGTTAACCTACAATTAACCAATTTTACTCGATGATTTGATGAGGTTAAGACAAACTATACTTAACCAATCTGACGCGGTAGCTTGATGAGGTTAAGATAACCTATACATAACCAATCTGACACGGAAATTTGATAGGGTTAAGTTAACCTATACTTAACCAATCTGACACGATAATCTAGGGTTAAGTCATGAACTTCTCGATATACTTAACCAACTTGATACATGGTTTGTAGGGCTAAGTCTTGAACTTGAATACTTAGCCAATTTTGACATGATTCGCAGGCGGGGTAAGTCATGAACTCGAATGACAATACTCAACCCATTAGACAAAACCCTAGTGCAGGGAACTAAGTGGAAAATCGTAGTTAATAAGGATAATGGGAAGGGAAACTAAGTGATAAACCTTAGTTAAGGATAACTAAGTAATAATTCTTAGTCAAGAGAATTGGACCAGTTCACAAATAGATGAGTAACCTGATACGGTAGGCCATCGTTTAAACAAACACACGATGAGGAGCGAATGTTTATCTGACTTAGATAAAGGCTCCAGCGAACTGGGTGACGAAGCGGTAGCTTTGGGGGACGTGAGGGTACTCTTGGTATCCCTCTGTGAGGTTGCAGATGATCCGCCTGGGCTCACAGAGGTTAAAGTCTGCAGTAGAAGAACCAAGGGTATGCCTTGGTTGCTGTGCGAGCAACCTAAAGACTGGGGTGGATTAGCGTGGAGTCGGCGATACTTAGTTTAGCCCTGTGATAGCACGTCGTCGACTACCTACCATCTTTAGTCAATCGTGTACGTATGCGGAAAGGCAGAGAACTCCCAACAGACCATATACTTGCTATCTAGTTATGGGTGAGGTTGGCCATAGGAAAGTGGGGCATGGATGGTCGGAGTATAGTTCTCGTGCATGATTTTCTTGGATTGCCTTTCAGTAGTTAAGGGAGGGGTCACGTGGGACCATAACCACCGGTAGAAAAACAGACCTTGATATCTGCATCGGCAGATAACCTAAAGCTCCCGACCGAGTCCTGTATTTCTTGATTAGCCCTGTCACGGGACTCGGATGGCACATTGAGATACATGTGCATCTAGACATGGAAAACGATTCAGGATACATACGTGGGAAAAAGGGTGCGGTTGACGGGTAGCGTAATCCCTAGCGGTCCTAGGTGGCTTAAACCCAAACCGAGTTACGGAAACGTTTAGTAGGTAGCGTAATCCCTAGTGGTCCTAGGTGGCATAAATCCTAGCCGAACATTCGAGAATTCATGGTAAGAAAATAAAGCTAGATCAAGGGTGACAGTCCAAACAATTTCAAGGATAATGGAACTACGTTGAAGTAGTATAGAACTACGTGAGGAAGCCCATAGGATTTACGGCAAAGGAATAAACATATACATGGAAAGAAACATACGAGTTGGGAAAACCTACATTAGGTTGACATGGACCATTTCATTGGGCAAGGGACATTTTGTGGCTAACACATGACACAGGTTGGGATACTAGTACGGAAGGTGCATGGCAAATATACTTGATAGAACCTTGGGGTGTTATACTCGATAGAACCTTGGGATGTTATACTCGATAGAACCTTGGGATGTTATACTTGATTCATAGTGACCGTAGTTTATCTTGATACAGTAGTTCATCCTGTTACCTTGGTTTAGCTTGTCTATCTTGTCATCATCCTTATGTTTACTTTCAGTTTATGCATGTCATGTTACCTTTACCTGTTTTTATGCTGGAAGTAGATAGGACTTACCAGTTTTTATGACTGAACCCGTTTTCTTTCGCCTCTTTGTCTTCCGTCCCCCCCCCCCCCCCCAGGTTTTTAAGGGAGGAAATACTGTTATTTAGCTCGGACTTCTTCTGCTTCAAGGTCATCATGTATGGCTTGGATTTTTCTTGACTATGGCTGCTTTACCGTTTTACTTGGGGAATATTTTATGACTGTGGTTTTATTCTTCTTTAACTATTGCAAGACAGGTTTCCAATGTAAGGGCTTTTAAAGGCATTTTGATGTAAAAGGCTTTAGACCTTATAATTTTATGAGGTAATGAAATTTGGTTTTTCTTCCGCTGTTTTATATGTTCTGTCTTGTAATATTTCTATGCATGTTTACCAAGACAACGCCCCTCCAAAGCTAGTGCATTCTCTTGTGAGTGACCCTGGCGGAGGTGGGGTGTTACATTTGGTATCAGAGCAGAAGGTTACCAGACTGGGCAAAAGTTTTAAAACCTTCTGGAAACTATTTGAAAACCGTTTACAAAGAAGCATTTTTCAAGGAAAGTTTTATTTTTAAAGGTTATTCCCCCAAAGTCCATTAGCATTATCCTTTGTTTCCTTGATTGAATCTCTTTTCCTTTCTTTCCTCCACCTGTAGTCATAGTGGTTCGAACTGCGACTAATCCTTTTCTAACTACGTCAGTGTTTTCGGTACGATGGAGGCAGTTCTCGAGAGACCTGTTACCGCGTTATAAGAAAGGATAGTAAGAACAAGGATAAAGGATACAAGCTTAAGGACAAGCAACTTGTTGGTATGGCTTAATTCACAAAGGAGGAAAAAGGTGAATGATAAAACCCATGACAAGAGAGAGTATCTCTAGTAGGGTAAAAAGGGAAAGATAGTCAAGTATTATGAGACAAGGACAAGATCATCGAGAGGTCAATTGTATGCTCTCACTATTAGCGTACCTAAGAAGGATGGTAACGTTTCTGTGAAACGTTTAGCTTTTCTTCTCTATCATCCCGTCAGGACTTTGCTTTGATCACCGCATCATTTAAGTCTGCTTCGATAGTTGGGTCTCTGCACCTTCGTACTAGCATAGTAGAGGATCCCATTTTTGTCTCAAATCTTGTTGAGGAATCGGTCCATTTATTCATGACTTGTTTGGATTTGAGGACGCCTATGACTTTTGGGAATAATGCTTATGCTTTTAAGCTATGGGTTGAATTCTAGGAATGGAGTGGTTATCCAGTAAGGGTGCCATTCTCGGTTCTGAAAGGAGGGTAGTTAGGCTCTTGACTTGCCTCGGTAATACCCTCGAAGTCTCGTGTAACCTTTAGGGTTCTGTCATGATTGGTTACCTAGAATCTCTTGATGCACTTGTTGGTAATCCGTTCGAGTAGAGTTCGCCACTAAGGCGGATGGTTCATTTCGCTTGTGCATGAGTTATGGAAATCACTCTATTAAGTACACTCGGTAACATGGTTGGCATCTGTTTGTTTTCAAGAGATAAGTTCTTCTGCTTGGAATGTCGTAGAGCGAGTAAATGAGATCCATGATTCACTAGTGAATTTTGGAGAGCTTACATGAAACCATGAGTGCACGGATATGGTTGAGCCAAGTATACTAGAGGGAGAATAAGTAAAAGTGGAACGAGAGGCAACAATGAAGTGAGTTCCAGCTCATATTTGGAATTAGAAGTTAAGAGGCCACGAAATCATGAAGTTAAAGATGGTCAAAGCACAATGGAATTAAGCTCAAGGAAATGCGACTTAGAAGATTGAAGACAAGATACGCGCATCATATCTCTTTTTAAGAGTATATTCTTGATCCCTGTTTTCCTGTAGAGCTTACCCGCATGCTATCTTTTATGCATATCCTCTCGGTCCTATTCTCGATCTTATTTCTGTTGCAAACTCCATAGGGGGTATGACTCATCGGTTAATAATACATGTCAGGGTTTGAAGGTGTCCGTTAGGTTGACTAAACCTTTTAGGCTTTATAGGATATGGGTTGGGTTTAGAAAGGGATTTCTTGTAATCCAAAAGGAGTTTATCTTGCTTATCTTCTCAATCCTATCTTGAGGACCTTAGGTAGAACCCTGTGGATGTAAACATGTATTTGAAAATATGTTATGATTGATATAGTTGCAAGTGGTTGCTCGTGGATGCGCGAATACACACTAGGCACTAGATCGGCTCAGTTACATTTCATATTTCATATGTATACGTGTTTATACTTGTTTATGGATGAATTTGAATGTGTTATCATGTGAATATTGCATATGGATGAATGGTTGTGCACACATATAGTGTTTATTTGACTAGGACTATTTGCATACATGTGGATTCATGGCACTAAACATATTTTGCATTTAGAAGATCAATCAGGCCTGATCATTTGCATTAGATAAGGAACATATACACACACTTTCTGCATATGTTCATATGGTATTAGAAATCTTTTAAGGACAATGGTTGCTTGAGGATGATGTTTAGAGTAGATGGATGATGGATGGTAGGATACGTTCTTCCTAATTTGGAGATTTCGGGGACGAAATCCTTTAAGGTGGGGAGAATGTAACAACCCGAATTTTTATAACATGTTAAAACAATAAATCAGGGCAGAATTAAATTTTAAAATAAGAATCAAGAGAAACGGGTTCCGCCGTTGCGTTCGTCTCGGAATTCTGGTTGGAAACGAGTCCGAAATTTCGTAAATCGGAGTCCGCATGACCGAGATATGGCCTCTAGAAGTTTCACGAAAAAACAGAAAACGAAAGCAGATTTTCAAATTTTTTGAATTTAGCCCCAAACAGACTGGGCGGGAAAATTTCCCTCCCAGCCCCAGGTCAACTGGGGAGTCGACCCCCCAGGTACCAAGTCGACCTGGGTGTCGACTGGGGGTCGACCTCCTTGGTCGGGCCAGGTTGGCCTGGTGCACCTGCTTGCTCCTTTGGGTCTGTTCTGTTGGCCTGTGACGAGGTTGGATGGTTCAGATCTAAACTAGGGTTAATCTAAGGGCTTAAACTAGTCCTAACTTCTATAAAAACACCCTAAGAGCTAGCCTAATTCACCACAAATCATCCTAACAACTAAGTGCTGCCAAAATGCTCCCTAATCATGGCCTCCATCTTCAACTTCAAAGGCTTAAGCATGCAAACTAGATTCAAGTCAAAGGAGCAAGCTTTCTACATCAAATCAAGGAAGTAAAGCATCATCTTAACACCGTTCTATGACAAATGCTTGTTCATAAATCTCTAGCCACGCTATGTAAGTTCTACCTACTTTTAGATCTAAACGGTAGTTCTAATGTTGACATGAAATAAAATGAGATGAAACCTAAGTATGTTAGTCTATGTGAATCTAGTCTTGCCCCTCTCTTGAACCTATGACTTTAGGCGATTTCTTAGTGATTAAATCATGCCACTCATGTTGTGTTTGACCTAGTTTATCATGCAAGATTGAATCTTGACTTGTGGAATGTTGGCATGAACCCTTAGAACAATTTGACTTATGCAACATTCATATGAACTTGACTTGGGGCTTATGCATGTAAAAGAACCTAAACCCCTCATGACCATTTACATGCCTATGATGATGAACCTAGTGTTATGCTATCATACATGTTTGAGGCCAATCCCTTTATGCTATCATACATGTTTGAGGCCAATCCCTTTATGCTATCATACATGTTTGAGGCCAATATGTTGTCATATTATTCCTACTATGTTGACTAGCTTTCACTTGCGTTAGGAATACGCCTTGGGTAGTTTAGGCAAACTTGAAATGGGCTATGAAACTTAACATGAATTAAGTAATGGGACAATGGGCATAAGTGGAAAACGTGGACTTTGTCGTAGCCTAAATTTGACATGAACATGACAAGTAGAAAAACATGAAAGTGGCCAACTCGAGGTTGGGTTGAGTTTATAGCATAAATCTGCCCGGAACCACCTGGCAAATCCAGTAGCTACAGACAATAAGACCCAATGTGAGTAGTTGGTCATATCGCGCTCAAAACCCGAGGTTAGACTAGGTTGTGGTGTAAAGCTGCCCGGACCCGCCCGGCGTAACCAGTAACCACAACAAAGTCTAATGTGAGAGGTTGGGGTGCATTAATTTACTTAATGCCACATGATAAGGTTAAGTTAGTTTGACTAATGGCACTTAACCGATATGACATGAATGGGTAGGATAAGTAAGACCGGACTTGATTACTTAAAGACACTTAACCATATAACACGATTAGCGGATGGGTTAGTTTAACCTAAATGGGTTGATAACACCCGACTGTGATAACGCGATGCGTGTAGGGTTAAGTAAACCCACAAGAACGATACTTAACCATTATAATTACGACTAATGGATAGGGTTAAGTTAACCTACACTTAACCAATCCGACTCGGTAATTTGATGGGGTTAAGTTAACTTACACTTAACCAATCTGACTTGATGATTTGATAGGGTTAAGTCACGAACCTCTTAAATATGCTTAACCAATCCGACTCGATAATTTAATGGGGTTAAGTTAACCTATACTTGACCAATCCGACTTGATAATTTAATGGGGTTAAGTTAATCTACACTTAACCAATTTTACTCGATGATTTGATGAGGTTAAGACAACCTATACTTAACTAATCTGATGCGGTAGCTTGATGAGGTTAAGATAACCTATACATATCCAATCTGACACGGTAATTTGATAGGGTTAAGTTAACCTATACTTAACCAATCTGACACGATAATCTAGGTTTAAGTCATGAACTTCTCGATATACTTAACCAACTTGATACATGGTTTGTAGGGATAAGTCTTGAACTTGAATACTTAGCCAATTTTGACATAATTCGTAGGCGGGGTAAGTCATGAACTCGAATGACAACACTTAACCCATTGGACAAAACCCTAGTGCAGGGAACTAAGTGGAAAATCATAGTTAATAAGGATAACGGGAAGGAAAACTAAGTGATAAACCTTAGTTAAGGATAACTAAGTAATAATTCTTAGTCAAGAGAATTGGACCAGTTCACAAATAGATGAGTAACCTGATACGGTAGGCCATCGTTTAAACAAACTCACGAGGAGGAGCGAATGTTTATCTGACTTAGATAAAGGCTCCAGCGAACTAGGTGACGAAGCGGTAGCTTCGGGGGACGTGAGGGTACTCTTCGTATCCCTCTGTGAGGTTGCAGATGATCCGCCTGGGCTCACGGAGGTTAAGGTCTGCGGTAGAAGAACCAAGGGTATGCCTTGGTTGCTGTGCGAGCAACCTAAAGACTGAGGTGGATTAGCGTGGAGTCGGCGATACTTAGTTTAGCCATGTGATAGCACGTCGTCGACTACCTACCATCTTTAGTCAATCGTGTACCTATGGGGAAAGGCAGAGAACTCCCAACAGACCATATACTTACTATCTAGTTATGGGTGAGGTTGGCCAATAGGAAAGTGGGGCGTGGATGGCCGGAGTATAGTTCTCGTGCATGATTTTCTTGGATTGACTTTCAGTAGTTGAGGGAGGGGTCACGTGGGACCATAACCACCGGTAGAAAAACAGAGCTTGATATCTGCATCGGCAGATAACCTAAAGCTCCCGACCGAGTCCTGTATTTCTTGATTAGCCCTGTCACGGGACTCGGTTGGCACATTGAGATACATGTGCATCTAGATATGGAAAACGATTCACGATACATACGTGGGAAAAAGAGCGCGGTTGACGGGTAGCGTAATCCCTTGCGGTCCTATGTGGCTTAAACCCAAACCGAGTTACGGAAATGTTTAGTAGGTAGCGTAATCCCTAGTGGTCCTAGGTGGCATAAATCCTAGTCGAACATTCGAGAATTCATGGTAAGAAAATACAACTAGATCAAGGGTGACAGTCCAAACGATTTCAAGGATAATGGAACTACGTTGAAGTAGTATAGAACTACGTGAGGAAGCCCGTAGGATTTACGGCAATGGACTAAACATATACATGGAAAGAAACATACGAGTTGGGAAAACCTACATTAGGTTGACATGGACCATTTCATTGAGCAAGGGATATTTTGTGGCTAATACATGACACGGGTTGGGATACTAGTACGGAAGGTGCAGGACAAATATACTTGATAGAACCTTGGGGTGTTATACTCGATAGAACCTTGGGATGTTATACTCGATAGAACCTTGGGATGTTATACTTGATTCATAGTGACCGTAGTTTATCTTGATACAGTAGTTCATCCTGTTACCTTGGTTTAGCTTGTCTATCTTGTCATCATCCTTATGTTTACTTTCAGTTTATGCATGTCATGTTACCTTTACCTGTTTTTATGCTGGAAGTAGATAGGACTTACCAGTCTTTATGACTGACCCCGTTTTCTTTCGCCTCTTTGTCTTCCGTTCCCCCCCAGGTTTTTAAGGGAGGAAATACTGTTATTTAGCTCGGACTTGTTCTGCTTCAAGGTCATCATGTATGGCTTGGATTTTTCTTGACTATGGCTGCTTTAACGTTTTACTTGGGGAATATTTTATGACTGTGGTTTTATGCTTCTTTAACTATTGCAAGACAGGTTTCCAATGTAATGGCTTTTAAAGGCAATTTGATGTAAAAGGCTTTAGACCTTATAATTTTATGAGGTAATGAAATTTGGTTTTTCTTCCGCTGTTTTATATGTTCTGTCTTGTAATATTTCTGTGCATGTTTACCTAGACAACGCCCCCCCAAAGCTAGTGCATTCTCTTGTGAGTGACCCTGGCGGAGGTGGGGTGTTACACTCTTCTTTTTAGTTCATATCTATGCACACATAAAATAGGAAAACAATTAGCAACCATACACCCATTCACAAAGATCATACATGTTAACTCGTGAATCACCCAATCGGTATATAAATGCATTTCGTCATACTAAGCATGAAATCGAAGACACATACAGCTAACAAACTGCCTATAAAATAAAGTCATAGTACCTAAAAAGTGAGAATACACTCACCACGCTTTTAATCCTCGATCTCGTCCTCTTAGATTTAATTTAGACTCTCGAGCTCTCAGATTATGTTACTGTCGCTCCTCTCAACTCCATCTCCCTCCCTGATTCCATCTTTATCTTTGAATCGAGACACCGTAGTTTGATTTTCCCCCATTTTAATTTTCTAGGGTTATGCTGCCATCATCGTTTCTTTTTATTTGAACGAGTTTTAATTAGTTGTGGATTGAGAAACGAGTTGAGAAGCGAAGTCCATTTTTCTTTTTAATTGCCAAAGATGCAGCCTTCAGAGGAATAAGCGTTGGGGGGAAAAGAATTGAGGCAACAATTAGGTTATGGCTGAGAACTTACCCTTTTGCCCTTAGAAAATAAGAGTTGACTAAGCATAACAACACTTAAAAGTGTTGGCACATTTTTGGTGACACATTTTTTGTACTGCAACACATATTAGTGTCACTAGTCTACAACACATAAAAGTGTTGGCAGTTGAAAAAAGTAAGAGTTGCCAATTGGCCATTATGGTGTATATAGCTTTTGAAGACCAAAATATCATAAATACGCGCTCTCATATACGAATACTATCTCTCCCTGATGTCTTCCCTTAGGTTAACTATGCAACCTGGCTTTGATACCAAGTGTGACGACCCACCCCGCACCAGCCGACATTTCCTCAAAATGCGCTATAAAAATGCCCAACTTGCATGGGACGGTCGTCAAAAGAAAAGGGTTTGAAACAATGAATCATCAAGAACCAGTAGTATATCTCACATCGCATGGAATAAAATATAATAATAATATAACTTGACATCAAACAAGCGAGACAGTGCAAAATCTGAAAACTAAACTGTGACGGCCTGCCCCGCACCAACCGGCATTTACTCCAAAAGTGCGCTGTACACATGTCCAGTTAGCACGGGACGGTTCGTCAGAAGAAAAAGAAAGAAGAGAATGGGCTAATCAAGGAACCTGTAGAATGTCTCACAGCGCATAGAACAAAATATAATAATAACATATTTGACATAAAACAGGAGAGACAGTACATAAGCTGAAAACCAAAACTAAACATCATAGCAGCAGAAATGCAAAATACAGCTTATTACAACTTTCAAACTGTCTCAAAGCAAAAGCAAGATAAAGGAGGTATACTACTAATGCCCAAGTAGCGACCACCAACGACACAGGGAGAATATATATATATATATATATATATATATATATATATATATATATATATATATATATCATACGTGGAAGCCTCCTACCCGCCTCCGAATCAGCTACTCGTGCACCACCAGCTAACCTGTCTCTAGTCTACTCGTGTGAGCACCCAGGGTAATAAGAGGAGACATAAAACTCTGGGTCATACATAAAGCATGGTATGAGCGATAAGCATCTAAAGTGAATAATAACAGGTAGACTAAAACATACCTGAACCTGGTCCTGCAACCAAAGAGTTAGCACTACATACTGTACAACACTCTAAGGTGCCATATCAAACAGTGTAAAGATACGGAGGTGGGGGAGGTGTGCATGTCATAGTGATGGCAAACAATCAAACATAGCAACCATCCTCACATCCCTCACTCAGTGCGTAAAGCATACGATATTCACCACTTCGATTACCCACCCTTGCTACGATCACTTTGCCCCCATGAAGTCATAAAATGGCTTCACTGCACTGATAACATAGCCACTAATTCTTTGCTATGTCCACTTGCCCCATGGAGTTATTCACCCCATCTGCGCTGGCTCATAGCCTTACCAATCCTTACTATGTCCACTTGCCCCATGGAGTTATCCACCCCATCTGCGCTGGCTCATAGTCTTACCAATCCTTTACTATGTCCACTTGCCCCATGGAGTTATTCACCCCATCTGCGTTGGCTCATAGTCTTACTACGCATCACCTTGCCCCTCAAGTCATAATGACTCTACTGCACTGATAACGTAGTCTTGCTACCATCACCTTGCCCCTCGAGTCATAATGACTCTACTGCACTGATAAGTAGCCCATCATTCATTTTCAGTGGTGAATCAAAGTTATGAAAATCGACAACTCCTTAGCACACGTCCCGCAGCAAAGCCCAACCATGAAGTGAACTCATCGGTTCCCAACTGGATCCTGAGCTCTAACTTTCCATATTGGACTACCTTTGCATCTCGGGTTATTGGTCAATACTGGGTCGGGTCCTCTTCAAACCATCGGTTCAGATCGGGTGTCTGCGTTGCGTTAGCGCATGGTCCTCCTCTGGCACGGTTCGTCTCGGGTCCACTCCATCACATCAGTTCGGGTCGGGTGTCTCCTCTTCGGTTCGGGTCGGGTACCATCTCCTATCCAGTTCGTGCTTCCGCTCCGATCCACTCCCTCATTCTTCACGTGCTCCGATCCGATCCCTACTTCTTTATCCGATCTGATCCCTCCTCCTTTATCCAATCCGATCCCAATTTAGTTAGCGTGGCCTTCCTTTTTGCCAATTTTCTCAAGTGTCAGGTTCCGATCTGATCGGATCCCTTGCCCAGTTCAACATATCCGATCCGAGCCCCATATCCGATCCGATCTGAAACCTGCACTATTTTCTGAAACTGTTCCAGCAAGTGTTTACGCCATTCGATGACGTTTTCGACCATTCTAACTATTGAAATCAATCACAAAGCATATCATACAGTCATAGCAACATGCATAATCAACCACAAACATCAAAACATCAATATGATAGGTTAAAATGGATCAAACATACCCAAAATCCCATATTTCCCCTTAAGCATGTTTAGGTGAAACTAATGATAGGATTAGCAAAACTTAACCAAATTAACCCAAATTCATATCAGAGTTCTAAAACATCATTTAAGAATTTATGAACATTTTTCCAGAATTTTTTCATGCTTAAATTCGCTAATTAACACTAATTACCCTTAACTAGCCATAATTAGTGTAAAACTATGCAAATCACTCACCTTAGCCACAAATAAACTAAGATCTGAAATAAATCTATGATTTGATGTGAATCACAATGCTAAACAGCAGCTCCAATGTTGATTTGGTGTATATCTCCCTTGATTAGATGTTGCTAAGCTTAATCCCTGACCAAAAGATGATTTGGAGGTGATTTAGAGGTTGGAGGCCATTTTTAGGGTTCCTTGGTGATAAGTGGAGGCTAGAAAACTGAAATGGAATGATTCTCCATCTCATTTCAGCCTTCCCATAACCCCAATCCCGAAATGGGTTATGGGCCTACTCACTAGTCACCCGATTTGGCCCGGTTAAGCAGTTTTCACCCTCCAAATCTTATTTCATCCATATCTCCTAAACGGTAAGTCCGTTTGGCTATTATGACCACTCTACGGAAAGGTAAACCATCAAACGAATCCAATGGAAGTGGTTTCAGGTCAAAATTCCTTTCCGATCAAAAGTTATGGCCAAAACAAGATCAACTAGGGGCAAAATGGTCATTTAAAAATCGACAAAAATCATAAGCATGGGAAATGACTCTAATGGATGTTTCCCAAAGTTACATGACCATACGACTTCATATGGGAAAGAAATAAATATTCTACGATCCCCGATGCGTAGAATGCGGGTCGTTACACTCTCCCCCCTTAAGAAATTTCGCCCCCGAAATTCCCTAATAAAAACACACACAAAGGTCCCGCATGCCTATCAATCATAAAACAACAATCAAACATATAAACAAGCAAAACAAGTCTACCCTAGCATGCGGAAAACTAAATTGCAAAGTAAATCTTACCAGGCAAAGAGTTCTGGATACGCCTTCCTAATGCTCTCCTCTGTCTCCCAAGTACAATCATTCTCGTCCTCGCCCCACTGAATCTTGACTAGCTTCACCGCCTTCCTTCGAAGTTGCTTCGTATCGTGCCCCACAATACGGATCGGCTTGCGTTTCCCAACCGCCTCGGGTTCTACTTCGAAGTCCTCTAACTGATCAGGTGAAATAGTCATATCTGAGTCGTGAACGAACTTCCTTAGTTGGGAAACATGAAATACATTCTGAACTCCCACCATCTTCTCTGGTAAGCCAACCCTATAAGCCAAATTCCCGACTAGTTCAAGAACAGGGAATGGGCCAACAAATCTTGGTGCTAACTTGCCTCTCCTGCTAAATCGTATCACGCTCTTCAACGGAGAAATTTTGACAAACACCAAGTCACCCACGGATAATTTTAAGTCTCTTCTCCTCTTATCAGCGTAAATCTTCTGCCTATCTTAGGCAGCTTTCATTCGTTGTTGAATGATCTTAATCTCATCGGAAGTTTCTCTCACCACATCTGGTCCAAGCCTAAACTTCTCGCCAGTCTCTATCCAACATGATGGTGAGTTGCACGGTCTTCCGTACAAAGCTTCATATGGAGCCATACCGATACTGGATTGGTAGCTATTATTATATGCAAACTCTACTAGATGCAAATGGTCATCCCATGATCCACCAAAATCCAATATACAAGCTCTCAAGAGATCTTCCAATATATGATTCACCCTCTCCATCTGACCATCGGTCTGAGGATGATATGCGGTACTGAGATGTAATCCTGACCCTAAAGCCTCTTGTAAGCTCTTCCAAAACCCACTAGTGAACAACGGGTCTCGGTCACTCACAATGCTTTTAGGTACTCCATGAAATCTCACTACCCACTTCATATACAATTCTGCTAACTTAGCTGCCGTTCTGGTCGATTTGACTGGTATAAATCTTGCACTCTTAGTCAATCGATCCACAATTACCCAAATGCTATCATGTCCCGATCTAGTCCTTGGTAAACCATCGATGAAATCCATCGAGACTTGCTCCCATTTCCATTCGGGAATTTCTAATGGTTGCAACAAACCACTAGGCTTCTTTTGCTCGGCTTTAACTAGCTGGCAATTCATGCATTTGGATATAAACTTCCCAACGCCTCTTTTCATCCCTTCCCAGTAGTAAGTCTGTCTCATGTCTCGATACATCTTATTACCACCGGGATGTAAAGTTAGTTTTGAGTGATGACATTCTCTAAGCACTTCATCTCTCAAACCATTCACGTTGGGCACAACTAGTTTTCCATTCTTTCGAAGCCATCCATCTCGACCAAGCCCATACTTGTTCATCTCCTCATCGATACCCATCTCTAACTTGGAGATGATTTCCAATAGGTTAGGATCGTCCCTCTGACTAGAGCCGATCCGCTCAATCAAAGTGGGTCTGATCGTCAAACTTGCTAACATAACTGGATCTAAGTCGCACTTTGGTCTGAAATCAAACCCCGCGATATACTCCAGTTGCTTCCACTCAAGAAAAATTGCCCCTAAACTGGCATGTCTCCTACTCAAGGCATCGGCTACCGCATTACCTTTCCCAGGTGTATATGCGATATCAAAATCGTACGAAGCCAAGAACTCTAACCATCTTTGCTGACGGAGATTCAGATCTTTCTGAGAGAAGAGATATTTTAACGATTTATGATCGGTAAACAACTCAAATCCTTCTCCCAAGAGATAGTGTCTCCACATCTTCAGCGCAAACACAATCGCTACTAATTCCAAATCATGGGTAGGATACTTCTTCTCATGAGGCTTTAGCTGTCGACTAACATAAGCTACAACCCTACCTCCTTGCATCAATACAGCACCTAACCCGGTACCACAAGCATCCGTGTATACCGTCATCTCTTCATTCCCCTTAGGAATGACTAACACTGGCGCACACGTGAACTTCTCCTTTAGACTCTTGAAGGCATCCTCACACACTCCGTCCCAGACGAAGGACTGATTCTTTTTAGTCAACTGAGTCAACAGTGCGGCAATCTTGGAGAAGTCCTGGATAAACTTACGATAATATCCAGCTAATCCCAAGAAACTTCTTACATCTGTTGCATTCTTGGGCGTAGGCCAATCCTGTACCGTAGCCACCTTTGCAAGGTCAACGGCAATACCACTCTCTGAAACAATATGACCCAAGAATCTCACTTCCCTTCTCCAAAAATGACGCTTAGAGAATTTCGCTTTCAATTGGTGTTTCCTCAACACCTCCATCACTATCCTCAAGTGTCCCTTGTGTTCCTCCTCTGTCCTTGAGTAAACAAGGATATCATCGACGAACACAAGAACAAACTTATTCAACTGATCTCTGAATACTCGATTCATAAGATCCACAAAGTAGGCTGGTGCATTGGTCAACCCAAATGGCATGACCAACCACTCATAAAATCCAGACGGCGTCCTAAATGCCGTTTTCGGAACACTCTCATCCGCTACTCGTAGCTGATGAAATCCTGTCGCGAGGTCCAACTGGGAGAACACTCTTGCTCCTTCCAATTGATCAAACAAATCATCTATCCGCGGTAGAGGATACTTATTCTTCCTTGTTACCTTATTCAACTCGCGATAGTCCACACACAAACGAAGGGAACCATCTGCCTTAGTGGCAAACACAACTGGTGCTCCCCACCCGGAGACACTCCTTCTAATAAATCCCTTCTTCAAAAGATTGCTGACTTGCACCTCGAGCTCTCGCTGCTCCCTTGGTGCCATACGACGAAGTGGCATCACTATAGGTCTGGCATCTTTCACTAAATCAATACGGAACTCAATCTCTCGGTGTGGTGGAAGCCCGGTCACCTCCTCGAAGACGTCCAGATACTGGCCTACCACGGGCACATCTGACAACTCATCCTGCGGGATGTCGAGGGAATTTACAAAACTAGCCATAACCCCATCACTAGGTAGACTACAAAACACTACCCTCCGCCCATCATCCGCCCTCACTGTCACAAAAAAGCACTCATTGTCTACCACCACCCCGTATCTTTGGAGCCAATTGACTCCCAATATAATGCCATACCTAGTAAAGCCCAAAACAAAGCAATCACATACAAACATACATCCATGACTCGATAAGACCAAATTCCTGCAAATCATACTAAGGCTAACCACCAATCGGGTTCGTCACAACCAATGGTCTATCGACTATCTCGGGTTTCAGTCCCAACCTATCTACCAGGTCACTAGATATGAAGGAACGGGAAGCCCCAGTATCAAACAAAACTCGAACTGGTACATCATAAATTGAAAGCATACCTTGAATAACAACATTCTTTCCTTTCTCCACCGCAGTTGGGGCATTCGACGAAGAAGGAACAACATCAATAGCGTATGCTTTCACAATCTGCTTCTCCTTAAGAGGTTGCGGACACTTATCCTTGAAATGCCCCCACTTGACCACAGTTGAAGCACTTCTTATCCGCTGGCTTGGCCCGACAATCTTTAGCATAATGGCCCTTCTTACCACAGCTGAAGCACTCAACATCCTTCTTGCTTTTTTTCTGACCACCCTTAGATTGGTCCTGCTTCCTCTTATTCTGATAGTTATTCTTGCCTCCACCGCCTGCTTGCGGCTTTGGCCCTTCTGCAGATGTAGCCTCGGTCTTTGACTTAGGGTAAAGACTCTCTAATCTCAAAGCTTTCCCCACGATCGATTCAAAAGTCTCATCGATGTGATTAATAAGCCTTTCCCCCAAGTATCCATCCAAGCCAGTAATGAACTTCTCATTCTTATTCTCAGGAGTGTCGATAAGAGATAGCCCATACTTCGACAAGGTGTCGAACTCAGCAATATAGTCAGAAACTGCCCTTCCGTTCTGCTTGAGTTCCAAGAACATCTTGAACAATACTGACTTCTGGGCGGCTGGAATAAACTTCTCGCTAAAGCGAGCCTTGAACTGAACCCAAGTAACCTGATCCTCTGGAGAAACTGTTCTAATGGCATTCCACCAATTCATCGCTCGCCCTTGCAGCTGACGAGACGCTAACCTTCTCTTCATCGCATCCTCAAGACCCAAGTTGTCAAAGATACGGTCACAGCTATCCATCCGATCTTGAACATCTGTGGCCGACTCCGTCCCGTGGAACGGCTTCCCACCAAGGTTAGTGTAATCTTTCCACAACTTGGCGAAATCGACCCTGGGGGCCTGCACTACTGGGCCAACACCAACTCCGGGATTGGGAACTGCCCCTTGCACTTCTCTAAGCTTGTCTCTCATGAGGTCAGTAAACATCGCCCTCATGTCAGCGGCATTCCCATGGTTGGTCCCTCTACCAGCACCCCTCGTGTCTCGGCTCATCGTCAATCTGAAAAAGGGAAACGATTAACGACCCCATAGTGGTGCTAGTGCAGTGCGACTTCATTCTTATACTATCAATAGTGTATATATATATATATAGCTTTTGAAAACCAAAGAAATCACAAATACACGCTCTCATATACGTACTATCTCTCCCTAGTGTCTTTCCCTAGGTTAACTACGCAACCTAGAGCTCTGATACCAAGTGTGACGGCCCGCCCCGCACCAACCGACATTTACTCCAAAAGTGCGCTGTACACATGTCCAGTTAGCACGGGACGGTTCGTCAGAAGAAAAAGAAAGAAGAGAATGGGCTAATCAAGGAACCTGTAGAATGTCTCACAGCGCATAGAACAAAATATAATAATAACATATTTGACATAAAACAGGAGAGACAGTGCATAAGCTGAAAACCAAAACTAAACATCATAGCAGCGGAAATGCAAAATACAGCTTATTACAACTTTCAAACTGTCTCCAAGCAAAAGCAAGATAAATGAGGTACACTACTAATGCCCAAGTAGCGACCACCAACGACACAGAGAGAATATATATATATATATATATATATATATATATATATATATATATATATATATCATACGTGGAAGCTTCCTGCCCGCCTCCGAATCAGCTACTCGCGCACCACCAGCTAACCTGTCTCTAGTCTGCTCGTGTGAGCACCCAGAGTAATAAGAGGAGACATAAAACTCTGGGTCAGACATAAAGCCTGGTATGAGCGATAAGCATCTAAAGTGAATAATAACGGGTAGACTAAAACATACCTGAACCTGGACCTGCAACCAAAGAGTTAGCACTACATACTGTACAACACTCTAAGGTGCCATATCAAACAGTGTAAAGATACGGAGGTGGGGGAGGTGTGCATGTCATAGTGATGGCAAACAATCAAACATAGCAACCATCCTCACATCCCTCACTCAGTGCGTAAGGCATACGATATTCACCACTTCGATTACCCACCCTTGCTACGATCACTTTGCCCCATGAAGTCATAAAATGGCTTCACTGCACTGATAACGTAGCCACTAATCCTTTGCTATGTCCACTTGCCCCATGGAGTTATTCACCCCATCTGCACTGGCTCATAGCCTTACCAATCCTTACTATGTCCACTTGCCCCATGGAGTTATCCACCCCTTCTGCACTGGCTCATAGTCTTACCAATCCTTTACTATGTCCACTTGCCCCATGGAGTTATTCGCCCCATCTGCGCTGGCTCATAGTCTTACTATGCATCACCTTTCCCCTCAAGTCATAATGACTCTACTGCACTGATAACGTAGTCTTGCTACCATCACCTTGCCCCTCGAGTCATAATGACTCTACTGCACTAATAAGTAGCCCATCATTCATTTTCAGTGGTGAATCGAAGTTATGAACATCGACAACTCCTTAGCACATGTCCCACAGCAAAGCCCAACCATGAAGTGAACTCATCGGTTCCCAACTGGATCCTGAGCTCTAACTTTCCATATTGGACTACCTTTGCATCTCGGGTTATTGGTCAATACTGGGTCGGGTCGGGTCCTCTTCAAACCATCGGTTCAGATCGGGTGTCTGCGTTGCGTTAGCGCATGGTCCTCCTCTGGCATGGTTCGGCTCGGGTCCACTCCATCGCATCAATTCGGGTCGGGTGTCTCCTCTTCGGTTCGGGTGGGGTACCATCTCCTATCCAGTTCGTGCTTCCGCTCCGATCCGCTCCCTCATTCTTCACGTGCTCCAATCCGATCCCTCCTTCTTTATCCGATCCGATCCCTCCTCCTTTATCCGATCCGATCCCAGTTCAGTTAGCGTGGCCTTCCTTTTTGCCAATTTTCTCAAGTGTCGGGTTCCGATCCGATCGAATCCCTTGCCCAGTTCAACATATCCGATCCGAGCCCCATATCCGATCCGATCCGAAACCTGCACTGTTTTCTGAAACTGTTCCAACAAGTGTTTACGCCATTCGACGACGTTTTCGACCATTCTAACTATTGAAATCAATCACAAAGCATATCATACAGTCATAGCAACATGCATAATCAACCACAAACATCAAAACATCAATATGATAGGTTAAAATGGGTCAAACATACCCAAAATCCCATATTTCCCCTTAAGCATGTTTAGGTGAAACTAATGATAGGATTAGCAAAACTTAACCAAATTAACCCAAATTCATATCAGAGGTCTAAAACATCATTAAGAATTTATGAACAATTTTCCAGAATTTTATCATGCTTAAATTCGCTAATTAACACTAATTACCCTTAACTAGCCATAATTAGTGTAAAACTATGCAAATCACTCACCTTAGCCACAAATAAACTAAGATCTGAAATAAATCTCTGATTTGATGTGAATCCCAATGCTAAACAGCAGCTCCAATGTTGATTTGGTGTAGATCTCCCTTGATTAGATGTTGCTAAGCTTAATCCTTGACCAAAAGATGATTTGGAGGTGATTTAGAGGTTGGAGGCCATTTTTAGGGTTCCTTGGTGATAAGTGGAGGCTAGAAAACTGAAATGGAATGATTCTCCATCTCATTTCAGCCTTCCCATAACCCCAATCCCGAAATGGGTTACGGGCCTACTCACTAGTCACCCGATTTGGCCCGGTTAAGCAGTTTTTCACCCTCCAAATCTTATTTCAGCCATATCTCCTAAACGGTAAGTCCGTTTGGCTATTATGACCACTCTACGGAAAGGTAAACCATCAAACGAATCAAATGGAAGTGGTTTCAAGTCAAAATTCCTTTCCAATCAAAAGTTATGGCCAAAACAAGATCAACTAGGGGAAAAATGGTCATTTAAAATCGACAAAAATCATAAGCATGGGAAATGACTCTAATGGATGTTTCCCAAAGTTACATGACCATACGACTTCATATGGGAAAGAAATAAATATTATACGATCCCCCGATGCGTAGAATGCGGGTCGTTACATAAACCATCATAGCAGCGGAATCCAAAATACAGCTTATGATCCAAACCATTATTACGATTCAAAATACTGTCTCTAAAGAAAAATAGAAAAGGTACACTACTAATGCCCAAAATAGTGACCAGCAACAACCTAGGGATAATATATGTATATAGCACGTGGAACCCTCCTGCTCCTCTCCAGACAGGTACTCGTGCAAAACCACCTAACCTATCTCTAGTCTACTCGTTTAGGAGCACCCAGAGTAACAAGAAGAGACAAAAAACTTTGGGTCAGGCAAAAGTCTGGTATGAGCGATAGCAACAAAATAAGACAATAATATGTATAAATAATCATACCTGACCTGCACCTGCAACCAAAGAGTTAGCACAACAAGATGTACAGTACACTAAGGTAACACTAACATATGGTGTAAAATGGATGTGGGCATGTCATGGTGATATCAAACATCAAAACATAGTAGTCATCCTCACATCTCTCACTCAGTGCGTGAAACATACGATATCCACCGCTTTAATCAACAGAACTATTGAGGCCATGACGGAGCCCAGCTCCGTACAACAATCACTATGACCACTTTTCCCTTTAGGGCCCTGATGGAGTCAACTCTCCATACAACCTATGATCTCACTGCACTGGTCCATAGTCAGTACCCCCTCTCTCAATAGTGAATCAAAGTCACAGATATTGATAACCCCTTTGAACATGTCCCGCAGCAAAGACCAACCGATGAAGTTAACTCGTTGGTTCCCATCTGGATCCTGGGCTACAACTTTTCATTTGGACTTCCTCTACATCTCAGGTTTTGGTCTTCTCTGATTCGGTTCGAATTCAGCTCCTCGGTTCGGTTTGGAGATTAAGCTTCCATTCGGTTCGGTTCGTCACATCCGGTTTGTCAGGGTGCTTCAGTTTGGGTCTTGGTGCTCCATTCGTGACCAACTGTTGGGCCGTGACCCTCCATAAGGGTCGGGTGGTGACCCTCCATAAGGGTCGGGTGTGACCTTGCTTCCCACTCGTGACCTTCCACTCGTGATCTCTGGTTCATGACCTTCCACTCATGCAAGCCATCGACTTGTGAAGGGGGAACCGGCTCATGAATTAGAGGTCGGTTGAAAAGGTGGAGTCCACTCGTGAAGGTGGTACATGATCGGGGGAGGAGGTTCTGACCAATTTCCTACAACTTATCCAACGTGCTATTTACGCCATACAATAGTGTTTTCGACCATTCTAACTTTTCTATGCAATCACAAATCATACCAAACAGTAATAGCAACATATAGAATCAACCATAAACATCAAAACAATGAATAATCGTGTAAATATGGATCAAACATACCAAAACCCATGTTTTCCCCTTAACCCCCTCAAGCATGTTTTAACTATAGGATTAGTTAACCCAAATTTTCACCAGTGATATAAAATAATATTTCAGAATTTATGCATATTTTTCCAAATTTTTCTGATATGTAATTTTGCTAATTATCACTAATCACCCCTAATTAGCCGTAATTAGCGAATAAACATGCTAATCACCCACCTTAGCCACAAATAATTCTCAGATCTGAAAAACATCTTTGATTTGGTTCGAATCCCAATGAAACACAGCAGCTCTACCTCCAATTTGATGTTAATTTGCCTTGATTTGATGTTGATTAACTTAATATTGGATTAGAATGTGATTAAGAGGTAGTTTAGAAGGTGAAGGCCATTACTAGGTTTGAAGAAATGAAATAGGCAGCTGAGAGAATGAAATGAGATGGTTTCCTAACTCAGTTTAGCCTCTCCATAACCCTAATCTCGAAATGGGTTATGGGCCCATCCACTAATTACCCTATTAAGACCGCTTAAGTAGTTTTTCACCTTCCAAAGCTTGTTTCAGCCATATCTCCCAAATGGTATGTCCGTTTGATTAATGTGACCACTCTATGGAATGGAAAACCATCATCTGAATCCAATGGAAGTGGTTTTTGGTCAAAATTCCTTATCAATCAAAAGTTATAGAAGAAATAAGATTCTCCACGGGAAAAACAGTCATATAAAATTCGGGCAAAATCGTGAACAAGGGAAATGACCCTAACTGTCGTTCCCCAAAGTAACACGACCATACAACTTCGTATGAAAATAAAATAAATATTCTACAATCCTTCGATACGTAGATTGCGGGCCGTTACAGCATATATTAAAAAAAATATAGGAACATTATGAAAAACATCTTTTGTTTAGCAATTTTATTTACTCAACTAAGATGCCGTTCACCTGCCAAATTGGCCATGTAAAATTCCAGACTTTTCCCGAACTCAACCTTGCCATTTAGCCAGGTCTGCGACAGCTTGAAATTGAGCTATTAGCATCCGACGCCAACAGCTCAATTTTGAGTTAATTCCCGTTTAGTACAGTTTAACAATGTTTACCCCTATTTGATCAATAATTAATTAACTATAATTAATTTAGTTATAAATTACAAACTAAAATACTCTATTTAATGCCGCAAACGGATACCATTTTACCTTACAATCCCATTCAGATATCCCGCTTAAATGCCTCGTTAAATTTGTCTGTTACCGCTTAACGCAAATGAATCGTAAATCAGACTGTTGTAGGCAAAGGGGACATAAATATAAATGTTGGATCCCTTGGCTTATGAAACAACGACTTGCTTCAGAAAGGTCCAGCTCCACTTTTGAAATAAAGTAGCTTACCGTGTACTTTATATATAGCTCCTAATTTAAATGCGAGGAAGCAAGCATATAAGAATGCATGTGGGTTGTTTTCAAACTATTTATATTGCAGTTGTACTAATATTTCCATTTGATGACATCTTAGGGGATGAGGCTATACGAGGTAATCCTTGGAGCATGGATTACTGTCTAGTTCGGAGATTGTAGTCGAACATATTAGTTCCATAGTATGTGTACTTTTATGGTGCATTTTTTTCGAAACTACTTATTCTGCATGATGGTATAGAACCGGAGTAATAACATTAATTTAATTATTGAGAATACATAAGTTATAACAGATTTCATTTCTTTACAGCAAAAACTATAATAGGTCAAGCTGCTTAAGAAGCACCTTTAATGAATTTTATCACCAAGGAAATAGGAAATGTATTAAGTTGAATTTGAAAACAAGTCAGCTATTGTTAAGCATGTTTTATGCTCATGTGCAAATCACGTGCATACATACTGTTGTGTGTGTGTATATATATATATATATATATATATATATATATATATATATATATATATATATATATATGTGTGTGTGTGTGTGTGTGTGTGTGTATTAGATAATGGACGCTTTTCATTCCTATTTCATTCTTTCGTATGTATATGTGTGTAAATATATAGGAAAGCCTATTCGAATACAAATTGATGGCACAAAATTTAATACATAAATTGTGGACCATTGAAACTTCCCCTAATTTCATCACTCAAATAAAGACAAACAAATCCAATGTCCACAATTTGTGTATTTAATTTTGTGTCACTAATTTGTGTTCAAATAACTGCTCCTCTCTCTCTGCACACACACATACATACATACATATATATATATATATTGGATCGTTTTGTCTTTATATGAAGGAGTGGAATTCATGGGGTGATCTAACGGTGCAAATCAGTTGTATCACCAACTGTTAAAGTTTTATGTCTAAATTGACTTTTCGTATATGTATATGTATATGTATAGGGAAAGCCTATTTAGACACAATTTTTTGATACAATTGATCTCCACCATTGGATTGTCCCTGAATTCCATTCCTTCACATAAGACAAAAGATCCAACAGTTGAGACTTTGTGTCTCTATGTTTGTATCTAATTTTGTATCCAAAGAATCCAAATAGCCGCCCCATATATATACACACACACACACACACACACACACACACACACACACACACACATATATATATATATATATAAAGAGAGAGAGAGGAGGGTTTTTTGGCACCCCTTTTTCCCCTCATTCCCCTCAACCTCAGCCACTCATTTATAGTTTATAAGTTAGTGGAGGGAGAGAGATAGAGAGTTAATGGAAGGAGAAAGAAAATAAAATGTGTGGTGAAAATCAGAGGGCTATAGGGGTGCTACACATTTTACGGTGCTCTTGATCCTATCTCTTATGTATATGTATATATATATGTGTGTATGTATGTATGTATATGTATGCATGCATGTGTGTATATATATATACACACACACACACACTAATAATGCCAATTCTTTCATTGTGGTGAAGCTTTTATGTTGTACCATAAAAATCCTTTAACACGTTCACACCTGAATTATAAAACTATTATTACAATGCAGGGCAAAATTTTCTTCTCTCCATACCAATTTCCACTACCAACTAACGCACTTTGGTTAGTCAACCCATTTCTTCTTTTTTCATTTTTTTTCCCGTCTTTCTCCACTCCGTTCTTCAAGTTTTCCTCTTTCCCTCGTGTTTTCTTCCTACTCTTAACCCTATGCTACCTCTAGATTTCATTTTTACTCGACCTTTAATTCCTACTCTTCTCACCTCTTATTGCCTTTGTCTTCTCCCATCTGCCAATATTTTATGCTTCGGAACTGCTAGTTGCTAACCGAGCCATGGTTAAATCGGAACTGCCAATTGCTAACACACTTCAGAACTGTCAGACCTGTCATTCCTCTGCACATCTGCCAATGGACGAGCTTTTATTCCCCCTCCACGACCATATTGTATGTTAAATCGTTTTATATTTCCTTCCTTGCTGCAAATTACAATAATTTTTATTGTTGTATGTTCTGATCTGGCACTCCTCTTCACCTATGGCCATGGAAGAACCCTTCATCCTCCTAGACGATGACATCATAGGAAAATTGATTTATACTTCTTTTGTGTCCACTAATTTGTCAAACTTATTTGTTTTACCTATTGTATGCTGGGAGTTATCAATCGAATTAAGCATATGTTCTTCACATCTATCAATGTGTTACATGTTCATTGTTCGATAAGTTAGCGTATTTTTGACCAACAATAATCCACCTAATAAAGGCCATGGTTGAGCATCAAAGTACGTTAGTTGTTAGACCACATGTACTAAAATGCTAAGTCATCTACCAAACATGTTAATTAATATTAGTGAATCAAGTTTTATTTTGTCATCTTTAACTATATTTCCTTTTACACAATAAATGTTAATTCATTTCATTTTATGTGCTTGCATTTTAAAGCCAGTAAACAAGACAATTAATTGGTCTTCATGTCACCTTTCAATAATATCTGAGTACTGGATGATATAAATTTTAGACATTTACTTAATTTTCCCTTTTTTGTTGCCAGTTTAAAAATCGAAATCCATGCTCCTCTTAGTTACTACTTACAAACTAGAGTGCAGGACTGTGTTACACCACCGCAGTGGTGAACCAATCCGTGTTTCTCTCCTTATATGATCATGGAATTATAATAGGAATCGGGTAAGTTACTGATTACTAATACGCACGATGAGTTGGCTTTTTGTTCTTGCAGTTGTATGTTGCGAGTTACCAGTCGAACTACGCATCTGTTCTTCAGATCTGACAATTTATTACAAGTTTATTGTTCGATAAGTTAGCGTAGCTATGACTATTTGTTCTTGTTGTTGTATGTTGCGAGTTTGGTACAAAAGTAATGTTCGATAAGTTAATGTAGCATTGACCGATGATAATCCACCATGGTTAAGCATCAAAGTACGTTAGTTGCCAGATCAGATGTACTGAAACACTACAACATCTACTTACATCTTAATTAACATTTTCTGAGTCAAATTTTCCTTTGTCGTCCTTAATTGTATTTCCTTTTACACGATAAAATTAATTCATTTCATTTCATGTAGTTGCATTTAAAATCCAGTGAACAAGACAATTAATTGGTCTTCATTCCAGGTTTCCAAAATACCTGACGACTGGATGATATAAATTTTAGTATATTTACTCAAATTTCACTTCTTTGCTTTCTGTTGGCATGTAAAAAATTGGAATCCATGCTCTCTTAGTCACCACTTACAAATTATAATGCAGGACTGTGTTACACCACCACAGTGGTGACCAATCTGTGTATCTCTTCTTATATGCTCATGGCATTAAAATGGAAATCAAATAAGTTACTAATTACTAATACACACTGTTAAATACTGGGAATCATAGGTTAAATCGTTTTATAGTTCCTTCATTGCTACAAATTAGTATACTTTTTGTTGTTGTTGTATGTTCATGTCTGGCACTCCTCTTCATCTCTGGCCATGTACGAACCCTTCTTTCGCCTCGACGAAGACGCTATAGGTAAAGTCGATTTATAATTCCTTCATTTTTACTAATTTGTATAATTTATTTGTTCTAACACACTGTTATTAAATCAAAGGCTAACAAGATATCTTTCCTGGAAGTCCACCTTTGTCTTCACTTGATTTAACATGTTGTTATTGTTGTAAAATAAGATTCTATATCTGCAAAAGAATATCCACCTTCATTGTTGCTGTTATATGTTTGTAGTATATTTACATTATAGTTTATTTCTAACCATGGATAAATAAATATCTCATAGAAGAAAAGTAATAATTTTTTTGATTTTCCCAATGTAGACCAGTTTTTTTCATATTAACTTCATTACAACTATTGCCGAGTACTATTGTCTAACATTAAATTTATTATACTGTAGAAATTGGAATCAAGGAAAGTAGATAGCTTGGATATTGCTTCTGTATGGGTTTTGGTGCAGGTTCATTACATTGAAATAAACATACCTCAATCAGCGTTTAAGGTACCATTCGTAGTCAAAAGGTGCCATGCTTGCGATGGCGTTTACGTCCGACGTATGACAGCTTTTGACTGTTCAGAAGCAATGATTCTCGAACGTTGGAGAATGAACCGATCAACAGTTCATTTCTATTAGATATAAACTAGATGTATATTTCAAACTCACTTTGTTGATATTTCTGAATGAAAATTACAAATTGAAGAGAAAATAAACTAATTAACTACATACTAAAAGATTTAAACAGATAAGGTGGTAATTAGAAACCAGGATCTACAGCCATGATTTTCGTCTACTACTTTTCTAACAAAGATGAACTCCTCTCGACCTATTCAAACTGCATACAAACACATTTTAAACAACTGATTAATTCAAACTAGAAATAAACATATAAATAAATACGTTTACATTAAATAAATAGTCCAACATATTCCCCGTTAATCTAAATGTGGCTGAGATCCTTGACACCCAAAAGTCGGCGCATCCTCTCAAACTTGACAACTGACATAGCCATTGTTAAAATGTCTGCTCGTTGATGATCAGTACTAACATGCTGGATGATAATCGACCCTTTCTACACACTCCCTAATAAAATGATAACGCATGTCTATATGCTTACTACGACCATGAAATACCGGATTCTTGGCTAAATAATAGCAGATTTATTATCGATATAAATAACAACTAGCCTAATTTTAACATCTGATGTCTGACTTAGTAATTTATGCAGCCATATTCCTTGGCACGCTGCAGCAGTAGTTGCCATGAATTCAGCTTCACACGAAGATAATGCCACACACCTTTGCTCCTCAGACACCCATGCAATCAGACTTTCATCCAGGTAAAATGCCATCCCACCTGTACTTTTTCTATCAACAACATCTCCTGCTAGATCAATATCAGAAAATCCAGACAATAGATAATTTCCATGGCCCTTAGTGTATATCAAACCATAGTTCAATGTACCCTTCATGTATCGAAGGATTCTCTTGACAACAACTTGATGCAAAGTAGTTAGTCTCTCCATAAATCTACTCACCACCCCAACAGAATATGCAATATCTGGACATGTATGTACCAAATATCTTAAAATACCTACCATGCTTTTGAATTCTGTAGAGTTCACTGGTTTACCTTCTCATCCTTATGAATCTGTATTTTTGGCTCCATCGGAAATTTTACTGGATTGCAATCGAACATCCCTGCCTTCTCTAGCACCTTCTTGGCATAAGCCATTTGTTTCAACTCAATGTAACTTATTCCTTGTTCAATTTCTATGCCAAGATAGTAGGACAACTTCCCCAAGTCTGGCATATCGAACTCCTTGCTCATCTGATTCTTGAATTTAATAATGATTGTTACACTTGTTTATCTGACAATCAAATCATCAACATAAACACCTGCAATTAGACCCTGCCTTGTATATACAACATGCTCTAAGGGACATTCTGAAACACCCCACCTCTATTAAGGTCACTTTCAAAGGGAATGCCTTAATTTTGGAGGAGGTTTATAGGTACAAGTCACAGACAAGACATATATTAAACACAAGTATAAGCAGCGGAAAATAAACCAACTTTCATTTCACAAGTACTTGTCCATACAAATCACTTCCATAAAATAAAACTTTCCATTATTACAACAAATACTGTCTTGAATTTAAAACAACTTAAAGAAGCAACATAAACCAAAAACTGCATAAATCCCCACAACGTGTCCAAAAGCCATAGCCATGCAAAGAAGATCCAAACCGTACATCACTATCCTAAAGCTTGCAAAGAGTCTGACTAGGCTGAATTGTTTCCTCCATGTGGACCTGGGGGGAACGAAAGACAAAGGGGCGATATAAAAGTAGAGTCAGACATAAAGCCTGGTAAGTCTAATGGTACTTCGGTATATGAATAAGAAAAAGGATATGACTGACATAACTGAAAATGGGAAAAATACTATAAGCTAAGACAAGCAGTTTAGAACAGAAATTACTATCGCACCCCATATTAATCTCTACACCCACTAGTACTTGTTCCGACTGGCACCCCATAAGTATGGGTGAAATGATCCCTTTCTAATGATCGGCTCCTACTCGCATAAACACCTGTGTCTAACGACCCCCATGAGTGTAGCTACCTATGCTGGTCCCACTATGGGGTGTATCAAGTCCCGTGGTGGCGACCCGACACAATTCTACAATGCAAAGGTACACTACTGGTGTCCAGTGTCTAATTTTTCGACACCGGAGTGTGTGCACGCCCGCACTCCGTTTGAACCTACACTGCTGCACCACCGTCGTCGCTTTGACCGCTTACAATCAGCCCAGTAATCGTGCCCCACCCTACCTAGTTTCAGGGTACCCTGATACACCTTATTGGGTTACTGCTGAAATGGGTCCTCGTTACTAGGGTTTTCTAGTCTCCATGCTAAGTTTGTTAAGTGTCTGTATGAACCTAACCCCCAATCACTAGTTCAGTTAGCATGTGAATTTGGTTAAGTATTTTCTTAAGTGACTTAACCATACCAGTCCTGACTTAGCTTTTTAATTAAAGCACCAACCACTCACATTAGACACGTGTTGTTGCGGTAACTGGATATGCCGGTCGGTTTCGGGCTGGTTTACACCGCAACTCAGTCTAACCTCGGGTCCTTATTGGGCTCAATGCCTTAACTACCCACATTGGATATGTATTGTTGTGATTATTGGAAAGCCGGGCGGGTCCGGGCGGGTCCGGGCAGGTTTACATCACAATTCAATCCAACCTCGGGTTAAGCATACTCGTATTTTTCTAATTTACATATTTGTCACTATTCATTTTGCATGTAAATGTTTATGGCCCAATTATCCAAATTCACCAGTTTTGGGTATAACAATTTATACCGCTTAATATGTCACTAGTCATTGGCATGTGCCAAACATGCCAATATAGGTATTTTATTATAAAGTCAACGTTATTACCCCCGTCCAAACGTACGCAACATTATAACATATGTTGGGCTTAACAATTTAGCCCAACTTATAAACATGAAAGAATAAAAAGGGGGAACACAAAATCATGACATATTCTAGAATTACATAAAAGTGTGTGGCGCATGAACTTGCAGTATAGCGTTTACACTAACATAGATTATGGATCAGGTAAACTTGCATTCAAATGAGAACATAGCTAACTTGATGTCACATGAAATGGCATACTTTTAAACTTGCCTAAACATGGTTCTATACATATATAACAGGGCATAATGTCAAGTATGTTACATGTCATAAATTTGTCCACTTTTTGTCATGAACCAAGGGTGCAAACTAACTTTACATCAAGTAGTCTATTTTTAACATGAAACTAGCATAGTTTGTGTAACTAGAAGGTACTTACATAAACCAAGTTATGACTTGCAAATAAACCCAAGAATATATATACAAGTTTTGGTGTTGTATGGGCATAAAAGGTCACAATTCTAGAACATGTTTACATAAGCCTTAATTTAGACCTAGAAAATGTGTATAGCTCATACTAGTTACATAATCACAAAGGTGTTGATTTTAGTTTTTGGTCACAAACTTGCAAGTGTCATTATTTTCATACCCAATTATCCAATAGACTTGCATCAATCAACCTATGCCACAAACGTCAGTCACAAACTATGACAGAATCATCACAGAACATAGAATTTACAATATTATGTACAAATAGAAAAGCCCCAATTTCATTTATAACAAATTACATCGCAATTTCTATTCATACTCAGAAATTCCATTATACTTACTACGGGTGCTGAAACTTGTTTTCTGGTTTCTGTTATTCTGAATTTGCCAAGCGTTCCCTTGAAGTAGAAAACGATGCGTAGAAAATAGATTAGATTGTTGTGTTCTTATTTGAGTTGGCTTGTCTTTAAGCTTTTCCACTTGACGGATGTTCTCAAACTCCTCTCAGCAGCATGTCGGCTCAAGGTTTATTTCTTTGTGTGAATTTTAGTTGAGACTTAGGTTGTATATATAGAATTTTAAGTTGATTTGAGTCGTTCGATGAAGACAGAGGAATCCAAGCCATTCATGCCAAGAGTAGCCAATCAAAATTTGACACGTAAGCCCTAGTGACACATTGGAGCTCAGGAATTCGACCAGAACACAGACCAGGCCAGCCAAGTTGACCAGGCAGGTCGACACCCAGGTCGACCCTATGGTCGACCTAGTCCCTGGGCGGGAATTTTCCCGCCCAGCCCAGTTTGAGTCATTTTTCGAAATTTGAACTTGAAACTGAGCTGTTTGAATTTTCAGTTTAATTCTGAAACTTCCGAAGGTCATAACTCCTTCATACGGAGTCCGATTCACGCAAACTCGGACTCTATCTCAAGTAGAATTCCTAGACGAACGCAATGGCTTAAGCCATTTCCCTTAATTCTTAAGTTTTGAATTAAGTATACTTTAATTTATCAATATACTGTTAACTGAAAACTCGGGGTGTTACAATCTCCCCTCCTTAAAGGATTTCATCCCCGAAATCTTCAAGTCTGGAAGAACATATAACCTACCATCCAATCGTCTATCTACTCAACCATCAAATACAGGCAACCATTGTCCTTAAAAGACTTTTAATGCTTCATGATCATATGCAGAGTGTGTGTATATGTCCTTTATCTAATGCAAAATCAGGAAGTCTAATGATTCAGTTAACCTCCTTAATGTGAATTATGTTTGTGTCATGAATCCATTATGTATGCAAATTTGCCTACTCAAGATTTTCTACATGAGTGCACAGCCATTCGTACAAATGCAACGTCTATATGACAACTCATCAAATACAATCCATATACAAGTGTATGCAAATGCAAGATGAAAGTGACTTGAGCCGATCTTACCCCTAATTTTGTGTGTATATGCAGCCACGAGCAACCACTTGCAACCACGTGCAACCATAAGATGTTTCAAATACATGTTTACATCCAAAAAGGGTTTCTACCTAAGGATAACAGATAGGACCAAGGAGATACACTAAAAGGTAGGTACAAGTATAAACTTATGGAAAAAGAGAGGTTATAGATGTACCCTAAAAAAGAAAAGGGTAAGCCGCACATATTTTGTCCTCAGTTTCCCAAGTTGCATCTTCCTCGGCGTCGCTCCACTGAACTTTGACGAGCTTAACTTCGCGGTTGTGTAGCTTTTTGACTTCAGTTCCCAAGAAACGAGTTGGAACTTTCCTTACGGTTGCTTCTCTTTCTATTTCAACCTCTTCTAGAATGCTAGGCTCCACCACTTCCGCAGACTCGTGCAAACACTTCCGTAGACGAGAGACATGAAAGACATTGTGAACTCCTGCGAACCTTTTGGGAAGCTCCACTCTATAAGCCATCTTCCCAATCTTCTCAATGATAGGGAACGGCCCTACAAATCTTAGTGCTAGCTTTCCTGTTGATCCAAAGCGAACGACGTTCCATAAAGGAGATACCTTAAGAAAAACTCTGTCCTCAACCTCAAATTCAAGGTCGGTCCTCCTTTTATCGGCGTAGGACTTCTGCCTATCTTGGGCAGTCTTCATTCTCCTTCATATCAAGTCTACCTTTTCTGAGGTCTCTCGAATCATGTCTGGTCCAAGTATAAGCTTGTCTATTGATTCCCACCAACAAGTTGGTGATCGGCACGGCCTTCCATATAAGGCTTCGAAGGGTGCCATGCCGATGGTGGCTTGGTAACTGTTGTTGTAGGCAAATTCCACCAAAGGAAGGTGGTCCTCCCACATCCCTCCAAAGTCAAGGACGCACAGTCTTAGAAGATCTTCCAATACCCTATTCACCCTTTATGTCTGACCATCCATCTGGGGGTGATAAGCCGTGCTCTAGCATAACTGTGTGCCTACAGCTTCTTGCAGACTCCGCCAGAATTCACTTGTAAAGATAGGATCCCTGTCACTCACCATGCTGGAGGGTATCCCGTGGAGTCGAACAATTTCATTGAGATAAAGAGATGCTAGAGATGAGGCAGTCCTCCAGGCTTTTTCTGTTCTGCCTTGACTTGTTGGCATATCATGCACTTGGAAACGAACTCAGCCACATCCCTTTTCATGTCGTTCCAAAAGAAAACTCTTTTCAAATCCTTGTACATCTTGTCTCCACCGGGGTGTATTGTCATTTTGGAGTGGTGTGCTTCCTCAAGAACCACCTTTACTAAATCTCTTACTTGTGGTACGCACAGTCTTCCATCCCGCCTTAGCCAACCCTTTTCATCGACGAAGTACCTGTTGAGGTGACTAGAAGTCTCACCCCTACTTAGCTTATCAATTACTTCAGCAAGCTGAGGGTCCTCACCTTGTGTTGTCCCTATCGAGTCCAAAAGAGTGGCCCGCACTTCTAGTGATGCTAACAATCCAGGTACCAAATTAGATTAAGGCCTAAAGTTAAAACTGGCTATAAACTCCAGGCTTTGCCTTTCTACGAAGAGAGGACTTAAGGTCATCTTCTTCCTACTCAGAGCGTCTGCGACCACATTGCCTTTGCCAAGAGTATAGAAAATCTCAAAGTCATACGAGGCAAGAAATTCGATCCACCTTTGCTGCCTCAAGTTAAGGTCTTTCTGCGAGAAGAGATATTTCAGAGATTTATGGTCAGTGTATAGTTCAAACTTCTCACCTAGGAGATAATGGCGCCAAGACTTAAGCACAAAGACAATGGAGGCCAACTCAAGATCGTGGGTTGGGTAGTTCTTTTCATGGACCTTTAACTGTCTCCCACCATAGGCTACTACCCTAGCTTCTTGCATTAATACAGCGCCAAGTCCCGTGTCGCACGCATCTGTATACACTGTAAACATTTTGCTTCCATCTGGCAAGGTTAGAACTGGGGCTGTTGTAAGAGCCCTTTTCAATCTTTGGAAAGCAAACTCACAATCCAAATCCCAAGCGAACGCTAAGTTCTTCTTTGTCAATCTCGTGAGTGGGGCAGATATTTTTGCAAAATCTCTTATGAACTTCCTATAAAAACCTGCTAGCCCGAGGAAACTTCGAACCTCGGTTGCGTTCCTTGGCGTCTTCCAGTCCTGCACCGCTATTACTTTCGCGGGGTCCACTTCTAACCCCTCTTTGGACACTACATGCCCAAGAAACCTCACTTCTTCTCTCCAAAAGTGGCACTTGGAGAATTTGGCCTTTAACTGATGCACTCGAAGAGTCTCCATGATTTCTTTCAAATTCTGAGCATGCTCTTCCTCATTCTTGGAGAAGATCAGAATATCGTCTACGAAGACAACTACAAACTTGTTGAGGAATTCTCTAAATACTCTGCTCATCAGATCCACGAATTAAGCGGGTGCGTTCGTCAAGCCGAAAGGCATGACAAGCCACTCAAAGAAACCATCTGGGGTTCTGAACGCCGTTTTGTCAATGCTATCCCTAGCTTCCTGCAGCTGATGAAAACCCATAGCCAAATCAAGTTGGGAGAAAACCAACGCTCCTACAAGCTAATCGAACAAATCATCAATTCTGGGAAGAGGGTGTCTATTCTTCTTAGTCAGCTTGTTTAACTCCCTATAGTCAACACATAGATGGAGCAAACCATCCGCTTTCGTTGCGAACACCACTGGAGCACCCCATTCTGAAATGCTCCGTCTAATGAACCCCTTCTCTAGAAGCTCTTTAACCTGCTTACTGAGCTCCTTTCTCTCCCTCGGAGCCATGTGCCTAACAGGTAAAGCAACGGGCTTTGCATTATCAACCAGGTATATGCGGAAGTCAATTTCCCGCTTCAGAGGTAAGCCCTTCACCTCATCAAAGACATCCGAGTATTCACGGACCATCCTAACCGACAGCAAGTTTTCAACAGAGGCATCTAACGATTCAAGATAACTAAGCATAACCATATTCAATGGATTATAAGTAATTTCGAGAGTGTTACCGAGCCGAGTCGAAAGCCTAACCACTCTCTTCTCACAATCAAGAATGGCACCATTACTGGATAACCAGTCCATGCCCAAAATCAATCCATATCCCGAGAAGCCCAAAATAAAGGCACTACACCTAAACTCTATGCTTAGAATAGAAATTTTCAAATCCATACAGATCATTGACAAATAAGCTGAGCACCTAATTGGATTCGAAACAACCAAGGGATCCTCTACCATACTAGTGTCTAGGTGCAGAGATTCTACTGAAGTAGACGAAATAAAAGTGTGCGATGTGCCAGAATCAAATAAAGTGCGAACTGGATGATCATAAAGATAAACAACACTTTCTACAGAAATGTTTCTACCTCGCTGTTGGGGAGGCGCCACTAATGCATGAACCTGTCCCCCTAAGGTTGATCCAGCCCTCTGTCCCTGCCCCTGTTTCTTTGGGCAGTCCTTAGCCAAGTGGCTTGTCTCTCCACACTGAAAGCATCCACCAGTCATTTTGGCCTTTTTTTCCTGCAGTCTTTCACCAAATGCCCTACATTGCCACAGTAATTGCACTTTCTCTTCTCACGGGATTTGTTGTCTTTCCCGCCTTTCTTGAAATCTGTCTTTTTAGGATGTAAGCCCTCTTTCTTTCCTTGAGGCATTTCCACTTTTGCCTCTTTCTTGCCTTTGTCCTCTTCGTGAAGCAATGCCATATCCACCAACCTTTCATAAGTAGCCCCCATGGGTACATGAGTCATGGCCAGGCTGTGCAGTGGTTCGTTTAGTCCTTTAGCGAATCGGAGAGCTTTCTTGTGCTGAGTGTTGACCAAGTCCAGTCCGAACCTAGCCAGTTGGTTGAACTGGTTTACATACTCTTTAACGGTCAGGCTCCCTTGCTTAAGAGATATGAACCTCTCCATTTGCAGACTCCTTTCAGCTTGTGAGTGGAATTTCATCTCAAATCTTGCCCTGAAATCCTCCCATGTCTCCACTGGCCTTTCAGCATGGGTAACTTCCCACCAGAAGGAAGCCTCATCTTTCAACAACCACACTGCCAGCTGTACTTTTTTTTCTGTTCTCAACTTCGAAGATGGCAAATAAATCTTCGGTCTCTTTCAGCCAGTTCCTAGCTACCACAAAGGATTCTGTTCCATGGAAGTCTTTTCCATCCAAAGCCTTAAAATCTCTACAAATCTTAGCAAAGGCATTAGCACGAGGAGGAGGAGGTGCTGCAGCAACTGGGGGAGGTGGACCATTTGCTGGGCCCGCTTCGTTGGCCCTCAGCTCGAGGTACCTTCTAAACCAGCCAGGTACCGGTACACCTTCGGGAAGGTTTAGTTCCCTAGACATGCTGAAAACGAAAAAAGGAAAGATTCAATATCTGTGGATAGATAGATAGTGCATATGGCCTTAGGGGATTATGTCTCTTTTTTTTTTAAAAAAAATAACTCAACACTTTTTCTTGAAAAATGCTTCTTTAAACTTTGTTTTGAAAATTAGTTTCAAGGACTTTTTATCTAGTCTGCTAAACCTATGCTCTGATACCAAGTGAAACACCCCACCTCTGTTAAGGTCACTCTCAAAGGGAATGCCTTAATTTTGGAGGAGGTTTATAGGTACAAGTCATAGATAAAACACACTACAAATATTAAACAAAAGTATAAGAAGTGGAAAATAAACCAACTTTCATTTCACAAGTACTTGTCCATACAAATCACTTCCATAAAATAAAACTTTCCACTATTACAACAAATACTGTCTTGAATTTAAAACAACTTAAAGAAGCAACATAAACGTAAAACTACATAAATCCCCACAACGTGTCGAAAAGCCATAGCCATGCAAAGAAGGTCCAAACCATACATTACTATCCTGAAGCTTGCAAAGAGTCTGACTAGGCAGAATTGTTTCCTCCATGTGGACCTGGGGGAGGGTGGGGGGGGGGGGGGGACGAAAGACAAAGGGGCGAAAGAAAAGTAGAGTCAGACATAAAGCCTGGTAAGTCTAATGGTACTTTGGTATATGAATAAGAAAAAGGATATGACTGACATAACTGAAAATGGGAAAAATACTATAAGCTAAGACAAGCGGTTTAGAACCGAAATTACTATCGCAACCTATATTAATCTCTACACCCACTAGAACTTGTTCCGACTGGCACCCCATAAGCCTGGGTGAAATGATCCCTTTCTAATGATCGGCTCCTACTCGCATAAACACCTGTGTCTAACGGCCCCCAAGAGTGTAGCTACCTATGCTGGTCCCACCATGGGGTGTATCAAGTCCCGTGGTGGCGACCCGACACAATTCTAGAATGCAAAGTTACACTATTGGTGCCCAGTGCCTAATTTTTCAACGCCGGAGAGTGTGCACGCCGTCACTCCGTTTGAACCTACACTGCTGCACCACCGCCGTCGCTTTGACCGCTTACAATCAGCCCAGTAACCGTGCCCCACCCTGCCTAGTTCCAGGGTACCCTGATACACCTTATTGGGTTACTGCAGAAACGGGTCCTCGTTACTAGGGTTTTCTAGTCTACATGCTAAGTTGGTTAAGTGTCTGTATGAAACTAACCCCCAATCACTAGTTCAGTTAGCATGTGAATTTGGTTAAGTATTTTCTTAAGTGACTTAACCCTACCAGTCCTGACTTTGCTTTTTAATTAAAGCACCAACCACTCACATTAGACACGTGTTGTTGCGGTAACTGGATATGCCGGTCGGTTCCGGGCAGGTTTACACCGCAACTCAGTCTAACCTCGGGTCCTTATTGGGCTCAATGCCTTAACCACCCACATTGGATAGGTATTGTTGTGATTACTAGACGGCCGGGCGGGTCCGGGCAGGTTTGCATCACAACTCAATCCAACCTCGGGTTAAGCATACTCGTATTTTTCTAATTTACATATTTGTCATTATTCATTTTGTATGTAAATGTTTACGGCCCAATTATCCAAATTCACCAGTTTTGGGTATAACAATTTATACCGCTTAATATGTCACTAGTCATTGGCATGTGCCAAACATGCCAATACAGGTATTTTATTATAAACCCAACGTTATTACCCCCGTCTAAACGTACGCAACATTATAACATATGTTGGGCTTAACAATTTAGCCTAACTTATAAATATGAAAAAAAGGGAACACAGAATCATGACATATTCTAGAATAACATAAAAGTGTGTGGCGCATGAACTTGCAGTATAGCGTTTACACTAACATAGATTATGGATCAGGTAAACTTGCATTCAAATGAGAACATAGCTAACTTGATGTCACACGAAATGGCATACTTATAAACTTGCCTAAACATGGTTCTATACAGATATAACAAGGCATAATGTCAAGTATGTTACATGTCATAAATTTGTCCACTATTTGTCATGAACCAAGGGTGCAAACTAACTTTACATCAAGTAGTCTATTTTTAACATGAAACTATCATAGTTTGTGTAACTAGAAGGTACTTACATAAACCAAGTTATGACTTGCAAATAAACCCAAGAATATATATACAAGTTTTGGAGTCGTGTGGGCATAAAAGGTAACAATTCTAGAACATGTTTACATAAGCCTTAATTTAGACTTAGAAAATGTGTATAGCTCATACTAGTTACATAATCACAAAGGTGTCGATTTTAGTTTTTGGTCACAAACTTGCAAGTGTCATTATTTTCATACCCAATTATCCAATAGACTTGCCTCAATCAACTTATGCCACAAACGTCAGTCACAAACTATGACAGAATCATCACAGAACATAGAATTTACATTATTATATACAAATAGAAAAGCCCCAATTTCATTTATAACAAATAACATTGCAATTTCTATTCATACTCAGAAATTCCATTATACTTGCTACGGGCGCTGAAACTTGTTTTCTGGTTTCTGGTTTCTGTTATTCTGAATTTTCCAAGCATTCCCTTGAAGTAGAAAACGATGCGTAGAAAATAGATTAGATTTTTTGTGTTCTTATTTGAGTTGGCTTGTCTTTAAGCTTTTCCTCTTGACAGGTGTTCTCAAACTCCTCTCAGCAGCATGTCGGCTCAAGGTTTATTTCTTTGTGTGAATTTTAGTTGAGACTTAGGTTGTATATATAGAATTTTAAGTTGATTTGAGTCGTTCGATGAAGTCAGAGGAATCCAAGCCATTCATGCCAAGAGTAGCCAGTCAAAATTTGACACGTAAGCCCTAGTGACACACCAGAGCTCAGGAATTCGATCAGAACACAGACCAGGCCAGCCAACTAGACCAGGCAGGTCGACAGGCATGTCGACACCCAGGTCGACACTATGGTCGACCTGGGGTGACCAGGTCGACACCATGGTCGACCTGGTCCCTGGGTGGGAATTTTCCTGCCCAGCCCAGTTTGAGCCTGTTTTCGAAATTTGAACTTGAAACTGAGCTGTTTGAATTTTCAATTTATTTCTGAAACTTCCGAAGGTCATAACTCCTTCATACGGAGTCCGATTCACGCAAACTCAGACTCTATCTCAAGTAAAATTCCGAGACGAACGCAATGGCGTAAGCCATTTCCCTTAATTCTTAAGTTTTGAATTAAGTATACTTTTATTTATCAATATACTGTTAACCGAAAACTCGGGGTGTTACACATTTTATAAAACAATGTTTTTCAAGACACTTATTTAGCTGTGTGTACCAAGCTCGTGGAGCTTGTCATAAACCATACAAAGCCTTGAACAACCCGTAAACTTTTCTTTCTTGTCCTTCTTTTTCATAGCCTTCAGGTTGATTCACATACATTTCTTCATATTGCTGGCCATTCAGAAAGGCTGATTTCACATCTAAATGATTAACTTCCCACTCATTTTTAGCTGTAAGTGCCAGTAAAAGCCATACAGTTTCTAGCCTTTCGACAAAAGCAAAAACTTCTTCAAAATCAATGCCATATTTTTGCACGTACTTTTGCAACCAGTCGCGCCTTGTGCTTTGATATCTCATCATTTGTGCCCCTTTTCACCTTGTAAACCCATTTCAAATCAATAGCTTTATGTCCTAGAGGTAAATCTGATAATTCCCATGTATTATTTCGTTTAATAGTTTCAATCTCGCAATCCACAGCCACTTTCCACGTATCCACTTTTATCGTTTAGTCATAACAAATTGGTTCATCAATACCAACCAGCAGCAATTCATCGGCCAGTTCTTCAGCTAATTCTACCTCCTATGTTTCATTATAAATGTCACTGATAAGTCTGAAATTCCTTGGTGGTTCAGACTCATCATAATTACCATCCACCTTATGCTGATAACCACCTGTATCTATTCATTCTGAACTCCCTGTTAAATGTGAACTCATGACCTGGGACTGTGGTGTTGACAAGACACTTTGTTCCTGCTCACCACCTTCCATCATTTCAAACTGAGAAACATTTTCACTGTTAGATGTCATTTCGAACTGAGAACCCGCCACAATAAATGATGATGATGCTGGCATATCTCTCATTTTTGTTTCCTTCCACTGCCACCCCTTTGCTTCTTCAAAAACCACGTCCTTAGAGATGTGCACAGTTCCTGTTTCAGGGTCATAGAATTGGTAAGCTTTAGTCCTTGATTCTCTTCCAATATGTACAACACTTTTGCTTCTATTATCAAGTTTTCTCATGTGTACACTGGGAATTTTCATATAGCCGATGTAGCCAAATACTTTCAAATAATCCACCTGTGGTTCTTCTCCAGACCAAGCTTCATATAGTGTTGCTCCTAACACTGCTCTAGTAGGCAGTCTTTTCAGTAAATACACAACATGTCTGATGACTTCCCCCCACATGTATGATGGCATATCTCGATCCTTTAACAAACTCCTTGCCATGGCCACAATAGTTCTGTTATGGCGTTCCACATTGCCATTTTGTTGTGAAGAGTATGGCAATGTAAAATGTCTAACGATGCCCGTCTCTTCACAAAAATTCGTGAAAGCACTTGAACAAAATTCACCACCTCTATCCATTCTTAGAATTTTTATTTCTTGTTTTGACTCTTTCTCCACTAGAGCTTTAAATTTTTTAAAACAAGAGATAGCCTTGTCCTTGATTTTAAGCATATATACCCACATAGCACGACTGCAGTCATCAAGAAAAAATAAGAAATACTTATTGCCAGTTGGAGTTTTTGGTGAAATAGGGCCACAAATGTCTCCATGTATCAGCTCCAGGCGTTCTTTTGCAAAAAAAATCAGTTTTAGATGGGAATGGTCACCTTGCTTGCTTTGACATCAAACATCCCTTACATACACTTTTTAGGTGGGTAAGATAAGGTAATCGTCTTGCCATCCTGTGCTTTGACATAAGAAGTACAGCTTGAAAATTTACATGACCTAGCCGTGAATGCCACAATCAGGAAATTTCCTCTTCTTTCGTTAGTAAACATACACCCTTGTTTTCTTTAATAATCACCTTATACAACCTATTTGTGGACTTTTTAACTTTTATCAACAAATTATTATTTTCATCATACACCCACAAATATTCACCTTTGATAATGACTTTTCTACCACTTTCCGACAATTGACCCAAGCTAATTATGTTATTGCACAAATTAGGGATAAAATATACCTCCTTGAAAACACATTCTTTTCCATCACTGCTTGTAAAATGCACAGACCCTTTTTCTTGTATCTCCATAGTAGAACCGTCACCAAATCTTACTTGTTGGAACACACTTTCATCCAACTCCTTAAATTTTAACGCTGGGCAATAACATGATTACTAGCCCTGATATCAAGATACCAAACACTTGATTCTTCACATTTTCCTTTCTCCATATTATTCAGTTTCAAAGTCACACCACCTTCATTTAGCAGAATCATTTCCTCCTTATTGTCCTTACATTTTGCCAGCAATAGTGTAGGTTCATCGTCAGTGACTTGGGGCCAAATTCACTTCATTACTATGTTCTCTCTCTCGTTTGGGCTTACGACACTCTACTTTGTAGTGCCCATAAGCATTACAATTAAAACAACATACTTTAATTCTATCTTGTCGACCACGAACAAAACTCCTGCCACCAGTCTCATTACTGCTGCTTATTTCCCCTTTGTTCGTTCTTTTTAGCCACTTTCTCGTGTGAGAAGTGGTTGTCCATCCTAATTTCCTTCTTCGTCCACTCTTCTTCTGTGAGAAGAAGTTGTTGACCACCACTATTCTCCACTTGCCCACGTAATCTTTCTTCATGGGCCTTAAGAAATCCAACCATTTCCTCCACAAACGTTTCCTCTAGGTTCCCAAACTGTTCTATGGTAGACGCTATTTGCAGAAATTTAGTGGGTACAGCTCGAAGGATTTTCTTAACCACGTAAGCTTCTTCAATTTTCTCTCCCAAGGCTCAGATATTTGTTACCAAGCCATTCAATCTCATACATAAGTCATTGAGTTGATTAGTTTCCTTCATAGTGAGAGACTCAAACTCAGCTTTGAGCGCCTGAGCCTTCGCTTTCTTCATCTTTTATGCACCCAAGTGTACTGTCTTAATGGCCTCCCAAGCTTCCTTGGAAGTCTTCTTATCTGCAATTGACATCAACAGATCCTTAGCGGTCCCTTGGTAAATGATAGCCAATGCTCATTTGTCCACCTTATCTTCAACAACAACCTTTGGATCCTTAGGTTCAATGGCCTCCCACACGCCATGGGCTTGCATAAAGACTCTCATTTTCATCGCCCATGTTGTGTAATTAGTCTTTGTTAACATTGGATAGCTCAAACAAAATGAATTCTCTTTACCCTTACTGGTGTCCATCGCTGTTTAGTCTTGGTGTGTATTTCAAGTGTAGCTCCGATACCATATATTAGATATAAACAAAATGTATTTGCAAACTCACTTTATTGATATTTCTGAATGGAAATTACAAATTAAAGAGTTAAAAACTAACTAACTACATACTAAAATATTTAAACAGATAAGGTGGTAACTAGAAAACAGGATCTACAGCCCTGAGTTTCCTCCACTATTTGTCTAACAAAACTGAACTCCTCTCGACCTATTCAAACTGCATACAAAGACATTTTAAACAACTGACTTATTCAAACTAGAAATAAACATACAAATAAATATGTTTAGATTAAATAAATAATCCAACAATTTCCAACGTTCGGTTTCCCTCTATATAAATCAGCCTTCCTCGCTTCATTTTCACCATCTCCAACCAGCCTACCCTCTTCCATGTTTTTTAATTTTTTTCGCATTGAACAAAGTTGCAAAACAAGTTTTTTTATATGCCATTATGTTTAATTTTCATAATTATATAATATATGTTTTTTTTGGATTTTTTTCTGTTTTGCAGTATGTCTACAGATTCTGGCTCTGCTACTTCTCGGTCTTTCACTAATTGGACAGACGAATGGGAGGCTGCTTTTATAGATGTGTGTATTGAGTTTCTGGCAGAGCGAACAAGTGGCACTAGCAGTTTCTACGGCATGGTCGTGGTGGTTTCGAATGACCGTTTTAATCTGGGTTACATAGAAACCCAGAATAAAAATAAGTGGGGTAATCTGGAACGGTCGTTCCATGATTGGGATAGACTGCTGCAGACACAGGGCATGGAATAGGATCCGGTGCATGATAGGTTGGATGTTCTGACGAGTGGTGGGCTAGCGGTGCTGGCAGACCATATAGGCGATTCAGAAGAAATTCGCCGATGAAGTTTCGAGAGTAGGACATACAATTTGGCGGTTGTTTGGGTACTCCTACTTGCGTATATCCGACCCCTGCTACTGCACCTGCACCAGCTGCTTCTTTCACCTCTGCCGATGTCAGTCACTATTCTGATGAGGTGGCTACTAACAATCCACCTTCTGGTCAGCCCTTTAGGCGCATACACACAGAGTATGGCAGTTCGAGCCACTTTTTTGTGACCCTCCACCTTTAATAGGTTGTTTTCCGTTGTTACAATATCGTTCGAGCAGTGACAAATGTCAAGCAATGAAAATTATGATGATTTTCTGCAATGTTCTGCGGAATGTGGATATTGTCGACGATCTTGACCACGACGATATACCGGGACTTATTTTAGCAGAGTTGAGTAGATTGAATCATCGTCGTAATATTTAGTTTTTTTATGTACTTGTTTTATTTTCAGTGTAATAGTGTTATTTCTGTTTGTATTTCCGTTTGTTTAATGAAATGTAGTCATTTTCTTTTGTGTATGTAGTATTTAATTAATTCAAAAGAAATAAAAATTAACAACTAAATACCTCACTTAAATACCCCTTTGCAGTAAAAAAGCATTCCCCATTTACAATAGTGTCACATTCAAATGCTCTATTACAGTTCGTCAAAAACGCACCCTAAGTCTCTCTGTTCAATAATGTATGTATTGGAAAATAATAAACAACTATTGATTTTAATATGTAGTTGAAATAAACATACCTTCCATTGTTTTACCCATTACATTTTTAATATGTTTTTTGCTCCTATGCACACTGCTTATATGTTCCACTATCATGAATTTGTCCAATTTTTTATTACGTTTTAGTTCCTGTGCGTAATGCCTTCAACCAGCATGAAACTGTACACAATTGCTATAGTTTTACAATCTGAACGTTGTTCCAACCAGTTTTAGTGGTCTATGTTAGTGTTTTCCCACCAGCCTCCACACGTAACCAATCTTTGCTTCGGTTGTTTATGCAAACTTCCAATATACATTTTCTCCATTTCTAGTTTTCATGCCTTCGGTAAAGTATGCGCTATGCATAAATATAGCAGTTACATAATTATAACATATGACTTTGTTCCACACTAACCGCTACAGATATGTGGAACAAAAGACTGCTAATTCACTTGCTTCAACCTAATACTCATCTTATTTTTATGACAATTCATTAAAAGTAAAGAGAAAAAGTTTTTTTTGTCCCTGTACAGTTTATATAATCCGTGAAAACTAACTGCATGACTACCTATATAATTGTCCCCAGCAGTAATACTGGATTTAAAATGATGACTCTATTGTAATAGAGAGGTGGTACAGTATCTGAATTTGCTTTTGTTAAAATATCCGAACAACTCATTTTTTTCTTCTTCGAAAAAGGCGAAAATTGAGGGAATTCATGGAGCCATCTGATTTCAGGGAGGGATAAACAATTCAAGGGTGGTGATTACTGCCTCAATTTTTGACAAAATTATTTTAGTTTTTTCCATTGTAATATGTCTATATGTAAATATTTGCGCACTTCATTATTTTCCACTTACGTTACAAATTACTATACGCCTATCTGTCAGTTGTATATTTGTAGTAACAACTTTTCTAATATTGGTTAATTAATGAATGTATTAGGCAAATGGATTTAAGTCCACAAACCATAAGAAAAATGCAAGAAAGCTTGGAAGCCATGGCTGCTCCTAAATCATTTCTCAATCCGATCATTGACGATAACCCTAATCAGAAAGGTGGACCATCTTCATCTCCCGATCTTCCCTCCAATCCTTCTCCTAGTCTTCCTCAGACTTCTCCAGATTTCATAGCAGATGAGGGTGGGTTCACAATGGCTCATAATTGAAAGAAAGGTGCTAAATCTTTCTCAAATTATAATGCTTTTGTCCATATTCGAAAGAGGGCAGGTAAATCAAGTGAACATCCATTCAAATCGAGACAGAAGCCATTTCCAGCTTCTAATGGTGCACGATTTCAACCCAGAAATGCAGCCAGAAATGTTCAAGAACCAAATCAACAAGTAAAGAATAATTTGGCAAAAGATCAAAATTTTGTTTAGGGCTGAAATGGTCAAAAACAATGGTCAAGATTCAAATTTGACCTGAACTTCATTTGTCTGGTCGAAACAATTGGCAAGAAGATCATCATGCTTTCTGAAGAAACTAGTATACGAACTGAAGGAAAGTGGGGGTTTTCAATAGTTGCCTATGTATTTGGAAAACGACCTCCTTATCATCATTTTAGGGCTTTCGTGGTTCGTACATGGAACCCTATCGGATCCTTCGAGATATTCATTCGTGAAAACGAGTTTTTCATGATTAGATTTATAAACCCAGAGGACTGAGAAAAGCTCCTAAAAGGAGTGCCATATTTAATTAATGGAAAGCTGATTATTCTCAAGAAATGGACCAAGAAGTTAATTCTTGATCGAGACTTATTGAATATCATGCCAATATGGATTAGACTTCCTGAGTTAAATTTGAGATTATGGGATAAGATGATTTTTAGCGCAATAACAAGTTTAGTTGGTATTCCTCTAAAAATGGATGAGCAAACAGCTAAAGAAACTCGGTTGAGTTATGCTCGCATACTTGTTGAGATTAGAGCAGACGCCGAACTACCTAATGAGGCATCCATATACGTGCATGATGGGGAAATTATTACACAACAAATCACGTACGAATTGATTCCAGATAGATGCAAAATATGTAAATTTTTCGGACACTCGCTAGAAAATTGTGTTCACGACAAAGAACCGAGAGTGAATCCAAAAGAATTTACAAATTTTGACATCACTTCTGATAATATTGATTCTGGAACCATTCATATTCGTAGAACATTCCCAAGCCTGAATGCATATCGATTTCTAACATTGCAGAAGTAATGAATATTGATACCTCTGAAAACATGAATTCTGAATTGGGTATTTTGGATTCAAACTCACCACAACATATGCAAGCATCTTGAAGTACTTATGTTATTAACCCTTCACAACAAATGCAAATGTTTGCAAGTACACAGGAAAACTTGCAAACAGATGTTGTTCCAAGCAAAATTGAGGAAGTCACCAAAAGTATTTCCTCAGATTTGTTAGAACAACACATAGGAAGCAGTGGAAATCAAAACAATTCAAAGGGGTTCAATACAGCAGAGGTCATTGAGTCCTCCCACCAAAGGAGGACCCAAGTTTTATCACAAACATGGCAAATAACATAATGAAAGGAAAAGAGATTGACTACAACTATTTATTATCTTCTAATCCAATCTTTACTAATTCTTCTCTATTGGCTGTTGGACTTGCTTCTATTAAGATCTCAACTATCACTGATGACAATATTCAGAAGGCAGTTAATCAGGTTGCCTCCAAACCATCAAAACCTGCATCACCAGTCAGAAGGAAGAAGAAATGCATGACTAAAAGCTTTATAGACATAACTTCAGTAGAGGAAACATAGGATTCTAAAGATCACGATTTTAGGAAAAAGTATATAAATAAGAATTCCAAATGGGAGAAACAACTAACGACATCTGATAATACCAGTTTAAAAAAGAGTGGTAAACAGATGGAGGTTAAAGTGGACAGCAAAAAGCTCAGTGGTTCACCGTAGCTAACATATCCTTTATTTTTCATTTTTATGGATATTATAGCTTGGAATATTAGGGGTCTTCATTCCCCTGAAAGACAACTTGATCTTGCCAATTTTTTGAGTATGTATAAGCCTAGCATTATAGGTTAGCTTGAGCATAAGTTAAGTGATCGGAAAATTAATGATCTGCCGATTAGAAAACTTTCAAGTTGGAACATTATCAATAATAATCTGATGGGAGGAAATCGTAGGATTATGGTATTACGTACCCCTATCATTTGGACTCTGTTCGGTTTTTTTATTGACTTGCAGTATATTCACTGCACATTTAAAAATAAAGGTGGTCATGTTCAAAAGATTGCTTTTATCTATGATTCTAATTTTGAAAACGATAGGTTAATGTCACGGAGTTGTATTGAGCAACTTAGTCATACTATTAATAGTCCATGGATCCTACTTAGAGATTTAACACTGTATTTCACAATTATAAGAAGAGAGGTGGAAACTCTATTCCTTTTTCTAAACTTGAAAGATTTGCCAATTTAATTCATTTTAAAGTCTGGATTTATTGAACCTCCTATCCTAGGTAATAAATATACATGGAAGTCTGATAATTATAGAAATATTCACTGTAAATTGGGTAGAGTTATGTTTAATCAAGTTTTTATTAATTTCTTCCCTAATGTGAAGTGCAACACCCTACCTCAAAGTTCTAGTGATCATACTTCCATACAAACCTCAGTTCAAACCAATAAAGGAAATTCTGGTAGCTTTCCTTTTAGATTTGTAAATGGATGGGTTTATGAAGATAAGTACAAAAAGGGTGTTTCTAACAGCTTTAAGAATAATTTGCATGGCATTACTCAATACAAATTCAATAAAACACTGCAAATTGTTAAAAGTAATCTCTAAAGTTGGAACAGTCATAGAAATAAAAATGACATTAAAGTTATTAGAAAAGAGTGTGAGAGGCTTCAAAATGACTTAGATGATAATTGTTCAGATAAGAGTAAGGTTGATTCCTTTTTTAATGCTCAAGCTAACCTTATTAATGCTTTCCATATAAACTCAATCAATCTCAAGCAAAAAGTTGAGGTTGACTGGTTAACTTATGGTGATGAAGCCAGCAATTTTTTTACACTAGGACGTTGAATAGAAAAACAGAAATGACATTGGGAAAATAATAGATATAAGTGGCAAAATAATTAATGAAGCCTCTCTCATGGAGAAAGAGACTATCAATTATTTTTGCTCCTTATGCAACACATCTAAATATTCTAATATTTTTCCTTATACTGAGTTCAAGTTTACTATTAATTGTAATAGTACAGACATTCTTCTTGCTCCTATTAGACAGAAAGAAATTAAAAACATCATTTTTAATGCTAATAGTGATAAGAGCCCTGAACCTGGTGGATTTGGGGCTAAATTCTATAAAATTCATTGGACTGAAATGCAGTCTGTTTTATTTCATTCTATGTATGAATTTTTTATTTCTGGAAAGTTGCTAAAAAATTCAAATCATACTTTTCTAACTTTGATTCCTAAAGTTGAAACTCCAATTGGCCTAGTTGATTATAGACCAATTGTTTATTGCAACTTTATATATAAAATTATTTCTTCTTTTGTTTGCAATAGATTAAACGTTTTTTTAAAGATTGTCATCTTTGAAAATCAGAGTTCTTTCATTCCAAGGAGGTTAATTTCTGAAAATTCATTATTAGCTCATGAGTTAATTAGGAACTTTAATATTAAAAATAAAAACCTCATGGGCATAAAAATAGATCTGCATAAAGCATTTGATAAAATAAATAGAAATTTTATCATTTATATTATGCAGAAAATGGGATTTGATAATAAATTATGTTCTTTAATTAATGAATGCATAAGGAATGTGACTTACTCTGTAGTGATTAATGATTCTCCTAAAGGCTTCATTCATAGTAATAGAGGAATTAAATAAAGGGACCCGTTGTCCCCTACCTATTCTCTATTGTTATGGAATACGTTTCCATGCAAATGGAAATTGAAGTTTTGAAAGGAAATATTGAGCCTATTAACAGATGCAAGCCACACATTACACATTTACTTTATCCAGATGAAATTTTTTATTTTAAAAGCTGATAGAAATAGTGTTAATGTTGTTTTCAGAATCTTAGAAAATATGGAAAAGCATGTTGGTTTATCTGTTAATACCAATAAAAGTAAGATTTATTGTAGCAAGGTGGGTTCGTAGAAAGATGAAATTCTTAAACTTTTAAATTTCAAAGAAGGAAATCTTCCTGTTAAATATCTTGGGTTGTCATTAAGTATTAATCAGATTAATGAGAGGGACTGATCTAGATTATTTGACATCGTTCATGATAAACTAGAGGGTTGGTCTAGCAAGTTACTTTCAGTAGCTGGTAGAATGGAGCTTACATATACTGTAATTACTGTTGTTATTATTTTTTGGATTCAAGCTCACAATTTTCCTACAAATGTCATTCAAAAAATTGAAAAAATGTGCTCAAATTTTATTTGGAGCGGAAAATATCATAATATTGCCTGGGATAAAGTTTGTAAGCCAAAAAAAGTATGGTGGACTTGGGCTTAGAAATATTAAAGACATTTCTGAGGTTTGCAAGTTCAAATTATTCTGGAAATTCAAAGATGGTAAATCACTCAAGGTCAGATGGATGAGGGCCAAATACTTAAAAAATAATATAAAAATTGGATTGCTAGAAAGGAAAACCATCTTTCATATGTTTGGAAAAACATTTTAAACTACAGAGAATTAGGCAGAAAACTTAGTGATAGAAAACTTAAAGATGGTAGCCAAACCAGCCTATGGTTTGACCCATGGATTAGTGGAAACTCTCTTATTAACCTTCTGGGTTGGAATAATTTTAATGTCCTAGGTGGTATCAATGATACTGTTCAAAAAATTATCTCTAATAATTGTTAGAGCTTTCATAATAGTCCTGCTACTACTATTTTCAAAAATGCTATTAAAGATATTCAAATTGATCAAAGCAGTTTTAAGAATTGTTGGCCTTGGAAGCTTTGTTCAAAAGATACTTTTTGTTTTAAAAATGTTTGGGAGTTTTTAAAAGGGGAGGAGGTTGAAGTCATTTGGCATAAGGTTATTTGGTGTAACACCAATAGCCCTAAAATGGCACATTGTGCATATTTTGCTTTAATAAATAAACTGACTACTAGGGAAAAATGCAGTAGGTGGAGCAAAGACTCTGAAAATTCATGTTTTCTTTGCAAAAAAAGAAATAGAAAGCTCCAATCATTTATTTTTTGATTGTTAATACTCCCAGTACATTTGCTACAATGCCAAATGCACCTTAGGATTCAGTCATAGTTTTGCTATTTTGAACATTAGGGACAATATAGATTACATTTGAAGCATTTCAATCCCATGTCCATCAAATTTAATAGAGCTTGTGTTTTTTTAACTGCCTCTATTTACTATATTTGGAGGGAAAGGAATCAAAGGTTTCACACTAGCAAAGAAATAGTTGCTATCAGTTTTGGAAATTAATTACTAACAACTATCACATTATCATGAAAAAAATAAACAGGCATAGGGATGAAAACTTGCATAATCAAACTATATATAGTAGAGATAAAGAGTATAATAAGAAAGTTGAAGATTTGTTACTTAATGGCAAGCAGCCCTCAAAAAGGAGGCAAGGCATCACTTCATCACATATGCCAATGAGATGAGTGTCAACAGTAAAAACCAGAGAAAGCACTTTGACTACCTTGCTGGTGAAGATCAACTCTTCCCTGATAGCATCCATCACCTCTACGAGGGAAGTAAATAGAATACATTAGAAAGATAAGTTTTTTTCTAAATATTTGGACAATAACACGCTTTCTATACCTATTACAGGGGGAAGAGATGTTGTTCTAACAAGGAATGATCCTGAGTGCTTTCAAGATGCTCACGATAGATCAGACTTCCTCCCTGGGGCATCCATCAATTCTAACATCTGAAATTATCACTGCATGGGAAGTAGACAGATCATTGCTTCAAAAAAAAACTTATTTTTAATAATAAAACGAATAGTAATGCTTTGTTCATACCTGATGCAGAGGGAGGTTCCACCAGCAATGATCCTGATTTTAGCAAGTATCTGAAAAATAAGATTTTTTTCACACAAGATTAGTTTTTTACAAAGAATTGGAGATAATCACTACAAAAGCATGCTGAACAACCAGACTATCACTTATCTAGTTGGTCAGAAGGGAAAACAGTAGCAGTGGAATCACTGAAGTTATCAGAGACTCTCAAAGGCTGAAGAGAAGTTTCTAAATCTCGATGTCGACAGATATGAAGGATTTGAACAACCCATCAACAGATCTGAAGGAGTTGAGCGAAGTATCTACAGATCCGAAGGGTTTGAGCAACTCGCATAACATAAGACCAGGGACGAAGATAGGATTTCATGATGACCCAGGCTAACTTATGACCCAGGGAAGAGAGGTCTGGGAAATCAGTGAGGAGGAACGGAAAATTGATTGCAAAAGTGGATAACAGTGAAAATGTTTCAAAGAAGAACGAAGAAAACAGTAACAACAACAGTTCATTGATACCAAAAGAGGTGAGAGCACATCCTGCTACTCCACAGAAGTTCTCACCTCCTTTAATACATCGGCTTCACATTAAAACTAGATCCAACACCGTTTCTACATTGAATGAAAACAAGCCTCCTCTTAAACCAGAGACTCAAATTCAGGTTAAGGAGGAGACGAGAGAGTTAGTAGCAGAGGATAATAATGAAGGAGGCGGTGGTAGTGCACTGGATATAATAATTAACGAACAAATCAAGAGTTTCAATTGAATACAATTTGACAAATCATTTGAACTCTGCAACTACTTTATGAACATAAGATTAAATATCAATGATTAGAAAAGAAGTAGAAGAAATTTTCATTTAGAAATTACCCTTATTTCAGTTTAGAATGGATTTGAGCAGCAATGGAGAAAATAGATATTTGCGTGCTGTGCTGCCTGCGCCTGCAAGAAGAAGAAATGAAGCAGCGTATTCTTCTTCTGTCATCTGATTTTAGTTTATTAGGTTGTTTTATTGGACTGTTAAATGATACCTTCTATTTACTTTTACAATTCAGCACCCGGGCTGTAGCCCAGGTCACCATACAGCTACCTCCATCCTTGCATAAGACATCAGAGACACAATTCAAGGGATACAAAGTTAAATCCAAACAATATGCTACTAAGGAGAGGAAGGATAGTGCCAAGGAATTTGTTTGGAAGTCTCCGTGAAGCCATTAAAGTGTTTTTCTCTCACAAGCTGGCCATTTTTCATATTCTAGGGTTTTGAGATTTTGAGCCGACATGTTTTGACTTTTATGAATACCGTGTATTGGTATTCGGGTTTATTGTTTATACTCATTTTGTATGGGTACATTTATACTGGGCCTTGGGTCATGTTTTTTACTCTTTTTTTTAAAATAAACTTTACTGATATTGCTCAAGAGAAATCCATTTTAATAAAAAGTTCGGTACATATCATAGTACTTCGTACATAATATCATGTCTGATGAATGAGTAAATTGAGTGTTATTCTCATTACTTGCCACGGTCAGATATACAGAACAAGAATGATGCTAGAGAATCCCAAAAAAAATATCAATTCAGGATTTGTAAATGAAGAGAGAAAATCAAAGTACAATTTTTAAACAAAAGATGCTTCTTTTTTAAACAGTTGCAAATCAAAATCAGCCGTTGTAGATCGTATCTTCTTAACGCTAATATATAGAAGCGGCGTTCTGTGAAATTTTTTTGACCAAGTCTTGCAACTCTTTGTACCTGTAAATATGACTGCATTGTACTGTTGGAAATAAACTTGGTTTTAAGGAAATAAATAAATTTGGTTTTAATAGGAAACACTATGGAATAAAGTTAATTATTGTATTAAGGGAAAGTTAAAATATATGGTAAGAAATTTTAGATTTATCAAATGGAGAATTATACGGTTGCTTTGTTGAGGAAAGTAGAAATTAGAGAATAAAAGAAAACTCTAGAATAAGAAGACTCTAGATACTTGGCTGTCTTATAAAAGATTTGTATTCTCTCATTTGTAATCAAGTTGAATGAAAGAAAAGTGAAGAAATAAAAATGTAGTCATTTAATTAGTCTACATTTTAATCTCTCTCCTCCTCTCTATATCAAATTCCAACATGGTATCAGAGCTCAGGATTTCAGTAGAGAGTTGAAGAGAAAGTGCTTCAACAATTGAAGGTGATGAGAAAGTGCATCACAAATCGAAGAGAAAGTGCTTCGATCTTAACAACTTTGAAGCAAGAGCGTGTGTTGAATGGTGCTTCAAAGTTGCCCCACATCGGGAAATACTAAACTAAGATCCTGGATATAAACTAAGATGTTCCTCATCACATTGCCAATTGGTTTTGTGATAACAGGGGGATTAATAAAAACTAACATGGTATCAGAGCTAGGTTGATAAGAGGGATAGAGAGTTCTCTAAAGAGAAAAATAAAAAATAAAAAAAATTGGAAGGAAGATTAAGAGGAAGAAGAAGACTGAGAAGAAGATCGAAGATGATATTGTAGAAGATGTTGATGCTGGAGCACCAATGAAGAGCAAGAGAATATGGAACAAGTGGTCGTGGAAGAAATTTTATTTTAGAATTATTGGTGAGAAAGTGCACCATGGAGCGAAAGTGCTCCAATATTAAAAAAAAAAAATTGAAGGTGATGAGAGAGTGCATCACAAATCGAAGAGAAAGTGCTTCGTTAATTTTTGAAGGTGATGAGAGAGTGCATCACAAATCGAAGAGAAAGTGCTTCGAATCAAGGAATCTGTTTGAAGTAGTAAAACCAAGTTTAAGGGAGGATGTTGGAAATAAACTTGGTTTTAAGGAAATAAATAAATTTGGTTTTAATAGGAAACACTATGGAATAAAGTTAATTATTGTATTAAGGGAAAGTTAAAATATATGGTAAGAAATTTTAGATTTATCAAATGGAGAATTATACAGTTGCTTTGTTGAGGAAAGTAGAAATTAGAGAATAAAAGAAAACTCTAGAATAAGAAGACTCTAGATACTTGGCTGTCTTATAAAAGAGTTGTATTCTCTCATTTGTAATCAAGTTGAATGAAAGAAAAGTGAAGAAATAAAAATGTAGTCATTTAATTAGTCTACATTTTAATCTCTCTCCTCCTCTCTATATCAAATTCCAACATGGTATCAGAGCTCAGGATTTCAGTAGAGAGTTGAAGAGAAAGTGCTTCAACAATTGAAGGTGATGAGAAAGTGCATCACAAATCGAAGAGAAAGTGCTTCGATCTTAACAACTTTGAAGCAAGGGGGTGTGTTGAATGGTGCTTCAAAGTTGTCCCACATCGGGAAATACTGAACTAAGATCCTGGATATAAACTAAGATGTTCCTCATCACATTGCCAATTGGTTTTGTGATAACAGGGGGATTAATAAAAACTAACACTTTGGTCCCTCTATTCATCAAACTGTTACACTTTTTTCGCCTTTGTCATCAGCATCAGAAAACCGTATCAAGAAATGGCTGCTGCATCTTGTTGGGAAACAGTGACTGAGTTGCGGACTAGTCTCTTTCTTGAAGACGATCTGGTCGGTGATGCAAACCAGTTCGTACTTGTCGCCGCCGCCTCTGGGATAAAACAGCCTTCTGAGAAAAATAATTGATTTTCTTGCACAACAAACCAATTCAGATTTGCACTTTCGATTTTAATTTAACTGCTCATTCTGATTTTGTTTTTGAAGAACTTTTAATGGTGGAGGAAGAAGAAGAGAGAGATAAGAAAATGTTGTTTTTTGCTAAGTAGTTCGACAATAAATAAACATGGTAATACATGTAGAGGAGTCAGTTCAGATCTAAAAAATTGGATTTCAATTTTTTACCAAGTAAAAAAAAACTGTTTTTTTTTTCCTTTTCATATAGTCTCATGATGTGAGACTATTCATATATGAGTCACCTCACATTTATCCATTTTTTTTTAAAATAATTCATCTTTATAAAAAATGAATCATTTTTCCAACAATCTCCCACTAGAATTTTTTTTTTTAAATATTTCGAGCAATTTGTAGAAACATAAGATTGTGCATAAACAAAGGTGTCATCCGACTTGAACCTTTGCATAGTGCATAAGATTCTGTTTTTACTAGAGTGACACGTAGTCTTGAACTCTATTCCTGACATCAGACCATACACAACCTTTTCTATAGTGCAATCAAATATGCCCGTGCATTAAAGGCCATGCACGTCTATCCCAGTTTAGTGAACGCTCTAGGAATCCTGCCCAAAACTCCATAGGAAACAACCACATTTCCACATTCACATAGGTGAGTCTATCAAGAGTACTCCTGAAGGTAGGTACTCCACTCCAATTAGAGTATAGATCTCATTAAGAGTTTCTATCAACTCATCCTCTAATCACTTCAGGAATACATGCTTCTTAATACAAAAATTTAGCATGTTCATCTACTATCACTACACAACTTGTTTTTATCCATTGAACCTAGTTCTTGGGATCTCCAGTCATTTAGGTCGGGTTACCATCGTGCATGATTCCACAATCTCTGGGAAATAGTCCCATTCTTTTAGAATCATTAAGAACTTTCTTTCTGGTCAGTCCTTTCGTCAAAGGATCTGCCAAATTGTCATCACTTCATATGTGATGTTCTCTAACAATACTGTGCATACGACTATCATTTCTTACCGTTGTAATATCGGTTCTGTCCTTCTTTCAATAGTCGTCAAATTTTCATCACTATGTGTGTAATGTTCTCTTACAGTATTGTACTTACGACGTCGTCTTTTACCGTTGTAATAACGGTTCTATACTTTTTGCAATAGCCGCAGTGCTATCGCAATCGATTACACCACTGGTGTCGGTTTTTTTTCTATGGGGATCTCAAATAGCAGATTTTTTTTAGTTCTCTGCTTCTTAACTAGTTATGGCTAGTGCTATTATCTCAGTTTCTATAGTAGACTGAGTCAAAATAGTCTGTTTCTTGGGTTTCCAAGAGACAACTTCTTCACGATGCTAAATATATAGCCACTGGTCCTTTAGAATTATCAGATAAAGTATTTTAGCCTGTATCAGAATATCCTTCAAGTACAACTGAATAATTTTCATAATGTAATCCAAGGTTCATAGTTTATTATAGGTATCTCAAAACCCTCTCATTAGCAAGTTAATGCTATATACTAGGTCTACTGAAAAACATGCATAATAATCCCACGATATAGGTAATATCGGGTCTAGTACAATCAATGGCATCCGAAGGCTGCCAATGATGCTCGCTTAAACAGACTATCTTATACATTCACCAATGTTCTTAAATAACTCCACACTGGGATCATATGGTGTACATGCTAGTTTACAGTCAAAGTAATCATATTTCTTTAGAGTCTTCTCAATTTAACGAAATTGATCCAAAGAAAATCCCACTTTTTACCTAGTAATCTTAATATCAGGGATTACACTCGCCTTACCTAGATCTTTCCTATCAAAATTGGCACTTAATAAGGATTTGACTGAGTTTATGGCATGAATATTTGACCCAACGATGAGAAGATCATCTACAAAAAGACATATAATAGTGCAAATGTCATTCTCAGATTTGTAATAAATGCATTTGTCACTTTCATTAACTTTTAAACCATAAGAAATGATTAAGTTATCAAATTTTTCATGCCATTGTTTAGGTGCTTGTTTTAAACCATATAATGATTTATCTTATTTGCATACTTTATGTTCTTGACCATGTACTACAAATCCTTTAGGCTGGTCCATATAAATTTCTTCTTCTAATTCACCATTTAAAAAATGTGATTTTAACATCTATTTGGTGTATTAATAAATAACAAATAGAAGCAAGTGAGATTAATACCCGAATGAATGTAATTCTAGTTACAGGTAAAAAAATGTCGAAGAAATCTATATTTTCTCTTTGCTTAAAACCTTTAGCTACTAATTGTGCTTTATATTTATCAATAGTGTCATCAGGTTTTAATTTCTTTTTAAGCACCCATCTACAACCTATAGATTTACAACCAGAGAATAAATCTACTAAATTCCAAGTCTTATTGGATTCTAAAGAATCCATCTCATCATTTATAGCCTCTTGCCAAAAATCGGCATCTAAAAAAGATATGGCCTCTTGGAGGTTTAATGGATCCTCCTCTATAATAAAGGCACAAAAATATGAATCAAAATCTTTTGCGGTTCTTGCTCTTTTACTTCTTCTAGGTTTAGTTTCAAAACTTTTGTTAAGTTCTGTTCTAATAGGCATACTTAATGTGCCCCCACTATTCCTTAATTTAAAAGTAAATTTTGTTTCATAAAAATTAGCATCATTTGATTCAATTATATTATGTGCATTTAGGTCATAAAATCAGTATGCTTTGCTATTAATAGCATAGCCTATAAATACACATTTATATGCTCTACTTGACAATTTTATTCTCTTAGGGTCTGGAATGCGAACATGTGCTAAACAACCCCAAGTTCTAAACTATGACACATTGGATTTATAATTCTTTAAAATTTCATAAGGTGAAATTTTATTCTTAGATTAGGGGATTCTATTCAGAACGTAGCATGCAGTTAATTAAAATATCCCCCCACTAATGTTTTGTTGCACCAAAATTTAATAAAATGGCACTTACTAATTCGGTAAAGGTCCTATTTTTTCCAGCTTTACCGTTCATTTCAAGTGAATATGGTGCAGTTCTCTCATGTACTATACCATGTAATTTATATAAAAAAAAAAATCAGAATAAACTAGATTCATATTTTGTTCCTCTATCACTATGAATTCTCTTAATTTTCTTATTACTCAATTTCAGTTTTTAATGTTTCAAACATGTCAAATGCATCACAACTTTAAGAAACACTGTCTTTCTAATTGTAAGCTTTATTTTCACATTACCAATCTCTACAGTTTTAGTGGTGTGAGGATCTCGCAATAACACTTTCTGATCATCAGCAGCCGTGTATATTGTGAATATATCACGATCATAGCAGACATGGCAAGAAACACCAGTGTCTACCGACCAACCCTCTGATCCACCATCAAAGTGAATCTTAGTAGTCGTAGCTGTTAAAGGCTTCTCATTCAGGTTTGCCTACGGTGCAGGGCTTAGCCTGTTCCGACATTGTCGTGCCATATGACCTGGTTTTCCACAGTTGTAATATAGAAGCAACTGTCTAGAATCATTCTATTTGGTTGGTTGCTGATGTCCTTTATGGTTTCCTTATGGATTCCCATTCTATTCTCAACTGACTGGCTGTGGAGGCTTACTATTTCTTGAGATGTTAATATGTTTGAAAATTTATATTTATCGACTGTACAAAGATGAATGACAATCAGAAAACAAAAAATGCATGGTTGCTTATGACTGTACGACTGTAATCAGCTGTTAAAAAACTAGAAATGCACGTCCGTTTAAGGCCTATTTGCCAATAGCCGCGCACCCAATATTTATGATACAAATGCTAAAACCTCTAGTTTCATTAGTAAAATAACGAAAATCTTCTTTGCATAACGGCAATACCATTTTAACCACAACATTTAATTTGTCTAAATTCTTCCAAATGATTTCTCTATGAATATCCATTGAAAGCATTACTTACCAATAATGAGTTTAAACATATTTTCTACAGATTAATCTCGAGTCACAACATACTCAACTTATAAGTTATATGCATTCCTAATAGAACAACTGACAATGCAACAACACACGGTATATGCACTGATAGATGTCAATAATTTATGGGCTAAAGTTTTGAAAAAAGATTATACATATACATCTCTTAAACTTTTCCACCTAATTAAGCCCATAATTTACTGAAAATAAGCTTGCCAGGTTATAACTTACGTCATAATCTATTTTTATAAGTCCAGCAATGCACATCACAAAAATTCATAAGTTTTATCAGATACCTGGCCAGCTGTAATCGATCTCGAAATCTCCATGACCACTCAACTGAACGAATCAGATCCAACTGGCCTTCCTTCCGCAAGAATCTGAGCTATGAGGCTCCTGATACATCAAAATCTAATCTCCCGATAACAGTGTAGGGAGCTTCAGCCAAAGAGAGATCGGAGACTGAAGGTAATGAGAACTCCTGTGAAGCTTCGATTTCTCTTTTCCCTTCGTGAAACTTGAAATCGCGGAATTTCTTTCACTTCTTTACTTAAGAAGATGCGAATTTGGCTTCCTGCCGATCTTTGTGGTTCCTCCTTTTCTATTTATTTCAGCGACCACGTTAAGCATGAAAATCGAACCAGATCCAAATCTATGCAGGAAAATAGCAATCCGATCAACGTCGTGTTGCAGTTGCAGCCATTGTTTCAAATAATCGTCTTTAAATTGTTGGGAAACAATGACTGAGTCGCGGACTAGGTTGCTTTCTTGAAGACGATTCGACGATCTGGTCGGTGGTGCAAACCAATTCGTACTTGTCGTCGCCGCCTCTGGAATAAAACAGCCTTCTGAGAAAAATAATTGATTTGCTTGCACAACAAACCAATTTAGATTTGCACTTTCGATTTAAATTTAACTGCTCGTTCTGATTTTGTTTTTGAAAAACTTTTATTGGTGGAGGAAGAAGAAGAGCGAGATAAGAAAAAGTTGTTTTTTTCTAAGTAGTTCGGCAATAAATAAACATGGTAATACATGTAGAGGAAGTCGGTTCAGATCTAAAAAATTGGAACTCAATTTTTTACCAAGTCAAAATAAAAAAAAACTGTTCATATATGAGTCACCTCACATTTATCCATTTTTTTCAAAATAATTCATCTTTATAAAAAATGAATCATTTTTCCAACACATCTTTGTGCAACGGGTAGTGATTAGCCTTTAATTACTTTTAGTTTGTATATTATACATAGCCAATTCACTTAACTGCATCTACATGCAGAAGTGAAGAGATGAATGCAAACATTAACCTGAATGAAGGTACACGTATAAATCTGCATAACGTTATCATCCTATCATCATATACCCTCCATTAACATGTTTTTGTCCTTAAGAAAGGAAGGAACAACTAAAACTGCAATAGGAGACGCAGATCAGGGAAATGGAAGAGTCGAAGAACAGAATACTGCAACTGAAGGAAAGGCTAACCGAATCAGAAAAGAAGCTGAGTCACGAAAGGGAACTCGCCGTGTATAAACAAAGAACAATAGAGAGGTTGAAAGACAATGTATCACAGATGGAAGACAGAGTAGGCGAGCTTGAAGCAAGGATCCGTGCATATGAGCAGAGCGAAGGGGAAGGAGGAGGAGAAGAAGAAGACGACGATGATCATGACGACGTCGCCGCCGCCACAGAGTCTGAAGTGAACATGGAGGTCGAGGAAGACATCAATGAAGATAGTGGAAAGTGCAGGAAGTGCGAGGAAAGGTATTAAGACATAGTGCTTGTGCCATACATGCACTTGTGTTTCTGTATGACGTGCGTGCTTTCTGATGAGGAGCTTATTTGTAAGATTTGTGGTCATGTCAGCGGTTATTGGATTGGAATTCGTCTTGCTTGAATAATTGCTGCATCGTTATTACATGTACTTGCCTACTGGCATGCTTCTTTGTTTATTTGATATTAAGACTTGTTTCGTAGTTATATCCATAAGACCGTCACTGTTTTCGGGTTTCTATATAAGTTGAATTTATGAAACAGAACAAGTATGAACTATGATATGAGTAAAGACTTAAAAAGAGAACTTTACTATACTTGAAATATTGTAAAAATGATTGTATCTTTACATAGGAGGCTACGGCTCCTTAAATACAAAATAGAACAATTTGGACTTGGCCCAGAATATTACAATTTAATAATAAGGCCTTGGCCTATGTAACGGGAAAGTTAAATGACAGTAAATACCCAATACAATGTATCGTGTATATCCATTTACTTTAACCCCCCTCCTGAAACCTAGCCCTAATTAGGTTTCCACGAGAAAATAAATGGCGGCTCCAAATTGAAGAAACACTCTAATCGGTGACGGAATCTTCTAGTCAGGCTTCCACGACAGATGGATTGTGACGCCACTTGAGCTCTTGAGCTTAGAAGGCTTCAGATCCATTGAGAGAGGTTAAATTGTAGGTTTAAAACAGACTTGATTTGAGTCTGTTATGAAACCCAAGCCGAACTTTACAGATACAACACCGATTTGGGATACGCGAGAGACTAATCTGTTATGTAGATAATTCTGCTTGACCTTTTATCCGGATCTGCTGAATCAACATTAAGCTCTTCCTTCAGTCTGATGAAATTTGGTCCTGAGAGAGGTTTTGTAAGTATATCAGCCTTTTGATGAAACCATGGTATATATCCTACTCTCAATTTTCCTTGTATTATTTGTTCTCTGATAAAATACATGTCGAGCTCTATATGTTTTGTTTTTCAGTGAAGAACAAGATTTGAAGTCAATGAAATTGCACTAACATTATCACACCATATCACTGCCTTTTTAGTTGACTTGATTCTAAGTTCACTCGACAATGATTATATCCATAATACTTCTGCTGCAGCACTAGCAACGCATCTGAATTCTGCTTCTATGCTTGACCTAGATACAGTACTTTGTTTTCTAGCACTCCATGATACATGATTTTTCCTAGGTATATACAATAACCTGATGTTGATTTTCTGTCATCAAAGTCAGTTCTCCAGTCTACATCAGCATATGCATTGATATTTAGAGAATTGCTAGCTTTAAATGTAAGTCCATGATCAATTGTTCCCTTTAGATACCTTAGAATCCTTTTTATTGCTCTCCAATGTGTATCTAAAGGGTTTTGCATGTATTGACTAGCCTTGTTCATACTAAAAGATATGTCTGGTCTGGTTATAGTAGCATACTGTAGGGCTCCAATGATACTCCTATAAAATTTTGCATCTTGAATTGCCTCACCATTATATTTTGAAAGTTGATTATTGGTGATCATTGGAGTTGGAAGTGAATTGGCTTTGTCCTTTTTTGCCTTTAGAAGAATTTCATAAATGTATTTTCTTTGGCTAAGATAAATTTTTGATTGTGATGTTTTTCTCACTTCAATGCCCAGAAAATAGCTTAAGTTCCCCAAATCTTTGATTGAAAATTCTGCATTTAATTTTCCTATGATAAACTCAATTTCAGATCTGCTACTACCAGTAATAATAAAATCATCAACATAAATTAGAATAAAGGTAGTATCAGTATTAGTAAATTTTGTGAAAATTGAGTTATCAGATTTTGTAGAATTGTAGCTGTAGTTGACAAGTGTTGATTTCAACTTGTCAAACCAAACTCTAGGTGCTTGCTTCAACCCATAAATTGCTTTGTCGAGTTTGCACACCAATTTTGTGTTGTTGTCATGACAAAATCCTTCAAGTTGTTCCATAAACACTTCTTCCTGCAAATTACCATTCAAAAAAGCATTATTAACATCCAATTGTCTAATATTCCAATTTCTACTCAAGGCAATAGTCAAAACTATTCTAATAGGTGAAGGCTTCACAACAGGTGAAAAAGTTTCTGAAAAATCGAAACCATACTGTTGTGAATATCCTTTTGCAACTAATCTTGCCTTGTGCTTAGAAATTGAACCATGATAATTTCTCTTCAATTTATAAACCTATTTACACCCAATTATATTTTTATTTTCTGGTTTTTCAACCAGTGACCAAGTTCCTTTCTTAATTAAAGCATCATATTCTTCTTGCATAACTTGCTTCCAATTTTCACATTGGGATGCTTCATAGAAAGTAACTGGTTCATCCTGAATGACAGCAGTATTAATATTTTTAGGTTTGAAGATACCACATTTAGCTCGAGTTAACTTAGGATGCTTGTTAGTTTTATCAGCAACTGTAGTGCCTTGATTAATATTCTCTGTTGAATCTGTGGCAGGTGTTTGATCACCTCTTATATTTGTAACACCCCACGCCCGCTATGGTCACTCATAAGGGAATGCCATAGCATCGGTGGAGTATTTTAGTGAATATAGAACAGAAAAATTACACCAAGACAGATATAAACAGTACTTGAAATTTTAAAACATCATCTCATAACAGCGGAAATAAACATGTCTGGTTACATCATAAAACCATGATAAAAGTCAAGTACAATATCCATCGAAATAAAGAAGTATATAATCCCACTCTCTAATACAATAGCCATAACAAAAGAAAAGATAACTGGATAACTGGAGCTTTACATCTATCCAAGCTCCTCAAGACTGGAACAGCAATCCGATCAAGCTCTACTACCACTAGGATCCACCGTAGGACCTGAGGGTTGGGAAAAAGATAAAAACAACGGGGTCAGACATAAGTCTGAGTGAGTCCTATAACTTTAACAATACAATCATTAAGGTAACCAGAGAAGACATAAACTTGACCTACGGTAATATCTGGGGATGAATGGCTACACTAAGCAGCTTGGTAGACTTAGGATAAACTAAGATAACCGTCAGGACGCATCTACCCACCCAAGGATAATTACTAACTGCACCACACCAGTCATTCCTACTTAAAGGTTGATCCCTTCCAAGGACTTAGAAAATTTCCCCAGTAGTTTCATGTACCCCTAGCCCACTACATAGGTGCCGTCTGCCCCTATCTCCACTAGGTGTACCCACTACTCCCCAAGCGATCGGCTCCCTACCGTAGATACCCGTGCTGGTCCCACAGTGGGGTGTATCACTCCCCTAAAGTGGCTACCCAATACTAACGGTGCACGGCTTTATATCTACACGATGCAACAACGGCTTATCTACCAGCCCGGGCCCACACACGCATATGAAACCCGTTGGACTTGCGTTGCCACCGCTAACCCGTTTTGGCCTCTTATAATCAAGCCCAATATGCGTGTCCCGTCACTCGACTTGGGTCGAGCCTACAAAGATACGTTTGGGATATTGGTTGAAATGGGCCCCCACAAGCTACCCACTTAAGCTTGTCAAATATCTAGTGTATCCCACTTAACCCTTTTATCATGTTTAATTACATGTTTCCACTTGGTTAAGTATTCTAATCGTATTTTCTATTGCCACCCAAGGCAACCCACTAGATTTCCTCATGCCACCCAAGGCACCCACCAAATTTCCTCATGCCACCCAAGGCACCCACTTAACCCCTCATGTCCCACCACATGCTACTATGGTTAAGTGTTTCTTAATTAATTAAGACCGTGATCTCCCATAAAGACCTCCCACATTAGACTGGCTGTTATGACCGCCTGGTTAAGCCTGTAGAATCCGGGCAGTCTTACGTCATAACAGAGTCTAACCTCGTGTCTTTACCTTAATCACGTATTTAATTTATGGCTAAGACCTCTCACATTGGGCTGACATTTGTAGCAACTGGTTAAGCCGGTCGGGTCCGGGCAGTTTTACACTACAAATGAGTCCAACCTCGTGTCTTAGTCGATTAATTACACCTAAATAATCACCCCCATATTAATTATCCCTAATTAATATCAAGTTTTCCATAACATGGGTAGACCTAACTCAATAGGTAAATTCCCATGGGGTAGACCTAACTCAATAGGTAAATTCCCACTTATGGTATTTTATTTTTATGGTATGCTTAATCATACCCAATCATTCATTTCTTAACATATTTACCAACCCCATCGTTCCCCACGTAAATCGTTCTCATTACATGACATAATAAGGGGAAAATCATCACAAATATCATGGGTTTAGCATACAACTTTGTCATGGGTTAAGAGGATGTCAACTTGCATATATGAGCATATATTAACCCAACTACATATAACCCAAACTTGCATATTATCATACACATGATTTGCATAACATGTTGCATATGAGCTTGCATATTATCATACACATATCTTGCATAACATGTTGAACTTGCATATAGGCATTCTCATAACTTGCATAACATGTTAAACATGCATTTAAGCATACACATAACTTGCATAAGCATTCACATACTTGCATAAGCATCCACATACTTGCATAAGCATACATATCTTGCATAAACATGCTTAACTTGCATATCATGTCATTTAAGCTTGCATAAGCATTCATATACTCGCATAAGCATGCATAACTTGCATATCACATAAATCTTGCATTTAAACATATACATGACTTGCATAAACATCCATACACTTGCATAAGCATGTATAACTTGCATATCACTTCCAACTTGCATTTAAACATATACTTAGCTTGCATAACTCACTTTGCTAAACATGCATAATTCCACTATTTAAATATGCATAAATCCACTTGTTAAACATGCATATATCAACTTGTTAAACATGCATAAATCAACTTATTAAGCATGCATAAATCAACTTATCATATATGCATAAACATAGAACAACATAGAGTAACATATCATTATACATGATTTAAACTCACTAATCCGCATTTAAGACCATAAGTCTCATTACACCCAATCTACTTACTTTAACAATTGATGTTAAAGTGATAGAAACTCACCAAACTCAAGATTAGCAACCTTATGAAGTAGAATTAGTTGCTAACTATGAAGATAATGATGATTAGAGAATGATTAGAGAGGAATTAGCTTGCAACTTTCTTCTTAGATTAGTGGAGGCTTCTCTTAGGATTTAATTTGGCGGCATGAGGCCATTATTTCTATTTTAGGTAAGGATTAAGGTAGGTTTAGGGTGTATTTATAGATTAAGAGAGTGTTTTAGGCCCTTGGATTAACCCTAGATTAAATTAGGACCCTTAGATTTAGGAAATCTCTAGAACCAGCCCTCCTAGCCAGCCTGAAACCCAACCTGGTGCAACCTGGTGCACCCAGGTTCACAGAACGGTGCCACCCTGTCGACAGGCAAGTCGACAGGCATGTCGACACCCCTGTCGACAGGCCTGTCGACAGCCCTGTCGACATGGGTTGGGCGGGAAGCTTCCCGCCTGACCCCGCCTGGCCCATTCCAAATCTGAATTTAAATTTAAATTTAAATTCCTAAATCTGTTTTTAGCTCTAATTTTTCTGCAAACTTCCTTGGGCCATAACCGGGCCATACAGACTCCGATTTTCGAAAACTCGGACTCTATTTCGCGTATTTTTCCGAGACGAACGCAATAACGCAGCCCGTTTCCCCTAATTCCCACATCTGAGATTATTTATTCTGTAATTAGTGAATTTTAGTATTAACCCAAAATACGGGGTGTTACATTCTCCCCTCCTTAAAGGATTTCGTCCCCGAAATCTCTAGGCTAAGGAGAATGCATATCCTACCAACCAAACAACCATCTACTCAAACCATCAACCACGGGCATCCATTGTCCTTAAACAGTTTCTAATGATGTATGAGCATATGCAAACGGTGTGTGTATATGTTCCCTATCTAATGTATGAACATATGCAAACCATGATAGTGCCATGCATCCATTATGTATGCGAGAAAACCCTATCGACACATACAATATCTACATGAGTGCACAATCATTCACCAAAATGCATCATCCATGTGATAACACAACCATTATACATCCACAAATGTATTTTCCTACACACAATTTTATGCAATATGCAATATGAAGTGACTGAGCCGATCTAGTGCCTAGAGTGTGTGTATATGCATCCACGAGCAACCACTAGCATCCACTTGCATCCATCAACCATAACATGTCTCAAACACATGTTTCAACCATAGGTTTACCCTATCTAAAGGTCAAAGATACTAACGAGAGGACATACTAAAGATAAGATAGGTACTAGACAAGTGATAAAGGAGAAAGTAAAGACATACCCTCAAAAAGAAATGGGTACAATGAACGCATCTTCGCTTCCGTCTCCCAAGTCGCGTTGCTCTCATCTTCTCCCCATTGCACTTTGACTAGCTGAACCTCTCGATTCCTCAATTTCCTAGTCTCTGACCCAAGGATACGAGTAGGAGCTCGTCGAATCGTCGCATCACGCTCAACCTCTACATCTCTAAGCAAGCTTGGCTCTACCACTTCTGCGGTCTCATGTAAGCACTTCCTCAGATGTGATACATGGAATACATCATGAACACCACTAAGTCTGTCGGGCAACTCCACCCTATATGCCATCCGTCCAATCCTTTCCTTGATAGGAAACGGCCCAACAAACCTTGGTGCTAACTTCCCAACGGATCCGAAGCGAACAACATTTCTCAACGGAGATACCTTAACAAAAACCATATCCCCAACCTCAAACTCAAGATCCGTCCTTCTCTTGTCCGCATAAGATTTTTGCCTATCCTGCGCTGCTTTCATCCTTCTTCGAATCAAGTCAATTTTCTCAGAAGTCTCTCTAACCATATCGGGCCCCAGCAAGATCTTATCCGTAGATTCCCACCAACATGTAGGTGATCGACAAGGCCTTCCATAGAGAGCTTCGAAAGGAGCCATACCAATACTAGACTGAAAGCTGTTATTATATGCGAACTCCACCAATGGAAGATGCTCTTCCCATGTACCTCCAAAATCTAAGATACAAAGCCTCAAAAGGTCTTCTAGAACACGATTCACCCTCTCAGTCTGGCCGTCTGTCTGAGGATGATATGCGGTGCTCAGACACAATTGAGTCCCCACTGCTTCTTGCAAACTTCTCCAGAACTCGCTAGTGAAGATAGGATCTCGATCACTCACTATGCTAGAGGGTACCCCATGCAATCGAACTATCTCTCGAAGATATACTGAAGCTAGCCATGGAGCAGTCCTCTTGCTCTTCACAGGTATGAAATGGGCGCTCTTAGTAAGTCTGTCTACCACCACCCAAATTCCTGTATTACCCTTCCTCGACCTGGGTAACCGGTCAATAAAATCCATCGAGACGCTATCCCACTTCCATTGCGGAACCTCCAATGGGTGAAGCAACCCACCTGGTTTCCTTTGCTCCGCCTTCACTTGCTGGCACACCAAACATCGAGCGACATATTCGGCCACGTCTTTCTTCATACCGGCCCAGAAGAAAACCCTCTTCATGTCTTGGTACATCTTGTCCCCACCGGGATGAATGGTCATCCTAGAACGGTGTGCGTCATCAAGAATAGCCTTCCTCAAACCCTCGTCTTGCGGTACACAAAGTCTACCGTCTCTACGCAAGTACCCCTTATCGTCTAGGGTGTACCTACTCAAATGGCTGGACGACTCCCCCCTTATGAGCTTCTCTACTAACTCAACCAACTGTGGGTCGCCCCTCTGTGCTTCTCCAATCCGCCCCAAAAGAGTAGGCCTAACTTCCAAAGAAGCTAGCAAACCGGGTACATAATCAATGGAAGGTATGAAATCAAACATCGAGATAAACTCCAAGCTTTGTCGTTCCACGAACAATGGACTCAAGGACAACCTCTTCCTACTCAAGGCGTCCGCCACCACGTTACCCTTGCCAGGGGTATACGATATCTCGAAGTCATAGGATGCTAAAAACTCCATCCACCTTTGTTGTCTTAAGTTTAAATCTTTCTGAGAGAACAAGTACTTCAAAGATTTATGGTCAGTGAACAACTCGAATCTCTCACCAAGAAGATAATGGCGCCAAATCTTAAGCGCAAAAACAATAGCGGCCAGCTCTAGATCATGGGTAGGGTAATTTTTCTCATGTGCCCTCAACTGCCTTCCACCATAGGCTATTACCCTTCCCTCTTGCATTAAGACTGCGCCAAGTCCTGTCCCACAGGCATCAGTATAGACAACAAATGGCTTGCTCCCATCTGGCAACACTAAAACTGGAGCGGTGGTTAAAGCTCTCTTTAACCGTCGGAACGCATCATCACAATCTACGTCCCATGTGAAAACAAGATTCTTCTTTGTTAAGCGGGTTAATGGGGTTGATATCTTCGCGAAGTCTTTAATAAACTTCCTATAATAACCCGCCAACCCCAAGAAACTTCTTACTTCGGTAGCATTCTTCGGAACCTTCCAATCCTGAATTGATAATACCTTCGCGGGATCCACAGCTATCCCTTCCTTGGAGACCACGTGCCCCAAGAATCGTACTTCCTTCCTCCAGAAGTGACATTTAGAAAATTTAGCCTTAAGGCTATGTGCTCGAAGAGTCTTCAACACTTCCCCAAGATGTAGGGCATGCTCTTCTTCACTCTTAGAAAATACTAAGATATCATCCACAAAGACCACCACGAATTTATTAAGGAACTCCCTGAACACCCTACTCATCAAATCAACAAAGTATGCAGGGGCGTTCGTCAACCCAAATGGCATCACCAGCCACTCATAGAAACCATCCGGAGTTCTAAAGGCAGTCTTGTCTATGCTATCCTCAGCCACTCTCAACTGATGAAACCCCGTGGCCAAGTCCAACTGAGAAAATACAGAAGCGCCAACCAACTGATCGAAAAGATCATCAATCCTCGGCAATGGGTGTCTATTCTTCTTTGTGAGCTTGTTGAGTTCTCTATAATCTACACAAAGTCTGAGGGACCCATCTGCCTTCGTAGCAAATACTACTGGAGCACCCCACTCCGATATGCTCCGTCTTATGAACCCCTTCTCAAGCAACTCCCCTACTTGCTTATGGAGTTCCCTCCTCTCACGAGGAGCCATGTGGCGCACTGGTAAAGATACCGGTTTAGCATTATCCACCAAATATATTCGGAAGTCAATCTCCCGCTTCGGAGGTAAGCCCTTCACCTCCTCAAACACATCCGGATATTCCCGGACCACTCTCATAGATTGCAAACTCTCGACCGAAGCGTCAAGCGATTCAAGATAACTTAGCATAACAGAGTCCATGGGATTACAAGAAATCTCGAGAGTGTTACCCAAGCGGGTCATTAGCCTAACAACTCTCCTTTCGCAATCAAGAACGGCACCATTACTGGATAACCAGTCCATGCCCAAAATCAACCCATAACCCGTGAAGCCCAACACAAAAGCATCACTTCTAAACTCAATGCTAAGTATAGAAATCTTCAAACCCAAACATATCATGGACAAATAAGTGGAGCCCCCACTTGGGTTTGAAACAACCAAGGGATCATCTACCAGACTGGTGTCTAGGTGCAGTAACTCAACTAACGATGATGAGATAAATGAATGCGATGCGCCTGAATCAAACAATGTACGGACAGGATGATCAAATAGAAAAACCAGACTTTCAACGGAAATAGTTCTACCTCTCTCCTGAATCGGTGGAACCGCGAGAGCCTGTACTTGCCCCCTAGCCTGACTCGGTGCCATAAGAGCTTGCACCTGTCCTCCCGAGGTAGATCCCGTCCTTTGCCCCTTCTTAGGGCAATCCTTCACTAAGTGCCCCGCTTCGCCACAGTGGAAGCAGCCGGTCTTCTTCTTCTTGCGACAATCCTTGCTTAGGTGGCCAGGTGTCCCACAATTGAAACACTTCTTCTTCTTGCCCTTGCCACCGTTGCCTTTCCCACCTTTGCTTTGCTGTTGTTGAGGTCTCTTTTGATCTCCCTTCTTCTCGAGTGCCTTATTAGCATTAGGACCCTTCTCTTCCTCATACATGAGTGCCATGTCAACTAGCTTCTCAAAGGTGGCCCCCATAGGGATATGAGTCATAGCCAACCCATGCATAGGTTCATTCAAGCCTTTCACGAACCTCAAAGCCTTCTTCTCCGGTGTATTCACCATATCTAGGCCAAACCTTGCCAATTGATTGAACTTGTTAACATATTCCTTCACCGAAAGATTTCCTTGCTTCAGAGTCAAGAATCTTTCCATATACAAGTTTTCCTCCGCCCTTGAGAGAAACTTTGCCACAAATCTTTGCTTAAAATCCGACCAAGAGTCAACAGGGCGTTCTCCATTAGTGACCTCCCACCAGAATGAGGCCTCTCCCTTCATTAACCAAGCAGCCAACTTGACTTTCTTCCCTTCTTCCATCTCAAATATATCTATCAACTCTTCCACCTCTTTAAGCCAATCTCTAGCCTCCACAAAGGTTTCAGATCCTTGAAAAGGTTTCCCTCCCATAGCTTTAAATTCCTTGCAAGTCTTAGCAAAAGTATCTGTGCGAGGAGGAGGGGGAGGAGGAAGATCGGGTGCTACGGTTGGTGGAGGAATATTTGCTGGACCCGCAGTGGTGGCCCTAGCCTCCATCAATCTCCTATACCATACTGGTACCGTCACACCCTCCGGAAGATTAAGATTCTCGGTCATGCTGAAACGAAAAAGGAAAGATTCAAAACGGAGAATTCGAAGGATATAGATATGGCTATTGGGGATTATGCTTTTCTTTTAAAAACTTTTCTCTTAAAAGACATGTTTTTGAAAATATCTTTTCCAAAAATGTTTTTAGAAAAATAGTTTTCTAAAAATTTTATCTGTTCCGGTAACCTTTGCTCTGATACCACGTGTAACACCCCACGCCCGCTATGGTCACTCATAAGGGAATGCCATAGCATCGGTGGAGTATTTTAGTGAATATAGAACAGAAAAATTACACCAAGACAGATATAAACAGTACTTGAAATTTTAAAACATCATCTCATAACAGCGGAAATAAACATGTCTGGTTACATCATAAAACCACGATAAAAGTCAAGTACAATATCCATCGAAATAAAGAAGTATATAATCCCACTCTCTAATACAATAGCCATAACAAAAGAAAAGATAACTGGATAACTGGAGCTTTACATCTATCCAAGCTCCTCAAGACTGGAACAGCAATCCGATCAAGCTCTACTACCACTAGGATCCACCGTAGGACCTGAGGGTTGGGAAAAAGATAAAAACAACGGGGTCAGACATAAGTCTGAGTGAGTCCTATAACTTTAACAATACAATCATTAAGGTAACCAGAGAAGACATAAACTTGACCTACGGTAATATCTGGGGATGAATGGCTACACTAAGCAGCTTGGTAGACTTAGGATAAACTAAGATAACCGTCAGGACGCATCTACCCACCCAAGGATAATTACTAACTGCACCACACCAGTCATTCCTACTTAAAGGTTGATCCCTTCCAAGGACTTAGAAAATTTCCCCAGTAGTTTCATGTACCCCTAGCCCACTACATAGGTGCCGTCTGCCCCTATCTCCACTAGGTGTACCCACTACTCCCCAAGCGATCGGCTCCCTACCGTAGATACCCGTGCTGGTCCCACAGTGGGGTGTATCACTCCCCTAAAGTGGCTACCAAATACTAACGGTGCACGGCTTTATATCTACACGATGCAACAACGACTTATCTACCAGCCCGGGCCCACACACGCATATGAAACCCGTTGGACTTGCGTTGCCACCGCTAACCCGTTTTGGCCTCTTATAATCAAGCCCAATATGCGTGTCCCGTCACTCGACTTGGGTCGAGCCTACAAAGATACGTTTGGGATATTGGTTGAAATGGGCCCCCACAAGCTACCCACTTAAGCTTGTCAAATATCTAGTGTATCCCACTTAACCCTTTTATCATGTTTAATTACATGTTTCCACTTGGTTAAGTATTCTAATCGTATTTTCTATTGCCACCCAAGGCAACCCACTAGATTTCCTCATGCCACCCAAGGCACCCACCAAATTTCCTCATGCCACCCAAGGCACCCACTTAACCCCTCATGTCCCACCACATGCTACTATGGTTAAGTGTTTCTTAATTAATTAAGACCGTGATCTCCCATAAAGACCTCCCACATTAGACTGGCTGTTATGACCGCCTGGTTAAGCCGGTAGAATCCGGGCAGTCTTACGTCATAACAGAGTCTAACCTCGTGTCTTTACCTTAATCACGTATTTAATTTATGGCTAAGACCTCTCACATTGGGCTGACATTTGTAGCAACTGGTTAAGCCGGTCGGGTCCGGGCAGTTTTACACTACAAATGAGTCCAACCTCGTGTCTTAGTCGATTAATTACACCTAAATAATCACCCCCATATTAATTATCCCTAATTAATATCAAGTTTTCCATAACATGGGTAGACCTAACTCAATAGGTAAATTCCCATGGGGTAGACCTAACTCAATAGGTAAATTCCCACTTATGGTATTTTATTTTTATGGTATGCTTAATCATACCCAATCATTCATTTCTTAACATATTTACCAACCCCATCGTTCCCCACGTAAATCGTTCTCATTACATGACATAATAAGGGGAAAATCATCACAAATATCATGGGTTTAGCATACAACTTTGTCATGGGTTAAGAGGATGTCAACTTGCATATATGAGCATATATTAACCCAACTACATATAACCCAAACTTGCATATTATCATACACATGATTTGCATAACATGTTGCATATGAGCTTGCATATTATCATACACATATCTTGCATAACATGTTGAACTTGCATATAGGCATTCTCATAACTTGCATAACATGTTAAACATGCATTTAAGCATACACATAACTTGCATAAGCATTCACATACTTGCATAAGCATCCACATACTTGCATAAGCATACATATCTTGCATAAACATGCTTAACTTGCATATCATGTCATTTAAGCTTGCATAAGCATTCATATACTCGCATAAGCATGCATAACATGCATATCACATAAATCTTGCATTTAAACATATACATGACTTGCATAAACATCCATACACTTGCATAAGCATGCATAACTTGCATATCACTTCCAACTTGCATTTAAACATATACTTAGCTTGCATAACTCACTTTGCTAAACATGCATAATTCCACTATTTAAATATGCATAAATCCACTTGTTAAACATGCATATATCAACTTGTTAAACATGCATAAATCAACTTATTAAGCATGCATAAATCAACTTATCATATATGCATAAACATAGAACAACATAGAGTAACATATCATTATACATGATTTAAACTCACTAATCCGCATTTAAGACCATAAGTCTCATTACACCCAATCTACTTACTTTAACAATTGATGTTAAAGTGATAGAAACTCACCAAACTCAAGATTAGCAACCTTATGAAGTAGAATTAGTTGCTAACTATGAAGATAATGATGATTAGAGAATGATTAGAGAGGAATTAGCTTGCAACTTTCTTCTTAGATTAGTGGAGGCTTCTCTTAGGATTTAATTTGGCGGCATGAGGCCATTATTTCTATTTTAGGTAAGGATTAAGGTAGGTTTAGGGTGTATTTATAGATTAAGAGAGTGTTTTAGGCCCTTGGATTAACCCTAGATTAAATTAGGACCCTTAGATTTAGGAAATCTCTAGAACCAGCCCTCCTAGCCAGCCTGAAACCCAACCTGGTGCAACCTGGTGCACCCAGGTTCACGGAACGGTGCCACCCTGTCGACAGGCAAGTCGACAGGCATGTCGACACCCCTGTCGATAGGCCTGTCGACAGCCCTGTCGACATGGGTTGGGCGGGAAGCTTCCCGCCTGACCCCGCCTGGCCCATTCCAAATCTGAATTTAAATTTAAATTTAAATTCCTAAATCTGTTTTTAGCTCTAATTTTTCTGCAAACTTCCTTGGGCCATAACCGGGCCATACAGACTCCGATTTTCGAAAACTCGGACTCTATTTCGCGTATTTTTCCGAGACGAACGCAATAACGCAGCCCGTTTCCCCTAATTCCCACATCTGAGATTATTTATTCTGTAATTAGTGAATTTTAGTATTAACCCAAAATACGGGGTGTTACAATATTACTAGTATCTTGACCTGATTGACTCTGTTTGTCAACATTATCATCAATACTCTGCTCCTGACCTGGCCTTCTCAAAGGCACTGTGAGTTGAGAGCTAGTGGTGGTGTCTTCCATGGCTTGCTGAGGTGGCACCATCACTTGTATTTCTTCAGGAACATCAGGTATAACAATTCTTAGATTTACTACTTTTTCAATAGTTTTTATTTTTTCATTACTAAAGGGAAATACCTTCTCATTGAATTCAACATGCCTGGATATTCTGCCTGTACTATCTAAACATATGTCCCCCTTTTGACTGTTACAGTAACCAAGAAAAGTACATGAAGTAGATCTAAAAATTAATTTGTGGGTATTATATGGTCTTAAACAAGGAAAACATTGACATCCAAATACCTTCAAATGATCGTAATCTGGTTTGACTTTAGTTAAGACTTCCTGTGGATTTTAAAATTTAAAACCTTTGTTGGTAATAAATTTATCAAGTGTACAGCAGTATAGAATGCTTCAGGCCAAAATTTTAAAGGCATAAATGCCTGAGCAAGTAATGTTAAACCAGTTTCAACTATATGCCTATGTTTCCTCTCAATTAAACCATTATGTTCAGAGGTATAAGGATAGGTAGTTCTATGATTAATGCCCTTTTTTCAAAATAAGTTTTTAATGGTAAAAATTCTCTTCCACCATCAGTTTGCATAATACCCACATGCTGTCCAGTCTTATTTTCTGCCTTATTACCGAACTAGATAAGAGTATTACAAGTTTCTGATTTAGATTTTAACATATAAATCCAAGTAAACCTAGAATATGCATCAATGAAAGATATATAGTATTTAAATCCATAATCAGAACTGATAGATGTTGGACCCGATAAATCAGTAGCAACAAGTTCAAGTAGTCTAGAATAACTTGTGTGTGAATCTGGAAATGCAAGTTTGTGACTCTTTCCCAATTGGCAAGAGGAACATATGTATGAATCAGGAATTTTATCAATAGGAATATTATTACTACCCAATACTTCTTTTACAATTTTGCTACTAGGATGCCCTAACTTGCAATGCCACAAATCAAATTTACTAAAAAAACTCAGAATCATTCATGTATGTCATTATACAATTTTTCTTATTACAGAATGGGTTTTTATGATCATTCAAATCAAATATGTACAACCCATTAAATTCTCTACCCTGCAAAATGATTTCTTGGGTTAGTAAATCATTGGCAATGCAAGTATTTGGATAAAATTCAAAATAAACATTATTATCTTTAGCAAATTGGGAAACACTCATCAGATTCTTCTTAATAGAAGGGACCCTTAGAAGATTTTTTAAAATTAATTCTTTAGGTCCAAATAGACTTGCATTTCCAGTGTGTGTGTTATTTGTACAACTTTACCATCACCAACTAGTAAATTTTGCATACCTTTGTATTCCTTGTTGCCCAAGTTTAAATTGGCCAAATATTTGTGACATGATTTGTAGCCCCTGAGTCTGGATACCAGCAATCATCATTAGCATCATCTGTTGAGGTTGTGTTTGTAGCCCCTGAGTCTGGATACCAGCAATCATCATTAGCATCATCTGTTGAGGTTGATTCTGTGTTTAAAACTTCTAATTGACTTTTATCGCAATCTTTCTGCACACTAACTAGATTCACATTGCTGTTGTTGCCTTGTTGTGAGGAGTGGTAATTAGAGTTATATCTGAAATAACATTTGTTGGCACTGTGACCAAACTTTTCACAGATTTGACATTTAACTCTGTTGGTATTATTACCATTTCTACCACCTCTTCTGCCTCCTCTATTTGCAGATCCACCCCTCTGATTATTATTGAATTGACCCCTTGAACCTTGATTTCTTTCTTGCTGTTTACCCTTGTTATAAGTATACTTCACAGCCATGTCATGGTTTAATACTTTGTTGTGTTCTACTCTTCCTTCATGTGCAAGAAGAGTAGAATACACAAACTGCAAAGAAGGGGTAGGATCCATGGTTGATATAATTGCCACAATAGCTTCATACTCATGATCTAATCCACTAATTATATACAACACATGCTCTGAATCAGAAACTTTATGACCTGTAGAAGCCAATTGATCACATAGATTCTTAACCTTAAGTAAGTACTCATTCATACCCATCTCATTTTTTCTAATAGTCTGCAATTGTCTTCTATAATGCATCATCCTAAAAGAAGATTGAGAAGTAAAATTCCTTTCTATTGTAGACCATACTTCTAGGGCTGTTTTACACCCAATTAATTGAGGTAGGATATTAGAACTTATGGATGACATCATCCATGCACATACAAGACTATCTTGTCTCTGATGAACTGCATATTCAGGATTTGGTACAAGTTGATTATCCTTATCTCGAATAAACTTAGGTGGAATTATCTTTGTACCAAGAATGTAATCTTCTAACCCATATCCTCTAATTGCAGTTTCTATTTGTAATTTCCAGAGTAAAAAAGTTGGCCTAATCATGCAGAATAGAAACAATTTGGCTTTGTGGTTTGATAATGGCCTTCATCGGGTCATTAACTGGATCACCAGATGAAAAACTCTGTGCACCTCTAGTGATAGACCCATGAGGAGTGGCATCTCCTTCATTTGACATGGAGAACAAAAAAGATATCACAAAATTTGTAAGAGAAGTTTAAAATAGAAAATCTTGAATTTAGAATCAAAGTGTTGACCCGCTTTTTAGTCAGAGCAGTCACACATGGAATCTCTGATCAACAACATGCTCGAGTATTGGAAGCATCGTCGGAAGACAGGCAATGATTTGGTCGAAATCACATCCCAAACAAAGAAAGGCTCGAAACTCCTATCAGATGATCTTTTTTGGGCCCAAAAACAGCAATTACGGAGCTTTGCTTTGTAACTTCTATAGATCTCTGAATTAGCTTCAGTTTGAGCTTTCGTTTGGCTAAAAGGGACTTACGGTTTGAAAGTTATGCTCGTTTTCGTGAATGCGTGCAGAACCAGAAACTTGGAATTTAGCATTGAATAGATCCTCGGATCGGATAAGTCGGTTCGCATCGGATTAAGGCATCCCGACTTCACCAACTCGGCATCTTCCCTTCAAGAGGGCGGCTCGGATCGGAGACCCCGGTTCGGATCGGGATAAGGCAGACCCGACCCGCTTTACATCAAATCCTCACAAGAGCACGCTTGGCTTTGGACACTCCGGTTCAGATCGGATGGAGAACCGAACGGATCCCCTTTGACCTGCTACTGCACTTCAGAGTTGACCTATTCTTGTGGCACCATTTCCTCCTACTTTCATGGATCACCTTCCACATGGCCTTACACGAATTGGAGAGGCTTTCTCCCATTTTGCCACTTAGTCACCACATTCTATCAAGGCGTTGGATTGGGAACACTTGTCATTCATCCGGATTTCCCTAGGGCTTCTCTATGCCTATAAATACACCATCATATGGCAAATTTAAGGGATCTTTTTGGGTTCTCACTGATCACGGCTTCTACCACTACTTTACGCAAGGTCATTGCTCAATAAGGAAGAAAAATTCCACATTATAACACGAGGATTTCGTGTATAATCCCCACTTTTCTCACTTCTTTTCATTGTAGACACGAGGATTTCGTGTACAAACTGCATGCAAACAACATTGTAATAGCTTCTTAGGATTTAAGTAACTATAAAGTGGACGTTGGCTTGGTTTGAGCCGAACCACTATAAAAATCCTGTGTGTCTCCTTTTATTTTACTGCTTTTCTGCATTTATTCCGTGATTGTGAGGTTTTCACATAGATTTTGGGTGTTAGTGCCATTTTTTGGTCTAACGCAAAGAAGACACTCAGGTGAGAATATGATGCTATCAAGGAACTCAGGTGATGAATACTTGCAATTATCCTTTTGTAATAGGGATAATAATGACTGATGAGTTTCTTTTGACTGCATTTGTCTTCAACTGATGTTTTTCTTGAAATTCTTGATAAGTTTTCTGATCAAATATTAAACTTTCTCTTTACAACAGGCTATTCTTTGATAAACTGATGCAGCCAGAGTGATGAACTAGGCGTGGCACAATTTATCAGAGATGGAAACAAGGTTCAAAGGATAAGATCTTCGATCTTGGATGAAAGGAGTCCAAGTGATGAAGCTTTTCTGATGGACAATATATTCTGATCAATCTTGAAACATATTGATTCAGGAATTTTTATTTCTTCAGAATATTTAGGATATAATGTTGTTAAGCAAATGAAATACCCCACCTCCGTTAAGGTCACTCACAAAGGGAATGCCATAACTTCGTTGGAGCATTATAGGTAAAAGACACAAATAATTTACAAGACAGATATATATAAGCAGCGGAAAAACTAACTTTATTTCAAACGTGGTTCATAACAAAACATTACAGCAAACTGTTTCAAATCAATTTCCAAATCACTACATCAAAATCTCTGTCTTGATTATTACATAAAGAAGCATAAAACACAATAAAATTGCATAAATCCCCAAGTAGTAGTAGTCTGTCCAAAGCCATAGCCAAAGATAAGAAGCTCCAAGCTATACATCACAGAGTCTTCAAGCTTGGAAAGATGAATGGTCCAAATTAGGCTGAGCTATTCCCTCCCTAGGTACCGGGGGGGAGGGGGAAACGGAAGAAAAGAGAACGAAAGAAAATGGGCCTGACATAAGTCTAGTAAGTCCAGTGATTATCCAGCATGTAAACCGATAAGAGAACCATGACTTGAATAGGCTGGACACAGGACAATAATAAGGAAATAAGGTAACATAGGAAAAGGTAAGCTAAACAGGGCAAGATAAATAAGGCAAGATAAACTAATCAAACTATTGCACTCATGTCCATTTTCCCTGCACCTACTAGATATTTTAACCACTATCGTGAGTTCAAAACCCAGTGATCCCTTTTTCATTGATCGGCTCCTACTCGCACGCGTTTACCACTTGTGTCATTCGGCCCAGCTTAATTGTAGATACCTGTGTTGGTCCCACCATGGGGTGTATCAAATCCTATGGTGGCAACCCGACACGATTCAAGATGCACAGTGTATAACTACTGATGCCCAGTGCCTGATTTTTCCACCCTGGAGTACGTGCACGCCCGTGCTCCATCGGAAGCTACACTGACGCACCAACCGCCGTCGTTTTGACCGCTTATAATCAGCCCAGCAATCGTGCCCCACCCTGTCTAGTTCAGGGTACCATGATACATCTATGTGTGTTACTACTGAAATGGATCCCCGTTACTAGGGTTTCCTAGTCAACAGGTTAAATTGGTTAAGTGTCCAAGTTAACCTAACCCCACCCATCAGTTTAGTTAACATGTTGCATTGGTTAAGTGTTGCCTTAATTAACTTAACTCTACCATTCCTGACGTAGCTTTAATTCTTTTATTAAAGCACCAACCACTCACATTAGACAGGTATTGTTGCGATTACTGGATGTGCCAGTCAGATCCGAACTGTTTTACACCGCAACTCAGTCTAACCTCGGGTTCCTTTGGACTTGATGCACTAACCACCCACATTAGATATATATTGTTACGGTTGCTGGATGTGCCGGGCAGTTCCGGGCAGTCTTACACTGTAACTCAATCTAACCTTGGATTAGGCATATTCATCTTTTCTAAATTTACATATTTACTTCTTTATGTTTATATGTAAATTATTGTCATTCAAGTCAAGCCCCACTTTCCTTTTTAAATCAAGTTCAAAATTTTTTGGTATAAAAATTTATACCACTTTATGCCATAAAACATTTTCATGTTCAAGAGCCAAATATGCCAACTATATATAATTTCATATTTTTCCCCCAACGTTACCCTCGTTAAACATTCGCATGAATCACATAAAATGCTAGGCTCAATACATAGCCTAACTTATTCACAAAAGGGAAAAAAGAGGAACATGTAATAATCCCAACATCATAAAAATATGGATCTAATTACACATGTATCATGTGAACTTGGTAATATACATTCAGTTATGAACTTGCAAAATTAGATCTACTTAACATGGATCATGAAATATGGGTTTTACATAGAATTACATAAACTTAACATTAGGCATGTAATTGTGAACTTCGCAAATTAGTTGGATCTAGTCTAACATGAACCTAATCATATTAGCATGTAGTTTTGGTCATATATGTGAACATGGTTGAATTTGCATAACCATAACAAAATTACCAAATTGTCACATAACATATAGGTGTTATTATCTAATCATGCGACATGAAATGTCATTGCAAAAATTTACACAATGTGATATCCATTGCCAAATTATACAATATGGTTTGTCATTGCCAAACTACACAATATGATATGCCATCGCCAAATTATAATATGTCATCGCCAATTTATGTCATCAACATAATATGTCATCTCCAATTTATTCAACGTGATATGTCATTGCCAAAGTATAATATGTCATCGCTAAACTACACAACGTATATGTCATTGGCAAATTATACTACACATGGGTCCATAGCATTTCACTTTGATCATCATACAACAAGATTCACAACTTAGCATAGAAACAATCATGGTCCTAATCAATTCAGTTTTAACAAAAAGGATAGGCATAGATTTACATTAGGCGATGTTCTATATCCAGTTATTTAGTCATAATTCTAACATCGTTTAGGTCTAAATGATAACTGGACTTACAAAATAGGAGGCTAGTCTTGAGTTTTGGGATCTGTATTCTGAATTTGAATAGCTCTCCTTTGTTGTAGACGTTGAATTCTCTTAGTTGAATTAGATCAATTCCTACTTGCTTTCTAGTTGAATGAGAATGGCGGCTACTCTAGGTTGAGTGTTGACAGCATGACGGTCTTAGGAATATTTTTGTGTGGCTTTAGGGTTTAGATTTAGGTTTCTTATATAGAAGTTTGATTTAATAGAAGCCGTCAGTTTAACCTAGAGCAAATCAAAGCCATTCAAACCTAAAAGAACCAACCAGAACGTGCCACGCAAGCCCTAATGACATAGAAATTCGTCACAGGAGAAAACAAGTCAGATTTTAGATCTGACCCGAGGGGGGGTCGACCCCCAGGTCGACCTGTATGGGGGGAGGTCGACCCCCTGATCGACCTCCTGGTCGACCTGGCCTTGGGCGGGAAATTTTCCGCCCAGCCCGCTACTACTTAAGATTTTTGAATTTTGAATTTCTGAACTATATTCTGAACTATTTGTTTAAATTCTTGAATCTTCTGAAGGTCATAACTCCTTCATGCAGATTCCGATTTACGACCAACTCGGACTCTATCTCAAGCAGAATTCCGTGTCGAACGCAATGGCGTAACCCGTTTCCCTTAATTCTTATATTTGAAGTTAATTATTCTTTAATTTGTAACTTTACAGTTTACCGAAAATATGGGGTGTTACATTCTCCCCTCCTTAAAGGATTTCGTCCCCGAAATCTTCAAGTCAAGAAGAACGTATATCCTACCATCCAATCGTCCATCTACTCAACCATCAAACACAGGCGTCCATTGTCCATGAAATACTTCTAATGCTTCATGATCATATGCATAGTGTGTGTACATGTCCTTATCTAATGCAAAATCATGCGGTCAACTGATTCAGTTGACCTCCTTAATGCAAGTCATGTCGATGTCATGCATCCATAATGTATGCAATCTTCCCTAACCATACTTTCTACATGAGTGCACAATCATTTATACAAATGCAACATCCGCATGATAACACATCAAGCTTCAATCATATACAAGTACATATATGCATATGCAATATGAAAGTGACTGAGCCGATCTAATACCTAATGTGTGTGTATATGCATCCACGAGCAACCACTAGTAATCACTTGCAACCATCAACCATAACATGTTTCAAATACATGTTTACATCCATTGGTTTCTACCTAAGGATCGAGAACAGCACTGAGGAAAAATACTAAAAAGATAGATACGAGCATGAACAAATTTAAGGAAAAAGATATCAAAATGTACCCTAAAAAAGAAAAGGGTAGGCTGCGTGTATCTTGGCCTCAGTCTCCCAAGTCGCGTCTTCCTCAGCGTCACTTCATTGAGCTTTTACAAGTTTTACTTCGCGGTTGCATAGCTTTTTGACTTATGTACCTAAGATACGAGTCGAGCTCTTTTCACAGTCACCTCTCGTTCTACTTCTACTTCCTCTAATATGCTTGGTTCCACCACTTCCGCAGACTCATGTAAGCACTTTTGCAAGTGAGAAACGTGAAAGACATTATGAACTCCAGCCAATCTTTCAGGCAGCTCTACTCTGTAAGCCATCTTCCCAATCCTTTCAATGATAGGAAATAGACCTACAAATCTTGGTGCCAACTTTCTTGCGGATCTGAAGAGAACGACGTTCCTCAAAGGAGATACTTTAAAGAGAACCCTGTCCCTAACCTCAAACTCAAGGTTGGCCCTTCTCTTATCTGCGTAGGACTTCTGTCTATCTTGGGCAGTCTTCATTCTTCTTCGTATCAAGTCCACTTTCTCTGAAGTTTCTCTAATCATATCTGGTCCAAGTATGAGCTTGTCTGTACACTCCCACCAACAAGTTGGTGATCGGCACGGTATTCCATATAAAGCTTCGAAGGATGCCATGCCTATGGTGGCTTGGTATCTATTGTTGTAGGCAAACTCCACCAAAGGAAGATGATCCTCCCATGTTCCTCCGAAGTCAAGAATGCATAACCTCAAGAGGTCTTCTAATACTCTGTTCACCCTTTCCGTCTGACAATCGGTTTGGGGGTGATAGGCCGTGCTTAAGCATAGCTGTGTGCCTATAGCCTCTTGCAAGCTCTTCCAAAACTCGCTTGTAAAGATAGGATCTCAGTCACTTACAATGCTGGAGGGTATCCCATGGAGTCAAACTATATCTTTAAGGTAAATAGATGCTAAAGATGAGGCAGTCCTCCTACTTTTAACGGGTATAAAGTGAGCGCTTTTTGTGAGCCTGCCCACTATTACCCAAATACTGGTATTGCCCCTTCTTGATCTAGACAACCCATCAATAAAGTCCATTGAAATGCTATCCCATTTCCACTGTGGGACCTCTAGAGGATGAAGAAAATCACCAGGCTTCTTTTGCTCCGCCTTGACTTGCTGGCATACTAAGCACTTCGGGACGAATTCAACTACATCCCTCTTCATGCCATCCCAAAAGAAAAGCCTTTTTATGTCTTTATACATCTTGTCTCCACCGGGGTGTATGGTCAACTTGGAATGGTGCGCCTCTTCGAGAACTTTCTTCACCAAATCCCTTGCTTGTGGGACGCATAGCCTCCCATCCCGCCTCAACCATCCCTTATCATCGATGGAGTATCTATTGAGGTGACTAGAAGTCTCACCCCTAATTAGCTTGTCCATTACATCAACTGGTTGAGGGTCTTCACGTTGCGTGGTTCCTATTGAGTCCAAAAGAGTAGGCCGCACCTCTAGCGATGCTAACAACCCAGTCAAATGATCGTTGGAGGGTCTAAAGTCAAAATTGGCTACGTACTCCAAGCTCTGCCTTTCAACGAAGAGAGGGCTTAAGGTCAACTTCTTTCTACTCAAGGCGTCTGCTACTACATTGCCCTTGCCAGGGGTATAGGAAATCTCAAAATCGTAGGACGCCAAGAATTCCATCCACCTTTGTTGCCTCAAGTTAAGATCTTTTTGCGAGAAAAGGCACTTCAACGATTTATGGTCAGTATATAATTCAAATTTCTCACCAAGGAGATAGTGGCGCCAAGACTTAAGCGCAAAGACGATGGCAGCGCCAACTCTAGATGTTGGGTTGGGTAGTTTTTCTCATGTACTTTCAACTGCCTGCCCCCATAAGCTACTACCTTCCCCTCTTGCATCAAGACAACACCTAGTCCCGTACCACGTGTATCTGTGTATACGGTAAACATCTTGCTCCCATCCTGCAATGTCAGAACTGGGGCTGTTGTTAGAGCTCTCTTTAATCGTTGGAAATCAATATCGCAATCCAAATCCCAATTGAAAGTTAGGTCTTTGATGAACTTTCGGTAAAAGCCTGCTAGCCCAAGGAAGCTCCGGATCTCGGTCGCATTCCGTGGAACCTTCCAATCTTGCACCGCAACTACTTTTGCGGGGTCCACGGCTAACCCTTCCTTGGATACCACATGTCCAAGAAATCTTACTTCCTCTCTCCAGAAGTGGCATTTGGAGAATTTGGCTTTCAACTGATGTGCTCGAAGAGTATCCATGACTTCTTTTAAATGCTGAGCATGCTTTTCCTCACTCTTTGAGAAAATCAAAATGTCATCTATGAAGACCACCACAAATTTATTGAGGAACTCCCTGAACACCCTGCTCATCAAATCCACAAAGTAAGCAGGTGCGTTAGTCAGGCCAAAAGGCATGACCAGCCACTCGAAGAAACCATCAGGAATTCTGAACGTGGTCTTATCAGTGCTGTCTTCAGCCACTCTCAGCTGATGAAACCCGGTAGCTAAATCTAGTTGGGAGAAAACCGATGCACCTACAAGCTGATCGAACAAGTCATCTATTCGTGGAAGTGGGTGCTTATTCTTCTTTGTCAGCTTGTTTAGCTCCATATAATCAATGCATACGCGAAGCGAACCGTCCGCTTTAGTTGCAAACACTACTGGAGCACCCCATTCAGAAATACTCTGCCTTATAAACCCCTTCTCAAGCAACTCTATAATTTTCTTGCTGAGTTCATTCCTCTCCCTTGGAGCCATGTGTCTAACGGGTAAAGCAACGGGTTTTGCATTATCAATGAGGTATTTATGGAAGTCTATCTCCCGCTTCGGATGTAGTGGCCCGCAAATCCATACTACCTAAGCTGACTAATACAACATACGTCCAACTCAAATAATACAGAAATACGAGTCATTAGGGTTAAAGAAAATAGAAAAGATAGAAGAAGAACAGAAAAGGCAATACAAAATCTCACAGCGGAACGAATAAAATATATTATATAACATAACTTTGGAATACAAATATGGTTTGTACATATATACGTACCATCATCAGAGTACAACATGACATTTGATACAACGGAAATAACTCTAGATAACTAACGGTGAAGCCTTCTGCTTCAAGCTCCTTCAAGTGTATCTATAAAAGCCTGAAACACTTGACTGCCTGTACAAATTTGGGCACCCAAGAGTTTAAAAAAACAAAACAAAATAAACTCTGGGTCAGTCATGGGACTCGTGTGAGTAACTCCAACCATATGGTTAAATTTCAAAAATCTTTTGAAAGAAAAGGATAATAGTAAGACCAGTCCACTCATAAACACAGACAGTTTTTACCTTACTATAACCCAAACCTTTTTTTTTATATCAAATTTCAGTGATATTATAATAATATCTAATCAAATAAATAACCAAATAGTATAACGCTTGCATCTCACGCTCAACATATATAGTATAAAATCAAAAACCACAGGGCGCTTATTGGAGATTGGATTCCAACTATGACAAGGTATGGTACCACCTGTCAATAGTGTATCTCTAGATGGGAATACACTGGGTTCAACAAAAAACGTCTTGCAACCCGGCCCACACATGACCGACCACTCATTTCGCTTGAGTGTATCGAATGTATATCACCAACGGTTGGACTCAAACCACCGTTTCCATCGAAATAGATTAAAGAAGTAAAAGGAATTTCTCTAGATAGGTGATTATACAACCTAATGGTAGCGACCCACATAGCCATGCTACCTGCCCAATTTTTGTCATTTCCCGGTTATGAAACTTGAGGCTATGTCTATCTTTTAGAACATCTGGCCTCCATACACTTTGAATGCCACATCGTCAACCCATCGAATCACTAGTTGATCTTTCCAAAATATTACGGGGTATAAAAGCTAAGAGAAACGAATTTCTCCGCCGCCAGACGTAATACCTTGAAAAGATCGTCTTATGTGATCGTTAGGAATACTCTGTCAGACATTCGTCCATACAAGTTGTCCTGGGACTGAACAAACAAAACAACCCTTGCATTTCACTCCTTCTTCGATTTTTTTCAGCATAATCTAATTCGCAACGCCTATGCCTATACGGAGTGGTTTTCGGATTATAAATCCAACCGGTCTCTCCGTATTGACAACGATGGTCAAAAATCTTTGATAGCCGGTGTTTTAACAATCAAAGGAAAAATAAACATCTATAAAACAATTTCACAATCACTGGCCCTTTTCTAATATTTTATATTAAATTCATTTTCTTAGCGAATTCTATATATATCGTTATATCGATTTCTGTTATCAAAATTTCTTAAAAATATTCTAACTCCTTAAATTTTCGGAAAAATTCGCCATAACCTCCTTTGTACCGGCAAATAGTTCAAACCTCAACTCGCCTCTCTCGGCCCTTTCTATTCAAAAAGAAAATCAAAAAGCCGAGTGGCTTGCCGATTCGGCGCATAAAACCTTATATGGAAATTTAAACATGTACCTTTTTGTCGGGCACTTAATATATAATCTTCATTCACTTCATATTCTCCATCCCATGACTGTTAACATGTACACGTTTATTTCCAACTCATTTTAATATTCAATCCTTTTTTCATTTGCTTTACATTCGCTAACCAAATTTCGAATTAGCTTCTTGGTTCCATTTTACTTTTAATTTGAACATATCCCATTCATATGTGTTTGTATTCACTTATTCCCAATTCAACTAAATCTTCTTGCTTACAATTTCAAATCCAAGTTTACATTCGAATTCCCAATCTCGATTTACAAATTCAACTCGTTTAAACTAAGTTCAACTCGAATCAAACTCTGTTAACTAATCCCTTTTGAAAATTTGTTAATCTCATTCGATAAATAAAATCTGATTTTTTTATTCCAGAATCACTTCGTACATTCTACTTGAGTTCGTATTTAATTTATAACTCAAATCTGGATTTTTACTATTGGAAATACGGATTTTTACTACTGGAAATACGGAATTTTACTACTGGAAATACGAATTTTTATTCACAAAAATCCCTTTATTTTATTTAATAAACCGATATGATTTATAAACGATTTTACAGCGACTTTTCAAAAATTTGATTTTTGTATAACTCAAAATATATACGCCGAAATCAAGATTTTTCACTTTCATTTAAAAACTATATTTAATCGGTCTGGCCTTTTCTTGTTTCATCGAATTCCGATTTATATTGAGTTCTATAAACTCAATTGAAGTTCGAATTGCCAATATACGAACTACCGCGCTGCGGCGAATTCGTTTTAATTAAAATTAAATACATAACTTCGTTTATAATTAAATTCCGACTCCATTCTTTAATATTTAAAAACAATTTCCCAAATCTAACTTAACATCTTGATTTTCCAAAAAACCATTGAATACTTCATTCTGATTCCATTACTTGGTTATTAGTTATTCAAACCTCAACTCTACATTAAAATTCCAATTCCATTGGATATAAATTATTTTATAAACCTCGATATAATCGAATTCAAATTATAATTTTACTTTATGCGGAAAATCAATTTATTCAACACTCTTTACCATTACAAACTAATATCATCTCTTGATAATAGTGAAGTCGTTCAAGTTGGGGTATTTTACTTACCTCTCAGACCTTGACCGACAACGTTCTTATCTAGAGACAGTTAAAAGTTTGTAATACAACACTCGGTTTGCACCTCACCTTTTATTCCATTTCTTACATTTGGATTCTATTTTCCAAATTACTCGATGAAAATTATTTCATCACATTTATAAACGTTGTTTATAAATTTGCTTCCTTGTTAAATCAAACTTCCATTTTAACAATCTACATGAAACTCGATTCCAATTTCGGAATAGTTTATTTAATATAACTTATATATATACATAATAGATATATATATATATATAAAATATAAATACATAATCTATTTTCGCATCAAATTTCAATTATAGTTTCTGCATATAAATCCAATATTCTTTCTGAGATTAATTATTTTTATAAATTCGACATAGTCGAATTCTATTTATAAACCCTTACGGATTTATTCCAATTCAATTTACCTTTTGAACATCTAAATGAATTACATGATTTTTCAATTCTCCTTTTTAATCCATACTTGAATTTAAATTCTAATTATCCAATAATAGTTATTTCTTTTTATTTATTCCGAGCATCAAAAATGATTTCATCATTTCCTTTGAAATGATTCCCCATTTCCCCTTTTCAATTCATATTTGAATTTGAATAATCCAATTATTCTAGGATCATTTTCCACATTCATTTATAAATGTCGTTTATAAATCCAACTACTTGTTTCAAATGTTGAAATAGGTCTCTATTTCAAATTTCTTTTCTGCTTTCGAAAATAGCTTCCCTTTTCAAAATTTAGCACTTGACTTTCCATTTCTAAATTGTCCAATGATAATTTTCTATTCAATTATAAACATCGTTTATAAATTACATTTTTCTTGTTTTGAATATTTAAGACAAGTTCCGATTTCAAATCTTATTTGAACCTCAATCCCTATTCTGGAAAATAAATTTCCGTTTTAAATTCAGACTTGAATTTAAAAAAAAAATATAACATTATCAAACAAAAAATTTTCTTTTCATTTATAACCTTGTTATAAATTCAGCTACTTGTTTTTGTTATTAAAACAAGTAAATATTTCATAGTTCATCCAAAATTCCACTTTTATTTCAGAAAATAAATTTTCCTTTTTAATGTCAAAAATCCCTTTTGATATTTTTGAATATCAATCTCTAGGGCCAGTGATATTTAAATACCCAAATAAGCAAACCATCAATCCAATTCAACACATCACACACATTTAAATAGGTAAACAACAATAAATAAATTTGAGGAATCCAGTTGGATCCCTTCAGCCTGTTTTCCCTGCATCCACATATGTTAGTCACATAAATAATATCAATCCTGCTTCAAGGCAGAATATCGCGGTATAAAAAGGGGATCCACTTATATATGTGGGCGTAGGGTCATCCGCTAATGATACTGCAGGCATCCGCTAATAGTATTGCAGGAAATATCCAATAACCACAATAATTCAACAATTCATTCATGCACCCAAGCAACCAACAAATTTATTTTTAACGATAAAAATAAATTTAAATTTAAATCTGTGAGTGAGATTTACTCACCTTGATTTTCGTTTGCCAAATATCTTGTTTAATTCCATATCGTCATGTTATGAGTCTAGTCAAACCGTCTTGAATGAATTATTTTGCACCTATAAACATTCATTTTATTTTATCGATTAAACACTTATTTATTTAACTACTAAATAAATTAATCCTATGTATATTAAATTTTGAAATATTGTATACCTGCTGCCTTATGAAAACTCGACTAATCCACGGGAATATCTTCACAAATAACTAATTCCCTTTGCTGAAATTAGTCCAAAAACTCCACTCCATCCTATTCGGCATTCCATCGAACACCTCAGCCTTGTACAAACAGAACGTCCACCATTAAACAACTTCACCTTACCAGACTCGACCTCATACCACTGCCTTGACCCATGTATGTTCAGGAAACGCAACACCCCTTCTATCATCATTGTTTGAAATCTGCCTTCACAACAATGATCAGTTCTTCACTAAAATCTCGAACTCATGCTCCCATACATGAACTCACAACTCTGGCCAGCCCCAGGAAAAACCTCGACTTCTATAATATTGTGACAGTCGACGTTTCACTCTCCAGACCTCACCGTGCAAAACCCCTGGCTGCTGCTCAACATCGAGCAAAAATTAGCGTCCCCTTCCTTAAATCGTGATTTACACCAAAATGATGCGGCCTAACTCCCCATGTCGAACCATGCCAAACCCCCAAATCACCATCGCAACTCAATCCTAGGTCAACTATCCTAATGTCGAGCTCTAGAAATGGCATCGCACTCCATGAAATCGCCTCAATCGTTCCCAAAACTGTGCCCTAGCTTAGTCGCGATGCTCCAGCTCGCGATATCCGATCGCGATAGTAATTCGAACGTGGTTTCCATTCTTTAATTTCTCTTCCTTCTTTTTGTATTTGTGGTTTTTTATTTACTGGGAAGAAGGGACAAAGGAAAATGGTTGAGCTTGTTTTGTGGTTTCGGAAATGGGAAAAAGGGAAAACTGAGGCCATTTTTGATTTCGTTTGTTTTTAGAATGATAATGAAGGCAATGGCCTCAAAATATAGATACGAACCAGAAACAGACGTACATAACAAATCTTTTATCTTATTTAAAAATATTTTTCTATTAAATTGATTTGATTTAAAGAAATTTTCACTTTATTTTAAACGGATATCGATTTGATCTCGTACTTATCCACTAATATAATATCGGGGTTCATAACTCGACATCATGAACCACTATTTAAACCTACCGACCGATGTTTCAACGTAATAACACTATTCTGAACTCAACAGAATAGATTATAAATTTTAATTCGAACGTATTTATGAAATAACCAAAATAAATTAATATAATTTAAATTCAGAACAAATCATTTTCTCGATAATAAATCATTATCGTTCATATTCAGTCAGAACTGACAATGATCATCTGCATCATTTCGATTCAGTTTTAACTTCGATTTCAATATATTTCGTATTACGATAATTTAATATATTCGATATTAAATCGAAATCGATTTTTAAATTGATAACTAAATATAAAAATTCATTTATATTATTTATTAAATATTTAAAACATATAAAATATTTAAAATTAGTCGACCAAAAATACGGGTCGTTACATTCTTCCCCCCTTAAAAGAATTTCGTCCCCGAAATTACTAAGGTAGGAAAAATGTTACTAACACATTTACTTTTCGGAAATGCACTTATGTTGAACTCAACATTTCATACTTTTACAAATTGAGTTCCAACCAAAACTTTTGGTTTTCATTCATATTGAATGTCAAATATGCATATATTCCTTTTATTTGATTGATAATCAATTCATATTTTATTCAAATTTATTCTAATCAATTTATTCACTTCGATCCATTTAACTTGTTGAGTTAAATTTAGATTTCAAAATTCAAATTCCCGGGTTTCATTTCAAATCCTTTTGAAACCCCATAAATATATATACATATATTTATTTCTATTTTAAGTTCAAAACATTTGAATTTTATTTTTCCACAACTTGGTTTCTTTCAAACAAATTTCCATCAAAACCTTTTCTAAGATAGCAATCCATCACTTAGAAACTAGAAAATGAACACTGATGATGCTGCAGTCATAATCAGAATTATTTTCCAGCCACTGAAGTGAGTTCAGTGCTTTATCACTTTCAAAATCCATTCAAAACGATTTTTATCCAAAATCCTTCCCAAAATAATGCTATATTATTCTAATATATTTTGAAAAAATATTTTCCAACCCTCCGGGATATAAATTTCAATTTACGGTTTGAATTCAATTTTAGTTGATTACATTTGCATATATTATTCATATACAAGTTCTATTTGGTTATATATAACCATTTCAATTTTATAGTCTCATTTGATAATAAAAATAACAACCAACACATCCATATACTATAATAATTTCAGGAAATTGTTCCTTCATATCAAAACAAACTTTTTGGGAAAAAATATTTCATTTACCTGATTTAAAACCATATTGTGTCGATTCTTCTATCCAAGTGTTTAGAAACTCCTATCGACGTCGTGGCATCCCACGATTCGACCAGAATTCATAAACCACTCAATAGACAAGCCAACACAATATAAAACTATTTTTATATCAACTTACAAATATGCTCTTTCATATATACACTCAACTCATTCAAGGGTACTACTGACCCTATCTCTAATGAGCACATGCCACACAAGCCTAGGTGTTCGCTCAACCTAAGCTCTGATACCAACTATAGTAGCCCGCAAATCCATACTACCTGAGCTGACTAATACAACATACGTCCAACTCAAATAATAATGAAATACGAGTCATTAGGGTTAAAGAAAATAGAAAAGATAGAAGTCGAACAGAAAAGACAATACAGAATCTCACAGCAGAACGAATAAAATATATTATATAACATAACTTTGAAATACAAATATGGTTTGTACATATATACATACCATCATCAAAGTACAATATGACATTTGATACAGCAGAAATAACTCTAGATAACTAACGGTGAAGCTTCCTGCTTCAAGCTCCTTCTAGTGTATCTGTAAAAGCCTGAAACACTTTACTGCCTGTACAAATTTGGGCACCCAAGAGTTTAGGAAAAACAAAACAAAATAAACTCTGGGTCAGTCATGGGACTGGTGTGAGTAAACTCCAACCATATGGTTTAACTTCAAAAATCTTTTGAAAGAAAAGGATAATAGTAAGACCAGTCCACACATAAACACGGACGATTTTTACCTTACTATAACCAAACCATTTTTTTTTTGATATCAATTTCTAGTGATATTATAATAATGTCTAATCAAATAAATAACCAAACAGTAGAACGCTTGCATCTCACGCTCTACATATATAGTATAAAATCAAAAACCGCAGGGTGCTTATTGGAGATTGGATTCCAACTATGATAAGGTATGGGACCACCTGCCGATAGTGTATCTCTAGATGGGAATACACTCGGTTCAACAAGAACGTCTTGCAACCTGGCCCACACATGACCGACCGCTCATTTCGCTTGAGTGTATCAAATGTTTATCACCAATGGTTGGGCTCAAACCACCGTTTCCCGAAAAGGGGCAGCATCGAAATAGATTAAAGAAGTAAATGGAATTTCTCTAGATAGGTGATTATACACCCTAATGGGAGCGACCCACATAGCCATGCTACCTGCCCGATTTTTGTCATTTCCCGGTTGTGAAACTTGAGGCTACATCTATCTTTTAGAACATCTGGCCCCCATACACTTTGAATGCCACATCGTCAACCCGTCAAATCACTAGTTGATCTTTCCAAAATATTACGGGGTATAAAAGCTAAGAGAAACAAATTTCTCCGCCACCAGATGTAATACCTTGAAAAGATCGTATTATGTGATCGTTAGGAATACTCTGTCAGACATTCGTCCATACAAGTTGTCTTGGGACTAAACAAACAAAACAACCCTTGCATTTCACTCCATCTTCGATTTTTTTCAGCATAATCTAATTCATAACGCCTATGCCTATACAGAGTGGTTTTCGGATAATATATCCAACCGGTCTCTCCGTATTGACAATGATGGTCAAAAATCTTTGATAGACGGTGTTTTAACTATCAAAGGAAAAATAAACATCCATAAGACAATTTCACAATCACTGGCCCTTTTCTAATATTTTATATTAAATTCATTTTCTTAGTGAATTCTATATATATCGTTATATCGATTTCTATTATGAAAATTTCTTAAAAATATTCTAACTCCTTAAATTTCCGGAAAAATTCGCATAACCTCCTTTGTACCGGCAAATAGTTCAAACCTCAACTTGCCTCTCTAGGCCCTTTCCATTCAAAAAGAAAATCAAAAATCCAAGTGGCTTGCCGATTCGGCGCATAAAACCTCATATGGAAATTTAAACATGTACCTTTTTGTCGGGCACTTAATATATAATCTTCATTCACTTCATATTCTCCATCCCATACCTGTTAACATGTACATGTCTATTTCCAACTCATTTTAATCAATTCAATCCTTTTTACATTCGCTTTACATTCGCTAACCAAATTTCAAATTATCTTTTTGGTTCCATTTTACTTTTAATTTGAACATATCCCATTCATATGTGTTTGTATTCACTTATTCCCAATTCAAGTCAATCTTCTTGCTTACATTTTCAAATCCAAGTTTACATTCGAATTCCCAATCTCGATTTACAAATTCAACTCATTTAAACTAAGTTCAACTCGAATCAAACTCTATTAACTAATCCCTTTTGAAAATTTGTTAATCTCATTCAATAAATAAAAATCTGATTTTTTTTATTCCGGAATCACTTCATATATTCTACTTGAGTTCGTATTTAATTTATAACTCAAATCTAGATTTTTACTATTGGAAATGCGGATTTTTACTACTGGAAATACGGATTTTTACTACTGGAAATATGTATTTTTATTCACAAAAATCCCTTTATTTTATTTAATAAACCGATATGGTTTATAAACGATTTTACAGCGACTTTTCAAAAATTTGATTTTTGTATAACTCAAAATATATACGCCGAAATCAAGATTTTTCACTTTCATTTGAAAACTATCATTTAATCGTTCTGGCCTTTTCTTGTTTCATCGAATTCCGACTTATATTGAGTTCTATAACCTCAATTGAAGTTCGAATCGCCAATTTACGAACTACCACACTGCGGCGAGTTCGTTTTAATTAAAATTAAATATATACGTTTAAAACTTCGTTTATAATTATATTCCGACTCCATTCTTTAATATTTTAAAACAATTTCCCAAATCTAACTTAACATCTTGATTTTCCAAAAAACCATTGAATACTTCATTCTGATTCCATAACTTGGTTATTAGTTATTCAAACCTCAACCTCTACATTAAAATTCCAATTCCATTGGATATAAATTATTTTATAAACCTCGATAAAATCGAATTCAAATTATAATTTTACTTTATGAGGAAAATCAATTTATTCAACACTTTTTACCATTACAAACTAATATCATCTCTTGATAATAGTGAAGTCGTTCAAGTTGGGGTATTTTACTTACCTCTCAGACCTTGACCGACAACGTTCTTATCTAGAGACAGATAAAAGTTTGTAATATAACACTCGGTTTACACCTCACCCTTTATTCCATTTCTTACATTTGGAATCTATTTTCCAAATTACTCGATGAAAATTATTTCATCACATTTATAAACGTTGTTTATAAATTTGCATCCTTGTTAAAACAAACTTCCATTTTAACAAACTACATGAAACTCGATTCCAATTTCGGAATAGTTTATTTTATATAACTTATGTATATATATACATAATAGATATGTATATATAAAATATAAATACAGAATCTATTTTCGCACCAAATTTCAATTATAGTTTCTGCATGTAAATCCAATATTCTTTCTGAGATTAAATATTTTTATAAATTCGACATAGTCGAATTCTGTTTATAAACCCTTACGGATTTTTTCCAATTCAATTTATATTTTGAACATCCAAATGAATTACATAAATTTTCAATTCTCCTTTTTAATCCATACTTGAATTTAAATTCTAATTATCCAATAATAGTTATTTCTTTTTATTTATTCCGAGCATCAAAAATGATTTCATTATTTCCTTTGAAATGATTCCCCATTTCCCCTTTTCAATTCATATTTGAATTAAAATAATCCAATTATTCTAGGATCATTTTCCATTTATAAACGTCGTTTATAAATCCAACTACTTGTTTCAAATATTGAAACAGGTCTTTATTTCAAATTTATTTTCTGCTTTCGGAAAATAGTTTCCCTTTTCAAAATTTAGCACTTGACTTTCCATTTCTAAATTGTCCAATGATAATTTTCTATTCAATTATAAACATCGTTTATAAATTCCATTTTTCTTGTTTTGAATATTTAAGACAAGTTCCTATTTCAAATCTTATTTGAACCTCAATCCCTATTCTGGAAAATAAATTTCCTTTTTAAATTCAGACTTGAATTTTTTAAAAAAAATATAACATTATCAAACGAGTTTTTTTCTTTCCATTTGTAACCTTGTTATAAATTCAACTACTTGTTTTTGTTACTAAAACAAGTAAATATTTCGTTGCTCATTCAAAATTCCACTTTTATTTCAGGAAATAAATTTTCCTTTTTAATGTCAAAAATCCCTTTTGATATTTTTAAATATCAATCTCTAGGGCCGGTGATATTTAAATACCCAAATAAGCAAACCATCAATCCAATTCAACACATCACACACATTTAAATAGGTAAACAACAATAAATAAATTTGAGGAATCCAGTTGGATCCCTTCAACCTGTTTTCCCTGCATCCACAGATGTTAGTCACATAAATAATATCAATCCTGCTTCAAGGCAGAATATCGCGGTATAAAAAGGGGATCCACTTATATATGTGGGCGTAGGGTCATCCGCTAATGATACTGCGGGCATCCGCTAATAGTATTGCGGGAAATATCCAATAACCACAATAATTCAACAATTCATTCATGCACCCAAGCAACCAACAAATTTATTTTTAACAATAAAAATAAATTTAAATTTAAAAATGTGAGTGGGATTTACTCACCTTGTTTTTCGTTTGCCAAATATCTTGTTTAATTCGATATCGTCATGTTATGAGTCTAGCCGAACCATCTTGAATGAATTTATTTTGCACCTATAAACATTCATTTTATTTTATCGATTAAACACTTATTTTATTTAACTACTAAACAAATTAATCCTATGTATATTAAATTTTGAAATATTGTATACCTGCTGCCTTATGAACACTCAACTAATCCAGGAGAATATCTTCACAAATCGCTAATTCCCTTTTCTGAAATTAGTCTAAAAACTCTGTTCCATCCTATTCAGCATTCCATCGAACACCTCAGCCTTGTACAAATAGAACATCCCCATTAAACAACTTCACATTACCAGACTCGACCTCACACCACTGCCTCAACCCATGTATGTCCAGGCAACGCAACACCCCTTCTATCATCATTGTTTGAAATCTGCCTTCCCAGCAATGATCAGTCCTTCACTAGAATCTCGAACTCATGCTCCCATACATGAATTCACAACTCTGGCTAACCCCAGTAAAAACCTCGACTTCTATAATATTGTGACAGTCGACGTTTCACTCTCCAGACCTCACCGTGCAAAACCTCTGGCTGCTGCTCAACATCGAGCAAAAACTAGCGTCCCCTTCCTTAAATCGTGATTTACACCAAATGATGCGGCCTAACTCACCATGACGAACCATGATGGACCCCCAAATCACCATTGCAACTCAACCCTAGGTCAACTATCCTGATGTCGAGCTCTAGAAATGGCATCGCACTCCATGAAATCGCCTCAATCGTTCCCAAAACCATGCCCTAGCTTAGTCGCGATGCTCCAGCTCGCGATATCCGATCGCGATGGTAATTCGAATGCGGTTTCCATTCTTTAATTTATCTTCCTTCTTTTTGTATTGGTGGTTTTTGATTTACTGGGAAAAAGGGACAAAGGAAATGGTTGAGCTTGTTTTGTGGTTTCGGAAATGGGAAAAAGGGAAAACTCAGGCCATTTTTGATTTCGTTTGTTTTTAGAACGAGAATGAAGGCGATGGCCTCAATATCTAACCAGAAATAGACGTACATAACAAATCTTTTATTTTATTTAAAAAGATTTTCCTATTAAATTGATTTGATTTAAAGAGATTTTCACTTTATTTTAAACGGATATCGATTTGATCTCGTGCTTATCCACTAAAATAATATCGGGGTTCATAACTCGACATCACGAACCTCTATTTAAACCTACCGACCGACGTTTCAACGTAATAACACTATTCTGAACTCAACAGAATAGATTATAAATTTTAATTCGAACGTATATATAAAGTAACCAAAATAAATTAATATAATTTAAATTCAGAACAAATCATTTTATCGATAGTAAATTATTATCGTTCATATTTAGTCAGAACTGACACTGATCATCTGCATCATTTCGATTCAGTTTTAACTTCGATTTCAATATATTTCGTATTACGATAATTTAATATATTCGATATTAAATCGAAATCGATTTTTAAATCGATAACTAAATATAAAAATTCATTTATATTATCTGTTCAATATTTAAAACGATATAAAATATTTAAAATTAATCGACCAAAAATACGGGTCATTACATCAGAGGTAACCCTTTAACCTCTTCACAGACTTCCGAGTATTCACGGACTACTCTAACAGACTGCAAATCCTCAATAGACGCATCAAGAGATTCTAGATAGCTAAGCATAACAGAGTTCATGGGATTACAAGAAATTTCGAGAGTGTTACCGAGGCGAGTCATGAGTCTAACCACTCTCCTTTCACAACGAGGATGGCACCATTACTGGAATGCCAATCCATGCCAAGAATCAACCCGTTGCCCGTGAAGCCCAAAACATAGGCATTGCATCTAAACCCCACACTTAGTATAGAAATTTCCAAATCCAAACAAATCATCGACAAATAAGTTGAGCACCCAATTGGATTTGAAACAACCAAGGGATCCTCTACTAAACTAGTGTCTAGGTGCAGAGATTTAACTAAAGCAGTAGATATAAAAGAGTGCGATGCGCTAGAATCACAGAGTGCACGAATAGGATGATCGAAAAGATAAACTAAACTCTCGACAGAAACATTTCTACCTCATTCTAACGGAGGTGCCATGAGAGCGTGAACCTGCCCTCCCGAAGTAGATCCAGCTCTCTGCGCTTGCCCTTGCTTTTTTGGGCAGTTCCTAGCCATGTGTCCTGCCTTGCCGCAATGGAAACAACCACCAATCTTCCTTTTCTTCTTCCTGCAGTCCTTAACCAGATGTCTAGGAATGCCACAAAAATTACACTTCCTCTTGTCACGGGTTTTGTTGTTCTTCCCGCCCTTCTTGGAATCTGTCTTCTTACTCTGTGATCCTTCCCTTTTCTTATCCTGAGTTGCTTCCACCTTTCTCTCATTCTTTCCAACCTTATCTTCTTCTTATAACGGTGCCATGTCCACCAGTCTCTCATAAGTCGCATCAATAGGTATATGGGACATAGCTACACTGCGCAGTGGCTCATTCAACCCTTTAATAAAGCGGAGAGCCTTCTTATGTGGAGTGTTCACTAACTACAATCTGAACCTAGCCAGCTGATTGAATTGGTTAACATATTCCTTGACCGACATACTTCCCTGTTTGAGAGCAAAGAACTTCTCCATCTGTAGGCTTCGTTCAGCTTGTGAGAGGAATTTCATTTCAAACCTCATTCTAAAATCCATCCAAGTTTCAATTGGTCTTTCAGCATTAGTGACTTCCCAACAATAGGAGGCTTCGTCTTTGAGCAACCATACCGCCAACTGTACTTTCTGCCTATCATCCACTTCGAAGATATCGAACAAATCCTCAGTTTCTTTGAGCTAGTTTCTTGCTTCCACGAAGGATTCATTTCCATTGAAGTTCTTTCCACCCATGGCTCTAAAGTCCCTACATATTTTTGAGAAAGCATTTGCACGAGGAGGAGGAACCGCAGCAGCTGGGGGAGGAGGAACGTCTGCTGGGCCTGCGGCATTAGCCCTAGCCTCTAGGTACCTTCTGAACCAGCCAGGTACCGGCACACTCTCTAGAAGGTTAAGATCCCCAGATATGCTAAAATGAAAAAGGAGAGATTCAAAACAAAGGATAAAAAGATAGTGCATATGGCTTTGGGGATTATGCCTTTTTAAAATAAAATATATTTTTTCTTGAAAATTGCTTCTTTAAACTTCTTTTTGAAAAATAGTTTTTAAAAATTTTATTTGATCTGGTAAACCTTTGCTCTGATACCAAGTGAAACACCACACCTCCGTTAAGGTCACTCACAAAGGGAATGTCTTAACTTAGATGGGGCATTATAGGTAAAAGACATAGATAATTTAAAAGACAGATATGTATAAGCAGCGGAAAAACTAACTTTATTTCAAATGTGGTTCATAACAAAACATTACAGCAAACTGTTTCAAATCAACTTCCAAATCACTACATCAAAATCTCTGTCTTGATTATTACATAAAGAAGCATAAAACACAATAAAATTGCATAAATCCCCAAGCAGTAGCAGTCTGTCCAAAGCCATACCCAAAGATAAGAAGTTCCAAGCTATACATCACAGAGTCCTCAAGCTTGGAAAGAAGAACGGTCCAAATTAGGCTGAGCTATTCCCTCCCTGGGTACCTGCGGGGGGTGGAAACGGAAGAAAAGAGAGCAAAAGAAAATGGGTCATACATATGTCTGGTAAGTCCAGTGATTATTCAGCATGTAAACTGATAAGAGAACCATGACTTGAATTGGCTGGACATAGGACAATAATAAGGAAATAAGGTAACATAGGATAAGGTAAGCTAAACAGGGTAAGATAAACAAGGCAAGATAAACTAATCATACTATTGCACTCATGTCCATTTTCTCTGCACCTACTAGATATTTTAACCACTATCGTGAGTTCAAAACCCAGTGATCCCTTTTTCATTGATCGGCTCCTACTCGCACGCGTTTACCACTTGTGTCATACGGCCCCGATCGATTGTAGATACCTGTGCTGGTCCCACCATGGGGTGTATCTAATCCTATGGTGGCAACCCGACATGATTCAAGATGTACAGTGTATAACTTTTGATGCCCAGTGCCTACTTTTTCCATTCCGGAGTACGTGCACGCTCGTGCTCCGTCGGAACCTACACTGATGCACCAACCGCCGTCGTTTTGACCGCTTATAATCAGCCCAGTAATCGTGCCCCACCCTGCCTAGTTCAGGGTACCATGATACATCTATGTGGGTTACTGCTGAAATGGGTCCCCATTACTAGGGTTTCCTAGTCAACATGTTAAATTGGTTAAGTGTCTCAGTTAACCTAACCCCACCCATTAGTTTAGTTAACATGTTGCATTGGTTAAGTGTTGCCTTAATTAACTTAACTCTACCATTCCTGACTTAGTTAAAATTCTTTTATTAAAGCACCAACCACTCACATTAGACATGTATTGTTGCGGTTACTGGATGTGCCGGTCGGGTCCGGGCAGTTTTACACCGCAACTCAGTCTAACCTCGGGTTCCTTTGGGCTTGATGCACTAACCACCCACATTAGATATATACTGTTACGGTTGCTGGATGTGCCAGGCAGTTCCGGGCAGTCTTACACCGTAACTCAATCTAACCTCGGGTTAGGCATATTCGTCTTTTCTAAATTTACATATTTACTTCTTTATATTTATATGTAAATTATTGTCATTCAAGTCAAGCCCCCCTTTCCTTTTAAATTAAATTCAAAATTTTTAGGTATAAAAATTTATACCACTTTATGCCATAAAACATTTTCATGTTCATGAGCCAAATATGCAAACTATATGTAATTTTATATTTTTCCCCCAACGTTACCCCAGTTAAACGTTCGCATGAATCACATAAAATGCTAGGCTCGATGCATAGCTTAACTTATACACAAAGGGGAGAACGAGGAACATGTAATAATTCCAATATCATAAAAATATGGATCTAACCACACATGTATCAATGTGAACTTGGCATAGAACAATATACATTCAATTATGAACTTGCAAATTTAGATCTACTTAACATGGATCATGAAATAGGGGTTTTACATAGAATTACATAAACTTAATATTAGGCATTTAATTGTGAACTTCGCAAATTAGTTGGACCTAATCTAACATGAACCTAATCATATTAGCATGTAGTTTTGGTCATATATGTGAACATGGTTGAACTTGCATAACCATAACAAAATTACCAAATTGTCACATAACATATAAGTGTTATTATCAAATCATGCGACATGAAATGTCATTGCAAAAATTTACACAATGTGATATCCATCGCCAAATTATACAATATGGTTTTTCATTGCCAAACTACATAATATGATATGCCATCGCCAAATTATAATATGTCATCGCCAATTTATGTCATCAACATAATATGTCATCTCCAATTTATTCAACATGATATGTCATTGCCAAAGTATAATATGTCATCACTAAAATACACAACATATATGTCATTGGCAAATTATACAACACATGGGTCTAAAGCATTTAACTTTGATCATCATACAAAAAGATTCACAACCTTGCATAGAAAGAATCATAGTCTCAATCAATTCAGTTTTAACAAAAAGGATAGGCATAGATTTACATTAGGCGATGTTCTATATCCATTTACTTAGTCATAATTCTAACATTGTTTAGGTCTAAATGATAACTGGACTTACAAAAAGGAGGCTAATCTTGAGTTCTGGGATCTGTATTCTGAATTTGAATAGCTCTCCTTTGTTGTAGACGTTGAATTCTCTTAGTTGAATTAGATTTGATATGCAATTCCTACTTGCTTTCTAGTTGAATGAGAATGGAGGATACTCTAGGTTGAGTGTTGACAGCATGACGATCTTAGGAATATTTTTGTATGACTTTAGGGTTTAGATTTAGGTTGCTTATATAGAAGTTTGATTTAATAGGAGCCATCAGGTTAACCTAGAGCAAATCAAAGCCATTCAAACCTAAGAGAACCAACCACTACGTGCCACGCAAGCCCTAATGACATAGAAATTCCTCACAGGAGAAAACATGTCAGATTTTAGATCTGACCCGAGGGGGAGGTCGACCCCCAAGTCGACCCCCTGGTCGACCTCCTGGTCGACCTGGCCTTGGGCGGGAAGTTTCCCGACCTGCCCGCTTCTACTTCAAATTTTTGAATTTTGAATTTCTGAACTATATGCTGAACTGTTTATTTAAATTCTTAAATCTTCTGAAGGTCATAACTCCTTTATACGGAATCCGATTTATGCAAATTCGGACTCTATCTCAAGCAGAATTCTGATGCGAACGAAATGGCGTAACCTGTTTCCCTTAATTTTTACATTTGAAATTAATTATTCTTTAATTCTTAACTTTAATGTTTACCGAAAATACGGGGTGTTACAACAAAGATCTGCTTTGATACCAAGTTGAATTTATGAAACAGAACAAGTCTGGACGATGATATGAGTAAAGACTTGAAAAGAGAATTTTATTATGCTTGAAATGTTGTAAAAATGATTGTATCTTTACATAGGAGGTTACGGCTCCTTAAATACAAAATAGAACAGTTTGGGCTTGGCCCTGAATACTACAATTTAGTAATAAGGCCTTGGCCTATGTAACGGGGAAGTTAAATGATAGTAAATACCCAATACAATGTATCGTGTATATCCATTTACTTTAACTATATATTTGAAGATTGAGATTGATCATTAACTTTTTCACTTCTATTCAGCTCTATGCTTAAGCTTATTTTTACTACTTCATTTTATGTCATCCTTGATTTAACATGTACTCTTTGAGCATTTGGTATGGTCTAATTCAACATGCACATGTGCATTGTCCATTGGTGATGTCCAAATTATCTTAAGTAGTGTTGGATTAGCTTCTATTCAATTGGCGCAACTTCTGGTTTATCTCTAATATCACTTCTAATTCAGTCATGTTTGCTATGCCCACAGCTTGATCAAAGCCCTGGCTGGTATGCCCGCAGCCAGCGCATACATGATTTTTGTATGAAAAATTAACTGATTGTTGCTAAAAAAAGAAAAAAAAAAAAAGGAGAAATGGATTTACAGCACCCCACGGGGCACTGATCACTTCAAGCCGAAAAGGGAAAAGAAAATGATGAAAGAAGAAGTAGGTTTACAACAGCCCATGGGACATTGAACCCCATGTATGTCTCTTTGAACCAAGGCAACACAACCTGGTTTGGAATTGATCTGTGGCTTTGAAGGAAAAGGTGGATAAACTAAAATACGATTAATTTATTTGCGATGCTCTATGCCTTAAGGGGGCATCTAACTAACGTAGGCCAAGAAGTCAACCAACTGGTAGATTTAGTGAGCATATCCCCTATATCCAAAAACCTTTGTTCCCCTGTACCCAGCCAATTACGACCTCCGATTTCCACCTTTTTGCAATTAAGTAAAAAAAGGTTTTAATTACAAAAATAGTGAAAATTAGGAGGTTTTAATTGGTTGGGTATAGAGAGATAGAGAATTTTGGGTATAAAGGATTTGATTTGGTAGATTCAGCAGCTCATTATGAGTTATTATCACTCTTATTCCGGATATTATAAAATTCCGATGCACATCCCATGTAACAACCCTCCCATACCACCTGCACTAAGGAGGGAAAAATGTGCTGCATCCATGTCAGTTGCTACATGAAATCATCTGTTAAAGAATTAAAAAACAAATCTACCATGCATATCATAGAGCGCATAGAAAAAAATATAGTCAGATATACAATAAAATAATAGCGAGACACCAAACATTCTTAGCTCGCCTCTAGAATGCTATAAGGTCATCAAAACCTACTCATCAACAATGTTCGACGCTTTCTAGGAACCAGAAAAGCGTGAATTTGTTATAATAACTGTAAGCACACAGATCGTGTAAAATGCAGGTCGAATACAAGGAGGAATGTTAAATTTTATTATTTATATATTTCTTAGGCGAATTAGACAATATTTGGAGATGGATTTGAATTAATGCTATTGAATTTACTATGGATCCAAATCTAATCAGATCAATACCAAATTCAACAACTAAAACAAAACGAACAAATTACTAGAAAAATAAAACAGCAAATAGAAACAACAGAAAAATAAAATTAGGATTGCCGTTGAATCTAATCAAACGGTAAAATCGATAATAAGAAAAATAAATTGCGAAGACAACTTGTGGTCTATCAAATCTAATTTTTTAGACGGCACAAGTTGCTTCAAAAATAAAATTGCGGAGAAATAAGAGAAAATCTTTATTAATGGAGAAGAACATAATACAAAATATGGAACTTCGTTCAATGGATATCATGTGTATTTATAGAAGATGTAGGCTCCTCTTAATGTGTATATTGGGCCTAAAAAGTATCTCTTGAATATCTTTGTTTACAAATAAAAAAGATATGACATAATGGTTGAGATATTCCATGTAGATTTCCTCTCTTGATTAGTGACATATGGCAAATTGATTGGCTTTTTATTGGCAATAATTCAATCAAATATTCTTCTAAATGGCAGCTGAAAATATTGATTTGAATTGATTTCCTTGAGAAGAATATGCCTATTCCTGAAATGTTTATTATTGTATATCATATATATATATATATACATACATGCATAAATAAATAAACACTAGTCCATATATTCTTCAGAGCAAAGGAGGCAGTGTGAATGTTCCTTTCTTCAGCAAAAAGAGGGCTTGACGGGGATTGAACTCAGGCCACTCTGTCCAAATTTCCAACCCTTTACCAGTGTGCTACAGCTTCCTTTGTGACTAAAAACTTGAAGGAGGCATTTATGAACCTGTGAAAACACACGAAAGAATACCCATAGTAATATTTATTTATTTACAAAAGATAAGATATAAGAGAATAAAATAAACACATTTCTATGCTAATCAAATACCCCCACACTTATCTTTTACTCGTCCTCTAGTAAAAAAATGAAGTACTAAACTAGGTAGGTCACATTTTTGTAGGAAACAAGATTGCATTGAGCGTATGCAACAAGCCGTTAAACCTCTAAGTGTCCCTAGTAGGACGAGTGTGTCTCGTGAGGGTTTTCAACGGATACTACCCAAAAAATCCAAATGCAATATGCTATGGTTCTAATGCAATTACATGAATGAAACAGACGTATGCAAATGAAAAAAAATACAAATGAAAACATGACTTATTTTAGAAAGGTGGTACAATAAATTAAGTTGATAATTTCTAGTCAGTTGATTTTATTTTAGATACCTCAACTTGTCACAAATTTTCAACACAATTCAAGTTTTCAAATGTTAAATTCCAATTTGGCCAGTTGGTTCAGTCGATAACATAGTGTAGCCATGAAATAAATTCTTAGTTTGCTTGTCACATTTCACAAAGGTGTATTCTAAATTCCTTGTGTATGACTAGTCAAATCAATAAGGTCAAGAAGTGCTTGGCATCATCACTTATTCTCTATCTCTATAAAAATTAAAATTTATGATTAATTACATACACCTAACTTAAAGACCAAGGTACGCCACCCATGCACTGCCTTGCGAACTGACGAAGAGTTGGGAAAGAGCTTAGCGAATTGTGCAGACCGACGCTGATTTTGTCAACAACATGTCGGTAATCCTTAGGTGTCCACCTCATAAAACGAAACCAAGATATACCGACGCTGACTTTGTCAACAACATGTCGGATAGAGCTTGGTGGGTTTGTACACCAACACTAGATTTACAAGCGATGTTGGATACCCTTGAATTACTATTATTATTATTGAAAATATAAGAACAAGAGAGAGCTTACACGAGTTCAGCTTAACACAACTTAGTTTTAAAGATTCGAAAAGCTAATATAAGTATTTTTAAGTCCTCCACTCATTAAACAAAGACTACAATTTAGAATAAACTTCATGGCCATCACCTAAGAATCTTCCTATGTACCGGTTACGCTATTATCCCTCAAAATTCAACTTTTCATTAGATTTCTTAATCGATCTTAGTTGAGAGAAAAAATACTATCAAATGACCAACCATTGTTAACTTATTCTGTTGTATCAATCTAAAATGACTCGTATCAAAAAAAAAATGATATGCTACTATGATCTAAATTGCATGATAGTCATATATGAAAATAAAAAGTAAAAAAGTAAAGAAAAATGAAAAGAACGCAATGCAGACTCCCCCCACACTTATTCAAAACAGTTTCCACACTGTAAACACGTTTCGTAAATGTAAAAGAAAGTACCCAAAGATGGATTAGATGCAAAATGATTTGTAGAATGAACTGCAGTTTAACAACTATATGAGTGTGCAAATCAAATGCAAAATAAAATCTACGATGATGATGAATGTTTGGCGAAGAATGATGTTTCCTTTTCCCCCCACATTTGCCTCTATCGGAAATGATGGACAATGGTTTCTTGTTTGATTTGCGAGGTATAACAAGCATGTAGGTGAATTCTGAGATGAAAATCCTTCCTATGAAAATTTTGTCATGCCAATTATTTATACAATTGAGATGTAGATTATCCCGTATAATTTTCAAAGGTTTTCTTCTTGGTCCTCGGTAAGATCAAAGGCCAAGATTATAGGAAAATTCTTTGTAGACTCCAAGTAAGCATACTCAAGGTCTTGTGGAAGGGGTTTGAAGTTTAACTTAGGAAGCATTGTGTGCTAACAGTGCTCAACATTCCTTAGTTAGATCAAATGATGAGGGTTTCGAGTCAAGTAGCTCATTTAGTTCAGAAATGTATTCAAGCTCATCAAAACCGAAGTTGAAATGGTCAAGGCACATTTTCAAGGTTTCAGAAATGTCAATAAAGGACTCATCGACGGTGGTTTAAATCATGTCGATTTCATTAATCTCAAAATCCCTAGGTTGTTTGTTGAGATTAAAGATGTTTAGCTCAATGGTTAGTGACCGAAGGAAAGTCGAAGTTGACCGTTCCTACAATTAATGATAACATTTGAGGTTGCTAAGAAGGGGCATCCTCATATCAACGGGATTTGAACATTGGGATTTGAGACAGGCTCGGTTTCTAGAACTATGAAATCGACAGGGAAGTAAAACTGTTCAATCTGTATCAAGACGTCCTCAATTATTCCTAATGGCTTTTTGACAGATCGATCAGCTAACTGAAGAGTGATGTTTGTTGGTTTAATCTCCCCTAATCTAAGTTAACGACAAATAGTATAAGGAAGAAGATTGACATAGGCACCAAGATCAAGAAGGGCATGAGACATGTGAGTGTTTCCTATTTTGCAATCCACTGTAGGGCAACCAGGGTCCTTATACTTGATGGGTGACGGATTTGAAAAAATAGAGCTAGTGTTCGCAGTCAAGAAGGAAGTTTTAGGAACATTAGTGGCTCGTTTTTGGGTGCATAGCTCTTTTAAACACTTGGCATATTGAGGAATTTGTTCGATGGCATCTAAGAGTGGAATATTGACACGAACTTGTTTGAAGATTTCAAGAATTTTTTCGAAATTCTCATCCTTCTTCTTATTGTTAAGTGTATGTGGATAAGGAGCTATTGGCTTATAGACTCTTTCAGAATTTTGGTCACTCAAAGAAGAAGTTTTCGATATAGGAAGTGAAGGAGGTAAGGGTGTAGAAGAGGGGATGTTCGGATTACCAACATTAGAAGATGAGACATTGTCGGGGTTGCCAACTTTATTAGAAGAGATGTTGGGATCGCAAACACTCGAAGAAGATGAGAGTTTGGATGGTTCATAAGAATTGGCCTTGGTTGCCATTGGAGGAGTGCCAAGCTTTTAAATTGGGGTCGAAATCGAATAATAGTCGAGATTGCCAACATTATTGTCAATCATTTTTCGGGACATTAGGGTGATAATAGAGTTAACTGAATTATGGTTTTCGTCCTCACAAGAATTCATGGTAAGAGAATTATATTTTGGATTCACCTCGGGTTGACTAGGAAACCTTCCCTTCTCATTACTTTTCATTAGTTCCTTCATCATATTCATCATTTGTTTGATTTGTTTCTCTAAACGCACAATTTCTTGTGACGGTTGAGAAGATTGAGAGGATTGGTTCGATGATTGAAAGTTGGGGTGCCTATAAGGTTGTTTGGATTGAGGTGCAACTTGAGAGGTTTGAGAATTAGGAGATGAAGCTTGGTAATTTGGATTTGGAATAAAGGGTTGCATGTGAGATGGGTTTGCCGAATTATTAGGATTTGACCAAGAAAAAATTGGGTGGTTCCTCCAATTATGGTTATACGTGGATGAGTAAGGATTATTATGAGCTATGACATTTGCTTGGTCTTGAGAGTAATAGTGGGGTAGCCCTTTCCCGACTTGAGGAGTTTGATTTTATAAGGGAATGTGACTTGGGTCCATGATATGCACTCCTCTAGTAGAAGTGCGAATGGGAACACGAATTGACTCCTAGTGCATGTCCTTTTCAGAATAATTTTCTAAGAACTCCCAAGCTTCATCGGCTATTTTAGACATAAATTCTCCTACACACATTGATTCTAGTTGAGTTCTACTTTGATAGTTTATCCCTTCATATGCAGTTTGACATAAGTGATGTTTGGGAATTGCATGATGAGGACAACTATATAATAATTGGTTGAATCTCTCAAAGTATTTTGAAAAAGTTTCCCCCTCATGTTGAGAAAATTGATTTATCTCGGTTCAAATTTTTAGAGTTTTATGAAAAGGGCAAAACTTTTTCAAGAATACAGTGATAAATTCATCCCAACTTCTTATGGAACATTTTGGAAGAGAATTTAGCCATCTTTTAGCGCTTTCAAGCAGTGCAAATGGAATTAGCCTTAGCTTGATTAATAGACAATTGTTGTTTTTTTGTTGTGGACGCATACAATTCAAATTCACTTAGAAATTAGTAAGCACTTTCAGAACCAGTAAATTTTGGTACCCCTTGAATAAATGAATGTTTAAGCTCAAAATTGTTTCCTTCAGCTGGTGGAAACACTACGATAGATGGTTGAATGGTCCTAGTTGGATAACATCGATCTCGAAGAGATAAGGGTCTATCCAATTCCAAATTGAGATTTTGCAAGTTTTGATTTATTCGATTGTAATCCCTTTCGTTATCAAAATTCTGATTTATACGAGAAACCATAGAGGAATTATGGTGGCTAACGCTCTTTATACTCATCGTTATTGAATATAAAATTCCAAGACTTAAGATTGACATAAGTAGCTGTTATTACAAAATAGATAACATACTCAAGTATATCTTATAAGTTGATAATCTTGATTTGATAGGGGAAGAGGGTCTTATGGCCGTTCACGTATAGTATGAATACAAATGGGTACGACCAATGTTTTACGGGTAGTATGCAACCTCTTTTCCTAGAAGTTCAATAAATTGAACTAATATATATCACGATCAAACCCTTGAGATAATCAATTTCACATAATACACTCTTGTAGTTAAATATTTGCAAATCAAATCAAGTTTTATGACGACAGTGATGATTTTAATTATGAAAATTCGTTCCTCACCAAATCTTTTCAGCAATTTTCAGTCAACACAACAGTCAAACAATAGTAATTGTAGAAAATTAAAATACTATACAAGCAAGCCGCTGCCCCTACAGAATTTTTTTACAAGCAATGTCTATATATTTTTTCTTTGCAGCAGAGCACCTGTAGAGTTTAGAAAGTTTATAGTGGGGTATGGCTGTCCTCCAGAAAATTTGAGTAGTGCTCACACTTCAAACTCCACTATTTGCAAATTGGTTGACCTTTGAATTTCTTGATCATTTTCATGAATCTGTTCCTTCCCTTGGCCCTTGATTTTTTATTTTTTTATTTTTGAGAATGAAGAAAAAGATGGAAGTGAAATTTTTTTAAGTTTAACAACTAAAAAATGTGTGTTTTTTAGAAAGCAATAAAAAATAAGCAAAAGTAAAAGACTGAATAGAAATTAAAAGAAACTAAACTAAAAAAAATAAAGAAAACATAAACTAAGACGAGCTTCAAAAAAATGGAAAATAAAGAACTAACTTAACACACTCAAAAAACTAGGTTCAATTAAACTGCCGCACCCAAGAGACAAGCCACCTCAATTTACAAACTGGGTATATCACTAATATAAACCACCAAAATTAAGGTACTAGAACCCTATTCTTAATAAAACACCAAGCCATAGTAAAACAATATGAGCTACAAAAGAAAATAAAATATTCACGAACGCAGATTCATAAACCACAATATAATATTATATATAGCTTCAAATCAAAAACCAAAGACCAGATGCATCAATAATCAATTCACAACTACACGATAGCAGATTCCAATTGTTTATTCGAATCAGCGATTTGAATTTGAGATTTGGGGTTCGCAACTACTTCAAATCGGAGATTGAAGCTAGCCTTGATAGGCTTTCGAATTGGTTTCCAAGGGTTTCTGAAATCGCGACAAATGAAAGGGGAAGATTGGTCGGAGTTGGGATTTTCAATTCGGTTCGGTAAGTTTCTGGTGTGGAGGCTTTCGATGTTTGGAGGTGTGTGGTCTGAAAGTTTATGCGTGGATTGTGATTGTGGTTGAAGTATGGAGAAACGTAGGTTGTGGAGTTGGAGTCTGCATGATGCGACTTTTGGTTTTGATGGAGATTTGGGGTAGTAAAAATTTGGGTGAACAATTTGTGAGGAGTCTGAATTGGATGTGGTGTTGGCGAAGGTTGAGAAGGGCTGGTAATGGTCTTTGGGTGTGGTTGGTATTTTTGCCAGGACAAGGCTGGCGATGGGGATGAGTATGATGATCGATTTGAGGTGTTTGTGACCGGTTGTGGAGGAAGTGATGAACTTGGAAGTGGGTTTCCTGAGGAAGAACGTGAAGAGGTTCTGGGTTTGATGAGGGCTGAGATTGGGTATTGTTGACGTAGCAGTAAGATTGTGGGTGGTATGTGATGGTGTCTTCTTGTTCACGGTATTGAACGTATTGGGATAATGGTTTCAGGAAATTGGGAGGTTGCGATAAAAGATGTAAACAAGGTTGGTGGTGCTGAAGTGTTTATGTAAGGGTAGCAAGGTTGATGTTAATGGTGAAGGGTAGACCGGGGGATGGTAATGAGAAGAGACCGTGGCAGAAGTTGTGTTGGAGGCAGAGAACAAAATAGGGAAAAAAATCACGGAAAGAAATTTGTTGTTGTACGACTATCAAACAGAACTAGGATATTACCTTTTAAAGCCTTCAATGGGTTGATAACATGTACGACTATCCACTCTTATGCCAGAGGCTAATGGAAAAAGCCTGGTTCTAGCTTAATGTGACCACCGCCCTATACCACCTACAACGGACTATAGGAGAAGTGTGATGTAGATCATCCAAATAGCTATATAATAAGGATGGTAGTACGCTAGCCTCCTGCCGATCGACGCGCATCATTAACGTCACCAACCTATAACCTGCTACTCGTGAGCATCATTGATGAGCACCCAAGGTAATAAGAGGAAACATAAAACCTTGAGTTAGACAACGGTTTGGTATGAGTGATAAATAACTAACAAAAGCTACATTAGATAATATGATAATAGAAACTTCAAGTCTCATTTGATTTGTCTTTACAACCAAAGAGTTGGCACATAATAATCACATTAAATATACTACACAAACACACAAAAATGGATGCGATGACAGTCTACTCAGAGAAAATAGAAGAGAACACACAAGCAACCGTAGCATCCATGAAAAATAATAATTGAGTCATCAACGACTAAAGCCATAACTACATTGATGTCGAATGACTAGTCGGTTACATTTATCATGGGCTAATAGAGAACCCCGGTTCACACCCCTACTTTGAGTTCGCTTAAATCCTTTGACCTTTCAACGATTCCTTGGCACTTCCGATCACATAAGCTACCCACGAGTCCCTCCTTTAGCTTTAGTCCCACTCAAGTTAGTCCATTATTTATAGCCTCATTTCACCTTGAGATACCTATCACATTCACATTCGACCACTGTTGCCTAAATTTCGCAATCGAAGAATCAACATCATTTTTTCAGTAACTTCCACGTGTATATGCTATCAACTCACGGAGACCGTAGTCATGCTCCTAAAGACCTGTAACGACCCGGATTTTTTATCGATTCATTTTAAACATTTAATATTGTTTTAAATGTTCACTTGATAATATAAATGGATTTTTATATCGAATTTATCAATTTATTAAATCAAATACAATTTAATTTCAAATGTATCGAATTATCGTAATACGAAAACGAGAATAATTGAATTTAAAGTTAAAACTAAATCGAAACGATTCAAATGATCACTCTAAATTCTATGTGAATATAAATGATAATAATAATTTATTATCGATGAATTGATTGTTTTGAATTGAAATTATATTATATCGATTTAATATGAAACTTAAGAATAACCAATTTTCTAACGACCTCGGATTTCAATGAAACCAACTTTATAAGATCAAAAATAGTTCAATTATGCCTAGATTTCAAGTTTCGTGGTAATTATAGTTTATGTTTGATTATCCTCAATTTAAACGTGTATCGATTCATGTTGAAAATTAAAAAGAAATTTTATAGATGATCTCGGAATTTGACGAAACTAGTTCTATTGTGTCTAAAATAATAAGTTATTACAAGAGCACAAATTTCATCGCGATTGGAGCTAGTATGTTGTTGTTTTAACGCGTTACTTTGGACTTAAGTTTCACAAGAATATTATAGTATTATTTTCATCTATAAATACATACCCACCCCCTCTTTGTCTCCTTGATATTTTTTCCCCAATTCTATTCATTTCCATTCGCTCGAAATCAAAATCGAACGGGTAGGAAATGACAGACGGCTTCCCTCTTCACGTCGAATTCTTCAACCAATTAATCAAAGTCGAATTCCCCTTTTTCACTTCCTTCTATTCAAAATAGCTCTCGTATAAAAAAGGAAGGGAAAGAGGATTCACGATTTGAAACTGCGAGGAAACTCGACATCAGTAAGGAGCGCGTGCATGAAGGGGTATTAGATGATGTTTGAATAGCATGGTGGTGTTATTGGTGGCGAGAGGCTCATCTTGGTGAAATAAGGAGTTGCGTTTTTTTTTTCACTATTGCCATGAGTGGTAGAGCAGTTGCGTTTCCTTGTATGGGATTGTTGGAGCAGGCGACTGTCAAGGGGATGGAGAGATTGAAGAGGAGTTCAATGTGGTCGTCGGTTTGACGAACGATGGAGAAGCAGGTTGTAACACCCCACCTCCGCCAGGGTAACTTTTGCAAGCACACTGGCTTTGGAGGGGCGTTAAACAATGTAAACATGCATGCAGATATCACAAGACATAACATATAAGTAAAACAGAGTAAATAAAGCAGCGGATAAAACTAGCATTTCAAAACCATAGTTAAGTTACAACAAAGTACTTGGTTATTATTTTCCAACAACAAAGTCTAGAGAAAAACATAAACTGAGATACATAAAGTACTATCCCCAAAGTGAAGTGATAAACCATAGCTAGCTCAATGTCCAAGACTGTACATGAGCAAATCCAGAAAGCAAGCTGTAAAGATCCAAGCTAAGCTCCAATGTTCCCACCCTGAGGACCTGAGGGGGGGGGGGGAAACGGAAGAGAAGAGGCGAAAGAAAACAGGTCAGTCAAAAAGACTGGTAAGCCATACTACTATCTGTCTAAGAACTAGTAAAGTTAACTGGCATGAGAAGCTGAGATGAACATAAGGATAACAACATACTGGCATGATGATTAACTAACAAGATAGATAAAGGTGTCATCGCATAATCAAGGTTAAGTTTTGCACCACGGGTGTACTAGCATTCTAACATGTCAAGTAAAAACAAGAATTGATCCCTTGGCCCAAGCTTGGCCCAATATCATGAGGTGACCTAAATCAAGGTCCAACTACTCGGTCTAGTCGATCGGCTTCCTATAAGCCTAACTCGTCAAGTGTCGGTGTCATACGGCTTAGTCATGTAATGTAGTTGACTGTGCATGGTCCACCCCTAGGGTGTATCAGGCCCTACGGTGTAACCCTCAGACACCATTCCAGGATGCACAGTCCAAACCTACCGGCCCCCGTGTTCAACTCCGGACTTAATGTGCACGACCATGGTCCGCCTGAACATCCGGTGCATCATTCAGCCGTCTCTTTTGGTCTCTTACAATCATCCCAGTAATCGTGCCCCACCCTAGCCTAGTCCTAGGGTCTTATGATACTATCTAGAAGGTTACCGCTGAAAAGGACCACGCAACTAGGGTTTCTTAACGGGTTAAATGTGGTTAACCCGATCCAAACGTGGGTTAAATTGGTTAAGCGTACGCAAGGTCCCTGACTTAACCCTGATTAACCCATCAAGCCCAAATTGGTTAAGTATTAAGTGGATCATGACTTAACCCTAATCAGGAGGCATTAATTAACTTAATGTGCTTTAACCTCTCACATTAAACCTTGTTGTGGTTACTAGTTAAGCCGGGCGGGTCCGGGTAGCTTTACACCACAACTTGGTCTAACCTCGGGTTCGAGCACAACATGACCAACTTCTCACATTGGGTCCTATTGTTTGTAGCCACTAGTTAAGCCGGGCGGGTCCGGGTAGATTTATGCTACAAACTCAACCCAACCTCGAGTTGGCCACACTCATATTTTCTATGTGTCATGTCCATTATGTTTCCAAAACATAATCACAAGTTAACATATCACGTTATGTTATAAAAACCATGTTTTTGTCATAATGTTACCCAACCCCAACGTAACCCCATCGTTTACATAATCGCATCAACGCATAAAGGATCAAATAGGGAACTTGGCATAATCATGACAAAAAGGTGTTGAAGCCACAAGTTTAACATGGTGGCATATGAAATGTACATATGTTCATATACTTGCATATTGCATCATTAGGCTTCAAAAGCATGCACAAAACCAAACTTAGCATATGAGTGATACACCAAACTTAGCATATGAGTGATACATGGTGATAAATGACATGTAGAAGTTGCTAGAAGTTCTCATTTAGCCTCACATGCAAGTTATCATAAGGGATATGATAACTTCCATGTTGCCAAAATGCAACCTTTAATATAAATCTTGGAGCTTTATGCTCGCAACCTCAAGTTTAACTTGCATAACATGATAACATGTGTATAATGATCAACCCAAACTTGCATAACATAACAACATGTGTCATACATAATGATTAAACCAACTTGCATAGCATAATGATCAACCAAACTCTCATATCATAATGATCAACCAAACTTGCATATCATAATGATCAACCAAACTTTCATATCATAATGATCAACCCCAAACTTGCATCATTCATTTAACTTTAGAATTCAATAAAAAGAAAGTAGAAAAGGGCTTACAATGTTATGAAGACACAAATAAATATTTATTAAAAGATTTAGACGAAGCCTTTATGCAATCACCAAAAAGACCCAAATATGAATGCTCCAATGAAAAACCCTTGAGCCAAATCAATAAAACCCTTGCTTTGAAATAGAAATGTTGCAACTTGACTTGAATGCAAGCTAAGAACACTCATACAAGTTTGAAAACACTTGTATGAACTCACAATCTCTCATAGAAATAAACTTAGGAATTTTAGCATGAGAGTGGAGGCCATGAGAGGAACCAATTTGACATAGTTTAGTTGTAGGAATGAATAATGATGATTTAGGCTAGGCTTAGGGGTCTTTTTATAGAGTTTTAGGATAGTATTAGCCATAGGATTAACCCTAGATTCAATCCAAGCAATCAAATCCCGTCACAAGCCTCCAAAACAGGTCAAAACAGCCAAAATGGGTGCACTAGGTTGTCTGGGCCGACCAGGCAGGTCGACACCCAGGTCGACCCTGGGGTCGACTCCCCAGTCGACCTGGGGGGGAGGTCGACTCCCCAGTCGACCCCCCTGGGTCTGGCGGGAATTTTCCCGCCTCTTCTGATTTTCTGAAATTTGAATCTGTTTTGAATTTGAATTTTTCGTGAAACTTCGTGAGGCCATATCTTGGTCATACGGACTCCGATTTTCGAAAACTCGGACTCTATTTCGCGTATTTTTCCGAGACGAACGCAATGGCACAGCCCGTTTCCCTTGATTCAGATTTTACAGTTTAATTCCGCCTCCATTTATGTTATAATATGTTATTCAAAAATACGGGTTGTTACATTCTCCCCTCCTTAAAGGATTTCGTCCCCGAAATCTCCAAGTTAGGAAGAACGTATCCTACCATCCATCATCCATCTACTCAAAACATCATCCACGTGCAGTCATTGTCCATAAAGGGTTCTAAATGTTGTATGATCATATGCAAATGTGTGTGTATATGTACTTACCTAATGCAAAAAAATCAGGCGGTTACTGATTCAGTAAACCTCCTTAATGCAAAGCATGTTAGTGAAATGAGTCCATATGTATGCAAATTCCTAACATAACTCATAGTCTCTACATGAGTGCACATAACATTCATCCATATGCAACATCCATGTGATAGCATAACAAGTTTCATCCATGAATAAGTATAAGCACTCATGCATATGCCACATGAAAGTGTGTGAGCCGATCTTAGTGCCTAATGTGTATCATGCATCCACGGGTATCCACGTGCAAACACTTGCAACCACTTGCAACCATCAAGCATAACATGTTTCAAATACATGTTTCATCCAAAGGGTTTCTACCTAAGGTCCTCATAACATGATTAACGAGATAATTTAGACAAACAGGATAAACACGGATAGCAAAAAGAAAGATATGCTACTTAGGAGAGAGGTTGAGAATGTACCCTCAAAAAGAAATGGATAAAGCCCACGCATCTTCTCCTCGGTTTCCCAAGTTGCATCTTCGTCGGCTTCACCCCACTGAACTTTCACCAATTTGACTTCTCGATTCCTTAGTTTCTTGATCTCTGTTCCCAAGATACGAATCGGAGTTCTTCTCAAGGTTGCCTCTTTCTCTACCTCAATGTCTTCAAGAATGCTTGGTTCAACCACCTCAGCGGATTCAAGTAGGCACTTTCGGAGATGCGAGACATGAAAGACATTATGCACTCCGGCTAGCTTTTCGGGCAATTCCACCTTATAGGCCATCTTTCCAATTCTCTCTATGATAGGGAAGGGTCCCACGAACCTTGGTGCCAGCTTCCCAACTGCTCCAAATCGTACCACATTGCGCAAAGGCGAGACCTTCACGAAAACCATGTCTCCCACTTCGAATTCCAAATCTGCCCTTCGCTTGTCAGCATAAGATTTCTGTCTATCTTGGGCCGCTTTCATCCTTCTTCTCACTAATTCCACTTTCTCGGATGTGTCCCGTATCATATCGGGCCCAAGTATAAGTCTATCTGTTGTCTCCCACCAACAAGTTGGTGACCTACACGGCCTCCCATACAAAGCCTCAAATGGTGCCATCCCTATGCTGGCTTGACAGCTATTGTTATAAGCAAACTCTACAAGAGGAAGGTGGTCTTCCCAAGTACCACCAAAGTCGAGAACACAGAGCCTCAAAAGATCTTCTAGCACTCTATTCACTCTTTCGGTTTGGCCATTCGTCTGGGGGTGATAGGCTGTACTCATATTCAATCGCGTAACCATCGCTTCTTGCAAACTGTTCCAGAACTGGCTAGTGAAAATCGGGTCACGATCGCTAACTATGCTAGAAGAAACTCCATGCAACCATACTATCTCTCGAAGATAAACAGATGCTAGCCATGATACGGTCCTCTTGCTTTTCACCGGAAAAATGGGTTCTCTTCGTAAGTCTATCAATTATTACCCATATCCCATAAAGCCCAAATAGTTTGGTGACGAACTTCTTCACCCCAACCATATATCACAAATAGGCTAGTCATACTCCTTAGGGGGTTTGCAACAGATCTAAAATTGAGGATAGGACCGAGAGGATATACTTAAAAGATAGCATGCGAGTAAGCTCTACGGAACAATAGGGATCAAGGATATACTCTTAGAAAGAGATTAAATGCGCGTATCCAGTCTTCGATCTTCTAAGCCGCATTTTCTTGTGCTTAATCCCATCGTGCCCTGACCGTCTTTTAACTTCGCAATTCCGTAGTTCTTAATTCTTGTTCCCAAAATATGAGTTAGAACTCATTTCACCGTTGCCTCTCGTTCCACTTCCACTTATTCTTTGCCTAAAATACTTGGCTTAAACATAACTACGTGCTCATGGTTTCGTGCAAGCTTTCCAAGATTCGTTATTATATGGTATCCCATGCAGAAAACTATCTCTTGAAAATAGTGCCAATCCACGTTGCCAAACTGGAGCTGAGGTAAGGGCTCTCTTGAGCCTTTGAAAAGCAAGCTCACACTCCAAGTCCCATGCAAAGACTAAGTTCTTCTTCGTCAACTTAGTAAGAGGGGTCGAAATCTTAGCGAAGTCCCTGATGAACTTCCTATAGTAGCCCGCCAGACCGAGAAAGCTTCTTACTTCGGTTGCATTCCTAGGAGTCTTCCAGTCTTGAACCACAACCACTTTCGCGGGATCCACAGCTACGCCTTGCTTAGAGACTATATGTCCAAGAAACTGAACTTCCCTTCTCCAAAAATGACATTTGGAGAACTTGGCTTTCAACTGATGCGCTCTAAGCGTATCCATCACTTCCTTGAGATGACTTGCATGTTCTTCCTCATCCTTTGAGAAGATCAGAATATCATCCACGAAGACAACAACAAACTTGTTAAGGAACTCCTGAACACCCTACTCATCAAGTCCACGAAATATGCGGGTGCATTAGTCAAACCGAATGGCATGACAAGCCATTCAAAGAATCCATCTGGAGTCCTAAACGCAGTTTTATCAATGCTATCCTCAGCTACTCTAAGCTGATGGAATCCGGTGGCTAGATCGAGTTGAGAGAAAACAGAAGCACCAAAAGAGATCATCAACCCTCGGTAACGGGTGCCTATTCTTCTTTGTCAGCTTGTTCAACTCTCGATAATCAACACATAGACGAAGCGAACCATCCGCCTTAGTAGCGAATACCACCGGAGCACCCCATTCAGAAATGCTTCGCCTAATAAAAATTTTCTCAAGCAACTCCTTGATTTGCTCACTGAGCTCCCTTCTCTCATGTGGAGTCATGTGCCTAACTGGCAATGATACTGGCTTGGCATTATCGACTAGATAAATGCGGAAATCTATCTCTCGTTTAGGGGGTAACCCCCTAACTTCTTCAAAGACATCAGGATAGTCTCGGACCACCCTTACAGATTGCAGATCATCGATGGACGAGTCGAGAGATTCAAGATAACATAACATGACGGGACCTCTAGGGTTACAAGAAATTTCTAGGGTATTACCGAGGCGAGTCATGAGCCTCACTACCCTATGCTCACAGTCAAGAATGGCTCCATAACTGGACAACCAATCCACCTCCAAAATCAACCCGTATCCCATAAACCCGAGAACCTAAACATTACACATGAATTCTATGCTCAAGATAGAGATTTTCAAATCCACACAAATCACAGGTAGATGGGCGGAACCCCCAATTGGATTTGAAACACAAACGGGATCCTCAACTAAGCTAGTACTTAGGTGCAAACTTTCAACAATATCAGAAGAGATAAAACTATGCGATGCGCCAGAATCAAATAAGGTGCGAACAGGAAAATCAGAAATGTAAACATGAATTTCTATAAAAAATCTACCTCGATCAAAAGCTGGAAGAGCGAGGAGAGCCTGCAATTGCCCTCCAGAGGGTCTTACTTGCTGAGTTTGTCCTTGCCCTTGTCTTTGCTTCTTGGGGTAATGCTTGCTAAAATGTCCAGATCCTCCGCACTGAAAACACTTGCCTAACTTCCTCTTCTTCTTCCTGCAATCTTTGGCTACGTGCCCAGTGATCCTACAGAAGTGGCACTTTCTTGTCTTGTTGTTGTTCTTGCCTCCTTTTCCGGAATCTTCCTTCTTGCCTAGGGACTCATTTGCCTTGACCTCCTTCTTGTCACTCTTATCTTCCTCTTGGAGTAGGGCCATATTCACCAAACTCTCGAAGGTCGCCCCCAGAGGTATATGAGACATGGCCAAATCGCGCAATGGCTCATTCAATACTAGAGCAAAGTGTAGGGCCTTCTTCCGAGCTGTGTTTACCAATTCTAGACCGAACGGAGCAAGTTGATTAAACTTATCCACGTATTCCCTAACGGTCATGTCCCCTTGCTTTAGAGATAGGAACCTCTCCATCTGAAGGTTCTCTTCTGTTGATGAAAGAAACTTTAATCCAAACCTTCTCCTAAAGTCATCCCAAGTCTCAATTGGTATAGTAGTGGTGGTGACTACCCACCAATAAGCAGCTTCCCCTTTCAATAGCCATACCGCCAACAGAACTTTCCTACGATCTTCCACATCAAAGATAGCAAAGAGGTCTTCAGTTTCTTTTAACCAGTTTCTTGCCTCCACAGAAGTCTCTGTTCCGACAAAATTCTTGTAACCCATCGCCTTAAAGTCTTTGCAAAGATCCACTTAATTCACTTGTGTATGCTGAGGGGGAGGAGGAACCTCAGCTACGGGAGGAGGAGAGATGTTAGCGACGGGGGAAGGAGGAGGAATGTTTGCGGGGCCGGCTTCATTTGCCCTTGCCTCCATAATTCTCCGGAACCAGACGGGTACTTGAACGCCTTCCGGGATGTTAAAGCGATCGGCCATACTAAAACGAAGAAAAAGATAGATTCAGAACGAAGAAACGAAGAATAGTGCTATGGCTTTTGGGGAATAGCCTTTTAAAATAAATTAGACTTTTCTTGGAAAATACTTAAATGGGTTTTGAAAATAGTTCTTCAAAAGGTAAGTTTTTTAAAAACACTTTTGCTCAAATCTTGTAAACCTTATGCTCTGATACCAAATGTAACACCCAACCTCGCCAGGGTAACTTTTGCAAGCACACTGGCTTTGGAGGGGCGTTAAACAAGGTAAACATGCATGCAGATATCACAAGACATAACATATAAGTAAAACAGAGTAAATAAAGCAGCGGATAAAACTAGCATTTCAAAACCATAGTTAAGTTACAACAGAGTACATGGTTATTATTTTCCAACAACAAAGTCTAGAGAAAAACATAAACTGAGATACATAAAGTACTATCCCCAAAGTGAAGTGATAAACCATAGCTAGCTCAATGTCCAAGACTGTACATGAGCAAATCCAGAAAGCAAGCTGTAAAGATCCAAGCTAAGCTCCAATGTTCCCACCCTGAGGACCTGAGGGGGGGAAATGGAAGAGAAGAGGCGAAAGAAAACAGGTCAGTCAAAAAGACTGGTAAGCCCTACTACTATCTGTCTAAGAACTAATAAAGTTAACTGGCATGAGAAGCTGAGATGAACATAAGGATAACAACATACTGGCATGATGATTAACTAACAAGATAGATAAAGGTGTCATCGCATAATCAAGGTTAAGTTTTGCACCACGGGTGTACTAGCATTCTAACATGTCAAGTAAAAACAAGAATTGATCCCTTGGCCCAAGCTTGGCCCAATATCATGAGGTGACCTAAATCAAGGTCCAACTACTCGGTCTAGTCGATCGGCTCCCTATAAGCCTAACTCGTCAAGTGTCGGTGTCATACGGCTTAGTCATGTAATGTAGTTGACTGTGCATGGTCCACCCCTAGGGTGTATCAGGCCCTACGGTGTAACCCTCAGACACCATTCTAGGATGCACAGTCCAAACCTACCGGCCCCCGTGTTCAACTCCGGACTTAATGTGCACGACCATGGTCCGCCTGAACATCCGGTGCATCATTCAGCCGTCTCTTTTGGTCTCTTACAATCAGCCCAGTAATCGTGCCCCACCCTAGCTTAGTCCTAGGGTCTTATGATACTATCTAGAAGGTTACTGCTGAAAAGGACCACGCAACTAGGGTTTCTTAACGGGTTAAATGTGGTTAACCCGATCCAAACGTGGGTTAAATTGGTTAAGCGTACGCAAGGTCCCTGACTTAACCCTGATTAACCCATCAAGCCCAAATTGGTTAAGTATTAAGTGGATCAAGACTTAACCCTAATCAGGAGGCATTAATTAAATTAATGTGCTTTAACCTCTCAGATTAGACCTTGTTGTGGTTACTAGTTAAGCCGGGCGGGTCCGGGTAGCTTTACACCACAACTTGGTCTAACCTCGGGTTCGAGCACAACATGACCAACTTCTCACATTGGGTCCTATTGTTTGTAGCCACTAGTTAAGACGGGCGGGTCCGGGTAGATTTATGCTACAAACTCAACCCAACCTCGAGTTGGCCACATTCATATTTTCTAAGTGTCATGTCCATTATGTTTCCAAAACATAATCACAAGTTAACATATCACGTTATGTTATAAAAACCATGTTTTTTTCATAATGTTACCCAACCCCATCGTTTACATAATCGCATCAACGCATAAAGGATAAAATAGGGAACTTGGCATTGTCATGACAAAAAGGTGTTGAAGCCACAAGTTTAACATGGTGGCATATGAAATGTACATATGTTCATATACTTGCATATTGCATCATTAGGCTTCAAAAGCATGCATAAAACCAAACTTAGCATATGAGTGATACATGGTGATAAATGACATGTAGAAGTTTCTAGAAGTTCGCATTTAGCCTCACATGCAAGTTATCATAAGGGATATGATAACTTCCATGTTGCCAAAATGCAACCTTTAATATAAAGCTTGGAGCTTTATGCTCACAACCTCAAGTTTAACTTGCATAACATGATAGCATGTGTATAATGATCAACCCAAACTTGCATAACATAACAACATGTGTCATACATAATGATTAAACCAACTTGCATAGCATAATGATCAACCAAACTTGCATATCATAATGATCAACCAAACTTGCATATCATAATGATCAACCAAACTTGCATAACATGATAACATGTGTATAATGATCAACCCAAACTTGCATAACATAACAACATGTGTCATACATAATGATCAACCAAACTTGCATAGCATAATGATCAACCAAACTTGCATATCATAATGATCAACCAAACTTGCATATCATAATGATCAACCCCAAACTTGCATCATTCATTTAACTTTAGAGTTCAATAAAAAGAAAGTAGAAAAGGGCTTACAATGCTATGAAGACACAAATAAATATTTATTAAAAGATTGCGACGAAGCCCTTATGCAATCACCAAAAAGACCCAAATATGAATGCTCCAATGAAAAACCCTTGAGCCAAATCAATAAAAACCCTTTCTTTGAAATAGAAATGTTGCAACTTGACTTGAATGCAAGCTAAGAACACTCATACAAGTTTGAAAACACTTGTATGAACTCACAATCTCTCATAGAAATAAACTTAGGAATTTTAGCATGAGAGTGGAGGCCATGAGAGGAACCAATTTGACATAGTTTAGTTGTAGGAATGAATAATGCTGATTTAGGCTAGGCTTAGGGGTCTTTTTATAGAGTTTTAGGATAGTATTAGCCATAGGATTAACCCTAGATTCAATCCAGGCCATCAAATCCCGTCACAAGCCTCCAAAACAGCCAAAATGGGTGCACCAGGTTGTCTGGGCCGACCAGGCAGGTCGACACCCAGGTCGACCCTGGGGTCGACTCCCCATTCGACCTGGGGGGGGGGAGGTCGACTCCCCAGTCGACCCCCAGGTCGACCCCCCTGGGTCTGGCGGGAATTTTTCCGCCTCTTCTGATTTTCTGAAATTTGAATCTGTTTTGAATTTGAATTTTTCGTGAAACTTCGTGAGGCCATATCTTGGTCATACGGACTCCGATTTTCGAAAACTCAGACTCTATTTCGCGTATTTTTCTGAGATGAACGCAATGGCACAGCCCGTTTCCCTTGATTCAGATTTTACAGTTTAATTCTGCCTCCATTTATGTTATAATATGTTATTCAAAAATACGGGTTGTTACACAAGTCGATGATAGACGAGATGACAATGATAAGGAAAGTAGCATGCTTCAGTTTCGTCAAGTTGTGGAATTTGAATAGGGTTTACTATTAAGCCAAGACACTGTTAAACATGGATTTTAAGGTAATTTAATAGGTAATTTGTCTCAATTAAATCTTTCATTATATTTGAATTTGATCAATTACTTATAAAATAAATCTTTAATTCAAATGGAATCAGTTTTGAACACTATTAATTTGCTAAACTCGTATGGACTTAAGATTCGCAACAGAATTCATTTCGAAATATTTCGATCCAATTCGAATCCACTACGGAATTTTAATTTGAATCGAATATTATTCGATTTAAGTTAAAATTGCATCGGATCTGCAATAAAAATAAAGTGAGTAAACTCACTCTCTAGATTTGTTTATAATTTATTTAAATGAATTTTTATTTGATATATAATTTTTATATGATGTATATTGGTTGTTTGGATGCATTGAATAATTTTTGATCAATTTTGGTTATTATATATATTAGTTATATTAGGCTTGGTGGTTGGATATTGATATTTATCGCAATACCATTAGCAGATGATACCCTATGCGCCTACAATATATACAGTGGATTACCTTCTATACCGCGATATCCTGCCTTGAAGCAGGATTGGTATTACTTATGTTGTCTAACATATGTAAATGCAGGAAAACAGGTTGGAGGGATCCAACTAGATCTCTAAAAAAATTTATTTATTGGTGTTATATATATATCGTGTTATAGATTATTATTATGTGATTAGATGGTTGAATAACACTGGCCCTAAAATAATTGGTATTTTAAACACTGTAAAAAAATATTCGAATGAAAGAGAAAAGAATTGGAGTTTTAAAAGGAAAATTATATTTTTCCAAAAATATAAATTGAATTTTCAAATGGACTAGAAAATAATAAATTTGTTTCTAATAATAAAAACAAGTGGTATAATTTATAAACTATTTTTATAAATGAAGTAAAGTAAATTATTGCTGGATAAATTGAGGAATGTGAGTTCAAGAATAAATTTGAAAAGAAATATATGATTGGGAATCGTTTCGAGAAAAAGAAAATGAAACGATGAAATTTATTCTGATGTTCGGAATGTAGATAGTTCCAATGAAACAACCCGTAACTTCCCCGTAAAGGAAAGCGTCGGATAGTTCGAGAACAAGCCACAACAGAACACATATCAAAGAACGTCTCATTGTATATTACAACAATGCATCAGATTTCAAGAATCTACAGAGTATAAATGAATATTACACAGAAATATCAGAGATATAAATTACATTTAAATACATCGCAGCGGAAAATAATACAATACACAACTAGAAGGAGATATACGGATACAAAGCTTCCCGGATATCATTCCAGTTGTAAACCAGGATCCTGTGAATATAAATCTGCAAAACCGAAACTACTAGCTGCCCGTTTCAAAATAAGGGCACCCAGAGTTTAGGTTAAAACAATAAACTCTAGGTCAGTCATGTGACTGGTGTGAGAACTAAAACAGTTAATCTTTATATTTTAAAGCTAGGTAAATCAAGGGACCACGCCGTATAACACGGAACGGGTTTCCTCCCAAGTATACCAGTGCATAAAACAAACAGCGCAATGCTAAATAAAGAAAAATGAAGCTGTTATAAGACCCAGGTCCCATCACACAATGCAACGCAGTCGAGGATAGGGTTTTCCCTTATAACAACCAAAGAATGCTTGATACGCTTTAAAACAAATCATTTGATACTATTATAAGTGCATAGTGTATAAAACACTTCAAATCATAAGTATCAATCATAGGCGGCATGAATGGCCCATAACACTATGTCGCCATATATAAGTTTACAATCAAAACCGCAAATGTCGTATTGGAAGTTGGGTTATCATTTATGGTATGAACCGAGGCTAGGGGCAAGATCCTCAATGATTCGAGACTGCCTAGCCCGAGTCTCAGGAACAGCCGCAACTGCCCCATGGATCCTCAGGGCCGGTCCACCGATGTGGATTATTATACCTGAGCACTACGTTTCGCCGCCCTTTGGGGCGTAAGCGAGCCAACTAAATGACTCCATCGGTTCGAGAACGACCGATCAATCCGAGGCGCCTCGCAACAGCAACAACAACATAAGTCAAACTCGTCAGGGCGTGTAAAACCACTGACGCCACTTTTAGCTAGGAGGAAACGTAGGCCCTCCCTGAGGTCCGTCTCCCGTTTTTGATTCATACCGGGTGTGATACTCGCGAATCAACGTTACACAAAGCTACGCCACAAAGGCCGTGCTTCGATCATCAACCACAAGACTTTGCTTTTCAACAGAAGCCTTGATCATTTGCCACTTAGGCATGCCACACAGGCAATTCACTCCATGCGATTGATATCCATCAATATATAACCCCTGAGCTCGTACGTCTCAGAGAAGGGCGTTAAGCAAGAGAATAAATTCTCCGCCGCCAAACAGATATATATTTAATAGAGATCAATCACACGGACTAAAATCCAATGTCAGACACACAGTCCATTTACAAGTCCGTTCTGGGTCTGAACGAAACCGGAGGCACCTAGTACCCCGCATATCCATCGATCTCCAAGTACGTCTGGACGATCACTAACTGTTTCCATCTTCTTGGGTGTACAGCCCAATCAAGATCATCAGTAATTACCCAAACGACGTGAAGACCTCCGGTCTTCGACCATCGTCTTCATCTTCGACTTATCGTCGTATCAGTTATTCAGAATGGGATAAACCCGGTCTTCCCGAATAACTCGCGTATATTTTAAATAAGTGTTACACAAACACAACATACGCCTCATTCCAATCCATCAGTCACTAACCGTAAATTAATCAAGAGAATAATTCCCCAAATATTAACCCCGAAGGCCGAAACCAACATCAGATCAATATCCAGAAAACCATTCTACTTAGCTAACCTACAGTTAGTTTCTAATTTCACATTCATAGGGAAAGGTTCCCATTAATTTTATCAAAGATAAATTCTTGAATTTATTCTTTAATCAACTTTTGAATATCAATTCAAACTAGTCGGGATTAGTGAACCTTACCGAAGTAATCATTTGTTTTAATTTCCCAATCCCAACCTATTCATCCGATGAAGTAAAGCTGGTTATACTTCATATCTAACACCACGGTGTTATTGGTAAATTCAATTACCATTTCACGTTCAAATCTAATTAAAGATTTAACTATCGCCTGGAGCAAAACTGGTGATACTCCATTTTGATTATTTCAATCTAATTAAAGATTCATTAAAACTCCACTTAGTTTTAATCGTTAACTGGGTTAAAGAATCAGTGTCATTTAAAACACGGTTCACGATAAACCCAAAATCGCATTCCATTAATTATCGGGTTAAAGAACAAGTGTTATTTAAAACACTGTTCACGATAAACCCAAAAATCAATATCAATTCTATTTCAATTAAATATTATTTAATTGGTACACTTCATTAAATCTAAATAAAAAGATTTAATCATTTCTCAACTGGGTTCAAGAACAGTGTTAGTGAAGACACCATTCACGACAAACCCAAATCACATTCGATATTCAATACAAGGCTCTGAATAGAAAATATATCGGCCTATATTCAATATCAAATTCTACGATTAACAAATGTCGTATTGGAAATAACGATATATATATCTATCTTTCAAATTTCCATAACAACATCTGTATAGTCACGAAATCCAACATCGAAATATTCCGAAGACAATTTCGATTCAAATCCATTCCAATGCAATCATTGGAAATTTTGGTTATTTTTAAAACCCTTTTCGAATTCAATTTATTTATTTAAAAATAAATAGAATTATAATTCTAGTTCAAAACTAGTTCATTTCGATAAAAATCTATTTTTATCTTTTCAAATATGGAGTTTTTCATCCCAATTCTTTCTAAATCATTTCTTATGATTGTACACAAATTATTACTATTTTTAATAATCTTATCAAGGCCCGTACAGTCGATTTCCATCAATGGCCATCGAACTGCACTTATAGCGACCTTTTTCAAATTTGATTTGGACATAATTCCAAATCCAACCGTTAGATTTCTAATTTCTAATATCCGTTAGAAAGCTCTTTTCGATACGAACCCAACGGTTCCGGTTTTAGGAGAATCCAACGGTCGGATCTCCCGTAATGTCCGTTTGAAATAAATGGTCGAAATTCACGAACTGCCGCGGCGCGGCGCGTTCTATTCAGGCCATTATATTATATATATAATATATATAATATATACTTCGTCGATTTCTATTTAAAACGAATTATATAAGTAGTTTTAAATTCGTTTCAAAAGCAATTTCAACTTCCTTTTCAATTCAAATCAAAATTGAATTCTTCTTTATAAATTCGTTTCAAAATTCATTTCTATTCAATTCAAATTTCAATTCAATTTGAATTCATTTCAATTCGTTTTCAATTCAATTTGAATTCGTTTTCAATTCATTTCGAAATCGTTTTCAATTCAATTCATTTCGAAATCGTTTTCAATTTAATTTGAATTCGTTTTCAATTCATTTTGAAATCGTTTTCAATTCAATTCATTTCGAAATCGTTTTCAATTCAATTCATTTCGAAATCGTTTTCAATTTAATTTGAATTCGTTTTCAATTCATCTTGAAATCGTTTTCAATTCAATTCATTTCGAAATCGTTTTCAATTCAATTCGAATTCGTTTTCAATTCATTTCGAAATCGTTTTCAATTCAATTCATTTCGAAATCGCTTTTCAATATTCATTTTTAAGATGAATAAAATCGATATAAATATCGTTCACGTCAAAATGGCGTCAATCTAATCAACACGGCTTCATAAATTTCTATTTTCAAATATTCTATTTCAAATATTTCTTTTTCAAAATAGTTGTTATTATCAAAATATTTCGTTCAACACATGACCAATCTCAATGAATGAGTACTGTCAACACATGAACTTTTATTTTATATCGATAAAGATGTAAATTTTATTACTAAAATATTTCGTTCAACACATGACCAATCTCAATGAATGAGTACTGTCAACACATGAACTTTTATTTTATAATATTCTTTATTTTTCAAATTGGAATGAGGCCCAATCAATTACCATATAAAGTTAATTATATGGATTTTCATACAACACATGTATATAATTACATTGAAAAATAATCAACCATCAACCAAAGTGCACTACACTGTATAAGCATCAAATATAGATATTCAACGCTTATAACAGCCTGTCAATCAATCGATCGACACATTTAATCAATCAGGATGAGTGAACTTCAAATTTCATCCCAACACCCGTGTGGGGTTTCAAACAATCAAACGCATATTTTATTTGTGCAGTTGGGCGATGTGTAAAATTTATCGTCCCAATCAATGTCATTCAAATAGGTGTACATAAACAAACCGTCCGGTTTATAAATGAATATTTTATTTTATTCACTTCACGTTAAAAATTATATTTTCAACGATAAAACATTTTATTTCAACCTATGAATTTCTATTCAATTCATTTATTCTATAAAATGATATTCTTATTTTTCTAACTTATTTTAGAAAATTTCGGCGGCATAACGGCACGATACTAGAAACGGGACGAGGCCTAGCCTTATCCCCGGACTAGTGAAGGCCCACGCCATTCACACATCAATCAAATCAATTTCACTATGCAAACCACAAAATTTGGAGTAAGAGTCTAACCTAGCCTTACTCCTTCGCCTTATAACGGCGCACGTCTAATCCTAACCAATTTATCGATTCAATTTTTCACACCACAAACCACATTCAAACCAATATCGCAATCAATAACCAAACAGCCAAACAAACAAGTCCATGGTCTGTGGACGATTGTGTCGGGTGCTACTAAACACCGTCTGCATCCTAGTATATATATATAACTAGAAAAGAAATTGAAAGGTGAGAAATTCTCACTTATAGCTATCCTAGCTCCACGGCTCTTCATTTGCAGAAGTCTTCGTCGTTTCGCCTTTTTGTCACCTTTGTTGTCCGCTTTCACTACATATGTAAAAATCGAGTTTTTACTTCGCTATTCAATATATAAAAATCGAATTTTTAGTTCGCTATTCAATATATAAAAATCGAATTTTTAGTTCGCTATTCAATATATAAAAATCGAATTTTTATTTCGAAGTTCAATATATAAAAATCGAATTTTTAGTTCGCTATTCAATATATAAAAATCGAATTTTTATTTCGAAGTTCAATATATAAAAATCGAATTTTTAGTTCGCTATTCAATATATAAAAATCGAATTTTTATTTCGCTATTCAATATATAAAAATCGAATTTTTAGTTCGCTATTCAATATATAAAAATCGAATTTTTAGTTCGCTATTCAATATATAAAAATCGAATTTTTAGTTCGCTATTCAATATATAAAAATCGAATTTTTAGTTCGCTATTCAATATATAAAAATCGAATTTTTAGTTCGCTATTCAATATATAAAAATCGAATTTTTAGTTCGCTATTCAATATATAAAAATCGAATTTTTAGTTCGCTATTCAATATATAAAAATCGAATTTTTATTTCGAAGTTCAATATATAAAAATCGAATTTTTAGTTCGCTATTCAATATATAAAAATCGAATTTTTATTTCGAAGTTCAATATATAAAAAACATATTTTTACTTCTTCTTTATAGTAAAGATTATATTTTTAATACCCTACATGAATAAAAATCATATTTTTGACTTCCTACTTGTATAAAAATTACATTTTTAACCTCCTACTTATAAAAAAAACTATATATTTTTATTCTTACTTCATGTATACAAAAATCATATTTCCTTCTTCCTTTGATAAAAATCACGTCTTTCTTTTTCTTTTGATCAAAATAAATCATCGTTATTTATTTATAGAGTTGAAAACAAATTCATTGTTATTTATCCTCAAACTGAAATTTATATAAAAAAAAAACAAACTTTTTACATAGCTAAAAACCATGTTTTTATAAAACGAAAAAAAATCACACTTTTATATTTTCAAAAAAATTTGATCTTTATATTTTCAGAACAAAGCATAGTTATATTTTCCAAAAACAAACAATGGTATTTTATATTTATATTTTCAAAACAAAGGTAATTTAATATTTTGCTTTGCTTTTTCATTACCTCTTTTAAAGTTGAAAAGAAATAATGCTAACTTCTCTTACAAAAATAATGATAACTTTGATTTACCAAAAATAATGATGTTTATATTTTTTTTTCAAAGCATAGTATATTTTCAAACATGCTAATTTTATATTTTTAAAACTGATTTTATAAATTGATTGAACTAAATAAAAAGAAATAAAAACTCACATTTTGCTTTATGAAGAGGGAGGGGATCTTCAGGACGTCGGATTTAAGAGGAGACGAGGGGGGGTTCCTGAGGGGCGTCGCTTAGGAGGTCGGAGGTGAGCAGGAGGCTAGGGCTGGCGGCGGGGCCCCTTTAATGGTCGGAGGTGGGCCTGGGAATTGGCAAAGGCGGCTAGGGCGTGGGTCCTTTTCGATTTGGGGGGGGGGGCTAGGGCTTAACGGAGAGGGAGGGAAGCGAGAGCGGGGCGAGGGTGGAGGGCGGCTGAGGCGGCGGCGCCTCCAGCGGCGATCGATGGCGGCGGCTGCGAGATATCCATCGACGAGGGCTTCAGCTTTTTTTTTTATTATTTTGAAATGAACAGGGGGGGGGGGTCGGCTGATAAGGAGGAGAGAGAATATAATAATTTTTTTTATTAATTTAAAATTCCAAAAGTTGACTTTTACATACGACCTCTAATCGAGGCCCACCGCCTGTCGTCCATAGCGTTTCACCCCCATTCCGAACACAATGGGATATGTATCGCAAGCTGATTCGATAGTTACAATCAGTTTCCATTGAACTTACATTTAAATCTATATATTGAATTTTAAACGTACATTTCAAATTACCGGGGTCACATACTAACTAGAAAAATTCCAGAAAAATATTTTCTAGCTTCGTATTGACGATACGGTCCTAACAAAACTAGTTTTGTCGAATTCTAAGACCGTTTGAAAAATGGCCAATTTCCAGTCGATTAAAATCAACTGAAACTGGTCAAACGCGTTTTCCTTTGCCACGCTCACATATTGATTCGAAAAATTATGAAATTTGGAATCTAGCAATAACTTGACATCACGGACCCAACAAAACTGGTTTCGTCGAAATCCGAGGTCGTTTGCAAAATTGCTATTTTTAAGGGCCTTATATATATAAAAATATATATAAATTCCACAGCGACTATTTCTAATTTTAAACTGGACATATCTTATCATTTCTAAAATGAAATCTCAGTTTGTTAACTTCGTTACAAAGATATAGTTATACAGATTCAAATATTTCTTGTTTCGTTCAATTCTGACTTATATTGAATTCTGTATATTCATTTGAAATTAGAAATCGAATTTTCGAACTACCGCGCCATTTTCAATTCCTTTTATAATTATATATAATTATTATATATTCTAACGACGACGTATATAATATATACGTTCAAATTATATTCAAAATAAATTTCTCGTCGATATTATTTAAAATAATTCATTTTAAATAATCAAAATTCGCTAAAATTGCCAAAATAAAAATTTCAAACTGGCTCGCATTTTCGGGTTGTTACAATCTCCCCCACTTAAAACTTTTCGTCCCCGAAAAGGAACAAATTCGAAAGTGGTTTGATTATTCAGCTCCACGTTCGATCAGGCTTTCATTCTCCAACTCTTTAGTTTCTGAGAATTTTCAAAATTTCAAAAATTTGGCTAACACCCTAAATTTTTGAAAAATTTCACCATAACCTCCCCTGCACCGGGAGCATCGGGGAATTTCAAATAGCTTCCCCGGTCCTTCAGATCTCAAAAAGAAAAAGAAAAAGCCAAGCGGCTAGCTAATAGGCTCACAAAATCATCATCACCCAAACAAAACAGGAAATTATGTAGTAAACATGTACCTATTTGTCGGGCAAACAAATTTTATTCTCTGGCTCTAGACTCCTTGCTATGACCTGTTCAATGTAAGTGCAAGTATATGCAAGCAAATGCGACCAATTTTCAATACAATTCAATATTTGATTCAGTTAGGCATAATGGTTCAAAATTATCAAACAATTAAACAAACAACACAAACATCAATCAATTAGTGAATTAGAGTTTCAAATTCATAATTTCGATACATAGTCAAAAATCATGTTTTTGATGCCAAATCACAACAATTAGCCCTATCTAATTTTGGTTCTCACACCAGTCTAATGGAAATATATAGATGTTACACGTTCGTCACTCGAATATAAATTCTGATGATGATATATCAATCATCAGAATCACTCCCGGGCGACTAGAGCGTAATTCTATATCTATCCAGTATATTAAAATTTCGAATACACGCGGATCAGACGTATACGCAAAATCTATATATACTGGATTGTCCACATCAATATAAATAAATAACCAAATACGAATAGTTGATTTAGATTTTCAAAACAAAATTTGTTTTCATTTGAAAAATATACTCTTCACACTCGTTCTAGGATACTACTGATCCTATCTCTAACGAGTCATTCTAATTGGATATTACTAACCCAATATCTGATGAATTCTTTCGTATGGTTCTAATGTGCCTTGTTCTCTAAGCTTTGTAAACCAAAGCTCTGATACCAACTGAAACAACCCGTAACTTCCCCGTAAAGGAAAGCGTCGGATAGTTCGAGAACAAGCCACAACAGAACACATATCAAAGAACGTCTCATTGTATATTACAACAATGCATCAGATTTCAAGAATCTACAGAGTATAAATGAATATTACACAGAAATATCAGAGAATTAAATTACATTTAAATACATCGCAGCGGAAAATAATACAATACACAACTAGAAGGAGATATACGGATACAAAGCTTCCCGGATATCATTCCAGCTGTAAACCAGGATCCTGTGAATATAAATCTGCAAAACCGAAACTACTAGTTGCCCGTGTCAAAATAAGGGCACCCAGAGTTTAGGTTAAAACAATAAACTCCAGGTCAGTCATGTGACTGGTGTGAGAACTAAAACAGTTAATCTTTATATTTTAAAGCTAGGTAAATCAAGGGACCACGCTGTATAACACGGAACGGGTTTCCTCCCAAGAATACCAGTGCATAAAACAAACAGCGCAATGCTAAATAAAGAAAAATGAAGCTGTTATAAGACCCAGGTCCCATCACACAATGCAACGCAGTCGAGGATAGGGTTTTCCCTTATAACAGCCAAAGAATGCTTGATACGCTTTAAAACAAATCATTTGATACTATTATAAGTGCATAGTGTATAAAACACTTCAAATCATAAGTATCAATCATAGGCGGCATGAATGGCCCATAACACTATGTCGCCATATATAAGTTTACAATCAAAACCGCAAATGTCGTATTGGAAGTTGGGTTATCATTTATGGTATGAACCGAGGCTAGGGGCAAGATCCTCAATGATTCGAGACTGCCTAGCCCGAGTCTCAGGAACAGCCGCAACTGCCCCATGGATCCTCAGGGCCGGTCCACCGATGTGGATTATTATACCTGAGCACTACGTTTCGCCGCCCTTTGGGGCGTAAGCGAGCCAACTAAATGCCTCCATCGGTTCGAGAACGACCGATCAATTCGAGGCGCCTCGCAACAGCAACAACAACATAAGTCAAACTCGTCAGGGCGTGTAAAACCACTGACGCCACTTTTAGCTAGGAGGAAACGTAGGCCCTCCCTGAGGTCCGTCTCCCGTTTTTGATTCATACCGGGTGTGATACTCGCGAATCAACGTTACACAAAGCTACGCCACAAAGGCCGTGCTTCGATCATCAACCACAAGACTTTGCTTTTTAACAGAAGCCTTGATCATTTGCCACTTAGGCATGCCACACAGGCAATTCACTCCATGCGATTGATATCCATCAATATATAACCCCTGAGCTCGTACGTCTCAGAGAAGGGAGTTAAGCAAGAGAATAAATTCTCCGCCGCCAAACAGATATATATTTAATAGAGATCAATCACACGGACTAAAATCCAATGTCAGACACACAGTCCATTTACAAGTCCGTTCTGGGTCTGAACGAAACCGGAGGCACCTAGTACCCCGCATATCCATCGATCTCCAAGTACGTCTGGACGATCACTAACTGTTTCCATCTTCTTGGGTGTACAGCCCAATCAAGATCATCAGTAATTACCCAAACGACGTGAAGACCTCCGGTCTTCGACCATCGTCTTCATCTTCGACTTATCGTCGTATCAGTTATTCAGAATGGGATAAACCCGGTCTTCCCGAATAACTCGCGTATATTTTAAATAAGTGTTACACAAACACAACATACGCCTCATTCCAATCCATCAGTCACTAACCGTAAATTAATCAAGAGAATAATTCCCCAAATATTAACCTCGAAGGTCGAAACCAACATCAGATCAATATCCAGAAAACCATTCTACTTAGCTAACCGACAGTTAGTTTCTAATTTCACATTCATAAGGAAAGGTTCCCATTAATTTTATCAAAGATAAATTCTTGAATTTATTCTTTAATCAACTTTTGAATATCAATTCAAACTAGTCGGGATTAGCGAACCTTACCGAAGTAATCATTTGTTTTAATTTCCCAATCCCAACCTATTCATCCGATGAAGTAAAACTGGTTATACTTCATATCTAACACCACGGTGTTATTAGTAAATTCAATTACCATTTCACGTTCAAATCTAATTAAAGATTTAACTATCGCCTGGAGCAAAACTGGTGATACTCCATTTTGATTATTTCAGTCTAATTAAAGATTCATTAAAACTCCACTTAGTTTTAATCGTTAACTGGGTTAAAGAATCAGTGTCATTTAAAACACGGTTCACGATAAACCCAAAATCGCATTCCATTAATTATCGGGTTAAAGAACAAGTGTTATTTAAAACACTGTTCACGATAAACCCAAAAATCAATATCAATTCTATTTCAATTAAATATTATTTAATTGGTACACTTCATTAAATCTAAATAAAAAGATTTAATCATTTCTCAACTGGGTTCAAGAACAGTGTTAGTGAAGACACCATTCATGACAAACCCAAATCACATTCGATATTCAATACAAGGCTCTGAATAGAAAATATATCGGCCTATATTCAATATCAAATTCTACGATTAACAAATGTCGTATTGGAAATAACGATATATATATCTATCTTTCAAATTTCCATAACAACATCTGTATAGTCACGAAATCCAACATCGAAATATTCCGAAGACAATTTCGATTCAAATCCATTCCAATGCAATCATTGGAAATTTTGGTTATTTTTAAAACCCTTTTCGAATTCAATTTATTTATTTAAAAATAAATAGAATTATAATTCTAGTTCAAAACTAGTTCATTTCGATAAAAATCTATTTTTATCTTTTCAAATATGGAGTTTTTCATCCCAATTCTTTCTAAATCATTTCTTATGATTTTACACAAATTATTACTATTTTTAATAATTTTATCAAGGCCCGTACAGTCGATTTCCATCAATGGCCATCGAACTGCACTTATAGCGACCTTTTTCAAATTTGATTTGGACATAATTCCAAATCCAACCGTTAGATTTCTAATTTCTAATATCCGTTAGAAAGCTCTTTTCGATACGAACCCAACGGTTCCGGTTTTAGGAGAATCCGACGGTCGGATCTCCCGTAATGTCCGTTTGAAATAAATGGTCGAAATTCACGAACTGCCGCGGCGCGGCGCGTTCTATTCAGGCCATTATATTATATATATAATATATATAATATGTACTTCGTCGATTTCTATTTAAAACGAATTATATAAATAGTTTTAAATTCGTTTCAAAAGCAATTTCAACTTCCTTTTCAATTCAAATCAAAATTGAATTCTTCTTTATAAATTCGTTTCAAAATTCATTTCTATTCAATTCAAATTTCAATTCAATTTGAATTCATTTCAATTCGTTTTCAATTCAATTTGAATTCGTTTTCAATTCATTTCGAAATCGTTTTCAATTCAATTCATTTCGAAATCGTTTTCAATTTAATTTGAATTCGTTTTCAATTCATTTTGAAATCGTTTTCAATTCAATTCATTTCGAAATCGTTTTCAATTCAATTCATTTCGAAATCGTTTTCAATTCAATTCATTTCGAAATCGTTTTCAATTTAATTTGAATTCGTTTTCAATTCATCTTGAAATCGTTTTCAATTCAATTCATTTCGAAATCGTTTTCAATTCAATTCGAATTCGTTTTCAATTCATTTCGAAATCGTTTTCAATTCAATTCATTTCGAAATCACTTTTCAATATTCATTTTTAAGATGAATAAAATCGATATAAATATCGTTCACGTCAAAATGGCGTCAATCTAATCAACACGGCTTCATAAATTTCTATTTTCAAATATTCTATTTCAAATATTTCTTTTTCAAAATAGTTGTTATTATCAAAATATTTCGTTCAACACATGACCAATCTCAATGAATGAGTACTGTCAACACATGAACTTTTATTTTATATCGATAAAGATGTAAATTTTATTACTAAAATATTTCGTTCAACACATGACCAATCTCAATGAATGAGTACTGTCAACACATGAACTTTTATTTTATAATATTCTTTATTTTTCAAATTGGAATGAGGCCCAATCAATTACCATATGAAGTTAATTATATGGATTTTCATACAACACATGTATATAATTACATTGAAAAATAATCAACCATCAACCAAAGTGCACTACACTGTATAAGCATCAAATATAGATATTCAACGCTTATAACAGCCTGTCAATCAATCGATCGACACATTTAATCAATCAGGATGAGTGAACTTCAAATTTCATCCCAACACCCGTGTGGGGTTTCAAACAATCAAACGCATATTTTATTTGTGCAGTTGGGCGATGTGTAAAATTTATCGTCCCAATCAATGTCATTCAAATAGGTGTACATAAACAAACCGTCCGGTTTATAAATGAATATTTTATTTTATTCACTTCACGTTAAAAATTATATTTTCAACGATAAAACATTTTATTTCAACCTATGAATTTCTATTCAATTCATTTATTCTATAAAATGATATTCTTATTTTTCTAACTTATTTTAGAAAATTTCGGCGGCATAACGGCACGATACTAGAAACGGGACGAGGCCTAGCCTTATCCCCGGACTAGTGAAGGCCCACGCCATTCACACATCAATCAAATCAATTTCACTATGCAAACCACAAAATTTGGAGTAAGAGTCTAACCTAGCCTTACTCCTTCGCCTTATAACGGCGCACGTCTAATCCTAACCAATTTATCGATTCAATTTTTCACACCACAAACCACATTCAAACCAATATCGCAATCAATAACCAAACAGCCAAACAAACAAGTCCATGGTCTGTGGACGATTGTGTCGGGTGCTACTAAACACCGTCTGCATCCTAGTATATATATATAACTAGAAAAGAAATTGAAAGGTGAGAAATTCTCACTTATAGCTATCCTAGCTCCACGGCTCTTCATTTGCAGAAGTCTTCGTCGTTTCGCCTTTTTGTCACCTTCGTTGTCCGCTTTCACTACATATGTAAAAATCGAGTTTTTACTTCGCTATTCAATATATAAAAATCGAATTTTTAGTTCGCTATTCAATATATAAAAATCGAATTTTTAGTTCGCTATTCAATATATAAAAATCGAATTTTTATTTCGAAGTTCAATATATAAAAATCGAATTTTTAGTTCGCTATTCAATATATAAAAATCGAATTTTTATTTCGAAGTTCAATATATAAAAATCGAATTTTTAGTTCGCTATTCAATATATAAAAATCGAATTTTTATTTCGCTATTCAATATATAAAAATCGAATTTTTAGTTCGCTATTCAATATATAAAAATCGAATTTTTAGTTCGCTATTCAATATATAAAAATCGAATTTTTAGTTCGCTATTCAATATATAAAAATCGAATTTTTAGTTCGCTATTCAATATATAAAAATCGAATTTTTAGTTCGCTATTCAATATATAATAATCGAATTTTTAGTTCGCTATTCAATATATAAAAATCGAATTTTTAGTTCGCTAATCAATATATAAAAATCGAATTTTTATTTCGAAGTTCAATATATAAAAATCGAATTTTTAGTTCGCTATTCAATATATAAAAATCGAATTTTTATTTCGAAGTTCAATATATAAAAAACATATTTTTACTTCTTCTTTATAGTAAAGATTATATTTTTAATACCCTACATGAATAAAAATCATATTTTTGACTTCCTACTTGTATAAAAATTACATTTTTAACCTCCTACTTATAAAAAAAACTATATATTTTTATTCTTACTTCATGTATACAAAAATCATATTTCCTTCTTCCTTTGATAAAAATCACGTCTTTCTTTTTCTTTTGATCAAAATAAATCATCGTTATTTATTTCTAGAGTTGAAAACAAATTCATTGTTATTTATCCTCAAACTGAAATTTATATAAAAAAAAAAACAAACTTTTTACATAGCTAAAAACCATGTTTTTATAAAACGAAAAAAATCACACTTTTATATTTTCAAAAAAATTTGATCTTTATATTTTCAGAACAAAGCATAGTTATATTTTCCAAAAACAAACAATGGTATTTTATATTTATATTTTCAAAACAAAGGTAATTTAATATTTTGCTTTGCTTTTTCATTACCTCTTTTAAAGTTGAAAAGAAATAATGCTAACTTCTCTTACAAAAATAATGATAACTTTGATTTACCAAAAATAATGATGTTTATATTTTTTTTTCAAAGCAAAGTATATTTTCAAACATGCTAATTTTATATTTTTAAAACTGATTTTATAAATTGATTGAACTAAATAAAAAGAAATAAAAACTCACATTTTGCTTTATGAAGAGGGAGGGGATCTTCAGGACGTCGGATTTAAGAGGAGACGAGGGGGGGGGTTCCTGAGGGGCGTCGCTTAGGAGGTCGGAGGTGAGCAGGAGGCTAGGGCTGGCGGCGGGGCCCCTTTAATGGTCGGAGGTGGGCCTGGGAATTGGCAAAGGCGGCTAGGGCGTGGGTCCTTTTCGATTTGGGGGGGGGGGGGGGGCGGCGGCGCCTCCAGCGGCGATCGATGGCGGCGGCTGCGAGATATCCATCGACGAGGGCTTCAGCTTTTTTTTTATTTTGAAATGAACAGGGGGGGGGGTCGGCTGATAAGGAGGAGAGAGAATATAATAATTTTTGTTTTATTAATTTAAAATTCCAAAAGTTGACTTTTACATACGACCTCTAATCGAGGCCCACCGCCTGTCGTCCATAGCGTTTCACCCCCATTCCGAACACAATGGGATATGTATCGCAAGCTGATTCGATAGTTACAATCAGTTTCCATTGAACTTACATTTAAATCTATATATTGAATTTTAAACGTACATTTCAAATTACCGGGGTCACATACTAACTAGAAAAATTCCAGAAAAATATTTTCTAGCTTCGTATTGACGATACGGTCCTAACAAAACTAGTTTCGTCGAATTCTGAGACCGTTTGAAAAATGGCCAATTTCCAGTCGATTAAAATCAACTAAAACTGGTCAAACGCGTTTTCCTTTGCCACGCTCACATATTGATTCGAAAAATTATGAAATTTGGAATCTAGCAATAACTTGACATCACGGACCCAACAAAACTGGTTTCGTCGAAATCCGAGGTCATTTGCAAAATTGCTATTTTTAAGGGCCTTATATATATAAAAATATATATAAATTCCACAGCGACTATTTCTAATTTTAAACTGGACATATCTTATCATTTCTAAAATGAAATCTCAGTTTGTTAACTTCGTTACAAAGATATAGTTATACAGATTCAAATATTTCTTGTTTCGTTCAATTCTGACTTATATTGAATTCTGTATATTCATTTGAAATTAGAAATCAAATTTTCGAACTACCGCGCCATTTTCAATTCCTTTTATAATTATATATAATTATTATATATTCTAACGACGACGTATATAATATATACGTTCAAATTATATTCAAAATAAATTTCTCGTCGATATTATTTAAAATAATTCATTTTAAATAATCAAAATTCGCTAAAATTGCCAAAATAAAAATTTCAAACTGGCTCGCATTTTCGGGTTGTTACATCCAACTTCTCCTTCGGTGCTACCTTCGAACTGGTAACACAATAGCTTTTGCATCTTTAACCATATCAATGCGAAATTTTATTTCCTAATGAGGTGGTAAACCTGACACCTTCTTAAAGACATTTGCAAAATCCTAAACAATGGGAATAAACTCAATTTTTCCTCCGCCACGTCCAATGAATAAAGGAAATTAGTCATAAGAGGGTTAGGCCCTTTACAATCCACAACGAAATTTTTTCCTTCCTCAGTTCTAAATGAGATAGTCCCCTTCACATAATCAAGAACCGCAGAATTCGAGAAAGCCAATTCATCCCTAAGAGGACAGTAAAACCCATAAAACCCAGAACATAGAGATCGTAAGGAAAGAGTTGGTCTGAACAAAAAATTGGGGCTCCTAAAAAAACCATACTAAGATTTGTCAAGCCTACACAAATAGATTCTTATGCCATTATTTGCTCAAGTTTAAGTTTAACAAAAAGAGTATGTGAAATGAAACTAAGAGAAGCACTAGTATCAAATAAGACACAAATAGGAATGCCAAAAATATACAAAATACCTTCCATTACTTGCTTCGCCTTTGCTGCTACAGAAGTAAAAGGTGCTGAAGCTAAAGCAAAAGCTCGAGGTTTTTTCCTCTTCCGGAGCAATGGACACTCCCTAGAAAAATGACCTTGCTAATGATAGTTGTAGCAACCCTGCCTCGGAGCAAACCAAGCCTTGATTGTTAGTGGATCAACTTTCGGATTCTTAGCAATTGGTGCCCTAACCCCTGATGCCCTTGCCATGTGTTTTCCTCCAACCTCGGTATATTCTTTACACGACCAAAACTAGCCCTTACGGGAAATCCCGGATCGAGTTGAGAACACGACAAATCAGAACACAAGCAGAAGAACATTCCATTGCTATTACAACAATTTACATCAGAGTACAAGAATATAACATAGTATGAATAAATATTACACATGGGAAAATATCAAAGATTTAAAATTACAATGCAATGGAAAAATAATACATAACACAACTAAAAGAAATACACGGATATAGAGATTTCCGAATATAGTTGCCGTTGTAAATCCAGGATCATGTGAAAAGAAATCTGCAAAATCAAAACTACTAGCTGCCTGTGTGGAAAATAGGGGCACCTAGAGTTTAAGCTAAAACAATAAACTCCAGGTCAGTCATGTGACTAGTGTGAGACTAAAACAGTTATTAACTTGATTTTTAAGTAGAATAAATCAAGGGACCACGACGTATAACACGGAATGGGTTTACCTCAAGAATACCAGTAGATAAAACAAGCAGCACAATCCTAATTAAAGAAAATAAAGCTATTATTTGACTCAGGTCCCATCACGCAATGCAACGCAAGCCGGAGGATAGAGTTTTACCTTATAATAGCCAAATAACGCTTGGTACGCGAAATTTCATCTTTTATTATTACTATAAGTGAAGAAATCAACTTCAAATATAAATGTATCAATCATAGACGACATTGGTATCATATATCATGTCGCCATACTAGTTCTACAATTAAAACTGCACGATCTCGTATTGGAAATTGGATTTCCGTCATGAAGCAAGGCAAGGGATCAACCTTACCGAATTCGAGACTCTCTAGCCCGAGCCTTAGGGAAAGTACTCAGTTAAGACCTTAGGAGCGTCAAGGCCGGTCCACACATACGTTAGTGGATTGGTTATTCCCGAACAATATGTTCCCCCAAACTATGGGGCGTAAATCTGGTTAGTATGTCAACTATATCCATCCTTCGGCCCCGTAGTGACTGATATATCCGAGGTACATCACTTTCCATCATCCACATAAGTAAAAATGTCTGGGCTCCATAACATGACACCACTCCTAGCTAGAAAGAAATGCATGTCCTCCCTGGGGTCCTTCTCCCATTTCTGGTTCACACCAGGGTGTGAGGCTCGCGAATTAACGCTATACACAAAGCTATGCTATTTAAAGTCGTGCTTTGATCATCAACCACAAGGCTCTGCTTTTCAACAGAAGCCTTGATCATTTGCATCTCAACATGCCACACAGGAAAGTCACGCCATGCGACTGATATCTATCGATATATAAGCTCTGAGATCGTATGTCTCAGAGAAGTGTGTTAAGCAAGAGAATAAATTCTCCGCCACCAAACAGATATATATTTAATAGAGACCGATCAACATAGAATAAAATCCAATGTCAGACATACATCCATTTACAAGTTCGTTCTATGTCTGAACGAAACCAGAGGCACCTTATTCCTCGTCCCATATGTCCAATACAGGAGAGAGGTCCTCGCATATCCGGTCGATCTCCAAGTACGTCTGGACGATCACCACTTATTACCTTGTCTTGGGTGTACAGCCCAATCAAGACATTAGTAATCATCCAAACGATGTGAAGATCTCCAGTCTTCAATCATCGTCTTCATCGTCGTATCAATTATTCAGAATGGGATAAACCTGGTCTTTCTGAATAACTCGCGTATCTTGTAAACAAGTGCTATAAAAACACAACATATGCCTCATTCCAATCCAGAATTTTCTTTTATTCAAATATTCTTTTCACAATTTAAACCAAATTAAGGTTTTCCAAACTAGTCGGGATTAGTGAAACTTATCGAAGTAATCATTTGTTTTATTTCCCAACCCAACATATTCATCCCATGGAGCAAAACTGGTAATACTCCATATCTAACACAACGGTTTTATTGGAACATTTCACGTTCAAATCTATTTAAAGATTTAACTATCGCCTGAGGTAAAACTGGTGGTACTCCAATCTCGATCATTTCACAAGTTTGATAATTTAAATTATCACATTCACATTTCAATCTAATTAAAGATTCATAAAAACTCCATTTAGTTTTAATCTCCCCAAAAATCATTATGTAATGATTATTCAAATTTAGGAAATAAATCCTGTCTCTAACTGGGTTAAAGAACCAATGTCATTTAAAACATAGTTCGCGATAAACCCAAAATCACATTCCATTAATTATGGAATCTTCACGGAAAACAAATTAATATATATAATCAATATAAACTTCCATATCCAACCAATAATATAAACGGAATAACGACAAAGCCTTTTAAATTCCATATATAGTAACAGTCTTCCTCCACAGAAGTTCACTTCGATTATTACCAAATCGAATTGCATTCCATTCCAATTTATTTTATTAAATTGGAAAACCTTTTTTCAGAAAATTTCCTTAATCATAATTAAATGATTTATAAATTCCAAATCATTTTTCACTGTCAATTGGGTTAAAGAACGAATGTCGTTAAAAACATAGTTCACGATAAACCCAATTCACATTCCATTTTCTTCCAATTACTAAATATAACTAGAAACTCTAATAATCTTAATTAAAAGATTTATTCTTTCCACACGGGATTTAAGAACAGTGTTATTGAAGACACCATTTACGACAAACCCAAAATCCAATTCTTTTATTCAGTTCCAATTTAATATTGATTAATTGGAAAACTTCACTAAATCTTACTTAAAAGATTTATTCTTTTCTCAACTGGGTTTAAGAATAGTGTTAATGAAGACACCATTCACGAAAAACCCAAAACCCAATTTAATATTAAATACAAGACTCTGAATAGAAATTATATCGGCTTATACTCAATATAAAATTCTGAAACTAACGGATATCGTATTGGGAATAATGATAGCTGTATCTTCTAAATTCCCATAACAAAATCCATTTAACCACAGAATCCAATATTGAAATATTTCGAAGATTATTTCCATTCCAATCTTTGGAAAATTCTAGTTATTTTTAAAACCATTTCAAATTCAATTTATTTCTTTAAAAATATTGGATTATTATACTAGTTAATTACTAGTTCATTTCGATAAAAATATATTTTTATCTTCATAAATGTGGAATTTTTCATCCAAATTCTTTCTAAATCATTTATTAGGAATTTAAACAAAGTATTAATATTTTTTAATAATTTTATTAAGGCCCTTTCAGTTAATTTCCGTAAACGGTCATCGAACTGCACTTACAGCGACCTTTTCCAAATTTGATTTGGATCTAACTCCAAATCAGCCTGTTAGATTTCAAATCTCTTATATTCGTTGGAAAGCACTTTTCGATACGAACCCAACGGTTCTAGTTTTAGGAGAATCCATCAGTCGGATCTCCAGTTATGCCAATTTGAAGTCAATGGTCAAAATTCGCGAACGGTTACAGCGTGGAGCATTCTATCCAGGCCATTAAATATATATAATATATATTGAAATGACCCAAACTCGCCCTTATGGGAAAGCCTGGATTGAGTTGAGAACACGACAAATCAGAACACAAACAGAAGAACATTTCATTGCTTATTACAACAATTACATCAGAGTACAATAGTATTCCAGAGTATGAATAAATATTATACATCAGAAAAATGTCAGAGGTAAAATACAAAGCAGCGGAAAAACAATACATAACACAACTTAAACAAATACACGGATATAGGGCTTTCCGAATATCGCTTCAGCTGTAAACCAAGATTCTACGAATATAATATCTGCAAAACCAAAACTACTAGCTGCCCATGTGAAAAATAAGGGAACCCAAAGTTTAGGTTAAAACAATAAACTCCAGGTCAGTCATCTGACTGGTATGAGAACTAAAACAGTTATTAGTATGATTTTTGAGTTAAGTAAATCAAGGGACCACGCCATATAACACGGAATGGGCTTCCTCCCAAGAATACCAGTGCATAAAACAAACAACGCAATGCTAATTAAAGAAAATGAAGCTATATATAAGACTCAGGTCTCATCACACAATGCAACGCAAGCCGGAGGATAGAGTTTTACCTTATAATAGCCAAATAATGCTTGGTACGCGAAATTTCGTCTTTTATTATTACTATAAGTGTATAGTGTCAAAAACAACATCAAATATAAAGGTATCAATCATAGACGGCAAAGCATCCCATGCTACTATGTCGCTATACTAGTTTTACAACTAAAACCGAAATGTCATATTGGAAGTTGGATTTCCATCATGAACCAAGGCAAGGAATCGTCCTTACCGAATTCGAGACGCTCTAGCCCGTGTCTCAGGATCAGAACGCATCGACCCTTAGGAACGCCACGGCCGTTCCTCTCTTACGTTTGAGGATTATTAATTCCTGAACAATACGTTTCCCTGCCCTATGGGGGTAAGTCTAGTCAGTATGTCGACCATATCCATCCATCATCCCTGTAATGATCGATATATCTGAGGTACCTTGCTTTCCATCATCCACATAAGTAAAAATGTCTGGGCTCCATACCATGGCACCACTTCTAACTAGAAGGAAACGCATGTCCTCCTTGGGGTCCTTCTCCCATTTCTGGTTCACACCGGGGTGTGAGGCTTGCGAATTAACACTAAACACAAAATATGCTATTTAAAGCCGTGCTTTGATCATCAACCACAAGACTCTGCTTTTCAACAGAAGCCTTGATCCTTTGCATCTCAGCATGCCACACAGACAATTCACACCATGCGACTGATGTATATCGATATATAACCTCTGAGCTCGTACGTCTTAGAGAAGGGTGTTAAGTAAGAGAACAAATTCTCCGCCACCAAACAAATATACATTTAATAGAGATCAATCAATACAGAATAAAATCCAATGTCAGACATACATCCATTTACAAATTCGTTCTGGGTCTGAACAAAACCGGAGGCACCTTATTCCTCATTCCATATGTCCAATACAGGAGAGAGGCCCTCGCATATCCTGTCGATCTCCAAGTATGTCTGGACGATCACCACTTATTACTTCGTCTTGGGTGTACAGCCCAATCAATACATTGGTAATCATCCAAACAATGTGAAGACCTCCGGTCTTCAACCACCGTCTTCATCGTCGACTTATCGTCGTATCAGCTATTCAGAATGGTTATAAGCCCGGCTTTTCCGAATAACCCGCGTATATTATAATCAAGTTATATAAACATATAATATACGCCTCATTCCAATCAAGAATATTCTTTTATTTAAATATTCTTTTCACAATGTAAACCAAATTAAGGTTTTCCAAACTAGTCGGGATTAGCGAACCTTACCGAAGTCATCATTTGTTTTATTTCCCAATCCCAACCTATTTATCCCATGGAGCAAAACTGGTAATGCTCCATATCTAATAGCACGATGTTATCGGTAAAATTAATTACCATTTTTCGTTCAAATCTAATTTAAGATTTAACTATCGCCTGGAGTAAAACTGGTGGTACTCCATTCTCGATCATTTTCCAAATTTGATAATTTAAATTACCTCATTCACATTTCAATTTAATTAAAGATTCATTAAAACTCCCTTAGTTTTAATCTTCCCAAAAATCAATATTAATGATTATCTAACTTTGGGAAATCAAACATGCCACATTGACAATCTACACCATACCACTGATTTCTGCCGATATATAACCTTTAAGCTCGTACGTCTTATAGAAGGGTGTTAAGCAAGAGAATAAATTCTCCGCCACCAAACAGATATATATTTATCATAGATCAACGAATACAATTCGAAATACAATGTTAGACATGTAATCCTGTCTTTAACTGGGTTAAAGAACCATTGTCATTTAAAACACAGTTCACGATAAACCTAAAATCTCATTTCATTAATTATGGAATCTTCACGGAAAACAAATCAATATATAATCGATGTGAATTTCCGTATCTGACTAATAGTATAAATGGAATAATGGATTAATGAAATAGCCTTTTAAATTCCAAATATATTAACAGTCTTCCACCACAGAAGCTTACTTCGATTTTTACCAAATCGAATTCCATTCAATTCCAATTTAATATATTAAATTGGAAAACTTTACTTTCAAAATTTTCCATTAAATCTTAATAAAAGATTTATATATTCCAAATTACATTTCATTGTTACTCGGGTTAAAGAACAAGTGTTATTTAAAACACCGTTCATGATAAACACAAAAATCCAATTTCAATTCAATTCCCTTTAAATATTAATTAATTGGCAAACTCCTCTAAATATTAATTAAAAGATTTATTCTTTTCTCTACTAGATTTAAGAATAGTGTTAATGAAGACAACATTCACGACAAACCCAAAATCCAATTCAAAATTGAATACAAGGCTCTAAATAGAAATTATATCGGCTTATATTCAATACCAAATTCTGAAACCAACGGATATCGTTTTGGGAATAACGATATCTGTATCTTCCAAATTCCCATAACAATAACCGTATAATCACGGAATCCAATGCCGAAATATTCTGAAGATTATTTCCATTCCAAACCATTCCAATTTATTTATTGGAAAATTCTGGTTATTTTAAAACCATCCACAAATCCAATTTATTTATTTAAAAATTATTGGATTTCAAATCTAGTTAATAACTAGTTCATTTTGATAAAAATATATTTTTATGTTTAAAAACGTGGAATTTTTCATCCAAATTCTTTCCAAATCATTTATTATGATTTTGCACAAATTATTAATATTTTTAATAATTTTATTAAGGCCCTTTCAGTCGATTTCCATAAACGGTCATCGTACTGCACTTACAGCGACCTTTTCCAAATTTGATTTGGACATAATTCCAAATCCAACCATTAGATTTCAAATCTCTTATATTTGTTGGAAAGCTCCTTTCGATACGAACCCAATGGTTGTCGGATCTCCCGTAATGTCAATTCGAAGTCAATGGTCGAAATTCGCCAACGGTCGCGGCGCGGGGCATTCTATTCAGGCTATTAAATATAATATATAATATATATATTTCATCGATTTCCATTTAAAACGTATTTTATAAATTCGTTTTAAAATTGATTCTCACTTCCATTTCAATTTTAAATCAAAATTCAATATTTCTTATCATTAAAAAAATGATAAAATTTTCAAAATAACATATTTTGAAATCTTTTCCTTTTCGATATTCATTATAAAAATGAATAAAATCAATATAAATATCGTTCGCGTTAAAATGGTGCAAATCTAATCAGTATGACTTCACATATTTCAATACTTTCGTGTCCATCCAAAATCGGACATCAAAATCAGATTTTGATCCTTTACCAAATATTATTTTAAAATATTCATTCTTTCTGAATTGGAATCAGGCACAGTCAATTACCATATAATGTTATTTATATGGATTTTATACGAATCATTTATATAATAACAATGATAAACAATCAACGACCATCTGGAGTGCATTACACAACTGCATATGCATTAAATATAAATAATTAACGCTTACAACGGTCTATTAACCAGTCGATTGACATAAACTAAACAATTGGGATTAGTGTATGTCAAATATCCTCCCAATACCCGTGTGAGGTTTCAACCATCAAATAATAATTATTATTTGTACACTTTGGCGATGTGTAAAAATTATCGTCTCAATCGATATCACAAAAATAGGCAAGCATTTACAAGTTGTCTGACTCGTAAATGAATGTGTAAATTTATTTTTAACTATCCAATAATTATTTTATTTATCGTAAATATAAGTTAAAAATAATATTTTCACTTAACTAAATTTTTCTAACACTTTTTAGAAAATTTCGGCAGCATAACGACATGATTCTAAAACTAGAATAAGGTCTAGCCTTATCCCTCGCCTAATACAGGCTCGCGCTATACACATACCAATTCCTTTCAATTCAATTTAACATCCCAAATCAAATTCAACCAATTTATTAATAGGGTTGCCAAACCCTATTAAATAACAATCAATCAAATAAAACAAAACAATCAAACATTCATGGTTTTAATCAAAGGTGTTGGGTGCTACTGAGCACCATATGCATCCTAGTATATATTTAACTGCGACAAAATTAGAGTGAGAAGAAGTTCTCACCTTTGGTTTCCTCTCCATCATTCTTTAGCTGGCGATGGTTTGGATTTATTTCCAGTGCGTGGCCTTCTTCGTTGTGATTCCAACGCAATCTATTTCACGCGGTTTATATTAAAAATCTTATTCTTAAACAATGCCATTTACATTTTAAAAAATACATTTTTAATTCACAACATATATATTAAAAATCGCACTTTTATATTGCTACTATATAAACAAAAAAAATCACATTTTTATTCTAACGCTATTCATATAAAAATCACATTTTTATATCGTTACTATATATAAAAAAAACACATTTTTATCTTTCTAGAAATATTTTCATAGCTTAACTACTTTATAAATAATATACATACGATAAAAATCATATTTTTATCTTTCTAAAAATATTATTTCAAAAACTAAAAATCATATTTTTCATTAACTAAAAATCATATTTTTATTAACTAAAAATCATATTTTTCATTAACTAAAAATCATATTTTCATTAACTAAAAATCATATATTTCATTAACTAAAAATCATATTTTTATTAACTAAAAATCATATTTTTCATTAACTAAAAATCATATTTTTCATTCGATGATATTTCTTATAAAGATCACATTTTTATTTCAAAACAAGGTTGCTTCTTTTAAAAATCATAGTTTTAACAACATAAATAAATAAAAATAATAAATAAAAACTCACCAGCGGCGCTGGGGTGTAACATCCACGATTTTTGACCATTCAAATCGATAATGATCCTTAATGTCGACATAAACAGATCAAAAATACGGATAATTATCAAGATTAAAATAAGAAAAAGAAGAAAGAAGAAAACAAATATAGAATCTCGCAGCGGAAGGACAAAATATAATAAATAAATAACAGTTCATGAAGTTGTTAAAACATACATTTTATTATATTTTACAACGATAATCAGAGTAAACTAACATACAACATACCAATGCATTTGCAGTGGAATAATAATAATAATATGTCTGTTGAGCTTCATCTTCATCTTCATAATGGTATCTTCAAAGCAAGTGAAACTTTGCTAACTGCAACTCGGCCTGACCTGAGCATACTGCAAAAAAAAAAAACACAACAAACACTCAGATCAGAACTAAATCATTCTCGTATTAGTTAAATCAAATTTCATGTAATAATATGAGTGCAATAACTTAAGATATGTTACGGGAATTTCCATCTCTTAAGGATCCGTCAAACTAATACTATATAATATAATACGCTATTATAATAATGTCTAAGGTTAAATATAACATAATAAAATAATGTAAGTGGGACTACCATTATTACCCTTACACCGTTTATACCGTTGCTGTATAGTTTGCATATAACACACTAGTACGTTGGCGGATAGGGATGCGCCGTGATACAACAAAATTAAATCAAAATCGTAGGGGGATCGATCAGGATAAATATGACAAGGCATCCAGGCAATACCCATCAGTAGTGATTCTACCGGATTGTGGACCCAGGCCGGAGGTAATGCATAGCCGCAACTACCGCCCACCCTAGACATACCCCCAAAATCAATCAAAGGTGCCAATCAATCACAAAGTAAATATATGGTATCAAAGAAGTATGCCTGCTCAGAGTAGCTAACTCAATCAATCTGGATATGGCTCCTGTTTTAGTCATTTCAATTATGACCCGAAGGTCAAGGCTATCCATCATCGTTCTCTTTCTTCAAATCCTGTAATCGCTTCCAAATCCATACAATACCATTTTTGGAACTTCACCGCGTGCACAGTTGTTAAAGTGGTTTTCGGTTTTGGCAGAGAGTATGACAATATCCGATCCCGGTCTCTTTAACAACCCAACGTTTACATTTTTCACACCGGTCGGTTCTTTTACATTACAAAGGGGTTTGTACTTCATATCAAAATATCAGATTTCCAAAATCAATCAAAATTCAAGATAGAATATTATTCATACTAAAATCTCCATTTAAACCAATTAGAATCCTGAAACAATTCCAACTTTAATAATTTGAATATTAAAATAGTTAACAGTATATTTAAAATACTTTAGATATATAATTGAAATAGTTTGAAAATAAATAGCTTGTAATTAAAATAGAATTTATCAAATTTATTAAAATATATAGTTAAAACGTTGAGTACTTTAAAAAACAAATAGTTAATTATAAAATGATTTATTTAAAATAATTTATAAAATAAAATAGTAATAAAGAAAAATAGTTTATAAAGAAAAAAATATAATTATTAATAAAATAGTTTATTAAATGATTTGAAATACTATAGTTGGAATTAGAATCGTTTCTCTAACATTTTCAATTAAACTTAAAGTCATATTTCAACTTCAATTCAACTGACTCAATTTTTAATAATTCCATCGATTAAACTTCCAATTTACATTCATTTCTATTCGATCAAATTAATTTAGATAGTTACATTCCAAATCAGATTCTCATTTTCATTGATTTCAATTTTAACAAATATCAAGTCCACAATTCATATATAATTCAAATCAATGTTGATTCATAATAAATTTCAAAGGTAGGTGAAACCATTCAATTTTAATAAATTCGATTTACATTATATTTCACTTTATTTAGCTTTAGTTACAATACTACTTTATTTCCCCTTTTTGTTTATATTTCAAAATTCAAGGTTCAAGTTCGAAGGAAATAAATTATAGAACATCGCTTACATTGTCTTTAAAACAATATTTCAAAATTCATGGTTAAAACAAATTTTATTTAACCAATCGGTGTTCGTATATAATTTTCTATCCTATGGCCAAGTGATACTTAAATTTTAATTTCAGTATTTTGGGAAAGGATATATATCATTTCAATCCAAATCAGGGTCATAGGTATTTATCATTTCAACCTACGATCTTAAATCATTTTAATGATTAATCCCGGATTTATTCGAGGCCCGTAACATCTGGGATAATGATTGGGATTAATCAGCACATACAATGGTCATATATGCATAACAGGTAGATTCACACAATTAACATCAATAGGTCAAACATATCAAATTCAAATCATTCATCACGTTAATACATACAAATAGTCCAATATCATATAAATTTTTAGATCTCAGGTTTTAAACAGAAATTAAATGTCGAATTTTTAATTTAACTGTAAAATTATATTTGATAGTCAAATTTAACTACACTATCTATACAAATAGATATAAATATGCAAATTAAACTATCAAATATCAATCCATACAATCATATCATGACATGATATTAATTTAACTAATATTATAATACTTCAGTTACACGTGAGTGGGTTTAATCACTCAACTTTGGTTCTAAACGTGATTGAAATCCGAATTTAGCCCGAAAATCAATGTTCTCAGAATCACTTCAAATAAGTGCCATCACAAAGAGCTCGTCGATATAATCCCAATGCAATTTATTTCATCTAAAACCAACCTCGCAGCAGAAAGTTATGAACGTTTAAACATTGGAATTTAAATTATATAAAATAAACTAAACAAATTTCTCACCACTAAAATAATTGCTACGTCATCACTTATTTATCTCCCTCCTCTTCTTCTTCTACACTTCACGCTACAAGAAAAAAACACGCTCGTTTTTCAAGTCCAAACTCATTCTAGACGAAGAACTCACCAAACCAAGCATAAGGATTTATGCCTTGATTTTTGATTGAATTTCTTTTCAATCACCTTTGAATTTTTTTTAAAGCCCTCATTTTTTATGACAACAAGAAGTTGCGGCTCTTCCATTGTACAGGAGAAAGAAAGATGGATTTTTTTAAAGAGATTGGTTAGGGTAAGGTTTATAATTATTTATTCGTAAATAATTTTAATGATTTAGTTAATGAATAAAACATTCCATCCTTTTGTATTCATCACTAAATAAATTAATTCTAACAGTCAAATTAGGACTTATATTAATTACAAAAATAAATTTCATATACTATAGATCTAGAATTCCACTTTCCACAATTTAAATTGAGCAATTATTTGTTTTTTTTTTCATGCATAGGAAACATTAATGTCATTGCCATCTTTCGTTTTATATATATATCATGAAACGCTCAACAAAATTAAGGGAAGAAAATAATAATAATAATATGACAATAAATTTCTTTTAACACATACATGCATGCATAAATTTCTATTCACATGTTGCCTTTCTATTTTCACTTGTTACCTTTATAACCATTTGTTTGGTTTCACATGTATATACAAAATATGCAACGTACATGCATGGAAATATGACTGTAACGACCCGGATTTTCCTGCTATTTTGATTCGAATATTTAAATTTATTTTAAATATTATATTTGAATTATTTATGGGATTCAATATCGAAATCGTTAATTAAACGACGACTAAGCATTTATATTTATATTTTAATTTATAAAACGAACTCAAAACTGCACGGTAGTTCGTAAAATTGAATTTCAACTTCAATTGATCATACAGAACTCGTTTTAAGTCGAATTTCAATGAAACAAGAAGCATCCGAATCTATGTGATAATATTTTTCTAATGAAAGAGAAAAATCGAGTTTTCATATGGTAGATTTTATTTTACGTCCAAATCAAATTTTGAAATAGTCGTTGTGGAATCGTTTATACGCCATAACGATTTATTTAAATATATTTTAATATTGGCTTCGAATTTGGTCAAGTCCTTTGGGGCGTAGTTATAATTTAATTTTTAGAATTTTACTGTAATTTTTAATTCGCTAAATAAGCAACTTTTTATTTCTAGTATTTCACACCCTATATCAACATTTTGGGGTTTCACAGAATAAGTTGAACTACCGATATTATTATATTTTTGTGATCGTGGCACACTGCTGAACGCGATAGTATATTTATTTCTGTCGATAGCAAGTCATATGAGGACAAAGTTTTATATAATGGGGTACGTTCACACCGTCAGAAAAATCAAATAAAAACAAAGGAAAGGAAAGTCAAACCCTATGCTTGAAAGCATGTCCGCTAGCTCGTGAAACACTCTTATCATTCATTAAACGTTGAAAGGGACACCACAAAGCCTTGTTGAAAATGACTAAACGAAACCATGTTGGAAGGACACCATCACGTAAGCAGACCCATCGACTATTTTTACAGAACTAGTATTTGCCTACCCTAGACATGGTCTAAACACCAAAATACAACATTAAATGTGAAAAGAAATTACAGCCAGGCCATGGAAAATATAAGCTACCCTGTTTTCCTTCCATACCCTGTCTCCGTCGCAGTGAGCTTTCACCATCACCGTGTAACGTCAATCAAGAGGAACGATATGAACACTCAACCTCTGCTATGAAAATGAAAACTACAGCCGGCTATATTTTCAACTCAAATGAAGTGATAATTAGGGCAACCTACTAGCATAGCTCACTCCCCTAATACTTGCATGCCAAGCACCTCTGTATTATAAATACACATATTTTCCCTCTGCATTGCATTCTTCTCCAGAAAATCAAATCATAGTCCGAACAACTATTATATATAAAAGTATAAAATAAAAATAGACAGTGACTTTCTTGAATTGGCGAGTTCAACATGACGAGAGAAAGGGTGGACAGAAGTTTCAAGCTTGAAGGAGTTCGAAGCGGTGATCGGAGATGAGGGGCGACTTCAGTTCTGTAGCGGGAGCATGGAAGCTTGTAGCAGGCGTTTGGTGTGTGGAAAGAAGAAGAATGGAAAGGTGCGTGAATCATGGGTTCTGAGAGCAAACAGTAGAAGAAAAAAAAACTGAAGTAGAAATGCAAGGAGAGGATGTTGAAAGTATGAGTGGGATGGTATTTAAGAAGCAGCAGGCGAAATCCATTCATGCGAGAAGAGGGACACGTGGGATCTCTAAGTGCCCAACTTGTTCGAAGATATAGGCTTCCGTGTTTCCTTAAATTCTGGGCTTGGTCCCTATGCTTAAAAAAAAAGTAAGAAGGATGGACAGAACGAAAAGGGTACCAATGGGGAACTTGCGACTGTTAACCGTGCTAGCATGAGGACGTGGTGTGTGGGTATGTTTTCATGAAGGGGTCGGGTTTGTTTAATGAGAGCAAGGGGTATGTGAAGTAGCGTGAAGGTGGTAGCATGAAACGCTAGTGAGAAATGAGTATGTGATGAAAAGAATGCAACGTGTTCTTTCCGAAGACATAGGGGAAGGAGGGTATCGAATCAAGAGCAACGTGCATGAAAGAAACCGCCTATCCACTGATGCCGTGGATTCTTAAGGTAAAGTAATATAAGTTAAATTATAATTAACTAGTTAAATTAAAGAATTTGGTTTACATAAATAATGTGTTAACTGACAATAGTCGTAAATCATTTGTTCGTGCTGACAGAACCACGCGAAACCAGTCGCGTTGGGATCGCAGGAAAAAATACTACGCTGTTGAGCAGTTTCAAACGGGACCGGATGCAGTCAAAATCCTCGTTTAATTTTAAACGACTGTTTAAAATTTAATGAAAACAACGCTGAATCGTCGACCGAAAACAAAGGTGAGTTAATTCTCACACATTTCTGAAATACTAGGATGTGCTAAATTCATATATTTTAATTGGTTGATTGGATGCTTTGGATGCCTATGGTTGCTTTAATGGTTGACGTTAATTATATTATCGTCGTTTAAAATATTTCTATGTACTGATATGAAGTATTATAATGATCTGTGATGCAGGGAAGAACAGGTAGGAGGAATCAAACCGGTTCCTCAAATATTTAATATGCTGTTATTTCATATTTTATGAACTGTTCAAAACCCGATGACATTAAACCCTGTTGATTATTGAATGTGGTTGTGTTTTGAATCAATAAATAGTATTGGTTGATAAATAAACAGCAGATGGCCCATAAATACACCGTTTTATAAAGATCGATTCACCGTCAGGTGAATCGATAAAAATAAGGTTATGAAATTTATTTTATAACCGAATACCGATTTTAAAAATATATTATTCTAAAAAGAGGAATAAACCAACCATATAAATACGTTGAATTGTTTAACCAAATCGACCGTGCGCGAAGCACGTGCTTATTAAGTAAGTGTTAAAAACGACTTTATTTAGCTAATTCAAGTGCCCAGATTTGACGTAACAATTAGAATGGGTTTATATTGATAGGAATCAAAGTGAATAAAATTATTTAGATTAATTAATTATTAATTAATTTAAATGACAAGATCAATAACGATTGATCACGTTTAAAGTTGAACAGTTAACGACGTTAATTGGAGTTGTTTAGTTAATTAGTTCACTTAAGGATAGTTAATGGTAAAACAAACCATGTTATTTTGATAGAAAGGTTGAAGGATGATTATTATTATTTATATAACGATAATAGTCAAATGGGATTTATTTAAATTAATTAGTTTGGTGATTATTTTAAAATGGAATTTGTGGTGACATGGGAAATGAGTGTCGGATTTTATTACAACTGATATCTATCTTAAGATAAGAACATTGTTGATCAAGGTCTGAGAGGTAATTAAAATACCCCAACTTGAACAACTTCAGGATTATCAAAGGATGATATTAGTCGTAATGATAAAAGTGATAGAACAAAGTATTTTGGTCAAATAATAAAGTATCGTTATTAGAAGAATTTGGAAATGTATTTATAATGAGATTATGAAATTAAAGGAAATAAAAGGAGCTTATGGTAGGGAATGATATTCCCATACATAAAGAAATAAAAAGGGAGATTGGTGAAAGTTTAATGAAATTGTCAAAGTATTGAAATGAGATTTAAATGGGTTTATTCTACAAGGATGAGTGGTGTTTTTGGTGTTCAAATAACGAAGCCAAAGAAGATATCGTAATTATTGTTTTACGAATGATAAATTTGAATTGATAAGAAATGTTATGGGAATATTTTGAAATATTAATGAAGGATAAATTAGATGTGAGTTTAAGATATTTTCTAAAGTTATAGGTAAAAGGATTTGGGAATATTAACATATTCAAGCTGATATATTGTTTTAATGGCCAAATGATGCTATGGACCTGTTTGTCTTTATGGTTGTTTATTTTGATAGTCAAAGAACCAACTATCAAAATCTGACCCAACGTTATTGGCACGGAAAGACCGGGATCAAATTTATATTCGAAAACCATTCTGACCAATAAATACGAATACGTCAAAGATATTGATCGAGATGGAGCAATTGAAGACCGTAAGTCTCCATGAGCAGAAGAACTATTGTTAAATACATCTGGCTGATCCCCAGAGTTAACGATGATTTTGTTGTGATTGGAATCTGCGGATTGCAAGGACTACTCGCTACTGATCTATAGGGTGATTCCTAGGATGTGGTAGGAGGGTGCCTTCGGTTCATCCTGTTCCTGGATGACAGATGTGGACGATGTGAATGGTGGCCAGATGTTTCAAAAGTCGATTATAGCCTCAAGCCTCATCAACCGGGAAATGACAAAAATCGGGCAGGTAGCATGGTTATGTGGGTCGCACCCATTAGGGTGTATTGTCACCATCTAGAGAATATTCATATTTGTTACTTCTTTTCATTTCTGTATCTCCCGGGGATTTCGGTGGTCACGAAAAAAAGCCGAAAGGGTGACAATATATTCGATACACTCAATAGAAATGAGTGGTCGGTCATGTATGGGCCGGGTTGCAAGATGTTCTTGTTGAACCCAGTGTATTCGTCTCTAGAGGTACACTATCAGCAGGTGGTCCCATACCTTGTCATAGTTGGAAATCCAATCTCCAATAAGCACCCGCGGTTTTGATTGTATACTATATATGTGGAGCGTGAGATGCAAGCGTTCTGCTAGATTCTATTTACTTGTATTTAGACACTATGATAATATCAGATGAAGATATTGATTTCAAAACGATTTGGGTTATAGTAAGGTAAAAACTGTCCGTGTTTACGGGTGGACTGGTCTTACTATTATCCTTTTATTTCAAAAAGGATTTCAAAGTTAAACAAGTTGGTTGCTGTATGAATTTATCACTGAAAGTATTTCAGACTGATCCGGGTGAATTTTGTTTTAAATCAAATGTGCTCGGGTCAGACCGAGTATATTATCAGGTTATGTATTGCTTGGAGCTTCAGAAGAGGAGTCGAAGTCGAGGCGTATTCCATATATATACTGGTACTGGTTTATTTCCGCTGTATGTGGTATTGATCTGAATGTATACTCTGATGTTGTGATATACAATTTTTGTATAAAGTATTTCTGATTATTATATTTTGTCCATTCCGCTATGAGATTCTGATCTTCCTATTCTTCTATTCTAATATTTCTTTCTTTCTTTTCTCACCCTCTAACTTCTTTCTATTAGCTTTCTGGGTTTTCGGTACTTGAGTTTGGACACGGGACGTGTTAGTGTCTGGATTCGAGTGTCGAAATTCCCGGGTCGCTACAGTTGGTATCAGAGCAATGGTTTAGGAATAACCTTGTCTCTGTGGGGTAACTCGATAGAGATTGGGGCTAGTAATACCCTAGATCGAGTTGAGTGTATATATATACGAGTGTGCGTATTTGTAATTTGAATATAAATTTATTTTTATATTATTTGACCCAATATACTTTATATGAAGGTAAAATTTATATTTTTCTCAAATTATTATTTAATCCCAACTTGTATGAAGTTGGAAAGATTTCAAATATGAAATGGGAATAAATTTTAACTTGTATGAGTTAAAATGAATCTTTTGAATTGGAATTGAGACAAGCCAACCAGAATTTGACTTGGGTTGGGTAAAATAAAAAGTGAATAAATCCAAACAGAATGAAGGGGAATTTGTTGGATTGTATGTTTTGGATATATTGCATAAATATGGATTTGAGCTAGATTTGGCATGAATAAATTGAAATAAAATTCAAGTTAATGAAATTCACAAATTCAAGTAAATGAATTTGTATTAGAAATATTAAATTAAATAAGACAAGTTAAATAAAAAGGAAAATGGTTTGGTTAAAGTGATTGTTGCTTAATTGTTTGGATTGGATTAAAATGAAACCATTAGCAGTTAATTAAGAAATTGAATGGATTGAAAGGAAAGGAAAGTTTCCAAGGTTATACAAACCTGAAAATGAATGGTTTTGATTTGTATGTACTGGAAGGGTGACAACGTGAATTAACAAGGAGTTCGGGTAGCAAGTTATATATTTAGCATAGGGAAAGGCCCCGGTTCCTCTCGACTGGAAGGAGGTGGTTCCATCTAGGTTCCGGGGTCTGTGAATAGGCGAACAGTGGTAATGGCGTGAGAAAGGAAATCCAGCATAACGACTTTTGGATGGGATTATATGATATAACCCAGTATCAGTTTTTGAATTGGAAGTTGAGTAAAGGGCGGACTGCCAAAAGGCTATGATAATTGGCTTGATCATGGAGATTGAAGAGCAGATTGGGAAATGAAGAGCTGTTGGTTGATTTTCTTTGAAATTGGAATCGAGTTGCCCGACAAAAAGGTAAACCTTATTATTGATTGGGTGTTTGAATTTATACCTGAGATGGGTAGCCGCTTGGCTTTGTTTTCTTTGGATAAATATGAGAGGCCGAGAGTGCCATTTGTGGTTGTTTGAATCGAACATTACAGAGGAGGTACTGGTGAATTTTTCATAAATTTTATAACTTGGTAACATTTTTGATAATATTTTAAATTAATTATTTTGGAGAATAATTGCGGTTGGAGCATTCTTTCTACCTAGCAATTTCGAGGATGAAATTTATTTAAGGGGGGAAGAATGTAACGACCCGGATTTTCCTGCTATTTCGATTCGAATATTTAAATTTATTTTAAATATTATATTTGAATTATTTATGGGATTCAATATCGAAATCGTTAATTAAACGACGACTGAGCGTTTATATTTATATTTTAATTTATAAAACGAACTCAAAACTGCGCGGTAGTTCGTAAAATTGAATTTCAACTTCAATTGATCATACAGAACTCGTTTTAAGTCGAATTTCAATGAAACAAGAAGCATCCGAATCTATGTGATAATATTTTTCTAATGAAAGAGAAAAATCGAGTTTTCATATGGTAGATTTTATTTTACGTCCAAATCAAATTTTGAAATAGTCGTTGTGGAATCTTTTATACGCCATAACGATTTATTTAAATATATTTTAATATTGGCTTCGAATTTGGTCAAGTCCTTTGGGGCGTAGTTATAATTTAATTTTTAGAATTTTACTGTAATTTTTAATTCGCTAAATAAGCAACTTTTTATTTCTAGTATTTCACACCCTATATCAACATTTTGGGGTTTCACAGAATAAGTTGAACTACCGATATTATTATATTTTTGTGATCGTGGCACACTGCTGAACGCGATAGTATATTTATTTCTGTCGATAGCAAGTCATATGAGGACAAAGTTTTATATAATGGGGTACGTTCACACCATCAGAAAAATCAAATAAAAACAAAGGAAAGGAAAGTCAAACCCTATGCTTGAAAGCATGTCCGCTAGCTCGTGAAACACTCTTATCATTCATTAAACGTTGAAAGGGACACCACAAAGCCTTGTTGAAAATGACTAAACGAAACCATGCTGGAAGGACACCATCACGTAAGCAGACCCATCGACTATTTTTACAGAACTAGTATTTGCCTACCCTAGACATGGTCTAAACACCAAAATACAACATTAAATGTGAAAAGAAATTACAGCCAGGCCATGGAAAATATAAGCTACCCTGTTTTCCTTCCATACCCTGTCTCCGTCGCAGTGAGCTTTCACCATCACCGTGTAACGTCAATCAAGAGGAACGATATGAACACTCAACCTTTGCTATGAAAATGAAAACTATAGCCGGCTATATTTTCAACTCAAATGAAGTGATAATTAGGGCAGCCTATTGGCATAGCTCACTCCCCTAATACTTGCGTGCCAAGGACCTCTGTATTATAAATACACATATTTTCCCCCTGCATTGCATTCTTCTCCAGAAAATCAAATCATAGTCCGAACAACTATTATATATAAAAGTATAAAATAAAAATAGACAGTGACTTTCTTGAATTGGCGAGTTCAACATGACGAGAGAAAGGGTGGACAGAAGTTTCAAGCTTGAAGGAGTTCGAAGCGGTGATCGGAGATGAGGGGCGGCTTCAGTTCTGTAGCGGGAGCATGGAAGCTTGTAGCAGGCGTTTGGTGTGTGGAAAGAAGAAGAATGGAAAGGTACATGAATCATGGGTTCCGAGAGCAAACAGTAGAAGAAAAAAAAACTGAAGTAGAAATGCAAGGAGAGGATGTTGAAAGTATGAGTGGGATGGTATTTAAGAAGCAGCAGGCGAAATCCATTCATGCGAGAAGAGGGACACGTGGGATCTCTAAGTGCCCAACTTGTTCGAAGCAACAGGCTTCCGTGTTTCCTTAAATTCTGGGCTTGGTCCCTATGCTTAAAAAAAAGTAAGAAGGATGGACAGAACGAAAAGGGTACCAATGGGGAACTTGCGGCTGTTAACCGTGCTAGCATGAGGACGTGGTGTGTGGGTATGTTTTCATGAAGGGGTCGGGTTTGTTTAATGAGAGCAGGGGGTATGTGAAGTAGCGTGAAGGTGGTAGCATGAAACGCTGGTGAGAAATGAGTATGTGATGAAAAGAATGCAGCGTGTTCTTTCCGAAGACATAGGGGAAGGAGGGTATCGGATCAAGAGCAGTGTGCATGAAAGAAACCGCCTATCCACTGATGCCGTGGATTCTTAAGGTAAAGTAATATAAGTTAAATTATAATTAACTAGTTAAATTAAAGAATTTGGTTTATATAAATAATGTGTTAACTGACAATAGTCGTAAATCATTTGTTCGTGCTGACAGAACCACGCGAAACCAGTCGCGTTGGGATCGCAGGAAAAATACTACGCTGTTGAGCAGTTTCAAACGGGACCGGATGCAGTCAAAATCCTCGTTTAATTTTAAACGACTGTTTAAAATTTAACGAAAACAACGCTGAATCGTCGACCGAAAACAAAGGTGAGTTAATTCTCACACATTTCTGAAATACTAGGATGTGCTAAATTCATATATTTTAATTGGTTGATTGGATGCTTTGGATGCCTATGGTTGCTTTAATGGTTGACGTTAATTATATTATCGTCGTTTAAAATATTTCTATGTACTGATATGAAGTATTATAATGATCTGTGATGCAAGGAAGAACAGGTAGGAGGAATCAAACCGGTTCCTCAAATATTTAATATGCTGTTATTTCATATTTTATGAACTGTTCAAAACCCGATGACTTTAAACCCTGTTGATTGTTGAATGTGGTTGTGTTTTGAATCAACAAATAGTATTGGTTGATAAATAAACAGCAGATGGCCCATAAATACACCTTTTTATAAAGATCGATTCACTGTCAGGTGAATCGATAAAAATAAGGTTATGAAATTTATTTTATAACCGAATACCGATTTTAAAAATATATTATTCTAAAAAGAGGAATAAACCAACCATATAAATACGTTGAATTGTTTAACCAAATTGACCGTGCGCGAAGCACGTGCTTATTAAGTAAGTGTTAAAAACGACTTTATTTAGCTAATTCAAGTGGCCAGATTTGACGTAACAATTAGAATGGGTTTATATTGATAGGAATCAAAGTGAATTAAATTATTTAGATTAATTAATTATTAATTAATTTAAATGACAAGATCAATAACGATTGATCATGTTTAAAGTTGAACAGTTAACGATGTTAATTGGAGTTGTTTAGTTAAATAAATCACTTAAGGATAGTTAATGGTAAAACAAACCATGTTATTTTGATAGCAAGGTTGAAGGATGATTATTATTATTTATATAACGATAATAGTCAAATGGGATTTATTTAAATTAATTAGTTTGGTGATTATATTAAAATGGAATTTGTGGTGACATGGGAAATGAGTGTCGGATTTTATTACAACTGATATCTATCTTAAGATAAGAACATTGTTGATCAAGGTCTGAGAGGTAATTAAAATACCCCAACTTGAACAACTTCAGGATTATCAAAGGATGATATTAGTCGTAATGATAAAAGTGATAGAACAAAGTATTTTGGTCAAATAATAAAGTATCGTTATTAGAAGGATTTGGAAATGTATTTATAATGAGATTATGAAATTAAAGGAAATAAAAGGAGCTTATGGTAGGGAATTATATTCCCATACATAAAGAAATAAAAAGGGAGATTGGTGAAAGTTTAATGAAATTGTCAAAGTATTGAAATGAGATTTAAATGGGTTTATTCTAAAAGGATGAGTGGTGTTTTTGGTGTTCAAATAACGAAGCCAAAGAAGATATCATAATTATTCTTTTACGAATGATAAATTTGAATTGATAAGAAATGTTATGGGAATATTTTGAAATATTAATGAAGGATAAATTAGATGTGATTTTAAGATATTTTCTAAAGTTATAGGTAAAAGGATTTGGGAATATTAACATATTCAAGCTGATATATTGTTTTAATGGCCAAATGATGCTATGGACCTGTTTGTCTTTATGGTTGTTTATTTTGATAGTCAAAGAACCAACTATCAAAATCTGACCCAACGTTATTAGCACGGAAAGACCAGGATCGAATTTATATTCGAAAACCATTCTGACCAATAAATACGAATACGTCAAAGATATTGATCGAGATGGAGCAATTGAAGACCGTAAGTCTCCATGAGCAGAAGAACTATTGTTAAATACATCTGGCTGATCCCCAGAGTTAACGATGATTCTGTTGTGATTGGAATCTGCGGATTGCAAGGACTACTCGCTACTGATCTATAGGGTGATTCCTAGGATGTGGTAGGAGGGTGCCTTCGGTTCATCCTGTTCCTAGATGACAGATGTGGACGATGTGAATGGTGGCCAAATGTTTCAAAAGTCGATTATAGCCTCAAGCCTCATCAACCGGGAAATGTCAAAAATCGGGCAGACAGCATGGCTATGTGGGTCGCACCCATTAGGGTGTATTGTCACCATCTAGAGAATATTCATATTTGTTACTTCTTTTCATTTCTGTATCTCCCGGGGATTTCGGTGGTCGCGACAAAAAGCCGAAAGGGTGACAATATATTCGATACACTCAAGAGAAATGAGTGGTCGGTCATGTATGGGCCGGGTTGCAAGATGTTCTTGTTGAACCCAGTGTATTCGTCTCTAGAGGTACACTATCAGCAGGTGGTCCCATACCTTGTCATAGTTGGAAATACCTTGTCTTTCTTTTCTCACCCTCTAACTTCTTTCTATTAGCTTTCTGGGTTTTCGGTACTTGAGTTTGGACACGAGACGTGTTAGTGTCTGGATTCGAGTGTCGAAATTCCCGGGTCGCTACAATGACAATAAATTTTGTGTATTAATTGTAACTTATTTTCATCTATCACCTATGAATTAAATAGCAATTGGTTCCCCACACTAGTCAATTAATCTATTGCAATCGTTACTTTTAAAATTAGTTAACATTCAATGTATTCCTTTAATTACCATTCTTAATTAATGTTATCTTTTACCTTACAATTTATACAAACATAATTTCCAAATATATATATTACAACACAATGTAAAATACACATTAATTCATATATATATATCCTATGCATTGATTATTTAATTAAATTATACATGCAAATTTATACGCATATTAAATTTCCATTTATTCACCTTTAAATTAAATTCAGAGGTTTATAAACTCTATTCGAATCAATACAAATAAATTTATAAATCAATTATCATTAATTTTTAATTCAATTTTTTATTATATACCAAATTTCAATTATAAATTACACAACCAATTTCGTTAAATATATTATATCAATTCCAACTTTCATCGTCAATCAATTTAGACAAATAACAAATTTATTTGGAATCAAATCAAGTCACAATTTAAATAATAAATTGAATTTCAATACTTAACCATTCAATTAAGTTTTCACTGTAAATTTTTCGAAACTTTAAATCCTTAAAGTTTTTAATTAAAAATTCATTGACTCAATTTAATTCATATAATTTAATATTAAAGTCCACATCTCTATCTTTAATAATATATACCCAAACTTAGTTATCATTACAATCAATGCAAGTTATTTCAATTTACAACATATATAAATTCATTACAATTCATTACATATCAAATGATTTATATTATTCATATTCCATTGATTAAACTTACCAATATAAAATAAATATCAAATTTAATTAATCCATTTTATATTGTTAACTCAATATAAATTTCACATTCCATTTTAAATAGATTATTAAACACTATCATCATCATATATAGCTATTATAGTTCATTGTTCAACAAGTCAATTTCTGTTCATACCATATTAATCTACGACATAAATCATACTAGTATAACCGCATAACGGTGAGAAAACCGATTTTGTAATAGGGATCATAAGTCAACAGTAATTGTAAATTAATGCAATATTTATTTTTGTATACAACTTTTATACCAGTTTGTATCTATTTTGAAAGCGGCTTGCTTGATTTGTGCAGAAATTTCATTCATTTCCAAAAAAGGATTATCCATTACGTTTAACATAATCTTTATTTTTTATTTTTATCAACAACGACAATATATAATTCTTATGATGTAATAAACTAAGAAACAAATCTCTATAAAATCCAAATATATGGTAGTTTTTATCCAATGTCAAATCAATACGTAGAAATATTAAATATCTGCATTAAATGAAGAATTCATTATAATAGGTACATTATACGCTAATGCATAATAAATCACAACAATTAATTCTCTTCTATTGCAAAAGGAAAGAAAAACATGAAATAGGCAATGAATATTTACTATAAATTGTCAACCTAGTAATTAATATCATCTTCTTATAATGATCTGTAAAGCAAAATAAATAGATTTCTACAAAATATATCGTATACAATAAATAAGCACCAATCATTTTCTATAGTCATGATTTTTAAATTAAATTTACTTTGTAATGATAAATTTTCTTTTCATATTAAATTTAAAGCATTTATTTGGCAGGGAAATGAAATTGTAGTGGAAGGGAATGCATTATTGCAGTGATTCCTAGTTAAAGGTAGGATATACATGGTAACTACACAGAATGACATTCTTGTTATACGCAAAATAAGATAATAAATGAGATTGGAATTCGAATAAGTTTACCAGATATGGATAAATGAATGAATGGGATTGATTTTAAATGAATCAATTACTAATTACAAATTAGTAACTTAACATTAAATGCTTTAATAAATGTCCATTAGTTACTGTTGACAAACTTGCATTTATAGCATATAATTAAAGGGGATTCATGGGAACAAATGAATAACTTGTGACTGATTTCGTTTATTAATGTTAAGTCATGATTTCAATAGACATTGTAATTAATGCATAATTCATGATTTCGTTCGAAGGAGGACAAAATGGGTATTGTCTAGGGCTTCAGACAGACACAAGTTCTCGAAGGCTCAGCAGAATTAAGAAAAACTGACTATAAATTGTCAACCTAGTAATTAATATCATCTTCTTATAATGATCTGTAAAGCAAAACAAATAGATTTGTACAAAATATATCGTATACAATAAATAAGCACCAATCATTCGCTATAGTAATGATTTTTAAATTAAATTTACTTTGTAACGATAAATTTTCTTTTCATATTAAATTTAAAGCATTTATTTGGGAGGGAAATGAAATTGTAGTGGAAGGGAAGGCATTATTGCAGTGATTCCTAGTTATAGGTAGGATGTACATGGTAACTACACAGAATGGCTGTAACAACCTGGAAAATCAGAACCAATTTAAAATTTTTATTTTGGCTATTTCGGTGAATTTGGAATAGTTAAAATAATTTATTTTATATAATAATGATTAAAAATTTAGTTTAATCGAGGTTAGAACGAATATATTTATTTTAATTCCAAAAGGAATTGGAATTAGCATGACAGTTTGAAAAGTCAAAGTCAAAATTTGACTGAATATACCAGATACAAAACTTAATGGATTATAGTGAAACCAAAAATATCTAAATTTGTTTATCAATATCTTTCCAACGAATCCAAAAAATCGAGATTTCATAGCGGCAATCAAAGTTATAATCAGTGGAATATTCAGAATAGTCGCTATAGTATAAGCGATCGCCCGTATAATAGGACATTTTTCAAACGACCTCTGTTTCCGATGAAACCACTTTTGTTAGAACCGGAATGTCGAATTATTGTTAAGTTTAATTTTCCGGAATTTTTTGAATTAATATGCGAGCACCGTCGAGAAATCAGGTGACTCCGATTTCGTTCAGACCCAGAACGAACTTGTAAATGGATACGTGTCTGACGTTGAAGTTCATTCCATGTAAACTAAATAGATTTCTATCTAATGTATATCTGTTTGGTGGAGGAGAATTTATTTTCTTGCTTAACACTCTCAGATGGTATATATGGATAGTGGTTGGTCGCATGGCGTGAACTGTCAATGTGGCACGTCAAGATGCAAATGATCAAGGCTTTTATTGAAAAGCAGGCATTGTGGTTGATGATCAAAGCATAGCCTGTTTAGGCGTAGCTTTGTGTATAGCGTGACTTCGCGAGCCTCACACCCCAGTATGAGTCAAAAAAGGGATATGGACCGTAGGAAGTGCACACATTTCTTTCTAGCTAGAGTAGTGTCAACGACCTACCGGCCCTGACATTTTTACTTATGTGGATGATGGATTATGAGATACCTCGGTTTTATAGGTTGTTAGTGGCCATATTGAGGTCCAAAGGGACCGGGAAACGTGTGTTCGGGAATTGCCAATCCACTAACGTTAGGTGTGGACCGGCCCTACCGCTCCAAGGGTTCACTGTGGGGAATCCTGAGGCATTTGCTGGAGTGTCTCGAATCGGAGAGGATGATCCCTAGCCTCGATTCATGATGGAAACCAAATCTCCAATACGACATTATGGTTTTGATTGTAAACCTATATACGGCGACATAGTAGGATGGGGTACTATGCCGTCTAGGATTGATACATTTACTTTGAAGTATTTTATTACTGATTAGACACTAATAATAATATTAAAATATTATTTTATACGTATTAAGTCATGTTTGATCATTATAAGGTAAAACTCTATCCTCTGGTTTGCGTTGCATTGTGTGATGGGATTTGAGTCTTATAATGATTTCATTTTCCAAAAAAGACATTGCATTATTTTGAATAAAATTTATTTACTTATGCACTGGCAATCAAATGGAGTAAACCCGTTCCGCGTTAGCGGCGTGGTCCTATGATTTGCAACATTGTTAGATAGCGTAGAAAGATTTCTCATACCAGTCCCATGACTGACTCGAAGTTTGTTTCACTTTGCAAACTCGGTTGCCCTCTTTTCCACACGGGCAGCCAAGTGACAGGTTTTAGGTGGACGCATTCTGGATTGAAGACTGCTTTGAGAGGAAGACGAAGACCTTCTCTTTTTATCTTTTTTTCTGCTTTGAGACTTGTATTCATCTTTGGGTTTTGATGTACGTTATGGAGTTTGAGACTTATTTCCTTTTCATTCAGACTTTCTATTTTGCTAAGTGTATCCTGTAACTGTGTACTCTGATGTTCAGTTGCTATGATGCTGATGACATTTTATTTCCGCTACAATGTTTATGTGTTGTAATATTATTCTAAGATCTGTTATTGTTGTAAATATGTTGTATTCCAAATGATTATCCTTGCTTTCGTTCCACAGAAGTTTAGGGTTATTACAGTTGGTATCAGAGCTAAAGGTTAACCTTAGCCTCGGGAATATGACATGTTTAGAACAATTCGCCTAGATAGAATCAGCAGTATTCTAAGGCGAGTAGCTCATTAGAGATAGGATTAGTAATATCCTAAAATGAGCACAACAGAATAGAACATATTAATCAGTCATTACATTATACTCTTTCCATTTGTTCCTACCTTATCTTTCCTTTAAAAATTATCATTTTGTTGGTCTGACTCTTTCCTTGATGGTACAGACTGATTTAAAATGGACACTCGATCAAGAACAGCCCGAGGTGGAACCCGAGGTGGACCCAGAGGTGGAATCCGAGGTGGAGCCAGAGGTGGAGCCAGAGTGCCAGCTAGGGATGAGACACCCATTACTTAGGAACAACCTACTTATGAGGTTGTATCACCACCACCTCCACCCCCACAGACATTTGACTTAGAGAGGATGTGCAAGAAGTTCAGAAATTTGGGTGGAGTATCTTTTACCGGACAGGAGTCTGCGAGTGAGGCACAAAGATGGTTGAATGACAGCGAGAATATCTTTGAAGGTTTGGAGCTAGAAGATCAACGCAAGCGATTTATGGGAACCTGGCTATTGAAGGGCCAAGCTCAGCATTGGTGGAATACGGTCAAGATTGGCAATGATGTTGCCAACATGTCTTGGGCCAGATTTAAAGAGCTCTTCGACAAAAAGTATATTCCTACACAGGAAAAGGAGAGGCTCCATGACCAATTCGCCAATTTACAGCAGGGAAGTATGACTATCTCAGAATACGTGAGGAAGTTCGAGGAACTTTCCCGCTACGTCCCAGAGGTTATTCAGGATCCCGTTCAGAAAAACAAAAGATTCATAAAGGGCCTTTCTAAGATGTACCTGGACAGAGTCACGGCTCATATCAAACTCCCATTCAACGAAGTAATCGAGATGGCCTGTCGCTACAAGGAGAATGACCAGGCTGCACAGCAAGAGCGGGCGAAAAATCAGAACAACAACAAGAAGGAGTAAACCGATAAGAAGCCTGAGGCAGGTAACTCTTCGGCAGCTAAGCTACAAGGAAAGAAGAGGGACAGGACCAAGGTGACATGCTATAATTGCGGCAAGGTGGGACACTATGAATCCGAGTGCAGAGCTCCAAAGAGGCCCAAGAGGAATAAATCTGGACTTAGCCAGAATCTTAGCCAGAGTTCTCAGAATCGTGGCCAGAGTTCTCAGGACAAGAGGGAATGCTACAACTATCATCAGAAAGGACACATCAAGCCCAATTGCCCACTGCTAAAGAGTTCTCAAGTAGCACATGTCTACGAGGGTACAACTACACCAGCTTCTGTCGAAGGAGCAGGTAAACCCGATGTCTTAGGAGGTACTCTTAATATTAAGAACATTCCTACTACTGCATTATTTGACACGGGTGCAACACGAAGCTTCATCTCTAATGATGAAATTAAAAAGTTAAAACTGAAACCAAGAAAACTTAAAGAGTTGATTAGGGCCTATAGTCCAATAGGAGGATCTCTTATTCTCGATCAGTATTGTAGAGTACCTATTTCTTATTCTCTCTACCAGTTTCCCTTTGACTTGATCGTTATGAGTTTTTCCGGTTATGATGTTATTCTTGGGATAGACGGGCTAACAAAATATGAGGCCGAAGTCAAGTGTGCTGAAAGAATAGTCAAAATTAAAACTAAATTGGGAGAGACTATTTCTATACCATGCCACGGCTCAGCAACAGACATAAAAGAATTTTGGTCTTCTCTAGAAGTCACCCCTACTTCTATTGAGGATATTACCATCGTTAAAGATTACGCTGATGTGTTCAACGAGGTTGATCGCTTACCTCCACGTAGAGAAATCAACTTCAGAATTGACCTAGTTCCAAATGCAAGACCCGTCGTGCATCCTATTCGAAGAATGTTGCCAAAAGAAAAAGAGGAGCTGAGCAATCAAACTAAGCAGCTTTTGTGGAAAGGTCTGATCAGGCCTAGCTTTCAGAATGGATGCAGCAGTGGTTTTTGTCCCGAAGTCAGACGGTACCCTCCGACTGTGTGTGGACTACTGCGACCTCAATAAGTAAACACTGAAAAACAAATATCCACTGCCTCGTATTGATGATTTATTGGACCGCTTACATGGAGCATGAGTATTCTCTAGGATGGATCTAGCCACCGGTTTCCATCAACTGCGCATCGCAGAAGAGTGTGTTCCTTTGACTGCTTTCAGAGGTCCATATACATTCTATGAATGGCTAGTAATTCCCTTCGGACTATGTAATGCTCTAGCATACTTTGTTGATTTGATGAATAGAGTATTCTGAGATGTTTTAAATAAATTCTTGCTGGTGTTCATCGATGACATCCTCATTTTTTATAAAACCACCGCTGAGCACGAACAACATCTGAAAGAAGTCTTGGAGATTCTGCGAAGAAATGTGTTGAAAGATAAATTCTCCAAATGAATATTTTGGCAAGAAGAGGTGAAATTCCTTGGCCAAGTTGTGTCAAAGGAAGGCATTTCAGTAGATCCAGGAAAGATCTCAGCCATCCAAGATTGGAAGCAGCCTAGAACTCCCACCGAAATTAGAAGTTTCTTAGGACTGGCTGGATATTATTGAAAATTCATCAAGGATTTTTCGAGGCTATCTTGTCCATTAAAGAAGCTAACCAAGAAGCACATAAAGTTTGTCTGGACACCTGAATGTGAGGTAGCCTTCCAAGAGCTAAAAAGGAAGCTGATCACTACTCCAATGTTGACCATTATCGATGGCAATCAGGATTTGAAAGTCTGGACAGATGCTTTTAAAGAAGGTTACGCTTTTTATATAAACAAACATGTTAGGAAAGACATTTTTAAATCCCATTTTAACATGTTATCATTTTATTTGTTTAAGGTATGGGTGCCATGCTAATGCAAAGAGACAAAGTAGTTGCATATGCTAGCCAACAATTAAAACCACATGAGAAAAATTATGCCACTCATGATCTTGAACTAATGTCCATTGTATTTGCTCTCAAGATATGGAGGCACTATCTCTTGGGAGAGAAGTTCAAACTATATACGGATCACCAATCCTTGAAGCATCTTTTTAACCAAAGGGTTTTGAATTTGTGGTAGCAACGGTGGGTTGAATTTCTTGCAGCCTATGACCTGGATATCCTATATACTCTAGGGAAAGTTAATGTTGTCGCAGATGCGCTCAGCAAGAAAAATACGGCCAGCACTAATCTTATCCTCGCCAATCTCATTATTATGCCCTCCTTGATTGATAAAATTTCTTCTCTTCAGAAGAGTGATAAGTTTATTCAGATGCTCCGTGAGCGAGTTCGAAAAGGAGAGGACCCAAGCTTCCAAATAGACAGCAAGGGAACCCTTAGACTACAAGGGCGAATTTGTGTGCCAGAAAGTCCCGAGCTAAAAAGAGAGGCTATGGAGAATGTCATAAATCTAAACTTAGCATCCATCCGGGAGTAAGCAAGATGTACCGTGATCTTAAGCGCACCTTTTGGTGGAAGGCGATAAAAAGAGATATTTTTATATATGTTGTCAGATGTCCCACTTGTCAGCAAGTGAAAAGCGATCAGTAGAAGCTAGCAGGTTTGTTGCAACCACTAGGATTCCAGGTTGGAAGTGGGATGAAATTTCTATGGACTTTATTGATGGCTTGCCCCGAACCAGAAAAGGGAATGATAGTATATGGGTGATAGTAGACCGCCTTACAAAGACTGCCCATTTCATCCCTGTCAAATCAAATCTGACAGCTCAAAGTCTGGCGCAGCTTTATGTCAAAGAGATTGTCAGACTGCATGGAGTTCCAGTAACATTGTCAGTGACCGTGATCCATTATCTGCTAGCAAGTTCTGGGAAGCTTTCCAAGAAGAGCTTGGGACCAAGTTTAATCTGAGCACTGTCTATCACCCTCAGACAGATGGCCAGACTGAGAGGGTGAACCGCATATTGGAAGACTTGTTGCGAGCGTGCATTCTTGACTTTGGCGGTTCATCGGAGGACCACTTTCACTTGGTTGAGTTCTCTTATAATAATAGTTACTAAGCCAGCTTAAAGATGTCGCCATTTGAAGCTTTATATAGCAGGCCATGCAGATCTCCAGCATGTTGGGTGGAACCAGGAAATCGATTGGTCTTGGGTCCCGACATGATTCGCGAAGCAGCAAAGAAAGTTGATTTTTATTAAGAAGCGCCTACTAACTGTTCAGAGCCGACAGAAAAGCTATGCAGACTCACGGAGAAGAGATCTAGAATTCTCAGTTAGCGATCATGTATACTTGAGGGTTTCCCCATTGAGAGGTGTCATTCGTTTTGGGAAGACTGGGAAGTTAGCACCGAGATTCATTGGTCCATTCCCTATTCTCGAAAGGATTGGAACTCTCGCTTATAGAGTGCAGTTGCCAGACTGGTTGCCAGGGGTCCACGATGTATTTCATGTGTCCCTACTCCGAAAGCATGTTCATGATCCAGACTTAGTTATGGAGGAAGCATCACAACAAGATTTGGAGATTACGCCTAGCTTAGCAGTAAGGAGGGAGCCAGTAAAAATTGTTGGCAAGGAGACCCGAATTCTGAGGAACAAGAGGATCCATCTGGTTAAAGTGCAATGGAGCGGGGATCCTAGAGACTGTACATGGGAGACTAAGGATAGCATCAAATAGGCTTATCCCAAGTGCAGAGTGGACATCTCCGATTAACTCTTGTGTTAAGGTACATTTACAACAATTTATATTTTACATCTTGTTTCCTACTTTTATTCCTTTTTGGGGACAAAAAGATTTTAAGTGGGGGAGATTGTAACAACCCGGAAAATCAGAACTAATTTAAATTTTTTATTTTGGCTATTTCGGTGAATTTGGAATAGTTAAAATAAATTGTTTTATATAATAACGAATAAAAATTTAGTTTAATCGAGGTTAGAATGAATATATTTATTTTAATTCCAAAAGGAATTGGAATTAGCATGGCAGTTTGAAAAGTCAAAGTCAAACTTTGACTGAATATACCGGATTCAAAACTTAACAGATCTTGATGAAACCAAAAATATCTAAATCCAATGAATTCGAAAAATCGATATTTCATAGCGGCAATCAAAAGTTACGGTCAGTTGAATATTTAGAATAGTCGTTATAGTATAAGCGATAGCCCGTATATAAAGCCATTTTTCAAAGGACCTCCGTTTCCGACGAAATCACTTTTGCTGGAACCGAAATGTCGAATTATTGCTAAGTTCAATTTTCTAGAATTTTTCGAATTAATATGCGAGCACAGATGAGAAATCAAGTGACTCCGGTTTTGTTCAGACCCAGAACGGACTTGTAAATGGATGCATGTCTGACGTTGGTGTTCATTCCATGTAAACTAAATCGATTTCTGTCTAATGCATATCCATTTGGTGGCGGAGAATTTATTCTCTTTCTTAACACCTTCAGAGGGTATATATGGATAGTGGTTGGTCGCATGGCGTGAATTGTCAATGTGGCACATCAAGATGCAAATGATCAAGGCTTTTGTTGAAAAACAGGCCTTGTGGTTGATGTTCAAAGCATAGCCTGTTTAGGCATAGCTTTGTGTATAGCGTGACTTCGCGAGCCTCACACCCCAGAATGAGTCAAAAATGGGATATGGACCATAGGGAGTGCACACGTTTCTTTCTAGCTAGAGTAGTCTCAGCGACCTACCAGCCCTGACATTTTTACTTATGTGGATGATGGATTATGAGGTACCTCGGTTTTATAGGTTGTTAGTGGCCATATTGAGGTCTAAAGGGACCTGGAAACGTGTGTTTAGGAATTGCCAATCCACTAACGTTAGGTGTGGCCGGTCCTACCGCTCCAAGGGTTCACTGCGGGGAATCCTGAGGCATTTGCTAGAGTGTCTCGAATCGGAGAGGACGATCCCTAGCCTTGATTCATGATGGAAACCAAATCTCCAATACGACATTACGGTTTTGATTGTAAACCTATATACGGCGACATAGTAGGATGGAGTACTATGCCGTCTAGGATTGATACATTTACTTTGAAGTATTTTATTACTGATTAGACACTAATAATAATATTAAAATATTATTTATATGTATCAAGTCATGTTTGATCATTATAAGGTAAAACTCTATCCTCTGGTTTGCGTTGCATTGTGTGATGGGACTTGAGTCTTATAATGATTTAATTTTTCAAAAAAGACATTGCGTTATTTTGAATAAAATTTATTTACTTATGCACTGGCAATCAAATGGAGTAAACCCGTTCCGCGTTAGTGGCATGGTCCTGTGATTTACCACATTGCTAGATAGTGTAGAAAGATTTCTCATACCAGTCCCATGACTGACTCGAAGTTTGTTTCACTTTGCAAACTTGGGTGCCCTCTTTTCCACACGGGCAGCCAAGTGATAGGTTTTAGGTGGACGCATTCTGGATTAAAGACTGCTTTGAGAGGAAGACGAAGACCTTCTCTTTTTTCTTTTTTTTCTGCTTTGAGACTTGTATTCATCTTTGGGTTTTGATGTACGTTATGGAGTATGAGACTTATTTCCTTTTCATTCAGACTTTCTATTTTGCTAAGTATATCGTGTAACTGCGTACTCTGATGTTCAGTTGCTATGATGTTGATGACATTTTATTTCCACTCAATGTTTATGTGTTGTATTATTATTCTGAGATCGGTTATTGTTGTAAGTATGTTGTATTCCGAGGGATTATCCTTGCTTTCGTTCCACGGAATTTTGGGGTTATCACAATGGCAATCTTGTTATACGCAAAATAAGGTAATAAATGAGATTGGAATTCGAATAAGTTTACTAGATATGGATAAATGGATGAACGGGACTGATTTTAAATGAATCAATTACTAATTACAAATTGGTAACTTAATATTAAATGCTTTAATAAATGTGCATTAGTTACTGCTGACAAACATGCATTGTAGCATATAATTAAAGGGGATTTATGGGAACAAATGAATAACTTATGACTGATTTCGTTTATTAATGTTAAGTCATGATGTCAATAGACATTGTAATTAATGCATAAGTTATGATTTCGTTCGAAGGAGGACAAAATGGGTATTGTCTAGGGCTTCAGACGGACACAAGTTCTCGAAGGCTCGGTAGAATTAAGAAAAACAGACAAAGTCGGTTTGAAAATTTAATATTTAAAACAACTTTGTTCAAAAACACATTAAATTTAATATTCAAATTCTCCCAAAATCTCGGGATGTTACACTCTCCCTCACTTAAAACTTTTCGTCCTCGAAAAGGCGTAGTAAGAAAGTTGTCAATTTATATATTTAATCATATAATATCTAATTCAACTAAGAAACTATTATCTACACAAAATTTAACTATAGGTTTGAAAACTCAAATTTTCACAAAATTTCTAAGTCATAAATTCACGAATTTTTTTGGTAGAGTCTCCTTTTTACGGTTAGGTCTGGAAAACAATAATATATAATAATTCCAAATATACATCTCATCTCAATGATGAGGCATCCCAAAATGGGGAAAACAATATAAAATGCCAAAATACGATATATAAATTCGATATACGTACCTTTCATTTGCTTTTATTAGCGATTTTTTTTTCCAGCAAGAAAAAGCAATTTTTATGCGCAAGTGGCTCCAATGCAAGCAAGTTTTCTTCAGTATCTATAAGCACCCAACAACGTATAAAAGAAATAATATATATATATATATATATATATATGTTTACAATAAACACAAATGAATTTAGCAATTGCAACTAAAACATAAATAAAATATCTAATCAATTATATACATTCAACCAAGCAATCTAACAAAAAATTTCAATGTCACTTTTTATTAGCATGATTTCATTGTTTATTTCACTTTTAAACAATTCATAATTTCATTTGTTATGTTTCATTATCAAATTCATTTCCAATGTCAACGCTTGGTTTATTTTATTTATTACTCTATATCATTGTTTAAGTTATGAGTTGTTGCCATTTTAAATAAACAACCAAATTTTCTCCAATTCATATTTAGTTGACTTTCATTGAATTATGTTTCATATTTAGTTCAATATCCTTCAACAATTCTATTGACTAAATTTAGAGTTCGTTTAAACTTAATTATCGTCCAATTTATTTACAACTTAATTTTAAATCGCGAATTTCCCTAGAGCTGTTTCTCTGAAATTTTGATTTACACATATCTTCAAATTTACAAGTTGAAATTTAATATTTTCTCTTTTATTAGGAAACTATAATCCAATAGAACTGAAAGATTCTTGTTTAAAAGAATTCCGACTTATTTTGGATTCTATACATTCATTTAAACTTCAATTCAGAAAATTACGAACTGCCGCTACGCGACGAGCTCGTTCTTAATTAATTTAATTAATTCGTTCAACCATCGTTAAGTTTATAATTATAAGCCTATTCACTTATATTTTCACCAAACCAAACATTAACGTCAATACATTTAGTGTAATACAAAGTAATTTGCTTAATCGATTTTTCATTGATTCGTTTAATTCATGTTACTTAGCATAACATAACTAAGTATATATCGTTTATTACATCACTTAAATTTTATTTATATATATAAACAATCAATTTTTTTACATTCATTAACCATTCTAATACTTGTGCATTATTTAATTGCTTATTCTTATAACGTTCAACTTCTTAGTTAATGGGTAAGTTATTTATGTTACAGAACAGAATTGATTTTTAAACAAGTTTTAGTGGTTACAGTTCGTTTCAATTTATTATCCAATTCTTAAGAATTTTATATTAATTATAACTCTCTTAAAATTTAGAAGTTTTAATTCATTACTTATTCAAGATTTCAAGAATTAAATTTCGGACTCTTTTTTTTCAATTTTTTTTATATAATATATCATTTACATAAAACCAAACTATAAAAGGGATTTAAATAAAGTTTAATTTCGTAAAACAAAATACAATATATTAAATGTCTCCCTACTTAGACTCTTGAAAATAAACATTGATGATGCGTGCACTCATCATCGAAATCATTTTCAAAGAAAAGAGGGTATACACTTATTATTATTTTTTCCAATAATTCATTTAAAAACAATTTCTATATGAAACACTTTTAAAATATAAATATATTATTTCAACCATTTGCAAATCACCCGAAATCAAATTCTCAAATTCATATTTTACTTCTTATTTCATTATTAATAAATTTTGAATATTTGATTTTTCATAAACCAATCAACAACCAATGGTTTTGATTATTAATTAATCGAGTGATAAATGATGAAAATTTAATATTATCATCACAATTCATATATTTTCAAATAAGTATATATATACATATACATAAAAATATAATTTAAGACAATATTATGTCAATGAGTCCTATTCGAGTGTTCAGAAATCCCTATCGATACATTGGCGTCCCAAGTACTGACCAGAATTCATAAATACTCAACAGAACAAATCAACACAATACAAAATCATTTTATATCAAAATTACAAGTACGATTTCTCATATACTCTCAAACTCGTTCTAGGGTATTACCACCCTATATCTAATGAGTTAATCCCAAATAGAGCCAAGGTATTCGCTAAACCAAAGCTCTGATACCAAATGTAACAACCGTGATCTTTAACCGTTCAAATCGACAATGATCCTTAATTTTGACATAAGCAGATCAAAAATACGGATAGTTATTGGGATTAAAATAAGAAAAAGAAGAAAGAATAAAACAAATACAGAATCTTGCAGCAGAAGGACAAAATATAATAAATAAATAACAGTTCATGAAGCTGTTAAAACATACATTTTATTATATTTTGCAACGATTATCAGAGTAAATTGACATACAACATACCAATGCATTTGCACCGGAATAATAATAATACGTCTGTTGAGCTCTATCTTCATCTTCATAATGGTATCTTCAAAGCAAGTTAAACTTCGTTAATTGCAACTCGGTCTGACCCGAGCGTATTGCAAAAAAAAAACACAACAAACACTCGGATCAGAACAAAATCATTCTCGTATTAGTTAAATCAAATTTCATGTAATAATATAAGTGCAATAACTGAAGAGATGTTACGGGAATTTTCATCTCTTAAGAATCCGTCAAACTAATACTAGCACTATTATAATAATGTCTATGGTTTCTCTAACATTTTCAATTAAAATTAATGTCATATTTCAACTTCAATTCAACCAACTCAATTTTCAATAATTCCATCAATTAAACTTCCAATTTACATTCATTTCTATTGGATCAAATTAATTCAAATAGTTACATTCCAAATCACATTCTCATTTTCAATGATTTCAATTTTAACAAATATCAAGTTCACAATTCATATATAATTCAAATCAATGTTGATTCATAATAAATTTCAAAGGTGGTTGAAACCATTCAATTTCAATAAATTCGATTTTTACATTATATTTCACTTTATTTAGCTTTAGTTACAATACTTTATTTCCCTTTTTTATTTATATTTCAAAATTCAAGGTTCAAGTTCAAAGGAAATAAATTATAGAACATCGCTTACATTGTCTTTAAAACAATATTTCAAAATTCATGGTTAGAACAAATTTTATTTAACCAACTGGTGCCAGTATATAATTTTCTATCCTATGGCCAAGTGATACTTAAATTTTAATTTTAGTATTCTGGGAAAGGATATATATCATTTCAATCCAAATCAGGGTCATGGGTAACTATCATTTCAACCTACATTCATAATTCGTTTTAATGATTAATCCTAGGTTTATTCGAGGCCTGTAACATCTAGGGTAATGATTGGGATTAATCAGCACAAATAATAGTCATATATGCATAACAGGTAGATTCACACAATTAAATCAATAGGTAAAACATATCAAATTCACGCCATTCATCACATCAATACATACAAACAGTCCAATATCATATAAATTTTCATATTTTCAGATGTCAGAATTTAAACAGAAATTAAATATCGAATTTTTAACTTAACTGTAAAATTATATTTAACAGTCAAATTTAACTGCACTATCGATACAAATAAATATAAACATGCAATTTAAACTATCAAACATCAATCCATACAATCGTATCATGACATGATATTAATTTAACTAATATTAGAATACTTTAGTTATGCGTGAGTGAGTTTAATCACTCACTTGTGGTTCTGAACGAGATTGAAATCCGAATTTAGCCCAAAAATCAATGTTCTCAGAATCATTTCAAATCAGTGCCATCACGAAGAGCTCGTCGATACAATCCCAATGCAATTTCTTTCGTCCAAAACCGTCCTCGCAGCAAAAAGTTATGAACGTTTAAACATTGGAATTTAAATTATATAAAATAAACTAAACAAATTTCTCACCACTAAAATAACTGCCACGTCATCACCCCTTTATCTCCCTCTTCTTCTTCTTATACACTTCACGCTATAGCAAAAAAACACGCATGTTTTTCATGTCCAAACTCATTCTAGACGAAGAACTCACCAAATCAAGCATAAGGATTCACGCCTTGATTTTTGATTGAATTTCTTTTCAATCACCTTTGAATTTTTTTTAAAGCCCTCTTTTTTATGACAAGAAGAAGTAGCGGCTCTTCCATTGTACAAGAGAAAGAAAGATGGATTTTTTAAAGAGATTGGTTAGGTTAAAGTTTATAATTATTTATAGGTAAAGAATTTCAATGGTTTAGTTAATGAATAAAACATTCCATCTTTTTGAATTCATCACTAATTAACGTAAATAAATTAGTTCTAACAGTCAAATTAGGACTGATATTAATTACAGAAATAAATTTCATATACTATAGATCTAGAATTCAACTTTCCACAATTTAAATTGAGCAATTATTATTTTTTTCATGCGCAAGAAACATTAATGTCATAGCCATCTTTCATTTTATATATATCATGAAACGCTCAGCAAAATTAAGGGAAGAAAATAATAATAATAATAATAATATGACAATAAATTTCTTTTAATACGTACATACATGCATGCATATATTTCTATTCACCTGTTGCCTTTCTATCTTCACTTGTTACCTTTATATCCATTTGTTTGGTTTCATACGTGTATACAAAGTATGCTACATACATGCATGGAAATATGACAATAAATTTTGTGTATTAATTGTAACTTATCTCCAAATTATCACCTATGAATTAAATAGCAATTGGTTTCCCACACTAATCAATTAATCAATTGCAATCGTTACTTTTAAAATTAGTTAACATTCAATGTATTCCTTTAATTACCATTCTTAATTAATGTTATCATTTACCTTACAATTTATACAAACATAATTTCCAAATATATATATTACAACACAATGTAAGATACACATCAATTCATATATATATCCTATGCATTGATTATTTAATTAAATTACACATGCAAATTTATACGCGTTTTAAATTTCCGTTTATTCACCTTTAAATTAAATTCAGAGGTTTATAAATTCTATTCAAATCAATACAAATAAATTTATAAATCAATTATCATTAATTGTTAATTCAATTTTTCATTATATACTAAATTCCAATTTTATTATAATTATAAATTACACAACCAATTTCATTAAATATATTATATCAATTCCAACTTTCACCGTCAATCAATTTAGACAAATCATAAATTTATTTGGAATCAAAACAAGTCACAATTTACATAATAGATTGAATTTCAATACTTAACCGTTCATTAAGTTTTCACTGTAAATTTTTCAAAACTTTAAATCCTTAATGTTTTTAATTACAAATTCATTGACTCAATTTAATTCATATAATTTAATATTAAAGTCCACATCTCTATCTTTAATAACATATACCCAAACTTAGTTATCATTACAATCAATGCAAGTTATTTCAATTTACAACAAATACAAATTCATTTAAATTCATTACATAATCAACTGATTTATATTATTCATATTCCATTGATTAAAATTACCAATATAAAATAAATCTCAAATTTAGTTAATCCATTTTATATTGTTAACTCAATATAAATTTCACATTCCATTTTAAATAGATTATCAAACACTATCATCATCATACATAGCTATTACAATTCATTGTTCAACAAGTCAATTTCTGTTCATACCTTATTAATATACGACATAAATCATAATATTTAATATTTAAAACAACTTTGTTCAAAAACACATTAAATTTAATATTTAAATTGTCGCAAAATCTCGGGATGTTACATGGGGGGTCTGAGGTGGTGGAGGAAGGGCGCGGGTGATCGAAGGGTAGCGCAGTTGGCCAGCGACGGCGGTGGTAGGGTCTGGGGTTGCTAGGGTTAACTGAAATCGCGGTTTAGAAGGAGAAGAGAGAGAGAAGAGGAGGGGTGGCGGCTGGAGAGGGAGGCGCGACGCCGGGGGGCATGACGGTGGGCTGAGCATCGGCGGCGGCGGTCTGGGAAGGGAGGGCGACGGGGCTTCTTCGATCATTTTTTTTCTTTTCTAATCGTGTTTTTGAACGAGGGGTGAGGGGGAGAGAATAAAGAAGTTGACCAAGGTATATTAATATATATATATATATATATATTTAATTTTAATTTTAAATTCAAAAAGGTTACCTTTTTAATCCGGACTCCAAATCGAGCCAACGACTGTCATCCCTAGCTAATTACCCCCATTCCAGACACAATGGGATATGTCCAGTAAGCCAATTCAGCTGTTACGATTAGTTTTCATTAAAATCAAAATATAAATGAATATAACGTTCAAAATTGATTTTAACGTATATTTTAATTTACCGGGGCCACTTACTTACTCCAAAAATTCCAGAAAAATAAATCTGGCTATGTTTTGATGATGCGGTCCTAACAAAACTAATTTCGTCGAATTTGATACAGTTTGAAAAACGGTCTTTTTCCAGTCGATTAAATTCAAACTGAAATTATCAAACACGTTTTAATTCACTGCGCTCACATATTAATTCCAAAAATTATAAAAATTGGAATCTAGCAATAATTTGACATTCCGGATCCAACAAAAGTGGTTTCGTCGAAAACAGAGGTTGTCTGCAAAATGCTTATTTTTAAGGGCTATTTATATATTAAAAATAATATAAATTCCACAGCGACTATTTTGAATTTTAAACTGGACACAACTTTCAATCTATATAGTGAAATCTCAATTTCTTACATTCATTAGAAAGATATAATTAAACAGATTCAAATATTTCTTGTTTCGTCCAATTCTAATTTAAAATGAATTATATACATTCAATTGAAATTAGAAATCGAATTTTCAAACTGCTGCACCATTTCAAGCTCGTTATATAATTAAAATAAATTTATTCATTCTAACTTCGTTTAAAATAAATTTTTAATCATTGCTATTTATAATAAATCATTTTAAATATTCAAAATCCATAAAAATAGCTAAATTAAAAAATTTAAATTGGTTCTGAAAATCCGGGTTGTTACAAATATAATATATATTTCGTCGATTTCCATTTAAAACGTATTTTATAAATCGTTTATAAATTCGTTTTAAAACGATTCTAACTTCATTTTCAATTTTAAATATAAATTGAATATTCCATATCATCATGATATTAAAATGATAATATTTTCAAAATATTAGATTTTGCAATCATTTCTTTTTCGATATTCATTATAAAAATGAATAAAATCGATATAAATATCGTTTGCATCAAAATGACACATATCTAATCAATATGGCTTCATATATTCTAATAATTTCGTGTCCATCGAAAATCGGACATCAAATTCACATTTTAATCCTTTAATAAATATTATTTTAAAATATTCATTATTTTAAAATATTTCCCCATTTTAAATTATTCGTTCTTTCTGAATTGGAATCAGATATAATCAATTACCATATAATGTTAGTTATACGGATTTCATACAACACATGTACATAACAATAATGATACACAATCAACCATCACCCAGAGTGCAATTTTCAACTGTATAAGGGTTAAAAATAAATAATTAACGTTCATCGCAGCCTGTCGACCCATCGATTGACATACAACTAAATATTGGGATTAGTGTATGTCCAATATCATCTCAATACCCATGTGGGGTTTTCAAACAACAAATGCTGATTATTATTTGTGCAGTTGGGCAATGTGTAAAATTTATCGTCCCAATCAATATCAGTTAAATGGGTGCACATAAAAAAATCATTTGATTTGTAAATAAATATTTATTTTCATTTCAGGAGAATTTAATGTCGTTCACATATATGTTAAAAATTATATTTTTAATGATAAAATATTTTATTCAACACATGAATATTTTATATAGTTCATTCGTTCAATAAAAATGATATTTTTATTGTTCAAACAATTTATTCAATACATGAATATTTTAATTTTCATACATTCAACAAAAATGATATTTTTATTGTTCAGACATTTTATTTGACACATAAATATTTTAATTTTCATTTCACATCACAACACAATACAGTCCAAACAAACAATCATGGTTTGTACAATAAATGGCGTCGGGGGCTACTAAGCCCCGACTGCAACCTATCATATATTTGATTGTAAAATAAATTGAGTGAGAAAGGGTTCTCACATTGATTAGATAGAAATCGTTAAATAACGATTATCCTAGTTAAATTAAATGTCACGTTTAATTTAACCAAAATTCTGAACTGCTTCCATTTGTGTTCTGGTCTGCTCTATGTTGTAGTGTTTGTTGCTATGGTATTTGATTATAAAATAAATTGAGTGAGAAAGAGTTCTCACATTGATCAGAGTGAGAAAGGGTTCTCACACTGATCGGATAGAAATCGTTAAATAACGATTATCCTAGTTAAATTAAACATCACGTTTAATTTAACCAAAATTACGAACTGCTTCCATTAGTGTTCTAGTCTGCCCCATGTTGTAGTGTTTGTTGCTACGGTCACAACTGACCCAAGTTGCTGAAATCTGTGTTCGTTTGTACAAATTACAAGCATTCAAAGTTTTAAATAAATTAATCAGTCATAATAATTATAAACCTTAATAACGTTTAATCATCTTCCTCCCTCTCTCGTTATTTTCTGCTTCGTTGAACCCATATGTCGCTACTTAGGTTTAGGAATTTCCATCGCCATACTTACCCTGCCGCCGATCTGAAGACTCCACGACGTCGGCCTTGCCACCACCTCACAACGCCGCTGACGCCTCGACACTCGCACCCCCAGTTGCTTCTCAATTTGCGTGCGAAGCGCATCACTTTGGGGGCAAAAATTGGAGAGGATACCGCGTGATACCCAACCAAACTAGTATAGATTTAAAGATCTCAGAGAATAAAACGATTTTCGTTTTATAATTGGGAGATAATTCGATTTGGATCGAAAGTTTTTGGGGTTTGAAATTCGGAGTGGTTTCCATCGTTTATCATGGAATCGCGGCTCCGAAAAGGGGATAATGAAATTAGGGTTATAATATATATATATATATATATATATATAATTTTAATATTATTTAATTCAAAAAATATGTATTTTTGCATACGAACTCCAATTCAAACCCAACGACTATCACCCCTAGCTAAATACCCCCATTCCGAACACAATGGGATATGTTTTAAAAGCCAATTCGACTGTTATGATTAGTTTTTATCAAAATTTAAAATATAAATCTCTATATTGAAATTTAAACGTATATTTTAATTTACCGGGGCCACACACTGACACCAAAAATTCTAGAAAAATAATTCTAGCTATATTTTGATGACACAGTCATAAAACAACAAATTTCGTCGAATTTGGAGACCATTTGAAAAATGGCCATTTTCTAGTCGATCCAATTCAACTGAAATTGATAAAATACGTTCCCATTTGCCACGCTCTCATATTAATTCCAACAATTATGAAAATTGGAATCTAGAAATAATTTGACATTCTGAATCCAACAAAAGTGGTTTCATTGAAAACGGAGGTCGTTTGCAAAATGGCTATTTTTAAGGGCTATATATTATTTAAAATATATACAAATTCCATAGCGACTATTCTGAATTTTAAACTGGACGTAACTTTCAAATTGTATTATGAAATCTGGATTTTTTACATTCGTTAGAAAGATATAATTAAAAAGATTCAAATATTTTTGGTTTTACTGAAATCATATTTATTTTGAATCCTGTACATTCATTTGAAAGTTAAAATCGAATTTTCAAACTATCACACCATTTCAGGCTCGTTTTATAATTAAAATAAATTCATTCGTTCTAACTTCGATTTAAATAAATTTTTAGTCGTTATTATTTAAAATAAATCATTTTAAATATTCAAAATCCATTAAAATGGCTAAAATAAAATTTTTAAATTGGTTTTGAAAATCCGGGTTGTTACAGTTCTAAATGTAATCCCCCTCTTCCCGCATTTACGACAAATAAGGACATATCTTTAGCTGTATATATATATATATATATATATATATATTGGTTTGGTCTACTTGGGGATAAGACAGTGGTGAAGGTGCATGGTCTACCAAGAAACAGAGGAACAGAGAAGAGTCATCAAGTGCATGGGGTGCCAAACAATTTGACTCGTCTCCAAGAACTGATGCCAATGCATGGTCAAGTAAGAAGCATACATCTTAAAATGCGCCTGTAGCGGGTTGTAGTAATAAATTCAAAGATCTATGGAATGACAGAAATAATAACGGTAGAGTGAGAAGCAGTGTAAAAGTCCCCCTAAGTAAGCATGTAGGCTGCTATTTGGAGGTGAAATTCAGAGGTATCTTCCTAAAATCTCGGTTGGACCATTTCTAGAAAAATAGAGGCCGACTGCTCAAGTTTAATTGAATTTGGCCTGTTTTCTACTCGATATGTTTGGAATAGGTATCCAATGATATTTTCTCGGCTCGAGGCAAAACTTGGTAGGAAGCATCTTCTGATGGTCTTAAGCTTGCTGTGAAAATTTGGCAGCATTTGGAGTTGTAGATTGCACGATATGATCAAGTATAGTTGGGATTTTACACTACCTTGAGCTTGATACATTTGGAAAAAAGCACCGAGTGAGATTTGCTCGACTCAAGGTGAAACTTGGTGGGAAGCATCTTCTGATGATCTCACTACAAGAGAATACCCTATTGCAACTAGCTATTTGCAACAGACGACACATGACAGTTGCAGTAAATGATATTTAGCAACAGACCTATTATATCAGCTGCAATATATGAGATTTAACAACATGCCTTTTCTTTCTGTTGCAAAATCATATTTTTAGCAACTGTTGTTGCAAAAAACATACTTTTAGCAAATATGCTTCCATAACAATTGCAACAAATATATAATTTGTAACTGCGCATCCAAGCCAGCTGTGAATAGATATCTTCAGCAACTGTTTTCGCCACTTGCAATAACTGTATTTTTTTACAACTGGTAAAACCAATTGCGAAAAATATACTATTAAAAATAATTATCAGCATTTAATAATCATACTTTATTAATTAATTTTAAATAGTTATTATTTAATAATTAACTTTTAGTAATTATATAATAATTAAGATTAATATTTAGTAATCATTAATTAATAATAAAATTTAAGTACTATAAAGTGATATTTATAACTGATAATTAATTAATAATAATTAACAAATAATAAAATTTAGTAATTAGTTTTTTAAAATTAATAATTATTTATCAATAATATTGATAATTACTAATATTAATAATTAGTAGTTAATATTAAATATTTAATAATATCAAATAATTTGAATTAAATACAACTAATCTTTAATATCAAATAACTAAGGATTAATACTGAATATCAAAAAAATTAATATTTATTAATTAGTTTTCAATAATTAATATTTAATAAAATCTGACGAAAATTCTTAGTCGATGCAACGGTACTAATGCTTATTAATAAATAATTGTAATAACAACTATTTAGATATGAACTTGTACGTTTATACATGCTAACACGCCTAAACTATTGTTTTCATGTAGGTGTAGATGTTTCCTTTTGTAGCTCTTATAATAAGTTTTTTTTGGCCCCAAAACTATTTTTTTAGCTCCAAATTTGATTTATCGGCACCATCCCAAATTTAGATTATATGATTTTCATAGCGAGTCCGCTTCTCAATTCCAAAAGCCAAAAAAGTTCGGTCACCTCGAACCATTTCTCTCATCTTTTTCAACACGATTTTGGCTCGTAACCGTAATTTTCTAATTACCCGAATCAAAAATCGTAATGGTTGCAACAATAACGTATAGATTTCTTCCTTCCACCGCCTCTATCGTTTTCCTCCCTATCCATTTTCCTCTTATATTCGGTACTCATTTCTGTATCTTCCACATTCCCACTGTCTCTTTTTGAGTTTCTTAGTTTTTGCCAGAGTTGTGAGTTTCTCCATTTCACATCGTCCTGCTTCGGTTCCCTGTTCAGCTGCCTAATTTCTCCTCCGTCCTGAAGTCACTAGCTAGATCTCTCTTGTATTTAGCCACCAGAATTTCTTAAACCTATTGGTGAGTTTTATCTTGGATGTGGAAGTAGAAATTTGTTCCCCTTCGATCCGAACTCTAGTAGGCCTGTTTTTTTATAGATCTCAAATTTCAAAGCCCACACAAGCAATAAACACACGTAGCTTTAATTCAATTCAACAAATGGTTTTTTTCTTTAATCGACATCTACCAAAACAAATCAGCTAGCTAGAAATTCCCATGATAAAAATTCCAGAACCAAAATTGGAAATTCCAAATTAGCAGCCTATTCGATTATTGAGGTTTAGGTCGTTGCAAAGGAAGGGTGATGATTTGGGTTGAGGGTGGTTCGGTTTCATTAAGTTTCGAGTTTGGCGTATCGATTTTTACTACTGAAAGAAATGAATTTTTTTAGCAATTTAGTAAAGGTCAGTGAACTTCCAGTTGTGTAAGTCGATGAAGTAGCAGAAGTGTTGTGGACTTTTGGTAGTATGGCGGTGAAGGTAGATTTTGTTTTTTTGAGTTCGTCGGGTGTTGAATTACTTGATCTCTAAGTTTTGAAGTGAGGAAGTGTAGAGAGTTGTAAGTCAAAAGATTGGGAGCTAAAGATAGAGAAGTTGAGGATTTGTCTATTTGGGGATAAGACAGTGGTGAAGGTGCATGGTCTACCAAGAAACAGAGGAACAAAGAAGAGTCATCAAGTGCATGGGGTGCCAAACAATTTGACTCATCTCCAAGAACTGATGCCAATGCATGGTCAAGTAAGAAGCAGACATCTGAAAATGCGCCCGTAGGGGGTTGTAGTAATAAATTCAAAGATCTATGAAATGATAGAAATAATAATGGTAGAGTGAGAAGCAGTGTAAAAGTCCCCCTAAGTAAGCATGTAGGCTGCTATTTGGAGGTGAAACTCAGAGGTATCTTCCTAAAATCTCGGTTGGACCTTTTCTAGAAAAATAGAGGTCGGCTGCTCAAGTTTAATTGAATTTAGCCTGCTTTCTACTCGATATGTTTGGAATAGGTATAAAGTGATATTTTCTCAATTCGAGGCAAAACTTGGTAGGAAGCATCTTCTGATGGTCTTAAGCTTGCTGTGAAAATTTGGCAGCATTTGGAGTTGTAGATTGCACGATATGATCAAGTATAGTTGGGATTTTACACTGCCTTGAGCTCAATACATTTGGAAAAATGTATCGAGTGAGATTTGCTCGACTCAAGGTGAAACTTGGTGGGAAGCATCTTCTGATGATCTCAATACAAGAAAATACCCTATTGCAACTAGCTATTTGCAACAGGCGACACATGACAGTTGCAGTAAATGATATTTAGCAACAGACCTATTATATCAGCTGCAATAGATGGGATTTAACAACATGCCTTTTCTTTCTGTTGCAAAAATCATATTTTTAGCAACTATTGTTGCAAAAAACATACTTTTAGCAAATATGCTTCCATAACAATTGCAATAAATATATAATTTATAACTGCGCATCCAAGCCAGTTTTGAATAGATATCTTCAGCAACTGTTTTCGCCACTTGCAATAACTGTATTTTTTTACAACTGCTAAAGCCAATTGCGAAAAATATACTATTAAAAATAAGTATCAGCATTTAATAATCAGCCTTTATTAATTAATTTTAAATAGTTACTATTAATTAATTAACTTTCAGTAATTATATAATAATTAAGATTAATATTTAGTAATCATTAATTAATAATAAAATTTAAGTATTATAAACTGATATTTATAACTGATAATTAAATAATAATAATCAACAAATAATAAAATTTAGTTATTAGTTTTTTAAAATTAATAATTATTTATCAATAATATTGATAATTACTAATATTAATAATTAGTAGTTAATATTAAATATTTAATAATATCAAATAATTTGAATTAAATAAAACTAATCTTTAATATCAAATACTAAGGATTAATACTTAATATTAAGAGTCAATATCAAAAAATTAATATATATTAATTAGTTTTCAATAATTAATATTTAATAAAATCTAATGAAAATTCTTAGTCAATGCAACGGTACTATTATTAATAAATAATTGTAATAACAACTATTTAGATATGAACTTGTACGTTTATACATGCTAACGCGCCTAAACTATTGTTTTCATGTACGTGTAGATGTTTCCTTTTGTAGCTCTTATAATAAGTTTTTTTAGGCCCCAAATCTATTTTTTTGGCTCCAAATTTGACATTTTGGCACCATCCCAAATTTCGATTATATGATTTTCATAGCGAGACCGCTTCTCAATTTCAAAAGCCAAAAAAGTTCGATCACCACGAACCATTTCTCTCATCTTCTTCAACACGATTTTGGCTCGTAACCGTAATTTTCTAATTACCCGAATCAAAAATTGTAATGGTTGCAACAATGACGTACAGATTTCTTCCTTCCGTCGCCTCTATCATTTTCCTCCCTATCCATTTTCCTCTTATATTCAGTACTCATTTCTGTATCTTCCACATTCCCATTGTCTCCTTCTGAGTCTCTTAGTTTTTGCCAGAGTTGTGAGTTTCTCCATTTCACATCATCCTGCTTCGGTTCCCTGTTCAACTGCCTAATTTCTCCTCCGTCCTGAAGTCACTAGCTAGATCTCTCTTGTATTTAGCCACCAGAATTTCTTAAACCTATTGGTGAGTTTTAGCTTGGATGTGGAAGTAGAAATTCCCCTTCGACCCGAACTCTGGTAGGCCTGTTTTTTTATAGATCTCAAATTTCAAAGCCCACACAAGAAATAAACACACGTAGCTTTAATTCAATTCAACAAATGTTTTTTTCTTCAATCGACATCTACCAAAACAAATCAGCTAGCTAGAAATTCCCGTGATAAAAATTCCAGAACCAAAATTGGAAATTCAAAATCAGTAGCCTATTCGATTATTGAGGTTTAGGTCGTTGCAATCTATAATAGGTTGAAGATTGTCTTAGGTGCAGATTTCTAAAGGTGGACTGCTGGAGGCAATTTGTGTTGGGAAGTTGCAAAGGAAGGGTGATGATTTGGGTTGAGGGTGGTTCGGTTTCATTAAGTTTCGAGTTTGGCATATGGATTTTTACTACCGAAAGAAATGGATTTTTAGCAATTTAGTAAAGGTCAGTGAACTGCCAGTTGTGTAAGTCGATGAAGTAGCAGAAGCGTTCTGGAGTTTTGGTAGTATGGCGATGAAGATAGATTTTGTTTTTCTGAGTTGGTCGGGTGTTGAATTACTTGATCTCTAAGTTTTGAAGTGAGGAAGTGTAGAGAGTTGTAAGTCAAAAGATTGGGAGCTAAAGATAGAGAAGCTGAGGATTTTGGATTGATTGAGACTGCAAAGAGCAACAAATGGAAGTGTCCAAAGTGTAAGTTTTATGTGGAAAAAACTGAAGTTTGCATTCATATTATATGCAGGTTTGTTTTTTAAATTTTGTTGTTTGTTCCCAATGTATAGTTGCTGGTGTGTCATTCTGAGAATGCTTCTATGTATAGGTGCAGATATGAGTTTTGCTACCATTATGGAATGAAACAGAGTGATATTCATGCATGTTGTGACAAAGAGATTTGATGAAATATTTAAAAACAAGTTAAGTTGAATATAACATGTTTATAATTTGCAGTGGAGTTGATGCATAGAATTTATCTGGTTATGAAATTTTTTTTGAGGTGAAAACTATGAATACTTAGTAATCTAACAGGTAAGTTACATATGTAAGTTACATGTCCAACAGGTTTTCATTTATAGATGAAGGTTACATATGTAAACATACTTCAAACAGGTTACATATGTAATTTATAGCTGAATAAAACATACTCCTAACAGGTTTTCATGTCTAAAAACTGACTAGGAATCACCTTCATCCGATTTGAAATGTGATGCTTCCAACGTTGCTTCATAACAGACTCTGGTTTCAAAAGTCTGGTTACCCATCAAAGGAAGTTATACATGAAAACATTGACAGAGATAAAGTGGTAATAAAGAATGTAAATGATACTTCTAGTTCTGAGGATCTCAATGAAGTAGACAGATATTTTGAAGGATATAGCCAACAATTTACTGTTAATATTGCTACGCACATAGTGGAGATACCAAGATCGTCGACTAACACAAAAATTTCATCCATGGTTCAATGTTGTAGGGTTCAGTTGCTTGGCTGTTGCAGCTGCAATTGCTGCTGTTAGACTTATTTTTGTTGATTCAAGAACATATCATACAAATAGTTCATTCATATGTCCCTCCCAATTATCAGAAGAATTTTTTCTGTTATCATTGAACTTGGATGGGATCACTTATTTTGTCTCTTTTTCTCTGTGAAATTTGAGAGGGTAACGATAATTCGTATGGCTCATGGCTCATAAACCTGTTGTACGGACTTCTCTGGGCATCCTCTATTTGTAAATAAAGCCATTTGGTTTAATATGAGTTCAGGATATCTCGTGGAGTTAATTTTCTCTCCTATTTTGTGTGAAATGTATGTTCGTATCGTATCGTACATGTGAAGACCAAATATTCATGTTTCTGCTATCAAATATAAGTGAGATGATGCTTATGAGCAACTTAGTGTTGCTATCAGTCAGAAGTTACCTTGCCCCTTCTTTATATTTTATTCTTTTATCTTCATGCAAGGTAGAGAAATTTATGGTCTGGAATCATATTTAAATCAGTTTATCTCACCTGCCAAATTTATGTCATGTTTAAACTTATTTCAATGTTAGAAAGATGAACATGCTCTTTCTTTTATATGTGCATTATGAAAACTGAGTTTGCTGGATTGCAAATACAGTGCAAACCGCAAACTGAGTCACTCATTGTGCTTCCAATGCAAACTGACTTTGCACTCAACTTTCAGTTTGTGAATTCAGTACAAAATAAACACTTAAATTCAATGTATATTAAGTTAATTTAATATTGAAGTGGTCTCAAAGTTAATTTACTAAATTTAATTCAATAACTGCAGAAAAATAAGCATTTGTAAATGATAGGTAGTTGGTTTGTTTTCAGTATAATTTATTATTTTGTTATTAAGATGCATATGTTGATGCAAATAAAAGTTAGTTTATTAAGTTCATGTATTTCATAGTTTTGATGATTAATTTCTCGTATACAGGATTAATAATATTCTTTAACATTTATGGTGAATATTATGAAGACTAAGGAGACAAAGACTTTATTTCGCTATAGTATTATGTGCATTTTTACCTTTATGGTTTTGTATTGAACTGTATTTTGGAATCGTCACTAGAGTATGTGTTTAGATTTTGCGTATGGATTACATGTTTTAATATGCTAGAATTTTGAATGTAACTTTAACTTACCTATTGAAATGTCTATTTTAATTTAATGAATCTGATTTTATCTTGTTTGTGTCTATTGGAAATGTATGTTTACTTATTTCTTGGTAATATATGCTTTCATTATTACATTATTAAATGCAAATGATGGTGAATTGTAATTGACAAATGGGTTTTTTGAAATTTGCAATGGGCATTTAGTGTTGCAAATAATCAAATTGCAACTGTCCTAAACAGTTGTAGTTGAGTCATTTGCAACTGTCAGAAAAATTGTAGTATCTCATTTTTTTTCAATGTGTATTCCCGCTTTGCAACTGGCATTTGTTGTTGCAAAAGGTTATGTTGCAACAATAAATTCTAGTTGCAAAAAATCTACTGTAACTTCTTAATGTAACAGGCAGAAACTGTTGTGAAAAGACATGGAGCTATTTCAACTCCGGCTATATAGACATGCATGGACCTGTTGCGATAGGTCTACTGCAACAAATATTGCCTGTTGCGAAAAGGGTTTTCTGTTGTAGTGTCTAAAGCTTGCTATAAATATTTGGCAACATTTGGTGTTGTAGATTGCAATATATGATTCAGTATAGCTGGGACTTTACACTGCCCTTAGCTCGATACATTTGGAAAAAGTTTTGACTAAGATTTGCTTGACTCGAGGCAAAACGTGGTGAAAAGCATCTTCTAATGATCTTAAGCTTGCTGTGAAAACTTGGCAGCATTTAGAGTTGTATATTGAAAGATATAATTGAGTATAGTTGCGATTTTACCCTATCCTGAGCTAGGCAGTCACTCCCAACGTATCAACACACTGCCCTGAGTTAGACGGCCACTCCCAATGCATCCACACAATGCCCGCGTTGGACAGTCACTCCCAGCGTATTAATACACCGCCCTAGAGGTGATGAGGTTCGTGGAGAAGATGTATTGATACGTGATGCCTAGAGGAGATGAGGTTCCTTAAGAAGATTTTGTATCGACATGTGCTGCCTGGAGGAGATGAAGATGAAGTAGGTAACCTTAGGCAGTCAATGGAGATGGGTGACTCTGTCGATATAGTCCAAATTTACACTTTGGAGTTTTGACTTAGGATTTGTTGTGTGGGTTCCACATGATAAAATAATGATGTATTATAGGTTTCAAGTGAATTTGCCTTGTAACTTTTGAGATATTGATCGATACTTTTTGGATTCAACTAGTTTCAAATATCCATCCCGTCGATACTTTGAACCTTTCTTTGTCCATATCTTGCGCATACGAAGTCCGATTGTCCTAAAACTTGGGATCCAGCTTCACATACCCAAACTCATCATGTCATGGTGATTTTAATCCAACCCGAGTTCGGGCAAAATCTGACTGTATGTTAGTCGTGACCATTTTTTTGGTAGTTTCTTTGATATCGCGACCTTGTCAAAAGGTGGGATAACACGTACCGAGAGACAAATTTGGCCAGAAGGTACTTTCCATCTAATAATGATGATTGCAAGAAAAATGTAGCGACTCGAGACCCCTGGCCGGTCTAGACGGTACAAGAAGGCATATTACTTTGAAAACACAACGCATCAAAAGGTAGAACGTGAGAATTTTTCATTGCTGTTACAACAATTTACACCAAAGTACAAGAATATCATAGTGCGAAAAAATACAAAGCGGAAATACAATTATCAAAGAATAAATAAATTACAAAGCAGAAGGAATGTAAAATATAAATACAATGTGCAGTGGTAAAACATTAGCTAGCACAACTGAAGGCAATACACGGATACAAAGCTTTCCAGAGTATAGCTCTAGCCGTAATCAAGGATCCTGTGAAAAGAAAAGATCTACGAAACCAAAACTACTAGCTGCCCGTGTGGAAAATATAGGCATCTAGATTTTAGGTGGAAATAATAAACTCCGAATTAGTCATGGGACTAATATAAGAGCTAAAAACAGTTATTAAAACTTGACTTTAAAATAGGGTAAATCACAGGACCATACCATATGCCACGAAACAAGTTTACTCCCATGGATACTTTGAAATAAAACAAATAATAACCAATGCTGTGCTTTTTGAAAAATGAAGCAATTATAAGACTCATGTCCTATCACACAATGCAACACAAACCATAGGACAGAGTCTTACCTTATAATGGCCAAACATGCTTGATATGAGAAATAGTAACATTTGTCATTATTATTTGTGTCTATGTAATTAAAACCATTTCAAAATAAATGTATCAATCCTAGATGGCATAATACCCCATCCTATTTTGTCGCCATATACTCATATAGGTTTACAACTAAAACAATAAAGTTTCGTATTGGAAACTGGATTTCATCATGAACCAAGGCAAGGAATCTTCCTTTCCGAATCGAGACACTCTAGCATGTGCCTTAGGACTCACACGCATGTGCACCTGGAGCGGCAAGGCCGGTCCACTCTTACGTTTGTGGATTGGTAATTCCTGAACAATGTGTTTCCCCATCCTATGAGACCTAAAATATGGTCAGTATATCGACCGCTATGGCCTTGTGCGGCCGTATCTGAGGTACCTCTCTTCCAACATCCACATAAGTAAAATGTTCGTGCTCCGTACCATGACATCACTCCTAGCTAAAAGGAAACACATGTCCTCCCGGTTGTCTTTCATCCCGTTTTTGGTTCATACTGGGGTGTGAATCACGTGAATTAACACTATACACAAAGCTACGCTATATCAGTCATGCTTTGATCATCATCCACAAAGCTCTGCTTTTCAACAAAAGATTTGATCCATCCATCTCAGCATGCCACATCGTTAGTTAATATCGTACAACTGGTGTCCACCAATATATAACCCCTGAGATCGTACATCTCAGAAAAGGGTGTCAAGCAAAGAGAATAAATTCTCCACCACCAAACAGATATATATTTAGTAGAGATCAATTAATATAGCACAAACTATGATGTCAGACACGTAATCCATTTACAAGTTCGTTTTATGTCTGAACGAAACTGGAGGCACCTTATTCCTCGTCCCATATGTCCAATACAGAAGAGAGGCCCTCGCATATATGGACAATCAACAAGTACGTCAAATCAACTATCACCATAACCCCTTCAAGGCAGCAACTCAAATCCGGGGCATCAGTAGTAATCCATTCGAATTACTTGTGCATCTCATAATCAAGTGATATATATACATATATTTATATAAACACATCATACGCCTCATTCCAATCCATAATATTCTTTTATTCAAATATTCTTTAAAATAGGAATTATTCCCATAAATCTTATCAAAGATAATCTCATTTAAACTTATCGTCTAATTCATTCCTTGGAAATCATTTCAAAGGATTATATAATATCTTTTCACAATTTAAACAAGATTATGGTTTATAAAACTAGTCAGGATTATCGAGCCTTACCAAAGTAGTCATTAATTTTATTAACCCAAGCCCAACCTATTCATCCCATAGTGCAAAACTAGTAGTACTCCATATCTAACACCCGTTATGTTATCGGTAAATTTAGTTACCATTTCACATTCAAATATAATTACAGATTCAACTATTGGATGGAGTAAAACTAGTGGTACTCCATCTCGAATACTTCTCGTGTTTGGAAAATTTAATAGCAATCTAACTTTCAATCTAATCGAAGATTCTTTAAAACTCCAACTTAATTTTAATCTCAAAAATCATTACTTAATGATCATTCAATTTTATAAATTGAATTCGGCCTTTAACTGGGTTAAAGAACAATTGCCATTTAAAATACTGTTCACAATAAACCCAAAATTACTTCCATTAACAGGAATCTTCAAGGAAATCTAAATCATTTATAATCGATATAAATTTCCCTGTCAGACTAATATTGTAAGTGGAATAGCGACAAAGAATTTTAAATTCCATAAACAGTAAAGGCCTTCCTTTATAGAAGCTCATTTCGATTATTATTAGACCGAAATACATTCAGTTCCCCATTTAATTAAGTAAATAGGAAAACATCACTAAATTTTAATTAAAAATTTATTTTGTTCACAGATGGGTTCAAGAATAGTATTATTGAAGATATCATTCATGTGATAACCGCCCATAACCCCTACACTAAACAAAAGGAATAATGCGCTGAAAAGTGTGCCAGGCGGCTATGGACGATCATCAGAGTAGGTAAACAACATCGGAACCTATCGTAGAACTCACAGCGCAAGGATAAAATATAATAGAACATATACAACAGGTAATAGTAATGAAGCATCATATAGGAAACTTTTAAAACTTTCTCAACATCCTGAAAGGTTATCCAACTGGTATTAAAGTTCGTACACAAGGCCTTACTACAACCCTCATAGAGCACTCAAACAGCAGAAACAAAAATACTAGATAGTAATAAAAATGGTACGCTAGCCTCCTACTCGCCTTCGCACAACAGCATCGTCCTCACTAATCACCTGTAACCTGCTACTTAGTATGCCCATCCACAACCGGATGAACAACCCAAGGTAATAAGTGGAGACATAAACCTTGAGTCAGACAACAGTCTTAGTGAGCGATAAAAAAGCTAACAAACTTCAATAATAAAGTATATGAGAATGGATAGATAAACATTCTAATCTACCCACAACACCGGAGAAGAACTCAACCCTATCTTCCCCACACCGGATAGTGATAGCCTTTACAATAAACAAGTCAACCATTCGTCCATGGAAACCAGAACATCCATTCAATCATGGTAAGCATTCATAACATCCAGATTATATATATATATAATATATATCATGTGGACCATCCTAATCAGATTCAACATCCCTCAAGCATAAGGCCAAAGGCCTAAACCAATATCAGATAAGAACCCAAGGAACATCTCCTTCGATGTTGGACAATCTATATGAGATAGTACAAACAGAACAACCAATCATCCATGACTGACTCTGGCTATCACTGCCAATCCTACTTTGAAACCATTGTTAATCGTATGATGGCCAACCTTGCCATATGTCAAAGGCTAATGGTAACCCTGATTCTAGCATAAACGCCATACGCCTTTCAGCGATACGTATGTATGTCCAACCTTGACAACTAGGCCTTTCAACGATACCCAGGGTACTCGACCTACAACCGGTCTTTATGGTGCCCCCATCATACCTCTGCTTTGAACCTGCTAGAACTTACGACAACGATAATCTCTCAGCCTTCTCATCTCTAATCATCCAACATGACGACTTTTCATAGCCCAAGCAACCTTCTTGAGCAACAATTATCCACCAACTCACGACCTTTGATGTAATAACCCAGAATTTTGGAACCAATTTAAAATTTTTATTTTTGCAATTTAAATGGATTTTTAATATTTAAAATAATTTATTTTAAATAATAACGACTACAAATTTATTTAAATCAAAGTTAAAATGAATAAATTTATTTTAATTATATAATGAGCCTGACATGGCACGGCAGTTTTAAAATTCGATTTCAAATTTCAAATGAATGTACAAGATTCAAAATAAATTGGATTTCAGTGAAACAAGAAATATTTGAGTCTGTTTAAAAATATCTTTCTAAGAATGTGAAAAATCCGGATTTTATAGCGGAAATAAATAGTTATGGACAATTAAATATTCAGAATAGTCGCTATGGAATTTCTATATATATTTTAATATAATATATAGCCATTTTACAAACGACCTCCGTTGATGAGACCATTTTTGTTGGATCCGGTATGTCAAATTATTGCTAGATTCCAATTTTCGTAATTTTTGGAATTAATATTTGAGCGTAGTAAATTTAAATGTGTTTTGTAACTTAATTTTGAATTGGATCGAGCAGAAAAAGGCCATTTTTCAAACAGTCTCCAAATTCGATGAAATTAATTTTTTTGGGACCGTATCGTCAAAACATAGCTATAATTTTTCTGTAATTTTTGGAGTCAGTATGTGGCCCTGGTAAATTAAAATGTACATTTAAATTAAATATATATTGATTTATATTTTAATTTCGATAAAAACTAATCAAAATAGTCGAATTGGGTTACGGAACATATTCCATTGTGTCTGGAACAAGGGTATTTAGCTGGGGCGACAGTCGTTGGTATTCGTTTGGAGTTCAGGCGCTAAACTAGTATTATTGGAATTAAATTAAATTAAATAAATAAAATAACTATATAATACTATAAATACACCATAGAATACACCGTATAATACGTATTTCTTCCTAAACCCTAAACACAGCCGCCGTTAACACTAAATTAATGGTCATCGTCTTCCCAATTTCAATCCTTAACCAACCCCATTCCAAATAGAATTACTCCAGTTATAAAACAAACATTAGAGAGCAGTCTTTCCTCTTCAATATCATACGGATATGATTGGATTCAAGTTTTTCTGGTGATCGAATTTTGGAGTCCAATGCGGTGACTTTAAGCACAGATTTGGTGGTGGGGACCCCACAGAGCTGGGCGGTTTCAAGGGCGGAGGTGGCTTGTTTGATGGCGGTCAGGGTGGCGAGGTCCGATTGTGGCCAAGGTGTCTGGATTGGTGGTTCTTGGAGGGAGAGAGAGGCGAGCGGCTTCGGATGTTCAGAACGATAAAGAAGAAGATGAAGGAGAAACGACAACACACAGGTTAAATGTAATTTATTCTTAATTAATTTTGTTTAGCAATTGATTTAAATAGTAAAGTTTTTAAATAGAAAATAGTAAAGTTTTAAACAGAAAATAGAAAAGTTATAAATAGACAATAACATAGTTTTAACTAGTAATAACATAGTTACAAATAAAAATGCACAATGTTTTTGTAAATAAAAATACACAATGTTTTTGTAAATAAAAATACACATTGTTCTTGTAATTAAAAATAACATTGTTTAGAAAATTAATAAACACTGTTTTAAAAATATAAAAAAACATTGTTTTGAAAATATAAATAGATTTAAAAAAAAATAGATTTGTTTTAAAAAAAAAAGCATTGTTTTAAAATGTAAATTTTCAATATAATAACATTGCTATAAAAAGGTAATTTCTATAAAGAAATAGCTTAAAATAAAAATATGGTTTTTGTATAACTTTAAAATAAAAATAAGGTTTACTTATATATATATATATATAGCTTTAAAATAAAAATGTGATTTTCATATTGAGACAAAATTGTTTTTCTAAATATAAAAATAGAATTGTTTTTCTAAATATAAAACATACATTGTTTAGAAAATAAAATTACATTGTTTTGTAAATAAAATATGCATTGTTTTTAATCATATAATTAGCACTGTTTTAATCATATAGTTAGCACTGTTTTAATCATAAAATTTGCATTGTTTTTAATCACAAAATTAGCATTGTTTTTAAAATAGAATTTTTACATAAAATAACATTGTGATAAAAATGGGATTTTTTTATTACAAGGTAGTTTTAAATTAAAAATATGATTATATATATAACGTTATAAAAATATGATTTCCGTTATAAAAATATGATTTTTAATGTATATACCGCGTGAAACAGACTGCGATGGAACTGAATGGAAGTAGAACCGAATCCGAATCGTCCACTAAAGAATGACGGAGTGGAAACCAAAGGTGAGAACTCCTCACTAAAATTTCAGCACAGTTATTTATGTATTTTTATAACTGAAAAATATATAAAATTGCCAATGTAGATTTATATCAGTTTTAATCATTATAAACTGTATACAGTGCTTGTTAGATCACTTCCCTCGTCCACAAACCAAGGACGATTTAAATTGACTGTATCGTGTGTTGTTTGTGTTGTTGAAATGTTTAACACATTAAAAATGTTAATATTAATGTGATAGTGAAATTAAATTCTAAATATTCATTTATAATTTAAATAGTGAAAATTGGTTAAATTTATTAACCGATGATTTATTTAAATAAACTATTGTTGTTTGAAAACCCCACACGGGTATTGGGATGGTATTTGACATACATTAGTCCCAATATTTAGTTGTATGTCAATCAATGGATTGACAGGTTGTGATGAGCGTTATTTATTTACTTTAATGCTCACACAGTTGTAAATTTCACTTTGGATGTGGGCGGACTGTTCAATGATTATTTATCATTATTGTTGAATACATGCGGTGAGTGAAATTCATATAACTAAAATTATATGGTAATTGATTGAGTCGCATTCCGATTCAGAAATAAATAATGTTTTATAAATAATGTTGAATAAAATATCATTTTAGAATAAAATACCATTTTAGAATAAAAGATCACTTTAGAATAAAATAATATTTTAAAAATAAAAGAACATTTTTAATGTAAAAGAACATATTTTAATGTAAATGAATATTTTAATGTAAAAGGGACATTTTAGTGTAAAAGAATATTTTAATGAAAAGAATATTTTAATAAAAAAAATATTTTGATGAAATTTTTTTTATTGAAAAGAACATTTTAGTGTAAAGAATAATTTAAAATAAAGAATCTTTTAAAATAAAGAAGATTTTAAAATAAATTGTTTTAACAATAAAAATCACATTTTTATTGTATGTATAAAGAATAAAACAAGCATATGTTAAAATACATTTTTGTTAGATAAAAATATTATTTTTAACATGTTAATGATGTGAATAAAATATCCATGTATTGAATAGAATTTTTGAACAATAAAAATTACATTTTTTATTGTATATATATGAATCTATAAAAAATGTACATGTAATGAAATATATATATTTGTTCATTAATATATTCTTTTTAATGTGAATATGAAGCGTATAAAATGCACATATAATGAAATATATTTTTGTTTATTAAAAATATTTTTTTTACATGTAACGAAATAAATGGTTTTGGAATCGCCGAACGAATTATATATATATTAAAATAATGTTCAATGAAGAATAAGATTATGAGTTTGAATGAACGCAAAAATATAAAAATATGAAGCCGAGTTAAGTAGCCAACGCCATTTTCAACCCGAACGGGTTTATCGATCGATTTTATTCATTTTATAATGAATGTTGAAAAGAAGTGATTTCAAAATATAATATTTTGAAAACATTATCATTTTAACATGATAAAGATATAGAATATTCAATTTTTATTTAAAACTGAAAATGAAGTTGGAATCGTTTTGAAATGAAATTATAAATATTTTATAAATACGATTATATGGAAATTGATGATATATATATATAATATATTATATATATTTAAATGGCCTGAATAGAACGCGCCGCGCAGCGGCCGTTCGCGAATTTCGACTATTAACTTCAAATTGGCGTAACGGGAGATCCAATCGTCGTATTCTCCTAAAACTGGAACTGTAACCACCCGGATTTCGAGCGACTTTGGTTATCGACATAAACACGATGTCGATAACCAAAAGATCGAAAAATCCTGGTAATTAGTGAAAGAAATTAGAGGGTGAGGAAAGATAAGATAGAAAATTAGAATAGAAGAAGAAGAACACAACATCAGAGTAACACGAATCTCACAGCGGAACGAATAACATATAATATATGTAACATAACTTTGAAATATACATCTGTATTTGAATATACATCATTATCAAAGTACAACACTTACAACACAGCGGAAATAACTATAGCTATATGATCCTGAAGCCTCCTGCTCCAGCTCTTCAACTATATCTGTAAAATCCCGACTACTTGACTGCCCATACAAATTTAGGCACCCAAGAGTTTAGGGAAACAACAAAGTAAACTCCGGGTCAGTCATGGGACTGGTATGAGTAAAACAGTTTAAAAACAATTCGAACAAGTACGATATCTCATAAGACCACGCCGCATAATGGAACGGGTTTTTCCCTTATGAGAATCCAGGATAACTTTATATCAAAAACCTTTTGATATTATAATAATGTCTATCAACCACAGTATAGATAATCATCTAGCAGAAACGCTTTCATCTCACGTTCTACATATATAGTATACAATCAAAACCGCAAGCACGTATTGGGTAATGGATTTCCAACTATGACAAGGTATGGAACCACCTTTCGCTCGTGTACCTCTAGAGAGGAATACACTGGGTTCAACAAGAACATCTTGCAACCCGGCCACACATGACCGACCACTCATTTCGCTTGAGTGTATCGAATGTATATCACCAACAGTTGGGATCAGCAACCGTTTCCCGAATGGGACAGCATCAACAATAGATTTTTTAGAAGTAAATGAAACTCTAGATCAGGTGATTATACACCCTACTTCGGTGCGACCGACTTAGCCATGCTGCCTGCCCGATTTCTGTCATTTACCAAATGTGAGGCTAGAAGCTACGCTTTATCATTACACCAGATTGACTTTGAATGTCACATCGTCAAATCCATCAAATCACCGATTGACGTCCTCAACCATACATTATGTGTTAGCTAAAGAATTTTCCTTCTCCGCTTCCACTCTTGGTACGATTGGAGAAATAAATATACGTGATCGTCTGGAAATACTCTGTCAGACATCCGTCCATACAAGTCATCCAGGAACAGGATGAACCGAAGGCACTATTCTGTAAACTGGATAGCCCTTGCATAACTCCGTCTTCAATTTCCTTTGGCATATATGATTAGCAACGCTTATGCCAATACATAGTGGTTCTTTGGATAATAATCCAACCGGTCTCTCCATATTAACAACGTTAAAATGGTCAAAACATCGATAGTCTGTGATTTAACTATCGAATAAAAACAGGTGTGCAAACAACGATATTATTTCCAAATGGAAATTTATATCGATCAAACATCATTCAACTTTTATCTCTTAATTTCATAAATTTACTTATCTCTTGTTTCCCTATATTCAGTATTTCTTATTTTCTAAATTTGGAAAATATACGTTATTAACAATGGAAAACATTTCCATTTCTTGTTTTCTTTATTTGAAAACATTTCTGGTTTCTTATTTGGAAAACATTTCCAAAGCTTCTTCATTGGACTTAAACAGATGTTTAAACAAACCATCGCGATGCCAACTCAAACCATTTTCTTTACTGCCGAACCTTAACTATTCCTTAGTTAAAAACGAAGCCAATCAAGTTGGGGTAGAACTACCTCTCAGACCCTAACTGAACAACATTTCCAACTTTGAAATAGGCAAAGTTCACTTTATATCCCTTTACTAACTTCCTTACTTAACCCTCCTTCGAATAGCTATATTCGATTGACTCTTTTCACTTAACACTATTCGATTAACCCTTATCAATTAACTCTATTGGACTAACACTATTGGATTAACTCTATTTGACTAATGCTATTAATTTACTCATTTCACTTAACTCCTTTCGAATAAACTATATTCGATGACTCCTTTTACTTTCTTCGAATAAACTATATTCGATTAACTCCTTTGCTTCTATTCGAATAAACTATATTCGATTAACTCTTTTTCTTCTATTCGAATAAACTATATTCGATTAACTCGTTTTACTTTCTATTTGAATAAACTATATTCGATTAACTCTTTCTACTTTCTATTTCTCTCCTTTACTTTAACTCTAATCGATTAAACTAACATCGATTAACTCCTTTTACTTTCTCTAATCGATTCAACTAACATCGATTAACTCCTTTTACTTTCTCTAATCGATTCAACTAACATCGATTAACTCCTTTTACTTTAACACTAATCGATTAAACTAACATCGATTAGCTCCTTTGCTTTAACAATAATAAACTACTCATTTATAAAGATTTACTTTTAGTAACAGTTCTTCACTTTACAAATGATTTCCCTTTTATAAAACTCTATTCGTTTTAAAAACATTTTTCCCTTTTATTTATTTTCGAAATATTTCCTTTTATAAAATCTGTTGATTTTATAAAATCCCTTTATTTCAATATACATTGAAATAATTCTTTTTACATCCCAGGGTCTTTTATGATATTTAAAATATCGAATAAAAATGATCAACATCATTCCAACATACATAATCCATAACAGATTGTATACCACATCATATATCACAATATATGAAAACAGTAAAATAAATGTTGAGGAATCCAGTTGGATTCCTCTAACCTGTTTCCCTGCATCACAGATGTTAAACAATATAGATAACATCACATTTCAGTTCCATATGATATATTCTGTTAAACAGAATCAATATAGAAAATTTAACTAACTGACTAGCAGTTGAATCAAACAGTCAACACACAGTCAATCAGCCAATATCTAACAGTTCTAAAAATACAACATGAAATTATAAACTGTTCAGAGTTAGTGAGATTTACTCACATTGGCGCGTTACCATTAAATAACGGTTTGCGTTATTTGATTCAGTCGGACAATTTATTTCTCCATAAATTGTAACGAGCTCCATTCCACTCCCGGTCAGTTCCATTGGGTATCCACCGTCCCTACGATCCCGACGGATCTTGTTTCACGAAATTCTTTTAACAAAACCAGGCTCCCCTTCTAACATTTCTTCCCGGTGAGAAAATACCCAACTCCTGCTAAAAAACACCCACACCATTTACCAATTATTTACCAGACCAAAACCCATTTCAAACTCCCTCCCTCATTCATACTTCACTTGTATTCCAATAACATTATCTTAACTTTTAAACCAAAATTCTTTTTCATCCCAGGTCAAAGTAAAAATAGTATAACCGACTTGATTTCATCACGGTGGAAAATGCAGAACATCACTTTCATTTCCTTTACTAATCTCAAACCCAAGCCACCCTTTCTTCACGAATTTACACCTAACTGATCACTCCTTGCTTAATTACTGCTACATAAAGAAACTGAAACAAATGCGTGTACACCATTTTTCCCTTTTACTTCATAAATCTCAAAACAAATCTCACCGTATACTTCAACTCTCACGTTCTTCTCAGACCAACCCTACCATCCTCTTTCCTTTTTCCCAATTACTCTCCTCTTCTCAGTACCTTATATAACCCATGCTTTGCAACTCCCTTTCTACCCCATATAACAAACACAAGACAAACCTTTGATTTACCCATTTACACCTCCTCAACGCATGGATGAATTCACAGTCCTCAACACCGCATCACCCCCTGCGACAAAACCCTCGAAGTTGCTCCTCTTCCCTGACTACCGGAGTTCATCTCCTCCTCGCCTTAACAGTTGCTCCACCCCTCTCCAGTATGATCGACAGTCCACGACACTTCAAGCTTCAAGCTCCTCTTTCCAATTTGTTTAGCTATTACAGAACCAAAACAACCCACTTCCCTAGTGTAATAGCACCGCCTATCATCGACGTAGGGCTTATCAGGTGCCACTACTCAGTTCACCACAGTGGCGCCGACCATTCCCTGGAGTTTGCTGCATCTCGACGTCCCCAGCTGCCTTCAAAACATCACGAACCGACACCTCTTTCAGGTTCCACCACGGTCACCACAATGTTGCAATTCGATCTTAGCCGGTCAGAAGTAAACTCTCGACGAGCTGAGTCATCCTATAGTTGAGGACACCTCTATTTGGTGTGTGGATTCATTGGTATTAGAGGGAATAGCTCGACAGTTTTCTGCCATTCATTTAGTTATGGTGGCGGCGGAAAAGTTATTGTGAAAAGTTGATTTAGGGTTTAGCTATAAGAAGGGGTATTTATATACATGTATATATAGAGTACGTGTTTCCTTTGTGTCCGGGTGTTGATCTTCATTTTGGGTGGTTGTCTCTACGTGAGCGTATGGTGGTGATTGGTGACCATCAAACCTTTGTTTATCTCACAAGCTGAAATGGTTGTAATGTATATTTGTTTTAAAAGTTATGAACTTCAATTTGCTCCATTCCGCTTACGTACGGCAGCTACAGTCAGAAATGAAAACACCATGGTGATGAGTAAGGTACCATGATTTCAAAAATATAATAATACCGGTAGATTGACTCATATTTTGAAACCTCAAAATGTTGATTACAGGGTGCCAAACACTCCAAATAAAAAGTTGCTTATTTAATTAATTAAAAATTACAATAAAATTCTAAAAATTAAATTATAACTATTTCCCAAAAGAACCTTGTCTAAATTCAAACCCGATATTCAAATATATTGAAAAACCCTTTTATAACGTAAATAAAGCATTGCAAATTATAAAGGAATTCCACAGCGATTTTTCTGAAATTTGATTTGGACATAAAACAAAATCTACACGACGAAATCTCGATTTTTCTCTTCCACTAGAAAGATATACTCCACCAGATCCACACGTTTCTTGTTTCATAGAAATCCGGCTTAAAACGAATCATGTACATTCGGTTGAAGTTCAAATTGCCAAATAGCGAACTGCAGCGCCATTTCGAGCTTGTTTATAATTATATTATAAACTATACGTTCAATTGTCGACGATCGAATATATTCGTTATTCAAATTCAATTCCAAGCTGAATTAAATATCACAGATGATCCGGTTCACACCATTCGTCATTTCAGCCAATTCTGATTATTTCAGAATTATATATATTATTTAGTTTATTATTTTAATTAAATATTCATCATTATTTAATTCCATGACCATTAAATTCACTAACCTACCATTGATATAATTAAATAAATTAATCATAATACCCCTGCCAATGCGGGTCATTACAGGAACCGTTAGGTTCGTATCGAAAAGAGCTTTCCAATGAATATAAGGAGTTTGAAATCTAACAGTTAGATCTGGAATTATGTCCAAATTAAATTTGAAAACAGTCGCTATGGATCCAGTTCGGTGGCCATTATTGGAAACCGACTGTAAAGGCCTTAATAAAATTATTAAAAATATGTATACATTGTGTAAAATCATAATTAATCATTTGGAAAGATTTTGGATGAAAAATTACATAATTGAGAAGGTAAAATTGTATTTTTATCAAAATGAACTAGTTATAAACTAGAATAAATTTATAAATTAAGATTTGATGAAATTTTCTAACGAATTACTATTTAATTGGAATTAAATAAAAAGAATTGGATTTCGGGTTTGTTGTGAATGATATCTTTAATAACACTGTTCTTAAAACCCCATGTGAAAGGAATAAATCTTTTAATTAAGATTTAGATAAGTTTTACTAATTAATTAATATTTAATTATAATTGAAATGAAAGTTGATTGTGGGTTTACCGTGAACTATGTTTTAAACGATATTTGTCCTTTAATCCCAATTAAAAGTGAAAATATAATCTGGAATTTATAAATCTTTTATTAAGGTTTAAATGGAATTTATAAATCTTTTATTAAGGTTTAAATGGAATTTATAAATCTTTTATTAAGGTTTAAATGGAAATTTTCCAAAGTAAAGTTTTCCAATTTAATAGAATAAATTGAAATTGAAGGGAATTCGATTTAATAATAATCGAGATGAGCTTCTGTAAAAGAAGACCGTTACTATATATGGAATTTAAAAGGATTTGCCGCTATTCCATTTATATTATTAGTCTGATACGGAAATTTATATCGATTATATATTGATCTGTTTTCCGTGTAGATTCCATTTTTATGGAAAATGATTTGGGTTTACCATGAACTGTGTTTTAAAGGACACTGGTTCTTTAACCCAAGTAAAAAAGGATTTATTTCCTGAAATTTGGATAATCATTAAGTAAGGATTTTTGAGATTAAAACTGAACTGAGTTTTAAATGAATTTTTAATTAGATTAAAATGAGAATGGGATAAATAGGCTGGGATGAGAAAAATATAAATGAATGATTACTTCGGTAAGGTTCGCTAATCCCGACTAGTTTTATAAACCTTTATTTGGATTAAAATTGATAAAGATAAAATCATATCTTTTGAATGGATATACATAGGAAGATTAAAGATTAAATTTAAAAGAATTTATCTTTGACAAAATTAATGGGAACCTTTCCCTAATAATGTGAATATTTTATTAAAAGAATATTCTGAATTGGAATGAGGCATATGATGTATTTTTATAGCAGTTGATTATGAAATACGCGAATTATTCGGGAAGACAGGGTTTAACTCATTCTGAATGATTAATACGACGACCAAGAGTCGAAGATGAAGACGGTGGTTGAAGACCGGAGTTCTTCACATCGTTTGGATGATTACTGATGTCTTGATTGGGTCGTACACCCAAGACAAGGTAATAAGTGGTGATCGTCCAAACGTACATGTATATCGATAGATATGCGAGAAACTCTCTCCTATATTGGACATGTGGGACGAGGAATAAGGTGTCTTCGGTTTCATTTAGACCTAGAATGGACTTGTAAATGGATGGTATGTCTGACGTTGTATTCCTTTATGTTGTATTCGTTGATCTCTGCTAAATATATATCTGTTCGGTGGCGGAGAATTTATTCTCTTGCTTAAACACCCTTCTCTGAGACGTACGAGCTTGGAGGTTATATATTGGCAGAAATCAATGGTATGGTATGGACTGACAATGTGGCATGCTAAGATACAAACGATCAAGGCTTTTATTGAGAAGCAGAGCCTTGTGGTTGATGGTCAAAGCACAGCTTATATAGGCATAGCTTTGTGTATAACATTACTTCACGAGCCTCACACCCCGGTATGAACCAAAAACGGGAGAGGGACCCCGGGGAGGACATTTGTTTATTTCTAGCTTGAAGTGGTGTCATGATATGGAGCCCAGACATTTTTACTTATGTGGATGATGGAATGAGGCGACTAGGATATTGAGCCCCTAGTGGCTCACAGTTTATGCCCCATAGGGTAGGGAAACGTATTGTTCAGGCATAGCTAATCCACTAACATATTTGTGGACCAGCCCTGGCGCTCCTAGGGTCACTCGAGCTCTGATCCTAAGACATTAGATAGATTGTCTCGAGCCCGGCAAGGAAGATCCCTTGCCTTGGTTCATAGATGGAAATCCAACTTCCAATACGACATCATGCGGTTTTGATTGTAAAACTAGTATGGCGACATGATATATGGTACCCATGCCGTCTATGATTGATACATTTATATTTGAAGTTGTTTTAAACACTATGCACTTATAATAATATCAATATGATTTGTTTTATACGTATCAAGCATGTTTGGCTATTATAAGGGAAAACTCTATCCTCCGGCTTGCATTGCATTATGTGATGGGACTCAAGTCTTATAATAGCTTCATTTTTCCAAAAAGCATTGCGTTGTTTTATTTTAAGATTCATGTGGAATAAACCCGTTCCGTGTTATATGGCATGGTCCCATGATTTCTCTAATTTTTAGATTAAAAGTTAATAACTGTTTTAGTTCTCACATCAGTCTCATGACTGACCTGAAGTTTATTGTTTTAACCTAAACTCTGGGTGCCCATATTTTCCACATGGGCAGCCAGTAGTTTTGGTTTTGCAGATGTTATATTCACAGGATCCTGGATTTACAGCTGAAGCTATATTCGGAAAGCTCCGTATCCATGTATTTCTTCCAGTTGTGTTATGTATTATTTTTCCGCTGCTTTATAATTTAAATCTCTGATATTGTATTTCCAATGTGTAATATTTGTTCATAATCTGGAATATTCTTGTACTCTGATGTATTTGTTGTAATAAGCAATGAAATGTTCTTCTGTTTTGTTCTAATTTGTCATGTTCTCAACTCAATCCACACTTTCCTTTATAGGGAAGTTTGGGTCGTTTCATTTGGTATCAGAGCCTATACCCAACCAGAATTGTGTGTGATGCTGCAAATGTCAGTCGGTGTGGTACTGATGCGGGTTACATGCATAACGCCTGGGTGGTGAGTGATATGAGCCAACGTGGACGTTGGGCTCTTTAAGGGGGTAGTCTGTAACACCCCTCTCGAAAAGCTAACACAAAGATCTTTTAGCACATTGGTTAGTGCATGGTGTTGCTTTCCAGGAGGTCGGGAGTTTGAATCCCGTGGTTGTCACATTTGAGTTGTCAACTCATTCGTTGTTCTACACCCATCAACGAACTCCTTTCAACACTTTGAACCTTCTAACTTGAATTTACTTCGAAGTCAAACCACTGCGTTGCGGCTTGAGTAGGGTTCGGGGGGTTGCCCTCGAAATTTTTTTCAAGCTCTTTTCTTCCAACCCAGGTCATAACCGAAATATATAATTTTTAAGAAATTGAACCTATGCGACCGACCCCCCTTGGTACGACCGACCCAAGCTCTGCTCAACCAAACATGACCGACCAGACCACTCTGCTCGACCCAGCATGACCAACCAGACCACTCTGCTTGACCCTTCCTTCGCGACCGATCCAAACACCTCACCAAGACATGACCGACCCGATCCATGTTTGTCTGACCCAAAACATGACCGACCTGACCACATTATGGTGCAACCAGAATCACTGCATAACCCATATGCTGCTCGACCCCAACTAGCACGATCCAACCTATTCGACCCAACATGCTCGAATGACCCAGCCATTTCTTTTCCTCTAAGAAACCCTCCTCATGGTTCGGTCGACCCTCTATGTTTGAACCACCATTTCCGACCCTCCATGTTCAACCCAAATCCTGCATTCTCCAATGCAACTACAATTTCGACCAAAACTTCGCCAAACGATTTGTTCGATGAAACCATCTCATCTTATACATCCAATATGATCACAATCATGAAATGGAATCAACAATAACACCAATATGACAATTCCATGAAGAAACATGTAAAATTCACCAAAACCACCATAAACGTACATATGAGCAAAACCATGGATCTAACTTGCACACTCATATGAAATGTTATAGAAATTACCTATCTAAACTTGCTATATCGGATTTTAGGATGATCACTATGAAAATGAACTTAATGTGGCATAGATATATGGAAAAACACTTGAATTTGATAAGAAACATGCACAAACACTCATACACTTCATTCCATTCATGTGAGAGATGTAAATCACTCACCGATTTGCCAAAACAGGCTAAAATTGATGAAATAAGAATCCAAACAGCAAGCACCTCGCACCAAACACTTTGATTCGATGAACTCTTGCCTCAAGTGATGTAGATCTAGCCTCAAATGGTGTCGATCTATGATTCCCTCCTTGGATTTTGATTTTAACGGTGGAAAGTTGTTAGAGGAAGGAGGAGCACAGGACACCAAATGAGAGAATGGAAAACTAAAACCATTTCTTATATCTCTTACCCCCTATTTATACAATTCCATCAGCCCACTGATGGGTCTTCCCCAAATCGTCCGATTAGACTCCGAAAACCTAGACAACCAACTGAAAAACCTTATAACAGCGATTTCTCCCAAATCGCTGAGCCAAATCTTTAATGTAACCACTTACCGGAAAGGTAATCATCAATTCCTTTCCAATGACACAGGTCTCACCCTCTGATTCGACATGAGTCAAAAGTTATGCCTTGTACAATATTGATAAGGGAAAAATGGTCACAAACAAAATAGGTAAAAATTATGGACATGTCTCACATCCCCATAAGCAACATATCAAGATGAGAATGATCCAACCCTCAGGGAATAAAATAAAATTATTTTACGATCTTCCGATACGTAAAATGCGGGCTATTACCATTCATGACAAACCCAATATCCACTTTTCCTTTTCATTCCGATTTAATTTATTAAATTAGAACACTTCTATTAAATCTTAATTAAAAGGCTTATATCTCAAATTCCATTTTCAACTGGTTTTAAGAATAGTGTTATTAAAGACATCACTCACAACAAGCCCAAAGTCCAATTTCATATTAAATACAAGCTTTTGAATAGAAATCATATCGAGTTATATTCAATATCAAATTCTGAAACCAACAAATATCGTATTGGAATAACGATATCTATATCTTTCAAATTTCTCAACAATATCCGTATAATCACGGAATCAATACTGAAACATCCAAAGATAATTTCTATCCAAATCCTTTCCAATTTATATGTTGGAAAGCTCCAGTTATGTTAAAACCACTTTTTAAATCAATTTCATTGTATTAAAATATTGGATTTTCCTTCTAGTTGTAAAACAACACTTTCAGATAAAAATAATATTTATCTTTCAAGCCTTAGACTATTTAATCCAACTTCTTTCCAAATCACTTATTATGATTTATCATAATTTATTCATATTTTTAATAATTTTATTAAGGCCCTTACATTCGGTTTCCAATATCGGACACCAATCTACATTCATAGGACCTTTTCCAAAATTGATTTCGACATATTTAAAAATTCAACCGTAAGAATTTAATTCTCTTTTATTCGTTTGAAAGATCTTTTCGATACGAATCCAACGGTTCCGGTTTTAGGAGAATCTGATGGTCGGATCTCCGGTTATGTCTATTCGAAGTTACAGGTTGAACTTTGCTAACTGTCGCTATGCAACACGTCGTATTCAAACCAGAATTCGATTTATAGATTTAAAAAATAAATCGAAATACTTACAAACCAATTTTATAAATTATATAATATATATATATATATATCCACTTTTGAAAACTCGTTTCAATCATTTGTCATTAAATCTTATGTACGTGTCCATCCAAAATCGGACATCAAAATCAAACTTCGATTTTTCACTGAATGTTATATTCTCAAAATATTTAGTTATTTTATTCAAAACTGGAATGAAATTCAATCAAACATGATATAATTTCACTGGCATGAATTTTATACATCTAACAATACTTGTAAACAATTATCAAACATCTAAATAACATCCAGTGTGCACCTACATTCATATAAGCTTCATTCGAATAATTGATGCTTATTTCAATATGTCGATCAACATATAGACTACATACAAGGGAGATGTGAAAGTCAAATATCATCCCGAGACCCATGCAGAATTTTCAACCAATAAACAATCAGTTTAAATCAACTATTAATTCATGAATTTAATCATAACTAGTTCAATTCAAAATATTTCTCAATCTTACCAATTTCCATAAACAAGTGATGATAAATTCATTGTTTGAACTATAAATGGATATTTAATCCAATTTCAAATGCCGCAAATATGTTTACATTATTTTTGTATGTTAAATAACTCAAAATCATAATCACAACATAACACAATCAATCAGCAATTCATCCATCGGTGTAACACCCCGTATTTTCTGTAAACATTAAAGTAACGAATCAAAGAATAATTAATTACAAATTTGAGAATTAAGGGAAACGGGTTATTCCATTACGTTTGTCTCGGAATTCTGCTTGAGATAGAGTCTGATTTTGCGTAAATCAGACTCCGTATGAAGGAGTTATGACCTTCAGAAGATTCAAGAATTTAAATAAACAACTCATATTAAAGTTCAGAAAATTCAAAATTCAAAATCAGAAGCAGAAGTGGGCTGGGAGGGAATTTTCCCGCCCAAGGCCAGGTCGACCAGGAGGTCGACCAGTGGGTCGACCTCCCCCCATACAGGTCGACCAGGGGATCGACCTGGGGGTCGATCTCCCCCTCAGGCCAGATCTGAAAACTGACGTGTTTCTTCCTGTGATGATTTGCTGTGTCATTAGTGCTTGTGTGGCAAGTTCTGGTTGGTTCTCTTAGGTTTGAATGGCTTTGATTTTCCCTAGGTTGATCTGACGGTTCCTATTAAATCAAACTTCTATATAAGCAACCTAAATCAAAACCCTAAGCCACACAAAAAAATCCTAAGACCGTCATGCATCAGAACTCAACCTAGAGTAGCCGCCATTCTCCTTCAACTAGAAAGGGAGTTAGGAATTACAAATCTAATCTAATTCAAGTAAGAGAATTCAACGTCTACAACAAAGGAGAGCTATCCAATTTCAGAATACAGATCCCAGAACAAAAGACTAGTCTCCTTTTTGTAAGTCCAATTATCATTTAGACCTAAACGATATAGGAATTGTGACTAAATAACTGGATGTAGAACAACGCCCTATGTAAATTTATGCCTATCCTCTTTGTTAAAACTGAATTAATTAAGACTATGACTCTCATCATGTTAAGTTTGTGACCATGTTGTATGTAATTTAATGATAAATTGGTGATGACATATTATAATTTAGCAATGGCATATCATATTGTGTAATTTGGTGATGACATACCATATTGTATAATTTGGCGATGGATATCATATTGTGTAATTTGTGATGGCATACCATATTTTATAATTTGGCGATGGATATCATATTGTGTAACTTGGCGATAACATACCATATTGTATAATTTGGCAATGGCATTTCAAGTTGTATGATTTGGTAATGACACCTTTATGTTGTATGATAATTTGGGAATTTTGCTATGTTTATGCAAGTTCAACCATGTTCACATATATGACCTAAACTACATGCTAATATGATTAGGTTCATGTTAAATTTTATCCAACTAATTTGCAAGTTTGCAACTACATGCCTAATTTTAAGTTTATGTAGTTCTATGTAAAACCCTTATTTCATGATTCATGTTGAGTAGATCTAAATTTGCAAGTTCATAATTAAGTGTATATTTTTCTGTGCCAAATTCATATGATACATGTGTAGTTAGATCCATTTTTTTATGATGTTGGAATTATTACATGTTCCTCTTTTTCCCCTTTTGTGAATAAGTTAGGCTATGTGTCGAGCCTAACATTTTATGTGATTTATGCGAACGTTTAACAGGGGTAACGTTGGGGAAAAACATGAAATTACATATAAATGGGCATACTTGGCTCATAAATGTTTTATGGCATAAAGTGGTATAAATTTTTATACCTAAAATTATGAACTTGATTTAAAAGGGAAAGTGGGGCTTGACTTGAATGACAATAATTTACATATAAATATAAAGAGGTAAATATGTAAATTTAGAAAAGACAAATATGCCTAACCCGAGGTTAGATTGAGTTACGGTGTAAGACTGCCCGGAATCGCCCGGCAAATCCAGCTACCGTAACAATATATATCTAATGTGGGAGGTTAGTGCATCAAGCCCAAAAAGAACCCGAGGTTAGACTGAGTTGCGGTGTAAAACTGCCCGGACCCGACCAGCACATCCAGTGACCGCAACAATACCTATCTAATGTGAGTGGTTGATGCTTTAATGAATGAATTAAAGCTAAGTCAGAAATGGTAGGGTTATGTTAATTAAGGCAACACTTAACCAATACAACATGTTAACTAAACTAATGGGTAGGGTTAGGTTAACTTGGACACTTAACCAATTTAACATGTTGATTAGAAAACCCTAGTAACGGGGACACATTTCAACAGTAACCCACATAGATGTATCATGGTACCCTGAACTAGGCAGGGTGGGGGACGATTACTGGGCTGATTATAAGCGGTCAAAACAATGGCGGTTGGTGTGTCAGTGTAGGTTCCGACGGAGTACGGGCGTGTACGTACTCCGAAGTGGAAAAAGCAGGCACTGGGCATCAGTAGTTATACACTGTGCATCTTGAATCATGTCAGGTTGCCACCATCGGAATTGATAAACCCCGTGGTGGGACCAGCACAGGTATCTACAATCGGGCGGGGTCGTATGACACAAGTAGTAAATGCATGCAAGTAGGAGCCGATTGATAAAAAGGGATCACTATGTTTGAACTCATGATGATGGTTGAAATATCTAGTAGGTGTAGAGAATATGGATATGAGTGCGATAGTATGATTAGTTTATCTTGCCTTATCCTATGTTACATTATTTCCTTGTTATTGTCCTGTGTCCAGCTTATTCAAGTCATGGTTCTCTTATCAGTTTACATGCTAAATAATCACTAGACTAACCAGACTTATGTCTGACCCATTTTTCTTTTGCTCTCTTTTCTTTCGTTTCCCCCCCTCAGGTACCCAGGGAAGGAATAGCTCAGCTTAATTTGGATCGTTCATCTTTCCAAGCTTGAAGACTCTGTGATGTATAGCTTGGAACCTCCTATCTTTGGCTATGGCTTTGGACACACTACTACTTGGGGATTTATGCAGTTTCATTTTGTTATATGCTTCTTTATGTTATAATCAAGACAGAGATTCTGATGTAATGATTTGGAAGTTGTTTCGAGACAGTTTGCTGTAATGTTTTTGTTATGAACCACGAATGAAATAAATCTAGTTTTTCCGCTGCTTATATATATCTGTCTTGTAAATTATCTGTGTCTTTTACCAATAATGCTCCACCAAAATTAAGGCATTCCCTTTGTGAGTGACCTTAACGGAGGTGGGGTGTTTCAATCGGGTTTGCAAATAATTTGTGATGTGAGCTACCATATACCATACAACAAAATAGTGATAATTAATTAGATAAAAATCAATATAGGTAATCAGTATATATTCAATTATGATTATAATAACCGTAAAAAACAATTTGAGTGAGAAGCTCTCACAACGGTCTTTTCGCTAAATAACGTCAAACAGTCAATTGACCGAATCAGACGTTTTCTTCCGCCAAAATTTGAGACAAGCTCCAAAACATTCCAAATCAAGTTCATTACGAAGCTCTAGTCGATACGTTTCCAATGCATCTTGAATCGTTGAATTCCGATTTTGCATAAAAAAGTTATGATTTTTTACAAGTTTGCATATACGTTTAAATAAAACATTTAACAACTTATGTTGATTTTAAATACACAAACTAAATATTTTAAGCGATAAATTCTCACGCCAAGCATCCTAACTTTACGACGCTTCACCTTAGGTGCTCCATGTGCTTTCCAGGAGAAAATAATCTCGCATTTTCTCCCCAAATCAACCCCAAATATCGCGCACACACTCATACACACAGTATACGGTTTAAAGGTGAGATTTTTTATAGGTCTGCGGGCTTGTGGGGCCTACAGGAGCCACTGACCAGATCTGGACAGCGAGGAGAAGGAGAGTGGCATGGGTTTTTGGTGCCTCATGGCCATGTGGGGTCCATAGAACGAGCTAGAATTGAGTTAAGCACCTAAAAATGCAACCTTTCACCAAAAAGAGAAGAGAGAAAGGGTTTTAGAAGGAGAGAGGAAGAAGCGAGGGACTGTGGTGGCGACGGGTGGTGTAGGGAGGCAGGTCAGGCTGAGGGGAGGTGGGTGGTGATGGCTTGGAGAAGGGTGGAGGCCACTAAAGTGGAGAGAAGGAGGAGGAAGGAAGTAGAAAGGAAGAAAGGAATGAAAGGAGATAAAAGAAGAAAAAGAAAAGAAAAGTGGGGGCTTAACTGCAAAATAACCATCCCTCACGTGGATTGCTGACGTGGCGCGATCCCGTGAGTTTCAACAAAATCACCTTTTCCCATTGGATGACCTTTGTTTTAATTTAATTTTTATAACTTGACGTTTATAAAGATGTGCTAGTTAGCCTCCATCTCTTTTGATCGCACGATCACAAATTTAATCCCTTTGCCACAAAATTTTGGATTCCGACTATAAACGTAATTCCGAATTCAACAGAACTTGTTTCGTCGAATTCCGAGTTCGTTTTCCCTTTTGTTTTGTTTTTTGATCGAGTTTTAACTAGTTTTAAAAATATGATTTTAACGTACATTTTCTTCTTGCATGCCCACATGCTAACTTCAAAAAATATGAAACTCAGGATTCTACCATTATTCGATGCTACAAATTCAATAAAAAATACTTTCTTGAATTTTGAGGTCATCTCAACAATGTTCCTTTATAAACTGATCGTCAATATCAAATCACGGCCACATACTAACTCTGTCTAGCAGGAAATTTGAATACAATAAAAAAATTCTCATTGAATTTTGAGGTTGCTAGCAAAATTTCATTTTTTAAGGGCTATGTATTGTTTAAAAAATTGAATTTTTAAATTATGATGTATTTTCTTATTAAATAATATTAAAAATAAATTTTTAATTGGTTGTGAAATTCTGGGATGTTACAATCTCCCTCACTTAAAACTTTTCGCCCCTGAAAAGGAACGGAACTGAAAGTTATTTACTTAATCAACTCAACTTTCATTCTAACTCGAGTTCTTCAACTTTTCAGTGTCTAAGAACTTGTGAATTTCTCTGAAATTTGGCTAACGCCTTAAATTTTCGAAAAAATTCGCCATAACCTCCTTTATACGAAGTGCTCGAAAAAATCACAGTTAGCCTGAAAAGGCTCCAATAAATCAATATATCTTAATCAAACAAATGCCCATTGGGTGATGTGTTAAAATTTATCATCCTAATGCCCGTGAGTAGGATTTTAAGTCATGTGAACAACTATAGTGACTTGCATGCATGCAAGAGTGACGTGTATGTTTCTGTCATCTCAAGACCCATGTGGGGTTTATTATTTAAATCCTGCAATTTCAGTTATATGTTTATTAAGTCCACATTCAGTCCTTGCCATACAGGCATCAAATAATTACATGCTCATATGGTCACTCAAACCTCGTCATATAAGAATCAAATAATTACATGCTTACATAGGTATGCTATGCTATACAATCCATAATGTATGTTATGCAGTGTAGTCCATACCTGTTTACTATCTACTTATGTATGTTAAATTTCACACAAGCAACCATCACAGCACATCCAATTAACTCACAACAACAACAATAATAATTAAATTGTGCAATCAATATAATAAATAAGTACCCTTTTTTTCGGGCATGCAATTTTTATTCCTCTGCTTAACTTTTTTGCAACAACCTGTTCGACATATACATTTGCCTAATTTAAACTAATATTCAATTCAGTTCAACATTATATTTGATTTGGCTTGATTTACCTTTCATTCTTATATTGGTTTTATTATTCCAATACTTTTATTAGTTAAACTAATTATTACACATCACAACCAACAATCAGTTGGTTAATTAACTTTCCAAATATATTACTTTATATATCTGAAAATATATTTTCAAAATTGGATTATATAATAACCACAAATATGCTACTTATAAACATGTCACTATCAACTCATCCTAGGGTATTACTAGCCCCATCACTAATGAGTTTCTCATTCTAGGATACTACTGATCCCATCTCTAACGAGTATTCTTTTAATAGAATATTACCAATTCTACCTCTGAGAGTTTTTTCGTTTGGTTCTAATGTGTCTTGTTCTCGAGCTTTGTAAACCAAAGCTCGGATACCAAACTGTAGCGATCCAAAACCCCTAGCCGTCCTAGACCGAACAAGAAGGCGGATTTCTTTGAGAGCACAACGCATCAGAATGTAGAACAAGAGAACTTTTCATTACTATTACAACAATATACACCAAAGTACAAGAATATCAGAGTGTGAAAAAAATATACAACGGAATTACAATTATCAAAGAATAAATAAATTATATAGCATAAGAAATGTAAAATATAAATACAATGTGTAGCGGTAAAACATCAGCTAGCACAACTGAAGGCAATACACGGATACAAAGCTTTTTTAGAATATAGCTCCAGCCGTAATCCAGGTTCATGTGAAAAGAAAAGATCTACAAAACCAAAACTACTAGCTGCTCATGTGGAAAATACAGGTACCCAGAGCTTAGATGGAAATAATAAACTCTGAGTCAGTCATGGGACTGGTATGAGAGCTAAAAATAGTTATTAAAACTTGACTTAAAAATATGGCAAATCATGGGACCACGCCTATGTCATGGAACGAATTTACTCCAACAGATATTTTGAAATAAAACAAATAATAAAAAACGCCATGCTTTTTGGAAAATGAAGCCATTATACGACTCAGGTCCCATCACACAATGCAACACAAACCAGAGATAAAGTTATACCTTATAACGGCCAAACATGCTTGATACGAGAAATAGAATCATTTGTTATTATTATTAGTGTCTATGTGATTAAAACCATTTCAAAATAACTGTATCAATCCTAGACAGCATAATACCCCATCCTATTATGTCGCCAGATAGGTTTACAACTAAAACCATAAAGTTTCGTATTGGAAACTAGATTCCATCATGAACCAAGGCAAGGGATCTTCCTTTTCGATTCGAGACACTCTAGCATGTGCCTTAGGACTCACATGCATGTGCACCTGGAGCGGCAGGGCCGGTCCACTCTTATGTTTATGGTTTGGTAATTCCTGAACAATGTGCTTCCCAGTCCTATAGGACCTTAAATCTGGCTAGTATGTTGACCATTATGGCCTTGTGCGACCATATCCGAGGTACCTTGCTTTCCAACATCCACATAAGTAAAATGTCTGGGCTCCATGCCATAACATCACTCCTAGCTAGAAGGGAATGCATGTCCTCCCGGCTATCATTCATGTTGTTTTTGGTTTATACCGGGAGGTGAAGCTCATGAATTAATGCTATACACAAAGCTACGCTATATCAGCCTTCTTTGATCATCGTCCACAAAGCTCTGCCTTTCAACAAAAGCTTTGATCCATGCATCTCAGCATGCCACATTGTCAGTTCACACCATACAACTGATGTCCCCCAATATATAACCTATGAACTCGTATATTTCAAAGAAGGGTGTTAAGCAAAGATAATAACTTCTCCACCACCAAGCAGATACGTATTTAGTAGAGATTAATTAATATAGCACAAACTACGATGTTAGATGTACAATCCATTTACAAGTTCGTTCCAGGTTTTAACGAAACTAGAGGCACCTTATTCCTCGTGTCATATGTCCAATACATGAGAGAGGCCCTGGCATATCTGGGTAATCAACAAATACATATGGAAAACTACCACTATAACCCTTCAAGGCAACAACTAAATACTGGGCATCAGTAGTAATCCATTCGAATAACTTGCGCTTCTCATAATCAAGTGATATATATAAACACATCTTACACCTCATTCCAATCCATAATATTCTTTTATTCAAATATTCTTTATACTCTGAATTGTTCCCATATATCTTATCAAAGATAATCTCATTTAAACTTATTGTTTAATTCATTCCTTGGAAATCATTTCAAAAGATTATATAATATCTTTAAACAATTTAAACCAGATTATGCTTTATAAAACTAGTCGGGCTTATCAAGCCTTACCCGAGTAGTGATTCATTTTATTAACCTAATCCTAACCTATTCATCCCATAGAGCAAGACTAGTAGTACTCTATATCTAACACCCTTTGTGTTATCGGTAAATTTAATTACCATTATACATTCAAATCTAAATAAAGATTCTACTATCGCATGGAGTAAAAATGGTGGTACTCCATCTCGAATACTTTTCGTGTTTGGTAAATTTAATTGCCATTTAACTTTCAATCTAATCAAAGATTAATTAAAACTCCAACTTAATTTTAATCTAAAAAATTACTTACTGATCATTCAATTTTAGGAAATGAATCCTGGCTTTAACCGGGTTAAAGAACAAATGTCGTTTAAAACACCATTCACAATAAACCCAAAATTACGTCCATTAATATGGACTCTTCAAGGAAATATGAATCATTTATAATCGATATAAGTTTCCATATCAGACTAATACTATAAGTGGAATAGCGGAAAATCATTTTAAATTCCATAAATAGTAAAGGCCTTCCTTTATAGAAGCTCATTTCAATTATTATTAGATCGAAATCCATTCAATTCCCAATTTAATTAAGTAAATAGGAAAACATAACTAAATCTTAATTAAAAGATTTATTCTATTCACGGGTGAGTTCAAGAACTGTATTATTGTTGATATCATTCACGACAAACCCAAAATCTCCTTTTCTTTTTCATACTGATTTAATTTATTAAATTGGAACGCTTCCATTAAATCTTAATAAAAAGACATATATCTCAAATTCCATTTTCAACTAGGTTTAAGAACAGTGTTATTAAATACACCATTCATAACAAACCCAAAATCCAATTTCATATTAAATACAAGCTTTTGAATATAAATCATATCGACTTATATGCAATATCAAATTCTGAAACTAACAAATATCGTAATGGAATAACGATATTTATATCTTCCAAATTCCTCAACAATATTCGTATAATCACGGAATCCAATACTGAAACATCCAAAGATAGTTTCTATCCAAATCCTTTTCAATTTATATGTTGGAAAGCTCCAGTTATATCAAAACCACTTTTTAAATCCATTTCATTATATTAAAATATTAGAGTTTCCTTCTAGTTGTAAAACAACACTTTCAGATAAAAATAATATTTTTCTTTCAAACCTCAGACTATTTAATCCAACCTCTTTCCAAATCATTTATTATGATTTATCATAATTTATTCATATTTTTAATAATTTTATTAATGCCCTTACAACCAGTTTCCAATACCGGCCACCAATCTACATCCATAACGACCTTTTCCAAAATTGATTTTGACATAGTTAAAAATCCATTTGTTAGAATTTAAATCTCTTATATACGTTTGAAAGATCTTTTGGATACGAATCCAAGGTTCCGGTTTCAGGAGAATCCGATGGTCGGATCTCTAGTTACGTTCATTCGAAGTTACAGGTTGAATTTCGCGAACTGTCGTTTCGAAACACGTACTATTCAAACCCGAATTCGATTTATAGTTTTGAAAATAAATCGATATACTTCCAAAACAAATTTATAAATTATATAATATATATATAGACATATATATTCACCTTTGAAATCTAGTTTCAACCGTTTATCATCAAAATCTTATCTACGCATCCATCCAAAATCAGACATCGAAATCAAACTTCGATTATTCACTGTTATATTCTCAAAATATTTTTTTAATTCCGAATTGGAATGAAATTTAATCAAACATCATATATTTTCACTGGCATGAATTTTATACGTCCAACAATAGTTGTAAACAAATATCAAACATCTAAATAACATCCAATGTACACCTATATTCATATAAGTTTCAATTAAATAATTGATGCTTATTTCAGTCTATCGATCAACCGATCAACATACAGACTACATACAAGGGAGATGTGAAAGTCAAATATCATCCCAACACCCGTATGGGGTTTTCAACCAACAAACAATGAATTTAAATCAACTATTAATTCATGAATTTTATCATAACTAGTTCAATTCAAATTCTTTTTCAATCTAACCAATTTCCCTTAAACAAGCGATGATAAATTCATCGTTTGAACTATAAATGGATATTTAATCCAATTTCAAATGCTAAAAATATTTTAACATTATTTTAGTATGTTAAATAACTCAAAATCATAATCACAACATAACACAATCAATTAGCAATTCATCCATCTGGTTTGCAAACTATTTTGTGATGTGAGCTACCATATAATGTATAACAAATTCGTGATAATTAATTAGATAAAAATCATTATAGGCAATCGATATATATATTCAGTTATGATTATAATAGCCGTAAAAAAATTAGTTTGAGTGGGAAGCTCTCACATTGGTCTTTCCGCTAAATAACGGAAAACGATCGATTAACCGAGTCAGACGTTTTCTTCTGCCAAAAATTGAGACGAGCTCTAAATCATTCCAAATCAAGTTCATTGCGAAGCTCTCGTCGATATGGTTCCAACTCATCTTGAATCGTCGAATTATGAGCTCACATGAAAAAGTTACATTTTTTACAAGTTTGCATATACGCTTAAATCAAACATTTAACAACTTATTTTGATTTTAACTAAACAAACTAAATATTTTAAGCGATAAATTCTCACCCCAAACATCGCGCACACACTCATACACACACGATAGGGTATAAAGTTGAGATTTTTAAGGGTTTGCGGGCTTGTGGGGCCCACAGGAGCCACTGACCAGATCTGGACAGCGAGGACGAGGAGTGCGGCGTGGATTTTAAGGTTCCTCATGGCTATGCGGGATCCATAGAAGCGGCTAGAAGTGGGTTTAGCACCTAAAAGTGCAACCTTTCACCCTAAAGAGGAGAGAGAGGGTTTTAGGAAGGGAGAGGAGGAAGGGGCCGTGGCGACAGCGGGTGGCGTGAAGAGGCAGGTCAAGCCGAAGAGAGGTAGGTGGCAGCGGCTTGGAGTAGGGAGGAGGCCATTAAAGTGGAGAGAAGGAGGGGGAAGGAAAGAAAGGAGAGAAAGGAAGAGAAGAAAGAAAAGAGGTGGCTTAATTGCAAAATAACCACCCCTCATGCGGATCGCTGACCTGGCGCGATCCCCCGAGTTCCAATAAAACCAACTTTTCCCATTGGATGACCTTCATTTTACTTTTAAGTTTTATAACTTAACGTTTATAAAGGTGTGCTAGTTAGCCTCCACCTCTTTTGATCGCACGATTACAAATTGATTCTTTTTTCCACAAAATTTTGGATTCTGACTATAGACGTAATTCCGGATTCAACGGAACCGGTTTCGTCGAATTCTGAGTTCGTTTGAACTTCCATTTTATTTTCAAATTGAGTTTTAACTAGTTTTAAAAATGCGACTTTAACATACGCTTTATTCTAACATGCCCACATGCTAACTCCAAAACTTAAGAAACTCGAGATTCTACTATTATTTGATGCTACAGATTGAATAAAAAAGTTTCGTTGAATTCCGGGGTCACCTTAACAATGTTCCTTTGCAAATTGATCGTCAGTATCACATCAAATGGTTTTATCGCGCATGGCCATGGCACGAAATTTGAAATCTAGCAATGATTTATTATTTCGAATCCAATAAAAAAATTATGAACGAATTCTGAGGTTGCTAGCAACATTTCATTTTCTAAGGGCCATGTGTTAATTTAAAATTTGAATTTTTAAATTCTGACGTATTTTCTTATAAAATTATATTAAAAATAAATTTTAAATTGGTTATGAAATTCCGAGATGTTATAAAATCCTTACCAAACTCTAACTCTAGAATTTCACTTTCATCAATGAGATGTTTTTTCCTTGAGGACTCAGGAAAAGGTGGTAGTGCACATTGTAATATCTGATGAATTATCTAATAAAATCCGCGTTTTAATTCTTTGTCAAAAACCAGAGGTGGCTAATTTTTTGAAATGAGCATATCTAACTATTGTGCACTTTGTTTCTTTGAAAATGAGGTATTACCCATAAATTTTAATGACATTCAAGGGTCATTAACGAGATGAAAATTTTGCTAACCAATGTAAGAGTTTAACAACTGTTGTTTAACACTAAATAATTATGTGGCTTTAGCTTTTATTGCAAGAATTGCTTTCAGTCAGACCAAATTTAATCATATTTAATTAAATTTAGTTTACATTTTTGCATTTTGAGATAGAGTTTTGATCATCAAACACATTCCAGTTATATCCTGAGGAGAAAATTGTTCAAAAAAGCCCAAAAGAAAAGATTTACACCATTCTTCATAATTTTCTTCCCGGAGTATGATTGTGATAATTACCTTCCGGGAGTATAATGATCTATCACATTTTTTGTGTTTGAATCGCCTATTTTTCAAAGTTTCTGGAAAATCAATATGCCATCTCCTTGACTTAATTTCTTTATATTTTCTTTTTCTATTTTAGATTAGTCGTCAAGTTGCTCTATAGGAATTCACTGCCATCCTCAATGGAAGACCATTAACCCAAACCTTAGCATAAAAGTCTACTACTTCCTCCAAAATAATATTAGAAAAACTCCACTTTTATCTAAAAACCATGGTATAATTTCTACTCTACCTTTGTCTAGAAACCATAGAATAATTTTCTTCAGCACATTTTCCATTTACCTTTATATTTAAACATAAAATCAATTATTTTCTTTTTAACTCCAATAACCTAAAATAAATTCTTTAAAATATTTTTTGTTATCATATCTTGAATTCAAAATCAATTATTTATAAAATCTACTTATTTATTAAAATTACTTGTATTTCAAAATTGTGAAATAATTTCTTTCAACATTCATCTCATTATTCATATATGTTAAAATCAAAATAAATTCTTTCTCCTTAAATTCAATGAGCCAAAATAAATTCCTTAAAAAAAGTATTTAAAACTAAAATAACTATAATTGATTTCTAAAATGCTCATATTCCATTCTACAATAACATTTCATAAAACTTATTAACATTTTATTTCATATATTCATATAAGCAATTTATTTTACAAGCAGCCATAACAACAAATTCAATTTCCAATATTTCAATGCAAATCTACTTCAACTTCATAATTCAATCCAAATCGGTTTCTATTCAAAACACTTTCTACTTAACTTCATATTAAGTTTAAGCAATTCAATTTAAGAAGATCAAAACTTCCAATTCAATTAAAACCCCTTTCAATTTCATTTATCATATTTTCCTTTAGCGCATTTTCCATTTACCGTTATATTTTAAAAAAATCAATTATTTTCCTTTTTAACTCGAATTATCTAAAATAAATTGTTCAAAATATATTTTGTCTACTATCATATCGTAAATTCAGAATCCATTATTTTTCTCATTTCTTTTGATGTGACCCATCGATTGTTTCATTTTGGTGAGGTCAAAAGGTTTGACATCTTTGGCCTAATGGTTAGGGGCATTGGGTTGTTGACGACATGTTACGAGTTCGAATTCCTCCGTTGACACGATTGAATTTCTCTTGCCTTGCGCCCTTGTGTGCTTTTTTACTTTGTAAATAAACAACCAATTTAAAAAACCAAAAGAAATTTGTAAACAGTCAAAGCCTACCCAATAGAGTGTCTCCCTACTCTTAGATCAATTCCAACCCAGTGTTGGGTTGGGAAGCAACTGACCCCAATAAGGTTGCCAAAGAAACCCTAAAGATTGGAAAAACAACCATGCTATCCGGCTTTCATAAAGTTGGCTGACATATTTTATATTAAAAAAAGTACCCAACAGGACAAAAAGTAGCCTGTCGGGTCATTTTTTAAGAAAATAATACAACTCCTTTGTCGGCAAAGGAATTACCTTTTTTGTGGTTGGAGTGGGGTGTAGGTCAAGACAATATGAATTGACCATTCCCAAACCACCCGATTGGGAATGCCCTTATGGATGGCTCCTCTTTTCGCTATTTCATATTTCGGTTGTGTCTTTGATCAATCACTTCCTTCTCCCTCTCGATTTCAAATGCAAAAATAAAAATTTATATTCTAAGAAAGCTTCCTCAAGATATGACACAAATTCAGGTTTATTAGTCGATGTCTTGTTTTTCTTCGGTCGAGGGAACGACAGCTAGGCCGGCTAACGAAGATGAAAATACTCTAGATTAGAATTTTTCAGTGATGAGATCTAGAAGTGAATATCGCTATGCAAGAATGCTTGAAATAAAAAAGTAGTATACGTAGACTGGTATAACATTCTATTTTACTACGATATTTGTTGTACCATTGTACTACGATTTTGTTTTGAATTATGGAAGCTTAGGTAGTGTTTTTTTGGATAAAAAGTGCGGTACTTTGGTTTGAATTGGTTAATAATCAATGTCCAAAAAGTTCTATATTTTGGTCTGAATTGGTTAATAATCAGTGTTCAAAAGAGGCCAAGTTGTTTGTCGTGAAAATTTAGACAGAAGTACCAAGCCAATTCAATTCAGTGTTTTTGTAGTAAGCAACATAATTTCTCTTATTTATAGGTCTAATTTTGAATGAATGTTGTTTTCAAAAATGCTCTTTTACTATATAAACAGAAGGTATTTATAAATCTCAACATTCCACTCTTTCAATCCTATCAATGTAACACTCTCTGTTATCGATAAATTCAGAAATTAGTTTCTAGGTTTGATACACTATTATACACACGAGTATCAAGGTACAACAACACGTCATTTGTTTATCTATGCTAGCAGCAGATGTTACTTATTTCATGCATGAGTGGTGCTTGTTTACCTTGTTAAAATAAGCAAAATATGGAATTAAGAGATTATTTGATTTATATAATTTGTTTTTGAGTACCCTTTTTATCCTCATAGCTATTACGATGTTGAAAATGTGGAGTAGGCTTCGAGAATGCAGAAAGTGGAAACCGAAATAGCTAAAATAGAGTCACAGATAGTTGAAATAAATGTGCATGCTGACGTACTTAATGCGCGTGTGTTAAGAAATGCGGAATGTGGATCTTAAGGAAAAACAAACACTAGAGGGGGGTGAATAGTGCTTATGAGAAATTTATGAAAATCTTAAACTTATATGATCTACTATATGAATCACACACAACAGAGATGATCACAATCACAAAATCAAACACAAACACGAAAAGAAATAAATATAAAATGCAGAAAAAGGAAAGAACACACCAAACTTTATACTGGTTTGGGTTACTCCCACGTCCAGTCCCATACAACGTTGGATTGCGCAGAGTTTTATTATTATCAATATCCAATTACAATCCCTTGATTCCTCGTCTACAAGGTTAGCACCGCTCCAAACACCCATGATTTCACGGCTACAAGGTTAACACTACTCCCTTTCCTTGATTTCAGGGCTACAAGGAACACACCAATTCTCAAAAACTTCCCAAATGATTACAACAGCTCAATAACACTTCAACAACACTTCAATTCAGAGAATAGTGGATAGAGATTGAGAAAATGTTTGATGTAATTTGATTAGAAATCGGCAAAGTATAAGTGTAGAAATCAATAAAATATGATATACTAATGGTGTTATGAAGAGGGGTGGAGATTGAGATGAAGAATGATTTAATAATTCGAAATCAGCACCTATTTATAGCATTTGAACGGTCACAACGTATCAAAAACGTTACAAACAGTGAAATGACACTTCCTTTGAAAATTGAAAAAAATGACAGTTGTACGTTGACATAGGCTTCTTTATATGTCGACATATGTATAGAGAATTTATTTTTAAAACTATTTTTCAAGTGTTTGAACATATATATTTTTTATTCTGGATATTCTTGAATCAAATGTTGGTGTTATAAGTGAGTATTCTAAAGTGTAAAATCATATGAAAACATAATATTATATGGGACGGGTATTGGAACTCAAAATTACACACGATCAGCGACACAAAAATGCGGCCGTCATATGGAACTAACCTGATCCGTCCATGCAGTATAATTTAATTATTCACATCGCGCATAATCTCACTTTCTCCTCCAAAATTATTTACCCAGGCGTAATTCAAAACTCAAATCGCATCAAATTAAATACTGCAAATCATGAATACCAGCACCTTCCATAACAAGTCTTCTAGGGTTTCTCAAATCAAATCTAGGAAAGGATAATTTTCCACTCAACTTGCGCTTGAAATACTGCACACTTGGGGTGAATAGCGTTGAGTTTGATAATTGGATGATCTGTTCAGTTTGAAGATGTATAAAGAGTAATGTGAACGGAGTTTTTCTAAACAATTAAGGAAGAAAAGAAAAATCGGAGAAATCATTCTGTACCAACAGGCAATAGGCATCATCATAGCAGCGTTCTGGCTTCTATGAAACCAAAAAAGAAGAAGCAAGAAATCGTTTTTTTTTTGTCCAAAAAAAAAAACTACCAGCTACTTAAACTGTGCAAAACATATGAAGATAGGTCATATATCATAGTACTAGAACAAAACAAACGTTAGCAGCATATTTACGTACACTTTAAAAAAACGAAAATGCTAAACCGACCGGAAATGCAGATGTGAAAAAATGCGGCAGTTAGAGGAGCCGTGGGATGATTTTCTACCCGTGAATCGCGCTAGTTTTCCACCGTTTGATTGCTGTTTCGGTGGTTTTCACCGCAAATTCTGCCGGTCACTCTAGCATAATCCTTAAAAAAAATGTATATTTCAGCATCAAACACATAAAACATGGGCATAACTGTAAAATTTACATGCAACACTACTTGTTATTTACGAAGTTTCAGCCTTCATAACACAAAAAACAGACAAAAACAACTGATTTAAATATTAAGATTGGATGAAAAAGAGGACAATGTAACAATTTTACATAAACTATACTGCTAATTCTATGAATACAGAATTAAAAAAAAACATAAGACATTCAAAATGTGCTACAGGTAAGAAGAACATCTTCATATAAAATAATACAAGACAGCCCATGTGAGCTGTAGAAGTCAAGTAGTTCTTGCCTAACCTTACATATTTTCCAACAGTAGACAAACATCCAACCTTTAATAAACAAAAGAACCCTTGAAGTAAATTTGGTGAGTAGATTCCAATGATAATGTATACAGCAATAAACTTGCACCTCTGATGTTTGTACGGATGAGTAGTTTGTGGAGCTTTATTTTCTTATGCATAATCCTTGCGAAATATTGGAGGTACACGAAGAAGAAACAGTAAGTTTGAATATTGCACAACTTGATTAGTATTTGCATATGAATGCTTTCCATTTGGATACGGTTGCTGTATATGTGACTATATGCAGGCAAGCGAGCCTCGATCATTTTCTGTTTGAGAGCGCCTTCTTATTGGAGTTGTCGGTATAATTGCATTAAGCTCCCGATGATGCAAAGCGCGTGATGATTAGAATTGTAGTCTGCTAACAAACTTCGTAACCATAAACACATTAGCCTATGTGAGTACAGCTTTCTTCAAAATTGCATAGATTGTATAAATTATTTTATTATTTACTGACATAAAGAAGGAACAACAGAGAAAGGTTACATTTAGATGCTTAGGCACCACAATTGGTTTCAGATGTATAAATTATCATAAGAAATAGGATCATCTGCGTCCATGTTTCACTAATGTGGCCTTCAGCTGAGGTTTCAGGAGAAGTAACAAGTGGATGTAAAGGATGAATAATCTTTGTAACAACTACTAAATCTCTCCCTAAAACTAAAATACCTCCTGAATTAGTTGCAGTACCTGTATCCAAATGAATAAAAATCAACTGAAAAAAAAGGCAAGACAAATCTATACTATATTATAAAAGCTGAGTTTCTTTGCCAACGTTTTCAGCTGTGCCACGTCATTTTTGAAATGAAGCGTCTCATTTTTCGTTCCCTTACTCCTGTTTAGCCGATTTCTTAATAATTATCCGCTTCATCACTGTGCTTCGCCATACAACCCTAATTATGTCTCTTCCTGTTCCTGTTCCTTTCACCATTTCATCTTTCAATTCAGCTATTTTTAGTTTCAGAGAAGCGAACTGATTGATTCTCCTTCTTCTTCACATCAATTTTTTCTTTATATTTCTTCTCAGCGCTTTCCGCCATCCGCTTCTCATTGAAGGTGTCACAAATGGTTCTTTCGATTTATGAGATTTTAGAGACTCGCTGGTATTTTTTTCCCCGCAGATTTATAATACTAGATGCATCTATGTGAAGTGATTATGAATCCAGTTGGGTAATTTATTTTATTATTTTATTTTTTGAAGATATTTATTTTTGCATCATCCAGTTAACTATTGATCCTGAGCAGATCTGCAAATCTTTCGATTCTTGCTTCTTAAAATAGTTTGCATTTATATGTTTTATTACCTTTTAAAAGTAAGAAGTTACATCCCTTTCTTTTGTTCAAAAAATATTTGGTTGCTGTTGTTCTTTAATCAGGGATAAAAGGAATACCATTGGTTGTTGGTGGAAAGCACTTAATATTCACCGCTGGGTTATCAATTACTGTGATATTCTTCATTTTATACTGTCGCTTAATAATACTTGCCCTTTTGGTATATTGACATTTGATCTTCATTTTCAGCTGACGTCTATGTCATTGATTTCAAAATTTCCAATTTTTAAAATCCATTGACCGGTATATCTATTTATTTAGGCAATTTTGAATGGCAGACATGGATTGTATGCTCTCATTTTGATCCAGTTTCAGGTTATGAAACATCAAACAATAGTGGCTCAATTCTTTGTTGTCCTTGCATATACTTCTCTTTCCTCCACCGCTAATTTACAGTTGATTTTTTTAATAGGTTTGTACTTGCTTAATAAGATAGTTTATGTTTTTCTTTCATCACATTTACACGCACAAAAAAAACATATTTTTATACACTAAGTAATCATGAATGATTACTTTTTTGGTTGCATTAACTTATTTATTTAGCATGGTATGTGAAATAATGACAACTATGTAAATATAGTTGTACATTATTATTGGTGTGACATTTCTTGGTTATGTACTTAAACGTTGAATAACTAATAGTTTCAGTCCTCTAATATCAATCTAGCTTCTAATCATATATGCGTCCATCTGTTTGTGCATGTGCATATACATGGTGAAGTTCTTTTGAGTTGCATAAACTTTGTGGACATATACCACCTGTGAAAACTCTTTTTGTCAATATCATCTTAAATCGATTTTTCTTCCTATCATCTATCCATAAATAATTTTTCATAGTTGATACCGATAGTCAATATGAATAATATTGAGTAACCCATAAAGGCCATTATCTTTTTCCCACCGACAATTTTTCATGTCTCTTTCAAATGATTTGTAAAAATATATTTCTTTACTTTTATGTGCTTTGGTTAATTATTTGCACAAAAAGTGATATATGTTATTTTTTACAATCATCGACTCTCCATTTTTTCCTTCCCTCTATGGGAAATTATTAATTATCTCGCATATGCTATGCACCACACCCATTTAAGTGTAGCATTTAGTGCATTAAACATAGATTTAGTTCTGATTACTATTGTCTATTAATATTCCTACGTGCATTCCATTCTTTTACATCTATAAGAGTAAATATTATGATATGGGGATTGGATTGAAGAGAAAATTAAGAGGTAAGAAGGGAATAGATAACAGAGAAGAAGAGAGACGAGAGAGAGAAATTAGCAATTATAATCTTCCATATCCATTCTATATTACGTAAATACATATATAGGCACTTGCTTTACACTTTCCAGCAAGGCATGATTTCCCTCCAAGCAACTCTCTTGGCGCTAAAAGCAGCATAAAACAGAAATTGAAAATAAAAATAAAAAGGTAGCAGGTGATGCATTTCCTACTTTACGTACAGCATTAATTATTCATGGTGCCTTTTATAACTAATTCCTGTATCTTGCAGGCAACTGGATCTTCCTTCTTGGACATGTAATTGTATTACCAATGTGATTATCTCCCTGTGCCTGCGTATCCGTGCTGTGCATATCATATTATTTGCTAATTTAAATTTTTTTATTGATGAAACTGCTTTGGCTCCAAAAAAAATCAGTTGTTCTATCCCTATGCTAGGAGTATTTGGATTTATATTGATGGCAAAATTTAATATACACAGTTCTACAAGGCTATACATGTTTAATTAGGGTGGCTTAAAATGTTTTAAACTGAAACATTTTTAATATGAAATAATGGGATGTATTTCAGCTAAAATTCTTATTGATACTCTTTTCTCCTTCCATTTCTAGAAGCAAATGTAAATTATAATATTCTTTTAGTGAAGTACAATGGTTTTGGATTTATTTATTTTTTTGCCAATATTACTCGATTGAAAAAAAAAGTTACTCAATTGAAATAACTGTAGTTGTCATGGATAATAAGATTTAATATAAACGTTTTTAAAACGCTACTTAGGTTACATTATGATGACTAAATTTGTTTTTCAATATGGTATGCTATTTTAAGTACAGTGTTGGTATCGATTTGGGATGAAAGTATCATATCACGTTTATCGATACGCGTTGGATATTGGGTTGTTGGATGTGATTTAAGGTTAATGTGAATTTTGTAGGTGTCGATTTGTTGATATTGTTATGTGATTTATCATCCTAGGATGGAGAAGATGAGGCAGTTGTTGGAACTGCACACTTTGGAGAGCTTAGAATGGTAAGTTTTTATATATAGCAATGGTATATTTGAATAGTTCCATTAAAATGAAATCTGTTTAACACCATTAGTGAAATGATTTTTTATATATATCTATATTATTCCATAATGATCTTTGTTACTTAATTCAAAAGATGCAGTCATATTTTTATGATAGAAAGCCAGACAACATCATTTAAATGTTACATGAAATTAAAAAAAGATAACCGGCCCTTAGTATGCGCATTAACTTTACGGACATGGGATTAACATTAGAAATTGTTCATAAAAGACTGTGTTGAATATTAGAGGTTATAACATTAGTGATTGTTATACTTAAATACTCTTTAGTAGTTCCTCAGTAGATTCCACCATAGGAACAAAAAAAAATTAGTCAACCAGCATTTGTCCAAAAACATTCATTTTTGCAATTTTAACTTCCTTATTATTTATGGAAATTTTGAACTAGATACTATGCATAGAATATTATTTCAGCTCTTGCAATAATTATAGAGTACAGTAAATTGTAAAAAGGTGGAAAATGCTAAAGTTTTTTTTTTTTTTCAAATTGACGGGAATATTGCAATCATCAGAATATAATGTTACGTTGTTTATACTGCAAAATATATGTTTTCCTTTTGTATTTATGTGCACTGCCATGTTAGGAAACAATCATACCAAGGTTCAACATGTTATAATTGTTTTATTTGAAACAGACATGATAGCATTGTCTTATAACTAGATAATTAAGTTGTGGTCACGGTGGATTTAGGGAATTTAGTTTATACACATCAACCTTTAAAACCGTGGATAATTATGGGCAAATACTCCTTTGTTCTAATATTTGGTATTTCAGCAATTAATTGGAACATAGTGCAAACACATTGGCAAAATATATTTTCACGTCACTAATATCATTAAATTCTTTTTTTATAGAGTGCTTTTGAATTTTCCATGCATGTTTGTTATTATCAAATGCCTTGCTTGACAGCTTTCTATAATAATTTCCATGGAAAGTTGCTAAAGCAGTAAGGTCAGCATTTAATATTAATTTTTACCTATTAAAAGTTATCTTAATATGAATTAAGGTGCACAAAAATAGAATTATCCTTGCCATTCTTGGACTTATAATATAGGAGGTATAAGGTAACCATTTTGAGCGAAATACATTTTTATGACCATTTTCATAGGGAAAATGCAATCTGCATAATTTATAATAATTGGATAATACTGATATAAAAGAAATAAAACTTCTTAAAGAATAAGTAATAATACACATTGATTCATTCATTTATATTATGGCATGCCATATTTGATCCCTTCATATTCACCGTGTTACTATTTAGCACAGTGGTTTTTTCCTTATTCTAATTGTATAGAATTTCCAAATTGATAATTTATGTACAGTTATTGTTTCCCTCCTACATGATCATGGTACGATTGTCCTATTCTAAAATACTTGCACTTCTTTACAGAATTGAGTAATCCAACATAGAGCAACTTCTAAGCTATGTAATATCCTGTGTGAGTATGATATCAATAAATGATAAGCCCAAGTCTCATGTTTTCTATACGGACAAATGGTATCGAACTGAACATGATATGTTGGTGCATGTAAATACGATGCAACCGATGATTCGACAACAAGAACCTACCAAACTTAGGAGGTTATCTGTCGCTGTAGTCAAAATATCCCATTAAAATTAACAGTGTTTGCTTTCTATTTTTCTGTGACATTGCTCTGTTGATTTTTTTGCTGATATTACTCTGTTTATTTTTTTGCTGATATTACTGTTTATTTTTTTCCGACTGCCATAAAGGAGGACATTGAGAATGATTAAAGCTGTTCCTAGGGATATATAGCTTGGAATAAACTATTCGTAATAGGTATGTTTTCTCTTAAATTTCTACTTTAGTTTATTTTCGTTTCCTTATGCATTTTTGATAGACAGATAAATATTCCGGTTTGGAATAAAATCATTAGCTTACTAGCTGATATACCCTAATTGTAGTATAGATTTAGATGAAGTATCATTTGAGTAAATTAGCTATTATCAAAGTAAAAGAAGCTTAGTCATACAAATTAGTTTAAATCTTCAGCTGTTAACTATGTTCCTTAAAATAGACTAAAAGAAAGGTATACCTACCTTTGCAAAATAGACTATTAACTCTTTGGAAGACTATTAATAATTGTTTAAAATGATAATTTTTTTTTTTGAAAGAATTTAATAGATGAAATTTGATACATGCATAAAAGTAAATACGACTTATTTTTTGAATACATAATATTTTAGTGTAGAAATTTGACCAACAACCAGTACTCAAATTTGCCTTTGCCATTATTTTTATTTGTTATAGTAGCGGGATGAATTTATTTGAATATTTAGCATAATAATAAGGATTTATATTATTATTATTTTGAATAAATATAACTACTACAATGTTGTTATGATAGTTTATTTTGTGATATAAATAAAAATAACGAAAAACTATTGTAACATCTTTTTTAGCTTTGAATATCCAATACCATAGTTAAAATTATGATTATAATCCTAATGGTCAATAGAAGAACCATATATTATAAAAATATGCAACCATAAAGCTTAAATTTTATGTGAAAACCCAGTAATATGAAAGTTAAGAAAAAGTTGCAAGCTACAAAATGAAAATCATGGAGAAATTTATGAAATATGCATATTAATATTATTAACCACTTCATCAATAATCGTAGCTCCTTTATTTGATTCAGTTCCCTCTCCACACTCAGTAGCCCCTCATTTTTTTAAACATCACATCATATTAGTTCGAAGCCAATTACAAATTTGTTTCCATTTATCTCGCCTTTGATCTTCAAACCAAAGGTAATTTTTCACCATTAGTGATCAATCTATTTACGTACGTACTTTTTCTTTACCTCTTTTATGCAGTTTCTTATTCTTTGATGCGATCGTTTTTTTGTTTTTCTTGATATTCTTCAAACTGGTTACAACCCTACTTCTATCACCTAATTTTCTAATGTTAATGGTTTAGTTTATAGTTTGGTTTTACATCCAAATTTATGTGCGGATATGTTATTAGAAACAATGTTGGAGCGGCGATCTAAGTGATTGTAAAAAGCATGTTGTACCGCTTAAGTTGTTGCAAGAAGAGAAGTTGAGAATTATGGCAGGATCAAATGGTGGTGCATTGTTCAGCTAGGGTGGGCAAAACCGAGCATACTGGAACTAGGGAATGAACATAATCTACGTACATGTACGCCTGAAGTTGGGGTAGTAGTTCAGGAATCTATAAAAGGCTGAGTATATAATAGGACTTTGTTTTCCTGTTTTAGTTCGGTAAACTACTTGGTTGACATCTGTTTTGTAGTGTATTCAAATTTGAATGTACATATGTACTTGCATTAATGTTTATAGTTGCATCCTTAATTTTTTACTCATTTCTATGATTTGTAAGTAATTTATTTGATAACTTAATTAATGTCGGTGTTGTTTTGTGTAATTCAATATTTTATACATGCATCATTTACAAATATCTGTATTGGTAAATTATTTTCTCAGTATTAGGTTAACCATTTTAGTTAGTAGTTTATTCAATTCAGTAAATTTTAGCATGCTATCATTTCAAATGTTTATATAGTAGTTTTCAAATGAATTGTCGCATTTCGTGAGGAGCCCAACTTGAATTTGAACTAGCACGCCAAGTTAAGTAATCATCAGATTTTGCATGTATGTTCTTCCAAACTTTTAACTATTATGCGGAAGAATATCAAAATTGGCACTCAATGGTGGTATGTGCTAATATGATCAGATAAACGCATCAACTCAATAAAATATAAAATAAATTCAGTGGTCTATTATAAAATATAATTGGCATGTCATGTTGAAAGATCAATTTACTTTAGTTTACCTAGATTTTTTGCGGTTTTCATTTCCTTTTTTTAACCCGTGATTTAAAATTTTACTCCTAAATTGGCTAACTAATATTGCATCCTCTATGTTTTCGGCATTCAAATTTTAAATATGACATATCATTAAATCTTTTGAATTTATATATATTTTTATTCTACCGAAGTAGTTGCATACTACACGTTCATTAATGGCATACTACTATGTGTGTGTGTGTGTGTGTGTGTGTGTCTATATATATATATATAATCGAATTTATTATATAATTATATAAAAATTCGAACTTTTATGTGTTTCTATTTCCATCTATAACAATAATGCATTTGTTATCCCATTAACGATCACTCTATTCCTCTTCGCTACTTTATTAATACAAGAATTTTTATATTTTCTTCGACACTTCTCATCTTATGATTTTTTTCATTCCTTTTCATTGTCTCACAGTTTAGTTTCTTTTGCTTTTCCAGTTTCATATGTATGATGCAATTCAAAACAATTATGTCATGTGTATTAGATTGAAGGTTTTTCTGAGAAAAATTAGTCGGTCTTTTAAACAAAACTCTAACTAGAACGTGATTACATTCGTTTATGGTTATTCGTTTGGTGCTCATGTTGAATTATTTATGATTTTACACATATTTTGCAGTAATTGAGTTTTTACAAGTTTCTTTCAATGTTGTTAACTATTATGGAAAAATATTCTAAAGGCTTCCAATAAAACACATCATGTTGTATCTATTGAGCATGACTTAAAGGTCATATTTTTTTTTTATTATTATTTGTATTTTATACGTAACTATAAAATTTGTCTAACTAAAGTTGAAAATTTTGGTTTATTACCAACCTCTGTGGTCAATTGGTATGATTTTGGTTTTGTTTACTTTATTTATCATATTGAGCGTCATTATGTGTGTGTGTGTGCGCACACACACACACACTCTACAGTTTTGAACAATCTATTAGGGGTTAATGGATGAACCATCATTAATATCCCGCGTAGGCATGCATCAATTTGAATTATTTAAATATATAACAAACAAAAATATTTTACATAAAGTGAAAGAATATTAGAAAGATTTTCATGTTGTATTTAGGAGAAACAATAACATTTTTGATTCAGCTATAATAGAAAAACCTGAAATTTTATTAAATTTAATTCTAAAATGTGTTCTTTTGTCTTTTTTTATTTATTTTAATATTTTGTATTGTCTTATATGAATTGCACTTATTTTTTATGTAAAATCTTATATCAACCATCTTTATTAATCTAAGCTTTAATACAATCTTAAATGGCATTGTATGAGGCCTTTGAAATGTTTATATAAATATGCATTTTTTACTTAATGCATTGTCATCATTAATTTTTTGTGGTGTTATTATGCAGTGATGTAAGTATAAATTATTTTCCTTATAATTTAATGGTTGACTCAAAATAATTGAATATTTAACTTTGATGATTGATTCTCCTTTATATAAATTTAGTCTAACGAGAAAATCTATAATTCTCTATGCCAATCAATCTTGATCTACATTTAGCTCAATATAACTGATTCTATAATGAGTTAGGATTGTTTTATTGTTTCTCAATCGCATATTTCAAAATGTACTTTAATTACACTTATTGTGTACTTCCACTCAAAATTATTTGCATAATTTTTGCCAAACTATAATGTGTTCTGGAAGTTGTCATCACCAAAGTTCGAAGATGCATGCTTGAGTCAAAATTTTTGAAAAGATAACATAGTAAAAATGACGAAGAATGTGTGTGTATATATGTATATTTATATAATTTACTACATGATCTACAGACTTACTATATACTAGCTGCAAAAGTTAGAAGGTCAAGTCATGAAGCAGTTAATTTTCATCTATGTTTTCAATTTCAAAAACATTGCCAAATTTGTTTTTTATTTAGTTAAAAATGAATTAATACGCCTGTTAATGGTCACTAATTCATTTAATTGGCTTTAAAGAAAATAATTTCGAGAATTAGTCAATAATTAATTCTTTAGTTTAGAAGTTGAAATAAAATCTAAGAGAAACAAACTTCATTCCTTCTTCACTTCATTATTTAGTGTGTACGTTGCAATCAATTTCCTATTTTGTAAAAAGCTTCGGAGAAGAGCAAAAGGTCATTGTAATGTTGTACATTAATCTCTGTCTAATCGTATGCACTGATGTTTTGAATATATGTTATGTTATATTCTAAGTATCAATACTGATGTTTATCGTGTTCATAATTTGATTTTAATCATATAGAGATGTAGTGTAAAAATTTGTTATGCATGACCTCCTTCCCATTTTATTTTTAGAAGCATGTTTATGCGTATATGTTATGCTTTTCAAGTTCATTACTATATGAATATGTTATTCAATTATAGGATATATTCTTATTAGATTAATATAGGTTGTTTTGACATTAATATTCACTATCGTGTGTGAGAACTATTGAAATTTGAACATGGTTTGTGTCGTATTTATGTGAGTTGTGCAACAAACTTTGTATAATTTTCCAAAGGTCAAGCACACAATAAATGTAAAAAAAACCATGATCCATCTGAACGAATTTACTACCCCATGAAATTTCATTTAAAACCTAACGCTATAGTGATGGATTAACATCAAGCTTTTTTAGCAATAAGGTCCAAATACAAATCGTCCATGTTATATAAGCAACTTTGTGGCTTTGGCGCCAAGCATGTATTGTTGTATTGCTCCTACTACCTATCAAACGCTTCCTTCCACTTGCATGCTACAACGAACCATTACTAGAAGTGTTCCAAAGCAAGTTTTTTAACATGGATAAATATTTTTGTTATTAATGGCAATAGACACAACACTGAATAATAATTGTGGTCGCATGGTTCTAAATGTGCACCATTAAAGCAACAACTAACCTTTCAAACAACATAGCATTTAGATATCAATTGTTAATATAATTCTCTATTTTACTGAAATTCTTAAGTCGTACCAATGTATGGGATCAAATTCTGTTTTAATAAATTAAATATAAAAATAAATCAATCCATATGATCTCTAATTTAGCCAAGCCCGTGTGCGAAGCACGGGTACGCACTTGTTGTTTTTAATGGCCTACCGCAAAAATTAGTTGCGAGAAAAGTGTGATCAGATGTCCTTGTGCAAAACGCTCAAACCCATCCACATTCGTGGGTGTAGACTATTAACTGGAGATCATTCTTATTGCAGAACTCCATGACTCAGTCATGGCCAAATGTAACCAGGATTGGCCCTATCAACATAGAATTATGCATAGGGATGCTCGGACACAAGGATTAATAGCAGTAACACATTTGTAAATAAAACCTGAGCTTAGTTTCTAATTAATAATAGCCTATTATGATTGTATGTGCGTATTATAGGAACCAAACACATAATTATTTACACAACTGAAATGCAATTGCCAACAACGGAAAACGGTAATAAATGGAACCGAGTTTTCATTTAACATGAACCTATATGGCTGTCGATAGTAAATTCACTAAGTTATTCTCTTTCCATCTTTCATTTATATACACAAGAACAAAGAATAAAAATATGAAAGAAAAAAATGCTGATAACAAACAAGTCTATTGTGGACAGTGCACATTTATTTCATTATTCCAGGAACTCAAGCAATGAAAACAAAAGGTAGAAAGATAGAATCCAATTTTTTCAATTAGGCTGCTGCACATCATATGTTGACTGGTGGCCTGTTGTCATAGAAGAGTAGTAATATTACTAAAAATGAGATAGTGCACTGCCAGAAGATATATATAGTTATAGTAAAAATGATTATTTCGCTAGTTTTAACAACAAAAAATAATAATGTAACAATTTTGTCAATACCTGATTGTCCAAATTTAAGAGGGCAATTTCTACTATCATGGCCCTCTCCGCCTCATTTTTTACATTTTCGCTTCTTCTTGCTAGTGGACAACTCAATAGCTCTTTTGATTCTACCTTTCATACCAGTTTGACCAAATTTTTTGTCGTCTCTAGGTCTTCCCTTCACTTGTGAAATATGAGGATCTTGAATCGTCAATGAAGTCTGATCGTTAACTGTTAGATACTTTGCATCATCAACATCTTTAGTTTTTTCTTCGGCAGTCTTATTTTTTTTCTTCGCATACTCTCTTCAAAAGTTCTTCTATTCCATCCATTGCTATTTTGTACAATGATTTAGATGTCGAGGCAATGAATGAAAGTTGTGTTGCTCTTTGACATATATGACTAAGTCGAAATGCTTCACCGGAAATTGATTCACTATCATATTTATAATCATCCATGATTCTAAACGAGTTAGATACTTTTGTCCATCTCTTCAAGATAAAATGTGATGGTATTTCATCTACTTCTAGCTTGATGAATACTTTTAATATATGGCTACATGGTAATCCTTTGAATTCAAATAATTGACACTAACAATATCCTTTGTTAGCACATGAATTCATTTTGACAACAAAACTCTCATATTCACCAACTTTCGAAGACACGGTATACGATGTCATTTCTTTGCAAGTTTCATTCTCAACAGATCTAAATCGAACGGAGTCTTTTAGTTGTTCGCAAAACTTTTCAAACATATTTGGATGTAAATGCTAACAGCAAGTTTCAAAATCAAGTTGTTTTCGTCAAAATTTCAATTTTTATGCTCAGAAATAAAATCCTCTTCAACTTCTCTTTGGATAATTTTTTGCAATGCTTGCTCGTACCTAGTAACAAATTCTTTAAGATTTGTTTTGGGTGACACAAACGTATTAAAGGAACTATTAATCCCCTCACTACGACCTGTTATGTTCATTCCAGCATAAAACGTGGAACAATGAAACATGGGTACCCAATACTCACACTGTTCAAAAAATTTCCACAACCAATCATTATTTTTCTGCTCATATTTCTCGACTAACGATTCCCACTTATCTTCAAAATCTTGTATTGAATACGTGAAATTTAAACAATCTTTAAGTTATTTTTTGAAAGGAGATTTTTTTTTTGATAAATGTGCGTTAAATTCACCCTAAAAAAATTCTTAATGTGCCAAAGCCACAAGCGATGTCGAGTGTTTGGTAATACCTTTCGAATAGTTAAACCCATAGCATGATCTTGATAGGTTATTATTGAAATCGGATGACGACCTCCTATTGCTTCGAGCCAAGTTGTAAACAACCAAGAAAATATCGGTTCAGTTTCGTCAGTTAAAAGTTCACATCCAGATTGTACGGTTTGATAGTGATGATTGACACCGGTAAACGGAGCAAATGGTATCGAATATTTATCTGTTCTAAATGTGGCATCGAATATAAGATATACGTGACCGTACATCTACCCGAAAAAATTAGCTGCACAACCTTGCTCATCTAGTTGAATTGCATAAAAGAATTGAGGATTCTCCCTTTGTCCTGTTTGAAAATAATTCAACACGTATTGCGCGTCACCGACTTCCAAATATTTATGTCTAGCGAACTTTAAATGGTTATAGCAATCTTTTTGATTGAATCCCGCATTCACACCAAAAATGGCAGGAATTTTAGCAGTTGGTAGATTTTGTTCATGGAATACCTCAGTCAAGTCTTTTGCGGCAGATGGCAAATTCCTATTAGTTTGTAGCTGGACTCTTTTTATCGGAGACACAAATGAATGGTTATGATCATCATTAAACTTTTTTGTTGACCATTTATTTGTTTACTCGCTATAAAGAATTCGCATCTTTGCTTGACATCCACACTTGATCGTGCTGGTGCTTCTATTTATACGGTCTATTCCAATTACATTATCAGTTTTACGAAGAGTCCCTGAACGTGCACAAACTAAACTGATCGAAGTTATTTTATCAACATGAGGAATAGTCTTATTTGATGATCGAACACGAATAGCAAAACCTTTTTGTCGACCATACTCAATATAATAGTCTTTCCCCTCGTCTAGGTTGTCAAATGTCATTCCAATATACGGTTCCACCAGAATCATTATTTTTGTTTGGTAATGAAGATGAACCAACGATATTTGCATCATTTATGTTATTGTCCCCTCCAAATGTTTCATCATGCGTTGTCTCCTCTGAAACTCCATGAACGACCAACTCATCCATACTTGCCACCAAAATACAGAAAATTTAGAATTCCATTAAAAAAAAGGAAAGTCATAGTATATTATATATTGTTCAAAATAAGGGGATATAAACCATCTGTTAAATATCACATATCCACAAAATGCTCCAATCACGTTTATCTAACGAACAAAACAAATATATCACTAAACAGAAGCAATAATTTTCATCGTTGATGAACAGCTATATCTTCTAATCCTTAAGGTAAGCCAATCAAGCTACATATTTTACGTAACATATATAATGAATAGATCACACGGACAAGTATAGCAAAGAAGATGATAAACCATGAAGTTAACAACAAAGAACACTATAACAAAAAAAATAGTTGAAACTAATTTTTTTGGCATCGTGACGATGTCAGATCTATAAGATGGAAGAATTTTGTTTTCTGAAATTTCAAACTGAAAAAATCGTATAAATATTCTAAAATTTCAAAAGATAGTAATGTCAAGTATGAACAATCAACATAAATATGGTACAAACATTCTATATAGCCAATTTAAGTTGCCAACTAGTGAACCAAAATTTCAAATAGCTGGGCCAAAATAGTATGCAAACTAAGAGTAACTTTCATAGCAGATGCTGAATTCGAAATTAGGGATAGAAAAGTTTGAAAAAACACCGATAGTAATTTAGGGATTTAGAAAGTTTCAAATTCAATTGGGTTAAACTGCTCTACAAATCCTAATATTCGTAATCAATCTTCTGGATGGCGCTTTCACAGCAATAAAAAGGAAATATGATAAAAGTAACGATTATGTAGTAGAAACCCTATCTATTGCATAGGTTTGTGCTTTGGCACTGAAGAGCAGCTAGAAAACTTCGTATTTAGTAGTGAGGAGGAAGAGCACATCGTTCGTCATTTCATAGGAGAACGCGTAGATCCAGTTGAGAAGAACAACAGTATAGTAATATTTCTGACGGTTCAGATTAAAGAAATCTAATGGGTGCGGCTGTGTGTGTAATTTTGTGTTTTTTCCTTGTGTTTCAATAGAATTCTCCATAATATATTATGTAAACATATTTATATAGTTATAAGATTTAAACTTTAAAACTATATATACATATAAACTTATATATTTAAAACTTTATAAACATATATGCTTGAAATCATAAGTAAGATAAAATAATTTGAAATCAGAACTTGAAATTTGAAAATAAGAATTTTAAAAACAGGATTTGAAAATTTGAAAATCAGAATTTGAACCTGGAGTGCTATTTAGAGTCTTATATATAAACTAGACTATATTACTTTATTTTTCTTGAACTCTTGAAATCTTGATAACTTATTACTAATGAGTCTTGAATCTCTTCTGAATCCTGGATCTCTTGAACTCTAAAACTGTACATTCTTTAGTATTTAAGTCCTGTATACAAATCCTGCATATATATGTAGATATATATATATATAATCTAAATAGAAATGTTAGTATATATTTTATAATCAACAAATAATTATAATTAAAATAAGGTTGTTGTCATCAAAACTCTATTATCCAACAATCTCCCTCTTTTTTATGATGACAACCTTGATATAAAAAATATTCATACCTGTTGATTCTGATCCTTCTAATGCTCCCCCTTTCTTTATGAATCCTATATACTTCATCTTAAACTAAGCCTAAATAATCCTTATTTTATAATTTCTCTCCATTTGTAATCAACAAAAAGAAATTCTAAATATATTCCCCTAAATCTATTGCATAATTATCTGTAACCTATATTTATCTATATATCCTAAGAATATAATACTTGATACTATACTAAAGTATATGACTCCCCTAAATTCATGCATATTATTATAAAAAAATCAATCAATCCAAGTATTATAGTTAATATTTACAAATGTTCCAATCCATATATACAAGTTTCAAATCCAAGAAATCCAAACCAAGTAATATTTACACACAAGTTCAAACAAATTCAAATCAAACCAATCAAACAAATCATACCAATTAATTTAAAATCAAACGTCTCTTGGAACTTCCACCCATTCATCTTTTCCAAAGATTGGGTCTTTCTTGATGTCCTTCCAGTCTTCTTCATTGGTAGTGGTGCTTTGTTGTTTTTCATCTCTGAAATGGGAAGAGATTGACCAACAAATTACGTCAAAGTGTTTCTCTTGATATTCAACCATTCTCATCTGAATTAATTCTAGATGACATTGATTACGTAGCACTATGGATAGGATATTCTTGAATGAATTCAAAGTTTCTTCATGATTCTCACTCAAATTATGAATGGGATTTTCCATAATTTTATGTTTTAGATAAGAATTAATTAAAGAAGAAATAGGAATCATAGATTATTTTTTCTATAAGAAATAGGTATATATATGGTCTGCAATTCACTCGAATTGAATAGACAATAGTTAGTTATTTAAAAATTTAAATTTTGAACAAATTTGAAAAATTGGCAGTTATATGTCGACATAGCTAAAAATGTATGTCGACAAACAAAATTAATTTTTTTGGAAATTTTCATTTTTTTAGTTAATTCTTATTATATTATTTTATTTCATTCTAATATGTTTTTACAATAAATTAAAGATTATTTTGACAGAAATAAATTCCATTCATTATTACTTAAAAGCAAAGACATTCAACTAATACAAGCAACTAAATACGAGATCTGAAAGCAAATACATGCAAATACGAAAGATAACTTAAACTAGATAAGCCTAGATTTCAACAGATGATGAGGAAGAAGATGATATTCCAAGTTTTCTTCCTATTTTGCCAATGAACTTAGGCATATGAGTAAGAGTCTTTTTGATCTTCTTTTGGTTCTTGGCTAATTTTGCTTGATTTTGGACAAGCATTTCTTTGGAAATGGTTCTAGGATTAGATGGACATTTTATACATTCAAAAGAAGCTTCTTCTTCTTTTTCTATATCCATAGGATCCTCTTCTTGTTCTTGTTGCATTCGGGCTTATTTATTTTCAAAAGTTTCATACGGCTTAAAGGTGATTGGAATTTGCATAATATGTATATTTGTAGAGTTAAAAACCTTTCTTGATACAAATTCTTCTCCTTTGAGATCCACTCCAAAGTATTTAAAAATGCGAGTAAGATAAACTCCCTTATAAAGAGTGTTTTCTCTTATGGACATTTCTTTGGGCTTAAAGTCTTTTAAAATCATATCGGCCAAATTGATGTCATAAACACCAATAATAGCAAAGAGTGCCTTTTGGACTTTGATGATAGGGTTATTGAAGTTTCCAGTACGGGGAGTGGTGGTATGTTGAAGGAGGAGGTTGATGATTCTTGCTTTTGGGCGGAAAAAGCGTTTTAAGAATTCTAGATGGGCATCGCTTTCAAATATGTGATGAAATGTTTCCAAATTCGTTTCATCAATTTCAAAATCCAAAAAATTCGATCCCCTACTATTACAATTTAAGATATTGCCCAAAATTAAGCAATCTAAAATGATTTGAGTGCCTTTTACGCTACTCTGTACTTGATTTTCATCTCCTTCGTAAAAGCCATGATTTAGATTTGCATAGAACATTTTTACTAGATTAGGATAACATACTTCATTGTTATCCGGTGAATCTGTTAGACTCAAAACTCCATATTTTTTTTAAGAGAGAACGAAGATTGTAAGATGGAAAATCTTCAAATATGGTGATGGCTCCTGTATTGACTTTTCCATTTGCTAGGTAGCCAATGTAGGCATTTTTTGCTTCTCAATCATTATAGAGATATCCTTTGATGATTTTGGGTAATCTCATTGAATGGGGTGTTGTAACAACCCTCCTGGAATGGACCCAAATTTCGACCTAGAAAAAGCCCATTGAAACTTAGAGCCATTCTAAACAGGTCGTTGGTTCCTGTAAGGATTACATTTGCATAGAATATATACATACACTTCGAATGGAAATCTCACATAGCAGAAAGAGGCAATATAGTACTAAAAATAAGATGTACCATTTAGTTCAAAACCACAGAAAATACAATAGCCACAGTTACATCTGTTTAATTGGTACATCAAATAGTTCATTCTCATAAATTTCCAAAAGAATTAAAGCAATAACTGCTAATAATAACATAAAAACTTTGTCTTCTTCATCAGTTTCAATCATAACTTCATCCATGGCCTTTACCCTATCTACCGACTTGTTGGATATGTTAAGGAGAGGGGTCAGAACATATAGTTCTGTGTGACTGAAATATAGTGTTACTTAATTTCCATACCCTATATTTTTAGAAGGTTACATATGTCAAGTTATGTCTATGCAGCACACAAGATTCATACAAACATAAGTATCTAACCAATGGGGTGGATATCCAAGTCAATCGTCCATTGGTGTTTATAGGGTAAAGACCCAACGAGGTGGCATTCTCGCTCACTTATGGCCCTATTAAAGGTGGATTCTTACAATCTCTTATAACCTTGAGGCAGACCCCTAGCCCTTTTAAGACCCGTCTAATACGTTAACATTCTTTAGTCTATACTCTCATTTGTAATAATAGAAGTAGTATTGCGAACGTTACTACTTAACTGATATTACCTGGTAGGACACCTATGTCACTTAAGACTTCCCTTAGACAGTTGGTGAGCATGCAACTGCCACATATATTTCAATTACCAATATGTCCCTAGTTGAGCCCTTACAAGCTTTTAGAGGAAGCGAACATCCCTGTGAACTACCCTACTCTGCTGCCATTTTATGCCTAACCACTTTTAAAGAAGGAAGACCCAAAGGCCTACTTCCAACATAATAAGGGTGGGTCCCATGACTTTGGTTCCTCTCCAATGAATAAACCTTCAGAGGGATCCTAGTCCTAACCACTTAAGACCCAAACTAGATAGAAAGTAAGTCAACCACTTAAGACGTACTCAAGGCATAGTAAACCTGCCTATTTTCACACAATAGGCTTATATATGTACACACTTGACCTCTCACATTAAACCGTATACCTATAGATGCTGGATATGCTGGTCGGTTCCGGGCAGGGTTCTACTACAAGTTGGTTTGAACTCATGTCTGGTGTACTAAGTTTTTGAATGGCCCATGGCACCTAGACATCTCGCATTAGTTAGGCCTGCTTGTGGTTGCTGGATTTGTCGGTCGGTTCCGGGCAGGCTTCCCACAAATGGCAACTAACCTCATGTATATGTGTCACTAGCAAGGTTATAAATCTCGGATATCGGTCGCGTTTTGTCTCGGGGATTTTATAGACTCGGTATCGTATCGGGGAAGATCTCGGACGTGATGAGTCTAACTCGGGAGTTCGTCTCGGATTTTCACCTTGGGTATGAAAGTTCATATCGGAACAATCTTGGGGTACATGATATGTTAAAAATGATATTTTAACAAAATGATTTTTATGAACGCTATCAAAAACATAGTAACTTAAACTTAAAATGCAAAATAACTGTATTATTCTTTATTTTGCGAAAGATCATTCATACTCTAAATCGTACTATGCTTAAAACAGGAATATTGTTAGACATGAAACATTAAAAGGATCCACATCATTAAAAAATTCACCATAAATAGACATAAAATACATAATTTCATAAGTAACATGTATGTAAAAAGATGAATATGAAAATCATAAGCATTGTAAAACATATACGAACATACAATATAGTTATTTAACATGCAAAATGTAAAATAACAAAAGATTGATATGGCTAGATTTTATTTTTTTAATTATAGTTCTAGTTTAGGCACAAATTTAAATTTTAACCAAAAAAAAACTAAGATCTCGGACAATATTCTAGTATTTTATCTCGGTCGATATATCGTTCGATATTGCAATATCTCGGGAGATATATTCGAAAGGAGATTTAGAGTGATATTTGCTGTTTCGTTTCGGAAGGAGCTTAAAACGAGATCTCGGAGGAGATCTCGGGCGATATTTACGATATTTGAAACAATGATCACTAGTTATATATATTGAAATCCATTCTATATATGCACACACAAGCAAACAAATATATTTATATGGGGACATTTCAAATTCAAATTATAACCTAATCGCATTTATTACGCTAATACAACGTTAATTACGTTGATTACGTTCATACAAGTCTAACAATGATAGCGCCTAATTAACATAAACATTCGTATGAATGGGGAAACGTTCTAATGAGGTGGCAATTGTCAATTTGTTCAAATAAAGGCATACAAGTTTGGTTTTCCATACTTTTACCGCTACAACTTAGGCATGATGTCAATATAACAAATAGCAATGAATGGAAAATATACATACGTAACAATTTCAATTTACATCCTAGGTTTGTTGGAATGATTTCAATATTAGCATTAAAATAGAGTATTATATACACTTATACTTATATTTTTATAATTCCTATTTCACCCTTTTTGGTGTTATGCACACAAAAATGCTTACATTTGACCTATTTCAATTATGAATGCATTTGGATTCAAAATAGGATCCAAACCCAAACAAAATCATCAAATAATCAAATATAAACCTTTTTAGGTTACACTTAATTGGTAAATAAAGGTGAATGACATAAAATAGAAATAATAGTAGCAACACCCTTTTTTATCTTTAATCCAATACTAAAACCAAAAATCCGCAAAACCGAAATAATCATGACAATTCATACGCAATTACAAGGTAGAGGAGTTGGAGGTTTTAATGTTTATATTATCGAATTTCCAAATCCTTCTAAGCATATCTATTCACATGAAAATCTATTAAAAACATGAATATGCCTTAAGTAAACTGTGCATGACTTCAAGCGGATCCAAAGGAATCACACCTATGAGCAGTGAAACGTATAATTCGTTATCTTAATAATACCAAAGATTTTGGTCTCTTCTACCTAAAATAATGTCCATTCGAATTAGTATCATATAGTGATGATGATTTCGGAGGCTCCCGAACGGATGGAAAGAGTACTAGTGGTACGTGCCATTTTATTGGAAAATCACTGGTCTCTTGGTTTAGTAAGAAACAAAATTGTGTTTCACTATCAACGTGTGAAGCTGAATATACATCAGCGGCTCTTGCTTGTACTCAAGTAATATATATGCAACAAACACTTCAAGATTTTTATATTCATTTATCAAAATCTATTACATACTGTTATAACACCAGTGCTATAAACTTATCCAAAAATCCTGTGAACCACTCTCGAACCAAACATATTGATATCCGTCATCATTTTCTAAGAGACAATATCGAAAAGGGAAATATATGTCTCGAGTATGTCCAAACTGATAATCAACTAGTGGACATTTTTACTAAGCCTCTACTTGAGTCTAATTTCATAAAATTATGTAGAGAGCTTGGTCTTATCTTCAAAAAAGAACTCGACAATTAGTTTTATCACTAATGTCCTATTTCACTCATTTATATTAGGTGGTTCTTTTCACTTTTTTTCCGAATTATATTTACTCAAACATATATTAGCTATTGTTAATTTGAGCAAATTGATTATGAGCTTTTGATAATTCCTATGGCCAAGTATTTATGGAAATTCTTGACTCAACTAAATATATATTCTCTAGGCTATATATATATATATACGCACACACATATATATGTATAGAAAATCCTATATAAACTTGGCATAAATTCTCATTTTTTATCTCTCCAAAGCTGATACTAATTCCTTCATAATTTCTGTTTTCTGCTATAATCAATGGCACACATATGCGACAAATGTGCTCAATATTCCAATGTTTCTATCACTAGTTCTGAGACAGGAGATAATTTCTCTCCGAAAACTCCCGAACACAAATCAGGATATCACCCAAGCAATTGTACCCCCGGAACTACGCCAACTCCAAAATGGTCAAAGAAAGTTTTGTTTTGCTCACCTCATACCAAAGAAAAGATAGATGAAATCCACCATTACCAAAAACATCAGATTGATCTTCAAAGGCTGGTATATTCTAAGTAAAAGTTGACCTCGGATCGACTATCTCTTCTAGATAGAATGGCAATGTTCTTTTGTGGCTCAAATAAACACGACGTACACGAGCCTATGCCAAACATGCATTCATCTTCTAGCAGCCCGAATTCATGGGAAAGAAACTATAATATGAACGAAGGAGCGAAATAAAATTGGTCACCATGGAAACCACGTATTAATGACGTCAAAGAAGATTCTACCGATCACAATTCATCAACTTCACATTAGATTCATATCGTGGTTATATTCTCTTATATCACTCATGTACTAATATATATTGAGTAATTTCTATGTCATATGGACTGTTAAATATCAGAAATGGAGCTAAAACCGGGAAAAACAGCCGAGATACCAACCAGTCGACAGGCTAGATTTCGACCGGTCGACTATTTTAGCTTCTGACTAAAAACAGTCGAATGGTGGAAAACTACCGGTCGACCGGTGTTAGGTTTTCCTATTTTTATACATACGTATATGACTATTTCTTCTCTCCACTTCTTCACTTTTACTCCAACGGTTCCTTCTTCCAAAAACTCCAAAACCCTAGAATTCAAATTGTTTTAAAATTTTCAACAATATCAATCAAATGACTCCTCCTTAGAAGAAATCAAAGAAAGCTTCAGCTTCTGAACCCCAAACAATTGACCTCTCAATCAAGAAATGGCTAGTTGATCTGATTACTGTTAAAAGATGGAATAATATGAAAGACTTTACCATTCATCCGGGTTCATTCATTAAGTTCTCCGATTTCTCCAAATATCGCGTTCTTAACTTAGCAAGAAATTAAAATATTGATTCCCTAATTGATTTTGATCAAGATAATGTAGAAATAAACCATATTATGATCAAATTATTCTATGCTAACTTGAATTTGGAGAAGTACAAGCCTGAAAATCCTTCACAATGTCTATGGTCTGTAGCAAGGAAGTGTTTATCTTGTGTTCTACAATGGCAAGCATTCTTGGAGTTCATTTTACTGGTGAAAAAGTCTCAAACAACTTTTGCAATATCCATATCCGTGATCGTGTTAGCCATGAATTCATTGAAGACGATATGGATAGCACAAAATCCAAATGTTTACGACCCACTACAAGGATTATTCATCACACTCTCATACATTCTCTACTACCAAGATTAGGTAATTTCGATGCCGTTTATAAAGAGAACTTCAAGGCATTATATGCAATATACGGGGATATTCATACCAATTGGATTGGTATGAATTTTGATGAGATTTTGCAAGTAAACGACTACACTAGGCTACATTTGTTTTATAATGAATATATCATGCGCCTACTGCTCGACTGTAACATCACACCCCCCGAGTCTCCTGTTTTAAGGCCTAAAGTCTTTAACAATGCAACGATTAAACGAGTGAAACTCCCCGATCCATACTTCACTGTTATGTCTTTTTAGCAATGGCAAGAACATGGACATCAAAAAGCTTCAAAACAATCATCCCGACCATGACCTGAGGAAGTCAAACTTCTAGGATCATCTTCCTCGTCAAAGGAATCACTAGACACCATTGCTCGCAACCAATTTTGACTCGAAGCAAGACTTAAGCGTATGGATACAAAGATAGACAAACGCTTCAACAAGATTAGGTCTTTCTTTGAAACTTTATGGGAAGCAATGTCGTGTGGTGCATCATCATCCATGCAAGCTCAAGACCCCGACAAACGTCCAACTCCTCCAACTTTTGATTGGACATCATCAGAGGAGGCTACAAGCTCAGGAACTAGCCATAAACAAGATTGTGGAAAAAAACAAGTTGTTGAAGAGGAAAAGGAAAAGAAGGAAGATGAGATGGAATTGCAATCCAAGTCTTCTTAGTTCACTTCCTTATTTTCTCTTGCTATGTCTATCTTTTGCTTTAAGGCTTGGTTTGGCACTTGTATCTAAATGGTGTCGTGTTTTAATCGTACTAGACTTTTGGGTGTGTATAACGTTATTTTGCGACACGTCCTAGGTTTTTTTCTTCAAGTGTGGAAACCTCTTAGCATGATCTATGTTACTCGTTTATGTTTCTTAAATATTCTGATAGTATCATTTATATCTTCACTTATTTACTTATTTTTGTCGATGACAAAGGGGGAGAGATTGGTACTAGCAGTGTTATGCAGGAATATATAGTTCATGTTCATGTTCATATACAGGCACAATCTCAAGGGGAGATCATATACAGGGGGAGATTCAGAACTATGTTGTCATCAATTAAAAAGTGGGAGAATGTTGAGTCAAGAGTTTATGGAGTTTTGATTTCTGACAAAGAAATACGCCGTGATCGACAAAAAGAAGATACTTATTGGTTTGGAGAGGTACAAAGAGCTACATATGGTATTATAGATTAGAGGTTGATTATTTTGTGTTTTAATAGTGTTGTTTATGTTAAAATCTGTCTCAAATAATCTCACACCTCGAAATTATTGATATATATATATATATATATATATATATATATATATATGTACACATTGATTGTGCAAACTAGGTAAAACTGGTCGACCGCCCCTATTTGGACATGTCGACCGTTTCTACCCAGAATGCACAATAAACATGTACATGTGAATATAATGTATTTATATTCAAATTCCTATCTTCCGGTTCTTTTCGACCTATCGACCATTTTCTTTCAGAAAACAACCTTTCAAAGAGACACTTCTTTTCAATCAAGGGTTGCATCTTCTTCTCTTCACCAATAATCATGTCTATTGTTTGTTACTCTTCACAAAGGGTTACAACTATTTATTCTCTATATAAACACTATGAGATCTGTAATGACCCACATTGGCAGAGGTATTATAATTAATTTATTTAATTATATAAATGGTGATTAAAAGGATTTAATGGTCGTTGAATTAAATAATGGTGAATATTTAATTAAAATAATAATTAAATAATATATTTAATTCTGAAATAATCAGAATTGGCTAAAATGGCGATATGGTGTGAACTGGATCATCTATGATATTTTTTTTGCAAGGCTTACGGGGTTGAGTGGACCCCTACCACTTTATTAAAGAACTGGAGAAAAAAAGAAAATTACAACACACACAAGAATACATAGCAACGCGGTTCTTCATAGACAAGAAGACAAACACATTAGAAGAGAAAAAAAATAACACAAGATCAAATGAGATTTATCAGTATTCCTGGATCGAATGTGAAGTTCAAAAGCTTGATACCATCCCTAATCACCATTCGGACGTGCTTCCTGAAGAGAACAGTTGCCATTGCTTTAGTTCTTTCAAACACAAGAGTGTTCCTTTCTTTCCAGACAGTGTACATAAACCTTTTGAGGACAAAGTTAAGAATTCTTCCTCTCACATTCTTCCTACTAGTCCTCTTCATAAGCGTCCTCCATTGTATGTTAGCTCTATGACAGGCATCAAACCTCCCAATGTTAACCAGGATTTCCTCCCATATACCAAACAGATGTTCAATAGTTTCGTTTTCATTGCAGCAGAAGACACACGATTGATCACACACTACCCCCCTACGTAGAAGTTTATCCTTAGTAAACAAGGCTTGATTTAAAACCTTCCACATCATAAGATTCTCACGAGGAAGATTATCCTTCACCCAAATTCTCCTTCTCCATTTGCAGAATGGCATGATAGCATTACCAGAAATGAAGTTGTACAGTATTTTTATGCGAAAAATGCTGACATGATTGCACCAAACGTTCAGTCTTGCATCATCAGTGTCAATACGGATTGAACGTGCTTTGGATCGCAAAGCATCAATGCGAGCAACAGAGGTTCGAGGTAACGTGATAGTTCCTTCATGAACAAAGTCACTTAACCTGGCATTAGCTGAGATCCTAGAGAAAAGAATCTCAAGATACGTTAGAGTTTTGCTTAATATCATCCCATTCTCCAACCACGGATCATTCCACAAATGAACTTTAGAATTAAGGTTAACCGTCGATCTAAAAAATGGAATAATAGAGGATCGTAGTTTGAACAGACATCTCCAAGTCCAACTGAGTTTTTGAGGTTGATTCATAATCTAGAAGCTTCTACCTTTTATTACATTTTGCCTTGACCAGATGACCCATAAGCTGCTTGTTTTGTTGAGAAAATCATCCAAATGTTTTATGAAAGCTGCTTTGTTCCAATATTTTATGTTTACTATTCCTAGTCCTCCTTTTTGCAACGGGCATTCAACTTTCCAGAACGCTATAGGAGAGATGTATTTACCTTCAGTTTTTCCTTTCCACAAAAATCTCATTAGAGCGGTCCGTCTCATAGATACAAGCTTGTTAGGGAGAATAAACGTTCTCGACCAGTACACTTGCATAGAAAAAATGACCGACTTGACAAGCGTAAGTCTGCCGGCTTGGCTAAGTAATCTCGTTGTCCAGACATTAAGTCTCGCAGTTATTTTCTCAAGAAGAGGAAGGCATTGATTCACTGTTATTTTGCAGGTGCTGAGGGGGAGACCTAGATAAGAGATTGATTCCAGACTATTAAATAAGCATGTTCTGTCATGTATTTCCTGCATTTGAGATTCATTAATTCCAAAAGCTCTCATATTGGATTTGTGAAGATTGACTTTTAACCCTGTCATAGCATAAAAATCATCAAGTGTGTCAAATATAGCTCGAATGGTCTGAGGAGTAGGCTTGCAAAAGATCACTAAATAATCCGCGAACATTAAGGAAGAAACTCGCGGATTGAGGCACAGCGGGTGAAGTTGAAACTGACCGGCATCAATCTTTTTGTTTAACATTTGTGTTAACATTTCCATCACGACAATAAAAATATACGCTGAGATTGGATCTCCTTGCCGTATTCCTTGTTTACTTTCAAAGTAACCAATCGTAGATCCATTGATCAGTATAGAGAAGTGCGCAGATGAAATACAAGTGTGAATCCACGAGACAAAATGTTTTGGGAAGTTCATGTACCCAAGTATTCTAACAATCGAATCCCATTGAAGCATGTCAAACGCTTTCATGATGTCGAGCTTGAACATCGCTCTAGGACTTATATTCTCATGTGAATAGCCATTTAAGAGTTCATGTGAGAGAAGTACATTATCTATGATACTCCTACCAGGTAAATAAGCTGCTTGATTCGGCGAGATAATGTTCGGGAGTACCTTTTTAAGCCTTGTAGCAATGATTTTTGAAATGCATTTGTAGAGAGAGTTGCAACACGAAATCGGTCGATAGTCAGAGACTTTTGTTGCATTCCTCACTTTCGGAATAAGAGCAATATTTGTAGCATTGTAAGACGGAAGCAAACTGGATTTAAGGAATACATGCTTTACAGCCGCGCACACATCCTGACCTATGAAGGCCCAGCAGGAAGTAAAAAAGAAAGAGTTGAATCCATCCGGACCTCCCGACGAGTTTCTATTGAGAGAATACATAGCTTCTCTTATTTCATTATCGGAGACTTCAAGACTAAGTATTTGACGATCAGAGGGGGATATTTTCGGAAGAATATATGGGTCAACCATGTCTATATTAGCAGTAAAGTTTTCACTGTTACCGAACAAACGAGAGAAATGCTGCAAAAAATCCCTTTGCACTTCATCTTGGTTAACATGAGTTACACTATCACTGTCAACAATCCTGACTAAATTCGCTTTGCACTGTTTGTTCTTGAGAGAAGCATGGAAAAATGCACTGTTACTGTCTCCTTCAGTCCTCCACTTAATACGTGTTTTTTGTTTTATCATCGCTTCTTCATGGTTCAAAGCATTTAGATATTGTTTAGTTGCTTCACTCTCATCAAAAGAATGTGCAGGATTTGATGGATCTTCCATCATTTTAATTTGGGTCTGCTTCAGCTTTTCTCTCCATATGGTGCTTTGCTTGTTGCCACTTCCAAACTTCAGTTTCTCCCACTCTTTAAGCTCTTTTTTTGTACTTCGTAATTTAGCCTGCAAAACGATTAAAGGATTACCATAATGGGGTTTCATCCAAATTCTTTTGACAAAGTCAAGGAAGTCAGGGTCAACAACCCATTTGTTAAAAAATTTAAAACTTGGGTATCCTTTCATGTCTAACTCTCTAAGGTGGAGGATTAAGGGTGAATGGTCGGAAAGGAGGGGAGGGGGCATGTGACAATGAAGAGCTGGCCAAATGTCATAAGCTTTGGCGTTGCAAAAGAATGATCAATGAGAGAAAAAGTGTGAGGTCCGTCTCTTTTTTTGTTGTTCCAGGAGAAAGGCATTCCGGAGCTCTTGATGTTGATAAGATCTGCATGTTCAATGGTGTTGGCAAGAGGAAGTATTTCCCGACAGGAAAGGGGATTACCACCAGTTCTATGAGAGATTTCAAGGCCGCAATTGAAGTCTCCAAGTAGAAACCACGGATGCGAGGACTGTCTTAGAGAGAGGATGGATTTGAACAGAGTTTCTCTAGGAAGAAGGTTGTTGGCCGCGTAAATGAAGGTGTAGAAGTGAGAGGATTGATCACTATGATTAACAGCATGGCAATGAATATGCTGATAAGAGGATTGCATTGCCGATAGGGAGAGAACGTTCGGATTATACAAAATAAGGATACGACCGTAAGGAGCTTCTTCAAGATTATGTAAGTAATTCCATGAGGGGTTGATGTAGTTTGCAGCACGTATGGTTAGGTCAAGTTTAAGCTTAGTCTCGACAATGGCTAGGATACTCAATTGATTCTCGGAGATTAAAAGTTTGCATTGGTTAAGTTTTGAGTCTAAATGACAGCCCCTAATGTTCCAGATGCAGACAGTTTTCAACATAAATTAAACAGTAGGGGTTGGTTTGTTTTCAGTTTCATACTCCTTGTCAAGCATTGCCGCTGGGCAGTACCAGGTGTGATAGGAATGTGGGTATTCACCGCTATATCAGGAGGAATTGCAGAAAAGGAATCAGGCGGAGGGTCTTTGAAGGCAAGAGGAGGTTTGATATTTGAGTACACGTTACACAAACTTTGGGGCATAGGGGAGCTAAGCCTAGAAGCTAAAGTGATGCCTGTATCGTGGGTTGGGGAGAGAAAGACATGGTCTTGCATGCATGCAACATTGTCATTGTGGGTAGGAGTGGTTGTTGAGGAGTTAAGGCCATTTATTGCTTCAGGGATTTGCTTAGAATAGATCTGGTTGAGATTATCATTTGAGGCATTTGTGACATTTGGTACATCAACCACTTTTTGTTTACCATCTTTTATCTCTCTCCTTCTGTCTTTCATACATTCCTGCATAATTAATTCTCGAAAGTAGTTGTGTATTTCTTCTTCAGCAGCTAGTTCTTCATCTATTTGACTCTCCAAAACAGGGTTGTTTACAATCGAGTGTTTACTTTTGCTGTTAATGAGGCTCTCCAGCGACGACATTGGAATATTGGCGATGTCTTGAGTATCTATGTTTGATATTTCGTCTTCACAGTCAATGATTTCTTCTAGTAGGTTTGTTTCATTTCCTATTTCGCCTTCTTCAAGAACAGAGAATATGTTTCCTTTCTTAACATTTTCATCTATTTGATTCTTCTTGACCCAACTTCTTGTAATTGTCTGTCCATGACCATTTTCATTTGCATTCATGACCTTCCTATACCTTCCATTTTCGACCAATTGCCAGTGTGAGCTTTCCCTGTTTACTGAGGGTGCATTTCTTTGTTGTTCAAATTGTCTTTCATACCACATGTCTTTAGCTTGTTGTGGAGCTTTCTCCTTATTTTCATTTCTTATTTTGTTGACATCCTCATCTCTAGTTATAACATCCCTATCACAGTTCTTTTTCGAGTGTCCTGTAACACCCCGTATTTCAGTTAATGCTAAAATTCACTAATTGCAGAATAAATAATCTCAAATGTGAGAATTGGGGGAAACGGGCTGCGTCATTGCGTTCGTCTCGGAAAAATACGCGAAATAGTGTCCGAAATTTTGTAAATCGGAGTCCGTATGGCCCAGTTATGGCCCAATGAAGTTTGCAGAAAATTCAAAGTTAAAAACAGATTTAAAAATTCAAATTCAGATTTTTATTTTCAACCAGCGGGGCCAGGCGGGAAAGTTCCCTCCCTAGCCATGTCGACAGGCCTGTCGACTGGGGAGTCGACTGCCCTGTCGACTTGCCTGTCAACACGGGGTGTCGAGCCACTTGGCCTGGGTGCACCAGGTCTGGTTTTCTGGCTAGGGCTGGGCTGTGTTCTAGAGACTTCCTAAATCTGACGGACCTAATCTAACCTAGGGTTAATCCTATGGTCTAAAACACACCCTAATCCTATAAATACACCCTAATGCAAGCCTAATCCATACTAAAAATAGAAATGATGCCATCATGCCGCCAAAATCAAACCTAAGAGGAGCCTCCACTAGTTTATGAAGGAAGTTGCAAGCTAATCAGCCTCTAATCATCATCTTCTTCATATTTAGCAACTAGTTCTACTTCATAAGTTTGCTAATCTTGGTTTTGGTGAGTTCCTATGCCTTTAGCAAGTAATTGCTAAACTAATTAGGATAGGATATTAGGAGGCTATGGATGTAAATGTGGATTATGCAAGTTGTGGTTGTCATATGTTATAAGTTCATATGTAAACTTGCCTCTTTTTATGATATGATGTGTCATGTAAGTTCATATGCAAGTTTTATGCAAGTTTATATGCAAGATCATATGCAAGTTAGTCTCTTTTTATGATATGCATAGCATATGCGAGTTTGCCTTTGTGATATGACATGATATGCAAGTTTATATGCAAGATTCATGTGCAAGTTAGCCTCTTTCTATGATGTGCATAACATATGCAAGTTTGCCTTTGTGGTATGACATGGTATGCAAGTTCATATGCAAGTTTTATGCAAGTTTATATGCAAGTTCATATGCAAGTTTTATGCAAGTCATATGCAAGTTCATATGCAAGTTTTATGCAAGTTCATATGCAAGTTCATATGCAAGTTTGTCTCTTTTTATGATGTGCATAACATATGCAAAGTTGTCCCTATGTATGACGTGTTATGTAAACGAATTACGTGGGAAACGATGGGGTTAATATGCATGATTATAAAAAGGTGTAAAGTTGTTATGATTAAGCATAACATAAAATGAATGGACATAATTGGGAATTTACCTATTAAGTTAGGTCTACCCACATTATGGAGTTGGGAATTTACCTATTAAGTTAGGTCTACCCATACTATGGAATTGGGAATTTACCTATTGAGTTAGGTCTACCCATATTCTTAAAAATGTGTAATTAATTAGGGATAATTAATTATGGGGGTGATTAATTAGGTGTAATTAATCAACTAAGACACTAGGTTGGACCCTTTTGTAGCGGAAGTCTGCCCGGAACCGACCGGCCATCCAGCGGCTACAAATGATTTGCCCAATGTGAGAGGTCTTAGTCATAAATTAAATACGTGATTAAAGTAAAGACACGAGGTTAGACCCTTTTTATGACAGAAGTCTGCCCGGAACCAACCGGCATATCCAGCGGTCATAAAAAGATGGTCTAATGTGAGAGGTCTTTATGAGGTCATGATCTTAATTAATTAATTAAGAAACACTTAACCATATTAGCATGTAGAGGGACATGAAGGGTTAAGTGGGTGCCTTGGGTGGCATGTGGAAATCTAGTAGTTGCCTTGGGTGGCAATAGAAAATACGATTAGAATACTTAACCAAAGTGGAACATGTAATTAAAACATGATTAAAGGGTTAAGTGGTATACACTAGAAATGACAAGCTTAGGTGGGTAGCTTGTGGGGGGGCCCATTTCAACCAATATCCCAAACGTATCTTAGTGGGCTCGACTCTAGTCGAGTGACGGGACACGCATATTGGGTTTGACTATAAGAGGCCAAAACGGGGTAGCGGTGGCAACGCGAGTCTTCATATGCGTGTGTGGACCCGGGCTGGTAGGTAAGACGTTGTTGCATCGTGTAGATATAACCCGTGCACCATTTGTTGTATCGGGCTAGCCACTTTGGGGAGTGATACACCCCATTGTGGGGCTAGCACGGATATCTACGGTAGGGAGCCGATCGCTTGGGAGTAGTGGGTACACCTAGTGGAGATAGGGGCAGACGGCACCTATGTATTGAGCTAGGGGTACACGAAACTACTGGGTAAAATTTTCTAAGTCCTTAGAGGGATCAACCTTTAAGTAGGAATGACTGATGTGGTGCAGTGTAGTAATTATCCTTGGGTAGGTAAATGCGTTTTTTTTCGTTGTCTTAGTTCACTCTAAGTCTGATTGGCTACTGAGTGTAGTCATTTATCCCCAGTCACACCGTACCAAGTTATATCATATCCTTATTACTTTAATGATTACATTGTTAAAGTTATAGGACTCGCTCAGACTTATGTCTGACCCCGTTGTTTTTATCTTTTTCCCAACCCTTAGGTTCTCAGAGTGGGCCCAGCACGAGTGGGCTTTGATCAGGCTGCTTTTATTACTCTCTTGGAGCTTGGATCCTAGATGTAGAGCTCAGCTTACCCTTTTCTTTTATGGCTATCAGTTCATGTATTGGGATTATGTATTTTTATTTAGCAGGATGGATATTTGTACTTGACTTCTATTATGGTTTTGTGATGTAACAAGACATGTTTTATTTTCCGCTGCAATTGAAATGATGTTTTAAAATTTCAAGTATTACTTATATCTGTCTTGCTGTAATTACTCTGTTCTATATTCACTCAAGATACTCCACCGATGTTATGGCATTCCCTTAGAGAGTGACCATAGCAGGCGTGGGGTGTTACACGTGGTATCAGAGCAAAGGTTACCGGAACAAATAAAATTTTTAGAAAACTATTTTTCTAAAAACATTTTTGGAAGAGATATTTTCAAAAACATGTCTTTTAAGAGAAAAGTTTTTGAAAGAAAAGCATAATCCCCAATAGCCATATCTTTATCCTTCGAATTCTCCGTTTTGAATCTTTCCTTTTTCGTTTCAGCATGGCTGAGGATCTTAACTTTCCGGAGGGTGTGACGATACCAGTATGGTATAGGAGATTGATGGAGGCTAGGGCCACCACTGCGGGTCCAGCAAATGTTCCTCCACCAACCGTAGCACCCGACCTTCCTCCTCCCCCTCCTCCTCGCACAGATACTTTTGCTAAGACTTGTAAGGAATTCAAAGCTATGGGAGGAAAACCTTTTCAAGGATCTGAAACTTTTGTGGAGGCTAGAGATTGGGTTAAGGAGGTGGAAGAGTTGATAGATATCTTTGAGATGGAAGAAGGAAAGAAAGTCAAGTTAGCTGCTTGGTTAATGAAGGGAGGGGCCTCATTCTGGTGGGAGGTCACTAATGGAGAACGCCCCGTTGACTCTTGGGCGGATTTTAGGCAAAGATTTGTGGCAAAATTTCTCTCAAGGGCGGAGGAGAACTTGTATATGGAAAGATTCTTGACTCTAAAGCAAGGAAATCTCTTAGTAAAGGAATATGTCAACAAGTTTAATCAATTGGCAAGGTTTGGCCAAGACATGGTGAATACACCGGAGAAGAAGGCTTTGAGGTTCGTGAAAGGCTTGAATGAACCAATGCATGGGTTGGCTATGAATCATATCCCTATGGGGGCCACCTTTGAGAAGCTAGTTGACATGGCACTCATGCATGAAGAAGAGAAGGGTCCCAATGCTAATAAGGCACCCGAGAAGAAGGGAGATCAAAAGAGACCTCAGCAACAACAAAACAAAGGTGGGAAAGGCAACGGTGGCAAGGGGAAGAAGAAGTGCTTCAATTGCGGGATACCAGGCCACATAAGCAAAGATTGTAGAAAGAAGAAGAAGACTGGTTGCTTTCACTATGGAGAAGCTAGGCATCTAGTGAAGGATTGCCCTAAGAAGGGGCAAAGGACGGGATCTACCTCCGGGGGACAGGTGCAAGCTCTTATGGCACCGGGTCAGGCTAGGGGGCAAGTACAGGCTCTCGCGGTTCCACCGATTCAGGAAAGAGGTAGAACTATTTCCGTTGAAAGTCTGGTTTTTCTATTTGATCATCCTGTCCGTACATTGTTTGATTCAGGCGCATCGCATTCGTTTATCTCATCATCATTAGTTGAGACACTGCACTTAGACACCAGTCTTGTAGATGATCCCTTGGTTGTTTCAAACCCAATTGGGGGCTCCACTTATTTGTCCATGATATGTTTGGGTTTGAAGATTTCTATACTTAGCATTGAGTTTAGATGTAATGCTTTTGTTTTGGGCTTCACGGGCTATGGGTTGATTTTGGGCATGGACTGGTTATCCAGTAATGGTGCTGTTCTTGATTGCGAAAGGAGAGTTGTTAGGCTCATGACCCGCTTGGGTAACACTCTCGAGATCTCTTGTAATCCCATGGATTCTGTTATGCTAAGTTATCTTGAATCGCTTGACGCTTCGGTCGAGAGTTTGCAATCTGTTAGAGTGGTCCGGGAATACTCGGATGTGTTTGAGGAGGTGAAGGGCTTACCTCCGAAGTGGGAGATTGACTTCCGAATATATCTGGTGGATAATGCTAAACTTGTATCTTTACCAGTGCGCCACATGGCTCCTCGTGAGAGGAGGGAACTCCATAAGCAAGTAGGGGAGTTGCTTGAGAAGGGGTTCATAAGACGAAGTATATCGGAGTGGGGTGCTCCAGTAGTTTTTGCTACGAAGGCGGATGGGTCCCTCAGACTTTGTGTAGACTATAGAGAACTCAACAAGCTCACAAAGAAGAATAGACACCCATTGCCGAGGATTGATGATCTTTTCGATCAGTTGGTTGGCGCTTCAGTATTTTCTCAGTTGGACTTAGCCACGGGGTTTCATCAGTTGAGGGTGGCTGAGGATAGCATAGACAAGACTGCCTTTAGGACTCCGGATGGTTTCTATGAGTGGCTGGTGATGCCATTTGGGTTGACGAACGCCCCTGCATACTTTGTTGATTTGATGAGTAGGGTGTTCAGGGAGTTCCTTAATAAATTCGTGGTGGTCTTTGTGGATGATATCTTAGTATTTTCTAAGAGTGAAGAAGAGCATGCCCTACATCTTGGGGAGGTATTGAAGACTCTTCGAGCACAAAGCCTTAAGGCTAAATTCTCTAAATGTCACTTCTGGAGGAAGGAAGTGCGGTTCTTGGGGCACGTGGTCTCCAAGGAAGGGATAGCTGTGGATCCCGCGAAGGTAGTATCAATTCAGGATTGGAAGGTTCCGAAGAATGCTACCGAAGTAAGAAGTTTCTTGGGGTTAGCGGGTTATTATAGGAAGTTTATCAAAGACTTCGCGAAGATATCAGCCCCATTAACCCGCTTAACGAAGAAGAATCTTGTTTTCGCATGGGACGTAGATTGTGATGATGCGTTCCGACGGTTAAAGAGAGCTTTAACCACTGCTCCAGTTTTAGTGTTGCCAGATGGGAGCAAGCCATTTGTTGTCTATACCGATGCTTGTGGGACAGGACTAGGCGCAGTCTTAATGCAAGAGGGAAGGGTAATAGCCTATGGTGGAAGGCAGTTGAGAGTGCATGAGAAAAATTACCCTACCCATGATTTAGAGTTGGCCGCTATTGTTTTTGCGCTTAAGATTTGGCGCCATTATCTTCTTGGTGAGAGATTCGAATTGTTCACTGACCACAAATCATTGAAGTACTTGTTTTCTCAGAAGGATTTGAATTTGAGACAGCAAAGGTGGATGGAGTTCTTAGCATCCTATGATTTCGAGATAGCGTATACCCCTGGCAAGGGTAACGTGGTGGCGGACGCCTTGAGCAGAAAAAGGTTGTCCTTGAGTCCATTGTTCGTGGAACAACGAAGCTTGGAATTTATCTCGATGTTTGATTTCAGACCTTCCATTGATTATGTACCCGGTTTGCTAGCTTCCTTGGAGGTTAGACCTACTCTTTTGGGGTAGATTGGAGAAGCACAGAGGGACGACCCACGGTTGGTTGAGTTGGTGGAGAAGCTCATAAGGGGGGAGTCGTCCAGCCATTTGAGTAGGTACACCCTAGACGATAGGGGGTGCTTACGTGGAGACGGTAGACTTTGTGTACCGCAAGACGAGGGTTTGAGGAAGGTTATTCTTGATGATGCACACCGTTCTAGGATGACCATTCATCCCGGTGGGGACAAGATGTACCAAGACATGAAGAGGGTTTTCTTCTGGGCCGGTATGAAGAAAGATGTGGCCGAGTATGTCGCTCGATGCTTGGTGTGCCAACAAGTGAAGGTGGAACAAAAGAAACCAGGTGGGTTGCTTCACCCATTGGAAGTTCCGCAATGGAAGTGGGATAGCATCTCGATGGATTTTATTGACGGGTTACCCAGATCAAGAAAGGGTAATACGGGAATTTGGGTTGTGGTAGACAGACTTACTAAAAGCGCCCACTTCATACCTGTGAAGAGCAAGAGGACTGCTCCATGGCTAGCTTCAGTATATCTTCGAGAGATAGTTCGATTGCATGGGGTACCCTCTAGCATAGTGAGTGATCGAGATCCTATCTTCACTAGCGAGCTCTGGAGAAGTTTGCAAGAAGCAGTGGGGACTCAATTATGTCTGAGCACCGCATATCATCCTCAGACGGACGGCCAGACTGAGAGGGTGAATCGTGTCCTAGAAGACCTTTTGAGGCTTTGTATCATAGATTTTGGAGGTACATGGGAAGAGCATCTTCCATTGGTGGAGTTCGCATATAATAACAGCTTTCAGTCCAGTATTGGTATGGCTCCTTTCGAAGCTCTTTATGGAAGGCCTTGTCGATCACCTTCATGTTGGTGGGAATCTACGGATAAGATTTTGCTTGGGCCTGATATGGTTAGGGAGACTTCTGAGAAGATTGACTTGATTCGAAGAAGGATGAAAGCAGCGCAGGATAGGCAAAAATCTTATGCGAACAAGAGAAGGACGGATCTTGAGTTTGAAGTGGGGACATGATCTTTGTCAAAGTGTCTCCGTTACGAAATGTGGTTCGCTTTGGATCTGTTGGGAAGTTAGCACCAAGGTTCGTAGGGCCATTTCCCATTAAGGAAAGAATTGGACGGATGGCATATAGAGTGGAGTTGCCCAACAGACTTAGTGGTGTACATGATGTATTCCATGTGTCCCATTTGAGGAAGTGCTTACATGAGACCGCAGAGGTGGTAGAGCCGAGCTTGCTTAAAGAAGTGGAAGTAGAGCGTGATGCGACTATTCGACAAGCTCCTACCCGCATCCTAGGGTCAGAGACTAGGAAATTGAGGAATCGATAGGTTCAACTAGGCAAAGTACAATGGGGAGAAGACGAGGGCAACGCTACTTGGGAGACGGAAGCGAAGATGCAGATGCGTTCATTGTACCCATTCCTTTTTGAGGGTATGTCTTTTAACTTCTCCTTTATCGTTTGACTAGTACTTATCTTATTTTTAGTATGTCCTCTCATTAAGTACCTTTGACCTTTAGATAGGGTAAACCTATGGTTGAAACATGTGTTTGAGACATGTTATGTTTGATGGATGCATGTGGATGCAAGTGGTTGCTAGTGGTTGCTCGTGGATGCATATACACACACTCTAGGCACTAGATCGGCTCAATCACTTCATGTTGCATATTGCATAAAATTGTGTGTAGGAAGCTATATTTATGGATGTGTAATGATTGTGTCATCATATGGATGATGCATTTTAGTGAATGATTGTGCACTCATGTAGATATTGTATGTATCGATAGGGTTCTCTCGCATACATAATGGATGCATGGCACTATCATGGTTTGCATATGTTCATACATTAGATAGGGAACATATACACACACTCTTTGCATATGCTCATACATCATTAGAAATTGTTTTAAGGACAATGGATGCCCGTGTTTGATGGATTGAGTAGATGGTTGTTTGGATGGTAGGATATGCATTCTCCTTAGCTTAGAGATTTCGGGGACGAAATCCTTTAAGGAGGGGAGAATGTAACACCCTGTAACAACCCGTATTTTCAATAACCTGTAATAACATAAATCGAGGCAGAATTTAATTCTAAAATGGGAATCAAGGGAAACGGGCTATGCCATTGCGTTCGTCTCGGAAAAATACGCGAAATAGAGTCCGAGTTTTCGAAAATCGGAGTCCGTATGACCAAGATATGGCCTCGCGAAGTTTCACGAAAATTCCCAAATTAAAGTATACTTAATTAAGTGAAATGGGTTGTGTAGATATATATATATATATATATATATTGATATATATATATATATATATAATTGAAAATTTAATAAATAAATATGCAAAAATGCTCAAAACAGCGAATTGGGAGAGGGGAATAACCGAACCGGCCGATTTTTGAAGTCGACCCGAGCCCGCTGGGTCGACTAGGGGTTAATCCAGGGTGTTTGGCTGTCAACCCGTGGGCCGATTCGCTCAAGTGCAGATTTTGCATTTGAATGGTTCTCATGGTCCATCTTTAATCTAAAGGCCCTAGATGGTTCCTACACTTGACTTCTTCCCCAAGACATGCTTTGATGGCTTGGATTGAATCTAGGGTTAATCCTATGGCCTAAAACACTTGCCTAATCTATAAATAAGACCCTAACCTACCCTAATTCATTCATAATTAAACCTAGTGACTAAACTATGGCAAAATGCTAGCTCTCATGGCCTCCACTAATTTTATGAAGAGGGTTGCATACTAATCACTCTCTAATCAACTTCTAATCCCTTCTTAGCATCTTAATCTTCTTCATTTGGTGTTCAAAGTTGCTAGTTGTGAGTTTCTATCACTTTGATGATCTTTTGGTAAACTAATTAGATGAGATGTGATGAGATTTATGGTTTTGTATGTGGGTTAATGAGCTTTGAATCATATGATATGATGTTAGCATTAATCTTATGTTTATGCATGTTGAGTATGTAAGCTTATGCAAGTTTAATATGATGTATGTTATGTTTGCATGATGCTAAATATGCAAGTTGTGGGCTATGTAATCATATGCATGTTATGCAAGTTCATGGTAATATGCTATGCAAGTTACATGTATGTAAATATGCAAGCTACATGTTTGTTAATATGCAAGTTACATGTATGTAAATATGCAAGTTACATGTTTGTTAATATGCAAGTTACATGTTTGTTAATATGCAAGTTACATGTATGTAAATATGCAAGTTACATGTTTCTTTATATGCAAGTTACATGTTTGTTAATATGCGAGTTACATGTATGTAAATATGCAAGTTACATGTTTATTAATATGCAAGTTCATGATGACACATTATGCAAGTCTATAAGCTAATATGCAAGTTTGTTATGCAAAATGAATATGTAAGTTATGTGACATATTATATGCAAGTTATGTGACATGTTATGCAAGTTCATATGCAAGTTATGTGTTTGTTAATATGCAAGATGGCACCTTTGAAACATGTTCATTCATATGCAAGTTGACACCTTTTATATGTGTTATATCATGAACGAAATTACGTGGGAACGATGGGGTAATTAAATGCATAAGTTAATAAGATTGTGTGAAATTAATATAATTATGCATAACACAAAATAAATAAACATAGTATGGGAATTTGCCTATTTGGTTAGGTGTACCCATACTATGTGTTGGGAATTTACCTATTGAGTTAGGTCTACCCCATGGGAATTTACCTATTAAGTTAGGTCTACCCATGTTAAGAAAACTTGATTAATTAGGGATAATTAATATAAAATTATGAGGGTGATTAATTAGGTGTAATTAATTGACTAAGACACGAGGTTGGACTCAGTTGTAGCGTAAAACTGCCCGGACCCAACCGGCTTAACCAGTTGCTACAAATGTTAGCCCAATGTGAGAGGTCTTAGGCACAAACTAAATACGTAATTAATGTAAAGACACGAGGTTAGACTCTGTTATGACATAAGGCTGCCCGGACCCAACCGGCTTAACCAGCGGTCATAAAAGACAGTCTAATGTGAGAGGTCTTTACAAAGGTTACGTTCTTAATTAATTAATTAAGAAACACTTAACCATATTAGCATGTAGAGGGACATGAGGGGTTAAGTGGGTGCCTCGGGTGGCATGAGAAAATCTAGTGGTTGCCTTGGGTGGCAATAGAAAATACGATTAGAATACTTAACCAAAATGGAACATGTAATTAAAACATGATTAAAGGGTTAAGTGGGATATACTAGAAAAAGGGACAAGCTTAGGTGGGTAGCTTGTGGAGGCCCATTTCAACCAGTAACCCATACGTATCTTTGTGGGCTCGACCCATGTCGAGGACGGGACACGCATACTGGGCTTGACTGTAAGAGGCAAACGGGTTAGCGGTGGCAACGCAAGTCCAACGGGCTTCATATGCGTGAGTGGGCCCGGGCTGGTAGGTAAGCCGTTGTTGCATCGAGTAGATATAAGCCGTGCACCTTTAGTTCCATCAGGTTGCCACATTGGGGAATGATACATCCCACGGTGGGGCCAGCACGGGTATCTACGTTAGGGAGCCGATCGAATGGGAAGTAGTGTGTACACCTAGTGGATTGTAGGGCCCCGTGGCGCCTACTTGGTCACCTAGGGGTACGCAGGTACTAATTAGTAAATTTTATAAGTCCTTGGGTGGGATCAACCTTTAAGTTAGGAACGACTGGTGTGGTGCAGTTTAGTAATTTACCTTAGGGAGGGTAGATGCGTCTTTATCCTTTATCTTCGTTTAGTTGACTGCTTAGGGTAGCCATTCATCCCTATATGTTACCGTATATCAGTTTATGTCTTCTCTGGTTACTTTAACGATTGTATTGTTAAAGTTATAGGACTCGCTCAGACTTATGTCTGACCCTGTTGTTTTTATCTTTTTCCCAACCCTCAGGTCCTACGGTGGATCCTAGCAGTAGTGGAGCTTGATCGGATTGCTGTTCCAGTCTTTAGGAGCTTGGATAGATGTAAAGCTCCAGTTATCCAGTTATCTTTTCTTTTGTTTGGCTATTGTATGAGAGTGGGATTATGTACTTCTTTATTTTGATGGATATTGTACTTGACCTTTATTGTGGTTTTATGATGTAACCAGACATGTTTTACTTCCGCTGTTATGAGATGATGTTTTAAAATTTCAAGTACTATTTATATCTGTCTTGTTGTAATTTTTCTGTTCTATATTCACTAAAATACTCCACCAATGCTATGGCATTCCCTTAGTGAGTGATCATAGCGGGAGTGGGGTGTTACACGTGGTATCAGAGCTTAAGGTTACCAGAACAGATAAATTTTTTGAGAAAAACTACTTTCTAAGAGTATTTTCGAAGAAAGGATTTTTAAAAGCATGTCTTCTAAGAGAAAAAGTTTTTGAAAAAGAAAAGCATAATCCCCAATAGCCATATCTTTATCTTTCGGAATCTCCTTTTTGAATCTTTCCTCTTTCGTTTCAGCATGGCTGAAGATCTTAACATCCCGGAGGGTTTAGTTATACCACTATGGTATAGGAGGTTGCAAGAGGCTAGGGCCGCGGCTGCGGGCCCGGCCAATGCTACTACACCAGAGACAACCGCTCCTCCTCCTCAGCCTAGAGTGGATAATTTTGCTAAGGTTTGCAAGGAGTTCAAGGCTATAGGAGGAAAACCTTTTCTTGGTTCAGAGACTTTCGTAGAGGCTAGAGATTGGCTTAAGGAAGTGGAAGAGTTGCTAGATATCTTTGAAGTGGAAGAGGGAAAGAAAGTCAAGTTGGCGGCTTGGTTAATGAAGGGAGAGGCCTCATTCTGGTGGGAGGTCACTAATGGAGAACGCCCTGTTGACTCTTGGGCAGATTTTAAGCAAAGGTTTGGGGCTAAGTTTCTCTCAAGGGCGGAAGAGAATCTGTTTATGGAGAAGTTCTTGAATTTGAAGCAAGGGAATCTCACGGTGAAAGAATATGTCAACAAATTCAATCAATTAGCAAGGTTTGGCATAGAGTTGGTGAATACACCGGAGAAGAAGGCTTTGAGGTTCGTTAGAGGCTTGAACGAACCATTGCAAGGAATAGCTATGACTCACATTCCTATGGGGGCCACTTTTGAGAAGCTTGTCTACATGGCACTTATGCATGAGGATGATAAGAATTCTAAGGCACCAGAGAAAAAGGGGGATCAGAAGAAACCGCAACAGCAACAACAAGGCAAGGGCGGAAAAGGCAATGGTGACAAAAAGAAGACGAAGAAGAAGTGCTTCAATTGTGGAACACCAGGACACCTTAGTAAGGATTGTCGCAAAAAGAAGAAGACCGGTTGCTTTCATTGTGGTGAAGCAGGGCATCTTGTGAAAAACTGCCCAAAGAAGGGGCAGAAGACGGGGTCTACCTCAGGAGGCCAGGTGCAAGCTCTTATAGCACCACCTCAGTCAGGGGGGCAAGTTCAGGTTCTCTCAGTTCCACCGATTCAGCAGAGAGGTAGAACTATTTCCGTTGAAAGTCTGGTTTTTCTGTTTGATCATCCAGTTCGTACTTTGTTTGACTCTGGCGCATCGCATTCTTTTATCTCATCATCGTTAGTTGAGTCACTGCACTTAGACACCAGTCTAGTTGATGATCCCTTGGTTGTCTCAAACCCAATTGGGGGCTCCATATATCTGTCTATGATATGTTTGGGTTTGAAGATTTCTATACTTAGCGTTGAGTTTAGATGTGATGCTTTTGTATTGGGCTTCACGGGCTATGGGTTGATCTTGGGCATGGACTGGTTATCCAGTAATGGTGCCGTTCTTGATTGCGAAAGGAGAGTTGTCAGGCTCATGACCCGCTTGGGTAACACTCTCGAGATCTCTTGCAATCCCATGGAATCTGTTTTGCTAAGTTATCTTGAATCGCTCGATGCTTCGGTCGAGAGTTTGTGTTCTGTCAGAGTAGTCCGGGAATATCCGGATGTGTTTGAAGAAGTAAAGGGTTTGCCTCCGAAGCGGGAGATAGATTTCCGAATTTATTTGGTGGATAATGCCAAACCAGTGTCTTTGCCAGTACGCCACATGGCTCCTCGTGAGAGAAGAGAACTTCATAAGCAAGTAGGGGAGTTGCTTGAGAAGGGGTTCATAAGGCGAAGTATATCGGAGTGGGGAGCTCCAGTAGTGTTTGCCACGAAGGCGGATGGGTCCCTCAGACTTTGTGTGGATTATAGAGAACTTAATAAGCTCACGAAGAAGAATAGACACCCATTACCGAGGATAGATGATCTCTTTGATCAGTTGGTTGGCGCGTCAGTATTTTCGCAGAGGGACTTAGCTACAGGGTTTCATCAGTTAAGAGTGGCGGAGGACAGTATAGAGAAGACTGCTTTCCGGACTCCGGATGGTTTTTATGAGTGGCTAGTGATGCCATTTGGGTTGACAAACGCCCCCGCATACTTTGTTGATCTCATGAGTAGAGTGTTCAGAGAGTATCTGAATAAGTTTGTAGTAGTTTTTGTGGATGACATCTTGGTCTTTTCCAAGAATGAAGAAGAGCATGCCTTACATCTCAAGGAAGTGTTGGAGACTCTTCGAGCGCATAGTCTTAAAGCTAAATTCTCTAAATGCCATTTTTGGAGAAGAGAAGTGCGATTCTTAGGGCATGTGGTCTCTAAGGAAGGGATAGCTGTGGATCCCGCAAAGATAGTATCTATCCAGGATTGGAAAGTTCCTAGAAATGCTACCGAGGTAAGAAGTTTCTTGGGGTTGGCAGGATATTATAGGAAGTTCATCAAAGACTTCGCGAAGATATCAGCCCCATTAACCCGCTTGACGAAAAAGAATCTGGTTTTCTCGTGGGATGTAGATTGTGATGATGCTTTCCGACGGTTAAAGAGAGCTTTGACCACCGCTCCAGTTTTAGTGCTCCCGGATGGGAGTAAGTCGTTTGTTGTTTATACCGATGCTTGTGGAACAGGATTAGGCGCAGTCTTGATGCAGGAGGGAAGGGTAATAGCCTATGGAGGGAGACAATTGAGAGTGCATGAGAAGAATTACCCTACCCATGATCTAGAGTTGGCCGCGATTGTTTTCGCACTTAAGTCTTGGCGCCATTATCTTCTTGGTGAGAGATTCGAGTTGTTCACCGACCATAAATCATTGAAGTACTTATTCTCTCAGAAGGATTTAAACTTAAGACAGCAAAGGTGGATGGAGTTCTTAGCATCCTATGATTTCGAGATAGCGTATACCCCTGGTAAGGGTAACGTGGTGGCAGACGCCTTGAGTAGAAAAAGGCTATCTTTGAGTCCATTGTTCGTGGAACGACGAAGCTTGGAGTTTCTTTCTTTGTTTGACTTCAGACCTTCTGTTGATTTTGTACCTGGTTTGTTGGCATCCTTGGAGGTTAGACCTACTCTTTTGAGACGGATTGGCGAGGCTCAGCGAGACGACCCACAGTTGGTTGTGTTGGTAGAGAAGCTTATAAGAGGGGAGTCGTCCAACCATTTGGGTAGATACACCATAGATGATAAGGGATGGTTGCATAGAGACGGTAGACTTTGTGTACCGCAAGATGAGGGTTTGAAGAAGGCTATTTTGGATGATGCACATCGTTCAAGAATGACTATTCATCCCGGTGGAGACAAAATGTACCAAGACATGAAGAGAGTTTTCTTCTGGGCCGGTATGAAGAAAGATGTGGCCGAGTATGTGGCTAGATGCTTAGTGTGCCAACAAGTTAAAGTGGAGCAAAGGAAACCCGGTGGGTTGCTACACCCATTGGAAGTTCCACAGTGGAAGTGGGATAGTGTCTCGATGGATTTCATCGACGGGTTACCGAGATCGAGGAAGGGCAATACGGGAATTTGGGTTGTGGTAGACAGACTTACCAAGAGTGCCCATTTTATACCCGTAAAGAGTAAGAGGACCGCTCCATGGCTTGCTTCAGTCTATGTTAGAGAGATTGTTAGATTGCATGGCGTACCATCCAGCATTGTGAGTGATCGAGATCCTATTTTCACTAGTGAGTTTTGGAGAAGTTTGCAAGAGGCGGTAGGGACTCAGTTGTGTTTGAGCACCGCATATCATCCTCAGACGGACGGTCAGACTGAGAGGGTGAACCGTATCTTAGAAGATCTTTTGAGGCTTTGTATCTTGGATTTTGGAGGTACATGGGAAGAACATCTTCCTTTGGTGGAGTTCGCATATAATAACAGCTTTCAGTCCAGTATTGGTATGGCTCCTTTCGAAGCTCTTTATGGAAGGCCTTGTCGATCTCCTACATGTTGGTGGGAATCTACGGATAAGATCTTGCTTGGGCCGGATATGGTTAGAGAGACTTCAGAGAAGATTGATTTAATTCGAAAAAGGATGAAAGCAGCGCAAGATAGACAGAAATCTTATGCGGATCGGAGAAGGACGGATCTTGAGTTTGAGGTTGGGGACATGGTTTTTGTCAAAGTATCTCCATTGAGAAATGTTGTTCGCTTTGGGTCCGTAGGGAAGTTAGCACCGAGATTTGTTGGGCCGTTTCCTATTAAGGAAAGGATTGGACGGATGGCATATAGGGTGGAGTTGCCCGACAGACTTAGTGGTGTTCATGATGTATTCCATGTATCACATTTGAGGAAGTGCTTACATGAGACCGCGGAGGTGGTAGAGCCGAGCTTGCTTAGAGATGTAGAGGTAGAGCGTGATGCGACGATTCGACGAGCTCCTACTCGCATCCTTGGGTCAGAAACTAGGAAGTTGAGGAACAGAGAAGTTCAGCTAGTTAAAGTGCAATGGGGAGATGACGAAAGCAATGCTACTTGGGAGACGGAAGCAAAGATGCGTTCTTTGTATCCATTTCTTTTTGAGAGTATGTCTTTTAACTTCTCCTTTATTGCTTGTCTAGTACTTATCTTATCTTTAGTATATCCTCTCGCTAATACCTATGACCTTTAGATAGGGTAAAACCTATGGTTGAAACATGTGTTTGAAACATGTTATGGTTGATGGATGCATATGGATGCAATTGTTTGCTAGTGGTTGCTCGTGGATGCATATACACACACATTAGGCACTAGATCGGCTCAGTCACTTCATGTTGCATATTGCATAAATGGATGTGGTAGTTAGATTGATGGATGTATCATGGCTGTGTTATCATATGGATGATGCATTTTTGTGTATGGTTGTGCACGCATGTAGAAATTTGTATGTGTCAATAGGGTTTCGCATACATATTGGATGCATGGCACTATCATGGTTTGCATTAAGGAGGTTTACTGTATCAGTAACCGCCTGATTTTTGCATTAGGTAAGTACATATACACACACTTTTGCATATATCCATCCAGCATTTAGAATCTTGTAAGGACAATGATTGCTCGTGGATGATGCTTTGAGTAGATGGATGATTGGATGGTAGGATACGTTCTTCCTAACTTGAAGATTTCGGGGACGAAATCCTTTAAGGAGGGGAGAATGTAACAACCCGTATTTTCAATAACCTGTAATAACATAAATCGAGGCAGAATTTAATTCTAAAATGGGAATCAAGGGAAACGGGCTATGCCATTGCGTTCGTCTCGGAAAAATACGCGAAATAGAGTCCGAGTTTTCGAAAATCGGAGTCCGTATGACCAAGATATGGCCTCGCGAAGTTTCACGAAAATTCCCAAATTAAAGTATACTTAATTAAGTGAAATGGGTTGTGTAGATATATATATATATATATATATATATATATATATATATATATATATATATATATATTGATATATATATATATATATAATTGAAAATTTAATAAATAAATATGCAAAAATGCTCAAAACAGCGAATTGGGAGAGGGGAATAACCGAACCGGCCGATTTTTGAAGTCGACCCGAGCCCGCTGGGTCGACTAGGGGTTAATCCAGGGTGTTTGGCTGTCAACCCGTGGGCCGATTCGCTCAAGTGCAGATTTTGCATTTGAATGGTTCTCATGGTCCATCTTTAATCTAAAGGCCCTAGATGGTTCCTACACTTGACTTCTTCCCCAAGACATGCTTTGATGGCTTGGATTGAATCTAGGGTTAATCCTATGGCCTAAAACACTTGCCTAATCTATAAATAAGACCCTAACCTACCCTAATTCATTCATAATTAAACCTAGTGACTAAACTATGGCAAAATGCTAGCTCTCATGGCCTCCACTAATTTTATGAAGAGGGTTGCATACTAATCACTCTCTAATCAACTTCTAATCCCTTCTTAGCATCTTAATCTTCTTCATTTGGTGTTCAAAGTTGCTAGTTGTGAGTTTCTATCACTTTGATGATCTTTTGGTAAACTAATTAGATGAGATGTGATGAGATTTATGGTTTTGTATGTGGGTTAATGAGCTTTGAATCATATGATATGATGTTAGCATTAATCTTATGTTTATGCATGTTGAGTATGTAAGCTTATGCAAGTTTAATATGATGTATGTTATGTTTGCATGATGCTAAATATGCAAGTTGTGGGCTATGTAATCATATGCATGTTATGCAAGTTCATGGTAATATGCTATGCAAGTTACATGTATGTAAATATGCAAGCTACATGTTTGTTAATATGCAAGTTACATGTATGTAAATATGCAAGTTACATGTTTGTTAATATGCAAGTTACATGTTTGTTAATATGCAAGTTACATGTATGTAAATATGCAAGTTACATGTTTCTTTATATGCAAGTTACATGTTTGTTAATATGCGAGTTACATGTATGTAAATATGCAAGTTACATGTTTATTAATATGCAAGTTCATGATGACACATTATGCAAGTCTATAAGCTAATATGCAAGTTTGTTATGCAAAATGAATATGTAAGTTATGTGACATATTATATGCAAGTTATGTGACATGTTATGCAAGTTCATATGCAAGTTATGTGTTTGTTAATATGCAAGATGGCACCTTTGAAACATGTTCATTCATATGCAAGTTGACACCTTTTATATGTGTTATATCATGAACGAAATTACGTGGGAACGATGGGGTAATTAAATGCATAAGTTAATAAGATTGTGTGAAATTAATATAATTATGCATAACACAAAATAAATAAACATAGTATGGGAATTTGCCTATTTGGTTAGGTGTACCCATACTATGTGTTGGGAATTTACCTATTGAGTTAGGTCTACCCCATGGGAATTTACCTATTAAGTTAGGTCTACCCATGTTAAGAAAACTTGATTAATTAGGGATAATTAATATAAAATTATGAGGGTGATTAATTAGGTGTAATTAATTGACTAAGACACGAGGTTGGACTCAGTTGTAGCGTAAAACTGCCCGGACCCAACCGGCTTAACCAGTTGCTACAAATGTTAGCCCAATGTGAGAGGTCTTAGGCACAAACTAAATACGTAATTAATGTAAAGACACGAGGTTAGACTCTGTTATGACATAAGGCTGCCCGGACCCAACCGGCTTAACCAGCGGTCATAAAAGACAGTCTAATGTGAGAGGTCTTTACAAAGGTTACGTTCTTAATTAATTAATTAAGAAACACTTAACCATATTAGCATGTAGAGGGACATAAGGGGTTAAGTGGGTGCCTCGGGTGGCATGAGAAAATCTAGTGGTTGCCTTGGGTGGCAATAGAAAATACGATTAGAATACTTAACCAAAATGGAACATGTAATTAAAACATGATTAAAGGGTTAAGTGGGATATACTAGAAAAAGGGACAAGCTTAGGTGGGTAGCTTGTGGAGGCCCATTTCAACCAGTAACCCATACGTATCTTTGTGGGCTCGACCCATGTCGAGGACGGGACACGCATACTGGGCTTGACTGTAAGAGGCAAACGGGTTAGCGGTGGCAACGCAAGTCCAACGGGCTTCATATGCGTGAGTGGGCCCGGGCTGGTAGGTAAGCCGTTGTTGCATCGAGTAGATATAAGCCGTGCACCTTTAGTTCCATCAGGTTGCCACATTGGGGAATGATACATCCCACGGTGGGGCCAGCACGGGTATCTACGTTAGGGAGCCGATCGAATGGGAAGTAGTGTGTACACCTAGTGGATTGTAGGGCCCCGTGGCGCCTACTTGGTCACCTAGGGGTACGCAGGTACTAATTAGTAAATTTTATAAGTCCTTGGGTGGGATCAACCTTTAAGTTAGGAACGACTGGTGTGGTGCAGTTTAGTAATTTACCTTAGGGAGGGTAGATGCGTCTTTATCCTTTATCTTCGTTTAGTTGACTGCTTAGGGTAGCCATTCATCCCTATATGTTACCGTATATCAGTTTATGTCTTCTCTGGTTACTTTAACGATTGTATTGTTAAAGTTATAGGACTCGCTCAGACTTATGTCTGACCCTGTTGTTTTTATCTTTTTCCCAACCCTCAGGTCCTACGGTGGATCCTAGCAGTAGTGGAGCTTGATCGGATTGCTGTTCCAGTCTTTAGGAGCTTGGATAGATGTAAAGCTCCAGTTATCCAGTTATCTTTTCTTTTGTTTGGCTATTGTATGAGAGTGGGATTATGTACTTCTTTATTTTGATGGATATTGTACTTGACCTTTATTGTGGTTTTATGATGTAACCAGACATGTTTTACTTCCGCTGTTATGAGATGATGTTTTAAAATTTCAAGTACTATTTATATCTGTCTTGTTGTAATTTTTCTGTTCTATATTCACTAAAATACTCCACCAATGCTATGGCATTCCCTTAGTGAGTGATCATAGCGGGAGTGGGGTGTTACACACCCTGTATTTCAGTTAATGCTAAAATTCACTAATTGCAGAATAAATAATCTCAAATGTGAGAATTGGGGGAAACGGGCTGCGTCATTGCGTTTGTCTCGGAAAAATACGCGAAATAGAGTCCGAAATTTTGTAAATCGGAGTCCGTATGGCCCAGTTATGGCCCAATGAAGTTTGCAGAAAATTCAAAGTTAAAAACAGATTTAAAAATTCAAATTCAGATTTTTATTTTCAACCAGCGGGGCCAGGCGGGAAAGTTCCCGCCCTAGCCATGTCGACAGGGCTGTCGACAGGCCTGTCGACTGGGGAGTCGACTGCCCTGTCGACTTGCCTGTCGACACGGGGTGTCGAGCCACTTGGCCTGGGTGCACCAGGTCTGGTTTTCTGGCTAGGGCTGGGCTGTGTTCTAGAGACTTCCTAAATCTGACGGACCTAATCTAACCTAGGGTTAATCCTATGGTCTAAAACACACCTAATCCTATAAATACACCCTAATGCAAGCCTAATCCATACTAAAAATAGAAATGATGCCATCATGCCGCCAAAATCAAACCTAAGAGGAGCCTCCACTAGTTTATGAAGGAAGTTGCAAGCTAATCAACCTCTAATCATCATCTTCTTCATATTTAGCAACTAGTTCTACTTCATAAGTTTGCTAATCTTGGTTTTGGTGAGTTCCTATGCCTTTAGCAAGTAATTGCTAAACTAATTAGGATAGGATATTAGGAGGCTATGGATGTAAATGTAGATTATGCAAGTTGTGGTTGTCATATGTTATAAGTTCATATGTAAACTTGCCTCTTTTTATGATATGATGTGTCATGTAAGTTCATATGCAAGTTTTATGCAAGTTTATATGCAAGATCATATGCAAGTTAGTATCTTTTTATGATATGCATAGCATATGCGAGTTTGCCTTTGTGATATGACATGATATGCAAGTTTATATGCAAGATTCATGTGCAAGTTAGCCTCTTTCTATGATGTGCATAACATATGCAAGTTTGCCTTTGTGATATGACATGGTATGCAAGTTCATATGCAAGTTTTATGCAAGTTTATATGCAAGTTCATATGCAAGTTTTATGCAAGTCATATGCAAGTTCATATGCAAGTTTTATGCAAGTTCATATGCAAGTTTGTCTCTTTTTATGATGTGCATAACATATGCAAAGTTGTCTCTATGTATGACGTGTTATGTAAACGAATTACGTGGGAAACGATGGGGTTAATATGCATGATTATAAAAAGGTGTAAAGTTGTTATGATTAAGCATAACATAAAATGAATGGACATAATTGGGAATTTACCTATTAAGTTAGGTCTACCTACATTATGGAGTTGGGAATTTACCTATTAAGTTAGGTCTACCCATACTATGGAATTGGGAATTTACCTATTGAGTTAGGTCTACCCATATTCTTAAAAATGTGTAATTAATTAGGGATAATTAATTATGGGGGTGATTAATTAGGTGTAATTAATCAACTAAGACACGAGGTTGGACCCTTTTGTAGCGGAAGTCTGCCCGGAACCGACCGGCCATCCAGCGGCTACAAATGATTGGCCCAATGTGAGAGGTCTTAGTCATAAATTAAATACGTGATTAAAGTAAAGACACGAGGTTAGACCCTTTTTATGACAGAAGTCTGCCCGGAACCAACCGGCATATCCAGCGGTCATAAAAAGATGGTCTAATGTGAGAGGTCTTTATGAGGTCATGATCTTAATTAATTAATTAAGAAACACTTAATCATATTAGCATGTAGAGGGACATGAAGGGTTAAGTGGGTGCCTTGGGTGGCATGTGGAAATCTAGTAGTTTCCTTGGGTGGTAATAGAAAATACGATTAGAATACTTAACCAAAGTGGAACATGTAATTAAAACATGATTAAAGGGTTAAGTGGTATACACTAGAAATGACAAGCTTAGGTGGGTAGCTTATGGGGGGGCCCATTTCAACCAATATCCCAAACGTATCTTAGTGGGCTCGACTCTAGTCGAGTGACGGGACACGCATATTGGGTTTGACTATAAGAGGCCAAAACGGGGTAGCGGTGGCAACGCGAGTCCAACGGGTTTCATATGCGTGTGTGGACCCGGGCTGGTAGGTAAGACGTTGTTGCATCGTGTAGATATAACCCGTGCACCATTTGTTGTATCGGGCTAGCCACTTTGGGGAGTGATACACCCCATTGTGGGGCCAGCACGGATATCTACGGTAGGGGGCCGATCGCTTGGGAGTAGTGGGTACACCTAGTGGAGATAGGGGCAGACGGCACCTATGTAGTGAGCTAGGGGTACACAAAACTACTGGGTAAAATTTTCTAAGTCCTTAGAGGGATCAACCTTTAAGTAGGAATGAGTGATGTGGTGCAGTGTAGTAATTATCCTTGGGTGGGTAAATGCGTTTTTTTTTCGTTGTCTTAGTTCACTCTAAGTCTGATTGGCTACTGAGTGTAGTCATTTATCCCCAGTCACACCGTACCAAGTTATATCATATCCTTATTACTTTAATGATTACATTGTTAAAGTTATAGGACTCGCTCAGACTTATGTCTGACCCCGTTATTTTTATCTTTTTCCCAACCCTCAAGTTCTCAGAGTGGGCCCAGCACGAGTGGGCTTTGATCAGGCTGCTTTTATTACTCTCTTGGAGCTTGGATCCTAGATGTAGAGCTCAGCTTACCCTTTTCTTTTATGGCTATCAGTTCATGTATTGGGATTATGTACTTTTATTTAGCAGGATGGATATTTGTACTTGACTTCTATTATGGTTTTGTGATGTAACAAGACATGTTTTATTTTCCGCTGCAATTGAAATGATGTTTTAAATTTTCAAGTATTACTTATATCTGTCTTGCTGTAATTACTCTGTTCTATATTCACTCAAGATACTCCACCGATGTTATGGCATTCCCTTAGAGTGTGACCATAGCGGGCGTGGGGTGTTACATGTCCAAAAGATTTACAGGTGCTACATATGTATGGATTCCAGAGATACTTGACGTAGATTCGTTGAACTCCTCCCTCCACAGTCTCGACGAGGAAGTCATTAACTTGCTCTCTATTCGGTTTGACTTCAATCAAACACTTAGCGAATTGGAGTCTCCTACGACTTTCGGTCATTTCGTCCATACACAGTAATTTCCCGAGCATACTGCTAATCCAGTTGATTCCGTAGTTGGACCATGCAGCAATTGGTATGTTATAAAATTTGACCCACACTGGAACAGATTTCACATTCCCGCAAATGTTACTAATTGACGGATCGTACTTTTTAATGATGAACAACTTATTATTCATGATTATAGGATCCGCTCTAAGAATTCTTTCACGGTCTTCAACGCAAGAGAAATCAAAAAGAAACAACACTCCGTCAGACTTAACACTTACAGATCCTGTAAGACTCCAAATCGAATTAAGCTTGGCCACAACTGAAGAAAACGAAAGCGGTTTGTCTAAGAAAAACCCCACAACTGAATCGCTCCAAACATTAGTGCCAGCTTCAGTAACTCCTTGAATCAATTTTAGGGTGCCATCAACTACAGTGGGGATTAAATCAACAGGAATGTACTTCCCAGCGTTTAAGGGTTTCCGCTTGAAGAGGAAGGAAGTCCATGGTTGTTGAAGTATCTTGTCTTGGCTAAGGGATGGAGCTTCGCTAGTAGAAATTGGAAGAGGGGTAAAGCGAAGGTCTGGAGGGATGCAAGGAGATGGGTCATGAGGGATCGGTGGGGGATCTGGCGGCGGTGAAGAGGTTGGGGGTTGGCTCGATGAAGGTTTAGAGAGGATGTGTTCGGCGATGGGACAAGGCGGGAAAGAAGGAGAGGGTTCAGACGTGAAAAAGGTCATCTGTGATATTTAATTCAGTTTAGAATTGAATTAGAATAACGAATATATTATTTGAACGACAGTTTGAACGTATAATTATATTATAATTAAAATCGAGCTTGAAATGTCGATGTAGTTCATAAATTGGCGATCCGAACTTCAACTGAATGTACAGGATTCGTTTTTAATCGGATTTCTGTGAAACAAGAAACGTGTGGAGCTGGTGGAGTATATCTTTCTAGTGGAAGAGAAATATCGGGATTTCGTCGTGTAGATTTTGAGTTATGTCCAAATCAAATTCTCAGAAATGCAGCGCCCTGACTATAACGATTTAATTATATTTTATATAAGGATTTAAATAGAAATCGAACATCGATATAACTCTGACAATGTGATATCGAGTTGTAAATCCATATAGGAATATTCTGAAGCTGAACGGTATTCCATGTGAATATAGACGTTAATATTTTTTTTAATATTAAATTTAATTATATTTAAATATGTTTATATATTTAAATAGGCTATTTAGAGCTTTAAAAATAGTCACTTTTGCAAACGAAGTCGGAATTCGATGAAACTAATTTTGTTGGACCCGCAATGTCAAATTATTGTTAGATTCCAAGTTTGGTGATTTTTAGAGTCACTGTGTGGCCGTACGGATTTTTAGGGTGAAAAACAGTCAATATTTTGACAGTTAAAAATACGTTGTGTGAGCATACGAAGTCGGAATTCGGCGAAACCAGTTTCGTTGTGACCGTAATATCGAACTCTATCTACATGTCCAGTTTGGTGATTTTTGGATATCATTGGTGGTCTTAGGAATTTTTAAAGTGATAATTGGAGCTAAAAATTGAATATTAAAATAATATAAATCTACTATTTATACCCCTTACATCCCAAAAACCAAAACCTAATTCCTCTCTGGTCACGAGCTTTTTCGCCGTCATGATTCTCGTTTACACTAATATCGTGAGGGTTGAAAATCATGAACAAATCAAATAAAATCCTACAAATGGAAATTTATATATGTATAGGATCTGGGAGTGCTTCTCTTCAATATGGTATAAGATTTATGGGGTTTGATCATTGTTTGCAGCATCGGGTTTTGGTATTGTGTCACTAGGGTTGCGGGTTTTAGACTTTCTGTTATTCGAATTGCAAAACTATGTTGATATTTGAGTTCATGGTAGAGAATAGCTCGAGTATGGATTAAATGGTGGGATTCCGTTCAGAAGTTTGTCGCAGGAACCCATGACCGAACTAGCGCTATGTCGAAGTCGCGCCTAGGTACTCTATTTCGAGTTGGGTAATTTTGGGATGAGGGTGTCGAGCTTTTCAAGGGGAGAATTATTGGTATTTTTGTTTGATTTTAAAAGGTAGAAAGAAGGAGGAAAGGGAGATGGAAGTTCGGTGATGGCAGGTGAAGAGGAGCACGGGTTCGTTCTGTATTTGGGGAAGAAAGCTCCTGAAGGCCGGTTTTCTTTTTGTTTGGGAAAGTTGTGCCAAGGATTTAAGGTTACAGCCCATTAAAGTTTTAACTAGTTCAAATTTATTTATTTTTAGTTCAAACTTTAAAACTGTGCATCTACTTCATACGATATCAGAAATTCGAACGGTCGGATCCGTTAGGATCGTATGGACGGGAGCAACACAATGGAACTGACTACGAGTCAATTGGAGCACATCACAATTTATAGTGAAATAAATTGTCCGTTTGAATCAAATCGAGCGATGGTTATCGTTATCAACGATGATCGTCCAATGTGAGTAAATCTCACTAACTCTGAACAGTTTATAATTTCATGTTGTATTTTTATAACTGTTAAATATTGGCTGATTGACTGTGTGTTGACTGTTTGATTGAACTGCTAGTTAGTTAGTTGAATTTCTATATTGATTCTGTTTAACAAAATATATCATATGGAACTGAAAGTGATGTTATCTATATTGTTTAACATCTGTGATGCGGGGAAACAGGTCGGAGGAATCCAACTGGATTCCTCAACATTTATTTTACTGTTTTCATATATGGTGATATATGAGGTGATATATAATCTGTCTGATTATGTGTGTTAGAACGATGTTGATCATTATTATTCGATATTTTAAATATCATAAAAGACCCTGGGGTGTAAAAAGAATTATTTCAATGTATATTGAAAAAAAGGGATTTTATAAAATCAATAGATTTTATAAAAAGGAAATATTTCGAAAGTAAATAAAAGGAAATTGTTTATAAAACGAATAGAGTTTCATAAAAGGGAAAAATGTTGATAAAACGAATAGAATAGAATAGAATAAAGGAATATTTATTTAGGAAATAAATAGAATAAAAGGAGTTAATCGAATATAGTTTATTCGAATAGAAAGTAAAAGGAGTTAATCGAATATAGTTTATTCGAATAGAGTAAAAGGAGTTAATCGAATATAGTTTATTCGAACAGAAAATAAAAGGAGTTAATCGAATATAGTTTATTCGAATAGAATAAAGGAGTTAATCGAATATAGTTTATTCGAATAGAATAAAGGAGTTAATCGAATATAGTTTATTCGAGTAGAGTAAAAGGAGTTAATTGAATATAGTTTATTCGAATAGAAAGTAAAAGGAGTTAATCGAATATATAGTTTATTCAAATAGAATTAAAAGAGTTATCGAATATAGTTTATTCGATAGGAGTTAAGTGAATAGAGTTAGAGTTAAATCAAAAGAGTTAAGTGAATAGAATAAATTGAATGGAGTTATCGAATATACCTTATCGAAGGAAAGAATTATCGAATAGAAAAGATTTGAAAGAGAGTTACATAAGGAAGTTTGTTAAAGAATTAAAAGGGTGAACTTTGTCTATTTCAAAGTTAGAAACGTTGTTCAGTTAATGTCTGAGAGGTAGTATTACCCCAACTTGATTGACTTCATTTTTAACTAAGGAATGGTTAAGGTTCGATAGTAAAGGATGGTTAAGTGAATTTAGTAATTAAAGGAAATGTTTTGAGTTGGCATCGCGATGGTTTGTTTAAACATCTGTCTAAGTCCAATGAAGAAGCTTTGGAAATGTTTTCTAAATAAGAAACCAGAAATGTTTTCTAATAAAGAAAACAAGAAATGGAAATGTTTTCCATTGTTAATAACGTATATTTTCCAAATTTAGAAAATAAGAAATATTGAATATAGGGAAACAGGAGATAAGTAAATGAGATGACCCCAAATCCCGTTCTGACGGAGACAATGGTAATCCGTGGAATATAACACAGAAACAGATAATAGCAGAACATAATTAAATATATACACCAAATAATGAACAATAGAACATACTGGATAAAAGTAATCATCGGAGTTACACAGTATACAGGATCTTACTTAGTACAAATACAGTTCAGCTATACATAAATGTCTACAGCGGAAAACAAACAAAATATGTACAATAGGAGCTGAACAGCATAAAAAGAGAAAAATAATAGAATCCATCTTCAGCTCCAGCTATCCAGAAAGAACCAGCTAAACCTGAATACAAGGCTGCCCGTGTAGAAAAAGGGGCACCCGAGTTTGAGAGTGAAACAAACTACGAGTCAGTCATGGGACTGGTATGAGAAATCTACTCAACACAATTGAAATATGGTTTATCACAGGACCACGCCACTTTCGTGGAACGGGTTTACTCCATCGGATCACCAGTGCTTTAAAAACAAATCATTCTTTGAAACAACGCTATGCTTTTTATAAAAATGAAGCCATTATAAGACTCAGTTCCCATCACACAATGCAACGCAAACCGGAGGATAGAGTTTTTACCTTATAATGGCCAAAATATGCTTGATACGAATAAAACAAAAGAATTTGATATTATTGCTAGTGTTTATATGTTTTGAAAAAAATTTCAAATAAAAACTATCAATCATAGACGACATTAATTCCCCATACCACTATGTCGCCATATATAGGTATACAATCAAAACCGCACAGTCACGTATTTGGAAATTGGATTTCCTTCATGAACCAAGGCAAAAGATAGTCCTTACCGAATTCGAGACGCTCTAGCCCGCCCCTCAGGCAAGTACTCAGTCAAGCCTTTGGATCGTCAGGGCCGGTCCACCGATGTGGATTAAAATTCCTGAACACTGCGTTTCCCCACCTTTTGGGTGTAAATGAGCCAACGAATGGCTCCATCGGACCCGGATCGTCCGATCTAACCGAGGCGCCTCGCAACAGCAACAACCACATAGGTGAAAAGTATATAAATGTCAGGGTTGGTAGGTCACTGACACCACCCTAGCTAGAAAGAAACGCATGCCCTCCCTAAGGTCCTTCTCCCGTTTCTGGTTCATACCGGGGTGTAAGGCTCACGAATTCACATTATACACAAAGCTACGCCACACAGGCGGTGCTTTGATCATCACCACAAGACTTTGCTTTTCAACAGAAGCCCTGATCATTTGCCACTTAGGCATGTCACACTAGCAATTCATGCCATGCGACTGATGTCCATCGATATACAACCTCTGAGCTCGTGCGTTTCAGAGAAGGGTGTTAAGCAAAAGAAAAAATTCTCCGCCGCCAAACAGATGTATATTTAATAGAGATCAATCAACACAGAATAAAATCCAATGTCAGACACACAGTCCATTTACAAGTCCATTCTAGGTCTCAACGAAACCGGAGGCACTAAATACCTCGCAAACCCATCGATCACCACGTACGTCTGGACGATCACCGTCCATTTACAAGTCCGTTCTAGGTCTCGACGAAACCGGAGGCACTAAATACCTCGCAAACCCATCGATCACCACGTACGTCTGGACGATCACCACTCATTATCCATATTTCGGGATGCCTCCCAATCAGGACCTCAGTTACCATCCAAACGAGGTGAAGATCTCCGGTTTCGACCACCGTCTTCATCTTCGACTTTCAATCGTCGTTCAATTATTTGAAATGAGAATTAACTCGGCATTTTCAAATAATTCACGTATATTTAGAATTTCAAATCAATTTATTTCAATGGTTAAATCATTCGACAACACCAATTTTGTTCTTTAATTTAATTTTCACACCAAACACATTCAACCATCAAATACCACATAAATCGAGCAAATTCAGTTTATTTCCATTCCATATCGTTTATGATATTTTATAACGATTTATTGCTATTTTGATTTATTTTAAAATAGCCAATTTATTCAAAACGACGCTTCGGGCCATAACGCGGCCGTGGCGCTGTTTTTCTTCAGATTTGATTTACACATATCTGAAAATCTAACCGTTGGATCTTCACACAATTTACATCATTAGAAAGGTCTTTTCGAAACGAATCCAACGGTTCCAGTTTCGGGAAAATCCGACGGTCGGATCTCCTGGTACAATCGTTTGAAGTTTCGATTTCAAAATACGAACTGCAGCGTCGTTATTCGATTAAATATAATTATATTTATATATATATAATCGTTTTTGGCGCTGTTTTTCTTCAGATTTGAATTAAACATTCCATACAATCAAACCGTTGGATTTTTACAAAGTTGGTGCCGATGGAAAGATATCTCCAAGGCGAACCCAACGGTTGTGGTTTCGGGAAAATCCAATGGTCGAATTTCCCGCACTAGTTGTTTGAAATCACGGTTTCAAAATATGAACTGCACGGCCATGTTTCGTTTTAATTTTATTTATATTTATATATTTATATAAATATAGTTCATTCAACAATTTCAATATCGTTTTCACTTCAAATATTTCACTAACACCTTTAAATTTTGGAAAATTTCTCCATAACCTCCTTTGTACGGGAGGAGCTGGGAAAATTCCCAAATAGCCACACGGGCGTCTCATGTCAAAAAGAAAAAGAAAAAGCCAAGCGGCTAGCCAACAGGCTCATAAAATCATCACCCAAACAAAACAGTAAATGTGTACCTATTTATCGGGCACAAAATTTTATTCCTCTTCTCTAGCCCCTTTGCTATAACCTGTTCAATAAATTTGCATGTACATATATATAGTTCTTATCACTTATCATTTTCCATTCAACTTCATATTTGATTCCATTTGGTTTAAAAGCACCATTCATTCTAATGTTGCATGCATAGGCAAAGACATATCATTAGCTAATTAATGAATATTTCAACTCATGCATATTTATTTGAACGAGTGGCTATTTTTAACACTTCACATTTCAACAATTCAGGTATATAATTAGAACGTGATTTTTATTGTAAAACAATTCATTTCAAAACACTATTATTTTATATAGTGTATATAAGTGATAAAAATAGGATTTTTATTGTAAAACAATTTATTTTAAAACAAGGTCAATTTACATAGTTCATATAGATGATAAAAAGGTGATTTTTATTATAAAACAATTTATTTCAAAATGTGAATACCATTCAACACATGAATTTCAATTCAACGAATGAATACATGAATGTTTTCTATAGTTTCTATATATAGATAAAAATGTGATTTTTTATATTTAAAACACGAATACCATTCAACACATGAATTTCTAATCAACGAATGAATATCGATTCAACACATGAAGGTTTTCTATAGTTTCTATATATAGATAAAATTGTGATTTTTATATTTAAAACACGAATACCATTCAACACATGAATTTCTAATCAACGAATGAATATCGATTCAACACATAAAGGTTTTCTATTCAACGAATAAATATAGTTTCAGCAAATGAAAATAATTCAAACACATGAATATTATTCAAAATTTCGGCAGCATAATGGCAGGGTAGTTAAAGCCGGGACCGTCCCTAGTACGGCTCCTCGCTCTACCTTAAAACCTCGCGGTTTTTGACAATGGGGATTCATGCATCTAATTCGCACACAGGCGGCATGTTTATTTTTATTTCCACAAATATTTCCAATTCATTTCAATCACCAATGGGTATTTTTCAACCATAACCAAACAATATCAACCACAAACAATTATTCAACCATTCATATTTTTCATCCAATGTTTCACACCAATTCACAACAATAAATATCGTCCATGGTTTGTGGACGAGGGGAGTATATATATATATATATATAATTGCTATATTTCACTTGCATTTCAACACATATATCAATTATTCTATGCATGTATAATTCATACTTCGCTTATATAGCTTACACCACGCATGTACATGAGGCATACGACACGTGTGTAATTTATATTTCGCTAATATAATTTATACACGACATTTTCCATTCAAATTTATTTAATTTAAATTTCTCACATTGGTTTGTTGCTTCGCTAAAAATCGTAGATGGCTCAGAAAAATCCGCGGCTTCTTCTGTTGGGTAGAGAGCTTCCTTGCGGTCCCGATGTTTCCTGTTTCATCGAATTTCGTCAACACACTAAAAAGATATGATTTTTCAAATTGTAAACATAAAAAAAACTCACTTTCACGAAGGTTCAAAACTAGGTTTATGGTTTTCGCGAGAATCGAGGCACGAGGGGATGATCGGTGGGTTGGACGTGGAAGAGGGAAGATAGGGCTTCCTATCGGTGGTGGTTTGGCGGTGTTCGGTAGTCGGGATCGTCGGCGGCGTCGCTGGGAAGGTCGGGGCTTTGGAGCCTCGATTCAGGCAGAGGAGGGATTGGTCGGCATCGAGCTGGGGTCGGATCTGACGGGGAGGCGAAGGCGGTTCGAGCGGCGGTGGTGGCGGAGGCTGGAAGCGGTGGCAGCGGCGGCGATCGTGCCTGGAAGGGGGGAAGCGGGTTTCGCCGTTGGTTTTGGGGTTTTTTTTAAAAAAAAAATAATGAATGGAGAAATATGATTGGTCGATGGTTTTATTAAATTTTTAAATAGTGTTTTCTCAAACGAACTCCTTTTCAAACCCAACGACTGTCACCCCTAGCTAAATACCCCCATCCGGACACAATGGGATATGTTTCGTAGGCTAATTCGACTGTTAAAGCCAGTTATTTTTCAAATTAAAGTATAAAACATTTAATTTTTAACTTTGAACGTACATTTCAATTTGCCAGGGCCACAAACTGATTCAAAAAATTCCAGAAAAATAAATCTAGCCATGTCTTGATGATACGGTCCCAACAAAACTAGTTTCATCGAATTCAGAGATCGTTTGCAAAAAGGCCCATTTCTGGTCGATCCAATTTAACTGTAATTGACCAAAACACGTTTTCCTTTGCCACGCTCACATACTAGCTTCAAAAATTATGAAATTTGAAACCTAGCAATAACTTCACATCCCAGATCTAACAAAATTGGTTTCATCGAATTCCGAGGTCGTATGCAAAATAGCCAATTTCACGGGCTATATAAATTCCATAGCGACCTTTCTGAAAATTCATTCGGCCATAACTTTTGCTTTCCACTATGAAAATTCGATTTTTCAGATTTGTTAGAAAGGTATTCACTAACATATTTAATTATTTTTGGTTTCACTAAAATTCGTTTTGTTTTGCACCCGATACAGTCCGACAAAGTTTGAATTCAATTTTTGAAACTACAGCGCCTTCTCAAGCCTTGTTTATAATTAGAATTAATTATATTCGTTTTCAATTGTCGATTCAAACTCACTTTTCATTGCCATTATTTAAAATATTTATTTTAAATATTTAAAATCCATTATTTCAGCCAATTTAAAACTTTTAAATTGGTTCAGATTTTCTGGGTCGTTACAGTAAATTAATGAAATAAAGAGATAAATGTTGAATGATGTTTGATCGATATAAATTTCCATTTGGAAATAATATCGTTGTTTGCACACCTATTTTTCTTCGATAGTTAAATCACAGACATCGAAGTTTTGACCATTTTATTATTGTTAATATGGAGAGACCGGTTGGATTATTATCCAAAGAACCACTATGTATTGGCATAAGCGTTGCAAATCATATATGCCAAAGGAAATTGAAGACGGAGTTATGCAAGGGCTATCCTGTTTACAGAATAGTGCCTTCGGTTCATCCTGTTCCTGGATGACTTGTATGGATGGATGTCTAACAGAGTATTTCCAGACGATCACGTATATTGATTTCTCCAACTGTACCAAGAGTGGAAGCGGAGAAGGAAACTTCTTTTAGCTAACACATAATGTATGGTTGAGGACGTCAATCGGTGATTTGATGGATTTGACGATGTGGCATTCAAAGTGAATCTGATGTGATGATAAAGCGTAGCTTCTAGCCTCATCAACCGGTAAATGACAGAAATCGGGCAGGCAGCATGGCTAAGTCGATCGCACTGAAGTAGGGTGTATAATCACTTGATCTACAGTTTCTTTTACTTCTAAAAATCTATTGTTGATGCTGTCCCATTCGGGAAATGGTTGTTGATCCCAACCGTTGGTGATATACATTCGATACACTCAAGCGAAATGAGTGGTCGGTCATGTATGGCCGGGTTGCAAGATGTTCTTGTTGAACCCAGTGTATTCCTTTCTAGAGGTACACTAGCGAAAGGTGGTTCCATACCTTGTCATAGTTGGAAATCCATTACCCAATACGTGATTGCGGTTTTGATTGTATACTATATATGTAGAACGTGAGATGAAAGCGTTTCTGCTAAATGATTATTATACTGTGGTTGATAGACATTATTATAATATCAAAAGGTTTTGATATAAACATAATTTGGATTCTCATAAGGGAAAAACCCGTTCCGTTATACGGCTTGGTCTTATGAGATATCGATTACCTGCTTGAGCTGTTTTAAACTGTTTTACTCACACCAGTCCCATGACTGACCCGGAGTTTATTTGTTTGTTTCCCTAAACTCTTGGGTACCTAAATTTGTATGGGCAGTCAAGTAGTCGGGATTTGCAGATATACTGGAAGAGCTTGGAGCAGGAGGCTTCAGGATCATATAGTTATAGTTATTTCCGCTGTGTTGTAAGTGTTGTACTTTGACAATGATATGTATATTCAAGTACAGATTTGTACTTCAAAGTTATGTTATGAAATATATTTATTCGTTCCGCTGTGAGATTCGTATTACTCTGATATTGTGTTCTTCTTCTTCTTCTATTCTAAGTTTCTATCTTATCTATCCTCACCCTCTGTTTTCTTTCTATTAATTTCCTGATTTTCAGTATAATTTGGGGTTGGACTTGTGTTTTCTGGTCAGCTCAAATTGGACCGGATTTCCGGGTCATTACAGTTGGTATCAGAGCTTAAGTTAAGAATTACCTTGGCTCTGTGGCGTGACTCAGTAGAGATTGGGTTAGTAATAACCTAGATTGAGTTTGAGTGTATATATACGAGTGAATGTATTTGTTATTGATATGAAAATTTGTTTTATATTGTGGAGATTTATTGGTTGAGTCGTTTATGAGTTCTGGTCGATCAGTTTGATCCACTGTATCGGTAGGAGTTGGTAAACACTTGAATACGATGGACCGTCATGGTATGTTTTGAAAAGAGGGCAAATAAAATAAGTTTACCCAAGGTATATCTTGATATAGAGAAGATATATATCAAAATTATAATATTTTGGATTTATTGGTTGTTATTATAATCGAGTAAGATTATAAATTAAATGGATATATAAATAACCAATCAGAATTCATATAAGTGAAATACGTGAAATCCGATGAGTTAAATCTGAAATTTAAACCAAAAATTTGAATTAGAATTCTGGAAAATTGGATAAGTGTTTGTAAATGAATTTGGATTAAAAATAAGGAAAATTTAAGATTCTAGGAGATTTTAAATTGATTTACAAGCAGTCTGAATTATATTTTGAAATGAATTTCAAAGTGGAAATGTTTAGAAATGGTTTTATAGTATTGAACTCACTTCAATCACTGGAAAATAGATTCTGATGATGACAGCTGCATCATCAGTATTCATTTTTGGGTTGTAAGTGACGAATTACTACCAGAGATACTGTTTTGAATTTGTTTTGGGAAAGACAAGTTGTGTTGAATTTCAAAATGGGATTTATAATTTAGAATTGAATATAGAATTTGAATAAAGAGAATTCAAATAGATTTGAATATAGAATTTGAATAAAGAGAATTCAAATAAAATTGAATATAGAAATTCAAAGGGAGTTTGAATATATGAAATTCAATGGAATTGAAATAGAGTTTGAATATAGAAATTCAAATGGAATTTGAATATAGAATTCAAATGGAATTCAAATATAGGATTTTTAATATATAGAATTTGAATATAGAATTCAAATGGAATTTAAACTGTAGAATTTGATATATAGATTTGAATAATAGAAGTGATATAAAATTTGAATAGAAATTGAATAGAATTAACTAAGTCGAAGAGGAATTAGTTAATCGAGTTTTGAATTTGAAGTTGAACTTTGAAAGGTGAATTGGATTTGTAAATGGATATTCGAAATCGAATATAGAACTTAAATTTGAAATTTGGATTCAAATTAGTTAATAAGCAAGTTAAAATATATTTGAACATGTCATGTTCAAATATAAAAGTGAAATAGACTAAAGAGTTCATTAACAAATTAATTAACAAATTGAGTTAAAACGATCAGGTATAATTAAAATAGATTGGGTAGGTATAAATATACATGAGATAGGTATGGATAAGGTATGAAGGTATATAAATAGAATGCTCGACGAAAAGGTATGTATTTAATTCATATATGAGATTTTATGCGCTGTATCGGCTAGCCGCTTGGCTTTTTCTTTCTCTTTTGGATTGGTGAGGGTCATGGGAGGCTATTTGAAATATCCTGATGCTCCCGGTACAAAGGAGGTTATGGCGAATTTTTCCGAGAATTTAAGGAGTTAGAATATTTTTAAGATAATTTGATAGTTAGAAATCAACGTATCGATATATATATATAGAAGTCGATAAGGAAACGAACTTAGAAATAGAATAGTAAAATCAAAAAGGAAGACTAAGATAAAAATCTAGTAAGAATAGAAAGAGGAAGCGTATACGTGTTTAAAAGTGAATGAGTAGTTGTATGGTATTGATTATTCGAGTAAGCAGTCATATCTGTTTTGACGTTATAAATGTTATTCAATCAAGGTCTGAGAGGTAGTTATACCCCAACTTGATTGATTTCATTGTTAACAAATAAATATTAAGATTTCAGGCTCGAAGATCAATATTGAATAAGAGTTAGTTGAATATAGTATTTGGGTTGTCGTAACGATGTTTTACACAACATCTGTTTTAACCCAAATAAGTGTAAGCTTGGAAATATAATAAAGAATACTTCCTAAGTATAGAAATAAACGAGATCGGAAAAGAGATAAGTAATTGAAATATTTTCCAATTATAAATAGCATATATTTTCTAAAGTTTAGAAAATAAAGGAAGGCAATATTTGGAAATGTTTTCCAAATAACATAAAAGGCCAATATGGCTATTGAAAATATTTGGTTAACAAATATTGATAAAGAAATAGAGAAGTGATTTAACTAATGGAATATTAATTAAGGGCTCAGTGACATGTTCAAAAGGAAATTTTGATTTTTGAAAAGAGTAAACTGTTTAAAAATTCCCAGGGAAAGACTGTTTGAATTAAAAACAAATTTAACAGAAATTTGTGAAAGCAAATTTGAATTAAAGTAAAGTCAATAAAGTGGTAACTGAGATTGAATTAGAATGTTATCAAGACAAATTGGATTGTGAGATTCAAATTTGAAGTGTAATGTGATAATCAAGTTAAGAGTTGGGAATCGAGAAGAAAACTCGAGTTGAAATGATATTTGGCCTGGATATAAGCGAATGGTTGTGTTGTGGATAAAAGCAGATTGGAATTTGATTGGGATGACCCTTGTATCTGCTGAATTGATAACAGGTGGAAAGGATAAAATGATATACCGACAAAAGGTACAAGTTTATATTTCTATTGGATATAAGATTTATGAGCCGAATTGGCAAGTCGCTTGGCTGTTTGATTTTCTTTTAGGATGGAGATGGGCCAGAGAGGCAAGTTGGAGTTTGACCGATTGACCAGTACAAAGGAGGTGCTGGCGAAAATTTTCGAAGAGTTAAGGCGTTAGAAAATTTTCAGGATTTTTGAAAATTTTCGTTGATAAGAATTAATTAATAATTCAATTGAACTTAAATTGGTTCAGTTGAAACTGAAGATTTAGAAGTGAACAAATATGTTCTAACTAGTCGATAGGGTCGTCCCCTACCTTTTAGCAATTTCGAGAACGAAATTATTTTAAGTGGGAAAGAATGTAATGACCCGCATTGGCAGAGGTATTATAATTAATTTATTTAATTATATAAATGGTGATTAAAAGGATTTAATGGTCGTTGAGTTAAATAATGGTGAATGTTTAATTAAAATAATAATTAAATAATATATTTAATTCTGAAATAATCAGAATTGGCTGAAATGGCGATATGGTGTGAACTGGATCATCTGTGATATTTAATTCAGTTTAGAATTGAATTAGAATAACGAATATATTATTTGAACGACAGTTTGAACGTATAATTATATTATAATTAAAATCGAGCTTGAAATGTCGCTGCAGTTCGTAAATTGGCAATTCGAACTTCAACTGAGTGTACAGGGTTCGTTTTTAATCGGATTTCTGTGAAACAAGAAACGTGTGGAGCTGGTGGAGTATATCTTTCAAGTGGAAGAGAAATATCGGGATTTCGTCGTGTAGATTTTGAGTTATGTCCAAATCAAATTCTCAGAAATGCAGCGCCCTGACCATAACGATTTAATTATATTTTATATAAGGATTTAAATAGAAATCGAACATCGATATAACTCTGACGATGTGATATCGAGTTGTAAATCCATATAGGAATATTCCGAAGCTGTACGGTATTCCATGTGAATATAGACGTTAATATTTATTTTTTTAATATTAAATTTAATTAAATTTAAATATATTTATATATTTAAATAAGCTATTTAGAGCTTTAAAAATAGTCACTTTTGCAAACGAAGTCGAAATTCGACGAAACTAATTTTGTTGGATCTGCAATGTCAAATTATTGTTAGATTCCAAGTTTGGTGAATTTTAGAGTCACTGTGTCGTCGTACGGATTTTTAGAGTGAAACACAGTCAGTATTTTGACGGTTAAAAATACGCTGTGTGAGCATACGAAGTCGGAATTCGACGAAACCAGTTTCGTTGTGACTATAATGTCGAACTCTAGCTACATGTCCAGTTTGGTGATTTTTGGATATCATGCGTGGTCTTAGGAATTTTTAAAGTGATAATTGGAGTTAAAAATCGAATATTAAAATACTATAAATATACTATTTATACCCCTTACATCCCAAAAACCAAAACCTAATTCCTCTCTGGTCAACGAGCTTTTCCGCCGTCATGATTCTCGTTTACACTAATATCGTGAGGGTTGAAAATCATGAACAAATCAAATAAAATCCTACAAATGGAAATTTATATATGTATAAGATATGGGAGTGCTTCTCTTTAATATGGTATAAGATTTATGGGGTTCGATCATTGTTTGCCGCATCGGGTTTTGATATTGTGTCACTAGGGTTGCGGGTTTTAGATTTTCTGGTAATCGAATTGCAAAACTATGTTTGTAACACCCCACGTCCATTAAAGTCACTCACAAAGGGAATGCATTAACTTCCATGGAGGTTATAAGTGAATATAGAACAGAAAAATTACAACAAGACAAATAATAAATAGTACTTGGAAATCTAAAACTCCATTTTATTGCAGCGGAAATTAAACATGTTTGTTACATCATAAAACCATAGATCATAACCAAGTACAATATCCATCTTCACAAAAACAAAACATAATCCCATTACATAAATAGCCATTAAAAAGATAACAAGCTGGACTTTACTTCAACGGTCCAAGCTTTCCAAAGAGAGTTGAAGCAATTCAATCAAACTCCACTAGAGCTGGGCCCAACCTGAGGACCTGGAGGGGAAAAAGGATAGAAATAGAGGGGGTCAGACATAAAGTCTGGCGAGTATGATAATTCTAACAATACTATTAACAAGTTAACTAGACTAAGGCATAAGCTGGAAGACAAGTAAATGTCTATGAACTCTTAGGAAGATAAAGATAGCGTTTAAGATAATGTTAAAGATAACGGTAAAGGCACACCTAATTACTAACGAATGATTACTACACCGCACCGCACATTACTACACTGCACCACACCAGTCACCCTATTGTTTGATCCCACTTGCTTCACACAGAAACTTTATAAATAGCCTTACATACCCCTAGCTGACTACATAGGTTCCGTCTGCCCCTATCTCCACTAGGTGTACCCCACTACCCACTTTCGATCGGCTCCCTACTCGTAGATACCCGTGCTGGCCCCACAGTGGGGTGTATCACTCCCCTAAAGTGGCAACCCGATACAACTTGAGAATGCACGGCTTATACCTACACGATGCAACAACGTCTTACCTACCAGCCCGGGTCCACACATGCATATGAAAACCGTTGGACTTGCGTTGCCACCGCTCCCCGTTTTGGCCTCTTATAGTCAAACCCAGTATGCGTGTCCCGTCCTCGACTTGGGTCGAGCCCACAAAGATACGTTTGGGATACTGGTTGAAATGTGCCCCCACAAGCTACCCACCTAAGCTTGTCATTAATATATCCCACTTAACCCTCTTAGTCATGTTCATTTACATGTGTGTTTGGTTAAGTCTTACTAATCGTATTTCACATGCCACTAAGGGAAACCCCTAGATTCCTCATGCCACCCAAGGCACCTACTTAACCCCCATGTACCACTTTACATGTTTATCTGGTTAAGTATTTCTTAATTCATTCAGGCCATAACCTCATAAAGACCTCTCACATTAGACTGGCATTTATGGCAGCTGGATTTGCTGGGCGGGTCCGGGCAGTATTACACCATAAAAGAGTCTAACCTCGTGTCTTTACAACTGTTATGCTTTTGTTTAGGCCTAGGACCTCTCACATTGGGCTGACATTTGTGACCACTGGATTTGCCGGCCGGTTCCGGGCAGGTTTACGTCACAAACGAGTCCAACCTCGTGTCCTAAGCATTGATTGACAACTTTCAATCTTTTACCCCAGTTTTAATAATTCCCTATCAAAATTATTAATTAAGTCCACTTTTATTGATGTCCATAATTGACTCAATTATGGTCATCCACTCATGGTATGCAAAATCATATCAATTGCACCCCAACATCTTATTATTAAATCCTTATTATTACCCCTACCCCACGTTTATACGTTCGCTTATTCAACGCATAATATAGGCTAGACTTGAATAGTCTAACGCATAGCACAAAGATAAATTATCACAACATATTGAAAATTAAAAGAAATCTAATCATGATAGGGGTGAAACTTGCATAAACTACACATGTTAAGGATCAAAAGGTGTCAACTTGTTTAATGTCACAATTTACATGATATGATCATAGCCCAAATCTATACATAAACTTGCATATGGGGTTTTTAAGCAACATAATGATGGTGTGAACTAGCATAGGATATCACATATGTCATAGCATAGTTCTAGATGTCATAATAGATGTCATGGAATATGTTCATAACTTTTCTAATCAATTTAACTTGCATATGTAACTTGTCATATAGATCAACATAGCCCAAACATGATGATTTAATTAATATGAACTAACTAGCATAGATGGCTTTCTAACATGTATGATTCATCACAACTTAGCATAGAAACTTTCAACATACATAGCATGATTTACAACATATAGTATATCATCACCACATAGCATAGGATTAATAACATACATGATAGCATATGACAATTCACATCATCTACTCACAATCCATTCATGACTTAACCTAATTAAAATGATAATAATCTTGTTAAGACTATCATACTCACAATTATAGAAGAAAGAGAGTCGAATTAGCGCTCTTTTGATGAAGAATCGCTGTTAGGGTTGGCTAGTTCTGATTTGGTTGCTGTTCTTTATCTTTAATTTGATGGCGGCTGCTCTAGGTCTCAAAATATCAGCATGCCGGCCATGGTCTTTGTTTATTTTCTGATTTAGGGTTTGTGTATAGGGGTCTTTTTATAGAGTTATAAATTAATTCAAGCCGTCGATGTTTTTTGGGTTAATCAAAACCATTTAATTATGATAGGGTGATGAGTCGGCCCTAATGACTCAGCAAGGAGTCAGAATGGACTCAACAACACGGGTCAGCCTGAACCAGAAAACTATGCAGGCTCCAGCCTCGGCCTGGGCGCACTTGGCAGGTGCGCCAGTGTAAATATGTACTGGCGCACTTCCCAAGTGCGCCAGTGCTTTTTTTTCATTTTTTTATTTTTTCTCTCTTTGCCACCAAACTTCGTTCGTCCATAACTTTTTCATCCGGTACTCGTTTCCCGCAAACTCGGACTCTGTCTCCACTAGAATTCCGAGACGAACACAAGGGCGCAACCCGTTTCCCACAATTATCACGTCTGAGATTAGTTAGTCTTTAATTTTTGAATATTAATATTATCAGAATTTCGGGGTGTTACATTCTCCCCTCCTCAAAGGATTTCGTCCCCGAAATCTTCAAGTCAATAAGAATGTATATCCTAACATCCAAACAACCATCTACTCAACCATCAAACACAGGCATCCATTGTCCTTATAGACTTCTAATGCTTTCATGTTTTAAATGCACATGTGTGTATATGTCCATATCTAATGCAAAATCAGGCGGTCCATTGATCCAGTTGACCTCCTTAATGCAAACCATGATAGTGCCATGCGTCCATTATGTATGCAAAAGTTCCCTAATGCCACATATTATTTCTACATGCGTGCACAACCATTCACCAAAATGCGGTATCCATATGATAGCATAACCATTATACATCCATTTTACTAAATACAACCATTTATATGCAATATGCAGTATGAAGTGACTGAGCCGATCTAGTGCCTAATAGTGTGTGTATATGCGTCCACGAGCAACCACTAGCAAACACTTGCATCCACTTTGCATCCATCATACATAACATGTCTCAAACACATGTTTCAACCATAGGATTATCCTATCTAAAGGTCAAGAATACTAACGAGAGGATACTCTAAAGGTAAGATAAGTACAAGATAAGCGATAAAGGAGAAATTAAAGGACATACCCTCGAAAAGGAAAGGGTATCGTGAACGCATCTTCTCTTCTGTCTCCCAGGTAGCGTTGCTCTCATCATCTCCCCATTGTACTTTGACCAGTCTGACCTCTCGATTTCTCAGCTTCTTAATCTCTGACCCAAGAATGCGCGTAGGAGCTCGTCGAATCGTCGCATCACGCTCTATCTCCACCTCTCTAAGCAAGTTCGGCTCTACCACTTACGCGGTCTCGTGCAAGCACTTCCTCAAATGTGACACATGGAATACGTCATGTACACCACTAAGTCTCTCGGGCAACTCCACTCTATACGCCATCCGTCCAATCCTCTCCTTAATAGGAAACGGCCCTACAAACCTTGGTGCTAATTTCCCAACGGACCCAAAGCGAACAACGTTTCGTAATGGAGACACTTTGACAAAGACCATGTCCCCAACTTCAAACTCAAGATCCGTCCTTCTCTTATCCGCATAAGATTTCTGCCTATCTTGCGCTGCTTTCATCCTCCTCCGAATCAAGTCGACCTTCTCCGAAGTCTCCCTAATCATATCGGGCCCAAGTAAGATCTTGTCCGTAGACTCCCACCAACATGTAGGTGAACGACACGGCCGTCCATCTGAGGATGATATGCGGTGCTCAAACATAACTGAGTCCCTACAGCCTCTTGTAAGCTTCTCCAAAATTCGATAGTGAAAATAGGATCGCGGTCGCTCACTATCCTAGAAGGAACACTATGCAAACGAACTATTTCTCGGACGTATATAGAAGCTAACCATGGAGCAGTCCTCTTACTCTTCACGGGAATAAAATGGGCGCTCTTAGTAAGTCTATCTACTATAACCCAAATCCCCGTATCACCCTTTCTTCGATCTCGGTAATCCGTCAATAAAGTCCATCGAGACGCTTTCCCACTTCCATAGTGGAACCTCCAATGGGTAAAGTAACCCACCGGGTTTCTTTTGCTCCGCTTTTACCTGTTGGCACACCAAGCTTCTAGCGACATACTCGGCTACGTCCCTCTTCATACCGGCCCAAAAGAAAACTCGTCTCATGTCCATGTACATCTTGTCCCCGCCGGGATGAATGGTCATCTTCGAACGATGTGCTTCGTCAAGAATAGTCTTCCTTAGGTCATCGTCTTTTGGTACACAAAGTCTACCGTCCCTACGTAACCAACCCTTATCATCTAGGGTATACCTACGGAGATGGCTTGATGACTCCCCTCCTTTGAGCTTTTCTACTAACTCAACCAACTACGGGTCGGCTCCCTGTGCCTCGCCAATCCATCCCAAAAGCGTCAGTCTGACCTCCAAGGATGCTCGCAAACCGGGTACAAAGTCAACGGAAGGTCTAAATTCAAACATCGAAATAAATTCTAAGCTTCGCCGCTCCACAAACAAAGGACTTAAGGATAACCTTTTTCTACTTAAGGCATCCGCCACCACATTACCCTTGCCAGGGGTATATGTTATCTCGAAGTCATAGGATGCTAAGAACTCCATCCTCCTTAACATATCTCCCTTCCCTAGAGACCACATGCCCTAAATTACTCACTTCCTTCCTCCAAAAATGGTATCTTGGAGAACTTAGCTTTAAGCTAGTGCACTTGTAGGGTCCCTAAGCTTTCCCTAAGACATAGAGCATGCTCTTCTCTGCTTCTAGAGAAAACCAGGATATTATCCCATGTAAAATCGTCACGTCTATCCATCTCTCACGCAGACCATCCGAGTCGAATTCGACATCCCCCAAGTGCAAGCCCCAAAGGCCTAAACCAATATCAGACAAACACCCAAGGGACACCTCTTTCGAACTCAGACGACCTACGTGAGATGATACTAGTAAGATGGTCAATCAATTGAGCACTTGACCGACTCTGGCCGTCCTTGCCAGTCTTGCTCCAAAACTACCGCTGATTACATAACGGGCTTTGCTTAATCTATTAAGCACATACGAAAACTTATTCCACGCCTATGGGTAAACCCCGCGCTTTATCAACGACGTCTCCATACTCACGGACCACACAAACAGGTTCCTAATCATCGTTAGATGCGTCAGAAGATTCTAGGCAGCTAAGCATCACTGAACCCCTAGGGTCGCAAGAAATATGAGGGTTTTTCTACAACGAATCAATAGTCTAACTACCCTCCTTTCACAGTCTAGGATGGCACCCCGCTTGGCTAGCCAACCAACCCCCAGAATCAAACTACGACCCGTGAAACCAAGGACAAAGGCGTTGCATTCAAACTCAACGCCCAAGATAAACACTCTCAAATCCCGACAAATCATAGAAAGATGAGCCGAACCACCAATAGGATTTGAGACTACTAAGGGATCAGTAACAATACTAGTATCTAGGTGGAGTGATTCAACTAATGATGTAGAGATAAACGAATGTGATGCGCCCGAATCGAATAAGGTACGGACAGGATGATCAAACAGAAAAAATAAGCTTTCAACAGAAATGGTTCTACCTCGTTCTTGCAGCGGTGGGACCGCGAGAGCCCGAACTTGTCCCCTTGCCTGCCCTGGTGCCAGAAGAGCCTGCACCTGTCCTCCCGAGGTAGTCCCTGTCCTCTGCCCCTTCTTTGGGCAGTCCTTCACTAGATGTCCTGCTTCACCGCAGTGAAAACAACCAGTCTTCTTTTTCTTTCGGCAATCCTTGCTGAGATGGCCTGGTGTCCCACAGTTAAAGCACTTCTTCTTTCCCTTGCCATTATTGTCTTTTCCACCCTTCTTGTTTTGCTGTTGTGGTTTCTTCTGATCCCCCTTCTTCTCGGGTGCCTTATCAACTTTAGCGCTTTTCTCCTCATGCATGAGCGCCATTTCTACTAACTTCTCAAAGGTGGCCCCCATAGGGATATGGGTCATAGCCAGCCCTTGCAATGGTTCATTCAAGCCATTCACGAACCTCAGTGCCTTCTTCTCCAGCGTGTTCACTAAGTCCAAGCCAAACCTTGCTAACTGATTAAATTTATTGACATATTCTTTCACTGATGAGCTTCCTTGCTTCAATGTCAAGAACCTTTCCATATATAAATTTTCTTCCTCCCTTGAGAGAAACTTCGCCTCGAACCTACGTCTGAAATCCGCCCAAGAGTCAATAGGACGCTCCCCATTAGTGACCTCCCACCAAAACGAGGCCTCTCCCTTCTTCAACCAAGCTGCTAAACGAACTCTCTTCCCTTCTTCTACTTCAAAGATTTCTAGCAATTCTTCCACCTCCTTAAGCCAATCTCTAGCTTCCACAACCGTTTCTGACCCTTGAAATGGTTTTCCACCCATAGCCTTGAATTCCTTGCACGTCTTTGCAAAAGTATCTACGCGAGGAGGAGGAGGAACGGGTGCTACTGGTGGCGGAGGAACATTGGCCGGACCTGCAGCGGCCCTAGCCTCTAACAGCCTCCTATACCATCCTGGTATCGTTACACCGTCAGGTAGGTTAAGATCTTCAGCCATGCTGAAACGAAAAAGGAAATATTCAAAATGGAGAATTCGAAGGATAAAGATATATGGTTATTGGGGATTATGTTTTTCATAAAAACTTCCTCTTTAAATTTCTCATTAAAACATGTTTTTGAAAACATTTCTTCCAAAAATAACTATTTTTCTAAAGTATTTTTATCTGTTCTGGTAACCTTAAGCTCTAATACCACGTGTAACACCCCACGTCCATTAATGTCACTCACAAAGGGAATGCATTAACTTCCATGGAGGTTATAAGTGAATATAGAACAGAAAAATTACAACAAGACAGATAATAAATAGTACTTGGAAATCTAAAACTCCATTTTATTGCAGCGGAAATTAAACATGTTTGTTACATCATAAAACCATAGATCATAACCAAGTATAATATCCATCTTCACAAAAACAAAACATAATCCCATTACATAAATAGCCATTAAAAAGATAACAAGCTGGACTTTACTTCAACGGTCCAAGCTTTCCAAAGAGAGATGAAGCAATTCAATCAAACTCCACTAGAGCTGGGCCCAACCTGAGGACCTGGAGGGGAAAAAGGATAGAAATAGAGGGGGTCAGACATAAAGTCTGGCGAGTATGATAATTCTAACAATACTATTAACAAGTTAACTAGACTAAGGCATAAGCTGGAAGACAAGTAAATGTCTATGAACTCTTAGGAAGATAAAGATAGCGTTTAAGATAATGTTAAAGATAACGGTAAAGGCACACCTAATTACTAACGAATGATTACTACACCGCACCGCACATTACTACACTGCACCACACCAGTCACCCTATTGTTTGATCCCACTTGCTTCACACAGAAACTTTATAAATAGCCTTACATACCCCTAGCTGACTACATAGGTTCCGTCTGCCCCTATCTCCACTAGGTGTACCCCACTACCCACTTTCGATCGGCTCCCTACTCGTAGATACCCGTGCTGGCCCCACAGTGGGGTGTATCACTCCCCTAAAGTGGCAACCCGATACAACTTGAGAATGCACGGCTTATACCTACACGATGCAACAACGTCTTACCTACCAGCCCGGGTCCACACATGCATATGAAAACCGTTGGACTTGCGTTGCCACCGCTCCCCGTTTTGGCCTCTTATAGTCAAACCCAGTATGCGTGTCCCGTCCTCGACTTGGGTCGAGCCCACAAAGATACGTTTGGGATACTGGTTGAAATGTGCCCCCACAAGCTACCCACCTAAGCTTGTCATTAATATATCCCACTTAACCCTCTTAGTCATGTTCATTTACATGTGTGTTTGGTTTAGTCTTACTAATCGTATTTCACATGCCACTAAGGGAAACTCCTAGATTCCTCATGCCACCCAAGGCACCTACTTAACCCCCATGTCCCACTTTACATGTTTATCTGGTTAAGTATTTCTTAATTCATTCAGGCCATAACCTCATAAAGACCTCTCACATTAGACTGGCATTTATGGCAGCTGGATTTGCCGGGCGGGTCCGGGCAGTATTACACCATAAAAGAGTCTAACCTCGTGTCTTTACAACTGTTATGCTTTTGTTTAGGCCTAGGACCTCTCACATTGGGCTGACATTTGTGACCACTGGATTTGCCGGGCGGTTCCGGGCAGGTTTACGTCACAAACGAGTCCAACCTCGTGTCCTAAGCATTGATTGACAACTTTCAATCTTTTACCCCAGTTTTAATAATTCCTTGTCAAAATTATTAATTAAGTCCACTTTTATTGATGTCCATAATTGACTCAATTATGGTCATCCACTCATGGTATGCAAAATCATATCAATTGCACCCCAACATCTTATTATTAAATCCTTATTATTACCCCTACCCCACGTTTATACGTTCGCTTATTCAACGCATAATATAGGCTAGACTTGAATAGTCTAACGCATAGCACAAAGATAAATTATCACAACATATTGAAAATTAAAAGAAATCTAATCATGATAGGGGTGAAACTTGCATAAACTACACATGTTAAGGATCAAAAGGTGTCAACTTGTTAAATGTCACAATTTACATGATATGATCATAGCCCAAATATATACATAAACTTGCATATGGGGTTTTTAAGCAACATAATGATGGTGTGAACTAGCATAGGATATCACATATGTCATAGCATAGTTCTAGATGTCATAATAGATGTCATGGCATATGTTCATAACTTTTCTAATCAATTTAACTTGCATATGTAACTTGTCATATAGATCAACATAGCCCAAACATGATGATTTAATTAATATGAACTAACTAGCATAGATGGCTTTCTAACATGTATGATTCATCACAACTTAGCATAGAAACTTTCAACATACATAGCATGATTTACAACATATAGTATATCATCACCACATACCTTAGGATTAATAACATACATGATAGCATATGACAATTCACATCATCTACTCACAATCCATTCATAACTTAACCTAATTAAAATGATAATAATCTTGTTAAGACTATCATACTCACAATTATAGAAGAAAGAAAGTCGAATTAGCGCTCTTTTGATGAAGAATCGTTGTTAGGGTTGGGTAGTTCTGATTTGGTTGCTGTTCTTTATCTTTAATTTGATGGCGGCTGCTCTAGGTCTCAAAATATCAGCATGACGGCCATGGTCTTTGTTTATTTTCTGATTTAGGGTTTGTGTATAGGGGCCTTTTTATAGAGTTATAAATTAATTCAAGTCGTCGATGTTCTTAGGGTTAATCAAAACCATTTAATTATGATAGGGTGATGAGTCAGCCCTAATGACTCAGCAAGGAGTCAGAATGGACTCAACAACACGGGTCTGCCTGAACCAGAAAACTGTGCATGCTCCAGCCTCGGCCTGGGCGCACTTGGCAGGTGCGCCAGTGTAAATATGTACTGGCGCACTTCCCAAGTGTGCCAGTGCATTTATTTATTTATTTATTTCTCTCTTTGCCACCAAACTTCGTTCGTCCATAACTTTTTCATCCGGTACTCGTTTCCCGCAAACTCGGACTCTATCTCCACTAGAATTCCGAGACGAACACAATGGCACAACCTGTTTCCCACAATTCTCACGTCTGAGATTAGTTAATCTTTAATTTGTGAATATTAATATTATCAGAATTTCGGGGTGTTACAGTGTTGATATTTGAGTTCATGGTAGAGAATAGCTCGAGTTTGGATTAAATGGTGGGATTCCGTTCAGAAGTTTGTCGCAGGAACCCATGAACGAACCAGCGCTATGTCGAAGTCGCGCCTAGGTACTCTATTTCGAGTTGGGTAATTTTGGGATGAGGGTGACGAGCTTTTCAAGGGGAGAATTATGGGTATTTTTGTTTGATTTTAAAAGGTAGAAAGAAGGAGGAAAGGGAGATGGAAGTTCGGTGATGGCAGGTGAAGAGGAGCATGGGTTCGTTCTATATTTGGGGAAGAAAGCTCTTGAAGGCCAGTTTTCTTTTTGTTTGGGAAAGTTGGGCCAAGGATTTAAGGTTAAAGCCCATTAAAGTTTTAACTAGTTCAATTTTTTTTTTAGTTCAAACTTTAAAACTGTGTAACTACTTCATACGATATCAGAAATTCAAACGGTCAGATCCGTTAGGATCGTATGGACGGGAGTAACACAATGGAACTGACCGCGAGTCAATTGGAGCCCAACACAATTTATAGCGAAATAAATTGTCCGTCTGAATCAAATTGAGCGATGGTTATCGTTATCAATGATGGTTGTCCAATGTGAGTAAATCTCACTAACTCTGAACAGTTTATAATTTCATGTTGTATTTTTAGAACTGTTAAATATTGGCTGATTGACTGTGTGTTGACTGTTTGATTGAACTGCTAGTCAGCTAGTTGAATTTCTATATTGATTCTGTTTAACAGAATATATCATATGGCACTAAAAGTGATGTTATCTATATTGTTTAACATCTGTGATGCAGGGAAACAGGTCGGAGGAATCCCACTGGATTCCTCAACATTTATTTTACTGTTTTCATATATGGCGATATATGAGGTGATATATAATCTGTTTGATTGTGTGTGTTAGAACGATGTTAATCATTGATATTCGATATTTTAAATATCATAAAAGACCCTGGGATGTAAAAAGAATTATTTCAATGTATATTGAAAAAAAAAGGATTTTATAAAATCAATAGATTTTATAAAAAGGAAATATTTCGAAAGTAAATAAAAGAAAATTGTTTATAAAGCGAATAGAGTTTTATAAAAGGGAAAAATGCTGATAAAACGAATAAAATAGAGTAGAATAAAGGAATATTTATTTAGGAAATAAACAGAATAAAAGGAGTTAATCGAATATAGTTTATTCGAATAGAAAGTAAAAAGAGTTAATCGAATATAGTTTATTCGAATAGAAAGTAAAAGGAGTTAATCGAATATAGTTTATTCGAATAGAGTAAAAGAAGTTAATCGAATATAGTTTATTCGAATAGAGTAAAAGGAGTTAATCGAATATAGTTTATTCGAATAGAAAGTAAAAGGAGTTAATCGAATATAGTTTATTCGAGTAGAATAAAGGAGTTAATCGAATATAGTTTATTCGAAGAGAGTAAAAGGAGTTAATCGAATATAGTTTATTCGAATAGAAAGTAAAAGGAGCTAATCGAATATATAGTTTATTCAAATAGAATTAAAAGAGTTATCGAATATAGTTTATTCGATAGGAGTTAAGTGAATAGAGTTAGAGTTAAATTAAAAGAGTTAAGTGAATAGAATAAATTGAATAGAGTTATCGAATATACCTTATCGAAGGAAAGAATTATCGAATAGAAAAGATTTGAAAGAAAGTTACGTAAGGAAGTTTGTTAAAGAATTAGAAGGGTGAACTTTGTCTATTTCAAGGTTAGAAACGATGTTCAGTTAAGGTCTAAGAGGTAGTATTACCCCTAATTGATTGACTTCATTTTTAACTAAGGAATGGTTAAGGTTCGATAGTAAAGGATGGTTAAGTGAATTTAGTAATTAAAGGAAATGGTTTGAGTTGTCATCGCGATGGTTTGTTTAAACAGCTGTCTAAGTCCAATGAAGAAGCTTTGGAAATGTTTTCCAAATAAGAAACCAGAAATGTTTTCTAATAAAGAAAACAAGAAATGGAAATGTTTTCCATTGTTAATAACGTATATTTTCCAAATTTAGAAAATAAGAAATATTGAATATAGGGAAACAGGAGATAAGTAAATTAATGAAATAAAGAGATAAATGTTGAATGATGTTTGATCGATATAAATTTCCATTTGGAAATAATATCGTTGTTTGCACACCTATTTTTCTTCGATAGTTAAATCACAGACTATCGAAGTTTTGACCATTTTAACGTTGTTAATATGGAGAGACCGATTGGATTATTATCCAAAGAACCACTCTGTATTGGCATAAGCGTTGTGAATCATATATGCCAAAGGAAATAGAAGACGGAGTTATGCAATTTCCTGGATGACTTGTATGGACGGATGTCTGACAGGGTATTTCCAGACGATCACGTATATTGATTTCTCCAACTGTACCAAGAGTGGAAGCGGAGAAGGAAACTTCTTTTAGCTAACACATAATGTATGGTTGAGGACGTCAATCGGTGATTTATGGATTTGACGATGTGGCATTCAAAGTGAATCTGATGTGATGATAAAGCGTAGTTTCTAGCCTCATCAACCGGTAAATGACAGAAATCGGGCAGACAGCATGGCTAAGTCGGTCGCACCGAAGTAGGGTGTATAATCACCTGATCTAGAGTTTCATTTACTTCTAAAAATCTATTTTTGATGCTGTCCCATTCGGGAAACGGTTGCTGATCCCAACCGTTGGTGATATACATTCGATACACTCAAGCGAAATGAGTGGTTGGTCATATGTGGCCGGGTTGCAAGATGTTCTTGTTGAACCCAATGTATTCCTTTCTAGAGGTACACTAGCGAAAGGTGGTTCCATACCTTGTCATAGTTGGAAATCCATTACCCAATACGTGCTTGCGATTTTGATTATATACTATATATGTAGAACGTGAGATGAAAGCATTTCTGCTAAATGATTATTATACTGTGGTTGATAGACATTATTATAATATCAAAAGGTTTTGATATAAAGATAATTTGGATTCTCATAAGGGAAAAACCCGTTCCATTATACGGCGTTTTCTTATGAGATATCGATTACTTGCTTGAGCTGTTTTAAACTGTTTTACTCACACTAGTCCCATGACTGACCCGGAGTTTATTTGTTTGTTTCCCTAAACTCTTGGGTGCCTAAATTTGTACGGGCAGTCAAGTAGTCGGGATTTGCAGATATACTGGAAGAGCTTGGAGCAGGAGGCTTCAGGATCATATAGTTATAGTTATTTCCGCTGTGTTGTAAGTGTTGTACTTTGATAATGATATGTATATTCAAGTACAGATTTGTACTTCAAAGTTATGTTATGAAATATATTTATTCGTTCCTTTGTGAGATTCGTGTTACTCTGATATTGTGTTCTTCTTCTTCTTCTATTCTAAGTTTCTATCTTATCTATCCTCACCCTCTGTTTTCTTTCTATTAATTTCCTGATTTTTAGTTTAATTTAGGGTTGGACTTGTGTTTTTTGGTCAGCTCAAATTGGACCGGATTTCCGGGTCATTACAAGATCATCATTCCTTTCAACTAATTTTAACGAATTTTGACTTTATTACTATCTCTAATTTCTTGATCTCATTTCTATACTCTCAAGCGCTCAATTGCTCATATCCAATAATATATCGTTTGAATCCTAGAATCTATCTAATATTCTTTTGATTCAATACGATATCCACTTCCAAATCTTCATATACACAAATATTCTATTGGAGGATAAGATTATAGAAAGGTTGTACTACAAGTGAAAAATTTGTGTTATCAAGAACACATACTGTCAACAACAATTGTACTCGTCTTAGTTGAAGTCCTCGGTATTGTAAGAGGCACATGTTGAAGTCCTCAGTGTTGTTAGAGGCGTGAAATCCCATTCGTCTGCTTGGGTGTTGTAAACTTGTTCCTCCAGGTGAAGCGAGGTGATTATTAGTGAAAATCCAGATAGAAGTCTGGGACGGACATAGGACGGTGCTCCGAACCAGTATAAAAATCCCTGTTGTGATTTTTCTATTTTACTGCATTTATTGTTGCATATCTATGATTAGTTGATATTTATATCATTTTATATTTTCCTTCATAGCTATTGTATATTCGTGTGTTATACACCATATTACACGATCCATGTGTACTGTTTTAGCAAGTTCACATTCTTTATAAACCATATTCCACTCACATATCAAGGTGCAATAGAGAGAAATATGTGGTAGATCTAGATCTGCACTAATTCTTTGCGTTCAAGCGTGCTCCAAAAATCCTCCTATTTATAACATATAAGAGACAAGCATTAGAATCTTATATATATATGTTTATGCCAAATTCCAGAATGCTAAACTCATGTAAATTAGAATAGAGAGAGATTAAGAATAGAGTTAGAGAAATAGAAGAAAACCTTAACCTATTCTTTTATTTTTCTCTGGAATTTAACAATGGTGGAGAGACAACATGGAGGTTGAGATAGACAATGATTAGGGTTTCATAATGTAATAGGAGTGGTTATACATAGTTTTTTCTGAAAGCAAAAATTTGTGATCTTCTAAAAAGAAGAGAGCACACGTATATAATAAAAAGCAAAAAGTCTACAAAATCCGACTACAGAATAGAAAGGCAACCAAAAGCTACTCACAACATGACTATATGAATTTAAAGAAAAGTAGATAGATGAGCTCTGGATAAACCACCGTCCATTATACTTCAATATCAAATTCCGGCAAAGCCACCACCCGATAGTGAAGTATATCTACTCCTATACAAAAGCTAGTCACTCCAAACTAAATACAACAAATACAAGAGAACAGACAACACAAAACTTCTCCAAAACCACACACAAAATAGCTCCAAAGCAAAAATCATCCACCAACCAAGACAGCTTCCCACCAAGCTCCTCAACTATAATCAACAACATGTAACTTGAAAAAAAAACAAGCCAAACCATAAGCAACCATCAAATATATATATATATATATATATGAGTATATATATATAACTAAGTATATATATAAATATATCCATACATATATGTGAAGAAGAAAAAAAGAAAAAGAGACAAGCAAGCAACACCAAAAAACCAGAAATCAATAACAAATGTGAAATCTATTACACCTAAAAAATCTATTGATTCTAATAAATAAACTCAAATTAAATCTAACTTTAATCAAAAATCTCTCAAAATGCGATTCTCCAAAAAACTTATAGTGAGAGTTAGACATCCAATCCAGACAGAAGGTAACAATCCTAATGATTAAATTGTCAACGGAAACAGAAAGAGAATGAAATAATCTCTGATTTCTCTCCAACCAAATGAACCAACTAATGATAGTAACTAAAGAATCCAACGCATATCTTTGCCTGGAAGATAAATATACAACAATCCCAATAATCAATAAAGTTACTAAAAGAATTTAAACAACCAAAAACAAAAATCCTTAAAACCATATTTAAAATATAATTGGTAATATAGCAAGAGAAAAATAAATGATCAACATCTTCATCTAATAGACTAGAAAAAGCAACAGTTAACATCAAAAATAATATTTGTCTTCTTTAAAAGCTCAACCGTATTAAGCTTCTTATGAATGATTAACCACATAAGAAACTTAGCTTTAGACAGAGAATTAGACTTCCAAAGAAACTTAAAAAGAAACATTCAAACACCAGAAAAATTAAGAAATTTATACATAGGATTAGCAGAGTACACAAGAGTAGTATCAAGACCCCAATAATACAATCCCCATTGTCATCCAAATGATACAAAGCTAACTTAGCTCTTAGTAAGGCTAATTGCCTTAACACTACCCCTTCTAAAATATTATCAAAGGTAAACTCCCACGGGGGATCTAAATTCCCTCTGTAAACATCTATAATCAAAGCATACATAAAGTAGCAATTTTCAAAAAGCTCTCTAAATTCAATTTTAAGGGGCATACGATAAATCCAAGCATCATGCCAAAAGAAAGTAAGATTCCCCGAAATAACAATCAGCTTACAACCTAAATTAAAAAAAATCAAAACAATTCAAAACAGGCTTCCAAAAATAGGATAATCTATTAATCCAACTAAAACTAGAACTAATTATAAACTCACCACCAGAATAATAAAATTTGGAAACAATTTGCTTTCATGCAGCCGACACATCTGGGCACCTAAAACTCCATAACCATTTGGCTAACAATGAACAGTTAAATTTATATAAATTAATGATCCCAAGACCACCATCCTTCTTGGGTTTACAGCAAACCTCCCAGTTAACTAAACATTTATAACCTCTACAAATTGAAACTCCACTCCAAAGATAATTACGCCTCATTCTGTCGATTTTCTCAATTTCCCATTGAGGAAATCGATGAATGGTCATCCAATAAGTAAGAATAGCAGACAATGCCGAATTAACAAAAACTAATCTACCAGCTCTTGTGAGCATAGACCGTTGGATTAATTAGAATTTATCCAAGCATTTTATTTTCATATATCCCTAAAAAATACCTAACCACATAGATTTATTGGACTGTCCAGCAGCCGAGCGGTCGACGCCTAGCGATTGACGCCTCTTAAGGGGAGGCGGTCGACCCCTTCGGGGCTGGAACGCCCAATAAGGCTGCATTCTTGAGCTGTTTATTTTATTTAATATATTCCTTAATCTCTTAATCTTATTCCATATATACAATATACTTTGCCCACCTGATCTTATCTTCATTTCAAATTTGAATTCTCCCTATTTATTTTTAATTTATAATTTGATATATATATATATATATATTATTCATATAATTTTATATATATTCTGCGTTTACTATCCAAATTCATTTGTTCATAACTTCTTCATTCATTAACCGTATTCATCATATTATATATGAAAACGATGTAGAATTTTGCCACAAATCCAAATAAAAGAATTTCGTAGCCAAATTCTTAAAGCCGCAAAATCTCAATTTTCCAGCCTTTCTTATTTTTATTTATTGATACTTATGTATTTTACGGGGTGTTACATTCCCCTCCCCCTCCCCTCTTCCAAATGGATTTCGTCCCAAAATCTGTTTAAGGGGCGAAAAACACAACTCGCACGATCACATCCATATTATTTTTAAATCAACCATAAACATTCATGACTCGCAGTGATTATGAACTACAGACCCACTAAAATGAGCTTTACCCTAGCATGTAAGTGTATTAAGTGATGTAATATGTATACAAACAACCTAAATATGCATATGTTTATATATGAGTGTTCTCGTGCAATGGTGCTGCATCCATTTCCTAACATCCAATCTAGCAACCACGATGCATCTATAAACGGAAATTTAAGGAAAAATTACCCGAGAAAAGCTTTAGATGAATCTGTCTCATCTCATCCTTAGTCTCCCATGTGCTTTCCGCAGGGTCATTTCCCCATTGTACTCGGACGAGGCATTCGGTTTTGTTGTGGAGTCTCTTGATTTTGTGCTCTACAATCCTTGCAGTGGCACGGGGCACCCTGGACTCCAACTCGAATTTTTCTATGTCCTTAATTTCATCAAGCTCGTGTCTAATAGCAGAATCATGAAGGCATATCCTAAGATGAAATACATGAAAAACATTATGGATTCCCAATAGACGCTCTAGGAGATCCACTCGATATTCGAAGATCCTACCTTCTCGATGATACTAAAAGCCCAATTTTAAATCTGGCAGCCAACTTCCCAGTCTTCCCAAACCAAACAGTAATCTTAAGAGGGGATACATTTTCGAATGCCAAGTCTCCAACATTAAATTCAAGTTCCCTCCTTCGCTTATTGGCATACAATTTCTGACGGTCTTAGGCTGCCTTCATTCTCTGCCCAATCAAATATATCTTCTCCGTGGATTCACGGAAAAAGTCTGGTCCGAGTATAACCTTGTCAATAGTTTCCCACCAACAAGTTGGTGATTTGCATGGCCTCCAATAAAGCGCTTCAAAAAGGGACATAACAATTGTTGTTTGATAACTATTATTATACGTAAACTCCACAAGCGGTAGGTGCTGCTCCCAAACTCCTCTAAAGTCGATGATGCAAGCTCTGAGCAAGTCTTCTAAGATTCTGTTCTTTCTGTCTATCCATCGGTCTGAGGATGATAAGTTGTGCTTAAGTTAAGGGTCATCCCCAATGTTGCCTGCAGGATTCTCCAAAATTCGCTTATGAATAAGTGGTCTCTATCACCCACGATACTTAGTGGGATACCATGTAGTCTGACTATCTCTTTGACATATAATTAGGCTAACGAGGTTGCAGTCTTTTTCTTCTTAACTGGTATAAAATAGACGCTCTTGGTTAGACGATCTACCACAACCTAAATGGCCTCATTACCGTTTTGGCTTCTAGGAAGTCCATATACAAAGTCCATGGAAATATGTTCCCAATTCCACGTGGGGATCTCTAAAGGTAACAAAAATCCTCCGGGCTTCCCTTGATCTACTTTGACTTTTCGGCATGTCAAGCATTTGGCTACAAACTCGGATATGCCTCTCTTTATTCCTTCCCAATGGAGATTCCTCTTCATATACCTGTACATTTTATCCCCACTGGGGTGTATGGTCAGTCTTGACCTATGACACTCCTCCAGAATTTCTTCCCTCAACCTTTCATCCTTGGAGACGTAAAGTCGTCCATCCCAAAGTAAACTCCCATCATCGCTGATCGAATACCTAACTGAATAAGGAAAGGTTTCTTTCTTTCACACTTTCTCCTTTATGCTGCTAAATTTCTCGTCCAATTCTTGTGCGCTTTGGATCCTTTCCCTTAGGGTAGGTCTAATTATCATAGCCCTAAGAAAACCATTAGAAGTGGATGGTGAGGGTTGCAAATTAAAATTAGCAAGGAACTCTAATTGTTTCCATTCTTTCATCCATTCAAAGTCGCATGTTTCCTACTTAAAGCATCCGCCACAACATTTCCCTTGCCCGGGGTATACTTAATCGTAAAGTCAAATGAGGCAATATATTCCATCTATTTTTGTTATCTTAAGTTTAAGTCTCGCTGAGAAAATATATACTTAAGGGATTTATGGTTAGTAAAGAGTTCAAACTTCTCCTCTAAAAGATAAGGCCTCCACATCTTAAGGGCGAACACTACTGTGGCCAACTCAAGGTCATGTACTTGATATCTTTTCTTTGGATCCTTGTGTTGTCTACTAGCATAGGCAAATACCCTTCCTTCTTGCATAAGGACTGCTCCTACACCGTTCCCACATGCATCAGTGTAAAGGGTAAACAATTTTGAACCGTTGGGTATAATTAGGACTGGTGCGCTAGTCAATACATCCTTTAATTTCTTAAAGGCTACATCACATTTATTACTCCAAGTGAACACCAAATTCTTCCTTGTCAATTGAGTTAATGGAGTAGCGATCTTGGCAAAGTCTTTAATGAATTTCCTATAATACCCGACCAATCCAAGGAAACTTCTTACCTTTGTAGCATTTCGAGGTGTTATCCATTCCTTGATTGCCTCGATCTTTGTGGGGTCTACGGCCAAGCCTTCGCTTGACACAATATGTTCTAAAATTCTTACTTCTTCCCTTCATAAATGGCACTTCGAGAATTTTGCTTTTAGTTGGTTCTTTCTTAATATCCCTAACACTTGTCTCAAGTGATTTTTCATGCTCTTTACGTTCTTTTTGAAAATATAAGGATATCATCTATGAAGACTATCACAATTTTATTTAGAATTTCTCTAAACACTCTACTCATAAGGTCAACAATGAAGGCAGGTGCATTCGTTAGTCTTAAGGTAATAACTTCCTATTGGAATAATTCGTCTGGTGTCTTAAACGCAGTTTTGTCCTTGCTATCCTCCGCAATTCTTAACTAGTGATATCCAGTAGCAAGGTCTAGTTGGGAAAATACTTGGGCTCCTCCCAAGTGGTCAAAAAGGTCATCAATTCTAGGTATTGGGTACCTATTCTTCTTGGTCAATTTATTAAGTTCCCTATAGTCCACACAAAGTATCAAAGATCTATCTACTTTGGTGGCAAATACAACAGGTGCACCCCATTCTGAGGTACTTCAATGAATGAAACCTTTTTGTAACAACTTTGAAATCTGTTTATTTATCTCCCTTCTTTCCTTAAGTGCCATATGCCTCAAGGGTAGTGCTACATGTATATCGTCCTTCTCTAGGTCAATACGAAAGGAAATTTCTCTGTGGGGCGGAAGTCCCGTGACTTCCTCGAAGACATCCAAGAATGCAAAGATTATAGGGACTGAAGATGGTCCTTCAGAACTAGGAGATAAGGAATATAATATCCTTGTTTCTAACATTACAAGGAATATTTAGGCTGCGTCCCCCTCGGCTCCTAAGACGAATGATTCTCTTATCGTAATCAAGGATGGCCCCATAAAACGATAGCTAGTCCATACCTAGGATAAGTTCATACCCCATAAAATCTAACGCATATGCTTCGCAATGAAACTCGACATTGTTGACCTCCAATAATAGGTCTTTGCAAAATAGATCAAGATACTTTGATCCTCCGATAGAGTTGGCTACCTCAGTCCGACTATTCGAGATAGATATAGAAAGGTTCAATAGATTTACTAATCGCTTGGAGATAAAAGAATGGGTCACTCCAGAATCGAACCAAGTGTATACTTAATTTCCTAAAACTGAGGTTATACCTTCGAGTGCAGCTACCCTTGGTCTCTTGAGGGTCAGCTTTGAATTGGTATTGCCTCTATTTCATAATTCTAGCCGCACTTGACAACTTTGGGCTTTAGGCAGTCTTTGGATATGTGTCCTTCTTCATGGAAGTTGTAACATTTTCTCCTGAACTCTTTTTTCGCCAACGAGGTCCTACAATCCTGGCCTCATGGCCCTTGCGGTTGCACCTCGTACAAGTCTTTGCGTCCTTTTTGAATTTGTTCTTCTTCTTGTTTTCCCACCGTTCCTTTTTCTTGTTTTTGTTGGAGCTTTCTCTCCTTCCTTATCCTCCTTGGAGCTTTCAACCGTGCAAAGGGTAGCTGTCTCTAATAGGGTTTCGAAAGTTGCCCCAAATGTTACTTGGGCTAATAGAGTTTCCTTCAACGGGGAGTTAATCCCTTTAACAAACCTAAGGGCTTTGTTTATGGAGGGGATGTCTACCAGACCTCTTCTAAACTTACATAACTCGGTGAATTTAGATATATGTTCTTGCGTGCTCAAGCTTCCTTGCTTGAGGTGGATGAATATCTCTAGATGGATAGTCATTTCTGCCCTTGGCAAAAACTTTTCTTCAAAACGGGTCTAGTATTCGGCGCGTGTAAAGATCCGATGGTCGTTCTCCATGTTATTAAGTTCCACCATTCAAGGGCTTCATCCTTCAAATGTCAGTCCGTTGCCCTCCTTTTTACTTCATCGTGCCAGAGAGTAGTCTCATAGATTCTTTGATAGTCCATAACCCAAAATTGGGCAATAGCAAAGCCTTCCTTTCCAGAAAACGATTTCCCCCAAGATACGTAAAGGTCTTAAAAAAGCGAGAAAAATCAAAGGCCACTTCAGTGGTAGGAGCTGCAGGAGCCATTGGGGTAGGATTTGCGACAGGGGCCTGTTCTATAGTAAGAAGCACTCCTGGAACCACTCTGGAAAGTATCGGGGTCTTGCCTGGTTACATTGCTCGTTTAGATTTTCAGCAATTCTACTATCTGAAAAGAAAATGAAGAATCCTTTAGTTGATACTCCTGATATAGTATTTTAAGCCGAAAAAGGAAGAAAACGATAAAGATGCATAGTATAAATGTGTATGCTTGTTGGGGTATATATATATATTATATATAGTTAGAAAAATCTTTTTCAATATACAAATACGCCTCTCAGAAGTATAATTCCCTTATAATCGGGTAACTTAGGCACTGATACCAAATGTAACAACCTTTCTGGAATGGGCCAAAATTTCGACCCAGATAAGGCCTATTGAAACTCAGAGCCATTTTTAAACGGGTCGTTGGTTCCTGTAAGGATTACATTTGCATAGAATATATACATACACAGATACTTCGAATGGAAATCTCACATAGCGGAAAGAGAAAATATAATACTAAAATTAAAATGTACCATTTATTTCAAAACCACAGAAACGCAACAATCACAGTTACATCTATTCAATTGGTACATCAAATAGTTCGTTCTCACAAGTTTCCAAAAAAAGAAGCAATAACTGCTAATAATAACATAAAAACTTTGCCTCTTCATCATCTTCAATCATAACTTCATCAATGGCCTTTACCCCATCTACTGACATGTTGGATATGTTAAGGAGAGGGGTCAGAACATAAAGTTCTATGTGGATGAAATATAGTGTTACTTAATGTCCATACCATATATTTTTAGAAGGTTACATATGTCAAGGTATGTCTACGCAGCACACAAGATTCATACAAACATAAGTATCTAACCAATGGGGTGGATATCCAAGTCAATCGCCCGTTAGTATTTTTAGGGTAAAGACCCAACGAAGTGGCATTCTCAGTCACTTATGGCCCTATTAAAGGTGGATTCTTACCATCTCTTATAATCTTGAGGCGGACCCCTATCCCTTTTAAGAACCCATCCTAATATGTTAACGTTTTTAAGTCTATACTCTCATTTGTAATATGAGAAGTAGTATTGTGAACGTTACTACTTAACTGATATTACCTGGTAGGACACCTATGTTGCTTAAGAATTCCCTTAGACAGTTAGTGAGCATGCAGTGGCCACATATCTTTCAATTACCAATCTGTCACTAGTTAAGCACTTACAAGTGTAACGACCCAACTTCCCAGTACCTCGGAAGTTGTATCATTATATAAGAAAAGAAATGGATAGAAGAATAGAACTAAGAAAAGACATCGAGATCTCACAGCGGAACTTGGAAAAATATATAATAACCTAAAATATTACATACCATAAGTACATTAGAGTACTTCATACATAGGGATACATGTCATCACAATTACATACTTAACATTGTGATGCTAACTTGTAGACAATTATACATAACATCATAGATGAAACAACTTGCAGATAATTATACATAGATAAGCCAACATTCAGATCCTTCCCATCCAGCTACTCCAAGTTAATTCAAGACTTGGATCACTTGTCTATTCATAACAAGTTTTATGAATACCCAAGAGTTTTAAGTAAAACACAGAAAAATAAACTCTGGGTCAGTCATGGACTGGTATGAGTAAACGAATTATAAACAAGTTTAAATAAATCACAATGATTCATAAGACCACGACGTGAATACAGAATGAGTTTTTACCTTATGAGATTAAAACAGTTTGCATATTTAAACTGGATATTATGATAATGTCTAGGGTTCTACAAATAATTTATAATTTAGTAAAATGCTTTCATCTCACATTTTACTATGTAGTATACAAACTAAACCGCTTGGCGCTTAGGGATAATGGATTTCCAACTATGACAAGGTATGGAACCACCTTTCGATCAGTGTACTCTAGAAATGATACACTGGAGTTCAACAAGAACATCTTGCAACTCGGCCACACATGACCGACCACTCATTTCTCTTGAGTGTATCGAATATATCATCACCGACGGTTGGGCCCACATAACCGTTATCCGAAGATATAGAAACGAAAGAAGTAACAACAATGAATATTCACTAGATGGTGACAATATATCCTAATGGGTGCGACCCATATAGCTATGTTGCCTGCCCGATATTGGTCATTTTCGGTTGTGAAGCTTGAGGCTAAACGTAACTTGACACTCTTTTTATTTGCTTTGAACGTCGCATCGTCAAACCCTCTAATTTACTAATTGACTTCTTCAAAAATACATTACAAGTATAAAGCACGAGAAATGAATTCCTCTTCCACTCATGACTACGTTTGAAAAGATCAACGTACGTGATTAGTTAAGAGTACTTTGTCAGACGTTCGTGTTGTCCTGGGACTGGAAAAACCGAAGGCACTATTCAGTATATCCATCCTAGGAAATCTTTACCTAGGATTTATACAATAGCCCTTGTATTTTACTCCGTCTTCAATTTCTTCAGCATATTTGATTCATCACGCTTATGCCAATACGGAGTGGTTCTTTGGATAATAATCCAACCGGTCTCTCCATATTAACAATGTTAAATTGGTCGAAAACTTTGATAGTCGGTGATTTAACTATCAAATGAAAATACATGTGCAAACAACAATCTTATTTCCCATTTGAAATTTCTATTGATCAATCATTTTCATATATATATATATATATATATATATTCCTTATTTTCTCTGTCTAGAAAATATATGTTATTTACACTGGAAAACATTTCCATAGCTTAATTTATGTATCACTATTCTTTCACATCAATCAGTCGTTGACTGTAACTAGTATGTGAACAACTTCCTAAGTATAAACCCCGAAGGCCGAAACCAACATCAGATCGGTACTGGGGAAATCATTTAACTTACTAATTCTCATCAGTTTCTAATTTCAGTAAATCTATTTGAATTCCTATTTCAAAAATCCAAATTTCATTTAATATTTTTATTTCAAAAAATATTAATTTAACTCTTTTATTTAATGTCATACTATACTGTATGCAAAGCACAGGTTTAAAATCTTTCTAGTGAAAAATCTTCTTTTGTAAAACCCAGGTCAATGTTCGAATCTAGTACCGACAGTTAATCCTTTATCTTGATCCAATCTTATTTTATTTATCGTTGCTTCAATTTAAATAAAATGAACATTTCCTATTCCAAGATTTATTGTTAACACGATTATCATTTTTATATGTTATAAAACTGTTAACGAAAGGATATATATATAATTTTTCTCTAAATTTGTTTATTCATTTAAAGTCTAATTATTTAATTATTTAAGTATAAAATAAATAAATTAAATAAATTAAATAAATTTCCGAATAAAACATTTTCCTTTATTTTCATTTTTCTATTTTATTTCAGGCTAAAATTCCAAAGCCCATATCTGGCCCAATAGCCCACGCCTCTTTTATTTCTTTACCACCCCTCCCTTTTTTGGTCGGCCTGTGGCAAAACATTATCCCACTCTTCAGTTATTTCATCCCCGAAGTTGCCACGTTCAAAGTTGCTGTGTTCCAGTGCAAAAACCCCTTGCCGCCCCCATGTTTTTCACCATATGCCAAAGTACCAAGTGGTATTACCAATTTGCCAATTGCCAAGTCTCAGTCACCGTGGTCCAAGCCCTGATCACCACAAAAATCTCATGCCCGTTCACTGAATCCATTTAGCTAGACCACTCCCTGTCTTCCTTTTCCACCAACTTGTATCCAACAAACTTCTTCCAGCTCGCGCCTCAGGCCATCGGAGACCTGGCACCTCCGACCACTCCTCGCCCACGACCCCCGCCATCATTCGCCACTGGTGCAGCGTCCCGCCTTAGGCGAGGTGCAGTTCGAACACGAAATCGAGACTGTCAACACGAGCCCAACACCCAAAAACCCATTCAAACTCCAAATCTATACATTATAAAAATCCTGATGTATTTTTCCCATGTTCTCGAGATCATCACGTCCCTGAACGCTCGAGTATACGATCGGTTATCGGGTAGATCGACCCAAATCAGTTATTTTACCATTTTTGACAAAAACTGTTTTTCTCTCGATCCCCTTATCTAAAAATCATGATGTTTGATTTAAAAATCATGTTTATGAATTCTGCATCCTTCTATATGCCTGAGATTCAAAATCATGGTGGTCGAAAATCTTTCTTTGAATCTCCCTTACAGTGTATATATATCAACAGAGTATATATATATATATATATATATGAACTATATGTATATTTTAAACTTGTTAACTTGTGTATATACTTGAATGAATCATCAATGTGAAGTACAAGTCTTATCTTTACATTCTGCATCACAACTAAGAAGAATGGCATCCAACAGATAAAGGTTTTCACCCAGTTTCTAACAAAGGAACATCTTATATGTTTTTGTTTTCAACAAACCAAAGGGTTTCCTCCTATACAGCAATCACAAATGTTTAACAGTGTAGTTAACAGGAGTATTCAAAGTGGTTTTTAATTATTGCATCAAATATGTACAAGCAGTAAAACTCAATCCATAAAACATACATACATCCTCACCAATTTGCATGTTTAATAACAGAAAATACAGTGAGGTTTACTCACTTTAAAAGCCTTGGTTTGCTGTGTTAACAGTCCTCTGTTTCCCCCCTTTAGCTCGAATGCAGGTGAAATAAAAGTGGAGATATGGCAACATATTTATAGGCAAAACAAATGTTTAAAATATTGTTTTCTTTTATTCCTTTAAATAATAAAATCCTTTATTCTCTTATCAAATATTTGTGTGCAGGTATTTGCAGCAGAGAATGTTCATTTGAAAGCAACAATATGGTTTGGCATACATGCCCACGACATGGTGGATGAAGGAGATCCACACAATTGTTTTTCACTTGTTACCAAAGCCTTTAAATGCTTGTGTCTTTCTTCTAAATGATCCCATAATATGTTTGTATAGTTATAAACTCACGTATGCATTTACTTGGCTTCAAATATTACACACACTAAATGTTTTAAACTTTTTAAATACAAGCTTTTTTGTAATCTCTTCTTGCCTTACATTTTCCCTGCGCAATGACTTGATGAACATGTCAAATAATATCTAAAAAACTTAAGTGTTTAAACTCTAAATCACTTGTCACATCTCCTTTGTCTTTCTATACTTCTTCATGAAGTATTAAGCTAACAAATGGGCTTTGTTTCAGCAGGGAATGGTGTTCATTCTTGCGCAGGAAATGGGTTGGGTAAAAGGCCTTTCAATTAATGTATTTAACTATGGGTTGTTATCTAGCAAATGCAAGGGTTAAGTGTAGTGTTTATCTCTATTTTCCCATTAGTTCTTGCAGCAAGGTCTTACGCAAAAAAAAATGGTTGGTTTCAAACATTTAAATGGTTGAGGAAATTTCCATTTAAATCATTTGTTTCCTTTGTGTTTTGTTGCCTCGACTCCCTCTTGTTCTTGCGCAAAAATATAGCTCGAGTTCACGTTTAAAAGTTGTTAAATAAACTAAGTCTAACTAGCTTAGTGTAGGTGTGAATCTATGTCGAAGTTATCTTGTTTGTTTGCTAACTTAATTTGTTTCTTAAAACAAATTATTCTCTAGTTAAGGTTTTGCTATGCTTTTGGTCGTCGTAAATAAATCTTACTTACCTGTTCTGACCTTTAAAATGAACTACCAACAAAATGGGTTAATTTATTAATGTATTGCTCATTTTTAATTTCTACACATTTTAGTTCGTCCAGAAATCTCGGGTCATTACAATCTTTCCCCCTTATAAAAATTATGTCCTCAAAATTTGAAATTAAGTCGTAAATTCAAGTTATAGTTAAAGTTATAAACTTATATCCATAAATAATCAACATACATCAGCCAATTGTTATTTATCACAGTTATGGAATAACTAAAACATCTGTTACTACCATTAGAAAACATTTATTAGTGCATTACTGTTTCTCAATATTCATTAGTTTCTAACCGTGGATCGGTAAGCGAATAACCCTCTAAGTATCAATCCCGAAGACGGGATCAACCTCAGATAAATACTTAGAAAATTATTCAACTAAACCAATTTCCCGTTAGGTTCAAATTTCTTAACTTCATCTTATCTCAAAAATATGATGATTACATTTGGAAAATAAATTCCAAATCATATATACTTCCTTAATTTGAATCGACTCATTCAAATATATTTATCTGCCCCGAATTCTCTCTTTCTTGAATCCATTAAGGCAAAGACTGTTGGTTGCGTTCCTTTCTTGAATCATATATACTTCCGCAGAGGTATATGGCTTATCCATTAAGGCAAAGACTGTTGGTTGCGTTCCTTTCTTCATAAGTGGACAATCCTTAATCATATGTCCAGGCTGATAACACTTATAGCATAAATAGGATCGGACAGAAGCGTTATCTGATTCCTGTGGTTCCTGCTGAGGTTGCTGTGGCTTTTCTGCTGCTGACTTCTTACAGAACCTAGCAATGTGACCCTTCTCTTTACAGTTGTGGCATATGGTGTTTTTGAAATGCTCCTTAGCTTTCTCTCCCATCTCTCCCTTGCCCTTCCAGTTCGGATTAAGTTTCCTCTTCAGAGGCTTCTCTACACTGGCTACTTTGGTTTGTTCCTGTGCTACTGGCTTCTTCATATCAAGTGCTTCATAACGAATTGTCATGTCTACTATGTCGATGAATGGACTCTTCAGATGTCCAATCACATTATCTTGTAAATTTTCTTTCAAACCAGCTATGAACATTTCGTTCTTCTTGAGCGAGGTATTGATCAGTTCTGGGTCAAAACAAGAGAGTGCATTGAACTTATTTTCGTACTCTGCTATTGACATATTTCCCTTCTTCAGATCGATGAAATCTCGGTATATCCTAGTCTTTCCAACTGCAGGTAAAAATCGAGCCTCAAATTCCTCTTTGAACTTTCCCCAGAAGTAATCATTCTCAGAAATGTTCGCAGTCTATGCGTCCCACCAGATTGTTGCTGCTCCTTGAAGTTTCCATGAAGCCAAAAGTCGTTTCTGTTCATCATTCAAATTCCGCCCTTTGAAAATTCTTTCACAATATCTTAGACACGCTTGAACTTCGATGAAAGATTCCGTTCCTTTGAAAACTTTCCCTCCCAGTGTTTGATATTCCTTACAGATCGTTGCAAAGTTCGACCTGGGTTGAACTGGTGCAACTGGCATAACTTGTGCAACTGGTATAACTAGTGCAATTTCTACCACGGTTTCTACCGGAATCTGAGTAGTGCTACGACCATTGGTAGTGGTGGTTCCACTAGCTCGACCTCTTTGTGCACGGGTAGTCATACTTACTAACCTGAATGTAACAGGTTGACATCAAAACTCGATCGAATATAAAGATACTAATCTATATAAAACTTAAGCAGATCTATCCTAAGTAGGTATATTATATATATAATAACATCCAAAATTAAAATAGGCAATCTCAACACTCACCCAAAGCCTAGGTATACGGTAACCTAAGCTCTGATACCAACTGTAACGACCCAACTTCCCAGTACCTCGGAAGTTGTATCATTATATAAGAAAAGAAATAGATAGAAGAATAGAACTAAGAAAAGACATCAGAATCTCACAGCGGAACTTAGGAAAATATATAATAACCCAAAATATTACATATCATAAGTACATTAGAGTACTTCATACATAGGGATACATGTCATCACAATTACATACTTAACATTGTGATACTAACTTGCAGACAATTATACATAACATCATAGATGAAACAACTTGCAGATAATTATACATAGATAAGCCAACATTCGGATCCATCCCATCTAGCTACTCCAAGTTAATTCAAGACAAGGATCACTTGTTTATTCATAACAAGTGCTATGAATACCTAAGAGTTTTAAGGAAAACACAAAAAAATAAACTCCGGGTCAGTCATGGACTGGTATGAGTAAACGATTTATAAACAAGTTTAAATAAATCACAATGATTCATAAGAACACGCCGTGAATACGGAATGGGTTTTTACCTTATGAGATTAAAACAGTTTGCATATTTAAACCAGATATTATAATAATGTCTAGGGTTCCACAAATAATTTATAATCTAGTAAAATGCTTTCATCTCACATTTTACTATGTAGTATACAAACTAAACCGCTTGGCGCTTAGGGATAATGTATTTCCAACTATGACAAGGTATGGAACCGCCTTTCGATCAGTGTACTCTAGAAACGATACACTGGAGTTCAACAAGAACATCTTGCAACTCGGCCACACATGACTGACCACTCATTTCTCTTGAGTGTATTGAATATATCATCACCGACGGTTGGGCCCACATAACCGTTATCCGAAGATACAGAAATGAAAGAAGTAACAATAATGAATATTCTCTAGATGGTGACAATATACCCTAATGGGTGCGACCCACATAGCCATGCTGCCTGTCCGATTTTGGTCATTTTCGGTTGTGAAGCATAAGGCTAAACGTAACCTGACACTCTTTTGATTTGCTTTGAACGTCACATCGTCAAACCCGCTAATTTACTAATTGACTTCTTCAAAAATATATTACAAGTATAAAGCAAGAGAAACGAATTCCTCTGCAGCTCATAACTACGTTTGAAAAGATCAATGTACGTGATTAGTTAGGAGTACTTTGTCAGACGTTCGTCCGTACAAGTTGTCCTGGGACTAGACAAACCGAAGGCACTATTCAGTATATCCATCCTAGGAAATCTTTACCTAGGATTTATACAACAGCCCTTGTATTTTACTCCGTCTTCAATTTCTTCAGCATATTTGATTCTACACGCTTATGCCAATACGGAGTGGTTCTTTGGATAATAATCCAACCGGTCTCTCCATATTAACAATGTTAAAATGGTCGAAAACTTCGATAGTCGGTGATTTAACTATCAAATGAAAATACGTGTGCAAACAACAATCCTATTTCCCATTGGAAATTTCTATTGATCAATCATTTTCATATATACACATATATATATATATTTATATTCCTTATTTTCTCTATCTAGAAAATATATGTTATTTACACTGGAAAACATTTCTATAGCTTAATTTACGTATCACTATTCTTTCACATCAATCAGTCGCTGACTGTAACTAGTTTGTGAACAACTTCCTAAGTATTAACCCCGAAGGCCGAAACCAACATCAGATCGGTACTCGGGAAATCATTTAACTTACTAATTCTCGTCAGTTTCTAATTTCAGTAACTCTATTTGAATTCCTGTTTCAAAAATCCAAATTTCCTTTAATATTTTCATTTCGAAAAATATTAATTTAACTCTTTTATTTAATGTCATACTATATTGTACGCAAATCACGGGTTTAAAACCTTTCTAGTGAAAAATATTCTTTTATAAAACCTGGGTCAACGTTCGAATCTAGTACCGACAGTTAATCCTTTCTATTGATCCAATCTTATTTTATTTGTCGTTGCTTCGATTTAAATAAAATGAACATTTCCTATTCTCAGATTTATTGTTAACACGATTATCATTTTTATATGTTATAAAACTGTTAACGAAAGGATATATATAATTTTTTCTATAAATTTATATATTCATTTAAAGTCTTATTATTTAAGTATAAAATAAATAAATTTCCGAATAAAACATTTTCCTTTATTTTCATTTTTCTATTTTATTTCAGGCTAAAATTTCAAAGCCCATATCTGGCCCAATAGCCCACGCCTCTTTTATTACTTTACCACCCCTCCCCTTTTTGATCGGCCTGTGGCAAAACATTATCCCACTCTTCAGTTATTTCATCCCCGAAGTTTCCACTTTCAAAGTTACTGTGTTCCAGTGCAAAAACCCCTTGCCGCCCCCATGTTTTTCACCATATGCCAAAGTACCAAGTGGTACTACCAATTTACCAATTGCCAAGTCTTAGTCACCGTGGTCCAAGCCCTGATCACCACAAAAATCTCGTGCCCGTTCACTGCATCCATTTTGCCAGACCACTCCCTGCCTTCCTTTTCCACCAACCTCGATCCAAGAAACTTCTTCCAGCTCGCGCCTCAGGCCATCGGAGACCTGGCGCCTCCGACCACTCCTCACCCATGACCCCCGCCATCATTCGCCACTAGTGCGGTGTCCTCCCTCGCCTCAGGCGAGGTGCAGTTCGAACACGAAATCCAGACAGTCAACACGACCCCAACACCCAAAAACCCATTCAAACTCCAAATCTATACGTTATAAAAATCCTGATGTATTTTTCCCATGTTCTCGAGATCATCAAGTCCCTGTACGCTCGAGTATACTATCGGTTACCGGGTAGATCGACCCAAATCAGTTATTTTACCATTTTTGACAAAAATTGTTTTTCTCTCGATCCCCTTATCTAAAAATCTTGATGTTTGATTTAAAAATCATGTTTATGAATTCTGCATCCTTCTATATGCCTGAGATTCAAAATCGTGGTGGTCGAAAATCTTGCTTTGAATCTCCCTTACAGTGTATATATATCAATAGAGTGTATATATATATATATATATATATATATATGAACTATATGTATATTTTAAACTTGTTAAATTGTGTATATACTTGACTGAATCATCAGTGTTAAGTACAAGTCTTATCTTTACATTTTTCATCACAACTAAGAAGAATGGCATCCAACAGGTAAAGGTTTTCACCCAGTTTCTAACAGAGGAACATCTTATATGTTTTTGTTTTCAGCAAACCAAAGGGTTTGCACCTATACTAGATACTACTGTCATTGTAAAACTGAATATATGTGCCATACATTCATCAACACAGCAATATACAACAATCACAAATGTTTAACAGTGTAGTTAACAGGAGTATTCAAAGTGGTTTTTAAATCTTGCATCATATATGTACAAGCAGTAAAACTCAATCCATAAAACATACATACATCCTCGACAACTTGCATGTTTAATAATAGATAATACAGTGAGGTTTACTCACTTTAAAAGCCTTGGTTTGCAGTGTTAACTGTCCTCTGTTCCCCCCCCCCCTTTAGCTAGAATGCAGGTGAAATAAAAGTGGAGATATAGCAACATATTTATAGGCAAAACAAATGTGTAAAATATTGTTTTCTTTTATTCCTTTAAATAATAAAATCCTTTATTCTCTTATCAAATATTTGTGCGCAGGGATTTGCAGCAGAGAATGTTCATTTGAAAGCAACACTATGGTTTGGCATACATGCCCACGACATGGTGGATGAAGGAGGTCCACACAATTGTTTTTCAGTTGTTGCCAAAGCATTTAAATGCTTGTGTCTTTCTTCTAAATGATTCCATAATATATACTTAAGTTTGCATAGTTATAAACTCACGTATGGATTTACTTGGCTTCAAATATTACGCACACTAAATGTTTTAAACTTTTTAAATACAAGCTTTGTTGTAATCTCTTCTTGCCTTACAATTTCCCTGCGCAATGACTTGATGAATCATGTCAAATAATATCTAAAACACTTAAGTGTTTAAACTCTAAATCACTTGTCACATCTCCTTTATCTTTCTATACTTCTTCATGAAGTATTATGCTAACAAATGGGCTTTGTTTCAGCAGGGAATGGTGTTCATTCTTGCGCAGGAAATGGGTTGGGTAAAAGGCCTTTCAATTAATGTATTTAACTATGTGTTGTTAGCTAGAAAATGAAAGTGTTAAGTGTAGTGTTGATCTCTATTTTCCCATTAGTTCTTGCAGCAAGGTCTTGCGCAAAAAAAAATGGTTGGTTTCAAACATTTAAATGGTAGAGGAAATTTCCATTTAAATCATTTGTTTCCTTTGTGTTTTGTTGCCTCGATTCCCTCTTGTTCTTGCATAAAAATATAGCTCGAGTTCACGTTTAAAAATGGTTAAATAATCTAAGTCTAACTAGCTTAGTGTAGGTGTGAATCTATGTCGAAGTTATCTTGTTTGTTTGCTAACTTAATTTGTTTCTTAAAACAAATTATTCTCTAGTTAAGGTTTTGCTATGCTTTTGGTCGTCGTAAATAAATCTTACTTACCTGTTCTGGCCTTTAAAATGAATTACCAACAAAATGGGTTAATTTATTAATGTATTGCTCATTTTTAATTTCTACACATTTTAGTTCGTCCAGAATTCCCAGGTCATTACAACAAGCTTCTAATGGAAGTGGACATCCCCGTGAACTACTGTCGCGATTCGAACTTCCCCGTTTTCCGAATAAAAGAGAAAGGGCGGTCTGCTTTGAGGACAAGACAAATCAGAACACAAACAGAAGAACATTTCAATGTTTATTACAATAGTTTCCATCAGAGTACAAGAATATACAGAGTATGAACAAATAATATACATTTGATAAATATCAGAGATCTACAAATTATTATGCAGAGGAAAATAATACAAAACACTACTGAAAGGAATACACGGATATAGAGCGTTTTGAGTATAGCTCCAGCTGTAAACTAGGATCCTGTGAATATAATATCTGCAAAACAAAACTACTAGCTACCCATGTGGAAAACAGGGGCACCCAAAGTTTAGGTTAAAACAATAAACTCTAGGTCAGTCATGTGAGTGGTGTGAGAACTAAAACAGTTATTTAAAACTTTACTTTAAAATAGAGTAAATCAATGGACCACGCCGTATAACACGGATCGGGTTTCCTCCCAAGAATACCAGTGCATATAACAAAACTGCGCAATGCTTTTTGGAAAAATCAAGCTATTATAAGACTCAGGTCCCATCACACAATGCAACATAAGCCGAAGGATAGAGTTTTACCTTATAATAGCCAAACATGCTTGGTACATTTAAAACAAATCATTTTGATACTATTATAAGTGTAAAGTGTATAAAACATCTTTAAATATAAATGTATCAATCATAGGTGACATGGGTACCATTTATCATGCTGCCATACTAGGCTCTATAATCAAAACCGAAATGTCACGTATTGGAAATTGGATTTCCATCATGAGTCTATGCAAGGGATGTACTCCTAACTGCTTCGAGACACTCTAGCAAATGCCTCGGGACTGCACAATCTAGGAAACCCCTGGATCCTCCAAGGCCGGTCCTCTTTTACATTTGAGGATTGGCAATTCCTGAACACACGTTTCCCCGCCCTATGGGGCGTAAATGAGCCAGATGACTCAATATCCATCGGCTCTGTAGTAACTGATATATCTGAGGCGCCTCGCAATACAACAACGATATAGGTAAAAATATAAATGTTTGGGCTCCATACCACGACACCACCCATAGCTAGAAAGAAATGTCATGTCCTCCTTGGGTCCCTTATCCCATTTTTGAATCATACTGAGGTGTGAGGCTCGTGAATTAACGCTATACACAAAGCAATGCTATATTAAAGCTGTGCTTTAATCATCAACCACAAGACTCTGCTTTTCAACAGAAGCCTTGATCATTTGCTTCTCAGCATGCCACACAGGCAATTCACTTTATGCGACCGATGTTTATCGATATATAACCTCTGAGCTCGTACGTCTTAGAGAAGGGTGTTAAGCAAGAGAATAAATTATCCGCCAACAAACAGATATATATTTAACAAAGACCAATCAACACAGAATAAAATCCAATGTCAGACACACATCCATTCACAAGTTCGTTCTGGGTCTGAGCGAAACCGGAGGCACCTTATTCCTCCTCTCATGTCCAATACAGGAGAGAGGTCCTTGCATATCCGGTCGATCTCCAAGTACGTCTGGACGATCACCACTTATTACCTTGTCTTGGGTGTACCGCCCAATCAAGACATCAGTAATCATCCAAACGACGTGAAGACCTCCAGTCTTCAACCACCGTCTTCATCGTCGACTTATCGTCGAATCAGTTATTCAGAATGGGTATAAGCCTGGCCTTTCTGAATAACTCGCATATATAATAAACAAGTGCTATAAAAACACAACATACGCCTCATTCCAATCCTGAATTTTTTTTATTTAAATATTTATATCCTTTGGGAAAGGTTCCCATTAATTTTATCAAAGATAAATTTTTTAAATTTATTCTTTAATCTTCCTTTGGATACCAATTCAAACCATATTAAGGTTTTCCAAACTAGTCGGGATTAGTGCACCTCACCGAAGTAATCATTTGTTTAATTTCCCAATCCCAACTTATTCATCCCATGGAGCAAAACTGGTAATACTCCATATCTAATACCATGGTGTTACTGGTAAATTTAATTACCACTTCACGTTCAAATCTAATTAAAGATTTAACTATGGCTTGGAGCAAAACTGGTGGTACTCTATTCTCATTCATTTCCCAAATTTGAAAATTTAAATTATCGATTCACATTTCAATCTAATTAAAGATTCATCAAAACTCCACTTAGTTTTAATCTTCCCAAAAATCAATATTAATGATTATTTACTTTGGAAAATCAAACATGTCGCATTGACAATCTATAATGTACTATTGATTTCTACCAACATATAACCTCTAAGCTCGTACATTTTAGAGAAGGGTGTTAAGAAAGAGAATAAGTTCTCCGCCACCAAACAGATATATATTTAGTAGAGATCAACCATACAGTTCGAAATACAATGTTAGACATGTAACCCTGTCTTTAACTGGGTTAAAGAACAAATGTCATTTAAAACACAGTTCACAATAAACTCAAATCACATTCCACTAATTATGGAATCTTCACGGAAAATAGATCAATATATATAATCGATATCAATTTCTGTATCCGACTAATAATATAATGGAATAACGACAAAGCCTTTTAAATTCCATATATATTAACATCTTCCTCCGTAGAAGCTCATTTCGATTATTATCAAATCGAATTCCATTCAATTCCGATTTAATATATTAAATTGGAAAACTTTACTTTGGAAAATTTCCATTAAATATAAATAAAAAGATTTATAAATTCCAAATCACATTTTACTGTAAATCGGATTAAAGAACGAATGTCGTTAAAAACACAGTTCACAATAAACCCAATTCACATCCCATTTTATTCCAATTAAATGTTAATTAACTGGAAACTCTAATAATCTCAATTAAAAAATTTATTCTTTTCACACGGGGTTTAAGAACAGTGTTATTTAAGACACCATTCACGACAAACCCAAAATCCAATTCTTTTATTCAATTCCAATTAAATCTCAATTAATTGGAAAAACTTCACTAAATCTTTATTAAAAGATTTATTCTTTCCTCAACTGGGTTTAAGAACAGTGTTAATGAAGATACCAATCACAACAAACCCAAAATCCAATTCAATATTAAATACAAGGCTCTGAATAGAAATTATATCGGCTTATATTCAATATCAAATTCTGAAATCAACAAAAATCGTATTGGGAATAGCAATATATATATGTCTTCCAAATTCCTCCACAATATCCGTATAATCACGGAATCCAATATAGCAAAATATTCCGAAGATAATTTCGATTCAAACTCAATCCAATTCATATATTGGAAATTCTGGTTAGTTTTAAAACTAATTCAAATCCAATTTATTTATTTAAAAATATTGGATTATAATTCTAGTTCATAACTAGTTCATTTTAATAAAAATATATTTTTATCTTTACAAATACGGAATTTTTCATCCCAATTCTTTCCAAATCATTTCTTATGATTTTACACAAATTATTAATATTATTAATAATTTTATCGAGGCTCGTACAGTCGATTTCTATAAACGGCCATTGAACTGCACTTACAGCGACCTTTTCCAAATTTGATTTGGACATAATTCCAAATCCAACTGTTAGATTTCAAATCTTTTATATTCTTTGGAAAGATCTTTTCGATACGAACTCAACGGTTCCAGTTTCAGGAGAATCCGACGGTCGGATCTCCCCATAATGTCAATTCGAAGTCAATGGTCGAAATTAGCGAACTGCTGCGGCGCGGTGCGTTCTATTCAGGCCATTTAATATACATAATATATATATTATGTATATTTCGTTGATTTTTATTTAAAAAATATTTTATAAATCGTTTTAAATTCGTTTTCAAAATGATTTCAACTTCATATTCAATTTTAGATCAAAATTGGATATTTCATATCATTAATATATAAATGATAATATTTTCGAAACATTAGATTTTGAAATCACTTGCTTTTCGATATTCATTATAAAAATGAATAAAATCGATACAAAAATCGTTCACGTTAAAATGGCGTTAACTTAATCAACACGGCTTTATATATTTAAATATTTTCGTGTCCATCCCAAATCGGACATCAAAATCATATTTTGATCCATTACTGAATATTATTTTAAATTATTAGTTATTTTAAAATATTAGTTATTTTAAAATATTCATTACTTGTCATTTCAAAATATTCTTTAATTTAAAATATTCGTTATTTTCGAATTGGAATCAGACACAGTCAATTACCATATAATTTTATTTATATGGATTTCATACACACATGTACACAACAATAATCAAACATAGTCAACCATCATCCAGAGTGCATTACACAACTGCATAAGCGTAAAATATGAATAATTAATGCTTACAACAGTCTATCAACCACATACAACTAAATACTGGGATTAGTGTATGTCCAATATCATCCCAATACCCATGTGGGGTTTTCAAACAACAAACACTTATTATTTGTGCAGTTGGGCGATGTGTAAAATATATCGTCCCAATCCATATCAGTCAAATGTGTGTACATAAACGAATCGTCCGATTTGTGAATGAATATTTATTTTACTCATATACACGTTAAAAAATATATTTTTAACTTCAAAATATTTATTTCAACACATGAATATTTTATATAGTTCATTTATACAATAAAAATAATATTTTTATTGTTTTAACATTTTTAGAAAATTTCGGCAGCATAACGACGCGATACTAGAACCGGAATAAGGTCTAGCCTTATCCCTCGTCTAATAATGTTTCGCGTCATGTACAAACCAAATTCTAATCAATCTATTTCATTTCCCAAACCAAATTCTGACAAATAAACCAATCAACCAAACAAACATGGTTTCAGACAAAGATGTCGGGTGCTACTAAGCACCGTCTGCATCCTAATATATATATTTAACTAGAAAATAAACTAAAGTGAGAAGTGCTCACCTTTGGGATCCACTCCTCCATTCTTTATTTCTGAACGGTTTGGATTTGAAATCGTTTCCAGCCGGTTCCATCGCAATCTGTTTCACACGATATTTATATTAAAAATTACATTTTTATATGGCTATTATATATATGAATCATATTTTTGTTTTGCTTCATATATAATAAAATCATATTTTTATTTCAAATCTACATTATATTATTCTCGCTATTTCATATATAAAAATCGAACTTTTATTTCGCTACAACATATACAAAAATCGCATTTTGATATTGTTGTTCATGTGATAAAAACCATATTTTTATAATGCTAAAAAACATATTTTTATAATGCTTTGCCTATATAAAAATCATAATTTTTATATAATTAAAATCATATCTTTGTATAAATAAAAGTCAAATCTTTTTATAAATAAAAATCAAACCTTTTTATAATTAAAAATGTAATCTTTTTAAAATTAAAAATCTTATCTTTTCTATTTTTAAAAATCAATTCTTTATATTTATAAAAATCTAGTCTTTCTTCATGTAAAAATCTAACCTTTCTTCATATAAAAGTCTAACCTTTCTTCATATAAAAATCTAACTTTTCTTCCTATAAAAATCAAAATTTTATATTGTTCTATATAATTTAAAAATCATATTTCCTTTATATCGATGCTTATATTTTAAAAATCAATTTTTTATGCTATATGTATAGAAAAGATTATATTTTTATTCCAAAACCATATGTATAAAAATTGAATCTTTATTTGATTAAAAATAAAATCTTTATTTTACTATTTTCTATATAAAAAAATTAAATCTTTATTTTGCTATACATATATAAAAAACTGGTTTTTTTAAAGCTAAGCATATAGAATATAAATAAATAAGTTAAATCAAAATAAAAAAAATGTATTATTTTTCAGCGAAGGGGTGGTGCCGAAGCTCGCTGGTGGCGCGCCGGGTGCTGGAGGGTGCGGTGGTGACAATGGTGGTCGGCAGTTCTGAGGTTGGGCGCGGGGTCTGGGGGTTCGGGGTTTGCTGGAGAGAGAAGGGGAAGGGAGGAGGAAGGAGGATCGGAGGGGGGGTTTACCAGCGTTCGCTGGAGGTGGGGGAGGGAGTGCGGTCACGCTGGCAGTGGCGCGCTGGAGGACGCAAAGAGGAATCCATCGCTCTTTTTTTTCTAATTCGATTTCGATCTGAAGTGAAAAAGGAGGGGGGAGAGAAAATATATATAATGTTATTATATTGTTTTTCTCTTCAAAAAATTGACTTTTCATCCGAACCCCAAGTCAAACCCAATGACTGTCGCCCCTAGCTAATTCACCCCATACCGAACACAATGGAATATGTCCCATTAGCCAATTCAACTGTTTCGATCAGTTTTCATTAAAATTAAAATATAAATCAATATATTTTTAATTTGAACATACATTTTAATTTACCGGGGCCACATACTGACTCCAAAATTCACGAAAAATAAATCTAGCTATGTTTTGACGACACGCTCCTAATAAAATTTATTTCATCGAATTTGGAGACTATTTGAAAAATGGTCATTTTTCAGTCGATTAAATTCAAACTGAATTGACCAAACACGTTTAAATTCACCACGCTCACATATTGATTCCAAAAATTATGAAAATTGGAATCTAGCAATAATTTGACATTCCGGATTCGAAAAAAGTGGTCTCGTCGAAAACGGAGGTCGTTTGCAAAATGGTTATTTTTATATATTAAAAAAAAATTCCATAGTGACTATTCTGAATTTTCAACTGGGCATAACATTTTATTCCCGTTATGAAATATGAATTTTTCACATTCATTGGAAAAATATTTTCAGACAGATTCAAATATTTATGGTTTTACTAAAATCCGATTTATTTTGAATTCTATACATTCATTTGAAATTTGGAATCAAATTTTCAAACTACCGCACCATTTCCAATTCCTTTTTTATAAAAATAAATATTTATATTCTAACTTCGATTTAAATAAATTTATATGTTCTAATTCTGTTCAAAATAAATTTCTAGTCATTATTATTTAAAATAAATCATTTTAAATATTCAAAATTCATTAAAGTAGCCAAAATAAAAAATCTAAATTAGTTCCGATTTTCCAGGTTGTTACAATCTCCCCTACTTAAAATCTTTTTGTCCTCGAAAAGGAATGGAGCTAAAAGTTGTTCAACTAACCAACTAAACTTTCAGTTTGGCTTTCATTCTTCAACTTTTCAGTTTATAAATTTTTTCCAATTCTTCAAAAATTTGGCTAACACCCTAAATTTTTGAAAAATTTCGCCATAACCTCTTTTGTACGAGGAGACATTTAAAACCTCAACTAGCCACGCAGGGACCTCATCAGCCAAAAAAAAGAAAAAAGAAAAGGCCAAGCGGCTAGCCAATCAGCTAATAAAATCATCCAAACCCAATAAATTTGTAAACATGTACCTATTTGTCAGGCATACAACTTATTCCTCTTCTTAGCCTCCTTGCTATGACCTGTTCAATACATATACATGTGTATGCATGCAATTTCAATCCATTTCTAACTTCAATTCAATATTTGACTCAAATTAGCTTAATGGTTCCAATTTTTAATTAATCAAACCAATAATCAAACAACACAATCAGCAATCAATTAGTTGATTATCGTTTCAAACACATAACTTTTATATATAAAAAAAATCCATTTTTGATTCCAAGTCACAACAATAGACCCTATCTAGTTTTAGTTCTCACACCAGTCAATTGGAAATATATATAAATCCCACTTTCGAAACTCGAACACAAACTACTGATGCTATATAGTCATCAATAGTTTCATCCCGGGCGACTAGAGTGTGATTCTATATCTATCCAGTATATTTGAGGCTTTGTATACACGTTTGCAAGCCGTATATGCAAAATCTTCATATACTAGATTGTCCAAATTAATCTAAAATAAATATTCAAATACGTATAAAATGGTTTAAATCTTCAAAACAAAATTTTGTTTTCATTTTTTAAAATAACAAAATAGTACTCTTCACACTCGTTCTAGGATACTGCTGATCATATCTCTAATGAGTCATTCTCACTGGATATTACTAATCCAATCTTTGATGAATTCTTCGTTTGGTTCTAATGTGTCTTGTTCTCCAGCTCTGTAAACCAAAGCTCTAATACCACATGTAGCGACCCGAACTTCCCCTTTTTTCGAAGAGAAGAGAAAGAACGGACTTCTCTGAGGACAAGACAAATCAGAACACAAACAAAAGAACATTACATTGCTTATTACAACAATTTCCATAAGAGTACAAGAATATACAAAGTATGAACAAATAATATACATTTGATAAATATCGGAGATTTACAAATTATTATGTAGCGGAAAATAATACAAAACACAACTGAAAGGAATACACGGATACAGGGCGTTCCGAGTATAGATCCAATTATAAACCAGGATCCTGTGAATATAATATCTCCTAAACCAAAACTACTAGCTGTCCGGGTGGAAAATAGGGGCACCCAAAGTTTAGGTTAAAACGATAAACACCAGTCACATGACTGACCTGGAGTTTATTGTTTTAACCTAAACTCTAGGTGCTCCTATTTTCCACACGGGCAGCTAGTAGTTTTGTTTTTGCAGATATTATATTCACAGGATCCAGGTTTATAACTGGAGTTATACTCGGAACGCTTTGTATCCATGTATTCCTTTCAGTTGTGTTTTGTATTATTTTCCGCTGCATAATAATTTGTAAATCTCTAATATCTATCAAATTTATATTATTTGTTCATACTTTGTATATTCTTGTACTCTGATGGAAACTGTTGTAATAAGCAATGAAATGTTCTTCTGTTTGTGTTCTGATTTGTCTTGTCCTCAAAGCAGTCCGTTCTTTCTCTTCTCTTCGGAAAACGAAGAAGTTCGGGTCACTACAACTACCCTACTCCGTTACCATTTTATGCCTAACCACTTTTAGAGAAAGAATACCCAAATGCCTACTTCCAATCTAATAAGGGTAGGTCCCATGACTTTGTTTCCTCTCCAAGGAATAAACCTTTGGAGGGATCCTAGTCCTAACCACTTAAGACCCAAACTAGATAAAAAAAAGTGAGTTAGCCACTTAAGACCTTCTCAAGGCGTAGTAAATATGCTTATTTTCACATAATAGACTTATATATATATATGGCTAGCTTTCAGAGATATTTCGGTAGTGATTCTGTCGTGACTGGAATCTTCAAATTGCAAGGACTAATCACTACTGATCCATTGGGTGATACCTAGGATGTGATAGGAGAGTGCCTTCGGTTCATCCTATTCCAGGATGACTTGCATGGGGGGATGTCTGATAGAGTATTTCCAAAGGGATCGCGTACATTGATTTCTTCAAACATACCAAAGATATGGTGGATAATGTCCCTTTCTTTACAACTAGAGTATTACTGCGGACGTCAATTAGTGATATCTGGCAGATCTGATGATGTGGCATTCAAAGTGAATGGTGGCGAGAAGTTCTGAAAGAAGATTTAAACCTCAATCCTCATCAACCGGGATACGGTATAAAATCGGGTAGGTTGCATGGCTATATAGGTCGCTCCCATTTGGGTGTATTATTACCATCTAGAGAATATTTATATTTTTTACTTCTTTCACTTTTGTTTCTCCCGGGAATGGAATGGTTATGTTGGTATACCAACCGTAAGGTGATAATATATTCGGAACATTCAAGCGAAGTGAATGGCCGGTCATGTTTAGCCTGGGTTACAAGATGTTCTTGTTGAACCCGGTGTATTCCTCTCTAGTGATACACTGTCGGAAGGCGGTCCCATACCTTGCAAGTTGGAATCCATTTTCCAAGTAGAGCCCGCGGTTTTGATTGTATATTATATATGTAGAGCGTGAGATGCAAGCGTTCTGCTAGATTGTTATTTATTTGAATTTAGACATTATTATAATATCAGAAAAGATATGATTTAAAAAATGTCTTGGGTTATCATAAGGTAAAAATCGTCCATATTTATGTGTGGATTTGGTCTTACAATTATCCTTTTCTTTCAAAAGAATTTGAACGTTAAAATCAAGTTAGTTGGTACCCTCAAACTTAGTGAATTTTTCTCACGTTGGTTTACCAGACCAATCCTGGCGTTTTCAATGCTTGGATCAGACTGAGTTTTATAGGTTCAGGTTATCTGATATTGTGAAGAGACGAGTTTAAAGAGTTCAGACGAATGATATTATACAGATATTATTCCGTTGTGTGATTGTATATGAGGACAAGTTGTTATAACTCTCCAGATGTGTTAATGTACTCTGATGATTGTAAATACTTTTAAAGCTCTTAGTAAAGATTTATTCTATATTATATTTTTTCCCGTGGCGATGTGAGACTCTTATCTGATGTGTTTCTTCTTCTTATTTCTTCTATTCTAATATTTCTCTTTCTTATCACACCCGCTAATTTATTTCTCCTAACTATCTACTTTTCAGTGCAATTTGAATTGACATGGGTTGTTAGATGTTGGCTTAAACTGTATGGAAAAAGTGGGTCATTACAAGTGGTATCAGAGTGTAAGGTTTAGTAATAACCTTGGCTCTGTGGCATAACTCGATAGAGATGAATTAGTAATACCCTAGATTGAGTTGAGTGTATATATGAGAGAATGTATTTGTAAATTTTATATACAAATGTTTTGCAATGTGTTGTTTGATCGGTTTAAGTGTTGAGAAGCATTGAACTGGCGATGGACACAATATTGTTTTATAAAGAGGGTAAATGAAATAATTTTACCCAGAATATGTTTTTGTATAGAAAAGCAATAGTTTTATCAAATTTTTGAGATATTGGTTTGTTTGTTGGTTGGTTGATTTGAATAAAATTCAAATTGGATCATTGGAATGGTTTAATATAACTAGTAGAGATTTAACATATAGAGTTGGTGAATAAGGATTTTAATATAAGACTTAATGAATCAGAATTTGGTTAGAAAATAAATTAGTCAATTGGATTTGGGAGTGGAACTTAATTTAGTTAAGGGAAGTTGAGAATGATATTAAAAATAAATAAAACATATTTGGAATTAGGAGATTTAACGAATAATAATGGAATAGGAATCAGTCGGATATAAATCGATTGATATCTGAGTATGGTAAACCCAAGTGAATGAAAACAAGTAATCATTAATATTGTATATTAATTGAAGTTAATATGAATTAAATTGATTGGGTTATGTTGGTTGTGCCTTGTTTGTTAATTGGTTGAATAAAATTCATCAATAATTTAATGAGCAGTTGAATGGATTGAAAATGAATTTCAATATAGTAAAATTGGAATGAAACCTCATATGGATTAAAACCGAATGATTTATCCCTATACTGCTACACCTTTTAAAATGAATGATACTTCATGTTTGGTTTGAGAATTAGTGTAATTGTACTTGTTGATGAATGAAATGTCAATTGAAATTTCATGAATTTGTTGCTTACATGATCATCTGAGTTAAGTACAGGTGCCTGATAGCTGTGAGGATTGATTTTGGTCAAATATATTGCATGTAAGTTGAGTAAGTATGCTCAATAGCACTCGTACAAGGTACGCCTACGCGAAAATATAAATATTGGGTTTGGAAATTTGTTTTCCGACTATGTGGGTTGATGTATATATATTATTTGTTCTTGCGAGTCGCAGAATTCCCTCCGTAAAGGGGAGACTCCGCCGAATTTTTCCGGGAATTTAACGTGTTAGAAAATTTTCGATATATTTGAAAATTTAACTTTACCATAATGAATTGGTTTTCGATTTAAAATAAATCAGATTTTTGAAAAGATAATGGGTTTGTAGCATTTTTTTCTACCTTGGAAATTTCGGGGACGAAATTCATTTAAGGGCGGAAGAATGTAATGGCCCAGATTTTCCGGTCATTTGAATTTGAATATATAAATCTATTTTAAATACTATATTTGGAATATTTATGGATTTTAACATTGAATTCGTTTATCAAAACGAAGTCTGAATATATATATATATAATTTAAAACGAGTTTGAAATGATGCAGTAGTTCGTAATACTGAGTTTTGAACTTTAATTAAATATACAGGATCCGATATAAGTCGAAATTCTGTATAACAAGAAACATTTGAATCTTGTTAATTATAGTTTTCATATGAAAGAGAAAAATCGAGATTTCATGTTATAGATTATTAGTTATGTCTAATTCAAATTTTCAAATAGTCGCTATGGAAATCATTAATAAACTATAACGTTTATTAAATAAAATATTAACAGTTTATATATATATATATATACGGATATCGTTTAACTCGGAATGTTGATAGTGAGTTGTATAATCCATATTGTTTATATATTAAGTTATATGATAATTTTATTTGGATATTTACGATAATCATAATTTATTATCATTCAATTGGATTATTTTGGAATTTAATTAATATTTTATTGATATTATATAAGCCTTGAGAAAGGCCATTTTGCAAACGGGCTCGGTTTTTAATGAAATTAGTTTCATTGGAACTGTAATGTTAAATTATTATATGAAATCAAATTTAGTGGTAAACAGATGTCGTATGTGACAAAGGTAGCCGTAAATGCCTTGGTTTTAATTTAACTGTTTTGTCGATTTAAAATGGAAACTAAGAATAATTGATTGTCTAATGAACTCCATTTTCAGCGAAATTAATTTTATTAAATCTGTAATGATTTGTTTTTGTAGTATTTCAAATTTCAAATTATTTGGATTTATTTTGTGATCGTGTGCAATTTAAATGTGTGTCGATTCACATATATGAGTTATAAAGGAATTTTCACAAACGATCTCGAAATTAAACGGAACCTATTCCGTCGTGTCCGGAATGTCGTCTTATGGCAGGATTACGATTTTCTTATGAATTGGAGATTATATGCGGGCTTTTTAACCTATTACTTCAGGTGAAGGTTTAAATAATATTATTATAATCTTATACTCATTCTATAAATACAAGAACTAACATCAAACCCTAATATTTCCAAACATATAGTCAATGTTGATTCGGCTGCCATTTTCCAAAACCAACAATCAAAACCTTCCCGTCTTTTGTTCAACAATTTCAGTAACTCCAACCTACAATGTTTTTCGACTTGGTGAGGATCTTCAATTGAACCTGTGATGATCGTTTTTCTAACGATGGCGTGACCAGATGTTTGCTCCAACTGACGATCGTTTTGTGGCCATTTTCCGGCACAAGACAGCTTCGAGCATGGCAAGGCTCCGACCATTGGGCGAAGACGTGAAGGCGCACCGCTTGGAGGTGTCAGATTGCGCTCCAATCATCGGAGTGTAGGGTGGCAGGTGGAGTTTTTCTTTGAACGAGGGTCGGAGTGAAGACGAGGTACAGTTTGAAGAAAGGAAGTTTGAACGAAGGAACAAAAAGGAAATAGGTCATATTAATTTGTTTATAAGTGCAGTTTGTTTAAACATTAAAAACCTTGTTTTAGTTTAGTAATTAATATTTAAGGAACTATCAAGCTAGTATGAAGTAATGAAGCAGTACAAGAAAATTTTGGCCCGTGTTTTGATTAAATCTGAAGTTAGTCAGCACTGTTATGTGGTTAATCAACATTTTGTTAAGTAATTAGAACGATTAAAATATAATTAGAAGTTAATTATTTGAATTAATTTATGTTAAGAACTAAAACGTGAATATGTGCAGGCGTACTGTGTGGCACTGCTGGATGAACGTGTGAGAAGGAAAAAGGATAGACCGACATTTTTAACTAAATTAATCTATTAAATTATTAAGGGATTTTATTAGTTATTAAAATAGTGATCACTCAATCATATGACACCAGAATTAGACAAATCAGGTGGCTTTGGAATCCCCTTAACGAGCACTATGCTATGGAACAGAATTGGACAGAATTGTAATCAACTGGAAATTTCAGTTAAATTAAACGCTTATTTAATTTAACTACAATGAGCTGTTTCAACAACGAATCAGATCGAGGTGAGTTAAACTCATTCAGTTCTTCTCACTGAAAATTTATATAAATCGGATTTTATAATTGTGTGCTATTATTGTTAATGATTGACTGTTTGTTAAAAATATATATTCATATATTGATTGAACCAATGAAATTAAACGTCATTTAATTTCAGTGAAAAATCAAATTGTTATTTCAACGATTTGAACCAACTGAGGTAACTTACCCTGTTGGTCACGTTTACAAAATAAACATGTTTAATTTAATAAATTGTTTGAATTATTATTGTTGTGTTGAATTATTATTATTGGCTGTTACAGAAATTAATAGATTAAAATTTGATAATTCTTATTGGATGATTTTATTTGAGGTAACGTATTTGGATGTAGGGATAGACAGGTTGGAGGAATCCAACTGGATTCCTCACCAGTAGTTGTTAATTTTTATTATATTACTATATATGTTAAAAAATGAATTTATGATGCATGGATTAATAGGTTAGAGGAATCCAACGGGATTTCTCATTAATATTGATAATGTTTATCAATATGATTTGTTGGGTTTATTTGGATGTGACATTGGTTTATATTTCACAGTTTAGTACTCTAGCAGATATTTATCTCTTTAGACCGTTGATAAAAGAAAATGTTTTGAAATCGATATTAAATCGATTGTGAACATTTCAAAGTTATATTTATATATTTGAAATATGATGTTTATTTTAAAAATAAACGTTGAAGATTTATATTTTTTAAAAAACTATTTAAACTATAAATTATTAATGGAAATTCCCAGACATCAATAAGTAAATGGTTAAGTTGTACAAACTAAATGGAAATGGAAAAATTATTTCGAAAATGGGATTAAGTGGCGTAACTGGAAATCTTAAAAAGATTTTAAGATGTTGAAATGGAATAATGGGATTGAAAGTATACATGAATTGAATTAATAGGGATGAAAAGTGATTTTCTGTAACTAAGGAACATTTCATTTTGCAAGCATTGTTTTTAAGTATACGAAATGTGGTTTAATGGGTGTCGTGTATGGGATTAGCTAATAAATGGAATTGATAATAGAATATGAATATTTGGCGTAAATTGGGGAATGAGACAAATGTCTAATAAATGGGATTTTAAGGAAAGATTTCCAAAAAGAGTTATAAATGAAAATTCATGTAAACAGAGTTATATGGAGAGAGTTGTGGAATTGTTTTATAAAATAAAGGAATTCGTCAAATTAGGGCTAAATATTGACAAATGGTTTAAAGGATACGCGAAATAAAAGGATACAATTTATTGAAAAAATATATGTAAATGGGAAAGATATTTATAAATGAATGGTTAAGATAACTATAAATTAATGTTCAAGATATTTATAAATAAACGAATAAGTTATTTATAAATAAATGGTTAAGAATTTATAAATTATGAATGGGAGATTAAGGATGTTGTGAATGGAAAATTTAGAGATTTTATTAATGAAAGGTTAATAATTTTTTAAGTGAAAGGGGAGGGGCTTTGAAATGGAATTTATAAAGTTTGTTATAGAAGTTAAATGGAATTATTTTAGTTAATTTTTATGAAATGGTATTTTAAAAGAATTTGGAAATGATTAGCGAGATTATAAAGAAATATAACCATTTAAAAAACTGGAAAATGGTTTATGATGTGTTTTTTTTAAATTGGAACTTGTTGTACGTTGTTGAGTTGAGTAATTTTCGGGATGTCAATCTGATGTTGGTTTCAGCCTTTGGGGATGATACTAAGAGATTTATTCAGTTACCAATTTACAATGAGGGTCTAATGAGCGGAAGTGAAATGATAATGGAATTTTCTTATATCTAATAAGAAAAGGGAAATGTTTTCCAAGTTAGCAGTTTAATATTTAATTAACAACTGGTTAATTAAAGGGGCTAAACGATGTTGGGTACCTAATCGGTAAATTTATTTTATTTTTAATGGATTAATGGTTGTTTATATGATAGTTAAATAACGTACTATCTAATATGTCCTACACAATTGTTAGTACGAAAAGACCGAGATCGAATTTATATTTGAATACCATTTCAACCAGCAAACACGTGGAAAGTGAAAGATGTTGATTTAAGATGGAGCAATTGAAGACCGTTGATCTTCATGAGCGGAAGAACTACTTATTGAATTTCTCTGGCAAGCTCCCAGAGATATTTTGACAGCAATTCTGTCATGATTGGAATCTTTGGATTGCAAGGACTACTCGCTACTGATCCATAGGGTGATAACTAGGATGTGGTAGGAGAGTGCCTTCGGTTCATCCTGTTCCTAGATGACTTGTATGGGGGATGTTTGACAAAGTATTTCCAAAGGGATTGTGTACATTGATTTCTTCAAACTTACCAAAGTTTTGGCGGAGAATGGCCCTCTCTTAACAACTAGAGTATTTTTGTGGACATCAGTTAGTGACATCTGGCAGATCAGACGATGTGGCATTCAAAGTGAATGGTGGCCAGATGTTCTGAAAGAATATTTAAACCACAAGCCTCATCAACCAAAAAATGGTATAAAATCTGGTAGGTCGCATGGCTATGTGTGTCGCTCCAATTTGGGTGTATTGTCACCATCTAGAGAATATTCAAATTTGTTACTTCTTTCGCTTCTGTATCTCCAGGGAATGGTTATGTTGGTATACCAACCGTAAGGTGACAATATATTCAGAACATTCAAGCAAAGTGAATGGTCGGTCACGTTTAGCCTGGGTTGCGAGATGTTCTTGTTGAACCCGGTGTATTCCTCTCTAGAGATACACTGTCAGACGGTGGTCCTATACCGTACCAGTTGGAATCCATTCTCCAATAAGAGCCCACGGTTTTGATTGTATACTATATATGTAGAGCACTAGATGCAAGCGTTCCATTAGATTGTTATTTATTTTTATTCAGAAATTATTATAATATTAGAAACGATATGATTCAAAAAAATGTTTTGGGTTATCGTAAGGTAAAACCCATCCATATTTATATGTGAATTTATTCTTACGATATTCCTTTTCTTTTGAAATAATTTGAACGTTAAAATCAAGGTGATTTATACTCTTGAACTTGGTGAGTTTTTCTCAAGCTGGTTTACTAGACTGATCTTAGCATTTGCAATGCTCGGGTCAGACCGAGTTTTACAGATTCAGGTTATCGGATACCGTGAATGAATGAGCTAGAAGAGTTCAAACGTATGATACTATATAGATATTATTCCAATGTGTGATTATATATGAGGATAAGTTGTTATAACTGTCCAGATGTGTTGATGTACTCTGATGACTGTAACTATTTTTAAAGCTCTCAACAAAGATTTATTTCTATATTATATTTTGTTCCGCTGCGATGTGAGACTCTGATTCTGATGTGTTTCTTCTTCTTATTTCTTATATTATAATATTTCTTTCTTTCTTATCTCACACTCTAATTCCTTTCTCCTAACTATTTGCTTTTCTGTGCAATTTAAGTTGACATGGGTTGTTAGATGTTGGCTTAAACTATACGGAAAAAGTGGGTCGTTACATCTAGAATTTGGGTGCCCTCATTATACCCCAGCTTTGAGTCCTCTAGAATCTCTGACAAATGATGATCCCTTGGCCTTAAATAACTCTAACTGTCATCATCGACGACTATCCATATGCTCAAGCACCTTCTCGAGAAAGCCATTATCTATGAGCTCAAATGTCCTTGAACCATCTTCAAAACTTCGTTGCATTTCATCGATCAACAAACACTTTACATTTCTTCAAAATTTCCATCTGAATTCATAACGAAGATATGCCCATCGTCGAACCAAAACAAACAACCATTGGTCAACATTCGATGGATCGGTCACCGATCCATCTCTATGGATCGTACACAATCCATATGTGCGACACTTGATCAGATCACGCGATCCATCATGCATTGCCGTTTACCGATCCATATGCGCAGCGATCCCCAGATCCCCACGATCCATCCATGCGGCGCTTGTGCTGATCCAACAACCTGTCGTGCGCTCTATCTCATTCCTCGATCCCTCGGTTTTTTCCTGATTTGCATGATCCATCATGTATGCATCGGTTGATCCATTGTTTTCATCGTGCGCGCTACATGTTTCTCAACCGATCCAACATTTTACGCAATGATCCTTGCCTTTGCCAGATGCCATGATCCTTCATTTTTACGGCCCGATCCATCGATCGCAACTCGAGCCGAGCCATCAATTTTATTGCTCCATCTCTTTGCAAATCAGTTAGTTTTGCATGATCCATCCACTTGCCCGACCAACGGATTATGCATGATCCATCAGTTGCAGCTCCTAGCCGATCCATCATGACGTGTGTAACCCGGTCCATCTCCAATCACTGGCCCGATCCATACTTTTTGGCCATGCCATCCATACTTTCCACGTCATCACCAATCCAACAACGTCCGATCCATCACACATATCTACTTTTTACGAGCCAATCCAAGCCTTCCATCGTGTAACGCGATCGATGCATACAATCTACGCTTTAACGACAAACATCTATGCATTCATATCATCCAAATAGACCAATTTCATCCAAACGATCAATAGCATATCAAATAATCATCAAGCAACATTAGCCTAACAAATAATCACCATACAATCACATAAAATTCACCAAATCATGATAAAACGATAAACAAATCAACAAATGGATCTGAATTTGCATAAACATATGTTTTAACCATTATAACTTGCTAGATTAAATCCTATGGTGTGATTCAAATTGAAAATATACTTATATCGATTATATCTAGGTGAAATTGGCTTAAAATGATGAAATTAAGATCAAATAAACCCATATACTCAATTGAATCCGTGTGAGAGATTATTATCACTCACTAAATCCACAAAATAGCTTGAAATCGATGAATCTCTAATCCGGACAGTGAAGAACAACGAAGAACGACCTCTGAATCAATAAATTTGATGCGATCTACCCTTCCTCGATGCTGATCATTAATCCTCTTATGTAAATTTATAAATTTAAATTAAGTGGAGGTGTATTTGTTAAGCCAGAGAATCACAGACACCTAACCAAATGAGAGAATGAAGAAACTAAACTATTCTCCTTACCCCTACCCTCCAATTTATAGCCAACAACCCCTATCCTTTATGGGTCTCACTAATCAGCCCACTAATGACTTATTAGTCCGTCTAGCAATACTAAAACAATGATTCCTCCCAAATCGCTTAGCCAAATCTTTTATATGACCATTCTACGGAATTGGAAACACCATTTCCTATCCAATGAAATTGAACCCATCACTTGATTCAATTCCAATCAAAAAATTATGCCCTAAAAACAATAGTGGCAAAATGGTCACAAATAAAATTGATAAAAATCATGGACATGTCTCACACCCCCATGAACAACATATCAAAAGTTGAGAATGATCGACCTTTGTAAAATAAAATAAAAATATTTTACGATCCTATGATATGTAAAATACGGGTCGTCACATGAATTGCAAGTTGTATATATATAATTTTGTAAGTGATGTGTGAATTAAATTTGTTGATAATTTTGATATATCAGATGGAAGGAAACCCTCTTTATAATCTTGTAAAAGGGGCCAGTGAGCCTGTTGCTGCTATTGTAGTAAACAAGGGACAAAAGGTTGGTTTATTTATCTCTCTACTGAGTTTCTTTTTTAAGTGTAAAATTCTTAGCTTTTTTTTATTATGTATTCCGTTTTATCATCCAAATAGCTGAGGACGTGCATGATAGATGGGAGACAAGTGATTATCCCATTCACAAAATTCAACATTAAATTTTCCTATTACCCATTTTTTTTCCCCAAGGACGATGCATAATATGACTCAAATTCATGAAATGTATCTTACATAGGAATGGTAATGGGGTGGGTTGGGGCGGGTTTCTCGCGCCCCAGACCCGGCCCAAACTTTTTAAATCCTGCCCCAGACCCGCCCCGTAGACCCGGTGCGGGTCTGAAATTTCGCCCTGTACCCGAAACCCGTACGGGTCAGGGTAGACCCGACCCGCCCATGACCCGGTGATATTGTGTTCTAATATACACAAATTTATATACTTATATTTTTTATCATTAAATGATAAATTATATACATATTATAATGTGTTCACAATGATAAGAGAATTTTAAAAAATGAGCTGTAAGATAATAATTCAAAATGTATGCATTTGTTATTATATAATTATCATTGATGCAACTTAGTAATATGAAAATTTTATAGTTTGTTGATTGAAAAAATAATATTATTCAAGTTATAACCATGTATACCTAAGAAGATTAACAAGTAATCATTATAGTTATAAAGTGTTTTAATGATATTTAAATCGTGCGGGTCGGGTTGGGGCGGGTTAGCCGTGCCCCAGACCCGACCCGAGACTCGGACTTCCAAATGCGGGTTGCGGGTCTACCCGCCTCGAAGACCCTATGGGGCGAGTCTAAATGGGTCAAAACAGGGGCGGGTCAAGCGGGTTTGGACCCTAGACCCGCCCCATTGCCATCCCTAATCTTACACACAAATATGCATAAACTTTAGGTAGGCATGATATGTTTGGGTGTTTTAAGTATTATTTATTAAGGGTAATTAAGTTGATTATTAGTAGCATCTCAACGGTTTTATCAGGGTTCTGTATATTACCTCTTTTTGGTTTGTTTTACATGTTGTTATCATGTAACAACTCCTTTTTTCAATTCGTCCCTTTTGTTGTAGTGCTTGTCTTACCTGTACTGGACTCCTCTCCACATGTATGACCTTGGGTGTTCATCATACTATAATTGATGAACACTGCGTACTTACTAAACTTGTCTCTATTACATATTATCTTCCAAGCATCTTTAATCAGATTTTTCTATGCACACGTCCATCGGATGTGCCTCCGTACTGTTATATTATAATATATATGTTTGTTATCATCCAAGCATATTTAATCAGATTTTTCTATGCACATGTCCATCGGATGTGCCTTCGTACTGGTATATTATAATATATATGTTTGTTATCATTAAACAAAAATCATTTGTTTATATTTAACATAGACTTTTCCATAGTAGTTATTTTTGAATCATGCCCACAATTCACTCAGATTGGTGTTCCAGTTAAACAACTATTCTTTAAAGATAAGTTTCCTCTTTCCATTTTCTAGTCAGCAATTTGGTGTTTGCAACCAAGTAAATCATGTCCTCCTTGGCCAGTGTAGATAACATCCTCAGAGTTATCCAAGTCATCTTCATACATCTTAGAGATTACAGTGCAAGTTGCAAGTGGGAAGGAGTAATTTTTGTACTTCGGCAACTCAGAAAATGACAATCCCATATAGTTAATTGAATTTTTCTAGTGACAATGCAAACCAAGCATGCACATTTCAATACATGAGAAAAACTGGTCTCCGACTTCAATTCCTAGAAGGTTGTCGATCACTTTAACTGGATGCAAAACTTGATTATTTATTTGCATCAGATCAATAGCTTTCAAATCAAGGTGTTTTGATGCCCTCCTTTCCATAGATGTCATGTTATTTTGTTTGGCCTCTATAGATTTTTCTCCAACCACTTTAACTCTTTTTTCTTTCCCTTGTACTTGTTGAAGATGATATGTGATCGTCGCTTTCTAATGAATCAGAAAAGCGCGATATTTTAAATAATTACTACAAGCGTACAGGTGTGTAGCATACAGGTTGAACACAGGGAGGTAGATTAAAATCAAATTATTTATTTAATCTCTTGGCCAAGTTAGACGATTTTCGAGGTTGGTTTTTTGAAAACAATAAAAATTGGAACTGCGATCCGATTCAGAACAAATCTGATTGAACCGACAATCAAATCACAACTATCAATTGGAAATTAAAATGCAAAACAGAAATAAAATGCAGAAAGTAAAATTGCAGGAAAAGAAGAACAACAAAAAGTAAATTAGGATCGTCGTTGAAACTAATCAAACAACTAATCACTAACAAAAAATGTAAAATACAATTGGTGCTCTTCCAAAACTAATTGTGAAGACAACACCGATTGCTAAGAAAGAAAAATGCAGAAATAGTAAAAAAGAAGAAGAACTTTTATTAATGGAGAAGAGAATATAGAAAAATGGAGATGGTGGCTACAATGATATTACAAGGGTATATATAGGGTAGATAGCCAAACCCTAACCCTAACCCTAATACATTTATAGATGGGCCTTAGGGAATTCACAAAAGGGTTTACAATGAGAGTTTCAAACGGGCCTTAGTTAAATCTATTAAATTTTTGGCCTTTCTTTTTTTCCTCTTGGTTCTTTGACAAGCTTCCCTTAATTTGAGAAATTCTTGGTCTTTCTACCAATCATTTTCTTGTCCAACAGCAACTAGATGTGAGATCTTCATCTACATTTCTTCAAAATGTAAATATATACCAATTTGATCTTCATTTCTCTACTTTTCTGGTTGCATGCGGGCTGGGTTGGAATATCTGTAAAAGTGACAAAACAATACCCAAGTAATATTTATTTATATACAAAAGATAAGATATAAGAGCATAAAATAAACACATTTCTATGTCAATCAAATACCCCCACACTTATCTTTTACTCGTCCTCGAGTAAAACAAGAAATGAAAAACTAGACTAGATAGGTCACACTTTCGTAGGAAACACGATTGCATTGAGCGTATGCAACAAGCCGTTAAGCCTCTAGGTGTCCCTAGTAGGACGAGTGATGTCCCGTGAGGGTTTTCAGCGGATACTACCCACAAAATCCAAATACAGTATGCTATGATTCTAATGAAACTACGTGAATGCAATGGACATATGCAAAATAAAAACAAACATGAAAACAAGACTTGTTTCTGAAGTGGTACAACAAATTAAGTTAACAGTTTCTAATCAGTTGATTGTACTTTAAATACCTCAACTTGTCACAAATTTTCAATATAAATCAAGTTTTCAAATGTTAAATTCTAGTTTGGCCAGTTGGTTCAGTCGATAACATAGTGCGGCCATGAAATAGATTCTTAGTTTGCTTGGCACAGTTTGTAAAGTGGTATTATTATTTTCTCATGCATGGCTAATCAAATCAATAAGGTCAAGAAGTGTTTGGGCATCATCGCTTATTCTCTATCTCTATAAAAGTTGAAATTTATGATTAATTACATACACCTAACTCAGAAGACCAAGGTTTACCACTCATGCACTGCCTCGCGGACTAACGGAGAGTGGGTAAAGAGCTTGGCGGATTGTGCAGGCCGACTTTGACTTTGTCAACAACGTGTCGGTAATCCTTAGGTGTCCGATCTCATAAAATGAGACCAAGATATTCCAACGCTGACTTTGTCAACAACGTGTCGGATAGAGCTTGACGGGTTTGCACACCAACGCTTGATATACAAGCAATGTTGGATACCCTTGGATTACTATTATTATTATTGAAATTATAAGCACAAAAGAGAGTCACGCGAATTCAGCTTAACACAACTTAGTTTTAAAGATTTGAAAAGCCAATATAAGTATTTTAAGTCCTCCACTTATTTAAACAAAGACTACAATATAGAATAGATTTCATGGCCATCACCTAAGAATCTCCCTATGTACCGGTTACACTATTATCCCTCAAAATTAAACTTTTCATTATATTTCATATTCGATCTTAGCTGAGAGAAAAAAATACTATCAACTGATTAACAATCCTTAACTTATTTTGTTGTATCCAATTTAAAATGAGTCGTATTTTCAAAAAAAAAAAATGGTATGTTACTACGATCTAAAATGCATGATGGTCCTAATTGAAAAGAAAGAAAGAAAAATTAAAGAAAAATCAAAAGAATGCAATGCAGACTCCCCCCCCCCCCCCACACTAGAACTATACAGTGTCCACACTGTAAACGTTTCCTAAATTTGAAAGATCGTACCCAAAGGTGAATGAGATGCAAAATTATTTGTAGAATGAAATGCAATCTAACTATATGTAAGAATGGATCATATGTACAATGATATATGTGTTTGCGGTGCACGCGATGCAAAGAATACCACCATCTTTTTCCCCCACACTTGGTTCTAGCCCTATGAGTCCCATTCCCACTGTGTCTAGACATGTTTTCTAACAAGCAAGAGTTTTTGAAAATCATCTCATCTTTAAACCTAGATTTATAGTCCAGGAGATAAATATCCAGGGTCGTCCTAACATGAAGTTTTTCAACAAAGCTAACATTCCAAAAATAGTTCATGTGTTCAACAAATTTATCAGTGTAATTTTTCAAAAATTTGTGATCGTATATAAATTCAGTGAAATTTGAAATCTGAGTGTTTTTCAAGACTATGTGATCACATTTCTCATCATTAATTGACAACGTATTTTTGATACTGACAATTTCAAGTTCGTTTGAAATTTTCTCAAAGTTAAACTTTTCGAACTCGTGACGTGAATCTATTTCTTCCTCATTTGGCAACTCATCCTCGTACAATCCAAAGAATTCATGTTCATCCAAATCCATTTCCACTTCCGAGTTTTTGAAAAATTCAACATTTTCATTTTGTTCAATTTCAAAATTTTCAGGTTTCTCGTAGTTTGAAAGAGAAAGATCAAAATCCAAGCTTAAATCTTTTTTCTAAAAAGAGTTGAAGTCCAAATCATTTACTGAATTATGAGCAACTTCATTTAGATCGTTATTCTCAATTTCGAAAGTTGTTATCTGAAAATTTTCACTATCCGTAAAGAATGTATTATCTTCTGATTCATCGCTTGTTTGAATTTGATTCTGTTGCTCTCGTTGTTCTTTCAAAGATGTCAATAAACAAAGAAGTTCATCGGCCTTTTTATTTAGTCTTTCTTCCCTCTCTCTAAGAATGTTAAGACGATCGTTGATTTGAGAGCTCTCGTTTTGGATTTCTTGATTCTCAAAATTATAGTCCACATTAATTTCACAATCAATATTATTTCCAATGTGGTAGTTGTTTGAATTTTCAGAAAACTGACAATGATATTGGAAATTATTTTGATCATAGAAATTTTGTTCATAACTAAAACTATTAAAATTTGAGAGAGAATTGCAATTTTGGTTATTTTCAAGATATTGATATGGGCTATAATTTTGAAAATTTTGGTTTTCAACCCCATAATGATGTGGATCAAAGCCATATTGATATTCAAAGTTATTTTCATGTGGATGTGGCCCATAATCGAAATTGTTGAAATTTGAATTGAAGTCGTCATTTCGATCATAACTTTGAAAATGTTGGTCATTTTGAAAATTTTGAAAATTGTTGACATTTGGCTCGAGAAATTTTGGAAAATCTTGCCTCATGAGTTGTAATTCGTATTCATACTCTTCAAGAGGATGTCTACTCCGATTATTATCCCACATATCTCTCAATGATTTTTTTGAATCAGACATTTTAAAGAAGTCACGGAAAAACAGAAATTATTCTCACTTCAAAATAGTATAAAATACTCAGTTGTGCTCTATTAATTAACTGACTCGATTGGAAGGGGGAAGAGGGTCTTATGGTCGTTCACGTATAGTATAAATACTAAGGGATACGACCAATGTTTTACGGGTAGTATGCAACCTCTTTTGCTAGAAGTTCAATAAATTGAACTAATATATATCCGCGATCCAATTATATGAGACAATTAACTTCACAAAACACCACTTTTCAATTATATTATTTTGCAAATCAAGTCAAGTGTTAAAATTGAAAATCGACAAGAGTGATTAATTATGGAAATTCGTTTCTCACCAACAGATTCAGAAATATCAGCCACAGAACAGTCACAAAATAATAACAGAAAATTAAAATATTGTACAAGCAAGCCGCTGTCCCTGCAGATTTTTTTTACAAGCAATGTCTATTTTTTCTTTGCAGCAGAGCACCTGTAGAGTTCAGAAATTATTACAGTGGGGCATGGCTGTCCATCCAGAAAAAATGAGTAGCGTCAATGATTGAAATCTCACTATTTGCAATTTTTTCTGATTTCTGAATTCTTGATTTGTTTCTTGAACTCCAGTCACTTTGTCCTTGGTTTGAAACTCTTTTTTTTGGGTTTTTTTTTAATGAAGTAAATAACAAAAAAAAGCACAAGAAAATATGAGGCTGTGGTAGGTTAAAGAAAGTTTGGAATTTTTTGAGAGAATGCTTGTGGATGGGGTTGGTTTGTGCGTTGTGGCAGAAGTGTGGTGGGAAGAAGGGATTGAAGAAGATGGTGCTGAAGTGTAGATTGAAAAAAAAAACTGTGGTGAAATGAGATTATGTGAGAGAGAGGGGTATTTGATCAGAGGGGGAAGAAATGAAGCAGGGAAGAATAATTGAAAAAAAGAAAATTATGTCTTTGCCTTTTTTTATTAGTGTTGAAAAGCGGACAAATAGGAAAGAAACAAATGACAAAAAAAATGGGAAGAGAGATTTCAGAAAAGAAAGAGAATTGTAAAGGAAGAAAGGAAAGTAATTGTAAAAGATTTGGAAAAGAAATTGAGAAGGGAAAGCAATAAAAGAGAAGACAAAAACAGAAAGAATTTTTTCTTTTGTTTATTGTTGTAAAATTAGAAGAGAGAGAAAAAATTGAAAAAGGAAAAACTTGAAAAGGGAAAGAAATAAATGGAGAAAGAAAGAAAATTAATTACAAGGCAGAGAAGAGAAATTTATAATAGGATTTTTTTTCTTCAGCAAATTGTAAAAGAAGAAAGGATGCGAGATATTAGTAAGAGGAGAAACAAACGAAAGAAAGGAGAAAGAAGTTGAAAATAGGGAAGAATTAAAAGAAAAATGGCAAGATTTTTTTTTTGAACTTGTAAAAGAAGAATGAGAAGTAATTGTATTGAAAATTGGAAAGGAGGAATAAAGAGGAAAGAAATCAAAAGAGGATTTTTATTTTTATTTTTTGAAAAGAAAGGAAATTTTTAAGAGAAGAAAAGAAATCAAATGTATTGAGAACAAGAAAGACAAAAGAAGAAAGGAAAAAAATTGCAAAAGAGGAATCTTTTTTTTTTAAATTTGTAAAAAGAAAAAGAATGTAGACGATTGGAAAGAAAGTGGAAAGATGGAAAGAATAAAGGAAAATTGATAGTTGTTTTTTTTTAATGAAGGAGAGAGCAGGAAAGAAATAAATGAAAAAATGGAAAGAGAGATTGTAAAAGGTTAATGAGAAAAGCAATTGGAAAGAAATTAAAAAAAATGCAAGTTTTTTTTTATGAAAATTTGAACAAGAAGAAAGGGAAAGAAATGAATGGGAAAAAGCAAAACAAAAATGGAAAAAGAAAAAAAAGAGGAAGGAAATAAGAGAAAAAAGAAAGGTTTTTTGAGTAGGGAGGAAGGGTAGGAGGAATTGAGGAAAGAAATAAAAGCAGACAAAAACAAGAAAGAAACCAAAGTAGACAGAGAAGAAATTGTGAAAGTTTTTTTTTAGAAAGTTGTGGACGGAAGATGGAAACAAATAAAAAGAAAAGGAAAGGGAAAAGAAAAATGTGAAGATCAGCGAGGTGGTAGAAAGATGGAAAGAAATTGAAGAAAAATTAGGAAGTTTCTTTTTTTTGTATATTTTTTTTCTTTTTGAAGAAGGAATTAGATTGGAAGAAATGCAAAAAAAAAAGAAATAAATAAATGAAAAAAAAGAAGGAAAATTAAAAGTAAAAGTGGCAAGATTTTTTTTCTTGTCTTAGAGATTATAATATCAATATGTGATACACAATCAACTAATCAAGATTTTTATCTATATATATGTACAAGAAAACAATAGGAAAATAAAAAGAAATAAAAGAAAATTTGGCTAGATTTTTTTTTTAAACAAAAAGAAAAAAAACTAACACGAATCAGAAATTAAATAAATAATAAAATTCAATTGTTACCTACCCGGCAACGGCGCCAAAAACTTGATCGTCGTTTTCTAATGAATCAGAAAAGCGCGATATTTTAAATAATTACTGCAAGCGTACAGGTGTGTAGCATACAGGTCGAACACAGGGAGGTAGATTAAAATCAAATTATTTAATCTCTTGGCCAAGTTAGACGATTTTCGAGGTTGGTTTTTTGAAAACAATAAAAATTGGAACTGCGATCCGATTCAGAACAAATCTAATTGAACCGACAATCAAATCACAACTATCAATTGGAAATTAAAATGCAAAACAGAAATAAAATGCAGAAAGTAAAATTGCAGGAAAAGAAGAACAACAAAAAGTAAATTAGGATCGTCGTTGAAACTAATCAAACAACTAATCACTAACAAAAAATGTAAAATACAATTGGTGCTCTTCCAAAACTAATTGTGAAGACAACACCGATTGCTAAGAAAGAAAAATGCAGAAATAGTAAAAAAGAAGAAGAACTTTTATTAATGGAGAAGAGAATATAGAAAAATGGAGATGGTGGCTACAATGATATTACAAGGGTATATATAGGGTAGATAGCCAAACCCTAACCCTAACCCTAATACATTTATAGATGGGCCTTAGGGAATTCACAAAAGGGTTTACAATGAGAGTTTCAAACGGGCCTTAGTTAAATCTATTAAATTTTTGGCCTTTCTTTTTTTCCTCTTGGTTCTTTGACAAGCTTCCCTTAATTTGAGAAATTCTTGGTCTTTCTACCAATCATTTTCTTGTCCAACAGCAACTAGATGTGAGATCTTCATCTACATTTCTTCAAAATGTAAATATATACCAATTTGATCTTCATTTCTCTACTTTTCTGGTTGCATGCGGGCTGGGTTGGAATATCTGTAAAAGTGACAAAACAATACCCAAGTAATATTTATTTATATACAAAAGATAAGATATAAGAGCATAAAATAAACACATTTCTATGTTAATCAATATGTATTAAATATCCTCAAAGTCTCTTTGACTCTTTGGCGAGCACTTTTGCAACAATAACATCAAACATGCTCATTGGAGGGACTATAAGCTCATTAACCTTGTATGATACATTATGAGTACATTTTACTGATTCCAGTGACACCTTTTGCTCACCAGCCACCAGAGGAGTTTTTTGTTGCTTTTCAGTAGACACAGTTTTGGATTTCTTTTTTGTTTGGATTTTATCAAATGGAGTGCGACTTCTTGGAAAATAGTATATGGAGGTTCTTTTCCAACATCTCTTAAGCTACGCCTTCTTTATCTTGTGTCGATTAACGTATCTTCTTATCAATATGTATCCATGCCTAAGTAAAGCAAATCTTGAGCGTTGAGTATGAAATGGGAACAATACTTTTGAGAACAAATTGAATGAAAACTACTTCTCTCTGGTACCTTATTAATATTTTATATCTGTTAAAGCTCACTCCTGCTCTTTGAGTTGGAGTTTTATTCCAGAATAAATGGAAATATGGAACGTATATATGTATGTATATATACTATTATAATAATACTAGTACATAAGTAATAATAGTATATTAGTATAATAGTATATAATAATAATAATACTATTATATTAATATACTACATTATATATATTATAATACTAATGTACATTATAGTAATACTTATTATTATATACTAGTATTATACTATTATACGTATAGATATATACATTACACATTTCCATTTATTTTGGAATCAAACACCAACACAAAGAGCAGGAGCGAGCTTTAACGGTATATACATATATACATGTACATACATATATACACATGTATATACATGTACACATACATACAGCTTTTTTATTTGATTTGTTTTTCACGGTTCCCAACATTCACTTTCACTTTTCCGAAATTGTCTCCGGATTGTTTCACTGCCACATTACTCTGAATGCTTTTGTTCAGCACATTAATTGGCTCTCCATCCGAATCCACTTGTGCATCTTCTTATCGATCGCAGTCGGATGTTAGCCTTTTCATAAAACAATTCAATCATCATAGGATGCTTTCCGATCAAAAACCTCTCGAATTCTATCTTTTTGTCACTCCGTCACTATGGCCATCAGAACTATTTCATGATTGGGATTACTTACATCGGTTATGGCCATGTTGAACCGGTTAAGACAGTCCCTTAGGGATTCCCCTTTAGCTTGCTTAATTGCGTAAAAGACCATGACATGCTTTCACATAGTGGCATGAAGACGAAACTGGTTCAAGAACTTCTCACTTAAGTCTTTGAAGTTTGGGACTGGTCTTGGGAGAAGTCGTGTGAACCACGTGAGTGCCACCCCCATGAAGAAATATCGGGAAAGCCTTGCACTTAACTGTGTCAGGGGCGGCTGATGCCTCTATGTCCCACGAGTATCTCATCAAATTCTGCTGAGGATCTATCGTACAATAGTGGATGATCTGGGGCATAATGAACCTTCTTGGGAATTCCTCTTGAAGAATGTCATCTATAAACGGTGTGTGGCTACAATCGATCCCCTAATCTTCATTCTTTTATCCCCTACTATCATTCATGATTTGACACACCATGGCGGTCAAATAAAAAGTACTGAAGAAATATTGTTCTGAGTTTTCAACTTGTTGGGCTCCCTCTGCCCTCGTTACAAACAACGTCGCCTAAGCCGCCATCCAGGTGAAACTTCCTTGAACCTTGTTGTCCCGATTAATCGCATGATGCTTGGGAGGAAGCACAAGTGTACAGGTTGCATGAGAAGTTTTATGATTCGCTAGAGGAAGACTATTCCGGTTCGGCTGGATATTGGGCTCGACATGCCCTGGGTCGACATAGCCCGGGTTTTCATTGTTAAGCTGAGCTTGATCGGCTATTTCGAGTTGAGCTAGGAGCCTGCCAAAGCGCAGATCTCGTACATTCTCTGGCCTTTCAAGAGGGCGCCGTTATTGCTGCTCCCCACTCCTGCAGATGATGACGTCCTAGCTTCTCTACAAAGAAGTGGCTTGCTGGTTTATGAACTTCTCCCACTGTCTCATCATTCGGCTTATGTCCAGCCCCATCACAGCATTCTCCCGCCTTTGAGCGTTTAGAGCGGCCGTCGTTTCCCAGAGATGGTTCATCATGGTCATGAAATCATCGCGAGTTGCGAACGCCGAGGTGGGTGCTTGATCACTAAGAGGAGGAAGTGCAGGAAGACTAATGGTTTATTGGCCCTCAGGTCGGGTCGATGTCGATTTGGTAAGGATCAACCTGGCATGGCTTGAGCCGAGAACTAGGGTAGTAGTTGTGTTCGCTATGGACGCAGAAGTTTGCGGCTATCACTACACCAAATCGAGGAAATTGAAACACACGGTATTTTTTATTTGAAATAAACAAGCGTTGTTTCTAGACTTGCAAGTATCTTATTGTGTTTCAGTTTACTTAAATCGTTACTTAGGGCTTAATTGGAAACTCAAAATAGAAGTACTTATGCTTATTTGAAAAGTGCTTTTACTTCTAAAAAGTTAAAAAGTTAAAAAACTTGTTTGGCACGGTAACGACTTATAAGTAAAAAAGATGAAAAGCCAATATGGATAGAATTTTTATTTCATAATACTTTTTGGCTATTGCGTAAGAATATTGAAATAAGATGTAAGATCATTTAGATTTTTAAAAGTATATATTACAATTAGTTAACTAAAAATGACAAAATATAAATCATAAGATATTGAGTGGAAAAATGACATAAAAACTTGCATATTGTTATTCACATATAATCCAAGCAGCTAAGTCCATTTTAACTTAAAAAATCAAACAACAAACCACATAATAGATAAAAGTTGATCTTTTACACAAATTTCAAGCATTACAATCAAAATATTAAAAACTTCTAAAATCATACGGAATCTAAAATGGCAAATGATAAAACACGGCCATGCTTCGTCGGATTTCTTCTCTTTTGTTGTTGAAAGCTTGCCTTTCTCCTTGAGTTGAATCCACACCAACCAAACTTTGATTAGATTCAAGATTGTTTTCTTCAGAAAAAAATAAATCATCATTTTGAAATTCTGAAACCGAGTTAAAATACATAAACTAAAACATAACAAAGAGGGTACCTGAGCTGACAACTTTCAAATTTTAATTGCAGATTGTCAACATCCAATAAAAAACTAGCACCATTCCCCTAAATAACCAAATAGTTGTTAACATTGCATATAGGAGTACAACTGATGTATCACAAAATAGAGTAAACGATTGAAATCAGTATCAGCATTGATACATAAACTCTCATATTATCAATTATTTCTACTGTGAGAGGTTGTTCCATCCAAACAAATTAAATTAAACAAATTCAAGTAAATGTTTTAATATCATGTGATATTTTCTCTTTTTATTTATATTTAGTGTTATATAGTTACTTTGATTTTACCTCTTTTAAATGGGAAATCGTTGACAAACATTTATATGTTATAATTGCAGGAAAAAACAGTGCATAAATCATTTATGCATAAATGATCGTTGGTATCCAGTAGATTTGCCTGGATATGGGTGAGAACATTTTTTTTCAATATACTGCACATATTGGCAGTTTCATGTGCTCTGTCTTTGCAAAATCAACCCTTCTATATTGATTGTCAAACATAATATATAAATATATATTTTTCCACTCTAAAAAGCGAACCGAAAAAAGAAGGAAAAAAGTCCGTAGAATACACTACTAGAGGATTTTTAGTCCACTATAGTAAAAAATTCTATAGGAATTTCTATCACGTTTTGAAGATGGTTCATAGATTGTAATATCATGTATTTTTTTATTCATCGTGATCAAGCTAGACCAATATGAAGTAAATTCACAGTAAATCAGTCGAGAAATTTGGTGTTGAACTCGTGTTATTTGTTGCTCTAGAATTTGTTTTTGCGTACTTATTCGACTGCGTGTTCAACTTCATAGCTATGCATCAGCGCTACATGAACTTTGACTGAACTGGGATCAATTTACAAAAAATTACTTCCTACATAGGGCGACTTTAGTCTCTAGTTTGCCTCCTAATAGACGTTAGCATCCCCGCAAAGAAAATAGTTCTAGAATATGCAAGTTGGCTGGGGAAGAATTAGATTCCAATGACTCTAGTTTTCACCAAATGCAACAAAAGAAAGAAGAGTAAGAATTGAGGGAAAAGCCCTGAGGAAAATGTCATCAATTTTCAGAGTTTGATCAGTGAATTTTTTTCAATTTGCTCCACCTTGGATCATGACTAGCCGTCTAACTAACCAAGGGCGTGATTTGATTTTATTGCATATGGCTCAGCTTTGAAATTACTTGAAACACCCCACCTCCGTTAGGGTCACTCTCAAAGGGAATGCCCTAATTTTGGTGGAGGTTTATAAGTACAAGTCACAGATATACAAGACAGATATAAGAACACATATTTGTAAACAGCGGAAGAACAACAAACTTTATTTCATCAAGTCAAATACGTGTTACAACAACATCCTTTCCAAAAACATAACATAACACTTTCATAATCTGTCTTGAGTACATTATTTTTAAAGAAGCATAAATAAAACATAGATAAACTGCAAAAGCCCCATAGTGGATTGTCCAAAGCCATAGTTCAAAACAGGAAAGTCCAAGCAATACATTTCTCTTCTTCAAGCTGGATGTTGAGGTAGGTCAAGCTGCTGTGTTCCCTCCCTGAGGACCTGGGGGGGAAACGGAAGAAAGAAGACGAAAGAAAAATAGAGTCAGACATAAAGCCTGAGTAAGTCTAGTACTACTTTGTCTATGAATAAAGAACTGGGTATGATAAGTAAAACAGGAAGTGGGCAACACTATAAACTTGGTTAAGTTGTCTAGGGTCGAATATACTATCGTACCCCATGTTAATCTCTGAACCCATATAAACTAGTTTCCAATTTGCACCCCATAATCAGGGTGATGTGATCCATTCTACGATGATCGGCTCCTACTCGCATAGTTACATGTGTCTTACGGCCCCCGATGTCTATAGTTACCTATGCTGGTCCCACCATGGGGTGTATCAAGTCCCATAGTGGCAACCCGACACAACCTTAGAGTGCAAAGGTATGCTACTGGTGTCCAGTGCTTTATTTTTCTGCGCTGGAGTGCGTGCACGCCCGCACACCGTTAGAACCTACACTGCTACACCACCGCCGTCGATTTGACCTCTTACAATCAGCCCAGTAATCGTGCCCCACCCTGCCTAGTTTCAGGGTATCCTGATACACCTTCTAGGGTTACTGCTGAATAGGGTCCCCCGTTACTAGGTTTTCTATCTCTAGCCAACATGCTAAGTTGGTTAAGTGTTTCTAACCTAACCCCACCAGTCCGTTTAGTTTAGCATGTTCCATTTTGATTAAGTTTTTAGTCCACTTAATCCTAACAATCCTGACTCAGCCTTAATTGTCTTATTAAGGCCCTGACCTCTCACATTAGACAGGTATTGTTGTGGCTGCCTGTTGCCGGTTGGTTCCGGGCAGTCTTACGCCACAACTCAGTCTAACCTCGGGTCCTTGCTGGGCTCCATGTTTAACCTCCCACATTGGATAGGTATTGTTGTGACTACTGGACAGCCGGGCGGTTCCGGGCAGGTTTACATCACAACTCAATCCAACCTCGGGTTAAACACATCGTATGTTCTACATTTACATATCTTGTCATTCTTCTTTATTTCTTATATGTAAATATTTGCGGCCCATTATTAAGTTAATGGTGTAAAGGTTACACCAATCACGGGCCCAACCCATACTTGAATTTGGGCCCTTCTATTTCATATTTTCATTCATTAATTAATTTTTAACCCAACGTTATCTTCCCCCGTTTTACACGTCCGTTTATATATATTGGGCTTAGCCTTTTAAAGCCCAATTTAGCCATGCGAAAAGGGGAGGCTTATGGCGTATACACAAAGAGGGGAAAGTGAGCGCATGAACTTGCATATGACGTTGGAAAATACATAATAGAAATTGGTGTACTTGCATAGTGGTAACATAGGTGACATGAATAAAAGCATGTGAACTTGCATAGGTTTAACTACAACATGAACCTATATTCTTATTTAGGCATATTGTCAAACATGAGCATGTCGTAAATATTTCTAGCATAAGCATAACATAATGTCAAACATAAGCATGGCATAAGTACTTTTGGCATAAACATAAACATGTCATGTTCATAAGGTCTCTACATGTTTACAAGGGGATACTTTGTTACCAACACAAAGGCATAGTTCAACTTAATCATGGTTTAAGTCTAATCACATAACGATGGTACAAACATACTTATGCATAAATATTCCTAATCATGGTGTTTGCTTTAAAACTTGCAAAAAGGGGATTTTTGAGTCCAACCTAGCCATGTTTCACATATGTCATTTAACAATATAGAACTAACATAGATTTCAATTATGTCAATTATCATTCATAGCCTAGCCATAGATTTGCAAAAGCATGACTTAATACATGGATTATGGTGTCAAAATTCCACATAGTTTCAAGTACTTGCAAAATGATTTATGCACCAAAAATATTCATCATGACGACATAATAACAAAACCCCAAACTTGCATAAATTTCACTCAACTACATACATGTAGCTTCAACATAGATTACATACTTTGCGCAATATTCCAAACGTATATTTGCATAGAACTACCGCATGTAGTTCTTTATAACATAATCCATAAATATCCAAACGTATATAAATTGATAAGAACGTACAAATATGAATCACTTTCATTGCCACAATTCAAGCATACACATCAACACAGTTGTTTATTTATACCAAAGTAATACTCTACTTACAATGGTTGCGGCGAATTCTCAAATTAAGAGATATGATTCCTTAGTTGAATTGATTGGCTTTAGGTTGCTTGAATTTGCTTTAGGCTTAGAACTTTCTTCCTAATTCTCTCTCTAGTTGGCGGCTACTCTTTGTCGTTCCTCAGCAACATGGCGGCTATAATCTTATTTTGAATGAATAGATTAGGGTTTAGTCTAGGGTTGTTTATATAGAGGTTAGGAATTGATTAGGACCCTTGATGTTGCTTGGATAGATCATAGCCATTCATTAGGAAGAGAGACCAATAAAAACCCGCCACCTAGCCCTAATGACAAAGCAGACCACAGAAATTCGACCAAACACAGACCTGGCCAGCCAGGTTGACTGGGGTCGACCAGGTCGACACCCCTGTCGACAGGGCTGTCGACAGCCCTGTCGACATGGGTAGCCCAGGTCGACAGCCCAGTCGACCTGGGTGGCTAGGCGGGTGTTTTATTCGTCTGGCCCATTGGGCCCATTTCAAATTATTATTTTATTCTGTTTGAATTTTAAATTTAATTCAAAACTTCCGAAGGCCATATCTTCTTCATACGGACTCCGTTTTTCGAAAACTCGGACTCTATTTCGCGTATTTTTCCGAGACGAACGCAATGGCGTATCCCGTTTCCAATAGTTCTTTGATTTGAATTTGATTATACTTTAATTCATGAATTTCACAGTTATAGAATTTTCGGGGTGTTACATTCTCCCCTACTTAAAAGGATTTCGTCCCCGAAATCTTCAAGTTAGGAGGAATGTATATCCTAACATCCAATCATCCATCTACTCATCCATCAAACACGAGCATCCATTGTCCTTAAAAGACTTCTAATGCTTCATGATCATATGCGAAGTGTGTGTATATGAGCTTATCTAATGCAAAATCAGGCGGTCTACTGATTCAGTTGACCTCCTTAATGCGAATTATGTAAGTGCCATGAATCCATTATGTATGCAAATTTTCCTATTCTTGATTCTACATGAGTGCACAACCATTCAATACAAATGCAACATCCATATGACAACACATTAAAGTTCAACCACATACGAATACAAACATATATGCATATGCAATATGAAGTGACTGAGCCGATCTAAAACCTAGATTGTGTGTGTATATGCAACCACGAGCAACCACTAGCAATCACTTGCAACCACTTGCAACCATCATCCATAACATGTTTTAATTACATGTTTTCATCCAAAAAGATTCTACCTAAAAGATAAGGTCGAGGAAATATACCTAAAAAGATGGATAAAAGCGCAACTTAAGGAAAAGGAAAGATCAAGGATGTACCCTCGAATAGAAAAGGGTAGGCTGTACGAATTCTAGCTTCAGTTTCCCAAGTCGCGTCTTCCTCGGCGTCGCTCCACTGAACTTTGACGAGCTTGACTTCGTGGTTGCGTAGTTTCTTCACTTCCGTTCCTAAGATGCGGGTTGGAACTTTTCTTATGGTTGCTTCGCGCTCCACTTCGGCCTCTTCGAGGATATTTGGCTCTACCACTTCAGCTGACTCATGCAAACATTTTCGGAGGTGAGAAACGTGAAAAACGTTGTGGACTCCAGCCAACTTCTCGGGTAGCTCTAATCTATAGGCCATTTTCCCAATCTTCTCGATGATAGGGAATGGCCCTACGAACCTTGGTGCTAGCTTCCCTGTGGTTCCAAAACGAACAATGTTCCTTAGCGGTGATACCTTGAGAAAAACTCTGTCTCCAACTTCAAATTCAAGGTCGGTCCTCCTCTTGTCGGCATAGGACTTTTGTCTGTCTTGGGCCGTCTTCATCCTTCTTCGTATTAAGTCTACTTTCTCTGAGGTCTCTCGGATCATGTCTGGTCCAAGTATGAGCTTATCCGTGGACTCCCACCAACAAGTGGGTGATCGGCACGGTCTGCCATATAAAGCTTCGAAGGGCGCCATTCCGATGGTTGCTTGATAGCTGTTGTTGTAGGCAAATTCCACCAAAGGGAGGTGGTCTTCCCATGTCCCTCCGAAGTCGAGGACACATAACCTTAAAAGGTCTTCCAAAACTCTGTTCACTCTCTCTGTTTGGCCGTCAGTTTGGGGATGATAGGCTGTGCTCAAGCATAACTGCGTTCCTACTGCTTCTTGCAGACTCCGCCAAAACTCGCTGGTGAAGATGGGGTCTCGGTCACTAATAATGCTAGATGGTATTCCATGGAGTCGAACGATTTCCTTAAGGTAAAGTGATGCTAGGGATGAGGCAGTTCTCTTACTTTTGATAGGTAAAAAGTGGGCGCTTTTAGTAAGCCTATCCACTATTACCCAAATACTAGTGTTGCCTCTCCTAGACCTAGGCAGCCCATCGATGAAGTCCATTGAGATGCTATCCCACTTCCACTGCGGGACCTCCAGAGGATGTAGCACTCCGCCAGGCTTTTTCTGTTCCGCCTTAACCTGTTGGCACACCATACACTTAGAAACGAATTCTGCCACGTCCTTTTTCATGCCGTTCCAGAAGAAAGTCCTTTTTATGTCTTTGTACATTTTATCCCCGCCTGGGTGTATCGTCATCTTGGAGTGATGTGCTTCCTCGAGAACCTTCTTTATTAAATCTTTTGCTTGTGGGACGCATAGTCTTCCATCTCGCCTTAGTACACCCTTATCGTCAATGGAGTATCTGTTGAGGTGACTTGAAGTCTCACCCCTAATTAGCCTCTCAATTATTTCCACAAGCTGAGGGTCTTCGCGCTGTGCTGTCCCCACTGAATCCACTAAAGTTGGGCGCACTTCGAGAGATGCAAGCAAGCCCGGTACGAAATCGGAGGAGGGCCTAATGTCGAAGCTGGCTATAAACTCTAGGCTTTGTCTTTCAACAAACAACGGGCTTAGGGTCAATTTCTTTCGGCTCAACGCGTCTGCCACTACGTTGCCTTTGCCCGGAGTGTAGGAGATTTCGAAATCGTACGAGGCAAGAAACTCCATCCATCTTTGTTGCCTCAAGTTAAGGTCCTTCTGCGAGAAAAGATATTTCAACGATTTATGGTCAGTGTAAAGTTCGAACTTCTCACCTAGGAGATAGTGTCGCCAAGACTTGAGTGCAAAGACGATGGCGGCTAACTCTAGATCGTGGGTTGGGTAGTTCTTTTCGTGCACCTTCAACTGCCTTCCGCCATAAGCTACTACCCTTCCTTCTTGCATTAATACGGCGCCTAGCCCTGTCCCACATGCATCCGTATAAACAGTGAACATCTTGCTCCCATCTGGCAGCGTCAAAACTGGGGCTGTTGTGAGAGCCCTCTCCAATCGTTGGAAAGCAAACTCGCAATCCAAATCCCAATTGAACACTAGATTCTTCTTGGTCAATTTCGTGAGCGGAGCTGAGATTTTCGCAAAATCCCTTATAAATTTTCGATAGAAACCTGCTAGTCCTAGAAAGCTTCGGACCTCAGTTGCATTCCTTGGTGTTTTCCAATCCTGTACCGCCACTACCTTAGCCGGGTCCACTGCTAACCCTTGTTTGGATACTATGTGCCCAAGGAACCTCACCTCTTCTCTCCAAAAGTGGCACTTGGAGAATTTGGCTTTTAATTGATGGACTCGCAAAGTTTCCATGATTGCCCTTAAGTGTTGAGCATGTTCCTCTTCACTCTTTGAGAAGATAAGGATATCATCTACGAAGACCACTACGAATTTGTTGAGGAAATCTCTAAATACCCTACTCATTAGGTCCACGAAGTACGCAGGTGCATTTGTCAAGCCGAAAGGCATGACAAGCCATTCAAAGAAGCCGTCTGGGGTTCTGAACGCCGTTTTATCAATACTATCTTCAGCCACCCTTAGCTGATGAAAACCGGTTGCTAAATCGAGTTGGGAGAAAACAGACGCTCCTACAAGCTGGTCAAATAAATCGTCAATTCTAGGGAGAGGGTGCCTATTCTTTTTCGTTAGCTTGTTGAGCTCCCTATAGTCAACACATAGACGGAGTGAACCATCCGCCTTTGTAGCGAACACCACCGGAGCGCCCCATTCTGAAATGCTCCTCCTAATGAACCCCTTCTCTAGAAGCTCTTTAATCTGTTTACTGAGCTCTTTCCTTTCTCGTGGAGCCATATGTCTAACGGGCAATGCAACGGGCTTTGCATTATCTACAAGATATATGCGGAAGTCTATTTCCCGCTTCGGAGGCAAGCCCTTCACCTCTTCAAAGACATCCGGATATTCCCGGACCACTCTAACTGATTGCAAATTTTCAACAGAGGCATCTAGCGATTCAAGATAACTAAGCATAACCGCATACGAGGGATTACAAGAAATTTCCAAAGTATTACCGAGTTGGGTTAGGAGCCTAACAACCCTTTTCTCACAATCAAGGATGGCCCCATTACTGGATAGCCAATCCATACCCAAAATCAAACCATACCCCGAAAAGCCCAAAACAAAGGCACTACATTGAAATTCAACACTTAGGATAGAAATTTTCAATCCCACACAGATCATAGACAAATGAGCTGGGCCCCCAATTGGGTTTGAAACAATTAAGGGGTCCTCTACCATACTAGTTTTTAGGTGCAGAGATTCTACTAAAGCAGACGAGATAAAGGAGTGTGATGCGCCAGAATCAAACAAAGTGCGAACGGGGTGATCATAAAGATAAACTATACTTTCTACAGAAGTATTTATACCTCGCTGTTGCAATGGTGGCGCTTCTAGCACATGGACCTGTGCCCCTGGGGTGGATCCAGCGCCCTGCCCCTGTCCTCGTTTCTTTGGGCAGTCCTTAGCCCTGTGGCCTGTCTGACCGCACGAAAAGCACCCACCATTCTCCTTAGCCTTCTTCTTCCGGCAGTCCTTTACTAAGTGCCCCACTTTGCCACAGAAATTACACTTCCTCTTCTCTTTGTTGCCTTTTCCACCCTTCTTAAAGTCTGTCTTCTTAGGCTGCAAACCCTCTTTCTTCCCTTGAGAGCTTTCTGCCTTTGTCTCCTTCTTGCCCTTGTCCTCTTCATTCAGCAATGCCATTTGCACCAATCTTTCATACGTGGCTCCCATGGGTATATGGGTCATGGCCAAACTGTGTAATGGCTCATTTAACCCTTTGACGAAACGGAGAGCCTTCTTGTGCGGGGTATTGACTAGGTCAAGCCCAAACCTAGCCAGCTCATCAAACTGATTCACATACTCTCTGACTGTCTTATCCCCTTGCTTAAGAAATAAGAATTTTTCCAACTGCAAACTTCTTTCCGCATCTGAGAGAAATTTAGTCTCAAACCTTGCCCTAAAGTCCTCCCATGTCTCCACTGGTCTTTCAGCATTAGTGACTTCCCACCAGTAGGAAGCCTCGCCCTTCAATAGCCACACCGCTAGTTGTACCTTTTGTCTATCTTCTACCTCAAAGATGATGAATAGGTCCTCCGTTTCTTTTAGCCAATTCCTAGCTGCTACGAAGGACTCAGTTCCATGGAAATCCCTTCCTCCCATAGCTTTAACGTCTTTACATATCTTAGCGAATGTGTTTCCCCGTGGAGGAGGTGGAGGAAAAGGTGCTGTTGCGGCTGGGTGATTTCCTTCCGCTGGAGGAGGAGGAACGGTAGGACCTGGCTGAGTGGCCCTTGCTTCTAAGAAACGTCTAAACCAACCAGGTATGGGCACCCCTTCCGACAAGTTAAGATCTTGGGACATGCTGAAACAAAAAAGGATAGATTCAAAACGAAGGATAAGAGATAGTACCTATGGCTTTGGGGAGTGGACTTTGCCTTTTTAAAATAAAATAATATTTTTCTTTTAAAAATGCTTCTTTAAATTTTCTTTTTTGAAAATAATTTTTCAAAACTTTTAATCTTATCCGGTAAACCTCGCTCTGATACCAAGTGAAACACCCCACCTCCGTTAGGGTCACTCTCAAAGGGAATGCCCTAATTTTGGTGGAGGTTTATAAGTACAAGTCACAGATATACAAGACAGATATAAGAACACATATTTGTAAACAGCGGAAGAACAACAAACTTTATTTCATCAAGTCAAATACGTGTTACAACAACATCCTTTCCAAAAACATAACATAACACTTTCATAATCTGTCTTGAGTACATTATTTTTAAAGAAGCATAAATAAAACATAGATAAACTGCAAAAGCCCCATAGTGGATTGTCCAAAGCCATAGTTCAAAACAGGAAAGTCCAAGCAATACATTTCTCTTCTTCAAGCTGGATGTTGAGGTAGGTCAAGCTGCTGTGTTCCCTCCCTGAGGACCTGGGGGGGAAACGGAAGAAAGAAGACGAAAGAAAAATAGAGTCAGACATAAAGCCTGAGTAAGTCTAGTACTACTTTGTCTATGAATAAAGAACTGGGTATGATAAGTAAAACAGGAAGTGGGCAACACTATAAACTTGGTTAAGTTGTCTAGGGTCGAATATACTATCGTACCCCATGTTAATCTCTGAACCCATATAAACTAGTTTCCAATTTGCACCCCAGAATCAGGGTGATGTGATCCATTCTACGATGATCGGCTCCTACTCGCATAGTTACATGTGTCTTACGGCCCCCGATGTCTGTAGTTACCTATGCTGGTCCCACCATGGGGTGTATCAAGTCCCATAGTGGCAACCCGACACAACCTTAGAGTGCAAAGGTATGCTACTGGTGTCCAGTGCTTTATTTTTCTGCGCCGGAGTGCGTGCACGCCCGCACACCGTTAGAACCTACACTGCTACACCACCGCCGTCGATTTGACCTCTTACAATCAGCCCAGTAATCGTGCCCCACCCTGCCTAGTTTCAGGGTATCCTGATACACCTTCTAGGGTTACTGCTGAAAAGGGTCCCCCGTTACTAGGTTTTCTATCTCTAGCCAACATGCTAAGTTGGTTAAGTGTTTCTAACCTAACCCCACCAGTCCGTTTAGTTTAGCATGTTCCATTTTGATTAAGTTTTTAGTCCACTTAATCCTAACAATCCTGACTCAGCCTTAATTGTCTTATTAAGGCCCTGACCTCTCACATTAGACAGGTATTGTTGTGGCTGCCTGTTGCCGGTTGGTTCCGGGCAGTCTTACGCCACAACTCAGTCTAACCTCGGGTCCTTGCTGGGCTCCATGTTTAACCTCCCACATTGGATAGGTATTGTTGTGACTACTGGACAGCCGGGCGGTTCCGGGCAGGTTTACATCACAACTCAATCCAACCTCGGGTTAAACACATCGTATGTTCTACATTTACATATCTTGTCATTCTTCTTTATTTCTTATATGTAAATATTTGCGGCCCATTATTAAGTTAATGGTGTAAAGGTTACACCAATCACGGGCCCAACCCATACTTGAATTTGGGCCCTTCTATTTCATATTTTCATTAATTAATTAATTTTTAACCCAACGTTATCTTCCCCCGTTTTACACGTCCGTTTATATATATTGGGCTTAGCCTTTTAAAGCCCAATTTAGCCATGCGAAAAGGGGAGGCTTATGGCGTATACACAAAGAGGGGAAAGTGAGCGCATGAACTTGCATATGACGTTGGAAAATACATAATAGAAATTGGTGTACTTGCATAGTGGTAACATAGGTGACATGAATAAAAGCATGTGAACTTGCATAGGTTTAACTACAACATGAACCTATATTCTTATTTAGGCATATTGTCAAACATGAGCATGTCGTAAATATTTCTAGCATAAGCATAACATAATGTCAAACATAAGCATGGCATAAGTACTTTTGGCATAAACATAAACATGTCATGTTCATAAGGTCTCTACATGTTTACAAGGGGATACTTTGTTACCAACACAAAGGCATAGTTCAACTTAATCATGGTTTAAGTCTAATCACATAACGATGGTACAAACATACTTATGCATAAATATTCCTAATCATGGTGTTTGCTTTAAAACTTGCAAAAAGGGGATTTTTGAGTCCAACCTAGCCATGTTTCACATATGTCATTTAACAATATAGAACTAACATAGATTTCAATTATGTCAATTATCATTCATAGCCTAGCCATAGATTTGCAAAAGCATGACTTAATACATGGATTATGGTGTCAAAATTCCACATAGTTTCAAGTACTTGCAAAATGATTTATGCACCAAAAATATTCATCATGACGACATAATAACAAAACCCCAAACTTGCATAAATTTCACTCAACTACATACATGTAGCTTCAACATAGATTACATACTTTGCGCAATATTCCAAACATATATTTGCATAGAACTACCGCATGTAGTTCTTTATAACATAATCCATAAATATCCAAACGTATATAAATTGATAAGAACGTACAAATATGAATCACTTTCATTGCCACAATTCAAGCATACACATCAACACAGTTGTTTATTTATACCAAAGTAATACTCTACTTACAATGGTTGCGGCGAATTCTCAAATTAAGAGATATGATTCCTTAGTTGAATTGATTGGCTTTAGGTTGCTTGAATTTGCTTTAGGCTTAGAACTTTCTTCCTAATTCTCTCTCTAGTTGGCGGCTACTCTTTGTCGTTCCTCAGCAACATGGCGGCTATAATCTTATTTTGAATGAATAGATTAGGGTTTAGTCTAGGGTTGTTTATATAGAGGTTAGGAATTGATTAGGACCCTTGATGTTGCTTGGATAGATCATAGCCATTCATTAGGAAGAGAGACCAATAAAAACCCGCCACCTAGCCCTAATGACAAAGCAGACCACAGAAATTCGACCAAACACAGACCTGGCCAGCCAGGTTGACTGGGGTCGACCAGGTCGACACCCCTGTCGACAGGGCTGTCGACAGCCCTGTCGACATGGGTAGCCCAGGTCGACAGCCCAGTCGACCTGGGTGGCTAGGCGGGTGTTTTATTCGTCTGGCCCATTGGGTACATTTCAAATTATTATTTTATTCTGTTTGAATTTTAAATTTAATTCAAAACTTCCGAAGGCCATATCTTCTTCATACGGACTCCGTTTTTCGAAAACTCGGACTCTATTTCGCGTATTTTTCCGAGACGAACGCAATGGCGTATCCTGTTTCCCTTAGTTCTTTGATTTGAATTTGATTATACTTTAATTCATGAATTTCACAGTTATAGAATTTTCGGGGTGTTACATTACTGGTTAAAGCACTAGGTCTTTTATACATTTTGTAGAAATGCAATACATGTGTTTTGTTCCATAATTAGTGATTCCACACCATTTTGATTTCCTGTAGTTATAGAAAGGCAATACATGTGTTCTTGTTTTTTTTTTACTATGTGGGGGTTACATGCGTAATATTGTAGAAATGATATCTTTTATGTACTATTTATGTTAAGGATGAGAATAATTTTTTAAATAGTTTATTCAAGTTAAAACAATGATGTTATAATGACATTGAATATTAGAGGAAATTTTTTTAGCCTATAAATTGTCGTTTTCGTTTAAATTTTATCTTATCTGAAAATATAATCCAAGGGATGTTTAAATTTGTATTTTTGCATTCAAGCTGCAAGAGACCATCCAACCAACTATCAAAATTTATTGTTAGCAAGATAGAGTCACAATATATTATTCAAGAAATCACACAGTTCAGCAAATCAAACAACATGTTTTCATACAATGATAACAATAAGCAAGAAGGATGCATACCTATGAATGTAATATACTTCACACAGTTCAGCAGACCATTGGCTACAACAGTAGAGTAGAGCAGAGGGCAACTTCTTCTTCACATGTTTTTTTTGCTTGATATGGTAAATCTACAAAAGTTAAATGGTATTATTAATTAACCAAACTGGAGCAACTAGCTAGTGTATGCATACTTGAACCGAAAGCTTTAACTCAACTTTCACGGCATAATGCAAAATTTTCACCGAATAATATACGCCAATGATCACTGTATAATGCAAAACTTTCACAGCATTCTCAAGTAAAAACACAACATCCTCAAATTAAAACATAATATTCTCAAATTTGTACCATTCAATATTCACAAAATTATAACGCGCCCCTAAATAAAGTTCATACTACATACTAATTAAGTAAAGATACATGAAGAGTTATAATCCTATCACTTAAAAAGGTTTTCTTCTCCAATCTTGCTTTCGAATTCTCGGCTAAAATCCAGTAGTGTCGAACAATTACTTATTATCAGTAGTGTCAAACAATTACCGTTGAATTTAGTAAATTATTTAACAGAATATTTCTTAAAAATTGTTGTGTTCATATAATGGCAGTATTATTTTTGGTTATTGATTATTTACATTGTTAAACCGTAATTTATTCATATTCTTCCCTACATATATGCAAGAATAAATTGTGAACTATGGTTCAGAAAAAAAGAGAGTTACTTGTGAACTGTGAAGCTAATTTCTTTGCTTTGCTGCAATTTTGAAGTGCATTCTCTAAACGAGGTTAGATTCCGGTCTTTTTATTTTAACTTTTTTTTGGTTTAACATTATATTACCCTATACAATCTGTGATATTTTCATAATTAGGGGGTGTCAATGGAGACTTTCGGATACAGATAGTGCTATATCCGTATCCGAAATCATTTTCGGATATCGGATATCGATATCTGTGGATACGGACGGATATCGTATAATTATCCTATTCGCAAACGATCGATAAATCAAGAAATAAAAATGAAAATTTATAGTTTAACATAAATGTTTTTCAATTTCTTTGATCACTAAAGTGTTAAAAATAAGCATATATGATAAAATTAAATAGATTTGAGTAGTTAATATGCACTAGCGCATATAATATAAACCTTCGACTTAGTAAAGTAATAAATAAATCTGATTCATTATACTAAAATACATATAATTTTGAGCATAATGTTAAAATAATTCGGACAGATAACTTTCGTGTGACAACCCAAACTTCCCAGTAAAGGAAAGCCCAGATTGTTTTGAGAATAACACACATCGAAACACAAACAGAAAAAATTTTATTGTTGTTACAACAATTACATCAGAGTACAAGAATATTCCAGAGTATGAATGAATAATATATATTGGAAATACAATATTAGAGTTTAAATTACATTTAAATAGCAGTGGAAAAATAATACAAAATACAACCAAAAGGAATACACGGATACAGAGCTTTCCGAATATCGCTTCAGCTGTAAACCAGGACCCTGTGAATATAATATCTGCAAAACCAAAACTACTAGCTGCCCATGTGGAAAATATGGGCACCCAGAGTTTAGGTTAAAACAATAAACTCTAGGCCAGTCATGGGACAGGTGTGAGAACTCAAAAACAATTATTTTAAATTGATTTTAAAGTTAGGTAATTCAAGGGACCACGCCGTTAAGATGGAACGGGTTTACCCCCAGGAATACCAGTGCATAGATAAACAGCGCAATGCTTTTTTGAAAAAATGAAGCTATTATAAGACTCAGGTCCCATCACACAATGCAACGCAAGCCAAAGGATAGAGTTTTCCCTTATAATAGCCAAATATGCTTGATACGCGAAATTTCATCTTTTATTATTACTATAAGTGTATATTGTATAAAACAACTTCGAATATAAATGTATCAATCCTAGACGGCATAGCTACCATATACTATTTCGCCATATATAAGTTTACAATCAAGACCGTAATGTTGTATTGGAAATTGGTTTTCCATCATGAAGTCGAGGCCAGGGATCGTCCTCTCCGATTCAAGACACTCAAGCAAATGCCTCAGGATCACACCTATGGGCAATCCTTGGATGCGGTAGGGCCGGTCCACAAATATGTTAGTGGATTAATTATGCCTGAACACACATTTCCTGGTTCCTTTGGACCTCAATATGGCCACTAACAACCTATAAAACCGAGGTACCTCATAATCCATCATCCACATAAGTAAAAATGTCAAGGCTGGTAGGTCGCTGACATCACTCTAGCTAGAAAGAAACGTGTGCACTCTCTACGGTCCATATCCCGTTTTTGACTCATACCGGGGTGTGAGGCTTGCGAAGTCACGCTATACTCAAAGCTACGGCTAAACAGGATATGCTTTGATCATCAACCACAAGGCCCTACTTTTCAACAAAAGCCTTAATCATTTGTGTAATAACCCGGAAATCTGAGCCAATTTAAAAAATTTATTTTGGAAATTTTAATGAATTTTGAATATTTAAAATGAATTATTTTAAATAATAACGACGAGAAATTTATTGTGAATAGAATTAGAACGTATATATTTATATAGCTCGATGTTAGAATAAAAATATTTTATTTTAATTATAAAAGGAATTGAAAATGGCGCGGTAGTTTGAAAATTCGATTTCAAATTTATAATGAGTGTACAGGATTCAAAATAAACCAGATTTTAGCAAAACCAAAAATATTTGAATCAATTAGAGAACATCTTTCCAACAAATACGAAAAATCAAAATTTCATAACGGGAATAAATAGTTAGGTCCAGTTGAAAATTCAGAATAGTCGCTGTGGAATTCTGGCCCTCAAAAATGGAAATTTTGCAAACGACCTCGGTTTTCGACGAAACTACTTTTGTTGGATCCGGGATGTCAAGTTATTGCTAGATTCCAAAATTCATAATTTTTCGAATCAATATGTGAGCGTGGAGAGGTAAAACGTGTTTTGACAGTTTCAGTCAATTTCGATCGACCAGAAAATGGCCATTTTTCAAACTGTCTCAGAATTTGACGAAATTAGTTTTGTTTGGACCGTATTGTCAATACGAAGCTAGAAAATATTTTTCGGGGAGTCCGTACGTGGCCCAGGTAAGTTGAAATGTGCGTTCAAATTCAATATATAGATCTATATTTTGGATTTTGACGGAAACCGATCGAAACAACCAAACTGGGTTACGATACATATCCCATTGTGTTCGGAATGGGGGTAATTAGCTAAGGATGACAGGCGGTGGGTCTCATTTAGAGATCGAAATTTAAAGTTACTTTTTGGACATTTAAAATAATTAAATTTTATATAACCCCCCTTTCTCTCCTCCGTTGACCGCATTTTTTAAAAGAAAAAAAAGAAAGCAGCTCCCGATCTCGTTCGACGGTGCCCTCCTCCAGGCGCAGCGCGCCGCTACACCCCCCCCCCCCCCCCCGCCCCAACCGCTAGCGATCGGAAACCCTCCCTCCACCGCCTTCTCTTCCCTCTCCCCTTCTCTATCAAAAAAACCGCACCCCCTCTGCTTAGAAACTGCCGTCGCAACCAGGGAGGCCCCCCACCACCTGAGCAACCGCGCCGCCATCCTCCGATCATCCCTCTCCTCAATCCTCTTACCAATCCGAGACCCTATCCCTAAATGATTCGCTCCATCCACACCAAGGTCCACCGCAGCCAAGCTCCGTCGTTGGTCTGCCGCGACGTGCCGCTTCCCTCCCCTCTACCGCCACCAACGTACCCCGATCCCCTCCGCTCCCTCGCCCGTCGAACAAAACCTTGAAGTAAGTTTTTAAATACGATTTTCAGTTTTTAAATACGATTTTCAGTTTTTAAATACGATTTTCAGTTTTTAAATATGATTTTCAGTTAAGAAATATGATTTTCAGTTAAGAAAATATACGGTTATTAGATTATGAAAGGAATGATTTTTGGTTATAAAAAGCTATAATTTTTATACATATAAAGAAGAATTTTTATACGAATGGTATAAGAAGAAAAAGGTATTTTTATTATGTGAATAATCGCATAAAGTTTTGATTTTTATCGTGTATGAAGTTAAGATTTTTTAACGATATAAAAATATGATTTTTATATTATAGAAAGAATAAAAATATGATTTTTATATTATAGAAATAATAAAAATACGATTTTTATATTATATATATAGTAAAAACTTAATCTTTATATATATAGCGATGGGATAAAAATTCGATTTTTATATATAAGGTAGCGGTATAAAAATGTGATTTTAACTATATATATATACATATATATAGCGATGTTAAAAACGTGATTTTCAACACATACCGTGTGAAGCAGATCTCGTTGGAGACGCGATGAAGATTCCTACATATGAAGAGTCGCGGTTTTTGATTTAGCTAATCGGTGAGAACTCCTCACTTTTAATTTTATTTCTAGTTGAAATATATACTAGGATGTAGATGGTGCTTAGCAGCACCAGACACCCGTCGTCCACAGACCATGGATGGCTTGTTTGTTTGATTGATGTGTTGTGAAAGTTGATTGTGTGAAGTGGAATGAATAATATATTTTATAGTTAAAAATATAGTTTTTAACGTGTATATAAAATAAATATTCATTTACGAATCGAACGATTTGTTTTTGAGCACCCATTTGACTTATATTGATTGGGACGATAAATTTTACACGTTGCCCACCTGCACAAATACAAATCTGTATTTGTTGATTTGAAACCCCACACAGGTATTGGGATGATATTTGACGTACACTAATCCCGATTGTTTAGTTGTATGTCAATCGATGGGTTGATGGACTGTGTAAGCATTAATTATTTAAATTTAATGCTTATGTAGTTGTGTGGTGCACTCTGGATGATGATTTATCGTTGCTATTATATGCATGTGTTGTAGGGAATCCATATAATTAACGTTATATGGTAATTGATTGGGCCTCATTCCAATTTGGAAAAAAAGAAATATTATAAAAGAAAATTCATGTGTTGAATAGAAAGAAAATTCATGTGTTGAATAGAATAAAAATTCATGTGTTGAATAGAAAGAAAATTCACGTGTTGAATAGAATAAAAATTCATGTGTTGAATAGAATATAAATTCATGTGTTGAATAGAATATAAATTCATGTGTTGAATAGAATAAAAACTCATGTGTTGAATAGAATAAATATTCAAGTGTTGAATAAAAATATAAATTCATGTGTTGAATAAAATATAAATTCATGTGTTGAATAGAATAAAAATATATATTCATGTGTTGAAGAAAATATTCATTTGTTGAATAGAATAACGAAGTTATTGAAATATATAAAGCCATGTTGGTTAGATATGCGCCATTTCAAAGCGAACGATATTTATATCAATTATATTCGTTTTTAGATGATTATAGAAATGGAAGTGATTTCAAAATATAACGTTTTGAAAATATTATCATTTGTATATCGATGATATGGAATATTCAATTTTGATTCGAAATTGAATATGAAGTTGAAATCGTTTCGAAAACGAATTTAAAACAATTTATAAAATACGTTTTAGAAGGAAATCGATGAAATATATAATATATATATATATATATAATGGCCTGAATAGAACGCGCCGTGCTGTGGCAGTTTGCGAATTTCGACCATTGACTTCGAATGGACATTACGGGAGATCCGACCATCGCATTCTCCTAAAACCGGAACCGTTGGTTCGTATCGAGAAGTGCATTCTAACGAATATTAGAGATTTGAAATCTAACGGTTGGATTTGTAATTATGTCCAAATCAAATTTGGAAAAGGTCGCTGTAAGTGCAGTTCGATGGCCGTTAATGGAAATCGACTGTATGGGCCTTGATAAAATTATTAAAAATAGTAATAATTTGTGTAAAATCATAAGAAATGATTTGGAAAGAATTGGGATGAAAAACTCCATATTTGAAAAGATAAAATAGATTTTTATCGAAATGAACTAGTTTTGAACTAGAATTAAAATCCATTTATTTTTGAAATAAATAAATTGGATTTGAAAAGATTTTAAAAGTAACCAGAATCTCCAATAATTGAATTGGAATGGATTTGAATCAAAATCGTCTTTGGAATATTTCAATGTTGGATTTCGTGATTATATAAATGTAGTTATGGAAATTTGAAGATATATTTATATCGTTATTTCCAATACGATATTTGTGGGTCGTAGAATTTGATATTAAATATAAGCAGATATATTTTCTATTTAGAGCCTTGTATTTAATATCAAATGTGATTTGGGTTGTCGTGAATGGTATCTTTAATAATACTGTTCTTAGACCCAACGGTGTTAAGAAAATCAGAAACTAACTGAAGATTAGTTAAGTTGAATGGTTTCTTGGGTATTGATCTGATGTTGGTTCTGGCCTTCGGGGTTATTACTTAGGGAATTGTTCACTTTCTAATTTACGGTTAAAGGCTGATGGAATAGATTGTGATTTTGGGTTTATCGTGAACCGTGTGTTAAAAGACATTGGTTCTTTAACCCAGTTAAAGACATGATATGATTTCCCAAGTTAAACAATCATTAATATTGATTTTTGGGAAGATTAATACCAAGTGTAGTTTTAATGAATCTTTAATTAGATTGAAATAATCGAGAATGGGGTATCACCAGTTTCGCTCCAGGCGATAGTTAAATCTTTAATAAGATTTGAACGTGAAATGATAATTGAATTTACCGATAACACCGTGGTGTTAGATATAAAGTATGACCAGTTTTACTTCATGGGATGAATAGATTGGGGTTGGGAAATTAAAACAAGTGATTACTTCGGTAAGGTTCGCTAATCCCGACTAGTTTGGATAAACCATAATTTGATTTGAATTGATATTCAAAGGAAGATTAAAGAATAAATTCAAAAAATTTATCTTTGATAAAATTAATGGGAACCTTTCCCAAAGAATAAGAATATTTGAACAAAAGAATATTCTGAATTGGAATGAGGCGTATGTTGTGTTTATGTAACGCTTGTTTATTATATATGCGAGTTATTCAGAAAGACCGAGTTTATCCCATTCTGAATAACTAATTCGACGATGTGACGAGGATGAAGACGGTGGTCGAAGACCGGAGGTCTTTACGTCGTTTGAATAATTACTGATGATCTTGATTGGGCTGTACACCCAAGAGGAGGGAAGCAGTTGGTGATCGTCCAGACGTACTTGGAGATCGATGGATATGCGAGGTACAAGGTGCCTCCGGTTTCGTTCAGACCCGGAACGAACTTGTAAATGGATTGTGTGTCTGACATTGGATTTTATTCAGTGTGATTGATTTCTATTAAATATATATATATGTTTGGAGGTGGAGAATTTATTCTCTTGCTTAACGCCCTTCTCTGAGACGTGCGATCTCAGAGGTTATATATTGATGGATATCAATCGCATGGAGTGAATTTCCTGTGTAGCATGCCTAAGTGGAAAATGATCAAGGATTTTGTTGAAAAGCAGAGTCTTGTGGTTGATGATCAAAGCACAACCTGTGTGGCATAGCTTTGTGTAGCATTGATTCGCGAGCCTCACACCCCGGTTGTGAACCAGAAACGGGAGAGGACCTCAGGGAGGACATGCGTTTCCTTCTAGCTAAGGTGGTGTCAGTGATCTACCAGCCCTGACATTTATATTATTTTCACATGTGTGGTTGTTGGATTGCGAGGCGTCTCGGATATATCGGTGACTGGTGGAGCCGATGGAGTCATTTGGCTCATTTACTCCCCAAAAGGTGGGGAAACGCAGTGTTCAGGCATTTTAATCCACATTGGTGGACCGGTTTTGACGATCCAAGGGTCACTCGAGCTTTGATCCTGAGGCTCGGGCTAGAGAGTCTCGAATCGGTGAGGACTATCTTTTTCCTCGGTTCATAGATGGAAATCCAACTTCCAATATGTGACATTTGCGGTTTTGATTGTAGAGCCTAGTATGGCGACATAGTGGTATGGGGCATTTATGCCGTCTATGATTGATACTTATGATTGAAATTGTTTTGACACTATACACTTATAGTAATAATAAAAGATGAAATTTCACGTACCAAGCATTCTTGGCTATTATAAGGTAAAAACCATATCCTCTGGCTTGTGTTGCATTGTGTGATGGGACCTGAGTCTTATAATAGCTTCATTTTTCTTTATTTAGCATTGCGCTGTTGTTTTATGCACTGGTATCCTTGGGAGGAAACCCGTTCCATGTTATACGGCGTGGTCCCTTGATTTACCTAACTTTAATAACTGTTTTAGTTCTCACACCAGTCACATGACTGACCTAGAGTTTATTGTTTTAGCCTAAACTCTGGGTGCCCTTATTTTGACACGGGCAGCTAGTAGTTTTGCTTTTGCATATTTATATTCACAGGAACCTGGTTTACAGTTGGAATGATATTCGAAAAGCTCTATATCCGTATATTCCTTTCAGTTGTGTTTTGTATTATTTTCCACTGCTATGTAATTTATTGTAATCTCTGATATTTTCTGTGTAATATTTATTCATACTCTGTATATTCTTTTATTCTGATGGAATTGTTGTAATATACAATGAAATGTTCTTCTGTTTGTGTTCTGATTCGTCTTGTCCTCAATTCAATCCGGGCTTTCCTTACCGGGGAAGTTCGGGTCGTTTCATTTTGGTATTGGATCTTTGGTTTACAAATCTCGAGAACAAGGCATATTAGAACCAAATGAAAGAATTCATCATAAATTGAATTAGTAATATCCAATGGGAATGACTCATTAGAGGTGGGATCAGTAGTATCCTAGAACGAGTGTGAAGAGTAATATTTTGAGAATAAAATTGAGAACAATTTTTGTTTTGAAAATTTAAATTTTATTCAATGTATTTGAATATTTATTTGTATTGAATTTGGACAATCCAATATATAAAGATTTCGCATATATGTCTGATCCATGGGTACCCGAAGTTTTAATATACTGGATAGATATAGAATCACACTCTAGTCGCCCGAGGATGAAATTATTGATGACTATATAGCATCAGTAGTTTGTGTTCAAGTTTTGAAAGTGGGATTTCTATATGATTCCAATTGACTGGTGTGAGAACCAAAGCTAGATAGGGCTTATTGTTGTGACTTGGCATCAAAAACGTGATTTTTGACTATATATCAAAGTTATGAATTTGAAAAGCTAATCAACTAATTGATTGTTGGTTGTGTTGTTTGATCATTGTTTGATTAATAAAGTGTTGAACCTTTAGCCAAATTGAACCAAATAGTGAATTGTATTGAAAATTTATCGCATTTGCATGCTTGTACATGTACTTACAGTGAACAGGTCATAGCAAGGAGGCTAGAGAAGAGGAATAAAATTATTTGCCCGACAAATAGGTACATGTTTATTGTATTTCTTAGGTTTTTGATGATTTTATGAGCCGATTGGCTAGCCGCTTGGCTGTTTCTTTTTCTTTTTGGATTGGTGAGGGCTATGGGAGGCTATTTGAAATATCCCGAAGCTCCCGGTGCAGAGGAGGTTATGGCGAAATTTTTCGAAAATTTAGGGTGTTAGCCAAATTTTTGAAAATTTTGAAAAGTTCTTAGAAACTGAAAAGTTGAAGAACTTAAGCCATAAGAAAAATACTGGAAGTTGAGTTGATTTGTTAAACAACTTTCAGCTTCGCTCCTTTTTGGGGACGAAAAGTTTTAAGTGGGGGAGATTGTAATAACCCGGAAATCTGAGCTAATTTAAAAATTTTATTTTGGAAATTTTAATGAATTTTGAATATTTAAAATGAATTATTTTAAATAATAACGACAAGTAATTTATTGTGAATAGAATTAGAACGTGTATATTTATATAGCTCGACGTTAGAATATAAATATTTTATTTTAATTATAAAAGGAATTGAAAATGGCGCGGTAGTTTGAAAATTCGATTTCAAATTTCAAATGAGTGTACAGGATTCAAAATAAACTGGATTTTAGCGAAACCAAAAATATTTGAATCTATTAGAGAATATCTTTCCAACAAATCCCAAAAATCAAAATTTCATAACGGGAATAAATAGTTAGGTCCAGTTGAAAATTCAGAATAGTTGCTGTGGAATTCTGGCCCTTAAAAATGGAAATTTTGCAAACGACCTCGGTTTTCGACGAAACCACTTTTGTTGGATCCGGGATGTCAAGTTATTGCTAGATTCCAAAATTCATAATTTTTCGAATCAATATGTGAGCGTGGCGAGGTAAAACGTGTTTTCACAGTTTCAGTCAATTTCGATCGACCAGAAAATGGCCATTTTTCAAACTGTCTCAGAATTTGACGAAATTAGTTTTGTTTGGACTGTATCGTCAATACGAAGCTAGAAAATATTTTTCAAGAATTTTTAGAGTCCGTACGTGGCCCAGGTAAATTGAAATGTGCGTTCAAATTCAATATATAGATCTATATTTTGGATTTTGACGGAAACCGATCGAAACAACCAAACTGGGTTACGATACATATCCCATTGTGTTCGGAATGGGGGTAATTAGCTAGGGATGACAGGCGGTGGGTCTCGTTTAGAGATTGAAATTTAAAGTTACTTTTTGGACATTTAAAATAATTAAATTTTATATAACCCCCCCTTTCTCTCCTCCGTTGACCGCATTTAAAAAAAAAGAAAAGAAAAAAGAAAGCAGCTCCCGATCTCGTTCGACGGCGCCCTCCTCCAGGCGCAGCGCGCCGCCGAACCCCCCCCCCCCCCCCCCCAATCCGCTGGCGATCGGAAACCCTCCCTCCACTGCCTTCTCTTCCCTCTCCCCTTCTCTACCAAAAAAACCGCACACCTCTGCTTAGAAACCGCCACCGCAACCAGGGAGGGCCCCCACAACATGAGCAACCGCGCCGCCGTCCCCCGATCGTCCCTCTCCTCTCTCCTCTTACCAATCTGAGACCCTATCCCTAAATAAGCCGCTCCATCCACACCAAGGTCCACCGCAGCCAAGCTCCGTCGTTGGTCTGCCGCGACGCGCCTCTTCCCTCCCCTCTGCCGCCACCAACGTACCCCGACCCCCTCCGCTCCCTCCCTCGTCGAACAAAACCTTGAAGTAAGTTTTTAAATACGATTTTCGGTTTTTAAATACGATTTTTAGTTTTTAAATATGATTTTTAGTTAAGAAAATATGATTTTCAGTTAAGAAAATATACGGTTTTTAGATTATGAAAGGAATGATTTTTGGTTATAAAAAGTTATAATTTTTATATATATAAAGAAGGATTTTTATACGAGCGGTATAAGAAGGAAAAGGTATTTTTATTATGTGAATAATCGCATAAAGTTTTGATTTTTATCGTGTATGAAGTTAGGATTTTTTAACGGTATAAAAATATGAATTTTATATTATAGAAAGAATAAAAATATAATTTTTATATTATATAAATAATAAAAATACGATTTTTATATTATACAGATAGTAAAAACTTAATCTTTATATATATAGCGATGGGATAAAAATTCGATTTATATATATAAGGTAGCGGTATAAAAATGTGATTTTTTAACTATATATATAGCGATGTTAAAAACATGATTTTTAACACATACCGTGTGAAGCAGATCTCGTTGGAGACGCGATGAAGATTCCTGCATATGAAGAGTCGCAGTGTTTGGTTTAGCTAATCGATGAGAACTCCTCACTTTTAATTTTATTTCTAGTTGAAATATATACTATGATGTAGACGGTGCTTAGCAGCACCTGACACCCGTCGTCCACAGACCATGGATGACTTGTTTGTTTGATTGATGTGTTATGAAAGTTGATTGTGTGAAGTGGAATGAATAAAATATTTTATAGTTAAAAATATAGTTTTTCAGTGTATATAAAATAAATATTCATTTACGAATTGAACGATTTGTTTATGAGCACCCATTTGACTGATATTGATTGGGACGATAAATTTTACACGTCGCCCAACTGCACAAATAAAAATCTGTGTTTGTTGATTTGAAACCCCACACGGGTATTGGGATGATATTTGACGTACACTAATCCTGATTGTTTAGTTGTATGTCAATCGATGGGTTGACAGACTGTGTAAGCGTTAATTATTTATATTTAATGCTTATGCAGTTGTGTGTCACTCTGGATGATGGTTCATGATTTATCGTTGCTATTATTTGCATGTGTTGTAGGGAATCCATATAATTAAAGTTATATGGTAATTGATTGGGCCTCATTCCAATTTGGAAAATAAGGAATATTATAAAAGAAAATTCATGTATTGTATAGAAAGAAAATTCATGTGTTGAATAGAATAAAAATTCAAGTGTTGAATAGAAAGAAAATTCACGTGTTGAATAGAATAAAAATTCATGTGTTGAATAGAATATAAATTCATGTGTTGAATAGAATATAAATTCATGTGTTGAATAGAATAAAAATTCATGTGTGGAATAGAAAGAAAATTCATGTGTTGAATAGAATAAAGATTCATGTGTTGAATAGAATAAATATTCATGTGTTGAATAAAAATATAAATTAATGTGTTGAATAAAATATTAATTCATGTGTTGAATAGAATAAAAATATATATTCATGTGTTGAAGAAAATATTCATTTGTTGAATAGAATAACGAAGTTATTGAAATATATAAAGCCGTGTTGGTTGGATATGCGTCGTTTTGACGCGAACGATATTTATATCGATTATATTCGTTTTAAGATGATTATAGAAAAGGAAGTGATTTCAAAATATAACGTTTTGAAAATATTATCATTTGTATATCGATGATATGGAATATTCAATTTTGATTCAAAATTGAATATGAAGTTGAAATCGTTTCGAAAACGAATTTAAAACAATTTATAAAATACGTTTTAAAAGGAAATCGATGAAATGTATATATAATTGATGAGCACAGAAATGTGTTTACTTTTACACTCATATCTTATCTTTATTGTAAATAAATAAATATTACTTTGGATATTTTCGTGTGTTTTCACAGGTTGTTAAATAAATGTCTCCTTTATTCAATTAAAGACCAATTTCATAGGAAATACATTGCCTCCGTCGCTTTGAAGAATAAAGAGACTAGTGTTATATTATATATATATATATATATTTATATGTATATAACATATGCTCTAAGATTTGAAGAGCTAGGCATTTTCTTCTCAAAGAAATCAATTGAAAATCTTGCATATTTACTTTCCATTGAGGAGAAGACTTGACATATATTTACCAGAATGCAACTCGATCAAATGCCACATGTCAGCAATCAAGGAGGGAGAATCTTCATAGAATATCTCAAATCTATATCCATATCTCTTTTATTTTAAATAGAATATCTCAAGAGATATTTTCTTGGCCCAAAAGTCACATAGGATGGAGGCTACATCCCCTATAAATACCCATTGTATTGATTGTAAACAATAGTCCCTTCTTTTGTAATTCTTCTGCCATTAACAAAGTTCTTCTTTTTATTTTTCTGCAATTTTCTAATTTCTTAGCAATTAGTGTTGTCTACACGATTAGATTCGGTAGAGCATTAATTGTATTTTTCACTCATTTTCATTAGCGATTGACCGTCTGATTAGATTCAGCGGTAATCCTAATTTTTATTTTCTGTTCGTTTAATTCTGTTCTGCAATTTTATTTCCATTGTTCTATTTTATCTTTAATCGTTGAATTTATTACAGATCCAATTAGATTCGAATCTGAAGTGAATTTAATTGCATCTTTTATTTGTAGTTTCAATTTTTATTTTGTTTTGCAAAATCAACCTCAAAGCTTCGTCTAACTCGCCCAAGAGATTAGATAAATAATTTGATTTTAATTTACCTCCCTGTGTTCGGCCTGTATGCTACACACCTGTGCCCTTGCAGTATTTAATTTAAATGTCGCGCTTTTCTGATTCATAGATTAGCGACGATCAAGTTTTTGGCGCCGTTGCCGGGGAGGTAACGATTAAATTTTATTATTTATTTAATTTCCGATTCGTGTTAGTTTTTGTTTTATTTTTCTCCTTTTGTTTTTATGTATATATAGAAAAAAATAATCTTGATTATTTGATTGGGTGTTATACACTGATACCATGATCCTCTAAATAAGAGAAAAAAAATACATGCCAAATTTCACTGATTTCATTGCCTTTCCTTTCTTTTATTTCTTCTCCTTTGTACAGATCTCTTTCTTCTTTTACAAGTCTCTCTAAAAACCAAAAAAAAACACACAAAAAAATGCCATTTTTATTCTTTGATTCTCCGCCTGTTTTTCTACTCCTTCCCTTTTCAAAATTTTCCCTTTCTTACATCTGCTTTCCTTCTGTACCTAAAAAAGAATAGTTGCAAATTTTATTTGATTTATTTCCTTTCTTTGTTCTCTTTCCTGTTTTCAATACATTTGCTCTTTTTTCTTCCGGTACAAAGCTGCTAAAAAAAATATACAAGGATTCCCTATCTGTTCACATTTTCTATTCTCGGCCACTTTTCTTCTAACTTTTTCCTTTTTTTTATATATTTTCCCATTCATTGCCACCAACTTTCATCAGTTCACCCTTCCCCTTTCCACAGCAGCCGCACCCTGAATCAGCGCACCAAAAATCCGAACCCAACTAGTCGCCACCTTTCCATAACAATCTCCACGCAAATTTCAGCAAACCACCGCTGTGTTTCGACACCCCTCAACCGATCCACTGAACCCACTCGTAAGATCACTGAAATCACCATCGCTCTACATCTACTCATCACCGTCCATACTCCGTACAACAGTCTCCACCAACTTCTCTTCACAAACAGACACCATCCAAACCGTTCAAAAACACGCAACTCACAAATCTCCAAACCGTCCAACATCTACACCCACCATCATCCAAAATTCCACTCACGTTCTGCTTATCCGAACCCTTCATCACCTCAACTTCCACGCCATCATCTTCTTCTCTACCTGTCTTCTCTACCCTGTCTTCTACCGCAAATCCCAATATTCCTACTAACCAGTTCGACCACACCAATCGCTGCTATACAAACCAAATCCACATCGCAAGTACCCCTTGCAAACACCCCAATCATATTCGAACATTTCTCACCAAGCCAATACCCGAATCGTTCATCAACACAAATACACTCCACAAAACCACCGTCACTTTCTCCATCATCTTCAGTCCTGCATCTTCGGCAGACCGGAGAGCACCCAAACCGCATCGAGATTCCAAAATCCGAATCGAAACCAAGATCTGAATTTCCAACCGTGCTTGAGTTCTTCTCCTTTTTGTCTGTCGAAAATGGGAAGAAAAAAATCCCAATCGCATAGTTCAAACAACACCCATGCGTTTTTGACTTCGATCTGTTTTGGTGAATTCTTGGTTTGTTTCCTTGGAAATAAATAGAATGAAGGACGTGAATTTTTGAAGATTTGTTTCCCTGGAAATCGAAAATTGCCCTAAGCTCGATTTTGAAAACAAAAAGAATGAAAGGGTGATTTGTTTCACATTTTGTTTCGAGAAAATAATAAAGAAAAGGGGGCGAGATTCTGGGTTCAATTTTTTATTTTATTTTTGGGCGTGATTTGTTTTGACTTAAAAAAAATGGGACGAGATTTATTTGCTTGATCGTTTGGTTTGTTTGTGAGCTTTAGAGTACAACATGGTGTAGTCGTGGGTTGAGTCAGTCTGTTCAATCCTTTTTTTTGTTTCGCTTAGTTCTCGTTTTTTTCCTTTTTTTTTAGTTTAGTTTTGCTTAGCTTTTGTTTTGTCTAGTTTGTTTTTAAGTTTTTTTTTTCGGTCTAGTTAGTTGTTACTTTAGTTTTTATTCTTCCAATTTGCTTCTTTTTTTGTTTAATTAGCTTTCAAAAAAAAATCAAGGGTCAAAGAGCAAAACTCAAGCAATCAAACGGGGATTTGGAGATCAAACAATTTGCAAACACTGGGATTGGAACTACTGACACTTCTCAAATTTTCTGGACGGACCGCCATACCCCACTGTAAAATTTTCTAACTCTGCAGGTGCTGAAGTTGTTTTGAAAAAAAAATGTTTGTAAAAATCTTCTGTAGGGCAGCGGCTTGCTTGTACAATTTTCTTTGTTTCTGCAATTATTCTGTGACTGTTCTGTGACTAAAATTTCTGAATCTGTTTGTGAGGAACGAATTTCGATAATTAAAATCATCACTTTCATCGTTTTTTCAACAATAAAATCTGATTAGTTATTTCAAATTATTTAACTACAAGAGTATATTTTATGAAATTGACTTTCTCAATGGTTTGATCACGGATATATATTGGTTCAATTTATTGAACTTCTAGCAAAAGAGGTTGCATACTACCCGTATAACATTGGTCGTATCCCTTAGTATTTATACTATACGTGAACGGCCATAAGACCCTCTTCCCCCTTCAAATCGAGATTATCAACTAATAAGATATATTTGAGTACGTTATTTATTTTGAATAGAAGTTTTTTTGTGTCAACCTTAAGTCTGGAATTTTCTTTGTTTGCGTTTAACAACGATGAGTGAAAGAAGTGTCAGTCACCAAAATTCTCCTAGGGAATCTCGTATAAACCCAAACCTTCCAAATGAGATGGATCTCAACCAATTTAATCAAAACTTTAAAAATCTTAATTTGGAAATGAATAGACCCTTATCTCTTCGAGAACTATGTTATCCAACTAGAACCGTTCAACCTTCTGTCATAGTACTTCCACCAGTTGAAAGAAATTTTGAGCTTAAACATTCTTTTATTCAAGAGGTACCAAAATTTACTGGTTCTGAAAATGCTTATGAATTTTTAAGTGAATTTGAATTGTATTCATCCACAACTCAAATGCAAAAATTATCTAATGAATCAATCAAGCTAAGGCTAATTCCATTTGCACTAATTGAAAGCGCTAAAAGATGGCTAAATTCTCTTCCCAAACAGTCAATAAGAAGTTGGGATGAATTCATCAGCGTATTCCTGAAAAAGTTTTTTCCTTTTCACAAAACTCTGAAAATTCGAACTGAAATAAATCAATTTTCTCAAAATGAGGGGGAAACTTTTTCAAAATACTTTGATAGGTTCAACCAATTACTGTATAGTTGTCCTCATCATGGAATCATAAAAGATTACTTATGTCAAATTGTATATGAGGGTCTAAACTATCAGACTAGAACTCAACTAGAATCAATGTGTGGGGGAGATTTTATGTCTAAAACGGCCGATGAAGCTTCGAAATTCTTAGAGGATTATTCTGAAAAGGACATGCAATGGGAGTCCATTCGTGTTCCCATCCGTGCTTCCACTAAAAGAGTGCATGTCGTGGATACAATTCATATTCCCTTAGAGACTCAAACTCCTCAATTCAATGGACTACCACAATATTACCTTCAAGACCAAGTCAATGTCATAGCTCAAAAAGGTCTTTACTCATCCACATCTGACCCTAGTTGGAGAAATCATCCAAATTTCTCATGGTCTAATTCAAATAATGTCACAAATCCATCTCACATGATACCAAATTCATTATACCAAGCTCCATTTTCTTCTAGTCCTCAAACTTCTCATGTTCCACCTCAACCTAAGCCTTCGAGTGAACCATATAGGCATTCTAACTTTCAACCTCCTTCATCTTCTCAATTTTCTCAAGAAATTGATTGATTACAGAAACAAATAAACAGTCAAGGTGTTAAATTCGATCAAATGATGAATATGATAAAGGAATTAATGAAAACTAATGGGAAAGAGAAATTGCCTAGTCACCCGAGGTGAATCCAAAATATAATTCTCATACTGTGAATTCTTGTGAGGACGGAAATAATTCGGTTAAATCTGTCACCACACTTAGGTCTGGAAAAACGATTGACAATAATGTCGGCAACCCCGACAATACCTCCACCTCTAATGTTGGAAATCCCAGCATCTCACCTTCTATTCCTGCACCTCCTTCACTTCCTATATTGAAACCTTCTTCTTTGAAGGATCAAAATTCTGAAAGAGTTTATAAACCAGTAGCTGCATATCCTCATAGACTTAACAATAAGAAGAAGGATGCGAATTTTGAAAAAATTCTTGAAATTTTCAAACAAGTTCGTGTGAACATTCCTCTTTTAGACACCATTGAACAAATTCCTCAATATGCTAAATGTCTTAAGGAATTGTGCACACAAAAACGTGCGACTAATGTCCCAAAAACCGCCTTTCTAACTGCGAATACAAGCTCTGTTCTTTTGAATCTTACCCCAGTCAAGTACAAAGACCCTGGATGCCCTACAATAGATTGTAAAATAGGAAATACTCACATCAGTCACGCCTTACTTGATCTTGGAGCAAGTGTCAACCTTCTTCCCTACACTATTTATCATCTACTTGGACTAGGAGAATTGAAATCCACGAGTATCACCCTTCAATTGGCTGATCGATCTTTTAAAAAACCCCTAGGCATTGTTGAAGATGTTTTGATTCAAATTGAACAATTTTATTTCCCAGTTGACTTCATAGTTCTTGAAACTGAGCCTGTTTCGAATCCGAATAGTCAGATTCCATTGATATTGGGTCGTCCCTTCTTAGCAACCTCAAATGCTATCATTAATTGTAGGAGCGGCCAACTTCGACTATCGTTTGGGCACTTAACCATTGAACTGAATATTTTTCATCAACCCAAAGAGATCGAAATAGGAGAAGTTGACATAATAGAAACAGTTTTAGATGGCACATCTGAAGTATCTCCTCTAAAAACTTCATTTTCCTCAGTTGACGTGTCCACTATGTCTTTTGAGGAATTGCTCGAAGATGAGCTTAAACTTTTGAATAACGAGGATGGATATATGGAACGTCTCAAACATAATCGTAATTCCATATCATCAGAAGAAATTGTTGTTAAAAACTCAGTCTTATGGGACTATAATAATCTTTAGTTGAATGATTTAAATCATTGGCACGACAAAAAATTTATAGGAAGGATTTTGATCTTAGATTTCACTGACATGCCTTTTGTACCTCAAAAATCAGATACGAAATCATCATACATCATTTTCGATAGAGGCAAGTGTGGAGGGGAAAAAATCTCATTTTTCACATAAAACTCACCGTCATTATAAATTTCATTTTGTATATAATTGGCATTCACATATAGTGGTTAAATTGCATTTCATTTTACAAATCATTCTGCATTTGATACACCTTTGGTTACTATCTTTCAATTATAGAAAAAAATTACAGTGTGGACACTGCTTAGTTCTAGTGTGGGGGGAGTCTGCATTTCATTCATTTTTCATTTTTCTTTCTTTTCAATTTCAGCCATTTAAATAGGACCATCATGCATTTTAGACTGTAGTAACATGCCAATTTTTTTTCAAACATGACTCATTTAGATTGATACAACAAAATAAGTTAAGGATTTTTAGTCAGTTGATAGTATTTTTTTTCTCTCAACTTAGATCGAGTATGAAATATAATGAAAAGTTTAATTTTGAGGGATAATAGTGCAACCGGTACATAGGGAGATTCTTAGGTGATGGCCATGAAATCTATTCTATATTGTAGACTTTGTTCAAATAAGTGGAGGACTTAAAATACTTATAATGGCTTGTCAAATCTTTAAAACTAAGTTGTGTTAAGTTGAATTCGTGTAACTCTCTTTTTGTGCTTATAAATTCAATAATAATAATAGTAATCCAAGGGTATCCAACATTGCTTGTATATCGAGCGTTGGTGTGCAAACCCGCCAAACTCTATCCGACACGTTGTTGACAAAGTCAGCGTTGGAATATCTTGGTCTCATTTTATGAGATTGGCACCTAAGGATTACCGACACGTTGTTGACAAAGTCAAAGTCGGCCTGCACAATCCGCCAAGCTCTTTACCCACTCTCCGTTAGTCCACGAGGCAGTGCATGGGTGGTAAACCTTGGTCTTCTAAGTTAGGTGTATGTATTTAATCATAAATTTTAAAATTTTATAGAATAAAGAACAAGCGATGATGCCCAAACACTTCTTGACCTTATTGATTTGATTAGCCATACATGAGAAAAATTATAATACCACTTTACAAACTGTGCCAAGCAAACTAAGAATTTATTTCATGGCTGCACTATGTTATCGACCGAACTAACTGGACAAACTGGAATTTGACATTTGAAAAATTGATTTATATTGAAAATTTGTGACAAGTTGAGATATCTAAAATAAAATCAACTGACTAAGAATTGTTAATTTAATTTGTTGTACCACTTCAGAAACAAGTTGTGTTTTCATTTTTTGTTTTCAACTGCATAAGTCCTCTGCATTCATTTAGTTACATTAGAACCATATAATACTGCATTTGGATTTTGTGGGTAGTATCCGCTGAAAACCCTCACGAGACACCATTCGTCCTACTAGTGACACCTAGAGGTTTAACGGCTTGTTGCATACGCTCAATGCAATCGTGTTTCCTATGAAAGTGCGACCTATCTAGTTAGTTTTCATTTCTTGTTTTACTCGAGGACGAGTAAAAGATAAGTGTGGGGGTATTTGATGAGCACAGAAATGTGTTTATTTTTACGCTCATATCTTATCTTTATTGTAAATAAATAAATATTACTTTGGGTATTTTCGTGTGTTTTCACAGGTTGTTAAATAAATGTCTCCTTCATTCAATTAAAGACCAATTGCATAGGAAATGCTACTTCTTGGAATCAACAAATTTTCAATCATAAAGGAAGCTGTAGCACACTGGTAAAGCCTGGAAATTTGGATAGAGTGTTCTGAGTTCAGTCACCGTCAAAGCCCTATTTTTTGCTGAAGAAAAGAACATATACATTGCCTCCGTCGCTTTGAAGAATAAAGAGACTAGTGTTATATTATATATATATATATATATATATATTTATATGTATATAACATATGCACTAAGATTTGAAGAGCTAGGCATTTTCTTCTCAAAGAAATCAATTGAAAATCTTGCATATTTACTTTCCATTAAGGAGAAGACTTGACATATATTTACCAGAATGCAACTCAATCAAATGCCACATGTCAGCAATCAAGGAGGGAGAATCTTCATAGAATATCTCAAATCTATATCCATATCTCTTTTATTTGTAAATAGAATATCTCAAGAGATATTTTCTTGGCCCAAAAGTCACATAGGATGGAGGCTACATCCCCTATAAATACCCATTGTATTGATTGTAAACAATAGTCCCTTCTTTTGTAATTCTTCTGCCATTAACAAAGTTCTTCTTTTTATTTTTCTGCAATTTTCTAATTTCTTAGCAATTAGTGTTGTCTACACGATTAGATTCGGTAGAGCATTAATTGTATTTTTCACTCATTTTCATTAGCGATTGACCGTCTGATTAGATTCAGCGGTAATCCTAATTTTTATTTTCTGTTCGTTTAATTATGTTCTACAATTTTATTTCCATTGTTCTATTTTATCTTTAATCATTGAATTTATTACAGATCTGATTAGATTCGAATCTGAAGTGAATTTAATTGCATCTTTTATTTGTAGTTTCAATTTTTATTTTGTTTTGCAAAATCAACCTCAAAGCTTTTCTGATTTAAATTTAATTATATAGAATGTCGCGCTTTTCTGATTCATAGATTAGCGACGATCAATAATATATATATATATATATATATATTATAGAATGGCCCGAATAGAACGCGCCGAGCTGCGGCAGTTCGCGAATTTCGACCATTGACTTCGAATGGACAATACGGGTGATCCGACCATCGGATTCTCCTAAAACTGGAACCGTTGGGTTCGTATCGAGAAGATCTTTCTAACCAATATTAGAGATTTGAAATCTAACAGTTGGATTTGGAATTATGTCCAAATCAAATTTGGAAAAGGTCGCTGTAACTGCAGTTCGATGGTCGTTGATGGAAATCGACTGTATGGGCCTCGATAAAATTATTAAAAATAGTAATAATTTGTGTAAAATCATAAGAAGTGATTTGGAAACATTTGGGATGAAAAACTCCATATTTGGCAAGACAAAAATAGATTTTTATCGAAATGAACTAGTTTTGAACTAGAATTAAAATCCATTTACTTTTGAAATAAATAAAATGGATTTGAAAAGGTTTTAGAAGTAAATGTAACACCCCTTATTTTTTGTTAACGTTATAGTAACGAATTAAACAATACTTAATTTAAAATGTGAGAGTTAAGGGAAACGGGTTACGCCGTTGTGTTCGTCTCGGAATTTTGGTTGAGATAGAGTCTGAGCTTGCGCAAATTGGACTTTGTATGAAGAAGTTATGGATGTCGGAAGTTTCCAGGAAATTCAAATAAATTCAAACAACTTGAAAAAAAATTCAAATTCAAATCAGAAGTCAGAAGCGGGTTGGGCGAGAAAATTCCCGCCCAGGACCCAGGTCGACCAGGGGGTCGACCCTAGTGTCGACCTCCCCATACAGGTTGACCTGGGGGTCGACCTGCCCCCCTTCCCCGGGCAGATCTGAAAGGTGACGATTTTGTGACTCAGTGCTAAGTCACTAGGGCTGAGGTGTCACCCTATCTTGACTGGATGGTTGTGGTTAACCCTAGGATCATCCGATGGCTCAAATTGAATTGAAAATCTATATAAACAACCCAATGCTCAAACCTAAAAATCACACAAAAATAATCCTAGAACTATCATGCTGTCAATAGAAAACTTGGAGTAGCCGTCACCAATTCAATGACAAGATAAGAACCTAAATCAAATTAAAAGTTATCAAATTCAATGATATACATCAAAGGCGAACTTACCAATTTCAGAATTCAGATTTCAGAACGCAAGAATTCCTTTTAAGTTTGTAAGTTGGTTATTATGCAGATTTAAACGTTCTTTCAAATGAATCATGATGTGTTGTAATTTGGATGTAGAATGATGCTTATGTATAAGATTTGATTTTCATTTATCTTAGAGTATCGTTGTATATTAATCATGTCTATATGCTTGTGGTGATGAATATATTGTACATTAATCATGTCTATATGCTTGTGGTGATGAACATATTGTATGTTATTGGAATCTATTATGATTGGGTAATGGATTTATTTTGCCAATTAAAGGATGAAATATGTCATGTTATAAATTGGTGGTTGTGACGGCCCGCCCCGCACCAGCCTGCATTTACTCCAAAAGTGCGCTGTACACATGCCCAACTAGCACGGGACAGTCATCAGGAGAAAGGAAAGAAGAGAATGAACTAATCAAGGAACCTGTAGAATGTCTCACAGCGCATGGGATAAAATATAATAATAACATACTTGACATAAAACAGGCGAGACAGTGCATAAGCTGATAACTAATAATCAATGTCAACATCAGAGCAGCGGAAATCCAAATACAGCTTATTACAATTTTCCAAATTTACTGTCTCTAACAAAAGAAAACTAAAGTAGAAGATGCACCACCAATGCCCAAGCAGTGATCTTCAACAACACAGGGAGAATACTATATATATTACGTGGAAGCCTCCTACTCGTCTCCGGATCATTCTACCCGTGCATCCCCAGCTAACCTGTCTCTAGTCTGCTCGTGTGAGCACCCAGAGTAATAAGAAGAGACATAAAACTCTGGGTCAGACATAAAGCCTGGTGCGAGCGATAAGCATCTAAACAGAATGATAATAGGTATACTAAACCATACCTGAACCTGGACCTGTAACCAAAGAGTTAGTACCGCATACCGTACAATACTCCAAGGTGCCATAATGAATAGTGTAAAGAATACGGGGGTGGGGCGTGTATGTCATAATGATAGCAAACAAACCATCCATAGCAACCATCCTCACATCTCTCACTCAGTGCGTAAAGCATACGACATCTACCACTTTGGAACACTAGACAAAATTGAGGTAACGACGAATCCCGACTTGTAGAAACCCTGCTATGACCAAGCTAAACATATAGAGTCATGACCAAACATTTCAATGACCCACTTCATTGGTTGTAGCCCTTGGTTCTACCGATGCCATAATGGCCCTGAATCCGCCTTCGTACCTCCTACCATAGTGGTCCAAAGCTATAGACGTCGATAACCCCTTGGCACGTGTCCCGCAGCAAAGCCCAATCATGAAGCCCACTCATTGGTTCCCAGCTGGATCCTGAGTCAAAGCTCCTCATTTGGACTTCCTTTGCATCTCGGGTTTTGATCGAATTGGAGTGGGTCTTCAGAAGAGTTGTCATGCAGTAGCAGCCCTAGAATACGGTTCGGTTCGGTGGTCATCATCCTCGTCGGTTCGGTTCGGTAGTCATCTTTCCATTCGGTTCGGGTACTCCACTTCGGGTCGGGTCGGTGTCCTCCTCCGGGTCGGGTCGGGTGTCCTTCCTTCCAGCGCTCCGATCCGCTCCCTTATTTCTTCACGTATTCCGATCTGATCCCTCCTTGCCATCTGATCCGCGTGGCCTTCCCTCTTGCTAGTTCTCCCAAATGTTACTTCCGATCCGAGCCCTGCATCTCCAAGTCGATCCGATCTGGCCTCCAATTATTCTTCCGATCCGATCCCCTTGTCCACCCCAACTCCAAGTGAACGGCCTTCCTTCTCGCCAAGCCTCCTCCAGTGACAAGTTCCAACCCAGTTTGAATTCCCTTGGTCAGTTCACAAATCCGATCCGACCCCTTTCTCCGATCCGAACCGGTTCGGAACCTGCACACTTCTGCAACTTTCCAGCGAGCTTTCTACGCCATTCGACGGCATTTTCGACCAATCTAACTATTCTAATCAATCGTAAAACATACCATAGAGTCATAGCAACATGTAAGAACAACCACAAACAGCTAACAACAATTCAAATGAACCAAAATGGATCAAAAGTGGCTAAAACCTCACATTTTCCTATAATCCCTCTTAATCATGTTTTAAGCATACGATTAGCAAAACACATCGAAATTAACCCAAATCTCTAACAGAGACTTAAAACATTATTTTAGAATTTTAAGAATTTTTCCAGAATTTATTTACGTATAAATTCGCTAATCTTCACTAATTACCCTTAATCACCGTAATTAGTGCAAAAACTATGCAAATCACTCACCTTGGCCACAAAATAAAACACCAAATCTGAAGTATCCTCTGTTTGGGTCGAGTTCCTATGTGTAGCAGCAGCTCCAACCTTGCTTTGTTGCTATTTGGCCTTGTTTTGATGTAGTTTAGGCTTAACCTTCACTAAAAATGTGTTTTAGAGTGGTTTTAGAGGAAGGAAGCCATTACTAAAGTCTCAAGAAGGTTTGTGGCGGCTCAAAACTGAAATGAAAGTGATAACCTAACCCTAATCAGTCTTCCTATACCTCTAAACCCGAAATTCCCTCTGGGCCTAGCTGCTAATCACCCGGTTAAGCCCAATTAAGCTGTTTTTCACCATCTGAAACTTGTTTCAGCCATATCTCCCAAACGGTGTGTCTGTTTGGCTAATGTGACCACTCTACGGAAAGAGAAACCATCATCCGGAGCTAATGGAAGTGGTTTCAGGTCAATATCCCTTTCCAGTCAAAAGTTATGGCCAAAACAGTGCCAACTAGGGGTAAAATGGTCATTTAAAAATCGGGAAAAATCATGAACATGGGAAATGACCCCAACAGTCGTCCCCCAAAGTTACATGACCATATGACTTCGTATGTGAAAGAAATAAATATTCTACGATCTTATGATGCGTAGAATGCGGGTCGTTACACTCTCCCCCCCTTAAGAAATTTCGCCCCCGAAATTCCTTAACCCAAAATATACAAAGGATCCCGCATGCCTAACAACCACATACAACAATCAATTATGCAAAACAAGCAAACAAGCCTATCCTAGCATGCGGAAAACTAAATCGAAGTCAAAATCTTACCAGGCAAAGAGTTCTGGGTGTGCCATCCTAATGTTCTCCTATGTCTCCCAAGTACAATCATTCTCGTCCTCGCCCCACCGAACCTTGACTAGCTTCACCGCCTTCCTTCGAAGTTGCTTCATGTCGTGCTCGACAATACGGGCCGGCTTGCGGTTCCCAACCGCCTCGGGTTCTACTTCGAAGTCCTCTAACTGATCAGGTGAAATAGTCATATCTGAGTCGTGAACGAACTTCCTTAGTTGGGAAACATGAAATACGTTGTGAACTCCCGCCATCTTGTCTGGTAAGTCAATTCTATATGCCAAATTCCCGACTAGTTCAAGAACAGGGAATGGGCCAACGAATCTTGGTGCCAACTTGCCTCTCCTGCCAAATCGTACTACGCTCTTCAACGGAGAAATCTTGACAAACACCAAGTCGCCAACGGAGAATTTTAAGTCTCTTCTTCTCTTATCAGCATAACTTTTCTGCCTATCTTGGGCTGCCTTCATTCGTTGTTGAATGATCTTAATCTTATCTGAAGTTTCCCTCACCACATCTGGTCCAAGCATAAACTTCTCGCCAGTCTCTATCCAGCATGATGGTGAGTTACACGGTCTTCCGTACAAAGCTTCAAACGGAGCCATACCAATACTGGATTGGTAGCTATTATTATATGCAAACTCTACTAGATGCAAATGGTCATCCCATGATCCACCAAAATCCAATATACATGCTCTCAAGAGATCTTCCAAAATACGATTCACCCTCTCCGTCTGACCGTCGGTCTGAGGATGATATGCGGTACTGAGATGTAACTCTGACCCTAGAGCCTCTTGTAAGCTCTTCCAAAACCCACTAGTGAACAACGGGTCTCGGTCACTCACGATGCTTTTAGGTACTCCATGAAATCTCACTACCCACTTCATATACAATTCTGCTAACTTAGCTGCCGTTTTGGTCGATTTGACTGGTATAAACCTTGCGCTTTTGGTTAATCGGTCCACAATTACCCAAATGCTATCATGTCCCGATCTAGTCCTTGGTAAACCATCAATGAAATCCATCGAGACTTGCTCCCATTTCCATTCGGGAATTTCTAATGGTTGCAACAACCCACTAGGTTTCTTCTGCTCGGCTTTAACTAGCTGGCAATTCATGCACTTGGATATAAACTTCCCAACGTCTCTTTTCATCCCTTCCCAGTAGTAAGTCTGCTTCATATCTCGATACATCTTGTTACCACCGGGGTGTATAGTTAGCTTTGAGTGATGACATTCTCTAAGCACTTCATCCCTCAATCCATTGACATTGGGTACAACAAGCTTTCCATTCGTTCTAAGCCATCCATCTCGATCAAGCCCATACTTGTTCATCTCCTCATCGATACCCATCTCTAACTTGGAGATGATTTCCAATAGGTTAGGATCGTCCCTCTGACTAGAGCCGATCCGCTCAATCAAAGTGGGTCTGATCGTCAAACTTGCTAACATTTCTGGATCCAATTCGCACTTTGGTCTGAAATCAAACCCCGCGATATACTCCAGTTGCTTCCATTCAAGGAACATAGCCCCTAAGCTGGCATGTCTTCTACTCAATGCATCGGCCACCGCATTGTCCTTTCCCGGTGTGTATGCGATGTCAAAATCATAGGAAGCTAAGAACTCTAACCATCTCTACTGACGGAGATTCAGATCTTTCTGAGAGAAGAGATACTTTAACGACTTATGATCTGTAAATAGCTCAAATCTTTCTCCCAAGAGATAGTGTCTCCACATCTTTAACGCGAACACGATCGCTGCCAATTCTAAATCATGGGTAGGGTATCTTCTCTCGTGCGGTTTCAATTGCCGACTTGCGTAAGCTACAACCCTACCGCCTTGCATCAATACAGCACCCAGTCCGGTACCACAGGCATCCGTGTATACCGTCATCTCTTCATCCCACTTAGGAATGACTAACACTGGTGCGCTTGTCAACTTGTCCTTTAGACTTTTAAATGCATTCTCGCACCTTTCATCCCAGACAAAAGCTTGATTCTTTTTGGTCAACTGGGTCAATGGTGCTGCTATTTTGGAGAAACCTTGGATAAACTTACGATAATATCCAGCTAATCCCAAGAAACTTCTTACATCTGTTGCATTCTTGGGCATAGGCCAATCTTGTACCGTAGCCACCTTTGCCGGTTCCACGGCAATACCATTCTCTGATACAACATGGCCCAAGAACCTCACTTCCCTCTTCCAGAAGTGACACTTAGGAAACTTTGCTTACAATTGGTGTTTTCTCAACACCTCCATCAGTACTCTTAAATGTTCCTTGTGTTCTTCCTCTGTCCTCGAATAGACCAAAATATCATCAACGAACACAAGGACGGACTTATTCAACTGATCTCTGAATACCCTATTCATAAGATCCACAAAATATGCTGGGGCATTGGTCAGCCCGAATGGCATGACCAACCACTCATAAAATCCAAACGGCGTCCGAAATGTCGTTTTAGCTATGCTCTCAGCTTCCACTCTAAGCTGATGAAAACCTGTCGCGAGATCCAACTGAGAAAATACTCTCGCGCCACTCAACTGATCGAACAAATCATCTATCCACAGTAGAGGATACTTGTTCTTCCTCGTCACTTTATTCAACTCGCGGTAGTCTACACACAAACGAAGGGAACCATCCGCCTTGGTAGCAAACACAACTGGTGCTCCCCATTCAGAAACACTCCTTCTGATAAATCCCTTCTTTAAAAGATCGCTGACTTGCACCTCGAGCTCTCGCTGCTCCCTTGGTGCCATACGACGAAGTGGCATCACTATAGGTCTGGCGTCTTTTACCAAATCAATACGGAACTCAATCTCTCGGTGTGGTGGAAGTCCGGTCACTTCTTCGAAAATATCCGGATACTGGCCAACCACGGGCAAACCTGACAACTCACTATGCGGAATGTCGAGGGAGTTTAGAAAACTGGCCAATACCCCCTTACTGGGTAGACCACCAAACACTATCCTCCGCCCATCATCCGCTCTAGCTGTCACCAACAAGCCCTCACAGTCTACCACCACCCCGTATCTTTGGAGCCAATCTACTCCCAAAATAATGCCAAACCCAGTAAAGCCCAAAACAAAGCAATCGCAAACAAACATGCATCCATGACTCGATAAGACCACATTACGACAAATCATGCTAAGGCTAGTTGAACCACCAATCGGGTTCGTCACTACTAAAGGTCTATCGACAATCTCGGGCTCCAATCCTAACCTATCTACCAAGTCACTAGATATGAAAGAACTGGAAGCTCCGGTATCAAACAAAACTCTAACAGGAACATCATAAACAGAAAGCATACCTTGAATGACGACACTCTTTCCCTTCTCCGCCGTTGTTGGGGCATTCGACGAAGAAGGAATAGCATTAAGAGCGTAGGCTTTCACCATTTGCTTTTCCTTAGGGGGTTGTGGACACTTGTCCTTGTGATGTCCCATTTGGCCACAGTTGAAGCACTTCCTATCCGCTGGCTTGGCCCGACAATTACTAGCATAATGGCCCTTCTTACCACAGCTGAAGCACTCAACATCTTGCTTATTCTTTTTCTTCTGGCCATCCTTAGCTTGGTTCTGCTTTCTCTTATTCTGGGAACCACCCTTGCCTCCACCACTTGCTTGTGGTTTTGGCTCTTCTGCAGATGCAACCTCAGTCTTCGACTTAGGGTAGAGACTTTCTGATCTTAATGCTTTCCCCACAATCGATTCAAACGTCTCATCGATGTGGTTAATAAGTTTTTCCCCCAAGTACTGATCCAAACCAGTTATGAATTTCTCATTCTTTTTCTCGGCAGTATCAATAAGAGATAACCCATATTTCGACAAAGTGTCGAATTCAGCAATATACTCCGGGACTGCTCTGCCATTCTGCTTGAGCTCCAAGAATTTCTTAAACAGCACTGACTTCTGAGTAGCTGGAATGAACTTCTCGCTAAAGCGAGCTTTAAACCGCTCCCAAGTAATCTGATCTTCGGGAGTAGCTGCCTTTATAGCATTCCACCAATTCATTGCCCGTCCTTGCAGCTGACGGGACGCTAGCTTTCTCTTCATCGCATCCTCGATACCCAAATCCTCGAAGATACGTTCGCAACTATCCAACCAATCCAGAACATCCGTGGCCGACTCCGTTCCGTGGAACGGCTTCCCACCAAGGCTAGTATAATCCTTATTCAGCTTGGCGAAGTCGACTCTTGGCGCCTGCACTATTGGACCACCACCATTTCCACCATTGGGAGCTGCCCTCTGTACATCTCTAAGCATCTCTCTCATGAGGTCAGTAAACATCGTCCTCATGTCAGAAGCATTCCCATTATTGGCTCCCCTACCAACACCTCTAGTATATCGGCTCATCGTCAATCTGAAAAAGGAAAACGATTAACGACTCCATAGTGGTGCTAGTGCAGTACGACTTCATCCTTATACTACTAATAGTATATAAATATAGCTTTTAAAAACCAAAGTAATCACAAATACGCTCTCTCGTATACGTATATTATCTCTCCCTGATAACTTCCCTAGGTTAACTACGCAACCTAGAGCTCTGATACCAAGTGTGACGGTCCGCCCCGCACCAGCCTGCATTTACTCCAAAAGTGCGCTGTACACATGCCCAACTAGCACGGGACGGTCATCAGGAGAAAGGAAAGAAGAGAATGAACTAATCTAGGAACTTGTAGAATGTCTCACAGCGCATGGGATAAAATATAATAATAACATACTTGACATAAAACAGGCGAGACAGTGCATAAGCTGATAACTAATAATCAATGTCAACATCAGAGCAGCGGAAATCCAAATACAGCTTATTACAACTTTCCAAATTTACTATCTCTAACAAAAGAAAACTAAAGTAGAAGATGCACCACCAATGCCCAAGCAGTGATCTTCAACAACACAGGGAGAATACTATATATATTATGTGGAAGCCTCCTGCTCGTCTCCGGATCATTCTACCCGTGCATCACCAGCTAACCTGTCTCTAGTCTGCTCGTGTGAGCACCCAGAGTAATAAGAAGAGACATAAAACTCTGGGTCAGACATAAAGCCTGGTGTGAGCGATAAGCATCTAAACAGAATGATAACAGGTATACTAAACCATACCTGAACCTGGACCTGTAACCAAAGAGTTAGTACCACATACCGTACAATACTCCAAGGTGTCATAATGAATAGTGTAAAGAATACGGGGGTGGGGCGTGTATGTCATAATGATAGCAAACAAACCATCCATAGCAACCATCCTCACATCTCTCACTCAGTGCGTAAAGCATACGACATCTACCACTTTGGAACACTAGACAATATTGAGGTAACGACGAATCCCGACTTGTAGAAACCCTGCTATGACCAAGCTAAACATATAGAGTCATGACCAAACATTTCAATGACCCACTTCATTGGTTGTAGCCCTTGGTTCTACCGATGCCATAATGGCCCTGAATCCGCCTTCGTACCTCCTACCATAGTGGTCCAAAGCTATAGACGTCGATAACCCCTTGGCACGCGTCCCGCAGCAAAGCCCAATCATGAAGCCCACTCATTGGTTCCCAGCTGGATCCTGAGTCAAAGCTCCTCATTTGGACTTCCTTTGCATCTCGGGTTTTGATCGAATTGGAGTGGGTCTTCAGAAGAGTTGTCGTGCAGTAGCAGCCCTAGAATACGGTTCGGTTCGGTGGTCATCATCCTCGTCGGTTCGGTTCGGTAGTCATCTTTCCATTCGGGTCGGGTCGGGTACTCCATTTCGGGTCGGGTCGGTGTCCTCCTCCGGGTCGGGTCGGGTGTCCTTCCTTCCAGCGCTCCGATCCGCTCTCTTATTTCTTCACGTATTCCGATCCGATCCCTCCTTGCCATCTGATCCGCGTGGCCTTCCCTCTTGCTAGTTCTCCCAAATGTTACTTCCGATCCGAGCCCTGCATCTCCAAGTCGATCCGATCTGGCCTCCAATTATTCTTCCGATCCGATCCCCTTGTCAACCCCAACTCCAAGTGAACGGCCTTCCTTCTCGCCAAGCCTCCTCCAGTGACAAGTTCCAACCCAGTTTGAATTCCCTTGGTCAGTTCACAAATCCGATCCGACCCCTTTCTCCGATCCGAACCGGTTCGGAACCTGCACACTTCTGCAACTTTCCAGCGAGCTTTCTACGCCATTCGACGGCATTTTCGACCAATCTAACTATTCTAATCAATCGTAAAACATACCATAGAGTCATAGCAACATGTAAGAACAACCACAAACAGCTAACAACAATTCAAATGAACCAAAATGGATCAAAAGTGGCTAAAACCTCACATTTTCCTATAATCCCTCTTAATCATGTTTTAAGCATACGATTATCAAAACACATCAAAATTAACTCAAATCTCTAACAGAGCCTTAAAACATTATTTTAGAATTTTAAGAATTTTTCCAGAATTTATTTACGTATAAATTCGCTAATCTTCACTAATTACCCTTAATCACCGTAATTAGTGCAAAAACTATGCAAATCACTCACCTTGGCCACAAAATAAAACACCAAATCTGAAGTATCCTCTGTTTGGGTCGAATTCCTATATGTAGCAGCAGCTCCAACCTTGCTTTGTTGCTATTTGGCCTTGTTTTGATGTAGTTTAGGCTTAACCTTCACTAAAAATGTGTTTTAGAGTGGTTTTAGAGGATGGAAGCCATTACTAAGGTCTCAAGAAGGTTTGTGGCGGCTCAAAACTGAAATGAAAGTGATAACCTAACCCTAATCAGTCTTCCTATACCTCTAAACCCGAAATTCCCTCTGGGCCTAGCTGCTAATCACCCGGTTAAGCCCAATTAAGCTGTTTTTCACCATCTGAAACTTGTTTCAGCCATATCTCCCAAACGGTATGTCTGTTTGGCTAATGTGACCACTCTACGGAAAGAGAAACCATCATCCGGAGCTAATGGAAGTGGTTTCAGGTCAAAATCCCTTTCCAGTCAAAAGTTATGGCCAAAACAGTGCCAACTAGGGGTAATATGGTCATTTAAAAATCGGGAAAAATCATGAACATGGGAAATGACCCCAACAGTCGTCCCCCAAAGTTACATGACCATACGACTTCGTATGTGAAAGAAATAAATATTCTACGATCTTATGATGCGTAGAATGCGGGTCGTTACAGTGGTTATTTGCAAGTTTATGATCTAAAACACATGTTTATATGTTCGATCAACACCGATGTATATTCAGGTTAGGTTGAATCTATTTATGTTGTAAAATTTGGAATTGTAGTCTTCTTATGTTTTAACACATAAGTATCATGCTAAGTTGTGATTCGAATATGTTTATAATAACCCTCTTATGTTTAATACACACATAAGTTATCATGTTAAGTTGTGATTCGAATATGTTTATAGTAGCTCTCTTATGTTTAAAACACATAAGTCATCATGCTAAGTTGTGATTCGAATATGTTGATGATAGTTTTCTTATGTTTAACACACATAAGTATCATGCTAAGTTGCAATTTAAAAATGATTATAGTAGCTTTCTTATGTTTTGACATACATAAGTTAATACGCTAAGTTGTGGGTTGAAACTGTGATTATATGTTAAAACTCCATGCTAGACCTTTGTCAAGTTTACATGACAATTGGACCTAACTTAGTCATAAGTTCACCTTTACCCATTTAATTAAAGTTAATGATACTTCTTTGCCAAGTTACACATGACAAGTTGAAATGTATGCTATTTTATGTTTATTTCATGTCCCTTGTTTATTACCCTTTTTGTTTATGGGTTTGGGCTAATTTACTAGCCCAACATTTTATGTGATTCATGCGTACGTTCCACGGGGGTAGCGATAGGAAAATATGAAAATTCATGGCATAGATTTGTTCACAAAATGGTATATTTGATATACCACTTATGGTGAGCATAATCAAAGGATTATTATGTCATGATTAAATTTAATTTAATTTACATAAAGAAATTAGACATATATAGAAAAATGTGAATTTAGAAAAAGACGAATATGCCTAACCCGAGGTTAGACTGAGTTGTGGTGTAAATCTGCCCGGAACCGACCGGCATATCCAGTGACCACAACAAGACATGTCTAATGTGGGTGGTAAGTGCATCAAGCCCAAAAAGAACCCGAGGTTAGACTGAGTTGTGGTGTAAATCTACCCGGAACCGACCGGCATATACAGTGACCACAAAAAGACCTGTCTAATGTGAGTGGTTGGTGCTTTAATAAGTTAAAGCTAAGTCAGAATTGGTAGGGTTAAGTCAATTAGGGAAACACTTAACCGATTCAACATGTTAACTAAACAAATGGGTGGGGTTAAGTAAACTTGGACACTTAACCAAATAAACATGTTGATTAGAAAACCCTAGTAACGGGGACCCATTTCAGCAGTAACCCACATAGATGTATCATGGTACCCTGAAACTAGGCAGGGTGGGGCACGATTACTGGGCTAAGTATAAGCGGTCAAAACGTCGGCTGTTGGTGGGCCAGTGTAGGTTCCGATGGAGTACGGGCATGCACGTACTCCGTAGTGGAAAAATTAGGCACTGGGCATTAGTAGTATACACTATGCATCTTGAATCATGTCGGATTGCCACCAGAGGGACCGATACACCCCATGGTGGGACCAACACGGGTATCTACAGTCAAGCGGGGATGAATGACACAGGATATGAATGCATACAAGTCGGAGCCGATCATTAAGGGGATCGTTTATTATGAACACGTAGGGCTGGTTGAACCAATGGTTAAGTAGGTGCAGAGACTATAGTAATGGGTGCGATCACATGTTCCTCTTATCTTATATTAGGGTATTGTCCTATGTTCTGTTATTACTGTCATGACCCCTTTCCTTGTTTAAATACTAGCAATCACCGAACTTACCAGACTTATTGTCTGACCCGTTTTCTTTTGTCCTCTTTTCTTCCGTCCCCCCCCCCCCCCAGGTCCACAGGGAGGGAATACTGCAGCTTAGTCAGACTCTTTGCAAGCTTCAAGAAAGTAGATGTATTGTTTGGACTCTCTCTCAAACTTGTCTATGGCTCTTGGACATTATCCTTGGGGTTTTATTTATGATTTATGCTTCTTTATAAAACAATCAAGACAGAAATTATGTTGTAATGTTTTGGAAGTTGTTTTGAGACAATTTAATGTAATGCTTTTGTATTGAATCACGTATGCAATATATATTTGAATTTCGCTGCTTATATTTATCTGTCTTTTAAAGTTTTCTGTGTCTTGTACCTATAACCCTCCACCAAAGTTAAGGCATTCCCTTTGTGAGTGACCTTAACGGAGGTGGGGTGTTTCACTTGGTATCAGAGCAAAGCTTTACCAGATCAGATAAGTGTTTTTGAAAATTATTTTCAAAAAGGAATTTAAAGAAGCATTTTACAAGAAAGAGTGTTGTTTTAAATTTAAAATGGCATAATCCCCAAAGCCATATGCACTATCTTTCTATCCTTCGTTTTGAATCTTTTCTTTTTCATTTCAACATGTCTGGAAATTTTAACCTTCCAGAGGGTGTACCAATACCTGGCTGGTTCAGGAGGTACTTAGAGGCTAGGGCCAACGACGCAGGCCCAGCAGATATTCCTCCTCCTCCGGCTGCAGCGGTTCCTCCTCCTCCTCGTGCAAATGCTTTCTCAAAGATTTGTAGAGACTTTAGGGCCATAGGTGGAAAGGATTTAAAGGGAACTGAATCATTCGTAGAAGCAAGGAACTGGCTCAAAGAAACTGAGGATCTGTTCGTTATCTTCGAGGTGGGCGATAGGCAGAAGATACAGTTGGTTGTATGGTTGCTCAAAGACGAAGCTTCCTATTGGTGGGAAGTCACTAACGCTGAAAGACCAGTTGACACATGGATGGATTTCAGAATAAGGTTTAAGATGAAATTCCTCTCACAAGCTGAACGAAGATTATAGCTGGAAAATTTCTTATCTCTTAAGCAAGGAAGTATGACGGTCAAGGAGTACGTCATCAATTCAATCAGCTAGCCTGATTCGGACTGGACTTAGTGAATACTCCTCATAAGAAGGCTCTCCGTTTTGTCAAAGGATTGAGTGAGCCACTTCACAGCTTGGCTATGACCCATATACCTATGGGGGCTACTTACGAGAGGTTAGTGGACATGGAACTCTTACATGAGGAAGACAAGGGCAAGAAAGAGGCAAAAGCGGAAGTGCCTCAAGAAAAGAAGGGGGAGGGGTTGCAGAACAAGAAGGCTAATTCAAAGAAAGGTGGGAAGAACAACAAACCCATGAAAAGAGAAAGTGTAATTTCTGTGGCATTCCCGGACATCTGATCAAAGACTGCAAGAAGAAGAAAAGGAAGATGGGTGGATGTTTCCACTGTGGTGAGACAGGACACATGGCTAGGGCCTGGCCAAGGAAGCAAGGGCAGGGAGCTGGACCTTCTTCTGGAGGACAAGTTCACGCTCTCACGGCACCTCCGCAAGAATGAGGTAGAGATATTTCTGTCGAAATTTTAGTCTATCTTAATGATCATCCTGTTCGTACACTATTTGATTCTGGCGCATCGCACTCTTTTATATCTACTGCTTCAGTGGAATCTCTGCACCTTGATACCAGTATAGTAGTGGATCCCTTGGTTGTTTCAAATCCAATTAGGGCTCAGCTTATTTGTCAATTGTTTGTTTGGATTTAAAAATATCTATACTAAGCGTTGGGTTTAGATGTAATGCCTTTGTTTTGGGCTTCACGGGCTATGGGTTGATTCTAGGCATGGACTGGCTATCCAGTAATGGTGCCATCCTCGATTGTGAAAAGAGAGTGGTTATACTCATGACTCGCGTCGGTAACACTCTCTAAATTTCTTATAATCCCATGAACTCTGTTATGCTTAGTTATATAGAATCTTTTGATGCGTCTGTTGAGAACTTGCAGTCTGTAAGGGTAGTCCATGAATACTCGGATGTGTTTGAAGAGGTAAAGGGCTTACCTCTGAAGCGGGAGATAGACTTCCGCATATACCTCATGGACAACGCAAAACCCGTTGCTTTACCCATTAGACACATGGCTCCGAGGGAGAGGAAAGAACTCAGCAAGTAAGTTAAAGAATTGCTTAAACGGGTTTATAAGGCGGAGTATTTCTGAATGGGGTGCTCCAGTAGTGTTCGCAACTAAAGCAGACAGTTCGCTTCGCCTGTGCGTTGATTATAGGCAGCAAAACAAGTTGACCAAGAGGAATAGGCACCCACTCTCGAGAATAGACGATTTGTTCGATCATCTTGTAGGTGCATCGGTTTTCTCCCAAATAGATTTATCTACCGGGTTTCATCAGCTAAGAGTGGCGGAAGACAGCATTGATAAGACCGCGCTCAGAACACCAAATGGTTTCTTCGAGTGGCTTATCATGCCTTTCGGCTTGACAAATGCACACGCTTACTTCGTTGATTTGATGAGAAGGGTGTTCCCAGAGTTCCCAATAAGTTTGTGGTGGTCTTTGTAGACGATATTTTAATCTTCTCAAAGAATGAGGAAGAGCATGCCCAACATCTAAAAGAAGTCATGGATACTCTCCGTGCATATCAGTTGAAGGCGAAATTCTCCAAATGCCATTTCTGCACGTGGTGTCCAAAGAGGGGATAGCTGTGGACCCCGCGAAAGTGGTTGCTATGCAAGATTGGAAGGTTCCTCGAAACGCAACCGAAGTCCGAAGCTTTCTCGGGCTAGCAGGCTTTTATCGAAAATTTATCAAAGATTTTGCAAAAATCTCAGCTCCACTGACAAGATTAACAAAGAAGAACCTAGCTTTCAATTGGGATTTGGATTGCGATATTTCTTTCCAACGTTTGAAAAGGGCTCTAACAACAGCCCCAGTTCTGACATTGCCTAATGGAAGCAATATGTTTACAGTATACACCGATGCTTGCGGAATGGGACTAGGCGTTGTTCTGATGCAAGAAGGGAAGGTAGTGGCTTATGGTGGAAGGCAGTTGAAAGTACACGAGAAAAACTACCCAACCCACGACCTAGAGTTGGCAGCCATCGTTTTTGCGCTTAAGTCTTGGCGCCATTATATCCTAGGTGAGAAATTTGAACTGTATACTGACCATAAATCGTTAAAATACCTTTTCTCGCAGAAAGATCTCAATTTGAGGTAGCAAAGATGGATGGAGTTTCTTGCCTCGTTCGATTTTGAGATTTCCTACACTCCTAGTAAGGGCAATGCAGTAGCAGACGCCTTAAGTAGAAAGAAGCTGGCCTTAAGCCCTCTCTTTGTGGAAAGGCAAAGCTTGGAGTTCATAGCAAGCTTTAACTTCAGACCCTCCTCTGACTTTGTACCTGGCTTGCTAGCAACGTTAGAAGTGCGACCAAGTCTATTAGACTCAATCGGAGCCGCGCAAAGAGAAGACCCTCAACTGTCCGATGTGATGGACAAGTTAATTAGGGGTGAGACTTCCAGTCACCTCAATAGATACTCCATTGATACCAAGGGCTGGTTAAGACGAGATGGAAGACTATGTGTCCCACAAGTAAGGGATTTGGTAAAGGCGGTTCTAGAAGAGGCACACCATTCCAAGCTGACCATACACCTAGGCGGAGACAAAATGTATAAAGATATCAAAAGAGTTTTCTTTTGGAATGGCATGAAGAAAGACGTAGCTGAATTTGTTTCTAAGCATTTAATATGCCAACAAGTCAAGGCGGAGCAGAAGAAGCCTGGTGGTCTGCTCCATCCTCTAGAAGTCCCACGGTGGAAATGGGATAGCATCTCGATAGACTTTATAGATGGGTTGCCTAGGTCAAGAAGGGGCAATACCAGCATTTGGGCAATAGTGGATAGGCTCACAAAAAGCGCCCACTTTATACCCATCAAGAGTAGAAGGACTGCCTCATCTCTAGCATCCATATATCCTAAAGAGATAGTTCAACTCCATGGGATACCCACCAGCATAGTAAGTGATCGAGACCATATCTTCACAAGCAAGTTTTGGAAGAGTTTACAAGAGGCTGTAGGCACACAGTTATGCTTAAGCATGGACTATCACCCTCAAACCGATGGCCAGACAGAAAGGGTCAACAGAGTATTAGAAGACCTCTTGAGATTATGCATTATTGACTTCGGAGGTACATGGGAGGATCATCTACCTTTGGTGGAATTCGCTTACAACAATAGCTACCAAGCCACCATAGGCATGGCGCCTTTCGAAGCTTTATATGGAAGATTGTGTAGGTAACCAACTTGCTGGTGGGAGTCCACAGACAAGCTCATACTTGGACCAGACATGATTAGGGAAACTTCATAGAAAGTAGACTTGATACGAAGGAGAATGAAGGCTACCCAAGATAGACAGAAGTCCTACGCAGACAAAAGAAGAACTGACCTTGAGTTCAAAGTTGGAGAAAAGGTGTTCCTCAAAGTATCTCCTTTAAGGACAATGGACGCCTGTGTTTGATGGTTGAGTAGATGGGTGATTGGATGATAGGACATAAGTTCTTCTCGACTTGAAGATTTCGGGGACGAAATCCTAAAAGGAGGGGAGAATGTAACACCCCGTATTTTCTGTTAACGGTATAGTAACGAATTAAACAATACTTATTTAAAAATGTGAGAGTTGAGGGAAATGCATTACGCCATTTTGTTCATCTCGGAATTCTGGTTGAGATAGAGTCCGAGTTTGCGTAAATTGGACTTCGTATGAAGAAGTTATGGCTGTCGGAAGTTTCCAGGAAATTCAAATAAATTCAAACAGCTCGAAAACAAATTCAAATCAGAAGTCAGAAGCGAGCTGGGCGGAAAATTCCCGCCCAGGACCCAGGTCGACCAGGGGGTCTGTAACACCCCGAATTTTCGGTTAATGCTAAAATTCACAAATTAAAGAATAACTAATCCCAGATGTGGGAATTAGGGGAAACGGGTTACGTCATTGCGTTCGTCTCGGAAAAATACGTGAAATAGAGTCCGAGTTTGCGTAAAACGGGTACCGTATGAAAGAGATATGGACGAACGAAGTTAGGCAGAAAAACCAGAAACAGGCCAGAAATGCACTGGCGCACTTGTGAAGTGCGCCAGTACAAAAATGCATTGGCGCACTTATGAAGTGCGCCAGTACAGAAATACACTGGCGAACTTGGGATGTGCGCCCGTGCCGAGCCAAGAAACCTGCACAGTTTCTAGAGAGTTCTGTGGTTGGGTGCACCAGTTTGGGGTTTGGGCTTGGTCTTAGGGCTGGTTTCTGGAAGGTGCCGAAATCTAAGGGTCCTAATCTAATTTAGGGTTAATCTAAGGGCCTAAAACACTCACCTAATCTATAAATACACCCTAATACTACCCTAATTCATACTAAAAATAGAAATGATGGCCTCATGCCGCCAAAATCAAACTTAAGAGGAGCCTCCACTAATTTATGAAGGAAGTTGCAAGCTAATCAACCTCTAATCATCATCTTCTTCATATTTAGCAACCAATTCCACTTCATAAGTTTGCTAATCTTGGGTTTTGGTGAGTTTCTATCACTTTAACATCAATTGCTAAAGTAAGTAGATTGGGTGTAATGAGACTTATGGTCTTGAATGCGGATTAGTGAGTTTGAATCATTTGTAATGATATGCTACTCTATGTTTTCCTATGTTTATGCATATTTAATAAGTGGGTTTATGCATGTTTAATAAGTTGGTTTATGCATGTTTAATAAGTTGGTTTATGCATGTTTAACAAGTGGGTTTATGCATGTTTAATAAGTGGGTTTATGCATGTTTAACAAGTGAGTTATGCAAGTTCATATGCAAGTTATGTGTATGATGTTATGTAAGTTATGTGTAGGTTGTTATGCAAGTTCATATGCAAGTTATGTATATGCTTAAATGCAAGTTTAACATGATATGCAAGTTATGCATGCTTATGCAAGTATGAGAATGCTTATGCAAGTTATGTGTATGCTTAAATGCAAATTTAACATGATATGCAAGTTATGCATGCTTATGCAAGTATGAGAATGCTTATGCAAGTTATGTGTATGCTTAAATGCATGTTTAACATGTTATGCAAGTTATGAGAATGCTTATATGCAAGTTCAACATGTTATGCAAGTCATGTGTATGATAATATGCAAGTTTGGGTTAAATGTAGTTGGGTTAATATATGCTCATATATGCAAGTTGACATCCTCTTAACCCATGACAAAGTTATATGCTAAGATTTGGTTAAACCCATGATATTTGTGATGGATCTTCCCTTTATTATGTCATGGAAGGAGAACGATTTACGTGGGGAACGATGGGGTTAATAAATATGTTAATAAAAGTATGATTGGGTATGATTAAGCATACCATAAAAAATAAATTAACATAAGTGGGAATTTACCTATTGAGTTAGGTCTACCCCATGGGAATTTACCTATTGAGTTAGGTCTACCCATGTTATGAAAAACTTGATATTAATTAGGGATAATTAATATGGGGGTGATTAATTAGGTGTAATTAATCAACTAAGACACGAGGTTGGACCCTTTTGTAGCGGAAGTCTGCCCGGAACCGACCGGCCATCCAGCGGCTACAAATGATTGGCCCAATGTGAGAGGTCTTAGTCATAAATTAAATACGTGATTAAAGTAAAGACACGAGGTTAGACCCTTTTTGTGACAGAAGTCTGCCCGGAACCAACCGGCATATCCAGCAGTCATAAAAGATGGTCTAATGTGAGAGGTCTTTATGAGGTCATGATCTTAATTAATTAATTAAGAAACACTTAACCATATTAGCATGTAGAGGGACATGAGGGGTTAAGTGGGTGCCTTGGGTGGCATGTGGAAATCTAGTGGGTTGCCTTGGGTGGCAATAGAAAATACGATTAGAATACTTAACCAAGTGGAAACATGTAATTAAACATGATTAAAGGGTTAAGTGGGATACACTAGATAAGTGACAAGCTTAGGTGGGTTGCTTGTGGGGGCCCATTTCAACCAATATCCCAAACGTATCTTTGTGGGCTCGACTCTAGTCGGGTGACGGGACACGCATATTGGGCTTGATTATAAGAGGCCAAAACGGGTTAGCGGTGGCAACGCAGGATCAACGGGTTTCATATGCGTGTGTGGACCCGGGCTGGTTGGTAAGTCGTTGTTGCATCGTGTAGATATAAAGCCGTGCACCGTTGATATTATCAGGTGGCCACTTTGGGGAATGATACACCCCATTGTGGGACCAGCACGGGTATCTACGGTAGGGAGCCGATCGCTGGGGAGTAGTGGGTACACCTAATTAAAGATAGGGGCAGACGGCACCTATGTAGGGGTACACGAAACTACTGGGTAAAATTACTAAGTACACCTAGTGGAGATAGGGGCAGACGGCACCTATGTAGTGGGCTAGGGGTACACGAAACTACTAGGTAAATTTTCTAAGTCCTTGGGAGGGATCAACCTTTAAGAAGGAATGACTGGTGTGGTGCAGTGTAGTAATTATCCTTGGGTGGGTAAATGCGTCTTTATAGTAATCTTAGTTTATCCTAAGTCTACCAAGCTGCTTAGTGTAGCCATTCATCCCCAGACATTACCGTATGTCAAGTTTATGTCTTCTCTGGTTACTTTAATGATTGTATTGTTAAAGTTATAGGACTCGCTCAGACTTATGTCTGACCCCGTTGTTTTTATCTTTTTCCAACCCTCAGGTTCTCAGAGTGGGCCCAGTACGAGTGGGCTTTGATCAGGCTGCTTTTATTACTCTCTTGGAGCTTGGACCCTAGATGTAGAGCTCAGCTTACCCTTTTTCTTTTATGGCTATCAGTTCATGTATTGGGATTATGTATTTTTATTTAGCAAGAATGGATATTTGTACTTAACTCTTATTATGGTTTTGTGATGTAACCAGACATGTTTACTTCCGCTGTTATGAGATGATGTTTTAAATTTCAAGTACTATTTATATCTGTCTTGTTGTAATTTTTCTGTTCTATATTCACTAAAATACTCCACCGATGCTATGGCATTCCCTTAGTGAGTGATCATAGCGGGAGTGGGGTGTTACACGTGGTATCAGAGCAAAGGTTACCGGAACAGATAAAATTTTTAGAAAACTATTTTTATAAAAACATTTTTGGAAGAGATATTTTCAAAAACATGTCTTTAAAGAGAAAAGTTTTTGAAAGAAAAGCATAATCCCCAATAGCCATATCTATATCCTTCGAATTCTCCGTTTTGAATCTTTCCTTTTTCGTTTCAGCATGGCTGAGGATCTTAACTTTCCGGAGGGTGTGACGGTACCAGTATGGTATAGGAGATTGATGGAGGCTAGGGCCACCACTGCGGGTCCAGCAAATGTTCCTCCACCAACCGTAGCACCCGATCTTCCCCCTCCCCCTCCTCCTCGCACGGATACTTTTGCTAAGACTTGCAAGGAATTTAAAGCTATGGGAGGAAAACCTTTTCAAGGATCTGAAACTTTTATGGAGGCTAGAGATTGGCTTAAGGAGGTGGAAGAGTTGATAGATATCTTTGAGATGGAAGAAGGGAAGAAAGTCAAGTTAGCTGCTTGGTAAATGAAGGGAGAGGCCTCATTCTAGTGGGAGGTCACTAATGGAGAACGCCCCGTTGACTCTTGGGCGGATTTTAGGCAAAGATTTGTGGCAAAGTTTCTCTCAAGGGTGGAGGAAAACTTGTATATGGAAAGATTCTTGACTCTAAAGCAAGGAAATCTCTCAGTGAAGGAATATGTCAACAAGTTTAATCAATTGGCAAGGTTTGGCCTAGACATGGTGAATACACCGGAGAAGAAGGCTTTGAGGTTCGTCAAAGGCTTGAATGAACCGATGCATGGGTTGGCTATGACTCATATCCCTATGGGGGCCACCTTCGAGAAGCTAGTTGACATGGCACTCATGCATGAAGAAGAGAAGGGTCCCAATGCTAATAAGGCACCCGAGAAGAAGGGAGATCAAAAAGACCTCAGCAACAACAACAAAACAAAGGTGGGAAAGGCAACGGTGGCAAGGGCAAGAAGAAGAAGTGTTTTAATTGTGGGACACCTGGCCACCTAAGCAAGGATTGTCGCAAGAAGAAGAAGACTGGCTGCTTCCACTGTGGCGAAGCAGGGCATCTAGTGAAAGACTGTCCTAAGAAAGGGCAAAGGACGGGATCTACCTCAGGAGGACAGGTGCAAGCTCTTATGGCACCGGGTCAGGCTAGGGGGCAAGTACAGGCTCTCGCGGTCCCACCGATTCAGGAAAGAGGTAGAACTATTTCCGTTGAAAGTCTGGTTTTTCTATTTGATCATCCTGTCCGAACATTGTTTGATTCTGGCGCATCGCATTCGTTTATCTCATCATCATTAGTTGAGTCACTGCACTTAGACACCAGTCTGGTAGATGATCCCTTGGTTGTTTCAAACCCAATTGGGGGCTCCACTTATTTGTCCATGATATGTTTGGGTTTGAAGATTTCTATACTTAGCATTGAGTTTAGATGTGATGCTTTTGTGTTGGGCTTCACGGGCTATGGGTTGATTTTGGGCATGGACCGGTTATCCAGTAATGGTGCTGTTCTTGATTGCGAAAGGAGGGTTGTTAGGCTCATGACCCGCTTGGGTAACACTCTCGATATCTCTTGTAATCCCATGGATTCTGTTATGCTAAGTTATCTTGAATCGCTTGACGCTTCGGTCGAGAGTTTGCAATCTGTTAGAGTGGTCCGGGAATATTCAGATGTGTTTGAGGAGGTGAAGGGCTTACCTCCGAAGCGGGAGATTGACTTCCGAATATATCTGGTGGATGATGCTAAACCTGTATCTTTAACAGTGCGCCACATGGCTCCTCGTGAGAGGAGGGAACTCCATAAGCAAGTAGGGGAGTTGCTTGAGAAGGGGTTCATAAGACGGAGTATATCGGAGTGGGGTGCTCCAGTAGTATTTGCTACGAAGGCGGATGGGTCCCTCAGACTTTGTGTAGACTATAGAGAACTCAACAAGCTCACAAAGAAGAATAGACACCCATTGCCGAGGATTGATGATCTTTTCGATCAGTTGGTCGGCGCTTCAGTATTTTCTCAGTTGGACTTAGCCACGGGGTTTCATCAGTTGAGAGTGGCTGAGGATAGCATAGACAAGACTGCCTTTAGGACTCCGGATGGTTTCTATGAGTGGCTGGTGATGCCATTTGGGTTGACGAACGCCCCTGCATACTTTGTGGATTTGATGAGTAGGGTGTTCAGGGAGTTCCTTAATAAATTCGTGGTGGTCTTTGTGGATGATATCTTAGTATTTTCTAAGAGTGAAGAAGAGCATGCCCTACATCTTAGGGAGGTATTGAAGACTCTTCGAGCACATAGCCTTAAGGCTAAATTCTCTAAATGTCACTTCTGGAGGAAGGAGGTGCGGTTCTTGGGGCACGTGGTCTCCAAGGAAGGGATAGCTGTGGATCCCGCGAAGGTAGTATCAATTCAGGATTGGAAGGTTCCGAAGAATGCTACCGAAGTAAGAAGTTTCTTGGGGTTGGCGGGTTATTATAGGAAGTTTATTAAAGACTTCGCGAAGATATCAGCCCCATTAACCCGCTTAACGAAGAAGAATCTTGTTTTCACATGGGACGTAGATTGTGATGATGCGTTCCGACGGTTAAAGGGAGCTTTAACCACTGCTCCAGTTTTAGTGTTGCCAGATGGGAGCAAGCCATTTGTTGTCTATACCGATGCTTGTGGGACAGGACTAGGCGCAGTCTTAATGCAAGAGGGAAGGGTGATAGCCTATGGTGGAAGGCAGTTGAGAGTGCATGAGAAAAATTACCCTACCCATGATTTAGAGTTGGCCGCTATTGTTTTTGCGCTTAAGATTTGGCGCCATTATCTTCTTGGTGAGAGATTCGAATTGTTCACTGACCACAAATCATTGAAGTACTTGTTTTCTCAGAAGGATTTGAATTTGAGACAGCAAAGGTGGATGGAGTTCTTAGCATCCTATGATTTCGAGATAGCGTATACCCCTGGCAAGGGTAACGTGGTGGCGGACGCCTTGAGCAGAAAAAGGTTGTCCTTGAGTCCATTGTTCGTGGAACAAAGAAGCTTGGAATTTATCTCGATGTTTGATTTCAGACCTTCCATTGATTATGTACCCGGTTTGCTAGCTTCCTTGGAGGTTAGACCTACTCTTTTGGGGCGGATTGGAGAAGCACAGAGGGACGACCCACAGTTGGTTGAGTTGGTGGAGAAGCTCATAAGGGGGGAGTCGTCCAGCCATTTGAGTAGGTACACCCTAGACGATAGGGGGTGCTTGCGTAGAGACGGTAGACTTTGTGTACCGAAAGACGAGGGTTTGAGGAAGGTTATTCTTGATGATGCACACCGTTCTAGGATGACCATTCATCCCGGTGGGGACAAGATGTACCAAGACCTGAAGAGGGTTTTCTTCTGGGCCGGTATGAAGAAAGATGTGGCCGAGTATGTCGCTCGATGCTTGGTGTGCCAATAAGTGAAGGCGGAGCAAAAGAAACCTGGTGGGTTGCTTCACCCATTGGAAGTTCCGCAATGGAAGTGGGATAGCGTCTCAATGGATTTTATTGACGGGTTACCCAGATCGAGAAAGGGCAATACAGGAATTTGGGTGGTGGTAGACAGACTTACTAAGAGCGCCCATTTCATACCTGTGAAGAGCAAGAGGACTGCTCCATGGCTAGCTTCAGTATATCTTCGAGAGATAGTTCGATTGCATGGGGTACCCTCTAGCATAGTGAGTGATCGAGATCCTATCTTCACTAGCGAGTTCTGGAGAAGTTTGCAAGAAGCAGTGGGGACTCAATTGTGTCTGAGCACCGCATATCATCCTCAGACGGACGGCCAGACTGAGAATCGTGTTCTAGAAGACCTTTTGAGGCTTTGTATCTTAGATTTTGGAGGTACATGGGAAGAGCATCTTCCATTGGTAGAGTTCGCGTATAATAACAGCTTTCAGTCCAGTATTGGTATGGCTCCTTTCGAAGCTCTCTATGGAAGGCCTTGTCGATCACCTACATGTTGGTGGGAATCTACGGATAAGATCTTGCTTGGGCCTGATATGATTAGGGAGACTTCTGAGAAGATTGACTTGATTCGAAGAAGGATGAAAGCAGCACAGGATAGGCAAAAATCTTATGCGGACAAGAGAAGGACGGACCTTGAGTTTGAAGTTGGGGACATGGTCTTTGTCAAAGTGTCTCCATTGCGAAATGTGGTTCGCTTTGGATCTGTTGGGAAGTTAGCGCCAAGGTTCGTAGGGCCATTTCCCATTAAGGAAAGAATTGGACGGATGGCATATAGAGTGGAGTTGCCCGACAGACTTAGTGGTGTACATGATGTATTCCATGTGTCCTATTTGAGGAAGTGCTTACATGAGACTGCAGAGGTGGTAGAGCCGAGCTTGCTTAAAGAAGTGGAAGTAGAGCGTGATGCGACTATTCGACGAGCTCCTACCCGCATCCTTGGGTCAGAGACTAGGAAGTTGAGAAACAGAGAGGTTCAACTAGTCAAAGTGCAATGGGGAGAAGAGGAGAGCAACGCAACTTGGGAGACGGAAGCGAAGATGCGTTCATTGTACCCATTTCTTTTTGAGGGTATGTCTTTTAACTTCTCCTTTATCGTTTGTCTAGTACTCATCTTATCTTTAGTATGTACCTTTGACCTTTAGATAGGGTAAACCTATGGTTGAAACATGTGTTTGAGACATGTTATGTTTGATGGATGCATGTGGATGCAAGTGGTTGCTAGTGGTTGCTCGTGGATGCATATACACACACTCTAGGCACTAGATCGGCTCAATCACTTCATATTGCATATTGCATAAAAATTGTGTGTAGGAAGCTGTATTTATGGATGTGTAATGATTGTGTTATCATATGGATGATGCATTTTGGTGAATGATTGTGCACTCATGTAGATATTGTATGTGTCGATAGGGTTCTCTCGCATACATAATGGATGCATGGCACTATCATGGTTTGCATATGTTCATACATTAGATAGGGAACATATACACACACTTTTTGCATATGCTCATACATCATTAGAAACTGTTTTAAGGACAATGGATGCCCGTGTTTGATGGATTGAGTAGATGGTTGTTTGGATGGTAGGATATGCATTCTCCTTAGCTTAGAGATTACGGGGACGAAATCCTTTAAGGAGGGGAGAATGTAACACCCCGAATTTTCGGTTAATGCTAAAATTCACAAATTAAAGAATAACTAATCCCAGATGTGGGAATTAGGGGAAACGGGCTACATCATTGCGTTCGTCTCGGAAAAATACGCGAAATAGAGTCCGAGTTTGCGTAAAACGGGTACCGTATGAAAGAGATATGGACGAACGAAGTTAGGCAGAAAAACCAGAAACAGGCCAGAAATGCACTGGCGCACTTGTGAAGTGCGCCAGTACAAAAATGCACTGGCGCACTTATGAAGTGCGCCAGTGCAGAAATACACTGGCGCACTTGGGAAGTGCGCCCGTGCCGAGCCAAGAAACCTGCACAGTTTCTAGAGAGTTCTGTGGTTGGGTGCACCAGTTTGGGGTTTGGGCTTGGTCTTAGGGCTGGTTTCTGGAAGGTGTCGAAATCTAAGGGTCCTAATCTAATTTAGGGTTAATCTAAGGGCCTAAAACACTCACCTAATCTATAAATACACCCTAATACTACCCTAATTCATACTAAAAATAGAAATGATGGCCTCATGCCGCCAAAATCAAACTTAAGAGGAGCCTCCACTAATTTATGAAGGAAGTTGCAAGCTAATCAACCTCTAATCATCATCTTCTTCATATTTAGCAACCAATTCCACTTCATAAGTTTGCTAATCTTGGGTTTTGGTGAGTTTCTATCACTTTAACATCAATTGCTAAAGTAAGTAGATTGGGTGTAATGAGACTTATGGTCTTGAATGCGGATTAGTGAGTTTGAATCCTTTGTAATGATATGCTACTCTATGTTTTCCTATGTTTATGCATATTTAATAAGTGGGTTTATGCATGTTTAATAAGTTGGTTTATGCATGTTTAATAAGTTGGTTTATGCATGTTTAACAAGTGGGTTTATGCATGTTTAATAAGTGGGTTTATGCATGTTTAACAAGTGAGTTATGCAAGTTCATATGCAAGTTATGTGTATGATGTTATGTAAGTTATGTGTAGGTTGTTATGCAAGTTCATATGCAAGTTATGTATATGCTTAAATGCAAGTTTAACATGATATGCAAGTTATGCATGCTTATGCAAGTATGAGAATGCTTATGCAAGTTATGTGTATGCTTAAATGCAAATTTAACATGATATGCAAGTTATGCATGCTTATGCAAGTATGAGAATGCTTATGCAAGTTATGTGTATGCTTAAATGCATGTTTAACATGTTATGCAAGTTATGAGAATGCTTATATGCAAGTTCAACATGTTATGCAAGTCATGTGTATGATAATATGCAAGTTTGGGTTAAATGTAGTTGGGTTAATATATGCTCATATATGCAAGTTGACATCCTCTTAACCCATGACAAAGTTATATGCTAAGATTTGGTTAAACCCATGATATTTGTGATGGATCTTCCCTTTATTATGTCATGGAAGGAGAACGATTTACGTGGGGAACGATGGGGTTAATAAATATGTTAATAAAAGTATGATTGGGTATGATTAAGCATACCATAAAAAATAAATTAACATAAGTGGGAATTTACCTATTGAGTTAGGTCTACCCCATGGGAATTTACCTATTGAGTTAGGTCTACCCATGTTATGAAAAACTTGATATTAATTAGGGATAATTAATATGGGGGTGATTAATTAGGTGTAATTAATCAACTAAGACACGAGGTTGGACCCTTTTGTAGCGGAAGTCTGCCCGGAACCGACCGGCCATCCAGCGGCTACAAATGATTGGCCCAATGTGAGAGGTCTTAGTCATAAATTAAATACGTGATTAAAGTAAAGACACGAGGTTAGACCCTTTTTATGATAGAAGTCTGCCCGGAACCAACCGGCATATCCAGCAGTCATAAAAGATGGTCTAATGTGAGAGGTCTTTATGAGGTCATGATCTTAATTAATTAATTAAGAAACACTTAACCATATTAGCATGTAGAGGGACATGAGGGGTTAAGTGGGTGCCTTGGGTGGCATGTGGAAATCTAGTAGGTTGCCTTGGGTGGCAATAGAAAATACGATTAGAATACTTAACCAAGTGGAAACATGTAATTAAACATGATTAAAGGGTTAAGTGGGATACACTAGATAAGTGACAAGCTTAGGTGGGTTGCTTGTGGGGGCCCATTTTAACCAATATCCCAAACGTATCTTTGTGGGCTCGACTCTAGTCGGGTGACGGGACACGCATATTGGGCTTGATTATAAGAGGCCAAAACGGGTTAGCGGTGGCAACGCAGGATCAACGGGTTTCATATGCGTGTGTGGACCCGGGCTGGTTGGTAAGTCGTTGTTGCATCGTGTAGATATAAAGCCGTGCACCGTTGATATTATCAGGTGGCCACTTTGGGGAATGATACACCCCATTGTGGGACCAGCACGGGTATCTACGGTAGGGAGCCGATCGCTGGGGAGTAGTGGGTACACCTAATTAAAGATAGGGGCAGACGACACCTATGTAGGGGTACACGAAACTACTGGGTAAAATTACTAAGTACACCTAGTGGAGATAGGGGCAGACGGCACCTATGTAGTGGGCTAGGGGTACACGAAACTACTAGGTAAATTTTCTAAGTCCTTGGGAGGGATCAGCCTTTAAGAAGGAATGACTGGTGTGGTGCAGTGTAGTAATTATCCTTGGGTGGGTAAATGCGTCTTTATAGTAATCTTAGTTTATCCTAAGTCTACCAAGCAGCTTAGTGTAGCCATTCATCCCCAGACATTACCGTATGTCAAGTTTATGTCTTCTCTGGTTACTTTAATGATTGTATTGTTAAAGTTATAGGACTCGCTCAGACTTATGTCTGACCCCGTTGTTTTTATCTTTTTCCAACCCTCAGGTTCTCAGAGTGGGCCCAGTACGAGTGGGCTTTGATCAGGCTGCTTTTATTACTCTCTTGGAGCTTGGACCCTAGATGTAGAGCTCAGCTTACCCTTTTTCTTTTATGGCTATCAGTTCATGTATTGGGATTATGTATTTTTATTTAGCAAGAATGGATATTTGTACTTAACTCTTATTATGGTTTTGTGATGTAACCAGACATGTTTACTTCCGCTGTTATGAGATGATGTTTTAAATTTCAAGTACTATTTATATCTGTCTTGTTGTAATTTTTCTGTTCTATATTCACTAAAATACTCCACCGATGCTATGGCATTCCCTTAGTGAGTGATCATAGCGGGAGTGGGGTGTTACAGGGTCGACCCTAGTGTCGACCTCCCCCTACAGGTTGACCTGGGGGTCGACCTGCCCTCCCCCCCCCCCCCCCCAGGGCAGATCTGAAAGGTGACGATTTTGTGACTCAGTGTTGAGTCAATAGGGCTGAGGTGTCACCCTATCTTGACTGGATGGTTGTGGTTAACCCTAGGATCATCGGACGGCTCAAATTGAATTGAAATTCTATATAAACAAGCCAATGCTTAAACCTAAAAATCACACAAAAATAATCCTAGAACTATCATGCTATCAATAGAAAACTTGGAGTAGCTGTCACCAATTCAAAGACAAGATAAGAACCTAAATCAAATTAAAAGCTATCAAATTCAACGATCTACATCAAAGGCGAAATTACCAATTTCAGAATTTAGATTTCAGAATGCAAGAATTCCTTTTTAGTTTGTAAGTTGGTTATTATGCAGATTTAAACATTCTTTCATGACATGTTGTAATTTGGGTATAGAATAATGCTTTTGTATAAGATTTGATTCTCGTTTATCTTAAAGTATCGATGTATATTAGTCATGTCTATATGTGTGGTGACGAACATATTGTATATTAATCATGTCTATATGCTTGTGGTGATGAACATATTGTATGTTATTGGAATCTATTATGATTGGGTAATGGATTTATTTTGCCAATTAAATGATGAAACATGTCATGTTATAAATTGGTGGTTATTTGCAAGTGTATGATCTAAAACACATGTTTATATGTTAGATCAACACCCATGTATATTCATGTTAGGTTGAATCTATTTATGTTGTAAAATTTGGAATTGTTGTCTTCTTATGTTTTAACATATAAGTATCATGCTAAGCTGTGATTCGAATATGTTTATAATAACCCTCTTATGTTTAACACACACATAAGTTATCATGTTAAGTTATGATTCGAGTATGCTTATAGTAGCTCTCTTATGTTTAAAACACATAAGTCATCATGCTAAGTTGTGATTCGAATATGTTGATGATAGTTTTCTTATGTTTAACACACATACGTATCATGCTAAGTTGCAATTTAAAAATGATTATAGTAGCTTTCTTATGTTTTGACATACATAAGTTAATATGCTAAGTTGTGGGTTGAAACTGTGATTATATGTTAAAACTCCATGCTAGACCTTTGTCAAGTTTACATGACAATTGGACCCAACTTAGTCACAAGTTCACCTTTACCCATTTAATTAAAGTTAATGATACTTCTATGCCAAGTTACACATGACAAGTTGAAATGTATGCTATTTTATGTTTATTTCATGTCCCTTGTTTATTACCCTTTTTGTTTATGGGTTTGGGCTAATTTACTAGCCCACCATTTTATGTGATTCATGCGTATGTTCCACGGGGGTAGCGACGGGAAAATATGAAAATTCATGGCATATATTTGTTCATAAAATGGTATATTTGATATACCATTTATGATGAGCATAATCAAAGGATAATTATGGCATGATTAAATTAAATTAAATTTACAAAAAAAATTAGACATATATATAGAAAAACGTGAATTTTGTAAAAGACGAATATGCCTAACCCGAGGTTAGACTGAGTTGTGGTGTAAATCTACCCGGAACCGACCGGCATATCCAGTGACCACAACAAGACCTGTCTAACGTGGGTGGTTAGTGCATCAAGCTCAAAAAGAACCCGAGGTTAGACTGAGTTGTGGTGTAAATCTTCCTGGAACCGACCGGCATATCCAGTGACCACAACAAGACCTGTCTAATGTGAATGGTTGGTGCTTTAATAAGTTAAAGCTAAGTCAGAATTGGTAGGGTTAAGTCAATTAGGGAAACACTTATCCTATCCAACATGTTAACTAAACGAATGGGTGGGGTTAAGTAAACTTGGACACTTAACCAAATAAACATGTTGATTAGAAAACCCTAGTAACGGGGACCCATTTCAGTAATAACCCACATAGATGTATCATGGTACCCTGAAACTAGGAAGGGTAGGGCACGATTACTGGGCTGAGTATAAGCGGTCAAAACGTCAGCGGTTGGTGGGCCAGTGTAGGTTCCGACGGAGTATGGGCGTGCACGTACTCCGAAGTGGAAAAATCAGGCACTGGGCATCAGTAGTATACACTATGCATCTTGAATCGTGTCGGGTTGCCACCAGAGGGACTGATACACCCCATGATGGGACCAGCACAGGTATCTACAGTCAAGCGGGGCCGAATGACACAAGATATGAATGCATACGAGTAGGAGCCGATCATTAAGGGGATCGTTTGTTATGAACACGTAGGGCTGGTTGAACCAATGGTTAAGTAGGTGCAGAGACTATAGTAATGGGTGCGATCACATGTTCCTCTTATCTTATATTAGGGTATTGTCCTATGTTCTGTTATTACTGTCATGACCCCTTTCCTTGTTTAAATACTAGTAATCACCGAACTTAATAGACTTATTGCCTGGCCCGTTTTCTTTCGTCCTCTTTTCTTCCGTCCCCCTCCCATGTCCACAGGGAGGGAATACTGCAACTTAGTCAAACTCTTTGCAAGCTTCAAGAAAGTAGATGTATGATTTGGACTCTCTCTTAAACTAGGCTATGGCTATTGGAAATTATCCTTGGGGATTTATGTAGTTTTATTTATGATTTATGCTTCTTTATAAAACAATCAAGACAAAAATTATGTTGTAATGTTTTGGAAGTTGTTTTGAGACAATTTAATGTAATGCTTTTGTATTGAACCATGTGTGCAATAAATATTTGAATTTCGCTGCTTATATTTATCTGTCTTGTAAAATTTTCTGTGTCTTGTACCTATAACCCTCCACCAAAGTTAAGGCATTCCCTTTGTGAGTGACCTTAACGGAGGTGGGGTGTTTCAGTAACCAGAATTTCCAATAATTGAATTGGAATGGATTTGAATCGAAATCGTCTTTGGAATATTTCGATGTTGGATTTCGTGATTATACAGATATTGTTATGGAAATTTGAAAGATATATTTATATCATTATTTCCAATACGATATTTGTGGGTCGTAGAATTTGATATTGAATATAAGCCGATATATTTTCTATTCAGAGCCTTGTATTTAATATCAAATGTGATTTGGGTTGTCGTGAATGGTATCTTTAATAATATTGTTCTTAGACCCAACGGAGTTAAAAAATCAGTAACTAACTGAAGATTAGTTAAGTTGAATGGTTTCTTGGTTATTGATCTGATGTTGGTTTCGGCCTTCGGGGTTATTACTTAGGGAATTGTTCATTTTCTAATTTGCGGTTAAAGGCTGATGGAATAGAATGTGATTTTGGGTTTATCGTGAACCGTGTTTTAAAAGACATTGGTTTTTTAACCCAGTTAAAGACAGGATATGATTTCCCAAGTTAAACAATCATTAATATAGATTTTTGGGAAGATTAAAACCAAGTGGAGTTTTAATGAATCTTTAATTAGATTGAAATGATCGAGAATGGGGTATCACCAGTTTTGCTCCAGGCGATAGTTAAATCTTTAATTAGATTTGAACGTGAAATGGTAATTGAATTTACCGATAACACCGTGATGTTAGATATGAAGTATGACCAGTTTTACTTCATGGGATGAATAGGTTGGGGTTATGAAATTAAAACAAATGATTACTTCGGTAAGGTTCGCTAATCCCAACTAGTTTGGATAAACCATAATTTGGTTTGAATTGATATTCAAAGGAAGATTAAAGAATAAATTTAAAGAATTTATCTTTGATAAAATTAATGGTAACCTTTCCCAAAGAATAAGAATATTTGAATAAAAGAATATTCTGAATTGGAATGAGGCGTATGTTGTGTTTGTGTAACACTTGTTTATTATATACGCGAGTTATTCAGAAAGATCGGGTTTATCCCATTCTGAATAACTAATTCGACGATGTGTCCAGGATGAAGATGGTGGTAGAAGACCGAAGGTCTTCACATCGTTTGGATAATTACTGATGATCTTGATTGGGCTGTACACCCAAGAGGAGGGAATCAGTTGGTGATCGTCCAGACGTACTTGGAGATCGATGGATATGCAAGGTACAAGGTGCCTCCAGTTTCGTTCAGACCCAGAACGAACTTGTAAATGGACTGTGTGTCTAATGGATTTTATTCTATGTGATTGATTTCTATTAAATATATATCTGTTTGGCAGCAGAGAATTTATTCTCTTGCTTTACGCCCTTCTCTGAGACGTACGAGCTCAAAGGTTATATATTGATGGATATCAATCGCATGGAGTGAATTGCCTATGTGGCATGCCTAAGTGGCAAATGATCAAGGCTTTTGTTGAATAGCAGAGTCTTGTGGTTGATGATCAAAGCACGACCTGTATGGAATAGCTTTGTGTAGCGTTGATTCGCGAGCCTCACACCCCGGTTGTGAACTAGAAACAGGAGAGGAACTCAGGGAGGACATGCGTTTCCTTCTAGCTAGGGTGGTGTCAGTGACCTACCGGCCCTGACATCTATATTATTTTCACCTGTGTGGTTGTTGGATTGTGAGGCACCTCGGATATATCAGTGACTGTGTGGAGCCGATGGAGTCATTTGGCTCATTTACGCCCCAAATGGTTGGGAAACACAATGTTCAGGCATTATAATCCACATCGGTGGACTGGCCCTGACGATCCAACGGTCACTCGGGCTCTGATCCTGAGGCTCGGGCTAGAGAGTCTCGAATCAGCGAGGACTATCTTTTGCCTCGGTTCACAGATGGAAATCCAACTTCCAATACGTGACATTTGCGATTTTGATTGTAGAGCCTAGTATGGCGACATAGTGGTATGGGGCACTTTTGCCATCTATGATTGATACTTATGATTGAAATTGTTTTGACACTATACACTTATAGTAATAATAAAAGATGAAATTTCACGTACTAAGCATTCTTGGCTATTATAAGGTAAAAACCCTATCCTCCGGCTTGTGTTGCATTATGTGATGGGACCTGGGTCTTATAATAGCTTCATTTTTCTTTATTTTGCAATGTGCTGTTGTTTTATGCACTAGTATCCTTCGGAGGAAACCCGTTCCGTGTTATACGGTGTGGTCCCTTGATTTACCTAACTTTAAAATAAAGATTAATAAATGTTTTAGTTCTCACACCAGTCACATGACTGACCTGGAGTTTATTGTTTTAACCTAAACTCTGGGTGCCCTTATTTTGACACGGGCAGCTAGTAGTTTTGGTTTTGCAGATTTATATTCATAGGATCCTGGTTTACAGCTGGAATGATATTCGGAAAGCTCTGTATCTGTATATTCCTTTCAATTATGTTTTGTATTATTTTCCGCTGCTATGTAATTTATTGTAATCTCTGATATTTTCTGTGTAATATTTATTCATACTCTGTATATTCTTGTATTCTGATGGAATTGTTGTAATATACAATGAAAAGTTCTTCTGTTTGTCTTCTAATTCGTCTTGTCCTCAATTCAATCTGGGCTTTCCTTACCAGGGAACTTTGGGTCGTTTCAATTTGCATCTTGGCATGCCACATTGTCAATCCATACCATACCATTGATTCCTACCAATATATAACCTCTAAGCTCGTATGTCTCAGAGAACGGTGTTAAACACCAAACAGATATATATTTAGCAGAGATCAATGAACACAGCATAAAGGAATACAATGTCGGACACGCAATCCATTTACAAGTCCGTTCTGAGTCTGAGCGAAACCGGAGGCACCTTATTCCTCGCATTCCCATAGATCTCCAAGTACATATGGATGATCACCACTTTTCCATCGTTTTGGGTGTACGGTCCAATCAAGACAGCAATAACCATCCAAACGATGTGAAGAACTCCGGTCTTCAACCACCGTCTTCATCTTCAAGTCTCAATTGTCGTATTTATTATTCAGAATGGGTTAAACCCGGTCTTTCTGAATAATTCGCGTATTTTATAATCAAGTGCTATAAAAACATAACATACGCCTCATTCCATTTAAGAATGAAATATTCACACTCGTAGGGAAAGATTCCCATTAATTTTATCAAAGATAAATCCTTCAACTTATTCTTTAATCTTTATTTTTATTCTTTGTTTCAAAAGATTTTACTTTATCCTTTCTCCATATTAACCAAATTATGGTTTATCCAAACTAGTCGGGATTTACGTCTTACCGAAGTAATTATTTATTAATTAATCCCAATCCCAACCTACTCATCCTGATTTGTTCTGGTAAACTTAATTACCATTTTCCATTTAAATCTAATTAAATATTTAACTATCGCATGCAGTTAAACTGGTAGTTCTCCATTTCCGATCGCTTCCTTAATTCCGTAATTTTAACTAGTTAATTCCCCTTCAATCTAATTAAAAATTTATTAAAATTCTATTTAGTTTTAATTTTCTAAAATCATTATTAAATGATTATCAACTTTCGGGAATTAATCTTATCTTTAATCCGGGTTAAAATAAATGTCAATTAAAACATAACTCGCGATAAACCCAGATTCGTATGTAAAAAGTAGGGTTTTGGGTATTATATATATAAACTTTCCCGTATTTTTCTGATATCTTGATTTGGACATAACTTTTGATTTCCGCTATGAAATTTCAATTTTTAGGATTCGCTGGAAAGATATTTTTAAATAGATTCTAATATTTTTAGTTTCGCTAAAATCTGATTTATTTCGCATCCTGTACAGTCAATCAAAGTTAAAATTCAAATTTTCAAACTGCCGCGCTATTTCTAACTCCTTTTATAATTTAAATAAAATTTATTTGTTTTAACTTTGATTAAAATAAATTTGTAGTTGCTATTATATAAAATAAATTATTTTAAATATTAAAATCCATTAAAATAATTAAAATAAAAAATTTAAATTCGGTCCAAAATTCTGGGTCGTTACAATCTCCCCCACCTAAAATCTTTTCGTCCTCGAAAAGGAACAGAGCTGAAAGTCGTTTAATTAACCAACTCAACTTTCAATTCTAATCGATTTCCAATTCAATTAAATATTAAATCTGACTTAGCTAAATTTATCATTCTATTATATATTGGTTTTGTTAATTATCATTCTAATAGTTTAATTAGTTCAATTAATTATCAAGACATCACAACCAGCAATCAATTAGGTGATTTACTTTTCAAACATATATAATTTCTATATATAATCAAAAATCATGTTTTTAGTGCAAATCACAACAATAGACCTTATCTAGTTTTGGTTTTCACACCCGTCAATGGAAATATAAAGATATACCACTTTCGAAACTCGAACATAAATACTGATGATGATCGATCAATCACCAGAATTATCCTCGGGCAACCAGAGTGTGATTCTATATCTATCTAGTATATTAAACTTCGAATTTCCGTTAATTATTCGTATATTCAAAATCTTTATATACTCGCTTGTCCAAATTAAAATAATATATAAAATACGTATTTTAAGATAAGATTTTCAAAACTAAGCTTGTTTTCATCTTTATTTTAAAGAAAATAATACTCTTCACACTCGTTCTAGGATACTACTGATCCCATCTCTAACGAGTCATTCTTATTGGATATTATAAATCCAATCTCTGATGAATTCTTTCATTCGGTTCTAATGTGTCTCGTTCTCAAGCTCTGTAAACCTCACGCTGATACCAAATGTGACGACCCAAACTTCCCAGTAAAGGAAAGCCCGCATTGTTTTAAGAACAACACACAGCAAAACACAAACAGAAGAAAATTTTATTGTTGTTACAACAATTACATCAGAGTACAAGAATATACCAGAGTATGAATGAATAATATATATTGGAAATACAATATCAGAGTTTAAATTACATTTAAATAGCAACAGAAAAATAATACAAAATACAACCGAAAGGAATACACGGATACAGAGCTTTCCGAATATTACTTTAGCTGTAAACCAGGATCCTGTGAATATAATATTTGCCAAACCAAAACTACTAGCTGCCCATGTGGAAAATATGGGCACCCAGAGTTTAGGTTAAAACAATAAACTCTAGGTCAGTCATGGAACTGGTGTGAGAACTCAAAAACAATTATTTTAAATTGATTTTAAAGTTAGGTAATTAAAGGGACCACGCCGTTAAGACGGAACGGGTTTACCCCTAAGAATACCAGTGCATAGATAAACAACGCAGTGCTTTTTTGAAAAAATGAAGCTATTATAAGACCCAGGTCCCATCACACAATGCAACGCAATCCGAAGGATAGAGTTTTCCCTTATAATAGCCAAATATGCTTGATACGCGAAATTTCATATTTTATTATTATTATAAATGTATAGTGTATAAAACAACTTCAAATATAAATGTACCAATCCTAGACGGCATAGCTACCATATACTATGTCGCCATATATAAGTTTACAATCAAGACCGTAATGTCGTATTGGAAATTGGTTTTCCATCATGAAATCGAGGCTAGAGATCGTCCTCTCCGATTCGAGACACTCTAGCAAATGCCTCAGGATCACACCTATGGGCAACCCTTGGATGCGGTAGGGCCGGTCCACACAAACGTTAGTGGATTAATTATGCCCGAACACAAGTTTCTCGGTCCCTATGGACCTCAATATGGCCACTAACAACCTATAAAACCGAGGTACCTCATAATCCATCATCCATATAAGTAAAAATGTTAGGGCTGGTAGGTCACTGACATCACTCTAGCAAGAAAGAAACGCGTGCACTCCCTATGGTCCATATCCCATTTTTGGCTCATACCGGGGTGTGAGGCTCGCGAAGTCAGACTATACTCAAAGCTACGCCTAAACAGGCTATGCTTTGATCATCAACCACAAGACCCTGCTTTTCAACAAAAGCCTTGATCATTTGCATCTTGGCATGCCACATTGTCAGTCCATACCATAACATTGATTCCTACCAATATATAACCTCTAAGCTCGTACGTCTTAGAGAAGGGTGTTAAACACCAAACAGATATATATTTAGCAGAGATCAACGAACAGAGCATAAAGGAATATAATGTCGGACATGCAATCCATTTACAAGTCCGTTCTGAGTCTGAATGAAACTGGAGGCACCTTATTCCTCGCATTCCCATCGATCTCTAAGTACGTTTGGATGATCACCACTTTTCCATCGTTTTGGGTGTACGGTCCAATCAAGACAGCAATAACCATCCAAATGATGTGAAGAACTCTGATCTTCAACCACCGTCTTCATCTTCGACTCTTGATCGTCGTATTTATTATTCAGAATGGGTTTAACCCAGTCTTTCTGAATAATCCGCGTATTTTATAATCAAGTGCTATAAAAACATAACATACGCCTCATTCCAATTCAGAATAAAATATTCACATTCTTAGGGAAAGATTCCCATTAATTTTATCAAAGATAAATCCTTTAACTTATTCTTTAATCTTTCCTTTTGATCTTTGTTTCAAAAGATTTTACTTTATCCTTTCTCCATATTAACCAAATTATGGTTTATCCAAACTAGTCGGTATTTACGTCTTACCGAAGTAATTATTTATTAATTAACCCCAATCCCAACCTACTCATCCCGATTTGTTCTGGTAAACTTAATTGCCATTTTCCTTTTAAATCTAATTAAAAATTTAACTATCGCATGGAGTTAAACTAGTAGTTTTCCATTTCCGATCGCTTCCTTAATTCCGTAATTTTAACTACTTAATTCCCCATCAATCTAATTAAAAATTTATTAAAACTTTATTTAGTTTTAACTTTCTAAAATCATTATTAAATGATTATCAACTTTCGGGAATTAATCTTATCTTTAATCCGGGTTAAAATAAATGTTAATTAAAACATAATTCGCGATAAACCCAGATTCGTATGTAAAAAGTAGCGTTTTGGGTATTATATATATAAACTTTCCCGTATTTTTCTAATATCTTGATTTGGACATAACTTTTGATTCCCGCTATGAAATTTCAATTTTTCGGATTCGTTGGAAAGATATTTTTAAATAGATTCTAATATTTTTGGTTTCGCTAAAATCCGATTTATTTCGCACCCTGTACAGTCAGTCAAAGTTAAAATTCAAATTTTCAAACTGTCGCGCTATTTCTTTCTCCTTTTATAATTTAAATAAAATTTATTTGTTTCAACTTCGATTAAAATAAATTTGTAGTTGTTATTCTATAAAATAAATTATTTTAAATATTTAAAACCCATTAAAATAATTAAAATAAAAATTTTAAATTCGGCCCAAAATTTCGGGTCGTTACATTTCGGATGCAGATATTTACGTATCTGTATCCGCATCCGCTTTTTCGGATATCGGATATTTATCCACTTTTCGGATACGGATGCGGACGGATATCGAATTTTTCGGGTATCCATTGCCAGCCCTATTCATAATTATGTAACTAGATGTAAGCAGCACTACAGGAGGGTGGCTTCTTTTGGCCAATACAGGGGAATTCAAAGTAAAGCCTAGAGAGCAGCACTATAGGTGGGTGGCTTCTTTTGGCCAATACAGGGGAATTCAAAGCAAAGCCTAGAGCTCATCCCACTGCTTGAGCATCAAGTTTGACGCGTGCTTAGCACAACCAACAGTGAAATAGATCGAAATAGATTATGGCTTAAATTCAAATAGATTAGGGTTTCGAGGATTATAATGCAAACAACAAACAAAAATCTGAAAACTATAGAACAAGTTCGTGATCTGAGAATAGATCTGAAGGATTGAAGAAAATAAGAGAAGAAAAAAATTACCTTGATGAAGAATTTCAGAGAAAGAAGATGAAGTGTGCGATGAAGACGAAAATCGCCTGATCCCTAATTCAAAGTAACGCGGCCAAATAGTCGTTTATTGAAGTGGACGAAAGCAAGAAATTTTGGCTTCTGGAATAAGAAAAAAAGTTACTTCTAAAAACCCAAATTATCCACATAACTGTATGGGCTTTTTTGCTTTGGATTTTAAAAAGCTGAAAAGCAGTTTTTATAAACTCATCCAAATGGGTTCTTAATTTACTACTTTTGATTATTACGCTAAAATTAAATGTAATCACCTCTAATTAATATTAGTCCCTTTCAATCCGTTCTCAAAACTCATGGGCCATTTAACCATTCCCATCATTTCGCCTCTCTCGGCCGCTCTACTTCGCTATTCTGAATAGAGAAAAAATAAAACAATGAGGAATAAAACTTATATTTCGATCAATTTCAGCTTCATCAATTAGCGACCAAGCTACCTTCTCCTTGTCGACTTAGGTGCTTTTTTTCCTTATTGACCTAGCCACCTAGGTATTTCTGCTTTAGTGAGTAGGGTTTAGGGATTTGGTTTCAAAACTACATCAATCAGACTATTAATTCGAATTAATCCCTTGAAATTTAACACGATTTTCCTCAATCGGACTACATCATTCGAAATACGCGATATCCTCATTTCCTATATTTCTCGGTTGATTGTTTTGGTTGTTGCTATGCTCAGGTTGACGATGCAATTTGGTACTTTGTGAATGATTTTTATGATTGTAGTAGTTGGCAAAGGAGCTTCGGTTTTGGAGGGCTGTTGCTGTAATTTTGTCAATGAAGTTTTTGGGATGATGAAATAGGTGGAAGATGATTGACAGGGGAAGTTTAAGAAGGGTAGCAGCCCAATTGAGGATGAGCAGTTTAGTGGATGGGGAGTGGGGAAGTAATTTGGTGGGTGAAGCTGGTCTGTGTAGTTGCAGTTTGAAGGTAAACGAGGCTTTGTTGTCGTAGGTAGAAGCGTGCAATTGCATGCAAGAGGGGTTGAAGCAGTAAGGTAGTTTTTTCATTTCCAGTAGGTGTTCAGGAATGGAGGTGGTTGCTGATATGAGTTTGGATTATGCGGTGGAGGATGGTGGTTGAAGATGATGATGGTCGAGGGTAATAATTTGTGCTTGTTACTGTTATGAGTTCGATTTGGCTGCTTTCAGTTGTAGACTAGAGTTGAAAAACAGTGATGATGGTGGAGGTGTAATTTGGAAGTGGTGAAGTAATTTGTAATGGGTTGTGTCAGTGACGAAGGTAGCATGATAGTTGCAGTTTGATGTTGGACTTATGGCAGGTGAAGTTATCCATGGATTAGTTCCTTAATTTACAAGTAGTTTCTCTCTAATAGATAAGCATGACATCTAATAAACTGGTATCAAGTTCATCAAATAGAAGCATGAAATTGTTTATTACCAATCAAACTATTTGGATTCTAAAAGCATACTTTTGAAAAAAAGTTCCTTGTAAAATACCTGCAAATTTATTTTGATGAATATTCAAGCTGATACTCATTTAGCATATTGAAAGCTGTGACATTGTATAGAAGTTATATTGTTTTTTAAACTTGTTGGATTGTGACATTATTCTATATGGTCAATAAGCTTTATTTTGAAGAAAAAAAATGCTTTATTGCATATGATCATATCTTGTTTTACCTTTGTATTAATTTCATACACGGTTGATATGATCATATCTGGATATGTCCGATGAACCATATGTTTCCATTAAATATCTAAAAGGTATTTGATATTTACTTTTTTCTATCTGTTTATATGTTTCCAGTAGACATGTCACCATACTATATAGTGTTACATATGCAAAATTTAAGCAGGTCCAGATATGTAATTATTTCATATTCTTCGTAAATGCTATTTTTTTTCTTGTTATAGCTTAATTACTGTAAGAATTTGATTTAGTTCTTTTTATCGATGAGTTCTTTTCAGTAAAATATAAAATAACAACCACTCATTTGAATTTTGGTTGAGATATAATTGAAGGTGAGGAGACGGAGTAAAAGAAAGCGAGCCTTCGTTGAGTATCAAAATCCATGTGTTGAGGTAAAACATTTATTACCTATCCCTTGTTGATATTTGCATATGTATCTCATGCATAATTCGTCTTTGTATACACAGTATATTTAAATGAAAATAAGCACTCTGTTTTTTGACAGAGGCTGAAAATAAAAAAACACTCCTTTGTTTATTTTTCAACTAGATTTTTCAAGAAAATTTATGCTTGATCATTTCCCTGCTATGTTTCCCTTCGTACTCTGAATTGCTCAAATATGACTTCGTGTACATTAAGTGATCTCTCACTGATTCTGCCCACTTAATTCAGGTATCAATTCTGCTCACATTCATACAAATTGTTATTTCTACGTCATCTCAAATCAGTTTCCCCTAGATAGATTATTTTTACTATAACAGTGATTAAATGTTTTCTTGGGTTCTCTGAAATATACATAGAATGTAATGTCACCTAAACTTGAATTGCTTAAAGAGCAAACCAGATAGATGCTAATTCATTAATTATGACACTAAGAACTACGTATGTTCAGGTTATTTATCAAGAAATAATTATGACATCTTAATATTGCATGCACATTATGATTAGAAGCACGCTTATCTGGAGGTGCTTACATACTCGTTTAAAAAAATTACGTATGTTCGTATTTGTTTACTATCCAGTATTTGTTTCAGTATCAAAACAATGTTTACTATCCTTTTTCTTTTTACAATTCTGTACTTTCCCTGTTCATGTAACAATTTTCGTTATTAGTTGAATTTTTTTTTCCTCCCTTCACCTCATTCTATAGATGTTTCAATTTCAACTTTGTTCTATGCATCATTGTGAAACAGTTAGGTGTATTCCTTGCTGCTCTGAACCACTGTTATTACCATTATACATTGTCATTCTACACATACTATCCCTGTCTTTAATTCCACGCATTACTTTGTTAGTCGCTTATTACTGTTCTTCCATATTTAGGTCTACAAATACCTCATGTTGTTTGGAAAACTATAAAAGTGGATACAGAGCAGTAACTTTTATTTAATACATATTTTGTGCGTCAATCAGTTATTATCCTTACGTCAGTTTTCCAGTGAAGCTACAGACGTTCAATCCATTACTTATTCGGGAAAGGAGAAACCAAAGTATTGGTGAAACCACATCGGTCCTCTTTTAAATACAATGCCTGTTCCCATTTATTACATTCTGCCAACTCATGACCAGGTTTGATTTCAATTTTTTTACAATAATATGCTTTTCACAGTGTACTCTATAGCTTGGTAATTGAAATCTTAGGTTAAACTGTTTTTAGCGGCCATATGTAACTGCATTAAACTGTTTTTAACTGAGCAGATATATGAGTTCATAAGCTATTTGACCCTATGATGTCAGACTAATGTAAACAGAGTTGCTGATATCATTGGTTAAAAATATCCCTTTCACTGTTTTTCTTCTCTTCTTGTCTCCCGTACTAAGTTTTTTCTTTTTGTGTTGCTATTCAAATATCTTCTTTTTTTTGCAAGGCACTATTCAAATATCTTACTCTCTCAATTAGGTTGCAAACTTCATATCAAATGTTTGTCTTTATTTTGTGACCTGTACTTATCATTTTCATGCTTTGCCGACGAATAAATACATGTTGTTGGGTTGTAACGACCCGAATTTTCGCGATCCTGGTTATCGACATAAACTCCATGTCGACTACCCAAGCATCGGAAATACCGGATAGTTAATGAAAGAAAATAGAGGATGAGAATAGATAAGATAGAAAATTAGAATAGAAGAAGGAGAAGAACATCGCAACATCAGAGTAAACACGAATCTCGCAGCGTAACGAATAATATACAATAGATACATAACTTTGAAATAAAATCAGTATATGTATACAGTAACATTATCAGAGTATAACACTTCCAACACAGCGGGAATAAACAATAGCTACATAATCCTGAAGCCTCCTGAACCAAGCTCTCCAAGTCTCTGTAACATCCCGACTACGTGACTGCCCATACAAAATTGAGCACCCAAGAACTTAGGGAAAACAAAACAAAATAAACTATGGGTCAGTCATGTGAGTGGTGTGAGTAAACTCCAATCATTTGTTTAACTTTTCAAAATCCTTTTGAAACAAAGGATAATCGTAAGACCGATCCACACATAACCACGGATGGTTTTTACCTTATGATAACTTAAACTATTTTTCTAAAACGATACTTGTATGATATTATAATAATGTCTAGATCAAGTAATTAGAAATCTAGCAGAACGCTTTCATCTCACGTTCTGCATATATATATATACAATCAAAACCACGGGCTCTTATTGGGTAATTGAATTCCAACTATAACAATGTATGGAACCACCGTCCGATCAGTGTACTCTATAAGCGATACACTGGAGTTCAACAAGAACATCTTGTAACTCGGCCACACATGACCGGCTATTCATTTCGCTTGAATGTTCCGAATATATTATCACCTTATGGTTGGTATACCAACATAACCATTCCCGGGAGATACAAAATCGAAAGAAGTAACAAATATGAATATTCTCTAGATGGTGACAATATACCCTACTTGGGTGCGACCCACTTAGCCATGCTGCCTACCCGATTTCTGTCATTTCCCAGTTGATGAGACTTGAGGTCATAACGTATCTTTAACAGATCACTCCTTCATTTACTTTGAATGCCACATCGTCATACCCGTCAAATCACAAACTGATTTCCCTAAAAATACCACGGGTATAAGCTAAGAGAAACGAATTCCTCCGCCACCAACGTAAATACGTTTGAAACGATCAACTTACGCGATCTGCCAGACATGCTCTGTCAGACATTCGTCCATTCAAGTTGTCCTGGGACTGGACAACCTGAAGGCACTATTGTGTAAACAGGACAGCCTTTGCATAACTCCATCTTCAATTATCTTCATCATATTTGATCGCACCGCTAACGCCCATACATAGTGGTTTTCAGATAATATATCTGATCCCGGTCTCTCCGTATTGGCAACGGAAATGGTCAAAATCTTTGATAGTCGGTGATTTAACTATCAAAGGAAAATATGTGTGCAAACAACGATATTATTTCCAGATGGAAATTCTATCGATCAATCATCAATCAACATTTATTCGTTTCCCTATTTCTCGTTTCCATATATTCATCAGATCCTTATTTTCTAATTTTAGAAAATATACGTTATTAACTTTGGAAAACGTTTCCATTTCTGATTCACGCATCATTATCTTTTCCCATATATCAGTCTCTAACTGTAAACTATTAAGAGAACAACCCCCTACGTATTAACCCCGAAGGCCGAAACCAACATCAGATCGATACCCAGAAAGCCATTCAACTCAACTAATTTCCAGTCAGTTCTAATTTCAGTAATTCCATTTAAAATCCTAATTCAAACCCCAAATTCCTTTATAATATTTTATTTGCAAAATATTTACTTTAAATCAATATCATGTTACTTACGTGTGCGAAGCACGGGTCTAAACCTTCCTAATGTAAAATTCTCTTCTTATAAAACTCTATTCGTTTTCCAAATATTTCCTTTTCAATATCCTATTTATTTCATATAAATATTCCCTTTTTCAATATCCTATATATGAACTATTTATTTCATATAAATGTTTTCCTTTTCAATATCATATTTATTTCATAAATATTTCCTTTTATATAATTCTATTTATTCCATAAATAAAAATTTCCTTTATAATTCCATTTATTTTCTAAATAAATATTTCCTTTTATATTTGTTTTACAAATATTTCCTTTTCTATTCAATATCCACATTGAAATTCCTTTTTATAAGATCATTTGATTTTATATAAATATATTTTATTTTCAACATACACATTGAAAAATCCCATTTTAATTCCAGTATTATATACGGTATTTAAAATACCAAATAACAATGATTGATACCATTCAAACACACAAAATCAGCAACATATTTTATATCACATCATATATTACAATATATGAAAAAAATACAATAAATGTTGAGGAATCCAGTTTCCCTGCATCCACAGATGTTAAACAATATATTAACATTGATTTCATTTCGATATGTAATATTCTGATAAATAGAATCAACAATTGATTATGATTTATATATATATATATATATATATATATATATATATACACATATCATTATCTATAATTTCAACCGACACATCGGCAATTCAACCAACCAATCAACATACAGCAAATAATGATCATTTATCATTACTAGATTATATTTATAAAAATATAAATTGATCAGACTTAGTGAGATTTACTCACATTGGACGATCATCGTTAAATAACGATTTGTGTCAGTTGATTCAGACGGACAATTTATTGCACTATAAATTGTATTGAGCTCCAATTCACTCCCAGTCAGTTCCGTGTTGTATCCCTCGTCCATACGATCCCAACGAATCTGAATTTGCGAAATTCTGATTTCGTATGATCAAGTTATGACTTATACAAATTATATGTTTATTTAAATTAAATTACAACTAAAATTTTAAACCTTAATTGGGCTCACCATTCACCTAAAGCCCAAACCCATTTTCAATAACATAGACCTGCTCTTGATATCTTCTTCCCCAATACCTATCTCCTGGTACCCGCTGACACCAACGCATCTTCAATGTTGACCGCACCTCCCTCACTCAACGATTTTGAAATCCGACAACACCATTCATCTCTCCATCGAATCCACTTCCTCCTCATCTCCTCCGAATACAACTCGCACCCCTATAGTCTCTGCGTCATTTTCAGTAGCCACGCACCAACTAGGAAGACATCGACACTTTTATTTTCAGAAAATCCTTAAACAACATCTACCAATCGGTTTTGCATCATAAACCTAAAAGAAACCTCAATTTGGTGAATCAAAGCTTTGTGTTTGCGCATCCGTTAACCCTAAGTGCTACTGGATATTTTCAAACCCAAGAAATCACGTCAAGCTCCAAAAAGAAACTACTGCATTGAAAAGCTTACACCAAGGATCCTAAGTATACACTCATTTTGATTTATAGGAATTTATCCGATTTGTTTTCAATTTATGAACTCGCGGTTTCTGGAAAAAAATGAAGAAGAGTAGCGGCGTAAGCATTTGACCAGAGGAAAAACGAATTTAGGGTTAGCATAGTTGAGGAGTATATATAGGAAATTTTTAAATATTTTTATATTGATTATTTTATTTTATTTTAAGTAATCGCTATGTTTGTTTGTTGAATAAAAATTCCTATGATCACATACGATACCCAAAAATCACGAGAATGGACATATACCTTCAGTTCGACATTACGGACCCAACGAAACTGGTTTCGTCAAATTTCGACTCCGTTTGCTCACACAGCGTATTTTTAACCGTCAAAATACTGACTGTTTTTCAGATTAAAATCCCGTACGGCCACATATTGACTCTAAAAAATTATGGAAATTGAAATCTAACAATAATTTAATATTCCAGATCCAACAAAATTAGTTTCGTTTATTAATTTTTGGATAGGAGTATATAAATCTTGAACAATTGTATTGAATAGAATGTAAAACTTGTAATGACTTTTGTTAAATTAAAACAGAGAGTACATGGGTTACTTATTTATAATTGCAGAGCAACAGTACATGTAAAGAAAGAAAAAAAATGATTTGCGTCTGGGCTTTAGCAGGCCCATTGGTGTGGCAGCCCATATATGAAGCATCAGGTAAAAGGAAAGGTATTCTCTTCATAATAACAGCCGACACTATATTTTCAATACCCCCTCTCAAATCTAGGGTTAGGGATCTACAACGACGATTTGCTCTGTAGAAGATAGGGTCGGTAATTTCGAGTTTGATCTATCGATAACTGGTCCTCTTCTTGCTGTACGATGCAAGGTCGAGTAGCTCTGCTTCCTATTGTCATCCGATGGCTTTATGGTTTGTAAGCTGTTCAAAATGGAGCTTTTCCCTTCTGATCTGGAGCTTCGTTGTTCAGACTTGGAGCTTGACTCTCTGATCAGTGACGGATTTGATTGATTTGAAGTGCTAGCTGGATCTTCGTGACCGATTGATTTCTGGACCTTCAGTTCATCGCGCAATCGAGTATAGTTCTTCGCCGACAGTGCCTTGGTGAGGATATCGGCCTTCTGATGGTAAGACGGTATGAAGTTAACCTCTAGTTTCCCATCTCTTACGTATTCCCTTACAAAATAGATGTCTATTTCGATATGTTTGGTTCTGGCATGCTGAATAGGGTTAGATGACATGTAAATTGAGCTTTGATTGTCGCACCATATAGTTGCTTTGGCCTTGTTTGGGATTTTTAGCTCTTTAAGTATAGATTGTAGCCAAACAATTTCTGCAGTGGCACTTGCGATGCTTCTGTATTCAGCTTCAGCGCTAGATTTTGACACTGTAGATTGCTTTTTTGAACTCCATGAAATAGGATTTTCTCCAATGAAGATGCAGTACCCAGTGATTGATTTTCTGTCATCTGGGTCTGTAGCCCAGTCTGAGTCTGTGTACCCAGTAATGTCTAGTTGTTTTCCCCCTCTGAATGTAAGCCCATAGTTTATGGTTCCTTTTAGATATCGTAATATCCTCTTCACTGCTTTCCAGTGTTCTTCTTTTGGTTCCTGTAAAAATTGAGAGACCTTGTTAACGCTAAATGCGATGTCTGGGTGTGTTATGGTTGCATATTGAAGTGCCCCCACAACACTCCTGTACTGTTTAACGTTATTCATGGCTTCTCCCCTGTGTTTAGAGTAGTGCTGGTTTGCGATCATTGGGGTTGGTTGAGCTTTAGCCTCCATCATATTTGTTTTAATCAGTAATTCTGTTATATACTTTTTCTGGCACAATGTCATCTCTGTTTTTGACCTTCTAAGCACTTTTATGCCCAAAAAGTATGTGACTTCACCAAGGTCTTTAATGGAAAATTCCTTGTTTAAATATTGAATTAGTTCCTTTGCTTCAGCCATGTCATTTCTGTTACAATAAGGTCGTCAACATAAATCAGAACATAAATAGTGGTGGTATTGCAAATTTTAAAGAATAAAGAGTTGTCTGATTTGGCATATTGATAACCCAAATTGGCTAGTGCAGACTTTAGTCTTTCAAACCAAACTCTTGGGGACTGCTTTAAACCATATATAGCCTTTTTGAGCTTGCATACGTGTCCTGGTTCCTTGATGTATCCCTGTGGTTGCATCATATAGATTTCCTCCTGTAAAACTCCATTTAAAAAAGCATTATTTACATCAAGATGAAGTATATTCCACTGGTTATTTAGAGCAATAGTAAAAATTAATCTAATTGTTGCTGGTTTGATCACTGGTGAGAACGATTCATTGTAATCAAACCCATATTCTTGAGTGTAACCTTTAGCAACAAGTCTTGCTTTATGTCTGTTAACGGTGCCGTCGGGATTCTTTTTGACTCTATATGTCCATTTACAACCAATCAGGTTTTTATCTTCTGGCTTTTTGACTAATTCCCATGTTTTGTTGTTGATGAGTGCATTGTACTCATCATCCATTGCAGCTTTCCACTGTTTGGATTTGACTGCTTGCTCGAAAGTGCATGGCTCATCATCACTGGCTGTTGTGAAGTATATTTTTGGCTTGAATATTCCACTTTTGGACCTGGTTATCATTGGATGGCCAGCTGCTCCCGGTGGATCAGGTGATTGCTGGTCATGATTATTCCCTTCTTCAGGTGTTGTATTGTCTGATCTTTCAGCTCTGTTTGTACTGTCCTGGTAGCTTTCATTTTGATTATAACTGTCTTCGTTTTCTTCTTGTACAGGGATGGCGAGGTTGAGTGGTTCATCATTGTTGGTATCATGCTGATTATCAGTGGTGTTATCAGTGATATGAGCATCAGCAGCCGTCCTGTTAGTAAGGGAAGGTACAGTTTCCACATATATGGGAATTTCAGGTATATCTGTTTTGTTATTGTAGACTTTGTTTGTTGTATTGATGCTATTGTTGCTATAAGGAAAGATATTTTCGTTAAATATCACATGTCTACTAATGAAAATCCTTCCATTTTCATCTATGCATCTGTAGCCTTTTTGTCTAATAGCATAACCTAAAAAGGTACAAGCTCTAGACCTGAATTATAACTTGTTTGAATTGTATGGTCTAGTGTAGGGAAAGCATAGACACCCAAAAGTTTTTAGGCTAGAGTAATCTGGTTTAACTTTGTATAAAATTTCTAATGGGATGATATCATTCAACACTTTTGTTGGCATCCTATTAATTAAATAAACTGCAATGTTGAATGATTCAGACCAAAACTTGATTGGTAGAGAGGCATGTGCAAGTAGAGTTAAGCCAGTCTCGACTATATGTCTATGCTTTCTTTCTACCAACCCATTCTGCTCTGAAGTGTAGGGGCAAGTAATCCTATGAATAATCCCTTTATCCCTGAAATAATTGTCTAAAGTTTTGAATTCAGACCCACCATCTGACTGTATGACTTTAACCTTAGTGCCAAATTGATTTTCAATCATATTCATATATCTAATGGTGGTTTCATGAGTGTCAGACTTTGATTTCAGAAAATATATCCATGTGTATCTTGTGTGAGCATCTACAAATGAGATATAATATTTGTAACCGTAATCGGTACTTATTGAGGCAGGTCCCCACACATCACATGCAATAAGATCAAATGGATTAGAGTACTTAGTTACTGAGTCATTGAATGGTAGTTTATGATTCTTACCCAATTGGCAATAGGTACAAATGTAAGGTAGAGAAACATCATCACAGACAATATTGTTCCTACTGAATATAGTTTTCATTACTTTTACACTGGGATGACCTAATTTAAGGTGCCATATATCAAATGCATTTGTGTTTTTACAACTGTCTTGCATCACAGAAGTGTAACATGAATTCTGAACATCGGGATTTTCTCTTGTGTTAATTCTGAACTTGTATAGTCCATTTATGGCATCACCCTGCAGTAAAATTTCATTAGTTAGAATATCCCTAACAAGACAATGTTTAGGAAAAAATTCAAAAAAGACATTGTTATCAGTAGCAAATTGTGATACGCTAATCAAATTCTTTTTGATCTTTGGCACCCTAAGAAGGTTATGTAGAAATAACTGTCTTTTCCTTGAATTACACTATTGCCAATATGAGAAATGTTAATACACTTACCATTACCCATGCTTATTGACTGTTTACCTCTATACTCCCTGTTTCCTTGATTGAGATTGTCAAGGTTGCTTGTCATGTGATTAGTGGCTCCTGAGTCAGGATACCAGTTGTCATCTTGAATGCTATCAATTCTTGTGCTTTCATTTTGACTGTTGCTTTTGCTAATGTCTGAGGAATTTGATGCATCACCTTGAGTATGTGCTATATTAGCATTAGGGTTTGTGTTTCTTTGATTGTTGTCGTTTTGGTTTGGCACAAAGTTTGAATTGTACCTAAAGTAACACTTAAAAGCAGTGTGTCCCACTTTCTCACAGATTTGACACTTTGGCTTGTTGTTGTTGTTATTCCACCTGCCACCTCTTCCTCTTCCCCTGTTAGGATAGGCACCTCTCTGATTAGAGTTGGTACCTCTGTAGGGTTGTCCTCTTCCCCTGTTACTCACTGCCAAATTTAGTGAGTAATCAGACTCATTTGTGTTCTTTATATCAATTCTGGCTTCATGTGAGAGAAGAATAGAGTGAACATCATCAAGAGGTGGTGTGGTCTTTTATGATGTTATAACTGCAATGAAGCTTCATATTCGTTGCCTAATCCATTTAATAATGACAATATATGCTCAGATTCATCGACCTTGCTTCCTGAGGCGAGGAGCATATCACATATATTTTTAACCTTGGCTATATATTCCCTCATACTCAGATTTTCCTTTCTGCAGTTCTGTAATTGCCTTCTATAGAATAGAGACTTGGCTGATGATTGAGCATTGAAATTCTTGTCGATAGTGACCCAAATTTCGTTAGTAGTCTTGCACCCAATCACTTGAGATAACAGATTTGGGCTGATTGAAGATAGTAGCCATGGACTAATAAGTCTTTCTTGTCTGTGAAATTGATTATATTCTTCATTACTGATTATCTTGTTGTCTTTGTCAGTTATGAACTGAGGAGGAGTTGCCAATGTTCCATAGATGTAGCCTTCGAGGCCGTAGCCTTGAATGGCGGTTTCAATTTGAAGCTTCCACAGAAGGAAGTTATTCTCATCAAGTTTGACTGTAATCAGTTGGCTCTGAGGGTTTATGATAGTCTTGACGAGTTGTTCAGCAGCTTGCGATGGTGGGTTGACTCGTGTACTAGATACATCACCTTCTTCTGAAGTAGTTGGTTCAACCATGATGAAGAGGTAGCTCCAAGAATCAGGTATGAGTCAAATTCTGCGGTTTAGAATTGAGGAGATCAAGAAGCCTTGTACAGTCTTGGAAATTCTTGATGATGATAAAGAAAATTGAGGACAGAGAAAGGGCAGGTACGAAACTGAGAGAATTTTCTTGGCTGTAAACTGTATTCTGGTTTTCTTGATCGATTGCAGAATTTATGATTTCAACCTGTATCAGATTTGCAGTCGATTCTTGATGCAGCCAACACTGTGTTAGGCACGACACAGAAATGGACTGTGAATCTTGAACTCAAATGAAGAGATCTTTCTCTGATGAGTTCTTATATCCAAATGATGAAGATTAGCTGATGGATATCCTCAATTCAACTCACGAAGTTGATTAGATGGTAATTCAGTAGCTGCTGTTAAGCAAGATTTGCTCTGATACCATATTAATTTTTGGATAGGAGTATATAAATCTTGAACAATTGTATTGAATAGAATGTAAAACTTGTAATGACTTTTGTTAAATTAAAACAGAGAGTACATGGGTTACTTATTTATAGTTGCAGAGCAACAGTACATGTAAAGAAAGAAAAAAATGATTTGCGTCAGGGCTTTAGCAGGCCCATTGGTGTGGCAGCCCATATATGAAGCATCAGGTAAAAGGAAAGGTATTCTCTTCATAATAACAGCCGACACTATATTTTCAATATCATTGGAAAAGAAGGTCGTTTGCAAAAGTGGTCATTTTTAAAGCTCTAAATAACCCATTTAAATATATAAATGTATTTAAAAATAATTAAATTAAATATAAATAAATTTATATTATCGTATATATTCACAATAGAATATCATACAACTCCAATTGTATTTATAACTTGATATCCAAATCCCGGTTGAATCGATATTCGATTTATATTGAAAAATCCATTTATAATATAAATAAATCGCTATAAATTATAAAGGAATTCCATATCGACTTTTCGAAAATTTGATCTAACCATAAATCAAAATCTACATGACGAAATCCTGATTTTTCTCTTCCATTAGAAAAAAATACTTCGCCAACTCTGAACGTTTCTTGTTTCACAGAAATCCGATTTAAAACGGATTCTGTATATTTATTTAAAGTTCAAATCGCCAAATAGCTAACTGTCGCGCCATTTCGAGCTCGATTATGATTATAGTATAATTATACGTTCAAACTTCATTTAAATAATATATTCGTTATTCGAATTCAATTCCAAACTGAATTATATATATTTTGAATTGTCCAATTCACACAATATTGTGAATTCCACTATTTCCGACTATTTCGGAAATAAATATATTATTCTATTATTTATATTAATTAAATATTCATCATTATTTAATTAAACAACCATTTAATTCTCTAAATCACTAATTAAATATTAAATAAATTAATGATTATACCGTAAAAACACGAGACATTACATTTTTCTCCCCTTAAAATAATTTCGTCCTCGAAATTGCCAAGGTAGAAAACAAACCCTATTAACTGGTTTAAATTTATTTGTTTACTTCTTAAATTTTAGTTTTAATTGAATCAATTTATTTCAATTAAAATATTAATTCATTCTTATAATCGAAAATTTTCAAAAATCCTGAAAATTTTTAACACCTTAAATCTTCGAAAAATTTCGCCAGCACCTCCTTTGTACTGGTCAATAGTTCAAACTCCAACTCGCCTCTATACGCCTTCTCTAACCCAAAGAAAATTAAACTGCCAATCGGCTCATGAATCTCATACCCAATATAAATATAAACTTGTACCTTTTTTCGGGTATATCATTGTATTCTTTCCATTTGCTGCTAATTCAGCATATATCAATATCATCCCAATCAAACTCAAATAACTTTTATCTCCAACACAACCATTCGTTTATCCAAGCCAAATTCCATTATCTATCTCAACTACCATTCTTGATTTTCAATTTATGTAAAAACCCGTAACTTCCCCTTAAAGGAAAGTGCGGATAGTTCGAGAACAACCCACAACAGAACGCAAGCGGAAGAACATTTCACTGTATATTACAACAACGCATCAGATTACAGGAATATACAGAGTATAAATGAATATTACACAGAAATATCAGAGATTTAAATTACATTTAAATACATCGCAACGGAAAATAATACAATACACAACTAGAAGGAGATATACGGATACAAAGCTTTCCGGATATCGTTCCATCTGTAAACCGGGATCCTGTGAATATAAATCTGCAAAACCAAAACTACTAGCTGCCCGTGTCAAAATAAGGGCACCCAGAGTTTAGGTTAAAACAATAAACTTCAGGTCAGTCATGTGACTGGTGTGAGAACTAAAACAGTTAATCTTTATTTTTAAAGTTAGGTAAATCAAGGGACCACGCCATATAACACGGAACGGGTTTCCTCCCAAGAATACCAGTGCATAAAACAACAGCGCAATGCTAAATAAAGAAAAATGAAGCTATTATAAGACCCAGGTCCTATCACACAATGCAACGCAAGCCGGGGGATAGGGTTTTTACCTTATAATAGCCAAGAATGCTTGATACGTTTAAAAGAAATCATTTGATACTATTATAAGTATATAGTGTATAAAACAACTTCAAATCATAAGTACCAATCATAGGCGGCATGAATGCCCCATACCACTATGTCGTCATATATAGGTATACAATCAAAACCGCACGATGTCGTATTTGGAAATTGGATTTCTGTCCTGAACCAAGGCAAAAGATAGTCCTTACCGACTTCGAGACTGCCTAGCCCGAGCCTCAGGGTCAGAGCGCATCGACCCTTAGATCGTCAGGGCCGGTCCACCGATGTGGATTAAAATGCCTGAACACTGCGTTTCCCCGCCCTTTGGGGCGTAAATGAGCCAACGAATGACTCCATCGGACCCGGATCGTCCGATCAAACCGATGCGCCTCGCAACAGCAACAACCACACAGGTGAAAAATATATAAATGTCAGGGCTGGTAGGTCACTGACACCACCCTAGCTAGGAAGAAACGCAGGCCCTCCCTGATGTCCTCTCTCGTTTTTGGTTCACAACCGGGGTGTGAGGCTCGCGAATTCATGTTACACAAAGCTGTGCCACACGGGTTGTGCTTTGATCATCAACCACAAGACTTTGCTTTTCAACAGAAGCCTTGATCATTTGCATCTTATCATGCCACACAGGCAAACCATTCTATGCAACCGATATCAGTCACAGAGAATGAAATCCAATGTCAGACACACAGTCCATTTACAAGTCCGTTCTGGGTCTAAACGAAACCGGATGCACTTTCCTCGCATATCATTCGATCTCCAAGCACATCTGGACGACCACCGATTGATTCCCTCATCTTGGGTGTACAGCCCAATCAAGATCATCAGTAATCACCCAAACGATGTGAAGACTTCTGGTCTTCAACCACCGTCTTCATCTTCGACTTATCGTCGTATCAGTTATTCAGAATGGGATAAACCCGGTCTTTCCGAATAACTCGCGTATATTTTAAATAAGTGTTACACAAACACAAATACGCCTCATTCCAATTCATCAGTCACTAACCGTAAATTAATCAAGAGAATAGTTTCCCAAATATTAACCCCGAAGGCCGAAACCAACATCAGATCAATATCCAGAAAACCATTCTGCTTGGCTAACCGACAGTTAGTTTCTAAATTTCACATTCATAGGGAAAGGTTCCCATTATTTTTATCCAAGATAAATTCCTTGAATTTATTCTCTAATCTTCTTTTGAATTTCGATTCAACTAGTCGGGATTAACGAACTTTACCGAAGTAATCATTTGTTTTAATTTCCCAATCCTAACCTATTCATCCCATGAAGTAAAACTGGTTATACTTCATATCTAACACCACGGTGTTATCGGTAAATTCAATTACCATTTCACGTTCAAATCTAATTAAAGATTTAACTAACGCCTGGAGCAAAACTGGTGATACTCCATCCTCGATCATTTCGATCTAATTAAAAATTCATTAAAACTCCACTTAGTTTTAATCTTTGATGGGGTTAAAGAATCAGTGTCATTTGAGAACATTGTTCACGATAAACCCCAAGATCACATTCCATTAATTACCGGGTTAAAGAACAAGTGTTATTTAAAACACTGTTCACGATAAACCCAGAAATCAATGCCAGTTCAATTCCAATTAAATATCATTTAATTGTTACACTTCATTAAATCTAAATAAAAAGATTTAATCTTTTCTCAACTGGGTTCAAGAACAGTGTTAATCAAGACACCATTCACGACAAACCCAAATCACATTTGATATTAAATACAATGCTCTGAATAGAAAATATATCGGCTTATATTCAATATCAAATTCTACGACCAACAGATATCGTATTGGAAATAACGATATATAAATATCTTTCAAATTTCCATAACAACATCTGTATAATCACGAAATTCAGCATTGAAATATTCCGAAGACAATTTCGATTCAAATCCATTCCAATGCAATTATTGGAAATTCTGGTTATTTTCAAAACCATTTCTAATCCAGTTTATTTATTTTAAAAATAAATAGAATTATAATTCTAGTTCAAAACTAGTTCATTTCGATAAAAAATCTATTTTTATCTTTTCAAATACGGAGTTTTTCATCCCAATTGTTCCCAAATCATTTCTTATGATTTTACACAAATTATTACTATTTTTAATAATTTTATCAAGGCCTGTACAGTCGATTTCCATCAACGGCCATCGAACTGCACTTATAGCGACCTATTTCAAATTTGATTTGGACATAATTCCAAATCCAACCGTTTGATTTCTAATTTCTAATATTCGTTAGAAAGCTCTTTTCGATACGAACCCAACGGTTCCGGTTTTAGGAGAATCCGACGGTCGGATCTCCCGCAATATCCGTTCGAAGCCAATGGTCGAAATTCGCGAACTGCCGCGGCGCGGCGCGTTCTATTCAGGCCATTATATTATATATATAATATATACTTCGTCGATTTCAATTCAAAACATGCTTTATAAATCGTTTTAAATTCGTTTTCAAAACGGTTTCAACTTCCTATTCAATTTCAAATCAAAATTGAATATTCCAATATAAATTTGTTTTAAATTCATTTCAAATCTATTTTAATTCTATTTCAATTCTATTCGAATTCATTTCAAAACGATTTCAATTCAATTTCAATTCTATTCGAATTCATTTCAAAACGATTTCAATTCTATTTCAATTCTATTCGAATTTCGAACCATTTCAGTTTATTTCGAATTTCAAATCAATTCAATTAGATTCGAATTTCAATTCACTTTAATATTCACTTCAATTTGAATAAAATCGATATAAATATCGTTCACGTTAAAATGACGTCAATCTATCAACGCGGCTTCGTATATTTCGATTTTCAAATATTCTATTTCAAATATTTCTTTTTCAAATATTTCTAAATTTCAAATATTCTATTTCGAATATTCCTTTTTCAAATATTTCTATTTCAAATATTTCTATTTCAAATATTTCTTTTTCGAAACTGGAATGAGGCTCAATCAATTACCATATAATGTTGATTATATGGATTTTCTACAACACATGTATACAATAACAACGATGAATAATCAACCATCATCCAAAGTGCATTCTACACTGTATAAGCATCGAATATAGATATTTAACGCTTATAACAGTCTGTCAATCAATCGATCGACATACAACTAAACAATCGGGATTAGTGTACGTCAAATATCATCCCAATACCCGTGTGGGGTTTCAAGCAATCAAACACAGATTTTTATTTGTGCAGTTGGGCGATGTGTAAAATTTATCGTCCCAATCAATGTCCTTCAAATAGGTGTACATAAACAAACCGTCCGGTTTGTAAATGAATATTTATTTATTCACATTCACGTTAAAAATTATATTTTTAACGATCAAACTATTTTATTCAACCTATGAATATTCTATTCGGTTCATTTATTAAATAAAATGTTATCTTTATTTTTCTAACTTATTTTTAGAAAATTACGGCGGCATAACGGCACGATACTAGAAACGGGACAAGGCCTAGCCTTATCCCCAGTCTAGTGAAGGCCCACGCCATTCACACATCAATCAAATCAATTTCATTTCACCAAACAATTCAATTCAAACCAAATAATCTAACCAACTACACAACCAAACTATTAAACAAACAAGCCATCCATGGTCTGTGGATGACGGGTGTCGGGTGCTACTAAACACCGTCTGCATCCTAGTATATATATATAACTAGAAAATTAAATTAAAGAGTGAGAAATTCTCACAGATAGCTAATCCAATACCACGACTCTTCTTTGTAGAAAATCTTCGCCGTTCTTCTTGTCACTTTCTCTGCCCGTATTCTCTACATATGTAAAAATCACATTTTTACTTCGCTATTCAATATATAAAAATCGAATTTTTACTTCGCTATTCAATATATAAAAATCGAATTTTTACTTCGCTATTCAATATATAAAAATCGAAATTTTACTATGCTATTCAATATATAAAAATCGAAATTTTACTACGTTGTTCAATATATAAAAATCGAAATTTTACTTCGTTGTTCAATATATAAAAATCGAATTTTTACTATGCTATTCGATATATAAAAATCGAATTTTTACTATGCTATTCGATATATAAAAATTGAATTTTTACTTAATATAAAAAAATCTTACCTTACATTTAATCAAAACTGAAATTAAAATCTAAAATTTTAACTACATTACAGAAAATAAAATAAATAGGAAGGAAAAGGGAAAGGGAAAAGAAAACGTACTGTATATGGGATTTTCCAGTCGGGGGGGGGGGGGGGAGTTTACTGTTGCGAGCTCGGAGGAGAGGAGGCAGGGGGTCGCGGCGGGCTGTAGAAGAGGAGAGAGGAGCGACGGTGGAGGTGCGGCTATCGGAGGGGAAGGCGGTGGCGAAGGCACGGCGGTGGCAAATCGATGGAGGCGGTTTGGGGTTCCTGGGTTCACGCGAGGGGGAGGGTTGACTGTAACAACCCGTATTTTCAATAACCTGTTATAACACAAATCGAGGCAGAATTTAATTCTAAAATCTGAATCAAGGGAAACGGGCTATGCCATTACGTTCGTCTCGGAAAAATACGCGAAATAGAGTCCGAGTTTTCGAAAATCGGAGTCTGTATGACCCAGTTAAGGCCCATTGAAGTTTTCAGAAATTTCCATAGTAAAAACAGATTTAAATTTTAAATTTAAAACAAGGATTAGGGCTAACTGGCGTCAGGCGGGAAAACTCCCGCCAGGACCCCCATGTCGACAGGCATGTCGACAGGGGTCTTAGGGTGTCGACTGCCCTGTCGACACGGGGTGGACGGGTAGTTTTGCCTGGCGCACCATTTTGATTTGGGCTTGGTTGTGTGGCTTGGTTCTAGATAATTCTGAAATCTGACGGACCTAAACTAACCTAGGGTTAATCCTAGGGCTAAAAACACTCTAATCTTCTATAAATAAGCCCCTAATCCTACCCTAAAACCTCATTATTCACTCTAGCAACCAAACTATGTCAAATTGAATTCTCAAATGGCCTCCACCTAAAAACCCTAGCCTCCACCCTCTTCAAAAATCAATTCTATGAAGGTTTTGATGTTCATACAAGCATTTCTAAGTTGTATGAATGATCATTAGCTTGCATACATCATCAAGTTGCAAGCTTTATTTGCTAAACTAGAGTTTTTGGGATTTTTGTTAATTGGAGCTTTGTTTTGGGTTTTTATATGCTTGCATAAAGGGCTTTTCAATCTTTATTAGTGGATTTGTGTCTTCATAATATTTGTAAGCCCTCTTACCTTCATTTTAGAAACTCTAAAGTTAATATGTGATGAAAGTTGGGATTTATGCATGTTTAATAAGTTATGCATGCTTATGCAAGTTCAGTATGCTATGTTATGCATGTTTAATAAGGTATGCATGCTTATGCGAGTTCACTATGCTATGTTATGCATGTTTAATAAGTTATGCATGCTTATGCGAGTTCACTATGCTATGTTATGCATGTTTAATAAGTTATGCATGCTTATGCGAGTTCAATATGCCATGTTACACATGTTTGATGAGTTATGCATGTTTATGCAAGTTCACTATGCCATGATTTGCAAGTTTAACAAGTTATGCATGTTTATGCAAGTTCACTATGCCATGATTTGCAAGTTTAACAAGTTATGCATGTTTATGCAAGTTCACTATGCTAAGTTATGCAAGTCCAACATGTTATGCATGTTTATTATGATATGTAAGATTTAGCATAAATGTTGTGCCAAGTTCCCTCTTTCTATCCTTTATGCGTTATGACGAATATGTAAGCGATAGAATGACGTTGGGAAGGGGTTTTTGGGTAAAACTTAAAAATACATGAAAATATAAGATTGGGAATTTACCTATTAAGTTAGGTCTACCCCTTGGGAATTTACCTATTAAGTTAGGTCTACCCAAGTATTTGTTAAAACTTGTAATTATGGTTTGAAAATAAAGTGGACATGACACTTAGAAAACATGTGTGTCCAACTCGAGGTTGGGTTGAGTTTGTAGCGTAAACCTACCCGGAACCGACCGGCTTAACTAGTTGCTACAAACAATAGGACCCAATGTGGGAAGTTGGTCATGTGTACCTTGGACCCGAGGTTAGACCAAGTTGTGGTGTAAAGCTACCCGGACCCGCCCGGCTTAACTAGTAACCGCAACAAAGTCTAATGTGAGAGGTTAACGTACAATTAAATTAATGCCTCATGATTAGGGTTAAGTCATGGCCCACTAATACTTAACCAATTTTGGGGATACGAAGGATTAAATGGGGTTAAGTGGTGAACTGTTGGTTACACTTAACTAATTTAATCCATGATTAGCGAGGGGTTAAACCACACTTAACCCTCTTAGGAAACCCTAGCAACGTGGTCTGTTCCAGCAGTAATCCCAGTTTGGTATCATTCACAACCCTAGAGGCTAAGCTAGGGCGGGGCACGATTACTGGACTGATGTAAGCGACCAAAGCGACGGCTGAGTGGTACAGCGGTGCGGGTCCAGGCGGGCTACGGACGTGCACGTAGTTCGGTGTTGGACAAACTCGAGGCACGGGTACCAGTAGGTTTAGACTGTGCATTATTGCTTAGGTGTCTGGGGTTGACACCCGAGGGCTTGATACACCCAAAGGTGGACCCAGCACAGTCTGACTACAACCATATGTGGGCCGTATGGACACCAACACTTGACGTGTTAGGTTTATAGGGAGCCGATCGACTAGACCGTTGGGCTGGACCTTGCATTAAGGTCACCTCATGCTATTGGGCCAAAGTTTGGGCTGAGGGATCAATACCTGTTATGTTAGTTTGCTAGTACACTGTGGTGCAAAGCTTAATCTTCTTTATGTGATGACACCTTTATCTATTGCTAGTATGTTCATCTCAGTTTCCATCATGATGTTAACTTTACTAGTTTATAGACTGATCGTAGTAGGGCTTACCAGTCTTTTTGACTGACCTGTTTTCTTTCGCTTCTTTTCTTCCGTTTCCCCCCCAGGTTCTCAGGGAGGGAACAGTGGTGCTTAGCTTGGATCGCTTGCTTGTTTGCTGGATAGCTCATGTATGCCTGGACATTGAGCTTGCTATGGTTTATCATCTTTATTTTTGGGGATAGCACTATGTATTTCAGTATTTCTGTTTATGATGTACTAGACATGTTTATTTTGGCAGTTGACTTTATGATGTACTAGACTTGTTTTGAGATGGTTTGAGATATTCCGCTGTTTTATTCTCACTTACTCTGTTTTACATATATATATTTATGTTCTTGTTCTGCCTTGATATATCATTATGCATGCTTACCCAGTTCTAACGCCCCCCAGAAGCTAGTGCCCCCGAAAGAGTGACCCTAGTGGAGGTGGGGTGTTACATAGACGAGTGGAGGGTGGCGGCGGCTTCAAGGGGGGCGGCGCGGCGAACCCCGACGGTGGCGGCTCCGGCTAGGGCAGGCGTGATTTACTTTTTTTTTTTGAAAACTGAAAATGAACGGGGAAGGGAATAGGAGAGGGAGGGGGTTAAGTGAAAGGAATTTATATATTTTATTATTTTAATTTTTAGAAAGTAACTTTTAATTTTCAACTCGGAACGAGGCCCACCGCCTGTCGTCCATAGCGTTTCACCCTCATTCCGAACACAATGACATATGTATCGTAAGCTGATTCGATCGTTACAATCAGTTTCCGTTAAAATCAACATATAACTCTATATATTGAATTTGAACGCGCATTTCAATTTACCGGGGTCACATACTAACTCTAAAAATTGCAGAAAAATATTTTCTAGCTTCGTATTGACGATACAGTCCTAACAAAACTAGTTTCGTTGAATTCCGAGACCGTTGGAAAAATGGCCATTTTCCAGTCGATTAAAATCAATTACAACTGGTCAAACGCGTTTTCCTTTGCCACGCTCGCATATTGATTCGAAAAATTATGAAATTTGAAACCTAGCAATAATTTGACATCACGGATCCAACAAAAGTGGTTTCGTCGAAATCCGAGGTCGTTTGCAAAATCTCCATTTTTAAGGGCCTGAATTCCATAGCGACTATTCAGAATTTTCAACTGGACATATCTTTTGATTTCGCTATGAAATCTTGATTTTTCTGATTCGTTGGAAAGATATTCTCAAATAGTTTCCAATATTTTTGGTTTAACTAAAATCCGGTTTACTTTGCACCCGGTACATTCATTTGAAGTTTGAAATCGAATTATCAAACTACCGCGCCATTTTCAACTCCTTTTATAAATATAAATAAATGTTTATATTCTAACGACGAACCATATAAATATATACGTTCGAATTCGATTCAAAATAAATTTCTCGTCGATATTATTTAAAATAATTCATTTTAAATAATCAAAATTCGCTAAAATTGCCAAAATAAAAATTTTAAACTGGCCCAGATTTTCGGGTTGTTACAATCTCCCCCACTTAAAACTTTTCGTCCCTGAAAAGGAACAAAGTCGAAAGCGGTTTGATTAATCAACTCTACGTTCGATCTGGCTTCCATTCTCCAATTTTTCAGTTTCTGAGAATTTTCAAATTCTTCAAAAATTTGGCTAACACCCTAAATTTTCGAAAAAATTCACCATAACCTCACCTGCACCGGGAGCCACGGGAAAATCCCGAAATTGCCATATATGCCTTCTGATCTCAAAAAGAAAAAGAAAAAGCCAAGCGGCTAGCCATTCGGCTCATAAAATCATCATCACCCAAACAAAACAGTAAATTATAGTAAACATGCACCTATTTGTCGGGCAAACAAATTTTATTCTCTGCTCTAGCCTCCTTGATATGACCTGTTCAGTGTAAGTACATATATATGCAAGCAAATGCGACCAATTTTCAATACAATTCAATATTTGATTCAATTAGGCATAATGGTTCAAAATTATCAACTAATAAACAAACAACACAAACATCAATCGATTAGTGGATTAACGTTTCAAATTCATAATTTTGATACATAGTCAAAAATCAAATTTTTGATGCCAAATCACAACAATAAGCCCTATCTAATTTTGGTTCTCACACCAGTCAATTGGAAATATATAGAAATCTCACTTTCGTTGCTCGAAAATAAATACTGGCAATGGCGCACCATCACCAGAATTATCCCCGGGCACTAGAGTATGATTCTATAACTATCCAGTATATTAAAACTTCGAATACACGTTTGTAAGACATATATGCAAAATCTTTATATATCGGATTGTCCCGATCAATATAGAATAAATAATCAAATACGAATAGTTGATTTAAATTTTCAAAACAAAATTTGTTTTCACCTTAAAAATATACTCTTCACACTCGTTCTAGGATACTACTGATCCTATCTCTAACGATTCATTCTCATTGGATAATCCAATATCTGATGAATTCTTTCGTATGGTTCTAAGGTGTCCTGTTCTCTAAGCTTTGTAAACCAAAGCTCTGATACCAACTGTAAAAACACGTAACTTCCCCTTAAAGGAAAGTGTGGATAGTTCGAGAACAAGCCACAACAGAACGCAGACGGAAGAACATTTCATTGTATATTACAACAATGCATCAGATTACAAGAATATACAGAGTATAAATGAATATTACACAGAAATATCAGAGATTTAAATTATATTTAAATACATCGCAACGGAAAATAATACAATACACAACTAGAAGGAGATATATGAATACAAAGCTTTCCGGATATCGTTCCAGCTGTAAACCAGGATCCTGTGAATATAAATCTGCAAAACCAAAACTACTAGCTGCCCGTGTCAAAATAAGGGCACCCAGAGTTTAGGTTAAAACAATAAACTTCAAGTCAGTCATGTGACTGGTGTGAGTACTAAAACAGTTAATCTTTATTTTTAAAGTTAGGTAAATCAAGGGACCACGCCATATAACACGGAATGGGTTTCCTCCCAAGAATACCAGTGCATAAAACAACAGCGCAATGCTAAACAAAGAAAAATGAAGCTATTATAAGATCCAGGTCCTATCACACAATGCAACGCAAGCCGGGGGATAGGGTTTTTACCTTATAATAGCCAAGAATGCTTGATATGTTTAAAAGAAATCATTTGATACTATTATAAGTGTATAGTGTATAAAACAACTTCAAATCATAAGTATCAATCATAGGCGGCATGAATGGCCCATACCACTATGTCGTCATATATAGGTATACAATCAAAACCGCACGATGTCGTATTTGGAAATTGGATTTCTATCCTGAACCAAGGCAAAAGATAGTCCTTACCGACTTCGAGACTGCCTCGCCCGAGCCTCAGGGTCAGAGCGCATCGACCCTTGGATCGTCAGGGCCGGTCCACCGATGTGGATTAAAATGCCTGAACACTGCGTTTCCCCGCCCTTTGGGGCGTAAATGAGCCAACGAATGACTCCATCGGACCCGGATCGTCCGATCAAACCGAGGCGCCTCGCAACAGCAACAACCACACAGGTGAAAAATATATAAATGTCAGGGCTGGTAGGTCACTGACACCACCCTAGCTAGGAAGAAACGCAGGCCCTCCCTGATGTTCTCTCCCGTTTTTGGTTCACAACCGGGGTGTAAGGCTCGCGAATTCACGTTACACAAAGCTGTGCCACACGGGCTGTGCTTTGATCATCAACCACAAGACTTTACTTTTCAACAGAAGCCTTGATCATTTGCATCTTAGCATGCCACACAGGCAAACCATTCTATGCAACCGATATCAGTCACAGAGAATGAAATCCGATGTCAGACACACAGTCCATTTACAAGTCCGTTCTGGGTCTGAACGAAACCGGATGCACTTTCCTCGCATATCCTTCGATCTCCAAGCACATCTGGACGACCACCGATTGATTCCCTCATCTTGGGTGTACAGCCCAATCAAGATCATCAGTAATCACCCAAACGATGTGAAGACTTCCGGTCTTCAACCACCGTCTTCATCTTCGACTTATCGTCGTATCAGTTATTCAGAATGGGATAAACCCGGTCTTTCCGAATAACTCGCGTATATTTTAAATAAGTGTTACACAAACACAACATACGCCTCATTCCAATTCATCAGTCACTAACCGTAAATTAATCAAGAGAATAGTTTCCCAAATATTAACCCCGAAGGCCGAAACCAACATCAGATCAATATCCAGAAATCCATTTTGCTTGGCTAACCGACAGTTAGTTTCTAAATTTCACATTCATAGGGAAAGGTTCCCATTAATTTTATCCAAGATAAATTCCTTGAATTTATTCTCTAATCTTCTTTTGAATTTCGATTCAACTAGTCGGGATTAACGAATCTTACCGAAGTAATCATTTGTTTAAATTTCCCAATCCCAACCTATTCATCCCATGAAGTAAAACTGGTTATACTTCATATCTAACACCACGGTGTTATCGGTAAATTCAATTACCATTTCACGTTCAAATCTAATTAAAGATTTAACTAACGCCTGGAGCAAAACTGGTGATACTCCATCCTAGATCATTTCAATCTAATTAAAGATTCATTAAAACTCCACTTAGTTTTAATCTTTGACGGGGTTAAAGAATCAGTGTCATTTGAAAACACTGTTCACGATAAACCCCAAGATCACATTCCATTAATTACCGGGTTAAAGAACAAGTGTTATTTAAAACACTGTTCACGATAAACCCAGAAATCAATGCCAGTTCAATTCCAATTAAATATCATTTAATTGTTACACTTCATTAAATCTAAATAAAAAGATTTAATCTTTTCTCAACTGGGTTCAAGAACAGTGTTAATCAAGACACCATTCACGACAAACCCAAATCACATTTGATATTAAATACAAGGCTCTGAATAGAAAATATATCGGCTTATATTCAATATCAAATTCTACGACCAACAGATATCGTATTGGAAATAATGATATATAAATATCTTTCAAATTTCCATAACAACATCCGTATAATCACGAAATTCAACATCGAAATATTCCGAAGACAATTTCGATTCAAATCCATTCCAATGCAATTATTGGAAATTCTGGTTATTTTCAAAACCATTTCTAATCCAGTTTATTTATTTTAAAAATAAATAGAATTATAATTCTAGTTCAAAACTAGTTCATTTCGATAAAAAATCTATTTTTATCTTTTCAAATATGGAGTTTTTCATCCCAATTGTTCCCAAATCATTTCTTATGATTTTACACAAATTATTACTATTTTTAATAATTTTATCAAGGCCTGTACAGTCGATTTCCATCAACGGCCATCGAACTGCACTTACAGCGACCTATTTCAAATTTGATTTGGACATAATTCCAAATCCAACCGTTTGATTTCTAATTTCTAATATTCGTTAGAAATCTCTTTTCGATACGAACCCAACGGTTCCGGTTTCAGGAGAATCCGACGGTCGGATCTCCCGCAATATCCGTTCGAAGCAATGGTCGAAATTCGCGAACTACCGCGGCGCGGCGCGTTCTATTCAGACCATTATATTATATATATAATATATACTTCGTCGATTTTAATTCAAAACGTGCTTTATAAATCGTTTTAAATTCGTTTTCAAAACGGTTTCAACTTCCTATTCAATCTCAAATCAAAATTGAATATTCCAATATAAATTTGTTTTAAATTCATTTCAAATCAATTTTAATTCTATTTCAATTCTATTCGAATTCATTTCAAAACGATTTCAATTCTATTTCAATTCTATTCGAATTCATTTCAAAACGATTTCAATTCTATTTCAATTCTATTCGAATTTCGAACCATTTCAGTTTATTTCGAATTTCAAATCAATTCAACTAGATTCGAATTTCAACTCACTTTAATATTCACTTCAATTTGAATAAAATCGATATAAATATCGTTCACGTTAAAATGGCGTCAATCTATCAACGCGGCTTCGTATATTTCGATTTTTAAATATTCTATTTCAAATATTTCTTTTTCAAATATTTCTAAATTTCAAATATTCTATTTCGAATATTCCTTTTTCAAATATTTCTATTTCAAATATTTCTTTTTCGAAACTGGAATGAGGCTCAATCAATTACCATATAATGTTGATTATATGGATTTTCTACAACACATGTATACAATAACAACGATGAATAATCAACCATCATCCAAAGTGCATTCTACACTGTATAAGCATCGAATATAGATATTTAACGCTTATAACAGTCTGTCAATCAATCGATCGACATACAACTAAACAATCGGGATTAGTGTACGTCAAATATCATCCCAATACCTATGTGGGGTTTCAAGCAATCAAACACAGATTTTTATTTGTGCAGTTGGGCGATGTGTAAAATTTATCGTCTCAATCAATGTCCTTCAAATAGGTGTACATAAACAAACCGTGCGGTTTGTAAATGAATATTTATTTATTCACATTCACGTTAAAAATTATATTTTTAATGATCAAACTATTTTATTCAACCTATGAATATTCTATTCGGTTCATTTATTAAATAAAATGTTATCTTTATTTTTCTAACTTATTTTTAGAAAATTGCGGCGGCATAACGGCACGATACTAGAAACGGGACAAGGCCTAGCCTTACCCCCGGTCTAGTGAAGGCCCACGCCATTCACACATCAATCAAATCAATTCCATTTCACCAAATAATTCAATTCAAGCCAAATAATCTAACCAACTATACAACCAAACTATTAAACAAACAAGCCATCCATGGTCTGTGGATGACGGGTGTCGGGTGCTACTAAACACCGTCTGCATCCTAGTATATATATATATATAACTAGAAAATTAAATTAAAGAGTGAGAAATTCTCACAGATAGCTAATCCAATACCACGACTCTTCTTTGTAGAAAATCTTCGCCGTTCTTCTTCTTGTCACTTTCTCTGCCCGTATTCTCTACATATGTAAAAATCACATTTTTACTTCGCTATTCAATATATAAAAATCGAATTTTTACTTCGCTATTCAATATATAAAAATCGAATTTTTACTTCGCTATTCAATATATAAAAATCGAAATTTTACTATGCTGTTCAATATATAAAAATCGAAATTTTACTACGTTGTTCAATATATAAAAATCGAAATTTTACTTCGTTGTTCAATATATAAAAATCGAATTTTTACTATGCTATTCGATATATAAAAATCGAATTTTTTACTATGCTATTCGATATATAAAAATCGAATTTTTACTTAATATAAAAAAATCTTACCTTACATTTAATCAAAAATGAAATTAAAATCTAAAATTTTAACTACATTACAGAAAATAAAATAAACAGGAAGGAAAAGGGAAAGGGAAAAGAAAACGTACTGTATATGGGATTTTCCAGTTGGGGGGGGGGGGGTTTACTGTTGCGAGCTCGGATGAGAGGAGGCAGGGGGTCGCGGCGGGCTGTAGAAGAGGAGAGAGGAGTGACGGTGGAGGTGCGGCTGTCGGAGGGGAAGGCGGTGGCGAAGGCACGGCGGTGGCAAATTGATGGAGGCGGTTTGGGGTTCCTGGGTTCACGCGAGGGGGAGGGTTGACGAGTGGAGGGTGGCGGCGGCTTCAAGGGGGGGCGGCGCGGCGAACCCCGACGGTGACGACTCCGGCTAGGGCAGGCGCGATTTACTTTTTTTTTTTTTTTTTGAAAACTGAAAATGAACGGGGAAGGGAATAGGAGAGGGAGGGGTTAAGTGAAAGGAATTTATATATTTTATTATTTTAATTTTTAGAAAGTAACTTTTAATTTTCAACTCGGAACGAGGCCCACCGCCTGTCGTCCATAGCGTTTCACCCCCATTCCGAACACAATGGCATATGTATCGTAAGCTGATTCGATCGTTACAATCAGTTTCCGTTAAAATCAACATATAACTCTACATATTGAATTTGAACGCGCATTTCAATTTACCGGGGTCACATACTAACTCTAAAAATTGCAGAAAAATATTTTCTAGCTTCGTATTGACGATACGGTCCTAACAAAACTAGTTTCGTTGAATTCCGAGACTGTTGAAAAAATGGCCATTTTCCAGTCGATTAAAATCAACTACAACTGGTCAAACGCGTTTTCCTTTGCCACGCTCACATATTGATTCGAAAAATTATGAAATTTGAAACCTAGCAATAATTTGACATCACGGATCCAACAAAAGTGGTTTCGTCGAAATCCGAGGTCGTTTGCAAAATCTCCATTTTTAAGGGCCTGAATTCCATAGCGACTATTCAGAATTTTCAACTGGACATATCTTTTGATTTCGCTATGAAATCTTGATTTTTCTAATTCGTTGGAAAGATATTCTCAAATAGTTTCCAATATTTTTGGTTTAACTAAAATCCGGTTTATTTTGCACCCGGTACATTCATTTGAAGTTTGAAATCGAATTATCGAACTACCGCGCCATTTTCAATTCCTTTTATAAATATAAATAAATGTTTATATTCTAACGACGAACCATATAAATATATACGTTCGAATTCGATTCAAAATAAATTTCTCGTCGATATTATTTAAAATAATTCATTTTAAATAATCAAAATTCGCTAAAATTGCCAAAATAAAAATTTTAAACTGCCCCAGATTTTCGGGTTGTTACAATTTAGTTTCACAAATTTCCATCTAATTTGTTTTAATTCAAACAATTCGTTTCTGGTAGTTTCTAAACAACTTTGCCTTTTCCAAAAATCAAAATATTCATTTGGAATATCAAAACAACTAGTTTTCTCAAAACAATTCAAAAACAAAAACTTTGGTAGTAATTCGTCACTTACAAATCGAAAATGAACACCGATGATGTCATGATCATCATCGGAATATATTTCCAGTTATCGAAGTGAGTTCAATACTATATCACTTTCAAAACCATATCTAAAAACTTCCATTTTGAAATTCATTTAAAAATATCCTTTTCAATGCTTATAACAAAATTAAAATCTCCCAGGATTTTAAAATTCTCATATATTAATTCCAAATCCATTTACAAAAACCATTCCAAATTTTCAGGGTTTTAATTTCAATTGTGATATAAATTCAGATTTAATTCATTTCGTAACACTTATACGAATTTTGATTGGTTATTTACATAACTGTTTCAATTTATAATCTCATTCGATTATAATAACAACCAACACATCCTATTATTATTATTATAATTTCAATATATAGATTCCTTTATATCAAAACATGTTTTGGGTAAAATTATTTCATTTACCCTCTATCAAAACATACTGTGTCGGTTCATCGTATTCAAGTGTTTAGAAACTCCTACCGATACAGTAAATCAAACTGATCGACCACAACTTATAAAAAAACTCAACCAATAAATCTCCACAATTTAAAACAATTTTTATAAAATCTACGAATACGTTCACTCGTATATATACACTCAGCTCAATCTAGGGTATTGCTAACCCCATCTCTATTAAGACGCCACAGAGCCAAGGTAATTACTTAACCTTCAGCTCTGATACCAACTGGAGCGACCCGGATTTTCGCGATCCTGGTTATCGACATAAACTCCATGTCGACTACCCAAGCACCGAAAATACCAGATAGTTAATGAAAGAAAATAGAGGGTGAGAATAGATAAGCTAGAAAATTAGAATAGAAGAAGGAGAAGAACATCACAACATCAGAGTAAACACGAATCTCACAGCGAACAAACAATATATAATAGATACATAACTTTGAAATAAAATCAGTATATGTACATAGTAACATTATTATAGTATAACACTTCCAACACAGCGAAAATAAACAATAGCTATATAATCCTGAAGCCTTCCTGCTCCAAGCTCTCCAAGTATCTGTAACATCCCGACTACTTGATTGCCCGTACAAAATTGGGCATCCAAGAGCTTTGGGAAAACAAAACAAAATAAACTCTGGGTCAGTCATGTGATTGGTGTGAGTAAACTCCAATCATTTGTTTAACTTTTCAAAATTCTTTTGAAACAAAGGATAATCGTAAGACCGATCCACACATAACAACGGATGGTTTTTACCTTATGATAACCCAAAATATTTTTCTAAAACAATACTTGTATGATATTATAATAATGTCTAGATCAAGTAATTAGAAATGTAACGACACGGGTTTTTCCCGGACCTAATCGATCGCAAAATCGACCAAGACCGTTCAATTCTCGCATACGTTAACTTTGGGAATACAACACATTAAAACAACAACAGCAGACTTTTATTACATTATACTAATGCAACATCAGAGTATAGAATATCAGAGTACAACGATAAATAAAATACAGCGGAAGACCAATATTGCATTAAATATAATACACTGCAGCGGAAACATAAATATACAGCGGAATGCTATCATGCTCTGGACACAGCTTTAAGCTACGATCCAGGATGCTGCTAAAGATAAATATCTGCAAAAAGCAACTCGACTGCCCGTGTGAAAAAGATGGGCACCCGAGTTTGCCAGTGAAACAAACTACAGGTCAGTCATGGGACTGGTATGAGAAATCTAACTTAACTAATCTAATAATAAGTCTAATCACAGGACCACGCCGCTAATGCAGAACGGGTTTACTCCATTGGATTATCAGTGCATAAAATAAAGTAAATCGTTAAAACAACGCAATGCTTTTTAGAAAAATGAAACCATTATAAGACTCAAGTCCCATCAAACAGTGCAACGCAAACCGGAGGATAGAGTTTTACCTTATAATGGTCAAAAGATGCTTGATACGATAAAAACGGATTTGATATTATTATTAGTGTATATATGTTTCAAAAACATATCAATCATAATGTATCAATCATAGACGGCATAGCTACCATATACTATGTCGCCATACTAGTTCTACAATCAAAACCGCATGGTGTCGTATTGGAAGTTGGGTTTCCATCATGAAATCAAGGCTAGGATCGTCCTCTTCGATTCGAGACACTCTAGCAAATGCCTCAGGGTCCGAACTCTGGCGAACCCTTGGAACTTCAGGGTCGGTCCCTACCTAACGGTAGCGGATTAGTTATGCCTGAACACATGCTTCCCGGTTCCTTTGAACCTCCATATGGCCACTAACAACCTATAAATCCGAGGTACCTCAATCCATCATCCACATAAGTAAAATGACAGCCAGTTTAAGCACTGACACCACTCCTAGCTAGAAAGAAACGTATGCACTCCCTGCAGTCCTTATCCCGTTTTTGACTCATACCGGGGTGTGAGGCTCGCTAAGTCACGCTATACACAAAGCTATGCCTAAACAAGCTATGCTTTGATCATCATCCACAAGGCCCTGCTTTTCAACAAAAGCCTTGATCATCTGCATATTGACGTGCCATATTGACAATTCACGCCATGCGATCGACAACTATTACTATATACCAGGGTGTTAAGCAGAGAATAAATTCTCCACCACCAAACAGACATATATTAATAAAAATCAATTTAATTACATGAAATGAATTCCAACGTCAGACACGCATCCATTTCCAAGTCCGTTCTGGGTCTGAACGAAACCGGAGACACCTGAGAGGTTCTCGCGTATCCGGACAATCAACACATACGTCCGGACAACTACTGCTTCAACCCCGTCCTCGGAGCAAGTCAGTCCAAGGCATCAGTAGTCGTCATCCATTCGATGTGAAGATCGCCAGTCTTCAATCGCCGTCTTCTACATCTTTTATTTAATCGTCGTGTAATTATTTGAAATGAGTTGAACTCGGTCTTTTCAAATAATTATCGCATAATTATCATTTAAATCATTTCTTCTCTTTAATATTTATTTATAAGGATCTATCGCTATTTTTATTTATTTAAACGTAGCTCAAAACAATAAAACGACGCTTCGGGTCAGTGGGCTGCCCCGGCGCTGTTTTTACCAAATTTTGATTTACACATATCTTGAAATCTAACCGTCGGATTCTGGCGAAATTTATATCGTTGGAAAGGTTTTCCCGAAGCGGTCCTAACGGTTCTGGTTTTGGGAAAAACCAACGGTCGGATCTTTCTGTATGATCGTTTAAAGTTACGATTGCCGATACGCGAACTGCCGCGCGTGTTTCGTTTAATTATATATATATATATATATACGTAAATATAAAACATTTGGTGATATCAACTATTATAATCTATCCTTTCTATCACACCTAAAATGACGATGAAAATATCACTTTTAAATTTACTCTTTTTATCGCATCTAAAATGACGATAAAAATATCATTATTCTTAATTTATATCTAAATTATAAATAAAATGTACCTTTTAAAATTCATGTTTTTATTCACATCTAAAATGTGAATAAGAATATTTTCCAATGTCATATTTTTCATTCGTAACTAAATCACAAATAGAAGTGTACATTCTTAAATTCATGTTTTTATTTGCAACTAGTTTGCAAATAAAAATGTACTTTTTAAAACGGTGTTTTTATTTACATATGAAATGCAAATAAAAATGTTCTTTTTATTTTCATATTTTTATTCACATCTAAAATATGAATAAAAATATACTTTACATATTCACGCCTTTTGTTTGCAACTAATTTTGCAAATAAAAAGTGTAATTCCTTACGATGTTTTATTTGCATCTAAATGTAAATAAATTATTCTTTTCCTTTTTACTTATTTACTCTAATTTTAAATAAGTGTCTTTTTTCTTCCTTTTCATGTTCATTTATATTAAACGTAAATAAATACGATCTTTTCCTTTTTACTTATTTACGCTAATGTAAATGAATGTGATCTTTTCCTATACAAATTTATTTACACTAAATGTAAATAAAATTTCCTTTTTCTTTTCTTTTTCTTTTCTCTTGTTTATTTACCTAAATGTAAATAAATGTTTCTTTTTCTATTTATTTATTTATTTATTTACACTACATGTAAATAAATGTTTACCTGTCTATTTACATATTTATTTACACTACATGTAAATAAGTGTTTACTTTTCTATTTACATAATAAATGTTTGCCTTTTTATATAAATATTTATTTACCCTAAATGTGAATAAAGTCTTCTTTTTTCTATACAGAAAATATGAACACAATGTTATTGCAAAATTTGTTCTTTTTATTCACATAGGAAATGTAAATAAAATTTCGTCGCTAAATTTGTTCATTTTATTCATATAAGAAATGTAAATAAAATTCCATCGCTAAATTAGTTCATTTATTCACATAGAAAAATTAAAATAAAGTTTCATCGCTAACTTTGTACTTTTTATTTACATAGAAAAATGTAATAAAGTTTCATTGCTAAATTTTTTCTTTTTATTCACATAAGAAATGTAAATAAAATTGTGTCATTAAGTTTGTTCTTTTATTTACAAAGGAATGTAAATAAAATATTGTCTTATATCTTGTTCTTTTTATTTAAAAAGGGAATGTAAATAAGACATCATCTCTCTACAATCAAAATTCTTATTTACCACTAAATAGTAAATAAAAAGGAATATACTTTTTCTATGTCGTGTTAGCTCTTCGATCGAGCTGGAAGACTTAGCTGACAACACCAATAGACATTATGTGCGGAGATTTCAAGAAGCTGAGGTAAAGGGGGCGTTGAAACGTATGAAATCGGGCAAGTCTGTAGGGCCTGATGACATTCCTATTGAGGTGTGGAGATGCTTTGGAGATGCAGGGATAAGATGGCTAACTAAGTTGTTCAATAATATTTTCAAATCAAACAAAATGCCAAATGAGTGGAGGAGAAGCATTTTAGTTCCAATCTTCAAGAATAAAGGAGATATTCAAAGTTGCATCTATAGAGGAATTAAGCTTATGAGTCATACAATGAAGCTTTGGGAGAGAGTTTGCGAGCAGCGTTTAAGGAGGTTGACAAGTGTCTCTAGGAATCAATTTGGTTTTATGTCTGAAAGGTCAACCACTAAGGCGATTTTTTTGGTTAGACAACTTATGGAGAGATACAGGGAGCAGAAGAAAGATCTCCACATGGTTTTTATTGACCTGGAGAAAGCTTATGATAGAGTGCCGAGGAGGGTTATGTGGTGGGCGCTAGAAAGGAAGAGAGTGCCATCAAAAAATATTACCCTTATTAAGGATATGTACAAGGGGGTTGTGACTAGTGTTAGGGCATGCGATAGTGAGACTAGAGACTTTCCAATTAACTTAGGGTTACATCAAGGTTCGGCTTTGAGCCCCTATATTTTTGCATTAGTGATGGATGAAATCACAAAAGATATACAAAGGGAGATTCCCTGGTGTATGCTCTTTGTCGATGATGTTGTGCTGATTGATGAAAGTAGAATAGGGGTTAATCGACAACTGGAGTTGTGGAGAGAGACCTTGGAATCAAAGGGTTTCAGGCTTAGCAGAACTAAAACGGAGTATATGACGTGTGAGTTTAGCAGTGTCAGGTCAGATGACGGAGATGTTACCCTGGCCGGTAGAGTAGTACCCAAGAAGGAATCGTTTCGATACTTAGGATCTATGTTGCAGTGTGATGGAGAGATTGATAAGGATGTTAGTTTTAGAATTCAAGCAGGATAGGTGAATGGCGACTAGCATCTAGCATTCTCTGTGATCGGAAGATTCCTCAAAAGCTTAAAGGAAAGTTCTATAGAACAGCAATCAGGCCTGCAATGTTATATGGTGCAGAATGTTGGCCTACTAAGAGGCAACACGTCCAGAAGATAAGCATAGCAGAGATGCGGATGCTGCGTTGGAGCTGTGGGCATACCAGACGAGATCGGATTAGAAATGAGGACATTCGGGAAAAACTTGGAGTTGCACCTATTGAAGAGAAGTTAGTCCAATACCGCTTGAGATGGTTTGGACATATCCAACGTAAACCATACGATGCACCTGTACGCGTTGGAATTCTAGGCTGCGTCGAAGGCCCAAAGAGAAGTAGAGGTCGACCTAAAATGACATGGGAGGAGATAATAAGGAGAGATTTAAGTAACTGGAATTTATCGGAAGAGTTGGTAGTTGATAGGAGTGCATGGAAATTGGCAATCCATGTACCAACCTTAGTTTTTTTTTTCTCTTCACGTTTACTGAACCATTTTACTTTTTATTACTATTTTAGATTTTATTTCACTTTTATTGAACCTTTTTACTTATTATTATTATTTAAAAAAAAACTTTATCGGACGACTTTTTATTTGTTTGGTTATTTTAAACCCTTTATATATATTATTTTCATCATTATTAATTTTATTTTATTTTAATTTTGGTTTCCATATCTAGCCAACCCCAACTTGTTTGGGATATACGGCTTTGTTGTTGTTGTATACTTTTTCTATGTCATGTTTCCTATAATCACAATTTTATTTATAACTAAATTATAAAAAAAAGGAATATACTTTTCTATGATTCATATTACAAAAAATGTAATTTTTATTTTAATAAGAATGACATTTTGTTATTCCTAATTTCAACAAAAGTTTACAATTTTATATTGCCAATTGTAATTTCAACAGGACAACAGTTTTATACTGTCGATTCTTAATACAATAAACATGACATTCGATTTTGATCAATTCTAAAATAAACATGATATTCTATTTTGTCAATTTTAATACCATAAAATTGACATTTTATTGTGTCAATATCAGTACAACAAAAAGGCCAATATTTATTTTTGTCAGTTCTAATACAATAAAATGACAATCTTTATTTTTGTCAATCTTTTATCTTACATGTCCTATTTACATAATAAATATAAATAGATGTATTCTCTTAACTTCCTATTTACATAATAAACGTAAATAAATGTAAATAAATTTATTCTCTTATCTTACATGTCCTATTTACATAATAAATGTAAATAAATGTATTCTCTTATCTTACATGTCCTATTTACATAATAAATGTAAATAAATGTATTCTATTTACACAAGAAAATGTAAATAAATGTGTCCACTATAAAGATGTCCTTTTTATTTACACAAAAAAAATGTAAATAAAGGCGTTCACAATTCGTTCTTTTTATTTGCATAAAAATGTAAATAAAATGTCATCGTAAAATTTGTTCTTTTTATTACAAAAAGAATACGACGCTAAAAATGTTCTTTTTATTACAAAAAGAATATGCTAAAAATGTTCTTTTTATATTAACTTAACTTTTCTAACAAATGTGATATTTTATTCTAACATGGCAATTTCTAATCAAAATGATATTTTAACTTGACATGTCATTATCTAATTTTAAAATGATATTTTAACATAACATGTCATTACCAAATTTAAAATGATATTTAACATAACATTATTCTAACAAAAAAAATGTTATTCTTGTTTAACATAACATGATCTAAACAAATGACGATCTAATGACATTTCTAAATAAGATGACCCTTTTTATTTACATGACATGTATCTAAATAAAGTGACCTTTTTAAATAAAGGACATTTCTATACTCACATAACCTTTCTACTAAAAGGATGTTTTTAATTAAACAAAACATTTCTACCTAAAATGATGTTTTTATAACATAACATGGGTCCAAACAAAGTGTGAATTTGTCCAACATAAATAGCAAATTTACTTTCTAATATAAATGGCAATTTATGTTTTAACATCAATGACAAATTTAGTTTCTAACATAAAGGACGATTTTTAATTAGGCTTAATTCTGACATAAGGGACAATTTTAGGTTAACATGACAAAATGGAAAAATACTTTCATTTGCGACAAATTCTGTGTTAACATAACAAACACAAATGAGTATTTTTGTTCGTACGCAATTTTCTATTTTAACCAGTAGGTGTGAATATTTGTTGTTCACAAATTTCAATTTTTTTTTCTTTTCAACAGAATTTATCCATCTTATTAACGGATCAATCATAACAGCAACCAACAAATCAAATCCAATCATGAATAACACAAACTAAATTTACATCATAAATGTAAGAATTTACAAATGCGAAAATAATTAAGCTAGTTTTAATTGTATGTATATAAAAAGAAATCTCTCCATCATTTTAATATCTGTTCAGTTCCGATCTGAATTTTGATTAGCTCCTTTTCAAATCCGGTCTATTCTGTTGTGTAGTGCTTGACGCTACGATCGCAACGCTTCAGAAATTGATCAATTCTTTCTTCCTCATACAGATACAAGCCGCCGTTAAACCCAATTGTCTTCGATTCTAGGTCTCCAACTCGCGTTCAAACGGTGCGATGGTCTGACGATTGTCTGTATGGATGGATAGAGCGGAAGAATCTCTACAAAAAGGTCTAAAGAAGTAGGAGTTTTTGTTGAGAGGATTACAAGATTTTACAGAAGGAAGGTGGAAGCATTTTTGGCCATGGATACTGTAGTGGCGGCGGCTACAGTGTAGATTGGATTATGGTTTTGTGAATGTTAGGTATATATATATATACTAATACTTATTTTATCCTTTTATTCCAAAAGACCCATTTTATTATAATTAAATTCCTAATGAATTGTTATACTTTGATTTTACCACACATAATTACCATATGACCAATTAGTATTTATTTACACATATTATATTCATAATTCGCAGTCATCATCTTAACCATATAAGTTTATTTCAAAATGCTACATTCTATATATATATATATATATATATATATATATATATATATCGTTTTGATTGCTTAAATAATTTACGATATTTTTAAAACAAATTCACATACCAAAATTCAAGTTAGTTATTGCACCGATTTATAGTGTTTGGTTTCAATTGTAATTAAATTTCATTATATATATATAATTCCACTAAATTTGGTTTGATTTAATTATGATAATGAGTTACAAGATTAAAAAAAATATAGCAATCCAAATATGGTTATATGTTTAATGTATATGGACAAAAGCAAATGGTTGCATATGTAAATCAATTATTCTATTGTAATCAATCTTCTACCGTTACCTTATTAATTCACTTTAATGGACTTTAATTGCAATTTATTGTAGCTTATTTCCAATATTAAATTACAACCTTTATTTCTATCATACAAAGATATCATTCAGCAAATCATCCCAACCAAATTCAAATGACAAATAAATGGCTATTTATTTGTAATAAATTTTCTATGTTATTCAAATGACACATAAATGGTCATTTATTTGTAGTAAATTTCCTATGAATGTTAATGACACATAAATGAAATTTATAAACAATTTCCTATGTATGTTATTTTTATTTTGATATAACATTATCTAATTAAAATGGCATTTTTATACTAACATACCTTTCTAACTATAATGGCATTTACACTAATATGACATATGATAATGACATTTTTTTTATATTAATACCACATGATCAAGCAAGGTGACATTTCATGTTAATACAACATGATCAAACAAAATGATATTTTCCTGCTAACACATCAAAGAGTTTATCTCTAAATATTCTAAATCCATTAAAATTTCTAAAATAAAAATTTTAAATTGGCCCTAAAATTCCGGGTTGTTACAATCTCCCCCACTTAAAATCTTTTCGTCCTCGAAAAGGAACGATGCTAAAAGTTGTTTAGCTATCTAACTCAATTTTAATTTCAATAATCTTATTAGGTGATTAACTTTTTAAATATATATAGCTTTTATATATTCAAAAATCATATTTTCTAAGATCAGATTATATATATAACCACGAAAACGTTATTTATAAACTTGGCACTCTCAACTCATTCTTGGGCATTACTAACCCTATCTCTAATGAGTTTTCTCATTCTAGGATACTGTTGATCCTATCTCTAATGAGTATTCTTATTGGATATTACTAATCCAATCTCTGATGAGTCTTTTGTTTAGTTCTAATGAGTTGTACCCCAAAGATTTGAGCTAACCTGGCTCTGATACCAACTGTAACGACACGGGTTTTGCCCGGACCTAATCGATCGCAAAATCGACCAAGACCGTTCAATTCCCGCATACGTTAACTTTGGGAATAGAACGCATTAAAACAACAACAGCAGACTTTTATTACATTATACTAATGCAACATCAGAGTACAGAATATCAGAGTACAACGATAAATAAAATACAGCGGAAGACCAATATTACATTAAATATAATACACTACAGCGGAAACATAAATATACAGCGGAAGGCTATCATGCTCTGGACAAAGCTTTAAGCTTCGATCCAGGATCCTGCTAAAGATAAATATCTGCAAAAAGCTACTTGCCTGCCCGTGTGAAAAAGATGGGCACCCGAGTTTGCCAGTGAAACAAACTACAGGTCAGTCATGGGACTAGTATGAGAAATCTAACTTAACTAATCTAATAATAAGGCTAATCACAGGACCACGCCGCTAACGCGGAACGGGTTTACTCCATTGGATTTCCAGTGCATAAAATAAAATAAATCGTTAAAACAACGCAATGCTTTTTAGAAAAATGAAACCATTATAAAACTCAGTCCCATCACACAATGCAACGCAAATCGGAGGATAGAGTTTTACCTTATAATGGTCAAAAGATGCTTGATACGATAAAAACGGATTTGATATTATTATTAGTGTATATATGTTTCAAAAACATTTCAATCATAATGTATCAATCATAGACGGCATAACTATCATATACTATGTCGCCATACTAGTTCTACAATCAAAACCGCATGGTGTCGTATTAGAAGCTGGGTTTCCATCATAAAATCGAGGCTAGGGATCGTCCTCTTCGATTCGAGACACTCTAGCAAATGCCTTAGGGCCCGGACTCTGGCGAATCCTTGGATCTTCAGGGCCGGTCCCTACCTAACGGTAGCGGATTATTTACGCCTAAACACACGCTTCCCGGTTCCTTTGAACCTCCATATGGCCACTAACAACTTATAAATCCGAGGTACCTCAATCCATCATCCACATAAGTAAAATGCCAGCCAGTTTAAGCACTGACATCACTCCTAGCTAGAAAGAAACGTGTGCACTCCCTGTAGTCCTTATCCCATTTTTGACTCATACTGGGGTGTGAGGCTCGCGAAGTCACGCTATACACAAAGCTATGCCTAAACAAGCTATGCTTTGATCATCATCCACAAGGCCCTGCTTTTCAACAAAAGCCTTGATCATCTGCATCTTGACGTGCCACATTGACAATTCACGCCATGCGATCGACAACTATTACTATATACCATGGTGTTAAGCAGAGGATAAATTATCCACCACCAAATAGACATATATTAATACAAATCGATTTAATTACATGAAATGAATTCCAATGTCAGACACGCATCCATTTCCAAGTCCGTTCTGGGTCTGAACGAAACCAGAGACACCTGAGAGGTTCTCGCTTATCCGGACAATCAACACATACGTCCGGACAACTACTGCTTCAACCTCGTCCTAGGAGCAAGTCAGTCCAAGGCATCAGTAGTCGTCGTCCATTCGATGTGAAGATCGTCGGTCTTCAATCGCCGTCTTCTACATCTTTTATTTAATCGTCGTGTAATTATTTGAAATGAGTTGAACTCGGTATTTTCAAATAATTATCGCATAATTATCATTTAAATCATTTCATCTCTTTAATATTTATTTATAAGGATCTATCGCTATTTTTATTTATTTAAACGTAGCTCAAAACAATAAAACGACGCTTCGGGTCAGTGGGCTGCCCCGGCGCTGTTTTTACCAAATTTTGATTTACACATATCTTGAAATCTAACCGTCGGATTCTGACGAAATTTATATCGTTGGAAAGGTTTTCCCGAAGCGGTCCTAACGGTTATGGTTTGGGGAAATTCCAACGGTCGGATCTTTCTGTATGATCGTTTAAAGTTACGATTGCCGATACGCGAACTGCCGCGCGTGTTTCGTTTAATTATATATATATATATGTATATATATATATATGTATATATATATATGTATATATATATGTATATATATATATACGTAAATATAAAACATTTGGCGATATCAACTAATATAATCTATCCTTTCTATCACACCTAAAATAACGATGAAAATATCACTTTTAAATTTACTCTTTTTATCGCATCTAAAATGACGATAAAAATATCATTATTCTTAATTTATATCTAAATTATAAATAACATGTACCTTTTAAAATTCATGTTTTTATTCACATCTAAAATGTGAATAAGAATATATTTTCCAATGTCATATTTTTCATTCGTAACTAAATCACAAATAGAAGTGTACATTCTTAAATTCATGTTTTTATTTGCAACTAGTTTGCAAATAAAAATGTACTTTTTAAAACGGTGTTTTTATTTACATATGAAATGCAAATAAAAATGTTCTTTTTATTTTCATATTTTTATTCACATCTAAAATATGAATAAAAATATACTTTACATATTCACGCCTTTTATTTGCAACTAATTTTGCAAATAAAAAGTGTAATTCCTTACGATGTTTTATTTGCATCTAAATGTAAATAAAATATTCTTTTCCTTTTTACTTATTTACTCTAATTTTAAATAAGTGTCTTCTTTCTTCCTTTTCATGTTCATTTACACTAAATGTAAATAAATACAATCTTTTCCTTTTTACTTATTTACGCTAATGTAAATGAATGTGATCTTTTCCTATACAAATTTATTTACACTAAATGTAAATAAAGTTTCCTTTTTCTTTTCTTTTTCTTTTCTTTTGTTTATTTACCTAAATGTAAATAAATCTTTCTTTTTCTATTTATTCATTTATTTACTCTACATGTAAATAAATGTTTACCTTTCCATTTACATATTTATTCACACTACATGTTAATAAATGTTTACTTTTCTGTTTACATAATAAATGTTTGCCTTTTTATATAAATATTTATTTACCCTAGATGTAAATAAAGTCTTCTTTTTTCTATACAGAAAATATAAACACAATGTTATTGCAAAATTTGTTCTTTTTATTCATATAGGAAATGTAAATAAAATTTCATAGCTAAATTTGTTCATTTTATTCACATAAGAAATGTAAATAAAATTCCGTCGCTAAATTAGTTCATTTATTCACATAGAAAAATGTAAATAAAGTTTCATCGCTAACTTTGTACTTTTTATTTATATAGAAAAATGTAATAAAGTTTCATTGCTAAATTTGTTCTTTTTATTCACATAAGAAATGTAAATAAAATTGTGTCATTAAGTTTGTTCTTTTATTTACAAAGGAATGTAAATAAAATATTGTCTCATATCTTGTTCTTTTTCTTTACAAAGGGAATGTAAATAAGACATCATCTCTCTACAATCAAAGTTCTTATTTACCACTAAATAGTAAATAAAAAGGAATATACTTTTTCTGTGTCATGTTTCCTATAATCACAATTTTATTTATAACAAAATTATTAAAAAAAAGAATATACTTTTCTATGATTCATATTACAAAAAATGTAATTTTTATTTTAATAAGAATGACATTTTTTATTCCTAATTTCAACAAAAGTTTACAATATTATATTGCCAATTGTAATTTCAACAGGACAATAGTTTTATATTGTCGATTCTTAATACAATAAACATGACATTTGATTTTGATCAATTCTAAAATAAACATAACATTCTATTTTGTCAATTTTAATAACATAAAATTGACATTTTATTGTGTCAATATCAGTACAACAAAAAGGCCAATATTTATTTTTGTCAGTTCTAATACAATAAAATGACAATCTTTATTTTTGTCAATCTTGTATCTTACATGTCCTATTTACATAATAAATGTAAATAGATGTATTCTCTTATCTTCCTATTTACATAATAAATGTAAATAAATGTATTCTCTTATCTTACATGTCCTATTTACATAATAAATGTAAATAAATGTATTCTCTTATCTTACATGTCCTATTTACATAATAAATGTATTCTCTTATCTTGTTCTTTTTATTTACACAAGAAAATATAAATAAAGGTGTCCACTATAAAGATGTTCTTTTTATTTACACAAAAAAATGTAAATAAAGGCGTTCACATAATTCGTTCTTTTTATTTACATGCTAATGTAAATAAAATGTCATCGCAAAATTTGTTCATTTTATTACCAAAAGAATACGACGCTAAAAATGTTCTTTTTATTACAAAAAGAATACGACGCTAAAAATGTTCTTTTTATATTAACTTAGCTTTTCTAACAAATGGGATATTTTATTCTAACATGGCAATTTCTAATCAAAATGATATTTTAACATGACATGTCATTATCTAATTTTAAAATGATATTTTAACATAACATGTCATTACCAAATTTAAAATGATATTTAACATAACATTATTCTAAAAAAAATGTTATTCTTGTTTAACATAACATGATCTAAACAAATGAAGATCTAATGACATTTCTAAATAAGATGACCCTTTTTATTTACATGACATGTATCTAAATAAAGTGACCTTTTTAAATAAAGGACATTTCTATATTCACATAACCTTTCCACTAAAAGGATGTTTTTAATTATACAAAACATTTCTACCTAAAATGATGTTTTTAAAACATAACATGGGTCCAAACAAAGTGTGAATTTGTCCAACATAAATAGCAAATTTACTTCCTAATATAAATGGCAATTTATGTTTTAACATCAATGACAAATTTAGTTTCTAACATAAAGGACGATTTTTAATTAGGCTTAATTCTGACATAAGGGACAATTTTAGGTTAACAAGACAAAATGGAGAAATACTTTCATTTGCGACAAATTCTATGTTAACATAACAAACACAAATGAGTATTTTTGTTCGTACGCAAATTTCTATTTTAACCAATAGGTGTGAATATTTGTTGTTCACAAATTTCAATTTTTTTTTCTTTTCAACAAAATTTATCCATCTTATCAACGGATCAATCATAACAGCAACCAACAAATCAAATCCAATCCTGAATAACATAAACTAAATTTACATCATAAATGTAAGAATTTACAAATGCGAAAATAATTAAGCTAGTTTTAATTGTATGTATATAAAAGAAATCTCACCATCATTTTAATATCTGTTCGGTTCCGATCTGAATTTTGATTTGCTCCTTTTCAAATCCGGTCTATTCTGTTGTGTAGTGCTTGACACTACGATCGCAACGCTTCAGAAATTGATCAATTATTTCTTTCTTCTACAGATACAAGCTACCGTTAAACCCAATTGTCTTCGATTCTAGGTCTCCAACTCGCGTTCAAACGGTGCGATGGTCTAACGATTGTCTGTATGGATGGATAGAGTGGAAGAATCTCTACAAAAAGGTCTAAAGAAGTAGGAGTTTTTGTTGAGAGGATTGCAAGATTTTAGAGAAGGAAGGTGGAAGCATTTTTGGCCATGGATACTGTAGTGGCGGCGACTACAGTGTAGATAGGATTAGGGTTTTGTAAATGTTAGGTATATATATATACTAATACTTATTTTATCCTTTTATTCCAAAAGACCCATTTAATTATAATTAAATTCCTAATGAATTGTTATACTTTGATTTTACCACACATAATTACCATATGACCAATTAGTATTTATTTACACATGTTACATTCATAATTCGCAGTCGTCATCTTAACCATATATGTTTATTTCAAAATGCTGCATTCTATATATATATCGTTTTGATTGCTTAAATAATTTACGATATTTTTAAAACAAATTCATATACCAAAATTCAAGTTAGTTATTACACCGATTTATAGTGTTTGGTTTCAATTGTAATTAAATTTCATTAAATATATATATATATATATATATATTTAATTCCACTAAATTTGGTTTGATTTAATTATGACAATGAGTTACAAGATTAAAAAATAGCAATCCAAATATGGTTATATGTTTAATATATATGGACAAAAGCAAATGGTTGCATATGTAAATCAATTATTCTATTGTAATCAATCTTCTACCGTTACCTTATTAATTCACTTTAATGGACTTTAATTGCAATTTATTGTAGCTTATTTCCAATATTAAATTACAACCTTTATTTCTATCATGCAACGATATCATTCAGCAAATCACCCCAACCAAATTCAAATGACAAATAAATGGCTATTTATTTGTAATAAATTTTCTATGTTATTCAAATGACACATAAATGGTCATTTATTTATAGTAAATTTCCTATGAATGTTAATGACACATAAATGAAATTTATAAATAATTTCCTATGTATGTTATTTTTATTTTGATATAACGTTATCTAATTAAAATGGAATTTTTATACTAACATACCTTTCTAACTATAATGGCATTTACACTAATATGACATTTCATATGATAATGACATTTTTTTTATATTAATACCACATGATCAAGCAAGGTAACATTTCATGTTAATACAACATGATCAAACAAAATGATATTTTCCTGCTAACACATCAAAGATTTTATCTCTAAATATTCTAAATCCATTAAAATTTCTAAAATAAAAATTTTAAATTGGCCCCAAAATTCCGGGTTGTTACAAGAAATCTAGCAGAACGCTTTCATCTGACGTTTTACATATATAATATACAATCAAAACCGCGGGCTCTTATTGGGTAATTGATTTCCAACTATGACAAGGTATGGAACCACCTTCCGATCAGTGTACTCTAGAAGCGATACACTGGAGTTCAACAAGAACATCTTGTAACTCGGCCGCACATTACCGGCCATTCATTTCGCTTGAATGTTCCAAATATATTATCACCTTATGGTTGGTATACCAACATAACCGTTCCCAGGAGATACAGAATCGAAAGAAGTAACAAATAAGAATATTCTCTAGATGGTGACAATATACCCTACTTGGGTGCGACCCACTTAGCCATGCCGCCTGCCTGATTTTTGTCATTTCCCAGCTGATGAGGCTTGAGGTCATAACGTTAACAGATCACTCCTTCATTTACTTTGAATGCCACATCGTCATACCCGTCAAATCACAAATTGATTTCCCCAAAAATACCACGGGTATAAGCTAAGAGAGATGAATTCCTCCGCCACGAACGTAAATACGTTTGAAACGATCAACTTGTCTGATCTGCCAGACATACTCTGTCAGACATTCGTCCATTCAAGTTGTCCTGGGACTGGACAACCCGAAGGCACTATTCTGTAAATAGGACAGCCCTTGCATAACTCCACCTTCAATTATCTTCATCATATTTGATCGCACCACTAACGCCCATACATAGTGGTTTTCAGATAATATATCTGATCCCGGTCTCTCCGTATTGACAACGGAAATGGTCAAAATCTTCGATAGTCGTTGATTTAACTATCATAGGAAAACATGTGTGCAAACAACGATACTATTTCCAGATGGAAATTCTATCGATCAATCATCAATCAACATTTAATCATTTTCCCATTTCTCGTTTCCATATATTCATCAAATCCTTATTTTCTAATTTTAGAAAAAATACGTTATTAACTTTGGAAAACGTTTCCATTTCTGATTCACGCATCACTATCTTTTCTCATATATCAGTCTCTAACTGTAAATTAGTAAGAGAACAACCCCCTACGTATTAACCCCGAAGGCCGAAACCAACATCAGATCGATACCTAGAAAGCCATTCAACTCAACTAATTTCCAGTCAGTTATAATTTCTGTAATTCCATTTAAATTCCTAATTCAAACCCCAAATTCCTTTATAATATTTTATTTGCAAAATATTTCCTTTAAATCAATATCATGTTACACCTGTGTGCAAAGCACGGGTCTAAATCTTCCTAATGTAAAATTCTCTTCTTATAAAACTCTATTCATTTTCCAAATATTTCCTTTTCAATATCCTATTTATTTCATATAAATATTCCCTTTTTCAATATCCTATATATGAACTATTTATTTCATAAAAATGTTTCCCTTTTCAATATCATATTTATTTCATAAATATTTCCTTTTATATAATTCAATTTATTCCATAAATAAATATTTCCTTTATAATTCCATTTATTTTCTAAATAAATATGTCCTTTTATATTTGTTTTACAAATATTTCATTTTCTATTCAGTATCCACGTTGAAATTCCTTTTTATAAGATCATTTGATTTTATATAAATATATTTTATTTTCAACATACACATTGAAAATTCCCATTTTAATTCCAGTATTATATATGGTATTTACAATACCAAATAACAAGGATCGTTATCAATCAAACGCACATAATCAACAACAGATTTTATATCATATCATATATTACAATATATGAAAAACAATACAATAAATGTTGAGGAATCCAGTTGGATTCCTCCGATCTGTTTCCCTGCATCCACAGATGTTAAATAATATAATAACATCGATTTCATTTCAATATGAAATATTCTGATAAACTGAATCCACATTTGATTAACGATATATATATATATATATCGTTATCTATAATTTCAACCAACACATCAGCAATTCAACCAACCAATCAACACAAAGCAAACAATTATCATTTATCATTACTAGATTATATTTATAAAAATATAAATTGATCAGAGTTAGTGAGATTTACTCACATTGGACGATCATCGTTAAATAACGATTTGCGTCAGTTGATTAAGACGGACAATTTATTTCACTATAACTTGTAACGAGCTCCAATTCACTCCCAGTCAGGTCCATGTTGTAGCCCTCGTCCATATGATCCCAGTGAATCTGAATTTTCGAAATTCTAATTTCGTATGATCAAGTTATGACTTATACAAGTTATATGTTTATTTAAATTAAATTACAACTAAAATTTTAAACCTTAATTGGGCTCACCATTCACCTAAAGCCCAAATCCGTTTTCAATAACACAGTCCCGCTCTTGATATCTTCTTCCCCAATACCTATCTCCAGGTACCCGCTGACACCACTGCATCTTTAATGTTGACAGCACCTTCCCTCACTCCACGATTTTGAAATCCGACAACACCATTCATCTCTCCATCGAATCCACTTCCTCCTCATCTCCTCCGAATACAACTCACACCCCCATAGTCTCTGCATCATTTTCAGTAGCCACGCACCAACCAGGAAGACATCAACACTTTTGCTTTTCAGAAAATCCCCAAGCTCCACCTACCAACTCGGTTTTGCATCATAAACACAAAACAAACCTCAATTTGGTGAATTAAAGCTTGATGTTTGCGCATCCATTAACCCTAAGCGCTACTGGATATTTTCAAACCCAAGAAATCACGTCGAGCTCCAAAAAGAAACTACTGCATTGAAAAGCTTACACCAAGGATCCTATGTATACACTCATTTTGATTTATAGGAATTTATCCGATTTGTTTTCAGTTTATGAACTCGTGGTTTCTTAAAAAAATGAAGAAGAGCGGCGGTGTAAGCATTTGACTAGAGGTAAAGCGAATTTAGGGTTAGGATAGTTGAGGGGTATATATAGGAAATTTTTAAATGTTTTTATATTGATTATTTTATTTTATTTTAAGAAATCGCTATGTGTATTTGTTGAATAAAAATTCCTATAATCACATACGATACCTAAAAATCACGAGAATGGACATATACCTTCAGTTTGACATTACAGACCCTATAAAACTGGTTTCGTCGAATTCCGACTCCGTTTGCTCACACAGCGTATTTTTAACCATCAAAATACTGTTTGTTTTTCAGATTAAAATCCCGTACGACCACATACGGACATTAAAAATTACGGAAATTGAAATCTAACAATTATTTATTATTCCGGATCCAACTAAATTAGTTTCGTCGAAAACGAAAGTCGTTTGCAAAAGTGATTATTTTTAAAGCTCTAAATAACCCATTTAAATATATACAAATATTTAAAAATAATTAAATTAAATATAAATGAATTTATATTATCGTATATATTCACAATAGAATATCATACAGCTCCAATTGGATTTATAACTTGGTATCCAAATCCCGGTTGAATCGATATTCGATTTATATTGAAAAATCCATTTATAATATAAATAAATCGCTATAAATTATAAAGGAATTCCATTGCGACTTTTCAAAAAATTGATTTAACCATAAATCAAAATCTACACGACAAAATCCCGATTTTTCCTTCCATTTGAAATTTATACTTCACCAGCTCCAAACGTTTCTTGTTTCACAGAAATCTGATTTAAAACGGATTCTGTATATTCATTTAAAGTTCGAATCACCAAATAGCGAACTACCGTGCAATTTCGAGCTCGATTATAATTATATTATAATTATACGTTCAAACTTCATTTAAAAAATATTTTCGTTATTTGAATTCAATTCCAAACTAAATTATATATATTTTGAATTGTCCAATTCACACAATATTATGAATTCCACTATTTCTGACTATTTCAGAAATAAATGTATTATTCTATTATTTATATTAATTAAGTATTCAACATTATTTAATTAAACAACCATTTAATTCTCTAAATCACTAATTAAATAATTAAATTAATTAATTATTATACCTTAAAAATACGGGACATTACATGGGTATACAAAACTTATAAGCAAATTCAGAAACATGAAAAAAAAATATAATGTTGAAATTGCCCAAGGGATGGTGGCACAGCTGACTAGCGCATTGGTCTCATGGCTTAACTTAGTAATCCTGAGGTGAATAATGTATTTGCTCTCTGACCTCATTTTAACTGTTTTTATTCCCCATCCGCAGCTTAAATTTTGTAAAGGTAATAATAAAGAAATAAATAGAGGATTTTTAAGGCATTCCTTACAACATCACCATGCTCAACTGCCTTTTTTCTATTTTGTAAGCTTCTCCTTTTCATTCTGACAATAGGTTTGCATTTTATTAAAAGGTTACATAGTATTAAAAGTGTTCATGATGATTAACAATGGAGGGATCAATAACTTTAGAACTCCAATCATTTTCATTGCAGTATTTGCATCACTGGAATGTGGTAATGTGACTCCAGTAAAGAAGTCATCTATCAAAAGTTTTGTGAGTATGTTCAATTACTATAGCACATTTTTGTCCAAGGATGAAGGACATCAGCAAGTCATTAGAATGTTTTACTTGATGGGAATCTCTTGGATGTTTATTTTATTTCATAGTTTTTTTGGCATGGAAACTACATCTAATGCATTCATTGCATGTATTATCGAATATTACTTAAATAATGGTTCATTAATGCATTTTCATATCGTTGAAGATGCAATTTTTCACTCATTATTATAATTTATTTGTTATTTGAGTTGTTTGTTTTTTGACTAAATTTCAAGTTTGTGAATGATTCTCTTAAATTACAGGCTTGGAAAGAGAATTTCATTAGAGTTAAAGTTTAAAAGAGGATTAGTTGATGGATTCTTTTTTCTTTGGTGTTTTTCTGATCCCTCCAGAAGGAGTCTTCCCCCTTACTTCAACCATTCCTCCAGGCCTTGGTGGTCCAGACTCATTTTTCAAGTAAGACCACTTTTTTCCATATGAAATAATAGAACAGAGCAATAGTCTATGAAAGGCAGCTTACTAAGAAAAATGCTGATGTATATTTAAGTGATGGTGCAAATTTCCTTAAATAACCCAAACTATGTATTGTAAATTTCGTATAATTCCCAAGCTATGAGTTACCTGTACAGTAGCAGCTTTATAATTTATACAAAGCCGCACTTAATTCCTAAAATTTTGAGTTGAGTGTCAATTTATTCACATGCTTCGTAGATTATTATAATTGTTAACAAACTGATTGGAAAAGAATTGATGGATCTAGATGAGCATAAAGTGCAACTGCTTCTTCGGTAAGTCATCACTTGACTTAATACGAGGCACTTCCTAATCACTAATTCAAATTTATAGGTATTCTTATATTTGTATGTGTAGGTGTAGTAATGATTTTAAAGACCAATTAAATCCGCAGGAACCAATTTTTATGCAACAAAATGGTGGTCGCACCAGCTAATCTAGTTGGAGGTTTCATATTCAGTCAAGTACTATTTAAGCTAGTTTTTTAACTTATTTCTAAGTTATGACATTTGATGTTAACTATGTATGTCTTAAGTGTGATATTCTGATATTGTTATGGTGGCGAAGCTACTGTGGAAGTTGACCTTGTAGTGCTATGAAATTTGTAAAATATGACACGAAAATGCATTTGTATTGTTGTTTGAAATTTGGTTATGTATTTTTTTATTATCATATTGATTCTGAAATATAAATCTTGATTATGTGGAAGGATGTTGTAATACTGCTATGTTTTTCTCTAGGAAATATCAGTTTACAACAATTATAGTTCTTTCTTAATAAGTATCGTTAATTGTCAATTTTAAAGATATAGAAGTATTGTTGATTATCAACTTGAAACACTATTTAAGTGTTGCAGGTTGTCAATTTGAAATACTCGGTAAGTGTTTGTATTCCTCAACTTGAAACACATATGGAGTGTTGCAGTTTATCAATTTGAAACACCATGCAAGTGTTGTTGATTTCAACTTGAAATACTTATTAAGTGTTGCAATTTATTAATATGAAACACATAGTAAGTGTTTCAAAAATCTGCAACACTTAAAAAGTGTTTCTAGAAATTTTAGCAATGCTTTATTACCGTTTCCAAGTGATCATTTTGGTGTAGTGTGTTGTTGTTTTTCGGAAGCACATGCATAAGACTTGGAAAGCATGGTTGCTGAAGTTAATGGAAACTAGAATTTCGTCTCGAATTTGGTGATCCAAAAGTTGAGAAAAACCCGTAAAACGCTAAGAATAGAGATTTCCCGCTAAAAGCACCAAAGTGTTGACACCAAATAGTGGCAGTACACTCAAAAAAAGATAACATATAAAAATAATTGAAGAAATATAAATGAAAATGATGACAAATGCAATCACATGCAAATTTATAGTGGTTCGCGTTTACATACCTACGTCCACTTTACAATCTCTTGATTATATGTAAAACTTGATTACAAAAGATGATTTCAATGGCTGATTTTGAGTACAATGTTATAACAATAATAAAATGACAAGAGAATGTCCAAAGGTCCTTTTTCTGAAGCTTTGGAGGGCTATTTATAGATGATGCAGTTCTCGGGTCGACTTGGACATGTGGCATCCACCCCAGGGCTCTAGGAATGGCTGAAGAAGCTTTCTTTCCATGTGAAACGGCCCAACCTGGCTAGATATAGGCGGGTGGCAGCAGATCCTGAATTCTAGGAGTAGAAGATGCGACCGAAACGGAGTTGGGGCAAGTATGTAGGGGTGATATTCTCAGGTTGACCAAGTTCAGTTCAACTTGTTCGACCTGGGAATCATTTGACCCGAGACTTTGGCTGATTTCATATTTGAGCTCTCCTTTGATGTAGGAAGCCTCCCTGGTTAGGTTGACCCAAGGATTATTCGAGCTAGAATTCGGGGATGCGTCGTACTCGTATTTGCACGATGGTGGTTCGAGTCGGCTACCTGCTTAGTCGATCGGAATATCTATAAGCCTGACTTTGCTTTCAATGTTACATGTCTTTGCCTAGACGAATGGAGATTGGACCAGGATGAAGGTTTCCTTGTGATGATTTGGCTTGATTTCTTGGTATGTGCGTGGCCTTGACGACCTTGCCAAAAGGCTGGTCAACACATGTGTTTAATTTTTCATAAATAATTTTACATCTAAGCATACTCAGGGTTCAAACATGTACCATGCACACCTATTATATCTCCATATGCATATTTATCCTAAATATATTTTCAAAGGAATTAACCCCTTTAATCAATGTAATTAGTTATTATAAATCCAGGGTCATCGTATACTCTCATCATTTTAGAAATTGTGTCCCGCAATTTTCTCATGCTTATATCAAGTATTCAACCATATTCAATCAGCATACAAAACTGGTTTATGCCATATCTAGCCACTCATATGATTTACTCATATATGTAGTTTCAGAGAAAACTCATAACATATACTTAATCATCATTAAACATGTTCATTCTAAGCAATCAGTGCATTCAAGCATAAAAACACCACAAACACTATCAGACCCTTGCAAGCAAAGGTTTAAACTAAAAACAACATAGGATATTTAGATTTTTCTTTATCCTTTACTTCTCATGTGCAATCATTTGTGTTTAGACCCTGCACTTTAACTAATTTCATAGTCTTATTTCTTGATTTCCTTTCCCTTAACACAACCCTGAACAACACAATTGGAAAATTAAAGGGTGCACAAACTTCAATGATAACTCTAGCAAAATCAATATTTAAAGCTATTTCCATGATATCATCAAATTTCAATGAAACACCAAGCACACTAGCAATTGCATAAATAATATCTGATTCCCACAACTCCTCTGAAATGCCAAGACTCACCCAAATAGGCGACGTAATGAAAACATTTTTCTGATAATTAAAACCAGGAACCTATGGTTCTACAAGGATTGGTCTGGAAATGATAAAATATGGTCCACCATTAAGAATTTGATCAAGATCCTCTTTCTTCTCGAATTTGATAAGAAAATAGCTGTTAAATCTAGAGAACAAGTCAAAGCCTCTAATCAGCTTCCAAACCCAATGAATAAGCTCTGTAAGATGGATATAGAATGGACGAGAACCAATCATATAAAGAAAAAGTAAATTAGCCCATTTCCCAATAGACTTATTCAGCATAGACTTAGAGACGAAAGCTCTACGTTCATCGTTGACAATTCTAGGTACAAAAAAATTGGGCGAGATTCACCTAGATGGGACTAGCCAACAAGCGCCTTTTCCCAACATTTGCTGCCAACATTGCCAATGGGATTAGCAATCGGTGGCCAAGCAATAGAACCTTGTGCAAAAAGAGGTGGAACGAAGGCAGTAGGACTACATTCGATCACAGCGTTGGGGAAGAAAGATTCAAAACCACAAAATGCATGAATGACTTTGACGGGATGATATTTACGTCTGGCCATGAGCACGATGAAACCCTAGAGGCGGACGAACGATCACAAAAAGGAAGGTGAAGAGGAGAAGACGCGGTTTATAGGAGAAACCCTAGCTGTCATTTTGGTTTCATGAGAATCAGTTGTGCAGTTGATTCATGAATAAAAAATGAATTTTTGTTTATATTTCCCATTGCCTAAAATAAGTCATATACACATGCACAAAATAAAGGATGATAATCAGTCATATAAAACTAAGCATAAAAATCTATGTCTAAATCAGTCGTATACATATGCGAATGTTGTAAATTTACGCATAATTTGGGAGCAACACCAATAAACTATAAAATCAGACGTAGAAAGGGGAAAGAAGACAAAGAGAATAATCTTACAGTGTTCTAATCATCATTAACAAAAAATTAAAACTTACAAAAAAGAACATTTACAGAAAAAACATAACTCACGGAAAATGAACAATAACTGTAAGAAATGTAAATAAAACTTTAAATTAACAACTACAATTATTTAATGCCCCATTTACTTCAAAATACCCAAAAATCAAGCAAATAAAAACTCACTAGAAAAGCTTGCCTCATGGCTCCGGTAGAACCCACCTCCAGAAGGAAATAAAATAGAAAATATTTTTATTTTAAAATCTCAATCCCTTAAAATTTAAAATTAAGGTGGCATATCCCCAAAAAGAAGACTAGCCTTACACTGCCTAATAGTAAAGCACTACAGCCAAATTAACCTGCTAATATCAACATTACAATTACATTTATCACTCGGACACATTTCAACATTATAATTATCCTATTTATAAGATTGCTGAATAGGGGCAAAGAATTTTAGCAACCTTAGAGTCCAAATCTTGGTTGCGTCCCACCCTCTTTGATGTCATTTTATCAAATCTATAAGCACAAAAGCAATTAAATATTTTTATACATGTTGATGCATAAGAAACAAAATCACAAAGGTTTGTATATAATAAATAATTGGGAACTCGTAGTTGTTATAAAAAACTATGCAAGAAAAATTAAACATATACACAATTTCTTAATCCTATTACCTATGATACATATGGTTGAATTTAGTCTAATTTCTTTTAAATTCCTAGAAACCTAATGTATAATAGAGTTTTCCACTTTTTCCTTGATCAATGCAATTAACTAATTTTCAGAATATCATAGCCTAATCAAGCTCCTATATAAATAAAAACATTGTTGTTAACCGACCTTTTGGTCCGGTTCCCAAAAGTACACGAGTCACGCTCGACTCAACGCATCACGTGGAGCTAAGGCCGAAAGGGGTGCTCATGAGCAAAGGAGACAGGGTTGAAGAAGGACTACGCCGTTGAGGACCTCGCGCCTCCACTAGCACATCTCTGAACCACGGCCTCGAAACCCCAGGACTCACAAGCCAGGATCTCGATCCACCAAACACCCATTCAGACGGGCCTCGCACCTCTCGAAACGGAAGTTTCATACCCTTAGAGGTGCGAATTTTGCACCACTAAGAGGTGAGAAATTCCCACCCAACTGGGTGCGAAATTCGCACCACACAAGGTGCGAAATTCGCACCCAGCAAGGTGCGAAATTCATACCTCAGGGTGCGAATTTCACACCCCATGAGGTACGAAATCTGTACCCTTCGGGGTATGAAATTTGAACGCTTCGGGGTATGAATTTCATACCTCCGAAGGGTACGAGATTCGTACCCTGCAGGGTGTGAAATTCAAACCCTGCATGGAACAAATTTCTCATCTCCAGGAGGTACGAATTTCGCACCCCCCGAGATGCGAAATTCGCACCCCCAGGGGCAGGGTGCGAAAAAAGCGGATGTGCAGGCCTAAGATGCGAAATTCTAAGTGTGGTCCCTTATTTCTACCCACTCCCACTTACTCCTTCCTACTCCCTTTCCTATAAATACCCCATGACTTCACACTTGAAAGGGGTTGGAATTTGTGAGCTCAAGACCTCTAGAGAGCTACTTTAATGACATCTCCCATTTGAGGAAGAATAAGGGCAAAAGTGTCTTTTTCCTAATATATTAAATATATGATAATTATGACATCATATATGATAGTGATGACATCATATAGCCTTAGAGATGACATCATATAGCTTAGAGATGACATCATATGGCTTTGAAATGAATGTAATGAGATGTCACGAGAGGGTCTTAGTCTTGTAACCTTTTGTGATCAATAATATTCCAACAACACTTCAAAGTGGACGTAGGCTCCTCACGAGGCCGAACCATTATAAATCTCTTGTGTTATTTACTACTTTCCGCTCTTGTCTATATGACCAAATTAATTATTCCTAGTAATTGGAATCTTTATGTTTACGACATTTTTGGTCGTCAACATTTGGTGCTTTCATTGAGAGTTGAACTCAAGTCTTGCGTCTTTTTTGCACATTATCATCTCGACTTCGACGAGCTTGAGGTCCCTTTGCTAAACCTACCGCTGAGTCCGCTTACGATGGTAAAGCGACCAAAGAACGCAATGGTCGGCTCTTCAGCTGCAGTCGAGGGGACCTTCCAACAACCTCAACCGACGGACATCCCGACCATTAATGAAAACATCCCTCCTATTGTGGACCCCGAAGCGCCCGCAAAACAAGCTCAGGTTCGCGCGCTTAATGAAAAATAAGAGAACACGGTGGTTGAGCTCAATCAAGCGTTAAGGAATAACATCGACCTTATGCAACAACTTCAAGAAAGTCAGCGCATCGTCGCACGACTTCAACTAACTCGGAACAACGCTCGACCCCGACCAACTATACCGAAAAATACCTCTTCCAAGTCGAGGGGGACGCATCAAAGGAGGAGGTTTAGCCTCATCAAAAATGTCGTCGCCCGCACCAATGCCCTCGACAACGCCAATGGCAATGGAAATGGCAACGACGACCGAACTACTTTCACATATAGTAAGGGGGCGCAATACCGGGATCGCTCTCGCTTGATCATCAGTGACGGACTGGGTCCAACCAACCAACCCCTTCCTCGACAAAACCCAATGGTCACCCATCGAGACGATGGACCTACCATTCCCGCGGCATGTGCTTTTCTAGAACATGATCTGCATAAGCCTGCTCCGCACCAGGATCCGATTATAGATGTCGAGGACATGGAAGAAGACGATCTGAACATCTATCAAAGAAGATGCCCTCGCAACAGAACTTCGAAACCTCGACAAAACTCATGGGTCCCAATGGCGGACCCCCATCCAACTTACCTTCCCGACATGGTCCGAAGGATCATGAGGGAGAAGCGAGGGAATGTACAAGACTCGTGGCAGGCCCATATTAGGCGTAATCCTTTCACAAGGAGGATAAATGAGGACGAGTGGTCGTGACGCTTCAGCATGCAATAGATGCCGCTCTACGATGGCACCACCGATCCCTGTGCCTTCCTGAATCGATATGAATGGCAAATGGACTCTAGCCAGCGCAATGATTCGGTCAAATGCAACTGCTTCCCGTTCTTCTTACCAGGGACCGCTTTACTTTGGTTCTCTCGCCTTCCGCTCTATTCCATCAACAATTTCGGCTAGCAAGCTACAGGACTAGTCAAGCAATTCAGGATGCATATTCCGACTCCGAAAAACACCCTTACTTTGTCCAACCTATACGAAGGACCCGCCGAGTCGCTCAAAAGCTACCTCTCCCGTTTCAACTTTGCCTTCGCCGAGTTCAAGGATCCGTACCCTCGCACCATACTCTTCCAGTTAGCCAAAGATGTCCTCCCTACTTCCGAATTCGGGGCGTGGATCGATCGGAAGCAGCCAAAAAGCCTCGACGCCTTCTATGAGAAGGCGGATCAGTACTTATGCCTAGAGAAGGCAAGGCACAACCGACTCTCCGCTACAAGTCGTCCCAATGACTCCCAAGCGGACACCGCAAATAACAACCTTAGAGGAAAAAATTCGGAGAGCCCTTCGACCAGAATAAGGGGGCAGGTCCCTACAGGCAAAAACCAAATGATGGTAGGCCGGGTGGCCGAAACAACGGTCAGGCCCCAGCGGAGACGAGAAAACCCGGCCCTCACTGTGCCTTCGAGACCTACACCCCGTTAAACGAAAACATAGAAACAATTTACTTGGAAACATGCAATACGCTGCCATACAAGAAGCCGCGCATCAGAGAATCAATTGACCGCAAGAAAATACGAGGAGGTACTGTCGATACCACGGTGTATACGGGCACAATACCAATGAGTGCCGCCAGCTCATAGACGCAATCGAGAAGCTTATTCGTGAGAAACGACTCAAGCAATATGTCCAAGAGCCCTTTCCTCTCGAAACAAATTCAAAGCCTCCGGTGCCAGCACCTCCAGCGACCGCCAAGGCGGCTGTAGGTCCATCTAACCTAAGGCGAGGGATCGTGATCGACACAATATGTGGCGGACCTTACCCCATACATGACAACTTTCGGAAAATAGAAGAATATGTGAGTTCCAAAAATCATGCTACTTATAAAGCTTTCTCCGCCCCCAACGAATCCGTCCTAGCTAAGCTCCAAAAAACCATGCGGGACGACATTGTTTTCAGCAAAAGAGATTCTACCGGGGTGGAAATCCCGACCACCGATCCACTAGTTATCACAGCTCAGATCGATCAACATCATTTTCAAAGCAGCTTACGGCAAGATGAAGTTGGAAACAAATGACTTAAAGCCATGTCGTGCCATGATCCACGGCTTCAATGGGGCTTCTAGTTCCCCAGTGGGAATGATAGATTTACTTGTGGAACTAGGCGAGGGGGATCGGAGCCGGGTGCGAATTCTCACTTTGTGGTAATAGACATCAATTCCCCTTACAATGCTTTCCTTGGATGCCCTTTTCTCATAGAGTTTCGGGTCTGCATGTCGCCATGGTCACTCCTAATGAAATTTCCAATAAAGAACAGAATTAGAACAGTTAGAGGCGACCAAGCAAGCGCCAGAGAATGTTATGTAATAGAATGGAAGAATGCTCGCAATAAGGACAACGGCAAAATCGTGTCCACACCTTCTTGCGCTAATAATATCTCAGCATAGAAATCAGCGGCTTCTGGGCCTTGGCTCAGGCGCCACTGCCATCTTTTCGATGATCTCGACCTAGGGAAGGACGAAGAGCCCGAATATGAAAGGGCTACTCTAGTCGAGCCAACGGTGGATGTTCTGGTTAATCTCGACGACCCATCAAGGGTGCTAAAAATAGGATCGCAACTCCATCCCACAATCAATGAGGATCTTGTAGATTTCTTAAAGGCAAATTTGGACGTGTTCGCGTGGACTCACTCCGACATGAAAGGCATCGATCCCGATGTTGCTTGTCATTTTCTAAAAATCGATCCCATAATGCCTCCAATTAAGCAGAAGCGCCGCTTCTTGGGACCCGAAAGATCCAAAGCACTCGAGGAAGAGGAAGACCGACTACTCAACAAAATTTCATCCGCAAAGCTGGCTATCCCGAATGGGTCTCCAATCCGGTCCTGGTCAAAAAAGCCAATGGTAAATGGCGGACGTGTGTCGACTTCTCCGTCCGGAACAAGGCATGTCCCAAAGACAGCTTCCCTCCCAAAGCTTGATCGACTTGTTCACTCAACCACCGGATACCAACTACTATCTTCCATGGATGCCTATTCAGGCTACAATCAGATCCCAATGAATCTTCGCCAAGATTATACCTCTTTCATAATAAACCTTGGATTGTACTACTATCGCGTCATGCCCTTCGGCCTCAAGAATGTCGACGCTACTTATCAGCGAATGGTTAATCGACTCTTTAAAAACCAAATTGGGAAGTCCATGGAGGTGTACGTGGATGACATGTTGGTCAAATCAAAAGAATCCAACGACCACGTCCATGACCTTTCTGAAATGTTCGATATCCTTCGCCGATACGACATGAAACTCAATCCTCTGAAGTGCTCCTTCGGAGTTGCTTAGGGGAAATTCTTAGGTTTCATCATCAATTCCCGGGGAATCGAAGCCAATCTAGAAAAAATCCAAGTTATTCAGGAATCCAAATCCCTAAGAACATCAAGGATGTCCAAAGTCTAAATGGAAAGGTCATCGCTTTAAGTCGATTCATCTCTAAAGCCACCGACAAGTGCATTCCTTTCTTCGGTTTACTTTGAAAAGGAAAAAGCAACTTCGATTGGATCCAAAAATGCATTTCCGCATTCGAGGACCTTTTGAATCACTTAGAACGACCACCTATCTTATCTAAGCACGTGGATCACGAGGACTTATATGTTTATTTGGCTGTTTCTGTGTAGGCAATCAGCACGGCACTCGTACGCATCGAGAACTGCGTCCAACGACCCATCTACTACATAAGTAAACGATTGACGGGGAAGAAAAGAACTACCCAAAGCTGGAAAAGCTGGCGTTCTGCCTATTGATTTCTTCTTGGAAGCTTCGACCATACTTGCAGCTCATCCTATAAAGGTGTTCACCGATCAGCCATTATGATCGGTCCTATAGCGACCTGAAGCATCCGGACGGCTGCTAAAGTGAAGTATGGAACTAAGCCAGTTTGAGATAACCTTCACCCACCGCCGGGCCATCCTCGGACAAGCCCTCGCTGACTTCATCATAGAATTCACTACTCTCGAGGAGACTCCTGCAGAGAACGTTGAAGCTTCCGACACTCAATGGAAATTGTTGTGGACGGCTCCTCCAACAGAAAATGCTCCGAGGCCGGAGTCATACTCATCACTCCCGAAGAACGCCCGATATATTATGCACTAAAACTGAATTTCCTTGCTACCAACAACGATGCGGAGTATGAGACCTTGATTGTCGGACTTGGGATCGCGATTGAGCTAAAACTAAAGACCGTCCAAATTTTCTTTGATTCACAGCTCATCTTTCGTTAGGTGCAAGGAGAATATCAAGTGAAGGAGGGACGACTCGCTCTATATTTGACCCAGGTTCAGGAATTACTCACTCACTTCGACCGCTTCGTCATCTCACACATTCCTCGAGAACAGAATGAAAAAGCAGATTCACTAGTAAGCTAGCAAGCTCCGAGGACTCGCAACTCTTAGGTTTCGCCCCCGTTGAAGTGCTCAACTCCTCAAGTATTAAGCAAATATAGACTAAGGCGGCCATGAATGCTGAATCCGAACCTGAATGTTGGATGATGCTAATCAAGAATTACCTAAAATACGGGACCCTCTTAGGATGCTACAAGGAAAGACGAGTGCTTACCCCTCAGTCAGCTTGCTACCTTCTCATGGATGGGGTGCTCTACCACAGAGGCTTCTCTGTCCCATTGCTCAGATGCGTAGCCCATGGCGATGCCACCTAAGTGCTCGCTAATGTACATGAGGGTGAGTGCGGCGACCATACTGGAGGACAAACCATTGCCAGGAAAATACTTAGGCATGGCTATTATTGGCCCACGCTCGATCAAGATGCCGCAGACTACGCTCGCAAGTGTGACAAGTGCCAGCACTTCTCAAAGATCCCAAGGATCTCGCCTACAGAGTTCACACAAATGGTCCCCCTATGGCCATTCGCCATGGGGGGATTCGACATCGTTGGAACTCTTTCAATGGCCAGAGGCGGGGCACGATATGTTGTTGTCGCAGTTGATTATTTTACCAAATGGGCAGAGACCGAAGCTCTTGCCACAATCACCACCAAGAAGATAATCAACTTCCTTGTACGCAACATCATCACTCGATACGGGGTCCCTCAAGCTATCATTTCTGACAATGGCGCTCAATTCGAGAGTGCAGAATTCAAAGCATTCAGTCAGTGACACAGCATTGAAAAAAGATTTTCGGCGGCGGCTCATCCTCAAGCCAATGGGCAAGTCGAGGCAGTTAATAAGGTCATCAAATCCATTATTAAGAAATAGCTGGAAAAGGTGGGGGGCATGTGGGCGGACGAACTTCCTCTAGCCCTATGGGCCTACCGAACCATCCACAAGACAACAACCAGACACGCTCCTTTCGCCCTTGCCTACGGATCTGAAGTCGTCATTCCCATCGAGCTCAAGCTCCCATCTCATCGAGTCACTTACTTCGACCCGAAGACAAACCAAGATTCACTTTTGGGATCACTTGACTTGCTAGAAGAGAGAAGGAACGAAGCTGACCTCAAAGCCGCCACCCAACGGTAGTGAGTCACCCGGTATTTCAATTCCAAGGTCCGCCGCTCGGACCTCAAAGTCGGCGACCTCATCTTGAAACGGTTCTTTCCTTCACCTATCGGCCTCGCTCCTCATTGGGAAGGCTCGTACTCTATACAACGGAATCTCAACAATGGATCTTTCAAACTTGCAACCGTAGATGGAGATGAACTCCCAAGGGCATGGAACAATGAACATCTCTGCCGCTACTTTCCATAACTTAGTTCACAGTTGTTTATGCTTTCCAACGATGTTTTGTTTTCTAGCAATTCAAGGCATTGTAAAGATTATTACTGCCAAAATTATTAGTAGAAATGATGTTCATCTTCCTATCTCCTTTGCGTTTATTCCGCGCATAACATGTTTGATTAGTTCTAGCAACCAGCTGGCATAAAATACGTTCATTGCCGTATCGGCCCATAAGCACGGGAGCCAGTGCTGCCACATAGAGTCCAAACAACACTAGCTACGACCGACATCCCGAGCACGGGAGCCGGCAACGCTACTCAAGTCGCCGGCCCATGGCACGAGCGAGTATAAATAACCACGAACTCGAACCTGGCCCCGTGCCGAGATCGAGGATAAATCGTTTTGCGCCTAAGTCTCAAGCGACTTGGGGCCTCCCGGTGGCCAGTTAGGAGTAATCTAAATTTCTCCCCTGGCTATGGGTGCCGGTCAAATCTTGGCATAGCACCAAGACCGGCCTAAAATCGTTTCTTCCCCGAAGCTCTCAAGGATAAGGGATAGCCCATGGCCACGATCGCACCCTATGGTCTGATGATTTGGGCTACTCCTCTCAAGCGAATAAATGGCGTCTGCGGCTTGCCTCAACCCGATGAATGACAGGAGAGCCACACACCGGATGGACCGCATAATGCGACGTCATATGCCTTCTCTATACTTGGGATTAACCTCGGGCAACCCAAAACAGTAGGCGCCCAGCCTGGTTTCGCAAACTACGGGTTTCCTGAGCTAAGGGAGACTTACTAAAACCAGCGCTCTATCTCTCTCCTCTGGAATAATTAACCCAGAGCGTGGCGCCCGATCGCTTTTTTGTTACGTGTAATGATAAATATTCTTATGCAAGTGCGGAACGCCGGAAAACATAAGAAGAACATCCGAACAATCGACACAAATCGCGATCTTTACTAATTCATATTCAATTTCCACACACACATTTAACAAACTACATGTCTAACAATTTTTCTTTTTTAATGACAGGGTGTACATGAAAACCACACCATGTCTTGAAAACCAAAAGCAAGGGTCGTACTCGCATAAACTATCTGCATACACTACCAAAATGAATGTTAACTTCTACTTAAGTTACTAACACTAACCGTGTCTTTTATTTTATCCTTGTGTTTCTTCTTTGCAGATTCAGCACTTGACAGTTAATCTTTCGAGCTGGACCTCTTCTTGCCAGACCCACTTCTTCCACCTCGACCTTTCTAGGAAGTGATCGATTCATGAGAAGCCGAGAGACGCTTCTCGTTTGCACCCTCACCGCTAGAGATCTCGGTGATATCAACAAGGACATTATGCGGTGTAGGAATGGGGCACTTCCGGCAGCAAGGCCTACTACAACGTCACTCTTTTCCGGTATCTCCTTGCCCTCTCGCTCAGCCCTTTCCTTGGCCTCTCTGGCAGGCCGTCGCTCAACAAGCTTCTGGGACTTATGCAGCGTGACAGCACTGGCCTTGGTTTTCTCAAGGGGCTCGGTAGCCCTCTGTTGGGCCTCCTCATCCTCCTATTTCTTCCGGGTCTCATCAACAGCCCTCTTCATCTCTGCCTCCTCATCAGCCCTCCTTCGTGCGGTCGTTTCAGCGGCTCACGCCTTAGCTTCTCGTTTGGTCTTCATTAGGACCTCCTGCCTGGCAGCCTTATTCTGCCTCTGCTTCTCCTCCACTTCCTCGCTATTAGCCGCCATCTTGGCTTGTTGAGCCTCCACCATATCTGCCATCGAAGGCACATCGGCTTCCACCGGGCCTCTAGCACGAGAACTTTGCTCGTCGACCACCTCTCCTTCCTCCAGAAGGCTCTCATACATGGTGGGAGTTATCCTTATATCCGGGTAGGTGTTCAACTGATCGCCGCCTTCTCCAAATTGCACTGCCGCAGGTCCTGGCTCGGATTCAGTTGTTTGTGGGACCACGGGGGCAGGATCCGATGCTATGGTCAGTCCAGGAAGGGTTATACAGTAAAAACACAACCTTTTAGTTGGCAAATTTGGTAATTACATCATCCTCGGGGATGCATGGCAAAAGAAATTTACCTCTGATCAGGGATGGTGTAGAAAGGGCAGGAGGGTACTTGTGGTGGCAGGTAAAATGAATTCGGTCTCTCCTAGCCCCGGATGCTCAGGGTCATACTCAGTTGTAACCCGAATTGAAGCTACGGTATCGCTTACCATAACCGATTCAGGGGCCAGTGGCCGATAAGAGCTTCCCTCTGCAAATGTCTCCGCTACCACAACGCTCTCAGTCATGGCAGCTTTCCCTTTCTCGACAGTTAGCCTCTCCAGCCTCTCTCTCTCTCTCTCTCGGCATCCTCTAGCAACAACCTCTTACCCTCCTCCAGCTTCTCGCACTCTTCAACGGTCAAGAGACCATTCATAAGTTGTTGTTCGTCTAAGGACCCGACATCCAATTGGCGCAAATAGGCCTCATACAGAACCAACCTCTTCCAGGTTCGAGCCAGTTCAGGGGGGTAATCTTCGACCCAAGAGAGCCCATGAAATCTCAGAACTTTAACATACATGTTTCAAATATCTTCCTCCATAGACGATTAAACCCAAAATTCTGTATCCTCTAGCTGTTATCTCAGTTGTTCCACCACTCTCAGATGTGTCGCCTCAATCCATCCATTGTGCCCAACACATCCCGATTACTGGCCTCCGCTTCCTCCTTGGCTTTCCTCGTCTCCTCAAGTTGTCTCTTCAGGCTGTCATTCTCTGCTCTCAAAGCATTGTTGTCATTTTGGAGGTCGAAGACTCTCGCGTTGTCCCTTTCCAGATTGGCACATACTTTATCCACCTCAGCGTTGTCCCTCTTTAGGGCCATGTTCTCGGTGGTCGAATCAGCTACGGATTCCGTGAAAACGGAGCGAGAATGATCGGCCTCCCTCTTGAGCGTCTCGTACCCTTTCCTCATCCCAGCTACCACAACAAGATTCACAATTTAGCATGTGAAGAAACAGAAAATGGATGACAATGTGCCCATAGTGCAAAAAACCAACTTACCTATTTCGGTGTTCAGATTGCCGATGGTGACCCGTTCAGCATCGACAGCCCACTCCTGGTTGATGAGCTCTAGGTTTTTCTTCCTATTCAACTTTGAGAGTCGGTGGGAGTACTTCAAAAGTTGGTCGGCCTGATGGTATTCAGCTCTTACGCGCATCCAGACATCCCCAGACTCCCTGATAGAGGATGGTTGAAGATCTGGAAGGAACTTTATTTCATCGAAATAACGAAGAGGGACAAGCTTGTATGATACTTCACCGCCGCTTGGTCTAGGTAGTGAGCACCGAGGTGGGGGACGATCTCCTCCTCCTCCTCCGATTCGGGTGTCCAAGGGAGATTCTCGACTTAACTTAGGGGGTTCTCGGCGTCTGTCTTTGACAGCATCCTCACACACAACGCCCTTGGTTCCTGCTCCAACTAAAAAAGGGAGGGAGCCGCCACTTGGCCAATCAATACTAGAGAGGGCAACCACAGTGAGGAGGCCAGACCTTACAGAGCTCGAGAGGCGAGAGCTCCCTATGGATGAAGAGAAAGAGCTATTGAAGCAGGACTTTCCTCAGCCCACAAATAAAGAATTCCTAGGGCATTGACGACCTCCATGTCCATAACCTCGTCCTCCACGCCTTCTAGCCATATCACCTGTCAAAGAAATGGAATAAAGTCAGTTAAGTCGCATGCTCAGATAAGCTGCTATGTTATGCAGTGTTAATGAGTGTATGCCCTAAGTGTTCTCTCAACAAACCAGATTGTGGTCCACTCGAAGGAGTTAACCCCTCCGCAGCAAGAGCTAGTTATTTCATGCTAGCCGGAGTCGGCCATGGGGACACTTCTAGGTCAAGTTTATTCAAGCGATCAAACTGGCGTTCGTCCTCAAGCGGGATGGCGGCTCCAGGAGAAGTCACTGGAGACAATGGCCAAATAGACACTCCCGCCCCCACCCCTCATGTCGGGGTAGGACGGAAACATTCAATGGGCCCTCATCTCCAACTCTAGCCTCCTCACCGCGAGCCCTATCTTCACCAACGTCTCCTTGGAACTTTATAACCTTTTTCGGCCTGGGCCAAAAAGAGGGCAACTTTCTTTTCTGACCAGGGGTCATGTAACAACCCGTATTTTCAATAATCTGTTATAACATAAATTGAGGCAGAATTAAATTATAAAATGGGAATCGCGGGAAACGGGCTATGCCATTGCGTTCGTCTCGGAAAAATACGCGAAATAGAGTCCGAGTTTTCGAAAATCGGAGTCCGTATGACCCAGTTAAGGCCCATTGAAGTTTGCAGAAAATTTCTAAGTAAAAATCAGATTCAAATTTGAAGAATTGGGCCAGCTGGGCCAAGGCGGGAAAAATCCCGCCAGGACCCCATGTCGACAGGCCTGTCGACAGGGGTCTTGGCATGTCGACTGCCCTGTCGACAGCCCTGTCGACAGGGGGTGCACGGGCTGCTTAGCCTGGTGCACCATTTCTGATTGGGGTTGGGTCTTGTGGCTTGTTTCTAGAGAGTTCCGGGATCTGAGGGCCCTAATTGAATCTAGGGTTAATCCTATGGCTCAAATCACTAACCTAATCTATAAATAAGACCCTAACCTACCCTAAATCATTCATTATTCATCCTAGTAACTAAACTATGCCAAAATCTAAACTCTCATGGCCTCCACCTAAAACCCTAGCCTCCAATCTCTTCATTAAAAATTCCTAAGTAATTTTCCATGCATACAAGCATATTTAGGCTTGTATGATCCTCCTTAGCTTGCATTAAAGGCTTGTTTTTCAATTGGCATCATAAAGGAGGAGTCTTGACCAAGTTTGCTTGCATTTGGGGGTTTTAATTAGTTGCATAAGAGGTTTCTTGCATTTGTTGTACTCATTTGAGTCCGCATAAGTATAGTAAGCCCTCTTACCTTCACTTTACAAACTCTAAAGTTAGGATGTGGTGAAAGTTGAGATTTATGTGAGTTTAGTTGATTATGCATGCTTATGCGAACTCACTATACCATGTTTTATATGTTTCATAAGTTATGCATGCATATGCGAGTTTATTATGCCATGTTCTACATGTTTAATGGATTATGCATGTGTATGAAAGTGTACTAAGCCATGATTTGCAAGTTAATTGAGTTATGCATGTATACTAAGCCATGATTTGCAAGTTTAATAAGTTATGCATGTTCATGCAAGTTTGTTAAGCCATGATTTGTATGATTATTAAGTTATGCATGTTTATGCAAGTTTAAAATGGCAAGTTGTGCATGTTTTGACAAGTCGTGCATGTTTTGACAAGTTGTGCATGTTTTGGCAAGTTGTGCATGTTTATGCAAGTTTAAAATGGCAAGTTGTGCATGTTTTGACAAGTCGTGCATGTTTTGACAAGTTGTGCATGTTTTGGCAAGTTGTGCATGTTTATGCAAGTTTAAAATGGCAAGTTGTGCATGTTTTGACAAGTCGTGCATGTTTTGACAAGTTGTGCATGTTTATGCAAGTTTGAAATGACAAGTTGTGCATGTTTGACAAGTTATGCATGATTATGGTAAGATGCAAGTTCATTATGCTAAGTTATGCAAGTTTAACATGTTATGCATGTTTTATGGTAATATGCAAGTTCACTATGCTAAGTTGTGCAAGTCCAACATGTTAGGCATGATTGTTGTGCAAGTTCGTCATGTATGTTGTGCCAAGTTCCCTCTTCCTATCCTTTATGCGTTACTACGAATATATAAGCGATAGAATGACGTTGGGGGTTTTGGGGTAAACTTAAAATACATAAAAATATAAGATTGGGAATTTACCTATTAAGTTAGGTCTACCCCTTGGGAATTTACCTATTAAGTTAGGTCTACCCAAGTAATTGTTTGACTTGTGATTATGTTTTGAAATAAAGTGGACATGACACTTAGAAAACATAAGTGTGGCCAACTCGAGGTTGGGTTGAGTTTGTAGCGTAATTCTACCCGGAACCGACCGGCTTAACTAGTGGCTACAAACAATAGGACCCAATGTGAGAAGTTGGTCATGGGGTGCCAAGACCCGAGGTTAGACCAAGTTGTGGTGTAAAGCTACCCGGACCCGCCCGGCCTAACTAGTAACCACAACAAGGTCTAATGTGAGAGGTTAAGGTGCATTAAATTAATTAATGCCTCATGATTAGGGTTAAGTCAGGGTCCACTAATACTTAACCAATTTGGGGATTCGAGGGATTAGAACGTGGTTAAGTTGTGAACCGTTGGTCACACTTAACTAGTTTAATCCATTTGGGAGATCAAGGGATTAGAATGGGGTTAAGCCACACTTAACCAGTTTAATCCAGGATTAGTGAGGGGTTAAGACCACACTTAACCCTCTTAGAAACCCTAGCAACGTGGTCTGTTCCAGCAGTAATCCCAGTTTGGTATCATTCACAACCCTAGAGGCTAGGCTAGGGTGGGGCACGATTACTGGACTGATGTAAGCGACCAAAGCGACGGCTGAGTGGTACCGCGGTGCGGGTCCGGCGGGCTACGGACGTGCACGTAGTCCGATGTTGGACAAACTCGAGGCACGGGTACCAGTAGATCTGGGCTGTGCATTATTGCTTAAGTGTCCGGGGTTTTCACCCGAGGGCTTGATACACCCGAAGGTGGACCCAGCACAGTCAGTCTACATCAATGGGTGGGCCGTATGGACATTAACACTTGACGTGTTAGGCTTATAGGGAGCCGATCGACTAGACCGTTGGGTTGGACCTTATACTAAGGTCACTTCATGTTATTGGGCCAAAGTTTGGGCTAAGGGATCAATACCTGTTATGTTGGTTTGCTAGTACACCGTGGTGCAAAACTTACCCTTGTTTTACGCGATGATACCTCTATCTATCTTGTAGGTAATTTACCACGCCAGTATGTCGTTATCTATGATCATCTCAGTTTCCATCATGATGTTAACTTTATTAGTTTATAGACTGATCGTAGCAGGGCTTACTCAGTCTTTTTGACTGACCAGTTTTGTTTCGCCTCTTTTCTTCCGTTTCCCCCCCCCCCCCCCCAGGTTCTCAGGGAGGGAATACAGGAGCCTAGCTTGGAGCTTAGCTGCTTTCTTGGATAGCTCATGTATGCTTTGGACTTGGGCTTGCTATGGTTTCTTCCACTTTGGGGATAGCTACTATTATGTTTTCTTTTTCAGTTTCAGATGATGTTACTTCATGTACTAGACTTGTCCATTTGGGAAAATTGGCATTTTGATGTACCAGACTTGTTTTTGAAATAGTTTAAAAATCTTCCGCTGTTTTATTTACTTACTCTGTTTATTTACATATATATATATATGTCATGTCCTGCCTTGCTATATCATTATGCATGTTTACCAATAATGCCCCTCCAAAGTTAGTGCATTCCTTTGCGAGTGACCCTGGCGGAGGTGGGGTGTTACATTTGGTATCAGAGCATATGGTTTACGAGAAGGGATAAAAAGGTTTTTAAAACTTTTGAAAAACTATTTTCAAAACCAAGTATAAAGTATTTTCCAAAGAAAAGTCTAGTTGTTTTTAAAAGGCTATTCCCCAAAAGCCATCAGCACTATCCTTTGACTCCTCGTTTAAATTCTTTTCTTTTCGTTTCCAGCATGTCTGATAATCCCATCTTGCCCGGAGGAGTAATGATACCCGATTGGTTTCGTCGGTACTTGGAAGTCACGGCACCGGTCCCGGGTGTCCCTAATGTTGTCTCCCCAGTCGAGGCCGCTGTTCCTCCTTCTCCTCCCGTAGCTGATGTTCCCCTTCCCCCTCAGCCTCCACAAGCGGATTTCGCAGAGATTTGCCAAGATTTTAAGAGGATGGGTGGCAAGAATTTTAATGGAACAGAGACTTTTGTAGAAGCAGGGAATTGGTTGAAAGAGACCGAAGATCTTTTAACCTCCTTTGATATAGGTGACCGCAGGAAGGTTTTGTTAGCAGTATGGTTGCTAAAGGAAGAAGCTGCACGTTGGTGGGTAGTCACCACCGCTACTAGGCCAATTGAGACTTGGGATGACTTTAGAGGAAGGTTTGGACTGAGATTCTTATCACTTAAGCAAGGGGACATGACTATTAGGGAATACATAGATAAGTTTAATCAGTTGGCTCGTGTCGATTTAGACTTAGTTAATACAGCTCAGAAGAAGGCCCTACACTTTGCTCTAGGATTAAACGAGCCATTACATGGTTTGGCCATGTCTCATATACCCTTGGGGGCGACTTTCGAGAGTTTAGTGAATTTGGCCCTACTTCAAGAAGAAGATAACAATGACAAGAAAGAGGTCAAGGCAAATGAGTCTCAAGGCAAGAAAGTAAATTCCAGGAAATGGGGCAAGAATAACCACAAAGACAAGCCAAGAGGGAATATAAAATGTAACTTCTGTGGTAACGTTGGACATATGGCTAAGGAATGTAGGAAGAAGGAAAAGAGAAAGCGGGGCGAATGCTTCATTTGTGGTGAGTTTGGACATTTCAGCAAGGATTGCACGAGGAAACAAGGGCAAGGTCAGACTCAGTGTGCAGGACTATCTGGAGGGCGAATTTATCCCCTCAACCCCGTTTTTCCAGCTCATGATAGAGGTAGTGTTTCTGTTGAAAATCTTGTTTACATTTTCTGATTTTCCCTGTTCAAACTTTGTTTGATTCTGGCACATCGCATAGTTTTGTTTCATCTGATCCAGTTAAAAGTTTTGCACCTAAGTACTAGTGTAGTTGATGATCCCGTATGTGTTTCAAATCCAATTGGGGGTTCTGCCCGTTTGTCTGTGGTCTGAGTGGATTTGAAAATTTCTGTCTTGAGTATAGAATTCTCGTGGGATGTTTATATTCTCGGTTACGGGGGATATGGGTTGGCTTTGGGCATGGGATGGTTGTCCTATTTTGGAGCCATTCTGGGTTTTTGTATATAGGGTTGTGAGGCTCGTGACTCGCCTCAGCCGTACCCTTAGAAATTTCTAGCAACCCTATGGGTCCCGTCATGTTATGTTATCTTGAATCCCTCAACTCGTCTATCGATAGTTTGCAATCTGTGAGGGAGGTCCGAGAACGTCCTGATATCTTGGGAAAAGTGAAGGGGTTACCCTTAGACATGGGATGGATTTCCGCATTATCCGGTTGGTAATACCAAGTCAGTTTCGTGGCCGGTTAGGCACATGACCTCACGAGGTGAGAATTAAGAAAGCAAGTCAAGGAGTTGCTTGAGAAGAACTTCCTGAGACGAAGCACTTTCGAGTAGGGTGCTCCAGTAGTATTCGTTACTGATATGGACAGTTTGCTTCGCTTAGGTGTTGATTATCGTGAGAGGAATAGATAACCGTTACCAAGGATCAATGATTTGTTTGATCAGCTTGTAGGAGCATCTGTTTCCTTTTAATCTAGCTACCGGATTCAATCAGCTTAGGATGGCTGAGGATGGAATTGACAAGACTGCGTTTAGGACTCTAGATGGATTTTTTTAGAATGACTAGTCATGCTATTTAGCTTGACTAACGCACCCACATATTACGTAAACTTGATGGGTAGGGTGTTTAGGGAGTCCCTGAACAAGTTTGTCATGGTCGTCATAGACGATATTTGATCTCCTCAAAAGAACGAGGAAGAGCATGTTAGACATCTCAAGAAGGAGATACGCTTAGAGCCACCAGTGGAAGGTCAAGTTCTCCAAGCGTCACCTTGGAGGAAAGAAGTTGGATTTCTTGGGCACATAGTTCCTAAGTAAGGCCTAGCGGTGGATTCTGTTTGCGGTTTAAAACCGGAAAACTCAGAGGAGGGCAATTGAAGTAAGAAACCTTCTCCGTTTGGCTAGTTAGTTAGCATTCCCGGAGCTTAGACTTACTCTTCTAGATCAAGAAGGGGGTTTCACGGGAAGAAGACCCGCAGTTGGTCAAGAACATGGACCAGTTGATTTGAGGCGAGATGTTAAGTCACCTCGTTAGTTATATTATAGATGACAAGGGATGACTAAGGCGTGATGAGAGATTATGTGTTCCTCGAGTGGAAGACTTGGTAAAGAAGGTTCCTGAAGATGCGCATCACTCGAGGAGGTGGCCGAGTTGGTTTCGGAATACATGTTGTGCCACCAGGTTGAGGCCAAGTCATAGAAGCCCAGTGGGCCATTACCTCCATTGGAAGTTTCGCAAGGGGAGTGTGAAAACATCTCGATAGATTAGGTGGATAAATTACCTAGATCAAAGAAAGGGAATACGGGTATGTGGGTAGACTTACGAAGAGTGCTCATTTCAGTCCGGTGAAGAGCAAGAGGACTGCATCATGGTTAGCAACGGTTTATCCTCAAAAAGTTGGCCAGTTTTGAAATGGCCTCCAGGAAGCCATGGGTAGACAACTGAATCTAGGTACGGCCTATAGGCGGATGGTTCATGTCGATTAAGCCTGAGTTATAGGAAATCACGTTTATAAGGGCAATTGGCAACGTGGAGTGGTATTTCCAAGGAAAGTTTTGCTGCATGGAATACCTTATGGTAAGAAGACGAGATCCAAGATTCACTAGTGAATTTTGGAGAGCTTGCATGAAATCATGAGGTTATAGTATGTTTAAGCCAAGTATACAGAAAGAAGAATAAGTGGGGAAGAAAGACGAGAGGCAATAATGAAATGAGTTCCAACTCGAATTTGGGAAATAGGAGTTAGGAAGCCAAGGAATCATGAAGTGGAAAATAGTCAAAGCACAGTGGAGTTAAGCTCAAGAAAACGTGACTAAGAAGAGTGAAGACTAGATACGCGCATCATATCTCTTTTTAAGAGTGCATCCTTGATCCTTGTTCTTCTGTGGAGCCTGCTTGCAAGTTATCTTTTGTATATCCTCTCGGTCCCATTCTCGATCTTATTTCTGTTGTGAACTCCATAAGGGGGTTAAGACTCATCGGTTAGTACTATATGTCAAAGTTTGAATGGATTTCTTGTAATCCAAAAAGGAGTTTGTCTAGTTTATCTAGTTCATCGTGTCTATCTTGTCATGAGAACCTTAGGTAGAAACCCTTTGGATGAAACATGTATTTGAAACATGTTATGCTTGATGGTTGCAAGTGGTTGCAAGTGTTTGCAAGTGGTTGCTCGTGGATGCATTATACACGATTAGGCACTAGATCGGCTCGCACACTCCTCATATTGCATATGCATGAGTGTTTATGCTTATTCATGGATGGAAATTGTGTGTTATCACATGGATGTTGCATATGGGTGAATGTTATGTGCACTCATATAGATACTATGAATTTAGGAGTTTGCATACATATGGATTCATTTCACCGACATACATATGCATTAAGGAGGTTTACTGTATCAGTAGCCGCCTGATTTACATACATATGCATTAAGGAGGTTTACTGTATCAGTAACCGCCTGATTTTTGCATTAGATAAGTACATATACACACACTTTTGCATATGTTCATACAGCATTTAGAATCTTGTAAGGACGATGATTGCTCGTGGATGATGCTTTGAGTAGATGGATGATTGGATGGTAGGATACGTTCTTCCTAACTTGAAGATTTCGGGGACGAAATCCTTTAAGGAGGGGAGAATGTAACAACCCGTATTTTCAATAATCTGTTATAACATAAATTGAGGCAGAATTAAATTATAAAATGGGAATCGAGGGAAACGGGCTATGCCATTGCGTTCGTCTCGGAAAAATACGCGAAATAGAGTCCGAGTTTTCGAAAATCGGAGTCCGTATGACCCAGTTAAGGCCCATTGAAGTTTGCAGAAAATTTCTAAGTAAAAATCAGATTCAAATTTGAAGAATTGGGCCAGCTGGGCCAAGGCGGGAAAAATCCCGCCAGGACCCCATGTCGACAGGCCTGTCGACAGGGGTCTTGGCATGTCGACTGCCCTGTCGACAGCCCTGTCGACAGGGGGTGCACGGGCTGCTTAGCCTGGTGCACCATTTCTGATTGGGGTTGGGTCTTGTGGCTTGTTTCTAGAGAGTTCCGGGATCTGAGGGCCCTAATTGAATCTAGGGTTAATCCTATGGCTCAAATCACTAACCTAATCTATAAATAAGACCCTAACCTACCCTAAATCATTCATTATTCATCCTAGTAACTAAACTATGCCAAAATCTAAACTCTCATGGCCTCCACCTAAAACCCTAGCCTCCAATCTCTTCATTAAAAATTCCTAAGTAATTTTCCATGCATACAAGCATATTTAGGCTTGTATGATCCTCCTTAGCTTGCATTAAAGGCTTGTTTTTCAATTGGCATCATAAAGGAGGAGTCTTGACCAAGTTTGCTTGCATTTGGGGGTTTTAATTAGTTGCATAAGAGGTTTCTTGCATTTGTTGTACTCATTTGAGTCCGCATAAGTATAGTAAGCCCTCTTACCTTCACTTTACAAACTCTAAAGTTAGGATGTGGTGAAAGTTGAGATTTATGTGAGTTTAGTTGATTATGCATGCTTATGCGAACTCACTATACCATGTTTTATATGTTTCATAAGTTATGCATGCATATGCGAGTTTATTATGCCATGTTCTACATGTTTAATGGATTATGCATGTGTATGAAAGTGTACTAAGCCATGATTTGCAAGTTAATTGAGTTATGCATGTATACTAAGCCATGATTTGCAAGTTTAATAAGTTATGCATGTTCATGCAAGTTTGTTAAGCCATGATTTGTATGATTATTAAGTTATGCATGTTTATGCAAGTTTAAAATGGCAAGTTGTGCATGTTTTGACAAGTCGTGCATGTTTTGACAAGTTGTGCATGTTTTGGCAAGTTGTGCATGTTTATGCAAGTTTAAAATGGCAAGTTGTGCATGTTTTGACAAGTCGTGCATGTTTTGACAAGTTGTGCATGTTTTGGCAAGTTGTGCATGTTTATGCAAGTTTAAAATGGCAAGTTGTGCATGTTTTGACAAGTCGTGCATGTTTTGACAAGTTGTGCATGTTTATGCAAGTTTGAAATGACAAGTTGTGCATGTTTGACAAGTTATGCATGATTATGGTAAGATGCAAGTTCATTATGCTAAGTTATGCAAGTTTAACATGTTATGCATGTTTTATGGTAATATGCAAGTTCACTATGCTAAGTTGTGCAAGTCCAACATGTTAGGCATGATTGTTGTGCAAGTTCGTCATGTATGTTGTGCCAAGTTCCCTCTTCCTATCCTTTATGCGTTACTACGAATATATAAGCGATAGAATGACGTTGGGGGTTTTGGGGTAAACTTAAAATACATAAAAATATAAGATTGGGAATTTACCTATTAAGTTAGGTCTACCCCTTGGGAATTTACCTATTAAGTTAGGTCTACCCAAGTAATTGTTTGACTTGTGATTATGTTTTGAAATAAAGTGGACATGACACTTAGAAAACATAAGTGTGGCCAACTCGAGGTTGGGTTGAGTTTGTAGCGTAATTCTACCCGGAACCGACCGGCTTAACTAGTGGCTACAAACAATAGGACCCAATGTGAGAAGTTGGTCATGGGGTGCCAAGACCCGAGGTTAGACCAAGTTGTGGTGTAAAGCTACCCGGACCCGCCCGGCCTAACTAGTAACCACAACAAGGTCTAATGTGAGAGGTTAAGGTGCATTAAATTAATTAATGCCTCATGATTAGGGTTAAGTCAGGGTCCACTAATACTTAACCAATTTGGGGATTCGAGGGATTAGAACGTGGTTAAGTTGTGAACCGTTGGTCACACTTAACTAGTTTAATCCATTTGGGAGATCAAGGGATTAGAATGGGGTTAAGCCACACTTAACCAGTTTAATCCAGGATTAGTGAGGGGTTAAGACCACACTTAACCCTCTTAGAAACCCTAGCAACGTGGTCTGTTCCAGCAGTAATCCCATTTTGGTATCATTCACAACCCTAGAGGCTAGTCTAGGGCGGGGCACGATTACTGGACTGATGTAAGCGACCAAAGCGACGGCTGAGTGGTACCGCGGTGCGGGTCCGGCGGGCTACGGACGTGCACGTAGTCCGATGTTGGACAAACTCGAGGCACGGGTACCAGTAGATCTGGGCTGTGCATTATTGCTTAAGTGTCCGGGGTTTTCACCCGAGGGCTTGATACACCCGAAGGTGGACCCAGCACAGTCAGTCTACATCAATGGGTGGGCCGTATGGACATTAACACTTGACGTGTTAGGCTTATAGGGAGCCGATCGACTAGACCGTTGGGTTGGACCTTATACTAAGGTCACTTCATGTTATTGGGCCAAAGTTTGGGCTAAGGGATCAATACCTGTTATGTTGGTTTGCTAGTACACCGTGGTGCAAAACTTAACCTTGTTTTACGCGATGATACCTCTATCTATCTTGTAGGTAATTTACCACGCCAGTATGTCGTTATCTATGATCATCTCAGTTTCCATCATGATGTTAACTTTATTAGTTTATAGACTGATCGTAGCAGGGCTTACTCAGTCTTTTTGACTGACCAGTTTTGTTTCGCCTCTTTTCTTCCGTTTCCCCCCCCCCCCCCCCCCAGGTTCTCAGGGAGGGAATACAGGAGCCTAGCTTGGAGCTTAGCTGCTTTCTTGGACAGCTCATGTATGCTTTGGACTTGGGCTTGCTATGGTTTCTTCCACTTTGGGGATAGCTACTATTATGTTTTCTTTTTCAGTTTCAGATGATGTTACTTCATGTACTAGACTTGTCCATTTGGGAAAATTGGCATTTTGATGTACCAGACTTGTTTTTGAAATAGTTTAAAAATCTTCCGCTGTTTTATTTACTTACTCTGTTTATTTACATATATATATATGTCATGTCCTGCCTTGCTATATCATTATGCATGTTTACCAATAATGCCCCTCCAAAGCTAGTGCATTCCTTTGCGAGTGACCCTGGCGGAGGTGGGGTGTTACAGGTCACAGGGCTTTTCGCCACTACCTTCTTTGGCACACTGCTCGCCACTACGGGCCTAATTATAACCCGATCATCAGGAAGCAACCCCGCATGGTGAAGGCGCTCTTGGCTTGTCACAGTATCAGTTTTGCGAGACTCTTCGGGAATTTCTTGCAAGGCGTCAAGACGCTGCTTGTACTCTTCACCAGTGGGTGCCCCCGAATTCCCTGCTGCAATTAAAAAAGAATAGTAATGAGATGCAGGCTCCTCGAACTTCATAATAGGTAGCGGAGTTCGAAAGTACTTACTCCCTTTTTATCCACCTCCTTGCAAATCCAGGAGGGCAACGCATAAAGAACCAGTCGTGCTTGAACACTGATGGTCTTGGCCACTTCCCGACGAAGAATTTGGTGGCGGCTATTGCTTCTAGGAACCGTTAGGAAGGCGACCTTCTAATTGTTCTCAAACTGGAAAAATACCGATTGTCCTCTCTGGTGGGTTCCATGTGCAAGTATTCTCGGTAGAGAACGTAAGTGCCTAAGAGTGAGGAGTAAGCATTCGAGTGTAGTTGCGAAGGTGCGAAGCTGAAATAGGATAGCATGTACCGGATGAAGTCATTGGATGGGGGCACACATCCCACAAAAAAAGCTTGCCTATTCCAGGCAGTCTAACCCTCGGGCGGTGCGTGAGCTCGGCCACCCTCTTCTGGTGTGTGCGCGTCACCCACCGGTATATTGAACCGCTACGCCATTTCCCTAACTACCGTATCATTCGTGCGTGACGATACCTAGTTCGTCGGATTTTCCAAAATAATGGTATTGGGCAACATGTCCGGGGCTACTGGGCCCGCTGGTGCATCTTCATTAATGATGTCCATGTTCTCAATCTCCTCATGTATGACCGGAGAATGTAACCTCTCAATTTATTCCCCAATTAGATACTTCAGACGAACTGTCCATTTGAGAAGGAGCAGATCCTTCGGTAGTCTCAAGCTTGTTGCCACTCGAGCTCTTGCTATTGGTAGAATCAGATGTATGTGACGATGGTGGGGAATCCTCATCTTCCAAGGTCTTCCCGATCTTTGATCTTGTTTGCATCCCTAGCTATAATTTAATACATTAGTATCAGACATTGCATTAGAATAACCTGTACCATGAAAATACGTGTACGTGCTAGTAGTACACACGGATCGTGTAATATAGTGTATAACAGACGAGTATGAAATAATAACAAATCACAGATATAAAAAACGGAAAATGCAGAAAAATAGAAAAATCACATTAGGGATTTTTATACTGGTTTGGAGCATCGTCCTACGTCCAGTCCCAGACTTCTATCTGGATTTTCACTAATAATCACCTCATTTCACCCGGAGGAATAGGTATACAACACCCAAGCAGATGAATGGGATTTCGCGCCTCTAATAACACCGAAGACTTCAACACTTGCCTCTTACAACATCGAGGACTTCAACAAAGATGAATGTAAATTTTGTTGACGATATGTGTTCTCAATAACACGATTTTGTCACTTGTAGTACAAACTTCCTATAACCTTATCCTCAAATAGAATATTTTTATAAATGAAGATTTGGAAGAAGATATCGTATTGAATCAAAAGAATGTTAAATGTATTCTAGGATTCAAAACGATATAGGATAGAATATGAGCAATTTGAGCGCTTTTAGAGTTCAAGAAAGAGATCAATAGAATAGAAATTAGATTGATATAATCGGTGAATTGGAATGATGAAATCATGATGCTTATACAAGGAATAAACAATTGTAACCATTTGTGAAAAGTTACAAACAATGGTCATGATCATTTGTGAAGAGAAAGAGAAGCAACTCTTGAAGAAATGGAAGTGTCTATACGAAAGGTTGCTTCTGTTTAAAAATGGTCGACAGGTTAAAAAGAACCGGTAGACAGGAATTTGAATATATATACGTTATGTACACTTGTGCACATTATCTGTGCATTCTGGGCAGAAATGGTCGACCGCTTGGATTCAACCGGTCGACTGGTTTGGCCCTGATTGCACAGTTAATGTGCACATATATATACTTATATATATATTCAAAGATTAAAGGTGCGAGATTATTAGAGGGTAGATTTTAACATAAATAGTACTACTAACATACCAAATAATCAACCTATAATGTATGTAGCTCTTTGTGTCTCTTTAAACCAATGAATAACTTCTTTTTGTCGATCACGGCTTATCTCTTCGTCAGAAATCAAAACTTTATGAAATTCTTGACTTAACATTCTCCCCCTTTTTGATTGATGACAACATACTTTTGAATCTCCCCCTGTATATGATCTCCCCTTGTGTATGTGCCTTGTAAATCTATATTTTCCTGCATATATACTGTTAGCACAATTTTCGCCCCCTTTATCATCGAGAAAAAGGAGTTGATGAATAAATGAGAACATAAATGATATGAACTAGATTATAAGCAACATAAACCATTACCATAGAACAAGAGTCATCAAGAGTCACAACATAAGCTCATACACAAGTCTATTACGAATTAAACTATGGCACTATTTAGATACAAGTGCCGGATCATGTATTAAAGCAAAATAAAGGCGTAAATACGTAGAAAAAGTTAAAGAGATAAACTTAGAAATCTTATTCCAACTACGTCTCATCTCCCTCTTTTTCTTCTTCTTCAACAAGCTGACTTTTCCCGCGTCCACGCCCATGACTAGTTCCCAAGCTTGCACCCTCTTCTGAAGATGTCCAATTAAAAGAAGGAGGAGTTGGACGTGTGCCGGGGTCTTGAGCTTGCATAGATGAGGATGATGAACCGCATGATATTGCGTCCCACAAAGATCCGAAGAAAGACTTAAGTTTGTTAAAGCGTTTATCCATTTTTGTATCCATACGCTTAAGTCGTGCTTCAAGAAGGAATTGATTGTGAGCAATAGTTTCAAGCGAGTCCTTTGTAGAGGAGGGAGATCGTAGCAGTTTAACTTCCTCGGGTTTTGGGCGGGACGATTGTGAAGAAGCTCCTTGATGTCCTTTTTCTTTCCATTGTTCAAAGGGAATAATATTGAAGTATGAAGCGGGAAGCTTCATCCGTGAAATCAAGGCTTTGTTAATGAAGTTGGGTTTTGAAACAGTTGAATTAGGAGGTTTGATGCCACAGTCAAGTAGTAGACGCATGATATATTCGTTATAAAATAAGTGTGGCTAGAACTTTCATTAACTTACAATATTTCATCAAAAATCATACCAATCCAGTTGATACGAATATCTCCGTAGATTGCATATAATGCTTTGAAATTTTCTTTGTAGACGACATCAAAATTTCCTATCCTTGGAAAAAGGGAGTGCATAAGGGTGTGATGAATAACTCTAGCAGTAGTTCGTAATCTAATAGATTTTTTACTACTACTTCATTTTCATTTATGAATATCATAGTAATAGAAAATACATGTCCTACCGAGACAGAATTTGTAACTTGCTACCCTAATCCTTATCATCTTCAATGAACTGATGACTTACATGATCACGTACATGGATATTACAGAAGCTACTAGAAAATTTTTGACCTAAAAAGGAAGAACCAAGGACATTTTCCATTCTTTCACATGAGATAAAGATTTGTTTGCCACAAACTATAGACCAAAGGCATTGAGAGGGATTGTCGGGCTTCTATTTCTCTAAGTTTAGGTTAGCATAGAATAACTTTATCATAACATGGTTAATTGCCACATTATTTTGATCAAAGTCAAGTAGGTTTTCAATATTAGCATTCTTTGCTAAGCCAAGACCATGATAATTAGAGAAATCCGCGAATTTAATGTACGAACCCGGATGGATTGTAAAATCTTTCATCTCATTCAACCTTTTGACTGCAATTGGATCTACAAGCCATTTCTTGATAGAGAGATCGATTGGTTGTGTTTCGGATGATGAAGCTTGCTTTAATTTCTTTTATGGAGGAGCCATTAGGAAGAGACTGGAAGAAGAATTGATTTCTAGGGTTAGGAAGGATTTTGGAGTTAAAAACATATGAAGAAAAATGAGTGGATGGTTTAAAAATCTAGCCGTATATGGCTTTTTAAAAAACAGAATACCCTATTACCGGTCGACCGCCTGAAAATCACCGATCGACCTTTTTCAACCAGAAGACAAAACGGTCGACTGGTGGATTTTGGCCGGTCGACTGGTTTGTCTAGGTGCAGTTTTTCTGATTTTTTTTGCTCTATTTCTGTTCTTGATCGGTCCAAACAAAATTGAATTTATTTAAAAAAGAGATACAAATATATTAGTACATGAAATAAATAGGAGAGTACAATCATAATATTAAAAAAAATGAGAGGTAGAGGAATTATGATCGGTTGACTCCTCTTTGACATCATCTATGCGTGGTGTCCATGGCAACCACGTTTCTTTTGCACCTTTGTTACGATTATAGTTTCGTTCCCAAGAATTTGGGCTGCTAGAGGATGAAGGTACGTGTAGCATTGGCTTGTATACGCCATGTTTGTTTGAACCACAAAAGAATAATGCCATTCTTTCTAAAAGCAATAGTCGTTCCAATGTCAGTTGTTGCTCATAATGTAGTTGTCATTGAAGATCGATTTGATGTTTTTGATAATGATGAATCTCGTTGATCTTCTCTCTGGTGTGGGGTGAACAAAACAAAGCTTTCTTTGCCCGTTTCAAAGTTGGCGTATTACCAAGAGTATGATTGCATTTGTGATGACACTTTGATTTATGTTTTGGAGTTTCGGGAGAGTAATGCTCTTCCGGCTCAGAACCTGTAACAGAAATATGGGATTTTTGAGCACACTCATCACAAATATGTGCCATAATGAACTATATAAGCTTTTAGGCTCAGGTAGGGAGAGATGAAAAAGGTGAAATTTTGACAAGCTTATATAGAAGTTCCTATATATAAACTTATGGAGGAGAATTCTTAGGTAAACTTGGACGGAGAAAAATGAGAAGCTCATATTCAAATTTTAAAGATAGTAATAGCTAAAATTACCTAAGATTTTGATTAAACATAAACCGAATGTGAAAAGAACTAACAAAATATAATATTAGTGATAACATTACTTATCAAGTTCTTTTCGAGAAATGAGACCAAGCTCTTTACGTAATTTAATGAAACTAGACTCAAGTAGAGGCTTAGTGAAGATGTCCGCTAGTTGATTATCAGTTTGGACATATTCAAGACATATATTTCTTTTTCGATATTGTCTCTAAGGAAATGGTGACGGATATCAATGTGTTTGGTTCGAAAGTGATTTACTGGATTCTTAGAAAGATTTATAGCACTTGTGTTATCACAATATATAATTGAATTTGATAAATGTATATCAAAATCTTAAAGTGTTTGTTGCATGTATATTACCTGAGTACAAGTGAGAGCTGTTGATATATATTCAGCTTCACACGTTGATAGTGAAACACAATTCTGTTTCTTACTAAACCAAGAGACAAGTGATTTTCCAATAAAATGGCATGTACCACTTGTACTCTTTCTATCCGTTCGAGAGCCTCTGAAATCAGCATCGCTATATGATACTAATTCGAATGGACATTCTTTTGGGAAGAAAAGACCGAAATCTTTGGTATTATTAAGATAACAAATTATACATTTCACTGCTCGTAGGTGTGATTATTTTGGATCTGCTCGAAACCGTGCACATAAACAAACACTCATCATTATATCTGGACGACTAGTTGTAAGATATAGAAGAGAACCAATCATGCTTCGATATAATTTCTGGTCAATGCTCTTACCATTTTCATCTTTTTAAATATGTGTAGTTATACTCATAGGAGTAGGTTTACTATATGTATTTTCTAATATGAAGCATTTGATAAGATTTCCACAGTATTTTTCTTGATTAATAAAAATACCGTTTGGAAGTTGTTTGATTTGAAGTCCAAGAAAATATGATTGTTCTCCCATATGAGACATTTCAAATTCTTTGGTCATAATATTTGCAAATTCTTTGCAGATTTTATCATTTGTTGAACCACAGATGATGTCGTCTACATATATTTGGATAACTAGAATATCATTTCAAGAATGTTTGATAAACAAAGTTTGATCGACTTTGCCAATTTGAAATCCTGAGTTAATAAGATAGCTACGTAGTCGTTCATACTAAGCACGAGGTGCTTGTTTTAAACCATACAGAGCCTTCTTAAGTTTGTACACATAGGATATTTATCATGTACGAACAAAGGAGGTTGTTCGACATATACATTCTCCTTGATAAATCCATTTAGAAAAGCACTCTTGACATCCATCTGATAAAGTTTGAAATCATGGTGGCAAGCAAAAGATAATAGGATCCTAATAGCTTCTAGTCATGCAACTGATGCAAATGTTTCTTCATAATCGATACCTTCTTCCTGATTATACCCTTGTGTTACTAACCTTGCTTTATTTCAAGTAATATTACCTTGTTCATCAGCCTTATTTTTAAAGACCCACTTAGTACCAATAACTGATTGAAACACCCCACCTCCGTTAAGGTCACTCACAAAGGGAATGCCTTAACTTTGGTGGAGGTTTATAAGTAAAAGCCACAGATAAACTCAAGACAGATATAAATACACATATTTTAAACAGCGGAAACCAAACAGACTTTTATTTCATCAATACGTGTTCAAACAAAACATTTCCATAATTGTCTCAAAATACTTCCAACATTACAACCTCATTACTGTCTTGATTATTAAAGAAGCATAAAACATAAATAAAGTGACAAAAATCCCCATAGTGATATCCAAAGCCAAAATCCGAGCAAGAGAGATCCAAATCATACATCTACGGTCTTGGAGCATGTAAAGGGTCTGACTGAGCTGAGTTGTTTCCTCCCTGTGGACCTGAAGGGGGAACGGAAGAAAAGAAGACGAAAAGAAAATAGAGTCAGACATAAAGCCTGAGTAAATCTAGTAACTCTTCGGTATGTGAATAAGAAAAGGGCATGATAGATATAAACTAAAAATAGGAAAGTGTCACAAGCTAAGGAAGTGACGAATGTACTATCGCACCCATACCATATCTCTGCACCTACTTGAGTTTATTCTAACTGGCACCCCATGCTGAGGGTGAAGTGATCCCCATTTTTATTTAAAGATCGGCTCCTAATCGCGTAAACATGTGTCATACGACCCCCAAGAATTATAGATACCTATGCTGGTCCCACCATGGGGTGTATCAAGACCCATGGTGGCGGCCCCGACACAAATTCTAGAAGGCATAGGTTATACTACTGGTGCCCCCAGTGCCTTGTTTGTCTGCTCCGGAGTGTGTGCACGCCCACACCCCGTTAGAACCTACACTGCTGCACCCACCACCGTCGCTTTGACCGCTTACAATCAGCCCAGTAATCGTGCCCCACCCTACCTAGTTTCAGGGTACCATGATACCTAACTTGGGTTACTGTTGAAACGAGTCCCTCGTTACTAGGATTTTCTAGTCAAACATGTTAAGTGGTTAAGTGTCTGTATTTACCTAACCCCACCCATCAATTCTTGTGAACATGTTTAATTTGGTTAAGTGTTTATAGTTGACTTAACCCTACCATCTGTCCTTAGCTTCTTAGAGCACCCGACCACTCACATTAGACAGGTATTGCTACGGTTACTGGATGTGCCAGTCGGTTCCGGGAAGGTTTACACCGTAGCTCAGTCTAACCTCGGGTCATTATTGGGCTCAATGCTTAACCACCCACATTGGATAGGTATTGTTGTGACTACTGGACAGCCGGGCGGGTCCGGGCAGGTTTACATCACAACTCAATCCAACCTCGGGTTAAGCATATCGTGTTTTCTAAATTTACATATTTTATTACTTCTCAATTATATATGTAAATTTCATGTTCTTTATTCTTGGGTATAACAATTCATACCGCTTATATGTAATTGTCGTTGGCATGTGCCAAACATGCCAACATATATTTTCATATTTTACACCCAATGTTATTAATCCCATTTGTACGTTCGCAACATTATAACAAGTGTTGGGCTTGACACAATTCAGCCCAACTTTATAAACGTAAGAAAAAGGGGAAAACAAGAACATGTAATATTTCACATAAAGGTGTGTGGCGCATGAACTTGCAATTTAGCGATTCAATATAAATTATGGGTCATGTGAACTTGCATTCAAATCAAAGTATGACTAAGTAGGTGACATATGAAATGGCATAGTTTAGGCTTATACAAACTTGTGTTTAAACATGTTTAACTTGGCATAATGTCAACCGCAAAACTAGCATGTTGTATATTCACCAAAATGTACAATTTTAAGATCTAATCATATAGCCTATTTCAACATGAACTTGCATAGTTTATGAAACCCAAACGATACTTAACATAGATCCAATTATACTTGCAAATACACATAAGAATGTGTTTATAGGTTTTGGGTCATGTAGGCATAAAATGGGTCCCAAATCTAGAACATGTTTACATAAATTCTAACTTAGACTAAGGGAATATACAAAGTCCATGCCATCGACATATACATAAAGGGATCAATTTCTAGTTTTTGCCACAACTTGCTATTGTTATTACTTTCATATACAAATGTCTAATAGGCTTGCATCAATCAATTTAGGCCACAAATATCAATACACAAGTCATGACAGAATCATTACAATACATAGAATTTTGTATCATATTCATACAATAACACAATTTTATTTTCATTTACATTGAATCACATTACAGTTTTTATTCATATTCTGAAAGGTCACTATACTTACAACGAATGCAGAATCTTGAATTCTGGATTCTGAATTCTGAAATTGAGATGCGCTCCTTTGGGTAGACTAACATTGCATTGATTAATTTGATTAAACTTTAATCTTCTTCTTAATTTGATTCGTCTCTAGGCTTTTCTCTCTTAACGGCTATGCTCAATTCCTCCATGGCAGCATGACGACTCCCAACTTATTTTTTTGTGTGAATTTTCAGTTGAGACATAGAGTGCATTTATAGATTTTTAAATTGTTTTGAGCCGTCAGATGAAGACAGGAGGAATCTAGACCATGCAAAGTTCAAAGAGCCAATCAAGAGGTGACATGTCAGCCCTAGTGACACACCGAGCCACAGAAATTCGAGCCAGAGCCAGACCTAGCCTGCCAGGTCGACCAGGTAGGTCGACGGGCAGGTCGACACCCAGGTCGACACTATGGTCGACCTGGGGTGGCCAGGTCGACACCATGGTCGACCCTATGGTCGACCTGGTCTCTGGGCGGGAATTTTCCTGCCCAGCCCAGTTTGAATCTATTTTTTCGAATTTTGAAATTTAAACTAAGCTATTTGAATTTAAATTTTATTCTGAAACTTCCGATGGTCATAACTCCTTCATACGGAGTCCGATTCGCGCAAACTCGGACTCTATCTCAAGCAGAATTCCGAGACGAACGCAATGGCATAACCCATTTCCCTTAATTCTTTCATTTAGAATTAATTACACTTTAATTTGTGAAGCTTAATGTTATAGAATTCACGGGGTGTTACATTCTCCCCCCCCCCCCCCCCCCCTTAAAAGGATTTCGTCCCCGAAATCTTCAAGTTAGGAAGAATGTATATCCTACCATCCAACAGTCCATCAACTCAACCAACAAACACAGGCGTCCACTTTCCTTACAAGACTTCTAATGCTTCATGATCATATGCATAGTGTGTGTACATGTCCTTATCTAATGCAGAAATCAGGCGGTCTACTTATTCAGTTGACCTCCTTAATGCGAATCATGTAAGTGTCATGAATCCATTATGTATGCAAATTTCTCCTACTCATAATTCTACATGAGTGCACAACTATTCATACAAATGCGACGACCATATGATAGCATATCAAGTTTCAACCATATACAAATGAGAATACATATATGCATATGCAATATGAAGTGACTGAGCCGATCTATATCCTAGGGTGTGTGTATATGCATCCACGAGCAACCACTAGCAACCATTTGCAGCCATCATCCATAACATGTTTTCAAATACATGTTTACATCCATTTGTTTTCTACCTAAGGAGTTAGGAAAAGGACCGAGGAGATATACCTAAAAAGATAGATAAAGCATAACTTAAGGAAAAAGAGAGATCAAAGATGTACCCTCAAAAAGAAGAGGGAAGGCAGCGCGTATTCTGTCCTCAGTTTCCCAAGTCGCATCTTCCTCGGCATCGCTCCACTGAACTTTAACGAGTTTGACTCCGCGGTTGCGTAGCTTTTTCACTTCAGTTCCTAAGATGCGGGTTGGAACTTTCCTCACAGTTGCTTCACATTCCACTTCGGTTTCTTCTAGAATGCTAGGTTCCACCACTTCCGCAGACTCATGCAAACACTTCCGGAGGTGAGAAACATGAAAGACGTTGTGAACTCCGGCCAGTCTCTCGGGTAGCTCTAATCTATAGGCCATCTTCCCAACCTTCTCGATGATAGGAAACGGTCCTACAAATCTTGGTGCTAGCTTTCCTGCGGATCCAAAGCGAACGACGTTCCTTAAAGGAGATACCTTAAGGAAAACCCTATCCCCAACCTCAAACTCAAGGTCGGTCCTTCTTTTGTCGGCGTAGGATTTCTGTCTGTCTTGGGCTGTCTTCATTCTCCTACGTGTCAAGTCCACTTTCTCCGAAGTCTCTCGAATCATGTCTGGCCCAAGTATAAGCTTATCTGTAGACTCCCACCAACAAGTTGGTGATTTGCACGTCTTCCATACAAGGCTTCGAAGGGTGCCATGCCTATGGTAGCTTGGTAGCTGTTGTTGTAGGAAAATTCCACTAAAGGAAGGTGATCCTCCCACGTCCCTCCAAAGTCAAGAACGCAAAGTCTTAAAAGATCCTCTAAAACTCTATTCACCCTTTTCGTCTAGCCATCGGTTTGGGGGTGATAGGCCGTGCTCAAACATAACTGTGTGCCTACAGCTTCTTGCAGACTCCGCCAAAACTCACTTGTGAAAATAGGGTCTCGGTCACTAACAATGCTGGAGGGTATCCCATGGAGTCGAACTATTTCCTTGAGATAAAGATATGTTAGAGATGAGGTAGTCCTTCTACTCTTGATAGGTATGAAGCGGGCGCTCTTAGTAAGCCTATCCACTATTACCCAAATGCTAGTGTTGCCTCTTCTCGACCTAGGCAGTCCATCAATGAAGTCCATTGAAATGCTATCCCACTTCCACTGTGGGACCTCTAAAGGATGAAGTAGTCCTCCAGGCTTCTTCTGTTCCGCCTTGACCTGCTGGCAGGTCATGCACTTAGAAACGAAATCTGCCACGTCCTGCTTCATGCCGTTCCAAAAGAAAGTTCTTTTTATATCCTTGTACATCTTATCACCGCCAGGGTGTATAATCAGCTTGGAATGATGCGCTTCCTCGAGAACTTTCTTTGTCAACTCCCTTGCTTGTGGGACGCATAACCTCCCATCTCGCCTCAGCCAACCCTTACCATCGATGGCGTATCTACTGAGGTGACTAGAAGTCTAACCCCTAATAAGTTTATCAATCACATCAACAAGCTGAGGGTCTTCACGTTGTGCAGCCCCTATTGAGTCCAAGAGAGTAGGGCGTACTTCAAGAGATGCTAGCAAACCCGGTACAAAATTCGAGGAGGGCCTAAAGTTAAAACTGGCTATATACTCCAGACTTTGCCTTTCCACAAAGAGCGGGCTTAAGGTCAGTTTCTTTTGGCTCAACGCATCTGCTACTACGTTGCCTTTGCCGGGAGTATAGGAAATTTCAAAGTCATACGAGGCAAGAAACTCCATCCATCTTTGCTGCCTCAAGTTAAGATCCTTCTGGGAGAAGAGATATTTCAACGATTTATGGTCAGTGTATAATTCAAACTTCTCACCTAGGAGATAATGGCGCCAAGACTTAAGCGCAAAGACGATGGCGGCTAACCCAAGATCGTGGGTTGGGTAGTTCTTTTCATGAACTTTCAATTGTCTTCTGCCATAAGCTATTACCCTCCCTTTTTGCATTAGAACAGCGCCTAGTCCCGTTCCACATGCATTCGTGTATACTATGAACATTTTGCTTCCATCTGGCAAAGTCAGAACTGGGGCTGTTGTGAGAGCCCTTTTTAATCGTTGGAAAGCAAACTCGCAGTCCAAATCCCAAGTGAACGCTAGATTCTTCTTTGTTAGCCTTGTGAGTGGAGCTGAGATTTTCGCAAAATCCCTAATAAACTTTCGGTAAAAACCGGCTAGCCCAAGAAAGCTTCGAACTTTGGTTGCATTTCTTGGTGTCTTCCAATCTTGCACTGCCACCACTTTCGCGGGGTCCACAGCCAACCCCTCTTTGGACACTATATGCCCCAGAAATCTTACCTCCATTCTCCAATAGTGGCACTTGGAGAATTTGGCTTTTAGCTGATGTGTACGGAGAGTTTCCATGATTTCTTTCAGATGTTGAGCATGCTCTTCCTCATTCTTTGAGAAGATTAAGATATCATCTATGAAAACAACCACAAATTTGTTGAGGAATTCTCTGAACACCATGCTCATTAGGTCTACGAAATAAGCGGGTGCGTTTGTCAAGCCGAAAGGCATGACAAGCCACTCGAAGAAACCGTCTGGGGTTCTGAACGTCATCTTATCAATGTTGTCTTCAGCTACTCTCAGCTGATGGAACCCAGTTGCCAGATCAAGTTGGGAGAAGACCGACGCACCTACAAACTGATCAAACAAATCATCGATTCGGGGAAGAGGGTTCCTGTTTTTCTTGGTCAATTTGTTTAACTCCCTATAGTCGACGCAAAGGCGAAGCGAACCGTCCGCTTTGGTTGCGAATACCACTGGAGCACCCCATTCCGAAATGCTCCGTCTAATGAACCCTTTTTCGAGAAGTTCTTTAACCTGCTTACTGAGCTCCATTCTCTCCATTGAAGCCATGTGTTTGACAGGTAGAGCTACAGGCTTTGCATTATCCACAAGATATATGTGGAAGTATATTTCCCGCCTCGGAGGTAAGCCTTTCACCTCCTCAAAGACATCCGGATATTCCCGGACTACTCTAACTGATTGCAAATTCTCGTCAGAAGCATCAAGCGACTCTAGATAACTAAGCATAACAGCATTCAAGGGATTACAAGAAATTTCTAGAGCGTTACCAAGACGAGTCAAGAGTCTAACTATTCTTTTCTCACAATCAAGAATGGCACTATTACTGGATAACCAGTCCATGCCTAAGATCAAACCATATCTCGAGAAGCCCAAAACAAAGGCATTACAACTAAACTCAACGCTGAGAATAGAGATTTTTAAACCCAAACAAACCATTGACAAGTAAGCGGAGCCCTCAATTGGATTTGAAACTATTAAGGGATCTTCTACCATACTAGTGTCTAGATGCAGAGATTCTACTAAGGCAGATGAAATAAAAGAGTGTGATGCACCAGAGTCAAAAAGTGTGCGAACTGGATGATCATAAAGATAGACTACACTTTCTACATAAATATTACTACCTCGTTCCTGCTGAGGTGCCACTAACGCATGAACCTGACCCCCTGAAGTGGATCCAGCTTTCTGTCCCTGCCCTTTCTTCTTTGGGCAGTCCTTAGCCTGGTGCCCAGTCTCTCCACAATGGAAGCAACCACCCATCTTCGCCTTCCTTTTTTGGCAGTCTTTTGATATATGTCCCACAATGCCACAGAAATTGCACCTTCTCCTCTCACGGGGCTTATTGTTCTTCCCTCCTTTCTTGAAGTCTGTTTTCTTTGCTTGTAGACCCTCTTTCTTCTCTTCCCCTTAGTTTCTTTCGTGTCGTGGTCTTCCTCGTGTAGCAACGCCATGTCCACCAAGCTTTCATAAGTCGCTCTCGTGGATACATGGGTCATAGCAAGGCTGTGCAGAGGCTCATTCAAATCTTTGACGAAGCGAAGCGCCTTCTTGTGTTGGGTGTTTACTAAGTCTAGCCCAAATCTGGCCAGTTGATTAAACTGATTTACATACTCCCTGATTGTCATACTTCCCTGTTTCAGAGTTAGAAACTTCTCCATTTGCAGGCTTCTTGCAGCTTGGGAGAGGAATTTCATCTCAAACCTTGTCCTGAAGTCTTCCCATGTTTCCACCGCCCTTTGAGCATTGGTAATTTCCCACCAGTAGAAAGCTGCATCCTTAAGCAACCACACCGCTAGTTGTATCTTTTGCCTGTCATCAACTCCGAAGATGACAAGAGGATCCTCAGTCTCCTTTAGCCAGTTTCTTGCTCCTACAAAGGACTCTGTCCCATAAAAGTCTTTTCCACCCATTGCCTTGAAGTCTCTACATGTTTTTGCGAAGGCATTTCCACGAGGAGGTGGAGAAGGAGGAGGAACCGCGGCCACTGGAGGAGGGATGTCTGCTGGGCCCGCGCCATTGGCCCATGCTTCTAAGTACCTCCTAAACCAGCTGGGTATCGGCACTCCTTCCGGGAGGTTAAGGTCTCCAGACATGCTGAAACAGAAAGGAAAAATTCAAAACTAAGGATAGAGAGGGATAGATAGGGCACATGGCTTTGAGGGATTTTGTCTTTTTATAAATATAACACTTTTTCTTGAGAAATGCTTCTTTAAACAATTTCAATTTTTTTTATCTTATCTGGTAAACTTATGCTCTGATACCAAGTGAAACACCCCACCTCTCTTAAGGTCACTCACAAAGGGAATGCGTTAACTTTGGTGGAGGTTTATAAGTAAAAGCCACAGATAAACTCAAGATAGATATAAATACACATATTTTAAACAACGGAAACCAAACAGACTTTTATTTCATCAATACGTGTTCAAACAAAACATTTCCATAATTGTCTCAAAATACTTCCAACATTACAACCTCATTACTGTCTTGATTATTAAAGAAGCATAAAACATAAATAAAGTGACAAAAATCCCCATAGTGATATCCAAAGCCATAATCCGAGCAAGAGAGATCCAAATCATACATCTACGGTCTTGGAGCTTGTAAAGGGTCTGACTGAGCTGAGTTGTTTCCTCCCTGTGGACCTGAAGGGGGAAACGGAAGAAAAGAAGACGAAAAGAAAATTGAGTCAGACATAAAGCCTGAGTAAATCTAGTAACTCTTCAGTATGTGAATAAGAAAAGGGCATGATAGATATAAACTAAAAATAGGAAAGTGTCACAAGCTAAAGAAGTGTCGAATGTACTATCGCACCCATACCATATCTCTGCACCTACTTGAGTTTATTCTAACTGGCACCCCATGCTGAGGGTGAAGTGAACCCCGTTTTTATTTAAAGATCGGCTCCTAATCGCGTAAACATGTGTCATACGGCCCCCAAGAATTGTAAATACCTATGCTGGTCCCACCATGGGGTGTATCAAGACCCATGGTGGCGGTCCCGACACAAATTCTAAAAGGCATAGGTTATACTACTGGTGCCCCCAGAGCCCTGTTTGTCTGCTCCGGAGTGTGTGCATGCCCGTTGTGACGGCCCGCCCCGCACCAACCGACATTTACTCCAAAGGTGCGCTGTACACATGTCCAATTGGTACGGAACGGGTCGCCAGAAGGAAAGGGAAGAAGGAAACGAACATACAAAGAACCTGTAGAATGTCTCACAGCGCATAGAACAAAATATGATAATAACATACTTGACATAAAACAGGAGAGACAGTGCATAAGCCGAAAATCAGAACTAAACATCATAGCAGCGGAAATCCAAAATATAGCTTATTACAACTTTCAAACTGTCTCAAAGCAAAAGAAAGATAAAGGAGGTACACTAATAATGCCCAAGTAGCGACCACCAATGACACAAGGAGAATGTGTGTATATATATCATACGTGGAAGCCTCCTGCCCGCCTCCGAATCAGCTACTCGCGCATCACCATCTAACATGTCTCTAGTCTGCTCGTGTGAGCACCCAGAGTAATAAGAGGAGACATAAAACTCTGGGTCAGACATAAAGCCTGGTATGAGCGATAAGCATCTAAAGTGAATAATAACAGGTAGACTAAAACATACCTGAACCTAGACCTGCAACCAAAGAGTTAGCACTACATACTGTACAACACTCTAGGGTATCATATCAAACAATATAAAGATACGGAGGTGGGGGAGGTGTGCATGTCATAGGGATGGCAAACAATCAAACATAGCATCCATCCTCACATCTCTCACTCAGTGCGTAAAGCATACGATATTCACCACTTCGATCACCCAACATACCTTGCTACGATCACTTTGCCCCATGAAGTCATAAATGGCCTCACTGCACTGATAACGTAGCCACAAATCCTTCGCTTTGTCCACTTTGCCCCATGGGGTCACAAGAACCCCACTGCACTGGCTCATAGCCTTACTAATCCTTACTATGTCCACTTTGCCCCATGGAGTCACAAGAACCCCACTGCACTGGCTCATAGTCTTACCAATCCTTACTATGTCCACTTGCCCCATGGAGTTATTCACCCCATCTGCGCTGGCTCATAGTCTTACTACGCATCACCTTGCCCCTCAGGTCATAATGACCCTACTGCACTGATAACGTAGTCTTGCTACCATCACCTTGCCCCTTAGGTCATAATGACCCTACTGCACTGATAAGTAGCCCATCATTCATTCTTAGTGGTGAATCGAAGTTATGAACGTCGACAACTCCTTAGCACACGTCCCGCAGCAAAGTCCAACCATGAAGTGAACTCATTGGCTCCCAACTGGTTCCGGGATCCTGAGCTCTAACTTCCATTTGGACTACCTTTGCATCTCGGGTTATTGGTCATCACCATCGAATCGGATCGGATCAGCCTTCACATTCTTCATCGGATCGGATCGGCCTTAGGCATTCGGATCGGGTCGCGCCTCCTACATCGGATCGAGTCGTGATCCTCCAGGTGATTGGATCGCCCTCCTCCATTGTCTCGTGAATCCAGTCTCCATCGGATCGGGTCTCCTCTTCTGGTCGGATCGTGAACTCCCTGCGGATCGCGTTCCAACGGGTCGGATCGTGCTACATGGATCGGGTCGTGACTTCCCATCAGTTCGTGAGGCTGGTCGGTTCGTGGAAGGACGAGGCGGATCGCATAACAACTCCTCATGTCGGATCGTGATCATCTGGTTCGGATCGGGGTGCGAAACGCGAGTGCGGATCGTGGACATGGCATGTGATTAGATCCGGATCCCTGCATACTTCCTGCAGCTGTTCCAGTGAGTTGTTTACGCCTCTCGACGGCGTTTCCGACCATTCCAACTATTCTAAACAGTCACAAAGCATTTCATACAGTCATAGCAACATGCATAATCAACCCCAAACATCAAAACATCAACATAATAGGTTAAAATGGATCAAACATACCCAAAACCCCATATTTCCCCCTAAGCATATTTAGGTGAAACTAATGATAGGATTAACAAAACTTAACCAAATTAACCCAAATTCATATCAGAGGTCTAAAACATCATTTAGGAATTTATGAACATTTTTCCCGAATTTATTGGTGTATAAATTCGCTAATTAACACTAATCACTCCTAATTAGCCATAATTAGTGTAAAACTATGCAAATCACTCACCTTAGCCACAAAACAAACTAAGATCTGAAATGATTCTCTGATTTGATGTGAATCTCAATGCCAACAGCAGCTCCTATGTTGATTTGGTGAACATCTTCCTTGATTAGGGGTTGTTAAGCCAAATCCTTGACCAAAAGATGATTTGGAGGTGATTTAGAGGTTGGAGGCCATTTTTAGGGATCCTTGGTGATAAGTGGAGGCTAGAAAACTGAAATGGAATGATTCTCCATCTCATTCAGCCCTCCCATAACCCTAATCCCGAAATGGGTTATGGGCCTACTCGCTAATCACCCGATTTGGCCCGGTTAAGCAGTTTTTCACCCTCCAAACCTTGTTTCAGCCATATCTCCCAAACGGTAAGTCCGTTTGGCTATTATGACCACTCTACGGAAAGGTAAACCATCAAACGAATCAAATGGAAGTGGTTTTAGATCAAAATTCCTTTCCAGTCAAAAGTTATGGCCAAAACAGTACTAACTAGGGGCAAAATGGTCATTTAAAAATCGACAAAAATCATGAACATGGTAAATGACTCTAATGGATGTTTCCCGAAGTTACATAACCATACAACTTCACATGGGAAAGAAATAAATATTCTACAATCCTATGATGTGTAGAATACGGGTCGTTACACTCTCCCCCCTTAAGAAATTTCGCCCCCGAAATTCCCTAATCCAAACACACACAAAGGTCCCGCATGCCTATCAACCATAAAACAACCATCAATCATGCAAGACAAGTAAAATAAGTCTATCCTAGCATGCGGAATAACTAAATCGCAAAGTAAATCTTACCAGGCAAAGAGTTCTGGATATGCCTTCTTAATGCTCTCCTCTGTCTCCCAAGTACAATCATTCTCGTCCTCGCCCCACTGAACCTTGACTAGCTTCACCGACTTCCTTCGAAGTTGCTTCGTATCGTGCCCCACGATACGAATCGGCTTGCGGTTCCCAACCGCCTCGGGTTCTACTTCGAAGTCCTCTAACTGATCAGGTGAAATAGTCACATTTGAGTCGTGAACGATCTTCCTTAGTTGGGAAACATGAAATACATTGTGAACTCCCGCCATTTTCTCTGGTAAGCCAACTCTATATGCCGAATTCCCGACTAATTCCAGAACAGGGAATGAGCCAACAAATCTTGGTGCTAATTTGCCTCTCCTGCCAAATTGTATCACGCTTTTCAACGGAGAGATCTTGACAAACACCAAGTCACCAACGGAGAATTTCAAGTCTCTTCTCCTCTTATCGGCATAGCTTTTCTGCCTATCTTGAGCAGCTTTCATTCGTTGCTGAATGATCTTGATCTTTTCGGAAGTTTCTCTTACCACATCTGGTCCAAGCACAAACGTCTCGCCAGTCTCTATCCAACATGATGGTGAATTGCACGGTCTTCCGTACAAAGCTTCATATGGAGCCATACCGATACTGGATTGGTAGCTATTATTATATGCAAACTCTACTAGATGCAAATGGTCATCCCATGATCCACCAAAATCCACTATACAAGCTCTCAAGAGATCTTCCAATATACGATTCACCCTCTCCGTCTGACCATCGGTCTGAGGATGATATGCGGTACTGAGATGTAATCCTGACCCTAGAGCCTCTTGTAAGCTCTTCCAAAACCCACTAGTGAACAACGGGTCTCGGTCACTCACAATGCTTTTGGGTACTCCATGAAATCTCACTACCCACTTCATATACAATTCTGCCAACTTGGCTGCCGTTTGGGTCGATTTGACTGGTATAAATCTTGCGCTCTTAGTCAATCGATCCACAATTACCCAAATGCTATCATGTCCCGATCTAGTCCTTGGTAAACCATCGATGAAATCCATCGAGACTTGTTCCCATTTCCATTCGGGAATTTCTAATGGTTGCAACAACCCACTAGGCTTCTTTTGCTCGGCTTTAACTAGCTGGCAATTCATGCATTTGGATATAAACTACCCAACGTCTCTTTTCATCCCTTCCCAGTAGTAAGTCTGTCTCATGTCTCGATACATCTTATTACCACCGGGATGTATAGTCAGTTTTGAGTGATGACATTCTCTAAGCACTTCATCTCTCAAACCATTCACGTTGGGCACAACTAACCTTCCATTCTTCCGAAGCCATCCATCTCGATCAAGCCCATATACATTCATCTCCTCATCGATACCCATCTCTAACTTGGAGATGATTTCTAATAGATTAGGATCGTCCCTCTGACTAGAACCAATCCGCTCTATCAAAGTGGGTCTGATCGTCAAACTAGCTAGCATAACTGGATCCAACTCGCACTTTGGTCTGAAATCAAACCCCGCGATATACTCCGGTTGCTTCCATTCAAGAAACATTGCCCCTAAGCTGGCATGTCTCCTACTCAATGCATCGGCTACCGCATTACCCTTCCCAGGTGTGTATGCGATATCAAAATCATACGAAGCCAAGAACTCTAACCATCTCTGTTGACGGAGATTCAGATCTTTCTGAGAGAAGAGATACTTTAATGATTTATGATCGGTAAACAACTCAAACCTTTCTCCCAAGAGATAGTGTCTCCACATCTTCAGCGCAAATACAATCGCTGCCAATTCCAAATCATGGGTAGGATACTTCTTCTCATGCGGCTTTAGCTGTCGACTAGCATAAGCTACAACCCTACCTCCTTGCATCAATACAGCACCCAGTCCGGTACCACAAGCATCTGTGTATACCGTCATCTCTTCATTCCCTTTAGGAATGACTAACACTGGCGCACGCGTTAACTTCTCCTTTAGACTCTTGAAGGCATCCTCACACACTCCGTCCCAGACGAAGGATCGATTCTTCTTAGTCAACTGAGTCAACGGTGCTGCTATCTTGGAGAAGTCCTGGATAAACTTACGGTAATATCCAGCTAATCCTAAGAAACTTCTTACATCTGTTGCATTCTTGGGCGTAGGCCAATCCTGTACCGTAGCCACCTTCGCAGGGTCCACGGCAATACCACTCTCTGAAACAATATGACCCAAGAATCTTACTTCCCTTCTCCAAAAATGACACTTTGAGAATTTCGCTTTCAATTGGTGTTTCCTTAACACCTCCATCACTATCCTCAAGTGTCCCTTGTGTTCCTCCTCTGTCCTTGAGTAAACAAGGATATCATCCACGAACACAAGAACAAACTTATTCAACTGATCTCTAAATACTCGATTCATGAGATCCACAAAGTAGGCTGATGCATTGGTCAACCCAAATGGCATGACCAACCACTCATAAAATCCAGACGGCGTCCTAAAGGCCGTTTTCGGAACACTCTCATCCGCTACTCGAAGCTGATGAAGTCCTGTCGCGAGGTCCAACTGGGAGAACACTCTTGCTCCTTCCAGCTGATCAAACAAATCATCTATCCGCGGTAGAGGATACTTATTCTTCCTCGTTACCTTATTCAACTCGCGATAGTCCACACACAAACGAAGGGAACCATCTGCCTTAGTGGCAAACACAACTGGTGCTCCCCACTCGGAGACACTCCTTCTAATAAATCCCTTCTTCAAAAGATTGCTGACTTGCACCCCGAGCTCTCGCTGCTCCCTTGGTGCCATACGACGAAGTGGCATCACTATAGGTCTGGCATCTTTCACTAAATCAATACGGAACTCAATCTCTCGGTGTGGTGGAAGCCTGGTCACCTCCTCGAAGACGTCCGGATACTGGCCGACCACGGGCACATCTGACAACTCATCCTGCGGGATGTCGAGGGAATTTACAAAACTAGCCATAACCCCATCACTAGGTAGACTACCAAACACTACCCTCCGCCCATCTTCCGCCCTCACTGTCACCAAAAAGCCCTCACAGTCTACCACCACCCCGTATCTTTGGAGCCAATCGACTCCCAATATAATGCCATACCCAGTAAAGCCCAAAACAAAGCAATCACATACAAACATACATCCATGACTCGATAAGAGCAAATTCCTGCAAATCATACTAAGGCTAGTCGAACCACCAATCGGGTTCGTCACAATCAATGGTCTATCGACTATCTCGGGTTCCAGTCCCAACCTATCTACCAGGTCACTAGATATGGTACATCATAAATAGAAAGCATACCTTGAATAACAACATTCTTTCCTTTCTCCACCGCAGTTGGGGCATTCGACGAAGAAGGAACAGCATCAAGAGCATATGCTTTCACAATCTGCTTCTCCTTAAGAGGTTGTGGACACTTATCCTTCTGATGTCCCACTTGACCACAGTTGTAGCACTTCTTTTTCGTTGGCTTGGCCCGACATTCTTTAGCATAATGGCCCTTCTTTCCACAGCTGAAGCACTCAACATCCTTCTTGCTCTTTTTCTGACCACCTTTAGATTGGTCCTGCTTCCTCTTATTCTGAGAGCTATTCTTGCCTCCACCGCCTGCTTGCGGCTTTGGCCCTTCTGCAGATGCAGCCTCAGTCTTTGACTTAGGGTAAAGACTCTCTGATCTCAAAGCTTTCCCCACGATCGATTCAAAAGTCTCATCGATGTGGTTGATAAGCCTTTCCCCCAAGTATCCATCCAAACCAGTAATGAACTTCTCATTCTTCTTTTCAGGAGTATCAATGAGAGACAATCCATACTTCGACAAAGTGTCGAACTCAGCAATATAATCAGAAACTGCCCTCCCATTCTGCTTGAGTTCCAAGAATCTCTTAAACAACACTGACTTCTGGGCAGCTGGAATAAACTTCTCGCTAAAGCGAGCCTTGAACTGAACCCAAGTAACCTGGTCCTCTGGAGTAGCTGTTCTAATGGCATTCCACCAATTCATCGCTCGCCCTTGCAGCTGACGAGACGCTAGCCTTCTCTTCATCGCATCCTCAAGACCCAAGTCATCAAAGATACGATCACAGCTATCCATCCAATCCTGAACATCTGTGGCCGACTCCGTTCCGTGGAACGGCTTTGCACCAAGATTAGTGTAATCCTTGCACAACTTGGCGAAATCGACCCTAGGCGCCTGCACTACTGGGCCAACACCAACTCCGGGATTGGGAATTGCCCCTTGCACTTCTCTAAGCATGTCTCTCATGAGGTTAGTAAACATCGCCCTCATGTCAGCGGCATTCCCTTGGTTGGTCCCTCTACCAGCACCCCTCGTATCTCGGCTCATCGTCAATCTGAAAAAGGGAAACGATTAACGACCCCATAGTGGTGCTAGTGCAGTGCGACTTCATTCTTATACTACTAATAGTATATATATACATAGCTTTTGAAAACCAAAGTAATCACAAATACGCGCTCTCATATACGTACTAACTCTCCCTAGTGTCTTTCCCTAGGTTAACTACGCAACCTAGAGCTCTGATACCAAGTGTGACGGCCCGCCCCGCACCAACCGACATTTACTCCAAAGGTGCGTTGTACACATGTCCAATTGGTATGGGACGGGTCGCCAGAAGGAAAGGGAAGAAGGAAACGAACATACAAAGAACCTGTAGAATGTCTCACAGCGCATAGAACAAAATATAATAATAACATACTTGACATAAAACAGGAGAGACAGTGCATAAGCCGAAAATCAGAACTAAACATCATAGCAGCGGAAATCCAAAATACAGCTTATTACAACTTTCAAACTGTCTCAAAGCAAAAGAAAGATAAAGGAGGTACACTACTAATGCCCAAGTAGCGACCACTAATGGCACAGGGAGAATGTGTATATATATATCATACGTGGAAGCCTCCTGCCCGCCTCCGAATCAGCTACTCGCGCATCACCAGCTAACCTGTATCTAGTCTGCTCGTGTGAGCACCCAGAGTAATAAGAGGAGACATAAAACTCTGGGTCAGACATAAAGCCTGGTATGAGCGATAAGCATCTAAAGTGAACAATAACAGGTAGACTAAAACATACCTGAACCTGGACCTGCAACCAAGGAGTTAGCACTACATACTGTACAACACTCTAGGGTATCATATCAAACAATATAAAGATACGGAGGTGGGGGAGGTGTGCATGTCATAGGGATGGCAAACAATCAAACATAGCATCCATCCTCACATCTCTCACTCAGTGCGTAAAGCATACGATATTCACCACTTCGATCACCCAACATACCTTGCTACGATCACTTTGCCCCATGAAGTCATAAATGGCCTCACTGCACTGATAATGTAGCCACAAATCCTTCGCTATGTCCACTTTGCCCATGGGGTCACAAGAACCCCACTGCACTGGCTCATAGCCTTACTAATCCTTACTATGTCCACATTGCCCCATGGAGTCACAAGAACCCCACTGCACTGGCTCATAGTCTTACCAATCCTTACTATGTCCACTTGCCCCATGGAGTTATTCACCCCCATCTGCGCTGGCTCATAGTCTTACTACGCATCACCTTGCCCCTCAGGTCATAATGACCCTACTGCACTGATAACGTAGTCTTGCTACCATCACCTTGCCCCTCAGGTCATAATGACCCTACTGCACTGATAAGTAGCCCATCATTCATTCTTAGTGGTGAATCGAAGTTATGAACGTCGACAACTCCTTAGCACACGTCCCGCAGCAAAGTGCAACCATGAAGTGAACTCATTGGTTCCCAACTGGTTCCGGGATCCTGAGCTCTAATTTCCATATGGACTACCTTTGCATCTCGGGTTATTAGTCATCACCATCGAATCGGATCGGATCAGCCTTCACATTTTTCATCGGATCGGATCGGCCTTAGGCATTCGGATCGGGTCGCGCCTCCTACATCGGATCGAGTCGTGATCCTCCAGGTGATTGGATCGCCCTCCTCCATTGTCTCGTGAATCCAGTCTCCATCGGATCGAGTCTCCTCTTCTGGTCGGATCGTGAACTCCCTGCGGATCGCGTTCCAACGGGTCGGATCGTGCTACATGGATCGGGTCGTGACTTCCCATCAGTTCGTGAGGCTGGTCGGTTCGTGGAAGGACGAGGCGGATCGCATAACAACTCCTCGTGTCGGATCGTGATCATCTAGTTCGGATCGGGGTGCGAAACGCGAGTGCGGATCGTGGACATGGCATGCGATCCGATCCGGATCCCTGCATACTTCCTGCAGCTGTTCCAGCGAGTTGTTTACGCCTCTCGACGGCGTTTTCGACCATTCCAACTATTCTAAATAGTCACAAAGCATTTCATACAGTCATAGCAACATGCATAATCAACCCCAAACATCAAAACATCAACATAATAGGTTAAAATGGATCAAACATACCCAAAACCCCATATTTCCCCCTAAGCATATTTAGGTGAAACTAATGATAGGATTAACAAAACTTAACCAAATTAACCCAAATTCATATCAAAGGTCTAAAACATCATTTAGGAATTTATGAACATTTTTCCCGAATTTATTAGTGTATAAATTCGCTAATTAACACTAATCACTCCTAATTAGCCATAATTAGTGTAAAACTATGCAAATCACTCACCTTAGCCACAAAACAAACTAAGATCTGAAATGATTCTCTGATTTGATGTGAATCTCAATGCCAACAGCAGCTCCTATGTTGATTTGGTGAAGATCTTCCTTGATTAGGGGTTGCTAAGCCAAATCCTTGACCAAAAGATGATTTGGAGGTGATTTAGAGGTTGGAGACCATTTTTAGGGATCCTTGGTGATAAGTGGAGGCTAGAAAACTGAAATGGAATGATTCTCCATCTCATTTCAGCCCTCCCATAACCCTAATCCCGAAATGGGTTATGGGCCTACTCGCTAATCACCCGATTTGGCCCGGTTAAGCAGTTTTTCACCCTCCAAACCTTGTTTCAGCCATATCTCCCAAACGGTAAGTCCGTTTGGCTATTATGACCACTCTACGGAAAGGTAAACCATCAAACGAATCAAATGGAAGTGGTATCAGGTCAAAATTCCTTTCCAGTCAAAAGTTATGGCCAAAACAGTACTAACTAGGGGCAAAATGGTCATTTAAAAATCGACAAAAATCATGAACATGGTAAATGACTCTAATGGATGTTTCCCAAAGTTACATGACCATACAACTTCACATGGGAAAGAAATAAATATTCTACAATCCTATGATGTGTAGAATACGAGTCGTTACACCCGCACCCCGTTAGAACCTACACTGTTGCACCCACCGCCGTCGCTTTGACTGCTTACAATCAGCCCAGTAATCGTGCCCCACCCTGCCTAGTTTCAGGGTACCATGATACCTAACTTGGGTTACTGCTGAAACGGGTCCCTCGTTACTAGGATTTTCTAGTCAAACATGTTAAGTGGTTAAGTGCCTGTATTTACCTAACCCCACCCATCAATTCTTGTTAACATGTTTAATTTGGTTAAGTGTTTATAGTTGACTTAACCCTACCATCTGTCCTTATCTTCTTAGAGCACCAGACCACTCACATTAGATAGGTATTGCTACGGTTACTGGATGTGCCGGTTGGTTCCGGGCAGGTTTACACCGTAGCTCAGTCTAACCTCGGGTCATTATTGGGCTCAATGCTTAACCACCCACATTGGATAGGTATTGTTGTGACTACTGGACAGCCGGGCGGGTCCGGGCAGGTTTACATCACAACTCAATCCAACCTCGGGTTAAGCATGTCGTGTTTTCTAAATTTACATATTTTATTACTTCTCAATTATATATGTAAATTTCATGTTCTTTATTCTTGGGTATAACAATTCATACCGCTTATATGTCATTGTCGCTGGCATGTGCCAAACATGCCAACATATATTTTCATATTTTACACCCAACGTTATTACCCCCGTTTGTACGTTCGCAACATTATAACAAGTGTTGGGCTTGACACAATTCAGCCTAACTGTATAAACGTGAGAAAAAGGGGAAAACAAGAACATGTAATATTTCACATAAAGGTGTGTGGCGCATGAACTTGCAATTTAGCGATTCAACATAAATTATGGGTCATGTGAACTTGCATTCAAATCAAAGTATGACTAAGTAGGTGACATATGAAATGGCATAGTTTAGGCTTATACAAACTTGTGTTTAAACATGTTTAACTTGGCATAATGTCAACCACAAAACTAGCATGTTGTATATTCACCAAAATGTACAATTTTAACATCTAATCATATAACCTATTTCAACATGAACTTGCATAGTTTATGAAACCCAAACGATACTTAACATAGATCCAATTATACTTGCAAATACACATAAGAATGTGTTCATAGGGTTTTGGGTCATGTAGGCATAAAATGGGTCTCAAATCTAGAACATGTTTACATAAATTCTAACTTAGATTAAGGGAATATACAAAGTCCATGCCATCGACATATACATAAAGGGATCAATTTCTAGTTTTTGCCACAACTTGCTATTGTTATTACTTTCACATACAAATGTCCAATAGGCTTGCATCAATCAATTTAGGCCACAAATATCAATACACAAGTCATGACAGAATCATTACAATACATAGAATTTATATCATATTCATACAATAACACAATTCTATTTTCATTTACATTGAATCACATCACAGTTTTTATTCATATTCTGAAAGGTCACTATACTTACAACGAATGCAGAATCTTGAATTCTGGATTCTGAATTCTGAAATTGAGATGCGCTCCTTTGGGTAGACTAACGTTGCGTTGATTAATTTGATTAAACTTTAATCTTCTTCTTAATTTGATTCGTCTCTAGGCTTTTCTCTCTTGACGGCTATGCTCAATTCCTCCCTGGCAGCATGACGACTCCCAACTTATTTTTTTGTGTGAATTTTCAGTTGAGACTTAGAGTGTATTTATAGATTTTTAAATTGTTTTGAGCCGTCAGAAGAAGACAGGAGGAATCTAGACCATACAAAGTTCAAAGAGCCAATCAAGAGGTGACATGTCAGCCCTAGTGACACACCGAGCCACAGAAATTCGAGCCAGAGCCAGAACTAGCCAGCCAGATCGACCAGGTAGATCGACTGGCAGGTCGACACCCAGGTCGACACTATGGTCGACCTGGGGTGGCCAGGTCGACACCATGGTCGACCCTATGGTCGACCTGGTTTCTGGGCGGGAATTTTCCCGCCTAGCCCAGTTTGAACCTATTTTTTCGAATTTTGAAATTTAAACTGAGCTGTTTGAATTTAAATTTTATTCTGAAACTTCTGAATGTCATAACTCCTTCATACGAAGTTCGATTCGCGCAAACTCGGACTCTATCTCAAGCAGAATTCCGAGGCGAACGCAATGGCGTAACCCATTTCCCTTAATTCCTTCATTTAGAATTAATTACACTTTAATTTGTGAAGCTTAATGTTATAGAATTCACGGGGTGTTACACTGATTGATCAGTTGGTCTTGGAACAAGTTCCCAGACATCATTGCACTCGAACTGATTTAGTTCTTCCTGCATGGCAATGATCTAGTAATCATCAGTAGCAGCCTCTTTTGGATTCTTAGGTTCGATATTTGAAAGAAACGCGACATAACCCATTTGATTGAGTTGACTCCTTGTTCTGACTTGTGATGTTACTTCTCCGATTATATTTTGAGTAGGATGATCTCTAAATATTCTCGGTGGAAATTGTATCCTTGGTGGAGATTGTATCCTTGGTGGAGATTGTAACTCACACGGTTGAGGAATATTTTCAACAATTATTTCAGAGTCAGAATCAACATTTTTGATGATTGGATTATCAGTGACTATAGTTTCGTCATCATCTGATATAATTCGAGAATGCTGATAGAATTCATCAAAAGAGGCATGAAGTGATTCTTCAATAGTTTTGGTTCGTTTATTAAATATATGATAGGCCTTGCTTCGTTCCGAATAACTGACAAATATACCTTCATCAGCCTTTGGATCAAATTTACCAAGATGGTCTTTCGTATTTAAGATAAAGAACTTAGAACCAAATACTCTGAAGTAAGAGATATTAGGCTGCCTTTCATTAAATAATTCATAAGAGATATTCTTGGTGAGAGGTCGAATGGATACACGATTCAAAACATAACAGGCAGTTGCAACGGCTTCTAGCCAGAAACGTTTTGGTAAAGTGGTTCCATTTAATAATGTTCTTGCATATTCTTATAAGGTTCGATTTTTTCCTTTCTACAACTCCATTTTGTTGTGGATTTCTAGGAAACGAAAAATTATGATATATACCTTTCTTTGTACAAAAATGTTCAAATTCATTATTTTCGAACTCTCCACCATGATCACTTCTTATATTTTTCACTTTAAGCCCTTTCGATTTCTGAATTCTCTTGACGAAAGGTTTGAAATGTTCTAAAGTGTTACTTTTGTTTTTCAAGAAAATCATCCATGTGTAGCGAAAGTAATCATCATCAATTACAAACACATTTCAACTATGATTTATTGACTGAACCTGAGTTGGTCCGAATAAATCCATATGCAGTAGCTCAAGTGGTTGTAATGTTGATATGACTTTCTTGATTTAAAAGATGATTTAGTCAATTTCCCTAATTGACATGCGTTACAAATGTTGTTAACCTTAAAGCTCATTTTGGGTAGTCCTCTAACAAGATCGTTTTTAACTAGCTTGCCGATAGTTCTAAAGTTAATATGACAGAAGCGTTTGTGCCATAGCCATGGATCATTATCATTAGCTACAAGACACATATCTGAATTACGATTAATATTCATATTCAGAATATATATATATATATATATATATATTTCTGTCTCTATATCCTTCGAAAACTAAATTATGATCTTTATCTAAGATACTACATTTATTATCTGAAAAGGAGATTGTAAAACCCTTTCGCATAATTGACTAATACTAAGTAAATTGTGTTTCAAATTTCTAATTAGCATGACATTTGTAATAAGAGGTAAGTTAGATGTACCGCAATTGCTCACATCGCCTTTGCCGATGATATAGCCTTTTGAATTATCTTCAAAAGTGACGGAGCCACGATCCGAGTATGTAATATTTGTTAATAAGCTCTTGTCTCCACTCATGTGCTTCGAGCAACCACTGTCCAATATCCACTTTCCTCTTTTCTTAAGTGGGACCTACAAAAAATAAAATTAAGTCCATGGTACCCACTTTTTATGGGGTCCTAAGAGTTAGGTCTTAGGAGTCCAAACCCATACGGGTCCTGTATCCACTTTATATATATATAATTAGATGAAATGCACAGAATTCATGAAATGTTGAATATATTTGTTCCTAATCAAACTGTTATTTGTTTTAGGAACCCATATCTTGATAGTTTTGAAATTTTCTTTTGAAAATCCATAACCGATTTTGGTTTGGAATATAATAAACTAAGATTTTTCTTAGATTTGTTTTTTACTACATCTTTTTTATTGAGATTTTTTTTGGTTTCTTGTTTTTTATATCCCAAACCTTGTTTCTTTGAAGCAAAATGTGAACTTTCAATGATCTTTGTCAAATTTTCTCGACCTTTATTGAAGTTAGAAACATTTTGAGTAATATTATCTAACTTAGTTTGTAAACTAGCTTTTTCTAGATCAAGAATTTTGACTTTTGCCTTTAGCTCATGATTTTCATTAGTAAGAACATCGTTTTTTATTTTTGAGTTTCAATTTCTTGACTCAAAAGAGATAATTAAGAGTCAATATTAGATGATGATTCTTGAAGTTTTTCAAGTTCTTCTTCTAATATTTTCTTCTCGTCTTTTAACATATCTCGTTCAAACTCTGTTTTACTCAAATCAGCTTTGGCTTCTTTGAGTTTACGTTTCATGTCTTTATATTTGACTATCAATTCAGCATTAATGTCGAGTACTTCATCAAATGTAGGAATTTGTACCTCATCTTCTGTTTTCATGAAACAAACATTTGCTTGTTCATCCTCTGTATCACTTTCACTTTCTGATGAAGAAGAGTCTGAATCATCCTATGTTACTAAGAATGCTCATTTCATTGATTTGTCTTTCTTGTATTTGAACTTGTCATTTTCTGACTTCTTCTTTTCTGGACAATCTTTGTGCATGTGCCCCTTTTTGTGGCAGTTAAAACATTCTATAGTGGACGAAGATGGTTTATTAGATCAGGTCTTCTTTTTGCTATAATGACTAGCTTTTTGTTGCTTTAGGAATTTTTTGAAACCTTTAGCAATGAATGCCAAATCTTCATCTTTAGACTCTGATTCATCTTCATCTTTTTCAGCTTGGAATGCTACATTTTTCTTTTCTTCTTTTTGTACCTTTCAAATTAGCTTCATAGGACATTAGATTTCCTATCAATTCATCTGGCTTCATGACATAAAGATCATTAGCTTCTTCAACTGCTAATAGTTTTCCTTCCCATTCACTAGTCAGAGAATGTAGGACTGTCGAAACAACATCAAAATCTGAATATTTTTGTCCTAAACCAATTAGTGCATGGTGAATAGTTTGAAACCGTGAATACATATCATTGATTGTCTCATTCGGCTTCATTTTGAAATTTTAAAACTGACTTTTCAGCATGTCTATTTGGCTTGTTGTTAGTACCTTCATGAGTGGTTTTTAGTATTTGCCAAATTTGATATGCGATGGTACAGATACTAACATAGTTATATTCGTTTTGGTCTAATGCACAAAACAACATGTTTATTGCCTTTGCATTTACGGCTGCTGTCGTTTTCTAAGCCGATGTCCATTCTGAATAATCAGTTGTTGGATTCACAATTTCCTTTTGGGTAGCATTCCAGGCATCATAGCTATTTGATTGCATAAAGAATGTCATACGTGTTCCCCAATAGCTATAGTTGAGACCATTAAAGAATGGAGGTCTTTGTGTTGATTGACCTTCAGTGCAAGTGGTAGTGCTGGTGCTTGCGTTATTTGCCATAATACTAGAATATATCAAATAATTGTGTTACGGTTATATGATGACCGTGCTCTGATACCAAATGAAAATACGTGTACGTGCTAGTAGTACACACGGATCATGTAATATGGTGTATAACAGACGAGTATGAAATAATAACGAATCACAGGTATAAAAAACGGAAAATGCGGTAAAATAGAAAAATCACATCAGAGATTTTTATACTGGTTCGGAGCACCGTCCTACGTCCAGTCCAGACTTCTATCTGGATTTTCACTAACAATCACCTCACTTCACCCAGAGGAACATGTATACAACACCCGAGCAGACGAACGAGATTCACGCCTCTAATAACACAGAGGACTTCAACACTTGCCTCTTACAACACCGAGGACTTCAACAAAGATGAATGTAATTGTTGTTGACGATATGTGTTTTCAATAACACGATTTTGTCACTTATAGTATAAACTTCCTATAACCTTATCCTCAAATAGAATATTTATGTAAATGAAGATTTGGAAGAAGATATCGTATTGAATCAAAAGAATGTTAAATATATTCTAGGATTCAAAACGATATAGGATAGAATATGAGCAATTTGAGCGCTTTTAGAGTTCAAGAAAGAGATCAATAGAATAGAAATTAGATTGATAGAATCGGTGAATTGGAATGATGAAATCATGATGTTTATATAAGGAATAAGAATTTGTAACTATTTGTGAAAAGTTACAAACAATGGTCATGATCATTTGTGAAGAGAAAGAGAAGCAACTCTTGAACAAATGGAAGTGTCTATACGAAAGTTTGCTTTTGTTTGAAAACGATCGACAGGTTAAAAAGAACCGGTAGACAGGAATTTGAATATATATATATACGTTATGTACACTTGTGCACGTTATCTGTGCATTCTGGGCAGAAATGGTCGACCGCCTGGATTCAACCGGTCAACCGGTTTGGCCCAGATTGCACAGTTAATGTGCACACATATATACTTATATATATATATATATATATATATATATTCAAAGATTAAAGGTGTGAGATTATTTGAGGATAGAATTTAACATAAATAATACTACTAACATACCAAATAATCAACTCTAATGTATGTAGCTCTTTGTGTCTCTTTAAACCAATGAATAACTTCTTTTTGTCGATCACGTCTTAACTTCGTCAGAAATCAAAACTTTATGAAATTCTTGACTCAACATACCCCTCGTGTCGGTGAAAACTAACATGTATGTGCGGTGTCATGCAAAATTAAGATGTACAAAGGGAAGTTAAAAAGTCCAACAGTTCAGTCATGGTTCAGGTGTATGCACTATCCTATGTGAAAGATTCAAGTCTCTGCCCACACGACTATCCTCATACACACTCGCGCAGTCGCGCAAGGAAGTAGGTGATATGTAAACCTAAGGGCGGGAAGTCAGGAGATCGAAGTTCTGTACGAGAGAAACAATTCCCTATTAAGGCGTAGCACATAGCAGTTGGGCTAGCAGCATACCCGAACCTCGCGTTAGGTGAAAGAGGTTCCAACAAACATCAAGGATCGAAAACTCGAACCCCAAGGTTCGAAAAAATTCGAACCCCAAGGTTCGAAAAAATTCGAACCCCAAGGTTCGAAAAAATTCGAACCCCAAGGTTCGAAAAAATTCGAACCCTAAGGTTCGAAAGTTCGAACCCCAAGTTTCGAAAGTTCGAACCCCGTAGGGTTCAAAAATTCGAACCCTAGAAGTTCGAAAATTCGAAGCCCCCCAGGCTCGAAGATTTGAACCCCTCAAGGTTCGAAATTTCGAACCAGGAGGTTCGACAATGCGAACCCAAAAGGTTCAGAAATTCAAACCCTTCAGGTTCGAAAATTCAACCTCCGGGGGTTTAGGAACTCGAACCCACGAGGGTTCGAAAATTCGAACCCCTAGAGGGTCAAATTTTCGAACCCTATGAGGGTCGATGTTTCCAGTCCTCCACCTCTCTCCCTCGCGTTGAACTACTCCGGCCAGGCCACTATCCTTCGACCCCCATCCTCCTCGCGCCTCGACCCCAAACATTACCTAAGTCTAGTTCGAAAAAGCACTGGGCTTCGAAGCTCTGAAACAATGGCGGCTGAGACAGAAAAATAATGGAAGAAGAAAATGAGGGGGAGGCTATTTATAATGAAAAGAAATAGTCCCTCGGTATTCCCGAAAACTTCGAACCCACGAGTTCGATATGTCAAACCTCCGGGGTTCGAAATTTCGAACCTCCAGGTCATGAAATTTTGAACCTCGGCAAGTCGAAATTTCGAACCAGAAATTTCGAACCATAGACCTCTGTGGTTCGAAATTTCACGCCCAAAAAAAATCGAATCGAACCCCCGGGTTCGGGACATCACCTCGCACACTCATGTACACGTATTCCATGCGTATACCGACCCCCGCAAACATGCGAAAGCAACGCACCACGAATACTTAACGATGTGAGCACGACGCCGCACCAGCAATGGCTCGCTCGCAATATCATAGCTAACGAGCCTATTAACTAACGTATGTTTTCCTTTAACTTACAGGATAAACCAGCAACTCAATTACTACCTCAACCAATCCAAAGCACACCATGTCAAGACAAGACGTACTTTGGGGGGCAAATGTTAACCGGCCCTTTGGTCCGGTTCCCCAAAATACATGAGCCACGCTCGACTCAATGCATCGCGTGGAGCTAAGGCCGAAAGGGATGCTCAGGAGCAAAGGAGATAGGGTTGAAGAAGGATCACGTCGTTGAGGACCTCGCGCCTCCACTAGCACATCTCCGAACCAAGGCCTCGAAACCCCAAGACTCGCAAGCCAGGATCTCGAGCCACCAAACACCCATTCAGACGGGGCTCGCACCTCTCAAAACGAGAGTTTCGTACCCTTGGAGGTGCGAATTTCGCACCTCTAAGACGTGCGAAATTAGCACCCAGCAGGGTGTGAAATTCGCACTCCACAAGGTGCGAAATTCCCACCCAGTGAGGTGCAAAATTCATACCTCAGGGTGTGAATTTCACACCTCAGGAGGTACGAAATCCGTACACTTCGGGGTACGAAATTCGAACCCTTCGGGGTACGGATTTCATACCTCCGAAGGGTACGAGACTCGTACCCTGTAGGGTGCGAAATTCGTACCCTGCGTGGTACAAATTTCGCACCACCAGGAGGTACGAATTTCGCACCCCCCGAGGTGCAAAATTCGCACCCCCTGGGGCAAGGTGCGTAAAAAAGCTAATGTGTAGGTCTAAGGTGCGAAATTCTGAGTGTGGTCCCCCATTTCTACCTGTTTCCACCTACTTCTACCTACTCCCTTTCCTATAAATACCCCATGACTACACACTTTAAAGGGGTTGGAATTTGTGAGCTCAAGACCTCTAGAGAGCTACTTTAATGGCATCTCTCACTCCTAATATATTAAATATATGATAATTATGACATCATATATGATAGTGATGACATCATATAGCCTTAGAGATGACATTATATAGCTTAGAGATGACATCATATGGCTTTGAAATGAATGTAATGAGATGTCATGAGAGGGTCTTAGCCTTGTAACCTTTTGTGATCAATAATATTCCAACAACGCTTCAAAGTGGACGTAGGCTCCTCACGAGGCCGAACCATTATAAATCTCTTGTGTTATTTACTACTTTCCGCTCTTGACTATACGACCAAATTAATTATTCCTAGTAATTGGAATCTTTGATGTTTACGATATTTTTTGCCATCAACAAACCCTTGATGCTTAGATCATTTCTTCTATCACTATCAGCTTAGTTATTTCTCTTTATTTACCAGTTCATCGTATCTTTCCTATATTTAATGTTTATGTTAGGTTTTAAAAAGAAAATTACCAACATTTTTTCCTTACAGGTAACAAAAAACAGGAACTCCAACCTTAGTTGTTTATAATCTCTAGGCACATATAAAATTGTTTTGTTGATCAAATATAAAGGTTCATAAATCATATACATAAATAATATTAACAATTTTCGTTTGATCCTCTTTTGTCTAAATGAAATTATTATATATTGCATTGCCAAATTCTGTTCTTAGCATTTCTGCGATTATGAACAAAACCCCCTCAATTCTTTCATTATATTTTGCATTTAAACTCACATATTTAAACTACTTATAGAATCTAAAATTAAGGCTATTATATTCGTTCAATATATATACGTATGTATGTATGTATATGTGTGTGCGCGCATGTGCGCGTGCATGTACGTGTAAGCAACATGACAAAAATTATGTACATACTCACAAAGTCAATTAGAAAATAAATATCAATTCTAAAAGTTTTGTCATATATTACAACTAAATATTATGTGTTTTTTCACTTCAAATAATTTCATAATAACATAATTTCATAATAACATTTCTACTGTTAGAATTTGTGACACAATATTTCCATTTGCAGACGATTTGGAAGATAATATTGATTATGGTGATACAATATTTCCATTTAGAGAAGATTTGAGAAATATTGTTAATTTGAGTAATATAATATTTCCAAATGCAGAAGATTTGGAAGATATCAGAAAATTTATTGTCTCTTTTTTGTAAAATTAGACAGGGCAATAAATTACCTATATAAGTGGAAGAATGTGAAGAAGTTTCTTTTGGGATATTGAAGTAAGGAATTAATTCTCTGATTGGAGAATTAATTAGGCATTGATTTAGAATCATAAATCAATTACTTCAACCCCAAGTATTAATCCCTATATAAGGATAGGGATTAGGTAAATGTAGGGTATATCTCTAAAAGTTGTATTTCATCTTCTTCATTATCAGTCTTGTAATACTTTCTTATTTAGAAAAGGAATAAAATCTCCTCTCCCCAAATGGACGTACACTAACAAGACATTAGTGGAACCACTATAAATTTCTTGTTTTCTTTCTTTTATTGCTTGATCTATGATTGTTTTGTTGGTGACTATCTGTTGTTTGTTTTGACTCGCCATCAATCTGCTCCTATTTGTTTTTCCGCAAGGTTGGATTTTATTCTCAAGGCGTTTTTGGGAAACTTTACACCAACAATTGGTCTCAGAGCTATGAGGTTGATTGAGAAAGGGTGTTAGGCATTATGGCATGAGATGAGGAGAATTCAACAATTGTATCAAGGCCATATGTCAAAGGGACATATATGGAAGCAAGATCTCAGTTAGCAATAGAAATATGGAATGGGGATAAAGACTTCAAGAAGCGGCAATAGAGGATGAAAGCTGTTCTGATGAGAAATAATGTTCATCTTGTGGTGTTTGCTCCTAAGGAGTTGACGGATGATATTTCAGCTGTGGAAAGGAGGGAGATGGAATGATGGGCATTTACTACTTTACAATTAGCAATGGGAGAAAATGTCATTTTAGAGATTAGCGTTGAGACCACTGCTAAGGACATTTGGACCAAGCTGGAAAAAATTTATTTAAAGAAGTCACTAACCAACCGTCTGATTTTGCTGAAGACGGTTTTCACCATGCGGATGAGAGAGAGTACTTCAGTGAAGGCACATCTAAGTTTCTTCGATGATCTCATGATGAAACTGTTGATTTGAAAGTGGGTAAGAAGCAAATAACAATGATTCTTTTGTGTTCTCTTCCGGAGCGATACACAGGTTTCGCTAACAGTCTTATCTATGCCAGAGATACACTAACAGTAGATTATGTGAAGGAAGGTCTTCTATCTGAGAACTCAAGGGATCAGATGAAGGGGTTGAGTGAAGGTAAAGGAGGAAGTAGTACAGAAGCCTTATTAGCTGGTATGGAAAAATGGGAAAAGAAGAAGAAAATAAAGTCAAGAGATGGGAAGTACTACATTTGAAAGAAACCAGACCACTGGAAGAGAGAATGTCCAGAATTAAAGAAAAAAATTGAAGTTGGAAATTCATCAGTTGTGGTAGAGAAATTTTTGTCTGATGTCTTGTTGACAGCGGTAGTATCAGATGTATCAGACCATTGGGTGCTAGATACGGGGGCATCTTTTCATATGACACCTAATAAGAATTATTTCAATTGTTTTTAAAAAAAAAGAGGGAAATCGACTCTTATGGGAAATGATGCTAATTGTAGAGTCATGTGCGAAGGTACTGTGCAGATTCGCATGTATGACGGGGTAATACGCACCTTGACAGGTATCTGTTATGTTCCGGGTCTTCGGAAGTCAATGATATCTCTTGGGCAGTTGACATCCAAAGGATGGAAGTTAACTATTGATAAGGATAGATAAGGGTTTCTGAGGGTGCATTTGTAGTGATGAAGGGAGATATGTTGCATAATTTGTATCTCCTGAGGGGAAGCACTATACTTGGATAGTCAAGGGTTAGAGTCTACAGTTCTCGTGGAAAAGATGTCAAAGCTAGACATACGAGAAGGAACTTTGAGTTTCTGCATAGGTAGAATATGATCAAAAGGAAAAGCTTCAACAAGGTGGGATTTTGCCAAGAGGATGTGCTTGATAAGCGGAAAAAGTGATCATCTGAAGTTGGTCAGAGATCAAAGGAGAAAGCAGTGGATATGCATAAGTCTTTGCAGATTGCTAAGTTCGGGCGTTGCTCGAGCTGGAATCGCTTATTGAAATACTAGGTGTCATGGGTGGCACGGTGTGGAAAGAGTTGAGATGGTTCATGGAGACGTTTGTTTTCATGGTGAAGATTGATAGGTCTTACAAGAAGGGGGTACTTTGTACACTTTGTTGGCAGGCGGTGGCGTTGCCGGAGTTTGTTGACAAAGTGCAATGGGTGATGGTCATGTCGAAGCTCATTGGGGAAAGTAACCATGGTGCCTTATCCAAGAAGATGCTTAGAGTAAGAGGATGTTGGTGGAGTTGGTATGCATTCAAGGAAATAAAGTATCAAGGTGGAGATAGTTAGAATTTATGATACAATATTTCCATTTGTAGAAGATTTGAAAGATATTATTGATTATGGTGATACAATATTTCCATTTAGAGAAGATTTGAGAAATATTGTTAATTTGAGTAATATAACATTTTCAACTGCAGAAGATTTGGAAGATATCAGAAAATTTATTGCCTCTTTTTTGTAAAATTAGACAGTGCAATAATTACCTACATAAGTGGAAGAATGTAAAGAAGTTTCTTTTGGGATATTGAAGTAAGGAAATAATTCTTTGATTGGAGAATTAATTAGGCATTGATTTATAACCATAAATTAATTACTTCAACCCCAATTATTAATCCTTATATAAGGATAGGGATTAGGTAAACGTATGGTACATCTCCCAAAGTTGTATTTCTTCATCTTCTTCTCTATTATCAGTCTTGTAATATTTTCTTATTTAGAAAAGGAACAAAATCTCCTCTCCCTAAGTGGACGTACACTACAAGACGCTAGTGGAACAACTATTGTAACACCCCGTGAATTCTATAACTGTGAAATTCACAAATTAAAGTATAATTAATTTCAAATCAAAGAACTAAGGGAAACGGGATACGCCATTGCGTTCGTCTCGGAAAAATACGTGAAATAGAGTCCGAGTTTTCGAAAAACGGAGTCCGTATGAAGAAGATATGGCCTTCGGAAGTTTCTGAATTAAAACAGAATAAAACAGTTTAAAATTCCAAAATCGGGCCCAATGGGCCAGGGCGGAAAAACACCCGCCTAACGCACCCAGGTCGACTGGGCTGTCGACCTGGTCTAACCAGGTCGACAGGGCTGTCGACAGGCATGTCGACCTGGTCCAGAGCCAGGTCGAACCCAGTCCAACCTGGCTGGCCTATTCTATGTTGGTCGATTTTCTGTGGTCTGCTTTGTCATTAGGGCTAGGTGGCAGGTTCTAATTGGTCTCTCTTGCGAATGAATGGCTACGATCAATCCAAGCAACATCAATGGCCCTAATCAGTTCATTTCCTCTATAAAAACAACCCTAGACTAACCCTAATCTATTCATTCTAAAATAAGAACAAAGCCGCCATGTTGCTGAGGAACGACTAGGGGTAGCCACCAATTGGAGAGAGGATTAGGAGGCAAATTCTAAGGCATAAAGCAACTCAATCAAATCAAACCGCATCTTCAAATCCCTAAATTAGAGAATTCGCCATACCATTGTAAGTAGAGTATTACTTTGGTATGAACAAATAACTGTGTTAGTTTGTATACTTGGATGTGGTGATAAATAATTCATATTTGTGCATTACTATGATTCCTATCGATTTGGGATATTGTATATGTTTGGATATTCTCGAATTATGTTATTCATTATAAAGAACTACATGCGGTAGTTCTATGCAAGTATACGTTTGGAATAAGTTTGGGTTATTATAATCCATATGAAATTATGTTGAGAATTTGGCATCATGTATTAAGCCATGCTTTTGTACTAGAACACCTATTTGCAAACTTATGAATATGACTAGGCTATGATTGATAATTTGCATAATTGAAATTGTCAACAAGAATTATATGATGACATATGTGGTACATAGCTAGGTTAGGTTCAAAAATCCCTTTTTGCAAGTTTGCATGACTAAAGTAAAAATCATGATTTCATGTTAGAAATACTTATGCCATGGTTATGTGAACAAATACTTATGCCATGCTTATGTTTGACATTATGCCTAAATAAAAATATAGGTTCATGTTGTAGTTATGACTATGTGTCAATAATGATACCCAATTTAGATTCTTATCTCAACTACAAGTTTACATGGCTTGATTCATGTCACCTATGCTTTATGACCAAAGTATATGTTACCACTATGCAAGTACACCAGTTTCTATTTTGTAGTTCCAACGTTATGTTGCAAGTTCATGCGCTCACCTTCCCCTTTTTGTGTATGTAATCACGCTTTAAGCCTCCCCTTTCGCATGGCTAGGTTGGGCTTTAAAAGGCTAAGCCCAACATATATATAATAAACGGACGTGTTAAACGGGGGAAAATAACGTTGGGTTAAAATTACTAATGAATGAAAATATAAAATAGAAGGGCCCAAATTCAAGTATGGGTTGGGCCCATGATTGGTGTAACCTTTACACCCTTAACTTAATAATGGGCCGCAAATATTTACATATAAGAAAATAAAGAAGAAAGACAAAGTATGTAAATGTAGAACATACGATGTGTTTAACCCGAGGTTGGATTGAGTTGTGATGTAAACCTGCCCGGAACCGCCCGGCTGTCCAGTAGTCACAACAATACCTTTCCAATGTGGGAGGTTAAACATGGAGCCCAATAAGGACCCGAGGTTAGACTGAGTTGTGGCGTAAGACTGCCCGGAACCAACCGGCAACAGGCAGCCACAACAATACCTGTCTAATGTGAGAGGTCAGGGCCTTAATAAGACAATTAAGGCTGAGTCAGGATTGTTAGGATTAAGTGAACTAAAGACTTAATCAAAATGGAACATGCTAAACTAAACGGACTGGTGGGGTTAGGTTAGGAAAACACTTAACCAACTTAGCATGTTGGCTAGAGATAGAAAACCTAGTAACGGGGGGACCCTTTTCAGCAGTAACCCTAGAAGGTGTATCAGGATACCCTGAAACTAGGCAGGGTAGGGCACGATTACTGGGCTGATTGTAAGAGGTCAAATCGACGGCGGTGGTGTAGCAGTGTAGGTTCTAACGGGGTGCGGGCGTGCACACACTCCGGCGTAGAAAAATAAAGCACTGGGCACCAGTAGCATACCTGTGCATTCTAAGGTTGTGTCGGGCCGCCACCATGGGACTTGATACACCCCATGGTGGGACCAGCATAGGTAACTACAACATCGGGGGCCGTAAGACACATGTAACTATGCGAGTAGGAGCCGATAATCATAGAATGGATCACATCACCCTGATTTATGGGGTGCCAGTTGGAAACTAGTTTATATGGGTTCAGAGATTAACATGGGGTACGATAGTATATTCGACCCTAGACAACTTAACCAAGTTTATAGTGCTTTCCCACTTCTTGTTTATACTTATCATACCCAGTTCTTTATTCATAGACAGAATAGTACTAGACTTACTCAGGCTTTATGTCTGACTCTACTTTTCTTTCGTCTTCTTTTCTTCCGTTCCCCCCCCCCCCCCCCCCAAGGTCCACAGGGAGGGAACACTGCAGCTTGACCAGCCTTAACATCCAGCTTGAAGAAGAGAAATGTATTGCTTGGACCTTTTCGTTTGAAACTATGGCTTTAGACAAACTCTATGGGGCTTTTGCAGTTTATCTATGTTTTATTTATGCTTCTTTAAAAATATGTAATCAAGACAGATTATGAAAGTGTTATGTTATGTTTTGGAAAAGATGTAAGACAATTATGGTGATGTTGTTGTAGCACGTATTTGCTCTTATGAAATAAAAGTTTGTTGATTTTCCGCTGTTTACAAATATGTGTTCTTATATCTGTCTTGTATATCTGTGACTTATACTTATAAACCTCCACCAAAATTAGGGCATTCCCTTTGAGAGTGACCCTAACGGAGGTGGGGTGTTTCACTTGGTATCAGAGCATAGGTTTACCAGATAAGATAAAAAGTTTTGAAAAATTATTTTCAAAAAGGAAATTTAAAGAAGCATTTTTAAAAGAAAAATATTATTTTTATTTTAAAAAGGCAAAGTCCACCCCCCAAAGCCATAGGTACTATCTCTTATCCTTCGTTTTGAATCTATCCTTTTTGTTTCAGCATGTCCGAAGATCTTAACTTGCCGGAAGGGGTGCCAATACCTGGTTGGTTTAGACGGTTCTTAGAAGCAAGAGCCACTCAGCCAGGTCCTACCATTCCTCCTCCCCCAGCTGCGGGAAATCATCCAGCTGCAGCAGCACCTTTTCCTCCACCTCCTCCACGGGGAAACACATTTGCTAAGATATGTAAAGATTTTAAAGCTATGGGAGGAACGGATTTCCATGGAACTGAGTCCTTCGTGGCAGCCAGAAATTGGCTGAAAGAAACTGAGGACCGATTCATCATCTTTGAGGTAGAGGATAGACAAAAAGTACAATTGGCAGTGTGGCTATTGAAGGGCGAGGCTTCCTACTGGTGGGAAGTCACTAATGCTGAAAGACCAGTGGAGACATGGGAGGACTTTAGGGCAAGGTTTGAGACTAAATTTCTCTCAGATGCGGAAAGAAGTTTGCAGTTAGAAAAATTCTTATTTCTTAAGCAAGGGGACAAGACAGTCAGAGAGTATGTGAATCAGTTCGATGAGCTGGCTAGGTTTGGGCTTGACCTAGTCAATACCCCGCACAAGAAGGCTCTCCGGTTCGTCAAAGGGTTGAATGAGCCATTACACAGTTTGGCCATGACCCATATACCCATGGGAGCCACGTATGAAAGATTGGTGCAAATGGCATTGCTGAATGAAGAGGATAAGGGCAAGAAGGAGACAAAGGCAGAAAGCTCTCAAGGGAAGAAAGAAGGTTTGCAGCCTAAGAAGACAGACTTTAAGAAGGGCGGGAAAGGCAACAAAGAGAAGAGGAAGTGCAATTTCTGTGGCAAAGTGGGGCACTTAGTTAAGGACTGCCGGAAAAAGAAGGTCAAGGAGAATGGTGGGTGCTTTTCTTGCTGTGAGACAAGCCACAGGGCTAAGGACTGCCCAAAGAAAAGAGGACAGGGGCAGAGGGCTGGATCCACCCCAGGGGCACAGGTTCATGTGCTGGAAGCACCACTTCTGCAACAGCGAGGTATAAATACTTCTGTAGAAAGTGTAGTTTATCTTTATGATCACCCCGTTCGCACTTTATTTGATTCTGGCGCATCACACTCCTTTATCTCGTCTGCTTTAGTAGAATCTCTGCACCTAAAAACTAGTATGGTAGAGGACCCCTTAATTGTTTCAAACCCAATTGGGGGCCCAGCTCATTTGTCTATGATCTGTTTGGGATTGAAAATTTCTATTCTAAGTGTAGAATTTCAATGTAGTGCCTTTGTTTTGGGCTTTTCGGGTTATGGTTTGATTTTGGGTATGGATTGGCTATCCAGTAATGGGGCCATCCTTGATTGTGAGAAAAGGGTTGTTAGGCTCCTAACCCAGCTCGGTAATACTTTGGAAATTTCTTGTAATCCCTCGTATGCGGTTATGCTTAGTTATCTTGAATCGCTAGATGCCTCTGTTGAAAATTTGCAATCAGTTAGAGTGGTCCGGGAATATCCGGATGTCTTTGAAGAGGTGAAGGGCTTGCCTCCGAAGCGGGAAATAGACTTCCGCATATATCTTGTAGATAATGCAAAGCCCGTTGCGTTGCCCGTTAGACACATGGCTCCACGAGAAAGGAAAGAGCTCAGTAAACAGATTAAAGAGCTTCTAAAAAAGGGGTTCATTAGGAGGAGTATTTCAGAATGGGGCGCTCCAGTGGTGTTCGCTACAAAGGCGGATGGATCACTCCGTCTATGTGTTGACTATAGGGAGCTCAACAAGCTAACGAAAAAGAATAGGCACCCTCTCCCTAGAATTGACGATTTATTTGACCAGCTTGTAGGAGCGTCTGTTTTCTCCCAACTCGATTTAGCAACAGGTTTTCATCAGCTAAGGGTGGCTGAAGATAGCATCGATAAAACGGCGTTCAGAACCCCAGACGGCTTCTTTGAATGGCTTGTCATGCCTTTCGGCTTGACAAATGCACCTGCTTACTTCGTGGACCTGATGAGTAGGGTATTTAGAGATTTCCTCAACAAATTCGTAGTGGTCTTCGTAGATGATATCCTTATCTTCTCAAAGAGTGAAGAGGAACATGCTCAGCACTTAAGGGCAATCATGGAAACTTTGCGAGTCCATCAACTAAAAGCCAAATTCTCCAAATGCCACTTTTGGAGAGAAGAGGTGAGGTTCCTTGGGCACATAGTATCCAAACAAGGGTTAGCAGTGGACCCTGCGAAGGTAGTGGCGGTACAGGATTGGAAGACACCAAGGAATGCAACTGAGGTCCGAAGCTTTCTAGGACTAGCGGGTTTCTATCGAAAGTTTATAAGGGACTTTGCGAAAATCTCAGCTCCGCTTACGAAATTGACTAAGAAGAATCTAGTGTTCAATTGGGACTTGGATTGCGAGTTTGCTTTCCAACGACTGAAAAGGGCTCTCACAACAGCCCCAGTTTTGACGCTGCCAGATGGGAGCAAGATGTTCACTGTTTATACGGATGCATGTGGGACAGGGCTAGGCGCCGTCTTAATGCAAGAAGGAAGGGTAGTAGCTTATGGCGGGAGGCAGTTGAAGGTGCACGAAAAGAACTACCCAACCCACGATCTTGAGTTAGCCGCCATCGTCTTTGCACTCAAGTCTTGGCGACACTATCTCCTAGGTGAGAAGTTCGAACTTTACACTGACCATAAATCGTTGAAATATCTTTTCTCACAGAAGGATCTTAACTTGAGGCAACAAAGATGGATGGAGTTTCTTGCCTCGTACGATTTCGAAATCTCCTACACTCCGGGCAAAGGCAACGTAGTGGCAGACGCGTTGAGCCGAAAGAAATTGACCCTAAGCCCGTTGTTTGTTGAAAGACAAAGCCTAGAGTTTATAGCCAGCTTCGACTTTAGGCCTTCCTCCGATCTCGTACCAGGCTTGCTAGCATCTCTCGAAGTGCGCCCAACTTTAGTGGATTTAGTAGGGACAGCACAACGCGAAGACCCTCAACTTGTGGAAATAATTGATAGGCTAATTAGGGGTGAGACTTCAAGTCACCTCAACAGATACTCCATCGACGATAAGGGTTTGCTAAGGCGAGACGGAAGACTATGCGTCCCATAGACAAAAGATTTAATAAAGAAGGTTCTCGAGGAAGCACATCATTCCAAGATGACGATACACCCTGGCGGAGATAAAATGTACAAAGACATAAAAAGGACTTTCTTCTGGAACGGCATGAAAAAGGACGTGGCAGAATTCGTTTCTAAGTGTATGGTGTGCCAATAGGTTAAAGCGGAACAGAAAAAGCCTGGCGGACTGCTACATCCTTTAGAGGTCCCGCAGTGGAAGTGGGATAGCATCTCAATGGACTTCATCGATGGGCTGCCTAGGTCTAGGAGAGGCAACACTAGCATTTGGGTAATAGTGGATAGGCTTACTAAAAGCGCCCACTTTTTACCTGTCAAAAGTAAAAGAACTGCCTCATCCCTAGCATCACTTTACCTTAAGGAAATCGTTCGACTCCATGGAATACCATCTAGCATTGTTAGTGACCGAGACCCCATCTTCACCAGCGAGTTTTGGCGGAGTCTGCAAGAAGCAGTAGGAACGCAGTTATGCTTGAGCACAGCCTATCATCCCCAAACCGACGGCCAAACAGAGAGAGTGAACAGAGTTTTGGAAGACCTTTTAAGGCTATGCGTCCTTGACTTCGGAGGGACATGGGAAGACCACCTTCCTTTGGTGGAATTTGCCTACAACAACAGCTATCAAGCAACCATCAGAATGGCGCCCTTCGAAGCTTTATATGGAAGACCGTGCCGATCGCCCACTTGTTGGTGGGAGTCTACTGATAAGCTCATACTTGGACCAGATATGATCCGAGAGACTTCAGAGAAAGTAGACTTAATACGAAGAAGGATGAAGACGGCCCAAGACAGACAAAAGTCCTATGCCGACAAGAGAAGGACCGACCTTGAATTTGAGGTTGGAGACAGAGTTTTTCTCAAGGTATCACCGCTAAGAAACGTTGTTCGTTTTGGAACCACAGGAAAGCTAGCACCAAGGTTCGTAGGGTCATTCCCCATCATCGAGAAAATTGGGAAAATGGCCTATAGATTAGAGCTACCCGAGAAGTTGGCTGGAGTCCACAACGTTTTTCATGTTTCACATCTCCGAAAATGTCTACATGAGTCTGCTGAAGTGGTAGAGCCAAATATCCTCGAAGAGGCCGAAGTGGAACGCGAAGCAACCATAAGAAAAGTTCCAACCCGCATCTTAGGAACGGAAGTGAAGAAGCTACGCAACCGTGAAGTCAAGCTCGTCAAAGTTCAGTGGAGCGACGCCGAGGGAGACGCGACTTGGGAAACTGAAGCTTGAATCCGTACGGCCTACCCTTTTCTGTTCGAGGGTACATCCTTGATCTTTCTCTTTCCTTAAGTTGCGCTTTTATCTATCTTTTTAGATATATTTTATAACAACCCGTATTTTCAATAAACTATTATAACATAAATCGAGGCAGAATTAAATTCAAAAATCAGAATCAGGGGAAACGGGCTATGCCATTGCGATCGTCTCGGAAAAATACGCGAAATAGAGTCCGAGTTTTCGAAAATCGGAGTCCGTATGACCCAGTTAAGGCCCATTGAAGTTTTCAGAAATTTCTATGCTAAAGACAGATTTAAATTTTAAATTAAAATCAGGGATTTGGGCTAATCAGGGGTAGGCGGGAAAATTCCCGCCAGGGGGCCCATGTCGACAGGCATGTCGACAGGGCACCCAGGGTGTCGACTGCCCTGTCGACAGCCCTGTCGACAGGGGGTGCCCAGGCAGCCCAGCCTGGTGCACCATTTCTGATTTGGGTTGGGTCAAGTGGCTTGGTTCTGGAGAATTCTAAGATCTGACGGGCCAAACCTAATCTAGGGTTAATCCTAGGGCCTAAAACACTCTAATTCTCTATAAATATACCCCTAATCCTACCCTAAAGCCTCATTAATCAATCTTGCAACTAAATTATGCCAAATTGAAACCTCAAATGGCCTCCATCTAAAATCCCTAGCCTCCACCTTCCTCAAAGTTTAATCCTATGATGATATGATGATCATACAACCTTTTCTATGTTGTATGAATGCTTAATAACTTGCATACTTCATTAAGTAGCAAGTTTGATTTGCTAAAGTTTGTGTTTTTGGGATTTTGCAAAAGGGTTTTCTTATTTGAGGCTTTGTTTTGGTTTTTAAAAGGGCTTCTTCATCTTATTTGGTGGATTTGTGGCTTGTTTATATTTGTAAGCCCTCTTACCTTCACTTTACAAACTTTAAAGTTAATGTTTGGTGAAAGTTGAGATTTGTGTGAGTTTAGTTGATTATGCATGCTTATGCGAACTCACTATGTCATGTTCTACATGTTTCATAAGTTATGCATGCATATGCAAGATTTCTATGCCATGTTTTACATGTTTCACAAGTTATGCATGCTTATGCGAGCCTATTATGTCATGTTCTACATGTTTCATGGGTTATGCATGTTTATGCAAGATCACCTTACCATGTTATGCAAGTTTAATGGATTATGCATGTTCATCTTACCATGTTATGCAAGTTTAATGGATTATGCATGCCTATGCAAGCTCATCTTACCATGTTATGCAAGTTAAATGGATTATGCATGTTCACCTTACCATGTTATGCATATTTAATAAGCTATGCATGTTTATGCGAATTCATCATGACATGATTTGCAAGTTTAACATGTATGCATGTTTATTATGACATGTGAAGTCCACCATGTATGTTATGCCAAGTTACCTTTTATACCCTTATACGTTATGACGAATATGTAAGCGAGATAATGACGTTGGGAGGGTTTGGGTAAACTTAAAAATACATGAAACTAAAAGATTGGGAATTTACCTATTAAGTTAGGTCTACCCCTTGGGAATTTACCTATTAAGTTAGGTCTACCCAAGTATATGTTAACTTGTAAATATGTTTTGAAGTGGACATGACATTAGATAACACGATATGGCCAACTCGAGGTTAGACCTAGTTGTGGTGTAAATCTTCCCAGGTAACCACAACGTGGGGTCTAATGTGGGTAGTTGGTCATGTGGCACCATAAGACCCGAGGTTAGACCTAGACGTGGTGTAAATCTTCCCAGGTGACCACGGATGTCTAATGTGAGAGGTTGGGTGCGTTAAGTAATTAATGCCTCATGATTAGGGTTAAGTCATGGCCCACTAATACTTAACCAATAATGGGGATGCGAGGATTAGATGGGGATAAGCGGTTACACTTAGCTAATCTAATCCAGGTTTAGTGAGGGGTTAAAACCACACTTAACCCTCTTAGAAACCCTAGCAACGTGGTCTGTTCCAGCAGTAATCCCAGTTTGGTATCATTCACAACCCTAGAGGCTAGGCTAGGGCGGGGCACGATTACTGGACTGATGTAAGCGACCAAAGCGACGGCTGAGTGGTACAGCGGTGCGGGTCCGGCGGGCTACGGACGTGCACGTAGTCCGATGTTGGACAAACTCGAGGCACGGGTACCAGTAGGCTTAGACTGTGCATCATTGCTTAGGTGTCTGGGGTTGACACCCGAGGGCTTGATACACCCAAGGGTGGACCCAGCGCAGTCTGACTACATCCATGTGGGCCGTATGGACACCAACACTCGACGTGTTAGGTTTATAGGGAGCCGATCGACTAGACCGTTGGGCTGGGCCTTATACTAAGGTCACTTCATGTTATTGGGCCAAAGTTTGGGCTAAGGGATCAAGATTTGTTTTGTGGTTTTGCTAGTACACTGTGGTGCAAAGATTAATCTCGTCTATGTGATGTCACCTTTATCTGTTGCCAGAATGTTCCTCTCAGTTTCCATCATACTGTTAACTTTATTAGTTTATAGATTGATCGTAGTAGGGCTTACCAGTCTTTTTGACTGACCTGTTTTCTTTCGCTTCTTTTCTTCCGTTTCCCCCCCCCCCCCCCCCCCCACAGGTTCTCAGGGAGGGACTACATCTGCTTAGTGGATCTTTGACTTGCTTGTTGGATAGCTCATGTATGGATCTGAGCTAGCTGTGGCTTATCTTTTATTTCTGGGGATTAGTACTGATGTTTACTATGTATTTTGTTATCACGTATCTAGACTGGAGTTGTATTTTGGATCATGACATTTTGATATTATGTACTTGACTATGTGGGTTTTTCTGAGATGATGATGATGGGTTTTTATCTGCTACCGCTGCTTTACTTATATTTATTTTTATATACTCTGTCTTGCTATATCTCTGTGCATGTTTACCTTCACAATAACGCCCCTCCAAAGCTAGTACATTCTAGGGAGTGATCCTAGTGGAGGTGGGGTGTTACATTTGGTATCAGAGCACAAGGTTAACAAGATTGAACAAAAACTTTTGAAAAAAAAAAAAGAAAAAAAAAAAAAAAACCCTTTTCGAAAAACTATTTTCAAAAACCTACTAAGTATTTTCCAAAATAAAGTCTAGAGTATTTTAAGGCTAATCCCCAAAAAGCCATCGGCGTTATCCTTCGTTCTCTTGACCTAATCTTATCTTATCTCTTGTTTCAGTATGGCTGAGAATCTTGACATCCCAGATGGAGTGAACGTACCACTCTGGTATAGGAGACTCCTAGAAGCTAGGGCGGCTGCTGGTCCCGCCAACCCTACTCCCACTCCCCCTCCTGTGGTGGAGAATCCTACCCCTAATATCCCTCCTCCGGTGGTCCCTGCTCCCCCTCCTCCAGCAGCTAATATTCCCCCTCCCGTTGCTAATGTTCCTCCTCCTCCCGTTGCTGAGGCTCTTCTTCCTCCCCCTCCCCCTCAGCACCCTCAGATTGAGTTTACAAAGGTGTGTAAAGACTTCAAAGCAATGGGGGGCAAGAATTTTCTAGGCACAGAATCTTTCGTTGAAGCTAGGAATTGGCTGAAGGACACGGAGGACTTGTTTGCCATTTTTGGAATAGATGACGAGAGGAAGATCTTATTGACCGTATGGCTTCTGAAGGATGAGGCGGCCTATTGGTGGGAGGTCACCAATGGGACGAGGCCCGTTGAGACTTGGGCCGATTTGAGGGCTAGATTTGTGACCAAGTTTCTATCTTCAGCTGAAGCAAATTTACAAATGGAGAAGTTCATTGCACTAAAACAAGGGGATATGTCTGTCAAGGAGTATGTGAACAAGTTCAATCAGCTGGCCCGCTTTGGTTTGGATCTAGTAAACACCCCGGAGAAGAAGGCTCTTCGATTTGCCAGAGGATTGAATGAGCCGCTACAGGGCTTGGCAATGTCACATATTCCGCATGGAGCCACTTTCGAGAGTTTGGTCAATATGGCTCTGCTTCAGGGAGAGGGAAAGAAGGAAGTCAAGTCAGGCGATACTCAGGCAAAGAAGGCTGATTCTCAAGGCAAAGGCAACCAAGGTCAAAGCAGTCAAGGAAATCAGAATAAGAACAAGAAGGGCAACAACAAAGGCAAGGGGAAGTGCAATTACTGTGGCATAGCTGGGCATTTTGCTAAAGATTGCAGGAAGAAGAAAAGGAAGCTTAATGGTGGATGCTTTTCTTGTGGAGAGGCTGGGCACTTCAGCAAAGACTGCCCAAAGAAGAAAGGACAGGCTGGATCTTCAGGAGGGCAAGTTCATGCTCTCAATGCCGCTTCAGTTCCCGAGAGAGGTAGTGTTTCTGTTGAGAACCTTGTTTATATCTCTGATCTTCCGGTACGTACCTTGTTTGATTCCGGTGCATCACATAGCTTTATTTCATCTGATCTTGTTGATAGTTTGCACCTCAGTACTAGCTTAGTGGATGATCCCGTTTGTGTTTCGAATCCCATTGGGGGTTCTGCTCATCTATCCATGATATGTGAGGATCTAAGGATCTCTATACTCAGCGTTGAGTTCTTGTGTAGTGCGTATGTTCTAGGTTTCAGGGGATATGGATTGATCTTGGGCATGGATTGGCTGTCTAGATATGGAGCCATTCTGGATTGTGAGCATAGGGTTGTAAGGCTTGTGACTCGCCTGGGCAACACCTTAGAGATTTCATGCGATCCGAAGAATCCCGTCATGTTATGCTATCTAGAATCTCTCGACTCATCAGAGGAGGCCCTTCAGTCTGTAAGGGTGGTCCGAGATTATCCAGATGTGTTTGAAGAAGTTAAGGGGTTGCCCCCTAAACGAGAGATTGACTTTCGCATCTACCTGGTAGATAATGCTAAGCCTGTTTCTTTGCCCGTTCGGCATATGGCTCCGCGTGAGAGACGGGAGTTGAGCAGACAAGTGAAAGAATTGCTTGAGAAGGGCTTTATCAGAAGGAGTATATCCGAATGGGGAGCGCCTGTGGTGTTTGCAACTAAGGCAGATGGCTCTCTCCGACTCTGTGTGGATTATAGAGAGTTGAATAAGCTAACTAAGAAGAACCGACACCCGTTACCAAGAATCGATGATCTCTTTGATCAACTTGTTGGTGCTTCTGTTTTCTCTCAGCTTGACCTTGCTACGGGTTTCCATCAGCTCAGAGTGGCTGAAGACAGTATAGACAAGACTGCATTCAGAACTCCAGACGGATTCTTTGAATGGCTTGTTATGCCGTTCGGTTTGACAAATGCACCCGCATATTTCGTGGATTTGATGAGTAGGGTGTTTCGGGAGTTTTTGAATAAGTTTGTCGTGGTCTTTGTTGATGACATTCTGGTCTTCTCCAAGGATGAGGAAGAGCATGCAAGGCACCTAGTAGAGGTGATGGATACACTCAGAGCACACCAGTTAAAAGCTAAGTTCTCCAAGTGCCACTTTTGGAGAAGGGAAGTCAGATTTCTTGGGCATATCGTATCCAAGCAAGGCTTAGCGGTGGATCCCGCTAAGGTGGTTGCAGTTCAGGATTGGAAGACTCCAAGGAATGCAACCGAGGTGAGAAGCTTTCTGGGTCTTGCGGGTTTCTATCGGAAGTTCATTAAAGACTTCGCAAAGATATCCGCTCCTCTTACTAAGTTGACGAAGAAGAACTTAGTCTTTGCTTGGGATATGGATTGTGAGCTCGCTTTTCAGAGACTCAAAAGAGCCCTTACCTCAGCACCAGTTCTAGCCTTACCCGATGGGGGTAAGATATTTACCGTGTACACTGATGCTTGTGGCACGGGATTGGGTGCCGTTCTGATGCAAGAGGGCAGAGTGATATGCTTTGGTGGAAGGCAACTGAAGGTGCATGAGAGGAACTATCCCACTCATGATCTAGAGCTAGCAGCGATTGTATATGCGCTCAAAGCATGGCGTCATTATCTTCTGGGAGAGAGATTCGAGCTATACACCGATCATAAGTCTTTGAAGTATCTCTTTTCGCAGAAAGATCTGAACTTAAGACAGCAGAGATGGATGGAATTTTTGGCTTCCTATGATTTTGAGATATCCTATACCCCTGGCAAAGGGAATGTTGTAGCGGATGCGTTGAGTAGGAAAAGGTTGACACTAAGTCCTCTGTTTGTTGAGATGAAGAATTTAGAGTTCTTAGCGACCTTTGATTTCTCTTTGGCAATGGGGTCGGTGACCGGTTCCTTGGCATCTTTAGAGCTCAGGCCTACCCTCCTAGATCAAGTTGGGGCTTCGCAAAAGGAAGACCCTCAGATAATTGAGATCTTGGATAAGCTGGTTCGAGGGGAGACATCTAGTCACCTTGCTCGATATTCTATAGACGATAGGGGTTGGCTGAGGAGAGAAGGAAGGCTTTGTGTCCCGATGATAGAAGGCTTGGTGAGGAAAGTTCTCGAGGAAGCACATCGCTCCAAGATGACCATACATCCAGGGGGTGATAAGATGTATAAGGACATGAAGCGCGTTTTCTTCTGGCCCGGAATGAAAAAGGATGTGGCGGAGTTTGTCTCGAGATGTGTTATTTGTCAAAGAGTAAAAGCTGAGTCGAAGAAGCCCGGTGGGCTATTACATCCGCTAGAGGTCCCGCTATGGAAGTGGGAGAGCATTTCTATGGACTTTATTGATGGGCTTCCAAGGTCCAGGAAGGGGAATACGAGCATATGGGTTATTGTGGATAGGCTCACGAAGAGTGCTCACTTTATTCCAGTAAAGAGCAAAAGGACCGCATCTGGACTAGCATCAGTATACCTTCGTGAGATAGTACGACTACATGGAGTCCCTTCCAGCATAGTCAGTGACCGAGACCCCATCTTTACTAGTCAATTCTGGAACAGCTTACAGGAGGCTATGGGCACGAAGTTGAACCTGAGTACGGCCTATCACCCACAAACAGACGGCCAGACAGAAAGGGTGAATAGGGTACTTGAGGACTTGTTGAGGCTTTGCATTCTAGATTTTGGTGGTACTTGGGAAGACCATCTCCCTCTTGTCGAGTTTGCATACAACAACAGTTATCAGGCGAGCATAGGGATGGCACCCTTTGAGGCTTTATATGGGAGGCCGTGCAAGTCACCTACATGTTGGTGGGAATCCACGGATAAGCTTATACTTGGACCCGACATGATTAGGGATACATCCGAGAAGGTGGAGTTGATTAAAAGACGGATGAAAGCGGCCCAAGACCGGCAGAAATCCTATGCTGACAGGCGAAGGTCCGAATTGGAGTTTGAGGTTGGGGACAAGGTTTTCGTGAAGGTTTCTCCTTTGCGGAATGTGGTCCGATTTGGAGCTGTTGGGAAGCTAGCACCGAGATTTGTTGGACCCTTCCCCATCATTGAGAGAATTGGGAAGATGGCATACAGAGTGCAATTGCCCGAGAAGTTGTCCGGAGTGCATAATGTCTTTCATGTCTCGCATCTCCGAAAGTGCCTGCATGAGTCCGCTGAGGTGGTTGAGCCTAGCATGCTTGAAGACGTGGAGGTAGAGAAAGAAGCAACTTTAAGGAAAGCTCCGATTCGTATCTTGGGGACAGAGACCAAGAAGCTAAGAAATCGTGAGGTCAGATTGGTGAAGGTGCAATGGGGTGAAGCCGAAGAGGACGCAGCTTGGGAAACCGAGGAGAAGATGCGTGGGCTTTATCCATTCCTTTTTGAGGGTACACTCTCAATCTCTTCCCTTTGTTAGTATATCTTTCTCTTTGCAATCCATATTTATCTAGTTATCGTGCTAAGCTTGTCATGAGAACCTTAGGTAGAAACCCTTTGGATGAAACATGTGTTTGAAGCATGTTATGGTTGATGATTGCAAGTGGTTGCAAGTGTTTGCAGGTGGTTACTCGTGGATGCATGATACACATTAGGCACTAGATCGGCTCACACACTCCTCATATTGCATGTGCATGGGTGTTTATGCATATTCTTGGATGAAATTTGTATGCAATCACATGGATGTTGCATATGGATGTATGATTGAGCACGCATGTAGTTATTATACATTATGTTAGGGATTTTCATACATATGGATACATTTCACTAACATATTTTGCATTGATCGTTGCATTAGATAAGTACATATACACACACTTTTGCATATGTTCATACAGCATTTAGAATCCTTTAAGGACAATGGTTGCTCGTGGATGATGTTTTGAGTAGATGGATGTTGGATGGTAGGATATGTTCTTCCTAACTTGAAGATTTCGGGGACGAAATCCTTTAAGGAGGGGAGAATATAACAACCCGTATTTTCAATAAACTATTATAACATAAATCGAGGCAGAATTAAATTCAAAAATCAGAATCAGGGGAAACGGGCTATGCCATTGCGATCGTCTCGGAAAAATACGCGAAATAGAGTCCGAGTTTTCGAAAATCGGAGTCCGTATGACCCAGTTAAGGCCCATTGAAGTTTTCAGAAATTTCTATGCTAAAGACAGATTTAAATTTTAAATTAAAATCAGGGATTTGGGCTAATCAGGGGTAGGCGGGAAAATTCCCGCCAGGGGGCCCATGTCGACAGGCATGTCGACAGGGCACCCAGGGTGTCGACTGCCCTGTCGACAGCCCTGTCGACAGGGGGTGCCCAGGCAGCCCAGCCTGGTGCACCATTTCTGATTTGGGTTGGGTCAAGTGGCTTGGTTCTGGAGAATTCTAAGATCTGACGGGCCAAACCTAATCTAGGGTTAATCCTAGGGCCTAAAACACTCTAATTCTCTATAAATATACCCCTAATCCTACCCTAAAGCCTCATTAATCAATCTTGCAACTAAATTATGCCAAATTGAAACCTCAAATGGCCTCCATCTAAAATCCCTAGCCTCCACCTTCCTCAAAGTTTAATCCTATGATGATATGATGATCATACAACCTTTTCTATGTTGTATGAATGCTTAATAACTTGCATACTTCATTAAGTAGCAAGTTTGATTTGCTAAAGTTTGTGTTTTTGGGATTTTGCAAAAGGGTTTTCTTATTTGAGGCTTTGTTTTGGTTTTTAAAAGGGCTTCTTCATCTTATTTGGTGGATTTGTGGCTTGTTTATATTTGTAAGCCCTCTTACCTTCACTTTACAAACTTTAAAGTTAATGTTTGGTGAAAGTTGAGATTTGTGTGAGTTTAGTTGATTATGCATGCTTATGCGAACTCACTATGTCATGTTCTACATGTTTCATAAGTTATGCATGCATATGCAAGATTTCTATGCCATGTTTTACATGTTTCACAAGTTATGCATGCTTATGCGAGCCTATTATGTCATGTTCTACATGTTTCATGGGTTATGCATGTTTATGCAAGATCACCTTACCATGTTATGCAAGTTTAATGGATTATGCATGTTCATCTTACCATGTTATGCAAGTTTAATGGATTATGCATGCCTATGCAAGCTCATCTTACCATGTTATGCAAGTTAAATGGATTATGCATGTTCACCTTACCATGTTATGCATATTTAATAAGCTATGCATGTTTATGCGAATTCATCATGACATGATTTGCAAGTTTAACATGTATGCATGTTTATTATGACATGTGAAGTCCACCATGTATGTTATGCCAAGTTACCTTTTATACCCTTATACGTTATGACGAATATGTAAGCGAGATAATGACGTTGGGAGGGTTTGGGTAAACTTAAAAATACATGAAACTAAAAGATTGGGAATTTACCTATTAAGTTAGGTCTACCCCTTGGGAATTTACCTATTAAGTTAGGTCTACCCAAGTATATGTTAACTTGTAAATATGTTTTGAAGTGGACATGACATTAGATAACACGATATGGCCAACTCGAGGTTAGACCTAGTTGTGGTGTAAATCTTCCCAGGTAACCACAACGTGGGGTCTAATGTGGGTAGTTGGTCATGTGGCACCATAAGACCCGAGGTTAGACCTAGACGTGGTGTAAATCTTCCCAGGTGACCACGGATGTCTAATGTGAGAGGTTGGGTGCGTTAAGTAATTAATGCCTCATGATTAGGGTTAAGTCATGGCCCACTAATACTTAACCAATAATGGGGATGCGAGGATTAGATGGGGATAAGCGGTTACACTTAGCTAATCTAATCCAGGTTTAGTGAGGGGTTAAAACCACACTTAACCCTCTTAGAAACCCTAGCAACGTGGTCTGTTCCAGCAGTAATCCCAGTTTGGTATCATTCACAACCCTAGAGGCTAGGCTAGGGCGGGGCACGATTACTGGACTGATGTAAGCGACCAAAGCGACGGCTGAGTGGTACAGCGGTGCGGGTCCGGCGGGCTACGGACGTGCACGTAGTCCGATGTTGGACAAACTCGAGGCACGGGTACCAGTAGGCTTAGACTGTGCATCATTGCTTAGGTGTCTGGGGTTGACACCCGAGGGCTTGATACACCCAAGGGTGGACCCAGCGCAGTCTGACTACATCCATGTGGGCCGTATGGACACCAACACTCGACGTGTTAGGTTTATAGGGAGCCGATCGACTAGACCGTTGGGCTGGGCCTTATACTAAGGTCACTTCATGTTATTGGGCCAAAGTTTGGGCTAAGGGATCAAGATTTGTTTTGTGGTTTTGCTAGTACACTGTGGTGCAAAGATTAATCTCGTCTATGTGATGTCACCTTTATCTGTTGCCAGAATGTTCCTCTCAGTTTCCATCATACTGTTAACTTTATTAGTTTATAGATTGATCGTAGTAGGGCTTACCAGTCTTTTTGACTGACCTGTTTTCTTTCGCTTCTTTTCTTCCGTTTCCCCCCCCCCCCCCCACAGGTTCTCAGGGAGGGACTACATCTGCTTAGTGGATCTTTGACTTGCTTGTTGGATAGCTCATGTATGGATCTGAGCTAGCTGTGGCTTATCTTTTATTTCTGGGGATTAGTACTGATGTTTACTATGTATTTTGTTATCACGTATCTAGACTGGAGTTGTATTTTGGATCATGACATTTTGATATTATGTACTTGACTATGTGGGTTTTTCTGAGATGATGATGATGGGTTTTTATCTGCTACCGCTGCTTTACTTATATTTATTTTTATATACTCTGTCTTGCTATATCTCTGTGCATGTTTACCTTCACAATAACGCCCCTCCAAAGCTAGTACATTCTAGGGAGTGATCCTAGTGGAGGTGGGGTGTTACATATTTCCTCGACCTTATCTTTTAGGTAGAAATCCTTTGGATGGAAACATGTAATTGAAACATGTTATGGATGATGGTTGCAAGTGGTTGCAAGTGATTGCTAGTGGTTGCTCGTGGTTGCATATACACACACAATCTAGGTTTTAGATCGGCTCAGTCACTTCATATTGCATATGCATATATGTTTGCATTCATATGTGGTTGAATTTTAATGTGTTGTCATGTGGATGTTGCATATGTATCGAATGATTGTGCACTCATGTAGAATCATGAATAGGAAAATTTGCATACATAATGGATTCATGGCACTTACATAATTCGCATTAAGGAGGTCAACTGAATCAGTAGACCGCCTGATTTTGCATTAGATAAGTACATGGACACACACACTTCGCATATGATCATGAAGCATTAGAAGTCTTTTAAGGACAATAGATGCTCGTGTTTGATGGATGAGTAGATGGATGATTGGATGTTAGGATATACATTCCTCCTAACTTGAAGATTTCGGGGACGAAATCCTTTTAAGTGGGGGAGAATGTAACACCCCGCGAATTCTATAACTGTGAAATTCACAAATTAAAGTATAATTAATTTCAAATCAAAGAACTAAGGGAAACGGGATACGCCATTGCGTTCGTCTCGGAAAAATACGCGAAATAGAGTCCGAGTTTTCGAAAAACGGAGTCCGTATGAAGAAGATATGGCCTTCGGAAGTTTCTGAATTAAAACAGAATAAAACAGTTTAAAATTCCAAAATCGGGCCCAATGGGCCAGGGCGGAAAAACACCCGCCTAACGCACCCAGGTCGACTGGGCTGTCGACCTGGTCTAACCAGGTCGACAGGGCTGTCGACAGGCATGTCGACCTGGTCCAGAGCCAGGTCGAACCCAGTCCAACCTGGCTGGCCTATTCTATGTTGGTCGATTTTCTGTGGTCTGCTTTGTCATTAGGGCTAGGTGGCAGGTTCTAATTGGTCTCTCTTGCGAATGAATGGCTACGATCAATCCAAGCAACATCAATGGCCCTAATCAGTTCATTTCCTCTATAAAAACAACCCTAGACTAACCCTAATCTATTCATTCTAAAATAAGAACAAAGCCGCCATGTTGCTGAGGAACGACTAGGGGTAGCCACCAATTGGAGAGAGGATTAGGAGGCAAATTCTAAGGCATAAAGCAACTCAATCAAATCAAACCGCATCTTCAAATCCCTAAATTAGAGAATTCGCCATACCATTGTAAGTAGAGTATTACTTTGGTATGAACAAATAACTGTGTTAGTTTGTATACTTGGATGTGGTGATAAATAATTCATATTTGTGCATTACTATGATTCCTATCGATTTGGGATATTGTATATGTTTGGATATTCTCGAATTATGTTATTCATTATAAAGAACTACATGCGGTAGTTCTATGCAAGTATACGTTTGGAATAAGTTTGGGTTATTATAATCCATATGAAATTATGTTGAGAATTTGGCATCATGTATTAAGCCATGCTTTTGTACTAGAACACCTATTTGCAAACTTATGAATATGACTAGGCTATGATTGATAATTTGCATAATTGAAATTGTCAACAAGAATTATATGATGACATATGTGGTACATAGCTAGGTTAGGTTCAAAAATCCCTTTTTGCAAGTTTGCATGACTAAAGTAAAAATCATGATTTCATGTTAGAAATACTTATGCCATGGTTATGTGAACAAATACTTATGCCATGCTTATGTTTGACATTATGCCTAAATAAAAATATAGGTTCATGTTGTAGTTATGACTATGTGTCAATAATGATACCCAATTTAGATTCTTATCTCAACTACAAGTTTACATGGCTTGATTCATGTCACCTATGCTTTATGACCAAAGTATATGTTACCACTATGCAAGTACACCAGTTTCTATTTTGTAGTTCCAACGTTATGTTGCAAGTTCATGCGCTCACCTTCCCCTTTTTGTGTATGTAATCACGCTTTAAGCCTCCCCTTTCACATGGCTAGGTTGGGCTTTAAAAGGCTAAGCCCAACATATATATAATAAACGGACGTGTTAAACGGGGGAAAATAACGTTGGGTTAAAATTACTAATGAATGAAAATATAAAATAGAAGGGCCCAAATTCAAGTATGGGTTGGGCCCGTGATTGGTGTAACCTTTACACCCTTAACTTAATAATGGCCGCAAATATTTACATATAAGAAAATAAAGAAGAAAGACAAAATATGTAAATGTAGAACATACGATGTGTTTAACCCGAGGTTGGATTGAGTTGTGATGTAAACCTGCCCGGAACCGCCCGGCTGTCCAGTAGTCACAACAATACCTATCCAATGTGGGAGGTTAAACATGGAGCCCAATAAGGATCCGAGGTTAGACTGAGTTGTGGCGTAAGACTGCCCAGAACCAACCGGCAACAGGCAGCCACAACAATACCTGTCTAATGTGAGAGGTCAGGGCCTTAATAAGACAATTAAGGCTGAGTCAGGATTGTTAGGATTAAGTGAACTAAAGACTTAATCAAAATGGAACATGCTAAACTAAACGGACTGGTGGGGTTAGGTTAGGAAAACACTTAACCAACTTAGCATGTTGGCTAGAGATAGAAAACCTAGTAACGGGGGGACCCTTTTCAGCAGTAACCCTAGAAGGTGTATCAGGATACCCTGAAACTAGGCAGGGTAGGGCACGATTACTGGGCTGATTGTAAGAGGTCAAATCGACGGCGGTGGTGTAGCAGTGTAGGTTCTAACGGGGTGCGGGCGTGCACACACTCCGGCGCAGAAAAATAAAGCACTGGGCACCAGTAGCATACCTGTGCATTCTAAGGTTGTGTCGGGCCGCCACCATGGGACTTGATACACCCCATGGTGGGACCAGCATAGGTAACTACAACATCGGGGGCCGTAAGACACATGTAACTATGCGAGTAGGAGCCGATCATCATAGAATGGATCACATCACCCTGATTTATGGGGTGCCAGTTGGAAACTAGTTTATATGGGTTCAGAGATTAACATGGGGTACGATAGTATATTCGACCCTAGACAACTTAACCAAGTTTATAGTGCTTTCCCACTTCTTGTTTATACTTATCATACCCAGTTCTTTATTCATAGACAGAATAATACTAGACTTACTCAGGCTTTATGTCTGACTCTACTTTTCTTTCGTCTTCTTTTCTTCCGTTCCCCCCACCCCCTAGGTCCACAGGGAGGGAACACTGCAGCTTGACCAGCCTTAACATCCAGCTTGAAGAAGAGAAATGTATTGCTTGGACCTTTTCGTTTGAAACTATGGCTTTGGACAAACTCTATGGGGCTTTTGCAGTTTATCTATGTTTTATTTATGCTTCTTTAAAAATATGTAATCAAGACAGATTATGAAAGTGTTATGTTATGTTTTGGAAAAGATGTAAGACAATTATGGTGATGTTGTTGTAGCACGTATTTGCTCTTATGAAATAAAAGTTTGTTGATTTTCCGCTGTTTACAAATATGTGTTCTTATATCTGTCTTGTATATCTGTGACTTATACTTATAAACCTCCACCAAAATTAGGGCATTCCCTTTGAGAGTGACCCTAACGGAGGTGGGGTGTTTCAACTATAAATTTCTTATGTTCTTTCTTTTATTGCTTGATCTGTGATTGTTTTGCTGGTGACTATTTGTTGTTTGCCTCATCATCAATCCGTTTCTATTTGTTTTTCCGCAAGGTTGAGTTTTATTCTCAAGACGTTTTTTGGAAACTTTACCCCAACATCTACAATTTTCTTTTAATCTCTTATCGGTTCTTTCTTACCATTCACATTTGTGCCCATTACGTAAATGGATTACTAAGGGTGTGTTTGAGTGAAGCAGAAGTGAAGTATTATAGTGGGGTATTTCAGTAGGGTATTTTAACGGGGTATTTTAGTTAGCAGAGATTGTGTTTGCGGGTTCAAGCGGACCATTTAAGTGGATCATTTTAATTTAATTGATTTATGGTTAATTAATTTATTATTTGTTTCTAATAAATAATATGTATTGATAATTTACACGAATAAATAAATAAATTGAAAAATTATAAATTACTCTTATTCAGTTCAAACCAACTCCATAACGTAGAGCACTTCAATACGATCGCAAAGCAAAAAATCACGTCTCAAACGGCTCTCATTTGCACATGTTATTAATTTTTAAAGTTTATAAAAATTAATTAATTAAATTAGTTAATCCTATAGCACGTTAACGGCTTAAATTGGAGTCACTAGGTTGACGCATCGAAACTCAACGGCTCCATTCAAAACCATTGGGCAACCGGTTCAAAATGGATCGTTACCCAACGGACAGGTGCGTTGGACAAACGGTCTGTTTTGGACTCCCGAACGATAGAAATTTAACATGTTTAAAAGAAAAAAAATTACCTAGTCATGAAACTAAAAATTACATTGATGTTTTGCTCAAACACAAAGATATGTAAGCTGTATAACATAAAGCTTTACATGATAACATGAAAAAATCAATTCAAAATTCATTTATTTTATTTGTTTGTCAACGATGCATGATGAATTTTTCATTTTACTATTAATAATACAAATATGTGATATGTTTAACTGGAATATGTAAAGTTAGAACGTCATTTTATCGAGCTCGAGTTTATTGACACCACTTGGGGGGCCACATGTGTCCCACATAAATTGGTGTCAACAAACTCACAGTGCATTTTATCGGCCGACCTCCCAGGCAAAATGTCACCTGGAAAATCAGATTCTACGTCATTGCAGCCGCAGGAATATTCTAGAATTGCCAAAGCCACAATAAAATATGAACAAATTTATTATTTTCGTCTGCCACCCAAAATCTTACCCTTTCTTTACTTCTATTTGTTCTTCGAAGTGCCTTGTTATTATTTTCTCATAAGAAACTTCCAGTTGCTCATGGCAGAGCTCATCAAATTGGCCTCTGCTGTTTTTCCTTCTGGAGATTTCCATCATGATCAAACTATAATCAAGCCACATATTAAGGTGAGATTTCCTTTATTTATTTTTCCTTTCGATGGTTTTATGGTTTTTGTTTAGGTTTTAAAGGAATTGTTATGTGATTATTTATCATCTGATTTTTGCGCAACTGATTTTGTTAGCGCAAATTGTTATGACGTTAGAAGACAAATCTTGAAGTGTGCTTGTTTTGATGGTTTATATTGGAAATTCTAAAGTCGAGTGTGTTTACGTTGTGCAAATCATTATAATCTTTTATAGGATATTTGTTAGGTAGATGAGTGGATTTTGACTTTGGGGTTTGTAATTTACGATGTTATGAAATTATTCAGTGGATGACTTACCTAATGGTATGTCCAATATGGTTTATATTAGCATCTTTCCCTTGCACGCTAGCTTTTCAAGGATGGGTTATATTTATTGGTCCTTATCATTTGATGCTTTCATCGAGAACTGCTCAGTGGAAGTTTAAGCTATGAGAGGGGTGACCTGTATGCTGGTTTAAATACTGATAGGTGAGTGAAGTCGTCCAAAGTAAAAAGGGCTACCGTTGGATCAATGTTGATATAGTGGACAGACGCAGATGTTGGACTTTCAAAGAGTGGTGCAATAGTCTGTCTCACATCTTGATTATGATATATATTGAATTGTATACAACCCCTTAGGCACAATTCCCTTACCGTCTAGATTTCAAGAGTGAATTCTACCTAATAGATCGTATCACCCACAGAGTCACGTGTGCACACACAGTTACAAAGTGTGTAGGAAAGATCTTTACATTCAATTTTCTTGCTCAAATTCATAGCTTTCATATCAAAGCAATTACACAGCCAAAATTATTACACTGAGACAATATGGAAGGAAATCAAGTGGTCAAAATTAAGATCTAATATTAACCTTCAAAGTTGATTTAAGATTGTTAGTTATATATCATTTTCCACACACACATACACATAGTTACGAATGTCCCTTCAGTCTATTTAACTATACAGCTTGAAATCAAACAAAAGCTTCTTGATGCGTTTTTACGTGAGTTATTAATTGTTATCATGTTCACAAAGCATTGACAAAAATTTCTTGATGCCTTTTTTACGTGACTTATTATTATGCTCACAAAGCATTATTTAGATTGGATAGCCCTAACATTTTTAAAATAAAATTTCAAATCAATGGTAGAAACAAGTATTGCAGCGGTTGACATTGATATAACATTTGTAATATGTTTATAAGTTTCAAATTGATCTAATTTTTTGTTAACGTGTCCGCATCATTAACTCAACAGTTAAGGGCTTTGCGTCGTGGCAACAACGGCGTATGTACGAAATCCAGAAAGACATGCTAATGGATTATCATATGCGTACGCTACGATCAGCCCACTTATGTGGTGCTCGTGGAGCGGGTTAGGTGCACTAGGGGTTTTACGACTCCGTTTGGTTTCCCCACTGAAAAAAATTCAAAAGAAATGTTAACATGATGTCTCCTTAATGTTTCATTTGATTCAAATAGTGTAGCTTTGGAAAACCGTAATAGCTTAGAATGGGGTATAGCGAAAGAGAAGTGTAGATCAATATGTATATGTATATGTTGTGTATTTGTGTATATTTATGTGTATTTGTGTGCGTATGTGTGAATATATATAGAGAGAGAAAGTTCAACTACACTCCACTTTTGTTACATACCATCCACAATGTTTTTTAGATTACATAATTCGAATTTGAACTAAATTTCATAAGCATGTTCTTACATGGGTCCGGACATTAAAAAAATGATTAGATAATTTTGATAATCTTTGCATGTTCGAAATAAATTTTCAAATTTGATGATTATGATAAATGTTTTAAAGGTTGATATCGATTCATTTTCAAAACTGCTGAAACTTTTTTTTGTGAGTATGCTGCATAGTGTAGATTAAACATTCTCAAAGCTTCGTTTAATTTCAATTGTATAGCTCTAAGTTTGCTAGAGTTAAAGTGAAAGTTTAGTGTAGCGGATCCTTACCATCGTGCGCATGTAGGGATGAGCAACTAGTCAGTCTGACAAAAAATTACTAAAATCGTATTACCGTTTAACAAACAAAAATCGAACCAAATGATAATTTATTCAAACCGGACCAGCAAAATAAAATAACTGATTCTGTTTGGTTGGTTGGTAACCAAATAACCTATGCTATGTATCTTTTAAAATTACATGTGACCGAAACAAATGATTGAGTCCACGAGAGCTGCTTCATTAAAACTGTAAGTTATTTTTTAGAAACTAAACATCTGTTTTTACCAAGTTTCGATCTCGGTTTCGGTTATTCAACATTTTGTTACTTTCGGATAATTTCAGTTTCGGTTCAAGTTTCGATTTTTCAGTAGTTTGTAGTAGCCATTATAAAAAAAATGAAAAATTGTCACACATACTTAGCACTAATTTACTTTTAGAAAAACTGCCACTCATAGTTGATGCTAATTTATGGAAAAAGAGAACCTATATTAAATTACATGGTCACAGCCCATAAGAACAGCCCAGTTCGAAACTTAAGAAAAACTAAACCAGAGTATTTGAGTTTACTGCCTATCCACTTTAAATTAAGTGATTACTGTGTGCGGTGTACCCTAGTTCGCTACCTGTTCGCATAAACTAGGGCATTCTAGTTTACAAAAAGAAACATGGTAAAACACACTACGATCAGTCCAGTGATAAATCTCTTTGATAGTTTTTTTATTAAAATAATAGTCTTTTGAAGTTTTTCTTTCTGCCTTCAATCCTCTGCTGAAGCGAGACTTATGCAAATCTTTATGAAGTCCAGGAGCTTAAGGTGTACATTTGGGACTAAAAGAACACTCATTTCATAACTGAAATAGCTATAGCTTAGTCCCATTATTTTTAGCATCTCAAGAATGTTCAATTATTTCAATTAAATATTGATTGTCACTACTTATATAAGTAGTAGTTTGTAAAATATAAACAAAGAAAATTGCATTGCAAGGTTGAAATATTCTTTAGTAACCGAATGCTCAAATTATATTTTCCCACTCATCAAACTTACCATGTCTCTGCAGCAGGACTCAGTTGGCACACATTAACAAGCATGAGAAAATACCAAAACATACTAGATCAGCTAGTCATTTTTGTATTGTGTTGGTCTGATGATATGCTCATTTTTTTCTTTAAAAAGGAAAGAAAGAGAAAACACGAACTGGATTGGCATTGTGTATCTAGCTGTTGCGCAGTTCGATAATTTTAGGATTTTTGTTGCAGGATTTTCATGCTTTCAGCGCTAATAATGGGAAAAGACAAAATGTGGATATCTCTTCGTATAAGCAGAAAGAGAACCCTCAATCTGAACACCAGTGGAAAATTGCAAGCCTTTTACCTGATAATCAAATTCTCGGTACAATGCCTGTTGCAAATAAACCTGTGCTTCAAGGTTTGTTTTTCTTTCATTTATTACGCTATTTTAACATATGCTATGATTAAGGTTTTCAAAAAGGGGTTTGGATCACAAATCATAAAGTTCAAATGTAAAATTGAAACTGAATCTAAATCGTAAATCATGAATTCAAGGAATTTATATTTTATCATGTATTTATACTAGTATTTTGATTCTTTTTATTTTTTTGCTCTGTAATGACATTTGAATAGGTAAAAGCATCAATTCTTCTTCTATGGTGATAGTAATATCTTTTCTTTATTAATAGTTGTAGTACTACTTTTGATGTCACACTTTTTGTATCAGCTTGAACTATCAAATTCAAAATTCTCATCTGCAAATCTTACCTACCTAATCTTGAACGTCCTTAAATACATGTTCTAACTATCAATTTTCTTCACGAATTCAAAACTTCCTTCAACGAATATTACCAAATCTTAATACGACTTAAAAATAAAATCTATCAGATACATTTCTTCTACATATCTTTATTAATAGCTATAGTACCTTTGGCATCACACTTATTTATATCAGCTTGAACTACCAAAAATGCATTTCTTAACGTCCTTAAGTATAGGATCTAACAATAAATTTTCTTTACGAATTCAAAACATCTTTCTACAAATATTACCAAATGTTAATACTACTTAAATTTAAAATCTAATGCGTACTATTCTACAAACTAATAGGAAAAAATTCTGACTAAGAACAAATTAGATGTTGCAACTAAGAAATAGAAATTCAGATTAGCTACGAATGATTTCAACAAAAAATTAAATGATATAACTTTTGTGCAAATCACTTCATTTGAATATGTTGAACATACTCAATTTATTGACAAACAATTAACATGTAAAAATCCATTTCATCATCAAGCACGAAGCATGTGTGTTAATGCTTGTATTTAGAATTGATTTTGATGCTTTAATTTTTACATCTACACCTGAAATTATCAAGTTTTTTTATAGAAAACAAATTTGAATTGTAAGTTCAAGTAAATATCTTGATGTGTTCTATTTTAACATGCTTTGAATGATTTTTCTCTGTTATGGTTTTAATTTAGTTTAACCGGGAATTGAAAATCAAATCATAATGGGTGAGGTTTGATTTGATGTGGTTTAGACTGTATGATTATATTATTATTGTTTTCCTTTTTGTTTACATCGATGGTTACGATAGCTGATGAACATTAAAATACATGATTAGCTTATTGACTTGGCCATTTCAACCTTTGATTAGTCAATTAAACTGTGGTGTTCCCTTTGTTTTTAATCAGATATTAGGGCTGATTCAATGCTTTTCAGCCTTGATGTTGCAGAACAATGTGCAAGGCATGAAAAAATCTCTAAATTTCTCATGAATGGTGCAAATATCATTGAAGGTGATGGCCTAAATAAATCATTAATATCCGATCTTATGGGATTTCAGGCTGTCGATGTTCCGAAGGACAATGAATTATTGACTATCCATGAAACTGAATTAGAGGGAATGCAAAAAGTCATATATCCACAAAATAAGATATATTTGCCTCAAACTATTTCGGATTTCATACAAAATCTGTCCAATAATTCATTGTTTACGGTACACGTGGATGGTCAAGTTTTGTTTGCAGACAGTGGAAGTGAATTAGAGATGAGAAACTTATTTTCCATTTTTCAAGAGTTTGGTTTGTCTAGTAATGCTTCAAATGGAAGTAGAAAAGCAATGGTGGTTCCATATTTTACTCGGTATGGTAATCTAAATCTTTGTTTAATTAGATTACTCAGTTATGTAAACAAGTATTGATTCAAAATCTTCAACAATTAATGGATGTATTTTGAACAGGAAACGCAGAGGACATGTGAAAGTGAACAACCAAGCTTTAACAACGAACCCTTCAAAAAGGTATGCATCTACGTTGTATTACCTATTCACATTGGATTTGTAGCTTTCTAATAAAATATTAAATGCTATACCATTGTTCCTGTGTAGATGGTTTTCTTATATAGATCTGAACTCTATACGATCATTCAAACATGTATTGAGTCACTCTCTATTTCGTAAATATTAGTAAGTTTTAAGCAGTCTTTTGTAACATTTCACAACAATCCTATTCCATATTTTCTGGGTGGCATATAAAAATTAAATGCACAATTTGTAAAACAGTTACTGAGATGAGATCTTTGCGGTGAACATGCGTGTAAACAAACATATCTTAATGAGATGATATTGTGTTAAATTATTAGATTTTGATTTTGTAAGTAAATTCAATAGACATAAATTGGAATTATATAAAGGAAGAAGGACATGAAAATTGTTCTGAGTTAATACTCACACTTATAATGTTACAAGTTTGTGTATAAATGTTAATTAATTTCTAACATTTTGAGGAGTGTGAGAATCAGAATATTATAGCTTTATTAATAAAGATGTTTAATGACGTGAAAATGTGCAATGTTTAAGATAAATGACAGAATATTAATGATGGCCTCATGGAGTAATATTGCATCATCAGAGAGCTGATGCTAATTGTTTTTGCTAGCTCTTAGCATATTACGGTTGATTTGCCTATTTACGTTTGTGTAACATGTGCATGTCTATGTGCATCTGTGTGTATGAATGTGCATGAATGTATACCCTTATGTTATCTAAATCATCTTGACTTCAGCGTGGAAAAGACCAAAACAAAGTCACTGCAGAGGAGCAAACAGACCAAAAGCACAAGCAACGAAAGAAGGGACAAAACACACCTATACTGGTGCGACTGCCTTTTAAACTTGTACGTCGACAACAATACTACGAACAAGACAGCCATTAGCGACTTGAAAGAGACGAGCTCGGAGATGATACAAGCGGTGTGCCGAATTTCTGCTGTAACGGTTGCAATTGGATTCGTGGTCATCTTCAACATAGCATTGAAAACCATCTACAACGGAGCCGTGTTGCTCTCCCCAGCAAACATGTTCACTGCATGTTTTGGGTTGGGCTTCTTTTGGCTGTCGTCGGCGATGAATAAACTGACGTACAGCGTGTATGGTTTGAGTAGGATGTCGATTAGTAGGGTGAAGAAAAAGCCGGATGAAGAGAGGATGGTGGTGGAGAAGATTAGGAAGAGCATAAATGATGTGATGTTTAGGTTTGCTGTCTTGGCCATGGTTGGTTTGTTGAAGTTTTAAGGGCAAGAATTGTAGATGCAGTATCAGTTTTGATCCTTGCTATATTTTGGACATTAGTTGTGCAGGTAATAAACAATAAGAGATGTATATGTCTTCTAGTATAGTTAATTTTCGTTAATATTGTCCAGTAGATTGAAATATTATTGTGTGCATATTGAAACATCAGCCATATGAAACTCATAACCATGAAGAATGTTATTTGAAACTATCTTTGTTTTATTTTGCTGAATTTTTCAAAAAGAATGCGGAATCTTGTTATAACCATTTTAATTAAGCACTTGACGTTTTATATATTTCGGAGTGATAAAGACGATATTCAATTGCTTTAATTGATGAGTAGAAGTACTAAATAATAGTTCTGCAGTAGATTATATATTTATGGAAAAACAAACAAATTTAAAGTATTTAAACTTGCAAACAGATGGTCGTACATTCCAAAATATACTGGCATCTACACCCAGGGTGCATGAAATTACGGTACTAATTCATGTTCATGGTTTATTAATGTGTTACCGGTGCATCACATATGGAATTTTTTTAAAAAAATATATATATGACAGTTTGTACTATTAATGGTAGAATTAAAAGCTTATTATGCATCGTTGACAAATAAATAAAACAAATGAATTTTTTATGTTATCATGTATAACTTTGTGTTATATATTTTACGTATCCTTTTTTTTTTTTTTGTTGAATTTGTTCGGGAGGGAAACCAGTTGGAATAGTAAAACATTCCCTAGTGCACTAGTCTGGTCCGCAAGCACCACATAAGTGGTTTATCTTAGCATATGCACGTGGTAAGCTCTTAATACACCATTTCGGGTTTCGAACTCACGCCACTGTTACCATGATGTAGAGTCCTTAACCGCTGGGCTGGTGTTGCGGACTCGTATCTTTATGTTTGAGCAAGGAAAATATCATTGTCATTTTTAGTTACATAATTAAATGAGGTTTCTTAACTGTTAAATTTTTAGTTATGTAACTCATATATGTAACGGACTCAATTGTGCTTAGTAAGAAAGAACATATAGGAAATATGAAGAAAGTTGTTAAACTTTTATTATGAAATTATTTAAAGTGAAAAAAACTATAGGTTATGCTAAATTCTTTAGAATTGAGATTTGTTTTCTAATTGACTTTATCAGTATGTACATAGTTTATGTTATGTGGTATACACATATGTAATGCACGCGTGCGCATACGTGTATGTGTATGTATATAATAGCCTAAATTTGAGATTACGTAAAATAGCTTAAATAAATGAGTTCGAATGCAAATACAATAAAAGAACCGTGGGTTCTATAAAATAATCGTGCTAAGAACAGAATTTGGCGATGCAATATGTAACAATTTCTTTTAGGCAAATGAGATTAAACTAGAACCGTTAAGATTATTTATGCATATGATTTATGATCCTTTATATCTGATTAACAAAACAATTTTATATGCTTAGAAATTGTAAACTACAAAAGTTGGAGTTCATCTTTTTTGTTACCTATGAGCAGAAGCTGCAAAACCTATAAGAGATATTAAATAGAGGAAAGATGTGATGAAACAGTAAATAAAGTGAAATACCTAATTAATGATAGAAGAAGTGACCCGAGCGTCTAAAGTTTGTTTGCAATGTTTTTATTTATATAGAATCTTGGTTAGGCTATGATATTTTGGAAATTAGATAATTGCACTAATCAAGGAAAAAGTGGAAAATTCTATTATACATTAGGTTTTTAGGAATTTAAATGAAAGTAGGCTAAATTCATCCATATTTGCCGTACACGTTAGGATTAAGAAATCGTTTACGCGTTTAATTTCCTTGCATAATTTTTTTATAATAACCACGAGCTTCCATTCATTTATTATATACAAAACTTTGTGATTTTGTTTCTTATGCATCAACATCTACCAAAAAAGAAAAGGTTGCTTTTGTGATTGTAGTAGATTGCATAAAATGGCATCAAAGAGAGAGATTTGGATTCTAAAGTTATTCAAAGATTTTGCCTCTCTTGAATAATTTAGAAAGAGAATAATTATAATGTTGTAATGTATTTGAGTAATAATTGTAGCTGTAATGTTGATATTACTAGGTTAATATGGCGGTAGTGTTTTAATATTAATGCGTTTACTATAAATGTTGTAACGTGTTCAAATTTTATGTACAGTTGTAATGTTAAAATTAGCAAGTTAATGTATCTATAGTGGTTAAGTATTGATGGATACTTACGTTTCAATATTAAATATTGTTGTAGTGTTTTGAGTAATAAATACAATTGTACCGTTTTAAGTAAGAAATATTGTTAGATATGCTTATGTCTCAATAATAATAGGTCATTTTCAGATTGATGATTTTATACGCACTATTTGCTGAGTATAGTTACATTTTACTGTTCACAGATTACATTTGGATAAAATAATAGTGGTCACGCTTTCTAAATTTTAATATAAATCATCTAGAAAGTTTTAAGATGAATAAAGATAACATTTAAAATTAAAAAGAAAACTTTAGAAGCTTCTACTTTGTTATTAGAGCATCTCCAAACCTACTAAAATTTTAATGTAAAGTTTTTTGCACATCATCAATTTTGTAATACATTAACAAACCAATCTCCAACTGTAATATTATAATAATTGTGAAAATGACATGGCACAAACTTTACTGGACATTGTCAAGTGCAATGTCTAATTCTAGACATTGTACTTCACAATGTGAAATAATAAATATATATGTTATTAATTATTTTGATATAATGCTTTTATTTATTTATAATTTGATTGAGGCACATAAGCTAAATTTTTTTTATGGACACATTAATATTAAGTTGATATTTCACTTTTGTTGTAATATTCAAATATTTTATATAACATTGATTTCACATTGTGATATTTTCATTAACACGTTGGATTAAACAAACATTACACTATATATGCATTGAAGATGCTCTTATTTTATAGATATCGTGTTTGCTGCAACATACCAGATACCACCAACATACCAGATACCACCGTTATGTATTTCTAGCGTTATTAAGATAGTGTTTTAAAAATTGTTTTTATTATCGAATTCAAAAATGATTTCAACTATATATGTAAATACGATATTATTTTGGATGTATTCATCAACAAGCGTCAAATTAAATTAATCTCAATGCTTGTTGTGCAATAGCAACAATGTTAATACAAGGAGGCCAAATCAACTTCATAGGTAGTCCACGCAAGGGAGAAAATACTTCCTCTAGCAAGCAATACGTGGAACACTAGAAAGATTTTGATTTCACTCTCGACAATATTTAAACAACAATCACGTGCTTCCCTAGATATAATCCAAGCGCAAGACGTAAACTACAAAATTTGGAGACAAGAAACTCAAATATATGCATGTCCAACAGCATGCCTCAATTTGGTTCAATCTCTTTAATTTTTACAGCATATTCCAAATTAATTAATATAATCCATGGAAGGAGAGAAAATATAATATTATTTAATATGAAATGGGGTGAAAATCAGAGATGAACTATAGTTTTAAGGATAAACATGCCATCAATCTCATATGCCCAAAAAGCATTTACAGATATCCACAAATCAAATTGGCCTCATCACTGAAAAAATAACATAAAAGCTGCACAAAGCCTTCAACCAAAATATGAATATTGACATCTTCGTTGTTACGATATGCACCCATCCACAGTGTATATAACAAGTAAAGGGAGGGATCTGAATTGTTTGCTAGTGACGGAATGTTCTTACAACTTGGTCGATTCTTCTGCGGCAAAGTGGACAACTCGTCAACTGAGGTGTACACGACGTGCAACAGCACATATGCCCGCATCTGAAATTCATGTCATATACTTCAGTCATTCATTAAATGCTTTACTAGCAAGCTTAGAGCATCTCTAACAGTTACTTGTAATGCATCCATAATCAGATTATTATTATTTTTCCCCAACAAAGATTACAAAATAATAAGCTGGATGCTTGTTCGGTAGACTCCCAAATTATGAAAGCCTATTTATTGAACCGATGCCTAAATGCTTGAAATTTCGTGCATCTAGGCGTCTGTTGAAAGCAAAGAAGGGATAAGGTACAAAAATGTAACAAAATAAGGTTGCTTTTTGTAACATTACATCCCATGGTCGATTGTTGAAAGCAGTTTAGGGGTTCAAATCACTGCTGGACATGTTCTTAGGAAATTATCAAGATCATGATACATGAATGAATGAAGAAAATTTCACAAAAAAAGAAAAGACTATATGCTTACGGGACAAACACTGCATTGTAGTCTTCCTCAAGACAAATAACACATAGATCAGGCATCCGTTGCTCCCTTTCCAAGTTGTCCAATCCCTCATCCAAGTTTTCTTTAGACTCACCTATTGATAGAAGTTCACACACGGATTCAAGAATTGGATTGTTAGCAAGGCCTTGAAAATCTTAATTCATGTTAACAGCATATTTCGAAATAATCGCTTCTAAGTAGGTAAAATAGCACATAAGTTACTTGACGTTTTGCTACAGCTTAAATACTTGATCAAATTAGTTATTCAATCATAAAAGAAAAAAATAGCCTTAGGACTCCAAAACAAGAAAATAAATTATATATATCCAAGCACTTGTATAACTCTATTTAGACACAAAACGAGGACACAAAATTGCACACAATAAATCTCAACCATTGGATCCTCCCATGAATTACACTCTCCACATAAAGACAAACAAATTCAACAGTGGAGACTTTGTGTCTCTTTCTTTGTGTTTAATTATGTGTCCAAATAGCCGGCCCCTATTACTATTCCTGTAAAATTACTAACTTTAGGTTAAATAAACTATTTAACCTTTAAAAATTAATACTACTTTCAAAAGGTTTTAGAACAAAAATTGTTGCCAAAAAGGCTCTGATGGGGAAAGTACCTCCACCGTTTTGCCCACGTCTCTTTGCTGCTGCTGCATCTAGAACTCTGCATACCAGGAAAACATACATTACTTGCATCCAGGAAGCAGAAAAGGTAGAATGATAAAAAAGAAGATCATGAATAATTCTGCCAATAAAAATTCACTAATAATAGTTTCATGTTAGCATCACACATTCTTTAGAAATTCTACAAATGAGAATAATAATAAAACTATTTTAATTGTTTAATACTTTGGTTTTCAATAAAAATGACAAATGTTTACTGCAAATTCTATGTATACCTAGAGCATAGCAATAGTAACTTTTTGGATAGATAAGTTGCTATGGCTATAATGAACAATTGTTCAATGAACTCCAGACTGAGAAACATCAAGAAAGTATGCACGTAAGATCAGAAAATCAGTTAATTTTGTTGTTTGGTTTCTACATGATCATAATGAAACATGATAAACATTTGAAAGTAACGTATAATATGGGTATCAAATGTTATTTCACCGTTTCTGCATATCTATTCGACGATTTCTTTCCGCGATGTACTGGACTGTATGCTTTACTAGAAGATAGACCCCATAAGCTGTGAATCCCATAGAAGCATATTTGTACCACCTGTTATATACATATATGTACGGTTGTAGCGTTTTAAAAAAAAAGTTTGAGCAAGCTGAGAATGAATAAGAAACAGAAAGTAACCTCGCCCATTTTCCAAGGTTAGCAATTAAATCATCAATATTCTTCGGAGTTACATAAAATGGCCCTTTATGGGGTTTCTGAATTCGAACTGTTCCAATATCATCTTTTATAGCCTGTAACAACCCAAAATTTAAGAATGATTAATTAAGAAATTTGAATATTAAAAGTTAGTGTTACGAAAATATAACGTTACAAGGTACTAAATAGAATTAATGGAAACATTCATAATAACGTTATAAAAGAATAGAAGAAGGAATTAAAGATTAACGTTATAACCATAACATTAAAAGCTAATAAAAGAATTAATTCACAAATGTTAACATGCGCGTTTGAATTTAAGAAAAATAAACCGCATGATAAAACAACGATTGTAAGAGATCAACGGAATAAGATTGGGTTGGGGAATAAAACCATACTTTGTTTGTTAGGACCCGTCCGATCACCTTTCCTTTCAGACATGATCTGATGTTTCAGAAAAACCAGACAAGCTTAGATGGAACAGCGGTATAAAAAGTCAACAGGGTTTGATTAGTAAGGCATCTGATATTTTCTGAGTGTGCAGATTTCGATCAAGGACTAATATGACATGCGCTAGTTTACGTGTCTTTTTGCTAGTAGGCAGGACCTACTAGTGGCACGTTACCCACATGATGACAACAGAAGAGGTTAAGAGTCAATCAAAGGGTAGAATTAGGAAAACTAAATCAAATCAAAAAAAAATCAGTATAGTAAAAGTGCAAACAATCAAAGAAGAAACTTAGTTATAAGACTTATTATTAGAAACGATCTTATTTGTACACTTTAGTCTCTGTGATGTTATTCAATTATACCTAGTGTTCTGTTTTGAGAGTACCAAGGGGTGCGGGGTGTTTCATAGCCTGTTTATGAAAATGAACAAAAGCTATATTAAGAGTTAAATAATTAGACTGCAGTTGCATACTTCATTACATTGAAGTTGTAATGGTTTAATCAACTCCTTGACACGAGAAATATAAGATACACTTTTTTTTTTTTTTTTTTTTTTTTGGGAAATTGGGTATTTTATATACATGTTTAGGTTGTATACAACATACTACATGACAAGTGGATTAGAACCCACAATGCGGGAATCAAACCCATGACATCTAGCACCATGTCCAAGTACTTAACCAATTTGGACAAAGTGCTACTCGATGTACTGAAATTTCATACGGAACCAATGCAAAACAGCTTTGACGGAAGCTATGAGATATTATTGTTTTTAAAACTCTAGCATATTGATTCATAAGGTTTGCAACAAAAACAGATTTTGTTGAAAGATTATGGTAGATATTAAAAGAAACCAAAGCAAGATCATTTATGGAGTTCGCGTTAAAGAAAGGAGCCATTTATTGAAGTGTTTGTTGATCAGGCAGATTATGCTCTGTTCCTCCCTCTTTTCTACCCCATTTCTCCGAAAGTGGAAAAAATGGATCACCCTATTACAAACTGGAAGAATAATCTAAACTCATGTTGTAGCAAAAGCACGATGTTGAAACAATTACCTCGCCAACCACAGTCAAAGAAGTACCAGTAGGAAGTACTTTTTCAGTCCTCTTCACTCCAAGCATCTGTGATATAGTTCAAGAACTTGCATATTCAGCATTAGAGCATCGGCACTGAAATATCAATATTCTAGCTTATAAGACATACCTTTAAACCTTGAAGGTAATCCAATGTTCCACGGACAAGAGATCTCCCTGATTCCTCAAATACTTCACTTGCAACAGTTAGCACCATTCCTGAAGCACTTCGTGCCCCCAAAACATATACCCGTTCAGTTCCATCATCCTACATAAACAAGGCCATGTCAACGATGCAGAAACAAACATACGTGAAAAAATTGAACTTTGATAGTAAAAGCAGAGGGACTGGTGATTGCACTATGATTTACTTCACCCTTTCCTTACTCTCTCTTCACTACTAAATATTTAGTGCACAAATGTGAGTTGTAGGAGAAGAAAGAAAAATGAGTGTATATATCTATCCTAAAACTAGTCATAATCAAATCATATAAATTCTTATCCACTTCATAGAAAAAGGTAAAATTTTGTACAAAAAATGGAGCTCAAGAGATTGCTTGCTCAAAATGAATAGCAGAAACATTTTAGGATCTTAATTCACAAATTTTCGTCCTTAGGCCAAAGTTCCATGACAAAGTAGGGAAGCCTAAAGCAGGACGTGACAAAATTTTGATGCATAAAGCCTCTGTTAAGGTTTTCATGACAGTTGAGTCTTAATAATAAATATGGTCGGCAAGTTACCCACCCGTTTATAAACGGGCCAAACCCGATTTCAAGTGCTACATGGGCTGATCTTTTCAATAAGCGGCAATAATATTCACATCAATGTGATTTTGTTAAGTGTAAGTTGTAACAGAACAAAAGCATAGATGTTCATTACATATGCCACCTGAAATTAATATATTAATAAACACACTGTGAGAATATAACTTGCTTACCAAGTACCAAGGAACCTCTTTACTCATAGAAAGCATCATTGCAGAATCCTGTATCCATGATCCCGCATCGTTGTGCTTCAGAAAATGTTGCTCTGCCTGATTAACATTGCTATGCAAAATAAGCAAATAGCAAATGGAACTTGATAAAGTATATTGTAGTATAATGTGCAACAACACTTACTGTTTCTTCAACAATCACACCCCTTAAGCCACTATGTTCACATTTGATAGGCGTATCTGAACCAACTTTTCCGGATATAGTAACAACCAACGGCAATACTTTACATGCTGTATCCAACATAATCGCTGTTGTGATGCAAACAAAAGAATTAGTTACTCAACTATTAAATTCTAGTTGCTCATGTTTTACAACATAGCTTTAAAAGCAAGTTCAAAACTCTGGTTTCCGCTTCTGTTCAGTTCATTCAAAATTTTGATCAATTCCAGACATTTCAGTTATTATTGTGTTTCGAATTTTGGTAATATTTTACAGAAATACATTATTAGATACCGTGTTATTAATGGCGCACGGCGCAGAAAGGCGCAACCCCCCTCTCTCTGGAGCCTTGGCACATGGCGCGCGCCTTTTTAATTTACTGCGCATGTTTAATTTTTTTAAAAAAATTCAATATTTTTTGCTAAAACATATGCAACAATTTTTTTATGCATTTTACAAAAAAACAAAAGCATAAAATTTCAAGCACGATAGTTTTCAAATCCAAAATAATAATACACATTATTGACAAACTAGAAATTTGAATTTGATAAATTTAATGCTCGATTGTATTTAACAAATACCAAATCATGAAATATTTTTATGTTGCAGACAAATCATACAAAGATATTGGACATATTCACACATGCAATTTTTTTATATCCAATGGTATATTTCAGAGCTGATTGAATGTTAATTTTCTAAGAACGCTCTCTTCCATCAAAGCTGATTCTTTTGATTTATTGTTCACGGATTCTCAGTCTCATTCATTTGCTTTTGCATCTATGCTAGACAATATATTTTATGATCATTTATACATTATATTATATGTTTCTGACAATATTAAAATGAATTTAAACTATGTTAGGTAATAAAACATATGTCAGTTCTAAATGCCGGCATGCTAAGGTCAGTCAATTACATAATTGTAGGGTTATTAACTCGTTGTTGGTAATCAGATAAAAAAATAGCAATGATGCGATTATGTTTCCATATAATTGAAAAAAGGATATTAAAAAAGTTATTCACATTTCATGTTTACATGATAATAATAGTAGTGATGGTAAGAGTATTTGTAGTAATAGTTATTACAGTTTGAAATGCAAAAAAAATACAAAAAACCAGTAAATAAAGAAAAGACGCGTCATTTCGTGCTATGCGCCATTTCTGCACCGCGCGCATTTGGCGTGCCTTTTCATATGTGCCGCACCACAAGCAAAAATGGCGCAAACGTCGTGCCATGTGCCATGGGGCACGCCTAGGCACGCCTTTCACAACTATGATTAGATAACATACATGAAAAGGTTAATTCACCAATTTGGGTTGAAATTAACAAGAAAATCGCAATTCTTTTAGAACTATTTTATCATTTGTCACATTCTTTGTTATTTTGTTGTTTTTTAATTATTTTACATGTTCATCTCCTAATTTTTCAGCACTTGGAGAATCAAATACCGAATTCGAATCGGAGCCAGAATTCTGATTGGATCCTGACCCAATTATGTTTGGAACTGGAACGGATTTATATGTAAGGAATTCTAAAGTTTGAACCATGGTTTTAAGAGAGAAAAAATGGTAAAAAAAAAACAAAAAAAATCATCTTATCCACCAAATAATGATGTTTGGCAAGTAAACAAGCTTGGAGCTATAACTGTGCATAAAGGCATGTATAAGGTTTGAGAAGATGCACAGCGATAACACAAAAGATCATTGGCTAAGTGAAGAAGATAAGTGAAGCAAGAAGAAAATGTGGGGCTGTCAGACCAACGATTCTGATACTGTGTGGCAGTCAAGGTCTCAGATAGTTTTAAAACACCCATAATGTCATTTTTCTGCATGCACATAACTAGGAGATAAATAAGATTTTGGATCAAACGATAATTGTTGTCTTCACATAGACAATTTGTGTCTACTATGCATATTTGATCCATGGACAATTAAAAACTTATAATTCAAATATAACTTTGCTGCATTCACATGGAAGGGTTGAGACATAGACTAATTGAAAACTAACTGACTGAATTCATGCACGCTATCACAAAACTACTAGTAGATTTCTTGCTTGGGCTGCTTTTTATGCATCAGTTTCACAAGACTGTAGAAGAGGAATAGACATCACGGTAAGAATATCCACGGGATACATTGATTAAGCTAATATTTGAAGATATAAAAATCAGGGAATCAGTCCTGCAATAAATTTAATAACAAAAACAAATTTTAGAAAAACATGTGTTGAGAGCTCCATGAAGTGGAAAAGATTCTTGTTCAATGGGTGCAAAAATAGCATTTGAAGTAGGGAATTACCATTAAGGATGGGGATATCCATTCTATTACGTTACATGAAAGTTGAGTTTAGATCTGCATGCCTCTTCATTTCCGTTTTTTATAAAATCCCATGTGTTTTCATGTGTCCCTGTAATTAATTGTCCTAAACTCTTTTATTATTTCGTCTTGCTGCAGCTATTTCTTAAACGAATTCCAATGGCCTCGTTAATACTTTATAGATTATCTTCTCTTTATACATTTAAAAATAATATCAATCTACGTCTTAAAGAAAATTCTTTTTCTAATTCTTTTATTTCCAGTTCATTTTCTCACATTATTGTCTCTTCCCCGTTTCTAGTTTCATATGCATGATGTAGTTCAATAAAAATTCTAATCCCACCTTAAATAGATTAGAATTTCTTTCCAAACATTTATTTTACCTCTCTAACAAGAATTTGGTTGAATTCATTAATAGTTTTTCTCTTTATATTTAACTTGAATTATTCATGATTGCATTCAAATTTTACAATGACTCTTTTTCTACAAATTGCTTTCAACATTGTTGTACTTATGGAAAAATAATCTAAAAACCTCCACAAAAAAACCAAGCCTACTGGTTGGTTTGATCGAGCTTTATTAAAATGTAAGTTTTTTATTATTTGCATTCTCATCTGATTTGAAGTGAAATTTGCGGTTTTTGCCCTAATTTTTAATTTGAGATTAAAATTTTAGTTTGTAAGATTGCAAATATAGTTCTCTTTGTTCATCTTGCAGAAAATTACCGATTTCATAGATATGTTGATACCGTAGAATCTTCTATTAATTGGTAAAATTTGTTAAAAGTTCAAAACTTTATTTCATTCTCAAGTTTTGTACAACTGACTTACATCTGATTTGTTTGTTTGGTATGATTTTGCACTCTGTTTAATTCATTTATTTAATAGAGAATAATTGCTTCATTGCTACAAGGATATCAATTTTATTTTTTTAATATTCATCCTTTAACTTTAAGTTGTATAATTACATACAAGGTAATAAATTTTGAAAAAAACATTACATATGCAGTAAAATAATGTTATATTAAAATAGTAATCTTTTGTATAGTATTTTAAGAGAAATATATCACTTTTGTTCTACCTACGGTAAGGAACTTTGAAAAGAATAGAATTTTTGATTCCAAATAAGTGTCCTAGAAACCGTTTTCTATTTAATGTTTTGTATTATCACACCACCTAAATTTATTTATAGCTCTAAATATAATTACTACTAATACCGTTAATACTTACAGATTCATAATAATATCATTAATGCCTTAACGTTCGAAATATCTACTGTGTTATATTATCATATAAAAGTTTAGGTTGTTTGTATTCTAATTTCCATGTAAAATTACATACATTCATTATTTCATCATTTATCATTGCTTATTACTTGTATCTTTCACTTCCATTTCATTTCCTAGCAATATTGCTCCTTTCCAATTCTCAATTTCATACTTTTGATTTGATTCAATCAAAAATAGTTATATCTCCAATCTAAATTAAATTAAAATTTGTTTTCAAACAACTTTTAGTCTATAATTTTTTCAATCTAGATAGATTTTGACTGAATTCATTGACAACTTCCACACCGTAATCATTTTGAATTACTTGTAATTTTATGGAAAAATAATCTGAAAACTTCCATAGAACATATAGACTACAGGTTCAATCGATGAGCTTGATTGGAAGGATGACCTTTTACTTCTATTTTCTATTAATCTGATGCAAATTTTGCAGTGTTGTGAATTAGCAAATTGCAAGATTACGATATAGTTTGTGTAATTTGTCTTGGGAAGTTAACGATTCTATAAATATGTGTATCGTAAAATGTCGTATCAATTAATAAATTTTATTACGAGCAAAGTTTAAAATTTTATTTTATTTTTAGGTTTTGGATAATAATAATTGACTTCTACGATTTCTTTTACTTGGTATCGTTTTGCATTTTGTTTGATTCATTTGTTAGGTAAGGAATAGGTGGTTCATTCCTACCTACATTGATATCAACTCTGATTTCACATGATGCATACGTAACGTTGTTTCCTTTTCAATTCAGACCCAAACATGATTATATAAGATATTATAATCAGACATTTTTTGAAAGAAAAAAAACATCACATTGAGGTAAAGATATATCAAAGTAATAAAAAAATTTGTAGCATCTAGAAGAAAAATGTAACACTTTCAATCTAACGAAAGTGCGCAACTTTGAGGCTTTTTAAGAAAGTTAAATAAGTACTATAAAACTTTTTTTATTTAAATGTTTTATATTATGTTAACACAACCAAACATTTTTTTAAAGCCTTATATCAACCATCATTGTTAAACCCATATTCTAACATATTTTTGGTCATGTTATTTAAGTGCTAAGCGATATGTATTTTCTAATTAATGCGGCGTTATCATTGATATCGTTAGGGTCCTATTGAGTAGTAGATGAGTTATCAATAATTCTCAATAAAATTAGATGAAAATTAAGTAGTTTTGTCTTTTTGGTAGTCGGGAGATATTTACGAATAATTATAGATCGAAGGTATGGATATCCATTGTAACGACTCAAAATTTTACCATTTAAAGGTAACTGAATCTGATTTATTTGAAATAAATGGAAACTTGAAAAATTAAATCTGAATTTAAAAATTAGGTTGCATGGGTTTAAATAAAAGAAAGTAAATCGATCATTCGAAACGTGAATTTATCCAATTTTGAAATGTTTATGTGAATTCAGTTGCTAATATAACGATAACATATAGGTTTCTGAAATATAAATATTTTAAATGAAATGCAAACGTCGAGGTTCATTTCGTTAAATTTCGATTTCGATAGCTCTATTTAAATCGATTACGGTTATCGATCACGTATATAAAGTAAATAATAAAATTTCATACGAACAATAAAATATAAGTTTTGAGTGTAATTTCATTCGTACCAACACGCTGAACACAACTATATTTTATTTTGTATGTTTCTACATGCGGTTTGGGTTGTATGATGGTTTGATTTTGGACCGACGATGTATGTGGTTAACTGGACTGGTCCAAAGCATAACCAACATATAGTATAGATTTGATTCTATCGTGTAAGTTGGATTGGAAATTGAACCGGTCATGCGTGGAACGGAAATTTTGAGAACACATGTTCAAATCCATGATCCCTTTCAAACCTTATTATCTTATTCGAAGCCATCAATTGTTGGCATCTTCCTTGTCACTTTCATTTCTCTTATGTTTACTCCTCCTTGACAACCGAAAACTTTAGTTCATACCTTAAGAAAAGCCAGAACAAACTTGAAACTGATACCACCCACTCACCGAGCCACTTCACCGCTCTCTTTGCCTGAGCTCCTTCATCCACCTCTCCTCCTTGCCACTGACCCCACAACTGCTGCATCACTAGCCACCCGCCTCCACACCAACACCACCTACACCCACATCAACCCGATATTCCTCTCCATGGTGACCGCAGGCTCCACTCCTTGTCATCGCCATCTCCTTGACTTCCGCCCTCACCCACGTAAGCCAAACACCCTCTGCCCTAACAACGTCTGAAACTTGACCAAAACATCCTTCCTATAGCAACCGCGGACCTCCACCTCTATTTTCCTTTGCCTGCAGACCACCAGAACCCTTCAACCACCCGCTGCCTCCACTATACCACAACATGCCTCCGTCACAGCTCACCCTTCATCGCACCTACCGCTGTTTGCATTGTCCTAACACAACCGCTACTTCATCCAACGTCCATACTTCTCCTCTGCCCCATCATCAACTTTGTAGGGTTGGTTGTGTGGCGTTTGAGTCGAAGATAGAGGGTAGCAAGGTAGGTCTGTGGGTGGTGGCACAAGCAGTGGTGGTTCAAATAGCGTTAGTTTCGGATTTATGGCTTTGTATGGTTGCTGTAGCGAACAATTAACGAGATGATATTATGTTGGTGACATGGCAATTATGTCTGGTTCACATTGTTTATTTTATTTTAAATTTTAATCTCAAAAATTCTAAAGTTAATAACTTTTACATATGAGGTTTGATTGACGCACGGTTTTCCCTATTGGAATCATATCGGAGTTTCGAACAATAAGAAACTGGTTTCGTTGAGATTGAAGACTGCTGGAAAATTGCATTCGTTCAGATTGTGGTTGAGCTTTAAATCAAAGGTGAATGTTTAAATGCACTTACAAAGTACCAAAATTTTCATTGCAAATTAAATTTATGATTTATTTAACTGTTATCTCGAAAGTTATATTGACATCGAAATTTAATATAATTGCTAATTGATACCGATATATATATATATATATATATATGTGTGTGTGTGTGTGTGTGTGTGTGTGTGTGTGTAACAACTGCTTTTGATGTGACAATTTAATTTCGTTGACTGTTTGGAAATTTAAATATACGTTCAAATTGAATCTAAATGGATTATATTTGAATTGATATTAAATTTAATCAAACATTTAAAATGTCATTAAAATTAAACTACTAGTTAGATCACCGACATTAACTAAGAATGTTGTGATTTATTGGTCTATTTGGATGTTGCTTACATGTGTATGATTACTGGTTGTTATGAATGTTGATTGGATGACTTTAATTTCGATAATTATTGAGTACGATGTATTCATGTTATCAGCTTGTACATCCTCGAAGAAGTTGTAATATGCAACCCTTGAACATTGACTAACTGAACTGAAAAATAGGTTGAAATGGTATATACTTATTTAACTGAAAATTTAAATTAAACGAGCACTTGACCATAAGGTAGAAAATTAAATTGTGAACACCGAATTTGATCAATTGTTTGCAAAATTTTAAATTTGAATTAGTTAAATAAAATTGATTAATGAATTTTGACTTAAAATTACTAGTTTTAAAATCTTAAAAATTGAAATTGGAATTTAAATTGAATTCACCGAAATTGAATTATCATGAGTGTTAAATCTGAAAAAAATTGGGATCTAAGTTCTAAAACCAATTTGATGTAAATAAATTTAGAAATCTAAATTTAAATTTTGAGCCAATCTAATGTAACAATATTTAAATGGGAAATTAAGATTGAAACGTTTAAATTGAAGTTGAATTTTCATTGAAATTTAGAATTTGAATTGACAATAAATTGAAGCTTGAAATTATTTGGTATTTGTTTTAAATCGGAATAAGACGTTTGAAAAGGTTTTAAGTGAAATTTAGATTTGGGTTCAAACGGTTTAAAAGAAAATAAACTATTTTCAATTCATACTATTTGACTCCAAATTGTTTCTATTAAAAACTATTTTATTCAAACTATTTTCGAATTTAAACTAATTTCAGTGAAAACTATTTTAAATTCTTAACTATTTGAAGTTCAACTATTCTATAATAAAACTATTTTGACCTAATACGGTATATATTTAAAACTATTTTAAATTCAACTATTTATATATAAAAAGGTTTTTTAACTTCAAATTTATTTCCAATCCAAGCTTTTTGAACATAGACTGTTTTGGGTTTTGAATGTAAAGCATTACATTTTAAAATTGATTTTTGACAATGAAAATATGAAACTGAAACTTGAAACCAATATTGAACTGATTTGGTATATGATAACGTGAAATTGAAATTTGAACTAGAATGATTTTTGATATGAAAATATGAAATTGAAACGTGAATTCAGTATTGTTCTGATCTAAGATATGATAATATGGAATTGAAATTCGAACCTGATATTAAACTAGTTAGTACTTAAAAATACAATGTTTTATTGAAATACAAAACGACTACGGTGTATAAAATAACGATCGATTGTTAAAGAGACCAGAGCTGGATATTGACGTACTCTTTGTCAATACTGCAACCACTTTAACAATATTTACATGGAGGATGTTTCATAAGAAAATGGTTGAATTAGTGAATGTTTACTGGAATAAAATAAGTGAACAATGGTGGATAACCTTGACACTAGTGTTAAAATTAAAATGACTAAATCATGAGCCTATGTCTGGCCATTGAGGCTAGCTACCTCTAGCGGACACACATGTTCGTATTACTCACTTGATTTGTTATTTGATTGGTGCATCTTAATTTGATTTGAGGGAATTGTACACGGTCGACTAGTATGACTTACGAGCAACCAAAAAGGATAAACCGATATAATTTTATCTTGGGCATTGTCTCACGTGCCTTGTCTTATTATATCCCTATATGAGCCTACTTGATTTTGATTTGTATCCTAAGTACAAGGAACCATTAAACAACTATCATTTTACGGTGGTATTACGGTACCTGCAAAAAAAATGTGTTAGAAGGGATATACGTAATGTCTTAACGATGTTTTCAATATTGTATTTTACTGATAGATATTATATATATATATATATATAGTATACTACTATATATATATATAGTATACTACTATATATAGATAGTTTAATGAATCCTTAAAAGATAGAAAATCTCATAACATCTCTTAGGTTACTTGTACGCTTGTTCATACTTTTGGTTCGACTTACATAAGAACTTTAGTCCTGACTTCGAATATATTGTTTTTCACCATACTCGAGTTAGCCTGAGTTTGTTTTAGTTATTCGAAGACATTATTCTAAAGTTGAAGATGAAGATTGACAGTTCATATTTACTAGTATTATTCCGCTGCATTACTTGATATGCATGTTGATTGTTTGACTCTGATATTGTAAAATATATTGTAAACAGCTTTATGATTTACTTATGCGATTATTATATTTTGTCCTTCGTTGTTAGATTCGGCATTTTGTTTCTTCTTAACTCCTTTATTATTACATTTAAATCCTTATTAGCAATTTTTATTTTTTAACGGTTTGGGATAGATATATGTGATTTATTATCGACCTAAATAATTTGAAATGGTGGATCATTACATCCATAATGTTGTCAGTAAATTAGCGTCAACTAGAATATATCATATTAAACAATACCACAACACAACTAACAAAAAAAATAGTAAATTAACCATCGATTATCATACATTTGGTTTTAAGATTAGTTATTTGTTTAATTATTTCAATGTGCCAAGTTTCTAATTTTTTTTTACTTTTCTCTTTTAGTGTCCTAAAAATATTAAAGGGAACTAATGCATGGTACATTCTCTACTTTGAAAATTGGAATCAAACCAAATAGTAATAATAAAGATTAATTGAATTGATTCTCTATTTATTTTCAATTCAAATTGAATATCATAAATATATTAATCTACTTCCATTTTAGTATAACGATAACTATGTATTGATAAACCTTGCTTTATATCTGTTAGTATGTGAAATTTATATTCTAGTGATTGCCTACAAACTGAAAATGAATTTAAATCACTACTTACTATATTATATTGGTTCAGGTAGATTTTGTTATATATAATTTAAATTGTACGTAGACTTCAAAAGAAGAAGAAAAGTTAGCAAAATCAAAAAATATGTGTACTTACATATTAAGAATACCTTACGTATGGTTCTTTAATGCATCAAATTTCTAAACTTGTTACTCTCTACTTTTATCAAAAATTAAAACTATCATAATATATATTTAACTTAAACTTTTTGTTGGAAGTAAATGGACTTAACTACACTCCTATTGGATAACATACATAATAACATTAACTGAATATTGCACGCAAATATAGGTTGATTTGAAACTTTACAATCTTGCTTTTAAGTTGATTATTGATATTAATGACTAATTCATGTCAAGATTCATCAAGAGTAGAATATTATTCCACATTTAATATTCAAACAATAATTCTCAAAATGATCAAAACTAATTCATGTAAATAGCATTGAAGAGAATCAATTTAATAACCAACCTATAATCAGTATTCCTGTTTAAAAAGGAATAAAGTAAAATATGAAATACATATTGTAAATAATTCTACAATTAATTTGTATTAAGACTTAAATTGTAGCTATCTTTATCTTAATTTACTTACATTCTGTCACAATCATACGAGGTTATATATCATACATTCTCACGATATTTGTTCTTATATATATATATATATATATATATATATATATATATATCTAAAAAATAAAGTCATCGTCAGTTTGGGATTAATGGCTTATTTATTGCTGTTGTATTATGCTAAAACGGGTCATTTTCAAAATGCAAAATGCCAAAGATGATCATCCTTCATATTTTGAAACTACTAGAAAATATGCTTAATTTGAAAAAAAAAGATTGTAAAAAGAAATATGCGTAGCTCAGTTAATTCAAAAAAAAAATTGACAACATTGCTTTTATTTTACTTTAGTTCAAAGTTAATAATATAACATGGTGATGTGATTAAAATTTAACATTACAAAATTAAGAATGAACATGAAGACTATTTTTTTAACGACTTAACGTTAAAACATCACTGGCAGCTTAGTTAAACTAGAAATTTGTGCACAAAAAAATCATTAATTTATCTTTCGATCATTAACTTTCAGTAATGTATGTGCATGTACGCAATATACAATAAAATGAATTTGTTTGCATGTTTATTCATATATGTCCAACGCTTGTGTCTAAATACTGTTGTAGTTTATATGTAAACTAAAATAGTAAAAATTATATTAAATTATATTTTCCATGCAACACATAACAGAAATCAATGTATATTTCAACTAAGTGTGATAATTAACATTTAATATAAATTTAAACAGAATTAGGGATTAACAATAATTAATTATCTTTATTGGAATTACATTTATTGAATAAAATCGGTTGGTTGTATTAATCCTTTTTAATGTCGATCAATTAGAAATTTGATTTGTAATCAATTAGAAAATTGATTTGTAATCAATTAATTCATCTTGATTAATTCCTTTCAACAACATTTCAAAAGCGTTGTAAGTCAAACTTAATGATAGAATGTAATGTGATTATTTTGTAACTTAAAAGTAAACAAATACTTTCTGATTGTTAGAAATAAGAAAATAGAAACTCAGCATCCTTTTTAAAAACACATTTCTTTCCTTCCACATTTTTGGCAAAAGAACAAATAAATGAGGAAAATTTCTACGGATAATGTTCTCCAATAAATAGACAAAATATTTCATTTATTTGACACTTTTGAGAATGTTATATTGTACGTATTTTGTACGTCACATATTCGGTGTACAACAAAACAAGTTGATAATTATTATCTTATGGGCATAGCATATGAAATGGGTTAAAATTATATTGGGTTGACGTTTTTTTTGTACACACAAAAATATTACGAACACTAGTGCTGATGTTGAGCTAGTGTTAGTAACAAAAGTAATGGACAAATATTTGGATTAAGATACCATACAACGAAATTAGTGAAGGTGCAAAAAAGGCAAGGTGGTGAATTATTAAACAAGAGTCGAGTTGAAATGGAAATTATGTTCAAATATAGAGTTTAGTATTAAGCCAATTATTTGGAAGATTTTAGATGAAAACAATAGAGGTTAGTAATGAACATAACTGATGCTGAAGTTTTAACTTTCTATTGATTGAAAACAACATAATTTATCTTTGAGCAATCCAAAGATTCCACAGGTTTTGGTCATTAGTAAAATGAAACTAACTTGGGCACTTCTTGCGGTTTGTAGATCAGTATGCTCTTACATCCTACATTTCTATATATATTGAGGATTTTTTGCATATATAAGTGCATATCTTACAAAACGATAATCTATTTTATTTCTTTGTTTCGTTGAATATGTTTCTTTACATCATTTGATTTGAATTTTATTTTCAATAAAATATCATGTAAAATATTTTCCTACATCCACAAGTATTTTGTTCGTTAGTTCTTTTAACTTACTTTGAATTTTTGTTATATGTGTGTGTGTGTATATATGTATGTGTGTGTGTGCGTGTGCGTGTGTGTGTGCGTGTGTGTGTGTGTGTGTGTGTATATATATATATATATATATATATATATATCTCTGTGTGTGTATTCGAAGTAAATGGAAAATTTACCAGATTACACCAAATAATTGGTTTTATAATGTACATAATATGTGTAAATGTCAAGTCATTACATTGTCTGTATTAAAAATGTGATGTTTCAATTTTAATCTAATATTCTCTCTAATTTAATGGTTATCAAATGTAATAATGCAAAGGTTGGAATGTTGTTTCTTTGAATCTAATTTTAACATTATTTCGCTCTGAATACATTATCTATTCCGGGTTTGAAACATTATTATGTATATATTTAAACTTATATATTAAACGTAGGAAAAATTTATATTCACTTACAGCACTTATATTAGAAATGGTATGCAGGCATACTATAATATATATCAAGGTAAGAACAACTGATTGCTGTATAAAACAATTATCCCTAAATATTAATTTTCTCTTTATATGTTTCAGTGTTATTTAAACAGTTTATCAAAAACTATTTTTGTAGCACTCAAGGAAAACTTAACTAAAAGAATTACAATTCATAAACATGTATTTATAACTTTATATAACTTAAAATTAAAATAATAAAAACTGTAATACCGGGACTATACCGTGAAACTCATGTACGCAGCATGGGTTCACACTTTTTTTACATAAATATTGAGCTACTGTCATAGTTATTAAAGCCCTGTCGAGCTAAGGGGCCAGAACTTTAGACTTTTTTACCTTTCAAAGCACCAATAATGCGTAAGACTTAAAAAACCACAAAGGCACCAAAGCGCTCGAGTTCTGGAGCGCTAAAAAACATGCCTCGTGCAGTATTATTGAGGCTGAAAAAGTTTCAGTATTTCATCGTCCATGAAACCCAATTACATTTTAAAATTCAATAGCAAGCAAAAAATGTGTCACTCGTCTCGACAATATCCAACAGTAAAACATCGTTCTTTCAATATTGAACAAAAAGAAAACTAAACTGAAAACATCACCAGCCTTTTGCCGTCGCTGCCAGCATTTCACCACAGTCGCTATCCTATTCGCCGTTTGCCAGTCTGACCGCTAGCCTCCTCGTTATTAGCTCTGCTATATGTTTTAGCTGTAAAAATTCCATTTATCCCTTATATGTATTTCGTTGATTTATGATATTATGTATTTAAATTTAAACCTTTTTTAGTTGCAAATCCTTTACCTCGTCATTTATGTAAATTAATTTACATAGTGTATTGCTAATGCACCGGGTTGGCTGCTAGGGGGTTACCAGCCTAGTGCCTGGACGGTGGTTAACCGCCAACCAAATGAATTTGGTCAACGGTTGTCTGCCGATCGAGACTTGGTCGGTGGACAACCGTCGACCAAACACTAATTTGGTCGGCGGTTAACCGTCGACCAGGCATCGGGCTGATAGCCCCTAACAACCAGCCTGGTGCTCTTAGCAACACACTTTATTTATACTAAAGTTATATAAAGATTTGGGTCGATTTACAATTTGAAAAATCATAATTTACATAACAAAAATGCTAATATGCCCGGGGATTCACTTTGCCATTTTTTGCACCAGACACAAGTGGGGGGACCCACCGCAAAAGACAATTTTGCCCTCTTGAATTACACTAATTTGTATGATTCGCACTTTTTGATAAAAAAGTATTCGGGCATAGTAGCATATACCTTTACATAAAGACAATGTAATTTCTATATATTAAGTATTTTTGTTATTGGTAAACTTGAGTTGAATGGTTTTGTGTCTTCTTAATTGATTTACGATGATTGTATGTTGTTTTACTCCCAATACTACATTTATATGCAATTTTTTTAAAGCTAAAAATTGAGTCTTAGTGCATTTTTTTATCGCAGTTTTTGCTATAGAAAAAGAAAGATGTAAAACAGAAAGAGTGATGCTCAAGGTAGGGCTGTCAATTGATACCCGAAAAATTCGAAATCTGTCCGCATCCGCATCCGAAAAGTGGATAAATATCTAATATCCGAAAAAAATGGATGTGGATATAGATATAGACACATCCGCATCCGAAAATTATCCGTCCGGTTTTTTCATGATTATAGTTTTAAGTTATGTGTATTTTAGCATAATAAACTATGTTAATTTATGATTTTATTAGGCTAATGGTCCATATAATACACAATAAACACATGTTAATTGCTTAAAATTATTTATTACCATCATATTTGTTTATTTTTAACACTTTAGTAATCAACTGAATTGGAAAAAAAACTTCATGTTAAACTAAACTTTTTCATTTATGCACTATGATTTATCTATCACTGGCGGATCGGATAATTATCCGATATCCGTCTGTATCCGCAGATACTAATACCCGATATCCGAAAATGATTTCGGATGCAGATATGGCACTATCCGCATCCGAAAGCATCTGTTGCCCTAGCTCAAGATGTTCAAAAAAACTCTACATGCAAAAAAGTGCTATTCAAAGGGCTGGAGATTTTTGGGGCTTCTTCCGCCTTGACAGCCATGGCCCTAACCAGTTCATGTATTTCATAGGTAACCAGGAGCTGTTTTTTGTTAGGGTCATATAGCTTATGCACATGTAACTGGCTATTTAAAACATCCCCGGCATTTTCTGAACAAAACTATCAGACGTTCAATGACTCTTTAAGTCTTAACTGCATAAAACAAAAAGCAATTATCACTATCGGTATTATCTGCTAGAAAAATTACATAACTGTACAGGTAAATGTTTCTCAACCAGTAACCACGCGTGAAATAATTTCATATAACCTGAATTAGAAAAGCACCGATGACAACTCATTATATTCATGCAAACACGGCAATTTAGACATAAAAATACAAATACATAAGCAAATTACCTAAATCCTTCAAATGACCGACTCTAGTTACTGACTTGAGAGCCTCCGCATCTCTTCAACACAACAAAGAACCAAAACAAAACTCAACAGATAACAACCACGAAAACTCACTAAAATTACAGAGATGTTTAAACGAAGTTACCTCCCACTATTCCTACCAAGTAGATAAAGAGCAACCGCGCTCAAGCTGCAGCCAACTCCACCCCAAGGAATCATTGTCAACCAATAGAAGAGAAACTTAATATTTTTGAAGAGAAAATTTGGGGAATGGGAATTTCAGAAGGAATTTGTGAGACGTGAGAAGGGAAAGAAGAGAAGAACGATGAGGTTTAGGAGAAATTTATTTATTGAAACGAATCGAGCTGTGGACGCAAAGAAAGAAAGCGTGAATCGAGAGGAAAAGAAGAAAATTCACGTGATCGACGCAAGGGGACGCAGCTAAGTTAGTTAGGGCAAATTGGAGGTAAAGACCAACTCCAAGGATCCTCATTTATGTATCGAAAATGCTATTTCAACCGGCAACAGAACAGAACGTGTTACTATTCACACCTCGGTTTACACTTCCGGTCACCTTTATAAATTTAGTGTGGTGCTAAGGGCACCCCAATATGTTCTTCCTAATACCGCGACTAAAAACTACCACAAAAATTAGCATTACACTCTTCTTAATACCACATACTTAAAAAATATGGGCTACCACACTGTTTTACCTTATTTCTACTTCACTCGATATTCGTTCGTCCTCATTCGTAAAACCGATCAACGAGCTAAACCCTACATCTATAACCGATCAACGAATTCGACGCCGCAATATACAAAAGCCATGTATAAGGTTTGAATTAAGAAAACTAGAAGAGAAAGTGAGAGATTAGGTTTTCAGATCACCAAACAATTGAGAGATTATCGTACAAATTTGAATTTTCCCGCGAGAGATGTAAAGAAGATAGCGATTACAAGAGATTAAGGTTTTCAGAGTAGCTTAGTACGTGATTAGCTCAACAAATAATAAATGAGTGAAAGATTAGAATGGAGAGGTAATGTGGTATTAGAAAGCACACAAAATTTAATAAGTTTTATTTTTTTAATTGCGGTATTAGGAAGAACATATTGGGGTGCCCTTAGCATCACGCTAAATTTAATATTGATGATTATTTTTTATATTATTTTGGCCACTATATATTATTACTTCACTTAGTTATTCACCACCGTACTTCTCCTTAAAATCACATATTTTTTTACAATTTCAAACCCTAAACCCTTACAAAAGCAAATGTTCTTTTGTGTCTAATAGAGATGGAAGATGAAGATAAAAAAGAGGTTAGAATTGCTTGATTTTTATTGTTTTATGTTATGATATAGAACATATTGTTAGGGTTTTTCATTGCGTTTTTAGCATATTTTTTCCGCTCCGTTGGAAATTTCAAACTTGGAGAACATTAAATTTGACGACGTTGTAATAGAGAATGACAATATAAGTTTTGACTTGTAGGGTTTTTATCCGTAAAACTTACATATCTTCTTTTACAAATTGATACATTAATTTTTATTTTTAAGTCTTTTGAAAGTTGGAGTATTTGAATGATGATAAATTAAACGATAAACATGATGGTTCTGATAATATGATGCAAGATGTTCGATCAAATGACTCAAAAGACATAAATGTTGATTTGACGAATCATTTCACAACCGATGAAGTACTCATTTATCAAATTAAAATTGCTAATGTGGCCATGAAAATGGATTATTAAATTAAATCATTTCACAACCGATGAAATAAGGGAGGAAGGAAACATTCGTGTAGAGGAAGGGGCTGGTGGCATCTGCATTTTTTTGCTATTAACGCTGGCCATAAGAGGAAACTTAAAATATTTGAGTGTTTTTAGTTTTGGTGGCCAGAAGTGTAAATAAGGGTGTAAATAGTAGCACCCGCAACAAAAGTGGTGAAAAAACCGGAGTAGAGATAAAAAGTGGATCCTCCCTATTTTTTCTCCTAAATTATAGTTTTCATCATCTAATATTCACCATTTGATTTCTTTCCACGTCGCCCATATGAATTTATTTCCGGTTGTTCTTGCAAAATCCATCATGTATATATGGCTCATTCGCAACCCAACAATGCTCACGACTCTTAATATCAAGGGTATGGTCCCGGAGGCCGAAATTATTGACGGTCTATGGTATAGCGTTGATGTTTTCGGCACGCACCAAAAATTTTGGCACGCTGGTATAGATCGCCAATAATTTCGGCGCTTTACCTCCTCCTTCCCTACAAAATGCTACAGTCATATTTTCTTCCAACGACTATAAAACAGTCATATTTTCTTCCAACGACTATAACACGGTCATAATATAGCTATAAAACGACTATAACACGGTCATATTTTCATCCAACGACTATAACACGGTCATATTTTCTTCCAACGGCTATAAAACGGTCATAATATAACTACAACAGCTATATTTTCAATTATAAATTACCAACTTTCACATATTCTACATCACAACATAAATTCTCTTCCTTTCTATCTACTACTCTCGAAGTAACTAAAACTTAATAATATCTTCACCTTTTGGATAATTTTCACATCCAACAATGGCCCGAAGCCAGTTTTCTCGAGACAACATCGAGTACGACCTAGCAGCTCCTCCAAGAAAATAATCAACTCATCCATGGGCAAGCGAAGAGGACTATAATTTATGCAACATCTACTGTCATTTTCACAGGATTTGGTTACAAGGAACGACCAATCAGCCGTTAAATTCTGGAAAAAAAATAAAGGCTGCATTTCACATAAAAGAATCCTAAAGGCATACGAACGGTGTCGGCGATTCAAGGTCGTTGCCAACAGCATGTAGCATATAATGATCAACAATACAAAACATCATAAAATAAAGCAATCAACATGAATAAACATGACAGATAGATTGTATAATCTAGTACAACATTAATAAACATGACATATAAAATGAATGCACATGATAGAAGAACATATAATCCAGTACAACATGACAGGTACATATATACATCATCATGGAATAATGTACATAATAGATCGTGATCAAAAATCCACAACATAGCCATTGTGATCCTCGTCATCGTCGTAAATCCATAGCATCTCCATCGTCATCATCGTCGTCGTCATCACCACCAACTCCTGATCCTCCTGCACCACTTGATCCTCCTGCATCACCACCTCTTGATCCTCATGCACCACCACCATCTAACGCCTCAAATCAATCTTGTAGGCCGTCAATCAGATCCTGCAAACTCTGCACTATCGCTTGGTGCTGCCGATACAATGACTCCGGATGTAGCAGTACCATATGCTGAATAGCGGCTATATGACGTCTTTGCTGGTCTACCCTGGGTGCAAACTGTAATAGAAGACCATTTACACTCACTTTATATATCTTAAATATGTATAAGAAAGTAAATTTACAAGTATGAATACTACCTCATGCGGAGGATACAGTCCCGCGACAGGGATACCAACAACCATGTGATCAGGTGGATAAACAATAGGATGGACTGTTACTGTACCGCTAAGATCGTATGCTGATCGTCGCTTTTCTATGGATTAGAAAAGCGCGAATTTTAAAATAAATTCTGCAAGCGCACAGATCGTGTAGTATGCAGGTCGAATCACAGAAAGGCAAATTAAAAATCATTATTCATAGAATTTCGCGAGCGAGTTAGACTACTTTTGAGATTTGGTTGAAAATAGAACAATTGAAATTGCAACAATTAGGATTATCGTTGAAACTAATCAAACGATTAATCACTAATGAAAGTAAACTGCAAAACAAGAAAATAAAAGTGCAGAATAGAAATAACAACAGAAAAAAATTAGGTTTATCGTTGAAACTAATCAAACGATTAATCACTAATAAAAATAAATGTAAAATACAACTAATACTCTACTAAATCTAATTGTGTAGATGACAAAAAAATGCAGAAAATAAAAATTACAGAATTAAAAGAAAAGAGAAGAAGAAGAAAACTTTATTCATTCCAGGATATCCTTTATAATAAGAATACAAGGGTATTTATAGGGTACATAGCCAACCTAAACCCTAATTCAATCTATGCATATATGGGTCTGTTAATCAGCAATTACTCCTCCCCTCTTAATTAGCCATTATTCCTCTCCGCTTAATTAGCCATTATTCATCTCCTCTTAATTAGCCATTATTCCTCTCATATCTTCCTTGTTTGGCATGTGACTAATTGAAAGGAGATAAGATTTCAGAAGATTTCTTCTACATATCTTAAACTCCAAAAGAAACACAATGCGAAATCTTCATCTGCAAATCTTCATATGTATATACACAGCGTTTTAATCTTTATTTTCTATTTTTATGGCTGCATGTGGCTTAGTTGGCATATCTGTAAAAAGCGACAAAATAATACCCAAGTAATATTATTTATATACAAAGATAAGATATAAAAGCATAAATAAATACATTTCTATGTTGATCAAATACCCCCACACTTATCTTTTACTTTTCCTCGAGTAAAACAAAAATTAAAAACTAACTATATAGGTCACACTTTCGTAGGAAGCACGATTGCATTGAGCGTATGCAACAAACCATTAAACCTCTAAGTGTCCCTAGTAGGACGAGTGGTGTCTCGTGAGGGTTTTCAGCGGATACTGCCACAAAATCCAAATGCTGTATGTTATGGCTCTAATGTAATTACATGAATGCAGAGGACTTATGCAATTGAAAACAAAAATGAAAACACGACTTGTTTCAGGAAAGTGGTACAATAAATTAAGTTAACAATTTATAGTCAGTTGATTTTATTTTAGATACCTCAACTTGTCACAAATTTTCAACATAATTCAAATTTTCAAATATTAAATTCCAGTTTGGCCAGTTGGTTCGGTCGATAACATAGTGCAGCCATGAAATAAATTCTTAGTTTGTTTGTCAATGTTCGCAAAGTGGTATTCTAAATATCTTGTGTATGACTAATCAAATCAATAAGGTCAAGAAGTGCTTAGGCATCATCGCTTATTCTCTATTTCTATAAAAATTAAAATTTATGATTAAGTACATACACCTAACTTAAAGACCAAGGTATATCACTCATACACTGCCTTGCGAACTGACGAAGAGTTGGGACAGAGCTTGGCGGATTGTGCAGACCGACACTGACTTTGTCAACAACATGTCGGTAATCCTTAGGTGTCCAATCTCATAAAATGAGACCAAGATATTCCGATGCTGACTTTGTCAACAACATGTCAGATAGAGCTTGGCGGATTTCCACACTAATGCTAGATATACAAGCAATGTTGGATACCATTGGATTGTTATTATTGTTATTATTGAAAATATAAGAACAAGAGAAATTACGCGAATTCAACTTAACACAACTTAGTTTCAAAGATTCGAAAAGCCAATATAAGTATTTTAATTCCTCCACTTATTTAAACAAAGACTACAGTATAGAATAGATTTCATGGCCATCACCTAAGAATCTCCATATGTACCGGTTACACTCTTATCCCTCAAAATTCAACTTTTCATTATATTTCATATTCAATCTTAGCTAAGAGAAAAAAAAATACTATCAACTGATTAACAATCCTTAACTTATTTTGTTGTATCAATCTAAAGTGAGTCATGTTTCAAAAAAAATTAAAAAAATGGCATGTTACTACAATCTAAAATGCGTAATGGTCCTATTTAAATGATTGAAAATGAAAAGAAAGAAAAATAAAGAAAAAAAACAAAAATGAATGAAATGCAGACTTCCCCCACGCTAGATCTAAACAGTGTCCATACTGTAAACGTTTCCTAAATTTGAAAGATCGTACCCAAAGATGGATCAAATGCAAAATGATTTGTAAAATAAAATGCAATTTAACTATATGTAAGAATTGATCATATGTACAATGATATATATGTTTGCGATGCATACGATGTAAAGAATGCCACCAACTTTTTCCCCTACACTTGTTTCTAGCCCGATGAATCTCATTCCCACTATGTCTAGGCATGTTTTTTGATAAGCAAAGATTTTTTAAAACCATCTCATCTTTATACCTAGATTTATAGTCCAATAGATAAATGTCCAATGTCATCCTAACCCGAAGTTTTTCAATCAAGCCAACATTCCAAAAATAATTCATGTATTCAACAAATTTATCAGTGTAATTGTTCAAAAATTTGTGGTTATATATAAACTTAGTTGCAATCATGAAATTTAAAATATGAGTATTGTTCAAGACTATATGATCACATTTCTCAGCTGACAACGTATTTTTGACACAGACAATTTCATGTTCGTTTGAAATTTTCGCAAAGTTAAAATTTTCGAACTCGTGACTTTCCTCATTTGGTTCATCCTTGTACAACCCAAAAAACTCATGTTCATTAAAATCCTTATCAAATTTTGAGTTTTTGAAAATTTCAACATCTTTATCAATTTCTAAAATTTCAAGTTTCTTGCAGCCTGAAAGAGGAAGATCAAAATCTGAGCTTAAATCTTTTTCCTGAAAAGAATCGAAATCCAAATCATTTACTGAATTGTGAGCAACTTCATTTAGATGGCTATTCTCAATTTCCAAAGTTATTATTTGAAAATTTTCACTATCAGTAAAGAATGAATTATTTTCTGATTCATCGCATGTTTGAATTTGATTTTGTTGCTCGAGTTGTTCTTTAAAATACGTCATTAAAGAAAGAAGTTCATCAAGTTGTCTATCTTTTTCATTAAGCTGTCTATCTTACTTTTTTACCCTCTCTCTAAGAATGTTAAGATTATATTCTTCAGAATCGTTGATTTGAGAGCTTTCGTTTTGGATTTCTACATTTTCAAAATTATAGTCCACGTCGATTTCATAATCAAAATTATTTCCAATGTGGTGGTTGTTTGAATTTTCAGAAAAATGACAATGATATTGGAAATCATTTTGATCATAAAAATTATGTTCGTAACCAAAACTGTTAAAATTTGAGTGATTTTGGTTATTTTCAAGATGTTGATATGGGCTATAATTTTGAAAATTTTGGTTTACAACCCATATTGATGTGGATCAAAGCTATATTGGGATTCAAAGCCATTTTGATGTGGATGTGGCCCATAATCGAAATTATTGAAATTTGAGTTGAAATCGCAATTTCGATCATGTCCATGATTTTGAAAATGTTGTTTATTTGGAAAATTTTGAAAATTGTTGGCATTGGGCTCACGATATTTTGGAAAATCTTACCTCATGAGTTGTAATTCATACTCATACTCTTTAAGAGGACGTCTACTCCGATTATTATCCCACATTTCTCTCAATGATTTTTTTGAATTAGACAATTTAAAGAAGTCACGTCAAGACAGAAATTATTCTCACTTCAAAATAGTATAAAATAGTAAGCTGCGCTCTATTAATTAACTGAATCAATTAAAATGGGGAAGAGGGTCTTATGGCCGTTCACATATAGTATAAATACTAAGGGATATGACCAATGTTTTACGGATAGTATGCAACCTCTTTTGCTAATAGTTCAATAAACTGAACTACTATATATCCGCGATCCAATTATACGAGACAATCAACTTCACAAAGCATCGCTTTTCAATTATATTATTTTGCAATGTCTATTTTTATTGTTGAAAACAATGAGAATGTAGATTTCAGTTATGAAGATATCAGCTGACCACAACAATCAGACAATAACAGCTGCAGAAATTTAAAATATTGTACAAGCAAGTCGCTGCCCTACAGAAGATTTTTACACACAATTTCTATATTTTTTTTCTTTGCAGCAAAGCACCTGTAGAGTTTAGAAAATATTACAGTGGTGTATCGCAATCTATCCAGAAAAATAGAGTAGTATTAATGATTGAAATCCATTATTTGCAAATCCGTTGACCTTTGAATCCTTGTTCTTTGCTTGAATCCGTTCCTTCCTTTGGCCTTTGATTTGTATTGATATTTCACCTCTTCTTTTTTTTTTTTTGAGAGAGAGAAATGTAGCAAAATCAACAAAAGAAATAAAAGAGGGAAAGGAAAAAGAAAAAAAACCTAAATAAAATAAAAACTAAACAAAAAGAAAATTAACTAGCTAGAATAAATTAGAACAATCAAACTAAACTAAGTGCAAAAAGTTATAGTTCAACAAAAATAAAAACCTAAGATTAACAGCCTAACGCAAGCCTATTTTTGATTTGGAAACAAATCACTTTAGCCAAAGAAAAATTCTTGAAATCAGGAACACTTAACCAACAGTACGATAACAGGAAACAAATTACACCTCTGATTAAAAAGAAAACTAGAGCCCGCACTCAACACAGTAAACCAAACAAACGCACCCAAAACCACCGCAATTTAAACACCCAAAATTAGATTTCCTCCGATTACTCCAAGCTTAAAAAAACACGCTTAATGAGGAAAGTTTCAGAAATTGAATTCGATCCCACAAATCGAGTCGGATTTTTCTGCATGCCCCTCTTCTCTCTATTTTTTCCCTTTTTTTTTGGAAATCGAGTTAGGATCTGAGGCGGGACTTGTTCTTGGTCACTGGGTTTGTGAATATGGTTTTGGGCGAACTAGGAGTTGTGGTGCGAATTTGATATTTGGCAAAGGGGTTTGAGAATCCGGTTGATGCGATTTGGAGAAAGGCTGTTTCAGAAAGTGTTGCTGAGAAGATAGCCTATGGAGGATGATTTGCTAATGGAAAGGGGATGGCAGAAGATGAATGTTGTAGGTTGTAATGCTGGAGCTGTTTTTGGCTTTTGACACCGTATGCGTTGCGAAATGAAAGGAGTTGGCAATAGTGGTGTGGATGAACATAATTGTTTGGTCTGAACTGATGATATTGTGAAGTTGAGATCTTTTGGTATGTGTTGCGGTTGAATTTTTGGAGACGAAGATTACGGGATGGCAGAATTATATGGTATGGAGATTAGTAGAAGGCAAGAAATCAAACAGGGGAAAAAAATTGTAAAAGAAGAAACTTTTTATGATTTTTTTTAATTGTTATAAAAAAAGAGAATAGGAAAGAAACAAATGGAAAAAAATAGAAAGAGAGTTGTAATTGGAAAGAAATCAATAAAAATAAATGCAAGTTTTTTTAGAAAATCAGCAGAAGAAGAAAGGGAAATTAACGCATTGAAATTTTGGAAGGCAATAAAGAAAGGAATTGAAAATAAAAGGCAAGTTTTTTTTTTTTTGGAAATTTGTAGATAAAGGAAAGGAAAAAGAAAGGTGTAAAAGGAAAAAATTGAAAAAGTGTGGGGGTATTGAGTATGGTGCTGAAGGAGTGAAGGTAAGGTGAGTAATTGCTTTTAGTGAAAGAGTGGTGGGGATGGTTTGAAATTGTTGATGATCAGAAGATGTTTGCAGCAACAAGAGAAGGAAGTTTGCGGTTTTTTTTTTTACAGAATTTTTTTTTACTGAAAACAGAGAAGGGGATAGAGAAAGAAAAGGAAGGAAATTGTAACCAAAGAAAGATCTATACAAAAAAATGGAAAAGAGATTGAAACAGGGAAAGCAATAAAAGAGAAGACACAAAAAGATTTTTTTTTTTAATTGTTGTAAAATTAGAAGGAAGAGAAAAAAAATGAAAAAGGAAAAATTTGAAAAGGGGAAAGAAATAAATGAAAAAAAAGAAAAAAAAATCAAGAAAATTTGGCAACTATTTTTTTCCTTGTTTAGAAGATTAGAGTATTAGTAGATAATACCAAATCAACTAATTAAATATTTTTTCTATATATACAAAAAACAAAAGGAAATAAAATAAAATAAAAACTAACACGAATCAAAAATTAAATAATTAATAAAATTTAATTGTTACTTCCCCGGCAACAACGCCAAAAACTTGATTGTTAATTTTCTATGGATTAGAATAGCGCGAATTTTAAAATAAATTCTGCAAGCGCACAGATCGTGCAGTATGCAGGTCGAATCACAGGGAGGCAAATTAAAAATTATTATTCATAAAATTTCGTGGGCGAGTTAGACTACTTTTGAGATTTGGTCGAAAATAGAACAATTGAAATTGCAACAATTAGGATTATCGTTGGAACTAATCAAACGATTAATCACTAATGAAAGTAAACTACAAAACAAGAATAAAAATGCAGAATATAAAAGCGTAGAATAGAAATAATAACAGAAATAAAATTAGGATTATCGTTGAAACTAATCAAATGATTAATCATTAATGAAAATAAATGTAAAATACAACTAGTACTCTACCAAATCTAATAGTGTAGATATCACTAGTTGCTAAGAAATAGAAAAACAAATGTAGAAAATAAGAATTACAGAATTAAAAGAACAGAGAAGAAGAAGAAAACTTTATTCATTCCAGGGTATCCTTTACAATAAGAATACAAGGGTATTTATAGGATACATAGCCAACCTAAACCCTAATTCAATCTATGAATATATGGGTCTGTTAATCAGCAATTACTCCTCCCCTCTTAATTAGTCATTATTCCTCTTTGCTTAATTAGCCATTATTCCTCTCCTCTTAATTAGTCATTATTCCTCCCATATCTTCCTTGTTTGGCATGTGACTAATTGAAAGGAGATAAGATTTCTTCTACATATCTTAAACTCCAAAAGAAACACAATGCGAAGTCTTCATCTGTAAATCTTCATATGTATATACACAGCATTTTAATCTTTATATTCTATTTTTATGGCTGCATGTGGCTTAGTTGGCATATCTGTAAAAAGTGACAAAACAATACCCAAGTAATATTTATTTATATACAAAAGATAAGATATAAGAGCACAAATAAACACATTTCTATGTTGATCATATGCCTGAATGAGTCATCAAGAGCATAATCCATAGGGTAATTGGAGTACTATGATGGGGCTGGATCAAAAGTAAATGGTGGTAGATGAACTTTACCCGTAGCCACTCGTAGTACTATGTGATCGGAGTTCACAACCCAACTGTAATCTGGCAACAAGTAACACCTCTCAATTGAGAGAATGTCAGGGAAGAACTTCAAAGCCTCCTACCCGACCAAAAGATATGATCTACCAGAAGATTCACATCTGAACTTTCGAGGAGAAACTCTATGCCAATAACTATCAAAATCAGCTTCCGGTAAGAAAAAAGTCTGTGTATACACCCACCCTCCCTGTCTAAGATCCTGAATGTACTGTCTGCCGATAGTATAACGCATCCCAAACATATCATCAAACGAAAGTGTATCTCCGAGTACTCACAACTCACCCGTCCCTTGGAAATAACATCAGTCTCCCAAGTACCAAACATGAAGGTAGGCTGGTGGGAGCAAAACAACACGTCTTAGAGACAAAAGGATATGCAATGGATATAGGGTGTGCATCACCAGCTGGCCTGCCTGTGTAAGAGCAATCCAATAAGACGCTCATGGTGCTCGTAAAATGTTGGCCTTGAAACTCAGATCAATTTGAAATCGGGCGTCCATCGGGTCATCTCTAACACTAGTAGGAGAACGCTGGACTACGTGGATACTTTCCCATCGATGCATGCGTGGGAAATAAGACTTGGCGGAATGACTGGCGGCCTCAACAATGCGTGGATGTATGTTGGTCGTGTACTCGTAGTACCAACATGGCAACAGGTACCAAAAAACAAACATCTGTGCCACCTCTCTAAAAGCGTATGAGTCAAGTGCAGTGTATAAACATCCCAAAATAGTCGAGCCTCGGTCATTCATATGGAGATGCTTTAAATCGGCCAGTGATGCTAGGTGATCCAATCGAATTGTACTCTTTTGGTTCGAAAAGAAAGTTGAGCCAAAGAGATATAAAAGGGAAGCTGTAACACCCCACCTCCGCTAGGGTCACTCACAAAGGGAATGCACTAGGTTTGGTGAAGCATTATCGAGGTAAACATACACAGAAATATTACAAGACAGAACATATATAAAACAGCGGAAGTAAAACAAATTTCATTTACCTTATAAAACAAAGTCTAAAACCTTTTACATCAGAATACATCAAAACCTGTCTTGCAATAATAAAGAAGCATAAAACCTTTTCATAAATTATTCCCCAAGTGAAATAGTAAAGTAGCCATAGCCAAGAAAAGTCCAAGATATACAAGATGACCTTCAACAGAAGAAGTCCGAACTAACAACAACATTTCCTCCCTGAAACCTGGGGGGGAACAGAAGACAAAGAGGCGAAAGAAAACGGGGTCAGTCATAAAGACTGGTAAGTCCTATCTACTTCCAGCATAAAAACAGGTAAAGGCAACATGACATGCATAAACTGAAAGTAAACATAAGGATGACAACAAGATAGATAAGCTAAACCAAGATAACTGGATAAACTACTGTAGCAAGGTAAACTAAAGTATCATGATAAACTACGATGTCAAGAATCAAGGTATCACATCGTCAGGTTTCTATCAAGTATACTATCACAAGGTATCTGTCATGTATAACATCCCACGGTATCCATCATGTATAACATCCCACGGTATCCATCATGTATAACATCCCAAGGTATTTGTCACGTATATTCGCTCTGCACCTCTCGTACTAGTATCCCTACCCGCGTCATGTGTTAACTATGAATGTCCCTTGCCCAATGTCATGTAATGGTCCAGGTCAACCTAATATATAACATATGTAGGTTTTCCAACTCGTATGTTTCTTCCCATGTATAAGTTCAGTCCTTTGCCGTAGGTCGTACGGGCTTTCCCATGTCAATCTATACCACCTCAATGTAGTACCATTTTATCCTTGAGGTTATTTTGGACTGCTACCCTTGATCTGGTTATGTTTTCTTACCATGAACTATCGCGTGTTCACTTAGGATTTATGCCACCTAGGACCACTAGGGATTATGCTACCTAATGAACGTTTCCGTGTCTCGGTTTGGGTTCAAGCCACCTAGGGCCACTAGGGATTATGCCACCCGTCAACCGCGCCCTTTATCCCGCGTAAGTATCGTGAATCGTTTTCCATGTCTAGACGCACATGTTCCTCAATGTGCCATCCGAGTTCCGTGCCAGGGCAAATCAAGAAATACGGAACTCGGTCGGGAGCTTTGAGTCGTCTGCTGATGCAGATATCAAGGTCTGTTTTTGTACCCGTGGCTATGGTCCCACGTGACCCCTCCCTCAACTACTGAAAGGCAATCCAAGAAAAATCATGTATGAGAACAACAGGCCGGCCCCACTATAGCCCCACTTTCCTATGGGCCAACCTCACCCATGACTCGATAGCAAGAACATGGTCTGTTGGGGGTTCCCTGCCTTTCCGTTCGTACACGATTGACTAAAGATGGTAGGTAGTCGGCGATGTGCTATCCAGGGCAAAATCAAGTATCGTCGACTCCACGCTAATCCATCCCAGTCTTTAGGTCGCTCGCATAGCAACCAAGGCATACTCTTGGCTCTTCTATCGCAGACCTTAACCTCCGTGAGGCCGGGTTTCATGGACCACCTGCCACCTCACAGAGGGATACCAAGAGTACCCTCACGTCTCCCGAAGCTACCGCTTCGTCACCCAGTTCGTTGGAGCCTTTATCCAAGTCGGATAATTTGCTCCTCCTCGTGTGTTTAAGCGATGACCTACCATATCGGGTTGCTCATCCATTCATGAACTAGTCCAATGTCCTTGTCTAAGAATTATTACCTAGTTATACTTAACTAAGGTTTACCACTTAGCTTCTTTTCCCCGTTACCCTTGATTAACCACGATTTTCTACTTAGTTCCTCTAACTAGGGTTTTGTCTATTGGGTTAGGTGTTGTTATTCAGGCTCATGACTTAGCCCACCTACGAATCATGTCAAGATTGGCTAAGTTTTTAAGTTCAAGGTTTAGCCCTACAAGTTGGTTAAGTGTACTAAGAAGCTCATGACTTAACCCTATCAAGTCAAATTGGTTAAGTATTTATTTGTCTTAACCCTATCAGATTATCATGTTAGATTGATTAAGCATAGATTATCTTAATCCCATCAGATTATCGAGTCGGATTGGTTAAGTATAGGTTAACTTAACCCCATCCACTAATCGTATTACAATGGTTAAGCCTAATTTAAAAGGTCTTGTGACTTAACCCTACCAGGTCCACATATTAGATTGGTTAAGTGTAGGTTACTTAACCTCATCAAATCATCATGTATAATTGGTTAAGTATAAGTTACTTAACCCCATTAAATTATCATGTTAAGTTGGTTAAGTATTGGTTACTTAACCTCATTGAATTACCAAGTTTAGATTGGTTAAGTGTTTAACTTAACCCCATCGAATTACCGTGCTTAGATTAGTTAAGTGAAGGTTACTTAACCCCATCGAATTACCGTGCTTAGATTAGTTAAGTGAAGGTTACTTAACCCCATCTAATTACCGTGTCTAAGTTACTTAACCCCACCTAATTACCAAGTCGGATTGGTTAAGTGTAAATCACTTAACCCCATCGAATTTACCGTGTTAGATTAGTTAAGCATGGATTACTTAACCCCATCTAATTACCGTGTTTAGATTAGTCAAGTGTAGGTTACCTAACCCCATCCCATAATTGTCTTATATGGTTAAGTGTCATTAAGGAACCAAGTCCGGTTTAACTTAACCTACCCGTTCGTGTCATATCGGTTAAGTGTCATTAATCAAAATTACTTAACCTTTTCATGTGGCATTAATTAGATTAATGCACCTCAACCTCTCACATTAGACTTTGTTGTGGTTACTAGTTAAGTCGGGCGGGTCCGGGTAGATTTACACCACAACCTAGTCTAACCTCGGGTTTTAAGTGCTACATGACCAACTACCCACATTGGGTCCTATTGTTTGTAGCCACTAGTTAAGCCGGGCGGGTCCGGGTAGATTTATGCTACAAACTCAACCCAACCTCGAGTTGGCCACTTTCATGTTTGGTCTAGTGTCTTATTACACTTACAACCCACCCATGTCTAGTTCAAGTTCCATGTTTTCCCACGTGTCATGACCATATTTAAATGTATCATGAATGTCATGTTCTCATGTAAACCCCATGTCAAGTTTTTCATGTCATACCCACGTTTTTCCTAAACTACCCAAACGTATTCCCAACTCAAGTGGAAGCGAGTCACATAGTAGGGTATTATGCCAACATACTGGCCACAAACATGCATAGTATCATAAGTGAATTTGGCCACAAACATACATGATACATAAGGGGTTTGGGTTCATTTACATGCATAAGCCACAAAGTCAAGTCTTTGCCCATGTTTCACAAGTCAAGTGGTTCCCAAAGGTTCATGCTAACATTCCATAGATAAAGATTCAAACTTGCAAGATATACTAGATTAAACATAACATGAATGGCATGATTAAGTCACTACAACTTAGCCCAAAGTCATAGGTTCAAGCAAAAGAGACATGACAAGGTTCATATAGGCTAGCATACTTATATTTCATCTCATTTTATCTCATGTCACATTAGAACCACCGTTAGAATCTACAAGTAGCTAGAACTTACATAGCGTGGCAAGAGATTTAGGAGCATGAATAGTCTTGTCCAAGAAAGGTGGCTCCTTTGTTGAAAAATCGTCATGAAACTTGCATAGCAACATTGGTTCCTCCTTGATTTGGTGTAGAAAGCTTGCACCTTTTGATTCGGATCTAGTTTGAATGCATAGTCTCTTGGAGTTGGAGATGGAGGCCATGATCACTTGACATTTGGGCAGCACTTCATGGCATGAGTGAGTTATGAGGGTTTAGGCTAGGTCTAGGGGTCTTTTTATAGATGTTAGGGTAGTTTTAGGCCGTAGGATAAACCCTAGGATAGATCTGAATCGTCAAAATCCGTCACAGGCCTCCAAAACCGAGCCAAAACCAGAAGCAGGTGCACCAGGTCGCTGGTTCGACCAGGGGGGGTCGACCCAGGGGTCGACACCCATGTCAACCCCCTGGAGGGGGGTTGACCCAGGGGTCGACCCCCTGGAGGGGGGGTCGACACCCATGTCGACATGGGTGTCGACACCCTGTGTGTCTGGCGGGAATTTTCCCGCCTTCTCTTTTTGGGCTGAATTCAAATCTGTTTTCGGATTTGAATTTTCGTGAAACTTCGCGAGGCCATATCTCGGTCATACGGACTCCGATTTATGAAATTTCAGACTCTATTTCGCGTATTTTTCCGAGACGAACGCAATGGCGCAACCCGTTTATCCTGATTCAGAATTTATAATTTAATTCTGCCTTGATTCTTGTCTTAACACATTGCTAAAATTCGGGTTGTTACATTCTCCCCTCCTTTAAGGATTTCGTCCCCGAAATCTCCAAGTTAGGAAGAACGTATCCTACCATCCATCATCCATCTACTCAAAACATCATCCACAAGTAATCATTGTCCTTAAACGATTTCTAATGCCATATGATCATATGCAGAACGTGTGTGTATATGCTCCTTAGCTAATGCTAATGGTCAGGCCTGAATGATCTTTCTAATGCAAAATATGTTTAGTGCCATGAATCCAACATGTATGCAAATAGTCCTAGTCATATAAACACTATTTGTGTGCACAACCATTCATCCACATGCAACATCCGCATGACAACACATTAACTTTCAAACAAGTATAAATACTCGTGCATATGCAACATGAAACGTGACCGCGTCAATCTAGTATCTAATGTGTATTCGCGCATCCACGAGCAACCACTTGCAACCATATCAGTCATAACATGTTTCAAATACATGTTTACATCCATAGAGTTCTATCTAAGGTTCCCAAGATAAGATCGAGGAGATAAACAAGACAAACTCCTTACGGGGTTTGTAACAGAAACAGGGCCGAGAGGATATCCACCAAGCGATAGCATGCAAGTAAGCTCTACTGGTGAACCAAGGATCAAAGATATACTCTTAAAAAGAGACATGATGCGCGTGTCTAAGCCGCATTTCCATGAGCTTGATTCCATTGTGCCTTGACCGCCTTTGACTTCATGATTTCGTAGCTCCTTGATTCCTATTTCCAAGGTATGAGTTGGAACTCATTTCACTGTCGCCTCTCGTTTCACTTTCACTTATTCTTTCCCTAGTATGCTCGGCTCAAACATATCTGCGTACTCATGCAAGCTCTCCAAAATTCACTAGTGAATTCTGGATCTCGTTTACCGATGCCAACCCATGTTACCACGTGCACTTACTAGGGTGATTCCTATAACCCATGCTCAAGCGGAATGAGCCAACCGCCTTATTGGCGAACGTTACTCGATCAGATCAGAGATTTCCGATAAATGCATCAAGAGATTCTAGGTAACTAACCATGACAGAACCCAAAAGGTTATACGAGACTTCGAGGGTATTACCAAGGCAAGTTAAGAGTTTAACTACCCTCCTTTCAAAACCGAGAATGGCATCCCTTACTGGATAACCACTTCATCCCTAGAATCCATCCATAGCTCAACAATAGAAGCATTGCTTCTAATCTCAACACTTGGCATAGCCATTCTCAAATCCAAACAAGTCATGAATAAATGGACTGACTCTCCAACTAGATTTTGGGACTAAAGTGGGATCTTCTACCATGCTAGTACTAAGGTGCAGAGACTTAACTATCGGGGCAGACTTAAATGATGCGATGGTCAAAACAAAGTCTAGACGGGACGATAGAAAAGAAAGGCTAAGCCTTTAACAGAAACGGTACCATTCCTCTTGGGTACGCTAAAAACGTGAGCATACAATTGCCCTCTCGCTGATCTTGTCCTTATCTTTCTTTGTGGATCAAGCCATACCAACAAGTTGCTTATCCTTACGTTCGTGTCCTTTATCCTTGCTCTTATTACCCTTCCTTGTAACACGGTAACAGGCCTCTCGAGAACCACCTCCATCTCACGGAAAACACTTCGTAGCTAGACAAGGATTAGTCACAGTTAAAACTACTGTGACTACAGATGGAGGAAAGAAAGGAAAAGAGATTCAATCAAGGAAACAAAGGATAGTGCTAATGGCTTTTGGGGAATAGCCTTTAAAAACTTTTCTTGAAAAATGCTTCTTTGTAAACGGTTTTTCAAATAGTTTTCAGAAGGTTTTAAAAACTTTTGCCCAGTCTGGTAACCTTCTGCTCTGATACCAAATGTAACACCCCCACCTCCGCTAGGGTCACTCACAAAGGGAATGCACTAGGTTTGGTGAAGCATTATCGAGGTAAACATACACAGAAATATTACAAGACAGAACATATATAAAACAGCGGAAGTAAAACAAATTTCATTTACCTTATAAAACAAAGTCTAAAACCTTTTACATCAGAATACATCAAAACCTATCTTGCAATAATAAAGAAGCATAAAACCTTTTCATAAATTATTCCCCAAGTGAAATAGTAAAGTAGCCATAGCCAAGAAAAGTCCAAGCTATACAAGATGACCTTCAACAGAAGAAGTCCGAACTAACAACAGCATTTCCTCCCTGAAACCTGGGGGGGAAACGGAAGACAAAGAGGCGAAAGAAAACGGGGTCAGTCATAAAGACCGGTAAGTCCTATCTACTTCCAGCATAAAAACAGGTAAAGGCAACATGACATGCATAAACTGAAAGTAAACATAAGGATGACAACAAGATAGATAAGCTAAACCAAGATATCTGGATGAACTACTGTAGCAAGGTAAACTAAAGTATCATGATAAACTACGGTGTCAAGAATCAAGGTATCACATCGTCAGGTTTCTATCAAGTATACTATCACAAGGTATCTGTCATGTATAACATCCCACGGTATCCATCATGTATAACATCCCAAGGTATTTGTCACGTATATTCGCTCTGCACCTCTCGTACTAGTATCCCTACCCGCGTCATGTGTTAACTATGAATGTCCCTTGCCCAATGTCATGTAATGGTCCAGGTCAACCTAATATATAGCATATGTAGGTTTTCCAACTCGTATGTTTCTTCCCATGTATAAGTTCAATCCTTTGCCGTAGGCCGTACGGGCTTTCCCATGTCAATCTATACCACCTCAACGTAGTACCATTTTATCCTTGAGGTTATTTTGGACTGCTACCCTTGATCTGGTTATGTTTTCTTACCATGAACTATCGCGTGTTCACTTAGGATTTATGCCACCTAGGACCACTAGGGATTATGCTACCTAATGAACGTTTCTGTGTCTCGGTTTGGGTTCAAGCCACCTAGGGCCACTAGGGATTATGCCACCCGTCAACCGCGCCCTTTATCCCGCGTAAGTATTGTGAATCGTTTTCCATGTCTAGACGCACATGTTCCTCAATGTGCCATCCGAGTTCCGTGCCAGGGCAAATCAAGAAATACGGAACTCGGTCGAGAGCTTTGAGTCGTCTGCTGATGCAGATATCAAGGTCTGTTTTTGTACCCGTGGCTATGGTCCCACATGACCCCTCCCTCAACTACTGAAAGGCAATCCAAGAAAAATCATGTATGAGAACCACATGCCGGCCCCACTATAGCCTCACTTTCCTATGGGCCAACCTCACCCACGACTCGATAGCAAGAACATGGTCTGTTGGGGGTTCCCTGCCTTTCCGTTCGTACACGATTGACTAAAGATGGTAGGTAGTCGGCGATGTGCTATCCAGGGCAAAATCAAGTATCGTCGACTCCACGCTAATCCATCCCAGTCTTTAGGTCGCTCGCATAGCAACCAAGGTATACTCTTGGCTCTTCTATCGCAGACCTTAACCTCCGTGAGGCCGGGTTTCATGGACCACCTGCCACCTCACAGAGGGATACCAAGAGTACCCTCACGTCTCCCGAAGCTACCGCTTCGTCACCCAGTTCGTTGGAGCCTTTATCCAAGTCGGATAATTTGCTCCTCCTCGTGTATTTAAGCGATGACCTACCATATCGGGTTGCTCATCCATTCATGAACTAGTCCCATGTCCTTGGCTAAGAATTATTACCTAGTTATACTTAACTAAGGTTTACCACTTAGCTTCTTTTCCCCGTTACCCTTGATTAACCACGATTTTCTACCTAGTTCCTCTAACTAGGGTTTTGTCTATTGGGTTAGGTGTTGTTATTCAGGCTCATGACTTAGCCCACCTACGAATCATGTCAAGATTGGCTAAGTTTTTAAGTTCAAGGTTTAGCCCTACAAGTTGGTTAAGTGTACTAAGAAGCTCATGACTTAACCCTATCAAGTCAAATTGGTTAAGTATTTATTTGTCTTAACCCTATCAGATTATCATGTTAGATTGATTAAGCATAGATTATCTTAATCCCATCAGATTATCGAGTCGGATTGGTTAAGTATAGGTTAACTTAACCCCATCCACTAATTGTATTACAATGGTTAAGCCTAATTTAAAAGGTCTTGTGACTTAACCCTACCAGGTCCACATATTAGATTGGTTAAGTGTAGGTTACTTAACCTCATCAAATCATCATGTATAATTGGTTAAGTATAAGTTACTTAACCCCATTAAATTATCATGTTAAGTTGGTTAAGTATTGGTTACTTAACCTCATTGAAATACCAAGTTTAGATTGGTTAAGTGTTTAACGTAACCCCATCGAATTACCGTGCTTAGATTAGTTAAGTGAAGGTTACTTAACCCCATCTAATTACCGTGTCTAAGTTACTTAACCCCACCTAATTACCAAGTCGGATTAGTTAAGTGTAAATCACTTAACCCCATCGAATTTACCGTGTTAGATTAGTTAAGCATGGATTACTTAACCCCATCTAATTACCGTGTTTAGATTAGTCAAGTGTAGGTTACCTAACCCCATCCCCTAGTTGTCTTATATGGTTAAGTGTCATTAAGGAACCAAGTCCGGTTTAACTTAACCTACCCATTCGTGTCATATCGGTTAAGTGTCATTAATCAAAATTACTTAACCTTTTCATGTGGCATTAATTAGATTAATGCACCTCAACCTCTCACATTAGACTTTGTTGTGGTTACTACTTAAGTCGGGCGGGTCCGGGTAGATTTACACCACAACCTAGTCTAACCTCGGGTTTTAAGTGCTACATGACCAACTACCCACATTGGGTCCTATTGTTTGTAGCCACTAGTTAAGTCGGGCGGGTCCGGGTAGATTTATGCTACAAACTCAACCCAACCTCGAGTTGGCCACTTTCATGTTTGGTCTAGTGTCTTATTACACTTACAACCCACCCATGTCTAGTTCAAGTTCCATGTTTTCCCACGTGTCATGACCATATTTAAATGTATCATGAATGTCATGTTCTCATGTAAACCCCATGTCAAGTTTTTCATGTCATACCCACGTTTTTCCTAAACTACCCAAACGTATTCCCAACCCAAGTGGAAGTGAGTCACATAGTAGGGTATTATGCCAACATATTGGCCACAAACATGCATAGTATCATAAGTGAATTTGGCCACAAACATGCATGATACATAAGGAGTTTGGGTTCATTTACATGCATAAGCCCCAAAGTCAAGTCTTTGCCCATGTTTCACAAGTCAAGTGGTTCCCAAAGGTTCATGCTAACATTCCATAGATAAAGATTCAAACTTGCAAGATATACTAGATTAAACATAACATGAATGGCATGATTAAGTCGCTACAACTTAGCCCAAAGTCATAGGTTCAAGCAAAAGAGACATGACAAGGTTCATATAGGCTAGCATACTTATATTTCATCTCATTTTATCCCATGTCACATTAGAACCACCGTTAGAATCTACAAGTAGCTAGAACTTACATAGCGTGGCAAGAGATTTAGGAGCATGAATCGTGTTGTCCAAGAAAGGTGGCTCCTTTGTTGAAAAATCGTCATGAAACTTGCATAGCAACATTGGTTCCTCCTTGATTTGGTGTAGAAAGCTTGCACCTTTTGATTCGGATCTAGTTTGAATGCATAGTCTCTTGGAGTTGGAGATGGAGGCCATGATCACTTGACATTTGGGCAGCACTTCGTGGCATGAGTGAGTTATGAGGGTTTAGGCTAGGTCTAGGGGTCTTTTTATAGATGTTAGGGTAGTTTTAGGCCGTAGGATAAACCCTAGGATAGATCTGAATCGTCAAAATCCGTCACAGGCCTCCAAAACCGAGCCAAAACCAGAAGCAGGTGCACCAGGTCGCTGGTTCGACCAGGGGGGGTCGACCCAGGGGTCGACACCCATGTCGACCCCCTGGAGGGGGGTCGACCCAGGGTCGACACCCATGTCGACATGGGTGTCGACACCCTGTGTGTCTGGCGGGAATTTTCCCGCCTTCTCTTTTTGGGCTGAATTCAAATCTGTTTTCGGATTTGAATTTTCGTGAAACTTCGCGAGGCCATATCTCGGTCATACGGACTCCGATTTACGAAATTTCGGACTCTATTTCGCGTATTTTTCCGAGACGAACGCAATGGCGCAACCCGTTTATCCTGATTCAGAATTTATAATTTAATTCTGCCTTGATTCTTGTCTTAACACGTTGCTAAAATTCGAGTTGTTACAGAAGCCTGGAATACAACATCCTGCATAGCCTCAGTACCCATATGTGCTACAATATACTCATTTAAATATGTAAGCATAATAGCTCCACATGATATATGATCGACAATGAAATCGAGAAAATACAACAAGTACGACTCAGATGACTCATATCTAGAGTCAAAATGGTATGGCACTCTATCACAGCGCTTATCTCAATCCCCGTAAGCATATAAAAATCTGTAGGGGGGTGATACCTAACTCAAAATCTGGAAAGTGAAAAATATGTGTGGTAGGTCATCATCTCTCAATTAAGACACCTAGCAATGGCTGATTGAAGGAATGGGCAGGTATAATCTCTAAGAAATGACCAAACGAACTAGCAAGTAGCCTCTCTTGAATACCATGAGGGAGTATGTCAAATGTACGTGTAATAAACTTCGACCAACTTCCACGAATGCTAATGTAGCGAGACTGGTAAAAATACATTTGTTGTTGGTCACTATACTATAAAATAACAATACATACTACCTACAAACATGGGTATATAATTAAGTTGTGTAATAAAAAATTATGTTAAATTCAGAAAGTTTACCTCAATGGTGTCAAGAGCTGTAACCATACGGTGAGTGAAACCCTAGGGTAACTCATGGAGAATTCGTAGGTCTAGAATTGCCGTCTCATGTGTGGGAGGGGTGTGCACAGGACCTGTTGTCTCGTCTGATTGTGCTCAAACGGTCCGTTGAGCGATCTTCGTAACATGCGATGGCATATCGACGTAAAATTCAGATAAAAAAATAAAAAAGGAAATTTGTGAGGATTTAAAATATTTTTTTGTCCTAGGGTGCTATTTATTAGTGTCTTAGGTCAGGTGCTAAATTAATCGATGCCTTATTGTAAGGCGCCGAATTTATCGACGCCTAATTGTAAGGCGCCGATGCCTATTGGGAGAATCAAATGATTCTCCCTTTAATCTAACAAGATGTAATATTACGTCTCATAAGATTGTTGGAGTTGCTCTAAGCTAATGTTACTGTCGCAAGCATCTAGCCGTCTTACTCCAAATGGCTCATCTTCCCCTTCCTCCTCTTCTATATGATTTTTCGTCATCATCCTCGTCTTCTTCACTTCAAACCATCAAATAGAAAATTGTTTTCATCAATCCACAAAAATATTTATGTATGCACCTCGATCACCAAAAAAATAAAAAATAAAAACGATGATTATCTTTCTAAGAAAACTCGTGCACCATCCATCTAACTGTACTACAAGAATCACGTTACTTTAATGTATAAAGACTAAATAGGATAGATACAAATCTAAAGAATGATGCCACAAGTCGAAGAACGTGGCCTCTTACCTAATTCGAAGCCTGAAGCATCAATTCAATGTGTTAATGATCAACGACCAAGACTACCAACATGATAACACATGACACAAATGTAAAAGGTCATTTAAGTAAGAAGCAAGGCATCAATCCACATCTCTTAAGCAAACCTGGAAACATGACGCAAACTCAAATTATATCCATTCAATAAGCAACATCAATGATCCAAGAAGAAAATTGTTCAAACAATGCAACAGACTAGCTACAAATAGATTGCACTCTCAAGGCTTAACGGGTGTCTAGCATATAAAAACAGCAGAGAACATATTGTATTTTCCTATACTAAAGCTCTCTTGGAAACTCATTAATGGCGAAAATGTATGAATCAAATGTAATAAGCATCTCGGCTAAACAATGATGACCGAATAAGACATAGCAGTGAACATATATGCTTTTGTCCTGAACTGCCATAAAATCCCAATGTTATTTACTTTATGCACTTTGTCCTCTTGGTGTTTACTACCGTGACTCCATATTTTGACACTTCGTAACTCCAAATGGATGGTCTCATATCTCGTTAATCTTTAATTGAGACTTATAATTCTGTCAGCTTCCGGAGTCGTACCTTCGGATTCTAAGGTGTTGGGGTAGATGAAATTATATGCTAACATTTTTGGCGCTAGGAGGGATCTTCAAACATCTGCATCATGTTCCCTTTTGGAAAGCCATCGAGCATTCCAATCCATGATATCTATCCCAAGAAACAAAGGATTCATTCCATAACCATCCCTTGATCTTCGAGTTTAACTCATTGAAGAAGATAACAAAAAAAGACCAACCACCCTTATTTTGGAAAAAGAAATTGGCCAGTATTATGACCTTATTTATGAACTATAAGCCCTCTATATCAAATAGCATTTGGAATATTTTTAGGAATCTACTCGACTGCGAGAAACTGATTATGCTATAGCAAACAAAATCAAGGATTAAAGTATTGTAACAATAACGAATAAAGATTCATCTTTCACTGCTAAAAGAGCCTACCATGCCATCCATGCTCTCCAACCTCGATAAGAAGCCAAGAAACACCCAGTAAGGACTTCTCTTAATCAAAGATTGTCTTAGGTCTTCATGGAAACTTGCAATGAGCCCCATTTTCTAAATTATCCCATCCACCCATGAAGATTTGAATGTAAATAACTGTTTTGTTTGTCATTAAGTAAATGGGCATGAAACATGTGGTTGTTAGAGATTTTCTCAAATAGTGGAGAAATTCGTACAAAAAAAAGATTGACTAAGTTTATTAAGTGCTTAGTTTAATATTTTATTTTTATAAATAAACTTTGCTTCTATGTTTTAGAAGGAAAAAATAATCATATAATGAAAGCCTATTCGACAAAATATATCTACATGCATCTTTGAAGATACAAAATGTTACATGGGTCATTGTATTTAAGAAAGCCTTTTATCTCACCAAAATGCTCATTTGAAGGTTGGTTATTTTCTTTCTTGGTGAGTATAACTCGGTCTCGATACTCATAAAATTTATTTAGTGTGCCCCTCTTTTAGCTATTATACGTTGTGTCTGTATTAAAGATTGTAGGGCCAACAGTCTTCCCTTGATTTATCCTTCCTAAATTTGAATTGAATTTGTTTTCTACTCAAGATGGACTAATAATTATTTATTTTGAGAATCCTTTGTAAGATAATCTAATAGATTTCGTTTGAAATAATTTACATTTTCCTTTATCAAACTATTACTACTTTTTAGTGTGAAGAATAACCTAACCAACACCTACCAGAAGTGGTGTGTAGATGGCATACATCCACATAAGTAGTTTTATATGGCAAATACACTCTATAAGTGGTTATAGATGCCTAATGTCTGCCAAAAGTGGCTATAGAATTGGACCCGATAATAAGTAGGTAGATCTTGTCACGAAAACACCCCTACAAGGATGTGCAACAAAGTGTAAGACCAATACACCTAAGTTTAAAAAGACATCAAAAAGTAAAATTTGTGCGGACAATGATCCATGGTCTAGTAGTAACATACATTGGATAAAATCATGATGGTACCGAGCCATAGTCTAGTATTACCTTACATTGAGTAGATTTCCAACTAAATTAGAATTTTGGGTAGATTCTCATATAGATTAGAATGTCAGGTAGATTCCTAACTAGATTAGAATGTTAGGCAGATTCTCGATTAGGAGAATGACATGAAAGTTCATAAGCTAGAATAAGCATTGAGTAAAAATCTCAAATAAGCCCGTAGGAATGGCACAAAGACTAAGAAATAAGGATATCAATGATATCTATACGGGAGGATTGAAAAGCACTTTGATATAGAACTGAAAGAATAAGCAAGATGATCTAGATCAAAAGAATAGGTCAACCAACAAGATAAAACAGTCTCAAAGTTACAAAATGATTATCCAAATAACCATCAACAAATTTGGAATATAATATGCATAAAAGGGAGATATAAGGTTTCATGAGCCGTAGTATATTTTTCTAACCCTTGTTTTGACCTACCCATTGTATGATTCGAAGTGCTTCTCTAGCTTATCGTATATCCAGGATACTCATTCTTTCATATATTGTCTAAATGAAATTCATCGACCATTTTGGATATGGACAATAACATCTGATATACCGGAAGATAAAACTAAGGAAGTACTCCTCTTAAATTGAGAATGAGGTCTAAAAAAGCATTAATGGTTATGTGACGATTGCCCATAACCCTTGCACTAAACAAGAGGAAATAATGCGCCGAAAAGTGTGTTATGCAGCTATGGATGATCATCGGAATATGTAACACAAACGGGACCTGTCGTAGAACTCACAATGCAAGGATAAAATATAATAGAACATATACAATAGGCATAAATAGTGGAGCGTCATATAACAAACTTCTGAAATTTTCACAACATCCTGAAAGATCATCCATACATCATAGAAAACATCAAAGTTTGTACATGAAGCCTCACTACAATCACTCATAGAGCAACATAACAGTGGAAACAGGAATACTAGATAGTAATAAAACTGGTACGTAAGCCTCCAGCTCGCCATCATCAGCATCGTCATCTCATCAAGCTATCACATGTCACCTGCTACTCAGTCTGCCCATCCACAACCAGATGAACAGCCCAAGGTAATAAGAGGGAAACATAAAACCTTGAGTCAGACAACAATCTGAGTGAGCGATAAAACAACTACCTAAAACCAACAATAAAGTATATGAGAATAGGTAGATAAACAAACTATTCTACCAACACCAGAGAAGAACTCAACCCCGTCTTCCCCACATCGGGCAGTGATAATCTTTACAACAACCATTTCAACCATACCCTCATTGTAATCTAAAACAACCATTCACTCATGGCAACCAGAAGTAGTCCATAATAACAATCATAACATTCAGATCATATATCTCACGTAAACTATCTTAATCGAATTTAACATCCCTCAAGCACAAGCCCCAAAGGGCTAACCTATATCAGACAAGCACCCAAGAAACATCTCTTTCGACGTTAGAAAATCTACATGAGACGGCACAAACAAACAAGCAACATTCATGACTGACTTTGACTACCACCACCAATCTTGCTTCGAAACCGTCGTTAATTGTATGGCGTCCAACCTTGCCATATATCAAAGGCTAGTGTTAACCCTGGTTCTAGCAGAATCTCCATACGCCTTTCAATGATACGTACCTAGGCCTTTCAACGATACCCAGGGTACTCGACCAACAACCTTTCGGTCTTTTAGACGTCTCTATTGTACCCCTATTTTGAGCCTGCTAGGACCTACGACAACGATAATCTCTCAGCCTTCAATATCTCTAATCTCCCGACCTTGATGGCTATTACTGTTCAAGCGACCTTCTCGAGTAACCATTATCCATCAACTCACACCTTTGAGTTATCTCCACGTTCGTTGTTTTGCACCAATTAACGAACACACTTCAACACTTCAAACATTCCTACTTGAACCCTCATTTTGAAGTCACAATCATCATTTAAAAGCATGCCGACCCATCTTTTGAAGTAACTGGCCGATCCATCAACATAAGGTACCTACCAACCCACATAAGAATTGAGGCCGACCTCGACCCGTCATCATGAGCCCGACCCGACCCATCATCTTGAGACTGACCCGACCCCTCATCTTGAGACCGACCCAACCCCTCATCTTGAGACCGACCCGACCCTTCATCTTGAGACTGACCCGACCCATTAATTTGAGCTCGACCCGACCCATCATGTCGTATTCCCTAAGACATGAACTCGACCGATCCATAACTTCCCGACCGATCCATACTACTCCAGATCTGATCCATCACCATTCTAATCCGAAATTCGACCAAAACTTAGCCAAACGACGAATTCGATGAAACAACTCATCCAATACGACCATAAACACAATATGAAACCGCTTTAACAACTCGAAATTTGCTATTTTCATTAATAATTCAATAAAATCACGACAAATGATTATATGGTCTAAGATTTTGGATCTAACTTGCATAAACATATGAAATAACATAGAAATTGCCGGTTTTAAGTTGCTAGATTAGATCCTATGATGATTCATATGAAAATAAATTTACCATGATGTAGATCTAGGAGAAAACACTTGAAAATGATGAAATTATACTCAAACAACTCATATACTTGATTGGATTTGTGTAATAGATGCATACCACTCACCAAATTTCTAAAACAACCCAAAAACACTTAGATCTAGATCCGAACAGCAAAGAATTTGCTCTAAACTCTTCGATTTGATGAACTCTCTCTTGGATTGGTGTAGATCTAGCTTCAAACGATGTAGATCTTCGATTCGCTAAGCTTTAATGGTGGAAAGGTGAAGAAGATGGAGGAGTGGAGGATCACATGCTCTTCCAAAATGAGAGAATGAAGAAAGTAAAGTATTCTCCATGCCTTTTACCCCCTATTTATACCCTTCCACCAGCCCACTAATGGGCTTATCCATATAAGCCCATTATGGCTTTAAAAACCTGAACAACCAACTGTGAAACATTAAAATAGGGATTCCTCCTAAATCGCTGAGCTAAATCTTTAATGTGACCATTCTAGGGAATGGGAATCATCATTTCCTTTCCAATGAGACCAATCTCAGCACCTGAATTGATCTGGGTCAACAATTATTCCCTGTACAAGACTGATAAGGGGGAAATTATCACAAACAAAATTGGTAAAAATTATGTACATGTCTCACATCCCCATAAACAACATATTAAAATATGAGAATGATCCAACCATCAGGAAACAAATAAAAATATTTTACGATCCTCTGATTACGTAACATGTGGGCTGTTACATTCTCCCCCCTTAAGAATTTCGTCCCCTAAATTCCAAACAAACACAAGCAACCAAAGCAATTCTGCATGCCTATCATCCATTAGTAGCCAATTCTATCATCCAAACTAGCAGTCATCAAGCCATGCATCCATAGCCTTATCCGAGTACGCGGAATCCTAACAACAACCATAGCATAAGTTAAAATGATGAAATGATGACACGATATCAATAGGTCATACTAACGAAGAGTTCTAGATGGGTCACCCTCATGCTCTCTTCCGTCTCCCATATACAATCGTCGCCATCCTCACTCCATTGTACCTTAACTAGCTTAACCGTCTTCCTCCTAAGCTATTTTGTGTCATTCCCCACAACACAAAGCGGCTTACGAGATCTTGCAACTATGGTATCTACTTCTTGGTCTTCATACTGCTCTGGAGATACCACCACATTCGAATCATGCACGAACTTCCGTAGAAACGACATGCACACTCGACATCTTCTCGGGTAACTCCAATCTATATGCGAGCTTTCTAATTTGCTCGACTATAGGAAACAGTCCAAGGAATCTAGGAGCTAACTTTCCTTTGTTTTCGAATCGAACCACATGCTTCAATGGCGAAATCTTCATGAAACGATATCGCCAATGTCGAATTCCAAATCTTTCTGATGCTTACGGCATAACACTTCTGACGATCTTGGGCTGCCTTCATTCGTTGCCGAATGATCTCGATATAATCCGATGTCTCTCTTATCATCTCTGGCTCATGTATCAACTTATCTCCAGTTCCTAACCAACATGCCGGAGAAATACACGGTCTACAATACAACGCCTCATATGGTGTCATCCCAATGCTCGACTGGTAGCAATTATTATACGCAAACTCAACTAGATGCAGATGGTCTTCCCACGATCCCCTAAAATCCAACACACAAGCTCTTAGAAGATCTTCCAAAACTTGGTTAACCCTCTTGGTTTGACCATTAGTCTGGGGATGACAAGCCATACTCAAACACAACTCGGTTGCCAAAATCTCTTGCAAACTCTTCTAAAATCCACTTGTGAACAATGGATCTCGGCTGCTCGGGACACCATGAAATCGAACTATCCATTTTATATAAAGCTCAGCCAACTTTAATGTCGTCCTAGTCGATTTGATAGGAATAAACCTTGCACTTTTGGAAAAGCGATCCACGATGACCTAAATTCCTTCGTTTCCTGTTTTGATTCTAGGTAATCCATCGATAAAATCCATCAATATCTGCTCCCACTTCCATGTAGGAACCTCCAATGGTTGAAGCAACCCACTCGGCTCCTTCTGTTCAGCTTTCACCAACTGACAGTTCATGCACTTGGAAATGAATTTTCCAACATCTCTTTTCATCCCTTTCCACTAGTAGACTCTCTTCATGTCCTGATACATCTTATTACCACCAAGATGAATTGTCAACTTCGAGTGATGACATTCCCTAATAACCTCATCTCTCAATCCGTCGATATCAGGAATAACCAATCATCCTTGCTTTCGAAGCCAACCTTCTCGATCGACCTTAAACTCTTTATCATCTGGTTCCAGTTTCTACATAAACTCGACAAGCTTTGCATCTCGCTTTTGGCTCTCGCCAATTCTTTCGATGATAGTAGGTTTTATCGATAAGCTTGCCAACATTTCAGGTTTTACTTCACACCTTGGTCTGAAATCAAATCCACCAATTACTCAGTGCTCTTCCATTCTGAAAGCATCGCTCCCAAACTTGCGTGTCTTCTACTCAACGCATCTGCTACTGCGTTATCTTTTTCTGGAGTATAGGCTATACTAAATCATATGTGCCAGAAACTCTAGCCACTTTTTCTGCTGAAGATTCAAATCCTTTTGGGAGAAAAGATACTTCAACGACTTGTGATCCGTAAACAACTCGAACCGAACTCCCAACAAGTAATGTATCCACAACTTTAGAGCAAACACGACCGCTGCCAACTCCAAATCATGAGTTGGATATTCCCCTTCATGTGGCTTTATCTATCTACTTGCATAGTCCTCAACCTTATCCTTCTACATCAGTAATCATCTCTTCATTCCCACTAGGAATGTTCAACAAAGGAGCACTCGTCAGTCTCTCCTTCAGAATTAGAATTTTGCTCACACTTTGCATCCCATGTGAACACTTGGTTCTTCTTTGTCAATCTGTCAACGGTGCAGTTACCTTGGAGAAATCCTTGATAAACCGTCGGTAATAACTAGTCAACCCAGGAAACTTCTCACATCCGTCGCATTCTTAGGTCTATCCCAGTCCTGGATCGCTGCCACTTTAGCGGGGTCAACCGCTATTCCACTTACAAAAACAACATGGCCTAAGAACCTCACTTCGATCTTCTAGAAATGAAAATTCGAAAACTTAGCTCTCAGCTAATGTTTTCGCAAGATTTCCAAAACAACTCTCAAGTGCGTTTTATGTTCTTCCTCGTTCCGAGAGTAAACCAGAATATCATCCACGAACACAGGTACGAACTTATTCAGCTGGTCTCTGAAAACTCTATTAATAAGATCCACAAAGTACGCTGGCGCGTTAGTCGACCCGAATGACATCACCAACTATTCGAAGAAACTGAATGGTATTCTAAAAGCAGTCTTTGGCACAATATCCTTTTCCACCCTCAACTGGTGAAATCCCGTTGCCAAATCCATATGAGAAAACACTTTTGTCTTGTGAAGCTGATCGAACAAGTCATCTATCCTTGGCAACAGATACTTGTTCTTCTTAGTCACCTTGTTCAGCTCATGATGGTCCACCCACAATGTTAACGATCCATTAGCCTTGGTTGCAAACACAACTGGTGCACCCCATTCGAACACGCTTCTCCAAATGAATCCTTTTCCTAAAAGGTCACAAACTTGCACCTCTAACTCTCGGTATTCCTTAAGCATCATCCGCCTAAGAGGCATAACGATAGGTCTAACACCCTCGACCAAATCGATTCTGAACTCAATCTCACGATGCGGCGGCAAGCCTTTGACTTCTTCAAAGATATCCTCGAACTCATTTGTGATTAGCACAGATGACAAGTCTTCCTATGAAATCACAAGGGAATATAAATAGCTCACGAAGATGCCATCTTCGGTCTTACACTGAATCAACATCTTTCGCCCTTCCACATCCCCAACTCTCACCTCTAACTTCTAGCAATTCACTCTTGCCGCATGTCTCTTGAGCCAATCTATGCCCAAGATGATCCCAAACCCAGCGAAGTTCAAAACCAAGCAATCACACACAAAAGAGCAACCATGACTCGACAACACTAGACCACGACACAACATGCACAAATTGGACGAACCCCCAATTGGATTAGTCACGATCAATGGTCTATCACAAATCTCGGGTTCCAAACCCATGCGAGACACAAGTTCATTACAAATGAATGAATGCAATGCTCTAGTACCAAACAACACACGAACCGAAACACCCTGAACAGAAAGAGTACCTTGGACGATGACACCCTTTCGCTTATCCTTTACAGTAGGAGCTCTTGAGGAAGATGGCACGGCTTCCAAAGCATATGCCTTCACAACCTTCTTTCCTTAGCCAATTCTGGACAATCCTTCTTCTCATGCCCAAGCTTTCCGCACTTGAAGCACTTCTTCTCAGCTTTAGCATTCTTGCACTCATTAGAAAAATGACCTTTCCGTTGGCAGTTAAAGCAAACCACCTCACTCTCTGGATTCTTCTGGCCATCCTTTCCTTTCTGTTGTTGTTGCTTTCTCTTCATATTAGTACCACCTTGCTGTGGTTTCTGACCTTCCTTGGTTGTAATGACAACATTAGCTTCCTTAGGAAACAAGCTTTCATGGCGAACAACTTTTTCCACAATCTTCTCAAATGGATCGTCAAGATGACCCACCAACGACCTTCCAATATAGGTATCCAGATCCATAACGAACTTTTCGTTCTTCTGATAAGGAGAATCAATATACGAACGAGCATACTTCAACAAGGCCTCAAAGCCTGAAACATAATCAAGTACTAGCCTACCATTCTGTTTCAGCTCCACAAATTTCTGGAATAGAACGTACTTCTGAGCAGTTGAGATAAACTTTGTATCAAACTTAACTTGGAACTGTTCCCAAGTTATTTCTTCCTCTGAAGTTTCAAGAGTAACAAAATTCCACCATTTCATGGCCCAGCCTTGTAGCTGCCTTGACGTAAGTTTTCTCTTAGTTGCATCTACTATACCCAGGTCCCCAAAGATACGAATACAAGCATCTAACCACCTCTGAATCTCTTTATTTCGCTCAGTCCCTTTGAATAGCTTTCCTCTTAGAGATGTATAATCTTTGCACAGCTTCGCAAAATCCACAACCCTAAGCATCTGAATAACTACATCTACCGTGACTGCCACTGGAGTGGTTACCCTTCTCATAAATGCCTCCATCATGGCCTCAAACATGGTTGGGTAATCTGGTATACCGCCATTTCCCCCTCCAGGCGCAACCCCCTCCCTAGCAGTATGTCTTGAAGCACGTTGACTCATTCTGAATCTACAAATTAGAACGATTAGCCACTTACAAGAAAGACTGCCAATAGAGTTCGAACGCTACTATACTATATATACTATGTAGTATACATCCTTCAAAATCTACAAATACATATCTCATACGTAATTACGTCTTTGAAGTTTGAACTTCGGCTAAAATTGATAACCAGAGCTCTAATATCAGATGTGACGACCGCGTATAACCCATGTACTAAACAAGAGGAATAATGTGTTGAAAAGTGTGCCACGCAGCTATGGATGATCATCAGAGTAGGTAACACAAACGGAACCTGTCATAGAACTCACAACACAAGGATAAAATATAATAGAACATATACAACAGGCAGAAATAGTGGAGCATCATATAACAAACTTCTGAAATTTTCACAGCATCTTGAAATATCATCCATACATCATAGGAAACATCAAAGTTTGTACATCAAGCCTCACTACAATCACTCATAGAGCAACACAACAGCGGAAACAGAAATACTAGATAGTAATAAAACTGGTACATAAGCCTCGAGCTCGCCATCGATCAGCATCGTCGTCTCACCAAGCTATCACATGTCACCTGCTGCTCAATCTGCCCATCCACAACCGGATGAACAACCCAAGGTAATAAGAGGGAAACATAAAACCTACCAACACCAGAGAAGAACTCAACCCCGTCTTCCCTACATCGGACAGTGATAGCCTTTACAACAACCATTTCAACCATACCCTCATGGTAATCCAAAACAACCATTCACTCATGGCAACCGTAAGTAGTCCATAATAACACTCATAACATCCAGATTATATATCTCACGTAAACCACCTTAATCGAATTTAACATCCCTTAAGTACAAGACCCAGAGGCCTAAACCAATATCAGACAAGCACCCAAGAAACATCCCTTTCGACGTCAGACAATCTACGTGAGATGACACAAACAAACAACCAACATACATGACTGACTCTGACTATGACCACCAATCTTACTTTGAAACCATCGTTAATCGAATGAAGGCCAATCTTGCCATATATCAAGGGCTAATGGAAACCCCGGTTCTAGTAGAATCTCCATACGCCCTTCAACGATACGTACCAAAGCCTATCAATGATATCCAGGTACCCGACCAGCAACCTTTCGGTCTTTTAGACGTCTCTATTATACCCCCTATTTTGAGTCTACTAGGACCTACGACAAAGATAATGTCTCAGCCTTCAATATCTCTAGTCACCCAGCCTTGACGGCCATTACTGCTCAAGCGACCTTCTTGAGCAATCATTATCCACCAACTCACGACCTTTGAGTTGTCTCCACATTCGTTGCTTTGCACCGATCAACAAACACACCACAACACTTCAAATATTCCTACTTGAACTCTCTCTTCGAAGTCACAATCATCATTTAAAAGCATGCCGACCCATCTCCTGAAGCAACCGACCGATCCATCACCGCAAGGTACCGACCGACTCATATAAGAATTGAGGCCGACCCCAACCTATCGTCTTGAGCTCGACCTGACCCATCATCTTGAGACCGACCCAACCCCTCCTCTTGAGACCGACCAGACCCCTCATCTTGAGACCAACCCATTAATTTGAGCCGACCTGACCCACCAGGTCGTGTTCCCCAAGACATGAACTCGACCGATCCATAACTTCCCGACCAATCCATACTACTCCAGATCTGATCCATCACCATTTCAATCCGAAATTCAACCAAAACTTTGCCACTCGACGAATTCGACGACACCAACTCATCCAATTCATCCAATGCGACCATCAACACAATATGAAACTGCTAACAACTCGAAATTTGCTATTTTCATCAATAATTCAATAAAATCATGACAAATGAATATATGGTCTAAAATTATGGATTTAACTTACATAAACATATGAAATAACATAGAAATTACTGGTTTTAAGTTGCTAGATTAGATCCTATGATGGTTCATATGAAAATAAACTTACCATGATGTAGATTTAGGAGAAAACACTTGATATGATGAAACTATATCAAACAACTCATATACTTGATTGAATCCTTGTGAGAGATGCATATCACTCACCAAATCTCTAAAACTACCCAAAAACACTTAGATCTTGATCCGAACAACGAAGAATTTGCTCTAAACTCATCGATTCGATGAACTCTCTCTTGGAATGGCACAAATCTAGCTTCAAACGATGTAAATCTTTGATTCTCTAAGCTTTAATGGTGGAAAGGTGAAGATGATGGAGGAATGGAGGATCACAAGCTCTTCCAAAATGAGAAAATGGTGAAAGTAAAATATTCTCCATGCCTCTTACCCCCTATTTATAGCCTTCCACTAGCCTACTAATGGACCTCTCCAAATCAGCACATTATGGCTTTAAAAACCTGAACAACCAACTGTGAAACCTTAAACAGCGATTCCTCTCAAATCGCTGAGCCAAATCTTTAATGTGACCACTCTACGGAATGGGATTCATCATTTCCTTTCCAATGAGACCGATCTGAGCACCTGAATTGATCTGAGTCAAAAGTTATTCTCTGTACAAGACTGACAGGGGCAAAATGGTCACAAACATAATTGGTAAAAATTATGGAAATGTTTCACATCCCCATAAAAAACATATTAAAAATATGAGAATGATCCAACCCTCAGGGAACAAAAGAAAAATATTTTATGATCCTCTGATTACGTAAAATGCGGCATGTTATAGGTTCCATGAGAAGAGGGAAGTCTCATAGCAGTACGACCTTTGCCTCCACCTATTCCATGAACTATAAGGGAAACGATTATAACTTCATTGGTACGCTTATTCTAAGCTTCAAGCTATTGTAGTTGGACTGTAGAAAAATCTAGGCGAACTTCATCCAACTGCTACTTAGATTCCCTAAAATGGGAATAATGGATTTTGAAACCTGACCAATGACCGGTGTTGAGTATAACAATATGATTTTTGTTTGTTGATAACAAACATATATACTATTATATAAATGTGTTTATAACTATACTATTCTACATTACATCTTATATTGAAATAAATAATTATATCGAGTAAAATGATATTGCATAGAATTTGATATTCAAACAGTTATTTTATTCAATTAAATATTTTATTTCAATACTTGAAATCGTATAACTTTCTGACTTTACTACTGTACAACTCACTGTTATATAATACACAGACACACTGATATACATACATTCCTCACCACAGACCGATCACTCAACTCATTTATCCAAACGCTGCCTCACTACAAATCACTCACGCTCTCACTCTATTTCGATTTTCTGATTTTCTGTGCAAGCTTTAATTTATGTCAAGTCATCCATTATGCATGTCAAAATAGAAAAACGTAGCAAACTGAAAAAAATGATCCCCATGGACAACTGCAAAGGTCAAATCAATTGATTCAACTCAATGCAGTATAAAAGACTACGATTAATTTTGACCACGACAAAAATTTATATAAAATTTCATATATGTCGTTTGAAGAGCTCACATATATAAATCTCACAAGCATGATACATGTATACACATACAGTATAGGTATATACATATATAATGAATATATGCAGGTGCATGTAGTAAAGATTTCAGGTCAGACATGCACAAAGGGTTCAAGTCATAGCAAAACAACACAAACAAACATTATAGGCTAACAACAATGGTGCATGGACAATGTACAAGATCAACAGACCCAAACAAACCAGTATAAGGGCAAGGTGTGACATTGAAGACAAAAAGAACCATGGCAGGTCAGTGTTACAAGAACAAGCGTGCAAAGTAACAAGGCCAGCAGAGAGAAAGCTCAAGACATTTAGAATACAAGAATGCACAAACAAATGTACACAGTGGTTACAACAAAGAGTGGTGTAACTGCACATATATGAATGGCAACAAAGCACAAGGCACATGGCAGGAAACAAATACATCGAATGCAAATTGCTACATAAAATTCAAGATATCGAGTCACATCCAAAAGTGACCAAAGCAACAATAATTTATAAAGAGTGAATCAGGTTTCAAGTGATAACAAATACTAATGGCCAACATTTTTTTAATGACATAACAGAAGCAAGACCAAGGTGTAGTATCACAAACAAGTGCAATAGGGTGTCAACTGGTGAGGCAAGCCATTTACAAGTGATTTCAAGTGCAAAGAGTACAACAGAAATGAACCAGTGGATATATTGAAATTATACTAAAACAGACAAGTAAAACATGATAGTGCAGAAGAATAGCACTGACAAATGCAAAGAAAAATAAAGTACAACACCTATTCGAATTCATTTCTATGATAGATTGTATGTAGTATCTGTTCTGATCAGTGAATATAAAACATAGGCATAAAGTTTTTTTCTTCAAACAAACATATACAGGGAAACAGGGAAGCAGACAAGGATAAAAGGTAACTATCAAATTAAAAATTGTTGAAACGGTTAAGGATTTCAAACCTTAGATTCAAATTTTTTATTTTTGGCAAGTGTTTATTCTCAGCAAGATTTCAAACCGAGGATTCAAAAATATGTGACGACTGCCCATAACTCCTGCACTTAACAAGAATAATATACGCTGAAAGATGTGCTAAACAACTATGGATGATCATCAGGGTAAAATAGCAAAAGCGGAACCTGTCGTATAACTCACGGCGCAGAGATAAAAACATAATAGACCATATATAACAGGCATCAGTAGTGAAGCATAATTGAGCAAAAACTTAAGATTTCATATCAACATGCAATATCCATACATCATCCGGAATACATCAAGAGTCTGTACAAAATGCCTCACTACAAGTCACTCTGAGAATCATATTAAACATAACAATGGAAACAACAAGATATGTATAGTAGGAAACTGATACATAAGCCTCCAGCTCGTCATCCGTCTGCAGCATCGTCCTTACTAAGATCTGCTACCTGTTACCTGCTACTTAGTATGTCCATCCACAACAGGATGAATATTCCAAGGTAATAAGAGGAAACATAAAATCTTGAGTCAGACAACAGTCTTAATGAGCGATAAAACAACTATCTAACATCATTAATAAAGTATATGAGAAATAGGTAGACCAATCATCTAATCTACCAACATCAACAGAGAAGAAACCCGAATCTGTCTCCTCCACATCCGGCAGTGACAACCTTTACAAAATCAGAAAACAGACAATAGCAGACATAACAACTAATTATCTTGTGTAGACAATTATAATCGAGATCAACATCCCCCAAGCACAAGCCACGAGGGCCTAAACCAAAATCAGACAAGCATCCAAGAGATGTCTCGAACAATCTACATAAGATGATATTAGAAAAACAATCAACATCCATGACTTTGGCTATCACCGCCTATCCTGCCTTGAAACCATCGTTAATCGTATGACTGGCCTAAATTGTCATCCGTTAAGGGCTAATGGTAACCCCGGTTCTAGCAAAACACCATAAGCCTTTCCATGATACGTATCTAGGCCTTTCCACGACACCTAAGGTACTCGACCAGACAACTTCTTATCTTTTGGGCGGCCTCATTATACCCATGCTTTGAGCCTGCTAGAACCTCCGACTAACGATAATCTATCAACCTTTAATATCTCTAGCCATCCGACTTGATGACTATCCATAAGCTCAAGCGACTTCTCGAGCAACAATTATCCACTAACTCACAAATTTGAGTCGTCTTCACATTTGTTGCTTTTCGACAATCAATGAACACTTCACAACACTTCGAGCATTCCATCTTGAATTTACGTCGAAGCCATGATCATCGCCGACCAGAAACAAGCTTTGTTTGGTCGATACATAGTGTTTCACCCTTTGCCATATATAATAGTCCACAGCGTTTCATTCACCTTTGCACGACGTTTCCAAAACGCTGTGATCCATCCTTTAAGCTTGCACGATCAATCATGGATCACTCCCTAATTTGCCACGATGCACAGTGTTTTATTTCTCCTTCCACAGCATTTCTAAAACGCTATGCTCCTTGTCACCAATCCATCATGGGTCGGTTGCTCTATCCATAAAATATTGTTGATCCATGCTTTTTAACACTGCCTATCCATCTGGTTTTGTACTGGCCGATCCATCAACCAAAGCATTGTCGATCCATCAGCTCCGCCCCTTGACCGATCCATGAAACTGTGCACCAATCCATCAAGTGCACTCATGATGATCCATTCAAAAAGCTTGCCCAATCCAGTGTCTCACCGTGTGCCGGTCCATCACAAAAACACCTCTGATCCATACAATTTTCCTTGCCCAACCCAACTCTTTCATGCATGTTCCTCGTCACCGATTCATGCCCGATTTAAAATCCCCGATCCAAAGTTTGGATCACGGTCGATCCATGAAATTTTGGTGCCGATCCATCAACCTTCTTGCGCAACAAGCCACGATCTAAACTTGAAATCAACCCAACTCCAAACTCATGCAATCGAACCAAAGTTTACACAACCAAACATCCAATAATTCAAGAAATCATCAAGCAAACATTAACACAACGAATATCATCATACAATCATATAGAATTCACCCAAATCATGATTAGTCAATAAACGAATGAATGAATGAATCTAATTTGCATAAGCATATAAATTTACTGTTATAATCTTACTAGATTAGATTTTATGGTGATTTAAATTAAATATATAATTACCTTCGTTTGATCTAGGTGAAAATGACATGAAATGATGTAAATAAGATCAAATAACCCATATACTTGATTGAGTCCGTGTGAGAGATGTTTATCACTCACCAAATCCATGAAATAGCTTGAAAACAACTAATCTCTAATCTGGACAGCAAAGATTTGCGAAGAAAGGCCTCTGAATCAATCACTTTGATGTGATCTACCTTTCTTTGATTAGATCTTCAATCTTCTAATCTAGATCAATGAAATAAATGAAGTGGAGATGTATTTGATTGAGCAAGGAAGATCACGAGCTCAACCAAATAAGAGAAACAAAAAAAATAAACTATTCTCCATGCCTCTACCCCTATCTATAACCAACAGCCTCTTGCCTTAGTGGGCCTCACTAATTTTCCCACTAATGACTAATTGGTCTATCCATAAATTGTGTAGCACTAAAACAACGATTCCTCCCAAATCGCTGAACCAAATCTTTAATGTGACCACTCTGCGGAATCGAAAATATCATTTCCTTTCCGATGAAATCGATCTTAGCACCTGATTCAATCCTTGTCAAAAGTTATTCCCTAAAAGAAAACGACATGGGCAAATGGTTACAGACAAAATTGGTAAAAATCATGGACATGTCCCGCATCTCCGTGAACAACATATCAAAATATGAGAATGATCCGACCCTTAGGGAATTAAATAGAAATATTTTACGATCCTCCGATATGTAAAACACAGATTGTTACAGGATAATTCAAAACAAAATAAAATTCCATAAAATCATAATCAATTTTTTTTAACAAAGCAAACAATTCAAACTTTCCTAAAATCATTGAATACGCAATTTTTATTTATGGCTAGAGAATAGTTCAAAGTTTCCAGAGAATTGAAGAATTCAACGCGTCAGTTAAATGACCAGGTGTTCATGAAATCAGATTATATTCGGTACTTGAAAACCCTATAAATAACCCTACTTCATCACTGACATAAATCGTGGCATTATAATAAAATTGGGCTTTAATATAAACAATAAATAGTGTGTCCGCCAATCATCTTCAAACGCTCTGAAAGGTAGGGCATCTAACGTTATTTGGAAAATAAACCCCATGTGCACAACGTTGTACAAAGAAAAACTGGGAACTTAAATTGTTTTGTACAAGAACTAATAATTAAGGCTTATTGCCCTTTCCTACAGAAAACCACCACTCTATTTTTCACTTCATCATTTCTAGAAAATAATCAAAATCCACTTAAGTGCAAAATCACCAAATCGTCGAATCACCCCTCTCATCATCAATCAATCACGCATCTCTCTTTTATTCAAATGGGTATAAGAGGTACAACAAAATTTAATATATATTTTTTCACTAATTTGTTAGTTACTAATACAAATTAACGTATCATTTAATTGAGATGCAAATTTTATCAGAATTTCTCGCCAATCAGAATTATTGCATTTCAACTAGTTTGGATTTCAAGAAATCAACTGCTTGTAGTTTCAGCGTTACTTGCTAACTTCTTAGCAATGCAACCTTGATTTTAATCCCGTAATTTTATATGGTTGTTGAAGATAATTCTCGAGCTGATATAAAAAAGTAACAAATGTATAATTGGCATCTTGAAGTTTAAAGTTCCATTGTTCTTCGTCAATCTATCGTTCAGGCAAGGAATCTAAAATAATTTATGTGTTTTGCAAAATGTATTTTAATGATCAGTATGCTGTGAATACATATATTTTCCGATAGCATATAATGTATTTATAGAATTGTTTAGTAAGTTGTTGGTGAATTAGTATAAAGCAGTAAATATGTATTATAGTTAGATAGGATAGTATAAAAGTAGATATAATAATCAATTAAGGTTAAGCAATGCATTAACAAGGACTTAATATTGAACTGATAATGGCCTTAGAATTTAAAAAAGAAGAAAAGAAATAAAAGGTGCATGTTTGTTTAAATGAGATTTGAGATGGGGTCGAATTTTAGTTTTTTAAGTAAATATACATGTTATTTTGAGGAAACAAATCCAAAAAATATATCAAATATTTATACTATTTATTTTTGCCTACGTGGGATGCATTGTATGAGTTCATTCACTGTAAATCTAACAGCATGGAACTGCTCTAGTTCTACTATATCTTTCATGATGAAATTCATTCTTGTTTTATTTGGCCTTCTTTTATTATTGGGATTCCACGGTGCCTATTGTCATCTAATAACTGATTCGATTAGCGTTCTTATATGCTTTAATTTCATATATTGTTTTGTATAAATCTGACTCATGCCTTTTAAATATCGTTAGTCGTTTACTATGTGTAACAACCCGGATTTTCAGAACCAACTTAAAATTTTTATTTTAGCTATTTTAATGGATTTTGAATATTTAAAATGATTTATTTTAATCGAAGTTAGAATGAATAAATTTATTTTAATTATAGAACGAGCCTGAAATGGCACGACAGTTTGAAAATTCGATTTTGAACTTTAACTGAATGTACATGATTCAAAATAAACCAGATTTCAGTAAAACTAGAAACATTTGAATTTGTTTAATTATATCTTTCTAACGAATGTGAAAAAATCCAGATTTCATAACAGAAATAAAAAGTTATGCCCATTTTAAAATTTAAAATAGTCGCTATGGAATTTATATATATTATATATAATATATATCCCTTAAAAATAGCCATTTTGCAAACGACCTCCGTTTTCGATGAAACCACTTTTGTTGGATGCGGAATGTCAAATTATGGCTAGATTCTAATTTTCATAATTTTTGGAATTGATATGTGAGCGTGGTGAATTTAACTGAGTTTGGCACTTCTAGTTTGAATTTAGTCAACTGGAAATTGACCATTTCTCAAACGGTTTTCAAATTCGACGAAATTAGTTTTGTTAGGACCGTACCCTCAAAACATAGCTAGATTTATTTTTTTAGTAATTTTGGGAGTCAATATGTGGCCTCGGTAAATTAAAGCGTGTATTCAAATTCAATATATATTGATTTATATTTTAATTTAAATGAAAACTGATCAAAACGATAGAATTGGCTTACGAAACATATCCCATTATGTCCGGAATGGGGGTATTTAGTTAGGAGCAATAGTTATTGGGTTTGGTTTAGAGTTCGGTGTGTTAAACAAGTATTATATGAATTAAATAATATATATATATATGTGTGTGTGTGTGTGTAAGCCCAAAATGGGAAACTCTAGCCCATTTCAGATAATCCCATTGCCCTCTCTACAAAGGCCGAAAAAATCCTAAACTCGTTCGTTGATTTCTCCCAATACACCTCGAATTAAAACATGAAATCAAAGCAGACTTCGTAGAGAATTTCATAAGCTATAAACTGATACGAATGAGATCGTCTTTCGATTCACGGATTGGGAGCAATCACTGCTCAAAGTCCATGCGTTTGGTGGATATTTCGAGGCTTTGCTGGATTTTGAGTTCGCCGTGGTCGGGGGTAGGAGGTGATGATGTCAAGGCCGTCGACGTGGGGTTGGTTGATGTGGGTCTGGTGGCTTCTAGGGTATACGGTGGTCGACTTTCTAGAATGAGCGATGGGTTTTAGTTTCGTCCAGATAGAAAACGAAAGGAAGGAAGGTAAACAAGGAAGTTAAGGAATTTTAATTTAAATTAATTATTTAATTATTTAAATGATGTCATTAATATTTAAAATACCACATCTTGTTCAAATGAAATCAGAATTGGACAAAACGAGTTTCGTTGCGATCGTGGGAGCGAACTCTACAATATGAACAGACTGGAACAGATTTGGAGCTAGCTATGGATTTAGGCGAAGTGGAAACCAATATGAGAACACCTTCTCACTCAAATTATTTTGTAGTTAAATATATCCTAGATTGCAAACGGTGTTTAGTAGCACCTGACACTATTTTGTATGAACCATGGATGTTTGTTTGGATTGAACTGTATTGTGTTGTGATTGTGATGTGAAATGGAGTAAATAAGATATATATATATATATATATAGTTATTCCAATATGATATTTATTAGTTTTAGAATTCGATGTTGAATATAAGCCGATACTATTTTGTTGTATATGACGTAGTTGCATACACAACTATATGATTTTTGTTTGATGATAACAACCAAATAAATAAATATTATTTTAAATGTGTTTGTTACTGTACTATTCTATATACACATCACAGACATGAATATAATTTTTGTATTAAATAGAGTATGAATGTGCGAACATTCATAAATTCATACAGTATCTTATTTAATATAAATATTATATTTCAAACATTCAAACAGTATAACTATCTATAACTCCACTATTTAAACACATCAAAGAAATATGTTCTTGTAAATAAACTGAATTCGATAGACAAATTTGTTTGAACACGATAAAATAATATTTTATTTCAACCAAATCTGTTTATTACATACAGTCTGTACAATTCTCTCATAGCTCCTCATTACAGTTCATTCATCACTTATACAATCACCGTTATACATTGACACTATCACTCAGTAAACATTTCAAATACAGACACACACTAACACTGTTCTTGTCTTCATCTTCAATTTTCTGTCTTCACGGCTTTCAGTCAGTTCACCTTCATACCTGTCACATACAGAAGAACACACACAGTAGACTGCAACAAAAATAAAATTAAATAGAAGCAAATAAAAATTATTTTTAAATTTTATTTTGCCTCAGAATTACGGTGTGTTTCTAATCATTTTTCTAGACTTTGTTTGATATGCAGGGACAGAAAAACTCGTCTGATGGCTGCATGTACACACATGTACACACGTGTGCACTGCCTCGCCAATCAGTGTGCAACTGAGGAGTAGCCACATGGTCCTTCTCGACTCAGTGCAAATCAGTGTGCAAATGGTCGATCCAAAAGTGCAAATCAAGGCAGAAACTGTCTTTATCATTAAAAAAAATATTTAGAAAAAGCACAAGTGCAGTATCAATTCAATGGACAAGTACAACATGAATGGCCAATGCAACATGGCACAACAATGGTCCATTATGCAAGACATTAACAAATATACAGGTGGGTCAAGCATTGGAGCACGGGTTCATCTCAGCATGGTTCAAATCAAATGGACAAATGGTCGAGATCAGTAGTACAACATGGAAAGCATGTTTTCAGCATGGCAAACAAGCAAGAGTTCAGACTAGCAATGCATGGAATGGCAAATTCATTTCAGCATGACATGGTGAAGCAAAACAGGTTATATGAGAGTGTGAAGCATTAGTGATACATGATAGTAAAGGACACAGCAACAAAACAGGTTCAAGGTAACTAATGCAAGCATATACAAGGTGCATGGATGAAACAGCATAGTGGTGATACAAGTATGATACATCTCAGTTCAAAGTCAGATTGAAGTAGAAATATTCATAGAGCAAGCAGGCACAAGTAAGAGGAGCAACATCATACATGATGGTACATAAGTCAAGTCAACATAACTTAAAGATACAGAGCAACAGTTTGTGTGTACATGTATGTGATCAAGCATACAAGAAAGCAAGTTAATGTATGAGAGTTCAAGTACATAGCAAATGGAGTGCACATATTTCAGCATGAAGGCATGTTCTATAAAATCAGTATTCAAAAATGGAAAAATAATAGTGATAGGAAGGACAAATGTGTACAAATCTATTATTGGACATGGTGAACTAATGCTTCGGCGAAACTCAACATACATGTTCAAAACAACAAGTATCAATACAACAGATGCAACCAGAAATCATGGCAAGTCGAGCAGTGCAAGCATCCTAAGGGATGATCAAGATTGAAACTGCTCTTATCAGTTAAAACCAAATTCAATGACCAAATCAAATATGAAAATAACTCAAGACAAAAGTGCAGTAGCTCGAATACAAGTATTACCAGTGTTCGAGCAAGCAGAAGTATTAAAGGTTCAATGAATCCGTACAGGAAATGGCAACAAACTACTCGAGCATCAACAGACCAACAAGAAGTATAATATCAGTTCAAATTCAAAGCAGAAGAATGATAACTGGCAAGTTCTAGTACAAAAGAAATTATGCCAAATTGATCAAATATTATATTCATCCTTATCAGTTTAAAATTATCTGGCAAATTCAAGTATTGTTCAAAGGAAGATCAAGGCAGCAAACCAAAGTCGAGGAAAAAATATCAAGTACAATATTAGTTCAAATCAGAAGCATCTGTTCAATGGGAGTTGAATTAAACAAGTCACAAGCACAAGTCTGCTCGGAGGCATAATCAAAGTGTAGTATCAGATTTTATTCGAGACAAAAAAATAAAACAGCATGTCAAGCATAAGACCACATGGGAACACATGCATATGCAGAAGCACATTGACAAGGATATGGAAACAAATACAAAATCAAATATAGTATCCTTTCATTTTTTTTTAAAAAATATTCAGGAAGCATCAAAAAGTCAGAGTTTAAATTCTTGGAGTATATACGAAATATATAAGGAAGATTTAAATGCCAAAATTCTCGCAAAGTTTCAGAAATCAAGGGATTGATTTAAAGCAGGAAATTCAAGTTTAAAGTATACAGGTTAAACGCAAGTTACTCCACAATATTCAAATCGAAGAAATTTCCAAAAGATCAAGAACAATTAAAAGCCGTTTGCAAAAGCCCAAAAATTACTCAAAGATCAAACCAAGTCTAACACGAAATCAGAGCATATATTTAGGATTTTAATCCTATAAATAACCACCGATTCATCACAGGCAATCTATCCAAGTTCAAGCCCAATTAAAGCATAAAATCGAATAGTAAAACCATACCGGAAATCGAGAAAATTTGGATCCAAATCAGAGTCCATAAATTCAATCGAAGAAGATACAAGCCGCCAGAGATTGAAGCTAAGAAGAATCGAGCAGCAGAGAACTGATTTTCATCAACCAGGCATCTCGATTCAGTGTTTTCAGAAAAACCCTAGTTTTTTTTAAAAGCCGCCATTTCTATTTCCAGAGAGAGACAAAGGAAGTTTGGGCTAAATAAAATAAAGTGGTGGAGCAATTAAACAAGGGGCCGACCAAGATTTAAAACTAAAGGGGATAACCCTTATGTTAATTCCTATGGTTTTCAAACTTTTTTAAAAGGGGTTTTTCTTGTTTTGATTTTTATTTGTTTTTAATTTCAAATTGTAATCGAGTGAGAGTTTTCTAGTTTGTCTCAAAACTAGAGAAACGAATTACGGGAATTGTAATTCGGGGAAATCTGGTTTCGGGGATAGAAACCAGTGCAGGGTTTTGAGCGTAGGGTTAAGAACAGTTGGGAGCGAGTGTCGCGAGTTTACAGGTGATTGTAAGCGTAGAGATTGTTTTAACTCCTAGTAGAAACCTTGGGGAATGCAGCAGTAGGCAGGGTTTTGCCGAAGCTGGGTATATCTGTGTGTTATTTATTTTTTCCGCATTTATTCTGATTATTATCTGTGCTGTGATTATTTAATTATTTAGTAAAAATCTGTGATAAACCCTATTCACCCCCCCTCTAGGGTTAATTTAGATCCTACAAGTGGTATCAGAGCAGGTATTTTTTATTTTATTTTAACTCTAGAGTCATGAATCTGTCCAATAACGTGTTTTCCGAGGGTCAGTCCATAGCTAGGCCACCAATGTTTAATGGAACTGATTATGCATATTGAAAATCTAGGATGAAAATTTATTTGAGTTCAGTCGACTATGACGCGTGGGATATTGTTGAAACGGGTTATAGATCTTCCACTGTTATAGTTAGTGGTGTTGAAATTCCTAAATCAAAAGACAGGTGGGATGCTAATGATAAAAAATTATTTTCAACTAATGCCAAAGCGATGAATGCTTTAATCTGTGCTCTTGATAAAACTGAATTTAATCGAATTTCTCATTGTGAGACTGCGCAGGAAATATGGCATACGTTGGAGGTCACACACGAAGGCACATCTCAAGTGAAGGAATCTCGTCTCGCTCTTCTCAGCAACGAATATGAAAATTTCTCTATGCAACGAGATGAAGATATAAAAGAGATGTACGGACGCTTCTCGTCACTAGTCTACAATGCAAAAGCTCTTGGCAAAACCTATACCGAAGTGGAATTGATCAGAAAAATATTGAGAGTGCTACCGATGAATTTTGAAGCTAAGGTGTGAAAACCCGTAACTTCCCCGTGAAGGAAAGAGCGGATAGTTCGAGAACAAGCCACAACAGAATGCAGACGGAAGAACATTTCATTGTATATTACAACAATGCATCAGATTACAGGAATATACAGAGTATAAATGAATAAATATTACACAGAAATATCAGAGATTACAATACATTACATAGTAGCGGAAAATAGTACAATACACAACTAGAAGAGATATACGGATACAAAGCTTTCCGGATATCATTCCAACTGTAAACCAGGATCCTGTGAATATAAATCTGCAAAAACCAAAACTACTAGCTGCCCGTGTCAAAATAAGGGCACCCAGAGTTTATGTTAAAACAATAAACTCCAAGTCAGTCATGTGACTGGTGTGAGAACTAAAACAGTTAATCTTTATTTTTATTGTTCGGTAAATCAAGGGACCACGCCGTATAACACGGAACGGGTTTCCTCCCTAGAACACCAGTGCATAAAACAAACAGCTCAATGCTAAATAAAGAAAAATGAAGCTGTTATAAGGCCCAGGTCCTATCACACAATGCAACGCAAGCCGGGGGATAGGGTTTTCCCTTATAACAGCCAAAGAATGCTTGATACGTTTTAAAACAAATCATTTGATACTATAAGAAGTGTATAGTGTTTAAAACAATTTCAAATCATAAGTATCAATCGTAGACAGCATGGGTACCATATATCATGTCGCCATACTAGGCTCTACAAAAAAAATCGCAAATTTCACGTATTTGGAAGTTGGATTTCCATCTATGAACCGAGGCAAAAGATAGTCCTCAACCGATTCGAGACTCTCTAGCCCGAGCCTCAGGATCAGAACGCATCAACCCTTTAGATCGTCAGGGCCGGTCCACCGATGTGGATTATTATGCCCGAACACTACGTTTCCCCGCCCTTTGGGGCGTAAATGAGCCAACGAATGACTCCATCGGACCCGGATCGTCCGATCAAACCGAGGCGCCTCGCAACAGCAACAACCACACAGGTGAAAAGTATATAAATGTCAGGGCTGGTAGGTCATCGAAACCACCCTAGCTAGAAAGAAACGCATGCCCTCCCTGAGGTCCGTCTCCCGTTTTTGGTTCACAACTGGGGTGTGAGGCTCGCGAATTCACGTTACACAAAGCTGTGCCACACACGCTGTGCTTTGATCATCACCACAAGACTTTGCTTTTCAGCAGAAGCCTTGATCATTTGCATCTTAGCATGCCACACAGGCAAACCACTCTATGCAACCGATATCAGTCACACAGAATGAAATCCAATGTCAGACACACAGTCCATTTACAAGTTCGTTCTGGGTCTGAACGAAACCGGAGGCACTTTCCTCGCATATCCATCGATCTCCAAGCACATCTGGACGACCACCGATTGATTCCCTCATTTTGGGTGTAAAGCCCAATCAAGATCATCAGTAATCACCCAAACGATGTGAAGACTTCCGGTCTTCAACCACCGTCTTCTTCTTCGACTTATCGTCGTATTAGTTATTCAGAATGGGATAAACCCGGTCTTTCCGAATAACTCGCGTATATTTTAAATAAGTATTAAACAAACACAACATACGCCTCATTCCAATTCATCAGTCACTAACCGTAAATTAATAAAGAGAATAATTTTCCAAATATTAACCCCGAAGGCCGAAACCAACATCAGATCAATATCCAGAAAACCATTCTGCTTGGCTAACCGACAGTTAGTTTCTAAATTTCACATTCATAGGGAATGGATCCCATTAATTTTATCCAAGATAAATTCCTTGAATTTATTCTTTAATCTTCTTTTGAATTTCGATTCAACTAGTCGGGATTAACGAACCTTACCGAAGTAATCATCTGTTTTAATTTCCCAATCCCAACCTATACATCCCATGAAGTAAACTGGTAATACTTCATATCTAACACCACGGTGTTATCGGTAAATTCAATTACCATTTCACGTTCAAATCTAATTAAAGATTTAACTATCGCCTGGAGCAAAACGGGTGATACTCCATTCTCGATCATTTCAATCTAATTAAAGATTCATTAAAACTCCACTTAGTTTTAATATGTGACTGGGTTAAAGAATCAGTGTCATTTAAAACACGGTTCACGATAAACCCAAAACCGCATTCTATTAATTATCGGATTAAAGAACGAGTGTTATTTAAAAACACTGTCCGCGATAAACCCAAAAATCAATATCAATTCAATTCCAGTTAAATATTATTTAATTGGTACACTTCATTAAATCTAAATAAAAAGATTTAATCTTTTCTCAACTGGGCTTAAGAACTGTGTTAGTGAAGACACCATTCACGACAAACCCAAATCACATTTGATATTAAACACAAGGCTCTGAATAGAAAATATACCGGCTTATATTCAATATCAAATTCTACGACTAACAAATATCGTATTGGAAATAACGATGTATATATATATATATATTTATATATATATATATATCTTTCAAATTCCCATAACAATATCTGTATCATCACAAAATCCAACATCGAAATAATCCAAAGACAATTTCGGTTCTAATCCATTCCAATATAATTATTGGAAATTCTGGTTATTTTCAAAACCATTTCTAATCTAGTTTATTTATTTTAAAAATAAATAGAATTGTAATTCTAGTTCAAAACTAGTTCATTTCGATAAAAATCTATTTTTATCTTTTCAAATATGGAGTTTTTCATCCTAATTCTTTCTAAATCATTTCTTATGATTTTACACAAATTATTACTATTTTTAATAATTTTATCAAGGCCTGTACAATCGATTTCCATCAACGGCCATCGAACTGCACTTACAGCGACCTTTTTCAAATTTGATTTGGACATAATTCCAAATCCAACCATTAGATTTCAAATTTTTAATATTCATTAGAAAGCTCTTTTCGATCCGAACCCAACGGTTCCGGTTTCAGGAGAATCCGACGGTCGGATCTCCTGTAATATCCGTTCGAAGCCAATGGTCGAAATTCGCGAACTGCCACGGCGCGGCGCGTTCTATTCAGACCATTATATTATATATATTATATATATATAATATATACTTCGTCGATTTCCTTTTAAAACATAGTTTATAAATAGTTTTAAATTCGTTTTCAAAACGGTTTCAACTTCATATTCAATTTCAAATCAAAATTGAATATTCCAATATAAATTTGTTTTAAATTCATTTCAAATCGATTTCAATTCAAATTGATTTCTAATTCAATTTCAGTTCGTTTTCAATTCAATTCAATTCCAATTCGAATTCATTTATATTCAATTTCAATTCGAATTGATTTCTAATTCAATTTCAGTTCGTTTTCAATTCAATTCAATTCAATTCCAATTCATTTATATTCAATTTCAATTCGAATTCATTTCTATTCAGTTTCAATTTGAATTCACTTCTATTCAATTTCAATTTGAATTCACTTCTATTCAATTTCAATTTGAATTCACTTCTATTCAATTCCATTTTGAATTCATTTCTATTCAATTTTAATTTGAATTCCTTTCTATTCAATTTCAATTTGATTTCCTTTCTATTCCATTTCAATTTGAATTCCTTTCTTTCCAAAATTTCTGATTTTGAAATCACTTTCGATATTTGTTATAAAATGAATCAAATCGATATAAATATCGTTCACGTCAAAATGGCGTAAATCTAATCAATACGGCTTCATATATTCCTATTTTCAAATATTCTATTTCAAATATTTCCTTACAAATATTTCTATTTCAAATATTCTATTTCAAATATTTCTATTCAAATATTTCTATTTCAAATATTTCTATTTCAAATATTCTATTTCAAATATTTCTTTTTCGAAACTGGAATGAGGCCCAATCAATTTCCATATAATGTTAATTATATGGATTTTCTACAACATACGTATACAATAACAACGATGAATAATCAACCATCATCCAAAGTGTATTCTACACTGTATAAGCATCAAATATAAATATTCAACGCTTATAACAGTCTGTCAATCAATCGATCGACATACAACTAACTATTAGGATTAGTGTATGTCATATATCATCCCAATACCCGTGTGGGGTTTCAAACAATCAAACACAGATTTTATTTGTGCAATTGGGCGATGTGTAAAATTTATCGTCCCAATCAATATCAGTCAAATGTGTGTATATAAACAAATCGTACGATTTGTTTATTTTTTTATTTCATTTTATATACACGTTAAAAATTCTATTTTTAACTATAAAATATTTTCAACTATATAAATATTTTATTTCATTTCACATCCCATCACACAATCAACTACACAGCAAAATCAAGCAAACAAGCATACAAGCCATCCATGGTCTGTGGACGACGGGTGTCGGGTGCTACTAATCACCGTCTGCATCCTAGTATATATTTATAACTAGAAAAATTAAATTGAAAGGTGAGAAGTTTTCACCAATAATTCCACTCCTCCATAGAAATTTCTGAAATTCTGAACAGTCTGTATTTTCCCGTACCTCCAACGTAGTCTTCTCCACGTTGTTCATATTAAAATCACATTTATAATATGATGTTCTATACATTAAAAATCATATTTTTATAATCTCGACTATATAAAAATTATATTTTTATTCAACTAAAAATTAGATCTTTCTATTCTATAAAAATATATACTTTCAATTCCATAAAAATCATGCTTTCAATTCTATAAAAATCATGCTTTTGTTTCTATAAAAATCTAAGTTTTTGTTCCTATAAAAATCCATGTTTTTGTTTCTATAAAAATCTATGTTTTTGTTTCTATATTTTTCTTTAAAACAAGGTCTTTATATATTTTTATATATATTTTTATCATATCTTTACACTATGCATTTATATTTTTTTTAACTGATTTCATTTCAATGTTATTATATTTAAAAACATATTTAAAAACAATATTTATTTATAAAACTGAAAATCAATGAAACTGAAAACAATGTTATTATGCTTACTGTCTATTTCTTCCTCCTGCAATTTCTTCAGAACTCGCTCACAAAAACCAGTCGCCGCCTAGGGTTGAATTTTTCTGCGCCAACCAAGACACCGGAGCTCGATCAGACTGCTCCACCTGGTGCGCTGCTGCAAGGGCTTTCTGCCACTGACGGCGCGATGAGTTCGATCGCCATCTGTGGCGTAGGAATGGCAGTGGAGCCATACGCGCGAGGTCGACGGCAGGGGGAAAACAAAGGGGCTCGCGGTTGTCTAATTGGTCGAGGGGTTCCTCGAGTGGGGGAGAGAGGGAGCGGAGAGAGAGAGGGAGGCTGGGTCGCTCCGACGAGGCGGCGCTGGAGGGGAGGAATCGCGAACGGTGATATTGAGGAGGCGGCGGGAAATTTTAGGGCTACAGGGTTTTTATTTTTTAAAAGTGGGGCTTTCGATCTGAATAAAATAGAAAGAGGGGTGTTTTGTAAAGGAAGTTATATTTTATTATTATATATATTTTTCTCTCCATAATGTTGTCTTTCCGTTTAAACTCGAAATCAAACCCACCGACTATCGCCCTTAGCTAATTACCCCCATTTCGAACACAATGGGATATGTCATGTAGGCCAGTTTGGTTGTTTCGTTCAGTTTTCGTTAAATTCAAAATATAAATCTGTATATTCTATTTTAAACGTACTTTTCAAATTACCGGGGCCACATACTAACTCGAAAAATTCCAGAAAAATTATTTCTAGCTTCGTATTGACGATACGGTCCTAACAAAACTAATTTCGTCAAATTCTGAGACCGTTTGAAAAATGGTCCTTTTCTGGTCGACCCGAATTAACTGAAACCATTCAAAACACGTTTAGCTTCGCCACGCTCACATACTGATTCGAGAAATTATGAAAATTGGAATCTAGCAATAACTTTACATCCCGGATCCAACAAAAGTAGTTTCGTCGAAATCCGAGGTCGTTTGCAAAATTTCCATTTTTAAGGGCCTGAATTCCATAACGACTATTCATAATTTTCAACTGGACGTATCTATTGATTCCCGCTATGAAATTTCAATTTTTCAGATTCGTTGGAAAGATATTCACAATTAGATTCCATTATTTTTGGTTTCACTAAAATCCGGTTTGTTTTGCACCCGGTACATTCATTTGAAGTTTGAAATCGAATTATCGAACTAATGCGCCATTTTCAATTCTATTATATAATTATATATAATTATTTATATTTTAACGACGATTCGAATAACTATATACGATTGAATTTTATTCAAAAGAAATTTTCTCATCGATATTATTTAAAATAATTCATTTTAAATAATCAAAATTCGCTAAAATTGCCAAAATAAAAATTTTAAACTAGCCCAGATTTTCGGGTTGTTACATAAGGTGACGGCGATACAAGAATCAAAAGATCTGAATAAAGTAAGCATGGAAGAGTTGATTGGAAATCTGATTACTTACGAGATGGAGTTAAAAGCAAGAGAAGAACGAAAGGATTCTGAATCAAAGTAAAAGACGATCGCTCTAATTAATTCTGTTGAAAGTAATGATGATGATCCCGCTGAAGAGCTAGCCATGGTTTTGAAAAAGTGGGCCAAAGGAAAATACAAACCACGAAAGAAGAATTCAAAAACCGACAAGTCCGAGAGTTCAGATAGTTCGGACGATGAAGTGTTTTGCTACAACTGCAAGAAACCCGGACATATCAAACCAAATTGCCCACAGCTTAAAAATGAAAAGAAGAAGAAGTTCAGAAGGAAGAAGAAGGCTTTTGCTGCTACATGGGATGACGAGGAAGGAGAAGAAATTTCTGAAAGTGATGAAGAAGAAGCTAATTTGTGTCTTATGGCTCTATCTGATTCAGAAGGTAGTGAAGAGGATTCTGGTGAGGTATCAAATTTTACCTATAAAGAATTAATTCTAATGTGTCACGACCTCACGAAAACTGTTGATTCTCTTGAACTAAAAGTTAAGAAATTGAAATCTGATAGGTCAAAACTAGTTCAAGAAAATAACAGTTTAGAAAGAAAACTTGAAAACGGTAAGAATTCACCGTTTTTCAGAACGTGAAAAATGTCAATTTTTGAGTAACGATTTTTTGAAATTAAAAACTGATCTTGAGTTACTCAAAAGTGAAAACATGAATTTGAAAAATGAAAATCATGATTTTGAAAAGGAGATTGAAAAGTTTAGAGAATCTGAAAAACTTGATTTTGAAAAGCAAAAACAATTTGAAATTGAAATTTCCAAGTCCAATGCAAGAATCAAAGCACTTGAAAACGAAAATTTGTTTTTAAAACAAAATGATGCTGAAAAGAGGAAAATCACTATTAATCGTTGTTCAAATTTAATGAAAGAAAATAGCGATCTTAAATTTAAAATTCAACGACTTGAGTCAGCTTTGACTAAATTTTCTGAAGGAGAGAAATCGTTGAATATGTTGTTAAAAAATCAATTTTTTGTTCAGAATAAAAAGGGACTTGGATTTGAATCTGATCAAGTTGAAAAACAAAATTTTAATGATTTTAAAAATCCTTCAATTGTCTTTGGAAATGATCAAATTGAATTTTTGAAATTTAATAATTTCAAAGGGTTTTTAAATCATAAACAAATTGATAACTCGTTTAAAAACAATTCATTTAAATCTGTTTGGATTCCAAAAAATAACAAAATAAATTTAAACAAATCTAAACAAATTTGGGTTCCAAATGGTGCGCTAGTGAATAGTAATGGATTGTTATATAAACGAGTTTGGGTACCAAAATGTGTAAACGAAGATAAGAGCGGTAAAACAACTTTTGTTAGACCACTCGATCATATAAACATTTAGGTACCGAGGATAGGCTAAGGAATAACTGTGCTTAAGATAGATAAAATTCAAATTGATTCATATTATCAAATTATTTGGAGTTCCTTAGTCATAGATTCAGAGTTGGAGATTCATTGGATCACATTGATTATGGTAAGTCAGGTATGATCTCTAAACTCATACTTTTATTCCTTTTAGTTTATTTTCCTTTTTTAGTTTTTATTTCTTTTATTTTCTTTATTTTTTACTTGGTTGATTTTTGAAATCATTCGTTATTAACTGTTGAATTTCTTAGATTATAAAAATTTTGATTTTTTTTTCTCTCAAGTGATTTCAAATAATTATCTTCAGATTTGATAATTGAATGTTTCTTGTGCTTGTTTAAAAATTCTCTAAAAGTTTCACCTATGATTATTGCTTCGAAAATGATCTTGTGCTGCTCTGATAAGGAAATTGATTTGATTCAGTGATTGAACGATGAGTTAAAAAATCAGTGATAAAATATCTTTAATTCCATAGACAATTTGAATTAAATATATAAGTGTCTTTAAAAATTGTCTAGGAACAATCAGCATTAAAAGCATTGATATTTTCAAAAACTCCTCTTGAAATTGATATTTTCAATTTTAAAATTATTTTTGATTATTTATTCAAAAATTGAAATTATTGATTAATTTGAACCGTTTTGTGACTCATCAAAATTATTAATAGATTTATGAATTTGTGATGGGTTGTGACTATGGTTTAATTCATAAATAGAGGAAATATTATTTTAAATCTCATGATGATTGGACAGATTTTATAATATCTTTGAATTAGAGCTTATTTCACGACCATCTTCTATATCTACCATATTTCTGTCATTTATCATGGTTTTATTTAATTTGGGAAGTTCTAATTATTCTTGGAATTAAAAAATAAAATAAATAAATAATTTATCCTTGGTATTCACTCCCATTTAAAAATCCTCGCGGCTATGCGTGGGTGAATTACCTTAATTTCTATGTGCTTCCATTCTCACTTAAAAGACCTTTGGGCTGTGCATGGATGGAACCCATTAGAGAGGATAAAGTTAAGTTACTACTAACCCCATTTAAAAGACCTTTGGGCTATGCGTGGTTAGAAAGTGCTTAACACATATTTTTTTGAGCATATTTAAAATCTTTAAAATTCATATTCAAATATTCAATTTTTTTATTGAACTCTCCTCATTCTATAAAATCCATCGTAAATCCATTCATTCTGAAAGTGAAATTTGCTTCTGATTTAAAGAATATTATGATTTTTGTTTGATTAAATGGAATTTGCGATATATATTCTCTCTCTTTATTTGAATTTATATTTATAGTCTATATTCATCCCTATTTCGATCTCTATTATCCTTTTGATGATAACAAATGGGGGAGAATGGTCAAGATTTTGATTGATGAGTATTTAATTCAAAATTATTTTAAAGTTGGAAACTAAATATCTAGAGGGAGAATGGTCAATTGGATTTCATCATTCATATTTTCCACATATATAGAGGGAGTTCAGTTGTGGGGGAGCATACAAATAGGGGGAGAAATATATTTCACGTTCAAACACATTTAAAATCTTTTATTTGTTTATCATCATCAAAAGGGGGAGATTGTTGTATATGACGTAGTTGCATACACAACTATATGATTTTTGTTTGATGATAACAACCAAATAAATAAATATTACTTTAAATGTGTTTGTTACTGTACTGTTCTATATATATATATCACATACATGAATATAATATTTATATTAAATAGAGTATGAATGTACGAACATTCATAAATTCATACAGTATTTTATTTAATATGAATATTATATTTCAAACATTCAAACAGTATAACTATCTATAACTCCACTATTTAAACACATCACAGAAATATGTTCTTGTAAATAAACTGAATTCGATAGACAAATTTGTTTGAACACGATAAAATAATATTTTATTTCAACCAAATCTGTTTATTACATACAGTCTGTACAATTCTCTCATAGCTCCTCATTACAGTTCATTCATCACTTATACAATCACTGTTATACATTGACACTATCACTCAGTAAACATTTCAAATACAGACACACACTAACACTGTTCTTGTCTTCATCTTCAATCTTCTGTCTTCACAGCTTTCAGTCAGTTCACCTTCATACCTGTCACATACAGAAGAACACACATAGTAGACTGCAACAAAAATAAAATTAAATAGAAGCAAATAAAAATTATTTTTAAATTTTATTTTGCCTCAGAATTACGGTGTGTTTCTCATCATTTTTCTAGACTTTGTTTGATATGCAGGGACAGAAAAACTCGTCTGATGGCTGCATGTACACACGTGTATACACGTGTGCACTGCCTCGCCAATCAGTGTGCAACTGAGGAGTAGCCACGTGGACCTTCTCGACTCAGTACAAATCAGTGTGCAAATGGTCGAGCCAAAAGTGCAAATCAAGAAAGAAACTGTCTTTATCATTAAAAAAAAAATATTTAGCAAAAGCACAAGTGCAGTATCAATTCAATGGACAAGTACAACATGAATGGCCGATGTAACATGGCACAACAATGGTCCATTATGCAAGACATTAACAAATATACAGGTGGGTCAAGCATTGAAGCATGGGTTCATCTCAGCATGGTTCAAATCAAATGGACAAATGGTCGAGATCGGTAGTACAGCATGGAAAACATGTTTTCAGCATGGCAAACAAGCAAGAGTTCAGACTAGCAATGCATGGAATGGCAAATTCATTTCAGCATGACATGGTGAAGCAAAACAGGTTATATGAGAGTGTGAAGCATTGGTGATACATGATAGTAAAGGACACAACAACAAAACAGGTTCAAGGTAACTAATGCAAGCATATACAAGGTGCATGGATGAAACAACATAGTGGTGATACAAGTATGATACATCTCAGTTCAAAGTCAGATTGAAGTAGCAATATTCATAGAGCAAGCAGACACAAGTAAGAGGAGCAACATCATACATGATGGTACTTAAGTCAAGTCAGCATAACTTAAAGATACAGAGCAGCAGTTTGTGTGTACATGAATGTGATCAAGCATACAAGAAAGCAAGTTAATGTATGAGAGTTCAAGTACATAGCAAATGGAGTGCACATATTTCAGCATGAAGGCATGTTCTATAAGATCAGTATTCAAAAATGGAAAAATAATAGCGATAGGAAGGACAAATGTGTACAAATCTATTATTGGACATGGTGAACTAATGCTTCAGCGAAACTCAACATACATGTTCAAAACAACAAGTATCAATACAACAGATGCAACCAGAAATCATGGCAAGTCGAGCAGTGCAAGCATCCTAAGGGATGATCAAGATTGAAACTGCTCTTATCAGTTAAAACCAAATTCAATGACCAAATCAAATATGAAAATAACTCAAGACAAAGGTGCAGTAGCTTGAATACAAGTATTACCAGTGTTCGAGCAAGCAGAAGTATTAAAGGTTCAATGAATCCGTACAGGAAATGGCAACAAACTACTCGAGCATCAACAGACCAACAAGAAGTACAATATCAGTTCAAATTCAAAGCAGAAGAATGATAACTGGCAAGTTCTAGTACAAAAGAAATTATGCCAAATTGATCAAATATTATATTCATCCTTATCAGTTTAAAATTATCTGGCAAATTCAAGTATTGTTCAAAGGAAGATCAAGGCAGCAAACCAAAATCGAGGCAAAAATATCAAGTACAATATTAGTTCAAATCAGAAGCATCTGTTCAATGGGAGTTGAATTAAACAAGTCACAAGCACAAGTCTGCTCGGAGGCATAATCAAAGTGTAGTATCAGATTTTATTCGAGACAGAAAAATAAAACAGCATGTCAAGCATAAGACCACTTGGGAACACATGCATATGCAGAAGCACATGTACAAGGATATGGCAACAAATACAAAATCAAATATAGTATCCTTTCATTTTTTTTTAAAATATCCAGGAAGCATCAAAAAGTCAGACTTTAAATTCTTGGAGTATATACGAAATATATAAGGAAGATTTAAATGCCAAAATTCTCGCAAAGTTCCAGAAATCAAGGGATTGATTTAAAGCAGGAAATTCAAGTTTAAAGTATACAGGTTAAACGCAAGTTACTCCACAATATTCAAATCGATGAAATTTCCAAAAGATCAAGAACAATTAAAAGCCGTTTGCAAAAGCCCAAAAATTACTCAAAGATCAAACCGAGTCTAACACGAAATCAGAGCATATATTTAGGATTTTACTCCTATAAATAACCACCGATTCATCACAGGCAATCTATCCAAGTTCAAGCACAATTAAAGCATAAAATCGAATAGTAAAACCATACCAGAAATCGAGAAAACTTGGATCCAAATCAGAGTCCATAAATTCAATCGAAGAAGATACAAGCCGCCAGAGATTGAAGCTAAGAAGAATCGAGCAGTAGAGAACTGATTTTCATCAACCAGGCATCTCGATTCAGTGTTTTCAGAAAAACCCTAGTTTTTTTTAAAAGCCGCCATTTCTATTTCCAGAGAGAGACAATGTAACGACCCGGATTTTTCAGCCGTTGAATTCTGAATATTTAAATTGGTTTAAATATTTTATTTGAATTATATATAGGAATATATAGGGAATTTATTTATAAAACGAATTTTAAACGTATAATTTATAATTATAATTAAATCGAGCTTGAAAACGCGCTGCAGTTCGTAATATAGAGTTTTGAACTTCAACTGGATATACAGAACTCGTTATAAATCGGATTTCTGTGAAACAAGATACGTTGGAGTCATATTTATGATGATTTTCATATGAGAGAGAAAAATCTAGATTTCGTGTTATAATTTGTTAGTTATGGTCAAATCAAATTTTCAAATAGTCGCTATGGAAATCGCCATTTAAATATAGGCCTTTAAAATAGCCGTTTTGCAAACGGACTCAGATTTCGACGAAATCAGTTTCATTGGGACCGTATCGTTAAATTATTGTACGGTGTTGAATTGCGTGGAAAACCGATGTCGTATGTAACCACGGTAGCCGTAAACGCTCGTTCAGTGCAATTAAATTAATTTAACTGAATAAAGGGATATTAGAGTGTAACTTGAACAGACGATCGAATCAGGCCACGAAACCAGTTCCAGTGAATTCGTAGCATCGGATATAGTCAGGGTAGGTATATAGTTTGTTATTTTTAGAGATCGGCAAATTTGGTGTTCAGAAGGGCATTTCGGTACGCGCCAAAAACAGACTACCGGGGCAACAGTCTCAGAATGCGACGAAACTAGTGCCGTTGGGTTCGTATCGAAAAGTTATTGTCGACGTTCGCAGTTTCGAGGTGATTTGATTTATCTGGTGATCGTGAAAAATTTAAACGTGTGTTCATTTCTGGTTTTATAAAGGAAATTTTTTCATACGATGTCAGAATGCGACGAAACTTGTCCCATTGGGTTCAGAATAACTTTTTACACCAAGATAAGGTTCTTTATCAGTAGACAGAAGTCGACGGTGGTTAGTTTTACTGGATACTTCACTACGAAGTTTCGTATAGTATAATATAAAATAAAATATATACTACTTCTCTTCCGCATTAAATATTGCACAGCTAGTTTGCCTAGTCTAATACACTGCGAATTGCCATTTTCACTGAAGCATATATACCTAAATATCTCGCACATGGCCAGTTTGAAATTCTCATCAGCACGTACAAAGCAAATTAAATAGCACATGCATTACACAGTAGAAATTAAATGAATGCACATGCTTGTGTCTACATGCGGACGTACTTTATGTTGGTGCTTCACGCCATTTTTTCAAAACCGTGCAGACAAAGTAAATAAAAATCACAAGCCTACCCTTTTATTTTCAGCTAACCTATTTGCCTATAAACCGTGCATGGCAAGGCAACTGCAGTTATAAATATCCAAGATTTCGATCTCCCATTCGGTTTTCAAAAACGAGAAAAATAAAAATAAAATATATATATAGCTGCTTGTTTCTTCCTTTTCCCCAAACTACATAATTAGCAAATCAATTCAAAGAATTCGTGCACGTCAGGACCAACCAAAGCCTGTTTCGATACCCACCCTCCGACCATATTTGGCGAAGACACTGAGGAAATTCCATTCGCCTAGGCAAGGGCGACCTCTGGCCGAAATCATGAGTTCATTGGAGCTATGGGGTGATCAAAAACTGGCTCGAATGGGGGTTCGGTTCTAGGTGAACTGCGGTCAAATTGTGAAGGCGGGCGAAGGGGTTTTGCTGGGGTTATGGGTCTCGAAAACGATGTGGACCTGGGGGAAAATCTTTGGGTGCGGAAACTCAGCCATGAAAGTTTGGAAATGGGAGCTTGCGGGTGTACTTGTATTGCATGGGAAGGGGAAAGTTACGTGGCAAAAGGGGACTGTGTTGAGGCTTAAAGGCAGTACGTGGCCAAAGCGGTGAAGGGAGGACGCTATTTTTCTGGTTTCTCCTGAGGGAAGTTCTGTAGCCGTTGTTGGCATGGTGATGTTAGTGGTGTTTAAGCAAGGATGGACGTTGGTGAGCAATTCGAGGCAAGGTGGTGTACTTTAGTTCCAACAAGATAGAGGGGAACAAACAAAGTCGGGACCTTTGTGAATGGTGAAGAGGGAGTCAGATTGTTTGTTTGTCCGGTGGGATTGCGCAGGGTGCTGATGTCGAAGAAGGAAATAGTTACTAGGGTGGTTAGAGGCATAACGAACGGATAAGAAATGGCATGGAACTAGTAACGTGGGAATTGTAGTGATGAGAGCTACATCGAGAATCTGATTTCGCGGAGAATACAGCTGCTGGAATTTCACGATAAAATCAAATGTCTGTTTGATTTTAGAATGAAACAAAAGCAGAACGGTCAACTGCAAATAAGGTGAGTAAACTCACTCGTTTAAAATTATTTTAGAACGTGAAATGATTGCTTGGTTGAATAGTTGATAAATTGGTTGATATAATCACATCGTTGATTGATTTTTTTTAATGCGATATTTTTGATGTTACTAACATCTGTGGATGCAGGGAAACAGGTTGGAGGGATCCAACTGGATCCCTCAACATTTTATTTACTGTTTTATTTGATGGCGATATATGTTGTGCTACATTATCCATGGTTGAATATGTGTGTTTGATTTACCCTGGCCTTAGGAACCTGGTATTTTAGATACCGTAAAATATCATCGAATGTGAAAAAGGAAATTAGAATTTAAAAGCAGAGTTTATTTCCAAATTAGAAATAATTTCTTTTTCATTGAGTTGCAAATGGAAACCTATTCCATTGGGTAAACCAAGAAAAATGTTATAAATAAAGATATAAATTAAGTGGATCATTAACCATTGGGTAAATCAAAAGGTGAGTTCAAATATGAATGTATATTTGAAAGTGAGTATCGGTTTTGAAACCAATATTTGGAAATGGATCCGAAGTACAGAGGAAAATTTAAAGAAAGATTTCCAAATGCTTAAAGTAAAAGAATAATAGTTTAAAACAAGGAAATATTTTGCAAATAAAGATGTATATAAAAAGGGGATTTATAGAAATCGAATTAAGTGGTTAGAAGAATGTATAGTTTATAAATATGTTTAAAGGAGAACTTGAATTGTTTAAAATAAACAGAGTTTATAAATGAACAACGGAAGCGTGTGCGCCGCACACGATATTTTATTCTAAATAGCAATTTTAACGCTGCCGTTATAAATAACTGTTTTAATAGCAATCTTAATGCTATGGTTATGATAAGTGTTCTATGATGCTAGACAGCGGTTTTAACGCTGTTGTTGAAAGCAATGTTTTATAAACCAAACATTTGAAGATAGCAATTACAACGCTACCGTTATAATCAATATTTTTATAAAGAAGGTGTGTTCGTAGATCAAATCCGAGAGTCGCGTAAGCAATGTTTGGTTTAAAATGGTGAGCTCTGACTATTTCAAAGTTAAGAATGTCGTTCAGTTAAGGTCTGAGAGGTAATTATACCCCAACTTGACTGACTGCATTATTGACGGAGAAATGGTTAAGGTTCGATAGCAAGGGTTGGTTAGTGATATCGTTAGTTAACGAATGATTTATGATTTGAGTTATAATAACGATGTTTATAACATCAGTTAATTCAAAGGATTTAGAAATGTTTTCTAATGGGAGTAAAATATATTTTCTCAATAAAGGAATTATATATATTGGAAATGTTTTCCAATAATCAAGAGAGAAAATAGAGCTTTGAAAGAACACGAAAGGTGGAAAATGGGAATTGGAAATGATAATGTAATAAAGAACTAATATAAAAAGGGCCCAGTGTTGTTTGATGCTTGATTGATAGAATTTCCATTTGGAAATAAGACCGTTGATTGTATGGATGTTTCTTTGATAGTTAAATCACCGACTATCAAAGTTTTATTTTTATATACCTCCGTTGTCAATATGGAGAGACCGGGATCAGATTTGATATCTGAAAACCACTCCGTATTGGCGTAAGCGTTATGAAGCAACTTATGCTGAAGAAAAATGGAAGACGGAGTTATGCAAGGGCTATCCTGTTTACGGGATAGTGTCTTCGGTTTGTCCAGACCCAGGACAACTTGTATGGACGAGTGTCTGACAGAGTATTTCCAAAGGGGGTTACGTACGTTGATTCCTTCAAACGTACGAAGTTGGTGGCATAGAAGGGAAACTTCTTTAGCCTAACAAATCTGAGTATTTTTGTGGGAATCAATTAGTGATTTCCGATGGATCTGACGATGTGGCATTCAAAGTGAATGGTGGCCAGATGTTCTGGAAGATAATTCAAACCTCAAGCCTCATCAACCAGGAAAGGACAAAAATCGGGCAGGCAGCATGGCTATGTGGGTCGCACCCATTAGGATGTATGATCACCTATCTAGAGAAATTCCTTTTGTTCTTAAATCTATCGATGCTGTCCCTTATCGGGAGGCAGTTGCTGATCCCAACCGTCGGTGGTATACATTCGATACACTCAAGCGAAATGAGTGGTCGGTCATGTGTGGGCCGGGTTGCAAGATGTTCTTGTGGAACCCAGTGTATTTGACTCTAGAGATACACGTTCGGAAGGTGGTCCCATACCTTGTCAAGTTGGAATCCAATCTCCAATAAGTGCCTGCGAGTTTGATTGTATATTATATATGTAGAGCGTGAGATGCAAACGTTCTACTAGATTTTAATTACTTGTGATTAGACATTATTATAATATCAGATAATATATGATTTCCAAAGTGTTTTGGGTTATCGTAAGGTAAAAACCATCCATGTTTATGTGTGGATCGGTCTTACGATTATCATTTCTTTTGAAAAGGATTTTGAAAGTTAAACAAATGATTGGAGTTTACTCACACCAGTCCCATGACTGACCCAGAGTTTATTTTGTTTTGTTTTCCCTAAACTCTTGGGTGCCCAAATTTGTACGGGCAGTCAAGTAGTTAGGATTTTTCAGATTCACTTGGAGGAGCTCGAAGCAGGAGGCCTCACCAGTTAGCTATAGACTATCATATTTTCCGCTGTGTACTATGTTGTATCTGGAAACAGGTGTTTATAACTGTTCCAGGGATAATCGTTGTGCTCTGATAATGGTATGTATATACAAATACTGATTTGTGTTTCAAAAGTTATGTTATTTAATATATTTTATTCGTTCCGCTGTGAGTTTGTGATCTTCGTTTTCTTCTATTCTAATAATTCTTTCTTTCTATTTCTCATCCTCTAACTTCTTTCTAATAATGGTTCGTATTTCTGTGCAATTTGAGTTGGACATGGGGTGTTATTAGTCGACTCAAAGGGTACGGATTTGCGGGTCGTTTCATTTGGTATCAGAGCGAAGGTTAAGTGATTACCTTGGCTCTGTGGCGTAACTCAATAGAGATGGGGCTAGTAATACCCTAGATTGAGTTTGAGTGTATATATATGAGCGCGTATTTGTAGATTTGATATAAAAATTGTTTTATATTGTGTTGGCTGGTTTGTTGAGTGGTTTATGAATTCTGGTCGATACAGGAAGTACAACCGTATCGATAGGTGTTTCTAAACTCTCGAACAGAACAAATCGACTCAGTATTGTTTTAAAGTGGGTAAGTGATATAATTTGCCCAAAAGTTATCTTGATATAAAGGGATAATTTTCTGAAATTATCGAATGAGTTGATTGTTATTACAATCAAAGGAAATTATAAAATATTGAAATGGTTGTATAAAACCAAATTGAATTTGTATAAGAATAGGATATACAAATAAGCTGAACTGAAATTTAATTCAAACCATAATTTGAATTTAAATCCCGGAAGTTTTGAAATATTCCTTGAAGTATTTTAAAGATAATATGGCATTAGTTTGAAGAGATTTTTGAATAAAAATGGTTTAAATGGATTTTTAAAGGGATTAAGCACTGAAATCACTTCAGTGGTGAGAAAATAGTACTGATAATGGGTCGCGACATTATCGGTATTCATTTTCGAGTTTCTGAGTGACGAATTGCTACCATAGTAATTTGGAAATGAAAATATGTTTGAAAAGGACAAGTTGTTTTAGAAATTCAAATGTTTTGAATTGAGCCGACTATAAATATATGTGTACAAATATATATGATTTCGAACTAATTTGAAATAAAACCCGGGAACTTGAATTCTAAAGATTTAGAATTTAACTTGAAAAAGTTAAATAGATTGAAAGGGTCAAAATGTATCAAATGAATTGGGATTTAACTTAAGGTAAATAAAACTGGATTGAATTAGAAATAATCCCGAATGCAAATTATGTATAGAGATGTTGAAATTCGAAATATTAAAATAGATTCGAATTATACTAAACAAGTTGAATACTTATATTGTATGTCGTTAATTGGAGTTAAGTTATTTTTGAACCCAAGCAGGATAAGGGGGTTGATTTTTGAAAACAGAACTCAGTTTGGATTAGTGAATGGAAGTGAACTAATCAGAAGTTGATTAGAGATTTAAAAACTGGAAGTTGGATTGATTTGAAACCAACAGGAAATGAATATATGTATGCTGAGCAGATATTGAATGGAAGCAAATGCATGAGATAGATTATGCCCGACAAAAAGGTACATGTTTACAATATTGTTTGGGTTGATGATTTTATGAGCCTATAAGGCAAGCCACTTGGCTTTTTGATTTTCTTTTGGATTGGAGAAGGCCTAGAAAGGCGAATTGTGGTTGTGCCGATTGAGCCGTGCAGAGGAGATGCTACCGAAATTTTTCAGAATCTAAAATGTTAGAAAATTTTCAGAATTTTTGGAAATTTTCGTTAGTAAGAATAAATAAATATTTTTAATTGAAATAAATTGGCCCAGTTAAACTAAAGTTAAGAAGTAAACAAAAGGGATTTGCGGATCGAGTTAATAGGGCATGTAGCATCTTTTCCTACCTTAGCAATTTCGAGGACGAAATTATTTTTAAGGGGGAAGGAATGTAACGACCTGGATTTTTCAGCCGTTGAATTCTGAATATTTAAATTGGTTTAAATATTTTATTTGAATTATATATAGGAATATATAGGGAATTTATTTATAAAACGAATTTTAAACGTATAATTTATAATTATAATTAAATCGAGCTTGAAAACGCGCTGCAGTTCGTAATATAGAGTTTTGAACTTCAACTGGATATACAGAACTCGTTATAAATCGGATTTCTGTGAAACAAGATACGTTGGAGTCATATTTATGATGATTTTCATATGAGAGAGAAAAATCTAGATTTCGTGTTATAATTTGTTAGTTATGGTCAAATCAAATTTTCAAATAGTCGCTATGGAAATCGCCATTTAAATATAGGCCTTTAAAATAGCCGTTTTGCAAACGGACTCAGATTTCGACGAAATCAGTTTCATTGGGACCGTATCGTTAAATTATTGTACGGTGTTGAATTGCGTGGAAAACCGATGTCGTATGTAACCACGGTAGCCGTAAACGCTCGTTCAGTGCAATTAAATTAATTTAACTGAATAAAGGGATATTAGAGTGTAACTTGAACAAACGATCGAATCAGGCCACGAAACCAGTTCCAGTGAATTCGTAGCGTCGGATATAGTCAGGGTAGGTATATAGTTTGTTATTTTTAGAGATCGGCAAATTTGGTGTTCAGAAGGGCATTTCGGTACGCGCCAAAAACAGCCTACCGGGGCAACAGTCTCAGAATGCGACGAAACTAGTGCCGTTGGGTTCGTATCGAAAAGTTATTGTCGACGTTCGCAGTTTCGAGGTGATTTGATTTATCTGGTGATCGTGAAAAATTTAAACGTGTGTTCATTTCTGGTTTTATAAAGGAAATTTTTTCATACGATGTCAGAATGCGACGAAACTTGTCCCATTGGGTTCAGAATACCTTTTTACACCAAGATAAGGTTCTTTATCAGTAGACAGAAGTCGACGGTGGTTAGTTTTACTGGATACTTCACTACGAAGTTTCGTATAGTATAATATAAAATAAAATATATACTACTTCTCTTCCGCATTAAATATTGCACAGCTAGTTTGCCTAGTCTAATACACTGCGAATTGCCATTTTCACTGAAGCATATATACCTAAATATCTCGCACATGGCCAGTTTGAAATTCTCATCAGCACGTACAAAGCAAATTAAATAGCACATGCATTACACAGTAGAAATTAAATGAATGCACATGCTTGTGTCTACATGCGGACGTACTTTATGTTGGTGCTTCACGCCATTTTTTCAAAACCGTGCAGACAAAGTAAATAAAAATCACAAGCCTACCCTTTTATTTTCAGCTAACCTATTTGCCTATAAACCGTGCATGGCAAGGCAACTGCAGTTATAAATATCCAAGATTTCGATCTCCCATTCGGTTTTCAAAAACGAGAAAAATAAAAATAAAATATATATATAGCTGCTTGTTTCTTCCTTTTCCCCAAACTACATAATTAGCAAATCAATTCAAAGAATTCGTGCACGTCAGGACCAACCAAAGCCTGTTTCGATACCCACCCTCCGACCATATTTGGCGAAGACACTGAGGAAATTCCATTCGCCTAGGCAAGGGCGACCTCTGGCCGAAATCATGAGTTCATTGGAGCTATGGGGTGATCAAAAACTGGCTCGAATGGGGGTTCGGTTCTAGGTGAACTGCGGTCAAATTGTGAAGGCGGGCGAAGGGGTTTTGCTGGGGTTATGGGTCTCGAAAACGATGTGGACCTGGGGGAAAATCTTTGGGTGCGGAAACTCAGCCATGAAAGTTTGGAAATGGGAGCTTGCGGGTGTACTTGTATTGCATGGGAAGGGGAAAGTTACGTGGCAAAAGGGGACTGTGTTGAGGCTTAAAGGCAGTACGTGGCCAAAGCGGTGAAGGGAGGACGCTATTTTTCTGGTTTCTCCTGAGGGAAGTTCTGTAGCCGTTGTTGGCATGGTGATGTTAGTGGTGTTTAAGCAAGGATGGACGTCGGTGAGCAATTCGAGGCAAGGTGGTGTACTTTAGTTCCAACAAGATAGAGGGGAACAAACAAAGTCGGGACCTTTGTGAATGGTGAAGAGGGAGTCAGATTGTTTGTTTGTCCGGTGGGATTGCGCAGGGTGCTGATGTCGAAGAAGGAAATAGTTACTAGGGTGGTTAGAGGCATAACGAACGGATAAGAAATGGCATGGAACTAGTAACGTGGGAATTGTAGTGATGAGAGCTACATCGAGAATCTGATTTCGCGGAGAATACAGCTGCTGGAATTTCACGATAAAATCAAATGTCTGTTTGATTTTAGAATGAAACAAAAGCAGAACGGTCAACTGCAAATAAGGTGAGTAAACTCACTCGTTTAAAATTATTTTAGAATGTGAAATGATTGCTTGGTTGAATAGTTGATAAATTGGTTGATATAATCACATCGTTGATTGATTTTTTTTAATGCGATATTTTTGATGTTACTAACATCTGTGGATGCAGGGAAACAGGTTGGAGGGATCCAACTGGATCCCTCAACATTTTATTTACTGTTTTATTTGATGGCGATATATGTTGTGCTACATTATCCATGGTTGAATATGTGTGTTTGATTTACCCTGGCCTTAGGAACCTGGTATTTTAGATACCGTAAAATATCATCGAATGTGAAAAAGGAAATTACAATTTAAAAGCAGAGTTTATTTCCAAATTAGAAATAATTTCTTTTTCATTGAGTTGCAAATGGAAACCTATTCCATTGGGTAAACCAAGAAAAATGTTATAAATAAAGATATAAATTAAGTGGATCATTAACCATTGGGTAAATCAAAAGGTGAGTTCAAATATGAATGTATATTTGAAAGTGAGTATCGGTTTTGAAACCAATATTTGGAAATGGATCCGAAGTACAGAGGAAAATTTAAAGAAAGATTTCCAAATGCTTAAAGTAAAAGAATAATAGTTTAAAACAAGGAAATATTTTGCAAATAAAGATGTATATAAAAAGGGGATTTATAGAAATCGAATTAAGTGGTTAGAAGAATGTATAGTTTATAAATATGTTTAAAGGAGAACTTGAATTGTTTAAAATAAACAGAGTTTATAAATGAACAACGGAAGCGTGTGCGCCGCACACGGTATTTTATTCTAAATAGCAATTTTAACGCTGCCGTTATAAATAACTGTTTTAATAGCAATCTTAATGCTATGGTTATGATAAGTGTTCTATGATGCTAGACAGCGGTTTTAACGCTGTTGTTGAAAGCAATGTTTTATAAACCAAACATTTGAAGATAGCAATTACAACGCTACCGTTATAATCAATATTTTTATAAAGAAGGTGTGTTCGTAGATCAAATCCGAGAGTCGCGTAAGCAATGTTTGGTTTAAAATGGTGAGCTCTGACTATTTCAAAGTTAAGAATGTCGTTCAGTTAAGGTCTGAGAGGTAATTATACCCCAACTTGACTGACTGCATTATTGACGGAGAAATGGTTAAGGTTCGATAGCAAGGGTTGGTTAGTGATATCGTTAGTTAACGAATGATTTATGATTTGAGTTATAATAACGATGTTTATAACATCAGTTAATTCAAAGGATTTAGAAATGTTTTCTAATGGGAGTAAAATATATTTTCTCAATAAAGGAATTATATATATTGGAAATGTTTTCCAATAATCAAGAGAGAAAATAGAGCTTTGAAAGAACACGAAAGGTGGAAAATGGGAATTGGAAATGATAATGTAATAAAGAACTAATATAAAAAGGGCCCAGTGTTGTTTGATGCTTGATTGATAGAATTTCCATTTGGAAATAAGACCGTTGATTGTATGGATGTTTCTTTGATAGTTAAATCACCGACTATCAAAGTTTTATTTTTATATACCTCCGTTGTCAATATGGAGAGACCGGGATCAGATTTGATATCTGAAAACCACTCCGTATTGGCGTAAGCGTTATGAAGCAACTTATGCTGAAGAAAAATGGAAGACGGAGTTATGCAAGGGCTATCCTGTTTACGGGATAGTGTCTTCGGTTTGTCCAGACCCAGGACAACTTGTATGGACGAGTGTCTGACAGAGTATTTCCAAAGGGGGTTACGTACGTTGATTCCTTCAAACGTACGAAGTTGGTGGCATAGAAGGGAAACTTCTTTAGCCTAACAAATCTGAGTATTTTTGTGGGAATCAATTAGTGATTTCCGATGGATCTGACGATGTGGCATTCAAAGTGAATGGTGGCCAGATGTTCTGGAAGATAATTCAAACCTCAAGCCTCATCAACCAGGAAAGGACAAAAATCGGGCAGGCAGCATGGCTATGTGGGTCGCACCCATTAGGATGTATGATCACCTATCTAGAGAAATTCCTTTTGTTCTTAAATCTATCGATGCTGTCCCTTATCGGGAGGCGGTTGCTGATCCCAACCGTCGGTGGTATACATTCGATACACTCAAGCGAAATGAGTGGTCGGTCATGTGTGGGCCGGGTTGCAAGATGTTCTTGTGGAACCCAGTGTATTTGACTCTAGAGATACACGTTCGGAAGGTGGTCCCATACCTTGTCAAGTTGGAATCCAATCTCCAATAAGTGCCTGCGAGTTTGATTGTATATTATATATGTAGAGCGTGAGATGCAAGCGTTCTACTAGATTTTAATTACTTGTGATTAGACATTATTATAATATCAGATAATATATGATTTCCAAAGTGTTTTGGGTTATCGTAAGGTAAAAACCATCCATGTTTATGTGTGGATCGGTCTTACGATTATCATTTCTTTTGAAAAGGATTTTGAAAGTTAAACAAATGATTGGAGTTTACTCACACCAGTCCCATGACTGACCCAGAGTTTATTTTGTTTTGTTTTCCCTAAACTCTTGGGTGCCCAAATTTGTACGGGCAGTCAAGTAGTTAGGATTTTTCAGATTCACTTGGAGGAGCTCGAAGCAGGAGGCCTCACCAGTTAGCTATAGACTATCATATTTTCCGCTGTGTACTATGTTGTATCTGGAAACAGGTGTTTATAACTGTTCCAGGGATAATCGTTGTGCTCTGATAATGGTATGTATATACAAATACTGATTTGTGTTTCAAAAGTTATGTTATTTAATATATTTTATTCGTTCCGCTGTGAGTTTGTGATCTTCGTTTTCTTCTATTCTAATAATTCTTTCTTTCTATTTCTCATCCTCTAACTTCTTTCTAATAATGGTTCGTATTTCTGTGCAATTTGAGTTGGACATGGGGTGTTATTAGTCGACTCAAAGGGTACGGATTTGCGGGTCGTTTCAGACAAAGGAAGTTTGGGCTAAATAAAATAAAGTGGTGGAGCAATTAAACAAGGGGCCGACCAAGATTTAAAACTAAAGGGGATAACCCTTATGTTAATTCCTATGGTTTTCAAACTTTTTTAAAAGGGGTTTTTCTTGTTTTGATTTTTATTTGTTTTTAATTTCAAATTGTAATCGAGTGAGAGTTTTCTAGTTTGTCTCAAAACTAGAGAAACGAATTACGGGAATTGTAATTTGGGGAAATCTGGTTTCGGGGATAGAAACCAGTGTAGGGTTTTGAGCGTAGGGTTAAGAACAGTTGGGAGCGAGTGTCGCGAGTTTACAGGTGATTGTAAGCGTAGAGATTGTTTTAACTCCTAGTAGAAACCTTGGGGAATGCAGCAGTAGGCAGGGTTTTGCCGAAGCTGGGTATATCTGTGTGTTATTTATTTTTTCCGCATTTATTCTGATTATTATCTGTGCTGTGATTATTTAATTATTCAGTAAAAATCTGTGATAAACCTTATTCACCCCCCCTCAAGGGTTAATTTAGATCCTACAAGTGGTATCAGAGCAGGTATTTTTTATTTTATTTTAACTCTAGAGTCATGAATCTGTCCAATAACGCCTTTTCTGAGGGTCAGTCCATAGCTAGGCCACCAATGTTTAATGGAACTGATTATGCATATTGGAAAGCTAGGATGAAAATTTATTTGAGTTCAGTCGACTATGACGTGTGGGATATTATTGAAACGGGTTATAGATCTCCCACTGTTATAGTTAGTGGTGTTGAAATTCCTAAATCAAAAGACAGGTGGGATGCTAATGATAAAAAATTATTTTCAACTAATGCCAAAGCGTTGAATGCTTTAATCTGTGCTCTTGATAAAACTGAATTTAATCGAATTTCTCATTGTGAGACTGCGCAGGAAATATGGCATACATTGGAGGTCACACACGAAGGTACATCTCAAGTGAAGGAATCTCGTCTTGCTCTTCTCAGCAACGAATATGAAAATTTCTCTATGCAACGAGATGAAGATATAAAAGAGATGTATGGACGCTTCTCGTCACTAGTCTACAATGCAAAAGCTCTTGGCAAAACCTATACCGAAGTGGAATTGATCATAAAAATATTGAGAGTGCTACCGATGAATTTTGAAGCTAAGGTGACGGCGATACAAGAATCAAAAGATCTCTAAACTCATACTTTTATTCCTTTTAGTTTATTTTCCTTTTTTAGTTTTTATTTCTTTTATTTTCTTTATTTTTTACTTGGCTGATTTTTGAAATCATTCGTTATTAACTGTTGAATTTCTTAAATTATAAAAATTTTGATTTTTTTGCTCTCAAGTGATTTCAAATAATTATCTTCAGATTTGATAATTGAATGTTTCTTGTGCTTGTTTAAAAATTCTCTGAAAGTTTCACCTATGATTATTGCTTCGAAAATGATCTTGTGCTGCTCTGATAAGGAAATTGATTTGATTTAGTGATTGAACGATGAGTTCAAAAATCAGTGATAAAATATCTTTAATTCCATAGACAATTTGAATTAAATATATAAGTGTCTTTAAAAGTTGTCTAGGAACAATCAGCATTAAAAGCATTAAAAGTGCTTGTGATTATTATGTTGTGAAATTATTTTCCCCACTTCGGGATATAAAATGATTTAGCAAGTATATGGCTAAAAATCCAGGTAACCTGGCAGTGACTAAAAGTATGGGTGTTATAGCCTTAAATGGCTTTGGGCGGTGTATGCTTCCATGCGTGGGAGATGCATTGTCAATGTAGTATAATAACCCGGAAAATCTAAGCCAATTTAAAAATTTTATTTTGGAAATTTTAATGAATTTTGAATATTTAAAATGAATTATTTTAAATAATAATGACGAGAAATTTATTTTGAATAGAATTAGAACGTATATATTTATTTGAATCATCGTTAAAATATAAATAATTATTTTTAATTATAAAAGGAATTGAAAATGGCGCGGTAGTTCGAAAATTCGATTTCAAATTTCAAATGAATGTACAGGATTCAAAATAAACCGGATTTTAGCGAAACCAATAATATTAGAATCTATTTGAAAATATCTTTACAACGAATCCGAAAAATCAAAATTTCATAGTGGGGATAAAAAGTTATGTCCAATTAAAAATCCAGAATAGTCGCTATGGAATTTTGGCCCTTAAAATTGGAAATTTTGCTAACGACCTCCGTTTTCGACGAAACCACTTTTGTTGGATCCGGGATGTCAAGTTATTTCTAGATTCCAAAATTCGTATTTTTGAAAGCAATATGTGAGCATGGCGAAAGAAAACGTGTTTTGACAGTTTTTGTCAATTTCGATCGAACAGAAAATGGCCATTTTTCAAATGACAGAATTTGACAAAATTAGTTTTGATAGGACCGTATCGTCAATACGAAGCTAGAAAATATTTTTCGGAAATTTTTTGAGTCAGTATGTGGCCCCGATAAATTAAAATGTACATTCAAATCTAAAATTAAATGTTTTATATTTTAATTTGAAGAATAACTGACTGAAACAACCAAATTGGCTTACGAAACATATCCCATTGTGCTCGGAATGAGGGTATTTAGCTTGAGGCGACAGTCTTTGGGTTTAATTTGGGCTTCGTGACAATAAACAAATAAATTCATGAATTAACATATTAGAAAATATATTTATATATAAACTCATTTCCCCCAACCCTAGTCAATGCCATTCAGTGGTCAACGCCCCATTTAAAACCACGCCACCCTCCATTCAACACACGGCGGAAATGGTTTGAGAATTCTCCCTTAAATCGCGGCCAAATTTCTTTGAATTAAATCAGGGTTCTAAAGTAAATATGGCAGAGAATTCCGCAGGCTTCAATCGTATGTGGGTTTGATCCTTTCTCGAGGTGTATACGGCTCGAATTTGGGGCTGGAAGACCGATGTTTTATGGCAGTTTTGGGAGACGACGAGGGCTCCGAGTTCGTCAACGTCGGAGGGGGTAGCAGCGCTCTCGAAGGCACGCGTCGGGGTCACCATGGATTGAGGGCCGGTCCTCTTGGATGGCCAGCGACAGGAGGTTTTAGGTGCGAGGTTCAGTTTGACGGGGGAGCTTCAGTTTAGAACGAAATTACAGGAAAAGGAGGATTAAGGTAGTTTTTTTCTCTAATTTTATTTTATTTAATATATATATATATTTTTTAAAATAAAATAAAATTAGCATAGTGATAAAATATATATATAATGTTAGTTTTTAAAATATACATCGCATAGTTTTTAAAATATATATAGAATATGAAATTTTTTTATTATACAAATCACTTTGCTATGAAAATGTGATTTTTATCCATATGGTTTTGAAATAAAAATGTAATTTTTTATAATGAAGCAACGAAATAAAAATATGATTTTTAGCTAATAGTAAAGATTATATTTTTATCATTGTAAAGGCGATATTTTTATTTGTAGAAAGGCGGGATTTTTATATATGAAGCGAAATAAAAATTCGATCTTTATATAAGAAGTAGAAATATAAAAATATAATTTTTATATAGAAAGAAGCGTTGTAAAAATATATAAAGTAGAAATTAAAGATATGATTTTTATCTATGTAGCGTTGTTATAAAAATATGAAATTATTTTTCAGAAAGATAAAAATATAATTTTTAGCCTATGTAGATTACTTACAAAATAATCATACAAATAAATATAATTATTGATTGGTTAAAAATATAATTTTAACGCAGGTATACTACATAGATCGACAATCAAAGCACGACGGAGTGGAACCCCAAGGTGAGAACTCCTCACTTTTATTTTAATTTCTAGTTTGAAGTATATACTAGGATGTAGACGGTGCTTAGTAGCACCCGACACCCGTCGTCCACAGACCATGGATGACTTGTTTTTTTAATTGATGTGTCGTGAAAGTTGATTGTGTGATGTGGAATGGAATAAAATATTTTATAGTTAAAAATATAATTTTTAATGTGTATATAAAATAAATAATTATAAACATATCGGACGGTTTGTTTATGTACACCCATTTGACTGATATTGATTGGGACGATAAATTTTACACATTGCCCAACTGCACACAAAAAATCTGTATTTGTTGATTTGAAACCCCACACGGGTGTTGGGATGATATTTGGCGTACACTAATCCCAATTATTTAGCTGTATGTCGATCAATTGGTTGACAGACTGTGTAAGCGTTAATTATTTATAATTAATTCTTATGCAGTTGTGTGGTGCACTCTGGATGATGTTTGATTATTTATCGTTGCTATTATATACATGTATTGTAGGGAACCCATATAATTAACATTATATGGTAACTGATTGGGCCTCATTCCAATTTGTAAAACAAAGAATATTATAAAATGAAAATTCATGTGTTGAATAAAAAGAATATTCATATGTTGAATAAATGAAAATTCATGTGTTGAATAAAAAGAATATTCATGTGTTGAATAAAAGAAAATTCATGTGTTGAATAAAATATATTCATGTGTGGAATAAAAGAAAAATCATGTGTTGAACGAAATATTTATACGTTAAAGTTCGCATTTTTATTGTAAGTGAGAATTAATAAATATTAATGTGTTGAATAAAATATATATTCATGTGTTGAAGAAAATATTCATTTGTTGAATAGAATAACGAAGTTATTGAAATATATAAAGCCGTGTTGATTAGATATGCGCCATTTTGACGCGAATGATATTTATATCGAATATATTCATTTTTATAATGAATATAGAAAAGGAAGTGATTTCAAAATATAACGTTTTGAATATATTATCATTTATATATTAATGATATGGAATATTAAATTTTGATCTGAAACTGAATATGAATTTGAAATCGTTTTGAAAACGAATTTAAAACAATTTATAAAATATGTTTTAAAAGGAAATCGACGAAATATATAATATATATGTTATACATATATATAATGGCCCGAATAGAACGCGCCGCGCTGCGGCAGTTCGCGAATTTCGACCATTGACTTCGAATGGACATTATGGAAGATCCGACCGTCGGATTCTCCTAAAACCGGAGCCATTGGGTTCGTATCGAAAAGAGATTTCTAACGAATTTCGAGATTTGAAATCTAACAGTTAGATTTGGAATTATGTCCAAACCAAATTTGGAAATGGTCGTTGTAAGTGCAGTTCAATGGCCGTTTATGGAAATCGACTGTACGGGCCTTGATAAAATTATTAAAAATAGCAATAATTTGTGTGAAATCATAAGAAATGATTTGGAAAGAATTGGGATAATAAATTCCATATTTGAATAGATAAATATAGATTTTTATCGAAATGAACTAGTTTTGAACTAGAATTATAATCCATTTATTTTTGAAATAAATAAATTGGATTTGAAAAGGTTTTAAAAGTAGCCAGAATTTATAATAATTGAATTGGAATGGATTTGAATCGAAATTGTCTTTGGAATATTTCAATGTTGGATTTCGTGATTATACAGATATTGTTATGGAAATTTGAAAGACATATTTATATCGTTATTTCCAATACTATATTTGCTGGTCGTAGAGTTTGACATTGAATATAAGCCGATATATTTTCCATTCAGAGCCTTGTATTTAATATCAAATGGGATTTGAGTTTGTCGTGAATGATATCTTCATTAACACTGTTCTTAAACCCAGTTGAGAAAAGATTAAATATTTTTATTTAGATTTAATAAAGTATACCAATTAAATGATATTTAATTGGAATTGGAATTGATTTTTGGTTTTATCGTGAACGGTGTTTTAGATAACATTTGTTCTTTAACTTGATTATTAATGGAATGTGAATTGGGCTTATCGTGAACTGTGTTTTAGCGACATTTGTTCTTTAACCCGATTAACAATGGAAAGTGATTTTGGTTTTATAGTGAACCGTGTTTTAAATGACATTGGTTCTTTAACCCAGTTAAAGACAAGATATGATTTCCCAAGTCAAACAATCATTAATATTGATTTTGGGAAGATTAAAACCAAGTGGAGTTTTAATGAATCTTTAATTTGATTGAAATGATCAAGAATTGAGTATCACGAGTTTTGCTCCAGGCGATAGTTAAATCTTTAATTAGATTTAAACGTGAAATGGTAATTGAATTTACCAATAATACCGTGGTGTTAGATATGAAGTATGACCAGTTTTACTTCATGGGATGAATAGGTTGGGGTTGGGAAATTTAACAAGTGATTACTTCGGTAAGGTTCGCTAATCCCTACTAGTTTGGATAAACCATAATTTGGTTTGAATTGATATTCAAAAGAAGATTAAAGAATAAATTTAAAGAATTTATCTTTGATAAAATTAATGGGAACCTTTCCCTATAGATGTGAATATTTGAATAAAAGAATGTTCTGAATTGGAATGAGGCGTATGTTGTGTTTGTGTAACACTTGTTTATTATATACGCGAGTTATTCAGAAAGACCAAGTTTATCCCATTCTGAATAACTGGTTCGACGAGGTGTCAAGGATGAAGGCGGTGGTCGAAGACCGGAGGTCTTCCCATCGTTTGGATAATTACTTACGATCTTGATTGGGCTGTACACCCAAGAGGAGGGAATCAGTTGGTGATCGTCCAGACGTACTTGGAGATCGATGGATATGCGAGGAATAAGGTTCCTCCGGTTTCGTTCAAACCCAGAACGGACTTGTAAATGGATGTGTCTGACATCGGATTTCATTCTGTGTGATTGATATCGGTTGCAAAGCGTGAATTTCCTGTGTGGCATGCTGAGATGCAAATGATCAAGGCTTTTGTTGAAAAGCAAAGTCTTGTGGTTGATGATCAAAGCACCGCCTGTGTGGCATAGCTTTGTGTATAACGTTAATTCGCGAGCCTCACACCCCAGTATGAACCAGAAACGGCGAGGACCTCAGGGAGGACATGCGTTTCCTTCTTGCTAGGGTGGTGTCGGTGACCTACCAGCCCTGACATTTATATTATTTTCACCTGTGTGGTTGTTGGATTGCGAGGCGCCTCAGATATATCGATGACTATGTGGAGCCGATGGAGTCATAGGACTCATTTACGCCCCAAAGGGCCGGGAAACGCAGTGTTCAGGCATTATAATCCACATTGAGTGGACCGGCCCTGATGATCCATGGGGCAGTTGCGGCTGTTCCTGAGACATGGGCTAGATTGTCTCGAAGCGTAAGAACGATCCCTTGCCTTGGTTCACAGGTGGAAATCCAACTTCCAATACGTGACTTTGCGGTTTTAATTGTAAACCTATATATGACGACATAGTGATATGGGGGCACTTATGCCATCTATGATTGATAATTATGATTGAAATTGTTTTGACACTATACACTTATAGTAATAATAAAAGATGAAATTTAGCGTATCAAGCATTCTTGGGCTATTATAAGGTAAAACCCTATCCTCCGGATTGTGTTGCATTATGTGATGGGACCTGGGTCTTATAATAGCTTCATTGTTCTTTATTTAGCATGGCGTTGTTGTTTTATGCACTGGTATTCTTGGGAGGAAACTCGTTCCGTGTTATACGGCGTGGTCCCTTGATTTACCGAACTTTGAAATAAAGATTGATAACTGTTTTAGTTCTCACACCAGTCACATGACTGACCTGGAGTTTATTGTTTTAACCTAAACTCTGGGTGCCCCTATTTTTCACACGAGCAGCTAGTAGTTTTGGTTTTGCAGATTTATATTCACAGGACCCTGGTTTATAGCTGGAATGATATTCAGAAAGCTCTGTATCCATATATTCTTTTCAGTTGTGTTTTGTATTATTTTCCGCTGCGTTGTAATTTGTATATCTCTGATATTTAGTAAATGTGTAATATTTATTCATACTCTGTATATTCTTGTATTCTGATGAAATTGTTGTAATAAGCAATGAAATGTTCTTCTGTTTGTGTTCTGATTTATCATGTTCTCAACTCAATCCGGGCTTTCCTTCATAGGAAAGTTCGGGTCGTTTCATTTTGGCATCAGAGCTTTGGTTTACAAAGCTCGAGAACAAGACATATTAGAACTGAATGAAAGAATTCATCATAGATTGGATTAATAACATCCAATGAGAATGACTCGTTAGAGATAGGATCAGTAGTATCCTAGGACGAGTGTGAAGAGTGATGTTTTTAAAATAAAATTAAAAACAAGTTTTGTTTAGAAAATTTAAATTAATTATTCGTATTTGAATATTTATTTTGTATTGAATTTGGACAATCAAGTATATGGAGATTTTAATATACGTCTGATCCACGTGTATTTGAAGCCTCGAATATACTAGATAGATATATAATCACACTCTAGTCGCCCGGAGATGATGCTGATAATGACCATGGCATCATCAGTATTTCATCAGTATTTGTGTTCGAGTTTCGAAGGTGTCTTATTTTTATATTTCCAATTGACTGGTGTGAGAACCAAAATCGGATAGGGCTTACTGTTGTGATTTGGCATCAAAAATCTGATTTTTGGACTATATATCAAAGTTATGAATTTGAAAAGCTAATCAACTAATTGATTGCTTATTGTGTTGTTTGATTATTGGTTGTCTAACACCCCGTAATTCTGTAACACTAGGATTCACAAATCAAGGCAGAATTAAATTTTAAAATCAAAATAAAGGGAAACGGGCTGCGTCATTGCGTTCGTCTCGGAATTCTACATGAGATAGAGTCCGAGTTTGCGTTAACCGGACTCCGTATGAAGGAGTTATGGTCTTCAGAAGTTTCAGAATTCGATTTAAAATTCGAACAGGTCAGAAAACGAGTTCAAAATTCAAAATCGGACCCAGATTGGGCCGGGCGGGAATTTTCCCGCCCAAGACCCAGGTCGACTGGGTAGTCGACCTGGGGCACCCAGGTCGACTAGGTAGTCGACCTAGGGGTCGACCCCCCTGCTTTTTTCAGATTTGCAGTCTGGTTCATTCTTCTGTATCCGGACGCCATTCTGACCAGATTCGTTTACTTCTACACTATATAAACAGCCTTAGTCTCCTTCTCTATTCACAATTCTTTTCTATCCTTGAGCTGCCTCTGAGAAAATGTATAAATAAATAAAAATAAGAAAATAATACGAAAATTCAAAACGAGGAAATGCTGCTCAAGACTTTCAAGAAGAGGTACAAGTCAAGCTAGGATTTCAAGTGAAGATTCAAACAACTGCAACGACTGTTTTTCTACGAATCTAATATAATCTCTGTAAGTCGGTTACTTTTTAGATTTGAACGTTTTTCTCTGTTTGTGACATGAAATTAAAGGAATAAAAGAATATGCCAAATCTCTCTCTATTCGAATCAGTGCTTATATCTTTGGACCTAATTAAGAACTGTTATGATTCGATGACCAGTAAGACTGAGACTATGAAACTATGGACCTTAAAACCATATGCCTCTTTGACTATGAACATTGCCTATGACTATGAACATTCCCTATGACTGTGACTGTGACTATGAGAATTATTTCCTTGACTATGAACACAAGCCTATGCCTTTGATTAGGAAATATAAACTATTGCCTATGACATAACAAGGACAACTATGATTAAACACCTATGATTCAGGACTAGGAAAGTGTTGCTTAAGTTTTGCGACTATGAAATTGGGTCTAAACCTGATTATCTATTCTTGGTTTTCTTTGGTTTTAGATCTTGGGAATTTACCTATTAAGTTAGGTCTACCCATGCTCTTGAACCTACGTCGTTATTCAACCCTTTTTATGTCATAAGATTGTCAGACCTATAGGCCTTCGATGTTTTAGATCAATTTCAGTGAAATTCGTTAGGTCTGTAATTAGTAAATTATCATTTTTGCCAGTTATTATGTACATCTCTTTCATAGCATCTTTGGTTCATTCCCTATTTTCAACGAATCTAGATTTATCTATAATCTAGATTGAATCACGATTATAAGAACGGTGGGAATACGATTTGGGCAAAATATGAAATTTACTAAAAACGTAGTTATAAACTTGGAAGTTGGCATAAATTGGGAACATGTATTATGGCATGTTCATAGAAATGCAAATTGGATAAATTTGACATGAATTATAGGATGTGTAATTTGAATCTAGTATTGACTTGTAAATCTAACATTTACATGAATTGTGAACTAGAATAATAAGTCTAGTTTGACATGAACTGTAATTAGAATGTTAAATCAGGATTGGATTAGCTACTTTGGCATGATAAGTATATTGGCATAAATTTGAAATTGGCCATAATTAGGATTAATTGTCAGGTTTAGCAAAATCATGGTTAGTGACACTTAATTTGTTATAGTTCACATGCCAAAAGGCATAAATATGATATAGAGGGGAAAATGGGCCATAATAATGAATGTTGACAATTTACGTTAAAAGAGTAATTAGGAAATAAGTAAATTGGGAATAGTTTACTTATAGAATTTGTCCTAAATGAGAAAATGTAAATTTAGAAAAATTAAAGGTATATTAACGACATCTCTTTTGATAACATACCAGAAGGTTCTAGGGTGACAGAGAGGATAGTGTCTAGGCTTGGGTTTGGAAAATACAAGTTTCCTGCTCTCCCTGGCTATCCCTAACTGATCCAATGGACGGGATGGTTACTTTCAAAACCTGATTTGAAAATTAATCAAAACCCTTTTGAACTTAGAAAACACGAATATGCCTAACCCGAGGTTAGACTGAGTTGCGATGTAAACCTGCCCGGAACCAACCGGCACATCCAGTAATCGCAACAATATCTGTCTAAAGTGAGTGGTAGCGGCTTTAATTTATTTAGTTAAAGCTAGAACAAGAATGGTAGGGTTAAGTTAACTAAGACACTTAACCAATTCAACATGATAACAAAACCGATGGGTGGGGTTAGGTTCATACAGACACTTAACACAGTTAAGCTAGAATGGGAGGGTTAAGTCCATAGGAACACTTAACCAACTAGAATGGGAGGGCTAAGTCCATAGGGACACTTAACCAACTTAACATGTTAACTAGACTAGAAGGTGAGGTTAAGTAAAGTTAATACACTTAGCCAAATTAACATGTTAACTAGACTAGAGGTTGGGGTTAAGTAAAATTTAATACACTTAGCCAATTTGATATGTTAGTTAGACTAGACCGTGGGGTTAAGTAAACTTGAGCACTTAACCATCATATTGTGATAAAGGAATAGGGTTAAGTCTAAAACATGAAGGGATAACACATAACCATTAATAACATGTTAGTTAAAACAGACGGGCAAGGTTAAGTCAAAAAGGAACACTTTACCAATACAGGATGAATGGGTGGGGTTAAGTAATAAGAAATACTTAACCAATATAACTTGGTTTGTGGTAGGGTTAAGTCAACATGAATTACTGATAACACTTAACCAATTTAACAGGATAAATGAAGAGGGTTAAGTTAGCCTGAATTGACTAATGACGCTTAACCAATCCAAACTGATGAGAAAGAGAACTAAGTAGTAAACCTTAGTTAAAAGGAGCTAAGTAGTAAACCTTAGTTAAAAGGAGCTAAGTAGTAAACCTTAGTTAAGAAAACAACGATTCTGGAAACTAAGTGGTAAACCTTAGTTAGCAAAACTAAGTAGTAATTCTTAGTATGACACGGGAAGGAGCGAACGTCCGTCTGATTAAAACGAAGGCTCCAACGAATTGGGTTACGAAGCCCAAGGCTTCGAGGGGACGTGAGGGTACTCTTGGTATCCCTCTGTGAGGCTGCAGTTGATCCTCCTGGGCTCACAGAGGTTAAGGTCTGCGGTAGAAGAACCAAGGGTATGCCTTGGTTGCAAAATATGGCAACCTAAAGACTAGGATGGACCAGCGTGATTCGGCGAGAAACCGGTAGCCCTGTGATAGCAACTCGTCGTCTACCATCCATTTTCAGTCAATCGAGATACGTGAAGCGGAAAGGCGGAGAACTCCAAAATACCATATACTTGCTATCTAGTTATGGGTGAGGATGGCCATAGGTTAGTGGGGCATATGGGGCCTGCGTATAGTTCTCATTTTTCAAGGTGTGCCTTTCATTAGTTGAGGGAGGGGTCGGGTGGGACCATAGCCATTGGAATAAAAACAGACCTTAGCATCTGCATCGGCATATATCTGAAAGCTTCCGACCGAGTTCTGTGTTTCTTGATTTGCCCTGCCACAGGACATGTGCATCTAGACAAGCGATAACGATTCGCGATACATGCGTGGGGAAGTATAGGAACATATACCACTCTAGGTAGTGTGTCCTAGACTTGGGGGCATCGTTCGACAGATAGCATAATCCCCAATTGGACTAGGTGGCATAAACCCTGAATCCGAGAAGCATTCAGCGGATGGCGTAAACTCTAGTTGAATATAGAAAGCACTTGATAGAAAACCCTAAATTAGATCTAGGTAATAAATAATAAATGTATGCCTGAAGGCAATGGAAAATACAGGGATTGGGATCACGTTATCGTTACTAGTTGGGACGCTAGTTAGGTGGTGCAGAGATATAGAAACCAGTATAACAAGGAAATAGCGAAGCGGCGAAAGTATTAGAGCATATCCAGTTTATCTTAGCTTAGCATATCTTGTGATTATCTTGTCTAATCTTGCCAACCCTATCATCATGGTGTTATCTTGTATTCAGTTAATTCATGTCGTTTTGTTTTTCCATGTTCACATGCTAGAAGTTACTGAACTTACTTAGGCTTTATGTCTGACTCTGTTTTTCTTTCATCTTCTTTTCTTCCGTTTCCCCCCAGGTTGTAAAGGAGGGAATAGTATAGCTCAGGTTAAGTCGGACTGTCACTCTTTCCTAGCTTGAAGATTTGTCGAAGTTTTGCTTGGATTCTCTTTTCAGATGCTATGGCTGGCTCTTGCTAAAATTGGGGAATATAAATGTTGTTTTATGCTTCTTTATTTTGTAAGACAGATGATACTCTGATATTGTAAAGAAATCATTGTACAAACTATTTTATCAATAAAGTAAAGTTTTATTTTCCGCTGTTTAATTTTTGTCTGTCTTGTAATTTATCTGCATCTTTTACCCTAAATGCTCCACAGAACTTAATGCATTCCCTTTGTGAGTGACATTAACGGATGTGGGGTGTTACACGTGGTATCAGAGCTGAAGGTTACCAGATCAGATAAAGGATTTGAAAAATTATTTTCAAAACGGTTTTAAAAGAAGCATTTTCAAGAGAAAAGATTTGTTTTAAAGGCATATTCCCCAAAGCCATACGCACTATCTTCACTTCCTCTGTTTGAATTCTTGTCTCCTTCTTTCTTGAGTCTCTGGGGCTCCTGGCTTTCTGGGAGGTAACCTCATCGATGGGCGAAGTCGTGCCTGGCTTCCATCCATAGCCATAGTTGTTTCACCTACGGCCAGTTTTCTTTCAAGCTTAGTAGGGTTTTCTGTACAATGGAGGCAGCTTTCGAGAGATTTGTCAACATGGTTACACATGGAAGGGGATGAGGAGTTTGGCTAAGGAGCATAACCCTAGGATGAGGAATTCATGGATGTAGATTTAGCTCACGAAGGAGAAATTATAAAACCTAAGACAAGAGGAAGTATCTTTACTAGGGTATGATAGGGCATATAATTAAGGACAAGGGTAAGAACGAGGAACAAGATTTTCAGAAGGGCAAGTACATACTTTCACTACCAAGCGTACCTAGGAGAAAGATAGTAAAGTTCTGTTGGAAGAGTCTAGTTTTGCTGTTCGTACTCTTTCCTTTGGTTTTAGCGCTTCGCATTTGTTCATATCCACTTCCATAGTTGAGTCTCTACACCATAGTACTTGTATAGTAGAAAGATCCCACTAGAGTCTCAAATCCAATTGGTGGTTAGTAGGGATTTGAGAATAGCTATCGAGTTTGCTTATATCATCTCACGTAGATCGTCTAAATTCGGAGGAGATGTTCCTTAGGTGCTTGTCTGATATTGGTTTAGGCCTTTGGGGCTTATACTTGAGGAATGTCGAGTTCGACTAGGATGGTTTGCGTGAGAGATGAATAGTTGTGGCAGGCACTCCAAAAAAGCACGTAGTGACCTTACGACCCTTATAGTTATGGCATGGTGGATAAGAGGGAGGCCTCTAATCATCTTAGTACATACACTTGGTACCGTGATTGACATCTGTTTATTTTGGAAATGGAGATCGGAAACTTCACAATCGTGAAGTTAAATTAGTTAAGATACAGTGGAGTAAAGCTCAAGAAGGCTAGATACTAGCAACATACCCTTTTCCTTAAGGGTGCATCCTTGATTTCTTTTTTGTAGGAGCTTTACGCATAATTGTTTCTCTCTTTCCAAAGTATATCCTCTAGGTCGTATCTTCGATCCTTAGGTAGAAGCCAATGGATGTAAACATGTATTTGAGACATGTTATGGTTGATGGTTGCGAGTGGTTGCTCGTGAATGCATATGCATACGTATTAGGCACTAGATCAAGTTCGGACGCTTTCATATTGCATTTACAGATATGTATTTGTTTGTAAGTTGAAATTGATATGTTATCATATGGATGTTGCATATGGATGAATGGCTATGCACGCATGTAGTATTTACATAACTAGGGACGCTTACATACATGATTGGACGCATGGCACTGACATGATTCACATTAAGGAGGTCAACTGAATCAGTAGACCGCCTGATTTTGCATTAGATAAAGACATATACACACATTATGCATATGAACATGAAAGCATTAGAAATCTTTTAAGGACAATGAATGCCTGTGATTGAATGGTTGAGTAGATGGGTGATTGGATGGTAGGATACATTCTTCCCAACTTGAAGATTCGGGGACGAAATCCTTTTAAGTGGGGGAGAATGTAACACCCCGTAATTCTGTAACACTAGGATTCACAAATCAAGGCAGAATTAAATTTTAAAGTCAAAATAACGGGAAACGGGCTGCGCCATTGCGTTCGTCTCGGAATTCTGCATGAGATAGAGTCCGAGTTTGCGTTAATCGGACTCCGTATGAAGGAGTTATGGTCTTCAGAAGTTTCAGAATTCGATTTAAAATTCGAACAGGTCAGAAAACGAGTTCAAAATTCAAAATCGGACCCAGATTGGGCTGGGCGGGAATTTTCTCGCCCAAGACCCAGGTCGACTGGGTAGTCGACCTGGGGGTCGACCCCCCTGCTTTTTCCAGATCTGCAGTCTGGTTTGTTCTTCTGTATCCGGACGCCATTCTGACTAGATTCGTTGACTTCTACACTATATAAACAGCCCTAGTCTCCTTCTCTATTCACAGTTCTTTTCTATCCTTATGCTGCCTCTGAGAAAATGTATAAATAAATAAAAATAAGAAAATAATACGAAAATTCAAGACGAGGAAATGCTGCTCAAGACTTTCAAGAAGAGGTTCAAGTCAAGCTAGGATTTCAAGTGAAGATTCAAACGACTGCAACGACTGTTTTTCTACGAATCTAATATAATCTCTGTAAGTCGGTTACTTTTTAGATTTGAATGTTTTTCTCTGTTTGTGACATGAAATTAAAAGAATAAAAGAATATGCCAAATCTCTCTCTATTCGAATCAGTGCTTATATCTTTGGACCTAATTAAGAACTGTTATGATTCGATGACCAGTAAGACTGTGACTATGAAATTATGGACCTTAAAACCATATGCCTCTTTGACTATGAACATTGCCTATGACTATGAACATTGCCTATGACTATGAACATTGCCTATGACTGTGACTATGAGAATTATTTCCTTGACTATGAACACAAGCCTATGCCTTTGATTAGGAAACAAACTATTGCCTATGACATAACAAGGACAACTGTGATTAAACACCTATGATTCAGAACTAGGAAAGTGTTGCTTAAGTTTTGTGACTATGAAATTGGGTCTAAACCTGATTATCTATTCTGTCTATTCTTGGTTTTCTTTGGTTTTAGATCTTGGGAATTTACCTATTAAGTTAGGTCTACCCATGCTCTTGAACCTACGTCGTTATTCAACCCTTTTTATGTCATAAGATTGTCAGACCTATAGGCCTTCGATGTTTTAGATAAATTTCAATGAAATTCGTTAGGTCTGTAATTAGTAAATTATCATTTTATGCCAGTTATTATGTCCATCTCTTTCATAGCATCTTTGGTTCATTCCCTATTTTCTAGGAATCTAGATTTATCTATAATCTAGATTGAATCACGATTATACGAACGGTGGGAATACGATTTAGGCAAAATATGAAATTTACTAAAAACGTAGTTATAAACTTGGAAATTGGCATAAATTGGGAACATGTATTATGGCATGTTCATAGAAATGCAAATTGGATAAATTTGACATGAATTATAGGATGTGTAAGTTGAATCTAGTATTGACTTGTAAATCTAGCATTTACATGAATTGTGAACTAGAATAATAAGTCTAGTTTGACATGAACTGTAATTAGAATGTTAAATCAGGATTGGATTAGCTACTTTGGCATGATAAGTATATTGGCATAAATTTGAAATTGGCCATAATTAGGAGTAATTGTCAGGTTTAGCAAAATCATGGTTAGTGACACTTAATTTGGTATAGTTCACATACCAAAAGGCATAAATATGATATAGAGAGGAAAATGGGCCATAAGAATGAATGTTGACAATTTACATTAAAAGAGTAATTAGGAAATAAGTAAATTGGGAATAGTTTACATATAGAATTTGTCCTAAATGAGAAAATGTAAATTTAGACAAATTAAAGGTATATTAACGACATCTCTTTTGATAACATACCAGAAGATTCTAGGGTGACAGAGAGGATAGTGTCTAGGCTTGGGTTTGGAAAATACAAGTTTCATGTTCTCCCTAGCTATCCCTAACTGATCCGACGGAAGGGATGGTTACTTTCAAAACCTGATTTGAAAATTAATCAAAACCCTTTTGAACTTAGAAAACACGAATATGCCTAACCCGAGGTTAGACTGAGTTGCGATGTAAACCTGCCCGGAACCAACCGGCACATCCAGTAATCACAACAATATCTGTCTAATGTGAGTGGTAGCGGCTTTAATATATTTAGTTAAAGCTAGAACAAGAATGGTAGGGTTAAGTTAACTAAGACACTTAACCAATTCAACATGATAACAAAACCAATGGGTAGGGTTAGGTTCATACAGACACTTAACACAGTTAAGCTAGAATGGGAGGGTTAAGTCCATAGGAACACTTAACCAACTAGAATGGGAGGGCTAAGTCCATAGGGACACTTAACCAACTTAACATGTTAACTAGACTAGAAGGTGGGGTTAAGTAAAGTTAATACACTTAGCCAAATTAACATGTTAACTAGACTAGAGGTTGGGGTTAAGTAAAATTTAATACACTTAGCCAATTTGATATGTTAGCTGGACTAGACCGTAGGGTTAAGTAAACTTGAGCACTTAACCATCAGATTGTGATAAAGGAATAGGGTTAAGTCTAAAACATGAAGGGATATTACTTAACCATTAATAACATGTTAGTTAAAACAGACGGGCAAGGTTAAGTCAAAAAGGAACACTTAACCAATACAGGATGAATGGGTGGGGTTAAGTAATAAGAAATACTTAACCAATATAACTTGGTTTGTGGTAGGGTTAAGTCAACATGAATTACTGATAACACTTAACCAGTTTAACAGGATAAATGAAGAGGGTTAAGTTAGCCTGAATTGACTAATGACGCTTAACCAATCCAAACTGATGAGAAAGAGAACTAAGTAGTAAACCTTAGTTAAAAGGAGCTAAGTAGTAAACCTTAGTTAAGAAAACAACGATTCTGGAAACTAAATGGTAAACCTTAGTTAGCAAAACTAAGTAGTAATTCTTAGTATGACACGGGAAGGAGCGAACGTCGGTCTGATTAAAACGAAGGCTCCAACGAATTGGGTTACGAAGCCCGAGGCTTCGAGGGGATGTGAGGGTACTCTTGGTATCCCTCTGTGAGGCTGCAGATGATCCTCCTGGGCTCACAGAGGTTAAGGTCTGCAGTAGAAGAACCAAGGGTATGCCTCGGTTGTAAAATATGGCAACCTAAAGACTAGGATGGACCAGCGTGATTCGGCGATAAACCGATAGCCCTGTGATAGCAACTCGTCGTCTACCATCCATCTTCAGTCAATCGAGATACGTGAAGCGGAAAGGCGGAGAACTCCAAAAGACCATATACTTGCTATCTAGTTATGGGTGAGGATGGTCGTAGGTTAGTAGGGCATAGGGGGCCTGCGTATAGTTCTCATTTTTCAAGGTGTGCCTTTCATTAGTTGAGGGAGGGGTCGGGTGGGACCATAGCCACTGGAATAAAAACAGACCTTAGCATCTGCATCGGCAAATATCTGAAAGCTCCCGACCGAGTTCTGTGTTTCTTGATTTGCCCTGCCACAGGACATGTGCATCTAGACAAGCGACAACGATTCGCGATACATGCGTGGGGAAGTATAGGAACATATACCACTCTAGGTAGTGTGTCCTAGACTTGGGGGCATCGTTCGACAGGTAGCATAATCCCTAGTTGGACTAGGTGGCATAAACCCTGAATCCGAGAAGCGTTCAGCAGATGGCGTAAACTCTAGTTGAATCTAGAAAGCACTTGATAGAAAACCCTAGATTAGATCTAGGTAATAAATAATAAATGTATGCCTGAAGGCAATGGAAAATACAGGGATTGGGATCACATTATCGTTACTAGTTGGGACGCTAGTTAGGTGGTGCAGAGATATAGAAACCAGTATAACAAGGAAATAGCGAAGCGGCGAAAGTATTAGAGCATATCCAGTTTATCTTAGCTTAGCATATCTTGTGATTATCTTGTCTAATCTTGCCAACCCTATCATCATGGTGTTATCTTGTATTCAGTTAATTCATGTCGTTTTGTTTTTCCATGTTCACATGCTAGAAGTTACTGAACTTACTCAGGCTTTATGTCTGACTCTGTTTTTCTTTCGTCTTCTTTTCTTCCGTTCCCCCCCCAAGGTTGTAAAGGAGGGAATAATATAGCTCAGGCTAAGTCGGACTGTCACTCTTTCCCAGCTTGAAGATTTGTCGAAGTTTTGCTTGGATTCTCTTTTCAGATGCTATGGCTGGCTCTTGCTAAAATTGGGGAATATAAATGTTGTTTTATGCTTCTTTATTTTGTAAGACAGATGATACTCTGATATTGTAAAGAAATCATTGTACAAACTATTTTATCAATAAAGTAAAGTTTTATTTTCCGCTGTTTAATTTTTGTCTGTCTTGTAATTTATCTACATCTTTTACCCTAAATGCTCCACAGAACTTAGTGCATTCCCTTTGTGAGTGACACTAACGGATGTGGGGTGTTACAGGTTGATTAATTAAAATTTGAACCATTTAGCCAAATTATACCAAATGTTGGACTGAATTGAAAATTGTTTGGAATTGCATGCATATACATGTGTATACATTGAACAGGTCATTGCAAGAAGGCTAGAGCAGAGGAATAAAATTGTATGCCCGACAATTAGGTACATGTTTACAAATTTCTTGGGTTTGAATGATTTTATTAGCCGATTGGCTAGTCGCTTGGCTTTTTCGTTTTCTTTTTGGATTGGAGAGGCCTGTATGGCAATTTATGGATTTTCCTGGTGCTCCCGTGCAAGGGAGGTTATGGCGAAAATTTTCGAAAATTTAGGGTGTTAGCCAAATTTTTGAAAAAACTGAAAAGTTCTTAGAAACTGAAAAGTTGAAGAACTTAAGCCATAATGAAAATAATGAAAGTTGAGTTGATTTGTAAAACAACTTTCAGCTTCATTCCTTTTCGGGGACGAAAAGTTTTAAGTGGGGGAGATTGTAATAACCTGGAAAATCTGAGCCAATTTAAAAATTTTGTTTTGGCAATTTTAATGAATTTTGAATATTTAAAATTAATTATTTTAAATAATAACGATGAGAAATTTATTTTGAATAGAATTAGAACGTATATATTTATTTGAATCGTCGTTAGAATATAAATAATTATTTTTAATTATAAAAGGAATTGAAAATGGCGCGGTAGTTCGAAAATTCGATTTCAAATTTCAAATGAATGTACAGGATTCAAAATAACCGGATTTTAGCGAAACCAAAAATATTAGAATCTATTTGAAAATATCTTTCCAACGAACCCGAAAAATCAAAATTTCATAGCGGGATAAAAAATTATGTCCAATTGAAAATCCAGAATAGTCGCTATGGAATTTTGGCCCTTAAAAATGGAAATTTTGCAAACGACCTCCGTTTTCGACGAAACCACTTTTGTTGGATCCGAGATGTCAAGTTATTGCTAGATTCTAAAATTCATAATTTTTGAAAGCAATATGTGAACATGGCGAAAGAAAACGTGTTTTGACAGTTTCTGTCAATTTCGATTGACCAAAAATGGCCATTTTTCAAACGATCTCAGAATTTGACGAAATTAGTTTTGATAGGACCGTATTCATCAATACGAAGCTAGAAAATATTTTTCGGGAATTTTTTGAGTCAGTATGCAGCCCCGATCAATTAAAATATACGTTCAAATCTAAAATTAAATGTTTTATATTTTAATTTGAAGAATAACTGACTGAAACAACCAAATTGGCTTACGAAACATATCCCATTGTGCTCGGAATGAGGGTATTTAGCTTGAGGCGACAGTCTTTGGGTTTAATTTGGGCTTCGTGACAATAAACAAATAAATTCATGAATTAACATATTAGAAAATATATTTATATATAAACTCATTTCCCCCAACCCTAGTCAATGCCATTCAGTGGTCAACGCCCCATTTAAAACCACGCCACCCTCCATTCAACACACGGCGGAAATGGTTTGAGAATTCTCCCTTAAATCGCGGCCAAATTTCTTTGAATTAAATCAGGGTTCTAAAGTAAATATGGCAGAGAATTCCGCAGGCTTCAATCGTATGTGGGTTTGATCCTTTCTCGAGGTGTATACGGCTCGAATTTGGGGCTGGAAGACCGATGTTTTATGGCAGTTTTGGGAGACGACGAGGGCTCCGAGTTCGTCAACGTCGGAGGGGGTAGCAGCGCTCTCGAAGGCACGCGTCGGGGTCACCATGGATTGAGGGCCGGTCCTCTTGGATGGCCAGCGACAGGAGGTTTTAGGTGCGAGGTTCATTATGATTTTTTTCATTATACAAATCACTTTGCTATGAAAATGTGATTTTTATCCATATGGTTTTGAAATAAAAATGTAATTTTTTATAATGAAGTAACGAAATAAAAATATGATTCTTAGCTAATAGTAAAGATTATATTTTTATCATTGTAATGGCGATATTTTTATATATAGAAAGGCGATATTTTTATTTATAGAAAGGCGAGATTTTTATATATGAAGCAAAATAAAAATTCGATCTTCATATAAGAAGTAGAAATATAAAAATATAATTTTTATATAGAAAGAAGCATTGTAAAAATATATAAAGTAGAAATTAAAGATATGATTTTTATCTATGTAGCGTTGTTATAAAAATATGAAATTATTTTTCAGAAAGATAAAAATATAATTTTTAGCCTATGTAGGTTATTTATAAAATAATCATACAAAGAAATATAATTGTTGATTGGTTAAAAATATAATTTTAACGCAGGTATACTACATAGATTGACAATCAAAGCACGACGGAGTGGAACCCCAAGGTGAGAACTTCTCTCTTTTATTTTAATTTCTAGTTTGAAGTATATACTAGGATGTAGACGGTGCTTAGTAGCACCTGACACCCGTCGTCCACAGACCATGGATGACTTGTTTTTTTAATTGATGTGTTGTGAAAGTTGATTGTGTGACGTGGAATGGAATAAAATATTTTATAGTTAAAAATTTAATTTTTAATGTGTATATAAAATAAATAATTATAAACAAATCGGACGTTTTGTTTATGTACACCTATTTGACTGACATTGATTGGGACGATAAATTTTACACATCGCCCAACTGCACAAATAAAAATATGTGTTTGTTGATTTGAAACCCCACACGGGTGTTGGGATGATATTTGGCGTACACTAATCCCAATTATTTAGTTGTATGTCGATCGATTAGTTGACAGACTGTGTAAGCATTAATTATTTATAATTAATGCTTACAGTTGTGTGGTGCACTCTGGATGATGTTTGATTATTTATCGTTGCTATTATATACATGAGTTGTAGGGAACCCATATAATTAACATTATATGGTAACTGATTGAGCCTCATTCCAATTTGGAAAATAAAGAATATTATAGAATGAAAATTCATGTGTTGAATAAAAAGAATGTCATATGTTGAATAAAAAGAATATTCATGTGTTGAATAAAAGAAAATTCATGTGTTGAATAAAATATATTCATGTGTTGAATAAAAGAAAATTCATGTGTTGAATGAAATATTTATACGATAAAGTTCACATTTTTATTATAAGTGAGAATTAATAAATATTAATGTGTTGAATAAAATATATATTCATGTGTTGAAGAAAATATTCATTTGTTGAATAGAATAACGAAGTTATTGAAATATATAAAGCCGTGTTGATTAGATATGCACCATTTTGACGCGAACGATTTTTATATCGATTATATTCGTTTTTATAATGAATATAGAAAAGGAAGTGATTTCAAAATATAACGTTTTGAAAATATTATCATTTATATATTAATGATATGGAATATTCAATTTTGATCTGAAATTGAATATGAATTTGAAATCGTTTTGAAAACGAATTTAAAACGATTTATAAAATACGTTTTAAAAGGAAATCGATGAAATATATAATATTTATATTATACATATATATATTGGCCTGAATAGAATGCGCCGCGCTGCGGCAGTTCGCGAATTTCAACCATTGACTTCAAATGGACATTACGGGAGATACGACCGTCGGATTCTCCTAAAACCGGAGCCATTGGGTTCGTATCGATAAGAGCTTTCTAACGAATATTAGAGATTTGAAATCTAACAGTTGAATTTGGAATTATGTCCAAACCAAATTTGAAAAAGGTCGTTGTAAGTGCAGTTCGATGGTCGTTTATGGAAATTGACTGTACGGGCCTTGATAAAATTATTAAAAGTAGCAATAATTTGTGTAAAATCATAAGAAATGATTTGGAAAAAAATGGGATAAAAAATTGCATATTTGAAAAGATAAATATAGATTTTTATCGAAATGAACTAGTTTTGAACTAGAATTATAATCCATTTATTTTTGAAATAAATAAATTGGATTTGAAAAGGTTTTAAAAGTAGCCAGAATTTCCAATAGTTGAATTGGAATGGATTTGAATCGAAATTGTCTTTGGAATATTTCAATGTTGGATTTCGTGATTATACAGATATTGTTATGGAAATTTGAAAGATATATTTATAGTTATTTCCAATACGATATTTGTTGGTCGTAGAATTTAATATTGAATATAAGCCTATATATTTTCTATTCAGAGCCTTGTATTTAATATCTAATGGGATTTGAGTTTGTCATGAATGGTGTCTTCATTAACACTATTCTTAAACTCAGTTGATAAAAAGATTAAATATTTTTATTTAGATTTAATGAAGTATACCAATTAAATGATATTTAATTGGAATTGGAATTGATTTTTGGGTTTATCGTGAATGGTGTTTTAGATAACACTTGTTCTTTAACCTGGTTATTAATGGAATGTGAATTGGGCTTATCGTGAACTGTGTTTTAGCGACATTTGTTCTTTAACCCGATTAACAATGGAAAGTGATTTTGGGTTTATAGTGAACCGTGTTTTAAATGACATTAGTTCTTTAACCCAGTCAAAGACAGGATATGATTTCCCAAGTTAAACAATCATTAATATTGATTTTTGGGAAGATTAAAACCAAGTGGAGTTTTAATGAATCTTTAATTAGATTGAAAAAATCAAGAATGGAGTATCACCAGTTTTGCTCCAGGCGATAGTTAAATCTTTAATTAGATTTAAACGTGAAATGGTAATTGAATTTACCAATAACACCGTGGTGTTAGATAAGAAGTATAACCGGTTTTACTTCATGGGATGAATAGGTTGGGGTTGGGAAATTTAACAAGTGATTACTTCGGTAAGGTTCGCTAATCCCGACTAGTTTGGATAAACCATAATTTGGTTTGAATTAATATTCAAAAGAAGATTAAAGAATAAATTTAAAGAATTTATCTTTGATAAAATTAATGGGAACCTTTCCCTATAGATGTGAATATTTGAATAAAAGAATTTTCTGAATTGGAATGAGGCGTATGTTGTGTTTGTGTAACACTTGTTTATTATATACGCGAGTTATTCAGAAAGATCGGGTTTATCCCATTCTGAATAACTGATTCGATGAGGTGTCAATAATGAAGACGGTGGTCGAAGACCGGAGGTCTTCACATCGTTTGGATAATTACTGATGATCTTGATTGGGCTATACACCCAAGAGGAGGGAATCAGTTGGTGATCGTCCAGACGTACTTGGAGATCGATGGATATGCGAGGAATAAGGTTCCTTCGGCTTCGTTCAAACCCAGAACGGACTTGTAAATGGATGTGTGTCTGACATCGAATTTCATTCTGTGTGATTGATATCGATTGCACAGCGTGAATTGCATGTGTGGCATGCTGAGATGCAAATGATCAAGGCTTTTGTTGAAAAGCAAAGTCTTGTGGTTGATGATCAAAGCACCGCTTGTGTGGCATAGATTTATGTATAACGTTAATTCGCGAGTCTCACACCCCGGTATATACCAGAAACGGGAGAGGACCTCAGGGAGGACATGCATTTCCTTCTTGCTAGGGTGGTGTCGGTGACCTACCAGCCCTGACATTTATATTATTTTCACCTGTGTGGTTGTTGGATTGCGAGGCACCTCGGATATATCGGTGACTATGTGGAGTCGATGGAGTCATAGGACTCATTTACGCCCTAAAGGGTGGGGAAACGCAGTGTTCAGGCATTATAATCCACATCAAGTGGACCGGCCCTGATGATCCATGGGGCAGTTGCGGCTGTTCTTGAGACATGAGCTAGATTGTCTCGAAGCGTAAGGACGATCCCTTGCCTTGGTTCACAGATGGAAATCCAACTTCAAATACGTGACTTTGCGGTTTTAATTGTAAACCTATATATGGCGACATAGTGGTATGGGGCACTTATGCCGTCTATGATTGGTACTTATGATTGAAATTGTTTTGACACTATATGCTTATAGTAATAATAAAAGATGAAATTTAGCGTATCAAGCATTCTTTGGCTATTATAAGGTAAAACTCTATCCTCCGGCTTGTGTTGCATTGTATGATGGGACCTGGGTCTTATAATAGCTTTATTGTTCTTTATTTAGCATTGCGTTGTTGTTTTATGCACTGGTATTCTTGGGAGGAAACCCATTCCGTGTTATACGGCGTGGTTCCTTGATTTACCGAACTTTGAAATAAAGATTAATAACTGTTTTAGTTCTCACACCAGTCACATAACTGACCTAGAGTTTATTGTTTTAACCTAAACTCTGGGTGTCCCTATTTTTCGCACGGGCAGCTAGTAGTTTTGGTTTTGCAGATTTATATCCACATGACCCTGGTTTACAGCTGGAATGATATTCAGAAAGCTCTGTATCTGTATATTCTTTTTAGTTGTGTTTTGTATTATTTTCCGCTACGTTGTAATTTATATATCTCTGATATTTAGTAAATGTGTAATATTTATTCATACTCTGTATATTCTTGTATTCTGATGAAATTGTTGTAATAAGCAATGAAATGTTCTACTGTTTGTGTTCTGATTTGTCATGTTCTCAACACAATCAGGGCTTTCCTTCATAGGGAAATTCGGGTCGTTTCATGTAGCCTGCTCCATCATGGGAGGTGCACACACACACACACACACACACACACACACATATATATATATTAAGTTGGAGGGGCGCGTACAGCCTGGTCTAAGGGACGTGCACGATATTTGGTTGCATACTTGTTTGTATTCATTGTTATGATTTGGAATTCATATTTCCAAATGATTTGATTTGAGATCCCAAAGTGAAATCTACTTTGATATAAAATGTTGATATGTATTTCAAATGATTTGAAACAGAAATCGGGAAATAAAGTCCCAAAGAATAATTTTTGTAAATTGAATTGGATTTGGAAAATCTAAGTGTGGTGATTAATCTAAATAGGTAGATTGAGATATTGCATGTTGATTGATGCGTGGTCCCATGATTTAGCCTATTTTAAAGTAAAAGTTTAATAACTGTTTTGAGTTCTCATACCAGTCCCATCACTGACCTGCAGTTCTAGAGGCTGACCCTAGTTAATTAACTCCTTTTATAAGAAAAGAGTAAGGTACCATCTAAAACTCCTTCCATTTTCACATTCTCAAAAGTTGATGACTTATCCATTAAAGCATAGACCTTTGGTTGCTGTGCCTTTTTCATAAGTGGGCAGTCTTTAACTAAGTGTCCAGGTTGATGACAGTTATAGCATGCAAACTTTTGGTGAATAACATCACTTGTTCCCTTTGGTTTATGTTGAGGTTGCTCCGGTTGCTGCGGCTTTTCCGCTGCTGGTTTGGTGCAGAACTTGGCAATATGTCCTTTCTGCAAACAGTTGTGGCATTTGGTGTCTTTGAATCGTTCTTTGTCCTTTTCTCCCATCTTAGGTACTCCCTTGTTGTTGTTTTTGTTCCAGTTCGGGTTGAATTTCCTTTTGTTTGGATTCTCACCACTAGGTCCTCCCATCTGTGTCGCTTTTGCAACTGGCTTCTTACCCTCCAGTGCCTCATAACGAACTGCCATATCCACCAGATCGACGAATGGAATCTTGGGATATCCAATCATTTGAACTTGCAGACTATCCTTCAATCCTGCTATGAACATTTCATTCTTCTCGAGTGGGGTATTGATCAATTCTGGCCCGAAACTAGAAAGTGAGTTGAACTTGTTCTCATATTCAGATACTTTCATGTTCCCTTGCTTGAGGTCGATGAAATCCTGATACATTCTCGTTTTTCCTGCAACAGGTGGAAATTGTGCTTCGAAAGCTTCTTTGAATTTTTCCCAAGTGAAATCTTCCTCAGTAATAACCAGAAAATCTGGGCCAGTTTAAAATTTTTATTTTGGCAATTTTAGCGAATTTTGATTATTTAAAATGAATTATTTTAAATAATATCGACGAGAAATTTATTTTGAATATAATTCGACGTATATATTTATATACGTCGTCGTTAGAATATAAATATTTATATATAATTATAAATAGAATTGAAAATGGCGCGGTAGTTCGATAATTCGATTTCAAACTTCAATTGAATGTACCGGGTGCAAAACAATCCGGATTTTAGTGAAACCAAAAACATTAGAATCTAATAGATGATATCTTTCCAACGAATCCGAAAAATCAAGATTTCATAGCGAGAATCAAAAGATATGTCCAGTTGAAAATTCTGAATAGTCGCTATGGAATTCAGGCCCTTAAAAATGGACATTTTGCAAACGACCTCGGATTTCGACGAAACCACTTTTGTTGGATCCGTGATGTTAAATTATTGCTAGGTTTCAAATTTCATAATTTTCTGAATCAATATGTGAGCGTGGCATAGGAAAACGTGTTTTGACCATTTAAGTTGATTTTAATCGACTGGAAAATGGCCATTTTTGCAACGGTCTCAGAATTCGACGAAACTAGTTTTGTTAGGACCGTATCGTCAATACAAAGCTAGAAAATATTTTTCTGCAATTTTTAGAGTTAGTACGTGACCCCGGTAAATTGAAATGTACGTTTAAAATTCAATATAGTGATTTAAATGTAAATTTAACGGAAACTGATTCAAACGATCAAATCAGCTTACGATACATATCCCATTGTGTTCGGAATGGGGGTAATACGCTATGGACGACAGGCGGTGGACCTCGTTTAGAGGTCGTATGTAAAAGTCAACTTTATTTGAAAATAAATAAATTAAAAAAAAATTAATTATATATTATTATTCTCCCCCCCCACTTATCCCTTACCGTCCACATAAAAAAAAAAGGGAAAAGAAAAAAAAGAAAAAACCCGATCCCCCAAATTACATCCGCTCCGCCCCCGTTCAGCACCCCCACGTCCTCCGCCTGGCCCCAACGACCACCGCACCCCCTCCTCCTTCTTCTCTGCCTTGCTTTCTTCCTCTTTCGCCTGCCCCTGCGATCGACGAGACCCCAAAGACCCCCGACCATCGAAGAGAGCGCCGCGCCCTAGCCTGGGACCCCCCTTCCTCTGCCAGTCGCGCCGCCGGCCAGGGCCGCCACCCACGCGAGCCCCCAACCTTCTGAACCCTGCTCCGACCTCGCAGCACCAAACCCTCCCCTCCTCTTCCTCCCTTTGTTCGACGGCCAGCCACCACTCCGGCTTCCCCTTGGCTCCCCAGCTTCGACGAGCAAGCACACCCCCGAACCAAAACTGAAAAGAAAACAAAGGTAAAGTTTTAATTATTTTATTTTAGTCTTTTATTTATTTTATTTATTTTCAATTCATTTATGTAATGATTTCAAAATAAAATCAGATATTGATTAGATCTATAAAGTAGAAGTATTTAAAATATGGTTTTTATATTTTTAAAGTATTAAAAATATAATCTTTACTATATAGAAATATTAAAAATATGATTTTTATATTTTTAAAGTATTAAAAATATAATCTTTATAGGATAGAGAATATAAAAATATCATCTTTGTATATGTAGCGAAATGAAAATCTGATTTTTATTTTATATACGTTGAAATAAAGTAGTGATTTTCATAACGAGGAAATCTATATTTTTGTAAGGGTGAAGTCTTTATAGTTAAAAAGGCGAGATCTTTATATAGAAAATAGAGAAATAAAAATATGATTTTTATATATTGAACATCGTAGTGAAAATTCGATTTTTAAATATATGAAGTGATTATAAAAATAGGATTTTTAAATTGAAAGTGAATAAATAAAAATGTGATTTTTATTTTAAAGACATCAAAATATAAAAATGTGTGATTTTTATATATGTAGTGGCTACGGACAAACGAAGATGATAAAAAGGCGTGAAAGATGAAGATTTCTATTAATGAAGTGTCGAGATGATTGGATAGCTATCGGTGAGAACTTCTCACTCAAATTCTCTTTTTCTAGTTATATATATATACTAGGATGCAGACGGTGCTTAGTGGCACCCGACACCCGTCATCCACAGACCATGGATGGCTTGTTTGTTAAATTGTTTGGTTGGGTAGTTGGTTAGATTATTTGGTTTGAATTGAATTGTTTGGTGAATTGAAATGGATTTGATTGATGTGTGAATGGCGTGGGCCTTCACTAGACCGGGGATAAGGCTAGGCCTTGTCCCGTTTCTAGTATCGTGCCGTTATGCCGCCGAAATTTTCTAAAATATGTTAGAAAAATAAAAATATCATTTTTATTGTGTAAATGAAATGAATAGAAATTCATGTGTTGAAATAGAATATTTTAACGTTAAAAATATAATTTTTAACGTGAAGTGAATAAAATAAAATATTCATTTACAAACCGGACGGTTTGTTTATGTACACCTATTTGAAGGACATTGATTGGGACGATAAATTTTACACATCGCCCAACTGCACAAATAAAATCTGTGTTTGATTGTTTGAAACCCCACACGGGTGTTGGGATGAAATTTGAAGTTCACTCATCCTGATTGATTAAATATGTCGATCGATTGATTGACAGGCTGTTATAAGCGTCATATATCTATATTTGATGCTTATACAGTGTAGTGCACTTTGGTTGATGATTGATTATTTTTCAATGCTATTATATACATGTGTTGTATGGAATCCATATAATTAACATTATATGGTGATTGATTGGGCCTCATTCCAATCGGGAAAACAATGAATATTATAAAAGAAAATTCATGTGTTGAATATAAAAATAGTCATGTGTTGACGATGATCATGTGTTGAAACTATTCATGTGTTGAGTAAAATATTTTAAATAAAATAAATTACATCTTTATCACATTTAAAATTAGAACTACTTCCCAGTAGAAGTCTAATTTAAAATCAAACGATAGATACCATAGTTTTATAAAATATTTTACATAACAAAAATAGTGATGTGTTGACAGTACTCATGTGTTGAGATTAGTCGTGTGTTGAAAGAAACATAGATTCATGTGTTGAATGGGAAAAATATTCATTTGTTGAATAGAATAAAGAGGTTGTGAAAAATATAAAGCCGTGTTGATTAGTTTTGCGCCATTTTGACGTGAACGATATTTATATCGATTTTATTCAAATTGAAATGAATATTATAGCGAATTCGAATTGAAAAGAAAACGAATTTGAATTGAATATAAAAGGACTTCGAATGGAATGGAATATAAAACAAATTCAAGTTGAATTGAAAACGAACTGAAATTTAATTGAATTCGAATCAAAATTAAATTGAAATCAATTTGAATTGAAACGAATTTGAATTTGAATTGAATTGAAACGAATTTGAATTTGAATTGAATTGAAATGAATTCGAATTGAATTGAAATCAAATCGACCTGAAATTGAAGATGAAGTTGAAATTGTTTTTGAAACGAATTTAAAACGATTTATAAAATACGTTTTAAAAGGAAATCGACGAAATATATATAATATATATAATGGCCTGAATAGAACGCGCCGCGCCGCGGTAGTTCGTGAATTTCGACCATTGACTTCGAATTGACGTTGCGGGAGATCCGACCGTCGGATTCTCCTAAAACCGGAACCGTTGGGTTCGTATCGAAAAGAGCTTTCCAATGAATATTAGAAATTTGAAATCTAACGGTTGGATTTGGAATTATGTCCAAATCAATTTCAGAAAAGGTCGCTGTAAGTGCAGTTCGATAGCCGTTGATGGAAATCGACTGTACGGGCTTTGATAAAATTATTAAAAATATCTATAATTTGTGTAAAATTATAATATGTGAATTGGAAAGAATTGGGCTGGAAAATTCCACATTTGAAATGAAAAAAATAGATTTTTGTCGAAATGAACTAGTTTTGAACTAGAATCGAAATCAATTTATTTTTAAAATAAATAAATTGAATTTGAAAGTGATTTTAAAAGTAATCAATATTCCCAATACGTGGATTGGACTGGAGCTGAATCAAAATTATCTTCGGAATATTTCGATGTTGGATTTCGTGACTAAACAGATATTGTTATGGGAATTTGAAAGATATATTTTATATCGTTATTTCCAATATGATATTTGTTGGTTTCAGAATTTGATATTGAATATAAGCCGATATATTTTCTATTCAGAGCCTTGTAATTAATATCAAATGTGGTTTGGGTTTATCGTGAATCGTGTTTTAGATGACATTGGTTCTTTGACCCAGTTAAAGACAGGATATTGATTTTTAAGAAGAGATTAAAACTAAGTGGAGTTTTAATGAATCTTTAATTAGATTAAAATGTGAATTGATAATTTAAATTATCAAATCTGAAAGGTGGTCGAGAATGGAGTATCACCAGTTTTGCTCCAAAGCGATAGTTAAATCTTTAATTAGATTTGAACGTGAAATGGTAATTAATTTTACTGATAACACCGTGGTGTTAGGAATGGAGTATCACCAGTTTTGCTCCAGGGGATATATAGGTTGGGATTGGGAAATAAAACAAATAATTACTTCGGTGTGGTTCGTTAATCCCGACTAGTTTGAGATGATATCCAAAGGAAGATTAAAGAATAAATTTAGAAGAATTTATCTTTGATAAAATTAATGGGAACCTTTCCCTAAGAATGTGATTTTGTGAATAAAAGAATATTCTGAATTGGAATGAGGCGTTTGTTGTGTTTGTGTAACATTCGTTTATTATATACGTGGGTTATTCAGAAAGGCCGGGTTTATACCCATTCTGAATAACCGATTCGACGAGATGTCGAAGATGAAGACGGTGGTTGAAGACCGGAAGTCTCCACATCGTTTGGGTGATTACTGATGATCTTGATTGGGATGTACACCCAAGATGAGGGAAACAGTCGGTGATCGTCCAGACGTACTTGGAGATCGATGGATATGCGAGGAAAGTGCCTCCGGTTTCGTTCAGACCCAGAACGAACTTGTAAATGGATTGTGTGTCTGACATTGGATTTTATTCTGTGTTGATTGATCTCTATTAAATATACATCTGTTTGGCTGCGGAGAATTTATTCTCTTGCTTAACGCCCTTCTCTGAGACGTACGAGCTCAAAGGTTGTATATCGATGGACATCAGTCGCATGGAGTGAATTGCCAGTGTGGCATGCGTAAGTGGCAATTGATCAAGGCTTCTGTTGAAAAGCAAAGTCTTGTGGTTGATGATCAAAGCACGGCCTGTGTGGCATAGCTTTGTGTATAACGTGAATTCGCGAGCCTCACACCTCGGTATGAGTCAAAAACGGGATACGGACCCAAGGAGTGCACGACGTTTCTTTCTAGCTAGGGTGGTGTCAGTGACCTACCAGCCCTGACATTTATATACTTTTCACCTGTGTGGTTGTTGGATACGAGGCGCCTCGGATATAGGTCTGTAAGGACCGGGAAACGTGTGTTCAGGAATAACTAATCCTCAAAAGTAAGAGAGGACCGGCCTTGGAGGTTCCAAAGGATCATAGTGGGGTCCTGAGGCATTTGCTAGAGTGTCTCGAATTCGGAGAGGAGCTTGCCCCTTGCCTCGACTCATGATGGAATCCAATTTCCAATACGTGTATTTCGGTTTTATTTGTAGAGCCTAGTATGGCGACATAGTAGATGGTAGCTATGCCGCCTATGATTGATACTTATGATTGAAATTGTTTTGACACTATACACTTATAATAGTATCAAATAATGTGATTTAAACGTATCAAGCATGCTTTGGCTGTTATAAGGGAAAACCCTATCCTCCGGCTTGCGTTGCATTGTGTGATGGGACCTGGGTCTTATAACAGCTTCATTTTTCTTTATTTAGCATTGCGCTGTTTGTTTTATGCACTGGTATTCTTGGGAGGAAACCCGTTCCGTGTTATACGGCGTGGTCCCTTGATTTACCGAACTTTAAAATAAAGAATTATAACTGTTTTAGTTCTCACACCAGTCACATGACTGACCTGGAATTTATTGTTTTAACCTAAACTCTGGGTGCCCCTATTTTCCGCACGGGCAGCTAGTAGTTTTGGTTTTGCAGATTTATATTCACAGGATCCTGGTTTGCAGCTGGAATGATATCCGGAAAGCTCTGTATCCGTATATCACCTTCAGTTGTGCTTTTGTATTATTTTCCGCTGCTATGTAATTTATTGTAATCTCTGATATTTATCGAATGTAATTTATTCATTTATACTCTGTATATTCTTGTATTCTGGTGCATTGTTGTAATAGCAATGAAATGGTCTTCCGTCTGCATTCATTAGTGTGTTGTTCTCAAAGTATCCGCGCTTTCCTTCACGGGGAAGTTACGGGTTCTTACAGTGGTATCAGAGCTTTGGTTTACAGAGCTCGAGAACAAGACACATTAGAACCATACGAAAGAATTCATCAGATATTAGGTTAGTAATATCCAATTAGAATGACTCGTTAGAGATAGGATCAGTAGTATCCTAGAACGAGTGTGAAGAGTATATTTTTCAAATGAAAACAATTTTTTTTTAAAATTTAAATCATTTTATACGTATTTGATTATTTATTTATTTTGAATATGGACAATCGACTATATAAAGATTTCGCGTATACGCGTCATGAACGTATATTCGAAGTTTTAATATACTGGATAGATATAGAGTCACATTCTAGACACCCGGGGATAATTCTGGTGATGTGGCCACATCATCAGTATTTATATTCGTGTTTCGAAGGTGTGATTTCTATATATTTCCATTAGACTGGTGTGAGAACCAAAACTTATATAGCTAGAACACATTGTTGTGAATTGGCATCAAAAACATGATTTCTGTATATATATCAAAATTATGAATTTGCAACGTTAATTCACTAATTGATTGATGTTTGTGTTGTTTGTTTATTTGTTTGCTAATTTGGAACCATTTGGCCTAATATAATCAAATATTGAACTATATTGAAAATTAGTCGCATTTGCTTGCATATATATGTACTTACCTTGAACAGGTCATAGCAAGGAGGCTAGAGCAGAGAATAAAATTTGTTTGCCCGACAAATAGGTACATGTTTACTATATAATTTACTGTTTTGTTTGGGTGATGATGATTTTATGAGCCTATTGGCTAGCCGCTTGGCTTTTTCTTTTTCTTTTTGAGATCTGAAGGACCGGGGAAGCTATTTGAAATTCCCCGATGCTCCCGGTGCAGGGGAGGTTATGGCGAAATTTTTCGAAAATTTAGGGTGTTAGCCAAATTTTTGAAGAATTTGAAAATTCTCAAAAACTGAAAAGTTGGAGAATGGAAGCCAGATCGAACGTAGAGTTGATTAATCAAACCACTTTCGACTTTGTTCCTTTTCGGGGACGAAAAGTTTTAAGTGGGGGAGATTGTAATAACCCGAAAATCTGGGCCAGTTTAAAATTTTTATTTTGGCAATTTTAGCGAATTTTGATTATTTAAAATGAATTATTTTAAACAATATCGACGAGAAATTTATTTTGAATATAATTCGACGTATATATTTATATACGTCGTCGTTAGCATATAAATATTTATATATAATTATAAATAGAATTGAAAATGGCGCGGTAGTTCGATAATTCGATTTCAAACTTCAATTGAATGTACCGGGTGCAAAACAATCCGGATTTTAGTGAAACCAAAAACATTAGAATCTAATAGATGATATCTTTCCAACGAATCCGAAAAATCAAGATTTCATAGCGGGAATCAAAAGATATGTCCAGTTGAAAATTCTGAATAGTCGCTATGGAATTCAGGCCCTTAAAAATGGACATTTTGCAAATGACCTCGGATTTCGACGAAACCACGTTTGTTGGATCCGTGATGTCAAATTATTGCTAGGTTTCAAATTTCATAATTTTCTGAATCAATATGTGAGCGTGGCATAGGAAAACGTGTTTTGACCATTTTAGTTGATTTTAATCGACTGGAAAATGGCCATTTTTGCAACGGTCTCAGAATTCGACGAAACTAGTTTTGTTAGGACCGTATCGTCAATACGAAGCTAGAAAATATTTTTCTGCAATTTTTAGAGTTAGTATGTGACCCCGGTAAATTGAAATGTACGTTTAAAATTCAATATAGTGATTTAAATGTAAATTTAACGGAAACTGATTCAAACGATCAAATCAGCTTACGATACATATCCCATTGTGTTCGGAATGGGGGTAATACGCTATAGACGACAGGCGGTGGACTTCGTTTAGAGGTCGTATGTAAAAGTCAACTTTATTTGAAAATAAATAAAAAAATTAATTATATATTATTATTCTCCCCCCCCACTTATCCCTTACCGTCCACATAAAAAAAAAGGGAAAAGAAAAAAAAGAAAAAACCCGATCCCCTAAATTACATCCGCTCCGCCCCCGTTCAGCACCCCCACGTCCTCCGCCTGGCCCCAACGACCACCGCACCCCCTCCTCCTTCTTCTCTGCCTTGCTTTCTTCCTCTTTCGCCTGCCCCTGCGATCGACGAGACCCCAAAGACCCCCGACCATCGAAGAGAGCGCCGCGCCCTAGCCTGGGACCCCCCTTCCTCTGCCAGTCGCGCCGCCGGCCAGGGCCGCCACCCACGCGAGCCCCCAACCTTCTGAACCCTGCTCCGACCTCGCAGCACCAAACCCTCCCCTCCTCTTCCTCCCTTTGTTCGACGGCCAGCCACCACTCCGGCTTCCCCTTGGCTCCCCAGCTTCGACGAGCAAGCACACCCCCGAACCAAAACTGAAAAGAAAACAAAGGTAAAGTTTTAATTATTTTATTTTAGTCTTTTATTTATTTTATATATTTTCAATTCATTTATGTAATGATTTCAAAATAAAATCAGATATTGATTAGATCTATAAAGTAGAAGTATTTAAAATATGGTTTTTATATTTTTAAAGTATTAAAAATATAATCTTTACTATATAGAAATATTAAAAATATGATTTTTATATTTTTAAAGTATTAAAAATATAATCTTTATAGGATAGAGAATATAAAAATATCATCTTTGTATATGTAGCGAAATGAAAATCTGATTTTTATTTTATATACGTTGAAATAAAGTAGTGATTTTCATAACGAGGAAATCTATATTTTTGTAAGGGTGAAGTCTTTATAGTTAAAAAGGCGAGATCTTTATATAGAAAATAGAGAAATAAAAATATGATTTTTATATATTGAACATCGTAGTGAAAATTCGATTTTTAAATATATGAAGTGATTATAAAAATATGATTTTTAAATTGAAAGTGAATAAATAAAAATGTGATTTTTATTTTAAAGACATCAAAATATAAAAATGTGTGATTTTTATATATGTAGTGGCTACGGACAAACGAAGATGATAAAAAGGCGTGAAAGATGAAGATTTCTATTAATGAAGTGTTGAGATGATTGGATAGCTATCGGTGAGAACTTCTCACTCAAATTCTCTTTTTCTAGTTATATATATATATACTAGGATGCAGACGGTGCTTAGTAGCACCCGACACCCGTCATCCACAGACCATGGATGGCTTGTTTGTTAAATAGTTTGGTTGGGTAGTTGGTTAGATTATTTGGTTTGAATTGAATTGTTTGGTGAATTGAAATGGATTTGATTGATGTGTGAATGGCGTGGGCCTTCACTAGACCGGGGATAAGGCTAGGCCTTGTCCCGTTTCTAGTATCGTGCCGTTATGCCCCCGAAATTTTCTAAAATATGTTAGAAAAATAAAAATATCATTTTTATTGTGTAAATGAAATGAATAGAAATTCATGTGTTGAAATAGAATATTTTAACGTTAAAAATATAATTTTTAACGTGAAGTGAATAAAATAAAATATTCATTTACAAACCGGACGGTTTGTTTATGTACACCTATTTGAAGGACATTGATTGGGACGATAAATTTTACACATCGCCCAACTGCACAAATAAAATCTGTGTTTGATTGTTTGAAACCCCACACGGGTGTTGGGATGAAATTTGAAGTTCACTCATCCTGATTGATTAAATATGTCGATCGATTGATTGACAGGCTGTTATAAGCGTCAGATATCTATATTTGATGCTTATACAGTGTAGTGCACTTTGGTTGATGATTGATTATTTTTCAATGCTATTATATACATGTGTTGTATGGAATCCATATAATTAACATTATATGGTGATTGATTGGGCCTCATTCCAATCGGGAAAACAATGAATATTATAAAAGAAAATTCATGTGTTGAATATAAAAATAGTCATGTGTTGACGATGATCATGTGTTGAAATTATTCATGTGTTGAGTAAAATATTTTAAATAAAATAAATTACATCTTTATCACATTTAAAATTAGAACTACTTCCCAGTAGAAGTCTAATTTAAAATCAAACGATAGATACCATAGTTTTATAAAATATTTTACATAACAAAAATAGTGATGTGTTGACAGTACTCATGTGTTGAGATTAGTCGTGTGTTGAAAGAAACATAGATTCATGTGTTGAATGGGAAAAATATTCATTTGTTGAATAGAATAAAGAGGTTATGAAAAATATAAAGCCGTGTTGATTAGTTTTGCGCCATTTTGACGTGAACGATATTTATATCGATTTTATTCAAATTGAAATGAATATTATAGCGAATTCGAATTGAAAAGAAAACGAATTTGAATTGAATATAAAAGGACTTCGAATGGAATGGAATATAAAACAAATTCAAGTTGAATTGAAAACGAACTGAAATTTAATTGAATTCGAATCAAAATTAAATTGAAATCAATTTGAATTGAAACGAATTTGAATTTGAATTGAAACGAATTTGAATTTCAATTGAATTGAAACGAATTTGAATTGAATTGAAACGAATTTGAATTTGAATTGAATTGAAATGAATTCGAATTGAATTGAAATCAAATCGACCTGAAATTGAAGATGAAGTTGAAATTGTTTTTGAAACGAATTTAAAACGATTTATAAAATACGTTTTAAAAGGAAATCGACGAAATATATATATTATATATATAATGGCCTGAATAGAACGCGCCGCGCCGCGGTAGTTCGTGAATTTCGACCATTGACTTCGAATTGACGTTGCGGGAGATCCGACCGTCGGATTCTCCTAAAACTGGAACCGTTGGGTTTGTATCGAAAAGAGCTTTCCAATGAATATTAGAAATTTGAAATCTAACGGTTGGATTTGGAATTATGTCCAAATAAATTTCAGAAAAGGTCGCTGTAAGTGCAGTTCGATAGCCGTTGATGGAAATCGACTGTACGGGCCTTGATAAAATTATTAAAAATATCTATAATTTGTGTAAAATTATAATATGTGAATTGGAAAGAATTGGGCTGGAAAATTCCACATTTGAAATGAAAAAAATAGATTTTTGTCGAAATGAACTAGTTTTGAACTAGAATCGAAATCAATTTATTTTTAAAATAAATAAATTGAATTTGAAAGTGATTTTAAAAGTAATCAATATTCCCAATACGTGGATTGGACTGGAGCTGAATCGAAATTATCTTCGGAATATTTCGATGTTGGATTTCGTGACTAAACAGATATTGTTATGGGAATTTGAAAGATATATTTTATATCGTTATTTCCAATATGATATTTGTTGGTTTCAGAATTTGATATTGAATATAAGCCTATATATTTTCTATTCAGAGCCTTGTAATTAATATCAAATGTGGTTTGGGTTTATCGTGAATCGTGTTTTAGATGACATTGGTTCTTTGACCCAGTTAAAGACAGGATATTGATTTTTAAGAAGAGATTAAAACTAAGTGGAGTTTTAATGAATCTTTAATTAGATTAAAATGTGAATTGATAATTTAAATTATAAAATCTGAAAGGTGGTCGAGAATGGAGTATCACCAGTTTTGCTCCAAAGCGATAGTTAAATCTTTAATTAGATTTGAACGTGAAATGGTAATTAATTTTACTGATAACACCGTGGTGTTAGGAATGGAGTATCACCAGTTTTGCTCCAGGGGATATATAGGTTGGGATTGGGAAATAAAACAAATAATTACTTCGGTGTGGTTCGTTAATCCCGACTAGTTTGAGATGATATCCAAAGGAAGATTAAAGAATAAATTTAGAATAATTTATCTTTGATAAAATTAATGGGAACCTTTCCCTAAGAATGTGATTTTGTGAATAAAAGAATATTCTGAATTGGAATGAGGCGTTTGTTGTGTTTGTGTAACATTCGTTTATTATATACGTGGGTTATTCAGAAAGGCCGGGTTTATACCCATTCTGAATAACCGATTCGACGAGATGTCGAAGATGAAGACGGTGGTTGAAGACCGGAAGTCTCCACATCATTTGGGTGATTACTGATGATCTTGATTGGGATGTACACCCAAGATGAGGGAAACAGTCGGTGATCGTCCAGACGTACTTGGAGATCGATGGATATGCGAGGAAAGTGCCTCCGGTTTCGTTCAGACCCAGAACGAACTTGTAAATGGATTGTGTGTCTGACATTGGATTTTATTCTGTGTTGATTGATCTCTATTAAATATACATCTGTTTGGCGGCGGAGAATTTATTCTCTTGCTTAACGCCCTTCTCTGAGACGTACGAGCTCAGAGGTTGTATATCGATGGACATCAGTCGCATGGAGTGAATTGCCAGTGTGGCATGCGTAAGTGGAAATTGATCAAGGCTTCTGTTGAAAAGCAAAGTCTTGTGGTTGATGATCAAAGCACGTCCTGTGTGGCATAGCTTTGTGTATAACGTGAATTCGCGAGCCTCACACCTCGGTATGAGTCAAAAACGGGATACGGACCCAAGGAGTGCACGACGTTTCTTTCTAGCTAGGGTGGTGTCAGTGACCTACCAGCCCTGACATTTATATACTTTTCACCTGTGTGGTTGTTGGATACGAGGCGCCTCGGATATAGGTCTGTAAGGACCGGGAAACGTGTGTTCAGGAATAACTAATCCTCAAAAGTAAGAGAGGACCGGCCTTGGAGGTTCCAAAGGATCATAGTGGGGTCCTGAGGCATTTGCTAGAGTGTCTCGAACGCGAAGAGGAGCTTGCCCCTTGCCTCGACTCATGATGGAATCCAATTTCCAAAACGTGTATTTCGGTTTTATTTGTAGAGCCTAGTATGGCGACATAGTAGATGGTAGCTATGCCGCCTATGATTGATACTTATGATTGAAATTGTTTTGACACTATACACTTATAATAGTATCAAATAATGTGATTTAAACGTATTAAGCATGCTTTGGCTGTTATAAGGGAAAACCCTATCCTCCGGCTTGCGTTGCATGGTGTGATGGGACCTGGGTCTTATAACAGCTTCATTTTTCTTTATTTAGCATTGCGCTGTTTGTTTTATGCACTGGTATTCTTGGGAGGAAACCCGTTCCGTGTTATACGGCGTGGTCCCTTGATTTACCGAACTTTAAAATAAAGAATTATAACTGTTTTAGTTCTCACACCAGTCACATGACTGACCTGGAGTTTATTGTTTTAGCCTAAACTCTGGGTGCCCCTATTTTCCGCACGGGCAGCTAGTAGTTTTGGTTTTGCAGATTTATATTCACAGGATCCTGGTTTGCAGCTGGAATGATATCCGGAAAGCTCTGTATCCGTATATCACCTTCAGTTGTGCTTTTGTATTATTTTCCGCTGCTATGTAATTTATTGTAATCTCTGATATTTATCAAATGTAATTTATTCATTTATACTCTGTATATTCTTGTATTCTGGTGCATTGTTGTAATAGCAATGAAATGTTCTTCCGTCTGCGTTCATTAGTGTGTTGTTCTCAAAGTATCCGCGCTTTCCTTCACGGGGAAGTTACGGGTTCTTACAGGAACGTTGGCGGTCTGAGCATCCCCCAAATAGAAGCAGTTTCTTGGAGTTTCCACGAAGCTAAGAGACGTTTCTGCTCATCATTCAATTCCAGTCCCTTGAAAATCCTCTCACAGGATCTCAACCATGCTTGGACTTCAATGAAAATGTAACACCCCGTGAATTCTATAACGTTAAGCTTCACAAATTAAAGTGTAATTAATTCTAAATGAAAGAATTAAGGGAAATGGGTTACGCCATTGCGTTCATCTCGGAATTCTGCTTGAGATAGAGTCCGAGTTTGCGCGAATCGGACTCCATATGAAGGAGTTATGGCCTTCGGAAGTTTCAGAATAAAATTTAAATTCAAACAGCTCAGTTTAAAATTCAAAATTCAAATTTTAGGTTCAAACTGGACTGGGCGGGAAAATTCCCGCCCAGAGACCAGGTCGACCATAGGGTCGACCATGGTGTCGACCTGGCCTCCCCAAGTCGACCATGGTGTCGACCTGGCTTCCCCAGGTCGACCATAGTGTCGACCTGCCCCCCCCCAAGGTCGACTATAGTGTCGACCTGGGTGTCGACCTGTCTGGTCGACCTGGCTGGCTAGGTCTGGCTCTGGCTCGAATTTCTGTGGCTTTGTGTGTCACTAGGGCTGACGTATCACCTCTTGATTGGCTCTTTGAACTTTGGATGGCCTAGATTCCTCCTGTCTTTATCTGATGGCTCAAAACAAATTAAAAATCTATAAATACACCCTAAGTCTCAACTGAAAATTCACACAAAAAATAAGAAAGGAGTCGTCATGCTGCTAGGGAGGAATTGAACATAGCCGTCAAGAGAGAAAAGCCTAAAGACGAATCAAATTAAGAAGAAGATTAAAGTTTAATCAAATTAATCAACGCAACGTTAGTCTACCCAAATGAGCGCATCTCAATTTCAGAATTCAGAATCCAGAATTCAAGATTCTGCATTCGTTGTAAGTATAATGACCTTTCAGAATATGAATAAAAATTGTAATTTGATTCGATGTAAATGAAAATAGAATTGTGTTATTGTATTGTATAAATTCTATGTATTGTGATGGTTCTATCATGACTTGCGTATTGATGTTTGTGGCATAAATCTAATTGATGCAAGCATATTGAACAATTGTATATGAAAACAATGGCACTTGTAAGTTTGTGGCAATAACTAGAAATTGATCCCATTTTGTTTATGCCTATGGTATGGATTATATACATTCACTAAGTCTAAATTAAGGCTTATGTAAACATGTTTTAGATTTGAGACCTTTTATGCCTACATGACCCAAAACCTATGATATCATTTTCATACTTATTTGCAAGTATAATTGGATATATGTCAAATATCGTTTGGGTTTCATAAGCTATGCAAGTTCATGTTTATTTGCAAGTGTAATTGGATCTATGTTAAGTATCGTTTGGGTTTCAAAAGCTATGCAAGTTCATGTTGAAATAGGCTATGTGATTAGATGTTATAATTGGACATTTTGGTGAATATACAACATGATAGTTTTGTGTTTGACATTATGCCAAGTTAAACATGTTTAAACACAAGTTTGTATTAGCCTAAATTATGCCATTTCATATGTCACCTACTTAGTTATACTTTGATTTGAATGCAAGTTCACATGACCCATATTATATGTTAGTTGAATCGCTAAATTGCAAGTTCATGCGCCACACACCCTTATATGTTGTAAAATATTACATGATTTCCCCTTTTCTTACGTTTATAAAGTTGGACTGAATTGTAACAAGCCCAACACATGTTATAATGTTGTGAACAAACGGGGGTAATAACATTGGGTGTAAAACATGAAAATATATGTTGGCATGTTTGGCACATGCCAATGCCAATGACATTTAAAACGGTATGAATTGTTACCCAAGAATAAAAGATGTGAAATTTACATATATAATTGAGAAGTAATAAAATATGTAAATTTAGAAAACACGATATGCTTAACCCGAGGTTGGATTGAGTTGTGATGTAAACCTGCCCGGAACCGCCCGGCTGTCCAGTAGTCACAACAATACCTATCCAATGTGGGTGGTTAAGCATTGAGCCCAATAATGACCCGAGGTTAGACTGAGCTAACGGTGTAAACCTGCCCGGAACTGACCGGCATATCCAGTAACTGTAGCAATACCTGTCTAATGTGAGTGGTCAGGTGCTCCTAAGAGGCTAAGGACAGATGGTAGGGTTAAGTCAACTATAACAGTTAACCAAATTCAACAAGTTAACAAGAATTGATGGGTGGGGTTAGGTGAATACAGACACTTAACCACTTAACATGTTTGACTGGAAAATGCTGGTAACGAGGGACCCGTTTCAGCAGTAACCCAAGTTAGGTATCAACGGTACCGTGAAACTAGGCAGGGTGGGGCACGATTACTGGGCTGATTGTAAGCGGTCAAAACGACGGTGGTGGGTGCACAGTGCAGGTCTAACGGGGTGCGGGCGTGCACACACTCCGGAGCAGACAACCTGGGCACTGGGGACACCAGTAGTATAACCTATGCCTTCTAGAATTTGTGTCGGGGCCGCCACCATGGGTCTTGATACACCCCATGGTGGGACCAGCATAGGTATCTACAATTCTTGGGGGCCGTATGACACATGTTAACGCGAGTAGGAGCCGATCTTTAAAATAAAGATGGGGATCACCTCACCCTCACCATGGGGTGCCAGTTAGAATAAACTCAAGTAGATGCAGAGATATAGTGTGGGTGCGATAGTACATTCGATTCTAAACGCCACCTCCTTAACTTGTGCCACTTTCCTATTTTTAGTATGTATCTATCATGCCCTTTTCTTATTTACATACTAAAGAGTTACTAGATTTACTCAGGCTTTATGTCTGACCCTATTTTCTTTTTTTTCGTTGCACCCCCCAAGGTCCACAGGGAGGAAACAACTTGTAATGACCCGAAAATCCCCGCCCTTTGGACCGACCATAAACCACACAGGTCTGACCCAAAAGTTAGAGATTCTCGAATGCATTAACTCTGGGCATACAACACATCAGAACAATAACAACAGACTTTTATTACATCATGGTAATATAACATCAGAGTACAGAATATATCAGAGTACATCGAAATAAAATTACAGCGGAAGATAAATTACAATATATTTAATACATTGCAGCGGAAACAATAAAATAGATACAACGGAAGATAACTATGCTCTGGGCACAGCTTTAAGCTTCAATCCAGCATCCTGCTCGAGATAAGGACCTATAGATAAACTACTCGACTGCCCGTGTGGAGAAGAGGGCACCCGAGTTTGTAAAGGTGGAAACAAACAACGGGTCAGCCATGGGACTGGTGTGAGAATTCTTAACAAATTTAACTAATAGTAATAAGGCAAATCCATGGACCACGCCGCTAATGCGGAACGGGTTTTATTCCAATGGATTGTCATGCATAACTTAAAGTAAATCGTAAAACAACACAATGCTTTTTAGAAAAATGAAATCACCATAAGACTCAGGTCCCATCACACAATGCAACGCACACCAGAGGATAGAGTTTTACCTTATGGTGATTAAACATGCTTGATACGTTAAAAAACGAATTTGATATTATTATTAGTGTGTGTATGTTTTAAAAACAATTTCAATCATAATGTATCAATCCTAGGAAGAATAGTATCCCATACTACTATGCCTCCATACTAGTAATACAATCAAAACCGAATGGGGCGTATTGGAAATTGAGTTTCCATCATGAGTCAAGGCAAGGGAGGAGCTCCTTACCGATTCGAGACACTCTAGCTAATGTCTCAGGGTTCCCTGCAGTTAACCCTTGGATCCTGCAGGGCCGGTCCACACATACAGCTTCGTGGATTGGCAATTCCTGAACACACGTTTCCCGGTCCTATAGGACCTATCCGAGGCGCCTCATTCCATTATCCACATAAGTAAAATGTCAGGGCTGGTAGGTCACTGACACCACTCTAGCTAGAAAGAAACGTGTTGCTCTCCCTACGTTCCCTTCTCCCGTTTTAGACTCCGCCGGTGTGTGAGGCTCGCGAAGTCACGCTATACACAAAGCTATGCCTAAACAGACTATGCTTTGATCGTCCCACAAGGCCTGCTTTTCAACAAAGCCTTGATCATATGCATCTTAGCATGCCACATCATCACTCCATATCACACTACTAATCCTTTGCCGAAATATATGAATGGGTGTTAAGCAAGAGAATAAATTCTCCGCCACCAAACATCCATACATTCGACAGAAGATTAATAACATGATATATAATGGAGTACGATGTCAGACACACAATCCATTTATAAGCTTATGCTCTGGGTCTGAGCGAAAGCCAAATCCGTACAAATCAACACTACGTCTGGGCAACTCCTACTATTACCTTATCATGGTAGCGAGCCATTCTAAGGCAACAGTCATCATCGTCCATTCGATGTGGAGATTTGACGGTCTTCAATCGCCGTCTTCCAATCTTGGATTTTTAAACATCGTTTAATTATTTGGAACGAGATAAACTCGGACTTTCCAAATAATCCTCGTATATATATATATATATATATATATATCTATATATATATATATATTGAAAATCCTTCTTACACATTAATAATTATTTTTATTAACGATTCATTCCTATTTTAATTATTTAAAATAATTAAATTTTTATATAACGACGCCTTAAGTCCATGGGCGACTATGGCGCTGCATTCAACCAATTTTGATTTTTACATTTCTCAGAATCTAACAGTTGGATCTTAACGTAATATATATCATTGGAAAGATTTTTCCAAGACGGTCCTAACGGTTTCAGTTTCAAGAAAATCCGACGGTCGGATCTTCTTGTATAGTCATTTAAAAGTACAATTTCAAAATGCGAACTACCACGCCCTATTCGTTCAATTTTGATTATATATATAATCATTGAATCGTAATAACGTCGTTTGATTAAAACAACACTCCACACAATTACCGATACTTACTAAATTTTAATTCATTTGAAAATGAAGATAATATTACCGCATCCTAAATTCATTCTTTCCTTACATTGAAAATGTAAATTTTGATACACTCAAAATCTTTAAATTACATATAAAAATATATTTTCTAATGACAATGCAAACTCTACTCTTAATTCACATTATGAAAACATGATTTGTAATTACAATGCAAACACTACATCTAATTCACATTGTAAAAATATAATTTTTAATTACAATGCAAACACTACATCTAATTCACATTGTAAAAATATAATTTTTAAATACAATGTAAACACTACATCTAATTCACATTGTAAAAATATAATTTTTAATTAAAATGTCACATTTCTACATCTAAATTACATATGAAATAAATCAATTTTATTTCTAATGTTCATTCTCATTTTATGTTACATATATACATAAGAAAAATGCAATTTCGATCATACAATGAAATTGCATCCTTTAATTGCATAGAAAAATGTAGTTTTGTCATACGGTATACTTTCCTATAGACATTACATATAAAAATGTAATATTTAACACACAATGTAAATTCATGTTTTAATTACATATAAAAATGTAAATTTTATCCTACGGTGTAATTCCTTATATAATTTACATATAAAAACGTAAATTTTAACATACGACGAAATTTCCATGTTAATTACAAAGGAAAATGTAATTTTTAACATACGGCATAAATTCACTTTATAATTTACATATAAAAATGTAAATTTTAACATACGATGGAATTCTCATATTAATTACAAAGAAAAATGTAATTTTTAAAATACAACATTAATTCACTTTATAATTTACATAAAAAAATGTAAATTTTAACATACGATGAAATTCACTTGTTAATTACAAAAAAAAATGTAATTTTCAACATACGGTATAAATTCACTTTATAATTTACATATAAAAATGTAAATTTTAACATACGATGGAATTTCTATTTTATTCACACTAAAGATAATGTAAATTTCATACGGTGAAATTCTTATTTACTTTACATTAAGAAAAAAAATAAATAGACTTTACATAAGGTGAAATTCCTATAAAAATGTAAACCTTTCATACGGTGAATATTCTATATATTCGCATTAATAAAAATGTAAACTTTTTATACGGTGAATATTCTCATTATAATCACATCTAAAAAATGTCATTTATACTTTATCGTTCTAATTTACATTAAATTAACATATAAAAATGTCATCTTTATTTCATCGTTCAATTTCACATTAAAATAACATATAAAAATGTCATCTTTAATTCATCGTTAAATTTTACATTAAAATAACATATAAAAATGTCATCTTTAATTCAACGTTAAATTTTACATTAAAATAACATATAAAAATGTCATCTTTAATTCATCGTTCCATTTTACATTAAAATAACATATAAAAATGTCATCTTTATTTCATCGTTAAATTTTACATTAAAATAACATATAAAAATGTCATCTTTAATTCATGAGACCTTTACTTTATATTTACATTATAAGTCCTACTTTTATATTCAAAGTAAATCCTACTTAATAATTTAATGAAAAAAATCTATTCTTTAATGATTCATTGAAAATTTCATTCTTTAATAATTCATTACAAAAATTCATTCCTTAATAATTCATTGCAGAAATTCATTCCTTAATAATTCATTACAAAAATTCATTCCTTTCATAGACAATGAAAAATCATACATTTTATTATTTACAATGAAACATATCTTTTGATTTTTAATCTAAAAATTTCATCTTTCATTTACAATGTAAAATTTATTCTTAAATTACAATGTAAATTTTACTCTTTTACATGAAAAATATCATCTTTTAATATTTTCATGAAAATTTACATCTTTAATATTTCAATCGAAAATTCAGCCTTTAATAATTTAAATCAAAAATTCAATATATAAAAGTTAGTCTTTCTATTTACAATGTAAAGATTAAGCCTTTACCATTTACCACATCGTATTTCATGTCACATCCAAACAACAACAACATTCAAATAAACCAACATGACTAAATCTAACAATTCACATCAAGGTAATATACAGGGTGATGTTTACATTGGCATATGACAAATCAACGAGGCATGATTCAATAAAATTAACAAATAATTAATTCTAATTAATCAATAAATTTAGATATAATATTTAGATTTGCAGATCTAACATCATATGGAATAAACAATTCAGATCCATATTTAAAATATCACGACATAGCAGATCTATCAATAAATATTTTTAATAACTAAGAATTAATAATTAAATAAATTAAATTAAAAATAAATTCTCACCTAGCTCGGATCTGAAATGAATTGTCAACTTTGATCAGGTCTTGTGTTTGAATTCAAAGCGATTTCGGATCTGGAATGGTTCAAATTCAAATTCGTATGAAAAAACAAAATTCAGCCTTTAACAACTGACACAACGACGCTACAAAGCGTGACAAAATCTGAAATAAACATTACCTAAAGTTCAAAACTTTGAATCAAGATAACTCGAGCTATGATCGACGGTTTTACGAACGGTTTGCGGGAGATTGGAGAGCTACGAGAGAGCTATCTTCACCGGGAGTTGGAGGAGGTGTGGCGGCTTGTGGGTGGCGCGGTGGGGGCGCAAAGGCCGCGGCTTTGGAGGCTTGTGGCGGTGGCTACGGTCGATGAGAGGTGGTGATTCTTGTCGGAGAAGAAAGAGCTCGAAAATCTCTTCGAAACGTATATTTATACGAAGGTTTTCGTTGAGAATTGAGGGAGAAATCGGAGAATGAATTTTTGAAGAAAGGGATGGCTATGGATTCTCACGGTTGAAAGACAACGTGAGGAAGAAGAACCCGATCATTTTATAATATTATTTTATTAGGTTAATCTAATTATTATTTAATTAGCCCGTTTAAGTCCGTTTTGGTCCGAACTCCGATTCAGGCCCAACGACTGTCGTTCCTACCATTTAGCCCCCATTTCGGACTCATATGGACCTGTCCCCTTAGCCCAAACTGTCATCTTGGCCTCCGTTTTTCAGTTTTAAAATTTAAGTCCTTTATTTCTAATTTTTCCGTACAAATAATTTTACCGGGGACACAAATTAACTCAGTAAAATCCAGAAAAAATATTTTTGGCTTTATTATGACGATACGGTCCTAACAAAATTTATTTCGTCAAATTCTGAGACTTTTTGAAAAATGGCTATTTTTCAGTCGATTAAAATTCACTGTAAATTGACAGAACAGAAATCTTTTTGCCACGGCCACAAATTAATTCCAAAAATTATGAAAAATTAAACTTAACAATATTTTGACATTCCGGATCCAACAAAACTGGTTTCGTTGAAAACGGAGATCGTTTGCAAAATGACTATTTTCAAGGGCTGTATATTTAATATTAAAAATACATTTTAAACAAATAATTTCCAAAACTCGAAATATACAAGTGTTTACTGTTTTTCAATGTACAAACATCATTCTGAACTCAATGGAAGTGGTTTCGAGTTCAAATTCCTCTATATGCAAAAAGTAGCATTTTTGACCTATGCAAATTACCTAGCGACCTTTCTAAAATTTAATTTGGGCATAACTTTTGATTCCTGCTATGAAATTTCGATTTTTCGGATTCTTTGGAACGATATTTTTAAATAGATTCTAATATTTTTGGTTTCACTAAAATCCGTTGAATTTTGCATCCTGTACGGTCAGTCAAAGTTCAAGTTTGACTTTTCAAACTACCGCGCTATTTCTAACTCTTTTTATAATTAAAATTAAATTATTCATTCTAACTTTGATTTGAATCAAATTTGTGATCATTGTTATTTTAAATAGATTATTCTAAATATCAAAACTCATAAAAATCACTTAAAATAAATTTTAAATTGGCCCCAAAATTCAGGGTTGTTACACAACTCAGCTCAGTCAGGCTCTTTACAAGCTCCAAGAACATAGATGTATGATTTGGATCTCTTTTGCTTAGATTATGGCTTTGGATATCACTTTGGGGATTTTTGTCGCTTTATTTATGTTTTATGCTTCTTTAATAATCAAGACAGTAATGATGTTGTAATGTTGGAAGTACTTTGAGACAATTATGGAATGTTTTGCTTTGAACACATATTAATGAAATAAAAGTCTATTTGGTTTCCGCTGTTTAAAATATGTGTATTTATATCTGTCTTGAGTTTATCTATGGCTTTTACTTATAAACCTCCACCAAAGTTAAGGCATTCCCTTTGTGAGTGACCTTAATGGAGGTGAGGTGTTTCACTTGGTATCAGAGCATAGGTTTAGCAGGCAAGATAAAAATTTTTGAAATTATTTTCAAAAAGAAAGTTTAAAGAAGCATTTTTCAAGAGAAAAAGTGTTATGTTTATAAAAAGACAAAATCCCCCAAAAGTCATGTGCCCTATCGATCTCTCTCTATCCTTCGTTTTGAATTTTTCCTTTCTGTCTCAGCATGTCTGGAGACCTTAACCTCTCGGAAGGAGTGCCGATTCTCGGCTGGTTTAGGAGGTACTTAGAAGCAAGGGCCAATGGCGCGGGCCCAGCAGACATCCCTCCTCCAGTGGCCGCGGTTCCTCCTCCTCCTCTACCTCCTCGTGGAAATGCCTTCGCAAAAACATGTAGAGACTTTAAGACTATGGGTGGAAAAGACTTTTATGGGACAGAGTCCTTTGTAGGAGCAAGGAACTGGCTAAAGGAGACCGAGGATCTGTTTGTCATCTTCGGAGTTGATGACAGGCAAAAGATACAACTAGCGGTATGGTTGCTTAAGGATGAAGCTTCCTATTAGTGGGAAATTACCAATGCTCAGCGGGTGGTAGAATCATGGGAGGATTCCAGGACAAGGTTTGTGATGAAATTCCTCTCTTAAGCAGAAAGAAGCCTGCAAATGGAGAAGTTTCTAACTCTGAAATAGGGAAGCATGACGATCAGGGAATATGTTAATCAGTTTAATCAGCTGGCCAGATTTGGGCTAGACTTAGTAAACACCCAACACAAGAAGGCACTTCGCTTCGTCAAGGGTTTGAATGAGCCTCTACACAGCCTTGCTATGACCTATGTATCAACGGGAGCGACTTATGAAAGCTTGGTGGACATGGCGTTGCTACACGAGGAAGACCACGGCAAGAAAGAAACTAAGGTGGAAGAGAAGAAAGAGGGTCTACAAGCAAAGAAAACAGACTTCAAGAAAGGAGGGAAGAACAATAAGCCCCGTGATAAGAGAAGGTGCAATTTCTGCGGCATTGTGGGCCATATATCAAAAGACTGCCGGAAAAGAAAGGCGAAGATGGGTGGTTGCTTCCATTGTGGAGAGACTGGGCACCAAGCTAAGGACTGCCCAAAGAAGAAAGGGCAGGGACAGAAAGCCGGATCCACTTCAGGGGGTCAGGTTCATGCGCTAGTGGCACCTCAGCAGGAACGAGGTAGTAATATTTCTGTAGAAAGTGTAGTCTATCTTTATGATCATCCAGTTCGTACACTTTTTGACTCTGGCGCATCACACTCTTTTATTTCATCTGCCTTAGTAGAATCTCTGCATCTAGACACTAGTATGGTAGAAGATCCCTTAGTAGTTTCAAATCGAATTGGGGGCTCCGCTTACTTGTCAATGGTTTGTTTGGGTTTGAAAATCTCTATTCTCAGCGTTGAGTTTAGTTGTAATGCCTTTGTCTTGTGCTTCTCGGGATATGGTTTGATCTTAGGCATGGACTGGTTATCCAGTAATAGTGCCATTCTTGATTGTGAGAAAATAGTAGTTAGACTCTTGACTCGGCTTGGTAACACTCTAGAAATTTCTTGCAATCCCTTGAATGCTGTTATGCTTAGTTATCTAGAGTCGCTTGATGCTTCTGATGAGAATTTGCAATGAGTAAGAGTAGTCCGGGAATATCCGGATGTCTTTAAGGAGGTGAAAGGCTTACCTCCGAGGTGGGAAATAGACTTCCGCATATATCTTGTAGATAATGCAAAGCCTGTAGCTTTACCTGTCAGACACATGGCTCCAAGGGAGAGAAAGGAGCTCAGTAAGCAGGTTAAAGAACTTCTCGAGAAAGGGTTCATTAGACGGAGCATTTCGGAATGGGGTGCTCCATTGGTGTTCGCAACTAAAGTGGACGGTTCGCTTCGCCTTTGCGTCGACTATAGGGAGTTAAACAAATTAACCAAGAAAAATAGGCACCCTCTTCCCCGAATCGACGATTTGTTTGATCAGCTTGTTGGTGCGACGGTCTTCTCCCAACTTGATCTGGCAGCTGGGTTCCATCAGCTAAGAGTAGCTGAAGATAGTATTGATAAGACAGCGTTCAGAACCCCAGACGGTTTCTTCGAGTGGCTTGTCATGCCTTTCGGCTTGACAAACGCACCCACTTATTTCGTAGACCTAATGAGCAGGGTGTTCATAGAATTCCTCAACAAATTTGTGGTTGTCTTCGTAGATGATATCTTAATCTTGTCAAATAGTGAGGAAGAGTATGCTCAGCATCTGAAAGAAATCATGGAAACTCTCCGAGCCCATCAACTAAAAGCCAAATTCTCCAAGTGTCACTTCTGGAGAAAAGAAGTAAGATTTCTGGGACATATAGTGTCCAAAGATGGGTTAGCCGTGGACCCCGCGAAAGTGGTGGCAGTGTAAGATTGGAAGACACCAAGAAATGCAATCGAAGTTCGAAGCTTTCTTGGGCTAGCCGGTTTTTACCGAAAGTTTATTAGGGATTTCGCGAAAATCTCAGCCCCACTCACAAGGATAACAAAGAATAATCTGGCGTTCACTTAGGATTTGGATTGCAAGTTTGCTTTCCAATGATTAAAAAGGGCTCTCACAACAGCCCCAGTTCTGACTTTGCCAGATGGAAGTAAAATGTTCACAGTATACACGGATGCATGTGGAACGGGACTAGGCACTGTTCTAATGCAAGAAGGAAGGGTAGTAGCGTATGGTGGAAGACAATTGAAAGTTCATGAAAAGAACTATCCAACGCATGATCTTGCGTAAGCCGCCATCGTCTTTGCGCTTAAGTTTTGGTGCCATTATCTCCTAGGTGAGAAGTTCGAATTATACACTGACCATAAATCGTTGAAATATCTCTTCTCGCAGAAGGATCTTAACTTGAGGCAGCAAAGATGGATGGAGTTTCTTACCTCGTATGACTTTGAAATTTCCTATACTCCCGGCAAAGGCAACGTAGTAGCAGACGCGTTGAGCCGAAAGAAATTGACCTTAAGTCCATTCTTCGTAGAGAGGCAAAGCTTGGAGTGTATAGCCAGTTTTAACTTTAGGCCCTCCTCGGATTTTGTACCGGGTTTGTTAGCATCTCTCGAAGTACGCCCTACTCTCTTAGATTCAATAGGGGCTGCACAACGTGAAGACCCTCAGCTTGTGGATGTGATTGATAAACTTATTAGGGGTGAGACTTCTAGTCACCTCAGTAGATACGCCATCGATGATAAGGGATGGCTGAGGCGAGATGGAAGATTATGCGTCCCACAAGCAAGGGAGTTGACAAAGAAGGTTCTCGAGGAAGCACATCATTCCAAGATGACTATACACCCTGGCGGTGATAAGATGTACAAGGATATAAAAAGGACTTTCTTTTGGAGCGGCATGAAGCAAGACGTGGCAGATTTCGTTTCTAAGTGCATGACCTGCCAATGGGTCAAGGCGGAACAGAAGAAACCTGGAGGACTACTTCACCCTTTAGAGGTCCCACAGTGGAAGTGGGATAGCATTTCAATGGACTTCATTGATGGAATACCTAGGTCGAGAAGAGGCAACACTAGCATTTGGGTAATAGTGGATAGGCTTACTAAGAGCGCCCACTTTATACCTATCAAGAGTAGAAGGACTGCCTCATCTCTAGCATCTCTTTATCTCAAGGAAATAGTTCGACTCCATGGGATACCCTCCAGCATTGTTAGTGACCGAGACCCTATCTTCACAAACGAGTTTTGGCGGAGTCTGCAAGAAGCTGTAGGCACATAGTTATGTTTGAGCACGGCCTATCACCCCCAAACCGATGGCCAAACGGAAAGGGTGAATAGAATTTTAGAGGATCTTTTAAGACTTTGCATTCTTGACTTTGGAGGGACGTGGGAGGATCACCTTCCTTTAGTGGAATTTGCCTACAACAATAGCTACAAAGCTACCATAGGCATGACACCCTTCGAAGCCTTATATGGAAGACCGTGCAAATCACCAACTTGTTGGTGGGAGTCTACAGATAAGCTTATACTTGGGCCAGATATGATTCGAGAGACTTCAGAGAAAGTGGACTTGATACGTAGAAGGATGAAGACAGCCCAAGACAGACAAAAATCCTACGCCGACAAAAGAAGGACCGACCTTGAGTTTGAGGTTGGGGACAGGGTTCTCCTTAAGGTATCTCCTTTAAGGAACGTCGTTCGCTTTGGATCCGCAGGAAAGCTAGCACCAAGATTTGTAGGACCGTTCCCTATCATCGAGAAGGTTGGAAAGATGGCCTATAGATTAGAGCTACCCGAGAGACTGGCCGGAGTTCACAACGTCTTTCATGTTTCTCACCTCTGGAAGTGTTTGCATGAGTCTGCGGAAGTGGTGGAACCAAGCATTCTAGAGGAAGCCGAAGTGGAACGTGAAGCAACTGTGAGGAGAGTTCCAACCCGCATCTTAGGAACTGAAGTGAAAAAGCTACGCAACCGCGAAATCAAACTTGTTAAAGTTCAGTGGAGTGACGCCGAGGAAGACGTGACCTGGGAAACTGAGGACAGAATACGCGCTGCCTACCCTCTTCTTTTTTAGGGTACATCTTTGATCTCTCTTTTTCCTTAAGTTATGCTTTATCTATCTTTTTAGGTATATCTCCTCGGTCCTTTTCCTAACTCCTTAGGTAGAAAACAAATGGATGCAAACATGTATTTGAAAATATGTTATGGATGATGGCTGCAAATGGTTGCTAGTGGTTGCTAGTGGTTGCTCGTGGATGCATATACACACACACCCTAGGTTATAGATCGGGTCAGTTACTTCATATTGCATATGCATATATGTATTCTCATTTGTATATGGTTGAAAACTTGATATGCTGTCATATGGTCGTCGCATTTGTATGAATAAGTTGTGCACTCATGTAGAATTATGAGTAGGAAAAATTTGCATACATAATGGATTCATGACACTTACATGATTCACATTAAGGAGGTCAACTGAATCAGTAGACCACCTAATTTCTGCATTAGATAAGGACATATACACACACTATGCATATGATCACGAAGCATTAGAAGTCTTTTAAGGACAGTGGATGCCTGTGTTTGTTGGTTGAGTAGATGGACTGTTGGATGGTAGGATATACATTCTTCCTAACTTGAAGATTTCGAGGACGAAATCCTTTCAAGGGGGAGAGAATGTAACATCCCGTGAATTCTATAACGTTAAGCTTCACAAATTAAAGTGTAATTAATTCTAAATGAAAGAATTAAGGGAAATGGGTTACGCCATTGCATTCGTCTCGGAATTCTGCTTGAGATAGAGTCCGAGTTTGCGCGAATTGGACTCCGTATGAAGGAGTTATGGCCTTCGGAAGTTTCAGAATAAAATTTAAATTCAAACAGCTCAGTTTAAAATTCAAAATTCAAATTTCAGGTTCAAACTGGGCTGGGCGGGAAAATTCCCGCCCAGAGACCAGGTCGACCATAGGGTCGACCATGGTGTCGACCTGGCCTCCCCAGGTCGACCATGGTGTCGACCTGGGTGTCGACCTGCCTGGTCGACTTGGCTGGCTAGGTCTGGCTCTGTGTGTCACTAGGGCTGAAGTGTCACCTCTTGATTGTCTCTTTGAACTTTGGATGGCCTAGATTCTTCTTGTCTTCATCTGATGGCTCAAAACAAATTAAAAAAATATAAATACACCCTAAGTCTCAACTGAAAATTCACATAAAAAAATAAGAAAGGAGTCGTCATGCTGCTAGGGAGGAATTGAACATAGCCGTCAAGAGAGAAAAGCCTAGAGATGAATCAAATTAAGAAGAAGATTAAAGTTTAATCAAATTAATCAACGCAACGTTAGTCTACCCAAAGGAGCGCATCTCAATTTCAGAATTCAGAATCCAGAATTCAAGATTCTGCATTCGTTGTAAGTATAGTGACCTTCCAGAATATGAATAAAAATTGTGATGTGATTCGATGTAAATGAAAATAGAATTGTGTTATTGTATTGTATAAATTCTATGTATTGTGATGGTTCTATCATGATTTGTTTATTGATGTTTGTGGCATAAATCTAATTGATGCAAGCCTATTGAACAATTGTATATGAAAACAATGGCACTTGTAAGTTTGTGGCAAAAACTAGAAATTGATCCCTTTTTGTTTATGCCTATGGTATGGATTATATACATTCACTAAGTCTAAATTAAGGCTTATGTAAACATGTTTTAGATTTGAAACCTTTTATGCCTACATGACCCAAAACCTATGATATCATTTTCATACTTATTTGCAAGTATAATTGGATCTATGTCAAATATCGTTTGGGTTTCATAAGCTATGCAAGTTCATGTTTATTTGCAAGTGTATTTGGATCTATGTTAAGTATCGTTTGGGTTTCAAAAGCTATGCAAGTTCATGTTGAAATAGGCTATGTGATTAGATGTTATAATTGGACATTTTGGTGAATATACAACATGCTAGTTTTGTGTTTGACATTATGCCAAGTTTAACATGTTTAAACACAAGTTTGTATTAGCCTAAATTATGCCATTTCATATGTCACCTACTTAGTTATACTTTGATTTGAATGCAAGTTCACATGACCCATATTATATGTTAGTTGAATCGCTAAATTGCAAGTTCATGCGCCATACACCCTTATATGTTGTAAAATATTACATGATTTCCCCTTTTCTTACGTTTATAAAGTTGGGCTGAATTGTAACAAGCCCAACACATGTTATAATGTTGCGAACAAACGGGGGTAATAACGTTGGGTGTAAAACATAAAAATATATGTTGGCATATTTGGCACATGCCAATGACAATGACATTTAAAACGGTATGAATTGTTACCCAAGAATAAAAGATGTGAAATTTACATATATAATTGAGAAGTAATAAAATATGTAAATTTAGAAAACACGATATGCTTAACCCGAGGTTAGATTGAGTTGTGATGTAAACCTGCCCGGAACCGCCCGGCTGTCCAGTAGTCACAACAATACCTATCCAATGTGGGTGGTTAAGCATTGAGCCCAATAATGACCCGAGGTTAGACTGAGCTACGGTGTAAACCTGCCCGGAACCGACTAGCATATCCAGTAACCGTAGCAATACCTGTCTAATGTGAGTGGTTAGGTGCTCCTAAGAGGCTAAGGACAGATGGTAGGGTTAAGTCAACTATAACACTTAACCAAATTCAACATGTTAACAAGAATTGATGGGTGGGGTTAGGTGAATACAGACACTTAACCAATTAACATGTTTGACTAGAAAATGCTGGTAACAGGGGACCCGTTTCAGCAGTAACCCAAGTTAGGTATCAACGGTACCCTGAAACTAGGTAGGGTGGGGCACGATTACTGGGCTGATTGTAAGAGGTCAAAACAACGGCGGTGGGTGCATAGTGCAGGTCTAACGGGGTGCGGGCGTGCACGCGCTCCGGAGCAGACAACCAGGGCATTGGGGACACCAGTAGTATAACCTATGCCTTCTAGAATTTGTGTCGGGGCCACCACCATGGGTCTTGATACACCCCATGGTGGGACCAGCATAGGTATCTACAATTCTTGGGGGCCGTATGACACATGTTAACGCGAGTAGGAGCCGATCTTTAAAATAAAGATGGGGATCACCTCACCCTCACCATGGGGTGCCAGTTAGAATAAACTCAAGTAGATGCAGAGATATAGTGTGGGTACGATAGTACATTCGATTCTAAACGCCACCTCCTTAGCTCGTGACACTTTCCTATTTTCAATATATATCTATCATGCCCTTTTCTTATTCACATACTGAAGAGTTACTAGATTTACTCAGGCTTTATGTCTGACTCTATTTTCTTTTCGTCTTCTTTTCTTTCATCCCCCCCAGGTTCACAGGGAGGAAACAACTCAGCTCAGTCAGGCTCTTTACAAGCTCCAAGAACATAGATGTATGATTTGGATCTCTTTTGCTCAGATTATGGCTTTGGATATCACTTTGGGGATTTTTTTCGCTTTATTTACGTTTTATGCTTCTTTAATAATCAAGACAGTACTGATGTTGTAATGTTGGAAGTATTTTGAGTCAATTATGGAATGTTTTGATTTGAACACATATTGATGAAATAAAAGTCTGTTTGGTTTCCGGTGTTTAAAATATGTGTATTTATATCTGTCTTGAGTTTATCTATGGCTTTTACTTATAAATCTCCACCAAAGTTGAGGCATTCCCTTTGTAAGTGACCTTAATGGAGGTGGGGTGTTTTAGAAAGATTCCGTCCCTTTGAAATCTTTTCCTCCCAGAGTCGTATATTCTTTACAAATAGTCGCAAAGCTCTTGTCTTGTTGGACTTGTGCAACTTCCTCCACTGTTTCTACTTGATCCTGGGATCCAGTATTACGACCAGTAGTAGTGGATGACCCTCTAGCTTGACGTCTTCGTCCTCGGTTACTCATCTTAATCACCTGAATATAACAGGTTGTTATTCCAGACTTGATTGGATATAGCTTAGAACTAGTGTAGGCTTTTTTCTCAATTGCATACATATATATAAATGAAAACATGCTTGCAAACAAATGGTATTTACATGTTTTGAGATGATGTAAATGAGAATTTAAACTTGTTTTAATACTTGCTTTTGAACTTGCTCTTGACAAGAAAATTTTGACATGTTTTAAATTCAAGAATTAAAAGCTTTTAAATCAAAAATTTGAAAAAACTCAATTCTTAAGCACTTTGAAAAAAAAAAAGAACAAACATGTAAAATAAAAATGGCATTTTTAAAACATGTTATGTTTAAATGTTATTCTCAAACATGTGTAAAATGAATTTAAACAATTGTTATCAATTTCATGCTATCATACATGATTGTGCAAAAATTGGTTTTTAATAAATGTTGTGCTATATGCATATGTAAATGCTATCATTCACAGGTTACCATGTTTTAAATTTTAAAGTCCAGATTTTTAAATCGTATCTGTAAATACGTACTCATGATTAATCAGTAACTGTGTCAGTGATCAGTGTAAATACTTGGGTCATTACATTATTTAAATGACAGTTTTATAAAACCTTCTTACTTTTGAAATCTCCTTATTAAATATATTATTATTACTGAATTTCCTGATGGTTAATAAAACAACAACCTTTAAACTTTAACGTCTTTAAGTTGTTTGTTTCACCATCTGGTATTTATTACAAATCCCATTACTCGATCTTTTGCCAAAATTCAATTACTAGAACCCTTTTCTAAATCTTTCCATCATTTATTCTGGGAGATCTTATTTAAAATCCAATCCATTTCACTTAATGTCATTATTAAGTAACGTTAATTTAACATTAACGTTATGACTTTCCATCTCTTTTAAAAACCCATTTATACGACTCTGGTTTATTATCAAACCCTATTTCATCTCCATTTTTCTTAATTCAAATTGTATTTACTTAAAATCACTTTTATAACTTCATTTACCAGACTTGTTTTAAATATAACCCGTTCATAACTCACTTTAAAAATTCAATTATATTTCAGTACTACTTCGATTACTTAAATGAACTTCATTTAAGAAATAATTCCTTAAATTATTATTAATTTAAAAATTATAATTCACTTCATCACTAACTGGGATTAATATTAAATTCTTGTTTAAAATCTTATTAAATTAAACCACTATTTGTTAAATTATCTCATTATATTAACTGGCACAAACTAGTTTAATTCAATAATCAATTCCAGTTAAACAGTTGGCTTGGTCCATTTAAAACATGATTACTCATTGATCAATCTTAACTTGTCTTTTCATTTAGATTAATAAATAATATTATTAAATAAATAAATCCATTTCAAATTAATCTTATTTAATTGTTCCATAAAACAATTAATCGTAGTTATTAATTGTTTCACAGTTGCTTAACAATCTTATTAATGCAAGAATTTGCTTTATAAAAGATAAGCACTTGCTTCGCACACGGTCGATTTTGGTGCCCAAATGGTGCTTGTTGGTTAAAATAATTAATATATGTGGTTAGTTTATTTCCTTTATATAAACTACGTTTTTTAAAATAATATATTTAAAATATATATTCAGTTATAAAATAAATTTCATCGCTTCATTTTATCGATTTACCTGATGGTAAGTCAATCTTTATAAAACAGTTTGTATTTTGGCCATCTGCTATAAATTCCTTAGCCAATATCCAAACAATTGTTGAATTTGGATTTAACAACCAAATAACAATTCAATAATCCAACCATGTGAGTTTAACACTTCATATAATGACCATATACAGATAAGTAATCAATTCGACTGATAGCGGTCAACGAATAATCATAATTCAAGCATCCAATTCAATTTAGATACATTTATATTATAATAAACGTAACCAATAAGGTAAGTTACCTTCATTGAAAATAATCGTTAAAATAACGATTTCATTTTATTCAAATTAAACAACTGGATAATTTAGATAATTGATAACAACATTTAACAACAACCAAATAATCAACCAACAATTAGCAAGCATGGAATATAAATAATAAACCCGACTTATAAAAAATATAAGCAGGGTAACTGAGTGAGTTTGACTCACCTCAATTTAATTCGTTGATTAAAACGGTTTAGTTATAAATCCGGTAGCTTTCAGTGTCGACCAACCAGCTCTACCTCGTAGACTTTTCTGATGTGATCCCTATTTTCTTTTGTTTGTTCAATCTGATAATGAATGGCCAAGTTATAATTAATTGCAGAATACATTCTAACTTAAATAATCTAAAATTTGTTAAAATAAAAATTAATTACTTAAAATAAAAGAAACATGTTAGCACCCCGTTAGTGGCTTACTTTGCAAAACATCATGTTGTTCACCATTCGCTGGAACCTGACTGACCGCATACCACAAACTTCCCCCATCAAATGAAACCCACGCTCCATTATACCCATTCGTATAGTATTCAAACCATAAGAACCAACTCCATGCACCACTCTTTTTCATTTTCCCTTTTTTTTGGTTTTGGCCTAAGGCTCATGGCCTTTTATTTCCTTAATAATACTCCATCGCCCAAAACGCTACTGCATCTCACTTGTCCCCCTACTACTGTTCCTACTCCCTTTTATTTATTTATTTATTTATTTAACAGTCCGCCCAAGCCCATCATTCTTTGGCCCGAAGCCCAGTACCCCGTTAAAACTGATCACTCGCAAGCCCCAGTTTACAAACCGCTACAGCCTCCCTCTTCTTCCCCATCCAATAATTTCTCCGAAAGCCTTTTTCTCACCTTCATTTTTTTTCGTAATCTTTCCTTTTTTTTTCCTTTGTTTTCCAAAATGCTAAAGCCCATGAATTCCTCCCGTACTGCACCACGTACGTGGTACACATACAACTGACACTCCTCAACAATTCCTTAAACCTGCAAGCAACAATGTATTCCTTCTTCCCAAACACTATTAATCCCATCTGAAGATTTACACAAGAATGCTGCACTCCCTCGGTTGTTGTTCCTTGCCCCGTCCCCCGTTCCTCCTCATTCGAACTCATCTGCCCCACTATTTCCTTCCACCTCTATTCATTATCATTCATCTTTGCATTTCTTCCTTAGTAACCTACTCACGTGAAAACGCGAACCGCCCCCTACTGCTATCCTTAAACCCATGAAGCACATCCCTCTCTTCCTCAAAACTTACTTTCCTTATTTCCGCTAACTACCTTCCTTTCCCCAACAACATCCACGTCCCTGCTCCATTTGCCTCATACCTCCACATTCACCACCAGTTCAGCTCTCGCCTGCACCTAGACTCCGACCAGACTTCGCCTTCAAGCATCACCGGCCTCACCGTGAACTCGACGCCACTTGAATGAGTTTAGTTTCATCGATCCATCAAGCACTCAATTAAAAGTGGACGTATAAATGAATGTATACTCCTATTTTATCTATGATGACGTTTCATCATTTATTTTTTGTTGCTGGAAATGGGTTTGTAAAGGAAAGAGCAGTGGGTATCATTTTGATTTTATTTTAGTGAAGGGAGTTGGTTTTCTGCCCATTGGAACGATGGGAGAAAATTTTTGGTTTATAACCGCCATCCGCAAGCTTCAGTTTTCCTGAAATAAAAAGATAAGAGATGCCCTGGGTATTTATAGAAGAGGAAGCTTGGTAGTAACGTAATATTCATCACTGTTACAAGTGTGGAAGGCACGGCATAGGTCTGAGGTAGCCCGTAGCTCTGATCTTCCGTCGTCTCAACGGCCGTGACTTTGATTTGAACAGCTTAAGTAGCATATTTTTCTTAAATAGGCTTGAAGATTCCTTTTGATTTCTGGGGTTGTTTGTACGTGCTGTCCCTTCCTTATGAAGTTCAGTTGTAACACCCCGCAGTTCTGTAACGCTAAGATTCACAAATCAAGGAAGAATTAAAAGTTAAAATCAAAATCAAGGGAAACGGGCTACGCCATTGCGTTCGTCTCGGAATTCTGCATGAAAACGAGTCCAAGTTTGCCTAAATCGGAGTCCGTATGAGGAAGATATGGCCTCCAGAAGATTCAGCAAAGTTCAAATTTCAAAACAGGTCAGGTTCAAAATTCAAATCGGACCCAGAATGGGCTGGGCGGGAATTTTCCCGCCCAAGGCACCCAGGTCGACTGGGTAGTCGACCAGGGGGTCGACCCCCCTGCTTTTTCCAGCTTTCTGCTCTGGTTCGTTCTGATGTATTTGGTCACGTTCTCTGACCAGGTTCGTCCGCCTAACACTATATAAACAGCCCTGGTCTTCTTCTCTATTCACAATTCTTTTCTATCCTTATGCTGCCTCTGAGAAAATATATAAATAAATAATATATATAAAATAAACCAAGACGAGGAAATGCTGCTAAAGATTTCAAGAAGGGGTTCAAGTTAAGCTAGGATTCAAGAGGAGGTTCAAACAACTTCAACGACTGTTTTTCTACGAATCATAGCAACGCCATCTTTCTGTTCTAATCTAATCTCTGTAAGTCAGTTATTTCTAGATTTGAACGTTTTTCTCTGTTCGTGACATGAAATTAAAGGAATAAAAGAATATGCCAAATCTCTCTCTCTATTCGAATCATTGCCTATACTCTTGAACCTAATTAAGAACTATTATGATTCGAGGACAAATAAGACCGTGACTATGAAACTATGGACCTTAAAACCATATGCCTATGACTATGAACATTGCCTATGACTATGAACATTGCCTATGACTATGGACATTGCCTATGACTGTGATTGTGACTGTGAGGATTATTTCCATGACTATAAACACAAGCCTATACCTTTGATTAGGAAGCAAAACTATTGTCTATGACATAAATGGGACAACTGTGATTAAGCACCTATGGTTCATGACTAGGAAAGTGTTTAAGTTTTGTGACTGTAAAATTGGGTCTAAATCCTATTATCTATTCTGTCTGTTCTTTATTTTCTTTGGTTTTAGACCTTGGGAATTTACCTATTAAGTTAGGTCTACCCATGTTCTTGAACCTACGCCTTTATTCTGTCTATTCTTGGTTTTAGACCTTGGGAATTTACCTATTAAGTCAGGTCTACCCATGTTCTTGAACCGACGTCGTTATTCAACCCTTTTTATGCCAGTTAGTATGTCTATCTTTTGTATATCATCTTTGGTTCATTCCCTAGTTTCTACGAACCTAGCTTTATTTATAATCTAGAATGAATCACGATTATACGAACGGTGGGAATGCGGTTTGGGCAAAATATGAAATTTACTAAAAACGTAGTTTAACTTGGAAATTGGCATAAATTGGGAACATGTATTATGGCATGTTCATAGAAATGTAAATTGGATAAATTTGACATGAATTATAAAATGTGTAATTTGAATCTAGTATTGACATGTAAATCTAGCATTTACATGAATAGTGAACTAGAGTAATAAGTCTAGTTTGACGTGAATTAGAATGTTGAATCGGAATTGGATTAGCAAATTTGGCACGGTAAGTATATTGGCATAAATGTGAAATTGGCCATAATTGAGAATAACTGTCAGGTTTGGTTAGTGACACTTAATTTGGTATAGTTTACATACCAAAAAGCATAAAATATCATTTAGGAAGGGAAATGGGCCATAGAAATAAATGTAGACAATTTACATTAAAAGAGTAATTGGGAAATAAGTAAATTAGGAATAATTTACCTATAGAATCTGGCCTAAATGAGGAAATGTGAATTTAGACAAATTAAAGGTTTATTAATGACATCTCTTTTAATAATAAGCCAGAAAGTTCTAGGGTGACAGAGAGGATAGTGTCTAGGCTTGAGTTTGGAAAATTCAAGTTTCCTGCTCTCCCTGGCTATCCCTAACTGATCCGACGGACGGGATGGTTACTTTCAAAACCTGATTTTAAAACTAATCAAAACCCCTTTGAACTTAGAAAACACGAATATGCCTAACCCGAGGTTAGACTGAGTTGCGATGTAAACCTGCCCGGAACCAACCGGCACATCCAGTATTCGCAACAATATCTGTCTAATGTGAGTGGTAGCGGCTTTAATTTATTTAGTTAAAACTAGAACAAGAATGGTAGGGTTAAGTTAACTAAGACACTTAACCAGTTCAACATGATAACTAGACTGATGGGTAGGGGTTAGGTTCAGACTGACACTTAACACAGTTAAGCTAGAATGGGAGGGTTAAGTCCATAGGAACACTTAACCAACTTAACACAGTTAAGCTAGAATGGGAGGGTTAAGTCCATAGGAACACTTAATCAACTTAACACAATTAAGCTAGAATGGGAGGGCTAAGTCCATAGAGACACTTAACCAAACTCAAGGTAGCAAAACGAGACTTGTAGGGGTTAAGTAAAGTTAATACACTTAGCCAAATTAATATGTTAACTAGACTAGAGGTTGGGGTTAAGAAAAATCTAATACACTTAGCAAATTTGATATGTTAGCTGGGCTAGACCGTAGGGTTAAGTAAACCTGAACACTTAACCATCAGGTTGTGATAAAGGAACGGGGTTAAGTCTAAAACATGAAGGGATAATACTTAACCATTAATAACATGTTAGTTAAAACAGACGGGCAAGGTTAAGTTAAAAAGGAACACTTAACCAATACAGGGTGAATGGGTAGGGTTAAGTAATAAATACTTAACCAATATAACTTGGTTTGTGGTAGGGTTAAGTCATCATGAATTACTGATAACACTTAACCAGTTTAACAGGATGAATGAAGAGGGATAAGTTGGCTTGAATTGACTAATTACACTTAACCAATCCAAATTGACGGGAAAGAGAACTAAGTAGAAAACCTTAGTTAAGAAAACAACGATTCTGGAAACTAGGTGGTAAACCTTAGTTGACAAAACTAAGTAGTAATTCTTAGTATAACACGAGGAGGAGCGAACGTCCGTCTGATTAAAAAGAAGGCTCCAACGAATTGGGTTACGAAGCCCGAGGCTTCGAGGGGACGTGAGGGTACTCTTGGTATCCCTCTGTGAGGCTGCAGATGATCCACCTGGGCCCACAAAGGTTAAGGTCTGCGTAGAAGAACCAGGGGTATGCCTTGGTTGCAATACATGGCAACCTAAAGACTAGGATGGATCGGCGTGATTCGACGAGCAAACGGTAGCCCTGTGATAGCGACTCGTCGTCTACCATCCATCTTGAGTCAATCGAGATACGTGAAGCGGAAAGGCGGAGAACTCCAAAAGAACATATACTTGCTATCTAGTTATGGGTGAGGATGGCCATAGGATAGTGGGGCACCGGGGGCCGGCGTATAGTTCTCATTTTACAAGGTGTGCCTTTCATTAGTTGAGGGAGGGGTCAAGTGGGACCATAGCCACTGGAACAAAAACAGACCTTAGCATCTGCATCGCAGATATCTGAAAGCTCCCGACCGAGTTCTGTATTCCTTGATTTGCCCTGACATATGACTCGGACCGCACATTATGGGACATGTGCATCTAGACAAGCGATAACGATTCGCGATACATGCGTGGGGAAGCATAGGAACATATACCACTCTAGGTAGTGTGTCCTAGACTTGGGGGCATCATTCGACAGGTTGCACTAGTTGGACTAGGTGGCATAAATCCTGAATCCGAGAAGCGTTCGGCAGATAACGTAAACTCTAGTTAAATCTAGAAGGCACTTGGTAGAAAACCCGAGATTAAATCTAGGTAACAAATAATAAATGTATGCCTGAAGGCGATGGAAAATACAGGGATTGGGAACACGTTATCGTTACTAGTTGGAACACTAGTTAGGTGGTGCAGAGATATAGAAACCAAGTATAACAAGGAAATAGCGAAGCGGCAAAAGTATTAGAGCATATCCAATTTATCTTATCTTAGCATACCTTGTAACTATCTTGTGTTAATCTTGTGACCTTGCTGACCCTATCATCATGGTGTTATCTTGTATTCAGTTAATTCATGTCGTTTTGTTTGTTCACATGCTAGAAGTTACTGAACTTACTCAGGCTTTATGTCTGACTCTGTTTTCTTTCGTCTTCTTTTCTTCCGTTCCCCCCCACCCCAAGGTAGTAAAGGAGGGAATAGTTTAGCTCAGGTTAAGTTGGACTGCCACTCTTTCCCAGCTTGAAGATTTGTCAAAGTTTGCTTGGATTCTCTTTTCAGATGCTATGGCTGGCTCTTGCTAAAATCGGGGAATATAAATGTTGTTTTTATGCTTCTTTATTTTGTAAGACAGATGATACTCTGATATTGTAAAGAAACCATTGTACAAACTATTTTATCAATAAAGCAAAGTTTTATTTTCCGCTGTTTAATTTTTTTCTGTCTTGTAATTTATCTGCATCTTTTACCCCAAATGCTCCACAGAACTTAGTGCATTCCCTTTGTGAGTGACACTAACGGATGTGGGGTGTTACATTAGTACAAGGAGGAAGGGTTTCCGACAAAGAAGTCTCCATTTGTACAGGGTAGCAGTATAGGGTGTAGGATAGGTAATGCACATGCAAAATATTTTAAATATAATTTGGTCACTTCGAAAACAAGGATGGCATGTACTATTGGTGCGTTGGAAAGAGAAGGGGGTAGTACGGGTCCTTGGTAGTGAAGGAATTGGGTAAGCACGTTTATGTGTAGATAGGACGACTGGCCTTGTAGTTTAGGTAGGTTTGGTTTGCAGCTTTCTATCACTTCTGGTAGCTATGGTGATGTTGTTTTAGCATGTGCCTGTCTTCTCCCATGTATTAGCTATGTACATTAGACAGTAGGAGCTGTAGTGTTCATCCCATCCCATAGCTGCGTGTGTATTTAGTTGTCATAGCTATGTGAACTTAGGTCTGTGCGTTTATATATTTGATTTTTGTAAATATAGTGATAGGATAGAGTCTAGACTTGCAGCTCACAGCACACAGCTTGGACAGGATAGGAAGAAATATATGTTCGTCCATTTAAAAACTACAGAGTTCGCTTTTCCTTTTAGTTACATTCGTATATCATGTAATCATGGTTTATTTATTTTATTTTAAACTGAAATGGAAATTTAGTTTTTCGTACCAGCTACGCCTTAACGTTCTGAATCCAACAAAACTCGCTTGGTCCAAATCCGACTTCGTTTGCAAAAACAGCGTTAACTTATTCTCAATAGATTCACCGGTTCACCATTAAATTACACGCACCGATAAAATAACTCTGATTGGCTCTAAATCAGAAATCTAATAATAATTGATCATACGTATTCCAATAAAATTCGTTTCGTCGAAAACATAGGTCATTTGAAAAACATGTATTTCTACGGCTTATATAATAGCATTCAAAATATAAATAAATTCAAAAACAATTAAATTTAATAATAATAAATTGTTATTATTGTAACACCCCGTGAATTCTATAACGTTAAGCTTCACGAATTGAAGTATAATTAATTATAAATGATGAAATCAAGGGAAATGGGTTACACCATTGCGTTCGTCTCGAAATTCTGCTTGAGATAGAGTTCAAGTTTGCGTAAAACGGATATCGTATGAAGAAGATATGGACAAACGAAGTTGGGCGAAAAACCAGAAAACGAGTCAGAATGCACTGGCGCACTTGGGAAGTGCGCCAGAACAGAATTGAACTGGCGCACTTGGGAAGTGCGCCAGTACATTTTTAGACTGGTGCACCTGCCAAGTGCGCCCAGGTCAGATTGACCTGCTGGTCAGGTCATGGCTGGCCTGATCAGGGTCTGGTCGAATTCTGATGCTTGGCTGAGTCACTAGGGCTTACGTGTCACCTTTTGAGTGGCTCTTTGAACTTTGTTTGGTCTAGATTCCTCCTATCTTCATCCGCCGGCTCAAAAAAATTTAAAATTCTATAAATACAACTCAAGTCTATCCCTAAATTCACACAAATAATAGAATACAAAAGCCGTCATGCTGCAGGAGAGGAACTAGGAATGGCCGTCAATTAAGAAGCCTAGAGACTAGCCAACAAGCCTAAGAGACGAATCAAATTAAAAGAAGATCAAAGCTTAATCAAATCATTCAACGCAACTTTGCTACCCATAGGAGAGCATCTCCAAATCAGAATAACAGAAATCAGAAAACAAGAATTCATCACACGTTGTAAGTATAGTGACCTTTCAAAATATGAATAAAAACTGTGATGTGATTCGATGTAAATGAAAATAGAATCGTGTTGTATAATCTTTGTGTATTGTGATGGTTTTATCATGACTTGTGTATTGATGTTTGTGGCATAAATTAATTTATGCAAGCCTATTGAACAATTGTATATGAAAAACAATGGCACTTGCAAGCTTGTGGCAAAAACTAGGAATTTATCCCTTTTTGTATATGTCGATGGCGTAGACTATATATATTCCCTTAGTCTAAATTAGAATTTATGTAAACATGTTATAGACCTTTTATGCCTGACCCAAAAACCTATGATATCATTCTTATGTTTATTGGCAAGTATAATTAGATCTATGTTTGCAAGCATAATTCGATCTATGTTTCATAAACTATGCAATTTCATGTTTATTTGCAAATTATAATTGGTTCTATGTCAAACATCGTTTGGGTTTCATAAACTATGCAAGTTCATGTTGAAATAGGATATATGATTAGATGTAAAAATTGTACATTTTTGTGAATATACAACATGCTAGTTTTGTGGTCGATATTATGCCAAGTTAACATGTTTAAACACAAGTTTGTATTTGCCTAAAACTATGCCATTTCATATGTCACCTACTTAGTCATACTTTGATTCGAATGCAAGTTCACATGACCCATGTTATATGCTAGTTGAATCGCCAAATTGCAAGTTCATGCGCCACACACCTTTATGTATTACATGTTCTTGATTTCCCCTTTTCCTCACGTTTATAAAGTTGGGCTGAATTGTGACAAGCCCAACACATGTTATAACGATTGCGAACAAACGGGGGTAATAACGTTGGATGTAAAATATGAAAACATATGTTGGCATGTTTGGCACATGCCAATGATTATGACACATAAGCGGTATGAATTGAAATACCCAAAAATAAAAGATATGACATTTACATATAGTTGAAGAGGAATAAAATATGTAAATTTAGAAAACACGATATGCTTAACCCGAGGTTGGATTGATTTGTGATGTAAACCTGCCCGGACCCGCCCGGCTGTCCAGTAGTCACAACAATACCTATCCAATGTGGGTGGTTAAGCATTGAGCCCAATAAGGACCCGAGGTTAGACTGAGCTACGGTGTAAACCTGCCCGGAACCGACCGGCATATCCAGTAACTGTAGCAATACCTGTCTAATGTGAGTGTTCTGGTGCTCCTAAGAGGCTAAGGACAGATGGTAGGGTTAAGTCAACTATAACACTTAACCAAATTCAACATGTTAACAAGAATTGATGGGTGGGGTTAGGTAAATACAGACACTTAACCACTTAACATGTTTGACTAGAAAATCCTGGTAACGAGGGACCCGTTTCAGCAGTAACCCAAAGTTAGGTATCAACGGTACCCTGAAACTAGGCAGGGTGGGGCACGATTACTGGGCTGATTGTAAGCGGTTAAACGACGGCGGTGGGTGCACAGTGCAGGTCTAACGGGGTGCGGGCGTGCACACACTCCAGAGCAGACAACCAGGGCACTGGGGACACCAGTAGTATAACCTATGTCTTCTAGTTTTGTGTCGGGGCCGCCACCATGGGTCTTGATACACCCCATGGTGGGACCAGCATATGTATCTACAATTCTTGGGGGCCGTATGACACATGTTAACGCGAGTAGGAGCCGATCTTTAATAAGAATGGGGATCACTTCACCCTCACCATGGGGTGCCAGTTAGAATAAACTCGAGTAGGTGCAGAGATATAGTATGGGTGTGATAGTACATTCGACACTTCCTTAGCTTGTGACACTTTCCTATTTTTAGTTTACATCCATCATACCCTTTTCTTATTCACATATTGAAGAGTTACTAGATTTACTCAGGCTTTATGTCTGACCCTATTTTCTTTTCGTCTTCTTTTCTTTCGTCCCCCCCCCAGGTCCACAGGGAGTAAACAGCTCAACTCAGTCAGGCTCTTTACAAGCACCAAGAACGTAGATGTATGATTTGGATCTTTCTTGCTCAGATAATGGCTTTGGATATCACTATGGGGATTTTTGTCACTTTATTTATGTTTTCATGCTTCTTTAATAATCAAGGCAGTTATGAGGTTGTAATGTTGAAAGTATTTTGAGACAATTATGAGAATCTTTGTTTGATACACTTATTGATGAAATAAAAGTTTATTTGGTTTCCGCTATTTAAAATATGTGTATTTCTATCTGTCTTGAGTTCATCTGTGGCTTTTACTTATAAACCTCCACCAAAGTTAAGGCATTCCCTTTTGTGAGTGACCTTAATGGAGGTGGGGTGTTTCACTTGGTATCAGAGCATAGGTTTACCAGACAAGATAAAAGTTTTTGAAAATTGTTTTCAAAAAGAAAGTTTAAAGAAGCATTTTTTTAGAAAAAGTGTTATATTATTAAAAAGACAAAATCCCCCAAAGCCAGGTGCCCTATCTATCCTTCTCTATCCTTCGTTTTGATTCTTTCCTTTCTGTTTCAGCATGTCTGGAGACCTTAACCTTCCAGAAGGAGTGCTGATTCCCGACTGATTTAGGAGGTACTTAGAAGCAAGGGCCAATGGCGCGGGCCCAGCAGACATCCCTCCTCCAATGGCCGCGGTTCCTCCTCCTCCTCCGCCTCCTCTTGGAAATGCCTTCGCAAAAACATGTAGAGACTTCAAGGCTATGGGTGGAAAAGACTTTTATGGGACAGAATCTTTTGTTGGAGCAAGAAACTGGTTAAAGGAGACTGAGAATTTGTTTGTCATCTTTGGAGTGGATGACATGCAAAAGATACAACTTGCGGTGTGGTTACTCAAGGATGAAGCTTCTTATTGGTGGGAAGTTACTAATGCTCAGAGGGCGGTGGAAACATGTGAAGACTTCAGGACAAGGTTTGAGATGAAATTCCTCTCCCAAGCCGAAAGAAGCCTGCAAATGGAAAAGTTTCTAACTCTGAAACAGGGAAGCATGACGATCAGGGAATATGTTAATCAGTTTAATCAGCTGGCCAGATTTGGGCTAGACTTAGTAAACATCCAACACAAGAAGGCACTTCGCTTCGTCAAGGGTTTGAATGAGCCTCTACACAGCCTTGCCATTACCCATGTATCCACGGGTGCGACTTATGAAAGCCTGGTGGACATGGCATTGCTACACGAGGAAGGCCACGACAAGAAAGAAACTAAGGGGGAAGAGAAGAAAGAAGGTCTACAAGCAAAGAAAACAGACTTCAAGAAAGGAGGGAAGAACAACAAGCCCAGTGAGAAGAGAAGGTGCAATTTCTGTGGCATTGTGGGCCATATATCAAAAGACTGCCGGAAAAGGAAGGCGAAGATGGGTGGCTGCTTCCATTGTGGAGAAACTGGACACCAAGCTAAGGACTGCCCAAAGAAGAAAGGGCAGGGACAGAAAGCCGGATCCACTTCAGGGGGTCAGGTTCATGCGCTAGTGGTACCTCAGTAGGAACGAGGTAGTAATATTTCTGTAGAAAGTGTAGTCTATCTTTATGATCATCCAGTTCGTACACTTTTTGACTCTGGCGCATCACACTCTTTTATTTCATCTGCCTTAGTAGAATCTCTGCATCTAGACACTAGTATGGTAGAAGATCCCTTAGTAGTTTCAAATCGAATTGGGGGCTCCGCTTACTTGTCAATGGTTTGTTTGGGTTTGAAAATCTCTATTCTCAGCGTTGAGTTTAGTTGTAATGCCTTTGTCTTGTGCTTCTCGGGATATGGTTTGATCTTAGGCATGGACTGGTTATCCAGTAATAGTGCCATTCTTGACTGTGAGAAAAGAGTAGTTAGACTCTTGACTCGACTTGGTAACACTCTAGAAATTTCTTAATCCCTTGAATGATGTTATGCTTAGTTATCTAGAGTCGCTTGATGCCTCTAATGAGAATTTGCAATCAGTTAGAGTAGTCCGGGAATATCTGGATGTCTTTGAGGAAGTGAAAGGCTTACCTCCGAGGTGGGAAATAGACTTCCGCATATATCTTGTGGATAACGCAAAGCCTGTAGTTTTACCTGTCAGACACATGGCTCCAAGGGAGAGAAAGGAGCTCAGTAAGCAGGTTAAAGAACTTCTCGAAAAGGGGTTCATTAGACGGAGCATTTCGGAATGGGGTGCTCCAGTGGTGTTCGCAACCAAAGCAGACGGTTCGCTTCGCCTTTGCGTCGACTATAGGGAGTTAAACAAATTGACCAAGAAAAATAGGCACCCTCTTCCCCGAATCGACGATTTGTTTGGTCAGCTTGTTGGTGCGACGGTCTTCTCCCAACTTGATCTGGAAACTGGGTTCCATCAGCTAAGAGTAGCTGAAGACAGCATTGATAAGACAGCGTTCAGAACCCCAGACGGTTTCTTCGAGTGGCTTGTCATGCCTTTCGGCTTGACAAACGCACCCGCTTATTTCATAGACCTAATGAGCAGGGTGTTCAGAGAATTCCTCAACAAATTTGTGGTTGTCTTCGTAGATGATATCTTAATCTTCTCAAAGAATGAGGAAGGACATGCTCAGCATCTGAAAGAAATCATGGATACTCTCCGTGCACATCAACTAAAAGCCAAATTCTCCAAGTGTCACTTCTGGAGAAAAGAAGTAGGGTTTCTTGAGCATATAGTGTCCAAAGAAGGGTTGGCTGTGGACCCCGCGAAAGTGGTGGCAGTGCAAGATTGGAAGACACCAAGAAATGCAACCGAAGTTCGAAGCTTTCTTGGGCTAGCCGGTTTTTATCGAAAGTTTATTAGGGATTTCGCGAAAATCTCAGCCCCACTCACAAGGCTAACAAAGAAGAATATGGCGTTCGCTTGGGATTTGGACTGTGACATTGCTTTCCAACGATTAAAAAGGGCTCTCACAACAGCCCCAGTTCTAACTCTGCCCGACGGAAGCAAAATGTTCACAGTATACACGGATGCATGTGGAACGGGACTAGGCACTGTTCTAATGCAAGAAGGAAGGGTAGTAGCTTATGGCGGAAGACAATTGAAAGTTCATGAAAAGAACTACCCAACCCACGATCTTGAGTTGGCCGCCATTGTCTTTGCACTTAAGTCTTGGCGCCATTATCTCCTAGGTGAGAAGTTTGAATTATACACTGACCATAAATCGTTGAAATATCTCATCTCCCAGAAGGATCTTAACTTGAGGCAGCAAAGGTGGATGGAGTTTCTTGCCTCATATGATTTTGAAATTTCCTATACTCCTGGAAAAGGCAACGTGGTAGCAGATGCGTTGAGCCGAAAGAAACTGGCCCTAAGCCCTCTCTTTGTGGAAAGGCAAAACTTGGAGTATATAGCCAGTTTTAACTTTACGTCCTCCTCGGATTTTGTACCGGGTTTGTTAGCATCTCTCGAAGTATGCCCCACTCTCTTAGACTCAATAGGGGAAGCATAACGTGAAGACCCTCAGCTTGTTGATGTGATTGAGAAACTTATTAGGGGTGAGACTTCTAGTCACCTTAGTAGATACGTCATCGATGATAAGGGTTGGCTGAGACGAGATGGAAGATTATGCGTCCCACAAGCAAGGGAGTTGACAAAGAAGTTTCTCGAGGAAGCGCATCATTCCAAGACGACTATACACCCTGGCGATGATAAGATGTACAAGGATATAAAAAGGACTTTCTTTTGGAGCGGCATGAAGCAAGACGTGGCAGATTTCGTTTCTAAGTGCATGACCTGCCAACGGGTCAAGGCGGAACAAAAGAAGCCTGGAGGACTACTTCACCCTCTAGAGGTCCCACAGTGGAAGTGGGATAGCATTTCAATGGACTTCATTGATGGACTGCCTAGGTCGAGAAGAGGCAACACTAGCATTTGGGTAATAGTGGATAGACTTACTAAAAGTGCCCACTTTATACCTATCAAGAGTAGAAGGACTGCCTCATCTCTAGCATCTCTTTATCTCAAGGAAATAGTTCGACTCCGTGGGATACCCTCCAGCATTGTTAGTGACCGAGACCCTATTTTCACAAGTGAGTTTTGGCGGAGTCTGCAAGAAGCTGTAGGCACGCAGTTATGTTTGAGCACGGACTATCACCCCCAAACAGATGGCCAGACGGAAATGGTGAATAGAGTTTTAGAGGATCTTTTAAGACTTTGCGTTCTTGACTTTGGAGGGACATGGGAGGATCACCTTCCTTTAGTGGAATTTGCCTACAACAACAGCTACCAAGCTACCATCGGCATGGCACCCTTCGAAGCCTTGTATGGAAGACCATGCAAATCACCAACTTGTTGGTGGGAGTCTACAGATAAGCTTATACTTGGGCCATACATGATTCGAGAAACTTCAGAGAAAGTGGACTTGATACGTAGGAGAATGAAGACAGCCCAAGACAGACAGAAATCCTACGCCGACAAAAGAAGGACCGACCTTGAGTTTGAGGTTGGGGACAGGGTTTTCCTTAAGGTATCCCCTTTAAGGAACGTCGTTCGCTTTGGATCCGCAGGAAAGCTAGCACCAAGATTTGTAGGACCGTTCCCTATCATCGAGAAGATTGGGAAAATGGCTTATAGAGTAGATCTGCCTGAAAGATTGGCTGGAATTCACAACGTCTTTCAAGTTTCTCATCTCCGGAAATGTCTACATGAATCAGCGGAAGTGGTGGAGCCAAGCATTCTAGAAGAAGCCGAAGTGGAACGCGAAGCAACTGTGAGGAGAGTTCCAACCTGCATTATAGGAACTGAAGTGAAAAAGCTACGCAACCGCGAAGTCAAACTCGTTAAAGTTCAGTGGAGCGACGCCGAGGAAGACGCGACTTGGGAAACTGAGGACAGAATACGCGCTGCCTACCCTCTTCTTTTTGAGGGTACATCTTTGACCTCTTTTTCTTCTTCTTAAGTTGTGCTTGTATCTATCCTTTTAGGTATATCTCCTCGATATTATCCTTTATCCTTAGGTAGAAACCCCTTTGGATGTAAACATGTATTTGGAACATGTTATGGTTGATGGCTGCAAGTGGTTGCAAGTGGTTGCTAGTGGTTGCTCGTGGATGCATATACACACACAACCTAGGTCTTAGATCGGCTCAATCACTTCATACTGCATATGCATATATGTATTCTTATTTGTATATGGTTGTAAACTTTATATGCTATCATATGGTCGTTGCATTCGTATGAATAGTTGTGCACTCATGTTGAATTATGAGTAGGAAAAATAATTGCATACATAATGGATTCATGACACTTACATAATTCGCATTAAGGAGGTCAACTGAATCAGTAGACCGCCTGATTTCTGCATTAGATAAGGACATGTACACACACTATGCATATGATCATGAAGCATTAGAAGTCTTTTAAGGACAGTGGATGCCTGTGTTTGTTGGTTGAGTAGATGGACTGTTGGATGGTGGGATATACATTCTTCCTAACTTGAAGATTTCGGGGACGAAATCCTTTTAAGTGGGGGAGAATGTAACACCCCGTGAATTCTATAACGTTAAGCTTCACGAATTGAAGTATATTTAATTATAAATGATGAAATCAAGGGAAATGGGTTACGCCATTGCGTTCGTCTCGAAATTCTGCTTGAGATAGAGTTCAAGTTTGCGTAAAATGGATATCGTATGAAGAAGATATGGACAAACGAAGTTGGGCGAAAAACCAGAAAACGGGTCAGAATGCACTGGCGCACTTGGGAAGTGCGCCAGAACAGAAATGAACTGGCGCACCTGGGAAGTGCGCCAGTACATTTTTAGCCTGGCGCACCTGCCAAGTGCGCCCAGGTCAGATTGACCTGCTGGTCAGGTCTTGGCTGGCCTGATCAGGGTCTGGTCGAATTCTGATGCTTGGCTGAGTCACTAGGGCTTACGTGTCACCTTTTGAGTGGCTCTTTGAACTTTGTATGGTCTAGATTCCTCCTTCATCCGACGGCTCAAAACAATTTAAAATTCTATAAATACAACTCAAGTCTAACCCAAAATTCACACAAATAATAGAATACAAAAGCCGTCATGCTGCTGGAGAGGAACTAGGAATGGCCGTCAATTAAGAAGCCTAGAGACAAGCCAACAAGCCTAAGAGACGAATCAAATTAAAAGAAGATCAAAGCTTAATCAAATCATTCAACGCAACTTTGCTACCCAAAGGAGAGCATCTCCAAATCAGAATAACAGAAATCAGAAAACAAGAATTCATCACACGTTGTAAGTATAGTGACCTTTCAAAATATGAATAAAAACTGTGATGTGATTCGATGTAAATGAAAATAGAATCATGTTGTATAATCTTTGTGTATTGTGATGGTTCTATCATGACTTGTGTATTGATATTTGTGGCATAAATTAATTGATGCAAGCCTATTGAACAATTGTATATGAAAAACAATGGCACTTGCAAGCTTATGGCAAAAATAGGAATTTATCCCTTTTTGTATATGTCGATGGCATAGACTATGTATATTCCCTTAGTACAAATTAGAATTTATGTAAACATGTTATAGACCTTTTATGCCTACATGACCCAAAAACCTGTGATATCATTCTTATGTTTATTGGCAAGTATAATTAGATCTATGTTTGCAAGCATAATTGGATCTATGTTTCATAAACCATGCAATTTCATGTTTATTTGCAAATTATAATTGGTTCTATGTCAAACATCGTTTGGGTTTCATAAACTATGCAAGTTCATGTTGAAATAGGCTATATGATTAGATGTAAAAATTGTACATTTTTGTGAATATACAACATGCTAGTTTTGTGGTCGATATTATGCCCAGTTAACATGTTTAAACACAAGTTTGTATTTGCCTAAAACTATGCCATTTCATATGTCACCTACTTAGTCATACTTTGATTCGAATGCAAGTTCACATGACCTATGTTATATGTTAGTTGAATCGCCAAATTGCAAGTTCATGCGCCACACACCTTTATGTATTACATGTTCTTGATTTCCCCTTTTCCTCACGTTTATAAAGTTGGGCTGAATTGTGACAAGCCCAACACATGTTATAACGATTGCGAACAAACGGGGGTAATAACGTTGGGTGTAAAATATGAAAACATATGTTGGCATGTTTGGCACATGCCAATGATTATGACACATAAGCGGTATGAATTGAAGTACCCAAAAATAAAAGATATGACATTTACATATAGTTGAAGAGGAATAAAATATGTAAATTTAGAAAACACGATATGCTTAACCTGAGGTTGGATTGAGTTGTGATGTAAACCTGCCCGGACCCGCCCGGCTGTCCAGTAGTCACAACAATATCTATCCAATGCGGGTGGTTAAGCATTGAGCCCAATAAGGACCCAAGGTTAGACTGAGCTACGGTGTAAACCTGCCCGGAACCGACCGGCATATCCAGTAACCGTAGCAATACCCGTCTAATGTGAGTGGTCTGGTGCTCCTAAGAGGCTAAGGACAGATGGTAGGGTTAAGTCAACTATAACACTTAACCAAATTCAACATGTTAACAAGAATTGATGGGTGGGGTTAGGTAAATACAGACACTTAACCACTTAACATGTTTGACTAGAAAATCCTGGTAACGAGGGACCCGTTTCAGCAGTAACCCAAAATTAGGTATCAACGGTACCCTGAAACTAGGCAGGGTGGGGCACGATTACTGAGCTGATTGTAAGCGGTCAAACGACGGCGGTGGGTGCACAGTGCAGGTCTAACGGGGTGCGGGCGTGCACACACTCCGGAGCAGACAACCAGGGCACTGGGGACACCAGTAGTATAACCTATGTCTTCTAGTTTTGTGTCGGGGCCGCCACCATGGGTCTTGATACACCCCATGGTGGGACCAGCATATGTATCTACAATTCTTGGGGGCCGTATGACACATGTTAACGCGAGTAGGAGCCAATCTTTAATAAGAACGGGGATCACTTCACCCTCACCATGGGGTGCCAATTAGAATAAACTCGAGTAGGTGCAGAGATATAGTATGGGTGTGATAGTACATTCGACACTTCCTTAGCTTGTGACACTTCCCTATTTTTAGTTTACATCCATCATACCCTTTTCTTATTCACATATTGAAGAGTTACTAGATTTACTCAGGCTTTATGTCTGACCCTATTTTCTTTTCGTCTTCTTTTCTTTCGTTCCCCTCCCAGGTCCACAGGGAGGAAACAGCTCAACTCAGTCAGGCTCTTTACAAGCACCAAGAACGTAGATGTATGATTTGGATCTTTCTTGCTCGGATAATGGCTTTGGATATCACTATAGGGATTTTTGTCACTTTATTTATGTTTTCATGCTTCTTTAATAATCAAGGCAGTTATGAGGTTGTAATGTTGAAAGTATTTTGAGACAATTATGAGAATCTTTGTTTGATACACTTATTGATGAAATAAAAGTTTATTTGGTTTCCGCTATTTAAAATATGTGTATTTATATCTGTCTTGAGTTCATCTGTGGCTTTTACTTATAGACCTCCACCAAAGTTAAGGCATTCCCTTTTGTGAGTGACCTTAATGGAGGTGGGGTGTTTCAATTATCCTGTATTTTCAAATAATATACCACTTTAAATTCAACCGATATAGATTTACAACTCGATATTAGCGCTTCCGAGTTAAACGATATCAAAATATATGGAAATTCCTTATTAAATAAAATAAATAAACGTTAAAATTTATAAACGATTTTCATAGCGACTATTTAAAAATTTGATTTGGGTATCTTACAATATATAAGATGAAATTTCAAATTTTCTTTTCCATTAGAAAATTATGATCAAAATGATATCAACGTTTCTTGTTTCACAGAATTCCGACTTAAAACGGATTCTGCATATTAAATAGAAGTTTAAAACTCAATATTACGAACTACCGTGATGTTTCGAGTTCGTTTTATATTAAATATAAATATAAACGTTCGATCGTCGTTTGATAACGAATTCTATATTAATAACCTATTAATATTATAAATATAATATTTAAAATAAATTTAAATATTCAGAGAAAAATCCGGGTCGTTACAGAAATGGTGTCATTGATTCTGAAAAATTGTGCCTATTCAATTCATTTCCATTAATTTTTTTACATATACACTTATTCTCTATACCTTTCATTCACAATTCAAAACAATATTCTTCATATCAATTCTCTTCAAAACTATCAATGGCTTCCTTAAAAAACGTCTCAGAAATTGAAGTTAACCAAAACCATCAAAGGTTACCTTCATAATGACAAAGAAGCTATCAAAACCTATGTTAACTATGTAGCAAATGCTAAAGTTAATACAGAAGCTTTCACCGTCTTTGGAGACTCTCCTTCTTATGATATTATCTCTCTCTGTCAACACAATGAAATCTTGAATCTAATTGACTCACATGGTAATGACGAAGTGTGTTATCCTAAGCTTGTCAAGATGTTCTATGCGAATCTTAATCGCGGATTTTACGAAGGAAACGAAGACCAAATTTGGAGTAGCGTCAAAGGAACACAAATTGTTCTCGATGTCAAAGTCTTGGGCAATATCTTAAATTGCAGAAGCATAGGCTCGGATTTTTCGGATTTCGTTATCGATGAAACCGATTTATAAACTTATCACGATATATTCGAAAGGATGCTCAAATGGATTTCAAAATTTGCTTTTTTTTGGTCCAAAAACAAGAATTGTCAACCTTTTCCTCCAACATACCATCACAACTCATTCCGGAAACTTTAATAATCCAACTCTCAAGGTCCAAAAAGTCCTCTTTGCTATTATGGGTGGCTACAACATCAATTGGGTCGACATTACCTTAAAAGAAATCAAGCCCATAGAAATGTCATCAAGAGAAATCACTCTTTACTATGGAGTTTATCTCACCCGCATTTTCAAATACTTTGGAGTTGACCTCGACGGAGAAGAATTTGTGTCTAGGAAAGTGTTTGGCTCCTCAAATATACATCTCATGCAAATTCCTCTCACTTTCCAACCATATGAGACATTCAAAGCCAAACAAGCTCGAATGCTACAAGTACAAGTACCTATGGAAGTCGAAGAAAAAGAAGAAACTTCTTTAGAAAGTGTTGAGTGTCCAACCAACCCTAGACTCATTTCCAAAGAGATGATTGTTCAAAATCAAGTGAAGATTGTCAACAATCAAAAGAAGCTTAAAAAGAACTTTTCCAAAATGACCAAGTTTATGGTCAAGATAGGAAGAAGATTGGAATTTCATCTTCCTCGTCATCAACCGCTGACAACTAGTCTATCTAGTTTAATTTATCGTTATGTGTTCACTTGTATTTGCTTATATTTGCTTTCGAATCTCGTATTTAGTTTGTCTTAATTAGTTGGATGTATTTGCTTTTGTGAAGTAATGAATGGTTTTTTATTTATGTTAAAATTTTCTTTAATTTACTGCAAAAACTTTAGAATAAAATATAATATAAGATCAAAAGATTCAAAATTTGAAAATTTTGAATTTTTTAATAGGATATGCCGACATACATAATTGCATATGTCGACATATAACTGCCAAATTTTCAAAACTTTTCAAATTTTAAAATTAAATAACTAACTCATATCCATTCAAAATCAAACAAATTCCAGACCCTATTTAAGCCTATTTCTTCCAGAAAACTTCATTTTTTTCATTTCTCCTTCTTCTCTATTCATTTCTTATCAAAACCATGGAAAATTAGTTCATAACGTAATTTAAAATCTTGAAGATTTTTTGAATTCCTTCAAGAAAATCCTTTCCATAGTACTATGTAATCAACACCGTCTAGAGTTAATTCAGATGAGAATGGTTGAATATCAAGAATAACATTTTTACGTAATTCGTTGGTCAATCTCTTCTCATTTAAGAGATGAAAACAACAAAGCATCACTTAACAATGAAGAAGAATGGAAGGACATCAAGAAGAACCCAATCACTGGACAAGATGAATGGGTAGAAGTCCCAAGAAACGGTTAACTGATTGGTATTATTGTTATGTTTGATTTGTTTGAATTTGTTTGATTCGAATTCTATGACTTAAAACTTGTATATATTAAACATATGGTGGGGTGTGCTTGATTTGGTTTGTAAATATAACTCATAACATATGTAATTATGTTATTTGAATTGGTTTGTAATTATGTTAGTATTGATTACTGTAAATTTAGGGGGAGCATATTTATTTACTATAAGGAGGGTACTTTATTTTAGATAGATTTAGGATTTAAGGGGAGTATTTTACTTTGGTATAGAAATTATTTAGATAGTTACAGGATTTAAAGGGAGTAGTTTATAATTTCTTTTTGATAATGCCAAAGGGGAGAAATTATAAAGTATGGAAGTAGTTTATAGGATCCATATAGACAGGGGGAGTATTAGAAGGATCATCATCAACAGGTGTATACATGAATAATATTTCATAAACTAAGGTTGTCATCATCAAAAAGGGGGAGATTGTTGGATAATGGAGTTTTGATGACAACAACCTTGTTTCAATATTAATTAATTATAAAATATATACTAACACTTTTATCTAGAATATATATATACACATATATACATACACATATGCAGGATTTATATACATGAATTAATACTGAAGACTGTACAGTTTAAAGATAAAAGAGATTCAGAATTCAGAGATGATTCAAGAATCATAAGTAATTAAGATTTCAAGAGTTCAAGATTAACATAGTAATAGTCTAGTTTATGCAAGACTCTGAATAACACTCCAGATTCAAATTCAAATTCTATTTTTCAATTTTTGATTTTAAAATCTATTTTCAAATTCTATCTTTAATTTTTATCTTCTCTACTTTACTTTCTCTATTTTACTTTTGATTTTAAACTCAATCAAATTTTATAGTTTATAAGTTTTATGTATTATGTACTTATATACTTTATATTTATATAATTTTAAACTTTATAATTTTATAATATGTTTATTTAGTTTATACTTATGGTTTCAAATGATTTTCTACTTTATAATATTCATTTACAACACTATGTTTTAATTCAAGAGTTTTCAAAATTGTGTGTGTGTATATATATATATATATACATATATCAAAACACTTCAAAAATGTTCAAAATCCAATTTTACAAAGGCATATATTGACATACATATATGTCTATATCGACATATAACCGTCATATTTTTATTTTTCAAAGAAAGTGTCTTTTCACTATTTGTAACGTCCAGAAGTGTTGCAACCTTTCAGGTCCTATAAATAGGGGATGATTTCGAATTTTTTCATCATTCTTCTTCTCCATCTTCATCTCCTTTCTTAACACCATTATATTTTCTTATTTTTATGATTTCTACACTTATACTCTGCCGAATTCAATTCTGTTTACATAAAACTTCTTCACTTCTCACTTCCTACTCATTACTCTCTGAATCAAAGTGCTACTGAAGAGTTATAGGGATATTGTAATCATTTGGGAAGTGTTTGGGTAATCGGCGTTTTCCATGTAGCCGTGAAATCAAGTAACGAGAGCGGTGTTAACCTTATAGCCTTGAAATCAAGGAGAATATACTTGATCAAGTGTGTGGAATCGGTGTTAACCTTATAGTTGTGAAATCAAGGGGGTGTGCTTGGATATTGATATAATAATAAAACTATATGCAATCCAGCGTTGCGTGGGACTAGACTTAGGGGTAATCCGAACCAGTATAAATCCGGTGTGTTCTTTCCTTTTCTGCATTTTATTTTTGTTTATCTTTGTGTTGTGTTTGATTCTATATTTGTCATTGTTTCTATGGTGTGTGACTCGCATAGTAGATAATATAAGTTTTAGATTTTGTTTAATTTCTCAAAAACACTATTCACCCCCCTCTAGTGTTAGTTTTGCCTTAACATCCATTCCGCAATCTGTAACATTCCCTACGCCGCATTCCATATGTATTTCGTGCGCTCTCTTTCATACGCATTCTGCCAAGCCTTCATTTTAATGTGCAAAAATTGGATTTTCCTTACCCATTCCATACATATTCCCAAAATTCAATATGGTTCTTTTTTATTTATTTTCATCTACCACACATATCATAATAAAATTTAATAAAACCGAACACATGCAAAACCATAAAAATATATATCAATAAAAACATTGACGTAGAATGGATATTATTGTCAAATTACCATAAACTTGCTACAAATGTATTTAAAACAAATCATGTCCAACAAACAATAAAATAAATGCTACATAACTCAAACATGGTCGTTTCATCTAATTCAAACATCATATAATGTACCTTATAGACCATCAAAACCATTGCCAAAATAAGAATAATTCATAAAGTATGTCATATGATTTTTATTTCTGCCTCCACCCTCGTATAAACTCTTGCACATAATTCATGTATTTTTGAAAGACTGTCAATACAAAAAACGGAGATAATTTACAAAAAGTTCAATAACTTGAGTAGCAAAAGAATTTAGTGAAATGTTTACCTAAACTAGTCCTCTTAAATATAAGCTTTTAACTGTTTGTTGACTCATCTGAAACATGCATGCACATGACCACAACCATATGCTCTAATGATGATGCAACCCCTTCTCTGCAAATATCAAGTAAGTGTCAAAAAGACTCGATAAACAAAGGATCTTGTTCCTTGCATCCTCTATCGTATAAAATGCCGAAATTCTTAACATTATGTGCAATCATTGAAGCAACATGGGATATGATGTCCTAAGATAGCATATTATACAGTTATCCAATTAAATGACGGTAGTTTCTATTCTCTATCATACTAAATACTAAATACTAAATCCTAACATATGTTTATCTGGTCGTGTGCGTCTGTCATGTTCTTAAACAGGTCCTAGAGCAAGGTCAAAATATCCTTAGTCCTACAATTCAATAGCAATACCATATACACTAAGTCAAAGCTCATGTGTTACAAGAGTTTATTTTAAGTTCCACACATTATCCATATTTTCTTTTCTTTATTCTATAGTAGTATGGCATATTAATTTTTTTTGAATTTGTTCAAGAGGGAAACTGACCGAAGTTGTAAACCCTCCCTAGTGCACCTAGCTTGGTCCGCAAGCACCACATAAGTGACTGATATTAGCTATGCACATGGTAAGCTCTTCCTATATCATTCTGGTTTCGAACTCACGCCACTGTTACCATAGCACAAGTCCTTAGCGTATTAATTGTTATAAGTAAAAACTTATTCCGCAACTTTTTTATTTCAATTTTTTTACATGTTTAAAAGTTACACCAAACCAACTTAAATTCTCTGGTATACTTTTTAAGTTGTGGTGACATTCCCATAGTCATCTACACATGCATTTGGCTGATATTGCAAAGTTCTATCCAGGAAAGTAATTAGCAAACAATCCACACTGAATACCACACATTCACGTTCTCTCTTCCAAAATATATCTTTAATCTGGGAATGAATATAACAAATAACTAAGGAGCTTATCATTTAATCCACGTAATCAATGCCTTGGAAAAAGTAAGGCACCTTTAAATGTTATTCAAGCAACACCCACACATAAGTGTCGCTTATTTATTTAAGATCAAAAATCATGAAGCGATGTAGTTTGACATGTATCGCTTGATCGTGTAATATTAAAGTTGAAGAAGAAATCGATAATCACCTATAAACTAACATGTAGTAGGACTAGGAAATTCGCATGTGTATGTAAGATGTTATTGGTCTAAAATTCAACTGCCATGATAGATATCAAATAATACAGCTACTCTATAATCTATGTATGTTGTATATATTATAGAAAGGGGCGAATACATCTCTCTATTTTAAAGGGATCAATATTGGAGAGGGGGTAGAATATTGTGTATAGCATTGCTAAAATATATATAATCATGCATAATTTCATTAATAGGATACAAAAAATATGAACAACACAATATTTTGAGGGGGTCAGCTAACCATTCGCTAGAAAGGATAAATGTTATGACATTTCACAATAGGAGTTTGTTGACCCCATTTTAAATGGGGTCACCATGACACCACTAACGATGTTAGTGGTGTGCCGTTGAGATTGCCCCCTGAATTCCTTCTATTAAACCTCAGCCACACACCACTTATAGCGTTAGTGGTGTCATGGTGACCCAGTTAAATAGGGTCAACAAACTAGCTCTCGGGGTTTCATATTCACTGGGAGAACATACTATTATATAAAATCACAAATCCACCTCACGACATAGATAAAGAAAGCAATGAATACATTAAGATATTGTTTTTGAATGGAACTGCAAACTAATTTTCAGCCTGTCAAGTCTAAACATGCATGGATCACATGTGCGTGCCGCACAAAAAAGAGAGAGAAAGATAAATCATAAAATACAATTTGAAAAGTTAGTGGTAAGAGCGGATTTGGGAAAATCGTTTCCAAGCGATCAATTTTTGTTCCTTCAATCTTTGCACAGTCGACAGCCTTGTACCAGATTCTCTATCCCCCCTCAACCTATACACAAAATTAGACACAAACACAGAGACACAAAGCCTCGACCGTTGAATCTGTTTCCTTATGTGGAGGAGTGGAATTCAGAGGGCTATCCAATGATGGAGATCAATTGTGTCACCAATTGTGTCTAAATAGGCTTTCCTTATATTATATTATTATAATTATATATATACACGTGTGTGATATATGTGTGTGTGTTTAAAAGTCCTTATTGAAAGGAATTCGTAACTAGCCAAGCACAAGGTTTTAGATCTCGCTTACTTGGCTAAAATTGGTGCTTCTATCAAATATTAACTTCTACTATATTAAATAAAATGCCTTTATGAACATGTATTTGATAACTGTATGTCTCCATAAATGGATTTTCTATGAGATGATTTGTTGTATAAGACGATAGTTTAGTTAATGATTTATTAATTGTTTTGGATAAATATACACAAATATACATAGTTTTGGAATCAAGATGATTTAGTTCTCGTCAGTATTATCAAGGTGTGTGCCTACTGCCTAAGGAACAAAAGAATTCATGTATAATATTTGCGTCTTTTTGGGAGTTGAGATATTCAAGTTGTTCAAAGCTCCCAAAAAGCGCTCCATTTGCTAAGACAACAAAATCCTAAAAAAAGAGCCTTAATTATGGGTTGGTTCTTGACTGGAAAATGAGCACTTCCTTAGTATAAATAATTTCGACCCATTCTCAAATCTAAATTAAATCAAAATTTGAAAGGCTTCAACTTTATATACAGTTGAAAAAACTCTACCACCAATCAAGCTCCAAGTCGTTGTTGCCGCGACCATGGTGCCACTACCTCTGCTTCAAGCTGGCTATGACCAAAAAGGCACGCTTTAGTTGTCCAAAACAAGATCAGGTCCCTGAAATCTCGAATCAAGCGATAATTGAAATCCCATATTTAAAACCGTGTTAAGCACAATCTTGACCATGCATGCTTATTGATGGCAAGTCTCAACAAATTCTGATAGCATGAATAACAATAGCAACTGAATGTAAGCGCAAATAATTACATACCTCTTTAGGCCTTTTTAGCGCAACACAATTAGAAACCTCATGAATAAGACTGATCCACCGACCCTTGTCAATCTGCTCTCCACCTCTAGCAATAATCTGTAGAAAGGAAGTACTGTTATTGTTCCACTGTCGATAATATCCACAATAAGATCGGTACAAGAACAAAGAGTGATACCTTTCCCATTTTAAGGTCTCCAACACAATCGCAGAAAGATTGAAATGCAGTCAACAATACCATACAACCGCGATTTGCAATCAAGCCATCAAACTTGACAGTTAAACTAGAAATATTATACTTGTTGTTGTTTCTATGAATTATTATTACTTTTGAGAAGTTATAGTAGACACAGGAAAGTTTATGAACTAACCACAGTAATAGTCTGCTTTCTGCTAGCACGACAGAAAGTGACTATTTAAAACAGTTTCATTACCTGTAAATAAATAAATTAAATCAAAGAAACAAAAACAAAAATAAAAAAGCAAAAAAGGGAAAGAAAAAATTATTTGAATCAACATCCAGTAAAATCTGCACATATCAACTCTATTTGTAATATGCTCTGGAACATGGTTAAACTTCCACATTTAAATTTTATCAAAAAATGAAGACTTCACCAATAGACTACCATAGTTGTTCATTCTGGCCCAATCCAACATGTCTTTAATTGTTTTGCTGAATATTGTTTAGACTCATAATAAATATTGATATTCTACAAACTTCAAAAAATTAGAAGGCTAAAATAAAATGGTCTCTTATACGGCTAATCACAATTGTTACAGCCTATCCACATTTCTCATCTAAACTAAGAAACAGACAATGTATTATTACTCAATTTTCATGTTATAAACAATTCTACAATTAAATTTGTTGCATAATATACCTTGCTTCCAACCAGAGCCGATAACCCCAAGCGGAGAACCCCAATCGACAAACCTAATAAAGAAAAATATGGAGAAAAGAGGAACCTAGAAAAGAAAATAAGTAGTAATGTTGCTTACGTCAAAAGAAGTGCTAGCAAGCTTGCACTAAACCCTGATGAATCGATTCGGCGCAGCCGGTAGCGAGTAGGAAAAGTCAACAATCTGCATCAATTGGAGAGGGATGTTATCATATAAGTCAAAGGAGAGGAAGAATGGGAAGACATGGTCGTAGAAGATTGAACCCAATTTCTACAGTGGAAGAACAAAAGAAACTGGATAAAAACAAGAAAGGGACGCGTCGTTAAAACTGAGGAATCAACTATCGATCAGAGAAGAACCACCCTCTTTGTTGAAGTTTGTTACAGGGCGGATTAAATACGTAAGTGGATGATCGCTGGCAAGGGGAAATGGGATTATAGCAATGGAGGAGAAAGAGAAATCATGGAAGGTAGGTCAGGTCAGTAAAGGGGACAAATTTTGAGCAGAGAAGAGGGAAGGATGGTAAGTAGTTTCTCGGTCGATCGTGTTTTCTGAAACCAACGGCTGGAAATTTAAAAATAAAAAAGATAGAAAGATTTTAGGCATTTTTATCTGATTTTATGGAATGGAATGATACGGTTAGGTAATTCCAACATCGCGAAAAAAGTGTAGGAAATGCATAGGTAATTTCCTACACAGCCACTACACATTTAGGTAAAAATAAAAGCATTACGTTTGATGTGCATTTTTTTGGTATTTGAATCACAAAAGTTGTAACTTTTCCATGGCCATGGACAAAAATAAATATTTGTTTTCTCATAATAAAAATATTTTTTTATATTCAAAAAATATAACCATATATTTGTTTATCAATATCTGTTAAAACTCGTGAAATCAATACCCACCATTGAATTTTGAATGAAATTATTAATTTTCGCTCTTGACTGGACAAGATAACATTGAATCACCAATTGAACTTAAGGGTTAGTTAATTTGTTAGATTGACAACTATGGTACCACCATAATGTTTTTCTCTAGTCAGTTGGCTTCTAACTCTGAACCATAGTACATGTTAAGCAAAGTCCTACCGCATTATTTAGAATACAAGAAATGTACTAATAGCCAGAATACGAAGTGAAACATCTTCAGTTGTTTGGTTGTTATCTATACTATATTATTATTATTAATGTTGACTGGTATTTTGTCCGATTCCCAAAAGTACACAAGACCCAATCGAATCAATACATCATGGGTATTAAAGCTCGAAGTGTTGCAAAGTTGCTAAAAATTCAAGCTGAGAAGAGGTCGAGCAAGCAATAGTTTCACAACTCCTCAGACCCACATCGCCTCACTCCAACTCGCCTCGCACCGACTTGCCTCAATCCAACTCACCTCGTATCACTGCATGACTCATATCATTACACCAAAGTCACTACCTGACCATTGGTTTCCCTGCATCGCATCCCTCTGATGCGATGACATCGCATCCATCAGATGCGATGATATCGCATCCCACTGGTACGATGTCTTCTCATCTACCGAGTGCAATGTCATCGCATCCCTAGGGTGTGACAACGTCGCATCTCCCAGATGCGATGATATTGCATTCCTTGGATGCGATGTCATCGCATCCCCCTGATGCGTTTCATCGCATGCTAGGGATGTGATGACCCTATGCACACATGGTGCGGGGATACACCCATTCAACTACAATGCATCCCTTCGGGATGCGATTTTCGCATCACTTGGGATGCGGAAATCGCATCCCACCGGGGGCTGTGATTCTTCCTCTTCTTTTTGTCTTGGGTGATGCGAGTTTCTGAGGTGTGCTGCCCTGTGATGTAATTTTCTGCTGGGTGGTCCCCAAATCCTACCTGCTCCCACCTAACTACTCCACTATAAATACCCCCAAGTTCATTTGTTACAAGTGTTGGAAAATTGCTGATTTGACACCTCCCTAGAGCTCCAAGGGACCTCTCCAATGGCATCTTCACTTTGAGGAAAAAGGACACAATTCTACTTTTTCCATACAATCACATATGATGACCATGACTTCAAATTACATGAAAATGCTTGTAACTAGATGCCTAAAAGGGCTCATAGCTTGTAATTCATTATTGTCAACAAAATATCAAAAACTCTTCCAAAGTGGACGTAGGCCCCTATGAGACTGAACCACTATAAATCTCATGTGTTGATTACTGCTTTTCGATACTTACTTTCTGTACGCGAAACCATATTCTTAAGTAATTAAGAACCTTGGGTGTTGGTGACATTTTTTGGTGTCAACATTCTAGTGCTTTCACTAAGAACTAAAACTCGCTTCTTTGTTGCACACTACCATCTCGACTCCGACGTGCTTTTAAGTTCCTTATCTAACTTGCAGTTAAGTCCACTTACAAAGGTCAAGCAAACACAGAAAACACTGATCAACTTTGCTACTCAGCCGAAGCTGAAGCATCCCAACAAAACTAACCAATGGATATTCCAGCTAAAATGGACATACTTCCTCCTACGAACCCCGAAGTCCCTGTAACCTAAGCATAGATTTACGCGCTCACCAAGAGGCGTGAAACTACAACTCTCGAACTCAACCAAGCATAGAAAGCTAACATCTGTGTCAGCTTCAAAAGAGACAACGAATAGTCGTCCAACTCCAACTGGCTCAGAACAATCCCCGACTGAGGCGTACTATCTCGAAAACTTCTTCCTTCGAATCTCAGGGACCGCATCAACGAAGGAAGTTTAGCCTTAATAACAACGTGGTTGTCCGCTCTAATGCTCACACTAATGGTCACAACAACGACAACGGAAATGAGAACGGTGACAAGGCCACCGTCACCTATAGTGGGAGCACGCATCACCGTGATCGATCCCTACTAGTCATCAACGATGAAGTGGGTCCGAGTAATCGCCCCCCTTCCACGACAGAACCCAATTGTCGCCACTTAAAACTTCGAGCCCACGCTCCCAGCAGCTCAGCAGACTCAAGTCTATCAAGTTCAGAATAAACGTCAGCCAGCTCATCCTCATCATCCATATTAGAACTAGGAAATCGATGTCGACGATATGGAAAAGGATGATTCTGACGTTCACCATCGAAGACGTTCAAGGAGCAGAACTCTCGTAGTTCGCCGAAACTGGATTCCGCCAGGGGATGTACATCCAACATATCTCTCCGACATGATTCAGAGGATCATGCTTGAGAGATACGCGGGGAAACGCCAACAACTCGTGGGAGACCCGCCTGAGGTGTAACCCCTTTACCAGAGCAATCAACGAAGCTGAGTGGCCTCGACGCTTTAACATGCCATAAATGACGCTATATGATGACACAACCGACCCCTGTGCTTTCCTGAACTGCTACGAATGGCAGATGGACTCTAGCTGTGCCATCGATGTCATCAAGTGCAAAATTCTTCCTAGTTTCCTTTGCAGGCATGACTTTACTTTGGTTCTCTTGCCTTCCGCTCCATTTAGTTAGTACCTTTGGCCAGCTAGCCACTGAGTTAGTCAAACAGTTCAGAATGCACGTGCCAATTGCAAAGAATGCACTCACCCTATCCAACCTATACCAGGTTCCCGCCGAATCTCTTAAAACCTACCTCGAGCAATTCAATAACACCCTCGTCGAGATAGAAAATAGCCCAAGAGTTTAGAGGTTTTATACGAAAAAGCAGGACAATTCTTATGCCAAGAGGAAGCTGGGCGTAACAGAGCTTCGCGGGCCAACCACTCAAACAGCCCACACACCAACACTGCTGACGACAATATTAAGGGAAAGCAGATCGAGGATTCTTCTGACGAGGGTAAAGGAGTAATCCCCTAAAAGTCGAAGCTGAACCCTAGCAAACAAGGCGGTTGCAACAATAATCTGACTCCATCGGACCCCAGAAGCATGACTGCTATCAAAAATATAGGAACTACACTCCGCTGAATCGTGACATGGAGACCATCTACTTAGAAACTTACAATACGCTCTAATACAAGAAGCCAACACAAGGGAATCAATTGACCGCGAGAAGAACTCCGACAAGTACTACAGGCTCCATGATATGTATGGGCACAACACCAACATTTGCTGCCATCTCAAGGACGCAATCGAAAAACTCATCCGCGAGAAACACCTAGAGAAGTATGTTCAGGATCCTGCTCCTCTCGAGGAGGCTATGGGTCCTCCAACGCCCATACTTCCCACTCCTGCAAATGCATCCCTAAGGTCGTCCGACCAAAGGTCGCGTAACATTGTGGTCAACACTATTTGTGGCGAGTCATCCCACACATGATAGCTTCCACAAAATGGAGGAGTACACCAACTCCATAAAGCATGCCACGTATGAAGCTTGTTCCACCCTGGACGAATCAGTCCCTGCCAAACTTCAGAAGACCATGCAGGACGATATCGTCTTCCGTGAGAGGGAGTCTACGAGAATTGAGATCCCAACTATAGACCATCTCGTCATCTCTGCTCAGATCGGTCCAGCTTTCGTTTGAAGAATCCTTATTGACTCAGGAAGCTCGGTCAATATCATATTCATGGCGGCATATGACCAAATGAAATTGGAGGCCAAAGACTTGAGACGCTATCATGCAATGATCCATGACTTTAATTGATCCATCAATCACCCAGTAGGCATGATTGACCTACCCGTAGAACTTAGAGAAGGTTAACGAAGCCGAGTCTGCATCCTCTACTTTGTGGCCATTGACGTCATTCCTCCATACAACGCCTTCTTGGGGCGACCTTTCCTCGTAGAGTTTCGGGTCTGCATATCAACGTGGTCTCTACTGATGAAATTCCCGACAGAGAATGGGATCGATACCGTCAAAGGCGAACAAGCCACAACTAGAGATTGCTAGTCATAGAATGGAGGAACGCACACAATAAGGACATGGGCAGGAACATACCTCCTCCTTCTTGCGCCAAGACCATCTCCGCATATCAATCAAAGGCGTCTGAGTCCTCACTCAAGCGCCACTGCCATCTTTCCGACGAGCTCGATCCAAGGAAGGACAAAGAGCCTAATTCCGAAAGGGCTACCCCAGTAGAGCCAACGGTGGATGTTCCAATCAGCATCGACAGCTCGATTAAGGTCTTGAAAGTTGGATCGCAACTCCACCCTGCAATAAAGGAAGAGATCATGGATTTCTTAATGGCTAGTCTTGACGTGTTCGCTTGGACACACTTTGACATGTGTGGCATCGACCCAGGAGTTGCTTGTCCTAGGCTCGCAATCAATCCCTTGTAGCTTCCAGTCAAACATAAGTGTCGAATCCTGGGAACCGACAGGTCAATAGCACTCAGAGAAGATGTTGATAGGCTACTCAATTATAGTTTTATCTAAGAAGCCTATAACCCATAATGGGTCTCCAATCCAATTTTGGTCAAGAAAGCGAATGGAAAGTGGCGAACGTGCGTCGGTTTCTCCGACTTAAATGAAGCATGCCCAAACGACAATTTCCCACTTTCGAAATCGATCAGCTTGTCGACTCAACTGCAGGTTACCAGCTCTTGTCCTTCATGGATGCCTACACGGTCTACAAATAGATTCCGATGTACCTCCCCGACTAGGATCATACTTCTTTCATAACGGACCTCGGGCTTTATTGCTATCATGTCATGCCTTTTGGACTCAAGAATGCTGGGGCAACCTACCAACGGCCGGTGAACTTCATTTTTAAAAGTCAGATTCAGAGATCTGTGGAGGTATACGTGGACGATATGCTCGTGAAATCAAGGATATCGAACGACCACATCCGTGACTTCTCTAAAATGTTCGGTGTCTTCCGCCAATATGACATGAAGCTTAATCCCTTGAAATGCTCTTTTGGCATTGCATTGGGAAAATTCTTAGGTTTTCATTGTCAATTCGCGAGGCATCAAAGAAAATCTAGATAAGATTAAAGCTATCCGGGACATCCAGGCCCCTCGGAGCATCAAGGATGTTTAGAGTTTAAATGAGAAGGTCGCTGCCCTAAGTCGATTCATCTCAAAAGCAATTGACAAGTGCATCCCTTTTTTCGACTTGCTCAGAAAGGGGAAGTGCAACTTCTCATGGACGCTGGAATGCGATGCCGCATTCCAAGACCTTATGAATCACTTAGTGCGACCACCTATCTTATCCAAACCATGGATCATTAGGACTTATACGTTTGTTTAAGTTGTTTCAGTGCAGAAAATCAGCTCAGCACTCGTACGCATCGAAGACTGTGTCCAACGGCCTATGTACAACATAGGTAAAAGATTATAAGGGAAGAGAAAAACTATCTTAAGCTCAAAAAGCTGGCCTATTGTTTGGTATCTCTTCCCGGAAGCTACGACCTTATTTTCAATCTCATCCTATCAAGGTCTACACAGATAATCCCATGCGGCAGGTCCTTCAGCGGCCTGAAGCGTACAGACAACTCCTTAAGTGGAACATAGAACTGAGGCAATTCAAGACCACTTTCATTCCTCGATGAGCCATTCTTAGAAAGGCCCTTGCAGACTTTATAGTAGAATTCACCTCCCCGAAAGAGCCTCCTCTCGAGGATATCAAAACTCCTAAATTTCCATGGAAACTTCTTGTAGATGGATCCTCTACCAATCAGGGTTTCAGCGTCGGGTTGTGATCATCACTCCTGAAGGACAACCGATATTGTAACAACCTGAATTTTTATAACATGTTAAAACAATAAATCAAGGCAGAATTAATTTTTAAAATGAGAATTATGGGAAACGGGTTGCGCCATTGTGTTCGCCTTAGAATTTTACATGAAATAGAGTCCGAGTTTTCGAAAATTGGAGTCCGGATGAAGAAGTTATGGCCTGTAGAAGATTCAGCAAATTTCAGACTAGGCAGGTCGACCTGGGGGTCAGGTCGACCATGTGGTCGACCTTAGGGTTGACCTACCCCCCTGGTTGACCATATGGTCGACCTCCCCCCCCCCCTAACAGGTCGACCTGGTCGGCCTGTTTTGACCCAGAACCCATTTTTGAAGCCTGAGATGTGTTTGATGGTCCGGATTGATTCTAGGGTTGATCTAAGGGCCTAAACTAGTTACTGCCCCTATAAATACATCCTAAGACCTAGCCTAATTCATACAAATCATTCTTACATTGCTATGCTGCTAATTTACCTCTTGAACCATGGCCGCCGTCTCCAAATTAAAGCTTAAGCATTCAAACTCGATTCAAATCAAAGATCAACGCTTCTACAACAATTCAAGAGAATAGATCAGCGACACCTCAACGTTCTACGATAAATTTCTAGACTTGACTTCTACATCTAAATTTCTTAGACCACAATCTGTAAGTTCCGGATACTTTTAGATAAAAACTATAAACTTAATATGGGCATGTTATAAATTGGAATTAATCTATGTATGATTCATATCTATTCTTGTTTTCTTCTTGGATCTTGACTTTTGGGAATATTGCCTTTGACGTTGAAACTTTTGTTAATGGCATAAGACTATGCCTATGACTGTGAATATGAGACTATGCCTTTGACTGTGAGTATAAGACTATGCCTATGCCTATGACTATGAACATAAGACTATGCCTTTGCCTATTAATGTGAACATAAGACTACGCCTATGACTGTGAACATAAGACTATGCCTATGCCTATGACTGTGAACATAAGACTATGCCTATGCCTATGGCGGTGAACATAAGACTATTGCCTATGACTATGGCAAGGACAATTTTGACTAATCACCTATGATTCACGACCATGAGGTTATTGCCTAGAATTATGACTATGAAATTGGATATAAGCTTGATTTTCTATTCAGACTTATTTTCTTTATTTGTCTTGATTTTGGGGATTTTTCTATTTAAGTTAGATCTATCCGTGTTCTTGAATCTAGATTATTATTCAAACCTTTTCATGTTCATAATGTTATGCCTGCGATGTTTTAATCAATTTATTCAGTTAGGTCATGCCTTGGAAATAAATTGATAATAGAGCAATGTTTATTATGTTGATCTATGCCTGTGGTTCTATTCTATCATCATGTTGAATTGGGAATTAATGAATAAGTCTATTCATATGTATACGAACTTGGAGTATAACCCGTTATGACAAGTTGTGTAGTTTATCATGTTATGCAAGTTTTAGGTTGTGAAATCATATCACATATGTGACCAAATGTTAGATCTACATGTTTATGTGTATATGTTAAACTTATGTCATATTTCAAGTTCACACTTATTCATATATTCGTGATTGATTTGCAAGTTCACATATATGTAAGTTGATTTAGTCTATGTTGCAAATTCACATATATGTATGTTGGTTCAGTCTACGCTGCAAGTTCTCACCTATGATATTTATGTTGATTGTTTTGCAAGTACACACCTATGGTGTTCATATTGACTATGCCAAGAATGCCAAGTTTACACCTATGTCGTGTTAATGAATTTCTTTATGCAAATTTTGTGTACGTTAAATTAGGCTAAGTTTTTAGCTTAATATTATATGTCAAAAATCATGCGGATGGAAAATTAGGCTAAGATTGTTAGCCTAATATTTAGACGGGGTAACGTTGGAAAAAATTGGTAATTGTAGGAAACTTGGTATGAAACTCGCCATGAAACCTGACATGAATCTTGAAACATGAACATTGTTATAACTTGAATCTGGAAGTGGGCATGAAACTTGCCTTGAAAACTTGACACGAACTTGACATGAAAATTTTAACATGGACATGACACTAGAATGAACTTGAAAGTGGCCAACTCGAGGTTGGGTTGAGTTTGCAGTGTAATTCTGCCCAGAACCGCCCGACAAATCCAGTTACTGCAAACAATAGGATCCAATGTGGGTAGTTGGTCATATCGCACTTGAAAACCCGAGGTCAGACTGAGTTGTGGTGTAATTCTGCCCGGAACCGCCCGGCATATCCAGTGACCACAACAACAGGTCATATGTGAGAGGTTGGGGTGCATTAATGAATTAATGCCACATGATAGGGTTAAGTCATGAACATGAAAGACAACACTTAACCAACTTGATACATGATTCGTAGGCGGGTTAAGTCACGAACTTGAATGACAACACTTAACCAACTTGACATGTTAGACCGATAAGGGTTAAGTCACGAATTTAAATGACAACACTTAACCTATTGGACGAAAAACCTAGTTACGCGGTCCATTTTAGCAGTAACCCACTAGATGTATCATGGTACCCTGGAACTAAGCAGGGTGGGGCACGATTACTAGGTTGATTGTAAGCGACCAGAACGACGGCTGTGTTGATGCGCCATTGTAGGTTCAGGCGAGCTATGGTCGTGCACGTGATCCGGAGTTGAAAAAGTAGGTATTGGGCATCAGTAAGTTTATCTGTGCATGCTTGATTCGTGTTGGTGGTTGGCACCCTAGGGCTTCATACACCCTATGGTGGACCTAGCACAGGTGACTACATTCGTGATAGGGCCGTATGACACAGATACATGACGAGCTAGAACTTGTAGGGAGCCGATCGACTAGTGGATCCTTTCGTTGGACCTAGTAATGGGTCATTTCATGATATTGGGCCAAGAAATCATTCCATGATTAATATAAGACATGAGTTTGGGATCCTAGTACAGTTAATGCAGCGAACCTTGAATATGTGATGCTATACTTAATTTATACTTGATTTATCATGTTATCTTAGTCTATCTTGCCCATCTTGTCATCATCCATGTGTTTACTTTTAGTTTTTACATGTCATGTTACATTTATCTGTTTTTATGCTGAAAGTCACTTGGACTTACCAGTCTTTATGACTGACCCGTTTTCTTTCGCCCCTTTTTCTTTTGTTTCCCCCCAGGTTCTCAGGGAGGAAACTCTAGCACTTAGCTTGGATTTCGCTTGCTTTCGGTTCAGCTCATGTACGGTTTGATTCTTGAGCTATGCTATGGCTGCATTTCTGCTACCTTTGGAGAATTTAGCTACTTTGATGTTTTAAGCTTATGCTTCTTTATTTATGCAAGACAGAATTTGCTGTAATGGAAAATAATGACCTTGGCTATTTGATGTAAAAGGTTTTGACTCTTTTTGAAAGTAATGAAATTTATCTTTTGATTCTTCCACTGTTTTATCTATGTTCTGTCTTGTGATATTTCTGTGTTTGTTTACCTCAATAACGCTCCTCCAAAACAAGTGCATTCCCTTTGTGAGTGAACCTAGCGGAGGTGGGGTGTTACAATTTGGTATCAGAGCAGAAGGTTACCAGACTGGGAAAAAGTTTTTAAAACCTTCTGAAATTATTTTCAAAACCGTTTACAAAGAAGCATTTTTCAAGAAAAGTCTTGTTTTATTTAAAGGCTATTCCCCAAAAGCCATTAGCATTATCCTTTGTTTCCTCGTTTGAATCTCTTCTTTTCCATTTCTGCATGTCTGGGAATTTTAACTTTCCAGAGGGCATGCCAATACCTGGCTGGTTTAGGAGGTACTTAGAGGAAAGGGCCAACGATGCAAGCCCAGCAGATATTCCTCCTCCAGCAGCAGCGATTCCTCCTCCTCCCCCTCCTCGTGCAATTACTTTCTCAAAGATCTGTAAAGATTTTAGGGCTATGGGTGGGAAGGATTTCAAGGGAACTGAATCATTCGTAGAAGCGAGGAACTGGCTCAAAGAAACTGAGGATCTGTTCGTTATCTTCGAGGTGGACGATAGGCAGAAGGTACAACTGGCGGTATGGTTGCTCAAAGACGAAGCTTCCTATTGTTCGGAAGTCACTAACGCCGAGAGGCCGGTTGAAACATGGATAGATTTCAGAATAAGGTTTGAGACGAAATTCCTCTCGCAAGCTGAACGAAGTCTACAGTTGGAAAAATTCTTATCTCTTAAGCAAGGAAGTATGACGGTCAAGGAGTACGTCAATCAATTCAATCAGCTGGCTCGGTTTGGACTGGACTTAGTAAATACCCCTCATAAGAAGGCTCTCCGTTTTGTCAAAGGATTGAATGAACCACTTCACATCTTGTCTATGACCCACGTACCTATGGGGGCTACTTACGAAAAACTAGTAGACATGGCGCTCTTAAATGAAGAAGAAAAGAATGGCAAGAAGGAGGTCAAGGCGAATGAGTCTCAAAACAAGAGGTAGACTCCAATAAAGGAGGCAAGAACAACAACAACAATAAGAATAACAAGACACGTGAGAAAAGAAAATGCCATTTCTGCGGTATTAAGGGGCATATAGCCCAGGATTGTAGAAAGAAGAAGATGAAGATGGGAGCATGCTTTCAGTGTGGTGAAACTGGACATATCAGCAAGAACCGCCCTAAGAAGCAAGGGCAAGCCCCACAAGTAGGACCTTCTGGGGGTACACCTTTAACTTCTTCTCCTAGATGCTTCATTTTATCTTGCTTATCTTCTCAATCCTATCTTGAGAACCTTAGGTAGAACTCTTTTGGATGTAAACATGTGATTGAAACATGTTATGGTTGATGCTTGCAAATGGTTGCAACTGGTCGCAAGTGGTTGCTCGTGGTTGCATAACACACATTAGGCACTAGATCGGCTCAGACACATTTTCATATTGCATACGCATGAGTGTTTATACTTGTTTATGGATGAAATTGAATGTGTTATCTTGTGGATGTTGCATATGGATGGATGTTTGTGCACACATATAGTGTTTATGTGACTAGGACTATTTGCATACATGTTGGATTCATGACATAAACATATTTTGCATTAGGAAGATCAATCAGGCCTGATCATTTGCATTAGATAAGGAACATATACACATACTTTCTGCATATGTTCATATAGCATTAGAAATCTTTTAAGGACAATGGTTTCTTGTGGATGATGGTTGAGTAGATGGTTGATTGGATGATAGGATGCATTCTTCTTCACTTGAAGATTTCGGGGACGAAATCCTTTAAGGAGGGAAGAATGTAACAACCCGAATTTTTATAACATGTTAAAACCATAAATCAAGGCAGAATTAATTTTTAAAATGAGAATTATGGGAAACGGGTTGCGCCATTGCATTCGCCTCGGAATTTTACATGAAAAAGAGTCCGAGTTTTCGAAAATCGGAGTCCGGATGAAGAAGTTATGGTCTGTAGAAGATTCAGCAAATTTCAGACCAGACAGGTCGACCTACCCCCCAGGTCGACCATATGGTCGACCTCCCCCCCTTACAGGTCGACCTGGTCGGCCTGTTTTGACCCAGAACCCATTTTTGAAGCCTGAGACATGTTTTGATGGTCCGGATTGATTCTAGGGTCGATCTAAGGGCCTAAACTAGTTACTACCCCTATAATTACATCCTAAGACCTAGCCTAATTCATACAAATCATTCTTACACTGCTATGCTGCTAATTTACCTCTTGAACCATGACCGCCACCTCCAAATTAAAGCTTAAGCATTCAAACTCGATTCAAATCAAAGATCAATGCTTCTACAACAATTCAAGAGAATAGATCAGCGACACCACAACGTTCTACGACAAATTTCTAGAATTGACTTCTGCATCTAAATTTCTTAGACCACGATTTGTAAGTTCAGTTACTTTTAGATAAAAATTATAAACTTAATATGGGCATGTTATAAATTGGAATTAATCTATTTATGATTCATATCTATTCTTTTTTTCTTCTTGGATCTTGACTTTTGGGAATATTGCCTATGATGTTGAAACTTTTGTTAATGGCATAAGATTGTGCCTATGCCAATGACTGTGAATATAAGACTATGCCTATGCCTATGACTGTGAATATAAGACTATGCCTATGCCTATGACTATGGACATAAGACTACGCCTTTGCCTATGACTGTGAACATAAGACTACGCCTATGACTGTGAACATAAGACTATGCCTATGCCTATGACTGTGAACATAAGACTATGCCTATGCCTATGACGGTGAACATAAGACTATTGCCTATGACTATGACAAGGACAATTATGACTAATCACCTATGATTCATGACCATGAGGTTATTGCCTAGAATTATGACTATGAAATTGGATCTAAGCTTGATTTTCTATTCAGACCTATTTTCTTTATTTGTCTTGATTTTGGGGATTTTTCTATTTAAGTTAGATCTATCCGTGTTCTTGAATCTAGATTATTATTCAAACCTTTTCATGTTCATAATGTTATGCCTGCGACGTTTTAATCAATTTATTCAGTTAGGTCATGCCTTGGAAATAAATTGATAATAGAGCAATGTTTATTATGTTGATCTATGATTTTGCTTCTATTTTATCATCATGTTGAATTGGGAATTTATTAATAAGTCTATTCATATGTATATGAACTTGGAGTCTATTCATATGTATATGACACCGAGTACAAAGCCTTGATAGCCAGACTCAAAGTTGCAATCGAACTTAACATCAAGGAAATTCAAATCTTCTTGGATTCATCTCGTCGTATGCCAAGTACTAGGAGAGTATCATGCCAAGAGGGGACGAATCGCTCCCTACCTCGCTCGGATTTGCGACTCGCCAACTTCGACCACTACCTCATCACACATATCCCTCGAGGACAAAACGAAAAGGCTGACTCCTTATCTAAGCTGGCGAGCTTCGGGGATGCTTATCTTATGGGGCTTTCCCCCGTTGAAATACTCGACTTTCCGAGCATCGATCAAACGCAGACTAATTCGGTAGCAATGATGGAGATCGAGTCCGAGCCCGAGTCATGGATGACACCGATTGGGAACTATTTGCAGCATGGAAATCTCCCCGAGCATCGCAGAGACAAACAAGCTCTCACTCGAAAGTCATCTCGCTACATCATTCTGGATGGGATGCTCTACCGCAGGGGATTCTCTATGCCATTACTTCATTTTGTAGCCCACCACGACGCCGAGCGCGTATTGCTAGACATACACGAACGAGAGTGTGGCGACCACACCAGAGGGCAAACTCTAGCAAAAAAAGTTTTTAGACATGGTTACTTTTGGCCAACACTCTACCAGGACGCACTAGACTATGCCCGCAAATGCAACAAATGTTAGAGATTTTCCAAGATTCCAAGAGCCCTGCCTAACGAACTAACGTAAATGGTCAGTCCCTGGACATTCGCCATGTGGGGAATAGACATCATTGGACTCTCCCAATAGCTAGAGGGGGCACGTTATGCCATCGTCGCAGTCGATTACTTTACCAAATGGGCAAAGGCCAAGGCCCTCACCACAATCACTACCAAGAAGGTGATCAACTTCATCGTGCGTAATATTATCACCCGATATAGAGTCCCCCAAGCCATCGTCTCTGACAATGGGACCCAGTTCGAAAATGCATAGTTCAAAAACTTCTGCCAACTGCACAAGATCGAGAAGAGATTTTTAGCAGTATCTCATCCTCAAGCCAATGGGAAAGTCAAGGCTGTCAACAAAGTGATCAAATCCATCATCAAGAAGCATCTAGAAAAGGCCATAGGCATGTGGGCTGAAGAGCTCCCTTTGGCACTATGGGCCCACCGGACCACCTACAAGTCAGGGACTGGCCATACTTCTTTCACTCTTGCCTACAGATCCGAAGCTGTCATTTCCATTGAGCTAAAGCTCCAATCTCATCGAGTCACCTACTACGATCCAAAGACCAACCAAGATCCCCTCTTGGAGTCATTTGACCTGCTTGAAGAAAAAAGGAATAAAGCCGAGCTTAGAGCTGCTTCTCAACGCCAGCGAGTCGCTCGGTACTTTAATTCTAAGGTCTGTCCCATGGACCTCAATGTCGGCGATCTCTTCCTAAAACGGATCTTTCCTGCATCGACTGTCCTCACTCCTCGATGGGAGGGTCCGTACGTCATACAACGAAGGCTCGGAGATGGAACCTTCAAACTAGCAATCGTCAATGACGCCGAACTCCCAAGGGCATGGAACAACGAACATGTTAGCTGCCACTTCAAGTAACTTAGTGTACAAATTTTCTGCTTCCCCAAAATGTTTTGTTTTCTTTAAATTCAAGGCATTGTAAGGTTTTCTTTAAATTCAAGTCATTGTAAAGGCTGTTACTGGCAAAGTTATTATAGTGTTTTTTTTTCTATGATCTTAATGTGTTTGCTTATTGCATGATATGTCTGATTAACCAGCATAACTAGCTTGCACTCACAAACACGCCTACACCGGATCGATACCCTTAGGCGCGGGTGCCGACACTGCCGCTCGGGTCTTGAATCAAGGATGATCCTGAGTATGGACAACACCACTCGAGTCTCGAATCAACGATGAGACCGAGTATAAATAACACCACTCGAAACTCGAATCAACGACAAGACCGAGTATAAATAACACCACTCGAAACTCGAATCAACGACGAGACCGAGTATAAATCATTCCACCACCCAGTCTCCGGACTTGGAGGCAACCCATCAGCCAAGTTAGTGTGAATTCAAACATTCTTGTACCTCCATCCGACCCTTAGCGTCTGGATCGGAGTACCACTCGAACCTTGGCCCAGCACCGAGGCCGCATATAAATTGTTTTGATCCTAAGTCTCCGGGCTTGGGGGCAGCCCCTCGGCCATAATCCGACCCAATGGTCTGGATCCGGGCACCCTTTGGTGAACAAACGAAACCATCGTGCTTTAAGCCCAAAGGAACGACGAGAGAGCCCAAAAGTTGGACGAATTGCAACGTCCGCGCTTCCTCACAACTTAGGACCAACGACCTACGGGAGGTCCAAGAGAGAGGGCACCTAATCTGGAAGCCGCACGACACGAGACTTCTGACAAACGGAAGGCCTAAGAGCAGAACCAACGCACGATCTTCGCACGACCGGGGGCACCCCCAGTGTAAAGTCCTCAATCACGTTTGGTAGAGTGTAACAACAAGTACGCTTGTGTAAGTAGAGGACACTAGAAAACATAAGAAGATTGTTCGAACACTTAATACAAATGTGATATAAGAAAGACTAACTACTGCTTTCATTCACATAACTGAAGCAAATTACATACTTTGATATCTTTCTTTCTAAGACTGGGTGTACATGAAAACCACACTGTGCCTCCAAAAGCCAAAAGGCGAGGGGCGTACTCGCATATACTATTGGCCTACATCATCAAAAGACAAAAATGCACAGTCACTTGGGAAACTCGCCCTCCTCCACTTCCTCAGGCCCCTTCTCTCCTTTCTCCTTCTTCCTGGTCGAATCTCCACTCGACTGACCATCATCCCTCTTCTTCGGCCTCCTGGAACCACTTTCTCCTTCTTTCCTTTGGATGGGGAAGAGAACTTGAGAGATAATAGTGGGATCTCCACCTCATCATCACTAATCTCTATAATGTCATCATCAGGAGGGGTCACCCTCAAAGGCGGAGGAACAACCTTGCATGAAAGCGGAAGAACTGACGGCGCTCTCTCTTCCCCCTAGGACCCGGTTTTCAGGTCCGCCTTTGCTGGCCTATCTTCCCAGTCTTGTGTTTTCTAGCCTCCGCTTCCTACAGTTGTTTGTACGTCTCTGCGGCTTTCTTCCATAAGGCCTCAGCATCGACCTTTTCCTTCAGATCTTCCTGTTCCTTCGCCGTAGCTTCCTTGTCTCTTTGGACTTTAGCCGCAACATCATGTTCAGCCTTCTTTGTAACAGCCTACATTTTACGAATCGGAGGATCGTAAAATATTTTTATTTTATTCCCCAATGGTTGGATCATTCTTATATTTTGATATGTAGTTTATGGTGATGTGAGACATGTCCATAATTTTTACCAATTTTATTTGTGACCATTTTGCCCTGTTAGTCTTGTACAGGGCATAACTTTTGATTGGGATTGAATCAGGTGCTGAGGTCGGTCTCACTGGAAAAGAAATGGTAATTTCATATGTTAATTCTATGTTTAGATCGATTTATTTATTTGATCATTTATTGAATCATTGTTTTAATGTTTGTTGATTATTGCTTGAATCAATGGTTAATTTATTGATTGGTGGTGTTTGAGATTGATCGGTAGTGTTTGAGATAGAATGGGGGTATTTGAGATGGATCTGGGTGTTTTCATTGTATGGATTGTGCGAAATGCTATGGATAGTGGAATTTCCTTGGATCTGGCAGTTTTCGTAACATGGTTCGTGCAATTTCCTTGGATCTGGCAGTTTTCATAGTATGGATCGTGCAAAATGCTATGGATCGTGCTAAATGCCAAAATACAAGTGCGAAACTACCAAGTTCTAGACGTGATGCACATGGTAAAATTAGTGATTTTCCAAGGTGCGCGCTGGGGATTTACACTATTTTCACAGTACCAAGTGTTAGAGTACCAAATGACAGTGCCAAGTGCTAGGGAGTGCTAGAATTGAACCAAGACATATAATAGCATTCCATAAACGCTATGAAAGCCAATTTTGCTTAGTTTCCACACCGGATTAAGGCAAAATTGAACTAGGAGATAAAATAGCATTTCAGAAACGCTGCAAAATGCTGTTTTGACATTATGACCAGTTTTTCATAGCAAAAAAAGCTGGAAATATTATGAAATGAAGTATCGACCAAATGAAACTCGTTTTTGAGTCGATGATGGTTATAGCTTCGATGTGAATTTAGACAGGAATGTTCAAAGTGTTCTAAAAAGTTCGTTGATCGTTGAAATGCAATGAATGTGAAGATGACTCAAATTGATGAGTTGACGGATAATGGTTGCTCGAGGGGGTTACTTCAGCTATGAATGGTCATCAGGATGGATGAAGAGAGATATTGAAGGCTGAGAGATTATCGTTGTCGTAGCTTCTAGCAGGCTCAAAGCAAGGGTATAATAGAGACATCTAAAAGACCGGTTGTATGGTCGAGTTCCCTGGGTTTCATTGAAAGGCCTAGGTACGTATCGTCGAAAGGCATATGGAATTTTTACTAGAACCAGGGTTTACTATTAGCCCTTGACAGTTGATGGCAAGGTGTTTAGCTAGTCATACGATTAACGATGGTTTCATAGAAGGATTGACGGCAATAGCCGTAGTCAATCATGAATGTTGATTATTTTGCTTGTACTGTCTCACATAGATTGTCTGACGTCGAAGGAGATGTTTCTTGGGTACTTGTATGATGTTGGTTTGGGCCTTCGGGGGTTGTGAGAGATGTTGAAATCGATTAAGATTGTTTACGTGAGATATATAATTGGTTGCCATAATCGTTGTTGCTTGGTTACTTCTGATGGCCGGGGATGTATAGTTGTTTCCAAATGCTTGTTTGTAAAGGTTATCACTGTCCGATGTGGGGAAGATAGGGTTGAGTTCTTCTCTGGTACTTTGGTAGATTGATTGGTTAATCTAGCTATTCTCATATACTTTGTTAATGATGTTAAATAGTCGTTTTACCGCTCACTAAGACTATTTTCTAACTCAGGGTTTTATGTTTCCCTCTTATTACCTTGGGCACTTCATCTGGTTTTGGATCGGCAGACTGAGTAGCAGGTTACATGTAGCATAGCTTGGTGAGGCGAGGATGTTGTGCGGTGGCGTGTAGGAGGATGGCATATTACGTTTTACTATATAGTATCTATTGTTTCCCATTGTGTGATGATTGATCTAAGTGTAATAGTGAGGCGAATTTGTACAGACACTTATGTTGTAATCTAAAGATGTATGGATATTCTTTCTAGTAGTTATGAAAGTTCAAGTTTTTGCTCAAATATGTTTCACTATTATTGCAAGTTATATATGATCTATTATATTTTATCCTTGCGTTGTGAGTTATACGACTGGTTAAACATGTGTTATCTTACCTTGCTGATCGTCTATAGCTGCCCAGCACATCTTTCAGCGGATTATTTCCCTGGTTAAGTGCGGGAGTTATGGGCAGTCGACACATTTAGTATTAGAGCTCTGGTTAATTTTAGCCAAAGTTCGAAGACACAATTACATATGATAGACTTATTTATAGATTTTTGATGGATGTATACTATATAATGGTATATAGTATATTAGCGTTTGAACTCCATTAGTAATTTTCTTTAAGTGGCTAATCATTCTACATTGCAGATTTAAAATGAGTCGATGAACTTCAAGACATACTATTAGGGGGGGGAATATGGTGATACACAAGATTACCTAGCCATGTTTGAAGCCATGATGGAGGCATTCAGAGAAGGGTACCTGATTAACATAGAAATGTGTCTATTTTATGCTCTTATATCTTATCTTTTGTATATAAATAAATATTACTTGAGTATTATTTTGTGTTAGCCTGCTTTGTGACCAGGTTACCCAAAGCAAAGATCATGTTGATACACTTCTGGGTAAATGCTGTCACATATGGAATCTCTGGATAACATCACTCTTCGACATTGGAAGCATCGTCAGAAGACACAGGGCAGTTTGGTCAAAATCACAACATCAGTATAAACTGGGCCGAAACCCCTATCAAACGACCTCATTTGGATATAATCACATCAAATACTTGTAGCCCTTTGAATTAGCTTCAAGTAGAGCATTCATTTGGTCCAATCGACCTTACAAGTTGAAAATTACCGTCCGTTTCCGTGAATGCATGCAGAAATATGGAAAAACCTACATTTTGGCATTTTTGAAGATCAGATCGTGACCACCCCCAAGGTCGGATCGTGACCACCCCCTGGGGTCGGATCATGACCACCCTGAAATCAGATCGTGGCTACCCCTGGGGTCGGATCGTGACCATACATGCTGACCAATCTAGTTCGCGATCCGTGACCATGAACCACGGCCAGGACCTGCTACTACACATGCAGATTTTGACCTATTCTCAAGGCTCTGATCGCTCCTACTTTCCCGGATCAGGCTCCACGTGTCTTACCACGACCCCATCACCATATGAGCTCTCCTACAGCTATAAATACACCTCTAGAGGGCATTTTCAGGGGACTTTTGGCACCTCCTTGTCCATGGCTGCCATGACCAATACTTCTCCATGAATAACCACCATCTTCCTCAATAAAATCAATGAATTTAGAGAGAATTATTCATTAGATTCAGGTGATTGAGAGACAATATTTATTATAATTGTAATCTGTGAATGAAATGAGAAAATATGAAGTGGACGTAGGCTCGTTAACGCCGAACCACTATAAAAATCCTGTTGTCTTGCTTTTTATCTTATTTTTCAGTTATTTCTTCATGTCATATGCTCTAAATATGACAATTTGGGTGTTGGGACCACTTTTTGCTCTAACATTTTGGTGCTTTCACTGAGAATTGAATTCTCAACCTATCGAATTGCTATTCTACTGTTTGGATTTGAAATTTTGAAGAAAACAATCTGTGTTTCATCCCTTTTTTAAATATTTTGTTGATTTGAGAAAATCAGAACCTTGTGTCTTCAAAGAAAGCAAAGAAATCGCAAGCTTCACGACCAAATGAAGGATGAATAGATAACACGCAGCAGCAGGTGACCAGCTCGCGTCTCGCGGCTCGCACGGGGGGACCGCGACCCGACCCATTGATGTTATCACGATCCGCAGGGCTACAGCGATCTGATGATGCTTTAGAGTTAAAAGAGGCTCGTGGGTATAAACTCGTGGTCCATAGGTAGAGGTGGCACGCTCATCAACCGATCTGAAAACAAACCGCGACACATGACCTCGATCGCTAAGCTGGACCACGAACCGGATGGACTTGCGAACCACGAACCCGAAGACAATGGCGATCCAGAGATATATATGATTCACGAGCGGCTCAATACATCACGAACTGACCCAGAGTGACCTCCATGACCCGACCTGGAGCAAGTGAGCGAACTGCGATCCAAAAATGTGATGGCGAACAAGAGTCACGAACCGACCCAAAAAAGTGACAGTTTTTGGAAAAAAATACAATTTTCAGATCATTTCAGAAAAGGCTCCATCTTCCAAAATCGAAAAAATTGTGCGGTGCCCACATTAGGTCGATCGCCGCCGGTACTGTGGGGCCCCGGACCCCATCGGCGCTGCGCCCGGACCCGCTGACGGCCTCGCCTTCGGCTCGGAGCACGGCTTGCCTTCGGCTCGGAGTATGCTTTGTCCTACAGTTAATACTTACCAATCGAGATTCGGTAGATAGTCTGACCATATAGACAGCTAATTGACAACGACTGAGATTCTTTCCAGAGCCATAACACCTATTGATTGATGTTATTCAATATGAGGAGCTATTGAAAAGATTTGACATGCTGGATACGACAGTATACGAGATAATGATTGTCTCATATCAGCCTCTTCTCCCAGAGTTCTGATGGTGTATTGATTTCACCAATGCAACTGATGTTTTCCATGAACGAGTAGTAATCACCTGGTTTACATGACTTAAACCTATCCGATGGGTGGGGTCCCAGATGGCATTAACATGGAACCGTCCAGGCAGTATTCTGGAGACTCGGATGATCATAGCAACGATGACTCGCAATGATAAGATACTAGAAAGTGACTAAGGATTATTACAAATCTACAATTCACTTGTATGGTGTAATGAAAGACATATATCCTATGGTCTACACCTAGGAGAATTTAGCTGACCTTTCCAATACATAACTGTTATCCACAACATTAATGAAGATTGATTTCCATAAAAGGGTCACATCAACACACTTTGGTGTCTAGAGTTAGGTACCAGTTGAACTGTGGTAATCCATGATCAGATATATGGATCTTTGCACAAGTGATAACAACTTGATTGCTCATCAGTCACCATATGACCTTAGTCAAGAGACGAGAGCTTGAGATTAACGCAAATATGAATCAACCATTAGCTCTCCACTTTATTTGCCAGCCACACTATTGCATTTAAGATTATCTGATCAAGGTCTCGACCAACCAACTCCAATAGAATTCAGAGCCTGCATTGCACCCTACTGCCTATTGCTAAATATCCCAACCGAAGATGGAGTGTGAATGGTCTATGGTGACCAAGTTATTGGAGTAGCTGACTATTTGGCTAGAAAATGCTACACAACACAGATGGCATGAAACCCAAAGACACTTCCCCTCCAGATGAAATGGAGTGTAAAGGAGGTGTCGATATTGTGAATAAAGGGAGCATCACAAAAGGAATTGCCCTTTGATCTGCCCGAAGACATGGACCCCAGAGAGAATGGTGATTCAGATGTAGAAGGGTGACATCTAATGATTCAACTGCGATGTCTAAGGTCTTGAAATCGGATCTCATTTAGACCTCTTCCGAACGAGGGAACTGACATGCTTTTGCAGGCGAGCCTGGATGTGTTCACTTGGACCTATGCTGATACTCGAAGGATTTTACCATAGATTATGAGTCACTTGTCAAGTATAAAACTGAAGTGTGCTCCTGTCAAGCAAATAAGGCGTATGAGAGCATCTGACTTGAAGTGAGATGCAACACATCCCGCTTGGATATCAAATCCCATCCTCATCAAGAATGCTAATGGAAACTGGCGCACATGCAGTGATTTTCCAGATTTGGACAAAGTTCGCCCAAAAGGAAGATTCCCATCACTCAAAATTAACCGACTTGTGGATTCAACGACTGGACACGAACATCTCCCTCATATGGACATGTGCGCAAGTTACAACCAAATTCTTATGCATGTGCCTAATCATGAATAAACATGTTCTATCATGGACCTTGAACTGTATTATTATATGGAGTTGCCATTCGAACTGAAGAATGCCAAGGCAACATACCAACACTTACTGAATTGTATGGTCCACGGCCGTAGTGAAAGGCCCATGGAAGTCCATATAGATTATACAATTGTGGAGTCCAAGCGATCAACCTACTACATTTCAAGTCTGACAGAGATGTTCAACATCTGAAATAAAGCTACACCCTTTGAAGTGCTCGTTTGGCGTTGCATCGGGAAAGCTTCCTGGCCTCATAGTTAGCTCACACGGAATCGAAATCAACCCTGATTAGACTGCAATGATCATAAACATCCATGAACAACAAAGAATTAAAGTTGTCTGACGCTTGATAGGAAAGTTGGCACCACTTACACGTAATGAGGAAAAGGTCCAGGAACTAGTCTATAATGTGAGCAAGAAGGTCATCGTGGTAGAGTGCAACTACCCAAAAATTGAAAGAATCATCTATAACTCGCTAATTAATCTGAAAATCTCCCCTACTATTTCCATGTTCATCTGATTGTTATATGCACTTGTGAGCCACTGCGACAGGACATGCAGCGACCTGATGCATCTGAAAAGTTGCTCGAATGGGACATAGAGCTGAACTAGTTTGATCTCAATTCCCTCCTAAAGAAGTCCGTATGGGGCAAGCATTAGCCAACTTCATTGCTGAATGCACCGTTCCCGAAGAGGATATGTTAGATGAAGAAAATGGCCCCTTGGAATGAAAGACGAAATCAAGCATCTGGAAACTGTATATAGATGGTGCAAGAAATGATCGACGATCCAACGCTGGAGTTTTGCAGATAACCCCTGAAGGGCGGCTCGAAAGGTATTCCAGTGGAAGAAACCATAACTCGCAACTTACCTAGAACCAGTAGAAGATCTGTTGGATGGATTGGAACGTTACAACATGCCTCATATTCTGCACATAAAAGGTCAGAAGGCATATAATCTGACCAAGTTAGAAGGTTCCGACAATCTAGAAAAGATAGAGATGATCCCAATTAAGACACTACGAACTCCGACCATTGATCATATGGAAGTTGATCCAGTGTTGGATACTACACCCGAATGAGAATCATCGATAACCTCCGTAAGAAACTTCCTGCAGCACGGAATGCTTTCGGCAATGAGAATGAATGGCGTACCATCGTTTATTATGCCTCAAGATATGAAGTGCAAGGCGATATGGCTTATTTCCCTTGGAAGGTTGTCCCGAGATAGAAATCGACGATTCTCATTGCTGAATTTATCGCCCTGAATGGTTTGACAGAATCACTAGTCAACTTCCCGCTAGAAGGGGAATGTACATGAATGAAACATCTAACGAGCGAAGCTATGGAATTAGAAAGTGAAGATTCACACTTCCACTCCTTTCATCAATTGTTTGCTAAGTAACTCGTTCGCCAGACGCTGGGGGCAATTAGAGATTTGAGTATGAATCGCTCAAGATTACATCATCTAAATTCAAAGCTGATACATTAGGAGTTTGCATGGCCAATTGCCTTTGTCTTGCCTAAAAGTTAGCAAGTTGAAAGTTTAGAATGCTCATGCCCGAAAGCTGATTGATTATTTGCGCACCAACCCTTGTCCCGATATGGAATCGAAGGCCTATCAGCAAAACTATGAGATATGACTATCCCACTAGCCGCAATATCCTATTTTCTAGCATAGAAAGTGCAAAAGTTTCTATAAGCGTAAATCCATTGTTCTCATGCCAATTGCCATCCTAAAACCAATGTGATGGTGTGCTTCCATTAGTGGTGCAGTTGCGACTTCCTGACACTCTATCCTTACCCTTAGCATGGTGGAAAAAAGGCGATTCAAAGGAGATGCGACCTCATCACTCGCTTAGGATATTTACCTAACCGCCTTTGCCATCCCAAGACCCCGATCAAGATCTATTCATTCTTGGGACCGCCGCCCCACAATAATTTGAAAAGATATTCGTCATCAGCTTAAGATTCTGGCAACCATCCTATGGCAGAGACAGGATAAGGAAGAGTAAACCGACAAAGAGCATGCAATTCCAATTCCCTCTCAGAATGATATTCATTCCTCTAACATGACTACTTTTTAACCACAAATCTTATATTTACATTCTTTATGAGTTGCCGATGTAATTAACTCAGAAAAATTTATATATGGATTGTGTAAGTACCTCAGATCTGGTACCGATCAGACTTTTAACACTCGCGTGTAGAGTTATGGAGCACTGCTGTAACGGGTCCGAATGGACTGCTCGTTTGCAAAGCCGTGCCCCGCGTCTAACGAAAGTTGTATAACTCAAAGTGGATCTGAGATGACCATCTGATCCTTGGATCACACGTGGCAGACCACAAGACAATTGTACATAAATCATTGAATTGCAAAGTCGGAGTCCGACTCCAGACGGACGCGGTGTGACCATCTATATGGCTCGATCCTATCCTCGATGCCACCAGATTACATGAACCCCGATAGGGGGAGGCAACAATGCCCATTGATATTCTTATTTTCCAATCATGAAATTTGCTTTTACATGCCTCTTGAGTTATTGACATGACTAACTCATATGATATGAATGATGCAGGTACCCAAAGTTTGGTGTCAACTACTCCTCCCATAGATTGTTTAGAGGAACACAAAGCCTTGGCAAACGTTTCCCAACTGTTTCACTGATTAATGCTATCCATGGAGCTTGGATAGAAATACTAACCTTGGATGAATGTGACCTGACCACTTGTCCGAAAAGCTCCATTCGCCAGAGTGAAGCGTGGGGCATGGACCAGAACCGATCTAGAGAACGACACCCGAAACGACAGAGTCCCACTCTTTGAACTAGAGTGTAGAAGGAATGCCGGGGCGAATGATATGACCGTTCGCCTGAACCACTCTAACTATCATGATTCGAGAGAGAGTATAAAGGACCAGAAAGAATGCCCATTAGGCGTAAAGGTGCACCGTGACTAAAACCGCCTCGAAATACCCTCCACCCCGCTGAAGGATCGGGAGAGTATAAAGGCGCTAAAGACTTAGCGCCCCCAGAACTTCTGCCCCGCTGAAGGATCAGTGAGCAGACTAAGAACCGAGCTCGAACTCTAACCCGCTGAAGGATCGGGAGAGTATAAAGGTGCTAGATACTTAGCGCCACAAGAACTCTTACCCCGCTGAAGGATTAGGAGAGTATAAAGGCATGATGACACATGCCACTCAAGGGATCCTATCCTCTTACACGACTGGGAAAAAGAATGAAAGCAGAGCCCGAATCCTCCATGTCCGGACATGAGGGCAACACAGTTATGGTCCTAATCAATCCTCAACAAGCCCTGGCCAGGCACTAAGTTAATGATTGATTGGGGGCATAGTGCATTTTCATTTATAATTCCATTGATAACTTATAATGTTTCACAAACTATTTGTTTATTTTCTTATGGAATGCTCGCAGGAGAAGGATAATGCGAAAGAAACAAAATTTCATTTACCAAGTGCAGGTTCGCAGAAAAAAGCTAAACAAAACGCGAGGGCCACACTCGCAACAACAATAACAGACTAGTAGAAAGGAACTAAAGGGGGACGTGCAGGAGGCTGACACCAATGCCCAATGCTAAACTTCCTACGCAATTCAAGGCGACGACTGAAAGGAAGCCTTGAGAATGAATTATTCAATGACATATCATGTGACTTAATATTCGCGACTGGGAAGGACCCGGTGAAGCCCTGGGATTTTTGGATTTCTATGCGGCCTTAATACGATCCTGAACGGTCGTTAGTTTTCCAGTCATAATACGATCTGGCACGATCATGGCATTCAGGATTAAAGATTTCCCTAACTATCCAGAATACGCCATCCTTTATCTAAATTTGAAAGGGAATTGATCCGACTATCTGTCTTATGCCGTTACCCCTGAACTGGGGGCATAACCATTGAAAATATTCACAAACGGCATAGCTTACGTGCTTGTATTTAACTTATGTCGTGATCTTTACAGGCCCCTTGAGGTCCACGAAATGGATGCAGAGAGAATGTCCATTTGATAGTCCAAACTTACTTCCAGACTGGAAAGTTCAAATAAGGCTGGGCATATCCTATGCAGCAATTAGGGCCTGGAAAGGAGACAAGACATTAGCATGGACCGAGTACCAACATATCGATTTTCACCCAACTCTGACTCATGATGCGAAGAGGGAGTATGAAATACATGGATTCGAAGTCTACTACTTAGAACAAAACCCCCATGGATGGGGGCATGAAATATGAGCCTTAGGCAGCATAGTTTTACTACCCGTTGTCTATATTCAGAATTGAATGATAGAAGCCTGACTGACGGCTACTACTCATGTGGAACCAAGAAGCCCGAGGCCGGCCTTTACCCATTTCAAGACTTCACGCTAGAGGCGCCAGCGCCGAATCAGAAGGCCAAGAAGCAATCATCAATTCGCTGGAAATGATAAAATCAAAATTCAAGAAATAACGAACTTGGCACAGTCATATAGCAACCATCAGCTCGGGTTGAGCACGAGCCAACCATCAGGCATGCAGCATGCGGCTCCGATTCAGAACATCATGGATGGAAACATGGTCAATATAACAACTATCTGCAACATCCTAGATGAGAATGCAAGAATTGTAACAAACTCATGTCATGCACGACTAGCATTATCCCCAACCCGAATGGATACTTGAGCGATATTTCACACTCAGTCCAAGCAAGAACACGACAATTCGAAGATCAGGAACCCGGTTGGGTCGAATAACGTGAACTATGACCCGGGGGCAATATCGAAGCAGAAACAAGAACTCAGCAAAGACCCCCTTTGTAATCTCATATTCAATACCGGGGGTACCAGCCATGATATTGACAATATGCAACAATTCTTTGATGGCAACCTGCTTGCCAGTTTGATTCGGTGCCTCTTGAGAGGCGGCACTTCTCAAGATGATATGGATAACGGCAATCACAACCCTTACACATAGGACATCAAGATCCCCTGTTATTCCCCCAGATTTTAAATTTTCTCTGTAACGAGATTTTCTCAGAAGCATTGATGAATTCAACCTTAAGGAGGACATACTTTCATGATAAGAAGGTGTTAACGTCGAGAAGAAGGACCAAGATGCTTTTCTGACTAAAGAATGGAGCACCTTCCAGTTCGTGAAATGATAAGGACAAAGGAAAAGCCCTGGAAAACAATGACAAAAATGTGCAATTCCAAAGAGGATCTATACCACTAATCGACCTCATGATCTTGTTAGTCAAGTTCAATTGAACTGAGCATGAGAAAGAGACTCAACAAGACTGTGACGACCATTTCAGACTATGCTGAAACATAAACAGAGGGGCCCAACTGACTTCATAAGAACATTTATCAACTCGCATTTATCAAGCTTACTTAACTCCACAACTGATCCAATGGGAGTAACTGAATTTGCTGACGTCTGATGAGGCAATCCTCACTATCCGACCAAAGAGTAGAGACGATATCAAAGCAAATATAATTCGAACATTTGCATATACAACACCAACTTTTGCTGATTCGAGAGAAAGCACTAAATGTCTTGGGTCGACTAAGATTGTTGAACCTGTAACTTTTACCCGATGCAATGACTGGAAGTATAAGACCCTGAAGATTGGATGCCCGATTGACTTAATTTAACCCCTATCGATGCTGGGGGCATAAACCCTGACTTTGCTTATCCTCCGATGGCACTAAGGGCACGATCGTCGATGCGTGGGCTGACCATGAAGACTACCCTGGCTAGGAGCAAGATTCAAGACATGTACAATACGCCTTTGGAGTATGACCCAGCTCATCTTTTCCGACCAAGCGAGCTAGCTTGCGGATCAAATGTGAACTTAAAGACTCTTACTACACCAGATGGAAGGTGTGACGAACTTATCCACTGCCTTATGACCGTGACGACCATACAAGCATCAGTTAACATGATTTCAACTGCATTTCTTACTGACGTGCATGTGATTATTGAATTACGAAATGTTCCAGAGCGATTGTGGATTCCTTAAAATACGGCCCGATTCGATCGTGGATTCTTTATTTTTTTGGCATGATACAGAGTGATTGTGGCTTTCGGGATCCTTATTGTTACGATTTGATGCTATCGCGTAGCCCTATATTAATATCCCGATGCCGAGATAGTTTGAAGCCTAGTACAGATGACAGATTCACATGTTGATTCTGATGTGCTCTATCCCAGCAGTTCAGATAACAGCTCGGAGCCTGAAGATCCTTGAACTACCCCATTATTTGGGTGTCTACTTCATACATAGACTCACATGTAAGAGAAAGTCCAACCCAACCATGTGCTCGACTTACACAGAATGATGACATTGTTTGGTAATGACCTATGCATGTAGAATCACGCTCGAGAGCCAACGATTTAGCATGACTTCTGACGGATGAATTAGATCTTTTGATTCGACAAGGCTTAAACAATTTCTTGATCGTCTCGAATACTCCTCCCATAGAACTTGACCTGACTAGCTCCCAGGAAAGAAATGCAACAATTGGATAAAGCCTTCTCAAGGATAAATGACGTTCCAAAGAGATTTAGCTCAACACATTCAAAGCACATCTCATCTGTGATAAGATGTACTTTGGGGGGCAAAAAGTTAGCCTACTTTGTGACCAGGCTACCCAAATCAAAGATCATGTTGACACACTTTAGGGTAAATGCTGTCACATATGGAATCTCCGGATAACATCACTCTCCGGCATTGGAAGCATCGTCAGAAGACACATGGCAGTTTGGTCAAAATCACAACATCAGTATAAACTGGCCCAAAACCCCTATCAAAAGACCTCATTTGGATATATTCACATTAAATACTTGTAGCCCTTTGAATTAGCTTCAAGTAGAGCTTTCATTTGGTCCAATCGGCCTTACGATTTGAAAGTTACGTCCGTTTCCGTGAACGCATGCAGAAATATGGAAAAACCTACATTTTGGCATTTTTGAAGATCAGATCGTGACCACCCCCTGGGGTCGGATCATGACCACCCCCTGGGGTTGGATCGTGACCACCCGCTGAGATCAGATCGTGGCTACCCCCGGTGTCGAATCGTGACCATACATGCTGACCAATCTTGTTCGCGAACCGTGACCACGAATCGCGACCAGGACCTACTACTACACATGCAGATTTTAACCTATTCTCAAGGCTATGATCGCTCCTACTTTCACGGATCAGGTTTCACGTGTCCTACCACGACCCCGTCACCATATGAGCTCTCCTACAGCTATAAATACACCTCCAGAGGGCATTTTTAGGGGACTTTTGGCACCTCCTTGTCCATGGCTACCATGACCAATACTTCTCCATGAATAACCACCATCTTCCTCAGTAAAATCAGTGAATTCAAAGAGAATTATTCATTAGATTCAAGTGATTGAGAGACAATATTTATTGTAATTGTAATATGTGAATGAAATGAGAAAATATGAAGTGGACGTAGGCTCGTTAACGCCGAACCACTATAAAAATCCTATTGTCTTGCTTTTTATCTTATTTTTCATTTATTTCTTCATGTCCTATGCTCTAAATACGACAATTTGGGTGTTAGGACCACTTTTTGGCCTAACATTTTGTCACTTTACAAATATGCTGACTAAGCCACATGCAGTCAGAAGAATAAAAAATAAGTATTAAAATGTTGTGTATATACATATTAAGACTTGCAGATAAAGATCTTACATCAAGTTGCTTTTTGGACAAGAGAATAATTGGTAAAAAGAAGTCCCATATCGGAAATCAATGAAGGCTTGTCAAGGAAGCAAGAGGAAAAGAGGAAAGGCCCAAATTTAAAAGAATTAACTAAGGTCCATTTGTGATTGTATTAGGGTTTAGGTTGGCTATCTATCGTATAAGTAACCGGTGTATTCTCATTGCAAATTTCATCCAAGAATTAAGAATTTTTCTTTTCTTTTCTATACTCCTCTTGGGTCTAGCAAATTTGTGCCATCTATACAATTAGATTTGGTAAAGCGCAATTTGCTATTTCATTTATTTCTCATTAGTGATTGACCGTCTGATTAGATTCAATGCTAATCCTAATTTTACTTTCCTATTTGTTTATTTCTTTTATGAAATTTTATTTTTCAAGTAACTTGAGTTGTCTATACAATTAGATTTGGTAGAGCACAATTTTCTATTGCATTTATTTTTCATTAGTGATTGACCGTCTGATTAGATTCAACAGTAATTCTGATTTTATTATCGTTTCTTATTTTTATTCTGCAATTTCAATTTTTATTTATTTCAATCAAATCCAAAAAATGCATCTAACTCGCCCATGAAATATATAAAAATACAACTCAATTTTCCTCTCTGTGTTCGACCTGCATACTACACACCTGTGCGCTTGCAGTTTATAATAAATTTGCTTTTTTCTATTCCATAGGAAAGTGTCAAACAAGTTTTTGGCGCTGTGGTCGAGGAGGTAATAATTAAATTTTATTATTTTGTTTAATTTCTGATTCGTGTTAGTTTTTATTTTTTCCTTTTATTTTCCTTTATATATAGAAAAAAAATTCTTGATTGATTAGATTTGGTACTACTGATTGATACTAAAATCTTTTATACAAGAGAAAAAAATTCTTGCTAATTTTTCTTTGATTTCTTTCCTTTTTTTAATGTCTTTCTTTTCTTTTACAAATTCTCTATTCCTCTTTTACGAATTCTTCCCTCTTTTCAACATATTAAAAAAAATCTACATTTTTTCTTCTTCTTTTTATGTGCCTTAGTTTCCACAAATCATACTTCTTCACCATCTAGTTCTGACCATCAGCATCGCTGCATTGACAAACTTCGACGATCTCCAAATCTTCAACAATCATCTCCAACCTTCCATCATAAGCTGTGGCCGCAACTTCAACCATCACCAATTTTCCTGATTTCTGCACTAACCATCCTTGGTGCCAAGTTCAAGTTGCAGAAGATACTAACCAAACCCTAAATTTCCAGTAATTCCCTCATTCATCAACGTTCACAAATCTTCCTTGCTGCCACACAAATTCTCTGATCAAATCATAACCGCCTATCTCAGTCTCCAACCCCACAGAGCATCATACACACCAACCATCTCCAGTTCAAAACAGTCGATCCTCTGTCCACACAACACACGCCCATCATCACGTACACAAAGTGCTCTGAGACCTCACCATCATCCCCCAGTTCAAATCCAAACTGCTTCGATAATCACAACACAAACCCTCGTCGATCTCAAAAAAATTACCTTCACAACCCCTTCGAACCAGCTCTGAACATACTGTCATATCCACGTCCAACCATCAAACAATCCATCCTCACGCCCTAAAAAACAACTTCAACACAACATCCTTTACAATCGTTACTGCACCAACCATCTCGCACCACCACCATGACTTCACCAAAACCATACATCACCTTCATCAATTCATCCACATCCAGCGATCACCAACTGCAACAACTCACACCCAATTCCTCATCAAATACTTGATTTGAAAACCACACAAACCTTAAATACCCTACTCATCCACATAAATTCTGAAATACTCGACTTCCAATTTCAAATCGAAATACTGAACCCAAAACTGGAACCCAATTTGAAAACTTGAGACCGTAACTCAATTTCGAAAGAAAAAAAGAGAATACAGAGCAAAAGGGGGCGTGAGTTTTTAGTGAACAAAACCTCGATTTGACACCTGCCTAATTGATCGAATTCAGAGTCATATCAATTTTAGAGCAAAAGGGGAAAGAGATTTTGAGCTTTCGTTCGGTTTAATTATTTTTTGGAGAGTGTTGTTGGCGTATTTTATAGAAACAGAAGAAAGGGGAGTGATTTTTTTATTGATTTAAACAGCATATTAGGGCATCTGCTTGCCCTTGTTTTTGTTTTGAATGCGTGGCCGCTTAGCCTGATTTTGGAGGCACTAGCCTATTTGCGTGAGTAGTGTGGTTCGAGTCTTGTTTAGTTTTTGTTCAGTCTGAATTTTATCGATTCGAGTTTTTTTCTTAGAGTCAAAGTTTTATTTTCTTTTAATTCTTTTAGGCTTAATTTTTTTCTTTTTAGCTGAGTAGTTTTGCTTTTTTTAGCCGAATCAGTTTATTTTTTTATGATTTTTTCCCTTTTTCATTATTTTTATTTGCTAAAAAAAAATCAATTGAGAAGTTGACATGTTAGATTTATCTCTTCAGAAAACTTCATTTACTTCAATAGATATGTCTACTATATCTTTTGAAAAGCTTTTTGAAAACGAACTTCAACTTCTAAATGACAAGAATGGATATATGGAATGTCTCAAAGCTAATTCTAATTCCATGTCATCAAAAGAAATTGTGGCCAAACACTCAAATTTATGGGATTGTGGTAATCTTCATTTGAATGGTAAAAATCATTTTCACGAAAAAATCTGCTTGGGAAAGATTTTGAATTCAGAATATATTGACATGCCTCTTGTACCTCAAAAACCAGATTCGAAATCATCATACATCATTTTCGATAGAGGCAAGTATGGAGGGAACAGGAAACATCATTTTTCATAAAACATTCACCATCATTATAGATTTCATTCTTCATATGATTGGCATTCGCATATAATTGTTAAACTTCATTTTATTTTACAAATCATTTTGCATTTAATCCATCTTTAGGTTTTATCTTTCAAATTCAGGAAACGTGTAGACATTGTTTTGATTAAGTTTGGGGGAGAGTCTGCATTGAATTCTTATTAGTTTTCTTTAATTTTCCTTCTTTTCATTTTCATGCGTTTAGATAGGACCATCATGCATTTTAGGTTCTAGTAACATGCCTTTTTTTTGGGGAATACGACTCATTTTAGATTAGTGTAACGAAGCAAGTTAACAATTTTTTTGATCAGTTGATAGTATTTTTTTCTTCTCAGCTAAGATACATAATGGAAAATTAAATTATGAAGACATTATTGTAACCGGTACATAGGGAGATTCTTAGGTGATGGCCAATGAAGTCTATTCTAAATTGTAGTCATTGTTTAATGAGGGAAGGACACAAAAAAATTATATTGGTGTTTCAATTTTTTAAAACTAAGTTGTGTTCAGCTGAAATTGCATATCTCTTTCTTCTTTATATTCCAAAACAATAGTAATCCAAGGGTATCCAACATTGCTTGTAAATATAGCGTTGGTGTGCTAACCTGCCAAGCTCTATCCTAACTCTCACGTCTATCCGCGAGACTGTGCATACGTGGTATATCTTGGTCTCATTTAATGAGTTGGACACCTAAGGATTACCGATATGTTGTTGACAAAGTTAGCGTCGGTCTGCATAATCGGCCAAGCATTGTCCTAACTCTCATGGGTGGTATACCTAGGTCTTTATGTTAGAGGTGTGAAATTAATCAAAAAATTTAAATTTTATAGAGATACAGAATAAGCAATGATGCCCAAACACTTCTTGATCTTATTGATTTCACTAGCCATACACAAGGAAATAATAATACCACTTTACAAACTGTGATAAGCAAACTAAGAATTTATTTCATGGCTACACTATGTTATCAACTGAACCAACTGGCCAAACTGGACCTTAATATTTGAAACTTGAATTATGTTGAAAATTTGTGACGAATTGAGAAGTCAAAAATTTCTATAGATTGATTTTTAATTGTATACTACTATGTCACAACTTTTCTGAAACATGTCGTGCTTTCATTTTTACTTTCATTTGCATATGTCCGTTGAATTCATGTAGTTGCATTAGAGCCATAACATACTGCATTTGGATTTTATGGGAAGTATCCGCTGAAAACCCTCACGAGACACCACTCGACCTAGTAGGGACACCTAGAGGTCTAACAACTTGTTGCATATGCTCAATGCAATTGTGTTTCCTATGAAAGTGTGACCTATCTAGTTTATTTTTTTATTTCTTATTTTACTCGAAGACGAGTAAAAGATAAGTGTGGGGTATTTGATTAACATAGAAATGTGTATTTTATGCTCTTATATCTTATCTTTTGCATATAAATAAATATTACTTGGGTATTATTTTGCCACTTTACATATGCCGACTAAGCCACATGCAGTTAGAAAAATAGAAAATAAAGATCAAAATGCTGTATATATACATATGAAGACTTGCAGATGAAGATCATACATTAAATTTTTTTTTGGACAAGAAAATAATTGGCAGAAAGAAGATCCATATCATAAATCAATGAAGGCTTGTCAAGGAAGCAAGAGGAAAAGAGAAAAGGCCCAAATTTACAAGAATTAAAGAAGGCCCATTTGTGATTGTATTAGGGTTTAGGTTGGCTATCTATCCTATAAATACCCATGTATTCTCATTGTAAATTTCATCTAAGAATTGAGAATTTTTTCTTTCTTTTCTATACTCCTTTTGGGTCTAGCAAATTTGTGCCTTCTATACAATTAGAATGGTAGAGCACAGTTTGTTATTGCATTTATTTCTCACTAGCGATTGACCATTTGATTGGATTCAACGGTAATCCTAATTTTACTTTTCTGTTTGTCTATTTCTTTTTTGCAATTTATTTTTCAAGCGTTTATATAATTAGATTTGGTAGAGCATAGTTTGCTATTGCATTTACTTTTCATTAGTGATTGACCATCTGATTAGATTCAATGGTAATCGTAATTTTTATTTCTTTTTGTTATGTTTATTCTACAATTTCAATATTTCAATCAAATCCTCAAAATCCATCTAACTCGCCCATGAAATATATAAATAATACAATTTTTTTCCTCTCTGTGTTTGACTTGCATACTACACACCTGTGCGCTTGCAATTTATAATAAATTTGTGCTTTTCTACTCCACAGGAAAGTGTCAAACAATACCCGCTCCTGTGGCAACCGCGGTAGATGTAGGAGTTCAAGTGCCCAGGGCTGTGGATTTTGTGAAGCTGTGTAAAGACCTCACATCTCTAGGAAAAAACAGTTCAAGGGAACAAAGGCAGTTGAAGAGGTTCAAAGATGGTTAAATGCTTGTGTACGTATTTTTGGAGACTTGGGTATAGATGATGCAATCAAGAGGAAGCTTACATCGAGACAGTTGCATGGCAGAGCCATGGATTGGTAGAACTCTGTTACGCCTGAGACTTCAAAAGATGAGATAACATGGGAACAATTCCAAGCTAAGTTTGAGATGAAGTTTATCTCTACTGCACATAAATCAGTTCTGTTCAAAAAGTTTGTGGAGCTGAAATAGAATAGTCGACCAGTGCTTGATTATGTTTCTTACTTTGAGGCATTGTCCAAATATGCTTGTTCATACATTGACTCTCCTTATCACAAGAATGAAAAGTTTGTTTTAGGTTTGGATACCTATATTGGGAAGCCATTAGGGGATCATCTTAACGATCTATATGATAAGTTAGTGGAGAAAGCTGTTCGACATGAAAGCTTGTTTACTTAAGAAGCAAATGTTGTCGCTTCAACCAAGGAAGCTTCGAAACCACAACAAGGTGGTAATAACAATAAGAAGAAAGTAGCAACGACAAAAAGGGAAGGATGACAAGAAGAAACCTAAGAGTGATGTGGTTTGCTAAAACTGCCAACAAAAGGGCCATTTCGCTAATGAATGTAAGAATCCAAAAGCTGAAAAGAAGTGCTTCAAGTGTGGAAAACCTAGGGATGATAAGAAGGATTGTCCGGAGCTAGTGAAAGGGAAGCAGATAGTGAAGGCATATGCTTTGGCGGTCGTGCCATCTTCTTCAAGAGCTCCTACTGCAGAGGAGATAAGAAAGGGTGTCGTCGCTTAAGATACTCTTTCTATTAGAGATTCAGTTCGAGTGTTGTTTAATACTGGAGCATCGCATTCATTTATTTGTAATGAGCTTGTGTGCCGCTTGGGTTTAGAGCCTGAGATTTGTGATAGACCTTTTGTTGTGAATAATCCAGTTGGGGGTTCGTCCAGTCTTTGTATGCTTTGTCATGGTCCAGCGTTATCGAGTCATGGTTGCTCCTTTGTGTGTGATTGTTTTATCTTAAACTTCGCTGTGTTTGGGATCATCTTGGGCATGGATTAGCTCAATTGGTGTACGGCAAGAGCGAATTGAGAGAAGCTTGAGGTGAGAGTCAGGGATGTGGAAGGGTGAAAGGTTTTGATTCGATGTAAGCCCGAAGATAGTGTCTTTGTGATCTTTTATATTCGCTTGTGATTCCATATGAAGACTTGTCATATGTGCTGATTGCTAATCAGTTTGAGGACACCTTTAAAGAAGTCAAAGGCTTGCCACCGCATCGTGAGATTGAGTTCAGAATCGATTTGGTCGAGGGTGCTAGATCTATCGTTATTCCTCTTTGGCGGATGGCGCCTAAGGAATAGCGAGAGTTAGATGTGCAAATTTGTTACCTTTTAGGAAAACGATTCATTTGGAGAAGCATGTCCGAATGGGGTGCACCAGTTGTGTTTGCAACCAAGGCTGACGGATCATTGAGATTGTGTATGGACTATCGTGAGCTGAACAAAGTGACCAAGATGAACAAGTATCCATTGACGAGGATTGATCACTTGTTCGATCAGCTTCACGAAGCCAAATTGTTTTCCTAAATAGACTTGGCAACAACATTTCACCAGTTGAAAGTGGCGAATGATCGTGTTCTGAAGACTGCTTTTAGGACATCATTTGGTTTCTTCGAATGGTTGGTGATGCAATTTGGGTTGACTAATATGCCAACATATTTTTTGGATCTTATGAATAGGGTTTTCAGAGATCAGTTGAACAGGTTCGTGCTTGTGTTTGTGGATGATATTCTGGTTTACTCTCGGAACGAGGAAGAGCATAAGACGCACTTGAGTGTTGTTTTGGAAATCTTGCGAAAGCATCAGCTGAAGACTAAGTTTTCGAAGTGTCACTTCTTGAAGAGCGAAGTGAGGTTCTTAGGCCATGTTTCTGGAAATGGAATAACGGTTGACCTCGCTAAGGTGGCAACAATTAGGGATTGGGACAAACCTAAGAATGCAATAGACGTGAGAAGTTTCCTTGGATTGGCAGGTTATTACCGACAGTTTATCAAGGATTTTTCCAGGATAGCTGCATCATTAACAGGATTGATGAAGAAGGATCAGGCGTTCACATGGGATGCAAAGTGCGAGCAAGCTTTTAGAATCATGAAAGAGAGACTGATAAGTGCTCCTGTTTTGATGATTCCAAGTGGGAATGAAGAAATTGTGGTATACACCAATGCATGCGGTACTGGAGTTGGAGCAGTGTTGATGCAGAAGGATAAGGTGGTGGCCTACGCAAATCGAGAGCTGAAGCCGCACGAAAGGAATTACCCAACTCATGATTTGAAGTTGGCAACGATCGTGTTTGCTCTGAAGATGTGAAGACATCACCGGTTGTGAGTTCGATTCGAGTTGTTTACAGATCACAAGTCGTTAAAATATCTTTTCTCCTAAAAGGATTTGAATCTTCGGCAACAAAGGTGGTTAGAGTTTCTGGCATCATATGATTTTGATATAGCCTACACTCCTGGTAAAGGTAACGCAGTTGTAGATGCGTTGAGTCAAATACATGCAGGTTTCAGAGCGATGTTTTTTGGAATGGAAAAATCTTGAGTACTTAGTATGATTTGATTTCAGACCATGGTGTGAGTTGGAACCCAAAATGTTGGCAAGCTATCGATAAGACCTACCCTCATCGAAAGGAATGGCGAGAGCCAAAAGTGAGATGCAAAGCTTGGCGAGTTTATCCAGAAGTTGGAACCGGAGGATAAAGAGTTCGAGGTCGATCGAGAAGGTTAGCTTCGGAAACATGGACGACTGGTTGTTCCAGATATCGACAGACTAATAGATGAGCTTATGAGGGAATGCCATCACTCGAAGTTGACAATTTATTCTGGTGGTAATAAGATGTATTAGGACATGAAGCGATCTTACTACTCGAAAGGTATGAAGAAGGATGTTGGAAAGTTTATTTCCGAATGCATGAACTATCAGTTGGTGAAAGCTGAACAGAAAAAGCCGAGTATGTTGCTTTAGCCATTGGAAGTTCCTATATGGAAGTGGGAGCAGATATCGATAGATTTTACCGATGGACTACCTAGAACAGGGAAGGAAACGAAGGAATTTGGGTCATCGTGGATCATTTGACCAAACGTGCAAGGTTTATTCTAGTCAAATCAACTAGGACAACACTGAAATTGGCTGAGTTTTATATAAAATTGATAGTTTGATTCCATGGTATCCCGAAAAGCATAGTGAGTGATTGAGATCCATTGTTCACGAATGGATTTTGGAAGAGTTTGCAAGAGACTTTGGGAACCGAGTTGTGTTTGAGTACGACTTGTCATCCCCAAACTGATGGTCAAACCGAGAGGGTTAACCGAGTTTTGGAAGATCTCCTAAGAGCTTGTGTATTAGACTTCGGAGGATCATGGGAGGACCATCTACATCTAGTTGAGTTTGCATTTAACAATAGCTACCAATCGAGCATTGGGATGGAACCGTACGAGGCGTTGTATGGTAGATTGTATAATTCTGCAGCATGTTGGTTAGAGACTAGTGATGAGTTGATACTTGGACCAGAGATGATTAGAGAGACCATCGGATTGTATCGAGATCGTTCGACAACGAATGAACTCAACCCAAGATCGTCAAAAGAGTTACGCCGATAAACGTCGAAAAGATTTTGAATTCGATGTAGGCGATATGGTTTTCGTGAAGATTTCTCCATTAAAGCATGTTGTTAGGTTCAGAAGCAAAGGGAAGCTAGCTCCAAGGTTTGTTGGACCGTTTCCGATAATCGAGCCAATTAAAAAGATAACATATAGGTTAGAGTTACCCGAGAAGATGTCGAGTGTGCATAATTTTTTCCATCTATCGTTTCTATGGAAATGTGTGAATGATTTGAATGTGGCGTATCTCTAGGGCAGTACGAAGACCTTGAAGTCGAGATTGTAGCTACGAGACCTCGTAAGCCGATTCATGTTGTGGCGAATGATATGAAACAACTTATGAGGGAGACGGTTAAGCTAGTCAAGGTACATTGGTGTGAGAATGATGAAGATTGTACGTAGAGATGGAGGATAGTATAAAGAGAGAAGATGACCCATCCAGAACTCTTCATCAGTATGACTCATAAATATCGTGTCATCATTACATCATTGTAACTTGTACTATTGCGATTGTGATTGTTGATAGAGTTCTGCATGCTAGCATAAGGATAAATGGTTTGATGCTGCTAGTTTGGGTGATAAAATTGGTTGCTCATGGATGATAGGCACGCGAAATTGTTTTGGTTGCTTGTGTTATTGGGATTTCAGGGGCTAAATTCCTTAAGGGGGGTGGAGAATGTTACAACCCGCATTTTATGTATAGGAGGATCGTAAAATATTTTTATTTTATTCCCTAAGGGTTGGATCATTGTCATATTTTGATATGTAGTTTATGGGCATTTCGAACATGTTCATAATTTTTACCAATTTTATTTGCGACCATTTTGCCCCTTTCAGTCTTATACAGGTGTTGACGGCAAAAAATGTCGTAAACACCAAAGATTCCGATTACTAGGAATTATAAATATGGTCGCATAGACAAGAACATAAAACAGAGCATAAAGAAGTAAATAACACAATAGATTTATAGTGGTTCGGCCTCAACGAGGGCCTACATCCACATTAAAGAGTCGTTGGAGTTTTATTGATCACTTGAAAGATTACAAGGTTGAGATCCTCTCAATACATTCATTGGCTACCATATATGAAGTTACAATAGTTATATTTGCAAGAATTAGGAGAATGGACAATTTTTCCCTTCTTCTTCCTTAAATAGGAGATGCCATTAATGGAGCTCCATGGAGGTCTCAAAGCTCAAGAATCCGACCCTTTTGAAGTGTGAAGCTATGGGGTATTTATAGGAAGTAGTTAGCTAGGGGTTAGGTAGGAGTAGGTAGAGATGGGGACCAGCTACAGAAAATTCGCACCTCAGGCCCTCGCACCCCGTTTTTTCGCACCTCCCCCAAAGGGTGCGAAATTCGCACCTCGGGGATGCGAAATTTGCACCTCCTGGGGGTGCGAAATAGGGTACGAATTTCCCACCCAAAGGGTGCAGAATTTCGCATCTCGCAGGTGCGAAATTTCGCACCTCGAGGGTACGAAATTTCGCACTCGCAGGTATGAAATTTCGCACCTCGAGGGTGCGGAATTTCACACCTCTCGGGGGTACGGAAATTCTATTTGAGAGGTGCGAGGTTTGTCGGAGTGGCTTGGGGGCCGGAAATCCTGGTCGGTGCGTCTGGGGAAGTCAAGGCCTTGGTTCGGGAATGTGCTGGAGGAGCGGTGAGGCTCGCTGAAGTTGTTGGCTGAGTCTTGACTTTGTGCTGACCTGGTAATTCTGGGCAACACACTTGTCGGCGGAAATCGGATGAATCGGGTAGTGCCCATAGTTTCAACCTAACCGGCTAGGTCGATCGTCGCAAGGACTATGTGGCCCTAGACCCTTACCGGCGCTGCGCCAGGACCCGCTTGACTACTCGCCTTCGGCTCGGATGTGGATGGATACTGATGGAGGTTGCGTTCAAGGAATGCGACATCCTGCTAGTGGCTAGAATCGAGTCTTGTGGTACTAGACCCCAGATGATATTGGCGACGCCTCCGGGCTGTAATATCACGCGATATGATGAGGTGAGCATGTCTTGTGTACTTTTGGTAATCGGACCAAAAAGCCGGTTAAATTTTCCCCCTCAAAGTAAGTTTTGTGTTAACGGGACATGCTTAGAAGTGAGATGGGTCTGATATGGGCGCAAATATCTCCATGCGGTGCTTAGCGATCAATTATGACCTTCCTCTTGCGTTGTATTCGAGAGCGCAGTGCTTTGGAGTGGTTGGGATGCCTTGCTGAAATATGTGGGTGTGAGCTTAGGATTCCAGCATTGCTAAGAGCTTTGACTCGCTTGAGTTTGGCGGCTTGGATTGGAACCTGTCTAAGGTGCCTCCTTCTAGGTTTTAGTTGTGTATGTAATCACAAATTTGTGCATGGTTTTACGCGATGCGATCTAAGTTAGAATAAGTAATATGAAAGTGAATTGTATGCCCTGGGCTTATGATCACGCAGTTTTCTCTTTTCGAAGAATTTTTGGATCGAGTGCCGACTGTTTGGTGTGTATACTTGAACCCTTAAGGCTTATGCGCACGCATTTGGATCGAGTTGGTCTGCTCGGTTGAGATTCCCAAAGCGTGTACGCATGGTCATTGCCATGGCTTAGGCGCATGATTTCCCTAAGCGATTGCTGAAACGTCGTTGGGATGGAGCTTGATTATTTGGAGTATCCGTTAAATGACCTGGACTAGGTGAGCCCAAGGTCACTCAATGATCCAAGCTAGTCCTATTGATTAAAGTTTTTGCAACTCGTGTATGCGAATGCCATTGTTAGGACAATACTTGTCATATGTCGTGGCATGGATTCATATGGATTCTTCTTTGAGGCGAGGTCGGACCCAAATGCTGGGCGCGGGTGCTTTGATGATTGAGCACTTGGTGAGTACCCCAGTGGTCGTTGAGTCGTGATTGACTTGGTAGTTGGAGCTTCGAAGTTAAGTGAATACGATCATAGTTTAGTGTACAATCCCGAATTCCGATCCCGGAATATTCGTTTGGGGGCATGCCGGTCCCCTAATTGTAGTTGCTCCCTTTTTTCTCTTCTCCGGATAGAAAATCATCGTAAGGCATGGAGGATGCCAAAATACTTCTTTTGTACTTTGGATGTTCAAGGCGTTGTTAGGTTTTTGGGAGAAAGGAAGAGAGATATGGAAAGTAAGAGGGCTTTCAGATTTGGTATTCAAAAACGTGGAGCGGTGGACCTTGGGAAACGGGATTAGGAATTTGAATAAAGGTCGCCAAGCATGTGTGAATACGGGATTGGGCTTTGTGTCCCAAATGCTTATTAAATCTTTCACACTCTTCAGGATTTCAAATCTTGGTTGAGGCGATGACAACTAAGCCAGCGCGCAGGAGCATGAGACATAACTTCGTACTCCCATGACTTTGCCGAGCCCTGTCTTCAATATTGAGTTTGGAAACTTGAACCTTTGCATGGCGCCATGTGAGCGGACAGTGATTTGTGATTTTTGGTCTCGCGATGCGGTCCTTAAGGAATGGACCTACTTGGATTGTCGGCTTGAATGCTTATGTAAGATATCGACACATAGTCGAGCTGTTAGTCTTGGGATCCAATCAATAACTTAACCACGATGTGGCTGCATCTCGACTTAGGTGTTGCACTGGCGGTTGGTGATGGCCGTGGCGTTAGTTGTTGAGGCTAAAGGCTGCCACCATGTTCCAGAGTGTCAGCTTTTTGTGGAGTCCGGGTACTGATGGAAGCCGAGAAGCCTCCAGGGCTTGAACTTTGGCTCTGGATTTCCTTCGTTGCAAGGTGAAGGTGCTCTCAAGATGGTGGATCCGTAGGATGCTGTGAAGATAATGCCAGTGCAGTGACTAAACGGGGTCTGATCGGGTCTTCAGATTGCCAGGTCGGTGCGATAATCCGTAAATGGTTGCCCCCAGGCCCGGATACCTGCTTGATTCTGCTCGACATCAGAGACGAGCTAGCAAGCTCGGATTATTGCTCAATGTTTCATGTATGGTCGATAACTGGAGTTGAACGTAACACAATTGGTTGGCGAATGATTCTAGAAATGAACTTATTCGGACTGACCACTCGGATATGCGGGCATATGGTCGAGTCGTTAGTCTTCAACCCAATTATGTCGGGATCATTATCCGATCCGAAAATGGTGCTAACGTTTACCAGTAACCACTGCCATAGTTATACAAACTAGGTGTCGTTGCCGCGTTTCGATGCGTTTGTAGGTATGCATCCAGGGGTGTGAGTTAGCTTCATGTTGTGTTTAAGTATGAGTTTGCTCGCAGGGCACTGAGACTTTGTGAACCCAATGAACCGGCCATGGAAACCCGAGAACTTGCACTGAAATATGGATTTTTTATTTTGCGTATTGGGAACTTATCTAAGTTCTCCAGTTCCTCGGGGAAACAGTGGTTATATTGCTCCCTCTGTCCTTTGGTGCGGGCTTCTACGCCCCAATGGTTGTGGCGACGGAAATGCCATCATAGAAGCTGGTGCAGATCCTCCTCAGGTCCTGCAATGAGTAAGCTAGTGCGGAGATAGGCGGAGGACTGCCCCCAATCTTTAGTACTTGCTAACTGAAGAGGATGCGAGCGATGAACCCTCAGATGTCAAATAGTTGCTTCTTTTGCTAGGAAGACCCCTGGAGCGGAGGCAATGCCAGGCTTTGCCCCCATGCTTTCTCAAGTGTCCGAGTCCCGATTGGAGTTATAGCGGGAACAATCTGGAGTAGTAGAAGAACCCGTGGCTTTGAGATCCCATATTTATATGAGCCTCCTTGGAGGAGGAGAAGCTGTGGCTGGACGAAGCGCTCATGCGATGGGCGTAGCTGATGTAAGTGTGCAAACAAAGCAAGCTATGATGGAAGGTCAGGAAGCCCGACTGGTGGCAAATTCAGAGGAGTCGGAGGGGAAGAGGGACATGATAAGGTTGCCATCCAATATGCACGAGCGAAGGCTTGTCGGGATGCCCAGGAGAAATCTTCCGCTGTGGTGGCGAAAAGGTAGGCCAATGCTGAGGTGGTGAAGGAGAGGGCCTTTGTGTAGGCTAGGAAAAAGGAGATCCGTCGATGATGCCCACTAGAAGAGGGCGAGAGGACCCTAAGCGAACTTGAAGCAGATGCAGTTATGCGATTCCAGGACAAGGAGCCAGCTGATCCGAAAACCGCCTAGGATGCCGAGAAGAGAGCAGAGCTGGGCGCCAGGAAGGCTTCGGGAGAACCCAGGCTACATTGGTCCTTTCTTCTTACATCATCCCCAAGTTGTTTCTATGTATTTCTCTTGGGGAGGTTATGATGATTACAAGCGGCGAGGATGATGGAGGAAGGTGTGCATCGGTGCCTCATGAATCTGTTACTCCTGTGTAGAGTAGAGGAGGAGGAAGCAGTTCTGAAAAAAGGGCCCGTCAGTGGTGGTGACTTGCCTGTGTCGAACCTATATAGATAAAAGAAAAGAAAAGGATGAGTAGCATCAGCAATTATTAAAGGAATTAAAGATACTTTGGTTTAGGTAAACCAATAGTGTATGCGAATGTGGTCCTCGCTTTTGGTTCTTAAATACATGGTGTGGTATTCATGTATACCCTGTCATCAGAGAGTAGAGATGTTAGACATGTAGTCTGTATAACGTGTGTGTGTGAAATGGAATATGAATTAGTAAAGATCGCGTTTCGTGTTAAGTGTTCGAACGTTCTTCTCATGTTTTCCGGCGTCCCGTACTTGCACAAGCATACTTGTTGCTACGCCAACATAAATGCGATCGGAGACCGCGCTCTGGGTTGATTATTCTAGAGGGGTGTGAGTGAGCGCAGGCTTCTAATAATTTTCCCTCAGCTCAGGAAATCCATAGTTTGCGAAGCTAGGCTGAGCTCCTGATGTGTACTTGGGTTGCCCAAGGTTAATCCCAAGTGTAGCAGAGGCGTTTGACGTCGCGTTATGCGGTCCGTCCGGTGTGTGGCTTTCCCATTCATCGGGTTGGAGCGAGTGACGGCATCGTTATTCGCCGAAGAAAAGCTCCAATCATCAGCTCGTAGGGTCCGATCATGGCCATGAGCTGCACCTAAGCCTTTAGAGCTTTGGGGAGAAACGATTTAATGTCGGATTCGATAGGCACCCATAACCAGGGGAAGTTTACACTGCTCCCGGCTGTCTGTTGGGCGGCCCCAAGTCGCTTGGGACTTGGGTGAGGAATGATTTATCTCGGCCTCGGCTTGAGACTGAGGTTCGAGTTCATGGTTATTTATACTTGGTCAAGCCACGGGTCGGAAATTCGAGTAGCGTTGCCCGTTCCTGTACTCGGGGTGCCGGTCGCAGCCAATGTTGTTTGGCCTCGATGTCAGATCGAAGCTCGGAAGGCGGCGCCAACTCCCGTGCTCGGGGGCGCCGGTGAGGCGATCGAGACGCCAGCTGGTTGCCAGGATTAATCAAACACGTCATGAACGGAGCAAACATGGAAGGGAGATAGGAAACTGAACATCATTTCTAAGGATAACTTTGGCAGTGATAGCCTTTACAATGCCTTGAATTGCAGGAAAACAGAACATTGTTGGAGTGCGTGAATTAATTGTACACTAGGTTATGCAGAGTAGTGGTGAGGATGTTTGTTGTTCCATTCTCTTGGGAGTTTTGCTCCGTCCATGGTTAAGAGTTTGAAAGTTCCATCACTGAGCTTTCGCTGTATGGGCATGGACCTTCCTGATGAGGAGCGAGGCCTGCAGGTGAAGGGAAGGCCCATTTGAAGTTGAGGCTGTCGATGTGCATTCGAGCGGGCCTTTAGTTGAGCTTCCAGTCATGCCCCCAAGTGGCCGGAGAATTAGTTAGAGGAGGATGGCTGTGATACGGCAAAGAGGAGGTGTGTCTTGGAGAAGGGGCCTTGCTTCTTGTTTTCATTTTTTTTTGTAGGCCTATATATATTGGCTAGAATGAGGCATCTATCCGTGAATGGATGATTCTATTTGAATTGCAACGGTAATGACTATTGGAAAGGTTGCGACCCTTTACCCACAGACAATTCTGTCGGTAATTGTGCTCAAGGTCCTATTTTTTGACCATTAAACATTAATGCGTATGCCTTCTTTATGCTATCGAATCATCTCTCTCGCCTCCTCTTTTTTTATATGGGCGAGATGATATTCTTAATGAGTCGATGGCCGATTTCTCCAATGATAACCTTGGGGATTGTTGTATCGTAGACGACGGTTGTGGGGATGGTAGAGGACTGGAATTCTCGGGCTCGCTTCTGAATGTTCCTCTGGCTCTGCTTCCCTGCGTGCCCCATGCTGATTGGGAGCGCCGCATGGAGGATAAAAAGGGGCCATGACACAGCGGAAAGAAGGTGTCTTTTATAAGAGAAAGTTCGCTTTTAGTTTATAGTCTGCTTTCAATGAGGAAGGCAGAGGCAGAGAGGAGTTGCAAACTGACATTTCTGATGACAACCCAAGGTCAACTGTGCCATGGAAGCTGTAGTTCTGATGAGGTGGGGGACAATCTTGAGGGATTAGTTGTCGGTCGAGGTCATGTTTAGCGGGAAACTTTGATGAGCGCTGAGTAGCTCAGAGATCCCATGCAGTGGGAGTATTTGATGAGCGTTGTGCCCGTGGATGCTGTAGAACCGACAATATCCTGCCGAGTCCCTTGGTGTGCTTGTCGGATTTTTAGGTCTTGGCCTTTTGCATGGTTGGTAATTGTAGGTTGCAAGATAGATTTTCTCGGGGGTGTTGCTGAGAGCAGTACGGCTGCAGAAAGGAGGAAGCAGAAGGTGCTTCCTTTTATTCTTGCTACTACCCTTGCCGGCGTGAGCAAGAACGCGCATAGTGGTGGAATTAGGGTCATTGGAGCCTTGGGCGTCGCCACGAGGCAGGATCTTGAGGTGAGAAGCTCGATCCCTTTATGCTAACTCTCGGCATAGGAAGTAGTCGGCATCAGTGCAGAAGACCCCCCGAATCTTTGATTGTTTTTTATTGGTCCATGCTCTAAGTTTGGAATTAGGTGGTATGCCTTTTGCAAGCTGGACAAGTGCGGTTCGAGGAGAAGGTTTTTTGACTTCGGGCAAGGCAGTGTGGGATCTTGCGAAATAGCCTTTGAGATTTTCACGGGTGTCTTGATAAGTGTTCAAGACTGAGAGGATACCTTTGGGCATTACGGCATGCATCCTGGACTGCATGGCCAATCTCTTGGCTATTTGGTCGGGAGTTGAGATGGTTTAAGGTGGAAGCCGAGAGAACCCGTATAGTGCCGACCTGGATAGGGACGGGGAAGTACTTGCACTTGATGGCATTAGCGGCGTGTGATGAATCCATGTGCCATTCGTGGCAGCAAATGAAGCTTCGAGAATCATGGCCTCTTTAAGTATGGGATAAGTGTTGGCATGTTGAAGTGATGGCGCCATTCGGTATTAAGGATAGTCGAAGTGAATGGGTTGCGCCTTGTACTGGTTTCGTAGATGTCGTGGGCTGCCCCCTTGGTTTCTTCACAAATCCATGAATCGTGTCGGCGATAATTAGAAGTCGGGCTCCGACCTCATTATAGAGGTCGTGATCTAGTCCAGGACTTTGGAGCCTAGCACGCCTTCTTGGCGGAAGGTATTCCAACTTCGATTGCATGATTCAATGGAAGTCGGTTGAAGTGAACTTGGGCTTAGTTGGACGCTAGAAGCGTAGGCGATAAGTTTAGACTCACAGCAGTTTGAGTCCGCCTAGCGAAGGCCTGAGCGTCAAAGCTGGAGGAAAACCAGGATGACGCGTTCCATTCCTGATGGCGATTCTGACATTGTTGAGATTAGAGGTTGGTCGAGCTGTCATAGGTTGCCACCTTTGGCATGTAGAAGCGTCAGGGAGATTTGCTGAAGTGGGATTTTCTATTGGAACCCACTAGCCTTGGCGGACTTCGGGAGTTCCCTTCTATCGACGTCTTCTTTTGTACACATCCGGCTCGCTCTCTTTTATGTCATGGATGGTATGGTTTTGTTATGGTTGTCGAGTTTGGGCGTGTTGATGTGCACCCTGATCTGGGAGTACTCTGGTTCTGAGTGGCGATATATGGGCTCTTCAGAGTAGATCGTTGGTTACTCGGATCCAGTTTATTACTGTGCTCCTTGGCCGTAAGCAATGATGGCTTGATCATCATCTCATTTCTATTATCGTTAATGTCGTTGTACGAGTGTTGGAGCGTATGGCGATGTTTTTAATGAGGTCGGACCTTCTTCCTCGACATAGGCCCCTAGCTTCGACAAAAGAAATTTCTGATGCAGTTTGCCGCGAGCGGGCGCAGTTCTGAGCAAGCTGAAGTAGAATGATGATGTGTTGAATTTTTTGAAGTTGGTGCATAAGGTTGATGCTAGCCTACAATGCCTAGCACAAGAGCTGCATTCTTATACTCCTTATTAACCGTGTGAACCTGTGCTTAAGTCGCAGGAGCTTCGGGGTCCACAAGTGGAAGGAGATCCGTTTCCAGCAGGCCCTCTACCGCTCGGGGCTGGTGATAGGAATGATGCTTATCAGACGTACTGCTCAAGGCGCTTCTCGCGGATAAGCTTTTCGATTACGTCTTTGAATTGACGGCAATTATTGGTATTGTGCCTGTATATGTCATGGTACCGACAGTACTTGCTGGTCTTCTTCTCATGATTAGTGGATTCTCTATTGTATGATTTCTTGTATTGAAGCGTGTTGCACGTTTGCCGATAGATTATTTCCAAGTCTTCATTCAGTGGAGTGTAGATCTCGTATGTCCGGCGAGAGCTAGGCTTTTTGGGTTCTGTAGAAACCTGGCCGTTGTTGCAGTCGCCTTGCCTACTGTTATTCGGTCTTTGTTTGTAGGGGCCTGCCCCTTGTCCTTGTCAAAGAGCTTCCCTATCTGTTTCCCTTTGACATTGTCACCGATGGTATTCACATGTGGATTGTTTGGAAGACTGGCCCTGGAGAGTCGGTTTCCTCTCTCTTCTTCTTGACATAAGTATTGCCTAGCCTTTTTATGGAAAGTGTCGAGGCTTTTTGGCTACTTCCGATCAATCCATGCCCCGAATTCGGAAGTAGAGAGAACCCCTTTGCTAACTGAAAGAGTACGACGCGAGGGTCTGGGTCCTCGACCTCGATGAGGGTGATGTTGAACCGAAAGAGGTAGCTTTTGAGCGACTCGGCTGGTCCTTGGTATAGATTGGACAAAGTTAGGTCATTCTTTGGAGTTCGGATATGCTCCCTGAACTGCTTGACCAATTATGTTGCTAATTGGCCGAAGTTGTTAATGGAATCGAGTGGGAGGTGAGATAACCATAACAAAGTGGTTCCTAATAAGAAGGTTGGGAATCACTTGCATTTGAACGGATCTTTGCCCGGCTCGAGTCCATTTGCCATTCATATTTGTTTAGGACGGTACAGGGGTTGGTTGTGCTGTCATAGAGCGGCATCTGTGGCATGCTGAAGCGTCGCTGCCACTCAGCTTCGTTTACCCTTCTTGTGAAGGGGTTGCGCCTAATGTGCACTTCCCATGAATCATGCATGTTTCCTCGCCTCTCCCTCATGATCCTTCGTACCATGTCTGGAAGGTAAGTTGGACGGGGATCCGCCATTGGGTCCCATGGGTTTTGGCGAGGTTCCACAGTCCTGTTGCGAGGGCGTCCTCTATGATGGACGTCTGGATCGTCTTCCTCCATGTTCTCGACATCTAGAATCGGATCTTGGTAAGGAGCGGGTTGATGCGGATCCTGTTCTGGAGGGGCGTAGGCCGCTGGACTAGCGGGGCCATCATCCTGATTAGCGGACGTTGGGTTATGTCGAGGAAGAGGTTGGTTGGTATGACCTGGTCCGTCATTGATAATCAAGCGAGAGCGACCTTGGTACTGTGCCCCCTCGCTATACGTTACTGTAGTTCGGTCGCCATTGTCGTTCCCATTGCCATTATTGAGGGCGTTGGTACGAGTGGCAATGTTGTTAATGGGATTGAACCTCCCTCTTTGATGCGGACCGCTCGACTCGGAAGAGGAAGTTTCTGAGACAGTTGGTCGAGGTCGAACGTTGTTCCGAGCTAGTTGAAGTCGAGCGACGATGCGCTGACTTTCTTGAAGTTGTCGCATAAGGTCGATGTTATTCCTTAATGCTTGGTTGGGCTCGACATCCGTGTTCTTATATCTTTCATTAAGCGCACAGATTTGAGCTTGTGTTGTGGTCGCTTCGGGGTCCACAATAGGAGGGAAGGTTTCGTTAGTGGCCGGGATGTTCACGGGTTCAGGTTGTTGGGATGTCCCGGCCTTGGTTGCGGCTGAAGAGCCGATCAATGCATCCTTTGGTCTCTTTGCCATCGTGAGCGGACTCGACAACAGATTTAGCAAAGAACCTTAAGCTCGTCGGGGGTCGAGATGACAACGTGCGACAAAGGCGCAAAATCCGAGTTCTCTCAATGAAAGCACCAAATGTTGACGGCAAAAAATGTCGTAAACACCAAAGATTCCGACTACTAGGAATTATAAATATGTTCGCATAGACAAGAACATAAAATGGAGCATAAAGTAGTAAATAAAACATTAGATTTATAGTGGTTCGGCCTCAGCGAGGGCCAACGTCCACTTTGAAGAGTCGTTGGAATTTTATTGATCACTTGAAAGATTACAAGGTTGAGATTCTCTCATTACATTCATTGGCTACCATACATGAAGTTACAATAGTCATTTTTGCAAGAATTAAGAGAATGGACAATTTTGCCCTTCTTCTTCTTTTAAAGAGGAAATGCCATTAATGGAGCTCCATGGAGGTCTCAAAGCTCAAGAACCCAACCCTTTTGAAGTGTGAGGCCATGAGGTATTTATAGGAAGTGGTTAGGTAAGGGGTAGGTAGGAGTAGGTAGAGATGGGGACCAGTTACAGAAAATTCGCACATTTGGCCCTCGCACCCCGTTTTTTCGCATCTCCCCCATAGGGTGCGAATTTTGCACCTCGGGGGTGCGAAATTCGCACCTCTTGGGGATGCGCAACTCGTATCCTATAGGGTACGAAATTCGCACCTCGAGGGTGCAACATTTCACACCTTGTGGGTGCGAAATTTCGCACCTCGCAGGTGCGAAATTTCGCACCTCGCAGGCTCGAAATTTCGCACCTCGAGGGTACAGAATTTTGCACCATGAGGGTGTGGAATTTCGCACCTCTCGGGTGTACGAAAATTCTGTTTGAGAGGTGCGAGGTCTATCGGAGTGGCTTGGGGGCTCGAAATCCTGGTCGGTGCATCCGGAGATGTCGAGGCCTTGCTTCGGGAATGTGCTGGAGGAGCGGCGAGGCTCGCTGAAATTGTTGGTTGAATCTTGATTTTGAGATGATCTAGTAATTCTGGGCAACACACTTGTTGGCGGAAATCGGATGAATCGACCAGTGCAAACAATTTCGACCTAACCGGCTAGGTCGATCGTCGCCGGGACTATGGGGCCTCGGACCCCCACCGGCGCTGCGCCCGGACCCGCTTGGCGGCTCGCTTTCGGCTCGGATGCGGACGAATACTGATGGAGGTTGCATTCGAGGGATGAGACATCCTGCTAGTGTCCAGACTCGAGTCTTCTGGTACTGAACCCTGGATGATATTGGCGACGCCTCCGGGCTATAATATCACGCGATATGTTGAGACGAGCGTGTCTTGTGTACTTTTGGTAACCGGACCAAAAGGTCGGTTAACAACAGGGTATAACTTTTGACTGGGATCGAATCAAGTGCTAAAGTCGGTCTCATTGGAAAGAAAATGGTGTTGCCAATTCCATAAAGTAGTCACATTAAAGATTTGGCTTTGCGGTTTGGGAGGAATCACTGTTTTCATGCTTCACAATTTTTGTTCAGGTTTTTAGAGCCATTGATGGGCTGATTTGAGGAGGCCCATTAGTGGGATGGTGGGAGGCTATAAATATGGGATTAGAGGCATGAAAAGAGGGTTACTTTTCCTCATTCTCTCATTTGGTTGAGCTCGTGATCCTACTTGTTTAATCAAATACACCTTTACACCATTAATATTCTAGATCTACATAAGAGGATCAAAGATCTACATTGTTTGAAGCTAGATCTATGTCAAGTGAAGAGATATCACATCAAATCAAGAGGTTTTAAGCATATTCTTCGCTTTCTGGATTGAGAATTTAGCAATTTCGAGTTAATTCAAAGAACTGGTGAGTGATAAGCATCTCTCACGCGGATTCAATCAAGTATATGGGTTATTTGACCTTGTGTTCATCATTTCAAGTTGTTTTAATATAGATCTAATCGATGTAAGTATGATTTTAATTCAAATCACCATAGAATCTAATCTAGCAACTTATAAGCGGTAATTTCATATGTCAATTCTATGTTTAGATCCATTTATTTATTTCATCATTTGTTGAATCGTTGTTTTAATGTTTGTTGATTATTGCTTGCATCAATGGTTGATTTAATGATCGGTGGTGTTTGAGATTGATCGGGTGTATTTGAGATGGATTTGGGTGTTTTCAGAGGATGGATCGGGCAAAATGCTATGGATCAGGCAATTTTTCATGGACCTGGGTGTTATCATAGCATGGATCGTCTGAAATATTATAGATCGTGCAATTTCCTTGGACCTGGTAGTTTTCATAGCATGGATTGTGCGAAATGCTATGGATCGTGTAATTTCCTTGGATCTGGCAGTTTTCATAGCATGGATCGGCCAAAATGCTATGGATCGTGCAATTTCCTTGGATATGGCAGTTTTCACAGCATGGATCATGCGAAATGCCGCCAAAGTACCAAGTGCTAGAGTACCAAGTACCAGACATGCTGCATATTGTAAAATTAGTGATTTTCCAAGGTACGCGCTAGGGATTTGCACTGTTTTCACAGTACCAAGTGCCAGAGTACCAAATGACAGTGTCAAGTGCCAGGGAGTGCCATAATTAAACCATGGCATATAATAGCATTCCAGAAACGCTGTGAAAGCCAGTTTCGATGTTTTTCTTAGTTTTCACATAGGATTGAGGCAGAGTTGAACCAGGAGATATAATAGAATTTCAGAAATGCAGCATAAGGCTGTTTTGACATTGTGGCCAGTTTCTCGTTGCAAAAAAAGCTGGAAATGCTATAAAATGCATTATCGACCAAACGAAGCTTGTATTTGAGTCAATAATGGTTATAACTTCCACGTGAATTTAGACAGGAATGTTCGAGGTGTTGTAATGCGTTCATTAATCGTTGAAATGCAACGAATGTTAAGTTGGCTCAAAGTGACGAGTTGACGGATGATGCTTACTCAAGGGGGTTACTTAAGCTACGAATGATCATCAGGTTGGATGACTACAGATATTGAAGGATGAGAGATTATCGTTGTCGTAGGCTCTAGCGGGCTCAAAGCAAGGGTATAATAGAGACATAAAAAAGACTAGTTGTATTGTCGAGCACCATGGGTATCGTTGAAAGGGCTAGATATGTATCATTGAAAGGCGTATGGAGTTTTTGCCAGAACCGGGGTTTACCATTATCCCTTGACAGTTGATGGCAAGGTGTTAGCCCAGTCATACGATTAACGATGGTTTCAAAGCAGGATTGGCAGTGATACCAGAGTCAGTCATGAATGTTGATTGTTTTGCTGGTACCGTCTCACATAGATTGTCTAACGTCGAAGCAGAATATTCTTGGGTGCTTGTCTATTGTTGGTTTAGGCCTTCGGGCCTTATGCTTGAGGGATGTTGAACTCGATTAGGATGGTTTACGTGAGATATGTAATTGGTTGCCATGATCATTATTTCTTGGTTACTTCTGATTGCCATGGATGTACAATTGTTTCCAAATGCTTGTTTGTAAAGGCTATCACTGTCCGATGTAGGGAAGATGGGGTTGAGTTCTTCTCTGGTATTTTGGTAGATCAATTGGTTAATCTACCAATTCTCATATACTTTATTGATGATGTTAGATAGCTGTTTTATCGCTCACTAAGATTATTGTCTGACTTAAGGTTTTATGTTTCCCTAATATTACCTTGGGCTGTTCATCCGGTTTTGGATGGGCATACCGAGTAACATGTTATAGGTAGCATAGCTTAGTGAGGCGAGGATGTTGTGCAGTGGCGAGCAAGAGGCTGGCGTATTACATTTTACTATACAGTATTTGTTGTTTTCAATTGTGTGATGATTGACTCTGAGTGTTGTAGTAAGGCGAATTTGTACAGACACTTATGTTGTAATCCAAAGATGTATGGGTACTCTTTCTAGTTGTTACGAAAGTTCAAGTTTCTGCTTAAATATGCTTCATTATTATTTCCTATTGTATACGTTCTATTATATTGTATCCTTACGCAGTGAGTTATATGACAGGTTCCGCATGTGTTATCTTACCTTGATGATCGTCTACAGCTATCTGGCACGTCTTTCAATGCATTATTTTCCTTGTTAAGTGCGGGAGTTATAGGAGGTCGTCACATTCTTCTTGAATCTACTAAAGCCGTTTTTCGGGCCAGCTCGTCATCTACCTTTTTCTGCTCTTGTTCATCATCCTTGGCACGTAAGCCCGCCTGCAGCAGCTCAAACCTCCCACTCATCATGTGCTCCCTTGCTTCGGTAGTTTCCGTCACTTGACTCTCATGCCCATCTCTTCCCATATTGGAGCCAACGAGTGCCAGGTCCTTGTCAGAAAATGTGATATCCGTCCCAACTCCTTCGCCAAGCTGACCCATGAAGCCCTCCATTTCAACCTCGGGTTGTCCAAAGTGAGTCGGGTCCAGGCTCACGGCCATTTCAGCTCCAAAAGGCCCAGCACATCCAATAAAGGCTCATCAGTCGACTCAATTCTCGTACACTTTCACCTTTAAGTACTCAAGGGGGGTATGACTTTATCTACGGACACCTGGGGTGCTTCTCCAACAGGAGCTATGCTTTCGCCGGCTGTTTGGGACAAACTCTCAAGTTCCAACCCCGATCGGTCAGAGTTATATCCAGGTACGATAGGGGCTGGAACTTGCACACTGGTTGTTGGAGCTGACAGCCCGGCCGGCTGTTGAGAAGAGCTGCCTCCGCCAAACTCATGGGCCACCACCAAACCATTGATATCCACGGTTTTTCTGTTTGCGGCAACCCGCTCCGCCACAGCGTTATCCATCGGCAGCAGTCATCCCCCCTGTAGCTTCAAGCGCTCTGCCTCATTCAAGTGGTAAATCAAGAAATCTATCTCATCTATAGCATCTACCTCCCGCAAGTCGACCTCAAACTCTAACAACCTATCCCACACCTTGACCGGCACATTGGAATAGTCATCAGCCGACGAGAGATTACGGTACTTGAGCACCTTGACATATATATCCCAAACATAGGGCTCTAATTCCAGTTCCGCTTGAGTCGCGGCATCCTCAGCTACAAATTTAAGCTCCCCCATCTCTCTTTCATGCTCTGCCCTTACCCATCCAACTAGCTTAGTGTATCCCAAGTTGTTTCCTCGGTATTTTCCTTATCCGTATTGGCCTCCTCGAGTTATCTCTTTGTATCGTCATTATCCTGCATTAGTCTTTTTGTTTCCGCGTTCTCAGCACTCAACCTCTCATTCTCCTTCCTCAGAGCCTCGTTACCCATTTGAAGTTGGGATACCCTCTCATTGTCCTTCTCCAATTGGGTGTTAACCCGCTCCAGGTCGGCCTTATCTTTGTTGGTGACTGTATTCTTAGTTGTTAGCTCGACCGCTGTATCCTTGAAACTCAAAGCTGCGTGATCTGCCTCCCTTTTCAGCCTCTCATGTGCCTCCTTCAGCTCCGCTGTGTCAATAACAAAAATTAACCTCTAAATGGGGTGCTACGAGCACAAAATAAACTACGACATAAAGATAAGCCTCACTTATCTCGGTCTCCATATTTAGGACAGTTGCATCAATGGTCAGATCCAGGTTTTGAATCTCCACATTCTTGGCCCGAATCAGGTCAGAGAGGTGCCCGGAGTACCTGTAAAACTTAGCAGCCTGGTGGTAGTCCTGATATACTTTCTTCCACACAAGAGCGGTGTCGTCATGAGGAATTGGGTTGAGCTCCGACACAAACATTAACTCCTCGAAGTAATTCCCTGAGAACTTCTCTTTCAAAAGGGCAATCTTCTCCTCATTGGTTAGTTGTGGGACTTCTGGTTCTCCCCTCGACGTGCCCGTCCGCGGTGGCTGGCAATCCACCGACTGTACAACGTGACTGGTAGATCTGTGGACGACCTCCACCTGAGGGGTAGGGAGGGGGAACATCAAAGCTTGTGGTCAGGTTCCCGCCATCTCAAGCCTTGAATCTGCCTATGACGAAGTGGTGGTGGGGAGTCCAAGTGTCTCTAGTACCGTGGATCGCCACTGCGACCACGAGGGCGGGAAGACTGAGGCAGCTTGGTCCCTTTATTGAAGCCACTCAGGACTGAGCTCTTTTGCGTTAGCCGACCCTCAATGCCTGGCCTCGGTATCTACCATCGCCACCATCGCAAACCATTTCACTTGCACAAAACATAGTCAAAGATCATGCCAAAGCGCTTTGCACACATAAGCAAATGTTGTGTGATGCGGTGTTTATGAGTGTGTTCCCTAAGTACGCTCTCCATAGACCAGATTGAGACCCGCTTGGAGGAGTTGTCCCCCCAACAAGTAAAGTCATGCTTCCAGAACTTGTGCCACTAGGACAAGACGGTGGAATATCAATTGGAACATCATCCAACCCCTTAAACTGATTTGCTCTCTCCAATGAAGTGGCGGTAACGGAAGTGGTAATCGAAGGAACCGGCCTCGCTGACATTCCCGCCCTAGCCTCAACATTCGTAGGCAGAATGGAAGCAGAAGGCGGACCATCTCCTCCACCAACCACTTCCTCTACATGAGCACGCTCGCATTGGCACATTCCTGAATCTTTGCAGCCTTGGAATGTTTAGTCACGGTAGGAGGAGCTTTCCGCTTACGGCCTAGAGAGCTCTTTCCTTCCTCAGGATCTTCGCTCCGCTTTCTGAAGTAGTCGGCATGGACATTGTCTGGTTTTGCTGGAGCAGGCCTATCCGATGAAGGGGCTCCTCGTCTAAAATCTTCTTCGTGGGGTGAACATCCTTTGGGATAGCTTTCAAACGCACTACGTTCCCCCGGTATTCATCGCCTTTCAGCGCCGGCAGGATTCCTATTACAGAAAACTGAGGTTAACATTAAGTTCGTAACTCGACCATTACCAAACTAGTAAAAAAACTTATATACTTACTTCCCTCCAGCCATCATATCGCGAGGCCAGGAGGATAGTAAACGAAGAACCATTCAGACTTTAACAACCCAAGCCTGGTCCATGACCCTTCAATGAGCAGGGCACTTTGTATTGCTTCTAGGAAATAAAGAGAAGGCATATTCTTAGGTATCCTCTTAATCTGAAACAAGAACCAGATGTCCTCTCCAGTGGGTTCCTCATGCAGGTACTCCATAAACAAACGACAGGTATCGAGAAGGAATGCATATCCATTCGAATGAAGCTGTATAGGCACTAAACGGAAATTACTCAACATGTCACGGATGAAGTCGCAAGCCAGGGGCATACACCTCGCAATGCACATGTGCCTATTCCATGCAGTGTATCCCGCCGGCGGAGCGTGCGCCCAGTCTGCCTTCTCGGGAACTAGAATGTGGGTCCATGGTATGCTGACCCTTATGTAGAAGCACCTTAGAGCAATTTCATCCACACTCAAACATCCCGAATCTGGTGGATTGTCAACACTAACGACACCTGCCATCACATTGGGAGCCTCAGGAACATCACTTGACACAATGTCTACATCCTTCTCGAACCTCTCCTCACTACAGTAGCACCTCCCTGCGCCGAAGGACCAGTCGGGCGCTCAACCGTCAATTGTATACCGCGGTCGGGTTCTTTCGGTGAATCTGTGGACTGGAAGGGGTTGACTTTGAAAAGGTCTCAAGCTTTCTGTACCCAGGACTAGTCTTGTTCGTTGAGCTGGTCTGGGATGGCGAGTGCTGAGAAACTTCAGTTTCTAAGTGTTGTTGTGTTTTGGATCGTGTTTCCGTTGCTAACTATACATCAATATAGTTGCTTTAGACATCGTATGTAGAACCTATAACCCTCTTATTAATGTGAACTAACACACAAATTTGCAATGTAGTGTGGTGATAATGCAGTTGAATAAAAAATAGACTCGAAACACGGCAGCGATCACTGCTTCTCAATGGCAATAACCATCGTCATCATCAACCGATGTCCTTAAACTCATATTGAGTCGCGTCCACATCGTGATCAGGATCGGGAAACAAATTATGGTCAAAAAAGTTCAAATTGTCCACGGTTCGAGCTATATGCTCTAAGTCCTATGTGTGAAGTCTGAATCTCGTATAATCACAAAAAGTCATAAGAGCATGGTTGGAGATGGCGCTTTGCGTTACCCAGTCAACATGAGACCTAGCATCGTCAAAGGAACACAAAATCGCATTGCAAGTAATGCGAAGTCGCATCACAAACAACACGAAATCAAGTTGCCATGACAATACCGTAACACATCACTCAAGTAATGTGGCACTGCATCACGACGATGCAAGAGCTCGCATCACAAGTCATGCGATATCGCATCTCCAAAGTGTTGTGATATCGCATCGCAATGATGCAAGAGCTCGCATCGCAAGAGATGCGATATCGTATCACCGAAGTGATGCAATATTGCATCGCAATGATGCAAGATCTCGCATCGCAAGCGATACGAAATCGCATCACCAAAGTGATGCGATGTCACGTCATAAGGATGCGAGAACTCGCATTGCAATAAATTCGGAGTCGCATCCCCAAAGTGTTGCGATATCGCATTGCAAGGATGTGAGAGCTCGCATCGTAAGGGATGTGAGACCGCATTACCAAGTGATGCGACATTGTATCGCCACTATGTGAGAACTCACATAGCTAGCGATGCGGGCCTCTATGCGATGGAGGAGGCGATGTGCATCCCCTCTATTCTTCCCTACTCCATCCCTTCTTCCATCATTCGCCATTAAAACCTCAAATAATCTTGATGCGGAAAAAGGATGCCGGAAAAGTGTTAGAATGGGGAGGAGCTTCGGCTTTTATAGGAGGAGGCGGGCCTTGGCCCATTTGTTTCGTCACGCACCCCGTTAAGATACGATGCATCGCATTCCCATTCGGATGCGATCCATCGCATCCCACTAGGATGCGATCCATCGCATCCCACTAGGATGCAATCCGCCATATCCAGCGAGGATGCGATGTATAGGTAATATATATATATATATATATATATATGTACATATTTTTATAATTTTTGTATATATATATATGCACATATGTACATACACACACACACACACATATATATATAAGCAGTAAAAGCACATGTGTATCTGCTCACACACATATACCTTTGTGTTCGGCTCCCTCTCCATGTCTTGTTTCAGAAACCGTAATCGCATCGCGCAAAACTATATGAAAATATGTGAGTGCAAGTGCGAACACATGTCGATAACCACTCGCTTACGCTAAGACGTAAGCGAGGGTCTACGACTAACGTTTAATTTCATGAATGAGACAGAGGCTAGATGATCAGACAAGCTACCAAAGAACCAGAATACTAAACAAACATGAAGCTTTACGCTTCTCCATAACTCTCTCCTCAACACAAAGCACATTCTGCCAAGGCAAGACGTACTTTGGGGGAAAATGTTAACCGATGTTTTTATCTGGTTCTCAAAAGTACACAAGACCCACTCGACTTAACACGTCATGTGGTATTAAAGCTCGAAGTGCTGCCAAGTTGCTGAAGATTCAAGCCGAGAAGAGGTCGAGCAAGCAATAGCTTCACAACTCCTCAGGCCTACATCGCCTCACTCCAACCCGCCTCATACGGTCGCCTCACTTTAACTCGTGTCACTCCAACTCGCCTTGTATCACCACTCGACTCATATCACTATAAAGAACTCGCCACACCCGACCATTGGTTTCCCCACATCGCATCCCTCTGATGCGATGACATCACATCCATTAGATGTGATGATATCGCATCCCACTCGTGCGATGTCATCGCATCTACCAGGTGCAATGTCATCGCATCCCTAGTGTGCGACGACGTCGCATCTCCTGGATGCGATGTGATGCCATCGCATCCCCCTGATGCGACGTCATTGCATCCTAGGGATGCGATGTACACAGTCATGGGGCTCTGCCTATTCAACTACATCGCATCCCTTTGGGATGCGGAAATCGCATCCCATTAGGGGATGCGATTCTTCCCCTTCTTTTTGCCTGGTGATGCGAGTTTCTGAGGTGTGTCGCCCACTGATGCGATTTTCTTCTGAGTGGTCCCCAAATCCTACCTACTCCCAACTAACCACTCCACTATAAATCGTAAATATCCCTAAGCTCGTTTGTTACAACGGTTGGAAAATTGTTGATTTGACACCTCCCTAGAGCTCCAAGGGACCTCTCCATTGGCATCTTCACTTTGAGGAAGAAGAAGGACAAATTCTACTTTTTCCATACAATCACATATGATGACTATGACTTTAAATTACATGAAAATGCTTGTAACTAGATGCTTAAAAGGGGCTCATAGCTTGTAATTCATTGTTGTCAAAAAATTTCAGCAGCTCTTCTAAAGTGGACGTAGGCCCCTCATAGGACCAAACCACTATACATCTCCTGTGTCAATTACTGATTTTCTGCACTTACTTTCCGTATGCGAAACCATATTCTTAAATAATTAAGAACCGTGGGTGTTGGTGACATTTTTTTGGCATCAACAATTGAGTTCCATTTCAAGTTCTTGGAACCTTTCCTATGATTTTAAATGAACAATCATGATATTTCCTTTTTAAAACTATTATTAGTGAAAGCATGTTATTATTTAAAGTTCATGAAAGCATATTGCTATTGGTTAAAGTTGATTAAGGGAGATATCTATTTATTGCCTTTTGAATACTTTTTATTTATGATTTTCTTTTGATTTTTAATTTCCTGAACAAAAAAATAAATATGTGGATGTTTTTTTATTTTATTTTGCATGTCATTGGACGTAGTCAATAATTTATTGTGATAATTGCAAAGAAAATTAAGTTAGAATTTCAAAACATAAAAAATAATAGACTCTTGGTTAGATGTCACTTCATTAAAATAAAAGGGCCGAGTTGCATTTTACCGATAAAAGCTTTATAATTTAGCTAGAAAACATTTGAAACTTATGTTTTAAGGTGAACAATTTTCAAAATAGCATCACTAAGAGTTATCAAGCACATAATAAAATATTTATAGCTTTTGCAATAATTCAGGACACAAATGCATACAAGAATCAAAAGTGATATCTTGGATGTGCATGTTATAACTATTTGATGTCATCGTTGCACTATTGAATAGTCAATAGGTATTTAGGTTAGTACTCTTTTTGTGGGAGCATTACTATAGTCTAAATATTATAATATGAACTATAGTGGAGTTGATTGTAGTATTAGTTATATTACAAACACTACCAGTAGTGCCATCACTTTTCATGTTTAGGAAATCTTGCGACCACAATTCCATCATTGTGTACTACTATAGGAAGAATGTCCTCTTTACTTCTAACATCACTAGAAAAAAATCCATAGAATGAAGCACGAGTAGATTTGGAAAACTTGGGTAATTTCACAAGTTCGGTTTTTTAGCTTTTAATGGTCTATCTCTTGATGACTTCAACTTTTATCTTAGACTGAAAGACATTTTAGGATGCTTTTTCTTATTCTTGTTTTTATACTTTTTTTAATTTGGAAAAGAAAATCTTAGTTTTTTACAGTAAGGTCTTTGTTTTTGTATTATTGCAGCTGGACGTTTTCTTTAGATGATGCTTAGGGATGCAAATATGATTAGAACCGCCACAGAAGAAAAAAAGTGACTATTGAACATGCACACTTTTGTACTGCAGTTGTATATACATGAAATAATTTATATTATTCTTATATCATGCAATAACCTATTTCTCAACTTCCAAATTCAATGCATCTCTTTAGCTAATGCAGCTTCCCACTATTATTTCTAAAAGAAAAAAGTAAGAATGAATAAATTTAGTTTTGTTCTTCCATATTTTCTAAGAAACTAAGATCTAATATTATGGAGTGACCTCTTTATTTATTTACATGTTTTCTTATTTTGGTTTGCATGTATTAGTAAGCTCAGGTTATTGGAGAATGGAATTTTGATGACAACAACCTTATTTCAATATTAATTGATTATAAAATATATACTAACAACTTTATCTAGAATATATATATATATATACACACACATACACATATATGCAGGATTAGTATATAGGAATTAATACTGAAGACTGTACAGTTTAAGAGCTTTTACAGATTCATAATTCAGAGAAGATTCAAGACTCATGAGTAATCAAGATTTCAAGAGTTCAAGATAAATATAGTAATAAAGTCTAGTTTATGTAAGAATCTGGATAACACTCCAGGTTCAAATTCAAATTCAAATTCTATTTTGATTTTCAAATTTCAAATTCCATTTTCAAATCCTATTCTAATTCTAATTAATTTTTCTATCCTACTTTGATTTAAACTCAAGTTTTTAAGTCTATAATTTTTATATATAGTTATATACTTTATATTTATATAGTTTTAAACTTCGTAATTTTATAAATATAATTATATAATTTATAATTATGATTTCGTATGATTTTCTACTTTATAATATTCATTTATATCACTATGATCTAATTCAATAATTTCTAGGATTATATATATATCAAAACACTTGAAAAATACTTAAAATTCAAATTTCAACTAGCATATGTCGACATACATAGTTAGCTATTTCGACTATAACTCTCACATTTCTAATGTTGAAAGGAAGCGCCTTTTCACTATTTGTAACGTTCCAGAAGTGTTGCAACCTTTCAAATCTTATAAATAGGGGCTAATTTCGAATTTTTTTACCATTCTTCTTCTCCATCTTCATCCTCTTTCATTACACCATTAATATTTCATATTTTTATTATTTCTGCACTTATACTATGCCGATTTCAAGTTTAATGATATAAAACTTCTTCTGTACTCACTCTCTACTCGTTACTATCTGAATCAAAGTGTTATTGAAGAGTTATAGGGCTGTTGTAATCGTTTAGGAAGTGTTTGGGAAAAGGTGTGTTCGTTGTAGCCTCGAAATCAAGGAAAGGAATCGGTGGTAACCTTTTAGCCAGGGAAATCATGAGAGATATACTTGAACAAGGGTGTTTAGAGTCGGTGGTAACCTTGTTGTAACACCCCGTAATTTTAAAGAACGTTATAATGATAAAATAAAGAATGATTAATTAAATATTGGAAATTAAGGAAACAGACTATACATTGAGTTTGTCTCGGAATTCTGCTTAAGATAGACTCCGAATTTGCTTAAAACGGACATCGTATGAGGAAGATATTAAGCTTAGAAGTTTGTATACATATAAGAGAATTATATATAAACAAATCAAGTCGATAACTCAAAGTAATTCAAAAATCAGAGTGAGAAATTGAAGCAGGATTCTGGCCCATTGGGAGTCGACCCGCATCCCATGGTGGTCGACCCTAAGGTCGACCCACACAAGGGGGTGTCGACCTTAGGGTCGACCTACCCTAGATCCGGGCCAGATTCCTACCCTGCACTTGGACGTGTTTCTGAACGAGATTTGTTAGCGGTAGGCTATAAATAGGATAGAGTTTCTATTGTTTTATTCACCCAAAACAATGGAGATACTGAGATGCTGCCCCAGCTTGGATTGAATTAGCCCATTCTTCTGCAACAATAGCTTATACGTATTTAAGAATCTGTGCTTCAACGTCAACTTTCTTTTCTCTGTCCTTTAGATCCGGTCTCGGTGAGTTCATGTTATTTTTATATATAGACATTTAAAAAGTAATCCTGACATGTAAATAAATTTGGATCTAAGCCTATGCCTGTTAAGAATCTGATTCATACCTAAACCGATCTGCCATTACATGTACACCTGATCTACTGTTCAGTTCTCATATGCCTATTTCTGTCATCATATGTCCATTTTGTTATTATACCTATTTCTGTTATCATATACCCATTCTGTCACTATGTCTATTTCTGTCATCATATGCCTATCTTGTTATTATGCCTATTTCTGTTCTCTTCTCTCCCTCTTTCCATTTTTTTATTTTTATAGCCTAGGCCACCTTCGAGCCTAGGCCTATCGCTAAAATATGCGAACAGACTAATTGGGAACAGTTGGGAAATATAAATTGGGGGCATAACTTGTGTCATGAATCAGGACTCGGATTTGGGGCATAACCTATAATGAACATGAATAATTGTTTAAGAATGAACAGGCCTAAATTTTTAGTAAATAGAAATTGTAACCGCACTTAGACATGAGGTTAAATTTGACTTGTGGTAGAAGTCTTCCCGAAACCGCCTGGCAAATCCAGAATCCACAAGTGGTTAATTTAATGTAAGGGGTCTAATGCGTAAATGTACACGTAAATGTGCTAAGACACGAGGTTAGTCCAACTTGTGGTGGAAGTCTGCACGGAACCGCCCGACATATCCAACATCCATAAGTGTCAACTTAATGTGAGAGGTCGGGTGCATTAACATACGTGAACGAACAATCTGTTAACCTATAATACTTAAACTGTTTAAATCTGTGGGGGTTATATAAACCTATCAAATTGTGTGGGGGTTAAGTAAACTTTCCTGAATCAATGGGGGGGTTAAGTAAACTTGCTCGAATCAATAGAGGGTTAAGTAATTGTGTTAAATCTGTAGGGGGTTATATGAACCCGAGAAACTTAATCTGTTTTATATGTTGGGGTTATGCGGGCTTATTAATCTGTTAGGCATAACCTGTAAGAATCCTATTAGTGTGGATGCAAGCCTAGTGGCTTATATAATCTATTGTGTGGGACCCGTATTAACCAGTAACCCATACTGGTATCCAAAAGGGGACCCAAAACTAGGTAGGGATCAGGGCACGCTTACTCAGCTGATTATAAGAGGTTCATATAAGTGGTGTCTGATGGCGCCGTTCCAACGGAGTCATGTGCGTGCATGGATCCGCTTGCTTGGGAAAATAAAACGCTATAACATCAGGTGATATGGCTGTGCCTATCGCGGGAAGGAGTTTCCACTTTAAGAATTGATACATCCTACTATGAGGCCAACACAAGGTATCTACGGGATAGGGAGACGATCGATTGGGGGTTGTAATTAGGGTACATCCAGTCCTGCCTAATTAGGAGCCCATTATTATCGTATGGGGTAGTACCCTTTATTTTTGTTGGGCTACCTATTGTTATCATTGGGGGTAAAACCCGTCACTAAAAGTACACCTAAGTCTACCATTATATTTTAGTTGGGATCATTTTGTTTCTGTTTACCTATAACGCTTCAAGGAACTTAATGCATTCTGTTAAAAAGTGACATTAACGGACGTAGGGTGTCACATTTGGTATCAGAGCTGAAGGTTACAAGATCAGATAAAAGATTTTGAAAATTGTTAAGAAAGCATTTTCAAAAGAAAAGTCTGTTTTGAAAACATATTCCTTAAAGACATATGAAATATCTTTCGATTCTCTGTTTGAATCCCTTTTCCTTTTGTTTTCAGCATGTATGCGGCACCGAATATTCTGAGGGAGTTCAGATACTGGCTTGGTTCTGTAGATATCTCGAGGTTATGACACCAGTCGGAGGCCAAGCAAAAGGCCCTCCCCCAGATGCAGTCGTTGTCCCTTATCCTCCGCGAGCGAATAATTTCTCTAAGATATGCAAGGATCTCTGTGCGATGGAAGGAAAGCCTTTTCGAGAAACTGAGACTTTTGTAGAAGCAAGGACCTGGCTTAAAGATGAAGGACTTTTTTGGAATTTTTGAGGTTGGCAACCGTAGGAAGGTCCAGTTGGTCATTTGGCAACTGAAGGATGAGGCTTTGTTTTTGTGGGAAGTGATGCAAGCAGGGTGTCCAGTTGATACTCGGGGTGATTTCCGACAGAGATTCAAGAAGAAGTTTCTCAAGTAGAAGAGAGTATGCAAATGGAAAGGTTTCTGGCACTTAAGCAAGGAGGCATGCCTGACGTAGATTATGTCAATAAGTTCAATCAATTTGTGAGGTTTGGTTTGGAGTTAGTGAATCCCCCACACTAGAACGCTTTAAGGTTTGCAAGAGGGTTAAATGAACCCCTCCATGGGTTGGCTATGTCTCATATTCCGATGGAGGAAACTTTTGAGAAACTCGTTGATATGGCACTGATGCACGAAGAAGATAAAGGAAAAAAGAAAGAGGCTAAGATTGATGAGACACAAAACAAGAAAGTGTGTCCCAGGGAAGAAAAACAACAACAAAAAAGGGAGGAAAGAAAGACAAAGCTCGAGACAAGAGGAAATGTCATAGTTGTGGACACGCGGGTCATTTGAGCAAAGATTGCAGAAAAAGGAAGAATGCTTGTTTCCAATGTGGTAAGGCCGGACACTATATTAAGGAGTGCCCGAAGAAGCAAGGACATAGCCAAAGGGCAGGACCTTCTGGAGGCCAGGTGCATGCTCTTGTGGCCACTGTACCGGACAGAGGTAGGAAAGTTTCTATTGAAGGCTTGATTTTTTCTTTTTGATCATCCTGTTTTTGATTCTAGCACTTTGCATTCTTTTATATCTAATTCTGTGGTTGAGTCTCTACAACTTAGTACTTGTATGGTTTTGGATCACATTGTTTTCTCAAACCCCATTGGAGGCACAACTCATCTGTCTATGATTTGTCAGGGTTTGAGGATATCTGTGTTGGGCGTCGAGTTTGAGTGCGACGCATATGTGCATTGTTTCATGGGCTATGGTTTGATTCTAGGAATGGATTGGCTAGCCTGTATAGTTCCATTCTGGACTATGAAAGGAGGGTCGTTAGGTTTGAGTTGCCACGTGAGGACTCTTGAGATTTCTTGTGACCCTAAGGGGTCTGTCATGCTTAGTTTCCTAGAGTCGCTTAATGCTTCTATCAGCGATTTACGATCTGTACCAGTAGTCTGTGAGTATTCAGACATTTTTGAGGAGGTTAAAGGTTACCTCCGAGGCACAAGATTGATTTTCGGATATACTTGGTGGACAATGCAAAGCCATTTGCATTGCCTGTGCGCCACTTGGCTCCGAGAGAAAGGAGGGACCTCAGCAAGCAAGTAGGGGAGCAACTTCAGAAAGGGTTTATTAGGCGAAGCATATCGTAATGGGGTGCTCTATTCGTTTTCGTGACTAAGGCAGATGACTCGCTTCTCTTGTGTGTGGATTACAGAGAGTTGAATAAGCTCACTAAGAAGAATAGGCACCACTTCCAAGGATAGATGATCTGTTTGACTAGCTTGTTGGTGCATCTATTTTCTCCCAGTTAGACTTGGCTACGTGGTTTCATCAGTTGAGGATGGCCGAGGACAGTATAGACAAGACCACTTTTAGAACTCCAAATGGTTTCTTCGAGTGGCTTGTCATGCCTTTTGGGTTGGCGAATGCACCGCCCTATTTTGTGGATCTGATCAATAGGGTTTTTTGAAATTTTCTGAATAAGTTCGTTATGGTCTGTATGGATGACATTCTGATCTTCTCGAAGAGCGAGAATGCCCTACATTTAAAGGGAGGTTTTGAAGACTCTTTGAGCGCATCGGTTAAGGAAAAATTCTCCAAATGTCATTTTTGGAGAAAGGAAGTGAGATTTCTAGGGCGTGTGGTCTGTAAGGATGGGATAGTAATGGATCCCGTGAAAGTAGTTGCAATTCAAGATTGGAAGATTCCAAAGAATGCAATGGAGGTGAGGAGTTTTCTCAGTTTAGCGGGCTATTATAGGAAGTTCAATAAGGACTTCGCAAAGATATCAGCCCCACTCACTAGACTAAAAAAGAAGAATTTAACTTTTTCTTGGGATATTGACTGTGATGATGCTTTTTAGCGATTGAAGAGGGCTCTGACAATAGCCCCAAGTTTGACTTTCCATACAGGAACAAGGTGTTCACAGTATACACTTATGCATGTGGCACAAGGATTGGTGTCGTTTTAATGCAAGAGGGAAGGATAGTATGTTACAGTGGTAGACAATTGAGAGTTCATGAGAAGAACTACCCTACCCATGACTTAGAGTTGGCTGCCATAGTATTCGCGCTTAAGACATGGCGTCATTATCTACTTGGAGAGAAGTTCGAGTTGTATATCGATCATAAATCTCTCAAGTATTTGTTCTCATAGAAGGAACTCAATTTGAGGCAACAGAGATGGATGGAGTCCTTAGCATCCTATGATTTTTAAATTTCTTATACCCATGGCAAGGGTAATATGGTGGCAGATGCGCTGAGTAGGTAGAGGATGACTTTGAGTCCACTATTCGTAGAGAGGCGGAGCTTGGAGTACATATCGACCTTTGATTTTAGGTTATCCACGGATCTTACACATGGTTTGTTGGCATCCTTAGAGGTGGGACCTACTCTTATGGATCAGATAGAAACTTCATAGTGAGAGGACCCACAGGTAGCAGATATCTTGGATAGGCTCTGTAGAGGGGAGACTTCTAGTCACCTCAGTAAATATTCCATGAATGATAGAGGGTGGTTGCGATGAGATGGAAGGCTTTGTGTTCCCCGAGTTGGGAGTTTGTAGAAGACAGTCCTTAAGGAATCCCATCATTCTAGGATGACTATCTATCTAGGCGGTGATAAGATGTATAAGGACATGAAAATGGTTTTCTTTCGGGCTGGGATGAAGAAAGACGTAGCGGAGTTCGTTTCTCAATGTTTGATTTGCTAGCAAGTCAAAGCTAAGCAAAGGAGGCTCGGCTGTTTACTTCATCCTTTGGAGGTCCCACAGTGGAAGTGGGAGAGCGAGTCTATGGATTTCATTGACGGTTTGCCTAGATCGAGTAAAGGCAACACTAGTATTTGGGTTATAGTTGACAGGCTTACTAAGAGCGCTCATTTCATTCCTGTTAAGAGTAAGAGAATGGCAACATGGTTGGCACCAGTTTATCTTCATGAGATAGTCTGTCTACATGGTGTACCTACCATTATAGCGAGTGATCATGACCCTATATTCACCAGTGATTTTTGGAGGAGCTTGCAGGAGGCAATAGGTACACGGTTATGTTTGAGCACCGCTTATCACCCTCAGACCGATGGGCAGATAGAAAGAGTGAATAAAATTCTTAAGGATCTTTCAAGCTTTGTATCCTAGATTTTAGAGGGACATGGGAGGAGCATCTTCCTTTGTTAGAGTTCACCTACTACAACAGTTATCAAGCTAGTATTGGCATTGCACCCTTCGAGGCATTATACGGTCGACCTTGTAGATCATCGACTTGTTGGTGAGAGTCTACAGATAGGCTTTTACTTTAACCTGAGATGATTAGAGAAACTTCAAAGAAGATTGATCTTATCCGCAGACGCATGAAGACAGCTCAGGACAGGCAGAAGTCCTACGCAGATAAGAGAATGACTGATATTGAGTTTGAGGTGGGAGACATGGTTTTCATCAGGGTATCACCTTTGAGGAATGTGGTTCGCTCTGGGTCTATAGGGAAATTTGCACCAAGGTTTGTAGGTTATTTCTCATAACAGAAAGGATTGGCCAAATGGCTTATAGGGTGAAGTACCAGATAGATTGGCGAGTGTTCATGTGGTTTTTTTTATCGTTTCTCATTTGTGGAAGTGTCTGCACGATACATTAGAGGTAGTTGAGCCAAGTATGCTTAAGAAAGTAGAGGTAGAACGGGAGGCGACAGTTATACGAGTTCCTACCCGTATTCTTGGATCAGAGGTTAAAAAGCTATGCAACCGAGAGGTCAAGTTTGTGAAAGTTCAGTGGGGAGAAGACCGTGAGGATGCAACTTGGGAGACTGAAGACAAGGTTCGCGCTTCGTACCCTTTTCTTTTCTAGGGTATGTTCATATCCAAAAGCTTTTATTCGTATTTGTTTATGTCATTAAGTATATTCTATTGATCGAATCTTCGACTTTTAGGTAGGGAACCAATGGATGTAAACATGTGTTTGAGACATGTTATGTTTGATGGATGCAAGTGTTTGCTAGCGGTTGCTTGTGGATGCATACACACACACACACACACATTAGGCACTAAATCGACACAATCACTCTCATACTGCATATGGATGCGTGTGCATATTTTTCTTTATGGATGGAAATGGGTGTATCATCACATGAATGTTGCATTTGGATGGATGATTGTGCACACATATAGCATATACATGATATACCGGACTATTTGCATACACGTTGGATTCATGGCACTGACACACATTGCATTAAGGATATCGACTGAATTAGTAAACCGCCTGATCTTTCACATTATTATAGAGATATATACACACACCTTTGCATATGTTCATATAATCATTAGAAATCCTTTAAGGATAATGGATGCCTGTGATTGGTGGAAGAGTAGATGGATGATGGATGTTAGGATATACATTCTTCTTAACTTGGAGATTTCGGGGACGGAATCCTTTAAATAGGAGAGAATGTAATACCACATAATTTTAAAAAATGTTATAATTATAAACTAAAGAATACTTAATTAAATATTGGGAATTAAGGGAAACAAACTGTACCATTGAGTTCGTCTTGGAATTCTACTTAAGATAAACTCCAAGTTTGCGTAAAACGGACACCGTATGAGGAAGTTATTAAGCTTAGAAGTTTGTATACGTATAAGAGAATTATATAGAAACAAATCAAGTGCAGAACTCAAAATAATTCAAAAATCAGAGCAGGATTCTGGCCCACTGGGGGCCGATCCGCACCCCATGGGGATCCACCCGATCCAGGCTAGATTTCTACCCTGTACTTGGACGTGTTTTTGAATGAGATTCGTTGGCGGTAGGCTATAAATAGAACATCATTTCTATTGTTTTATTCACCCAAAACAATGGAGACACCGAGATGTTGCCCCAACATATTCTTCTCTAACAACAACTGTATTCAAATATCTTTGCTTCAACGTCAACATTCTTTTCTCTGTCCTTTAGACCCAGTCTCGGTGAGTTCATGTTATTTTTAGATATAAATATTTAACAAGTAATCCTGACATGTAAATAAATCTGGATCTAAACCTATCCATGTCAAGAATCTGATTCATACCTAAACTGATCTACCATTACGTGTACACATAATCTATTGTTCAGTTCTCATATGCCTATTTCTGTCATCATATGCCCATTCTATTATTATGCCTATTTCTGTCATCATATACCCATTCTGTTGTATGCCTATTTCTGTCATCATATGCCTATCTTGATGTTATGCCTACTTATGTTCTCTTCTCTCCCTCTTTCCCTTTTTATTTTTATAGCCTAGGCTACCTTTGAGCCTAGGCCTGTCGCTGAAATATGCAAATGGACAAATTGGGAACTGTTGGGAAAGATAAATTGAGGCATAACTTGTGTCGTGAATCAGGACTGGGATTTGGGGGCATAACATATAATGAACATGAATAATTGTTTAAGAATGAATAGGCCTAAATTTTCAGTAAATGGAAATTGTAACTACACTCAAACACGAGGTTAAATTCGACTTGTGGTAGAAGTCTACCCAGAACCGCCCGACAAATCCAGCATCCACAAGTGGTTAATTTAATGTGAGGGTCTAATGCATAAATGCGCACGTAACGGTGCTAAGACATGAGGTTAAGTCCAACTTGTGGTAGAAGTCTGCCCAGAACTGCCCGGTACATCCAACATCCACAAGTGGTCAACTTAATGTGAGAGGTCAGGTGCATTAACATACATGAATGGATAATCTGTTAACCTGTATACTTAACCTATTTAAATTTGTGGGGGTTATATGAACCTGTCAAATTATGTAGGGGTTAAGTAAACATGCTTGAATCAATTGGGGGTTAAGTAAACTTGCTTGAATCAATAGGGGGTTAAGTAAATCTGTTAAATTTGTGGGGGTTATACAAACTTGAGAAACTTAACCTGTTTTATATGTTGGGGTTATGCGGGCTTATTTATTTGTTAGGCATAACATGTCAAAAATCCAAGTAGTGAGGATGCAAGCCAAGGGGGTGGCTTGTATAATCTGTTGTGTGGGACCCGTATCAGTCAGTAACCCATACTGTTATCCAAAGGGGGACCCCGAACTAGGTAGGGGTCAAGGTACGCTTACTGAGCTGATTATAAGAGGTTCATATGGGTGGAGGTGTCTGATGGCGCGTTCCAACAGAGTCGTGTGCATGCACGGATCCACTTGCTTGGGAAAATAAGACGCTATAACACCAATAGATATGCATGTGCCTATCGGGGGAAGGGGTTGCCACTTTAGGAAGTGATACATCCTAGTGTGGGCCCAGCACAAGGTATCTACGGGATAGGAAGCCGATCGATTGGGGGTAGTAATTAGGGTACATCTAGTCCTGCCTGTTTAAGAGCCCATTATTATCATTTGGAGTAACACCAGTCATTTCTGTTGGGATTCCTGTTGTTATCGTTGGGAGTAAAACCTATCACTAGAAGTGCACATAAGTCTACCATTATGATTTTTTGGGATCATTCTATTTCTGTTATACTAGTATTGGTGCAGAGAAAAGTATTTGAGAAGCGTAATCTATTATGTTCTATTCATCCTGATTATCCTGTTCAGTTGGTTTACTTATCTTGTAACACTATTATCTCTCATCCAATTTATATACCTGTCATGATGCTTTTACTAATTTATATGCTAAAAGTAACTGGACTCGCCAGACTTCCTTTTCTCTCTCTTCCTTCCCCCCAAATTCTCAGGGTGGGATACTCAGGCTTGATTAGGATTCTCTCTTCTGTTTCTGCTTGGAGGATCTTAGATGTACCGCTTTGATTTTCTGTCTACCTTGCTAAGGCTATTTATGAGGACTATGATATTATATTATTGTAATCTGATGATTTTAGTAAAAGGCGGATATTTTAATTTGATATAATGGTTTTTTATATTTCAGACATATGTTGTAACTGGATTTTGGACCACGATGTTTTCTGTTTGAAAAATAAAGTTTTAAATTATGCTGCTGTTTTATATCTGTCTTGTGATGTTTCTGTTTCTGTTTACCTATAACACTGCATGGAAGTTAATGCATTCTGTTAAAGAGTGACATTATTGGACGTGGGGTATCACACTTGTAGCCGTAAAATCGAGGAGATTGTACTTGGATATTGACATAATAATAAAACTCTACGCAATCCAGCGTTGCGTGGGACTGGACGTAGGAGTAATCCGAACCAGTATAAAATCCGGTGTGTTCTTTCCTTTTCTGCATTTTATTTCTGTTTATTTTTGTGTTTATGTTTGATTCTGTGTCTGTATTTGTCTTTATGGTATGTGATTCATATAGCAGATCATATAACTTTTATATTTTCTTAAATTCCTTAAAAAAACTATTCACCCCACTCTAGTGTTAGTTTTGCCTTAACGGTCCATTCTGCATTCCTTAACAATTGGTATCAGAGCCTAGCCTTTCGAAAAATTCATAATCTGATTTTTGAAAATAGTTATAGTGGTAACCAACACTGGTAATAATAATAGTTCTTTTGTACAGGGTCAGTCCACTATTAGACCACCACTGTTTAATGGTAGTAATTATTCATATTAGGCATGTAGAATGAAAATTTATTTACAATTAGTAGGATTAGACACATGGAATATCACACAAACTAAACATGTATAACCCACAACTAGTTTTGCTCAATGGAAAAATGAACAAAAGTCTGCTGCACAAAGTAATTCTAAAGCCATGAATATATTGTTATATTCATTAGATGGAATGAATTTAATAGAGTGTCAGTTTGTAAATCTGGTCATGAAATTTGGTGAACTTTACAAGTTACTCATGAAGGAACTAGTAAAGTTAAACAAACTAAGATATCAATGTTAGTTAATCAGTTTGAATTAATCGAAATGAACTAGAATGAGTCCATCTTCAATATGTATTGCAGATTTCAAGAGATAGTCCATTCATTAACAGCACTTGGAAAACTATATATAGAAGAAAACCAAGTCAGAAAAATATTGAGTTCATTGACTTTAGAATGGGATCAGAAAACTTTTGTAATTGAAGAAGCCCATAATGTCACTAAAATGAGGAGTGAGGAGTTATGTAACGTTCCAGAAAATTCGACAACTGGAATGAGAAATTAATTAAAGTTTGATTTCAGTCAATCAATTTTTATATTGATAAGGGACCAAGAAATTTAAAATCAAATGTATTATTTGTGTATGAATTGAATTTAATATTTAATTCAGAATGGTTGGAGAAAATTAAATATTTATTTGAATCGAATTTGGTCGGATATTTGATTTGAATTTGAAATTGAATTGAAAAAATATAAACGATTGAATTCAAAAATAAACGTTATTAGCATTAAATAAATTGGAAATTTTATTCGTTGAAATATATGAAGTTTGGCAGTTGTATATGCGTATAAAGGAGTATAATTTAACATTTCAAAATTTTGAAATGAATCGAGCTGTTAATGGACAAACAGAATAAAATCGGTGATAGGTTAAATAATTTAAAAATTAAACAATGTCGTGTACAGATGAAGTCGGATTGCAACCAGAATAATTTTATTTGGTATAAAACGCGAAGACAAAGAGATGCATATAATTTTTTGTTGCAATTAGGGACTGTGTTTTAGGTATGGGTTCCGAACGTTTAACGATAAATAAACGGTAAAGATTTATATTTAACTGTACCCGAATATTACCTACCTTAGGTATAACCTGCCTCAGTTGAAAATTTTAGCCGACCTACTTCGCTGCCCTAATTACCTATGATTGAACTTCGTTCTTATCTTCGACATTTACTTCTATAAAAATCCCGTATTCCTACCCATTCTCCTCAGCATCATTCTATTTCTCATTTTAATTCAGTATTCCTCAAATCATAATAATGGCCGAAGTCCCCTAATTTACTTCCCTTTCCCAAATCAGTTCTTTCCTAAGTCGCTCTTTCCCCAAATCGTTAATGGCTTCCACTAAATTCGACATCACTCCACCCTACTCAAATCAAACCTACGGCTTGGCCCTCCTTCATCATTGCGTCGATTCCAGACACTGCTGTCAAGACCTGCGAGTCACCAAAAGTTGCTCCCATCACGCCTTTGACGCTGATTGAAATTGGACTACGAGCACTGCAAAAATCAACCTGTGTCGCCACCCTCGAGAACACCCAAAAACTGAACTTCGGCCACCTCTTTGCCTGTTTGCTACCCTCATCCACTGTTTAAGGTAAGCTTCTAGCTTACGATTAACTTGTTTTCAGGCATATTGATATCAATAGGAAATTGAATTAAAATAGTTGGAATTGGGTTTGTTTTGTCTCTTGGATAGGAACTAAATACTGCCTTGAAAAATAGTACATCCTATTTTGTGGAACTAAATTTTCATGCACGTCTTTGCTTATATTAGGACTGTTTGTTTATGAGAAATACTATGCCAGTCTATGTATTTCGAACCCAGATGGCCAAGGCTATATAGTTCCTGAGATAATTTTAAATATAAGGATATTTCTATTGAGACTTCGGCCTTACACATAAAGGGTAGACTAGGTGTTTGCTTCGTACATTACGCAGTATTGTGTATTATATGAGTTTCCATTATTAATTAGCAATAAGAATACATGAATTGAAAGTCCAACTCACTTGAATTAACCGCCAAATGATAAACTCTACACTGCCAATATGAACGTATGTTTAAATAGATGGGCCACAATAATTTTGTTTTAATAGAAGAAAAGCAATTTTACATATATGTTATTTCCGTAATGTTAATCTTCAAAATGTTAAAAGCCTCATATGTTGTGTGGATTTTTGGAATAATATAAATGGAGCTTAACAAATAATGAGTGCTATGTTTTTTGGTTTCTACCGTGGTTTTATTAATGTTGCTAGATGTCATTTATACATCTTGACAATGGTTGCAATAATGAAAATGGTTACACACTTACCCAGTCATCATGTTTGTCATATGCTTGTAACTCATTGATAAATTTGATTTGCCATGGCCATTGTATTATTCTAAGACAGGTGTGTTTAGATTACTATCATCAGCCACTTGTATTATCTTTTGAGTATGCCATTTGTATTTCTTTAGTAATGTCATTTGTCTTAAATTATGTCCCAGTTATTTTTCTACTAATTATGTTAAGTCCAACATAATTGAGTCTATCATTAAGTGATATTAATATATTAATATTCATCATATCTCCTTGTTCAAATTTAGATTTGCTAATAAAAAATTATACTTGTATTAATTTCCCTGGAACTAAAATATATTTGCCAAACTATTGTGGTAAAACTGTTGTGATAAAACCATTGTGATAAAGGTTATACCATTTGTCACACAGTCAAGATTTATATTATTTCCAGTTTGCTATTAGCGGTTACAATAAGGGTATAAACTAGCACCAGTAACTTCATATAAATGGATTATTGTATTAGCCCAAGTTGATTTTTCAATATAGGATACACATTGACAATAGGATTAATTTTAGTTAACTTTCTAAATATGGACTGTAAATAACTTTATTGTATGAACTGCTAGTGTGACAATTTTTGTATATTGAATATAAGGGATACAATGTAACAGAGTTCCCTGTAATGTTTGGCAATGCATATTATCAAGTACAAGCCAAATTTTCAAATTGAATGACCATATTATAAAAAAATAAAATAAAAAGGCATGCTGACCTTATATGTCTTCTTTACATTTGCATTTGTCGTGACTATGCTATCTCCATGTTGTATAAAATGCATGCTAACCATCATTTTTGTTAGCAACATTTAAATTTGGTGGTAACTGGAATGTTAGTTCATATATTATTATTTGGACCAAGAGGCTACACTTGATTTTTCCCTTGTAGCCCATTGAATATTTGTCACTCACCCTTATATCTGATGTATGCATTTGTTGGCAATCAACCTACATGGCAAATTTGCAAGCTTACCATGCATACACTGTTTGGTTACATAAGTTAAGATTTGTTGATTTCATTTATGCTTAACTGTTACTGAGAATTGAACATTTGCATTATCCTGTCGCTGGAATTCTTCACGCCATGTTATCCTTGTTTAGTGCTATCATTAGTATATTCACATAATTTCCAACCTGATGCATACACTTGCATATGTGTTTTTATTTCAGACGTGTATATTTGTAAACATATACTGTACTTATCATGCATATATGTTTGGACCGCTCTTTTTAGGACTGAACTACATATAAGTGAAGTTTGCATAACCTATTAATTTTGTATAATCTATTTCATTTAATTTGTTTAGCCTGTTTGCATTAACCCATCAGACTTTCTTTGGACCTGTTACTATGCACACTCGTCACTAGTGCTCACTTACCACATAGACAGTATTTGTGTGTATATATATATGCTGCTTATACATAATGGATTATGCTGTTATGGAAATTTCTCACCATGTACATATTGATATTATATGTGTTCTACACCCTGCTTTGTTTGTGAACTAGAAACACATATTTATATGTTTTTGTCCATGCTTTTGTCAACCTGGAAGCGAATATACTCTATACCAGGCACTATGTTTTGCGCTGACGCTATAGCGTTGATCTTATAATTGGTCACGTATAACTGGATGAATGAAAATGTGGAAAACAGTAGGGAGAAGCATGGTTTTTTTATACATAGGTGGTGGTCGATGTACCCATACATATATATACACCACTGTATGTGTATAATACGTCATCGGCATACATATAAAGATAAAGCCATACACTGTTCTGACTTTTTTTTTGCCCCAAGTTGCTATGCTATGTTCGGCATGGGAAGCTGAGGTCGTCCACATGTGTATACACATGCGAATAGGCAGGCTCTCACGACCAGTATTCCCTGAAGATATAACTGATATTAATAGATACCACATTTGACCTCATCATGGATATAGCGTAGATACTACACCCCCGATTGTTTTTACATATCATAGAATTTAAGTTAGAATCAATTATTATATTTCAGTTTCTACTGAAATCAATTTACTTGAACTATGATTTAATCCTGACTCGAGTGTTTTTTTTGTTTTTGCATGGAACGCTCGGGTCAGACCCGAGCGTTACAGATTTTAAAGATTAACTTAGGATTTGATGAATGACGAAGCTAGGATTCTGAAGGCACACTCTGAAGTTTTTAAAATAGTAATATTTTCTTGTACTCAAATTTGTTTAGATTCCGCTGTATAAGAAAATCTTGTATCAGAAATTCTGATTATATATAAAAGTTTATTTTACTGTTTAATACTGTGTTATTTATTTTGTATTTTTTGTGTTGATACTATTTAAAACTCTGTAAGCTAAATAACGATCCGTCGATATGAATGTTTTAAGTTGGTTTAATCACCAATTTGGGACGGTCAAAAAGGCGGGACGTTACAGGTGGTATCAGAGCTTTGGTTTATTCAAAGCTTAGTTTATCGGGTTTAAATGAGTAGGATCGACACTAGGAAAGCAAATTTTGAAAATAAAAAGGTTTCGAAATATGAATTTTTAAAATGAAAATAATTTTAAAATAGATTTTGAAGAATAAATATACTTTGGAGAAATTATTTTTGAGACTATTATTTTGAAACTAATATGGCTGAAAAAGTATTCTGAGATTTTAAATTTTGTTCGGAATCCCCAGTCTTTAGAAGTCTTCGAATCCAGGTCTGTGAGAGCTTTTCTTCGATAAGTTCACTTAAATTTAGGTATTGAATCCATCATCGAATAATATAAAAAGAGAATTAGTATAAGAAAATCAATGAATCGATCTCTCTAATCGTGTATTTTAGCAAATTATAGATAACTGAAATTAAATAAGAATTTAAATGGGAATTTGAATGAAAGTGGAAATTTGAATGAAAGTGGAAATTTGAAATCATTTCAAAAACGAAACGATGAATTTTATTTTGATATTCGAAATATAAGTTAATGAAATAAAACTGGAAGGGGTATAATTGGAAATCAGTTGGCTCAAATTGTATTTGAATCATTCAGAACTTGGCCGGATAAATTAAAATTGGCTTCAAACCAATGAGGTATGATTGAATATATGAATTCAATAGAAGCATAAACTTGTTAGTTAATTAACAAGAAGTGAAATGGGAACATGAGCTGTAAATGAAGCAATATATGGACAAAGATTGTGAAGAGATTTGAATCGAGATTTAAAATTAAAATTTAGTTGATTTGACGAGTTCATATTTCGAAAAAGAAGTACTATTTACTTTTGTAAAAAGTAAATAACGTGCGGAAGCAAAAATGTTACAAGTAAATCCGAAGATAAAGGAAATGGAGTGGGCCAGTATGGTGGAAATATTCTAAAGTTTAGAATAGAAATCAAATGAATTTTTTTCGAAGTTCATAATATATTGTTGGAAAAGAGATTATTCGGAAGGAAGTTTTTATTTGAGTCGATTATGCAAATTGCAGGAAAATATTATTTATCTTCCATTTTAATCAAAATTTATTATATCATTAATTAATTGTTTATGTACTCGAATTAAGGAACAAAGTATATTTTTAAAGTTAAAAATCTTGAAGATGTGAATTATTATGATCAGTCGTTTTTGTAAATGAAGTGAATTCTTTATTTGAATTCGGATGTTATATTCGAATTGGTGAATTTTACCTGTTTCGAAGTTAATAATGTTGTTCAGTTAAGGTCTGAGAGATAAATATACCCCAACTTGATTGGCTTCATTGTTGACTAAGAAATGTTTAAGGTTCGATAACCAAAGTGGTTAAATAAAGCAAGAAATGAGTGTTAGCGGTTAAGTGAAAATAGAGAAGTGTATTTAATATCAGTTTTAGTTCAAATAACGAATTTAGAAATGTTTCCCCCTGAGAATAAAGTGATTTTCTAGAATTATAAATATGGTAATTGGAAATGGGTTTATAAAGGATCGTGGAAGACTGACGGGTTTGATAAATCAGAATAGCAAGAGCTAAAGAACAAAAAGCCGCACTTCAAGAACAAAGGATGGCATAACGTAAGAAAAGTAGATTTGTAAACTGAATTTGAGAATTATTGAATAAGAAATTAAGAATGGAGTGGTAACTGACTGAAGATTAGTTAAGTAGAATAATTTCCTAAGTGTTGATCTGATGTTGGTTTCGGCCTTCGGGGTTGATGCTTAGGGAGTTGTTCACTTGCTAATTTACGGTTAAATGATGTGAATGTAAAGGAGTGATAATGCGTGAAGAAGAAATTTGTGGTAAGAAGAATTTTTTTGGAATTTTGAGAGAATAAAGATTTGAATCAAGTAAGGAACTTGATAATTGGAAATCTGAAAGAAAACTTGGTTTATAACCAATGGATTTAGAAAGTTGAGTTTGAAGAGATATTAAATATCTGAGTTGTATAAGAAAACAGAACTGAAAATTTGGAATTTGAATGGAAACTTGAGGATATTCGATTTGAAATATTGGATATAGAAGTTTTGAAAGAGATAAATATGAATATAGCGAATCCGGAAACCATTGATTTGGAAGGTAATGAATTGAGATAAATTTTATACAACAGGACTTATGTAAGAAAGAGATGTTTGAAAATGTGATTTGGAAAGAAAATCTTATGTAAACTGATGCTAGTATAATTTATAAGGAGTATAAAATACTTCATGTATATTGTATTATATGCTTTCAAAGTAAAAATAAGGAAAGTACCTTCCTTATCTTTGACTTCGAGCTTAGTTGAGATATGCTGCTGGTGGCAATAGGTTGTCCGGACATAAAACTCATGAGTTGCCATTATGCACGACTGCTAGCGAAATTCGCGAGACTGTAGATAGCCTACGGCGGACGGATGTTTCCTGAGGGAATCAGGCAAAACCATTGTGACCGCTGCGATCTAGAGTCGTTGGAATTCGACCGTGTAGCGGAATTTGCAAGGTTGTAGATAGCCTATGGCAGACGGATGTTTCTTGGGGGAACCAAGCGTAACCATTGTGAATGCTGCGATCTACAGTCGAATTATAAGGGCGTAATCCGCAGAGCTGTGAAAGCTTACGGGTATAGATGTTTCCTGGGGGACCCAGGCGTAACCATTGTGCATTTGCGGTCCATTAAGATATCTTACTATTTGAGCCAACTGTTTAACGCAGCAGTTTGCCCTTGTGACTTGATTTATCTTCATAAGTTAATAATTTGTTTCATGATTTTGAGATAGAGCTGCCAACGCTCAGTGACCTCAGATTTTCTTTTGATTCTGAAAAATCTCTCGTTGATCTGTCCATGACGAAATTCGCAGGGAAGCGATTTCCTACGGATACAGATGTTTTCTGGGGGAATCCAGATGAAACCAATGTGTATCTGCAATTCATGAACAATCAACATATCAATATCATATTGGTACTTTCCGTATTTATTTTTAAAAGGGAATTTTTAAATATTTTCACTGGAGGATGAAGCAAGATATTTAGTACTTGTAGATTTTAGTCGTACGCCTGGCTAGTGTATGCCTATGAAACACCCCACCTCCGTTAGGGTCACTCTCAAAGGGAAATGCCCTAATTTCAGTGGAGGTTTATAAGTATAAGTCACAGATATACAAGACAGATATAAGAACACATATTTGTAAACAGCGGAAAATCAACAAACTTTTATTTCATAAAAGCAAATACGTGCTACAACAACATCACCATAATTGTCTTACATCTTTTCCAAAACATAACATAACACTTTCATAATCTGTCTTGATTACATTATTTAAAGAAGCATAAATAAAACATAGATAAACTGCAAAAGCCCCATAGTGGATTGTCCAAAGCCATAGTTCAAACGAAAAGGTCCAAGCAATACATTTCTCTTCTTCAAGCTGGATGCTAAGGCTGGTCAAGCTGCTGTGTTCCCTCCCTGTGGACCTGGGGGGGAGGGAAACGGAAGAACAGAAGACGAAAGAAAAGTAGAGTCAGACATAAAGCCTGAGTAAGTCTAGTACTATTCTGTCTATGAATAAAGAACTGGGTATGATAAGTATAAACAAGAAGTGGGAAAGTGCTATAAACTTGGTTAAGTTGTCTAGGGTCGAATATACTATCGTACCCCATGTTAATCTCTGAACCCATATAAACTAGTTTCCAATTGGCACCCCATAATCAGGGTGATGTGATCCATTCTATGATGATCGGCTCCTACTCGCATAGTTACATGTGTCTTACGACCCCCGATGTTGTAGTTACCTATGCTGGTCCCACCATGGGGTGTATCAAGTCCCGTGGTGGCGGCCCGACACAATCCTAGAATGCACAGGTATGCTACTGGTGTCCAGTGCCTTATTTTTCTGCGCCGGAGTGTGTGCACGCCCGCACCCCGTTAGAACCTACACTGCTACACCACCGCCGTCGATTTGACCTCTTACAATCAGCCCAGTAATCGTGCCCCACCCTGCCTAGTTTCAGGGTATCCTGATACACCTTCTAGGGTTACTGCTGAAAAGGGTCCCCCCGTTACTAGGTTTTCTATCTCTAGCCAACATGCTAAGTTGGTTAAGTGTTTTCTAACCTAACCCCCACCAGTCCGTTTAGTTTAGCATGTTCCATTTTGATTAAGTCTTTAGTTCACTTAATCCTAACAATCCTGACTCAGCCTTAATTGTCTTATTAAAGCCTTGACCTCTCACATTAGACAGGTATTGTTGTGGCTGCCTGTTGCCGGTTGGTTCCGGGCAGTCTTACGCCACAACTCAGTCTAACCTCGGGTCCTTATTGGGCTCCATGTTTAACCTCCCACATTGGATAGGTATTGTTGTGACTACTGGACAGCCGGGCGGTTCCGGGCAGGTTTACATCACAACTCAATCCAACCTCGGGTTAAACACATCGTATGTTCTACATTTACATATTTTGTCTTTCTTCTTTATTTTCTTATATGTAAATATTTGCGGCCAATTATTAAGTTAATGGTGTAAAGGTTACACCAATCATGGGCCCAACCCATACTTGAATTTGGGCCCTTCTACTTTATATTTTCATTTATTAATTAATTTAACCCAACGTTATTTTCCCCCGTTTAACGCGTCCGATTATTATATGTATGTTGGGCTTAGCCTTTTTAAGCCCAACTTAGCCATGAGGAAAAGGGGAGGCTTAAAGCGTGATTACATACACAAAAAGGGGAAGGTGAGCGCATGAACTTGCAACATAACGTTGGAACTACAAAATAGAAACTGGTGTACTTGCATAGTGGTAACATATACTTTGGTTATAAAGCATAGGTGACATGAATCAAAGCATGTAAACTTGTAGTTGAGATAAGAATCTAAATTGGGTATCATTATTGACACATAGTCATAACTACAACATGAACCTATATTTTTATTTAGGCATAATGTCAAACATAAGCAAATCATGTCCATAAGACTACTACATGTTTACTAAGGTACTTACTTTTGTTATTAACACAAAAGTATAGTTCAACTTAATTTATTCTCATAACTATGGCATAAATATTTCTAACATGAAATCATGATTTTTACTTTAATCATGCAAACTTACAAAAGGGATTTTTGAATCTAACCTAGCTATGTACCACATATGTCATCATAAAATTCTTGTTAACAATATGGATTTCAATTATGCAAAATATCAATCATAGCCGAGTCATATTCATAAGTTTGCAAATAGGTTTTCTAATACAAAAGCATGGCTTAATACATGATGCCAAATTTTCAACATAATTTCATATGGATTATGATAACCCAAACTTATTCCAATTACTTCACAAAAATGATGTTTGTATAAAAATACACATTATGGTGGCATAATAGCAAAGCCCCAAACTTGCATGAATTTCAATCAACTACATACATGTAGCTTCAACATGGATTACATAATTTGCGAATATTCCAAACGTAAACTTGCATAAAACTACCGCATGTAGTTTTTCATAATTGAATAACACAATTCAAGAATATCCAAACGTATACAATATTCCAAATCGATAAGAATCATAGTAACGCACAAATATGAATTACTTTATCGCCACAAATCAAGTATACAAACCAACACAATTATTTGTTCATACCAAAATAATACTCTACTTACAATGGTATGGCGAATTCTCCAATTTAGGGATTTGGAGATGCGATTCCTTGTTGATTTGATTTGATTAGGTCGCTTTATGCCTTAGAATTTGCCTCCTAATCCTCTCTCCAATTGGCGGCTACTCTTAGTCGTTCCTCAGCAACATGGCGGCTTTGTTCTTATTTTTGAATGAATAGATTAGGGTTAGTCTAGGGCCATTTTTATAGGGTTTATGAACTGATTAGGACCATTGATGTTGCTTAGATTGATCGTAACCATTCATTCGGAAGAGAGACCAATTAGAGCCTGCCACATAGCCCTAATGACAAAGCAGACCACAGAAAATCGACTAACAGAGAATAGGCCAGCCAGGGTGGACTGGGTTCGACCTGGGTCTGGACCAGGTCGACATGCCTGTCGACAGCCCTGTCGACAGCCCTGTCGACCTGGTTAGACCAGGTCGACAGCCCAGTCGACCTGGGTGCGTTAGGCGGGTGTTCTTCCGCCCTGGCCCATTGGGCCCCATTTTAGAATTTAAACTTGATTTTCTGAGCTATTTTATTCTGTTTGAATTTTAAACTTAATTCAGAAACTTCCGAAGGCCATATCTTCTTCATACGGACTCCGTTTTTTGAAAACTCGGACTCTATTTCGCGTATTTTTCCGAGACGAACGCAATGGCGTATCCCGTTTCCCTTAGTTCTTTGATTTGAAATTAATGAATTTCACAGTTATAGAATTTTCGGGGTGTTACATTCTCCCCCACTTAAAAGGATTTCGTCCCCGAAATCTTCAAGTTAGGAGGAATGTATATCCTAACATCCAATCATCCATCTACTCATCCATCAAACACGAGCATCCATTGTCCTTAAAAGACTTCTAATGCTTCATGATCATATGCGAAGTGTGTGTGTACATGAACTTATCTAATGCAAAATCAGGCGGTCTACTGATTCAGTTGACCTCCTTAATGCGAACTATGTAAGTGCCATGAATCCATTATGTATGCAAATTTTCCTATTCTTGATTCTACATGAGTGCACAATCATTCATATAAATGCAACATCCATATGACAACACATTAAAGTTCAACCATATACGAATGCAAACATATATGCATATGCAATATGAAGTGACTGAGCCGATCTAAAACCTAGATTGTGTGTGTATATGCATCCACGAGCAACCACTAGCAATCACTTGCAACCACTTGCAACCATCATACATAACATGTTTCAATTACATGTTTCCATCCAAAAAGATTCTACCTAAAAGATAAGGTCGAGGAAATATACCTAAAAAGATAGATAAAAGCGCAACTTAAGGAAAAAGAAAGATCAAGGATGTACCCTCGAAAAGAAAAGGGTAGGCAGTGCGTATTCTAGCTTCAGTTTCCCAAGTCGCGTCTCCCTCGGCGTCGCTCCACTGAACTTTGACGAGTTTGACTTCGCGGTTGCGTAGCTTCTTCACTTCCGTTCCTAAGATGCAGGTTGGAACTTTTCTTATGGTTGCTTCGTGCTCCACTTCGGCCTCTTCGAGGATATTTGGCTCTACCACTTCAGCAGACTCATGTAGACATTTTCGGAGATGTGAAACGTGAAAAACGTTGTGGACTCCAGCCAACTTCTCAGGTAGCTCTAATCTATAGGCCATTTTCCCAATTTTCTCGATGATAGGGAATGGCCCTACGAACCTTGGTGCCAGTTTTCCTGTGGTTCCAAAACGAACAACGTTTCTTAGCGGTGATACCTTGAGAAAAACTCTGTCTCCAACCTCAAATTCAAGGTCGGTCCTTCTCTTGTTGGCATAGAACTTTTGTCTGTCTTGGGCCGTCTTCATCCTTCTTCGTATTAAGTCTACTTTCTCTGAAGTCTCTCGGATCATATCTGGTCCAAGTATGAGTTTATCAGTAGACTCCCACCAACAAGTGGGCGATCGGCACGGTCTTCCATATAAAGCTTCGAAGGGCGCCATTCCGATGGTTGCTTGATAGCTGTTGTTGTAGGCAAATTCCACCAAAGGAAGGTGGTCTTCCCATGTCCCTCCGAAGTCAATGACGCATAGTCTTAAAAGGTCTTCCAAAACTCTATTCACTCTCTCTGTTTGGCCGTCGGTTTGGGGATGATAGGCTGTGCTCAAGCATAACTGCGTTCCTACTGCTTCTTGCAGACTCCGCCAAAACTCACTGGTGAAGATGGGGTCTCGGTCACTAACAATGCTAGATGGTATTCCATGGAGTCGAACGATTTCTTTGAGGTAAAGTGATGCTAGGGATGAGGCAGTTCTTTTACTTTTGACAGGTAAAAAGTGGGCGCTTTTAGTAAGCCTATCCACTATTACCCAAATGCTAGTGTTGCCTCTCCTAGACCTAGGCAGCCCATCGATGAAGTCCATTGATATGCTATCCCACTTCCACTGCGGGACCTCTAGAGGATGTAGCAGTCCGCCAGGCTTTTTCTGTTCCGCCTTAACCTGTTGGCACACCATACACTTAGAAAAGAACTCTGCCACGTCCTTTTTCATGCCGTTCCAGAAGAAAGTCCTTTTTATGTCTTTGCACATTTTATCTCCGCCTGGGTGTATCGTCATCTTGGAGTGATGTGCTTCCTCGAGAACCTTCTTTATTAAATCTTTTGTCTGTGGGACGCATAGTCTTCCGTCTCGCCTTAGCAAACCCCTATCGTCGATGGAGTATCTGTTGAGGTGACTTGAAGTCTCACCCCTAATTAGCCTATCAATTGTTTCCACAAGCTGAGGGTCCTCGCGTTGTGCTGTCCCTACTGAATCCACTAAAGTTGGGCGCACTTCGAGAGATGCTAACAAGCCTGGTACGAAATCGGAGGAGGGCCTAAAGTCGAAGCTGGCTATAAACTCTAGGCTTTGTCTTTCAACAAACAACGGGCTTAGGGTCAATTTCTTTCGGCTCAACGCGTCTGCTACTACGTTGCCTTTGCCCGGAGTGTAGGAGATTTCGAAATCGTATGAGGCAAGAAACTCCATCCATCTTTGTTGCCTCAAGTTAAGATCCTTCTGCGAGAAAAGATATTTCAACGATTTATGGTCAGTGTAAAGTTCGAACTTCTCACCAAGGAGATAGTGTCGCCAAGACTTGAGTGCAAAGACGATGGCGGCTAACTCAAGATCGTGGGTTAGGTAGTTCTTTTCGTGCACTTTCAACTGCCTCCCGCCATAAGCTACTACCCTTCCTTCTTGTATTAAGACGGCGCCTAGCCCTGTCCCATATGCATCCGTATAAACAGTGAACATCTTGCTCCCATCTAGCAGCGTCAAAACTAGGGCTGTTGTGAGAGCCCTTTTCAGTCGTTGGAAAGCAAACTCGCAATCCAAATCCCAATTGAACACTAGATTCTTCTTAGTTAATTTCGTGAGCGGAGCTAAGATTTTCGCAAAATCCCTTATGAATTTTCGATAGAAACCTGCTAGTCCTAGAAAGCTTCGGACCTCAGTTGCATTCCTTGGTGTCTTCCAATCCTGTACCGCCACTACCTTAGCAGGGTCCACTGCTAACCCTTGTTTGGATACTATGTGCCCAAGGAACCTCACCTCTTCTCTCCAAAAGTGGCATTTGGAGAATTTGGCTTTTAGTTGATGGACTCGCAAAGTTTCCATGATTGCCCTTAAGTGCTGAGCATGTTCCTCTTCACTCTTTGAGAAGATAAGGATATCATCTACGAAGACCACTACAAATTTGTTGAGGAAATCTCTAAATACCCTACTCATCAGGTCCACGAAGTAAGCAGGTGCATTTGTCAAACCGAAAGGCATGACAAGCCATTCAAAGAAGCCGTCTGGGGTTCTGAATGCCGTTTTATCGATGCTATCTTCAGCCACCCTTAGCTGATGAAAACCGGTCGCTAAATCGAGTTGGGAGAAAACAGACGCTCCTACAAGCTGGTCAAATAAATCGTCAATTCTAGGGAGAGGGTGCCTATTCTTTTTCGTTAGCTTGTTGAGCTCCCTATAGTCAACACATAGACGGAGTGAACCATCCGCCTTTGTAGCGAACACCACTGGAGCGCCCCATTCTGAAATGCTCCTCCTAATGAACCCCTTTTCTAGAAGCTCTTTAATCTGTTTACTGAGCTCTTTCCTTTCCCGTGGAGCCATGTGTCTAACGGGCAACGCAACGGGCTTTTCATTATCTACAAGATATATGCGGAAGTCTATTTCCCGCTTCGGAGGCAAGCCCTTCACCTCTTCAAAGACATCCGGATATTCCCGGACCACTCCAACTGATTGCAAATTTTCAACATAGGCATCTAGCGATTCAAGATAACTAAGCATAACCGCATACGAGGGATTACAAGAAATTTCCAAAGTATTACCGAGCTGGGTTAGGAGCCTAACAACCCTTTTCTCACAATCAAGGATGGCCCCATTACTGGATAGCCAATCCATACCCAAAATCAAACCATACCCCGAAAAGCCCAAAACAAAGGCACTACACTGAAATTCTACACTTAGAATAGAAATTTTCAATTCCAAACAGATCATAGACAAATGAGCTGGGCCCCCAATTGGGTTTGAAACAATTAAGGGGTCCTCTACCATACTAGTTTTTAGGTGCAGAGATTCTACTAAAGCAGACGAGATAAAAGAGTGTGATGCGCCAGAATCAAATAAAGTGCGAACGGGGTGATCATAAAGATAAACTACACTTTCTACAGAAGTATTTATACCTCGCTGTTGCAGAGGTGGCGCTTCCAGCACATGAACCTGTGCCCCTGGAGTGGATCCAGCCCTCTGCCCTTGTCCTCGTTTCTTTGGGCAGTCCTTAGCCCTGTGGCCTGTCTCACCGCAAGAAAAGCACCCACCATTCTCCTTGGCCTTCTTTTTCCGGCAGTCCTTTACTAAGTGCCCCACTTTGCCACAGAAATTACACTTCCTCTTCTCTTTTTTGCCTTTCCCTCCTTTCTTAAAGTCCGTCTTCTTAGGCTGCAAACCCTCTTTCTTCCCTTGAGAGCTTTCTGCCTTTTCTCCTTCTTGCCCTTATCCTCTTCATTCAGCAATGCCATTTGCACCAATCTTTCATACGTGGCTCCCATGGGTATATGGGTCATGGCCAAACTGTGTAATGACTCATTCAACCCCTTGACGAAACGGAGAGCCTTCTTGTGCGGGGTGTTGACTAGGTCAAGCCCAAACCTAGCCAGCTCATCGAACTGATTCACATACTCTCTGACTGTCTTGTCCCCTTGCTTAAGGAATAAGAATTTTTCCAACTGCAAACTTCTTTCCGCATCTGAGAGAAATTTAGTCTCAAACCTTGCCCTAAAGTCCTCCCATGTCTCCACTGGTCTTTCAGCATTAGTGACTTCCCACCAGTAGGAAGCCTCGCCCTTCAATAGCCATACCAACAATTGTACTTTTTGTCTATCTTCTACCTCAAAGATGATGAATAGGTCCTCAGTTTCCTTCAGCCAATTTCTAGCTGCCACGAAGGACTCAGTTCCATGGAAATCCTTTCCTCCCATAGCTTTAAAATCTTTACATATCTTAGCAAAAGTGTTTCCCCGAGAAGGAGGTGGAGGAAAAGGTGCCGCTGCAGCTGGATGATTTCCTGCAGCTGGGGGAGGAGGAATGGTAGGACCTGGCTGAGTGGTCCTTGCTTCTAAGAACCGTCTAAACCAACCAGGTATTGGCACCCCTTCTGGCAAGTTAAGATCTTCGGACATGCTGAAACAAAAAGGATAGATTCAAAACGAAGGATAAGAGATAGTACCTATGGCTTTGGGGAGTGGACTAAGCCTTTTTAAAATAAAATAATATTTTTCTTTTAAAAATGCTTCTTTAAATTTCCTTTTTGAAAATAAATTTTTCAAAACTTTTTATCTTATCTGGTAAACCTATGCTCTGATACCAAGTGAAACACCCCACCTCCGTTAGGGTCACTCTCAAAGGGAAATGCCCTAATTTCAGTGGAGGTTTATAAGTATAAGTCACAGATATACAAGACAGATATAAGAACACATATTTGTAAACAGCGGAAAATCAACAAACTTTTATTTCATAAAAGCAAATACGTGCTACAACAACATCACCATAATTGTCTTACATCTTTTCCAAAACATAACATAACACTTTCATAATCTGTCTTGATTACATTATTTAAAGAAGCATAAATAAAACATAGATAAACTGCAAAAGCCCCATAGTGGATTGTCCAAAGCCATAGTTCAAACGAAAAGGTCCAAGCAATACATTTCTCTTCTTCAAGCTGGATGCTAAGGCTGGTCAAGCTGCTGTGTTCCCTCCCTGTGGACCTGGGGGGGGGGGGGGGGGGGACGGAAGAACAGAAGACGAAAGAAAAGTAGAGTCAGACATAAAGCCTGAGTAAGTCTAGTACTATTCTGTCTATGAATAAAGAACTGGGTATGATAAGTATAAAAAAGAAGTGGGAAAGTGCTATAAACTTGGTTAAGTTGTCTAGGGTCGAATATACTATCGTACCCCATGTTAATCTCTGAACCCATATAAACTAGTTTCCAATTGGCACCCCATAATCAGGGTGATGTGATCCATTCTATGATGATCGGCTCCTACTCGCATAGTTACATGTGTCTTACGGCCCCCGATGTTGTAGTTACCTATGCTGGTCCCACCATGGGGTGTATCAAGTCCCGTGGTGGCGGCCCGACACAATCCTAGAATGCACAGGTATGCTACTGGTGTCCAGTGCCTTATTTTTCTGCGCCGGAGTGTGTGCACGCCCGCACCCCGTTAGAACCTACACTGCTACACCACCGCCGTCGATTTGACCTCTTACAATCAGCCCAGTAATCGTGCCCCACCCTGTCTAGTTTCAGGGTATCCTGATACACCTTCTAGGGTTACTGCTGAAAAGGGTCCCCCCGTTACTAGGTTTTCTATCTCTAGCCAACATGCTAAGTTGGTTAAGTGTTTTCTAACCTAACCCCCACCAGTCCGTTTAGTTTAGCATGTTCCATTTTGATTAAGTCTTTAGTTCACTTAATCCTAACAATCCTGATTCAGCCTTAATTGTCTTATTAAAGCCTTGACCTCTCACATTAGACAGGTATTGTTGTGGCTGCCTGTTGCCGGTTGGTTCCGGGCAGTCTTACGCCACAACTCAGTCTAACCTCGGGTCCTTATTGGGCTCCATGTTTAACCTCCCACATTGGATAGGTATTGTTGTGACTACTGGACAGCCGGGCGGTTCCGGGCAGGTTTACATCACAACTCAATCCAACCTCGGGTTAAACACATCGTATGTTCTACATTTACATATTTTGTCTTTCTTCTTTATTTTCTTATATGTAAATATTTGCGGCCAATTATTAAGTTAATGGTGTAAAGGTTACACCAATCATGGGCCCAACCCATACTTGAATTTGGGCCCTTCTACTTTATATTTTCATTTATTAATTAATTTAACCCAACGTTATTTTCCCCCGTTTAACGCGTCCGATTATTATATGTATGTTGGGCTTAGCCTTTTTAAGCCCAACTTAGCCATGAGGAAAAGGGGAGGCTTAAAGCGTGATTACATACACAAAAAGGGGAAGGTGAGCGCATGAACTTGCAACATAACGTTGGAACTACAAAATAGAAACTGGTGTACTTGCATAGTGGTAACATATACTTTGGTTATAAAGCATAGGTGACATGAATCAAAGCATGTAAACTTGTAGTTGAGATAAGAATCTAAATTGGGTATCATTATTGACACATAGTCATAACTACAACATGAACCTATATTTTTATTTAGGCATAATGTCAAACATAAGCAAATCATGTCCATAAGACTACTACATGTTTACTAAGGTACTTACTTTTGTTATTAACACAAAAGTATAGTTCAACTTAATTTATTCTCATAACTATGGCATAAATATTTCTAACATGAAATCATGATTTTTTACTTTAGTCATGCAAACTTACAAAAGGGATTTTTGAATCTAACCTAGCTATGTACCACATATGTCATCATAAAATTCTTGTTAACAATATGGATTTCAATTATGCAAAATATCAATCATAGCCTAGTCATATTCATAAGTTTGCAAATAGGTTTTCTAATACAAAAGCATGGCTTAATACATGATGCCAAATTTTCAACATAATTTCATATGGATTATGATAACCCAAACTTATTCCAATTACTTCACAAAAATGATGTTTGTATAAAAATACACATTATGGTGGCATAATAGAAAAGCCCCAAACTTGCATGAATTTCAATCAACTACATACATGTAGCTTCAACATGGATTACATAATTTGCGAATATTCCAAACGTAAACTTGCATAAAACTACCGCATGTAGTTTTTCATAATTGAATAACACAATTCGAGAATATCCAAACGTATACAATATTCCAAATCGATAAGAATCATAGTAACGCACAAATATGAAATACTTTATCGCCACAAATCAAGTATACAAACCAACACAATTATTTGTTCATACCAAAATAATACTCTACTTACAATGGTATGGCGAATTCTCCAATTTAGGGATTTGGAGATGCGATTCCTTGTTGATTTGATTTGATTAGGTCGCTTTATGCCTTAGAATTTGCCTCCTAATCCTCTCTCCAATTGGCGGCTACTCTTAGTCGTTCCTCAGCAACATGGCGGCTTTGTTCTTATTTTTGAATGAATAGATTAGGGTTAGTCTAGGGCCATTTTTATAGGGTTTATGAACTGATTAGGACCATTGATGTTGCTTGGATTGATCGTAGCCATTCATTCGGAAGAGAGACCAATTAGAGCCTGCCACCTAGCCCTAATGACAAAGCAGACCACAGAAAATCGACTAACAGAGAATAGGCCAGCCAGGGTGGACTGGGTTCGACCTGGGTCTGGACCAGGTCGACATGCCTGTCGACAGCCCTGTCGACAGCCCTGTCGACCTGGTTAGACCAGGTCGACAGCCCAGTCGACCTGGGTGCGTTAGGCGGGTGTTCTTCCGCCCTGGCCCATTGGGCCCCATTTTAGAATTTAAACTTGATTTTCTGAGCTATTTTATTCTGTTTGAATTTTAAACTTAATTCAGAAACTTCCGAAGGCCATATCTTCTTCATACGGACTCCGTTTTTCGAAAACTCGGACTCTATTTCGCGTATTTTTCCGAGACGAACGCAATGGCGTATCCCATTTCCCTTAGTTCTTTGATTTGAAATTAATGAATTTCACAGTTATAGAATTTTCGGGGTGTTACAGCCTAACATATGTGAGAACGACAATAGACTTGTCGAGCTTCGAGTTATCAAGTATTTTCAAATAAATAATTTGAGATTAAATTATATCTAATTCAATAGGCTAAGAAAGAGGATTTTGGGTTTGGAAATTTTCATGACGACAATTTGCAACTTGAAGAGAAAAGGATATTTGCATTTTTCAATACGTGCTTGGAAAAAATTTGATGAATTAAATTGGTTGAATTGAGACTGTAAGGAAAAATTGGAACGAGGGATAAGTGAACACTGACAAAAGAGGTACATAAAGAGATTGGGAATAGTTTGAGATGTATAAATCTAAGATATGCAGAAATTGGAATTTAAAAAGAGGTTGGTTTTGAAAGAAATCAAATGATTAAATAGAATGAGAAATATCTCAAAATAACTTGGGATAGAAAAAGGGTCCAAGGAAATTGATTGGAATTTAAAGAGCATGGAAACAAATAAAATCGTTTTGATCAAAATTGGTCCCGACCATAAGAAAGGAAATTGATTTTCCGATTTAATTAAATATGATAAACGAAAGGGATCGATGACTTAAATATCGATATTTGAATTAGTTGTGGGAGAATTTCACACGGATATGAAAAATTTAGAAGTATATGTTGATATAACTATAACGATCTCTCCTTTTCGAGGACGAAAAGTTTCAAAGGGGGGAAGAATATAACGTTCCAGAAAATTCGACAACTGAAATGAGAAATTAATTAAAGGTTGATTTCAGTCAATCAATTTTTATATTGATACAGGAGTTAGAAATTTAAAATGAAATGTATTATTTGTGTATGAATTGAATTTAATATTTAATTCAGAATGGTTGGTGAAAATTAAATATTTATTTGAATCGAATTTGGTCGGATATTTGATTTGAATTTGAAATTGAATTGAAAAAAAATACAAACGGTTGAATTCAAAAATAAACGTTATTAGCATTAAATAAATTGGAAATTTTATTCGTTGAAATATATGAAGTTTGGCAGTTGTATATGTGTATAAAGGAGTTTAATTTAACGTTTCAAAATTTTGAAATGAATGGAGTTGTTAATGGACAAACAAAATAAAATCGGTGATAGGTTAAATAATTTAAAAATAAAACAGTGTCATGTATAGATGAAGTCGGATTGCAACCAGAATAATTTTATTTGGTATAAAACGCGAAGACGAAGAGGTGCATATAATTTTTTGTCGCAATTAAGGACTGTATTTTAGGTATGGGTTCTGAACGTTAAACGATAAATAAACGGTAAAGATTTATATTTAACTGTACCCGAATATTACCTACCTTAGGTATAACCTGCCTCAGTTGAAAATTTTAGCCGACCTACTTCGCTGCCCTAATTACCTATTATTGAACTTCATTCTTATCTTCGACATTTACTTCTATAAAAATCCTGTATTCCTACCCATTCTCCTCAGAAATATCATTTTATTTCTCGTTTTAATTCAGTCTTCCTCAAATCATAATAATGGCCGAAGTCCCCTAATTTACTTCCCTTTCCCAAATCAGTTCTTTCCCAAGTCGTTCTTTCCCCAAATCGTAAATAGCTTCCAATAAATTGGACGTCACTCCACCCTACTCAAATAAAACCTACGGCTTGGCTCTCCTTCATCATCGCGTCGAGTCCAGACACTGCTCTCAACACTTGCGAGTCACCACAAGTTGCTCCCATCACACCTTCGACGCTGATTGAAAGTGGACTATGAGCACTGCAAAAATCAACCCGTGCCGCCACCCTCGAGAAAACCCAAAAACTGAACTTTGGCCACCTCTTCGCCTATTTGCTACCCTCATCCACTGTTTAAGGTAAGCTTCTAGCTTACGATTAACTTGTTTTCAGGCATATTGATTTCAATAGGAAACTAAATTAAAATATTAGGAATTGGGTTTGTTTTGTCTCTTGGATAGGAACTAAAAACTGCCTTGAAAAATAGTACATCGTATTTTGTGGAACTAAATTTTCATGCACGTCTTTGCTTATATTGGGACAGTTTGTTTATGAGAAATACTATGCCAGTCTATGTATTTCGAACCCAGATGGCCAAGGCTATATAGTTCCTGAGATAATTTTAGATATAAGGATATTTGTATTGAGTCTTCGGCCTTACACATAACGGGTAGACTAGGTGTTTGCTTCGTACATTACACAGTATTGTATATTATATGAGTTTCCATTATTAATTAGCTATAAGAATATATGAATTGAAAGTCCAACTCACTTGAATTAACTGTCAAATGATAAACTCTACACTGGCAATATGAACGTATGTTTAAATAGATGGGCCACAATAATTTTGTTTTAATAGAAGAAAAGGAAATTTACATATATGTTATTTCCGGAATGTTAATCTTCAACATGTTAAAAGCCTCATATGTTGTGTGGATTTTCGGAATAATATAAATGGATCTTAACAAATAATGAGTGCTATGTTTTTGGTTTCTACCATGGTTTTATTAATGTTGCTAGATGTCATTTATACATCTTGACAATGGTTGCAATAGTGAAAATGGTTACACACTTACCCAGTCATCATGTTTGTCATATGCCTGTAACTCATTGATAAATTTGATTTGCCATGGCCAATGTATTATTCTAAGACAGGTGTGTTTAGATTACTATCATCAGCCACTTGTATTATCTTTTGAGTATGCCATTTGTATTTCTTTAGTAATGTCATTTGTCTTAAATTATGTCCCAGTTATTTTTCTACTAATTATGTTAAGTCCAACATAATCGAGTCTATCATTAAGTGATATTAATATATTAATATTCACCATATCTCCTTATTCAAATTTAGATTTGCTAATAAAAAATTATACTTGTATTAATTTCCTTGGAACTAAAATATATTTGCCAAACTATTGTGGTAAAACTGTTGTGATAAAACCATTGTGATAAAGGTTATACCATTTGTCACACAGTCAAGATTTATATTATTTCTAGTTTGCTATTAGCGGTTACAATAAGGGTATAAACTAGCACTAGTAACTTCATATAAATGGATTGTTGTATTAGCCCAAGTTGATTTTAAAATACAGGATACACATTGACAATAGGATTAGTTTTAGTTAACTTTATAAATATGGACTGTAAATAACTTTATTATATGAACTGCTAGTGTGACAATTTTGTATATTGAATATAAGGGATACAATGTAACAGAGTTCCCAGTAATTTTTGGCAATGCATATTATCAAGTAAAAGCCAAATTTTCAAATTGAATGACCATGTTATAAAAAAATAAAATAAAAAGGCATGCTGACCTTATATGTCTTCTTTACATTTGCATTTGTCTTACTATGCTGTCTCCATGTTGTATAAAATGCATGCTAACCATCATTTTTGTTAGCAACATTTAAATTCAGTGGTAACTGGAATGTTAGTTCATATATTATTATTTGGACCAAGAGGCTACACTTGATTTTTCTCTTGTAGCCCATTGAATATTTGTCACTCACCGTTGTATCTGATGTATGCATTTGTTGGCAATCAACCTACATGGCAAATTTGCAAGATTACCATGCATACACTGTTTGGTTACATAAATTAAGATTTGTTGATTTCATTTATGCTTAATTGTTACTAAGAATTGAACATTTGCATCATCCTGTCGCTGGAATTCTTCATGCCATGTTATCCTTGTTTAGTGCTATCATTAGTATATTCACATAATTTCCAACCTGATGCATACGCTTGCATATGTGTTTTTATTTCAGATGTGTATATTTGTAAACATATATTATACTTATCATGCATATATGTTTGGACCGCTCTTTTTAGGATTGAACTACATATAAGTGAAGCTTGCATAACCTATTAAATTTGTATAATCTATTTCATTTAATTTGTTTAGCCTGTTTGCATTAACCCATCAGACTTTCTTTGGACCTGTTACTATGCACAATCGTCACCTATGCTCACTTACCACATAGACAGTATTTGTGTGTGTGTGTGTATATATATATATATGCTGCTTAGACATAATGGATTATGCTGTTATGGAAATTTCTCACCATGCACATATTGATATTATATGTGTTATACACCCTGCTTTGTTTGTGAACTAGAAACACATATTTATATGTTTTTGTCCATGCTTTTGTCAACCTGGAAGCGAATATACTCTATACCGGGCACTATGTTTTGCGCTGACGCTATAGCGTTGATCTTATAATTGGTCACGTATAACTGGATGAATGAAAATGTGGAAAACGGTAGGGAGAAGCATGGTTTATTTTATACATATGTGGTGGTCGATGTACCCATACGTATATATACACCATTGTATGTGTATATATACGTCATTGGCATACATATAAAGATAAAGCCATACATTGTTCTGACTTTTTCCCCCAAGTTGCTATGCTATGTTCGGCATGGGAAGCTGAGGCCGTCCACATGTGTATACACATGCGAATAGGCAGGCTCTCACGACCAGTAGTCCCTGAAGATATAGCTGATATTAATAGATACCACATTTGACCTCATCATGGATATAGCATAGATACTACACCCCCAAATGTTTTTGCATATCATAGAATTGAAGTTAGAATCAACTATTATATTTCAGTTTCTACTGAAATCAATTTACTTGAACTATGATTTAATCTTGACTCGAGTGTTTTTTTTTTGTTTTTGCATGGAACGCTCGGGTCAGACCCGAGCGTTACAGATTTTAAAGATCAGCTTAGGATTTGAAGAATGACGAAGCTAGGATTCCGAAGGCGCACTCTAAAGTTTTTAAAACAGTAATATTTTCTTGTACTCAAATTTGTTTAGATTCCGCTGTATAAGGAAATCTTGTATCAGAAATTCTGATTATATATAAAAGTTTATTTTGCTGTTTAATACTGTGTTATTTATTTTGTTTTTCTGTATTGTTACTATTTAAAACTCTATAAGCTAAATAACGATCCGTTGATTTGAACGTTTTAAGTTGGTTTAATCACCAATTTGAGACGGTCAAAAAGGCGGGACGTTACAAGCTAATTGGAAATATGATGTCTTTTGAAGTCCAATTACAGAAAAGAAAGGATAATAAGCCAACTGAAAATAAATCTATAGCATTTAAAGCAACAACAAATGATTCTGACTCGAGTAGTGAAGACGATGAAGAAACAACCCTAATGGCAAGATATTTTAGAAAATTTCTAAGATATAGAATTCAAAATAATAATCAAGGAAGCTCAGGAAGAAATGATGGTCGATGTTATAACTGCAATAAACCAGGACATATAAAGAGAATGTTTCCATATCTAGTTAAATCAATTCAACAAACGGAGAATACCAATTCGTCAAAGAAAAGAAAGAGAGCATACGCAGCAACATTAGCCGATTCAGATTCATCATCAAATGATGAAGATCCAGAAACTGGAAACTCAAATATGTGCTTCACGGAAATTCAAAATTCAGAAAATTTCATAGAAAAGGATCTAAAAACCGGGTACGCCTTAATTATTTTAAATTTTCATTAGTTGGATAGTTGTCTTGATTGCTTCCTTTGTTTTTGAAATTTAAACTTTAGAATTCAAACTTGAAATTTAAAATTCAAATTTTGAAATCCAAAATAATTATAATAAAATAATAATTAATAAAATAAATTTTGGATGTTTGCTAGGATTAGAATTATTTCAGGAAATAGTTAAACCTGAAATATAAATCAATAATTTCAATCAAAAGTCACAAAAATTAAGTATCCTTTGAAATTGAACACATATGTCGACATACATATGCCCATATGTCAACATATCAGCCTATAATTTGGAATTCAGATTTTGAATTTCAAAGGTTTACACTTTCAAACTTTCCTCCCACTTTTCACCAGCTCCCAAGGTATGAAAAGGTGTCATTGATTTCTGAAAAGTTGTGCCTATTCAATTCATATCCATTCAAATTATATATATACATCTATTCTCTCTACCTTTCATTCACAACTCCAATTACATTCTTCAGATCTATTCTTTTCAAATCAAACAAATCAATGGTTTCCTCTAGTTCATCTTAGAAATTGAAGTTAACCAAAACCATCAAAGGTTATCTTCATAATGATAGAGAAGCTATCAAAACCTATATTGACTATTTAGCAAATGCTAAAGTCAATACGGGTGCTTCCACCATCTTTGGAGACTTTCCATCCAATGATCTTATCTTTCTTTTCAATCACAACAAAGTCTCGAGCTTAATTGACTCTCGGGATAATGATAAAGTGTGTTATCCTAATATTGTTAAGATGTTCTATGTGAATCTTAATCGCGGATTTTTCGAAGGCAATGAAGACCAAATTTAGAGTAGCGTCAAAGGCACACAAATTGTCTTAGATTCCGAAAGCTTGGGCAATATCTTAAATTGTAGAAGCATGGGCACGAATTTTTCGGATTTCAAAATTGATGAAATCGATTTAGAGACTTATCACGGCATATTTGAAAGCGATGCTCAATTGGAATTCAAGAATCGCTTTTTCCATCCAAAAACAAGAATTGTAAACCTTTTCCTTCAACATATTATCACTCCTCTTTCCGGAAATTTTAACAGTCCAACTCTCACGGTCCAAAATGCCCTCTTTGCTATTATTGGTAACTATAACATCAATTGGGCCGACATGATCTTAAGAGAGTTCAAGCCCATAGAAACTTTACCTAGAGAAAACACTCTTTACTATGGAGTTTATCTGACCCGCATTTTCAAATATTTCAGAGTTGATCTTCACGGAGAAGAATTTGTGCCAAGAAGGGTGTTTGACTCCACAAACATACATCTTATGCAAAATCCTCTCACTTTCAAACCATATGAAACAGTCGAAGACAAACAAGCTCGAATGCAACAAGAATAAGAGACTATGGAAATTGATGAAGACGAAACTTCTTTAGAAAGTGTTGAGTGTCCAATCAACATTAGAACCATTTTTAGAGAGATGATTGTTCAAAACCAAGTGAAGATTGTCAACAATCAAAAGAAGCTCAAAAAGAATTTTTCCAAAATGGCTAAGTTCATGGTCAAGATAGGAAGAAAGCTTGGAATTTCATCTTCCTCCTCATCATCTGCTGAAAACTAGCCTATCTAGTTTAATTTGTCTTTAATATTTGCTTTCGAATTTCGTATTTAGTGTGTCTTAATTAGTTGGATGTATTTGCTTTTCATGAAGTAATGAATGGAGTTTTTTTTATGTAAAAATCATCTTTGAATCACTGTAAAAACTTTAGAATTAAATATAATATAATATTGAAACAAAAGATTCAAAATTTGAAAATTTTGAAAATTTTCAAATAAGTATGTCGGCATACATGCTTTGCTATGTCGACATATAACTACCTGATTTTTAAAACTTTTCAAAATTTAAAATTAAATGACTAACTCATATCCATTCAAATCCAACGAATTCCCGACCCTATTTAAGCCTATTTCTTCCAGAAAACTTTATTATTTCATTTCTCATTCCTCTTTGTTCATTTCTTATCAAAATTATGGCAAATCAAATTCATAATCTAAGTGAAAATTTTAAAGAAACGTTGAATTCCTTCAAGAGGATCCTCTCTATAATACTACGAAACCAACGTCATCTTGAATTAAGCCAAATAAAGATGTTTGAACAACAAGATAAGCATTTTAATGCCATTCATTGGCTAATCTCTTCTCTTTTCAGAGACGAAGATAACAATCTCGCTAAGGCACCACCAACAAAAGAAGATAAAGATTGGTAGGTCATCAAGAAGGATCAAATCTTTGGAGAAGACGGTTGGGTGGAAGTCCCAAGAAACATTTAATTGTTTGGTATGATTGGTTTGATTTGTTTGAATTCATGATTGATTTGAATTACTTAAAACAAGTATATTAAACATATGTAAATATTACTCGGTGTGGTGTGCTTGGATTGATTTGTATATATGACTTAAAAAAGTGTGATTGTAGTGTTTGATTGATTTGTTTGTATACTTAGTATTGACTATTGTATAATCATAAATTTAGGGGGAGTATTTTATGACTATAGGATATATATATATAGATAGATTTAGGATTCAGGGGGAGTATTTTTGTTTAGTATAGGAATTATTTGGATAATTATAGGATTTAGGGGGAATATTTTGAGAATTTCTTTTTGTTAATGCCAAGGGGGAGAGATTATAAAATATAGACTTAGTTTATGTAGAATATATAGGATTCATATAGACAGGGGAGTATTAGAAGGAGCAACATCATCAGGAATGTACAGGTATGAATATTTTATAAACTAAGGTTGTCATCATCAAAAAGGGGGAGATTTTGGAGAATGGAGTTTTGATGACAACAACCTTATTTCAATATTAATTGATTATAAAATATATACTAACACCTTTATCTAGAATATATATACAAATATGTAGGATTTGTATACAGGAATTAATGCTGAAGACTGTACAGTTTAAGAGCTTTTAGAGATTCAGAATTCAGAGATAATTCAAGACTCATGAGTAACCAAGATTCCAAGATTTCAAGAGTTTAAAGATAAATATAGTAATAGAGTCTAGTTTATGTAAGACTCTGAATAGCGCTCCAGGTTCAAATTCAAATTCTATTTTGATTTTCAAATTTCAAATTCCATTTTCAAATCCTATTCTAATTCTAATTAATTTTCTATCTTACTTTGATTTTAAACTCGAGTTTTTAAGTCTATAAGTTTTAAATTTATTTATATAACTTTTATACTTTATATTTATATAGTTTTAAATTATACAAATTTTTGAATATAATTACATAGTTTATATTTATGATTTCATATGATTTTCTACTTTATAATACTCATTTATACCACTATGTTTTAATTCAAGAATTTCCAGAATTATATATACATCAGAACACTTGAAAAATACTTAAAATTCAAATTTCAGCTAGCATATTTCGACATACATAGTTAGCTATGCCGACATATAATTGTCACATTTTTAATTTTGAAAGGAAGTGTCTTTTCACTATTTGTAACGTTCCAGAAGCGTTGCAACCTTTCAAATCTTATAAATAGGGGTTGATTTCGAATTTTTTTTATCATTCTTCTTCTCCATCTTCATCCTCTATCATTACACCATTAATAATTCATATTTTTATGATTTCTACACTTATACTCTGCTGATTTCAGGTCTAATCATATAAAACTTCTTCTCTTCTCACTCTCTACTCGTTACTCTCTGAATCAAAGTGTCGTTGAAGACTTATAGAGCTGTTATAATCGTTTGGGAAGTGTTTGGGAAAAGGTGTGTTCCTTGTAGCCTTAAAATCAAGGAAAGAAATCGGTGGTAACCTTATAGATGGGGAAATCAAGAAAAATATACTTAATCAAGGGTGTTTGGAGTCGATGGTAACCTTGTAGCCGTGAAATCAAGGAGATTGTACTTGGATATTGATATAGTAACAAAATTCTGCGCAATCCAACGTTGCATGGGACTGGACGTAGGAGTAATCCGAACCAGTATAAAATCTGGTGTGTGCTTTCCTTTTCTTCATTTTATTTCTGTTTATTTTTGTGTTTGTTTTGATTATGTGTCTGTGATTGTTTCTCTGGTATGTGATTCATATAGCAGATCATATAAGTTTTAGTTTTTCTTAAATTCCTTAAAAACACTATTTACCCCCCTCTAGTGTTAGTTTTGCCTTAACGATCCATTTCGCATTCTCTAACACATGTATTATGTTTAAGTTGTAATCTAGACTTTGAATTATTGATTGTTTCCAATTAGTTAGTTAGCGAGCTTTTCATTCTATAATAAGATTTATGCAAAGTTCATCATATGTAAAAGCAATTAAGAACTTAGCGTTATACAAAAAAGGTGCACAAATGCGAAAGCACAATAAATAGGATCTAGATTTGCATTTGAACATCAATGAATCTAAAATCAGTTATTCTCTTACTCCAAACAAATAGTAAATAACTATAAAAGAAAAAAAGACACATTATTTATACTAGTTCCACTATCATCAAGAAGATAGTATACGTCTAGTGCAAAGGATAGAGATTTTATTCCATATGTAGAGAGATACAAGAGATTACAAGATAAGAGTTTACATAACCAAAACCCTAAATTAGGATTAACAAGAAGAGGCACTCTAGTTAGGGATCACTGACTCCATGCCAGGATAGGTTTACAATGAAGTCTACCCCCAATATATAGCTAGTGAAAATACATGTGAATCATCAATCAAATTACCAAGATATGATGATATATAATGGAGGTAAATTACCGAGGTAACCAATGGTGCAAACGTAGCAAGTAAATCTGTTATTCCTTTCTTTGTAGAGATGGAAGAAAATAATCTTGTATTTACTTCTTTGCCATCTCATACAAAATGCAATCAATAATTTATGCATATCCATATTAAAAGATATCTACTTTCTATTTTGCATATTTGTTTCCACCTATTTGTGATTTTGTATCACCAATTTAACACTCCACCTTGATGCAAAATCACATATCTCCAATGCCCCATGTCAAGTCGAATTCTCTTTGTAACATAAAACCCTTCAAAAAAGAACTCCACCTTAAGCCCAAATCTCATAGTGAGATGGAAACCAAAAATGAATATTTACCTAATGGGTTCTATTAACTGGTATTTTGTTCCGGTTACCAAAAGGAGTCTAACCCACACAACTCGTCCCATCGCGTGGTTCAAAGGCCTAGAAGCGTTGCCAACATCATTAAGGATCAAGACAGGTATGCGCAAGAATTGTTGTCATGGCTCGCTAAACTCTCTCGAGCAATACAAGTCACATATCAAGTGAACGCACTCAGGACTGTGTGACCGTATCAAGGAAATCATGGTTCTAGCACTACAAGAATCAAGTCGGCCACTGGCAAAATGCTGCATCCATCGGATGCGAGATTCATCAGTATTAAAGACCTCTCACCCGACACGTGCCGACCACCTCCAAAAGCTTGCTCAACATGAAAGTATACGAATTTCGTATCCCTCAGAAAGTATACGAATTTCGTATCCCTCAGAAAGTATACGAATTTCATATCCCTCAAAAAGTATACGAATTTCGTATCCTCTAGAGGGATATGAAATTCGTATCCCGTATCCCCCTAGATGGATACGAATTTCATATCCCCCAGTGGGATACAAAATTCGTATCCCATATCCTCTTGGAGGGATACAAATTTCATATCCACTACAGGGATACCGAATTCGTATCCCTTAGGAAGGAAACGAATTTCGTATCCCGTATCCCCCTAGAGAGGTACAAATTTCTTAACCTCCAGAGGGATATGGAATTCGTATCCCTCAGGAAGGATACAAATTTCGTATCCCTCAGAGGGATACAAAATTCGTATCTTGTATCCCCAAAGGATACAAATTTAGTATCCCCGGAGGGAAACATAATTCGTATCCCTCAGGAAGGATATGCATTTCGTATTCCTCAAGGGAATACGAAATTCATATCCCGTATCCCCCAAGAGGGACACTAATTTCATATCCCCCAAAGGGATACGAAATTCGTATCCCTCAGAAGCGATACAAAATTTCCTTGCACTTCATTAAGGGACCCGAAATTCTACTTTGTGGGCCCCATATCCTACCTAATCCCAATTAACCTAACTCCTATGAATACCCTCTCACTTCCAACATAAAAAGGGTTGGTTCAAGCTCTCCTCCAAGCTCTAATGGCTTCCTAAGAAGAAGATACCCTTCCCAAGGCCTCCTAAACACCTTCCTTCATCATACAAGGAGGAATATACATATGGTTGGACTCATGAGCGTACTCTTCAAGGTTTAACCATACTTATGGACATTAAAACACCTTAGGACTTCTTGAAGCTCTCAAGTACCATTAATGGATTATATCTTTTTTCCCCATGACCATTGAACATAGCATGGACCGCTAAAACGTTACATACACGTTTTCCATCCACTTTTGGGCATATACAAGGAACTTTACTCTACCTTTGGAGTTTTCTGGATCTCTCGGACATTGTTGACCAAGTCAACACCTCTTCCACTCAACGAAGTAGAAGAAGTCCTTAGAATCTTCCAACTCCGCTTGCCCTCTCGGAACCTTCCAACTCCGACCTCCTCTCAGATCCTCCGACTCCGCTCATCCTCTTGGATCCTTCAACTCCGACCTCTTCTCGGATCCTTTGACTTTGCTCATCCCCTCAGATCCTACCACTCCACACATCCTCTTGGAACCTTCCAAGACACATTCCGGACCTCGGCAACTCCCGACACTCTCCGGACCTCGGAACCTCCCGGCTTTGCCACATCATCAGCAACTCTCGACACTCTCCGGACCTCGGAACCTCCCTGCTCCACCATGTCATCGGCAACTCCCAACACTATCTGAACCTCAGACCATCCTAACACATTCCGGACTTCGTAACTCCTGACACTCTCCGAACCTTGGAACCTTCCGACTCCGCCACAACATCGGCATCTCTTCGACCGCTCCCGACCACCGAGGAAGCTCAACAACAAGGATTAATTGAACATCATTAATCATTGTAACTTTTTGTAATGATGTCTTCCATTGTACTTTAACATTAGTGAAATAAAATCAGCAAAGCCTTCAAAGTGGACGTAGGTTCGATCCAAACCGAACCACTATAAATTACTGTGTCCTTTACTTTCCCGCACATCATTACTACATCTCCCATACTTTTCTACTTTGGTCATTTTGTTTCAAATTTTTGAAACACTCAGATGTTGACGACAATTTTAGTCGTCAACAGGTTCCAACAAAGCTACCCTCCATCACACCTTGTTAACCAGCTCAAACTATGTCCCCGTCCACTAACAAATTTTGCAAATATCCAAAACCCAGATAACGTAGATTCCAAAGTAATCTCAATACCACTAAGTCCAACACACCCTCTCAATTATCAATCTAAATGCAGAGACAGAAATTAAAGGCAATTGACAACAAAAATACGCCAATCTAAATCTCTGTACATACAACAAATCTCTCTCCTACCACATAATTCAGTCAAATCCATTACAAACTTCATCCACCGCCTACAAAGGATGCATCTTTCTCATGAAATGCAACACGCCAGAACCTACGGTCTAAAAACGTTTGTAATAACACAAAGATCTTCGTCTTATCTTTGTGAATTTTCCAAATCGACACTCGTCTATTATTTGACCTGTGCTCCTTTCCTGATCATCTTAGATCTCTCGAGCATCATCAACATGAAGGCCCCTGTCTAAAACAACAGTTCCCAAATACAATGGCCCCTTCAATATAGTAAAATCCTTATCATGTCAAAGTTCCTAGATTGGAATACTCTTCTCTCTCAACATAATCTCCTCCACCAAAATCTTACTTTTCCCCTAAATTAGTAGTAGAATAGTTACCAGAAATTTTGCCTCTCTATCTTAAAGCCATTGATGCACAATTTAAACAAATCGCCTTGCTTTTATACTAATCTGTAATGCAAAAAAATTTGCACAGATGCGGAAGCACAATAAATAAGATCTAGATTTGCAATTGAACATCAATGAATCTAAAATTAGTTATTCTATTACTCCAAACAAATAGTAAATAACTATAAAAAATAAAGAGACAATATTTATATTGGTTCCGCTATCATCAAGAGGACATTGTACGTCCAATCCAAAGGAGAGAGATACAAGAGATTACAAGATAAGAGTTTATATAACCAAAACTCTAAATTAGGCTTAACAAGAAGAGACACTCTAGTTGGGTATCACTGGCTCCATGCCAGAATGATTTACAATGAAGTCTACCCCCAATATATAATCAATGAAAATATATGTGAATCATCAATCAAATTACCAAGATATGGTAATAAATAATGGAAAATATATGTGAATTATCAATCAAATTACCAAGATATGGTAATAAATTACTGAGGTAAATTACTGTGTAACAAATGGTGAAAACATAACAAGTAAATCAATCATTCCCTTCCACTGCGGAGAAGGAAGAAAATAATCCTACATTTATTTGTTTGCCATCTCATGCAAAATGCAATCAATAATTTATGCATATCCGTATTAAAAAATATTTACTTTTCATTTTACATATTTTTTCCACCTATTTATTATTTTGTATCACCAAAATTAACACTTAGCTCATAAAACTACTGAAAAAATCTGGAACTTGTCTATTTGCTACCTTTGATTTCCTAACCACACCTCTACATTACTCACTCCATGAGAGAAAAATTAGGTTTTTTTGTCTAAGCATCATTTTTGGTAAAGTTCATCATTGAGGAACAAGTTATATATCAAAGGCGTTACAATCATAGTATATATTGAATTAGATGATTAAATTTAGATTTGAAACCCGGGGCGGATCCACATGTTGGCTAGGTGGGGCAGCCGCCCTACCTGAAATCAATAATCATGGTTTATTTTTGCTTAATTAATTTCTTGCCCTATCTAAAATTACTTCTTTGCCCTATCTGGTTCTATTCTCACAGCATTTTTGCTTCAACTACATGATTTGATGTCCTTTCGTCTTGACTTTTTAAACCTTTTGCCTGCAAGCTGTTCATTATAACATAACTCACATGGTATTTTTTCCTAATTGAGCAAATGTTCAAATTTGGCCCTACGTCAACATTAATGCTGGGTCTGCCCCTGTTTGAAACATATCTTGTTTAGTTGTACTATAACTGTTGGGCAATTTATTAGTTGTCATTAAGGCTTTTGTTGTTTTATTCCCCAACTTGAATAAATTGTTGCTAAAATTTCATCTACCTATAATTTATTTCTTGAATGATGATTTACATTATACTATCTAACTATTGATTCATTAAGAACATATTGGAAAACTTGTAGGAGGCTTGCATGTGATGTACATGTCTATTTTTATTTGTCTTATGTTTTTATCAAATAAATCAATGAATACAACAATCTATCGCTTGAAATGCTTTTTTTATACATATTTCAGGGTTGAATGATTAACACGTGTATTTATGCAGCTTGCATTTAACAAATGAATGCATTTAAGGCGTTGAATATAGCACTTGATAGTTATCCTACCTGAAATTGAATTGAATTAAACACATTATTAGTTTGTTGTTTAATGTTTTTTCTAACTTATGTATTTGTACATGACCCTGACACTGGTTGGTAGGGGAAGGACCACTGGTTGTTTTAAGGAGATTAAGTCGGTTATTAATTATGCTTTGGCAACCTGATGTGCTACCTGAATAAAAGGAGCTATGTGAGGGTTTGTAACATAAAGAGTTTTTGATGGATTTTTTGGTGGAAAGTGATGTTTTGACTTATGAATGGAGTATCTATATAGTTGAACTTTTGTTATGGGTGCTCCTTCTAGAGTGAGAATGTTAATTAGATTTTTGGTCTTATAACAACAAAATTAAGTTAATGTATTATCATATGCTTATTGAAGTACAAAGTAGGAGGCTGACTGGTTTTTAAAATGCTTGTTTATGATATAATTCTAACATTGAAAATTTTATACTTATGAAATCTTGTAAATTAATTGTTTGTTAGCATGCCTAAGTAGATTGATCTAACTTCTTATATTATGCGTGGACATGGACTTGTTGCTCTAGACCAAGTGGTGAACTAACTGTGGTAAAAAAAGGAACTGGCGGTAATGCATGTAGAGCAAGCAATAAAGAGATGGCGGTTCAGGATAAAGGCTTCCATCGGGCAGTAGTGTCAGCTGTAGTTCCATGGATGGGGCGAAGTGGGGAAATGCAGTTTAAGTCAGGCAAAGAGTGCAACTTTGATGGAGGAGGTGGACTGGTGCGGGTTAAAGGAAAAGCTGAAATGCACTAGCGTGAATAAAATCTAAGCGATGAGCATCTTATGTGGAATGTAGGTCTGGAGGCAAGGTAATAAAGAAATCGTCTTCATCTCTTATTTTCTTCTTTCATTTTTTTTTTGTTAAAAATAGGAGGCAGGATGAGATTTGAAGGTACATGAGGAAAAATTAGTGGAGGCTAGATGAAAAGAATGAATCAACATGTTATTTTAAAAAGATGAGTTGACGGTCCTTTTAAAAAGATGAGTAGTAGTGAGCAAGTTCAGTTGGTTTCTTGTGTTGTTTATGGTTGTTATTAATAATGGTGGTTAAAGTGCAAGGAGATGGGAATTTGAATTAGTAGTGGTGAATTGGTTGTTGGTATTTGAGGTTAAAGCAGAGTGATGAAGTGCCCGACGAGGTTAACGTGTTATGGCTTGAAATTGTTGTAGCAACTTGTGTTGATGGCAGTTCGGTGTATAGTTACATGTTTCTTGATTGATCTTTCCAGTAATAACTTGTTCAACTCATTTTAGAATGACTTTCTGACCCTAGTTATCGTCATTTCCATTACCATTAACTTCATGTTAACGTTTGTAGTTATCACTTCTTTTTGTTTGTTACTGTGCTCTAAGCTAGTATGATTATCACTTAGTTTTATCACCTTTTGCTTACTGTCTCTATAGTTAAAACTTTTCCCAACTTTCTCATTTTTACCATAGAATTTTTTTACCACTTTTAAACTCTGCTAATTTTCTAAGATATCATGGAGACCCTTGGCGATTGACGTGTGCAGTTCAGTATGACCAAGTAATGTGGCCGGCCAAATGTAAAGAACACATTATATGCTTAGTTATCGATGCCTTTTCCTTCTGTTATTGACCAGTTATATGAGTTTGCAGTAGAGAAGTAAGGCTACAGGTTAATGGTGGAGGAACATGTTCTTGGGTTGTGATTGTAGATGAGGCAGTGGCAAGGGTTTCAAGGTTGTATGATGATGGTCATGTTGAATGGTGTTTGGATGATGCTTTTTATATGTGATGGTTGAGGTCAGTCAGACAAGTTTGTCACAGATGTGTTTCTGGTTATGTGAACCTTCAATTACCTATGCATGTGCCCAGTGCAAGCATTTGCAATGGTATGTTAGAGATTTTGTTTAAAGTTTGGAGTATGAGTCTTGTTTGAAGCATTAGGTTTTGGTAGGGGAGAAGAGGTAAGCCTATGTATTGAGAATTGTACTTTGGGCTGATAGGCTTATGTAGGTTGTTTAGGTTAATTAAGTTTATCTATTTAGGGCAAAATAGATTTTAAGTGCACGTTATGTAAAATTTCAGACAATTTTCTAAAAGATCAGAACATAGGAAAAAGGGTTAAACTAGAACAGGAAGATCCATTATCATTTACGGGAAAGGAGATCTACGCATGGGCGTATGGATAGCTAGGCTCCATCTATTCTCACCCCGCAATTTGCTCTTTCCACCCCAGTAATTTTAAAAAATAATCTTCACCACAATTTTATCTTTTCCCACCCCATTTATTCCTTAACTACCCTTATTTTTTCATTATCTATGCTTATTTTCTTTCTTTATTCTCGTTTCTCCATCAAAACCCAAACAACTTTACAATCTATTATTTGTAATGAAAAAAATGCAAACAATAAGGAAATAAATATACGAAAAGAAGATCAAACAACAACATCATAATAGTTTTTGAAAATTAGACAACGATTTTACTGAGTTACATTTGAGGGTAAGGTTGATTAAATCAACTCGCCCTTAAAATGTTGGTTGATTTCGATCAATGTCATGGTGAAGAGCAACTAAAATTTATTAACTACATTTAACAAAATGCATAATTAATAATTTAAGGGTAAAATTGGAATTGTTAATTTAATATTTTGAACAGGGGTTAAGAGTAATTAGTGGGGTGCTAATAGACACAGCCGGATAGTTATGCCTTGAGTCGTTTGATTTGTGCAGAAGAACAGAGGAAAGGTTTTTTTTTTTTAAAGTATACGTAAGGAAGAGAAGCCAAAACTGGAAATTCTGGCAATGTTTACTTGGAAATAAAGTGGAGTGGTTAAAGATAGGGTAAATAGGCTTTGGCCCAATTTAGTTTATGTTTAAATCCATCAAGGTTTTATGGTAAGAAAAGGAACTCTATGGTCTTTAATGGCATAATTACAAGTAAGGAGTTACTGTGAAAGGGCATCGTTATCGACACTCCAAAATTGTTAAAGGGGACACAGTCGAAAACAAAATTCAGTATATACCCACCATTTTTCGTTTTTTCTTCTTCCATTATCGGCGGATCTTTGTCAAATTTAAGGGTGAAACTCAACCACACCCCCGTCAATTTTTTTGAATAAATGTTGCAAAGTCTTACTGAATTTCACTCATGTTGCCCCTTAATCATTTTCGGAGTGTAAATAACAATAACTTTGCTAAATAATAGAAGGCATTGAGTGGCTATAGGAGTGAAGGATTTCATTATTGGCTTAAGGATTTTCGTATTAGTACCCAATAAATTATTTGTTTTCCATGTTTTTTTCCTTATGTGTATGTTTATTGCATCAGTATGTGTTATTTTTGTATGTTTGTTTTTTGGATTTTAGTAAATATTAGCAAACTCTTGGTTTTTTGTATTTACCTGGCAATCCTTCTGCTATTTATGAAATTGTGCCTGAATTACAGGTCGTTTCACATTCTATGCAAGTTTAAATATATCGAACTAAATATTGCTTATTTTTTTGTAGCAGGACCAAATTATTTATGTTTTGGAGAAAATGTCAAAAGCTAAAAAAAATATTTGACTACTTTGTAAGTAGCTTGTTAATGCAAGTATATATGATATATTATGGACATGAGAGAGTTGACCAAACAGTATGCATGAATTGTTAAGTTTGGATATGTGAAAAGTAATTTGAATTATATGTAAGAAATATTAAGTTTTGATATACGAATGATGTTCGAATGATTCCATATTATGTTGTAGTTTACATGTTTGTTGTTTGTGAAAATGTAGTATGTTTGTATACATTTGAGAAATAGATAATGATCATTATGATCGTTGTTTGAATGGTATGTATGTATATAAAAGTAATGAAAGAGCTGAATGGTGGTATACAAAGGGCAAATGCTATGAAATTGTATGTGATAATATAGCGTTTTAAAAAGGCCAGAGAATCAAATGAGCAAACATTATTAAAAACAGATAATAAACGTTATACAATCGTAGTTATAAACACTATAGAAATAACAAGAAATTTTATAATAGAAGGTGATTAAATGCTATATAAATGAGAAAAAAATGCTATAGTAGGTAGTTGTTGGCTAAGATTTCATATCGCGTTTCTATTTAATAGCAAAGATAAAATGCTATAGAATTTTGTTTTTTCATAGCATTTTTATCATTGCAATTTAATGTTTAAGGTCTAACTAGCATGTCGTTATATGACATTCTCTGAAACGCTATGGTTTATTATAATAGCTTTTTTGAAATTATGTGAAATCCCCCTTTTGTTTTAGTGTGGGTTTGCAATAAAGAATTCTAGCATAAATTTGGAATTGAAAAAAGGCAAAGCATACCGGTTTCTCGATCAAATTCTTCTTCGATTCACAAGAAAACCGAGATTGAAATTATCAGAAGACTTAATCAATCGATTGAAGAGGAGTAGCAAACCCTAATTTTTTTTTAATTAAGGAGAAGTTGGCCACTATTAAAAGAAGCATTGAGAGTTTCTTTTGAACCGATTGTTTGAGAAAGGGACAAAGCATACAAGGGAACCGACCGAGTTTAAATAAAGACCAGCACATCACATTGTTTAAAAGCAGTAAACGACCCTAGTTTATGTGTCATGTTTTATTATTTTAATCTAGGGTTTAATTTTTAGTGTATCAGGTCTTTAAGTAGTCTTATTTATCGCATTGTATTTTTATTTCATTAAACTCTAGTTTTCAACTAGGAAGCAAACTAAAGGATTTGTAGTTTGAAAATTTGCAACTAAGGAGATTAAGTTGTGGTAGGGTTTTGAACGTAAGGTTAGGATAATTGGGAGCGAGAGTCGCGAGTTTACGAGAATTGTAAGTGGAGAGATTGTATAATTCCTAGTAGAAACCTTGGGGGCAGCAGTAGGCAGGGTTTTACCGAAAATGGGTATATCTGTGTGTCATTTACTTTCTACATTAACTCAGTTTTTGTTTGTGTTGTTTACTATATTTATTACTCCGTGAAAAATGCAATTAACCATATTCACCCCCTCTAGGGTCAATTTAGATCCTATAAGTGGTACCAAAGTAAGTTTTTCTTAAAATAATTCTTGAGCTATGGATTTCTCACACAGTGATTTTTCTAGTTGTCAATCTAGCGAGAATTTTTCTAGTATAACTCCAACTATTTTTGATGGAATAGATTTTTAAATTGGAATTTTATTTAAAAATTTTAATTCTGAATATTGGAATATTATTGAAAATGTGAGTGATATGTTAGATAAGAAAAATATTGTTACCGATGCTTGTGCTTTGCATATTTTATATTCTTATCTTAGTATTGATCCATTTAAGTGTATCTCTCATTGTTCAGTTGCATAGGAAATCTGAAATACCCTTGATTCGGTGTATACAGAAAAAGATAACAAGTGAGAAAAACCCTTGAAAGCCAACTCAGCTTCAGGATTATGTCTAACAGGATTTAAAGAAGTTGAAGAAGACGACTTGGATGATGATAGTGATGGAGACACAACAGATAATGAGCTAGGTGAATTTTCCTTTAAAGATTTAGTTCCCCGTTGTGATAAATTAATTGAAATCGTTGACAATCTCAAATTGAAAAATAAAAAATTGAAACTTGAAAATCTTGAGTTGAGTTACCAAAATAATAATTTGGAATCGAAGTTTGAAAATATCAAGTGGTTGAAAACTATGATTGCAAAAAATATTTGAATTCTGAAAATGATTTAGTTAATCTTAATGAAAAGTTTCAAAAGCTTGAAAAAGAAATTTGATTTTAAAAGTAATAGAGATTAAGCTAAAAAGTAAAGACAATTTTTTTGCAAAAGGAATTGGATAATTTCAAAATGACTAAGAATTCCAAACATAGTTTTAAAAAAAGGAAGTTTGTATAAAACCAAAAAGATTTTAAATGAACTTAAAATTGGAACTAAGAGAATCATAAATCTCAAATTCAATAAATATACGTCTTTTCAAAAAGAATTAATTGAAATTGAAGAAAATTTCAAAATCCTTGAAAATGAAAACCTAATTTTAAAAAATAATGAATAGGAAATTACTCGAATAAATAACATTTTGGAACAAGATATTGAAAAATTCTAGGAGTTTGAAAAACTTGAAATTGAAATGCATAAATGATTTGAAACTGAAATTTTTGTGTCCAAAGCTAAAATTAAAATGCTTGAAAACAAGAATATCGTTTTGAAACAAAATGATTCTGAAAAGAGAAAGATCTCTATTAATTATTGTTCCAATTTAGTGAAAGATAATAGTGATCTTAATTCCAAAATTCAACAACTTGAATCAACGTTAGCTAGATTTTCTAGTGGAGAAAAATCATTGAATATATTGTTGAAAAACCAATTTTTCATTGAGAATAAGAAAGGACTTGATTTTGGTATAATTGATCAAGTTGAAAAGAGAAATGCTAATGATTTCAAAGATTCTTCAAATAGCTTAATTTATGATCGAATTGAAAATTTGAACTCTAACAATTTCGAAGGATTTCTAATCGTAAACGAGATGATTACTTGTTTAGAAACAATCCAATTACACGAGTTTGGATCCCAAGGAATAAGAAGATAAATTCAATCAATATTAAATGAATTTGGGTTTCTAAGGGTACTTTAGTGAATGCTAATGGATTGTTGTACAAACAAGTTTGGGTGCCAAAACGTATAAATGAATTTAAAAGTGGTAAAACATCTTTTGTTATACAACTCGATCCTATAAACAGTTAGTTACCAAAGGAGGCTAAGGAACAACTTTGCAAGAAAGAAAAATTCAAGTTGTTCCATATTATTGTTGAACTGAATTATTCACAGTTCCTTAGCCAAAAATGTCGAGTTGGAGAATCCACCGTCAATGGTAAGTCATATATGATCTCTAAAGTCGTGTTTTATTATAGTCTTCTATTAATGTTGATTCATATTAACACTACTATAGTATTTCTTTCATATCTTGAGCTTCCTAACTTCAAATTGAAAAATTAAAGATATTATGTAAAATAGATTCAATTATCTATCTACGACTTTAATTTTTTGAGTATTTCTAAATTCTGAATGTAAATTGATGAAAAATTGCAATACATTTGAAGTATAGGTTATAAACAGTTCTCAAAATTTGGAACAATGTTGTAGTATTTTGATCATATCTTGAACTTTGTTACTCATTATTCTAAAATTTCTGATGTTCTGGAAAGATAATGAAATTTCACACAACTTTACTGTTTTGAGTTTCCACTAATATTAATCGGAAAGTCTTGAGATTATGCTCTCATTACAACACACTATTTGAAAATCAACTGATGAGTTGTGATGGTTTCTTAATTTTTGGCTTGACTTAGATATTTGGATTTGAAAATCATTTGACATGGATTGATGTGTTGAATCTCAAATCAATCATGATTTAAACTCATTTTAAATTTCTAATTCATCTATTTGCCTTGATTAGTTGATTTTGAAATTATGTCTGATTATTGGATTAGAATTCTGAAAATCATTTGTGATTAATGTTATGCTAAATCTCATGGACCATTTAATATCTTAATCATTTTTGGAACTCTGAAAATAAATCTCATTAAGTGATTTCGAATGAACCGTTTCAGACTTGAATCATTAATTGTCCCTCATGCTTGATAAAATGATGTAAAGAAAAATTCTCTTATGAATTTTTATTTTGATATTGAAATTTTGTTGCCTTGATAAAATGAATTGAATTGTTAAAAATGTTTGAGTAAGCTTGACGTCTGCGTGATATATTGAAAAATTAGTGTTTGAAATACCATGTAGTGTCACTATGGGCAATCAGAGTTACAAGTGGTATTTGAATCTTCAAAGCCCCTCTTTGAAATTAATATTTTCAATTTTAAATTAATTTTTGATTATTTGCTCAAAAACTAAATAATTGACTAATTAAACTATTTTGGAACTCGCCAAAATTATTTTAGATTTTGATATTGTGGTGATTCGTGACTATAATATATTCCATAACAAGAGAAAATATTGTTTAAGGTCTCATGATGATTGGACATATTTTATAATATTTTTGAATTAGTGCTTGTTTCATGATTATTTTCTTTTACTATCATCTTTCTGTCATTCATCACAGTTTTAAACAATGAGGAGAGTTTAAAATATGTTTTGAAAAAAGGAAATACTTTTAAAAAATATTGTTGTCTTAGGTATTCAACCTCATTTTAAAGTCCTCATGTTTATACATGAGCGAATCACCTTAATCTTTGTTATGTGCTTCCATTCTCATTTAAATGTTTTCACGGTTATGCGTGGATGGAACTCATATAAGAGATAGATAAACATTTAGTATGTTTCTAATCTCATTTAAAAGTCCTCACGGTATGCATGGTTAGAAAATGTGTAACAAATTTAAGTTACTACAAACCCCATTTAAAAGTCCTAACGATTATGCATGGTTCAAAAATGCTTAAATTATTCAGAATTGTGCTTAAATTTAAAATTTATTTAAAAAAATATCAGAATTCACATTCTTGTATTTGAAATTTAAAAACTCCCTCCATTTCATAAAATCGATTGTAAATCCGTCATTTTTGAAAAGTGAAATTTATCCTAATTTGATAGATATTATGATTTTTGTTTGATTAAATAAGATTTACGACACATATTTTTCTCTCTTGATTTGAATTTATAGGTCTAGTCTATGTTCATAAGTATTTCAATTTCTACTGTTCTTTTGATGATAAAAAAAGGGGGAGAATGGTTAAGTTTTTGATTGATGAGTTAATAAATCAAGAATATTTTAATATTTAATTTCAATTGATTTTAAATTTTCTATATTGGGGCCTTGAGGGAGTTTTAGTTGTAACAGGAGCATATAAATAGGGGAAGTACTACATTTCATAGTCAAACACATTTATCACATTCAAAATCTTAGTGTATGTTTGTCATCATCAAAAGTAGAGATTGTTGAGTATAATAATATGATTTTTGTTTGCTAATAACAAGCATATATACCATTATATAAATGTGTTTATAATTGTACTAATCTACATTCCATCTCATATAGAAATAAATATTTATATTGAATAAAATGCTATTGCACAGAATTTATATCCAAATGGTTGTTTTATTCAATTAAATATTTTATTTCACAATGATACACTGCAAATATTATAGTTGTTGACTATTTAATATTTTTCCAACAAACAACTGTAAAGGTCAAATCAACTGTTCAACTTAGTGCATTATAAAAGACTACAATTAATTTTTACCACGACAGAAATTTACATTAAATTTCATGTCGTCTGTTCAAAGAGCTCATATATATAAATCTCATATTTGCACAAGCACGATACATGTACATACACACACACACACACACACACACACACATATATATATATATATATATGTATGTATGTATATACATATATAATGAATATGTGCATGTGCATGTAGCAAAGATTTCAGGTCAGACTTGCACACAAGGGTTCAAGTCATGGCAAAACAACATAAACCAACATTACAGGCTAACAACAATAGTGCATGGACAATGTACATGATTAGCAGACCTAAACAAACCACTACAAGGGCAAGTTGCATCACTTAAGGCAACAAGCATCATGGCACGTTAGCGTTACAAGAATAAGCATGCAAAGCAACAAGACCAACAAAGAGAAAGTTTAAGACATTTACAATACAAGACGCACAAACATGTGTACATAGTGGTTACAACAAAGAGTGGTGCAACTACACAAGTATGAATGGCAACAAGGCACAATGCACAAGGTACAAAGCAATGAGGACATGACATGCAAATTGCTGTAAGAAGTTCAAGACAGTGATCACAACCACAAGTGGCCAAAGCAACAATAGTGTATACAAAGTGAATCAGGTTTCAAGTGATAACAAATACCAATATCCAGCATTTTTAATGACATGACAAAATCAAGACCAAGGTATAGAATCACAAACAAGTGCAACGCGGTGTCAACTGATCAGATCAGCCATATGCAAGTGATTTCAAGTGCAAAGAGTACAACAGAAGTGAACAAGTGGATACATTGAAACTGTACTAAAACAGGAAAGTAAAACATGGTAGTGCACAAGAATAGGAGTGACAAGTGCAAAGAAAATAAAGTGTAGCATCTGTTAGAATTCATTTCTATGGCATGTAGAATCTGTTCCGATCAGTGAATATAATACAGAGGCAGAAAGATTATTTTTCGAACAAACATACACAGGGAAACAAGGAAGTAGACAAGGATAAAAGGTAATTATCAATTTAAAAATTGTTTAAACATTCAAGGATTTCAAACCAAAATTCAAATCTTTTATTTTCGGCAAGTGTTTATTCTTGACAAGAAGGAATAAATCAAATCAAAAGAAATTTCCATAAAATCACAATCAATTATTTTTGGCAAGGCGAATAATTCAAAGCTTCCATAAATAATCAAATACACAATCTTTTTATGGCCAAAGAATAAGTTCAAAGTTTCCAGAGAATTGAAGAATTCAGCACATCAAGTTAAACGACCAAGTGTTCACGAAATCAGATTATATTGGGTATTCGAAAACCCCATAAATAACCCTACTTCATCACTGGCATAATTCATGGTTTGTAACAGAGAATTTAACCATAAACTTCAAATCGAAAATAAATGAAAAGAAAACTAGTTTCTCGTTCAAATTCTTCTTCGATCCATAAGCAAACCGAGATCGAAATTATCAGAAGACCCAATCAATTGATTGAAGAGGAGTAGCAAACCCTAATTTTTTGATTAGAGAGAAGTCGCCCACCATTAATGAAGCAAAGACAATTTCTTTTGAACCAACCACTTGAGAAAGGGACAAAGCATATAAGGGACCGATTGAGCTTAAACAAAGAATAATACATCACATTGTTTAAAAGGGGGAAAGCAACCCTAGTTTATATGTTGTAACAACCTGAAATTTTGGCGATATAAATTAATTATTAGAATTTAAAAAAGAGGAATTTCTGCAAATGATGGAATTTGTCCGCGAGACTTTAAATGTTGCGTTCGTCTTGGAATTTTGGCCAGCTTTCATGTTTGGAGTTTCGCAAACAGAGTCCATATGAAAAAGTTATGGACGAAATATGAAAACGGACAGAAAATAAATAAATAAAATAATCAATTTATAATTTACCTAATATAACCCAGCCGACCTGGGTAGTTTGATGCCTAAGCGGTCGACATGGGGGTCGACCGCCTAGGTCGACCTACTGGGTGCCAAACTGCCCAGTGACGACTAGGTTTTTAGGGTTTTATTTATATTATATCCATACTATATTATAATTACTGAGTTTAGTTTGGAGCTCTCAGAGGCCTTCTCAAGTTATATAAAACTCAACAGTCGCCAGATTCTATATCTCTTTCCTAATTCGTCAATTCAACGTGTTTCTCTCCACAAATACCTATTCTGCACGATCTGTCTCATTCAGCAATGCCTAAACCTAATTTGAAGTTCTACTTTCCTACTCACCCAATAACGCCTAAGCCTAATTTCAAAATAATTCTAATGGTCATCCTTTCCTCCTCCCTCAATTATGCCTAACCCTAACTTGAAGTCCTCTGACAACGTTGATCTATCAATTCGCTGGCGTTTGACTACCATGTCGTCGTCTATTGGATTAGCAAAATGACTACCAGGCAACTACTCCTCTCCATCCCTTCTGTTTCAATCGTTAATTTTTACAGTAGTTTTTGTCTTTTGGCACCGCCATAGATGTTGTCGACGGTTAATGAACGATGTGGTGTCTTCCTATTTATTCCGGTTGTAATTTGTTGAAACAGCCTGCCCAGATTTGTTATCTGGGTGTGGATATCTTCCTTAAATAGTTTTTTGATTCGTTTAATTGTTAGCATTTTATATTTCGATCTGTTTTTCTAGGTTAGGGCTTTTGTTAGTTGTTTTATCTACTTTTATTTTGGTTTCGATTTTGATTTCAGGTTTATGTATCTTCCACTTTTGATTTGTGAGATGATGGTATTCAGGTCAAAAAACTTGGTACGTTGCATGTTTGCTTTCATAACGTAGATTCAGATATTATTTATATTTTCCGATTTCCTTTATAGTGCTTTTACTTTCCCCCATTTTTACCTCTATCCATATGTACGTTCTTTTGCAGTTTCAGCGATAACTTTTGTGAGCCTCCTGACCTTTTTTTAACCAAATTTCAGTCCATTCATGTTATTATTTATACATGCATCAGCTTCTTAATGTAAAAGAGATTGATGAAATTTACAATAATACTTGATCATCAGTTCGCCCTTGATTATTTCTATTATGAAGTTGGGTCCAATGAAAATTTAATTTTGGGTTGAAAGTGACAATAATATTAAGTGAAAAATACCAGTAGCTTTTAGGAATTTGCACCTAATTATTTTTGACCTTTTACTTTCATAAACTAAAGCATTTCTTTTCATAGACTGGCGTTTCTCTATGTCATATGGAAGAAACATTTTACTCTATTCCCTTATAAGGCCAATTCCATTTTGGACAAGGAAAATTATACATTTGAGGAGCTTCTTGATGTGGATGAAATAATATGCAAAGTTGTCAACACCAGGCCCATTGCTCTGTAGGTTTATTCCTTCATAACTAAGGTTTACTTTCGCTATTTATTTCTGGGCACACTCTGTTAACTGATATTTGCTAACACTAGATTATTCTGTTGCCAGGTAAACGTCTATGCAACCTTTCCCACTTCTCCATTCTATTTCTTTTCTCAGCGTGAAATGATGGCCCTTTGATTATTGACACCTATAGTTTACCTTTTATCTGTAGATGACACACTACATGTGAGCACTGATTGCAAGCATGGTTTGCAAAGGTGATTTCTTTTCTCTCCATTTTACCATGTTTTTATTACATTAGAAGAGATGATCATTCAATTTTTCATAATGCAATTAGTATTACATGAAAAAGAGGTTGCTACGCCATAAAGGTTGCTCATTTAACCCGGTTTAAGTTAAGCAAAGAAAAGTACAAGGTTATGATATCATCTGAACCATTTATTCACAAACAACTGTCAAGTTCAACTTTTGAACAAAATTTGGAGGTAAATTTGAAGAACTTGGTTATTACGATGAAAGCTCTTACTACCTGGACCATTCAATTTAATCTACTTCAATATAATGTTTCTTAGTTTTCTGATTTTTGGGACAGCGTTGAGGATAATCATTTACTCAATAGGTTAATTTTTACCCCTTGCAGCCATGAGTAAAAATTAGAATTGGAACTGTTGTAGGTTCCAGGGCCTATAATTTTATTGTAATTATCATAATATAAACAATATTAAATTGTGTTGTGTAAATTCTAGCTTCCTTGCATTGTTAGTGCCTTATAAATTGTAAATTTGTCCAAAAAAAAAAAAAAAAAAAAAAACCGGATAAATGTTTTTTTTTTCATCCTCTTTTTGTTGCAGTATCAGACAACTTAAATCTACAAGATCACATGAGTATACTTAATGAGTTATGAACTGGTTACTTTTTTAAAGTGCAAATGACATACATATTTTGTTTAAGCAAGACCAAGTATGGTTTAATATTACATATTTGGCTTAGAGAGAACCATTAAATAAGATGTTCAGTATGCCAATAGTTCCAAGTATCCTAATAACCCTTGCAATTTCATTTCGTACGCTTTTGTATCTGACATAGGCATCAATCATTTGTTGTCATGGCTAATTTTGAATTTCACCCTAAGCAAACAACTATATGTGAAACATAAAGCAAAGGTTGAACATGTGGAATACTTTTTTGGTAATAATTTGGAAGCATATTTATCCATATGTATGTAGTAACGTTGAAATAGAATTTTGTAAATGATAGCAGCCTATTGTACTTCAACTTAAAAACAAAAACAACTTTTTTCTTCTAAGATATTAAATAAGTTGAGTAACAAGTTTTGTATTTTAAATAGTTTGTTTCATGTTTCCTTTAGAAATCTATTTAGACATACCTTTGGTTGTGAGCATCTTTGACGACACTGTATTCATGTTTTTGGATTTTTTTTTCCACCCTTCCTTTTTGTTGATAATAATTGTTCTTTTCGTGAATTTTGAAGATGACTCCCATTCATGTGTCATATATTTTGGGTTCTTATCGATTGATCATTATGGATGGAATGCAGCTTTATTTCCAGTTGAAATTGATATATGTCTGCTTCACAAGTTTATTCTTAGGTTGAGCATGATATAACTAAAAATAAAGCACTAATTATCAATTGTACTAACTAGCTAATGTAATGACTCTCATGATGTATCTTTTAAAATTTTGCATGTTTTTTGTTCATGCCTAAGCAATAAAGGTGCAATCATGCTAAAGCACACCTAACAATAAACAAATTTTTGCTGCAGGGTTGTCAGTTTAATAAACAGTGTACACTTTATCGGTCACTGCAGTCATTTTCTTATTAAGCCATATGTGGAATTTATAATAAAAAGCAATATTATTGAAAAATTTTAATCGGTCAAACATTGTAATGTCTAATTATATGTATTTTAGTTTTGATGAATACTGCGGAATCAAATCTGTTTTTTTTCTAATAAATATTTTGTAAACAAATCATAGCTTTAATTTTTTTTATACCATGTTTATTACTCTATTTTTTCCATGTTTGGTACATATATTGCCTACAGTATGAACTGTAAGTTCAAATCAGTCTAAGATGGATATACAAATGGATATTGGAGGTTTCATCTTTTCACTACCAAATACACTCAGGTCATTCCCTTTTTTCGCATCTTTATTTTTTTTGAAAATTTCCGTTCTTATTTTGTCTGCTGACTTGCCATATTTTGTATGAGCTTTACTTTGGCATAAAAGCCATTGATTATATTCCTAAGATAAATGCTTTTATTCTTTGTTTATGCACCGTTTCAAAATGTTTACATGTTTGAATTTACATAGTATTGAAGCATTGATAAGTAACAAACGATTCACAATATTTTATTTCCCATACAGTGCTCCTTTATGTCAAATTTCTGTCATTATTTTGATGATGAAACCCTTTTCAGTATTTGAAAAGTCAATTTCTACCTGATGATGCAATTTTATGCCTCAAAATTATGGTTAATTGTGCCGAAAACAGGGTACAAGTTATCTATTATTATGTGTTTGAAGTTCATCAACTTATCCAGGCCTATTGTTGTTTGCTATGGTACCAATTTACATGAACTATACATGACTTCATCATTTAGAATTAGTAAATAGTTACTGAGGCAAGGAAAAAGAAACTAAATCAAGAGTATATTTCAATGATCAGAGCTTATTGTCAAAGTAAGTGTGTTTTTCATCATGGACCTACACCATTGATCACTGTATTATTTTAACGAACTAAATTTTCTTTGAATCTCACTTTGGTTCTGTCAACACCATTTATTAAGTTTGGTTTAATGTTACCACTTTTTATAAGTTTTTTGTATAATCATAAGCAAGTTGGTATTAATTCATTTCCACACTAGAAACACAAGTTAATTGAATGTGTTAACTAATAGCATAATTTAAGGCTTTCATTAAAGATCCGCCATCGACTGAAAAAAAATATCAATAAATAGACATTTATAGCTGTTTAAGAAGTATATATTTAAAATTAATTGTCGTTTTAGAAATAGAAAAAGATGAACTAAATATTGGTACACAGGCTTCATATAGTTTAAGGCACATCGACAATGTGTTGACTAATTTATTGATTACCCTTCATCACGGAAGACTCTCTCTAGACATATGCTAAAACTATCCATGTTGATAAAATCGTATGTACTGCAAAATAGGCGAGGTATTAATTTACAACATAATATAACAATAGTATTACACCAATTTTTGTGACAATTTCCATAAACTATCCGCTTCATTTGCAATGAAAAATCCAATAGCTACCTCAGTTAAATGCATATAGTACACAAGAAACACTACGATTTTTAAGTGTTATTTATGCATGCTGCATGGGATAACTTATATAATCATAATATACATGCATAAGAAAATAACACTATTTAGATATTACTGTAATAGCAGCATAGCATCCATTAAAACAAGCTTAAGTAAACTCTATTTATGCTCCTTTAATATGTGAATATAGCCTTAAATTCAATGTTTATCGATGTGTGTAAAGCAATGGAAAGATGATTTGAGGTATGCATGACCTAGGCTAAGTTCTACCACAGTTTCAGCAGGGTATAATATTATCCTAATGTTGACTTTTAAAGCTACTGTGAATCGCTATTTACATTTGTATCAACTATTGCTGTTAATGGATACTTACAGTAGTGTTACTATCTGTATTGAATACTTGGTCGAATTTTAATTGTATTGATATTAAATAATGTTTAAAGCGGTATAGTCAAATGCTTGAATAAATGGGTGCTTTGATGGAGTCGTTGCTTGAATAAATTATTGCTTAAATAATGGCTTGAAACGATAATATTTAAATATGATTTAAATGGGTATGGTTTGCAAAATTTAATTGAGGCTTGAATGGCATCTGAATAGAATATTTCAAACTTTGAAAAGGATGGTGCATAAATGGAAGCTCTGAATGGAATTTAGGCCTGGAACATCTATGTTTGAACCGACTTGAATGCATTAAGGCACTGAATGATATGTTTAGATTTTACACATGGTGAATTTAAGTCTTTAAATATTTTATCTTTAAATTTAAAACATCAGTGAATTAAGGCATTGGATGATTATGTTTGTGTTTTACAATTAAATGAATTTAAGGCTTGACATTTATTGCTGGAATAAAAAATTGCATGGTAACAAATTAATGTTTAAAAATCAGGAAAATAAGAAATCATAAATTTATGAATGATGTGGAAACTTGCTACACGTGCACAACAATGCCACATTGTTCAATGCTTCTTTTTCCATGCATATTGAATTGAACGGTGATATTATTTGTGTGAAAATTTAATGTTTTATTTGATTGCAACAAGTTCTATTCATCTTTTTCTGATTGTCTTTTCCATTTCATTGCAGTTGAATTATGTGTTGGTTTACTCAGAAAATTGCCGATGTTTACCATCGTTGCAATATGGTCTGTTTTATTTAAATTTATTACTACAACTCCAATTATCAGTTTTATTTTACATTTAATTATTTAATGATCCTATTATCCGTTGATTCTTATTTAAAGAACTTGATATTTAACAAGAAATAAATCTAGGTCAATTTTTATCGTCAGCTGTACTTCTTTCTTAATTATCACGTACTGATTTCATTGAACTTCCTATCTGATTTTTTTTATTACACTGAATTTTCATGTTTATAACAGTATTAACAGCAGACATTAGATTATGTAATTTTTTTTAATTACACATAGTAACATGCCCTGTATTATGCAACTTGCCAAAATATGTAGGATTTTTGCCATTTTTAAAACCTTAAACATGAAGAACTATATTTTCTACTACTGACTTTGATGTGTACATTATAAACTACCAATGTCTATGTGTCCGTATATATACACGCACATACTATAATTTTCAATGCTAATTTTGAGCTGTAGTGTATGAACCTTTTGTCTGTATGTGTGTCCAAACACTTAAACATGTGCGAGAATAAGAACAATGTTAGAAAATTACGCACCGTTGTTTAAGCTCAACTTGACGTTATTATTTCGGTTTCTTTGGGCATCCCTAAGCTTATTGTATACCTGAAATTAATATATTTTTGACGATGATGGGGTGTTTATCCTTCCTACATATAATACGCATTCCTTGATATGATATTGTTGAAATAAAAGATTTTTTGCTCAGTTTGAAAATTCCAGTGCAGATTTTCTACACCGCGATGGTACCAAATGGAACTAAATCTAAACTTTCGATATGTCAATTCCCATCTTCAAATTGAAACACATATTCAAAATTATTTCTACTAAAATCCGATTTCAATTCAAAATTGATTTCCCAGCTAGAAACTTAGTTCGATTCAAATCAAAGCTAATTTTAACTGATTGCAATCTACAGTGATGGAGAGTGAAGGTAAGACTTGGTTATGCAGGTGAAACTAGGCGGTTCAGGTGCTTTAATTCCGAATTACGTTTCGCAATAATAATTTGTTGTTTTTGGGTTTTAATTGTGTGACCGGGAATCATAAGAGGTGGGCGTGACATTGAAGAACGGTTGAGGGGGTGGTTTCAGGTGGTGAACATAGGGTTCAGGGTTGGTTTTTGTTGGAGATGGTGTCATAATAGTAAAATTTGATTTCATTAGGCATAAGAAAATCTTTTTTCCAACAATTTAGTTGGCACTGTCTGACTACTTGACTTTCCAAAGGTTTTGCCAATTTGTTCCGGAATCTTTAAATGACCAGGTGAAAATCCTATATCTTTTTAATCTTTGCCGACACATGTTGGCAATCATCTCAGTATTTAAGATTAAACATTATCCTAATATTTGTTCAAAAAATAATAAATGGAGCATCCGTTCACAGTCAAAATGAAAGCGGTTACATTAGAACAAGTAGAGTGTTCTACAGATACCGAGTATAATGAAGGTATCAAATTACATAGCAAATTGTTGTATTATAATAAAATACATCACTTATCATGCATTTATGCAACCTTCTAAGTATAGAATAATACCTCAAATTTACTTACTTTAATTGACTCTGCTGTAAAAAAAATCTTTTCATATGCATATGTTCAATTGAATTTATAAGGTTTCCTATCTCCTCCATATTATTTCAAGTCATAAGAAATTTTGGGTGTTTGGAATATGTCTTTTCCGTCTTTTCAAAAATATAATATGGAAACTGTTTTCTGACATTAACGTGATAAGTCTGCCAGTTTCAGTATAATTTCTTCCGCTGACAATGAAGGTAAAACGCTGTATTTCCTTCTATTATAGGTCTGTTTTGTGTTTCCTTCCCTATTAGGCATTCCAACATTTTCCTTCACAGCTCCTTAAACTTAATTCATCACAGGTTAATTACTCTAAAAATATTTAGGGTTTACGTATAACAAAAGCAATTACAATTTTGTTTTTTAAATAACAATGTTTAAACATATCAGTATTTATGTAGGAAACATAAGTATTTATAGGGATGTGTCAGCAATAAATTAACAGATTAATAGATTAAATCGATTGTATTGATGTTGATAATTTAGGAATATATTAGCATTTATAGTAATATATTAGCATTTATACGAAAATTATTGTATCAAATTAGCTGATTGGATTGATTGCCCAAATTTTATGTTGTTTCATAATATAGCATCTACAACAAAATTCAATATTTGCAGCAGTTTTCTTTGGCTAAGTTATTATTGTTAAATGACATCTCAGTTTTCTAGTTTTATGGACGTAAGTAAATGTGTTCCAGTCATGTTCCGTTTAAAACGAATTGGATATTTTGACGTCTGCTGTCAAATACAAGATATAAATGTTTAGCTCAAATACTGAATAATCATAATGAACATTATTATGTAATTGTATGGTGTTGAACTGAAAATTAGTGGAATGGTTCCTATACAACACTTTAAAAGTATAGATATATACAGTGTAACATAATTATTGGAATGGTTTTCTATGCATAATCCTAATAGAGAAGCTTACACTGTATTCTCATCTTAATTGAATCATGAACAATACATCATCTGACTGAAACGTGATATGCATTGCAGAATTTAATGTGGAGGTTATGCAGACATAAAAACTTCAGCTTTACTTTTGGATGTATCATTGAAGATAAGGTATCATGGACCCGCTGTCCACAAGGAATTCGATTATACCCTTTTGCTACCAACTGCAATGAACAGCCGACGTGAAACAAAATTTTATTTGTAATACTGTTTGTATTACAGTTTGGCTACTGCTTGAACTGCAATTTGTAATGACATTCCCGTTGCTTGCTGTCAATTTCTAAGCTTGCTGTCAATTTCTAAATTTTGTGTTCGTGCTGCTATATGTACAATTTACATATCGCAATTTTTTAAACTGTTCCTTTTTTTGATGACTTCTGTTTGTATTATCACTTTTATGTCTTTTTTATTCTGCCGCACAAATGACGTATGGCACATTATTTAATTCTTTTAAAGGTCATGTTCTTTTTATGCTACTTCCGGTTTGGAATAAAACTGTAAGAGTGTCGTGAGATACTTGAGTGTGTTATATGGCACTTTTTTACCCTTTTTCCTTTTTCTACCTCCCTCTACATTGCATGCCCGAATTCAAATATAATCCACACCATTTGTGATATGACTGATAAGTCATATATGCAGCCTTCAAAATATAAATTCCAGAATTCATGCACTTAAATTTTGTTATCACTTTAATCTACTTTTCCAGAATTCATGCACCTAAATAATATACCTTATATGCTAACATATTACAAAACTACCATATCAATTACATCAAAAAATAATAACCAACGTCATCAACTGCACCGTGTCGTGTTATTGACTACACTGTGCCAATAATGAAGACATATAACTACTGTCGTACTTATTTTAACTGTATATTAAAAATAGCTAATCTTGCCTACAACATAATTTCATTCAATATCTGCGCTAACCCGTGTGCGAAGCACGGGTTCGCACTTGTTTATAACGGTTGGAAAGATATAACTTAAAACTAATACGACGGTTCTAGGCTATTTTCACCCTTATAAATAAAGGGGCGGAGCCCCATTCTCTTTTATTCAAATCTATAGAGGTAGTGGAGCTCTATCATTTTTCTTCCTCATCTAACCTAATTTATAAATAAAATATATTCATACATATACCAAATCAAATCAAATTATATGAAATTGGGAAGATTTACTGATTCAGTGGAAGAGGATGCTCAACGATAGATTCCTTTGCTCTTTTCCCTTTTTCTTACATTTCTACAGATCTAGAATTTTCCCCTTTCTAGATAAACTGTAGATTTATAATAATTTGGGGATTGTGAGCCTAAAAATGTTCAAAATTCAGAATTTGGAAGCTATAGGTGAGTGGGAAATTTACTAATACAATTATAATAGCTTATCTATTTCGTTTGAATCCAATCTATATTTTATGCATATCTGTTATTTAAATAATTGTAAATTGTGGCAACTGTCAGATCTGATTATAAAATATGTTGAAATTGGTAAATGATAAGTTGTGGTTATGTATAACATGAATTGTAGGGTTTATATATATTTTTCCCACATATTCTTATAGGTTACGTCATGAAATATGTTGTATATGTTACATAGCATTGTGGATCTGGAAATCAGTCCCATTAAACATAAAATTGTTGTAGTTATGTTCCAGATCTTTAGCTCAGCGCTGAATTATGAAATATGTAAATTTGGGTAAAAAGATGAATTTGTGTATTATGTGATTTTAAGAATAAAAAGAAATATTCCTTGTGCACGTTCAATATTGTTGGGTTTTTGGTTTAAGCATTGTAATTTATGTTGTCTTCCTCATTTTAAATAAAGAGGCATTATTTTAGAATCAAAAGAAGTATAAAAAAAAGAATTAAAAGGAAAGTAGTGCAAAGGTACATATACAAATAAATACATGTTTTTATATGAAATTTGCATAGACTATTCCAAAATAAAGATATATTACATATATTTCTTATGATTTGGAAATGCGTCAATTCCACAAATAGGCATGATTTACAATGATTGCGGCTAACGGTTCTTATGAGACTTGAAACCTTTTTGGCAAGATTGAATATAAAAAGGAAATGTTTGGTTAATTAATTTGACTAAATCATTAATTTAAAAATAAGTATTGTAAAATAATAAATAAAAAATATTAATGATTATGTTGACAGCACAAAAACATAAAAATGAATATATACATATTATCCGTCCAAATCAACGTAACGCGGTGAAATATAAATTTTATGGAATGTTTGAATGTTTGGATAAGTTTAAATTATGGAATTATGTGTAAATATAATCCATTTTGAATTAATATTTTTGTGGTGACCTTTAATAGCAATAAGTATAATTAATTTCCATAAATGAGACCACAAATAAAAGGATAACCATTGTAACCAATATTGATTTGGGAAAATAAATGTGAATACGAAAATGGTTACAATTCCTAAAATAAATTAGGATAACTGTTGTGGGCCCCACTTAGGAAATTTAAATTATAACCGTATTTAGACACGAGGTTGAACTCAACTTGTGGTGTAAGCCTGCCCGAAACCAACCGGCGAATCCAACAACCAAAGGTAGTCAGTTTAATGTGAGGGGTCTAATGCATAAATATAATCGTACTAAGGCTCGACGTTAAGTTCACTTGTGGTAGAAATCTGCCTAGACCTGACTGGCATATCCAACACCCATGGTAGTCAACATAATGTGAGATGCCTAGTATGTAAAAATATGTGTATATATATAATAATCAACAAGTAAAAAAATAGAAATTTTCCGTTAGGATACAACAACAGATAACTTGGGACTGATAAATAGTTGCCTTAGGAAAACATGACCGTTAGAGTAGTAAAGGGAAATAAAAAGGAAAAAAAAAAGAAATGGGTGTCAAAAGGGGGATTAATGGATATTGATTGTGGTTTAAATACTAAGTCCAAATTAGGGAAGAAATTAAATATATATCCTAGAGAAAAGGGAATATAACCTTCCTTATTTATGTCAATAAAACTGATAATTAAAAATATAGTTGGACTTAATAGGTTAATAATGTAAGATATTATTACCCGTATAAACTCGTGACACAAATAAATGGTGTATGTATAGCATTTCTGTATAAAGGAATTAAACGGGAATAACTTAATAATGTAGCCTATTTTATCCCAAAAAGGGAAAGGTGTTAAAGGAAATGGGGGACGAACTAATAACCTTCGTGTATAGTCTCTTCCTGGGTCCTAAAAGGCTAAGTGGCTAGGGTTAAAGAGTCCACCTGGAAATAGGTTTTTCAGCATAGAGGTCTTAAATGGTAGGTGTGTGTTGGCCTACCCAAACCTGGAAATTAAAAGGGCCATATATGGCCATCTATCCTACGGGAAGTAGTAAGCGATTAAGGGGTTTATCTAATAGGATCAGCTAGAAGGTATAGCGAATGATAAAATACCTCCTCTCACCTTATGCGGGGCAAGTGTATATGCGTGAATGACAGAAGCCTTAACTAGCAGGGCCCGTAGCTAGTGCCCTCTAGTTTTATGTTAACGCTGAATATATTATCGAGGGTTAATAAGTGAATGAGGATATAGATAGAATCCCTGTAATTAGGAACTTACTCTCGATATAATTAACCAGTTAAGCTCTGGTATATAGGCTTCACAAAAACGCATGTGAATGTCCTATCTCAATAAAATAAATTTTGGGAATATTACTTTGGGAAGACTAGTAGAGTCGTGCATAAACTTTAACACGGTTGGTTTAGAATCACTAACCTTGTCAGGCATACAGCTTAGGTTGAACCAAACGGAATATATCTGTGCTACAGTATGTGTTATACATTTCTTAGTCACCCAAACTTGTTGTTCTGACCCCCTCCTCATTACAACCTCCCAGGTCCCCTAGTGAAGGTCGGGTTCTCACAAATGCTTAAGTTTGGCTTTCGGTTCTCGTTCTCTCTCATGCTCGGTATTGGTAAAGTGACTTACTTTGAAAAAGGTAGTTACTTGAGTTAATACTAGTTTATCCTATTTTGTTTTCACTGTGAGTTATTTGTCGTACTATGATTATGCTCATTTATCGCATGTATCAGATATACGCTCTATGCTTGGATGTGTTCAAGTTTTGATTTTGTTTAAAATTTGGGTGCAGAAAAGTGTGGGGTGTTACATATGTCATGTTTTATTGTTAATATAGGGTTTAATTCTAAGTGTGTTAGGTCTTTTAGTAGTTTTATTTATCGCATTATATTTTTATTTCATTAAATTCTAGTTTTCAATTAAGCAACAAACAACAAGATTGGTAGTTTGAGAATTCACAACTCAGGGGACTGAGTTGTGTCTAGGTGTTGAGCGTAGTGTTAGGGAAATTGGGAGTGAGAGTTACTAGTTTACAAGGATTATAAGTGAAGAGATTGTCTAATTTCCAGTAGAAGCCTTGGGGGCGGAAGTAGGTAGAGACTAAAATTCACAAGATAACATATGAGAAACACCACGGAAATTTTTAAAACTTTATTTAAACCAATACATAAGTGCCATTACATCATAAAACGTACTTCAATCATAAAACCACAACTGCCTTATGAAAAAGCAACATAGTCAGAGTACAAAATAAAAATCCCACTCAACATCAAATGTAGAAGTAAGTCAAACATGGAATAACACATCATATGCAAAGAATAAGACAAACAGAAGTCTCCAATAAGCTAAGCTGGGTCGAAACTCTATCACCTACTTGATCCTCCACCTTGAGAACCTTTAGGGTGGAAGGGAAGGAAGAAATAAAACTAGTCAAACATAAAGCTTGGTGAGTTCTATAATTATTAGGAAGAGTGGTAAAAGAGGATATTTAAATAGAATAACAGTTTAAAGCACAATAACAGTAAATAAGACAATAGAAGGATAAGCAAGGATGTAGTTGATTTTCATCTCATTCGAATCATTCGATCCTTGCATTAATTAATTATTGATTAGTTCGTTTGTTTATTTTATTTCCAAATTTGAATTGCAAACTCTTTCCTTCATAACTTCTTCATTTTAAGTCCGATTTCAACAAACCAAATGTCTATCTATACCAGAATTTCATACTAGACCCAATGGCGCAACTATTGTTCCCTAATTCTCATTATTTTTATGATTGATTTTATTTTATTATTTAAATTGCTTTATTAAAAAATTTAGGTTGTTACATTCTCCCCTTCTTAAAGTATTTCGTCCTCGAAATCTCCACGGCTAGAAGAATGTTGTAAATATTATCACACCATCATCTACATTCATCTACTCATCTCAATCACAAACATTCATCGTCCTTAGGATTTCTACTGCTTTTCATGAACATATATAATTGTGTAGTGTATATGTCCCTAACTAATGCATGCAATTAGACAGTCTACTGATTCAGCTGACCTCATTTAATGCAATTTATGTCAGTGTCATACATCCAAAATATATGCAAGAGAATAATAATGATACATAAAATTCTATATGCCTGTTGCAACCACCATCAAAATGCAACATCCATATGGTAATCACCCATTTTCATCCATAAATTAAAAGTGAATTAGAAGAGCACACACATCCATATGCAATTATGTTACTGTCCTAGTTGTCAATCACTAATTAGTGCCTAGTGTGCGTATATGCATCCATAGCAAACACTTGCATCCACGTGAATCCATCAATCATAACATGTCCTAATAACATGTTTAAATCACATCCTACCGTCCACAGGGACACACTAATTCAAATGAGAGGAAACATACAAAGTTCAAATTCAAAACTAAGAAAGCATTGAGAGCGTACTATCAAAAAGAAATGGAAAAGATCCACAAATCTTCTCTTCTGGTTCCCTTGTTGCCTCGTTGTTGTCCACTTCCCATTGAACCTTAACGAACTTAATCTCCTTTTTCCTTAACTTCTTTACTTCTGAACACAAATTCCATGTAGGTACTCGTCTAACAAATGCCTCCTTCTCAACCTCCTTTAAGGTACTCAGCTCCACCACTACCGCAAAATCATGTAGGCATTTCCGTAAATGTGAGACGTGAAATACATCATGAACCCTGACAACCTCTCCGATAGACGAATCTTATAAGCCATGCGACCAACCATCCCCACTATAGGAAGTAACCCAATAAATGTTGGTGCTAACTTCCTAACTGAGCCAAACCACACCACATTCTTTAAGGGTGATACTTTAATGAAAACCATGTCCCCTACACTGAACTCAAGATCCGTCCTCCTCCAATTCGTATATGATTTTTTCCTGTCTTGAGCTGCCTTCATCCTTTTCCGAATCAGTTCGATCTTGTTTGAGGTTTCCCCAATCTGCTCTGGCCCAAAAAGAAGTGTATTTGTGGTTTCCCACTACCAAGATGGTGTGATCTATAGAGCCATCCATGTAAAGCTTCAAAATGATTCATGACATTTCTTGTCTAATAGTTGTTGTTATAAGCAAACTCTACCAAGGGAAGATGCTCCTCTTAAGTCCCTCCGAAGTCCAAAATGCATAGCCGTAATATATCCTTAAGAATATGAGCCCTCTCGGTCTGCTCATCTATCTGAGTGTGATATGCAGTACTAAGTCTCAGCTGTACATGTGTCCCCAATGCCTCCTGTAGGCTCTTCCAAAACTCACTCGTAAAGATGGGGTCTTTATCACTAATGATGTTCGTGGGAATTCCGTGAAGTCGGACAATCTCCCTCAAATATATCAAAGCCAACCAAGCTGCAGACTTCTTGACCTTAAATGGGATGAAATGATCACTCTTAGTTAATCTATCCATGATCACCCAAATGCTGCAATTGTTTTTCCTCGATCTAGGCAAACCATCTATGAAATCCATTAAGATGCTCTCCCACTTCCATTGTGGCATATCTAGAGGCCGAAGTAATTCACTTGGCTTCCTTTGCTCAGCCTTAAATCTTTGGCACGCTATACATCTTAAAACATAATCGATCACGTCCTTCTTCATCTTTATCCAATTGAATACCCTTTTCATATCCTAGTACATCTTATCTCCTCCCGGATGGAAGGTCATCCGAGAGTGATGGGCCTCAGACAATACCGCACTCATCACATCTTCCGTGCGGAGTACACACAACCTTCCATCATGATGTAGCTACCCTTTCTCATCAATCGAGTATCTAGAAAGGTGTCTGGAGGCCTTATCTCTAGCAAAGTCGGTCCAAAATATAGGTTAGCTGCTGATCATCACGCTGAGTGGATCCAATACGTTCAAATAGAGTAGGTTTCACCTCAAGCAATGCTAATAATCCTGGCATATTATCCATAGATGGTTTGAAATCAAAAGATGTGATAAACTCCAAACTCCATCACTCTACGAATAATGGGATCAAAGTCATCCTCTGCCCACTCAAGGCATCCGCCACCACATTCCCTTTCCCTGGGGGTATATGAAATCTCAAAATCGTAGGATGCTAGAAACTCCATCCTACACTACTGTCTCAAGTTAAGATCCTTTTGTGAAAATAAATACTTAAAAGATTTATGATCGGTGTACAACTCAAATCTCTCACCGAACAAATAACGACTTATAGACTCAGAGAGAAAACAATAGCTACTAGCTCTAAACCATGAGTAGGGCAATTTATCTCATGTACGCTAAGAAGTATGCTCCCATAACAAATAACCCTACCCTCCTGCATTAGGATCATGCCCAATCCTATACCGCAAGCATCTGTATAGACCGTGAACATTTTAGATCCGTCTGGAAGAATCGATACTAGAGCGGTCATGAGTGCCTTCTTCAATCTCATAAACGAATCCACGCAATCCACGTCCCATGAAAATACCAAGTTTTTCTTAGTAAGGCGAGTAAGCGGAGCTGAAATTCATGCAAAGTCCTTAACAAATTTCCAACAATACCCCCACAAAACCTAAAAAGCTTCTCACCTTAGTCGCATTCTTGTGGGCTTTCCAATCTTTCAAACAACCACTTTAGCGGGATCCACCGCTATACCATCTCCCAAAACCACATGCCCAAGAATCTCACCTCCTTATGCTAAAAGTGGCACTTCGAGAATTATGCGTTCAATTAATGGGTGTGAAAAGTATGGAGGACTTCTGCCAAATGCAAAGCATGGTCATCCTCATCTCTCGAAAACACCAACATGTCATCTACAAACGCTACCTCAAACATATTCAGAACTTCTCTAAATACTCAGCTCATCAAATCAACAAAATATGGTGGAACATTGGTTAGCCCAAAGGGCATAACCAACTACTCGAAAAATCCATCCGGAGTGCCCAAAGCAGTCTTATCCACACTATCATCTACAACTCGAAGCTGATGAAACCCATCGCCAAATCCAACTAAGAGAAAAAAAATGTGCCCACCAACCGATCAAATAAATCATTTATCCGAGGGAGTGGATATCGATTCTTCTTTGTAAGCTTGTTCAATTCTCTATAATCCGCACATAGACGGAGAGAACCATCCACCTTAATAAAAAAAAAAATTGGTGCTCCCTACCCATATATACTCTGCCCAACAAATCATTTCTCTAATAGCTCACCCACCTGCTTACTCAGTTCCCTTCTTTCCCTTGGAGCCAATTGACGCACTAGCAATGCAACGGGATTAGCGTTTTCTCATAAATAATTCCGAAAGTCTATCTCTCATCTCGAAGGTAGCCCTTTCACCTTCTCAAATACATCCAAAAAATCTCTCGCCATAGGTACTAAGCTAAGATTACCAATACAAGTACCAAGGGACTCTAAGAAGCTCAACATGATAGACCCTCGTAGGTCGCAAGATATCTCGAGGGTCCTACCATGACAAGTCATTAATATCACTACCATCCTCTCACAGTCAAGAATGGCACCATACATGGCTAGCCAATCCATCCCTAGAATAGTACCGTATCCCAAAAACCCTAGTACATAGGTGTCGTAATCAAATTCGATGCCTAATATAGAAAGTCAAAAACCCTTATACATCATAAACAAATGAGCCAAACTCCTATAGAGTTTGAAACTACTACTGGATCAAAAACAAGAGATATACTAAGGTGCAGACAATCGATTAATGAAGTAGAAATGAACGAATGTAAAGCGATCGAATCAAATAAGGTCCTAACTAGAAAGCCATAAAGAGAGATCAACCTTCAATTGTGACCTTCCTGCATCTATCCTAATTGACACTGGCCTAAGTCGCTTCTAATGCATGCATCTGCGTACCAGATGAACTAGCTCCTTGCCATTGCTTCTGAGGACACCGCTTATTATAATTACTCGGCTTTCCATAATTAAAGCAACTCTCTTTCTTAGCAGACTTCTTGTAGTTCTTCGCAAAATGTCCTATCATGTTGCACCCATGACATCTAATGTCTTCCTTTATATGAGCTTTCTCTGGCCTCTCACCCTTCTTCTTATTTACCTTATTGGGCCACCATTTTTTCTTTCCACATCTGTATTTCATCACCTCATCTTTATTTTACTTGGAATCACCTTTTTCTTTTCCTTCCTCATACATAAGTGTCATTTCAACAAGATTCTCGAATGTAGCACCTATCGGAATATGAGCAAAAGCAAGTCCTTGTAGGGGTTGATTCAGACCCTTAGCAAATCTCACAGCCTTCTTATGAGTTGTGTTCATCAAATCCATCTCGAATCTAGTATGCTCATTGAAATGATTAACATATTCCTTCACAGAGAGATTACCCTGTCTCAGTCCTAGAAATATCTCCAATTGCATGCCCTCTATTGCCTGAGATAGAAGCTTCCTTGCAAACCTCTCCTTAAACTCATTCCAAGTTTTAAAACCATTCTCTACATCAACCATATCCAACCAATAAGAAGCCTCGCCCTTCAATTTCCATGCAGCCAACTAAACTCTCCTTCTATCCTCAATCTCCAAAAGTCCAAATATGCATTCGGTATTTCTAAGCCATGCGCAGGCCTCAATAAAAGTCTCTGAACCAAGGAAGGACTTGCCGCCTAGAGAAATGAAATCTTTGCAAAGCTGAGAGAAATCAGCCACTGATGGTGGGTTAGGAGGAGCCACCACGGCTGGAGCGGGAGCTTGGGAATTCTCTTGCCCTTCGGCTGATGTTGTAGCTTCCACATACCTATGAAACCAAGTTGGAATGGGGATACCCTTACGAAAATTAGGAGCCCCAAACATGCTGCGCAAAGAGAAGAGTGAAGGAATCAGGAAAGGAATTAAGAGAAAATTGTAATTAACTTGAGGGGATGTTTTTGAAAAACAAAATTTTACTTTGAAAAACATTTTCTTTTAATTTTTTTAAAACAAGAACTTTTGTCTAATTTTGTAACCTTAGGCTCTGATACCAAATATAACACCTCACATCCCTTACAGTCACCCATATGAAGATTTCACTAAGGTATATGAAGTATATAAGTATAAAATAACATAATGGAGACCAAGATCCACAAGACAACATATGAGAAACACAATGGAAACTTTAAAACTTTATATAAACCAGAACATATATCATTACATCATAAAATGTACTTCAGTCATAAACCCACAACTGTCTTATGAAAATGCAACATAGTCGGAGTATAAAATAAAAATCCCCCTCAGCATCAAATATAAAAATAAGTCAAACATGGAATAATAGATGATCAATCAAAGAATAAGACAAACAAAATATCCAATAAGCTAAGGTACGCCGAAACTCTATCAACTACTAGATCTTCCACCTTAAGAACCTTGGGGGGAGGGAAGGAAGAAGAAAGAAGACTAGTTAGACATAAAGCTTTGGTAAGTTATGTAATTACTAGCATGAGTGATAAAGAGGAAATCTAGACAGAATAATAGTTTGAAGCATAACAACAGTAAATGAGACCATAGAAGGATAAGCATGGATACAGTCTATTGTCAACTCATTCAAATCATTCAATTTCTACGTTAATTAATTAATTGTTAATTCGTTTGTTTATTCAAATTTCAAATTTGGATTTCAAGCTTCTTTCCTTTATAACTTCTCTGTTTTAAGTCTGATTTCAGCAAACCAAATGTCTATCTTTATCAGAATTTCATAATGGACCAAATGTCGCAACTCTCGTTGCCTAGTTCTCAATATTTTCTGATTAATATTTATTTTATTATTCTTTTATTTAAATTTATTTATTAAAACTTTGGGTTGTTACATATTTAGTTAATTCAACAATTTTATTGTTAATCTTTATTGCAAGGAAGCATAATCCCTTACTACTATCAAGTTGTTGTGCATGATTTCTCTAAAACAAATTAAAGTTAAAATTGGAAAAGAAAAATCATTATAAAGATGATTCTATTTTATTCCACAGAAACCCATTATGGATGGTAAAAGAAAAGGAAAAAGATACAAAATTCATGGTCTTTAGAACAAACAAACATCTCCATAATAGAAAAAATAATCTTAAAGTCTTTGTGCCTAGTATCAGCCAAAGACTCCAAGGTCTTGCCCTATTGGAAAAGGTGATATTTTCCTAAGCCGCCTTTCATTATAGAGAATTCTAATCATAGTTATGAAGACCCAGCCATTTATTAGATCGTGTTGATCCATGGTCGGTGGTTCTAAGGGTCGGGTCAATTGAACCTGTAACGACCCGCATTATACGCATCATAGAATCGTAGAATATTTATTTCTGTCACATACGAAGTCGTATGGTCATGTAACTTTGGGAGACGACTATTGGGGTCATTTCCCATGTTCATGATTTTTCCCAATTTTTAAATGACCATTTTACCCCTAGTTGGCACTGTTTTGGCCATAACTTTTGACTGGAAAGGAATTTTGACCTGAAACCACTTCCATTAGCTCCGGATGATGGTTTCTCTTTCCGTAGAGTGGTCACATTAGCCAAACGGACTTACCGTTTGGGAGATATGGCTGAAACAAGTTTCAGATGGTGAAAAACAGCTTAATTGGGCTTAACCGGGTGATTAGCAGCTAGGCCCAAGGGGAATTTCGGGTTTAGAGGTATAGGAGGACTGATTAGGGTTAGGTTATCACTTTCATTTCAGTTTTGAGCCGCCACAAACCTCCTTGAGACCTTAGTAATGGCCTCCATCCTCTAAAGCCACTCCAAAACACATTTTTAGTGAAGATTAAGCCTAAATTACATCAAAGCAAGGCCAAATAGCAACAAAGCAAGGTTGGAGCTGCTGCTATACATAGGAATTCGACCCAAACAGAGAGTATTTCAGATTTGGTGATTCATTTGTGGCCAAGGTGAGTGATTCGCATAGTTTTTGCACTAATTACGGTGATTAAGGGTAATTAGTGAAGATTAGCGAATTTATACGTAAATAAATTCTGGAAATTTTTTTGAAAATTTTAAAATAATGTTTTAAGGCTCTGTTAGAAATTTGGGTTAATTTCGATGTGTTTTGCTAATCGTATGCTTAAACATGATTAAGAGGGATTATAAGAAAATGTGAGGTTTTAGCCACTTTTGATCCATTTTGATTCGTTTAAATTGTTGTTTGTTGCTTGTGGTTGCTGTTATATGTTGCTATGACTCTTTGGTATGTTTTACGATTGATTAGAGTAGTTAGATTGGTCAAAAACGCCGTCGAATGGCGAGAAAACTGTCGCTGGAAGTCGTAGGAATTAGTGCAGGAAATCGGATCGGATCGCCCCTACCCGACCCGAACCGCCCATTTCCCTCCACCACGAACCGATCTGCCTGAAGTGATGGCACCACGACCGAGCTCTCACGTGCGAACCGACCCGTCATGAAGAAGGTTCCTACCCGATCCGAGGAGTCGCGATTCAAGGCTGGGTGATTGAAGACTCCGACCCGATCCGCCTGGGGGGATAACGACACGATCCGATCTGATCACCTTGAGGACAACGAACCAGAGACTCGAAGGAGGGCGAAGGACTTGGAGCTATGACCAGGGGGCGTGACCCGAGCCGTGGCGTGGTGGAGAACCCGATCCGATCCAGATGGGACTGGAAGCCACGAACCGATCCAGTGTACCATGAAGGACTCCGATCCGACCCGGAGTAGCAGTCACGAACCTAGACGATGAAGACCACGATCCGACCCGAGCGTGAAGGATGATCCGATCCGACCCGAGGTTGATGGCTACGAACTGAATGAAGACCGATCCGGAAGTGAAGAATATAACCCGAGATGCAAAGGAAGCCCAAATGAGAAGTTAGAGCTCAAGATTCAGATGGGAATCAACGAGTTCGCTTCATGGTTGGGTTTTGCTGCGGGACGCGTGCCAAGGGGTTATCGACGTCTAAGACTTTGGACCACTACGGTAGGAGGTACGAAGGCGGATTCAGGGCCATTATGGCATAGGTAGAACCAAGGGCTACGACCAATGAAGTGGGTCATTGAAATGTTTGGTCATGACTCCAAGTGTTTGGCTTGGTCACAGCAGGGTTTCTACAAGTCGGGATTCGTCGTTACCTCAGTTTGTCTAGTGTTCCAAAGTGGTAGATGTCGTACGCTTTACGCACTGAGCGAGAGATGTGAGGATGGTTGCTATGGATGGTTTGTTGCTATCATTATGACATACACACCCCACCCCTGTATTCTTTACACTATTCATTATGGCACCTTGGAGTATTGTACGGTATGTGGTACTAACTCTTTGGTTGCAGGTCCAGGTTCAGGTATGGTTTAGTATACCTGTTATTACTCTGTTTAGATGCTTATCGCTCATACCAGGCTTTATGTCTGACCCAGAGTTTTATGTCTCCTCTTATTACTCTGGGTGCTCACACGAGCAGACTAGAGACAGGTTAGCTGGTGATGCACGGGTAGATGATCCGGAGACGAGCAGGAGGCTTCCACGTAATATATATAGTATTCTCCCTGTATTGTTGAAGATCACTGCTTGGGCATTGTTGGTGTATCTTCTACTTCAGCTTTCTTTTGTTTAGAGACAGTAAATTTGGAAAATTGTAATAAGCTGTATTTGGATTTCCGCTGCTTTGAGATTGGTGTTGGTTTTAGTTATCAGCTTATGCACTGTCTCGCCTGTTTTATGTCAAGTATGTTATTATTATATTTTATTCCATGCGCTGTGAGACATTCTACAGGTTCCTTGATTAGTTCGTTCCCTTCTTTCCTTTCTTCTGACGACCGTCTTGTGCTAGTCGGGCATGTGTACAGCGCACTTTTGGAGGAAATGCAGGCTGGTGCGAGGCGGGCCGTCACACTTGGTATCAGAGCTCTAGGTTGCGTAGTTAGCCTAGGGAAGTTATCAGGGAGAGATAATATACGTATACGAGAGAGCGTATTTGTGATTACTTTGGTTTTTAAAAACTATATATATATATATATACTATTAGTAGTATAAGGATGAAGTCGTACTGCACTAGCACCACTATGGAGTCGTTAATCATTTCCTTTTTCAGATTGACGATGAGCCGAGATACTAGAGGTGCTGGTAGGGGAGCCAATAATGGGAATGCTGCTGACATGAGGACGATGTTTACTGACCTCATGAGAGAGATGCTTAGAGATGTACAGAGGGCAGCTCCCAATGGTGGAAATGGTGGTGGTCCAATAGTGCAGGCGCCAAGAGTCGACTTCGCCAAGCTGAATAAGGACTATACTAGTCTTGGTGGGAAGCCGTTCCACGGAACGGAGTCGGCTACGGATGTTCAAGATTGGTTGGATAGTTGCGAACGTATCTTCGAGGATTTGGGTATCGAGGATGCGATGAAGAGAAAGCTAGCGTCCCGTCAGCTGCAAGGGCGGGCAATGAATTGGTGGAATGCTATAAAAGCAGCTACTCCCGAAGACCAGATTACTTGGGTTCAGTTCAAGGCTCGCTTTAGCGAGAAGTTCATTCCAGCGGCCCAGAAGTCAGTATTGTTCAAGAGGTTCTTGGAACTCAAGCAGAATGGAAGGGCAGTTTCTGATTATATTACTGAATTCGACACTTTGTCAAAGTATGGGTTATCTCTTATTGATACTGCCGAGAAGAAGAATGAGAAATTCATAACTGGGTTAGATCAGTACTTAGGGGAAAGGCTTATTAACCACATCGATGAGACGTTTGAGTCGATTGTGGGGAAAGCATTAAGATCAGAGAGTCTCTACCCTAAGCCGAAGACTGAGGTTGCATCGGCAGATGAGCCAAAGCCACAAGCAAGTGGTGGAGGCAAGGGTGGTTCCCAGAATAAAAGAAAACAGAACCAGACTAAGGATGGCCAGAAGAAAAAGAATAAGCAAGATGTGGAGTGCTTCAGCTGTGGTAAGAAGGGCCATTATGCTAGTAATTGTCGGGCCAGGCCAGCGGATAGGAAGTGCTTCAATTGTGGCCAATTGGGACATTACAAGGACAAGTGTCCGCAACCCCCTAAAGAAAAGCAAATGGTGAAAGCATACGCCCTTAATGCTATTCCTTCTTCGTCGAATGCCCCAACTGCGGCGGAGAAGGGAAAGAATGTCGTCATTCAAGGTATGCTTTCTGTTTATGATGTTCCTGTTAGAGTTTTGTTTGATACCGGAGCTTCCAGTTCTTTCATATCTAGTGACCTGGTAGATAGGTTGGGACTGGAGCCCGAGATTGTCGATAGACCTTTAGTAGTGACGAACCCGATTGGTGGTTCTACTAGCCTTAGCATGATTTGTCGTAATGTGGTCTTATCGAGTCATGGATGCATGTTTGTTTGTGATTGCTTTGTTTTGGGCTTTACTGGGTTTGGCATTATTTTGGGAGTAGATTGGCTCCAAAGATACGGGGTGGTGGTAGACTGTGAGGGCTTGTTGGTGACAGCTAGAGCGGATGATGGGCGGAGGATAGTGTTTGGTGGTCTACCCAGTAAGGGGGTATTGGCTAGTTTTCTAAACTCCCTCGACATTCCGCATAGTGAGTTGTCAGGTTTGCCCGTGGTTGGCCAGTATCCGGATGTTTTCGAAGAAGTGACCGGACTTCCACCACACCGAGAGATTGAGTTTCGTATTGATTTTGTAAGGGATGCCAGGCCTATAGTGATGCCACTTCGTCGTATGGCACCAAGGGAGCAGCGAGAGCTCGAGGTGCAAGTCAGCGATCTTTTGAAGAAGGGATTTATCAGAAGGAGTGTTTCTGAATGGGGAGCACCAGTTGTGTTTGCTACCAAGGCGGATGGTTCCCTTCGTTTGTGTGTAGACTACCGCGAGTTGAATAAAGTGACGAGGAAGAATAAGTATCCTCTACCGCGGATAGATGATTTGTTCGATCAGTTGAGTGGCGCGAGAATATTTTCTCAGTTGGATCTCGCGACAGGTTTTCATCAGCTTAGAGTGGAAGCTGAGAGTATAGCTAAAACGGCATTTCGGACGCCGTCTGGATTTTATGAATGGTTGGTCATGCCATTCGGGCTGACCAATGCCCCAGCATATTTTGTGGATCTTATGAATAGGGTATTCAGAGATCAGTTGAATAAGTTTGTCCTTGTGTTCGTTGATGATATTTTGGTCTACTCGAGGACAGAGGAAGAACACAAGGGACATTTAAGAGTACTGATGGAGGTATTGAGAAAACACCAATTGAAAGCAAAGTTTTCTAAGTGCCACTTCTGGAAGAGGGAAGTGAGGTTCTTGGGCCATGTTGTATCAGAAAATGGGATTGCCGTGGACCCGGCAAAGGTGGCTACGGTACAGGATTGGCCTACGCCCAAGAGTGCAACAGATGTAAGAAGTTTCTTGGGATTAGCGGGATATTATCGTAAGTTTATCCAAGGTTTCTCCAAGATAGCGGCACCATTGACCCAGCTGACCAAGAAGAATCAAGCTTTTGTCTGGGATGAAAGGTGCGAGAATGCATTCAAAAGTCTAACGGACAAGTTGACAAGCGCACCAGTGTTAGTCATTCCTAAGGGGGATGAAGAGATGACGGTATACACGGATGCCTGTGGTACCGGACTGGGTGCTGTATTGATGCAAGGCGGTAGGGTTGTAGCTTATGCAAGTCGGCAATTGAAACCGCACGAGAGAAGATACCCTACCCATGATTTAGAATTGGCAGCAATCGTGTTCGCGTTAAAGATGTGGAGACACTATCTCTTGGGAGAAAGATTTGAGCTGTTTACAGATCATAAGTCGTTAAAGTATCTCTTCTCTCAGAAAGATCTGAATCTCCGTCAGCAGAGATGGTTGGAGTTCTTAGCTTCCTATGATTTTGACATCGCATACACACCAGGAAAGGGCAATGCGGTGGCTGATGCATTGATTAGAAGACATGCCAGCTTAGGGGCTATGTTCCTTGAATGGAAGCAACTGGAGTTTATCGCGGGGTTTGATTTCAGACCAAAGTGCGAATTGGATCCAGGAATGTTAGCAAGTTTGACGATCAGACCCACTTTGATTGAGCGGATCGGCTCTAGTCAGAGGGACGATCCTAATCTATTGGAAATCATCTCCAAATTAGAGATGGGTATCGATGAGGAGATGAACAAGTATGGGCTTGATCGAGATAGATGGCTTAGAAAGAATGGAAAACTTGTTGTACCCAACGTAAATGAATTGAGGGATGAAGTGCTTAGAGAATGTCATCACTCAAAGCTGACTATACACCCCGGTGGTAATAAGATGTATCGAGATATGAAGCAGACATACTACTGGGAAGGGATGAAAAGAGACGTTGGGAAATTTATATCCAAGTGCATGAATTGCCAGCTAGTTAAAGCCGAGCAAAAGAAGCCTAGTGGGTTGATACAGCCATTAGAAATTCCCGAATGGAAATGGGAGCAAGTCTCGATGGATTTCATTGATGGTTTACCAAGAACTAGATCGGGACATGATAGCATTTGGGTAATTGTGGATCGGTTGACTAAGAGTGCAAGATTCATACCAGTCAAATCGACCAGAACGGCAGCTAAGTTAGCAGAATTATATATGAAGTGGGTAGTGAGATTTCATGGAGTACCCAAAAGCATTGTGAGCGACCGAGACCCATTGTTCACTAGTGGGTTTTGGAGGAGCTTACAAGAGGCTCTAGGGTCAGAGTTACATCTCAGTACCGCATATCATCCTCAGACCGACGGTCAGACGGAGAGGGTGAACCGTATTTTGGAAGATCTCTTGAGAGCATGTATATTGGATTTCGGTGGATCATGGGATGACCATTTGCATCTAGTAGAGTTTGCATATAATAATAGCTACCAATCCAGTATCGGTATGGCTCCGTTTGAAGCTTTGTACGGAAGACCATGCAACTCACCATCATGTTGGATAGAGACTGGCGAGAAGTTTGTGCTTGGACCAGATGTGGTGAGAGAAACGTCGGATAAGATCAAGATCATTCAACAACGAATGAAGGCTGCCCAAGATAGGCAGAAGAGTTATGCTGATAAGAGGAGAAGAGACTTAAAATTCTCCGTTGGTGACTTGGTGTTTGTCAAGATTTCCCCGTTGAAGAGCGTAATACGATTTGGCAGGAGAGGCAAGTTGGCACCAAGGTTTGTTGGCCCATTCCCTGTTCTTGAACTAGTCGGGAATTTGGCATATAGGATAGACTTACCAGAGAAGATGGCGGGAGTTCACAACGTATTTCATGTTTCCCAACTAAGGAAGTTCGTTCACGACTCAGATATGACTATTTCACCTGATCAGTTAGAGGACTTCGAAGTAGAACCCGAGGCGGTTGGGAACCGCAAGTCGGCCCGTATTGTCGCACACGACATGAAGCAACTTCGAAGGAAGGCGGTGAAGCTAGTCAAGGTATAGTGGAGCGAGGACGAGAATGATTGTACTTGGGAGACAGAGGAGAACATTAGGAAGACTTATCTGGAACTCTTTGCCTGGTAAGATTTTGACTTCGATTTAGTTTTCCGCATGCTAGGATAGGCTTGTTCGCTTGTTTTGCATGATTGATTGTTCTATATGGTTGTTAGGCATGCGGGATCCTTTGTTTTGGGTTAAGGAATTTCGGGGACGAAATTTCTTAAGGGGGGGAGAGTGTAACGACCCGCATTCTACGCATCATAGAATCGTAGAATATTTATTTCTGTCACATATGAAGTCGTATGGTCATGTAACTTTGGGAGACGACTATTGGGGTCATTTCCCATGTTCATGATTTTTCCCAATTTTTAAATGACCATTTTACCCCTAGTTGGCACTGTTTTGGCCATAACTTTTGACTGGAAAGGAATTTTGACCTGAAACCACTTCCATTAGCTCCGGATGATGGTTTCTCTTTCCGTAGAGTGGTCACATTAGCCAAACGGACTTACCGTTTGGGAGATATGGCTGAAACAAGTTTCAGATGGTGAAAAACAGCTTAATTGGGCTTAACCGGGTGATTAGCAGCTAGGCCCAAGGGGAATTTCGGGTTTAGAGGTATAGGAGGACTGATTAGGGTTAGGTTATCACTTTCATTTCAGTTTTGAGCCGCCACAAACCTCCTTGAGACCTTAGTAATGGCCTCCATCCTCTAAAGCCACTCCAAAACACATTTTTAGTGAAGATTAAGCCTAAATTACATCAAAGCAAGGCCAAATAGCAACAAAGCAAGGTTGGAGCTGCTGCTATACATAGGAATTCGACCCAAACAGAGAGTATTTCAGATTTGGTGATTCATTTGTGGCCAAGGTGAGTGATTCGCATAGTTTTTGCACTAATTACGGTGATTAAGGGTAATTAGTGAAGATTAGCGAATTTATACGTAAATAAATTCTGGAAATTTTTTTGAAAATTTTAAAATAATGTTTTAAGGCTCTGTTAGAAATTTGGGTTAATTTCGATGTGTTTTGCTAATCGTATGCTTAAACATGATTAAGAGGGATTATAAGAAAATGTGAGGTTTTAGCCACTTTTGATCCATTTTGATTCGTTTAAATTGTTGTTTGTTGCTTGTGGTTGCTGTTATATGCTGCTATGACTCTTTGGTATGTTTTACGATTGATTAGAGTAGTTAGATTGGTCAAAAACGCCGTCGAATGGCAAGAAAACTGTCGCTGGAAGTCGCAGGAATTAGTGCAGGAAATCGGATCGGATCGCCCCTACCCGACCCGAACCGCCCATTTCCCTCCACCACGAACCGATCTGCCTGAAGTGATGGCACCACGACCGAGCTCTCACGTGCGAACCGACCCGGCATGAAGAAGGTTCCTACCCGATCCGAGGAGTCGCGATTCAAGGCTGGGTGATTGAAGACTCCGACCCGATCCGCCTGGGGGGATAACGACACGATCCGATCTGATCACCTTGAGGACAACGAACCAGAGACTCGAAGGAGGGCGAAGGACTTGGAGCTATGACCAGGGGGCGTGACCCGAGCCGTGGCGTGGTGGAGAACCCGATCCGATCCAGATGGGACTGGAAGCCACGAACCGATCCAGTGTACCATGAAGGACTCCGATCCGACCCGGAGTAGCAGTCACGAACCTAGACGATGAAGACCACGATCCGACCCGAGCGTGAAGGATGATCCGAACCGACCCGAGGTTGATGGCTACGAACTGAATGAAGACCGATCCGGAAGTGAAGACTATAACCCGAGATGCAAAGAAGCCCAAATGAGAAGTTAGAGCTCAAGATTCAGATGGGAATCAACGAGTTCGCTTCATGGTTGGGTTTTGCTGCGGGACGCGTGCCAAGGGGTTATCGACGTCTAAGACTTTGGACCACTACGGTAGGAGGTACAAAGGCGGATTCAGGGCCATTATGGCATAGGTAGAACCAAGGGCTACGACCAATGAAGTGGGTCATTGAAATGTTTGGTCATGACTCCAAGTGTTTGGCTTGGTCACAGCAGGGTTTCTACAAGTCGGGATTCGTCGTTACCTCAGTTTGTCTAGTGTTCCAAAGTGGTAGATGTCGTACGCTTTACGCACTGAGCGAGAGATGTGAGGATGGTTGCTATGGATGGTTTGTTGCTATCATTATGACATACACACCCCACCCCCGTATTCTTTACACTATTCATTATGGCACCTTGGAGTATTGTACGGTATGTGGTACTAACTCTTTGGTTGCAGGTCCAGGTTCAGGTATGGTTTAGTATACCTGTTATTACTCTGTTTAGATGCTTATCGCTCATACCAGGCTTTATGTCTGACCCAGAGTTTTATGTCTCCTCTTATTACTCTGGGTGCTCACACGAGCAGACTAGAGACAGGTTAGCTGGTGATGCACGGGTAGATGATCCGGAGACGAGCAGGAGGCTTCCACGTAATATATATAGTATTCTCCCTGTATTGTTGAAGATCACTGCTTGGGCATTGTTGGTGTATCTTCTACTTCAGCTTTCTTTTGTTTAGAGACAGTAAATTTGGAAAATTGTAATAAGCTGTATTTGGATTTCCGCTGCTTTGAGATTGGTGTTGGTTTTAGTTATCAGCTTATGCACTGTCTCGCCTGTTTTATGTCAAGTATGTTATTATTATATTTTATTCCATGCGCTGTGAGACATTCTACAGGTTCCTTGATTAGTTCGTTCCCTTCTTTCCTTTCTTCTGACGACCGTCTTGTGCTAGTCGGGCATGTGTACAGCGCACTTTTGGAGGAAATGCAGGCTGGTGCGAGGCGGGCCGTCACAGAACCGGTGGCTCCTAACAAAACTAATTCAGAGATTTTTGCATAATTTGGTGGTAAAATTAAAGATAAATGTAAACATACATAGAAGCAATGGCCAACAAAAGAAAGAATATACACATTGGGAACACTGCTTTCTCATGTATCACTCCAGTTTTGTCTTCTCGATGCATCAGGGTAAAAAAACATCCATTGTATGCTGAGTGGAGACAATTAGTAGCATTTTTCACCAAATTGAATCTAGAAGAAAAGCCTATTTTATAAATAGGAAATTAAATTAACATAGTAGAGCCACGGATTTTAGGGAATTTCTTGATTTCAAGACAATTTATGGCGGTCCTTAAAGGTTGGATCGCGGTTTGATGCGAATTGTGGTCTATCTCTTCTTCGAGCCATTATCGCCTCTGGCTTATGGTTAGCCACGGTTAGACTATGGCCAGGTCTGATCTTCATTACACTTGTTCTAATGGAAAAGGATTTGCTAGCGGCAGCCTAAAGTAAGCATTCAGAATATACCGGGGAATGTTTCTGAAACACGTTCACTTTCAGGAGTCTTCCCTACGTTAATAGCTAACTAAGGTGGAGTTACGCTCATGCATTTAGGAAGGGCCATTAGGGTTATAATTAAGATCGGATTGTAGAATCTTCAAAGGCATGATGACCTTTAATCCTTCAATTCTGGATATTTCGGATGCAACCTAGAAAGTCATGCACCTCATCTTGGTATCCTAAAGCAAGTTCTAATTTATCTCTGAGATCTAAGGTTTGGTTAGTTAACCTAATACCCCTAAGCTTAAGAAACCTAATGGATTTAACACAAGTTTGGTCCTGAGTTTCCTGTACCTCTTTGATCTTATGTGACAACTTTACATTCTCAAGTATGTTGGGGTGGGTTTAAAGGGTGCCTATAGTTTCTAATAGTTTTGCATTTTTGGTTTGGCTCTTCTTTCATAATATTTTTATTAACTGATTTTTGGTAGATCTATTAAACATCAGATTTAGCTAAGTGGACATTTCAATCATCGAGCTAAGAAAGTTGAAGAAATGGTCAATTGGCTCGAAAATTAATTATGAACGAGGATATGAAGCTATAATCAAGCAAGATAAAGTAAATAACATTTTGGAATCAGCTAAGTACGAATTGACACTTTCCCTAGACAGGGGATCGATACCTGTCCCTTGCCCTAAATATGGATTATATCGTAATGACTTTAAGTAAGGAATTAGAAATAGTCGTCGTAACTCGACAACTTAAACTGGAAGTTCAACTCAATAGAAATTAATCGATTACTCAAAGTTCTACCTAGGCAACTATGAAAATCAACACTGCAGATCTGAATCATGCATAATGGGGGACCATATAAAGGTTACCGACCCCTGGCATTGCTCTTAAGGGGTCATTATCAATCCTTATGTATTGGCCCCATTGAGATCCAAATTTCAAAGGCTTGCTCGATTTTCATGAGGTTTTTCAGATGAAACTTCCTTCGAATCTCATTCTCCTATAAATTTCGGATCTTCTACACAAGGAAGAGGATCTTCTTCTTCTTCTATAAGTAGACTCTACCATTTTTTTATTCCTGGTATATACCGGGTTGTAACTGTAACTAATCCACAGTATAAATGATATAGAAAACTTCCAGAACGAAGTAAGATGGAGTCAACTGAATTGCTATAAAAAATTATGTTCCCTTTCTTTCTGTTTTCATCTTACATTTTTCATTTTTGTGATATATTATATTATGTGGTGAGGTTTAGTTCATTTGCAGTGCTAACATTTTGATATCGGAGTTCGGACAATCGGATCATGATGCTATCATATGGATCTGGGTGTTGGTGCCATTTTTTAGTTAATATTTTGGTGCTTTGCACTACGCCATAGATGGCCTATCGCAACGAAAATCCATGGTGTTGCTAGGTATAATGTTGCCATTGCTAAGCTGTTTTTTTGTCTATTACAACGCACGTTTAAATGTGTTAGCATATATATCAACATGTGTTGTAGTAACCACATGAATAAAATTATCAATCCACGTCAACACGATCCAACGGTCCAGGTTAGCAATCCACATGAAATAATTTTTAGTCCAGATTAGCAATCCGCGCGTGAAATAATGTTTACGGCGGGAAGCAAAAACAAAGAGGGAAAACTAACAAAATATTGAAAGTTTCAATCGAAATTTAACAAAATACTCTGCCGCTCAACCTCTCAAACACTCACTCTCAGGTTCAATTAGGGCTAAAAATTCAAGTTTACAAGCTTATTGGGGTTCGATTAGGGAAGGTTCGAGTTCAAATTCAATTAGGGATTCAGTGTTTCAGTTAGGTCTTCAATTCGGTTTGTTTGGGTTTCAGATTTCAGTTAGGGCTTCGATTTAATCTGCTGCTTAAGGTATCACTCAATGTATATTTCAATGTTTTCTGATTTGATTGTTGTGTTGCATATTGCACTGCTTTACTTATGTCCAATTTACTGCTTTGAGGTATCACTCAATGAACAACGAGGAAAAACTATGGGCAGAACTTCCTAAGTTCAGTGAAGGGTACATCAGTGGAGTGAAACTTTTTATTCGAAATACTTTTTCTAGATTTGCGGTAGATGATGAAATTACATGCCCTTGCAAAAAAGTGTCATAATTGCATGTGGCATTGTCAAGAAGTAGACCATCAGATTTGGAATGGTCCATCTGAATTGTACATGAAATGGATTTGTGAGATTTCCTGTTTAGATCATGAAAGGAGTGATAACGATATGGATTGTGAAGCATGAATGAATTTTGGAGATAATCTTGATGAGATGTTGCAACGTACTTGTGGAAATATGCAGAACAATGAAGATGGATCTTCTGATGAATCAAATGGAATAGATGTCGATGCTAGAAAATTTCATCAATGTGTTGAAGAGGGAAAACAAACATTATATCCTGAGTGTACTAAATTTTCGCGATTAAGTTTCATTGTCAGGCTTTATTCTTTAAAATGCGCATATAGAATCACTGAGTCTGCATTCAACGATTTATTAGAGTTGATGAAAAAAAGCTTTTCCACAAGCCTACATCCCTTTATCTTTCAATGCTACCAAAAATATCATTAAGATTTAGGCCTCGATTACCAAAGAATGCAAGCATTCCAAATTATTGCATGCTATATTGGGCAGAAAATGAAAAGGAAAATAACTGCAAAACTGTGGTTTTTCAAGGTGGGTTATATTGGAAGAGAAAGTGGCTATTGACAAAGATTTGGAGAAGTGGATTCACAAAGTACCAGCAAAAGTGATGCGTTATTTTCCACTGAAACCAAGGTTGCAAAGGATGTTCATGTCCAAGGAGTACGCAAAACTTATGTTATGGCATGTAGTGGGACGAAAAAATGATGGCAGACTTCGACATCCAGCTGATGGCGAGGTATGGAAGAAGATGGATGCTAATTTTCCTCATTTTTCATCAGAAAACAGAAATATCAGGTTAGGAGTAGCATCTGATGGATTCAGTTCTTTTTGTATAATGACTACACAACACAGCACATGGCCAATCGTATTGGTAAATTATAACCTTCCACCTTGGTTATGCATGAAGACAGAAATTTGATACTTTCAACCCTTATCCCTGGTCCGGAGTCTCCTAATAATTACATTGATGTCTACATGCAGCCTCTTATCGCAAAATTGAAAGAATTATGGGATCTTGGCATACAATCTTATGATGCCTTCACTGTTGATAATTTCACATTACGTTCAAGCGTGTTATGGATGATCGACGACTTTCCGGGCTATGCAATGTTATCCGGCTGGAGTACGAAGGGTTATTTAGCTTGTCCCGTATTCCATTTCGAGACTTCTTCAACTTACTTAAAACTTAGTAACAACATGTGCTACATGAATCATAGGACATTTTTAGACCTGGGACAAAGTGGAGGTTTGATAATAAACGGTTCAGTGGTGAAATTGAAATGGGAACACCTCCCGGTATTTTATCCGGGACTGGCATTGAAGAATTGCTGGCTGGTTATGAAAATATTTTTGGAAGAAAGAGGTCAAAAAGTATAAAAATGAATCTCCTTTTAAAAAAGTCAATATTTTTTAATTTACCATATTGGAGTCAAAATGTATGTCGACATAACCTTGATGTTATGCACATAGAGAAAAACATTTGTGATAACCTACTTGGTACTTACTAAATATTGATGGGAAGTCGAAAGACCATTTAAATGCTCAGTATGATTTACAAGAAATAGGCATCATGTAGGTTGAAACGACCCAAACTTCCTCGTAAAGGAAAGTACGGATTGCTTTGAGAACAACACTCATCAGAACACAAAAAGAAGAACATTTCATTGCTTATTACAACAATTACATCAGAGTACAAGAATATTCCAGAGTATGAATAAATATTACACATTGAAAATATAATATCAGAGAGTAAATTACATTTAAATAGCAGCGGAAAAATAATACAAAATACAATTGAAAGAAATACACGGATATAGAGTGTGACGATCCCAAAATCCGTGTGACGGTATTAAGGATAATCATTGGAATATAACACATCAATCATCATAGCAGAGTACAGATAATAGCAAAAACAATAAATAGAATAATTTTACATGGATATGACAGCGGAATCACAACATGTAACAACATCAGAATAGCACAACGTAGGATATAACTTAGTAAATAAAAGGGAAATGATCAGTCACCATCGCCAGAGGCGGAATATATACATGAAGTGAGACATAATAAGGGTATCAGTCTACATCGCCGAAGGCGGTACATATACATACGATAATAAGTACTGGAAGTAAAGCAGTCTGTATTGCCCGTGGCGGAATCATAATATAAATACAATAATGGCGGAGAATGTCAAAGTCATCTCGGTGAAGTCAGCCTAGCCATGAGCCAAAAGTGCACTCCATACTACAGTGCTGAGCCAAAACAACCTGTCACCTGTGAACTAGGCTACCCGTGTGAAAATAAGGGCACCCGCGTTTGCAAAGTGAAACAAACAACGAGTCAGTCATGGGGACTGGTATGAGAAATCTACTTAACAGTTTAAACAATAGTAATAAGCAAATCATAGGACCATGCCACTTTCGCGGAACAGGTTTACTCCAGTGATTGCTGGTGCATTTAAAATAAAGTAAATTCTTTAAAACAACGCAATGCTTTTAAAAAGAATGTAGCCATTATAAGACTCAGGTCCCATCATATAATGCAACGCAAACCGTAGGATAGAGTTTTACCTTATAATGGCCAAATATGCTTAATACGTGTAAAGTAAAATCATTTGATATTATTACTAGTGCATATATGTTTCTAAAACGAATAACATCATAAATATCAATCATAGACGACATGAGCGTCCCATGCCATTATGTCGCCATACTAGTTCTACAATCGAATCCGTTATTTCGTATTGGAAATTGGATTTCCGTCATGAGTCGAGGCAAGGGGCAAGCTCCTCTCCGCTTCGAGACACTCTAGCAAATGCCTCAGGACTACGCACTCTGGGTAACCGCTGGATCTTCAGGGCCGGTCCACACTTAAGTTAGTGGATTAGTATTCCTGAACACACGTTTCCCGGTCCTTACAGACCTATAATCGAGGCGCCTCGCATTCCAACAACCACATAGGTGAAAAGTAGATAAAAATGTCAGGGCTGGTAGGTCACTGACACCACTATAGCTAGAAAGAAACGTCGTGCTCTCCCTGCAGTCCTTATCCCGTTTTTAACTCATACCGAGGTGTAAGGCTCGCGAATCCACGCTATACACAAACCCAGGCTACGTGGGCCGTGCTTTGATCATCAAACACAAGACTTTGCTTTGCAACAGAAGCCTTGATCACTACATCTTGGCATGCCACATAGGCAATCTACTCCATACGACTGATTTCCATCGATATATAACCTCTGAGCTCGTACGTCTCAGAGAAGGGCGTTAAGCAAAAGAATAAATTCTCCGCCGACAAATAGATATATATTTAACAGAGATCAATCAGTATAGAACAAAATCCAATGTCAGACACACAGTCCATTTACAAGTCCGTTCTGGGTCTGAACGAAACCGAAGGCACCAAATTCCTCGTATATCCGCACAATCAACACATACGTTCAGACGGCTACTACTTCCATTCCTTCACGGTAGCTACTCCAATCAGGAACCTCAGCAGCGCCCATCCAACCGATACGAAGATCGTCGGTCTTGAATCGTCTTTGTATTTTCCAATACGAATCGTTCGATCAATTATTTGAAATGAGGGTTAGCTCGGCCTTTTCAAATAATTCACGTAATTAGAATTCAAATCAATTCTTTCCATGGTTATATTATTCGACATTCATATTTCCGTTCTTTAGTATAATTTTCGTGTCAAACACATACAACCATCAAATATCAAGCAGATCAAGACAAATTGGTTTATTTCCAATCTATATTGCTTATAATATTTTATAACGATTTTTCACCATTTTTATTTATTTAAAAATGGCCATATTTAATTAAACGACGTTTCAGGTCGTGCCGTGGCACTGGCGCTGTTTTTCCCCTAATTTGTTTTACACATATCGGAAAATCTAACTGTTGGATTTCTACAAAGTCTATATCACTGGGAAGATATTCCCAAAGCGAACCCAACGGTTCCAGTTTCGTGAAAATCCGACGGTCGGATCTTCCACACTAGTCGTTTGAAGTTACGGTTTCAAAATTCGAGCTGCAGCGTCGTTATTCGATTTAATTTAATTATATTTATATATAAATATAAATGATTCTGGCGCTGTTTTTCTTCAGATTTGAACTAAACATTCCAGACAATCCAAACGTTGGATTTTTACGAGGTTGGTGCCGTTAGAAAGATATTTCCAAGGCGAACCCAGCGGTTGCAGTTTTGGGAGAATCCGATGGTCAGATTTCTCGTACTAATCGATTCAAATTACGATTTCAAAACACGAACTACACGGCTTTGATTCCTTTCCATTCTATTTATATTTATATATATAAATATAGTTCATTCTTTAATTTCAACATCGTTTTCACTTCTTTAATTTCAACATCGTTTTCACTTAAAATATTTTAACATCGTTTTCACTTCAAATATTTCACTAACGCCTTTATATTTCGAAAAATTTCGCCATAATCTCCTTTGTACGGGAAGGGGTTTGGAAATTTATTGGGCCGTGTTAGGTACCCAATAAATCCTATAAAGCATCCACATATTTATAGTGATATATTCTGGTGTTTACAGGGGAGCGTGTATAGATAATAACTCCAGAGAATAAATTCTCGTCACCCTGTCAAGCCTGAGGGAGCATGTATTTTTAATTACCCCAGAGGATAAATCCTCGTCACCTTGTCCCGTGTGGGAATAAATAGTCCATGTGTCATATCTAATGACTAGAGAGACGTGATTATTGTCAACTCCAGACCCGTGTGGGTTTTTTATTAATCTGGCAATTTATCGTTATATTTTATATAGTCCATATCAGTCATCAGTTCAACCTGTAGTATATAATCATCGCCATACAAGCCTCTCGCTCGTATGGTAAATCTTCAACCTCGTCACACAAGCTCCAAATGCTTATGTGGAATATGATGAAGTATGCCTATCATCAAGGAGTATGCCACGTAGTGTAGTTCAAAATTATTTGTTACTATCCTATGGCGATGTTTATTATTTCACATAAAATAACTAGCACTCCGCATCCAATGACATTCACAGGAGTTGATATAAAAATAAAATCGCGCAGCCAACTCATCAAGGCTTACCTATTTGTCGGGCACGCAAATAATTTCTTTACTCTACAACTAATCCATTTTCCCTGTTCGACGCATGTATATATATGCAGAACAAAGCTAATAATAATATTTCTAGCAAACTAATATTTATTTCAACACGTGTTTATTTTTACCAAAGCGTATACATGCTAAAAGAAATATTTTTATCATCAAAAATATTTATTCAATACGTGTATGTTTTTAACACTTCATATTCAAAATAAAAATGTAATTTTTATTGTCTATTCAATTTATTTTAAAATACGGATAACATTCAACACATGAATTTTCAATTCAACGAATGAATTTCAATTCAACACATGAATATTCTCTATAGTTTGTATATATATAAAATGTGATTTTTATCGCTAAAGCTATTTATTTAAAATTCTAATAACATTCAACACATGAATTTCGATTCAACGAATGAATTTCAATTCAACACATGAATATTCTCTATGGTTTGTATATATATAAAAATATGATTTTTATCGCTAAAGCTATTTATTTAAAATTCGAATAACATTCAACACATGAATTTCGATTCAACGAATGAATTTCAATTCAACACATGAATATTCTCTATAATTTGTATATATATAAATGTGATTTTTATCGCTAAAGCTATTTGTTTAAAATTCGAATAACATTCAACACATGAATTTCGACTCAACGAATAAATTTCAATTCAACACATGAATATTGGTTTCAACATATGTAATTAATTTCAACAAATGAAAATTATTCTAACACATGAATATTTCAGAAAATTTCGGCAGCATAACGACAGGGTAGTTAAAACTGGGACCGTCCCTAGTACGACTCCTCGCTCTACCTTAAAACCTTGCGGTTTTTGACAATGGGGATCATGCATCTAGTTCGCACGCAAGCGACATGTTTTATTTTCATTTCCACAATCCTATTCTAATTTGTTTCAACCACAAGAGGGTATTTTTCAACCACAAAGGAATTTTTCAACCACAAAGGTATTTTTCAACCACAATATCAACCACAAACAATTATTTCCAACCATTCGTCATACCATATAATATCACGCCAATCACAAGCAATAAATATCGTCCATGGTCTATGAACGAGGGGAGTATATATATATATTATTTCTATAATTCACTTGCATTTCATCACAATTCAAAGCATATATGTTTCATACAACGCTTGTATAATTTATACATCGCTAATATAACTTATACAACACATGTACATGAGGTATACAATGCGTATATAATTTACACTTCGCTTATATAATTTATACAACACGATTCCATTCACACAATTTAATTTAGATTCCTCACATTGGTTTTTGAAGTGCTAAAAATCGTATGAAGATCAGAAAAATCCGCGGCTTCTGCTGGATGGTAGAGAGCCTCCCTGTGGTCCCGATGTTTCCTGTTTCATCGAATTTCGTTAACACACTAAAAAGATATGATTTTTCAAAGTTTTGAAACACTTAAAAGTATTATTTTCAATTCAGAATTTCAGAGCAGATATGTTTTCAAACCTTCAAAACTAGGTTTTAGATTCACGACCAATCCGTGCAGTTTCGTCACGATCGGATGCTGCAATGTCGAAGAGCCTCGAACAGGCTTTCCAGCACCTGTGGTGGCAGCGAACTCGACGGCCTGCAATGTCGAAGAGCCTCGAACAGGCTTTCCAGCACCTGTGGTGGCAGCGAACTCGACGGCCCCTCTGATGATCGGCGGCGCTCCAAAGGTGGAGACTTCCTGGCTGAAATTCGATGAAGATACTAGATGGTTTCAGTCGAGGCTTGGGTTGATTGAAAGAGGGGAGAAAGGCGATCGGAAAAGCCAACTGGAGCGGGTGGCGAAAACGCTTGTGGCGGCGGCAATCGGGCTTGGAAGATTTGAAGGGGTTTCCTCGTTCGTTCAGAGAGGTTTGACCGACTTTTCAGATGAGAGAGAAAGTGAAGGATATTTTCTATTATATTTAAATTTTAAATTCCCAAAATATCCCTTTAAACCAACGTACACCAATTTCAACCCAACAACTGTCGCCCCTAGCTAAATACCCCCATTCCGGACACAATGGGATATGTTTCGTTGGCCAATTCGACTGTTACAGTCATTTATTTTTCAAATTAAAGTATAAAACATTTAATATTCAATTTGAATGTACATTTCAATTTGCCAGGGCCACAAACTGAATCGAAAAATTCCAGAAAAATAAATCTAGCTTTGTTTTGACGATACGGTCCCAACAAAACCAGTTTCGTCGAATTCTGAGATCGTATGCAAAATGTCCATTTTCAGGTCGACCCTTTTTAACAGAAATTGACCAATCACATTTTCTTTTGCCCTGCTCACATACTAGCTTCAAAAATTATGAAATTTGAAACCTAGCAATAATTTGACATCCCGGATCCAACAAAAGTGGTTTCGTCGAATTCCGAGGTCGTATGCAAAATATCTATTTTCAAGGGCTATATATTCTATATAGCGACCTTTCTAAAAATTCATTTGGCCATAACTTTTGATTCCTGTTATGAAACTTCGATTTTTCAGATTCGTTAGAAAGGTATTCATAAACAGATTTAAATATTTTTGGTTTCACTAAAATCTGTTATATTTTCCACCGGGTACAGTCAGACAAAGTTTGTATCCAAATTTTCAAACTGCCTCACTATTCCCAATTCATTATTATATTGAAATATGCTATTTCAATTGTTTAAATTCTTTGATAATAACCAATTATAAAAATTTTAAATTGGTTCACATTTTCCGGGTTATTACAATCTCCCCCACTTAAAACTTTTCATCCTCGAAAAGGAAACAACAGCAAAGTAGGAAATAAAATGTAAATGCAAAGTATTGTAAAGGTACCTTGCACTGGAGTTAGTCAGAGATGTCCACTCTGCATTTGGGGTAGGCTTGTTTAATGCTTTCCTCAGTTTCCCAAGTACAGTCTCTAGGATCACTACTCCACTGCACTTTAACTAATTGAATCTTTTTTCTCCTTAGCTCTCTAGTTTCTTTGCCAACGATCTTCAATGGCTCTCTTCTGACTGCTAATTCTGGAGTTATTTCCAAGTCCTGTTGTGTTGCTTCTTCTACAACAAGATCCGGATCATGCACATGTTTTTTGAGTTGAGACACGTGGAACACATCATGCACACCAGGCAACCAATCAGGTAATGAAACCCTATATGCAAGAGTTCCAATCCGTTCAAGTATAGGAAAGGGACCAATGAATCTCGGTGCCAACTTCCCAGTTTTGCCAAATCTGATTACTCCCCTCATTGGAGAAACTCTTAAATAAACATAATCGCCAACGGCAAATGATAAATCTCTTCTTCTCGCATCAGCATAACTTTTCTGTCGGCTTTGTGCGGTTTTCAATCGCTTCTTGATGAAATCGACTTTATCAGATGCTTCTCGAATCATATCGGGCCCTAACACAAGTCTATTGCCAGGTTATACCCAACATGCGGGAGATCTGCACGGTCTACCGTATAATGCTTCAAATGGCGACATTCCTAAACTTGCTTGATAGCAATTGTTATAAGAGGATTCTACCAAATGTAAGTGATCTTCCCATGAGCTTCCAAAATCAATAATGCAAGCCCGCAGTAAATCTTCTAGAATTCTATTCACCCGCTCAGTTTGGCCGTCTGTCTGAGGGTGATAAGCGGTGCTTAGATTCAATTTGGTTCCCAATTCTGTCTGGAATGCTTCCCAGAATTTGCTAGTAAATAGGGGATCTATATCACTGACTATATTGAGCGGCACTCCATGTAGTTTAACTATTTCTTTGAAGTAAATCTGTGCTAAACTTTGAGCCATTCTATTGGATCGGACAGGTATGAAATGAGCAGTCTTCGTGAAGCGATCTACGATCACCCATATACTGTCGTTTCCTTTCTTAGTTCGAGGCAAACCATCAATGAAGTCCATCGAAATTTGCTCCCACTTCCATCCTGGAATTTCTAATGGTTGTAATAATCCAGCTAATTTATGTTGATCGCTCTTAACTTGTTGACAGGTGGGACACCGACTAACATATATTGAAATGTCCCTTTTTAATGACTTCCACCAGAACGTACGCTTAATATCATTGTACATTTTGCTAACTCCCGGATGGATACTCAGTTTAGACTTGTGACATTCATCAAGTACTTCCCTTCTGAGCTCAGGAATTTCTGGCACACAAATTCGCCCTCGTAATCTTAGGACCTCTTGGCTATCTAGGCTAAAATCTGAAGTTTTTCCTTCTCGGATCCACTGGCTAATCCTTTTAATAAATTCATCGTCTTTCTGGAGAATAGTAATCTTGTCTTCTAAGGAAGAAGTAATGATAAAACTGGCGATGATTTCATTCTTTCTGCTGAGCGCATCTGCTACAACATTGGCTTTCCCCGGAGTGTATAGAATCTCAAAATCTTATGCTGCAAGGAATTCTAACCAACGCTGTTGTCTCAAGTTTAGATCCTTCTGAGTGAATAGATACTTCAATGATTGATGATCGGTAAATAGTTCGAACTTCTCACCCAATAAATAATGCCTCCAGATTCTCAAAGCAAACACGATAGCTAACAACTCAAGATCATGAGTTGCGCAGTTTCTTTCATGCGGCTTCAGCTGACGACTGGCATAAGCGACCACTTGGCCCTTTTGCATTAATACTGCACCAAGCCCTCTAATAGAAGCATCTGTCCATACAGTCAAGTCTTGGTTGCCTTCTATAATGGTCAATACTGGAGCAGTTGTCAATTTCAGTTTCAGCTCCTGGAAAGCTTCTTCACATTTGGGAGTCCATTTGAATTTCTCATGTTTCTTTGTAAGCTTTGTCAATACACCAGATATCTTTGAAAAATCCTTAACGAATTTCCGATAGTAACTAGCCAATCCAAGGAAACTTCAAACTTCTATGGGGGTAGTAAGCTGTTTCCAGTTCTGAATCGCTGTAATTTTGCTTGGATCTACAGCAATCCCTTCCTTTGATACGACATGGCCTAGGAACTTAACTTCATCCTGCCAGAAGACACACTTAGAAAATTTAGCTTTCAAGACATTTCTCCTCAGAATTATCAACACTTGTTCTAAATGTTTTGCATGCTCGCCTTCCGACTTGGAGTAGATTAAAATGTCATCGATGAAGACCAGAACAAATTTGTTCAATATACCACGGAACACTCTGTTCATAAGATCGACGAAGTATGCTGGAGCGTTACACAAGCCGAACGACATTACTAACCATTCGTAGAATAAATCGGGACCCCTGAAGGCTGTCAAAGGAACACAGTCTTCGGCTATACGTAATTGGTGGAAACCTGTAGCTAGGTCCATCCTGGAGAATAGTGTCACCCCATTTAGTTGATCTAACAGATCGTCTATACGTGGCAAGGGATATTTGTTCTTCAGTGTCTGTTTATTGAGATCTCAGTAATCAACACAAAGTGTTAGAGTACCGTCTGATTTCGGGACAAATACTACTGCTGCTCCCCAACCTGGAAAGCTCGGTCTGATCAGACCTTTCCAAAGCAATTCTCGAGTTTGGCTACCCAACTCTTCTTTTTCTTTCGGGGCCATTCTTCTAATTGGATGTACTACTGGTCGAGCATTCGGAATTAGATCTATTCTGAATTCAATTTCTCTTTGCGGCGGTAAGTTTTCGACTTCTTCAAACACATCCGCATAGTTTTTAACGACCGGTATCTTTTCTAATGAAGTGGGAGTAACTTCTAAGGCAGACCAGAATTCTTTTCTATTCGGATTAGAACCAAGACATGGTATAGTGATATGCCCAAGTTTTGTTTTAACTTTCACGATTCTTTCGGCACATCTAACTTCGGCCTTATATTTTGTCAACCAGTCCAGCCCCAATATAACATCAAATTCGGAAAGGTCCATGACAATCACTTTAAAAGGAAATCGATAACAAGAATATGAGGCGGGTACATTACAATATGAGCCGAGAATAGTAGAACCTCCTATCGGATTTTGAACTTTAATTGGTTCTTTAAGCTTCCTTGGATTCAATTTTAACTTGTGAACAATGTTACTAGAAATGAAGCTACGTGATGCACCAGTATCAAAAAGTACAGAAACAAGAATATTTTTAATGGTAAGGGTACCTCCCAAGACGTCGGGTTTACCTGATCCATCGGTGATAGCTGGCAGGGTCTCCCCGTCATAAACATGAGCCACTTGTGCATTCTGCTTCAAAGGACAATTCCTGCTATAGTGCCCTTTCTTATGGCAGTTGTAGCATTCGGCTGAGCTGTGGTCTGGATTTGCCTTTAGCTTCTTTGGGGCTTTGCACACATTAGAAAAATGTCCTGTCTTTCCGCAGTTGTAGCAGCTTCCTTTCGGTATCTTTCCAGATTGCTCAGTAGCGGCCGCTGAAATGCTGGACTCTGGCTGATCTGCTGAAGCTTTGCGCTTGTTTCCAGCTTGGCTTTTGGCGCGGTCTTGGTTGGAGTGTCTTTCATCCATATCTTCATAATTGCAGGCCATTTCCACTAATTCTGAGAACGAGAGTTTGATGTTGCTCATGGCCCTGTCATGATACTTGCGCCGTAGCCCAAATATAAACCTCTTGTTCTTAGCTTTGGTTGTCATAATAAGCTCTGGAGCATAGCGCGATAGCTGAGTGAATTTATTGAGGTAATCTTAGATAGAGAGATCTCCCTGCTGGAGATTAGCAAACTGCTCTCGCATCCGCTCTAAGGCCTGCTTAGGTACGAACTTTTCCTTGAACATGGTCTTGAATTGCTCCCAGGTCCTAACAGTACCTGCCACATCTTCGGAGGTGATGGCATCCCACCACAACTCTGCTTCTTCCTATAAGAGCCAAATGCCTAGACGTGCTTTGTTGTGGGTCCCCAATCCCATGCCCTCAAAAATCTTTTCACAAGTCTTCAACCAAGCAATAGCCTCTGTCACTGCACCAAGGCCAGAAAAGGGCTTTCCTCCCAGGTTCCTGTATCTCTTTGCTACTCTGTCTAGCTCAAAGTCCTGGGGCGCTGGTGGCTGTATAATAGGGCCCTCCTCAGCTACGGGGATATTCCCCCGTCCTCCTGCTATGCCTGCTCGGCCTCCATGGCCACCTCTGGCTCCATGGCCACCTCTGGCTACTGCTGCTCGTGTAGCCATCAGATAGAGTACTATATAAGCAAGAAAAGAGTCAAGCTCACAGAAATGATAACTTTCATATATGATAAAGCAGGGGAACATAAGGAAAGATAATGATGTACTGATCAAATTGTTTTGCTAATCTGCTTAGCTCATTCTAGGACATCACCAATCCTATCTCGAATGAGCTACTCGCCTTAGAACACTACTGATTCTATTATGACGAGGTGTTTAATGTGTTAGACTCCGGAACTAAGGTTAACCAAAGCTCTGATACCAACAGTGACGATCCCAAAATCCGTGTGACGGTATTAAGGATAATCATTGGAATATAACACATCAATCATCATAGCAGAGTACAGATAATAGCAAAAACAATAAATAGAATAATTTTACATGGATATGACAGCGGAATCACAACATGTAACAACATCAGAATAGCACAACGTAGGATATAATTTAGTAAATAAAAGGGAAATGATCAATCACCATCGCCAGAGGCGGAATATATACATGAAGTGAGACATACTAAGGGTATCAGTCTACATCGCCGAAGGCGGTACATATACATACGATAATAAGTACTGGAAGTAAAGCAGTCTGCATCGCCCGTGGCGGAATCATAATATAAATACAATAATGGCGGAGAATGTCAAAGTCATCTCGGTGAAGTCAGCCTCGCCATGAGCCAAAAGTGCACTCCATACTACAGTGCCGAGCCAAAACAACCTGTCACCTGTGAACTAGGCTGCCCGTGTGAAAATAAGGGCACCCGCGTTTGCAAAGTGAAACAAACAACGAGTCAGTCATGGGGACTGGTGTGAGAAATCTACTTAACAGTTTAAACAATAGTAATAAGCAAATCATACGACCACGCCACTTTCGCGGAACGGGTTTACTCCAGTGATTGCTGGTGCATTAAAACAAAGTAAATTCTTTAAAACAACGCAATGCTTTTAAAAAGAATGTAGCCATTATTAGACTCAGGTCCCATCATACAATGCAACGCAAACCGGAGGATAGAGTTTTACCTTATAATGGCCAAATATGCTTAATACGTGTAAAGCAAAATCATTTAATATTATTACTAGTGCATATATGTTTCAAAAACGAATAGCATCATAAATATCAATCATAGACGACATGAGCGTCCCATGCCACTATGTCGCCATACTAGTTCTACAATCGAATCCGTTATTTCATATTGGAAATTGGATTTCCGTCATGAGTCGAGGCAAAGGGCAAGCTCCTCTCCGCTTCGAGACACTCTAGCAAATGCCTCAGGACTACGCACTCTGGGTAACCCCTGAATCTTCAGGGCCGGTCCGCATTTACGTTAGTGGATTAGTATTCCTGAACACACGTTTCCCAGTCCTTACAGACCAATAATCGAGGCGCCTCGCATTCCAACAACCACATAGGTGAAAAGTAGATAAAAATGTCAGGGCTGGTAGGTCACTGACACCACCATAGCTAGAAAGAAACGTCGTGCTCTCCCTGGAATCCTTATCCCGTTTTTAACTCATACCGAGGTGTGAGGCTCGCGAATTCACGCTATACACAAAGCCAGGCTACGTAGACCGTGCTTTAATCATCAAACACAAGACTTTGCTTTGCAATAGAAGCCTTGATCACTGCATCTTGGCATGCCACATAGGCAATCCACTCCATACGACTGATTTCCATCGATATATAACCTCTGAGCTCGTACGTCTCAGAGAAGGGTGTTAAGCAAAAGAATAAATTCTCCGCCGCCAAACAGATATATATTTAACAGAGATCAATCAGTATAGAACAAAATCCAATGTCAGACACACAGTCCATTTACAAGTCCGTTCTGCGTCTGAACGAAACCGGAGGCACCAAATTCCTCGTATATCCGTACAATCAACACATACGTTCAGACGGCTACTACTTCCGTTCCTTCACGGTAGCTACTCCAATCAGGAACCTCAGCAGCGCCCATCCAACCGATACGAAGATCGTCGATCTTGAGTCGTCTTTGTATTTTCCAATTCGAACCGTTCGATCAATTATTTGAAATGAGGGTTAGCTAGGCCTTTTCAAATAATTCACGTAATTAGAATTCAAATCAATTCTTTCCATGGTTATATTATTCGACATTCATATTTCCGTTCTTTAGTATAATTTTCGTGTCAAACACATACAACCATCAAATATCAAGCAGATCAAGACAAATTGGTTTATTTTCAATCTATGTTGCTTATAATATTTTATAACGATTTTTCACCATTTTTATTTATTTAAAAATGGCCATATTCAATTAAACGACGTTTCAGGTCGTGCCGTGGCACTGGTGCTGTTTTTCCCCTAATTTGTTTTACACATATCGGAAAATCTAACCGTTGGATTTCTACAAAGTCTATATCACTGGGAAGATATTCCCAAAGCAAACCCAACGGTTCCAGTTTCGTGAAAATCCGACGGTCGGATCTTCCACACTAGTCGTTTGAAGTTACGGTTTCAAAATTCGAACTGCAGCGTCACTATTCTATTTAATTTAATTATATTTATATATAAATATAAACGATTCTGGCGCTGTTTTTCTTCAGATTTGAATTAAACATTCCAGACAATCCAACCGTTGGATTTTTACAAGGTTGGTGCCGTTGGAAAGATATTTCCCAGGCGAACCCAGCAGTTGTGGTTTCGGGAGAATCCAATGGTCGGATTTCTCATACTAATCGATTCAAATTACGATTTCAAAACACGAACTGCACGGCTTCGATTCCTTTCCGTTCTATTTATATTTTTATATATATAAATATAGTTCATTCTTTAATTTCAACATCGTTTTCACTTCTTTAATTTCAACATCGTTTTCACTTCAAATATTTTAACATCATTTTCACTTCAAATATTTTAACATCGTTTTCACTTCAAATATTTCACTAACGCCTTTATATTTCGAAAAATTTCGCCATAACCTCCTTTGTACGGGAAGGGGTTTGGAAATTTATTGGGCCGTGTTAGGTACCCAATAAATCCTATAAAGCATCCACATATTTATAGTGATATATTCTGGTGTTTACAGGGGAGCGTGTATAGATAATAACTCCAGAGAATAAATTCTCGTCACCCTGTCAAGCCTGAGGGAGCGTGTATTTTTAATTACTCCAGAGGATAAATCCTCGTCACCTCGTCCCGTGTGGGAATAAATAGTCCATGTGCCGTATCTAATGACTAGAGAGGCGTGATTATTGTCAACTCCAGACCCGTATGGGGTTTTTATTAATCTGGCAATTTATCGTTATATTTTATATAGTCCATATCAGTCATCAGTTCAACCTGTAGTATATAATCATCGTCATACAAGCCTCTCGCTCGTATGGTAAATCTTCAACCTCGTCACACAAGTTCCAAATGCTTATGTGGAATATGATGAAGTATGTCTATCGTCAAGGAGTATGCCATGTAGTGTAGTTCAAAATTAATTGTTACTATCCTATGGCGATGTTTATTATTTCACACAGAATAACCAGCACTCCGCATCCAATGGCATTCACAGGAGTTGATATAAAAATAAAATCGCGCAGCCAACTCATCAAGGCTTACCTACTAGTCGGGCACGCAAATAATTTCTTTACTCTACAGCTAATCCATTTTCCCTGTTCGACGCATGTATATATATGCAGAACAAATCTAATAATAATATTTCTAGCAAACTAATATTTATTTCAACACGTGTGTATTTTTACCAAAGCGTATACATGCTAAAAGAAATATTTTTATCATCAAAAATATTTATTCAACACGTGTATGTTTTTAACACTTCATATTCAAAATAAAAATGTAATTTCTATTGTCTATTCAATTTATTTTAAAATACGGATAACATTCAACACATGAATTTTCAATTCAACGAATGAATTTCAATTCAACACATGAATATTCTCTATAGTTTGTATATATATAAAGATGTGATTTTTATCGCTAAAGCTATTTATTTAAAATTCGAATAACATTCAACACATGAATTTCGATTCAACGAATGAATTTCAATTCAACACATGAATATTCTCTATGGTTTGTATATATATAAAAATATGATTTTTATCGCTAAAGCTATTTATTTAAAATTCGAATAACATTCAACACATGAATTTCGATTCAACGAATGAATTTCAATTCAACACATGAATATTCTCTATAATATATATATATATATATATATATATATAAATGTGATTTTTATCGCTAAAGCTATTTGTTTAAAATTCGAATAACATTCAACACATGAATTTCAACTCAACGAATGAATTTCAATTCAACACATGAATATTGGTTTCGACATATGTAATTAATTTCAACAAATGAAAATTATTCTAACACATGAATATTTCAGAAAATTTCGGCAGCATAACGACAGGGTAGTAAAAACCGGGACCGTCCCTAGTATGGCTCCTCGCTCTACCTTAAAACCTCGCGGTTTTTGACAATGGGGATCATGCATCTAGTTCGCACGCAGGCGGCATTTTTCAACCACAAAAGGGTATTTTTCAACCACAAAAGGGTATTTTTCAACCACAAAGGTATTTTTCAACCACAGTGGTATTTTTCAACCACAATATCAACCACAAACAATTATTTCCAACCATTCGTCATACCATATAATATCACGCCAATCACAAGCAATAAATATCGTCCATGGTCTGTGAACGAGGGGAATATATATATATATATATATATTTGTATATATATATATATTAATTCTATAATTCACTTGCGTTTCATCACAATTCAAAGCATATATGTTTCATACAACGCTTGTATAATTTATACATCGCTAATATAACTTATACAACACATGTACATGAGGCATACAATGCGTATATAATTTACACTTCGCTTATATAATTTATACGACACGATTCCATTCACACAATTTAATTTAGATTCCTCACATTGGTTTTTAAAGTGCTAAAAATCGTATGAAGATCAGAAAAATCCGCGGCTTCTACTAGATGGTAGAGAGCCTCCCTGCGGTCCCGATGTTTCCTGTTTCATCGAATTTCGTTAACACACTAAAAAGATATGATTTTTCAAAGTTTTGCAACACTTAAAAGCGTTATTTTCAATTCAGAATTTCAGAGTAGATATGTTTTCAAACCTTCAAAGCTAGATTTTAGATTCACAACCAATCCGTGCAGTTTCGTCACTGTAACAACCCAGGAAATACGAGCCAATTTAAAATTTTTAAATTAGTCATTTCAAAGGAATTTGAACAATTGAAATAGAATATTTCAATAAAATAGTGAATTAGAAATAGTGAGTCAGTTTGAAAATTTGAATTCAAACTTTGACTGACTGTGCAGGGTGGAAAATATAACGGATTTTAGCAAAACCAATTTTTTTTAAATCTGTTAGTGAATACCTTTCTAACGAATCTGAAAAATCGAAGTTTCATAACGGGAATCAAAAGTTATGGCCGAATGAATTTTCAGAAAGGTCGCTATATAGAATATATAACCCTGGAAAATTGATATTTGGCAAACGACCTCGGAATTCGACGAAACCACTTTTGTTGGGTCCGGGATGTCAAACTATTGCTAGGTTTCAAATTTCATAATTTTTGAAGCTAGTATGTGAGCGTGGCAAAAGAAAATGTGTTTGTTCAATTTCTGTTAAATTGGATCGACCAGAAAATGGCCATTTTTCAAACGATCTCTGAATTCGACGAAACTAGTTTTGTTGGGACCGTAGCGTCAAAACATAGCTAAATTTATTTTTCTGAAATTTTTCGAATCAGTTTGTGGCCCTGGCAAATTGAAATGTACGTTCAAAGTTAAAATTAAATGTTTTATACTTTAATTTGAAAAATAACTGACTATAACAGTCGAATTGGCCAACGAAACATATCCCATTGTGTCCAAGATGGGGGAATTTAGCTAGGGGCGACAGTCGTTGGGTTTGAATTGGGGTTCGTAAGTGAAAACCCTAATTTTCTGAATAATATATATATCGGCGAATCAGAAAATTCCTTTCATTATTTAAAAATAAAAAAATCTCTCAAAAAACCCCGTAACACTCGTTATCGACGACGACGCAAGTCCCATTCTTCCCAGCCAAATCGCCGTCGCCTGAGCCCCCTGCCGATGCCGTCACCACCTGCAATCGACGCCGCCGCCTCCCCTCTTCAAATCTGACCCACCCTCGTCACCTCCCTCCTCCCCATCGACGAGAACGAGGCCCAGGAAGTTCCGACCTTCCCAGCGCCGCCTCCGCCGCTACAGGCGTTCGCTCCGGCCAAGACCACCACCGACCGACTCCCCTCTCTTCCCTCTTCCACATCATCACCTCTGATCTTCCTATCGTGCCTCGGTTTTCACGAAAACTGCAACCCTAGTTTTGAACCATCGTGAAAGGTGAGTTCTTTTTGATGTTTGCACTTTGAAAAATCGTATCTTTATGGTGTGTTGACGAAATTTGATGAAACAGGAAACATCGGGACTGCAAGGAAGCTCTCTACCACATAGAAGAGACCGCGGATTGTTCTGAGTCATCTACGATTTTTAGCACTCCGAAAAACAATGTGAGAAATCTAAATTAAATGAATTTGAATGGAAAATGTCGTGTATAAATTATATAAGCGAAATATAAATTACACACATGTTGTATACCTCATGTACATGCGTTGTGTAAGCTATATAAGCGAAGTATGAATTATACATGCATAGAATAATTGATATTTATGATTGAAATCGCTTTTGAAACATATATGCACTAGTAATAATATCAAACACTGTTGTTTTATTCGTATGAAGCATTTTTGGCCATTATAAGGTAAAAATTCTATCCTCCGGCTTGCGTTGCATTGTGTGATGGGACCTGAGTCTTATAATGGCTTCATTTTATAAAAAGCATTGCGATGATTTAACCATTTACTTTATTTCATGCACTAGCACTCATTCGAGTAAACTCGTTCCGCGAAAGTGGCGTGGTCCTTTGATTTGCCTTATTATTGTTGTTAATAAGTTAAGTAGATTTCGCATACCAGTCCCATGACTGACTCGTAGTTTGTTTCACCTTGCAAACTCGGGTGCCCTCATTTTCACACGGGCAGCCTAGTAACAGGTATCTGGTGCACTTTTGGCTCATGGCGAGGCTTGACTACACCGTGCTGACTTTGACTCTTTCCGCCATTACAGTATATGTATTATGATTCCGCCATTGGCGATGTTGTAATGACCCGGGATTTTGACGACTTTGGTTATCGCCATAAACTCAATGACGACTAACCAAACATCGAAAAATACCGATCATTAGTGAAAGAAATTAGAGGGTGAGAATAGATAAGATAGAAACTTAGAATAGAAGAAGAAGAAGAAGAACACAATACCAGAGTAACACGAATCTCGCAGCGGAATGAATAAATATATTTCATAACATAACTTTGAAATACAAATCTGTACTTGAATATACATATCATTATCAAAGTACAGCGCCTACAACACAGCGGAAATAACTATAGCTATATAATCCTGAAGCCTCCTGCTCCAAGCTCTTCCAGTATATCTGTAAATCCTGACTACTTGACTGCCCATACAAATTTAGGCACCCAAGAGTTTAGGGAAACAAAACAAAATAAACTCCGGGTCAGTCATGGGACTGGTATGAGTAAAGCAGTTTAAAACAGTTCAAACTAGTAAACGATATCTCATAAGACCACGCCGTATAACGGAATGGGTTTTTCCCTTATGAGAGTCCAAATTATCTTTATATCAAAAACCATTTGATATTATAATAATGTCCATCAACACAATATAATAATCATCTAGCAGAAACGCTTTCATCTCACGTTCTACATATATAGTATACAATCAAAACTGCAAGCACGTATTGGGTAATGGATTTCCAACTATGACAAGGTATGGAACCACCTTTCGCTAGTGTACCTCTAGAGAGGAATACATTGGATTCAACAAGAACATCTTGCAACCCGGCCACACATGACCGACCACTCATTTCGCTTGAGTGTATCGAATGTATACCACCAACGGTTGGGATCAGCAACCGTTTCCCGATTGGGATAGCATCAACAATAGATTTTTAGAAGTAAATGAAACTCTAGATCAAGTGATTATACACCCTACTTCGGTGCGACGGACTTAGCCATGCCGCCTGCCGGATTTCTGTCATTTACCGGATGATGAGGCTAGAAGCTACGCTTTATCATCACCCCAGATTCACTTTGAATGCCACATCGTCAAATCCATCAAATCACCGATTGACGTTCTCAACCATACATTATGTGTTATCTAAAAGAAGTTTCCTTCTCCGCTTCCACTCTTGGTACGGTTGGAGAAATCAATATACGTGATCGTCTGGAAATACTTTGTCAGACATCCGTCCATACAAGTCATCCAGGAACAGGATGAACCGAAGGCACTATTATGTAAACAGGATAGCCCTTGCATAACTCCGTCTTCAATTTCCTTTGGCATATATGATTCGCAACGCTTATGCCAATACAGAGTGGTTCTTTGGATAATAATCCAACCGGTCTCTCCATATTAACAACGTTAAAATGGTCAAAACTTCGATAGTCTGTGATTTAACTATCGAAGAAAAACAGGTGTGCAAACAACGATATTATTTCCAAATAGAAATTTATATCGATCAAACATCATTCAACATTTATCTCTTTCTTTCATTAGTTTACTTATCTCCTATTTTCCTATATTCAATATTTCTTATTTTCTATATTTGGAAAAATATACGTTATTAACAATGGAAAACATTTCCATTTCTTGTTTTCTTTATTAGAAAACACTTCTGGTTTCTTATTTGGAAAACATTTCCAAAGATTCTTCATTGGACTTAGACATATGTTTAAACTAACCATCGCGATGCCAATTCAAACCATTTCCTTTACTGCCAAACCTTAACTATTCCTTAGTTAAAAACGAAGTCAATCAAGTTGGGGTAGAACTACCTCTCAGACCTTAACTCAACAACATTTCTAACTTTGAAATAGGCAAAGTTCACTTTATATTCCTTTTTCAAACTTCCTTACTTAACCCTCCTTCGAATAGCTATATTCGATTGACTCTTTTCACTTAGCTCTATTCGATTAACCCTTATCAATTAACTCTATTGGACTAACACTATTGATTAACTCTATTTGACTAACGCTATTGATTTACTCATTTCACTTAACTCCTTTCGAATAAACTATATTCGATAACTCCTTTTACTTTCTTGTCGAATAAACTATATTCGATTCTCTCATTTTACTTTCTATTCGAATAAACTATATTCGATTAACTGATTTTACTTTCTATTCGAATAACTATACTCGATTTACTCATTTTACTTTCTATTCGAATAACTATATTCGATTTACTCATTTTACTTTCTATTCGAATAGACTATATTCGATTAACTCATTTTACTTTCTATTCGAATAACTATATTCGATTAACTCATTTTACTTTCTATTCGAATAAACTATATTCGATTAACTCCTTTGGTTTAACCCTAATCGATTTAACTAACATCGATTAACTCCTTTGCTTTAACCCTAATCGATTAAACTAACATCGATTAACTTCATTGCTTTAACCCTAATCGATTAAACTAACATCGATTAACTCCTTTGCTTTAACTCTAATAGATTAACCTAACATTGATTAACTTCTTTCGATTAAACTTCGATTAACTCCTTTGCTTTAACTCTAATCGATTAACCTAACATCAATTAACTTCTTTTACTTTCTATTTAACTATTCATTTATAAAGATTTACTTTTAGTGACGGTTCTTTACTTTACAAATGATTTCCTTTTATTCTAACTTATCCTTTGATTTTATAAATATTTCTTTTATAAAAATCCTTTTCCTTTTCTATATAAAATCCATCGATTTTATATAAATAAATTCATTTTCAAAATACACTTTGAAAATCCCCTTTCCCATATCCAGTATTTCTTATGGTATTTAACATACCATATAACAACGATAAATATCGTCCAAACACACATAATCAACAACAGATTATATATCACATCATATATCACAATATATGAATCACAGTAAAATAAATGTTGAGGAATCCAGTTGGATTCCTCCAACCTGTTTCCCTGCATCACAGATGTTAAACAATATAGATAACATCACTTTCAGTTCCATATGATATATTCTGTTAAACAGAATCAATATAGAAATTCAACTAACCGACTAGCAGTTCAATCAAACAGTCAACACACAGTCAATTAGCCAATATTTAACAGTTCTAAAAATACAACATGAAATTATAAACTGTTCAGAGTTAGTGAGTTTTACTCACATTGGACGATCATCGTTAATAACGATAACCATCGCTTGATTCAGACGGACAATTTATTTTGCTATAAATTGTAACGAGCTCAGATTCACTCCTAGTCAGTCTCATTGTGTTGCTCCCTTCCATACGATCCCAACGGATCTTGTTTCGTCAAGTTCTGATAACGTATGCAACCATAATGATTTATACAAATTTCTATACTATATTAGAATAAAATAAAACTATATAAACATTGATTGGGCTTTAACCTTATTCACTTGGCCCATCACCCCTCCTTAAAACCCAGAACCGTGTGTCTTCCTCCCCAAAACACTTCGTTACTTCCTGAAATACGAAAATACCCATTCCCCTTGGACCGCTCGTTTGACCTCCTACCAACACCTCTCCGACCACCATCGAAAATCACCAGTTTCAGGTAGCACCTCGCGCCCAACTTCCCTCTTCCGATTTACACCACCCACGACTTCCACTGCAGAACCAAAACTACGTTCACTCTCAAAACAGTGAACACTAGTTTCCCTCAAAATTTGGCCACCAGGCTTCGCCTGGAATCACCGTGCTTCCGCCGGAAGCAACCTCAGCCACAGTCGACCCCGCGCTGGCCGTCCTTCCTAGTTCGAACGCCCGCAACCCTCTTCCAGATAAACCCCAATAATTCGAACCTAGGGTCCGCTGTCCTATTTTCCTCGAGCTCCAGAATAGTGCGAGCTACACAAGATCCACACAAAGTTGTTGCTATTTCTCTCATCGATCCATTTGTATAGTTTTGAGATTTATTGATTTTGTTTGATTTTTCTTTGAATTTATTTCCCCTGGAAGCTTTCGTTTTGGACCTTAGAAGAAACGAAAGAAGTGTGAGTAGGTGTTTGTTTATATATACAGAGCAAGACTTAATTTTTGGCAAATTGGTGGTACACGTTTCTGGTGTGAGGACCACGAAATTTTCCTTTCCTTAATTCATGTTGGTCCATTTTCGTTCATTCATTTTTAAGGGGAGATATGGTCGAGAAGAGAGGAGCGTGGACTTCTGCTGATCACCGAAGGGGATAAGGTTATAAATTAGTTAAGGGTTATAAAGTTTTACAAATCCGGTTCCGTCAAATTTCATCAATATATGAGCTGCTCCAGACAGAGATAAATATACCGTCGTGATGAGCTCGGTGTCACGATCCTAAAAATATAATAATACCGGTAGATTAACTCTTATTGTGAAACCCCAAAATGTCGATACAGGGTGTCAAATACTCCAAATAAAAAGTTGCTTATTTAATTAATTAAAAATTACCATAAAATTCTAAAAATTAAATTATCACTACGTCTCAAAAGAACCTTGTCTAAATTCAAACCCGGTATCTAGTTATATCGAATAAACCGTTACGGTCGATAAACGATTCTATAACGACTATTTTAAAATTTGATTTGGACGTGAATCAAAATCTACACGACGAAATCCTAATTTTTCTCTTCCACTAAAAAGATATACTCCACCAGCTTCACACGTTTCTTGTTTCACAGAAATCCGGGTTTAAAACGAATCCTGTACATTCAGTTAAAATTCGAATCGCCAATTTACGAACTACAGCGCCATTTCAAATTCGATTATAATTATAATATAATTATACGTTCAAACTTCGTTCAAATAATATATTCGTTATTCTAAATAAAATTCTAAACTGAATTAAATATCACAGATGATCCAGTTCACACCATATCGCCATTTCAGCCAATTCTGATTATTTCAGAATTAAATATATTATTTAATTATTATTTTAATTAAATATTCACTATTATTTTATTCCACGACCACGAAATCCTTCTAATCACCTTTTATATAATTAAATAAATTAATTATAATACCTCTGCCAATGCGGGTCATTACAATCTTCCCCACTTAAAATAATTTCGTCCTCGAAATTGCTAAAAGTAGAGGACGACCCTATCGACTGGTTAGAACATATTCGTTCACTTCTTATCTTCAGTTTCAACTGAACCAATTTTATTTTAATTAAATATAAATTAATTCTTATCAACGAAAATTTTCAAAAATCTTGAAAATTTTCTAACACCTTAACCTTTCAAAAAATTTCGCCAGCACCTCCTTTGTACTGGTCAATAATTCAAACTCCAACTTGCCTCTCTGGGCCATCTCCATCCCAAAAGAAAATAAACAGCCAAGCGGCTTGCCAATTCGGCTCATCAACATCTCAAACCCATATATAATATAAACTGGTACCTTTTTGTTGGGAATATCAAGATATCCTTTACATCTGCTGCTAATTCAGCATATACCAATGTCATCCTAATCAAATTCCAATCTGCTTTTATCCACAACACAACCATTCGCATATATTCGAGTCAAATATCATTTCAACTCGAGTTTCTTCTCGATTCCCAACTCGTAACTTGATTATCACATTACACTTCAAATTTGAATCTCATAATCCAATTTGTCTTGATATCATTCTAATTCAATCTCAGTTACCACTTAACTGACTTTACTTTAATTCAAATTTTCTTTCACAAATTTATGTTAAATTTGTTTTTAACTCAAATAGTCTTTCCCTGGGAGTTTCCAAATAGTTTACCCTTCTCAAAAATCAAAATTTCCTTTTGAACATGTCACTGAGCCATTAATTAATATTCCATTAGTTAAATCACTTCTCTATTTCTTTATCAATATTTGTTAACCAAATATTTTCAATAACCATATTGGCCTTTTATGTTATTTAGAAAACATTTCTGAATATCGCCTTCGTTTATTTTCTAAACCTTAGAAAATATATGCTATTTATAATTGGAAAATATTCCAATTACTTATCTCTTTTCCGATCTCGTTTATTTCTATACTTAGAAAATATTCTTTATTATATTTCCAAGCTTACACTTATTTGGGTTAAAACGGATGTTGTGTAAAACATCGTTACGACAACCCAAATACTATATTCAACTAACTCTTATTCAACATTGATCTTCGAGCCTGAAATCTTACTATTTATTTGTTAATAATGAAATCAATCAAGTTGGGGTATAACTACCTCTCAGACCTTGACTGAATAACATTTATAACGTCAAAACAGATAAGACTACTTACTCGAATAATCAATACCATACAACTAATTATTCACTTTTAAACACGTACACACTTTCTCTTCCTATTCTTACTAGATTTTATTCTTAGTCTTCCTTTTTGATTTTACTATTCTATTTCTAAGTTCGTTTCCTTATCGACTTTTATATATATATCGATACATTGATTCCTAACTATCAAATTATCTTAAAAATATTCGAACTCCTTAAATTCCCGGAAAAATTCGCCATAACCTCCTTTGTACCGGGAGCATCGGGATATTTCAAATAGCCTCCCATGGCCCTCACCAATCCAAAAAGAAAAAGAAAAGCCAAGCAACTAGCCGATACGGTGCATAAAATCTCATATATGAATTAAATACATACCTTTTCGTCGAGCATTCTATTTATATACCTTCATACCTTATCCATACCTTATCTCATGTATATTTATACCTGCCCAATCTATTTTAACTATACCTGATCGTTTTAACTCAATTCGTTAATTAATTTGTTAATTAACTCTTTAGTCTATTTCACTTTATATTTGAACATGACATGTTCAAATATATTTTAACTTGTTTATCAAATAATTGAATTCCATTTCAACTCTATTTGAATTTCCTATATTCAAATTCCATTTCAATTCTCTTATTCAAATTCTAAATTTGAATTTCATTTCCAATCTCTTATTCAAATTTTATATTTGAATTTCATTTCAATTTCCATATTCAAATTCTATATTTTCGATTTCGTTTCAATTCTATTTGAATCTTCTATATTCAAATTTCAAATTCAATTCTATTTGAATCTTCTTCATTCAAATTTCATTTTCACTTTCGATATTCAAATTCTATATTTGAATCCCTTTATATTTTCTATATTCAAATTCTATATTTGAATTCCCTTTGAATTTCTATATTCAAACTCTATTTCAATTTCATTGAATTTCATATATTCAAATTCCCTTTGAATTTCTATATTCAAATTCCATTTCAATCTATTTGAATTATATATTAGAATTCCTATATATTCAAATCCTATAGTTGAATTCCATTTGAATTCTATATTCACTTTTTCCATTATTTAAATCTTCTTTATTCAAATCCCATTTAAATTTTTATATTCAAATCCCCTTTTAATTTCTATATTCAAATCCCCTTTGAATTTTCTATATTCAAATCCCCTTTGAATTTTCTTATTTAAATTCTATGTTTGAACTTCCTTTACTCAAATTCCTTTTCAAACTTTCTTTATTCGTTCTTTAAATAAGTCTCGATTTCAATTCCTTTTGAAATCGATATTTCTACCTTTGGAAAATAGATTTCCCTTTCAATTCCACACTTGTATTTTAATTTCTGAATTATCCAATGATAATTCTTTTCACTTCATTTATAAACTTCGTTTATAAAAGTACTATTTATAACTTCATTTATAAAGGAACTTCTCGTTTTATTTCTTTTAAAACAAGTTAATATTTCCAATCTATTTAAAAATTCAAATTCTATATTATATGAATCCCATTTTGAAATTCAACACAACTTATCTTTCCCAAAACAAATTCAAAACAGTATCTATGGTAGTAATTCGTCACTTACAACTCGAAAATGAATACTAATGATGCAGCTGTCATAATCAGAATCTATTTTCCAGCGATCGAATTGAGTTCAATACTATAAAACCATTTCTAAACATTTCCACTTGAAATTCATTTCAAAATATAATTCACACTGCTTGTAAAACAATTTAAAATCTCCCAGGATCTTAAATTTTCCTTATTTTTAATCCAAATCCATTTGCAATGTAACATCCCAGAATTTCGACAACTAAATATGGAATAAATTAAAGAATTAATTATCGATAATAATACTTATATCGATGCTTGGATTAGAAATTTAAATTTTGATGAATTGAATTCGATATTTAATGGTGGATTGGAAATCGAATATGTATTTTTAAATACCTGAATTGAAGTTGGATTGGAAGTCGACTGGAAAAATAAACGATTGAATTTGAAAATTTAGCATTGTTGACATTAAATAAATTGGAGTTTATTTGTTAAAATTGGTTTGGATGTGTGTGTTTGTGTATATAAAGAAATTGAAAATTTAACGATCCAAATCTGAAATGAAACGAAACTGTCGGTAATTAAGCAGAATAAAATCAGTGAAAAGATAAATAATTTTAATATCGTATAAATGGTGTCATATTACAATTAAATTTATTTTATTGATTTCAGAACGTAAAGGAGAGAAGGTACAAATAATTTTTAACGGTGTTGGCGGTGTGTGTTTTAAGCATTCTGAGTTAATTCACGGTAGATTATAAAACATAAATAAATTTTCCCCAGTTATTACCTACCTTTAACATACCCTTCCTCAGTAAAATCTCTGCCGACCTGGGTTTTAAAAAGTTGCGCTACCCTAACCTATACGATGTAACTTCATTCCTATCCTTTGTGATTTTCTTCTATAAAAGAAGGCCTTCATTTCCAATTTCTCCAGCAAAAACGAAAATTCCCAATTCAAAGAAAAGTAGTTCCTTTTCCACTTTAATGGCCTGCGAGCCTAATCAAAACTAGTTCCTTCACATAAACTGCCATCATCTCTATAAATCGAAGTGCTATTCTGCTTCTGTTGTCCTTGAAATCAAAGGCGTCGTCTTTCCCTTCGCAAAGCCTAGTCAAGTCATCGCTTTCTGCTCTCATCACCAACGCTAGCTGTGGCCTTCACCGCGAGCTCCTGCGTCGTGCTCAAAGACCACCAAAGCTTGTTCCAGTAAGAACGAGGCTGCCTCAAGCTCGTTTTGGCCACCATCTACGTTTCGTTTTGTGGGAAATTCGGCCGTAAGGTGAGTTTCTTTTGGAACTCACGATTGATTAATTTCAGTTCAAGTATTTTGATTCCATTTTGAACTGAATATAGTAGTTAATGCCTGGAATGGTTTGATCCTTGTTTATGTATGTGATTACATTAACCAGTATGCTTCGATGAACTAAAGAAAACTGTCCTAGTTCATATCCATCGTCCTATGCATGGAAATATGAGCTGCAACTCTAAGACAGATGTTATACTGAATTGATTTGAAAACTTGATACAAAAATTATGTTAGTAAATTACTAGAACAATAAAATTATGTGTGTGTTTATCAAGGAAAAGGTATTTATCTCTTGTAAGTTCAAAAAAATCTTCACCTAAAATTATGGACCAACATCAAGCTTGTATGAAACATGTGTTATTTTGTGTATTTCTTTGAAATGCCTGCTAGCTATTCTTTGTTATATATTTTATTCGAACGTCATGAAACTCTGTTTCAGCGGACCGAGCTGCGTAATAGCTACGACCCATGACCTTATTACCAGTCCACTTAACGCCACGTTTCTGAAAAGTGAAATACCCTCCAATAGGGTACTGATTAATGAAATGATTAATACATCTGATTGTGCAAAACTTATTGCGTTAAGGCCTACATAAGACTTGCTACTAAAATTTGTATTCATATGATTAGTGTATTAAATAAGTTGCAGTAGATTTTCTAATATAAATGATAGTTGGATCTTCTGGAAACAAATCTTTGAATCCATTTTTGGTCTAAAATTGCTCCCAGTTTAATCATGCATAATGTAGAAATGCTTTTAATAGGTATGTTGTGGGAAAATGATGAGTTGCATTACTTTGTGTCATAAAACCGCCATTTTTAGTTGTTCAGAATGATCCACTTAAGGTCCCCATATATTTTTGCATCCCTGGACATGTTTTCGCCATGAGTAATGCGGGTCTTGAGTTTTGTTTGGATGCTGAACCCTTTTCGGCTGACCATGTGAACCAGCATGCGATCATTTTGATGATAGCACCCTGTTTATTAAATGTTGTTCATTTGCTTATCCTTAACATACCATGTTAGGATATACAATTTTGTTCCACTTATATTGAAGTTAATTAACTGTCGGTAAAGGCACAGACCTGATCGGAAGTATTAAGTGATAAAACTGAAATGGAAGTTGTATTGTTCACCAATATGGTTGTGTCAGCTGCCTCACATATTGGAATGCTAGTTTGGTTAGTTTTGCCTGCTTGCCTTTAAGTTTGTAAACTGGACATTTGAATTGCCACATTATTCTGCACATGTAGTGTGGGTGCATCACTGAAGTCTTACCGTGTTATACATTTAGTGTTGGAACCAATTGTTAGTATATGATCACTTGGCCATTATTTTTAGCCACTGAAATAATATGATCACTCGGCCACATTTTATTTAGTGTGTATATGCAGGCTTCCATGGCCATTTGTCCCTAAATAAAAACCGATATAGCACAGACATTGAACCATTGTAGTTGGCAATATATATATTTGATAATGAGATTAGCTATCATATTTCAGTTTATATTTGAAATTAATTTACTTGAACTATGATTAATCCTGACTCGAGTATTTTATGTTTTTGCATGAAATGCTCGAGTCAGACCCGAGCATTTCAGATTTAAGGACTTCAGTTCAGGATCCGAAGCTGGCGAAGACTGGGAATTTTCAAAGACGTGCGCACTCTGAAAGATTCAAACCAGTAAATATTTTTCTGTATTTAAACTGTATTTTATATTCCGCTGTATAGAAAATTCATGTATCAAAAATCCTGATAAATAGATAAAAATTTATTTTGCTGTTAAATATTGTGCTATCTATTTATTCAGTGTTTTCTTGTGTTGACTCTATTTTTTTAAACTCTGTAAGCTACACGCGCTCCGTTGTTTTTGGACGTTTTAAATTGGTTTAATCACCGGTTTGAAGCGGCAAAAATGGCGGGACGTTACAGTGGTATCAGAGCTTTGGTTTATTCAAAGCGTAGCCTATCGAGTTTGAAATAGAATCGACATTGGAAAAGCGGATTTTGAAAATAACAAGGGTTCGAAATATAATTTTGAAAAGTGAAAACAAATTAGAGATAATTTTTGAAAAAAAATATCTTAGAAATATTATATATTTTGAAAACTAGTATTTTGAAACTAATACAGCGGAGAAAAATTATTTTTGAGATCTAAATTTTTCGGAATCCCCAGTCTTCGATTTCGGATTTGCCAGAGCTGTTCTTCAATAAGTTCCCTTTGGATTTGAATCTCGAATCCATCATTGGATGGTATCTAAGATAGAGAGAAACAACGAATTAACTTCGTTAAGCGTGAGTCTTAGAAATCAAAGATAACTAAAGTTGATTGTAAATAAGAATTCTATTTGAATGGAAAAGGGAAAATTTGAAATCGTTTCGAAGAAGAAACGATGAAGTTTATTTTGAAATTAAGAATATAAGTTGATGGAAATAAAATAAAAAGGGGTTAAGTGAAGAGAGCTAGTAAGTGTCAACAAGTATGTGGGAATAACGATGTTGTATTTAACATCTGTTGAATCCAAATTACGAATTTAGAAATGTTTTCAAGAGGATAAAGTACATTTTCGTCAGAAAATGAAGATTTGCAAATATATTGAAATGTTTTCCCAATAATAATAAGAGATTTCGTAAAATTGTAAAAATATGAATATGATAATTGGAAATGTTTTCCAGAAAACCGTGAGGGACTAACGAGTTCTGAAAAATCAGAATGGTGAGGACTGAAGAGCAAAAAGCCGCACGTCGAGAACGAAGAGCGGCAGAACGTAAAAGAAAGGAAGAAGTAATGATGGAATACGAGAAGAGAATTAAGGAAAAACAGACAGCCGGCCCCTATGACAATGTCATTTGTTACAGATGTCAGAAAAAGGGACATTATGCGGCTACGTGCGGAGAGAGAGACAAGGGAAAGAAGAAAGAAGGAAAAATTTATCGACCCAATATTTTCTGTTTTAAATGTAGAAAGAAGGGACATTTTCCCAGTCGTTGTCTCAAAGTGAGGAAGAAGAGGCCTGCCATTGCTGAGACGTCTGAGGAACCAATCACTTGTTATCATTGTAAGCAAGTTGGACATATAGCTCGAAATTTTTCCGAGAGACAACAAGGAAGACAGACAATATTGCGCTCCGCTAGAGAGAAAACTGTGAAGTATGTAGATAAAGATGGCTCCATCTCGTATTATTGTAAGAACTGCAAGGAGTGGGGTCATGTGGATGAGGAATGCACAAATCTTTTTGTGGAGACTCCAGAACCATGAATATCATGAAAGTAGTTTACGCAAAGATGTGGATCATCGATCGAAAAGCAGAAAATCCTCGAAGATTGTGAATCCTATTTAAGTCAGCTCTATTTCGTAATATTATCATTTTAATTCTAGAACTCCTATGTAGGTATTTTGAATAGATCAAAAAAAAAGACTATGTATAATTATTTGAATGGAATGGTTATGAAAGAATTTGAACTCTATGAAGTTGCTATTATTGGTTTAATCTTATAAGGTTATTTGAAATCTTGAAAATAAAATAATTCTGAGTAGAAATTATATTAATATTGTTATAATAAATGGTTTTCATAAAAGTAGATTCGTAAACTGAATTCGAGAGTTACGTGAGAAATAATTTGATAAGAAAGTGAAGTTAAGAAAGTGGAAACTAACCGGAGATTGGTCAAGTTGGATGACTTTCTAAGTGTCAATCCGATGTCGGTTCCGGCCTTCGGGATTGATACTTAGAGAGTGGTTCGCTTACTAATTTACAGTCGATGGATGTGAAAGAGTAATTGTGTGAATGAAAATTTTGTTACAAGAATGAAAATTCTGGAATTTTGAAAACACAAAAATTTGGGTGATAAACATAATAATTGGAAATCTGGAAGAAAAATTGGTTTATAACCAATAGATCTATAAATCCGAGTTGGAAAGGACATCAAGTATTTGAAGTAGTTAATAGATCAAAGCTAAAATTTTGAAATCGGAATGAATTTTGAGAATATTCGATTTTGGGTATTAGAGAAATATGATTTCATAACTTGTATGGGAAAATATAGTGAATTGAATTTTTTTGGATTGAAAGGTAATCGATTAAAATAAAATCTTATATAACGGAATTTATATAAGACGAGATGTTTGAAATATGATTTGGGAAGAAAATCTTATGTAAATGACATAAGTATGGTTTATGAAATAAAATATTATATATATAGTATAGTATGTTTTTCAAAGTAAAGATAAGGAAAGTACCTTCCTTCTCCTTGAATTTTGAGCTTGGTTGAGATATGCTGCTGGTGGAAGTAGGTTGTCTGGACATAAAACTCATGAGTTACCATTGAGCACGACTGCTAGCGTAATTCGCAGGGCTGCAGATAGCCTACGGCGGTCGGATGTTTCTTGAGGGAATCAGGCGTAACCATTGTGATCGCTGCGATCTAGAGTCGTTGGAATTCGACCGTGTAGCGAAATTCGCAGGGCTGCAGATAGCCTACGGCGGTCGGATGTTTCTTGAGGGAATCAGGAGTAACCATTGCGATCGCTGCGATCTAGAGTCGTTGGAATTCGACCGTGTAGCGAAATTCGCAGGGCTGCAGATAGCCTACGGCGGATGGATGTTTCTTGGGGGAACCAAGTGTAACCATTGTGACTGCTGCGATCTACAGTCGAATGTAAGGGCGTAATCCGCAGAGCTGTGAAAGCTTACGGGTATGGATGTTTCCTGGGGGGACTCAAGCGTAACCATTGTGTACCTGCGGTCCATAGTATTTGAGATATCTTAGTGATAGTGAGCCACCTGTTTGATGCAGCAGTTAGTCTTCGTGACTTGATTGGTCTTCATGACCTGATTTGTCTTTGTGACTTGTTTTGTCCTCGTGACTTGATGATTTGATCCTGAGAGAGAGCAATCAACGCTTAGTGACCTCAGAATGTCTTTGATTCTTAAAATATCTTCCGTTGATCTGTCTATGACGAAATTCGCAGGGAAGTGATTTCCTACGGATACGGATGTTTTCTGGGGGATCCAGACAGAACCATTGTGTATCTGCGACTCATGAACAATCAACATATCGATATCACATTGGTACTTTCCGTATCTATTTTAAAGAGAATTTTTGAAATATATTTTCACTAGAAGTTGAAGCAAGAATATATAGTACTTGGAGATTTTAGTCGTGCGCCTGGCCAGCGTATGCCTAACATCTGTGAGAACGACAATAGACTTGTCAGACTTCGAGCTATCAAGTATTTTTTTTTAAAATAATTTGTTAAGAAAAGATTTCAGAGTAAATTCAAGTTGACAATTTGTGATTTGAAGGAAGATGTTATTTAAACTCTTCAATGAGTGGTGAGAAGAATTAATTGGAACAAGATAGGGTTGATGGTTGCAAAGCCTAGACCCATTACCATGCAACGACGGATAAGTAAATGATTGACAGATGAGGTTGTAAGGAAATTCGGAATAATCCGAGATGCAACTTATGCAGAATTTGAAATTAAGAAGTGATTGGTTTTGTAAAGAAATTTGATTGTCCGAGTTAATTTAATATGATCGATGACTTAAATATTTAAATTAGTTGTGGAGAAATTTTATACGAATATAGAAATTTGAAGTATACCTTGGTATAACTAAAATGATCCCTCCTTTTTGAGGACGAAAAGTTTTAAAGGGGGAAAGAATGTAACGTCCCAGAATTTCGACAACTAAATATGGAATTAATTAAAGAATTAATTATCGATAATAATACTTATATCGATGCTTGGATTAGAAATTTAAATTTTGATGAATTGAATTCGATATTTAATGGTGGATTGGAAATCGAATATGTATTTTTAAATACCTGAAATGAAGTTGGATTGGAAGTCGACTGGAAAAATAAACGATTGAATTTGAAAACTTAGCATTGTTGACATTAAATAAATTGGAGTTTATTTGTTAAAATTGGTTTGGATGTGTGTGTTTGTGTATATAAAGAAATTGAAAATTTAACGATCCAAATCTGAAATGAAACTGTCGGTAATTAAGCAGAATAAAATCAGTGAAAAGATAAATAATTTTAATATCGTATAAATGGTGTCATATTACAATTAAATTTATTTTATTGATTTCAGAACGTAAAGGCGAGAAGGTACAAATAATTTTTAACGGTGTTGGCGGTGTGTGTTTTAAGCATTCTGAGTTAATTCACGGTAGATTGTAAAACATAAATAAATTTTCCCCAGTTATTACCTACCTTTAACATACCCTTCCTCAGTAAAATCTCTGCCGACCTGGGTTTTAAAAAGTTGCGCTACCCTAACCTATACGATGTAACTTCATTCCTATCCTTTGTGATTTTCTTCTATAAAAGAAGGCCTTCATTTCCAATTTCTCCAGCAAAAACGAAAATTCCCAATTCAAAGAAAAGTAGTTCCTTTTCCACTTTAATGGCCTGCGAGCCTAATCAAAACTAGTTCCTTCACATAAACTGCCATCATCTCTATAAATCGAAGTGCTATTCTGCTTCTGTTGTCCTTGAAATCAAAGGCGTCGTCTTTCCCTTCGCAAAGCCTAGTCGAGTCATCGCTTTCTGCTCTCATCACCAACGCTAGCTGTGGCCTTCACCGCGAGCTCCTGCGTCGTGCTCAAAGACCACCAAAGCTTGTTCCAGTAAGAACGAGGCTGCCTCAAGCTCGTTTTGGCCACCATCTACGTTTCGTTTTGTGGGAAATTCGGCCGTAAGGTGAGTTTCTTTTGGAACTCACGATTGATTAATTTCAGTTCAAGTATTTTGATTCCATTTTGAACTGAATATAGTAGTTAATGCCTGGAATGGTTTGATCCTTGTTTATGTATGTGATTACATTAACCAGTATGCTTCGATGAACTAAAGAAAACTGTCCTAGTTCATATCCATCGTCCTATGCATGGAAATATGAGCTGCAACTCTAAGACAGATGTTATACTGAATTGATTTGAAAACTTGATACAAAAATCATGTTAGTAAATTACTGGAACAATAAAATTATGTGTGTGTTTATCAAGGAAAAGGTATTTATCTCTTGTAAGTTCAAAAAAATCTTCACCTAAAATTATGGACCAACATCAAGCTTGTATGAAACATGTGTTATTTTGTGTATTTCTTTGAAATGCCTGCTAGCTAATCTTTGCTATATATTTTATTCGAACGTCATGAAACTCTGTTTCAGCGGACCGAGCTGCGTAATAGCTACGACCCATGACCTTATTACCAGTCCACTTAACGCCACGTTTCTGAAAAGTGAAATACCCTCCAATAGGGTACTGATTAATGAAATGATTAATGCATCTGATTGTGCAAAACTTATTGCGTTAAGGCCTACATAAGACTTGCTACTAAAATTTGTATTCATATGATTAGTGTATTAAATAAGTTGCAGTAGATTTTCTAATATAAATGATAGTTGGATCTTCTGGAAACAAATCTTTGAATCCATTTTTGGTCTAAAATTGCTCCCAGTTTAATCATGCATAATATAGAAATGCTTTTAATAGGTATGTTGTGGGAAAATGATGAGTTGCATTACTTTGTGTCATAAAACCGCCATTTTTAGTTGTTCAGAATGATCCACTTAAGGTCCCCATATATTTTTGCATCCCTGGACATGTTTTCGCCATGAGTAATGCGGGTCTTGAGTTTTGTTTGGATGCTGAACCCTTTTCGGCTGACCATGTGAACCAGCATGTGATCATTTTGATGATAGCACCCTGTTTATTAAATGTTGTTCATTTGCTTATCCTTAACATACCATGTTAGGATATACAATTTTGTTCCACTTATATTGAAGTTAATTAACTGTCGGTAAAGGCACAGACCTGATCGGAAGTATTAAGTGATAAAACTGAAATGGAAGTTGTATTGTTCACCAATATGGTTGTGTCAGCTTCCTCACATATTGGAATGCTAGTTTGGTTAGTTTTGCCTGCTTGCCTTTAAGTTTGTAAACTGGACATTTGAATTGCCACATTATTCTGCACATGTAGTGTGGGTGCATCACTGAAGTCTTACCGTGTTATACATTTAGTGTTGGAACCAATTGTTAGTATATGATCACTTGGCCATTGTTTTTAGCCACTGAAATAATATGATCACTCGGCCACATTTTATTTAGTGTGTATATGCAGGCTTCCATGGCCATTTGTCCCTAAATAAAAACCGATATAGCACAGACACTGAACGATTGTAGTTGGCAATATATATATTTGATAATGAGATTAGCTATCATATTTCAGTTTATATTTGAAATTAATTTACTTGAACTATGATTAATCCTGACTCGAGTATTTTATGTTTTTGCATGAAATGCTCGAGTCAGACCCGAGCATTTCAGATTTAAGGACTTCAGTTCAGGATCCGAAGCTGGCGAAGACTGGGAATTTTCAAAGACGTGCGCACTCTGAAAGATTCAAACCAATAAATATTTTTCTGTATTTAAACTGTATTTTATATTCCGCTGTATAGAAAATTCATGTATCAAAAATCCTGATAAACAGATAAAAATTTATTTTTCTGTTAAATATTGTGCTATCTATTTATTCAGTGTTTTCTTGTGTTGACTCTATTTTTTTAAACTCTGTAAGCTACACGCGCTCCGTCGTTTTTGGACGTTTTAAATTGGTTTAATCACCGGTTTGAAGCGGCAAAAATGGCGGTACGTTACATGCAAACACTTATCCAATTCTCCAGAGTTTTAATTCAATTTCTGGTTTAAATTCAGATTCAACTCATCTGATTTCACGTATTTCACTTATATGAATTCTGATTGGTTATTTACATAACCATTTTGCTTTATAATCTTATTCGATTTTAATAAAAACCAATATATCCAACATATATCAAAATATACTTTGGGTAAAATTATTTTTATTTACCCTCTTTTCAAAACATATCGTGTCGGTTCATCGTATTCAAGTGTTTAGTAACTCCTACCGATACAGTGGATCAAACTGATCGACCAGAATTCACAAACAACTCAACCAATGGATCCCCACAATATAAAACTAATTTTATATCAATAACAAATACGCTCACTCGTATATATACACTCAACTCAATCTAGGGTATTACTAACCCTATCTCTACCGAGTCACGCCACAGAGCCAAGGTAATTCTTAACTTAAGCTCTGATACCAACTGTAATGACCCGGGATTTTGACGACTTTGGTTATCGCCATAAACTCAATGACGACTACCAAACATCGAAAAATACCGGTCATTAGTGAAAGAAATTAGAGGGTGAGAATAGATAAGATAGAAACTTAGAATATAAGAAGAAGAAGAAGAACACAATATCAGAGGAACACGAATCTCACAGCAGAACGAATAAATATATTTCATAACATAACTTTGAAATACAAATCTGTACTTGAATATACATATCATTATCAAAGTACAGCGCTTACAACACAGCGGAAATAACTATAGCTATATAATCCTGAAGCCTCCTGCTCCAAGCTCTTCCAGTATATCTGTAAATCCTGACTACTTGACTGCCCGTACAAATTTAGGCACCCAAGAGTTTAGGGAAACAAAACAAAATAAAATCCGGGTCAGTCATGGGACTTGTATGAGTAAAACAGTTTAAAACAGTTCAAACTAGTAAACGATATCTCATAAGACCACGCCGTATAACGGAACGAGTTTTTCCCTTATGAGAGTCCAAATTATCTTTATATCAAAAACCATTTGATATTATAATAATGTCTATCAACACAATATAATAATCATCTAGCAGAAACGCTTTCATCTCACGTTCTACATATATAGTATACAATCAAAACTGCAAGCACGTATTGGGTAATGGATTTTCAACTATGATAAGGTATGGAACCACCTTTCGCTAGTGTACCTCTAGAGAGGAATACACTGGGTTCAACAAGAACATCTTGCAACCCAGCCACACATGACCGACCACTCATTTCGCTTGAGTGTATCGAATGTATATCACCAACGGATGGGATCAGCAACCGTTTCCCGAATGGGACAACATCAACAATAGATTTTCAGAAGTAAATGAAACTCTAGATCAGGTGATTATACACCCTACTTCGGTGCGACCGACTTAGCCATGCTGCCTGCCCGATTTCTGTCATTTACCGGATGATGAGGCGAGAAGCTACGCTTTATCATCACCCCAGATTCACTTTGAATGCCACATCGTCAAATCCATCAAATCACCAATTGACGTCCTCAACTATACATAATGTGTTAGCTAAAAGAAGTTTCCTTCTCTGCTTCCACTCTTGGTACGGTTGGAGAAATCAATATACGTGATCGTCTGGAAATACTTTGTCAAACATCCGTCCATACAAGTCATCCAGGAACAGGATGAACCGAAGGCACTATTCTGTAAACAGGATAGCCCTTGCATAACTCCGTCTTCAATTTCCTTTGGCATATATGATTCGCAATGCTTATGCTAATACAGAGTGGTTCTATGGATAATAATCAAACTGGTCTCTCCATATTAACAACGTTAAAATGGTCAAAACTTCGATAGTCTGTGATTTAACTATCGAAGAAAAACAGGTGTGCAAACAACGATATTATTTCCAAATGGAAATTTATATCGATCAAACATCATTCAACATTTATCTCTTTATTTCATTAATTTACTTATCTCCTGTTTTCCTATATTCAATATTTCTTATTTTATATATTTGGAAAATATACGTTATTAAAAATGGAAAACATTTCCATTTCTTGTTTTCTTTATTAGAAAACACTTCTGGTTTCTTATTTGGAAAACATTTCCAAAGCTTCTTCATTGGACTTAGACATATGTTTAAACTAACCATCGCGATGCCAATTCAAACCATTTCCTTTACTGCCAAACCTTAACTATTCCTTAGTTAAAAACGAAGTCAATCAAGTTGGGGTAGAACTACCTCTCAGACCTTAACTCAAACAACATTTCTAACTTTGAAATAGGCAAAGTTCACTTTATATTCCTTTTTCAAACTTCCTTACTTAACCCTCCTTCGAATAGCTATATTCGATTGACTCTTTTCACTTAACTCTATTCGATTAACCCTTATCAATTAACTCTATTGGACTAACACTATTGATTAACTCTATTTGACTAATGCTATTGATTTACTCATTTCACTTAACTCCTTTCGAATAAACTATATTCGATAACTCCTTTTACTTTCTTGTCGAATAAACTATATTCGATTCTCTCATTTTACTTTCTATTCGAATAAACTATATTCGATTAACTGATTTTACTTTCTATTCGAATAACTATACTCGATTTACTCATTTTACTTTCTATTCGAATAACTATATTCGATTTACTCATTTTACTTTCTATTCGAATAGACTATATTCGATTAACTCATTTTACTTTCTATTCGAATAACTATATTTGATTAACTCATTTTACTTTCTATTCGAATAAACTATATTCGATTAACTCCTTTGGTTTAACCCTAATCGATTTAACTAACATCGATTAACTCCTTTGCTTTAACCCTAATCGATTAAACTAACATCGATTAACTTCATTGCTTTAACCCTAATCGATTAAACTAACATCGATTAACTCCTTTGCTTTAACTCTAATAGATTAACCTAACATTGATTAACTTCTTTCGATTAAACTTCGATTAACTCCTTTGCTTTAACTCTAATCGATTAACCTAACATCAATTAACTTCTTTTACTTTCTATTTAACTATTCATTTATAAAGATTTACTTTTAGTGACGGTTCTTCACTTTACAAATGATTTCCTTTTATTCTAACTTATCCTTTGATTTTATAAATATTTCTTTTATAAAAATCCTTTTCCTTTTCTATATAAAATCCATCGATTTTATATAAATAAATTCATTTTCAATATACACTTTGAAAATCCCCTTTCCCATATCCAGTATTTCTTATGGTATTTAACATACCATATAACAACGATAAATATCGTCCAAACACACATAATCAACAACAGATTATATATCACATCATATATCACAATATATGAATCACAGTAAAATAAATGTTGAGGAATCCAGTTGGATTCCTCCAACCTGTTTCCCTGCATCACAGATGTTAAACAATATAGATAACATCACTTTCAGTTCCATATGATATATTCTGTTAAACAGAATCAATATAGAAATTCAACTAACTGACTAGCAGTTCAATCAAACAGTCAACACACAGTCAATCAGCCAATATTTAACAGTTCTAAAAATACAACATGAAATTATAAACCGTTCAGAGTTAGTGAGTTTTACTCACATTGGACGATCATCGTTAATAACGATAACCATCGCTTGATTCAGACGGACAATTTATTTTGCTATAAATTGTAACGAGCTCGGATTTACTTCCAGTCAGTCTCATTGTGTTGCTCCCTTCCATACGATCCCAACGGATCTTGTTTCGTCAAGTTCGGATAACGTATGCAACCATAATGATTTATACAAATTTCTATACTATATTAGATTAAAATTAAACTATATAAACATTGATTGGGCTTTAACCTTATTCACTTGGCCCATCATCCCTCCTTAAAACCCAGAACCGTGTGTCTTCCTCCCCAAAACACTTCGTTACTTCCTGAAATCCGAAAATACCCATTCCCCTTTGACCGCTCGTTTGACCTCCCACAAACACCTCTCCGACCACCACCTCTCCGACCACCATCGAAAATCACCAGTTTCAGGCAGCACCTCTCACCCAACTTCCCTCTTCCGATTTACACCACCCACGGCTTCCACTGCAGACCCAAAACTACGTTCACTCTCAAAACAGTGAACACTAATTTCCCTCAAAATTTGGCCACCAGGCTTCGCCTAGAACCACAGTGCTTCCGCCGGAAGCAACCTCAGCCACAGTCGACCCCGCGCTGGCCATCCTTCCTAGTTCGAACGCCCGCAACCCTCTTCCTGATAAACCCCAATAATTCGAACCTAGGGTCCGCTGTCCTATTTTCCTCGAGCTCCAGAATAGTGCGAGCTACACAAGATCCACACAAAGTTGTTGTTATTTCTCTCATCGATCCATATGTATAATTTTGAGATTTATTGATTTTGTTTGATTTTTCTTTGAACTTCTTTCCCCTGGAAGCTTTCGTTTTGGACCTTAGAAGAAACGAAAGAAGTGTGAGCAGGTGCTTGTTTATATATACAGAGCAAGACTTAATTTTTGGCAAATTGGTGGTACACGTTTCTGGTGTGAGGACCATGAAATTTTCCTTTCCTTAATTCATGTTGGTCCATTTTCGTTCATTCATTTTTAAGGGGAGATATGGTCGAGAAGAGAGGAGCGTGGACTTCTGTTGATCACCGAAGGGGATAAGGTTATAAATTAGTTAAGGGTTATAAAGTTTTACATATCCGGTTCCGTCAAATTTCATCAATATATGAGCTACTCCAGACAGAGATAAATATACCGTTGTGATGAGCTCGGTGTCACGATCCTAAAAATATAATAATACCGGTAGATTAACTCTTATTGTGAAACCCCAAAATGTCGATAAAGGGTGTCAAATACTCCAAATAAAAAGTTGCTTATTTAATTAGTTAAAAATTACCATAAAATTCTAAAAATTAAATTATCACTACGTCTCAAAAGAACCTTGTCTAAATTCAAACCCGGTATCTAGTTATTACGAATAAACCGTTACGGTCGATAAACGATTCTATAACGACTATTTTAAAATTTGATTTGGACGTGAATCAAAATCTACACGACGAAATCCTGATTTTTCTCTTCCACTAAAAAGATATACTCCACCAGCTTCACACGTTTCTTGTTTCACAGAAATTCGGGTTTAAAACGAATCCTGTACATTCAGTTAAAGTTCGAATCGCCAATTTACGAACTGCAGCGCCATTTCAAATTCGATTATAATTATAATATAATTATACGTTCAAACTTCGTTCAAATAATATATTCGTTATTCTAAATCAAATTCTAAACTAAATTAAATATCACAGATGATCCAATTCACACCATATCGCCATTTCAGCAAATTCTGATTATTTCAGAATTAAATATATTATTTAATTATTATTTTAATTAAATATTCACTATTATTTTATTCCATGACCATGAAATCCTTCTAATCACCTTTTATATAATTGAATAAATTAATTATAATACCTCTGCCAATGCGGGTCATCACAATCTTCCCCACTTAAAATAATTTCGTCCTCGAAATTGCTAAAAGTAGAGGACGACCCTATCGACTGGTTAGAACATATTCGTTCACTTCTTATCTTCAGTTTCAACTGAACCAATTTTATTTTAATTAAATATAAATTAATTCTTATCAACGAAAATTTTCAAAAATCTTGAAAATTTTCTAACACCTTAACCTTTCAAAAAATTTCGCCAGCACCTCCTTTGTACTGGTCAATAATTCAAACTCTAACTTTCCTCTCTGGGCCCTCTCCATCCCAAAAGAAAATCAAACGGCCAAGCGGCTTGCCAATTCGGCTCATCAACATCTCAAACCCATATAAAATATAAACTGGTACCTTTTTGTTGGGAATATCAAGATATCTTTTACATCTGCTGCTAATTCAGCATATACCAATGTCATCCCAATCAAATTCCAATCTGCTTTTATCCACAACACAACCATTCGCTTATATTCGAGTCAAATATCATTTCAACTCGAGTTTCTTCTCGATTCCCAACTCTTAACTTGATTATCACATTACACTTCAAATTTGAATCTCATAATCCAATTTGTCTTGATATCATTCTAATTCAATCTCAGTTACCACTTAACTGACTTTACTTTAATTCAATTTTTCTTTCACAAATTTCTGTTAAATTTGTTTTTAACTCAAACAGTCTTTCCCTGGGAGTTTCCAAACATTTTACCCTTCTCAAAAATCAAATTTTCCTTTTGAACATGTCACTGAGCCCTTAATTAATATTCCACTAGTTAAATCACTTCTCTATTTCTTTATCAATATTTGTTAACCAAATATTTTCAATAACCATATTGGCCTTTTATGTTATTTAGAAAACATTTCCGAATATCGCCTTCGTTTATTTTCTAAACCTTAGAAAATATAGGCTATTTATAATTGGAAAATATTCCAATTACTTATCTCTTTTCCGATCTCGTTTATTTCTATACTTAGAAAATATTCTTTATTATATTTCCAAGCTTACACTTATTTGGGTTAAAACGGATGTTGTGTAAAACATCGTTACGACAACCCAAATACTATATTCAACTAACTCTTATTCAACATTGATCTTCGAGCCTGAAATCTTACTATTTATTTGTTAATAATGAAATCAATCAAGTTGGGGTATAACTACCTCTCAGACCTTGACTGAATAACATTTATAACGTCAAAACAGATAAGACTACTTACTCGAATAATCAATACCATACAACTAATTATTCACTTTTAAACACGTACACACTTTCTCTTCCTATTCTTACTAGATTTTATTCTTAGTCTTCCTTTTTGATTTTACTATTCTATTTCTAAGTTCGTTTCCTTATCGACTTTTATATATATATATATATATATATCGATACGTTGATTCCTAACTATCAAATTATCTTAAAAATATTCTAACTCCTTAAATTCCCGGAAAAATTCGCCATAACCTCCTTTGTACCGGGAGCATCGGGATATTTCAAATAGCCTCCCATGGCCCTCACCAATCCAAAAAGAAAAAGAAAAGCCAAGCGACTAGCCGATACGGCACATAAAATCTCATATATGAATTAAATACATACCTTTTCGTCGAGCATTCTATATTTTCGTTAATTAATTTGTTAATTAACTCTTTAGTCTATTTCACTTTATATTTGAACATGACATGTTCAAATATATTTTAACTTGTTTATCAACTAATTGAATTCCATTTCAATTCTATTTGAATTTCCTATATTCAAATTCCATTTCAGTTCTCTTATTCAAATTCTATATTTGAATTTCATTTCCAATCTCTTATTCAAATTTTATATTTGAATTTCGTTTCAATTTCCATATTCCAATTCTATATTTTCAATTTCGTTTCAATTCTATTTGAATCTTATATATTCAAATTTCAAATTCAATTCTATTTGAATCTTCTTTATTCAAATTTCATTTTCACTTTCGATATTCAAATTCTATATTTGAATCCCTATATATTTTCTATATTCAAATTCTATATTTAAATTCCCTTTGAATTTCTATATTCAAACTCTATTTCAATTTCATTGAATTTCATATATTCAAATTCCCTTTGAATTTATATATTCAAATTCCATTTCAATCTATTTGAATTCTATATTCGAATTCCTATATATTCAAATCCTATATTTGAATTCCATTTGAATTCTATATTCGCTTTTTCCATTATTTAAATCTTCTTTATTCAAATCCCATTTGAATTTCTATATTCAAATCCCCTTTTGATTTCTATATTCAAACCCCCTTTGAATTTTCTATATTCAAATCCCCTTTGAATTTTCTTATTTAAATTCTATGTTTGAACTTCCTTTATTCAAATTCCTTTTCAAACATTCTTTATTCATTCTTTAAATAAGTCTCGATTTCAATTCCTTTTGAAATCGATATTTCTACCTTTGGAAAATAGATTTCCCTTTCAATTCCACACTTGTATTTTAATTTCTGAATTATCCAATGATAATTCTTTTCACTTCCTTTATAAACTTCGTTTATAAAAGAACTATTTATAACTTCGTTTATAAATGAACTTCTCGTTTTATTTCTTTTAAAACAAGTTAATATTTCAAATCTATTTAAAAATTCAAATTCTATATTATATGAATCCCATTTTGAAATTCAACACAACTTGTCTTTCCCAAAACAAATTCAAAACAGTATCTCTGGTAGTAATTCGTCACTTACAACTCGAAAATGAATACTGATGATGCAACTGTCATCATCAGAATCTATTTTCCAGCGATCGAAGTGAGTTCAATACTATAAAACCATTTCTAAACATTTCCACTTTGAAATTCATTTCAAAATATAATTCACACTGCTTGTAAAACAATTTAAAATCTCCCAGGATCTTAAATTTTCCTTATTTTTAATCCAAATCCATTTGCAAACACTTATCCAATTCTCCAGAGTTTTAATTCAATTTCTGGTTTAAATTCAAATTCAACTCATCTGATTTCACGTATTTCACTTATATGAATTCTGATTGGTTATTTACATAACCATTTTGCTTTATAATCTTACTCGATTTTAATAACAACCAATATATCCAACATATATCAAAATATACTTTGGGTAAAATTATTTTTATTTACCCTCTTTTCAAAACATATCGTGTCGGTTCATCGTATTCAAGTGTTTAGTAACTCCTACCGATACAGTGGATCAAACTGATCGACCAGAATTCACAAACAACTCAACCAATGGATCCCCACAATATAAAACAAATTTTATATCAATAACAAATACGCTCACTCGTATATATACACTCAACTCAATCTAGGGTATTACTAACCCTATCTCTACCGAGTCATGCCACAGAGCCAAGGTAATTCTTAACTTAAGCTCTGATACCAACTGTAATGACCCGGGATTTTGACGACTTTGGTTATCGCCATAAACTCAATGACGACTAACCAAACATCGAAAAATACCGGTCATTAGTGAAAGAAATTAGAGGGTGAGAATAGATAAGATAGAAACTTAGAATAGAAGAAGAAGAAGAAGAACACAATATCAGAGGAACACGAATCTCACAGCAGAACGAATAAATATATTTCATAACATAACTTTGAAATACAAATCTGTACTTGAATACACATATCATTATCAAAGTACAGCGCTTACAACACAGCAGAAATAACTATAGCTATATAATCCTGAAGCCTCCTGCTCCAAGCTCTTCCAGTATATCTGTAAATCCTGACTACTTGACTGCCCGTACAAATTTAGGCACCCAAGAGTTTAGGGAAACAAAACAAAATAAACTCCGGGTCAGACATGGGACTTGTATGAGTAAAACAGTTTAAAACAGTTCAAACTAGTAAACGATATCTCATAAGACCACGCCATATAACGGAACACGTTTTTCCCTTATGAGAGTCCAAATTATCTTTATATCAAAAACCATTTGATATTATAATAATGTCTATCAACACAATATAATAATCATCTAGCAGAAACGCTTTCATCTCACATTCTACATATATAGTATACAATCAAAACTGCAAGCACGTATTGGGTAATGGATTTTCAACTATGACAAGGTATGGAACCACCTTTCGCTAGTGTACCTCTAGAGAGGAATACACTGGGTTCAACAAGAACATCTTGCAACCCGGCCACACATGACCGACCACTCATTTCGCTTGAGTGTATCGAATGTATATCACCAACGGTTGGGATCAGCAACCGTTTCCCGAATGGGATAGCATCAACAATAGATTTTCAGAAGTAAATGAAACTCTAGATCAGGTGATTATACACCGTACTTCGGTGCGACCGACTTAGCCATGCTGCCTGCATGATTTCTGTCATTTACCGAATGATGAGGCGAGAAGCTACGCTTTATCATCACCCCAGATTCACTTTGAAGGCCACATCGTCAAATCCATCAAATCACCAATTGACGTCCTCAACCATACATAATGTGTTAGCTAAAAAAAGTTTCCTGTAACAACCCGAAAATCTGGGCCAGTTTAAAATTTTTATTTTGGCAATTTTAGCGAATTTTGATTATTTAAAATGAATTATTTTAAATAATATCGACGAGAAAATTTCTTTCGAATAAAATTCAATCGTATATAGTAATATAGATCGTCGTTAGAATATAAATAATTATATATAATTATAAAAGGAATTGAAAATGGCGCGGTAGTTCGATAATTCGATTTCAAACTTCAATTGAATGTACCGGGTGCAAAATAAACCGGATTTTAGTGAAACCAAAAATATTAGAATCTATTCGGGAATATCTTTCCAACGAATCCTGGAAATCAAAATTTCATAGCGGGAATCAAAAGATATGTCCAGTTGAAAATTCTGAATAGTCGCTATGGAATTCAGGCCCTTAAAAATGGAAATTTTGCAAACGACCTCGGATTTCGACGAAACCACTTTTGTTTTGATCCGTGATGTCAAGTTATTGCTAGATTCCAAATTTTATAATTTTTCGAGTCAATATGTGAGCGTGGCAAAGGAAAACGCGTTTGACCAGTTTTAGTTGATTTTAATCGATTAGAAAATGACCATTTTTCCAACGGTCCCAGAATTTGACGAAACTAGTTTTGTTAGGACCGTATCGTCAATACGAAGTTAGAAAATATTTTTCTACAATTTTTCGAGTTCGTATGTGCCCCAGTAAATTGAAATGCGCGTTCAAATTCAATATATAGAGTTATACGTTGATTTTAACGGAAACTGATCGAAACGGTCGAAACAGCTTGCGATACATATCCCATTGTGTTCGGAATGGGGGTAATTAGCTATCGACGAACGCCCCCCGATCAGTCGCCGCCGCCTCCACAGAGGTGGGGCGCCACCTCGAAACCCCCCCAGGCGCCAGAGGCGTCGCGAAAATCCCACCCCCTTCCCTCGCGAACGCGATCGAACCCTCCCCCTCTTTGCCACGACACTGAAGACCCCACCTGGACCTCGCCCCCCTGCTGCGGCCATCCCGACCTCCAGCGCCGAACCGAGCTCGCCCTCCGACCACCGACGCTCAGACCATCCCACCTACCTCCTTCGACCACCCGGAACTCGATAATAATTGTAAGTTCGCTGATTTTCACTTTTAGATTATAAAAATATGATTTTTATATTTTTAAAGTATTAAAAATATAATCTTTATTAAGTAGATGATATAAAAATATGATTTTTATATTTTTAAGATATTAAAAATATAATCTTTTATATTGTAGAAGGATAAAAATATGTTTTTTACATAGTAGAAACTATAAAAATGTAATCTTTATAAAATAGAGAATATAAAAAAATATATCATCTTTGTATATGTAGCGAAATAAAAATCTGATTTTTTATTATATATACGTTGAAATAAAGAGGTGATTTTTGAAAAGGCGAAATCGATATTTTTAAAAGTGAAAAAACGATATTTTTAAAAGTGAAAAGACGATATTTTTTAAAATAGAAAAGATTAGATTTTAAAAATAGAAAAGGCGAGATTTTTCTATATGGAATAGCAAAGTAAAAATTCGATTTTTATATATTGAATAATGAAGTAAAAATTGGATTTTTATATATTGAATAGCAAAGTAAAAATTCGATTTTTCTATATTGAATAATGAAGTAAAAATTCGATTTTTATATATTGAATAATGAAGTAAAAATTGGGTTTTTATATATTGAATAGCGAAGTAAAAATTCGATTTTTCTATATTGAATAATGAAGTAAAAATTCGATTTTTCTATATTGAATAATGAAGTAAAAATTCGATTTTTCTATATTGAATAATGAAGTAAAAATTCGATTTTTACATATGTAGTGAATACGGGCAAAGAAAGTGGCAAGAGGCGAGAACGGCGAAGATTTCTGCAAAGAAGAGTCGTGGGATTGGATTAGCTAATCTGCGAGAATTTCTCACTCTTTAATTTTATTTTTCTAGTTATATATATGTATATACTAGGATGCAGACGGTGTTTAGTAGCACCCGACACCCGTCATCCACAGACCGTGGATGGCTTGTTTGTTGAATTGTTTGATTGTGTAGTTGGTTAGGTTATTTGGTTTGAATTGAATTGTTTGGTGAAATGAAATTGATTTGATTGATGTGTGAATGGCGTGGGCCTTCACTAGACCGGGGATAAGGCTAGGCCTTGTCCCGTTTCTAGTATCGTGCTGTTATGCCGCCGAAATTTTCTAAAAATAAGTTAGAAAAATAAAGATAACATTTTATTTAATAAATGAACCGAATAGAATATTCATAGGTTGAATTAAATAGTTTGATCGTTAAAAATATAATTTTTAACGTGAATGTGAATAAATAAATATTCATTTACAAACCGGACGGTTTGTTTATGTACACCTATTTGAAGGACATTGATTAGGACGAAATTTTTTACACATCGCCCGACTGCACTAATAAAAATCTGTGTTTGATTGTTTGAAACCCCACACGGGTATTGGGATGATATTTGACGTACACTAATCCCGATTGTTTAGTTGTATGTCGATCGATTGATTGACAGGCTGTTATAAGCATTGAATATTTATATTTGATGCTTATACAGTGTAGAAGGCACTTTGGATGATGGTTGATTATTCATCGTTGTTGATATATACATGTGTTGTAGAAAATCCATATAATTAACATTATATGGTAATTGATTGGGCCTCATTCCAGTTTTAAAACAGAAATATTTGAAAAAGAAATATTTGAAATAGAATATTTGAAAATAGAAACATATGAAGCCGTGTTGGTTAGATTGACGCCATTTTGACACGAACGATATTTATATCGATTTTATTCATTTTATAATGAATATCGAAAGTGATTTCAAAATCTGATTATTTGAATATAAATGAATTCGAATTGAAATTGAATATAAATGAATTCGAATTGAAATTGAATATAAATGAATTCGAATTGAAATTGAATTGAATTAGAACTGAAATTGAATTAGAAATCAAATTGAAATTGATTTGAAATGAATTTAAAACGAATTTATATTGGGATATTCAATTTTGATTTGAAATTGAATATGAAGTTGAAACCGCTTTGAAAATGAATTGAAAAACGATTTATAAAACACGTTTTAAATTGAAATCGACGAAGTATATATTATATATATTATATATATAATATAAGGGCCTGAATAGAACGCGCCGCGCCGCGGTAGTTCGCGAACTTCGACCATTGACTTCGAATGGATATTGCGGGAGATCCGACCGTCAGATTCTCCTAAAACCGGAACCGTTGGGTTCGTATCGAAAAGAGCTTTATAACGAATATTAGAAATTAGAAATCTAACGGTTGGATTTGGAATTATGTCCAAATCAAATTTGGAAAAGGTCGCTGTAAGTGCAGTACGATGGCCATTGATGGAAATCGACTGTACGGGCCTTGATAAAATTATTAAAAATAGTAATAATTTGTGTAAATTCATAAGAAATGATTTAGAAAGAATTGGGATGAAAAACTCCATATTTGAAAAGATAAAAATAGATTTTTATCGAAATGAACTCGTTTCGAACTAGAATTATAATTCTATTTATTTTTAAATAAATAAATTGAATTTGAAAAGGGTTTTAAAAATAACCAGAATTTCCAATGATTGCATTGGAGTGGATTTGAATCGAAATTGTCTTCGGAATATTTCGATATTGGAATTCGTGATTATACAGATGTGGTTATGGAAATTTGAAAGATATAAATTTATATCGTTATTTCCAACACGACATTTGTTAATCGTAGAATTTGATATTGAATATAAGCCGATATATTTTCTATTCAGAGCCTTGTATTGAATATCAAATGTGATTTGGGTTTGTCGTGAATGGTGTCTTCACTAACACTGTTCTTGAACCCAGTTGAGAAAAAATTAAATCTTTTTATTTAGATTTAATGAAGTGTACCAATTAAATGATATTTAATTGGAATTGAATTCAAATTGATTTTTGGGTTTATCGTGAGCAGTGTTTTAAATAACACTCGTTCTTTAACCCGATAATTAATGAATGTGATTTTGGGTTTATCGTGAACCATGTTTTAAATGACACTGATTCTTTAACCCAGTTAGCGATTAAAACTAAGTGGAGTTTTAATGAATCTTTAATTAGATTGAAAAGATCGAGAATGGAGTATCACCAGTTTTGCTCCAGGCGATAGTTAAATCTTTAATTGGATTTGAACGTGAAATGGTAATTGAATTTACCGATAACACCGTGGTGTTAGATATGAAGTATTACCAGTTTTACTTCATGGGATGAATAGGTTGGGATTGGGAAATTAAAACAAATGATTACTTCGGTAAGGTTCGTTAATCTCGACTAGTTGAATCGAAATTCAAAAGGAGATTAGAGAATAAATTCAAGGAATTTATCTTGGGTAAAATTAATGGGAACCTTTTCCCTATGAATGTGAAATTTAGAAACTAACTGTCGGTTAGCCAAGCAGAATGGTTTTCTGGATATTGATCTGATGTTGGTTTCGGCCTTCGGGGTTAACATTTGGGGAATTGTTCTCTTGTTAATTTACGGTTAGTGACCGATGAATTGGAATGAGGCGCATGTTGTGTTTGTGTAACACTTATTTAAAATATATGCGAGTTATTCGGGAAGACCGGGTTTATCCCATTCTGAATAACTGATACGACGATAAGTCGAAGATGAAGACGATGGTCGAAGACCGGAGGTCTTCACGTCGTTTAGGTAATTACTGATGATCTTGATTGGGCTGTACACCCAAGAAGATGGAAACAGTTGGTGATCGTCCAGACGTACTTGGAGATCGATGGATATGCGGGGTACTAGGTGCCTCCGGTTTCGTTCAGACCCAGAGCGAACTTGTAAATGGACTGTGTGTCTGACATTGGATTTTAGTCCGTGTGATTGATCTCTATTAAATATATATCTGTTTGGCGGCGGAGAATTTATTCTCTTGCTTAACGCCCTTCTCTGAGACGTACGAGCTCAGGGGTTATATATTGATGGATATCAAACGCATGGAGTGAATTGCCTGTGTGGCATGCCTAAGTGGCGAATGATCAAGGCTTCTATTGAAAAGCAAAGTCTTGTGGTTGATGATCGAAGCACGGCCTTCGTGGCGTAGCTTTGTGTAACGTTTACTTCGCGAGTTTCACACCCCGGTTATGAACCAAAAACGGGAGAGGACATCAGGGAGGGCATGCGTTTCTTTCTAGCTAGGGTGGTGTCAGTGACCTATCAGCCCTGACATTTATATACTTTTCACCTGTGTGGTTGTTGCTGTTGCGAGGCGCCTCGGTTAGATCGGACGATCCGGGTCCGATGGAGCCATTCGTTGGCTCATTTACGCCCCAAAGGGCGGGGAAACGCAGTGTTCAGGCATTTTAATCCACATCGGTGGACCGGCCCTGACGATCCAAGGGCCCACCTGAGTCTGGGTCCTGAGGCTCGGGCTAGACAGTCTCGAATCGGTTGAGGACTATCTTTTGCCTCGGTTCATAGACGGAAAATCAATTTCCAAATACGTGACTTTGCGATTTTGATTGTATAACCTATATATGGCGACATAGTGGCATGGGACGCTCATGTCGCCTATGATTGATATTTATGATTGAAATTGTTTTAAACACTGTACGCTTATTATAGTATCAAATGATTTGTTTTAAACGTATCAAGCATTCTTTGGCTGTTATAAGGGAAAACCCTATCCCCCGGCTTGCGTTGCATTGTGTGATAGGACCTGGGTCTTATAACAGCTTCATTTTTCTTTATTTAGCATTGCGCTATTTTGTTATATGCACTGGTATTCTTGGGAGGAAACCCGTTCCGTGTTATACGGCGTGGTCCCTTGATTTACCTTACTTTGAAAATAAAGATAATAACTGCTTTAGTTCTCACACCAGTCACATGACTGACCTGGAGTTTATTGTTTTAACCTAAACTCTGGGTGCCCTTATTTTGACACGGGCAGCTAGTAGTTTTGGTTTTGCAGATTTATATTCACAGGATCCTGGTTTACAGCTGGAACGATATCCGGAAAGCTTTGTATACGTATATCTCCTTCAGTTGTGTATTGTATTATTTTCCGCTGCGACGTATTTAAATGTAATTTAAATCTCTGATATTTCTGTGTAATATATTTTCATTTATACTCTGTATATTCTTGTAGTCTGATGCATTGTTGTAATATACATTGAAATGTTCTTCCGTCTGCGTTCTATTTTGTCGTGTTCTCGAAACGATCAGGCGTTTAGAACGGTCTAGATCGGTTTAGCGACTGGTTCGGACCGAGCGAAATTCCTTTTCGTCACATTTCCTTCTCCCCTTCCACTCTTGGTACGGTTGGAGAAATCAATATACGTGATCGTCTGGAAATACTTTGTCAGACATCCGTCCATACAAGTCATCCAGGAACAGGATGAACCGAAGGCACTATTCTGTAAACAGGATAGCCCTTGCATAACTCCGTCTTCAATTTCCTTTGGCATATATGATTCGCAACGCTTATGCCAATACAGAGTGGTTCTTTGGATAATAATCCAACCGGTCTCTCCATATTAACAACGTTAAAATGGTCAAAACTTCGATAGTCTGTGATTTAACTATCGAAGAAAAACAGGTGTGCAAACAACGATATTATTTCCAAATGGAAATTTATATCGATCAAACATCATTCAACATTTATCTCTTTATTTCATTAATTTACTTATCTCCTGTTTTCCTATATTCAATATTTCTTATTGTATATATTTGGAAAATATACGTAATTAACAATGGAAAACATTCCCATTTCTTGTTTTCTTTATTAGAAAACACTTCTGGTTTCTTATTTGGAAAACATTTCCAAAGCTTCTTCATTGGACTTAGACAGATGTTTAAACTAACCATCGCGATGCCAATTCAAACCATTTCCTTTATTGCCGAACCTTAACTATTCCTTAGTTAAAAACGAAGTCAATCAAGTTGGGGTAGAACTACCTCTCAGACCTTAAATCAACAACATTTCTAACTTTGAAATAGGCAAAGTTCACTTTATATTCCTTTTTCAAACTTCCTTACTTAACCCTCCTTCGAATAGCTATATTCGATTGACTCTTTTCACTTAACTCTATTCGATTAACCCTTATCAATTAACTCTATTGGACTAACACTATTGATTAACTCTATTTGACTAACGCTATTGATTTACTCATTTCACTTAACTCCTTTCGAATAAACTATATTCGATAACTCATTTTACTTTCTTTTCGAATAAACTATATTCGATTCTCTCATTTCACTTTCTTTTCGAATAAACTATATTTGATTAACTGATTTTACTTTCTATTCGAATAACTATATTCGATTTACTCATTTTACTTTCTATTCGAATAACTATATTCGATTTACTCATTTTACTTTCTATTCGAATAACTATATTCGATTTACTCATTTTACTTTCTATTCGAATAAACTATATTCGATTAACTCATTTTACTTTCTATTCGAATAACTATATTCGATTAACTCAATTTACTTTCTATTCGAATAAACTATATTCGATTAACTCCTTTGGTTTAACCCTAATCGATTTAACTAATGTAAAACCCCGTATGTTGAATAACTTGCTGTGATATAAAACAGGTCAGAATTAAATTTTAAAATCTGAATCAGGGGAAACGGGCTATGCCATTGCGTTCGTCTCGGAAAAATACGCGAAAAAGAGTCCGAGTTTTCGAAAATCGGAGTCCGTATGACCCAGTTAATGCCCGAAGAATTTTTCAGAAAATTCAAAACAGATTTAAATATTCAGATTTCACATTTCAGAAGAGGCGGGAAAATTTCTGCCAGGCAGAGGGTGTCGACCCTAGGGTCGACATGGGTGTCGACCCCCTCCCTAGGGGTCGACCCAGGGGTCGACCCCCCCTGTCGGTCTGTGTGACCTGGGTGCACCATTTTGGCTTTTGGGCTGTGCTTGGTAGCTAGTGACAAGATCTGACGGCTCTAATCTAATTTAGGGTTAATCTAATGGCCTAAAACACTTAACTACTCTATAAATACACCCTAAGACTACCCTAATTCATACTAAAAATAGATACAACGTCGTCATGCCGTCAAAATGCAACTTGAAGGAGCCTCCATCAAATTAAAGAGGAAGATAGCTTCTTAAATCAACTTCTAATCAACTCTAGCAACTTAATCTTCTTCATAGGAGTGCTAATCAACAAGTTGTGAGTTTCTATAGCCTTAATGACCAATTGTTGAAATGATTATGATAGGATATAATGAGGTTATGGCTATGAATGTGGATCAATGCAAGTCATGTTATCATATGCTATGTGTTAATGATGTTATGCAAGTTATGCAAGTTATATGCTATGTGTTCATGATGTTATGCAAGTTATGCAAGTCATATGCTATGTGATCATGATGTTATGCAAGTTATGCAAGTCATATGCTATGTGATCATGATGTTATGCAAGTTATGCAAGTCATATGCTATGAGATCATGATGTTATGCAAGTTATGCAAGTCATATGCTATGTGATCATGATGTTATGCAAGTTATGCAAGTTTTAGGCTATGTGTTCATGATGCTAGTTATGCAAATCACTATGATAAACATTGATCCATTATGACACCATGATTATGCAAGTTTGGTGTATGATTATATGCAAGTTCATACATGATATGTTATGCAAGTTTGGTGTATGATTATATGCAAGCTCTTATATGACATGTTATGCAAGTTTGGTGTTTGATTATATGCAAGTAACATGTGCAAGTTTACACCTTAGTATGATATGCATACATATGCAAGTTAACCCCTTTGTATGTCATACATACATATGCAAGTTTACCCCTTTGTATGGCATAAGTAGCTTATGCAAGTTACCCTCCTTATGACATATGTGATTCATGCAAGTTTGGGTTGATTATTTATGCTAGTTGGGTTTGATGCTATATGCATGTTGACACCTTTAAAACCCATGTTGATGCTAATGTTATGCAAGTTGAACCCATTGTATGTGTGATGAATCTTCCCTTTTGAATATGTCATGTTTGCGAATTACGTGGGGAACGATGGGGTTAATATACATGTTAATGAAATGGTGTGAAGTTGGTATGATTATGCATACCATAAAGTGGATGGACATAATTGAGTCAATTATGTACATCGTTAAATTTGTAATTAATTAGGGATAATTAATACAAATTATGGGGGTGATTAATTAGGTGTAATTAATCGGCTAAGACACGAGGTTGGACCCTTTTGTAGCATAAGACTGCCTGGAACCGACCGGCAAATCCAGCGGCTACAAATGATTGGCCCAATGTGAGAGGTCTTAGGCATAAACTAAACACGTGACAAGTGTAAAGACACGAGGTTAGACTCGGTTATGGCGTAAGGCTGCCCGGACCCGACCGGCAAATCCAGCTGCCATAAAAGATAGTCTAATGTGAGAGGTCTTTACAATGGTTACGTTGTTAATCAACTAAGAAACACTTAACCAGATAAGCATGTAGTGGGGCATGAGGGGTTAAGTGGGTGCCTTGGGTGGCATGTGGAAATCAAGTGGGTGCCTTGGGTGGCATGTGGAAATCTAGTGGGTTGCCTTGGGTGGCAATAGAAAATACGATTAGAATACTTAACCAAGTGGAAACATGTAATTAAACATGATTAAAGGGTTAAGTGGGATGCACTAGATAAAGGGACAAGCATAGGTGGGTAGCTTGTGGGGGCCCATTTCAACCAGTAACCCATATGTATCTTATTGGGCTCGACCCAAGTCGAGGACGGGACACGCGTACTGGGCTTGACTATAAGAGGCCAAAACGGGTTAGCGGTGGCAACGCAAGTCCAACGGGTTTCATATGCGTGTGTGGACCCGGGCTGGTAGGTAAGACGTTGTTGCATCGTGTAGGTATAAGCCGTGCACTATTGGTTGTATCGGGTTGCCACTTTGGGGAGTGATACACCCCACTGTGGGGCCATCACGGGTATCTACGGTAGGGAGCCGATCGCTTGGGGAGTAGTGGGTACACCTAGTGGAGATAGGGGCAGACGACACCTATGTAATCAGCTAGGGGTACACGAAACTACTGGGTAAATTTTCTAAGTCCTTGGGTGGGATCAACCTTTAAGTAGGAATGACTGGTGTGGTGCAGTTAGTAATTACCCTTGGGTGGGTAGATGCGTCTTTACCGTTATATTAGTTCATCCTATGTCTAGTTGGCTACTTAGTGTGGTCATTTATCCCCAGTCATCACCGTACCAAGTTTATATCATACCCTAATTACTTTAATGATTGTATTGTTAAAGTTATAGGGCTCACTCAGACTTATGTCTGACCCCGTTGTTTTTATCTTTTCCCCCCCTCAGGTCCTCAGGTTGGGCCTAGCACTAGTGGACTTTGATCAAATTTCTTTATCTATCTTTTGGAGCTTGGACCGTGATGTAAAGCCCAGCTTATCTCTTCTATTATGGCTATTAGTTTATGTAGTGGGATTATGTACTTATGTTTTTATCAGGATGGATATTTGGTACTTGACTCTTTTATGGTGTGGTAACTAAACATGTTTATCTTCTGCTGCAATGAAATGATGTTTTAGATTTTCAAGTATTATTTATATCTGTCTTGTTGTAATTTTTCTGTTCTATATTCACTTAAAATACTCCACCGAAGTTAAGGCATTCCCTTAGTGAGTGACCTTAGCGGGTGTGGGGTGTTACACGTGGTATCAGAGTTGAAGGTTACCGGAACAAATAAATTTTTTAGAAAACTATTTTTCTAAAAACATTTTTGGAAGAAGTATTTTCAAATACATGTCTTTTAAGAGAAAAGTTTTTGAAAGAAAATCATAATCCCCAATAGCCATATCTTTATCTTTCGAATTCTCCGTTTTGAATCTTTCCTTTTTCGTTTCAACATGGCTGAAGATCTTAACTTTCCGGAGGGTGTGACGATACCAGTATGGTATAGGAGATTGATGGAGGCTAGGGCCGCCACTGCGGGTCCAGCAAATGTTCCTCCACCAACAGTAGCACCCGATCTTCCTCCTCCTCCTCCTCGCACGGATACTTTTGCTAAGACTTGCAAGGAATTTAAGGCTATGGGAGGGAAACCTTTTCAAGGATCAAAAACTTTTGTGGAAGCTAGAGATTGGCTTAAGGAGGTGGAAGAGTTGATAGATATCTTTGAGATGGAAGAAGGAAAGAAAGTCAAGTTAGCTGCATGGTTGATGAAGGGAGAGGCCTCATTCTGGTGGGAGGTCACTAATGGAGAGCACCCTGTTGACTCTTGGGCGGATTTCAGGCAAAGGTTTGTGGCAAAGTTTCTCTCAAGGGCGGAAGAAAACTGGTATATGGAAAGGTTCTTGACTCTAAAGCAAGGAAATCTATCAGTGAAGGAATATTTCAACAAGTTTAATCAATTGGAAAGGTTTGGCATAGACATGGTGAATACACCGGAGAAGAAGGCTTCGAGGTTCGTTAAGGGCTTGAATGAACCGATGCATGGATTGGCTATGACTCTGTGACGGCAAGGAATTTCGCTCGGTCCGAACCAGTCGCTAAACCGATTCAGGCCGTTCGAAACGCCCTATCGTTTGAGAACACGACAAATCAGAATGCATACAGAAGAACATTTCATTGTATATTACAACAATGCATCAGAATACAAGAATATACAGAGTATAAATGAATATTACATAGAAATATCAGAGATTTAAATTACATTAAATACATAGCAGCGGAAAATAATACAATACACAAATAGAAGAGATATACGGATACAAAGCTTTCCGGATATCGTTCCACCTGTAAACCAGGATCCTGTGAATATAAATCTGCAAAACCAAAACTACTAGCTGCCCGTGTCAAAATAGGGGCACCCAGAGTTTAGGTTAAAAACAATAAACTCCAGGTCAGTCATGGGACTGGTGTGAGAACTAAAACAGTTAATCTTTATTTTTAAAGTTAGGCAAATCAAGGGACCACGCCGTATAACACGGAACGGGTTTCCTCCCAAGAGTACCAGTGCATAAAACAAACAGCGCAATGCTAAATAAAGAAAATGACGCTGTTATAAGACCCAGGTCCCATCACACAATGCAACGCAGCCGAGGATAGGATTTTTCCTTATAACAGCCAAAGAATGCTTGATACGTTTAAAACAAATCATTTGATACTACTATATGTGTATAGTGTATAAAACAACTTCAAATCATAAGTATCAATCATAGGCGGCATGAGCGTCCCATGCCACTATGTCGCCATATATAGGTTTACAAATAAAACCGCAAAGTCACGTATTTGGAAATTGGATTTCCGTCTATGAACCGAGGCAAAAGATAGTCCTCAACCAATTCGTGACTCTCTAGCCCGAGCCACAGGCAAGCGCGCAGGCAAGCCTTGGAGCGACAGGGCCGGTCCACCGATGTGGATTATTATGCCTGAACACTACGTTTCCCCACCCTATGGGGTGTAAGTCTGGTCCGTCAGCCGACCAGAAGCATCGGCCGAAACCGATATAACCGAGGCGCCTCGCAACAGCAACAACCACATAAGTCAAACTCGTCAGGGCGTGTAAAACCACTGACGCCACTTCTAACTAGAAAGAAACGCAAGTCCTCCCTGAGGTCCGTCTCCCGTTTTTGGTTCATACCGGGTGTGAAACTCGCGAAGTAAACGTTACACAAAGCTACGCCACAAAGGCCGTGCTTTGATCATCACCACAAGACTTTGCTTTTCAACAGAAGCCTCGATCAATTGCCACTTAGGCATGCCACACAGGCAATTCACTCCATGCGTTTGATATCCATCAATATATAACCCCTGAGCTCGTACGTCTCAGAGAAGGGCGTTAAGCAAGAGAATAAATTCTCCGCCGCCAAACAGATATATATTTAATACAGATCACACGGACTGAAATCCAATGTCAGACACTCAGTCCATTTACAAGTCCGTTCTGGGTCTGAACGAAACCGGAGGCACCTAGTACCCCGCATATCCATCGATCTCCAAGTACGTCTGGACGTTCACTAACTGTTTCCATATTCTTGGGTGTACAGCCCAATCAAGATCATCAGTAACCACCCGAACGACGTGAAGACCTCCGGTCTTCGACCATCGTCTTCATCTTCGACTTATCGTCGTATCAGTTATTCAGAATGGGATAAACCCGGTCTTTCCGAATAACTCGCGTATATCTTAAGTAAGTGTTACACAAACACAACATACGCCTCATTCCAATTCATTAGTCACTAACCGTAAATTAATCAAGAGAATAATTCCCCAAATATTAACCCCGAAGGCCGAAACCAACATCAGATCAATATCCAGAAAACCATTCTGCTTGGCTAACCGATAGTTAGTTTCTAAATTTCACATTCATAGGGAAGGGTTCCCATTAATTTTATCAAAGATAAATTCTTTATATTTATTCTTTAATCCATCTTTGAATATCAATTCAAAACTAGTCGGGATTAGCGAACCTTACCGAAGTAATCATTTGTTTTAATTTCCCAATCCCATCCTATTCATCCCATGAAGTAAAACTGGTAGTACTTCATATCTAACACTACAGTGTTATCGGTAAATTCAATTACCATTTCACGTTCAAATCTAATTAAAGATTTAACTATCGCCTGGAGCAAAACTGGTGATACTCCATCCTCGATCATTTCAATCTAATTAAAGATTCATTAAAACTCCACTTAGTTTTAATCGTTATCTGGGTTAAAGAATCCGTGTCATTTAAAAACACGGTTCACGATAAACCCAAAGTCACATTCCATTAATTATCGGGTTAAAGAACGAGTGTTATTTAAAACACTGTCCACGATAAACCCAAAAATCAATATCAATTCAATTCCAATTAAATATTATTTAATTGGTACACTTCATTAAATCTAATTAAAAAGATTTAATCTTTTCTCAACTGGGTTCAAGAACAGTGTTAGTGAAGACACCATTCACGACAAACCCAAATCACATTTGATATTCAATATAAGGCTCTGAATAGAAAATATATCGGCTTATATTCAATATCAAATTCTAAGATTAACAAATGTCGTATTGGAAATAACGATATAAATATCTACATCTTTCAAATTTCCATAACAACATCTGTATAATCCCGAATTCCAACATCGAAATATTCCGAAGACAATTTCGATTCAAATCCACTCCAATGCAATCATTGGAAATTCTGGTTATTTTTAAAACCCTTTTCAAATTCTATTTATTTATTTAAAAATAAATAGAATTATAATTCTAGTTCAAAACTAGTTCATTTCGATAAAAATCTATTTTTATCCTTTCAAATATGGAGTTTTTCGTCCCGATCCTTTCTAAATCATTTCTTATGATTTTACACAAATTATTACTATTTTTAATAATTTTATCAAGGCCCGTACAGTCGATTTCCATCAACGGCCATCGAACTGCACTTACAGCGACCTTTTTCAAATTTGATTTGGACATAATTCCAAATCCAACCATTAGATTTCAAATTTCTAATATTCGTTAGAAAGCTCTTTTCGATACGAACCCAACGGTTCCAGTTTTAGGAGAATCCGACGGTCGGATCTCCCGTAATGTCCGTTTGAAATAAATGGTCGAAATTCGCGAACTGCCGCGGCGCGGCGCGTTCTATTCAGGCCATTATATTATATATATAATATATATAATATATATTTCGTCGATTTCTATTCAAAACGAATTATATAAATAGTTTTAAATTCGTTTCAAAAGAAATTTCAACTTCCATTTCAATTCAAATCAAAATTTGAATTCTTCTTTATAAATTCGTTTTAAAATTCATTTCTATTCTTTTCAAATTTCAATTCAATTTGAATTCATTTCAATTTGCTTTCAATTCAATTCATTTCGAAATCGTTTTTAATTCATTTCGAAATCGTTATATATTCAATTCATTTCGAAATCGTTATATATTCAATTCATTTCGAAATCGTTTTCAATTCATTTCGAAATCGTTATATATTCAATTCATTTCGAAATCGTTATATATTCAATTCATTTCGAAATCGTTATATATTCAATTCATTTCGAAATCGTTATATATTCAATTCATTTCGAAATCGTTATATATTCAATTCATTTCGAAATCGTTATATATTCAATTCATTTCGAAATCGTTTTATATTCAATTCATTTTGAAATCGTTATATATTCAATTCATTTCGAAATCGTTATATATTCAATTCATTTCGAAATCGTTATATATTCAATTCATTTCGAAATCGTTATATATTCCATTCATTTCGAAATCGTTATATATTCAATTCATTTCGAAATCGTTATATATTCGATATAAATATCGTTCACGTCAAAATGGCGTCAAACTAATCAACACGGCTTCATAAATTTCTATTTTCAAATATTCTATTTCAAATATTTCTTTTTCAAAATAGTTGTTATTATCAAAATATTTCGTTCAACACATGACCAATCTCAATGGATGAGTACTGTCAACACATGAACTTTTATTTTATATCGATAAAGATGTAAATTTTATTATCAAAATATTTCGTTCAACACATGACCAATCTCAATGGATGAGTACTGTCAACACATGAACTTTTATTTATATTATTCTTTATTTTTCAAATTGGAATGAGGCCCAATCAATCACCATATAATGTTAATTATATGGATTTTCATACATCACATGTATATAATAGCATTGAAAAATAATCAACCATCAACCAAAGTGCACTACACTGTATAAGCATCAAATATAGATATTCAACGCTTATAACAGCCTGTCAATCAATCGATCGACATATTTAATCAATCAGGATGAGTGAACTTCAGATTTCATCCCAACACCCGTGTGGGGTTTTCAAACAATCAAACACAGATTTTATTTGTGCAGTTGGGCGATGTGTAAAATTTATCGTCCCAATCAATGTCATTCAAATAAGTGTACATAAACAAACCGTCCGGTTTGTAAATGAATATTTTATTCACTTCACGTTAAAACTATATTTTTAACGATAAAACATTTTATTTTGACATATGAATTCCTATTCAGTTCATTCTTTAAATAAAATGATATTTTTATTTTTCTAACATATTTTAGAAAATTTCGGCGGCATAACGGCACGATACTAGAAACGGGACGAGGCCTAGCCTTATCCCCGGTCTAGTGAAGGCCCACGCCATTCACACATCAATCAAAATCACCAAACAACCAATTCAAATCAAATCATATAACTAATCTATGCAACCAAACAAACAAGTCCATGGTCTGTGGACGATTGTGTCGGGTGCTACTAAGCACCGTCTGCATCCTAGTATATATATATAAATAGAAATGAAATGGAAAGGTGAGAAATTCTCACTTATACTATCCTAGCTCCACGGCACTTCATCGATAGAAATCTTCGTCTTTCTCGCCTTTTTGTCATCTTCGTTGCCCGCATTCTCTACCTATGTAAAAATCGAATTTTTACTTCGCTATTCAATATATAAAAATCGAATTTTTATTTCGAAGTTCAATATATAAAAATCACATTTTTATTTCGAAGTTCAATATATAAAAATCATATTTTTACCTTGTTATTCAATATAGAAAAATCGAATTTTTACTTCGCTATTCGATATATAAAGATTATATTTTCAATATAAAGATTATATTTTTAATATTCCTATGATGAAAAAATTATATTTTTATTGCTTTAAAAAAAATATAAAAATCATATCTTACTTCTTCTACTCAATAAAAATTCCGTCTTTTCTATTTTAAAAATATGATCTTTTCCATTCTAAAAATCTGATCTTTTCTATTTTAAAAATATGATCTTTATTATTTTTTTTCTAAAGTTCTGATCTTTTCTATTTTAAAACCTAAATCAGTTTTTAAACCTACTTAAAAATAAATCAGTTTTTAAATCATTTTAAAAATATCAGTTTTAAAAATGCTTTTAAAAGAAAAACAGTTTTAAACCTAATTAAAGTAAAAACCAGTTTTACTATAATTGAAAAATCAGTTTTTATCTTTTATAATCAATTTTAAATTCTTTTAAACAAAATCAGTTTTAAATTCTGTTTTTATAAAATAAAAATAAAATAATAAAATAAAAAGAAATACTCACAAAGAGGGGGGGGAAGTCTTGGCGTCGACGTCGCATCGCCGGAGGGGTGCTCGCTGTCGGGGGAAGATGCTGGCGGAGTGTGGCGCTGGGGTTCGTCGAGGTCACCAGGGCTTCGCGTCGGTTTTCGTGGGGCTTGGGGCTTCGGGACTCGCGCACGAGGGAGGAGGGAGAGGGGAGCTCGAGGGTGGTGGTGTGATGCCCTTGAGGAGGCGGCGGCGAAGTCTGGTGGGGCGCGATGCCCCTTCCTCTTTTTTTTTTTTTTTTTTTTTTTTATCGACTGAATCGGGGAAGAGAAAAGGAAAGGGGGGGGGGGGGTTTATAAAATTTATATTATTTAATTTATTTATTTTTAATTGCCAAAAAGTTGACTTTCACAAACGACCTCTAAACGAGGTCCACCGCCTGTCGCCCATAGCGTTTCACCCCCATTCCGAACACAATGGGATATGTACCGCAAGCTGAATCGACCGTTTCGATCAGTTTCCGTTGCATTTACATTTAAATCATTACATTGAATTTTAAACGTGCATTTCAATTTACCGGGGCCACATACTAACTAGAAAAATTCCCGAAAAATATTTTCTAGCTTCGTATTGACGATACGGTTTTAACAAAACTAGTTTCATCGAATTCTGAGACCGTTGGAAAAATGGCCAATTTCCAGTCGATTAAAATCAACTGAAACTGGTCAAACGCGTTTTCCTTTGCCACGCTCACATATTGATTCGAAAAATTATGAAATTTGGAACCTAGCAATAACTTGACACTACGGACCCAACAAAACTGATTTCGTCGAAATCCGAGGTCATTTGCAAAATTTCCATTTTTAAGGGCCTGAATTCCATAGCGACTATTCAGGATTTTCAACTGGACCTATCTTTTGATTCCCGCTATGAAATCTTGATTTGTCGGATTCGTTGGAAAGATATTCACAATTAGATTCCAACATTTTTGGTTTCACTAAAATCCGGATTGTTTTGCAACCGGTACATTCAATTGAAGTTTGAAATCGAATTATCAAACTACCGCGCCATTTTCAATTCTATTTATAATTATATATAAATATTTTATATTCTAACGACGACGCGTATAATATATACGTTCGAATTATATTCAAAATAAATTTTCGTCGATATTATTTAAAATAATTCATTTTAAATAATCAAAATTCGCTAAAATTGCCAAAATAAAAAAAATTTAAACTGGCCCAGATTTTCGGGTTATTACAATCTCCCCCACTTAAAACTTTTCGTCCCCGAAAAGGAACAAAGTCGAAAGTGGTTTGATTAATCAACCCTACGTTCGATCTGGCTTCCATTCTCCAACTTTTCAGTTTCTGAGAATTTTCAAAATTTCAAAAAATTTGGCTAACACCCTAAATTTTCGAAAAATTTCGCCATAACCTCCCCTGCACCGGGAGCATCGGGGAATTTCAAATAGCTTCCCCGGTCCTTCAGATCTCAAAAAGAAAAAGAAAAAGCCAAGCGGCTAGCCAATAGGCTCATAAAATCATCATCACCCAAACAAAACAGTAAATTATGTAGTAAACATGTACCTATTTGTCGGGCAAACAAATTTTATTCTCTGCTCTAGCCTCCTTGCTATGACCTGTTCAATATAAGCACATGTATATGCAAGAAAATGCGACCAATTTTCAATACAATTCAATATGTGATTCAATTAGGCTAAATGGCTAAAAATTAGCAAACAAATAAACAAACTACACAAACATCAATCAATTAGTGAATTAGAGTTTCAAATTCATAATTTTGATACATATACAAAAAATCATGTTTTTGATGCCAATTCACAACAATGTGTTCTAACTATATATAAGTTTTGGTTCTCACACCAGCCTAATGGAAATATATAGAAAATCACACCTTCAACTCTCGAACACTAATTCTGATGATGTAGCTACAATCATCAGAATCATCTTCGGGCGATTAGAGTGTGAATCTATATCTATCCAGTATATTAAAACTTCGAATACACGTGGATCAGACGTATACCCAAAATCTTTATATACTGCATTGTCCAAATCAATATAAATAAATAATCAAATACGAATAGTTGATTTAAATTTTCAAAACAAAGAATGTTTTCATTTGAAAAATATACTCATCACACTCGTTCTAGGATACTACTGATCCCATCTCTAACGAGTCATTCCCATTGGATTTTACTAACCCAATATCTGATGAATTCTTTCGTATGGTTCTAATGTGCCTTGTTCTCTGAGCTTTGTAAACCAAAGCTCTGATACCAACTGTGACGGCAAGGAATTTCGCTCGGTCCGAACCAGTCGCTAAACCGATTCAGGCCGTTCGAAACGCCCTATCGTTTGAGAACACGACAAATCAGAATGCATACAGAAGAACATTTCATTGTATATTACAACAATGCATCAGAATACAAGAATATACAGAGTATAAATGAATATTACACAGAAATATCAGAGATTTAAATTACATTAAATACATAGTAGCGGAAAATAATACAATACACAACTAGAAGAGATATACGGATACAAAGCTTTACGGATATCGTTCCAGCTGTAAACCAGGATCCTGTGAATATAAATCTGCAAAACCAAAACTACTAGCTGCCCGTGTCAAAATAGGGGCACCCAGAGTTTAGGTTAAAAACAATAAACTCCAGGTCAGTCATGGGACTGGTGTGAGAACTAAAACAGTTAATCTTTATTTTTAAAGTTAGGCAAATCAAGGGACCACGCCGTATAACACGGAACGGGTTTCCTCCCAAGAGTACCAGTGCATAAAACAAACAGCGCAATGCTAAATAAAGAAAATGAAGCTGTTATAAGACCCAGGTCCCATCACACAATGCAACGCAGCCGAGGATAGGGTTTTTCCTTATAACAGCCAAAGAATGCTTGATACGTTTAAAACAAATCATTTGATACTACTATAAGTGTATAGTGTATAAAACAACTTCAAATCATAAGTATCAATCATAGGCGGCATGAGCGTCCCATGCCACTATGTCGCCATATATAGGTTTACAAATAAAACCGCAAAGTCACGTATTTGGAAATTGGATTTCCGTCTATGAACCAAGGCAAAAGATAGTCCTCAACTGATTCGTGACTCTCTAGCCCGAGCCACAGGCAAGCGCGCAGGCAAGCCTTGGAGCGGTAGGGCCGGTCCACCGATGTGGATTATTATGCCTGAACACTACGTTTCCCCACCCTATGGGGTGTAAGTCTGGTCCGTCAGCAGACCAGAAGCATCGGCCGAAACCGATATAACCGAGGCGCCTCGCAACAGCAACAACCACATAAGTCAAACTCGTCAGGGCATGTAAAACCACTGACGCCACTTCTAACTAGAAAGAAACGCAAGTCCTCCCTGAGGTCCGTCTCCCGTTTTTGGTTCATACCGGGTGTGAAACTCGCGAAGTAAACGTTACACAAAGCTACGCCACAAAGGCCGTGCTTTGATCATCACCACAAGACTTTGCTTTTCAACAGAAGCCTCGATCAATTGCCACTTAGACATGCCACACAGGCAATTCACTCCATGCGTTTGATATCCATCAATATATAACCCCTGAGCTCGTACATCTCAGAGAAGGGCGTTAAGCAAGAGAATAAATTCTCCGCCGCCAAACAGATATATATTTAATAGAGATCAATCACACGGACTGAAATCCAATGTCAGACACACAGTCCATTTACAAGTCCGTTCTGGGTCTGAACGAAACCGGAGGCACCTAGTACCCCGCATATCCATCGATCTCCAAGTACGTCTGGACGATCACTAACTGTTTCCATCTTCTTGGGTGTACAGCCCAATCAAGATCATCAGTAACCACCCGAACGACGTGAAGACCTCCGGTCTTCGACCATCGTCTTCATCTTCGACTTATCGTCGTATCAGTTATTCAGAATGGGATAAACCCGGTCTTTCCGAATAACTCGCGTATATCTTAAGTAAGTGTTACACAAACACAACATACGCCTCATTCCAATTCATTAGTCACTAACCGTAAATTAATCAAGAGAATAATTCCCCAAATATTAACCCCGAAGGCCGAAACCAACATCAGATCAATATCCAGAAAACCATTCTGCTTGGCTAACCGACAGTTAGTTTCTAAATTTCACATTCATAGGGAAGGGTTCCCATTAATTTTATCAAAGATAAATTCTTTATATTTATTCTTTAATCCATCTTTGAATATCAATTCAAAACTAGTCGGGATTAGCAAACCTTACCGAAGTAATCATTTGTTTTAATTTCCCAATCCCATCCTATTCATCCCATGAAGTAAAACGGGTAGTACTTCATATCTAACACTACAGTGTTATCGGTAAATTCAATTACCATTTCACGTTCAAATCTAATTAAAGATTTAACTATCGCCTGGAGCAAAACTGGTGATACTCCATCCTCGATCATTTCAATCTAATTAAAGATTCATTAAAACTACACTTAGTTTTAATCGTTATCTGGGTTAAAGAATCCAGTTCATTTAAAAACACGGTTCACGATAAACCCAAAGTCACATTCCATTAATTATCGGGTTAAAGAACGAGTGTTATTTAAAACACTGTCCACGATAAGCCCAAAAATCAATATCAATTCAATTCCAATTAAATATTATTTAATTGGTACACTTCATTAAATCTAATTAAAAAGATTTAATCTTTTCTCAACTGGGTTCAAGAACAGTGTTAGTGAAGACACCATTCACGACAAACCCAAATCACATTTGATATTCAATATAAGGCTCTGAATAGAAAATATATCGGCTTATATTCAATATCAAATTCTACGATTAACAAATGTCGTATTGGAAATAACGATATAAATATCTACATCTTTCAAATTTCCATAACAACATCTGTATAATCCCGAATTCCAACATCGAAATATTCCGAAGACAATTTCGATTCAAATCCACTCCAATGCAATCATTGGAAATTCTGGTTATTTTTAAAACCCTTTTCAAATTCAATTTATTTATTTAAAAATAAATAGAATTATAATTCTAGTTCAAAACTAGTTCATTTCGATAAAAATCTATTTTTATCCTTTCAAATATGGAGTTTTTCGTCCCGATCCTTTCTAAATCATTTCTTATGATTTTACACAAATTATTACTATTTTTAATAATTTTATCAAGGCACGTACAGTCGATTTCCATCAACGGCCATCGAACTGCACTTACAGCGACCTTTTTCAAATTTGATTTGGACGTAACTCCAAATCCAACCGTTAGATTTCAAATTTCTAATATTCGTTAGAAAGCTCTTTTCGATACGAACCCAACGGTTCCGGTTTTAGGAGAATCCGACGGTCGGATCTCCCGTAATGTCCGTTTGAAATAAATGGTCGAAATTCGCGAACTGCCGCGGCGCGGCGCGTTCTATTCAGGCCATTATATTATATATATAATATATATAATATATATTTCGTCGATTTCTATTCAAAACGAATTATATAAATAGTTTTAAATTCGTTTCAAAAGAAATTTCAACTTCCATTTCAATTCAAATCAAAATTTGAATTCTTCTTTATAAATTCGTTTTAAAATTCATTTCTATTCTATTCAAATTTCAATTCAATTTGAATTCATTTCAATTTGCTTTCAATTCAATTTATTTCGAAATCGTTTTCAATTCATTTCGAAATCGTTATATATTCAATTCATTTCGAAATCGTTATATATTCAATTCATTTCGAAATCGTTTTCAATTCATTTCGAAATCGTTATATATTCAATTCATTTCGAAATCGTTATATATTCAATTCATTTCGAAATCGTTATATATTCAATTCATTTCGAAATCGTTATATATTCAATTCATTTCGAAATCGTTATATATTCAATTCATTTCGAAATCGTTATATATTCAATTCATTTCGAAATCGTTATATATTCAATTCATTTCGAAATCGTTATATATTCCATTCATTTCGAAATCGTTATATATTCAATTCATTTCGAAATCGTTATATATTCGATATAAATATCGTTCACGTCAAAATGGCGTCAAACTAATCAACACGGCTTCATAAATTTCTATTTTCAAATATTCTATTTCAAATATTTCTTTTTCAAAATAGTTGTTATTATCAAAATATTTCGTTCAACACATGACCAATCTCAATGGATGAGTACTGTCAACACATGAACTTTTATTTTATATCGATAAAGATGTAAATTTTATTATCAAAATATTTCGTTCAACACATGACCAATCTCAATGGATGAGTACTGTCAACACATGAACTTTTATTTATATTATTCTTTATTTTTCAAATTGGAATGAGGCCCAATCAATCACCATATAATGTTAATTATATGGATTTTCATACATCACATGTATATAATAGCATTGAAAAATAATCAACCATCATCCAAAGTGCACTACACTGTATAAGCATCAAATATAGATATTCAACGCTTATAACAGCCTGTCAATCAATCGATCGACATATTTAATCAATCAGGATGAGTGAACTTCAGATTTCATCCCAACACCCGTGTGGGGTTTTCAAACAATCAAACACAGATTTTATTTGTGCAGTTGGGCGATGTGTAAAATTTATCGTCCCAATCAATGTCATTCAAATAAGTGTACATAAACAAACCGTCCGGTTTGTAAATGAATATTTTATTCACTTCACGTTAAAACTATATTTTTAACGATAAAACATTTTATTTTGACATATGAATTCCTATTCAGTTCATTCTTTAAATAAAATGATATTTTTATTTTTCTAACATATTTTAGAAAATTTCGGCGGCATAACGGCACGATACTAGAAACGGGACGAGGCCTAGCCTTATCCCCGGTCTAGTGAAGGCCCACACCATTCACACATCAATCAAAATCACCAAACAACCAATTCAAATCAAATCATATAACTAATCTATGCAACCAAACAAACAAGTCCATGGTCTGTGGACGATTGTGTCGGGTGCTACTAAGCACCGTCTGCATCCTAGTATATATATATATAAATAGAAATGAAATGGAAAGGTGAGAAATTCTCACTTATAGCTATCCTAGCTCCACGGCACTTCATTGATAGAAATCTTCGTCTTTCTCGCCTTTTTGTCATCTTCGTTGCCCGCATTCTCTACCTATGTAAAAATCGAATTTTTACTTCGCTATTCAATATATAAAAATCGAATTTTTATTTCGAAGTTCAATATATAAAAATCACATTTTTATTTCGAAGTTCAATATATAAAAATCATATTTTTACCTTGTTATTCAATATAGAAAAATCGAATTTTTACTTCGCTATTCGATATATAAAGATTATATTTTCAATATAAAGATTATATTTTTAATATTCCTATGATGTAAAAATTATATTTTTATTGCTTTAAAAAAATATAAAAATCATATCTTACTTCTTCTACTCAATAAAAATTCCGTCTTTTCTATTTTAAAAATATGATCTTTTCCATTCTAAAAATCTGATCTTTTCTATTTTAAAAATATGATCTTTATTTTTTTTTTCTAAAGTTCTGATCTTTTCTATTTTAAAACCTAAATCAGTTTTTAAACCTACTTAAAAATAAATCAGTTTTTAAATCATTTTAAAAATATCAGTTTTAAAAATGCTTTTAAAAGAAAAACAGTTTTAAACCTAATTAAAGTAAAAACCAGTTTTACTATAATTGAAAAATCAGTTTTTATCTTTTATAATCAATTTTAAATTCTTTTAAACAAAATCAGTTTTAAATTCTGTTTTTATAAAATAAAAATAAAATAATAAAATAAAAAGAAATACTCACAAAGAGGGGGGGGAAGTCTTGGCGTCGACGTCGCATCGCCGGAGGGGTGCTCGCTGTCGGGGGAAGATGCTGGCGAAGTGTGGCGCTGGGGTTCGTCGAGGTCACCAGGGCTTCGCGTCGGTTTTCGTGGGGCTTGGGGCTTCGGGACTCGCGCACGAGGGAGGAGGGAGAGGGGAGCTCGAGGGTGGTGGTGCGATGCCCTTGAGGAGGCGGCGGCGAAGTCTGGTGGGGGCGCGATGCCCCTTCCTCTTTTTTTTTTTTTTTTTTTATCGACTGAATCGGGGAAGAGAAAAGGAAAGGGGGGGGTTATAAAATTTATATTATTTAATTTATTTAATTTATTTATTTTTAATTGCCAAAAAGTTGACTTTCACAAACGACCTCTAAACGAGGTCCACCGCCTGTCGCCCATAACGTTTCACCCCCATTCCGAACACAATGGGATATGTACCGCAAGCTGAATCGACCGTTTCGATCAGTTTCCGTTGCATTTACATTTAAATCATTACATTGAATTTTAAACGTTCATTTCAATTTACCGGGGCCACATACTAACTAGAAAAATTCCCAAAAAATATTTTCTAGCTTCGTATTGACGATACGGTCCTAACAAAACTAGTTTCATCGAATTCTGAGACCGTTGGAAAAATGGCCGATTTCCAGTCGATTAAAATCAACTGAAACTGGTCAAACGCGTTTTCCTTTGCCACGCTCACATATTGATTCGAAAAATTATGAAATTTGGAACCTAGCAATAACTTGACACTGCGGACCCAACAAAACTGGTTTCGTCGAAATCCGAGGTCATTTGCAAAATTTCCATTTTTAAGGGCCTGAATTCCATAGCGACTATTCAGGATTTTCAACTGGACCTATCTTTTGATTCCCGCTATGAAATCTTGATTTGTCGGATTCGTTGGAAAGATATTCACAATTAGATTCCAACATTTTTGGTTTCACTAAAATCCGGATTGTTTTGCAACCGGTACATTCAATTGAAGTTTGAAATCGAATTATCGAACTACCGCGCCATTTTCAATTCTATTTATAATTATATATAAATATTTTATATTCTAACGACGACGCGTATAATATATACGTTCGAATTATATTCAAAATAAATTTTCGTCGATATTATTTAAAATAATTCATTTTAAATAATCAAAATTCGCTAAAATTGCCAAAATAAAAAAATTTTAAACTGGCCCAGATTTTCGGGTTATTACAGACTCACATCCCTATGGGGGCCACCTTTGAGAAGCTAGTTGACATGGCACTCATGCATGAGGAAGAGAAGGGTCCCAATGCTAATAGGGCACCCGAGAAGAAAGGAGATCAGAAGAGACCTCAACAGCAACAGCAAAACAAGGGTGGGAAAGACAACGGTGGCAAGGGGAAGAAGAAGTGCTTCAATTGTGGGACACCAGGCCACCTAAGCAAAGATTGTCGGAAGAAGAAGAAGACTGGCTGCTTCCACTATGGCGAAGCAGGGCATCTAGTGAAGGACTGCCCTAAGAAGGGGCAAAGGACGGGATCTACCTCAGGAGGACAGGTGCAAGCTCTTGTGGCACCAGGTCAGGCAAGGGGGCAAGTTCAGGCTCTCGCGGTTCCACCGATTCAGGAAAGAGGTAGAACTATTTCTGTTGAAAGTCTGGTTTTTCTGTTTGATCATCCTGTCCGTACTTTGTTTGACTCTGGCGCATCGCATTCGTTTATCTCATCATCGTTAGTTGAGTCACTGCACTTAGACACCAGTCTAGTAGATGATCGCTTGGTTGTCTCAAACCCAATTGGGGGCTCCACTTATTTGTCCATGATATGTTTGGGTTTGAAGATTTCTATACTTAGCGTTGAGTTTAGATGTGATGCTTTTGTTTTGGGCTTCACGGGCTATGGGTTGATTTTGGGCATGGACTGGTTATCCAGTAATGGGGCCGTTCTTGATTGCGAAAGGAGAGTTGTTAGGCTCATGACCCGCTTGGGTAACACTCTCGAGATCTCTTGTAATCCCATGGATTCTGTTATGCTAAGTTATCTTGAATCGCTAGACGCTTCGGTCGAGAGTTTGCGATCTGTTAGAGTGGTCCGAGAGTACTCGGATGTGTTTGAGGAGGTGAAGGGCTTACCTCCGAGGCGGGAGATAGACTTCCGAATATATCTGGTAGACAATGCTAAACCAGTATCTTTGCCAGTGCGCCATATGGCTCCTCGTGAGAGGAGGGAACTCCATAAGCAAGTAGGGGAGTTGCTTGAGAAGGGGTTCATAAGACGAAGTATATCGGAGTGTGGTGCTCCAGTAGTTTTTGCCACGAAGGCGGATGGGTCCCTCAGACTTTGTGTAGACTATAGAGAACTCAACAAGCTCACAAAGAAGAATAGACACCCATTGCCGAGGATTGATGATCTCTTTGATCAGTTGGTTGGCGCCTCAGTGTTTTCGCAGTTGGACTTAGCCACGGGGTTTCATCAGTTGAGAGTGGCTGAGGATAGTATAGAGAAGACTGCCTTTAGGACTCCAGATGGTTTCTATGAGTGGCTTGTGATGCCATTTGGTTTGACGAACGCCCCTGCATACTTTGTTGATTTGATGAGTAGGGTGTTCAGGGAGTACCTAAATAACTTCGTAGTGGTCTTTGTGGATGACATCTTGGTCTTTTTTAAGAGCGAAATAAGTTTTCGTATGTGCTTAATAGGTTAAGCAAAGCCAGTTATTTGATCAACGGTGGTTTTGGAGCGAGACTGGCAAGGACATCCAGAGTTGGACAAGTGCTTAATTATTTAGCCGTTTTTTTTCTAGTATCATCTCACGTAGGTCGTCTGAATTCGAAGGAGGCATCCCTTGGGTGTTTGTCTGATATTGGTTTAGGCCTTTGGGGCTTGCACTTGGGGGATGTCGAGTTCGACTAGGATGGTCTGCGTGAGAGATGGATAGTTGTGACGATTTTGCATGGGAGAATATCCTGGTTTTCTCTAGAAGTGGAGAAAAGCATGCCCTACATCTTAGGGAAGGGTTGGAGACTCTTCGAGCGCATAGTCTTAAGACAGCAAAGGTGGATGGAGTTCTTAGCATCCTATGATTTTGAGACAGCGTATACCCCTGGCAAGGGTAACGTGGTGGCGGACGCCTTAAGCAGAAAAATGTTGTCCTTGAGTCCATTGTTCGTGGAACGACGAAGCTTGGAATTTATCTCGATGTTTGATTTTAGACCTTCCGTTGACTTTGTACCCGGTTGGCTAGCATCCTTAGAGGTCAGACCTACTCTTTTGGGACGGCTTGGCGAGGCACAGCGGGACGACCCACAGTTGGTTGAGTTGTTAGAGAGGCTCATAAGGGAGGGAGTCGTCCAGCCATTTGAGTAGGTACACCCTAGACGATAGGGGGTGGTTGCGTAGAGACGGTAGACTTTGTGTACCGCAAGATGAGGGTTTGAGGAAGGCTATACTTGATGATGCGCATCGTTCGAAGATGACCATTCATCCCGGTGGGGACAAGATGTACCAAGACATGAAGCGAGTTTTCTTTTGGGCCGGTATGAAGAAAGATGTGGCCGAGTATGTCGCTAGATGCTTGGTGTGCCAACAGGTGAAAGCGGAGCAAAAGAAACCTGGTGGGTTGCTTCACCCATTAGAAGTTCCGCAATGGAAGTGGGATAGCGTCTCGATGGATTTTATTGATGGGTTACCGAGATCGAGGAAGGGTAATACGGGAATTTGGGTTGTGGTAGACAGACTTACTAAGAGTGCTCATTTCATACCCGTGAAGAGCAAGAGGACTGCTCCATGGCTAGCTTCAGTTTATCTTCGAGAGATAGTTCGATTGCATGGGGTACCCTCTAGCATAGTGAGTGATCGAGATCCTATTTTCACTAGCGAGTTTTGGAAGAGTTTACAAGAAGCAGTGGGGACTCAGTTGTGTCTGAGCACCGCATATCATCCTCAGACGGACGGCCAGACCAAGAGGGTGAATCGTGTTCTGGAAGACCTTTTGAGGCTTTGTATCTTGGATTTTGGAGGTACATGGGAAGAGCATCTTCCATTGGTGGAGTTCGCGTATAATAACAGCTTTCAGTCCAGTATTGGTATGGCTCCTTTCGAAGCTCTTTATGGAAGGCCTTGTCGATCACCTACATGTTGGTGGGAATCTATGGATAAGATCTTGCTTGGGCCTGATATGGTTAGAGAGACTTCGGAAAAGATTGATTTGATTCAAAGAAGGATGAAAGCAGCGCAAGATAGGCAGAAATCTTACGTGGATAAGAGGAGGACGGATCTTGAGTTTGATGTTGGGGACATGGTCTTTGTCAAAGTATCTCCATTACGGAATGTTGTTCGCTTTTGGTCCGTTGGGAAGTTAGCACCAAGATTTGTAGGACCATTTCCTATTAAGGAAAGGATTGGACGGATGGCATATAGAGAGGATTTACCCAAGAGACTTGGTGGGGTACATGACGTATTTCATGTGTCACATTTGAGGAAGTGCCTACATGAGACCGCAGAGGTGGTAGAGCCGAGCTTGCTTAGAGAAGTGGAGGTAGAGCGTGATGCGACTATTTGACGAGCTCCTACCCGCATCCTTGGGTCAGAGATTAGGAAGTTGAGAAACAGAGAGGTTCAACTAGTCAAAGTGCAATGGGGAGAGGATGAGAGCAATGCTACTTGGGAGACAGGAGCGAAGATGCGTTCACTGTACCCATTTCTTTTTGAGGATATGTCTTTTAACTTCTCCTTTATCGTTTGTCTAATACTTATCTTATCTTTAGTATGTCCTCTCGTTAGTACCTTTGACCTTTAGATAGGGTAAACCTATGGTTGAAACATGTGTTTGAGACATGTTATGATTGATGGATGCGTGTGGATGCAAGTGATTGCTAGTGGTTGCTCGTGGATGCATATACACACTTTAGGCACTAGATCGGCTCAGTCACTTCATATTGCATATTGCATATAAATTGTGTGTAGGTAGCTTTATTAATGGATGTATAATGGTTGCGTTATCATATGGATGATGCATTTTGGTGTATGGTTGTGCACACATGTAGAAATAGTATTTGTCGATAGGGTTCTTTCGCATACGTATTGGATGCATGGCACTATCATGGTTTGCATTAAGGAGGTCAACTGAATCAGTAGACCGCCTGATTTTGCATTAGACAGGGAACATATACACACACTCTTTGCATATGTTCATACAACATTAGAAACTCTAAGGACAATGGATGCCAGTGTTTGATGGTTTGAGTAGATGGTTTTTTGGTTGGTAGGACACGTTCTTCTTGACTTAGAGATTTCGGGGTCGAAATCCTTTAAGTAGGGGAGAATGTAACACCCCGTATGTTGAATAACTTGCTATGATATAAAACAAGGCAGAATTAAATTTTTAAATCTGAATCAGGGGAAAAGGGCTATGCCATTGCGTTCGTCTCGGAATTATACACGAAATAGAGTCCGAGTTTTCGAAAATCGGAGTCCGTATGACCCAGTTAAGGGCCGAAGAAGTTTTCAGAAAATTCAAAACAGATTTAAATATTCAGATTTCACATTTCAGAAGAGGCGGGAAAATTCTTGCCAGGCAGAGGGTGTCGACCCTAGGGTCGACATGGGTGTCGACCCCCTCCCTAGGGGTCGACCCAGGGGTCGAACCCCCCTGTCGGTCTGTGTGACCTGGGTGCACCATTTTGGCTTTTGGGCTGTGCTTGGTGGCTAATGACGAGATCTGACGGCTCTAATCTAATTTAGGGTTAATCTAATGGCCTAAAACACTTAACTACTCTATAAATACACCCTAAGACTACCCTAATTCATACTAAAAATAGATACAACGTCGTCATGACGTCAAAATGCCACTTGAAGGAGCCTCCATCAAATTAAAGAGGAAGATAGCTTCTCAAATCTACTTCTAATCAACTCTAGCAACTTAATCTTCTTCATAGGAGTGCTAATCAACAAGTTGTGAGTTTCTATAGCCTTAATGACCAATTGTTGAAATGATTATGATAGGATATAATGAGGTTATGGCTATGAATGTGGATCAATGCAAGTCATGTTATCATATGCTATGTGTTAATGATGTTATGCAAGTTATATGCTATGTGTTCATGATGTTATGCAAGTTATGCAAGTCATATGCTATGTGATCATTATGTTATGCAAGTTATGCAAGTCATATGCTATGTGATCATGATGTTATGCAAGTTATGCAAGTCATATGCTATGAGATCATGACGTTATGCAAGTTATGCAAGTCATATGCTATGTGATCATGATGTTATGCAAGTTATGCAAGTTTTAGGCTATGTGTTCATGATGCTAGTTATGCAAATCACTATGATAAACATTGATCCATTATGACACCATGATTATGCAAGTTTGGTGTATGATTATATGCAAGTTCATACATGATATGTTATGCAAGTTTGATGTATGATTATATGCAAGTTCATATATGACATGTTATGCAAGTTTGGTGTTTGATTATATGCAAGTAACATGTGCAAGTTTACACCTTAGTATGATATGCATACATATGCAAGTTAACCCCTTTGTATGTCATACATACATATGCAAGTTTACCCCTTTGTATGGCATAAGTAGCTTATGCAAGTTACCCTCCTTATGACATATGTGATTCATGCAAGTTTGGGTTGATTATTTATGCTAGTTGGGTTTGATGCTATATGCATGTTGACACCTTTAAAACCATGTTGATGCTAATGTTATGCAAGTTGAACCCATTGTATGTGTGATGAATCTTCCCTTTTGAATATGTCATGTTTGCGAATTACGTGGGGAACGAGGGGGTTAATATACATGTTAATGAAATGGTGTGAAGTTGGTATGATTATGCATACCATAAAGTGGATGGACATAATTGAGTCAATTATGTACATCGTTAAATTTGTAATTAATTAGGGATAATTAATAAAAATTATGGGGGTGATTAATTAGGTGTAATTAATCGGCTAAGACATGAGGTTGGACCCTTTTGTAGCATAAGACTGCCCGGAACTGACCGGCAAATCCAGCGGCTACAAATGATTGGCCCAATGTGAGAGGTCTTAGGCATAAACTAAACACGTGACAAGTGTAAAGACACGAGGTTAGACTTGGTTATGGCGTAAGGCTGCCCGGACCCGACCGGCAAATCCAGCTGCCATAAAAGATAGTCTAATGTGAGAGGTCTTTACAATGGTTACGTTGTTAATCAACTAAGAAACACTTAACCAGATAAGCATGTAGTGGGGCATGAGGGGTTAAGTGGGTGCCTTGGGTGGCATGTGGAAATCAAGTGGGTGCCTTGGGTGGCATGTGGAAATCTAGTGGGTTGCCTTGGGTGGCAATAGAAAATACGATTAGAATACTTAACCAAGTGGAAACATGTAATTAAACATGATTAAAGGGTTAAGTGGGATGCACTAGATAAAGGGACAAACTTAGGTGGGTAGCTTGTGGGGGCCCATTTCAACCAGTAACCCATATGTATCTTATTGGGCTCGACCCAAGTCGAGGACGGGACACGCGTATTGGGCTTGACTATAAGAGGCCAAAACGGGTTAGCGGTGGCAACGCAAGTCCAACGGGTTTCATATGCGTGTGTGGACCCGGGCTGGTAGGTAAGACGTTGTTGCATCGTGTAGGTATAAGCCGTGCACTATTGGTTGTATCGGGTTGCCACTTTGGGGAGTGATACACCCTACTGTGGGGCCAGCACGGGTATCTACGGTAGGGAGCCGATCGCTTGGGGAGTAGTGGGTACACCTAGTGGAGATAGGGGCAGACGACACCTATGTAGTCAGCTAGGGGTACACGAAACTACTGGGTAAATTTTCTAAGTCCTTGGGTGGGATCAACCTTTAAGTAGGAATGACTGGTGTGGTGCAGTTAGTAATTACCCTTGGGTGGGTAGATGCGTCTTTACCGTTATATTAGTTCATCCTATGTCTAGTTGGCTACTTAGTGTGGTCATTTATCCCCAGTCATCACCGTACCAAGTTTATATCATACCCTAATTACTTTAATGATTGTATTGTTAAAGTTATAGGGCTCACTCAGACTTATGTCTGACCCCGTTGTTTTTATCTTTTTCCCCCCTCAGGTCCTCAGGTTGGGCCTAGCACTAGTGGGCTTTGATCAGATTTCTTTATCTATCTTTTGGAGCTTGGACCGTGATGTAAATCCCAGCTTATCTCTTCTATTATGGCTATTAGTTTATGTAGTGGGATTATGTACTTATGTTTTTATCAGGATGGATATTTGGTACTTGACTCTTTTATGGTGTTATAACTAAACATGTTTATCTTCTGCTGCAATGAAATGATGTTTTAGATTTTCAAGTATTATTTATATCTGTCTTGTTGTAATTTTTCTGTTCTATATTCACTTAAAATACTCCACCGAAGTTAAGGCATTCCCTTAGTGAGTGACCTTAGCGGGTGTGGGGTGTTACAACTAACATCGATTAACTCCTTTGCTTTAACCCTAATCGATTAAACTAACATCGATTAACTTCTTTGCTTTAACCCTAATCGATTAAACTAACATCGATTAACTCCTTTGCTTTAACTCTAATAGATTAACCTAACATTGATTAACTTCTTTCGATTAAACTAATATCGATTAACTCCTTTGCTTTAACTGTAATCGATTAACCTAACATCGATTAACTTCTTTTACTTTCTATTTAACTATTCATTTATAAAGATTTACTTTTAGTAACGGTTCTTCACTTTACAAATGATTTCCTTTTATTCTAACTTATCCTTTGATTTTATAAATATTTCTTTTATAAAAATCCTTTTCCTTTTCTATATAAAATCCATCGATTTTATATAAATAAATTCATTTTCAAAATACACTTTGAAAATCCCCTTTCCCATATCCAGTATTTCTTATGGTATTTAACATACCATATAACAACGATAAATATCGTCCAAACACACATAATCAACAACAGATTATATATCACATCATATATCACAATATATGAATCACAGTAAAATAAATGTTGAGGAATCCAGTTGGATTCCTCCAACCTGTTTCCCTGCATCACAGATGTTAAACAATATAGATAACATCACTTTCAGTTCCATATGATATATTCTGTTAAACAGAATCAATATAGAAATTCAACTAACTGACTAGCAGTTCAATCAAACAGTCAACACACAGTCAATCAGCCAATATTTAACAGTTCTAAAAATACAACATGAAATTATAAACTGTTCAGAGTTAGTGAGTTTTACTCACATTGGACGATCATCGTTAATAACGTTAACCATCGCTTGATTCAGACGGACAATTTATTTTGCTATAAATTGTAACGAGCTCGGATTCACTCCCAGTCAGTCTCATTGTGTTGCTCCCTTCCATACGATCCCAACGGATCTTGTTTCGTCAAGTTCTGATAACGTATGCAACCATAATGATTTATACAAATTTCTATACTATATTAGATTAAAATTATACTATATAAACATTGATTGGGCTTTAACCTTATTCACGTGGCCCATCATCCCTCCTTAAAACCCAGAACCGTGTGTCTTCCTCCCCAAAACACTTCGTTACTTCCTGAAATCCGAAAATACCCATTCCCCTTTGACCGCTCGTTTGACCACCCACCAACACCTCTCCGACCACCATCGAAAATCACCAGTTTCAGGAAGCACCTCGCGCCCAACTTCCCTCTTCTGATTTACACCACCCACGGCTTCCACTGCAGACCCAAAACTACATTCACTCTCAAAACAGTGAACACTAATTTCCCTCAAAATTTGGCCACCAGGCTTCGCCTGGAACCACAGTGTTTCCGCCGGAAGCAACCTCAGCCACAGTCGACCCCGTGCTGGCCATCCTTCCTAGTTCGAACGCCCGCAGCCCTCTTCCAGATAAACCCCAATAATTTGAACCTAGGGTCCGCTGTCCTATTTTCCTCGAGCTCCAGAATAGTGCGAGCTACACAAGATCCACACAAAGTTGTTGCTATTTCTCTCATCGATCCATATGTATAGTTTTGAGATTTATTGATTTTGTTTGATTTTTCTTTGAATTTGTTTCCCCTGGAAGCTTTCGTTTTGAACCTTAGAAGAAACGAAAGAAGTGTGAGCAGGTGTTTGTTTATATATACAGAGCAAGAGTTAATTTTTGGCAAATTGGCGGTACACGTTTCTGGTGTGAGGACCACGAAATTTTCCTTTCCTTAATTCATGTTGGTCCATTTTCGTTCATTCATTTTTAAGGGGAGATATGGTCGAGAAGAGAGGAGCGTGGACTTCTGTTGATCACCGAAGGGGATAAGGTTATAAATTAGTTAAGGGTTATAAAGTTTTACATATCCGGTTCCGTCAAATTTCATCAATATATGAGTTGCTCCAGACAGAGATAAATATACCGTTGTTGTAACGATCTCGAAAATTTAAGGATTAAAAATGAATTTAAAATTCGAAAATAAAGAGAAATTTTATTTTTATTTTAAAATTTTAGCGTTTGAGTATTCAGTATTGCTTATCGGTAGCGCACATAACTGAAAACGCGCATTGAACAGATTTTTGTCATTTGTACGTTAGTTGCATAGACAGTCGGTACCCTTAGATTTATATATATATATATCTATGAAAATAAATATCTAAAAAAAATGTTATTTTAATTATTGCAAAATTTAACGTTCGAGAATTCAGCGTTGCCTAACGGTAGCGCGCAAAGCTGAGACTGCGCGTTAAACCGATATCGTCAGCTGCACGTTGTTTTGCTAATCGTTCGTATCCTTGCAGATAAGTATAAATCTCTAACATAAAAAAAAAGACAAATAATAATATCTGAATAAAATTTTATTGAAAAAAAAGTAGAAAAAAGAACATTTCCTATTTAATATTCAAATGGACACTTGGTAGTATGCTTGAGCCAAGGTTGTACACGTGCCCTGTCACTCAGCTAAAATCTCTCCACGTTGCTTTTCCAAATTCCATCCGCACCCTTCCTGTATATATTCACTTTTCTTTTTGTTTGGTCTTTCCGTCCGCATTTTGTCTCTACTCTTCATCTTGCTTCAGTAAGAAATTTCGAACTGAAAAAAAAAAAACCCTGTGCGTGCCTTCTCACCGCACTCTCTCCATCCATCGCATCCAAGCGCCATCCGAGCCCATTCTTCTATCCAGCAAGCTAGCCATCTTGTTACCGTGATTGTTCTTTGCATTTTTCTTTTGGTTCCACATAACAATCTACATGCATGTATGCAAACTAATATATATATATATATATATATATATATATATATATATTAAACTGTGGAGCTACTACATGTATGAAACACCATCTTGCTACTCCATTTAACCAACCTGCTGTTGGTATAGATACCATGAATTCATCATGCATGTTTGTGTAACTAAAATAGAGAAGTGAAGAAAATTTGCTACAGCCGTTGCATGCATTGTGACCATTTTTAGTTAGGTACAATTGTTAGCTAGCTGTAGCATTTTGAGTTTTGGGACCTTATTTATATGTAGAGAGGCTTGCGTATGCAAAAAAACAAAAAAAAAAAAAACAAAAAAAAACAAAAGGAGAATGGGAAGAAAACGAAATGGACTGTTGCAGCATGCAAAGACATGCATGCGTGGCTCCAAAGGGTCCAAATGCTTTGTTTTTAAAAGAAAAAAAAATGTGCCAGTAGCTTAGTTGAGTTTGGGCACTTTAATTTGTGCATGCGCCTGTTCTTGAAAGGAAAAATATTTTCTTATGAATGCATGCGCAAGTCACAGAAAAAAAAAACAAAAAATTTGAAAGGGAAGTGGACGCATGCACCATGCACAATAGTTGTGTGCATGGGTCTTAGTTTAAGTATTTTGGCACATTTTGTTAATAATGACCGACATGCGCAGGGTGTACATAGAAAAAAAAAGAGAAATTTAGTGCATGTAAACTAAAGCAGTAGACCGAAATCTTTTGCATAAGCGTCCCATAAAATTTTATCCGCTAGTCTAAATAAAGATCGTGCCTTTGTTTTAGGTAACGAAGTTCCGCTTTGTAGCCGTTAGCATCGTCCTGCTCGTAACGTGTCTTCTCGCTTTTGCCACGAGAGGTGAGTTTTCTCACGCATGACTAATTTATTATTAAGTGAATTAGAAATTTGAGATGTTGATTCAAATGTTAAGGTGCTCTAGATTGTTTGTTCATGGTTGTGCACATGCTACACGCGCACCGTTCTTACATGACACTATGAATGGTTGTATGATATGTTATGTTATTATTCTCACCATGCAAGTACCTAGTTTAGAAAAAAAACGGGTTGAAATGATAAATACCCGAACCCCTGCATATTCGAATTGGTTTGGGATACGGGCTGAAATGATACACACCCGTGATTCGAATATTTGTAAGAACGGATTGAAATGATAAAATATCCGTGCCACTTGACCGTAGGTTAGAAAAATATATACGGACACCGTGGCCAGTAAAGGTTTTTTTTTTTTTTTTTGATATTATGGCGTTTGGTAAATGGATTTTTTTTGAAATTTTCAATACAAGGATATATTAAATGCCAGCCCATGGATTGGGATTGGAATTGGACTAATATTATTAAATAAAACAATAATTTCATAAAGACTATTTTCCCCTTACTTGATTTTTGTAAATCTTTCCTTATAAATAATTTGATTTCTTCAACTATATCGATTTATAATAGTTTTCGTATATATATATATATATATATGTATACATTTTTCCCACTTTATATATATATATTTCAACTTAATTATTTAAATATTTTTTTATATAGAAGCTTTGTCCAATCCAGTCATGAATTTTGAAGGTTCAAATGTAGAATTTCAAGTATAATGACATTCTTTCGAAGAGAGAACTCCGAAACCAAATGATTGACAAATTCGTGAATATGGATTTTTGAAATCTTAATTGAACAAATGGGAATTGATTTGAGTAAACGGGTTTTGGGAGATACTTGAATAACGTGTTGGCGATACTTGAATATGATTTTTTAACTGATGGCCATGGTGTGTAAATGGTAAACGTTGGTTGTTAAGAGACCGGAGTCGGTAAGTGGGATACTCTCTGCCAGTGCCGATACCACTTTAACAACTGTATACGTGGTGACGTATCCAGAACGAAGCATGATGACGTGGGGCGATTTCTAGATTGAAGATGGTGAACGATAACGATATGGCCTTGACCTTTGGGTCATAATTAAATGACTAAAACAGGAGCTATACCGTGACTAATTGAGGTAGCACCTTTGATCGAACACGTTTCTTCGATACCATTTCTACGACTATGTATGATTTGGGGTACCCCTTTGATTTGGGAATGTGTTCCGAGGTGGGCGGTAGTGGCTGCTATGCGTTACCACTGGTCCGGGAGTGCAATTGGTAGAATCCTACCCTGGTATTGCCTCGAGTGCCATGTCATTTACCCTAGCGAGCCCCATACGATTTTAATTTGTATCGTACCTATGGAGTGTCCTCTGATGCCATCCGTGTTAGGTTGGTTTTACGGTACTGTATAGAATACAATATTATAAACGGTGTAAGGGTAAAAATGTAATCCCGCTTACGCTATTTTCATTACTTATACTTTACTGGATAGACACTATCATAATAGCGTACTGTTATATGTATTAGTTTCATGGATCCTTAGAGGATAGAATCCCAGACATCCTATAAGTTACTGTACATTTTTATGGACATGTCATTTGTGCTGATTCACTTATATAAGACTATTAGTCCTGACTCGAGTGTATTGTTTCTTTGACTTTATACTTGGGTCAGCTTGAGCACCTCAGTTGTTCGTGACGCATTTGGGAGATTCGCATCTTTTGGACCATCTGCAGTTATCAGCTTCTAGTTACCTAAGTTATCCAGGTTACTACTAGTTTTCTATATGTACTCTATTTTGTATGAGCTTATGACTCATTTTGTACTTATATGTATCATGTATTATGTATGAACCTATGTACTACTTTGTTCCGCTGCTAGTTACTCTGTTTCTGTATCTATGATTCTGTGTTCTGATTTACATTTACCTCAATAGTTAAAAAAAACAATTCACTGTTTGGAGCAATTCAGGTCTGACATGTGTGGTTTATTGTCGATTTGAATGGTTCGAAATAGTGGGTCGTTACAGTTGGTATCAGAGCAAAGGTTTAACCTTAGCTGTTGAGGTAAATAACTCATTAGATATAGGGTGGAAACACCCTAGAATGAGTAAGATCAGTATCAGGATCCAATCTTTGTGAGAGAGCGTATTTTAAAAATACAAGTATTTCAAGAAAATAAAAGTTTTCAAAGTATTTTAATTATAAAACTTCGACTTGAGTCAAATTCTTAGCCTCGTTCTCGATGTTCCAGATGGCTACCAGACGTAATACTGCTAGAGGCCGAGGTAGGGGTCGTGGAGGCCACCAAGGAGGCCACCCTATCGAGCTTGAGCCACCAGTCAGGCCAGCCCAGCCCGCTCAACCTGTTAGGTTTACCAAGCTTTGTAAGGATTACACTCATCTGGGAGGCGTTAAGTTTTCGGGTTCCGAATCGATCGTCGAATCCCAGAAATGGTTGGATGAATTGGAAAGAATATTTTCTGGCTTAGAGATTACCGATGCACAGAAGCTTCAGATGGCCGCTTGGCAGCTTAAGGATACTGCAAGGAATTGGTGGGAATCTTTCGTTACACATTCAACTGAGACCGACCTTACATGGCCGCATTTTAGGGATGCTTTTGTAACCAAATGGATGCCTGAGTCCGGAAAATCCAAATTGTATCAAGAATTTATGGATCTTAAGCAAGGCAACATGACTTTTGCTGAATATGAAAGGAAATTTGATGAGCTTTCCAAGTTTGGTCCAAACTTGATTGGAACACCATTTCAGAAAAATGAGAAGTTTATACTTGGTGCACGTCCGGAATTCTATGAACATTTAATGAATTATCTTAACCAACCTTTTTCAGAGCTCATGAACTATGCCACTAGACTTGAAAATTCTCCGAACCTCAAAGGAAAACAGGTTGCTCAGGTGCCACCATCTCAGGGATCAACAAGCAATTCAAAGAAGAGGAAGGCAAAGTATTGGGCACAGAGGAAGCAGCAAAACATGCAAGGAGTAGGATATCATGCTCAGAGACCTCCCCCTGATCACTCGAATGTTCGTTGTTACAACTGCCAGCAATTGGGTCACTACTCTAACAATTGTCCTAACCCTTCTAAAGCTCGTGCCCCGCCAACTCATACACCCCGCAATGATCTTTGCCATTCTTGTCTTCAGCCCGGACATATTAGCAGGAACTGTCCCACTCAGAACAAAGGAACCACATCCGGAGTTTTCGCTATGACATCTCCCACTCCTCCCACCGGTGATGACACTAAAGGTACGCTTTTAAGTGCATTCACTTTATTTTCTCATCATGTTCGTGTGCTTTTCGACACTGGTGCTTCACATAGTTCTATCTCCATGGATCTTTGTAATGAATTTGAAAAAGCTTTAGAACCCACGTTAGCATCTGAATCGTTGTGTGTATCCAATCCGATTGGAGGCCCAGCCCATCTTAGTAGGATTTGTAAAGGGGTTAAACTTCTTTTTGACCTTCATTCTTTCACTGGTGATTTCTATGTTCTTGGTTTTGACGCTTTTGATATTTTACTTGGCGACGACTGGCTGAAAAAGTATAGAGCAGAAATCTCATACAGATCCCGAACTGTTTCTTTAATAGATGACAAAGGAAATGAACTAATGATCGTATGTCGTATGCCAATAGAGTACGCAGGAAGCTTTATCTTTTCACTTGATTCTTATCCCGATGATCCTAGTTTCACACCGATTGTTCAAGATATTCCCGATGTGTTTGGTGAAGTAATGGGCCTTCCGCCTAAACGAGAAATTGAGTTTCGTATAGACCTTATCCCTGGAGCACGTCCTGTAGTTCTTCCTCCACGACGAATGACACCAAAGGAAAAAACGGAATTGAGGGTGCAAGTTGAGGATTTACTTTCGAAAGGACTCATTCGACCAAGCTTTTCCAAATGGGGAGTCGCTGTGGTGTTTGTAACCAAATCAGATGGATCACTAAGAATGTGTGTCGATTATCGAGAACTAAACAAGCTTACCTTAAAGAACAGATACCCAATGCCTCGAATTAACGATATGTTCGATCAGCTCTATGGAGCTAAAGTTTTCTCTCAACTCGATCTTGCCTCTGGTTTCCATCAGCTTAGGGTAGCTGAGGAGAGCATTCCTAAGACCGCCTTTCGTACAGAGAATGGTTTCTATGAGTGGTTGGTTATGCCATTTGGTTTAACTAACGCTCCGGCCTATTTTGTTGATCTCATGAATCGAGTTTTCCGCGAAGTTCTTAACAGATTCGTCCTTGTTTTCGTTGATGACATTCTAGTCTTTTCTAAATCTGAAAAAGAGCATGAGTTGCATTTGAGATATGTTCTTGGAACTCTCCGTATCCACCAATTGAAAGCCAAATTTGCTAATTGTCATTTTTGGCAGAAGGAAGTTCGGTATCTTGGCCATGTAGTTTCTGAAAATGAAATTTCGGTTGATCCAGCCAAAATCGCTGCGATCAATGTAAGTCATATCTTTTCCCTTTCTTTGTATCTAAATCTTCTTTTGCTTTGATTCGATCTTACTCGGTTTGTTTTCAGGATTGGAAAGAACCCAAGAATCCAACTGAAATTCGTAGTTTCTTAGGACTCGCTGGTTACTATCGAAGATTCATAGAGAATTTCTCCCGTATTGCCGCGCCATTGACCGCTTTGACAAGGAAGAATGTTAAATTTGTTTGGAGCAACAAGTTTAAAGCTGCATTTGCAGAGTTGAAGGAAAAATTGACTTCTACACCTGTTCTTACCGTGAAATGAAGGATTTGTAGTCTGTACCGATGCCTGCAAAGAAGGTATAGGGGCCGTTCTGATGCAGAATGGAAGGGTGATCGCATATGCTAGTCGACAACTTAAGAATCATGAAGTCAATTATGTGACACACGATCGGGAGTTGCTGGCGGTAATGTTTGCTTTGAAGTTATGGAGACATCATCTTTTAGGAACCAAGTTTGAAGTATTTACCGATCATCAATATCTTAAGTATATATTCTCCCAAAAAGACCTAAATCAAAGACAAGTTAGATGGCTTGAGTTTCTCGCTTCCTATGATGTTGACATTAAATACACTCCGGGAAAGGCAAATGTAGTAGCTGATGCACTGAGTCGGAAGAAGGCTATGTTATGTCAAATTTCAGTGTCACTACCCCTTATGGATCGCATTGCAGCCAAGCAGGATGAAGATCGGATAATTAGACTCATCAAGGAGAAAGTTCAGAAAAGAGAAGTGGGTGATCATAGCAAGATGGATGCTCAGATTGATAAGAAAGGAGTCCTACGAATTAGAAACCGAATATGCGTTCCAAATGTTGACGGTCTAAGGCAAGAAGTATTAAGAGAATGTCATCAGTCCAAACTCTCTATACATCCAGGTATAAATAAGATGTTCCAAAATATGAAGAAATTATTTTGGTGGAGAGGTATGAAGCGAGATGTTCGTCGTCACGTTAACAGATGCATGACCTGCCAGCAGATAAAAGCAGATCATCAAAAGGTCGCTGGATTATTACAACCTCTTGAAATTCCTAGTTGGAAATGGGAAAAAATTTCCATGGATTTTATCGACGGTCTCCCTAAGACGAGAAAAGGGAATGAGGGCATTTGGGTAATTGTGGACAGATTGACCAAGTCTGCCCATTTCCTTCCCGTTAAAGCTAGGCGTACCGCATCAAGCCTAGCGGAGTTATATATGAAAGAAATTGTTAGATTACACGGAGTTCCCTCTAGTATTGTCTATGATCGAGATCCTATCTTCACGAGCAGGTTTTGGAAAGCATTTCAAGAAGCCTTGGGTACAAAACTAAATCTTAGCACTGCCTACCATCCACAGACAGATGGTCAAACAGAAAGAGTGAATCAAGTATTGGAAGATCTCCTTCGTGCTTGTATCCTTGACTATGGAGGATCTTGGGAAGATCACCTTCATCTCGTTGAATTCACGTACAATAATAGCTACCAGGCTAGCATTGAAAGTTCTCCTTTTGAGGCCTTATACGGAAAACCGTGTAGATCGCCTGCTAGTTGGATTGAACAAGGAGATCGTTTGCTTCTTGGACCAGATATGATCATGGAAGCAACGCAAAAAGTCACTGATATCAGAAATAAAATGAGAATTGCTCAAGACCGTCAAAAGAAATACGCAGATAGAAGAAGAAAGAATTTAGAATTCGAGGTTGGAGATCAAGTCTTTTTGAAGATCTCACCATTAAAGAATGTAATTCGTTTTGGATGAAAAGGAAAACTAGCTCCCAGATTCATTGGCCCGTTCCGTATTTTAGAGAAGGTTGGTCCTTTGGCTTATCGCATTGAGTTACCTGAGAAGCTGGCCGGAGTACATAATGTGTTTCATATATCCCATCTACGGAAATGTTTGCATGATTCTTCTTCTTATGCCCAGCCGACCGCACTTGATAATTTCGATATCGAACCTAACTTGACTGTTGAGAGGAGGCCACTTCGTATAGTCGATAGAGGTACGAAGCGACTTAGGAGGAAATCGGTCAGCCTAGTAAAGGTGCAGTGGAGTGACGATGATCGAGACTGTACTTGGGAGACGGACAAGAGCATGCGTTCTTCAAATCCGGAATTATTTATTCCAGGTATTATTCATTGAGTCCATCTACCTTCTCTATATCTCTCTTTGCAATTCATAAATTCACCTAGCTTCTTTTCGAGGACGAAAAGCTTTTAAGTGGGGTAGGATGTAACGATCTCGAAAATTCAAGGATTAAAAATGAATTTAAAATTCGAAAATAAAGAGAAATTTTATTTTTATTTTAAAATTTTAGCGTTTGAGTATTCAGTATTGCTTATCAGTAGCGCACATAACTGAAAACGTGCATTGAACAGATTTTTGTCATTTGTACGTTAGTTGCATAGACAGTCGGTACCCTTAGATTTATATATATATATATATCTATGAAAATAAATATCTAAAAAAAAATTGTTATTTTAATTATTGCAAAATTTAACGTTCGAGAATTCAGCGTTGCCTAACGGTAGCGCGCAAAGCTGAGACCGCGCGTTAAACGGATATCGTCAGCTGCACGTTGTTTTGCTAATCGTTCGTATCCTTGCAGATAAGTATAAATCTCTAACATACAAAAAAAAGACAAATAATAATATCTGAATAAAATTTTATAAAAAAAAAAGTAGAAAAAAGAACATTTCCTATTTAATATTCAAATGGACACTTGGTAGTATGCTTGAGCCAAGGTTGTACACGTGCCCTGTCACTCAGCTAAAATCTCTCCACGTTGCTTTTCCAAATTCCATCTGCACCCTTCCTGTATATATTCACTTTTCTTTTTGTTTGGTCTTTCCGTCCGCATTTTGTCTCTAGTCTTCATCTTGCTTCAGTAAGAAATTTCGAACTGAAAAAAAAAAACCCTGTGCGTGCCTTCTCACCACACTCTCTCCATCCATCGCATCCAAGCGCCATCCGAGCCCATTCTTCTATCCAGCAAGCTAGCCATCTTGTTACCGTGAGTGTTCTTTGCATTTTTCTTTTGGTTCCACATAACAATCTACATGCATGTATGCAAACTAATATATATATATATATATATATATATATATTAAACTATGGAGCTACTACATGTATGAAACACCATCTTGCTACTCCATTTAACCAACCTGCTGTTGGTATAGATACCATGAATTCATCATGCATGTTTGTGTAACTAAAATAGAGAAGTGAAGAAAATTTGCTACAGCCATTGCATGCATTGTGACCATTTTTAGTTAGGTACAATTGTTAGCTAGCTGTAGCATTTTGAGTTTTGGGACCTTATTTATATGTAGAGAGGCTTGCGCATGAAAAAAAACAAAAAAAAACAAAAAAAAACAAAAGGAGAATGGGAAGAAAACGAAATGGACTGTTGCAGCATGCAAAGACATGCATGCGTGGCTCCAAAGGGTCCAAATGCTTTGTTTTTAAAAGAAAAAAAAAATGTGCCAGTAGCTTAGTTGAGTTTGGGCACTTTAATTTGTGCATGCGCCTGTTCTTGAAAGGAAAAATATTTTCTTATGAATGCATGCGCAAGTCACAGAAAAAAAAAAAAAAAAATTGAAAGGGAAGTGGACGCATGCACCATGCACAATAGTTGTGTGCATGGGTCTTAGTTTAAGTATTTTGGCACATTTTGTTAATAATGACCGACATGCGCAGGGTGTACATAGAAAAAAAGAAAAGAGAAATTTAGTGCATGTAAACTAAAGCAGTAGACCGAAATCTTTTGCATAAGCGTCCCATAAAATTTTATCCGCTAGTCTAAATAAAGATCGTGCCTTTGTTTTAGGTAACGAAGTTCCGCTTTGTAGCCGTTAGCATCGTCCTGCTCGTAACGTGTCTTCTCGCTTTTGCCACGAGAGGTGAGTTTTCTCACGCATGACTAATTTATTATTAAGTGAATTAGAAATTTGAGATGTTGATTCAAATGTTAAGGTGCTCTAGATTGTTTGTTCATGGTTGTGCACATGCTACACGCGCACCGTTCTTACATGACACTATGAATGGTTGTATGATATGTTATGTTATTATTCTCACCATGCAAGTACCTAGTTTAGAAAAAAAAACGGGTTGAATTGATAAATACCCGAACCCCTGCATATTCGAATTGGTTTGGGATACGGGCTGAAATGATACACACCCGTGATTCGAATATTTGTAAGAACAGATTGAAATGATAAAATATCCGTGCCACTTGACTGTAGGTTAGAAAAATATATACGGACACCGTGGCCAGTAAAGTTTTTTTTTTTTTTTTTTTTTTTTTGATATTATGGCGTTTGGTAAATGGATTTTTTTTGAAATTTTCAATACAAGGATATGTTAAATGCCAGCCCATGGATTGGGATTGGAACTGGACTAATATTATTAAATAAAACAATAATTTCATAAAAACTATTTTCTCCTTACTTGATTTTTGTAAATCTTTCCTTATAAATAATTTGATTTCTTCAACTATATCGATTTATAATAGTTTTCGTATATATATATATATGTATACATTTTTCCCACTTAGTATATATATATATATTTCAACTTAATCATTTAAATATTTTTTTTATAGAAGTTTTGTCCAATCCAGTCGTGAATTTTGAAGGTTCAAATGTAGAATTTCAAGTATAATGACATTCTTTCGAAGAGAGAACTCCGAAACCAAATGATTGACAAATTCGTGAATATGGATTTTTGAAATCTTAATTGAACAAATGGGAATTGATTTGAGTAAACGGGTTTTGGGAGATACTTGAATAACGTGTTGGCGATACTTGAATATGATTTTTTAACTGATGGCCATTGTGTGTAAATGGTAAACGTTGGTTGTTAAGAGACCGGAGTCGGTAAGTGGGATACTCTCTGCCAGTGCCGATACCACTTTAACAACTGTATACGTGGTGACGTATCCAGAACGAAGCATGATGACGTGGGGCGATTTCTAGATTGAAGATGGTGAACGATAACGATATGGCCTTGACCTTCGGGTCATAATTAAATGACTAAAACAGGAGCTATACCGTGACTAATTGAGGTAGCACCTTTGATCGAACACGTTTCTTCGATACCATTTCTACGACTATGTTTGATTTGGGGTACCCCTTTGATTTGGGAATGTGTTCCGAGGTGGGCGGTAGTGGCTGCTATGCGTTACCACTGGTCCGGGAGTGCAATTGGTAGAATCCTACCCTGGTATTGCCTCGAGTGCCATGTCATTTACCCTAGCGAGCCCCATACGATTTTAATTTGTATCGTACCTTTGGAGTGCCCTCTGATGCCATCCGTGTTAGGTTGGTTTTACGGTACTGTATAGAATACAGTATTATAAACGGTGTAAGGGTAAAAATGTAATCCTGCTTACGCTATTTTCATTACTTATACTTTACTGGATAGACACTATCATAATAGAGTACTATTATATGTATTAGTTTCACGGATCCTTAGAGGATAGAATCCCAGACATCCTATAAGTTACTGTACATTTTTATGGACATGTCATTTGTGCTGATTCACTTATATAAGACTATTAGTCCTGACTCGAGTGTATTGTTTCTTTGACTTTATACTTGGGTCAGCTTGAGCACCTCAGTTGTTCGTGACGCATTTGGGAGATTCGCATCTTTTGGACCATCTGCAGTTATCAGCTTCTAGTTACCTAAGTTATCCAGGTTACTACTAGTTATCTATATGTACTCTATTTTGTATGAGCTTATGACTCATTTTGTACTTATATGTATCATGTATTATGTATGAACCTATGTACTACTTTGTTCCGCTGCTAGTTACTCTGTTTCTGTATCTGTGATTCTGTGTTCTGATTTACATTTACCTCAATAGTTAAAAATAACAATTCACTGTTTTGAGCAATTCAGGTTTGACATGTGTGGTTTATTGTCGATTTGAATGGTTCGAAATAGTGGGTCGTTACAGTTGTGATGAGCTCGGTGTCACGATCCTAAAAATATAATAATACCGGTAGATTAACTCTTATTGTGAGACCCCAAAATGTCGATACAGGGTGTCAAATACTCCAACTAAAAAGTTGCTTATTTAATTAATTAAAAATTACCATAAAATTCTAAAAATTAAATTATCACTACGTCTCAAAAGAACCTTGTCTAAATTCAAACCCGGTATCTAGTTATATCGAATAAACCGTTACGGTCGATAAACGATTCTATAACGACTATTTTAAAATTTGATTTGGACGTGAATCAAAATCTACACGACGAAATCCTGATTTTTCTCTTCCACTAAAAAGATATACTCCACCAGCTCCACACGTTTCTTGTTTCACAGAAATCCGGGTTTAAAACGAATCCTGTACATTCAGTTAAAGCTCGAATTGTCAATTTACGAACTGCAGTGCCATTTCAAATTCGATTATAATTATAATATAATTATATGTTCAAACTTAGTTCAAATAATATATTCGTTATTCTAAATCAAATTCTAAACTGAACTAAATATCACAGATGATCCAGTTCACACCATATCGCCATTTCAGCAAATTCTGATTATTTCAGAATTAAATATATTATTTAATTATTATTTTAATTAAATATTCACTATTATTTTATTCCATGACCATGAAATCCTTCTAATCACCTTTTATATAATTAAATAAATTAATTATAATACCTCTGCCAATGCGGGTCATTACATCCGAGTCACCTTTGATGGATAAAAGCAGATTGGAAGTGTTAAATTTTCTGATACCAACTGTAACATCTTATACTCTGATGCTGTAATCACCCGGGATTTTGACGACTTTGGTTATCGACATAAACACGATGACGACTAACCAAACATCGAAAAATACCAGTCATTAGTGAAATAAATTAGAGGGTGAGGAAAGATAAGATAGAAACTTAGAAAAGAAGAAGAAGAAGAACACAATATCAGAGTAACACGAATCTCACAGCGGAACGAATAAATATATTTCATAACATAACTTTGAAATACAAATCTGTACTTGAATATACATATCATTATCAAGGTACATCACTTACAACACAGCGGAAATAACTATAGCTATAATGATCCTGAAGCCTCCTGCTCCAAGCTCTTCCAGTATATCTGTAAATCCTGATTACCTGACTACCCATACAAATTTAGGCACCCAAGAGTTTAGGAAACAAACAAATAAACCCCGGGTCAGTCATGGGACTGGTATAAGTAAAACAGTTTAAAACAGGTTGAAAAAGGTAATCGATATCTCATAAGACCACGCCATATAACGGAACGGTTTTTTTCCTTATGAGAATCCAAATATCTTTATATCAAAAACCTTTTGATATTATAATAATGTCTATCAACCACAGTATAATAATCATCTAGCAGAAACGCTTTCATCTCACGTTCTACATACATAGTATACAATCAAAACCGCAAGCACGTATTGGGTAATGGATTTCCAACTATGACAAGGTATGGAACCACCTTTCACTAGTGTACCTCTAGAGAGGAATACACTGGGTTCAACAAGAACATCTTGCAACCCGGCCACACATGACCGACCACTCATTTCGCTTGAGTGTATCGAATGTATATCACCAACGGTTGGGATCAGCAACCGTTTCCCGAATGGGACAACATCAACAATAGATTTTTAGAAGTAAATGAAACTCTAGATCAGGTGATTATACACCCTACTTCGGTGCGACCGACTTAGCCATGCTGCCTGCCCGATTTCTGTCATTTACCTGATGTGAGGCTAGAAGCTACGCTTTATCATCACACCAGATTCACTTTGAATGCCACATTGTCAAATCCATCAAATCACCGATTGACGTCCTCAACCATACATTATGTGTTAGCTAAAAGAAGTTTCCTTCTCCGCTTCCACTCTTGGTACGGTTGGAGAAACCAATATACGTGATCGTCTGGAAATACTCTGTCAGACATCCGTCCATACAAGTCACCCAGGAACAGGATGAACCGAAGGCACTATTCTGTAAACAGGATAGCCCTTGTATAACTCCGTCTTCAATTTCCTTTGGCATATATGATTCGCAACGCTTATGCCAATACAGAGTGGTTCTTTGGATAATAATCCAATAGGTCTCTCCATATTAACAACGTTAAAATGGTTAAAACTTCGATAGTCTATGATTTAACTATCGAAGAAAAACAGGTGTGCAAACAACGATATTATTTCCAAATGGAAATTTATATCGATCAAACATCATTCAACATTTATCTCTTTATTTCATTAATTTACTTATCTCTTGTTTCCCTATATTCAATATTTCTTATTTTCTAAATTTGGAAAATATACGTTATTAACAATGGAAAACATTTCCATTTCCTGTTTTCTTTATTAGAAAACATTTCTGGTTTCTTATTTGGAAAACATTTCCAAAGCTTCTTCATTGGACTTAGATAGATGGTTAAACAAACCATCGCGATGCCAACTCAAACCATTTCCTTTAATTACTAAATTCACTTAACCATCCTTTACTATCGAACCTTAACCATCCCTTAGTTAAAAATGAAGTCAATCAAGTTGGGGTAATACTACCTCTCAGACCTTAACTGAACAACGTTTCTAACCTTGAAATAGACAAAGTTCACCCTTCTAATTCTTTAACAAACCTCCTTACGTAACTCTCTTTTAAATCTTTTCTATTCGATAATTCTTTCCTCCGATAAGGTATATTTGATAACTCTATTCAATTTATTCTATTCACTTAACTCTTTTGATTTAACTTTAACTATATTCACTTAACTCCTATCGAATAAACTATATTCGATAACTCTTTTAATTCTATTTGAATAAACTATATATTCGATTAACTCCTTTACTCTATTCGAATAAACTATATTCGATTAACTCCTTTGCTTTAACTCTAATCGATTAAACTAACATCGATTAACGCCCAATTGGTTTAGCTCTAACTGATAAATTCTAACTGGTTTAACTCTACGCTTTAACCTAACTGATTTACTCTAACCGATTAACTCTAACTGGTTAACCCTAATTGATTAACTCTGGTTGATTAACTGTAATCAATTAATTCTATTCGATGAATTCTGATCAAATAACTCCTTTTGGCTAAACTATATTTGAATACCTCCTTTTAACTTTATTTGATAACTTCCTTTACTCTATTCGAATAACTAATTCAATTGACTCCTGTTCGAATAAACCATTCATTTATAAATATTTACTTTTAGTAACGGTTCTTCACTTAACAAATGATTTCCTTCTTATAACAGTTTCCATTTTATAATGTTTATTCATTTTCTAAACATCTCCTATTTATAAATATTCCAATTTATAAATATTTCTTATTTATAAATATTCCATATATAAATATTTTATTTTCAAATATCACTTTGAAAATATTCCCTTATCAACATTTCGGTATGTTAGGGTATTCAACATATCAAATAACGATGATCAGTATCGTCCAAACACATATAATCGACAACAGATTATAAATCACATTATACATCACAATATATGAAAAACAGTAAAATAAATGTTGAGGAATCCAGTTGGATTCCTCTAACCTGTTTCCCTGCATTACAGATGTTAAACAATATAGATAACATCACTTTCAGTTCCATATGATATATTCTGTTAAACAGAATCAATATAGAAATTTAACTAACTGACTAGCAGTTCAATCAAACAGTCAACACACAGTAAATCAGACAATTTCTAACAGTTCTAAAAATACAACATGAAATTATAAACTGTTCAGAGTTAGTGAGATTTACTCACATTGGACTATCATCGTTAATAACGATAATTGTAGTTAATTCAGATTGGACAATTTATTTTGCTATAAATTGTAATGAGCTCCAATCCACTCCTAGTCAGCTCCATTGGGTAGTGTCCGCCCATACGATCCCGACGGATCTTGTTTTGTCCAATTCCGATACCATATGATGAAGTTACACCATCTATAAGTTAGTTCACTATTTAATTAAAACAAAACTTTTTAAATAAATTATATGGGCCTTAACTTTTGACAAAGCCTACTTAGCCAACCCAAGTACCCACCGTGCCTTTGTCTTCCTCAAAACCGAACTACAAGCTCCAGTAAACAAAACCCATCCACCGATCTCCCCCAAATTTGTTCGTGGAATCCAAAGTACCAACACTAAATCATTTCCTATTGAAATCACTATACTCCCATAACCCAACCGTCCATCTCGAGCTCAAACGAGGACCGCGACCTCCAGGCGACGAGTTGCTGCTCCCCCAAGAATCGATCGACATCCTTGTGCTCAGAAGTTCACCAACGCTTGCGGTCAGGTGCTGAAACTCCTGCAGAAACCCAATACGAACTCGCTTTTGTGAATTGATGCTCCAAATTTTCGAATGATTCAACCCTAGTTCGTAGAAACCAAAAAAAAAAAACCGAACCCAAACTAGCGTCGCAACTTCTGATTTGAACACCAGATTGAAGCTCTTTTGTTGCTGATCCCATTCGTATATGTTTTGTAATTTGTAGGAAAACTGCGAATATTTCGTAACATAATCGTGTTACTAAAAATACAGTTGGCTCTGATACTCTGATACTGTAATGACCCGGGATTTTGACGACTTTGGTTATCGACATAAACATCGTGTTCATGAAGTTGAAATGAAGGAATAAGGAATACACTGGGTTCAACAAGAACATCTTGCAACCCGGCCACACATGACCGACCACTCATTTCGCTTGAGTGTATCGAATGTATATCACCAACGGTTTGGATCAGCAACCGTTTCCCGAATGGGACAACATCAACAATAGATTTTTAGAAGTAAATGAAACTCTAGGTCAGGTGATTATACACCCTACTTCGGTGCGACCGACTTAGCCATGCTGCCTGCCCGATTTCTGTCATTTACTGGATGATGAGGCTAGAAACTACGCTTTATTATCACACCAGATTCACTTTGAATGCCACATCGTCAAATCCATCAAATCACCGATTGACGTCCTCAACCATACATTATGTGTTAGCTAAAAGAAGTTTCCTTCTCCGCTTCCACTCTTGGTACGGTTGGAGAAATCAATATACGTGATCGTCTGGAAATACTCTGTCAAACATCCGTCCATACAAGTCATCCAGGAACAGGATGAACCGAAGGCGCTATTCTGTGGATAGGATAGCCCTTGCATAACTCTGTCTTCAATTTCCTTTGGCATATATGATTCGCAATGCTTATGCCAATACAGAGTGGTTCTTTGGATAATAATCCAACCAGTCTCTCCATATTAACAACGTTAAAATGGTCAAAACTTCGATAGTCTGTGATTTAACTATCGAAGAAAAACAGGTGTGCAACCAATGATATTATTTCCAAATGGAAATTTATATCGATCAAACATCATTCAACTTTTATCTCTTTATTTCATTAATTTACTTATCTTCTGTTTTCCAATATTAAATATTTCTTATTTTCTATATTTGGAAAATACACGTTATTAACAATGGAAAACATTTCCATTTCTTGTCTTCTTTATTAGAAACCATTTCGGGTTTCTTATTTGGAAAACATTTCCAAAGCTTCTTCATTGGTCTTAGACAGATGTTTAAACAAACCATCACGATGCCAATTCAAACCATTTCCTTTACTGCCGAACCTTAACTATTCCTTAGTTAAAAACGAAGCCAATCAAGTTGGAGTAGAACTACCTCTCAGATCTTAACTGAACAACATTTCTAACTTTGAAATAGGCAAAGTTCACTTTATATTCCTTTTACTAACCTTCTTACTTAACCCTCCTTCGAATGGCTATATTCGATTGACTTTTTTCACTTAACTCTATTCGATTAACCCTTATCAATTAACTCTATTGGAATAACACTATTGGATTAACTCTATTGGACTAACCCTATTGATTTACTCATTTCACTTAACTCCTTTCGAATAAACTATATTCGATAACTCCTTTTACTTTCTTCGAATAAACTATATTCTATTAACTCATTTTCGAATAAACTATTCATTGCTTCTATTCGAAAAACTATATTCGATTAACTCCTTTTACTTTCTATTCGAATAAACTATATTCGATTAACTCATTTTACTTTCTATTCGAATAAACTATATTCGATTAACTCATTTGCTTTAACTCTAATCGATTAAACTAACATCGATTAACTCCTAATTGGTTTAGCTCTAACTGATAAACTCTAACTGGTTTAACTCTACGCTTTAACCTAACTGATTTACTCTAAACAATTAACTTTAACTGGTTAACCCTAACTGATTAACTCTGGTTGATTAACTCTAATCAATTAATTCTATTCGATGAATTCTGATCGAATAACTCCTTTTGGCTAAACTATATTTGAATACCTCCTTTTAACTTTATTTGATAACTTCCTTTATCCTGTTCCTGGATGACTTGTATGGACGGATGTCTGACAGAGTATTTCCAGACGATTATGTATATTGATTTCTCCATGGAACTAACTGGGAGTGAATCATTTATGCCAAAGAACTAACGGGTATTTTTCGATGTTTGGTTAGTCATCATTTAGTTTATGGTGATAACCAAAGTCGTCAAAATCCAACTGTAATGACCCGGGATTTTAACGACTTTGGTTATCACCATAAACTCAATGATGACTAACCAAACATCGAAAAAATACCAGTCATTAGTGAAAGAAATTAGAGGGTGAGGAAAGATAAGATAGAAACTTAGAATAGAAGAAGAAGAAGAAGAACACAATATCAGAGTAACACGAATCTCACAGCGCAACGAATAAATATATTTCATAACATAACTTTGAAATACAAATCTGTACTTGAATATACATATCATTATCAAAGTACATCACTTACAACACAGCGGAAATAAACTATAGCTATATGATCCTAAAGCCTCCTGCTCCAGTTCTTCAAGTATCTGCAAATTCCTGACTACTTGACTGCCCGTACAAAATTGGGTATCCAAGAGTTTAGGGAAAACAAAATAAACTCCGGGTCAGTCATGGGACTGGTATGAGTAAAACAGTTTAAAAACAGTTCAAGCAGGTAATCGATATCTTATAAGACCACGCCGTATAACGGAATGGGTTTTTCCCTTATGAGAATCCAAATATCTTTATATCAAAACCTCTTGATATTATAATAATGTCTATCAACACAGTATAATAATCATCTAGCAGAAACGCTTTCATCTCACGTTCTACATATATAGTATATAATCAAAACCGCAAGAACGTATTGGGTAATGGATTTCCAACTATGACAAGGTATGGAACCACCTTTCGCTCGTGTACATCTAGAGAGGAATACACTGGGTTCAACAAGAACATCTTGCAACCCGGCCACACATGACCGACCACTCATTTCGCTTGAGTGTATCGAATGTATATCACCAACGGTTGGGATCAGCAACCGTTTCCCGAATGGGACAACATCAACAATAGATTTTTAGAAGAAAATGAAACTCTAGATCAGGTGATTATACACCCTACTTCGGTGCGACCGACTTAGCCATGCTGCCTGCCCGATTTCTGTCATTTACCGGATGTGAGGCTAGAAGCTACGCTTTATTATCCCAACGGATTCACTTTGAATGCCACATCGTCAAATCCATCAAAGGTGGTCCTTTAATTTGCCTTATTATTGTTGTTAATAAGTTAAGTAGATTTCTCATACCAGTCCCATGACTGACTCATAGTTTGTTTCACCTTGCAAACTCGGGTGCCCTCATTTTCACACGGGCAGCCTAGTTACAGGTATCTGGTGCACTTTTGGCTCATGGCGAGGCTTGACTACACCGTGCTGTTTTTGACTCTTTCCGCCATTACAGTATATGTATTATGATTCCGCCATTGGCGATGTAGACTGATATTTATTTTGTGTACTCTTTATGTATGATTCCGCTGTCATATGTGTGTAAAGTATTCTATTTTATGTTTATGCTATTATCTGTGATCTGCTAATGATGATTAATGTGTTATATTCCAATGATTATCCTTAACACCGTGTAACGGGGTTTTGGGATCGTCACAGCTGGTATCGGAGCTTTGGTTAACCTTGGTTCTGGAGTCTAACACATTAAACACTTCGTCAAAATAGAATCAGTAGTATTCTAAGGCGTGTAGCTCATTAGAGATAGGACTAGTAAAGTCCTAGAATGAGCCAAGCAGAATAGCAAAAACAATTTGATCAGTCCATCGTTATCTTTCCTTAAATTTTCTGCTTAACTATGCAATAAATTATCGTTTCTGTAAGCTGACTCTTTTCTTGCTTATACAGAACTTGAAAAATGGCTACCAGAGCAGCCGCCGCTAGAGGAGGCCGTGTCGGCCGTGGCAGAGGTCGAGGAGAAGCCCCAGTTGAAGAAGGGCCTTTGATACAACCCCCGGCCGCTCAATACTTCGAGCTGGACCGCGTAGCCAAGAGATACAAAAACCAAGGAGGCAAGACCTTCTCGGGAACTGGCACAGTAATAGAGGCCCTTGCATGGCTCAAAACATGCGAGAAGGTACTATAAGGCCTAAGGCTTGGAGATCAAGATAAAGCTATTATGGGCGCCTAGCTTATGCAGGAACAAGCTGAACTATGGTGGGAATCTCTCACCGCCAGGAATAGAGAAGCTGGAAGAACCTGGGACGGATTCAAAGAACTCTTCAAAGAGAAATATGTCCCGGAACAAGCCCTAGAATGAATGCACGATGACTTCGCCAACCTCCAGCAGGGGGATCTTTCAGTGCAGGATTATCTGAATAAATTTACACAGTTGTCCCCCTATGCTCCGGAGCTTGTCGCCACTGCAAAGTCCAAAAATAAGAGGTTTATCCTCAGGCTAAAGCGACAGTACCATGATAGAGCCATGGCCCACATTAAGCTGGGATTTAATGAATTGGTGGAAATGACATGCAACTACGAAGACCTTGACCAAAGGCATCTGGAGCAGGATCGCGCTAAAAGCCAAGCCAGAAACAAACGCAAGCCTGCTGCGAATCAAGCTGAGTCAAGCCTAGCAGCCTCCTCGAAACCACAGATTGGCAAGCCGCCAAGAGGAAGCTGCTATAACTGTGGCAAGATGGGGGCACTTCTCTAATGTGTGCACAGCCCCGAAGAGGCAGAAGACAAATTCACAAGGTTCAAGCCAGGGCTCTCAGAACCCTCGCTCCTGCTTTAATTGCCGCAAGACGGATCATCTTGTCAAAGATTGTCCTTTGCTGAAAAGGCCGCAGTAGCTCACATGTATGACGGGTCGAGCCCGCCAGCTGCTTCCGATGGAGCAGGTAAACCCGATGTTTTGGGAGGTACCCTTACAATTAAAAATATTCCTGTCTCTGTATTGTTTGACACAGGTGCATCATGTAGTTTTATTGCTAGTAACACGGTGCACAAATTAAAGTTAAAACAGAGAAAGCTTAAAGAATCGGTGGAAGTTCATAACCCGATAGGAGGATCTCTTATTCTCAGTTCATGTTGTAGAGTGCCAATCTCTTATTCTTCCTACAAATTTCCCATTAATTTAATCATTATGGATTTTCCCGAATTTGACGTTATCCTTGGGTTAGAATGGTTAACGAAATACGAAGCTGAAGTAAATTGTGCGGAAAGAATCGTTAAAATTCGAACGAAGCTTGGATATATTACTGTACCATGCCATGGTTCGAATCCAAATAGGGAAGAATTTTGGTCGGCGTTAGAAGTTATCCCCACTTCCTTGGAAAAGATTCCTATTGTTAGAAATTATGCGGATGTGTTTGAAGAAGTCGAAAACTTACCTCCACAAAGAGAAATAGAATTCAGAATCGATCTAATTCCCAATGCCAGACCAGTGGTACATCCAATTCGCAGAATGACTCCAAGGGAAAAAGAAGAATTATGCGATCAAACTCATCAACTATTGTGGAAGGGTCTAATCAGACCTAGCTTCTCTAATTGGGGTGCAGCTGTTGTGTTTGTCCCAAAGTCAGACGGTACTCTTCGATTGTGTGTTGACTACCGAGACCTCAACAAACAGACGCTCAAAAATAAATACCCATTACCCCGCATCGACGATCTGCTAGACCAATTGAATGGGGCGAGAGTATTTTCCCGAATGGACCTAGCTACAGGTTTTCATCAATTGAGAATAGCAGAGGAGTGTGTTCCTTTGACAACTTTCAGAGGTCCAGACATATTTTATGAATGGTTAGTAATGCCGTTCGGCCTGTGCAACGCTCCAGCATAATTTGTCGATCTAATGAATAGAGTGTTCAGGGGAGTTCTGAATAAATTTGTCCTCGTATTCATCGATGATATTTTAATCTACTCCAAATCGAAACCCGAGCATGCAAAACACTGAGAACAAGTATTGTAGACTATAAGAAAGAACGTCTTCAAAGCCAAATTCTCTAAATGTGTCTTATGGCAAGAAGAAGTGAAGTTTCTTGGCCATGTCGTGTCAAAGAAAGGGATTTCTGTAGATCCGAGCAAAATAACAGCGATTCAAGACTGGAAACAACCCACTACACCCATAGAGGTTAGAAGTTTTATGGGGTTGGCTAGTTATTATCGAAAGTTCGTTAAGGATTTTTCGAAGATATCCGGTCCGTTAACAAAGCTCACGAAAAAGCATGAGAAATTTAAGTGGACTTTCGACTGTGAAGAAGCTTTCCAGGAATTGAAATCGAAACTGATAACTGCTCCAGTGTTGACCATTATAGATGGCAATCAGGATTTGATGGTTTGGACAGATGCTTCTATTAGAGGTCTTGGTGCAGTGTTAATGCAAAGAGGCCAAGTAGTCGCTTATGCAAGCCGCCAACTAAAACCGCATGAGAAGAATTATGTAACTCATGATCTTGAGTTGCTAGCTATCGTTTTTGCATTGAAAATCTGGAGACATTATTTATTGGGCGAGAAATTTATACTGTATACAGATCATCAATCATTGAAGTATTTATACAACCAGAAAGATCTGAATTTGAGACAGCAGCGTTGGCTAGAATTTCTTGTAGCGTATGATCTGGATATCCTGTATACGCCGGGGAAGGCTAACGTTGTAGCGGATGCACTTAGTAGAAAAACCGTAATCGTTGCTAATCTTATAATTACGCCAGGATTGATTGATAAAATATATGTTCTTCAGAAAAGTGATAATTTTGTGAAAGAGATGATAAGCAGGATTCAATGGGGCGAAGGCTCCAGTTTCCAAGTGGATAGTGAGGGAGTTCTGAGATTGAATAGAAGAATATGTGTTCCCGACATTCCTGAGCTCAAAAGAGAAGTGCTTGATGGATGCCATAAATCCAAACTTTGCATCCATCCTGGTGTGAGTAAAATGTACAACGATATCAAATGCACTTTCTGGTGGAAGGCAATAAAGAGGGATATTTCTTTGTATGTTAGCGGATGCCCTACATGTCAATTAGTAAAGAGCGATCAACAGAAGCTAGCTGGATTGTTACAACCGTTGGAAGTCCCAGGTTGGAAATGGGAACAGATTTCCATGGATTTCATAGATGGTTTGCCGCGAACCAGGAAAGGTAATGACAGCATTTGGGTAATCGTAGATCGCTTCACGAAGACTGCCCATTTCATACCTGTCAGATCCAATAGAACCGCTCAAAGTCTAGCACATATATATTTCAAAGAAATCGTTAAGCTGCATGGAATTCCCATCAGAATAGTCAGTGATAGAGACCCAATATTTGCTAGCAAATTCTGGGAGGCATTCCAGACAGAATTGGGAAAGAAACTGAATATGAGCACCGCTTATCACCCTCAAACAGATGGCCAGACTAAGCGGGTGAATAGAATTCTAGAAGATTTATTGCGGGCTTGTATAATTGATTTTGGTGGGTCATGGGAAGATCACTTGCATTTGGCAGAATTCTCATATAACAATAGCTATCAAGCATGTTGGGCAGAACCTGGCAATAGACTTGTGTTAGGACCTGATATGATTCGAGAAGCGTCCGATAAAGTCGACTTCATCAAAAAGCGATTGAGAACCGCACAAAGCCGACAGAAAAGTTATGCAGATTCTAGAAGAAGAGATTTGACATTTGTTGTTGGTGACCATGTTTATTTGAAAGTTTCTCCGATGAGAGGAGTAATCAGATTTGGCAAAACTGGGAAGTTGGCACCGAGATTTATTGGTCTCTTTCCTATACTTGAACGAATTGGAACTCTTGCTTATAGGGTTCAATTACCAGATTGGTTGCCTGGAGTGCATGATGTATTTCACGTATCACAACTTAGAAGACATGTGCATGATCCGGATCTTGTTGTAGAAGAAGCAGCGCAACATGATATAGACATAACTCCAGAATTAGCGGTCAGAAGAGAGCCATTAAAGATTGTTGGCAAAGAAACTAGAGAACTAAGAAGCAAAAAGGTTCATTTAGTTAAAGTGCAGTGGAGTAGTGATCCTAGAGACTGTACTTGGGAGACTGAGGAAAGCATTAAGCAAGCTTACCCCAAATGCAGAGTGGACATCTCTGACTAACTCCGGTGCAAGGTACCTTTACAGTACTTTGCATTTACATTTGTTTCCTACTTTACTGTTGTTTCCTTTTCGAGGACGAAAAGTTTTAAGTGGGGGAGATTGTAACAACCCGGAAAATATGAGCCAATTAAATTTTTTTAAATTGGTCATTTCAAAGGAATTTGAACAATTGAAATAGAATATTTCAATAAAATAGTGGATTAAAAATAGTGAGTCAGTTTGAAAATTTGAATTCAAACTTTGACTGACTGTGCAGGGTGGAAAATATAACTGATTTTAGCGAAACCAAAAATATTTAAATCTGTTAGTGATTACCTTTCTAAGGAATCTGAAAAATCAAAGTTTCATAACGGGAATCAAAAGTTATGGCCGAATGAATTTTCAGAAAGGTCGCTATATAGAATATATAGCCCTGGAAAATTGATATTTTGCAAACGACCTCGGAATTCGACGAAACCACTTTTGTTGGGTCCGGGATGTCAAACTATTGCTAGGTTTCAAATTTCATAATTTTTGAAGCTAGTATGTGAGCGTGGCAAAAGAAAATGTGTTTGGTCAATTTCTGTTAAATTGAATCGACCAGAAAATGGCCATTTTTCAAACGATCTCAGAATTCAACGAAACTAGTTTTGTTGGGACCGTAGTGTCAAAACATAGTTAGATTTATTTTTCTGGAATTTTTCGAATCAGTTTGTGGCCCTGGAAAATTGAAATGTACGTTCAAAGTTAAAATTAAATGTTTTATACTTTAATTTGAAAAATAACTGACTGTAACAGTCGAATTGGCCAACGAAACATATCCCATTGTGTCCGGGATGGGGGTATTTAGCTAGGGGCGACAGTCTTTGGGTTTGAATTGGGGTTCGTAAGTGAAAACCCTAATTTTCTGAATAATATATATATCGGCGAATCAGAAAATTCCTTTCATTATTTAAAAATAAAAAAAATCTCTCAAAAAATCCCGTAACCCTCGTTATCGACGGCGACGCAACTCCCATTCTTCCCAGCCAAATCGCCGCCGCCTCATCCCCCTGCCGACGCCGCCACCACCTGCAATCGACGCCGCCGCCTCCCCTCTTCAATTCCGACCCACTCTCGTCACCCCCCTCCTCCCCATTGACGAGAACGAGGCCCAGGAAGTTCCGACCTTCCCAGCGCCGCCTCCGCCGCTACAGGCGTTCGCTCCGGCCAAGACCACCACCGACCGACTCCCCTCTCTTCCCTCTTCCACGTCATCACCTCTGATCATCCTATCGTGCCTCGGTTTCGTGAAAACTGCAACCCTTGTTTTGAACCATCGTGAAAGGTGAGTTCTTTTTGATGTTTTCACTTTGAAAAATCATATCTTTATGGTGTGTTGACAAAATTCGATGAAACAGGAAACATCGGGACCGCAAGGAAGCTCTCTACCACATAGAAGAGACCGCGGATTTTTCTGAGTCATCTACGATTTTTAGCACTCCGAAAACCAATGTGAGAAATCTAAATTAAATGAATTTGAATGGAAAATGTCGTGTATAAATTATATAAGTGAAATATAATTACACACGTGTTGTATACCTCATGTACATGCGTTGTGTAAGCTATATAAGCAAAGTATGAATTATACATGCATAGAATAATTGATATTTATGATTGAAATCGCTTTTGAAACATATATGCACTAGTAATAATATCAAACACTGTTGTTTTATTCGTATGAAGCATTTTTGGCCATTATAAGGTAAAAACTCTATCCTCCGGCTTGCGCTGCATTGTGTGATGGGACCTGAGTCTTATAATGGCTTCATTTTATAAAAAGCATTGCGATGATTTAACCATTTACTTTATTTCATGCACTAGCACTCATTGGAGTAAACCCGTTCCGCGAAAGTGGCGTGATCCTTTGATTTGCCTTATTATTGTTGTTAATAAGTTAAGTAGATTTCTCATACCAGTCCCATGACTGACTCGTAGTTTGTTTCACCTTGCAAACTCGGGTGCCCTCATTTTCACACGGGCAGCCGAGTTACAGGTATCTGGTGCACTTTTGGCTCATGGCGAGGCTTGACTACACCGTGCTGACTTTGACTCTTTCCGCCATTACAGTATATGTATTATGATTCCGCCATTGGCGATGTAGACTGATATTTATTTTGTGTACTCTTTATGTATGATTCCGCTGTCATATGTGTGTAAAGTATTCTATTTTATGTTTATGCTATTATCTGTGATCTGCTAATGATGATTAATGTGTTATATTCCAATGATTATCCTTAACACCGTGTAACGGGGTTTTGGGATCGTCACAGCCACGATTGGATGCTGCAACGTCGAAGTGCCTCGAACAGGCTTTCCAGCGCCCGTGGTGGCAGCGAACTCGGCGACCCCTCTGATGATCAGCGACGCTCCAAAGGTGGAGACTTCCTGGCTGAAATTCGACGAAGATACTAGATGGTTTCAGTCGAGGCTTGGGTTGATTGAAAGAGGGGAGAAAGGCGATCGGAAAATCCAACTGGAGGGGGTGGCGAAAACGCCTGTGGCGGCGGCGATCGGGCTTGGAAGATTTGAAGGGGTTTCGTCGTTCATTCAGAGAGGTTTGACCGACTTTTCAGATGAGAAAGAAAGTGAAGGATATTTTCTATTATATTTAAATTTTAAATTCCCAAAATATCCCTTTAAACCAACGTACACCAATTTCAACCCAACGATTGTTGCCCCTAGCTAAATACCCCCATTCCGGACACAATGGGATATGTTTTGTTGGCTAATTCGCCTGTTACAGTCAGTTATTTTTCAAATTAAAGTATAAAACATTTACTATTAAATTTGAACGTACATTTCAATTTGCCAGGGCCACAAACTGAATCGAAAAATTCCAGAAAAATAAATCTAGCTTTGTTTTGACGATACGGTCCCAACAAAACCAGTTTCGTCGAATTCTGAGATCGTATGCAAAATGTCCATTTTCAGGTCGACCCATTTTAACAGAAATTGACCAATCACATTTTCTTTTTCCCCGCTCACATACTAGCTTCAAAAATTATGAAATTTGAAACCTAGCAATAATTTGACATCCTTGATCCAACAAAAGTGGTTTCGTCGAATTCCGAGGTCGTATGCAAAATATCTATTTTCAAGGGCTATATATTCTATATAGCGACCTTTCTGAAAATTCATTTGGCCATAACTTTTGATTCCTGTTATGAAACTTCGATTTTTCAGATTCGTTAGAAAGGTATTCATAAACAGATTTAAATATTTTTGGTTTCACTAAAATCTGTTATATTTTCCACCCGATATAGTCAGACAAAGTTTGTATTCAAATTTTCAAACTGCCTCACTATTCCCAATTCATTATTTTATTGAAATAAGCTATTTCAATTGTTTAAATTCTTTGACAATAACCAATTATAAAATTTTTAAATTGGTTCACATTTTCCGGGTTATTACACAGAGCTTTCCGAATACCGCTTTAGCTGTAAACCAGGATCCTGTGAATATAATATCTGCAAAACCAAAACTACCAGCTGCCCGTGTGGAAAATATGGGCACCCAGAGTTTAGGTTAAAACAATAAACTCTAGGTCAGTCATGGGACTGGTGTGAGAACTAAAAACAGTTGTTAATTTGATTTTAAAGTTAGGCAAATTACGGGATCACACCGTATAACATGGAACAGGTTTACTCCATATGAATCTTAGTTTAAAAGTAAAACAACACAATGCTTTTTGTAAAAATGAAGCTATTATAAGACTTAGGTCCCATCACACAATGCAATGCAAGCCAAAGGATAGAATTTTACCTTATAATAGCCAAAAATGCTTGGTACGAGAAATTTCTCTTTTATTATTACTATAAGTGCATAATGTAGAAATCAATTTCGAAAGTAAATGTATCAATCATAAACGGCATGAGTGCCTCTATCCCACTGTGTCGACATACTAGTTCTACAATCAAAAACGCATGATGTCGTATTGGAAGTTGGATTTCCATCTATGAACCAAGGCAAGGCGCAGTCGTTCCGATTTTGAGACGATCTAGCCCATGTCTCAGGCTTCAGCCGCAACTGTACCTAGGTAACATGCAGGGCCGGTCCACACTTAGTGCGATGGTGGATTCATAATTCCTAAGCATGCGTTTCCCCGCCCTATGGGGTGTAAAATCTGGTCAGTAATGTCGACCATAAAAATATCCGAGGCGCCTCTCTATTCATCAAGTAATAATAAGCAATATCCACATGAGTAAAATGTCAGCGCTTGCAAAACGCTGACACCCCTCCTAGCTAGAAAGAAACGCAATGCCCTCCCTGTTGTCCTCTCCCGTTTCTGGTTCATACCGGTTTGTGAAGCTCGCGAAGTAACGCTATACACAAAGCTATGCTAATTAAAGTTGTGCTTTGATAATCATTCACAAGGCTCTTCTTTTTAACAAAAGCCTTGATCATTTGCATATTGGCATGCCACATTGTCAATCCATACCATACCATTGATTTCTGCCAATATATAACCTCCAAGCTCGTACGTCTCAGAGAAGGGTGTTATGCAAGAGAATAAATTCTCCGCCACCAAACATATATATATATATATATATATATATATATATACACACCAAAGATCAATGAATACAACGTAAAGGAATACAACGTCAGACATACTATCCATTTACAAGTCCGTTCTGGGTCTGAACGAAACCAGAGGCACCTTATTCCTCGTCCTATATGTCCAATACAAAAGAGAGGCCCTCGCATATCCGTCGATCTCCAAGTACATTTGGACGATTACCACTTATTACCTTGTCTTGGGTGTACGGCCCAATCAAGACATCAGTAATCATCCAAACAATGTGAAGATCTCCGGTCTTCAAGCACCGTCTCCATCTTCGACTCTTGATCGTCGTAGTAATTATTTAGAATGGGTTAAACCCGGTCTTTACGAATAATTCGCGTATTTTATAAACAAGTGCTATAAAAACACATCATACGCCTCATTCCAATTCAGAATATTCCTTTGATAAAATATTCACATTACTAACCTAATTTAAGATTCATTAAAACTCTAATTCAGTTTTAAACTCAAAAATCATTATTAAATGATTATTCAAATTTAAGAAATAAATCTTATCTTTAACCGGGTTAAAGAACCAATGTTATTTAAAACATTTTTCGCGATAAACCCAAAATCATCTTACCTTAAATATGGAATCTTCACAGAAATCAGATCAATATATAATCGATATAAATTTCCGTATCAGACTAATAATATAAATGGAATAATGGCAAAGCCTTTTAAATTCCATATATAGTAACGGTCTTCATTCACAGAAGCTCGTCTCAATTATTATTAAATCGAATTCCATTCAAATTCCAATTTAATATATTCAATTAGAAAACTTAACTTTGGAAAATTTCCATTTAAATCCTAATAAAAGATTTATAAATTCCAAAATTACATTTTCACTGTTCATCGGGTTAAAGAACGAATGTCATTAAAAACACAGTTCACGATAAACCCTATTCACATTTCATTTTATTCCAATTACAAAATATAGTTGGAAACTCTAATAATCTTAATTAAAAGATTTGTAAATTCCAAAATTATATTCTATTTCATTCCAATTAAATATTAATTGGAAAACTTCATTAAATCTTATTTAAAAGATTTATTCTTTTCTAATCGGGGTTTAAGAACAATGTTATTAAAGACACCGTTCACGACAACCCAAAATCCAATTTATTCTCTTTAATTGCAATTAAATATTACTTAATTGGATTTTTATTCTAGTTAATAACTAATTCATTGTAACAACCCGCAAATTCTGAACCAATTTAAAATTTTTATTTTAGAAAATTTTAATGAATTTTGAGGATATAATATAATTTATTATTAATAATAATGGCCAGAATTTATTTTTATCGAAGTTAGAACGAATAAATTTAATTTAAATATAAAAGGAATTAGAAATGGCGCGGTAGTTTTAAAATTTGATTTCAAACTTTAACTGAATGTACATGATGCAAAATTTAACGGATTTTAGTGAAACCAAAAATATTAGAATCTATTTAAAAATCTCTTTCTAACGAATCTGAAAAATTGAAATTTCATAGCGGAAATCAAAAGTTATGGCCAATTCAATTTTTAGAACGGTCGCTGTAGAATATATATATATATATATATATATTATATATATATATATTATATGGCCCAAAAGACTACTTTTCACATATGAAGGAATTTCGACTCGAAACCACTTCCATTGAGTTCGGAATGACGTTTCTGCATTGAAAAACAGTAAACAATTATATATTTTGAGTTTCGGAATTTATTTGTTTAAAAATGTATTTTTAATATTAAATATATTGGCCTTAAAAATAGTCATTTTTCAAACGACCTCTGTTTTCGACGAAACCAATTCTTTTGGAACCGGAATGTCAAATTATTGCTAGATTTCAATTTTCAGAATTTTTCGAATTAATATGTGAGCTTGGCGAAAGAAAATGTGTTTTGACTATTTACTGTTAAATTTAAATGCCTTAAAAATAGCCATTTTTCAAACAGTCTCAGAATTCGACGAGAATAATTTTGTTGGATTCGTATCGGCATAAGAAAGGTAAAAATATTTTTTTTAGAATTTTCTGAGGTCGTATGTGGCCCCGACATATTTTAATGTACGGTCAGTATTCAATTAATTAATTTTTAATGGGATTTTAAATAAAATATATATAGATTTCGGAATTGGGCCACGTGACCTATCCCATTGTGTTCAGAAGGTGTCAAAACCTTAAGAACGACAGTAAGCAGGCCCAAATCAGAGAAAGTCCGAAAATCCACCTTTTAAGCACATTTTTCGAGATTAAATAATAAAATAATATAAAAATCCAAAACCCTAATTCATGGCCAGCCGCCGCCTTTCATTCGAAGGCCAGAAATTTCGCAACTTCAAACACTAATATCTCTCAATCCGTTCAACGAAAATCGACATATAATATACCAAATCGAAGCTATTCGAGAGACCTTTCCATCCATACGGTTAAGATCGGGTTTTGATTCACGGATTTCGCGAATTCTCAGCCTAAAGGCGGCGGTTTTGGCATGCGTTTCGAGACAGGGGGAAGGGCCGAGCTCGAGGGTGAGGGGTGGCATAGGTCGGCGACGCCGGCGGCTACGACGTGGGGTAGTTGGATCGGCCTCTGGCGGTCTCGTTTGGCGTGCGCACGGAAGGATCGGAGGACGTGAATGGGTTCGGCGATGCGTCGCGTGAAGAGGAAGAAGAAGGTCCATCTATTTTTTATTATTATTTTATTAATTAAATATTTAATTTATCCAATCTTTAAAAATCGATATCTTTTTCATACGAGGTCCGATTGACGAACCGTTAGTTGCGTTGGACTCGTCTTTCCGAGATCATCGCGATGGCGCAGACCGCAGCTGAAACAGAGACAATTGATTTTCAGCCAAAATTCAAATGTGAGAATTCTGAATTTTATTATTTAATTTATTTTAAATTATTTTCTTGCGTTAAAAATAATTTTATTGTGATGTAATTCAGATCTGTAATGTTCTGTGATTGATGAATGGTTGATTTGTGGTTGGTGGTTTGTTTTGTTGTGCATGATATGCTAGATCGGCGTTGAATTTAATATATGGGTGAATTTTATTTGTAATTAGAAAATAAATCTAAATTTAGATTTAAATCATATTTTATTTAGATCTGTTTATTTTAAAAAAAATCTATTATTTTTATTATTCTGAGATGAACCATAGAATTTGATCGACAAATAAAAACTAATTTTTATTTGTTGGTATTACAATAGTATTTGATCGACAAAATAAAAACTTTACTTTTGTTTATTTGTTTACTTTGCAGCAGAAAATGAACAACAAATAAAACTTACTTTTATTTGTTTACTTTGCAATAGAAATTGAACGACAAACAAAAACTCCTTTTTATTTGTTGATATTACAATGGAAATTGGACGACAAATAAAATCTTATTTTATTTGTTTATATAACAACAGAGATTGGTTACCAAATAAAATCTTATTTTTATTTGTTTATATAACAACAGAATTTGGTCAACGAATAAAATATTTTTATTTGTTTACTTTACAATAGAATTTAGACAACGAATAAAACCTTATTTTATTTGTTTATTTTACAACAGATTTGAATGACAAATAAAATATTATTTTTATTTGTTACCTACGATAGAATTTGAACAACAATGGATTTTCAATATTTGTTGAATTTAATTATATTGTCAATTCAATTTAAATAAAATATTATTTTGATCATTTTTAGTGAAAATTGTATATTAAGAATAAAATGTCATTCTTAGTGTAAAATATACATTAGATCAAAAATAACATTTTTGATTAGAAATTAAAAAAAACATTTTTATTTGAAATATGTTATGCAAATCAAAAGGACATTTTTGATTAGAAGTTTATTAAGTAAATAAAAAGAAAACATTTTGTCAAAAATATAATTATTGTAATAAAAATTACATCTTTGTCAAAACATGATTATGGAGATAAAATGAACATTTTTATGCCTTGAAAATTCACATTTTGTTTACGTTAAAAATTACAAATAAATATAGAGATTAAAAGTTCACTTTTCATTTGCATCTCACAATGCAAATATTCTTTGAAAATAGAAATTGTTCTTTTATTTGCATTTTCAAATGCAAATATACTTTGAAATAAAAACTGTCCTTTTATTTGCATTTTCAAATGTAATTATACATTGAAATTCAAGTTTATTCTTTTATTTGCATTTACTAATGTAAATAAACATTAAAAATAAAATTTATTCTTTTATTTGCATTCACAAATGCAAACACATAGTGGAAATAAAGTTTTGTTCTTTTATTTGCATTCGCAAATGTAAACTTGTTTTGAAGATAAAGTTTGTTCTTTTATTTACATTCATCCATGCATATATATATAGAAAATAGAAATTGTTCTTTTTGCATTTACCAATGCAAAATGTACATTGAAAACAAATTATTCATTTGCATTCACCAATGCAAATACAAACATATATTGAAAATAAAGTTTATTCCTTTGTTTGCATTTATCAATATATATGCATTGAAAATTAACGTTTATTCTTTTATTTGCATTTATCAATGCAAATATTCAATGAAACTATAGTCTATTTTCTTTATCTAAATTTTTAAACCCCAATGTACACACTTTTATACATTTAATAGAATTTGTTTAAATTATGCTTTGAAAATAAATTTTGTTCTCTTATTTACATTCACTAATGTAAATATAATGAAACGACCCTCAGTCCGGCCCGGCCTAAACCGAACTAGAATGAAGATTGTTTTGAGAACAGAACACATCAGAACGCAAACAAGAGAACATTTTCATTGCTTATTACAACAATTACATCAGAGTACAAGAATATTCCAGAATACTTTACATTTGATAAATACAATATCAGAGATTTTAATTACATTTAAATAGCAGCGGAAAAATAATACAAAATTACAACTAAAAGAGATATACGGATACAGAGCTTTCCGAATATCGCTTCAGCTGTAGACCAGGATCCTGTGAATATAATATCTGCAAAACCAAAACTACTAGCTGCCCGTGTGGAAAAATATGGGCACCCAGAGTTTAGGTTAAAACAATAAACTCCAGGTCAGTCATGGGACTGGTGTGAGAACTCAAAACTAATTTAGCTAATAAGACAAATCCAAGGACCACGCCGCTAATGCGGAACGGGTTTTATTCCAATGGATTGTCGGTGCATAAATTAAGGTAAATTGAGAAATAACGCAATGCCTTTTTTTGGAAAAATGAAACCATTATAAGACCCATGTCCCATCACACAATGCAACGCACACCAGAGGATAGGGTTTTACCTTATAATGGTCAAAAGATGCTTGATACGTATAAAACAGATTTGATATTATTATTAGTGTATATATGTTTTAATAAAAAGATTTGAATCATAAGTATCAATCCTAGACGGCATGGTTACCATATAGCATGTCGCCAATACTAGTTCTACAATCAAAACCGCAAGGGCGTATTGGAAATTTGGATTCCATCATGAGTCGAGGCTAGGGGCAAGATCCTCTCCGATTCGAGACACTCTAGCAAATGCCTCAGGATTCCCCGCAGTGAACCCTTGGAAGCGGTAGGGCCGGTCCCCGCCTATGGGCAGTGGATTAGTTATGCCTGAACACACGTTTCCCGGTCCCTTTGGACCTATAGTATGACCACCAACGGCCTATAAAAATAACGAGGCGCCTCAAAATCCATCATCCACATAAGTAAAATGTCAGGGCTGGCAGGTCGCTGACACCACTCTAGCTAGAAAGAAACGTGTGCACTCCCTACGGTCCATATCCCGTTTTTGACTCATACCGGGGTGTGAGGTTCGTGAAGTTACGTTATACCCACAAGGCCTGCTTTTCAACAAAATCCTTGATCAATGCATCTTGGCGTGCCACATTGTCAGACCATACCATATCATTGATCATCTACCAATATATAACCGGGTGTTAAGCGAAGAATAAATTCTCCACCACCACACAGTTATACGTAAAACAGAGATCAACAAGTACAATATAAAGGAATACCATGTCAGACACGCAATCCATTTACTAGTCCGTTCTGGGTCTGAACGAAACTATATCCGGTAGAATTCCCAAATACGTCTGAATGATCACCAACTTTCCCTCATCTTGGGTGTACGGTCCAATCAAGATATCAATAATCATTCATTCAATATGGAAATTTCCCGTTCTTCAATAACCGTCTTCATCGTCGATCTTCAATCATCGTATGAATTTATTCGGAATGGGTTGAACCCGGTCTTTCCGAATAATTCGCGCAATTAAAAAAAAAACGTGTGTTAAAGTAACACAAACAACGTCTCATTCCAAATCAAGGATATTCTTTTGATTAAATGATCTTTTCTCTAGGAAATTTTCCCCTTAATTTTATCAAAGATAAAATTCCTTTAAAACATATAGTTAAATAATCCTTTGGATATCGTTTCAAAAGATTTAATCTTTTCTCAACTACATTAAGCCCTATCCATCTAGTCGGAATTTACGTCTTACCGAATAAATCATTTATTCCATTAGCCCAGTCCCAACCTATTTAACCCATGGAGTAAAACTGGTGGTACTCCATATCTAGACCCAATATGTTACGGTAAATTTAATTACTGTTTATCATTTAAATCTAATTAAAGATTTAACTAACGCATGGAGCAAAATTGGTGGTACTCCATTCTCGATCACTTATTGAATTTAGTAAATTCAATTTCTTTATTCCTCTTTAATTCTGATTAAAGGTTCGTTAAAACTCTATTTGGTATTAACCTTCCATAAATTATTATTTAATGATTTTTCAACTTTAAGAAATTAATCTTATCTTAATTGGGTTAAAGAACAAATGTTGCTTAAAACATTGTTCACGACAAACCCCAAAATCCAATTCCTTTAAATTTCAATTTAATGTATTAAATTGGAAACTTCGCTCTAGAAAATTTCATTAAATCTTTAATTAAAAGATTAATGAATGAAAAATCATAATTTCACTATTGATTTGGGTTTCAAGAACTAATGTCATTTAAAACATTATTCACAATCAACCCACCATCAATTTCCAAATAAATTTTCAATTTTGTTTAATAATTGAAAAATCTCTTCTTTAAATCTTTATTAAAAGATTTATTCTTTCTTAAGTAGGATTCAAGAACAGTGTTATTTAAGACACCATTCACGACAAACCCAGCATCTTATTTAATATTAAATATAAAACTTTGAATAAAATATATCGACCTATATTCAATATTAAATTCTAAACCAACATATTTTAGCGTTCCTAACTTTAATAAAAGAATAACTTTTATTAACAAACATTATATAGCGTTTCTAATCTTTAATAAAAGGATAACTTTTATTAACAAACATTATTTAGCGTTCCAATCTTTAATAAAAGGATAACTTTTATTAACAAACATTATTTAGCGTTCTAATCTTTAATAAAAGAATTGCTTTTGTTTACAAAACCTTTTTGGCTTTCTTTAACTATAAATAAAAGAAAACTTTCATTAACGAGACTTATTTAGAATTCATTAACTCATACAAAAGAAGTATCATTTATTAATAAACATTAACGTTCATTAACCCATGTAAAGAAGTATTATATATATATATTTTAGTATTAGCATTCCTAGTTTATAAAAGAAATAATCTTTTATTTGTTAACATTAGCATTCATAGTTGCATAAAAGAAATAATCTTTTATTAATTAACATTAGCGTTCATTCTAAATAAAAGAAAATAATCTTTTATTCCTAACCTTACGTTCATTCAAAGTCAATGGTTGAAATTCGCGAACGGTCGCTACGCGAAACGTTCTATTCAAGCCATTGAATAATAATAAATAATATATTAATATTATTTAATTAATTTTCATTCAAAACGTTTCCTATTTAGTATAAATTAAAATTATTAATAATAATTGCAAACTTAGATTTAAATAATAAACAAGTTTTGACTTTTCAACTTCCTTTAATACTATATTGATATAATATTAATGTTTCACAGCGTTCACTTTTGAAATTCAACTTTCAGAATTAATCATTCATTAATGATGCATTTATGTTTATAATATTAAAAGAAATATTAACTTTTCAAAAATACATATTTTGAATTTCAAATCTCCATATTAACAAATTAATAAATTCTGCGTTAATTATTACGTCTCCCAAAATGTTACTTGGGATTTCAAAATCTCCTATATTAATTAATTAATTAGTTCTGTATTAATTATTATATTTTCAAAATTATATAGTTTTAAATTTCAAACTTTAATATTAATTAATTATTTAATACTGCATTAACCTCTCACATTAGATATATATTGTTGTGGTGGCTGGATATGCCGGGCGGGTCCGGGCAGTCTTATACCACAACTCAATCTAACCTCGGGTCAAGCAGAAACTATTCATTTTAATTATATTAAAATAAACGTAAAATTGAAAATTTTCAAATTTCAAAACTTAAATCATTTATATTTAATGAATGAAATAAATGGTATTGACCATTTTCGCCAAAAATAACGTGAAACTATCTAAACGGCTTTGTATTAATTAAATGACATTAAACGACATTTAAAACCACAATAAATTCTTTTAACGAGATAACCTTTTGAAAATGTTCAAATTCTCTTATTTGGAATGAGACCCACATCAAACACCATTAAATAATGGATTTTAAATCATACATGTCATCAACAATAACATTCATCACATAATAACATTCATATAATGTCCACATCACATTTAAACAACATTTAAGGAATAATTTATTAACTGTGCACTTGGGCGATGTGTGAAAATATCTGCCCAATCAACACATATGAGACAGGTAACTCATATATGGCAGTGTAGCAAATTCCAATTATCATAATGAATTATCATAAATTAGTTAATTACAGATTTTCAATTCAACATTAAATCAATACACAAAAATCAGGCATTCCATAGCAACAATTTACAACCAAACATGCATATCACAGAATTAATTCCCAGACATTCATCACAGACATTTAAAATATATTTATTTCAGAAAATAAATAATTACCGAAAATAAAAAATTGAGTGAGAAAAGAGTTCTCACCGAGATTTGACTTTATCGGGTCCAATTGGGTGGTTTTGGACCCAAATTTGACCCAAAATTCAACATCCTCAGAATTTAGCGAAATTGGTGTCTATGCATTGCTAAAAATATACCGATCATGGCAAACCCTGTTTTGAGTCATTTCGAGTTCGTTACAAAAAGTTATGATTTACTGAAGTTTGGATAATTTTAAATAATTATTTATATTCATGAAAAATACCTAAAAATTTGACTGTCTTCAAATTGGACGAAATTAGTGTCCACGCGAAGCTCTCGTCACCACGATCGCGGCGAACCTGAAATCGTCGAATTTCGACTTAGTATGCAAAAGTTATGCGCGTTCGAACATTGGATATTAGATTAATTAATTAATCAAATAATCAACCTTTTCTCTCTCTTCATTTTCTGGTCAAACCAGTGCTTTTAGAACTTTGACCGGACTTTCCCGCCACACCGTTGACCTGCACCGCCGCCGCCACCCACCATTGGAACCGCCTCGACGAGGCGAAGCTTCGCCGGAAGTGGCCCCCCCCCAGGCCGCCGCCGACGGCCGGAAATCGCTGATTTCCGTTCGTCAGGTTGCGGGCCCCACAGGCCACATCCTTGCTCCGTTCTACCTGAAATTTTTACAGCACCTTCCTCTCGCGCATACGAACAACTTTCCTGTTGGTGACTTCGTCCAGTTCTTCTCTGATTTGCGGGAAAAAATTCATTTGTGTTTGCTGCTCCGTTTTATCAGTTTTGCCGTTGATCTGAGATTCCGGCGAATCCGTGCGACATTAGACGCTGAATTTTTCGTGGAAGGTAGATAATAAGATGATGATCAATACCCAGAAGGGGTTTGATTTATTTTGCTTTGGTTTGGGAGAAATAAAATTTTCAGTTTGAGGGTTCTTTTTGCAAAGAAGATTTTAGGTGGAGAAGCCATTGAAATTGAAATGAGGAAGAAGGTGGTTATGGTTTGTTTCTCTAGGTTATGGCTGAAATAAGATAATATATAGGCTGGTGTAATTGGGTTTTAAAACCCTTGTTTATTTTTACTTATTGGATAATAGGCCCATGTTCATTCTTTAATTCAATTTCTTGCATTTTTGACCGTTTAAAAATTACTACGCTCACATACTAATTTCGAAATTAATGAAAATTTAAACATAAATAATATTTGACATTACAAACCTAACAAAACTAGTTTCGTTAAATTTCGAGTCCATATGAATATTTGGTGAATTTTTTTTTTATTAAAATTGACCGTTTCTAGAAAAAAAAATCAATAACTGCCACAAAATGACTCCAAAAATTATGAAATTTGGAATTTAACTATATTTAAATATTCCTGATCCATGGAAACTGGTTTCGCCGGATTCGGAGGCTGTTTGCAAAATTTCCATTTTTGGCGCATATATTTTAATATTAAAAATACATAAAATAATGAAAATTTTCCGAAACTCAAAATATCTCGATGCTTATACTTTTTCTTTATGTAAACGTCATTCTGGACTCAATGGAAGTAGTTTCGAGTCCAAATTCGGTCATATGCAAAAAGTAACGTTTTGGGCCTTTAAATAATATTATATTACTAAATTCTATAGCGTTTTCTAAAAACTTGAATTTTTCATAACTTACAAAATAAAAACTGAAATTTTAATTTCTAAAATTCTTTGGATAAATGTTTTCAATACGGTCTCAATGTGTCCAGTTTTATCCAATTCCAATTTAATATTGATTTTATATGATTTTCCAAAGCTCAAAGTTGAAAACTGAAATTACCGCGCTATTTAAAGTTCAGTATAGAATTATTATAATTTATAATTTGCAACGTCGTATTAAATAGATTTCAATCGTTATTATTTAAAATATATCATTTTAAATATCAAAATCCATTAAAATAACCAAAAACAATATATTCTTTTTGTTCTAAAAATCCGGGTTGTTACAATCTCCCCCACTTAAAATCTTTTCGTCCTCGAAAAGGAATAGAGTTAAAAAAAATTATTTTATAAATCAACTCAACTTCCAATAATTTTAATATAGCTTAAGTTCATCAAATTTTCAACTTATAATAATTTATTAATTTTCCTAAAATTTGGCTAACACCCTAAATTCTAGAAAAATTTCGCCAGAGTCTCCTTTGTACGGAGAGTATTGGAAAAACGCAAACTGCCTCATAGGGCTCTCATCACCCCAAAAAGAAAAAGAAAACAGAAGGGGGGGGGAAGAAGAAAGAGAATGCCAAGCGGCTAGCCAATCGGCTCATAAAATCAAAACCCACAAAAATAAAGTAAATATGTACCTATTTGTCGGGCATACAATTTTATTCCTCTGCTCTAGCCTTGCCATGACCTGTTCAACGCATATGTATATATTTGCATGCAATTTCAATATTTTATTGGTTCAATCGACAAGCAATCAGCACAGCCAGCAATCAATTAGTGGATTAATTTTTCAAATGTGTAACTTTCATATATATATATATATATATATATTCAAAAATCATGTTTTTGATGCCATGTCACATAATTGCTAGGTTTTGGTTCTCATACCAGTCAATGTGGAAATATATAGAAATCCCACTTTCGAAACACGAACATGAACTAATGATGCTGACATGTCAATCACTAGTGTCATCAGGGTCATCTCCGGGCTACTAGAGTGTGATTCTATATCTACCCAGTATATTGAGATTTCAAATACACGTTGATCAGACGCATATGCAAAACCTACTAATACCTGATAGTCCAAAATATAATAATCAATTACGTATAGTAAGTTATAGATTTTCAAAACTAATTTTGGTTTTAAGAAAATGGCACTCTTTAGACTCATCCTAGGATACTGCTGATCCCATCTCTAACGAGTCATTCTTATAGGATATTGCTAATCCTATCTCTGATGAATTCTTTTGTTCGGTTCTAATATGTTTTGTTCTCGAGCTTTGTAAAACCAAAGCTCTGATACCAAATGAAACGACCCTCAGTCCGGCCCGGCCTAAACCGAACTAGAATGAAGATTGTTTTGAGAACAGAACACATCAGAACGCAAACAAGAGAACATTTTCATTGCTTATTACAACAATTACATCAGAGTACAAGAATATTCCAGAATACTTTACATTTGATAAATACAATATCAGAGATTTTAATTACATTTAAATAGCAGCGGAAAAATAATACAAAATTACAACTAAAAGAGATATACGGATACAGAGCTTTCCGAATATCGCTTCAGCTGTAGACCAGGATCCTGTGAATATAATATCTGCAAAACCAAAACTACTAGCTGCCCGTGTGGAAAAATATGGGCACCCAGAGTTTAGGTTAAAACAATAAACTCCAGGTCAGTCATGGGACTGGTGTGAGAACTCAAAACTAATTTAGCTAATAAGACAAATCCAAGGACCACGCCGCTAATGCGGAACGGGTTTTATTCCAATGGATTGTCGGTGCATAAATTAAGGTAAATTGAGAAATAACGCAATGCCTTTTTTTGGAAAAATGAAACCATTATAAGACCCATGTCCCATCACACAATGCAACGCACACCAGAGGATAGGGTTTTACCTTATAATGGTCAAAAGATGCTTGATACGTATAAAACAGATTTGATATTATTATTAGTGTATATATGTTTTAATAAAAAGATTTGAATCATAAGTATCAATCCTAGACGGCATGGTTACCATATAGCATGTCGCCAATACTAGTTCTACAATCAAAACCGCAAGGGCGTATTGGAAATTTGGATTCCATCATGAGTCGAGGCTAGGGGCAAGATCCTCTCCGATTCGAGACACTCTAGCAAATGCCTCAGGATTCCCCGCAGTGAACCCTTGGAAGCGGTAGGGCCGGTCCCCGCCTATGGGCAGTGGATTAGTTATGCCTGAACACACGTTTCCCGGTCCCTTTGGACCTATAGTATGACCACCAACGGCCTATAAAAATAACGAGGCGCCTCAAAATCCATCATCCACATAAGTAAAATGTCAGGGCTGGCAGGTCGCTGACACCACTCTAGCTAGAAAGAAACGTGTGCACTCCCTACGGTCCATATCCCGTTTTTGACTCATACCGGGGTGTGAGGTTCGTGAAGTTACGTTATACCCACAAGGCCTGCTTTTCAACAAAAGCCTTGATCAATGCATCTTGGCGTGCCACATTGTCAGACCATACCATATCATTGATCATCTACCAATATATAACCGGGTGTTAAGCGAAGAATAAATTCTCCACCACCACACAGTTATACGTAAAACAGAGATCAACAAGTACAATATAAAGGAATACCATGTCAGACACGCAATCCATTTACTAGTCCGTTCTGGGTCTGAACGAAACTATATCCGGTAGAATTCCCAAATACGTCTGAATGATCACCAACTTTCCCTCATCTTGGGTGTACGGTCCAATCAAGATATCAATAATCATTCATTCAATATGGAAATTTCCCGTTCTTCAATAACCGTCTTCATCGTCGATCTTCAATCATCGTATGAATTTATTCGGAATGGGTTGAACCCGGTCTTTCCGAATAATTCGCGCAATTAAAAAAAAACGTGTGTTAAAGTAACACAAACAACGTCTCATTCCAAATCAAGGATATTCTTTTGATTAAATGATCTTTTCTCTAGGAAATTTTCCCCTTAATTTTATCAAAGATAAAATTCCTTTAAAACATATAGTTAAATAATCCTTTGGATATCGTTTCAAAAGATTTAATCTTTTCTCAACTACATTAAGCCCTATCCATCTAGTCGGAATTTACGTCTTACCGAATAAATCATTTATTCCATTAGCCCAGTCCCAACCTATTTAACCCATGGAGTAAAACTGGTGGTACTCCATATCTAGACCCAATATGTTACGGTAAATTTAATTACTGTTTATCATTTAAATCTAATTAAAGATTTAACTAACGCATGGAGCAAAATTGGTGGTACTCCATTCTCGATCACTTATTGAATTTAGTAAATTCAATTTCTTTATTCCTCTTTAATTCTGATTAAAGGTTCGTTAAAACTCTATTTGGTATTAACCTTCCATAAATTATTATTTAATGATTTTTCAACTTTAAGAAATTAATCTTATCTTAATTGGGTTAAAGAACAAATGTTGCTTAAAACATTGTTCACGACAAACCCCAAAATCCAATTCCTTTAAATTTCAATTTAATGTATTAAATTGGAAACTTCGCTCTAGAAAATTTCATTAAATCTTTAATTAAAAGATTAATGAATGAAAAATCATAATTTCACTATTGATTTGGGTTTCAAGAACTAATGTCATTTAAAACATTATTCACAATCAACCCACCATCAATTTCCAAATAAATTTTCAATTTTGTTTAATAATTGAAAAATCTCTTCTTTAAATCTTTATTAAAAGATTTATTCTTTCTTAAGTAGGATTCAAGAACAGTGTTATTTAAGACACCATTCACGACAAACCCAGCATCTTATTTAATATTAAATATAAAACTTTGAATAAAATATATCGACCTATATTCAATATTAAATTCTAAACCAACATATTTTAGCGTTCCTAACTTTAATAAAAGAATAACTTTTATTAACAAACATTATATAGCGTTTCTAATCTTTAATAAAAGGATAACTTTTATTAACAAACATTATTTAGCGTTCCAATCTTTAATAAAAGGATAACTTTTATTAACAAACATTATTTAGCGTTCTAATCTTTAATAAAAGAATTGCTTTTGTTTACAAAACCTTTTTGGCTTTCTTTAACTATAAATAAAAGAAAACTTTCATTAACGAGACTTATTTAGAATTCATTAACTCATACAAAAGAAGTATCATTTATTAATAAACATTAACGTTCATTAACCCATGTAAAGAAGTATTATATATATATATTTTAGTATTAGCATTCCTAGTTTATAAAAGAAATAATCTTTTATTTGTTAACATTAGCATTCATAGTTGCATAAAAGAAATAATCTTTTATTAATTAACATTAGCGTTCATTCTAAATAAAAGAAAATAATCTTTTATTCCTAACCTTACGTTCATTCAAAGTCAATGGTTGAAATTCGCGAACGGTCGCTACGCGAAACGTTCTATTCAAGCCATTGAATAATAATAAATAATATATTAATATTATTTAATTAATTTTCATTCAAAACGTTTCCTATTTAGTATAAATTAAAATTATTAATAATAATTGCAAACTTAGATTTAAATAATAAACAAGTTTTGACTTTTCAACTTCCTTTAATACTATATTGATATAATATTAATGTTTCACAGCGTTCACTTTTGAAATTCAACTTTCAGAATTAATCATTCATTAATGATGCATTTATGTTTATAATATTAAAAGAAATATTAACTTTTCAAAAATACATATTTTGAATTTCAAATCTCCATATTAACAAATTAATAAATTCTGCGTTAATTATTACGTCTCCCAAAATGTTACTTGGGATTTCAAAATCTCCTATATTAATTAATTAATTAGTTCTGTATTAATTATTATATTTTCAAAATTATATAGTTTTAAATTTCAAACTTTAATATTAATTAATTATTTAATACTGCATTAACCTCTCACATTAGATATATATTGTTGTGGTGGCTGGATATGCCGGGCGGGTCCGGGCAGTCTTATACCACAACTCAATCTAACCTCGGGTCAAGCAGAAACTATTCATTTTAATTATATTAAAATAAACGTAAAATTGAAAATTTTCAAATTTCAAAACTTAAATCATTTATATTTAATGAATGAAATAAATGGTATTGACCATTTTCGCCAAAAATAACGTGAAACTATCTAAACGGCTTTGTATTAATTAAATGACATTAAACGACATTTAAAACCACAATAAATTCTTTTAACGAGATAACCTTTTGAAAATGTTCAAATTCTCTTATTTGGAATGAGACCCACATCAAACACCATTAAATAATGGATTTTAAATCATACATGTCATCAACAATAACATTCATCACATAATAACATTCATATAATGTCCACATCACATTTAAACAACATTTAAGGAATAATTTATTAACTGTGCACTTGGGCGATGTGTGAAAATATCTGCCCAATCAACACATATGAGACAGGTAACTCATATATGGCAGTGTAGCAAATTCCAATTATCATAATGAATTATCATAAATTAGTTAATTACAGATTTTCAATTCAACATTAAATCAATACACAAAAATCAGGCATTCCATAGCAACAATTTACAACCAAACATGCATATCACAGAATTAATTCCCAGACATTCATCACAGACATTTAAAATATATTTATTTCAGAAAATAAATAATTACCGAAAATAAAAAATTGAGTGAGAAAAGAGTTCTCACCGAGATTTGACTTTATCGGGTCCAATTGGGTGGTTTTGGACCCAAATTTGACCCAAAATTCAACATCCTCAGAATTTAGCGAAATTGGTGTCTATGCATTGCTAAAAATATACCGATCATGGCAAACCCTGTTTTGAGTCATTTCGAGTTCGTTACAAAAAGTTATGATTTACTGAAGTTTGGATAATTTTAAATAATTATTTATATTCATGAAAAATACCTAAAAATTTGACTGTCTTCAAATTGGACGAAATTAGTGTCCACGCGAAGCTCTCGTCACCACGATCGCGGCGAACCTGAAATCGTCGAATTTCGACTTAGTATGCAAAAGTTATGCGCGTTCGAACATTGGATATTAGATTAATTAATTAATCAAATAATCAACCTTTTCTCTCTCTTCATTTTCTGGTCAAACCAGTGCTTTTAGAACTTTGACCGGACTTTCCCGCCACACCGTTGACCTGCACCGCCGCCGCCACCCACCATTGGAACCGCCTCGACGAGGCGAAGCTTCGCCGGAAGTGGGCCCCCCCCAGGCCGCCGCCGACGGCCGGAAATCGCTGATTTCCGTTCGTCAGGTTGCGGGCCCCACAGGCCACATCCTTGCTCCGTTCTACCTGAAATTTTTACAGCACCTTCCTCTCGCGCATACGAACAACTTTCCTGTTGGTGACTTCGTCCAGTTCTTCTCTGATTTGCGGGAAAAAATTCATTTGTGTTTGCTGCTCCGTTTTATCAGTTTTGCCGTTGATCTGAGATTCCGGCGAATCCGTGCGACATTAGACGCTGAATTTTTCGTGGAAGGTAGATAATAAGATGATGATCAATACCCAGAAGGGGTTTGATTTATTTTGCTTTGGTTTGGGAGAAATAAAATTTTCAGTTTGAGGGTTCTTTTTGCAAAGAAGATTTTAGGTGGAGAAGCCATTGAAATTGAAATGAGGAAGAAGGTGGTTATGGTTTGTTTCTCTAGGTTATGGCTGAAATAAGATAATATATAGGCTGGTGTAATTGGGTTTTAAAACCCTTGTTTATTTTTACTTATTGGATAATAGGCCCATGTTCATTCTTTAATTCAATTTCTTGCATTTTTGACCGTTTAAAAATTACTACGCTCACATACTAATTTCGAAATTAATGAAAATTTAAACATAAATAATATTTGACATTACAAACCTAACAAAACTAGTTTCGTTAAATTTCGAGTCCATATGAATATTTGGTGAATTTTTTTTTATTAAAATTGACCGTTTCTAGAAAAAAAAATCAATAACTGCCACAAAATGACTCCAAAAATTATGAAATTTGGAATTTAACTATATTTAAATATTCCTGATCCATGGAAACTGGTTTCGCCGGATTCGGAGGCTGTTTGCAAAATTTCCATTTTTGGCGCATATATTTTAATATTAAAAATACATAAAATAATGAAAATTTTCCGAAACTCAAAATATCTCGATGCTTATACTTTTTCTTTATGTAAACGTCATTCTGGACTCAATGGAAGTAGTTTCGAGTCCAAATTCGGTCATATGCAAAAAGTAACGTTTTGGGCCTTTAAATAATATTATATTACTAAATTCTATAGCGTTTTCTAAAAACTTGAATTTTTCATAACTTACAAAATAAAAACTGAAATTTTAATTTCTAAAATTCTTTGGATAAATGTTTTCAATACGGTCTCAATGTGTCCAGTTTTATCCAATTCCAATTTAATATTGATTTTATATGATTTTCCAAAGCTCAAAGTTGAAAACTGAAATTACCGCGCTATTTAAAGTTCAGTATAGAATTATTATAATTTATAATTTGCAACGTCGTATTAAATAGATTTCAATCGTTATTATTTAAAATATATCATTTTAAATATCAAAATCCATTAAAATAACCAAAAACAATATATTCTTTTTGTTCTAAAAATCCGGGTTGTTACATATAATTTATAAACAAAACTATTCTTTGTTTGCATTCCTAAATGCAAATGCTCATTTAAATAAAATTTGTTTCTTTTATTTACATTTAATAATGTAAATACACTTTGTAAATGAGGTTCCTTTTTACATTCACTCAAATATACTTTTAAATAAAAATAAAGTTACATTGGTTACCAGCATTCCTTGTTGCAAATAAAACCTTAAAATAATGTTCATCTTTGTTTGCAATTCATTAATGCAAACAAATCATCAGATTGGAAATTATATTCTTGATTTATAATTTTGATATGAATAAAGATTGTTTGAAATAAAGGATAGAATTTAAAAAGTTACATTTTAATAACTAAACATCTACATTTATCATTAGAGTAGGATAGACAAAAACACTCATTTTGTCTAAATTAAAGAATAAAACAAAATATAGCATTGGCATATTTTATTAGAATTGGAACACAAATTATTCATTTTTGTAAATTTATTTTAGTTAAAAACAATTATTCATTTTTGTTAATTTACATTAGTTAAAAATAATTATTCATTTTAGTCAATTTATACTAGTAAACCAAATTTTACATTTTGTCAGAAATATTCATTTTTGTCAAAATGAATTAGTTGTAGCAATATATATATATATATATATATATATATATATATATATACTTGGCAAGATATATACTTGTCAAGATAGGTTGGTTAAATAAAAATATTTATCATTTTGCCTTATTAGAATTGCCAAAACAAAATAACCATTTTTGTTTAGAGTCTAAATTAGCAAAATAGAAATTGTCAATAGGGACAAAGTTATTATGCTTATTCATTCATTGCAATAGAGATATTTTCTAGTCATCATTATATGTATTGTGTATTACACTTCCATTCACAAGTTACCTGACTTGTGTATGTGATTGGGACGATAATTTTCACACATCGCCCAAGTGCACAAATTAGTTTATCACTTGTTTGTTGGTTGAAACCCCACACGGGTGTTGGGATGAAAATTTATATACACTAATCCCAATATTTAATTGTTTGTTGATCGTAAGATCGACAGGCTGTGATGAGCGTTATTATTTAATTTTAACGCTTATACAGTGGAATTTACACTTTGGATGTAAATGGATGATTTGATGATGTGTGTGAAATCCATGTAACCCAAATTAGATGGTAAATGTTTGAGTCGCATTTCGATTCCAGTGTTTTTTTAAATAAGAATATTTTTACATTAGAAATCCTTTTTATATAAAGTATATATATTTTCAAAATATAGATTGTTAATTAAGTATATGTTAAAACAAGGAATATTTGTAAAGGATAAAGAATTTGTAATATAAAGAATACCTTTCATTTAGAGTCTTTATATGAAGAATATTTTTATGATTATTTTAAAATAGGTTTTAAAAAGATTACTAGCATTTGCAATTATATTTTGTGATATGAAATAAATTGAGGTGTGAAGTGGATTTATCGTGGACGATGTTTTAAACGACATTTGTCCTTTAATCCAATTTACATTGAAATTATTATTTGGAATTTATAAATCTATTTTATAGATTTAAAAAGGCATTTTCTAAAACCAAGTTTTTCCAATTTAATATATTAAATAGGAATTAAGTGGAAATTCGATTGGTAATAATCGAAATGGACTTCTGTAAAAGAAGACCGATATTATATGTGGAATTTAAGAGGCTTTGTCGTTATTCCATTTATATTATTAGTCTGATACAGAAATCTATATCGATTATGTATTGATTTGATTTTTGTGGAATTCCCTATTTTGGAAATTGATTTATAGATTTTATTTTCAGTGTCTATCTTTGATAAAATTAATGAGAATCTTTTAAATTAAATATCTTATTAAAAGAATACTCGGAGTTGGAATGTGGCGTAATGTGTGATTTTCCAATATTTGCTTTTAATCCCAAAATACGCGAGATATTCAGAAAGAACGGGTTTAACCCATTCTGAATAATCATCACGACGATCAAGAGTCAAAGATGAAGACGGTGGTTGAAGACCGAAGGTTTTTACATCGTTGGGATGATGATGACTGGTATCTTGAATTGGGATTGGCCTTCCAAGGCAAGGTATTTGGTAATGATCGTCCAAACGCATTTGGAGATCGACGGACACATTGTTTCGCTCAGACCCAGAGCAGACTTGTAAATGGATTGCGTGTCTGACATTGTATTCCTTTTTGTTGTATTTGTTGAACGCTACTGATTATATATTTCTGTTTGGTGGTGAAGAATTTATTCTTTACTTATCACCCTTCTCTAAGACGTATGAGCTTAGAGGTTATATATATATTGGTAGATGATCAATAATATGGCAGGGTCTGACAATGTGGCATGCTAAGATGCAAATGATCAAGGCTTTGTTGAAAAGCAGGCCTTGTGGCTGATGATCAAAGCATAGCCTGTTTAGGCATAGCTTTGTGTATAACGTGACTTCGCGAGCCTCACACCCCGGTATGAGTCAAAAACGGGATTAGGACTGCAGGGAGTGCACACGTTTCTTTCTAGCTAGAGTGGTGTCAGTGACCTACCAGCCCTGACATTTTACTTATGTGGATTTGGATTGAGGTACCTCGGGTTTTTTATAGGCCGAAAGTGGTCATACTATAGGTTCATAGGAACCGGGAAACGTGTGTTCAGGCATAATTAATCCACTACGGTTAGGTGGAGACCGGCCCTGAAGATCCAAGGGTTCACTGCGGGGGATCCTGGGGCATTTGCTAGAGTGTCTCGAATTGGAAGAGGACGATCCCTAGCCTCGATTTCATGACGGAAAACCAATATCCAATACGACACCACGGTTTTGATTGTAAACTTATATATGGCGACATAGTATATGGTACCTATGCCGTCTAAGATTAATACATTTATATTGAAATGTTTTAAATATATATATACACATTAATAATAATATCGTTTTTACGTATCAAGCATCTTTTGACCATTATAAGGTAAAACCCTATCCTCTGGTGTGCGTTGCATTTTTGTGATGGGACCTGGGTCTTATAATGGTTTCATTTTTCTAAAAAGCATTGCGTTATTTGACGATTTATTTTATTTATGCACTGGCAATCCAATGGAGTAAACCCGTTTCGCATTAGCGGCGTGGTCCTGTGATTAGCCTACTTATTAGATAAGTTAAGTATAGAATTCTCACACCAGTCCCACGAATGACCTGTAGTTTGTTTCACCTTGCAAACTCGGGTGCCCTCTTTCCACACGGGCAGTCAACTAGCTTTTGCAGATATAGTTAAGTAGGATCCTTGATTGAAGTCTGAAGCTGGGTCCAGAATATTGATGGCCTTCCGCTGAGATTAGGTCCGCTGCAATGTATTTAATTTAATGTAAATGTATCTTCCGCTGTATTATTTATTGATGTACTCTGATGTAACATTTATTATTGATGTTATAAAAGTCTGTGTTGTTGTCCTGATGTGTTGTATGCCCAAAGTTATCGTACGCGGGTTTTGAACGGTTTTAATCGATCTTGCGATCGATTGTGGTCGGGCGAAATACTGGTCGTTACATCTGGTATCAGAGCGAGGTTAGCTCAAATCTTTGGGGTACAACTCGTTAGAACTAAACAGCAGACTCATCAGAGGTTGGATTATTAATATCCAATAGGAATACTCATTAGAGATAGGATCAGCAGTATCCTAGAATGAGAATACTCATTAGAGATGGGGTTAGCAACGCCCTAGAATGAGTCAGAGTGAAGAAGAATTCATAATTAACGTACTTGTTATTATATATAGTTCGATTTTAGAAAATATGATTTTTGAATAAATAAAAGTTATGTATTTTTGAAAATTTAATCAACTAATTGATTGATGATGGTGTTGTGTGAATATGAATTCAACTAATAAAATGATTAAACAATTAAAGAATGAAAATTAAATTAGTTAAATAAAAAAACTTTAGCTTCATTTCCTTTTCGAGGACGAAAAGATCTTAAGTGGGGGAGATTGTAACAACCCGCAAATTCTGAACCAATTTAAAAATTTTATTTTAGAAAATTTTAATGAATTTTGAGGATATAATATAATTTATTATTAATAATAATGGCCAGAATTTATTTTTATCGAAGTTAGAACGAATAAATTTAATTTAAATATAAAAGGAATTAGAAATGGCGCGGTAGTTTTAAAATTTGATTTCAAACTTTAACTGAATGTACAGGATGCAAAATTTAACGGATTTTAGTGAAACCAAAAATATTAGAATCTATTTAAAAATATCTTTCTAACGAATCTGAAAAATTGAAATTTCATAGCGGAAATCAAAAGTTATGGCCAATTCAATTTTTAGAAAGGTCGCTATAGAATATATATATATATATATATATATATATATATATATATATATATATATATATATATATATATATATATATATATATATATATATATATATGGCCCAAAAGGCTACTTTTCACATATGAAGGAATTTCGACTCGAAACCACTTCCATTGAGTTCGGAATGATGTTTCTGCATTGAAAAACAGTAAACACTTGTATATTTTGAGTTTCGGAATTTATTTGTTTAAAAATGTATTTTTAATATTAAATATATTGGCCTTAAAAATAGTCATTTTTCAAACGACCTCTGTTTTCGACGAAACCACTTTTGTTGGAACCGGAATGTCAAATTATTGCTAGATTTCAATTTTCAGAATTTTTTGAATTAATATGTGAGCGTGGCGAGAGAAAATGTGTTTTGACTATTTACTATTAAATTTAAACGCCTTAAAAATAGCCATTTTTCAAACAGTCTCAGAATTCGACGAAAATAATTTTGTTGGATTCGTATCGGCATAAGAAAGCTAAAAATATTTTTTTTAGAATTTTCTGAGGTCGTATGTGGCCCCGGCATATTTTAATGTACGGTCAGTATTCAATTAATTAATTTTTAACGGAATTTTAAATAAAATATATACAGATTTCGGAATTGGGACACGGGACCTATCCCATTGCATTCAGAAGATGTCAAAACCTTAAGAACGACAGTAAGCAGGCCCAAATCAGAGAAAGTCCGAAAATCCACCTTTTAAGCACATTTTTCGAGATTAAATAATAAAATAATATAAAAATTCGAAACCCTAATTCATGGCCAACCGCCGCCTTTCATTCGAAGGCCAGAAATTTCCCAACTTCAAACACTAATATCTCTCAATTCGTTCAACGAAAATCGACATATGATATACCAAATCGAAGCTCTTCGAGAGACCTTTCCATCCATACGGTTAAGATCGGGTTTTGATTCACGAATTTCACGAATTCTCAGCCTAAAGGCGGCAGTTTTGGCACGCGTTTCGAGATAGGGGGAAGGGCCGAGCTCGAGGGTGAGGGGTGGCATAGGTCAGCGACGCCGGCGGCTACGACGTGGGGTAGTTGGATCGGCCTCTGGCGGTCTCGTTTGGCGTGCGCACGGAAGGATCGGAGGACGTGAATGGGTTCGGCGATGCGTCGCGTGAAGAGGAAGAAGAAGGTCCGTCTATTTTTTTTTATTTTATTAATTAAATATTTAATTTATCCAATCTTTAAAAATCGATATCTCTTTCATACGAGGTCCGATTGACGAACCGTCAGTTGCGTTGGACTCGTCTTTCCGAGATCTTCGCGATGTCGCAGACCGCAGCTGAAACAGAGACAGTTGATTTTCAGCCAAAATTCAAATGTGAGAATTCTGAATTTTATTATTTAATTTATTTTAAATTATTTTCTTGCGTTAAAAATAATTGTATTGTGATGTAATTCAGATCTGTAATGTTCTGTGATTGATAAATGGTTGATTTGTGGTTGGTGGTTTGTTTTGTTGTGCATGATATGCTAGATCGGCGTTGAATTTAATATATAGGTGAATTTTATTTGTAATTAGAAAATAAATCTAAATTTAGATTTAAATCATATTTTATTTAGATCTGTTTATTCTAGTTTTTTTTTTAAAAATCTATTATTTTTATTATTCTGAGATGAACCATAGAATTTGATCGACAAATAAAAACTAATTTTTATTTGTTGGTATTACAATAGTATTTGATAGACAAAATAAAAACTTTACTTTTGTTTATTTGTTTAGTTTGCAACAGAAAATGAACAACAAATAAAACCTTACTTTTATTTGTTTACTTTGCAATAGAAATTGAACGACAAATAAAAACTCCTTTTTATTTGTTGATATTACAATGAAATTGGACGACAAATAAAATCTTATTTTATTTGTTTATATAACAACAGAGATTAGTTACCAAATAAAATCTTATTTTTATTTGTTTATATAACAACAGAATTTGGTCCACGAATAAAATATTTTTATTTGTTTACTTTACAATAGAATTTAGACAACGAATAAAACCTTATTTTATTTGTTTATTTTACAAGAGGATTTGAATGACAAATAAAATATTATTTTTATTTGTTACCTACGATAGAATTTGAACAACAATGGATTTTCAATATTTGTTGAATTTAATTATATTGTCAATTCAATTTAAATAAAATATTATTTTGATCATTTTTAGTGAAAATTGTATATTAAGAATAAAATGTCATTCTTAGTGTAAAATGTACATTAGATCAAAAATAACATTTTTGATTAGAAATTAAAAAAAAACAACATTTTTATTTGAAATATGTTATGAAAATCAAAAGGACATTTTTGATTAGAAGTTTATTAAGTAAATAAAAAGAAAACGTTTTGTCAAAAATATAATTATTGTAATAAAAATTACATCTTTATCAAAACATGATTATGGAGATAAAATGAACATTTTTATGCCTTGAATAGAATTAAATAAAAATTCACATTTTGTTTACGTTAAAAATTACAAATAAATATAGAGATTAAAAGTTCACTTTTCATTTGCATCTCACAATGCAAATATTCTTTGAAAATAGAAATTGTTCTTTTATTTGCATTTTCAAATGCAAATATACTTTGAAATAAAAATTGTCCTTTTATTTGCATTTTCAAATGTAAATATACATTGAAATTCAAGTTTATTCTTTTATTTGCATTTACTAATGTAAATAAACATTAAAAATAAAATTTATTCTTTTATTTGCATTCACAAATGCAAACACTTAGTGGAAATAAAGTTTTGTTCTTTTATTTGCATTTGCAAATGTAAACATGTTTTGAAGATAAAGTTTGTTCTTTTATTTACATTCAGCCATGCATATATATATAGAAAATAGAAATTGTTCTTTTTGCATCTACCAATGCAAAATGTACATTGAAAACAAATTATTTATTTGCATTCACCAATGCAAATACAAACATATATTGAAAATAAAGTTTATTCCTTTGTTTGCATTTATCAATATATATGCATTGAAAATTAAGGTTTATTCTTTTATTTGCATTTATCAATGCAAATATTCAATGAAACTATAGTCTATTTTCTTTATCTACATTTTTCAACCCCAATGTACACACTTTTATACATTTAATAGAATTTGTTTAAATTATGCTTTGAAAATAAATTTTGTTCTCTTATTTACATTCACTAATGTAAATATAATTTATAAACAAAACTATTTTTTGTTTGCATTCCTAAATGCAAATGCTCATTTAAATAAAATTTGTTTCTTTTATTTACATTTAATAATGTAAATATACTTTGTAAATGAGGTTCCTTTTTACATTCACTCAAATATACTTTTAAATAAAAATAAAGTTACATTGGTTACCTGCATTCCTTGTTGCAAATAAAACCTTAAAATAATGTTAATCTTTGTTTGCAATTCATTAGTGCAAACAAATCATCAGATCGGAAATTATATTCTTGATTTATAATTTTGATATGAATAAAGATTGTTTGAAATAAAGGATAGAATTTAAAAAGTTACATTTTAATAACTAAACATCTACATTTATCATTAGAGTAGGATAGACAAAAACACTCATTTTGTCTAAATTAAAGAATAAAACAAAATATAGCATTGGCATATTTTATTAGAATTGGAACACAAATTATTCATTTTTGTAAATTTATATTAGTTAAAAACAATTATTCATTTTTGTTAATTTACATTAGTTAAAAATAATTATTCATTTTAGTCAATTTATACTAGTTAAACCAAATTTTACATTTTGTCAGAAATATTCATTTTTGTCAAAATGAATTAGTTGTAGCAATATATATATATATATATATATATATATATATATATATATGTTTGGCAAGATATATACTTGTCAAGATAGGTTGGTTAAATAAAAATATTTATCATTTTGCCTCATTAGAATTGCCAGAACAAAATAACCATTTTTGTTTAGAGTCTAAATTAGCAAAATAGAAATTGTCAATAGGGACAAAGTTATTATGCTTATTCATTCATTGCAATAGAGATATTTTCTAGTCATCATTATATGTATTGTGTATTACACTTCCATTCACAAGTTACCTGACTTGTGTATGTGATTGGGATGATAATTTTCACACATCGCCCAAGTGCACAAATTAGTTTATCACTTGTTTGTTGGTTGAAACCCCACACGGGTGTTGGGATGAAAATTTATATACACTAATCCCAATATTTAATTGTTTGTTGATCTTTAGATCGACAGGCTGTGATGAGCGTTATTATTTAATTTTAACGCTTATACAGTGGAATTTACACTTTGGATGTAAATAGATGATTTGATGATGTGTGTGAAATCCATGTAACCCAAATTAGATGGTAAATGTTTGAGTCGCATTTCGATTCCAGTGTTCTTTTAAATAAGAATATTTTTACATTAGAAATCCTTTTTATATAAAGTATATATATTTTCAAAATATAGATTGTTAATTAAGTATATGTTAAAACAAGGAATATTTGTAAAGGATAAAGAATTTGTAATATAAAGAATACCTTTCATTCAGAGTCTTTATATGAAGAATATTTTTATGATTATTTTAAATTAGGTTTTAAAAAGATTACTAGCATTTGCAATTATATTTTGTGATATGAAATAAATTGAGGTGTGAAGTGGATTTATCGTGGACGATGTTTTAAACGACATTTGTCCTTTAATCCAATTTACATTGAAATTATTATTTGGAATTTATAAATCTATTTTATAGATTTAAAAAGGCATTTTCTAAAACCAAGTTTTTCCAATTTAATATATTAAATAGGAATTAAGTGGAAATTCGATTGGTAATATCGAAATGGACTTCTGTAAAAGAAGACCAATATTATATGTGGAATTTAAGAGGCTTTGCCGTTATTCCATTTATATTATTAGTCTGATACAGAAATCTATATCGACTATGTATTGATTTGATTTCTGTGGAATTCCCTATTTTGGAAATTGATTTATAGATTTTATTTTCAGTGTCTATCTTTGATAAAATTAATGAGAATCTTTTAAATTGAATATCTTATTAAAAGAATACTCGGAGTTGGAATGTGGTGTAATGTGTGATTTTCCAATATTTTCTTTTAATCCCAAAATACGAGAGATATTCAGAAAGACCGGGTTTAACCCATTCTGAATAATCATCACGACGATCAAGAGTCGAAGATGAAGACGGCGGTTGAAGACCGAAGGTTTTCACATCGTTGGGATGATGATGACTGGTATCTTGAATTGGGATTGGCCTTCCAAGGCAAGGTATTTGGTAATGATCGTCCAAACGCATTTGGAGATCGACGGACACGTTGTTTCGCTCAGACCCAGAGCGGACTTGTAAATGGATTGCGTGTCTGACGTTGTATTCCTTTCTGCTGTATTTGTTGAACGCTACTGATTATATATTTTTGTTTGGTGGTGAAGAATTTATTCTTTACTTATCACCCTTCTCTAAGACGTATGAGCCTAGAGGTTATATATATATTGGTAGATAATAATATGGTAGGGTATGACAATGTGGCGTGCTAAGATGCAAATGATCAAGGCTTTGTTGAAAAGCAGGCCTTGTGGCTGATGATCAAAGCATAGCCTGTTTAGGTATAGCTTTGTGTATAACGTGACTTCGTGAGCCTCACACCCCGGTATGAGTCAAAAACAGGATTTGGATTGCAGGGAGTGCACACGTTTCTTTCTAGCTAGAGTGGTGTCAGTGACCTACCAGCCCTGACATTTTACTTATGTGGATTTGGATTGAGGTACCTCGGGTTTTTTATAGGCCGAAAGTGGTCATACTATAGGTTCATAGGAACCGGGAAACGTGTGTTCAGGCATAATTAATCCACTACCGTTAGGTGGGGACCGGCCCTGAAGATCCAAGGGTTCACTGCGGGGGATCCTGGGGCATTTGCTAGAGTGTCTCGAATCGGAAGAGGACGATCCCTAGCCTCGATTTCATGATGGAAAACCAATTTCCAATACGACACCACGGTTTTGATTGTAAACTTATATATGGCGACATAGTATATGGTACCTATGCCGTCTAAGATTAATACATTTATATTGAAATGTTTTAAATATGTATATACACATTAATAATAATATCTTTTTTACGTATCAAGCATCTTTTGACCATTATAAGGTAAAACCCTATCCTCTGGTGTGCGTTGCATTGTGTGATGGGACCTGGGTCTTATAATGGTTTCATTTTTCTAAAAAGCATTGCGTTATTTGACGATTTATTTTATTTATGCACTGGCAATCCAATGGAGTAAACCCGTTCCGCATTAGCGGCGTGGTCATGTGATTAGCCTACTTATTAGATAAGTTAAGTATAGAATTCTCACATCAGTCCCACGACTGACCTGTAGTTTGTTTCACCTTGCAAACTCGGGTGCCCTCTTTCCACACGGGCAGTCGAGCAGCTTTTGCAGATATAGTTAAGCAGGATCCTAGATTGAAGTCTGAAGCTGGGTCCAGAATATTGATGGTCTTCCGCTGAGATTAGTTCCGCTGCAATGTATTTAATTTAATGTAAATGTATCTTCCGCTGTATTATTTATTGATGTACTCTGATATATTCTGTACTCTGATGTAACATTTATTATTGATGTTATAAAAGTCTGTGTTGTTGTCTTGATGTGTTGTATGCCTAAAGTTAACGTACGCGGGTTTTGAACAGTTTTAATCGATCTTGCGATCGATTGGGGTCGGGCGAAATACTGGTCGTTACATTCATTTTTGATAAAAATATATTTTTATCTTAATAAAATTGGAATTTTCATCCAAATTCTTTCCAAATCATTTATTATGATTTTACATAATTTTTCCATATTTTTAATAAATTTAATATCGCTCGTACTGTCGGATTCTAATAACGGCCACTGAACTACATCCATAGCGACCTTTTCTGAAATTGATTTAGACATATTTCCAAATCTAATCGTTAGATTTCAAATCTCTTATATTCATTGGAAAGCTCTTTTCGATACGAACCCAATGGTTCTGGTTTTAGGAGAATCCGACAGTTGGATCTCCCGTTACATCCATTTGAAGTTAATGGTCGAAATTCGTGAACGGTCGCTGCGCGGCGCATTCTATTCAGGCGATTAAATATATATAATGTATATATTATATAAATTTCATGGATTTCCATTTAAAACATGTTTTATAAATCGTTTATAAATTCGTTTTAAAACGATTCCAACTTTATTTTCAATTTTGAATCAAAATTGAATATTCTATATCTTTATCATATTAAAATGATAATATTTTCAAAATATTATATTTTGAAATCACCTTTTTTTTCAATATTCATTATAAAATGAATTAAATCAATTGATAAACCCGTTTGGGTTAAAATGGCGTTTGCTACTCAACTCGGCTTCATATTTTTATATTTTTGTGTCCATCCAAAATCGGACATCGAAATCATTATTTTATTCTTCACTGAATATTATTTTAAAATATTTGTTATTTTGAAATATTCTTTGTTTTTAAAGATTCTTTATTTAAAATATTCTTTATTTGAAAATATTCTTTATTTGAAAATGTTCTTTATATTAAAATGATCTTTTACATTGAAATGTTCTTTTACATATAAATGTTCTTTTTTCATGTAAATGGTCTTTTATATATAAATGTTTCTTTTACATTAAAATGTATTCTTTACATTGAAATGTATTTAATATATAAATGTTTCTTTTGCATAAAAATGTTTCTTTACATTAAAATGTAAAACATATTATTTACATTAAAATGTATTCTTTACTTTAAAATGTATTCCTTACATTAAAAATGTTCGATTACATTAAAATGATTTTTTTTATTTTGTTGATAATTCTATTTCAACGAATGAATAAAAAGTGAAACTTCATTTTGTTAACAATTCTATTTTAACAAAGTGAATTAAAATGATAACTTCATTTTATTTACAATAATCTAATTCAACAAAATTGACATTTTTGTTTTAACACAAATCTATTTAACAAAATGTTATTTTTGTTTTAACAAAAATCTATTTTACAAAAATGTTATTTTATTCTAAAATATCTTTTTATTCTAAAATGATATTTATTCTAACATGTCTTTTTACATTATAATATTATTTTATTCTAAAATGTTGTAATGACCCGGATTTTTAGATCCAGAGTATTTAATTTATTTAAATATTTAAAATTAGAATTTGATTAAATTGAATTCAGAATAAATGAGTTATTTAATATAACTGAACCGAATATGGAATTCAATATGGAATATAATTGATTTCAAAGTTTATGGAAAATTATGTTTGAACGTGAAAGGTAATAATAAGTTATTATTGAAGAATTTGGTGGGTTGGAATTTAATTAAATATTTGCTCAATTTAATTAACACGTAAAAATATTGTTTTTATAAAAGGGGTCAGAATTCGACGAAAACTAGGTTCATCGAGTCCGTAATATTGTAGTGGAGCAGTGTATCAAATTTGGTGACATTCCAGTTTGTTATGAAGTCGTCCGGTCTTGAAAACATCGAATACGAATATAATTGAATATTTTATAAAAATATCTCCACAAATATCTACACCCTTATACCCTATAAATACCCCTATATTGTTCTAACCCTTAACCTAATTTTATTCCTCTTCTGGTCAAAAGAGAAGCCGCCGGTTATAGCCTTCTCAAACCAAAAATCGTGCTTTCCTAAATTCTAGAAAATCATACGAAGGTTCTAAAATAATGAAATTCAAAGCTATATACTCCTATAATCTTGCTCTTCATCCTCATACAATTCTTGTACAGTTCGACACTTCCCTTCGTTCGTTGGAAATATCCAACAGCAGCCTTAGGGAACGGATTTTGAGGCGAACGCGATGTTGTCAAGGGGATTGGGTGGCGCTCCGGTGGGAGTAGGGGAATAGGCGAGTCATTCGGTGATTGAGGGGTTGTTGAAAATTTCAGATCTACAGGGGGACGTCGAGTTTGAATGAGGGTTTCTGGTTGAAGAGATGGTTCAGCCATGGTTCGGTGTGAGCAGCAGCAACGATCGGAGAAGGCTGGTGAAGTCGAACTGGGTTTCGACAGTGTGAACTGGAGCTCGCGGGTTTGTTCGAAGGGGGTACTGGTAGGCAATTCGAAGTTGTGCTGTGTGTAAGAGTGAGGGGTTCGGTGGTCTTGTTTTGTGTTAGATGGTGGAGTGTTTTGAGTGATGTGATTGGTAACAGCGTTTGTGGCTTTGCCAGTAAGTCGGTGCTTGTAGTTGGTTTGTGTGGCCATTGAGAAGAAGGTGATTGAGTGGGTTACTCGCAAGTGTAGTGAAGGTGGTACTATGGTATTATACACATCCGTTATGTTTGTGTACAGGGTAGAGTTGTGTGGTCTTGAAGGTGTGACGCAAGCTTGGGATGATGGTGTGAAGGCTACTGCGAGGACCTGAGTTTACTCGAAGGTCGTGAGCCGTGAAAACCAGCAGCTTGAATACGAGCCCAGAAATTTCCAGGACAAACCGTGATGAGTTCGACACTGATGGAAGAGAAAGGTGTAATTGTTTGATGGAGAATACTAAGGTGATGGTAGATTGAATTTTTGTGAAGAAATCATGGACGAGGGGGGGAGATGGTAGAGGCCGAGTACAGGAGATCAACGGTGAAGTTCGTTTGGAAATTCATGGAGAAACAAATGCGTTAGAGGCTAGGGAAATTGGTCAATGGTGTTTGAAGAGGAATCGAGTTTCGAATACAGACTGGAGCGGAATGATTCAGAACTTGTCGAAATTTATTGCAAAATAAATTGTGTGATCAGAACCGACATTCGTAAATCATTGGTTAACGATTACGGACAATGTGAGTAAAACTCACTAACTCTGTACTTTATTTTTGATAACTGTTGATTGATTGTTGTATCAATAATTTGGACTGTTAAATAGATTTGATTAAAAACATAGATATAGATATATATAGAAAACCGTCAATCAAATATTCAGTCTGTTGGTCAGTACATTTCATATTAGAATGAAATTGATGTATATTATACTGTGTAACATCTGTGGATGTAGGGAGACAGGTTGGAGGAATCCGACTGGGTTCCTCAACAATTATTTTACTGTTTTCATATATTATGATATATGTTGTGATTTATAATCTGATATTGATTACGGATGTTAGAACGATATTGATCATCGTTGTTTGATATTTTAAATACCATAAGAAACCCTGAGTTGTAAAAAGGAATATTTCAATGTATATTGAAATAAAGGAATTTTATAAAATCACAGAATTTTATAAAAGGGAAATTATTTATAAAACGAACACGGTTTTATAAAAGGAAATTATTTATAAAACGAATAGAGTTTTATAAAAGGGAATATTTATTTAGAAAATAAATAGAAGTTATAAATAGGAAATATTTGTAACGGTAAATAGAAGTTATAAATAGGAAATATTTGTAACGGTAAATAGAAGTTATAAATAGGGAATATTTGTAACGGTGAATAGAAGTTATAAATAGGAAATATTTGTAACGGTAAATAGAAGATATAAATAGGAAATATTTGTAACGGTAAATAGAAGTTATAAATAGGAAATATTTGTAACGGTAAGTAAACAGTATAAAAAGGAATTAGTTGTAACGGAAAACGTAGTTTATCAAAAGGAGTTAATCAAACGTAGTTTATCAAAATGAGTTAATCAAACGTAGTTTATCAAAAGGGGTTAATCGAATATAGAAATTAAGAAGTGAAGTTAAACAAAAATTAGAAACTGACTAGAGATTAGTAAGTTGAATAGTTTTCTAAGTATCGATCTGATGTTGGTTTCGGCCTTCGGGGTTTATACTTAGAGAATTGTTCTCTTACTAGTTTACAGTTAGGGACTAATAGTTGTGGAATGGTAGTGATGCGTAAATGAGGATTGGAAATGTTTTCCAATGTTGAAAACGTATATTTTCTAATTTTAGGAAATAAGGAAATATGAATATATATATATATATATATGAATATATATATATATATATATATATGTTCGTTGATTGGATTGATAATTCCATTTGGGATTAAGATCGTTGTTTGTACACCGACATGTTTTCATTTGATAGTTAAATCACAGACTATCATGTTTTGACCATTTTACGTTGTTAATATGGAGAGACCGGTTGGATTATTATCCAAAGAACCACTCCGTATTGACATAAGCGTTGTGATCAAATACGATGAAGATAATTGAAGACGGTGTTATGCAAGGGCTGTCCTATTTATAGAATAGTGCCTTCGGTTTCGTTTAGTCCCAGAACGAACGTATATGGACGAATGTCTGACAAAGTATTTCCAATGATCGAATGGGTTGGTCTGTATAAATATATATGGTTGCAACGGATTTATTCCCTTAGCATAACATCCAGAATATTTGTGTAAACCAATTAATGATTAACGGATTTGATAATGTGGCATTCAAAGTGATCGTGTTATCAAGGAATGGAAAGTAATCGTAACCTTTGGCCTCAACAACGGGTAAATGACAAAAATCGGGCAGGCAGCATGTCTAAGTCGGTCGCACCGAAGTAGGGTGTATAATCACCTATCTAGAGAATATTCATTTGCTTCTTTAATCTATCAATGCTGTCCCATATATATATACGGGAAACAGTTGCTGATCCCAACCGTTGGTGATGTACATTCGATACACTCAAGCGAAATGAGTGGTCGGTCATGTGTGGCTGAGTTGCAAGATGTTCTTGTTGAACTCCACTGTATCGTTCCTAGAGTACACTGATCGGAAGGTGGTTCCATACCTTGTCATAGTTGAAACCCATTACCCAATACATGCTTGCGGTTTTGATTGTATACTATATATGTAGAACGTGAGATGAAAGCGTTTCTGCTAGATGATTATTAACTTGTGGTTGATAGACATTATTATAATATCAAAAGGTTTTTGATATAAAGGTATTTTGGATTTCTCATAAGGGAAAAACCCGTTCCGTTATACGGCGTGGTCTTGATATCGTTTACTTGTTCAAACTGTTTAAAACTATTTTACTCATACCAGTCCCATGACTGAACTGGAGTTTACTTTGTTTTGTTCTACCTAAACTCTTGGGTGCCTAAATTTGTACGGGCAGTCAAGTAGTTCAGGATTTTACAGATACACTTGGAGAGCTTGGAGTAGGAGGCTTCAAGATTCTATAGCTATTATTATTTCCGCTGTTGTTGTAAGTGTTGTACTCTTAAATGTTATTGTATACATATACTGTTTGTATTTCAAAAGTTATGCTATATTTTATTCATTCCGCTGTGAGATTCGTGGTTACTCTGATGATGATGTTCTTCTTCTTCTTCTTCTATTCTAATAGTTCTATCTTACCTATTCTCACCCTCTAACTTCTTTCATTAACAATTCAGTTATTTTCGATCCTTGGATGTTCGATATGTGTTGTATATCGGATAACCAAGATCGTCGAAAACCCGGGTCGTTACAGTTGGTATCAGAGCTTAAGGTTAAGTGAATTACCTTGGCTCTGTGGCGTAACTCAGTAGAGATGGGGTTAGTAATACCCTAAATTGAGTTTGAGTGTATATATACGAGTGAACGTATTTGTTATTTGATATAAAAATTTGTTTTATATTGTGGAGCTTTATTGGTTGAGTGGCTTATGAATTCTGGTTGATGGTGGGGCACCACAATATCGATAAGGGTTTGTAAACGCTCAAAGGGTCGACACGGTATGTTTTGAAAGAGGGTGAATGAAGTAATTTTACCTGAATTATATTTTGATATAAAAGAATGGTTAAGATTTGAATCATTATAGTATATTGGATTTGTTGGTTGTTATTATAATCAGATGAGATTATAAAAAGGTGAAATGGTTATAGATAACTAATCAGAATTCATATAAGTAAAGTATATGAAATAAGATGAATAAAATCTGAAATTTAAATCAGAACTGGAATTAAGAGTAAGGAAATTTTAAGTTCCTGGGAGATTTTGAAAATGTTTTCAAATTGAAAGTGTTATAGTATTGAACTCACTTCGATAAACTGGGAAATAACCCTGATGAGTGTGGCCACATCATCAGTGTTCATTTTCAAGTTGCTAAGTGACGGATTACTACCAAATATTCTGTTTTTCAATTGGTTTGAGAAAACAAGTGGTTTAGAAGTTCAAATGTTTTGAATTGGTATTATGATTTCAAATTGATTTGAAATAAACCCAGGGATTTAAATTCCAGAATGAGATGGTAAAAGTGAATAATAAACTAAAATTTAACCTGAACTAAGTTAAATAAAAAAATTTGATTTGATTATTGAATAATCTGGAATGGTATTGAAATTGGTGAGTTAAAATTTTGAAAATCGAGAATGGAACTCGAATTAAGAATGAGATGTGATTTGAGGATATAAACTGTTTGGAGTTGATTGGTATGGCATGGTATATGCAAAATTTGTAACAGATGAAAGAGATATAATGATATGCCCGGCAAAAAGGTACAAGTTTATATTTCATATGAGTTTGGTGATTTTTGAGCCGATTTGGCAAGCCGCTTGGCTGTTTGATTTTCTTTTGGGTTGAAGAAGGCCTAGAGGGGCGAGTTGCGCTTTTACCGATAGGGCTATACAAAGGATGTTATGGCGAAATTTTCCGATAAATTTAGGCGTTAGAAAATTTTCAGAATTTTTGAAAATTTTAGTTAGTCGGAATAAATTAATATTTTAGTCGATATTAATTGGTTCAGTTGAAATTGAAGTTAAGGGGTAAACCGATAAATATTTACCCAGTAGATAGGGTCGTCCTCTACCTTAGCAATTTCGAGGACGAAATTATTTTAAGTGGGGAAGAATGTAATGACCCGGACTTTTAGACCCAGAGTATTTAATTTATTTAAATATTTAAAATTAGAATTTGATTAAATTGAATTCAGAATAAATGAGTTATTTAATATAACTGAACCGAATAAGGAATTCAATATGGAATTAAATTGATTTCAAAGTTTATGGAAAATTCTGTTTGAACGTGAAAGGTAATAATAAGTTATTATTGAAGAATTTGGTTGGTTGGAATTTAATTAAATATTTTCTCAATTTAAATAACACGTAAAAATATTGTTTTTATAAAAGGGGTCAGAATTCGACGAAAACTAGGTTCATCGAGTCCGTATTATTGTAGTGGAGCAGTGTATCAAATTTGGTGACATTCCAGTTTGTTATGAAGTCGTCCGGTCTTGAAAACATCGAATACGAATATAATTAAATATTTTATAAAAATATCTCCACAAATATCTACACCCTTATACCCTATAAATACCCCTATATTGTTCTAACCCTTAACCTAATTTTATTCCTCTTTTGGTCAAAAGAGAAGCCGCCGGTTATAGCCTTCTCAAACCAAAAATCGTGCTTTCCTAAATTCTAGAAAATCATACGAAGGTTCTAAAATAATGAAATTCAAAGCTCTATACTCCTATAATCTTGCTCTTCATCCTCATACAATTCTTGTACAGTTCGACACTTCCCTTCGTTCGCTGGAAATATCCGACAGCAGCCTTAGGGCACGGATTTTGAGGCAAACGCGTTGTTATCAGGGAGATTGGGTGGCGCACCGGTGGGAGTAGGGGAATAGGCGAGTCATTCGGTGATTGAGGGGTTGTTGAAAATTTCAGATCTACAGGGGGACGTCGAGTTTGAGTGAGGGTTTCTGGTTGAAGAGATGGTTCAGCCATGGTTAGGTGTGAGCAGCAGCAACGATCGGAGAAGGCTGGTGAAGTCGAACTGGGTTTCGACAGTGTGAACTGGAGCTCGCAGGTTTGTTCGAAGGGGGTACTGGTAGGCAATTCGAAGCTGTGCTGTGTGTATGAGTGAGGGGTTCGGTGGTCTTGTTTTGTGTTAGATGGTGGAGTGTTTTGAGTGATGTGATTGGTAACAGCGTTTGTGGCTTTGCCAGTAAGTCGGTGCTTGTAGTTGGTTTGTGTGGCCATTGAGAAGAAGGTGATTGAGTGGGTTACTCGCAAGAGTAGTGAAGGTGGTACTATGGTATTATACACATCCGTTATGTTTGTGTACATGGTAGAGTTGTGTGGTCTTGAAGGTGTGACGCAAGCTTGGGATGATGGTGTGAAGGCTACTGCAAGGACCTGAGTTTACTCGAAGGTCGTGATCCGTGAAAACCAACAGCGTGAATACGAGCCTAGAAATTTCCAGGACAAACCGTGATGAGTTCGACACTGATGGAAGAGAAAGGTGTAATTGTTTGATGGAGAATACTAAGGTGATGGTCGATTGAATTTTTGTGAAGAAATCATGGACGAGGGGGGGAGATGGTAGAGGCCGAGTATAGGAGATCAACGGTGAAGTTCGTTTGGAAATTCATGGTGAAACAAATGCGTTAGAGGCTAGGGAAATTGGTCAATGGTGTTTGAAGAGGAATCGAGTTTCGAATACAGACTGGAGCGGAATGATTCAGAACTTGTCGAAATTTATTGCAAAATAAATTGTGTGATCAGAACCGACATTCGTAAATCGTTGGTTAACGATTACGGACAATGTGAGTAAAACTCACTAACTCTGTACTTTATTTTTGATAACTGTTGATTGATTGTTGTATCGATAATTTGGACTGTTAAATAGATTTGATTGAAAACATAGATATAGATATATATAGAAAACCGTCAATCAAATATTCAGTCTGTTGGTCAGTACATTTCATAATAGAATGAAATTGATGTATATTATACTGTGTAACATCTGTGGATGCAGGGAGACAGGTTGGAGGAATCCGACTGGGTTCCTCAACAATTATTTTACTGTTTTCATATATTGTGATATATGTTGTGATTTATAATCTGTTATTGATTATGGATGTTAGAACGATATTGATCATCGTTGTTTGATATTTTAAATACCATAAGAAACCCTGAGTTGTAAAAAGGAATATTTCAATGTATATTGAAATAAAGGAATTTTATAAAATCACAGAATTTTATAAAAGGGAAATTATTTATAAAACGAACACGGTTTTATAAAAGGAAATTATTTATAAAACGAATAGAGTTTTATAAAAGGGAATATTTATTTAGAAAATAAATAGAAGTTATAAATAGGAAATATTTGTAACGGTAAATAGAAGTTATAAATAGGAAATATTTGTAACGGTAAATAGAAGTTATAAATAGGAAATATTTGTAACGGTAAATAGAAGTTATTAATAGGAAATATTTGTAACGGTAAATAGAAGTAATAAATAGGAAATATTTGTAATGGTAAATAGAAGTTATAAATAGGAAATATTTGTAACGGTAAGTAAACGTTATAAAAAGGAAATAGTTGTAACGGAAAACGTAGTTTATCAAAAGGAGTTAATCAAACGTAGTTTATCAAAAGGAGTTAATCAAACGTAGTTTATCAAAAGGGGTTAATCGAATATAGAAATTAAGAAGTGAAGTTAAACAAAAATTAGAAACTGAATAGAGATTAGTAAGTTGAATAGTTTTCTAAGTATCGATCTGATGTTGGTTTCGGCCTTCGGGGTTTATACTTAGAGAATTGTTCTCTTACTAGTTTACAGTTAGGGACTAATAGTTGTGGAATGGTAGTGATGCGTAAATGAGGATTGGAAATGTTTTCCAATGTTGAAAACGTATATTTTCTAATTTTAGGAAATAAGGAAATATGAATATATATATATGAATATATATATGTTCGATGATTGGATTGATAATTCCATTTGGAATTAAGATCGTTGTTTGTACACCGACATGTTTTCATTTGATAGTTAAATCACAGACTATCAAGTTTTGACCATTTTACGTTGTTAATATGGAGAGAACGGTTGGATTATTATCCAAAGAACCACTCCGTATTGACATAAGCGTTGTGATCAAATACGATGAAGATAACTGAAGACGGTGTTATGCAAGGGCTGTCCTGTTTACAGAATAGTGCCTTCGGTTTCGTTCAGTCCCAGAACGAACGTACATGGACGAATGTCTGACAAAGTATTTCCAATGATCGAATGGGTTGGTCTGTATAAATATATATGGTTGCAACGGATTTATTCCCTTAGCATAACATCCAGAATATTTGTGTAAACCAATTAATGATTAACGGATTTGATAATGTGGCATTCAAAGTGATCGTGTTATCAAGGAATGGAAAGTAATCGTAACCTCTGGCCTCAACAACGGGTAAATGACGAAAATCGGGCAGGCAACATGGCTAAGTCGGTCGCACCGAAGTAGGGTGTATAATCACCTATCTAGAGAATATTCAATCTATCAATGCTGTCCCATATATATATACGGGAAACGGTTGCTGATCCCAACCGTTGGTGATGTACATTCGATACACTCAAGCGAAATGAGTGGTCGGTCATGTGTGGCTGAGTTGCAAGATGTTCTTGTTGAACTCCAGTGTATCGTTCCTAGAGTACACTGATCGGAAGGTGGTTCCATACCTTGTCATAGTTGGAAACCCATTACCCAATACGTGCTTGCGGTTTTGATTGTGTATTATATATGTAGAATGTGAGATGAAAGCGTTTCTACTAAATGATTATTATATTGTGGTTGATAGACATTATTATAATATCAAAAGGTTTTTGATATAAAGATATTTTGGATTTCTCATAAGGGAAAAACCCGTTCCGTTATACGGCGTGGTCTTATGAGATATCGTTTACTTGTTCAAACTGTTTTACTCATACCAGTCCCATGACTGACCCGGAGTTTACTTTGTTTTGTTCTACCTAAACTCTTGGGTGCCTAAATTTGTATGGGCAGTCAAGTAGTTCAGGATTTTACAGATACACTTGGAGAGCTTGGAGTAGGAGGCTTCAAGATTCTATAGCTATTATTATTTCCGCTGTTGTTGTAAGTGCTATACTCTTAAATGTTATTGTATACATATACTGTTTGTATTTCAAAAGTTATGTTATATTTTATTCGTTCCGTTGTGAGATTCGTGGTTCCTCTGATGATGATGTTCTTCTTCTTCTATTCTAATAGTTCTATCTTACCTATTCTCACCCTCTAACTTCTTTCATTAACAATTCGGTTATTTTCGATCCTTGGATGTTCGATATGTGTTGTATATCGGATAACCAAGATCGTCGAAAACCCGGGTCATTACAAATGTACTTTTTATTCTAAAACGTACTTTTTACATTATAATGTCCTTTTCCTTCTAATATATTTTTCATTCTAAAATATTGTTTTATTCAATTTTCATTTCTTATATGAATATTTTTCATATTTTGTACATTCAATTAAAATGTAATTTTTATTATTTCAACATTTTATTTTAAAATATTCTTTATATTCTGAATCGGAAATGCAACTCAATCAATTACCATATAATTTTCAATTATATGGATTTCATACATCGCATGTATACAACAATAATGATAAATAATCATCAAAAAGTCCAATCACATTCAAATTGAAATTTACAATTGTGTGAGCGTTAAAATAAATAAATAACGCTCATAACAGACTGTCAATCCATCGATTGACATACAACTGAATATTGGGACTAGTGTATGTCAAATATCATCCCAATACCCATGTGGGGTTTTCAAACAACAATTTATTTAAATAAGTTATTGGTTAAGAAATTTAACCAATTTTCATCGTTTAAATTATAAATAAATATTTATAATCTAATTTCACTATCACATTAATATTAATATTTTTAATGTGTTAAACAATTCAACAACACAAACAACACACAATACAGTCAATTTAGATCGTCATGGTTTGTCGACGAGGGAAGTGATCTAACAAGCACTGTATACAGTTTATAATGATTAAACTGATGTAAATCTACACTGGAAATTCTATGTATTTTTCAGTTATGAAAATAAATAAATAACTGTGCTGAAATTTTAACGAGGAGTTCTCACCTTTGGTTTCCACTCCGTCAATTTTAGCGGCAATTTGTTCGCTTCCAGTCGGTTCCATTGCCACCTGTTTCACGCGGTTATATGTTAAAAATCATATTTTTATAACACTATATATATTAAAAATCCTATTTTTTTTTTGTACCGAACCACAAATCCATACAATCTGAGTTGACTACATACATCACACGTCCAACTCAAATATCACAGAAATACGAATCATATTTTTAAGAAGAAAAGGATAGAAGAAGAATAGAAATAGCAACACAGAATCTCACATCGCAACGGAACAAAATTTAATATATCATAACTTTTGAAATACAAAATTTTAACTGTATAACATACAATTATCGGAGTACGACACTTACAACACAGCGGAAATAAAAATACTATATATCTAACACTGAAGCCTCCTGCTCCAAGCTCCTTCAGAGATATCTGTAAACACCTGAACTACTTGATTTCCCGTACAAATTTGGGCACCCAAGAGTTTAGGGAAAACAAAAAAAATAAACTCTGGGTCAGTCATGGGATTGGTATGAGTAAACAATTAAAAACAGTTTGAGAAAATAAACAATATCTCATAAGACTACGCCGTATAACACGGAACGGGTTTTTCCCTTATGAGAATCCAAAACACTTGATTTAACTTTCAAAATCCTTTTGAAAGAAAATGATAATCTTTATATCAAAACTCTTTTGATATTATAATAGTGTCTAAATCAAATAATTAGAAATCTAGTGGAATGCTTTCATCTCACGCTCCACATACATAATATACAATCAAAACCGCGAGCACTTATTAGGTAATGAATTTCCAACTATGACAAGGTATGGAACCACCTTCCGATAGCATATCTCTAGAGGAGAATACACTGGGTTTAACTAGAACATCTTGTAACCCAGGCACACATGATCGACCACTCATTTCGCTTGAGTGTATAGAATGTATATCACCAACGGTTGGGATCAGCAACCGTTTTCCCAAATGGGACAGCATCGAATAGAATAAAGAATGAAATGAATTGCTTTAGATAGGTGACAATACATCCTAATTGGGAGCTACCCACTTAGCCATGCTGCCTGCCCGATTTTCATCATTTCCCAGTTGTTGAGGCCTGAGGCTACGATTCCTTTCCATTCATTGATAACACAATCACTTTGAATGCCACATTGTCAGATCTGTTAATCCCTAATTGATTGCACAAATATATTATGGATATTATGCTAAGAGAGTAAATTCTCCGCCACCATATATATCTATACAGACCAACATATGCAATCATTGGAAACACTCTGTCAGACATTCATCCATATAACTTCGTTCTGGGACTAAACGAAACCGAAGGCACAATTTCCATTAATAGAAAAAGTCCTTGTACTTTACTCCGTCTTCAATTATCTTCATATAATCTAATTCGCAATGCTACTGCCAATATGGAGTGGTTCTCGAATAATAATCCAACCAGCCTCTCCATATTGACAACAATATTGGCAGACACTTCGATAGTCAGCTATTTCACTATTGAAGAAAACAAACATTCATTCAAAGCATCAAACAATCACTAGACCCCTTAATTAATATTTTATTAATTAAATCACTTCTCCATTTCTTTATCTTAACCAACTATTTTCAATAATCATCTTGGCCTTTTATGCTATTTGTAAAAACATTTCCATATATCGCCTTCTTTTATTTTCTATACTTAGAAAATATATTCTATTTATAGTTGGAAAACATTCCAATTACTTATCTCTTCCACGACCATTGATATAAAAACATTCCAATTACTTGTCTCTTTCACGACCATTGATTTATTTCTATACTCATGAAATATTTGTTATTATATTTCCAAATTTCCACTTATTTGGATTAAAATGAATGTTGTGTAAACCATCGTTACAACAACCCAAAACACTGCTTTCAACTAACTCTTATTCAAACATTTCTCTTCGAGACTGTATCTTTCTATTTATCGGTTAAAAACTAAATCAATCGAGTTGGGGGTATAACTACCTCTCAGACCTTAACTGAAAACATCCTTAACTTCAAAACGGACAAGACCACTTACCTCGAATAATCAACATCATAATACCAATTATTCATTTTTAAGCCCGTATACGTTTCTCTTTCTAATTTTACTAGATTTAATTATAGATTTCCTTTTTGCTTATAATATTCTCTTTTAAGTTCATTTCCTTATTGAATTCTATATATATATATCGATACATTGATTTCTAACTATCAAATTTTCTTAAAAATATTCTAACTCCTTAAATTTCCGGAAAATTTCGCCATAATCTCCTTTGTACGAGTCACTCGGTACAACTACAAAATGCCTCTCTGGGCCCTTTCCATTCAAAAAGAAAATTATAAGGCCAAGCGGCTTGCCGATTCGGCGCATAAAACCTCATATGGAATTTAAACATGTATGTTTTTGTCGGGCACTTAAATTATAATCTTCATACACTTTATTCCATACCTGTCTAACTCGTATACATCCATTCCGAATTTATTCCAACTCAATTCGCTAATTTATTCTTTAATTAGCTATTTTGCCCATTTCACTTTTTATTTGAACATAACATGTTCCAATAAAATTTTAACTTGTTTATAAACCAATCAAATTCCATTTTCAACTCAAGTTTCATATTCAATTTCGAATATAAATTTACAAATCACATTCACTTATTCAACACCCAATTTTGATTCAAAACTCGATTAACTAATTATTCTCCAAATTAGTTAATTCTATTCCATAATTAAATATGATTTTTGTTTCAAAAATCAGTTCACTTACTCCACTTGAGTTCATATTATTTTATATATCAAATCTGGATTTTTCTAATGGACTTTCGAATTCTATTTACTTAAAATCCTTTTTATTTATTTAAATAAACCGTTAAGGTTTTATAGAGGTTATGGCGCTGCTTTTCTAAAAATTTGATTTTGACATAACACAAAATCTATAAGACAAAATCCATATATTTCTCTTCCATTAGAAAACTATTATCAAATTGGTCCTGACGATTCTTGTTTCCAAGAATTCCGACTTCAATTGAGTTCTGTTTACTCAATTGAAGTTCGAGATGCCAATTTACGAACTGCCACACTGCAGCAAGCTCGTTTTAATTATATTTAATATATAAACATTTTAAACTTCGTTTTTATATAAATTCCAGCTCTATTCTAATATATTAAAATATATATTAAACAAATTTTCCCAATTCAACTTGATATTTCCGATTATCTATCATTGTCGTTTTTCCATGCTCAGTAATAAATTTTTGTTTAAAACCAATTCGATCTTGTAACAACCCGGAAAATCTGGGCCAGTTTAAAATTTTTATTTTGGCAATTTTAGCGAATTTTGATTATTTAAAATGAATTATTTTAAATAAAATCGACGAGAAATTTATTTCGAATATAATTAGAACGTATATATTATATACGTCGTCGTTAGAATATATAATAATTATATATAATTATAAAAGGAATTGAAAATGGCGCGGTAGTTCGAAAATTCGATTTCTAATTTCAAATGAATATACAGAATTCAATATAAGTCAGAATTGAACGAAACAAGAAATATTTGAATCTGTATAACTATATCTTTGTGACGAAGTTAACAAACTGAGATTTCATCTTAGAAATGATAAGATATGTCCAGTTTAAAATTAGAAATAGTCGCTGTGGAATTTATATATATTTTTATATATATAAGGCCCTTAAAAATGGACATTTTGCAAATGACCTCGGATTTCGACGAAACCAGTTTTGTTGGGTCCGTGATGTAAAGTTATTGCTAGGTTTCAAATTTCATAATTTTTCGAATCAATATGTGAGCGTGGCAAAGGAAAACGCGTTTGACCAGTTTCAGTTGATTTTAATCGACTGGAAATTGGCCATTTTTCTAACGGTCTCAGAATTCGACGAAACTAGTTTTGTTAGGACCGTATCGTCAATACGAAGCTAGAAAATATTTTTCTGGAATTTTTCTAGTTAGTATGTGACCCCGGTAATTTGAAATGCACGTTTAAAATTCAATATAGTGATTTAAATGTAAATTCAACGGAAACTAATTGAAACGATCAAATCAACTTGCGGTACATATCCCATTGTGTTCGGAATGGGGGTAGAACGCTATGGACGACAGGCGGTGGGCCTCGTTTCGAGGTCGTATGTAAAAGTCAACTCTTTGCAAATTAAATAATTAATAAAAAAATAAAAAAAATCTTATCTCCCCCCACTTAAAACCTTCTGGCCCCCCCCCTTCAAAACTATTTCTGAGAAGAGGAAAAAAAAAAAAAAAAAAAAAGAATGGCGCCTGGCAACCGACGAGACCCCCCCCCTCTCCAAGCGGCGGCGCCGCGACGAAACCCCCCCTTCCTTCTCCTCCTCCTCCCCTTCCCTCCCTTCGCCTGCGACAACCGAAACCCCCCCCCCCCCAGACCCGAACCCGCAACCGACGAAACCCCCACGCCCAAAACGCCAGCGCCTCCTGCCACCCACAGCGAGCTCCCTCCGACGACGTCCTCCAGCCGAAGTCGATGCCCCCCCCTTTTTTCTTCGTTACAGTAAGTTTTTTTTTATTATTATTTTATTTTTATTTTAATCTATGAACTAATTTCGATTTTAAAATGATTTTTTTTCTGATTTTTATTATGTTAAAATACTGATTTTTATTATGTTAAAATACTGATTTTAGTTATAGTAAGAAACTGATTTAGGTAAAAAAAAAAAAATATATATATAAAACTGAGTTAGGTTAAAAAAAAAAAAAATATATAAAACTGAATTTTATATAATGTGAAAACTGAATTTTATGTTAATAGAAAACTGTTTTTTTTTATGTTAATAGAAAACTGTTTTTTTTTAATGTTAATAGAAAACTGTTTTTTTATGTTAATAGAAAACTGTTTTTTTATGTTAATAGAAAACTGTTTTTTTTTATGTTAATAGAAAACTGTTTTTTTTATGTTAATAGAAACCTGAATTTTATTTTAGTATAAAACCGATTTTAAAAGCAAGATAAAAACTGATTTTGTTTTTAAAGATAAAAATAAGAAAAACTGATTTTAAAAGCAAAAGTAAAAATCATATTTTTATATGTTGAAAGCAGAAATAAAAATTCAATTTTTATATATTGAATAGCGAACTAAAAATTCGATTTTTATATATTGAACTTTGAAATAAAAATTCAATTTTTATATATATAGTGGCCTTGGGCAACGAAGGTGACAAAAAGGCGAAACGACGAAGACTCCTGCAAAAGAAGAGTCGAGATGGTTGGATAGCTAAAAGTGAGAATTTCTCACCTTTCAATTTATTTTTCTAGTTATATATATACTAGGATGCAGACGGTGCTTAGTAGCGCCCGACACCCGTCCACAGACCATGGACTTGTTTGTTTGACTGTTTGGTGATTGATTGTGATATTGGTTTGAATGTGGTTTGTGGTGTGAAAAATCGAACCGATAAATTGGTTAGGATTAGACGTGCGCCGTTATAAGGCGAAGGAGTAAGGCTAGGTTAGACCCTTACTCCAAAGTTTGTGGTTTGCATAACGAATTGATTTGATTGATGTGTGAATGGCGTGGGCCTTCACTAGACCGGGGATAAGGCTAGGCCTTGTCCCGTTTCTAGTATCGTGCCGTTATGCCGCCGAAATTTTCTAAAATAAGTTAGAAAAATAAAAATAGCATTTTATTTAACGAATGAACTGAATATAAATTCATATGTTAAAATAAAATGTGTTATCGTTAAAAATATAATTTTTAACGTGAATGTGAATAAATAAATATTCATTTACAAACCAGACGGTTTGTTTATGTACACCTATTTGAATGACGTTGATTGGGTCGATAAATTTTACACATCGCCTAACTGCACAAATAAAATATGTGTTTGATTGTTTGAAACCCCACACGGGTGTTAGGATGAAATTTGAAGTTCACTCATCCTGATTTATTAAATATGTCGATCGATTGATTGACAAGCTGCTATAAGCGTTAAATGTCTATATTTGATGCTTATACAGTGTAGTGCACTTTGGTTGATGGTTGATTATTCATCGTTGTTGATATATACATGTGTTGTAGAAAATCCATATAATTAACATTATATGGTAATTGATTGGGCCTCATTCCAGTTTCGAGAAAAAAAAGAAATATTTGAAATAGAAATATTTGAAATAGAAATATTTGAAATAGAAATATTTGAAATAGAAATATTTGAAATAGAATATTTGAAAATAGAAATATGTGAAGCCGTGATGATTAGATTGACGCCATTTTGACGTGAACGATATTTATATCGATTTTATTCATTTTAAAATGAATATTTAAACGTGATTTCGAAATCGAATATTTTGAAATGAATTGAATTGAAAACGTTTTCGAAATGAATTGAATTGAAAACGATTTCGAAATGAATTGAATTGAAAACGATTTCGAAATGAATTGAATTGAAAACGATTTCGAAATGAATTGAATTGAAAACGATTTCGAAATGAATTGAATTGAAAACGATTTCGAAATGAATTGAATTGAAAACGATTTCGAAATGAATTGAATTGAAAACGATTTCGAAATGAATTGAATTGAAAACGATTTCGAAATGAATTGAATTGAAAACGATTTCGAAATGAATTGAATTGAAAACGATTTCGAAATGAATTGAATTGAAAACGATTTCGAAATGAATTGAATTGAAAACGATTTCGAAATGAATTGAATTGAAAACGATTTCGAAATGAATTGAATTGAAAACGATTTCGAAATGAATTGAATTGAAAACGATTTCGAAATGAATTGAACTGAAAACGATTTCGAAATGAATTGAATTGAAAACGATTTCGAAATGAATTGAATTGAAAACGATTTCGAAATGAATTGAATTGAAAACGATTTCGAAATGAATTGAATTGAAAACGAATTCGAATTGAATTGAAAGCGAAGTGAAATAAATTCAAATTGAATTGAAATTTGAATTGAATGGAAATGGATTTTGAAACGAATTTATAAAGAAGAATTCAATTTTGATTTGAATTGAAATGGAAGTTGAAAATGTTTTTGAAACGAATTCAAAACTATTTATATAATTCGTTTTAAATAGAAATCGACGAAATATATATTATATATATTATATATAATATAATGGCCTGAATAGAACGCGCCGCGTCGCGGCAGTTCGCGAATTTCGACCATTTATTTCGAACGGACATTACGGGAGATCCGACCGTCGGATTCTCCTAAAACCGGAACCGTTGGGTTCGTATCGAAAAGAGCTTTCTAATGAATGTTAGAAATTTGAAATCTAACGGTTGGATTTGGAGATACGTCCAAATCAAATTCGAAAAAGGTCGCTGTAAGTGCAGTTCGATGGCCGTTAATGGAAATCGACTGTATGGGCCTTGATAAAATTATTAAAAATAGCAATAATTTGTGTAAAATCATAAGAAATGATTTAGAAAGAATTGGGATGAAAAACTCCATATTTGAAAAGATAAAAATGGATTTTTATCGAAATGAACTAGTTTTGAACTAGAATTATAATTCTATTTATTTTTAAATAAATAAATTGAATTCGAAAAGGGTTTTAAAAATAACCAAAATTTCCAATGATTGCATTGGAGTGGATTTGAATCGAAATTGTCTTCGGAATATTTCGATGTTGGAATTCGTGATTATACAGGTGTTGTTATGGAAATTTGAAAGATATATATTGATATCGTTATTTCCAATACGACATTTGTTAGTCGTAGAATTCGATATTGAATATAAGCCGATATATTTTCTATTCAGAGCCTTGTATTGAATATCGAATGTGATTTGGGTTTGTCGTGAATGGTGTCTTCACTAACATTATTCTTGAACCCAGTTGAGAAAAGATTAAATCTTTTTATTTAGATTTAATGAAGTGTACCAATTAAATAATATTTAATTGGAATTGAATTGATATTGATTTTTGGGTTTATCGTGAGCAGTGTTTTAAATAACACTCGTTCTTTAACCCGATAATTAATGAATGTGATTTTGGGTTTATCGTGAACCGTGTTTTAAATGACACTGATTCTTTAACCCAGTCGAAGATTAAAACTAAGTGGAGTTTTAATGAATCTTTAATTAGATTGAAATGATCGAAAGTGGAGTATCACCAGTTTTGCTCCAGGCGATAGTTAAATCTTTAATTAGATTTGAACGTGAAATGGTAATTGAATTTACCGATAACACTGTGGTGTTAGATATGAAGTATTACCAGTTTTACTTCATGGGATGAATAGGTTGGGATTGGGAAATTAAAACAAATGATTACTTCGGTAAGGTTCGCTAATCCCGACTAGTTTGAATTGATATTCAAAAATGGATTAAAGAATAAATTCAAGGAATTTATCTTTTATAAAATTAATGGGAATCTTTCCCTATGAATGTGAAATTTAGAAACTAACTGTCGGTTAGCCAAGCAGAATGGTTTTCTGGATATTGATCTGATGTTGGTTTCGGCCTTCGGGGTTAATATTTGGGGAATTATTCTCTTGATTAATTTACGGTTAGTGACTAATGAATTGGAATGAGGCGTATGTTGTGTTTGTGTAACACTTGTATAAAATATACGCGAGTTATTCGGGAAGACCGGGTTTATCCCATTCTGAATAACTGATACGACGATAAGTCGAAGATGAAGACGATGGTCGAAGACCGGAAGTCTTCACGTCGTTTGGGTGATAGCTGATGATCTTGATTGGGCTGTACACCCAAGAAGATGGAAACAGTTGGTGATCGTCCAGACGTACTTGGAGATCGATGGAGATGCGGGGTACTAGGTGCCTCCGGTTTCGTTCAGACCCAGAACGGACTTGTAAATGGACTGTGTGTCTGACATCGGATTTCATTCTGTGTGACTGATATCGGTTGCATAGGATGATTTGCCTGTGTGGCATGCTAAGATGCAAATGATCAAGGCTTCTGTTGAAAAGCAAAGTCTTGTGGTGATGATCAAAGCACGGCCTTTGTGGCGTAGCTTTGTGTAACGTTTACCTCGCGTGTTTCACACCAGGTATGAACCAAAAACGGGAGACGGACCTCAGGGAGGACTTGCGTTTCTTTCTAGTTAGAAGTGGCGTCAGTGGTTTTACACGCCCTGACGAGTTTGACTTATGTGGTTGTTGCTGTTGCGAGGCGCCTCGGTTATATCGGTTTCGGCCGATGCATTCTGGTCGGCTGACGGACCAGACTTACACCCCATAGGGTGGGGAAACGTAGTGTTCAGGCATAATAATCCACATCGGTGGACCGGCCCTGTCGCTCCAAGGCTTGCCTGCGCGCTTGCCTGTGGCTCGGGCTAGAGAGTCACGAATCGGTGGAGGACTATCTTTTGCCTCGGTTCATAGACGGAAATCCAATTTCCAAATACGTGACATTTGCGGTTTTAATTGTAAACCTATATATGGCGACATAGTGGTATGGGGCATTCATGCCGCCTATGATTGATACTTATGATTTGAAGTTGTTTTATACTCTATGCACTTATAATAGTATCAAATGATTTGTTTTAAACGTATCAAGCATTCTTTAGCTGTTATAAGGGAAAACCCTATCCCCCGGCTTGCGATTGCATTGTGTGATAGGACCTGGGTCTTATAACAGCTTCATTTTTCTTTATTTAGCATTGCGCTGTTGTTTATGCACTGGTATTCTTGGGAGGAAACCCGTTCCGTGTTATACGGCGTGGTCCCTTGATTTACCTAATGATTTAAAATAAAGATTAATAACTGTTTTAGTTCTCACACCAGTCACATGACTGACCTGGAGTTTATTGTTTTAACCTAAACTCTGGGTGCCCTTATTTTGACACGGGCAGCTAGTAGTTTTGGTTTTGCAGATTTATATTCACAGGATCCTGGTTTACAGCTGGAACGATATCCGGAAAGCTTTGTATCCGTATATCTCTTCCTAGTTGTGTATTGTATTATTTTCCGCTGCTATGTATTTAATGTAATTTAAATCTCTGATATTTCTGTGTAATATTCTTTTATACTCTGTATATTCTTGTAATCTGATGCATTGTTGTTATATACAATGAAATGTTCTTCTGTATGCGTTCTATTTTGTCGTGTTCTCAAACGATAGGGCGTTTCGAACGGTCTGGGTCGGTTTAGCGACTGGTTCGGACCGAGCGAAATTCTTTCTCGTCACAGTTGGTATCAGAGCTTTGGTTTACAAAGCAGAGAACAAGGCACATTAGAAACATACGAAAGAATTCATCAGATATTGGATTAGCAATATCCAATGAGAATGACTCGTTAGAGATGGGATTAGTAGTATCCTAGAACGAGTGTGAAGAGTATATTTTTAAAATGAAAACAAATTTTGTTTTGAAAATTTAAATCAACTATTCGTATTTGATTAGTTATTATGTTTGAATTTGGACAATCCAGTATATATAGATTTTGCGTATACGTCTGATCCGCGTATATTTGAAGTTTTAATATATTGGATGGATATAGAATTACACTCTAATCGCCCGGAGATGATTTTGATGATGGAGCTCCATCATTAGAATTTATATTCGAGTGACGAACGTGTAATATCTATATACTTCCTATTGACTGGTGTGAGAACCAAAATTAGATAGGGCCTATTGTTGTGGTTTGGCATCAAAAACATGATTTTTTGTATATATATCAAATTATAAATTTGAAACGTTAATCCACTAATTGATTGATGTTTGTGTTGTTTGTTTATTTGTTTGCTAATTTTTAACCATTTATGCCTAATTTAATCAAATATTGAATGATATTGAAAATTGGTTGCATTTGCTTGCATATACATATATATCCTTGAACAGGTCATAGCAAGGAGGCTAGAGCCAGAGAATAAAATTTGTTTGCCCGACAAATAGGTACATGTTTACTACATAATTTACTGTTTTGTTTGGGTGATGATGATTTTGTGAGCCTATTGGCTAGCCGCTTGGCTTTTTCTTTTTCTTTTTGAGATCTGAAGGACCGGGGAAGCTATTTGAAATTCCCCGATGCTCCCGGTGCAGGGGAGGTTATGGCGAAATTTTTCGAAAATTTAGGGTGTTAGCCAAATTTTTGAAATTTTGAAAATTCTCAGAAACTGAAAGGTTAGAGAATGGAAGCCAGATCGAACGTAGAGTTGATTAATCAAACCACTTTCGAGTTTGTTCCTTTTCGGGGACGAAAAGTTTTAAGTGGGGGAGATTGTAACAACCCGGAAAATCTGGGCCAGTTTAAAATTTTTATTTTGGCAATTTTAGCGAATTTTGATTATTTAAAATGAATTATTTTAAATAAAATCGACGAGAAATTTATTTCGAATATAATTAGAACGTATATATTATATACGTCGTCGTTAGAATATATAATAATTATATATAATTATAAAAGGAATTGAAAATGGCGCGGTAGTTCGAAAATTCGATTTCTAATTTCAAATGAATATACAGAATTCAATATAAGTCAGAATTGAACGAAACAAGAAATATTTGAATCTGTATAACTATATCTTTGTGACGAAGTTAACAAACTGAGATTTCATCTTAGAAATGATAAGATATGTCCAGTTTAAAATTAGAAATAGTCGCTGTGGAATTTATATATATTTTTATATATATAAGGCCCTTAAAAATGGACATTTTGCAAATGACCTCGGATTTCGACGAAACCAGTTTTGTTGGGTCCGTGATGTAAAGTTATTGCTAGGTTTCAAATTTCATAATTTTTCGAATCAATATGTGAGCGTGGCAAAGGAAAACGCGTTTGACCAGTTTCAGTTGATTTTAATCGACTGGAAATTGGCCATTTTTCTAACGGTCTCAGAATTCGACGAAACTAGTTTTGTTAGGACCGTATCGTCAATACGAAGCTAGAAAATATTTTTCTGGAATTTTTCTAGTTAGTATGTGACCCCGGTAATTTGAAATGCACGTTTAAAATTCAATATAGTGATTTAAATGTAAATTCAACGGAAACTAATTGAAACGATCAAATCAACTTGCGGTACATATCCCATTGTGTTCGGAATGGGGGTAGAACGCTATGGACGACAGGCGGTGGGCCTCGTTTCGAGGTCGTATGTAAAAGTCAACTCTTTGCAAATTAAATAATTAATAAAAAAATAAAAAAAATCTTATCTCCCCCCACTTAAAACCTTCTGGCCCCCCCCCTTCAAAACTATTTCTGAGAAGAGGAAAAAAAAAAAAAAAAAAAAAAAAAAAAGAATGGCGCCTGGCAACCGACGAGACCCCCCCCCCTCTCCAAGCGGCGGCGCCGCGACGAAACCCCCCCTTCCTTCTCCTCCTCCTCCCCTTCCCTCCCTTCGCCTGCGACAACCGAAACCCCCCCCAGACCCGAACCCGCAACCGACGAAACCCCCACGCCCAAAACGCCAGCGCCTCCTGCCACCCACAGCGAGCTCCCTCCGACGACGTCCTCCAGCCGAAGTCGATGCCCCCCCCTTTTTTCTTCGTTACAGTAAGTTTTTTTTTATTATTATTTTATTTTTATTTTAATCTATGAACTAATTTCGATTTTAAAATGATTTTTTTTCTGATTTTTATTATGTTAAAATACTGATTTTTATTATGTTAAAATACTGATTTTAGTTATAGTAAGAAACTGATTTAGGTAAAAAAAAAAAAAAAAAAAAATATAAAACTGAGTTAGGTTAAAAAAAAAAAAATATATAAAACTGAATTTTATATAATGTGAAAACTGAATTTTATGTTAATAGAAAACTGTTTTTTTTTATGTTAATAGAAAACTGTTTTTTTTTATGTTAATAGAAAACTGTTTTTTTATGTTAATAGAAAACTGTTTTTTTATGTTAATAGAAAACTGTTTTTTTTTATGTTAATAGAAAACTGTTTTTTTTATGTTAATAGAAACCTGAATTTTATTTTAGTATAAAACCGATTTTAAAAGCAAGATAAAAACTGATTTTGTTTTTAAAGATAAAAATAAGAAAAACTGATTTTAAAAGCAAAAGTAAAAATCATATTTTTATATGTTGAAAGCAGAAATAAAAATTCAATTTTTATATATTGAATAGCGAACTAAAAATTCGATTTTTATATATTGAACTTTGAAATAAAAATTCAATTTTTATATATATAGTGGCCTTGGGCAACGAAGGTGACAAAAAGGCGAAACGACGAAGACTCCTGCAAAAGAAGAGTCGAGATGGTTGGATAGCTAAAAGTGAGAATTTCTCACATTTCAATTTATTTTTCTAGTTATATATATACTAGGATGCAGACGGTGCTTAGTAGCACCCGACACCCGTCCACAGACCATGGACTTGTTTGTTTGACTGTTTGGTGATTGATTGTGATATTGGTTTGAATGTGGTTTGTGGTGTGAAAAATCGAACCGATAAATTGGTTAGGATTAGACGTGCGCCGTTATAAGGCGAAGGAGTAAGGCTAGGTTAGACCCTTACTCCAAAGTTTGTGGTTTGCATAACGAATTGATTTGATTGATGTGTGAATGGCGTGGGCCTTCACTAGACCGGGGATAAGGCTAGGCCTTGTCCCGTTTCTAGTATCGTGCCGTTATGCCGCCGAAATTTTCTAAAATAAGTTAGAAAAATAAAAATAGCATTTTATTTAACGAATGAACTGAATATAAATTCATATGTTAAAATAAAATGTGTTATCGTTAAAAATATAATTTTTAACGTGAATGTGAATAAATAAATATTCATTTACAAACCAGACGGTTTGTTTATGTACACCTATTTGAATGACGTTGATTGGGTCGATAAATTTTACACATCGCCTAACTGCACAAATAAAATATGTGTTTGATTGTTTGAAACCCCACACGGGTGTTAGGATGAAATTTGAAGTTCACTCATCCTGATTTATTAAATATGTCGATCGATTGATTGACAAGCTGCTATAAGCGTTAAATGTCTATATTTGATGCTTATACAGTGTAGTGCACTTTGGTTGATGGTTGATTATTCATCGTTGTTGATATATACATGTGTTGTAGAAAATCCATATAATTAACATTATATGGTAATTGATTGGGCCTCATTCCAGTTTCGAGAAAAAAAAGAAATATTTGAAATAGAAATATTTGAAATAGAAATATTTGAAATAGAAATATTTGAAATAGAAATATTTGAAATAGAATATTTGAAAATAGAAATATGTGAAGCCGTGATGATTAGATTGACGCCATTTTGACGTGAACGATATTTATATCGATTTTATTCATTTTAAAATGAATATTGAAACGTGATTTCGAAATCGAATATTTTGAAATGAATTGAATTGAAAACGATTTCGAAATGAATTGAATTGAAAACGATTTCGAAATGAATTGAATTGAAAACGATTTCGAAATGAATTGAATTGAAAACGATTTCGAAATGAATTGAATTGAAAACGATTTCGAAATGAATTGAATTGAAAACGATTTCGAAATGAATTGAATTGAAAACGATTTCGAAATGAATTGAATTGAAAACGATTTCGAAATGAATTGAATTGAAAACGATTTCGAAATGAATTGAATTGAAAACGATTTCGAAATGAATTGAATTGAAAACGATTTCGAAATGAATTGAATTGAAAACGATTTCGAAATGAATTGAATTGAAAACGATTTCGAAATGAATTGAATTGAAAACGATTTCGAAATGAATTGAATTGAAAACGATTTCGAAATGAATTGAACTGAAAACGATTTCGAAATGAATTGAACTGAAAACGATTTCGAAATGAATTGAATTGAAAACGATTTCGAAATGAATTGAATTGAAAACGATTTCGAAATGAATTGAATTGAAAACGAATTCGAATTGAATTGAAAGCGAAGTGAAATAAATTCAAATTGAATTGAAATTTGAATTGAATGGAAATGGATTTTGAAACGAATTTATAAAGAAGAATTCAATTTTGATTTGAATTGAAATGGAAGTTGAAAATGTTTTTGAAACGAATTCAAAACTATTTATATAATTCGTTTTAAATAGAAATCGACGAAATATATATTATATATATTATATATAATATAATGGCCTGAATAGAACGCGCCGCGTCGCGGCAGTTCGCGAATTTCGACCATTTATTTCGAACGGACATTACGGGAGATCCGACCGTCGGATTCTCCTAAAACCGGAACCGTTGGGTTCGTATCGAAAAGAGCTTTCTAATGAATGTTAGAAATTTGAAATCTAACGGTTGGATTTGGAGATACGTCCAAATCAAATTCGAAAAAGGTCGCTGTAAGTGCAGTTCGATGGCCGTTAATGGAAATCGACTGTATGGGCCTTGATAAAATTAATAAAAATAGCAATAATTTGTGTAAAATCATAAGAAATGATTTAGAAAGAATTGGGATGAAAAACTCCATATTTGAAAAGATAAAAATGGATTTTTATCGAAATGAACTAGTTTTGAACTAGAATTATAATTCTATTTATTTTTAAATAAATAAATTGAATTCGAAAAGGGTTTTAAAAATAACCAAAATTTCCAATGATTGCATTGGAGTGGATTTGAATCGAAATTGTCTTCGGAATATTTCGATGTTGGAATTCGTGATTATACAGGTGTTGTTATGGAAATTTGAAAGATATATATTGATATCGTTATTTCCAATACGACATTTGTTAGTCGTAGAATTCGATATTGAATATAAGCCGATATATTTTCTATTCAGAGCCTTGTATTGAATATCGAATGTGATTTGGGTTTGTCGTGAATGGTGTCTTCACTAACATTATTCTTGAACCCAGTTGAGAAAAGATTAAATCTTTTTATTTAGATTTAATGAAGTGTACCAATTAAATAATATTTAATTGGAATTGAATTGATATTGATTTTTGGGTTTATCGTGAGCAGTGTTTTAAATAACACTCGTTCTTTAACCCGATAATTAATGAATGTGATTTTGGGTTTATCGTGAACCGTGTTTTAAATGACACTGATTCTTTAACCCAGTCGAAGATTAAAACTAAGTGGAGTTTTAATGAATCTTTAATTAGATTGAAATGATCGAAAGTGGAGTATCACCAGTTTTGCTCCAGGCGATAGTTAAATCTTTAATTAGATTTGAACGTGAAATGGTAATTGAATTTACCGATAACACTGTGGTGTTAGATATGAAGTATTACCAGTTTTACTTCATGGGATGAATAGGTTGGGATTGGGAAATTAAAACAAATGATTACTTCGGTAAGGTTCGCTAATCCCGACTAGTTTGAATTGATATTCAAAAATGGATTAAAGAATAAATTCAAGGAATTTATCTTTTATAAAATTAATGGGAATCTTTCCCTATGAATGTGAAATTTAGAAACTAACTGTCGGTTAGCCAAGCAGAATGGTTTTCTGGATATTGATCTGATGTTGGTTTCGGCCTTCGGGGTTAATATTTGGGGAATTATTCTCTTGATTAATTTACGGTTAGTGACTAATGAATTGGAATGAGGCGTATGTTGTGTTTGTGTAACACTTGTATAAAATATACGCGAGTTATTCGGGAAGACCGGGTTTATCCCATTCTGAATAACTGATACGACGATAAGTCGAAGATGAAGACGATGGTCGAAGACCGGAAGTCTTCACGTCGTTTGGGTGATAGCTGATGATCTTGATTGGGCTGTACACCCAAGAAGATGGAAACAGTTGGTGATCGTCCAGACGTACTTGGAGATCGATGGAGATGCGGGGTACTAGGTGCCTCCGGTTTCGTTCAGACCCAGAACGGACTTGTAAATGGACTGTGTGTCTGACATCGGATTTCATTCTGTGTGACTGATATCGGTTGCATAGGATGATTTGCCTGTGTGGCATGCTAAGATGCAAATGATCAAGGCTTCTGTTGAAAAGCAAAGTCTTGTGGTGATGATCAAAGCACGGCCTTTGTGGCGTAGCTTTGTGTAACGTTTACCTCGCGTGTTTCACACCAGGTATGAACCAAAAACGGGAGACGGACCTCAGGGAGGACTTGCGTTTCTTTCTAGTTAGAAGTGGCGTCAGTGGTTTTACACGCCCTGACGAGTTTGACTTATGTGGTTGTTGCTGTTGCGAGGCGCCTCGGTTATATCGGTTTCGGCCGATGCATTCTGGTCGGCTGACGGACCAGACTTACACCCCATAGGGTGGGGAAACGTAGTGTTCAGGCATAATAATCCACATCGGTGGACCGGCCCTGTCGCTCCAAGGCTTGCCTGCGCGCTTGCCTGTGGCTCGGGCTAGAGAGTCACGAATCGGTGGAGGACTATCTTTTGCCTCGGTTCATAGACGGAAATCCAATTTCCAAATACGTGACATTTGCGGTTTTAATTGTAAACCTATATATGGCGACATAGTGGTATGGGGCATTCATGCCGCCTATGATTGATACTTATGATTTGAAGTTGTTTTATACTCTATGCACTTATAATAGTATCAAATGATTTGTTTTAAACGTATCAAGCATTCTTTAGCTGTTATAAGGGAAAACCCTATCCCCCGGCTTGCGATTGCATTGTGTGATAGGACCTGGGTCTTATAACAGCTTCATTTTTCTTTATTTAGCATTGCGCTGTTGTTTATGCACTGGTATTCTTGGGAGGAAACCCGTTCCGTGTTATACGGCGTGGTCCCTTGATTTACCTAATGATTTAAAATAAAGATTAATAACTGTTTTAGTTCTCACACCAGTCACATGACTGACCTGGAGTTTATTGTTTTAACCTAAACTCTGGGTGCCCTTATTTTGACACGGGCAGCTAGTAGTTTTGGTTTTGCAGATTTATATTCACAGGATCCTGGTTTACAGCTGGAACGATATCCGGAAAGCTTTGTATCCGTATATCTCTTCCTAGTTGTGTATTGTATTATTTTCCGCTGCTATGTATTTAATGTAATTTAAATCTCTGATATTTCTGTGTAATATTCTTTTATACTCTGTATATTCTTGTAATCTGATGCATTGTTGTTATATACAATGAAATGTTCTTCTGTATGCGTTCTATTTTGTCGTGTTCTCAAACGATAGGGCGTTTCGAACGGTCTGGGTCGGTTTAGCGACTGGTTCGGACCGAGCGAAATTCTTTCTCGTCACAGATCTTCTATATTTAATCCCAATTCCTTTATAAATAAATTATTTATAAAATTCGATATAATAGAATTTCAATTATAAACCCATTGGATTTTTCTCAATTCAGCTTATATTTCGAATTCAAAATAAAATCAATAGTTTTGTTTAAAACCACTTTCCAATTCACTTTCAAATTCATATTTGAATTTAAATGTTTTCAATTATCCGCATGATAATTATTTCACTTAATTTATAAACATCGTTTATAATTTCACTTCAAATCCCGTATTTTTAATTTATAAACAACGTTTATAAATTCACTTCTTGTTTTATGTATTCAAACAAGTTAATGTATTTATAGCCCAATTGAAATTCAAATTATATTTTAGATAAATAGATTTTTCCCTTTAAATTTCAAAATATCATTTTCCCGATATTTTTATATATCAACATTTCAATTCCAGTGATATTTCAACCAATCAAAAATACCCAATTATCAACCATGGATTTTCTAACACATCATATATGATAATATATATAAAAACAAATAAATAATAATATTTTTGAGGAATCTAGTCAGATTCCTCCAACCTGTTTTCCTGCATCCACAGACGTTAGCCAACATAAATAATATCCATCCTGCTTCGAGGAAGGATATCGCGGTATAGAAGGTCATCCACTATCATAGCGTGGGGGCATATAGGGTCATCCGCTAATGATACGTCGGGCATCTGCTAATGGTACTGCGGGAACTATCCAATCATCAATATATATATATATAATAACCACAAACACCAGTCCTAAATAGCTAATACGTATTTTATAGCCACAATAATATTTCAGTGCATGCAAACAAGCAACAAACAATTATTTTTAACCAAAAATAATTCTAAACAAAATTCGAGTGGGATTTACTCACCATGATTTTATTTAATGGTTACCATTGTTTTTATCTAGTTTTAAACTAATGTTTAAAATTAGATAAAATCCCATTAAGCTCCAAATTACTTTGAATCAGTTTCCAAGCGGTGTTTATATCATACAAATCCAATGCCAATGATTTTATCCAAATTTGATATCGTATGAATTTTATACTGTGTTAGAATTTTAGTTTCAAACTAAAATAAATCAAATGTCATTAGATATAAATTAATCACTTAATTACCTAGTGAATCCCTTCTTCCTCCTTATATTCTGCAGTTCCCATTATTGTACACTCACCATGGCCAACATTCACCTTGAATTTATATGAACGTATTAATAATTAAACATTATTGTTAAATAAAAAATTTTAATTAACTAATTTTAAATAATTACCTTAATTTCTTTGATTAGCCTAAGCTAATCACACACTAACCAAAATCCAAGATCGCATCTGGTTTCAGGAAGATGACCCCAATCACGCGTCCTCTAGTCTCTCGTTCGACATCGATTTCATCTCACCCCAGTTGCGAAATTTCCAAACCAAACCATCCGGACTTTGCACAAAACTAGTCATCGACCTCGCAATCACCCATGCTCGACTCTGTACTGCTACCTGTAGCTGATTCATGCACCAGACCCTACTGTTTACCACATCCGATCCTTTCTCTCTTGCTTTCGTTCTCTAATTTACGAACACAGTTTGCTTGTTCCAGTTGTCTTTGAACCACCACGTACCCAATCGAGATACCCTAAATCACGAAGCACTCCAAATCATTTCTCTGTTACTTGCTATCCCTTCTCTAGTCAATACACGCATCTTCCCTTTCGCGAATCAATCACCAAAATCCTCACTTCTTTAAACTCGATTCATGCTAGAGTCAACATCGAGTTCAGCATCTCCGTCACACTTCATGCGGCTCATACCAGAGGAAAGACACACGAGTTCGAACCCTCAATAAGCGCCATCGCGATTCCTATTTTCTACTTTTAGTTATGGTTCTCATGTTGGTTTTGATTTATCTGATTGAATGGAAAAAGAAAAGAAAATGGAATACTCGAATGGGTTTGTTGAAATTTTCTTTGAGTACAGAGAGGAGGAAAGGGCGATTCTCTTCTAAAATGATAATTGAGGAAACGGGAATGAAAGGATTAAAAGGGGAGATTCTTGCAAATTTATATAAAACCCATAGCTTAGGCCTTAAGAAATTTTGTCTGTGTAAAGTACATTAATATTAAATACGATTTGATTTATATTTAATTCGATTTGACATAAAGAGATTTTTTTGTTCTTTTTAAATTGATTCTGATTTGATTTCAATCTTATCCACAAATAAAAAATCTCGGGGTCTATAATCTGAAATCACGAACCGCTATTCTAACGTACCGACCGATGCTTCAATATTATGACGTTGTTCTGAACTGAACAGAATATATTCTGAAATTTAATTTGAACGTATATACCATATTAAATTAATATAATATAATTTAAATTCAGAAATAATCAGATTTTTTGATAATAAATTATTTTTATTATCGTTTATATTTAAATACTATTTCTATAAATCATTTGAATCATTTTGATTTAGTTTTATACTTCAAATTCAGTTATTCGTCGATTTCGTATTTTGATAATTTAATATATTCGATATTAAATCGAAATCGGTTTTTAAATTGATAACTTAATATAAAATATCATTTATATTATCAATTCAATATTTAAAAACATATTAAATATTTACAAATAAATTGATAAAAATTCGGGTTGTTACATTATTTCCCCCTTAAAAGAATTTCGTCCCCAAAATTACTAAGTTAGGAAAAATGTTAGAAACCCCTTTACCTTTCAAAAACACATTTATGCTGAATCTTAACTCTTTATATTTCTACAAATTTTAGTTCTACCAAAACTTTTGGTTTCCATTCATATTACAAGTCGTAAACGCTTATATTCATTTGATCCAAATGATTTACAATCAATTCATATTCCATTCAAATTGATTCTGATCAATTTATTCTCTTCAATCCAATTAACTTGCTTAAGTTAAATTTAAATTTCAAAATTCAAATACCCGGGTTTTTATTTCAGTTCCCTTTGAAATCATACAAATATATACACATATATTCATAACCATTTCAAATTCAAAACATTTGAATTTTCCAAAACAACTCGTTTTTTTTGAAACAAATTTCCACTAAAATTTTTCTAAGGTAGCAATTCATTACTTAGAACTCGAAAATGAACACTAATGATGCCGCAATCATCATTAGAATTATTTCCCAATGACTGAAGTGAGTTCAGTGCTTTATCACTTTCAAATCCTATTCAAAATCCATTTAAAACAAAGCTATATTGTTTTAATATACTTCAGAAAAATATTTTTCCAAACTCCCAGGATTTAAATTCTAATTCTAATTTAAATCCAATTCTAGTTCATCTTATTTGTATATTTCATTCATATACAAATTCTATTTGGTTATATAACCATTTCAATTTTATAATATTATCTGATTATAATATTATCAACCAACTCATCCATATATGATAATAATTTTAGGAAATTATCCCTTCTATATCAAGATAGAATTTTAAGTAAAATTATTTCATTTACCCACTTAAAACAATATTGCGTCAAATTCTCTGTTCAAATGTTTAGAAATTCCTATCGACTTCGTAGTGTCCCACGATTCAAATAGAATTCATAACCCACTTAACAGACAAGCCAACATAATATAAAACAATTTTTATATATAGTAATAAATACGCTCTATCGTATATATACACTCAACTCAGTCTAGCGTACTACTGACCCTATCTCTAATGAGCACAACTCCACCAAAGCCAAGTTATTTGCTCAACCTAAGCTCTGATACCACTGTAACGAACTGCAAATTCGTACTATCTGAGTTAACTCCAGACATCACACGTCCAACCCAAATATCACATAAATACGAATCATTTTTTTAAGAAGAAAAGGGTAGAAGAAGAACAGAAATAACAACACAAAATCTCACATCGCAGCGGAACAAAATATGTAACACCCCACGTCCATTAATGTCACTCACAAAGAGAATGCATTAACTTCCATGGAGGTTTTAAGTGAATATAGAGCAGAAAAATTACAACAAGACAGATAATAAGTAGTACTTGGAAATCTAAAACTTTATTTTATTGCAGCGGAAATTAAACATGTTTGTTACATCATAAAACCATAAATCAGAGTCAAGTACAATATCCATCTTGATAAAACAAAATACATAACCCCATTACATAAATAACCATTAAAGAAGATATAAAGCTGGACTTTACTTCTGCGGTCCAAGCTTTCCAAAAGAGAGATAAAGCATTCCAATCAAACTCCGCTAGAGCTGGGCCCACCCTGAGGACCTGAAGGGGGAAAAAGATAGAAATGGAGGGGGTCAGACATAAAGTCTGGCGAGTATGATAATTCTAACAATACTATTATCAAAATAACTAGACTAAGGCATAAGCTGGAAAACAAGGAAATGTCTATGAACTATTGGGTATGGAAGAGCAGATAAAGATAACGTTAAAGGCACACCTAATTACTAACGAATAATTACTACACTGCACCACACCAGTCACTCTAAAGGTTGATCCCACTTGCTGCACTTAGAAATTATATAAATAGCTTCGTGTACCCCTAGCTGACTACATAGGTGCCGCCTGCCCCTATCTCCGAGAGGTGTACCCCACTACCCACTTTCGATCGGCTCCCTACTCATAGATACCCGTGCTGGCGCCACAGTGGGGTGTATCACTCCCCTAAAGTGGCAACCCGATACAACTTGAGAATGCACGGCTTATACCTACATGATGCAACAACGTCTTACCTACCAGCCCGGGTCCACACACGCATATGAAACCCGTTGGACTTGCATTGCCACTGCTAACCTGTTTGGCCTCTTATAGTCAAACCCAGTATGTGTGTCCTGTCCTCGACTTGGGTCAAGCCCACAAAGATACGTTTGGGTTACTGGTTGAAATGGCCCCCCGCAAACTATCCACCTAAGCTTGTCCCCACTAGTATATCCCACTTAACCCTCTTCTTAGTCATGTTCATTTACATGTGTGTTTGGTTAAGTCTTACTAATCGTATTTCAAATGCCACTAAAGGCACCCACTAGATTCCCCACGCCACCCAAGGCACCTACTTAACCCCCATATCCCACCTTACATGTTTATCTGGTTAAGTATTTCTTAATTCATTAAGGCCATAACCTTATAAAGACCTCTCACATTAGACTGGCATTTATGGCAGCTGGATTTGCCGGGCGGGTCCGGGCAGTCTTACACCATAAAAGAGTCTAACCTCGTGTCTTTACAACTATTATGCTTTAGTTTGGGCCTAGGACCTCTCACATTGGGCTGACATTTGTGACTACTGGATTTGTCGGGTGGGTCCGGGCAGTTTTACGTCACAAATGAGTCCAACCTCGTGTCCTAAGCATTGATTAACACTTATAATCTTTTACCCCAGTTTTAAATATATCCCTATTCAAATCATTAATTAATTCCAATTTTAATGATGTCCATAATTGACTCAATTATGGCCATCCACTTACGGTATGCAAAATCATATCAATTGCACCCCAATTTCTTAATATTAAATCCTTAATATTACCCCTACCCCACGTCATACGTTCGCTTATTCAACGCAAAATATACGTTAGACTCGAATAGTCTAACTCATAGCACAAAGATAAATTATCACAACATATAGACAAATAAAATAGATCTAATCATAATAGGGGTGAAACTTGCATAAAACTACACATGTCATGGATCTAAAGGTGTCAACTTGTTTGGTTAAATGTCACAACTTACATAATATGATCATAATCCAAATTCATGTATAAACTTGCATATGTGGTTTATGCAACATAATGATGGTGTGAACTAGCATCTAACACATAGAACTCACAAATGTCATAGCATAATTCTAGATTTAAATAGATGTCATAATTCTAGATCTAAATAGATGTCATAGGATATGTGAGATTATACATACTAATCAATCTAAACTTGCATAGGTACATGTGATTTATCATGTGAATCATCATAGCCCCAAACATATATATAGCCAACATCATGATTTGATCAAGCATAAGCTAACTATAACATAAATAATAACATCATGACTTTGTAACATCGCAACTTAGCATAGAAACTTGCAACAACATATATAATATCATCATAGCATGATTTACAACATATAGGATATCATCATCACATAACATAGGATTTACAACATACATGATAGCATAAGGTTTACAACAGCATATATGACAATTCATATCATTTTCTTATGATCCATATCACATCTTAATCTAATTAGTTTGCTAATAATCTTGTTAGGATCATCATACTCACCACTCAAAAGCAGTCGAATTAGCGCTCCTTTGATGAAGAATCGCTGTTAGGGTTGGGTAGTTCTGATTTGGTTGCTGTTCTTTATCTTTAATTTGGTGTGGCTGCTCTAGGGCTCAAAATAACAGCATGAAGGCCATGGTCTTTGTTTTTTTTTTGATTTAGGGTTGTTTATAGGGGTCTTTTTATAGAGTTATAAATTAATTTAAGCCGTCGGATGTTCTTAGGGTTAATCAAAGCCATTCAATTATGATAGGGTGATGAGTCATCCCTAATGACTCAGCAAGGAGTCAGAATGGACTCAACAACACGGGTCAGCCTGAACCAGAAAGCTGTGCAGGCTCCAGCCTCAGCCTAGGCGCACTTGGTAGGTGCGCCAGTGTAAATATGTACTGGCTCACTTCCCAAGTGCGCCAGTGCATTTATATTTTTTTCCTTACTTTGCCACCAAACTTCGTTCGTCTATAACTCTTTCATCCGGTACTTGTTTCCCGCAAACTCGGACTCTATCTCCACTAGAATTCCGAGACGAACACAATGGCGCAACCCAATCCCCATAATTCTCACATCTGAGATTTATTATTCTTTAATTTAGTTAAATCGATTATTCAAAAAAAATCTGGGGTGTTACATTCTCCCCTCCTTAAAGGATTCGCCCCCGAAATGTCCAAGTTAAGGAGAATGTATATCCTACCATCCAAACAACCATCTACTCAACCATCAAACACGGCATCCATTGTCCTTATAAAATTTCTAATGCTGTATGAACATATGCAAGAAGTGCGTGTATATGTTCCTTATCTAATGAAAAATCAGGCGGTCTACTGATTCAGTTGACCTCCTTAATGCAAACCATGCTAGTGCCATGCGTCCATTATGTATGCGAAAGAACCTTATCGATACACATCATTTCTACATGTGTGCACAACCATTCACCAAAATGCAACATCCATATGATGATCCAACCATTATTCACTCATTACTTAAATATGTACACACATTTATATGCAATATGCAATATGCAAAATGAAGTGACTGAGCCGATCTAGTGCCTAAAGTGTGTGTATATGCATCCACGAGCAACCACTAGCAAACACTTGCATCCACGTGCATCCATCATCTATAACATGTCTCAAACACATGTTTCAACCATAGGACTTTCCTATCTAAAGGTCAAGGATACTAGCGAGAGGATATACTAAAGATAAGATAAGTACAAAATAAATGATAAAGGGGAAATTAAAAGACATACCCTTGAAAAGAAAAGGGTACAATGAACGCATCTTCGCTTCTGTCTCCCAAGTAGCGTTGCTCTCATCATTTCCCCATTGCACTTTGACTAGCTTGACCTCTCGACTTCTCAATTTCTTAATCTCCGACCCAAGAATGCGCGTAGGAGCTCGTCGCATCACGCTCGATCTCCACCTCTCTAAGCAAGCTCGGCTCTACCACTTCCGTGGTCTCGTGCAAGCACTTCCTCAAATGTGATACATGGAATACGTCGTGTACACCACTAAGTCTCTCGGGCCACTCCACTCTATACGCCATCTGCCCAATCCTTTCCTTAATAGGAAACGGCCCTACGAACCTTGGTGCTAACTTCCCAACGGACCCAAAGCGAACAACGTTCCGTAATGGAGACACTTTGACAAAGACCATGTCCCCAACCTCAAACTCAAGATCTGACCTCCTCTTGTCCGCATAAGATTTCTGTCTATCTTGCGCCGTCTTCATCCTTCTTCGGATCAAATCAATCTTTTTCGAAGTCTCTCTAATCATATTGGGCCCAAGCAAGATCTTATCTGTAGCTTCCCACCAACGTGTAGGCGAACGACACGGCCGTCCGTAAAGAGCTTCGAATGGTGCCATGCCAATGCTAGACTGAAAGCTGTTATTATATGAAAATTCTACCAACGGAAGATGTTCCTCCCATGTACCTCCGAAATCTAAGACACATAACCTCAACAAGTCCTCTAGAATAAGATTCACCCTCTCGGTTTGGTCGTCCGTCTGAGGATGATATGCGGTGCTCAAACATAACTGGGTCCCTACCGCCTTTTGCAAGCTTCTCCAAAATTCGCTAGTGAAAATATGATCGCGGTCGCTCACTATGCTAGAAGGAACACCGTGCAAACGAACTATTTCTCGAATGTATACGGAGGCTAACCATGGAGCAGTCCTCTTACTCATCATGGGAATGAAATGGGTGCTCTTAGTAAGTCTGTCTACCACGACCCAAATACCCGTATTACCCTTCCTCGATCTCGGTAATCCATCAATAAAGTCCATCGAGACGCTTTCCCACTTCCATTGTGGAACCTCCAATGGATGAAGCAATCCACCGGGCTTCTTTTGCTACGCTTTTACTTGTTGGCACACCAAGCAACTAGCGACATACTCAGCCACATCTTTCTTCATGCTGGCCCAAAAGTAAACTCGTCTCATGTCCATGTACATCTTGTCCCCGCCGGGATGGATGGTCATCTTCGAACGATGTGCATCATCAATAATGGTCTTCCTTAGGTCATTGTCTTTTGGTATACAAAGTCTACCGTCCCTACGTAACCAACCCTTATCATCTAGGGTATACCTACGGAGATGGCTCGATGACTCCCCTCCTTTGAGCTTTTCTACTAACTCAACCAACTGTGGGTCGTCTCGCTATGCCTCGCCAATCCGTCCCAAAAGCGTAGGTCTAACCTCTAAGGATGCTAGCAAACCGGGTACGAAGTCAATGGAAGGTGTAAAGTCAAACGTAGAAATGAACTCTAAACTTCGCCGCTCAACAAACAAAGGACTTAAGGATAATCTTTTTCTACTTAAGGCATTGGCCACTACGTTACCCTTGCCAGGGGTATATGCTATCTCGAAGTTGTAGGATGCTAAGAACTCCATCCACCTTTGCTGCCTAAAGTTCAAGTCCTTCTGAGAGAATAAGTATTTTAACGATTTGTGATCAGTGAATAATTCGAATTTCTCGCCAAGAAGATAATGACGCCAAGACTTAAGCGCGAAAACAATAGCGGCCAACTCTAGGTCATGTGTAGGGTAATTTTTCTCATGCACCCTTAACTGCCTTCCACCATAGGCTATTACCCTACCCTCTTGCATTAAGACTGCGCCTAGACCTGTCCCACAAGCATCGGTATAAACAGTAAATGGCTTACTCCCGTCTGGCAGCACTAAGACTGGAGCTGAGGTCAAAGCTCTCTTTAAACGTTGGAACGCATCATCACAATCTACGTCCCACGCGAAGACTAGATTCTTCTTCGTCAGACGTGTCAATGTAGCTGATATTTTTGCGAAGTCTTTGATAAACTTCCTATAGTAGCCAGCCAACCCCAAGAAACTTCTCACTTCGGTAGCATTTTTAGGGACCTTCCAATCTTGGATGGCCACCACCTTCGCAGGATCCACAGCTATCCCTTCTTTGGAAACCACGTGCCCTAAGAATCGCACTTCCTCTCTTCAGAAGTGACACTTAGTAAATTTAGCTTTAAGGTTATGCGCTCGTAGAGTCTCCAACACTTCCCTAAGATGTAGGGCATGCTCTTCTTCATTCTTAGAAAAGATCAAGATGTCGTCTACAAAGACCACCACGAATTTATTAAGGTACTCCCTAAACACCCTACTCATTAAATCAACAAAGTATGCGGGGGCGTTTGTCAAACCGAAGGGCATCACTAGCCATTCATAGAAACCGTCCGGAGTCCTAAAGGCAGTCTTGTCAATGCTATCCTCAGCCACTCTCAACTGATGGAAACCAGTGGCTAAGTCCAACTGCGAAAATACTGAGGCGCCAACTAACTGACCGAAGAGATCGTCATTCCTTGGCAGTGGGTGTTTGTTTTTCTTAGTAAGTTTATTAAGTTCTCTATAATCCACACAAAGTCTAAGGGACCCATCCGCCTTCGTGGCAAATACTACTGGAGCACCCCACTCCGATATACTACGTCTTATGAACCCCTTCTCAAGCAACTCCTTCACTTGCTTATTGAGTTCCCTCCTTTCACGAGGAGCCATGTGGCGTACTGGCAAAGATACTGGTTTTGCATTATCCACAAGATATATTCGAAAATCTATCTCCCGCTTCGGAGGCAAGCCCTTCACCCCCTCAAACACATCCGAATATTCTCGGACCACTCTAACAGATCATAGATTCTCCACAGACGCGTCAAGCGATTCTAAATAACTTAGCATAATGGAATTTATGGGATTACAAAAGATTTCGAGAGCGTTACCAAGGCGAGTCATGAGCCTAACTACTCTCCTTTCACAATCAAGAACGGCCCCATTTCTGGATAACCAATCCATTCCTAAAATTAGCCCATAGCCCGTGAAGCCCAACACATAAGCATCACATCTAAACTCAACGCTAAGTATAGAAATTTTCAAATCCAAACACATCATGGACAAATAAGCTGAGCCCCCAATTGGATTCGAAACAACTAAGGGATCCTCTACTAAAATGGTGTTTAAGTGCAGTGATTCAACTAATGATGTAGAGATAAACGAATGCGATGCGCCCGAATCGAATAAGGTACGGACAGGATGATCAAATAGAAAAACTAAGCTTTCAACAGAAATGGTTCTACCTAGTTCTTGCAGCGGTGGGACTGCGAGAGCCTGAACTTGTCCCCTTGCCTGCCCTGGTGCTATAAGAGCCTGCACCTGTCCTCCCGAGGTAGACCCTGCCCTCTGCCCCTTCTTTGGGCAGTCCTTCACTAGATGTCCCGCTTCACCATAGTGAAAACAGCTAGTCTTCTTTTTCTTTCTGCAATCCTTGCTGAGATGGCCTGGTGTCCCACAGTTAAAGCATCTTTTCTTTCCTTTGCCATTATTGTCTTTACCACCCTTCTTGTTTTGATGTTGTGGTTTCTTCTGATCCCCTTTCTTCTCGGGTGCCTTATTAGCATTAGCGCTTTTCTCCTCGTGCATGAGTGCCATGTCTACTAGCTTCTCAAAGGTGGCCCCCATAGGGATGTGGGTCATAGCCAACCCCTGCAACGGCTCATTCAAGCCATTAACGAACCTCAGAGCCTTCTTCTCCGGCGTGTTCACTAAGTCCAAGCCAAACCTTGCTAACTGATTAAATTTGTTGACATATTCTTTCACTGATGAGCTTCCTTGCTTCATTGTCAAGAACCTTTCCATATATAGATTCTCTTCTTCCCTTGAGAGAAACTTTGCCTCAAACCTATGCCTGAAATCCGCCCCAAGAATCAACAGGACGCTGCCCATTAGTGACCTCCCACCAAAACGAGGCCTCTCCCTTCATTAACCAAGCTGCTAATTTGACTTTCCTCCCTTCTTCTACTTCAAAGATTTCTAGCAATTCTTCCACCTCCTTAAGCCAATCTCTAGCTTCCACAAACGTTTCTGACCCTTGAAAAGGTTTTCCACCCATAGCCTTAAATTCCTTGCATGTCTTTGCAAAAGTATCAGCGCGAGGAGGAAGAGGAGGAGGAGCGGGTGCAACTGGTGGTGGAGGAACATTGGCTGGACCTGCAGCGACCCTAGCTTCTAATAACCTCCTATACCATCCTGGTATCGTTACACCATCCGGAAGGTTAAGATCTTCAGCTATGCTGAAACGAAAAAGGAAAGATTCAAAATGGAGAATTCGAAAGATAAAGATATATGGCTATTGGGGATTATGTTTTTCATAAAAACTTTCCTCTTTAAATTACTCATCAAGACAAGTTTTTGAAAACACTTCTTCCAAAAATACTTTTAGAAAAATAGTTTTTCTAAAAAATTTATCTGTTCTGGTAACCTTAAGCTCTGATACCACGTGTAACACCCCACGTCCATTAATGTCACTCACAAAGGGAATGCATTAACTTCCATGGAGGTTTTAAGTGAATATAGAATAGAAAAATTACAACAAGACAGATAATAAGTAGTACTTGGAAATCTAAAACTTTATTTTATTGCAGCGGAAATTAAACATGTTTGTTACATCATAAAACCATAAATCAGAGTCAAGTACAATATCCATCTTGATAAAAAATAATTCATAACCCCATTACATAAATAGCCATTAAAGAAGATAACAAGCTGGACTTTACTTCAGCGGTCCAATCTTTCCAAAAGAGAGATAAAGCAATCCAATCAAACTCCGCTAGAGCTGGGCCTACCCTGAGGACCTGGAGGGTGGAAAAAGATAGAAATGGAGGGGGTCAGACATAAAGTCTGGCGAGTATGATAATTCTAACAATACTATTATCAAAATAACTAGACTAAGGCATAAGCTGGAAAACAAGAAAATGTCTATGAACTATTGGGTATGGAAGAGCAGATAAAGATAACGTTAAAGGCACACCTAATTATTAACGAATAATTACTACACTGCACCACACCAGTCACTCTAAAGGTTGATCCCACTTGCTTCACTTAGAAATTATATAAATAGCTTCGTGTACCCCTAGCTGACTACATAGGTGCCGCCTGCCCCTATCTCCGCTAGGTGTACCCCACTACCCACTTTCGATCGGCTCCCTACTCGTAGATACCCGTGCTGGCCCCACAGTGGGGTGTATCACTCCCCTAAAGTGGCAACCCGATACAACTTGAGAATGCACGGCTTATACCTACACGATGCAACAACGTCTTACCTACCAGCCCGGGTCCACACATGCATATGAAACCCGTTGGACTTGCGTTGCCACCGCTAACCCGTTTGGCCTCTTATAGTCAAACCCAGTATGCGTGTCCCGTCCTCGACTTGGGTCGAGCCCACAAAGATACGTTTGGGTTACTGGTTGAAATGGGCCCCCACAAGCTATCCACCTAAGCTTGTCCCCACTAGTATATCCCACTTAACCCTCTTCTTAGTCATGTTCATTTACATGTGTGTTTGGTTAAGTCTTACTAATCATATTTCAAATGCCACTAAAGGCACCCACTAGATTCCTCATGCCACCCAAGGCACCTACTTAACCCCCATGTCCCACCTTACATGTTTATCTGGTTAAGTATTTCTTAATTCATTAAGGCCATAACCTTAAAAAGACCTCTCACATTAGACTGGCATTTATGGCAGCTGGATTTGCCGGGCGGGTCCGGGCAGTCTTACACCATAAAAGAGTCTAACCTCGTGTCTTTACAACTGTTATGTTTTAGTTTGGGCCTGGGACCTCTCACATTGGGCTGACATTTGTGACTACTGGATTTGCCGGGCGGGTCCGGGCAGTTTTATGTCACAAACGAGTCCAACCTCGTGTCCTAAGCATTGATTAACACTTATAATCTTTTACCCCAGTTTTAAATATATCCCTATTCAAATCATTAATTAATTCCAATTTTAATGATGTCCATAATTGACTCAATTATGGCCATCCACTTACGGTATGCAAAATCATATCAATTGCACCCCAATTTCTTAATATTAAATCCTTAATATTACCCCTACCCCACGTCATACGTTCTCTTATTCAACGCAAAATATACGTTAGACTCGAATAGTCTAACTCAGAGCACAAAGATAAATTATCACAACATATAGACAAATAAAATAGATCTAATCATAAAAGGGGTGAAACTTGCATAAAACTACACATGTCATGGATCTAAAGGTGTCAACTTGTTTGGTTAAATGTCACAACTTACATAATATGATAATAATCCAAATTCATGTATAAACTTGCATATGTGGTTTATGCAACATACTGATGGTGTGAACTAGCATCTAACACATAGAAGTCACACATGTCATAGCATAATTCTAGATCTAAATAGATGTCATAATTCTAGATCTAAATAGATGTCATAGGATATGTGAGATTATACGTACTAATCAATCTAAACTTGCATAGGTACATGTGATTTATCATGTGAATCATCATAGCCCCAAACATGTATATAGCCAACATCATGATTTGATCAAGCATAAGCTAACTATAACATAAATAATAACATCATGACTTTGTAACATCGCAACTTAGCATAGAAACTTGCAACAACATATATAATATCATCATAGCATGATTTACAACATATAGGATATCATCATCACATAACATAGGATTTACAACATACATGATAGCATAAGGTTTACAACATCATATATGACAATTCACCTCATTTTCTTATGATCCATATCACATCTTAATCTAATTAGTTTGCTAATAATCTTGTTAAGATCATCATACTCACCACTCAAAAGAAGTCGAATTAGCGCTCCTTTAATGAAGAATCGCTGTTAGGGTTGGGTAGTTCTGATTTGGTTGCTGTTCTTTATCTTTAATTTGGTGGCGGCTGCTCTAGGGCTCAAAATAACAGCATGACGGCCATGGTCTTTGTTTTTTCTTTTCTTCTGATTTAGGGTTTGTGTATAGGGGTCTTTTTATAGAGTTATAAATTAATTTAAGCCGTCGGATGTTCTTAGGGTTAATCAAAACCATTCAATTATGATAGGGTGATGAGTCAGCCCTAATGACTCGGCAAGGAGTCAGAATGGACTCAACAACACGGGTCAGCCTGAACCAGAAAGCTGTGCAGGCTCCAGCCTCGGCCTGGGCGCACTTGGCAGGTGCGCCAGTGTAAATATGTACTGGCGCACTTCCCAAGTGCGCTAGTGCATTTATATATTTTTTTCCTTACTTTGCCACCAAACTTCATTCGTCTATAACTCTTTCATCCGGTACTTGTTTCCCGCAAACTCGGACTCTATCTCCACTAGAATTCCGAGACGAACACAATGGCGCAACCCAATCCCCATAATTCTCACGTCTGAGATTTATTATTCTTTAATTTAGTTAAATCGATTATTCAAAAAAAATCCGGGGTGTTACAAAATATAATATATCATAACTTTTGAAATACAAAATTTTAACTGTATAACATACAATTGTTAGAGTACAACACTTACAACTCGGCGGAAATGAAAATACTATATATCTAACACTGAAGCCTCCTGCTCCAAGCTCCTTCAGAGATATCTGTAAACACCTGAAATACTTGACTGCCCGTACAAATTTGGGCACCCAAGAGTTTAGGGAAAAGAAACAAAATAAACTCCGGGTCAGTCATGGGACTGGTATGAGCAAACAATTCAAACAGTTTGAGAAAATAAACGATATCTCATAAGACCACGCCATATAACACGAAACGGGTTTTTCCCTTATGGGAATCCAAAACACTTGATTTAGCTTTCAAAATCCTTTTGAAAGAAAACGATAATCTTTATATCAAAACTCTTTTGATATTATAATAGTGTCTAAATCAAATAAATAGAAATCTAGTGGAACGCTTTCATCTCACGCTCCACATACATAATATACAATCAAAACCGCGAGCACTTATTGGGTAATGAATTTCCAACTATGACAAGGTATGGAATCACCTTCCGATAGTGTATCTCTAGAGGAGAATACACTGGGTTCAACAAGAACATCTTGTAATCTGGCCACACATGACCGACCACTCATTTCGCTTGAGTGTATCGAATGTATATCACCAACGGTTGGGATCAGCAACCGTTTTCCCGAATGAGACAGCATCGAATAGAATAAAGAATGAAATGAATTTCTCTAGATAGGTGACAATACACCCTAATTGGGAGCTACCCACTTAGCCATGCTGCCTGCCCGATTTTTGTCATTTCCCAGTTGTTGAGGCTTGAGGCTACGATTACTTTCCATTCATTGATAGCACAATCACTTTGAATGTCACATTGTCAGATCCGTTAATCACTAATTGATTGCACAAATATATTCTGGATATTATGCTAAGAGAATAAATTCTCTGCCACTATATATATATATATATATACATACATACCAACAATGCAATCATTGGAAATACTCTGTCAGACATTTGTCCATACAACTTCGTTCTGGGACTGAACGAAACCGAAGGCACAATTTCCATTAATAGAAAAAGTCCTTGCACTTTACTCCATCTTTGATTATCTTCATATAATCTGATTCGCAACGCTACTACTAATATGGAGTGGTTCTCGGATAATAATCCAACCGGTCTCTCTATATTGACAACGATATTGGCAAACATTTCGATAGTCGGTTATTTAACTATCGAAGAAAACAAACATACATTCAAAGCATCAAACAATCACTGGACCCCTTAATTAATATTTCATTAATTAAATCACTTCTCCATTTCTTTATCAATATTTGTTAACCAAATATTTTCAATAATCATCTTGGCCTTTTATGCTATTTGGAAAAACATTTCCATATATCGCCTTCTTTTATTTTCAATACTTAGAAAATATATTCTATTTATAATTGGAAAACATTCCAATTACTTATCTCTTCCACGACCATTGATTTATTTCTATACCCATGAAATATTTGTTATTATATTTCCAAATTTCCACTTATTTGAGTTAAAACGAATGTTGCGTAAAACATCGTTACAACAACCCAAAACACTGCATTCAACTAACTCTTATTCAAACATTTCTCTGTGAGACTCGATCTTGCTATTTATCGGTTAAAAATGAAATCAATCAAGTTGGGGTATAACTACCTCTCAGACCTTGACTGAAAACATCCTTAACTTCAAAACGGACAAGACCACTTACCTCGAATAATCAACATCGTGAAACCAATTATTCATTTTTAAATCCGTATACGTTTCTCTTTCTAATTTTACCAGATTTAATTATAGATTTCCTTTTTGTTATAACATTCTCTTTTAAGTTCGTTTCCTTATCGAATTATATATATATATCGATACATTGATTTCTAACTATCAAATTTTCTTAAAAATATTCTAACTCTTTAAATTTCTGGAAAATTTCGCCATAACCTCCTTTGTGTGGGTCACTCAGTACAACTATAAAACGCCTCTCTGGGACCTTTCCATTCAAAAAGAAAATTAAAAAGCCAAGCGGCCTGCCAATTCGGCGAATAAAACCTTATATGGAATTTAAACATGTACCTTTTTGTCGGGCACTTCAATTATAATCTTCATACACTTCATTCCATGCCTGTCTAACTCGTATACGTCCATTCCTAATTTATTCCAACTCAATTCGCTAATTTATTCTTTAATTAGCTATTTGCCCATTTCACTTTTTATTTGAACATAACACATTCCAATAAAATTTTATCTTGTTTATAAAACAATCAATTTCCATTTTCAACTCAAGTTTCATATTCGATTTCGAATATAAATTTACAAATCATATTCACTTATTCAACGCCCAATTTCAATTCAAAGCTCGATTAACTAATTATTCTCCAAATTAGTTAATTCTATTCCATAATTAAAAATATGATTTTTTGTTTCAAAAACCAGTTCACTTACTCCACTTGAGTTCATATTATTTTGTATATTAAGTCTGGATTTTTCTAATGGACTTTCGGATTTTATTTACTTAAAATCCTTTTTATTTATTTAAATAAACCGTTATGGTTTTATAGAGGTTATGGCGCTGCTTTTCTGAAAATTTGATTTTGGCATAACACAAAATCTATAAGACGAAATCCAGATATTTCTCTTCCATTAGAAAACTATTAACAAATCGGTCCTAACGATTCTTGTTTCAAAGAATTCCGACTTCAGTCGAGTTCTTTATACTCAGCTGAAGTTCGAAACGCCAATTTACGAACTGCCGCGCTGCGGCAAGTTCGTTTTAATTATATTTAATATATAAACATTTTAAACTTCGTTTATATATAATTTCCAACTCTATTCTAATATATTTTACTATATATTAAACTAATTTTCCCAATTCAACTTAATATTTCTGATTATCTATTATTGTCGATTTTTCCTTACTTGGTAATAAATTTATAAATACTTTGATCTTCTATATTTAATCCCAATTCCTTTTATAAATAAGTTATTTATAAAATTCGATATAATTCAATTTTAATTAAAAACTCGTTGGATTTTTCTCAGTTCAGCTTATATTTCGAATTCGAAATAAAATCAATAGTTCTATTTCAAACCACTTTCCAATTCACTTTTACATTTATATTTGAATTTAAATGTTTTAAATTGTCCGCATGATAATAATTTCACTTAATTTATAAACATCATTTATAATTTCACTTCAAATCCCATATTTTTAATTTATAAACAACGTTTATAAATTCACTACTTCTTTTATGTATTCAAACAAGTTAATATATTTATAATCCAATTGAAATTCAAATTATATTTTAGATAAATAGATTTTTCCCTTTAAATTTCAAAATATCCTTTTCTCCATATTATTATATATCAAAATTTCAGGTCTAGTGATATTTCAACCAATCAAAAATACCCAATTATCAACCATGGATTTTCTAACACATCATATATGATAATATATATGAGAACAAACAATTAATAATATTTTTGAGGAATCCAGTTGGATTCCTCTAACCTGTTTTCCTGCATCCACAAACGTTAGCCAACATAAATAATACCCATCATGCTTTGAGGCAGGATATCGCGGTATAGAAGGTCACCCATTATCATAGCGTGGGGCGTATAGGGTCATCCGCTAATGATACTACGGGCATCCGCTAATGGTACTGCGGGAACTATCCAATCGCCAATATATATATAATAACCACAAACACCAATCCTAAATAACTAATATATATTTTATAGCCACAATAATATTTCAGTGCATGCAAACAAGCAACAAGCAATTATTTTTAACCAAAAATAATTCTAAACAAAATTCGAGTGAGATTTACTCACCGTGATTTTATTTGATGATTATCATCGTTATTTTCTAATTTAAACTAATGTTTAAAATTAGATAAAATCCCATTAAGCTCCAAATTAATTTGAATCAATTTCCAAGTGGTGTTTATATCATACAAATCCAATGCCAATGATTTTATCCAAATCTGATATCGTATGAATTTTATGCTGTGTTAGAAATTTATTTTCAAACTAAAATAAATCAAATGTCATTAGCTATAAATTAATCACTTAATTAACCAGTGAATCACTTCCTCCTCCTTATATTCTGCAGTTCCCATTATTGTACACTCACCATGGACAATATTCACCTTGAATTTATATGAACGTATTAATAATTAAACATTATTATTAAATAAAAAATTAAATTAACTAATTTTAAATAATTACCTTAATTTCTTTGATTAGCCTAAGCTAATCACACACCAACAAAAATCCAAGATCACATCTGGTTTCAGGAATATGACCCCAATCATGCGTCCTCTAATCTCCCATTCGACATTGGTTTCATCTCACCCCCAGTTGCGAAATTTCCAAACCAAACCATCTAGACTTTGCACAAAACCAGTCATTGACCTCGCAATCACCCATGCTCGACTCTGTACTGCTACCTGTAGCTGATTCATGCACAAGACCCTACTGTTTACCACATCCGATCCTTTCTCTCTTGCTCTCCTTTTATAATTTACGAACACAGTTTGCTTGTTCCAGTCGCCTCCAAACCACCACGTACTCAATCGAGATACCCTAAATCATGAAGCACTCCCAATCATTTCTCTGTTACTTGCTATTCCTTCTCCAGTAAATGCATGCACCTTCCCTTTCGCGAATCAATCACCAAAATCCTCACTTCCCTAAACCCGATTCTTGCTAGAGTCAACATTGAGTTCAGCAACTCCGTCACACTTCACGCGACTCACACGAGAGGAAAGACACACGAGTTCGAACCCTCAATAGGCGCCATCGCGATTCCTGTTTTCTACTTTTAGTTATGGTTCTCATGTTGGTTTTGATTTATCTGATTGAATGGGAAAAGAAAAGAAAATGGACTACTCGAATGGGTTTGTTGAAATTTTGGTGATTCTCTTCTAAAATGATTTCTAAGGAAACGGGAATGAAAGTATTAAAAGGGGAGATTCTTGCGAATTTATATGAAACCCATAGCTTAGGCCGTAAGAAATTTTGTTTGTGTAATGTACGTTAATTATAAATACGGTTTGATTTATATTTAATTCGATTTGACATAAAGAGTTTTATTTTATTCTTTTTAAATTGGTTCTGATTTGATTTCGATCTTATCCACAAATCAAAAATCTCGGGGACCATAATCTAAAATCACGAACTGCCATTTTAACGTACCAGCCAATGTTTCAATATTATAACGCTGTTCTGAACTGAACAGAATATATTTTGAAGTTTATTTGAACGTATATACCATATTAACTTAAATTAATAAAATATAATTTAAATTCAGAAATAATCAGATTCTTTGATAATAAATTATTTTTATTATCGTTTATATTCAAATACTGTTTCTATAAATCGTTTGAATCGATTCAGTTTTAAACTTCAGATTCAGTTATTCATCGATTTCATATTTTGATAATTTAATATATTTGATATTAAATTGAAATCGGTTTTTAAATCGATAACTTAATATAAAATATCATTTATATTATCAATTCAATATTTAAAACCATATTAAATATTTAAAAATAAATCAATAAAAATCCGGGTCGTTACATTTTTTAATGTTATATATATATATATAATCGTATTTTTATTTTAAAACTACCTTGTAATAATCCCATTTTTTGTCACAATGTTATTTTATGTAAAAATTCTATTTTTAAAAACAATGCTAATTCTATGATTAAAAACAATGCAAATTTTACGATTACAAACAATTTATATTTTATAGTTAAAAAACAATTTATATTTTATTTACAAAAACAATGTTGTTTTCATTTATAAAACAATGCCAATTTTATTTATAAAACAATGCTCTTTTTATTACTAAATCAATGTTAATTTTATTTTCCAAAACAATATTTATTTTATTTTTTAAACAATGCATTTTATATATTGAAACAATGATATTTTATATTTTGAAACAACGGTATTTTGTATTTTGAAACAACGGTATTTTATATTTTGAAACAATGGTATTTTATATTTTTAGAACCATAATCTTTTTATATCTCAAGACAATCATCTTTTTATATTTCAAAACAATGTTTTTTTGTTAAACAATGGTTTTTTTTCTATAAAAAAATCTAATTTATAGCAAATGTTAAATTTACCTTAAGTAACGTTTTAAAACCGTTACAACACCCTCTTCCTTTAACCAACTGGATGTAATAACCTGGAAATTCTGAGCCAATTTAAATTTTTTAATTTGGCGATTTTGATGAATTTTGATATTTAAAATAAATTATTTTAAATAATATTGACGAGAAATTTATTTTGAATAGAAATAGAACGTATAAATTTATTCGAATCGTCGTTAGAATATAAATATTTTATTTTCATTATAAAAGGAATTGAAAATGGCGCGGTAGTTCGATAATTCGATTTCAAAGTTCAAATGAATGTACCAGGTGCAAAATAAACCGAATTTTAGTGAAACCAAAAATATTAGAATCTATTTGAGAATATCTTTCCAACGAATCCGAAAAATTGTAATTTCATAGCGGGAATTAAAAGATACGTCCAGTTGAAATTTCAGAATAGTCGCTATGGAATTCTGACCCTTAAAAATGGAAATTTTGCGAACGATCTCGGTTTTCGACGAAACCACTTTTGTCAGATCCGTGATGCCAAATTATTGCTAGGTTTCAAAATTCATGATTTTCTGAATCAATATGTGAGCGTGGCAAAGGAAAACGCATTTGACCAGTTTCAGTTGATTTTAATCGACTGGAAATTGGCCATTTTTCAAACGGTCTCAGAATTTGACGAAATCAGTTTTGTTAGGACCGTGCCGTCAATACAAAACTAGAAAATATTTTTCGGGAATTTTTAGAGTTAGTATCTGGGCCCGGTAAATTGAAATGTGCGTTCAAATTCAATATATATATTTATATTTTGATTTTGACGAAAACTGATCGAAATGGCCGAACTGGCTTACGATACATAGCCCCTTGTGTTTGGAATGAGGGTAATTAGCTATGTACGATAGGCGGTGGGTCTCGTTTAGAGGTCGAAATTAAAAGTTGCTTTTTGTAAATAAATAAATAAATAAATAAATAAAAATAAATAAAAAACACTCACCCCTCCTCTCTATTATCTCACAGGCCCCCCGTTCAGATTCATTTAACAAAAAAAAAAACTGACGCCCCAGATCTAAACCCCTCCTCCGTCGAAGTCGGCCTCGCGCCCCCCTTGTGGCGCCGCCGCCGACAGAACCCCCCCTCTTTCTCGACCGCCGAGCCCCCTTCCAATCCCCAAACCCACACCCCCTCCTTCTCTCTCCTCCGCTGTAAGCCGTCGCCTCCCTACCACCTGCGCACCCTGGCGCACCACCCTCAGCCACCAACTCTGACCCTCCTCCCCTCCGATTGATGAATGCGACGAGTTTTTATTTAAGTTAATTATTTAAAAATCTGATTTTTATTAACATGTATATGTAACATTATATATATATATAGCATGGTTTTATATGTAAAGATATGGTTTTTAATTTATAAAGTTTTAATTTTGATTTATAAAAAGCGTATATTTTTCAATGTGTAAAGGCGAGATGTTTAACATTGTAAAGGTAAGACTTTTAACGTATAAAAGAAATGATTTTTTTAACATATAGAAGGTTCGATTTTTAACTTCAAAAAGGTTAAATTTTTCTATGTGAAAAGATTAGATCTTTCTATATGAAAAGATATGATTTTGTATTTGGTTGAAATGCGAATAAAAATATGATTTTTATATTATATAGATAATAAAATTTCAATCTTTATATCATAAGAAGAATAAAAATGTGATTTTTATTCATGTAGAGTAATGAAAATATAATTTTTATTATATTACTAGCGATGTAAAAAGAGAATTTTTATCTATATAGTAACGATGTAAAAATAGAATTTTTATCTATACAGTAGCATTGTAAAAATGTGATTTTTATATACATAACAATAATATAAAAATGTGATTTTTATATATGTAGTGGCTACGGACAATGAAAGTGACAAAAGGCGAGAACGGTGACGATTCCTACATATGAAGAGTCGCGGTGTATTGGTTTAGCTAGTCGGTGAGAACTCCTCACTTTATTTTTATTTCTAGTTTGAAATATATAATAGGATGCAGACGGTGCTTAGTAGCACCCGACACCCGTCGTCCACAGACCATGGATGACTTGTTTGTTTGATTGCTGTGTTGTGAAATTTGATTGTGTGATGTGAAATAAAATATTTTATAGTGGAAAATATTTTATAGTTAAAAATATAATTTTTAACGTGTATATAAAATAAATAGTAATAAACAAATTGGAGATTTGTTTATATACACTGATTTGACTGATATTAATTGGGACGATAAATTTTACACATCGCCCAACTGCACAAATAAAATCTGTGTTTGTTGATTTGAAACCCCACATGAGTATTGGGATGAGATTTGACGTACACTAATCCCGATTGTTTAGTTGTATGTCAATCGGTTGGTTGAAAGACTGTGTAAGCGTTAATTATTTATATTTAATGCTTATACAGTTGTGTGGTGCACTCTGGATGATGGTTGATTATTTATCATTGCTATTATACACATGTGTTGTAGAAAATACATATAATTAACATTATATGGTAATTTATTGGGCCTTATTCCAATATAGAAAATATTTATGTGGTGAAGAGAAAATAAATTCATGTGTTGAATAGAAAATAAATTCATGTGTTGAATTGAAAATATTCATGTGCTGAATAGAATAAACATTCATGTGTTGAATAAAAGCCGTGTTGATTATATTGACGCCATTTTGACGTGAACGATATTTATTCAAAATTCAAATTAAATTGAAATGAATTGAAATTCGAATTAAATTGAAATTGAATTGAAATCGATTTGAAAAGAAATTAAAACGAATTTGTATTGAAAAATTCATTATTGATTTGAATTTGAAAAGGAAGTTGAAATCATTTTGAAAACGAATTTAAAACGATTTATATAATACGTTTTAAAAGGAAATCGACGAAATGTATAATATATATATATATATATATTATATATAATGGCCTGAGTAGAACGCGCCGCGCCGCGGCAGTTCGCAAATTTCGACCATTGACTTTGTATTGACGTTGCGGGAGATCCAACCGTCGGATTCTCCTAAAACCGGAACCGTCGGGTTCGTATCAAAAAGAGCTTTCTTAAGAATATTAGAAATTAGAAATCTAACGGTTGGATTTGGAGTTATGTCCAAATCAAATTTGGAAAAGGTCGTTGTAAGTGCAGTTCGATGGCTGTTGATGGAAATCGACTGTACGGGCCTTGATAAAATTATTAAAAATAGTAGTAATTTGTGTAAAATCATAAGAAATGATTTGTGAAGAATTGGGATGATAAACTTCACACTCCATGTTCTGAGAAATGTTTACCATCCAGAATGAGGAAAAAATGGAGTCTTTGTCTAAAGAAATACGTTGAGAAAGGGCAGATGTATGGAACCTTTCAATGAGATAGTGCTTTTTCAAATCTCTCAAAATGGAATCTGTTACAAACATATATGCCATGGTACTCCATTTTTGAAGAGATAAAAATGGATTTTTATCGAAATGAACTAGTTTTTGAACTAGAATTATAATTCTATTTATTTTTAAAATAAATAAAGTGGATTTGAAAGGGGTTTGAAAATAACCAGAATTTCCAATAATTGAATTAGAATGGATTTGAATCGAAATTGCCTTTGGAATATTTCGATGTTGGATTTCGTGATGATACAAATATTGTTATGGGAATTTGAAAGATATATTTATATCGTTATTTCCAATACGATATTTGTTGGTCGTAGAATTTGATATTGAATATAAGCCGATATATTTTCTATTCAGAGCCTTGTATTTGATATCGAAAGTGATTTGGGTTGGCCGTGAATGGTGTCTTCATTAACACTGTTCTTAAACCCAGTTAAGAAAAGGATTAAATCTTTTTGTTTAGATATAATGAAGTGTACCAATTAAATAGTATTTAATTGGAATTGAATTTGAATTGATTTTTGGGATTATCGTGAACGGTGTTTTAAATAACACTTGTTCTTTAACCCGATAATTAATGTAATGTGATTTTGGGTTTATCGTGAACCGTGTTTTAAATGACATTGGTTCTTTAACCCAGTTAAAGACAGGATATTGATTTCTGTGAAGATCAAAACTAATTGGAGTTTTAATGAATCTTTAATTAGATTGAAGTGATCGAGAATGGAGTATCACCAGTTTTTCTCCAGGCGATAGTTAAATCTTTAATTAGATTTCAACGTGAAATGGTAATTGAATTTACCGATAAAACCGTGGTGTTTGATATGAAGTATTACCAGTTTTACTTCATGGGATGAATAGGTTGGGATTGGGAAATAAAATAAATGATTACTTCGGTGTGGTTTGCTAATCCCGACTAGTTTGAATTGATATTCAAAAGAAGATAAAAGAATAAATTTAAAGAATTTGTCTTTGATAAAATTAATGGCAACCTTTCCCGAAGTAAAAGAATATTCTGAATTGGAATGAGGTGTATGTTGTGTTTGTGTAACACTTGTTTATTATATACGCGAGTTATTCAGAAAGACCGGGCTTATCCCATTCTAAATAATTGATTTGACGTGGTGTCGAGGATGAAGACGGTGGTCAAAGACCGGAGGTCTTCACGTCGTTTGGGTGATTACTGATGATCTTGATTGGGCTGTACATCCAAGAGGAGGGAATCAGTTGGTGATCGTCCAGACGTACTTGGAGATCGATGGATATGCAAGGAATAAGGTTCCTCCGGTTTCGTTTAGACCCGGAACGAACTTGTAAATGGACTGTGTGTCTGACATTGGATTTTAGTCTGTGTGATTGATTTCTATTAAATATACATCTGTTTGGCGGCGGAGAATTTTTCTCTTGCTTAACGTCCTTCTCTGTAACACCCTACATCCGTTAGTGTCACTCACAAAGGGAATGCACTAAGTTCTGTGGAGCATTTTAAGGTAAAAGATGCAGATGAATTACAAGACAGAAAAAAATTAAAACAGCGGAAAATAAAACTTTGCTTTATTGATAAAATAGTTTGTACAACGATTTCTTTACAATATCAGAGTATCATCTGTCCTACAAAATAAAGAAGCATAAAACAACATTTATATTCCCTAATGTAGCAAGAGCCAGCCATAACATCTGAAAAGAGAATCCAAGCAAAACTTCGACAAATCTTCAAGCTTGGAAAGAGTGACGGTCCAACTTATCCTGAGCTATACTATTCCCTCCTTTACTACCTGGTGGGTGAGGGGAAATGGAAGAAAAGAAGACGAAAGAAAACTGGGTCAGACATAAAGTCTTGCAAGTTCAATTACTTCTAGCATATGAACAGGGCAAACGAAACGATATGAATTAACTGAATACAAGATAATACCATGATGACAGGATCAACAAGATAAGATAAGATTAACACAAGATATGCTAAGACAAGATAAACTGGATATGCTCTAATACTTTCGCCGCTTCGCTATTTCCTTGTTATACTGGTTTCTATATCTCTGCACCACCTAACTAGTGTCCCAACTAGTAACGATAACGTGATCCCAATCCCGGTAATTTCGGTTGCCTTCAGGCATACATTTATTATTTATTACCTAGATCTAATCTAGGGTTTTCTATCAAGTGCTTCCTAGATTCAACCAGGGTTTATGCTATCTACTAAACGTTTCTCGAATTCAGGGTTTATGCCACCTAGGTCCAACTAGGGATTATGCTATCTGTCGAACGATGCCCTCTAGTCTAGGACACACTACCTAGAGTGGTATATGTTCCTAGACTTTCCCCACGTATGTATCGCGAATCGTTATCGCTTGTCTAGATGCACATGTCCTGTAATGTGCGACCCGATTCCCGTGGTAGGGCTACTCTAGAAACACGGAACTCGGTCGGGAGCTTTTCAGATATCTGCCGGTGCAGATGCTAAGGTCTGTTTTTCTACCAGTGGTTATGATCCCACGTGACCCCTCCCTCAACTAATGAAAGGCAATCCAAGAAAATCAAGTGCGAGAACTGTACTTTTGCCGCCCTATGCCCTACTTTCCTATTGGCCAGCCTCACCCATAACGAGATAGAAAGTATATGGTCTGTTGGGAGTTCTCTGCCTTTCCGCATACGTACAACGGTTGACTAAAGATGGTAGGTAGACGACGAGTTGCTATCACAGGGCAAAAACTAGTCTCACCGAATCACGCTGATCCACCCTAGTCTTTAGGTTGCCATATATTGCAACCAAGGCATACCCTTGGTTCTTCTAACGTAGACCTTAAACTCTGTGAGCCCAGGAGGATCATCTGCCACCTCATAGAGGGATACCAAGAGTACCCTCATGTCCCCTCGAAGCCTCGGGCTTCGTAACCCAATTCGTTGGAGGCCTCTTTAAGATCAGATGGACGTTCGCTCCTACTTGTGATCTACTAAGGATTACTACTTAGTTTTCTAACTAAGGTTTACCACTTAGTTTGTTGAATCATCGTTTTCTTAACTAAGGTTTACGACTTAGTTCATATTAACTAAGGTTTACTACTTAGTTCTTGTTCTTGTCAAGTTGGGTTGGTTTAGTGTCATTAGTCAATTCGAGTCAACTTAACCCTTTCGTTTGCCATATAAAACTGGTTAAGTGTTATCAGTAGTTCATGTTGACTTAACCCCTACCACAAACCGAGTTATATTGGTTAAGTATTTTCTTATTACATAACCCTACCCATTCATCTTGTATTGGTTAAATGTTCCCTTTAACCTAACCTTGCCCATCTGTTTTAACTGACATGTTATAGCGGTTAAGTGTTCCCTTAGCTAACTTAACCCTAACATCTGTTTAATTAACATGTTCTAATGGTTAAGTATTGTCCTTTCATGTTTTTAACTTAACCCTGTTCATTTATCCTGCTATGATGACTAAGTGTTCCAAGTTTACTTAACCCCACCTTCTAGTCTTAGTTAACATGTTAAATTGGCTAAGTGTATTAAACTTACTTAACCCCTACCAGTCTTGTCTTGTTAACATGTTAAGTGGTTAAGTGTCCAGATTAGCCTAACCCCACTCATCGGATTTAGTTAACATGTTGAGTTGGTTAAGTGTTTTAGTTAACTTAACCCTATCATTCTTGTTTTAGCTTTAATTAATAAATTAAAGCCGCGACCACTCACATTAGACAGATATTGTTGCGATTACTGGATGTGCCGGTTGGTTCCGGGCAGGTTTATATCGCAACTCAGTCTAACCTCGGGTTAGGCATATTCGTGTTTTCTATGTTCAAAGGGTTTTGATTAATTTTCAAATCAGGTTTTGAAAGTAACCACCCCGTCCGTCGGATCAGTTAGGGATAGCCAGGGAGAGCAGGAAACTTGTATTTTCCAAACCCAAGCCTAGACACTATCCTCTCTGTCACCCTAGAACTTTCTGGTGTATGTATTATTCAAAGAGATGTCATTAATAAACCTTTCTTTTGTATATATATAAATTGTTAACAATTTATCCTCAAAGTTTAACCATTTATCCTCAAAGTCCATTTTCCCTTTTTAAATAAATTTGGCCTATACCATATTCATTTGCCATGCCCACTAATGGACTTATATTCTAGGCCCAAATCTTGATTTGCCTATCTTACAGTTTATAGCAATTTAGATCCAACATCCTCATTTACAGTTCATGCCAAAACTAGATTTTATATTCTAGTTTACAGTTTATGCCAAACTAGATTTCATATTCTAGTTCACCGTTTATGCCCAAAACTTAATTTGCATACCAACTACCTACTTTGTAGCCCATTTAACCATTTACCATTTATGCCCAATGTATGTAAATTATTCACAATTATGCTAATATACTTATCATGCTTAATTTAGCCACCCAATTCTGATTTAATATTCTAATTTCAGTTCATGTCAAAACTAGACTTGTTATTCTAATTTTCATCTTAATAGTCATGCTATAATGCATGTTCCCAAATTATGCCAATATCCAAGTTTAGTCAATTTCATGTTTTTCCCAAAACGTATTCCCATCTTTCGTATAATCGTGACTCAACCTAGATTATAAATAAATCTAGATTCGTGGAAAAAAAGGGAATGAACCAAAATGCCATGAAAGAATAAACATAATAACTGGCATAAGATGATAATTCACAGGCATATAGATGTGGTAATATTACGACATGAAAAGGGTTGAATAGTATAGGTTCAAGAACATGGGTAGACCTAACTTAATAGGTAAATTCCCACGATCAAGATCCAAGGATAACTAAGAATAAACTGAAATAGAAAGTCAAGCCTAGATCCAATATAATGCCAGTTTGGGGTACAACATGGTTTTGTAACTACAGTGTCATGGGCATAAATAATAATCTTATATCCATAGTCAAGGGCAATAAATCCTCACAGTTAATGAATCACAGTCATAGGCGATGTTCATAGTCAAAGGAAAATAATTCTCACAGTCATGAGTCACAGTCATGGGCAATGTTCATAGGCAATGTTCATAGTCAAAAAGGCATATGGTTTTAAGGTCCCTAGTTTCATAGTCACAGTCTTATTGGTCATCGAATCATAACAGTTCTTAATTAGGTCCAAAGATATAAGCACTGATTCGAATAGAAAGATTTGGCATATTCTTTTATTCCTTTAATTTCATGTCACGAATAGAGAAAACGTTCAAATCTAAAAAATAACCGACTTACAGAGATTATATTAGATTCATAGAAAAACAGTCGTTGAAGTCGTTTGAATCTTCACTTGAATCCTAACTTATTTTGAATCTCCTCTTGAAAGTCTTGAGCAGCATTTCCTCGTCTTGATTTATTTTATATATTGTTTTATTTATTATTTAATTTAGTGGAGGAGAAGAAGCCATGTCCACCAAGAATCTTTGCAGCATAAGGTTAGAGAAGAATTGTGAATAGTGAAGGCGACTAGGGGCTGTTTAAATAGGATTAGGCGGACGAATCTAGGCAGAAAACGAGACCAGGTACATCAGAATGCACCCAGGCCCAAAAGTGGGTTTTGCACCCAGGTCGACACCCAGGTCGACTGCCCAGTCGACCTGGTCAAGGGGGGTCGACTACCCAGTCGACTCCCCAGTCGACCTGGGTCCTGGGCGGGAATTCTCCCACCCAGCCCGCTTCTGGGTTTGAATTCGAATTTCGAGCTGTTTTCGATTCTGAAAATTCCTGAAACTTCGGATGGTCATATCTCCCTCATACGGACTCCGATTCTCGCAAACTCGGACTCGTTTCCAAGCAGAATTTCGAGACGAACGCAATGGCATAACCCGTTTCCCTTAATTTTTCCTCTAACATTTAATTATACCTTAATTTGTGAAACTTAATGTTACAGAATTACGGGGTGTTACATTCTCCCCATCTTAAAAGGATTTCATCCCCGAAATCTTCTAGTTAGGAAGAATGTGTCCTACCATCCAATCACCCATCTACTCGACCATTCAATCACGGGCATTCATTGTCCTTAGAAAGATTTCTAATGCTTTCATGTTCATATGCATAGTGTGTGTATATGTCTATATCTAGTGCAAAATCAGGCGGTCTACTGATTCAGTTGACCTCCTTAATGCGAATCATGTCAGTGCCATGCGTCCAATCATGTATGCAAGCATCCCTAGTTATGTAAATACTACATGCGTGCATAGCCATTCATCTATATGCAACATCCATATGATAACATATCAAGTTAAACTTACAAACAAATACATATCTGTAAATGCAATATGAAAGCGTCCGAATTGATCTAGTGCCTAATACGTATGCATATGCATTCACGAGCAACCATTAGCAACCACTCGCAACCATCAACCATAACATGTTTCAATTACATGATTACATCCAAAAGAGTTTCTACCTAAGGATCGAAGATACGACCTAGAGGATATACTTTGGAAAGAGAGGAACAAGTATGCGTAAGGTTCCTACAAAAAAAAGAAATCAAGGACGCACCCTTAAGAAAAAGGGTATGATGCTTGTATCCAGTCTTCTTGAGCTTTACTTTACTGTATCTTAACTAATTTAACTTCACGATTGCGAAGTTTCTTGACCTCCATTTCCAAAATAAACAGATGTCAGCCATGATACCAAGTGTATATACTAGGATGATTAGAGGTCTCCGTCTTATCCATCATGCCATAACTATAAGGGTCAAAAGGTCACTACGTGCTTTTTTTTAGAGCGCCTGCCACAACTATTCATCTCTCACGCAAACCATCCTAGTCGAACTCGACATTCCTCAAGTACAAGTCCCAAAGGCCTAAACCAATATCAGATAAGCACCCAAGGAATACCTCCTCCGAATTTAGACGATCAATGTGAGATGATATAAGTAAACTCGATAGCAATTCTCAAATCCCTACTAACCAAAAATAAACGGGCCGAGTCACCAATTGGATTTGAGACTAATTGGGATCTTTCACTATGCAAGTACTAAGGTGTAGAGACTCAACTATAGAAGCAAATATGAACAAATGCGAAGCGCTAAAAACAAAAGAGTACGAACAGAAAAACTAGACTCTTCCAACAGAACTTTACTACCTTTCTCCTAGGTAAGCTTAGTGGTGAAAGTATGTACTTGCCCTTCTGAAAATCTTGTTCCTCATTCTTGCCCTTGTCCTTAGTTATATGCCCTATTATACCCTAGTAAAGTTACTTCCTATTGTCTTAGGTTTTATAATTCCTTCCTCCTTCGTGAGCTAAATCTACATCCATGAATTCCTCATCCTTGGGTTGTGCTCCTTAGCCAAACTCCTCATCCCCTTCTGTGTGTAACCATGTTGACAAATCTCTCGAAAGCTGCCTCCATCGTACGGAAAACCCTATAAGTTTTTAAAGAAAACTGGCCGTAAGTGAAACAACTACATCTATAAATGGAAGTCGGGCACTACTTCGCCCTTCGATGAGGTTACATCCCAGAAAGCCAGGAGCCCCAGAGACTCAAGAAAGAAGGAAACAAGGACTCAACAGAGAATCAAAAGATGGTGCATATGGCTTTGGGGAATATGCCTTTAAAACAAATCTTTTCTCTTGAAAATGCTTCTTTTAAAACCGTTTTGAAAATAAATCCTTTATCTGATCTGGTAACCTTCAGCTCTGATACCACGTGTAACACCCCACATCCGTTAGTGTCACTCACAAAGGGAATGCACTAAGTTCCATGGAGCATTTTAAGGTAAAAGATGCAGATGAATTACAAGACAGACAAAAATTAAAACAACGGAAAATAAAACTTTGCTTTATTGATAAAATAGTTTGCACAGCGATTTCTTTACAATATCAGAGTATCATCTGTCCTACAAAATAAAGAAGCATAAAACAACATTTACATTCCCCAATGTAGCAAGAGCCAGCCATAGCATCAGAAAAGAGAATCCAATCAAAATTTGGACAAATCTTCAAGTTGGGAAAGAGTGACGGTCCAACTTATCCTGAGCTATACTATTCCCTCCTTTACTACCTGGTGGGGGGGGGGGGGGAAACGGAAGAAAAGAAGACGAAAGAAAACTAGGTCAGACATAAAGTCTGGTAAGTTCAGTTACTTCTAGCATATGAACAGGGCAAACGAAACGACATGAATTAACTGAATACAAGATAAAACCATGATGACAGGATCAATAAGATAAGATAAGATTAACTCAAGATATGCTAAGACAAGATAAACTGGATATGCTCTAATACATTCGCCGCTTCGCTATTTCCTTGTCATACTGGTTTCTATATCTCTGCACCACCTAACTAGTGTCCCAACTAGTAATGATAACGTGATCCCAATCCCGGTAATTTCGGTTGCCTTCAGGCATACATTTATTATTTATTACCTAGATCTAATCTAGTGTTTTCTATCAAGTTCTTTCTAGATTCAACCAGGGTTTATGCTATCTACTAAACATTTCTCGAATTCAGGGTTTATGCCACCTAGGTCCAACTAGGGATTATGCTACCTGTCGAACGATGCCCTCTAGTCTAGGACACACTACCTAGAGTGGTATATGTTCCTAGACTTTCCCCATGTATGTATCGCGAATCGTTATCGCTTGTCTAGATGCACATGTCCTGTAATGTGCGACCCGAGTCCCATGGCAGGGCTACTCTAGAAACACGGAACTCGGTCGGGAGCTTTTCAGATATCTGCCGGTGTAGATGCTAAGGTCTGTTTTTCTACCAGTGGTTATGGTCCCATGTGACCCCTCCCTCAACTAATGAAAGGCAATCCAGGAAAATCAAGCGCGAGAACTGTACTTTTGCCGCCCTATGCCCTACTTTCCAATTGGCCAGCCTCACCCATAACTAGATAGCAAGTATATGGTCTGTTGGGAGTTCTCTGCCTTTCCTCATACGTACAACGATTGACTAAAGATGTTAGGTAGACGACGAGTTGCTATCACAGGGCAAAAACTAGTCTCGCCGAATCACGCTGATCCACCCTAGTCTTAAGGTTGCCATATATTGCAACCAAGGCATACACTTGGTTCTTCTAATGTAGACCTTATCCTCTGTGAGCCTAGTAGGATCATCTGCCACCTCACAGAGGGATACCAAGAGTACCCTCATGTCCCCTCGAAGCCTCGGGCTTCGTAACCCAATTCGTTGGAGGCCTCTTTAAGATCAGATGGACATTCGCTCCTACTTGTGATATACTAAGGATTACTACTTAGTTTTCTAACTAAGGTTTACCACTTAGTTTGTTGAATCATCATTTTCTTAACTAAGGTTTACGACTTAGTTCATATTAACTAAGGTTTACTACTTAGTTCTTGTTCTTGTCAAGTTGGGTTGGTTAAGTGTCATTAGTCAATTCGAGTCAACTTAACCCTTTCGTTTAACATATAAAACTGGTTAAGTGTTATCAGTAGTTCATGTTGACTTAACCCCTACCACAAACCGAGTTATATTGGTTAAGTATTTTCTTATTACTTAACCCTACCCATTCATCTTGTATTGGTTAAACGTTCCCTTTAACCTAACCTTGCCCATCTGTTTTAACTGACATGTTATAGTGGTTAAGTGTTCCCTTAGCTAACTTAACCCTAACATCTGTTTAATTAAAATGTTCTAATGGTTAAGTATTGTCCTTTCATGTTTTTAACTTAACCCTGTTCATTTATCCTGCTATGATGACTAAGTGTTCCAAGTTTACTTAACCCCACCTTCTAGTCTTAGTTAACATGTTAAATTGGCTAAGTGTATTAAACTTACTTAAACCCTACCAGTCTTGTCTTGTTAACATGTTAAGTGGTTAAGTGCCCAGATTAGCCTAACCCCACTCATCGGATTTAATTAAAATGTTGAGTTGGTTAAGTGTTTTAGTTAACTTAACCCTACCATTCTTGTTCTAGCTATAATTAATAAATTAAAGCCGCGACCACTCACATTAGACATAAAATGTTGCGATTACTGGATGTGCCGGTTGGTTCCGGGCAGGTTTATATCGTAACTCAGTCTAACCTCAGGTTAGGCATATTCGTGTTTTCTATGTTCAAAGGGTTTTGGTTAATTTTTAAATCAGGTTTTGAAAGTAACCATCCCGTCCGTCGGATCAGTTAGGTATAGCCAGGGAGAGCAGGAAACTTGTATTTTCCAAACCCAAGCCTAGACACTATCCTCTCTGTCACCCTAGAACTTTCTGGTGTATGTATTATTAAAAGAGATGTCATTAATAAACCTTTCTTTTGTATATATATAAATTGTTAACAATTTATCCTCAAAGTTTAACCATTTATCCTCAAAGTCCATTTTCCCTTTTTAAATAAATTTGGCCTATACCTTATTCATTTGCCATGCCCACTAATGGACTTATATTCTAGGCCCAAATCTTGATTTGCCTATCTTACAGTTTATAGCAATTTAGATCCAACATCCTCATTTACAGTTCATGCCAAAACTAGATTTTATATTCTAGTTTATAGTTTATGCCAAACTAGATTTCATATTCTAGTTCACCGTTTATGCCCAAAACTTAATTTGCATACCAACTACCTACTTTGTGGCCCATTTAACCATTTACCATTTATGCCCAATGTATGTAAATTATTCACAATTAAGCTAATATACTTATCATGCTTAATTTAGCCACCCAATTCTGATTTAATATTCTAATTTCAGTTAATGTCAAAACTAGACTTGTTATTCTAATTTTCATCTTAATAGTCATGCTATAATGCATGTTCCCAAATTATGCCAATTTCCAAGTTTAGTCAATTTCATGTTTTTCCCAAAACGTATTCCCATCGTTCGTATAATCGTGACTCAACCTGGATTATAAATAAATCTAGATTCGTGGAAAAAAGGGAATGAACCAAAATGCCATGAAAGAATAGACATAATAACTGGTATAAGATGATAATTTACAGGCATATAGATCTGGTAATATTACGACATGAAAAGGGTTGAATAGTATAGGTTCAAGAACATGGGTAGACCTAACTTAATAGGTAAATTCCCAAGATCAAGATCCAAGGATAACTAAGAATAAACTGAAATAGAAAGTCAAGCCTAGATCCAATATAATGCCAGTTTGGGGTACAACATGGTTTTGTAACTACAGTGTCATGGGCATAAATAATAATCTTATATCCATAGTCATAGGCAATAAATCCTCACAGTTAATGAATCACAGTCATGGGCGATGTTCATAGTCAAAGGAAAATAATTCTCACAGTCATGAGTCACAGTCATAGGAAATGTTCATAGGCAATGTTCATAGTCAAAAAGGCATATGGTTTTAAGGTCCCTAGTTTCATAGTCACAGTCTTATTGGTCATCCAATCATAACAGTTCTTAATTAGGTCCAAAGATATAAGCACTGATTCGAATAGAAAGATTTGGCATATTCTTTTATTCCTTTAATTTCATGTCACGTATAGAGAAAATGTTCAAATCTAAAAAAATAACCGACTTACAGAGATTATATTAGATTCGTAGAAAAACAGTCGTTGAAGTCGTTTGAATCTTCACTTGAATCCTAACTTGTTTTGAATCTTCTCTTGAAAGTCTTGAGCAACATTTCCTCGTCTTGATTTATTTTATATATTATTTTATTTATTATTTAATTTAGTGGATGAGAAGAAGCCATGTCCACCAAGAATCTTTGCAACATAAGGTTAGAGAAGAATTGTGAATAGTGAAGGCGACTAGGGGCTGTTTATATTGGATTAGGCGGACGAATCTAGGCAGAAAACGAGACCAGGTACATCAGAATGCACCCAGGCCCAAAAGTGGGTTTTGCACCCAGGTCGACACCCAGGTCGACTGCCCAGTCGACCTGGTCAGGGGGGGTCGACTACCTAGTCGACTCCCCAGTCGACCTGGGTCCTGGGCGGGAATTCTCCCACCCAGCCCGCTTCTGGGTTTGAATTCGAATTTCGAATTCGAATTTCGAGCTGTTTTTGATTCTGAAAATTCCTAAAACTTCGGAGGGTCATATCTCCCTCATACGGACTCCGATTCTCGCAAACTCGGACTCGTTTCCAAGCAGAATTTCGAGACGAACGCAATGGCGTAACACATTTCCCTTAATTTTTCCTATAATATTTAATTATACCTTAATTTGTGAAACTTAATGTTACAGAATTACGGGGTGTTACATTCTCCCCCTCTTAAAAGGATTTCGTCCCCGAAATCTTCAAGTTAGGAAGAACGTGTCCTACCATCCAATCACCCATCTACTCGACCATTCAATCACAGGCATTCATTGTCCTTAGAAAGATTTCTAATGCTTTCATGTTCATATGCATAATGTGTGTATATGTCTTTATCTAGTGCAAAATCAGGCGGTCTACTGATTCAGTTGACCTCCTTAATGCGAATCATGTCAGTGCCATGCGTCCAATCATGTATGCAAGCATCCCTAGTTATGTAAATACTACATGCGTGCATAGCCATTCATCTATATGCAACATCCATATGATAACATATCAAGTTAAACTTACAAACAAATACATATCTGTAAATGCAATATGAAAACGTCCGAACTGATCTAGTGCCTGATACGTATGCATATGCATTCACGAGCAACCATTAGCAACCACTCCCAACCATCAACCATAACATGTTTCAAATACATGTTTACATCCAAAAGAGTTTCAACCTAAGGATTGAAGATACGACCTAGAGGATATACTTTGGAAAGAGAGGAACAAGTATGCATAAGGTTCCTACAAAAAAAAAGAAATCAAGGATGCACCCTTAAGAAAAAGGGTATGATGCTTGTATCCAGTCTTCTTGAGCTTTATTTTTCTATATCTTAACTAATTTAACTTCACGATTGCGAAGTTTCTTGACCTCCATTTCCAAAATAAACAGATGTCAGCCATGATACCAAGTGTATATACTAGGATGATTAGAGGTCTCCGTCTTATCCATCATGCCATAACTATAAGGGTCAAAAGGTCACTACGTGCTTTTTTTTTAGAGTGCCTGCCACAACTATTCATCTCTCACGCAAACCATCCTAGTCGAACTCGACATTCCTCAAGTACAAGTCCCAAAGGCCTAAACCAATATCAGACAAGCACTCAAGGAATACCTCCTCCGAATTTAGACGATCTATGTGAGATGATATAAGTAAACTCGATAGCTATTCTCAAATCCCTACCAACCAAAAATAAACGGGCCGAGTCACCAATTGGATTTGAGACTAATTGGGATCTTTCACTATGCAAGTACTAAGGTGTAGAGACTCAACTATAGAAGCAAATATGAACAAATGCGAAGCGCTAAAAACAAAAGAGTACGAACAGAAAAACTAGACTCTTCCAACAGAACTTTACTACGTTTCTCCTAGGTACGCTTAGTGGTGAAAGTATGTACTTGCCCTTCTGAAAATCTTGTTCCTCATTCTTGCCCTTGTCCTTAGTTATATGCCCTATTATACCCTAGTAAAGATACTTCCTCTTGTCTTAGGTTTTATAATTCCTTCCTCCTTCGTGAGCTAAATCTACATCCATGAATTCCTCATCCTTGGGTTGTGCTCCTTAGCCAAACTCCTCATCCCCTTCCGTGTGTAACCATGTTGACAAATCTCTCGAAAACTGCCTCCATCGTACGGAAAACCCTATAAGTTTTGAAAGAAAACTGGCCGTAAGTGAAACAACTACAACTATAGATGGAAGTCGGGCACTACTTCGACCTTCGATGAGGTTACATCCCAGAAAGCCAGGAGCCCCAGAGACTCAAGAAAGAAGGAAACAAGGACTCAACAGAGAATCAAAAGATGGTGCATATGGCTTTGGGGAATATGCCTTTAAAACAAATCTTTTCTCTTGAAAATGCTTCTTTTAAAACCGTTTTGAAAACAAATCCTTTATCTGATCTGGTAACCATTAGCTCTGATACCACGTGTAACACCCCACATCCGTTAGTGTCACTCACAAAGGGAATGCACTAAGTTCTGTGGAGCATTTTAAGGTAAAAGATGCAGATGAATTACAAGACAGACAAAAATTAAAACAGCGGAAAATAAAACTTTGCTTTGTTGATAAAATAGTTTGTACAATGATTTCTTTACAATATCAGAGTATCATCTGTCCTACAAAATAAAGAAGCATAAAACAACATTTATATTCCCCAATGTAGCAAGAGCCAGCCATAGCATCTGAAAAGAGAATCCAAGCAAAACATCGACAAATCTTCAAGCTGGGAAAGAGTGACGGTCTGACTTATCCTGAGCTATACTATTCCCTCCTTTACTACCTGGTGGGGGGAGGGGGGTGGAAACGGAAGAAAAGAAGACGAAAGAAAACTGGGTCAGACGTAAAGTCTGGTAAGTTCAGTTACTTCTAGCATATGAACAGGGCAAACGAAACGACATGAATTAACTGAATACAAGATAATACCATGATGACAGGATCAACAAGATAAGATAAGATTAACACAAGATATGCTAAGACAAGACAAACTGGATATGCTCTAATACTTTCGCCGCTTCGTTATTTCCTTGTTATACTGGTTTCTATATCTCTGCACCACCTAACTAGTGTCCCAACTAGTAATGATAACGTGATCCCAATCCCGGTAATTTCGGTTGCCTTCAGGCATACATTTATTATTTATTACCTAGATCTAATCTAAGGTTTTCTATCAAGTGCTTCCTAGATTCAACCAGGGTTTATGCTATCAACTAAACGTTTCTCGAATTCAGGGTTTATGCCACCTAGGTCCAACTAGGGATTATGCTACCTATCGAACGATGCCCTCTAGTCCAGGACACACTACCTAGAGTGGTATATGTTCCTAGACTTTCCCCACGTATGTATCGCGAATCGTTATCGCTTGTCTAGATGCACATGTCCTGTAATGTGCGACCCGAGTCCCGTGGCAGGGCTACTCTAGAAACACGGAACTCGGTCGGGAGCTTTTCAGATATCTGCCGGTGCAGATGCTAAGGTCTGTTTTTCTACCAGTGGTTATGGTCCCACGTGACCCCTCCCTCAACTAATGAAAGGCAATCCAAGAAAATCAAGCGCGAGAACTGTACTTTTGCCGCCCTATGCCCTACTTTCCTATTGGCCAGCCTCACCCATAACTAGATAGCAAGTATATGGTCTGTTGGGAGTTCTCTGCCTTTCCGCATACGTACAACGATTGACTAAAGATGGTAGGTAGACGACGAGTTGCTATCACAGGGCAAAAACTAGTCTCGCTGAATCACGCTGATCCACCCTAGTCTTTTGGTTGCCATATATTGCAACCAAGGCATACGCTTGGTTCTTCTAACGCAGACCTTAACCTCTGTGAGCCCAGGAGGATCATCTGCCACCTCACAGAGGGATACCAAGAGTACCCTCACGTCCCCTCGAAGCCTCGGGCTTCGTAACCCAATTCGTTGGAGGCCTCTTTAAGATCAGATGGACGTTCGATCCTACTTGTGATGTACTAAGGATTACTACTTAGTTTTCTAACTAAGGTTTACCACTTAGTTTGTTGAATCATCGTTTTCTTAACTAAGGTTTACGACTTAGTTCATATTAACTAAGGTTTACTACTTAGTTCTTGTTCTTGTCAAGTTGGGTTGGTTAAGTGTCATTAGTCAATTCGAGTCAACTTAACCCTTTCGTTTGCCATATAAAACTGGTTAAGTGTTATCAGTAGTTCATGTTGACTTAACCCCTACCACAAACCGAGTTATATTGGTTAAGTATTTTCTTATTACTTAACCCTACCCATTCATCTTGTATTGGTTAAATGTTCCCTTTAACCTAACCTTGCCCATCTGTTTTAACTGACATGTTATAGCAGTTAAGTGTTCCCTTAGCTAACTTAACCCTAACATCTGTTTAATTAACATGTTCTAATGATTAAGTATTGTCCTTTCATGTTTTTAACTTAACCCTATTCATTTATCTTGCTATGATGACTAAGTGTTCCAAGTTTACTTAACCCCACCTTCTAGTCTTAGTTAACATGTTAAATTGGCTAAGTGTATTAAACTTACTTAACCCCTACCAGTCTTGTCTTGTTAACATGTTAAGTGGTTAAGTGTCCAGATTAGCCTAACCCCACTCATCGGATTTAGTTAACATGTTGAGTTGGTTAAGTGTTTTAGTTAACTTAACCCTACCATTCTTGTTCTATCTTTAATTAATAAATTAAAGCCGCGACCACTCACATTAGACAGATATTGTTGCGATTACTGGATGTGCCGGTTGGTTCCGGGCAGGTTTATATCGCAACTCAGTCTAACCTCGGGTTAGGCATATTCGTGTTTTCTAAGTTCAAAGGGTTTTGATTAATTTTCAAATCAGGTTTTGAAAGTAACCATCCCGTCCGTCGGATCAGTTAGGGATAGCAAGGGAGAGCAGGAAACTTGTATTTTCCAAACCCAAGCCTAGACACTATCCTCTCTGTCACCCTAGAACTTTCTGGTGTATGTATTATTAAAAGAGATGTCATTAATATACATTTCTTTTTTATATATATAAATTGTTAACAATTTATCCTCAAAGTTTAACCATTTATCCTCAAAGTCCATTTTCCCTTTTTAAATAAATTTGGCCTATACCGTATTCATTTGCCATGCCCACTAATGGACTTATATTCTAGGCCCAAATCTTGAGTTGCCTATCTTACAGTTTATAGCAATTTAGATCCAACATCCTCATTTACAGTTCATGCCAAAAATAGATTCTATATTCTAGTTTACAGTTTATGCCAAACTAGATTTCATATTCTAGTTCACCTATTATGCCCAAAATTTAATTTGCATACCAACTACCTACTTTGTGGCCCATTTAACCATTTACCATTTACGCCCAATGTATGTAAATTATTCACAATTATGCTAATAAACTTATCATGCTTAATTTAGCCACCCAATTCTGATTTAATATTCTAATTTCAGTTCATGTCAAAACTAGACTTGTTATTCTAATTTTCATATTAATAGTCATGCTATAATGCATGTTCCCAAATTATACCAATTTCCAAGTTTAGTCAATTTCATGTTTTTCCAAAAACGTATTCCCATCGTTCGTATAATCGTGACTCAACCTAGATTATAAATAAATCTAGATTCGTGGAAAAAAAGGGAATGAACCAAAATGCCATGAAAGAATAGACATAATAACTGGCATAAGATGATAATTCACAGGCATATAGATGTGGTAATATTACGACATGAAAAGGGTTGAATAGTATAGGTTCAAGAACATGGGTAGACCTAACTTAATAGGTAAATTCCCAAGATCAAGATCCAAGGATAAATAAGAATAAACTGAAATAGAAAGTCAAGCCTAGATCCAATATAATGCCAGTTTGGGGTACAACTTGGTTTTGTAACTATAGTGTCATGGGCATAAATAATAATCTTATATCCATAGTCATAGGCAATAAATCCTCACAGTTAATGAATCACAGTCATAGGCGATGTTCATAGTCAAAGGAAAATAATTCTCACAATCATGAGTCACAGTCATAGGCAATGTTCATAGGCAATGTTCATAGTCAAAAAGGCATATGGTTTTAAGGTCCCTAGTTTCATAGTCACAGACTTATTGGTCATCGAATCATAACATTTCTTAATTAGGTCCAAAGATATAAGCACTGATTCGAATAGAAAGATTTGGCATATTCTTTTATTCCTTTAATTTCATGTCACAAATAGAGAAAGCGTTCAAATCTAAAAAAATAACCGACTTACAGAGATTATATTAGATTCGTAGAAAAACAGTCGTTGAAGTCGTTTGAATCTTCACTTGAATCCTAACTTGTTTTGAATCTCCTCTTGAAAGTCTTGAGCAGCATTTCCTCGTCTTGATTTATTTTATATATTATTTTATTTATTATTTAATTTAGTGGAGGAGAAGAAGCCATGTCAACCAAGAATCTTTGCAGCATAAGGTTAGAGAAGAATTGTGAATAGTGAAGGCGACTAGGGGCTGTTTATATAGGATTAGGCGGACGAATCTAGGTAGAAAACGAGACCAGGTACATCAGAATGCACCCAGGTCCAAAAGTGGGTTTTGCACCCAGGTCGACACCCAGGTCGACTGCCCAGTCGACCTGGTCAGGGGGGGTCGACTACCCAGTCAACTCCCCAGTCGACCTGGGTCCTGGGCGGGAATTCTCCCGCCCAGCCCGCTTCTGGGTTTGAATTCGAATTCCGAATTCGAATTTCGAGCTGTTTTCGATTCTGAAAATTCCTAAAACTTCAGAGGGTCATATCTCCCTCATACGGAACTCGGACTCGTTTCCAAGCAGAATTTCGAGACGAACGCAATGGAGTAACCAGTTTCCCTTAATTTTTCCTTTAACATTTAATTATACCTTAATTTGTGAAAATTAATGTTATAGAATTACGGGGTGTTACATTCTCTGAGACGTACGAGCTCAGGGGTTATATATTGATGGATATCAATCACATGGAGTGAATTGCCTGTGTGGCATGCCTAAGTGGCAAATGATCAAGGCTTTTGTTGAAAAGCAGAGTCTTGTGGTTGATGATCAAAGCACGGCCTGTGTGGCATAGCTTTGTGTAGCGTTGATTCGCGAGCCTCACACCCCGGTTGTGAACCAGAAATGGGAGAGGACATCAGGGAGGACATGCGTTTCCTTCTAGCTAGAAGTGGCGTCAGTGGTTTTACATGCCCTGACGAGTTTGACTTATGTGGTTGTTGCTGTTGCGAGGCACCTCAGATATATCGGTCGATCCGGGACAGATGAAATCATTGACACTCCAACGGGTAGGGAAACGCAGTGCTCAGGCATTTTAATCCACATCGGTGGACCAGCCCTGATGATCCAAAGTTCACTCAAGCTCTGACCTGAGGGGCGGGTAGAGCATCTCGAATCGGTAGAGGACTATCTTTTGCCTCAGTTCATAGATGGAAATCCAACTTCCAATACGTGACAAGTGCGATTTTGATTGTAGAGCCTAGTATTGGCGACATGATATATGGTACCCATGCTGTCTATGATTAATACTTATGATTGAAATTGTTTTGACACTACACACTTATAGTAATAATAAAAGATGAAATTTAGCGTATCAAGCATTCTTTGTCTATTATAAGGTAAAATCCTATCCTTCGGCTTGTGTTGCATTGTGTGATGGGACCTGGGTCTTATAATAGCTTCATTATTCTTTATTTAGCATTGCGCTGTTGTTTTATGCACTGGTATTCTTGGGAGGAAACCCGTTCCGTGTTATGCGGCGTGGTCCCTTGATTTACCTAACTTTAAAATAAAGATTAATAACTGTTTTAGTTCTCACACTAGTCCCATGACTGACCTGGAGTTTATTGTTTTAACCTAAACTCTGGGTGCCCTTATTTTGACACGGGCAGCTAGTAGTTTTGGTTTTGCAGATTTATATATACAGGATCCTGATTTACAGCTGGAATGATATCCGGAAAGCTCTGTATCCGTATATCTCCTTCAGTTGTGCTTTGTATTATTTTCCGCTGCTATTTAAATGTAATTTAAATCTCTGATATTTTCTGTGTAATATTTATTCATACTGTATATTCTTGTATTTTGATGGAATTGTTGTAATATACAATGAAATGTTCTTCTGTCTGCGTTCTTTTGTGTGTTGTTCTCAAATTATCCGCTCTTTCCGTCATAGGGAAGTTACGGGTCGTCTCAGTTGGTATAAGAGCTTTGGTTTACAAAGCTCAGAGAACAAGACACATTAGAACCATACGAAAGAATTCATGAGATATTGGATTAGCAATATCCAATGGGAATGACTCGTTAGAGATGGGATCAGTAGTATCCTAGAACGAGTGTGAAGAGTATATTTTTGAAAATGAAAATAAATTTTGTTTTGAAATTTAAATCGTTTTGTACGTATTTAAATATTTATTTGTATTGGATTTGGACAGTCCAGTATATAAAGATTTTACGTATACGTATGATCTGCGTGTATTCGAAGTTTTAATACACTAGATAGATATAGAATCACACTCTAGTCGCCCGGAGATGGTTCTGATGATCGCTATAGTACGTACATCATCAGAATTTATATTCGAGTTTCGAAAGTGGGATTTCTATATGATTCCAATTGACTGGTGTGAGAACCAAAATTAGATAGGGCTTATTGTTGTGATTTGGCATCAAAAATCTGTTTTTTTGACTATATATCAAAATCATGAATTTGAAAAGCTAATCAACTAATTGATTGATGGTCGTGTTGTTTGACTATAGTTTGATTAATTAAAATGTTGAACCTTTAGCCAAATTGTATCAAATAGTGAGTGTATTGAAAATTTGTCGTATTTGCATGCATATACATGTACTTACATTGAACAGGTCATAGCAAGGAGGCTAGAGAAGAGGAATAAAATTGTTTGCCCGACAAATAGGTACATGTTTATTGTATTTCTTGGGTTTTGGATGATTTTTTGAGCCGATTGGCTTTTTCGTTTTCTTTTGGATTGAAGAAGGCCATTGGAGGCTATACGAAATATCTCGAAGTCCCCGGTGCTGGGGAGGTTATGGCGAAATTTTTCGAAAATTTAGGGTGTTAGCCAAATTTTTGAAAATTTGAAAAGTTCTTAGAAACTGAAAATTTAATTACTTAAGCCATAATGGAAATAATGGAAGTTGATTTGATTAGTTAAACAACTTTCGGCTTCGTTCCTTTTCGGGGACGAAAAGTTTTAAGTGGGGGAGATTGTAATAACCCGGAAATTCTGAGCCAATTTAAAATTTTTATTTTGGCGATTTTGATGAATTTTGATATTTAAAATAAATTATTTTAAATAATATCGATGAGAAATTTATTTTGAATAGAAATAGAATGTATATATTTATTCAAATCGTCGTTAGAATATATATATTATTTTAATTATAAAAGGAATTGAAAATGGCGCGGTAGTTCGATAATTCGATTTCAAAGTTCAAATGAATGTACCGGGTGCAAAATAAACCGGATTTTAGTGAAACCAAAAATATTAGAATCTATTTGAGAATATCTTTCCAACGAATCCGAAAAGTTGAAATTTCATAGTGGGAATCAAAAGATACGTCTAGTTGAAATTTCAGAATAGTCACTATGGAATTCTGGCCCTTAAAAATGGAAATTTTGCAAACGATCTCAGTTTTCGACGAAACCACTTTTGTTGGATCCGTGATGTCAAATTATTTTTAGGTTTCAAAATTCGTAATTTTCTGAATCAATATGTGAGCGTGGCAAAGGAAAATGCGTTTGACCAGTTTTAGTTGATTTTAATCGACTGGAAATTGGCCATTTTTCAAACGGTCTCAGAATTTGACAAAATCAGTTTTGTTAGGACCGTATCGTCAATACGAAGCTAGAAAGTATTTTTTGGGAATTTTTAGAATTAGTATGTGGGCCCGGTAAATTGAATTGTGCGTTCAAATTCAATATATAGATTTATATTTTGATTTTGGCGAAAACTGATCAAAACGGCCGAACTGGCTTATGATACATAGCCCATTGTGCTCGGAATGGGGGTAATTAGCTATGGACGACAAGCGGTGGGTCTTGTTTAGAGGTCAAAATTAAAAGTTGCATTTTGTAATTAAATAAATAAATAAATAAATAAATAAAAATAAAAAACCCTCACCCCTTCTCTCTATTATCTCACAGGCCCCCCCGTTCAGATTCATTCAAGAAAACAAAACCCGACACCCCAGATCTAAACCACCCCCTCCCCCCGGTCGAAGTCGGCCTCACGCCCCCTGGTGGCGCCGCCGCCGACAGAACCCTCCCCCTCCTCTTTCTCGACCGCCGACCCCCCTTCCAATCCCCAAACCCGCACCCTGTCCTTCTCTCTCCTCCGCTGTAAGCCGCCACCTCTCCACCACCTGCGCACCCTGGCGCACCACCCTTAGCCACCAACTCCGACCCTCCTCCCCTCCGATTGATGAATGCGGTGTGTTTTTATTTAAGTTAATTATTTAAAAATCTGATTTTTATTAATATATATATATATATATATAACGTTATTTATATATATATAAATAGCATGGCTTTATATATAAAGATATGGTTTTTAATTTATAAAGTTTTAATTTTGATTTATAAAAACCATATATTTTTCAGTGTATAAAGGCGAGATGTTTAAAATTGTAAAGTTGAGACTTTTAACATATAAAAGAAATGATTTTTTAACATATAGAAGGTTCGATTTTTAACTTCAAAAAGGTTAATTTTTTCTATGTGAAAAGATTAGATCTTTCTATATGAAAAGATAGGATTTTGTATTTGGTTGAAAAGCGAATAAAAATATGATTTTAATATTATATAGATAATAAAAATTCGATCTTTATATCATAGGAAGAATAAAAATGTGATTTTTATTCATGTAGAGTAATAAAAATATAATTTTTATTGTATTACTAGCGATGTAAAAATAGAATTTTTATCTATATAGTAGCGATGTAAAAATATAATTTTTATCTATACAGTAGCAGTGTAAAAATATGATTTTTATATATATAGCAATAATATAAAAATGTGATTTCTATATATGTAGTGACTACGGACAATGAAAGTGACAAAAGGCGAGAACGGCGAAGACTCCTACATATGAAGAGTCGCGGTGTATTGGTTTAGCTAGTCGGTGAGAACTCCTCACTTTTTTTTTCTAGTTTGAAATATATACTAGGATGCAGACGGTGCTTAGTAGCACCCGACACCCGTCGTCCAGAGACCATGGATGACTTGTTTGTTTAGTTGCTGTGTTGTGAAATTTGATTGTGTGATGTGAAATAAAATAAAATATTTTATAGTGGAAAATATTTTATAGTTAAAAATATATTTTTTAACGTGTATATAAAATAAATAGTAATAAACAAATCGGAGATTTGTTTATATACACTGATTTGACTGATATTGATTGGGACGATAAATTTTACACATCGCCCAACTGCACAAATAAAATATGTGTTTGTTGATTTGAAACCCCACACAGGTATTGGGATGAGATTTGACGTACACTAATCCCGATTGTTTAGTTGTATGTCAATCGATGGTTTGACAGACTGTGTAAGTGTTAATTATTTATATTTAATGCTTATGCAGTTGTGTGGTGCACTCTGGATGATGGTTGATTATTTATCGTTGCTATTATACATATGTGTTGTAGAAAATCCATATAATTAACATTATATGGTAATTTATTGGGCCTTATTCCGATACAGAAAATATTCATGTGGTGAAGAGAAAATAAATTCATGTGTTGAATTGAAAATAAATTCATGTGTTGAATTGAAAAATATTCATGTGTTGAATAGAATAAACATTCATGTGTTGAATAAAAGCCGTGTTGATTAGATTGACGCCATTTTGACATGAACGATATTTATTTCGATTTTATTCATTTTTCAATGAATATTGAAAGTAATTTCAAAATTCGAATTAAATTGAAATGAATTGAAATTCAAATTAAATTGAAATTTAATTGAAATTGAATTGAAATTTAATTGAAATTGAATTGAAATCGATTTGAAAAGAAATTAAAATGAATTTGTATTGAAAAATTCAATCTTGGTTTGAATTTGAAAAGGAAGTTGAAATCGTTTTGAAAACGAATTTAAAACGATTTATATAATACGTTTTAAAAGGAAATTGACGAATTGTACAATATATATATATATATATATAATGGCCTGAATAGAACGCGACGCGCCGCGACAGTTCGCGAATTTCGACCATTGACTTTGAATTGACGTTGCGGGAGATCCGACCGTCGGATTCTCCTAAAACTAGAACCATTGGGTTCGTATCGAAAAGAGTTTTCTAAAGAATATTAGAAATTAGAAATCTAACGGTTGGATTTGGAATTATGTCCAAATCAAATTTGGAAAAGGTCGTTGTAAGTGCAGTTCGATGGCCGTTGATGGAAATCGACTGTACGGGCCTTGATAAAATTATTAAAAATAGTAATAATTTGTGTAAAATCATAAGAAATGATTTGTGAAGAATTGGGATGAAAAACTCCATATTTGAAGATATAAAAATGGATTTTTATCGAAATGTACTAGTTTTTGAACTAGAATTATAATTCTATTTATTTTTAAAATAAATAAAGTGGATTTGAAAGGGGTATGAAAATAACCAGAATTTCCAATAATTGAATTAGAATGGATTTGAATTGAAATTGTCTTTGAAATATTTCGATGTTGGATTTTGTGATGATACAAATATTGTTATGGGAATTTGAAATATATATTTATATCGTTATTTCCAATACGATATTTGTTGGTCGTAGAATTTGATATTGAATATAAGCTGATATATTTTCTATTCAGAGCCTTGTATTTAATATCGAAAGTGATTTGGGTTTGCCGTGAATGGTGTCTTCATTAACACGGTTCTTAAACCCAGTTAAGGAAAAGATAAAATCTTTTTGTTTAGATTTAATGAAGTGTACTAATTAAATAGTATTTAATTGGAATTGAATTTGAATTGATTTTTGGCTTTATCGTGAACGGTGTTTTAAATAACACTTGTTCTTTAACCCGATAATTAATGTAATGTGATTTTGGGTTTATCATGAATCGTGTTTTAAATGACATTGGTTCTTTAACCTAGTTAAAGACAGGATATTGATTTCTGTGAAGATTAAAACTAAGTGGAGTTTTAATGAATCTTTAATTAGATTGAAGTGATCGAGAATGGAGTATCACCAGTTTTGCTCTGGGCGATAGTTAAATCCTTAATTAGATTTGAACGTGAAATGGTAATTGAATTTACCGATAACACCGTGGTGTTAAATATGAAGTATTACCAGTTTTACTTCATGGGATGAATAGGTTGGGATTGGGAAATAAAATAAATGATTACTTCGGTGTGGTTTGCTAATCATGACTAGTTTGAATTGATATTCAAAAGAAGATTAAAGAATAAATTTAAAGAATTTATCTTTGATAAAATTAATGGGAACCTTTCCCAAAGTAAAAGAATATTCTGAATTGGAATGAGGCTTATGTTGTGTTTGTGTAACACTTGTTTATTATATACGCGAGTTATTCAGAAAGACCGGGCTTATCCCATTCTGAATAACTGATTCGACGTGGTGTCGAGGATGAAGACGGTGGTCGAAGACCGGAGGTCTTCATGTCGTTTGGGTGATTACTGATGATCTTGATTAGGCTGTACACCCAAGAGGAGGGAATCAGTTGGTGATCGTCCAGACGTACTTGGAGATCGATGGATATGCGAGGAATAAGGTACCTCCGATTTCGTTCAGACCCAGAACGAACTTGTAAATGGACTGTGCGTCTGACATTGGATTATAGTCTGTGTGATTGATTTCTATTAAATATACATCTGTTTGGTGGCGGAGAATTTATTCTCTTGCTTAACGCCCTTCTCTGAGACGTACGAGCTCAGGGGTTATATATTGATGGATATCAATCGCATGGAGTGAATTGCCTGTGTGGCATGCCTAAGTGCCAAATGATCAAGGCTTTTGTTGAAAAGCAGAGTCTTGTGCTTTGTGTAGCGTTGATTCGCGAGCCTCACACCTCGGTTGTGAACCAGAAATGGGAGAGGACATCAGGGAGGGCATACGTTTCCTTCTAGCTAAAAGTGGCGTCAGTGGTTTTACACGCCTTGACGAGTTTGACTTATGTGGTTGTTGCTATTGCGAGGCGCTTCGGATATATCGGTCAATCCGGGACTGATGGAGTCATTGGACACATTGACACCCCAAAGGGTGGGGAAACATAGTGCTTAGGCATTTTAATCCACATCGGTGGACCGGCCCTGACGATCCACAGGTCACTCGAGCTCTGACCTGAGGGGCGGGCTAGAGCGTCTCGAATCGGTAGAGGACTATCTTTTTCCTCGGTTCACAGATGGAAATCCAACTTCCAATACGTGACATGTGCGGTTTTGATTGTAGAGCCTAGTATTGGCGACATGATATATGGTACCCATGCCGTCTATGATTAATACTTATGATTGAAATTGTTTTGACACTATACACTTGTAGTAATAATAAAAGATGAAATTTAGCGTATCAAGCATTCTTTGGCTATTATAAGGCAAAACCCTATCCTTCGGCTTGTGTTGCATTGTGTGATGGGACCTGGGTCTTATAATAGCTTCATTATTCTTTATTTAGCATTGCGCTGTTGTTTTATGCACTGGTATTCTTGGGAGGAAACCCGTTCCGTGTTTTGCGGCGTGGTCCCTTGATTTACCTAACTTTAAAATAAAGATTAATAACTGTTTTAGTTCTCACACCAGTCCCATGACTGACCTGGAGTTTATTGTTTTAACCTAAACTCTGGGTGCCCTTATTTTGACACGGGCAGCTAGTAGTTTTGGTTTTGCAGATTTATAGATACAGGATCCTGATTTATAGCTGGAATGATATCCGGGAAGCACTGTATCCATATATCTCCTTCAGTTGTGCTTTGTATTATTTTCCGCTGCTATTTAAATGTAATTTAAATCTCTGATATTTTCTGTGTAATATTTATTCATACTGTATATTCTTGTATTCTGATGGAATTGTTGTAATATACAATGAAATGTTCTTCTATCTGCGTTCTTTTGTGTATTGTTCTCAAAGTATCCGCTCTTTCCGTCATGGGGAAGTTACAGGTCGTCTCACTGGAACCCGATTTTCTGCCAAACCCATACTCCACGATTAGGGTTAATCCTAACGCCCACCACCGATGATCGGGCCATGATTGGCCGTCGCCCCCTAATAGCCCCTAGCGTCGCCCATTTCTACCTCGATTGGTGTGAAATTCGGTGGCCCCAGGTGATGTAAAACCTGATTCGATTGAGGTGAGTTCAAATAGAAAATTTGACCACCATGGATGATCATCGTCGATCAAAGATGTTCATCGTGAGGAGCTCAAAGGGTTCTTTAATTTTTGTTTTATGAAGTGTTGTAATTATTGAGTGGATGAGGAACGATCGAGGCTTGACTCTCGGATATTTATCGCCATTGAATTTGAGAAAGTGGCAGTTCAGAAAGAATAGAAGGGAATTAGGGTTTAATTTGGTTAGGGTATTTATAGATAATATATTTTAATATTTAATTTCAATTTTTATTTGTTTATCACTGTTAACTCCAAATTAAACCTAGCAACCATCGCCCCAAGCTAAATATCCCCATTTCGGACATAATGGAATATATTTCGTAACCCAGTTCGGATGTTACGGTTAATTTTTCTTTAAATTAAAATATAAATCAATATATACTAAATTTAAGCGTACATTTTAATTTATCGGGGCTACACACTGACTCTAAAAATTACAGAAAAATTATTTCTAGTATTCTTTTGTCGATACGTTCCTAACAAAACTAATTTCGTTGAATTTGGAGACCGTTTTGAAAAACGGCCATTTTTTGGTCGATCCAATTCAAATTTAAATTACCAAACGCATTTAAATTTATTGTGCTCACAAATTAATTCCAAAAATTATGAAAATTGGAATCTAGCAATAATTTGATATTCCGTATCCAATCAAAGTGGTTTCATCGAAAACGGAGGTAGTTTGCAAAATGGCTATTTATAATATTAAAATATATAAAAATTCCATAGCGACTATTCTGAATTTTAAACTGGCAATAAATTTTGATTCCTGTTATGAAATTTCAATTTTTCAGATTCGTTTGGAAAGATATTTTTAAACAGATTCAAGTATTTCTTGTTTCACTAAAATCCGATTTATTTCGAATCTTGTACATTCATTTGAAATTTGAAATCGAATTTTCAAACTACCGCGCCATTTCAGGCTCGTAATATAATTAAAATAAATTTATTCGTTTTAACTTCGATTAAAATAAATTTTCCATCGTTATTATTTAAAATAAATTATTTTAAATATTAAAATCCATTAAAATTGTTAAAATAAAAATTTTAAATTAGTTTTGAAAATCCGCATTGTTACATAGGTCCTTCATCCAGTTCTATCAACTGATGGGAATTACCTTAAGATGAGGGCTGCTATATTTGAAATGACGAACAAGGAGAAAGAATTATTTTGCTCGGTGTTGGAGAATGCTAAGCTGCCTTATGGTTTTGCAGCTAATATCAACCGATTTGTAAACAAGAAAGAGAGAAAAATAACAGGGTATAAAAGCCACGATGCTCATTTTCTTCTCCACTACTTGCTGTAGTTTTCCGTGAAGAAATCTATAAAACCTGATGTTGCAATACCTATTATAAGATTAGGTGCATTTCTAAGAGGTCTTTGGAGTAAAAGTATCAACTTGGCAGATCTCAAGAGGATACAAAAGGAAGTTGTGGAAATCCTTTGTCAAATTGAGATGATATTTCCAAATGCTTTCTTCGATACAATGGTGCGCTTGCTAGTTCATTTATGCAAGGAACTTGAATATAGTGGACCTACACAAGTTCATTGTATGTTTCCTATTGAGCATTATCTTTGTAAACTGAAATCATATGTTCGCAACAAACGTAAACCCGAGGCATCCATTGTTGAAGGTTATCTTGCAGAGGAATGTTTGATATTCTGTTCAAGGTTCTTAGGTGCCGTTGGAGCAAGAAAAATGCAATTTGAAACATGTCCATAAAATCTGGAATACCTATTAGCACAAGAAGAAACAAATATGGAAAAACTATTCATCTTCAAAATTCTCAATGAAAGGAATGTCACTGTTACGTTCTATTCAATTGTGGTAACAAAGAAATAGAAAGTTTACTTGGGTAAGCATTTTTATTTTTATTTTTATTTTAGTAAGTACTGAGGTATTATCCCCATCTTTATGAATCCTTTATTAGTTATTTCATTCCTTGCAGTTTTTTCTTTGCTTCACCTTTTTCATAATAAATAATGTTTTCCTTTTTGAACTCGGATGATGGAATTTTATGTAATTAAAATTTACAGTGGTTTATTTAATTAGAAAAGTGGACAAGTTCGGTTAACATTAGTAATAATATTCTTCGCGTAGCTTGTGAAATGATGTCAACTAGATTAAAAAAAACTATTTTTGATGTCATCCTTTTGCCAGCAAAATTAGTTATTTTAAACAATCTACAAACATGTTGTTGATTCTAGCCTCATGTAGTGATAGTTGTAAATTCCAAGTTTCAACACTTTCAGGAATTTCAGGCATGATTTGTGCTTAAGCTATGTTCTCATTCATATAGAATTGTTTTTGTTATGGTTTGTTTCAGCTTTAGTAATAGATCCAGCCAAATTTGTTTCTATCTTTTATTAACCTGGTCTTTATTCTAGGGAACATCAAGCTTTAAGTGATGGTCATGCATCATCAAAAGAATATAAAAGAGAGAGAGAGAGAAAGAGAACACAGTGAAGAATTTTGGAAGTGGTTAAAGGAAGAGGTTGGGAAAAAGGAGGACATTTCAAAAGAAGTACAACTGCTTGCAATGGTGCCTCTTCCAATGGCTAAGCGGTTTACTGGATATGTTATCAATGGATGCAGATTTTATACAAGGTTCAGAGATGCCAAATGTACAACACAAAACAATGGTGTATTTTTGACAGCCTTGACTACTAACTTTTCAAGTTCGAAAGATCAAATTCCATTGGTTGGTGAAGTTAATTACTATGGATCAATTGAAGAAATATTAGAACTAGATTATTGGGGAGAATTTTGCGTGGTTTTATTTAAGTGTTATTGGTACCAAGAAGAGAAAGATTTATATGGGCTGACTCGTGTCAATTTTAATCGATTGTGCTAGAAATCTGATCCTTATGTTATGGGTTTACAAGTAAAACAGGTGTTTTATATATAAGATCCAATTGATAAGATGTGCCACATTGTTATCAGGAAATTGCCGAAAGATTGGTGTGAACTCGAAAGAGAATATGAAAATGAATATTTGAATGATATCCAGCTTGCTTATAGAATGGGAAATCAAGATTTTGATGTTCGGTAGTGTAGAGACGATGTCCCAATAAGATGAATCCGCCTTCCACCTAGCAAAATGAAAAACAAGGCTTCTTAATTTCATGTTTTTGTAGTCCAAGGCCCTTACAAATTGTGCAAATCAAAGATCGTATACAGACACACATTGCTGATTTTTATGGTCGGCTCGAGGTATGCTTCATAATTCTTACAATTTCCGTTTGCGGAAGCATCAGTCTAATTCTTACAATTATTTAGTTCAATGCTGGTATGTAACTGATCATGTACAAGATAATGCTTCAATAATGAACTACAAAATTTAAAAAAAAAAATATTTTCTCTTTAATTAGTAATGATTGTGTCAGTTCGTAATTGATGCATTGGTTGAGTTTGTACTTGAACGAGTCGTGGCATGTCTAAATTTTTACTGAAGCATAAAGAGGCATTTCTTCAAATTGTATCACACTAAAGCAGTGCCACAGACATACTATTGCATTCCTTGATATCGTTCATGCTTTAAAAAAACTGAGTCATTGCATCTATTTGCAGCTCAGCCATAGATTATGAAATGCAACTCTATGCTGAAAAGCAACTCTGGCCATAGTTTGTGCTGAAATGTCTTTGTGCTGAATTGCAAGTCAGTCATACTATGGCTGTAGTTTGTGCTGAAATGCAACTGAGACATGCATGTCTTCCATTTTGAGTTGCAATGTAAGCGAGGCATCACTATTTCAAATCTCACAAATATCGCCCGAGATCTCCTCCGAGATCTCGTTTTGGGCTCCTTACGAAATGAAACAGCAAATATCACTCTAAATCTCCTTTCGAATATATCGCCCGAGATATTGCAATATCGAAGGATATATCGACCAAGACGAAATACTGAAATATCGTCCGAGATCTTTGTTTTTTTGGTTGAAATTTAAATTTATGCCTGAACTAGAACTATAATTAAAATACTAAGATCTAGTCATATCAATCTTTTGTTATTTTACATTTTGCATGTTAAATGATTATATTGTATGTTCGTATATGTTTTACAATGCTTATGATTTTCATATTCGTATTTTTACAAACATGTTACCTATGAAATTATGTATTTCATGTCTATTTATGCTGAATTTTTTAATGTTTTGGATCCTTTTAATGTTTCCTGTCTAATAGTATTCCTGTTTTAAGCATATTACGATTTAGAATATGAATGATCTTTCGCAAAATAAAGAATAATAAAGTTATTTTGCATTTTAAGTTTAAGTTACTATGTTTTTGATAACATTCATAAAAATCATTTTGTTAATATATCATTTTTAACATATCATGTACCCCGAGATTGTTTCGATATGAACTTTCAGACCCGAGATGAAACTCCGAGACGAACTCCCGAGTTAGACTCATCTCGTCCGAGATCTCCCCCGATACGAGACCAAGTCTATATAATCTCCGAGACGAAACGCGATCGATATCCGAAATTTAAAACCTTGCGAGGCATTGTATCAATTTGTATCCGAGGCATGCATGACTTTGTTTGTGCTAAAATGCATTAGTTGTACTAAAGGCTTTTGCTAAAATGCATGGCTTTTGGAACTACTTTATCTTGCAGGTGCAGGAGGCAATAGAGGTACTGAATGTACTGGAGGATCGCGCTTTATTAATTTGAAATTGTTTTAGTTTGATGTAAACATGAATTTAGTACTGGCCGTGTTTGTAAGTACTATGTAAAACTAAATTTATTGGCTATGTGTTGTTATTCTGTAGTTGACTAAGTAGTACTTGTGTTACTAGATAATTTGAAATGAAAAGTTGTTTATTAATTTCAATGTGTGATGTTAATTGTTGTTATGTTGTAGTATGTTATATAATGTTGCAATATCTATAATATAATGTTGCAGTATGTAATGTTAAATGTTGTCGTAGCTATGATATAGTGTTGTCATAAATTAATGCATGTGGGCCCCACAATAGGATTCCTGACCCGGCTATAGATTTTAGTGACACAACATGATTTCGTGAATCCGGGATTCAGAATTTAGTGGGCCCCACAATTTTGTAAATTTAGTATCTGTAGTGATGTTACCTTAGGATAGCAAAGATGTTGCCTTTGACTCTAAGGCAACATTGTAAAAGGCAACCCCAAGAAAGTGTTGCTACATGTCATTTTTGGCCTATAGAAAAAAAAATTTGCACTTCCTGCATCACTTCTTTGGGGTTGCCGTATGCAATCTATGGCGTAGTGTTCCACCGAGAACGAAAAAATTCGCTCGTTGATTGGAAAAGCTTAGCAACAATGAGTAGGCAATCTATAAGAAGGTTTATCAATGATGGAACATATGAACTAGGCAAAGGGAAAATAAGAGGCACCCTTAGGAGGAAACAATCTTGTCTATATACATCAGTCAGCAGGGATGCAAAAAATGATGGATGAAGTATGATGGCAAGTGTAACAACCTAGATTTTTAGCCATTTTATTTAGAATATTTAAGTTTATTTTAAATGATATATTGGAAATATAAAATTATTTTTATAAGGAATTATTTACTTAAAACAAAGCTTGAACATATAATTTATAATATAATTTAAATCAAGCTCGTAATGTCGCGGTAGTTCGTAATTTTACGTATTGAACGTCAATTGAATGTATAGAATCCAATATAATCGGATTTCCTTGAAACAAGAAACGTTCGGACCTATTTAATTATATTTTTCTACTGAAAGTGAGAAATCAAGGTTTCATATTGTAGATTTTGTTTTATATACAAACAAATTTTCATATAGTCGTATGGAATTCGTTATTAAAAATATAATTATTTATTACATAAAATAAAAGGGATTTTTAATACATTGAATATCGATTTTGTTTGAAACTCAACCCGAAGTATTTTATATTGATACTGTATAAAATTATGTCCGAGTATGTCTAATTGCAATATTTTATTATTGTTATATGGAGGTATTTTAAAATTATTTTATTTTACTTTAAATTGGACCCTTAAAAGGGCTATTATTCAAACGGCCTCCATTTCTGACGAAACCAGTTCCATCGTGTCCAGAATATTTTATTATTGTTAGATTTCAAGTTTTGAACCAATTGGAGCAGTTATGTGAGTGCATGAAAATTAAACATGAATTAATTAACGAATTTAATATTCAAAATTTAGCTATTTTTCCAAACAAACTTGGATTTCGATGAAACAAGTTTTATTGGGTCTGAAATATCAAACCATACCAGGTTGTCAATTTTCATCGCAATTGGATAGCGCATGTGACCGAGCAAATGCAAAAAGCATGAAATGAATTAAAGAAAGAATATACCGTGAATATTCCAATTCCTCTGTATAAATATCTCTTTTCTCATAACCCTACAGACTATTCTCCATCACCAACTCAAAGCCGCCATCTACAGTTACTAGAAAGAAAAAATCGCCACTGTGAAAATCTAAAGAAATCCAAATAAAATGGTCCTTCACTCCTCTTTCTGTTACAAACATATTCCTCAGTTCTTTTCTACGTTGCCCTATTTCAACCGGAAGCCATTTCTTTTGATAATTCACCACTTCAAAAAAAATCAAATTTTTATTGAAATAACAAGTGAAATCGTTTGTTGTTGACCAGATGGCCTTCTTTCTGTAAGAACTTCAAAGGGTATCATCGATAACAGTCGCGACGTGATTTCTGGAGAACTCGAATTCATCACGGACCGATTAGGGCTGGAATCTTCTTGAAATTGTAAATCATTGGATTGTTTCGGTTTTGTATTTGAGTTTATGGGAGAGTTTAGCTATTGGTGTAAATTATTGGTGGGATTTGTGTTAATTTTTATCGTGATGTTCTTGTACCCTTGTCTAATCATGGCGTGGACGCAAAAGGAGAGTGTGGGGGAAGATTGAATGGGAGATGAGGTCGCTATGTTGAAGGGAGGAGCAGTAGGCGGTTTCCATGTGTAAGAAGGAGAACGGTAGGAAGTCTCAATGTTCTCGGTTTATACGGGAAGGAAACCTCGAACAGTGTAAAGACTCGCATTCTACGTATCGAAGGATCGTAGAATATTTATTTCTTTTTCATATGAGGTCGTATAGTCGTGTAAATTTGGGGAACGACTATTGAGGTCATTTTCCATGTTCACGATTTTTGCCGATTTTTAAATGACCGTTTTGCCCCTAGAGATTCTTGTTTTGCCTATAACTTTTGATTAGTAAGGAGTTTTGACCTGAAACCAACTCCATTGGATTCAGATGATGGTTTACATTTCCGTAGAGTGGTCACATTAGCCAAAGGGACTCACCGTTTGGAAGATATGGCTGAAACAAGGTTTAGAAGGTGAAAAACTGCTTAAATTGGCTGATTAGGGTAATTAGCAAATGGGCCCATAACTCATTTCGGGATTAGGGTTATGGGGAGGTAGAAATGAGTTAGGTTTTCATTCTATTTCAGTTTTCTAGCTGCCATTTACCTCTTAGAAATCCTAACAATGGCCTCCACCTTCTAATTTCATCCCAAATCGCTCCCTAATTAAGGATTAAGCTAATATACGTCCAATCAAGGAGAAATAGCACCAAATCATAGTTGGAGTTGCTGCTAGGCATTATAATTCGACCCAAATAGTGGAGTTTTCATATTTGATATTTTATTTGTGGTTAAGGTGAGTGATTTGCATTGTTTTTCACTAATTACGGCTAATTATGGGTGATTAGTGTTAATTAGAGAATTTATACATTATTAAATTATAGAAAAATGTTTAGAAATTCTTAAATATTATTTTAAGCTTTTGTTAGGAATTTGGGTTAATTTGGATATGTTTTGCTAATCCTATCATTAGTTATGGTTAAGCATGATTAAAGGGAAAACATGGGTTTTTAGGTATGTTTGATCCATACTGAAATGATAAATTTGTTGTTCTAGTGTTTTTGGTTGATTATACATGTTGCTATGACTGTGGAATGTTTTATGATTGTTTAACAAAGTTAGAATGGTCGAAAACGCCGTCATGTGGTGTAAAACAGTCATTGGAAAAGTTGCAGAATATTGTGCACGAACCGCATCAGATCGCCTCTTTCCGAACCGACCCGCTCGTGACCCCCGAACCGATCATGGCCACCCATTGTGGTCCACTTCAGTACCAGACTGCTCCTGCTCAAGCATCGCGAACCGATCCGATGAAGGGCGAGTACCACGAACCGATGAGTGTCACAAACAAGCGAGCACCAGAGTACTACGACCCGAACTGCTGGAGGAAGGGCACCACGACCTAGACCGGTGGGGGAAGCCAAACCGACCCAATGCAATGACCAAGGACTCAGTGAGGCCCCACGACCTGAACTGATCTGGAGAGGGTTCTACGAACCGAACAGCTTGATGGTCACGAACCAGAGCTGCTCATGAACCGATGGAGGACCCGAGCCTAGATGATGATCACGAAACAAATGGAGACCGATCCGGAGAAGACCAAAACACGAGATGCAAAGGTAGTCCAAATAGGAGATAGAACTCAGGATCTAGTTAGGAACCAACGAGTTAACTTCATGAATTGGACTTTGCCGCGGGACGTGTGCAAAGGGGTTATCGATGTCTATAGCTTTGAATCACCACTGAGAGACGGATATTGGCTATGGATCAGCGCAGTGGAGCCATTATGACTCCATGGGCCAGATTGATCATAGCAAGGAATTGGGTGACCAAAGTGGTGGATATCGTATACTTTACGCACTGAGTGAGAGATGTGAGGATGATTGTTATGCTTGATTGTTTGCCATCACTATGACATGCACATCCCCTCCCCCGTTATCTTTACACTTTATGCTAGTGTTACCTTGGAGTACTGTACATCATGTTGTGCTAACTCTTTGGTTGCAGGCCCAGATTCAGGTATGATTGGATTTTACCTGTTATTGTTCCGTTTTGTTGCTTATCACTCATACCAGACTTTTGTCTGACCCAGAGTTTTATGTCTCTTCTTATTACTTTTGGTGCTCTTAAATGGGCAGACTAGAGACAGGTCCGGTGATTATGCACGAGTAGCTATACCGGAGATGAGATAGAGGCTTCCACATATGATATATATATATATATATATATATAATCTCCCTGTGTCACTACTGGTCACTACTTTGGTCATTAGTAATGTACCTTTCTCATTTTGCTTTAGAGACAATATTTTAAAGTTGTAATAATGATGATGTGGAACATAAGCAGTATTTGGATTTCCGCTGCTATAATGGTTTAGTTTTCAGCTTATACACTGTCCCTCCTGTTTTATGTCAAAGTTATGTTATTATTATATTTTATTCCATGTGTTGTGAGACATTCTACAAGTTCCTTGTTAGTTATAATTCCCTTCTTTTCCTTCCTTTGGCGACCGTCCCGTGCTAGCCGGGCATTGACACAGCGCACTTTCATTGGAAATGTCGGCTAGTGCATAGCGGGCCATCACACTTCGTATCAGAGCTCTAGTTTGTGTATTTAACCTAGGGGAAGACACCAGGAAGAGATATTACGTATATGAGAGCGTGTATTTGGGATATTTTGGTTTTCAAAAGCTATATATATATACTATTAGTATATCTAAGGAGGAAGTCGCGCTGCACTGGCACCACATTGAGGAGGTTAATCGTTTTCTGTTTACAGACTGAACGATGAGCCGATATACGAGGAGTACAGGTTCAGGAGTAAACAATAGGGATGTTCCTGATATAAGGGCGATTTTTACTACCTTCATGCGAGAGATGCTTAGGGATGCTCGGGGAGCAGTTCCTAATGCTGCTAACGGTGGTGGTGCAGTAGTGCAGGCGCCTAGGGCCGATTTTGCCAAGCTTAACAAGGATTATACTAGTCTTGGCGGGAAGCCATTCCACGGAACGGAGTCGGCTACGGATGTTCAAGATTGATTGGATAGTTGTGAGCGCATCTTCGAGGACTTGGGAATCGATGATGCCATGAAGAGAGAGTTAGCATAGCGTCAGCTTCAAGGACAAGCTATGAATTGGTGGAATGCTATTAAAGCAGCTACTTCTAAAGATCAAATTACTTGGAACCAGTTTATGACTCGTTTCATCGAAAAGTTCATTCCAGCTGCTTAAAAATCTGAATTGTTTAGGAAATTTTTGGAGCTTAAGCAGAATGGTAGGGAAGTCTCCGAATATATTGCTGAGTTCAATATTTTATCGAAGTATGGATTATCTCTTATCGACACTGCAGAGAAGAAGAACGAGAAGTTCAAAACCTACTTAGATGAGTACTTAGGGAAAAGGCTGATAAACCACTTCGACGAGACTTTCGAGTCTATAGTGCAGAAAGCATTGAGATCAGAGAGTCTTTACCCTAAGTCAAAGGCCGATGTTGCTATTATATCTATAGAGGGACCAAAGCCACAAGCAAGAGGTGGTGGTAAGAAGGTGTCTCAGAATAAGAGAAAACAGGATCAGACCAAGGATGGTCAGAAAAAGAAGGACAAGAAATATAAAGAGTGCTTTAGTTGTGGGAAGAAGGGCCACTATGCTATAGATTGTCAGGAAAAGCCTGGGGAAAGGAAGTGCTTCAATTGCGGCCAGGGTGGGACATCACAAGGATAATTGCCCGCAACCCCCTAAAGAGAAGCAGATTGTGAAAGCATATTCTATCAACGTTGTTCCTTCTTCGTCGAATGCCCCAACTACGGAGGAGAAGGGAAAGGGCGTCATTATTCGAGGTATGCTTTCTATTTATGATGTTCATGTTCTAGTTTTGTTAATAGTGAGTCATCCCATTCCTTCATGTCTAGTGACCTGGTAGATAAGTTGGGATTGGAACCTGAGATAGTCGATAGGCCATTAGTTGTTACAAAACCGATTGGAGGTTCGACTAGTCTTTGCATGATATGTTGTAATGTAGTCTTATCGAGTTATGGGTGTATGTTTGCTTGTGATTGCTTAGTTGTTTTGGTATTCTCATCTCACATAGATTGTCCGAATTCAGAGGAGATGTTCCTTGAGTGCTTGTCTGATATTGGTTTAGGCCTTTGGGGCTTGTGCTTAGGGAATGTCGAGTTCGACTAGGATGGTTTGCGTGAGATATAAGTAGTTGTTGTGATTCCATTGAATGATATCTCGGCTTACTCGAGGAGTGATGTGCAGCCATGGCATGATAAGACTGTTCAATGGTATGGACTGCCCCGAGTTGGATTCGATAGAGCTAGGAGATGACTCGAGTGGGACTTGAGGAAGCTGCAAGGTAATAGATTGTTTAGGACACTATGTCGATGTTCTCTTTGGTTCAAGAATGTTAGAACTTTGAAGGGATAAGGTGTGCTCGTTGACCATGGAAATGCAACGAGGTTAGTACGATTCAAGTTGGACTTGAACTCGTAAAGAAGAAATGGTTGTTCGTTGATCTTGGAGATGCAACGAATAGGGAGACGACTCATGTTGGACTTGAGTTTATGCACGAGTTTGTGGGTAATGGATACTCGAGACTAGTTCTGAGTATGTGGGTGGCTCTTCTGATGAGACTACCAAGAAATCGTCGATAGTCGGAGTGTTCTAGGAGGACTCGAAGAAGGGATATCTGGGGACGCCCATTACCTTGGATCCGTTGGACGTGATCTAGATATCCTTAGAGGATAAACGTACTTTGGACGTACGGTAGTCTGTATGGAGGCGGGGTTTCCATTAGCCTTGGGATTGGCTGGACCAGTCAAGTAGGCATCGACGTATGTATGGAGGCGGGGCTTCCATTAGCCTTGGGATTGGTTGGACCAGTCAGGTAGGTATCGACGTATTTATGGCTTTAGCAGTTAATAGATAGAACATGTTTGGTGGATGCTATGGTTTCTATGTTTGTTCCCTTGAGTAGACTATCACCTGTAGGATTCTCGTAATAGAGAATGAAGAGATGATGGCATACACGGTTTTCTGTGCTACCGGACTAGGTGCGATAGCAGATGCGTTGAATAGGAGACATGACAGTTTAGATGCTATGTTTCTTGAATGGAAGCAACTGGAGTATATCATGGGATATGATCTCAGACTTAAGTATGGACTGGATTCAGAAATGTTAGAAAGTTTGATGGTTAGACCGACTTTGATTGGGCGGATTGGTTACAGTCAGAGGGACGATCCTAACCTATTGGAAATCATCTCCAAGTTAGAGATGAGTATCGACAAGGAGATAAATAAGTATGGGCTTGATCGAGATGGATGGCTTAGAAAGAATGGGAGACTAATTGTGCCTAATGTCAATGGATTGAGAGATGAAGTGCTTAGAGAATGTCATCACTCAAAACTGACTATACATCTCGGTGGTAATAAAATGTATCGAGACATAAAGCAGACCTATTTCTGGGAAGGGATGAAAAGAGACGTTGGGAAGTTTATATCTAAATGCATGAACTGCCAGCTAGTTAAAGCTAAGCAAAAGAAACCTAGTGGTTTGTTGCAACCATTAGAAACTCCAGAATGGAAATGGGAGCAAGTCTCAATGGATTTCATTTATGTGTTACCAAGGACTAGATCGGGCCATGATAGTATTAGGGTGATTGTGGACTGATTGACCAAGAGTGCAAGGTTTATACCCGTTAAGTCGAATAGAACAGTAGCTAAATTAGCTGAACTGTATATGAAGTGGGTAGTGAGATCTCATGGAGTACCCAAAGGCATTGTAAGTGACCAAGATCTGTTGTTTACTAGTGGATTTTGGAAGAGCTTACAAGAGGCTTTAGGATTAGAATTACATCTCAGTACCGCGTATCATCCTCAGTCTGACGACCAGACGGAGAGGGTGAACAGTATATTTGAGGATCTTTTGCAAGCTTGCATAGTGGACTTTGGAGGATCATGGGATGACCATTTGCATCTGGTTGAGTTTGCATATAACAATAGTTATTAGTCCAGTATTGGTATGGCTCCATTTGAAGCTTTGTACGGAAGACCGTGCAACTCACCATCATGTTGGTTAGAAACCGGTGAGAAGTTTGTGCTTGGGCCAGATGTGATAAGAGAAACTTCAGACAAGATTAAGATTATCCAACAACGAATGAAGGCTGCTCGGGATAGGCAAAAGAGTTATGCTGATAAGAGGAGAAGGGATTTAAAATTCTCCATTGGCGACTTGGTGTTTGTCAAGTTTTCTCCGTTAAAGAGCGTGGTTCGATTTGGTAGGAGAGGCAAGTTAGCACCAAGATTTGTTCATTTCTTGAGCAAGTTGGAGATTTAGCACATAAAGTTGGATTACATGACAAGATGGCGGGAGTTCATAACGTATTTTATGTTTCCCAGTTAAGGAAATTTGTGCACGACCCCGATGTGACTATTTCACCTGATCAGTTGGATGATGTCGAAGTAGAACTCGAGGCGGTTGGGAACCGCAAGCCGATTCGTATTGTCGAGCACGATACGAAGCAACTTCGAAGGAAAGCGGTGAACCTAGTCAAGGTTCAGTGGGGCGAGGATGAGAATGATTGTACTTAGGAGACAGAGGAAAGCATTAAGGAGATGTATCCAGAACTCTTTGTCTGGTAAGGTTTTCATTTCGATTTAGTCTTTCCGCATGCTAGGATAGGTTTGTTTTGTTTGTTTTGTGTGTCTGATTGTTTGTGAATGACTGATAGGCATGCGGAACACCTTTGTATTATTTTGGTTAAGGAATTTCGGGGGCGAAATTTCTTAAGGTGGGGAAAGTGTAACGACCTGCATTCTATGTATCGAAGGATCATAGAATATTTATTTGTTTTTCATATGAGGTCGTATGGTCGTGTAACTTTGGGGAATGACTATTGGGGTCATTTTCCATGTTCACGATTTTCGCCGATTTTTAAATGACCGTTTTCCCCCTAGCAACTCTTGTTTCGCCTATAAATTTTGATTGGTAGGGAGTTTTGATCTGAAACCACTTCCATTGGATTCGGATGATGGTTTACATTTCCGTAGAGTGGCCACATTAGCCAAACGGACTCACCGTTTGGGAAATATGGCTGAAACAAGGTTTAGAAGGTGAAAAACTGCTTAAGTGGGCTGATTAGGGTAATTAGCAAATGGGCCCATAACCCATTTCGGGATTAGGGTTATGGGGAGGTTGAAATGAGTTAGATTTTCATTCTATTTCAGTTTTCTAGTCGCCACTTACCTCTTAGAAACCCTAACAATGGCCTCCGCCTTCTAATTTCATCCCAAATTGCTTTCTAATTAAGGATTAAGCTAATCTACGTTAAATCAAGGAGAAATAACACCAAATCAGAGTTGGAGCTGCTGCTAGGCATTAGAATTCGACCCAAACAACGGAGTTTTTAGATTTAATATTTTATTTGTGGCTAAGGTGAGATTGTTTTTCACTAACTACGGCTAATTAGGGGTGGTTAATGTTAATTAGCGAATTTATACATTATTAAATTTTGGAAAAATGTTTAGAAATTCTTAAATATTATTTTAAGCCTCTGTTAGGAATTTGGGTTAATTTGGATATGTTTTGTTAATCCTATCATTAGTTATGGTTAAGCATGATTAAGGGGAAAACATGGATTTTTGGGTATGTTTGATCCATATTGACATGTTAACTTTGTTGTTCTAGTGTTTGTGGTTGATTATACATGTTGCTATGACTGTTTGGAATGTTTTAAGATTGTTTAGCAAAGTTAGAATGGTCGAAAACGCCATCATTTGGCATAAAATAGTCATTGGAAAAGTTGCAGAATATTATGCAGGAACCGGATTGGATCGCCCTTTCCGAACCGACCCGTTCGTGACCCCCGAACTGATCGTGGCCACACATCATGAGCCACTTCAGTACCGAACCGCTCCTGCTCAAGCACCACGAACCGATCTGATGAAGGGCGAGTACCACGAACCGATGAGTGTCACGAACCAGCGAGCTCCAGATTACTATGACCCGAACTGCCGGGGGAAGGAAAACACGACCCGAACCGGTGGGGGAAGCCCACCCGACCCGATGCGATGACCATGAATCCAGTGAGGCCCCACGACCCGTACTAATCTGGAGAGGATGCTACGAGCCGAACCGCTTGATGGTCACGAACCAGAGCTGCTCACGAACCGATGGAGGACCCGAGCCTAGATGATGATCACGAACCGAATGGAGACCGATCCGGAGAAGACCAAAACCTGAGATGCAAAGGTAGTCCAAATAGGAGGTAGAACTTAGGATCCAGTTGGGAACCAAAGAGTTAACTTATGAATTGGACTTTGCTGCGGGACGTGTACAAAGGGGTTATCGATGTCTATAGCTTTGACTCACCACTGAGAGACGGATATTGGTTGTGGATCAGTGCAGTGGAGCCGTTATGACTCCATGGGCCAGAGTGATGGTAGCAGGGAATTGGGTGACTAAAGTGGTGGATATCGTATACTTTACGCACTGAGTGAGAGATGTGAGGATGATTGCTATGCTTGATTATTTGTCATCACTATGACATGCACACCTCTTCCTCGTTATCTTTACACCTTGTGCTAGTGTTACCTTGGAGTACTGTACACCCTGTTGTGCTAAATCTTTGGTTGCAGGTCTAGATTCATATATGATTGGATTATACTTGTTATTGTTCCGTTTTATTGCTTATCGCTCATACCAGACTTTTGTCTAACCCAGATTTTTTTGTCTCTTCTTATTACTCTAGGTGCTCTTAAACGGGCAGACTAGAGACATGTTAGGTGATTATGCACGAGTAGCTGTATCGGAGACAAGCAGGAGGCTTCCACGTATGATATATATATAATCTCCCTGTGTCGTTGTTGGTCACTACTTTGGGCATTAGTAGTGTACCTTTCTCATTTTTCTTTAGAGACAGTATTTTAAAGTTGTAATAATGACGATGTGGAGCATAAGCTGTATTTGGATTTCCGCTGCTATGATGGTTTAGTTTTCAGCTTATACACTGTCTCGCCTGTTTTATGTCAAAGTTATGTTATTATTATATTTTATTCCATGCACTATGAGATATTCTACAGGTTCCTTGTTAGTTCAAATTCACTTCTTTTCCTTTCTTTGGCGACCGTCCTGTGCTAGTCGGGCATCGGCACAGCGGACTTTCAATGGAAATGTCGGCTGGTACGGGGCGAGCCGTCACAAACAGGAAATCAATCGGCACTACGCCATAGATGACCTATGACAATGAAAATACAAGGTGTTGCCAGCTAAAATGTTGCCTCAACATGCTGATTTTTGTCTATTGCAACGCACTCTTCATTGTGTTAGCATAGATATCAAATTGTGTTGCGGTACCTACAGATTTATTTAAATCAAAAAATTAATAAAATTATCAATCCGCGTGATAACGATCCAACGGTCTACGTTAGCAATCTGCAGTCTGATTTTCCTTTTCCCTCTCAGCTCCTTTGACCCCAAATTTTCATTTTCCCTCAGTAACCTAATTCACGCTGTTTTCTTCTCTACTTTTTCCCTTGAGAAAAATCATGTCGATCTAGGGTTTGGCCCTTTTCATCAAATCGTGAATTCAAGCCGTTAGGTTTCCTAAAAACTATCTTAAATCCCAACCTCAACTTCAATCAACTTCTACATCCTTTCCTTTGCTGCGGATTTGGGCTTGTGTATCCTATCGAGCTCGAAAAATCGGATCTTCAAATTTATTATTGGCTGAGATTATAACGATTTGAAGATAGTCGAACTCGCCTCCGCTTGATAACGATTTACTTGCGATTTTTCAAATCAGATCTTCAAATCGATTCGAAAAATTGGATCTGGGCTTGTGTATCCTATTGGGTTCGAAAAATCGGATCTTCAAATCGATTTGAAAAATCAAATCGAGTTCGACTATCACAAGTCGGTTCCTGTTGGGTTCAGCTTAACAGTTTTGGGTGATAGAATCATAATTCCAGAATATACATAAAGGTATGTACAAGCCTTCAGCTACTTACTGCTACATGATTTCAGTTGATAATGATTATCTTTGTACATATCGAATAATGCAATACATTAACCCTTAATTAGTGTGTTATGGTGCTTCTAATTTTTATTACTGCTATCCTAACTGGTCTCATTGATACAACAAAGGTATTTATAGATGAAATTAATCTAATCATTTGTTCATATGGTAAGGGTACACTATATATTGTTTATCGATTTAGTCAGGCTTATAGTCCATTCATTGTCATTAAGCTTTGTATAGTCGTTATGATTATCTGAGCATGCTTGGTGTATGCATGAAACTTACTGCAAAAATTGCTTTGTTATTAAATTAATATCAATTGAATAAACACCTGATTGTGATGATTATTTAGGTGGGTTTACTTTTGGTTGTTGATGGCTACTGGATGCGGACTATTTATCAACGAAGAGGCAATAAATGTTTGGGTCTGTCTTCTTGACCGGTACCTTCTGTTTTTCTATGTGCATATAAAACAACTTTCGTACCAATGTTTTCTCCATTACATGCAAAAAATATAAAATTAAAATAAGAAATATTACCATTGTCCTTGAATCCGGTTGATGATAACTGATCCAGGTTGGCATAACTCTTGCTCGTACTCTGACTCTAGATCAAAACTGGCAAGCATGGAGACTGCTTACAATCCTGATCCTTTCAACCTAGGATTAGAACAAATAAAGGTCTGCCACAACTCATGGAGGTTGTTCCTTTTGTAGTTGATGTTGCTCTTACTGCATGTTTTCATGGAAGGTTATCTACTCGTGAACTGGCTACAGGTTAGTGTGCAACATAACCATAACCATATTAAATCGATATAAATTAAACGTTTGATGGCTTGGAATACGAGAGGATGCTTCATACCTGAGTTTGAATCCACATTACTTCCCTTTTTGAGCCGCATATTTGAGTTTGAATCATTTTAGCATGTATATTTCTTATGCTAATGTTACTTCAAATAGTTAAGTTATTGTAAAAAATAGCAATATTTCCCATTCATGTAAAGAAATACATTTAGTAAAAGGTTATTCTAAATCATCTGCTTAGGGAATATTAAAGTCTAAAGCTTGCCATCCAAAAAAGAGTTGGTTTGTTAGTTTTTATTTTCAAAAGTTTAGACTGGCTATTCAAGACCAAATGCATATCTTGACTATTGAGTCTTGATCAATACGCACAAATCATTGTTTCTCTATCATAGAGTCATGGATGTTATGCTAGCATTAGAATGCTTAATTATTTGTACTTGAACTAACATTGGATTATCTCTTAGCCCATATAATACCTGACTGTTGTATGCATGCAACAATATGCTTGTAGTCAATGATTTTTTTAGTTGGTTGGGTACTATTGCAAAGTGCTACTCTGTCTCAGGTTTGACATGAAACATACTTTTGAAAATGTAACCACTGAGTTCTTTACAATGAGAAAACATGTATTAATGCGAAAAATAGTAAGGATAATGAATTATTCTATAGTTTGTGGCTGGTTAGAGTTGCTGTTACAGAATTGGTTGGGGATGGTTTTCAGAATTTGTTTTGGGAATGTATTACTTTCAGCCTCATCTACAAGTGAATATTGTACTATCGAAATGCGTTCATGCAAGGTCTGTTTCCTTCTATATTATAGAAGAGAACAGTTGCAACTAGCATATACATTTGATCTGTGTTGTTTCATATGGACTAGCTGTTTACTTTCTATACCGTCAGACTGTAAAATGTCAATGTACAATAACCAGGTTTCACTGTCCATTTTAAAGAATTATTGATATGCATTTTATTTATATATACAGTGCTAAGGTTGCATCAATTTTCACTGCTAATTTCCTGAGGATGTTGAGGCAAATGATGGAACCGACAAAGCCGGAAATCATGAGTAAGCCCTTATTATCATACCATATTATTTATTGCCAGTGGAGTAGAGGATCTTGAAACATATACCACACAAACATCTTGTTATAATTTTCAACCTGAGTAAACTGAACCGTGATATTCAACTTTGGCTTGCAGTTGAAACAGGGGACAAGCTTGGGAGCTTCAGTACCAAGCTTTGCATTCTATGGGAGCATCTTAAAGAAGTCTAACCTCAACATACCATGGCAGAATCTTAACAGGAAGCTTCAAAGTCATGGCCGCAGATCTGGATGAGACAAAGCAAACCAAAGAAGACAGCTCTTTTGATTCATTGATTGCCTTCGAGTGCTGAATATTTGCATCAATTTCATTTCAGGTATCACTTTGATTGTATTTATAGCAAAAGTTACTAAGCTTAGTCTAATATTGTTGTTGTTTCACTTTACAACACTGTATGATTGTTTTTGAATAACCAGCAAATTTTGAACGCCAATATCTGTTACAGGATCCATAGCACTAAGGTTTAAACATATTTTTATGATTATTGTTATATAATCATATTCCTGTATTTTTTTGTTTATGGCTGTATGTGTGAGGAATGTAGTGAGGAATGTATGTAAATATGAGTGAATCGAGTGACAATGTAGTGTGAAATGTATGTAAATACGAATGATTGTGTAATATATGAGTGAATGTACAATAGTGGAGTCCAAAAATCTGTACCATTTGAAATATTGAAATAAAATATTTATTTGAATAAAATACTGTGTTATAATAATATTTATTATAATATTGTGAAATCTTCGATTAATAGCAGTTGAGGCATAATTACTTTTAGCAGTTATAAAACAAAACAACTGTTAGAAACAGTTGTAATGAAGGTTGACTTTATTACAATTGCCAGCTGTACTAGACATATTACAACTATTTTTTGCAGTTGTGATAGGGTATTTTTTTTTGTTCTAGTGGTAACTATGGCAACACATGTACTGATGTTACCATAGGGTCGCAAAAGTGTTGCCTTTGACTCTAAGGCAACGCAGCAAAAGGCAACCCCAAAAAAGTGCTGCCACAGGTCATTTTTTGCCTATAGCAACACTTTTTGGCATCTACTACGTCACTTCTTTGGGGTTTCCGTAGGCCATCTATGGCGTAGTGCGGGTTATCCTTATAACCTGGAACGAAAATAATAATAATAAGCAGGATTAAAATGTTGAGGTGTAGTCTGCTGTGATGGAGAAAGTTGATGTGGAGTTTGAATGGGGTTGTATCCTGCAGTTTTATGTTGTGTGGTTGTAGCGAGTTGAATTGTAGGGTTTGTGGAAGGAGATTATATTGACAAGGGTGGATGCTTTCATGATTGTAAGAAGGATGCATGTTGTTTAGTTTTAGGTGATTTGCAGTGATAAAGTTCAGGAGGCAGAATGGTGTTATGGATGAAATTGGGTGAATGTACTGAGTTGATGCAGTTCGAATGAGTTTGTAGTTGTGTATGTAGTTTCAGTGAATATTGCTAGATAGTTTGGTTTGACTATGAGTTTCTAGTGAGGTTTGTGAAGAGGTGATATGGAAAATGGTGGTGAGGGTGATGCTTAAGGGATCTGGATTGCATGTATGTTGTGTGCATTTATGGGTGGCATAAGGTTGAGTTGCGTAGTGATGCAGGAATTATGAAATGAGACAATTCACATGAAAAAAATATATTAGCAGGAATGAAATGTTTGGTGTGGTTTTGCTAAGAAGGGGAATTAACATTGGTGAAGTCATGAAATGTAAACAAAAGCAAGAGTAGCAATATATGAAAGAGAAAGAGACGGGATATTATTGATTTCTGCCGTATTAATAGCCTTAATAAGTAGTTAGGGTAAAGTTAGTAATTTAATTAATAAATTAAATTGTTTGACTAAAATGATTATAACGTGGTCATATTAACAGAATAGGATGAAACTCATCACGTTGAAATCATAGCAACTAGATCTACGTTATAGCATCAACGGGGATGGGAACAGAGCTACTAGAATTTCATAGAAAAATAATATGCCTGTTTGATTTTATAGAGAAAATAAAAGCAGAATCATCAACTGTAAAACAAGGTGAGTAAACTCACTAACTCTGGCTCATTTATATTTTTATACAAACGAGTTTTAAATTTATTTGTAGTAATTTTATACTGTGTGATGGTTGTTTGGATGAATGGTTGATAAAAATGGTTGAAATGGTTGGTATAGTTATATAGTTGATCGATTATTAGTTCTGTTTAATATTATATTTCATGATATGAAATTAATATTATCGATGTGATTAACATCTGTGGATGCAGGGGTACAGGTCGGAGGGACACAACAGGATTCCATAACATTTATATTATTCTTTATCGTTTATTGTGATATATGATGTGATATTTAATCGATGATTGATTTTGTGTGTTTGAGTTGCCCTAGCCCTAGAAATTTTGGTATTACCAAAAAATATTTTCAGAAGTAGAAAAGGAATTTGGGATTTTAAAAAAGAATTTTATTTTCAAAAATAGAAATTTAATTACAAATAGAATTGAAAATAGAAACTTGTTCAAATGGATAAAACAAGAAATTATTTATAAACGAGAGTATAAATTAAGTGTACTATTTATCATTGGATAAACTGAAATATAAATTCAAATCTAAATTTATATGAAAAAGTGGAAATCAGTTTTGAAGCCAATATCTGAAATGATATTTGAACTTAGCAAATTATTAAGAAAATTCTAAGCAAGATTTTAAATGATTGCAATACAAATGAGATTGGTATGTAAAAATATGAATAGAAGTTATAAATAAAATTTTGGTCTAAGATATTATTTATAAGTACGAAATCAAACTGATTTGAGAATATATAAAAGAAATATATTCACGATTTAAGTGAATAGTTTAAAGAAAATATTTTGCAAATGAAATATCTCTAAAGGAAATTTAGATATGAATCCAAATTGGAAATTGAGTGAAAAGGGAAATGGGTAATCATTTTAAAGGAAAACATGAGTTTTAGTTAAAAATTGGGAATATAAAATAAAGTGTGAAAATGTTTTGTAGACTAGAATGGTTATAAAGGAATTTGGAAATGATTTGGAAAGGATTGGAATGTGAATTGACCTGAAATGGTAGATAAATTCCGAAGTTCGAAATAAAATCGAATATAGATTATTCGAGAGAGAATTATTTATTGGAATTCGATTATATTGAATTTAAGGAAGTAGTTATTTTTACTTTCCGTTTTGAATCAAATTTAATTATTTATTTATTTACTTATTAATTGAAATTAATAAGTACAAGTTATATTTTTATATACCAAATATTTGGAAACAACGATTATAACGCTACCATTATAATAAATGTTTTATAAATCTAAACAGCGATTTTAACGCTACCATTATACTAAACGTTTTATAAATCAAATATTTAGAAACAACGATTATAACGCTACCGTTATAATCGATGTTTTTATAAAAGAAGTGGATTCTTATATTGAATCTAAGAGTCGCATAAGCGATGTTTTGTTTGAAGTTTTGAGCTTTGACTATTTCAAAGTTGAGAATGTTGCTCAATTAAGGTCTAAGAGTTAATTATACCCCAACTTGATTGGCTTCATGATTGATGGAGGAATGGTTAAGGTTTGATAGTGAAGATTGGTTAGTAATATGGTTAGTTAATAAATTATTAATGGTTTGGGCTATAGTAACGATGTTTTATAACATCGCGTTAATTTAAAGGATTTTGAAATGTTTCCCCAAAAAAATGGGAGGTATTTTCTACGCATAGAAAATGAAATGAATTGGTGAATAAAGAATTATGAAATGGAATATGGAAATGTTTTCCGATATTAATGACGTATATTTTTTCGAATATAGAAAACTAAGATTCGTGAATATATAGAAATGTTTTCTAATTGGAATAAGAGATATTTTCTCGAATAAAGGAATTATGATATTGGAAATGTTTTCCAAGAATCGAGAAAGACAATTGAATCTAGAAGAGTGAAAAAGGGAATTTGGAATCGATAATATAATAAGGAATTAATATAAAATGGGGCCAGTGTTATTTGATGCTTGATCGGTAGAATTTCCAATTGGAAATAGAACCGTTGATTGTATGGATATTTCTTTGATACTTAAATCACCGACTATCAAAGTTTGATTTATTTTGTACCTCCGTTGTCAATGTGGAGAGACCGGGATCAGACTTAATATCTGAAAAACACTTCATATTGGTATATTACGAATCAACTTATGCTGAAGATAACTGAAGACGGAGTAAAATGCAAGGGCTATTTTGTTAACCCTTGGTAGAAATTTCCCAAGATGGATTAATAGAACGGTGCCTTCGGTTTGTCCAGTCCCAGGACAGCGTATATGGATGAATGTCTGATGATGTAACATTCAAAGTAAATGATGGAAAGAAGCGCTGAAAGATAATCGTGACCTCGAGCCTCATCAACCGGGAAATGACAGAAATCGAGCAGGCAACATGGCTAAATGGGTCATTCCCATTAGGGGTATTATCACTTGATCTAGAGAAATTTCATTCACTTCTCATTATATTCGTTGTTGTGTGCTTTTAGTGACGGTCGCTGATCACAACCGTTGGTGATAATATGCTCGGTACACTCAAGTTTAATGAGTGGTCAGCCATGTGTGGCCGGGTAGTAAGATGTTCTTGTTGAACCCTAGTGTATCCCCTCTAGAGTACATTGATCGAAAGGTGGTTCCATACCTTGTCATAGTCGGAATCCAATATCCAATAAGCGCCCTATGGTTTTCGATTTTACATTATATATGGAGCGTAAGATGCAAGCGTTCCACTAGATTGCTATTTATTTGATTTAGACACTATTATAATATCACCATATTTTGATATCAAAAATGTTTTGGTTATCATAAAGTAAAACCATCTGTGTTTATGTGTGGATCGGTCTTACGATTACCTTTTCTTTCTAAAGGATTTTTGAAAGTTAAACTGGTGGTTGGAGTTTACTCACACCAGTCCCATGACTGACCCAGAGTTTTATTTCGTTGTTTTCCCTATACACTTGGGTGCCCAAATTTGTATGGGCAGTCAAGTAGTCGGGATTTTTTAGATTCACTTAGAGGAGCTTGAAGCCGGAGGTTTCATCAATTAGTTACAAACTATCATATATTCCGCTGTGTACTATGTTTGTATATGAAAACAGATGTTTATAACTGTTCCAGAAATATAGTTGTTGTGCCCTGATGATGGTATGTATTACAGTTACCTATATGTTTTCTAATATATTTTATTCGTTCTGTTGTGAGATATGTGTTCATTGTTTTCTTCTGTTCTAATCTCTCTTTATTTCTATTTCTCATCCTCTAACTTCTTTCTACTAATGATTCATATTTCTCTACAATTTGGATTGGACGTGTGGCATTATTAATCAACTCAAAAGGTACGGAAATTCGGGCCATTATAACAAGTATCATGACACAACAGACGGAGATGATGTAATGCTTCCTCCAAAGAATTGGACAAACAAGAGCAACTATTATAGTTGGATTCTTATTTAAGAGCATGAAGCTAGACTATGCACTCAGAGAAATGGATTGGAGTAACCAAAGCTGATCCTTAGACGAGTGTAAGGCTCGACATCTGTAACGACCCAGAATTTACTGTTTATAGATTAATGATTTTGAATTTAATGAAAACTTGAGAATAAAAATTGAAATCCAAAGTCTAAATTGCGTACGGTTCTTTGAGTAAAAGAAATTGAATCGATCATTTGAAATGGAAATATAATCGATTTTCAAATGTTAACAAAAATTAGTCAATAATATAATGGTAAAATATTGGCTTTCAGAATGAAATATTTTACATGATATTATTTTGGAAAATTTTATAATTAAAATGTCGATGTTTGTTATGTCGAATTTCGATTTTGATAACTCTGTTTAAATCAATATATATAATCGATTAACGGTCAGATAGGAATAAATTTTACTCAAATAATTGAATTTAAGCTTCCAGTTTGTTATTCTTTCTATACTAATGCATTGAGCACAATGATATTTCATCTCATATGTTTGGACATTCAATTTGGACTATAACACAGTTTGAAATACTATTTATGGTGTAGTCGGTTAAATGGGATTAAACGTATTTATTGAAGCCAGAGTAGCATATAAATTTAAGTAAAACAAAACAACACTGAATGATACTGTTGATTTTTTTAGTGTAGTAAGTAAATAAATGAGGTAACCGTAAACATGTTCAAAATTGAAAAATCTTGTACCTATTGCTTTCATCTCTTCGTCTTCTCTTTTGTTTTTAGGCTTTATTCACTAGTTATTAAAACATTATCTCACATATACATTTTATTTACAAAAAGATACAATGTCATATTCTTCCTCTAGGCTATATCCTTAAAAAAGTGTGTCGCTATTCATATCCTAATCTTCTGGTCACCTTTGTACATTTAACAGATGGTATTATTTTTTCCTTAATTCTGGTCGTCTTTTCACTTCCTTTCACTCGGTCATTCACCACCAAAAATTTGTCATAACACACGGCAGTTGATGAAAACGTACAATTGCAAAATTAGCCATGCAAACATTATTTTTTCAGTTTTGAATCCTTTTTAACATCCGCACGGTTGACTACCACTGATCAACTACAGTGCTGCACAGGTTGCCTTTTTTTTTGAAAATAACATGCAGTCTTTGGAAGTGGAGAAGGGTAAAACATGGAGTGATGGTGGCCATGGATTAAAAAAATACGAAATCGCATATTCATTAAAAGCCGATCTCATTTTCAGTCCTATTCAAAAATCATCAAACTGCTATACCTTAAATCATCGAGGTTGACCTCCAGGCTCATTCTGTGAACCGCTTTGATGCATGATGATGTGGCTTATAGGGTTTGGGTTTGGATAGCAACGTAGCTTTTTGAGATGTCCAAGGGCAGTTTTCTCGAGGTAGGTAAAGTTCTGGTTTACCTCAGAGGTGGCCATCGCGGACGGTGACGATTAGGTAGTGGGTGGAGGCCGAGGTGACAGTGCCGGTAATGGCGTTAGTTCGTGATTAGGCGATGGGAATTAGCGGTGGCAGGGATGTGAAGTTGCGGGTTTTCATCGTGAATGGTTCGAATCCTGTAGTGGAGATAGGTAACCGGGAGAGAATGTAGTACAGTGACAATGTGGTTTTATTTCTTTGGTCAATGTTTATTTTTAATTATTTTATATTAATTTGAATTCAAATCGTCTTAATGTCAGTAGCTATCGCGTGCGATGTCTGGTTGATGCGGCGTTTCCTCCTTTGGATGCGTATCATTATTCTAGACAATATGGAACTAGTTATGTGATTGGTGTTCATTTGGATTTCAATTGGTTGTAAAATTAAAAGTGAGTGATTAAAATTAATCATGACATATTAAAATTTATATTGCAGTTTAAAATAAATTTATTATATTATATGATTTATTTAACTGACATTCAGGAATCTAAATTGGCACTGAATTTGATTATAGCTACTAATTGACACTCAATATGTGATAACCGACATTGATGTGACATTTTACTTTAATTGACTGCTTGAAGTTAAATATACATTTAGATTGAATTTTTGTGGATTAAATTTGAAATAACACTAAATTGACATTGAGTTGAATCGGTATTTAGTTATCATTGAAATTAAATTGCTAGTTAAACATTGACATTTGATAACTAGTGATTGTTTTGATATATGACTTGTTTTGATGATCTTCACATGTATATGTTTATTGGTTTGATGTGATTATTAGCTGGATATTATTCCTGATAGTTATTAATTATGATGTATCCATTGAATTTTTGTGTGTGTGTGCGTGTATATATATATACTTAGACAACGAGTACATAAACTGAGAAATAGACTAAGATGATATATATATGACCATCAATTGAGTTGAAATGATATATACTCATGTAACTGAAATTTAAGTTAAGTGATCACTTAGCCATATGGTAGAATATTTAATTATAAACATCAAATGTGGTCAAATTAAATGATTTCAAATTTATAAATTTGAATTTATCAAGTGGAATCAATGAATAAATCTTGACATAAATTATTGGGTTTAGACCTTAAAGCTTGAAACTAAGATATTTAAAATTTATCGAAATTAAATTATTTCAAGTGTCGAAATAAAGATTTGGAATGTAAGACTTAAAAACAATCTAATATAATATGTTTAAATTGGAAATTTAGATTCAAACCATTTAAATCGAATTTGATTTTGGATTGGGAATTGAATTGATGGTAATAGTGAACTTTAAATGAATTGAAATTTGTTTCAAGTTGAAATCTGAAATGGTCTGAAGTGGAATTTTGAAATTTGAAATTGCCTATTATATTTGTACTAAATGCGTCAAATTAGAAAATTAGAATTATAAATATCACCGTAGGAAATTTGTATGTGCATGAATTTAATGACTTTCATTAGTATTAATGGCACATAAACACGAGGTTAATTCCTACTTATAGTAGAAGCCTGCCCGGAACCGACCGATGTATCCAACATTTACAAGTTAGTCGGGTTAATATAAGAGGTCTAAGTTCCATGGGTCATTATAATGATTACACGAACATGCGAGGTTACCCCAACTTGTAGTAGAAACCTTCCCAGAAATGCCTGACAAATCCAGCATCTACAAGTGGTCAATTTAATGTAAGATGTTTTTTTTTTGAGTGTGTGTGTGTGTGTGTGTGTGTATTTGTGTGAAGAAGGACTACCTTAAAAAGGTATTAAGTGGCTGACCTACCTAGTTTGGATATTAAGTAGTTAGGACTAGGTCCGTTCCTAAGGTTCACTCCTTGATTTAGGGCCCAAGTTCCCATGACTCGCCCTTACAAAGTGTAATAACCCGGAAATCTGGGCCAGTTTAAAATTTTTATTTTGGCAATTCTAGCGAATTTTGATTATTTAAAATGAATTATTTTAAATAATATCAACGAGAAATTTATTTTGAATATAATTAGAACAAATATATTTATATAGATCGTCGTTAGAATATAAATATTTATTTTAAATTATATAAGGAATTGAAAATGGCGCGGTAGTTCGATAATTCGATTTCAAACTTCAATTGAATGTACCGGGTGCAAAATAAACCGGATTTTAGTGAAACCAAAAATAATGGAATCTAATTATGACTATCTTTCCAACGAATCCGAAAAATCAAAATTTCATAGCGGGGATCAAAAGATATGTCCAGTTGAAAATTCTGAATAGTCGCTATGGAATTCAGGCCCTTAAAAATGGAAATTTTGCAAACGACCTCGGATTTCGACGAAACCACTTTTGTTCGATCCGTGATGTCAAATTATTGCTAGATTCCTATTTTCATAATTTTTCGAATCAATATGTGAGCGTGGCAAAGGAAAACACGTTTGACCAGTTTCAGTTGATTTTAATCGACTGGAAAATGGCCATTTTTTAAACGGTCTCAGAATTTGATGAAACTAGTTTTGTTAGGACCGTATCGTCAATACGAAGCTAGAAAATATTCTTCTGGAATTTTTCAAGTCAGTATGTGGCCCTGGTAAATTGAAATGTGCATTTAAATTGAATATATAAAGATTTATATTTTAAATTCAACGAAAACTGATCGAAACAGTCGAATCAGCTTACGATACATATCCCGTTGTGTTCGGAATGGGGGTAATTAGCTAGGGACGACAGTCGGTGGGTTCGATTTCGAGTTTAAAATAAAAAGTTGTTTTTAGAACTTAAAATAATAATAATAATATATATATATATATAATTAAATACCCATACCCCCCCTTCATTTTCCCCTTTTATTTTCTTTTCCTCCTCGATGTCCAGAAAGGGGCTAGGCCCGATTCCTCCAAATCGGAGGAATTCTCCGTCGCTCCCACCGCGCCAGGCGGAGGCGCCAGGTGCCGCGCCCTCCGATGAACCCCCCTCCTCTCCGATCTTCTTCTCTTTCCCTTCCTCCTCTTTTCGCAGCCCTTTTTCCTCCCAAAACCTCAGACCTAGACGCATTCGCCACTAACCCACAACCGACGCCACAGACCCCAGACCCCCCCTGCGCAAGCCCCTCTCCTCCACCTCGAACGCAGCGTGACCCCCTCTCCCCCCGAAGACCAGCAGCACTTCCGACGGTGTGCCGAATCCGAACCGATACCCTAGTTTTTCACTGTAAGTCCTCCTCCTTCTTTTTACTTAATTGTTTATTTATTTTAAAGTGTTTAGTATATAAAATTGTAAAGATTTCATTTTTGAATAAAATGAAGAAAATCAGTTTTATAAATATAAATACAAGGTGGGATTTTTATTAAGGAAAAGGGTCGGATTTTTTATTATGGAAAAGGTCGAATGTTTATTATGGAAAGGGCGAGATTTTTATCGTATAGAAGTATGATTTTTATGTAGTAGAAGATATTATTTTTATATATTGAATAGCAAAGTAAAAAAATTCGATTTTTATATATTGAATAGCAAAGTAAAAATTCGATTTTTATATATTGAATAACAAAGTAAAAATTCGATTTTTATATATTGAATAACAAAGTAAAGATGTGATTTTTATATATTGAATAACAAAGTAAAAATGTGATTTTTATATATTGAATAACAAAGTAAAAATGTGATTTTTATATATTGAATAACAAAGTAAAAATTCGATTTTTATATATTGAATAACAAAGTAAAAATGTGATTTTTATATATTGAATAGCGAAGTAAAAATGTGATTTTTATATATGTAGTGATTACGGATGACGAAAGTGAAGAAAGATGAAACGGCGAAGATTTCCTACATGTGAAGAGTCGTCGCGTTTGGATTGGCAATTCTGTGAGAACTTCTCACCTTTTAATTTTGTTTTCTAGTTAATAATATATACTAGGATGCAGACGGTGTTTAGTAGCACCCGACACCCGTCGTACACTGACCATGGACGGCTTGTATGCTTGTTTGTTTGATTTTGATGTGTAGTTGATTGTGTGATGTGATGTGAAATAAAATAAAATAGTTATATAGTTAAGATATTTTATAGTTAAAAATAGAATTTTTTATGTGTATATGAAATGAAATAAAAATAAACAAATCGGACGATTTGTCTATATACACACATTTGACTGATATTGATTGGGACGATAAATTTTACACATCGCCCAACTGCACCAATAAAATCTGTGTTTGATTGTTTGAAAACCCCACACGGGTATTGGGGTGATATATGAAATACACTAATCCCAATAATTAGTTGTATGTCGATCGATTGATTGACAGACTGTCATAAGCGTTAAATATTTATATTTGATGCTTATACAGTGTAGAATACACTTTGGATGATGGTTGATTATTCATCGTTGTTATTGTACACATGTGTTGTAGAAAATCCATATAATTAACATTATATGGTAATTGATTGGGTCTCATTCCAGTTTTCAAAAAGAAATATTTGAATAGAAATATTTGAAAAAGAAAATTTGAATAGAAATATTTGAAAAAGAAATATTTGCAATAGAATATTTGAAAATAGAAATATATGAAGCCGTGTTGATTAGATTGACGCCATTTTGACGTGAACGATATTTATATCGATTTTATTCATTTTATAATGAATATCGAAAGTGATTTCAAAATCTGATATTTTGAATAGAAATGAATTAGAATAGAAATTGAATATAAATGAATTCAAATTGAAATTGAATATAAATGAATTCGAATTGAAATTGAATTGAAAACGAACTGAAATTGAATTAGAAATCAATTTGAATTGAAAGCAATTTGAAATGAATTTATAAGGAAAATTCAATTTTGATTTGAATTAGAAATAAAGTTGAAATCGTTTTGAAAACGAATTTAAAATGAATTATAAAAATATGCTTTCAAAAGGAAATCGACGAAGTATGTATTATATATATAATATAATGGCCTGAATAGAACGCGCCGCGCCGCGGCAATTCGCGAATTTCGACCATTGACTTCGAACGGATATTACGGGAGATCCGACCGTCGGATTCTCCTACAACCAGAACCGTTGGATTCGTATCGAAAAGAGCTTTCTAATGAATATTGGAAATTTGAGATCTAATGGTTGGATTTGGAATTATGTCCAAATCAAATTCGGAAAAGGTCGCTGTAAGCGCAGTTCGATGGCCATTGATGGAAATCGACTGTACGGGCCTTGATAAAATTATTAAAAATAGTAATAATTTGTGTAAAATCATAAGAAATGATTTAGGAAGAATCGGAATGAAAAAAACTCCATATTTGAAAAGATAAAAATAGATTTTTATCGAAATGAACTAGTTTTGAACTAGAATTATAATTCTATTTATTTTTAAATAAATAAATTAAATTTGAAAAGGGTTTTAAAAGTAACCAGAATTTCCAATAATTGAATTGGAATGGATTTGAATCGAAATTGTCTTCGGAATATTTCGATGTTGGATTTCGTGATTATACAGATGTTGTTATGGAAATTTGAAAGATATAGATATATATATATATATATATATCGTTATTTCAAATACGATATCTGTTGGTCGTAGAATTTGATATTGAATATAAGCCGATATATTTTCTTTTCAGAGCCTTGTATTTAATATCAAATGTGATTTGGGTTTTCGTGAATGGTGTCTTCATTAACACTGTTCTTGAACCCAGTTGAGAAAAGATTAAATCTTTTTATTTAGATTTAATGAAGTGTACCAATTAAATAATATTTAATTGGAATCGAATTGGTATTGATTTTTGGGTTTATCGTGAACAGTGTTTTAAATAACACTTGTTCTTTAATCTGATAATTAATGGAATGTGATTTAGGGTTAATACTTAGGGAATTGCTCACTTGTTAATTTACGGTTAGGGACTGATTGAAATGTGATGTGAATTTGGGTTTATCGTGAACCGTGTTTTAAATGACACTGATTCTTTAACCCAGTCATAGATTAAAACTAAGTGGAGTTTTAATGAATCTTTAATTAGATTGAAATGATCGAGAATGGAGTATCACCAGTTTTGCTCCAGGCGATAGTTAAATCTTTAATTAGATTTAAACGTGAAATGGTAATTAAATTTACCGATAACACCGTGGTGTTAGATATGAAGTAAGACCCATTTTACTTCATGGGATGAATAGGTTGGGATTGGGAAATTAAAACCAATGATTACTTCGGTAAGGTTCGCTAATCCCGACTAGTTTGAATTGATATTCAAAAGTAGATTAAAGAATAAATTTTAATGATTTATCTTTGATAAAATTAATGGGAACCTTTCCCTATGAATGTGAAATTTAGAAACTAACTGTCAGTTAGCTAAGCAGAATGGTTTTCTGGATATTGATCTGATGTTGGTTTCGGCCTTCGGGGTTAATATTTGGGGAATTATTCTCTTGTTAATTTGCGGTTAGTGACTGATAAATTGGAATGAGGCGTATGTTGTGTTTATGTAACACTTGTTTATTATATACGCGAGTTATTCGGAAAGACCGGGTTTATCCCATTCTGAATAACTGATACGACGATAAGTCGAAGATGAAGACGGTGGTCGAAGACCGGAGGTCTTCACGTCGTTTGGGTGATTACTGATGATCTTGATTGGGATGTACACCCAAGAAGATGGAAACAGTTGGTGATCGTCCAGACGTACTTGGAGATCGATGGATATGCGGGGTACTAGGTGCCTCCGGTTTCGTTCAGACCCAGAACGAACTTGTAAATGGATTGTGTGTCTGACATTGGATTTTAGTCTGTGTGATTGATTTCTATTAAATATATATCTGTTTGGCGGCGGAGAATTTATTCTCTTGCTTAACGCTCTTCTCTGAGACGTACGAGCTCAGGGGTTATATATTGATGGATATCAAACGCATGGAGTGAATTGCCTGTGTGGCATGCCTAAGTGGCAAATGATCAAGGCTTCTGTTCAAAAGCAGAGTCTTGTTGTTGATGATCAAAGTACGGCCTTTGTGGCGTAGCTTTGTGTAACGTTTACTTCGCGAGTTTCACACACGGTATGAACCAAAAACGGGAGAGGGCCTCAGGGAGGACATGCGTTTCTTTCTAGCTAGGGTGGTGTCAGTGACCTACCAGCCCTGACATTTATATACTTTTCACTTGTGTGGTTGTTGCTGTTGCGAGGCGCCTCGGTTTGATCGGACGATCCGGGTCCGATGGAGTCATTCGTTGGCTCATTTACGCCCCAAAGGGCGGGGAAAGGTAGTGATCAGGCATAATAATCCACATCGGTGGACCGGCCCTGTCGCTCCAAGGCTTGCTTGCGTGCTTGCCTGAGGCTCGGGCTAGAGAGTCTCGAATCGGTAGAGGACGATCCCTGGCCTCGGTTCACAGACGGAAAACCCAACTTCCAAATACGTGACATTTGCGGTTTTGATTGTAGAGCCTAGTATGGCGACATGATATATGGTACCCATGCCGCCTATGATTGATACTTATGATTTGAAGTTGTTTTATACACTATGCACTTATAATAGTATCAAATGATTTGTTTTAAACGTATCAAGCATTCTTGGCTATTATAAGGTAAAAACCCTATCCCCGGCTTGCGTTGCATTGTGTGATAGGACTTGGGTCTTAATTTTTCTTTATTTAGCATTGCGCTGTTTGTTTTATGCACTGGTATTCTTGGGAGGAAACCCGTTCCGCGTTAGCGGCGTGGTCCCCTGATTTACCTAACTTTAAAATAAAGATTAATAATTGTTTCAGTTCTCACACCAGTCACATGACTGACCTGGAGTTTATTGTTTTAACCTAAACTCTGGGTGCCCTTATTTTGACACGGGAAGCTAGTAGTTTTGGTTTTGCAGAATTATATTCACAGGATCCTGGTTTACAGCTGGAACGATATCCGGAAAGCTTTGTATTCGTATATCTCTTCTAATTGTGTATTGTATTATTTTCCGCTGCTATGTAATGTATTTAAATCTCTGATATTTCTGTGTAATATTCATTTATACTCTGTATATTCTTGTATTCTGATGGAATTGTTGTAATATACAATGAAATGTTCTTCCGTCTGTGTTCGATTTTGTCGTGTTCTCAAAACAATTCGTTCTTTCTCTTCTCTTCGGAGACCGGGGAAGTTCGGGTCGTTTCACAAAGGTCTTAAGTGGACACAGTTTTATCTTAAAAAGGTAATAAATGGTCTTAAATAACAATATACGTTTGAGTGGGGAAGCTCTCCGGAAGTTGCCCGCTTCCTCTCTATGGGCTATGTGAGGGTGTATCTACAGGGATGAGCAGTAGTATGAAAGCTTTCAAAAGGGCTGCTTATCTAAGAGAAGTATTAAGTGGGCAGGATTTCATCCGTAATACCAGTTAAATAGTGTCGTATGTGCAAGGACCTGGATTTTGACCACTCCAAGTGGGTAATTAAACCAACTCGGAATGTTCAAAATACAGATAGTTATTTAGCTTACGAGGCTTAATCAGAATCAAATAGAGAAATCACATCACAGAATAAACATCAATATCTCACAACAAATTTTTTTATATAAACACCAAGGTTTGTACAATGATTTATATACAACGGAATTTCTAATACAAATTTTTATACACTAAAATTACCAAGTTTATCTTCAGAGTGTTAGGGATTGCGAAATGGATCGTTAAGGCAAAACTAACACTATAAGTGGATAAATAGTGTTTTTAAGAATTCAAACAAAATCTAAAACTTATATGATCTAGTATATGAATCAAACACCACAGAAACAATCACAAAATCAAATGCAAACACAAAGATAAACAAAAATAAAACACAGAAAAGGAAAGAACACACCGGATTTTATACTGGTTCGGAATTGCTCCTACGTCCAGTCCCACGCAACGTTGGATTGCGCAGAGTTTTATTACTATATCAATATCCAATTACAACCTGCTTGATTTCACGGCAACAAGGGTAACACCAATTCCACACACTTGATCAAGTATTCTCTCCTATATTTCATGGCTATAAGGGTTACACCGCTCCGGTTCCTTGATTTCATGGCTACAAGGAAAACACTGATTAATTAAACACTTCCCAAAAGATTACAATAGCCCTATAACTCTTCAATACCACTTTGATTCAGAGAGTAACGAGTAGAGAATGAGAAGAGAAGAAGTTTTATGTAAATAGAATTGAATTCGGTAGAGTATAAGTGTAGAAATCATAAAAATAAGAAAATATAATGGTGTAAAGAAAGGAGATGAAGATGGAGAAGAAGAATGATGAATTTTTTTGAAATCAGCCCCTATTTATAAGATTTGAAATGTTGCAACGTTTCTGAAGCGTCACAAATAGTGAAAAGATGCTTCCTTTGAAAATAAAAAAAGTGACAGTTATAGGTCGACATAGACATATATGTATGTCGACATATCATGGTTCAAAAATGATTTTAAAGCATTTTTCAAGTGTTTTGATATATATATACACACACAAATAATTCTGGAAATTCTTGAATTAAAACATAGTGTTATAAATAAGTATTATAAAATGGAAAACATATAAAAACATAAATATAACATATATCAACATATTTATAAAATTATAGTGTTTAAAATTATATAAATATAAAGTATATAATATATAAACTTATAAACTATAAATCTTGAGTTTATAAACAAAAGTAAAGCAAGAAAATAAAATAGAGAAGATAGCGATTGAAGGTAGAATAGAATTTGAAATCAGAAATTGGAAAAGCAGGATTTGAATTTGAACTTGGAGTGCAATTCAGAGTCTTACATAAACTAGACTCTATTACTATATTTATCTTGAACTCTTGAAATCTTGATTATTCATGAGTCTTGAATCATTTCTGAATTATGAATCTCTAACATCTTTAACAATGTCTTCAGTAATCATTCCTGTATATAAATCCTGCATATGTATGTATGTATATATTCTAGATAAAAGTGTTAGTATATATTTTATAATCAATTAATATTGAAATAAGGTTGTTGTCATCAAAACTCCATTCTCCAACAATCTCCCTCTTTTTGTTGATGACAACCTTAGTTTATAAAATATCATACCTGTACATACATATTGATGATGATCCTTCTAATACTCCCCCTGTCTATATGAATCCTATAAACTAATTCTATATTTTATAATTTATCCCCCTTTGGCATTTTCAAAAAGAAATTCTAAAACTACTCTCCCTAAATCCTATAACTATCCAAATTATATTATATTAAGCGTATAATTAGCGATTATATATTTGACTCCCTCTAAATTCTTTCCTATATAACAAAGTAATAGAAAACTTATGTTATATAAAACAAACAATACATTTAACCATTGTTTTACAAACTATATTACATGTATATATTATATATCGAATTAACGAAAAGGAACAAAAATATACGACATAAATCGAATCAAAACATATATTCTACTTGTCCTTAACTATAGAAGACTTGTGAGTAGGGCAGTTTGGGTAATGGAGACAAAAATCTCAATTTCTTTCAATCATATTTCCGTTATGATCATATAGGACTTCACCCACACAAATGACTTGATCTTCCTCATTTGATACATCTTGTTATTCCTCCCCAAGTTCCTCTTCCTCCATTATCTCTTCTTCCTCTTCTTCTAGGTCCTCCTCTTCTTCCATATGTTTATTGTCATCTTCTATGATAATCGGATTAGCCTGATTATCTGTTATAAACTTAAGAAGACTCCTTATCGTTTTTCCTTGCCTATTTTGTTCTTGACTAATCTTATTTGAAGTACTTGTATTTCAGCGAGCATTTGCAGAGTGTATTCCATCTTTTCTTCAATTTTGATGACACGTGATAGCGCAGAACATTGAAAAGGACCTTCAGATGGTCCAGCGGATGATTTGGGTGTTAAATTTGGTGGTGGCCATTGTTAATTTTAATTTAGAGTTGTTATAGAAGTGAGAAATGAAAATGAAGAAGAAAATTTGAAATGGAGAGTTTAAATGATTAGTATAATTAACTTTGTTGGTAATTAATTCTAAAATTCTGGCAGTTATATGTCGACAAAGTGATAAATGTATGTCAACATACTTATCTTTTTAATTTTATTTTTCTGACTTTTAATGTTATATATATATATATATTAATATATTCTTAGTGAACAAATTCCTAATTCTCTGTTAAATTTAGTAAATGTTGCTTTGTTTAATGGTTTTGTTAATATATCTACTATATGTTTATCTGTTTCTATAAACTCGAGTGAAATTTTCTCTTTACTTATGTTATCTCTTAGAAAATGTTATCGTATATCGATATGTTTAGTTCTTGAATGATGAGTTGGATTTTCAGAAATATTTATAATACTCGTATTATCATAGTATATTGGTGATTTATTTCTTCTTAATCCAAAATCAATTAGAGTTTGTTGCATATATATTACTTGTGAACAAGCCAAAGTAGCAGAGGTATATTCTGCTTTAGTTGTTGACAAGGATACAGTATTTTGCTTTTTACTAAACCATGAGACTGGTGAATGTCCTTAGAAGTGACATGTTCCACTAGTACTTTTACAATCGGATTTACATCTAGCATAGTCAGCATCACAGTAAGAAACTTAGTCGAATGAATCATCCTTAGGATAAGATAATCCAAAGTCCGACGTATGCTTTACATACCTTAGAATTTGTTTTACGACTTTCAAATGTGTTTCCTTAGGTTTTGATTGATATCTTGCATAGAGACATAAACTATTCATTATATCTGGTCTACTAGTGGTTATATATAGTAACGATCCTATCATTCCTCTATATTAGTTGCCATCGGTGTTGGTCTTCCATTAGTTGCTGTTAAATTATATTTATTAATTAGATCTCTTGCGTATTTTTATTGATTGATAAATATTCCATTCTTTAATTGACGAATTTGTAAGCCTAAAAAGAACGTTAGTTCTCCCATATGACTCATCTCGAATTCTTGGGTCATAATATCTAAAAATTCTTTATTCATCTTATTGTTTGTTGATCCGAAAATTATATCGTCAACATATATTTCTACTAATTGTATATCCTTATTATTTTTCTTAATAAACAAAGTATTATCAAATTTTCCTATTTCAAAGTTTGATTGTAAGAAATAATTTCTTAATCTATCATACCAAGGCCTACGAGCCTGTTTTAGTCCATATAATGCTTTCTTTAACTTATATACGTGATTTGGTAAAATTTCGTCTTCAAATAGAGGTGGTTGCTCTACATATACATCTACTTTTACAAAACCATTTAGAAAAGCACTTTTGACATCCATTTGATATAATTTGAAGTTATTATGGTTTGCAACCTAGTAAAATCTAATGGCTTCTAATCTTGCTATGGTGTAATGGCCCGGGAAATTTTCGACTTCAGTAATCAACATTCAACACCATGTCGACAATCCAAGAATCGAAAATACCGAAACGTCAATAGAAAGAATTTAGAGGGTGAGAATAGATAAGAGAGAAAATTAGAATAGAAGAAGAAGAACACAACTACACAACATCAAAGTAACACAAATCTCACAACGGAACGAATAAAATATATTATATAACATAACTTTGGAATAAAACAATATCGGTATACAATACTATTATCAGAGTACAACACTTACAAAACAGCGGAAATAACAATAGCTATATAATCCTGAAGCCTCCTCGTCCAGCTCTCCAAGTATATCTGTAAAATCCTGAGTACTTGACTACCCATACAAAATTGGACACCCAAGAGTTTAGGGAAAACAAAACAAAATAAACTCTAGGTCATTTATGTGACTGGTGTGAGTAAACTCCAAACACTTGATTTAACTTTTCCAAATCCTTTTCAAAAGCAATAATAATCGTAAGACCGATCCACACACAAATACGGATGGCTTTTACCTTAGATAACCCAAAATATTTCTTAAGATCAATATTTTCTGATATTATAATAATGCATAAATCAAGTAGATAATATACAATCAAAAACCGCGGGCTCTTATTGGGTAATGGATTCCAACTATGACAAGGTATGGAACCACCTTCCGATCAATGTACTCTAGAAGCGATACACTGGAGATCAACAAGAACATCTTGTAACTTGGGCACACATGACCGACCATTCATTTCGCTTGAATGTTCTGAATATATTATCACCTTACGGTTGGTATACCAACATAACTGTACGACCCACATTTTTTACCGTTTAAAAATCGACAATAAACCACACATGTCGACCTAAACAAATCTCAAATATAGGTAGTTATTGGGAAAAGAAGAAAAAGAAGAAGGAAGGGAAAAACAATCACAGAATCTCACAGTGGAAGGATAACATATAATAAACAAATAACAGTTAAATAGTTGAAATATATACATTTGGCTATACGTATAATTGATAATCAGAATTACACATATGCAGATATACAATAGCATGACAGATGAAACAAAGTGCAGCGGGAAAATACATATATATATATATATATATATATATATATATGTAATAGATGTATACCAAATCTTCGTCTTCGATCTCTAAGGTAAAGGAACTTGGCTAACTGCAAACTTCTGCTGACCCGAGCATATTGCATAAAAAAGAAAACACAACAAACACTCGGACCAGCACTAATTCATTCTCATATTAATCAAATTAAAATACGAAACAACTTTAGTGTCATGGGTGCAGTAACTCAAGAGATGTTACGGAATTTTTCCATCTCTCGAGGATCCGTTAAACTAATACATATATAGTATAATACGCTATTAAGATAGTGTCTATCCAGTAAAGTAAATATCATAAAAATAGCGTAAGCGGGATTACATATTACCTTACGTCGTTTATAGGCATCAGCAGTCTATACAATACCGTAAATTCATCGTACTAGTGTTATCAGAGGGCACTCCATAGAAGGCAATGCTAAATCAAAATCGTATGGGGCTCGATATGGATAAACAAGACAAGGCACTCGAGGCAATGCCCAGGGTAGGATTCTACCAATTGCACTCCTGGACCGGTGGTAACGCATAGCAGCCACTACCGCCTACCTCAGAAAACACTCCCATAATCAAAAGGCGCCCAAATCATCATCATCAATCATAGCCATAGAAATAGTATCGAAGAAGTGTGTCTGATCAAAGGTGCTACCTCAATTAGTCACGGTATAGCTTCTATTTTAGTCATTTCAATTCTGACCAGAAGGTCATGGCTATTCCATCATCGTTTATCTTCTTCAATCCAATAATTGCCTCCAAGTCATCATACTCGTTCTGGATACGTCATAACATTCACAGTTGTCAAAGTGGTATCGACACTGATAGAGAGTATGCCTTATGTTGACTCCGGTCTCTTTAACAACCAACACTTACGTTTTCTACACCGTTCGGTTCTTTTACATTTCTCAAAGGTTCATTTCCATATCAAAATATCATATTTTGTTAGAACCCCCTTTATATTTAAAATAGAATATAATTTCAAATCAAGATATCAAAAATCATTCCAAAACCGATTATATTCTAAATTAGAATATATTTCCATATCTCATATTATAATCAAAATAATATTTCAAAAATCGACTTATATTCAAATAGAATATATTTCATCTTAAAGCTTTCAAATTATTCCAAATTAATTTATGTTCGAAATCCGTTCATATTCAAATGAATATATACTTTCGTAACTCATTCAAATTCCTTAGGAGATACATATATATATTCAAGTAGAATATAATTCACACTCCCATATTATCATTGGTTTAGAAATCGATTCTTATTCCAAGAGGATATAACTTATATCTCAACTCCACTAGAACTAACGATCTGGATTCAAACACTTGCCATTCAGAAGGAAAGAAAAATTTAAAGGATATAAATATGAAAATTGAAGTTGATAAAGAAAGCCTTTATATAAAATAATATATATATATATATATATATATAGAATATAATAGTTAGAATAGGATAAGATAACTTTAAAACACTATGTATATACAAAAATTAAAGTTTACCAAATGGTTTATGAAATAAAATATAAGGAGATTCATATATAACAAAATAGTTTATAGGTAAAGGTCTTAGTAAATAAATTTTAAGGAAAAGAAAAATTTATTTGAAATCAAAAAGTATATATATATAAATTCTTAATACCGAAATTATTGCTTCTCCCGAATTTCAAATGCTCAAACCTATACCCCAGTCCAAATGGATTTGCATAGTTCCAAAATCTTGTTTCAACACCATTAAAACCCATTTTCAAATGCAAGGATTCAAACCCATACTCGTATTAAGTTTAAAACACTCCAAGTATCCTTGATTATCTTTATTCCAATATTAAATTCAATAAGAATTTATTAAATTCGAGTCTACCCAATCCTTAAAAATACCAAATCATATTTATTTTAAATCTTTACAACTTCAAAATCCACTTTGGGAAAATTTCCTTAATCATTTCAAATAACATTCAAGATTCAGATCTTTAAAGGAAGAATAAAAATTTATTGAAATCGACACGTTTCCTTTAAATGAATTTTCCCTCAAATAGAATTTCAAATATTTAAATCATTTAACCAACCTATGTCCATATATAATTTGCTACCCAATGGTCAAGTGATTTTAAATTTAATTTCTCGATATTCAGGGATGGATCTATCATTTCAATCCAAATCAGGGTCACAGAGATTTATCATTTCACTCTGTGTTCTTAATTAATTTAAATCGATAAATCCAAGGTTCATTCGATGTCCGTAACATCAATGGTAAGTGGGATTAATCGTCACAATGAACATGCAAATACGCTATACTGAATATGGAGCATTTGCAGTGTCAACATCAATTCAGTAACAAATTTCAACCAAATATCCATCACAACCATTCCATCCAATTAATCAGTATTAATCTGTTCCATGGATTACCAAGGATCAAAATTTCCAATTAAAAATCTAATTAAATTAAATAACTAATTATCGATCTAATTTGCATGTTAACACACTTGTATATCAAATTTAAGCAACCAATTCAACAGCCAATCATAACCACGCAACCAAACTTATTTCATAATTTAATTAAATAAATATAGGAAAAATTCAGTTCATTGTGAGCGATAAAATCACTCACCTTTGGGTCTTAATTGGATTAGACGTCCAAAAAAACCCCAAAATTTAACAGTCTCCAAACGCCGCCAAACCAGCGCCATAACGTCCGCAATTCTGCCACGATCCCAACGCACCCAATGCGTTCCTATCCGAGTCAATACGTAAAAGTTATCAGTGTTTTACCATTTGAATTTTAAATATATAAAAAAAAAAAAAACATTCTCACCCAACCCAAACTGGACACGTCAGCAGCGCACCTCACATCTTCTTCTCGCTCCTCCTTATTACGGCTACAGTAACCAACAGAATAATCAACCAAAATTCAAAATTTTGACCCAAAATTTCACCCAACTCCGGCCGTTTCAGGCCCTCCGACCATCGCCATTTTCCTCCTACCATCGAGGCGAGTCTCTCCTACCGATCCCAGTTGCTCCGGTGGACTGTAGGCCCCGCTCCAACGAGATGAATGTAACTCTAGTTCGACGGAAAAATACCCAATTCCGGCGAAAAGCACCACGATAAAATCCCCGACCACATGCGTTCAACTCCTATCGACGCTCTCTTCAATACCATGATCGTCGTTCTCCGATAAATCCCCAAATCAAAAAGCCCCAAATTTAAAGTTAGGGTTCCGAAAACAGAGAGCTTTGACCACGATTTCTGGTGAAACCATTCACTGCATGTCGAATCTAAGAGCCCTCGTAGATTTGTATCAGTAAGAGCTTCAAGTTGATATATAATAAGTTATGGTTTGAAGAGATTTCGTTTTGAGTTGAAATTTTGTTTTTCTAGGGTTTGATAATTAGTTTCGGCCATTAAGGAAAATTTTTGTAGGATGAAAATGTATGTGTAATGAAAATGGATGATGGAGTGGAGGAATTTTATTTATATAAATATAGGAGGCCCAATATTAGATACAACCCATTTATCCTATAACATTGATTCCGTTCGCATTTTCTCCAATACGACCAAACGGCAAGTCTGATTGCAACGCAAATTGGAACCCTACCATAATTCACCGTTCTAGATCCGATAAAAATGGTTTCATTGGATTCCGAGACAGTTGCCAAAACAGTTAAATTTCACTGTTAAATTAAATAATTAAAATATTCAATTATTTGCTTAACTGTTTTTAACTCAAATTTAAATATTTATAAATTTCCCAATTAAATCTAATTAAAACTTAAATAAATTTTATAATCGATTTCATAAATTTAAGTTCCCAAAAATCATTTATTTGAATTTGAATTTTTAACTTAAACAACTTAAATTCCATTTAATCATTTAAAAAAAATTAAATCCCATATTACAACATTTCTAGATAAAGCTAAATTTGAAAAATCTATTTACACTCCATCCACACAATCATCATCATTAAAATCTACAAATTTAAATTTTATCCATTTATTTAACTTAAATTTAAACATATAGATAATTATAGGTTGTTACATTCTCCCCCACTTAAAATCTTTTCGTCCTCGAAAAGAGAACGAAATAGGTATTGAACAAAACCATACTTCCAAATCCATACTTATAAATAGTATTTACAAGATAAGTTATATAGTTGTAAATTCTCATAAATTTTTTAACTCCCAAAATCACGGAAAATTTTGGTAGCATCTCCTTTGTACGGAGAGGTCCGGAAAAAATCACATATACATAAAAACTCAATATTCATCTCATCACACGACGAGGCATCCCAAAAATGGAGAAAACACAATATATACTTAACCACAAACCATATAACACACATACATACCTTCTTTATGGTTATACTTGCAATTTATTTACATTAGCACTTTAGTATTTAGCGCAAGCGAGCTCCAAAGCGTAACGTGACTTCCCTTCACCTGCTACACACTCACAAAGTGACACGACCCGAACTTCCCCGTGAAGGAAAGCCCGGATTGCTTTGAGAACAACACACATCGGAACGCAAACAGAAGAACATTTCATTGTTATTTACAACAATTCCATCAGATTACAAGAATATACAGAGTATGAATAAATATTATACAACAGAAAAATATCAGAGATTACAATAAATTACATAGCAGCGGAAAAACAATATAAAGCACAACTGAAAGTAACGGATACAGAGCTTTCCGAGCATCGTTCCAGCTGTAAATCAGGATCTTGTGAATATAAATCTGCAAAACCAAAACTACTAGCTGCCCGTGTCGAAAATACGGGCACCTAGAGTTTAGGTTAAAACAATAAACTCCAGGTCAGTCATGTGACTGGTGTGAGAACTAAAACAGTAATTAAAACTTTACTTTAAAAGAGAGTAATTCAAGGGACCACGCCGTATAACACGGAACGGGTTTCCTCCAAGAATACCCGTGCATATAAATGAACAGCGCAATGCTTTTTCGAAAAATGAAGCTATTATAAGACCCAGGTCCCATCACACAATGCAACGCAAGCCGGAGGATTGGATTTTCCCTTATAATAGCCAAACATGCTTGGTACGTTCAAAACAAATCATTTTTATACTATTATAGTGTAGAGTGCATGAAAACAACTTCAAATATAAATGTATCAATCATAGACGACATAGCATCCCATGCTACTATGTCGCCATACTAGGCTCTACAAATAAAACTGAAATGTCACGTATTGGAAATTGGATTTCTGCCATGAGTCGAAGCAAGGGGCAAGCTCCTCTCCGCTTCGAGACACTCTAGCAAATGTCTTAGGACTACTCTCTCTGGACAACTCTTGGAATCGGCTGGGCCGGTCCTCTCTTACGTTTGAGGATTGGCAATTCCTGAACACACGTTTCCCGGTCCTTACAGACCTATAATCGAGGCGCCTCGCAATCCAACATCCACATAGGTATAATAATCAACGATGTCAGGGCTAGTAAAACGCTGACACCACCCATAACTAGAACGAAACATCGTGTTCTCCCAGCGGTCCGTATCCCGTTTTTAACTCATACCGAGGTGTGAGGCACGCGAATTCACGCTTTACACAAAGCTATGTCACGTAGGTCGTGCTTTGATCATCAACCACAAGACTTTGCTTTTCAATAGAAGCCGTGTTCCCTGCATCTCAGCCTGCCACACAGGCAATTAATGCCATGCAACTGATATCTATCGATATATAACCTCTGAGCTCGTACGTCTCAGAGAAGGGTGTTAAGCAAGAGAATAAATTCTCCGCCACCAAACAGATATATATTTAACAGAAATCAATCAACACAGAATAAAATCCAATGTTAGACACACAATCCATTTACACGTCCGTTCTGGGTCTGAACGAAACCGGAGGCGCTTTATACCTCGCATATCCATTGATCTCCAAATACGTCTGGACGATCACTAACTATTTCCATCTTCTTGGGTGTACAACTCAATCAAGATCATCAGTAATTATCCAAACAATGTGAAGACCTCCGGTCTTCGACCACCATTTCATCTTCGACTTATCGTCGAAACAGTTATTCAGAATGGGTATAGACCCGGCCTTTTCGAATAACTCACGTATATAATAAACAAGTGCCAGAAAACACAACATACGCCTCATTCCAATCCATCAGTCACTAACCATAAATTAGTAAGAGAGCAATTCCCCAAATATTAACCCCGTAGGCCGAAACCAACATCAGATCAATACCCAGGAGACCATTCTTCTTAGCTAACCTACAGCTTGTTTCTAAATTTCATATTCTTAGGGAAAGGTTCCCATTTATTTTATCAAAGATAAATTCTTCTAAATTCATTCTTTAATCTTCGTTTGGATATCATTTCAAACCATATTATGGTTTTCCAAACTAGTCGGGATTAGCGACCCACACCGAAGTAATTATTTATTTTATTTCCCAATCCCAATCTATTCAACCCATGGAGCAAAACTGGTAATACTCCATATCTAACACCACGGTGTTATCGGTAAAATTAATTACCATTTCACGTTCAAATCTAATTAAAGATTTAACTATCGATTTGGAGCAAAACTGGTGATACTCCATTCTCGATCACTTTCCAAATTTGATAATTTAAATTATCAATTCACATTTCAATCTAATTATAGATTCATTAAAACTCCCCTTAGTTTTAATCATCTCAAAAATCAATATCCTGTCTTTATCTGGGTTAAAGAACCAATGACATTTAAAACACGGTTCACAATAAACCCAAAATCACATTCCATTCTATCAGTCTCTAACCGTAAATTAGCAAGAGAACAATTCCCCAAATATTAACCCCGAAGGCCGAAACCAACATCAGATCAATACCCAGGAAACCATTCAACTTAACTAACTTACAATTAGTTTCTAATCCGCTTAACTCCATTGTTAATCGGGTTAACGAACAAGTGTTATTTAAAACACCGTTCACGATAAACCCAAAATCAATTTCAATTCAATTCCAATTAGATATTAATTAATTGGTATACTTCATTAAATCTTAATATTTTCTCAACTGGATTCAAGAACAGTGTTAATGAAGACACCATTCACGACAAACCCAAAATCCAATTTGATATTAAATGCAAGGCTCTGAATAGAAAATATATCGGCTTATATTCAATATCAAATTCTGAAATCAAAAAATATCGTATTGGAAATAACGATATAAATATATCTTTCAAATTTCCATAACCATATCTGTATAATCACGAAATCCAACGTCGAAATATTCCGAAGATGATTTCAATTCAAATCCACTCCAATTCATATATTGGAAATTCTGGTTATTTTTAAAATCACTTTAAATCCAATTTTATTTATTTAAAAATATTGGATTATAATTCTAGTTCAAAACTAGTTCATTTCGATAAAATCTATTTTTATCCTTTCAAATGTGGAATTTTTCATCCCAGTTCTTTCCTATTCATATATTATGATTTTACACAAATTAATAATATTTTTAATAATTTTATCAAGGCTCGTACAGTCGGTTTTCAATAACTGCCATCGAACTGCACTTACAACGACCTTTTCCAAATTTGATTTGGACATAATTCCAAATCCAACCATTAGATTTCAAATTTCTAATATTCATCGGAAAGCTCTTTTCGATACGAACCCAACGGTTCCGGTTTTAGGAGAATACGACGGTCGGATCTCCCGTAATGTCCATTCGAAGTCAATGGTCGAAATTCATGAACTGCCGCAGCGCGGTGCGTTCTATTCAGGCCATTATATATATAATATATATATTATATATACTTCTTCGATTTCCTTTTAAAACGTATTTTATAAATCGTTTTAAATTCGTTTTCAAAACGATTTCAACTTCATTATCAATTTCAAATCAAAATTGAATACTCCATATCATTAACATATAAATGATAATATTTTCAAAACATTGTATTTTGAAATCACTTCTTTTTCGATATTCGTTATAAAAACGAATAAAATCGATATAAATATCGATCGCGTCAAAATGGCGCAAATCTAACCAACACGGCTTTATATATTTCTATTTCAAATATTTATTTCAGATATTCCTTTTTCAAATATTTCTATTCTAATATTTTTGTTCAAATATTTCTATTCAAATATTTCTGTTCAAATATTTCTGTTCAAATATTTCTATTCAAATATTTCTATTCAAATATTTCTATTCAAACATTTCTATTCAAATATTTCTATTTAAAACTGGAATGAGGCCCAATCAATTACCACAGATTTTTATTTCTATGAATTTCCATACAACACATGTATATATCAACAGTGACAAATAATCAACCATCATCCAGAGTGCACTACTGAACTGTCTGTCAAACTATTGATCGACATACAACTATACAATTGGGACTAGTGTACGTTAAATATCATCCCAATACCCATGTGGGGTTTCAATCCATAAACACTGAATATTATTTGTGCAGTTGGGCGATGTGCAAAATTTATCGTCCCAATCAATACCAGTCAAATCAGTGTACATAAACAAATCGTCTAATTTGTAAATGAATATCTTATTTTATTCACACACGTTAAAAATTATATTTTTAACGATAAAATATTTTATTTCAACAATGAATTTCTATTCAGCTTATTTACTAAATAAAATGATATCTTTATTTTACTAACTTATTTTAGAAAATTTCGGCAGCATAACGGCACGATACTAGAAACGGGACAAGCCCTAGCCTTATCCCCGGTCTAATAATGGCCCACGCCATACACCTACTAATTTAATCAACCCCATTTCACATCCCAAACAAATTCAATTAAATTAATCAACCAAACAAATAAATCAATCACCAAACAAACAAGCCGTCCATGGTCTATGGACGATGGGTGTCGGGTGCTACTAAACACCGTCTGCATCCTAGTATATATTTTCAACTAGAAAAAAAGATTTAAAGTGAGAAGTTCTCACCGACTAGCTAAACCAATTCATCGCGACTCTTCATATGTAGCAGTCTTCGCCGTTCTCACCTTTTATCAATTTCGTTGCCCGTAGCCACTACAAATATAAAAATCACATTTTTATATTGTTGCTATGTGTATAAAAATAACATTTTTATACCGCTACTATATAGATAAAAATTCTATTTTTATACCGCTACTTTATAGATAAAAATTCTATTTTTATACCGGTACTATATAATAAAAATTCTATTTTAATACCACCAAAAATTATATTTTTACATCGCTAAAAATCAAATCTTTACTTCATTAAAAATCTAACCTTTCTTTGTTAATATCATATTTAAAAATCTGACCTTTCTCTATATAAAAATATCAACTTTCACTATATAAAAATATCAACTTTGATCTGATAAAAATCTCATCTTTTCCCATAAAAAAATCTGATTTTTCTTATTAATAAAGATCTTCACTTTCATAAAAATAAAAATCTGAACACTTACAGATAATCGATTGGAGGAGCAAATCCAAATCAGTGTAGCGGGCGTCGACGTTCATTGGTGGATTCAGGGTTACAGGCGAGCACTTGGATTAAAAGAAATTGATCTTTTTTTTAAAATAGAAAAGGGGGCTATAGTGGATGGTGGATAGCTAAGTGGCAGCGTCGGCGTCAGGGAGTGGCGCAGGGGCATGTGGTCTGGTCGGAGGTAGGGGTGTGCGACAGTGGGTTGCGTGGCGGGCTAGGGTGCTTCACGGTTTGGGGGTTGGGTTCGGGTCTTTATAGGAGAGAGTGGGGGTGCGACGAGGTGGTAGAGGTGGTCGGAGGTAGGGCGCGCTGCGCATGGCGACGGCGGCGGCGGTATTGGGGGAGGCGCGATCGCCCCTTCATTTCTTTTTTTTTCCTCTTTCGATCTGAAATGAAGGAAGAAAGGGGAAAGGGAGGGGCTATAAGGAAAGTATATATATTATTTAATTATTTAATTATTTCAAAAAAAGGTACCTTTTTATTTTGACCTCGAAATGAGACCCACCGCCTATCGTCCATAGCTAATTACCCCCATTCCGAACACAATGGGACATGTATCTTTGGCTGATTCGACTGTTTCGATCAGATTTTGTCAAAATCAGAATATAAATCTAAATATTGAATTTGAATGCACATTTCAATTTACCAGGGCCACATACGGACTTTAAAAATTCCCAAAAAATATTTTCTAGCTTCGTATTGATGATACGGTTCTAACAAAACTAATTTTGTCAAATTCCGAGACCGTTTGAAAAATGGCCATTTTCCAGTCGATTAAAATCAGCTGAAACTAGTCAAACGCGTTTTCGTTTGCCACGCTCACATATTGAATCAAAAAATTATGAATTTTGAAACCTAGCAATAAATTGACATCCCGGATCCAACAAAAGTGGTTTCGTAGAAAACCGAGGTCGTTTGCAAAATGGCTATTTTTAAGGGCCAGAATTCCATAGCGACTATTTTGAATTTTCAACTGGACGTAACTTTTGATTCCTGCTATGAAATTTCAAATTTTCGGATTCGTTGGAAAGATATTCTCAAATAGATTCTAATATTTTTGGTTTCGCTGAAATCCGGTTTATTTTGAATCCTGTACATTCATTTGAATTTTGAAATCGAAATTTCAAACTACCACGCCATTTTTCAATTACTTTTATAATTAAAATAAAATATTTATATTCTAACGTCGCTTCAAATAAATATATACTTCTAATTCTATCCAAAATAGATTTCTCGTCGCTATTATTTAAAATATTCCATTTTAAATATTCAAAATTCGCTAAAATTGCCAAAATAAAAATTTTAAATTGGCTCAGAATTTCCGGGTTATTACAATCTCCCCCACTTAAAACTTTTTATCCCCGAAAAGGAACGAAGCTGAAAGTTGTTTAACTAATCAAACTCAACTTTCATTATTTTCTTTATGGCTTATGTTCTTTAACTTTTCAGTTTATAAGAACTTTTCAAATTTTCAAAATTTTGGCTAACACCCTAAATTCTCGAAAAATTTCACCATAACCTCCCCTGCACCGGGGACTTCGGGATATTTCATATAGCCTCCCATGGCCTTCTTCAATCCAAAAGAAAAAGAAAAAGCCAAGCGGCTAGCCAATCGGCTCATAAAATCATCCAAACCCAAAGAAATACAATAAATATGTACATATTTGTCGGGCAAACAATTTTATTCTTCTGCTATAGCCTCCTTGCTATGACCTGTCCAATGTAAGTACATGTATATGCATGCAATTGTAATCATTTTCAATACAGTTTATTATTTTGTTCAATTTGGCCTAAATTCACCGTTCATTCACATAATGGTTCTAAAGGAACAATCATACAACACAACCATCAATCAATTAGTGAATTAACGTTTCAAACTCATAATTTTGATATATAGTCAAAAATAACATTTTTGATGCCAAATCACAAAAATAGATCCTATCTAGTTTTGGTTCTCACACCAGTCTAATGGAAATATATAAATATCACACCTTCGGCACTCGAACATCAACTCTAATGACGATGCATCAATCATCAGAATCATCTCCGGGCGACTAGAGTGTGATTCTATATCTATCTAGTATATTAAAACTTCGAATATATGTTCATGACGCGTATATGCAAAACCTTTATATACTCGATTGTCAAAAATCAATATAAATAAAATATTCAAATAAGTATACTTGAATTTAATTTTCAAAACAAAGTTTGTTTTCAAATTTTTATTTCAAAAATATACTCTTCACACTCGTTCTAGGATACTACTGATTCCATCTCTAACGAGTTATTCTCATTGGATATTACTAATCCAATCTTTGATGAATTCTTTCATTTGGTTCTAATGTGACTTGCTCTCGAGCTCTGTAAACCAAGGCTCTGATACCAAACTGACACGACCCGAACCTCCCCGTGAAGGAAAGCCCGAATTGCTTTGAGGACAACACACATCGGAACACAAACAGAAGAACATTTCATTGTTATTTACAACAATTCCATCAGATTACAAGAATATACAGAGTATGAATAAATATTATACAACAGAAAAATATCAAAGATTACAATAAATTACATAGCAGCGGAAAGACAATATAAAACACAACTGAAAGTAATACACGGATACAGAGCTTTCCGAGCATCGTTCCAGCTGTAAATCAGGATCCTGTGAATATAAATCTGCAAAACCAAAACTACTAGCTGCCCGTGTCAAAAATAGGGGCACCCAGAGTTTAGGTTAAAACAATAAACTCCAGGTCAGCCATGTGACTGGTGTGAGAACTAAAACAGTTATTAAAACTTTACTTTAAAAGAGAGTAATTCAAGGGACCACGCCGTATAACACGGAACGAGTTTCCTCCCAAAAATACCAGTGCATATAAATGAACAGCGCAATGCTTTTTCGAAAAATGAAGCTAATATAAGACCCCGGTCCCATCACACAATGCAACGCAAGCCGGAGGATAGGTTTTCCCTTATAATAGCCAAGCATGCATGGTACGTTCAAAACAAATCATTTTGATACTATTATAGTGTAGAATGTATGAAAACAACTTCAAATATAAATGTATCAATCATAGACGGCATAGTATCCCATGCTACTATGTCGCCATAGCAGGCTCTATAAATAAAACCGAAATGTCACGTATTGGAAATTGGATTTCCGTCATGCATCGAGGCAAGGGGCAAGCTCCTCTTCGCTTCGAGACACTCTAGCAAATGTCTTAGGACTACTCTCTCTAGGCAACCCTTGGAATCGGCTGGGCCGGTCCTCTCTTACGTTTGAGGATTGGCAATTCCTGAACACACGTTTCCCGGTCCTTACAGACCTACAATCGAGGAGCCTCGCAATCCAACATCCACATAGGTATAATAATCAATGATGTCAGGGCTAGTAAAACGCTGACACCACCCATAACTAGAAAGAAACGTCGTGTTCTCCCAGCAGTCTGTATCCCGTTTTTAACTCATACCGAGGTGTGAGGCTCGTGAATTCACGCTATACACAAAGCTATGCCACGTAGGTCATGCTTGATCATCAACCACAAGACTTTGCTTTTCAACAGAAGCCTTGTTCACTGCATCTCAGCATGCCACACAGGCAATTCATGCCATGCGACTGATATCTATGATATATAACCTCTGAGCTCGTACGTCTCAGAGAAGGGCGTTAAGCAAGAGAATAAATTCTCCGCCGCCAAACAGATATATATTTAACAGAAATCAATCAACACATAATAAAATCCAATGTCAGACACACAATCCATTTACACGTCCGTTCTGGGTCTGAACGAAACAGAGGTACTTTATACCTTGCATATACGTTAATCTCCAAATACGTCTGGACGATCACTAACTATTTCCATCTTCTTGGGTGTACATCCCAATCAAGATCATCAGTAACTATCCAAACGATGTGAAGACCTCCGGTCTTCGACCACCATCTTCATCTTCGACTTATCGTCGAAACAGTTATTCAGAAAGGGTATAGACCCGGCCTTTCCGAATAACTCGCGTATATAATAAATAAGTGCCAGAAAACACAACATACGCCTCATTCCAATACATCAGTCACTAACCGTAAATTAGTAAGAGAGCAATTCCCCAAATATTAACCCCAAAGGCCGAAACCAACATCAGATCAATACCCAGGAGACCATTCTTCTTAGCTAACCTACAACTAGTTTCTAAATTTCATATTCTTAGGGAAAGGTTCCCATTTATTTTATCAAAGATAAATTCTTCTAAATTCATTCTTTAATCTTCCTTTGGATAACATTTCAAAGCATATTATGGTTTTCCAAACTAGTCGGGATTAGCGACCCACACCGAAGTAATTATTTATTTTATTTCCCAATCCCAACCTACTCATCCCATGGAGCAAAACTGGTAATACTCCATATCTAACACCACGGTGTTATCGGTAAAATTAATTACCATTTCACGTTCAAATCTAATTAAAGATTTAACTATCGCTTTGGAGCAAAACTGGTGATACTCCATTCTCAATCACTTTCCAAATTTGATAATTTAAATTATCAATTCACATTTCAATCTAATTACAGATTCATTAAAACTCCCCTTAGTTTTAATCTTCTCAAAAATCAATATCCTATCTTTAACTGGGTTAAAGAACCAATGTCATTTAAAACACGGTTCACGATAAACCCAAAATCACATTCCATTCTATCTGTCTCTAACCGTAAATTAGCAAGAGAACAATTCCCCAAATATTAACTCCGAAGGCCGAAACCAACATCTGATCAATACCCAGGAAACCATTCAACTTAACTAACTTACAGTTAGTTTCTAATCCTCTTAACTCCATTGTAAATCGGGTTAAAGAAAAAGTGTTATTTAAAACACCGTTCATGATAAACCCAAAATCAATTTCAATTCAATTCCAATTAGATATTAATTAATTGGTATACTTCATTAAATCTTAATCTTTTCTCAACTGGATTCAAGAACAGTGTTAATGAAGACACCATTCAAGACGAACCCAAAATCCAATTTGATATTAAATGCAAGGCTCTGAATAGAAAATATATCAGCTTATATTCAATATCAAATTCTGAAATCAACAAATATCGTATTGGAAATAACGATATAAATAAATCTTTCAAATTTCCAAAACCATATCTGTATAATCATGAAATCCAACGTCGAAATATTCCGAAGATGATTTTGATACAAATCCACTCCAATTCATATATTGGAAATTCTGGTTATTTTAAAATTCACTTCAAATCCAATTTTATTTATTTAAAAATATTGGATTATAATTCTTGTTCAAAACTAGTTCATTTCGATAAAATCTATTTTTATCCTTTCAAATGTGGAATTTTTCATCCCAGTTCTTTCCAATTCACATATTATGATTTTACACAAATTATTAATATTTGTAATAATTTTATCAAGGCCCGTACAGCCGGTTTTCAATAACTGCCACTGAACTGCATTACAGCGACCTTTTCCAAATTTGATTTGGACATAGTTCCAAATCCAACCGTTAGATTTCAAATTTCTAATATTCATCGGAAAGCTCTTTTCGATACGAACCCAATGGTTCCAGTTTTAGGAGAATCCGACAGTCGAATCTCCTGTAATGTCCATTCGAAGTCAATGGTCGAAATTCACGAACTGCCATAGCGCGGCGCGTTCTATTCAGGCCATTATATATATATATATATATATATATATGTATGTATGTATATATATGTATATATATAATGTCGATTTCCTTTTAAAACGTATTTTATAAATCGTTTTAAATTCGCTTTCAAAATGATTTCAACTTCATATTCAATTTCAAATCAAAATTGAATATTCCATATCAATAACATATAAATGATAATGTTTTCAAAGCATTATATTTTGAAATCAGTTCTTTTTCGATATTCGTTATAAAAACGAATAAAATCGATATAAATATCATTCGCGTCAAAATGACGCAAATCTAACCAACACGGCTTCATATATTTCTATTTCAAATATTTATTTCAAATATTCCTTTTTCAAATATTTCTATTCAAATATTTCTGTTCAAATATTTCTATTCAAATATTTCTGTTCAAATATTTCTGTTCAAATATTTCTGTTCAAATATTTCTGTTCAAACATTTCTATTCAAATATTTCTATTCAAATATTTCTATTCAAAACTGGAATGAGGCCCAATCAATTACCATAGATTTTTATTTCTATGGATTTCCATACAACACATGTATATATCAACAGTGACAAATAATCAACCATCATCCAGAGTGCACTACTAAACTGTCTGTCAACCTATCGATCGACATACAACTATACAATTGGAACTAGTGTACGTTAAATATCATCCCAATACCCGCATGGGGTTTCAATCCACAAACACTGAATATTATTTGTGCAGTTGGGCGACGTGCAAAATTTATCGTCCCAATCAATATCAGTCAAATCGGTGTACCTAAACAAATCGTCTGATTTGTAAATGAATATCTTATTTTATTCACACACACATTAAAAATTATATTTTTAACGATAAAATGTTTTATTTCAACACATGAATTTCTATTCAGCTTATTTATTAAATAAAATGATATCTTTATTTTTCTAACTTATTTTAGAAAATTTCGGCGGCATAACGGCACGATACTAGAAACGGGACAAGGCCTAGCCTTATCCCCGTCTAATAATGACCCACGCCATACACCTACCAATTTAATCAATCCCATTTCACATCCCAAACAAATTCAATTAAATTAATCAACCAAACAAATAAATCAATTACCAAACAATCAACTAAACAAACAAGCCGTCCATGGTCTGTGGACGACGGGAGTCAAGTGCTACTAAGCACCGTCTGCATCCTAGTTTATATTTTTAAATAGAAAACAAGATTTAAACTGAGAAGTTCTCACCGACTAGCTAAACCAATTCACCACGACTCTTCATATGTAGAAGTCTTCGCCGTCCTCGCCTTTTGTCAATTTCGTTGCCCGTAGCCTCTACATATATAAAAATCACATTTTTATATTGTTGCTATGTATATAAAAATCACATTTTTATACCACTACTATATAGATAAAAATTCTATTTTTATACCACTACTTTATAGATAAAAATTCTATTTTTATACCTATATAGATAAAAATTCTATTTTTATACCACCAAAAATTATATTTTTACATCGCTAAAAATCAAATCTTTACTTCATTAAAAATCCAACCTTTCTTCGCTAATATCATATTTAAAAATCCGACCTTTCTCTATATAAAAATATCAACTTTGATTTGATAAAAATCTCATCTTTTCCCATAAAAAATCTGATTTTTCTTATTAATAAAAATCTTCACTTTCGTAAAAATAAAAATCTGAACACTTATAGATAATCGATTGGAGGAGAAAATCCAAATCAGTGCAGCGGGCGTCGACGTTCATTGGTGGCTTCAGGGTTACAGGCGAGCACTTGGATTAAAAGAAATTGATCTTTTTTTTAATAGAAAAGGGGGCTATAGTGGACGGTGGATGGCTAAGGGGCGGCGTCGGCGTTGGGGAGTGGCGGAGGGGCGTGGGGTCTGGTCGGAGGTATTGGTGCGCGACAGTGGGTTGCGTGACGGGCTAGGGTGCTTCACGGTTTGGGCGTTGGGTTCGGGTCTTTATAGGAGAGAGAGGTGGTGCGACGAGGTGGTAGAGGTGGTCGGAGGTGGGGCACGCTGCGCCTGGCGACGGCGGCGACGGTATAGGGGGAGGCGCGATCCCCCCTTCATTTTTTTTCTTTCGATCTGAAATGAAGGAAGAAAGGGGAAAGGGGAAAGGGAGGCGCTATAAGGAAAGTATATATATTATTTAATTATTTAATTATTTCAAAAAAAGGTAATTTTTATTTTGACCTCGAAACGAGACCCACCGCCTGTCGTCCATAGCTAATTACCCCCATTCCGAACATAATGGGACATGTATCGTAGGCTGATTCGACTGTTTCGATCAGTTTTCGTCAAAATCAAAATATAAATCTATATATTGAATTTGAACGCACATTTCAATTTACCGGGGCCACATACGGACTTAAAAATTCCCGAAAAATATTTTCTAGCTTTGTATTGACGATACGGTTCTAACAAAACTAATTTCATCAAATTCCGAGACCGTTTGAAAAATGGCCATTTTCCAGTCGATTAAAATCAGCTGAAACTGGTCAAATGCGTTTTCCTTTGCCACGCTCACATATTGATTCGAAAAATTACGAATTTTGAAACCTAGCAATAACTTGACATCCCAGATCCAACAAAAGTGGGTTCGTCGAAAACCTAGGTCGTTTGCAAAATGACTATTTTAAGGGCCAGAATTCCATAGCGACTATTCTGAATTTTCAAGACGTAACTTTTGATTCCCGCTATGAAATTTCAAATTTTCGGATTCGTTGGAAAGATATTCTCAAATAGATTCTAATATTTTTGGTTTCGCTGAAACCCGGTTTATTTTGAATCCTGCACAATCATTTGAATTTTGAAATCAAAATTTCAAACAACTACGCCATTTTCAATTCCTTTTATAATTAAAATAAAATATTTATATTCTATCGTCGCTTCAAATAAATATATACTTCTAATTCTATTCAAAATAGATTTCTCGTCGCTATTATTTAAAATATTCCATTTTAAATATTCAAAATTCGCTAAAACTGCCAAAATAAAAATTTTAAATTGGCTCAGAATTTCCGGGTTATTACACAAAGGCATAAGAATCCAACATATAAACAATACATAGCAAATGCATGCAGCTTACACAACATATATCAAACATTTCAACTATAAAACCAAAATGTTAGCGACAGGCCAGCGAAGTAATCGTAGATTATCAACCTTTAAATTATGAAATTTGACCAAAGCATACTAGGCCAAAGTTGTTGCATTTCTTTCAGGCTTTCCGAATCCGGATTCATCGAATTCGGATAAATCATTCAAAAGTTATGACCATTTTAGCAGAAGCGAATGCTCCAGCCCATAAAATGAAAAATGCAGGTCTGAGTTGTTCAACCCAGTTTTTAACCCTTTAAACAGAAAAATTTTACCCAGAAAATTAAAGAAAAATTCTAGTTTAGATCCTGGGCTTTCCGAATTGTACTCGCGCATCGAAATCTGACGCTCCGTTAGGAAGTTATGGTCAAAACAATGTTGGTATATGCTTCAGGTTTTGATTTTTCTTCGCATAGTACTACAACTAAATCTTGGATTTCAACCTAATTTAGTTGAAAATTAGGCAAGGCACTATTAACAAAAGTTTTAGTTCAATTTCTTAGGTTTCCAAAAAGTCCGAAATCGTCAGTCAGCCCATCAAAAGTTATGATCATTTTAGTTTCATATTATCGACAACTTCATATTTTCACATAACGTCCATTTATTTCACTTGAAGTTTAAATTTTCCGATTTTAAAGCCTAAGCTAAGTTTTGCAATCCAGAATGGATTATCCATCCATTACATATAAAAAATATTTTCCCCTTAATTTATTTAATACATTCATATTCGGTTCATTTATATTAAGTAAATTTTATTTCAGACATTTATGTTCTATCATCGCCGAATCTTATTTAAGCTCATTCTCAACTCATCTACTTCATTTCAAGCGTTAATTCCCGATTAACATTTGAATTTGTTCTAACTTTTACTACGAATTGAATCATATTAAATTCTAAACTCATTTACCTGAATCAACTTACCAAAGATTTATAGCTCGTTTCTTCCTAAGTTCTAAATTCTCAAATTGCTTCTATTTATTCAAATTTCTTCAACTTAATTGAATTCATTCAACTCAGACTACGTTTTATTTACTTCTCATTTCATTGCCACTAATTTCAAATTGAACATTCATTTAACTATTACTTTATTCCAAATAAGCCAAACTTATATTTGCGTCTCATTTCCTTTTATACTAAAGTTTATTTCCTTAACTCACTTCATTACTTAGACTTTCCCGTTCTAAATTGACATAAGGCCAGTTTCTAACTCAAAATATTTTATACTTAGTTCTCAGTCATTATTATTTGATTTCCTAAGTTAACTTTGTTCAGCTTGATTCCTCTACTCGAATAAAGTTATATTCCTTCAACAAAATGTTTACATCCTCTCATACGTTGTTCGTACTTAGGTTTATATTCGATATATTTTTCAAATGAGGTTCACCATTCAGATCTCTTTCACTTCAAATTCATCGACCATTCGAATTCTATTAACCTCTTCGTTCCTTTCAATTTTTTTTAGCAATCATATTATCGACAAACATAAGTTTCTTCCAACACCTTCTTGATTAACTTAATAACTCATGAATTAGCTAAGTTGTGTGTTATCGTTCTTATTACACAACCAAATTTTCAATTGATTTAGTTGGCTTTAATTGAATTTTATTTCGCGGTAAATTTCAATTTCTTCTAACACCCTTACCAACCAATGTTGGGAATTGTTTGACCCTTATCATCGCTATATTTAAGAGTTTAGGTGATGACCCCTCTTAATTCTTAAGTCCATTACATAATTTCAAAGCCCAGAACTCCAACGAGAAAATTAATCTTGAATCGATGTAGTTAGTTAGGATGAACTTAAATTGCTTGATTCCGGGTTTTATAAACCAAGTTTAAAATGCATATGTATTTATAAAAATCCTTAGAAAACATACCATAAATTGAAATCCAAACTTTAATTAACAAAGCAGAGAAATTTCAATCCTGGTTTAATCTTAAACTCCACTTTACATACCCTTGGAAATTAGATCCAAAATTCTTTTTCATACAAGCTATGAAATACGGAGTGGTCTTCCCCACTCAGACACTTCATAATAAACGTCGATAATGCGTGCACTCATTACCAAAGTCATTTCTAATGTCCGAGAAGAGATTACACACTTATTTCTTTTAAAATCCTTTAAACCATTCCTTTCGATCATACCTATAATATGATATTATTTAAAACTTTGGCAAAACTATTTCAAAAATACCCAGGATCAAGTTTCAAGTTCATTTCTATTTTAGTCATAAACTTTTACCCCCAATTATACCAATAGGTATTTCATTTCAAATATTTTCTAAAACCATTAAATTTTCCTCGTTAAATTTATTATTGAATCAACCGTAATAGGTATTAACTTAATATTATTACCTACCAACGACCAATGCTTATACACTTAAAACTACTAATAGTATATATAATATATATAAAATATAATCGAAAACTATATTATATCAATTCATTCCATTCGATTATTTAGGAATTCCTATTGATTCCATGGCGTCCCATATATCGACCAGAACCCATAAATATTCAACAGAATAAGTCAACACAACATAAACCACTTTATATAAAAATACAAGTATGCTTCCTCGTATATACCCTCAAACTCATTCTAAGGCATTACTAACCCTATCTCTAATAAGTTCATTCCCGAACAGTGCCAAGGTTATCGCTAACCTCAGCTCTGATACCAAAATGTAACGACCCACATTTTTAACCGTTTAAAAATCGACAATAAACCACACATGTCGACCCAAACAAATCCCACATTTTTCACTGCTTAAAAATCGACAATAAACCAGAGATGTCTACCCAAACAAATCTCAAATATAGGTAGATATTGGGAAATGAAGAAAAAGAAGAAGGAAGGTAAAAACAGTCACAGAATCTCACAGCGGAAGAACGACATATAATAAACAAATAGCAGTTAAACAGTTGAGATATATACATTTTGCTATACGTATAAATGATAATCAGAATTGCACATATGCAGATATACAATAGCAAGACAGACGAAACAAAGTGCAGCACAAAAATACACACACACACACATATATATATATGTAATAGATGTATACCAAATCTTCGTCTTTGATCTCCAAGGTAAAGGAACTTCGCTAACTGCAAACTTCTGCTGACCCAAGTGTATTGCATTATAAAGAAAACACAACAAACACTCGGATCAGCACTAAATCATTCTCATATTAATCCAATTAAAATACGAAACAACTTGAGTGTCATGGGTGCAGTAACTCAAGAGATGTTACGGGATTTTTCCATCTCTCGAGGATCCGTTAAACTAATACATATATAGTATAATACGCTATTATGATAGTGTATATCCAGTAAAGTAAATATCATAAAAATAGCGTAAGTGGGATTACCATATTTCCCTTACGCATTTTATAGGCATCAACAGTCTATACAATACTGTAAATTCACCGTTTTGGTGTTATCAGAGGGCACTCCATAGAAGGCAATGCTAAATCAAAATCGTATGGGGCTCGATATGGATAAATATGACAAGGAACTCGAGGCAATGCCCAGGATAAGATTCTACCAATTGCACTCCCAGACCGGTGGTAATGCATAGCAGCCACTACTGCCCACCTCGGAACACACTCCCAAAATCAAAAGGCGCCCAAATCATCATCATCAATCATAGTCATAGAAATTGCATCGAAGAAGTGTGTCCGATCAAAAGTGCTACCTCAATTAGCCACGGTATAGCTCTTGTTTTAGTCATTTCAATTCTGACCCGAAGGTCAGGGCTATTTCGTCATCGTTCATCTTATTCAATCCAATAATTGCCTCCAAGTCATCATACTCGTTCTGGATACGTCATAACGTTCACAGCTGTCAAAGTGGTATCGACACAAACAGAGAGTATTCCTTATGTCGACTCCGGTCTCTTTAACAACCAACGCTTACGTTTTCTACACCAGTCGGTTCTTTTACATTTCTCAAAGGTACATTTCAGTATCAAAATATCATATTTTGTTAGAACCCCCTTTATATTCAAAATAGAATATAATTTTGTATCAAGATATCAAAAATCATTCCAAAACCGATTATATTCTAAATTAGAATATATTTCAATATCTTATATTATAATCAATATAATATTTCAAAAATCGACTTATATTCAAATAGAATATATTTCATCTTAAATCCTTCAAATTATTCAAAATCGATTTATGTTCGAAATCCGTTCATATTTAATAGAATATATACATTCGTAACTCATTCAAATTCCTTAGGAGGTACATATATATTCAAGTAGAATATAATTCACACTCCCATATTATCATTGGTTAGAAATCGATTCTTATTCCAAGAGGATATAACTTATATCTCAACTCCACTAGAACCAACGATTTAGATTCAAACACTTGCCATTCGGAAGGAATGAAAAATTTAAAGGATATAAATATGAAAATTGATGTTATATAAAATAATATATATATATATATAAAATATAATAGTTAGAATAGGATAAGATAACTTTAAAACACTATGCATATACAAAAATTAAAGTTTACCAAATGGTTTATGAATTAAAATATAAGGAAATTCATATATAACAAAATAGTTTATAGGTAAAGGTCTTAATAAATAAATTTTAAGGAAAGGAAAATTTTATTTGAAATCAAACAGTATATATATATAAATTCTTAATACCAAAATTATTGCTTCTCCCAAATTTCAAATAATCGAACCTATACCCCAGTCCAAATGTAGTTGCATGGTTCAAAAATCTTGTTTCAACACCATTCAAACCCATTTTCAAATGCAAGGATTCAAACCCATACTCGCATTAAGTTAAAACACTCCAAGTATCCTCGATTATCTTTATTCCAATATAAAATTCAATAAGAATTTATTAAATTCGAGTCTACCCAATCCTTAAAAATCCCAAATCATATTTATTTTAAATCTTTACAACTTCAAAATCCACTTTGGGAAGATTTCCTTAATCATTTCAAATAACATTCAAGATTTAGATCTTTAAAGGAAGAATAAAAATTTATCAAAATCGACACATTTCCTTTAAATGAATTTTCCCTCAAATAAATTTCAAATATTTAAATCATTTACCCAGCCGATGTCCATATATAATTTGCTACCTTATGGTCAAGTGATTTTAAATTCAAATTCTTGATATTCAGGGATGGATCTATCATTTCATTCCAAATCAGGGTCACAGAGATTTATCATTTCACTCTATGTTCTTAATTTATTTAAATCGATAAATCCGTGGTTCATTCGATGCCCGTTACATCAAGGGTAAGTGGGATTAATCGTCACAACGAATATGCAAATACACTATACTGGATATGGAGCATTAGCAGTGTCAACATCAATTCAGTAACAAATTTCAACCAAAGATCCATCACAACCATTCCATCCAATTAATCAGTATTAATCTGTTCCACGGATTATCAAGGATCAAAATTTCCAATTAAAAATCTAATTAAATTAAATAACTAATTATCGATCTAATTTGCATGTTAACACACTTGTATATCAAATTTAAGCAACCAATTCAATAGCCAATCATATCCATGCAACTAAACTTATTTCATAATTATTAAATAAATATGGGAAAAATTAAGTTCATTGTGAGCGATAAAATCACTCACCTTTGGGTCTTAATTGGATTGGACGTCCAGAAGAAGCCCAAAATCTGACAGTCTCCAAACGCCTCCAAACAAGCGCCAAAAACGTCCGCAATTCCGCCACGATTTCAACGCACCCAACCACATTCAAATCCGAGTCATTACGTAAAAATTATCAGTGTTTTACCATTTGAAGTTTAAATATATAAAAATAAAATAAAAAACATTCTCACCCAACCCAAACTGGACACGTCAGCACCGCACCTCACATCTTCTTCCCGCTCCTCCTTATTACGGCTACAGTAACCGACAGAATAACCCAACAAAATTCGAAACTTTGACCCAAAATTTCACCTAACTCAAGCTGTTTCAGGCCCTCCGACCACCGCCATTTTCCTCCTGCCATCGAGGCCCATCTCTCCTACCGATCCCAGCAGCTCCTGTGGACTGTGGGCCCCGCTCCGACGAGATGAACGCAACCCCAGTTCGACGGAAAAACACCCAATTCCGGCAAAAAACTCCATGATAAAATCTTCGGCCACATGCGTTCAACTCCTATCGACGCTCTCTTCAATAGCCAGATCGTTGTTTCTCTGATAAATCCCCGAATCAAAAAGCCCCAAATTTAAAGTTAGGGTTCCGAAAACTGAGAGCTTTGACCGCGATTTCTGGTGAAACCATTCACTGCATGTCGAATCTGAGAGCCCCCATAGGTTTGTATCAGCGAGAGCTTCGAGTTGATATATAATAAGCTATGGTTTGAAGAGATTTCATTTTGAGTTGAAATTTGTTTTTCTAGGGTTTGATAATTAGTTCCAGCCATTAAAGAAAATTTTGAAGGATGAAAATGTATGTGTAATGAAAATGGCTAATGGAGTGGAGGAATTTTATTTATATAAATATAGGAGGCCCAATATTAGAAACAACCCATTTATCCTATTACATTGATTCCGTTCGCATTTTCTCCAATACGACCAAATGGAAAATCTAATTGCAACGCAAATTGGAACCCTACCATAATTCACCGTTCTGGATCCGATAAAAATTGGTTTCGTCGGATTCCAAGACAGTTGACAAAACAGTTAAATTTCACTGTTAAATTAAATAATTAAAATATTCAATTATTTGCTTAACTGTTTTTTAATTCAAATTTAAATATTTATAATCTTCCCAATTAAATCTAATTAATACTTAAATAAATTTTATAATCGATTTCATAAATTTAAGTTCCTAAAAATCATTTATTTGAATTTTGAATTTGAATTTCAATTTTTAACTTAAACAACTTAAATTAGATTTAATCATTTAAAAAAATTAAATCCCATATTACAACATTTCTAGATTAAGCTAAATTTGAAAAATCTGTTTACACTCCATCCACACAATCATCATCATTAAAATCTACAAATTTAATTTTTTATCCATTTATTTAACTTAAATTTAAACATATAGGAAATTATGGGTTGTTACAATAACCGTACCCGGTAGATATAAAATTGAAAGAAGTAACAAATATGAATATTCTCTAGATGGCGACAATATACACTAATTAGGTGCGACCCACTTAGCCATATTGCCTTCCCGATTTTTGTCATTTCCCGGTTGATGAGGCTTGTGGTCCTAACGTATCTTTTAACAGATCACTCCTCCATTTACTTTGAATTCCACATCGTCATATCCTTCAAATCACAAATTTATTTCCCCAAAAATACCATGGGTATAAGCTAAGAGAAACGAATTCCTCTGCCACCAATGTAAATAAGTTTGAAACGATCAACTTACGTGATCTACCAGATATACTCTGTCAGACATTCGTCTATTCTAGTTGCCCTGGGACTGGACAACCCAAAGGCACTATTCTGTAAATCCATCTTAGGCAATTTCTACCTAGGATTTACTGAACAACCCTTACATAACTCCGTCTTCAATTATCTTCATCATATTTGATTCGCAACGTTAATGCCATACAGAGTGGTTTTCAGATAATATATCTGATTACGGTCTCTCTATATTGACAACACAATTGGTCAAAAAATTTGATGGTCTGTGATTTAACTATCAAAGGAAAACACGTATACAAACAACGGTCGTATTTCTAAATGGAAATCTTACCGATCAATCATCATTCAACATTTTCCCTTTAAATTAATTTATCATTAATTTATTCATTTCCCCATTTATCGTTTCCATATACTCATAAATTCCTTATTTTCTACAATTAGAAAATATACGTTATTAACTTTGGAAAACGTTTCCATTTTTGATTCACACATCAATATCTTCCCACCTCTGTCAGTCTTTAACTGTAAACTAGTAAGAGAATGACTTCCCAAGTATAAACCCCGAAGGCCGAAACCAACATCAGATCGATACCCAGAAAGCCATTTAACTCAACTAATTTCCAGTCAGTTTCTAATTTCAGTAATTCCATTTAAATTCCTAATTCAAACCCCAAATCCCTGTATAATATTTTATTTGCAAAATATTTACTTTAATCTAAATTTCACATAGAATGTGAATAATATTTCTTTATATAATCAAAACATTTTGATTTCGTATTTAAAAACAATATCTCAAACCCAAATTCTATTTATATTTTTATTTGTAGAATTATTCATATAAATTTCCTTTTTATTTCTAACACTTTGATCTCATTTATAATTCCCTTTATATAATTCTATTTATTCTTTATAAATCCTTTTATATAATTCTATTCATTTTATATAAATCCTTTTATATAATTCTATTCAATTCCCAAACATTTCCTTACTTATATTTTCCAATATTTGTTTTCCAAATATTACCTTTTATAATATCCTATTTATTTCATATATAAATTTTCAATATTCACTTTGAAATTTTCCTTTTTACATTCCAGTATTTCATATTGTATTTAAAATACCAAAAAACATGACAAATGTCGTCATAATCAATCACAGATTTTATATCACATCATATATCACAATATATGAAAACAAACAGTATTATAAATATTAAGGAATCCAGTTGGATCCCTCCAACCTGTTTCTCTGCATCCACAGATGTTAAACAATATAAATAACATCGATTTCATTTCAATATGAAATATATTGATAAACATAATCAATATTTGATTAATGCTTTATATATATCGTTATCTATAATTTCAACCAATCAATTTGCAGTTCATCCAAATAATCAATACACAGAAATCAACCATTATTTATCAATTCTAAAAATATGTTATAAAAATATAAACTGATAGAGTTAGTGAGATTTACTCACATTGATCGGTTATCGTTAAATAACGATAAGCGACGTCGATTCAGATCAAGCAATTTATTTCGCTATAAATATAAACGAGCTCCAATCCACTCCAAATCAATGTTATTGTGTAGTTGTCGTCCATACGATCCTAAGGATCTTGTTTTGTTAGATTCTAATACCATATGATAAAGTTATACGTTATACAAGTTATATACGTTTATAAAGTGATTAACGAATTAATTTGAATATATTTTTAAACTTAATTATCCTCCAATCATATCGCTAAAAACACTACTGCGTTTCTCATCATCTTCTCGCATTCTCCAGCTTTCACGTAGGCACCCAACTCCACCATATCCCCTTAAAAACAAACTAAAAATATGATGATCATCCTCATCAAAACTCCACTTTCATGCCAAACCACATCACTCAACTTGTATTCGCACCTGCACTTATCTTCCTCCTCATAACAGGTTCTGTAATGACCCGGTATTTACACCTATCACTGACACAGATATTAATTGATCGTAAGTATGTATTTTCAAATACGATTTAAAATCCAGACTTTGAAATTCCAGAATATGTTCACTTGTGAATAATAGTATTTACATCACAGCATTTACCAAAACCATTTTTACACATTTATGTGTGATAGCATGTATTCGATAGCGTTTGTTTAAATTGATTTTATACATGTTTCAATAATAACACTTATATATAGAAAAATTTAAAATGCCATTTTTAGTTCATATGTTTTGTTTATTTTCCAAAGGATTTTGAATTTGGTTTTTGTAAATTTTTGATTTGAAAAACTTTAACCCTTGGAATTAAAACATGCCAAAAACCCATTTTTGTTATCAATGCAAGTTCAAAAGCAAACTTTTAAGTTCACATGTACATTCACACTAAAAACATGAAAAAACCATTTTCTTTTGCAAGCTTGTTTCATGAACAAAGATTCAATGGATAACACCTACCCTAGAAATAAACTAGCAAAGAGAGAATCTAGTAAAATATTTGTCATATGGCAAATATATTTAGATCTAATAATTTCAGTTTTAAAATCTTCCTATTTTCTTTCAAATTTTTCTGAAATTGACATCTTTCTTTGGCATTTTCAAAAAAACATGTTTGTATTGTCATAAAAAATGTGCCTTAGAACTTTCAAAATCTTGCATATATACCAAGAATCTCACCTACACTAGATAAGTTCTAAAACATAGATCACTAAAGATTTTTCATGTCAATTCTCACATGGCCGAGATTTTTCTTGTACCAAAACTTTCAGATTTTATAAAGCCTTGGAAGGCAAGTAAAAGTTTTAAATAAATTCTTGTTAAATCATGTTGTCGTGTGTGGAGATATGTTTTAAAAACCAAGGCAAGACTGAATATGTATGGTACAAATAGGAGGGTGCCATATTCATTGAAACCAAGAAAAAGATTTGGCACATGTAGTATTTAAGAGGATGGTTCATAGAGAGGCAAAGGGGGGAAAGAGGTAGCATGTGCAAGAGGACTTCCATTTGAGATTTGCTGATCTAAGCCATGTGTTTTGGGATATTGGTGCTTGGATTTTGAGAGAGAAAAGGGTTTTAAAATGTATCTTTCATATGTCAAAACAAAATTTGAAACAGATTTTGCTCTTTTCTCCAAAAAACAGAAATTTAATGCACTATATTTTAATGATTTTCTCCACCTATAAACAGACATAAGCATCCATACATTTCCTACACAAAAACAAAGCTTTCAAGTAAAATCAGTAAAGGAAAACAGTGAGCTTCTAAACAACAAAGGTGAGTAAATTTTTAATAGAAATTCTTTACTCTTTCTGTTTTGAACTAAAAATAAATCTGGTTTGTGTTGATCTGGTGAAAGTGGTATTCTTAATTGAGTTACCTGTTTGTTTTGCTCAAACATTTGTTGTTGTGGCACTTAAGATTTGAATAGCAATTACTTAGAAATGGTATCATGCTAGGAGCCTGTTTTTCTTTCCTGTTTAAATTATGCACCACAAATTCGATTTGGTAATCTATGTTACGAACATAAGTATAATGTTGTACTGTTTTTAAAAACCATTTCAGTAGCCTAACATGGTGGTCGTCACTAATCTATGAATTAGAAAAGCGTGACATTTGTAATAAATTCTGCAAGCATACAGGTGTGTAGCATACAGGTCGAACACAGGGAGGAAAGTTAAATTTTATTATTTATATGTTTCGTGGGCGAGTTAGACGAAGCTGGAGGTTGATTTTGAAAACAACAAAATTGAAATTGCAAACTTATGATTATCGTCGAATCTAATCGAACGATTAATCACAAAAAAAGTAAATAGAAAAGCAAGAACAAGAATGCAGAAATTAAAATTGCAGGAAAAGAAGAACAACAAAAGGTAAATTAGGATTGTCGTTGAAACTAATCAAACGACTAATCACTAAATTAAAAAAATTGTAAAATACAATTGGTGCTCTACCAAATCTAATCGTGTAGACAACACTAATTGCTAAGAAAATAGAAAAAATGCTAGAAAATAAAAGAAGAACTTTATTAAGAAGAGAAACTATGATACAGAATAATGGATGATTGTTACAATGAATACAATGGGTATTTATAGGGGATGTAGCCTCCATCCTATATGACTTTTGGGCCAAGAAATATCTCTTGAGATATTCTATTTACAAATAAAAGAGATATGGATATAGATTTGAGATGTTCTATGAAGATTCTCCCTCCTTGATTGCTGACATGTGGCATTTGATGGAGTTGTATTCTGGTAAATATATGTCAAGTCTTCTCCTCAATGGCAAGTAAATATGCAAGATTTTCAATTGATTTCTTTGAGAAGAAAATGTCTTGTTCTTCAAATCTTAGTGCATATGTTATATACATATAAATATATATATATATATATAATATAGCACTAGTCTCTTTATTCTTCAAAGCGACGGAGGCAATGTATATGTTCTTTTCTTCAGCAAAAATAGGGCTTTGACGGTGGCTGAACTCAGAACACTCTGTCCAAATTTCCAGGCTTTATCAGTGTGCTACAGCTTCCTTTATGATTGAAAATTTGTTGATTCCAAGAAGTAGCATTTCCTATGCAATTGGTCTTTAATTGAATGAAGGAGACATTTATTTAACAATCTGTGAAACACACGAAAATACCCAAAGTAATATTTATTTATTTACAATAAAGATAAGCTATGAGCGTAAAAATAAACACATTTCTATGTCAATCACATGGTTTAGAAAGATCAAAATTAGTTTTAAATATACACAATATACAAAACCCAGAAGACACGGTATGTACATTTCAACTCTCTGTTTAATGAAATTTTCAAAATTGATATTAAACCAAACTAAATACATGAATGCATTCCTAATGGTGGATGATAATTTTTAAAGGCAATTTCATAATTTTTAAAGTCCTGTATTAACGGGGAAGTCGAGATGATCAGAATTGGCAAAATGTCCAATTTTCGACCATCTAGATCGTCATAGGCCACGACATTGAAGTGGAAGCTTCATCTGGGTTTAGGCAAACGGGGAAAAATGCTAACTAAATTTTTAAATGAATTGATTTAGAGAAATCGGAGGAAATAGGGTTTAAGTGGGTGGATGGGTTCGGTTTGTGTTCATGGAAACTGCTCTTTGCCTGAGTGGTTATGGAGGTGCGGTCAGGAGGGGGGAGGAACGTCAGGGCGTGGCGATGACGTGGCAGGTTGATGGCGGTGGCACGTGGACCAGGCGAGGCACGGCGGACCATTTCTTTGATGACACTGTTTGCTGGAAAAATGGGTGGCATGGTGTTTTTGAGCTAGGGACATGATGCATGGTGATGGGCCATGGCATCGTGATCAGGGTCGGAGGGTTGACTGGCGTCGCCGGTCGTTGGCAGGTGGAAGTGTCGTCGGCGACTGTGCACGTGCATAGGCCTGGTAGGATAAAGGGGAGATGGACGCTGTGTTTTTCTCGTGATCAAGCTAAAAATCACGATAGCATTAAGTGGTACTTTGGTTTTTGCTTGAACGTGGTACTTTGTAAAAACTGCAGGAAATCAGGCCAGGTTCATGGGTTTTGGACATGGCATTAGGGTGTAGTTGGTACTTCGGTTGGCTCATGAGAAAATATATTGATCAGGCTAGAAAATCCTAGTAAATTTAAAGTGGTACTTTGAAGTTTGGTATTTTAGTACGACTCTAAACTTTAAGTTTTAAACTAAAAATCCAAGTTTAAAAAAATTACAATTTAAATTATAATGGAAATGAATAATTATAAATTTCGTCAAGTCGTAAAAATGACATTTTTATTTCAAACTGACTGGTCGGAAAAAGAAAGTGAATCAAGTAAATTTCGTCAGAAGTTGAAAATGAAATGCAGAAGTGTAATTAAATTTTAAATTATAAATTTAGTTTATAATTTGGATTATAATTTATTTTCTAATGAAATACTTAATTTTAAACAAATAAATGAAAAGAACTGTGTGAGAAGCATGCAATAAATTTACCAGTTTAAAAACTATAATCTGAATCTCCTGTTAAGTCAAGAAGAAAAAAATGGTTATATACTCTGACTGTATTTTTATTTAAATAAATAAAGAGAAATTTTATTTAAATTGGTATGTAAAAAGGAGAAGTAGATCAAGTAGAAGTAATTAAAAAGAGAAGTTTGACGATAACATCATAAAGTGTAAACGCAGTAAAATAAATTAAAATTTTAATTTATTTATTTGTGAATAATCAGAGTTAGAAGTAGTTGTGAAAAATAAATTTACAAAGAATAAATGCAAGTATTTTTTTTATAAATTGACGAATAAAATGGAAAGAAAGGCCGTGTGCGGGCGCACACACTGAAATTGTCCATTTGTACGAGATGATCAAAATATCCAGATGTAAGCAAGATGATCGTATACTGTTTGGTTTAACTGTAATTATATATGTAAATTGATTTTAATCATGTTAGATTAATAATTTAAAAAGAAATATATTCGTTAATCATTTCAAAGAGACCGGATTAACATTCCACTTTGAATTGATTATACGTTGCGCGTCAGAGATTTTTAAATTTGAGACGGCGATATACAAGGGCTATTTTAAAATAGTACCTTCGGTTTGTCCAATCCCAGGACAACTTGTATGGACAATTGTCTGACAAAGTAATTCTAACTGATCACGTACGTTGATCTCTTCAAACATATTTATATGGTGGCAAAGGAATTCGTTTCTCTCGCTGTATACCTATAATATATTTTTGGGGAAGTCAATTAGTGATTCACAAGATTTGACGATGTGGCACTCAAAGGAAATAAACTGTGTTGATAAAAAGGTAAGTCTAGCCTCAGGCTTCACACCCAGGAAATGGAAAAAATCGGGCAGGCAGCATGGCTATGTGGGTCGCTCCCATTAGGGTTTATTGTCACCCTCTAGAGAATATTCATATTTATTACTTCTTTCGCTTCTGTATCTCCCGGGAACGGTTATGTTGCTAGCAACCGTGGGTGACAATATATTCGATACACTCAAGATAAAAGAATGGTCGGTCATGTGTAGGTCGGGTTGCAAGACGTTCTTGTTGAACCCACGTGTATTTGCCTCTAGAGATACATCCTCGGAAGGTGGTCCCATACCTTGTCATAGTTGGAAATCCAATTTCCATAAGCGCCAAATGGTTTTTATTTGTATACTATATAGGATAATGTGAGATGCAAGCATTCTTCTAGATTTTAATTTATTTGTGAAACAAACAAACATTATGATAATATCTGATTTCAAGTATACAAATGTTTTGATCTCATAAGGTAAAAACCCGTTCCGTAGTCACGACGTGGTCTTATGAGATATGTTTATTTCTTTAATCTGTTTTAAGTTGTTTACTCATACCAGTCCCATGACTGACCCGGAGTTTATTTTTCTGTGTTTTCCTTAAACTCTTGGGTATTCATAACACTTGTTATGAATAGACAAGTGAATCAGGATTGGATAAAACTTCGAAAGATGGAATGGAACTTTCTGTGTGCTGATCTACCTATCTTATCAACTGTATAATTAAGTCTATCAGTTTGGTCATCTATGATATGTATAATTAAGGATGTACTATGGAGGGCTTGTATCACTAGACCAATATGCTCTGATGTAATATGTACCGCTGTGTAATATTATGAAGTATTATCTTTTGAAATTTTCGTTGTAAGATTCTGATGTTTTCCTATGATTTTATCTTCTATCTTTTCTTATTCTTATTAATGGCACAACTTCCGATGTGTAAGAAAGTTGGGTCGTTACAGGTTCGAACCCGATTTCTTCTTTAATACTCCTCCCATCAGCACACAGGAAAACCCACTCATCGATCTTTTGTAATACTTCGACCTCTCCATCTTCTACCAACACATTCACTCACCGATCGTACCCAACATGTATTTCTTCTTCGACACACACGCACAGTAGAGAACTCGCTACTTCTCCATTTAACAACTAGTACCGCCCCCTTTCTACTTAACAAGACTTCAAACTAAATTGTCCTAGATTCCCATATTCGAAATCGCTTTCACCTCGTACAAGTTTTGTGCCACTCGAGCACCTCTTATACCCCGCGTAGAATAGTGCTCCAACCAATACTTGTGTCACTTTATCTGTCAAAACCCACCCAAATTCCTCCCACTTGTGCGCCTCCTTGTCAATTCCCCAAATCGAACTCAAATACATGAATCAAGGCTCCAATTTCTATCAAGGGTCAACCCTAGACCACGCTCAACATGCTCGAACTCCAGGAAAAGCCATCGAGTTCCACAATTTGCATATCAGAATAAATATCTTCTTATCGTGAACACAAATATATATATTAGAATTTATAGGGTTTTATTTTTATTTGTTTGAATTTTTGCAACTCACGAATTTTTGAAAAGAGGAAAAACAAAATGTCGGCTGAGCAAAGTTTTGACCAAGGAGAAAGTATTGACGGTAAGCTAGGTTTAGTAAGGGTATTTATAAGGATACATAGCTTAGAAGTTAAGCTACTTATTTTTATATTAGTTTATATTCAGTTTTCAACCAACTCCGTTTGCTCATACAACGTATTTTTAAAGGTCAAATTATCAAGTGTTTTTCACATTAAAATTCCGTACGGTCACATACTGACTCCAAAAATCACGGAAATTGAAATCTATCAATAATTTAATATTCCGGATCCAATAAAATTAGTTTCATCGAAAACGGAGCTCGTTTGCAAAAGTGACTATTTTTAAAGCCCTAAATAAACCCATTTAAATATTAATATATTTAAAAATAATTAATTTTAATACTAATTAATTAATATTATCGTATATATTCACATAGAATATTACCTATCTCCAAAATAAATATATATGGATATTACAACTTGATATTTGAAAATTCCAAATTAAATCAATATCCAATTTATAATTAAAAATCCTTTTATAATATAAATAAATCGTTATAAATAATAGAGGAATTCCATAGTGACTTTTCGAAAATTTGATTTGATCATAACTGGAAATTTACATGACGAAATCTCGATTTTTCTCTTCCATTAGGAAAATATACTTCACCAGCTCCGCTCTTCAATGTATAAAAATCGAATTTTCTCTTCGCTCTTCAATATATAAAAATCGAATTTTCTCTTCGCTCTTCAATATATAAAAATCGAATTTTTTACTTCGCTATTCAATATATAAAAATCGAATTTTCTCTTCGCTCTTCAATATATTTTTCGAATTTTTACTTCGCTATTCAAAATATAAAAATCTCACTTTCTCTTCGCTCTTCAATATATAAAAATCGAATTTTTACTTTATAAAAATTATATTTCTAAACCATTCTATATATGTTTAAAACCTATGTTTATATATATTTTTAAAACCATGTTCATATATTTTTAAAAACCTACGTTCATATATTTTTAAAACTAAACAAAGTAGTTGCATAGCAAAAGGAAAAAGAAAAAAAAAAGAAAAAGAGAAAAAAAAGAGAGAAGGAAATGTGCTCACTGTTAGTCTTGCTTGAAAAAGAAACCACGACCGCCCTCTTCTTTCCTCTTCTTCATCTACAGGAGCAGCCGAACCCATTAGCGCCACCATTCCACTATCTGTCGCGGCCTCCCTAGTGCACCAGACCCCAATCAAAGACTGTCCATCCCTGCGCCTGAGCGTCCCCGAGCTCCGCCCCACATCTCAAGCATCCCGGTGCCATATCTCGCCCGCAATCATCCCTCAAACGTTGTGCCATCGCAGCCTAATTCCGGCTTCATCGATGAACGGAAGCTGATCGTGACCGTTCAAAATAAGGATCTCATGGAGACGAAGCTTTTGTAGTTAAGAGTTTTTCTTAATTCGTGGCGGATGGGGAGTGAAAAGGAGGAGACGATGGTGAAGAATCGTCCATCGCTGTTAAGTTAGGGACGGCGGAATTTTTCTGGAGCGTTGACCAACTAATGATTTTTGACCAAGGGTTTGAATGTCTAGGGTATTATATATATTTAAATATTATTTAATTTCCAATTCGCTTGCTTATCAGTTCGAATCCCAAATCAAACCCAACGACTGTCGTCCCCAGCATAATACCCCCATTCCGAACACAATGGGATATGTATCGTAGGCCGATTCGACTGTTTGAATAAGTTTCTATTGAATTTACATTTAAATCGCTATGTTGAATTTTAAACGTACATTTCAAATTACCGGGGTCACATACCAACTCGAAAAATTCCAGAAAAATATTTTCTAGCTTCGTATTGACGATACGGTCCTAACAAAACTAATTTCGTCGAATTCTGAGACCGTTGGAAAATGGCCATTTTCCAGTCGATTAAAATCAACTGAAACTGGTCAAACGCGTTTTCCTTTGCCACACTCACATATTGATTCGAAAAATTATGAAAATTGGAACCTAGCAATAATTTAACATCACGGACCCAACAAAACTGGTTTTGTCGAAATCCGAGGTAGTTTGCAAAATGGCTATTTTTAAGGGCCTGAATTCCATAGCGACTATTCAGAATTTTCAACTGGACATATCTTTTGATTCCCGCTATGAAATCTTGATTTTTCGGATTCGTTGGAAAGATAGTCACAATTAGATCCCATTATTTTTGGTTTCACTAAAATACGGATTGTTTTGCACCCGGTACATTCAATTGAAGTTTGAAATCGAATTATCGAACTACCGCGCCATTTTCAATTCCTTCTATAATTTAAAATAATTATTTATATTCAAACGACGACGTATATAAATATATTCGTTTGAATTCTATTCAAAATAAATTTCTCGTCGATATTATTTAAAATAATTCATTTTAAATAATCAAAATTCGCTAAAATTGCCAAAATAAAAATTTCAAACTGGCCCAGATTTTCGGGTTGTTACAATCGCCCTCACTTAAAACTTTTCGTCCCCGAAAAGGAACAAAGTCGAAAGTGGTTTGATTAATCAACTCTACGTTCGATCTGACTTCCATTCTCCAACTTTTCAGTTTCTGAGAATTTTCAGATTTTTCAAAAATTTGGCTAACACCCGGAATTTTCGAAAAATTTCGCCATAACCTCCCCTGCAATGGGAGCATCGGGAAATCTCAAATAGCTTCCCCGGTCCTTCCAATCTCAAAAAGAAAAAGAAAAAGCCAAGCGGCTAGCCAATAGGCTCATAAAATCATCATCACCCAAACAAAACAGTAAATTATGTAGTAAACATGTACCTATTTGTCGGGCAAACAAATTTTATTCTTCGGCTCTAGCCTCCTTGCTATGACCTGTTCAATGTAAGTACATGTATATGCAAGCAAATGCGACCAAATTTCAATACAATTCATTATTTGATCAAATTAGGCATAATGGTTCAAAATTTTCAAACAAATAAACAAACAACACAAACATCAATCAATTAGTGGATTAACGTTTCAAATTCATAATTTTGATATATATAAAGAAAATCATGTTTTGATGCCAAATCACAACAATGTATTCTAGCTATATTAGTTTTGGTTCTCACACCAGTCTAATGGAAATATATAGAAAATCATACCTTCGAAACTCGAACATAAATGTTGATGATGCGATCGCTATCATCAATATCATCTTCGGGCGACTAGAGTGTGATGCTATATCTATCCAATATATTAAAACTTTGAATATACGTTTGCAAGGCGTATATGCAAATTCTTTATATACTGAATTGTCCAAAATCAATATAAATAAATTATTCAAATACATGTAAACCGATCTAAATTTCAAAACAGAATTGTTTTATTTGAAAAATATACTCTCCACAATCGTTCTAGGATTCTACTGATCCCATCTCTAACGAGTCATTCTCATTGGATATTGCTAATCCAATATCTGATGAATTCTTTCGTACGGTTCTAATGTGTCTTGTTCTCTGCTTTGTAAACCAAAGCTCTGATACCAACTGTGACGAGAAGGAATTTCGCTCGGTACGAACCAGTCGTTAAACCGACCCAGACCGTTCGAAACGCCTGATCGTTTAGAGAACACGACAAAATAGAACACATACAAAAGAACGTTTCATTTTATATTACCACAATGCATCAGATTACAAGAATATACAGAGTATAAATGAATCAATATTACACAGAAATATCAGAGATTTAAATTACATTTAAATACATAGCAGTGGAAAATAATACAATACACAACTAGAAGAGATACACGGATACAAAGCTTTCCGGATATCGTTCCAGCTGTAAACCAGGATCCTGTGAATATAAATCTGCAAAACCAAAACTACTAGCTGCCCGTGTCAAAATAAGGGCACCCAGAGTTTAGGTTAAAACAATAAACTCCAGGTCAGTCATGTGACTGGTGTGAGAACGAAAACAGTTATTAATCTTTATTTTAAATCATTAGGTAAATCAAGGGACCACGCCGTATAACACGGAAAGGGTTTCCTCCCAAGAATACCAGTGCATAAAACAACAGCGTAATGCTAAATAAAGAAAAATGAAGCTATTATAAGACCCAGGTCCTATCACACAATGCAACGCAAGCCGGGGGATAGGGTTTTTACGTTATAATAGCTAAAGAATGCTTGATACGTTTAAAACAGATTATTTGATACTATAATAAGTGCATAGTGTATAAAACAACTTCAAATCATAAGTATCAATCATAGACGGCATGAATGACCCATACCACTATGTCGCCATATATAAGTTTACAATCAAAACCGCAATGTCGTATTGGAAGTTGAGTTATCATTTATGGTATGAACCGAGGCTAGGGGCAAGATCCTCACCGATTCGAGACTGTCTAGTCCGAGCCTCAGGAACAGCCGCAACTGCCCCTTGGATCGTCAGGGCCGGTCCACCGATGTGGATTATTATGCCTGAACACTACGTTTCCCCGCCCTTTGGGGCGTAAGCCTGGCCCATCAGTCGACCAGAAGCATCGGCCGAAACCGATATCACGAGGCGCCTCGCTTTTCAACAAGTAATAATAAGCAACATCCACATGAGTCAAACTCGTCAGCCAGTTCAAGCACTGATGCCACTCCTAACTAGAAAGAAACGCATGTCCTCCCTGAGGTCCGTCTCCCGTTTTAAGTTCATACCGGGTGTGATACTCGCGAATCAACGTTACACAAAGCTACGCCACACAAGGCCGTGCTTTGATCATCAACCACAAGACTTTGCTTTTCAACAAAAGCCTTGATCCATGCAACTCAGCATGCCACATTGTCAGTCCGTACTGTACCACTGATTTCTGCCAATATATAACCTCTAGGCTCGTACGTCTCGAGAAGGGTGTATAGCAAGAGAATAAATTCTCTGCCACCAAACAGATATATATTTAGCAGAGATCACCAATACAGTATAAAGGAATACAACGTCAGACACACTATCCATTTACAAGTTCGTTCTGGGTCTGAACGAAACCGGAGGCACTTTCCTCGCATATCCATCCATCTCCAAGTACGTCTGGACGATCACCAACTGTTTCCATCTTCTTGGGTGTACAGCCCAATCAAGATCATCAGTAATCACCCAAACGATGTGAAGACTTCTGGTCTTCGACCACCGTCTTCATCTTCGACTTATCGTCGTATCAGTTATTCAGAATGGGATAAACCCGGTCTTTCCAAATAACTCGCGTATATTTTAAATAAGTGTTACACAAACACAACATACGCCTCATTCCAATTTATCAGTCACTAACCGTAAATTAATCAAGAGAATAATTCCCCAAATATTAACCCCGAAGGCCGAAACCAACATCAGATCAATATCCAGAAAACCATTCTACTTGGCTAACCGACAGTTAGTTTCTAAATTTCACATTCATAAGGAAAGGTTCCCATTAATTTTATCCAAGATAAATTCCTTGAATTTATTCTCTAATCTTCTTTTGAATTTCGATTCAACTAGTCGGGATTAACGAACCTTACCGAAGTAATCATTTGTTTTAATTTCCCAATCCCAACCTATTCATCCCATGAAGTAAAACTGGTAATACTTCATATCTAACACCACAGTGTTATCGGTAAATTCAATTACCATTTCACGTTCAAATCTAATTAAAGATTTAACTATCGCCTGGAGCAAAACTGGTGATACTCCATTTTCGATCATTTCAATCTAATTAAAGATTCATTAAAACTCCACTTAGTTTTAATCTTCAACTGGGTTAAAGAATCAGTGTCATTTAAAACACGGTTCACGATAAACCCAAAATCACATTCCATTAATTATCGGGTTAAAGAACAAGTGTTATTTAAAACACTGTTCACGATAAACCCAAAAATCATTCCATTAATTATCGGGTTAAAGAACAAGTGTTATTTAAAACACTGTTCACGATAAACCCAAAAATCATTCCATTAATTATCGGGTTAAAGAACAAGTGTTATTTAAAACACTGTCCACGATAAACCCAAAAATCAATATCAATTCAATTCCAATTAAATATCATTTAATTGGTACACTTCATTAAATCTAAATAAAAAGATTTAATCTTTTCTCAATTGGGTTCAAGAACAGTGTTAATGAAGACACCATTCATGACAGACCCAAATCACATTTGATATTCAATACAAGGCTCTGAATAGAAGATATATCGGCTTATATTCAATATCAAATTCTACAATTAACAAATGTTGTATTGGAAATAACGATATAAATATATATCTTTCAAATTTCCATAACAACATCCGTATAATCACGAATTCCAACATCGAAATATTCCGAAGACAGTTTCGATTCAAATCCATTCCAATGCAATCATTGGAAATTCTGGTTATTTTTAAAACCCTTTTCAAATTCAATTTGTTTAATTAAAAATAAATAGAATTATAATTCTAGTTCAAAACTAGTTTACTTCGATAAAAACCTATTTTTATCTTTTCAAATATGGAGTTTTTCATCCCAATCCTTTCTAAATCATTTCTTATGATTTTACACAAATTATTACTATTTTTATTAATTTTATCAAGACCCGTACAGTCGATTTCCATCAACGGCTATCGAACTGCACTTACAGCGACCTTTTTCGAATTTGATTTGGACGTATCTCCAAATCCAACCGTTATATTTCAAATTTCAAATATTCGTTAGAAAGCTCTTTTTGATACGAACCCAACGGTTCCGGTTTTAGGAGAATCCGACGGTCGGATCTCCCGTAATGTCCGTTTGAAATAAATGGTCGAAATTCACGAACTGCCGCGGCGCGGCGCTTCTATTCAGGCCATTATATTATATATATAATATACATATATCGTCGATTTCTATTTAAAACGAATTATATAAATAGTTTTAAATTCGTTTCAAAAGCAATTTCAACTTCCATTTCAATTCAAATCAAAATTGAATTCTTCTTTATAAATTCATTTTAAAATTCATTTCTATTCAATTCAAATTTCAATTCAATTTGAATTCATTTCAATTTGCTTTCAATTCAATTTGAATTCGTTTTCAATTCAATTCAAAGTCGTTTTCTATTCGATTCAATTCAAATTGGTTTTCTATTCGATTCAATTCAAATTGGTTTTCTATTCGATTCAAATCAAATTGGTTTTCTATTCGAATCAAATTCGTTATATATTCCATTTAAATCAAATTCGTTATATATTCAAATCAAATCAAATTCGTTATATATTCAAATCAAATCAAATTCGTTTTCTATTCAAATCAAATTCGTTATCTATTCAATTCATTTCGAAATCGTTTTATATTCAATTCATTTCGAAATCGTTTTCAATTCAATTCATTTCGAAATCGTTTTCAATTCAATTTATTTCGAAATCGTTTTATATTCAATTCATTTCGAAATCGTTTTCAATTCAATTCATTTCGAAATCGTTTTCAATTCAATTCATTTCGAAATGAATAAAATCGATATAAATATCGTTCACGTCAAAATGGCGTCAATCTAATCAACACGGCTTAATGTATTTCTATTTTCAAATATTCTATTTCAAATATTTCCTATTATCAAAATATTTGTTATTATCAAAATATTTCGTTCAACACATGACTAATCTCAACGGATGAGTACAGTCAACACATGAACCTTTATTTTGTATTGATAAAGATGTAAGTTTTATTATTAAAATATTTCGTTCAACACATGACTAATCTCAACGGATGAGTACAGTCAACACATGAACCTTTATTTTATATTATTCTTTATTTTCTAAATTGGAATGAGGCCCAATCAATCACCATATAAAATTAATTATATGGATTTTCATACAACACATGTATATAATAGCATTGAAAAATAATCAACCATCACCCAAAGTGCACTACACTGTATAAGTATCAAATATAGATATCTAACGCTTATAACAGCCTGTCAATCAATCGATCGACATATTTAATCAATCAGGATGAGTGAACTTCATATTTCATCCCAACACCCGTGTGGGGTTTCAAACAATCAAACACAAATTTTATTTGTGCAGTTGGGCGATGTGTAAAATTTATCGTCCCAATCAATGTCAGTCAAATCGGTGTACATAAACAAACCGTCCGGTTTGTAAATGAATATTTATTTATTCACATTCACTATATTCATATTCACGTTAAAAATTATATTTTTAACGATAAAACATTTTATTTTAACATATGAATTTCTATTCAGTTCATTCTTTAAATAAAATGATATTTTTATTTTTCTAACTTATTTTGGAAAATTTCGGCGGCATGACAGCACGATACTAGAAACGGGACAAGGCCTAGCCTTATCCCCGGTCTAGTGAAGGCCCACGCCATTCACACATCAATCAAATCAATTTCATTTCGCCAAACAATTCAATTCAAACCAAATAATCTAACCAACTACACAACCAAACAATTTAACAAACAAGCCATCCATGGTCTGTGGATGACGGGTGTCGGGTGCTACTAAGCACCGTCTGCATCCTAGTATATATATATATATATATATAACTAGAAAAAGAAATTTAGAGTGAGAAGTTCTCACCAAAAGCTATCCTAACTCCACGGCACTTCTAATGCAGGAAATCTTCAATGTTCTTGCCTTTCTGTCGCTTTTGTTGCCCGTAGTCACTATATATAAAAAAAATCACATTTTCACTTCGCTATTCAATATATAAAAATCGAATTTTTCTCTTCGCTCTTCAATATATAAAAATTGAATTTTTTACTTCGCTATTCAATATATAAAAATCGAATTTTCTCTTCGCTCTTCAATATATAAAAATCGAATTTTTACTTCGCTATTCAAAATATAAAAATCTCACTTTCTCTTCGCTCTTCAATATATAAAAATCGAATTTTTTACTTCGCTATTCAATATATAAAAATCGAATTTTCTCTTCGCTCTTCAATATATAAAAAACGAATTTTCTCTTCGCTCTTCAATATATAAAAATCGAATTTTTTTACTTCGCTATTCAATATATAAAAATTGAATTTTCTCTTCGCTCTTCAATATATAAAAATCGAATTTTTACTTCGCTATTCAAAATATAAAAATCTCACTTTCTCTTCGCTCTTCAATATATAAAAATCGAATTTTTACTTTATAAAAATTATATTTCTAAACCATTCTATATATGTTTAAAACCTATGTTTATATATATTTTTAAAACCATGTTCATATATTTTTAAAAACCTACGTTCATATATTTTTAAAATTAACCAAAGTAGTTGCATAGCAAAAGGAAAAAGAAAAAAAAGAAAAAGAGAAAAAAAAAGAGAGAAGGAAATGTGCTCACTGTTAGTCTTGCTTGAAAAAGAAACCACGACCGCCCTCTTCTTTCCTCTTCTTCATCTGCAGGAGCAGCCGAACCCATTAGCGCCACCATTCCACTATCTGTCGCGGCCTCCCCAGTGCACCAGACCCCAATCAAAGACTGTCCATCCCTGCGCCTGAGCGTCCCCGAGCTCCGCCCCACATCTCGAGCATCCCGGTGCCCTATCTCGCCCGCAATCATCCCTCAAACGTTGTGCCATCGCAGCCTAATTCCGGCTTCATCGATGAACGGAAGCTGATCGTGACCGTTCAAAATAAGGATCTCATGGAGACGAAGCTTTTGTAGTTAAGAGTTTTTCTTAATTCGTGGCGGATGGGGAGTGAAAAGGAGGAGACGATGGTGAAGAATCGTCCATCGCTGTTAAGTTAGGGACGGCGGAATTTTTCTGGAGCGTTGACCAACTAATGATGTTTGTCCAAGGGTTTGAATGTCTAGGGTATTATATATATTTAAATATTATTTAATTTCCAATTCGCTTGCTTATCAGTTCGAATCCCAAATCAAACCCAACGACTGTCGTCCCCAGCATAATACCCCCATTCCGAACACAATGGGATATGTATCGTAGGCTGATTCGACTGTTTGAATCAGTTTCCGTTGAATTTACATTTAAATCGCTATATTGAATTTTAAACGTACATTTCAAATTACCGGGGTCACATACCAACTCGAAAAATTCTAGAAAAATATTTTCTAGCTTCATATTGACGATACGGTCCTAACAAAACTAATTTCGTCAAATTCTGAGACCGTTGGAAAATGGCTATTTTCCAGTCGATTAAAATCAACTGAAACTGGTCAAACGCGTTTTCCTTTGCCACACTCACATATTGATTCGAAAAATTATGAAAATTGGAACCTAGCAATAATTTAACATCACGGACCCAACAAAACTGGTTTCGTCGAAATCCGAGGTCGTTTGCAAAATGGCTATTTTTAAGGGCTTGAATTCCATGGCGACTATTCAGAATTTTCAACTGGACATATCTTTTGATTCCCGCTATGAAATCTTGATTTTTCGGATTCGTTGGAAAGATAGTCACAATTAGATCCCATTATTTTTGGTTTCACTAAAATCCGGATTGTTTTGCACCCGGTACATTCAATTGAAGTTTGAAATCGAATTATCGAACTACCGCGCCATTTTCAATTCCTTCTATAATTTAAAATAATTATTTATATTCTAACGACGACGTATATAAATATATTCGTTTGAATTCTATTCAAAATAAATTTCTCGTCGATATTATTTAAAATAATTCATTTTAAATAATCAAAATTCGCTAAAATTGCCAAAATAAAAATTTCAAACTGGCCCAGATTTTCGGGTTGTTACACAGAACGATGGTGAATTTTGTCCCATGCTTTATGAAAAATAAAAGTCCCCCCATTGCCCCCAAAAGTGTTGATTATGGCATAAATTTGGTTGAGTGGTAATGCCCTGAATTTTATGAGCAATCTCTCTTGAAGCTGGGTGCAAACTAGGATCCAGTTGATTGTTTCAAATAAGGGAGCTAACTGTTTCAGATTGTGAACCAATGACATGAAATCTTGTAAGACCAATAATATCAACAAGGCAAGAGGAGTTAATCCATGGATCATACCAAAGTGAGGTATCATTTCCATTAGAAATAATTTTGTCGAAGTATTGTCTACCACTTGTTCATAATCAAGGTAATGTCTTCCACGTTTAAGAAGCATTATTGCTAATAGCTATGTACCAGAAAAATTTCATGTGACAGCATTTACGTTGCATCCACTCATTCCACATCATTTTAGTAGATTAATATTTCCACATCAGATTCAAGCCAGCGGCTTTTTTAAGATGTTGAAAGAGTTTGAGACCAATACCCCCTTCAATGTAAGGCTTACATAACGTGTACCAAGCCACCTTATGCACTGATCCTCCCCAAAAGAAATCTGCACATGGGCTTCGCAATTTGTCCAACGTTTTGCTCTGGTACTTGATAAACAAAACGCTAATATAATATAGTATGAGCGATAACAATATGTATTAATTCTACACGCCCCGCGAAGCTCAAATGCTTTGTTACCCACCCTTGCACCTTGCTTTAAACCCTCTGTATCAACGACTGACACTCTGAATACTGCAAATAATTAGTTGATAAAGGTAAACCAAGGTAACAAACTGGTAGAGAGCCTTGTTCAAAATCAAAAACTGCCTATATAGCTTGGGTTAAAATGGAATGAGTACTAAAATATATCCTTGTCTTTACTGCATTGACTGTTAAACCTGCACATAAACTCGGCTGATTAAATATTTCCTTTAGAGTAAATGCTGATTGTAGAGAACTTGTCCCAAAAACCATAAGGTTATTTGCATATAGTAGATATGTAATAACATGTTAAAAGTCATATACTAGGGTAAAACTGTGCAATGCAGTTGCATCATTCATCAAATGAGTAAAGTACTGCATTACAATGGAGAACAAATAAGGTGGGAGAGGGTCACCCTGACGGATTCCTCTATTTGAATGAACGAACCGAGCAGGAACCCCTTGAATTAGGATGGAAAAAGGAGCGGTAGACATGCATTCATAAATCACATTCATGAAATGCATATGAAACCCCATTTTTGACATAATATAGCAATATGAACTCACGACTACCCATGTCATAGGCTTTTGAAGGTCTATCTTAACATAAAATTTTGAGACGCCTTTTTTCTTAAAGTCCCTTAATAACTCATGTGCCAAAAGAATGTTGTCACCGACATATCTATCTTGAATAAAAGCACATTGAACTTCTCTTACTTTTTCCAATGTAATATGATGAAGTAAGTAATCCTGGCCTTGAGAGTTGATGACAAAAATTGTGTCAAAAGAAGGGAAGGCAGTAATAACATTACCGTTAAACATGTTAGTGTAGTATGCAATAGCTTCAGCTTGAATATCAGAAAGCTTATATAACACTACCCATTAGGTTTTATAGGTGCTCTAATATTGTTGTAAAACCAACAAGTAGTCATCTTAGAATAAAAGAATTGAGAATTAGTATATCCTTGTTGTAGCTATCTAATTTTAGATTGTTGCTTCAATGCTATGAATTTCAATGATTGTTGAGAGTTTAAATCCTTTTTAACTTGCAGGTAGTCATCAAACAAAGGCACATTATCTAGATCCAGATCAATTGCATGTTCAAGAGAGAGAGACTAGTCTTCAAGAGTTTTCAAGTAGTTGTCATCTTTTACCCTTTCTTTATTCCAAGCTTTCAATTCATGCTTACATGTTTGAAGTTTATACTGAAACTGATAACTGGGAAATCCCCACATTTGAACACGCAATCCACGTGGTATACACAATGAATATCCTGTTTGTAAATGCCTATCATTTTTGTAGCGGAATGGGAACCCTTTCATAACTTCAGTTGGGATCATATCTACCAAAATTGAGTTATGATCACTAGACATTTGAGAAAGAGTTAAGGCCTTTAAATTCATAAAATGTTGCAAGCAAGAATTGTTGACTAGAATTTTATCAATATGTGATGCAACACCTCTCCTTCTCCATGTGTAAGAGAACCCTATGGGTTTTACTTTCTTGCAGCCCTGATCGATGAAAGCATTTTTGAAATTCTTGTAAGTGCTGATAAGGAATAGGTAGACAACCTTGTTTATCGACAGATGAGAGACATTGTTAAAATCCCCATGACTAACCACGTATTCGAAATAGTATATAACTGGTGAACTAAAGACTAAAATTAGGTTTGCCTTTTATAGAAACTATTACTACCATAGACTATAGTAAATGTCATGGTGAATCCACACATGTTAGTTGGTTGAACATATAGGTATTGGTAGGAAGAATCCAATTCATGAATCGGTCAAACATTACTACCCCATATATAAGAAGTATACGACCATAGGTAATGGAGGAATTATTGGTTAAAAAGTGCCAAGATAGTGGAAGTTTGGATATAAAAGTAGACAGGTTAACATGATTTAATTTGTTATCAATTAAACCAATGATAGTTGGTTTAGCAACATTTAGGAGTTTTATTACATTAAATATATGCTTGGATGTATTCATTCCCCTTACGTTCCATGTCATGACTTCCATTTTGTGGAGGAAGAGCTTCGCAAGCTTCTTTTGAGGGATGCTAAAGTGGTGGGTTTGTTTTTGCAAAGGTATGATTGTTCACATCAACCATACCTGATATATCTTCTTGTTTTTGTTGTGCAGGCTTTTCATGAAGAGCATCAACAAGGTTGTCGAGATTAGTCTACATTATGTCATTTGGTAAATTCAGGGATGGATTAACTGATTTATCATGATTAATTTCTTGAGCTGAAGAATTTGAAGCACTTGCAACATCAACCATCCCCATTGGAATCCATCGGGGATCAGTTGACAAATCTTGACTTAATTTTCATGTCCAAAACAGTTGCATTAGGAAAATTTAGGAGGAACGAATTAGTACTCTACATCAACTTCAAGTTTGGTTCCATTGTGAAGTAATATGGGAATATATTGTTATGTAGCCATGTCAATTTCTAATTGAATACGAGCAAACTTGGTAAAATTTTTGGAAGCAGTATTGACATCAAGCAGTACAGGTTTAGATATGAAACTATATATCATCAATAATGCATTTTTAGTCCATATTGTTAGGGACTGCGAAATGGATCGTTCAGGCAAAGCAAACACTAGAAGGGGGTGAATAGTGTTTGTAAGACTTTAAACAAAACTAAAAACTAGAGAGAAGTATGGGATGAATCAAACACCACAAACACAACAACAGACACATATTCAAACACAGATGTAAAATAAACAAAAATAAAAGTGCAGAAAAAGAATAAACACACCGGATTTTATACTAGTTCGGATCACTCCTACATCCAGTCCCGCACAACACTGGATTGTGCAGGGTTTTATTACTATTTTCAAATAGCCAAATGCAACCTCCTTGATTGCATGGCTCAACAAAGAAACACCGACTCCTATCCCTTGATTTCACGACTCGATAAGGGCACACTGACTCCTATTCCTTGATTTCACGTCGACAAGGATAAATCGATTACTCTTTGACTTACAAACAGGGTTTTTCAACCCAAGAAATTAAAAAATAACCCTATAACTCTTCAATAGCATTTGATTCAGAGAGTAAAGAGTGCAGAGAGAAGAAGTTTTATCAATTCAGAAGTGAATTTGGCAGAGTATAAGTGTAAAAACCATAAAAATGATTAAGAATAATGGTAGGATAAAAGAGGATGAAGATGGAGAAGAAGAGATGTTAGAAAATTTGGTTTTAACCTCTTTTTATAGAGAATGAAGGGATGCAATGGTTCTGAAGCGTTTCAAATAGTGAAAAGACACTTCCCTTCAAATTTAGAAAAATAGCTGTTATATGTCGACATATATTTTGCTATGTCGACATACTCATGTGTAAATTTCATTTTCAAAGCATTTTTCAAGAATTTGGATATAAAATTAATTCTGGAATTTCTTGAGTAAAATTCTAATGTTGTAAATCAATATTATATGATAGAAAAACATATGAAAACATATTTTTAAATTACGTAAATATATTTATAAAATTATAAGGTTTTAAACTATATAAAATATAAATAAAGTATATATAAAAACTTAAGTTTGAAAAACATAGAAGAATAAAAATGGAAACAAGTATAAAAACAAAATAGAGAGGATTGAGAATAAAATAGAAAGATAAAATAGAAGGATTGAGGAAAAAATTGAAAAATCAGAATTTGAATTTGGATTCGAACCTGGAGTGATATTTAGAGCCTTATAAAATCTAGACTCTATAAATATATTATTCTTGAACTCTTAATCTCTTGAAATATTGATTACTCATGAGTCTTGAATCTACTCTAAATTCTGAATCTTTAAAAGCTCTTAAACTGTAGTCTTCAGTACTAATTCCTGTATACAAATCCTATATATGTGTGTATATATATTCTAGATAAAGACGTTAGTAGTGTATATTTTATAATCAATGATAATTGAAATAAGGTTGTTATCATTGAAACTCCATTCTCCAACAATCTCCCCTTTTTTGATGATGACAACCTTAGTTTATAAAATATCATACCTGTATATACCTGTTTGATGATGTTCCTCTTATACTCCCCCTGTCTATAAGAATTCTATAAAACTATGCCTATATTTTATAATTTCTACCCCTCTGGCATTATAAAAAAAAGATTAAATATAATCCCCCAAAGTTAAACAACTGTAGAATCTAAGTAATATTCCTAGAAGTACTCCCCCTAAATTTAATAACTATTTATATTTAGAATACTCCCCCTTAATCTAACAATCATATATTTATATTACAGAAGGTTAGAACAATATTAATTATAAACAACAATTTTATTTAAACAAACACGTGTACATATACATGAATTTATACATATACGGCACACCATAAGAACGTAATAAAGAGAAATCTAGACAACCCTTAAATACTAAATTATTTGACAATGGGATATTTGTGAGTTGGACAATTTGGATAATGAATTCTCCATTCTTTTGAATCACATTCCCATTTTTGTCAAATAGGACTTCTCCTACGCACCCAACGTTATCTTCTTCGTCCGCGACCGTTGGTTGATTCTATTATTCTACTTCCTCCTCCATCATTTCTTCTTCCTCTTCCGGTTCTTCGTTCGGTTCTTCTTCTAGTTCTTCCTCTTCTTCCATTGGTTGATTATCATCACTGATGATAATTGGATTAGTCTCATTGTCCATTATAATCTTTAAGAGACTTCTCATTACTTTTCCTTGTTTGTTTTGCTCTTGACCTAGTCTAATCTGAAGCACTTGCATCTCAGCCACTATTTCAGTAAATACTTCATTTTCTCTTCAATTTTGATCATAATAGAGAGCGTAGATCGTTGAAATGGACCCTTGATGGTCCAGTGTATGAATCAGAGTTGTTTTGATTATTTGAATTAGTGGAAGCCATTGTAATTTTTGATTTTGACTACATAGAAGAAGAATGAGGATGAAGAAGAAATGTTTAATTAATGGATTTATATAGTTGATATAACTAACTTTTGGTGGGAATTAGTTTTAAAAATTTTCAGTTATATGTTGACATAGCAGAACATTCATGTCGACATAGTGGTGTTTTAAATTTTAGTATTTTAATTCCTTATTATATTTTTATATATATGTATATATATATATATTATTACTTTAATTATTCTAATTCACTTAATGAACATATACCTAATTCTCTCCTAAATTTAGTGAATGTTGCTTCATCTAATGGTTTGGTTAATATATCAACTATTTGTTTATCTGTTTCTATAAATTCATGTGAAATCTTTTCTTTACTCATATTATCTCTTAGAAAATGATGTCGTGCATCAATATGTTTAGTTCTCGAATGATGAGTAGGATTTTTAGAAATATTTATAGCACTTGTATTATCGCAATATATAGGTGATTACTTATGTTTAAACCAAAATCGTTTAAAGTTTGTTGCATATAAATTACTTGTGAACATGTCGAAGCAGCAGATATATATTCTGCTTCGGTTGTTGACAAAGATACTGTATCTTGTTTCCTACTAAACCAAGATACAAGGGAATGCCCTAGAAAATGACATGTTCCACTAGTACTTTTCCTATTAGATTTACATCAAGCATAGTCAACGTCATAGTATGAAACTAGATCGAATGAATCATTTTTAGAATAAAATAATCCAAAATCTGATGTATGCTTTACATATCTCAGAATACGTTTTATGGCTGTTAAACGAGTTTCCTTAGGTTGTGATTGATATCTTGCACTGAGACATACACTATGCATTATATCTAGTCTACTGGCGGTTATATATAATAATGATCCTATCATTCCTCTATAGAGTTTTTGATTAACGTCTTTTGATATATCATCTTTACTTAAAGCAATATTAGTTGCATTGGTATTGGTCTACCATTTGTTATTGTTAGATTGTACTTATTAATTAAATCTCTCGCATATTTTTCTTGATTAATAAATATTTCATTCTTTAGTTGTCGAATTTGTAAACCTAAAAAGAATGATAAATTCTCCCATATGACTCATTTCAAATTCTTTGGTCATAATATCTGAAAATTCTTTGTTCATTTTCTCATTTGTTGACCCAAAGATTATATCATCAATATATATTTGTACTAATTGTATATCTTTGTTATTTTTCTTAATAAACAATGTATTATCTAATTTTCCTATTTCAAAGTTTGATTGTAATAAATAATTTCGTAATCTATCATACCAAGCTCTAGGAGCCTGTTTTATTCCATATAATGCTTTCTTTAGTTTATATACGTGATCGGGTAAGTTTTCATCTTCAAATAAAGGTGGTTGCTCTACATATACGTCTTCTTTAACAAAAACATTTAGAAATGCTCTTTTAACATCCATTTGAAACTATTATAGTTTGCAAAGGCTAGTAAAATTCTAATAGCTTCTAGTTTTGCTACGGGGGCAAAAGTTTCATCGTAATCTATTCCTTTTTCTTGAGTATATCCTTGTGCTACTAATCGTGCTTTATATCTTACTACCTCACCGTGTTCATTCATTTTATTTTTATAGACCCATTTGGTTCCTATAATTGTTTTATCCTCTGGTCTAGGAACAAGTTCGCGTACTTCATTCCTAGTAAATTGATTCAATTCTTCTTGCATAACAAGTATCCATGAATCATCAGAAGAAGCTTCCTTTGGATTTTTGGGTTCTATAGTTGATATAAATGCAGTATTACTCATATTATTTAATTGATTACGAGTTCTAACAACAGATTCAATATCCCTTAAGATATTTTCTATAGGATAGTCTCTAGGTAATCTAATTCTTTTATTTGGTTGGTTATTTTCATTATTTATTTCATTAACTACATCCTCACAATCATCTTTATCATTTTGAGTTATACTTTTATAGTTTTCATCGAAAACACATTTAATGTTTCTTCTATAGTGTTGGTTCGAGTATTAAAAACTCTATAAGCCTTGCTTCTTTCTAAATATCCAATAAAAATTCCTTTATCTGATTTTGAATCAAATTTGTCTAAATTATCCTTTGTATTAAGTATAAAACATTTACTTCCAAGTATTTTAAAATAAGATACTTTTGGTTTCTTATTGTACAAAAGTTCGTGAGGAGTTTTATGATTCAAAGGTCTAATTGAAATTCTATTTATAATATAACAAGCTGTTGCTACTGCCTCAGCCCAAAAATTTCTTAGTAAGTTACTATCGGATAACATAGTTCTTGCACATTCTTATATAGTCCTATTTTTACGTTCAACTACTCCGTTTTGCTGAGGAGTTCTTAGAATTAATAAATTATGGTTATTCCCTTTTTATTACAATATTTTTCAAAATTTTCATTTTTGAATTCTCCACCATGGTCACTATGTATTATTTTACTTTTTAGTGATAATAAATTTTGAATTCTTTTAGCAAAAGTTTTGAATTGATCGAAAGCATCACTTTTATTATTAAGAAACAAAGTCCAAGTGTATCTAAAAAAATCATCAACTATTTCAAATACATATCTATTATGATTTATTGATTGAGTTTGAGATGGACCAAATAAATCCATATGTATTAACTCTATTGATTTTGAAGTAGTGATTTCTTCTTTTCATTTAAGTGAACTCTTCCTTAATTTTCCGAATTGACAAGCATAACATAAGTTATTAACTTTGAATTTCATTTTGGGTAATCCTCTAACCGAATCTAATTTAGAAATTCTAGAAATATGTTTGTAATTTGTATGATCAAATCTCTTATGCCATATCTAGGGATCACTTGTATTGGCCGTAAGACCTAAATTATCGTTGGAAATTTTCGTACTTAATATATAAATATATTTCTTTCTATCTCCTTCGAATATAACCTTTGAATTCCTATCTTCTATGAAACATTTATTCTTTTCAAATTTTATTTTATATCCTTTATCACAAAGTTGACTTATACTTAGCAAATTGTGTTTTAAATTCCTAACTAATAAAACATCATAAATAGTAGGAGTTTCAGAATTACCGACATTGCTGATTGCAATAATGTATCCTTTAGAATTATCTCCATAGTTTACCAATCCACCATCTTCATACTTCAGATTATTGAGTAGTTTTGAGTTTCCAGTCATATGTCTCGAACAGCTATTATCCAGTATCCATTTGTCCTTTTTCATTTCCACAAATTGCTTTCCAAAACTTGAATTTTCAATAGCCATGTAACATACCAGTTCAAGATTTGAATATCCAATAGCCACCTTTTCAAAAATTGAATTGCCAGTAGCCACTTCACCCATCTCTTAAGCTTTTGGATTCTCAAAAGTCATAGTACTCATCCTTTTCTGTATTGAACAATATTTTAGTAGATTATATGCTTCTTTATCATTAATATATGCAGACTCTTTTAACATTGATGAAATGCATGAATTGACACTAGTATTACCAGAGATTCCAAAATTTGCCATTTTACCAAATTTTCAAAGATCAGATTATGAACTTTTTGAAAGACCTTGCTCAGTTACCAATTGTTAGGGCGGAATGGATCGTTTAGGCAAAGCAAACACTAGAGGGGGTGAATAGTGTTTGTAAGACTTTGAACAAAACTAAAAACTAGAGAGAACTATGGGATGAATCAAACACCGCAAACACAACCACAAACACACATTCTAACACAGATGCAAAATAAAAAAAATAAAAGTGCAGGTTCGGATCACTCCTATGTCCAGTCCCGCACAACGCTGGATTGTGCAGAGTTTTATTACTATTTTCAAATATCCAAATACAACCTCCTTAATTCACGGCTCAACAAGGAGACACCAAATCCTATCCCTTGATTTCACAGCTCAACAAGGGCACACCAACTCCTATTCCTTGATTTCACGGTTACAAGGATAAACTGATTACTCTTTGACTTACAAACAGGGTTTTTCAACCCAAGCAATTACAAAACAGCACTATAACTCTTCAATACCACTTGATTCAAAGAGTAGAGAGTGTAGAGAGAAGAAGTTTTATCAATTCAGAAGTGAATTTGGCAGAGTATAAGTGTAAAAACCATAAAAATAATTAAGAATAATGGTAGGATGAAAGAGGATGAAGACGGATAAGAAGAGATGTTAGAAAATTCGGTTTTAATCTCTTTTTATAGAGAATGAAGGGTTGCAACGATTCTGAAGCATTTCAAATAGTGAAAAGATGCTTCCCTTCAAATTTAGAAAAATAGCTGTTATATGTCGACATATATATTTTGCTATGTCGACATACTCATGTGTAAATTTCATTTTCAAAGCATTTTTCAAGAATTCTGATATAAAATTAATTCTGGAATTTCTTGAGTAAATTCTAGTGATGTAAATCAATATTATATGATTGAAAAACATATGAAAACATATTTTTAAACTATATAAATATATTTATAAAATTGTAAGTTTTTAAACTATATAAAATATAAATAAAGTATATATAAAAACTTAAGTTTGAAAAACAAAGAAGAATAAAAATGGAAACAAGTATAAAAAAAATAGAGAGGATTGAGAATAAAATAGATAAACAAAATAGAAGGGATTGCGGAAAGAATTGAGAAATCAGAATTTGAATTTGAATTTGGATTTGAACCTGGAGTGCTATTTAGAGTCTTACAAAATCTAGACTCTATAAATATATTATTCTTGAAGTCTTAACTCTTGATATCTTGATTACTCATGAGTCTTGAATCTACTCTGAATTCTGAATCTCTAAAAGCTCTTAAACTGTACAGTCTTCAGTATTAATTCCTTCAAACAAATCCTGTATATGTGTGTGTATATATATACATATTCTAGATAAAGGTGTTAGTATATATTTTAAAATCAATGATAATTGAGATAAGGTTGTTGTAATCAAAACTCCATACTCCAACACATATTTCCATGGGGAGGTTGTGCAGTCTTATCCAAATATGGACCGAGGATTTATTGAATTTGTTGTAGTCGAAACCAAGATCCCATGCATCAACCATTAAAAGTTCACCAAAATACGAGTAGTTTGGACATTTGAGTATCTTCTTGTAATCACCGGGATTGTCGAACTAAAGTACGAAGTTGTATTCAGGGGATATATGAACATGTGTAACAACCCGAAAATCTGGGCCAGTTTAAAATTTTTATTTTGGCAATTTTAGCGAATTTTGAATATTTAAAATGAATTATTTTAAATAATATCGACGAGAAATTTATTTTGAATATAATTCGAACGTATATATTATACGCGTCGTCGTTAGAATATAAATAATTATAAATAGAATTGAAAATGGCGCGGTAGTTCGATAATTCGATTTCAAACTTCAATTGAATGTACCAGGTGCAAAACAATCCGGATTTTAGTGAAACCAAAAATAATGGAATCTAATAGTGAATATCTTTCCAACGAATCCGAAAGATCGAAAGTTCATAGCGGGAATCAAAAGATATGTCCAGTTGAAAATTCTGAATAGTCGCTATGGAATTCAGGCCCTTAAAAATGGACATTTTGCAAACGACCTCGGATTTCGATGAAACCAGTTTTGTTGGGTCCGGGATGTAAAGTTATTGCTAGGTTTCAAGTTTCATAATTTTTCGAATCAATATGTGAGCGTGGCAAAGGAAAACGCGTTTGACCAGTTTCAGTTGATTTTAATCGACTGGAAATTGGCCATTTTTCAAACGGTCTCAGAATTCGACGAAACTAGTTTTGTTAGGACCGTATCGTCAATACGAAGCTAGAAAATATTTTTATGGAATTTATAGAGTTAGTATGTGACCCCGGTAATTTGAAATGTACGTTTAATATTCAATATAGTGATTTAAATGTAAATTTAATGGAAACTGATTGTAACAGCCGAATCAGCTGACGATACATATCCCATTGTGTTCGAAATGGGGGTGAAACGCTATGGACGACAGGCGGTGGGCCTCGTTTTGTGGTCGAAAATAAAAGATGCTTTTTGGTGGAAAAATAAATAAATAATTAAATAAAAAAAACCCTTTCCCCTTAAAACCCATTGCCCCCCCCCCCTCATTCTCAATACAAAATCAAAAAAAAAAAAAAATCTCGTGGAAAACCCGAAGACCCCCCCCCCCCCCCCGTTCCTCCATCGATTAAAGTGCCGCCTCCTCCCCGTCCCCGCCGCCTTCGTCGAAGTCCGCCCCACTTGAGCGCGAGCCCCACCTCTCGAAGACCCCCTCGTTCCTCCACCAGCTCGCCCAATCGACCCCCTCCTTCGAGACCGCGACACCCACAATCGACGTAGCCGTCACCCCCATTGGCCACCAACGCGCCCAAATCCGAACCACCATCCGCCCCCACTGCTCCGACGAGCTTCTCCCCCCCCCCCCCTCAAACGCCCTGAAGATTTGACAGTAAGGTTTTTATATATTGAACTTCGAAAGAAAATTATGGTTTTTATATAGTGAACTTCGAAAGAAAAATATGGTTTTTATATATTGAACTTCGAAAGAAAAATATGGTTTTTATATATTGAACTTCGAAAGAAAAATATGGTTTTTATATATTGAACTTCGAAAGAAAAATATGGTTTTTATATATTGAACTTCGAAAGAAAAATATGGTTTTTATATAGTGAACTTCGAAAGAAAAATATGGTTTTTATATATTGAACTTCGAAAGAAAAATATGATTTTTATATATTGAATAGCGAAGTAAAAATTCGATTTTTACATAGGTAGTGAAAGCGGGCAACGAAGATGCGGTAGCGACGAAGGTTTCTGCAAATGAAGTGCCGTGGAGCTAGGATAGCTATCTGTGAGAATTTCTCACCTTTCAATTTCTTTTCTAATTATATATATATACTAGGATGCAGACGGTGCTTAGTAGCACCCGACACAATCGTCCACAGACCATGGACTTGTTTGTTTGGTTGCATAGCTTAGTTATATGATTTGATTTGAATTTGGTTGTTTGGTGATTTTGATTGATGTGTGAATGGCGTGGGCCTTCACTAGACCGGGGATAAGGCTAGGCCTTGTCCCGTTTCTAGTATCGTGCCGTTATGCCGCCGAAATTTTCTAAAATATGTTATAAAATAAAAATATCATTTTATTGTGTAAATGAATTGAATAGAAATTCATAGGTTGAAATAAAATGTTTTATCGTTAAAAATATAATTTTTAACGTGAATGTGAATAAATGAATAGTTATAAACAAATCGGCCGATTTGTTTGTATATACACTGATTTGACTGATATTGATTGGGTCGATAAATTTTACACATCGCCCAACTACACAAATAAAATCTGTGTTTGATTGTTTGAAACCCCACACGGGTGTTGGGATGAAATTTGAAGTTCACTCATCCTGATTGATTAAATATGTCGATCGATTGATTGACAGGCTGTTATAAGCGTTAGATATTTATATTTGATGCTTATACAGTGTAGTGCACTTTGGTTGATGGTTGATTATTTTTCAATGCTATTATACATGTGTTGTATGAAAATCCATATAATTAACTTTATATGGTAATTGATTGGGCCTCATTCCAGTTTTAAAATAGAAATATTTAAAATAGAAATATTCGAAATGGAATATTTGAAAATATCAATATATGAAGCCGTGTTGATTAGATTGACGCCATTTTGACGTGAACGATATTTATATCGATTTTATTCATTTTAAAATGAATATAAAAAAGTAATTTTGAAATCGAATATTTCGAAACGAATTGAATTGAAAACGATTTCGAAATGAATTGAATTGAAAACGATTTCGAAATGAATTGAATTGAAAACGATTTCGAAATGAATAGAATTGAAACGATTTTGAAATGAATTGAATTGAAAACGATTTCGAAATGAATTGAATTGAAAACGATTTCGAAATGAATTGAATTGAAAACGATTTCGAAATGTATTGAATTGAAAACGATTTCGAAATGAATTGAATTGAAAACGATTTCGAAATGAATTGAATTGAAAACAATTTCAAAATGAATTGAATTGAAAACGATTTCGAAATGAATTGAATTGAAAACGATTTCGAAATGAATTGAATTGAAAACGATTTCGAAATGAATTGAATTGAAAACGATTTCGAAATGAATTGAATTGAAAACGAATTCAAATTGAATTGAAAACGATTTCGAAATGAATTGAATTGAAAACGAATTCAAATTGAATTGAAAACGATTTCGAAATGAATTGAATTGAAAACGATTTCGAAATGAATTGAATTGAAAACGATTTCGAAATGAATTGAATTGAAAACGATTTCGAAATGAATTGAATTGAAAACGATTTCGAAATGAATTGAAATGAAAACGATTTCGAAATGAATTGAATTGAAAACGATTTCGAAATGAATTGAATTGAAAACGATTTCGAAATGAATTGAATTGAAAACGATTTCGAAATGAATTGAAATGAAAACGATTTCGAAATGAATTGAATTGAAAACGATTTCGAAATGAATTGAATTGAAAACGATTTCGAAATGAATTGAAAACGAATTCAAATTGAATTGAAAGCGAATTAAAATGAATTCAAATTGAATTGAAATTTGAATTGAATAGAAACGAATTTTAAAACGAATTTATAAAGAAGAATTCAATTTTGATTTGAATTGAAATGGAAGTTGAGATTGCTTTTGAAACGAATATTAAAACTATTTATATAATTCGTTTTAAATAGAAATCGACGAAATATATATTATATATATAATATAATGGCCTGAATAGAACGCGCCGCGCCGCGGCAGTTCGTGAATTTCGACCATTTATTTCAAACGGACATTACGGGAGATCCGACCGTCGGATTCTCCTAAAACCGGAACCGTTGGGTTCGTATCGAAAAGAGCTTTCTAACGAATATTAGAAATTTGAAATCTAACGGTTGGATTTGGAGATACGTCCAAATAAAATTTGAAAAAGGTCGCTGTAAGTGCAGTTCGATGGCCATTGATGGAAATCGACTGTACGGGCCTTGATAAAATTATTAAAAATAGTAATAATTTGTGTAAAATCATAAGAAATGATTTGGGAAAAATTGGGATGAAAAACTCCCTATTTGAAAAGATAAAAATAGATTTTTATCGAAATGAACTGGTTTTGAACTAGAATTATAATTCTATTTATTTTTAAATAAATAAATTGAATTTAAAAAGGGTTTTGAAAATAACCAGAATATCCAATGATTGCATTGGAGTGGATTTGAATCGAAATTGTCTTCGGAATATTTCGATGTTGGAATTCGTGATTATACAGGTGTTGTTATGGAAATTTGAAAGATATATATTTATATCGTTATTTCCAATACGACATTTGTTAGTCGTAGAATTCGATATTGAATATAAGCCGATATATTTTCTATTCAGAGCCTTGTATTGAATATCGAATGTGATTTGGGTTTGTCGTGAATGGTGTCTTCACTAACACAGTTCTTGAACCCAGTTGAGAAATGATTAAATCTTTTTATTTAGATTTAATGAAGTGTACCAATTAAATAATATTTAATTGGAATTGAATTGATATTGATTTTTGGGTTTATCGTGAACAGTGTTTTAAATAACACTCGTTCTTTAACCCGATAATTAATGGAATGTGATTTTGGGTTTATCGTGAACCGTGTTTTAAATGACACTGATTCTTTAACCCAGTTAACGATTAAAACTAAGTGGAGTTTTAATGAATCTTTAATTAGATTGAAAAGATCGAGAATGGAGTATCACCAGTTTTGCTCCAGGCGATAGTTAAATCTTTAATTAGATTTGAACGTGAAATGGTAATTGAATTTACCGATAACACTGTGGTGTTAGATATGAAGTATTACCAGTTTTACTTCATGGGATCAATAGGTTGGGATTGGGAAGTTAAAACCAATGATTACTACGGTAAGGTTCGCTAATTCCGACTAGTTGAATCGAAATTCAAAGGAAGATTAGAGAATAAATTCAAGAAATTATCTTGGATAAGATTAATGGGAAAATTTCCCTATGAATGTGAAATTTAGAAACTAACTGTCGGTTGGCCAAGCAGAATGGTTTTCTGGATATTGATCTGATGTTGGTTTCGGCCTTCGGGGTTAATATTTGGGAAATTATTCTCTTGATTAATTTACGGTTAGTGACTAATGAATTGGAATGAGGCATATGTTGTGTTTGTGTAACACTTATTTAAAATATACGCGAGTTATTCGGAAAGACCGGGTTTATCCCATTCTGAATAACTGATACGACGATAAGTCGAAGATGAAGACGATGGTCGAAGACCGGAAGTCTTCACGTCGTTTGGGTAATTACTGATGATCTTGATTGGGCTGTACACCCAAGAAGATGGAAACAGTTAGTGATCGTCCAGACGTACTTGGAGATCGATGGATATGCGGGGTACTAGGTGCCTCCGGTTTCATTCAGACCCAGAACGGACTTGTAAATGGACTGTGTGTCTGACATTGGATTTTAGTCCGTGTGATTGATCTCTATTAAATATATATCTGTTTGGCGGCGGAGAATTTATTCTCTTGCTTAACGCCCTTCTCTGAGACGTACGAGCTCAGGGGTTATATATTGATGGATATCAAACGCATGGGGTGAATTGCCTGTGTGGCATGCCTAAGTGGCAATTGATCGAGGCTTCTGTTGAAAAGCAAAGTCTCGTGGTGATGATCAAAGCACGGCCTTTGTGGCGTAGCTTTGTGTAACGTTTACTTCGCGAGTTTCACACCCGGTATGAACCAAAAACGGGAGACGGACCTCAGGGAGGGCATGCGTTTCTTTCTAGTTAGAAGTGGCGTCAGTGGTTTTACACGCCCTGACGAGTTCGACTTATGTGGTTGTTGCTGTTGCGAGGCGCCTCGGTTTGATCGGACGATCCGGGTCCGATGGAGTCATTCGTTGGCTCATTTACGCCCCATAGGGCGGGGGAACGCATGTTCAGGGTTTAAGTTTAATCCACATCGGTGGACCGGCCCTGACGATCCAAAGGCTTGACAGAGTACTTGCCTGAGGCTCGGGCTAGACAGTCTCGAATCGGTTGAGGACTATCTTTTGCCTCGGTTCATAGACGGAAATCCAATTTCCAAATACGTGACATTTGCGGTTTTATTTATAAACCTATATATGGCGACATGATATATGGTACCCATGCCGCCTATGATTGATACTTATGATTTGAAGTTGTTTTGTACACTATGCACTTATAATAGTATCAAATGATTTGTTTTAAACGTATCAAGCATTCTTTGGCTGTTATAAGGGAAAACCCTATCCCCCGGCTTGCGTTGCATTGTGTGATAGGACCTGGGTCTTATAACAGCTTCATTTTTCTTTATTTAGCATTGCGCTGTTTGTTTTATGCACTTGTATTCTTGGGAGGAAACCCGTTCCGTGTTATACGGCGTGGTCCCTTGATTTGCCTAACTTTAAAAATAAAGATTAATAACTGTTTTAGTTCTCACACCAGTCCCATGACTGACCTGGAGTTTATTGTTTTAACCTAAACTCTGGGTGCCCTTATTTTGACACGGGCAGCTAGTAGTTTTGGTTTTGCAGATTTATATTCACAGGATCCTGGTTTACAGCTGGAACGATATCCGGAAAGCTTTGTATCCGTATATCCCTTCTAGTTGTGTATTGTATTATTTTCCGCTGCTATGTATTTAAATGTAATTTAAATCTCTGATATTTCTGTGTAATATTTATTCATACTCTGTATATTCTTGTAATCTGATGCATTGTTGTAATATACAATGAAACGTTCTTTTGTTTGTGTTCTGTTGTGGTTTGTTCTCGAACTATCCGACGCTTTCCTTTACGGGGAAGTTACGGGTTTTCACAGTTGGTATCAGAGCTTTGGTTTACAAAGCAGAGAACAAGGCACATTAGAACCATACGAAAGAATTCATCAGATATTGGATTAGTAATATCCACTTAGAATGACTCGTTAGAGATGGGATCAGTATTATCCTAGAACGAGTGTGAAGAGTATATTTTTTTTTAATGAAAACAAATTTTGTTTTGAAAATTTAAATCAATTCTTCGTATCTGATTATCTATTTATATTGAGTTGGACAGTCCAGTATATAAAGATTTTGCGTATACGTCTGATCCGCGTGTATTCGAAGTTTTAATATATTGGATAGATATAGATTCACACTCTAGTCGCCCGAAGGTGATTCTGATGATTGTAGCTACATCATCAGAATTAATATTCGAGAGTCGAAGGTGTGATATTTATATATTTCCTATTGACTGGTGTGAGAACCAAAAATTAGATAGGGCCTATTGTTGTGATTTGACATCAAAAACATGATTTTTGTATATGTATCAAAGTTATCAATTTGAAACTCTAATCCACTAATTGATTGATGTTTGTGTTGTTTGTTTATTTGTTTGATAATTTTGAACCATTTAGCCTAATTAAACCAAATATTGAATTATATTGATAATTGGATGCGTTTGCTTGCATATACATATATATCATTGAACAGGTCATAGCAAGGAGGCTAGAGCCAGAGAAGAAAATTTGTTTGCCCGACAAATAGGTACATGTTTACTACATAATTTACTGTTTTGTTTGGGTGATGATGATTTTATGAGCCTATTGGCTAGCCGCTTGGCTTTTTCTTTTTCTTTTTGAGATCTGAAGGACCGGGGAAGCTATTTGAAATTCCCCGATGCTCCCGGTGCAGGGGAGGTTATGGCGAAATTTTTCGAAAATTTAGGGTGTTAGCCAAATTTTTGAAATTTTGAAAATTCTCAGAAACTAAAGAGTTGGAGAATAGAAGCCAGATCGAGCGTAGAGTTGAATTATCAAACCACTTTCGACTTTGTTCCTTTTCGGGGACGAAAAGTTTTAAGTGGGGGAGATTGTAACAACCCGAAAATCTGGGCCAGTTTAAAATTTTTATTTTGGCAATTTTAGCGAATTTTGAATATTTAAAATGAATTATTTTAAATAATATCGACGAGAAATTTATTTTGAATATAATTCGAACGTATATATTATACGCGTCGTCGTTAGAATATAAATAATTATAAATAATTATAAATAGAATTGAAAATGGCGCGGTAGTTCGATAATTCGATTTCAAACTTCAATTGAATGTACCGGGTGCAAAACAATCCGGATTTTAGTGAAACCAAAAATAATGGAATCTAATAGTGAATATCTTTCCAACGAATCCGAAAGATCGAAAGTTCGTAGCGGGAATCAAAAGATATGTCCAGTTGAAAATTCTGAATAGTCGTTATGGAATTCAGGCCCTTAAAAATGGACATTTTGCAAACGACCTCGGATTTCGATGAAACCAGTTTTGTTGGGTCCGGGATGTAAAGTTATTGCTAGGTTTCAAGTTTCATAATTTTTCGAATCAATATGTGAGCGTGGCAAAGGAAAACGCGTTTGACCAGTTTAAGTTGATTTTAATCGACTGGAAATTGGCCATTTTTCAAACGGTCTCAGAATTCGACGAAACTAGTTTTGTTAGGACCGTATCGTCAATACGAAGCTAGAAAATATTTTTATGGAATTTATAGAGTTAGTATGTGACCCCGGTAATTTGAAATGTACGTTTAATATTCAATATAGTGATTTAAATGTAAATTTAACGGAAACTGATTGTAACAGCCGAATCAGCTGACGATACATATCCCATTGTGTTCGAAATGGGGGTGAAACGCTATGGACGACAGGCGGTGGGCCTCGTTTTGTGGTCGAAAATAAAAGATGCTTTTTGGTGGAAAAATAAATAAATAATTAAATAAAAAAACCCTTTCCCCTTAAAACCCGTTGCCCCCCCCCCTCATTCTCAATACAGAATCAAAAAAAAAAAGAAAGAAAAAAAAAAGAAAATCTCGTGGAAAACCCGAAGACCCCCCCCCCCCCGTTCCTCCATCGATTAAAGTGCCGCCTCCTCCCCGTCCCCGCCGCCTTCGTCGAAGTCCGCCCCACTTGAGCGCGAGCCCCACCTCTCGAAGACCCCCTCGTTCCTCCACCAGCTCGCCCAATCGACCCCCTCCTTCGAGACCGCGACACCCACAATCGACGTAGCCGTCACCCCCATTGGCCACCAACGCGCCCAAATCCGAACCACCATCCGCCCCCACTGCTCCGACGAGCTTCTTCCCCCCCCCCTCAAACGCCCTGAAGATTTGACAGTAAGGTTTTTATATATTGAACTTCGAAAGAAAAATATGGTTTTTATATAGTGAACTTCGAAAGAAAAATATGGTTTTTATATATTGAACTTCGAAAGAAAAATATGGTTTTTATATATTGAACTTCGAAAGAAAAATATGGTTTTTATATATTGAACTTCGAAAGAAAAATATGGTTTTTATATAGTGAACTTCGAAAGAAAAATATGGTTTTTATATATTGAACTTCGAAAGAAAAATATGATTTTTATATATTGAATAGCGAAGTAAAAATTCGATTTTTACATAGGTAGTGAAAGCGGGCAACGAAGATGCGGTAGCGACGAAGGTTTCTGCAAATGAAGTGCCGTGGAGCTAGGATAGCTATCTGTGAGAATTTCTCACCTTTCAATTTCTTTTCTAATTATATATATATATACTAGGATGCAGACGGTGCTTAGTAGCACCAGACACAATCGTCCACAGACCATGGACTTGTTTGTTTGGTTGCATAGCTTAGTTATATGATTTGATTTGAATTTGGTTGTTTGGTGATTTTGATTGATGTGTGAATGGCGTGGGCCTTCACTAGACCGGGGATAAGGCTAGGCCTTGTCCCGTTTCTAGTATCGTGCCGTTATGCCGCCGAAATTTTCTAAAATATGTTATAAAATAAAAATATCATTTTATTGTGTAAATGAATTGAATAGAAATTCATAGGTTGAAATAAAATGTTTTATCGTTAAAAATATAATTTTTAACGTGAATGTGAATAAATGAATAGTTATAAACAAATCGGCCGATTTGTTTGTATATACACTGATTTGACTGATATTGATTGGGTCGATAAATTTTACACATCGCCCAACTACACAAATAAAATCTGTGTTTGATTGTTTGAAACCCCACACGGGTGTTGGGATGAAATTTGAAGTTCACTCATCCTGATTGATTAAATATGTCGATCGATTGATTGACAGGCTGTTATAAGCGTTAGATATTTATATTTGATGCTTATACAGTGTAGTGCACTTTGGTTGATGGTTGATTATTTTTCAATGCTATTATACATGTGTTGTATGAAAATCCATATAATTAACTTTATATGGTAATTGATTGGGCCTCATTCCAGTTTTAAAATAGAAATATTTAAAATAGAAATATTCGAAATGGAATATTTGAAAATATCAATATATGAAGCCGTGTTGATTAGATTGACGCCATTTTGACGTGAACGATATTTATATCGATTTTATTCATTTTAAAATGAATATAAAAAAGTAATTTTGAAATCGAATATTTCGAAACGAATTGAATTGAAAACGATTTCGAAATGAATTGAATTGAAAACGATTTCGAAATGAATTGAATTGAAAACGATTTCGAAATGAATAGAATTGAAACGATTTTGAAATGAATTGAATTGAAAACGATTTCGAAATGAATTGAATTGAAAACGATTTCGAAATGAATTGAATTGAAAACGATTTCGAAATGTATTGAATTGAAAACGATTTCGAAATGAATTGAATTGAAAACGATTTCGAATTGAATTGAAAACAAATTTGAATTGAATAGAAATGAATTTTGAAACGAATTTATAAAGAAGAATTCAATTTTGATTTGAATTGAAAAGAAAGTTGAAATAGCTTTTGAAACGATTTTAAAACTATTTATATAATTCGTTTTAAATAGAAATCGACGAAGTATATATTATATATATTATATATATAATATAATGGCCTGAATAGAACGCGCCGCGCCGCGGCAGTTCGTGAATTTCGACCATTTATTTCAAACAGACATTGCGGGAGATCCGACCGTCGGATTCTCCTAAAACCGGAACCGTTGGGTTCGTATCGAAAAGAGCTCTCTAATGAATGTTAAAAATTTGAAATGAATTGAAAACGAATTCAAATTGAATTGAAAGCGAATTGAAATGAATTCAAATTGAATTGAAATTTGAATTGAATAGAAACGAATTTTAAAACGAATTTATAAAGAAGAATTCAATTTTGATTTGAATTGAAATGGAAGTTGAGATTGCTTTTGAAACGAATATTAAAACTATTTATATAATTCGTTTTAAATAGAAATCGACGAAATATATATTATATATATTATATATATAATATAATGGCCTGAATAGAACGCGCCGCGCCGCGGCAGTTCGTGAATTTCGACCATTTATTTCAAACGGACATTACGGGAGATCCGACCGTCGGATTCTCCTAAAACCGGAACCGTTGGGTTCGTATCGAAAAGAGCTTTCTAACGAATATTAGAAATTTGAAATCTAACGGTTGGATTTGGAGATACGTCCAAATCAAATTTGAAAAAGGTCGCTGTAAGTGCAGTTCGATGGCCATTGATGGAAATTGACTGTACGGGCCTTGATAAAATTATTAAAAATAGTAATAATTTGTGTAAAATCATAAGAAATGATTTGGGAAAAATTGGGATGAAAAACTCCCTATTTGAAAAGATAAAAATAGATTTTTATCGAAATGAACTGGTTTTGAACTAGAATTATAATTCTATTTATTTTTAAATAAATAAATTGAATTTAAAAAGGGTTTTGAAAATAACCAGAATATCCAATGATTGCATTGGAGTGGATTTGAATCGAAATTGTCTTCGGAATATTTCGATGTTGGAATTCGTGATTATACAGGTGTTGTTATGGAAATTTGAAAGATATATATTTATATCGTTATTTCCAATACGACATTTGTTAGTCGTAGAATTCGATATTGAATATAAGCCGATATATTTTCTATTCAGAGCCTTGTATTGAATATCGAATGTGATTTGGGTTTGTCGTGAATGGTGTCTTCACTAACACTGTTCTTGAACCCAGTTGAGAAATGATTAAATTTTTTTATTTAGATATAATGAAGTGTACCAATTAAATAATATTTAATTGGAATTGAATTGATATTGATTTTTGGGTTTATCGTGAACAGTGTTTTAAATAACACTCGTTCTTTAACCCGATAATTAATGGAATGTGATTTTGGGTTTATCGTGAACCGTGTTTTAAATGACACTGATTCTTTAACCCAGTTAACGATTAAAACTAAGTGGAGTTTTAATGAATCTTTAATTAGATTGAAAAGATCGAGAATGGAGTATCACCAGTTTTGCTCTAGGCGATAGTTAAATCTTTAATTAGATTTGAACGTGAAATGGTAATTGAATTTACCGATAACACTGTGGTGTTAGATATGAAGTATTACCAGTTTTACTTCATGGGATCAATAGGTTGGGATTGGGAAGTTAAAACCAATGATTACTACGGTAAGGTTCGCTAATTCCGACTAGTTGAATCGAAATTCAAAGGAAGATTAGAGAATAAATTCAAGAAATTATCTTGGATAAGATTAATGGGAACATTTCCCTATGAATGTGAAATTTAGAAACTAACTGTCGGTTGGCCAAGCAGAATGGTTTTCTGGATATTGATCTGATGTTGGTTTCGGCCTTCGGGGTTAATATTTGGGAAATTATTCTCTTGATTAATTTACGGTTAGTGACTAATGAATTGGAATGAGGCGTATTTTGTGTTTGTGTAACACTTATTTAAAATATACGCGAGTTATTCGGAAAGACCGGGTTTATCCCATTCTGAATAACTGATACGACGATAAGTCGAAGATGAAGACGATGGTCGAAGACCGGAAGTCTTCACGTCGTTTGGGTAATTACTGATGATCTTGATTGGGCTGTACACCCAAGAAGATGGAAACAGTTAGTGATCGTCCAGACGTACTTGGAGATCGATGGATATGCGGGGTACTAGGTGCCTCCGGTTTCGTTCAGACCCAGAACGGACTTGTAAATGGACTGTGTGTCTGACATTGGATTTTAGTCCGTGTGATTGATCTCTATTAAATATATATCTGTTTGGCGGCGGAGAATTTATTCTCTTGCTTAACGCCCTTCTCTGAGACGTACGAGCTCAGGGGCTATATATTGATGGATATCAAACGCATGGGGTGAATTTCCTGTGTGGCATGCCTAAGTGGCAATTGATCGAGGCTTCTGTTGAAAAGCAAAGTCTCGTGGTGATGATCAAAGCACGGCCTTTGTGGCGTAGCTTTGTGTAACGTTTACTTCGCGAGTTTCACACCCGGTATGAACCAAAAACGGGAGACGGACCTCAGGGAGGGCATGCGTTTCTTTCTAGTTAGAAGTGGCGTCAGTGGTTTTACACGCCCTGACGAGTTTGACTTATGTGGTTGTTGCTGTTGCGAGGCGCCTCGGTTTGATCGGACGATCCGGGTCCGATGGAGTCATTCGTTGGCTCATTTACGCCCCATAGGGCGGGGGAACGCATGTTCAGGGTTTAAGTTTAATCCACATCGGTGGACCGGCCCTGACGATCCAAAGGCTTGACAGAGTACTTGCCTGAGGCTCGGGCTAGACAGTCTCGAATCGGTTGAGGACTATCTTTTGCCTCGGTTCATAGACGGAAATCCAATTTCCAAATACGTGACATTTGCGGTTTTATTTGTAAACCTATATATGGCGACATGATATATGGTACCCATGCCGCCTATGATTGATACTTATGATTTGAAGTTGTTTTGTACACTATGCACTTATAATAGTATCAAATGATTTGTTTTAAACGTATCAAGCATTCTTTGGCTGTTATAAGGGAAAACCCTATCCCCCGGCTTGCGTTGCTTTGTGTGATAGGACCTGGGTCTTATAACAGCTTCATTTTTCTTTATTTAGCATTGCGCTATTTGTTTTATGCACTTGTATTCTTGGGAGGAAACCCGTTCCGTGTTATACGGCGTGGTCCCTTGATTTGCCTAACTTTAAAAATAAAGATTAATAACTGTTTTAGTTCTCACACCAGTCCCATGACTGACCTGGAGTTTATTGTTTTAACCTAAACTCTGGGTGCCCTTATTTTGACACGGGCAGCTAGTAGTTTTGGTTTTGCAGATTTATATTCACAGGATCCTGGTTTACAGCTGGAACGATATCCGGAAAGCTTTGTATCCGTATATCCCTTCTAGTTGTGTATTGTATTATTTTCCGCTGCTATGTATTTAAATGTAATTTAAATCTCTGATATTTCTGTGTAATATTTATTCATACTCTGTATATTCTTGTAATCTGATGCATTGTTGTAATATACAATGAAACGTTCTTTTGTTTGTGTTCTGTTGTGGTTTGTTCTCGAACTATCCGACGCTTTCCTTTACGGGGAAGTTACGGGTTTTCACAACATGGAAGTTCGCTACCGATTTCCAAACTCGTATGATGTAATCTTTGAGTTTGACAATTGAAAGCCGAAAATCAACAGGAATAAGTGCGATGGTGTTTGCCCATGAATTCTCTAATTCATTGAAGATGCTTTCAGGAATGAAAACATATTCTGATGGATGAGCAACATATTCCAAAGATCGACCATCATTACGTGGAGATGGGTTGGGATGAACGACGTTGGCAAAGGATGTGGAAGGTCGGGCAGTGGAGAAGGAAGGTGGTTTGGGTGGTTGAGAACATGGTTGAGTAGTTTTTGGAGGTGGAGAACGTGGTTAAGAACATGTTCGATTATTGGGAGCTGTTGTGTCTGCCATTTTTGAAAGAAAAACTTGATGAATCTGTTGTGCCATATCTATATATCACACTTAATAATTAAAATAGAAATATAAATACACACACATTTTTATATTCTATATGAGTGCAAATATAATTTAATGATTGCAAAATTAATAAAGTGAATTTTAGAACTAAATTACATGGATAATGGGATTAGTTACATAATTACTCTATTGCAGTTTTCAAAGTGTGTGTATGTATATTTTAAGAGCGTGAATCTTAGTATATAATTCTAGCTTTGTAAGTGTAAATTTATATTTGACTTTTGGCAAGACCAACTGGTTTTTATAGTGATCCATAACACATTTTTATTAGAACAAATAATAAGTACAATAATACATAGGAGATAGGCACCTTGCATATCTGCTACTAACATTTTACACGGTTATAGCCACAACTAAAGCAGACAATGAACAACACGTAGGGTGTGACTCCGTTTCAATATAAAGTGGTTATAAAAATAAACATATCCCCAAACCTAACAGATTACACTCAAAATACCACAAACAACTGCAAGCATTATCCCAAATCTCACTGACTTACTTAAGCAGACCAATAGAATATCACAAGATACACAAGGCCACAATTTCACATGCAAACTGCACAATATGTAATGGCAAATCACTGAAGCAGATCAGAAACTCACTAACTCACTTATTACTTTAAAAATACCATATCATTTAACAAGTGAACTAGATATATGATTTGAATTTGAATAGATACATAATAATTTGATTTGAACAGATATATAATTAATTTAAATGTTTTATACTCATTTGAATTAGAATTTGGATGTTAACAAACTACGAAATAAATGTTATATGTCATATTTTGTTTTACAAACTACTTTGGATTTTTAAGTAAAAGAAACGTGTTTCTGTGGTTGTTAATAAGCTTTTGTTTAATTTATAAAATATAGAAAATTATATTTTATTAAAAAGATCATAATATCTATAATTGATACTTTAATAAACATAAATCGAGTATGCGACAACATATTGGGGTTTGCATAATTATTCATTTCTAAGTATTAGCCTTACTTTATAAGATTATGTGTTGCAATGGACTGATTATCAGATGTTTGTTTGATTGTTTTGTTCTAATATAGGTATCTTTCTAGTTAACCAATTTTTAATCAATCTTTTCTGAATTTTCTTCTTTTCATATATTGTATTGGATCATATTGATTCGTGTTGATATTGGTTTGATTAATTATTCATGATAGATTGATGACATCTTCTACATGATCTTACAATATTTATAATGTGTAACGAGGAATCCAAATAAATGCTTAAGTGATACCGTCTGGTATAATATTTTTGGTAACAATTTTACGCTTATTCATTAGACTTGTTATATAGAGTACTGAAGGGTAAGTGTGATGTATGAGCACTAAATAAATAGATTAGTATGATGGGAGACCAATGAGTTAATTTTTTGTTTATCTTTTGCTCGAGTATGACATTTAATACAAGGGTAAGAAGTGTAGTATTCACTGCGGTGAATTCCTATATATATCATGGTTTGTTGTGATATATTCAAAGTTATGCATCTGCGGTTGTACTTAACCATGCATCGGCTAGATACTAAAATGTGCATCATTACAGATATTCTGAAGTGAGTATTTGCATAGTTTCGTACATCATAATCTATCTATAATAATGTGTCCGCCGTTCCATTATATTTAGTTGGTTACTAGTACTAGGCTATCACTGTACAACTTCCTTTCCATTGCAAGATTTAACTGGAATGGAAAATATTTTCCTGGTCACCTGATCGTAGGTTGCACCGTCAGGTTTATGAAACAAATTCCATATATTTCATGTGCCATATGTTGGCAACATACTATTATCGTTCTTGGACAATATTTGTACAGCTGCACTTCGATAATATTTAGCTCCTCGTGTCAACATAGGCTAGTTATCTATTACCATTAAGGGCATGAGTAGGCTCTTGACCAATGTAGAGCATAATCCTACATCGTGTTTATGACATGTGGTGGATAAGGATCATGACACTATCGAGGTAACCAAGACCGTTGGAGGTTATAACAACCCAAATCTTAGCGGGCCCAAATTATCACAAAATGTTAAAATTAAAGTTCATTGAAACTCGAGTTGGTTATTTGGTACCCTTCAAAAAGACAACGATAAACATATTAGAGATCAAATAAATAACTCACAATGGAACTAAACAAATACTATATTAAGTAAATACTTAGTATACTAATGACACCGACTAAACAATTGTCTCTAAGATGGAAAATCTCTGTCATTTATCTAACCCGCTAGTTTGTTATTAGGAAGGGGTCATAACTAAAGTTTTGGTAAATGGAAATTTTACACCTTTTAAGAATAACACTACATGTACCATTCTATTTTCGAACTACTTTTATTAAGTTATTAGATTTTACAATACCCTCACCTCTGGGCGTAAATTGTGTTCAGCTACTCACCAGTAAACCAAACCTAATAATATATATAGTTATAGTTATATGCCCAATATATATAGTTGCTATCCATATTACCCTCCTTGATAGGTCTCCATCGTCTTTCTACAAAAGAGTGCAACTACTACACCTGTAACGGACTGCTTTATAAGGACTATAGTATAGATGTTCCGCCATTTGATAAGGAATGTGAAACTATGTTCGCATTGGACTCTCCAATGCTTAAACATCCACAATGTACCGCCCTGTGCATACATCTAGGATTTATATATAATCATTCTGTCTACACTTTGAGTTTTGCTAATAGGTGGCATGAGTGGGACTCACTACATAACTCAATAGGGATTTACTACAATCTGAAAAGGGAAACTACTGGGTCTTACAGTTGTTAAACTAGATATATCTCTTTTCTGGCATGGCTAAGGCTCCATATAGCCACCCCCTTATTAGTTGAGGGCTCTATAATGGGTTAAGACATTTCCCTAAAACAAACAAACTAAGCAAACAATATGCGTTTCCACCTCATACAGCATCGCAATAGTGAAAGACTATTATCATGTTGGTTTAACTTGCATCTTCTGATGCTCTCTATTGGTTGACGATAAAATGTATCCAAACGGTTGCTATCCTTATTGTGTCCTAACACGAAGCCTATTGCTTGAGTCGAGGCAACAGCTGAACCCCAAAGTCACCCATCAACCTTCTGATTGCATACTCTATGAAAGCAGTCAAGGCATACCCTCTTGATGGATACCATAGACCTGCCAATGGACCTCCTAACTATGCCTACATCAAAGGGCCATCCTAAGAACTTCTTTGCTTTGAAGTCTACGATTCCTGTCTTTAGCATGGATGGTCCCAATCTTCCTCAGAACATCAGTCCTCGACTGAGAGGGAATGCAGCAATAAACACACCTCGTAAGATCAATACGCTCTGATGAATCTAATGTGGTCTGCATCGCTAGGCATACCTTCCGGCTTATTGTGGACTACTCCAAATGCATCTTACATTTATTTTCTTTTTTGGAAAGGCTGACAGGGTTGAATGGTCCCATACCATTTTCTCAATAGACCAAGATTTACAAAGAAAGAAAAATAACATGTTAAATACTATCATGCAAATGGAAAAACATAGGAAACATGTATCAACACATAGGAAATACAACGCGAAACAACAAAGATAACATATAAAAGCAGGAAACATAGCAAGGTGAGGCATGCAGAAGCATTTTCAAACTTGCAACTTGACCCAATTGAGCATACAAAAAATGCTGTTAAAAAGACACCAACTAACATTGTCATCCTGAAAATCCAAGAATTCGAAACTTGGTCATGCTAAAACATTGCTCTATGCATAAACTTGAGTATCCAAAAGCACTATCAAACTTGCATGTCATGTTTCTTATTAGACCATATGCCTAAATCATCCCTTTCTCATTTAATTATGTTATCTTTCTTAATTTACAATTACTTGTTTATTATGATGTTCTTTTTTAATTTATCTTAACTACTTTTTGTGAAAATCTCAGTCTGGAGCTATAACTATATGTCATAAACTATTTATCATAATAATCATATTATATCAGAAATTAAACTATTCTAAATGATTCTAACCAAATTATGTTAAATTTAGCTAATTATAACAGGAATAAAACGATATTATATATATCATTACTCAAAAAGATATAACTTAAATCCACTCAACCATAGTCCTAAGCTTTTCTCTATGGTTGCTGTAGATCATGCCTTCTAAATTTATTATAAATAATTTATTTTATAAATCTTTCCTAGAAAAAAATTAAGTTAGGTTCATCTTAGAAGAGAACCTAGAGTGGGAAAAGATTATACTGTGAGTGAAGTGTTAGGCCAAGATTTTATTTATAGAGTAATTGTAACGAACCAGATTTTTATCTAATTAATTTTGAACATTTAAAATTGTTTTAAATGTTGAGTTGGAAATTTAAATGTATTTTTATATGGAGTTTATTGATTTTATAAGCAGAATATGATTTGATTTCGAGTATATCGAATTATCGTAATATGAAAACAAGAAATATTTGAATTTTAATTTAAATGAATCAAAACCATTCTAATGATCAATATAAATTTTATTTGAATATATACGATGGTAATAAATTATTATCAATAGATTTAATTGTTTTAAAATCGATATATATTATCGATTTAATTTAATACATGAGAATAGCCAATTTTCAATAACCTTGGATTTCAACGAAACCAAATTTATAAAATCCATAATGGTTTATTATTGTAAGATTTATAGTTTCATGTTAATTGGAGTTATTATTTGATCATCCGTGATATAAATGCATATCGATTTACGTTTTGAAATTAAAATAGGATTTCAAACAGTCTTGGAATTCGACGAAACTAGTTCCATTGGGTCATTGTAGGATTTCAAATTTTGTAACAATAAGGTATCGTACGCCATTATATGAATAAAAAATGTTCAATGCAAATTACTTGTGAACAGCAAAATGAATGCAATAATATAAAACCCACCCCATAAATAACTCATCATCTCTACCGTATAACCTATTTCTATCCTCTGGTCAATGGAAAAAACGAGCCTCCATTCTTAATTTCTTCAAAAATTCATAGAAAATCTAAAACTCCATGAAGTCAAATTATTCTTGATTTGTTAAACTCCTTTAATCTCTAGCTTCACTTTGGTATATTTTTTTTAAGGCTCAATCAAAATTTCCTGGCGTTCGCAGTTCTCCAGTGAAGCTAGGGTTATCAAATTTTTGGAATATGGCATCGTTTGATGACTTGAAGGTTGTAATTATATTATTTGTAGGGATAAGCACTTGCATAAAGTTTTTGGTGAATTTTGGCATGATTTCTTCTCACACCTGCCGTTGGTGCGGAATTAGAGGCTGAGAATGGAAATTAAGAGGAGACTTCGAGTGGAGTTTTGAGGGTAGAGATGGGTAGAGATTTCCTAGGTGAGCGATTTGGTGGTATCTATGATGTTGATGGCGGTATGTGTAACAACCCGCCTGAAATGGGCCTAAATTTCGACCTAGAAAAAGCCCATTGAAACTTAGAACCATTCTAAATGGGTCATGATTCCTGTAAGGAATTACATCTGCATAGACAATATACATATACATTTCAAATGGAAATCTCACACAGTAGAAAGAGAAAATATAATACTGAAACAAGATGTACCACTTATTAAAAATCACAGAATTCCAACATAATAGTCAAGATTACATATGTTCCATTGGTACATCAAATAATTCGTTCTCACATGTTTCCAAAAGAAGTAAAGCAATAACTACTAATAATAGAATAATGACGTCATCTTCGTCTTCAACCCCATCATGATATCGTCCATGACTTTTACCTCAATTACTGACTTGTTGGATATGTTAAGAAGAGGAGTCAGAACATAAAGTTCTGTGACTGAAATATGGTGTTAACTTAAAGTCTATACCCTATATTTTTAGCAGGTTATATAATTCATGATATGTCTACGCAGCTCACAACATTTAAACAAACACCAAGTTCTATCCACTGAGGTGGATATCCAAGTCAATCTCTCATTAGTGTTTTTAGGGTAAAGGCCCAACGAGGTGGGCATTCTCGGTCACTTATGGCCCTATTAAAGGTGGATTCTTATGATCTCTTACAAACCTGAGGCAAACCCTAACCCCTTATAACCCCGTCCTAGTACGTCAACATTCTTAAGTCCATACTCTTAATTGAAATACGAGAAGTAGTATTGTGAACGTTACTACTTAACTAATATTACGGTAGGACACCTATGTCACTTAAGAGTTCCCTTAGACATCTGGTAAGCATGCAATGGCCACATATCTTTTATATACCAATTATGTCCCTAGTTGAGCCTTTACAAGCTTCTAGAGGAAGTGGACATCCCCGTGAACTACCCTACTCCGTTACCACTTATGCCTAACCACTTTTAGAGAAGGAGACCCAAAGACTTACTTCGAATCTAATAAGGGTGGGTCTAATGACTTGGGTTCCTCCCAAGGAATAAACCTTAGGAGGAATCCTAGTACTAACCACTTAAGACCCAAACTAGACAGGAAGAGAGTCAACCACTTAAGACCTCCTCAAGGTGTGGTAAACCTTCCTATTTTTACACACGATAGACTTATATATATAGAGTTATATATATATACACACTAGACTTCTCACATTAAACCATATACCTGTAGAAGCTGGATATGCTAGGAGGTTCCGGGTAGGCTTCTACTACAAGTTGGATTAACCTCGTGTCTAGTGTACTAAGTTTGAATGGTCCATGGCACCTGAACCTCTCACATTAGTTGGGACTATTTGTGGTTGCTGGATTTGCCGGTCGGTTCCGGGCAGGCTTACACTACAAATGGCAACTAACCAAGTGTCTGTATGTCACTATTAATGTATGTAAAGCCATTTTATATGAACACAAGCAATCAATTATGTATATACATATGGGGTCATTTCAAATTCGAATTCTATCCTAATCGCATTTTTTTACGTTAATATAACGTTAATTACGTTGTTTACGTTTATATAATTATAACAATTATAACGCCTAAATAAAACTAATGTTCGTATGAATGAAAGAATGATCTAACAAGATAGCAATTGTCAATTTATCCTAAATTTAGGTATACAAGTTAATTTTCCAAATTATAGACAGCTATTACTCAGGTGTGATGACATAAGTGCATAATAACATATAGCAATGAATGGAAAAATACAACATACATATAAACTTGAACTTGCATCCTAGGCTTGTTGGGATGATTTCAATAATGGATTAAAAATAGAGTATAACATAAACATATAATATATACATGTATGTTCCACCTTATCTAATTCACTCTTTTTTGGTGTTTTGCACTAAAAATGTTTACATTTGATATATTTCAAGTAATACGTTTGGACCTAAAATAGAATCCAAATCTAATCAAATCATGGAACAATCAAATTCAAACCCTTTTAGGTTACAACCAAATTTTTACATAAGGGTGAATTAAACAAAGTAGAAACAACAACAACACCCTTTTTCATTCTCAATCCAATATTAAGATCAAAACCCATAAACCCAAATAACATGATAATTCTTACGCAAATATAAAATAGAGGATTTGGGGATTTTTGTATTGATGTTATCGATTTCCAAATCCTCTTAGGCATAGCTATTAACATGTTAATATATTAAAAAAAAAGAATATGCCTAAGAACACGATATTCCACTCATAGATCTAAGAAAGAATAGATAGGATTCTTGTTGTAGATCTAGATCTATGCTTAATCTTCATGATAGACATGCTCCAATCATCCTAATATATGTAAGAAACATATTTTAGAATCTTCTACATATACACTAAATTCTAGAATTCATACTAAAACCTATATTAATTTAGATTAGAGAAAATAAGAATAAAGGTTAGAAGAATATAGGAAATTCTTAGCCTTTTTCTAGGATTTAACAGTGGCTGAAGGACACCATGGAGGTAGATAAAATAGAGTGGCTAGGGTTTTTTTGGGTGATATAAGGGCCTATATATAGTACCTCGTGAGTGTAGGTCGTTAGATTGTTCAGATTTAATCTTGGTCATATATTTATATATATCCCTTTAGAAAAACCCTAACCAAACATAGAATCGTTGGGCTCCTCAGCCGCCAGGCGGTCGACCGACGTTCGACACCCCTCTTAAGGGGGATGCCGACCTCTTGGTCGCTGAAACGCCCAATGAATGTATGTTGCACTGAGATGTTTAATTAGTTAATACAATGCTTTATTTTTGTAATCTCTTTTCTTACTTATAATATTCTCTGTCCCTATAATCTTATCCTCTATTTGAATTTCAAATTCTCCCTCTTTTATTTTAATATATTTTGGACATATATATTACTTATTTAATTATATATATATTGTGTTTTACCATCGAAATTCATTTGCTAATAACTTCTTCATACATTGACCATTTTTTAGTATATTATATATGAAAACGATTCATAATTTCGCCATGAATCCAAACAAAAGATTTTCTTAACCAAATTTCTAAAGATACAAAATCTTATCTTATAGCCATATTATTAAGTTGCTTTATTTTTATTTATCATTAGTACTTATGTATTTTACAGGGTGTTACAGTATGAGTTATTAAAGAACGGCGGTCAAAGTAACGTCAAGGTGGAGGAAAAAGCTTCAGCGGCTTTCAATTTATTCAAGTGGGAAGGAAAGGATTAAGAGTATGATTAGGTTAATTAATTATCTTAAATTTAGTTAACAATGCTTTAATTCGTTTAAATCTTCTAATAACCGTAATTTGTTCGTACGATAACAGAATGACATGAAACGAGCGGCGTTGGAATCTTATTGGAAAATATGATGCATACGAATTAGTTTGGTTGGATTTGGAGTAAATGGGACTTTTATATAATTTCAAACATTGGTTTGAAAATGATATCAACATGAAATTGTCGATCAAAAATGAATGTGAGTTAACTATTACGCTTTCTGAAATACTGTGATGTACTAAAATTCTTATAATTATAATATATATCGTTGTTAGTATAAATTGTGTGATTGGATGATTTGGATGTTTTATTGTTTGTTGGTTGTTGTTGGACGATTATATTAAACATTCTTTTTCATATGCATATATATAAATGATATTATGAGCTGTGATGCTGGGAGAGTAGGTTAGAGGGATCCAATTGGATTCTTCAATATTTTGTAAGTTGCCTATTTTCATATTATTCGTATATGAACTGTCTAACCAATGTAATGTAAAAAATCTGTTTGGAAGTTGATTGTTGAATTGGATTCAATGTTAATGTGTTATTAATCAATAAACTATATTGATTAAGTGATTGGCAGTAGATGACCTAAAATCTATCTTTTTAAGTCGTTGATTTGTCGTTAGGCTAGTTGACGAAATTAAAGTTATAAATTTTATTTTATAACTGAAGCAAGGTTTTAAAATTTTATTTTTATTATACAGAATAGAAGTTTTATAAACAAATTGATATTTATAATCAGGTTTTATAAAGTAATTATAGAATATTTTATCTGGCAAATTCTTATGTTTTTAATAAGTTTTATAAGTAAAATAAAGATTAACTTAAGGTTTAATAATCTGGAATAATAGTTTATGAAACAATTAAGTGATATTATTAAATTAGTTAGTTATTAATTAACTTAAGTGGAAAGGTTAGTGGAAACCAGTTAACAAGTTAACTTATGATTTTATAGTTGACTAAGTCAATTGTTTTAATTGGAATTAGTTATAAAATTAAATTGTGTAAAGAACCGAAAATCCCCACCCTTTGAATCGACCATAAACCACACAGGTCTGAACCAAAAGCTGGAAATCTTAGAATACTTTAACTTTGGGAATAAACCACATCAGAACAACAACAGAAGATTTTATAAAACATTATGATAATGTTACATCAGAGTATAGAATATCAGAGTACATCGATAAATAATAATACAGCGGAAGATAAATTACAATAAATTTAATACATTGCAGCAGAAGACTATAAATGCTCTGGACACAGCTCTAAGATTCAGTCCAAAATCCTGCTCAAGAGATAAATAATTGCAAAACAAGCTACTCGACTGCCCGTGTGGAAAATATGGCACCCGAGTTTGCCAGTGAAACAAACTACAGGTCAGTCATGGGACTGGTATGAGAAATCTTTCTTACATAATCTAATAATGTGGCTAATCACAAGACCACGCCGCTAACGCAGAACGGGTTTACTCCATTGGATTGCTAGTGCATAATTTAAATAAATTTTATACAAAACAACGTAATGCTTTTTGGAAAAATGAAATCATTATAAGACTCAAGTCAAATCACACAATGCAACGCAAACCGGAGGATAGAGTTTTACCTTATAATGATCAAACATGACTTGATACGTATAAAATAATATTTTAATATTATTATTAGTGTCTAATCACTTTTAGAAAATATCTCAAAATAAATGTATCAATCCTAGACGACATAGGTACCATATACTTGTCGCCATGTATAGGTTTACAATCAAAACCGTATTGTCGTATTGGAGATCTAGTTTCCATCATGAATCGAGGCTAGGGACCATCCTCTCCGATTCGAGACACTCTAGTAAATGTCTCAGGATTCCCCGCAGTGAACCCTTGGATGCGGTAGGGTCGGTCCACACATATGTTAGTAGATTAGTTATGCCTGAACACACACTTCCCAGTTCTTTTGAACCTCTAATATGGCCACCAACAACCTATAAAACCTAAGGTACCTCATAATCCATCATCCACATAAGTAAAAATGTCAGGGCTGGTAAGTCACTGATACCACTTCTAGCTAGAAAGAAACGTGTGCACTCCCTACGGTCCTGATCCCGTTTTTGACTCATACCATGGTGTGAGGCTCGCGAAGTCACGCTATACACAAAGCTACGCCTAAACAGGCTATGCTTTGATCATCAGCCACAAGGCCAGCTTTTCAACTAAAACCTTGATCATTTGCATCTTGGCGTGCCACATTGAGAGTTCACGCCATGCGATCAACAACTATCCATATATACCCTCTGAAGGTGTTCAGCAAGAGAATAAATTCTCCGCCACCAAACGGATATACGTTAGATAGAAATCGATTTAATTTACATGGAATGAACTCCAACGTCAGACATGCATCCATTTACAAGTCTGTTCTGGGTCTGAACGAAACCGGAGTCACCTTATTCCTCGTCCGTATGTCCAATACGGAAGAGAGGTGCTCGCTAATCCTGACGACCAACAAGTACGCCCGGACAACTACCACTATAACCCTTTCAAGGCAGCAACTCCTATCAAAGGCATCAGTAGCCGTCCATTCGATGTGAAGATTGCCAGTCTTCAATCACCGTCTTCTATATCTTCGATTTAAATCGTCGTATAATTATTTGAAATGAGTTAAACTCGGTCTTTTCAAATAATTTCTCGAATAATTATCATTTAAATCATTTTATATCGTTAATATCTATTTATAATGATTTATCGCTATTTTTATTTATTTAAAATAGCTCAATTATAATTAAACGACGCTTCGGGTCGATGTGCGGCCCTGGCGCTGTTTTTACCAAAATTTGATTTACACATAACTTGAAATCTAACCGTTGGATTTTGACGAAATTTATATCGTTGGAAAGATCTACCCAAAGCGGTCCTAACGGTTCCAATTTTGGGAAAATCCGACGGTCGGATCTTTCGGTATACTCGTTTAATGTTACGATTGCCGAAATGCAAACTACCGCGCATGATTCATTTAATTTATAATTTATATTTATATAAATATAAATATAAATATAAATTGTTTGGCGACTTTAACTACTTTCCAACAATCACATCCGAAATGTGACTTTAAAATCTATTCTTTTTATCGCATCTAAAATGACGATAAAAATGTAATTTTTAATTCTATCATTTTTATTACATCTAAAATGACATTAAAAATATAACATTTAATTCTATCCTTTTTATCGCATCTAAAATGACGATAAAAATATAACATTAATTTCTACTCTTTTTATCGCATCTAAAATGACGATAAAAATATAATTTTTCATTTTATCATTTTTATTACATCTAAAATGTAAATAAAGGTGTCATTTATATTTCTACTCTTTTTTTTATTGTCCCTAGAATGACAATAAAAATATAACTTTTGATTCTAATCTTTTATTACCTTTAAAATGTTAACAAAAGTGTAACTTTAAAATCTATTCTTTTATTTACATCTAAAATGTAAATAAAAATATAATTCTGATTCTAATTTTTTTTATTGTCTATATTTTGACAATAAAAATATAACATTAAGTTCTATCTTTTTGATTACATCTAAAATGTAACTTCAAAATGTAATCTTTTTATTGTCTCTATTTTGACAATAAAAAATAACATTAAATTATATCTTTTTGATAACATCTAAAATGACATTTAAAATGTAACTTCAAAATATAATCTTTTTATTTACACATAAAAATGTAAACAAAAATGTAACTTTGATTCTATTCTTTATTTACGTCTAAAATGTAAATAAAAGTATAACTTTTTAATCTATTCTTTTATTTACATCTAAAATGTTAATAAAATAATAACTTTTTATTTTATGTTTTTATTTGCATCTAAATGCAAATAAAAATGTAACTCTTTAATTCATATTTTTATTTACATCTAAAATGCAAATAAAAATGTAACTTTTTAATTCGTGTTTTTATTCACATCTACAATGCAAATAAAAATGTACTTTTTAAATTCATATTTTTATTTACATCGAAAATGCAAATAAAAATGTACTTTTTTAATTCATGTTTTCATCTATATGTAAAATGCAAATAAAAATGTACTTTTTTAATTCATGCTTTTATCTACATGTAAAATGCAAATAAAAATGTACTTTTTTAATTCATGCTTTTATTTACATGTAAAATGTAAATAAAAATGTACTTTCTAATTCATGTTTTTATCTACATGTAAAATGCAAATATACTTTCTAATTCATGTTTTTATCTACATGTAAAATGTAAATAAAAATTTACTTTTTAAATTCATGCTTTTATTTACATGTAAAATGTAAAAAAAAAAGTACTTTCTAATTCATGTTTTTATCCATATGTAAAATGCAAATAAAAATGTACTTTTTTAATTCATGCTTTTATGTACATGTAAAATGTACTTTTTAATTCATGCTTTATCCATACCTAAAATGTAAATAAAGATGTCACTTTATTTTTACTCTTTTTATTTACATGTAAAAAAGTAAATAAAGGTGTCACTTAAAATATATTCTTTTTATTTACATTTACAATGTGAATAAAGATGTTGCTTAAAATTTATTCTTTTTATTTACATCTACAATGTAAATAAATGTGTCGCTTAAAATTTATGCTTTTTATTTACAACTACAATGTGATTAAAGGTGTAACTTTCCATAATATAATAAGAAATGACGAATTTGGTTGGGACCTAACTTTATAATTAACATAGGGGTCAATTGTCACAGTATAATAATAAGTGACAAATTTGATTGGGTCTACTTTATATTTGACATTCCTAGATTTGAAATAAAGATAATTTCAAATCTGAATTCTAATGCAACTAGAAATTCAACAAACATGAGATTTTTTATTGTATCTCTAACAAATCAGAATATTCCACTAACAACAATAAAAAAAATTCTAATTTACCAACATCGTAGATCTAGGTTATTAACATACAAACAGCGATTCAAATAATGAGAAAAATAATTAAATTATTTAATTATTTAAAATCAGAAATCTTACCTCGTTTCAGATTCAGATCTAAAATTTAAAAGGTTCAGAATTAGTCTCAATCAGTTCTAGAACGTAGTGTTTGGCTTCACGATCGCAACGCTTTAAAAATCATCCCGTTTTGAGTCAGAATGAACGATGTAACACCCCGTAAATCAGTTAATACTAATATTCACAAATGAAAGAATAATTAATTTCAAATATAAGAATATTGGGAAGCGGGCTGCGCCATTGTGTTCGTCTCAGAAAAATATGTGAAATAGAGTCCGAAATTTTGTAAATCGGAGTTCGTATGACCGAGATATGGCCTCGAGAAGTTTCATGAAAAATTCAAATTTTAAAACAGATTTCAAAAACGCAGAAATGGAGGCAGGCGGGAAAACTCCCGCCCAAACCAGGTCGACCTGGGGTGGGGGGGGGGGGGGGCAGGTCGACACTAGAGTCGACCTGGGTGTCGACCTCCCTGGTCGAGCCCAGGTGACCTGGGTGCATCTGGTTGGGTTTTCGGGCTGTGTTTTGAAGGCTGGACGAAATCTACTGGCTCTAATCTATTCTAGGGTAAATCTAATGGCCTAAATGCATCCTAACATCTATAAATAAGTGGGTAGACTCTAACCCTAAATCACTTGAAAAATTGGAGAGCTACCGACATGCCGTTGCCATGGAGTTCAGCGTAGCCGTCACAAACTAAAGAAGAAGGAGAAAGCCTAGCCTACAACTAAATCTACTCAACAAACAAATTAAATCAAAGACTCTTTCTATTTCTCTTCATTAAATTGTGAGTATGATGATTCTCACAATGATATTATAAAATAATTCGATTAAGTTATGAATGGATCACAAGAAGTGATATGAATTGTAATTGTAAATTCTATTTTGTGGATCTCTTGTTATTCTATTATGCTGTCATATGTTGTTGTGAATTATATGTTGTAAATGCTCCTATGCTATGTTATGCTATGATGTATATCATGTTATGCTACGTTATGCTATCATGCTATGCTATGTTGTAAACCATGCTATGTTATGTTGTAAACCTTATATATGTTGTAGATCTCATATTATCATGCATGTTGAAATCCATAAGTTATATGATTATGATATCATGTTAAGTCGTGTTGAATCGTACAAGTTGTAAAATCATGATGTTGTTATTTATGCAAATTGGATCATGTTTTAAAGTTTATGTTTTTTTTCTAAAAATTAAATGAATCATAGTAAGGGGTGAAATTTGCATATGTACATCTTGCATAGGATTATACTTGTCATGGATCTAAAGATGTCAACTTGTTCATAATTCACATAATATGATCTCAACCAAATTTCATAAACTTGCATAGGAACATGTGTGAATCAACATCATCTAATCTAACAATATGGGTTTTTATAGGTACACCTAACTCAATAGGAAAATTCCCATAATAAAAAATTCATTTACTCATAGATTCATGCATATGGGTACACCTAACTTAATAGGCAAATTCCCATATTCAAGATCCAATTTAAATTGTGGATTCATGTATATGGGTACACCTAACCTAATAGGCAAATTCCCATAATCATGATCCATTTAATTTTTAGAAAAAAAACATAAACTTTAAAACATGATCCAATTTGCATAAATAACAACATCATGATTTTACAACTTGTACGATTCAACACGACTTAACATGATATCATAATCATATAACTTATGGATTTCAACATGCGTGATAATATGAGATCTACAACATATATAAGGATTACAACATAACATAGCATGGTTTACAACATAGCATAGCATGATAGCATAACGTAGCATAACATGATTTACATCATAGCATAACATAGCATAGAAGCATTTACAACATATAATTCACAACAACATATGACAGCATAATAGAATAACAAGAGATCCACAAAATAGAATTTACAATTACAATTCATATCACTTCTTGTGATCCATTCATAACTTAATCGAATTATTTTATAATATCATTGTGAGAATCATCATACTCACAATTTAAAGAAGAGAAATAGAAAGAGTCTTTGATTTAATTTGTTGGTTGAGTAGATTTAGTTGTAGGCTAGGCTTTCTCCTTCTTCTTTAGTTTGTGACGGCTACGCTGAACTCCATGGCAACGGCATGTCGGTAGCTCTCCAATTTTTCAAGTGATTTAGCGTTAGAGTCTACCCACTTATTTATAGATGTTAGGATGCATTTAGGCCATTAGATTTACCCTAGAATAGATTAGAGCCATTAGATTTCGTCCAGCCTTCAAAACACAGCCCGAAAACCCAACCAGATGCACCCAGGTCACCTGGGCTCGACCAGGGAGGTCGACACCCAGGTCGACTCTAGTGTCGACCTGGCCCCCCCCCCCCAGGTCGACTCCCAAGTCGACCCCCAGGTCGACCTGGTCTGGGCGGGAGTTTTCCCGCCTGCCTCCATTTCTGCGTTTTTGAAATCTGTTTTAAAATTTGAATTTTTCATGAAACTTCTCGAGGCCATATCTCGGTCATACGAACTCCGATTTACAAAATTTCGGACTCTATTTCACATATTTTTCCGAGACGAACACAATGGTGCAGCCCGCTTCCCAATATTCGTATATTTGAAATTAATTATTCTTTCATTTGTGAATATTAGTATTAACTGATTTACGGGGTGTTACATTCTCCCCTCCTTAAAGGATTTCGACCCCGAAATCTTCAAGTCAAGAAGAATGTTTAACCTAACATCCAATCAACCATCTACTCAATCATCAAACACTGGCATCCACTGTCCTTATAGACTTCTAATGCTCTTATGTTTAAATGCATAGTGTGTGTATATGTCCGTATCTAATGCAAAATCAGGCGGTCCACTGATTCAGTTGACCTCCTTAATGCAATTCATGATAGTGCCATGCATCTATTATATATGCAAAAGTTCCTAATTGCTTACATACTACTTCTATATGCGTGCACATCCATTCAACCAAATGCAGCATCTATATGATGGTACAACCATTATACATCCATTATACTAAATACATTCATTTATGCAATATGCAATATGTAGTGACTGAGTCGATCTAGTGCCTAAAGTGTGTGTATATATGCATCCACGAGCAACCACTAGCAAACACTTGCATCCATTTTGCATCCATCATACATAACATGTCTCAAACACATGTTTCAACTATAGGATTATCCTAACTAAAGGTCAAAGATACTGATGAGAGGACATACTAAAGATAAGATAAGATAAGCTAAGCGATAAAGGAGAAATTAAAAGACATACCCTCAAAAAGAAAAGGGTACAACGAACGCATCTTCTCTTCTGTCCCCCAAGTAGCGTTGCTCTCATCATCTCCCCATTGCACTTTAACTAGTCTGACCTCTCGGTTCCTCAACTTTTTGATCTCCGACCCAAGAATGCATGTAGGAGCTCGTCTAATTGTTGCATCACGCTCTATTTCCACCTCTTTAAGCAAGCTCGGCTCTACCACCTCCGCGGTCTTGTGCAAACACTTCCTCAAATGTGATACATGGAATACGTCGTGTACTCCACTAAGTTTATCAGGCAACTCCACCCTATACGCCATCTTCCCAATCCTGTCTTTTATAGGAAACGACCCTACAAACCTTGGCGCTAAATTCCCAACGGACCCAAAGCGAACAACATTCCGTAACGGAGACACTTTGATAAAAACCATGTCCCCAATGTCAAACTCAAGATCTGTCCTCCTCTTATCAGCATACGATTTCTGCCTATCTTGTGCTGCTTTCATCCTCCTTCAAATCAAATCAATCTTCTCCGAGGTTTCCCTAACCATATCGGGCCCAAGTAGGATTTTATCGGTAGATTCCCACCAACATGTAGGCGAACGGCAAGGCCTTCCATAAAGAGCTTCGAAAGGTGCCATGCCAATACTAGACTGAAAGCTATTATTATATGCGAATTCTACTAACGGAAGGTGCTCTTCCCATGTACCCCCAAAGTCTAGGATACAAAGCCTTAAAAGATCCTCTAGAATACGATTCACCCTCTCGGTCTGGCCGTCCGTCTGAGGATGATATGCGGTGCTCAAACATAGTTGAGTCCCTACCGCCTCTTGTAAACTCTTCCAAAATTCGCTAGTGAAGATGGGATCACGGTCGCTTACTATACTAGAAGGAATACCGTGCAAACAAACTATCTCTTTAATGTATACAGAAGCCAACCACGGAGCAGTCCTCTTACTTTTCACAGGAATAAAATGGGCGCTCTTAGTAAGTCTATCTACTATAACCCAAATCCCCGTATTACCCTTCCTTGATCTTGGTAATCCATCCACAAAATCCATCGAGACGCTTTCCCATTTCCATAGTGGAACTTCCAATGGGTGAAGCAACCCACCGGGTTTCTTTTGTTCCGCTTTTACTCGTTGGCACACCAAGCATCTAGCGACGTACTCGGCCACATCCTTTTTCATACCGGCCCAAAAGAAAACCCGCTTCATATCTTTGTACATCTTGTCTCCGCCGGGATGAATGGTCATCTTTGAGCGATGAGCATCATCAAGAATGGCCTTCCTTAAGTCTCCGTCTTGTGGTACACAAAGTCTATTATCCCTTCGTAACCAACCCTTATCGTCTAGGGTATACCTACGAAGATGGCTAGACGACTCCCCTCCTTTGAGCTTTTCTACTATCTCAACCAACTGTGGGTCGTCTTGCTGTGCCTCACCAACTCGTCCTAGAAGTGTAGGTCTAACCTCCAAGGATGCTAACAAACCAGGTACTAGGTCAACGGAGGGTCTAAAGTCAAACATGGAGATGAATTCTAAGCTTCGTCGTTCAACAAACAACGGACTCAAGGACAACCTTTTCCTACTTAAGGCGTCTGCTACCACGTTACCCTTGCCCGGGGTATATGCTATTTCAAAATTGTAGGAGGCTAAGAATTCCATCCACCGTTGCTGCCTTAAATTCAAATCCTTTTGAGAGAATAAGTATTTTAATGATTTGTGGTTAGTGAACAGTTCGAATTTCTCACCAAGAAGATAGTGACGCCAAGACTTAAGCGCGAAAACAATTGCGGCTAACTCAAGGTCATGCGTAGGGTAATTCTTTTCATGAACCCTCAACTGCCTTTCACCATAGGCTATTACTCTTCCCTCTTGCATGAGGACCGCGCCAAGTCCCGTCCCACAAGCATCAGTATAGACGGTAAACGGCTTATTCCCGTCTGGCAGCACTAAGACTGGGGCTGAAGTTAAGGCTCTCTTTAAACGTTGGAACGCATCATCGCAATCTTCGTCCCACGTAAAAACCAGGTTCTTCTTCGTTAACCGTGTTAATGGAGCTGATATTTTTGCGAAGTCTTTGATAAACTTCCTATAATAGCCAGCCAACCCCAAGAAACTTCTTACTTCGGTTGCATTTTTAGGGACCTTCCAATCTTGGATGGCCACCACCTTTGCGGGATCCACTGCTATCCCTTCCTTGGAAACCACGTGCCCTAAGAACCGTACTTCTTTCCTCCAGAAGTGACACTTAGAAAATTTTGCCTTAAGGTTATGCGCTTGAAGGGTTTCCAAAACTTCCCTAAGATGTAGGGCATGGTCTTCTTTGTTCTTAGAAAAGACTAAGATGTCATCCACAAAGACTACCACGAATTTGTTAAGGTACTCCCTAAACACCCTACTCATCAAATCAACAAAATATGCGGGGGCGTTTGTCAAACCAAAGGGCATCACTAGCCATTCATAAAATCCATCAGGAGTCCTAAAAGCAATCTTATCTATACTATCCTCAGCCACTCTCAGTTGATGAAAGCCAGTGGCTAAGTCCAACTGCGAAAACACTGAGGCGCCAACTAACTGATCAAAGAGATCGTCAATCCTCGACAGTGGGTGTCGGTTCTTTTTAGTAAGCTTGTTTAGTTCTCTATAGTCCACACAAAGTCTAAGGGACCCATCCGCCTTTGTGGCAAATACTACTGGAGCACCCCACTCCGATATACTACGTCTTATGAACCCCTTCTCAAGCAACTCCTTCACTTGCTTATTGAGTTCCCTCCTTTCACGAGGAGCCATGTGGCGCACTGGCAAAGATACGGGTTTAGCATTATCCACAAGATAAATTCGAAAGTCTATCTCCCGCTTTGGAGGTAAGCCCTTCACCTCCTCAAACACATCCGGATATTCCCGGACCACCTCTACCGATCGCAGATTCTCTACAGACGCGTCAAGCGATTCAAGATAACTTAGCATAACGGAATCTATGGGATTACAAAAGATGTCGAGAGTGTTACCAAGGCGAGTAACAAGCCTAACTACTCTCCTTTCACAACCAAGAATGGCCCCATTTCTAGATAACCAATCCATTCCTAAAATTAGCCCATAGCCCGTGAAGCCCAATACATAAGCATCACATCTAAATTCAACGCTAAGTATAGAGATTTTCAAATCCAAACATATCATGGTCAAATGAGCCGAACCCCCAATTGGATTTGAAACAACCAAGGGATCCTCTACTAAACTGGTGTTCAAGTGCAGTGATTCAACTAATGATGCAGAGATAAACGTATGAGATGCGCCAGAATCGAATAAGGTACGGACAGGATGATCAAACAGAAAAACTAAGCTTTCAACAGAAATTGTTCTACCTCTTTCTTGCAGCGGTGGGGCCGCAATAGCCTGAACTTGCCCCCTTGCCTGCCCTGGTGCCATAAGAGCCTGCACCTGTCCTCCCTAGGTAGACCCTGCCCTCTGCCCCTTCTTTGGGCAGTCCTTCACCAAATGTCCCACATCTCCACAATGAAAACAATCAGTCTTCTTTTTCTTTCGACAATCTTTGCTTAGATGGCCAGGTGTCCCACAATTGAAGCATCTCTTCTTCCCTTTGCCATTATTGTTTTTACCACCCTTCTTATTTTGCTGTTGGGGTTTCTTCTGATCCCCTTTCTTTTCCACTGCCTTATCCTCATGCATAAGTGCCATTTCTACTAGCCTTTCAAAGGTGGCTCCCATAGGGATGTGGGTCATAGCCAACCCTTGCAACGGTTCATTCAAGCCTCTAACGAACCTCAAAGCTTTCTTCTCTGGCGTGTTCACCAACTCCAAGCCAAACCTTGCTAACTGATTAAATTTGTTGACATATTCCTTCACTGATAAGCTCCCTTGCTTTAATGACAGGAATTTTTCCATATTTAAATTCTCCTCTGCCCTTGAAAGAAACTTTGCCTCAAACCTTCGTCTGAAATCCGCCCATGAATCAACTGGACGTTCCCCGTTAGTGACCTCCCACCAAAACGAGGCCTCTCCCTTCATTAACCAAGCAGCTAAACGGACTTTCCTCCCATCTTCCACTTCAAAGATATCCAACAATTCCTCAGTCTCCTTAAGCCAATCTCTGGCCTCCACAAACGTCTCAGTCCCTTGAAAAGTTTTTCCTTCCATAGCCTTAAATTCCTTGCACGTCTTTGCAAAAGTGTCAACACGAGGAGGAGGAGGAGGAATGGGTGCAACTGGGGGTGGAGGAGCACCTGCTGGGCCTACAGTGGTGGCCCTAGCCTCCAAATATCTCCTAAACCACCCTGGAACCGTCACACCTTCTGGGAGATTAAGATCTTCAGCCATGCTGAAACGAAAAAGGAAAGATTCAAAATGGAGAATTCGAAAGATAAAGATAAGGATATGGCTATTTGGGATTATGTTTTTCATAAAAACTCTCTTTAAATAACATGCTTTTGAAAGCACTTCTTCCAAAAATACTTTAGAAAAATATTTTTCTAAAAATTTTATCTGTTCTGGTAACCTTATGCTCTGATACCACGTGTAACACCCCACGTCCATTAATGTCACTCACAAAGGGAATGCATTAACTTCTATGGAGGTCATAAGTGAATATAGAACAGAGAAATAGAAAGAGTCTTTGATTTAATTTGTTTGTTGAGTAGATTTAGTTGTAGGCTAGGCTTTCTCCTTCTTCTTTAGTTTGTGACGGCTACGCTGAACTCCATGGCAACGGCATGTCGGTAGCTCTCCAATTTTTCAAGTGATTTAGGGTTAGAGTCTACCCACTTATTTATAGATGTTAGGATGCATTTAGGCCATTAGATTTACCCTAGAATAGATTAGAGCCATTAGATTTCGTCCAGCCTTCAAAACACAGCCCGAAAACCCAACCAGATGCACCCGGGTCACCTGGGCTCGACCAGGGAGGTCGACACCCAGGTCGACTCTAGTGTCGACCTGCCCCCCCTAGGTCGACTCCCAAGTCGACCCCCAGGTCGACCTGGTCTGGGCGGGAGTTTTCCCGCCTGCCTCCATTTCTGCGTTTTTGAAATCTGTTTTAAAATTTGATTTTTTCATGAAACTTCTCGAGGCCATATCTCGGTCATACGAACTCCGATTTACAAAATTTCGGACTCTATTTCACATATTTTTCCGAGACGAACACAATGGCGCAGCCCTCTTCCCAATATTATTATATTTGAAATTAATTATTCTTTCATTTGTGAATATTAGTATTAACTGATTTACGGGGTGTTACAAACGAGTTTTGATTTAATTAAGGTATATAATATTTTTAAATTAAATTAAATAAAAAAAGAAAGAGTTTCTCTTTCTTCTTCAACTACAGATGACGGCCGCGACCAAACCCAAATGTATTCACTTCTAGGGTTCACCTTTGTTCAAAATCCGCAGCACTTGGCATCGATCAGATAGTGGGACATCGAAGGGGAGTGTGGCGCACGTGCGCGGGGGGGTAGGCTGGATTTCGGTGGTGACTATTGGTGGCGGCGACGGTCTGAACCCGCGAGGTTCTCGGGTCTGGTTCTCTCCGGATACTTTACGAAATGGTGCAAACTTGGTATGGACGGAAAGCTTGTTTAATTCTCTACAAATAACTCCAAAGAAGGGTGGAATTTTGTTGAAAGGATTTCAAGAGATTAGTGGAAGAAGATTGGAGTTGTATCAGCCATTGGTTGAATGAATTATGGTGGCGGCTGAAGATAGTATTAGGGTTTTATTGTTCTATAATCCATTACTTATAATATTTTAATGTTAATTTTACAAATAAACACATACGTTCTAAACAACTCCGATTTCAGTCCAAGCAGAGTTGATCAAACCGAACAACCCTCGTTGCAGATCCAATGGGCTAGGTCCCGTCAGCCCAAACGACTGTCTGTAGCCTGTTTTGTTTAACTTAATATTTAAATCATTTATTTAAATAATTCAATCTTACATTTAAATTCACCTGGGCCACGTACGGATTCTAAAAATTACAGAAAAAATATATTTGGCTTTGTTATGACGATACAGTCCTAACAAAATTTATTTCGTCGAATTCCGAGACAGTTTGAAAAATGGCTATTTTCCAGTCAATTAAATTTGACTGAAATGAACAAACAAAATTTCCTTTGCCATGCTCACATATTAATTTGAAAAATTATGAAAATTGAAACCTAGCAATAATTTGACATTTTGATTTCAACAAAAGTGGATTTGTTGAAAACGGAGGTCGTTTGAAAAATGACATTTTATACTAGCTATTAATTATACTATAGCGACTATTCTGAATATTCAAATGGCCATAACTTTCGATTCCTGCTATGAAATTTCGATTAAAATAAATTTTTAGTCGTTATTATTTAAAATAAATTATTTTAAATATTCAAAACCCATTAAAATTTCTAAAATAATTTTTTTGAAATTGGTTCAGAATTTCCGGGTTGTTACAATCTCCTCCACTTAAAATCTTTTCGTCCTTGAAAAGGAACAGAGTCAAAAATTGTATAATTAACTAGCTCAACTTTTTTTACTATAATTTTATTAGTTGATTAACTTATCAAATATATATCTTTTAAAGAATCATATTTTCTAAGATCGGATTATATATATAATAACAAATACGTTAGTTATAGCCTTGTCACTCTCAACTCATTTTTGGGCTTTTCTAACCCCATCTCTAATGTGTTTTCTCATTCTAGGATACTGCTGATCCTATCTCTAATGAGTATTCTTATCGAATATTGCTAATCCAATCTCTAATGAGCCTTTTGTTCTGTTCTAAAGAGTTGTACCTAAAAGATTTGAGCTAACCAGAGCTCTGATACCAATTGTAAAGACCCGAAAATCCCCACCCTTTGAATCGACCATAAACCACCAAAAGTTGGAAATCTTCGAATACTTTAACTTTGTGAATACAATACATCAGAACAACAACATAAGACTTTTATAAAACATTATGACAATGTTACATCAGAGTACAGAATATCAGATTACATCAATAACTAATAATACAACGGAATATAAATTACAATAAATTTAATACATTGCAGCTGAAGACAATATATGCTTTGGACACAACACTAAGCTTCAATCCAGAATCCTGCTCAAGAGATAAATATCTGCAAAACAAGCTACTCGACTGCCCATGTGGAAAATATGGGCACCCGAGTTTGCCAGTGAAACAAACTATAAGTCAGTCATGGGACTAATATGAGAAATCTTTCTTACATAATCTAATAATATGGCTAATCACAGGACAACGCCGCTAACGCGGAACGGGTTTCCTCCATTGGATTGCCAGTGCATAGTTTAAATAAATTTTATACAAAACAACGTATTGCTTTTTGGAAAAATGAAATCATTATAAGACTCAAATCCCATCACACAATGCAACGCAAACCGGAGTATAGAGTTTTACCTTATAGTGATCAAACATGACTTGATACGTATAAAATAATATTTTAATATTATTATTAGTGTCTAATCAGTTTTAGAAAATATCTCAAAGTAAATGTATCAATCCTAGATGGCATAGGTACTATATACTATGTCGCTATATATAGGTTTACGATCAAAACTGTAATGTCGTATTGGAGATTTGGTTTCCATCATGAATCGAGGCTAGGGATCGTCCTCTCTGATTCGAGACACTCTAGCAAATGATTCAGGATTCCCCTCAGTGAACCCTTGGATGCGGTAGGGCTGGTCCACACATATGTTAGTGGATTAGTTATGCCTGAACACACGCTTCCTGGTTCTTTTGAACATCTAATATGGACACTAACAACCTATAAAACCCGAGGTACCTCATAATCCATAATCCACATAAGTAAAAATGTCAGGGCTGGTAAGTCATTGACACCACTTCTAGCTTGAAAGAAACGTGTGCACTCTCTATAGTCCTGATCCCGTTTTTGACTCATATCGGGTGTGAGGTTCGCGAAGTCACGCTATACACAAAGCTATGCCTAAACAGGCTATGCATTGATCATCAACCACAAGGCTTGCTTTTCAACAAAAGCCTTGATCATTTGCATCTTGGCGTGCCACATTGACAGTTCACGCCATGCGATCAACAACTATCCATATATACCCTCTGAGGGCGTTAAGCAAGAGAATAAATTCTCCGCCACCAAACGGATATACATTAGATAGAAATATATTTAATTTACATGGAATGAACTCCAACGTCATACATGCATCAATTTACAAGTCTGTTCTAGGTCTGAACGAAACTGGAGTCACCTTATTCCTCGTCCGCATGTCCAATACGGAAGAGAGGTGCTCGCTAATCCAGACAATCAACCAGTACATCCGGACAACTACCACTGTAACCCTTTCAAGGCAACAACTCCTATCAAAGGCATTAGTAGCCATCCATTCGATGTGAAGATTGCTGGTCTTCAATCACTGTCTTCTATATCTTCGATTTAAATCGTCGTATAATTATTTGAAATGAGTTGAACTCGTTCTTTTCAAATAATTTCTCGAATAATTATCATTTAAATCATTTTATATCGTTAATATCTATTTATAACGATTTACCGCTATTTTTATTTAAAATAGCTCAATTATAATTAAACGATGCTTCGGGGCGATGTGCGGCCCTAGCGCTGTATTTACCAAAATTTGATTTACATATATCTTTAAATCTAACTGTTGGATTTTGACAAAATTCATATCATTGGAAAGATCTTCCCAAAGCGGTCCTAACGGTTCCAGTTGGGGAAAATCCGACGGTCGGATATTTCGGTATACTCGTTTAAAGTTACGATTGTTGAAACGCGAACTACCACGCGCGATTCATTTAATTTATAATATATATATAAAAATCATTTGGCGACTTTAACTACTTTCCAACAATCACATCTGAAATGTGACTTTAAAATCTATTCTTTTTATCGCATCTAAAATGACGTTAAAAATATAATTTTTAATTCTATCATTTTTATTACATCTAAAATGACATTAAAAATATAACATCTAATTCTATTGTAACAACCCGGAAATTCTGAGCCAGTTTAAAATTTTTATTTTGGCAATTTTGATGAATTTTGATTATTTAAAATGAATTATTTTAAATAATACCGACGAGAAATTTATTCTAAATAGAAATAGAACGTATATATTTATTCAATCGTCGTTAGAATAAAAATATTTTATTTATAATTATAAAAGGAATTGAAAATGGCGCAGTAGTTCGAAATTCAATTTCAAATTTCAAATGAGTGTACAAGATTCAAAATAAAACGGATTTCAACGAAACCAAAAATATTTGAATCTAATTGAGAATATATTTCCAACGAATCCGAAAAATTGAAATTTCATAGCCGGGATCAAAAGTTATGCCCAATTGAAAATTCAGAATAGTCGCTATAGAATTCTGGCCCTTAAAAATGGAAATTTTGCAAATGACCTCAGATTTCGACGAAGCCACTTTTGTTGGATCCGTGATGTCAAGTTATTTCTAGATTCCAAAATTCGTAATTTTTTTAATCAATATGTGAGCATAGCGAAGGTAAACGTGTTTTTCCAGTTTCAGTTGATTTTAATCGACTGGAAAAAGACCATTTTTCAAACGGCCTCAGAATTTGATGAAATTAATTTTATTAGGACCGTATCATCAATACGAAGCTAGAAAATATTTTTCGGGAATTTTTAGAGTCAGTATGTGGCCCTAGTAAATTGAAATGCGCGTTCAAATTCAATACATAGATTTATATTTTGATTTTGACGAAAACTGATCAAAAATATCGAATCAGCTTACGATGCATATCCCATTGTGTTCGGAATGGGGGTAATTAGCTATGGACGACAGTCGGTGGGTTCGATTTTGAGGTCAAAATTAAAAGTTGCTTTTTGGAAAGTAATTAAATAAAAATAAAATAATATATATTATTATATATCCCTCCCTTTACCTTCTCTCCCTCCCTCGCAATTCAGATCGATAGAAGAAATAAAATCGAAAAAAAAAGAAAAAGGAACGGGGAGGAGCCGCCACCGCTCCTCCGAACAGCGCCCCGCCACCGCCGGCGCGAGGCGCCCCCCTTCTTCCCCAATCCTCCTCCCTCTCCCCTATCTCCTCTTGCACCATTGAACTCCCCACACCCTGATACCCGCCGTTCCCACCTCCTCTTCCCCTTACCTCCACCAACCGAGGATCCAAGCGCCGTTGTGGGCCTTTGCGCCACCCTTGAAGCCTCCGGCGACTGTTGCAGCCCCTCCCCTTCGCGGTTCAACAGAAAACCCGCCTCCCCTATCTCCAGTAAACGCAGCGAGTCGCTCTCCTTCTAAAGTCCGTTTTCGACAAAGAAAAAGGGTGAGTTTTTATTTTATTTTATTTATTATTCAGTTTCCTTTTCAGTTTTAACGTTTAAATCATTTTAATTCAGATTTATATATAGCGTGATAAAGTTGTGATTTTTATATATAGATTGGCAAAATAAAAATGCAATTTTTATTTATACGGATTTGAATTAAAGAAACGATTTTTTATTTTATATAAAGATTCGATCTTTGAAGGGAACAAGATTAGATCTCTAAAATAAAAGAATATATTTTTGGATATAAAAAGATTGTGTTTTTATAGAAGAAAGAATAAATTTTTTTAATATAAGAAAGGTCGGATTTTTATATTTGAAGTTAGCGAAGTAAAAATAGAATTTTTATCTATATAGTAGCGGTGTAAAAATAGAATTTTAATCTATATAGTAGCGGTATAAAAATGTGATTTTTATCCATATAGAGTGATTATAAAAAATGTGATTTTTATATACATAGCAACAATATAAAAATGTGATTTTTATATATGTAGTGGCTACGGACAATGCAATTGACAAAAGGCGAGCACGACGAAGATTTCTACATATGAAGAGTCGCGGTGTATTGGTTTAGCTAGTCGGTGAGAACTTCTCACTTTAAATCTTGTTTTCTAGTTAAAATATATACTAGGATGCAGACGGTGCTTCGCAGGACCCGACACCCGTCGTCCACAGACCATGGACGACTTGTATACTTGTTTGATGTGTTGTGAAGTTTGTTTGTGATGTTGATGTGAAATGGATAATAAAATATCCATGTGTTGAAATAAATAAATTATCGCTAAAAATATAATTTTTAGCGGGAATGTTAATAAATAAATATTCATGTACAAACCGGACGGTTTGTTTATGTACACCTATTTGAAGGATATTTATTGGGATGATAAATTTTACACGTCGCCCAACTGCACAAATAATATTCAGTGTTTGTGGATTGAAACCCCACACGGGTGTTGGGATGATATTTGACGTACACTAATCCCACTTGTTTAGTGGTATGTCGATCGTTTGATTGACAGACTGTGTAAGCTTAATTATTTATATTTAATGCTTATGCAGTTGTGTGGTGCACTTTGGATGATGGTTGATTATTTATCGTTGTTATTATATACATGTGTTGTACGGAATCCATATAATTAACATTATATGGTAATTTATTAGGCCTTATTCCAATTGGGAAAATAAAGAATATTAATAGAATAAATATTCATGTGTTGAATAGAATAAAGAATATTCATGTGTTGAATAGAATAAAGAATATTCATGTGTTGAATAGAATAAACAATATTCATGTGTTGAATAAAATATGTATTCATGTGTTGAAAATATTCATGTGTTGAGTAAAATATTTTAAACAATAATATTTACATCTTTATCATAATTTTATAAAATATAATAAATAACATAAATAGTCATGTGTTGATGATGCTTATGTGTTGAGAATATTCATATGTTGAAAGAAATATAGATTCATGTGTTGAATAGAATAAATATTCATTTGTTGAATAGAATAAAGAAGTTATTGAAATATATAAAGCCGTGTTGATTTAATTTGCGCAGATTAAATTTGCGCCATTTTGATGCGAACGATATTTAAATTGATTATATTTGTTTTTATAATGAATATAGAAAAAGAAGTAATTTCAAAATATAACATTTTGAAAATATTATCATTTGTATATCGATGATGTGGAATATTCAATTTTGATTCGAAATTGAATATGAAGTTGAAATCGTTTCGAAAACGAATTTAAAACGATTTATAAAATACATTTTAAATTGAAATCGACGAAATATATATAATATATATAATATATATATTAAATGGCCTAAATAGAACGCGCCGCGCCATGGTAGTTCGCAAATTTCGACCATTGACTTCGAATGGACATTATGGGTGATCCGACCGTCGGATTCTCCTAAAACCGAAACCGTTTGGTTCATATGGAAAAGTGCTTTCCAATGAATATTTGAAATTTGAAATCTAACGGTTGGATTTGGAATTATGTCCAAACCAAATTTGGAAAAGGTCGCTGTAAGTGCAGTTCGGTGGCCATTATTGAAAACCGGCTGTACGGGCCTTGATAAAATTATTAAAAATATTAATAATTTGTGTAAAATCATAATATATGAATTGGAAAGGACTGGGATGAAAAATTCCACATTTGAAAAGATAAAAATATATTTTTATCGGAATGAACTAGTTTTGAACTAGATTTGACATGGTTTTGAAAATAGTCAGAATTTCCATTACGTGAATTGGAATGGATTTGAATCGAAATTATCTTCGGAATATTTCGATGTAGGATTTCGTGATTATACCAATATGGTTGTGGAAATTTGAAAGATATGTTTATATCATTAATACCAATACGATATTTGTTGGTTTTAGAATTTGATATTGAATATAAGCCGATATATTTTCTATTCAGAGCCTTGTATTTAATATCAAATGGGATTTCGGGTTCGTCGTGAATGGTGTCTTGAATAACACTGTTCTTGAACCCAGTTTAGAAAAAGAATAAATCTTTTAACTAAGATTTAGTGAAATTGTCCAGTTAATTAGTATTTAATTGGAATTGAATTTAAATTTGTTTTTGGGGTTTATCGTGAGCGGTGTTTTGAATAACACCTGTTCTTTAACCCGATTAACAATGGAAAGCGATTTTGGGTTTATCGCGAACTGTTTTTTAGATAACGTTAGTTCTTTAACCCAGTTAAAGACAGGATATTGATTTTTCAGAAGATTAAAACTAAGTGGAGTTTTAATGAATCTTTAAATAGATTGAAATGATCGAACATGGAGTATCACCAGTTTCGCTCCAGAGCGATAGTTAGATCTTTAATTAGATTTGAAAGTGAAATGGTAATTAATATTTACCGATGACACCGTGGTGTTAGATATGGAGTATTACCAGTTTTGCTCCATGGGATGAATAGGCTGGGATTGGGAAATAAAATAAATAATTACTTCGGTGTGGTTTGCAAATCCCGACTAGTTTGGAAAACCTTAACACGGTTTGAAATGATATCCAAAGGAAGATTAAAGAATAAATTTAGAAGAATTTATCTTTGATAAAATTAATGGAAACATTTCCCTAAGAATGTGAAAATTTGAATAAAAGAATAATCTGAATTGGAATGAGGCATATGTTGTGTTTGTGTAACACGTGTTTATTATATACGCGGGTTATTTGGAAAGGCCGGGTTTATACCCATTCTAAATAACCGATTCGGCGACAAGTCGAAGATGAAGACGGTGGTTAAAGACCGGAAGTCTTCACATCGTTTGGATGATTATTGATGATCTTGATTCGGCTGTAAACCCAAGAGGAGGGAATTTGTAACAACCCGGAAAATGCGAGCCAATTTAAAATTTTTATTTTGGCAATTTTAGCGAATTATGAATATCTAAAATAGATTATTTTAAATAATAATGACGAGAAATTTATTTTTAGTAGAATTCGAACGTATATATTTATATAGATCATCGTTAAAATATAAATATTTATTATAATTATAAAAGGAATTGAAAATGGCGCGGTAGTTCGATAATTCGATTTCCAAGTTCAAATGAATGTATAGGACTCAAAATAAACCGGATTTTAGCGAAACCAAAAATATTAGAATCTAATTGATAATATCTTTCCAACGAATCCGAAGAATTGAAATTTCATAGCGGGAATCAAAAGTTATGTCTAGTTGAAAATTCAGAATAGTCGCTATGGAATTTCGGCCCTTGAAAATGGCCATTTTGCAAACGACCTCAGATTTCGACAAAACCACTTTTGTTGGATCCGTGATGCCAAGTTATTTCTAGATTCCAAATTTCATAATTTTTCGATTCAATATGTGAGCGTGGCAAAGGAAAACGCGTTTGACCAGTTTTAGTTGATTTTAATCGACTGGGAAATGACCACTTTTCAAACGGTCTCAGAATTCGACGAAATTAGTTTTGTTAGGACCGTATCGTCAACACGAAGCTAGAAATAGTTTTCTAGAATTTTTGGGGTCCGCCCCGGTAATTTGAAATGTAAGTTTAAATTAAATATATATTGTTTTATATTTTAATTTGTAGAATAACTGACTGAAATAGTCGAATTAGGTTCCGAAACATATCCCATTGTGTCCGCAATGGTGGTATTTAGCTGGGGGCGACATTTGTTGGGTCTCGTTTGGAGTTCAGATGGTTTAACAAGTTAGTATAGTATTAAATAAATAAATAATTTAAAATATACTATATATATATATGGCTTATATACGCGTAACCCTAGAACCCATTATACTCAGTGCCACCTCCTACGCTTTAACAACCAAAATCGCTCCGCTTTTCATGCCCTAAAATCATCGATCTGCTATGAATTTATTCCTCCACCCAAATCGAACATCATCGAGCTCAGCAAGGGCTTCAGATCCAGGGTGGTTTGATCGGATCTCATCAAGTCTGGAGTGTGATTTTTCAGCACCAAGTGCCGCCGTTCGCACCAGAAATCCGGCGTCTAGACACCGTCGAGTTCACCGTGTTCGGTGGCGTCAGGCACGGCTCTTGAAGCCCTTCAGCGTGAAGCCCTTCAGCGTGAAGCCCTTTGATCATCAGCAAGTGTCTCGATGTGAGGGCAAAGTTCAACCCTAGGTTCGAACGTCGAGGTTGAGAGCGGCCTGTAGGTTCAGATGTAGAACAGAGAGATGCGGGATTAGATTAACAAAGGATTAAAGAAATTAAGGTAATCTTTTTTTATTTTATTTTAATTTAAATAACTTAGTTATTTTCAGAAATTTAAAAAATAAAATAAAAATATCTTTGTTTTAGAAAGAGGAAAATACACATGATTTTTAAAGATAAAAATACGATAGCTTTAAAAATAAAATACCATGGTTTTGAAAATATAAAGTAGGATAGTTTTTAAATTAGATATCTTTGTTTTTTAAAAAAATTATATGAAATAACTTTGTTTTTAAATATATAAATAGAATGGATTTAATTATAAATTACATAGAAATATACATATACTTTGTTTAGAAAATATACATATACTTTGTTTAGAAAAATATACATATACTTTGCTTTGAAAATATAAAATATAACTTGATTATGAAAATATATATCGCATCGTTTTTAAAATATATAGAACAGTATAGAAAGGAATTAGCATTGATTTAAAAATAGGATTTTTAAATAGAACTGGCGTTATTAAAAATATGATTTTTAACGTAAACCGTGTGAAACAGATTGCGATGAAACTGACTGGAAGCAAAACAGAATCCAGACCATTCAGAAATAAAGAATGGAGGAGTGGAACCCTCTATGAGAACTTCTCACTTTAAATTTCCTTTTCTAGTTAAAAATATATGCTAGGATGCAGACGTGCTTAGTAGCACCCGACACCCGTCGTCCACAGACCATGGATGACTTGTTTGTTTGGTTGCTATGTTGTGAAATTTAATTGTGTGATGTAGAATGAAATAAAATATTTTATAGTGGAAAATATTTTATAGTTAAAAATATAATTTTTAACGTATATATAAAATAAATATTTATAAACAAATTGGACGATTTGTTTATATACACTGATTTGACTGATATTGATTGGGACGATAAATTTTACACATCGCCCAACTGCACAAATAAAATCTGTGTTTGATTGTTTGAAACCCCACACGGGTATTGGGATGATATTTGTCATACACTAATCCCAATTATTTAGTTGTATGTCGATCGATTGGTCGACAGACTGTGTGAGCGTTAATTATTTATATTTGATGCTTATGCAGTTGCGTGGTGCACTTTGGATGATGGTTGATTATTTATCGTTGCTATTATATACATGTTTTGTATGGAATCCATATAATTAACATTATATGGTAATTGATTGGGCCTCATTCCAATTGGAAAAATAAAGAATATTATAAAATAAAGGTTCATGTGTTGACAGTACTCATTCGTTGAGATTAGTCATGTGTTGAATGAAATATTTTAACAATAAAATTTACATCTTTATCATATATAAAATTAGAAACTAACTGGAAAATAGATAAGATGAGTGGTCTCCTGGATATTGATCTGATGTTGGTTTCGGGCTTCGGGATTAATATTTAGGGAATCGTTCTCTTACTAATTTACGGTTGGAGTCTGATTTGAAATCAAACGATAGATACCATAATTTTTATAAAATATATTAAATAACAAAAATAGCCGCGTGTTGACAGTACTCATCCGTTGAGATTAGTCATGTATTGAAAGAAATATAGATTCATTTGCTGAATAGAATAACGAAGTATTTGAAAAATATAAAGCCGTGTTGATTAGAGATGCGCTATTTTGACGTGAACGATATTTATATCGATTATATTCGTTTTTATAATGAATATTGAAAAGAGATAAAAATCGAATATTTATAACAGGGAATCGAATTGAATTGAATAGAGAACGAATTCGAATTGAATTAAATATAGAACGAATTCGAATTGAATTGAATTGAATATAAAACGAATTCGAATTGAATTGAATATAGAACGAATTCGAATTGAATTGAATTGAATATAAAACGAATTCGAATTGAATTGAATATAGAACGAATTCGAACTGAATTGAATTGAATATAGAACGAATTCGAATTGAATTGAATTGAATATAGAACGAATTCGAATTGAATTGAATTGAATTGAATTGAATATAGAACGAATTCGAATTGAATTGAATTGAATATAAAACGAATTCGAATTGAATTGAATTGAATATAAAACGAATTCGAATTGAATTGAATAGAAAACGAATTCGAATTGAATTGAATAGAATAGAAAAGGAATTCGAATTGAATATAAAATGAATTCAAATAGAAAATGAATTCGAATTGAATTGAAACCGAATTGGAAATAGAATAAAATAATCAATTTGAACTGAATTCAAATTGAATTGAAATTTGAATTAAGTTGAAATGAATTTAAAACGAATTTATAAGGAAAAATTTAATTTTGATTTGAAATTGAAATGGAAGTTGAAATTGTTTTGAAAAGAATTTGAAACGATTTATAAAATTCGTTTTAAAAAGGAAATCGACGAAATATATATTATATATATAATATAATGGCCTGAATAGAACGTGCCGCGGCAGTTCGTGAATTTCGACCATTGATTTCGAATGGACATTACGGGAGATCCGACCGTTGGATTCTCCTAAAACCAGAATCATTGGGTTCGTATCGAAAAGTGCATTCTAACGAATATTAGAAATTTGAAATCTAACGGTTGGATTTGGAATTATGTCCAAATCAAATTTGGAAAAGGTCGCTGTTAGTGCAGTTCGATGGCCGTTGTTGGAAATCGACTGTACAGGCCTTGATAAAATTATTAAAAATATCAATAATTTGTGTAAAATCATAAGAAATGATTTGTGAAGAACTGGGATGAAAAATCCCACATTTGTAAAGATAAAAATGGATTTTTATCGAAATGAACTAGTTTTGAACTAAAATTAAAACCCAATTATTTTTAAATAAATAAATTGGATTTGAAATGGGTTTTTAATAACCAGAATTTCTAATATATTTAATTGGAATGGAATTAGGAATGATTTGTGGATTTATCGTGAACGGTGTTTTAAATAACACTTGTTCTTTAACCCGATAATAAATAGAATGTGATTTGGGTTTATCGTGAACTGTGTTTCAAATGACATTAGTTATTTAACCCAGTAAAAGGAGTTTTAATGAATCTGTAATTAGATTGAAATGTGTATTGATATGTTAAATTATCAAATTTGGAAAGTGAGCGAGAATGGAGTATCACCAGTTTTCCTCTAAAACGATAGTTAAGTCTTTAATTAGATTTGAACGTGAAATGGTAATTAATTTTACCGATAACACCGTGGTGTTAGATATGGAGTATTACCAGTTTTGCTTCATGGGATAAATAGGTTGGGATTGGGAATTAAAATAAATAATTACTTCGGCATGGTTCGCTAATCCCGACTAGTTTGGAAAACCATGATATGGTTTGAAAAGATATCCAAAGGAAGATTAAAGAATAAATTTAAAAGAATTTATCTTTGATAAAATTAATGGGAACCTTTCCCTAAGAATATGAAATTTAGAAACTAGCTGTAGGTTAGCTAAGAAAAATGGTTTCCTGAGTATTGATCTGATGTTTTGGGTTAATATTTGGGAAATTGTTCTCTTGCTGATTTACGGTCAGTGGCTGCTGAATTGGAATGAGGCGTATGTTGTGTTTGTGTAACATTTGTTTACTATATACACGGGTTATTCAGAAAGGCCGGGTTTATACCCATTCTGAATAACCGATTCGACGATAAGTCGAAGATGAAGACGGTGGTTGAAGACCGGAAGTCTTCACATCGTTTGGGTGATTATTGATGATCTTAATTGGGCTGTACACCCAAGATGAGGGAATCAGTTGGTGGTCGTCCAGACGTACTTGGAGATCGATGGATATGCGAGGAAAGTGCCTCTGGTTTCGTTCAGACCCAGAATGAATTTACAAATGGATTGTGTGTCTGACATTGGATCTTATTCTGTGTTGATTGATTTATGTTAAATATATATCTGTTTGGCGGCGGAGAATTTATTCTCTTGCTTAACGCCCTTCTCTGAGACGTACGAGCTTAGAGGTTATATATCGATAGATATCGATCCCATGGCATGAATTGCCTGTGTGGCATGCTGAGTTGCATTGGTCAAGGCTTCTGTTGAAAAGAAAATCTTGTGGTTGATGATCAAAGCACGGCCTACATGGCGTAGCTTTGTGTATAACGTGAATTCGCGAGCCTCACACCTCGGTATGAGTCAAAAACGGGATAAGGACTGCAGGGAGAGCACGACGTTTCTTTCTGGCTTGGTGGTGTCAATGACTTACCAGCCCTGCCATTTATATTATTTTCACCTATGTGGTTGTTGGATGCGAGGCTCCTCGATTTTAGGTCTGTTAGGACCGAGAAACGTGTGTTCGGGTATAACTAATCCTCAAACGTAATGGAGGACCGGCCCTGAAGATCCAGGGGTTACCCAGAGTGTGTAGTCCCAAGGCATTTGCTAGAGTGTCTCGAAGCGAAGAGGAGCTTGCCCCTTGCCTCGACTCATGACGGAAATCCAATTTCCAATATGTGATGTTTCGGTTTTATTTGTAGAGCCTAGTATGGCGACATAGTAGCATGGGATACTATGCCGTCTATGATTGATATTTATGATTGAAGTTGTTTTGACACTACACACTTATAATAGTATCAAAATGATTTGTTTTAAACGTACCAAGCATGTTTGGCTATTATAAGGGAAAACCCTATCCTCCGGCTTGCGTTGCATTGTGTGATGGGACTTGGGTCACATAATAGCTTCATTTTTAGAAAAAGCATTGCGCTGTTTATTTATATGCACTGGTATTCTTGGGAGGAAACCCGTTCCGTGTTATACGGCGTGGTCCCTTGAATTACTCTCATTTAAAGTAAAGTTTTAAATAACTGTTTTAGTTCTCACACCAGTCACATGACTGACCTGGGTTTTATTGTTTTAACCTAAACTCTTGGTGCCCTTATTTTCGACACGGGCAGCTAGTAGTTTCGGTTTTGCAGATTTATATTCACAGGATCCTGATTTATAGCTGGAACGATGCTCGAAAAGCTCTGTATCCGTGTATTACTTTCCGTTGTGTTTTGTATTGTTTTTCCGCTGCTATGTAATTTATTGTAATCTCTGATATTTATCGAATGTATTTTATTCATTTATACTCTGTGTATTCTTGTATTATGATGGAATTGTTGTAATAGCAATGAAATGTTCTTCTGTTTGCGTTCTATTTTGTCGTGTTCTCAAGGTAATCCGGGCTTTCCTTACCGGGGAAGTTACGGGTTCTTACAGTTGGTATCAGAGCTTTGGTTTACAGAGATCGAGAACAAGACACATTAGAACCAAACGAAAGAATTCATCAGATATTGGATTAGTAATATCCAATTAGAATGACTCGTTAGAGATAGGATCAGTAGTATCCTAGAACGAGTGTGAAGAGTATATTTTTCAAATGAAAACAATATTGTTTTGAAAATTTAAACCAGTTAATACGTATTTAAATATTTTATTTGTATTGAATTTGGACAATCCAATATATAAAGATTTTGCATATACGCGTCATGAACGTATATTCGAAGTTTTAATATACTGGAACGATATAGAATCACATTCTAGACACCCGGGGATAATTCTGGTGATGTCCGGACATCATCAGTATTTATGTTCGTGTTTCGAAGGGGTGATATCTATATATTTCCATCAGACTGGTGTGAGAACTAAAATTTAACTAGATAGGTTTATTGTCTGGTTTGGCATCAAAAACATGATTTTCTGTATATATATCAAAATTATGAATTTGAAACGTTAATTCACTAATAGATTGATGTTTGTGTTGTTTGTTTATTTGTTTGATAATTTTGAACCATTTAGCCTAATTGAACCGAATGTTGAACTGTATTGAAAAATGATTACAATGCATGCATATACATGTACTTACATTGAACAGGTCATAGCAAGGAGGCTAGAGCAGAGAATAAAATTGTTTGCCCGACAAATTGGTACATGTTTACCATAATTTACTGTTTTGTTTGGGTGATGATGATTTTATGAGCCGATTGGCTAGCCGCTTTTCTTTTTCTTTTTCTTTTTGAGATCAGAGGGCCTGTATGGCAATTTCGGGATTTTCCCGGTGCTCCCGGTGCAGGGAAGGTTATGGCGAATTTTTTCGAAAATTTAGGGTGTTAGCCAAATTTTTGGGAAATTTGAAAAGTTCTTAGAAACTGAAAAGTTGAAGAACTTAAGCCGTAATGAAAATATGGAAAGTTGAGTTGATTAGTTAAACAACTTTCGGCTTCGTTCCTTATCGGGGACGAAAAGTTTTAAGTGGGGGAGAATGTAACAACCCGGAAAATGCGAGCCAATTTAAAATTTTTATTTTGGCAATTTTAGCGAATTATGAATATTTAAAATAGATTATTTTAAATAATAATGAAAAGAAATTTATTTTTAATAGAATTCGAACGTATATATTTATATAGATCGTCGTTAGAATATAAATATTTATTATAATTATAAATGGAATTGAAAATGGTGCGGTAGTTCGATAATTCGATTTCCAAGTTCAAATGAATGTATACGATTCAAAATAAACCGGATTTTAGCGAAACCAAAAATATTAGAATCTAATTGATAATATCTTTCCAACGAATCCGAATAATTGAAATTTCATAGCGGAAATCAAAAGTTATGTAACAACCCGTATTTTGATAACGTGTTATAACCATAAATCTAGGCAGAATTAAATTTTAAAATAAGAACCAAGGGTAACGGGTTGTGCCATTGCGTTCGTCTCGGAATTCTGCATGAAATCGAGTTTGATTTTTCGAAAATCGGAATCCGTATGACCAAGTTATGGCTCCCCAAAGTTTCAGAAATTTTCAGAGTTCAAAACAGTTCGAATTCGAGTTCAAATTCGAATTTCAAAACCCAGACAGACTGGGCGGGAAATTTCCCGCCCAGCACCCCCAGGTCGTCTAGGGAGTCGACTGGGTAGTCGACACCCCCCCAGGTCGACTAGGGAGTCGACTGGGCAGTCGACACCCCCAGGACCAGGTCGACTGCGCAGTCGACTTGGGTGTCGACCTGGTCCCCGAGCCCATTTTTGGGCCAGTGTTCGTTCTGATGTATCTAGTCCGATTTCTGTCCAGATTCATCTGCCTAAACCTATTTAAACAGCCCCAAACCTAGCCTTCTCTACACACTATTGTAATAACCCAGAAATCTGGTCCAGTTTAAATTTTTTATTTTGGCAATTTTAGCGAATTTTGATTATTTAAAATGAATTATTTTAAATAATATCGACGAGAAATTTATTATAGATATAATTCAAACGTATATATTCGTTTGGATCGTCGTTAGAATATAAATATTTATTTTAAATTATAAAAGGAATTGAAAATGGCGCGGTAGTTCGATAATTCGATTTCAAACTTCAAATGAATGTACCGGGTGCAAAATAAACCGGATTTTAGTGAAACCAAAAATAATAGGATCTATTTGAGAATATCTTTCCAACGAATTCGAAAAATCAAAATTTCATAGCGGGAATCAAAAGATATGTTCAGTCGAAAATTCTGAATAGTCGCTGTGGAATTCAGGCCCTGAAAAAATAGCCATTTTGCAAACGACCTCGGATTTCGACGAAACCACTTTTGTTGGGTCCGTGATGTCAAATTATTGCTAGATTCCAAATTTCATAATTTTTCGAATCAATATGTGAGCGTGGCAAAGGAAAACGCGTTTGACCAGTTTTAGTTGATTTTAATCGACGAGAAAATGGCCATTTTTCAAACGGTCTCAGAATTTGACGAAACTAGTTTTGTTAGGACCGTATCGTCAATACGAAGCTAGAATATATTTTTTTGGAATTTTTCGAGTACGTATGTGACCTCAGTAATTTGAAATGTACATTTAAAATTCAGTATAATGATTTAAATGTAAATTCAATGGAAACTGATAGAAACGATCGACTCAGCCTACGGAACATATCCCATTGTGTTCGGAATGGGGGTAATACGCTATGGACGACAGTCGGTGAGCCTCGTTTCGGGGTCGAAATAAAAAGTTAACTTTTTGAAATTAAAATAATAAAATAATTAAATTATATTTATACTTAACACCCCCCCTTTCCTCTTCATTCAGAAAAAAAAATAAAGGAAAAAAAAGAAAAAAAACCCGATTACCACCCAAACCCGCTTACCCCCCCCTTCGACGACTGCCGCTCCACCCTAGAACGCGCCCCTCCGGCCATCGATCCCCTCCGCCTCTTGCTCCCCGTTCTCTTTCCTCTTCTATCCTCTCGAGCACACCTCCGAGCACCCCCCCCCTTTTCAGCCAAATCGAGCCATCCATCCTCCGCCGCCTCCAGGCTGTAGTCGCGCACCTCCAAGCACCCCCCGCCTCACGCTGGAAAACCTGGAAGCTCCTTCGACGCTCGACAACTTGGTATACAAACGAGGAAGAAGGTAATAAATTAACTTAAGTAATTAGTTTAGTTTAATTTAGTTAGATAATTATCTTAAGTGTATTAATTAATAAAAAGATTAGATTTTTATAGTGTGTTCATTGATTTAAATACGATTTTATTCGTTTACAAAGGGAGGAAGGCTTTGATTTTATAAGTTAAAAGATCGTATTTTTATTATAGGAAAGACCGTGTTTTTAACAATGAAAAGATTCAATTTTTAGATGTAATTTTTATACTATAGAAGTATTAAAGATGAAATTTTTATACTATAGAAATATTAAAGATGTAATAAAAATTCGTTCTTTATATAAGAAGTAGAAATATAAAAATATAATTTTTATATAAAAGGAAGCGTTGTAAAAATATATGAAGTAAAGTAAACATATGATTTTTATATATTGAATAGCAAAGTAAAAATATGATTTTTATATATTGAATAGCAAAGTAAAAATATGATTTTTTTATATTGAATAGCAAAGTAAAAATATGATTTTTATATATTGAATAGCAAAGTAAAAATATGATTTTTATATATTGAATAGCAAAGTAAAAATATGATTTTTATATATTGAATAGCAAAGTAAAAATTCGATTTTTACATACGTAGAGGATACGGGCAAAGAAAGTGGCAAGAGGCGAGAAAGGCGAAGATTTTTACATAAGAAGAGTCGTGGCGTTGGATTTGCTATTCTGTGAGAACTCCTCACCTTTCGATTTATTTCTAGTTAAAATATATACTAGGATGCAGACGGTGTTTAGTAGCACCCGACACCCGTCGTCCACAGACCATGGACGGCTTGTATGCTTGTTTGTTTGATTTTGATGTGTGGTTGATTGTGTGATGTGAAATGAAATAAAATATTTATATAGTTAAAAATATTTTATAGTTAAAAATAGAATTTTTAACGTGTATATGAAATGAAATAAAAATAAACAAATCGGATGATTTGTTTATATACACACATTTGACTGATATTGATTGGGACGATAAATTTTACACATCGCCCAACTGCACAAATAAAATCTGTGTTTGATTGGTTGAAACCCCACACGGGTATTGGGATGAGATTTGACGTACACTAATCCCAATAATTAGTTGTATGTCGATCGACTGATTGACAGACTGTTATAAGCGTTGAATATTTATATTTGATGCTTATGCAGTGTAGAATGCACTTCGGATGATGTTGATTATTCATCGTTGTTATTGTATACATGTGTTTTAGGAAATCCATATAATTAACATTATATGGAATTTGTTTGGGCCTCATTCCAGTTTTGAAAAAGTAATATTTGAAAATGAAATATTTGAAATAGAAATATTTGAAATAGAAATATTTGAAATAGCAAGTTTGAAAATAGGAATATATGAAGCCGTATTGATTAGATTGACGCCATTTTGACGTGAACGATATTTATATCGATTTTATTCATTTTATAATGAATATCGAAAGTGATTTCAAAATCTGATATTTTGAAAAGAATTGAAATTCGAATTGAAATTAAATATAAATGAATTCGAATTGAAATTGAATATAAATGAATTCGAATTGAAATTAAATATAAATGAATTCGAATTGAAATTGAATAAATGAATTCGAATTGAAATTGAATATAAATGAATTCGAATTGAAATTAAATATAAATGAATTCGAATTGAAATTGAATAAATGAATTCGAATTGAAATTGAATATAAATGAATTCGAATTGAAATTAAATATAAATGAATTCGAATTGAAATTGAATAGAAATGAATTCGAATTGAGATTGAATTGAATTGGAAACGAACTGAAATTGAATTCAAAATCGATTTGAATTGAAATCAATTTGAAATGAATTTAAAACGAATTTAAAACGATTTATAAAATACGTTTTAAAAGGAAATCGACGAAGTATATATTATATATATATAATATAATGGCCTGAATAGAACGCGCCGCGCTGCGGTAGTTCGTGAATTTCGACCATTGACTTCAAATGGATATTGCGGGAGATCCGACCGTCGGATTCTCCTAAAACAGGAACCGTTGGGTTCGTATCGAAAAGTGCTTTCTAACGAATATTAGAAATTTGAAATCTAACGATTGGATTTGGAGTTATGTCCAAATCAAATTTGGAAAAGGTCGCTGTAAGTGCAGTTCGATGGCCGTTGTTGGAAATCGACTGTACGGGCCTTAATAAAATTATCAAAAATAATAATAATTTGTGTAAAATCATAAGAAATGATTTAGAAAGAATTGGGATGAAAAACTCCATATTTGAAAAGATAAAAATAGATTTTTATCGAAATGAACTAGTTTTGAACTAGAATTATAATTCTATTTATTTTTAAATAAATAAATTGGATTTGATATGGTTTTGAAAATAACCAGAATTTCCAATATTTGAATTGGAATGGATTTGAATCGAAATTGTCTTCGGAATATTTCGATGTTGGATTTCGTGATGATACAGATATTGTTATGGGAATTTGAAAGATATATATATATATATCGTTATTCCCAATACGACATTTGTTAGTCGTAGAATTTGATATTGAATATAAGCCGATATATTTTCTATTCAGAGCCTTGTATTTAATATCAAATGTGATTTGGGTTTGTCGTGAATGGTGACTTCATTAACACTGTTCTTGAACCCAGTTGAGAAAAGATTAAATCTTTTTATTTAGATTTAATGAAGTGTACCAATTAAATAATATTTAATTGGAATTGAATTGGTATTGATTTTTGGGTTTATCGTGAACAGTGTTTTAAATAACACTTGTTCTTTAACCTGATAATTAATGGATCGTGATTTTGGGTTGTCGTGAACGGTATCTTCAATAATATTGTTCTTAGACCCAAAGGAGTTAAGAAAATCAGAAACTAACTAGAGATTAGTTTAGTTGAATGGTTTCTGGGGTATTGATCTGATGTTGGTTTCGGCCTTCGGGGTTAATACTTAGGGAATTGCTCACTTGCTAATTCACGGTTAGGGACTGAATGAAATGTGATGTGATTTGGGTTTATCGTGAACTGTGTTTTAAATGACACTGATTCTTTAACCCAGTCACAGATTAAAACTAAGTGGAGTTTTAGTGAATCTTTAATTAGATTGAAATAATCGAGAATGGAGTATCACCAGTTCTGCTCCAGGCGTTAGTTAAATCTTTAATTAGATTTGAGCGTGAAATGGTAATTGAATTTACCGATAACACCGTGGTGTTAGATATGAAGTATAACCAGTTTTACTTCATGGGATGAATAGGTTGGGATTGGGAAATTAAAACAAATGATTACTTCGGTAAGGTTCGTTAATCCCGACTAGTTGAATCGAAATTCAAAAGAAGATTAAAGAATAAATTCAAGGAATTTATCTTTGATAAAATTAATGGGGACCTTTCCCTATGAATGTGAAATTTAGAAACTAATTGCCGGTTAGCTAAGCAGAATGGTTTTCTGGATATTGATCTGATGTTGGTTTCGGCCTTCGGGGTTAATATTTGGGGAATTACTCTCTTGATTAATTAACGGTTAGTGACTGATGAATTGGAATGAGGCGTATGTTGTGTTTGTGTAACACTTATTTAAAATATACGCGAGTTATTCGGAAAGACCGGGTTTATCCCATTTTGAATAACTGATACGACGATAAGTCGAAGATGAAGACGGTGGTTGAAGACCGGAAGTCTTCACGTCGTTTGGATAATTACTGATGATCTTGATTGGGATGTACACCCAAGAAGATGGAAACAATTAGTGATCGTCCAGACGTACATGGAGATCGATGGATATGCGGGGTACTAGGTGCCTCTGGTTTCGTTCAGACCCAGAATGGACTTGTAAATGGACTGTGTGTCTGACATCGGATTTCATTATGTGTGACTGATATCGGTTGCATAGAGTGGTTTGCCTGTGTGGCATGCTAAGATGCAAATGATCAAGGCTTCTGTTGAAAAGCAGAGTCTTGTGGTTGATGATCAAAGCACGGCCTTTGTGTAGCGTGAATTCGCGAGCCTCACACCCCGGTATGAACCAAAAACGGGAGAGGACCTCAGGGTGGACATGCGTTTTCTTTCAAGCTAGAAGTGGCGTCAGTGGTTTTACACGCCCTGACGAGTTTGACTTATGTGGTTGTTGCTGTTGCGAGGCGCCTCGGTTTGATCGGACGATCCGGGTCCGATGGAGTCATTCGTTGGCTCATTTACGCCCCAAAGGGCGGAGAAACGCATTGTTCAGGCATTATAATCCACATCGGTGGACCGGCCCTGACGATCCACGGTACGGTTGTGGCTGTGCCTGAGACTCGGGCTAGACAGTCTCGAATTCGGTAAGAACTATCTTTTGCCTAGGTTCATGACGGAAATCCAATTTCCAAATATGTGACTGTGCGGATTTGATTGTATACCTATATATGGCGACATGGTGGTATGGGGCATTAATGCCGTCTATGATTGATACTTATGATTTGAAGTTGTTTTATACATTATGCACTTATAATAGTATCAAATGATTTGTTTTAAACGTATCAAGCATTCTTGGCTATTATAAGGTAAAAACCCTATCCTCCGGCTTGCGTTGCATTGTGTGATGGGACCTGGGTCTTATAATAGCTTCATTTTTCTTTATTTAGCATTGCGTTGTTGTTTGATGCACTGGTGTTCTTGGGAGGAAACCCGTTCCGTGTTATACGGCGTGGTCCCTTGATTTACCTAACTTTAAAATAAAGATTTATAACTGTTTTAGTTCTCACACCAGTCCCATGACTGACCTGGAGTTTATTGTTTTAACCTAAACTCTGGGTGCACTTATTTTGACATGGGCAGCTAGTAGTTTTGGTTTTGCAGATTTATATTCAAAGGATCCTGGTTTACAGCTGGAATGATATCCGGAAAGCTTTGTATCCGTATATCTCTTCTAGTTGTGTATTGCATTATTTTCCGCTGCGATGTATTTAAATGTAATTTAAATCTCTGATATTTCTGTGTAATATTCATTTATACTCTGTATATTCTTGTATCTGATGGTATTGTTGTAATATACAATGAAATGTTCTCCCGTGTACGTTCTGATTTGTCTTGTTCTCAAAACAATTCGTTCTTTCTCTTCTCTTCAGAGACCGGGGAAGTTCGGGTCGTTTCAGTTGGTATCAGAGCTTTGGTTTACAAAGCTCCGAGAACAAGACACATTAGAACCATACGAAAGAATTCATCAGATATTGGATTAGTAATATCCAACGAGAATGACTCGTTAGAGATAGGATCAGTAGTATCCTAGAACGAGTGTGAAGAGTATATTTTTAAAATGAAAATAATTTTTGTTTTGAAAATTTAAATCGTTTTATACGTATTTGAATATTTATTTTATATTGATTAGGACAGTCCAGTATATAAAGATTTTGCATATACGCCTTGCAAACGTGTATTTGAAATTTTAATATACTGGATAGATATAGAATTACACTCTAATTGCCCGGAGATGATTTTGATGATGGAGCTCCATCATTAGAATTTATGTTCGAGTGACGAAAGTGGGCTTTCTATATATTTCCTATTGACTGGTGTGAGAACCAAAAAACTAGATAGGGCTTATTGTTGTGATTTGGCATCAAAAATGTGATTTTTGACTATATATCAAAGTTATGAATTTCAAAAGCTAATCAACTAATTGATTGATGGTTGTGTTGTTTGATTATTGTTTGTTAATTGAAATTTTGAACCATATAGCCAAATTGTATCAAATATTGAATTGTATTGAAAATTGGTCGCATTTGCTTGCATATACTTGTACTTACACTGAACAGGTCATAGCAAAGAGGTAGAGCAGAAGAATAAAATTTGTTTGCCCGACAAATAGGTACATGTTTATCATAATTTACTGTTTTGTTTGGGTGATGATGATTTTATGATCCGATTGGCTTTTCTTTTTCTTTTTGAGATCAGAAGGCCTGTATGGCAATTTCGGGATTTTCCCGTGCTCCCGGTGCAGGGGAGGTTATGGCGAAATTTTTCAAAAATTTAGGGTGTTAGCCAAATTTTTGAAAAAATTGAAAGGTTCTTGGAAACTGAAAAGTTGAAGAACATAAGCCGTAATCAAAACAATGAAAGTTGAGTTGATTTGTGAAACAACTTTCGGCTTTGTTCCTTTTCGGGGACGAAAAGTTTTATGGGGGAGACTGTAATAACCCGGAAATCTGGACCAGTTTAAAATTTTTATTTTGGCAATTTTAGCGAATTTTGATTATTTAAAATGAATTATTTTAAATAATATCGACGAGAAATTTATTATAGATATAATTCGAACGTGTATATTCGTTTGGATCGTCGTTAGAATATAAATATTTATTTTAAATTATAAAAGGAATTGAAAATGGCGCGGTAGTTTGATAATTCGATTTCAAACTTCAAATGAATGTACCGGGTGCAAAATAAACCAGATTTTAGTGAAACCAAAAATAATAGGATCTATTTCAGAATATCTTTCCAACGAATCCGAAAAATCAAAATTTCATAGCGGGAATCAAAAGATATGTCCAGGTGAAAATTCTGAATAGTCGCTGTGGAATTCAGGCCCTGAAAAAAATAGCCATTTTGCAAACGACCTATGATTTCGACGAAACCACTTTTGTTGGGTCTGTGATGTCAAATTATAGCTAGATTCCAAATTTCATAATTTTTCGAATCAATATGTGAGTGTGGCAAAGGAAAACGCGTTTGACCAGTTTCAGTTGATTTTAATCGACGGGAAAATGGCCATTTTTCAAACGGTCTCAGAATTTGACGAAACTAGTTTTGTTAGGACCGTATCGTCAATACGAAGCTAGAAAATATTTTTTCGGAATTTTTCGAGTCCGTATGTGACCTCGGTAATTCGAAATGTACGTTTAAAATTCAGTATAATGATTTAAATGTAAATTCAATGGAAACTGATCGAAACGATCGAATCAGCCTACGAAACATATCCCATTGTGTTAGGAATGGGGGTAATACGCTATGGACGACAGTCGGTAGGCCTCGTTTCGGGGTCGAAATAAAAAGTCAACTTTTTGAAATTAAAATAATTAAATAATTAAATTATATTTATACTTAACACCCCCCCTTTCCTCTTCATTCAGAAAAGAAAATAAAGGAAAAAAAAGAAAAAAACCCGATTACCACCCAAACCCGCTTCCCCCCCCCCTTCGACGACCACCGCTCCACCCCAGAACGCGCCCCTCCGGCCATCGATCCCCTCCGCCTCCTGCTCCCCATTCTCTTTCCTCTTCTATCCTCTCGAGCGCACCTCCGAGCACTCCCCCCCCCTTTTCAACCAAATCGAGCCATCCATCCTCCGCCGCCTCCAAGCTGTAGCCGCGCACCTCCGAGCACCCCCCCCCCCTCTCACGCTGGAAAACCTAGAAGCTCCTACGACGCTCGACAACTTGGTATACAAACGAGGAAGAAGGTAATAAATTAACTTAAGTAATTAGTTTAGTTTAATTTAGTTAGATAATTATCTTAAGTTTATTAATTAATAAAAAGATTAGATTTTTATGGTGTGTTCATTGATTTATATACGATTTTATTCGTTTACAAAGGGAGGAAGGCTTTAATTTTATAAGTTAAAAGATCGTATTTTTATTATAGGAAAGACCGTGTTTTTAACAATGAAAAGATTCAATTTTTAGATGTAATTTTTATACCATAGAAGTATTAAAGATGAAATTTTTATACTATAGAAGTATTAAAAGATGAAATTTTTATACTATAGAAATATTAAAGATGTAATAAAAATTCGTTCTTTATATAAGAAGTAGAAATATAAAAATATAATTTTTATATAAAAGGAAGCGTTGTAAAAATATATGATGTAAAGTAAAAATATGATTTTTATATATTGAATAGCAAAGTAAAAATATGATTTTTATATATTGAATAGCAAAGTAAAAATATGATTTTTATATATTGAATAGCAAAGTTAAAATATGATTTTTATATATTGAATAGCAAAGTAAAAATTCGATTTTTACATATGTAGAGGATACGGGCAAAGAAAGTGGCAAGAGGCGAGAAAGGCGAAGATTTCTGCATAAGAAGAGTCGTGGCGTTGGATTAGCTATTCTATGAGAACTCCTCACCTTTCGATTTATTTCTAGTTAAAATATATACTAGGATGCAGACGGTGTTTAGTAGCACCCGACACCCGTCGTCCACAGACCATGGACGGCTTGTATGCTTGTTTGTTTGATTTTGATGTGTGGTTGATTGTGTGATGTGAAATGAAATAAAATATTTATATAGTTAAAAATATTTTATAGTTAAAAATAGAATTTTTAACGTGTATATGAAATGAAATAAAAATAAACAAATCAGACGATTTGTTTATATACACACATTTGACTGATATTGATTGGGACGATAAATTTTACACATCGCCCAACTGCACAAATAAAATCTTTGTTTGATTGGTTGAAACCCCACACGGGTATTGGGATGAGATTTGACATACACTAATCCCAATAATTAGTTGTATGTCAATCGATTGATTGACAGACTGTTATAAGCGTTGAATATTTATATTTGATGCATATACAGTGTAGAATGCACTTTGGATGATGTTGATTATTCATCGTTGCTATTGTATACATGTGTTGTAGGAAATCCATATAATTAACATTATATGGAATTTGTTTGGGCCTCATTCCAGTTTTGAAAAAGTAATATTTGAAAATGAAATATTTGAAATAGAAATATTTGAAATAGCAAGTTTGAAAATAGGAATATATGAAGCCGTATTGATTAGATTGACGCCATTTTGACGTGAACGATATTTATATCGATTTTATAATGAATATCGAAAGTGATTTCAAAATCTGATATTTTGAAAAGAATTGAAATTCGAATTGAAATTAAATATAAATGAATTCGAATTGAAATTGAATATAAATGAATTCGAATTGAAATTAAATATAAATGAATTCGAATTGAAATTGAATAAATGAATTCGAATTGAAATTGAATATAAATGAATTCGAATTGAAATTAAATATAAATGAATTCGAATTGAAATTGAATAAATGAATTCGAATTGAATTTGAATATAAATGAATTCGAATTTAAATTGAATAGAAATGAATTCGAATTGAGATTGAATTGAATAGGAAACGAACTGAAATTGAATTCAAAATCGATTTGAATTGAAATCAATTTGAAATGAATTTAAAACGAATTTAAAACGATTTATAAAATACATTTTAAAAGGAAATCGACGAAGTATATATTATATAAATAATATAATGGCCTGAATAGAACGCGCCGCGCTGCGGTAGTTCGTGAATTTCGACCATTGACTTCAAATGAATATTGCGGGAGATCCGACCGTCGGATTCTCCTAAAACCGGAACCGTTGGGTTCGTATCGAAAAGAGCTTTCTAACGAATATTAGAAATTTGAAATCTAACGGTTGGATTTGGAGTTATGTCCAAATCAAATTTGGAAAAGGTCGTTGTAAGTGTAGTTCGATGGCCGTTGTTGGAAATCGACTGTACGGGCCTTAATAAAATTGTTAAAAATAATAATAATTTGTGTAAAATCATAAGAAATGATTTAGAAAGAATTGGGATGAAAAACTCCATATTTGAAAAGATAAAAATAGATTTTTATCGAAATGAACTAGTTTTGAACTAGAATTATAATTCTATTTATTTTTAAATAAATAAATTGGATTTGAAATGGTTTTGAAAATAACCAGAATTTCCAATATTTGAATTGGAATGGATTTGAATCGAAATTGTCTTCGGAATATTTCGATGTTGAATTTCGTGATGATACAGATATTGTTATGGGAATTTGAAAGATATATATATATCGTTATTCCCAATATGACATTTGTTTGTCGTAGAATTTGATATTAAATATAAGCCGATATATTTTCTATTCAGAGCCTTGTATTTAATATCAAATGTGATTTGGATTTGTCGTGAATGGTGTCTTCATTAACACTGTTCCTGAACCCAGTTGAGAAAAGATTAAATCTTTTTATTTAGATTTAATGAAGTGTACCAACTAAATAATATTTAATTGGAATTGAATTGGTATTGATTTTTGGGTTTATCATGAACAATGTTTTAAATAACACTTGTTCTTTAACCCGATAATTAATGGATCGTGATTTTGGGTTGTCGTGAACGGTATCTTCAATAATACTGTTCTTAGACCCAAAGGAGTTAAGAAAATCAGAAACTAACTGGAGATTAGTTTAGTTGAATGGTTTCTGGGGTATTGATCTGATGTTGGTTTCGGCCTTGGGGGTTAATACTTAGGGAATTGCTCACTTGCTAATTCACGGTTAGGGACTGAATGAAATGTGATGTGATTTGGGTTTATCGTGAATCATGTTTTAAATGACACTGATTCTTTAACCCAGTCATAGATTAAAACTAAGTGGAGTTTTAGTGAATCTTTAATTAGATTGAAATAATCGAGAATGGAGTATCACCAGTTCTGCTCCAGGCGTTAGTTAAATCTTTAATTAGATTTGAGCGTGAAATGGTAATTGAATTTACCGATAACACCGTGGTGTTAGATATGAAGTATAACCAGTTTTACTTCATGGGATGAATAGGTTGGGATTGGGAAATTAAAACAAATGATTACTTCGGTAAGGTTCGTTAATCCCGACTAGTTGAATCGAAATTCAAAAGAAGATTAAAGAATAAATTCAAGGAATTTATCTTTGATAAAATTAATGGGGACCTTTCCCTATGAATGTGAAATTTAGAAACTAATTGCCGGTTAGCTAAGCAGAATGGTTTTCTGGATATTGATCTGATGTTGGTTTCGGCCTTCGGGGTTAATATTTGGGGAATTACTCTCTTGATTAATTAACGGTTAGTGACTGATGAATTGGAATGAGGCGTATGTTGTGTTTGTGTAACACTTATTTAAAATATACGCGAGTTATTCGGAAAGACCGGGTTTATCCCATTTTGAATAACTGATACGACGATAAGTCGAAGATGAAGATGGTGGTTGAAGACCGGAAGTCTTCACGTCGTTTGGATAATTACTGATGATCTTGATTGGGATGTACACCCAAGAAGATGGAAACAATTAGTGATCGTCCAGACGTACTTGGAGATCGATGGATATGCGGGGTACTAGGTGCCTCCGGTTTCGTTCAGACCCAGAACGGACTTGTAAATGGACTGTGTGTCTGACATCGGATTTCATTCTGTGTGACTGATATCGGTTGCATAGAGTGGTTTGCCTGTGTGGCATGCTAAGATGCAAATGATCAAGGCTTCTGTTGAAAAGCAGAGTCTTGTGGTTGATGATCAAAGCACGACCTTTGTGTAGCGTGAATTCGCGAGCCTCACACCTCGGTATGAACCAGAAACGGGAGAGGACCTCAAGGGGGACATGCGTTTTCTTTCTAGCTAGATGTGGCGTCAGTGGTTTTACACGCCCTGACGAGTTTGACTTATGTGGTTGTTGCTGTTGCGAGGCGCCTCGGTTTGATCGGACGATCCGGGTCCGATGGAGTCATTCGTTGGCTCATTTACGCCCCAAAGGGCGGAGAAACGCATTGTACAGGCATTATAATCCACATCGGTGGACCGGCCCTGACGATCCAAGGTACGGTTGCGGCTGTGCCTGAGACTCGGGCTAGACAGTCTCGAATTCGGTAAGGACTACCTTTTGCCTTGGTTCATGACGGAAATCCAATTTCCAAATACGTGACTGTGCGGATTTGATTGTATACCTATATATGGCGATATAGTGGTATGGGGCATTAATGCCGTCTATGATTGATACTTATGATTTGAAGTTGTTTTATACACTATGCACTTATAATAGTATCAAATGATTAGTTGTAAACGTATCAAGCATTCTTGGCTATTATAAGGTAAAAACCCTATCCTCCTGCTTGCGTTGCATTGTGTGATGGGACCTAGGTCTTATAATAGCTTCATTTTTCTTTATTTAGCATTGCGCTGTTGTTTGATGCACTGGTGTTCTTGGGAGGAAACCCGTTCCGTGTTATACGGCATGGTCCCTTGATTTACCTAACTTTAAAATAAAGATTTATAATTGTTTTAGTTCTCACACCAGTCCCATGACTGACCTGGAGTTTATTGTTTTAACCTAAACTCTGGGTGCCCTTATTTTGACACGGGCAGCTAGTAGTTTTGGTTTTGCAGATTTATATTCACAGGATCCTGGTTTACAGCTGGAATGATATCCGGAAAGCTTTGTATCCGTATATCTCTTCTAGTTGTGTATTGCATTATTTTCCGTTGCGATGTATTTAAATGTAATTTAAATCTCTGATATTTCTGTGTAATATTCATTTATACTCTGTATATTCTTGTATCTGGTGGTATTGTTGTAATATACAATGAAATGTTCTCCCGTCTGCGTTCTGATTTGTCTTGTTCTCAAAACAATTCGTTCTTTCTCTTCTCTTCGGAGACCGGGGAAGTTCGGGTCGTTTCAACAATTCTATTCTGCTTCTACTCTGCCTCTGTTCTAAATAAAAATAAAAATGGCGTCGCTACTCTGCTGGAATCAAAACTAGAAGCTAATCAACATCGACCTAAGCAACTAAATTCAAAACTAGAGATTAAAGCTTCAAGCAACGACGCCTAGACCATATTGAATCAAATCAGAAGATTAATCAATTTAGACGATTCAACGCGACAACGAATCGATTTTTCCTCTCTTAGCCAATCAATGTAAATCAAATCTATTTATAACAGGATCTTGCAATTAAAAGTAAATCGAAATTGAAATCATACCAGATCTTGCTGTTGAATCCATGAATCTGAATTGAAGATGGTAACCGATCGAATCCTTTAGTACGTCACATGCCGCACCTCTATCGGTATCCACGAGAACGCATTCCATTGTTTTGATCGAATCAGAAATTGGAAAGAAAAGGGTTTGGTGCTAGCCGCCATTCTTAGATTGAACTAGGGTTTTCGGTGGTCATCCTTTTTTATCTGATACCCAGTTTAAAATGGTTCACGTATCATGTATATAAAAGGAACGATTTCCTTTTAAAATTGAACGTGTACACAAAACTAGGAAACCAATCGATATATTAATTCAACACTAAATAAAATATCAACGAATTTGATATTTTACTTGTCCAATGAATGTTTTCCCTTTTATTACGTTCTATTCGTGTGACCCTATAGGTTATTATAACGTTGGCAATAATTTAAATCGTATTTAAATTATAAACAGTGATTGGCATCTAGCAATACATCGCTGCTACCCAAGTTATAATAAGATCAATGATTCGATACTTCCTTCTTTGATCAGTGTATCAATGTAATATAATCCTTTTAACCAATATAACCAGGATTAAACTCGAGACATGGATCGTATCATCCTCATTATAATTTAATCCGTTTTTCTTGATCGACGAGTAGATTGTTTAAAACAAATCAATATTTGAGCATGGCCATGCATTTCACAGTCTCACTCAATCAAGAGGCCCATGGATATCACTACGAATATATCGTAAGGTTAAATTCCATCTAGATCATTAATAATTTTCATTCGATTCGAGATGTATCCAATAATCACCGTTATTGTTATTCTGTTACGAAAAACTTTAGATGATATCAAAACACAGATATCCTCGAATAAAATTATAATGATTTCAGGTCTGAGGACCATTACATCACTATCACTATGAGAATAACTTATGATACTATTAATTATATTCCATGTAGTTATCTCACGATGGGTCAGCCCAATACGCTATTCTCCAATACGTATTTATGTCTTGACTTTAATATCACGATATTAATGATCAATGAGATGTGATCATCAGTCAATCAACATACCAGTCTCAATGCTTTATTATTGTCCTATATAAACAATAAAACTCGACTAGGGACATTTAAGAATTTTAATACTTATCAAATTATATAATCTCAAATTCAAGTCTTACTCGAATTATATAATTCCGTATTATAATTCTAAGGACTTCTATTATATTAATATTTATATTACGCAGTAAATATAATATAATAGAATATTATTTTATTCCAAATAAAATAATAACAACAACATTGTTATCTATCACATCAAATGGATTGCCTCTAGGGCATAAACTCTAACAATCTCCCACTTGCACTAGAGTCAATCATTTATGTATCATATACTCATGAAACTAGTGTGACTATTAAACTTCTGCTGCGAAAGAGTTTAATTCAGTAGGTCTGCAACATTACAACTTTGGTAACTTTGCAGATATGTTTATTTCTTCTGTGAACAACTTCACATTAGAATTATATTTTTTAAAATAAATGTTTGGATTGATGATGAGTTTAATGTCTTAGGCCTGAGCAACAACCATTTTGTTACCGCTATGTACATCATTCGATCAACAATAAATTGTGTTCAATTATGAACTTCTTAATCCAAACATTTTCTTTCTTAGAATGAGCATTATTTCTAGTTTTTAAACTAACATTATTTACAATAATTAATGTGTTATCAAATAACATCAGAATTATTGTGTCACTCCCACTCAATTTCTTGCCTGTACAAGATTCAATGGTATTTTGTGGTTTCCAAGACATTTCGAAATCTGTTTTATTCCCATCGGTGTCTTAGAGACTGACTCTTTTTCAAAAGGATACCAAATCGAGCAATTAGCATTTTATTCTCAGAGAATTTATATCCAAAAAATAGTTATTTGATTTAGGTCCGATCTTATCAGAGGAAGGACATTTAATAAATGTCTTTGCATCTCAAATCATCGTATTAGACACACTAGGACATTTCCTAGTCCATATCTTATATAGTATCTTTAGATTGTTTTAGTGGGATTTAATACAATTGTTCTAAATTTAATTTATTGGAAGATCTATATGACTTATCTTGGTCGTACCATATCTTATAAGGTGTGATTACTCCTTTCAGACACACCATTTCAATATGGTGTTCTAGATGGAGTGAGTTGTGAAACAATTTCAAACTTATCTGAATAGTCATTAAATAACTGGCTTAAATATTCTCTTTAATCCATTCTAAGAGAATTTATTTTTCTATCAAATTTAGTTTTGAACTTCATTTTTGAATCCTTTGAACTTTTCAAAGGATTCTGATTTGTGTTTCATAAGATACACATATCAGTATTTACTGACATGATCAGTAAATGTAATGAAGTAATAAAACCTGCCTCTAGCTTATGTATTCATTACTCTAGATACATCATTATGTACGAGACCCAATACTTATTTACCCATTCACTGTGTCATGTGATAGGTGATTCAGTTATTTTGCCTAATAAACAAGATTTGCATTTTTCATATAATTTGAAATCAAAAGATTTTAAAATTTCATCATTATGGAGTTTTGAAATACTTTCTTGTTTACTGGACTAACCGGGAATATTAAAGGTATATTGGATTTAAATCATTAAATTTAATCCACTCAATATTAATGTTAAGTACATTATAGTTAAGGATTTACAAATATCATTATTTGTGAAATTTCATATGATATTTCATTTAAATAGAATGAATAACAATTATTCTTTTATTACAAATGAAATTTAAACTTGTCTAAACAAGATCTATTACAACATTTATTTTAAGTGGAATTTCATAATAACAATTATTATATTTGTTCAATTAAGCCAGTATATACAACAAGAATCAACTTCATGTGGATAATCCAACAACATTTGCTTCATTTCCAGTCGTAAGTCCACTTGTCATTTTTAATCAAATTACTACTTACATTGCACTTTCGGTAAATTCACATACATTTATATGATTCATCTAGTATCTAATACTAGAGATGTATAAGTAGATTTTATAATATTTATATCTTAATCGGTTGAACTCATACTTTAACTCATTTTAGATCCTCCCTTTATTTCTAAAACAATTACGTTTAATTTGTTTGAGGACAATCCTCAAATCTCAATGTTAGTCAAGAAATTCAATTTAATTCAATTTATTCTTCTTAAGGACTAATTTAAATTATCAGAGTTATTTGTTATTTAATATCTACAGTAGATAATGAATAATAACTGATTCTATAAAATTTATTTAATATAAATACAAAATTTTGACAAACAAAATTTATATTTATATTAATGTATAATTTAAACTAAAATATGCTCCCACTCAAATTAACATCCCTCTGTTTATATATGTAAATCATTATATACATATAATGGTGTTCCAAGATCTATATCTAGTCATGCCTTGACTCAGCTTTAGCTAAACTCAAAACACAACCTTTTAGGTAGACATCCTATCTCAATTATTTTTTCTATATAATTCTTGGATCGCATGTTGAACATTTTGTTCAGTATTATTCATTTGCTCAAAATGTAGAATAATTCATGCTTTTGTCTCTAAGGCCATAATCGTATTATGCAGCCTAGTTAAGTCAGACCCAATAATAGGTTGGAGCACCACATTTACTCCATCGCATATAACCAAAATAAAAGGTGCACAACGCTTTGGCGTTAGTTACATCCAGTGATTTTGGACAGTGATGAGTATATTATTGGAAGACGTCACCATCAATTAATATAACAAAATTTGCTTTTAAAGGGAATTTATAATTCGTATTGGCAAACAATATTAAAGTCATTTACATATATCAAAATATATATGTATATTATATTCACAATATAAGTTCCATTTAATTAAAATTATACGAAACATACAACCCAACTTAAATTCATCGTTATGAACATTTAGCATACCTATATATAGTGTTATTTATATACATATCAATATAATTTGTTCCGAACATTTCGATATAGTGAGTTTTGGACATTTCAATTTAAATGGGTGAATTCTCCATGGCCTATATAAAATCAAATTACATGGCTTGCATCATGAACTCCAAGCCCAGTAAAATCAGACATTTACTCTATCAATACTCTATTATTTATCTAATAATAGAAATAACTATGTATAACAAGCATAAACCAAATAAGATCAAAACCGGAAACAATGCCGTAGGCATAACTCAATACAAGTTGAATATTCACACAGGTTGCAACTCACATTTATATTTCCTTATTCAGAATTACACATACATCAATATGAATACATATGAATTATTGATATACATACACATATAAATAAATAAACTGATGATAAACAAGTCACACTTGTTCTTTGATTTTGCAAAACATTTTTGCTACCAACATATGAACATCGAATGCGCATAGTTGTCTAATTCAGTTTATTGGTCTGCCTTTCAGCATGCGACCAACTGCTAACACATTCCTCTGAGAAAAATGTCTCAAAACATTACATGCTGTAAGTCTAACTTATTCACATAATATACAATATTGCAATTAATCAGAAAGCAATGAACATGAATCAACAATCTTAAATCACCAAACATGAACCAAAAATGAGCTATTAAACAGTATATAAGTATTAACCATTTAAGCACTAGTCATCACATATATATGTATACGTATGATTCATTTGAACCCAATTTATTTGATAAACTGTGTTAATGGCCGAGATTTACATCAATATATCAATATTTCATGATATCAATTATATCATGAGTGGTCAGTTTTAGACTATTATATTACTTAGTATCATGATACAATAAGTAGCATAAAACAAAAACAGGACATCATATTTCTATTATTTTGAAATCGTTTATACGTATTGTATACTTATTGTAACGACCCGCAAAATCCGAGCTATCTGAGTTGACTAAATACACCACACGTCCAACCCAAATAACACAGAAGTACGAACCATTAATAGAAAGAAGTTAGAAGGTGAGAGTAGATAAGATAGAACTAATAGAATAGAAGAAGAAGAAGAAGAAGAATATAAACACAACACGGAACCTCACATCGCAGCGGAATAAAATATAATATATAGAATAGCTTCTGAAATACAAATTTTTGACTGCATATACATACATCATTATCAGAGTACACACTTACAATACAGCGGAAATAACACTAGATAACTAAGGCTGAAGCCTCCTGCTCCAAGCTCCTCCAAATGAATCTGTAAAAATCCCGACCACTTGACTGCCCGTACAAATTTGGGCACCCAAGAGTTTAGGGAGAAACAAAACAAAATAAACTCTGGGTCAGTCATGGGACTGGTATGAGTAAACTCCAACCACTTGTTTAACTTTCAAAACCTTTTTCGAGCTCAAAGATAATAGTAAGACCATCCCACACATAAACATGGACGGCTTTTACCTTACTATAACCCAAAACACTTTGATACGAAAATCCAGTGATATTATAATAATGTCTACATCAAGTAAATAACCAAATAGCAGAACGCTTGCATCTCACGCTCCCCATACATAGTATAAAATCAAAAACCGCATGGCGCTTATTGGAGATTGGATTTCCAACATGATAAGGTATGGAACCACCTTCCGCTAGTGTATCTCTAGAGAGGAATACACTGGGTTCAACAAGAACATCTTGTAACCCGGCCCACACATGACCGACCACTCATTTCGCTTGAGTGTATCGAATGTATATCACCAACGGTTGGGATCACCAACCGTCTCCCGACTGGGACAGCATCGAATAGAATAAGAAATTGAATGAACCTCTAGATAGGTGATTATACATCCTAATGGGTGCGACCCACATAGCCATGCTGCCTGCCCGATTTTTGTCCTCCCCCGGTTGTTGAGGCCTGAGGCTACGAATACTTACCATTCATTGATAGCACAATCACTTTGAATGCCACATTGTCAGATCCGTTAATCACTAGTTGAGTTTGCACAAATATTCTGGATGTTATGCTAAGGGAATAAATCCGTTGCAACCATATATATTCATACAGACCAACCCATTTGATCATTGGAAATACTCTGTCAGACATTCGTCCATTTACGTTCGTTCTGGGATTGAATGAAACGAAGGCACGATTTCTATTAATAGAAAGAGTCCTTGCACTTTACTCCGTCTTCAATATATTCAGCATACTTGGTTCGCAACGCTTATGCCGATACGGAGTGGTTCTTCGGATAATAATCCAACCGGTCTCTCCATATTGACAACGATGGTCAAAAACTTCGATAGTCTGTGATTTAACTATCGAATAAAAACAAGTGTTCATCCAACATATCAAACAAATCACTGGGCTCTTTAATTAATATTCATTAATTAAACCACTTCTCTATTTCTCTATCAATATTTGTTAATCAAATATTTTCAAAAATCATCTCGGCCTCTTATGCCATTTGGAAAACGTTTCCAAATATCAACTTCTTTTATTTTCTATATATTAGAAATTATCTTTATTTGCAATTGGAAACAATTCCAATCACTTATCTCTATCCCGACTATTTTAATTATACTCAGGAAATATTTACTTTTATATTTCCAAAATTCCATCACTTGGGTTTAAAACGAATGTTGTGTAAAACATCGTTACAACAACCCAAAATATTTTATTCAACTAACTCTTTTTCAAACACTTCTCTTCGAGACTGGATCTTGCTATTTATCCATTAAAAATGAAATCAATCAAGTTGGGGTAAAATTACCTCTCAGGCCTTAACTGAAAACATCCTCAACTTCAAAACGGCAAAACCACTAATCTCGAATAAACACACTATACAATCCAATTATTCATTTTTAAAACATGTATATAGTTCGCTTTCTATAGATTTCCCTTTTTGTTTACAATATTCCATTTTGATTTCATTTCCTTATCGAATTCAATATTTATCGATACATTGATTTATAACTATCAAATTATCTGAAAAATATTCTATCTCCTTAAATTTCCGGAAAAATTCGCCATAACCTCCCCTGTATCGGGAGCATCGGGAAATTTCAAATAGCTTTCCCGGTCCTTCTAATCTCAAAAAGAAAAAGAAGAAGCCAAGCGGCTAGCCGATACGGCGCATAAAAACCATATATGAATTTAAACATGTACCTTTTTGTCGGGCACATAAATAAAAATCTTCATATACTCCATCCCATATCTGTTTAACACCTGTTCACCTGTTTCCAATTCAATTCAACTCAATCCATTCGTTTGAATTCGATTTTGAATCGTTTGAATTCAGTTTCGCTCAATTATTCTTTAATTAGCCCTTTTGCCTATTTCACTTCTTTGTTTGAACATAACACGTTCAAATAAAATGTTTAACTTGCTCACAACCAAATTGAATTTCAATTCTAGTTTCCTTTTTGATTTCGAATATAAATTTTCAAATCGAATTTACTTATTCAAACCCCAATACCCATTCGAAATCTCCTTAACTAATTTCTATTCAATTTAGTTAATTCTATTCAATAAATCAAAATCTGGGTTTCTGTTTCAAAAATCATATTCATTTACACAACTTGAATTCGCATATATTTTACAACTCAACTCTGAAATTTTGTAAATAGGAAATTCGGATTTTTTCCGCTTAAAATCCTTTTATAACATTAAATAAACCATTATGGTTTTAAAACGATTCTGGCGCTGTTTTTCTGAAAATTTGATTTTGATATAACTCAAAATATGTACGAAGGAATCCAGATTTTTCTCCTTCATTAGAAAACTATTATCAAATCGGTCCTGACGTTTCTTGTTTCGAAGAATTCCGACTTCAATTGCGTTCTGTATACTCAATTGAAGTTTGAATCGCCAATTTACGAACTGCAGCGCTGCGGCGAGTTCGTTTTAATTATATTTATGAATATAAACGTTAAACTTCGTTTAAAATGAATCCAACCCCACTCAAACTTCATTTTCACTTTTATTTGAACTCTATATTCAAATTCAAATTTCACTTCTATTGAATCCTATATTCAAATTCCATATTTCAAATTCCGTTTGAATTACATAGCTAAATCCCATAGTTTAAAATTCCATTTGAATGCTATATTCAAATTCTATAATTTAAATTCCATTTGAATTCCTTTTTGAATTCTACATTCAAATTCCCTATTCAATTCTCTTCAAATTCAAATTCTATATTTATTCTATTTGAATTTCAAATATCCAAACTCCGATTCAATTCTATTTTGAAATTTCAAATATTCAACCCCTTTTTAATTTTATCATTCAAATTCTATTTAAATCCTCTTATTTGAATTCTATTTCAAATCTAGTTTCAAAACTTCATTTGAATTTCTATATTCAAATCTATTTTCAAAACTTCATTTGAATTTCTATATTCAAATCTATTTTCAAAACTTCATTTGAATTTCTATATTCAAATCTCACAGATTAAATCCTATTTGAATTCAATTTGAATCTCTTATATTCAAATTTCATTTTCCCTTTCCATTTGAATTCTAATATTCAAATTCATTTCCAACACCATTTGAATTTCTAATATTCAAACTTATTTTTAACACCATTTGAATTTCTTCACTCAAATCCATTTGAATTCCCTTGAATCCAAATTCCATTTCAAAACCATTTGGATTTCCTATTTTGAAATCCTATTTGAAATTCTATTTCCAATTCTACTTTGAAAATCCTATTTCAAAGTTTATTTCAAATTCTATTTTGAAATTCTATATTCAAATCCCTATTTGAATTTCTTTATTCAAATTCTATTCAATTCTCTTATTCAAATTCCATTTTTGAACTCTCTTATTCAAATGCTGTTTGAATCTCCTATTCAAACTCTATATTTAAAATTTCATTTGAACTTCCATATTCAAATTTCTATATTTGAATTTCATTCGAATTCTATATCCAAATCTCTATTTGAATTTTCTTTATTTGAATTCCTTCGAATTCAAATTCTATTTTAATTCCTTGAATTCAAATTCTATTTTTCATTCTAATTTCGTCTATTCAAATTCTATTTGAACTTCTATTTGAATTCCTAATATTCAATCTCCTTTTCCTTTTATTTAAAATTCAAATATTTAAACTCCTTTTCTAATTCTACTATTCAAATGTTATACTCAAATTTCATTTGAGTTATATATTTAAAAATTCCATTTCACATCCTATTTGAAATTTCATTTCAAATTCCAATTTCGCACTTGTATTTCTATTTCTGAATTATCAAATGATAATTCTTTTCACTTCATTTATAACTTCGTTATAAAAGAACTATTTATAAACTTCGTTTATAAAGAACTACTTGTTTTATTTTTTAAAAAAACAAGCTTTTATTTTATTTCCATTTAAAATTCAAATTCTATTTAAAAATAGAATTTTTTTTTCCTTTTTAAATCTCAAATATCCTTCCACGATATTTTAAATATCATTACTTAAGCCCAGTGATAAAACACACCAAGCAACCAATTATTTATTTTTCTAACACATCATATATAACAATATATATGCAAACAAATAAACAAACAGATAATATATTTTTGAGGAATCCAGTTGGATTCCTCCAACCTGTTTTCCTGCATCCACAGATGTTAGCACATAAATAATACCAATTCTGCTTCGTGGCAGAATATCGCGGTATAGAAGGTCATCCACTAATCATAGCGTGGGGCGTATAGGGTAATCATCCGCTATGAAACTGCGGGCATCCGCTAATGAGACTGCGGGAATCCAACCAATCAATCAACCCAATATATATATATAGCCTAAATAACTAATATATATAAAACAAGCAGAAAACATTCACACAAGCAACAACAATTATTTTTAATGAAATAAAAATAATTCTAAAGGTGAGTGAGATTTACTCACCAGTCATGTAATTCGTCGAGTACCCCATTTAAGCTTATCGTATAGATTTCACGATTCCTTTGTACCTCTGTTTTCAATGTAAACAATATAAATATATTTCAGTTTTTGAACTTCACTAATTTAATTTAAATTAATTACTCATATGTAAATTAAATTCCAATTTAATCCTTAATTACTTAGTTTACAGATTTTATCCTTTACTAACTAATTTCTATATATTTAATCTATTTCCAATTAAATAAACTAATTTACTTTAAATAAATTTCCAAATTAATAGTAAACACCATTTCCTTTTCTCTCAACAATGTACGAATTCAGTTCTAACTAATATGCTAATTCCTACAAGTTATTCAAATTGGTTAAATCAACTACCAATTTTTTTATATCAATCTCAATATAAATTTAAATTAAGAATAAACTAAATATACCTTAAATCCTCTATTTAAATTTCCCTTTTTCTCTTCGGTCCCTGTTTCCCTTCCTGAACCCATCGATGACCCCTCTTCCATTTGAACGCTTCATCTTCGCGAACCCAAAAGCAACGCCAGAATCGATGATGCAACCCAGGCCGATGGTGACAAAATTTAAATCCCCAAATCATTGGATCGAACACCTCCCTCCCACCAGAACCCCTACTGTCGAGCTCGCCCCTTTTGAGTCCTTCGTCGTCCTCGACCTCTAACCAGAACCGCGGTCTTCCAATAGCAACAGAAATGAATCCCGTACCTCATCGAACCCCAGTTCTCCCTTGATAAACCGAAAGCCACAAAATACGGTCATCCCCACATACGAAATCGCGAGCGCTTCTAGGTTGTCGTCGAGCTTTAGGCCACCCCTCGCCTTCAATTTCGATTTCGGTTTTCGATCCCCAAGCCAGATCCGACCCTTGCCACAAAGATGTATTCGATTTCCGTTTCCCTTCTTCTTTGTTCTGGCATTTCGATTTTGATTTAAAGGGAGCGGCCCTTTATATTGCTTAAGCTCGATTTTAGTTCTGGAAAAAGGAGAATGAAGATAAATGGGAGGACTCGAATTGATTTTGGAATCAGAAGACATTGAGGCAGCGGTCTCGTTTATATATATGCAAACAAGGGACAAAACGTACCAGGCCATTAAAAGGATGTTTCTTTGATTTAGAAGAAAACAGACAATATTTTCAGCTCGAGGAAAGGGATGTCTGCGTGATTCAGTTTATAGGTCGGCTTCGTGAATTCTGAGTGTATAGGTTAGCTTATAAAAATATGTACTTATTTATTTATTTGATTTCATTTCATTTTAATTAAAATATATCGTGGTCCCGTAACTAAAATCTCGAACCTCTATTTAACCGTAACGACACGAGCGGGCTCTGAAATTAAATTCAACTATATAAAGAAGATAACTAATTTAAATTGACGGTAAATAATAAATTCAGTTGATATAAATTGATTTCTAAACAATTTAATTCATTGAAAACAAATAATTATTACCACTCTAATTCGACATTAAATCGTATATCGATTATTAAATCGATAAATTCAATAAAAATCCATTTATATTTTCTAATTCAACATTTAAATCTAAATTAAATGTTAAATATTAAATGACCAAAAATCTGGGATGTTACATTCCTTCCCCCTTAAAATAATTTCATCCTCGAAATTGCTAAGGTAAGAAAATGGTACCAATCCATTACTTTTCACAACTTCTTTATGTTGAAACTCACCTCTTCATATTTCAACAAATTTAGTTCTACCAAAACATTTGGTTTCTCATTCACATGCATTCAAATTGATTCTAAATCAATTCATTCACTTGATTTATTTAGCTTGTTTTAAGTTAAATTTTAATTCCAGAATTCGAATCCCAGGGTTTTCATTTCAAATCCTTTTGAAATCACTTAAACATGTACATATATTTATAATCTTTTCAAATTCCAAATATTTGAATTTTTCAATTAAACTTGTTTTCTTTCAAACAAATTCCCTCAAAAATTTTCTAAGGTAGCAATCCATCACTTAGAAACTCGGAAATGAACACTGATGATGTTGCAATCATCATCAGAATAATTTCCCAGCCACTGAAGTGAGTTCAGTGCTTTATCAATTCAAAATGATTTTCATTCAAAACCCTTTCAAAATAAAACTATATTATTTTAATTACTTTGAAAAATATTTTTCAACTTCCCAGGATTAAAATTCCAAATTCTGGTCTGAATTTAATTCTAATTCATCTCATTTGTATATATTTCATTCATATACAATTTCAGTTTGGTTATAAATAACCATTTCAATTTTTATAATCTTATCTGATTATAATGATATCAATCAACACATCCATATAATATAATAATTTCAAAAATTATTCTTTCTATATCAAAATATAATTTTGGGTAAAATAATTTCACCCACTTTAAAACAATATCGTGTTCAATCTCCTGTTCAAGTGTTTAGAAATTCCTATCGACTTTGTGGCGTCCCACTATTCGATCAGAATTCATAAACCACTCAACAGACTAGCCAACACAATATAAAACAATTTTTATATCAACTAACAAATACGCTCTCTCGTATCTATATACTCAACTCATTCTAGGGTACTACTGACCCTATCTCTAATGAGTACATGCCACACAAGCCTAGGTATTCGCTCAACCTAAGCTCTGATACCACTGTAACGACCCGCAAAATCCGAGCTATCTGAGTTGACTAAATACACCACACGTCCAATCCAAATAACACAGAAGTACGAACCATTAATAGAAAGAAGTTAGAAGGTGAGAGTAGATAAGATAGAACTAATAGAATAGAAGAAGAAGAAGAATATAAACACAACACGGAACCTCACATCGCAGCGGAATAAAATATAATATATAGAATAGCTTCTGAAATACAAATTTTTGACTGCATATACATACATCATTATCAGAGTACACACTTACAATACAGCGGAAATAACACTAGATAACTAAGGCTGAAGCCTCCTGCTCCAAGCTCCTCCAAATGAATCTGTAAAAATCCCGACCACTTGACTGCCCGTACAAATTTGGGCACCCAAGAGTTTAGGGAGAAACAAAACATAATAAACTCTAGGTCAGTCATGGGACTGGTATGAGTAAACTCCAACCACTTGTTTAACTTTCAAAACCTTTTTCGAGCTCAAAGATAATAGTAAGACCATCCCACACATAAACATGGACGGCTTTTACCTTACTATAACCCAAAACACTTTGATACGAAAATCCAGTGATATTATAATAATGTCTACATCAAGTAAATAACCAAATAGCAGAACGCTTGCATCTCACGCTCCCCATACATAGTATAAAATCAAAAACCGCATGGCGCTTATTGGAGATTGGATTTCCAACATGACAAGGTATGGAACCACCTTCCGCTAGTGTATCTCTAGAGAGGAATACACTGGGTTCAACAAGAACATCTTGTAACCCAGCCCACACATGACCGACCACTCATTTCGCTTGAGTGTATCGAATGTATATCACCAACGGTTGGGATCAGCAACCGTCTCTCGACTGGGACAGCATCGAATAGAATAAGAAATTGAATGAACCTCTAGATAGGTGATTATACATCCTAATGGGTGCGACCCACATAGCCATGCTGCCTGCCCGATTTTTGTCCTCCCCCGGTTGTTGAGGCCTGAGGCTACGAATACTTACCATTCATTGATAGCACAATCACTTTGAATGCCACATTGTCAGATCCGTTAATCACTAGTTGAGTTTGCACAAATATTCTGGATGTTATGCTAAGGGAATAAATCCGTTGCAACCATATATATTCATACAGACCAACCCATTTGATCATTGGAAATACTCTGTCAGACATTCGTCCATTTACGTTCGTTCTGGGATTGAATGAAACGAAGGCACGATTTCTATTAATAGAAAGAGTCCTTGCACTTTACTCCGTCTTCAATATATTCAGCATACTTGGTTCGCAACGCTTATGCCGATACGGAGTGGTTCTTCGGATAATAATCCAACCGGTCTCTCCATATTGACAACGATGGTCAAAAACTTCGATAGTCTGTGATTTAACTATCGAATAAAAACAAGTGTTCATCCAACATATCAAACAAATCACTGGGCTCTTTAATTAATATTCATTAATTAAACCACTTCTCTATTTTCTCTATCAATATTTGTTAATCAAATATTTTCAAAAATCATCTCGGCCTCTTATGCCATTTGGAAAACGTTTCCAAATATCAACTTCTTTTATTTTCTATATATTAGAAATTATCTTTATTTGCAATTGGAAACAATTCCAATCACTTATCTCTATCCCGACTATTTTAATTATACTCAGGAAATATTTACTTTTATATTTCCAAAATTCCATCACTTGGGTTTAAAACGAATGTTGTGTAAAACATCGTTACAACAACCCAAAATATTTTATTCAAATAACTCTTTTTCAAACACTTCTCTTCGAGACTGGATCTTGCTATTTATCCATTAAAAATGAAATCAATCAAGTTGGGGTAAAATTACCTCTCAGACCTTAACTGAAAACATCCTCAACTTCAAAACGGCAAAACCACTAATCTCGAATAAACACACTATACAATCCAATTATTCATTTTTAAAACATGTATATAGTTCGCTTTCTATAGATTTCCCTTTTTGTTTACAATATTCCATTTTGATTTCATTTCCTTATCGAATTCAATATTTATCGATACATTGATTTATAACTATCAAATTATCTGAAAAATATTCTATCTCCTTAAATTTCCGGAAAAATTCGCCATAACCTCCCCTGTATCGGGAGCATCGGGAAATTTCAAATAGCTTTCCCGGTCCTTCTAATCTCAAAAAGAAAAAGAAGAAGCCAAGCGGCTAGCCGATACGGCGCATAAAAACCATATATGAATTTAAACATGTACCTTTTTGTCGGGCACATAAATAAAAATCTTCATATACTCCATCCCATATCTGTTTAACACCTGTTCACCTGTTTCCAATTCAATTCAACTCAATCCATTCGTTTGAATTCGATTTTGAATCGTTTGAATTCAGTTTCGCTCAATTATTCTTTAATTAGCCCTTTTGCCTATTTCACTTCTTTGTTTGAACATAACACGTTCAAATAAAATGTTTAACTTGCTCACAACCAAATTGAATTTCAATTCTAGTTTCCTTTTTGATTTCGAATATAAATTTTCAAATCGAATTTACTTATTCAAACCCCAATACCCATTCGAAATCTCCTTAACTAATTTCTATTCAATTTAGTTAATTCTATTCAATAAATCAAAATCTGGGTTTCTGTTTCAAAAATCATATTCATTTACACAACTTGAATTCGCATATATTTTACAACTCAACTCTGAAATTTTGTAAATAGGAAATTCGGATTTTTTCCGCTTAAAATCCTTTTATAACATTAAATAAACCATTATGGTTTTAAAACGATTCTGGCGCTGTTTTTCTGAAAATTTGATTTTGATATAACTCAAAATATGTACGACGGAATCCAGATTTTTCTCCTTCATTAGAAAACTATTATCAAATCGGTCCTGACGTTTCTTGTTTCGAAGAATTCCGACTTCAATTGCGTTCTGTATACTCAATTGAAGTTTGAATCGCCAATTTACGAACTGCAGCGCTGCGGCGAGTTCGTTTTAATTATATTTATGAATATAAACGTTAAACTTTGTTTAAAATGAATCCAACCCCACTCAAACTTCATTTTCACTTTTATTTGAACTCTATATTCAAATTCAAATTTCACTTCTATTGAATCCTATATTCAAATTCCATATTTCAAATTCCGTTTGAATTACATAGCTAAATCCCATAGTTTAAAATTCCATTTGAATGCTATATTCAAATTCTATAATTTAAATTCCATTTGAATTCCTTTTTGAATTCTACATTCAAATTCCCTATTCAATTCTCTTCAAATTCAAATTCTATATTTATTCTATTTGAATTTCAAATATCCAAACTCCGATTCAATTCTATTTTGAAATTTCAAATATTCAACCCCTTTTTAATTTTATCATTCAAATTCTATTTAAATCCTCTTATTTGAATTCTATTTCAAATCTAGTTTCAAAACTTCATTTGAATTTCTATATTCAAATCTATTTTCAAAACTTCATTTGAATTTCTATATTCAAATCTATTTTCAAAACATCATTTGAATTTCTATATTCAAATCTCACAGATTAAATCCTATTTGAATTCAATTTGAATCTCTTATATTCAAATTTCATTTTCCCTTTCCATTTGAATTCTAATATTCAAATTCATTTCCAACACCATTTGAATTTCTAATATTCAAACTTATTTTTAACACCATTTGAATTTCTTCACTCAAATCCATTTGAATTCCCTTGAATCCAAATTCCATTTCAAAACCATTTGGATTTCCTATTTTGAAATCCTATTTGAAATTCTATTTCCAATTCTACTTTGAAAATCCTATTTCAAAGTTTATTTCAAATTCTATTTTGAAATTCTATATTCAAATCCCTATTTGAATTTCTTTATTCAAATTCTATTCAATTCTCTTATTCAAATTCCATTTTTGAACTCTCTTATTCAAATGCTGTTTGAATCTCCTATTCAAACTCTATATTTAAAATTTCATTTGAACTTCCATATTCAAATTTCTATATTTGAATTTCATTCGAATTCTATATCCAAATCTCTATTTGAATTTTCTTTATTTGAATTCCTTCGAATTCAAATTCTATTTTAATTCCTTGAATTCAAATTCTATTTTTCATTCTAATTTCGTCTATTCAAATTCTATTTGAACTTCTATTTGAATTCCTAATATTCAATCTCCTTTTCCTTTTATTTAAAATTCAAATATTTAAACTCCTTTTCTAATTCTACTATTCAAATGTTATACTCAAATTTCATTTGAGTTATATATTTAAAAATTCCATTTCACATCCTATTTGAAATTTCATTTCAAATTCCAATTTCGCACTTGTATTTCTATTTCTGAATTATCAAATGATAATTCTTTTCACTTCAATTATAACTTCGTTATAAAAGAACTATTTATAAACTTCGTTTATAAAGAACTACTTGTTTTATTTTTTAAAAAAACAAGCTTTTATTTTATTTCCATTTAAAATTCAAATTCTATTTAAAAATAGAATTTTTTTTTCCTTTTTAAATCTCAAATATCCTTCCACGATATTTTAAATATCATTACTTAAGCCCAGTGATAAAACACACCAAGCAACCAATTATTTATTTTTCTAACACATCATATATAACAATATATATGCAAACAAATAAACAAACAGATAATATATTTTTGAGGAATCCAGTTGGATTCCTCCAACCCGTTTTCCTGCATCCACAGATGTTAGCACATAAATAATACCAATTCTGCTTCGTGGCAGAATATCGCGGTATAGAAGGTCATCCACTAATCATAGCGTGGGGCGTATAGGGTAATCATCCGCTATGAAACTGCGGGCATCCGCTAATGAGACTGCGGGAATCCAACCAATCAATCAACCCAATATATATATATAGCCTAAATAACTAATATATATAAAACAAGCAGAAAACATTCACACAAGCAACAACAATTATTTTTAATGAAATAAAAATAATTCTAAAGGTGAGTGAGATTTACTCACCAGTCATGTAATTCGTCGAGTACCCCATTTAAGCTTATCGTATAGATTTCACGATTCCTTTGTACCTCTGTTTTCAATGTAAACAATATAAATATATTTCAGTTTTTGAACTTCACTAATTTAATTTAAATTAATTACTCATATGTAAATTAAATTCCAATTTAATCCTTAATTACTTAGTTTACAGATTTTATCCTTTACTAACTAATTTCTATATATTTAATCTATTTCCAATTAAATAAACTAATTTACTTTAAATAAATTTCCAAATTAATAGTAAACACCATTTCCTTTTCTCTCAACAATGTACGAATTCAGTTCTAACTAATATGCTAATTCCTACAAGTTATTCAAATTGGTTAAATCAACTACCAATTTTTTTATATCAATCTCAATATAAATTTAAATTAAGAATAAACTAAATATACCTTAAATCCTCTATTTAAATTTCCCTTTTTCTATTCGGTCCCTGTTTCCCTTCCTGAACCCATCGATGACCCCTCTTCCATTTGAACGCTTCATCTTCGCGAACCCAAAAGCAACGCCAGAATCGATGATGCAACCCAGGCCGATGGTGACAAAATTTAAATCCCCAAATCATTGGATCGAACACCACCCTCCCACCAGAACCCCTACTGTCGAGCTCGCCCCTTTTGAGTCCTTCGTCGTCCTCGACCTCTAACCAGAACCGCGGTCTTCCAATAGCAACAGAAATGAATCCCGTACCTCATCGAACCCCAGTTCTCCCTTGATAAACCGAAAGCCACAAAATACGGTCATCCCCACATACGAAATCGCGAGCGCTTCTAGGTTGTCGTCGAGCTTTAGGCCACCCCTCGCCTTCAATTTCGATTTCGGTTTTCGATCCCCAAGCCAGATCCGACCCTTGCCACAAAGATGTATTCGATTTCCGTTTCCCTTCTTCTTTGTTCTGGCATTTCGATTTTGATTTAAAGGGAGCGGCCCTTTATATTGCTTAAGCTCGATTTTAGTTCTGGAAAAAGGAGAATGAAGATAAATGGGAGGACTCGAATTGATTTTGGAATCAGAAGACATTGAGGCAGCGGTCTCGTTTATATATATGCAAACAAGGGACAAAACGTACCAGGCCATTAAAAGGATGTTTCTTTGATTTAGAAGAAAACAGACAATATTTTCAGCTCGAGGAAAGGGATGTCTGCGTGATTCAGTTTATAGGTCGGCTTCGTGAATTCTGAGTGTATAGGTTAGCTTATAAAAATATATACTTATTTATTTATTTGATTTCATTTCATTTTAATTAAAACATATCGTGGTCCCGTAACTAAAATCTCGAACCTCTATTTAACCGTAATGACACGAGCGGGCTCTGAAATTAAATTCAACTATATAAAGAAGATAACTAATTTAAATTGACGGTAAATAATAAATTCAGTTGATATAAATTGATTTCTAAACAATTTAATTCATTGAAAACAAATAATTATTACCACTCTAATTCGACATTAAATCGTATATCGATTATTAAATCGATAAATTCAATAAAAATCCATTTATATTTTCTAATTCAACATTTAAATCTAAATTAAATGTTAAATATTAAATGACCAAAAATCTGGGACGTTACACTTATCATCATAAGTATACATCTAGCTTTATACAGATCCTTATACTGTTTTACACAACTGGTTTATCTCATATATGTTAATACATATACGCAAATATTGTTGATGTACGCTTGATATATCTATCAATATATATAAGAAATTCAATATATGTATATATCATTATATATACATATATGTATATATACACTTGTACATATTCTAGCAGCACCATTTAAAAGAACTTTGAAATCATTTACACTGGCAATATAAAACAATTATAAGCCGGAAACCATTTAAGGTACCTAGATTTTTTATAATTAAACTGTCCAGTTTTAAACATTTTAAACTGTCCAGTTTATATAAAACAAAATCCTTCTACATATACTCGTAGCATTCTTTAATATCATGTATAAATACCACATAGAATAAAACTGATTCACCTAAGTAGCCCTTAACTGTCAAAAATAAATAATTTAACAGATTCATTTAACACTTAAGATTCTCCTGTTCATAAATATAAACATAGGCAGTGTAAACTTAGATTCATATATGACATGGGATGTAGACAATTTTATATTTACACACACGTATATATATTAACAGTATATTCAAGGAATTTGAATTCCAACAGGTCCTATATAAAACAGAGGGTGAATTATAGCAGTAATGTGATTTCAAATTTATGATCGACAAGGTCATAAATTTGTACAGAGGATGTTCAGAATTGATCAAACATTCATATATTAGATAGCACTTATGAATATACATTATATTCATACAATAACTATAAAATATAATGCAAATCAATATGCACTTCAAAAATCAAATGAACATATGCATTTTGACTTAAAACAAAGGATAAAACAGTCTTACTGAATTTAAATCTGTTATGGATCAAGATATGATCATTAGACAGTTTATATCTCAAAATATTAAGTCAAAACATTCACTTCAAAATCAAACTGTTTTTGTAACGACCCGGATTTTCGGCCGTTGAATTCTGAATATTTAAATTTTGTTTTAAGAATTTTAATTGAATTATATATAGGGGTTTATAATGAATTTATTTATAAAACGAAGTTTGAACGTATAATATATAATATAATATAAAACGAGCTCGAAAATGGCGCGACAGTTCGTAATATAGAGTTTTGAACTTCAACTGATGATACAGGATTCAATATAAGTCGGATTTATGTGAAACAAGACACGTTGGAACCGTATTGATTATAATTTTCACATGAAAGAGAAAAATCTAGATTTTGTGTTATAATTTGTTAGTTATGGTCAAATCAAATTTTGAAATAGTCGCTGTGGAAATCGTTATTTAAAATATACGTGTTTAAATAGCCGTTTTGCAAACGGACTCTGTTTCGACGAAATCAGTTTCATTGGGACCGTATCGTTAAATTTTTGTATGGGGGTGAGTGGCATGGAAAACCGATGTCGTATGTAACCACGGTAGCCGTAAACGCTCGTTCAGTGCAATTAAATTAATTCAACTGAATAAAGGGATATTAGAGTGTAACTTGAATAGACGATCGAATCAGGCCACGAAACCAGTTCCAGTGAGTTCGTAGCGTCGGATATAGTCAGGGTAGGTATATAGTTTGTTATTTTTAGAGATCGGCAAATTTGGTGTTCAGAAGGGCAGTGCGGTACGCGCCAAAAACAGCCTACCGGGGCAACAGTCTCAGAATGCGACGAAACTAGTGCCGTTGGGTTCGTATCGAAAAGTTATTGTCGACGTTCGCAGTTTCGAGGTGATTTGATTTATCTGGTGATCGTGAAAAAATTTAAACGTGTGTTCATTTCTGGTTTTATAAAGGAAATTTTTTCATACGATGTCAGAATGCGACGAAACTTGTCCCATTGGGTCCGGAATAACTTTTTACATTAAGATTAGCTTTTTCATCAGTAAACAGAAGTCGACTGTGGTTAGGTTTACTTGATACTTCACCGCGAAGTTTCGTTATAATATATTCTTTTCTTATATGAACATCAACAGCAGAGCTTAAGTCACGGTGTACCAACATTAACCGGCAAAAAAGGAATTCCAGTGTGTAATCATAAATGACAGGTCTACAAGCATGTAACAGACAATGAAATGGTTGACCATACAGCGAAGTAAACAGAATAAACAACGCACACCATTTGCAAAGCCTATCCACAAAATATCTCATCCACAATAATGTCTACAGCCACACTTAATACGTGACGAACAAATTATCTCAAACCCGTGGGCGCCAAGAAATCAGTAACCGTGCACTGCAAGCTTTTCATCCGTGCCTGCCAAGTAACAAGAACCGTGCTTACCACGAAAATACTTCCGTGCGTTCCAAGAAAATTACTGTGCACCCGAATCCACTTCTTTAAATACTGATTTCTTTTCTTTTACTCCTCTCGTTTTCTGGCAAAAGAAGCAAACCGAAGTTTCTTTAATCAAATAAAATAAAAAGATGAAATCTCAATGAAATTTTTTTTAAGTTTGGGTTCAATATGAGCGTTAAGCCCAGATCTTCATACTGGTATGTATTTTGCCGGGCTCGGAGTCGAGGATGTCACGTCTATTTCTTTACAGCGTTTTGCGTGGGGATGGGTTCGGGTTATTGGGGTCGTGGGTGGTCCGCGAGGCACCGGAGCAGGCGGCGTCGGTCTAAGGTGGTGGGTTGGTCGGAGTTGTGTTGAAAGTGGGTGGAGTAGAAGTCTGAAGTACATCGGAGAGGAGGAGCGTGGTGAGATCTGTTCGTGGGATAGTGGAGGGTAGGAAAAGAATGAGGTGGTAGGGGATTCAAATATAGAAAGATTTTGTGGAAATTAGTTGTATCAGCTGTGGCAAGTCTTCTCGGCAGAAAAGGGAAGCTCAACAACGGCCTTCACTGGGATGGTTGTGCTGAGTGTTGGAGAAGCCATGAGATGGTTTGTTGTCACTGGTTAAATAATGTTGAATAGGTTTGTTTGGTAATCAAGTAGACATGTGGAGAATGGTGAGAGGGCATGGACTTGTGGTTGGTGATACCCTGATGGTGGAAGAGGGTGTGGTGATAGCATTTCCTAGAAAACAAATGAAGGACGGTGGTGAGGATTTAAGTAAGTAATGGGCGAGTTGGTTGTATTCTGTGGTGTTGACTGAGGAGATGGAAGAATGGTTAACGAACTAGGCAGCAGTGATAAATCATTGATTTTGGTGGCTTAATTTCTTGGGTTAAGAATCAGACAAAATTGGTCACATTGAAATCGTAATGACGGGATCTATAGTGTGGCACTGAGGTGGCTGAGAACAAGGACTATTGGCATTCTGTAGAAAAATCAAACGACTGATTTATTTCAATTAAAAACAAAAGCAGAACCGCCAACTGAAGGTGAGTAAACTCACTAACTTTACTTCGTTTATATTTTTATATAAACGAATTTAAAATTTTATTCTGTGTGATGGTTGACAAAATTGGTTGATGGTTGATATAGATATATCATTGGTTGATTATCAGTTCTATTTTCTATGATATCTCATATTGATGTTAATTAACGTCTGTGGATGCAGGGAAACAGGTTGGAGGGATCCAACTGGATCTCTCAACATTTTATTTACTGTTTTATTTGATGGTGATATATGCTATGCTACATTATCCATGGTTGAATTTGTGTGTTTGATTTACCCTGGCCTTAGGAAACTGGTATTTTAGATACCGTAAAATATCATCGAATATGGAAAAGAAATTAGAATTTAAAAGCAGAGTTTATTTCCAAATTAGAAATAATTTCTTTTTCATTGAGCTGCAAATGGAAACCTATTCCATTGGGTAAACCAAGAAAAATGTTATAAATAAAGATATAAATTAAGTGGATCATTAACCATTGGATAAATTAAAAGGTGAGTTCAAATATGAATGTATATTTGAAAGTGAGTATCGGTTTTGAAACCAATATTTGGAAATGGATTTGAATTTAGCAAATTACAGAGGGAAGTTTAAAGGAAGATTTTCAAATGCTTAAAGTAAAGGAATAAATAGTTTAACCAAGGAAATATTTTGCAAATAAAATGTATATCAAAAGGGGATTTATAGAAATCGAATTAAGTGGTTAGAAGAATGTATAGTTTATAAATATGTTTAAAGGAGAACTTGAATTGTCTAAAATAAACAGAGTTTATAAATGAACAACGGAAGCGTGTGCGTCGCACACGGTATTTTATTCAAATCAGCAATCATAACGCTGTTGTTATAAGAAATACTTTTAAGTTTTAAACAGCGATTTTAACGCTGTCTTTGTAAGAAATGCTTTTATAAAACTAAACAGTGATTTTAGCGCTGTTGTTATAATAGAGGTTGTAAATCTATACAGCAATTTTAGACGCTGCTGTTATAATAAATGTCTTGGTAAATCTAAATAGCAATTTTAACGCTGCCGTTATAATAACTGTTTTAATAGCAATCTTAATGCTATGGTTACGATAAGTGTTCTAAAAGGCTAAGACAGCGGGTTTAACGCTGTTGTTGAAAGCAATGTTTGGTTTAAAGTTGTGAGTTCTGAATATTTCAAAGTGAATGATAGAAAGGGTTGGTTAGTGATATCGTTAATAAACGAATGATTTATGATTTAAGTCATAATAACGATGTTTATAACATCAGTTAATTCAAGGGATTTAGAAATGTTTTCTAACTGGAGAAAAAGATATTTTCTCAATAAAGGAATTATAATATTGGAAATGTTTTCCAATGATTGAGAGAGAAAACAGTGCTTTGAAAGAACACGAAAGATGGGAAATGGGAATGGGAAATGATAATGTAATAAAGAACTAATATAAAAAGGGCCCAGGGCTGGATGATGTTTGGTCGATAGAATTTCCTCCTGGAAATAATATCATTGTTTGCACACCGACATGTTTTCATTTGATAGTTAAATCACCGACTATCAAAGTTTTGACCATTTTAACGTTGTTAATATGGAGAGACCGGTTGGATTATTATCCAGAGAACCACTCCGTATTGGCATAAGCGTTGCGAATCAAGTATGCTGAATATCTTGAAGACGGAGGGAAGTGCAAGGGCTATTGTATAAGTCTTAGATAACAGTGCCTAAGATGGATGTACTGAATAGTGCCTTCGGTTTGTCCAGACCCAGGACAACTTGTATGGACGAGTGTCTGACAGAGTATTTCCAAAGGGGGTTACGTACGTTGATTCCTTCAAACGTACGAAGTTGGTGGCATAGAAGGGAAACTTCTTTAGCCTAACAATCTGAGTATTTTTGTGGGAATCAATTAGTGATTTCCGATGGATCTGACGATGTGGCATTCAAAGTGAATGATGGCCATATGTTCTGGAAGATAATTCAAACCTCAAGCCTCACAACCCGGAAGTGGACAAAAATCGGGCAGGCAGCATGGCTATGTGGGTCGCACCCATTAGGATGTATGATCACCTATCTAGAGAAATTCCTTTTGTTCTTAAATCTATCAATGCTGTCCCTTATCGGGAGGCGGTTGTTGATCCCAACCGTCGGTGGTATACATTCGATACACTCAAGCGAAATGAGTGGTCGGTCATGTGAGGGCCGGGTTGCAAGACGTTCTTGTTGAACCCAGTGTATTTGCCTCTAGAGATACACGTTCGGAAGGTGGTCCCATACCTTGTCAAGTGGGAATCCAATCTCCAATAAGTGCCTGCGAGTTTGATTGTATATTATATATGTAGAGCGTGAGATGCAAGCGTTCTACTAGATTTTTATTACTTGTGATTAGACATTATTATAATATCAGATAATATATGATTTCCAAAGTGTTTTGGGTTATCGTAAGGTAAAAACCATCCGTGTTTATGTGTGGATCGGTCTTACGATTATCATTTCTTTTGAAAGGATTTTTGAAAGTTAAACCAATGGTTGGAGTTTACTCACACCAGTCCCATGACTGACCCAGAGTTTATTTTGTTTGTTTTCCCTAAACTCTTGGGTGCCCAAATTTGTACGGGCAGTCAAGTAGTCGGGATTTTTCAGATTCACCTGGAGGAGCTTGAAGCAGGAGGGTTCACCAGTTAGCTATAGACTATCATATTTTCCGCTGTGTACTATGTTGTATCTGGAAACAGGTGTTTATAACTGTTCCAGGGATAATCGTTGTGCTCTGATAATGGTATGTATATATATATATATATATATACAGTTACTGTTTATATTTCAAAAGTATGTTATCTAATATATTTTATTCGTTCCGCTGTGAGTTTGTGATCTTCGTTTTCTCCTATTCTAATATTTCTTTCTGTAAAGACCCGCAACCTCCCCGTACAGGAAAGCGTCGGATAGTTCGAGAACAAACCACAACAGAACGCATACAGAAGAACATTTCATTGTATATTACAACAATGCATCAGATTACAAGAATATACAGAGTATAAATGAATATTACACAGAAATATCAGAGATTTAAATTACATTTAAATACATAGCAGCGGAAAATAATACAAAGCACAACTAGAAGAGATATACGGATACAAAGCTTTCCGGATATCGTTCCAGCTGTAAACCAGGATCCTGTGAATATAAATCTGCAAAACCAAAACTACTAGCTGCCCGTGTCAAAATAAGGGCACCCAGAGTTTAGGTTAAAACAATAAACTCCAGGTCAGTCATGTGACTGGTGTGAGAACTAAAACAGTTATTATTCTTTATTTTAAATCATTAGGTAAATCAAGGGACCACGCCGTATAACACGGAACGGGTTTCCTCCCAAGAATACCAGTGCATAAAACAAACAGCGCAATGCTAAATAAAGAAAGATGAAGCTGTTATAAGACCCAGGTCCTATCACACAATGCAACGCAAGCCGGGGGATAGGGTTTTCCCTTATAACAGCCAAAGAATGCTTGATACGTTTAAAACAAATCATTTGATACTATAATAAGTGCATAGTGTATAAAACAACTTCAAATCATAAGTATCAATCATAGGCGGCATGGGTACCATATATCATGTCGCCATATATAGGTTTACAAATAAAACCGCAAAGTCACGTATTTGGAAATTGGATTTCCGTCTATGAACCGAGGCAAAAGATAGTCCTCAACCGATTCGAGACGCTCTAGCCCGTGTCTCAGGATCAGAGCTCGAGTGACCCTTGGAGCGACAGGGCCGGTCCACCGATGTGGATTAAAATGCCTGAACACTGCGTTTCCCCACCCTTTGGGGTGTCAATGAGCCAACAAATGACTCCATCGGTTCGAGAACGACCGATCAATCCGAGGCGCCTCGCAACAGCAACAACCACATAAGTCAAACTCGTCAGGGCGTGTAAAACCACTGACGCCACTTTCTAGCTAGAAGAAAACGCATGCCCTCCCTGAGGTCCGTCTCCCGTTTTTGGTTCATACCTGGTGTGAAACACGCGAGGTAAACGTTACACAAAGCTACGCCACAAAGGCCGTGCTTTGATCATCACCACAAGACTTTGCTTTTCAACAGAAGCCTTGATCATTTGCATCTTAGCATGCCACACAGGCAAACCATCCTATGCAACCGATATCAGTCACACAGAATGAAATCCGATGTCAGACACACAGTCCATTTACAAGTCCGTTCTGGGTCTGAACGAAACCGGAGGCACCTAGTACCCCGCATATCCATCGATCTCCAAGTACGTCTGGACGATCACTAACTGTTTCCATCTTCTTGGGTGTACAGCCCAATCAAGATCATCAGTTATCACCCAAACGACGTGAAGACCTCCGGTCTTCGACCATCGTCTTCATCTTCGACTTATCGTCGTATCAGTTATTCAGAATGGGATAAACCCGGTCTTCCCGAATAACTCGCGTATATTTTAAATAAGTGTTACACAAACACGACATACGCCTCATTCCAATTCATTAGTCACTAACCATAAATTAATCAAGAGAATAATTCCCCAAATATTAACCCCGAAGGCCGAAACCAACATCAGATCAATATTCAGAAAACCATTCTGCTTGGCTAACCGACAGTTAGTTTCTAAATTTCACGTTCAAATCTAATTAAAGATTTAACTATCGCCTGGAGCAAAACTGGTGATACTCCATTCTCGATCTTTTCAATCTAATTAAAGATTCATTAAAACTCCACTTAGTTTTAATCATTATCTGGGTTAAAGAATCAGTGTCATTTAAAACACGATTCACGATAAACCCAAAATCACTTTCCATTAATTATCGGGTTAAAGAACAAGTGTTATTTAAAACACTGTTCACGATAAACCCAAAAATCAATACCAATTCAATTCCAATTAAATATTATTTAATTGGTGCACTTCATTAAATCTAAATCAAAAGATTTAATCTTTTCTCAACTGGGTTCAAGAACAGTGTTAGTGAAGACACCATTCACGACAAACCCAAATCACATTCATTAATTATCGGGTTAAAGAACAAGTGTTATTTAAAACACTGTTCACGATAAACCCAAAAATCAATATCAATTCAATTCCAATTAAATATTATTTAATTGGTACACTTCATTAAATCTAAATAAAAAGATTTAATCTTTTCTCAACTGGGTTCAAGAACAGTGTTAGTGAAGACACCATTCACGACAAACCCAAATCACATTCGATTAATTATCGGGTTAAAGAACAAGTGTTATTTAAAACACTGTTCACGATAAACCCAAAAATCAATACCAATTCAATTCCAATTAAATATCATTTAATTAGTACACTTCATTAAATCTAAATAAAAAGATTTAATCTTTTCTCAACTGGGTTCAAGAACAGTGTTAGTGAAGACACCATTCACGACAAACCCAAATCACATTCGATTAATTATCGGGTTAAAGAACAAGTGTTATTTAAAACACTGTTCACGATAAACCCAAAAATCAATACCAATTCAATTCCAATTAAATATCATTTAATTGGTACACTTCATTAAATCTAAATAAAAAGATTTAATCTTTTCTCAACTGGGTTCAAGAACAGTGTTAGTGAAGACACCATTCACGACAAACCCAAATCACATTCGATATTCAATACAAGGCTCTGAATAGAAAATATATCGGCTTATATTCAATATCGAATTCTACGACTAACAAATGTCGTATTGGAAATAACGATATAAATATATATCTTTCAAATTTCCATAACAACACCTGTATAATCACGAATTCCAACATCGAAATATTCCGAAGACAATTTCGATTCAAATCCACTCCAATGCAATCATTGGAAATTTTGGTTATTTTCAAAACCATTTCAAATTCAATTTATTTATTTAAAAATAAATAGAATTATAATTCTAGTTCAAAACTAGTTCATTTCGATAAAAATCTATTTTTATCTTTTCAAATAGGGAGTTTTTCATCCTAATTCTTTCTAAATCATTTCTTATGATTTTACACAAATTATTATTATTTTTAATAATTTTATCAAGGCCCGTACAGTCGATTTCCAACAATGGCCATCGAACTGCACTTACAGCGACCTTTTTCGAATTTGATTTGGACGTATCTCCAAATCCAACCGTTAGATTTCAAATTTCTAATATTCGTTAGAAAGCTCTTTTCGATACGAACCCAACGGTTCCGGTTTTAGGAGAATCCGACGGTCGGATCTCCCGTAATGTCCGTTTGAAATAAATGGTCGAAATTCGCGAACTGCCGCGGCGCGGCGCGTTCTATTCAGGCCATTATATTATATATATAATATATATAATATATATTTCGTCGATTTCTATTTAAAACGAATTATATAAATAGTTTTAAATTCATTTCAAAATCTATTTCAACTTCCATTTCAATTCAAAGCAAAATTGAATTCTTCTTTATAAATTCGTTTCAAAATTCATTTCTGTTCAATTCAAATTTCAATTCAATTTGAATTCATATTCAATTCAATTCATTTCGAAATCGTTTTCAATTCAATTCATTTCGAAATCGTTTTCAATTCAATTCATTTCGAATTCGTTTTCAATTCAATTCATTTCGAAATCGTTTTCAATTCAATTCATTTCGAAATCGTTTTCTAAAATCGATATAAATATCGTTCACGTCAAAATGGCGTCAATCTAATCAACACGGCTTCATATATTCCTTTATTTTCAAATATTCTATTTCGAATATTTCTTTTTCAAATATTTCTTTTTCAAAACTGGAATGAGGCCCAATCAATTACCATATAAAATTAATTATATGGATTTTCATACAACACATGTATATAATAGCATTGAAAATAATCAACCATCAACCAAAGTGCACTACACTGTATAAGCATCAAATATAGATATTCAACGCTTATAACAGCCTGTCAATCAATCGATCGACATGTTTAATCAATCAGGATGAGTGAACTTCAAATTTCATCCTAACACCCGTGTGGGGTTTCAAACAATCAAACACTGATTTTTTTTAGTTGTGCAGTTGGGCGATGTGTAAAATTTATCGTCCCAATCAATGTCATTCAAATAAGTGTACATAAACAAACCGTCTGGTTTGTAAATGAATATTTATTTTATTCACTTCACGTTAAAAATTATATTTTTAACGATAAAACATTTTATTTCAACCTATGAATTTCTATTCAATTCATTCTTTAAATAAAATGCTATTTTTATTTTTCTAACTTATTTTAGAAAATTTCGGCGGCATAACGGCACGATACTAGAAACGGGACAAGGCCTAGCCTTATCCCCGGTCTAGTGAAGGCCCACGCCATTCACTCATCAATCAAATCAATTTTATTTTGCAAACCACAAAATTTGGAGTAAGGGTCTAACCTAGCCTTACTCCTTCGCCTTATAACGGCGCACGTCTAATCCTAACCAATTTATCGATTCGATTTTTCACATCACAAACCACATTCAAACCAATATCGCAATCAATCACCAAACAATCAAACAAACAAGTCCATGGTCTGTGGACGATTGTGTCGGGTGCTACTAAGCACCGTCTGCATCCTAGTATATATATATAACTAGAAAAATAAATTGAAAGGTGAGAAATTCTCACATATAGCTATCCTAGCTCCACGGCACTTCTTCTGCAGAAGTCTTCATCGTTATCGCCTCTTCGTCATCTTCGTTGCTGCTTTCACTATATACGTAAAAATCACATTTTTACTTCGTTATTCAATATATAAAAATCCTATTTTTCTATCGAAGTTCAATATATAAAAATTCTATTTTTCTATCGAAGTTCAATATATAGAAATTCTATTTTTCTATCGAAGTTCAATATATAAAAATTCTATTTTTATATTCTCTATCCCATAAAGATTATATTTTTAATACTTTAAAAATATAAAAATCATATTCTTAATATTTCTATATAGTAAAGATTATGTTTTTAATACTTTAAAAATATAAAAATCATATTTTTTATCACTTTAAAAATATAAAGATCATACCTTTATCTTTCTACAATGTAAAAGATTATATTTTTCTTACTTTACAACATAAAATAAAAATTAGTTTTAAAGTAAATAAATAAAAAAACAGTTTTTAAAATAACGAAAATTCAGTTTTAAAAATAAATAAAAATCAGTTTTAACTTTTAAAACAAAATCAGATTTATACCTTTCTTGAAAATCTGTTTTAAACCTAAAATCGAAATTAAAATAAAAATAAAATACAATAAACTACTTACAGCGAGTTTTTTTTTGAAAAAAGGGGGGGCGGGGTCTTCGCGCGATGGAGCAGGAAGAAGGAGAAGGCGAGGATGGAGGGGCGAATCGAAGGTGGAGCGGCGGTCGTCGGAGGGCTATGCGGCTGAGGCTGCGGTGGAGAGAGAAGGAAGAAAAGGGGAGGAAGAAGAGGAGAGGGCGGCTATAGGGAGGGGGGGCATCGCGAGGTCGGCGGCGCTCCTCCAGATGCGGCGGCGGCGGATCCTACCCCCCCGCTGTCGTTCGCCATTTTTTTTTTCTTTTTTTTTTTTCGATTTCAGTCTGAAATTATAAAGGGGGGGGGCCTAAGAGGTAATAGGAGAGAATTTTAAATTTTATTATTTTATTTAATTATTTTAATTTCTAAAAAGGTTGACTTTTATTTTCGACCTCAAAACGAGGCCCACCGCCTGTCGCCCATAGCGTTTTACCCCCATTCCGAACACAATGGGATATGTATCGCAAGATGATTTGACCATTTGAATCAGTTTCCGTTTAATTTACATTTAAATCATTATATTGAATTTTAAACGTACATTTCAAATTACCGGGGGCACATGCTAACTTTAAAAATTCCAGAAAAATATTTTCTAGCTTCGTATTGACGATACGGTCCTAACAAAACTAGTTTCGTCGAATTCTGAGACCGTTGGAAAAATGGCCAATTTCCAGTCGATTAAATTCAACTGAAATGGTCAAAACGCGTTTTCCTTTGCCACGCTCACATATTGATTCGAAAATTTTTGAAATTTGGAATCTAGCAATAACTTTACACCACGGACCCAACAAAACTGGTTTCGTCGAAATCCGAGGTCGTTTGCAAAATTGCTATTTTTAAGGGCCTTATATATATAAAAATATATATAAATTCCACAGCGACTATTTCTAATTTTAAACTGGATATATCTTATCATTTCTAAGATGAAATCTCAGTTTGTCAACTTCGTTACAAAGATACAGTTATACAGATTCAAATATTTCTTGTTTCGTTCAATTCTGACTTATATTGAATTCTGTATATTCATTTGAAATTAGAAATCGAATTTTCGAACTACCGCGCCATTTTCAATTCCTTTTATAATTATATATAATTATTATATATTCTAACGACGACGTATATAATATATACGTTCTAATTATATTCCAAAATAAATTTCTCGTCGATATTATTTAAAATAATTCATTTTAAATATCAAAATTCGCTAAAATTGCCAAAATAAAAATTTTAAACTGGCCCAGATTTTCCGGGTTGTTACAATCTCCCCCACTTAAAACTTTTCGTCCCCGAAAAGGAACAAAGTCGAAAGTGGTTTGACTATTCAACTCTACGCTCGACCTGGCTTCCATTCTCCAACTCTTTAGTTTCTGAGAATTTTCAAAATTTCAAAAATTTGGCTAACTCCCTAAATTTTCGAAAAATTTCGCCATAACCTCCCCTGCAATGGGAGCATCGGGAAATTGCAAATAGCGTTCCCGGTCCTTCAGATCTCAAAAAGAAAAAGAAAAAGCCAAGCGGCTAGCCAATAGGCTCACAAAATCATCATCACCCAAACAACACAGGAAATTATGTAGTAAACATGTACCTATTTGTCGGGCAAACAAATTTTATTCTCTGCTCTAGCCTCCTTGCTATGACCTGTTCAATGTAAGTATATGTATATGCAAGCATATGCGACCAATTTTCAATATAATTCAATATTTGATTCAGTTAGGCTAAATGGTTCAAAATTAGCAAACAAATAAACAAACAACACAAACATCAATCAATTAGTGGATTAGAGTTTTCAAATTGATAACTTTGATACATATACAAAATCATGTTTTTGATGCCAAATCACAACAATAGGCCCTATCTAATTTTTGGTTCTCACACCAGTCAATAGGAAATATATAGAAATCTCACTTTCGTCGCTCGAAAATAAATACTGGCGACAGTGCCCCATCACCAGAATTATTCCCGGACACTAGAGGGATTCTATATCTACCCAATATATTAAAACTTCGAATACACGTTTGCAAGACATATATGCAAAATCTTTATATATCGGATTGTCCTAATCAATATAAAATAAATAATCAAATACGAATAATTGATTTAAATTTTCAAAACAAAATTTGTTTTCATTTGAAAAATATACTCTTCACACTCGTTCTAGGATACTACTGATCCTATCTCTAACGAGTCATTCCCATTGGATATTACTAACCCAATATCTGATGAATTCTTTCGTATGTTTCTAATGTGTCTTGTTCTCTGCTTTGTAAACCAAAGCTCTGATACCACGTGTAAAGACCCGCAACCTCCCCGTACAGGAAAGCGTCGGATAGTTCGAGAACAAACCACAACAGAACGCATACAGAAGAACATTTCATTGTATATTACAACAATGCATCAGATTACAAGAATATACAGAGTATAAATGAATATTACACAGAAATATCAGAGATTTAAATTACATTTAAATACATAGCAGCGGAAAATAATACAAAGCACAACTAGAAGAGATATACGGATACAAAGCTTTCCGGATATCGTTCCAGCTGTAAACCAGGATCCTGTGAATATAAATCTGCAAAACCAAAACTACTAGCTGCCCGTGTCAAAATAAGGGCACCCAGAGTTTAGGTTAAAACAATAAACTCCAGGTCAGTCATGTGACTGGTGTGAGAACTAAAACAGTTATTATTCTTTATTTTAAATCATTAGGTAAATCAAGGGACCACGCCGTATAACACGGAACGGGTTTCCTCCCAAGAATACCAGTGCATAAAACAAACAGCGCAATGCTAAATAAAGAAAGATGAAGCTGTTATAAGACCCAGGTCCTATCACACAATGCAACGCAAGCCGGGGGATAGGGTTTTCCCTTATAACAGCCAAAGAATGCTTGATACGTTTAAAACAAATCATTTGATACTATAATAAGTGCATAGTGTATAAAACAACTTCAAATCATAAGTATCAATCATAGGCGGCATGGGTACCATATATCATGTCGCCATATATAGGTTTACAAATAAAACCGCAAAGTCACGTATTTGGAAATTGGATTTCCGTCTATGAACCGAGGCAAAAGATAGTCCTCAACCGATTCGAGACGCTCTAGCCCGTGTCTCAGGATCAGAGCTCGAGTGACCCTTGGAGCGACAGGGCCGGTCCACCGATGTGGATTAAAATGCCTGAACACTGCGTTTCCCCACCCTTTGGGGTGTCAATGAGCCAACAAATGACTCCATCGGTTCGAGAACGACCGATCAATCCGAGGCGCCTCGCAACAGCAACAACCACATAAGTCAAACTCGTCAGGGCGTGTAAAACCACTGACGCCACTTTCTAGCTAGAAGAAAACGCATGCCCTCCCTGAGGTCCGTCTCCCGTTTTTGGTTCATACCTGGTGTGAAACACGCGAGGTAAACGTTACACAAAGCTACGCCACAAAGGCCGTGCTTTGATCATCACCACAAGACTTTGCTTTTCAACAGAAGCCTTGATCATTTGCATCTTAGCATGCCACACAGGCAAACCATCCTATGCAACCGATATCAGTCACACAGAATGAAATCCGATGTCAGACACACAGTCCATTTACAAGTCCGTTCTGGGTCTGAACGAAACCGGAGGCACCTAGTACCCCGCATATCCATCGATCTCCAAGTACGTCTGGACGATCACTAACTGTTTCCATCTTCTTGGGTGTACAGCCCAATCAAGATCATCAGTTATCACCCAAACGACGTGAAGACCTCCGGTCTTCGACCATCGTCTTCATCTTCGACTTATCGTCGTATCAGTTATTCAGAATGGGATAAACCCGGTCTTCCCGAATAACTCGCGTATATTTTAAATAAGTGTTACACAAACACGACATACGCCTCATTCCAATTCATTAGTCACTAACCATAAATTAATCAAGAGAATAATTCCCCAAATATTAACCCCGAAGGCCGAAACCAACATCAGATCAATATTCAGAAAACCATTCTGCTTGGCTAACCGACAGTTAGTTTCTAAATTTCACGTTCAAATCTAATTAAAGATTTAACTATCGCCTGGAGCAAAACTGGTGATACTCCATTCTCGATCTTTTCAATCTAATTAAAGATTCATTAAAACTCCACTTAGTTTTAATCATTATCTGGGTTAAAGAATCAGTGTCATTTAAAACACGATTCACGATAAACCCAAAATCACTTTCCATTAATTATCGGGTTAAAGAACAAGTGTTATTTAAAACACTGTTCACGATAAACCCAAAAATCAATACCAATTCAATTCCAATTAAATATTATTTAATTGGTGCACTTCATTAAATCTAAATCAAAAGATTTAATCTTTTCTCAACTGGGTTCAAGAACAGTGTTAGTGAAGACACCATTCACGACAAACCCAAATCACATTCATTAATTATCGGGTTAAAGAACAAGTGTTATTTAAAACACTGTTCACGATAAACCCAAAAATCAATATCAATTCAATTCCAATTAAATATTATTTAATTGGTACACTTCATTAAATCTAAATAAAAAGATTTAATCTTTTCTCAACTGGGTTCAAGAACAGTGTTAGTGAAGACACCATTCACGACAAACCCAAATCACATTCGATTAATTATCGGGTTAAAGAACAAGTGTTATTTAAAACACTGTTCACGATAAACCCAAAAATCAATACCAATTCAATTCCAATTAAATATCATTTAATTAGTACACTTCATTAAATCTAAATAAAAAGATTTAATCTTTTCTCAACTGGGTTCAAGAACAGTGTTAGTGAAGACACCATTCACGACAAACCCAAATCACATTCGATTAATTATCGGGTTAAAGAACAAGTGTTATTTAAAACACTGTTCACGATAAACCCAAAAATCAATACCAATTCAATTCCAATTAAATATCATTTAATTGGTACACTTCATTAAATCTAAATAAAAAGATTTAATCTTTTCTCAACTGGGTTCAAGAACAGTGTTAGTGAAGACACCATTCACGACAAACCCAAATCACATTCGATATTCAATACAAGGCTCTGAATAGAAAATATATCGGCTTATATTCAATATCGAATTCTACGACTAACAAATGTCGTATTGGAAATAACGATATAAATATATATCTTTCAAATTTCCATAACAACACCTGTATAATCACGAATTCCAACATCGAAATATTCCGAAGACAATTTCGATTCAAATCCACTCCAATGCAATCATTGGAAATTTTGGTTATTTTCAAAACCATTTCAAATTCAATTTATTTATTTAAAAATAAATAGAATTATAATTCTAGTTCAAAACTAGTTCATTTCGATAAAAATCTATTTTTATCTTTTCAAATAGGGAGTTTTTCATCCTAATTCTTTCTAAATCATTTCTTATGATTTTACACAAATTATTATTATTTTTAATAATTTTATCAAGGCCCGTACAGTCGATTTCCAACAATGGCCATCGAACTGCACTTACAGCGACCTTTTTCGAATTTGATTTGGACGTATCTCCAAATCCAACCGTTAGATTTCAAATTTCTAATATTCGTTAGAAAGCTCTTTTCGATACGAACCCAACGGTTCCGGTTTTAGGAGAATCCGACGGTCGGATCTCCCGTAATGTCCGTTTGAAATAAATGGTCGAAATTCGCGAACTGCCGCGGCGCGGCGCGTTCTATTCAGGCCATTATATTATATATATAATATATATAATATATATTTCGTCGATTTCTATTTAAAACGAATTATATAAATAGTTTTAAATTCATTTCAAAATCTATTTCAACTTCCATTTCAATTCAAAGCAAAATTGAATTCTTCTTTATAAATTCGTTTCAAAATTCATTTCTGTTCAATTCAAATTTCAATTCAATTTGAATTCATATTCAATTCAATTCATTTCGAAATCGTTTTCAATTCAATTCATTTCGAAATCGTTTTCAATTCAATTCATTTCGAATTCGTTTTCAATTCAATTCATTTCGAAATCGTTTTCAATTCAATTCATTTCGAAATCGTTTTCTAAAATCGATATAAATATCGTTCACGTCAAAATGGCGTCAATCTAATCAACACGGCTTCATATATTCCTTTATTTTCAAATATTCTATTTCGAATATTTCTTTTTCAAATATTTCTTTTTCAAAACTGGAATGAGGCCCAATCAATTACCATATAAAATTAATTATATGGATTTTCATACAACACATGTATATAATAGCATTGAAAATAATCAACCATCAACCAAAGTGCACTACACTGTATAAGCATCAAATATAGATATTCAACGCTTATAACAGCCTGTCAATCAATCGATCGACATGTTTAATCAATCAGGATGAGTGAACTTCAAATTTCATCCTAACACCCGTGTGGGGTTTCAAACAATCAAACACTGATTTTTTTTAGTTGTGCAGTTGGGCGATGTGTAAAATTTATCGTCCCAATCAATGTCATTCAAATAAGTGTACATAAACAAACCGTCTGGTTTGTAAATGAATATTTATTTTATTCACTTCACGTTAAAAATTATATTTTTAACGATAAAACATTTTATTTCAACCTATGAATTTCTATTCAATTCATTCTTTAAATAAAATGCTATTTTTATTTTTCTAACTTATTTTAGAAAATTTCGGCGGCATAACGGCACGATACTAGAAACGGGACAAGGCCTAGCCTTATCCCCGGTCTAGTGAAGGCCCACGCCATTCACTCATCAATCAAATCAATTTTATTTTGCAAACCACAAAATTTGGAGTAAGGGTCTAACCTAGCCTTACTCCTTCGCCTTATAACGGCGCACGTCTAATCCTAACCAATTTATCGATTCGATTTTTCACATCACAAACCACATTCAAACCAATATCGCAATCAATCACCAAACAATCAAACAAACAAGTCCATGGTCTGTGGACGATTGTGTCGGGTGCTACTAAGCACCGTCTGCATCCTAGTATATATATATAACTAGAAAAATAAATTGAAAGGTGAGAAATTCTCACATATAGCTATCCTAGCTCCACGGCACTTCTTCTGCAGAAGTCTTCATCGTTATCGCCTCTTCGTCATCTTCGTTGCTGCTTTCACTATATACGTAAAAATCACATTTTTACTTCGTTATTCAATATATAAAAATCCTATTTTTCTATCGAAGTTCAATATATAAAAATTCTATTTTTCTATCGAAGTTCAATATATAGAAATTCTATTTTTCTATCGAAGTTCAATATATAAAAATTCTATTTTTATATTCTCTATCCCATAAAGATTATATTTTTAATACTTTAAAAATATAAAAATCATATTCTTAATATTTCTATATAGTAAAGATTATGTTTTTAATACTTTAAAAATATAAAAATCATATTTTTTATCACTTTAAAAATATAAAGATCATACCTTTATCTTTCTACAATGTAAAAGATTATATTTTTCTTACTTTACAACATAAAATAAAAATTAGTTTTAAAGTAAATAAATAAAAAAACAGTTTTTAAAATAACGAAAATTCAGTTTTAAAAATAAATAAAAATCAGTTTTAACTTTTAAAACAAAATCAGATTTATACCTTTCTTGAAAATCTGTTTTAAACCTAAAATCGAAATTAAAATAAAAATAAAATACAATAAACTACTTACAGCGAGTTTTTTTTTGAAAAAAGGGGGGGCGGGGTCTTCGCGCGATGGAGCAGGAAGAAGGAGAAGGCGAGGATGGAGGGGCGAATCGAAGGTGGAGCGGCGGTCGTCGGAGGGCTATGCGGCTGAGGCTGCGGTGGAGAGAGAAGGAAGAAAAGGGGAGGAAGAAGAGGAGAGGGCGGCTATAGGGAGGGGGGGCATCGCGAGGTCGGCGGCGCTCCTCCAGATGCGGCGGCGGCGGATCCTACCCCCCCGCTGTCGTTCGCCATTTTTTTTTTCTTTTTTTTTTTTCGATTTCAGTCTGAAATTATAAAGGGGGGGGGGGCCTAAGAGGTAATAGGAGAGAATTTTAAATTTTATTATTTTATTTAATTATTTTAATTTCTAAAAAGGTTGACTTTTATTTTCGACCTCAAAACGAGGCCCACCGCCTGTCGCCCATAGCGTTTTACCCCCATTCCGAACACAATGGGATATGTATCGCAAGATGATTTGACCATTTGAATCAGTTTCCGTTTAATTTACATTTAAATCATTATATTGAATTTTAAACGTACATTTCAAATTACCGGGGGCACATGCTAACTTTAAAAATTCCAGAAAAATATTTTCTAGCTTCGTATTGACGATACGGTCCTAACAAAACTAGTTTCGTCGAATTCTGAGACCGTTGGAAAAATGGCCAATTTCCAGTCGATTAAATTCAACTGAAATGGTCAAAACGCGTTTTCCTTTGCCACGCTCACATATTGATTCGAAAATTTTTGAAATTTGGAATCTAGCAATAACTTTACACCACGGACCCAACAAAACTGGTTTCGTCGAAATCCGAGGTCGTTTGCAAAATTGCTATTTTTAAGGGCCTTATATATATAAAAATATATATAAATTCCACAGCGACTATTTCTAATTTTAAACTGGATATATCTTATCATTTCTAAGATGAAATCTCAGTTTGTCAACTTCGTTACAAAGATACAGTTATACAGATTCAAATATTTCTTGTTTCGTTCAATTCTGACTTATATTGAATTCTGTATATTCATTTGAAATTAGAAATCGAATTTTCGAACTACCGCGCCATTTTCAATTCCTTTTATAATTATATATAATTATTATATATTCTAACGACGACGTATATAATATATACGTTCTAATTATATTCCAAAATAAATTTCTCGTCGATATTATTTAAAATAATTCATTTTAAATATCAAAATTCGCTAAAATTGCCAAAATAAAAATTTTAAACTGGCCCAGATTTTCCGGGTTGTTACACTTTCTTTCTATTTCTCATCCTCTAACTTCTTTCTAATAATGGTTCGTATTTCTGTGCAATTTGGGTTGGACGTGTAGTGTTATCAGTCGACTCAAAGGGTACGGATTTGCGGGTCGTTTCAGTTTTGATCTCCAAAAGCTAAGATCTGTCAATTATATATATATATATATATATATATATATATATATATTCAATCAGTAACATACATGTAATGAATGTATATCTATCATATAGTTTGTTGGCTAAGAATAAAATAACATTTATTTCATTTCTTCTTTTGGTTTTACTTATACAAGAAACAAATTTTCAAACGTATGTCAAATAAAATACCATATATATATACATATAAAACTAGTTTAAATGTTTATAGGATATTGAATTTGCCAGATTTCACTTGGTATGATCTGGAGATTTAAACTGCAAACAACATTTGCAACAAATACACACACACACATATACATTTATATCAATATATAAATATATATGTCGTAATCAAAATTCCAGTAATTATGTATGGCCAGATCATATACATATTTAAATTGAAAGAGTGCTTGTTCCATTCTTTCAAATGCAAATAAATCTGATCTTATCAGATTCTTATATGTATATTCTTAGTTGTATCATGACTTATCTATGTATATGTACATAATTCGTTATTACACATATATTTAATAAATCATTCAGCAGATCTTATTTGCTGTTGGAAAAATGCAGTGCAAATTCAATTGGTATATCTAATATACCTATTCATACTCCTTCCTACATTCATCTGGGCAAAAATATATATTTGAGACAGTTATCAAAATAAATCAATACACACACACACACACATATATATATATATGTCAATTGAAACAATATAATGTAAAATATGTCATAATGTTATTATTTAAAATAATTGTGTGTGAAATATATATATATATATATATATATATATATATATATATATATATGTATGTAATAACCCGCAAAATCTGAGCTAGTTTAAAATTTTTGTTTTGGCAATTTTAGCGAATTTTGATCATTTAAAATGAATTATTTTAAATAAAATCGACGAGAAATTTAATTTGAATATAATTAGAACGTATATATTATACGTGTCGTCATTTGAATATAAATATTTATATATATAATTATAAATAGAATTGAAAATGGTGCGGTAGTTCGATAATTCGATTTCATACTTCAATTGAACATACCGGGTGCAAAACAATCCGGATTTTAGTGAAACCAAAAATATTAGGATCTAATTGATGATATCTTTCCAACGAATCCGAAAAATCGAAATTTCATAGCGGGAATCAAAAGATATGTCCAGTTGAAAATTCTGAATAGTCGCTATGGAATTCAGGCCCTTAAAAATAGACATTTTGTAAATGACCTCGGATTTCGACGAAACCACTTTTGTTGGATCCGTAGTGTTAAGTTATTTCTAGATTCCAAATATCATAATTTTTCGAATCAATATGTGAGCGTGGCAAAGGAAAACGCGTTTGACCAGTTTCAGTTGATTTTAATCGACTGGAAATTGGCCATTTTTCCAACAGTCTCAGAATTCGACGAAACTAGTTTTGTTAGGACCGTATTGTCAATACGAAGCTAGAAAATATTTTTCTGGAATTTTTAGAGTTAGTATGTGACCCCGGTAATTTGAAATGTACGTTTAAAATTCAATAAAATGATTTAAATGTAAATTTAACGGAAACTGATCGAAACGATTGAATTGTCCTACGTGGCATATCCCATTGTGTTCGGAACGGGGGTAAAACGCTATGGACGACAGGCGGTGGACCTCGTTCAGGGGTCGTATGTAAAAGTCAACTTTTTAGAAAATAAAATAATTAAATAATAAAAATAAAATAAAATAAAAAAGAACCCCTTTCTCCCCCTTAATCTCGTTCTGCCCCCCCCCCCTGATTAAATTCATTCAACAGAAGAAAAAAAACAAAAAAACAAAACCTAAATCTAAATCGCTCGACCGCCAGCTTCCTCCTCCTCCGATCGACGCGCCGCCGCTCCCCAAGTGTGCCGCCGCCGCTTCTTCCTTCCCCCTCCCTCCAGTCGAGCGCCGCGCCCCCTTCATCTTCCCCTTCTTCTCCTTCCTCCCCGCGACCGACTCCAGACCCGACCCCACAGCCCGCACCCCCAACCACCGCCTCACCTCGCCCCTGGCCCGCTGTCGAAGCCCTCCGACCCCCTCCGGCGTACACAGCAGCCTCCTCCCCCCCCCCCCCTTACAAACGAAAACGGTAAGGTTTTTATTTATTTATTTTATTTTTATTAATTCCTTCGTATATATATAATGTTATGTAAAAGCAATCAGTTGTTTAACATTAGTTTATATAGAAATTGGATTGGAAAAATATATGATTTTTATTTGTTTGAAATTACAAAGTTAAGATTTTTATTTGACTAAAAATATGATTTTGTTCATGTGAGAAATATGATGTCTTAAAGTAGAAAAGATTTGATTTTTAAAGTAGAAAAGATTGGATTTTTAAAGTAGAAAAGATTTGATTTTTAATTTAGAAAAGATTAGATTTTTGAAATGTAAAAAGGCGAGATCTTTATATGTAAAAAGGCGAGATCTTTATATGTAAAAAGGCGAGATCTTTATATGTAAAAAGGCGAAATCTTTTTATGAGAAATAGCGGGATAAAAATAAAAATTTTATCAATATAACATCGTAGTAAAAATAGAATTTTTATCTATTTAGTAGCGTAGTAAAAAAAATCGATTTTTGAATATATGAAGTGATTATAAAAATATGATTTTTAAATTGAAAGTGAATAAATAAAAATGTGATTTTTATTTTAAAGACATCAAAATATAAAAATATGTGATTTTTATATATGTAGTGACTATGGGCAACGAAGATGATAAAAGGCGAGAACAATGAAGATTTCTATCAAAGAAGAGTCGTGGCGTTTGGTTTAGCTAGTCTGTGAGAACTTCTCACTCTAAATTCTCTTTTTCTAGTTATATATATATACTAGGATGCAGACGGTGCTTAGTAGCACCCGACACCCGTCATCCACAGACCATGGATGGCTTGCTTGTTAAATTGTTTGGTTGAGTAGTTGGTTAGTTTATTTGGTTAGAATTGAATTGTTGTGTGAAATGAAATTAATTTGATTGATGTGTGAATGGCGTGGGCCTTCACTAGACCGGGGATAAGGCTAGGCCTTGTCCCGTTTCTAGTATCGTGTCGTTATGCCGCCGAAATTTTCTAAAATATGTTAGAAAAATGGAAATATCATTTTTATTGAGTAAATGAACTGAATAGAAATTCATGTGTTAAAAATAAAATGTTTATCGATAAAAATATAATTTTTAACGTGAAAGTGGATAAATGAATATTTATAAACAAATCGGCCGATTTGTTTATATACACTGGTTTGACTGATATTGATTGGGTCGATAAATTTTACACATCGCCCAACTGCACAAATAAAATCTGTGTTTGATTGTTTGAAACCCCACACGGGTGTTGGGATGAAATTTGAAGCTCACTCATCCTGATTTATTAAATATGTCGATCGGTCGATTGACAGGCTGTTATAAGCGTCAGATATCTATATTTGATGCTTATACAGTGTAGTGCACTTTGGTTGATGGTTGATTATTTTTCAATGCTATTATATACGTGTGATGTATGAAAATCCATATAATTAACATTATATGGTGATTGATTGGGCCTCATTCCAATCGGGAAAATAATGAATATTATAAAAGAAAATTCATGTGTTGAATATAAAAATAGTCATGTGTTGACGATGATTATGGGTTGAAACTATTCATGTGTTGAGTGAAATATTTCAAATAATAAAAATTACATCTTTATCATATTTACGATTAAAATCTACTTTACGGTGGAGTCTAATTAAAATCAAACGATAGATACCATAGTTTTATAAAATATTTTACATAACAAAAATAGTGATGTGTTGACAGTACTCATGTGTTGAGATTAGTCATGTGTTGAAAGAAATATAAATTCATGTGTTGAATGGGATAAATATTCATTTGTTGGATAGAATAAGGAAGTTTTGAAAATATAAAGCCGTGTTGATTAGAGATGCGTTATTTTGATGCGAACGATATTTATATTGATTTTATTCGTTGTATAATGAATATTGAAAAGTGATTTCAAAATTAAATATTTTGAAATGAAATTCAAATGGAATTAGATTAAAATTCGAATTGAATAGGAAGCGAATTTGAATTCGAATAAAATAGAAATGAATTCAAATTGAATTAAATTGAAATTGAAATTTAAAACGAACTGAAATTGAATTGAAGTCAATTTGAAACGAATTCGAATTGAATCAAATAGAAGGTAAATTCGAATTGAATTGAATTGAAACGAATTTGAATTTGAATTGAATTGAAATGAACTCGAATTGAATTGAAATCAAATCGATTTGAAATTGAAGATGAAGTTGAAATTGTTTTGAAACGAATGTAGAACTATTTATAAAATTCGTTTTAAAAAGGAAATCGACGAAATATATAATATATATATATTATATATATAGTGGCCTGAATAGAACGCGTCGCGCCGCGGCAGTTCGTGAATTTCGACCATTTATTTCAAACGGACGTTGCGGGAGATCCGACCGTCGGATTCTCCTAAAACCGGAACCGTTGGGTTCGTATCGAAAAGAGTTTTCCAATGAATATTAGAAATTTGAAATCTAACGGTTGGATTTGGAATTATGTCCAAATCAAATTTGAAAAAGGTCGCTGTAAGTGCAGTTTGATAGCCGTTGATGGAAATCGACTGTACGGCCTTGATAAAATTATTAAAAATATTGATAATTTGTGTAAAATCATAATATGTGAATTGGAAAGAACTGGGGTGAAAAACTCCACATTTGAAAGGATAAAAATAGATTCTTATCGAAATGAACTAGTTTGAACTAGAATTAAAATCAATTTATTGTTGAAATAAATAAATTGAATTTGAAAGTGATTTTAAAAATAATCAATATTCCCATACGTGAATTGGACTGGAGTTGAATCGAAATTATCTTCGGAATATTTCGATGTTGGGTTTCGTGACTATACAAATATTGTTATGGTGATTTGAAAGATATATTTTATATCGTTATTTCCAATACGATATTTGTTGGTTTCAGAATTTGATATTGAATATAAGCCGATATATTTTCTATTCAGAGCCTTGTATTTAATATCAAATGTGATTTGGGTTTATCGTGAACCGTGTTTTAGATGACATTGGTTCTTTATCCCAGTTAAAGGCAAGATGTTGATTTTTGAAAGGATTAAAACTAAGTGGAGTTTTAATGAATCTTTAATTAGATTAAAATGTGAATTAATAATTTAAATTATCAAATCTGAAAGGAGATCGAGAATGGAGTACCACCAGTTTTGCTCCAAAGCGATAGTTAAATCTTTAATTAGATTTGAACGTGAAATGGTAATTAATTTTACCGATAACACCGTGGTGTTAGTTGTGGAGTATTACCAGTTTTCTCCGTGGGATATATAGGTTGGGATTGGGAAATAAAATAAATAATTACTTCGGTGTGGTTCGCTAATCCCGACTAGTTTGGAAGACCAAAAAATGGTTTGAAATGATATCCAAAGGAAGATTATAGGATAAATTTAGAAGAATTTATCTTGGATAAAATTAATGGGAACATTTCCCTAAGAATGTGTTGTTGTGAATAAAAGAATATTCTGAATTGGAATGAGGCGTTTGTTGTGTTTGTGTAACATTCGTTTATTATATACGTGGGTTATTCAGAAAGGCCGGGTTTATACCCATTCTGGATAACCGATTCGACGAGATGTCGAAGATGAAGACGGTGGTTGAAGACCGGAAGTCTTCACATCGTTTGGGTGATTACTGATGATCTTGATTGGGCTGTACACCCAGGATGAGGGAATCAGTTGGTGATCGTCCAGACGTACTTGGAGATGGATGGATATGCTAGGAAAGTGCCTCCGGTTTCGTTCAGACCCAGAACGAACTTGTAAATGGATTGTGTGTCTGACATTGGATTTTATTCTGTGTTGATTGATCTCTATTAAATATACATCTGTTTGGCGGCGGAGAATTTATTCTCTTGCTTAACGCCCTTCTCTAAGACATACGAGCTCAGAGGTTGTATATTGATGGACATCAGTCGCATGGAGTGAATTGCCAATGTGGCACGCGTAAGTGGCAATTGATCAAGGCTTCTGTTGAAAAGCAAAGTCTTGTGGTTGATGATCAAAGCACGGCCTGTGTGGCGTAGCTTTGTGTATAACGTGAATTCGCGAGCCTCACACATCGGTATGAGTCAAAAACGGGATACGGACCCAAGGAGTGCACGACGTTTCTTTCTAGCTAGGGTGGTGTCAGTGACCTACCAGCCCTGACATTTATATACTTTTCACCTGTGTGGTTGTTGGATACGAGGCGCCTCGGATATAGGTCTGTAAGGACCGGGAAACGTGTGTTCAGGAATAACTAATCCTCAAAAGTAAGAGAGGACCGACCTTGGAGGTTCCAAAGGATCAGAGTGGGGTCCTGAGGCATTGCTAGAGTGTCTCGAACGCGGAGAGGAGCTTGCCCCTTGCCTCGGCTCATGACGGAATCCAATTTCCAATACGTGTATTGCGGTTTTAATTGTAGAACTAGTATGGCGACATAGTAGATGGTAGCTATGCCGCCTATGATTGATATTTACGATTGAAATTGTTTTGACACTATACACTTATAATAGTATCAAATAATGTGTTTTAAACGTATCAAGCATGCTTTGGCTGTTATAAGGGAAAACCCTATCCTCCGGCTTGCGTTGCATTGTGTGATGGGACCTGGGTCTTATAACAGCTTCATTTTTCTTTATTTAGCAATGCGCTGTTTGTTCTATGCACTGGTATTCTTGGGAGGAAACCTGTTCCGTGTTATACGGCGTGGTCCCTTGATTTACCTAACTTTAAAACCAATATTAATAACTGTTTTAGTTCTCACACCAGTCCCATGACTGACCTGGAGTTTATTGTTTTAACCTAAACTCTGGGTGCCCCTATTTTCCACACGGGCAGCTAGTAGTTTTGGTTTTGCAGATTTATATTCACAGGGTCCTGATTAACAGTTGGAACGATGCTCGGAAAGCTCTGTATCCGTGTATCACTTTCAGTTGTGTTTTGTATATTTTTCCGCTGCTATGTAATTTATTGTAATCTCTGATATTTGTTGAATGTAATTTATTCATTTATACTCTGTATATTCTTGTATCTGATGGAATTGTTGTAATAACAATGAAATGTCCTTTCGTCTGCGTTCATTTGTGTGTTGTTCTCAAAGTATCCGCTCTTTCCTTCACGAGGAAGTTACGGGTTCTTATAATATATATATATGAAATTAAAATTATACAAATCAGATTTGTTTAACAAAATCATTTAAGTATCTATATATATTCAAAATGATTACATAAACAAATTGATATGTACTAGAACAATTCAGTTTCAAAACAGTTTAATATCTAGCATTATTCACAATGGTATATATATACCTATATATATAAGAGAGGCCAAACAGAATTGGCAAAATAAATCAGGTTTGGCATTTCTTAATCAATATCAGAAATCACTTTTACAACATATCATGTTTCATATAATTTCACAGATACAAACAATTTGATCTGTTCGTAAATAACAGTTTTTGATCTGATCAGAATAGTATATACTTTAATTGACAGACTTAAAATATTATACAAAACTTGATCAAAAGGATTCGACACCCTTGACTACTCAAAATCAGATTTTGATTAATCTTCCAGGCTCCAATGTTTATAAATTAGCAATATTAAACTAATTTAATTATTCTAATCATCTATTAATTCAACGCATGATTTCATATCATATATGAAACATTTATATATTATAAAACAATTTTATAATTCGTATCAAATACGTAATCGAATAACAGTGGATTAGTCAAAATTAACTGGAATAAATTATATGTCATGTTATGAAATACATAACTTATAATATGTATCAAATACATATATTCAAGTAAGAGTGGAAGATATTCAAATCAACGATGATTATTTGAAAACTTCTCGAGTACATGATATTAATATCATCAATAATTCACGAAATCAACCATATTGAACCCAAAACAAAATTTAAAAATGCTAAAATCGCAGAACCTGGCTCTGATACCACTGTTGGGAATTATCGATCAAATCGAAACCCTAGATATAAAAATCTAGTCTATTTATAACAGGATCTTGCAATTAAAAGTAAATCGAAATTGAAATCATACCAGATCTTGCTGTTGAATCCATGAATCTGAATTGAAGATGGTAACCGATCAAATCCTTTAGTACGTCACATGCCGCACCTCTATCGGTATCCACGAGAACGCATTCCATTGTTTTGATCGAATCAGAAATTGGAAAGAAAAGGGTTTGGTGCTAGCCGCCATTCTTGGATTGAACTAGCGTTTTCGGTGGTCATCCTTTTTGATCTGATACCCAGTTTAAAATGGTTCACGTATCATGTATATAAAAGGAACGATTTCCTTTTAAAATTGAACGTGTACACAAAACTAGGAAACCAACCGATATACTAATTCAACACTAAATAAAATATCAATGAATTTGATATTTTACTTGTCCAATGAATGTTTTACCTTTTATTACATTCTATTCAGGTGACCCTATAGGTTATTATAACGTTGGCAATAATTTAAATCGTATTTATTTTATAAACAGTGATTGGCATCTAGCAATACATCGATGCTACCCAAGTTATAATAAGATCAATGATTCGATACTTCCTTCTGTGATCAGTGTATCAATGTAATATAATCCTTTTAACCAATATATCCAGGATTAAACTCGAGACATGGATCGTATCATCCTCTTTATAATTTAATCCGTTTTTCTTGATCGACGAGTAGATTGTTTAAAACAAATCAATATTTGAGCATGGCCATGCATTTCACAGTCTCACTCAATCAAGAGGCCCATAGATATCACTACGAATATATCGTAGGGTTAAATTCCATCTAGATCATTCATAATTTTCATTCGATTCGAGATGTATCCAATAATCACCGTTATCGTTATTCTGTTACGAATAACTTTAGATGATATCAAAACACAGATATCCTCGAATAAAATTATAATGATTTCAGGTCTGAGGACCATTACATCACTATCACTATGAGAATAACTTACGATACTATTAATTATATTCCATGTAGTTATCTCATGATGGGTCAGCCCAATACGCTATTCTCCAATACGTATTTATGTCTTGACTTTAATATCACGATATTAATGATCAATGAGATGTGATCGTCAGTCAATCAACATACCAGTCTCAATGCTTTATTGTTGTCCTATATAAACAATAAAACTCGACTAGGGACATTTAAGAATTATAATAATTATCAAATTATATAATCTCAAATTCAAGTCTTACTCGAATTATATAATTCCGTATTATAATTCTAAGGACTTCTATTATATTAATATTTATATTACGCAGTAAATATAATATTATAGAATATTATTTTATTCCAAATAAAATAATAACAACAACATTGTTATCTATCACATCAAATGGATTGCCTCTAGGGCATAAACTCTAACAATCTCCCACTTGCACTAGAGTCAATCATTTATGTATCATATACTCACGAAACTAGTGTGACTATTAAACTTCTGCTGCGAAAGAGTTTAATTCAGTAGGTTTGCAACATTACAACTTTGGTAACTTTGCAGATATGTTTGTTTCTTCTGTGGACAACTTCACATTAGAATTATATTTTTTAAAATATATGTTTGGATTGATGATGAGTTTAATGTGTTAGGCCTGAGCAACAGCGATTTTGTTACAGCAAAACATCATTCGATCAACAATAAATTGTGTTCAATTATGAACTTCTTAATCCAAACATTTTCTTTCTTACAATCAGGATTATTTCTTGTTTTTAAACTAACATTATTGTGAAAACCCGTAACTTCCCCGTAAAGGAAAGCGTCAGATAGTTCGAGAACAAGCCACAACAGAACGCATACAGAAGAACATTTCATTGTATATCACAACAATGCATCAGATTACAAGAATATACAGAGTATAAATGAATATTACACAGAAATATCAGAGATTTAAATTACATTTAAATACATAGCAGCGGAAAATAATACAATACACAACTAGAAGAGATATACGGATACAAAGCTTTCCGGATATCATTCCAGCTGTAAACCAGGATCCTGTGAATATAAATCTGCAAAACCAAAACTACTAGCTGCCCGTGTCAAAATAAGGGCACCCAGAGTTTAGGTTAAAACAATAAACTCCAGGTCAGTCATGGGACTGGTGTGAGAACTAAAACAGTTAATCTTTATTTTAAAGTTAGGTAAATCAAGGGACCACGCCGTATAACACGGAACGGGTTTCCTCCCAAGAATACCAGTGCATAAAACAAACAGCGCAATGCTAAATAAAGAAAAATGAAGTTGTTATAAGACCCAGGTCCCATCACACAATGCAACGCAGCCGAGGATAGGGTTTTCCCTTATAACAGCCAAAGAATGCTTGATACGTTTAAAACAAATCATTTGATACTATTATAAGTGCATAGTGTATAAAACAACTTCAAATCATAAGTATCAATCATAGGCGGCATGGGTACCATATATCATGTCGCCATATATAGGTTTACAAATAAAACCGCAAATGTCACGTATTTGGAAACTGGATTTCCGTCTATGAACCGAGGCAAAAGATAGTCCTCAACCGATTCGTGACTCTCTAGCCCGAGCCACAGGACCCAGACTCAGGTGGGCCCTTGGATCGTCAGGGCCGGTCCACCGATGTGGATTAAACTTAAACCCTGGACATGCGTTCCCCCTCCCTATGGGGCGTAAATGAGCCAACGAATGACTCCATCGAACCCGGATCGTCCGATCAAACCGAGGCGCCTCGCAACAGCAACAACCACATAAGTCAAACTCGTCAGGGCGTGTAAAACCACTGACGCCACTTCTAACTAGAAAGAAACGCATGCCCTCCCTGAGGTCCTTCTCCCGTTTTTGGTTCATACCGGGTGTGAAACTCGCGAAGCAAACGTTACACAAAGCTACGCCACAAAGGCCGTGCTTTGATCATCACCACAAGACTTTGCTTTTCAACAGAAGCCTCGATCAATTGCCACTTAGGCATGCCACACAGGCAATTCACTCCATGCGTTTGATATCCATCAATATATAACCCCTGAGCTCGTACGTCTCAGAGAAGGGCATTAAGCAAAAGAATAAATTCTCCGCCGCCAAACAGATATATATTTAATAGAGATCAATCACACGGACTAAAATCCAATGTCAGACACACAGTCCATTTACAAGTCCGTTCTGGGGCTGAACGAAACCGGAGGCACCTAGTACCCCGCATATCCATCGATCTCCAAGTACGTCTGGACGATCACCAACTGTTTCCATCTTCTTGGGTGTACAGCCCAATCAAGATCATCAGTAATCACCCAAACGACGTGAAGACTTCCGGTCTTCGACCATCGTCTTCATCTTCGACTTGTCGTCGTATCAGTTATTCAGAATGGGATAAACCCGGTCTTTCCGAATAACTCGCGCATATTTTAAATAAGTGTTACACAAACACAACACACGCCTCATTCCAATTCATTAGTCACTAACCGTAAATTAATCAAGAGAATAATTCCCCAAATATTAACCCCGAAGGCCGGAACCAACATCAGATCAATATTCAGAATACCATTCTGCTTGGCTAACCGACAGTTAGTTTCTAAATTTCACATTCATAGGGAAAGGTTCCCATTAATTTTATCCAAGACAAATTCCTTGAATTTATTCTTTATTCTATTTTTGAATCTCAATTCAAACTAGTCGGGATTAGCGAACCTTACCGAAGTAATTATTTATTTTAATTTCCCCATCCCAACCTATTCATCCCATGAAGTAAAACTGGTAATACTTCATATCTAACACCACAGTGTTATCGGTAAATTCAATTACCATTTCACGTTCAAATCTAATTAAAGATTTATCTATCGCCTGGAGCAAAACTGGTGATACTCCATTTTCGATCATTTCAATCTAATTAAATATTCATTAAAACTCCACTTAGTTTTAATCTTCGACTGGGTTAAAGAATCAGTGTCATTTAAAACACGGTTCACGATAAACCCAAAATCACATTCATTAATTATCGGGTTAAAGAACGAGTGTTGTTTAAAACACTGTTCACGATAAACCCAAAAATCAATATCAATTCAATTCCAATTAAATATTATTTAATCGGTACACTTCATTAAATCTATATAAAAAGATTTAATCTTTTCTCAACCGGGTTCAAGAACAGTGTTAGTGAAGACACCATTCACGACAAACCCAAATCACATTTGATATTCAATATAAGGCTCTGAATAGAAAATATATCGGCTTATATTCAATATCAAATTCTACGATTAACAAATGTCGTATTGGAAACAACGATATATAAATATATATCTTTCAAATTTCCATAACAACACCTGTATAATCTCAAATTCTAACATCGAAATATTCCGAAGACAATTTCGATTCAAATCCACTCCAATGCAATCATTGGAAATTCTGGTTATTTTTAGAACCCTTTTCAAATTCAATTTATTTATTTAAAAATAAATAGAATTATATTTCTAGTTCAAAACTAGTTCATTTCGATAAAAATCTATTTTTATCTTTTCAAATATGGAGTTTTTCATCCCAACTCTTTCTAAATCATTTCTTACGATTTTACACAAATTATTACTATTTTTAATAATTTTATCAAGGCCTGTACAGTCGATTTCCAACAACGGCCATCGAACTGCACTTACAGCGACCTTTTTCAAATTTGATTTGGACATAATTCCAAATCCAACCGTTAGATTTCAAATTTCTAATATCCGTTAGAAAGCTCTTTTCGATACGAACCCAACGGTTCTGGTTTTAGGAGAATCCGACGGTCGGATCTCCCGTAATGTCCGTTTGAAATAAATGGTCGAAATTCACGAACTGCCGCGGCGCGGCGCGTTCTATTCAGGCCATTATATTATATATAAAATATATATAATATATATTTCGTCGATTTCTATATAAAAAGAATTATATAAATAGTTTTAAAATCGTTTCAAAAGCAATTTCAACTTTCTTTTCAATTCAAATCAAAATTGAATTCTTCTTTATAAATTCGTTTTAAAATTCATTTCTATTCAATTCAAATTTCAATTCAATTTGAATTCATTTCAATTCATTTTCAATTCAATTTGGATTCGTTTTCAATTCAATTCATTTCGAAATCGTTTTCAATTCAATTCATTTCGAAATCGTTTTCAATTCGATTCATTTCGAAATCGTTTTCAATTCGATTCATTTCGAAATCGTTTTCAATTCGATTCATTTTGTGACGACCCGCAAATCCGAGCTACCTGAGTTGACTAAATACACCACACGTCCAACCCAAATAACACAGAAATACGACTCATTATTAGAAAGAAGTTAGAGGATGAGAAATAGAAAGAAAGAAATATTAGAATAGAAGAAAAAAACGAAGATCACAACTCACAGCGGAACAAATAAAATATATTCTATAACATAAGCTTTGAAATACAAATCTGTTTTGTACATATACACATACCATCATCAGAGTACACATAACATTTGAGTCAGCGGAAGTAACTCTAAATAACTAACGTTGAAGCCTCCTTCTTCAAGCTCCTCCAAGTGTATCTGTAAAAGCCTGAAACACTTGACTGCCCGTACAAATTTGGGCACCCAAGAGTTTAGGGAAAACAAACAAAACAAACTCTGGGTCAGTCATGGGACTGGTGTGAGTAAACTCCAACCACTTGTTTAACTTTCAAAACTCTTTTCGAAAGAAAAGATAATAGTAAGACCAGCCCACACATAAACATGGACGGTTTTTACCTTACTATAACCCAAAATACTTTGATACCAAATCCAATGATATTATAATAATGTCTATATCAAGTAAATAACCAAATAGCAGAACGCTTGCATCTCACGCTCCACATATATAGTGTAAAATCAAAAACCGCATGGTGCTTATTGGAGATTGGATTTCCAACATGACAAGGTATGGAACCACCTTCCGATGATGTATCTCTAGAGGCGAATACACCTGGGTTCAACAAGAACATCTTGTAACCCGGCCCACACATGACCGACCACTCATTTCGCTTGAGTGTATCGAATGTATATCACCAACGGTTGGACTCAAACCACCGTTTCCCGAATGGGCAGAATCGATAGATTTAGAAACAAAAGGAATTTCTCTAGATAGGTGATTATACACCCTAATGGGTGCGACCCACATAGCCATGCTGCCTGCCCGATTTTTGTCCTTTCCCGGTTGTTGAGGCCTGAGGCTACGCATACTTACCATTCTTGATAACACAATCACTTTGAATGCCACATTGTCAGATCCGTTAATCACTAGTTGAGTTTGCACAAATATTCTGGATATTATGCTAAGGGATAAATCCGTTGCAACCATATATATTCATACAGACCAACCCAATTGATCATTGGAAATACTTTGTCAGACATTCGTCCATTTACGCTCGTTCTAGGACTGAACGAAACCGAAGGCACCATTTCTATTAATAGAAAAAGCCCTTGCACTTCACTCCTTCTTCAATATATTCAGCATACTTGGTTCGCAACGCTTATGCCGATACGGAGTGGTTCACGGATAATAATCCAACCGGTCTCTCCATATTGACAACGATGGTCAAAACTTCGATAGTCTGTGATTTAACTATCGAATAAAAACAAGTGTTCATCCAACATATCAAGCAACTCACTGGGCCCTTTAATTAATATTTCATTAATTAAATCCTTTTTCCATTTTCTCTATCAATATTTGTTAACCAAATATTTTCAATAATCATCTTGCCTCTTATGCCATTTGGAAAACGTTTCCAAATATTAACTTCTTTATTTTCTATATATTAGAAAAATCTCTATTTGCAATTGAAAACAATTCTAATCACTTATCTCTATCCCTTTTTGTTTACAACATTCGATTTTTATATTCACTTTACTATCGAATTCAATACGTCGATACAATGATTTCAAATCATCAAAATATCTTAAAAATATTCTAACTCCTTAAATTTCCGGAAAATTTCGCCATAACCTCCCCTGTATCGGGAGCATCGGGAAATTTCAAATAGCTTTCCCGGTTGTTCTAATCTCAAAAAGAAAAAGAAGAAGCCAAGCGGCTAGCCGATACGGCGCATAAAACCCATATATGAATTTAAACATGTACCTTTTTGTCGGGCACATAAATAAAAATCTTCATATACTCCATCCCATATCTGTTTAACACCTGTTCACCTGTTTTCAGTTCAATTCAACTCAATCCATTCGTTTGAATCCAATTTTTGAATCGTTTGAATTCAGTTTCGCTCAATTATTCTTTACTTAGCCTTTTTGCCTATTTCACTTCTTTGTTGAACATAACATGTTCAAACAAAATATTTTACTCGTTCATAACCAAATCGAATTTCAATTTCAATCCTAGTTCCCTGTTTGATTTCGAATATACATTTTCAAATCGAATTCGCTTATTCAAAGCCCAATATTAATTCGAAATCTCATTAACTAATTTCTATTCGAATTAGTTAACTTTATTCAATAAATCAAAAATCTGATTTCTGTTTCAAAAATCAACTCATTACTCCACTGGAGTTCACATATATTTTATAACTCAAATCTGGATTTTTCTAAATAGAAATTTCGATTTTTATTTGCTTAAAATCCTTTAATATCATTAAATAAACCGTTATGGTTTTATAATGGTTCTGGCGCTGCTTTTCTGAAAATTTGATTTTGACATAACTCAAAATCTATACGACGAAATCCAGATTTTTTCTCCTTCATTAGAAAACTATTATCAAATCGGTCCTGACGTTTCTTGTTTCAAAGAATTCCGACTTCAATTGAGTCCTGTATATTCGATTGAAGTTCGAATCGCTATTTTACGAACTACAGCGCTGCGGCGAGTTCGTTTTAATTATATTTATAAATATAAACGTTAAACTTCTTAAAAATGAATTCAACTTCATTTAACTCCATTTGATTTCCTTGATTCAAATTCCAATCTCTCTTTGAATTCCATATTCAAAGTTCAATCCCTTTTCTATTTGATATTCAAATTCAATACTTAAATTTCTATTTGAATTCCCTATATTCAAATTCAATACTTGAATCCATTTGAATTCTTTTATTCAAACTTTATACTTAAATTCCATTTGAACTTCTATATTTCCATTTCTATATTTGAATTCTATTGAAGTTCAAATATTTAAACTCCTTTTTAAATTCTATATTCAAAATTCCATAGTTTAAAACTCATTTGAATTTCATGTTCAAATTCCATAGATCAAATCCGATTTGAATTCAAATTGAATCTCTTATATTCAAATTCCATTTTCCATTTCCGACCCCATTTGAATTTCTAATATTCAAATTCCTTTTCAATACCATTTGAATTTCTAATATTCAAATTCATTTTCAACACCATTTGAATATTCAAATTCATTTTCAACACCATTTGAATTTCTAATATTCAAATTCATTGGAATTCCCTTGAATTCAAATTCCATTTCAAAACTATTTGGATTTTCCTATTTTGAAATCCTATTTGAAATTCTATTTCCAATTCTACTTTGAAATCCTATTTTCAAAGTTTATTTCAAATTCTATTTTGAAATCTCATATTCAAATTTCTACTTGAATTTCTGTATTCAATTCCATGTTCAAATTCAATACTCGAATTTCTATTTCAAATCTCAATTCAAATTTCATATTCAAATTCCATTCAAATCTCTATTCAAATTTCACATTTGAATTCTTCCTTGAAATACTATATTTCAAATTCTATTTTGAAATTCTACATTCAAATCTCTATTTGAATTTCTTTATTTGAATTCCTTTGAATTCAAGTTTTATTTTAATTCCTCGAATTCAAATTCTATTTTTCATTCTAATTTCGTCTATTCAAATTCTATTTGAACTTCTATTTGAATTTCTAATATTCAATCTCTTCTTAAAATTCAAATATTTAAACTCCCTTTTAAAATTCAAATGTTATACTCAAATTTCATTTGAGTTATATATTTAAAAATTTCATTTCACGTCCTATTTTGAAATTTCATTTCAAATTCCAGTTTCACACTTGTACATCTATTTCTGAATTACCAAATGATAATTTTTTTTACTTCATTTATAACTTCGTTATAAAAGAACTATTTATAAACTTCGTTTATAAATAACTACTTGTTTTATTTTACAAAAACAAGTTTATATTTTTATTTCCTTTTAAAATCCAAATTCTATTTAAAAATAGAATTTTTCCCTTTATAAATCGCCAATATCCTTTTTACGATATTTTAAAATATCATTACTTAAGCCCAGTGATATTTAAACACACAAAGCAACCCATTGTTTATTTTTCTAACACATCATATATAACAATATATATGCAAACAAATAAACAAACAGATAATATATTTTTGAGGAATCCAGTCGGATTCCTCCAACCTGTTTTCCTGCATCCACAGATGTTAGCACATAAATAATACCCATTCTGCTTCGTGGCAGAATATCGCGGTATAGAAGGTCATCCACTAATCATAGCGTGGGGCGTATAGGGTAATCATCCGCTATGAAACTGCGGGCATCCGCTAATGAGACTGCGGGAATCCAACCAACCAATCAACCCAATATATATATATAATAGCCTAAATAACTAATATATATAAAATAACCAGAAATCATGCACACAAGCACAGACAATTATTTTTAATGAAATAAAATAATTCTAAAGGTGAGTGAGATTTACTCACCGGGGTTTGACGACTAACGACAAAAAAATATCGAATCCATCTTAGATCGTTTTTGCAGCTACGACCACTCGAGTTGTCTCGAATGACTTTTACTTGCTCCCCCCTACGATGAATTAAATCTTTATTTATCGACTTTTAACTCAATTTAACTAATTTAATAAATTATCTCATATAAATTTAATTCAAATGAAAATACCATAGTTGCTTCCTTCATACTTCATTGTTCGATCGACATATACCACCACAACTCTCCACTGATTTTGCCTTTATTTTCATTTTCAATATAGCACGAACAATATTTTCACTTGATTGATCCCATGCATTTTCTTCCTTAAGGCCATTGATTTTTACTGTAATTAATAATTTAATTACTTAATTTATAAAACATATTTACTGCATAAATTTAAATAAAAAGGAAAACTGATTTACCTTATTGCCATTCCAATCATCCGACCCATCGCGAACCAACTCAACCATCGCTGATCGAAACAGCTTCAAAACTGCACTGTTTCATTTTGACATTTCAGCGAATAGTTTGCAGTCAGTACATCTTCCTTCTTCTATCATCTCAGCCCATGCCTTCTACTGTATATTTCACCACCGCCAGGTTCGATCTTGCACCCTCAACCATTTGAACCCCACCAGTCCAGCAACCATCGACAATCAAAAACCCCTTCAGACATCGCACTCCACCAGACGCACAACCCAACGTCGATCTTCCTCATAATATCGCAGCACCCATAATTCACTAACGAACCGACATCGCACCACCACATCCGTTACACTCGAACCACCCCAACGTCACAGCCTCTTATTCATCTCGCTCTGGAACCCTAAGTTCTCCGTTGCCATAAATACCTGGAGAGCCACGACATTCCCATCGCGATGATGGTCAAGACCCCCTCTCGCGAGTCCCTAGCTGTCGTCGCCCCATAGGGAATTGCCCGATTCGAACTCGCGATTCCTGATCCAAAATTTATTTTCCTTTTCGAAGAAATCGGTTTTTCATTTGGAGAAGAATTAAAGAACGAAGGGAAAAGGATCGGAATGTTTATGTTGATTTTTAGAAGGGGAAAGATATGAAGGCACGGCTCATTATATAGTTGCGAAGGGAAAACAGGGAGTACGCATCATCAATTCTTCTGTCTCCTTGATATCAAGTTGGGAGGCCATTTTTACTGCTCGAGAAAAATAGGCTGAGCGTTTGTACAAAAAGAGGTCGGCAATTCAAATCAATAGGTTGGCTGAAAAGAATGTCTGATTTGAAATTCATTTTTAATTAAAACTAAATTATATCACAGTCCCTTATTTAAAATTCTGAACCGCTATTCTAACTTAACGACCGATGCTTTCATATTATAACGTTATTTTGAATTCAACGAAATATACTGTATAATTTAATTCGAACATTAAAAATAACGTATTAAATTGATATAACATGATTTTAAATTTAAAACAAATAAATTCCAAAAAAAATAAATAATTTACTATTATTATCTTTCAAATTCAATAAAAATTCATAATAACCATTTGAATCACTCAGAATCCATTATAAATTCAAATGGGATGATTTCAGTTCTCGTATTTCGAATGTTATATATATATATACGAAATAAATCATATATTGATCACTAATTGGTAATTCAGTATAAAAACTCTTTTATATTACTAATTCAATATTTAAAACTATATTAAATATTTAAAATTAATCGACGAAAAATCTGGGTCGTTACATTCTTTCCCCCTTAAAATAATTTCGTCCTCGAAATTGCTAAGGTAGGAAAAAGGGTATAAACTCATTACTTTTCACAATCTCACTTATGTTGAAACTCAACTCCTCATATTTCAACAAATTAACTCCAACCAAAACTTTTGGTCTTCACACATTTGATTCGAATGATCTACGATCAATCCATTTATATCCAATCTATATTCCATTAAACCTATTCAAATTGATTCTAATCAATTCACTCCCTTCGACCCATTTAACTTGTTTAAGTTAAATTTCAATTTCAGAATTCAAATCCCTGGGTTTTCTTTTCAAATTCTTTTGAAATCACATAAATATATACATATATTTATTTTTATTTCATATTCAAAACATTTGAATTTTTAAACCACTTGTTTTCTTTCAAACAAATTTCCATCAAAACTTTCTAAGGTAGCAATCCATCACTTAGAAACTCGGAAATGAACACTGATGATGTTGCAATCATCATCAGAATTATTTCCTAGCCACTGAAGTGAGTTCAGTGCTTTATTATTTCAAAAATGATTTTTATTCAAAACCCTTTTAAAATAAAACTATATTGTTTTAATTACTTTGAAAAATATTTTTTTTCCAACTTCCCAGGATTTTGAATTCTTAATTCTGGTTTGAATTTAATTCTAATCCATCTCATTTGTATATTTAATTCCTATACAAATTCTATTTTGGTTATGATTAACCATTCTAAGTTTATAATCTCGTTTGATTATGAAATCAACATCCAACACATCCATATAATAATAATTCTAGAAAATTATTCTTTCTATATCAAAAATAGAAATTTTGGGTAAAATTATTTCATTTACCCTCTTTAAAACAATATTATGTCGATTCTTCTGTCCAAGTGTTTACAAACTCCTATCGACGTCGTGGCGTCCCACGATTCGACCAGAATTCATAAACTACTCAACAGACAAGCCAACACAATATAAAACAAATTTTATATCAACTTACAAATACGCTCTCTCATATATACACTCAACTCATTCTAGGGTACTACTGACCCTATCTCTAATGAGCACATGCCACACAAGCCTAGGTGTTCGCTCATCCTAAGCTCTGATACCACCTGTGACGACCCGCAAATCCGAGCTACCTGAGTTGACTAAATACACCACACGTCCAACCCAAATAACACAGAAATACGACTCATTATTAGAAAGAAGTTAGAGGATGAGAAATAGAAAGAAAGAAATATTAGAATAGAAGAAAAAAACGAAGATCACAACTCACAGCGGAACAAATAAAATATATTCTATAACATAAGCTTTGAAATACAAATCTGTTTTGTACATATACACATACCATCATCAGAGTACACATAACATTTGATTCAGCGGAAGTAACTCTAAATAACTAACGTTGAAGCCTCCTTCTTCAAGCTCCTCCAAGTGTATCTGTAAAAGCCTGAAACACTTGACTGCCCGTACAAATTTGGGCACCCAAGAGTTTAGGGAAAACAAACAAAACAAACTCTGGGTCAGTCATGGGACTGGTGTGAGTAAACTCCAACCACTTGTTTAACTTTCAAAACTCTTTTCGAAAGAAAAGATAATAGTAAGACCAGCCCACACATAAACATGGACGGTTTTTACCTTACTATAACCCAAAATACTTTGATACCAAATCCAATGATATTATAATAATGTCTATATCAAGTAAATAACCAAATAGCAGAACGCTTGCATCTCACGCTCCACATATATAGTGTAAAATCAAAAACCGCATGGTGCTTATTGGAGATTGGATTTCCAACATGACAAGGTATGGAACCACCTTCCGATGATGTATCTCTAGAGGCGAATACACCTGGGTTCAACAAGAACATCTTGTAACCCGGCCCACACATGACCGACCACTCATTTCGCTTGAGTGTATCGAATGTATATCACCAACGGTTGGACTCAAACCACCGTTTCCCGAATGGGCAGAATCGATAGATTTAGAAACAAAAGGAATTTCTCTAGATAGGTGATTATACACCCTAATGGGTGCGACCCACATAGCCATGCTGCCTGCCCGATTTTTGTCCTTTCCCGGTTGTTGAGGCCTGAGGCTACGCATACTTACCATTCTTGATAACACAATCACTTTGAATGCCACATTGTCAGATCCGTTAATCACTAGTTGAGTTTGCACAAATATTCTGGATATTATGCTAAGGGATAAATCCGTTGCAACCATATATATTCATACAGACCAACCCAATTGATCATTGGAAATACTTTGTCAGACATTCGTCCATTTACGCTCGTTCTAGGACTGAACGAAACCGAAGGCACCATTTCTATTAATAGAAAAAGCCCTTGCACTTCACTCCGTCTTCAATATATTCAGCATACTTGGTTCGCAACGCTTATGCCGATACGGAGTGGTTCACGGATAATAATCCAACCGGTCTCTCCATATTGACAACGATGGTCAAAACTTCGATAGTCTGTGATTTAACTATCGAATAAAAACAAGTGTTCATCCAACATATCAAGCAACTCACTGGGCCCTTTAATTAATATTTCATTAATTAAATCCTTTTTCCATTTTCTCTATCAATATTTGTTAACCAAATATTTTCAATAATCATCTTGCCTCTTATGCCATTTGGAAAACGTTTCCAAATATTAACTTCTTTATTTTCTATATATTAGAAAAATCTCTATTTGCAATTGAAAACAATTCTAATCACTTATCTCTATCCCTTTTTGTTTACAATATTCGATTTTTATATTCACTTTACTATCGAATTCAATACGTCGATACAATGATTTCAAATCATCAAAATATCTTAAAAATATTCTAACTCCTTAAATTTTCGGAAAATTTCGCCATAACCTCCCCTGTATCGGGAGCATCGGGAAATTTCAAATAGCTTTCCCGGTTCTTCTAATCTCAAAAAGAAAAAGAAGAAGCCAAGCGGCTAGCCGATACGGCGCATAAAACCCATATATGAATTTAAACATGTACCTTTTTGTCGGGCACATAAATAAAAATCTTCATATACTCCATCCCATATCTGTTTAACACCTGTTCACCTGTTTTCAGTTCAATTCAACTCAATCCATTCGTTTGAATCCAATTTTTGAATCGTTTGAATTCAGTTTCGCTCAATTATTCTTTACTTAGCCTTTTTGCCTATTTCACTTCTTTGTTGAACATAACATGTTCAAACAAAATATTTTACTCGTTCATAACCAAATCGAATTTCAATTTCAATCCTAGTTCCCTGTTTGATTTCGAATAAACATTTTCAAATCGAATTCGCTTATTCAAAGCCCAATATTAATTCGAAATCTCATTAACTAATTTCTATTCGAATTAGTTAACTTTATTCAATAAATCAAAAATCTGATTTCTATTTCAAAAATCAACTCATTACTCCACTGGAGTTCACATATATTTTATAACTCAAATCTGGATTTTTCTAAATAGAAATTTCGATTTTTATTTGCTTAAAATCCTTTAATATCATTAAATAAACCGTTATGGTTTTATAATGGTTCTGGCGCTGCTTTTCTGAAAATTTGATTTTGACATAACTCAAAATCTATACGACGAAATCCAGATTTTTTCTCCTTCATTAGAAAACTATTATCAAATCGGTCCTGACGTTTCTTGTTTCAAAGAATTCCGACTTCAATTGAGTCCTGTATATTCGATTGAAGTTCGAATCGCTATTTTACGAACTACAGCGCTGCGGCGAGTTCGTTTTAATTATATTTATAAATATAAACGTTAAACTTCTTAAAAATGAATTCAACTTCATTTAACTCCATTTGATTTCCTTGATTCAAATTCCAATCTCTCTTTGAATTCCATATTCAAAGTTCAATCCCTTTTCTATTTGATATTCAAATTCAATACTTAAATTTCTATTTGAATTCCCTATATTCAAATTCAATACTTGAATCCATTTGAATTCTTTTATTCAAACTTTATACTTAAATTCCATTTGAACTTCTATATTTCCATTTCTATATTTGAATTCTATTGAAGTTCAAATATTTAAACTCCTTTTTAAATTCTATATTCAAAATTCCATAGTTTAAAACTCATTTGAATTTCATGTTCAAATTCCATAGATCAAATCCGATTTGAATTCAAATTGAATCTCTTATATTCAAATTCCATTTTCCATTTCCGACCCCATTTGAATTTCTAATATTCAAATTCCTTTTCAATACCATTTGAATTTCTAATATTCAAATTCATTTTCAACACCATTTGAATATTCAAATTCATTTTCAACACCATTTGAATTTCTAATATTCAAATTCATTGGAATTCCCTTGAATTCAAATTCCATTTCAAAACTATTTGGATTTTCCTATTTTGAAATCCTATTTGAAATTCTATTTCCAATTCTACTTTGAAATCCTATTTTCAAAGTTTATTTCAAATTCTATTTTGAAATCTCATATTCAAATTTCTACTTGAATTTCTGTATTCAATTCCATGTTCAAATTCAATACTCGAATTTCTATTTCAAATCTCAATTCAAATTTCATATTCAAATTCCATTCAAATCTCTATTCAAATTTCACATTTGAATTCTTCCTTGAAATACTATATTTCAAATTCTATTTTGAAATTCTACATTCAAATCTCTATTTGAATTTCTTTATTTGAATTCCTTTGAATTCAAGTTTTATTTTAATTCCTCGAATTCAAATTCTATTTTTCATTCTAATTTCGTCTATTCAAATTCTATTTGAACTTCTATTTGAATTTCTAATATTCAATCTCTTCTTAAAATTCAAATATTTAAACTCCCTTTTAAAATTCAAATGTTATACTCAAATTTCATTTGAGTTATATATTTAAAAATTTCATTTCACGTCCTATTTTGAAATTTCATTTCAAATTCCAGTTTCACACTTGTACTTCTATTTCTGAATTACCAAATGATAATTTTTTTTACTTCATTTATAACTTCGTTATAAAAGAACTATTTATAAACTTCGTTTATAAATAACTACTTGTTTTATTTTACAAAAACAAGTTTATATTTTTATTTCCTTTTAAAATCCAAATTCTATTTAAAAATAGAATTTTTCCCTTTTTAAATCGCCAATATCCTTTTTACGATATTTTAAAATATCATTACTTAAGCCCAGTGATATTTAAACACACAAAGCAACCCATTGTTTATTTTTCTAACACATCATATATAACAATATATATGCAAACAAATAAACAAACAGATAATATATTTTTGAGGAATCCAGTCGGATTCCTCCAACCTGTTTTCCTGCATCCACAGATGTTAGCACATAAATAATACCCATTCTGCTTCGTGGCAGAATATCGCGGTATAGAAGGTCATCCACTAATCATAGCGTGGGGCGTATAGGGTAATCATCCGCTATGAAACTGCGGGCATCCGCTAATGAGACTGCGGGAATCCAACCAACCAATCAACCCAATATATATATAATAGCCTAAATAACTAATATATATAAAATAACCAGAAATCATGCACACAAGCACAGACAATTATTTTTAATGAAATAAAATAATTCTAAAGGTGAGTGAGATTTACTCACCGGGGTTTGACGACTAACGACAAAAAAATATCGAATCCATCTTAGATCGTTTTTGCAGCTACGACCACTCGAGTTGTCTCGAATGACTTTTACTTGCTCCCCCCTACGATGAATTAAATCTTTATTTATCGACTTTTAACTCAATTTAACTAATTTAATAAATTATCTCATATAAATTTAATTCAAATGAAAATACCATAGTTGCTTCCTTCATACTTCATTGTTCGATCGACATATACCACCACAACTCTCCACTGATTTTGCCTTTATTTTCATTTTCAATATAGCACGAACAATATTTTCACTTGATTGATCCCATGCATTTTCTTCCTTAAGGCCATTGATTTTTACTGTAATTAATAATTTAATTACTTAATTTATAAAACATATTTACTGCATAAATTTAAATAAAAAGGAAAACTGATTTACCTTATTGCCATTCCAATCATCCGACCCATCACGAACCAACTCAACCATCGCTGATCGAAACAGCTTCAAAACTGCACTGTTTCATTTTGACATTTCAACGAACAGTTTGCAGTCAGTACATCTTCCTTCTTCTATCATCTCAGCCCATGCCTGCTACTGTATATTTCACCACCGCCAGGTTCGATCTTGCACCCTCAACCATTTGAACCCCACCAGTCCAGCAACCATCGACAATCAAAAACCCCTTCAGACATCGCACTCCACCAGACGCACAACCCAACGTCTATCTTCCTCATAATATCGCAGCACCCATAATTCACTAACGAACCGACATCGCACCACCACATCCGTTACACTCGAACCACCCCAACGTCACAGCCTCTTATTCATCTCGCTCTGGAACCCTAAGTTCTCCGTTGCCATAAATACCTGGAGAGCCACGACATTCCCATCGCGATGATGGTCAAGACCCCCTCTCGCGAGTCCCTAGCTGTCGTCGCCCCATAGGGAATTGCCCGATTCGAACTCGCGATTCCTGATCCAAAATTTATTTTCCTTTTCGAAGAAATCGGTTTTTCATTTGGAGAAGAATTAAAGAACGAAGGGAAAAGGATCGGAATGTTTATGTTGATTTTTAGAAGGGGAAAGATATGAAGGCACGGCTCATTATATAGTTGCGAAGGGAAAACAGGGAGTACGCATCATCAATTCTTCTGTCTCCTTGATATCAAGTTGGGAGGCCATTTTTACTGCTCGAGAAAAATAGGCTGAGCGTTTGTACAAAAAGAGGTCGGCAATTCAAATCAATAGGTTGGCTGAAAAGAATGTCTGATTTGAAATTCATTTTTAATTAAAACTAAATTATATCACAGTCCCTTATTTAAAATTCTGAACCGCTATTCTAACTTAACGACCGATGTTTTCATATTATAACGTTATTTTGAATTCAACGAAATATACTGTATAATTTAATTCGAACATTAAAAATAACGTATTAAATTGATATAACATGATTTTAAATTTAAAACAAATAAATTCCAAAAAAAAAATTTTTTTACTATTATTATCTTTCAAATTCAATAAAAATTCATAATAACCATTTGAATCACTCAGAATCCATTATAAATTCAAATGGGATGATTTCAGTTCTCGTATTTCGAATGTTATATATATATACGAAATAAATCATATATTGATCACTAATTGGTAATTCAGTATAAAAACTCTTTTATATTACTAATTCAATATTTAAAACTATATTAAATATTTAAAATTAATCGACGAAAAATCTGGGTCGTTACACATTTCGAAATCGTTTTCAATTCGATTCATTTCGAAATCGTTTTCAATTCAATTCATTTCGAAATCGTTTTCAATTCAATTCATTTCGAAATCGTTTTCAATTCATTTCGAAATCGTTATATATTCAATTCATTTCGAAATCGTTATATATTCAATTCATTTCGAAATCATTTTCAATTCAATTCATTTCGAAATCGTTTTCAATTCAATTCATTTCGAAATGAATAGAATCGATATAAATCGTTTACGTCAAAATGGCATCAATCTAATCAACACGGCTTCATAAATTTCTATTTTCAAATATTCTATTTCAAATATTTCTTTTTCAAAATAGTTGTTATTATCAAAATATTTCGTTCAACACATGACCAATCTCAATGGATGAGTACTGTCAACACATGAACTTTTATTTTATAATATTCTTTATTTTCTAAATTGGAATGAGACCCAATCAATCACCATATAATGTTAATCATATGGATTTTCATACATTACGCACATATAATATCGTTGAAAAATAATCAACCATCAACCAAAGTGCACTACACTGTATAAGCATCAAATATAGATATCTAACGCTTATAACAGTCTGTCAATCGATCGATCAACATATTTAATCAATCAGGATGAGTGAACTTCAAATTTCATCCTAACACCCGTGTGGGTTTCAAACAATCAAACACAGATTTTAGTTGTGCAGTTGGGCGATGTGTAAAATTTATCGACCCAATCAATGTCCTTCAAATAGGTGTACATAAACAAACCGTCCGGTTTGTAAATGAATATTTTATTTTATTCACTTGACGTTAAAAATTATATTTTTAACGATAAAACATTTTATTTTAACATATGAATTTCTATTCAGTTCATTCTTTAAATAAAATGGTATTTTTATTTTCTAACTTATTTTAGAAAAATTTCGGCGGCATAACGGCGCGATACTAGAAACGGGACAAGGCCTAGCCTAATCCCCGGTCTAGTGAAGGCCCACGCCATTCACACATCAATCAAATCAATTTATTTCACCCAACAATTCAATTTCAAATCAAATCATCTAATCAACTACACAACCAAACAATTTAACAAACAAGCCATCCATGGTCTGTGGATGACGGGTGTCGGGTGCTACTAAACACCGTCTGCATCCTAGTATATATATATATATATATATATATATATATATATATATATATATATATATAACTAGCAAAAGAAAATTTGAGTGAGAAGTTCTCACCGATAGCTATCCTAACTCCACGGCACTTCTAATGCAGGAAATCTTCACTGTTCTCCTCTCTAATCACTTTCTTCGCCCGTAGCCACTACATATATAAAATCATATTTTTACATCGATGTTCGATATATATAAAAATCATATTTTTACTTTGCTATTCAATATATAAAAATCATATTTTTACATCGATGTTCAATATATAAAAATCAAATTTTTACTTCGTTGTTCAATATATAAAAATTATATTTTTATCACGCTATTTTCCATATAAAGATTTCGCCTTTTCTAAAATAAAGATTTTGCCTTTATAAAAACATAGACTTCGCCTTTTCAAATTTAAAGATTTCATCTTTATAAAAATCTCATTTTTATTTTTCTACACATATAAAGATGATATTTTTAGTATTCCTATCATGTAAAAATTATATTTTCACTTCTCTATCTAAACAAAAATCATATTTTTATAGTCGCTATATAGTAAAGACTATATCTTTAATACTTTAAAAATATAAAAATCATATTTTTAATTCTTCTACATAATAAAGATTATATTTTTATACCTCCTACATAATAAAGATCGAATTTTTATTATCTATATTATATAAAAATTATATTTTTAACTTCTCTTTATTAAAAAAAATAAAAATTAACTCGCTATATATATGTAAAAGATCACATTTTTAATACGCTTTCATGACAACAAAAATCCCCCCTTTATACATTGTTATATATAATAAAAACCTGTTCTTTATACAACGATATGTAAAATAAAAATCCTTTCTTTTAGATGCAAAAATCCTTCAGGAAATAAGTAAATAAATTAAAAATAAATAAAAACTTACAACGCCTACAATTCGAGGGGCTCATTAGCTGGTCGTTGGGGTTTGTGAAGTCTCGTCGGTTGCTGGAGGGCGGTTGCCTCGTTGGTGCTCGCGGAGTCTGGGGAGGGATGCGTGGTGGCTACTGGTGCCAGGCGGAGGCGGCGAGCTGGCTTGCGAGGCTAGGGGTTGGGCTCGGTTTGGGGAATTAGGGTTTTGGGGTTTGCCGTCACGAGAAGGAGAGGGCGAGGCAGATCGGAAGGGGGAGGGGTGAGGCGCTGCACCTCCGGCGGCCTGGCGGTGGTCATGACGACGAACGGAGGGTGGCGATGGAAAGGATCGATCGATTCTTTTTTTTTTTCAATTTTAAAATGATACGGGGGGGGGGGGGGGGGCAGAGCGTATAGGGGAGGAGAGGGGTTTTTTTTATTATATTTTTATTTTATTTTAATATTTGAAAAAGTTGACTTTTACATACGACCTCTAAACGAGGCCCACCGCCTATCGTCCATAGCGTTTTACCCCCATTCCGAACACAACGGGATATGTATCGCAAGCTGATTTGTTCGTCTCGATCAGTTTCCGTTGAATTTACATTTAAATCACTATATTGAATTTTAAACGTACATTTCAAATTACCGGGGTCACATACTAACTCTAAAAATTCCCGAAAAATATTTTCTAGCTTCGTATTGACGATACGGTCCTAACAAAACTAGTTTCGTCGAATTCTGAGACCGTTAGAAAAATGGCCAATTTCCAGTCGATTAAAATCAACTAAAACTGGTCAAACGCGTTTTCCTTTGCCACGCTCACATATTGATTCGAAAAATTATGAAATTTGGAATCTAGCAATAACTTGACATATCGGATCCAACAAAAGTGGTTTCGTCGAAATCCGAGGTCATTTGCAAAATTTCCATTTTTAAGGGCCTGAATTCCATAGCGACTATTCAGAATTTTCAACTGGACATATCTTTTGATTCCCGCTATGAAATTTTTATTTTTCGGATTCGTTGGAAAGATATTACCCATTAGATCCTAATGTTTTTGGTTTCACTAAAATCCGGATTGTTTTGCACCCGGTACATTCAATTGAAGTTTGAAATCGAATTATCGAACTACCGCGCCATTTTCAATTCTATTTATAATTATATATAAATATTTATATTCTAACGACGACGTATATAATATATACGTTCAAATTCTATTCAAAATAAATTTCTTGCCGATATTATTTAAAATAATTCGTTTTAAATAATCAAAATTCGCTAAAATTGCCAAAATAAAAATTTCAAACTGGCTCGCATTTTCCGGGTTATTACAATCTCCCCCACTTAAAACTTTTCGTCCCCGAAAAGGAACAAAGTCGAAAGTGGTTTGATTAATCAACTCTACGTTCGATCTGGCTTCCATTCTCCAAATTTTCAGTTTCTGAGAATTTTCAAAATTTTCAAAAATTTGGCTAATACCCTAAATTCTCGAAAAATTTCGCCATAACCTCCCCTGCACCGGGAGCATCGGGGAATTGCAAATAGCTTCCCCGGTCCTTCAGATCTCAAAAAGAAAAAGAAAAAGCCAAGCGGCTAGCCAATAGGCTCATAAAATCATCATCACCCAAACAAAACAATAAATTATGTAGTAAACATGTACCTATTTGTCGGGCAAACAAATTTTATTCTCTGCTCTAGCCTCGCTATGACCTGTTCAATGATATATGTATATGCAAGCAAACGCAACCAATTTTCAATCTAATTCAATATTTGATGCTATTAGGTATAATTGGTTCGAAATTAGCAAACAAATAAACAAACATCAATCAATTAGTGAATTAGAGTTTCAAATTCATAATTTTGATACATATACAAAAATCATGTTTTTGATGCCAGATCACACCAATAGGCCCTATCTAATTTTGGTTCTCACACCAGCCAATAGGAAATATATAGATATCACACCTTCGAAACACGAATACCAATTCTGATGATGTTCGAACTATCATCAGAATCATCTTCGGGCGACTAGAGTGTGATTCTATATCTATCCAGTATATTAAAACTTCAAATACACGTTTGCAAGGCGTATATGCAAAATCTTTATATACTGGACTGTCCTAATCAATATAAATAAATAATCAAATACGAATAAGTGATTTAAATTTTCAAAACCAAACTTGTTTTCTCTTTGAAAATTTACTCTTCACACTCGTTCTAGGATACTACTGATCCCATCTCTAACGAGTCATTCTCATTGGATTTTACTAACTCAATATCTGATGAATTCTTTCGTAGGGTTCTAATGTGCCTTGTTCTCTAGCTTTGTAAACCAAAGCTCTGATACCAACTGTGAAAACCCGTAACTTCCCCGTAAAGGAAAGCGTCGGATAGTTCGAGAACAAGCCACAACAGAACGCATACAGAAGAACATTTCATTGTATATCACAACAATGCATCAGATTACAAGAATATACAGAGTATAAATGAATATTACACAGAAATATCAGTGATTTAAATTACATTTAAATACATAGCAGCGGAAAATAATACAATACACAACTAGAAGAGATATACGGATACAAAGCTTTCCGGATATCATTCCAGCTGTAAACCAGGATCCTGTGAATATAAATCTGCAAAACCAAAACTACTAGCTGCCCGTGTCAAAATAAGGGCACCCAGAGTTTAGGTTAAAACAATAAACTCCAGGTCAGTCATGGGACTGGTGTGAGAACTAAAACAGTTAATCTTTATTTTAAAGTTAGGTAAATCAAGGGACCACGCCGTATAACACGGAACGGGTTTCCTCCCAAGAATACCAGTGCATAAAACAAAAAGCGCAATGCTAAATAAAGAAAAATGAAGCTGTTATAAGACCCAGGTCCCATCACACAATGCAACGCAGCCGAGGATAGGGTTTTCCCTTATAACAGCCAAAGAATGCTTGATACGTTTAAAACAAATCATTTGATACTATTATAAGTGCATAGTGTATAAAACAACTTCAAATCATAAGTATCAGTCATAGGCGGCATGGGTACCATATATCATGTCGCCATATATAGGTTTACAAATAAAACCGCAAATGTCACGTATTTGGAAACTGGATTTCCATCTATGAACCGAGGCAAAAGATAGTCCTCAACCGATTCGTGACTCTCTAGCCCGAGCCACAGGACCCAGACTCAGGTGGGCCCTTGGATCGTCAGGGCCGGTCCACCGATGTGGATTAAACTTAAACCCTGGACATGCGTTCCCCCGCCCTATGGGGCGTAAATGAGCCAACGAATGACTCCATCGAACCCGGATCATCCGATCAAACCGAGGTGCCTCGCAACAGCAACAACCACATAAGTCAAACTCATCAGGGCGTGTAAAACCACTGACGCCACTTCTAACTAGAAAGAAACGCATGCCCTCCCTGAGGTCCTTCTCCCGTTTTTGGTTCATACCGGGTGTGAAACTCGCGAAGCAAACGTTACACAAAGCTACGCCACAAAGGCCGTGCTTTGATCATCACCACAAGACTTTGCTTTTCAACAGAAGCCTCGATCAATTGCCACTTAGGCATGCCACACAGGCAATTCACTCCATGCGTTTGATATCCATCAATATATAACCCCTGAGCTCGTACGTCTCAGAGAAGGGCGTTAAGCAAAAGAATAAATTCTCCGCCGCCAAACAGATATATATTTAATAGAGATCAATCACACGGACTAAAATCCAATGTCAGACACACAGTCCATTTACAAGTCCGTTCTGGGGCTGAACGAAACCGGAGGCACCTAGTACCCCGCATATCCATCGATCTCCAAGTACGTCTGGACGATCACCAACTGTTTCCATCTTCTTGGGTGTGCAGCCCAATCAAGATCATCAGTAATCACCCAAACGACGTGAAGACTTCCGGTCTTCGACCATCGTCTTCATCTTCGACTTGTCGTCGTATCAGTTATTCAGAATGGGATAAACCCGGTCTTTCCGAATAACTCGCGCATATTTTAAATAAGTGTTACACAAACACAACATACGCCTCATTCCAATTCATTAGTCACTAACCGTAAATTAATCAAGAGAACAATTCCCCAAATATTAACCCCGAAGGCCGGAACCAACATCAGATCAATATTCAGAATACCATTCTGCTTGGCTAACCGACAGTTAGTTTCTAAATTTCACATTCATAGGGAAAGGTTCCCATTAATTTTATCCAAGACAAATTCCTTGAATTTATTCTTTATTCTATTTTTGAATCTCAATTCAAACTAGTCGGGATTAGCGAACCTTACCGAAGTAATTATTTATTTTAATTTCCCCATCCCAACCTATTCATCCCATGAAGTAAAACTGGTAATACTTCATATCTAACACCACAGTGTTATCGGTAAATTCAATTACCATTTCACGTTCAAATCTAATTAAAGATTTATCTATCGCCTGGAGCAAAACTGGTGATACTCCATTTTCGATCATTTCAATCTAATTAAATATTCATTAAAACTCCACTTAGTTTTAATCTTCGACTGGGTTAAAGAATCAGTGTCATTTAAAACACGGTTCACGATAAACCCAAAATCACATTCATTAATTATCGGGTTAAAGAACGAGTGTTGTTTAAAACACTGTTCACGATAAACCCAAAAATCAATATCAATTCAATTCCAATTAAATATTATTTAATCGGTACACTTCATTAAATCTAAATAAAAAGATTTAATCTTTTCTCAACTGGGTTCAAGAACAGTGTTAGTGAAGACACCATTCACGACAAACCCAAATCACATTTGATATTCAATATAAGGCTCTGAATAGAAAATATATCGGCTTATATTCAATATCAAATTCTACGATTAACAAATGTCGTATTGGAAACAACAATATATAAATATATATCTTTCAAATTTCCATAACAACACCTGTATAATCTCGAATTCTAACATCGAAATATTCCGAAGACAATTTCGATTCAAATCCACTCCAATGCAATCATTGGAAATTCTGGTTATTTTTAGAACCCTTTTCAAATTCAATTTATTTATTTAAGAATAAATAGAATTATATTTCTAGTTCAAAACTAGTTCATTTCGATAAAAATCTATTTTTATCTTTTCAAATATGGAGTTTTTCATCCCAACTCTTTCTAAATCATTTCTTATGATTTTACACAAATTATTACTATTTTTAATAATTTTATCAAGGCCTGTACAGTCGATTTCCAACAACGGCCATCGAACTGCACTTACAGCGACCTTTTTCAAATTTGATTTGGACATAATTCCAAATCCAACCATTAGATTTCAAATTTCTAATATCCGTTAGAAAGCTCTTTTCGATACGAACCCAACGGTTCCGGTTTTAGGAGAATCCGACGGTCGGATCTCCCGTAATGTCCGTTTGAAATAAATGGTCGAAATTCACGAACTGCCGCGGCGCGTTCTATTCAGGCCATTATATTATATATATAATATATATTTCGTCGATTTCTATATAAAACGAATTATATAAATAGTTTTAAAATCGTTTCAAAAGCAATTTCAACTTTCTTTTCAATTCAAATCAAAATTGAATTCTTCTTTATAAATTCGTTTTAAAATTCATTTCTATTCAATTCAAATCAAAATTGAATTCTTCTTTATAAATTCGTTTTAAAATTCATTTCTATTCAATTCAAATTTCAATTCAATTTGAATTCATTTGAATTCATTTTCAATTCAATTTGGATTCGTTTTCAATTCAATTCATTTCGAAATCGTTTTCAATTCGATTCATTTCGAAATCGTTTTCAATTCGATTCATTTCGAAATCGTTTTCAATTCGATTCATTTCGAAATCGTTTTCAATTCGATTCATTTCGAAATCGTTTTCAATTCGATTCATTTCGAAATCGTTTTCAATTCAATTCATTTCGAAATCGTTTTCAATTCAATTCATTTCGAAATCGTTTTCAATTCATTTCGAAATCGTTATATATTCAATTCATTTCGAAATCGTTATATATTCAATTCATTTCGAAATCGTATTCAATTCAATTCATTTCGAAATCGTTTTCAATTCAATTCATTTCGAAATGAATAGAATCGATATAAATCGTTTACGTCAAAATGGCGTCAATCTAATCAACACGGCTTCATAAATTTCTATTTTCAAATATTCTATTTCAAATATTTCTTTTTCAAAATAGTTGTTATTATCAAAATATTTCGTTCAACACATGACCAATCTCAATGTGTAATAACCCGGAAAATCTGGGCCAGTTTAAAATTTTTATTTTGGCAATTTTAGCGAATTTTGAATATTTAAAATAGATTATTTTAAATAATATCGACGTAAAATTTATTTTGAATATATAATTCGACGTATATATTATATACGCGTCGTCGTTAAATATAAATATTTATATATAATTATAAATAGAATTGAAAATGGCGCGGTAGTTCGATAATTCGATTTCAAACTTCAATTGAATGTACCGGGTGCAAAACAATCCGGATTTTAGTGAAACCAAAAACATTAGGATCTGATTGATAATATCTTTCTAACGGATGTAAGAAACTGAGATTTCACTTTAAAAATTGAGAGATATGTCCAGTTGAAAATTCTGAATAGTCGCTATGGAATTCAGGCCCTTAAAAATGGACATTTTGCAAATGACCTCGGATTTCGACGAAACCACTTTTGTTAGATCCGCAGTGTCAAGTTATTGCTAGGTTTCAAATTTCATAATTTTTCGAATCAATATGTGAGCGTGGCAAAGGAAAACGTGTTATGACCATTTCAGTTGTTTTTAATTGACTGGAAAATGGCCATTTTTCCAACGGTCTCAGAATTCGACGAAACTAGTTTTGTTAGGACCGTATCGTCAATACGAAGCTAGAAAATATTTTTCTGGAATTTTTCTAGTTAGTATGTGACCCCGGTAATTTGAAATGTACGTTTAGAATTCAATATATTGATTTAAATGTAAATTAAACGAAAACTGATTGTAACAGCCGAATCAGCTTGCAATACATATCCCATTGTGTTCGGAATGGGGGTGAAACGCTATGGACGACAGGCGGTGGACCTCGTTTAGAGGTCGTATGTAAAAGTCAACTTTTTATAAAAATAAAATAATTAAATAATAATAAAAAAAAAAACCCTCTCTCTCTTCCTTTATACTCTCAGCCCCCCCTCCTTTTGACCGATTCATTCGAACGAAAAAAAAAGAAGAAGAAAAAAAAGAAAAGGGGCGCTCCTCACCAAATCGAAGCTGCCCTCTCCAGGCGATGGACGTCGCTGCTCCGGAGCCTCCCACCGCTGACGGAGCTCCCTGGCCATCGCTCCCTCACCTCGGTTTTCCCCTCTCTCTCTCTCTCGCGTCATCTCCTCCTCCGGAACGAAGACCGCGCAGCCAATCGAGGCAGACGACCGACCCCACTGCTCTGAGCCCCATCGCAACCTCCACCGCGGCGACAGAAGACCCCCCCCCTTCGACGAAGACCACTGCCAAACCCCCCCCTCGGTTTAACTGTAAGTTTTTTTTTTTTTTTTTTTTTTTTTATATACGATATTTTTTTTAATTCGTTTTTTATATATATAATTATTTTTAGTTAGTTTAAAACTGTTTTTATTTTAGTTAGAAAACTGATTTTATTTTTGTTTAAGAAAACTATTTTTATTTTTTGTTTTAGGAATTTTAAAACTGTTTTGTTTTTTAAAAGGGTTTTAAAAACAGAATTTTTAAAAGAATTATAAAAACTGTTTTAAAAGAAAATAAAAACTGATTTTTCAAAAGGATTAAAACGGATTAGAAAAAAAAGATTTGATTTTTAGTTAAAGAAAAATATGATTTTTATATTTTTAAAGTATTAAAAATATGATTTTTATATTTTCAAAGTATTAAAAATATAATCTTTACTATATAGAAATATTAAAAATAGGATTTTTATATTTTTAAGGTATTAAAAATATAATCTTTATAAGATAGAGAATATAAAGATATCATCTTTGTGTATGTAACGAAGTAAAAATCTGATTTTTATTTTATATACGTTGAGATAAAGTGGTGATTTTTAAAGGTGAAAACTTTATTTTTTATAAAGGCGAAAACTTTATTTTAGAAAAGGCGAAATCTTTATGTGGAAAATAGCGTGATAAAAATATAATTTTTATCTATTTGACATAGCGATAGAAAAGTCGATTTTTATATATTGAACTTTAAAGTAAAAATTCGATTTTTATATATTGAACTCTGAACTAAAAATTTGATTTTTATATATGGACCTTCGAAATAAAAATATGATTTTTAAATTGAAAGTGAATAAATAAAAATGTGATTTTTATTTTTAAGACATTGAAATATAAAAATGTGTGATTTTTATATATATAGAGGCTACGGGCGACGAAGCTGACGAAGATGCGAAAACGGCGAAGACTTCTGCATAAGATGTGCCGTGGAGCTTGGATAGCTATAAGTGAGAATTCTCACTCTTCAATTTTGTTTCTAGTTATATATATATACTAGGATGCAGACGGTGCTTAGTAGCACCCGACACAAATCGTCCACAGACCATGGACTTGTTTGTTTGGCTGTTTGGTGATTGATTGCGATATTGGTTTGAATGTGGTTTGTGGTGTGAAAAATCGAATCGATAAATTGATTAGGATTAGACGTGCGCCGTTATAAGGCGAAGGAGTAAGGCTAGGTTAGACCCTTACTCCAAAATTTTGTGGTTTGCATAACGAAAGTGAATTTGATTGATGTGTGAATGGCGTGGGCCTTCACTAGACCGGGGATAAGGCTATGCCTCGTCCCGTTTCTAGTATCGTGCCGTTATGCCGCCGAAATTTTCTAAAATATGTTAGAAAAATAAAAAGATCATTTTATTTAAAGAATGAATTGAATAGAAATTCATAGGTTGAAATGAAATGTTTTATCGTTAAAAATATAATTTTTAACGTGAATGTGAATAAATAAATATTCATTTACAAACCAGATGGTTTGTTTATGTACACCTATTTGAATGACATTGATTGGGTCGATAAATTTTACACATCGCCCAGCTGCACGAATAAAATCTGTGTTTGATTGTTTGAAACCCTACACGGGTGTTGGGATGAAATATGAAGTTCACTCATCCTAATCGATTAAATATGTCGATCGATTGATTGACAGGCTGTTATAAGCGTTAGATATCTATATTTGATGCTTATACAGTGTAGTGCACTTTGGTTGATGGTTGATTATTTTTCAATGCTATTATATACATGTGTTGTATGAAAATCCATGTAATTAACTTTATATGGTAATTGATTGGGCCTCATTCCAATTTGAAATATAAAGAATATTATAATATAAAGGTTCATGTGTTGACTATACTCATCCGTTGGGAATAGCCATGTGTTGAACGAATTATTTTTATAATAAAATTTACATCTTTATCAATATAATATAAAGGTTCATGTGTTGACTATACTCATCCGTTGGGAATAGCCATGTGTTGAACGAATTATTTTTATAATAAAATTTACATCTTTATCAATATAATATAAAGGTTCATGTGTTGACTATACTCATCCGTTGGGAATAGCCATGTGTTGAACGAATTATTTTTATAATAAAATTTACATCTTTATCAATATAATATAAAGGTTCATGTGTTGACGGTACTCATTCGTTGAGATTAGTCATGTGTTGAACGAAATAATTTAACAAAAATAGTCACACATGGGCGGTACTCATTCGTTGAGATTAGTCGTGTGTTGACAAAAAGAAATATTTGAAATAGAATATATAAAGCCGTGTTAAATAGTGATGCGCCATTTTGACGCGAACGAGATTTATATCGAATAAAACGATTTCGAAATGAATTGAATATAAAACGATTTCGAAATGAATTGAATATAAAACGATTTCGAAATGAATTGAATATATAACGATTTCGATTTAAATTGAATATAAAACGATTTCGAAATGAATTGAATATAAAACGATTTCGAAATGAATTGAATATATAACGATTTCGTAATGAATTGAATATAAAACGATTTCGATTTGAATGGAATAGAAAACCAATTTGATTTCAAATTGAATATATGATGAACTTGATTCAAATAGAAAACGAAACGAATTTGATTTGAATAGAAAATGAATTTGAATCGAATATAAAACCAATTTGAATTGAATTGAATTGAAAACGAATTCGAATTGAATTGAAAACGAATTCAAATTGAATTGAAAGCGAATTGAAATAAATTCAAATTTAATTGAAATTTGAATTGAATAGAAATGTATTTTTAAAAACGAATTTTTAAAGAAGAATTCAATTTTGCTTTGGATTGAAATAGAAGTTGAAATGGTTCTTGAAACGAATTTAAAACTATTTATATAATTCGTTTTAAATAGAAATCGACGAAATATATATTATATATATTATATATATAATATAATGGCCTGAATAGAACGCGCCGCGCCGCGGCAGTTCGTAAATTTCGACCATTTATTTCAAACGGACATTACGGGAGATCCGACCGTCGGATTCTCCTAAAACCGGAACCGTTGGGTTCGTATCGAAAAGAGCTTTCTAACGAATATTAGAAATTCAAAATCTAACGGTTGGATTTGGAGATACGCCCAAATCAAATTCGAAAAAGGTCGCTGTAAGTGCAGTTCGATGGCCATTGTTGGAAATCGACTGCACGGGCCTCGATAAAATTATTAAAAATAGTAATAATTTGTATAAAATCATAAGAAATGATTTGGGAAAATTTGGGATGAAAAACTCCACATTTGAAAAGATAAAAATGGTTTTATCGAAATGCACTAGTTTGAACTAAATTTGAAACCCAATTGATTCTAATAAATAAATTAGATTTAAAAGGGGTTTTAAATAATCGGGATTTCTAATATATTTGATTAAATTTGAAATGGGTTTATCGTGAACAGTGTTTTAAATAACACTAGTTCTTTAACCCGATAACGAATAGAATGTGATTTGGGTTTGTCGTGAACTGTGTTTTAAATAACACCTAGTTCTTTAACCCAGTAAAAGGAGTTTTATTGAATCTGCAATTAGATTGAAATTCGAATTGATAATCTAAATTACCAAATTTAGAAATGAGCGAGAATGGGGTATCGCCAGTTTTGCTCCAAAGCGATAGTTAAATCTTTAATTAGATTTGAACGGGAAATGGTAATTAATTTTACCGATAACACCACGGTGTTAGATATGGAGTATTACCAGTTTTGCTTCATGGGATGAATAGGTTGGGATTGGGAAATAAAATAAATAATTACTTCGTTGTGGTTCGCTAATCTCGACTAGTTGGAAAACCATAATTTGGTTTTAAATGACATCCAAAGGAAGATTACAGGATAAATTTTAAAGAATTTATCTTGGATAAAATTAATGGGAACATTTCCCTAAGAATGTGAAATTTAGAAACTAGTTGTAGGTTGGCTAAGAAGAATGGTTTCCTGGGTATTGATCTGATGTTGGTTTCGGCCTTCGGGGTTAATGTTTGGGAAATTGTTCTCTTGCTAATTTGCGGTTAGTGACTAATGAATTGGAATGAGGCGTATGTGGTGTTTGTGTAACATTTGTTTTCAATATACGCGGGTTGTTCGGAAAGTCCGGGTTTATACCCATTCTGAATAACCGATTCGACGATAAGTCGAAGATGAAGACGGTGGTCGAAGACCGGAAGTCTTCACATCGTTTGGGTAATTACTGACGATCCTGATTGGGCAGTACACCCAAGAGGATGGAAATAGTTGGTGGTCGTCCAGACGTACTTGGAGATGGATGGATATGCGAGGAAAGTGCCTCCGGTTTCGTTCAGACCCAGAACGGACTTGTAAATGGATTGTGTGTCTGACATTGGATTTTATTCTGTGTTGATTGATTTCTATTAAATATATATCTGTTTGGCGGCGGAGAATTTATTCTCTTGCTTAACGCCCTTCTCTGAGACGTACGAGCTTAGAGGTTATATATCGATAGATATCAATCGCATGGCATGAATTGCCTGTGTGGCATGCTGAGTTGCGTAGATCAAGGCTTCTGTTGAAAAGCAAAGTCTTGTGGTTGATGATCAAAGCACAGCCTACGTGGTAGCTTTGTGTATAGCGTGTATTCGTGAGCCTCACACCTCGGTATGAGTTAAAAACGGGATACGGACTGCAGGGAGAGCGCACGTTTCTTTCTAGCTTTGGTGGTGTCAGTGACTTACCAGCCCTGACATATATATACTTTTCACCTTTGTGGTTGTTGGATGAGGCGCCTCGATTATAGGTCTGTAAGGACCGGGAAACGTGTGTTCAGGAATACTAATCCTCTAACGTAAGTGAGGACCGGCCCTGAAGCATCCAGGGGTTACCCAGTGTGCGTAATCCCGGGGACATTTGCTAGAGTGTCTCGAACGCGGAGAGGAGCTTGCCCCTTGCCTCGACTCATGACGGAATCCAATTTCCAATACGTGTAATTCGTCTTTAATTGTAGAACTAGTATGGCGACATGATATATGGTACCCATGCCGTCTATGATTTATATTTATGATTGAAATGTTTTGACACTATACACTTATTATAGTATCAAATGATTTGTTTTAACGTACCAAGCATGTTTGGCTATTATAAGGGAAAACCCTATCCCCCGGCTTGCGTTGCATTGTATGATAGGACCTGGGTCTTATAATAGCTTCATTTTTCGAAAAGCATTGCGTTGTTTATTGATATGCACTGGTATTCTTGGGAGAAAACCCGTTCCGTGTTATACGGCGTGGTCCCTTGAATTACTCTCTTTTAAAGTAAAGTATTAAATAACTGTTTTAGTTCTCACACCAGTCACATGACTGACCTGGAGTTTATTGTTTTAACCTAAACTCTGGGTGCCCCTATTTTCCGCACGGGCAGCTAGTAGTTTTGGTTTTGCAGATTTATATTCACAGGATCCTGGTTTACAGCTGGAATGATATCCGGAAAGCTCTGTATCCGTATATCACCTTCAGTTGTGCTTTATATTATTTTTCCGCTGCTATGTATTTAAATGTAATTTAAATCTCTGATATTTCTGTGTAATATTTATTCATTTATACCCTGTATATTCTCGTAATCTGATGCATTGTTGTAATAGCAATGAAATGTTCTTCTGTTTGTGTTCTGATTTGTCATGTTCTCAACGTTCAGGGGTTTCGAACGGTCTAGATCGGTTTAACGACTGATTCGGATCGAGCGAAATTCCAGGCCGTCACATTTGGTATCAGAGCTTTGGTTCACAGAGCTCGAGAACAAGACACATTAGAACCATACGAAAGAATTCATCAGATATTGGATTAGTAATATCCAATTAGAATAACTCGTTAGAGATAGGATCAGTAGTATCCTAGAACGAGTTGAAAGAGTATATTTTCGAATGAAAACCATTTTGTTTTGAAAATTTAAATCGTTTTAAAACGTATTTGATTATTTATTTATTTTGAATATGGACAATCGAGTATATAAAGGTTTTGCATATACGCGTCATGAACGTATATTCGAAGTGTTAATATACTGGATAGATATAGAATCATACTCTAGTGGCCCGAAGATGATTCTGATGATTGACTAGTTGTCATTGGTATTCATGTTCGAGTAACGAAGGTGTGATATCTATATATTTCCATTAGACTGGTGTGAGAACCAAAACTAATATAGTTAGAGCACATTGTTGTGAATTGGCATCAAAAACATGATTTTTGTATATGTATCAAAATTATGAATTTGAAATTCTAATTCACTAATTGATTGATGTTTGTGTTGTTTGTTCATTAGTTTGTTAATTTTGAACCATTATGCCTAATAGAATCAAATATTGAACTGTATTGAAAATTGGTCGCATTTGCTTGCATATACATATACTTACATTGAACAGGTCATAGCAAAGAGGCTAGAGCAGAGAATAAAATTTGTTTGCCCGACAAATAGGTACATGTTTACTACATAATTTCCTGTTTTGTTTGGGTGATGATGATTTTGTGAGCCTATTGGCTAGCCGCTTGGCTTTTTCTTTTTCTTTTTGAGATCTGAAGGACCGGGGAAGCTATTTGAAATTCCCCGATGCTCCCGGTGCAGGGGAGGTTATGGCGAAATTTTTCGAAAATTTAGGGTGTTAGCCAAATTTTTGAAATTTTGAAAATTCTCAGAAACTGAAAAGTTAGAGAATGGAAGCCAGATCGAGCGTAGAGCTGATTAATCAAACCACTTTCGACTTTGTTCCTTTTCGGGGACGAAAAGTTTTAAGTGGGGGAGATTGTAATAACCCGGAAAATCTGGGCCAGTTTAAAATTTTTATTTTGGCAATTTTAGCGAATTTTGAATATTTAAAATAGATTATTTTAAATAATATCGACGTAAAATTTATTTTGAATATATAATTCGACGTATATATTATATACGCGTCGTCGTTAAATATAAATATTTATATATAATTATAAATAGAATTGAAAATGGCGCGGTAGTTCGATAATTCGATTTCAAACTTCAATTGAATGTACCGGGTGCAAAACAATCCGGATTTTAGTGAAACCAAAAACATTAGGATCTGATTGATAATATCTTTCTAACGGATGTAAGAAACTGAGATTTCACTTTAAAAATTGAGAGATATGTCCAGTTGAAAATTCTGAATAGTCGCTATGGAATTCAGGCCCTTAAAAATGGACATTTTGCAAATGACCTCGGATTTCGACGAAACCACTTTTGTTAGATCCGCAGTGTCAAGTTATTGCTAGGTTTCAAATTTCATAATTTTTCGAATCAATATGTGAGCGTGGCAAAGGAAAACGTGTTATGACCATTTCAGTTGTTTTTAATTGACTGGAAAATGGCCATTTTTCCAACGGTCTCAGAATTCGACGAAACTAGTTTTGTTAGGACCGTATCGTCAATACGAAGCTAGAAAATATTTTTCTGGAATTTTTCTAGTTAGTATGTGACCCCGGTAATTTGAAATGTACGTTTAGAATTCAATATATTGATTTAAATGTAAATTAAACGAAAACTGATTGTAACAGCCGAATCAGCTTGCAATACATATCCCATTGTGTTCGGAATGGGGGTGAAACGCTATGGACGACAGGCGGTGGACCTCGTTTAGAGGTCGTATGTAAAAGTCAACTTTTTATAAAAATAAAATAATTAAATAATAATAAAAAAAAAAACCCTCTCTCTCTTCCTTTATACTCTCAGCCCCCCCTCCTTTTGACCGATTCATTCGAACGAAAAAAAAAGAAGAAGAAAAAAAAGAAAAGGGGCGCTCCTCACCAAATCGAAGCTGCCCTCTCCAGGCGATGGACGCCGCTGCTCCGGAGCCTCCCACCGCTGACGGAGCTCCCTGGCCATCGCTCCCTCACCTCGGTTTTCCCCTCTCTCTCTCTCGCGTCATCTCCTCCTCCGGAACGAAGACCGCGCAGCCAATCGAGGCAGACGACCGACCCCACTGCTCTGAGCCCCATCGCAACCTCCACCGCGGCGACAGAAGACCCCCCCCCTTCGACGAAGACCACTGCCAAACCCCCCCCTCGGTTTAACTGTAAGTTTTTTTTTTTTTTTTTTTTTTTATATACGATATTTTTTTTAATTCGTTTTTTATATATATAATTATTTTTAGTTAGTTTAAAACTGTTTTTATTTTAGTTAGAAAACTGATTTTATTTTTGTTTAAGAAAACTATTTTTATTTTTTGTTTTAGGAATTTTAAAACTGTTTTGTTTTTTAAAAGGGTTTTAAAAACAGAATTTTTAAAAGAATTATAAAAACTGTTTTAAAAGAAAATAAAAACTGATTTTTCAAAAGGATTAAAACGGATTAGAAAAAAAAGATTTGATTTTTAGTTAAAGAAAAATATGATTTTTATATTTTTAAAGTATTAAAAATATGATTTTTATATTTTCAAAGTATTAAAAATATAATCTTTACTATATAGAAATATTAAAAATAGGATTTTTATATTTTTAAGGTATTAAAAATATAATCTTTATAAGATAGAGAATATAAAGATATCATCTTTGTGTATGTAACGAAGTAAAAATCTGATTTTTATTTTATATACGTTGAGATAAAGTGGTGATTTTTAAAGGTGAAAACTTTATTTTTTATAAAGGCGAAAACTTTATTTTAGAAAAGGCGAAATCTTTATGTGGAAAATAGCGTGATAAAAATATAATTTTTATCTATTTGACATAGCGATAGAAAAGTCGATTTTTATATATTGAACTTTAAAGTAAAAATTCGATTTTTATATATTGAACTCTGAACTAAAAATTTGATTTTTATATATGGACCTTCGAAATAAAAATATGATTTTTAAATTGAAAGTGAATAAATAAAAATGTGATTTTTATTTTTAAGACATTGAAATATAAAAATGTGTGATTTTTATATATATAGAGGCTACGGGCGACGAAGCTGACGAAGATGCGAAAACGGCGAAGACTTCTGCATAAGATGTGCCGTGGAGCTTGGATAGCTATAAGTGAGAATTCTCACTCTTCAATTTTGTTTCTAGTTATATATATATACTAGGATGCAGACGGTGCTTAGTAGCACCCGACACAAATCGTCCACAGACCATGGACTTGTTTGTTTGGCTGTTTGGTGATTGATTGCGATATTGGTTTGAATGTGGTTTGTGGTGTGAAAAATCGAATCGATAAATTGATTAGGATTAGACGTGCGCCGTTATAAGGCGAAGGAGTAAGGCTAGGTTAGACCCTTACTCCAAAATTTTGTGGTTTGCATAACGAAAGTGAATTTGATTGATGTGTGAATGGCGTGGGCCTTCACTAGACCGGGGATAAGGCTATGCCTCGTCCCGTTTCTAGTATCGTGCCGTTATGCCGCCGAAATTTTCTAAAATATGTTAGAAAAATAAAAAGATCATTTTATTTAAAGAATGAATTGAATAGAAATTCATAGGTTGAAATGAAATGTTTTATCGTTAAAAATATAATTTTTAACGTGAATGTGAATAAATAAATATTCATTTACAAACCAGATGGTTTGTTTATGTACACCTATTTGAATGACATTGATTGGGTCGATAAATTTTACACATCGCCCAGCTGCACGAATAAAATCTGTGTTTGATTGTTTGAAACCCTACACGGGTGTTGGGATGAAATATGAAGTTCACTCATCCTAATCGATTAAATATGTCGATCGATTGATTGACAGGCTGTTATAAGCGTTAGATATCTATATTTGATGCTTATACAGTGTAGTGCACTTTGGTTGATGGTTGATTATTTTTCAATGCTATTATATACATGTGTTGTATGAAAATCCATGTAATTAACTTTATATGGTAATTGATTGGGCCTCATTCCAATTTGAAATATAAAGAATATTATAATATAAAGGTTCATGTGTTGACTATACTCATCCGTTGGGAATAGCCATGTGTTGAACGAATTATTTTTATAATAAAATTTACATCTTTATCAATATAATATAAAGGTTCATGTGTTGACTATACTCATCCGTTGGGAATAGCCATGTGTTGAACGAATTATTTTTATAATAAAATTTACATCTTTATCAATATAATATAAAGGTTCATGTGTTGACTATACTCATCCGTTGGGAATAGCCATGTGTTGAACGAATTATTTTTATAATAAAATTTACATCTTTATCAATATAATATAAAGGTTCATGTGTTGACGGTACTCATTCGTTGAGATTAGTCATGTGTTGAACGAAATAATTTAACAAAAATAGTCACACATGGGCGGTACTCATTCGTTGAGATTAGTCGTGTGTTGACAAAAAGAAATATTTGAAATAGAATATATAAAGCCGTGTTAAATAGTGATGCGCCATTTTGACGCGAACGAGATTTATATCGAATAAAACGATTTCGAAATGAATTGAATATAAAACGATTTCGAAATGAATTGAATATAAAACGATTTCGAAATGAATTGAATATATAACGATTTCGATTTAAATTGAATATAAAACGATTTCGAAATGAATTGAATATAAAACGATTTCGAAATGAATTGAATATATAACGATTTCGTAATGAATTGAATATAAAACGATTTCGATTTGAATGGAATAGAAAACCAATTTGATTTCAAATTGAATATATGATGAACTTGATTCAAATAGAAAACGAAACGAATTTGATTTGAATAGAAAATGAATTTGAATCGAATATAAAACCAATTTGAATTGAATTGAATTGAAAACGAATTCGAATTGAATTGAAAACGAATTCAAATTGAATTGAAAGCGAATTGAAATAAATTCAAATTTAATTGAAATTTGAATTGAATAGAAATGTATTTTTAAAAACGAATTTTTAAAGAAGAATTCAATTTTGCTTTGGATTGAAATAGAAGTTGAAATGGTTCTTGAAACGAATTTAAAACTATTTATATAATTCGTTTTAAATAGAAATCGACGAAATATATATTATATATATTATATATATAATATAATGGCCTGAATAGAACGCGCCGCGCCGCGGCAGTTCGTAAATTTCGACCATTTATTTCAAACGGACATTACGGGAGATCCGACCGTCGGATTCTCCTAAAACCGGAACCGTTGGGTTCGTATCGAAAAGAGCTTTCTAACGAATATTAGAAATTCAAAATCTAACGGTTGGATTTGGAGATACGCCCAAATCAAATTCGAAAAAGGTCGCTGTAAGTGCAGTTCGATGGCCATTGTTGGAAATCGACTGCACGGGCCTCGATAAAATTATTAAAAATAGTAATAATTTGTATAAAATCATAAGAAATGATTTGGGAAAATTTGGGATGAAAAACTCCACATTTGAAAAGATAAAAATGGTTTTATCGAAATGCACTAGTTTGAACTAAATTTGAAACCCAATTGATTCTAATAAATAAATTAGATTTAAAAGGGGTTTTAAATAATCGGGATTTCTAATATATTTGATTAAATTTGAAATGGGTTTATCGTGAACAGTGTTTTAAATAACACTAGTTCTTTAACCCGATAACGAATAGAATGTGATTTGGGTTTGTCGTGAACTGTGTTTTAAATAACACCTAGTTCTTTAACCCAGTAAAAGGAGTTTTATTGAATCTGCAATTAGATTGAAATTCGAATTGATAATCTAAATTACCAAATTTAGAAATGAGCGAGAATGGGGTATCGCCAGTTTTGCTCCAAAGCGATAGTTAAATCTTTAATTAGATTTGAACGGGAAATGGTAATTAATTTTACCGATAACACCACGGTGTTAGATATGGAGTATTACCAGTTTTGCTTCATGGGATGAATAGGTTGGGATTGGGAAATAAAATAAATAATTACTTCGTTGTGGTTCGCTAATCTCGACTAGTTGGAAAACCATAATTTGGTTTTAAATGACATCCAAAGGAAGATTACAGGATAAATTTTAAAGAATTTATCTTGGATAAAATTAATGGGAACATTTCCCTAAGAATGTGAAATTTAGAAACTAGTTGTAGGTTGGCTAAGAAGAATGGTTTCCTGGGTATTGATCTGATGTTGGTTTCGGCCTTCGGGGTTAATGTTTGGGAAATTGTTCTCTTGCTAATTTGCGGTTAGTGACTAATGAATTGGAATGAGGCGTATGTGGTGTTTGTGTAACATTTGTTTTCAATATACGCGGGTTGTTCGGAAAGTCCGGGTTTATACCCATTCTGAATAACCGATTCGACGATAAGTCGAAGATGAAGACGGTGGTCGAAGACCGGAAGTCTTCACATCGTTTGGGTAATTACTGACGATCCTGATTGGGCAGTACACCCAAGAGGATGGAAATAGTTGGTGGTCGTCCAGACGTACTTGGAGATGGATGGATATGCGAGGAAAGTGCCTCCGGTTTCGTTCAGACCCAGAACGGACTTGTAAATGGATTGTGTGTCTGACATTGGATTTTATTCTGTGTTGATTGATTTCTATTAAATATATATCTGTTTGGCGGCGGAGAATTTATTCTCTTGCTTAACGCCCTTCTCTGAGACGTACGAGCTTAGAGGTTATATATCGATAGATATCAATCGCATGGCATGAATTGCCTGTGTGGCATGCTGAGTTGCGTAGATCAAGGCTTCTGTTGAAAAGCAAAGTCTTGTGGTTGATGATCAAAGCACAGCCTACGTGGTAGCTTTGTGTATAGCGTGTATTCGTGAGCCTCACACCTCGGTATGAGTTAAAAACGGGATACGGACTGCAGGGAGAGCGCACGTTTCTTTCTAGCTTTGGTGGTGTCAGTGACTTACCAGCCCTGACATATATATACTTTTCACCTTTGTGGTTGTTGGATGAGGCGCCTCGATTATAGGTCTGTAAGGACCGGGAAACGTGTGTTCAGGAATACTAATCCTCTAACGTAAGTGAGGACCGGCCCTGAAGCATCCAGGGGTTACCCAGTGTGCGTAATCCCGGGGACATTTGCTAGAGTGTCTCGAACGCGGAGAGGAGCTTGCCCCTTGCCTCGACTCATGACGGAATCCAATTTCCAATACGTGTAATTCGTCTTTAATTGTAGAACTAGTATGGCGACATGATATATGGTACCCATGCCGTCTATGATTTATATTTATGATTGAAATGTTTTGACACTATACACTTATTATAGTATCAAATGATTTGTTTTAACGTACCAAGCATGTTTGGCTATTATAAGGGAAAACCCTATCCCCCGGCTTGCGTTGCATTGTATGATAGGACCTGGGTCTTATAATAGCTTCATTTTTCGAAAAGCATTGCGTTGTTTATTGATATGCACTGGTATTCTTGGGAGAAAACCCGTTCCGTGTTATACGGCGTGGTCCCTTGAATTACTCTCTTTTAAAGTAAAGTATTAAATAACTGTTTTAGTTCTCACACCAGTCACATGACTGACCTGGAGTTTATTGTTTTAACCTAAACTCTGGGTGCCCCTATTTTCCGCACGGGCAGCTAGTAGTTTTGGTTTTGCAGATTTATATTCACAGGATCCTGGTTTACAGCTGGAATGATATCCGGAAAGCTCTGTATCCGTATATCACCTTCAGTTGTGCTTTATATTATTTTTCCGCTGCTATGTATTTAAATGTAATTTAAATCTCTGATATTTCTGTGTAATATTTATTCATTTATACCCTGTATATTCTCGTAATCTGATGCATTGTTGTAATAGCAATGAAATGTTCTTCTGTTTGTGTTCTGATTTGTCATGTTCTCAACGTTCAGGGGTTTCGAACGGTCTAGATCGGTTTAACGACTGATTCGGATCGAGCGAAATTCCAGGCCGTCACACAATGGATGAGTACTGTCAACACATGAACTTTTATTTTATAATATTCTTTATTTTCTAAATTGGAATGAGACCCAATCAATCACCATATAATGTTAATCATATGGATTTTCATACATTACGCACATATAATATCATTGAAAAATAATCAACCATCAACCAAAGTGCACTACACTATATAAGCATCAAATATAGATATCTAACGCTTATAACAGTCTGTCAATCGATCGATCGACATATTTAATCAATCAGGATGAGTGAAATTCAAATTTCATCCTAACACCCGTGTGGGTTTCAAACAATCAAACACAGATTTTAGTTGTGCAGTTGGGCGATGTGTAAAATTTATCGACCCAATCAATGTCCTTCAAATAGGTGTACATAAACAAACCGTCCGGTTTGTAAATGAATATTTTATTTTATTCACTTGACGTTAAAAATTATATTTTTAACGATAAAACATTTTATTTTAACATATGGATTTCTATTCAGTTCATTCTTTAAATAAAATGGTATTTTTATTTTCTAACTTATTTTAGAAAAATTTCGGCGGCATAACGGCGCGATACTAGAAACGGGACAAAACCTAGCCTAATCCCCGGTCTAGTGAAGGCCCACGCCATTCACACATCAATCAAATCAATTTATTTCACCCAACAATTCAATTTCAAATCAAATCATCTAATCAACTACACAACCAAACAATTTAACAAACAAGCCATCCATGGTCTGTGGATGACGGGTGTCGGGTGCTACTAAACACCGTCTGCATCCTAGTATATATATATAACTAGCAAAAGAAAATTTGAGTGAGAAGTTCTCACCGATAGCTATCCTAACTCCACGGCACTTCTAATGCAGGAAATCTTCACTGTTCTCCTCTCTAATCACTTTCTTCGCCCGTAGCCACTACATATATAAAATCATATTTTTACATCGATGTTCGATATATATAAAAATCATATTTTTACTTTGCTATTCAATATATAAAAATCATATTTTTACATCGATGTTCAATATATAAAAATCAAATTTTTACTTCGTTGTTCAATATATAAAAATTATATTTTTATCACGCTATTTTCCATATAAAGATTTCGCCTTTTCTAAAATAAAGATTTTGCCTTTATAAAAACATAGACTTCGCCTTTTCAAATTTAAAGATTTCATCTTTATAAAAATCTCATTTTTATTTTTCTACACATATAAAGATGATATTTTTAGTATTCCTATCATGTAAAAATTATATTTTCACTTCTCTATCTAAACAAAAATCATATTTTTATAGTCGCTATATAGTAAAGACTATATCTTTAATACTTTAAAAATATAAAAATCATATTTTTAATTCTTCTACATAATAAAGATTATATTTTTATACCTCCTACATAATAAAGATCGAATTTTTATTATCTATATTATATAAAAATTATATTTTTAACTTCTCTTTATTAAAAAAAAATTATATTTTAACTCGCTATATATATGTAAAAGATCACATTTTTAATACGCTTTCATGACAACAAAAATCCCCCCTTTATACATTGTTATATATAATAAAAATCTGTTCTTTATACAACGATATGTAAAATAAAAATCCTTTCTTTTAGATGCAAAAATCCTTCAGGAAATAAGTAAATAAATTAAAAATAAATAAAAACTTACAACGCCTACAATTCGAGGGGGTCGTTTGCTGGTCGTTGGGGTTTGTGGAGTCTCGTCGGTTGCTGGAGGGCGGTTGCCTCGTTGGTGCTCGCGGAGTCTGGGGAGGGATGCGCGGTGGCTACTGGTGCCAGGCGGAGGCGGCGAGCTGGCTTGCGAGGCTAGGGGTTGGGCTCGGTTTGGGGAATTAGGGTTTTGGGGTTTGCCGTCACGAGAAGGAGAGGGCGAGGCAGATCGGAAGGGGGAGGGGTGAGGCGCTGCACCTCCGGCGGCCTGGCGGTGGTCATGACGACGAACGGAGGGTGGCGATGGAAAGGATCGATCGATTCTTTTTTTTTCAATTTTAAAATGATACGGGGGGGGGGGGGGGGCAGAGCGTATAGGGGAGGAGAGGGTTTTTTTTATTATATTTTTTTTTAATATTTGAAAAAGTTGACTTTTACATACGACCTCTAAACGAGGCCCACCGCCTGTCGTCCATAGCGTTTTACCCCCATTCCGAACACAATGGGATATGTATCGCAAGCTGATTTGTTCGTCTCGATCAGTTTCCGTTGAATTCACATTTAAATCACTATATTGAATTTTAAACGTACATTTCAAATTACCGGGGTCACATACTAACTCTAAAAATTCCCAAAAAATATTTTCTAGCTTCGTATTGACGATACGGTCCTAACAAAACTAGTTTCGTCGAATTCTGAGACCGTTAGAAAAATGGCCAATTTCCAGTCGATTAAAATCAACTGAAACTGGTCAAACGCGTTTTCCTTTGCCACGCACACATATTGATTCGAAAAATTATGAAATTTGGAATCTAGCAATAACTTGACATCACGGATCCAACAAAAGTGGTTTCGTCGAAATCCGAGGTCGTTTGCAAAATTTCCATTTTTAAGGGCCTGAATTCCATAGCGACTATTCAGAATTTTCAACTGGACATATCTTTTGATTCCCGCTATGAAATTTTGATTTTTCGGATTCGTTGGAAAGATATTACCCATTAGATCCTAATGTTTTTGGTTTCACTAAAATCCGGATTGTTTTGCACCCGGTACATTCAATTGAAGTTTGAAATCGAATTATCGAACTACCGCGCCATTTTCAATTCTATTTATAATTATATATAAATATTTATATTCTAACGACGACGTATATAATATATACGTTCGAATTCTATTCAAAATAAATTTCTTGCCGATATTATTTAAAATAATTCATTTTAAATAATCAAAATTCGCTAAAATTGCCAAAATAAAAATTTCAAACTGGCTCGCATTTTCCGGGTTATTACAATTATTTACAATAATTAATGTGTTATCAAATAACATCAGAATTATTGTTTCACTCCCACTCAATTTATTATCTGTACAAGATTCAATGGTATTTTGTGGTTTCCAAGACATTTCGAAATCTGTTTTATTCCCATCGGTGTCTTAGAGACTGGCTCTTCTTCAAAAGGATACCAAATCGAGCAATAAGCATTTTATTCTCAGAGAATTTTTATCCATAAAATAGTTATTTGATTTAGGTCCGATCTTATCAGAGGAAGGACGTTTAATAAACGTCTTTGCATCTCAAATCATCGTATTAGACACACTAGGACATTTCCTAGTCCATATCTTATATAGTATCTTTAGATCGTTTTAGTGGGATTTAATACAATTGTTCTAAATTTAATTTATTGGAAGATCTATATGACTTATCTTGGTCGTACCATATCTTATAAGGTGTGATTACTCCTTTCAGACACACCATTTCAATATGGTGTTCTAGATGGAGTGAGTTGTGAAACAATTTCAAACTTATCTGAATAGTCATTAAATAACTGGCTTAAATATTCTCTTTAATCCATTCTAAGAGAATTTATTTTTCTATCAAATTTGGTTTTGAATTTCATTTTTGAATTCTTTGAACTTTTCAAAGGATTTTGATTTGTGTTTCATAAGATACACATATTGGTATTTACTGACATGATCAGTAAATGTAATGAAGTAATAAAAGCTGCCTCTAGCTTATGTATTCATTACTCCAGATACATCATTATGTACGAGACCCAATACTTATTTACCCATTCACTGTGTCAAGTGATAGTTGATTCAGTTATTTTGCCTAATAAACAAGATTTGCATTTTTCATATAATTTGAAATCAAAAGATTTTAAAATCCCATCATTATGGAGTTTTGAAATACTTTCTTGTTTACTGGGCTAACCGGGAATATTAAAGGTATATTGGATTTAAATCATTAAATTTAATCCACTCAATATGTAATAACCCGGAAAATACAGGCAAATTTAAAAATTTTGAATTGGGGATTTCAAAGGAATTTGAACAATTGAAATAGAATATTTCAATAAAATAGTGAGTCAGTTTGAAAATTTGAATTCAAACTTTGACTGACTGTGCAGGGTGGAAAATATAACGGATTTTAGCGAAACCAAAAATATTTAAATCTGTTTATCAATACCTTTCTAACGAATCTGAAAAATCGAAGTTTCATAATGGGAATCATAAGTTATGGCCGAATGAATTTTCAGAAAGGTCGCTATATAGAATATATAGCCCTGGAAAATTGATATTTTGCAAACGACCTCGGAATTCGACGAAATCACTTCTGTTGGGTCCGGGATGTCAAATTATTGCTAGGTTTCAAATTTCATAATTTTTGAAGCTACTATGTGAGCGTGGAAAAAGAAAATGTGTTTGGTAAATTTCTGTTAAATTGGATCGACCAGAAAATGGCCATTTTTCAAATGATCTCAGAATTCGACAAAACTTGTTTTGTTGGGACCTTAGCGTCAAAACATAGCTAGATTTATTTTTCTGGAATTTTTCGAATCAGTTTGTGGCCCTGGCAAATTGAAATGTGCGTTCAAAGTTAAAATTAAATGTTTTATACTTTAATTTGAAGAATAACTGACTGTAACATTCGAATTGGCCAACGAAACATATCCCATTGTGTTCGGAATGGGGGTATTTAGCTAGGGGAGACAGTCGATGGGTTTGGATTGGAGTTCGTATGAGGCAAGGGGTATTTTCGGATTTTTGAAATTAAATATATATAAAAATAAACCTGGCCAATCACATTCCCCCAAATCACTTTCTCTCTCCCCGATCATCAGGCGCGCACGGCAGAAATTGCTCCCAAACTTCACTCTTCGATTTCTCTTCCGATTCTCAATGAAATCGAGCGTTCTTGGATCCATTTCGAAGCTCGTTCCTTCCTCTACAAATCCATACCTGTATTGGATTTTATCATTGTGTAAATCGTGCGAACCACCTCCACAAAGGCAGCGCCTTTGGACCGCCGCCGAGCTCACCTCAGGCCGCCACAGGGGCCCCCAAGTACGGCGCCGAGAAGCCTGCACCTCCGTCTTCGATGTCGTGTAGCCCGATCCTCGCATCGCTTCACGGTTTGAGTGCAAATCGAAGACCTAGTTTTGAACCATCGTGAAAGGTGAGTCCTTTTTGATGTTTGAACTTTGAAAAATCATATCTTTTTAGTGTTTTGATGAAATTCGATGAAACAGGAAACATCGGGACCGCAAGGAAACTCTCTACCACATGGAAGAAGCCGCGGATTTTTCTGAGTCATCTACGATTTTTAGCACTCCGAAAACCAATGTGAGAAATCTAAATTAAATGAATTTGAATGGAAAATGTCGTGTATAAATTATATAAGCGAAATATAAATTACACACGTGTTGTATACCTCATGTACATGCGTGGTGTAAGCTATATAAGCGAAGTATGAATTATACATGCATAGAATAATTGATATATGTGTTGTAATGCAAGTGAAATATAGCAATAATATATATATATATATATATATACACTCTCCTCGTCCACAAACCATGAACGATATTTATTGTTGTGAATTGGTGTGAAATATTGGATGAAAAATACGAATGGTTGAATAATTGTTTGTGGTTGAAAAATACCCATTGGTGATTGAAATGAGTTGGAAATATTTGTGGAAATAAAAATAAAACATGCCGCCTGCGTGCGAATTAGATGCATGAATCCCCATTGTCAAAAACCGTGAGGTTTTAAGGTAGAGCGAGGAGCCGTACTAGGGACGGTGCCGGTTTTAACTACCCTGCTGTTATGCTGCCGAAATTTTGAATAATATTCATGTGTTAGAATTATTTTCATATGTTGAAATTATCTTCATGCGTTGAAATTAAAGCCATATGTTGAAACTATATCCATGTGTGGAATTGTTCATGTGTTGAAAAGTGATGTGTGAAAATTAAATTCATGTGTGAACGAATGAAGTGTTTAAACAATAAAAATCACATTTTATAATATATATGAAGTATGAAAAATATTCGCCTTATATATAAATAGTTTCAACAATAAAAATTCCATCTTTCTTTTATGAACAACATAAATAAAATATCCATGTGTGGAAATGCTCATGTGTTGAGAAGTGTGTGTAGTGGAAAAGTTCATGTGTTGAATAAAAAGATCGAAAAATAAAAATTACATTTTTATTGAAACTATGAAGTGTTGAAAACATCCATTTGTCGAATAAATATTTTAAATGATAAAAATATCATTTTTATCATATATGTGATATGCTAAAGATATGCGGACGTTGAAATAAATATTTGTGAATGAAATATTATTTTTAACATGCATAGGAACTAAATAAAATAGTCATGTGTTGAAATCTATTTTAGTTCGCCAAAATTATCATCTTTGAAATGTGAAGTGTTAAAAATAGCCACTTGTTCAAATAAATATGCATGAGTTGAAATATACATTAATTAGCTAATGATGTGATTTTAGCCTATGCATGCAACATTAGAATGAATGGTGTTTTTAAACCAAAGTAAATCAAATATGAAGTTGAATGGAAAATGATAAGTGATAAAAATTGTATATATGTACATGCATATTTATTGAACAGGTTGTAGCAAAGGGGCTAGAGAAGAGGAATAAAATTTTGAGCCCGACAAATAGGTACACATTTACTGTTTTGTTTGAGTGATGATTTTATGAGCCTGTTGGCTAGCCGCTTGGCTTTTTCTTTTTCTTTTTGACATGAGACGCCCGTGTGGCTATTTGGGAATTTTCCCAGCCCCTTCCATACAAAGGAGGTTATGGCGAAATTTTCCAAAATTTAAAGGCGTTAGTGAAATAATTGAAGTGGAAACGATATAGGAATTTTTGAATGAACTATATTTATATAAATATATAAATAAAATTAAAACGAAACGTGGCCGTGCGGTTCGTGTTTTGAAACTGTGATTTCAAATGACTAGTGTGGGAAACCCGACCATTGGATTTTCCCGAAACCGCAACCGTTGGGTTCGCCTTGGAAATATCTTTCCAACGACACCAACTTTGTGAAGATCCGACGGTTGGATTGTCTGGAATGTTTAATTCAAATCTGAAGAAAAACAGCGCCAGAAACGATTATATTTTTATATATATATATATATATATATAAATATAATTAAATTAAATAAAATAACGACGCTGCAGTTCGTAAATTGAAATCGTAACTTCAAATGACTAGTGTGGAAAATCCGATCGTCGGATTTTCCCAAAACTGAAACCGTTGGATTCGTCTTGAAATGACCTTCCTAATGATATAAAATTTGTGAAGATCCAACAGTTAGATTTTCAGATATGTGTAAAACAAAATTAGTGAAAAACAGCGCCAGTGCATCGGCATGACCTGAAACGTCGTTTAATTAAATATGGCTGTTTTAAATTAAATAAAAATGGCGATATATCGTTATAAAATACTATAGACGATATAGAGTGGAAATAAACCAATTTCATTGTGTTTGATGGATATGTGATGGTTGAATGTATTTAACATGAGAATTATAACTAAAGAACTGAAATGTGAATGTTGAATAGTCCAACCATGTGATTAATTGATTTGAAAATCTAAATATTCGTGGATTATTTAAAAAGGCCGAGTTCATCTCATTTCGAATAATCGATCGACGTTGAGAAGTCGAAGAGTCGAAGACGGTTGAAGACCGACGATCTTCACATTGGTTGGATGGGCGCTACTGATGCTCGTGATTGGAGTAGCTACCATGAAGGAGCTGAAGTAGTAGCCGTCCAAACATACCGTTGATTGTACGGATATGCGAGGAACTGGTGCCTCCGGTTTCGTTCAGACCCAGAACGGACTTGTAAATGGACTGTGTGTCTGACATTGGATTTTGTTCTGTGCTGATTGATCTCTGTTAAATATATATCTGTTTGGCGGCGGAGAATTTATTCTCTTGCTTAACGCCCTTCTCTGAGACGTACGAGCTCAGAGGTTATGTATTGATAGAAATCAGTCGCATGGAGTGGATTGCCTGTGTGGCACGCCTAAGTGGCATATGATCAAGGCTTCTGTTGCAAAGCAAAGTCTTGTGGTTGATGATCAAAGCATGGTCTGTGTGACGTAGCTTTGTGTATAACGTGAATTCGCGAGCCTCACACCTCGGTATGAGTCAAAAACGGGAGAAGGAACCAAGGAGTGCACGACGTTTCTTTCTAGCTATGGTGGTGTTAGTGACCTCCCAGCCCTGACATTTATATCTACTTTTCACCTGTGTGGTTGTTGGAATACGAGGCGCCTCGATTATAGGTCTGTAAGGACCGAGAAACGTGTGTTCATGAATTGCCAATCCTCAAAAGTAAGAGAGGACCGGTCTTGGAGGATCCAGGGATTGTTGTGTGCGGTCCCGAGGCATTTGCTAGAGTGTCTCGAACGGAGAGGAGCTTGCCCCTTGCCTCGACTCATGAAGGAACCCAATTTCCAATACGAAATTTGCGAATGTGATTGTATTACTAGTATGGCGACATGATATATGGTACCCATGCCGTCTAGGATTGATATTTATGACGGAATTTGCTTTTAAAACATATATGCACTAGTAATAATATCAAACACTTTTGTTTTATACGTATGAAGAATTTTTGGCCATTATAAGGAAAAACTCTATCTTCCGGCTTGCGTTGCATTGTGTGATGGGACCTGAGTCTTATAATGGCTTCATTTTATAAAAAGCATTGCGATGATTTAATCATTTACTTTATTTCATGCACTAGCACTCATTGGAGTAAACCCGTTCCGCGAAAGTGGCGTGGTCCTTTGATTTTCCTTATTATTGTTGCTAATAAGTTAAGTAGATTTCTCATACCAGTCCCATGACTGACTCGTAGTTTGTTTCACCTTGCAAACTCGGGTGCCCTCATTTTCACATAGGCAGCCTAGTTACAGGTTTCTGACGCACTTTTGGCTCATGGCGAGGCTTGACTACACCGTGCTGACTTGGATTTTCTCCGCCATTATTGTATCTATATTATGATTCCGCCATTGGCGATGTAGACTGATATTTATTTTGTGTACTCCTTATGTATGATTCTGCCTCAGGCGATGGTGACTGATTATGTATCGTTATGCACTAAGTTGTACCCTGTACTGTGCTTCTCTGATGTGATTATTCTATATGATTCCGCTATCATATGTGTGTAAATTATTCTATTTTCTGTTTATGCTATTATCTGTGATATGCTAATGATGATTAATGTGTTATATTCCAATGATTATCCTTAACACCGTGTCACAGGGTTTTGGGATCGTCACAGCTGGTATCAGAGCTTTGGTTAACCTTAGTTCTAGAGTATAACACATTAAACACTTCGTCAAAATAGAATCAGTAGTATTCTAAGGTGAGTCGCTCATTAGAGATAGGACTAGTAAAGTCCTAGAATGAGCTGAGCAGAATAGCAAAAACAAATTGATCAGTCCATCATTATCTTTCCGTAAATTTTCTGCTTAACTATGCAATAAGTTATCGTTTCTGTTAGCTGACTCTTTTCTTGCTTATACAGAATTTGAAAAATGGCAACCAGAGCAGCCGCCGCTAGAGGAGGCCGTGCCGGCCGAGGCAGAGGACGGGGAGAAGCCCCAGTTGAAGGAGGACCTTTGATACAACCTCCGGCCGCTCAATATTTCGAGCTAGACCGTGTAGCTAAGAGATACAAAAACTTAGGAGGCAAGACCTTCTTGCGAATTGGCACAATAATAGAGGCCCTTGCATGGCTCAAAACATGCGAGAAAATTCTTGAAGGCCTAAGGCTTGGAGACCAAGATAAAGCTATTATGGGTGCCTGGCTTATGCAGGAACAAGCTGAACTATGGTGGGAATCTCTCACCGCTGGGAATAGAGAAGCTGGAAGAACATGGGATGGATTCAAAGAACTCTTCAAGGAGAAATATGTCCCGGAACAAGCACTAGAACGAATGCACGATGACTTCGCCAACCTCCAACAGGGGGATCTTTCCATGTAGGATTATCTGAATAAATTTACACTGTTGTCGCCCTATGCTCCGGAGCTCGTCGCCACTGCAAAGTCCAAAAATAAGAGGTTTATCCTTGGGCTAAGGTGACAGTATCATGATAGAGCCATGGCCCATGTCAAGCTGGAATTTAACGAACTGGTGGAAATGACATGCAACTACGAAGACCTAGACCATAGGCATCTGGAGCAGGATCGCGCTAGAAGCCAAGCCGGGAACAAACGCAAACCTGCTGGGAATCAAGCTGAGTCAAGCCAAGCAGCATCTTCAAAACCTCAGACCGGCAAGCCGCCGAGAGGAAGCTGCTTTAAGTGGGGCACTACTCTAATGTGTGCACAGCCCCAAAGAGGCAGAAGATAAATTCACAAGGTTCAAGCTAGGGTTCTCAGAACCCTCGCTCCTGCTTTAATTGCCGCAAGACCGATCATCTAGTCAAAGACTGTCCCTTGCTGAAGAAGGCCACAATAGCTCACGTGTATGACGGGTCGAGCCCGGCAGCTGCTTCCGACGGAGCATGTAAACCCGATGTGTTGGGAGGTACCCTTACAATTAAAAATATTCCTGTCTCTGTATTGTTTGACATAGGTGCATCACGTAGTTTTATTGCTAGTAACACAATGCACAAATTAAAGTTAAAACAGAGGAAGCTTAAAGAATCGGTTGAAGTACATAATCCGATAGGTGGTTCTATTATTCTCAGTTCGTATTGTAGAGTGCCAGCCTCCTATTCTTTCTACAAGTTTCCTTTTGATTTAATCATTATGGATTTTCTCGAATTCGATATCATTCTCGGGCTGGATTGGTTAACGAAATACGAAGCTGAGGTAAAGTGTGCAGAAAGAATCGTTAAAATTCGAACGAAGCTTGGATATATTACGGTACCCTATCATGGCTCGAATCCAGATAGAAAAGAATTTTGGTCGGCATTAGAACTTATCCCCACTTGCATGGAAAAGATTCCGATTGTTAGAAACTATGCGGATGTGTTTGAAGAAGTTGAAAACTTACCTCCGCAAAGAGAGATAGAATTCCGAATCGATCTAATTCCCAATGCCAGACCAGTGGTACATCCAATTCGCAGAATGACTCCGAAGGAAAAAGAAGAATTAGGCGATCAAACTCGTCAACTATTGTGGAAGAGTCTAATCAGACCTAGCTTTTCTAATTGGGGTGCAGCTGTTGTGTTTGTTCCAAAGTCAGACGGTACTCTTCGATTATGCGTTAATTACCGAGACCTGAACAAACAGACGCTCAAAAGCAAGTATCCATTACCCCACATCGATGATTTGCTAGACCAATTGAATGGGGCGAAAGTATTTTCCCGAATGGACCTAGCTACAGGTTTTCATCAATTGAGAATAGCAGAAGAGTGTGTTCCTTTGACAGCTTTCAGAGGTCTAGACATATTTTATGAATGGTTAGTAATGCCGTTTGGCCTATGCAATGCTCCAGCATACTTTGTCAATCTAACGAATAGAGTGTTCAGGGGAGTTCTGAATAAATTTGTCCTCGTATTCATCGATGATATTTTAATCTACTCCAAATCAAAACCTGAGCATGAAAAACACTTAGAACAAGTATTGGAGATTCTAAGAAAGAACGTCTTCAAAGCTAAATTCTCTAAATGTGTCTTCTGGCAAGAAGAAGTGAAGTTTCTTGGCCATGTCGTGTCAGAGAAAGGGATTTCTGTAGACCCAAGCAAAATAACAGCGATTCAAGACTGGAAACAACCCACTACTCCCATAGAGGTTAGAAGTTTTATGGGGTTGGCTAGTTATTATCGAAAGTTCATTAAGGATTTTTCGAAGATATCCGGTCCGTTAACGAAGCTCACGAAGAAGCATGGGAAATTTAAGTGGACTTCTGACTGTGAAGAAGCTTTCCAGGAATTGAAATCGAAACTGACCACCGCTCCAGTGTTAACCATTATTGATGGCAATCAGGATTTAACGGTTTGGAAAGATGCTTCTATTAGAGGTCTTGGTGTATTGTTAATGCAAAGAGGCCAAGTAGTCGCCTATGCAAGCCGCCAACTGAAACCGCATGAGAAGAATTATGTGACTCATGATCTTGAGTTGCTAGCCATCGTTTTTGCTTTGAAAATATGGAGGCATTATTTATTGGACGAGAAATTTATACTGTATACATATCATCAATCATTGAAGTATTTATACACCCAGAAAGATCTGAATTTGAGACAGCAGCGTTGGCTAGAATTTCTTGCAGCGTATGATCTTGATATCTTGTATACGCCGGGGAAGGCTAACGTAGTAGCGGATGCACTTAGTAGAAAAACCGCAATCATTGCCAATCTTATAATTACACCTGGCTTGATTGATAAGATATGTGCTCTCCAGAGGAATGATTATTTCATTCAAAGGATCAGAGGGAGAATCCAGAAGGGAGAGCCCTCAAGTTTTCAGGTAGATAAAGAAGAAGTTCTGAGACTGAATGGGAGAATATGTGTTCCCAACATCCCTGAGCTCAAATGAGAAGTGCTAGACAAATGCCATAAATCCAAATTTTGCATCCATCCTGGGGTGAGTAAAATGTACCACGATATCAAACGCACTTTCTGGTGGAGGGCAATGAAGAGGGATATTTCTTTGTATGTTAGCAGATGCCCTACTTGTCAATTGGTCAAGAGCGACCAACAGAAGCTAGCTGGACTGTTGCAACCGTTGGAAGTCCCAAGTTGGAAATGGGAACAGATTTCCATGGATTTCATAGATGGCTTGCCGCGAACCAGGAAAGGTAATGACAGCATTTGGGTAATCGTAGATCGCTTCACGAAGACTGCCCATTTTATAACTATCAGATCCAATAGAACCGCTCAAAGTCTAGCACAAATATATTTCAAAGAAATCGTTAAGCTGCATGGAATTCCCATCAGCATGGTCAGTGATAGAGACACGATATTTGCTAGCAAATTATGGGAGGTGTAACGGCAAGGAATTTCACTCGATCCAAATCGATCGTTAAACCGACTAAGACCGTTCGAAACCCCTGATCGTTTTGAGAACAGGACAAAATAGAACGCAGACGGAAGAACAATTCATTGTTATTACAACAATTCCATCAGATACAAGAATATACAGAGTATAAATGAATAAAATACATTCGAATAATATCAGAGATTACAATAAATTACATAGCAGCGGAAAAATATACAAAACACAACTGAAAGTGATACACGGATACAGAGCTTTCCGAGCATCGTTCCAGCTGTAAATCAGGACCTTGTGAATATAAATCTGCAAAACCAAAACTACTAGCTGCCCGTGGAAAATAGGGGCACCCAGAGTTTAGGTTAAAAAATAAACTCCAGGTCAGTCATGTGACTGGTGTGAGAACTAAAACAGTTATTAATCTTTATTTTTAAAGTTAGGTAAATCAAGGGACCACGCCGTATAACACGGAACAGGTTTCCTCCCAAGAATACCAGTGCATAAAACAAACAGCGCAATGCTAAATAAAGAAAAATGAAGCTGTTATAAGACCCAGGTCCCATCACACAATGCAACGCAAGCCGGAGGATAGGGTTTTTACCTTATAACAGCCAAAGCATGCTTGATACGTTAAAAACACATTATTTGATACTATTATAAGTGTATAGTGTCAAAACAGTTTCGATCATAAATATAAATCATAGACGGCATGAGTGCCCCATCCCACTATGTCGCCATACTAGGCTCTACAATTAAAACCGAAATACACGTATTGGAAATTGGATTTCCGTCATGAGTCGAGGCAAGGGGCAAGCTCCTCTCCGATTCGAGACACTCTAGCAAATGTCTCAGGACCCCACTATGATCCTTGGATCTTCAGGGCCGGTCCTCTCTTACTTTTGAGGATTAATTATTCCTGAACACACATTTCCCGGTCCATACAGACCTATATCCGAGGCGCCTCGTATCCAACAACCACACAGGTGAAAAGTATATAAATGTCAAGGCTGGTAGGTCACTGACACCACCCTAGCTAGAAAGAAACGTCGTGCTCTCCCTACAGTCACTATCCCGTTTTTGACTCATACCGAGGTGTGAGGCTCGCGAATTCACGCTATACACAAAGCTACGCCACACAGGCCGTGCTTTGATCATCTACCACAAGACTTTGCTTTTCAACAGAAGCCTTGATCAATTGCCACTTACACGTGCCACACTGGCAATTCACTCCATGCGACTGATGTCCATCAATATACAACCTCTGAGCTCGTACGTCTCAGAGAGGGGCGTTAAGCAAGAGAATAAATTATCCGCTGCCAAATAGATGTATATTTAATAGAGATCAATCAACACAGAATAAAATCCAATGTCAGACACATAATCCATTTACAAGTTCGTTCTGGGTCTGAACGAAACCGGAGGCACTTTCCTTGCATATCCATCCATCTCCAAGTACGTCTGGACGATCACCAACTGTTTCCCTCATCTTGGGTGTATAGCCCAATCGAGATCATCAGTAATCACCCAAACGATGTGAAGACTTCCGGTCTTCAACCACCGTCTTCATCTTCGACATCTCGTCGAATCGGTTATTCAGAATGGGTATAACCCCGGCCTTTCTGAATAACCCATGTATGTGATAAACAAATGTTATACAAACACAACAAACGCCTCATTCCAATTCAGAATATTCTTTTATTCACAAAATCACATTCTTAGGGAAAGGTTCCCATTAATTTTATCCAAGATAAATGCTTTTAAATTTATTCTTTAATCTTCCTTTGGATATCATTTCAAACTAGTCGGGATTAACGAACCACACCGAAGTAATTATTTATTTTATTTCCCAATCCCAACCTATTCATCCTATGGAGCAAAACTGGTAATACTCCATATCTAACACCACGGTGCTATCGGTAAAATTAATTACCATTTCACGTTCAAATCTAATTAAAGATTTAACTATCGCATTGGAGCAAAACTGGTGGTACTCCATTCTCGATCACCTTTCAGATTTGATAATTTAAATTATCAATTCACATTTCAATCTAATTAAAGATTCATTAAAACTCCACTTAGTTTTAATCTTTTCAAAAATCAACATCTTGCCTTTAACTGGGTTAAAGAACCAATGTCATATAAAACACGATTCACGATAAACCCAAATCACATTCGATATTAAATACAAGGCTCTGAATAGAAAATATACCGGCTTATATTCAATATCAAATTCTGAAACCAACAAATATCGTACTGGAAATAACGATATAAAATATATCTTTCAAATTCCCATAACAATATCTGTATAGTCACGAAATCCAACATCGAAATATTCCGAAGATAATTTTGATTCAACTCCAGTCCAATCCACGTATTGGGAATATTGATTATTTTTAAAATCACATTCAAATTCAATTTATTTATTTCAAAAATAAATAGATTTTAATTTTAGTTCAAAACTAGTTCATTTCGACAAAAATATATTTTTATCTTTTCAAATGTGGAATTCTTCAGCCCAATTTTTCCCAAATCATTTCTTATGATTTTACACAAATTATCAATATTTTTAATAATTTTATCAAGGCCCGTATAGTCGATTTCCATCAACGGCCATCAAACTGCACTTACAGTGACCTTTTCCAAATTTAATTTGGACATAATTTCAAATCCAACCGTTAGATTTAAAATTTCTAATATTCATTGGAAATCTCTTTTCGATACGAACCCAACGGTTCCAGTTTTAGGAGAATCCGACTGTCGGATCTCCCGTAATGTCAATTCGAAGTCAATGGTCGAAATTCACGAACTGCCGCGGCGCGTTCTATTCAGGCCATTATATATATATATAATATATATATATTATATATTTCATCGATTTCCTTTTTAAAACGAATTTTATAAATAGTTTTGAATTCGTTTCAAAAACAATTTCAACTTCCATTTCAATTCAAATCAAAATTGAATTCTATTCAATTCGAATTCATTTCAATTTTATTTAATTCAAATTCAAATTCGTTTCAATTCAAATTCATTTCGTTTTCTATTGAAATCAAATTCGTTATATATTCAATTCGAATTTGTTTTCTATTCAATTCAAATCAAATTCCATTTCAAAATATTCGATTTCGAAATCACTTTTCAATATTCATTTTAAAATGAATAAAATTGATATAAATATCGTTCGCGTCAAAATAACGCATCTCTAATCCACACGGCTTTATATTTTTCAAAAAAAACTTCTTTATTCTATTCAACAAATGAATATTTATTCTATTCAACACATGAATCTATATTTCTTTCAACACACGACTAATCTCAACACATGAGTACTGTCAACACATCACTATTTTTGTTATGTAAAATATTTTATAAAATTATGGTATCTATCGTTTGATTTTTAAATCAGACTCCACCGTGAAGTAGTTCTAATTTTAAATATGATGAAGATGTAAATTTTATTGTATAAAATATTTCACTCAACGCATGAATAGTTTCAACACATGAATTTTCCTTTATAATATTCATTATTTTTCCGATTGGAATGAGGCCCAATCAATCACCATATAACGTTAATTATATGGATTCCATACAACACATGTATATAATAGCAACGATCAACAATCAACCATCATCCAAGGTGCACCACACAACTACATAAGCATCAAATATAAATAATCGACGCTTACACAGTCTGTCGACCAATCGATCGACAATAATTAAATAATTGGGATTAGTGTACGCCAAATATCATCCCAACACCCGTGTGGGGTTTCAAATCAACAAACACATATTTTTGTTTGTGCAGTTGGGCGATGTGTAAAATTTATCGACCCAATCAATATTAGTCAAATCAGTGTATATAAACAAATCGGCCGATTCGTTTATAAATATTCCTTTATTCACATTCACGTTAAAAATTATATTTTTAATGATAATTAATTTATTTCAACACGTCCCCATTTTATTATCGATTTCACATCAACAACACAAACAAATTTCACAACACATCAATTAAACAAACAAGCCATCCATGGTCTGTGGATGACGGGTGTCGGGTGCTACTAAGCACCGTCTGCATCCTAGTATATATATATAACTAGAAAAGGAAATTTAGAGTGAGGAGTTCTCACCAAAGCTAATCCAATATCCCGACTCTTCATTTATAGAAATCTTCGTCGTTCTCGCCTTTCTTCACTTTCGTTGCCCGTAGCCACTACATACATAAAAATCACATATATAAAAATCGAATTTTCACTTCGCTATTCAATATATAAAAATCGAATTTTTACTTCGCTATTCAATATATAAAAATCGAATTTTCACTTCGCTATTCAATATATAAAAATCGAATTTTTACTTCGCTATTCAATATATAAAAATCGAATTTTTACTTCGCTATTATATAGATAAAAATTCTATTTTTATATCGCTACTATCTATACAAATATTTCTTCTTTTCAAAAATAAATATTTCTCCTTTTCCTACTTTAAAAATGTCGTCTTTCACTACACAAAAATATCGTCTTTTTATATCCTACCATATAAAGATCACATTTTTATCATCTATATAATATGAAAATTATATTTTCTACCTTTACATACGATAAATATTATATTTTGAACTCTCTACAATATAAAAGATTATATTTTTATCCTCCTACAATATAAAATTTTAGATTTTTAATTGCTAAAATTAATTAAACAAAACAAAATAAAAAGGAAAAAGGGAGCTCACAGTGTTCTACTGTAGAGGTGGGGCGGGAGCGATTGGAGAAGAAGGTCAGGGGAAGGAGAAGAAGCGGAGGGGGAAGTCAGGGAGGCGCCGCGCCCCCTGGCGGCGGCGGCGAACGGTCGGCGAGGGGGGGGGGGCGATTGCGATTCGGATGTAGGTTTTTTTCCTTTCGTTCAGAAATGAACTGACGGGGGGGGGGGGGGGGGGCACAGGAAATAAAGGAAGAGAGAAGGATATTTATTTTATTTTATTTAATTATTTAATTCAAAAAGTTGACTTTTTAGTTCGACCTCGAAACGAGGCCCACCGCCTGTCGTCCATAGCTAATTACCCCCATTTTGAACACAATGGGATATATATCGTAGGCCGATTCGATCGTTACAATCAGTTTCCATTAAAATCAACATATAACTCTATATATTGAATTTAAACGCGCATTTCAATTTACCGGGGTCACATAAGAACTCTAAAAATTCCCGAAAAATATTTTCTTGCTTCGTATTGACGATACGGTCCTAACAAAACTAGTTTCGTCGAATTCCGAGATCGTTTGCAAAATGTCCATTTTTAAGGGCCTGAATTCCATAACGACTATTCAGAATTTTCAACTGGACATATCTTTTGATCCCCGTTATGAAATCTCCATTTTTCGGATTCGTTGGAAAGATATTCACGAATAGATCCTATTATTTTTGGTTTCACTAAAATCCGGATTGTTTTGCATCCGGTACATTCAATTGAAGTTTGAAATCGAATTATCGAACTACCGCGCCATTTTCAATTCTATTTATAATTATATATAATTATTATATTCTAACGACGACGTATATAATATATTCATTCGAATTCTATTCAAAATAAATTTCTCGTCGATATTATTTAAAATAATCTATTTTAAATGTTCAACATTCGCTAAAATTGCCAAAATAAAAATTTTAAACTGGCCCAGATTTTAGGGGTTGTTACAATCTCCCCCACTTAAAACTTTTCGTCCCCGAAAAGGAACAAAGTCGAAAGTGGTTTGATTAATCAACTTTACGTTCGATCTGGCTTCCATTCTCCAACTTTTCAGTTTCTGAGAATTTTCAAATTCTTCAAAAATTTGGCTAACACCCTAAATTTTCGAAAAATTTCGCCATAACCTCCCCTGCACCGGGAGCCACGGGAAAATCCCGAAATTGCCATACAGGCCTTCTGATCTCAAAAAGAAAAAGAAAAAGCCAAGCGGCTCATAAAATCATCATCACCCAAACAAAACAGTAAATTATGATAAACATGTACCTATTTGTCGGGCAAATAAATTTTATTCTCTGCTCTAGCCTCCTTGCTATGACCTGTTCAATGTAAGTACATGTATGCATGCAAATGTGACCAATTTTCAATACAATTCAATATTTGGTTCAATTAGGCTAAATGGTTAAAAATTAGCAAACAAATAAACAAACAACACAAACATCAATCAATTAGTGGATTAACGTTTCAAATTGATAATTTTGATATATATACTGAAAATCATGTTTTGATGCCAATTCACAACAATGTATTCTAGCTATATTAGTTTTTGTTCTCACACCAGTCTAATGGAAATATATAGAAATCACACCATCGAAATTCGAATATGAATACTGATGATGATGCACCATCATCAGAATCATCCCCGGATATCTAGAATGTGATTCTATATCTACCCAGTATATTAAAACTTCGAATATACGTTCATGATGCGTATATACAAAACTTTTATATACTGGATTGCCCATATCAATATAAATAAATATTCAAATACGTATAAAGCAATTTAAATTTTCAAAACAAAATTGTTTTCATTTGAAAAATATACTCTTCGCACTTGTTCTAGGATACTACTGATCCTATCTCTAACGAGTCATTCTAATTGGATTTTACTAATCCAATATCTGATGAATTCTTTCGTATGGTTCTAATGTGCCTTGTTCTCGAGCTCTGTAAACCAAAGCTCTGATACCAAACTGTAACGGCAAGGAATTTCACTCGATCCAAATCGATCGTTAAACCGACTAAGACCGTTCGAAACCCCTGATCGTTTTGAGAACAGGACAAAATAGAACGCAGACGGAAGAACATTTCAATGTTATTACAACAATTCCATCAGATACAAGAATATACAGAGTATAAATGAATAAAATACATTCGAATAATATCAGAGATTACAATAAATTACATAGCAGCGGAAAAATATACAAAACACAACTGAAAGTGATACACGGATACAGAGCTTTCCGAGCATCGTTCCAGCTGTAAATCAGGACCCTGTGAATATAAATCTGCAAAACCAAAACTACTAGCTGCCCGTGGAAAATAGGGGCACCCAGAGTTTAGGTTAAAAAATAAACTCCAGGTCAGTCATGTGACTGGTGTGAGAACTAAAACAGTTATTAATTATTTTTAAAGTTAGGTAAATCAAGGGACCACGCCGTATAACACGGAACAGGTTTCCTCCCAAGAATACCAGTGCATAAAACAAACAGCGCAATGCTAAATAAAGAAAAATGAAGCTGTTATAAGACCCATGTAATAACCCTGAATTTTGGGGTAAATTTAAAAATTTATTTTAAGTTATTTTAATGGGTTTTGATATTTAAAGTAATTTATTTTAAATCATAAAGACTAGAAATGTTAAAAATGTTCATTTTGTTAAGACATGTTATATTAGATTAAAAATACCATTTGTTTAGGAAATGTCATTTATATAAAAATATCATTTCATTTGAAATACCATGTTAATAGAAGTGTTATTTATTAGAAAATGTCATCTTTGTGAAAAGATATCATTTTATTAGGAATGCCATGATAATGTCATTATATAAGAAACGTCATTTATTTAATAATGTCATGTTGGAAATAATAGGTATAGTAGCGCTGAAATGGTTTTGACATTAAACTTAATCACCTCAATTTGTGGATCTCAACCAATTCATTCTCGGTTAAAATTATTTTGAAATTAAATACCTCATTAACACGTAACTTTTATTTATTTCTTTTCCATTAATTTCCCTTTCCTTCAATTAGAAAACCAACAATGGAATTGAGAAATATATATGTATATACTAATGAATTTGAAATTCACGTTTAATTTCAAAGAGTTAACAGATTTTATTACGTAAAGCATCCGTTAAGCTATTGGACAGTAACTGACATCTTGTTATTAACAAATTTTGTAAATTTTTACAAATATATTATAATTAAATGAGAAGCATAGTAATCAATGCATAGGATATATATATATGAATTAATGTGTATTTTACATTATGTTGTAATATATATATTTGGAAATTTTGTTTGTATAAATTGTAAGACAAATGATAACATTAATTAGGAATACATTGAATGTTAACTAATTTTAAAATAAGAATTGCAATAGATTAATTGACTAGTGTAGGAAATCAGTTGCTATTTAATTCATTGGTGATAAATTGGAAGTAAGTTGCAATTAATACACAAAATTTATTGTCATATTGCCATACACGTATGTAACATATTTTGTATATAGGTGTGAGACCAAACAAATGGATAAAAAGGCAACAGGTAAATAGAAATTTATGCATGCATGTATGTTCGTGTTAAAAGAAAATTTTGTTATAATATATTATTATTATTTTTCTTCCCTTAGTGCTGCTGAGCGTTTCATGATATATATATATATATATATATATATATGTAAAATGAAAGATGGCAATGTTCAAAACCTGTGTATTAAAGATGGCAATGATATTAATGTTTCCTGTGCATAAATAAATAAATAATTGCTCAATCTAAATTGTGGAAAGTTGATATGCACTTTATTTCTATAATTTATATAAGTCGTAATTTGAATTAGAATTAATCTATTTACGTTAATTAGTGATGAATAAAAAAAAAAAAAAGAAGATGGAATGTTTTCTTCATTAATTAAACCATTGAAATTTCTTGTCTATAAATTACCATTAATTCTACCATAACTCTCCTTTGAAATTATAATTTTATGAACATTTATTTCATTTAAATCCGTTAACGTTTGAATTAAAATTTGATTGGTAGTAAATGGGAAGCATTAATAACGGTTAAAATTTGATTGTATCATTCCTAATTTAACTTAACTTCATGAAAGAGCTTATGACACATCAGCTCATTAATTTGGGAATTGAGATAATTTATTAACGTTAAAAATATATAGCCGTGACTTGATTTTTTTTTTTTACGGTGATTCGTCTCTTTATATTGTCATTCCACGCAACTTTTTTTTTCTCTCTTCTTCCTCAAAAATCTTTTCTTCCCAAAGCTCCGAACTAAATCCACTAAAATCTCCTCAAACAAATTGAATTACAAAGCGAAATTGATAGTACTCTTCGAGCTCGACAACACCAAAGGCCATGATCGGAAACCATCGCCTGAGATGGTCGAAATTGCTGCTCAAACACGGTCGGTTGGGTGCGGATTTTGAGAAGGAGGAGGCGTGCGAGATGGACGACGATTCTAGATAGGGCTGATGGGTTTGAACGGTTCCAAACAAATATAGAAGAAAGAGGGATTGTTAAGGTTAATTAAAAACCTTAATCAAATTTAGTTTATTTTACATAATTAATGTTTACACGACCATAACTTATTCGTATGGAATCAGAATTCAAGGATTTCAGATCCATTGGAATCATCACGACAGAATTGAACGATTCACGTTGCGTTGGATTCGCAGCGAAGAACACTACGCAATGGAACCAATCAGAACCAAAATAGAGCAAATCAGAATTTAAAGGAGAATTTAAATTCAAAGCAGAACCGAAATTCAGAGTGGAAACCATCGGTGAGATTTCCATTTTTTAAAAAAATTAAAGTTAATTATTTATATTATTATATTCATTCAGTATGAAATTTATGTTGTATGTACATATTTATTTAAACGATGATTGTGTTGTGATTGTGATTGTGATTGTGTATGCATGTTTGTTAGATTTTGGTGTATACGATAAAATCATATATTATCGTGTATATAGAATATGTTATATTCATGTGTGCTAAGGACTTGCGTATAAAATAAAAATTATATTTTTATTTTATGTATAAAAAGAAAACTTGTAAATCAGAATCAAACCAATGTGAGTATTCAAATTTAATAATTAATATCTAATTTAATTATTTCGCTTGCTCATAAATCATGCTGTATATTTGAATAGTTCTGATTTGCGATGTTGTGATTATTTGTTGACTTGCTGTTGTGGTGTGATTACATTTGCTGTATATTTGAATGGATCTGAAAATAAAAATGAGAATGTTAAAGGTATGAAAAGATCCAATCTTTTTATTGAAAATAAAAGGTGGAATATGTCGATGTCTAAAGATTCAATATTTTTATTGAGAATAAAATAATAATATTGACGATGTAAAAAGATGAACTTTTTATTGAAAATGAAAAAGAGAAATTTTGACAATGAAATTTACATGCCTGTTTGAATGAAATTAAAAGATAAGAATTGACGTTATATTTTACATGCATGTTCACTTAAAATAAAAAGATTAGGATTTTATTTTCATATTTTTTTTATGTAAGTAAAAAGATTATATTTTGTCAATGCATCTTATATGTAAGTAAAAAGATTATATTTTGTCAATGCATCTTATATGCAAGTAAAAAGATTCTATTTTGTCAATGCATCTTATATGTAAAGAAAAAGATTATATTTTGTCAATGCATCTTATATGTAAGTAAAAAGATTATATTTTGTCAATGCATCTTATATGCAAGTAAAAAGATTCTATTTTGTCAATGCATCTTATATGTAAAGAAAAAGATTATATTTTGTCAATGCATCTTATATGTAAGTAAAAAGATTATATTTTGTCAATGCTTCTTATATCTAATAAAAAAAAAACTTAGATTTTGTTAATGCGTTTATATGCAATTTCATGTAAAACAAAAGATTGAAATTTAATGTTTCACTTTTAATGAATTAAACGGATTAGAACTTTATGTTTCATTTTAATGAATTAAAAAAAATGAAATTTAGTGTTGCATTTTTATTTACATGTTTAATGTAAATGAGAGATTAGAGTTTTGATGTAAATTTGTTGACATTAAAAGATTGGAGTTTTAATGTAAATTTGTTGTCATTGAAAAGATTAGTATGTTAAGGTAAATTTGGTTGACATTAAAAGACTATAATTTAACGTAATATGCTTATTTACATTTTTTTTTATATAAATAAAAGAATGAAACTTAGCGTGGTAATTATATTTACATTTTTAATGTAATTTATAAAGATAGAATTTTATACCGTAATGTCGATTTCACTTTTGTATATATAAAAAAAGAAGGAACCTTTGCATTGCAAAAATAGAATTTCACTTTTATATGTAAAAAAAAAAAAAAACTCATCTTATGTTAAGTTGACATTATTTTTAATGTTAATAAAAGAAAATGCATTGTATGGAAATTGACATTTATTTTCAATGTTAATAAAAGAAAATGCATTGTATGTAAAATTAACATTATTTTCAATGTTAAAAAAAAAATGCATTTCCACCGTATGACATTATTTTATAATAATGTAATATAAAAGAAAATCCACCGTATGCTATTCTACATTATTTAATGTAAATAAAAAGAGAAAATACATCGCATGATAAAAAAATAAATTACTTTTTTTTATGTAATTAAAATGTTAATTTATACTGTATGATAAAAAAATTACATTGTCTATGTAATTAAAATAGAAGTTTGTATTGTATAATAAAAATTACATCTTTGTATGTAATCAAAGAAGGGGATTTGGCGATATAATTAGAATTTACATTCTTATATAATGTAAATAAAGGTAGGAATGTGACATGTATAAAAAAATTACTTTATTTAATGTGAATAGTATAGGAATGTTCACCATAGAAAAACTTACATTTTATTTAATGTAAATATTATACTAATTTTGACCGTAAAAGAAATTTACATCGTAGGATGAGTAACATCATTTTTAATGTTTTTTAAAAAAAGAAATTTACATCGTAGAATGAGTAACATCATTTTTAATGTTATAAAAAAAAAAGAAATTAACATCGTAGGATGAGTATACATTGTTTCAATGTATATAAAAAGGTAATTTCACTGTAGGATTATTTAACATTTTTTTTATGTTAATATAAAAGTAATTTCACCGTAGGATGATTTTACATTATTTTATAATGTAAAAAAAAAAAAGAATTAACTGTAGGATGAGTTACATTACTTTATAATGTAAATTAAAAGAAGAATTGCACCGTAGGATGAGAATAACCTTATTTTTAATGTTAATATTAAAAAGAGTTTAACGATAGGATTAATATACATTATTTTTAATGTAGATAATAAAAGAAAGTTTAATCAAAGGATAAGTTACATTATTTATAATGTAAATTTAAGAGAATTGACCGTAGGATTAAATTATATTATTTTAATTAAAAAGTAACTTAACATAGGATGAGTTACATTATCTTAATGTAAATTAAATGTAATTTACATCGTAGGAAGTTAACATTTATTTTAAATGTTAATATTAAAAGAAGAATTACACTGGAGAATGAGTTAACATTATTTTTGATGATAATATATAAGAATGCGACATGTAAAGGCGAGTTTACATTTTATTAAATGTAAATAATATAAGAATGCGACATGTAATGAAAAGTTACATTTTATTTAATGTAAATAAAAGTAAGATTCTGAGAATTCGTCGTTAAGTAAGAATTTTAACTATTTAAAAAAAAAATTAAGACAAGAATTAGCCGTTATAAAATAATATAACGACACAAAATAGTTTTTTTCAAAACTATAAGTATGCGAGATAATTTGGAAAGTCCGGGTTAATCCCATTCCAAATGATTGTACGATTTCAAGAATCCAAGTATGAAGGCTGTAATAACCCGGAAAATCTGGGCCAGTTTAAAATTTTTATTTTGGCAATTTTAGCGAATTTTGATTATTTAAAATGAATTATTTTAAATAATATCGACGAAAATTTATTTTGAATATAATTCGAACGTATATATTTATACGCGTCGTAGTTAGAATATATAATAATTATATATAATTATAAAAGGAATTGAAAATGGCGCGGTAGTTCGAAAATTCGATTTCTAATTTCAAATGAATATACAGAATTCAATATAAGTCAGAATTGAACGAAACAAGGAATATTTGAATCTGTATAACTATATCTTTGTAACGAAGTTAACAAAGTGAGATTTCATCTTAGGAATCAAAAGATATGTCCAGTTGAAAATTCTGAATAGTCGCTATGGAATTCAGGCCCTTAAAAAAAATGGACATTTTGCAAATGACCTTGGATTTCGACGAAACCACTTTTGTTGGGTCCGTGATGTTAAATTATTACTAGATTCCAAATTTCATAATTTTCTGAATCAATATGTGAGCGTGGCAAAGGAAAACGTGTTTTGACCATTTCAGTTGATTTTAATCGACTGGAAATTGGCCATTTTTCTAACGGTCTCAGAATTCGACGAAACTAGTTTTGTTAGGACCGTATCGTCAATACGAAGCTAGAAAATATTTTTTTTGGAATTTTTCTAGTTAGTATGTGACCCCGGTAATTTGAAATGTACGTTTAAAATTCAATATAGTGATTTAAATGTAAATTTAACGGAAACTGATTGTAACAGCCGAATCAGCTGACGATACATATCCCATTGTGTTCGGAATGGGGGTTAAACGCTATGGACGGCAGGTGGTGGACCTCGTTTAGAGGTCGTTTGAAAAAGTTGACTTTTTGAATTAAAATAAAATAATTAAATAATTAAAATAATAAAAAATTAAACTTCCCCCCCCCCTTTTCTTCCTCGATGGCCCCCCCCCCGATTCAGTTATTTACAAAGCAAATAAAAAAAGAAAAAAAAAAAGAAAGAAGAAGACGAAACCCTAAATACCCGAAGCCGCCGCCCTCTGACGTTCGAGCCATCGCCAGCGCCGCCGCTCCGATCCTGGAAGCCATCGCCGAAGCCACCGCCTGACGCTGAGCCGCCCTCGCAACATCCTCCTCCCACCGAACGACGCATCGAAGCAGAAACCCTCGCATCCCTCTGAACCACCGTCACCTCGTCGAACCCCTGAACCACCGACGCCACGAGCCACGGCCGAGCTAGGTGAGCGTTTAATTGGTTTTATTTTTATTTTTGATTTTTGTTTTGTTTTACAGAAAATTAAAACTGTTTTTTTTGATTTAAAAACTGTTTTAAAAATGAAATATAAAACTGATTTTTTGTTTTAAGTTTTTAAAACAGAATTTTAAAAGATTTTAAAACAGAAATTTCAAAAACAGAAATTTTTAAAAGAGATTTTAAAACTGTTTTTAAAAGAAATCAAAACAGAATTTTTAAAAAAAGGAATAAAAAGTAAAACTGCATTTTTTAAAATTAGTAAAAAACTGCATATTTTTTTTTTTTTAAAAGTAAAAAACTGAATTTTCTTTATTTTTAAAACTGTTTTTCTTTTATTTACTTTAAAGCTAAATTTTATTTTATGTTGTAAGTGATAAAAATGTAATCTTTTATATAACATGGAAGTAAAAATATAATTTTTCTATATTGAATAGCGAAGTAAAAATATAATTTTTCTATATTGAATAGCGAAGTAAAAATATAATTTTTCTATATTGAATAGCGAAGTAAAAATATAATTTTTCTATATTGAATAGCGAAGTAAAAATATAATTTTTCTATATTGAATAGCGAAGTAAAAATATAATTTTTCTATATTGAATAGCGAAGTAAAAAATATAATTTTTCTATATTGAATGGCGAAGTAAAAATATAATTTTTATCTATGAACTTTGAACTAAAAATTCGATTTTTATATATTGAACTTTGAAGTAAAAATTCGATTTTTATATATATAGTGAATACGGGCAGCGAAGATGACGAAGACGGGATAACGAAGAAGATTTCTATAAATGAAAAGCCATGGAGCTAGGATAGCTATAAGTGAGAACTTCTCACCTTTCAATTTTATTTCTAGTTATATTTATATATATATATATACTAGGATGCAGACGGTGTTTAGTAGCACCCGACACCCGTCCACATACCATGGACTTGTTTGTTTGGATGTTTGGTGATTGATTGAGATATTGGTTTGAATGTGGTTTGTGGTGTGGAAAAAAAAAAATCAAATCGATAAATTGATTAGGATTAGACGTGCGCCGTTATAAGGCGAAGGAGTAAGGCTAGGTTAGACCCTTACTCCAAATTTTGTGGTTTGCATAACGAAAGTGAATTTGATTGATGTGTGAATGGCGTGGGCCTTCACTAGACCGGGGATAAGGCTAGGCCTTGTCCCGTTTCTAGTATCGTGCCGTTATGCCGCCGAAATTTTCTAAAATATGTTAGAAAAATAAAAATAATCATTTATTGAATAAATGGACTGAATAGATATTCATATGTTAAGATAAATTGTTTTATCGTTAAAAATATAATTTTTAACGTGAATGCGAATAAAATAAAATATTCATTTACAAGCCAGATGGTTTGTTTATGTACACCTATTTGAATGACATTGATTGGGTCGATAAATTTTACACATCGCCCAACTGCACGAATAAAATCTATGTTTGATTGTTTGAAACCCTACACGGGTGTTGGGATGAAATTTAAAAGTTCACTCATCCTGACTGATAAATATGTCGATCGATTGATTGACAGGCTGTTATAAGCGTTAGATATCTATATTTGATGCTTATACAGTGTAGTGCACTTTGGTTGATGGTTGATTATTTTCAATGCTATTAAATACATGTGTTGTATGAAAATCCATATAATTAACGTTATATGGTGATTGATTGGGCCTCATTCCAATTTGAAAAATAAACAATATAAAATAAAGGTTCATGTGTTGACTATATTCATCCGTTGATATTAGTCATGTGTTGAACGAATTATTTTTATAATAAAATTTACATCTTTATCAATATAAAATAAAGGTTCATGTGTTGACTATATTCATCCGTTGATATTAGTCATGTGTTGAACGAATTATTTTTATAATAAAATTTACATCTTTATCAATATAAAATAAAGGTTCATGTGTTGACTATATTCATCCGTTGATATTAGTCATGTGTTGAACGAATTATTTTTATAATAAAATTTACATCTTTATCAATATAAAATAAAGGTTCATGTGTTGACGGTACTCATTCGTTGAGATTAGTCATGTGTTGAACGAAATAATTTAACAAAAATAGTCACACATGGACGGTACTCATTCGTTGAGATTAGTCGGGTGTTGACAAAAAGAAATATTTGAAATAGAATATATAAAGCCGTGTTAAATAGTGATGCGCCATTTTGACGCGAACGATATGAATATCGATTAAAACGATTTCGAAATAAATTGAATATATAAAGTTTTCGAAATGAATTGAATATACAAAGTTTTCGAAATGAATTGAATATACAAAGTTTTCGAAATGAATTGAATATATAAAGTTTTCGAAATAAATTGAATATATAAAGTTTTCGAAATAAATTGAATATATAAAGTTTTCGAAATGAATTGAATACATAAAACGATTTCGAAATGAATTGAATATATAACGATTTCGAATTGAATCGAATAGAAAACCAATTTGATTTCAAATTGAATATATAATGAACTTGATTCAAATAGAAAACGAAACAAATTTAATTTGAATAGAAAATGAATTTGAATCGAATAGAAAACCAATTTGAATTGAATTGAATTGAATTGAGAAACGAATTCGAATTGAATTTAAAATGAAGTGAAATGAATTCAAATTAAATTGAAATTTGAATTGAATAGAAATGAGTTTCAAAACGAATTTATAAAGAAGAATTCAATTTTGATTTGAATTGAAATAGAAGTTGACTTTGCTTTTGAAACGAATTCAAAACTAACTATATAATTCGTTTTAAATAGAAATCGACGAAATATATATTATATATATTATATATATAATATAATGGCCTGAATAGAACGCGCCGCGCCGCGGCAGTTCGTAAATTTCGACCATTTATTTCAAACGGACATTACGGGAGATCCGACCGTCGGATTCTCCTAAAACCGGAACCGTTGGGTTCGTATCGAAAAGAGCTTTCTAACGAATATTAGAAATTCAAAATCTAACGGTTGGATTTGGAGATACGTCCAAATCAAATTCGAAAAAGGTCGCTGTAAGTGCAGTTCGATGGCCATTGTTGGAAATCGACTGTACGGGCCTTGATAAAATTATTAAAAATATCAATAATTTGTGTAAAATCATAAGAAATGATTTGGGAAAAATTGGGGTGAAAAACTCCATATTTGAAAAGATAAAAATAGTTTTTTATCAAAATGAACTAGTTTTGAACTAAATTTAAAACCAATTTATTTTTAAATAAATGAACAAGATTTAAAAAGGGGTTTTAAATAATCGAATTTCTAATATATTTGATTGAGTTTGAAATGGGTTTATCGTGAACTGTGTTTTAAATAACACCTAGTTCTTTAACCTAGTAAAAGGAGTTTTAACGAATCTGCAATTAGATTGAAATGTGAATTCGTAATCTAAATTTCCAAATTAGAAAATGAGCGGGAATGGAGTATTACCAGTTTTGCTCCAAAGCGATAGTTAAATCTTTAATTAGATTTGAACGTGAAATGGTAATTAATTTTACCGATAACACCACGGTGTTAGATATGGAGTATTACCAGTTTTGCTTCATGGGATGAATAGGTTGGGATTGGGAAATAAAATAAATAATTACTTCGTTGTGGTTCGCTAATCTCGACTAGTCGGAAAAACCATAATTTGGTTTTAAATAACATCCAAAGGAAGATTACAGGATAAATTTTAAGGAATTTATCTTGGATAAAATTAATGGGAACATTTCCTTAAGAATGTGGAATTTAGAAACTAGCTGTAGATTGGCTAAGAAGAATGGTTTCCTGGGTATTGATCTGATGTTGGTTTCGGCCTTCGGGGTTAATGTTCGGGAAATTGTTCTCTTGCTAATTTGCGGTTAGTGACTAATGAATTGGAATGAGGCGTATGTTGTGTTTGTGTAACATTTGTTTTCAATATACGCGGGTTGTTCGGAAAGTCCGGGTTTATACCCATTCTGAATAACCGATTCGACGATATGTCGAAGATGAAGACGGTGGTCGAAGACCGGAAGTCTTCACATCGTTTGGGTAATTACTGGCGATCCTGATTGGGCTGTACACCCAAGAGGATGGAAATAGTTGGTGGTTGTCCAGACGTACTTGGAGATGGATGGATATGCGAGGAAAGTGCCTCCGGTTTCGTTCAGACCCAGAACGGACTTGTAAATGGATTGTGTGTCTGACATTGGATTTTATTCTGTGTTGATTGATTTCTATTAAATATATATCTGCTTGGCGGCGGAGAATTTATTCTCTTGCTTAACGCCCTTCTCTGAGACGTACGAGCTCAGAGGTTGTATATCGATGGACATCAGTCGCATGGCATGAATTGCCTGTGTGGCATACTAAGATGCAAGGATCAAGGCTTCTGTTGAAAAGCAAAGTCTTGTGGATGATGATCAGAGCACGCCTACGTGGCAGCTTTGTGTATAGCGTGTATTCGCGAGCCTCACACCTCGGTATGAGTTAAAAACGGGATACGGGCCGTTGGGAGAGCACGATGTTTCTTTCTAGCTTTGGTGGTGTCAGTGACTTACCAGCCCTGACATTTATATACTTTTCACCTTTGTGGTTGTTGGATGCGAGGCGCCTCGATTATAGGTCTGTAAGGACCGGGAAACGCGTGTTCAGGAATTGCCAATCCTCTAACGTAAGTGAGGACCGGCCCAACCGATCCAAGGGTTACCCAGTGTGCGTAGTCCTGAGCATTTGCTAGAGTGTCTCGAATGCGGAGAGGAGCTTGCCCCTTGCCTCGACTCATGACGGAATCCAATTTCCAATACGTGTATTGCGGCTTTATTTGTAGAGCCTAGTATGGCGACATAGTAGCATGGGATACTATGCCGTCTATGATTTATATTTATGATTGAAATGTTTTGACACTATACACTTATTATAGTATCAAATGATTTGTTTTAAGCGTACCAAGCATGTTTGGCTATTATAAGGGAAAACCCTATCCCCCGGCTTGCGTTGCATTGTATGATAGGACCTGGGTCTTATAATAGCTTCATTTTTCGAAAAAGCATTGCGTTGTTTATTCTATGCACTGGTATTCTTGGGAGGAAACCCGTTCCGTGTTTTACGGCGTGGTCCCTTGAATTACTTTCTTTTAAAATAAAGTTTTAAATAACTGTTTTAGTTCTCACACCAGTCACATGACTGACCTGGAGTTTATTGTTTTAACCTAAACTCTGGGTGCCCCTATTTTCCGCACGGGCAGCTAGTAGTTTTGGTTTTGCAGATTTATATTCACAGGATCCTGGTTTACAGCTGGAATGATATCCGGAAAGCTCTGTATCCGTATATCACCTTCAGTTGTGCTTTATATTATTTTTCCGCTGCTATGTATTTAAATGTAATTTAAATCTCTGATATTTCTGTGTAATATTTATTCATTTATACTCTGTATATTCTTGTAATCTGATGCATTGCTGTAATATACAATGAAATGTTCTTCTGTTTGTGTTCTGATTTGTCCTGTTCTCAACGTTCAGGGGTTTCGAACGGTCTAGATCGGTTTAACGACTGATTCGGATCGAGCGAAATTCCCGGCCGTCACATTTGGTATCAGAGCTTTGGTTTACAGAGCTCGAGAACAAGACACATTAGAACCATACGAAAGAATTCATCAGATATTGGATTAGTAATATCCAATTAGAATGACTCGTTAGAGATAGGATCAGTAGTATCCTAGAACGAGTGTGAAGAGTATATTTTCCAATTGAAAACAATTTTTGTTTTGAAAATTTAAACCATTTTAAAACGTATTTGACTATTTATTTATTTTGAATATGGACAATCGAGTATATATAGATTTCGCGTATACGCGTCATGAACGTATATTCGAAGTGTTAATATATTGGATAGATATAGAATCATACTCTAGTGGCCCGCAGATGATTCTGATGATTGACTAGTTGTCATTAGTATTCATGTTCGAGTAACGAAGGTGTGATACCTATATATTTCCATTAGACTGGTGTGAGAACCAAAACTAATATAGATAGAACACTTTGTTGTGAATTGGCATCAAAAACAAGATTTTCTGTATATATATCAAATTTTATGGATTTGAAATTCTAATCCACTAATTGATTGATGTTTGTGTTGTTTGTTTAATTGTTTGCTAATTTTTAACCATTTACGCCTAATATAACCAAATATTGAACTGTATTGGAAATTGGTCGCATTTGCTTGCATATACATATACTTACATTGAACAGGTCATAGCAAAGAGGCTAGAGCCGAAGAATAAAATTTGTTTGCCCGACAAATAGGTACATGTTTATTACATAATTTACTGTTTTGTTTGGGTGATGATGATTTTATGAGCCTATTGGCTAGCCGCTTGGCTTTTTCTTTTTCTTTTTGAGATCTGAAGGACCGGGGAAGCTATTTGAAATTCCCCGATGCTCCCGGTGCAGGGGAGGTTATGGCGAAATTTTTCAAAAATTTAGGGTGTTAGCCAAATTTTTGAAATTTTGAAAATTCTCAGAAACTGAAAAGTTGGAGGATGCAAGCCAGATCGAACATAGTGTTGAATAATCAAGCCACTTTCGACTTTGTTCCTTTTCGGGGACGAAAAGTTTTAAGTGGGGGAGATTGTAATAACCCGGAAAATCTGGGCCAGTTTAAAATTTTTATTTTGGCAATTTTAGCGAATTTTGATTATTTAAAATGAATTATTTTAAATAATATCGACGAAAATTTATTTTGAATATAATTCGAACGTATATATTTATACGCGTCGTAGTTAGAATATATAATAATTATATATAATTATAAAAGGAATTGAAAATGGCGCGGTAGTTCGAAAATTCGATTTCTAATTTCAAATGAATATACAGAATTCAATATAAGTCAGAATTGAACGAAACAAGGAATATTTGAATCTGTATAACTATATCTTTGTAACGAAGTTAACAAAGTGAGATTTCATCTTAGGAATCAAAAGATATGTCCAGTTGAAAATTCTGAATAGTCGCTATGGAATTCAGGCCCTTAAAAAAAATGGACATTTTGCAAATGACCTTGGATTTCGACGAAACCACTTTTGTTGGGTCCGTGATGTTAAATTATTACTAGATTCCAAATTTCATAATTTTCTGAATCAATATGTGAGCGTGGCAAAGGAAAACGTGTTTTGACCATTTCAGTTGATTTTAATCGACTGGAAATTGGCCATTTTTCTAACGGTCTCAGAATTCGACGAAACTAGTTTTGTTAGGACCGTATCGTCAATACGAAGCTAGAAAATATTTTTTTTGGAATTTTTCTAGTTAGTATGTGACCCCGGTAATTTGAAATGTACGTTTAAAATTCAATATAGTGATTTAAATGTAAATTTAACGGAAACTGATTGTAACAGCCGAATCAGCTGACGATACATATCCCATTGTGTTCGGAATGGGGGTTAAACGCTATGGACGGCAGGTGGTGGACCTCGTTTAGAGGTCGTTTGAAAAAGTTGACTTTTTGAATTAAAATAAAATAATTAAATAATTAAAATAATAAAAAATTAAACTTCCCCCCCCCCTTTTCTTCCTCGATGGCCCCCCCCCGATTCAGTTATTTACAAAGCAAATAAAAAAAAAAAAAAAAAGAAAGAAGAAGACGAAACCCTAAATACCCGAAGCCGCCGCCCTCTGACGTTCGAGCCATCGCCAGCGCCGCCGCTCCGATCCTGGAAGCCATCGCCGAAGCCACCGCCTGACGCTGAGCCGCCCTCGCAACATCCTCCTCCCACCGAACGACGCATCGAAGCAGAAACCCTCGCATCCCTCTGAACCACCGTCACCTCGTCGAACCCCTGAACCACCGACGCCACGAGCCACGGCCGAGCTAGGTGAGCGTTTAATTGGTTTTATTTTTATTTTTGATTTTTGTTTTGTTTTACAGAAAATTAAAACTGTTTTTTTTGATTTAAAAACTGTTTTAAAAATGAAATATAAAACTGATTTTTTGTTTTAAGTTTTTAAAACAGAATTTTAAAAGATTTTAAAACAGAAATTTCAAAAACAGAAATTTTTAAAAGAGATTTTAAAACTGTTTTTAAAAGAAATCAAAACAGAATTTTTAAAAAAAGGAATAAAAAGTAAAACTGCATTTTTTAAAATTAGTAAAAAACTGCATATTTTTTTTTTTTTAAAAGTAAAAAACTGAATTTTCTTTATTTTTAAAACTGTTTTTCTTTTATTTACTTTAAAGCTAAATTTTATTTTATGTTGTAAGTGATAAAAATGTAATCTTTTATATAACATGGAAGTAAAAATATAATTTTTCTATATTGAATAGCGAAGTAAAAATATAATTTTTCTATATTGAATAGCGAAGTAAAAATATAATTTTTCTATATTGAATAGCGAAGTAAAAATATAATTTTTCTATATTGAATAGCGAAGTAAAAATATAATTTTTCTATATTGAATAGCGAAGTAAAAATATAATTTTTCTATATTGAATAGCGAAGTAAAAAATATAATTTTTCTATATTGAATGGCGAAGTAAAAATATAATTTTTATCTATGAACTTTGAACTAAAAATTCGATTTTTATATATTGAACTTTGAAGTAAAAATTCGATTTTTATATATATAGTGAATACGGGCAGCGAAGATGACGAAGACGGGATAACGAAGAAGATTTCTATAAATGAAAAGCCATGGAGCTAGGATAGCTATAAGTGAGAACTTCTCACCTTTCAATTTTATTTCTAGTTATATTTATATATATATATATACTAGGATGCAGACGGTGTTTAGTAGCACCCGACACCCGTCCACATACCATGGACTTGTTTGTTTGGATGTTTGGTGATTGATTGAGATATTGGTTTGAATGTGGTTTGTGGTGTGGAAAAAAAAAAATCAAATCGATAAATTGATTAGGATTAGACGTGCGCCGTTATAAGGCGAAGGAGTAAGGCTAGGTTAGACCCTTACTCCAAATTTTGTGGTTTGCATAACGAAAGTGAATTTGATTGATGTGTGAATGGCGTGGGCCTTCACTAGACCGGGGATAAGGCTAGGCCTTGTCCCGTTTCTAGTATCGTGCCGTTATGCCGCCGAAATTTTCTAAAATATGTTAGAAAAATAAAAATAATCATTTATTGAATAAATGGACTGAATAGATATTCATATGTTAAGATAAATTGTTTTATCGTTAAAAATATAATTTTTAACGTGAATGCGAATAAAATAAAATATTCATTTACAAGCCAGATGGTTTGTTTATGTACACCTATTTGAATGACATTGATTGGGTCGATAAATTTTACACATCGCCCAACTGCACGAATAAAATCTATGTTTGATTGTTTGAAACCCTACACGGGTGTTGGGATGAAATTTAAAAGTTCACTCATCCTGACTGATAAATATGTCGATCGATTGATTGACAGGCTGTTATAAGCGTTAGATATCTATATTTGATGCTTATACAGTGTAGTGCACTTTGGTTGATGGTTGATTATTTTCAATGCTATTAAATACATGTGTTGTATGAAAATCCATATAATTAACGTTATATGGTGATTGATTGGGCCTCATTCCAATTTGAAAAATAAACAATATAAAATAAAGGTTCATGTGTTGACTATATTCATCCGTTGATATTAGTCATGTGTTGAACGAATTATTTTTATAATAAAATTTACATCTTTATCAATATAAAATAAAGGTTCATGTGTTGACTATATTCATCCGTTGATATTAGTCATGTGTTGAACGAATTATTTTTATAATAAAATTTACATCTTTATCAATATAAAATAAAGGTTCATGTGTTGACTATATTCATCCGTTGATATTAGTCATGTGTTGAACGAATTATTTTTATAATAAAATTTACATCTTTATCAATATAAAATAAAGGTTCATGTGTTGACGGTACTCATTCGTTGAGATTAGTCATGTGTTGAACGAAATAATTTAACAAAAATAGTCACACATGGACGGTACTCATTCGTTGAGATTAGTCGGGTGTTGACAAAAAGAAATATTTGAAATAGAATATATAAAGCCGTGTTAAATAGTGATGCGCCATTTTGACGCGAACGATATGAATATCGATTAAAACGATTTCGAAATAAATTGAATATATAAAGTTTTCGAAATGAATTGAATATACAAAGTTTTCGAAATGAATTGAATATACAAAGTTTTCGAAATGAATTGAATATATAAAGTTTTCGAAATAAATTGAATATATAAAGTTTTCGAAATAAATTGAATATATAAAGTTTTCGAAATGAATTGAATACATAAAACGATTTCGAAATGAATTGAATATATAACGATTTCGAATTGAATCGAATAGAAAACCAATTTGATTTCAAATTGAATATATAATGAACTTGATTCAAATAGAAAACGAAACAAATTTAATTTGAATAGAAAATGAATTTGAATCGAATAGAAAACCAATTTGAATTGAATTGAATTGAATTGAGAAACGAATTCGAATTGAATTTAAAATGAAGTGAAATGAATTCAAATTAAATTGAAATTTGAATTGAATAGAAATGAGTTTCAAAACGAATTTATAAAGAAGAATTCAATTTTGATTTGAATTGAAATAGAAGTTGACTTTGCTTTTGAAACGAATTCAAAACTAACTATATAATTCGTTTTAAATAGAAATCGACGAAATATATATTATATATATTATATATATAATATAATGGCCTGAATAGAACGCGCCGCGCCGCGGCAGTTCGTAAATTTCGACCATTTATTTCAAACGGACATTACGGGAGATCCGACCGTCGGATTCTCCTAAAACCGGAACCGTTGGGTTCGTATCGAAAAGAGCTTTCTAACGAATATTAGAAATTCAAAATCTAACGGTTGGATTTGGAGATACGTCCAAATCAAATTCGAAAAAGGTCGCTGTAAGTGCAGTTCGATGGCCATTGTTGGAAATCGACTGTACGGGCCTTGATAAAATTATTAAAAATATCAATAATTTGTGTAAAATCATAAGAAATGATTTGGGAAAAATTGGGGTGAAAAACTCCATATTTGAAAAGATAAAAATAGTTTTTTATCAAAATGAACTAGTTTTGAACTAAATTTAAAACCAATTTATTTTTAAATAAATGAACAAGATTTAAAAAGGGGTTTTAAATAATCGAATTTCTAATATATTTGATTGAGTTTGAAATGGGTTTATCGTGAACTGTGTTTTAAATAACACCTAGTTCTTTAACCTAGTAAAAGGAGTTTTAACGAATCTGCAATTAGATTGAAATGTGAATTCGTAATCTAAATTTCCAAATTAGAAAATGAGCGGGAATGGAGTATTACCAGTTTTGCTCCAAAGCGATAGTTAAATCTTTAATTAGATTTGAACGTGAAATGGTAATTAATTTTACCGATAACACCACGGTGTTAGATATGGAGTATTACCAGTTTTGCTTCATGGGATGAATAGGTTGGGATTGGGAAATAAAATAAATAATTACTTCGTTGTGGTTCGCTAATCTCGACTAGTCGGAAAAACCATAATTTGGTTTTAAATAACATCCAAAGGAAGATTACAGGATAAATTTTAAGGAATTTATCTTGGATAAAATTAATGGGAACATTTCCTTAAGAATGTGGAATTTAGAAACTAGCTGTAGATTGGCTAAGAAGAATGGTTTCCTGGGTATTGATCTGATGTTGGTTTCGGCCTTCGGGGTTAATGTTCGGGAAATTGTTCTCTTGCTAATTTGCGGTTAGTGACTAATGAATTGGAATGAGGCGTATGTTGTGTTTGTGTAACATTTGTTTTCAATATACGCGGGTTGTTCGGAAAGTCCGGGTTTATACCCATTCTGAATAACCGATTCGACGATATGTCGAAGATGAAGACGGTGGTCGAAGACCGGAAGTCTTCACATCGTTTGGGTAATTACTGGCGATCCTGATTGGGCTGTACACCCAAGAGGATGGAAATAGTTGGTGGTTGTCCAGACGTACTTGGAGATGGATGGATATGCGAGGAAAGTGCCTCCGGTTTCGTTCAGACCCAGAACGGACTTGTAAATGGATTGTGTGTCTGACATTGGATTTTATTCTGTGTTGATTGATTTCTATTAAATATATATCTGCTTGGCGGCGGAGAATTTATTCTCTTGCTTAACGCCCTTCTCTGAGACGTACGAGCTCAGAGGTTGTATATCGATGGACATCAGTCGCATGGCATGAATTGCCTGTGTGGCATACTAAGATGCAAGGATCAAGGCTTCTGTTGAAAAGCAAAGTCTTGTGGATGATGATCAGAGCACGCCTACGTGGCAGCTTTGTGTATAGCGTGTATTCGCGAGCCTCACACCTCGGTATGAGTTAAAAACGGGATACGGGCCGTTGGGAGAGCACGATGTTTCTTTCTAGCTTTGGTGGTGTCAGTGACTTACCAGCCCTGACATTTATATACTTTTCACCTTTGTGGTTGTTGGATGCGAGGCGCCTCGATTATAGGTCTGTAAGGACCGGGAAACGCGTGTTCAGGAATTGCCAATCCTCTAACGTAAGTGAGGACCGGCCCAACCGATCCAAGGGTTACCCAGTGTGCGTAGTCCTGAGCATTTGCTAGAGTGTCTCGAATGCGGAGAGGAGCTTGCCCCTTGCCTCGACTCATGACGGAATCCAATTTCCAATACGTGTATTGCGGCTTTATTTGTAGAGCCTAGTATGGCGACATAGTAGCATGGGATACTATGCCGTCTATGATTTATATTTATGATTGAAATGTTTTGACACTATACACTTATTATAGTATCAAATGATTTGTTTTAAGCGTACCAAGCATGTTTGGCTATTATAAGGGAAAACCCTATCCCCCGGCTTGCGTTGCATTGTATGATAGGACCTGGGTCTTATAATAGCTTCATTTTTCGAAAAAGCATTGCGTTGTTTATTCTATGCACTGGTATTCTTGGGAGGAAACCCGTTCCGTGTTTTACGGCGTGGTCCCTTGAATTACTTTCTTTTAAAATAAAGTTTTAAATAACTGTTTTAGTTCTCACACCAGTCACATGACTGACCTGGAGTTTATTGTTTTAACCTAAACTCTGGGTGCCCCTATTTTCCGCACGGGCAGCTAGTAGTTTTGGTTTTGCAGATTTATATTCACAGGATCCTGGTTTACAGCTGGAATGATATCCGGAAAGCTCTGTATCCGTATATCACCTTCAGTTGTGCTTTATATTATTTTTCCGCTGCTATGTATTTAAATGTAATTTAAATCTCTGATATTTCTGTGTAATATTTATTCATTTATACTCTGTATATTCTTGTAATCTGATGCATTGCTGTAATATACAATGAAATGTTCTTCTGTTTGTGTTCTGATTTGTCCTGTTCTCAACGTTCAGGGGTTTCGAACGGTCTAGATCGGTTTAACGACTGATTCGGATCGAGCGAAATTCCCGGCCGTCACAAAGGCGGCGCATGAAAACCGTAAATCTTCCCTCGAATGGACAGCGATCGAGACTCTGAATTGACTTGCTACCAATTCATGGGTCAAGGTCATTGCCCAGACGTACGTGTTGGTTTCACGGATTTGACTTTCGTTCAGACCCAGAGCATAAGTTTAAATGGATGGTGTGTCTGACATCGTACTTCGTTATATATCATATTGTTGATTTTCTGTTAATATATAAATATTGGTGGTGGAGAATTTATTCTCTACTTAACACCCATTTATGTATTGATGGAGAAGCAATGGTATGGTATGGAGTGACAGTGTGGCATACTAAGATGCAATGATCAAGGTTTCTTGTTGAAAAGCAGGCCTTGTGGAATGATCAAAGCATAGCCTGTCTAGGAATAGCTTTGTGTATGACGTGACTTCACGAGCCTCACACACCGGCGGAGTCTAAAACGGGAGAAGGGAACGCAGGGAGTGCACACGTTTCTTTCTAGCTAGAGTGGTGCCAGGGACCTACCAGCGCTGGCATTTATTCATTGTGGTTGTTGGATTTTTCGAGGCCTCGGATATATGCGGTCGCCTCTGGCCGTATTATAGGTCCAAAAGGACCGGGAAGCGTGTGTTCAGGAATTGCCAATCCATTAAGCGTTAACGTATGGACCGGCCCTGCAGGATACAAGGGTTGGACAGAGTACCAATCCTGGGGCATTGCTAGAGTGTCTCGAATCGGTAAGGAGCTCCTCCCTAGCCTTGACTCAGATGGAAATCCAAATTCCAAATACGACCCTGCGGTTTTGATTGTATTACTAGTATGGAGATATAGTAGGATGTGGTACTATGTTTCCTAGGATTGATACATTTATTTTGAAATGTTTTTATTATACACTAATAATAATATTAAACTCGTATTTGCCGTATTTAGCATGTTTAATCACCATAAGGGAAAACTCTATCCTCTGGTGTGCGTTGCATTGTGTGATGGGACTTGAGTCTTATGGTGATTCCATTTTTCTAAAAAAGCATTGCGATGTTGTACGTTCTGACACTTTAAATTATGCACGACAATCCATTGAGTAAACCCGTTCCGCATTAGCGGCGTGGTCTTTGGATGTGTCATATTATTATTACTAAACTAGTTATGATTTCTCACACCAGTCCCACGACTGACCCATAGTTTGTTTCACCTTTTTGCAAACTTGGGTGCCCTCTCTTCAACACGGGCAGCCAAGTAGACAGGTTCATTCTTTGCTTTGGAGAAGAGGTGATGACTTGGAGCTTCGAGGACCTTTATCTTTTGCTTTATCGCATTTTCCTTTTTGATTTCAGACATCAGACTTATTTCCATTTCATGTTATTTTGGAGTTGAAACTTATTCCTTTTTGTAAACTTGTTGTAATAATCTTAGTTTCCTGTGACTGTGGTTTTTCTGTGGTTAATAACATTATATTTTCCGCTGCTATGATGTTGTTACTCTATGAATTTCCTATGCTATATTTTATCTGTGTTCCGTGTTATTATATTTATGTTGTATTCCAAAAATGATTTCTCCTTGCCTTCACCCGTGGAAGTTTGGGGTTATCACAGTTGGTATCAGAGCTTTGGTTTACAAAGCGGAATATAACATATCTAAAATAATTCGTTTACATAGAATCACTATATTCTACGGCGAACAGTTCATGAGATACATAATAGCTAGTCACTTTATCGTCATCTTTTCATTCATCCTTCGATATTTTCTATTCCTTAGAATCACCTTTTCCGTTGTTTTGACTCTTCCCTTGATCGTGCATTCGAAGAAGACTAAGAGAAGTAGCGATGCTCAAGTGGCCCATGTGTATGAAGGAGCGAAAGGACCAACTTCTTCAGTGCCAGCTTTTACTGAAGGAGGAGGAAAGCCTGATGTTATAGACGTTACCATCTCTGTTAAAAACATTCCCTGTGTTTATTCTTCCTTTTCTATTTTTCTTTTTCCTTTTCGAGGACGAAAAGTTTTTAAGTGGGGAAGACTGTAATAACCCTGAATTTTGGGGTAAATTTAAAAATTTATTTTAAGTTATTTTAATGGGTTTTGATATTTAAAGTAATTTATTTTAAATCATAAAGACTAGAAATGTTAAAAATGTTCATTTTGTTAAGACATGTTATATTAGATTAAAAATACCATTTGTTTAGGAAATGTCATTTATATAAAAATATCATTTCATTTGAAATACCATGTTAATAGAAGTGTTATTTATTAGAAAATGTCATCTTTGTGAAAAGATATCATTTTATTAGGAATGCCATGATAATGTCATTATATAAGAAACGTCATTTATTTAATAATGTCATGTTGGAAATAATAGGTATAGTAGCGCTGAAATGGTTTTGACATTAAACTTAATCACCTCAATTTGTGGATCTCAACCAATTCATTCTCGGTTAAAATTATTTTGAAATTAAATACCTCATTAACACGTAACTTTTATTTATTTCTTTTCCATTAATTTCCCTTTCCTTCAATTAGAAAACCAACAATGGAATTGAGAAATATATATGTATATACTAATGAATTTGAAATTCACGTTTAATTTCAAAGAGTTAACAGATTTTATTACGTAAAGCATCCGTTAAGCTATTGGACAGTAACTGACATCTTGTTATTAACAAATTTTGTAAATTTTTACAAATATATTATAATTAAATGAGAAGCATAGTAATCAATGCATAGGATATATATATATGAATTAATGTGTATTTTACATTATGTTGTAATATATATATTTGGAAATTTTGTTTGTATAAATTGTAAGACAAATGATAACATTAATTAGGAATACATTGAATGTTAACTAATTTTAAAATAAGAATTGCAATAGATTAATTGACTAGTGTAGGAAATCAGTTGCTATTTAATTCATTGGTGATAAATTGGAAGTAAGTTGCAATTAATACACAAAATTTATTGTCATATTGCCATTCACGTATGTAACATATTTTGTATATAGGTGTGAGACCAAACAAATGGATAAAAAGGCAACAGGTAAATAGAAATTTATGCATGCATGTATGTTCGTGTTAAAAGAAAATTTTGTTATAATATATTATTATTATTTTTCTTCCCTTAGTGCTGCTGAGCGTTTCATGATATATATATATATATATATATATATATATATATGTAAAATGAAAGATGGCAATGTTCAAAACCTGCGTATTAAAGATGGCAATGATATTAATGTTTCCTGTGCATAAATAAATAAATAATTGCTCAATCTAAATTGTGGAAAGTTGATATGCACTTTATTTCTATAATTTATATAAGTCGTAATTTTAATTAGAATTAATCTATTTACGTTAATTAGTGATGAATAAAAAAAAAGAAGAAGATGGAATGTTTTCTTCATTAATTAAACCATTGAAATTTCTTGTCTATAAATTACCATTAATTCTACCATAACTCTCCTTTGAAATTATAATTTTATGAACATTTATTTCATTTAAATCCGTTAACGTTTGAATTAAAATTTGATTGGTAGTAAATGGGAAGCATTAATAACGGTTAAAATTTGATTGTATCATTCCTAATTTAACTTAACTTCATGAAAGAGCTTATGACACATCAGCTCATTAATTTGGGAATTGAGATAATTTATTAACGTTAAAAATATATAGCCGTGACTTGATTTTTTTTTTTTACGGTGATTCGTCTCTTTATATTGTCATTCCACGCAACTTTTTTTTTCTCTCTTCTTCCTCAAAAATCTTTTCTTCCCAAAGCTCCGAACTAAATCCACTAAAATCTCCTCAAACAAATTGAATTACAAAGCGAAATTGATAGTACTCTTCGAGCTCGACAACACCAAAGGCCATGATCGGAAACCATCGCCTGAGATGGTCGAAATTGCTGCTCAAACACGGTCGGTTGGGTGCGGATTTTGAGAAGGAGGAGGCGTGCGAGATGGACGACGATTCTAGATAGGGCTGATGGGTTTGAACTGTAACGACCCGGATTTTCGACCGTTGAATTCTGAATATTTAAATTTGTTTTAAAAATTTTAATTGAATTATATATAAGGAATTTATTTAATAAAACGATATTTAAACGTATAATTTATAATTTTCTTTAAATCAAGCTTGAAATAGTCACGGTAGTTCGTAATTTACGATTTGAACTTTAATTGAATATACAGGATTCAATATAAGTCAGAATTCTTTGAAACAAGAAACGTTTGAATCTATTAAACTGTATCTTTCAAATGGAAGTGAAAAATCAAAAGTTCGTCTTATAGATTGTAAGTTACGTCCAAATCAAATTTTCAAATAATCGCTGTAGAATCGTATATAGGCCATAACGGTTATTTAAATATATTTGAATATCGGTCTTGAATTTGGGCAAGATTCTTTTGAGACGTAGTGATAGTTTAATTTTTAGAATTTTACTGTAATTTTTAATTAATTAAATACGCAACTTTTTATTTGGGGTATTTTGCACCCTATATCAATATTTTGGGGTTTCATAAAATAAGTTAAACTACCGATATTATTATATTTTTGGGACCATGGCACATCGCTTGACACGATAGTATTTTTATTTTTGTCTATAGCAGTCCGTGAGTGAATGGAATTCTATGTAGCGGAGTACGCTAATATTTAAATGAATAATCAAATGTTTATCGTACCAAAATCTTATTGTAATTGTTGGCTAAAAACTATAAAAATCCCTGTGCATATCTCTTTGAAAAATTGAGATCATATCTTGACTAAGATCACGCTGGACGAGTCAAACTTTTCCGACTGAACAAATCTTTTGCGTATCACCTTATTTTAATCGAGTAAAGAAAACTGTCCGTCCATTCGTTTGCAAGAAGTAAAACAAAATCCAACAATATACGTTCGAATCTCCACAAACACCTGTCAAAATCTTATCTGAAATCACCGAAAAGGATACACATGTCCCTTTCAAATATTACAACAATATACTTAAGAAACCTTCTGCATATATATAAAGTTGTACATGCCAACTTTGAAATAGTAGTCGCTGCCGTACTTGGCAATACAACTGCACATGCATGTCTGAGCTCAACGTACAAAGCAAATGAATGCACGCACATGACTACAAACCTACCCTATGGTCCTAATTACTTGGCAATCAAGCCGTCTAGCCTATATATATGCCACCGTGCTTCCCTTTCTCTTTACGGAAAAAAAAAAGCATCAACAGTTTCTAAAACGAAAAAAAAAAAAAAAAAAGAATGACGCAAGCCAGAGCGTGGGTACCGAGAATTCCGTGTGATGTTTGAAGAAAGGGATACTATTCTTGTATGTGTGAAATCAAACCGCAGAGGTATGTGGAGATCCGGGAAGTCGGTGGTGAAGACTGTCGTTTGAAACCACGGTAGGCACGGGTTGGAGCTGTCTGGAGTGGAGATGATGATGTCGGGGTCATGGTATTTCGTGAGATGGTTAAGGAGTTCGAGTGGGTGTGTCCTCTGGAGACGGTTTCTGAGCCTGGAAGGAGTAGTGTTTGTGAATACTGGAGAACTGTTTTTGCGGTGATGGGTTGAGGAATTGTATGGTGAAGTAGAGAGTTGGTGTGAGCATTGATAGGGTGCGGTCATCACCTGTAGCGGTTTCAAGAAAATGGTGAAGCTGGTGTTTAATTGGTGGTCGGTGCTATTGTGTTACGTGAAGAGTAGTAATATCCACGAAATGGTGTTAACAGGGAGTAGTTGCGGCATTGTTTAATGTTTGAGGAAGTGGAAGGATAGTCTTTGTTCGTTGGTCACGTGAAGAAGCACTGGCCAGGTGGTATTATCAATACGAACAAAAGAGAATTGGGAAGGAAGGCTAGTCCTAATTGGTGAGGGAAGGTTGGCAAAAAAAAAAAAAAAAAAAAAAAAAATGAATTAATTTGCAACAAGGAAAACGACAAGTGAACGAAAGGTGTTGGTCAGTTGTGTAAAGCTCCTGAAACCTTTTTCTTGATCATGGGAGGACGCAAATGGATTAGGAGTATTTAAGCAAGGAGTTTAAACGTAAGTGATGCGGTCATCCTGGAGCGTGCTTTCCCTCATTAGCCTTTGAATTTCAGCACAGGGAAGGATGGTGTGTTTTCTAATAAAGGAATACAACAAAACTAGCGACGTTCGAATCATATTCATAGGCACTACATATATGAGTTGGTTCGGAAAGATCCAGAGCTGCAAGGATATTGTGATAAAATCAAACGCTAGTTTGATTTTAAACAAAAGAAAACCAGAGCTGTTAACTGCGAAGCAAGGTGAGTAAACTCACTAACTCCCTCTCGTTTATATTTTTATATATAAACGAGTTTTAAATTATTTTATAATGTGAAATGGTTGCTTGGTTGAATAGTTGGTAAATTGGTTGATATAAGCACATCGTTGATTGATTTTTTCATTAATGCGATATTTTTGATGTTACTAACATCTGTGGATGCAGGAAAACAGGTTGGGGGGATCCAACTGGATCCCTCAACATTTTTATTATTGTTTTATTTAACGGTGATATATGTTATGCTACATTATCCAGGGTTGAAATTGTGTGTTTAATTTACCCTGGCCTTAGGAACCTGGTATTTTAGATACCGTAAAATATCATCGAATGTGGAAAAGGAAAGTAGAATTTAAAAACAGAGTTTATTTCCAAATTAGAAATAATTCCCTTTTCATTGAGTTGCAAATGGAAACCTATTCCATTGGGTAAACCAAGAAAAATGTTATAAATAAAGATATAAATTAAGTGGATCATTAACCATTGGATAAAATTAAAAGGTGAGTTCAAATATGAATGTATATTTGAAAGTGAGTATCGGTTTTGAAACCAATATTTGAAATGGATTTGAATTTAGCAAAGTACAGAGGAAAGTTTAAAGAAAGATTTTCAAATGCTTAAAGTAAAAGAATAAATAGTTTAAAACAAGGAAATACTTTGCAAATAAGATGTATATAAAAAGGGATTTATAGAAATCGAATTAAGTGGTTAGAAGAATGTATAGTTTATAAATATGAACTTGAATTGTTTAAAATAAACAGAGTTTATAAATGAACAACGGAAGCGTGTGCGTCGCACACGGTATTTTATTCAAACAGCAATCATAACGCTGTTGTTATAAGAAATGCTTTTATAATTTTAAACAGCAATCATAACGCTGTCTTTGTAAGAAATGCCTTTATAAAACTAAACAGCGAATTTAGCGCTGTTGTAATAGATGTTGTAAATCTATGCAGCAATTTTAGACGCTGCTGTTATAATAAATGTCTTGGTAAATCTAAATAGCAATTTTAACGCTGCCGTTATAATAACTGTTTTAATAGCAATCTTAATGCTATGGTTATGATAAGGGTTTTATAATGCTAGATAGCGGTTTTAACGCTATTGTTGAAAGCAATGTTTGGTTTAAAGTTGTGAGCTCTGAATATTTCAAAGTGAATGATAGCAAGGGTTGGTTAGTGATATCGTTAATTTACGAATGATTTATGATTTAAGTCATAATAACGATGTTTATAACATCAGTAAATTCAAAGGATTTGGAAATGTTTTCTAACTGGAATAAAATATGTTTTCTCAATAAAGGAATTATATATATTGGAAATGTTTTCCGATATCCAAGTTAGAAAATAAAAGTCATATTAAAGTTATTATATTTCGGATGCAGGGAATTATAACACCATTGTTATAATCAAGTGATTCCTGAAAAGGAAGTGGATTCATAATCGAATCCGAGAGCAACGTAAGGGAGTGTGTTAAAAGATTGGAAAGATGAACCATGTCTGTTTCGAAGTTAGAAATGTTGCTCAGTTAAGGTCTGAGAGGTAATTATACCCCAACTTGATTGACTTCGTTTTCAACTAAGAAGTGGTTAAGGTTCGATAGTGGAAAGTGGTTAAGTGGAACCCAAATGAAGGAGATTTGGCATAGTGATGTTTATTCAAACATCTGTTTAAAAAAATGAAGGAGATTTGGAAACGTTTTCCAAATGAGAGTCAGAAATGTTTTCTGAATATAGAGGACAGATAATGGAAATGTTTTCCAATGTTAATAGCGTATATTTTCTAAATATATTAAATAAGGAATGTAAATGAAAGTGAAAAGGGAAATGAATGAATGAACTAAAAGGGATAAACGTTGAATGATGATTGATCGATAGAATTTCCATCTGGAAATAATATCATTGTTTGCACACCGACATGTTTTCATTTGATAGTTAAATCACCGACTATCAAAGTTTTGACCATTTTAACGTTGTTAATATGGAGAGACCGGTCGGATTATTACCCAGAGAACCACTCCGTATTGGCATAAGCGTTGCGAATCAAGTATGCTGAATATATTGAAGACGGAGTTATGCAAGGGCTATCCTATTTACAGAATAGTGCCTTCGGTTTGTCCAGTCCCAGGACAAACGTGTATGGACGAGTGTCTGACAGAGTATATCCAATGGATCGCATAAGTTGATCTCTTCAAACGTACTTACGTTTGGTGGCGGAGGAATTCGTTTCTCTTAGCTGTATACCCGTGGTATTTTTGGTGAAATCAATTTGTGATTTGGCGGGTATGACGATGTGGCATTCAAAGTAATGGAGGTGTGATCTGTCAAAAGATACGTTATGACCTCGAGCCTCATCAAACGGGAAAGGACAAAAATCGGGCAGGCAGCATGGCTATGTGGGTCGCACCCATTAGGATGTATGATCACCTATCTAGAGAAATTCCTTTTGTTCTTGAATCTATCGATGCTGTCCTTATCGGGAGGCGGTTGCTGATCCCAACCGTTGGTGATATACATTCGATACACTCAAGCGAAATGAGTGGTCGGTCATGTGTGGGCCGGGTTGCAAGATGTTCTTGTTGAACCCAGTGTATTTGCCTCTAGAGATACACGTTCGGAAGGTGGTCCCATACCTTGTCAAGTTGGAATCCAATCTCCAATAAGTGCCTGCGAGTTTGATTGTATATTATATATGTAGAGCGTGAGATGCAAGCGTTCTACTAGATTTTAATTACTTGTGATTAGACATTATTATAATATCAGATAATATATGATTTCCAAAATATTTTTGGTTATCGTAAGGTAAAAACCATCCGTGTTTATGTGTGGATCGGTCTTACGATTATCATTTCTTTCGAAAGAATTTTGAAAGTTAAACAAATGGTTGGAGTTTACTCACACCAGTTCCATGACTGACCCAGAGTTTATTTTGTTTGTTTTCCCTAAACTCTTGGGTGCCCAAATTTGTACGGGCAGTCAAGTAGTCAGGATTTTACAGATTCACCTGGAGAAGATTGAAGCAGGAGGCTTTACCTGTTAGCTATAGACCATCATACTTTCCGCTGTGTATTTTGTTGTATCTGGAAACAGGTGTTTATAACTGTTCCAAAGATAACTGTTGTGCTCTGATGATGGTATGTATATATACAGTTATTGTTTTATATTTCAAGAGTATGTTATCTAATATATTTTATTCGTTCCGCTGTGAGTTTGTGATCTTCGTTTTCTTCTATTCTAATATTTCTTTCTTTCTATTTCTCACCCTCTAACCTCTTTCTAAAAATGATTCGTATTTCTGTGCAATTTGAGTTGGACGTGTGGTGTTATCAGTCTACTCAAAGAGTATGGAAATTTGGGTCGTTTCATTTGGTATCAGAGCTGAAGGTTAAGTGATTACCTTGGCTCAGTGGCGTAACTCAATAGAGATGGGGTTAGTAAAACCCTAGATTGGGTTTGAGTGTATATATATGAGCGCGTATTTGTAAATTCGATATAAAATTTGTTTTATATTGTGTTGACTGGTTTGTTGAATGGTTTATGAATTCTGGTCGATACAGGAAGTACAACTGTATCGATAGGTGTTTATAAACTCTCGAACAAAGTAATTCGACACAGTATTGTTTTAAAGTGGGTAAATGAAATAAATTTACCCAAAAACTATTTTGATATAAAAGAAATAATTTCTGAGTTTTTATGTATGGATGTATGGATTGTTATTACAATCAAATGGAATTATAAAATATTGAATTGGTTATATAACCAAGATAAACTAGAATAAAATTCAAACCATAAATTGGAATTTAAATCCCGGATATTTTGAAAGTATTCCTTGAAGTATTTTAAAGGGAATAGGGCATTGGTTTGAAGAGATTTTTGAATTAGAATGGTTTTAAATGGATTTTAAAAGTGATTAAGCATTGAAATCGCTTCAGTGGCGAGAAAATAATTCGGATAATAGATCGCGACATTATCGGTATTCATTTTCAAGTTTCGAGTGGTGGATTGCTACCATGAAAATTCTTTGATTGGAAATTGGTTTGAAAAGAACAGGTTATTTCTATAAAATCCAAGTATTTGAGTTTGCAAAAAGATTTAAACATATGTGTATAGTTATATGATTTCAAACTAATTTGAAAGAAACCTTAGGGATTCGAATTCTGAATTTAATATAAGTTAAATAGATTAAAAAGGTGGAAGTAAAATCGAATGGATTAAATTTAACTTCCGTTTAGTTAAATAGAGCGGGACAACCCTAAAGAAAACAAAATTTGTTCGAATCCATTGAAATGGAATCTTTTTTTTGAAATTAGATGGAAAACTTGGCCCGATAAATGGTTTATAAGGAAATGATATGAACCGGGATATCATTGGACATATATTGAAGCATAAAAAATTGTGGGAACCCTTGAAAGGAAATAAACTAGCTAAACTCAATATGCAAGAAATTTGGATTATATACAAAATTGTATTGGATTGAAATTTAAGTTAAATGGAAATTGAAACTCAAATGGAATAAGTGGATTGATTCCTGAAGTTGAGATCAGATTTGAATTGATAGAATTGAAGTGGACTAATCAGAAGTTGATTAGAGAGTTACAAACTGGAAGTTGGATTGATTTGAAACCAACTGGAAATGGATATATGTATGATAAGCCGAATGGAAGAAGGTGCAAGAGATAGAATTATGCCCGACAAAAAGGTACATGTTTACATTATTGTTTGGGTTATTGATTTTGTGAGCCTATCGGGCAAGCCACTTGGCTTTTTGATTTTCTTTTGGATTGGAGAAGGCCTAGAAAGGCGATTTGTGGTTGTACCGATTGAGCCGTGCAGAGGAGATGCTGCCGAAATTTTTCAGAATTTAAAGTGTCAGAAAATTTTCAGCATTTTTTCCGTTAGTAAGAATAAATGAATATTTTAATTGAAATAAATTGGTCCAGTTCAACTGGAGTTAAGAGGTGGGAAAAACAAAAAGGAATTTTAAACCTAGTTAATAGGATACGTGGCATTTTCCCTACTTAGCAATTTCGAGGACGAAATTATTTTAAGGGGGAAGGAATGTAACGACCCGGATTTTCGACCGTTGAATTCTGAATATTTAAATTTGTTTTAAAAATTTTAATTGAATTATATATAAGGAATTTATTTAATAAAACGATATTTAAACGTATAATTTATAATTTTCTTTAAATCAAGCTTGAAATAGTCACGGTAGTTCGTAATTTACGATTTGAACTTTAATTGAATATACAGGATTCAATATAAGTCAGAATTCTTTGAAACAAGAAACGTTTGAATCTATTAAACTGTATCTTTCAAATGGAAGTGAAAAATCAAAAGTTCGTCTTATAGATTGTAAGTTACGTCCAAATCAAATTTTCAAATAATCGCTGTAGAATCGTATATAGGCCATAACGGTTATTTAAATATATTTGAATATCGGTCTTGAATTTGGGCAAGATTCTTTTGAGACGTAGTGATAGTTTAATTTTTAGAATTTTACTGTAATTTTTAATTAATTAAATACGCAACTTTTTATTTGGGGTATTTTGCACCCTATATCAATATTTTGGGGTTTCATAAAATAAGTTAAACTACCGATATTATTATATTTTTGGGACCATGGCACATCGCTTGACACGATAGTATTTTTATTTTTGTCTATAGCAGTCCGTGAGTGAATGGAATTCTATGTAGCGGAGTACGCTAATATTTAAATGAATAATCAAATGTTTATCGTACCAAAATCTTATTGTAATTGTTGGCTAAAAACTATAAAAATCCCTGTGCATATCTCTTTGAAAAATTGAGATCATATCTTGACTAAGATCACGCTGGACGAGTCAAACTTTTCCGACTGAACAAATCTTTTGCGTATCACCTTATTTTAATCGAGTAAAGAAAACTGTCCGTCCATTCGTTTGCAAGAAGTAAAACAAAATCCAACAATATACGTTCGAATCTCCACAAACACCTGTCAAAATCTTATCTGAAATCACCGAAAAGGATACACATGTCCCTTTCAAATATTACAACAATATACTTAAGAAACCTTCTGCATATATATAAAGTTGTACATGCCAACTTTGAAATAGTAGTCGCTGCCGTACTTGGCAATACAACTGCACATGCATGTCTGAGCTCAACGTACAAAGCAAATGAATGCACGCACATGACTACAAACCTACCCTATGGTCCTAATTACTTGGCAATCAAGCCGTCTAGCCTATATATATGCCACCGTGCTTCCCTTTCTCTTTACGGAAAAAAAAAGCATCAACAGTTTCTAAAACGAAAAAAAAAAAAAAAGAATGACGCAAGCCAGAGCGTGGGTACCGAGAATTCCGTGTGATGTTTGAAGAAAGGGATACTATTCTTGTATGTGTGAAATCAAACCGCAGAGGTATGTGGAGATCCGGGAAGTCGGTGGTGAAGACTGTCGTTTGAAACCACGGTAGGCACGGGTTGGAGCTGTCTGGAGTGGAGATGATGATGTCGGGGTCAAGGTATTTCGTGAGATGGTTAAGGAGTTCGAGTGGGTGTGTCCTCTGGAGACGGTTTCTGAGCCTGGAAGGAGTAGTGTTTGTGAATACTGGAGAACTGTTTTTGCGGTGATGGGTTGAGGAATTGTATGGTGAAGTAGAGAGTTGGTGTGAGCATTGATAGGGTGCGGTCATCACCTGTAGCGGTTTCAAGAAAATGGTGAAGCTGGTGTTTAATTGGTGGTCGGTGCTATTGTGTTACGTGAAGAGTAGTAATATCCACGAAATGGTGTTAACAGGGAGTAGTTGCGGCATTGTTTAATGTTTGAGGAAGTGGAAGGATAGTCTTTGTTCGTTGGTCACGTGAAGAAGCACTGGCCAGGTGGTATTATCAATACGAACAAAAGAGAATTGGGAAGGAAGGCTAGTCCTAATTGGTGAGGGAAGGTTGGCAAAAAAAAAAAAAAAAAAAAAAAAAGAATTGATTTGCAACAAGGAAAAAGACAAGTGAACGAAAGGTGTTGGTCAGTTGTGTAAAGCTCCTGAAACCTTTTTCTTGATCATGGGAGGACGCAAATGGATTAGGAGTATTTAAGCAAGGAGTTTAAACGTAAGTGATGCGGTCATCCTGGAGCGTGCTTTCCCTCATTAGCCTTTGAATTTCAGCACAGGGAAGGATGGTGTGTTTTCTAATAAAGGAATACAACAAAACTAGCGACGTTCGAATCATATTCATAGGCACTACATATATGAGTTGGTTCGGAAAGATCCAGAGCTGCAAGGATATTGTGATAAAATCAAACGCTAGTTTGATTTTAAACAAAAGAAAACCAGAGCTGTTAACTGCGAAGCAAGGTGAGTAAACTCACTAACTCCCTCTCGTTTATATTTTTATATATAAACGAGTTTTAAATTATTTTATAATGTGAAATGGTTGCTTGGTTGAATAGTTGGTAAATTGGTTGATATAAGCACATCGTTGATTGATTTTTTCATTAATGCGATATTTTTGATGTTACTAACATCTGTGGATGCAGGAAAACAGGTTGGGGGGATCCAACTGGATCCCTCAACATTTTTATTACTGTTTTATTTAACGGTGATATATGTTATGCTACATTATCCAGGGTTGAAATTGTGTGTTTAATTTACCCTGGCCTTAGGAACCTGGTATTTTAGATACCGTAAAATATCATCGAATGTGGAAAAGGAAAGTAGAATTTAAAAGCAGAGTTTATTTCCAAATTAGAAATAATTCCCTTTTCATTGAGTTGCAAATGGAAACCTATTCCATTGGGTAAACCAAGAAAAATGTTATAAATAAAGATATAAATTAAGTGGATCATTAACCATTGGATAAAATTAAAAGGTGAGTTCAAATATGAATGTATATTTGAAAGTGAGTATCGGTTTTGAAACCAATATTTGAAATGGATTTGAATTTAGCAAAGTACAGAGGAAAGTTTAAAGAAAGATTTTCAAATGCTTAAAGTAAAAGAATAAATAGTTTAAAACAAGGAAATACTTTGCAAATAAGATGTATATAAAAAGGGATTTATAGAAATCGAATTAAGTGGTTAGAAGAATGTATAGTTTATAAATATGAACTTGAATTGTTTAAAATAAACAGAGTTTATAAATGAACAACGGAAGCGTGTGCGTCGCACACGGTATTTTATTCAAACAGCAATCATAACGCTGTTGTTATAAGAAATGCTTTTATAATTTTAAACAGCAATCATAACGCTGTCTTTGTAAGAAATGCCTTTATAAAACTAAACAGCGAATTTAGCGCTGTTGTAATAGATGTTGTAAATCTATGCAGCAATTTTAGACGCTGCTGTTATAATAAATGTCTTGGTAAATCTAAATAGCAATTTTAACGCTGCCGTTATAATAACTGTTTTAATAGCAATCTTAATGCTATGGTTATGATAAGGGTTTTATAATGCTAGATAGCGGTTTTAACGCTATTGTTGAAAGCAATGTTTGGTTTAAAGTTGTGAGCTCTGAATATTTCAAAGTGAATGATAGCAAGGGTTGGTTAGTGATATCGTTAATTTACGAATGATTTATGATTTAAGTCATAATAACGATGTTTATAACATCAGTAAATTCAAAGGATTTGGAAATGTTTTCTAACTGGAATAAAATATGTTTTCTCAATAAAGGAATTATATATATTGGAAATGTTTTCCGATATCCAAGTTAGAAAATAAAAGTCATATTAAAGTTATTATATTTCGGATGCAGGGAATTATAACACCATTGTTATAATCAAGTGATTCCTGAAAAGGAAGTGGATTCATAATCGAATCCGAGAGCAACGTAAGGGAGTGTGTTAAAAGATTGGAAAGATGAACCATGTCTGTTTCGAAGTTAGAAATGTTGCTCAGTTAAGGTCTGAGAGGTAATTATACCCCAACTTGATTGACTTCGTTTTCAACTAAGAAGTGGTTAAGGTTCGATAGTGGAAAGTGGTTAAGTGGAACCCAAATGAAGGAGATTTGGCATAGTGATGTTTATTCAAACATCTGTTTAAAAAAATGAAGGAGATTTGGAAACGTTTTCCAAATGAGAGTCAGAAATGTTTTCTGAATATAGAGGACAGATAATGGAAATGTTTTCCAATGTTAATAGCGTATATTTTCTAAATATATTAAATAAGGAATGTAAATGAAAGTGAAAAGGGAAATGAATGAATGAACTAAAAGGGATAAACGTTGAATGATGATTGATCGATAGAATTTCCATCTGGAAATAATATCATTGTTTGCACACCGACATGTTTTCATTTGATAGTTAAATCACCGACTATCAAAGTTTTGACCATTTTAACGTTGTTAATATGGAGAGACCGGTCGGATTATTACCCAGAGAACCACTCCGTATTGGCATAAGCATTGCGAATCAAGTATGCTGAATATATTGAAGACGGAGTTATGCAAGGGCTATCCTATTTACAGAATAGTGCCTTCGGTTTGTCCAGTCCCAGGACAAACGTGTATGGACGAGTGTCTGACAGAGTATATCCAATGGATCGCATAAGTTGATCTCTTCAAACGTACTTACGTTTGGTGGCGGAGGAATTCGTTTCTCTTAGCTGTATACCCGTGGTATTTTTGGTGAAATCAATTTGTGATTTGGCGGGTATGACGATGTGGCATTCAAAGTAATGGAGGTGTGATCTGTCAAAAGATACGTTATGACCTCGAGCCTCATCAAACGGGAAAGGACAAAAATCGGGCAGGCAGCATGGCTATGTGGGTCGCACCCATTAGGATGTATGATCACCTATCTAGAGAAATTCCTTTTGTTCTTGAATCTATCGATGCTGTCCTTATCGGGAGGCGGTTGCTGATCCCAACCGTTGGTGATATACATTCGATACACTCAAGCGAAATGAGTGGTCGGTCATGTGTGGGCCGGGTTGCAAGATGTTCTTGTTGAACCCAGTGTATTTGCCTCTAGAGATACACGTTCGGAAGGTGGTCCCATACCTTGTCAAGTTGGAATCCAATCTCCAATAAGTGCCTGCGAGTTTGATTGTATATTATATATGTAGAGCGTGAGATGCAAGCGTTCTACTAGATTTTAATTACTTGTGATTAGACATTATTATAATATCAGATAATATATGATTTCCAAAATATTTTTGGTTATCGTAAGGTAAAAACCGTCCGTGTTTATGTGTGGATCGGTCTTACGATTATCATTTCTTTCGAAAGAATTTTGAAAGTTAAACAAATGGTTGGAGTTTACTCACACCAGTTCCATGACTGACCCAGAGTTTATTTTGTTTGTTTTCCTAAACTCTTGGGTGCCCAAATTTGTACGGGCAGTCAAGTAGTCAGGATTTTACAGATTCACCTGGAGAAGATTGAAGCAGGAGGCTTTACCTGTTAGCTATAGACCATCATACTTTCCGCTGTGTATTTTGTTGTATCTGGAAACAGGTGTTTATAACTGTTCCAAAGATAACTGTTGTGCTCTGATGATGGTATGTATATATACAGTTATTGTTTTATATTTCAAGAGTATGTTATCTAATATATTTTATTCGTTCCGCTGTGAGTTTGTGATCTTCGTTTTCTTCTATTCTAATATTTCTTTCTTTCTATTTCTCACCCTCTAACCTCTTTCTAAAAATGATTCGTATTTCTGTGCAATTTGAGTTGGACGTGTGGTGTTATCAGTCTACTCAAAGAGTATGGAAATTTGGGTCGTTTCATGAACGGTTCCAAACAAATATAGAAGAAAGAGGGATTGTTAAGGTTAATTAAAAACCTTAATCAAATTTAGTTTATTTTACATAATTAATGTTTACACGACCATAACTTATTCGTATGGAATCAGAATTCAAGGATTTCAGATCCATTGGAATCATCACGACAGAATTGAACGATTCACGTTGCGTTGGATTCGCAGCGAAGAACAATACGCAATGGAACCAATCAGAACCAAAATAGAGCAAATCAGAATTTAAAGGAGAATTTAAATTCAAAGCAGAACCGAAATTCAGAGTGGAAACCATCGGTGAGATTTCCATTTTTTTAAAAAATTAAAGTTAATTATTTATATTATTATATTCATTCAGTATGAAATTTATGTTGTATGTACATATTTATTTAAACGATGATTGTGTTGTGATTGTGATTGTGTATGCATGTTTGTTAGATTTTGGTGTATACGATAAAATCATATATTATCGTGTATATAGAATATGTTATATTCATGTGTGCCAAGGACTTGCGTATAAAATAAAAATTATATTTTTATTTTATGTATAAAAAGAAAACTTGTAAATCAGAATCAAACCAATGTGAGTATTCAAATTTAATAATTAATATCTAATTTAATTATTTCGCTTGCTCATAAATCATGCTGTATATTTGAATAGTTCTGATTTGCGATGTTGTGATTATTTGTTGACTTGCTGTTGTGGTGTGATTACATTTGCTGTATATTTGAATGGATCTGAAAATAAAAATGAGAATGTTAAAGGTATGAAAAGATCCAATCTTTTTATTGAAAATAAAAGGTGGAATATGTCGATGTGTAAAGATTCAATATTTTTATTGAGAATAAAATAATAATATTGACGATGTAAAAAGATGAACTTTTTATTGAAAATGAAAAAGAGAAATTTTGAGAATGAAATTTACATGCCTGTTTGAATGAAATTAAAAGATAAGAATTGACGTTATATTTTACATGCATGTTCACTTAAAATAAAAAGATTAGGATTTTATTTTCATATTTTTTTTATGTAAGTAAAAAGATTATATTTTGTCAATGCATCTTATATCTAAGTAAAAAGATTATATTTTGTCAATGCATCTTATATGTAAGTAAAAAGATTCTATTTTGTCAATGCATCTTATATGTAAAGAAAAAGATTATATTTTGTCAATGCATCTTATATGTAAGTAAAAAGATTATATTTTGTCAATGCTTCTTATATCCAATAAAAAAAAAACTTAGATTTTGTTAATGCGTTTATATGCAATTTCATGTAAAACAAAAGATTGAAATTTAATGTTTCACTTTTAATGAATTAAACGGATTAGAACTTTATGTTTCATTTTAATGAATTAAAAAAAATGAAATTTAGTGTTGCATTTTTATTTACATGTTTAATGTAAATGAGAGATTAGAGTTTTGATGTAAATTTGTTGACATTAAAAGATTGGAGTTTTAATATAAATTTGTTGTCATTGAAAAGACTAGTATGTTAAGGTAAATTTGGTTGACATTAAAAGACTATAATTTAACGTAATATGCTTATTTACATTTTTTTTTATATAAATAAAAGAATGAAACTTAGCGTGGTAATTATATTTACATTTTTAATGTAATTTATAAAGATAGAATTTTATACCGTAATGTCGATTTCACTTTTGTATATATAAAAAAAGAAGGAACCTTTGCATTGCAAAAATAGAATTTCACTTTTATATGTAAAAAAAAAAAAAAATTCATCTTATGTTAAGTTGACATTATTTTTAATGTTAATAAAAGAAAATGCATTGTATGGAAATTGACATTTATTTTCAATGTTAATAAAAGAAAATGCATTGTATGTAAAATTAACATTATTTTCAATGTTAAAAAAAAAATGCATTTCCACCGTATGACATTATTTTACAATAATGTAATATAAAAGAAAATCCACCGTATGCTATTCTACATTATTTAATGTAAATAAAAAGAGAAAATACATCGCATGATAAAAAAATAAATTACTTTTTTTTATGTAATTAAAATGTTAATTTATACTGTATGATAAAAAAATTACATTGTCTATGTAATTAAAATAGAAGTTTGTATTGTATAATAAAAATTACATCTTTGTATGTAATCAAAGAAGGGGATTTGGCGATATAATTAGAATTTACATTCTTATATAATGTAAATAAAGGTAGGAATGTGACATGTATAAAAAAATTACTTTATTTAATGTGAATAGTATAGGAATGTTCACCATAGAAAAACTTACATTTTATTTAATGTAAATATTATACTAATTTTGACCGTAAAAGAAATTTACATCGTAGGATGAGTAACATCATTTTTAATGTTTTTTAAAAAAAGAAATTTACATCGTAGAATGAGTAACATCATTTTTAATGTTATAAAAAAAAAGAAATTAACATCGTAGGATGAGTATACATTGTTTCAATGTATATAAAAAGGTAATTTCACTGTAGGATTATTTAACATTTTTTTTATGTTAATATAAAAGTAATTTCACCGTAGGATGATTTTACATTATTTTATAATGTAAATAAAAAAAAGAATTAACTGTAGGATGAGTTACATTACTTTATAATGTAAATTAAAAGAAGAATTGCACCGTAGGATGAGAATAACCTTATTTTTAATGTTAATATTAAAAAGAGTTTAACGATAGGATTAATATACATTATTTTTAATGTAGATAATAAAAGAAAGTTTAATCAAAGGATAAGTTACATTATTTATAATGTAAATTTAAGAGAATTGACCGTAGGATTAAATTATATTATTTTAATTAAAAAGTAACTTAACATAGGATGAGTTACATTATCTTAATGTAAATTAAATGTAATTTACATCGTAGGAAGTTAACATTTATTTTAAATGTTAATATTAAAAGAAGAATTACACTGGAGAATGAGTTAACATTATTTTTGATGATAATATATAAGAATGCGACATGTAAAGGCGAGTTTACATTTTATTAAATGTAAATAATATAAGAATGCGACATGTAATGAAAAGTTACATTTTATTTAATGTAAATAAAAGTAAGATTCTGAGAATTCGTCGTTAAGTAAGAAGTTTAACTATTTAAAAAAAAAAAATTAAGACAAGAATTAGCCGTTATAAAATAATATAACGACACAAAATAGTTTTTTTCAAAACTATAAGTATGCGAGATAATTTGGAAAGTCCGGGTTAATCCCATTCCAAATGATTGTACGATTTCAAGAATCCAAGTATGAAGGCGGCGCATGAAAACCGTAAATCTTCCCTCGAATGGACAGCGATCGAGACTCTGAATTGACTTGCTACCAATTCATGGGTCAAGGTCATTGCCCAGACGTACGTGTTGGTTTCACGGATTTGACTTTCGTTCAGACCCAGAGCATAAGTTTAAATGGATGGTGTGTCTAACATCGTACTTCGTTATATATCATATTGTTGATTTTCTGTTAATATATAAATATTGGTGGTGGAGAATTTATTCTCTACTTAACACCCATTTATGTATTGATGGAGAAGCAATGGTATGGTATGGAGTGACAGTGTGGCATACTAAGATGCAATGATCAAGGTTTCTTGTTGAAAAGCAGGCCTTGTGGAATGATCAAAGCATAGCCTGTCTAGGAATAGCTTTGTGTATGACGTGACTTCACGAGCCTCACACACCGGCGGAGTCTAAAACGGGAGAAGGGAACGCAGGGAGTGCACACGTTTCTTTCTAGCTAGAGTGGTGCCAGGGACCTACCAGCGCTGGCATTTATTCATTGTGGTTGTTGGATTTTTCGAGGCCTCGGATATATGCGGTCGCCTCTGGCCGTATTATAGGTCCAAAAGGACCGGGAAGCGTGTGTTCAGGAATTGCCAATCCATTAAGCGTTAACGTATGGACCGGCCCTGCAGGATACAAGGGTTGGACAGAGTACCAATCCTGGGGCATTGCTAGAGTGTCTCGAATCGGTAAGGAGCTCCTCCCTAGCCTTGACTCAGATGGAAATCCAAATTCCAAATACGACCCTGCGGTTTTGATTGTATTACTAGTATGGAGATATAGTAGGATGGGGTACTATGTTTCCTAGGATTGATACATTTATTTTGAAATGTTTTTATTATACACTAATAATAATATTAAACTCGTATTTGCCGTATTTAGCATGTTTAATCACCATAAGGGAAAACTCTATCCTCTGGTGTGCGTTGCATTGTGTGATGGGACTTGAGTCTTATGGTGATTCCATTTTTCTAAAAAAGCATTGCGATGTTGTACGTTCTGACACTTTAAATTATGCACGACAATCCATTGAGTAAACCCGTTCCGCATTAGCGGCGTGGTCTTTGGATGTGTCATATTATTATTACTAAACTAGTTATGATTTCTCACACCAGTCCCACGACTGACCCATAGTTTGTTTCACCTTTTTGCAAACTTGGGTGCCCTCTCTTCAACACGGGCAGCCAAGTAGACAGGTTCATTCTTTGCTTTGGAGAAGAGGTGATGACTTGGAGCTTCGAGGACCTTTATCTTTTGCTTTATCGCATTTTCCTTTTTGATTTCAGACATCAGACTTATTTCCATTTCATGTTATTTTGGAGTTGAAACTTATTCCTTTTTGTAAACTTGTTGTAATAATCTTAGTTTCCTGTGACTGTGGTTTTTCTGTGGTTAATAACATTATATTTTCCGCTGCTATGATGTTGTTACTCTATGAATTTCCTATGCTATATTTTATCTGTGTTCCGTGTTATTATATTTATGTTGTATTCCAAAAATGATTTCTCCTTGCCTTCACCCGTGGAAGTTTGGGGTTATCACAACCCAGGTCCCATCACACAATGCAACGCAAGCCGGAGGATAGGGTTTTTACCTTATAATAGCCAAAGCATGCTTGATACGTTAAAAACACATTATTTGATACTATTATAAGTGTATAGTGTCAAAACAGTTTCAATCATAAATATAAATCATAGACGGCATGAGTGCCCCATCCCACTATGTCGCCATACTAGGCTCTACAATTAAAACCGAAATACACGTATTGGAAATTGGATTTCCGTCATGAGTCGAGGCAAGGGGCAAGCTCCTCTCCGATTCGAGACACTCTAGCAAATGTCTCAGGACCCCACTATGATCCTTGGATCTTCAGGGCCGGTCCTCTCTTACTTTTGAGGATTAATTATTCCTGAACACACGTTTCCCGGTCCTTACAGACCTATATCCGAGGCGCCTCATATCCAACAACCACACAGGTGAAAAGTATATAAATGTCAGGGCTGGTAGGTCACTTACACCACCCTAGCTAGAAAGAAACGTTGTGCTCTCCCTGCAGTTGCTATCCTGTTTTTGACTCATACCGAGGTGTGAGGCTCTCGAATTCACGCTACACACAAAGCTACGCCACACAGGCCGTGCTTTGATCATCTACCACAAGACTTTGCTTTTCAACAGAAGCCTTGATCAATTGCCACTTACGCGTGCCACACTGGCAATTCACTCCATGCGACTGATGTCCATCGATATACAACCTCTGAGCTCGTACGTCTCAGAGAGGGGCGTTAAGCAAGAGAATAAATTCTCCGCCGCCAAATAGATGTATATTTAATAGAGATCAATCAACACAGAATAAAATCCAATGTCAGACACACAATCCATTTATAAGTTCGTTCTGGGTCTGAACGAAACCGGAGGAACTTTCCTCGCATATCCATCCCATCTCCAAGTACGTCTGGACGATCACCAACTGTTTCCCTCATCTTGGGTGTACAGCCCAATCGAGATCATCAGTAATCACCCAAACGATGTGAAGACTTCCGGTCTTCAACCACCGTCTTCATCTTCGACATCTCGTCGAATCGGTTATTCAGAATGGGTATAACCCCGGCCTTTCTGAATAACCCATGTATATGATAAACAAATGTTATACAAACACAACAAACGCCTCATTCCAATTCAGAATATTCTTTTATTCACAAAATCACATTCTTAGGGAAAGGTTCCCATTAATTTTATCCAAGATAAATGCTTTTAAATTTATTCTTTAATCTTCCTTTGGATATCATTTCAAACTAGTTGGGATTAGCGAACCACACCGAAGTAATTATTTATTTTATTTCCCAATCCCAACCTATTCATCCCATGGAGCAAAACTGGTAATACTCCATATCTAACACCACTGTGCTATTGGTAAAATTAATTACCATTTCACGTTCAAATCTAATTAAAGATTTAACTATCGCATTGGAGCAAAACTGGTGGTACTCCATTCTCGATCACCTTTCAGATTTGATAATTTAAATTATCAATTCACATTTCAATCTAATTAAAGATTCATTAAAACTCCACTTAGTTTTAATCTTTTCAAAAATCAACATCTTGCCTTTAACTCGGTTAAAGAACCAATGTCATATAAAACACGATTCACGATAAACCCAAATCACATTCGATATTAAATACAAGGCTCTGAATAGAAAATATACCGGCTTATATTCAATATCAAATTCTGAAACCAACAAATATCGTACTGGAAATAACGATATAAAATATATCTTTCAAATTCCCATAACAATATCTATATAGTCACGAAATCCAACATCGAAATATTCCGAAGATAATTTCGATTCAACTCCAGTCCAATCCACATATTGGGAATATTGATCATTTTTAAAATCACTTTCAAATTCAATTTATTTATTTCAAAAATAAATTGATTTTAATTTTAGTTCAAAACTAGTTCATTTCGACAAAAATCTACTTTTATCTTTTCAAATGTGGAATTCTTCAGCCCAATTTTTTCCAAATCATTTCTTATGATTTTACACAAATTATCAATATTTTTAATAATTTTATCAAGGCCCGTACAGTCGATTTCCATCGACGGCCATCGAACTGCACTTACAGTGACCTTTTCCAAATTTGATTTGGACATAATTCCAAATCCAACCGTTAGATTTCAAATTTCTAATATTCATTGGAAAGCTCTTTTCGATACGAACCCAACGGTTCCATTTTTAGGAGAATCCGACGGTCGGATCTCCCGTAATGTCAATTCGAAGTCAATGGTCGAAATTCACGAACTGCCGCGGCGCAGCGCGTTCTATTCAGGCCATTATATATAATATATATATATATATATAATATTTCGTCGATTTCCTTTTTAAAACGAATTTTATAAATAGTTTTGAATTCGTTTCAAAAACAATTTCAACTTCCATTTCAATTCAAATCAAAATTGAATTCTATTCAATTCGAATTCATTTCAATTTTATTTAATTCAAATTCAAATTCGTTTCAATTCAAATTCATTTCGTTTTCTATTGAAATCAAATTCATTATATATTCAATTCGAATTCGTTTTCTATTCAATTCAAATGAAATTCCATTTCAAAATATTCGATTTCGAAATCACTTTTCAATATTCATTTTAAAATGAATAAAATCGATATAAATATCGTTCGCGTCAAAATAACGCATCTCTAATCCACACGGCTTTATATTTTTCAAAAAAAATTCTTTATTCTATTCAACAAATGAATATTTATTCTATTCAACACATGAATCTATATTTCTTTCAACACACGACTAATCTCAACACATGAGTACTGTCAACACATCACTATTTTTGTTATGTAAAATATTTTATAAAATTATGGTATCTATCGTTTGATTTTTAAATCAGACTCCACCGTGAAGTAGTTCTAATTTTAAATATGATAAAGATGTAAATTTTATTGTATAAAATATTTCACTCAACGCATGAATAGTTTCAACACATGAATTTTCCTTTATAATATTCATTATTTTCCGATTGGAATGAGGCCCAATCAATCACCATATAACGTTAATTATATGGATTCCATACAACACATGTATATAATAGCAACGATCAACAATCAACCATCAACCATCATCCAAGGTGCACCACACAACTACATAAGCATCAAATATAAATAATCGACGCTTACACAGTCTGTCGACCAATCGATTGACAATAATTAAATAATTGGGATTAGTGTACGCCAAATATCATCCCAACACCCGTGTGGGGTTTCAAATCAACAAACGCATATTTTTGTTTGTGCAGTTGGGCGATGTGTAAAATTTATCGACCCAATCAATATCAGTCAAATCAGTGTATATAAACAAATCGGCCGATTCGTTTATAAATATTCCTTTATTCACATTCACGTTAAAAATTATATTTTTAATGATAATTAATTTATTTCAACACGTCCCCATTTTATTATCGATTTCACATCAACAACACAAACAAATTTCACAACACATCAATTAAACAAACAAGCCATCCATGGTCTGTGGATGACGGGTGTCGGGTGCTACTAAGCACCGTCTGCATCCTAGTATATATATATAACTAGAAAAGGAAATTTAGAGTGAGGAGTTCTCACCAAAGCTAATCCAATATCCCGACTCTTCATTTATAGAAATCTTCGTCGTTCTCGCCTTTCTTCACTTTCGTTGCCCGTAGCCACTACATACATAAAAATCACATATATAAAAATCGAATTTTCACTTCGCTATTCAATATATAAAAATCGAATTTTTACTTCGCTATTCAATATATAAAAATCGAATTTTTACTTCGCTATTCAATATATAAAAATCGAATTTTTACTTCGCTATTCAATATATAAAAATCGAATTTTTACTTCGCTATTATATAGATAAAAATTCTATTTTTATATCACTACTATCTATACAAATATTTCTTCTTTTCAAAAATAAATATTTCTCCTTTTCCTACTTTAAAAATGTCGTCTTTCACTACATAAAAATATCGTCTTTTTATATCCTACCATATAAAGATCACATTTTTATCATCTATATAATATGAAAATTATATTTTCTACCTTTACATACGATAAAAATTATATTTTGAACTCTCTACAATATAAAAGATTATATTTTTATCCTCCTACAATATAAAATTTTAGATTTTTAATTGCTAAAATTAATTAAACCAAAAAAAATAAAAATAAAAAGGAAAAAGGGAGCTCACAGTGTTCGACTGTAGAGGGGGGGGGGGGAGCGATTGGAGAAGAAGGTCAGGGGAAGGAGAAGAAGCGGAGGGGGAAGTCAGGGAGGCGCCGCGCCCCCTGGCGGCGGCAGCGAACGGTCGGCGAGGGGGGGGGGGGGGCGATTGCGATTCAGATGTAGGTTTTTTTCCTTTCGTTCAGAAATGAACTGACGGGGGGGGGGGGGGGGGCACAGGAAATAAAGGAAGAGAGAAGGATTTTTTTTATTTAATTATTTAATTCAAAAAGTTGACTTTTTAGTTCGACCTCGAAACGAGGCCCACCGCCTGTCGTCCATAGCTAATTACCCCCATTCCGAACACAATGGGATATGTATCGTAGGCTGATTCGATTGTTACAATCAGTTTCCGTTAAAATCAACATATAACTCTATATATTGAATTTAAACGCGCATTTCAATTTACCGGGGTCACATATGAACTCTAAAAATTCCCAAAAAATATTTTCTAGCTTCGTATTGACGATACGGTCCTAACAAAACTAGTTTCGTCGAATTCCGAGATCGTTTGCAAAATGTCCATTTTTAAGGGCCTGAATTCCATAGCGACTATTCAGAATATTCAACTGGACATATCTTTTGATCCCCGTTATGAAATCTCGATTTTTCGGATTCGTTGGAAAGATATTCATGAATAGATCCTATTATTTTTGGTTTCACTAAAATCCGGATTGTTTTGCACCCGGTACATTCAATTGAAGTTTGAAATCGAATTATCGAACTACCGTGCCATTTTCAATTCTATTTATAATTATATATAATTATTATATTCTAACGACGACGTATATAATATATTCGTTCGAATTCTATTAAAAATAAATTTCTCGTCGATATTATTTAAAATAATCTATTTTAAATGTTCAACGTTCGCTAAAATTGCCAAAATAAAAATTTTAAACTGGCCTAGATTTTACGGGTTGTTACAGGAGGCTTTCCAGACAGAATTGGGAACGAAACTGAATATGAGCTCCACTTATCACCCTCAAACAGATGGCCAAACTGAGCAGGTGAATAGAATTCTAGAAGATTTATTGCAGGCTTGTATAATTGATTTTGGTGGGTCATGGGAAGATCACTTGCATTTGGCAGAATTCTCATATAACAATAGCTATCAGGCAAGTTTAAGAATGTCGCCATTTGAAGCATTATATGGCTGACCGTGCAGATCTCCAGCATGTTGGGTAGAACCTGGCAATAGACTTGTGTTAGGACCTGATATGATTAGAGAAGCATCTGATAAAGTCGAATTCATCAAAAAGCGATTGAGAACCGCGCAAAGCCGACAGAAAAGTTATGCAGATTCTAGAAGAAGAAATTTGACGTTTGCTGTTGGTGATCATGTTTATTTGAAAGTTTCTCCGATGAGAAGAGTAATCAGATTTGGCAAAACTGGGAGGTTGGCACCGAGATTTATTGGTCCCTTTCCTATACTCGAACGAATTGGAACTCTTGCTTATAGAGTTCAATTACCAGATTGGTTGCCTGGAGTGCATGACGTGTTTCACATATCTCAACTTAGAAGACATGTGCATAATCCAGATCTTTTGGTAGAAGAAGCAGCGCAACAGGATATAGACATAACTCCAGAATTAGCACTCAGAAGAGAGCCATTAAAGATTGTTGGCAAAGAAACTAGAGAACTAAGAAGCAAAAAGGTTCATTTAGTTAAAGTGCAGTGGAGCAGTGATCCTAGAGACTGTACTTGGGAGACTGAGGAAAGCATTAAGCAAGCTTACCCCAAATGCAGAGTGGATATCTCTGACTAACTCCGGTGCAAGGTACCCTTACAATACTTTGCATTTACATTTTGTTTCCTACTTTACTGTTGTTTCCTTTTCGAGGACGAAAAGTTTTAAGTGCGGGAGATTGTAATAACCCGGAAAATACGGGCCAATTTAAAAATTTTAAATTGGTGATTTCAAAGGAATTTGAACAATTGAAATAGAATATTTCAATAAAATAGTGAGTCAGTTTGAAAATTTGAATTCAAACTTTGACTGACTGTGCAGGGTGGAAAATATAACGGATTTTAGCGAAACCTAAAACATTTAAATCTGTTTATCAATACCTTTCTAACGAATCTGAAAAATCGAAGTTTCATAACGGGAATCAAAAGTTATGGCCGAATGAATTTTCAGAAAGGTTGCTATATAGAATATATAGCCCTGGAAAATTGATATTTTGCAAACGACCTCGGAATTCGACGAAACCACTTTTGTTGGGTCCGAGATGTCAAATTATTGCTAGGTTTCAAATTTCATAATTTTTAAAGCTAGTATGTGAGCGTGGCAAAAGAAAATGTGTTTGGTAAATTTCTGTTAAATTGGATTGACCAGAAAATGGCCATTTTTCAAACGATCTCAGAATTCGACGAAACTAGTTTTGTTGGGACCGTAGCGTCAAAACATAGCTAGATTTATTTTTCTGGAATTTTTCGAATCAGTTTGTGGTCCTGGCATATTGAAATATGCGTTCAAAGTTAAAATTAAATGTTTTATACTTTAATTTGAAGAATAACTGACTGTAACAGTCGAATTGGCCAATGAAACATCTCCCATTGTGTTCGGAATGGGGGTATTTAGCTAGGGACGACAGTCGTTGGGTTTGAATTGGGGTTCATATGAGGCAAGGGGTATTTTCGGATTTTTGAAATTAAATATATATAAAAATAAACCTGGCCAATCACATTCCCCCAAATCACTTTCTCTCTCCCCGATCATCAGGCGCGCACGGCAGAAATTGCTCCCAAACTTCACTCTTCGATTTCTCTTCCGATTCTCACCGAAATCGAGCGTTCTTGGATCCATTTCGAAGCTCGTTCCTTCCTCTACAAATCCATACCTATATTGGATTTTATCGTTGTGTAAATCGTGCGAACCACCTCCACAAAGGCAGCGCCTTTGGACCGCCGCCGAGCTCACCTCAGGCCGCCGTAGGGGACCCCACCGCCGGCGCCGAGAAGCCTGCACCTCCCTCTTCGACGTCGTGTAGCCCGATCCTCGCATCGCTTCACGGTTTGAGTGCAAATCGAAGACCTAGTTTTGAACCATCGTGAAAGGTGAGTCCTTTTTGATGTTTGAACTTTGAAAAATCATATCTTTTTAGTGTGTTGATGAAATTCGATGAAACAGGAAACATCGGGACTGCAAGGAAGCTCTCTACCACATGGAAGAACCCGCGGATTTTTCTGAGTCATCTACGATTTTTAGCACTCCGAAAACCAATGTGAGAAATCTAAATTAAATGAATTTGAATGGAAAATGTCGTGTATAAATTATATAAGCGAAATATAAATTACACACGTGTTGTATACCTCATGTACATGCGTGGTGTAAGCTATATAAGCAAAGTATGAATTATACATGCATAGAATAATTGATATATGTGTTGTAATGCAAGTGAAATATAGCAATAATATATATATATACACTTCCCTCGTCCACAAACCATGGACGATATTTATTGTTGTGAATTGGTGTGAAATATTGGATGAAAAATACGAATGGTTGAATAATTGTTTGTGGTTGATATTGATTGGTTGTGGTTGAAAAATACCCATTGGTGATTGAAATGAATTGGAAATATTTGTGGAAATAAAAATAAAACATGCCGCCTGCGTGCGAATTAGATGCATGAATCCCCATTGTCAAAAACCGAGAGGTTTTAAGGTAGAGCGAGGAGCCGTACTAGGGACGGTGCCGCTTTTAACTACCCTGCCGTTATGCTGCCGAAATTTTGAATAATATTCATGTGTTAGAATTATTTTCATATGTTGAAATTATCTTCATGCGTTGAAATTAAAGCCATATGTTGAAACTATATCCATGTGTGGAAATGTTCATGTGTTGAAAAGTGATGTGTGAAAATTAAATTCATGTGTGAATGAATAAAGTGTTTAAACAATAAAAATCACATTTTATAATATATATGAAGTATGAAAAATATTCGCCTTATATATAAATAGTTTCAACAATAAAAATTCCATCTTTCTTTTATGAACAACATAAATAAAATATCCATGTGTGGAAATGCTCATGTGTTGAGAAGTGTGTGTAGTGGAAAAGTTCATGTGTTGAATAAAAAGATCGAACAATAAAAATTACATTTTTATTGAAACTATGAAGTGTTGAAAACATCCATTTGTCGAATAAATATTTTAAATGATAAAAATATCATTTTTATCATATATGTGATAGGCTAAAGATAGGCGAACGTTGAAATAAATATTTGTGAATGAAATATTATTTTTAACATGCATAGGAAGTAAATAAAATAGTCATGTGTTGAAATCTATTTTAGTTCGCCAAAATTATCATCTTTGAAATGTGAAGTGTTAAAAATAGCCACTTGTTCAAATAAATATGCATGAGTTGAAATATACATTAATTAGCTAATGATGTGATTTTAGCCTATGCATGCAACATTAGAATGAATGGTGTTTTTAAACCAAAGTAAATCAAATATGAAGTTGAGTGGAAAATGATAAGTGATAAAAATTGTATATATGTACATGCATATTTATTGAACAGGTTATAACAAAGGGGCTAGAGAAGAGGAATAAAATTTTGAGCCTGACAAATAGGTACACATTTACTGTTTTGTTTGGGTGATGATTTTATGAGCCTGTTGGCTAGCCGCTTGGCTTTTTCTTTTTGACATGAGACGCCCGTGTGGCTATTTGGGAATTCTCCCAGCCCCTCCCGTACAAAGGAGGTTATGGCGAAATTTTCCAAAATTTAAAGGCGTTAGTGAAATAATTGAAGTGGAAACGATATAGGAATTTTTGAGTGAACTATATTTATATAAATATATAAATATATAAATATAAATAAAATTAAAACGAAACGTGGCCGTGCGGTTCGTGTTTTGAAACCGTGATTTCAAACGACTAGTGCGGGAAATCCGACCATTGGATTTTCCCGAAACCGCAATCGTTAAGTTCGCCTTGGAAATATCTTTCCAACGGCACCAACTTTGTGAAGATCCGACGGTTGGATTGTCTGGAATGTTTAATTCAAATCTGAAGAAAAACAGCGCCAGAAACGATTATATTTATATATATATAATTAAATTAAATCGAATAACGACGCTGCAGTTCGTAAATTGAAATCGTAACTTCAAATGAATAGTGTGGAAAATCCGACCGTCGGATTTTCCCAAAACTGAAACCATTGGATTCAATTTGAAATGATCTTCCTAATGATATAAAATTTGTGAAGATCCAACAGTTAGATTTTCAGATATGTGTAAAACAAAATTAGTGAAAAATAGCGCCAGTGCATCGGCATGACCTGAAACGTCGTTTAATTAAATATAGTCGTTTTAAATTAAATAAAAATGGCGATATATCGTTATAAAATACTATAGACGATATAGAGTGGAAATAAACCAATTTCATTGTGTTTGCTGGATATGTGATGGTTGGATGTATTTAACATGAGAATTATAACTAAAGAACTGAAATGTGAATGTTGAATAGTCCAACCATGTGATTAATTAATTTGAAAATCTAAATATACGTGGATTATTTAAAAAGGCCGAGTTCATCTCACTTCGAATAATCGATCGACGTTGAGAAGTCGAAGAGTCGAAGACGGTTGAAGACCGACGATCTTCACATTGGATGGATGGGCGCTACTGATGCTCGTGATTGGAGTAGCTACCATGAAGGAGCTGAAGTAGTAGCCGTCCAAACATACTGTTGATTGTACGGATATGCGAGGAACTGGTGCCTCCGGTTTCGTTCAAACCCAGAACGTGTTGGATCTAGAATAACCCTAGAGGGGGGGTGAATAGGGTTTTTCACAGTTTTTAAATAGAATTGAAAAACTGACAGGATATTAAAATAATAAACAGATCACAGAATATAGCAGAAACAGAAATGCAGAAAATAAATCACACACAGATATACCCAGCTTCGGCAAAACCCTGCCTACTGCTGCATTTCTAAGGTTTCTACTAGGTGATAGAACAGATCCCGCATACAAGACCATGTACACTCGCAAACCCTGCTCCTATTCTAACCCTACGCTCAAAACCGTAGACTGGCCAATATCCCCTTGACCAGATTTCCCTTGATTACAACCCGTAACCAATATCCTAAATTTTACAGAATTCTAGAACTGTCAGTTAACTCCTAACTGAAACTCCCCTAGAGTTTTACAGACTCTATCAACTGTTCAGAATTGTTTACAAAAGAATTTAAGAACAAAAACAAAACAAAATGAAAATCAAAACAAAAGAACCCCTTAGGTGTTAAATTAAAAGGGGTCATCCCCTTATCCATTTAAAACATGGCCGGCCCATTATTTATTTTCCTTTCACCCGATCTCTTTGCTTTGTGAAAAAAAAAAAAGGAATGGCGGCGGCTTAGGGTTTCTTGAATCCTTCCCCAAATCGGTCGATTGCTTGAAAGATTTTGATTCTCTGATGCTTCACTTAGTTGACGCTGGTCGATTTGATGCTCCTCTGCGATTTGGGCTTTCTCTCGATCGAAAACTGTGAGTATGAATGAATTCAACTTTGTCTGCTCTTTGGATTTTTGCTGTTGGTTTTCGATTTTCTCTTTAGTTCTTTTAACTGAATTTGTGGGATTTCAATGGGTCATAGCCTGTGATGAAAATGGTGTCAGTATATAGGGCAATTCGAAACCCTATACTCTCTGATTTCAGTAAATTGACTTGGCTCTGATTGCGTGTGTTTCCTCTTTTGAATTCGATTGAATGAATGTTGTTGCCATGGTTTCCTCTTTTGATTTTGAAATGCTTCGGCTTTGACTGAGTATAGTAATTCTGGAAATAATATAATTGTGGCCATCTTGAATATTTATGCGTAATTGAGCATTTCTGGAAAGAATTAAAACCGTGAATCCCCTTGTGTTCATTGCATGATTTCTCCATTGATTTCTTGCCTTGAATAACATGCCATATAAATTGATTTGTAATTTTCTGCAAATAAATACACTTCATGTGTATGATTGAATCCTTGCCCTTTATGTCAAACTGTAATTTCTTTGACATTATTGTTTTTTTTTTTCACTGTGCTTAACTCTTCAACATTGCTGCTGAACTTATGGCTTGAAATTTTTGGATTTGTAATCTTGCCCTGACTTTCATGATAGCTAAGCTGAATCACTTTATTTGCTGTGTACACAGTTGTGTACATGTTGATGTTCTGTCCATTTATGGCTTGTCAATCTGGCTCGACGCATTTGTATATACATTGTGCACTATGAATCTGCTTGCTTTGAATTTCATTCTGCCTTGTTACCCCATATGCATTCTTAACCATAGAAAAATAAAACTGCTGCATGTATTGTGAATCTGCTCAACACTTGTATCCTTCCATGTAAAATTTCATTGCTTGGGCTGGAAAAATTTGTCCAACCTGAACTTGTATTTGCTGCATGCACTTTTGGCATGTTCATTGTGATCGGTTTGCCTTCATTTGAAAACGCACTTGTACACCTGAAACTTGAACACTTGTACATACTTGGGCTGTTCAAATATGCATGTATTGGCCTGTTTTGAATTGCATAACCATGCAGCTTATATTCGACTTTGGCTTTGAACCTTCTTGACCATGAGTGCACCATTTTTATGTTGGCTTGAAAACATGAATTTCTGAAACTTTTTCTTGGCCATATGAACTTGAACCTGATCATTTCTTTTGTTTCTTGGCCATACCATGTATAACATTGATCTGGACTTGTTGACCTACACCAATTCTGACATGTCACTTGAGGCTGTATCCATTTGTATCATGTTCTGGTTGAACCTTGTAGCACCATGCCGAACTTGAATTTGCATTCAAAAATGATTTACCATGAACATTTTGAACATGCTTCACACAATATCCATCTGCCTTGTATGTATATGCTGAAAACATTATTCTGTCCATGCTTGAGTTTGAACTATCCATGTTGGCTGAGTTTGTTACTTGCTGCATCTATATTCAGACCACTATGATATTTGCTGTGAACACCATGTCATTTCTGTTATATGTGATCATCCATGCATTGTCCAGTATCTTGTATCATGTACTTGTATCCAGAAACCACACGTATTTGCACCACTTTGTTAGCTGTATGTAAAGACCCGCAACCTCCCCGTAAAGGAAAGCGTCGGATAGTTCGAGAACAAACCACAGCAGAACGCATACAGAAGAACGTTTCATTGTATATTACAACAATGCATCAGATTACAAGAATATACAGAGTATAAATGAATATTACACAGAAATATCAGAGATTTAAATTACATTTAAATACATAGCAGCGGAAAATAATACAATACACAACTAGAAGGAGATATACGGATACAAAGCTTTCCGGATATCGTTCCAGCTGTAAACCAGGATCCTGTGAATATAAATCTGCAAAACCAAAACTACTAGCTGCCCGTGCGGAAAATAGGGGCACCCAGAGTTTAGGTTAAAACAATAAACTCCAGGTCAGTCATGGGACTGGTGTGAGAACTAAAACAGTTATAATTCTTTATTTTAAAGTTCGGTAAATCAAGGGACCACGCCGTATAACACGGAACGGGTTTTCTCCCAAGAATACCAGTGCATAAAACAAACAGCGCAATGCTAAATAAAGAAAAATGAAGCTGTTATAAGACCCAGGTCCTATCACACAATGCAACGCAAGCCGGGGGATAGGGTTTTCCCTTATAACAGCCAAAGAATGCTTGATACGGTTAAAACAAATCACTTGATACTATTATAAGTGCATAGTGTATAAAACACTTCAAATCATAAGTATCAATCATAGGCGGCATGAACGGCCCATAACACTATGTCACCATATATAGGTTTACAATCAAAACCGCAAATGTCGTATTGGAAGTTGGGTTATCATTTATGGTATGAACCGAGGCTAGGGGCAAGATCCTCAATGATTCGAGACTGCCTAGCCCGAGTCTCAGGCAAGCGCGCAGGCAAGCCTTGGAGCGACAGGGCCGGTCCACCGATGTGGATTATTATACCTGAGCACTACGTTTCGCCGCCCTTTGGGGCGTAAGCGAGCCAACTAAATGACTCCATCGGTTCGAGAACGACCGATCAATCCGAGGCGCCTCGCAACAGCAACAACCACATAAGTCAAACTCGTCAGGGCGTGTAAAACCACTGACGCCACTTTTAGCTAGGAGGAAACGTAGGCCCTCCCTGAGGTCCGTCTCCCGTTTTTGATTCATACCGGGTGTGATACTCGCGAATCAACGTTACACAAAGCTACGCCACAAAGGCCGTGCTTCGATCATCAACCACAAGACTTTGCTTTTCAACAGAAGCCTTGATCATTTGCCACTTAGGCATGCCACACAGGCAATTCACTCCATGCGATTGATATCCATCAATATATAACCCCTGAGCTCGTACGTCTCAGAGAAGGGCGTTAAGCAAGAGAATAAATTCTCCGCCGCCAAACAGATGTATATTTAATAGAGATCAATCGCACGAACTAAAATCCAATGTCAGACACACAGTCCATTTACAAGTCCGTTCTGGGTCTGAACGAAACCGGAGGCACCTAGTACCCCGCATCTCCATCGATCTCCAAGTACGTCTGGACGATCACCAACTGTTTCCATCTTCTTGGGTGTACAGCCCAATCAAGATCATCAGTTATCACCCAAACGACGTGAAGACCTCCGGTCTTCGACCATCGTCTTCATCTTCGACTTATCGTCGTATCAGTTATTCAGAATGGGATAAACCCGGTCTTTCCGAATAACTCGCGTATATATTATAAAAGTGTTACACAAACACAACATACGCCTCATTCCAACTCATTAGTCATTAACCGTAAATTAATCAAGAGAATAATTCCCCAAATATTAACCCCGAAGGCCGAAACCAACATCAGATCAATATCCAGAAAACCATTCTACTTAGCTAACCGACAGTTAGTTTCTAAATTTCACGTTCAAATCTAATTAAAGATTTAACTATCGCCTGGAGCAAAACTGGTGATACTCCATTCTCGATCTTTTCAATCTAATTAAAGATTCATTAAAACTCCACTTAGTTTTAATCTGTGACTGGGTTAAAGAATCAGTGTCATTTAAAACACGGTTCACGATAAACCCAAAGTCACATCCCATTAATTATCGGGTTAAAGAACAAGTGTTATTTAAAACACTGTTCACGACAAACCCAAAAATCAATATCCATTCAATTCCAATTAAATATTATTTAATTGGTACACTTCATTAAATCTAAATAAAAAGATTTAATCTTTTCTCAACTGGGTTCAAGAGCAGTGTTAGTGAAGACACCATTCACGACAAACCCAAATCACATTCATTAATTATCGGGTTAAAGAACAAGTGTTATTTAAAACACTGTTCACGATAAACCCAAAAATCAATATCAATTCAATTCCAATTAAATATTATTTAATTGGTACACTTCATTAAATCTAAATAAAAAGATTTAATCTTTTCTCAACTGGGTTCAAGAATAGTGTTAGTGAAGACACCATTCACGACAAACCCAAATCACATTCGATATTCAATACAAGGCTCTGAATAGAAAATATATCGGCTTATATTCAATATCGAATTCTACGACTAACAAATGTCGTATTGGAAATAACGATATCAATATATATCTTTCAAATTTCCATAACAACACCTGTATAATCACGAATTCCAACATCGAAATATTCCGAAGACAATTTCGATTCAAATCCACTCCAATGCAATCATTGGAAATTTTGGTTATTTTTAAAACCCTTTTCGAATTCAATTTATTTATTTAAAAATAAATAGAATTATAATTCTAGTTCAAAACTAGTTCATTTCGATAAAAATCTATTTTTATCTTTTCAAATATGGAGTTTTTCATCCCAATTCTTTCTAAATCATTTCTTATGATTTTACACAAATTATTACTATTTTTAATAATTTTATCAAGGCCCGTACAGTCGATTTCCATCAATGGCCATCGAACTGCACTTACAGCGACCTTTTTCGAATTTGATTTGGACGTATCTCCAAATCCAACCGTTAGATTTCAAATTTCTAACATTCATTAGAAAGCTCTTTTCGATACGAACCCAACGGTTCCGGTTTTAGGAGAATCCGACGGTCGGATCTCCCGCAATGTCCGTTTGAAATAAATGGTCGAAATTCACGAACTGCCGCAGCGCGGCGCGTTCTATTCAGGCCATTTATTATATATATAATATATATAATATATATTTCGTCGATTTCTATTTAAAACGAATTATATAAATAGTTTTGAATTCGTTTCAAAAACATTTCTATTCAATTCGAATTTCAATTCAATTTGAATTCATTTCAATTCCATTTGAATTCGTTTTCAATTCAATTCATTTCGAAATCGTTTTCAATTCAATTCATTTCGAAATATTCGATTTCGAGATTACTTTTCAATATTCATTTTAAAATGAATAAAATCGATATAAATATCGTTTACGTCAAAATGACGTAAATCTAATCAACACGGCTTCATAAATTTATATTTTCAAATATTCTATTTCAAATATTTCCTATTGTCAAAATATTTGTTATTATCAAAATATTCTTTATTTTCACGATTGGAATGAGGCCCAATCAATTACCATATAAAATTAATTATATGGATTTTCATACAACACATGTATATAATAACATTGAAAATAATCAACCATCAACCAAAGTGCACTACACTGTATAAGCATCAAATATAGATATTCAACGCTCATAACAGCTTGTCAATCAATCGATCGACATATTTAATCAATCAGGATGAGTGAACTTCAAATTTCATCCTAACACCCGTGTGGGGTTTCAAACAATCAAACACATATTTTATTTGTGCAGTTAGGCGATGTGTAAAATTTATCGACCCAATCAACGTCATTCAAATAGGTGTACATAAACAAACCGTCTGGTTTGTAAATGAATATTTATTTTATTCACTTTCACTATATTTATATTCACGTAAAAAAATATATTTTTAACGATAAAACATTTTATTCTATCATATGAATTTCTATTATTCATTTACACAATAAAATGATATTTTTATTTTCTAACATATTTTAGAAAATTTCGGCAGCATAACGGCACGATACTAGAAACGGGACAAGGCCTAGCCTAATCCCCGGTCTAGTGAAGGCCCACGCCATTCACATATCAATCAAATTCACTTTCGTTATGCAAACCACAAAATTTGGAGTAAGGGTCTAACCTAGCCTTACTCCTTCGCCTTATAACGGCGCACGTCTAATCCTAACCAATTTATCGATTCGATTTTTCACACCACAAACCACATTCAAACCAATATCGCAATCAATCACCAAACAGTCAAACAAACAAGTCCATGGTCTGTGGACGATTGTGTCGGGTGCTACTAAACACCGTCTGCATCCTAGTATATATATAACTAGAAAAATTAAATTGAAAGGTGAGAAGTTCTCACATATAGCTATCCTAGCTCCACGGCTCTTCATTTGCAGAAACTTCGTCGTTCTCGCCTCCTTGTCACCTTCGCCCGTAGCCACTATATATATAAAAATCGAATTTTTATTTCGCTATTCAATATATAAAAATCGAGTTTTTATTTCAAAGTTCAATATATAAAAATCGAGTTTTTATTTCAAAGTTCCATATATAAAAATCGAATTTTTACTTCAAAGTTCCATATATAAAAATCGAATCTTTACTTTTGCTTTCAACATATAAAAACCTGATTTTTATCTCGACTTTCAATACATAAAAATATGATTTTTCTTTCTAAAGAAATCAGTTTTTAAACCTTTTAAAAATCTGTTTTATATCTTTTTTTTTTAAAAAAAACTGTTTTAAACCTTTTTAAAAAAAACTGTTTTAAACCTTTAAAAAAACTGTTTTAAACCAAAAAAAAAAACTGTTTTAAACCTTTAAAAAAACTGTTTTAAATCTTTTTTTTTTTTAAAAAAAAAACTGTTTTAAACCTTTAAAAAAACTGGAAATTAGTTTTAACGAATTAAAATAAAAATAAAATAAAAACCTAAACTTACAGTGCTCGATAAAAAAAAAGGGGGGGAAGGGAGTCGAGATCCTCGCTGGAGGAGGGGGGGGGAAATCGGAGAAGGGGGAAGGGCGTCTGGGCGGCGCCAGGGGGGAGTGCGGTGGCGATTTGGTGGCGGTCTACGGGGTTAGGGCGCGGCAGCGTCTTTGGGCGATTTGGGATATAAGAGGAGAGAGAAGGGACCGCAGGGGAGGGCGGCGAGGTGGAGAGGAGGAGAGAAGCGGCGGTGGAAGGGGAAGCTGAGGAGGGAGTCGCGGCGAGCAGCGGTGGTGGTGGTTGGACGGTGGGGCGCGCCTCCGTCTCTTTTTTTTTTCTTTTTTTTTCTTTTTCTTCTGATTCAAAATGGATCGGGGGGGGGGCCAGAGGGAAGTTAAGGGAGGAAAGAGAAAATTTTATTTTCTTATTATTATTTTTTTTTTTTTTATTATTATTATTTTAATTTCAAAATGTTGACTTTTACATACGACCTCGAAACGAGGCCCACCGCCTGTCGTCCATAGCGTTCTACCCCCATTCCGAACACAATGGGATATGTATCGTACGCTGATTCGGCTGTTACAATCAGTTTCCGTTGAATTAACATTTAAATCACTATATTGAATTTTAAACGTACATTTCAAATTACCGGGGTCACATACGAACTTTAAAAATTCCAGAAAAATATTTTCTAGCTTCGTATTGACGATACGGTCCTAACAAAACTAGTTTCGTCGAATTCTGAGACCGTTTGAAAAATGGCCAATTTCCAGTCGATTAAAATCTACTGAAACTGGTCAAACGCGTTTTCCTTTGCCACGCTCACATATCGATTCGAAAAATTATGAAATTTGGAATCTAGCAATAACTTGACACTGCGGACCCAACAAAACTGGTTTCGTCGAAATCCGAGGTCATTTGCAAAATGTCCATTTTTAAGGGCCTGAATTCCATAGCGACTATTCAGAATTTTCAACTGGACATATCTTTTGATTCCCGATATGAAATCTTGATTTTTCGGATTCGTTGGAAAGATATTCACAATTAGATCCCATTATTTTTGGTTTCACTAAAATCCGGATTGTTTTGCACCCGGTACATTCAATTTAAGTTTGAAATCGAATTATCGAACTACCGCGCCATTTTCAATTCTATTTATAATTATATATAAATATTTATATTCTAACGACGACGCGTATAATATATACGTTCGAATTATATTCAAAATAAATTTCCGTCGATATTATTTAAAATAATTCATTTTAAATAATCAAAATTCGCTAAAATTGCCAAAATAAAAATTTTAAACTGGCCCAGATTTTCGGGTTGTTACAATCTCCCCCACTTAAAACTTTTCGTCCCCGAAAAGGAACAAAGTCGAAAGTTGTTTAACAATTCAACTCAACTTCCATTGTTTTTGATTACGGCTTAAGTTCTTCAACTTTTCAGTTTCTGAGAATTTTCAAAATTTCAAAAATTTGGCTAACACCCTAAATTTTTGAAAAATTTCGCCATAACCTCCCCTGCACCGGGAGCATCGGGGAATTTCAAATAGCTTCCCCGGTCCTTCAGATCTCAAAAAGAAAAAGAAAAAGCCAAACGGCTAGCCAATAGGCTCACAAAATCATCATCACCCAAACAAAACAGGAAATTATGTAGTAAACATGTACCTATTTGTCGGGCAAACAAATTTTATTCTCTGCTCTAGCCTCCTTGCTATGACCTGTTCAATGTAAGTATATGTATATGCAAGCAAATGCGACCAATTCTCAATATAGTTCAATATTTGGTTTAGTTAGGCATAAAGGTTCAAAATTAGCAAACAATTGAACAAACAACACAAACATCAATCAATTAGTGAATTAGAGTTTCAAATTCATAATTTTGATACATAGTCAAAAATCAGATTTTTGATGTCAAATCACAACAATAGGCCCTATCTAATTTTGGTTCTCACACCAGTCAATAGGAAATATATAGAAATCTCACTTTCGTTACTCGAAAGTAAACACTGGCGACAGTGCCCCATCACCAGAATTATCCCCGGGCAACTAGAGTATGATTCTATATCTATCCAATATATTGAAACTTCGAATACACATTTGCAAGACGCATATGCAAAATCTTTATATATCGGATTGTCCAAATCAATATAAATAAATGATCAAATACGAATAATTGATTTAAATTTTCAAAACGAAATTTGTTTTCATTTGAAAAATATACTCTTCACACTCGTTCTAGGATACTACTGATCCCATCTCTAACGAGTCATTCCATTGGATATTACTAATCCAATATCTGATGAATTCTTTCGTATGGTTCTAATGTGTCTTGTTCTCTGAGCTTTGTAAACCAAAGCTCTGATACCACGTGTAAAGACCCGCAACCTCCCCGTAAAGGAAAGCGTCGGATAGTTCGAGAACAAACCACAGCAGAACGCATACAGAAGAACGTTTCATTGTATATTACAACAATGCATCAGATTACAAGAATATACAGAGTATAAATGAATATTACACAGAAATATCAGAGATTTAAATTACATTTAAATACATAGCAGCGGAAAATAATACAATACACAACTAGAAGGAGATATACGGATACAAAGCTTTCCGGATATCGTTCCAGCTGTAAACCAGGATCCTGTGAATATAAATCTGCAAAACCAAAACTACTAGCTGCCCGTGCGGAAAATAGGGGCACCCAGAGTTTAGGTTAAAACAATAAACTCCAGGTCAGTCATGGGACTGGTGTGAGAACTAAAACAGTTATAATTCTTTATTTTAAAGTTCGGTAAATCAAGGGACCACGCCGTATAACACGGAACGGGTTTTCTCCCAAGAATACCAGTGCATAAAACAAACAGCGCAATGCTAAATAAAGAAAAATGAAGCTGTTATAAGACCCAGGTCCTATCACACAATGCAACGCAAGCCGGGGGATAGGGTTTTCCCTTATAACAGCCAAAGAATGCTTGATACGGTTAAAACAAATCACTTGATACTATTATAAGTGCATAGTGTATAAAACACTTCAAATCATAAGTATCAATCATAGGCGGCATGAACGGCCCATAACACTATGTCACCATATATAGGTTTACAATCAAAACCGCAAATGTCGTATTGGAAGTTGGGTTATCATTTATGGTATGAACCGAGGCTAGGGGCAAGATCCTCAATGATTCGAGACTGCCTAGCCCGAGTCTCAGGCAAGCGCGCAGGCAAGCCTTGGAGCGACAGGGCCGGTCCACCGATGTGGATTATTATACCTGAGCACTACGTTTCGCCGCCCTTTGGGGCGTAAGCGAGCCAACTAAATGACTCCATCGGTTCGAGAACGACCGATCAATCCGAGGCGCCTCGCAACAGCAACAACCACATAAGTCAAACTCGTCAGGGCGTGTAAAACCACTGACGCCACTTTTAGCTAGGAGGAAACGTAGGCCCTCCCTGAGGTCCGTCTCCCGTTTTTGATTCATACCGGGTGTGATACTCGCGAATCAACGTTACACAAAGCTACGCCACAAAGGCCGTGCTTCGATCATCAACCACAAGACTTTGCTTTTCAACAGAAGCCTTGATCATTTGCCACTTAGGCATGCCACACAGGCAATTCACTCCATGCGATTGATATCCATCAATATATAACCCCTGAGCTCGTACGTCTCAGAGAAGGGCGTTAAGCAAGAGAATAAATTCTCCGCCGCCAAACAGATGTATATTTAATAGAGATCAATCGCACGAACTAAAATCCAATGTCAGACACACAGTCCATTTACAAGTCCGTTCTGGGTCTGAACGAAACCGGAGGCACCTAGTACCCCGCATCTCCATCGATCTCCAAGTACGTCTGGACGATCACCAACTGTTTCCATCTTCTTGGGTGTACAGCCCAATCAAGATCATCAGTTATCACCCAAACGACGTGAAGACCTCCGGTCTTCGACCATCGTCTTCATCTTCGACTTATCGTCGTATCAGTTATTCAGAATGGGATAAACCCGGTCTTTCCGAATAACTCGCGTATATATTATAAAAGTGTTACACAAACACAACATACGCCTCATTCCAACTCATTAGTCATTAACCGTAAATTAATCAAGAGAATAATTCCCCAAATATTAACCCCGAAGGCCGAAACCAACATCAGATCAATATCCAGAAAACCATTCTACTTAGCTAACCGACAGTTAGTTTCTAAATTTCACGTTCAAATCTAATTAAAGATTTAACTATCGCCTGGAGCAAAACTGGTGATACTCCATTCTCGATCTTTTCAATCTAATTAAAGATTCATTAAAACTCCACTTAGTTTTAATCTGTGACTGGGTTAAAGAATCAGTGTCATTTAAAACACGGTTCACGATAAACCCAAAGTCACATCCCATTAATTATCGGGTTAAAGAACAAGTGTTATTTAAAACACTGTTCACGACAAACCCAAAAATCAATATCCATTCAATTCCAATTAAATATTATTTAATTGGTACACTTCATTAAATCTAAATAAAAAGATTTAATCTTTTCTCAACTGGGTTCAAGAGCAGTGTTAGTGAAGACACCATTCACGACAAACCCAAATCACATTCATTAATTATCGGGTTAAAGAACAAGTGTTATTTAAAACACTGTTCACGATAAACCCAAAAATCAATATCAATTCAATTCCAATTAAATATTATTTAATTGGTACACTTCATTAAATCTAAATAAAAAGATTTAATCTTTTCTCAACTGGGTTCAAGAATAGTGTTAGTGAAGACACCATTCACGACAAACCCAAATCACATTCGATATTCAATACAAGGCTCTGAATAGAAAATATATCGGCTTATATTCAATATCGAATTCTACGACTAACAAATGTCGTATTGGAAATAACGATATCAATATATATCTTTCAAATTTCCATAACAACACCTGTATAATCACGAATTCCAACATCGAAATATTCCGAAGACAATTTCGATTCAAATCCACTCCAATGCAATCATTGGAAATTTTGGTTATTTTTAAAACCCTTTTCGAATTCAATTTATTTATTTAAAAATAAATAGAATTATAATTCTAGTTCAAAACTAGTTCATTTCGATAAAAATCTATTTTTATCTTTTCAAATATGGAGTTTTTCATCCCAATTCTTTCTAAATCATTTCTTATGATTTTACACAAATTATTACTATTTTTAATAATTTTATCAAGGCCCGTACAGTCGATTTCCATCAATGGCCATCGAACTGCACTTACAGCGACCTTTTTCGAATTTGATTTGGACGTATCTCCAAATCCAACCGTTAGATTTCAAATTTCTAACATTCATTAGAAAGCTCTTTTCGATACGAACCCAACGGTTCCGGTTTTAGGAGAATCCGACGGTCGGATCTCCCGCAATGTCCGTTTGAAATAAATGGTCGAAATTCACGAACTGCCGCAGCGCGGCGCGTTCTATTCAGGCCATTTATTATATATATAATATATATAATATATATTTCGTCGATTTCTATTTAAAACGAATTATATAAATAGTTTTGAATTCGTTTCAAAAACATTTCTATTCAATTCGAATTTCAATTCAATTTGAATTCATTTCAATTCCATTTGAATTCGTTTTCAATTCAATTCATTTCGAAATCGTTTTCAATTCAATTCATTTCGAAATATTCGATTTCGAGATTACTTTTCAATATTCATTTTAAAATGAATAAAATCGATATAAATATCGTTTACGTCAAAATGACGTAAATCTAATCAACACGGCTTCATAAATTTATATTTTCAAATATTCTATTTCAAATATTTCCTATTGTCAAAATATTTGTTATTATCAAAATATTCTTTATTTTCACGATTGGAATGAGGCCCAATCAATTACCATATAAAATTAATTATATGGATTTTCATACAACACATGTATATAATAACATTGAAAATAATCAACCATCAACCAAAGTGCACTACACTGTATAAGCATCAAATATAGATATTCAACGCTCATAACAGCTTGTCAATCAATCGATCGACATATTTAATCAATCAGGATGAGTGAACTTCAAATTTCATCCTAACACCCGTGTGGGGTTTCAAACAATCAAACACATATTTTATTTGTGCAGTTAGGCGATGTGTAAAATTTATCGACCCAATCAACGTCATTCAAATAGGTGTACATAAACAAACCGTCTGGTTTGTAAATGAATATTTATTTTATTCACTTTCACTATATTTATATTCACGTAAAAAAATATATTTTTAACGATAAAACATTTTATTCTATCATATGAATTTCTATTATTCATTTACACAATAAAATGATATTTTTATTTTCTAACATATTTTAGAAAATTTCGGCAGCATAACGGCACGATACTAGAAACGGGACAAGGCCTAGCCTAATCCCCGGTCTAGTGAAGGCCCACGCCATTCACATATCAATCAAATTCACTTTCGTTATGCAAACCACAAAATTTGGAGTAAGGGTCTAACCTAGCCTTACTCCTTCGCCTTATAACGGCGCACGTCTAATCCTAACCAATTTATCGATTCGATTTTTCACACCACAAACCACATTCAAACCAATATCGCAATCAATCACCAAACAGTCAAACAAACAAGTCCATGGTCTGTGGACGATTGTGTCGGGTGCTACTAAACACCGTCTGCATCCTAGTATATATATAACTAGAAAAATTAAATTGAAAGGTGAGAAGTTCTCACATATAGCTATCCTAGCTCCACGGCTCTTCATTTGCAGAAACTTCGTCGTTCTCGCCTCCTTGTCACCTTCGCCCGTAGCCACTATATATATAAAAATCGAATTTTTATTTCGCTATTCAATATATAAAAATCGAGTTTTTATTTCAAAGTTCAATATATAAAAATCGAGTTTTTATTTCAAAGTTCCATATATAAAAATCGAATTTTTACTTCAAAGTTCCATATATAAAAATCGAATCTTTACTTTTGCTTTCAACATATAAAAACCTGATTTTTATCTCGACTTTCAATACATAAAAATATGATTTTTCTTTCTAAAGAAATCAGTTTTTAAACCTTTTAAAAATCTGTTTTATATCTTTTTTTTTTAAAAAAAACTGTTTTAAACCTTTTTAAAAAAAACTGTTTTAAACCTTTAAAAAAACTGTTTTAAACCAAAAAAAAAACTGTTTTAAACCTTTAAAAAAACTGTTTTAAATCTTTTTTTTTTTAAAAAAAAAACTGTTTTAAACCTTTAAAAAAACTGGAAATTAGTTTTAACGAATTAAAATAAAAATAAAATAAAAACCTAAACTTACAGTGCTCGATAAAAAAAAAGGGGGGGAAGGGAGTCGAGATCCTCGCTGGAGGAGGGGGGGGGAAATCGGAGAAGGGGGAAGGGCGTCTGGGCGGCGCCAGGGGGGAGTGCGGTGGCGATTTGGTGGCGGTCTACGGGGTTAGGGCGCGGCAGCGTCTTTGGGCGATTTGGGATATAAGAGGAGAGAGAAGGGACCGCAGGGGAGGGCGGCGAGGTGGAGAGGAGGAGAGAAGCGGCGGTGGAAGGGGAAGCTGAGGAGGGAGTCGCGGCGAGCAGCGGTGGTGGTGGTTGGACGGTGGGGCGCGCCTCCGTCTCTTTTTTTTTTCTTTTTTTTTCTTTTTCTTCTGATTCAAAATGGATCGGGGGGGGGGCCAGAGGGAAGTTAAGGGAGGAAAGAGAAAATTTTATTTTCTTATTATTATTTTTTTTTTTTTTTATTATTATTATTTTAATTTCAAAATGTTGACTTTTACATACGACCTCGAAACGAGGCCCACCGCCTGTCGTCCATAGCGTTCTACCCCCATTCCGAACACAATGGGATATGTATCGTACGCTGATTCGGCTGTTACAATCAGTTTCCGTTGAATTAACATTTAAATCACTATATTGAATTTTAAACGTACATTTCAAATTACCGGGGTCACATACGAACTTTAAAAATTCCAGAAAAATATTTTCTAGCTTCGTATTGACGATACGGTCCTAACAAAACTAGTTTCGTCGAATTCTGAGACCGTTTGAAAAATGGCCAATTTCCAGTCGATTAAAATCTACTGAAACTGGTCAAACGCGTTTTCCTTTGCCACGCTCACATATCGATTCGAAAAATTATGAAATTTGGAATCTAGCAATAACTTGACACTGCGGACCCAACAAAACTGGTTTCGTCGAAATCCGAGGTCATTTGCAAAATGTCCATTTTTAAGGGCCTGAATTCCATAGCGACTATTCAGAATTTTCAACTGGACATATCTTTTGATTCCCGATATGAAATCTTGATTTTTCGGATTCGTTGGAAAGATATTCACAATTAGATCCCATTATTTTTGGTTTCACTAAAATCCGGATTGTTTTGCACCCGGTACATTCAATTTAAGTTTGAAATCGAATTATCGAACTACCGCGCCATTTTCAATTCTATTTATAATTATATATAAATATTTATATTCTAACGACGACGCGTATAATATATACGTTCGAATTATATTCAAAATAAATTTCCGTCGATATTATTTAAAATAATTCATTTTAAATAATCAAAATTCGCTAAAATTGCCAAAATAAAAATTTTAAACTGGCCCAGATTTTCGGGTTGTTACACTGTATACTTGCTGAACTCCATTTCCCCTTGCTGTTTGCATGACCATGCATTCTTGACCTTTGGTCTGGACTGTTTGTGCCTTGCTCATCCATGTATTGATGTTGCTTTCACCATTTAACTTGTTTGATCACATTTCTTTGACTTGGTCATTCTAGTTTTGACTTTGTTCATGTTCATGAGTATGTTGCGCTGAGTCGAGATGGTCCAAGTGGCTACTCCTCAGTCGCGACATTGATTGGCGAGGCAGGGCACACGTGTATATATACACGTGTGTATTTGCAGCCATCCAAACGAGTTTCCTTGTCCCTGCATTGATATAAATACATATGTTGTCTGCCTTGTGGTATTTACAGTGTATCACTGTGAATATCACAAGCTGTCTAGACACAGAGTGACGGTTTTATGAATCAGATCAAGTCATGAAAAATGATGAGAAACACACCAGAAATCTGAGGCAAATAAAATTTTAAAATAAAATTTTATATTCGCATGTATTCAGTTTTATTTCTATTGCAGTATACTGTGTGTGTGTGTGTTTCATGTGACAGGTAAGCAGGTGATGACTGGACTGACAGTGAAGCTGTGAAGGCAGAAGACTAAAGATAAGAAGACAATGTGTAGTGTCAGTGAATGTGTCAAAGTGTATGTATGTTAATTTGAGTGTTGAGACTGAATGTATGTACAAGAAGAGTGACTGAGTTAATCTGTAATGAGGAGCTGTATATATGAAATCTGATATGATATGAAGTGTAATACAGAGATGTACAAATAGTGGAGTAAAGAATTTGTACTGTTTGATATTGAAATAAAATATTCTATTTAAATAAAATACCCTGTGAATATTTAAATTTCTGTACAGTCGTATTTTATTAAATATAAATATTATATTCCAGTCTGTGATGTATAATAACAGTATAATATCAAACACATTAAAGTAATATTTATTTGGTTGTTATCATCAAACAAAAATCATATAATTGTGTATACAACATCGTTATATACAACAATCTCCCCCTTTTGATGATGACAAACAAATAAAAGATTTTGTTTACAATAGATGTGTTTGACAGTGAATATTGAAAGTGAATATTGAACTCCCCCTATTTATTAGCTCTCCCTACAACAGACAACTCCCCCTATAACTGTGCATGAGTGAAATGTAGGAATAATAAATTTTCAAAAATTAAAAATATTTATAAAATATTCACTCATAAATCAAAATCTTAACCCATTCTCCCCCTTTTGTTATCATCAAAAGGATACAGAATTTTAAAATACCGATGAAAAATGAATAAAATTTTAGCATAAGAGGAGGAACGATCATCATACATCTCAACCAGTCAAACAATAATCATAATATTCTGAGAACAGGTGGCATATTTCACATTTTAGAGAATGACAGGTTTATAATGAATTTATAAAAATGGAGAGAGTTTAAAAATATGAATATTCTCCAATTATTTCCAAAAAGGATTTTATAAAAATGAAGCACAAAAACAGTGATGGATTTGGACTATAATTAATAATTCAATTTAAATGATAAAATCGTATAATCTCAAATCCCAATCTCTATCAATCAACAAATCATAATACGTCATAAGATTTCAACACATTTCACAGATTAGAAGATGGATTGATAGGCTGGTTTTTATACAGAGAGGAGAATTTCAAATTTATTTCTATTTTTAGCACTTTACTTCCTTTTCTTTTATCTTTTATTTAAGAGCACACTGACCACGCATAACCAGAGCTTGGATTTTTAAATGAGGTCAGTCGCAGCTTAAATTATAAGTTGTCTCTTAACCATGCATGACCAGAGCTTGGATTTTTAAATGAGGTTAGAGACGCACTTATATATTTATTATATATGTTTATCATTTCAGCTTTTAAAAAGAAAGACTCCTCGGTATAAAACCAATATATGGATGATAGAAAATGTGGTAGGTACAGAAATGGACTGTGAAATAAATTTCTAAATTAATTATATTATGAAATAAGCTCGACTGTACCGGGATTATTGAAAATTTTCAATTATCACTAATTCTGAATAATAATATAGTCCCATTTCTATCACAAATAATTTTCACTGTTTTAAACACAAGATGATTTTTTTTTTTTAAAATAAACTCTCCACATTAATATAAAAACATGATGGATGGCAGACGGGTAATAGATAAAGGAGATGGTCGTGAAATAATTGCCAATTCAAAGATATTATAATAAATGTTCAGCCTTCATGAAAATTTAAATAAAATCTCCTCTTGTTGTGAAATATATTGTAGTCATAATTCATCACAATTTCAAATTCTGATTATAATTTTGATGAATTATAAATACAGTTCAATTTGAATATTGATTTCAATTTCTGAATGAATAATAAATAAATAATTTTAAAATTGAAAATCAATAACAAGAGGAATATGCTGATCTATACACGACAAGAGGGAAAAAATGTGTACAAGACAAAAAGAGTGTGTGGATTTATACATGGTGAAGATTTGAATCTAAGTACAGATGGGTGAGACAAATATAAGGCGCTTCTGATACCATTTGGTGTCTCTATTTACGAGGAATGGTAACAAGACATTTGAGACAAACAAGTATACCACAGACAAAAGAATCTTAAATACAAAGCCCAGTCAGATCAAGCAAATTTATTTCATGTATCAGAGCATGGTATGTATTTGATTCCAAAACAAGCAGTCACCAAAAAATATTTACAAATCAATTTCTTATAATCAGAGCAGCATGATTCCAAAACAAACATTTTTCAAAAACAGTATCAGAGCAGCACAGAGAAATCAGTATCACAACAGACTTGTCAGACGATGTTTCTGAAGATCACAAAAACAATATATTCCATGATCCATGATTATGAAAATTTAGTTTATTTTAAATCATTTGAAGAAATGTGAATATATCAGGATTTAATGAATCAATCACACAATATTATATTTCAGATTCAAGATATGTATGTGATTCAATAAATTTCGAATGATTTTAAACAAACATATATTAAAATCAAATAACCATGAAATAATAGAGAATTTTAAGACCATATTTTCAAAGAAATTTTCACAAGTATTTCTGACAAACCCAAAAAAAAATAGATCATTTACATCAGGTTTGATAGATATTCATGATCCAAAATAATTTATTTGGGATCACTTGAATCAATGTTAAGTTTTGAAATATAATGAATCAGTCACACAAGGTTGATAATTTCAAATTTAGGAGGTGTGTGATTATTCAAAATATTAATAATTTCAGATGATTTCAAACAAACAAATTCTAACCATAATGATCATGAATAACAATGATTTTCAAGATGTATCACTGAGATTCTAGACAATTTAAAATTTTCAAGCCAATCTGAAAAATAATGAAAATATCACAACTGATAAATAATAGAGTGCTGTAATGAGTGTAATATTTCAAGCTTTTCTAAAATGAATTAGAAGAATCTCAAAACAGCAAAGATGTGTGAATTTCCATTAAACTTTCAGATCTTCAAAAATTTAGAATTCAAATTAACAGTGTTCAAGATATGGCACGAATACATCAACACTGTTATGAATTCAGAAATAAGAATATACTTCAAAAACAATTGCAGATATTTACAAGATTAAGTACAAGATCTGGAAATAATTAAAATCATCAGAGTTCTATACACGCAAAACAAATTTCCAGAATATCATGGATACTGCAATTCAAGGAGCACAAAAAAAAATATGGCAGTGATAAATCAAATCAGAATAGACAGAAGAAAGAGATAGAAGGGAGAAGAAGAAGAAATAAACAAAAGAAAAAGAAACAAAACAGAAAAATATTTACAGAGGTGAGTCCAGAGATCATACCAGAATTCAGTGTAAATCAGAATCTCTAACTCAACAAATCTTGGCCTAAGGAACTGTAAATGACACAGAATTTTAGACAATCTTGATTTCAAATTTCTTTTCAGCACAGCAATTCCTCAGCCTTCACTGGTACCTAGCAGTTGAGTGAATTAAGTGGTCTAAAAAAATTTGTAAAACCACTCTGAAATATGTTTACCACTTTTGGTACCCAAACCTGTTTGTATAACAAACCATCAGGAATAACTTTTGTACCCTTAGGAACCCAAATCTGTTTGAATTTAACAAAGTTCGTTTTATTTCTTTTTGGAATCCAAGATTGTTTAAATGGTTTATTATCAAGCGAATTTCCACTTCGATTTTGTTTCAAAAATCCTTTGTAATTTTCAGAGTTTAGATTTTCAAAATGATTCATTCCTAAGTTGATTGAAGAATTTTTAAAACCGTTTGTATTCTGTTTTTCAAAATCATTCATTTTCCCAAATCCAAGTCCATTCTTATTTCCAGATGAAAATTGATTTCTCAACAACATATTCAACGATTTTTCTCCATTTGAAAATTTATTCAGAGTTGATTCAAGCCGTTGAATTTTATTTTTAAGATCAGAATTTTCTTTCATTAGATTTGAGCAACGATTAATGCTGATCTTTCTCCTCTCAGTGTCATTTTGTTTTAAAAACAAATTTTCAATTTCAAGCTGTTTGATTTTGGTCTTGGATTTTAAAATTTCAGATTCAAACTGAACTTGTTTCTCAAGTTGATGTTTCTCAGAGGATTTAAAATTTTCAATCTCTTTTTCAAGCTTATTCAAAATCGAATTCGTTTTCAACAGACTATCATTTTCAGCGATTTCATGTTTGGAATTTTTGATAGCCTTGAAATTTATAAATTCCTTTTGTAAACAATTGTTTGCATCTTTCAGCTCAATCTCGTTATCTTTTAAAATTAAAATTTCTTCTTCAAGCCTTCGAATATTATTATTGAAATGAACGAGATCAGTTTTTAATTTCAAACAATTTTCACAATTAGAATTCTCAAATTTCACGACATTTGACAATTTCGATTCCAAACAATTTATCTTGTTGGTCAACTCAGAATTTATAGATTTCAGAGATTTATTTTTCGATTGGAGTTTGTCAACAGATTTGGTTAAATCAACACAAAAATAAACCAGATCTTCATATGAAAAATTTCTTATCTCATCATCTGTTGAGTCTTCATCAGCTGATTCATCTGTTGAACAAAGATCTGAATCTGAGTTGACAGTTGAGGGTTTTGAGAAGTTGCTGTCGTTTCCATATCTTGTAGTTAGAGCTGTCCAAATTTCCTGCCCAGTTAAACAATGAGAAATCAGACTGTATTGATTATCATCAAGGTGAGAATACAGAATATGTGTAGCACGAGAATTAGAAGCTTTATCTACCATGTCAAACCCATTGATAACAACATCCCAACATTTAATATCAACAGATTTTAAATAAAATTCCATTTCGGATTTCCAATTTAAAAAATCTGTTCCAGTGAAAATAGTTGGAGATGAACTGGACTGACTCTCTGTGGACTGACAGCAAGGGTTACCCATGACTCTAGAGTTAATGAAATTACCAGGCTCTGATACCACTGTTGGATCTAGAATAACCCTAGAGGGGGGGTGAATAGGGTTTTTCACAGTTTTTAAATAGAATTGAAAAACTGACAGGATATTAAAATAATAAACAGATCACAGAATATAGCAGAAACAGAAATGCAGAAAATAAATCACACACAGATATACCCAGCTTCGGCAAAACCCTGCCTACTGCTGCATTTCTAAGGTTTCTACTAGGTGATAGAACAGATCCCGCATACAAGACCATGTACACTCGCAAACCCTGCTCCTATTCTAACCCTACGCTCAAAACCGTAGACTGGCCAATATCCCCTTGACCAGATTTCCCTTGATTACAACCCGTAACCAATATCCTAGATTTTACAGAATTCTAGAACTGTCAGTTAACTCCTAACTGAAACTCCCCTAGAGTTTTACAGACTCTATCAACTGTTCAGAATTTTTTACAAAAGAATTTAAGAACAAAAACAAAACAAAATGAAAATCAAAACAAAAGAACCCCTTAGGTGTTAAATTAAAAGGGGTCATCCCCTTATCCATTTAAAACATGGCCGGCCCATTATTTATTTTCCTTCCACCCGATCTCTTTGCTTTGTGAAAAAAAAAAGGAATGGCGGCGGCTTAGGGTTTCTTGAATCCTTCCCCAAATCGGTCGATTGCTTGAAAGATTTTGATTCTCTGATGCTTCACTTAGTTGACGCTGGTCGATTTGATGCTCCTCTCCGATTTGGGCTTTCTCTCGATCGAAAACTGTGAGTATGAATGAATTCAACTTTGTCTGCTCTTTGGATTTTTGCTGTTGGTTTTCGATTTTCTCTTTAGTTCTTTTAATTGAATTTGTGGGATTTCAATGGGTCATAGCCTGTGATGAAAATGGTGTCAGTATATAGGGCAATTCGAAACCCTATACTCTCTGATTTCAGTAAATTGACTTGGCTCTGATTGCGTGTGTTTCCTCTTTTGAATTCGATTGAATGAATGTTGTTGCCATGGTTTCCTCTTTTGATTTTGAAATGCTTCGGCTTTGATTGAGTATAGTAATTCTGGAAATAATATAATTGTGGCCATCTTGAATATTTATGCGTAATTGAGCATTTCTGGAAAGAATTAAAACCGTGAATCCCCTTGTGTTCATTGCATGATTTCTCCATTGATTTCTTGCCTTGAATAACATGCCATATAAATTGATTTGTAATTTTCTGCAAATAAATACACTTCATGTGTATGATTGAATCCTTGCCCTTTATGTCAAACTGTAATTTCTTTGACATTATTGTTTTTTTTTCACTGTGCTTAACTCTTCAACATTGCTGCTGAACTTATGGCTTGAAATTTTTGGATTTGTAATCTTGCCCTGACTTTCATGATAGCTAAGCTGAATCACTTTATTTGCTGTGTACACAGTTGTGTACATGTTGATGTTCTGTCCATTTATGGCTTGTCAATCTGGCTCGACGCATTTGTATATACATTGTGCACTATGAATCTGCTTGCTTTGAATTTCATTCTGCCTTGTTACCCCATATGCATTCTTAACCATAGAAAAATAAAACTGCTGCATGTATTGTGAATCTGCTCGACACTTGTATCCTTCCATGTAAAATTTCATTGCTTGGGCTGGAAAAATTTGTCCAACCTGAACTTGTATTTGCTGCATGCACTTTTGGCATGTTCATTGTGATCGGTTTGCCTTCATTTGAAAACGCACTTGTACACCTGAAACTTGAACACTTGTACATACTTGGGCTGTTCAAATATGCATGTATTGGCCTGTTTTGAATTGCATAACCATGCAGCTTATATTCGACTTTGGCTTTGAACCTTCTTGACCATGAGTGCACCATTTTTATGTTGGCTTGAAAACATGAATTTCTGAAACTTTTTCTTGGCCATATGAACTTGAACCTGATCATTTCTTTTGTTGCTTAGCCATACCATGTATAACATTGATCTGGACTTGTTGACCTACACCAATTCTGACATGTCACTTGAGGCTGTATCCATTTGTATCATGTTCTGGTTGAACCTTGTAGCACCATGCCGAACTTGAATTTGCATTCAAAAATGATTTACCATGAACATTTTGAACATGCTTCACACAATATCCATCTTCCTTGTATGTATATGCTGAAAACATTATTCTGTCCATGCTTGAGTTTGAACTATCCATGTTGGCTGAGTTTGTTACTTGCTGCATCTATATTCAGACCACTATGATATTTGCTGTGAACACCATGTCATTTCTGTTATATGTGATCATCCATGCATTGTCCAGTATCTTGTATCATGTACTTGTATCCAGAAACCACACGTATTTGCACCACTTTGTTAGCTGTATACTTGCTGAACTCCATTTCCCCTTGCTGTTTGCATGACCATGCATTCTTGACCTTTGGTCTGGACTGTTTGTGCCTTGCTCATCCATGTATTGATGTTGCTTTCACCATTTAACTTGTTTGATCACATTTCTTTGACTTGGTCATTCTAGTTTTGACTTTGTTCATGTTCATGAGTATGTTGCGCTGAGTCGAGATGGTCCAAGTGGCTACTCCTCAGTCGCGACATTGATTGGCGAGGCAGGGCACACGTGTATATATACACGTGTGTATTTGCAGCCATCCAAACGAGTTTCCTTGTCCCTGCATTGATATAAATACATATGTTGTCTGCCTTGTGGTATTTACAGTGTATCACTGTGAATATCACAAGCTGTCTAGACACAGAGTGACGGTTTTATGAATCAGATCAAGTCATGAAAAATGATGAGAAACACACCAGAAATCTGAGGCAAATAAAATTTTAAAATAAAATTTTATATTCGCATGTATTCAGTTTTATTTCTATTGCAGTATACCGTGTGTGTGTGTGTGTTTCATGTGACAGGTAAGCAGGTGATGACTGGACTGACAGTGAAGCTGTGAAGGCAGAAGACTGAAGATAAGAAGACAATGTGTAGTGTCAGTGAATGTGTCAAAGTGTATGTATGTTAATTTGAGTGTTGAGACTGAATGTATGTACAAGAAGAGTGACTGAGTTAATCTGTAATGAGGAGCTGTATATATGAAATCTGATATGATATGAAGTGTAATACAGAGATGTACAAATAGTGGAGTAAAGAATTTGTACTGTTTGATATTGAAATAAAATATTCTATTTAAATAAAATACCCTGTGAATATTTAAATTTCTGTACAGTCGTATTTTATTAAATATAAATATTATATTCCAGTCTGTGATGTATAATAACAGTATAATATCAAACACATTAAAGTAATATTTATTTGGTTGTTATCATCAAACAAAAATCATATAATTGTGTATACAACATCGTTATATACAACAGAACGGACTTGTAAATGGACTGTGTGTTTGACATTGGATTTTGTTCTGTGCTGATTGATCTCTGTTAAATATATATCTGTTTGGCGGTGGAGAATTTATTCTCTTGCTTAACGCCCTTCTCTGAGACGTACGAGCTCATAGGTCATGTATTGATAGAAATCAGTCGCATGGAGTGGATTGCATGTGTGGCACGCCTAAGTGGCATATGATCAAGGCTTCTGTTGCAAAGCAAAGTCTTGTGGTTGATGATCAAAGCATGGTTTGTGTGACGTAGCTTTGTGTATAACGTGAATTCGCGAGCCTCACACCTCGGTATGAGTCAAAAACGGGAGAAGGACCCAAGGAGTGGACGACGTTTCTTTCTAGCTATGGTGGTTTCAGTGACCTCCCATCCCTGACATTTATATCTACTTTTCACCTGTGTGATTGTTGGAATACGAGGCGCCTCGATTATAGGTCTGTAAGGACCGGGAAACGTGTAACACCCCGCGAATTCTATAACTGTGAAATTAACAAATTAAAGTATAATTAATTCGAAATCAGAGAACTAAGGGAAACGGGATATGCCATTGCTTTCGTCTCGGAAAAATACGCGAAATAGAGTCCGAGTTTTCGAAAAACGGAGTCCGTATGAAGAAGATATGGCCTTCGGAAGTTTCTGAATTAAATTTAAAATTCAAACAGAATAAAACAGTTTAAAATTAAAAGGGGGGCCCAATGGGCCAGGGCGGAAGAACACCCGCCTAACGCACCCAGGTCGACTGGGCTGTCGACCTGGTCTAACCAGGTCGACAGGGCTGTCGACAGGGCTGTCGACAGGCATGTCGACCTGGTCCAGAGCCAGGTCGAGCCCAGTCTAACCTGGCTGGCCTATTCTATGTTGGTCGATTTTCTGTGGTCTGCTTTGTCATTAGGGCTAGGTGGCAGGCTCTAATTGGTCTCTCTTGCGAATGAATGGCTACGATCAATCCAAGCAACATCAATGGTCCTAATCAGTTCATTTCCCCTATAAAAACAACCCTAGACTAACCCTAATCTATTCATTCAAAAATAAGAACAAAGCCGCCATGTTGCTGAGGAACGACTAGGGGTAGCCACCAATTGGAGAGAGGATTAGGAGGCAAATTCTAAGGCATAAAGCAACTCAATCAAATCAAACCGCATCTTCAAATCCCTAAATTAGAGAATTCGCCACACCATTGTAAGTAGAGTATTACTTTGGTATGAACAAATAACTGTGTTGGTTTGTATACTTGGTTGTGGTAATAAATAATTCATAATTTGTGCGTTACTATGATTCTTATCGATTTGGGAATTATGTTATTCATTATAAAGAACTACATGCGGTAGTTCTATGCAAGTATACGTTTGGAATATTCGCAAATTATGTAATCCATGTTGAAGCTACATGTATGTAGTTGATTAATTGAAATTCATGCAAGTTTGGGGTTTTGCTACTATGCCATCATGATGTATATTTTTGTGCATAAATCATTTTGTAAGTAATTGGAACAAGTTTGGTTGTTATAGTTCATATGAAACTATGTTGAAATTTTGGCACCATGATCTATGTATTAAGTCATGCTTTTGTACTAGAAAACCTATTTGCAAACTTATGAATATGACTAGGCTATGGTTGATATTTTGCATAATTAAGTCTATATTGTTTACAAGAATCATATGATGACATATGTGGTACATAGCTAGGTTAGATTCAAAATCCCTTTTTGCAAGTTTACATGACTAAAGTAAGAATCATGATTTCATGTTAGAAATATTTATGCCATGGTTATGTGAACAAAATTTAACTATACTTATGCCATGCTTATGTTTGACATTATGCCATGCTTATGTTTGACATTATGCCATGCTTATGTTAGAAATATTTATGCCATGCTTATGTTTGACATTATGCCTAAATAAAAATATAGGTTCATGTTGTAGTTATGACTATGTGTCAATAATGATACCCAATTTAGATTCTTATCTCAACTACAAGTTCACATGCTTTGATTCATGTCACCTATGCTTTATGACCAAAGTATATGTCACTACTATGCAAGTACACCAGTTTCTATTTTGTATTTCCAACGTCATATTGCAAGTTCATGCGCTCACATTCCCCTCTTTGTGTATGTAATCACGCTTTAAGCCTCCCCTTTTCGCATGGCTAAGTTGGGCTTTAAAAGGCTAAGCTCAATATATATATAATAAACGGACGTGTAAAACGGGGGAAAATAACGTTGGGTTAAAATTACTAATGAATGAAAATATAAAATAGAAGGGCCCATATTCAAGCATGGGTTGGGCCCATGATTGGTGTAACCTTTACACCGTTAACTTAATAATGGGCCGCAAATATTTACATATAAGAAAATAAGGAAGAAAGACAAAATATGTAAATGTAGAACATACGATGTGTTTAACCCGAGGTTGGATTGAGTTGTGATGTAAACCTGCCCGGAACCGCCCGGCTGTCCAGTAGTCACAACAATACCTATCCAATGTGGGAGGTTAAACATGGAGCCCAATAAGGACCCGAGGTTAGACTGAGTTGTGGCGTAAGACTGCCCGGAACCAACCGGCAACAGGCAGCCACAACAATACCTGTCTAATGTGAGAGGTCAGGGCCTTAATAAGACAATTAAGGCTGAGTCAGGATTGTTAGGATTAAGTGAACTAAAGACTTAATCAAAATGGAACATGCTAAACTAAACGGACTGGTGGGGGTTAGGTTAGAAAAACACTTAACCAACTTAGCATGTTGGCTAGAGATAGAAAACCTAGTAACGGGGGACCCTTTTCAGCAGTAACCCTAGAAGGTGTATCAGGATACCCTGAAACTAGGCAGGGTGGGGCACGATTACTGGGCTGATTGTAAGAGGTCAAATCGACGGCGGTGGTGTAGCAGTGTAGGTTCTAACGGGGTGCGGGCGTGCACACACTCCGGCGCAGAAAAATAAGGCACTGGACACCAGTAGCATACCTGTGCACTCTAGGATTGTGTCGGGCCGCCACCATGGGACTTGATACACCCCATGGTGGGACCAGCATAGGTAACTACAACATCGGGGGCCGTAAGACACATGTAACTATGCGAGTAGGAGCCGATCATCATAGAATGGATCACTTCACCCTGATTATGGGGTGCCAGTTGGAAACTAGTTTATATGGGTTCAGAGATTAACATGGGGTATGATAGTATATTCGACCCTAGACAACTTAACCAAGTTTTAAGTACTTTTCCACTTCTTGTTTATACTTATCATACCCAGTTCTTTATTCATAGACAGAATAGTACTAGACTTACTCAGGCTTTATGTCTGACTCTGCTTTTCTTTCGTCTTCTTTTCTTCCGTTTCCCCCCTCAGGTCCACAGGGAGGGAACACAGCAGCTTGACCAGCCTTAACATCCAGCTTGAAGAAGAGAAATGTATTGCTTGGTCCTTTTCGTCTTGAACTATGGCTTTGGACCAACTCTATGGGGCTTTTGCAGTTTACCTATGTTTTATTTATGCTTCTTTAAATAATGTAATCAAGACAGATTATGAAAGTGTTATGTTTTTGGAAAAGATGTAAGACAATTATGGTGATGTTGTTGTAGCACGTATTTGCTTTTATGAAATAAAAGTATGATTTTCCGCTGTTTACAAATATGTGTTCTTATATCTGTCTTGTATATCTGTGACTTATACTTATAAACCTCCACCAAAATTAGGGCATTCCCTTTGAGAGTGACCCTAACGGAGGTGGGGTGTTTCACTTGGTATCAGAGCATAGGTTTACCAGATAAGATAAAAAGTTTTGAAAAATTATTTTTAAAAAGGAAGTTTAAAGAAGCATTTTTAAAAGACAAAAGTATTATTTTATTTTAAAAAGGCAAAGTCCACTCCCCAAAGCCATAGGTACTATCTCTTATCCTTCGTTTTGAATCTATCCTTTTTGTTTCAGCATGTCCGAAGATCTTAACTTGCCGGAAGGGGTACCAATACCTGGTTGGTTTAGACGGTTCTTAGAAGCAAGAGCCACTCAGCCAAGCCCTACCATTCCTCCGCCCCCAGCTGCCGGAAATCATCCAGCTGCAGCGGCACCTTTTCCTCCACCTCCTCCTCGGGGAAACACGTTTGCTAAGATATGTAAAGATTTTAAAGCTATGGGAGGAAGGGATTTCCATGGAACTGAGTCCTTCGTGGCAGCTAGGAATAGGCTGAAAGAAACTGAGGACCTATTCATCATCTTTGAGGTAGAGGATAGACAAAAAGTACAATTGGCAGTATGGCTATTGAAGGGCGAGGCTTCCTACTGGTGGGAAGTCACTAATGCTAAAAGACCAGTGGAGACATGGGAGGACTTTAGGGCAAGGTTTGAGACTAAGTTTCTCTCAGATGCAGAAAGAAGTTTGCAGTTGGAAAAATTCTTATTTCTTAAGCAAGGGGACAAGACAGTCAGAGAGTATGTGAATCAGTTTGATGAGCTGGCTAGGTTTGGGCTTGACCTAGTCAATACCCCGCACAAGAAGGCTCTCCGTTTCGTCAAAGGGTTGAATGAGCCATTACACAGTTTGGCCATGACCCATATACCCATGGGAGCCACGTATGAAAGAATGGTGCAAATGGCATTGCTGAATGAAGAGGATAAAGGCAAGAAGGAGACAAAGGCAGAAAGCTCTCAAGTGAAGAAAGAGGGTTTGCAACCTAAAAAGACAGACTTTAAGAAAGGCGGGAAAGGCAACAAAGAGAAGAGGAAGTGCAATTTCTGTGGCAAAGTGGGGCACTTAGTAAAGGACTGCCGGAAAAAGAAGGCCAAGGAGAATGGTGGGTGCTTTTCTTGCTGTGAGACAGGCCACAGGGCTAAGGACTGCCCAAAGAAACGAGGACAGGGGCAGAGGGCTGGATCCACCCCAGGGGCACAGGTTCATGTTCTGGAGGCGCCACCTCTGCAACAGAGAGGTATAAATACTTCTGTAGAAAGTGTAGTTTATCTTTATGATCACCCCGTTCGTACTTTATTTGATTCTGGCGCATCACACTCCTTTATCTCGTCTGCTCTAGTAGAATCTCTGCACCTAAAAACTAGTATGGTAGAAGACCCCTTAATTGTTTCAAACCCAATTGGGGGCCCAGCTCATTTGTCTATGATCTGTGTGGGATTGAAAATTTCTATTCTAAGTGTAGAATTTCAATGTAGTGCCTTTGTTTTGGGCTTTTCGGGTTATGGTTTGATTTTGGGTATGGATTGGCTATCCAGTAATGGGGCCATCCTTGATTGTGAGAAAAGGGTTGTTAGGCTCCTAACCCAGCTCGGTAATACTTTGGAAATTTCTTGTAATCCCTCGTATGCGGTTATGCTTAGTTATCTTGAATCGCTAGATGCCTCTGTTGAAAATTTGCAATCGGTTAAAGTGGTCCGGGAATATCCGGATGTCTTCGAAGAGGTGAAGGGCTTGCCTCCGAAGCGGGAAATAGACTTCCGCATATATCTTGTAGATAATGCAAAGCCCATTGCGTTGCCCGTTAGACACATGGCTCCACGAGAAAGGAAAGAGCTCAGTAAACAGATTAAAGAGCTTCTAGAAAAGGGGTTCATTAGGAGGAGCATTTCAGAATGGGGCGCTCCGGTGGTGTTCGCTACAAAGGCGGATGGTTCACTCCGTCTATGTGTTGACTATAGGGATCTCAACAAGCTAACGAAAAAGAATAGGCACCCTCTCCCTAGAATTGACGATTTGTTTGACCAGCTTGTAGGAGCGTCTGTTTTCTCCCAACTCGATTTAGCAACCGGTTTTCATCAGCTAAGGGTGGCTGAAGATAGCATCGATAAAACGACATTCAGAACCCCAGACGGCTTCTTTGAATGGCTTGTCATGCCTTTCGGCTTGACAAATGCACCTGCGTACTTCGTGGACCTGATGAGTAGGGTATTTAGAGATTTCCTCAACAAATTCGTGGTGGTCTTCGTAGATGATATCCTTATCTTCTCAAAGAGTGAAGAGGAACATGCTCAACACTTAAGGGCAATCATGGAAACTTTGCGAGTCCATCAACTAAAAGCCAAGTTCTCCAAATGCCACTTTTGGAGAGAAGAGGTGAGGTTCCTTGGGCACATAGTATCCAAACAAGGGTTAGCAGTGGACCCTGCTAAGGTAGTGGCGGTATAGGATTGGAAGACACCAAGGAATGCAACTGAAGTCCGAAGCTTTCTAGGACTAGCGGGTTTCTATCGAAAGTTCATAAGGGATTTTGCGAAAATCTCAGCTCCGCTCACGAAATTGACTAAGAAGAATCTAGTGTTCAATTGGGACTTGGATTGCGAGTTTGCTTTCCAACGACTGAAAAGGGCTCTCACAACAGCCCCAGTTTTGACGCTGCCAGATGGGAGCAAGATGTTCACTGTTTATACGGATGCATGTGGGACAGGGCTAGGCGCCGTCTTAATGCAAGAAGGAAGGGTAGTAGCTTATGGCGGGAGGCAGTTGAAGGTGCACGAAAAGAACTACCCAACCCATGATCTTGAGTTAGCCGCCATCGTCTTTGCACTCAAGTCTTGGCGACACTATCTCCTAGGTGAGAAGTTCGAACTTTACACTGACCATAAATCGTTGAAATATCTTTTCTCGTAGAAAGATCTTAACTTGAGGCAACAAAGATGGATGGAGTTTCTTGCCTCGTACGATTTCGAAATCTCCTACACTCCGGGCAAAGGCAACGTAGTGGCAGACGCGTTGAGCCGAAAGAAATTGACCCTAAGCCCGTTGTTTGTTGAAAGACAAAGCCTAGAGTTTATAGCCAGCTTCGACTTTAGGCCTTCCTCCGATTTCGTACCAGGCTTGCTAGCATCTCTCGAAGTGCGCCCAACTTTAGTGGATTCAGTAGGGACAGCACAACGCGAAGACCCTCAGCTTGTGGAAACAATTGATAGGCTAATTAGGGGAGAGACTTCAAGTCACCTCAACAGATACTCCATCGACGATAAGGGTTTGCTAAGGCGAGACGGAAGACTATGCGTCCCACAGACAAAAGATTTAATAAAGAAGGTTCTCGAGGAAGCACATCACTCCAAGATGACGATACACCCAGGCGGAGATAAAATGTACAAAGACATAAAAAGGACTTTCTTCTGGAACGGCATGAAAAAGGACGTGGCAGAGTTCGTTTCTAAGTGTATGGTGTGCCAACGGGTTAAGGCGGAACAGAAAAAGCCTGGCGGACTGCTACATCCTCTGGAGGTCCCGCAGTGAAAGTGGGATAGCATCTCAATGGACTTCATCGATGGGCTGCCTAGGTCTAGGAGAGGCAACACTAGCATTTGGGTAATAGTGGATAGGCTTACTAAAAGCGCCCACTTTTTACCTGTCAAAAGTAAAAGAACTGCCTCATCCCTAGCATCACTTTACCTTAAGGAAATCGTTCGACTCCATGGAATACCATCTAGCATTGTTAGTGACCGAGACCCCATCTTCACCAGTGAGTTTTGGAGGAGTCTGCAAGAAGCAGTAGGAACGCAGTTATGCTTGAGCACAGCCTATCATCCCCAAACCGACGGCCAAACAGAGAGAGTGAACAGAGTTTTGGAAGACCTTTTAAGACTATGCGTCCTTGACTTCGGAGGGACATGGGAAGACCACCTTCCTTTGGTGGAATTTGCCTACAACAACATCTATCAAGCAACCATCGGAATGGCGCCCTTCGAAGCTTTATATGGAAGACCGTGCCGATCGCCCACTTGTTGGTGGGAGTCTACTGATAAGCTCGTACTTGGACCAAATATGATCCGAGAGACTTCAGAGAAAGTAGGCTTAACACGAAGAAGGATGAAGACGGCCCAAGACAGACAAAAGTCCTACGCCGACAAGAGAAGGACCGACCTTGAATTTGAGGTTGGAGACAGAGTTTTTCTCAAGGTATCACCGCTAAGAAACATTGTTCATTTTGGAACCACAGGAAAGCTAGCACCAAGGTTCGTAGGGCCATTCCCTATCATCGAGAAAATTGGGAAAATGGCCTATAGATTAGAGCTACCCGAGAAGTTGGCTGGAGTCCACAACGTTTTTCACGTTTCACATCTCCGAAGATGTCTACATGAGTCAGCCGAGGTGGTAGAGCCAAATATCCTCGAAGAGGCCGAAGTGGAACGCGAAGCAACCATAAGAAAAGTTCCAACCCGCATATTAGGAACGGAAGTGAAGAAGCTACGCAACCGCGAAGTCAAGCTCGTCAAAGTTCAATGGAGCGACGCCGAGGGAGACGCGACTTGGGAAACTGAAGCTAGAATCCGTACAGCCTACCCTTTTCTGTTCGAGGGTACATCCTTGATCTTTCATTTTCCTTAAGTTGCGCTTTTATCTATCTTTTTAGGTATATTTCCTTGACCTTATCTTTTAGATAGAAACCCTTTGGATGGAAACATGTAATTGAAACATGTTATGGATGATGGTTGCAAGTGGTTGCAAGTGATTGCTAGTGGTTGCTCGTGGTTGCATATACACACACAATCTAGGTTTTAGATCGGCTCAGTCACTTCATATTGCATATGCATATGTGTTTGCATTCGTATGTGGTTGAACTTTAATGTGTTGTCATGTGGATGCTGCATTTGTATTGAATGATTGTGCACTCATGTAGAATCAAGAATAGGAAAATTTGCATACATAATGGATTCATGGCACTTACATAATTCGCATTAAGGAGGTCAACTGAATCAGTAGACCGCCTAATTTTGCATTAGATAAGTACATGCACACACACACTTCGCATATGATCATGAAGCATTAGAAGTCTTTTAAGGACAATGGATGCTCGTGTTTGATGGATGAGTAGATGGATGATTGGATGTTAGGATATACATTCCTCCTAACTTGAAGATTTCGGGGACGAAATCCTTTTAAGTGGGGGAGAATGTAACACCCCACGAATTCTATAACTGTGAAATTAACAAATTAAAGTATAATTAATTCGAAATCAGAGAACTAAGGGAAACGGGATACGCCATTGCGTTCGTCTCGGAAAATACGCGAAATAGAGTCCGAGTTTTCGAAAAACGGAGTCCGTATGAAGAAGATATGGCCTTCGGAAGTTTCTGAATTAAATTTAAAATTCAAACAGAATAAAACAGTTTAAAATTAAAAGGGGGGCCCAATGGGCCAGGGCGGAAGAACACCCGCCTAACGCACCCAGGTCGACTGGGCTGTCGACCTGGTCTAACCAGGTCGACAGGGCTGTCGACAGGCATGTCGACCTGGTCCAGAGCCAGGTCGAGCCCAGTCTAACCTGGCTGGCCTATTCTATGTTGGTCGATTTTCTGTGGTCTGATTTGTCATTAGGGCTAGGTGGCAGGCTCTAATTGGTCTCTCTTGCGAATGAATGGCTACGATCAATCCAAGCAACATCAATGGTCCTAATCAGTTCATTTCCCCTATAAAAACAACCCTAGACTAACCCTAATCTATTCATTCAAAAATAAGAACAAAGCCGCCATGTTGCTGAGGAACGACTAGGGGTAGCCACCAATTGGAGAGAGGATTAGGAGGCAAATTCTAAGGCATAAAGCAACTCAATCAAATCAAACCGCATCTTCAAATCCCTAAATTAGAGAATTCGCCACACCATTGTAAGTAGAGTATTACTTTGGTATGAACAAATAACTGTGTTGGTTTGTATACTTGGTTGTGGTAATAAATAATTCATAATTTGTGCGTTACTATGATTCTTATCGATTTGGGAATTATGTTATTCATTATAAAGAACTACATGCGGTAGTTCTATGCAAGTATACGTTTGGAATATTCGCAAATTATGTAATCCATGTTGAAGCTACATGTATGTAGTTGATTAATTGAAATTCATGCAAGTTTGGGGTTTTGCTACTATGCCATCATGATGTATATTTTTGTGCATAAATCCTTTTGTAAGTAATTGGAACAAGTTTGGTTGTTATAGTTCATATGAAACTATGTTGAAATTTTGGCACCATGATCTATGTATTAAGTCATGCTTTTGTACTAGAAAACCTATTTGCAAACTTATGAATATGACTAGGCTATGGTTGATATTTTGCATAATTAAGTCTATATTGTTTACAAGAATCATATGATGACATATGTGGTACATAGCTAGGTTAGATTCAAAATCCCTTTTTGCAAGTTTACATGACTAAAGTAAGAATCATGATTTCATGTTAGAAATATTTATGCCATGGTTATGTGAACAAAATTTAACTATACTTATGCCATGCTTATATTTGACATTATGCCATGCTTATGTTTGACATTATGCCATGCTTATGTTAGAAATATTTATGCCATGCTTATGTTTGACATTATGCCTAAATAAAAATATAGGTTCATGTTGTAGTTATGACTATGTGTCAATAATGATACCCAATTTAGATTCTTATCTCAACTACAAGTTCACATGCTTTGATTCATGTCACCTATGCTTTATGACCAAAGTATATGTCACTACTATGCAAGTACACCAGTTTCTATTTTGTATTTCCAACGTCATATTGCAAGTTCATGCGCTCACATTCCCCTCTTTGTGTATGTAATCACGCTTTAAGCCTCCCCTTTTCGCATGGCTAAGTTGGGCTTTAAAAGGCTAAGCCCAATATATATATAATAAACGGACGTGTAAAACGGGGGAAAATAACGTTGGGTTAAAATTACTAATGAATGAAAATATAAAATAGAAGGGCCCAAATTCAAGCATGGGTTGGGCCCATGATTGGTGTAACCTTTACACCATTAACTTAATAATGGGCCGCAAATATTTACATATAAGAAAATAAGGAAGAAAGACAAAATATGTAAATGTAGAACATACGATGTGTTTAACCCGAGGTTGGATTGAGTTGTGATGTAAACCTGCCCGGAACCGCCCGGCTGTCCAGTAGTCACAACAATACCTATCCAATGTGGGAGGTTAAACATGGAGCCCAATAAGGACCCGAGGTTAGACTGAGTTGTGGCGTAAGACTGCCCGGAACCAACCAGCAACAGGCAACCACAACAATACCTGTCTAATGTGAGAGGTCAGGGCCTTAATAAGACAATTAAGGCTGAGTCAGGATTGTTAGGATTAGGTGAACTAAAGACTTAATCAAAATGGAACATGCTAAACTAAACGGACTGGTGGGGGTTAGGTTAGAAAAACACTTAACCAACTTAGCATGTTGGCTAGAGATAGAAAACCTAGTAACGGGGGACCCTTTTCAGCAGTAACCCTAGAAGGTGTATCAGGATACCCTGAAACTAGGCAGGGTGGGGCACGATTACTGGGCTGATTGTAAGAGGTCAAATCGACGGTGGTGGTGTAGCAGTGTAGGTTCTAACGGGGTGCGGGCGTGCACACACTCCGGCGCAGAAAAATAAGGCACTGGACACCAGTAGCATACCTGTGCACTCTAGGATTGTGTCGGGCCGCCACCATGGGACTTGATACACCCCATGGTGGGACCAGCATAGGTAACTACAACATCGGGGGCCGTAAGACACATGTAACTATGCGAGTAGGAGCCGATCATCATAGAATGGATCACTTCACCCTGATTATGGGGTGCCGGTTGGAAACTAGTTTATATGGGTTCAGAGATTAACATGGGGTACGATAGTATATTCGACCCTAGACAACTTAACCAAGTTTAAAGTGCTTTTCCACTTCTTGTTTATACTTATCATACCCAGTTCTTTATTCATAGACATAATAGTACTAGACTTACTCAGGCTTTATGTCTGACTTTGCTTTTCTTTCGTCTTCTTTTCTTCCGTTTCCCCCCAGGTCCACAGGGAGGGAACACAGCAGCTTGACCAGCCTTAACATCCAGCTTGAAGAAGAGAAATGTATTGCTTGGTCCTTTTCGTCTTGAACTATGTCTTTGGACCAACTCTATGGGGCTTTTGCAGTTTACCTATGTTTTATTTATGCTTCTTTAAATAATGTAATCAAGACAGATTATGAAAGTGTTATGTTTTTGGAAAAGATGTAAGACAATTATGGTGATGTTGTTGTAGCACGTATTTGCTTTTATGAAATAAAAGTATGATTTTCCGCTGTTTACAAACATGTGTTCTTATATCTGTCTTGTATATCTGTGACTTATACTTATAAACCTCCACCAAAATTAGGGCATTCCCTTTGAGAGTGACCCTAACGGAGGTGGGGTGTTTCAAAACGTGTGTTCAGGAATTGCCAATCCTCAAAAGTAAGAGAGGACCGGTCTTGGAGGATCCAGGGATTGCTGTGTGCGGTCCCGAGGCATTTGCTAGAGTGTCTCGAACGGAGAGGAGCTTGCCCCTTGCCTCGACTCATGAAGGAACCCAATTTCCAATACGAAATATGCGAACGTGATTGTATTACTAGTATGGCGACATGATATATGGTACCCATGCCGTCTAGGATTAATATTTATGATGGAATTTGCTTTTAAAACATATATGCACTAGTAATAATATCAAACACTTTTGTTTTATACGTATGAAGCATTTTTGGCCATTATAAGGAAAAACTCTATCCTCTGGCTTGCGTTGCATTGTGTGATGGGACCTGAGTCTTATAATGGCTTCATTTTATAAAAAGCATTGCAATGATTTAATCATTTACTTTATTTCATGCACTTGCACTCATTGGAGTAAACCCGTTCCGCGAAAGTGGCGTGGTCCTTTGATTTGCCTTATTATTGTTGTTAATAAGTTAAGTAGATTTCTCATACCAGTCCCATGACTGACTCGTAGTTTGTTTCACCTTGCAAACTCGGGTGCCCTCATTTTCACACGGGCAGCCTAGTTACAGGTTTCTGACGCACTTTTGGCTCATGGCGAGGCTTGACTACACCGTGTTGACTTGGATTTTCTCCGCCATTATTGTATCTATATTATGATTCCGCCATTGGCGATGTAGACTGATATTTATTTTGTGTACTCCTTATGTATGATTCTGCCTCAGGCGATGGTGACTGATTATATATCATTATGCACTAAGTTGTATCCTGTACTGTGCTTCTCTGATGTGATTATTCTATATGATTCCACTGTCATATGTGTGTAAATTATTCTATTTTCTGTTTATGCTATTATCTGTGATCTGCTAATGATGATTAAAGTGTTATATTCCAATGATTATCCTTAACTCCGTGTCACGGGGTTTTGGGATCGTCACACAATATTAATGTTAAGTTCATTATAGTTAAGGATTTACAAATATCATTATTTGTGAAATTTCCTATGATATTTCATTTAAATAGAATGAATAACAATTATTCTTTTATTATAAATGAAATTTAAACTTGTCTAAACAAGATCTATTATAACATTTATTTTAAGTGGAATTTCATAATAACAATTATTATATTTGTTCAATTAAGCCAGTATATACAACAAGAATCAACTTCATGTGGATAATCCAACAACATTTGCTTCATTTCCAGTCGTAAGTCCACTTGTCATTTTTAATCAAATTACTACTTACATTGCACTTTCGGTAAATTCACATACATTTATATGATTCATCTAGTATCTAATACTAGAGATGTATAAGTAGATTTTTGTAACGACCCAGATTTTTGAACAGTTTATTTTAAATATTTAGTATGGTTTTAAATATTGATTCGATAATAAATGGATTTTTATTATGAAATTTTTTTAGTTTAAAAATCATTATATGATTTAATATCGAATAGAACGATAATGATAGATTGTTATCGATAAATTTAGTTGTTTGAAACCGATTTATATTTCAAATCGAAATTAATTTAAGTTATTAATTTGAATTATTATTTCTTCTATACAGACGAATTAAATTTCAAAATCTGTGCCGTTGCGTTTGGAATAGCAGATAAGGCTAGAAACGTCAGTCGCTACGGTTAAATACCGATTTGAGGTTGCGAGTTAAGGACACGAGATATTTGAAAATATTATATATAACAAAAAAATCAAATCAAATTTTTATTTAACATCCATCAGCCGACCTCTGTATGTGATACGCAGACCTAGTGAAGAGAATCGTACAGACATGTTTTCCCTCGAGCTCAATCTTCTGCCTCAAATTTTCAATATCAGCGAAACAACAATTTAATGGGGATGTACTTGATGTCTCACTTCGCACCTCTATATAAACAACCGATGGCCTTTCTTTTCCATCGTTCCTCAAAACAAAAAATCAAACCCACAAATACACCATTTCCTTCAGTCCCTCTCCATTCTTTTCTTCAAATAAAAATCGAAAACCCAGGGTCGCGATTCTTGAACTCATCATCAGTTCGGAGACTATGGGTTACTCGTCGGATGAAGGACCATGGGAGCAGGCACTGAAGTGAATTTCGAAGCTGTTGTGGTGGTTCAGGGGGATGCGATAGAAAGTCGAAGAGGGATTTAGGTTGTAGTTCGGATCTGTAATTGTGGGGGTGGTGCGATTCAGCAGTTGAATGCGATGGAAGGAGATAGGGATTTTCTTTGTTGATTCTTTGAGTTGCAGAGAAGGGTTTCCGACCTTGAAAGGTTAGTGCGATTGGAAACGAAGGGGTGATTTGGGGCTAGCGACGGTGAGTAGAGGGGGTCCGACTGTGAGTTCGAGGAAGAAGATGGAAAATTTGGGGAAGATTATGATTTCTGTATATTTTTTTTTAAAAAGGTCGAACTACTGTTGAATGGGTGATTGGAGAATTGGTGGTTGAGTAGCAAGGTTCGAATTCTGGAATGGGGCACAAACTGTGTAGACAAGTTTTTGTCATAGAAAGCTGCTGCAACAGTTCGGAGGGGTGGAAATTGTTGATGACGGTATGGTGTTCGATGATATGCCATAATGACTGAAGCAACATTTTGGGGCTGTGTATGGTGAGAGTGGATCGATGAATTATTGAGTTCACTTCATTGTTGATCGAGGCAATAAGGTATAAGTTATTTAGAAGTTTATATTACATAAAATAAATCATTTATGTTAGTAGCTAATCTAAATTAAATTAGTGCTTAATCGGAAAAATAAATAAATCGTAGGTAGTGATTTCTTTCAAGATTCGTCAAGTAGATTTGAAGCTGTAATATTGGAATTTAAAACAGGATATCCAACAAAGGAAAAAAATCGTGGTGAGTAAATCTCACTCACCTTTAGAATTATTTTTATTTCATTAAAATAATTGTCTGTTGCTTGTGTGAATATTTTCTGGTTGTTTATATATATTAGTTATTTAGGCTATATATATATATATTGGGTTGATTGATTGGTTGGATTCCCGCAGTCTCATTAGCGGATGCCCGTAGTTTCATAGCGGATGATTACCCTATACGCCCCACGCTATGATTAGTGGATGACCTTCTATACCGCGATATTCTGCCACGAAGCGGAATGGGTATTATTTATGTGCTAACATCTGTGGATGCAGGAAAACAGGTTGGAGGAATCCAACTGGATTCCTCAAAAATATATTATCTGTTGTGTTGTTTGTTGTTTGCTTGATTTCATATATTAATATATGACGTGTTAAAAATCAAATGATTGAAAAATGGAGTGATTTGATTGCTTTAAATATCACTGGGCTTAAGTATTGATATTTAAAAATATCGTAAAAAGGATAGTGGAGGTTTAAAAAGGAAAAAATTCTATTTTTAAATAGAATTTGAATTTTAAATCGAAATAGAATATAAACTTGTTTTTGAAAAATAAAACAAGTAGTTTCTTTTTAAACGAAGTTTATAAATAGTTCTTTTATAACGAAGTTATAAATGAAGTGAAAAGAATTATCATTCGATAATTCAGAAATAGAAATACCAGTGTGAAATTGGAATTTGAAATGAAATTTAAAATAGGACGTGAAATGGAATTTTTAAATATATAACTCAAATGAAATTTGAGTATAACATTTGAATTTTAAAAGGGAGTTAAATATTTGAATTTTAAGAAGAGATTGAATATTAGAAATTCAAATAGAAGTTCAAATAGAATTTGAATAGACGAAATTAGAATGAAAAATAGAATTTTTATTCAAGGAATTAAAATAAAATTTGAATTCAAAGGAATTCGAATAAAGAAATTTGAATAGAGATTTGAATGTAGAATTTCAAAATAGAATTTGAAATATAGAATTTCAAAGAGGAATTGAATAGAATTTGAAATATAGTATTTCAAGGAAGAAATTCAAATGTGAAATTTGAATAGAGATTTGAATGGAATTTAAATATGAAATTTGAATAGAGATTTGAAATAGAAATTCGAGTATTGAATTTGAACATGGAATTGAATACAGAAATTCAAGTAGAAATTTGAATATGAGATTTCAAAATAGAATTTGAAATAAACTTTGAAAGTAGGATTTCAAAGTAGGATTGAAATAGGATTTCAAAATAGGAAATCCAAATAGTTTTGAAATGGAATTTGAATTCAAGGGAATTCAAATGAATTTGAATATTAGAAATTCAAATGGTGTTGAAAAATGAATTTGAATATTAGAAATTCAAATGAGGTCGGAAATGGGAAATGAAATTTGAATGTAAGAGATTCAAATTGAATTCAAATAGGATTTAATCTATGGGATTTGAATATGAAATTCAAATGGGTTTTAAACTATGGAATTTTGAATATAGAATTTAAAAAGGAGTTTGAATATTTGAACTTCAATAGAATTCCAATATAGAAATGGGAATATAACAGTTCAAATGGAATTTAAATATAAAGTTTAAATAAGAGAATTCAAATGTATTCAAGTATTGAATTTGAATAGGGAATTCAAATAGAAATTCAAATATTGAATTTGAATACCAAATAGGAAAGGAATTGGAATTTGAATTTAGAATTCAAATAAAAGTGAGATTTGAATTTGAATCAAGCAGAGTTAAATGAAGTTGAATTCATTTTAAAGAAGTTTAAAAGTTTATATATATATATAATTAAAACGAACTCGCCGCAGCGCTGCAGTTCGTAAAATAGCGATTCGAACTTCAATCGAATATACAGGACTCGATTGAAGTCGAAATTCTTTGAAACAAGAAACGTCAGGACCGATTTGATAATAGTTTTCTAATGAAGGAGAAAAATCTGAATTTCGTCATATAGATTTTGAGATATGTCAAAATCAAATTTTCAGAAAAGCAGCGCCATAATCGTTTTAAAACCATAATGGTTTATTTAATATTTTAAAAGGATTTTAAGCAAATAAAATCCGAAGTTTCTATTTAGAAAATTTCAGAGTTGAGTTGCAAAATATATGCGAATTCAAGTTGTGTAAATGAATATGATTTTTGAAACAGAAACCAGATTTTGATTTATTGAATAGAATTAACGAAATTGAATAGAAATTAGTTAAGGAGCTTTTGAATGGATATTGGGATTTGAATAAGTGAATTCGATTTGAGAATTTATATTCGAAATAGAAAAGAGAACTAGAATTGAAATTGAAATTCAATTTGGTTATGAACGAGTTAAATATTTTATTTGAACATGTTATGTTCAAACAAAGAAGTGAAATAGGCAAAAGGGCTAATTAAAGAACAATTAAGCGAAACCGAATTCAAACGATTCAAATTTGAATTCAAACGAATGGATTGAGTTGAATCGAATTGAAAACAGGTGAACATGTGTAAGCAGGTTTGTTATGAAGCATATGAAGATTTAATTTATGTGCTCGACAAAAAGGTACATGTTTAAATTCATATATGGGTTTTATGCGCCGTATCGGCAAGCCGCTTGGCTTTTTCTTTTTTTCTTTTTGAGATTGGAAGATACCGGGAAGCTATTTGAAATTTCCCGATGCTCCCGATACAGGGGAGGTTATGGCGAAATTTTCTGGGAATTTAAGGAGTTAGAATATTTTTAAGATATTTTGATAATTTGAAATCATTGTATCGACGTATTGAATTCGATAGTAAAGTGAATATAAAAAATCGAATGTTGTAAACAAAAAGGGATAGAGACAAGTGATTGGAATTGTTTCCAATTGCAAATAGAGATTTTTCTAATATATAGAAAATAAAAGAAGTTGATATTTGGAAACGTTTTCCAAATGGCATAAGAGGCAAGATGATTATTGAAAATATTTGGTTAACAAATATTGATAAGAGAATATAGAAGAGATTTAATTAATGAAATATTAATTAAAGGGCCCAGTGATTTGTTTGATATGTTTGGATGAACACTTGTTTTATTCGATAGTTAAATCACAGACTATCGAAGTTTTGACCATCGTTGTCAATATGGAGAGACCGGTGGGATTATTATCCGAAGAACCACTCCGTATTGGCATAAGCGTTGCGAACCAAGTATGCTGAACATATTGAAGACGGAGTAAAGTGCAAGGGCTTTTCTATTAATAGAAATAGTGCCTTCGGTTTCGTTCCATCCCAGAACGAACGTAAATGGACGAATGTCTGACAGAGTATTTCCAATGATCAAATGGGTTGGTCTGTATGAATGTATATGGTGGCAACGGATTTATTCCTTAGCATAATATCCAGAATATTTGTGCAAACTCAACTAGTGATCAACGGATCTGACGATGTGGCATTCAAAGTGATTGTGCTATAAATGGATGGTAAGTATGCGTAGCCTCAGGCCTCAACAACCGGGAAAGGACAAAAATCGGGCAGGCAGCATGGCTATGTGGGTCGCACCCATTAGGATGTATAATCACCTATCTAGAGAAATTCCTTTTGTTCCTAAATCTATCGATTCTGCCCATTCGGGAAACGGTGGTTTGAGCCCAACCGTTGGTGATGTACATTCGATACACTCAAGCGAAATGAGTGGTCGGTCATGTGTGGGCCGGGTTGCAAGATGTTCTTGTTGAACCCAGTGTATTCCTCTCTAGAGATACACAGTCGGAAGGTGGTTCCATAACTTGTCCTGTTGGAAATCCAATCTCCAATAAGCGCCATGGGGTTTTGATTTTATAATATATATGTGGAGCGTGAGATGCAAGCGTTCTGCTATTTGGTTATTTACTTGGTGTAGACATTATTATAATATCACTGGATTTTCGTATCAAAGTGTTTTGGGTTATAGTAAGGTAAAAACCGTCCGTGTTTATGTGTGGGCTGGTCTTACTATTATCTTTTCTTTCGAAAAAGAGTTTTGAAAGTTAAACAAGTGGTTGGAGTTTACTCACACCAGTCCCATGACTGACCCAGAGTTTGTTTGTTTTGTTTTTCCTAAACTCTTGGGTGCCCAAATTTGTACGGGCAGTCAAGTGTTTCAGGCTTTTACAGATACACTTGGAGGAGCTTGAAGCTGGAGGCTTCAACGTTAGTTATTTAGAGTTACTTCCGCTGAATCAAATGTTATGTGTACTCTGATGATGGTATGTATATATGTACCAAACAGATTTGTATTTCCAAGCTTATGTTATATAATACATTTTATTCGTTCCGCTGTGAGTTGTAATCTTCGTTCTTCTTCTATTCTAATATTTCTTTCTTTCTATCTCTCATCCTCTAACTTCTTTCTAATAATGAGTCGTATTTCTGTGTTATTTGGGTTGGACGTGTGATGTATTTAGTCAACTCAGATAGCACGGATTTGCGGGTCGTTTCAGTTGGTATCAGAGCTTAGGTTGAGCAAACACCTAGGCTTGTGTGGCATGTGCTCATTAGAGATAGGGTCAGTAGTACCCTAGAATGAGTTGAGCGTATATATACGAGAGAGCGTATTTGTTAATTGATTAAAACAATTGTTTTATATTGTGTTGGCTAGTCTGTTGGGTAATTTATGAATTCTGGTCGAATCGTGGGACGCCACGAAGTCGATAGGAATTTCTAAACACTTGAACAGAAAATACGACATGATATTGTTTTTAAAGTGGGTAAATGAAATAATTTTACCCAAAAATTTCTATTTGATATAGAAAGAATAATTTTCTAGAATTATTATTATATGGATGTGTTGGATGTTGACTTTATAATCAAATGAGATTATAAATTTAGAATGGTTATTTATAACCAGAATAGAATTTGTATAGGAATTAAATATACAAATGAGATGAATTAGAATTGAATTCAAACCAGAATTAAGAATTTAAAATCCTGGGAAGTTGAAATTTATTTTTCAAAGTATATTAAAATAATATAGATTTGTTTTAAAGGATTTGAAAGAAAATCATTTTAGATGGATTTAGAAATAATAAAGCACTGAACTCACTCCAGTCGCTGGGAAATAATTCTGATGATGACTGCAGCCTCATCAGTGTTCATTTTCGAGTTTCTAAGTGATGGATTGCTACCTTAGAAAATTTTTGATGGGAATTTGTTTGAAAGGAAAACAAGTGGTTTGAAAATTCAAATGTTTTGAATTTGAAATGAAAATAAATATATGTATATATTTATGGGATTTTAAAAGAATTTGAAAAGAAAACCCAGGGATTTAAATTCTGGAATTTAAATTTAACTTAAACAAGTTAAATGGGTCGAAGTGAATGAATTGATTAGAATCAATTTAAATAGGTTTATTGAAATAAATTGAAATAAATATGAATTGAATGTGAAGGCATATGAAAGGAAGAAGACCAAAAGTTTTGGTTGAAAATAAAGTCATAGAAATATGAGGAGTTGAGTTTCAACATAAGTAAGATGTTGAAAGGAAATGGATTTGTACCATTCTCCTACCTTAGCAATTTCGAGGACGAAATTATTTTAAGGGGGGAAGAATGTAACGACCCAGATTTTTGAACAGTTTATTTTAAATATTTAGTATGGTTTTAAATATTGATTCGATAATAAATGGATTTTTATTATGAAATTTTTTTAGTTTAAAAATCATTATATGATTTAATATCGAATAGAACGATAATGATAGATTGTTATCGATAAATTTAGTTGTTTGAAACCGATTTATATTTCAAATCGAAATTAATTTAAGTTATTAATTTGAATTATTATTTCTTCTATACAGACGAATTAAATTTCAAAATCTGTGCCGTTGCGTTTGGAATAGCAGATAAGGCTAGAAACGTCAGTCGCTACGGTTAAATACCGATTTGAGGTTGCGAGTTAAGGACACGAGATATTTGAAAATATTATATATAACAAAAAAATCAAATCAAATTTTTATTTAACATCCATCAGCCGACCTCTGTATGTGATACGCAGACCTAGTGAAGAGAATCGTACAGACATGTTTTCCCTCGAGCTCAATCTTCTGCCTCAAATTTTCAATATCAGCGAAACAACAATTTAATGGGGATGTACTTGATGTCTCACTTCGCACCTCTATATAAACAACCGATGGCCTTTCTTTTCCATCGTTCCTCAAAACAAAAAATCAAACCCACAAATACACCATTTCCTTCAGTCCCTCTCCATTCTTTTCTTCAAATAAAAATCGAAAACCCAGGGTCGCGATTCTTGAACTCATCATCAGTTCGGAGACTATGGGTTACTCGTCGGATGAAGGACCATGGGAGCAGGCACTGAAGTGAATTTCGAAGCTGTTGTGGTGGTTCAGGGGGATGCGACAGAAAGTCGAAGAGGGATTTAGGTTGTAGTTCGGATCTGTAATTGTGGGGGTGGTGCGATTCAGCAGTTGAATGCGATGGAAGGAGATAGGGATTTTCTTTGTTGATTCTTTGAGTTGCAGAGAAGGGTTTCCGACCTTGAAAGGTTAGTGCGATTGGAAACGAAGGGGTGATTTGGGGCTAGCGACGGTGAGTAGAGGGGGTCCGACTGTGAGTTCGAGGAAGAAGATGGAAAATTTGGGGAAGATTATGATTTCTGTATATTTTTTTTTAAAAAGGTCGAACTACTGTTGAATGGGTGATTGGAGAATTGGTGGTTGAGTAGCAAGGTTCGAATTCTGGAATGGGGCACAAACTGTGTAGACAAGTTTTTGTCATAGAAAGCTGCTGCAACAGTTCGGAGGGGTGGAAATTGTTGATGACGGTATGGTGTTCGATGATATGCCATAATGACTGAAGCAACATTTTGGGGCTGTGTATGGTGAGAGTGGATCGATGAATTATTGAGTTCACTTCATTGTTGATCGAGGCAATAAGGTATAAGTTATTTAGAAGTTTATATTACATAAAATAAATCATTTATGTTAGTAGCTAATCTAAATTAAATTAGTGCTTAATCGGAAAAATAAATAAATCGTAGGTAGTGATTTCTTTCAAGATTCGTCAAGTAGATTTGAAGCTGTAATATTGGAATTTAAAACAGGATATCCAACAAAGGAAAAAAATCGTGCTGAGTAAATCTCACTCACCTTTAGAATTATTTTTATTTCATTAAAATAATTGTCTGTTGCTTGTGTGAATATTTTCTGGTTGTTTATATATATTAGTTATTTAGGCTATATATATATATATATTGGGTTGATTGATTGGTTGGATTCCCGCAGTCTCATTAGCGGATGCCCGCAGTTTCATAGCGGATGATTACCCTATACGCCCCACGCTATGATTAGTGGATGACCTTCTATACCGCGATATTCTGCCACGAAGCGGAATGGGTATTATTTATGTGCTAACATCTGTGGATGCAGGAAAACAGGTTGGAGGAATCCAACTGGATTCCTCAAAAATATATTATCTGTTGTGTTGTTTGTTGTTTGCTTGATTTCATATATTAATATATGACGTGTTAAAAATCAAATGATTGAAAAATGGAGTGATTTGATTGCTTTAAATATCACTGGGCTTAAGTATTGATATTTAAAAATATCGTAAAAAGGATAGTGGAGGTTTAAAAAGGAAAAAATTCTATTTTTAAATAGAATTTGAATTTTAAATGGAAATAGAATATAAACTTGTTTTTGAAAAATAAAACAAGTAGTTTCTTTTTAAACGAAGTTTATAAATAGTTCTTTTATAACGAAGTTATAAATGAAGTGAAAAGAATTATCATTCGATAATTCAGAAATAGAAATACCAGTGTGAAATTGGAATTTGAAATGAAATTTAAAATAGGACGTGAAATGGAATTTTTAAATATATAACTCAAATGAAATTTGAGTATAACATTTGAATTTTAAAAGGGAGTTAAATATTTGAATTTTAAGAAGAGATTGAATATTAGAAATTCAAATAGAAGTTCAAATAGAATTTGAATAGACGAAATTAGAATGAAAAATAGAATTTTTATTCAAGGAATTAAAATAAAATTTGAATTCAAAGGAATTCGAATAAAGAAATTTGAATAGAGATTTGAATGTAGAATTTCAAAATAGAATTTGAAATATAGAATTTCAAAGAGGAATTGAATAGAATTTGAAATATAGTATTTCAAGGAAGAAATTCAAATGTGAAATTTGAATAGAGATTTGAATGGAATTTAAATATGAAATTTGAATAGAGATTTGAAATAGAAATTCGAGTATTGAATTTGAACATGGAATTGAATACAGAAATTCAAGTAGAAATTTGAATATGAGATTTCAAAATAGAATTTGAAATAAACTTTGAAAGTAGGATTTCAAAGTAGGATTGAAATAGGATTTCAAAATAGGAAATCCAAATAGTTTTGAAATGGAATTTGAATTCAAGGGAATTCAAATGAATTTGAATATTAGAAATTCAAATGGTGTTGAAAAATGAATTTGAATATTAGAAATTCAAATGAGGTCGGAAATGGGAAATGAAATTTGAATGTAAGAGATTCAAATTGAATTCAAATAGGATTTAATCTATGGGATTTGAATATGAAATTCAAATGGGTTTTAAACTATGGGATTTTGAATATAGAATTTAAAAAGGAGTTTGAATATTTGAACTTCAATAGAATTCCAATATAGAAATGGGAATATAACAGTTCAAATGGAATTTAAATATAAAGTTTAAATAAGAGAATTCAAATGTATTCAAGTATTGAATTTGAATAGGGAATTCAAATAGAAATTCAAATATTGAATTTGAATACCAAATAGGAAAGGAATTGGAATTTGAATTTAGAATTCAAATAAAAGTGAGATTTGAATTTGAATCAAGCAGAGTTAAATGAAGTTGAATTCATTTTAAAGAAGTTTAAAAGTTTATATATATATATAATTAAAACGAACTCGCCGCAGCGCTGCATTTCGTAAAATAGCGATTCGAACTTCAATCGAATATACAGGACTCGATTGAAGTCGAAATTCTTTGAAACAAGAAACGTCAGGACCGATTTGATAATAGTTTTCTAATGAAGGAGAAAAATCTGAATTTCGTCATATAGATTTTGAGATATGTCAAAATCAAATTTTCAGAAAAGCAGCGCCATAATCGTTTTAAAACCATAATGGTTTATTTAATATTTTAAAAGGATTTTAAGCAAATAAAATCCGAAGTTTCTATTTAGAAAATTTCAGAGTTGAGTTGCAAAATATATGCGAATTCAAGTTGTGTAAATGAATATGATTTTTGAAACAGAAACCAGATTTTGATTTATTGAATAGAATTAACGAAATTGAATAGAAATTAGTTAAGGAGCTTTTGAATGGATATTGGGATTTGAATAAGTGAATTCGATTTGAGAATTTATATTCGAAATAGAAAAGAGAACTAGAATTGAAATTGAAATTCAATTTGGTTATGAACGAGTTAAATATTTTATTTGAACATGTTATGTTCAAACAAAGAAGTGAAATAGGCAAAAGGGCTAATTAAAGAACAATTAAGCGAAACCGAATTCAAACGATTCAAATTTGAATTCAAACGAATGGATTGAGTTGAATCGAATTGAAAACAGGTGAACATGTGTAAGCAGGTTTGTTATGAAGCATATGAAGATTTAATTTATGTGCTCGACAAAAAGGTACATGTTTAAATTCATATATGGGTTTTATGCGCCGTATCGGCAAGCCGCTTGGCTTTTTCTTTTTTTCTTTTTGAGATTGGAAGATACCGGGAAGCTATTTGAAATTTCCCGATGCTCCCGATACAGGGGAGGTTATGGCGAAATTTTCTGGGAATTTAAGGAGTTAGAATATTTTTAAGATATTTTGATAATTTGAAATCATTGTATCGACGTATTGAATTCGATAGTAAAGTGAATATAAAAAATCGAATGTTGTAAACAAAAAGGGATAGAGACAAGTGATTGGAATTGTTTCCAATTGCAAATAGAGATTTTTCTAATATATAGAAAATAAAAGAAGTTGATATTTGGAAACGTTTTCCAAATGGCATAAGAGGCAAGATGATTATTGAAAATATTTGGTTAACAAATATTGATAAGAGAATATAGAAGAGATTTAATTAATGAAATATTAATTAAAGGGCCCAGTGATTTGTTTGATATGTTTGGATGAACACTTGTTTTATTCGATAGTTAAATCACAGACTATCGAAGTTTTGACCATCGTTGTCAATATGGAGAGACCGGTGGGATTATTATCCGAAGAACCACTCCGTATTGGCATAAGCGTTGCGAACCAAGTATGCTGAACATATTGAAGACGGAGTAAAGTGCAAGGGCTTTTCTATTAATAGAAATAGTGCCTTCGGTTTCGTTCAATCCCAGAACGAATGTAAATGGACGAATGTCTGACAGAGTATTTCCAATGATCAAATGGGTTGGTCTGTATGAATGTATATGGTGGCAACGGATTTATTCCTTAGCATAATATCCAGAATATTTGTGCAAACTCAACTAGTGATCAACGGATCTGACGATGTGGCATTCAAAGTGATTGTGCTATAAATGGATGGTAAGTATGCGTAGCCTCAGGCCTCAACAACCGGGAAAGGACAAAAATCGGGCAGGCAGCATGGCTATGTGGGTCGCACCCATTAGGATGTATAATCACCTATCTAGAGAAATTCCTTTTGTTTCTAAATCTATCGATTCTGCCCATTCGGGAAACGGTGGTTTGAGCCCAACCGTTGGTGATGTACATTCGATACACTCAAGCGAAATGAGTGGTCGGTCATGTGTGGGCCGGGTTGCAAGATGTTCTTGTTGAACCCAGTGTATTCCTCTCTAGAGATACACAGTCGGAAGGTGGTTCCATACCTTGTCCTGTTGGAAATCCAATCTCCAATAAGCGCCATGGGGTTTTGATTTTATAATATATATGTGGAGCGTGAGATGCAAGCGTTCTGCTATTTGGTTATTTACTTGGTGTAGACATTATTATAATATCACTGGATTTTCGTATCAAAGTGTTTTGGGTTATAGTAAGGTAAAAACCGTCCGTGTTTATGTGTGGGCTGGCCTTACTATTATCTTTTCTTTCGAAAAAGAGTTTTGAAAGTTAAACAAGTGGTTGGAGTTTACTCACACCAGTCCCATCAATGACCCAGAGTTTGTTTGTTTTGTTTTTCCTAAACTCTTGGGTGCCCAAATTTGTACGGGCAGTCAAGTGTTTCAGGCTTTTACAGATACACTTGGAGGAGCTTGAAGCTGGAGGCTTCAACGTGTGAAGACCCGTAACTTCCCCGTAAAGGAAAGCGCCGGATAGTTCGAGAACAAGCCACAACAGAACGCATACAGAAGAACATTTCATTGCTTATTACAACAATGCATCAGATTACAAGAATATACAGAGTATAAAAGAATATTACACAGAAATATCAGAGATTTAAATTACATTTAAATACATCGCAGCGGAAAATAATACAATACACAACTAGAAGGAGATATACGGATACAAAGCTTTCCGGATATCGTTCCAGCTGTAAACCAGGATCCTGTGAATATAAATCTGCAAAACCAAAACTACTAGCTGCCCGTGTCAAAAATAGGGGCACGCAGAGTTTAGGTTAAAACAATAAACTCCAGGTCAGTCATGTGACTGGTGTGAGAACTAAAACAGTTATAAATCTTTATTTTAAAGCTTAGGTAAATCAAGGGACCACGCCGTATAACACGGAACGGGTTTCCTCCCAAGAATACCAGTGCATAAAACAAACAGCGCAATGCTAAATAAAGAAAAATGAAGCTGTTATAAGACCCAGGTCCTATCACACAATGCAAACGCAAGCCGGGGGATAGGGTTTTCCCTTATAACAGCCAAAGAATGCTGGATACGTTTAAAACAAATCATTTGATACTATTATAAGTGCATAGTGTATAAAACAACTTCAAATCATAAGTATCAATCCTAGGCGGCATGGGTACCATATGTCATGTCGCCATATATAGGTTTACAAATAAAACCGCAAAGTCACGTATTTGGAATTTGGATTTCCTTCTATGAACCGAGGCAAAAGATAGTCCTCAACCGATTCGAGACTGCCTAGCCCGAGTCTCAGGCAAGCGCGCAGGCAAGCCTTGGAGCGACAGGGCCGGTCCACCGATGTGGATTATTATACCTGAGCACTACGTTTCGCCGCCCTTTGGGGCGTAAGCGAGCCAACGAATGACTCCATCGGACCCGGATCGTCCGATCTAACCGAGGCGCCTCGCAACAGCAACAACCACATAAGTCAAACTCGTCAGGGCGTGTAAAACCACTGACGCCACTTCTAGCTAGGAGGAAACGCAGGCCCTCCCTGAGGTCCGTCTCCCGTTTTTGGTTCATACCGGGTGTGAAACACGCGAGGTAAACGTTACACAAAGCTACGCCACAAAGGCCGTGCTTTGATCATCACCACAAGACTTTGCTTTTCAACAGAAGCCTTGATCATTTGCATCTTAGCATGCCACACAGGCAAACCATCCTATGCAACCGATATCAGTCACACAGAATGAAATCCGATGTCAGACACACAGTCCATTTACAAGTCCGTTCTGGGTCTGAACGAAGCCGGGAGCACCTAGTACCCCGCATATCCATCGATCTCCAAGTACGTCTGGACGATCACCAACTGTTTCCATCTTCTTGGGTGTACAGCCCAATCAAGATCATCAGTTATCACCCAAACGACGTGAAGACTTCCGGTCTTCGACCATCGTCTTCATCTTCGACTTATCGTCGTATCAGTTATTCAGAATGGGATAAACCCGGTCTTTCCGAATAACTCGCGTATATTTTATAAAAGTGTTACACAAACACAACATACGCCTCATTCCAATTCATTAGTCACTAACCGTAAATTAATCAAGAGAATAATTCCCCAAATATTAACCCCGAAGGCCGAAACCAACATCAGATCAATATCTAGAAAACCATTCTGCTTGGCTAACCGACAGTTAGTTTCTAAATTTCACATTCATAGGGAAAGATTCCCATTAATTTTATCAAAGATAAATTCCTTGAATTTATTCTTTAATCCATTTTTGAATATCAATTCAAACTAGTCGGGATTAGCGAACCTTACCGAAGTAATCATTTGTTTTAATTTCCCAATCCCAACCTATTCATCCCATGAAGTAAAACTGGTAATACTTCATATCTAACACCACAGTGTTATCGGTAAATTCAATTACCATTTCACGTTCAAATCTAATTAAAGATTTAACTATCGCCTGGAGCAAAACTGGTGATACTCCACTTTCGATCATTTCAATCTAATTAAAGATTCATTAAAACTCCACTTAGTTTTAATCTTCGACTGGGTTAAAGAATCAGTGTCATTTAAAACACGGTTCACGATAAACCCAAAATCACATTCATTAATTATCGGGTTAAAGAACGAGTGTTATTTAAAACACTGCTCACGATAAACCCAAAAATCAATATCAATTCAATTCCAATTAAATATTATTTAATTGGTACACTTCATTAAATCTAAATAAAAAGATTTAATCTTTTCTCAACTGGGTTCAAGAATAGTGTTAGTGAAGACACCATTCACGACAAACCCAAATCACATTCGATATTCAATACAAGGCTCTGAATAGAAAATATATCGGCTTATATTCAATATCGAATTCTACGACTAACAAATGTCGTATTGGAAATAACGATATCAATATATATCTTTCAAATTTCCATAACAACACCTGTATAATCACGAATTCCAACATCGAAATATTCCGAAGACAATTTCGATTCAAATCCACTCCAATGCAATCATTGGAAATTTTGGTTATTTTTAAAACCCTTTTCGAATTCAATTTATTTATTTAAAAATAAATAGAATTATAATTCTAGTTCAAAACTAGTTCATTTCGATAAAAATCCATTTTTATCTTTTCAAATATGGAGTTTTTCATCCCAATTCTTTCTAAATCATTTCTTATGATTTTACACAAATTATTGCTATTTTTAATAATTTTATCAAGGCCCGTACAGTCGATTTCCATCAACGGTCATCGAACTGCACTTACAGCGACCTTTTTCGAATTTGATTTGGACGTATCTCCAAATCCAACCATTAGATTTCAAATTTTTAACATTCATTAGAGAGCTCTTTTCGATACGAACCCAACGGTTCCGGTTTTAGGAGAATCCGACGGTCGGATCTCCCGCAATGTCTGTTTGAAATAAATGGTCGAAATTCACGAACTGCCGCGGCGCGGCGCGTTCTATTCAGGCCATTATATTATATATATATAATATATATAATATATACTTCGTCGATTTCTATTTAAAACGAATTATATAAATAGTTTTAAAATCGTTTCAAAAGCTATTTCAACTTTCTTTTCAATTCAAATCAAAATTGAATTCTTCTTTATAAATTCGTTTCAAAATTCATTTCTATTCAATTCAAATTTGTTTTCAATTCAATTCGAATTCGTTTTCAATTCAATTCATTTCGAAATCGTTTTCAATTCAATTCATTTCGAAATCGTTTTCAATTCAATTCATTTCGAAATCGTTTTCAATTCAATTCATTTCGAAATCGTTTTCAATTCAATTCATTTCGAAATCGTTTTCAATTCAATTCATTTCGAAATCGTTTTCAATTCAATTCATTTCGAAATCGTTTTCAATTCAATTCATTTCGAAATCGTTTTCAATTCAATTCATTTCGAAATCGTTTTCAATTCAATTCATTTCGAAATCGTTTTCAATTCAATTCATTTCGAAATCGTTTTCAAATCAATATAAATATCGTTCACGTCAAAATGGCGTCAATCTAATCAACACGGCTTCATATATTCCTTTATTTTCAAATATTCTATTTCAAATATTTCTTTTCCCAAAATAGTTGTTATTATCAAAATATTTCGTTCAACACATGACCAATCTCAATGAATGAGTACTGTCAACACATGAACTTTTATTTTATAATATTCTTTATTTTTCAAATTGGAATGAGGCCCAATCAATTACCATATAAAGTTAATTATATGGATTTTCATACATCACATGTATATAATAGCATGGAAAAATAATCAACCATCAACCAAAGTGCACTACACTGTATAAGCATCAAATATAGATATCCAACGCTTAAAACAGCCTGTCAATCAACCGATCGACATATTCAATCAATCAGGATGAGTGAACTTCAAATTTCATCCCAACACCCGTGTGGGGTTTCAAACAATCAAACACATATTTTATTTGTGCAGTTGGGCGATGTGTGAAATTTATCGACCCAATCAATGTCCTTCAAATAGGTGTACATAAACAAACCGTCGGGTTTGTAAATGAATATTTATTTATTCACATTCACGTTAAAAATTATATTTTTAACGATAAAACATTTTATTTCAACATATGAGTTTCAATTCAGTTCATTCTCAATAAAATGATATTTTTATTTTTCTAACATATTTTAGAAAATTTCGGCGGCATAACGGCACGATACTAGAAACGGGACGAGGCCTAGCCTTATCCCCGGTCTAGTGAAGGCCCACGCCATTCACACAACAATCAAATCAATTTCATTTTGCAAACCACAAAATTTGGAGTAAGGGTCTAACCTAGCCTTACTCCTTCGCCTTATAACGGCGCACGTCTAATCCTAACCAATTTATCGATTCGATTTTTCACACCACAAACCACATTCAAACCAATCTCGCAATCAATTACCAAACAGCCAAACAAACAAGTCCATGGTCTGTGGACGATTGTGTCGGGTGCTACTAAGCACCGTCTGCATCCTAGTATATATATAACTAGAAAAATAAATTGAAAGGTGAGAAATTCTCACTTATAGCTATCCTAGCTTCACGGCACTTCCTTTGCAGGAAATCTTCATCGCTATCGCATCTTCGTCATCTTCGTTGCTGCTTTCACTACATACGTAAAAATTGAATTTTACTTCGCTATTCAATATATAAAAATTCTATTTTTCTATCGAAGTTCAATATATAAAAATCGAATTTTTAATTCAAAGTTCAATATATAAAAATCGAATTTTTAGTTCAAAGTTCAATATATAAAAATCGAATTTTTAGTTCAAAGTTCAATATATAAAAATCGAATTTTTAGTTCAAAGTTCAATATATAAAAATCGAATCTTTTTCCTTTTAAAGTTAAAACCTTAAAATAAAATTCAGTTTTACTAAAATAAAATTCAGTTTTAACCTAACTAAAAAAAATCAGTTTTTCTAAAATAAAATTCAGTTTTAACCTAACTAAAAAAAATCAGTTTTTCTAAAATAAAATTCAGTTTTAACCTAACTAAAAAAAATCAGTTTTTCTAAAATAAAATTCAGTTTTAACTTTAAATAAAATCACGGATAAAAGAGAATAAATAAATAAAACTAAACTAAACTTACAGTTGAAGTTCGGGGAGAGGGGAGGGCTGTTAGTAGGCGGCGACGACAAGAAGGGGGGGGGTCGGAATCCGACTTGGGCGCGGCGTCAGGCGTCAGGGGGTGTCGCGGCAGGGTTCCGGGATTCGATTGGGGGGGGGGGGGTGTCCTTCGCGATTGTTTCTGGCGAGGGGGGGGGGGGGGTCCTTCGCGATTGTTTCTGGCGAGGGGGGGGGGGTCGGTAGGCTCGCGGCGCCGCTGGGGGGTCTTGAGCGAGGTGGCGGGAGGAGCGGCGGCTCCTCCCCCTTCCTCCTCCATCCTAATTCTTTTTTTTTCTTTCTTTTCGATTTTCAGAATGAAAAGGGGGGGGGGTCGGTTGTTAAAAAGGAGAAGGGGTTTATTATATATTTTTTTTTATTTAATTATTTAATTTAGCAAAGAGTTGACTTTTTCATATGACCTCGAAACGAGGCCCACCGCCTGTCGCCCATAGCGTTTTACCCCCATTCCGAACACAATGGGATATGTATCGCAAGCTGATTCGATTGTTACAATCAGTTTCCTTTTGAATTTACCTTTAAATCACTATATTGAATTTTAAACGTACATTTCAAATTACCGGGGCCACATACTAACTAGAAAAATTCCAGAAAAATACTTTCTAGCTTCGTATTGACGATACGATCCTAACAAAACTAGTTTCGTCGAATTCCGAGACCGTATGAAAAATGGCCATTTTCCAGTCGACTAAAATCAACTGAAAATGGTCAAACGCATTTTCCTTTGCCACGCTCACATACTGATTCGGAAAATTATGAAATTTGGAATCTAGCAATAACTTAACATCACGGACCCAACAAAACTGGTTTCGTCGAAATCCGAGGTCGTTTGCAAAATTGCTATTTTTAAGGGCCTTATATATATAAAAAAAAAAATATAAATTCCACAGCGACTATTTCTAATTTTAAACTGGACATATCTTATCATTTCTAAAATGAAATCTCAGTTTGTTAACTTCGTTACAAAGATATAGTTATGCAGATTCAAATATTTCTTGTTTCGTTCAATTCTGACTTATATTGAATTCTGTATATTCATTTGAAATTAGAAATCGAATTTTCGAACTACCGCGTCATTTTCAATTCCTTTTATAATTATATATAATTATTATATATTCTAACGACGACGTATATAATATATACGTTCGATTTATATTCAAAATAAATTTCTCGTCGATTTTATTTAAAATAATTCATTTTAAATAATCAAAATTCGCTAAAATTGCCAAAATAAAAATTTCAAACTGGCTCGCATTTTACGGGTTGTTACAATCTCCCCCTCTTAAAACTTTTCGTCCCCGAAAAGGAACAAAGTCGAAAGTGGTTTGATTATTCTGCTCTACATTCGATCTGGCTTCCATTCCCCAACCTTTTAGTTTCTGAGAATTTTCAAAATTTCAAAAATTTGGCTAACACCCTAAATTTCTGAAAAATTTCGCCATAACCTCCCCTGCAATGGGAGCATCGGGGAATTTCAAATAGCTTCCCCGGTCCTTCAGATCTCAAAAAGAAAAAGAAAAAGCCAAGCGGCTAGCCAATAGGCTCACAAAATCATCATCACCCAAACAAAACAGTAAATTATGTAGTAAACATGTACCTATTTGTCGGGCAAACAAATTTTATTCTCTGGCTCTAGCCTCCTTGCTATGACCTGTTCAATGATATATATGCATATGCAAGAAAATGCGACCAATTTTCAATACAATTCATTATTAGATTCAATTAGGCTAAATGGTTCAAAATTAGCAAACAAATAAACAAACAACACAAACATCAATCAATTAGTGAATTAAAGTTTCAAATTCATAATTTTGATACATATACAAAAATCATGTTTTGATGTCAAATCACAACAATAAGCCCTATCTAATTTTGGTTCTCACACCAGTCAATAGGAAATATATAGAAAACCCACTTTCGTCACTCGAACATAAATTCTAATGATGGAGCTCCATCATCAAAATCATCTCCGGGCGATTAGAGTGTAATTCTATATCTATCCAGTATATTAAAATTTCGAATACACGCGGATCAGACGTATACGCAAAATCTATATATACTGGATTGTCCACATCAATATAAATAGATAATCAAATACGAATAATTGATTTAAATCTTCAAAACCAAAAATTGTTTTCATTTTCAAAAATATACTCTTCACACTCGTTCTAGGATACTACTGATCCTATCTCTAACGAGTCAATCCCATTGGATATTACTAATCCAACATCTGATGAATTCTTTCGTATGGTTCTAATGCGTCTTGTTCTCTGAGCTTTGTAAACCAAAGCTCTGATACCAACTGTGAAGACCCGTAACTTCCCCGTAAAGGAAAGCGCCGGATAGTTCGAGAACAAGCCACAACAGAACGCATACAGAAGAACATTTCATTGCTTATTACAACAATGCATCAGATTACAAGAATATACAGAGTATAAAAGAATATTACACAGAAATATCAGAGATTTAAATTACATTTAAATACATCGCAGCGGAAAATAATACAATACACAACTAGAAGGAGATATACGGATACAAAGCTTTCCGGATATCGTTCCAGCTGTAAACCAGGATCCTGTGAATATAAATCTGCAAAACCAAAACTACTAGCTGCCCGTGTCAAAAATAGGGGCACCCAGAGTTTAGGTTAAAACAATAAACTCCAGGTCAGTCATGTGACTGGTGTGAGAACTAAAACAGTTATAAATCTTTATTTTAAAGCTTAGGTAAATCAAGGGACCACGCCGTATAACACGGAACGGGTTTCCTCCCAAGAATACCAGTGCATAAAACAAACAGCGCAATGCTAAATAAAGAAAAATGAAGCTGTTATAAGACCCAGGTCCTATCACACAATGCAAACGCAAGCCGGGGGATAGGGTTTTCCCTTATAACAGCCAAAGAATGCTGGATACGTTTAAAACAAATCATTTGATACTATTATAAGTGCATAGTGTATAAAACAACTTCAAATCATAAGTATCAATCCTAGGCGGCATGGGTACCATATGTCATGTCGCCATATATAGGTTTACAAATAAAACCGCAAAGTCACGTATTTGGAAATTGGATTTCCTTCTATGAACCGAGGCAAAAGATAGTCCTCAACCGATTCGAGACTGCCTAGCCCGAGTCTCAGGCAAGCGCGCAAGCAAGCCTTGGAGCGACAGGGCCGGTCCACCGATGTGGATTATTATACCTGAGCACTACGTTTCGCCGCCCTTTGGGGCGTAAGCGAGCCAACGAATGACTCCATCGGACCCGGATCGTCCGATCTAACCGAGGCGCCTCGCAACAGCAACAACCACATAAGTCAAACTCGTCAGGGCGTGTAAAACCACTGACGCCACTTCTAGCTAGGAGGAAACGCAGGCCCTCCCTGAGGTCCGTCTCCCGTTTTTGGTTCATACCGGGTGTGAAACACGCGAGGTAAACGTTACACAAAGCTACGCCACAAAGGCCGTGCTTTGATCATCACCACAAGACTTTGCTTTTCAACAGAAGCCTTGATCATTTGCATCTTAGCATGCCACACAGGCAAACCATCCTATGCAACCGATATCAGTCACACAGAATGAAATCCGATGTCAGACACACAGTCCATTTACAAGTCCGTTCTGGGTCTGAACGAAGCCGGGAGCACCTAGTACCCCGCATATCCATCGATCTCCAAGTACGTCTGGACGATCACCAACTGTTTCCATCTTCTTGGGTGTACAGCCCAATCAAGATCATCAGTTATCACCCAAACGACGTGAAGACTTCCGGTCTTCGACCATCGTCTTCATCTTCGACTTATCGTCGTATCAGTTATTCAGAATGGGATAAACCCGGTCTTTCCGAATAACTCGCGTATATTTTATAAAAGTGTTACACAAACACAACATACGCCTCATTCCAATTCATTAGTCACTAACCGTAAATTAATCAAGAGAATAATTCCCCAAATATTAACCCCGAAGGCCGAAACCAACATCAGATCAATATCCAGAAAACCATTCTGCTTGGCTAACCGACAGTTAGTTTCTAAATTTCACATTCATAGGGAAAGATTCCCATTAATTTTATCAAAGATAAATTCCTTGAATTTATTCTTTAATCCATTTTTGAATATCAATTCAAACTAGTCGGGATTAGCGAACCTTACCGAAGTAATCATTTGTTTTAATTTCCCAATCCCAACCTATTCATCCCATGAAGTAAAACTGGTAATACTTCATATCTAACACCACAGTGTTATCGGTAAATTCAATTACCATTTCATGTTCAAATCTAATTAAAGATTTAACTATCGCCTGGAGCAAAACTGGTGATACTCCACTTTCGATCATTTCAATCTAATTAAAGATTCATTAAAACTCCACTTAGTTTTAATCTTCGACTGGGTTAAAGAATCAGTGTCATTTAAAACACGGTTCACGATAAACCCAAAATCACATTCATTAATTATCGGGTTAAAGAACGAGTGTTATTTAAAACACTGCTCACGATAAACCCAAAAATCAATATCAATTCAATTCCAATTAAATATTATTTAATTGGTACACTTCATTAAATCTAAATAAAAAGATTTAATCTTTTCTCAACTGGGTTCAAGAATAGTGTTAGTGAAGACACCATTCACGACAAACCCAAATCACATTCGATATTCAATACAAGGCTCTGAATAGAAAATATATCGGCTTATATTCAATATCGAATTCTACGACTAACAAATGTCGTATTGGAAATAACGATATCAATATATATCTTTCAAATTTCCATAACAACACCTGTATAATCACGAATTCCAACATCGAAATATTCCGAAGACAATTTCGATTCAAATCCACTCCAATGCAATCATTGGAAATTTTGATAATTTTTAAAACCCTTTTCGAATTCAATTTATTTATTTAAAAATAAATAGAATTATAATTCTAGTTCAAAACTAGTTCATTTCGATAAAAATCCATTTTTATCTTTTCAAATATGGAGTTTTTCATCCCAATTCTTTCTAAATCATTTCTTATGATTTTACACAAATTATTGCTATTTTTAATAATTTTATCAAGGCCCGTACAGTCGATTTCCATCAACGGTCATCGAACTGCACTTACAGCGACCTTTTTCGAATTTGATTTGGACGTATCTCCAAATCCAACCGTTAGATTTCAAATTTTTAACATTCATTAGAGAGCTCTTTTCGATACGAACCCAACGGTTCCGGTTTTAGGAGAATCCGACGGTCGGATCTCCCGCAATGTCTGTTTGAAATAAATGGTCGAAATTCACGAACTGCCGCGGCGCGGCGCGTTCTATTCAGGCCATTATATTATATATATAATATATATAATATATACTTCGTCGATTTCTATTTAAAACGAATTATATAAATAGTTTTAAAATTGTTTCAAAAGCTATTTCAACTTTCTTTTCAATTCAAATCAAAATTGAATTCTTCTTTATAAATTCGTTTCAAAATTCATTTCTATTCAATTCAAATTTGTTTTCAATTCAATTCGAATTCGTTTTCAATTCAATTCATTTCGAAATCGTTTTCAATTCAATTCATTTCGAAATCGTTTTCAATTCAATTCATTTCGAAATCGTTTTCAATTCAATTCATTTCGAAATCGTTTTCAATTCAATTCATTTCGAAATCGTTTTCAATTCAATTCATTTCGAAATCGTTTTCAATTCATTTCGAAATCGTTTTCAATTCAATTCATTTCGAAATCGTTTTCAATTCAATTCATTTCGAAATCGTTTTCAATTCAATTCATTTCGAAATCGTTTTCAAATCATTTCGAAATCGTTTTCAATTCAATTCATTTCGAAATCGTTTTCAAATCAATATAAATATCGTTCACGTCAAAATGGCGTCAATCTAATCAACACGGCTTCATATATTCCTTTATTTTCAAATATTCTATTTCAAATATTTCTTTTCCCAAAATAGTTGTTATTATCAAAATATTTCGTTCAACACATGACCAATCTCAATGAATGAGTACTGTCAACACATGAACTTTTATTTTATAATATTCTTTATTTTTCAAATTGGAATGAGGCCCAATCAATTACCATATAAAGTTAATTATATGGATTTTCATACATCACATGTATATAATAGCATGGAAAAATAATCAACCATCAACCAAAGTGCACTACACTGTATAAGCATCAAATATAGATATCCAACGCTTAAAACAGCCTGTCAATCAACCGATCGACATATTCAATCAATCAGGATGAGTGAACTTCAAATTTCATCCCAACACCCGTGTGGGGTTTCAAACAATCAAACACATATTTTATTTGTACAGTTGGGCGATGTGTGAAATTTATCGACCCAATCAATGTCCTTCAAATAGGTGTACATAAACAAACCGTCGGGTTTGTAAATGAATATTTATTTATTCACATTCACGTTAAAAATTATATTTTTAACGATAAAACATTTTATTTCAACATATGAGTTTCAATTCAGTTCATTCTCAATAAAATGATATTTTTATTTTTCTAACATATTTTAGAAAATTTCGGCGGCATAACGGCACGATACTAGAAACGGGACGAGGCCTAGCCTTATCCCCGGTCTAGTGAAGGCCCACGCCATTCACACAACAATCAAATCAATTTCATTTTGCAAACCACAAAATTTGGAGTAAGGGTCTAACCTAGCCTTACTCCTTCGCCTTATAACGGCGCACGTCTAATCCTAACCAATTTATCGATTCGATTTTTCACACCACAAACCACATTCAAACCAATCTCGCAATCAATTACCAAACAGCCAAACAAACAAGTCCATGGTCTGTGGACGATTGTGTCGGGTGCTACTAAGCACCGTCTGCATCCTAGTATATATATAACTAGAAAAATAAATTGAAAGGTGAGAAATTCTCACTTATAGCTATCCTAGCTTCACGGCACTTCCTTTGCAGGAAATCTTCATCGCTATCGCATCTTCGTCATCTTCGTTGTTGCTTTCACTACATACGTAAAAATTGAATTTTACTTCGCTATTCAATATATAAAAATTCTATTTTTCTATCGAAGTTCAATATATAAAAATCGAATTTTTAATTCAAAGTTCAATATATAAAAATCGAATTTTTAGTTCAAAGTTCAATATATAAAAATCGAATTTTTAGTTCAAAGTTCAATATATAAAAATCGAATTTTTAGTTCAAAGTTCAATATATAAAAATCGAATCTTTTTCCTTTTAAAGTTAAAACCTTAAAATAAAATTCAGTTTTACTAAAATAAAATTCAGTTTTAACCTAACTAAAAAAAATCAGTTTTTCTAAAATAAAATTCAGTTTTAACCTAACTAAAAAAAATCAGTTTTTCTAAAATAAAATTCAGTTTTAACCTAACTAAAAAAAATCAGTTTTTCTAAAATAAAATTCAGTTTTAACTTTAAATAAAATCACGGATAAAAGAGAATAAATAAATAAAACTAAACTAAACTTACAGTTGAAGTTCGGGGAGAGGGGAGGGCTGTTAGTAGGCGGCGACGACAAGAAGGGGGGGGGGTCGGAATCCGACTTGGGCGCGGCGTCAGGCGTCAGGGGGTGTCGCGGTAGGGTTCCGGGATTCGATTGGGGGGGGGGGGTGTCCTTCGCGATTGTTTCTGGCGAGGGGGGGGGGTCCTTCGCGATTGTTTCTGGCGAGGGGGGGGGGTCGGTAGGCTCACGGCGCCGCTGGGGGGTCTTGAGCGAGGTGGCGGGAGGAGCGGCGGCTCCTCCCCCTTCCTCCTCCGTCCTAATTCTTTTTTTTTTTTTTCTTTCTTTTCGATTTTCAGAATGAAAAAGGGGGGGGGTCGGTTGTTAAAAAGGAGAAGGGGTTTATTATATTTTTTTTTATTTAATTATTTAATTTAGCAAAGAGTTGACTTTTTCATATGACCTCGAAACGAGGCCCACCGCCTGTCGCCCATAGCGTTTTACCCCCATTCCGAACACAATGGGATATGTATCGCAAGCTGATTCGATTGTTACAATCAGTTTCCTTTTGAATTTACCTTTAAATCACTATATTGAATTTTAAACGTACATTTCAAATTACCGGGGCCACATACTAACTAGAAAAATTCCAGAAAAATACTTTCTAGCTTCGTATTGACGATACGATCCTAACAAAACTAGTTTCGTCGAATTCCGAGACCGTATGAAAAATGGCCATTTTCCAGTCGACTAAAATCAACTGAAAATGGTCAAACACATTTTCCTTTGCCACGCTCACATACTGATTCGGAAAATTATGAAATTTGGAATCTAGCAATAACTTAACATCACGGACCCAACAAAACTGGTTTCGTCGAAATCCGAGGTCGTTTGCAAAATTGCTATTTTTAAGGGCCTTATATATATAAAAAAAAAATATAAATTCCACAGCGACTATTTCTAATTTTAAACTGGACATATCTTATCATTTCTAAAATGAAATCTCAGTTTGTTAACTTCGTTACAAAGATATAGTTATGCAGATTCAAATATTTCTTGTTTCGTTCAATTCTGACTTATATTGAATTCTGTATATTCGTTTGAAATTAGAAATCGAATTTTCGAACTACCGCGTCATTTTCAATTCCTTTTATAATTATATATAATTATTATATATTCTAACGACGACGTATATAATATATACGTTCGATTTATATTCAAAATAAATTTCTCGTCGATTTTATTTAAAATAATTCATTTTAAATAATCAAAATTCGCTAAAATTGCCAAAATAAAAATTTCAAACTGGCTCGCATTTTACGGGTTGTTACACAACGTTAGTTATTTAGAGTTACTTCCGCTGAATCAAATGTTATGTGTACTCTGATGATGGTATGTATATATGTACCAAACAGATTTGTATTTCCAAGCTTATGTTTTATAATACATTTTATTCGTTCCGCTGTGAGTTGTAATCTTCGTTCTTCTTCTATTCTAATATTTCTTTCTTTCTATCTCTCATCCTCTAACTTCTTTCTAATAATGAGTCGTATTTCTGTGTTATTTGGGTTGGACGTGTGATGTATTTAGTCAACTCAGATAGCACGGATTTGCGGGTCGTTTCAATTTTATAATATTTATATCTTAATCGGTTGAACTCATACTTTAACTCATTTTAGATCCTCCCTTTATTTCTAAAACAATTACGTTTAATTTGTTTGAGGACAATCCTCAAATCTCAATGTTAGTCAAGAAATTCGATTTAATTCAATTTATCCTTCTTAAGGACTAATTTAAATTATCAGAGTTATTTGTTATTTAATATCTATAGTAGATAATGAATAGTAACTGATTCTATAAAATTTATTTAATATAAATACAAAATTTTGACAATCAAAATTTATATTTATATTAATGTATAATTTAAACTAAAATATGCTCCCACTCAAATTAGCATCCCTCTGTTTATATATGTAAATCATTATATACATATAATGGTGTTCCGAGATCCATATCTAGTCATGCCTTGACCCAGCTTTGGCTGAACTCAAAACACAACCTTTTAGGTAGACATCCTATGTCAATTATATTTTCTATATAATTTTTGGATCGCTTGTTGAACATTTTGTTCAGTATTATTCATTTGCTCAAAATGTAGAATAATTCATGCTTTTGTCTCTAAGGCCATAATCGTATTATGCAGCCTAGTTAAGTCAGACCCAATAATAGGTTCGAGCACCAAATTTACTCCATCGCATATAACCAAAACAAAAGGTGCACAACGCTTTGGCGTTAGTTACATCCAGTGATTTTGGACAGTGATGAGTATATTATTGGAAGATGTCACCATCACTTAATATAACAAAATTTGCTTTTAAAGGGAATTTATAATTCGTATTGGCAAACAATATTATAGTCATTTACATATATCAAAATATATATGTATATTATATTCACAATATAAGTTCCATTTAATTAAAATTATACGAAACATACAAGCCAACTTAAATTCATCGTTATGAACATTTAGCATACCTATATATAGTGTTATTTATATACATATCAATATAAATTGTTCCGAACATTTTGATATAGTGAGTTTTGGACGTTTCAATTTAAATGGGTAAATTCTCCATGGCCTATATAAAATCAAATTACATGGCTTGCATCATGAACTCCAAGCCCAGTAAAATCAGACATTTACTCTATCAATACTCTATTAATTATCTAATAATAGAAATAACTATGTATAACAAGCATAAACCAAATAAGATCAAAACCGGAAACAATGCCGTAGGCATAACTCAATACAAGTTGAATATTCACACAGGTTGCAGCTCACATTTATATTTCCTTATTCAGAATTACACATACATCAATATTAATACATATGAATTATTGATATACATACACATATAAATAAATAAACTGATGATAAACAAGTCACACTTGTTCTTTGATTCTGCAAAACATTTTTGCTACCAACATTTGAACATCGAATGCGCATAGTTGTCTAATTCAGTTTATTGGTCTGCCTTTCAGCATGCGACCAACTGCTAACACATGCCTCTTAGTATCATTATACTGACTTGAACAAAATGTCTCAAAACATTACATGCTGTAAGTCTAACTTATTCACATAATATACAATATTGCAATTAATCAGAAAGCAATGAACATGAATCAGCAATCTTAAATCACCAAACATGAACCAAAAATGAGCTATTAAACAGTATATAAGTATTAACCATTTAAGCACTGGTCATCACATATATATGTATACGTATGATTCATTTGAACCCAGTTTATTTGATAAACTGTGTTAATGGCCGAGATTTACATCAATATATTAATATTTCATGATATAAATTATATCATGAGTGGTCAGTTTTAGACTATTATATTACTTAGTATCATGATACAATAAGTAGCATAAAACAAAAACAGGACGTCATATTTCTATTATTTTGAAATCGTTTATACGTATTGTATACTTATCATCATAAGTATACATCTAGCTTTATACAAATCCTTATACTGTTTTACACAACTGGTTTATCTCATATATGTTAATACATATACGCAAATATTGTTGATGTACACTTGATATATCTATCAATATATATAAGAAATTCTATATATGTATATATCAATATATATACATATATGTATATATACACTTGTACATATTCTAGCAGCACCATTTAAAAGAACTTTGAAATCATTTACACTGGCAATATAAAACAATTATAAGCAGGAAACCATTTAAGGTACCCAGATTTTTTATATTTAAACTATCTAGTTTTAAACATTTTAAACTGTCCAGTTTATATAAAACAAAATCCTTCTACATATACTCGTAGCATTCTTTAATATCATATATAAATACCACATAGAATAAAACTAATTCAACTAAGTAGCCCTTAACTGTCAAAAATAAATAATTTAACAGATTCATTTAACACTTAAGATTCCCCTGTTCATAAATATAAACATAGGCAGTGTAAACTTAGATTCATATATGACATGGGATGTAGACAATTTTATATTTACACACACGTATATACATTAACAGTATATCCAAGGAATTTGAATTCCAACAGGTCCTATATAAAACAGAGGGTGAATTATAGCAGTAATGTGATTTCAAATTTATGATCGACAAGGTCATAAATTTGTACAGAGGATGTTCAGAATTGATCAAACATTCATATATTAGATAGCACTTATGAATATACATTATATTCATACAACAACTATAAAATATAATGCAAATCAATATGCACTTCAAAAATCAAATGAACATATGCATTTTGACTTAAAACAAAGGATAAAACAGTCTTACTGAATTTAAATCTGTTATGGATCAAGATATGATCATTAGACAGTTTATATCTCAAAATATTTAGTCAAAACATTCACTTCAAAATCAAACTGTTTTGATCTCCTAAAGCTAAGATCTGTCAATTATATATATATACATATATTCAATCAGTAACATACATGTAATGAATGTATATTTATCATATAGTTTGTTGGCTAAGAATAAAATAACATTTATTTCATTTCTTCTTTTGGTTTTACTTATACAAGAAACAAATTTTCAAACGTATGTCAAATAAAATACCATATATATATATATACAAATAAAACTAGTTTAAATGTTTATAGGATATTGAATTTGCCATATTTCACTTGGTATGATCTGGAGATTTAAACTGCAAACAACATTTGCAACAAATACACACACACACATATACATTTATATCAATATATAAATATATATGTCGTAATTAAAATTCCAGTAATTATGTATGGCCAGATCATATACATATTTAAATTGAAAGAGTGCTTGTTCCATTCTTTCAAATGCAAATAAATCTGATCTTATCAGATTCTTATATGTATATTCATAGTTGTATCATGACTTATCTATGTATATGTACATAATTAGTTATTACACATATATTTAATAAACCATTCAGCAGATCTTATTTGCTGTTGGAAAAATGCAATGCAAATTCAATTGGTATATCTAATATACCTATTCATACTCCTTCCTACATTCATCTGGGCAAAAATATATATTTGAGACGGTTCTCAAAATAAATCAATACACACACACACACACACACACACATATATATATATATATATATATATGTCAATTGAAAAAATATAATGTAAAATATGACATAATGTTATTATTTAAAACAATTGTGTGTGAAATATATATATATATATATATATATATATATGAAATTAAAATTATACAAATCAGATTTGTATAACAGAATCATTTAAGTATCTATATATATTCAAAATGATTACATAAACAAATTGATATGTACTAGAACAATTCAGTTTCAAAACAGTTTAATATCTAGCATTATTCACAATGGTATATATATACCTATATATATAAGAGAGGCCAAACAGAATTGGCAAAATAAATCAGGTTTGGCATTTCTTAATCAATATCAGAAATCACTTTTACAACATATCATGTTTCATATAATTTCACAGATACAAACAATTTGATCTGTTCGTAAATAACTGTTTTTGATCTGATCAGAATAGTATATACTTTAATTGACAGACTTAAAATATTATACAAAACTTGATCAAAAGGATTCGACACCCTTGACTACTCAAAATCAGATTTTGATTAATCTTCCAGGCTCCAATGTTTATAAATTAGAAATATTAAACTAATTTAATATTTCTAATCATCTATTAATTCAATGCATGATTTCATATCATATATGAAACATTTATATATTATAAAACAATTTTATAATTCGTATCAAATACGTAATCGAATAATAGTGGATTAATCAAAATCATATGGAATAAATTATATGTCATGTTATGAAATACATAACTTATAATATGTATCAAATACATATATTCAAGTAAGAGTGGAAGATATTCAAATCAACGATGATTATTTGAAAACTTCTCGAGTACATCATATTAATATCATCAATAATTCATGAAATCAACCATATTGAACCCAAAACAAAATTCAAAATTACTAAGATCGCAGAACCTGGCTCTGATACCACTGTTGGAATTATCAATCAAATCGAAACCCTAGATATATAAATCTAATCTATTTATAACAGGATCTTGCAAATAAAAGTAAATCAAAATTGAAATCATACCAGATCTTGCTGTTGAATCCATGAATCTGAATTGAAGATGGTAACCGATCGAATCCTTTAGTACGTCACATGCCGCACCTCTATCGGTATCCACGAGAACGCATTCCATTGTTTTGATCGAATCAGAAATTGGAAAGAAAAGGGTTTGGTGCTAGCCTCTATTCTTGGATTGAACTAGTGTTTTCGGTGGTCATCCTTTTTGATCTGATACCCAGTTTAAAATGGTTCATGTATCATGTATATAAAAGGAACGATTTCCTTTTAAAATTGAACGTGTACACAAAACTAGGAAACCAACCGATATACTAATTCAACACTAAATAAAATATCAACGAAATTGATATTTTACTTGTCCAATGAATGTTTTCCCTTTTATTACATTCTATTCATGTGACCCTATAGGTTATTATAACGTTGACAATAATTTAAATCGTATTTAAATTATAAACAGTGATTGGCATCTAGCAATACATCGCTGCTACCCAAGTTATAATAAGATCAATGGTTTGATACTTCCTTATGTGATCAGTGTATCAATGTAATATAATCCTTTTATCCAATATACCCAGGATTAAACTCGAGACATGGATCGTATCATCCTCTTTATAATTTAATCCGTTTTTCTTGATCGACGAGTAAATTGTTTAAAACAAATCAATATTTGAGCACAGCCATGCATTTCACAGTCTCACTCAATCAAGAGGCCCATGGATATCACTAAGAATATATCGTAGGGTTAAATTCCATCTAGATCATTCATAATTTTCATTCGATTCGAGATGTATCCAATAATCACTGTTATCGTTATTCTGTTACGAATAACTTTAAATGATATCAAAACACATATATCCTTGAATAAAATTATAATGATATCAGGTCTGAGGACCATTACATCACTATCACTATGAGAATAACTTATGATACTATTAATTATATTCCATGTAGTTATCTCACGATGGGTCAGCCCAATACGCTATTCTCCAATACGTATTTATGTCTTGACTTTAATATCACGATATTAATGATCAATGAGATGTGATCATCAGTCAATCAACATACCAGTCTCAATGCTTTATTGTTGTCCTATATAAACAATAAAACTCGACTAGGGACATTTAAGAATTATAATACTTATCAAATTATATAATCTCAAATTCAAGTCTTACTCGAATTATATAATTCTGTATTATAATTCTAAGGACTTCTATTATATTAATATTTATATTACGCAGTAAATGTAATATAATAGAATATTATTTTATTCCAAATAAAATAATAACAACAACATTGTTATCTATCACATCAAATGGATTGCCTCTAGGGCATAAACTCTAACACGAACGTCGAGGTTGAGAGCGAACTGTAGGTTCAGATGTAGAACAGAGAGATGCGGGATTAGATTAACAAAGGATTAAAGAAATTAAGGTAATCTTTTTTTTATTTTATTTTAATTTAAATAACCTAGTTATTTTCAAAAAAATAAAAAATAAAATAAAAATATCTTTGTTTTAGAAAGAGGAAAATATACATGATTTTTAAAGATAAAAATACGATAGCTTTAAAAATAAAATACCATGGTTTTGAAAATATAAAGTAGGATAGTTTTTAAATTAGATATCTTTGTTTTAAAAAAAATTATATGAAATAACTTTGTTTTTAAATATATAAATAGAATGGATTTAATTATAAATTACATAGAAATATACATATACTTTGCTTAGAAAATATAAAATAGAACTTGATTTTGAAAATATATATCGCATCATTTTTAAAATATATAGAACAGTATAGAAAGTTATTAGCATTGATTTAAAAATAGGATTTTTAAATAGAACTGACGTTATTAAAAATATGATTTTTAACGTAAACCATGTGAAACAGATTGCGATGAAACTGATTGGAAGCAAAACAGAATCCAGACCATTCAGAAATAAAGAATGGAGGAGTGGAACCCTATGTGAGAACATCTCACTTTAAATTTCCTTTTCTAGTTAAAAAATATATGCTAGGATGCAGACGGTGCTTAGTAGCACCCGACACCGTCGTCCACAGGCCATGGATGACTTGTTTGTTTGGTTGCTATGTTGTGAAATTTAATTGTGTGATGTAGAATGAAATAAAATATTTTATAGTGGAAAATATTTTATAGTTAAAAATATAATTTTTAACGTGTATATAAAATAAATATTTATAAACAAATCGGACGATTTCTTTATATACACTTATTTGACTGATATTGATTGGGACGATAAATTTTACACATCGCCCAACTGCACAAATAAAATCTGTGTTTGATTGTTTGAAACCCCACACGGGTATTGGGATGATATTTGGCATACACTAATCCCAATTATTTAGTTGTATGTCGATCGATTGGTCGACAGACTGTGTGAGCGTTAATTATTTATATTTGATGCTTATGCAGTTGCATGGTGCACTTTGGATGATGGTTGATTATTTATCGTTGCTATTATATACATGTGTTGTATGGAATCCATATAATTAACATTATATGGTAATTGATTGGGCCTCATTCCAATTGGAAAAATAAAGAATATTATAAAATAAAGGTTCTTGTGTTGACAGTACTCATCCGTTGAGATTAGTCATGTGTTGAATGAAATATTTTAACAATAAAATTTACATCTTTATTATATATAAAATTAGAAACTAACTGGAAAATAGATAAGATGAGTGGTCTCCTGGATATTGATCTGATGTTGGTTTCGGCCTTCGGGATTAATATTTAGGGAATCGTTCTCTTACTAATTTACGGTTGGAGTCTGATTCGAAATCAAACGATAGATACCATAATTTTTATAAAATATATTAAATAACAAAAATAGTCGCGTGTTGACAGTACTCATCCGTTGAGATTAGTCATGTATTGAAAGAAATATAGATTTATTTGTTGAATAGAATAACGAAGTTATTGAAAAATATAAAGCCGTGTTGATTAGAGATGCGCTATTTTGACACAAACGATATTTATATCGATTATATTCGTTTTTATAATGAATATTGAAAAGAGATAAAAATCGAATATTTATAACAGGGAATTTAATTGAATTGAATAGAGAACGAATTCGAATTGAATTGAATTGAATATAGAACGAATTCGAATTGAATTGAATTGAATATAAAACGAATTCGAATTGAATTGAATTGAATATAGAATGAATTCGAATTGAATTGAATATAAAACGAATTCGAATTGAATTGAATTGAATATAGAACGAATTCGAATTGAATTGAATATAGAACGAATTCAAATTGAATTGAATTGAATATAGAACGAATTCGAATTGAATTGAATTGAATTGAATATAGAACAAATTCGAATTGAATTGAATTGAATATAAAACGAATTCGAATTGAATTGAATTGAGTATAAAACTAATTCGAATTGAATTGAATAGAAAACGAATTCGAATTGAATTGAAATGAATAGAAAAGGAATTCGAATTGAATTGGATATAAAATGAATTCAAATAGAAAATGAATTTGAATTGAATTTAAACCGAATTGGAAATAGAATAAAAAAAACAATTTGAAATGAATTCAAATTGAATTGAAATTTGAATTAATTTAAAACGAATTTATAAGGAAAAATTCAATTTTGATTTGAATTTGAAATGGAAGTTGAAATTGTTTTGAAACGAATTTAAAACGATTTATAAAATTCGTTTTAAAAAGGAAATCGACGAAATATATATTATATATATTATATATATAATATAATGGCCTGAATAGAACGCGTCGCGCCGCGGCAGTTCGTGAATTTCGACCATTGATTCCAAACGGACATTACGGGAGAACCGACCGTCGGATTCTCCTAAAACCAGAACCGTTGGGTTCGTATCGAAAAGGGCTTTCTAACGAATATTAGAAATTTGAAATCTAACGGTTGGATTTGGAATTATGTCCAAATCAAATTTGGAAAAGGTCGTTGTAAGTGCAGTTCGATGGCCGTTGTTGGAAATCGACTGTATGGGCCTTGATGAAATTATTAAAAATATCAATAATTTGTGTAAAATCATAAGAAATGATCTGTGAAGAACTGGGATGAAAAATCCCATATTTGTAAAGATAAAAATGGATTTTTATCGAAATGAACTAGTTTTGAACTAAAATTAAAACCCAATCATTTTTAAATAAATAAATTGGATATGAAATGGGTTTTAAATAACCAGAATTTCTAATATATTTAATTGGAATGGAATTAGGATTGATTTGTGGATTTATCGTGAATGTTGTTTTAAATAACACTTGTTCTTTAACCCGATAATAAATAGAATGTGATTTGGGTTTATCGTGAACTGTGTTTTAAATGACATTAGTTCTTTAACCCAGTAAAAGGAGCTTTAATGAATTTGTAATTAGATTGAAATGTGTATTGATAAGTTAAATTATCAAATTTGGAAAGTGAGCAAGAATGGAGTATCATCAGTTTTTCTCCAAAACGATAGTTAAGTCTTTAATTAGATTTGAACGTGAAATGGTAATTAATTTTACTGATAACACCGTGGTGTTAGATATGGAGTATTACCAGTTTTGCTTCATGGGATAAATAGGTTGGGATTGGGAATTAAAATGAATAATTACTTCGGCGTGGTTCGCTAATCTCGACTAGTTTGGAAAACCATGATATGGTTTGAAAAGATATCCAAAGGAAGATTAAAGAATAAATTTAAAAGAATTTATCTTTGATAAAATTAATCGGAACCTTACCCTAAGAATATGAAATTTAGAAACTAGCTGTAGGTTAGCTAAGAAAAATGGTTTCCTGGGTATTGATCTGATGTTGGTTTCGGCCTTCGGGGTTAATATTTGGGAAATTGTTCTCTTGCTGATTTACGGTAAGTGGCTGCTGAATTGGAATGAGGCGTATGTTGAGTTTGTGTAACATTTGTTTTTAATATACGCAGGTTGTTCGGAAAGGCCGGGTTTATACCCATTCTGAATAACCGATTCGACGATAAGTCGAAGATGAAGACGGTGGTTGAAGACCGAAAGTCTTCACATCGTTTGGGTGATTATTGATGATCTTGATTGGGCTGTACACCCAAGATGAGGGAATCAGTTGGTGGTCGTCCAGACGTACTTGGAGATCGATGGATATGCGAGGAAAGTGCCTCCGGTTTCGTTTAGACCCAGAACGAATTTATAAATGGATTGTGTGTCTGACATTGGATCTTATTCTGTGTTGATTGATTTTTGTTAAATATATATATATGTTTGGCGGCGGAGAATTTATTCTCTTGCTTAACGCCCTTCTCTGAGACGTACGAGCTTAGAGGTTATATATCGATAGATATCAATCGCATGGCATGAATTGCCTGTGTGGCATGCTGAGTTGCATTGATCAAGGCTTCTGTTGAAAAGCAAAGTCTTGTGGTTGATGATCAAAGCACGGCCTATGTGGTGTAGCTTTGTGTATAACGTGAATTTGCGTGCCTCACACCTCGGTATGAGTTAAAAAAGGGATAAGGACTGCAGGGAGAGCACGACGTTTCTTTCTGGCTTGGTGGTGTCAGTGACTTACCAGCCCTGACATTTATATTATTTTCACCTATGTGGTTGTTGGATGCGAGGCGCCTCGATTTTAGGTCAGTTAGGACCGGGAAACATGTGTTCAGGAATAACTAATCCTCAAATGTAACGGAGGACCAGCCCTGAAGATCCAGGGGTTACCCAGAGTGTGTAGTCCCGAGGCATTTGCTAGAGTGTGACAACAGGGAATTCCGCTCGATCCGAATCAGTCGCTAAACCGACCCAGACTGTTCGAAATGCCTGATTGTTTTGAGAACACGACAAATTAGAACGCAGACGGAAGAACATTTCATTGTATATTACAACAATTCCATCAGATTACAAGAATATACGGAGTATGAACAAATATTACACAACAGAAAAATATCAGAGATTACAATAAATTACATAGCAGCGAAAAATAATACAATACACAACTGAAGGAGATATACGGATACAAAGCTTTCCGGATATCATTCCAGTTGTAAACCAGGATCCTGTGAATAGAAATCTGTAAAACCAAAACTACTAGCTGCCCGTGTCAAAATAAGGGCACCCAGAGTTTAGGTTAAAACAATAAACTCCAGGTCAGTCATGTGACTGGTGTGAGAACTAAAACAGTTATTTAAAACTTTACTTTAAATTAGATATATCAAGGGACCACACCGTATAACACGGAACGGGTTTCCTCCCAAAAATAACAGTGCATATAACAAAACAGCGCAATGCTTTTTGGAAAAAATGAAGCTATTATAAGACCCAGGTCCTATCACACAATGCAACGCAAGCCGGGGGATAGGGTTTTCCCTTATAATGGCCAAACATGCTTAGTACGTTTAAAACAAATCATTTGATACTATTACAAGTGCATAGTGTATAAAACAATTTCAAATCATAAGTATCAATCATAGACGGCATGGGTACCATATATCATGTCGCCATACTAGCTTTACAATTAAAACCGCAAAATCACGTATTGGAAGTTGGATTTCCATCTGTGAACCAAGGCAAAAGATAGTCCTTATCGATTCGAGACAATCTAGCCTATGTCTCAGGTCAGAGCTCGAGTGACCTTGGAGCGACAGGGCCGGTCCACCAATGCGGATTAGACGAAATTCTGAACACTGCGTTTCCTCGCCCTTTGTGGCTTAAGTCTGGTCCGTCTGCCGACCAGAATGCATCGGCCGAAACCGATATAACAGAGGCGCCTCGCAACAGCAACAACCACATAAGTCAAACTCGTCAGGGCATGTAAAACCACTGGCCCCACTTCTAACTAGAAGGAAACACATGCCCTCCCTGAGGTCCTCTCCCGTTTCTGGTCCACTACCGGGGTGTGAGGCTCGCGAATCAACGTTACACAAAGCTATGCCACACAGGCGGTGCTTTGATCATCACCACAAGACTTTGCTTTTCAACAGAAGCCTTGATCATTTGCATCTTAGCATGCCACACAGGCAAACCACTCTATGCAACCGATATCAGTCACATAGAATGAAATCCGATGTCAGACACACAGTCCATTTACAAGTTCGTTCTGGGTAAGAACGAAACCGGAGGCACCTAGTACCTCGCAAATCCATCGATCTCCAAGTATGTCTGGATGATCACCAACTGTTTCCATCTTCTTGGGTGTACATCCCAATCAAGATCATCGGTAATTATCCAAACTACGTGAAGACCTCCGGTCTTCAACCACCGTCTTCATCTTCGACTTATCGTCGAATCAGTTATTCAGAATGGGATAAACCCAGCCTTTCCGAATAACTCGCGTATATAATAAACAAGTGTTACACAAACAAAACATACGTCTCATTCCAATTTATCAGTCACTAACCGTAAATTAACAAGAGAATAATTCCCTAAATGTTAACCCCGAAGGCCGAAACCAACATCAGATCAATATCCAGAAAACCATTCTGCTTAGCTAGCCGACAGTTAGTTTCTAAATTTCACATTCTTAGGGAAAGGTTCCCATTAATTTTTCAAAGATAAATCCTTTAAATTTATTCTTTAATCTACTTTCGAATATCAATTCAAACTAGTCGGGATTAACGAACCTTACCGAAGTAATCGTTTATTTTAATTTCCCAATCCCAACCTATTCATCCCATGAAGTAAAATGGGTCTTACTTCATATCTAACACCACGGTGTTATCGGTAAATTTAATTATCATTTCACGTTTAAATCTAATTAAAGATTTAACTATCGCCTGGAGAAAAACTGGTGATACTCCAGTCTCGATCTTTTCAATCTAATTAAAGATTCATTAAAACTCCACTTAGTTTTAATCTGTGACTGGGTTAAAGAATCAGTGTCATTTAAAACACGGTTCACGATAAACCCCAAAATCACATCACACTTTAATCAGTCCCTAACCGTAAATTAGCAAGTGAGCAATTCCCTAGGTATTAACCCCGAAGGCCGAAACCAACATCAGATCAATACCCCAGAAACTATTCAACTTAACTAATCTCCAGTTAGTTTCTGATTTTCTTAACTCCTTTGGGTCTAAGAACAGTATTATTGAAGATACCGTTCACGACAACCCAAAATCAAATTCCATTAATTATCGGGTTAAAGAACAAGTGTTATTTAAAACACTATTCACGATAAACCCAAAAATCAATACCAATTCAATTCCAATTAAATATTATTTAATTGGTACACTTCATTAAATCTGAATAAAAAGATTTAATCTTTTTCTCAACTGGGTTTAAGAACAGTGTTAATGAAGACACCATTCACGACAAACCCAAATCACATTTGATATTAAATACAAGGCTCTGAATAGAAAATACATCGGCTTATATTCAATATCAAATTCTACGACCAACAAATATCGTATTGGAAATAACGATATTAATATATCTTTCAAATTTCCATAACGCTATCTGTATAATCACGAAATCCAACATCGAAATATTCTAAAGACAATTTTGATTCAAATCCATTCCAATTCAATTATTGGAAATTCTGGTTACTTTTAAAACCCTTTTCAAATCCAATTTATTTATTTAAAAATAAATAGAATTTTAATTCTTGTTCAAAACTAGTTCATTTCGATAAAAACTATTTTTATCTTTTCAAATATGGAGTTTTTCATCCCGATTCTTCCCAAATCATTTCTTATGATTTTACACAAATTATTGATATTTTTAATAATTTTCTCAAGGCCCGTACAGTCGATTTCCATCAATGGCCATTGAACTGCACTTACAACGACCTTTTCCAAATTTGATTTGGACATAATTCCAAATCCAACCGTTAGATTTCTAATTTCTAATATTCATTGAAAAGCTCTTTTCGATACGAACCCAATGGTTCCGGTTTTAGGAGAATCCGACGGTCGGATCTCCTGCAATATCCATTCGAAGTCAATGGTCGAAATTGGCGAACTGCCGCAGCGCGGCGCGTTCTATTCAGGCCATTATATTATATATATAATATATATAATATATACTTCGTCGATTTCCTTTTAAAACGTATTATATAAATCGTTTTAAATTCGTTTTCAAAACGATTTCAACTTCTTTTTCAAATTCAAATCAAAATTGAATTTTCCCTTACAAATTCGTTTTAAATTCATTTCAAATTGATTTCAATTCAAATCGATTTTGAATTCAATTTCAGTTCGTTTTACATTCAATTCAATTTCAATTCGAATTCATTTCTATTCTCAATATCAGATTTTGAAATCACTTTCGATGTTCATTATAAAATGAATAAAATCGATATAAATATCGTTCACGTCAAAATGGCGTAAATCTAATCAACACGGCTTCAAATATTTCTATTTTCAAATATTCTATTTCAAATATTTCTTTTTCAAATATTTCTTTTTCAAAACTGGAATGAGGCCCAATCAATTACCATATAATGTTAATTATATGGATTTTCTACAATACATGTATACAATAACAACGATGAATAATCAACCATCATCCAAAGTGCATTCTACACTGTATAAGCATCAAATATAAATATTTAACGCTCATAACAGTCTGTCAATCAATCGATCGACATACAACTAATTATTGGGATTAGTGTATGTCATATATCATCCCAATACCCGTGTGGGGTTTCAAACAATCAAACATATATTTTATTTGTGCAGTTGGGCGATGTGTAAAATTTATCGTCCTAATCAATATCAATCAAATCAGTGTATATAAACAAATCTCCGATTTGTTTATAAATATTTATTTTATATACACGTTAAAAATTCTATTTTTAACTATAAAATATTTCTAACTATATAATATTTTATTTCATTTCACATCACATCACACAATCAACTACACATCAAAATCAAACAACCAAGCATACAAGCCGTCCATGGTCTGTGGACGACGGGTGTCGGGTGCTACTAAACATCGTCTGCATCCTAGTATATATTTTAACTAGAAAATTAAATTAAAAGTGAGAAGTTCTCACCGACTAGCTAATCCAAACTCCACGACTCTTCTTATGTAGGAAATCTTCACCGTTCTCGCCCTTTTTTCACTTTCGTTGCCCGCTTTCACTACGTATATAAAAATCACATTTTTATACCGCTATTCAATATATAAAAATTGAATTTTTACTTTGCTATTAAATATATAAAAATCAAATTTTTACTTTGCTATTCAATATATAAAAATCGAAATTTTACTTTGCTATTCAATATATAAAAATCAAATTTTTACTTTGCTATTCAATATATAAAAATCAAATTTTTACTTCGCTATTCAATATATAAAAATCGAATTTTTACTTTGCTATTCAATATATAAAAATCAAAATTTTACTTTGCTATTCAATATATAAAAATCGAATTTTTACTTTGCTATTCAATATATAAAAATTGAATTTTTACTTATATAGAAATCAAACTTTTCATATATAGAAATCAAACTTTTCCACATATGAAAGATCCAATTTTTACTACACATCCATATGTATAAAAATCCTATACTTTTCATACATATATAAAATCGAATTTTTATAACTTTTCATATTTAAAAATTCAATCTTTTTATTTATAAAAATTCGATCTTTACTCTAGAAAAAAAAAATTCAAACTTCATAGAAATAAAAATCATATCTTTGCTTATATATGATTTATAAAACAATTTTTCACAATAATCCCTTTATATATCTTTCGGATTTTTTTATATATTGAATAAACTAAATTAAACATTTTAGATGAACTAAAACAAAATTAAAAACTTACAGCTGAAATGAAGGAGCGGGAGGGACCTGCGTCGGGTTGGGCTGCGCTGCGTCGTTCGAGGAGGGAGCGGGGTCTGGTGGCGGCCGGTTCTGGTCATGGGGGGTTGCGCTGTCGATTTCAGGCCTGGAGGGGGGATTTCGAGATGGGAGGAGAAAGGGGGAAAGCAGCGGAAGGGAGGAGGGTCGGAGCACGCCGGAGAGGGGTGGTGTCTCGAGCGGAGGGGGCAGCGGCTTGGCGTCCACGGTGGGGCGGCTCCGAGCTCTGGCGGTTTTTTTCTTTTTCCTTTTGGATCTGAAACTAACGGGGGGGAGGGGGGGGTAAAGGAGAATAAGGGGTTGGCTTTATAATATTTTATATATTTATTTAATTCCTAAATCGAAAAAGCAACTTTTTATTTCTAACTCGAAATCGAACCCACCGACTGTCGTCCCTAGCGAAATACCCCCATTCCGAACACAATGGGATATGTCACATAGGCCAATTCGATCGTTACGTCCAGTTTTCATCAAAATCAACATATAACTCTATATATTGAATTTGAACGCGCATTTCAATTTACCGAGGTCACATACTAACTCGAAAAATTCCAGAAAAATATCTTCTAGCATCGTACTGACGATACGGTCCTAACAAAACTAGTTTCGTCAAATTTTGAGATCGTTTGAAAAATGGCCATTTTCCAGTCGATTAAAATCAACTGAAACTGGTCAAACGCGTTTTCCTTTGCCACGCTCACATATCGAATCGGAAAATTATGAAAATTGGAATCTAGCAATAACTTGACATCACGGATCCAACAAAAGTGGTTTCATCGAAATCCGAGGTCGTTTGCAAAATTTCCATTTTTAAGGGCCAGAATTCCATAACGACTATTCAGAATTTTCAACTGGACGTATCTTTTGATTCCCGCTATGAAATTTCGATTTTTCGGATTCGTTGGAAAGATATTCTCAAATAGATTCAAATATTTTTGGTTTCACTAAAATCCGGTTTATTTTGCACCCGGTACATTCATTTGAATTTTGAAATCGAATTATCGAACTACCACGCCATTTTCAATTCCTTTTATATATATAAATAAATATTTATATTCTAACGATGATCTATATAAATATATATGTTTGAATTCCATTCAAAATAAATTTGTCGTCGTTTTTATTTAAAATATTCATTTTAAATATTCAAAATTCATTAAAATAGCCAAAATAAAAAGTTTAAATTGGCCCAGATTTCTGGGTTATTACATAGAGTGTCTCGAAGCGGAGAGGAGCTTGCCCCTTGCCTCGACTCATGACAAAAATCCAATTTCCAATACGTGATGTTTCGGTTTTATTTGTAGAGCCTAGTATGGCGACATAGTAGCATGGGATACTATGCCGTCTATGATTGATATTTATGATTGAAGTTGTTTTGACACTATACACTTATAATAGTATCAAAATGATTTGTTATAAACGTACCAAGCATGTTTGGCTATTATAAGGGAAAACCCTATCCTCCGGCTTGCGTTGCATTGTGTGATGGGACCTGGGTCTTATAATAGCTTCATTTTTAGAAAAATCATTGCGCTGTTTATTTATATGCATTGGTATTCTTGGGAGGAAACCCGTTCCGTGTTATATGGCGCGGTCCCTTGAATTACTCTCTTTTAAAGTAAAGTTTTAAATAACTGTTTTAGTTCTCACACTAGTCACATGACTGACCTGGGGTTTATTGTTTTAACCTAAACTCTGGGTGCCCTTATGTAACGAACCGGGATTTTCGACTCCGAAAATCAACATCAAACTACCATGTTGACCATTCAGACATCGAACATTCCAGATCATTAATAGAAAGAAGTTAGAGGGTGAGAATAGATAAGATAGAAATATTAGAATAGAAGAAGAAGAAGAAACACCATACAGAGTCTCACATCGCAGCGGAACAAAATATAATACAGAAGTAAATCTTTATTTAGAACTTTCAAAATACTTACAATATCAGAGTACATCAACATCTGGACAGTGAAAATCTGTCCTCATACAACACACAGCGGAATACTAGTAATATCATACGTCTGGACTTTTCCAGCTCGTCTCTTCACAGTAGTCGATAACCTGAACCTGTACAACCCGGTCTAACCCGAGCATTTACAAAACACCGGGTCAGTCTGGTGAACCAGAGTGAGATAAACTCGCACAGTAATAAGGGTGAATTATCCAATCATGATTTTAGAGTTCAAAAACTTTTCAAAAGAAAAGGATAATCGTAAGACCAAATCCACACATAAACACGGACGGTTTTTACCTTACGATAACCCAAAACAGTTTTGAAACCAATATCTTGTTCTGATATTATAATAATGTCTAAACACAAGTAAATAGAAATCTAGTGGAACGCTTGCATCTCACGCTCCACATATATAGTATACAATCAAAACCCGCAGGCGCTTATTGGATATTGGATTCCAAATTGACAAGGTATGGGTCCACCTTCCGATAGTGTATCTCTAGAGACGAATACACTGGGTTCAACAAGAACTTCTTGCAACCCGGCCCTCACATGACCGACCCCTCATTTCGCTTGAGTGTATCGAATGTATACCACCGACGGTTGGGATCAGCAACCGTCTCCCGACAAGGGACAGCATCGAAACGTAGATTAAGAAACAAATAGGACTTCCTCTAGATAGGTGATCATACACCCTAATGGGAGCGACCCACATAGCCATGCTGCCTGCCCGATTTTTGTCATTTCCCAGTTGATGAGGCTTGAGGCCAGAATTAAGCCTTGAACATCTGGTCGTCATTCACTTTGAATGCCACATCGTCAAATCCATCAGATATCACTAATTGATATCCACAAAAATACTCTAGCTGAAAGCTAGAGAACGGCGATTCTCCGCCAACAACTATCGTACGTTTGAAGAAATCAACGTACGTGACCCTTTGGAAATACTCTGTCAGACATCCGTCCATATACGTCATCCAGGAACAGGATGAACCGAAGGCACTCTCCTACCGCATCCATATAGGAATCACCCCATGGATCAGTAGCGAGAAGTCCTTGCAACCCGTTGATTCCAGCCACGACAGAATCACAGCTTTCCTCTGCTTGCCAGGCAGAGAATATTAGTGGTTCTTCCGTTTATGAAAATCCACGGTCTTCAATGCTCCATCTCGATCATCTTCTGATCTCTTCACGTATTTGTTGGACGGAATGGTTTTTCGAATATAAATTCGATCCCGGTCTTTCCATACCAACAATCGTATTGGTCAGGTTTGATAGTCGGTGTTTTAACTATCAAAATATACAGTGTTTCAATCATGACACTCCAATGAGTTCACTGGTTCAGTATTCAGCATCACATGGCCTTTAACAAACTGATTTACTTTTGTTAAATTAAAAACTTCTAATTCTTTAAATATTCAACCATACGATATTTGAATAACTCTAATTCGATTTCTTAACATTCGTCTTAACTCCATTCGCTTGACTCTAGATCACAGCTATCACAATGGTTACGCCTGATTCCCTCAGGAAACATCCGACCGCCGTAGGCTATCTGCAGCCCTGCGAATTACGCTAGCAGTCGTCCGAAATGGCAACTTAGCCCAATAATTATGTTTGGCTAATTCTATCTCGAATAACTATATTCAATTTCCCATTTTGAAATCTCATTTAAAATTCTCCTTTTTACTTGATCTCGTTTTCAAATAACGTTAACGTAAAGTAAACGCTTTACACTTTAAATCTCACTAAAAACTCTGGTTTATAATAACCCTTTTATAGTAATCTCCTTTCACTTAATTCCTATAATTGAGTACGTTTATTTCCTTTCACCATTCAATTGGCTTGCATCTCACATTCGGTAACTTTTTAAATGAATTCCCAATTAACAATATATTCCTAAATTCATCATTAATTAAAATAATAACTTATTTCAAACATTAACTACTTTCATAGTTAATCCCTTTATAACTAAATATTAAATCCCTTTCAAATCCTTATTTAAATTCAAACAATATTCATTTAACTATTTTAGTCAAAACACATTAACTTGATAAACAATTCTAATTCCAAACGGTCGCTTTAATTAACTTAAAAACTTGATTATCTCATTAACCGATTTCAACAATCCTCGCTTTAAATTAATCAAAATATGATTAATTTAGATAGATTCTAATTATTTGTTTTCTTTACAAAACAAATTTTCCAAGGTTTAACCCTTTAATTCATTCCTTATTCTTCAACTGGTAAATCTGATTAACATCAGCATTTGCTTTGCAAAATAAACTCATAACAAATCAAAGTCTTAAACAAATAAAATATTTATTTATTTCTCTTAAATAACTTTTATTCAAATAATATAATTCAAATCTAACTCTGGTTATAAAATAAATTTTATAATCTCAACTCTATCGATTCACCTGACGGTGAATCAATATCTATAACTCGATTGGTTCAAAGGCCATACTCTGCCAAACACTTAACCAATATCGCCCATTGGTTTAAACCAAACAGATGTTGAATATCCAGTCAATAATCAACCATCAAATCAATCACACAAACAGGTCAGTTCATATATGATCATATGAAAATAAACAATACATTTGAGGGATCCGGTTGGGTCCCTCCAACCTGTCCTTCCCTGTATTCAAATGGTTATCTCAAATCAGACGGTTCAGTTTTGTTTAACTGATAAATTAAATAACGACCATTTAACATCAACCATAAGCAATTCAAACAATTCAACCATTTAAAACACGTTTATAAAATAAACGTGACCAACCAAGGTGAGTTACCTTTATTGGCACCAACCGTTAAAAATAACGATTTGGTGTTTCACTGAAATTAAACACAGTTTAATTTCATCGGTTAAATCAATAGTTAAATAGATAACCAGCAAAGCAGTCAACCATTGGCAAGCAGAGCACACAAAATAAAAACACCCAATTTATATAAAATATAAAAAGGGTAACTGAGTGAGTTTAACTCACCTTGTTTTCTGATTATCCTGGAACAGTTCGATTACAATTAAATTAAACCGTTGTTTAATTTAACTGTAAACTCCCTTCGTCTCTATTTCCGTCTGGATTAGTTCCATGACACTGTGCTCGTCAATCCGCTTTCAGCGTCACCTTGTTCGTCGAATTCAATTTATAAAATTAATTACTTGGTTTAGTCAATTTACCGGCTGATAATACTTTTGTAAATCCGTTGTTTTCCATGTTTGCCTTGGGTTTGAATTGTCTTCAACACGCAGTCCCTCCTTGCTTTCGGTCGGCAGAACCACGGTAATACATTCTTAGTTCAAAATTTTGGTCCGCTCTCCTTCTTTGTTTGTGATTCACGTAAGTACTGCTTCTTGTTCTCAAAACATATATTGTCCAAATCTTAGTCCTTTCCGTTTCCTTTAGAGGACTTTGGATATCAGCATCTCCCCTTCATTTGTTTCATCCCAAAAACCCACGCTCCCTTTACTTTGCTGCTCCTCCTCCTCCTCCTCAGTTTTCACGTCCGTATTCTTTTTTTTTTTTTTTTTTTAATAACGCCTAGATAAAACGGCCCATCACCCCATTTCTTCAGCTCGCAAAACATCCCTCCAACCGCCTTCTACCCGAAGTCACAGAGCCACCATACATCAAAACCCATGCAAAGCCAAACATTTTCCTTTTTCCCTCCTTTGAATTTCGAACCATAGCCTTTGATTTCTTCCCATCGCAAGTTACCACCCCCTTCCTTCTAAACCCAGTACCCACGTTAAGAATGGAACCCGCACACTTCTCTGCCCAGTACACGCTGAAGCCCCCTCTTCTTTTTTTTTTTTTTCTTTTTTCGTTCTTCTTTCTTTTTTTTTATTTTTTTTTCTTTTTTCGTTCTTCTTTTTTTTTTTTTTTTTTTTTTAGAGATGAAATGAACCTGGCGAGAAGGCGTATATATATAAGGAGATCAGCGACTGGATTGCCATAACATCTTTCGTATTGTATATGTAGGGTAGGCTAGGCTAGGTCGACTGAAATGAAATACCAACTGCGCCTTGTTTCCATTTGTACAGGCAAGAGTAGGATGGCCATGTACTTCAATATGTTTTGATTTAGACTTGGCGTGGTTTCGTACTATATAGGAGACAGTGTCTAGGAAAATAGGTCTGCATGTATTTATATTGTGGGCAAAACATTATTTTATTTCTAACGAAACTTCACGGTAAAGTAATACGTAAAACTATCCTCAATTTTTTTCTGTTTACTGATAAAAAGGCTGTTCTTGATGTAAAACGATATTCCGGATCCAAAGGGACAAGTTTCGTCGAGATCCGAGGTCATATGAAAAAAATTCCTTTATAAAACCAGAAATGAACACGCGTTTAATTTTTTCACGATCACCAGATAAATCAGATCCACTTGAAACTGCGAACATCGACAATAACTTTTCGATACGAACCCAACGGCACTAATTTCGTCGCATTCTGAGACTGTTGCCCCGGTAGGCTGTTTTTACCGCGAACCGCCCTACCCTTTTTAACGCCAAATTTCTCGATCTCTAAAAATAACAAACTATATACATATCCTGACTCTAATCGACGATACGAACTCAACGGAACTGGTTTCGTGGCCTAATTCGATCATCTGCTCAAGTTACACTAAAATGTCCCTTTATTTATTTGAATGCGCGCTATAGAATTTGAATGGGCGTTTATGGTTGCTGTGGTCACATACGACTTCTGTTTGCCACGCCGTTTAACTTTCTGACAATAATTTAGCGATACGGTCCCAATGAAACTGGTTTCGTCGAAATCTGAGTCCGTTTGCAAAACGGCCATTTTAAAGGCCTATAATTTAATAACGATTTTCCATAGCGACTATTTCAAATTTTGTTTTGGCCATAACTATCAAATTATAACACGAAATTTGGATTTTTCTCTTTCATATGAAAACTATCGTCAATACGGTTCCAACGTGTCTTGTTTCACAGAAATCCGACTTATATCGAATTCTGTATCCTCAGTTGAAGTTCAAAACTCTATATTGCGAACTGCAGCGCCATTTCAGGCTCGATTTATATTATATATAAATTATAACGTTCAACTTCGTTTTAATAACGAATTCAATACTAAATCTCATTAATATTCCAATAAAATATTTAAAACTAATTTAAATATTCATATTCAAATGGTCGAAAAACATGGGTCGTTACATTCTTCCCCCCTTAAAATAATTTCGTCCTCGAAATTGCTAAGGTAAGAAAGAACGTTATAAACTCATTAATTTCAAATCTAATTTTATATTAAATTAGAAACCAATTCAATACTGTAAATAAATATTTTCAAAAATATCGAAAATTTTCTAACACTTTAAATTTTCGAAAAATTTCGCCAACACCTCCTCTGTACGGCTCAATCGGTACAACTCCAACTCGCCTTTCTAGGCCTTTTCCAATCCGAAAGAAAATAAACAGCCAAGCGGCTTGCCCAATAGGCTCATAAATCACCAAACCCCATAAAAATAAACGTGTACCTTTTTGTCGGGCATATCATTATATCCTTCCCATCTGCTACCTTGTCAGTGTATACAACTGCATTCCCAAACAAAATTTCAACTTTATCCTCATAACCAAATCCTTCACGCATCCAAGCCAAATCTCATTCTTACTCAACTTTCCATCCATCATTGATTTCACCTCTTAACTTATCAGTCCAACACCATTTCAGATTCCTGTCTCCACAATTCAAAATCTGATCCTACTTGTATATACTATATCCCGATTCAATTCCCAGTTAATCGGTTTCAATTCAATTCATATTTACTTCCCAAATTTTATTTAAATTTGCCTTTGTTCAAATAATTTCCTGGGAGTTTTTAAACAGTTCAGTTCTTTCAAAAATCAAACATTTCTTTCCAGGATTCAAAACAACTCGTTTTTTCTCAAAGCAATTCAAAACAAGATTTTTGGTAGTAATCCGTCACTTAGAACTCGGAAATGAACACTGATGAGGTGGCCAGCATCCTCAGAGTTATTCCCCAGCTACCGAAGTGAGTTCAATACTGTATCACTTATCAAAACCGTATTTAAACATTTTCATTTTGAAATTTATTTCAAAATATCATTCACGATGCTTGTAAACCAAATTTAAAATCTCCCAGGATCTTAAAATTTCCATATTTTTAACCCAAGTTCATTTACAACCACCTTTCCCACTTTTGGGAATTTTAATTCCAATTCTGATTAAAATTTCAGATTTAATAAATCTGCTTTTATATTATACGAATTCTAATTGGTTATTTATATAACCTTTTCAATTATAATCTTATTCGATTATAATAACAAACAACACATCACATATATTATGATATTTCCAACATATATATTTTCTTTATATCAAAATATAATTTGGGTAAAATTATTTCATTTACCCCCTTTCAAAAACATACTGTGTCGAATTACTCTGTTCAAGAGTTTAGAAACACTTATCGACACAGTTTGCATTACTGTATCGACCAGAATTCATAAACTACTCGACAAACCAATCAACACAATATAAGACAGTTTTTATAACAATTTACAAATACGCGCATATATATATATATATATATATACACTCAAACTCAATCTAAGGTACTGCTAACCTTATCTCTATCGAGTCACGCCACAGAGCCAAGGTAATCACTTAACCTTCAGCTCTGATACCACTGTAACGAACCGGGATTTTCGACTCCGAAAATCAACATCAAACTACCATGTTGACCATTCAGACATCGAACATTCCAGATCATTAATAGAAAGAAGTTAGAGGGTGAGAATAGATAAGATAGAAATATTAGAATAGAAGAAGAAGAAGAAACACCATACAGAGTCTCACATCGCAGCGGAACAAAATATAATACAGAAGTAAATCTTTATTTAGAACTTTCAAAATACTTACAATATCAGAGTACATCAACATCTGGACAGTGAAAATCTGTCCTCATACAACACACAGCGGAATACTAGTAATATCATACGTCTGGACTTTTCCAGCTCGTCTCTTCACAGTAGTCGATAACCTGAACCTGTACAACCCGGTCTAACCCGAGCATTTACAAAACACCGGGTCAGTCTGGTGAACCAGAGTGAGATAAACTCGCACAGTAATAAGGGTGAATTATCCAATCATGATTTTAGAGTTCAAAAACTTTTCAAAAGAAAAGGATAATCGTAAGACCAAATCCACACATAAACACGGACGGTTTTTACCTTACGATAACCCAAAACAGTTTTGAAACCAATATCTTGTTCTGATATTATAATAATGTCTAAACACAAGTAAATAGAAATCTAGTGGAACGCTTGCATCTCACGCTCCACATATATAGTATACAATCAAAACCCGCAGGCGCTTATTGGATATTGGATTCCGAATTGACAAGGTATGGGTCCACCTTCCGATAGTGTATCTCTAGAGACGAATACACTGGGTTCAACAAGAACTTCTTGCAACCCGGCCCTCACATGACCGACCCCTCATTTCGCTTGAGTGTATCGAATGTATACCACCGACGGTTGGGATCAGCAACCGTCTCCCGACAAGGGACAGCATCGAAACGTAGATTAAGAAACAAATAGGACTTCCTCTAGATAGGTGATCATACACCCTAATGGGAGCGACCCACATAGCCATGCTGCCTGCCCGATTTTTGTCATTTCCCAGTTGATGAGGCTTGAGGCCAGAATTAAGCCTTGAACATCTGGTCGTCATTCACTTTGAATGCCACATCGTCAAATCCATCAGATATCACTAATTGATATCCACAAAAATACTCTAGCTGAAAGCTAGAGAACGGCGATTCTCCGCCAACAACTATCGTACGTTTGAAGAAATCAACGTACGTGACCCTTTGGAAATACTCTGTCAGACATCCGTCCATATACGTCATCCAGGAACAGGATGAACCGAAGGCACTCTCCTACCGCATCCATATAGGAATCACCCCATGGATCAGTAGCGAGAAGTCCTTGCAACCCGTTGATTCCAGCCACGACAGAATCACAGCTTTCCTCTGCTTGCCAGGCAGAGAATATTAGTGGTTCTTCCGTTTATGAAAATCCACGGTCTTCAATGCTCCATCTCGATCATCTTCTGATCTCTTCACATATTTGTTGGACGGAATGGTTTTTCGAATATAAATTCGATCCCGGTCTTTCCATACCAACAATCGTATTGGTCAGGTTTGATAGTCGGTGTTTTAACTATCAAAATATACAGTGTTTCAATCATGACACTCCAATGAGTTCACTGGTTCAGTATTCAGCATCACATGGCCTTTAACAAACTGATTTACTTTTGTTAAATTAAAAACTTCTAATTCTTTAAATATTCAACCATACGATATTTGAATAACTCTAATTCGATTTCTTAACATTCGTCTTAACTCCATTCGCTTGACTCTAGATCACAGCTATCACAATGGTTACGCCTGATTCCCTCAGGAAACATCCGACCGCCGTAGGCTATCTGCAGCCCTGCGAATTACGCTAGCAGTCGTCCGAAATGGCAACTTAGCCCAATAATTATGTTTGGCTAATTCTATCTCGAATAACTATATTCAATTTCCCATTTTGAAATCTCATTTAAAATTCTCCTTTTTACTTGATCTCGTTTTCAAATAACGTTAACGTAAAGTAAACGCTTTACACTTTAAATCTCACTAAAAACTCTGGTTTATAATAACCCTTTTATAGTAATCTCCTTTCACTTAATTCCTATAATTGAGTACGTTTATTTCCTTTCACCATTCAATTGGCTTGCATCTCACATTCGGTAACTTTTTAAATGAATTCCCAATTAACAATATATTCCTAAATTCATCATTAATTAAAATAATAACTTATTTCAAACATTAACTACTTTCATAGTTAATCCCTTTATAACTAAATATTAAATCCCTTTCAAATCCTTATTTAAATTCAAACAATATTCATTTAACTATTTTAGTCAAAACACATTAACTTGATAAACAATTCTAATTCCAAACGGTCGCTTTAATTAACTTAAAAACTTGATTATCTCATTAACCGATTTCAACAATCCTCGCTTTAAATTAATCAAAATATGATTAATTTAGATAGATTCTAATTATTTGTTTTCTTTACAAAACAAATTTTCCAAGGTTTAACCCTTTAATTCATTCCTTATTCTTCAACTGGTAAATCTGATTAACATCAGCATTTGCTTTGCAAAATAAACTCATAACAAATCAAAGTCTTAAACAAATAAAATATTTATTTATTTCTCTTAAATAACTTTTATTCAAATAATATAATTCAAATCTAACTCTGGTTATAAAATAAATTTTATAATCTCAACTCTATCGATTCACCTGACGGTGAATCAATATCTATAACTCGATTGGTTCAAAGGCCATACTCTGCCAAACACTTAACCAATATCGCCCATTGGTTTAAACCAAACAGATGTTGAATATCCAGTCAATAATCAACCATCAAATCAATCACACAAACAGGTCAGTTCATATATGATCATATGAAAATAAACAATACATTTGAGGGATCCGGTTGGGTCCTTCCAACCTGTCCTTCCCTGTATTCAAATGGTTATCTCAAATCAGACGGTTCAGTTTTGTTTAACTGATAAATTAAATAACGACCATTTAACATCAACCATAAGCAATTCAAACAATTCAACCATTTAAAACACGTTTATAAAATAAACGTGACCAACCAAGGTGAGTTACCTTTATTGGCACCAACCGTTAAAAATAACGATTTGGTGTTTCACTGAAATTAAACACAGTTTAATTTCATCGGTTAAATCAATAGTTAAATAGATAACCAGCAAAGCAGTCAACCATTGGCAAGCAGAGCACACAAAATAAAAACACCCAATTTATATAAAATATAAAAAGGGTAACTGAGTGAGTTTAACTCACCTTGTTTTCTGATTATCCTGGAACAGTTCGATTACAATTAAATTAAACCGTTGTTTAATTTAACTGTAAACTCCCTTCGTCTCTATTTCCGTCTGGATTAGTTCCATGACACTGTGCTCGTCAATCCGCTTTCAGCGTCACCTTGTTCGTCGAATTCAATTTATAAAATTAATTACTTGGTTTAGTCAATTTACCGGCTGATAATACTTTTGTAAATCCGTTGTTTTCCATGTTTGCCTTGGGTTTGAATTGTCTTCAACACGCAGTCCCTCCTTGCTTTCGGTCGGCAGAACCACGGTAATACATTCTTAGTTCAAAATTTTGGTCCGCTCTCCTTCTTTGTTTGTGATTCACGTAAGTACTGCTTCTTGTTCTCAAAACATATATTGTCCAAATCTTAGTCCTTTCCGTTTCCTTTAGAGGACTTTGGATATCAGCATCTCCCCTTCATTTGTTTCATCCCAAAAACCCACGCTCCCTTTACTTTGCTGCTCCTCCTCCTCCTCCTCAGTTTTCACGTCCGTATTCTTTTTTTTTTTTTTTTTTTAATAACGCCTAGATAAAACGGCCCATCACCCCATTTCTTCAGCTCGCAAAACATCCCTCCAACCGCCTTCTACCCGAAGTCACAGAGCCACCATACATCAAAACCCATGCAAAGCCAAACATTTTCCTTTTTCCCTCCTTTGAATTTCGAACCACAGCCTTTGATTTCTTCCCATCGCAAGTTACCACCCCCTTCCTTCTAAACCCAGTACCCACGTTAAGAATGGAACCCGCACACTTCTCTGCCCAGTACACGCTGAAGCCCCCTCTTCTTTTTTTTTTTTTTTTTTTTCGTTCTTCTTTCTTTTTTTTTATTTTTTTTTCTTTTTTCGTTCTTCTTTTTTTTTTTTTTTTTTTTTTTAGAGATGAAATGAACCTGGCGAGAAGGCGTATATATATAAGGAGATCAGCGACTGGATTGCCATAACATCTTTCGTATTGTATATGTAGGGTAGGCTAGGCTAGGTCGACTGAAATGAAATACCAACTGCGCCTTGTTTCCATTTGTACAGGCAAGAGTAGGATGGCCATGTACTTCAATATGTTTTGATTTAGACTTGGCGTGGTTTCGTACTATATAGGAGACAGTGTCTAGGAAAATAGGTCTGCATGTATTTATATTGTGGGCAAAACATTATTTTATTTCTAACGAAACTTCACGGTAAAGTAATACGTAAAACTATCCTCAATTTTTTTCTGTTTACTGATAAAAAGGCTGTTCTTGATGTAAAACGATATTCCGGATCCAAAGGGACAAGTTTCGTCGAGATCCGAGGTCATATGAAAAAAATTCCTTTATAAAACCAGAAATGAACACGCGTTTAATTTTTTCACGATCACCAGATAAATCAGATCCACTTGAAACTGCGAACATCGACAATAACTTTTCGATACGAACCCAACGGCACTAATTTCGTCGCATTCTGAGACTGTTGCCCCGGTAGGCTGTTTTTACCGCGAACCGCCCTACCCTTTTTAACGCCAAATTTCTCGATCTCTAAAAATAACAAACTATATACATATCCTGACTCTAATCGACGATACGAACTCAACGGAACTGGTTTCGTGGCCTAATTCGATCATCTGCTCAAGTTACACTAAAATGTCCCTTTATTTATTTGAATGCGCGCTATAGAATTTGAATGGGCGTTTATGGTTGCTGTGGTCACATACGACTTCTGTTTGCCACGCCGTTTAACTTTCTGACAATAATTTAGCGATACGGTCCCACTGAAACTGGTTTCGTCGAAATCTGAGTCCGTTTGCAAAACGGCCATTTTAAAGGCCTATAATTTAATAACGATTTTCCATAGCGACTATTTCAAATTTTGTTTTGGCCATAACTATCAAATTATAACACGAAATTTGGATTTTTCTCTTTCATATGAAAACTATCGTCAATACGGTTCCAACGTGTCTTGTTTCACAGAAATCCGACTTATATCGAATTCTGTATCCTCAGTTGAAGTTCAAAACTCTATATTGCGAACTGCAGCGCCATTTCAGGCTCGATTTATATTATATATAAATTATAACGTTCAACTTCGTTTTAATAACGAATTCAATACTAAATCTCATTAATATTCCAATAAAATATTTAAAACTAATTTAAATATTCATATTCAAATGGTCGAAAAACACGGGTCGTTACACCTTATTTTCGACACGGGCAGCTAGTAGTTTCGGTTTTGCAGATTTATATTCACAGGATCCTGATTTATAGCTGGAACGATGCTCGGAAAGCTCTGTATCCGTATATTACTTTCAGTTGTGTTTTGTATTGTTTTTCCGCTTCTATGTAATTTATTGTAATCTCTGATATTTATTGAATGTATTTTATTCATTTATACTCTGTATATTCTTGTATTCTGATGGAATTGTTGTAATAGCAATGAAATGTTCTTCTGTTTACGTTCTATTTTGTCATGTTCTCAAGGTAATCCGGGCTTTCCTTACTGGGGAAGTTACGGGTCCTTACAGAATCAGTTGGTGATCGTCCAGACGTACTTGGAGATCGATGGATATGCGAGGAAAGTGCCTCCGGTTTCGTTCAGACCCAGAACGAACTTGTAAATGGATTGTGTGTCTGACATTGGATTTTATTCTGTGTTGATTGATCTCTATTAAATATACATCTGTTTGGCGGCGGAGAATTTATTCTCTTGCTTAACGCCCTTCTCTGAGACGTACGAGCTCAGAGGTTGTATATCGATGGACATCAGTCGCATGGAGTGAATTGCCTGTGTGGCATGCCTAAGTGGTAGATGATCAAGGCTTCTATTGAAAAGCAAAGTCTTGTGGTTGATGATCAAAGCACGGCCTGTGTGGTGCAGCTTTGTGTGTGGCGTTAATTCGCGAGCCTCACACCTTGGTATGAGTCAAAAACGGGATAGTGACTACAGGGAGAGCATGACGTTTCTTTCTAGCTATGGGTGATGTCAGTGACCTACCAACCCTAACATTTATATACTTTTTACCTGTGTGGTTGTCGGAATGTGAGGCGCCTCGAATATATGGTCGATAACTGGCACTATGTGAGCCGACGTACAGACCATTATATAGGTCCTATAGGACAGAGAAACGTGTGTTCAGGAATTGCCAATCCTCAAAAGTAAGAGAGGACCGGTACAATCGATTCCAAGGATCGCTGTGTGTGGTCCTGAGACATTTGCTAGAGTGTCTTGAACGGAGAGGAGCTTGCCCCTTGCCTCGACTCATGACAGAAATCCAATTTCCAATACGTGACATTTCGGTTTTATTTGTAGAGCCTAGTATGGCGACATAGTGGCATGGGACACTTATGCCATCTATGATTGATACTTATGATTGAAATTGTTTTGACACTATACACTTATAATAGTATCAAATGATTTGTTTAAAACGTACCAAGCATGTTTGGCTATTATAAGGTAAAAACCCTATCCTCCGGCTTGCGTTGCATTGTGTGATGGGACCTGGGTCTTATAATAGCTTCGTTTTTCTTTATTTAGCATTACGCTGTTTGTTTTATGCACTGGTATTCTTGGGAGGAAACCCGTTCCGTGTTATACGGCGTGGTCCCTTGATTTACCTAACTTTAAAATAAAGATTAATAACCGTTTTAGTTCTCACACCAGTCACATGACTGACCTGGAGTTTATTGTTTTAACCTAAACTCTGGGTGCCCTTATTTTCCGCACGGGCAGCTAGTAGTTTTGGTTTTGCAGATTTATATTCACAGGAGCCGGGTTTACAGCTGGAATGATACTCCGAAAGCTCTGTATCCGTATATCGCCATCAGTGGTGTTTTGTATTATTTTTCCGCTTCTATGTATTTAAATGTAATTTAAATCTCTGATATTTGTCAAATGTGTAATATTGATTCATACTCTGTGATATTCTTGTATTCTGGTGGAATTGTTGTAATGAGCAATGAAATGTTCTTCTGTTTGTGTTCTGATTCGTCTTGTCCTCATAGTAATTCGTTCTTTCTCTTCTCTTTGGAGACTGGGGAAATTCGGGTCACTTCATCTATCCTTTTTATCGCATCTAAAATGATGATAAAAATATAACATTAATTTCTATGCTTTTTATCGCATCTAAAATGACGATAAAAATATAATTTTTCATTCTATCATTTTTATTACGTCTAAAATGTAAATAAAGGTGTCACTTATATTTCTACTTTTTTTTATTGTCCCTAGAATGACAATAAAAATATAACTTTTGATTCTAATCTTTTATTACCTTTAAAATGTTAACAAAAGTATAACTTTAAAATCTATTCTTTTATTTACATCTAAAATGTAAATAAAAATATAACTTCTGATTATAATTTTTTTTATTGTCTATATTTTGACAATAAAAATATAACATTAAGTTCTATCTTTTTTATTACATCTAAAATGTAACTTCAAAATCTAATCTTTTTATTGTCTCTATTTTGACAATAAAATATAACATTAAATTCTATCTTTTTGATTACATCGAAAATGACATTAAAAATGTAACTTCAAAATCTAATATTTTTATTTACAACTAAAAATGTACTTTGATTCTATTCTTTATTTACGTCTAAAATGTAAATAAAAGTATAACTTTTTAATCTATTGTTTTATTTACATCTAAAATGTAAATAAAAATATAACTTTTTATTCTATATTTTTATTTGCATCTAAAATGCAAATAAAAATGTAACTCTTCAATTCATGTTTTTATTTACATCTAAAATGCAAATAAAAAATGTAACTTTCTAATTCGTGTTTTTATTCACATCTACAATGTAAATAAAAATGTACTTTTTAAATTCATGTTTTTATTTACATCTAAAATGAAAATAAAAATGTACTTTTTTAATTCATGTTTTTATCTACATGTACAATGCAAATAAAAATGTACTTTTTAATTCATGCTTTTATCTACATGTAAAATGTAAATAAAAATGTACTTTTTTTAATTCATGCTTTCATTTACATGTAAAATGCAAATAAAAAATGTAACATTCTAATTCGTGTTTTTATTCACATCTACAATGTAAATAAAAATGTACTTTTTAAATTCATGTTTTTATTTACATCTAAAATGAAAATAAAAATGTACTTTTTTAATTCATGTTTTTATCTACATGTACAATGCAAATAAAAATGTACTTTTTAATTCATGCTTTTATCTACATGTAAAATGCAAATAAAAATGTACTTTTTTAATTCATGCTTTCATTTACATGTAAAATGTAAATAAAAATGTACTTTCTAATTCATTTTTTTATCTACATGTAAAATGCAAATAAAAATGTACTTTCTAATTCATGTTTTTATCTACATGTAAAATGCAAATAAAAATGTACTTTTTTAATTCATGCTTTTATTTACATGTAAAATGTAAATAAAAATGTACTTTCTAATTCATGTTTTTATCCACATGTAAAATGCAAATAAAAATGTACTTTTTTAATTCATGCTTTTGTCTACATGTAAAATGCAAATAAAAATGTACTTTTTTAATTCATGCTTTATCCATACCTAAAATGTAAATAAAGATGTTAGTTTATTTTTATTCTTTTTATTTACATCTAAAAATGTAAATAAAGGTGCCACTTATAATATATTCTTTTTATTTACGCCTACAATGTGAATAATGGTGTCGCTTAAAATTTATTCTTTTTATTTACGTCTACAATATAAATAAAGGTGTTGCTTAAAATTTATTCTTTTTATTTACATCTACAATGTGAATAAAGGTGTAACTTTCCACAATATAAACAACAAATGACGAATGACAAATTTTGGTTGGGACCTAACTTTATAATTAACATAGGGGTCAATTATCACCGTATAATAACAAGTGAAAATTTTGATTGGGTCTACTTTATAGTTGACATTCCTAGATTTGAAATAAAGATAATTTCAGATCTGAATGCTAACGCAACTAGAAATTCAACAAACGTGAGATTTTATCATACCTCTAACAAATCAGAATATCCCACAAACAACAATAAATAAATTCTAATTTACCAACATTGCAGATCTAGATTATTAACATACATATAGTGATTCAAATAACGAGAAAAATAAATAATTATTTAATTATTTAAAATCAGAAATCTCACCTCGTTTCAGATTTAGATCTAAAATTCAAAAGGTACAGAATCGGTCTCAATCAGTTCTAGAATGTAGTATTTGGCTTTACGATCGCAACGCTTCGAAAGTCGTCCCGTTCTAAGTCAAAATGAATGAGTTATAATTTAAATAAGGTATATAACATTTTGAAATTAAACTAAATAAAAAAGAAAGAATTACTCTTTCTTCTTCAACTACAGATAACGGTCGTGACCAAACCCAATTGTATTCACTTCTAGGGTTCACCTTTGTTCAGAATCCGCAGCACTTGGGAACGATTGAACAGTGGGACGTCTAAGGGGGAGTGTGGCGCACGTGCGCCGGGGGTAGGATGGAGTTCGGTGGTGGCTATTGGTGGCGGTGGTGGTCTGAACCCACAAGGTTCTCGGGTCTAGTTCTCTCTGGATACTCTAAGAAATGGTGCAAACTTGGTATGGACGGAAAGCTTGTTTAATTCTCTACGAATAACTCCAAAGAAGGGTGGAGTTTTGTTGAAAGGATTTCAAGAGATTAGTGGAAGAAGATAGGAGCTGTATCGGCCATTGGTTGAATGAATTACGGCGGCGGCTGAAGATAGTATTAGGGTTTTAGTGTTATATAATCCATTACTTATAATATTTTAATGTTAATTTTACAAATAAACCCATATGTTCTAAACAATTCCGATTTCATTCCAACCAGAGTTGATTCAACCCAAAGCCCCCTTCCGGATCCAATGGGCTAGGTCCCGTCATCCCAAACGACTGTCTGTAGCTTGTTTTCTTTAATTTAATATTTAAATCGTTTATTTAAATATTTCAATCTTACATTTAAATTTATCGGGCCACATACAGACTCTAAAAATTACAAAAAAGTATATTTGGCTTTGATATGACAATACGATCCTAACAAAATTAATTTCGTTGAATTCCGAGACAGTTTGAAAAATGGTTATTTTCCAGTCGATTAAATTTAACTGAAATGAACAAAACACAATTTCCTTTGCCATGCTCACATATTAATTCGAAAAATTATGAAAATTGATACTTAGCAATAATTTGACATTCTGATTCCAACAAAATTGGTTTTATCGAAAACGGAGGTCGTTTGAAAATTGACCTTTTATACGGCTATTAATTATACTATAGTGACTATTCTGAATATTCAACTAGCCATAACTTTCGATTCCTGCTATGAAATTTCGATTAAAATAAATTTTTAGTCTTTATTATTTAAAATAAATTATTTTAAATATTCAAAACCCATTAAAATTTCTAAAATAATTTTTTTTAAATTGGTTCAGAATTTCCGAGTTTTTACAATCTCCCCCACTTAAAATCTTTTCGTCCTCGAAAAGGAACGGAGTTGAAAATTGTATAATAAACTAACTCAACTTTTTTTTTAATAATTTTATTAGTTGATTGACTTATCAAATGTATCTTTTAAAGAATCATATTTTCTAAGATCAGATTATATATATAATCACAAATACGTTAGTTATAGCCTTGTCACTCTCAACTTATTCTAGGGCATTTCTAACCCCATCCCTAATGAGTTTTCTCATTCTAGGATACTTCTTATCCTATCTCTAATGAGTATTCTTATCGGATATTGCTAATCCAATCTCTGATGAGTCTTTTGTTCAATTCTAACGAGTTGTACCCAAAAGATTTGAGCTAACCAGAGCTCTGATACCAACTATAAAGACCCGAAAATCCCCACCCTTTGAATCGACCATAAACCACACAGGACTGAACCAAAAGTTGGAAATCTTCGAATACTTTTTGGGAATACAACACATCAGAACAACAATAGAAGACTTTTATAAAACATTATGATAATGTTACATCAAAGTATAGAATATCAGAGTACATCGATAAATAATAATACAACGGATGATAAATTAAAATAAATTTAATACGTTGCAGCGGAAGACTATAAATGCTCTGGACATGACTCAAATCTTCAATCCAGAATCCTGCTCAAGAGATAAATATCTGCAAAACAAGCTACTCGACTGCCCGTGTGGAAAATATGGGCACCCGAGTTTGCCAATGAAACAAACTACAGGTCAGTCAAGGGATTGGTATGGGAAATCTTTCCAAAATAACCTAATAATATGGCTAATCATAGGACCACACCACTAAGAGGAACGAGTTTACTCCATTAGATTGCCAGTGCATAATTTAAATAAATTTATACAAAACAAAGTAATGTTTTTTGGAAAAATGAAATCATTATAAGACTCAAGTCCCATCACACAATGCAACGCAAATAGGAGAATAGAGTTTTACCTTATAATGATCAAACATGACTAGATACGTATAAAATAATATTTTAATATTATTATTAGTGTCTAATCAGTTTTAGAAAATATCTCAAAGTAAATGTATTAATCCTAGACGGCATAGGTACCACATACTATGCCGCCATATATAGGTTTACAATCAAAACCGTAATGTCGTATTGGAGATTTGGTTTCCATCATGAATCGAGGCTAGGGATCGTCCTCTTCGATTCGAGACACTCTAGCAAATGTCTCAGGATTCCCAGTAGTGAACCCTTGGATGCGGTAGGGCAGGTCCACACATACGTTAGTGGATTAGTTGTGCCTGAACACACGCTTCCCGGTTCTTTTGAACCTCTAATATGGCCACTAACAACCTATAAAACCCTAGGTACCTCATAATCCATCATCCACATAAGTATAAATGTCAGGGCTGGTAAGTCACTGACACCATTTCTAGCTAGAAAGAACCATGTGCACTCCCTACGGTCCTGATTCCGTTTTTGACACATATCGGGGTGTGAGGCTCGCGAAGTCACACTATACACAAAGCTACACCTTAACAAGCTATGCTTTGATCATCAACAACAAGGCCTGCTTTTCAACAAAAGCCTTGATCGTTTGCATCCTGGCATGCCACATTGACAGTTCACGCCATGCGATCAACAACTATCCATATATACCCTCTGAGGGTGTTAAGCAAGAGAATAAATTCTCCGCCCCCAAACGGATATACACTAGAAAAAATCGATTTAATTTACATGGAGTGAACTCCAATGTCAGACATGCATCCATTTACAAGTCCGTTCTCTTATTCCTCGTCCGTATGTCCAATACAGAAGAGAGGTGCTCGCTAATCCGGACAATCAACAAGTACGTCCGGACAACTACCACTGTAACCCCTTCAAGGCAGCAACTCCTATCAAAGGCATCGGTAGCCGTCCATTCGATATGAAGATTGCCAGTCTTCAATCTCCGTCTTCTATATCTTCGATTTAAATCGTCGTATAATTATTTGAAATGAGTTGAACTCAGTCTTTTCAAATAATTTCTCGAATAATTACCATTTAAATCATTTTATATCGTTAATATCTATTTATAACGATTTATCGCTATTTTTATTTATTTAAAATAGCCCAATTATAATTAAACGACGCTTCGGGTCGATGTGCGGCCCTTGCGCTGTTTTTACCAAAATTTGATTTACATATATCTTGAAACCTAACCATTGGATTTTGACAAAATTTATATCGCTGGAAAGATCTTCCCAATGCAGTCCTAAGGTTCCTATTTTGGGAAAATCCGACTGTCGGATCTTTCAGTATACTCATTTAAAGTTACGATTACCGAAACACGAACTACCGCGCGCGATTCGTTTAATTTATAATTTATATAAATATTAATATAAATCGTTTGGCAACTTTAACTACTTTCCAACAATCACATCCGAAATGTGACTTTAAAATCTGTTCTTTTTATTGCATCTAAAATGACGATAAAAATGTAATTTTTTAATTCTATCATTTTTATTACATCTGAAATGACATTAAAAATATAACATCTAATTCTATCCTTTTTATCGCATCCAAAATGATGATAAAAATATAACATTAATTTTTATTCTTTTTATCGCATCTAAAATGACGATAAAAATATAATTTTTCATTCTATCATTTTTATTACATCTAAAATGTAAATAAAGGTGTCACTTATAGTTCTACTCTTTTTTTATTATCCCTAAAATGACAATAAAAATATAACTTTTGATTTTAATCTTTTATTACCTTTAAAATGTTAACAAAAGTGTAACTTTAAAATCTATTCTTTTATTTACATTTAAAATGTAAATAAAAATATAACTTCTGATTCTAAATTTTTTTATTGTCTATATTTTGACAATAAAAATATAACATTAAGTTCTATCTTTTTGATTACGTCTAAAATGACATTAAAAATGTAACTTCAAAATCTAATCTTTTTATTATCTCTATTTTGACAATAAAATATAACATTAAATTCTATCTTTTTGATTACATCTAAAATGACATTAAAAATGTAACTTCAAAATCTAATCTTTCTATTTACACCTAAAAATGTAAATAAAAATGTAACTTTGATTCTATTCTTTATTTACATCTAAAATGAAAATAAAAGTATAACTTTTTAATCTATTCTTTTATTTACATCTAAAACGTAAATAAAAATATAATTTTTTATTTTATGTTTTTATTTGCATCTAAAATGCAAATTAAAATGTAACTCTTTACACTAGTACAAAACTGCTTATTTGCGACACCTTATTTGCGACGGTTTAGCTAAAAACAGTAGCATATATGGTTATGTGCGACTGTTTTAGTTACAACCGTAGCAGATTTTCAGGGAAATGATGCGAGAATTCAAACTTGAGACGGGTTTTTATAAAAAAAGTAGCAAATATTACCATTTGCTACGGTTATATATAAGTCCATGGCAAATAAAATGGAGTTGGAATTGGTGAAATTTTATTCTGCGACGGTTGAATATAAAACAGTCGCACATAGCAAAAAAGTTTTTCTTCAACGTGACCATTTTTGAAGTGAGTTATATTCGGTCGTATTATCTCATTTTCACGTGACAATTTCTTCCACGCTCGTCCTCCATTACTGTTCCGATTATATTCACCATCTTCCTCTCTATTTCGATTCTTCCTCTGCTGAACAAATCAATATGTGAATTTTGATTTTACTTTCCTTTTCCTTTTTTTCCGATTTTTATGTCACCTAATAATTAGGTTTTCAGCACTTTCAGAACTATCATGTTTTTGGGCATACTGATTTGATTTCTTACATCTTTCAATCTCTTTCAATCGTTATAAGATCTTAGATCCTTCTCTCTGCTTTCTTTCTACTTTATCATCTTCTGGAAAAGACGCCCAAATATGTGATGCATTTCAGGCAGTTAAATTGCAATACTGTGTTTATTTTCTGATAATTAGTTCAAATTTCGTTTGTTCCTAATTTTAGCATTTTATAAGAAGTGATAAGCGGCTATGTGTGTCTTCACTAATGGTTGGTTTAATTGGGGAAAAGAAACTTGATTAAGTTAGTCAAGTAATGCTATTAAATATGAAAATGGATTAAGAAGTTCTCACATGCTTTGTTTGTTGTTGTCCGATGATATAAGAATGATTAGCATTTTGTTAGTTTATACTATTTCTTAAGTAGGATACTTAGACTGTAATGTGCCATTGAAGAGAGGGGGCCAAGTGATTTACTCGGGTCCGCTAGGTAAAAATTCTTGTAAGATGATCAAGTATTTTGAGTCTATTCGTGGAGTCCCTAAGCATAATGACAAATGCAACCCTGCAACATGGATGCTGGATGCTAGTTCTGTAGCTACTGAAGTAAGATAGTAATTGACTTTGCTAATCTCTACGAGTCATCTTCCTTATACAGGCATAACAAGGCTTTAGTTGAAGGACTTAAGAAACCACTTCCGGGTACAAGTGATCTATATTTCCTAGCATAATATGCTCAGTTTGATTATCAGCAAGTCAACTCCTGTCACTGGAAGCAATGGTGGACCTACTGGAGGAGTCCTGATGACAACCTTGTTTGGTTTTCCTTCTATTGGTTCACTGGTTTGCTTTTAGGTTCAAATTTTGGGGATATCTGACACATTAGAGAATCTTCGCTTGATTGCACGATGATAATTGGAATAATGTATTCAGCTATATTATTCACAGGATTCAGAATTGCCTCAACAGTTCAACCTTTTGTTGTAGTTGAAAGGATGATATTTTATAGAGAAAGGGCTTATTGAATGTACCCTGCTCTTCCTTATGCTTTTTCCAGTTTCCATATGTATTTCTTCAGACCCTAGTCTATGATCTCATATTATATAGCATGTTGGGTTTCAGGTGGATATTGTTGAAGTTTTCATGGTTCTTTTTTGCTTCCTTCACATCCTGTACTTCACTTGTTAAGGGATGATGTGTGTGGCCATCTCATCAACCTTCAAGTAGTATGTTGGTTTTCCTACATTTTATACGCTCTTTAATCTATTCTCTGGTTTTTTGTTGCTAAAGCGAGTATCCCTAAATGGTGGATATTGTACGATTGGATATGCCCTGCTGCATGGACAATCAATGGATTGGTAACTCCATAGTTTGGAGACTTGGATGATATCCTTAGGGTTCCGGGTCAATAGAACCAAAGTATCAAGGCATACATCGACGACCAATCTGGATTTCGTAGGTGCAGTCACATTTCACTTTACTCTTTGCATTTGTCTTTGCTTATGGTATAAAAGATATGAATTTCCAGCAAAGGTAGAACTTATGGTTGTTTAAGAGGCTTAAGGCATATCATGCCTACTTTTTTTAAGCTATGTTGGCGATGAAGAGTTCACAAATCAAAGATATTGTTGTTGGAGTGTAGGTTAACTTACCTAATCATATGAGTATGAACTCCCAATTAAGTAATTTCAGCTTAAGCTGTATTTATCCAAATGAAAATTTAGATGAGAAGTTTTGTTTAACAACTACTATAAGCTGCGTACCTGAGAGAAAGTTGTAGCCTTTACAAGCTAAATATTTATCTTTGAACTAAGCAAGCTGGTTGGAGTTTTGCTGTTGCTTTTTCCAGAATAGATGCATCACTTCTTTTTTTTGGTTTTTTGATAAATCGTTCCTCTATGTCAGTGGATTGACATGAAAGTAGTAAAGTTACATAAATTAATAAAACAATCAAATGGTAATGGTTGGTGAAAAGAATATCCTTTGCTAGAATATTCATTTATGATATATTATTTCTGGTTATCTTTTTTTTGACGTATACTAATTTAAAATTTCACAATGTACTATAATTATAAGACCATTACTAATATATCAAATAGCAAGATCATATGAGCTGATACCACTGCCCAGATTCTCACTAATGCACTGTTTTACTAATATCAAAGTATATGTCATCATAAATTTCCTTTTTAAGCTACCACCATCTGGCATCCTAATATTGAGATTAATATCATTAGACTTCCCCACATTTGAACAGTCCGCAGGCTCAAAGACTTCTTCATTCTTTATTTTGTCATCTTTCACCATAGTATTTATTTCATGAAGTTTTTCTTTAGTTTCTTCTGGTATAACATAGCTATCAATATCTCTTGAAGCCAATGACGAGTGTATGTCTGTAGTCACACTGCCTAAAATTTCCTTTTTGCTACTTTGTGGAATCTTTGGATCTTCTTTGACACTAACAGCAGTATTTGACAGTAAAGAAGTTTGCAGACCACACATTTTATTATTATCTTTCACTATTTCACTTAGCATATCCTATTCCTGTTGTTTAGGTTCTTATGTAGGTTTGTCATCCAAGTTATCTATGACTTTGGTTGTAGATGATGATCTAGTGTTGAAGGTAGAACTTTCTCCAGCAATCTGTGAACTGGAACCTAAAGTCTTAGGTTTCTTTGCTGCCAGTACTTGTGTTAATAATATTAAAGTTGTTTCCTGAAGATGGAGAGATGCCCAAGCCTTCTCTACATTTGCTACAAAATTTTCCACACTAATGTAACCCTCATGCTGCCATAACTTTATGCCATTGTAACCAACGGCCGTCATACTAGGAACAAACTTCTACGGGTATAAGGTAGAAATTGCATTGCATCAATGCTTCCTTACACCAGATGTAAAAAAAATGCAAATACTTCGATATGGATACTGCGACTCTGTTGTCTGTCCAAACTGACTTCTCTAGAAGTGTTGAATCTACATCGTTGCCTGAAGTATAGACAACAATTTTTTTACTGCCTTTGTGTCCTGGAGATCGCATCAGTTACTGATCCTTCGTATGATATATTAGTTGTAGATCCTTCTATCTTGATTAACCGGCATTAAATTGGGGCTTTTAAACAACAATAGAAGGAAAACTGCGGTGGCACTCAGGCTCTTAACTGAGAAGATTCATGTTTTGGTTATCCTTTTTCATTCACTTTTTCCTTTTACTTTTTCTTAACAATTTGCCTTTATATTTATTTTCATATTTCCCTCATGTTCACACTAAAAGAAATCCATATGTAAAATACGGAGAAAATCAGGTTCCATGTATTTTTATTATTGCAAAAGATACGTGGAAGTAAATTTGGAAGATTTTTTTATTTTTCAACCCTTTTTTTTCATTTTTGGTTGTCCTTTATAACTAGAGCTATTCGATTTCTAGACTACATTTGGAAGAGATAATGTAGAGCCAAAATAATGGGTTTTTCCATATTTGTTTTTCTAAATTTCTGTCAATCATATTACTTTTCTTAAAATCATATTTGGATGTTATGTTAGATGAATACATTGGATAGAGAGAACTGTCATGCAAACCAGAGGAGCCTATGTGACTACTGAAGGAGATCTGGCATGTTACTACAGATGAAGAAACTTTCCATATGGTAGTCAAGGTTAGTTCTTTAGTCAAGAAATTACTATAAAAATCAAATCATATTATTGATTTTTCACTTATGATTTCCTATTTTTCTTATACTATGATGATTGGGGGTTTAATTTTTATTATTGAATGCTCTTTATCAATTTGCAACATTGTTATATATGTCGAGATTACCCATAGACCGTATATTTGGTTTTGATAAGTAGTTTTTTTTTAAATCACAAGCTTTCATTCAACTATTTGGTTAGAAATTATAATTACATATATTTTTTGTCAAAAATCTTTTATATGAAAATTATAGGATTGCATCAAATAAGCAAGTATATTAGACATTCTGTATAACGTGCAAGTATATTAGACAAGACATATAAAATTTTGTTTCCTTTTTATGATTCAATGGTTACTGGACCTACTGAACCTTACAACATAACTTCTGCTCTTATGTAATTTTTACTTATTTTCTTGCAGCATCTAATATTACTGCAACTGCAAACATTTTTGCCTGAAATCATTTGCAAGAATAGGACAAAGGTAACAAATAGATTAGATGGTTTGGATTTATGGCTATTCGTTAATGGAAAGTTAAAGAATATTAGATACAATTGAGCTCTGATTATTGGCTAAAGTTGCTCATCTGTTTTGTTCCTGCTAACTAATTGCTTGCTTTCTGATGTAAGATATTCTACTCAGCTGCTTCAATTTTGTCCAATTTTACCATTTTGATAATGAATAACTCAAGGCTTTTCTTTCCTAAATTGTAACATCTTTGTCTCACTTTGATTCAGTCATGCTTTAATAATTAAAATAACCGTCGAACATGTGACATGTTCGTAACATAGATTTTTATGTTGCCTATTTTATACTGGGATAATGTTTTTCCCATTTGTATATTCAATTTGATACAATGCATCTTTCCCCAATTTCGTGTTTTCTCTTGAATATTTGTTATTTTCAATCCAACATGTGAACTTCTAACTAATTTTAATTGAACACAAAAATGGTAATACATGATGGACAGGCTACAGGATTTTTACATTTTTGGGAAATGGTAATACATGATTGAAAAAAGTTTGTCTATAAAATGAAATAACACCAACTTTATCACAACCGTGAGCTATTTGCATTTTGTTTCATTCTATGGTTTTCTTAATAACTGCGCATGCGTATGCTTCTCAGTGATGATAAGTTATGCTATAATTTTGTAATAAAAGAGTAGTCTTGCTGCTATAATGATTCCATAAAATTGTGGTAGCCTGGGTTTTACAATTTTGTAACTATGTTTTTAATATATCTTTTTTGAAGTCCGACTGTTCCCATCAGTTATTATTATTAATATTCGCAATTTATGTTGTCATTTTCTCTTTTGTTCAACTCATTTTCATATTTTTTCCTATCTTCTGATTTTGAAAATTATTATCAGTAGATTCTTTTCCATTTCATTTCTGAACGATTATTGACCAAACAAGGCATGGACCTAGAAACCAACAGTGGAAATAAGGGGTGGGGTGAGGGGGTATATGTGTTTGGGGGGGGGGTTGCACGTTTAAATTGCTATTTGGTTCGGGTTATTGCCGCATAAACCCTCATTGTAGGTTCTACTTATTATTTACTAACAACGGTTAACGCTATGAATTATGTTAGGGATTCATCCGAGAACCAGTTAAATGGAATGATACCTAATTTTCTGTCAGAGTTAACTTCCCTCAAAATCATGTAAGTTCACGCTTACAACCATCAAATCTTGTAAGTATGTTTTTGATGTTCACTCCATCAGTACCATCTTGCAGGGACTTATCAGGAAATCTGTTTAGTGGATCAATAGCTCCGGGTCTTCTTGCTAGAAATCAGAGTGGGAACATTACATTCAGGTTCTATCAGTTTTTTCTTTTCTTTTGTGTTATGTTAATAAATTCCTCAAGTAATAATATTATTGGTACCAAATAAAATGAATTAGTCGATACTGTTAATCACACAGGTCTGGAAATTATGTTAGCATGGAGCATAGCTATTTAACTATTAATTACAATGTAGTTTTATTGCGCAACCGAATTTGACATACATGTAGCATATCATGGTTAATGTTTTGGATGTTTTCTTTTTCTTTTTTTAGATAGTAATATCTTATATATTTCAAGCTCCAATTACTTCTTACTTTTCAAAACCATCATCATGCAAGGAAAAAAAAAAACAAGACTGTCGAAATTGTATTGCTAGTTATTTTTTCAGGACTCTTCACACTTGCTTTTTATTTGTTGCACTCTTCTTTAAGTCAAGGAAAAACAAACAAGGTTGCTCTCCCTTTTTTGTCTGTTTACCCTAATTTCAGATTAGAAGAAGCCCTGTATGTTCTGTCTGACTCTCTTACTTTACACTGCATTTGGTAGATAGGAAATGTCGGAATCTGAATGATAATACTGAAATCACAGTTGTAAGAAAGAAAATAAATTTCACATTTTCTGATTTGGGAATCATCACTAATAACTTCCAGCATGAAATTGGAAAAGGTGGGTTTCTGAACAATCCTCTCACCTTCCCAAATGGAGCCGTTCAACTCAACAATGGATTCGGTTTCCCGAAATCATACTAATTGTCAACTGTGACGCATCTTTACGTCAGGACATGGTATGTTAGTCATTTCATTATTTTCTTCGCTTTCTACTATATCTGCATCATAAAACCTAATTTTTCATTAATTCTCTCTGTCTGGATTTACGGTGTTGAATATCGGTATGTTGCAGCTCAATTTCAATCTCAGTTTTATTTTATGGTTTCAGTCAACAAGGCGTAAACTCTACCTATTGCAGGAATCAACTATTTTGTGTATCGGTTCTAAATGGTAAGAGGGTTCTAATCATTACGCCTATTGTGATTTCTACTCATGAATCAAAGATTGACAGAGGGGTGAAACCAAGACAATGTATGAGAACAGGACCAATTCAGGTATGCATTGCTGTTGTTTCTTTTAGATCTCTTTATTCCATTCTGGATGTTGAATTTGGTTCACTATTCCCAACTGCACCCATTTTACTTTTGTATCAATTTGATGTTTAAACTGAAATCACAATTAAATATGGGCATTCAGTATTTGACTTCAGAATATAATTGTACGGCTTACATGGACTGAGATCTAACTTCACTCTTGAATTGCGAAGGCTATTATTCGTTCCAAATCTTTTTTTTGTCAAATTTCTACCAAGTTGACAAAATGATTTTACACTTTAATCAGATCACTTTGTACTTGATTCATTAGTCTTGATGGTCAGCTGTATAATTGTCCAACCGTCTATGCAAACGCATGTGCTACTTATATGTTTTGCTTTTTCTTTGGATTTGCAATAAATTTATTTACTTCTTTTCCTTCTAATGACAGTAGTCTACTTTTGAATCTTTTCACCTATTATGCATTTAGAGATTTCAATTTGTAAAAACAAGTGAGTAAACATGGATTATGTCCACCACTCTATTGCATGTCCTACTGTCAATGGCAATGCAATATATTCATATTCATATGAACTGTAGATAAAGATACCACTGACCGCGATTTTGCACTTTCTCAGTATATGAATATCACAAGCTTCAATTACATATGACAAGTTTTCAGTGCACAATGTTAAATGAGATTTCTAACACAATCGGAAAATATCATTATCAGATCTTTATTTACCAACATACCTGACAATAATTTTATGTAATATGTTTGTTTTAGTTTAATCAAATTATTGTATAATAAAATGCTATTTCATAAAATTAAGCAATTTTTACACAATCAGTCATGGGGATATAATGAAATTAGCACTGTACACACACAGGTAAATGACACAAGCGGTCACACAGTAGTCTATGGTTACATTTTCGCTTAATTATACTTCAAATCATATTTACTAACTATAGTCTATAATGTATTCATTCCACATTTTATTCTGTATTATAGAAGTTCTCCCAATCCCATGTATGCATGTGCACGTACAAAGGTATGTTTGTATACGCATAATTTTACTACTATCTCCCTAGCTTTATTTAAAACTAAATTCTTATCAAACTGTTCAAAAATAGTTATTTTCTTTTGCAATAAAGGTTAAACCAACCACAACCGATTTGTATTAGCTTACCTTTTTTTTACAGTTGATGAAACAAATTTTATCAGGCTGCCATTTCATATGAGGTAACATTTATAATACAACGATTACATTTTTATACCCATATGGTATTTTGATGCTGATTTTTTAGATTTGTTAATAATTGTCACTTTTAAATTTATTTTCTAAAGGCCTTGTCAATCAGCATGATCTATTTTTTAGTATTAACATGTTATACCCCAAAATATGTTTTTATGAATTATGGAAGAGCTAGATTCTATCTGTTACTTGATGTACACAAAAAATTGAAGTACAAAATATTTTGTTCAAGAGAATAAAATAGATCAGTTATTTGCCATGTAGTAGAAGTTGAGTTTGTACCGCAAAAGTGGATCACCATTTGCTAGAACCCTTAATCGAACATTTGAGCAACTAAGGCCAAGTCGAGAAAGTTGGGTTAAAAATTGAAAATAACAGTCCATCCTCATTCCCTCATTTTTTTAACAAATTAGAAGCTAGTTCAAAAAATGCACTCGGGGAAAAAAGGAAAGTATTTTGAATGGTGTATTGTTATTTTAAAGTGCGCTTATTTGAAATATGCTGACTTACGTCGTGTGTTTAATTTTTTTCTTTTAGATTTGATGAATTGTTAGAGCTGGCCAAAATCAACACAATTGTAACATTGACTTATGTAAGGATGGTTGGATCATGCAGAGGTTATGCATTCCTTTTCTTCTATCATTTTAGTTGTGTAATTATCATCGTATAATAGATATTCAGTAATATATTTTTACTTTGAAATGTTTTGTGTCTGGATCCATATATATTTTACAGTATTATGAAGTTAATGGTAAATTATATAACATATGAAATTGTGTTAAATATGGTAAATTTGACTATTGTTATTATTTTGATTTATACATACAACATTGTTTGTGTTAACGTTCATTGTTGGAAGCGCGTTTGATGTATGTTCATTTGTATAGTCTATGCTGAGTTACGTGGATTGTTATCTAAGCTCATATGCATATTAATTCTATGATACTCATAGTTTTTTGTTGTTTTGCAATATACGGCAGTGTGGAGTAGCTAGAAAATTGTTATTTGCGACGGTTAATGTTAAAAACTGTAGCAAAAAGACAAATTTTAAAACACTAGCAAGTCTACTGCGACGGCTTTAATAAAACCAATCGCAAAAAATAGCTTTTTAGCATAGTTTTGAAACTATGTAACATTAATTTGCGACTACTATTACAAAAGACGTTCGCAAATAATCTATATTATGCGACTGCTTTCATAAAAATTATCGCAAAAAGGATTCGCAAAAGGGTTTTTTCATTTGCGACGTCTGCAATTGCTACGGTTGTTAAACCGTCGCAAATCAACTTAAACAACCGTCGCAAATGATCTGTTTTGCAGTAGTGTTAATTCATGTTTTTATTTACATCTAAAATGCAAATAAAAAATGTAACTTTCTAATTCGTGTTTTTATTCACATATACAATGCAAATAAAAATGTACTTTTTAAATTCATGTTTTTATTTACATCTAAAATGCAAATAAAAATGTACTTTTTTAATTCATGTTTTTATGTACATGTAAAATGCAAATAAAAATGTACTTTTTTAATTCATGCTTTTATCTACATGTAAAATGCAAATAAAAATATACTTTTTTAATTCATGCTTTTATTTACATGTAAAATTTAAATAAAAATGTACTTTCTAATTCATGTTTTTATCTACATGTAAAATGCAAATAAAAATGTACTTTCTAATTCATGTTTTTATCTACATGTAAATTGCAAATAAAAATGTACTTTTTTAATTCATTCTTTTATTTACGTGTACAATGTAAATAAAAATGTACTTTCTAATTCATGTTGTTACCCATATGTAAAATGCAAATAAAAATGTACTTTTTTAATTCATGCTTTTATCTACATGTAAAATGCAAATAAAAATGTACTTTTTTAATTCATGCTTTATCCATACCCGCGAGGTTGTCGGGTCTGGTTCTCTTTGGATACTCTACGAAATGGTGTAAACTTGGTATGGACGGAAAGCTTGTTTAATTCTCTACAAATAACTCCAAAGAAGGGTGGAGTTTTGTTGAAAGGATTTCAAGAGATTAGTGGAAGAAGATAGGAGCTGTATCGTCCATTGGTTGAACGAATTATTACGACGGCTGAAGATAGTATTAGGGTTTTAGTTTTCTATAATCCATTACTTATAATATTTTAACGTTAATTTTACAAATAAACCCATACGTTCTAAACAACTCCGACTTTAGTCCAAGCAGAGTTGATCCAACCCAATAGCCCCCATTCCGGATCCAATGGGCTAGGTCCCGTCAGCCCAAACGACTGTCTGTACCCTATTTTCTTTAATTTAATATTTAAATCATTTATTTAAATAATTCAATCTTACATTTAAATTCACCGGGGCCACGTACGGACTCAAAATATTACAGAAAAAATATATTTGGCTTTGTTATGACGATACAGTCCTAACAAAATTAATTTCGTTGAGTTCCGAGACCATTTGAAAAATGGCTATTTTCCCGTCGATTAAATTTGACTGAAATGAACAAAACACAATTTCCTTTGCCACGCTCACATATTAATTCGAAAAATTATGAAAATTGAAACCTTGTAATAATTTAATATTCCGATTACAACAAAAGTGGTTTCGTCGAAAACGGAGGTCGTTTGAAAATTGACCTTTTATACGGGCTATTAATCATACTATAACGACTATTCTGAATATTCAACAGGCCATAACTTTCGATTCCTTCTGTGAAATTTCGACTAAAATAAATATTTAGTGGTTAATAATGATAATTATCGAGTTACACACTATTAATGAAGTTAGTTGTTATTCTAACAAGGTTTATAAAAGAAATTTAAAATAACATGATAGTTTTTAAGAAGCGTTTACTTAATAATGAAATTAAGTAAAATGTTTTTTATTGAAGAGAGTTTTTCAAAGATGAAAAGGATGGTTGTTTAATGGATTGGTATAAAAGAATTTGGTAAAAGAATTTATGTAATAAAACCAATTTGTAAATAAACTGTATTAAAACGGTTTTAGGCTAAAAAGTGTATTCTAGTAAGTATTTACTTAATAAACAAATTAAGTAAGGGCGATTGAAATTGGAAATAGATTTTCAAAATGCAAGAAATATGTTATAAAACCGTATTGTGAACAGTAAATGAGATTTTTGTGGCATTATAATTAATATCAGCTTTGAGTTACAAGCTTTTATCTATCTTAAGATAAGAACGTTGTCGAGTCAAGGTCGGAGAGGTAAATAAAATACCCCAACTTGAACGAATTCATTATTATCCAAAGGATGGTACTAGTTTGAAATGGTAAAAGAGGTTGGAAATGGTTATTATTTCCATAAAATAAATATTGCAGCTTTATTTTTCAAAGTTGAGAAATTAAATAAACTATTAGGTTATATAATAAACAGTGTATTACTTGACATTATTGGCCCGATTATGAAGAGTAACTATACATATGTCATTCGGTTAATTATATAGCACTATTTTCTAAGTAATGAAAATAGTAGGGTTTTGTGAATGCACTTATTTAAGGAAATTAGTATATGGATATCATTTCAAAGAAATATAAATGAGAGGTCATATGGGTTTGATACAGAAGTGGATATTGAAAATTTAATTATTATTTCCATAAGCATTATTCTAAACTTTAAACGACAAAGTTTTGAAGATAATAAAACCGTTTAGGTTTATATAATAAACAATGGGGTGTATAACATTGTTTTGACCCATATAACATTTGGTCATTTGATCTATACAATTTGCCTATGTATATATAGCGATATTTTTGTAGTAAAGGAATTAAAGAGGGAGTTTGGTGAATACGTGTATTCTAAGGATATAATTGTTGGTTATCATTTTCAAGTTATCGAAAAAATGGAAGGTTTGTTGAGATAAGTGTGTGGAATCTATTTTTAAGAATCGATGAAATGGGTTTTAATGAATGGTTTAATTAAAAGGGTCTACATTGCCGATTTACTTGACTGTATAGTTTTATTTGATACTTAAAAACCCAGCTATCAATGAATATTCGTTTTGACTTATGACATGTTAGTTCGAGGAGACCGAGTTGAGAAATGGACCCAAAATTACTTCAAACCGACTATGCATTTGAAAAATAACTTGCAGGGTGGTTCTGTGAATTATAATGATTTGGAAGGTGTAGACCTTCTGAGCGGAAAGGGGTTCTCGTTGATGTCTCTGGCTAACTACCAGGATTAAACTTGTAATAGTAATACCTATGTTCTGGGGTATCTTCGGTTTCATTCAGTCCTAGAACGAACTTGTATGAACGAATGTTTGATAGAGTATTTCCTAGTCACGTACGTTGGTTTTTACAAATATACTGAATATGGTGGTGGAGAAGACAACTTCTTTTAGCTTAATACACAAAGTATTTTTGTACAAATCAATCAGTGATTTGACAGATCTGATAATATGGCATTCAAAGTTTGATGTAATGTATCTGAAATGTTAATCGTGACCTCAAGCCTTATCAACCGAGAAATTTCTAAAATCAGGTACGTAGTAGAGTTATGTGAGTCATACCCATTAGGGTATATCATCACCTGATCTGGAGAAATTGGTTGTCCTTTTTTGTATGCTTTGGAATGATATGGCTGGTCATCCCAACCATAGTGATGATATATATTCGGTACACTCAAGTTGAATAGATTTTTGGTTCTGTGTGACCGGGTTGCAATATGTTCATATTGAACCCTAGTATTTTATCTTTAAAGGACACTGATCAGAAGGTGGTCCCATACCTATTCATGTATGGAAATCCAAACCCCAACACGAGCCGTACGTTTTTAGATGTGAACCAACTATGTCGAAAAGTGAGATGCAAGCTTTTCGGCTATATCCCTATTTTATTTGTGGATTAATAGACATTATTATAATATCATTGGTTTTGATATAAAAAGTTATTTGGTTATTGTAATGTAAAAATGCGGGCTAAGTCTATGTATAGTCGTGCCTTATGAGATTTCCATTCTCATAAAGGTTTTCTAAAGCTAGACAAGTTGTTTGTGATATGATTTATCATTGAAAGTATTCTAGACGGATCCAGGTGATTTTACGTTCCTCAAAATGTGTTTGGGTCAGACCGATATATTTTCCAGGTTGCATTAGACTTTGCTTGGAGCTTCAGTAGAGAAGCCGAAGTTGAGACATATTCCTGTATTTTCTGGTATTAATGTATTATGTTGCGTGTTGTAGTGGTCAGCTTTGTATCAGTTGATATTATATGTGTACTCTGATTTTGTACCTATATATATACAGTTTTCTCTTTGTGTAAAGAGTTATTACGACCCGAACTTCCCCGTGAAGGAAAGCCCGGATTGAGTTGAGAACATGACAAATCAGAACACAAACAGAAGAACATTTCATTGCTTATTACAACAATTTAGATCAGAGTACAAGAATATACAGAGTATGAACAAATAATATACATTTGATAAATGATAGAGATTTACAAATTACAATGCACGAAAAATAATACAAAACACAACTGAAAGAGATACATGGATACAGCGCTTTCCGAATATCATTCCAGCTGTAAACGAGGATCCTATGAATGTAAATCTCCAAAACCAAAACTACTAGCTGCCCGTGTGGAAAATAGGGGCACCTAGAGTTTAGGTTAAAACAATAAACTCCAGGTCAGTCATGTGACTGGTGTTATAACTAAAACAGTTATTAAATCTTTATTTTAAAACAAGGTAAATCATGGGACCACGCCGTATAACACGGAACGGGTTTCCTCCCAAGAATACTAGTGCATAAAACAAACAGCGTAATGTTTTTCGAAAAAATGAAGCTGTTATAAGACTCAGGTCCCATCACACAATGCAACGCAAGCGGAGGATAGAGTTTTACCTTATAATAGCCAAACAAGCTTGGTACGTTTAAAACAAATCATTTTGATACTATTATAGTGTAAAGTATATGAAAACAACTTCAAATATAAATGTGTCAATCATAGACGACATAGTGCCCCATCCTACTATGTTGCCATACTAGGATCTACAAATAAAACCGAAATGTCACGTATTGGAAGTTGGATTCCCATCTGTGAACCAAGGTAAGGGATCGTCCTTACCGCTTCGAGATGCTCTAGCCCGTGTCTCTGGCCCCAGACTCAAGTGGGCCCTTGGATCGTCAGGGCCGGTCCACTTGATGTGGATTAAAATTCCTGAACACTACGTTTCCCCGCCCTACAGGGCATCAATCTGGTCTGTATAAAGACTATACTATCCATCGGCCCTGTAGTGCCGATATATCAGAGCCGCCTCGCTATCCATCATCCACATAAGTAAAACACCTGGGTATGCAAAATCCAGACACCACTCCTAGCTAGAAGGAAACGCATGTGCTCCCTAAGATCCTCTCCCGTTTCTGGTTCACACCAGGGTGTGAGGCTCGCGAATTAATGCTACACAAAGCTAGGCTTTATTAAAGACGTGCTTTGATCATCAACCACAATAATTTTCTTTTCAACAGAAGCCCTGATCATTTGCATCTCAGCATGCCACACAGGCAATTCACGCTATGCAACCGATGTCTATCAATCATACAGAATGAAATCAGATGTCGGACGCACATCCATTTAAAAGTTTGTTCTGGATCTGAACAAAACCGGAGGCACCTTATTCCTCGTCCCGTATATCCAATAAAGGAGAGAGGTCCTCGCATATCCGGTCGATCTCCAAGTACGTCTGTAACGATCACCACTTATTACCTTGTCTTGGGTGTACAGCCCAATCAAGACATCAGTAATCATCCAAACGATGTGAAGACCTCTGGTTTTCAACCACTGTCTTCATCGTCAACTTATCGTCGAATCCTTTATTCAGAATGGGTATGAACCTGACCTTTCCGAATAACTCGCGTATATAATAAACAAGTGCTATAAAAAACACAACATACGCCTCATTCCAATCCTGAATATTCTTTTATTTAAATATTCATATCATTTGGGAAAGGTTCCCAAGAATTTTATCAAAGATAAATTCTTTAAATTGGTTATCAATCCAAACCAAATTATGGTTTATCCAAACTAGTCGGGATTAGCGATCCTTACCGAAGTAATCATTTGTTAAATTTCCCAATCCCAACCTATTCATCCCATGAAGCAAAACTGGTAATACTTCATATCTAACACCATGGTGTTACCGGTAAAATTAATTACCATTTCATGTTCAAATCCATTTAAAGATTCAATTATCGCTTGGAGCAAAACTGGTGATACTCCATTCTCGATCATTTTTGGAATTTGATAATTTTCAACTTTCAATCTATTTAAAGATTCATTAAAACTCTAATTCAGTTTTAATTTCCGAAAATCATTACTTAATGATTATTCAAAGTTAAGAAATTAATCTTATCTTTAACTGGGTTAAAGAACTAATGTCATTTAAAACATAGCTCACAATAAACCCAAAATCACATTCCATTAACAATGGGATCTTTATGGAAAACAAAACAATATATATATAATCGATATAAACTTTCATCCAACCGATAATATAAATGGAATAATGGCAAAGCCTCTTAAATTCCATATATAGTAAAAGTCTTCCTCCATAGAAGTTTACTTCGATTATTACCGAATCGAAATCCATTCCATTCCAATTTATTTTATTAAACTGGAAAACTTTTCTTTGGAAATTTCCCCTAAATCTTAATTAAAAGATTATAAATTCCAAATCATATTTCACTGTGAATAGGGTTAAAGAACGAATGTCGTTCAAACACAGTTCACAATAAACCCAATTCACATTCCATTTCCAATCCAATTAAATGTTACTTAATTGGTAATTTTTCACTACATCTTTATTAAAAGATTTATTCTTTTTACACGGGGTTTAAGAACAGTGTTACTGAAGACAACAACCTATCAGTCTCTAACCGTAAATTAGTAAGAGAATAATTCCCTAAGTATTAATCCCGAAGGCCGAAACCAACATCAGATCAACACCCAAGAAACCATTCAACTTAGCTAATCTCCAGTTAGTTTCTAATTTTCTTAACTCCATTGGGTTTAAGAATAGTATTATTAAAGATACCATTCACGACAAACCCAAAATCTCATTCCATTGTTAATCGGGTTAAAGAACAAGTTTTATTTAAAACACCATTCACGATAAACCCAAAAACCAATTTGATATTAAATACAAGGCTCTGAGTAGAAAATATATCGACTTATATTCAATATCAAATTCTAAAACCAACAAATATTGTATTGGAAATAACTATATAAATATATCTTTCAAATTTCCACACCGATATTTTGTATAATCACGAAATCCAATATCAAAATATTCGAAGAAAATTTCGATTCAAATCCATTCGAATTCATATATTGGAAGTCCTGGTTATTTTTAAAACCATTTCAAAATTCCAATTTATTTTATTTAAAAATTATTAGATTATAATTATTGTTCATAACTATTCATTTTCATAAAAATATATTTTTATCTTTTCAAATATGGAATTTTTCATCTCAATTCTTTACAAATCATTTATTATGATTCTACACAAATTATCGATATTTTTAGTAATTTTATCAAGGCCTGTACAGTCGATTTCCATAAATGGTCATCAAACTGCACTTACAACGACCTTTTCCAAATTTGATTTGGACATAATTCCGAATCCAACCGTTATTCAAATTTCTTATATTCGTTGGAAAGTCTTTTCGATGCGAACCCAACGGTTCCAATTTTAGGAGAACCCGATGGTCGGATCTCCCATAATGTCGACTCAAAGTCAATGGTCGAAATTCGCAAACTGCCACGGCGCAACGCGTTCTATTCAGGCCATTATATATATAATATAATATATATATATATATATATATATATATTGTCGATTTTCATTTAAAACGTATTTTATAAACCATTTTAAATTTGTTTTCAAAACAATTTCGACTTCATATTCAATTTAAAATCAAAATTGAATATTCCATATCATTAATATATAAATGATGATACTTTCAACCCATTAGATTTTGAAATCACTTCCTTTTTTATATTCATTATAAAAATGAATAAAATCGATATAATTAACGTTCACGTCCGAAATGGCATTAATCTAATCAACACGGCTTTATATATTTAAATATTTTCGTGTCCATCCCAAATTGGACATCAAAATCAGATTTTGATCCTTGACTGAATATTATTTTAAAATATTTGTTATTTTAAAACATTCATTCTTTCTAAACTGGAATCAGACACAGTAAATTACCATATAATGTTGATTATATGGATTCCATACAACACATGTATAGAACAACATTGATAAACAATCAACCATCATCCAGAGTGTATTCTACACTGTATAAGCATTAAATATAAATATTTAACGCTTACAACAGTCTGTCGACCAATCGATTGACATACAACTAAACAATTGGGATTAATGTACGTCAAATATCATCCCAATAACCGTGAGGGGTTCAATCAACAAATACAGATTTTTTATTTGTGTAATTGGGCGGTGTGTAAAATATATCGTCCCAATCAATATCCGTCAAATGTGTGCACATAAAGAAATCATTCGATTTGTTTATGAATATTTATTTTATTCATATACACGTTAAAAATTATATTTTTAACTATAAAATATTTATTTCAACATATGAATATTATCTTCCATTTCACATAATAATCAATTTTCACAACACAATCAAATCAAACAAGTCGTCCATGGTTTGTGGACGATGGGTGTCGGGTGCTGCTAAGCACCGTCTGCGTCCTAGTATATTTTTTTAACTAGAAAATAGAATTAAAGTGGGAAGTTCTCACCTTGGGTTTCCACTCTGTCATTCTTTAATTTAACGGTCTGGATTCTTTTCGCCTCCAGCCGGTTCCATCACAATCTGTTCCACGGGTTTATATTAAAAATCACATTTTTAATGACGCTACTTCATGCATAAAAATAATATTTTTATCTATCGAATAATTATTTCATATCTTAACTATTTTATAGATAGTATACATACGACAAAAATCATATTTTTATCTTTCTAAAAATATTTTCATAGCATACACTAGCGAAAAATTATATTTTTAACTTACTAAAAATATATCCTGAACTAGTTAAAAACCACATTTTCATGATGCTGCTGCATATATAAAAAATCACATTTTTATAGCATTACTACATATATAAAAATTATATTTTTATAGTGCTATGTATATAAAAATCAAATTTTCACAGTGCTATATATATATATATATATATTAAAAATCATATTTTTATATTCGCTATTTATATATTTCTAAATCAATGTATATTTTTATTTTTAAAACAATGTACATTTTTATTTTTAAAACAATGTATATTTTTATTTTTATATTTTTAAACTATGGTATTTATAGAAAAAAAATCACGTTTAAAAATCTATGCTAGTTCCTTTTAAAAATCCCATTTTTAAAAAAAACTATATATATATATATATATATATTTAAACCCCATTTTTTTTAATGTTGTTAAGAAAAAAATCACATTCTTTTTCAATGTTATTAAGATAAAAATCACATTCTTCTTCAATGTTGTTAAGATAAAAATCACATTCTTCTTCAATGTTTTTTTTTCTTTCTTTCTATAAAAATTGTGAAAAGAAAGTTCAATGTTGTTTTATATATATAAAAAGAAATGATCTATAAATAAATTAGTGTTTAAACCTTTCTATGTTCTTCTTCTGACCAAATTAAACCCATCAGATCAAATTGGAAATCGCTCCCCGCCGCCGCCAGAACAGCTCCGCCGCCGATCAGAGGTAGTCTTCCTGTCGCTGGTTCTTCCTCCTTCTTGTGTGCCCGAACACTTAGCATTCGAACCCCTGTCGTGGCCTGAAAACGCCTCCAATCGGCGTGCCTTTGGGGCAGAAATCACGCCGCTTCGTTGAACCAGGAAGGATCTTGACCGCTGAAGACGAAGGCCTCCTTTAGCTCATCAGTTTCGAAGTCATGAATTCGCTTATGCATTTTTGGATTTCGCGATTTATGGGAGAGAAGTTTTGAACGATACTCGCCCATCAGTTTTTGAAGGAGGCACGGTTTTTATTTGGGCGTTGACCATAGTAGTGGGTTTCTAGGGTTTGACCCCCCTCAATTTATATTTATATGGTATTAAATAATATAAGTTATTATTTCATTATGGAATTTTAAGCTTCGAACCCCAAATCAAACCCAACAATTGTCGTGTCTAGCTAATTACCCCCATTTTGAATGCAATGGGATATGTTCCATAAGCCAATTCAACTGTTTCAGTCAGTTATTCTTCAAATTAAAATATAAAGTAGTATAAATTGAATTTTTAACGCATATTTTAATTTACTGGGGCCACATACTAATTCCAAAAATTCCAAAAAATTATTTCTAACTTCGTATTGGCGATACGGTCCTAACAAAACTAATTTCGCCAAATTTGGAGACCGTTTGAAAAATGACCATTTTCTGGTCGATCCAAATTGACTGAAATTGTCAAAACACGTTTTCTTTTGCCACGCTCGGGTATTAATTCCAAAAATTTTGAAAATTGGAATATAGCAATAATTTGACATTCCGGATACAACAAAAGTGGTCTCGTCGAAAACGGAGGTCGTTTGCAAAATCGCTATTTTTAAGGGTTATATTTCCATAGCGAATATTCAGAATTTTCAACTGGGAATAACTTTTTATCCCCGCTATGAAATTTCAATTTTTCGGATTCTTGAAAAGATATTTTCTAATAGATTCTAATGTTTTTTGTTTCACTAAAATCGGGTTTAATTTGAATCCTGTACATTCAATTGAAATTTGAAATCGAAATTTCAAACTACCGCGCCATTTCTAATTCCTTTTATAATTAAAATAATTATTTATATTCTAACTTCAATTTAAAAAAATATATACGTTCTAATTCTATTCAAAATAAATTTCTTGTCATTATTATTTAAAGTAAATCATTTTAAATATTCAAAATTCACTAAAATTGCTAAAATAAAATTTTTAAATTGGTTCTGTTTTTCCAAGTTGTTACAATCTCCCCCACTTAAAATCTTTTCGTCCTTGAAAAGGAATGGAGCTTGAAGTTGTTTAACTAACCAACTCAACTGTCATTCTAGCTTTCATTCTTTAACTTTTCAGTTTCTAAGAATTTTCTAATTTCTCAAAAATTTGGCTAACACCCTAAATTTTCGAAAAATTTCGCCATAACCTTCTTTGTACAGGGAGCACCAGGAAAATACCCAAACTGCCAGACAGGCCCTTTCATCTCAAAAAGAAAAAGAAAAAGCCAAGCGGCTAGCCAATCGGCTCATAAAATCATCCAAACCTAATAAATTAGTAAGCATGTACCTATTTGTCGGGCATACAATTTTATTCCTCTGCTTAACTTCCCTGCTATGACCTGTTCAATGTATATACATGTATATGCATGCATTTTCAAACTAATTTTCAATTCAGTTCAATATTTGATCCATTTGGCTAAATTTATCATACATTTACATGTAGGTTCAAATGAATAATCACATAATGAAATCAGCAATCAAAAATCAATTTGTTGATTAATGTTTCAAACACATAACTTTAATATGTAGTCAAAAGTCATATTTTTGATGCCAAATCACAACAATATATTCTAACTATATTTTGGTTCTCACACCAGTCAATTGGAAACATATAGGTATCCCACTTTCGTCACTCGAACATAAATTCGGATGATGATATATTAATCATCAGAATCATCCCCGGGCGACTAGAGTTTAATTCTATATCCATTCAGTATATTTGAAACTTCAAATACACGTGGATTAGACATATATGAAAATCTCTATATACTGGATTGTCCAAATTCATTATAAAATAAATATTCGAATACATATAATATGGTTTAAATTTCAAAACTAAATTTCTTTCCATTTTTATTTTAAAAAATAACACTCTTCCAACTTGTTCTAGGATATTGCAGATCCTACCTCTAACGAGTCATTCTCATGGGATATTGCTAACCCAATCTCCGATGAATTCTTCCATTCGGTTCTAATGTGTCTTGTTCTCGAGCTATATAAACCAAAGCTCTAATACCAAATATATTGACCCGAACTTCCCCGTGAAGGAAAGCCCAGACTGAGTTAAGAACACGACAAATCAGAACACAAACAGAAGAATATTTCATTACTTATTACAACAATTTACATCAGAGTACAGGAATATACAGAGTATGAACAAATAATATACATTTGATAAATGACAAAGATTTACAAATTACAATGCAGCAGAAAATAATACAAAACAAAACTAAAAGAGATACACGGGTACAGAGCTTTCTAAATATCATTCCAGCTGTAAACCAGGATCCTGTGAATGTAAATCTGCAAAACCAAAACTACTAGTTGCTCGTGTGGAAAATAGGGGCACCCAGAGTTTAGTTTAAAACGATAAACTCCAGGTCAGTCATGTGACTGGTGTGAGAACTAAAATAGTTATTAAATCTTTACTTTAAAACAAGGTAAATCAAGGAACCACGCCGTATAACACGGAACGGGTTTCCTCCCAAGAATACTAGTGCATAAAACAAAAAATGCAATGCTTTTTGAAAAAATGAAGCTATTATAAGAATCAGGTCTCATCACACAATGCAACGCAAGCCGGAGGATAGAGTTTTACCTTATAATAGCCAAACATGCTTGGTATGTTTAAAACAAATCATTTTGATACTATTATAGTGTAAAGTGTATGAAAACAACTTCAAATATAAATGTATCAATCATAAACGACATAGTGCCTCATCCCACTATGTTGCCATACTAGGCTCTACAAATAAAACCGAAATGTCACGTATTGGAAGTTGGATTCCCATCTGTGAACCAAGGCAAGGGATCGTCCTTACCGCTTCGAGACGCTCTAGCCCGTGTCTCAGGACCTAGACTCAGTTGGGCCCTTGGATTGTTAGGGCCGCTCCACTCGATGTGGATTAAAAATTCTTGAATACTACGTTTCCCCACCCTGTGAGGGGTCAAACTGGTCTGTATAAAGACCATACTATCCATCGGCCCCGCAGTGCCGATATATCCGAGGCGCCTCGCTATCCATCATCCACATAAGTAAAACATCTGGGCATGCAAAACCCAGACACCACTCGTAGCTAGAAGGAAACACATGTCTTCCCTGAGGTCCTCTCCCGTTTCCGGTTCACACAGGGGTGTGAGGCTCGCAAATAAACGCTACACAAAGCTAGGCTATATTAAAGCTGTGCTTTGATCATCAATGTGACGACCCCATTTCCCGTACAGACGGAGACAAGGGTTATCTTTGGAATATAACACATAAACTGATAATAGCAGAACATAATTAAATAAATACACTAGATAATGTACAATAGAATACACTGGATAAACGTAATCATCAGAGTTACACAGTATACCGGATCATACTTAGTACAAATACAGTTCAGCTATACATAAATGTCTACAGCGGAAACAAACAAAATATGTACAATAGGAGCTGAACAGCATAAAAAGAGATAAATAATAGAATCCATCTTCAGCTCCAGCTATCCAGAAAGAACCAGCTAAACCTGAATACAAGGTTGCCCGTGTAGAAAAAGGGGCACCCGAGTTTGAAAGTGAAACAAACTACGAGTCAGTCATGGGACTGGTATGAGAAATCTACTCAACACATTTATAATATGGCTAATCACAGGACCACGCCACTTTCGTGGAACGGGTTTACTCCATTGGATTGCCAGTGCTTTAAAAAAACAAATCTTTCTTTTAAACATCGCAATGCTTTTTATAAAAAATGAAGCCATTATAAGACTCAGTTCCCATCATACAATGCAACACAAACTGGAGGATAGAGTTTTACCTTATAATGGCCAAAATATGGTTGATATGAATAAAACAAAAGCATTTGATATTACTACTAGTGTTTATAGGTTTCAAAAGCAATTTCGAATCATAACTATCAATCATAGATGACATGAGCGTCCCATGCCACTATGTCGCCAAATATATATACAATCGAAACCGCACGATCTCGTATTTGGAAATTGGATTTCCGTCATGAACCAAGGAAAAAGTTAGTCCTTACCGAATTCGAGACAATCTAGCCTACCATGTCTCAGGAACAGCCGCAACTGCCCCCTGGATCGTCAGGGCCGGTCCACCGATGTGGATTATTATGCCTGAACAATACGTCTCCCCGCCCTATGGGGCGCAAATGAGCCAACAAATGACTCCATCGGACCCGGATCGTCCGATCTAACCAAGGCGCCTCGCAACAGTAACAACCACATAAGTAAAATGTCAGGCCGTGTAAAAACACCGACACAACTCCTAACTAGAAAGAAACGCATGCCCTCCCTGAGGTCCTTCTCCCATTTCTGGTTCATACCGGGGTGTGAGGCTCGTGAATTCACATTATACACAAAGCTACGCCACACAGGCGGTGCTTTGATCATCACCACAAGACTTTGCTTTTCAACAGAAGCCCTATTCATTTGCCACTTAGGCATGCCACACTAGATATTCATGCCATGCGACTGATGTCCATCGATATACAACCTTTGAGCTCGTGCGTTTCAAAGAAGGGCGTTGAGCAAAAGAATAAATTCTCCGCCGCCAAACAGATGTATATTTAACAGAGATCAATCAACACAGAATAAAATCCAATGTCAGACACACAGTCCATTTACAAGTCCGTTCTGGGTCTGAACGAAACCGGAGGCACTATATACCTCGCAAACGCATCGATCACCAGGTACGTCTGGACGATCACCACTCATTATCCATATTTCGGGATGCCTCCCAATCAGGACCTCGGTTACCATCCAAACGATGTGAAGATCTCCGGTCTTCGACCACCGTCTTTATCTTCGATTTCTTATCGTCGATTCAGTTATTCAGAATGGGATAAACCCGGTCTTTCTGAGCAACTCACGTATATAATAAACAAGTGTAACACTAACATATACACACATCATTTCAATTCATAGTCACCAACCGTCAATCAGTAAGAGAATGATTTCCCAAATATTAACCCCGAAGGCCGAAACCAACATCAGATCAACACCCAGGAAACTATTCGACTTAGCCAACCTTCAGTTAATTTCTAAATCACATCCATATCGTTTATAATATTTTATAACGATTTATCGCCATTTTTATTTATTTTAAAATAGCCATTTAATTCAAAACGACGCTTCGGGCCATAACGCGGCCGTGGCGCTGTTTTTCTTCAGATTTGATTTACACATATTTGAAAATCTAACCGTTGGACCTTCACAAAATTTATATCATTAGAAAGATCTTTTCAAAACGAATCCAACGGTTCCATTTTCGGGAAATTCCGACGGTCGGATCTCCCGGTATAATCGTTTGAAGTTTCGATTTCAAAATACGAACTACAACGTCGTTATTCGATTAAATATAATTATATTTATATTTATATATAAATATAATCGATTCTGGCGTTGTTTTTCTTCAGATTTGAATTAAACATTTCAGACCATCCAACCGTTGGATATTTACAAAGTTGGTGCCGTTGGAAAGATATTTCCAAAGCGAACCCAACGGTTGTGATTTCAGGAAAATCCGATGGTCGGATCTCCCGTACTAATCGTTTGAAATCACGGTTTCAAAATACGAACTGCAGCGTCGTTATTCGATATATTTCAATTCTATTTAAATATATATATCGATTCTTCGATTTCAAAACTATTTTCTTTTCATACATTTGATAAAAATGATATTTTTATCTAACTGTCTTCTATTTCAACACTTCACTATTTTTAACAATTCATTTATATAATAAAAATGTGATTTTTATTGTAAAACAATTCATTACAAAACTCTATTATTTTATATAGTTCGTATAGGTAATAAAAATAGGATTTTTATTATAAAACAATTTCTTTCAAAACGGGATTATTTTATACATCTCATATAGATGATAAAAATGTGATTTTTATTATAAAACAATTTATTTCAAAATATGAATACCATTCAACACATGAATTTCAATTCAACGAATGAATATCGATTCAACACATGAAGGTTTTCTATGGTTTATATAAACAGATAAAAGGGTGATTTTTATATTTAAAACACGAACACCATTCAACACATGAATTTCTATCCAACGAATGAATATCGATTCAATACATGAAGGTTTTCTATTCAAAGAATAAATATAGTTTCAACAAATGAAAATAATTCAAACACATGAATATTATTCAAAATTTCGGCAGCATAACGGCAGGGTAGTTAAAACCGGGACCGTCCCTAGTACGGCTCCTCGCTCTACCTTAAAACCTCGCGGTTTTTGACAATGGGGATCATGCATCTAGTTCGCACGCAGGTGGCATGTATATATTTATTCCATTTCCACAAACTAATCCTATGTGGTTTCAACCAAGTATTTCTCAACCACAAACGGGTATTTTTCAACCACAATCAATCAATATCATCCACAAACAATCTCAATCAATCATTCGCTATCAATCAATTTTCACACCAATCACAACCAATAAATATCGTCCATGGTTTGTGGACGAGGGGCGTGTATATATATATATATATATATATATATAGCAATTCACTTCTATTTCAACACATATATAATTTTTACAACGCATATACAACTTATACATCGAACGTACAACTTATACAATGCTTATACAAGAGGTGTACAATGCTTATATAACTCATACATCGACTATATAATTTATACATCATCGTTTTCCATATCGTTTATAAATTAGAAATCTCACATTGGGTTCCACTACACCAAAAATATCAGAAGGCTCAGAAAAATACGCGGTCTCTTCTAGAATGTAGAAGACGTCCTCACGGTCACGATGTTTCCTGTTTCATCGAATTTCGTTAACACACTAAAAAGATATGATTTTTCAAAGTTTGCAATGGTTTAAAGGTGTTAAAACAGTTTAAAATAAACATAGCCGTACCTCCACAGTTTGGTTCGAAACTAGGTTTTCGATTTTCGCGAAATCCGTTTAGCTATATGACGATCGGTCTTCGCAGCGTCGAAGGGCTAGGAGTGGCGAGCAAAACCAGGTAGGGCGCGCTCAGATCGATCTCGGCAGGAAGAAGATCGACGGTGGTGAACGGCGGGACTTCCCAAGGGTGGTTCACACGATTTTCTCAACGATAATTAGCAAACTTCATATGGATTCGTAGCTCTTGAGAAGATCTACAAAAACCTTAACTGTGGCACTGGATTTCATGGAGCGTGGAAGGAGTAATCGGAGCTAGAAGGTGGCGAGCTGTTTCCGTCGTGCGTTTTGAAGCGTATCGGGGAGAGAGAAAGTCAACCGACCAATGAGAGATTTTTTTAATATTTTTAAATTTTTAAATTTCGAAAATACCCCCTTTCACATACGAACCCCAATCCAAACCCCACGACTGTCGTCCCTAGCATTTTACCCCCACTCCGAACACAATGGTATATGTTTCGTAGGCCCATTTGACTGTTTCAGTCAGTTTTCCTTCAAATTAAAATATAGAACATTCAATATTTGATTTGAACGCACATTTTAATTTGTCAGGGCCACAAACTGATTTGAAAAATTCCAGAAAAATAAATTTAGCTATGTTTTGACGATACGGTCCCAACAAAACTAGTTTCGTCGAATTCTGAGACCGTTTGCAAAAAGGCCCATTTCTGGTCGATCCAATTTAACTGTAATTGACCAAAACACGTTTTCCTTTGCCACGCTCACATACTAGCTTCAAAAATTATGAAATTTGAAACCTAGCAATAACTTTACATCCCGGATCCAACAAAAGTGGTTTCGTCGAATTCTGAGGTCGTATGCAAAATGGCCAATTTCACGGGCTATATAAATTCCATAGCGACCTTTCTGAAAATTCATTTGGCCATAACTTTTGCTTTCCGCTATGAAAATTCGATTTTTCAGATTCGTTAGAAAGATATTCACTAGCAGATTTAAATACTTCTGGATTCACTCAAATCCGTTTTGTTTTGCACCCGGTACAATCCGACAGAGTTTGAATTCAAATTTTGAAACTACCGCGCCATTTCAGGCCTTGTTTATATTTAGAATTAATTATATTCGTTTTCAAACGTCGATCCAAACTTAGTTTTCATTGCTATTATTTAAAATATTTATTTTAAATATTTAAAATCCATTATTTTAGCCAATTAAATTTTTTTAAATTGGTTCAGATTTTCTGGGTCGTTACAATCTCCCCCACTTAAAACTTTTCGTCCCCGAAAAGGAACAAAGTCAAAAGTGGTTTGATTAATCAACTCTACGTTCGATCTGGCTTCAATTCTCCAACTTTTCAGTTTCTGAGAATTTTCAAATTCTTCAAAAATTTGGCTAACACCCGGAATTTTCGAAAAATTTCGCCATAACCTCCTTTGTACGGGGAGAGGTTTGGAAATTTATTGTGTCGTATTAGGTACCCAATAAATCCTAATAAGCACACACATATTTATAGTGATATATTCTGGTGTTTACAGGGGAGCGGGTATTGATAATAACTCCAGAGAATAAATTCTCGTCACCCTGTCAAAGCTTGAGGGAGTGTGTATTTTAAATGCTCCAGAGGATAAATCCTCGTCACCTCGTTCCGTGTGGGAAATAAATAGTCCATGTGCCGTATCTAATAACTAGAGAGACGTGATTATTGTCAACTCCAGACCCGTGTGGTTTTTTTTATTAATCTGGCGATTTAATCGTTACAATTTAAATAGTCCATATCAGTCATCAGTTCAACCTGTAAAATATAGTCATCGCCATACAAGCCTCTCGCTCGCATGGTAAATCTTCCACCTCGTCACACAAGCTCCAAATGCTTATGTGGTATATGATGAAGTATGCTTATCCTCAGAAGTATGCCATGCAGTGTAGTTCAAAATTAATTGTTACTATCCTATAGCGACATTTATTTTTACACACAGAATAACCAGCACTCCGCATCCAATGGCATTCACAAGAGTTGATATAATAATATTTCGCATCCAGCTCATTAAGGTTTACCTATTTGTCGGGCATGCAAATAAAATCTTTACTCAACAGCTAATCCATTTACCTGTTCAAACATATATAATACACATGTATATATTTCTATTTATTTTCTAATCAGTTCAATGTGTGATATAATCGAATAAATTCTACCATTATCCTATTGTTGATTAAATTAACTATCATTTTAATAACTTTAATTACCCAAAACTACAATCACACAACACAAACAACAATCAAATTGTTTTTAACTTTTCAAAGTCATACAAATCAATTCCTATATTCTTTTAAAATCATTCAGACTATAGAATTAAAAGTGCACATCCATGGAAAGAAAATAACAACAGAGTAGAGAACTAATTAGTAATGCAAAGTATGGTAAATGTACCTTGCACCGGAGTCAAACAAAGATATCCACTCGGCATCTAGGATAAGCTTTCTTAATGCTCTCCTCGGTTTCCCAAGTACAATCTCGTGGATCTCCACTCCATTTCACTTTGACTAAGCGAACCTTCCTGTTCCTCAGCTCTTTGGTTTCTTTGCCGATAATCTTGAGCGGCTCCCTTCTCACAGCTAATTCTGGAGTAATTTCAATATCCTGTTGAGCTGCTTCTTCTACGATCAAGTCTGGATCATGAACGTGCTTTTGAAGTTGAGATACGAGAAATACGTCATGCACTCCAGGCAACCAATCTGGCAATTTAACCCTATAAGCGAGAGTTCCTATCCGTTCCAGAATAGGAAACGGACCAATGAATTTGGGTGCCAACTTTCCAGTCTTACCGAACCGGATAACTCCTCTCATCGGCGATACTTTCAAATATACGTAGTCGCCAACAGCAAAGGATATATCTCTTCTTCTTCTATCGGCATAGCTCTTTTGTCGGGTTTGAGCGGCCAGTAATCGTTTCTTAATAAAGTCGACTTTGTTAGCAGCTTCTCGGATCATATCAGACCCTAACACAAGTCTATTTCCAGGTTCGACCCAACAAGCAGGAGATCGGCACGGCCTACCATACAATGCTTCGAATGGTGACATTGTCAGACTCGCCTGGTAGCTGTTATTATATGAGAATTCAGCCAAATGTAGATGGTCTTCCCATGATCCACCGAAATCTAGAACACAAGCCCGCAATAAATCTTCTAAAATACGATTCACCCTCTCAGTCTGACCGTCTGTCTGAGGATGATAAGCGGTGCTCAAATTCAACTTCGTTCCCAGCTCGACTTGAAATGCCTCCCAGAATTTTCTAGTAAATATTGTATCTCTATCACTGACTATACTGAGCGGCACTCCATGAAGTCTAACAATTTCCTTGAAGTATATCTACGCCAGACTCTGAGCAGTTCTGTTTGATCTGACAGGTATGAAATGGGCGGTCTTCGTGAAGCGATCTACGATCACCCAAATACTATCATTTCCTTTTCTGGTTCTGGGCAGACCATCAATGAAATCCATAGAAATATGTTCCCACTTCCAACCAGGAATGTCTAGCGGTTGTAATAATCCAGCCAGTTTCTGTTGGTCGCTTTTGACTACCTGGCAAGTAGGGCATCGACTAACATATATCGAGATGTCTCTCTTTAACGACTTCCACCAGAATGTGCGCTTGACATCGTTATACATTTTACTCACACCCGGATGGATACTGAGCTTAGATTTGTGGCATTCATCAAGCACATCCCTTCTGAGTTCAGGAATTTCTAGGACACAAATTCGTCCTTCTAACCTCATAATCCCTTCGCTGTCGAGCTGGAAATCCGAAGCATTGCCTTCACGAATTCGCCGACTCATTCCTTTGATAAATTGGTCGTCTTTTTGGAGAGCCGATATCTTGTCAATCAACGAAGTCGCAATGATAAAACTGGCGATCATTTCATTCTTTCGGCGTAATGCATCGGCTACGACATTGGCTTTCCCTGGAGTGTATAGAATCTCAAAATCATATGCTGCAAGGAACTCTAGCCAACGCTGTTGCCTCAGATTCAGGTCTTTCTGAGTGAACAGATACTTTAACGACTGATGGTCTGTATACAGTTCAAATCTCTCACCCATAAGATAGTGCCTCCAGATTTTCAAAGTGAATACTATTGCCAATAACTCAAGATCATGAGTGACGTAGTTTTTCTCGTGCGGCTTCAACTGACGGCTAGCATAAGCAATCACTTGACCCCTTTGCATTAACACTGCGCCAAGGCCTTCTCTAGAAGCATCAGTCCAGACTTTCAAATCCTGATTGCCATCGATGATGGTTAACACTGGAGCAGTCGTTAGTCTTAACTTTAGCTCTTCAAAAGCCTCCTCACTTTCGGGAGTCCATTTTAATTTAGAGTGCTTCTTTGTAAGCTTCGTTAAATGACCAGATATCTTCGAAAAGTTTTTAACGAACTTCCGGTAATAACTAGCCAATCCGAGAAAACTGCGGACTTCAGTGGGGGTACTGGGCTGTTTCCAATTCTGAATAGCTGTGATTTTACTTGGATCCACAGCAATTCCTTCTTTCGATACGACGTGGCCTAGAAATTTCACTTCGTCTTGCCAGAATATACATTTGGATAGTTTGGCTTTTAATACATTCCTTCTGAGGATTTCCAGAACCTGTTCCAAATGTTTTTCATGCTCGGCCTTTGATTTAGAGAAGATTAGAATATCGTCAATAAAAACCAGAATAAATTTATTCAAAACCCCTTTGAACACTCTATTCATCAAATCGACGAAGTATGCTGGAGCGTTACATAAGCCGAACGGCATTACTAACCACTCGTAGAATAAGTCGGGACCTCTGAATGCTGTCATTGGAACACACTCTTCGGCAATTCGAAGTTGATGGAAGCCTGTAGCTAGGTCCATCCTTGAGAATACTTGTGCTCCATTTAGACGATCCAATAAATCATCAATCCGCGTCAATGGATATTTGTTCTTTATGGTCTGCTTGTTCAAATCACGATAATCGACACATAGCCTTAGAGTACCATCAGATTTTGGGACAAACACCACTGCTGCACCCCAATCAGAGAAACTAGGCCTGATCAGACCCTTCCATACTAGCTGTCATGTTTGATTGTCTAATTCCTCCTTCTCTTTCAAGGACATTCTTCGAATAGCGTGAACTACTGGCCTTGCATTCGGAATTAAAGCAATTTTGAAATCTATTTCTCTCTGCGGAGGTAAGCGAACAACTTCCTCGAACACATCCGCATAGTTCTTGACGACAGGAATATCTTTGATGAGGTCAGGAATATTCTCTGTGACTTCAGGGACATTTTCCATTTGAGCAGGGGAAACATCGAGAGCTGCCCAGAAGTATTTTCTATTAGCATTCTGACCTTCACAGGGAATGGTTATATAATCACCTGATTTAATCTTCGCCTTTACGATTCTGTCGGTGCATTTAACCTCAGCTTCATATTTGGTCAACCAGTCTAACCCCAAGATAAGATCAAACTTTGTAAAATTCATGACGGCCGCGATGGTAGGGAACCGATAACGAGAAAAGGAAACCGGCACTCCACAAACCCACTGAGATCAATGGAACCCCCAACCGGATTCTGGATAGTCATTGGTTCCTTCAGCTTCTTCAAATTTAAATCCAGTTTCTTAGTTGCATTGTTTGCAACAAAGCTTCGCGACGCGCCGGTGTCAAACAGTACTTTAACTGGGATATCTTTGACCGTTAGCGTGCCTTCTAAAACATCTGGCCTTTCCGGAGTAGACGAAGATGCAGGCACTTCTGCCACTTCATTTACCTGAGCCTCTTTGGTCTTTTTCAATAGCCAGCAATCCTGCTTTACATGACCAGCCTGTTGGCATTTACTGCACTTTCTATTCTCTTAAAAATTCATCCTGGGTTTAGACCCATCACCCTTTCGTCTGTTCGAAGATCTACAGTTTCTCATCGAATGCCCTTGCTGATCGCACTTTAGACATACGACTGTCTTTACCTTTTTCTGATTGATCTTTGGCCTCTTTTTGACTTCAGCCTTCGTACTGGCCTCAGGCTGCACACTTGTCTCTGGGCTATCAGCTTCAAATTTTCTTTTGCTGCTAGAACTGATTTCTTCTTCGTCTTACAACATGCCTTTCATATGGAGATCTTCATACTGATAATCCATATAAATCATTTCTGAAAAAGGAAGCTTCACATGCCCCATTACTTTATTCTGGTATTTCCTTTGAAGCCCGTATATAAATCTCAGATTCTTTCTCTTCGTATTCTGAATTAGATGAGGAGCAAAGTGAGAAAGTTCATTGAATTTCTTATGATATTCTAGAATGGTCATATCTCCTTGTATCAGATAAGAAAATTCATCGCATAATCGCTCAGTCGCTTCGGGAGGAGTAAATCTTTTCAGGAAAATCACTTTGAATCTATCCCAGGTGATATCACCTTCTGGATTATCCTTAATTATTGAATCCCACCAGAACAAAGCTTCGTCTTCGAGTGCCCAGGAGGCCAGTAATCTTTTCTGGTCATCCCTCAGCTTTAAGGCTTCGAAGATTTTCTCAGCCGAACGAATCCAAGCTTGTGTTCTCATAATAGATTCTTCACCCGAGAAGGGTTTTCCACCCAGATTTCTATATTTCATATATAGAGCTTCTATATTCGGGTCAGTATTACTTCTTCTGTTTCTGGCACTCATTTTCTAGAGCGTCTGCAAACAGTAGATCAAGTGTCAGGTCACAAAAAAGATATTTCAAAATATAGAAACAAATACTTGAATGTAAATGTGTCTATCTAGGTGTTATTTCATTCTGCTACTCATACTAGGATATGGATGATCCTATCTGTATAGAGTTACCCGTCCTAGAACACTACTGGTTCTATTTCTGACGAGTTCGTTATATGTTATATTCCAGAACTAAGCTTAACCAAAGCTCTGATACCACGTTGTGACGACCCCATTTCCCGTACAGACGGAGACAAGGGTTATCTTTGGAATATAACACATAAACTGATAATAGCATAACAGAATTAAATAAATACACCAAATAATGCACAATAGAATACACTGGATAAACGTAATCATCAGAGTTACACAGTATACAGGATCATACTTAGTACAAATACAGTTCAGTTATACATAAATGTCTTCAGCGGAAACAAACAAAATATGTACAATAGGAGCTGAACAGCATAAAAAGAGATAAATAATAGAATCCATCTTCAGCTCCAGCTATCCAGAAAGAACCAGCTAAACCTGAATACAAGGCTGCCCGTGTTGAAAAAGGGGCACCCGAGTTTGAAAGTGAAACAAACTACGAGTCAGTCATGGGACTGGTATGAGAAATCTACTCAACACATTTATAATATGGCTAATCACAGGACCACGCCACTTTCGTGGAACGGGTTTACTCCATTGGATTGCCAGTGCTTTAAAAAACAAATCTTTCTTTTAAACATCGCAATGCTTTTTATAAAAAATGAAGCCATTATAAGACTCAGTTCCCATCACACAATGCAACGCAAACCGAAGGATAGAGTTTTACCTTATAATGGCCAAAATATGGTTGATACGAATAAAACAAAAGCATTTGACATTACTACTAGTGTTTATAGGTTTCAAAAGCAATTTCGAATCATAACTATCAATCATAGACGACATGAGCGTCCCATGCCACTATGTCGCCAAATATATATACAATCAAAACCGCACAATCTCGTATTTGAAAATTGGATTTCTGCCATGAACCAAGGCAAAAGATAGTCCTTACCGAATTCGAGACAATCTAGCCTACCATGTCTCAGGAACAGCCGCAACTGCCCCCTAGATCGTTAGGGCCGGTCCACCAATGTAGATTATTATGCCTGAACAATACGTCTCCCTGCCCTATGGGGCGCAAATGAGCCAACGAATGACTCCATCGGACCCGGATCGTTCGATCTAACCGAGGCGCCTCGCAACAGTAACAACCACATAAGTAAAATGTCAGGCCGTGTAAAAACACCGACACAACTCCTAGCTAGAAAGAAACGCATGCCCTCCCTGAGGTCCTTCTCCCGTTTCTGGTTCATACCGGGGTGTCAGGCTCGCGAATTCACGTTATACACAAAGCTACGCCACACAGGCGGTGCTTTGATCATCACCACAAGAATTTGCTTTTCAACAGAAGCCCTGTTCATTTGCCACTTAGGCATGCCACACTAGTAATTCATACCATGCGACTGATGTCCATCGATATACAACCTCTGAGCTCGTGCATTTCAGAGAAGGGCGTTGAGCAAAAGAATAAATTCTCTGCCGCCAAACAGATGTATATTTAACAGAGATCAATCATCACAGAATAAAATCCAATGTCAGACACACAGTCCATTTACAAGTCCGTTCTGGGTCTGAACGAAACCAGAGGCACTATGTACCTCGCAAACCCATCGATCACCACGTACGTCTGGACGATCACCACTCATTACCCATATTTCGGGATGCCTCCCAATCAGGACCTCGATTACCATCCAAATGAGGTGAAGATCTCCGGTCTTCGACCACCGTCTTTATCTTCGATTTCTTATCGTCGATTCAGTTATTCAGAATGGGATAAACCCGGTCTTTCTGAGCAACTCGCATATATAATAAACAAGTGCAACACTAACATATACACGCATCATTTCAATTCATTAGTCACTAACCGTCAATCAGTAAGAGAATGATTTCTCAAATATTAACCCCGAAGGCCGAAACCAACATCAGATCAACACCCAGGAAACTATTCGACTTAGCCAACCTTCAGTTAATTTCTAAATCACATCCATATCGTTTATAATATTTTATAACGATTTATCGCCATTTTTATTTATTTTAAAATAGCCATTTAATTCAAAACGACGCTTCGGGCCATAACGCGGCCGTGGCGCTGTTTTTCTTCAGATTTGATTTGCACATATCTGAAAATCTAACCGATGTACCTTCACAAAATTTATATCATTAGAAAGATCTTTTCAAAACGAATCCAACGGTTCCAGTTTCGGGAAATTCCGACGGTCGGATCTCCCGGTATAATCATTTGAAGTTTCGATTTCAAAATACGAACTGCAGCGTCGTTATTCGATTAAATATAATTATATTTATATTTATATATAAAAATAATCGATTCTGGCGCTGTTTTTCTTCAGATTTGAATTAAACATTCCAGACAATCCAACCGTTGGATTTTTACAAAGTTGGTGCCGTTGGAAAGATATTTCCAAAGCGAACCCAACGGTTGTGATTTCAGGAAAATCCGATTGTCAGATCTCCCGTACTAATCGTTTGAAATCACGGTTTCAAATACGAACTGCAGCGTCGTTATTCGATATATTTCAATTCTATTTAAATATATATATCGATTCTTCGATTTCAAAACTATTTTCTTTTCATACATTTGATAAAAATGATATTTTTATCTAACTGTCTTCTATTTCAACACTTCACTATTTTTAACAATTCATTTATATAATTAAATATGTGATTTTTATTGTAAAACAATTCATTTCAAAACTCTATTATTTTATATAGTTCATATAGGTAATAAAAATAGGATTTTTATTATAAAACAATTTCTTTGAAAACGGGATTATTTTATACATCTCATATAGATGATAAAAATGTGATTTTTATTATAAAACAATTTATTTCAAAATATGAATACCATTCAACACATGAATTTCAATTCAACGAATGAATATCGATTCAACACATGAAGGTTTTCTATGGTTTATATAAACTGATAAAAGGGTGATTTTTATATTTAAAACTCGAACACCATTAAACACATGAATTTCTATCCAATGAATGAATATCGACTCAACACATGAAGATTTTCTATTCAACGAATAAATATAGTTTCAACAAATGAAAATAATTCAAACACATGAATATTATTCAAAATTTCGGCAGCATAACGGCAGGGCAGTTAAAACCGGGACCGTCCCTAGTACGGCTCCTCGCTCTACCTTAAAACCTCGCGGTTTTTGACAATGGGGATCATGCATCTAGTTCGCATGCAGGCGGCATGTATATATTTATTTCATTTCCACAAACTAATACTATGTGGTTTCAACCAAATATTTCTCAACCACAAACGGGTATTTTTCAACCACAATCAATCAATATCATCCACAAACAATCTCAATCAATCATTCGCTATCAATCAATTTTCACACCAATCACAACCAATAAATATCGTCCATGGTTTGTGGACGAGGGGCGTGTATATATATATATATATATATATATATATATAGCAATTCACTTCTATTTCAACACATATATAATTTTTACAACGCATATACAACTTATACATCGAACGTACAACTTATACAATGCTTATACAAGAGGTGTACAATGCTTATATAACTCATACATCGACTATATAATTTATACATCATCGTTTTCCATATCGTTTATAAATTAGAAATCTCACATTGGGTTCCACTACACCAAAAATATCAGAAGGCTCAGAAAAATACGCGGTCTCTTCTAGAATGTAGAAGACGTCCTCACGGTCACGATGTTTCCTGTTTCATCGAATTTCGTTAACACACTAAAAAGATATGATTTTTCAAAGTTTGCAACGGTTTAAAGGTGTTAAAACAGTTTAAAATAAACATAGCCGTACCTCCACAGTTTGGTTCGAAACTAGGTTTTCGATTTTCGCAAAATCCGTGTAGCTATATGACGATCGGCCTTCGCAGCGTCGAAGGGCTAGGAGTGGCGAGCAAAACCAGGTAGGGCACGTTCAGATTGATCTCGGCAGGAAGAAGATCGATGGTGGTGAACGGCGGGACTTCCCAAGGGTGGTTCAATTTCACGGGCTATATAAATTCCATAGCGACCTTTCTGAAAATTCATTTGGCCATAACTTTTGCTTTCCGCTATGAAAATTCAATTTTCAGATCCGTTAGAAAGGTATTCACTAACAGATTTAAATACTTTTCGATTCACTCAAGTCCGTTTTGTTTTGCACCCGGTACAGTCCGACAAAGTTTGAATTCAAATTTTGAAACTACCGCGCCATTTCAGGCCTTGTTTATAATTAGAATTAATTATATTCGTTTTCAAATGTCGATTCAAACTCAGTTTTCATTGCTAATATTTTAAATATTTAAAATCCATTATTTTAGCCAATTTAAAATTTTTAAATTGGTTCAGATTTTCTGGGTCGTTACAATCAACCACAAGACTCTGCTTTTCAACAGAAGCCCTAATCATTTGCATCTCAGCATGCCACACAGGCAATTCATGCTATGCAACCGATGTCTATCAATCACATAGAATGAAATCCGATGTTAGACACACATCCGTTTACAAGTTCGTTCTGGGTCTGAACGAAACCGAAGGCACCTTATTCCTCGTCTCGTATGTCCAATACAGGAGAGAGGTCATCGCATATCCGGTCGATCTCCAAGTACGTCTGGAACGATCACCACTTATTACCTTGTCTTGGGTGCACAGCCCAATCAAGACATCAGTAATCATCCAAACGATGTAAAGACCTCTGGTCTTCAACCACCACCTTCATCGTCTACTTATCGTCGAATCAGTTATTCAGAATGGGTATGAACCCGGCCTTTCCGAATAACTCCTGTATATAATAAATAAGTGCTATAAAAACACAACATACGCCTCATTCGAATCCTGAATATTCTTTTATTTAAATATTCATATCATTTGGGAAAGGTTCCCATTAATTTTATCAAAGATAAATTCTTTAAATTTATTCTTTAATCTTCCTTTGGATATCAATCTAAATCAAATTATGGTTTATCCAAACTAGTCGGGATTAGCCATCCTTACCGAAGTAATCATTTGTTAAATTTCCCAATCCCAACCTATTCATCCCATGAAGCAAAACTGGTAATACTTCATATCTAACACCATGGTGTTACCGATAAAATTAATTCCCATTTCACGTTCAAATCTATTTAAAGATTCAACTATCGCTTGGAGCAAAACTAGTGATACTCCATTCTCGATCATTTTTGGAATTTGATAATTTTAGTTACCAAATCCACCTTTCAATCTATTTAAAGATTCAATAAACTCTAATTCAGTTTTAATTTCCAAAAATCATTACTTAATGATTATTCAAAGTTAAGAAATTAATCTTATCTTTAACTGGGTTAAAGAACTAATGTCATTCAAAACACAGCTCACAATAAACCCAAAATCACATTCCATTAACAATGGAATCTTCATGGAAAACAAATCATTATATATATATATATAATCGATATAAACTTCCATATCCAACCAATAATCTAAATGGAATAACAGCAAAGCCTTTTAAATTCCATATATAGTAACAGTCTTCCTCCACAGAAGTTCACTTCGATTATTACCGAATCGAACTCCATTCCATTCCAATTTATTTTATTAAACTGGAAAACTTTTCTTTTGAAATTTCCCCTAAATCTTATTTAAAAGATTATAAATTCCAAATCATATTTCACTGTGAATAGGGTTAAAGAACGAATGTCGTTAAAACACAGTTCACAATATACCCAATTCACATTCCATTTCCAATCCAATTAAATGGTAATTTTTCTCTACATCTTAATTAAAAGATTTATTCTTTTTACACGGGGTTTAAGAACAGTGTTACTGAAGACCCCAACCTATCAGACTCTAACCGTAAATTAGTAAAAGAACAATTCCCTAAGTATTAATCCCGAAGGCCGAAACCAACATCAGATCAATACCCAGGAAACCATTCAACTTAGCTAATCTCCAGTTAGTTTCTAATTTTCTTAACTCCATTGGGTTTAAGAACTGTATTATTAAAGATACCACTCACGACAAAACCAAAATCTCATTCCATTGTTAATCAGGTTAAAGAATAAGTGTTATTTAAAACATCGTTCACGATACACCCAAAAACCATTTTGATATTAAATACAAGGCTCTGAATAGAAAATATATCGGCTTATATTCAATATCAAATTCTAAAACCAACAAATATTGTATTGGAAATAACGATATAAATATATCTCTCAAATTTCCATAACAATATCTGTATAATCACGAAATCCAACATCGAAATTCGCGAACTACCGCGGCACGGCGCGTTTTATTCAGGCCATTATATATATAATATACATATTATATATATTTCATCGATTTCCATTTAAAACGTATTTTATAAATCGTTTTAAATTCGTTTTCAAAATAATTTCAACTTCATATTCAATTTAAAATCAAAATTGAATATTCCATATTATTAATATATAAATGATAATATTTTCAAAACAATAGATTTTGAAATCACTTCCTTTTTGATATTCATTATAAAAAATGAATAAAATCGATATAATTATCGTTCATGTCCAAAATGGCGTTAGTCTAATCAACACAGTTTCATATATTTAAATATTTTCGTGTCCATCCCAAATCGGACATCAAAATCAGATTTTGATCCTTGACTAAATATTATTTTAAAATATTCATTATTTTAAAATATTCATTATTTTAAAATATTCATTCTTTCTGAACTGAAATCAGACACAGTCAATTACCATATAATGTTGATTATATGGATTTCATACAACACATGTATAGAACAACAATGGTAAACAATCAACTGTCATCCAGAGTGTATTCTACACTGCATAGGCATGAAATATAAATATTTGACGCTTACAACAGTCTGTCTACCAATCGATTGACATACAACTAAACAATTAGGATTAGTGTACGTCAAATATCATCCCAATACCCGTGTGGGGTTTCAATCAACAAATACAGATTTTTTATTTGTGCAGTTGGGCGATGTGCAAAATATATTGTCCCAATCAATGTCCGTCAAATGTGTGTACATAAAAAAATCGTCTGATTTGTTTATTAATATTTATTTTATTCATATACACGTTAAAAGTTATATTTTTAACTATAAAATATTTATTTCAACACATGAATGTTATTTTCCATTTCACATAACAATCAATTTTCACAATATAATCAAATCAAACAAGTCGTCCATGGTTTGTGGACGATGGGTGTCGGGTGCTGCTAAGCACCGTCTGCATCATAGTATATTTTTTTAACTAGAAAATAGAATTAAATTGAGAAGTTCTCACCTAAGGTTGCCACTTCGTCATTCTTTAATTTAACGGTCTGGCTTCTTTTCGCCTCCAATCAGTTCCATCACAATCTGTTCCACGGGTTTATATTAAAAATCACATTTTTAATGACGCTACTACATGCATACAAATCATATTTTTAACTATCGAATAATTATTTCATAGATTAACTATTTTATAGATAGTATACATACGACAAAAATCATATTTTTATCTTTCTAAAAATATTTTCATAGCATACACTAGATAAAAGTTATATTTTTAACTTACTAAAAATATTTGCATATCTTGAACTAGTTAAAAATCACATTTTCATGACGTTACTGCATATATAAAAAATAACATTTTGAACTTTAAATGAATGTATAAGATTCAATATAAATTGGAATTCTTTGAAACAAGAATCTTCCGATTTATTTGATTATAGTTTCCTAATGGAAGAAAAATCGTTATTTCATGTTGTAGATTTATAGTTATGTCAAAATCAAATTTCCAATACATAATCGTGATATGGTCACTTATAAATTATAACGATTTATTAAATAAGATGGAATGATTTTAAGGAAATTAAATTGTAATGCATATAAATTGAAAAATAAAATGGTATAAAGATTGACTACAATGAACAATTGAATGATAGATTCCCGAGTTCTGCTCAAATGTACATGTATAACAAGTTAAACATGGAAATTTTGTGTTTTTTTTTCAAATTAAAGAATGAATGTTATTCAACTTCATGTTATGAGACTATGGGGTTTAATTAAGTTAGTATAGGTACATGAAGCTGTATGGCTTGGTTTTACTTGTGTAGATCGTAGAAATATTAGGCAAACTCGCTTAATAACGCTTATATAAGGTGCCTTCGAAAAAATACAAAATAAGGTATATGAACTATTATACATTGTTTTTTCCAACCGTATGAGTCGATGTATTTGTATATATTTATTCTCTTGTTACATTTTCAAAGTCCTTTTATGTAGAGGAGACCCTGCCAAATTTTTTTTGAAAATTTATGGAGTCAGACAAAAAAATTCAATTTTTTTGAAAGCTAAAAGGATGATTTTTAAATTGGGTACAACTTGATTTGCTTGAAATTAGAAATGGGAATTTATTATTTGCATGGAAACCAAAAGTTTTGTATAGAACTAAGTTGGAGAATATGGAGTGTCGGGTTTCAACTAAGTGGATTTTTGAAAAGTTAACGAGTTTGAAGCATTTTTCCTGTCTTGGTAATTTCAGGGTGAAATTCTTTTAAGAGTGAGGAATGTATCAAACCAGAATTTTAGCCATTTAATTTTGAACATTCAACTTTGTTTAATTGTTGAATCAGAAATATTAATGTATTTTTTTATGGAGTTCATCGATTTAATAAGCGGAGTAAGATTTAATTTTGAATATATTGAATTATAGTAATACAAAAACAAGAAATAATTGAATTCTAAGTTAAAATGAATCGAAACAATTCTAACGATTAATATAAATTCTATTTGAATATATGCGATAATAATAAATTATTATCAATAGATTTGATTGTTTTAAATTCAATTAAATTTAACACATGAGAATAGCTAATTTTCAAAGGACCTCGGGTTTCAACAAAACCAACTTTATAAAATTCGTAATGGTTAACTATTATAAGATCTCCGGTTTCATGCTAATTGGAGTTATTATGTGACCGTGTGTGGTATAAACACGTATCAATCTACATTTTGAAATTAAAAATAGGAGTTTGTCAATTGGTCTCAGAATTCGATGAAACTGGATCCATCAGGTCCAGAATATTAAGTTATAATGGGATTTCAAATTTCATAACAATCAGGTTTCGCATGTGATCATACGAATCAAAAACGTTCAATTCAAATTACACGTGAATATTAAAACGAATACAATAATATAATACCTACCCTATAAATAAACCATCGTCTCTATCATATAACCTATATATATCCTTTGGTCTAAACGAGCTTCCATTCTTAATTTCTTCCAAAATTCATAGAATATCAAAAACTCCATGAAATCAAATGATTCTTGACTCCTTAAACTCCTCTAATCTCTAGCTTAACTATGGTAAAAAAACTGAGGCTCGATCAAAATTCCTTGGCATTTGTAGTTATCCATGGAAGCCAGGGTTAGCAAATTCTTGGAATATGGCATCGTTATATGATTCGAAGGTTGTAATTGTGTTAGTTGTAGGGCTTAGCACTTGCATAAAGTTTTTGATGGATTTTGGCATGATTTCGTGTCGCACTTGCTGTTGGTGTGGGAATTCGAGGCTGAGAAAGGAAATCAAGATGGGGCATCGAGTGGAGTTTTAAGGGTAGAGATAGGTAGAGATTTCCCGTGTGAGCAATATGGTGGTGGCTGATGGTGGTCCAAGTCAGTAGGGAACAGTGGTCAAAGTATCATCAACGGTAGAGGAAAAAGTTCAGTGGGTTTCAATTTATTCAAGTGGGAAGAAAAGGATAAAGAATATGATGTAACAACCCGGAAAATCAAAGCCAATTAAAATTTTTTATTTTGGCAATTTTAATGAATTTTGAATATTCAAAATGAATTATTTAAAATAGTAACGACAAGAAATTTATTTTGAATATAATTAGAACGTATATATTTATTTGAATCGACGTTAGAAAATAAATATTTATTTTAAATTATAAAAGGAATTGAAAATGGCGCGGTAGTTTGAAAATTAGATTTCAAATTTCAAATGAATGTACAGGATTCAAAATAAACCAGATTTTAGCAAAACCAAAAATATTAGAATCTATTTAAGAATATCTTTCCAACGAATCTGAAAATTCAAAATTTCATAGTGGGAATAAAAAGTTTTGCCTAATTGAAAATTCAAAATAGTCGCTATGGAATTTTGGCCCTTAAAAAAGGAAATTTTGCGAACGACCTCCGTTTTCGACGAAACCACTTTGATTGGATCCGGAATGTCAAGTTATCGCTAGATTCCAAAATTCATAATTTTTGAAATCAATATGTGGGTGTGGCAAAGGAAAACGTGTTTTGTCAGTTTCAGTCAATTTGGATCGACCGGAAAATGGCCATTTTTCAAACGGTCTTCAAATTTGACGAAATTAGTTTTGTTAGGACTGTATCATCAATATGAAGCTAGAAATAATTTTTCTGGAATTTTTAGGGCCCGAATGTGACCCCAGTAAATTGAAATGTACGTTTAAAATTAAACATAATGATTTATATTTCAAATTCAACGAAAACTGATCGTAACAATCGAATCAGCTTGAGGGACATAGCCCATTGCGTTCGGAATTGGGGTATTGCGCTAGGGATGATAGTCGGTGGGTTCAATTTCGAGTTCGAATTAAAAGGGTGCTTTTAGGAGAAAATTAAAATAAATTAATTAAATATTATATATATATATTCTCTCTCCCTTTATCCTCACAGTCAAACCTTGATTTCAAAAATCGAAAAAAAGGGTCACTGAAGCCCGTTGCCTTTCCCCAGGACCTCCACCGCCACCTCCGAAGGCCGAGCGCCACCTCCCCAAGCCATCCCCTCCTTCCGCCGCCCCTTCTTGGCACCACCGCCTTCTCCATTCCCTGCTCCCTTCCTCTGAAAGACCGTGAACCCCAAATCCTCCACAAACGACGTCGCCACAACCCACCTGCACCACCGCAACCCTGTCACCCTCCCCCAGGACCTCCACCACCGCCTCTGAAGGCCGAGCGCCACCTCCCCAAGCCATCCCCTCCTTCCGCCGCCCCTTCTTAGCACCACCGCCTTCTCCACTCCCTCCTATCCTCCTCTGAAAGACCGTGAACCCCAAACCCTCCACGAATGGCGCCGCCACAACCCACCTACACCACCGCAACCCCCTACCGCGCCTCAGCCCCTCCTACGCCATCTCCACGGACCACCCACGACCCCCTCCTCCTCTGATAACTGTAAGTTTTTTTATTTTTTTATTTCTTTTATTTAATAAAATCATTTTTTTTTCTTGTATACCAAAGAAAAATAAAATTATGGGTTTTATAACTATATATATAGTTATGATTTTTATAAATATATAAAATATGATTTTTATATTGTAGAGATAATAAAAGTATGAATTTTATATTGTAGAGATAATAAAAATATGATTTTTATAATTTGAATTGCGATATGAATATATTGTTTTTAGTTAGATAAAATATAAATTTTATCGTATGTATGTAATAATATAAAGATTCGATTTTTATATATGTAGAATGGCGATAAAAATATAATTTTTATTTTGTAGGAAGAATTATAAAAATGTGATTTTTATTGATAAAAATATAATTTTTATAATGTTTTCATTATGATAAAGGTACGATATTTATATGGATATCATTAAGATATAAATTCAATTTTTATTATATAGGAAGCAATAAAAATATGATTTTTATATATGAACAGCGTGAAAAGGATGCGTTGGAGTTTCGAACAAATCCAAACAGTTCAGAAAGAAAGACCGGCGGAGTGGAACCCAAAGGTGAGAACTGCTCACTTTAATTTATTTTCTAGTTAGAAATATATACTATGATGCAGACGGTGCTTAGCAGTACCCGACACCCGTCGTCCACAGACCATGGACGACTTATTTGTTTGTTTGACTGTGCTGTGAAAATTGATTGTGTGATGTGGAGTGGAATAAAATATTTTATAGTTAAAAATATAATTTTTAACGTGTATATGAATTAAATAAATATTCATTTACAAATCAGACGATTTGTTTATGAACACCCATTTTACTGATATGGATTGGGACGATATATTTTACACATCGCCCAACTGCACAAATAAAATTCATTATTTGTTGATTGAAACCCCACAAGGGTATTGGGATGATATTGGACATACACTAATCCCAATATTTAGGTGTATGTCAGTCGATTGGTTGACAAACAGTTATAAGCGTTGATTATTCATATTTAATGCTTATTCACTTTGGATGATGGTTGACTGTGTTTGGTTATTGTTGTGTACATATGTGTATGAAATCCATATAAATAACATTATATGGTAATTGACTGTGTCTGATTCCAGTTCAAAAAGAATGAATATTTTAAAATAATGATTATTTTAAAATAACGAATATTTTAAAATAATATTCAGAAAAGGATCAAAATTTGATTTTGATGTTCGATTTGGGATGGACACGAATATATTTAAATATATAAAGCCGTGTTGATTAGATTAACGCCATTTTGATGTGAACGATATTTATATCGATTTTATTCATTTCTATAATGAATATCGAAAAGGAATTGATTTCAAAATCTAACGTTTTGAAAATATTATCATTAATATATTAATGATATGGAATATTCAATTTTGATTTGAAATTGAATATGAAGTCGAATTGATTTTGAAAACGAATTTAAAACGATTTATAAAATACTTTTTAAATGGAAATCGATGAAATATATATTATATATATAATATAATGGCCTGAATAGAATGCGCCGCGCTGCGGCAGTTCGCGAATTTCGACCATCGACTTCGAATGGACATTACGGGAGATCCGGCCGTCGGATTCTCTTAAAACCTGAACCGTTGGGTCCGTATCGAAAAGAGCTTTCTAACAAATATTAGAGATTTGAAATCTAATGGTTGGATTTGGAATAATGTGCAAATCAAATTTGGAAAAGGTCGCTGTAAGTGTAGTTCGATGGCCGTTTATGGAAATCGACTGTACATGCCTTGATAAAATTATTAAAAATATCAATAATTAGTGTAAAATCATAAGAAATGATTTGGAAAGAATTGGGATGAAAAATTCCATATTTTAAAAGATAAAAATAGATTTTTATCGAAATGAACTAGTTTTGAACTAGAATTATAATCCAATTATTTTTAATTAAATAAATTGGATTTGAAATGGTTTCTAAAATAAGCAGAATTTCCAATATATGAATTGGAATGGATTTGAATCGAAATTATCTTTGCAATATTTCGATATTGGATTCCATGATTATATGGGCATTGTGGGGGAATTTGGAAGATATATATATCGTTATTCTAATACGATGTTTGTTGAGTTCAGAATTTGATATTGAATATAAGCCGATATATTTTCTATTTAGAGCCTTGTATTTAATATCAAATGGGATTTTGGGTTTGTTGTTAATGGTGTCTTCACTAACACTGTTCTTAAACCCAATGGAGTTAAGGGAATTAGAAACTAACTGGAGGTTAGCTAAGTTGAATGGTTTCCTGGGTATTGATCTGATGTTGGTTTCGGCCTTCGGGATTAATACTTAGGGCATTGTTCTCTTACTAATTTACGGTTAGAGACTGATGGAATGTGAATTAGGTTTATCGTGAACTGTGTTTTAACGACATTTGTTCTTTAACCCGATTTACAGTGAAATGTGATTTGAAATTTGTAAATCTTTACTCTAAGATTTAATGGAATTTCCAAAGTAAAGTTTTCCAGTTTAATAAAATAAATTGGAATGGAATGGGATTCGATTTGATAATAATCGAAATCAACTTCTGTGGAGGAAGACTGATAATATATATGGAGTTGAAAAGGCTTTGCCATTATTCCATTTATAATTTTAGTCAGATACGGAAATAGATGTCGATTATATATTAGTTTGTTTTTCCGTGAAAATTCCATAATTAATGGAATGTGATTTTGGGTTTATCGTGAACTGTGTTTTAAATGACATTTGTTCTTTAACCCAGTTAAAGACAGGATTTATTTCCTGAATTGGAAAAATCTTAAGTAATGATTGTTGGAAATTAAAACTGAATTAGAGTTTTAATGAATCTTTAAATAGATTGAAAGTTGAATTTGATAACTAAAATTATCAAATTCAAGAAATGATCGAGAATGGAGTATCACCAGTTTTGCTCCTGGCGATAGTTAAATCTTTAATTAGATTTGAACGTGAAATAGTAATTAGATTTACCGATAACAACCTGATGTTAGACATGAAGTATTACCAGTTTTACTTCATTGGATGAATAGGTTGGGATTGGGAAATTAAACAAATGATTACTTCGGTAAGGTTCGTTAATCCCGACTAGTTTGGATAAACCATAATTTTGTTTGAATTGATATCCAAAGGAAGATTAAAGAATAAATTTAAAAAATTTATCTTTAATAAAATTAATGGGAACCTTTCCCAAAGTATATGAATATTTGGATAAAGAAATATTCTGGATTGGAATGAGGCGTATATTGTGTTTTTATAGCACTTGTTTATTATACACGCGAGTTATTCAGAAAGATCGGGTTTATCCCATTCTGAATAATTAATTCGACGATGTGTCGAGGATGAAGACGGTGGTTGAAGACCGGAGATCTTCGCATCGTTTGGATGATTACTGATGTCTTGATTGGTCTATACACCCAAGACGAGGTAATAAGTGGTGATCGTCCAGACGTACTTGGAGATCGACCAAATATGTGAGGACCTCTCTCCTGTATTGGACATATGGGATGAGGAATAAGGTGCCTCCGGTTTCGTTCAGATCCAGAATAAACTTGTAAATGGATGTGTGTCTGACATCGGATTTCATTCTGTGTGACTGATAGACATTGGTTGCATTGCGTGAATTGTCTGTGTGGCATGCTGAGATGCAAATGATCAAGGCTTCTGTTGAAAAGCAGAGTCTTGTGGTTGATGATCAAAGCACGGCTTTAATATAGCATAGCTTTGTGTATCGTTGATTCGTGAGCCTCACACCCCGGTGTGAACCAGAAACGGGAGAGGACATTAGGGAGGGCATGCGTTTCCTTCTAGCTAGGAGTGGTGTCAGCATTTTGCAAGCCCTGATGTAACAACCCGAAAATCCGAGCCAGTTTAAAATTTTTATTTTGGAAATTTTAATGAATTTTGAATATTTAAAATGAATTATTTTAAATAATATCGACGAGAAATTTATTTTGAATAGAATTCGAACGTATATATTTATATACGTCGTCGTTAGAATATAGTAATTATTTATAATTATAAAGGGAATTGAAAATGGCGCGGTAGTTCGATAATTCGATTTCAAATTTCAATTGAATGTACCGAGTGCAAAATAAACTGGATTTTAGTGAAACCAAAAATATTAGAATCTAATTGAGGATATCTTTCCAACGAATCCGAAAAATTGAAATTTCATAGCGGGAATCAAAAGATATGTCCAAATGAATTTTCGGAATAGTCGCTATGGAATTTCGGCCCTTAAAAATGGAGATTTTGCAAACGACCTCGGATTTCGACGAAACCACTTTTATTGGATCTGTGATGTCAAGTTATTGCTAGATTCCAAATTTCATAATTTTTCGAATCAATATGTGAGCATGGCAAAGGAAAACACGTTTGACCAGTTTTAGTTGATTTTAATCGACTGGAAAATGATCATTTTTCAAACGGTCTCGGAATTTGATGAAACTAGTTTTGTTAGGACCGTATCGTCAATACGAAGCTAGAAATAATTTTTCTGGAATTTTTCGTGTCCGTATGTGGCCCCGGTAAATTGAAATGTGTGTTCAAATTCAATATATAGAGTTATATTTTGATTTTGACGAAAACTGATCGAAACGGCCAAACTGGCTTACGGGACATATCCCATTGTGCTCGAAATTGGGGTATTACGCTAGGGACGACAGTCGGTGGACACAATTTTGAGTTCGAATTTTAAAGTAACCTTTTAGAGAAGGAAAATTAAATAAATAAATATAAATTACACCTCAAACCTCCCTTTATTCCCATTTTCCCCGACCTCCCCTTTTCTTTCTCAAATTAAAAAGAAAAACCCATGACCCTTTTGAAGCTCCAGCCGCCGCCTCGATTTGCACCCCGTCGAGCTTCCCCCTCCGCTCGTCCATCGTCGGAGACACCCCCTCCCCCTTCGACCGATCCTCTCTCCTGCCTCCTCTTCGCCTTCTTCCTTCTCCGACCCGCACCCTAGACCCTCTCGCATTCATCTCCTCGCGCCCTCCTTCTGTAACGAGACCCAATGCCCTAGCCCTCCTCCTCGCCGACGCCAGAGCCGACGCCGTCCCTCCGGCCAGCAGCTCACGTCCAAACCCCCTACCCTTCGCAGAAAACCCAGATCGAGGTGAGTTTTATAATCCTTTTTATTTGTTATTATTTATGTATTATAGAAAAACTGATTTTATTTGATTTTAAAATTGATTTTATTTGATTTTAAAAACAGATTTTATTTGATTTTAAAAACTGATTTTTATTTGATTTTTAATTAGAAAAATATAATTTATGTGATTAGAAAATTACAATTTTTAGTTGTAAGAAAGAAACGATCTTTAACATTTGAAAGCGATGATTTTCAACATTAGAAAGCGATGATTTTTAATGACAAAAGATTCGATATATATTTTAGCAAAGGAACGTTTTTTTATAAGTTAAAAATATAATTTTTATTATATGTAGAAGTTAAAAATATAATTTTTATAATATAGAAAGGTTAAAAATATAATTTTTATATAATAGAGAAGTTAAAAATATAAATTTTATATAGCGTAGAGATTAAAAATATAATTTTTATTGAATGTAAGGGGTAAAAATATAATTTTTATCGTATGTAAAGAATAAAAATATAATTTTTATGTAGTAGAGAATATAAAAATATAATTTTTATAGGACAGAGAATATAAAAATACGATTTTTATATATGTTGTAGCGAAAAGATTTGATCTCTATAAATATAGCGGAGTGACAAAAATGTGATTTTTAATGTGAACAGCGTGATAAGGATTATGTTGGAAGTATGGGCAAATCCAGATGTTCGGAGATTCAGAAATAAAATGGAGGAGTGGATCCCTCGGTGAGAACTTCTCACTTTAAATTTCTTTTTCTAGTTAAAAATATGTACTAGGATGCAGACGGTGTTTAGTAGCACCCGACACCATCGTCCACAGACCATGGACTTGTTTGTTTGGTTGTGTAATTGATTAGATTATTTGTTTAAATTTGTTTTGTGGTGTGAAATGAAATTGATTTGATTGATACGTGTATGGCGTGGGCCATTACTAGACCGGGGATAAGGCTAGGCCTTGTCCCGTTTCTAGTATCGTGTCGTTATGCTGCCGAAATTTTCTAAAATAAGTTAGAAAAATAAAGATATCATTTTATTTAATAAATGAACCGAATAGAATATTCATAGGTTGAATAAAATAATTTGGTAGTTAAAAATATAATTTTTAACAAGAACGTGAACAAATAAGTATTCATTTACAAACCGGGCGGTTTGTTTATGTACACCTATTCGAAGGACATCGATTGGGACGATAAATTTTACACATCGCCCAACTACACAAATAAAATCTGTGTTTGATTGTTTGAAACCCCACACTGGTATTGGGATAAAATACGGCATACACTAATCCCAGTAATTAGTTATATGTTGATCGATTGATTGACAGGCTGTTATAAGCGTTAGATATCTATATTTGATGCTTGTACAGAGTAATGCACTTTGGATGATGGTTGATTATTTATCGTTGCTATTTAAATACATGTGTTGTATGAAATCCATATAGTTAACGCTATATGGTGATTGATTGAGCCTCATTCCAATTTAGAAAATAAAGAATATTATAAAATAAAGGTTCATGTGTTGACCGTACTCATCCGTTGAGATTAGTCATGTGTTGAACGAAATATTTTAACAATAAAATTTACATCTTTATCATATATAAAATTAGAAACTAATTGGAAAATAGATAAGATGAGTGGTCTCCTGGATGTTGATCTGATGTTGGTTTCGGCCTTCGGGGTTAATATTCAGGGAATCGTTCTCTTACTAATTTACGGTTGGAGTCTGATTTGAAATCAAACGAAAGATACCATAATTTTTATAAAATATATTAAATAACAAAAATAGTCACACGTGAACAGTACTCATTCGTTGAGATTAGTCATGTGTTGACAAAAATATAGAGTCATGTATTGAAAGAAATATGGATTCATTTGTTGAATAGAATAACGAAGTTATTGAAATATATAAAGCCGTGTTGATTAGAGATGCGCTATTTTGACGCGAACGATATTTATATCGATTATATTCGATTTTATAATTGAATTGAATATATAACGAATTCGAATTGAATTGAATATATAACGAATTCGAATTGAATTGAATATAAAACGAATTCGAATTGAATTGAATATATAACGAATTCGAATTGAATTGAATATATAACAAATTCGGATTGAATTGAATATAAAACGAATTCGAATTGAAAACGAATTGAAATAGAATAAAAATCGATTTGAAATGAATTCAAATTGAATCGAAATTTGAACTGAGTTGAAATGAATTTAAAACGAATTTATAAGGAAAAATTCAATTTTGATTTGAATTGGAAATGGAAATTGAAATGTTTTTGAAACGGATTTAAGACTATTTATAAAATTCGTTTTAAAAGGAAATCGATGAAATATATATATATATATATACATATATGTATATAATGGCCTGAATAGAACGCGCGGCGCCGCGGTAGTTCGAAAATTTCGACCATTGACTTCGAACGGACATTACGGGAGATCCGACCGTCGGATTCTCCTGAAACTAGAACCGTTGGGTTCGTATCGAAAAGAGCTTTCTAACGAATATTAGAAATATGAATTCTAACAGTTGGATTTGGAGATACGTCCAAATCAAATTTGGAAAAGGTCGCTGTAAGTGCAGTTCGATGGCCATTGTTGGAAATCGACTGTACGGGCCTAGATAAAATTATTAAAAATAGTAATAATTTGTGTAAAATCATAAGAAATGATTTGTGAAGAACTGGGCTGAAAAATCCCACATTTGTAAAGGTAAAAATAAATTTTTATCGAAATGAACTAGTTTTGAACTAAAATTAAAACCCAACTATTTTTAAATAAATATATTGGAATTGAATTAGAATTGATTTGTGGGTTTATTGTGAACAGTGTTTTAAATAACACTTGTTCTTTAACCCGATAATAAATAGAATGTGATTAGGGTTTATAGTGAACTGTGTTTTAAATGACATTAGTTCTTTAACCCAGTAAAGGGAGTTTTAATGAATCTGCAATTAGATTGAAATGTGAATTGATAATATAAATTATCAAATTTGGAAAATGAGAGAGAATGGAGTATCACTAGTTTTTCTCCAAGCGATAGTTAAATCTTTAATTAGATTTGAACGTGAAATGGTAATTAAATTTACCGATAACACCATGGTGTTAGATATGGAGTATTACCAGTTTTGCTTCATGGGATGAATAGGTTGGGATTAGGAAATAAAATAAATAATTACTTCGGTGTGGTTCGCTAATCCCGACTAGTTTGGAAAACCATGATTTGGTTTGATATGACATCCAAAAGAAGATTAAAGAATAAATTTAAAGAATTTATCTTTGATAAAATTAATGCGAACCTTTCCCTAAGAATGTGAAATTTAGAAACTAGCTGTAGGTTAGTTAAGAAGAATGGTTTCCTGTGTATTGATCTGATGTTGGTTTCGGCCTTCGGGGTTAATATTTGGGAAATTATGCTCTTGCTGATTTACGGTTAGTGGCTGATGAATTGGAATGAGGCGTATGTTGTGTTTGTGTAGCATTTGTTTACTATATATGCGGGTTGTTCGGAAAGGCTGGGTTTATACCCATTCTGAATAACCGATTCGACGATAAGTCGAAGATGAAGACGGTGGTCGAAGACCAGAAGTCTTCACATCGTTTGGGTGATCACTGATGATCTTGATTGGGCTGTACACCCAAGATGAGGGAATCAGTTGGTGGTCGTCTAGACGTACTTGGAGATCGATGGATATGCGAGGAAAGTGCCTACGGTTTCGTTCAAACCCAGAACGAACTTGTAAATGGATTGTGTGTCTGACATTGGATTTTATTCTGTGTTGATTGATTTCTGTTAAATATATATCTGTTTGGCGGCGGAGAATTTATTCTCTTGCTTAACGCCCTTCTCTGAGACGTACTTAGAGGTTATATATCGATAGATATCAATCGCATGGCATGAATTGCCTGTGTGGCACGCTGAGTTGCATGGATCAAGGCTTCTGTTGAAAAGCAAAGTCTTGTGGTTGATGATCAAAGCACGTCCTACGTGGCAGCTTTGTGTATAGCATGGATTCGCGAGCCTCACACCTCGGTATGAGTCAAAAACGGGATACGGACCGTTGGGAGAACACGACGTTTCTTTCTAGCTATGGGTGGTGTCAGTGACTTACCAACCCTGACATTAATATATACTTTTCACCTTTGTGGTTGTTGGAATGAGGCGCCTCGATATTAGGTCTGATAGGACCGGGAAACGTGTGTTCAGGAATTGCCAATCCTCTAATGTAAGAGAGGACCGGCCCAACCGATCCAAGGGTTACCCAGAGTGTGTAGTCCTGGGACATTTGCTAGAGTGTCTCGAAGAGGAGAGGTGCTTGCCGCTTGCCTCGACTCATGACGGAAATCCAATTTCCAATACGTGATATTACAGTTTTAATTGTAGAACTAGTATGGCGACATGATATATGGTACCCATGCCGTCTATTATTGATATTTATGATTTAAATTGTTTTGACACTATACACCTATAATAGTATCAAATGATTTGTTTTTAAACGTATCAAGCATTATTTGGCTATTATAAGGGAAAACCCTATCCTCCGGCTTGCGTTGCATTGTGTGATGGGACCTGGGTCTTATAATAGCTTCATTTTTCGAAAAAGCATTGCGTTGTTTATCCTATGCACTGGTATTCTTGGGAGGAAACCCATTCCGTGTTATACGGCGTGGTCCCTTGGAATACTCTCTTTTAAAGTAAAGTTTTAAATAACTGTTTTAGTTCTCACACCAGTCACATGACTGACGTGGAGTTTATTGTTTTAACCTAAACTCTGGGTGCCCTTATTTTCGACACGGGCAGCTAGTAGTTTTGGTTTTGCAGATTTATATTCACAGGATCCTGATTTACAGCTGGAACGATGCTCGGAAAGCTCGGTATCCGTGTATTACTTTCAGTTGTGCTTTGTATTATTTTCCGCTACTATATAATTTATTGTAATCTCTGATATTCTTTGTTGTATAATATTCATTTATACTCTGTATATTCTTGTATCTGATGGAATTGTTGTAATAGCAATGAAATGTTCTTCCGTCTGCGTTCCAATTTGTCCTGTTCTCGAACGATCAGGGGTTTCGAACAGTCTTGGTCGGTTTAACGATCGATTCGGATCGAGCGAAATTCCTTGCCGTTACAGTTAGTATCGGAGCTTTGGTTTACAGAGCTCGAGAACAAGACACATTAGAACCATACGAAAGAATTCATCAGATATTGGATTAGTAATATCCAATTAGAATGACTCGTTAGAGATAGGATCAGTAGTATCCTAGAACGAGTGTGAAGAGTATATTTTTCAAATGAAAACAAATTTTGTTTTGAAATTCAAATTGTTTTATACGTATTTGAATATTTATTTATTTTGAATTTGGACAATCCAATATATAAAGATTTTGCATATACGCGTCATGAACGTATATTGGAAGTTTTAATATAATGGATAGATATAGAATCACATTCTAGACACCCGGAGATGATTCTGATGGTTGATATATCATCATCAGAATTTGTGTTCGTGTTTCGAAAGTGTAATATCTATATATTTCCATAGACTGGTGTGAGAACCAAAACTTATATAGATAAATTTATTGTTGTGATTTGGCATCAAAAACATGATTTTTTGTATATATATCAAAGTTATGAATTTGAAACTCTAATTCACTAATTGATTGATGTTTGTGTTGTTTGTTCATTTGTATGATAATTTTGAACCATTATGCCTAATTATATCAAATATTGAATTGTATTGAAAATTGGTCGTATTTGCTTGTATATGCATGTACTTACATTGAACAGGTCATAGCAAGGAGGCTAGAGCATAGAAATAAAATTGTTTGCCCGACAAATAGGTACATGTTTACCATAATTTACTGTTTTGGTTGGGTGATGATGATTTTATGAGCCGATAGGCTAGCCGCTTGGCTTTTTTTTTTTTTTTTTTGAGATCAGAGGGCCTATATGGCAATTTTGGGATTTTCCTGGTGCTCCCGGTGCAGGGGAGGTTATGGCGAAATTTTTCGGAAATTTAGGGTGTTAGCCAAATTTTTGAGATATTTGAAAAGTTCTTAGAAACTGAAAAGTTGAAGAACTTAAGCCATAGTCAAAATAAAGAAAGTTGAGTTTGTTTGTAAAACAACTTTCGACTTCGTTCCTTTTCGGGGACGAAAAGTTTTAAGTGGGGGAGATTGTAACAACCCGAAAATCCGAGTCAGTTTAAATTTTTTATTTTGGCAATTTTAATGAATTTGGAATATTTAAAATGAATTATTTTAAATAATATCGATGAGAAATTTATTTTGAATAGAATTCGAACGTATATATTTATATACGTCGTCGTTAGAATATAGTAATTATTTATACTTATAAAGGGAATTGAAAATGGCGCGGTAGTTCGATAATTCGATTTCAAATTTCAATTGAATGTACCGGGTGCAAAATAAACCGGATTTTAGTGAAACCAAAAATATTAGAATCTAGTTGAGGATATCTTTCCAACGAATCCGAAAAATTGAAATTTCATAGCGGGAATCAAAAGATATGTCCAAATGAATTTTAAGAATAGTCACTATGGAATTTCGGCCCTTAAAAATGGAGATTTTGCAAACGACCTCGGATTTCGACGAAACCCCTTTTATTGGATCCGTGATGTCAAGTTATTGCTAGATTCCAAATTTCATAATTTTTCGAATCAATATGTGAGCGTGGCAAAGGAAAACGCGTTTGACCAGTTTTAGTTGATTTTAATCGACTAGAAAATGGTCATTTTTCAAACGGTCTCGGAATTTGATGAAACTAGTTTTGTTAGGACCGTATCGTCAATACGAAGCTAGAAATAATTTTTCTGGAATTTTTCGGGTCCGTATGTGGCTCCGGTAAATTGAAATGTGAGTTCGAATTCAATATATAGAGTTATATTTTGATTTTGACGAAAACTGATCGAAACGACCAAACTGGCTTACGGGACATATCCCATTGTGTTCGAAATGAGGGTATTACGCTAGGGAAGACAGTCGGTGGGCTCAATTTTGAGTTTGAATTTTAAAGTAACCTTTTAGAGAAGGAAAATTAAATAAATAAATATAAATTACACCTCAGCCCCCCCCCCCACCTTTATTCCCATTTTCCCCGACCTCCCCTTTTCTTTCTCAAATTAAAAAGAAAAACCCGTGACCCTTTTGAAGCTCCAGCCGCCGCCTCGATTTGCACCCCGTCGAGCTTCCCCCTCCGCTCGTCCATCGTCGGAGGCACCCCCTCCCCCTCCGACCGATCCTCTCTCCTGCCTCCTCTTCGCCTTCTTCCTTCTCCGACCCGCACCCTAGACCCTCTCGCGTTCATCTCCTCGCGCCCCCTTCTGTAACGAGACCCAATACCCTAGCCCTCCTCCTCGCCGACGCCAGAGCCGACGCCGCCCCTCCAGCCAGCAGCTCGCGTGCAACCCCCCCCCCCCCCCTTCGCAGAAAACCCAGATCGAGGTGAGTTTTATAATCCTTTTTATTTGTTATTATTTATGTATTATAGAAAAACTGATTTTATTTGATTTTAAAAACTGATTTTTATTTGATTTTTAATTAGAAAAATATAATTTATGTGATTAGAAAAATACGATTTTTAGTTGTAAGAAAGAGACAATCTTTAACATTAGAAAGCGATGATTTTCAACATTAGAAAGCGATGATTTTTAATGACAAAAGATTCGATATATATATCGTAGCAAAGAAACGTTTTTTTATATAAGTTAAAAATATTTTTTTTATTATATGTAGAAGTTAAAAATATAATTTTTATAATATAGAAAGGTTAAAAATATAATTTTTATATAACAGAGAAGTTAAAAATATAATTTTTATATAGCGTAGAGATTAAAAATATAATTTTTATTGAATGTAAGGGGTAAAAATATAATTTTTATCGTATGTAAAGAATAAAAATACAATTTTTATATAGTAGAGAATATAAAAATATAATTTTTATAGGATAGAGAATATAAAAATACGATTTTTATATATGTTGTAGCGAAAAGATTTGATCTCTATAAATATAGAGGAGTGAAAAAAATGTGATTTTTAATGTGAATAGCGTGATAAGGATTATGTTGGAAGTACGGGCAAATCCAGATGTTCAGAAATTCAGAAATAAAATGGAGGAGTGGATCCCTCGGTGAGAACTTCTCACTTTAAATTTCTTTTTCTAGTTAAAAATATATACTATGATGCAGACGGTGTTGACCATGGACTTATTTGTTTGGTTGTGTAATTGATTAGATTATTTGTTTAAATTTGGTTTGTGGTTTGAAATGAAATTGATTTGGTTGATACGTGTATGGCGTGGGCCATTACTAGACCCGGGATAAGGCTAGGCCTTGTCCCGTTTCTAGTATCGTGCCGTTATGCCGCCGAAATTTTCTAAAATAAGTTAGAAAAATAAAGATATCATTTTATTTAATAAATGAACTGAATAGAATATTCATAGGTTGAATAAAATAATTTGGTCGTTAAAAATATAATTTTTAACGTGAACGTGAACAAATAAATATTCATTTACAAACCGGATGGTTTGTTTATGTACACCTATTCGAAGGACATTGATTGGGACGATAAATTTTACACATCGCCTAACTGCACAAATAAAATATGTGTTTGATTGTTTGAAACCCCACACAGGTATTAGTATAAAATACGGCATACACTAATCCCAGTAATTAGTTATATGTCGATCGATTGATTGACAGGCTGTTATAAGCGTTAGATATCTATATTTGATGCTTGTACAGAGCAGTGCACTTTGGATGATGGTTGATTATTTATCGTTGCTATTTATATACATGTGTTGTATGGAATCCATATAGTTAACGCTATATGGTGATTGATTGAGCCTCATTCCAATTTAGAAAATAAAGAATATTATAAAATAAAGGTTCATGTGTTGACCGTACTCATCCGTTGAGATTAGTCATGTGTTGAACGAAATATTTTAACAATAAAATTTACATCTTTATCATATAATAAATTAGAAACTAATTGGAAAATCGATAAGATGAGTGGTCTCCTGGATGTTGATCTGATGTTGGTTTCGGCCTTCGGGGTTAATATTCAGGGAATCATTCTCTTACTAATTTACGGTTGGAGTCTGATTTGAAATCAAACGAAAGATACCATAATTTTTATAAAATATATTAAATACCAAAAGTAGTCACACGTGGACAGTACTCATTCGTTGAGATTAGTCATGTGTTGACAAAAATATAGAGTCATGTATTGAAAGAAATATGGATTCATTTGTTGAATAGAATAACGAAGTTATTGAAATATATAAAGCCGTGTTGATTAGAGATGCGCTGTTTTGACGTGAACGATATTTATATCGATTATATCCATTTTTATAATTGAATTGAATATATAACGAATTCGAATTGAATTGAATATATAACGAATTCGAATTGAGTTGAATATATAACGAATTCGAATTGAATTGAATATAAAACGAATTCGAATTGAATTGAATATATAACGAATTCGAATTGAATTGAATATATTACGAATTCGAATTGAATTGAATATAAAACAAATTCGAATTGAATTGAAAACGAATTGAAATAGAATAAAAATCGATTTGAAATGAATTCAAATTGAATCGAAATTTTAATTGAGTTGAAATGAATTTAAAACGAATTTATAAGGAAAAATTCAATTTTGATTTGAATTGGAAATGGAAGTTGAAATGTTTTTGAAATGGATTTAAGACTATTTATAAAATTCGTTTTAAAAGGAAATCGACGAAATATATACTTTTTGTAACAACCCGAAAATCTGGGCCAGCTTAAAATTTTTATTTAGGCAATTTTAGCGAATTTTGAATATTTAAAATGAATCATTTTAAATAAAAACGAAGGAAAATTTATTTTGAAATTGAAATTCGACGTATATATTATATACGTCGTCGTTAGAATATAAATATTTATATATAATTATAAATAGAATTGAAAATGGCGCGGTAGTTCGATAATTCGATTTCAAACTTCAATTGAATGTACCGGGTGCAAAACAATCCGGAATTTAGTGAAACCAAAAATGATAGGATCTAATTGATAATATCTTTCTATCGAATCCGAAAAATCAGGATTTCATAGCGGGAATCAAAAGATATGTCCAGTTGAAAATTCTGAATAGTCGCTATGGAATTCAGGCCCTTAAAAATGGACATTTTGCAAACGACCTCGGATTTCGACGAAACCAATTTTGTTGGGTCCGTGATGTTAAATTATTGCTAGATTCCAAATTTCATAATTTTTCGAATCAATATGTGAGCGTGGCAAAGGAAAACGCGTTTGACCAGTTTCAGTTGATTTTAATCGACTGGAAAATGGCCATTTTTCAAACGGTCTCAGAATTCGACGAAATTAGTTTCGATAGGACCGTATCGTTAACACGAAGCTAGAGAATATTTTTCGAGAATTTTTAGAGTTAGTATGAGACCCCGGTAATTTGAAATGTACGTTTAAAATTCAATATAGCGATTTAAATGTAAATTCGAAGGAAACTGATCGTAACGTCCGAATTAACCTATGATACATATCCCATTGTGTTCGGAATGGGGGTAAAATGCTATGGACGACAGGCGGTGGACCTCGTTTAGAGGTCGTATGTAAAAGTCAACTTTTTGCAATTAAAATAATTAAAAAATTAAATTATCTCTCTTCTCCCCCTTAAATCACTCTGCCCCCCCTTTATTTCAAAACCGAAATCGATTCAGGGAAAAAAAAAAAGAGCGACTGCGAAAACCCGCCGCCACCGGAGGCCGACATCCCCCTCTCCCACTTCGACGACGACGAGACCCCCCCCCCCAGATTCGAGACCGCCGCCAACCACCCATCTTCCCCCCCTTTTTCTTCCGATCGCCGCGCCGCCCTAAACTCCACCCCCCTCTTCGATCGACGCCTGAAGCCCCTGCCGCCACGAACTCCCCTCCTCCGACCAACCTCAGCGCGAGACGCAGACCCTTCCCTCTTCCACTGAAATCAGTAAGTATTTCTATTTATTTTAAAATCATTGTTTTAAATGTTTAGATTTTTTTAAAAACAGTAAAGTTAGATTTTTAAAAAAAAACAGTAAAGTTAGATTTTTTAAAAAACATTAAAGTTAGATTTTTTAAAAACAGTAAAGTTAGTTTTTTTAAAAAACAGTAAAGTTAGATTTTTTAAAAAACAGTAAAGTTAGATTTTTTAAAAAACAGTAAAGTTAGATTTTTTAAAAACAGTAAAGTTAGTTTTTTTAAAAAACAGTAAAGTTAGATTTTTTAAAAAACAGTAAAGTTAGATTTTTTAAAAAACAGTAAAGTTAGATTTTTTAAAAAACAGTAAAGTTAGATTTTTTAAAAAACAGTAAAGTTAGATTTTTTAAAAACAGTAAAGTTAGATTTTTTTTAAAAACAGTAAAGTTAGATTTTTTAAAAAACAGTAAAGTTAGATTTTTTTAAAAAACAGTAAAATTAGATTTTTTTAAAACAGTAAAGTTAGATTTTTTAAAAAACAGTAAAGTTAGATTTTTTAAAAACAGTAAAGTTAGATTTTTATATATTGAACTTTGAAGTAAAAATTCGATTTTTATATATTGAACTTTGAAGTAAAAATTCGATTTTTATATATTGAACTTTGAAGTAAAAATTCGATTTTTATATATTGAACTTAGAAGTAAAAATGTGATTTTTATATATTGAACATCGAAGTAAAAATATGATTTGTATATATTGAATAGCGAAGTAAAAATTCGATTTTTACATATGTAGTGAAAGCGGACAACGAAGATGACAAAAGGGCGAGAACGAAGAAGATTTATATCAAAGAAGAGTCAAAATGTTTGGATAGCTATCTGTGAGAACTTCTCACCTTTCAATTTCATTTCTATTCATATATATACACTAGGATGCAGACGGTGCTTAGTAGCACCCGACACAATCGTCCACAGACCATGGACTTGTTTGTTTGGTTGCATAAATTAGTTAGATGATTTGATTTGAAATTGAATTGTTTAGTGAAATTAATGGATTTGATTGATGTGTGAATGGCGTGGGCCTTCACTAGACCGGGGATAAGGCTAGGCCTCGTCCCGTTTCTAGTATCGTGCCGTTATGCCGCCGAAATTTTCTAAAATAAGTTAGAGAAATAAAAATATCATTTTATTTAAAGAATGAACTGAATAGAAATTCATATGTTGGAATAAAATGTTTGATCGTTAAAAATATAATTTTTAACGTGAATGTGAATAAATAAATATTCATTTACAAACCGGACGGTTTGTTTATGTACACCTATTTGAAGGACATTGATTGGGACGATAAATTTTACACATCGCCCAACTGCACAAATAAAATATGTGTTTGATTGTTTGAAACCCCACATGGGTGTTGGGATGAAATTTGAAGTTCACTCATCCTGATTGATTAAATATGTCGATCGATCGATTGACAGGCTGTTATAAGCGTTAGACATCTATATTTGATGCTTATACAGTGTAGTGCACTTTGGTTGATGGTTGATTATTTTGCAATGCTATTATATACATGTGTTGTATGGAATCCATATAATTAACTTTATATGGTAATTGATTGGGCCTCATTCCAATTTGAAAAATAAAGAATAATATAAAATAAAGGTTCATGTGTTGACAGTTTCATCCATTGAGATTGGTCATGTGTTGAACGAAATATTTTAGTAATAAAATTTACATCTTTATCAATATAAAATAAAAGTTCATGTGTTGACAGTACTCATCCATTGAGATTGATCATGTGTTGAACGAAATATTTTAGTAATAAAATTTACATCTTTATCAATATAAAATAAAGGTTCATGTGTTGACAGTACTCATCCATTGAGATTGGTCATGTGTTGAACGAAATATTTTAGGAATAAAATTTACGTCTTTACAATATAAAATAAAGGTTCATGTGTTGACAGTACCCATCCATTGAGATTGGTCATGTGTTGAACGAAATATTTTGATAATAACAACTATTTTGAAAAAGAAATATTTGAAATAGAATATTTGAAAATAGAAATTTATGAAGCCGTGTTGATTAGATTGACGCCATTTTGACGTGAACGATATTTATATTGATTTTATTCATTTTGAAATGAATTGAACTGAAAACGATTTCGAAATGAATTGAATTGAAAACGATTTCGAAATGAATTGAATTGAAAACGATTTCGAAATGAATTGAATATATAACGATTTCGAAATGAATTGAATTGAAAACGATTTCGAAATGAAATGAATTGAAAACGATTTCGAAATGAATTGAATTGAAAAAGATTTCGAAATGAATTGAATATATAACGATTTCGAAATGAATTGAATTGAAAACGATTTCGAAATGAATTGAATATATAACGATTTCGAAATGAATTGAATTGAAAACGAATTCAAATTGAATTGAAAGCGAATTGAAATGAATTCAAATTGAATTGAAATTTGAATTGAATAGAAATGAATTTTAAAACGAATTTATAAAGAAGAATTCAATTTTGATTTGAATTGAAAAGAAAGTTGAAATTGCTTTTGAAACGATTTTGAAACTATTTATATAATTCGTTTTAAATAGAAATCGACGAAGTATATATTATATATATTATATATATAATATAATGGCCTGAATAGAACGCGCCGCGCCGCGGCAGTTCGTGAATTTCGACCATTTATTTCAAACGGACATTACGGGAGATCCGACCGTCGGATTCTCCTAAAACCGGAACCGTTGGGTTCGTATCGAAAAGAGCTTTCTAACGAATATTAGAAATTAGAAATCTAACGGTTGGATTTGGAATTATGTCAAATCAAATTTGAAAAAGGTCGCTGTAAGTGCAGTTCGATGGCCGTTGATGGAAATCGACTGTACGGGCCTTGATAAAATTATTAAAAATAGTAATAGTTTGTGTAAAATCATAAGAAATGATTTAGAAAGAATCGGGATGAAAAACTCCATATTTGAAAAGATAAAAATAGATTTTTATCGAAATGAACTAGTTTTGAACTAGAATTATAATTCTATTTATTTTTAAATAAATAAATTGAATTTGAAATGGTTTTGAAAATAACCAAAATTTCCAATGATTGCATTGTAATGGATTTGAATCGAAATTGTCTTCGGAATATTTCGATGTTGGATTTCGTGATTATACAAATGTTGTTATGGAAATTTGAAAGATATATATATATATATATATCGTTATTTCCAATGCGATATTTGTTAGTCGTAGAATTTGATATTGAATATAAGCCGGTATATTTTCTATTCAGAGCCTTGTATTGAATATCAAATGTGATTTGGGTTTGTCGTGAATGGTGTCTTCATTAACACTGTTCTTGAACCCAATTGAGAAAAGATTGAATCTTTTTATTTAGATTTAATGAAGTGTACCAATTAAATGATATTTAATTGGAATTGAATTGGTATTGATTTTTGGGTTTATCGTGAACAGTGTTTTAAATAACACTTGTTCTTTAACCCGATAATTAATGGAAATGTGATTTTGGGTTTATCGCGAACCGTGTTTTAAATGACACTGATTCTTTAACCCAGTTAACGATTAAAACTAAGTGGAGTTTTATTGAATCTTTAATTAGATTGAAAAGATCGAGAATGGAGTATCACCAGTTTTGCTCCAGGCGATAGTTAAATCTTTAATTAGATTTGAACGGGAAATGGTAATTGAATTTACCGATAACACCGTGGTGTTAGATATGAAGTATAACCAGTTTTACTTCCTGGGATGAATAGGTTGGGATTGGGAAATTAAAACAAATGATTACTTCGGTAAGTTTCGTTAATCCCAACTAATTTGAATCGAAATTCAAAGGAAGATTAGAGAATAAATTCAGGAATTTATCTTGGATAAAATTAATGGGAACCTTTCCCTATGAATGTGAAATCAGAAACTAACTGTCGGTTAGCTAAGCAGAATGGTTTTCTAGATATTGATCTGATGTTGGTTTCGGCCTTCGGGGTTAATATTTGGGGAATTATTCTCTTGATTAATTTGCGGTTAGTGACTGATGAATTGGAATGAGGCGTATGTTGTGTTTGTGTAACACTTATTTAAAATTTACGCGAGCTATTCGGGAAGACCGGGTTTATCCCATTCTGAATAACTGATACGACGATAAGTCGAAGATGAAGACGGTGGTCGAAGACCGGAAGTCTTCACGTTGTTTGGGTGATTACTGATGATCTTGATTGGGCTGTACACCCAAGAAGATGGAAACAGTTGGTGATCGTCCAGACGTACTTGGAGATGGATGGATATGCGAGGAAAGTGCCTCCGGTTTCGTTCAGACCCAGAACGGACTTGTAAATGGATTGTGTGTCTGACATTGGATTTTAGTCCGTGTGATTGATCTCTATTAAATATATATCTTTTTGGCGGCGGAGAATTTATTCTCTTGCTTAACGCCCTTCTCTGAGACGTACGAGCTCAGGGGTTATATATTGATGGATATCAATCGCATTGAGTGAATTGCCAGTGTGGCATGCTAAGATGCAAATGATCAAGGCTTCTGTTGAAAAGCAAAGTCTTGTGGTTGATGATCGAAGCACGGCCTTTGTGGCGTAGCTTTGTGTAACGTTGATTCGCGAGTATCACACCCGGTATGAATCAAAAACGGGAGACGGACAACAGGGAGGACATGCGTTTCTTTCTAGTTAGGAGTGGCGTCAGTGCTTGAACTGGCTGACGAGTTTGACTCATGTGGATGTTACTTATTATTACTTGCTGAAAAGTGAGGTGCCTCGTGATATCGGTTTCGGCCGATGCTTCCCGTCGGCTGACGGGCCAGGCTTACGCCCCAAAGGGCGGGGAAACGCAGTGTTCAGGCATAATAATCCACATCGGTGGACCGGCCCTGACGATCCATGGGGCAGTTGCGGCTGTTCCTGAAACACGGGCTAGAGCATCTCGAATCGGTAGAGGACTATCTTTTGACTCGGTTCATACCATAAATGATAACCCAACTTCCAATACGACGTCTTGCGGTTTTGATTGTAAACATTATATATGACGACATAGTGTTATGGGGCATTCATGTCGCCTATGATTGATACTTATGATTTGAAGTTGTTTTATACACTATGCACTTATAATAGTATCAAACGATTTGTTTTAACCGTATCAAGCATTCTTTGGCTGTTATAAGGGAAAACCCTATCCTTGGCTGCGTTGCATTGTGTGATGGGACTTGGGTCTTATAACAGCTTCATTTTTCTTTATTTAGCATTGCGCTGTTTGTTTTATGCACTGGTGTTCTTGGGAGGAAACCCGTTACGTGTTATACAGCGTGGTCCCTTGATTTACCTAACTTTAAAAATAAAGATTAATAACTGTTTTAGTTCTCACACCAGTCACATGACTGACCTGGAGTTTATTGTTTTAACCTAAACTCTGGGTGCCCCTATTTTGACACGGGCAGCTAGTAGTTTTGGTTTTGCAGATTTATATTCACAGGATCCTGGTTTACAGCTGGAACGATATCCGGAAAGCTTTGTATCCGTATATCTCTTCTAGTTGTGTATTGTATTATTTTCCGCTGCTATGTATTTAAATGTAATTTAAATCTCTGGTTTTTCTGTGTAATATTCATTTATACTCTGTATATTCTTGTAATCTGATGCATTGTTGTAATAAGCAATGAAATGTTCTTCTGTATGTATTCTTTTGTGGCTTGTTCTCGAACTATCCGCCACTTTCCTTTACGGGGAAGTTACGGGTTTTCACAGTTGGTATCAGAGCTTTGGTTTACAAAGCTCAGAGAACAAGGCACATTAGAACCATACGGAAGAATTCATCAGATATTGGATTAGTAATATCCAACGGGAATAACTCGTTAGAGATGGGATCAGTAGTATCCTAGAACGAGTGTGAAGAGTATATTTTTAAAGTAAAAACAAATTTTGTTTTGAAAATTTAAATCAATTATTCGTATTTGATAATTTATTTATATTGATTTTGGACAATTCAGTATATAAAGAATTTGCATATACGCCTTGCAAACGTATATTCAAAGTTTTAATATATTGGATAGATATAGCATCGCACTCTAGTCGCCCGAAGATGATATTGATGATAGCGATCGCATCATCAACATTTATGTTCGAGTTTCGAAGGTGTGATTTTCTATATATTTCCATTAGACTGGTGTGAGAACCAAAACTAATATAGCTAGAATACATTGTTGTGATCTGGTATCAAAAACATGATTTTTTGTATATATATCAAATTATGAATTTGAGACTCTAATTCACTAATTGATGGATGTTTGTGTTGTTTGTTTAATTGTTTGCTAATTTTGAACCATTATGCCAAATCGAACCAAATATTGAACTATATTGAGAATTGGTCGCATTTGCTTGCATATACATATACTTATATTGAACAGGTCATAGCAAGGAGGCCAGAGCAGAGAATAAAATTTGTTTGCCCGACAAATAGGTACATGTTTACTACATAATTTACTGTTTTGTTTGGGTGATGATTATTTTATGAGCCTATTGGCTAGCCGCTTGGCTTTTTCTTTTTCTTTTTGAGATCTGAAGGACAGGGGAAGCTATTTGAAATTCCCTGATGCTCCCGGTGCAGTGGAGGTTATGGCGAAATTTTTCGAAAATTTAGGGTGTTAGCCAAATTTTTGAAATTTTTGAAAGGTTCTCAAAAACTGAAGAGTTGGAGAATGGAAGCCAGATCGAGCGTAGAGTTGATTGATCAAACCACTTTCGACTTTGTTCCTTTTCGGGGATGAAAAGTTTTAAGCGGGGGAGATTGTAACAACCCGAAAATCTGGGCCAGTTTAAAATTTTTATTTTGGCAATTTTAGCGAATTTTGAATATTTAAAATGAATCATTTTAAATAAAAACGAAGGAAAAATTATTTTGGAATTGAAATTCGACATATATATTATATACGTCGTCGTTAGAATATAAATATTTATATATAATTATAAATAGAATTGAAAATGGCGCGGTAGTTCGATAATTCGATTTCAAACTTCAATTGAATGTACCGGGTGCAAAACAATCCGGATTTTAGTGAAACCAAAAATGATAGGATCTAATTGATAATATCTTTCTATCGAATCCGAAAAATCAGGATTTCATAGCGGGAATCAAAAGATATGTCCAGTTGAAAATTCTGAATAGTCGCTATGGAATTCAGGCCCTTAAAAATGGACATTTTGCAAACGACCTCGGATTTCGACGAAACCACTTTTGTTGGGTCCGTGATGTTAAATTATTGCTAGATTCCAAATTTCATAATTTTTCGAATCAATATGTGAGCGTGGCAAAGGAAAACGCGTTTGACCAGTTTCAGTTGATTTTAATCGACTGGAAAATGGCCATTTTTCAAACGGTCTCAGAATTCGACGAAATTAGTTTCGATAGGACCGTATCGTCAACACGAAGCTAGAGAATATTTTTCGAGAATTTTTAGAGTTAGTATGTGACCCCGGTAATTTGAAATGTACGTTTAAAATTCAATATAGCGATTTAAATGTAAATTCAACGGAAACTGATCGTAACGTCCGAATTAACCTACGATACATAACCCATTGTGTTCGGAATGGGGGTAAAATGCTATGGACGACAGGCGGTGGACCTCGTTTAGAGGTCGTATGTAAAAGTCAACTTTTTGCAATTAAAATAATTAAAATAAATTAAAAAATTAAATTATCTCTCTTCTCCCCCTTAAATCACTCTGGCCCCCCCTTTATTTCAAAACCGAAATCGATTCAGGGGAAAAAAAAAGAGCGACTGCGAAAACCCGCCGCCACCGGAGGCCGACATCCCCCTCTCCCACTTCGACGACGACGAGACCCCCCCCCCAGATTCGAGACCGCCGCCAACCACCCACCTTCCCCCCCCCCCTTTTTCTTCCGATCGCCGCGCCGCCCTAAACTCCACCCCCCTCTTCGATCGATGCCTGAAGCCCCCGCCGCCACGAACTCCCCTCCTCCGACCAACCTCAGCGCGAGACGCAGACCCTTCCCTCTTCCACTGAAATCAGTAAGTATTTCTATTTATTTTAAAATCATTGTTTTAAATGTTTAGATTTTTTTAAAAAACAGTAAAGTTAGATTTTAAAAAAAAAACAGTAAAGTTAGATTTTTTAAAAAACAGTAAAGTTAGATTTTTTAAAAACAGTAAAGTTAGATTTTTTAAAAAACAGTAAAATTAGATTTTTTTAAAAAACAGTAAAGTTAGATTTTTCAAAAAACAGTAAAGTTAGATTTTTTAAAAAACAGTAAAGTTAGATTTTTTTAAAAACAGTAAAGTTAGATTTTTTAAAAACAGTAAAGTTAGATTTTTTAAAAAACAGTAAAGTTAGATTTTTTTAAAAAACAGTAAAGTTAGATTTTTTAAAAAAACAGTAAAGTTAGATTTTTTAAAAACAGTAAAGTTAGATTTTTTAAAAAACAGTAAAGTTAGATTTTTTTAAAACAGTAAAGTTAGATTTTTAAATATTGAACTTTGAAGTAAAAATTCGATTTTTATATATTGAACTTTGAAGTAAAAATTCGATTTTTATATATTGAACTTAGAAGTAAAAATGTGATTTTTATATATTGAACATCGAAGTAAAAATATGATTTGTATATATTGAATAGCGAAGTAAAAATTCGATTTTTACATATGTAGTGAAAGCGGACAACGAAGATGACAAAAGGGCGAGAACGAAGAAGATTTATATCAAAGAAGAGTCAAAATGTTTGGATAGCTATCTGTGAGAACTTCTCACCTTTCAATTTCATTTCTATTCATATATATACACTAGGATGTAGACGGTGCTTAGTAGCACCCGACACAATCGTCCACAGACCATGGACTTGTTTGTTTGGTTGCATAAATTAGTTAGATGATTTGATTTGAAATTGAATTGTTTGGTGAAATGAATGGATTTGATTGATGTGTGAATGGCGTGGGCCTTCACTAGACCGGGGATAAGGCTAGGCCTCGTCCCGTTTCTAGTATCGTGCCGTTATGCCGCCGAAATTTTCTAAAATAAGTTAGAGAAATAAAAATATCATTTTATTTAAAGAATGAACTGAATAGAAATTCATATGTTGGAATAAAATGTTTGATCGTTAAAAATATAATTTTTAACGTGAATGTGAATAAATAAATATTCATTTACAAACCGGACGGTTTGTTTATGTACACCTATTTGAAGGACATTGATTGGGACGATAAATTTTACACATCGCCCAACTGCACAAATAAAATATGTGTTTGATTGTTTGAAACCCCACATGGGTGTTGGGATGAAATTTGAAGTTCACTCATCCTGATTGATTAAATATGTCGATCGATCGATTGACAGGCTGTTATAAGCGTTAGATATCTATATTTGATGCTTATACAGTGTAGTGCTCTTTGGTTGATGGTTGATTATTTTGCAATGCTATTATATACATGTGTTGTATGGAATCCATATAATTAACTTTATATGGTAATTGATTGGGCCTCATTCCAATTTGAAAAATAAAGAATAATATAAAATAAAGGTTCATGTGTTGACAGTTTCATCCATTGAGATTGGTCATGTGTTGAATGAAATATTTTAGTAATAAAATTTACATCTTTATCAATATAAAATAAAAGTTCATGTGTTGACAGTACTCATCCATTGAGTTTGGTCATGTGTTGAACGAAATATTTTAGTAACAAAATTTACATCTTTATCAATATAAAATAAAGGTTCATGTGTTGACAATACTCATCCATTGAGATTGGTCATGTGTTGAACGAAATATTTTAGGAATAAAATTTACGTCTTTACAATATAAAATAAAGGTTCATGTGTTGACAGTACTCATCCATTGAGATTGGTCATGTGTTGAACGAAATATTTTGATAATAACAACTATTTTGAAAAAGAAATATTTGAAATAGAATATTTGAAAATAGAAATTTATGAAGCCGTGTTGATTAGATTGACGCCATTTTGACGTGAACGATTTTTATATCGATTTTATTCATTTTGAAATGAATTGAATTGAAAACGATTTCGAAATGAATTGAATTGAAAACGATTTCGAAATGAATTGAATTGAAAACGATTTCGAAATGAATTGAATATATAACGATTGCGAAATGAATAGAATTGAAAACGATTTCGAAATGAAATGAATTGAAAACGATTTCGAAATGAATTGAATTGAAAACGATTTCGAAATGAATTGAATATATAACGATTTCGAAATGAATTGAATTGAAAACGATTTCGAAATGAATTGAATATATAACGATTTCGAAATGAATTGAATTGAAAACGAATTCAAATTGAATTGAAAGCGAATTGAAATGAATTCAAATTGAATTGAAATTTGAATTGAATAGTAATGAATTTTAAAACGAAATTATAAAGAAGAATTCAATTTTGATTTGAATTGAAAAGAAAGTTGAAATTGCTTTTGAAACGATTTTAAAACTATTTATATAATTCGTTTTAAATAGAAATCGACGAAGTATATATTATATATATTATATATATAATATAATGGCCTGAATAGAACGCGCCGCGCCGCGGCAGTTCGTGAATTTCGACCATTTATTTCAAACGGACATTATGGGAGATCCGACCGTCGGATTCTCCTAAAACCGGAACCGTTGGGTTCGTATCGAAAAGAGCTTTCTAACGAATATTAGAAATTAGAAATCTAACGGTTGGATTTGGAATTATGTCCAAATCAAATTTGAAAAAGGTCGCTGTAAGTGCAGTTCGATGGCCGTTGATGGAAATCGACTGTACGGGCCTTGATAAAATTATTAAAAATAGTAATAATTTGTGTAAAATCATAAGAAATGATTTAGAAAGAATCGGGATGAAAAACTCCATATTTGAAAAGATAAAAATAGACTTTTATCGAGATGAACTAGTTTTGAACTAGAATTATAATTCTATTTATTTTTAAATAAATAAATTGAATTTGAAATGGTTTTGAAAATAACCAAAATTTCCAATGATTGCATTGGAATGGATTTGAATCGAAATTGTCTTCGGAATATTTCGATGTTGGATTTCGTGATTATACAAATGTTGTTATGGAAATTTGAAAGATATATATATATATATCGTTATTTCCAATGCGATATTTGTTAGTCGTAGAATTTGATATTGAATATAAGCCGGTATATTTTCTATTCAGAGCCTTGTATTGAATATCAAATGTGATTTGGGTTTGTCGTGAATGGTGTCTTCATTAACACTGTTCTTGAACCCAATTGAGAAAAGATTGAATCTTTTTATTTAGATTTAATGAAGTGTACCAATTAAATGATATTTAATTGGAATTGAATTGGTATTGATTTTTGGGTTTATCGTGAACAGTGTTTTAAATAACATTTGTTCTTTAACCCGATAATTAATGGAAATGTGATTTTGGGTTTATCGCGAACCGTGTTTTAAATGACACTGATTCTTTAACCCAGTTAACGATTAAAACTAAGTGGAGTTTTAATGAATCTTTAATTAGATTGAAAAGATCGAGAATGGAGTATCACCAGTTTTGCTCCAGGCGATAGTTAAATCTTTAATTAGATTTGAACGGGAAATGGTAATTGAATTTACCGATAACACCGTGGTGTTAGATATGAAGTATATCCAGTTTTACTTCATGGGATGAATAGGTTGGGATTGGGAAATTAAATCAAATGATTACTTCGGTAAGTTTCGTTAATCCCGACTAATTTGAATTGAAATTCAAAGGAAGATTAGAGAATAAATTCAGGAATTTATCTTGGATAAAATTAATTGGAACCTTTCCCTATGAATGTGAAATCAGAAACTAACTGTCGGTTAGCTAAGCAGAATGGTTTTCTAGATATTGATCTGATGTTGGTTTTGGCCTTCGGGGTTAATATTTGGGGAATTATTCTCTTGATTAATTTGCGGTTAGTGACTGATGAATTGGAATGAGGCGTATGTTGTGTTTGTGTAACACTTATTTAAAATTTACGCGAGCTATTCGGGAAGACCGGGTTTATCCCATTCTGAATAACTGATATGACGATAAGTCGAAGATGAAGACGGTGGTCGAAGACCGGAAGTCTTCACGTTGTTTGGGTGATTACTGATGATCTTGATTGGGCTGTACACCCAAGAAGATGGAAACAGTTGGTGATCGTCCAGACGTACTTGGAGATGGATGGATATGCGAGGAAAGTGCCTCCGGTTTCGTTCAGACCCAGAATGGACTTGTAAATGGACTGTGTGTCTGACATTGGATTTTAGTCCGTGTGATTGATCTCTATTAAATATATATCTGTTTGGCGGCGGAGAATTTATTCTCTTGCTTAACGCCCTTCTCTGAGACGTACGAGCTCAGGGGTTATATATTGATGTATATCAATTGCATGGAGTGAATTGCCAGTGTGGCATGCTAAGATGCAAATGATCAAGGCTTCTGTTGAAAAGCAAAGTCTTGTGGTTGATGATCGAAGCACGGCCTTTGTGGCGTAGCTTTGTGTAACGTTGATTCGCGAGTATCACACCCGGTATGAATCAAAAACGGGAGACGGACATCAGGGAGGACATGCGTTTCTTTCTATTTAGGAGTGGCGTCAGTGCTTGAACTGGCTGACGAGTTTGACTCATGTGGATGTTACTTATTATTACTTGCTGAAAAGTGAGGCGCCTCGTGATATCGGTTTCGGCCGATGCTTCTAGTCGGCTGACGGGCCAGGCTTACGCCCCAAAGGGCGGGGAAACGCAGTGTTCAGGCATAATAATCCACATCGGTGGACCGGCCCTGACGATCCATAGGGCAGTTGCGGCTGTTCCTGAGACACGGGCTAGAGCGTCTCGAATCGGTAGAGGAATATGTTTTGCCTCGGTTCATACCATAAATGATAACCCAGCTTCCAATACGACGTCTTGCGGTTTTGATTGTAAACATTATATATGGCGACATAGTGTTATAGGGCATTCATGCCGCCTATGATTGATACTTATGATTTGAAGTTGTTTTATACACTATGCACTTATAATAGTATCAAACGATTTGTTTTAACCGTATCAAGCATTCTTTGGCTGTTATAAGGGAAAACCCTATCCTCGGCTGCGTTGCATTGTGTGATGGGACCTGGGTCTTATAACAGCTTCATTTTTCTTTATTTAGCATTGCGCTGTTTGTTTTATGCACTGGTGTTCTTGGGAGGAAACCCGTTCCGTGTTATACGGCGTGGTCCCTTGATTTACCTAACTTTAAAAATAAAGATTAATAACTGTTTTAGTTCTCACACCAGTCACATGACTGACCCGGAGTTTATTGTTTTAACCTAAACTCTGGGTGCCCCTATTTTGACACGGGCAGCTAGTAGTTTTGGTTTTGCAGATTTATATTCACAGGATCCTGGTTTACAGCTGGAACGATATCCGGAAAGCTTTGTATCCGTATATCTCTTCTAGTTGTGTATTGTATTATTTTCCGCTGCTATGTATTTAAATGTAATTTAAATCTCTGATATTTCTGTGTAATATTCATTTATACTCTGTATATTCTTGTAATCTGATGCATTGTTGTAATAAGCAATGAAATGTTCTTCTGTATGAATTCTGTTGTGGCTTGTTCTCGAACTATCCGCCACTTTCCTTTACGGGGAAGTTAGGGGTTTTCACACTTTTCACCTTTGTGGTTGTTGGAATGAGGCGCCTCGATATTTGGTCTGATAGGACCGGGAAACGTGTGTTCAGGAATTGCCAATCCTCAAACGTAAGAGAGGACCGGCCCAACCGATCCAAGGGTTACCCAGAGTGTGTTGTCCAGGGACATTTGCTAGAGTGTCTCGAAGCGGAGAGGAGCTTGCCCCTTGCCTCGACTCATGACAGAAATCTAATTTCCAATACGTGATATTGCGGTTTTAATTGTAGAACTAGTATGGCGACATGATATATGGTACCCATGTCGTCTATGATTGATATTTATGATTTAAATTGTTTTGACACTATACACCTATAATAGTATTAAATGATTTGTTTTTAAATGTATCAAGCATTATTTGGCTATTATAAGGGAAAACCCTATCCTCCGGCTTGCGTTCATTGTGTGATGGGACCTGGGTCTTATAATAGCTTCATTTTTCGAAAAAGCATTGCGTTGTTTATCCTATGCACTGGTATTCTTGGGAGGAAACCCGTTCCGTGTTATACGGCGTGGTCCCTTGAATTACTCTCTTTTAAAGTAAAGTTTTAAATAACTGTTTTAGTTCTCACACCAGTCACATGACTGACCTGGAGTTTATTGTTTTAACCTAAACTCTGGGTGCCCTTATTTTCAACACGGGAAGCTAGTAGTTTTGGTTTTGTAGATTTATATTCACAGGATCCTGATTTACAGCTGGAACGATGCTCGGAAAGCTCTGTATCCGTGTATTACTTTCAGTTGTGTTTTGTATTATTTTCCGCTGCTATATAATTTATTATAATCTCTGATATTCTTTGTTGTATAATATTCATTTATACTCTGTATATTCTTGTATCTGATGGAATTGTTGTAATAGCAATGAAATGTTCTTCCGTCTGCGTTCTAATGTGTCCTGTTCTCAAATGATCAGGGGTTTCGAACGGTCTTGGTCGGTTTAACGATCGATTCGGATCGAGCGAAATTCCTTGCCGTTACACCTGACGTTTTACTTATGTGGATGATGATAGCGAGGCGCCTCGGTTATTTCGGTCTCTGCGAAGCCGATGGATGGTCTTTCTACATACCAGATTTACACCCCATAGGGTGGGGAAACGCAGTGTTCAGGAATTTAATCCACTCCTTGTGGACCATCCCTGACGATCCAAGGGTCGATGCGCTCTTACCCTGAGGCTCGGGCTAGACAGTCTCGAAGCGGTAAGGATGATCCCTTGCCTTGGTTCACAGATGGAAATCCAACTTCTAGTACGTGACAATTGTGTTTTTGATTGTAGAGCCTAGTATTGGCGACATGATATATGGTACCCATGCCGTCTAGGATTGATACATTTATATTTGAAGTTGTTTTATACGATATGCACTTATAATAGTATCAAATGATTTGTTTTAAACTTACCAAGCATGTTTGGCTATTATAAGGGAAAACCCTATCCATCGGGTTTCGTTGCATTGTGTGATAAGACCTGGGTCTTATAATAGCTTCATTTTTCCAAAAAGCATTGCGTTGTTTTGTTATATGCACTGGTATTCTTGGGTGGAAACCCATTCCGTGTTATACGGCGTGGTCCCTTGATATATTTGATTTTAAAGTGAAGTTTTAAATAACTTTTTTAGTTCTCACACCATTCACATGACTGACCTGAGTTTATTTTTTTAACCTAAACTCTGGGTGCCCCTATTTCCACATGGGCGGCTTGTAGTTTTGGTTTTGCAGATTTATATTCACAGGATCCTGGTTTACAGCTGGAATGATATTCGGAAAGCTCTGTATCTGTGTATTTCTTTCAGTTGTGTTTTGTATTATTTTTCCGCTGCTATGTATTTAAATGTAATTTAAATCTCTGATATTTATCAAATGTATATGATTTATTCGTACTCTGTATATTCTTGTATTCTGATGAAATTGTTGTAATAAGCAATGAAATGTTCTTTGGTTTGTGTTCTGATTTGTCGTGTTCTCAATTCAATCCGAGCTTTCCTTCACAGGGAAGTTCAGATAGTCACTTATGATTAGGTTAATCAATTATTTTAAATGTAGTTAACAATGTTTTAATTCGTTTAAATCTTGTAATAGTCATAATTTGTTCGTACGAGAACAGAATGGCATGAAATGAGCGGCGTTGGAATCATATTGGAAAATACGACACGTACGAATGGGTTTGTTTGGATTTGGAGCAAATGGGATTTTTATTTAAGTTCAAACGCTTGGTTCGAAATTATATATATCAACACGAAATCGCCAATCAAAAGTGAAATGTGAGTTAACTCTCATGCTTTTCAAAATACTATGATGTGGTAATGTGACGACCCGCCCTACCACCCAATTCAAACCGATAATCCAGCCGACATAAATCGATCAACAAGACGTATCGCTTGGGATTACGACTAATAAGAAATGAATAAATAACCTTTTTCATGATCATTGCTATAACGTCCCATATTTTTAGTCTATTTATATTAAACATTTAAATTATTTTGAATGTTATATTGGAGATATAAATGACTTTTTATGTTGAACTAGTTGATTTAATGATCAATATATGATTTAATTTCAAAGATATTAAATTACAGTAATATGAAACGTTAATATAAACTGGCAGTTAAATCCGAATCAAAATGATTCAGTCGATCAATATAAATTCTAGTTGAATATAAATGATATAATTATTTATTATCAATGGATTTAATTGTTTGAAATCGATTTATATTTTAATCAATTAAACTGAATTTAAATAGTCAGTTTAAATTGATATCTTTTCCATATGATCGAATTAGACTTCATAAAGTATTCCATTGGATTCAGAATAATGATTAAACCCTAGAAATGCTGGTCATTACGCTTAGATAGGAGTCCGGAACCGCGGGATATTTTCGAATAAGATATAAATAAAATAAAATCAATTTCTTTTCATAAGCCGAGCTACAATTACTAAGCCACCATAAAACAATTAAAACCATGCAGACTTATTTTCATCGAGGTGTAAAATTTGTTTCCTCCTTCGTTCTTAAGTAAAGCAAGAATTTAATGACGGAGTACTTCTGTTCACTCTTTACTAGTATAAAACCGTGGTATCATCCCTTTTCCTCTCAACCAAAAATCATACCAATCGAATCTATTTCAAAATCATTTCCTCCATTTTTCTCAGTCATTCAGAATCGATTCCACCATATGTATTATATATATATATATATATATATATATATGAAAGAACGCAATCAAATTTGAATTCAATTTCTAATCTGAAGCTCGATTTAGGGCGCGACTTAGTGTCCTAATTGAGGGATTTTCAATTTCGAGCACGTGTTGATCATTGTCAGAGTAGCGATCTTCAAGTTGGATAGGGATAAGGGCAATCTACGTGGGGTTCTGACGTAATTAGAGGGTGCGAACAAATGAGAAGAGCGCCGTGTTTTGGAAGACATCAATGTTGGCTTTAGTTGCAATTTCAGGAGTTCGTACCTACTGGTGATAAGTTGAAAATTGTTGATAGAGGTTGATGTTTGTATGCTTTTTTGAAGAGTTGATGGGTACTTCTGTTTCAGGATGGCGGATCTATTTTGTAGGCAACATGGAATTCGAGTTTATTGATGATGACGTTCTCTGGGTGTGTCAAGTTCTACAATTTTGAGGCAGTGGGTGAAAGAAAAGTGGAGTCTATGTTATTTAGGAGATAATAGGTGCACGGGTGGCAGGAAATGATCGTCACTTGGAGGAATTTGGCTTGTCATTTTAGTTTAAGGAAAGTTAAGGCATTACAGTGAAGTTTGATGGTGAGATTTGTCACAGCTTTCTTCAAGATGCAGGCTCGGTCCATGACGCGACTATGGAAGGGGAGGTGCTCTCGAAATGGGCGGCGACCCAGGTGGTGACTGGGGAGCTCGCAGGAGCATGGATAGTGGTTATTGGGTTCGTGTATACGAAAGAGTATTGAGTTCGAATTGGTACAACAAAGGAGAAAGAAAATTGGTTGAGACAAAAAGGTATACATCTTCACGTAATTTAAAATACATAGGATAAATTATTTACTTATTTTAAATAGTTAATTTAAACAAATAATAGTGTAATCAATAATAAAATAAATATTCATAGGTATAAAATTGTAACAACCTGGAACCAAACCAATTTAAAAAATTTATTTCAAATAATTTGGTTGAAAAATGTGGCAGAAATTAAAAATTTCATTTTTAAATAATATTAACGCCAGTGAAAATAGTCAATTTTCAAACGACCTCTGTTTTCGATGAAACCACTTTTGTTGGAACTAGAATGTCAAATTATTACTAAGTTTCTATTTATAATATGTGAGTGTGGCGAAAGAAACTGTGTTTTGTTCAATTCAGTCAAATTTAATCGACCTCGGTGAATTTATTTATGCGAACGAATTAATTTAATAAAGAATTTAATCATTAAATAATTCAGGCCACAGACAGCCGTTTGGGCTGACGGGACCTGGCCCGTTGGAACCGGAATATGGGCTATTGGCTAGGGTCACCTTCTACTGGACTGGAATTGGACCGGTTAAAAAGATATGGATTTAATTGTAAAAATAACATTAAAATAATATAAATAATAGCCACAACATAACCCTAATACACTATTCACTGTCTCCTATCAGCCGTCGCCTAAAAATCCATGGTCATAACAGCTCGAAACTTCCTTCTCTAAATTCTCCTCATCCACCAATTTTCAGACCCCAATCCATATACCATTTCGAAGCTCCTTTCCTCCTCTTTCAATCCATATGGGTAGCATATCCTGAATTTGCACACAGACCGAGAAATCACACCTCAAACCTCGCTGGTTTCCACCGCCGCCTGCCCTATAACGGCCGCCGAGTTCGCCTGCGAACTGGCCGTGGTTGCGCCGCTCCAAGGCCGCCAATTTTCCCCTGTCCAATCTGAAAACCAGTGCTCCGATTGAACGATTTCTGGATCCAAAGATTTGAATCTAAAACTGAAGAACACGGCTGTGTTCTTGAGGTATTATTCAATTGGTTTCTAACATCCATAAGCGTAACAAATTATAATTTAATTTATAATAATGATATCTTTCTAATACGAAGTCAAAATTTAACGATTTCAGAGGCGTTGTGACTGTGACAGTGAATACTACGACCTAAAACTGATTGGAACAAGTTCTAAATTCATTCGGATTTTTAATCTGCTTAAATCAAGGTGAGATTTCTTACTTTTAAATAATTAAATGATTTAATTATTTTTCGCGATTGTTGAATCATTGTATGTACGTAAATCGTATAGATCTGTGATGTGGTAATTTAGAATTTATTTATTGTTGTGTGATATTCTGATGTGTAGATCTAATGATTGGAAATTGTGATTATAGAAAACATGACATAGAAAAAGTGTATTCCTTTTTATTTACAATTTAGTGGTAAATAAAAAATTTGATTGTAGAGAGATGTTGTTTTATTTACATTCCCTTTGTAAATGAAAAGAACAAGATATGAAATAATATTTTATTTACATTCCTTTGTAAATAAAAGAACAAACTTGATGACACCCATTTTTATTTACATTCACTTTGTAAATAAAAAGAACAAGATATGAAATAATATTTTATTTACATTCCTTTGTAAATAAAAGAACAAACTTGATGACACACAAATTTATTTACATTTCTTATGTGAATAAAAGGAACAAATTTAGCGATAGAATTTTATTCGCATTTCTTATGTGAATAAAATGAACAAATTTAGCGATGAAATTTTATTTACATTTCCTATGTGAATAAAAAGAACAAATTTTGCAATAACATTGTGTTTACATTTTCTGAAAAGAAAAAGAAACATTCATTTACATGTAGAGCAAATAAATGAGTAAAAGAAAAAGAAACATTCATTTACATGTAGTGCAAATAAATGAGTAAAAGAAAAAGAAACATTCATTTACATGTAGTGTAAATAAATGAGTAAAAGAAAAAGAAATATTCGTTTACATGTAGTGTAAATAAATGAGTAAAAGAAAAAGAAACATTCATTTACATGTAGTGTAAATAAATGAGTAAAAGAAAAAGAAACATTCATTTACATGTAGTGTAAATAAATGAGTACAAGAAAAAGAAACATTCATTTACATGTAGTGTAAATAAATGAGTAAAAGAAAAAGAAACATTCATTTACATGTAGTGCAAATAAATGAGTAGAAGAAAAAGAAACATTCATTTACATGTAGTGCAAATAAATGAGTAGAAGAAAAAGAAACATTCATTTACATGTAGTGCAAATAAATGAGTAGAAGAAAAAGAAACATTCATTTACATGTAGTGCAAATAAATGAGTAGAAGAAAAAGAAACATTCATTTACATGTAGTGTAAATAAATGAGTAAAAGAAAAAGAAACATTCATTTACATATAGTGCAAATAAATAAGAAAAAGAAAAAGAAACATTCATTTACATGTAGTGTAAATTAAAATATGACATAGAAAAGAATTACATATTTTTGTTTGCATTTTTAGAGGCAAACAAACTATAGAAAAAGATTAACATTTTTGTTTACTTTTTTTTATGTAAACAAACCATAGAAAAAGGAATTATACCTTTTTTGCATTTTTAGATGCAAATAATTCATAGAAAGGAATTATACTTTTTATTTGCAAATTAGTTGCAAATAAAATACAAGAATATGTAAAGCACATTTTTATTCACTTTTAGATGTGAATAAAATATGAAAATAAAGGGTACATTTTTTGTTTACATTTTATATGTAAATTAAAACACCGTTTTAAAAAGTACATTTTTATTCGCAAACTAGTTGCCAATAAAAACATGATTTTAAGAAAGTACAATTTTTTCTTGTGAACTAGTTACAAATGAAAACGTGTAATTAAAAAGGATATTTTCGTTCACATATTAGATGTGAATGAAAACATGAATTTTAAAAAGGTTATTTTTATTCGCATTTTAGATGGGAATAAAAACAAGCTTAGAAAAAGTGGATTTTTATTTGCAAATTAGTTGCAAATAAAAACATAAATATATAAAGTACATTTTTTGTTGGTAATATAGTTACGAAGAAAAACATGAGTTGGAAAAGTGAAATTTTATTTACATTCTAAGTACAAATAAAAACGTAGAAATGGAAAGTACATTTTACTTATATTTTAGATATAAATAAAAGGATAGAAATAAAAGTGATATTTTTATCGTCATTTTAGATGCGATAAAAAGAATGAATTTTTATAGTTGAAATCGCCAAATGATTTATATTTAATTTTATATATAAAAATAAAATTAAAGCAAAATGTGCGCGGCAGTTCCCGTATCGGCAATCGTAAATTTAAACGATTATACCAAAAGATCCGACCGTTGGATTTTCCCAAAACCGGAACCGTTAGGACCGTTTGGAAAGATCCTTTCCAACGGTATAAATTTCGTCAAAATCTGACGGTTAGATTTCAAGAGATGTGTAAATCAAAATTGGGTAAAAACAGCGCTAGGGCCACCCCTTGACCTGAAGCGTCGTTCTATTATATTGGGCTATTTTAAATAAATAAAAATAGCGACAAATCGTTATAAATGAATATTAATGATATGAAATGATTTAAACAATAATTATGCAATAATTATTTGAAAAGACCGAGTTCAACTCATTTTAAATAATTACACGATGTTTAAATAAAAGATATAGAAGACGGTGATTGAAGACCGGCGATCTTCACATCGAATGAACGACAACTACTGATGCCTTGGACTGACTTGCTCCCAGGAAGGGGTTGAAGCACTAGTTGTCCGGACATATGTGTTGATTGTCCGGATAAGCGAGAACCTCTCAGGTGTCTCCGGTTTCGTTCAGACCTAGAACGAACTTGTAAATGGATGTGTGTCTGGCATTGGAATTTATTTTATGTAATTAAATCGATTTCCATTAACGTATGTCTGTTTGGTGGTGGTGAATTTATTCTCTACTTAACACCCTAGTATATATCAATAGTTGTCGGTAGTATGGCGTAAATGGTCAATGTGACACGCCGAGATGCAAATGATCAAGGCTTTTGTTGAAAAGAAGGGCTTGTGGTTGATGATCAAAGCATAGCCTGTTTAGGCGTAGCTTTGTGTATAGCGTGACTTCGAGAGCCTCACACCCCGGTATGATTCAAAAACGGGATAAGGACTGCAGGGAGTGCACATGCTTCTTTCTAGCTAGAGCGGTGTCAGTGACCTACCAGCCCTGACATTTTTACTTATGTGGATGATGGATTATGAAGTACCTCGAATTTATAGGTTGTTAGTGGCCATATGGAGGTTCAAAGGAACTAGGAAGCGAGTGTTCAGGCATTATTAATCTGCTACCGTTAGGTGGGGACAGACCCTGAAGATCCAAGGGTTCACTGCGGGGAATCCTAAGGCATTTGCTAGAGTGTCTTGAATCGTAGAGGATGATCCTTAGCCTCGATTTCATGATGGAAAACCAATTCCCAATACGACACTACGATTTGATTGTAAACCTATATGTGGCGACATAGTATATGGTAGCTATGCGGTCTAGGATTGATACATTTACTTTGAAGTATTTTAAACTACTTAGACACTAATAATAATATTAAAATATTATTTTACTCATACTAAGCATGTTTGTTTCACTTTGCAAACTCAGGTGCCCTCTCTTTACACGGGCAGCCAAGTAACAGGTTTTAGGGAGACATTTTCTGGACTGGAGCTTGGTGGGAAAGAAGACGAAGATCTCTCATTTATCTTTATTTCTTCTTAAAGACTTTATTTCATCTTTTCATTTTGATGTACGTTATGGAGTTTACACCTATTTCCCTTTGATACTTATTTTCCTTTCATTCAAACTTTCTGTTTTGCTAAATGGATCCTGTAATTGCGCACTCTGTGTTTCAGTTGATGTGACGTTTATGACTTTTATCTTTCTGCTGCAATAATTATGTGTTTTGATATTATCTGAGATCTGTTGTTGTTGTAAATATGTTGTATTCCAAATGATTATCCTTATTTTCGCACCACGGAAGTTTGGGGTCATCACAAAAATAAATTCATTTAAGTAGCTCCGCAGCCGAGAAGATATGGAATTTTAAACTGGTATTCGAAGATTAAAAATCAAGGTGAGTAAATCTCACTCCGAATTTATATTTAAATTTATTTTTAATCGTTAAAAATAAATTATTGGCTCTCTAGATGCATTGTTGTCATTGAAATTATGGTTATTATATATATATATATATATTAGTTATTTATGTTTGGTGATTGTGGCTATTATATATATATATATACACACACACACACACACACCTATTGGATATTTCCCGTAGTACCATTCACGGATGCCCGCAGTATCATTAGCGGATGACCCTATCGCCCCACGATATATGAGTGGATGACCTTTTACACTGCGATATTCTGCCTTGAAGAAGGATTGGTATTATTTATATTATCTAACATCTATGGATGCAAGAAAAACAAGTTGGAGGAATCTAACTGGATTCCTCAAACTTATTTACTATTGTTTACATATTTATATACGTGTGTGATGTTCGAATTGAATGGATGATTTGTGTGCTGGATATTTGTAACGACCCGGAAAATCTGAACCAATTTAAAAATTTTAAATTGGCTATTTTGGTGGATTATAAGTATTTAAAATAAATGTTTTAAATAATAATGACGAAAAGTAAGTTTGGATTGACGTTTGAAAATAAAAATAATTATTTCTAATTATAAACAAGGCCTAAAATGGCGTTGTAGTTTCAAATTTTCATTTCAAACTTTGACTGACTGTACCGAGTGCAAAACAAAATGGATTTGAGTGAAACCAAAAATATTTAAATCTGTTAGTGAATATCTTTCTAACGAATCTGAAAAATTGAAGTTTCGTAGCAGGAAGCAAAAGTTATGGCCAAATGAATTTTCAGAAAGGTCGCTATAGAGTTTATATAGCCCGTGAAAATGGCCATTTTGCAAATGACCTCAGAATTCGACGAAACCACTTTTGCTGTATCCGGGATGTCAAATTATTGCTAGGTTTCAAATTTCATAATTTTTGAAGCTAGTATGTGAGCGTGGCAAAGGAAAACGTGTTTTGGTCAATTATAGTTAAATTGGATCGACTAGAAATGGGCCATTTTTCAAACGGCCTCAGAATTCGATGAAACTAGTTTTGTTGGGACCGTATCATCAAAACATAGCTAGATTTATTTTTCGGGAATTTTTAGAATCAGTATGTGGCCGCAGCAAATTGAAATGTACGTTCAAATCAAATATTGAATGTTTTTTATTTTAATTTGAGGGAAAACTGAATGAAACAGTTGAATGGGCCTACAAAACATATCCCATTGTGTTCGGAATGGGGGTAAAACGCTAGGGACGACAGTCGTTGGGTTTGAATTGGGGTTCGTGTGTGAAAGAGGGTATTTTAGAAATTTAAAAATATATAAATTAATAAAAAAATATCATTGGTCAAACTATTCTCTCTCTCCGATACTACCAGCGACGAACGACGGAAAGCACTCCAAACTTCTCTCTTCAGTTTCTCTTCCATCTCTCAATGAAATCAAGTGATTCTTGAATCATTTTGAAGCTCTAACTCTCCTCTTTAAATCCATATAAGGAGCACTAATTATCGTCGTGTATATTGGGAGAATCACCTCGCCAAAGTTGGCGCCTTTGGACCGTCGTCGCTCGCGCCTGGAGCCATCGGACTGGGCCCCACCACGTCGCGCACATGTGCCTCTCCTCCCCCGTCAACGCTGCACCACCTTATCGACCTAACGCTACACGGTTTGCGCGAAAATCAAAGACCTAGTTTTGAACCACTTCTGAGAGGTACGGGTTTGGTGATTTTGAACTGATTTTAACACTCTAAAGCGTTGCAAACTTATAAAAATCATATCTTTTTTCTATGTGGTCGAAATTCAAGAATAGACACCGGGACCATGAGGACGTCTTCTACATTCTAGAATAGACCGGATATTTTTCTGAGCCTTCTACAATTTTTGGCAAAGCGACAAACACAGTGAGATTTCTGAATTATAAACGATATGGAAAACGATGATGTATAAATTATATAGTCGATGTTTGAGTTATATAAGTGTTGTACACCACATGTATAAGCGTTGTATAAGTTCTACAGTCGATTATAAGTTATATATGCGTTGTAAAGATTATATGTGTGGGAGAACCCGTAACTTCCCGTGAAGGAAAGAGCGGATACTTTGAGAACAACACACAAATGAACGCAGACGGAAGAACATTTCATTGCTATTACAACAATTCCATCAGATACAAGAATATACAGAGACAATTGAATAAATTACATTCGATAAATATCAGAGATTACAATAAATTACATAGCAGCGGAAAATAATACAAGCACAACTGAAAGTAATGCACGGATACAGAGCTTTCCGAGCATCGTTCCAGCTGTAAATCAGGATCCTGTGAATATAAATCTGCAAACCAAAACTACTAGCTGCCCGTGTCGAAAATAGGTGAACCCAGAGTTTAGGTTAAAACAATAAACTCCAGGTCAGTCATGTGACTGGTGTGAGAGCTAAAACAATTATCTAAAACTTTACTTTAAAAGGGAGTAATTCAAGGGACCACGCCGTATAACACGTAACGGGTTTCCTCCAAAGAATACCAGTGCATCTAACAAAACAGCGCAATGCTTTTTCAAAAAATGAAGCTATTATAAGACCCAGGTCCCATCACACAATGCAACGCAAGCCGGAGGATAGGGTTTTCCCTTATAATAGCCAAACATGTTTGGTACGTTTAAAACAAATCATTTGATACTATAATAAGTGTATAGTGTCAAAACAATTTCAATCATAAATATAAATCATAGACGGCATGGGTACCATATATCATGTCGCCATACTAGTTCTACAAATAAAACCGCAATATCACGTATTGGAAATTGGATTTCCGTCATGAGTCGAGGCAAGGGGCAAGCTCCTTTCCGCTTCGAGACACTCTAGCAAATGCCTCAGGACTACGCACACTGGGTAACCCTTGGATCGGCTGGGCCGGTCCTCTCTTACGTTTGAGGATTGGCAATTCCTAAACACACGTTTCCCGGTCCTTACAGACCTATAATCGAGGCGCCTCGCATTCCAACAACCACAAAGGTGAAAAGTAGATATAAATGTCAGGGCTGGTAAGTCACTGACACCACCATAGCTAGAAAGAAACGTCGTGTCCTCCCAGCGGTCCGTATCCTGTTTTTAACTCATACTGAGGTGTTAGGCTTGCGAATTCACGTTATTCACAAAGCTACGCCACAAAGGCCGTGCTTTGATCATCAACCACAAGATTTTGCTTTTCAACAGAAGCCTTGATCCATGCGACTTAACGTGCCACACAGGCAATTCATGCCATGCAATTGATATCTATCAATATATAACCTCTAAGCTCGTACGTCTCAGAGAAGGGCGTTAAGCAAGAGAATAAATTCTCCGCCGCCAAACAGATATATATTTAACAGAAATCAATCAACACAGAATAAAATCCAATGTCAGACACACAATCCATTTACAAGTTCATTCTGGGTTTGAACGAAACCGGAGGCACTTTCCTCGCATATCCTTCGATCTCCAAGTATGTCTGGACGACCACCAACTGATTCCCTCATCTTGGGTGTACAGCCCAATCAAGATCATCAGTAATCGCCCAAACGATGTGAAGACTTCCGGTCTTCGACCACCATCTTCATCTTCGACTTATCGACGAATCGGTTATTCAGAATGGGTATAAACCCGGCCTTTCCGAACAACCCGCGTATACAGTAAACAAATGCTACACAAACACAACATACGCCTCACTCCAATTCATTAGTCACTAACCGTAAATCAGTAAGAGAGCAATTCCCCAAATATTAACCCCGAAGGCCGAAACCAACATCAGATCAATACCCAGGAAACCATTCTTCTTAACTAACCTACAGCTAATTTCTAAATTTCCTATTCTTAGGGAAAGGTTCCCATTAATTTTATCCAAGATAAATTCTTTAAATTTATTCTTTAATCTTCCTTTGGATGTCATTTCAAACCAAATTATGGTTTTCCAATCTAGTCAGGATTAGCGAACCATACCGAAGTAATTATTTATTTTATTTCCCAATCCCAACCTATTCATCCCATGAAGCAAAACTGGTGATACTCCATACCTAACACCATGATGTTATCGGTAAATTTAATCACCATTTCACATTCAAATCTAATTAAAGATTTAACTATCGCTTGGTGCAAAACTGGTGATACTCCATTCTCGCTCATTTTCCAAATTTGATAATTTAAATTATCAATTCACATTTCAATCTAATTACAGATTCATTAAAACTCCTTTTACTGGGTTAAAGAACTAATGTCATTTAAAACATAGTTCACGACAAACCCAAATCACATTCTATTTATTATCGGGTTAAAGAACAAATGTTATTTAAAACACCGTTCATGATAAACCCGCCAATCAATTCTATCTAAAACCCGTTTCAAATCCAATTTATTTATTTAAAAATAAATGGATTTTAATTTTAGTTCAAAACTAGTTCATTTCGATAAAAATCTATTTTTATCTTTACAAATGTGGGGTTTTCATCCCAGTTCTTCACAAATCATTTCTTATGATTTTACACAAATTATTACTATTTTTGATAATTTTATCAAGGCCCGTACAGTCGATTTTCAACAATGGCCATCGAACTGCACTTACAATGACCTTTTCCAAATTTGATTTGGACGTATCTCCAAATCCAACCGTTAGATTTCAAATTTCTAATATTCGTTAGAAAGCTCTTTTCGATACGAACCCAACGGTTCCGGTTTTAGGAGAATCCGACGGTCGGATCTCCCGTAATGTCCGTTCGAAATCAATGGTCGAAATTCACGAACTGCCGCGGCGCGGCGCGTTCTATTCAGGCCATTATATTATATATATAATATATATTTCGTCGATTTCTATTTAAAACGAATTTTATAAATAGTTTTAAATTCATTTCAAAAACAATTTCAACTTCCATTTCAATTCAAATCAAAATTGAATTTTCCTTATAAATTCGTTTTAAAATTCATTTCTATTCAATTAAAATTTCAATTCAATTTGAATTCATTTCAAATCGATTTTTATTCTATTTCAATTCATTTTCAATTCAATTCGAATTCGTTTTATATTCAATCTAATTCGAATTCGTTTTCTTTTCAATTCAATTCGAATTCGTTTTATTTTCAATTCAACTCAAATTCGTTTTATATTCAATTCAATTCAAATTTAAAAACGAATATAATATATATAAATATCGTTCGCGTCAAAATAGCGCATCTCTAATCAATACGGCTTTATATATTTCAATAATTCCATTATTCTATTCAACAAATGAATATTTATTCTATTCAATATGTGAATCTATATTTTTGTCAACACACGACTAATCTCAACGAATGAGTACTGTCCACGTGTGACTATTTTTGTTATTTAATATATTTTATGAAAATTAAGGTATATATCGTTTGATTTCAAATCAGACTCCAACCGTAAACTAGTAAGAGAACGATTCCCTAAATATTAACCCCGAAGGCCGAAACCAACATCAGATCAACATCTAGGAGACCACTCATCTTATCTATTTTCCAGTTAGTTTCTAATTTTCTATATGATAAAGATGTAAATTTTATTGTTAAAATATTTCGTTCAACACATGACTAATCTCAACGGATGAGTACAGTCAACACATGAACCTTTATTTTATAATATAAAGATGTAAATTTTATTGTTAAAATATTTCGTTCAACACATGACTAATCTCAACAGATGAATACAGTCAACACATGAACCTTTATTTTATAATATAAAGATGTAAATTTTATTGTTAAAATATTTCGTTCAACACATGACTAATCTCAACGGATGAGTACAGTCAACACATGAACCTTTATTTTATAATATTCTTTATTTTCCCGATTGGAATGAGGCCCAATCAATCACCATATAGCGTTAACTATATGGATTCCATACAACACATGTATATAATAGCAACGATAAATAATCAACCATCATCCAAAGTGCACTACACTGTATAAGCATCAAATATAAATATCTAATGCTTATAACAGCCTGTCAATCTATCGATCGACATGCAACTAATTATTGGGATTAGTGTATGCCGTATTTTATCCCAATACCCGTGTGGGGTTTCAAACAATCAAACACAGATTTTATTTGTGCAGTTGGGCGATGTGTAGAATTTATCGTCCCTATCAATGTCATTCAAATAGGTGTACATAAACAAACCGTCCGGTTTGTAAATGAATATTTATTTATTCACATTCACTATATTCATATTCACGTTAAAAATTATATTTTTAACGATAAAATATTTTATTTTAACACATGAATTTCTATTCAGTTCATTTACAAAATAAAATTGATGTTCTTATTTTTCTAACTTATTTTAGAAAATTCCGGCGGCATAACGACACGATGCTAGAAACGGGACAAGGCCTAGCCTTATCCCCGGTCTAGTGATGGCCCACGCCATACACATATCAATCAATTCAATTCGATTACAATTCACCAAACAACCAACTTCGAATCAAATAATCTAACTAATCTATGCAACCAAACAAACAAGTCCATGGTCTGTGGACAGTGGTGTCGGGTGCTACTAAACACCGTCTGCATCCTAGTATATATTATAATATAACTAGAAAAAGAAAATTTAAAAGGGTGAGAAGTTCTCACCGAAGCTAATCCAAACGTCACGACTCTTCATAGGTAGGAAATCTTCACCTTTTTCATCTCTTATCACTTTCGTTGCCCGTAGCCACTACATATATAAAAATCAAATTTTTACGGCGCTATTCAATATATATAAAAATCGAATTTTTACTTCGTTATTCAATATATAAAAATCGAATTTTTACTTCGCTATTCAATATATAAAAATCTAATTTTTACTTCGCTATTCAATATATAAAAATCTAATTTTTGTCTTAACAAAATAATCATTTTCCCTAAACCAAAAATCTAATCTTATTCATCATTAAAAATCCATACTTTATGTTGATAAAAATCTAGTGTTTATACCGATAAAAATCACACCTTTTTATTCGACTAAAAATCATATTTTTAGCTAAATAAAAATCTTATTTTTACTTCATTCAAAATCATACTTTCACATATGAGATTTACAACTAAAGATCACATTTTTAAAATTCAGCTTTGCATATAAAAATCTCATTTTTAAATTCAGTTTTTGCATATAAAACTCTAAAGAAAAAATAAAATAAAAACTATGTCGTTTATACGCAAAAATAAAATAAAACCAACGTATTATAATTAAACATTAAATAAAATAAGATAGGATAACAACCTAATGCTCAGATCGGAAGGAGGGGGGTCTATTGCATCGGAATCAGGGGGAGCTGTGGGCCACGGCGGACTGGGACTGGGCGAGGGTGTTGGTGGCGAGGATCAGGCGGACGGTGGAAGGAGAAGAGGGGATTGAGGTGGGGGTTTGTGCGTGGATTGAAGAGGCTAGGGGAGGAGAGGGGAGACTGCGAGGTGGATGAAGAAGGAGGAGAAGGCGGAGTAGAAGGGGGGGTGCAGCTCCGCCACCCGCGGCGGCGCGGTAGTCATCAGGGAGGGGCGACGATCGTCGCTCTCCCTTTCTTTCCCTCTTTTTTTTATTTTCTTTTACGAATGAAGAAAGGGGGGCCAGAAAGAAGGTATAAGGGAAGAGAGAGAGAAGTTTTATATTTAATTATTTTAATTTCAAAAAGTTGACTTTTTATTTCGACCTCGAAACGAGGCCTACCGCCTGTCGTCCATAGCGTTTCTCCCCCATTTTGAACACAATGGGATATGTTTCGTAAGCCAGTTCGGCTGTTACGATCAGTTTTCGTCAAAATCAACATATAACTCTATATATTGAATTTGAACGAGCATTTCAATTTACCGGGGCCACATACTAACTCGAAAAATTCCAGAAAAATATTTTCTAGCTTTGTATTGACGATTCGGTCCTAACAAAACTAGTTTTGTCGAATTCTGAGACCGTTAGAAAAATGACCATTTTCCAGTCGATTGAAATCAACTGAAACTGGTCAAACGCGTTTTCCTTTGCCACGCTCACATATTGATTCGAAAAATTATGAAATTTGAAACCTAGCAATAACTTAACATCGCGGATCCAACAAAAGTGGTTTCGTCGAAATCCGAGGTTGTTTGCAAAATTTCCATTTTTAAGGGCCTGAATTCCATAGCGACTATTCAGAATTTTCAACTGGACATATCTTTTGATTCCCGCTATGAAATTTCAATTTTTCAGATTCGTTGGAAAGATATTATCAATTAGATTCAAATGTTTTGGTTTCACTAAAATCCAGATTGTTTTGCACTCGGTACATTCAATTGAAGTTTGAAATCGAATTATCGAACTACCGCGCCATTTTCAATTCCTTTTATAATTATATATAATTATTTATATTCTAACGATGACGTATAAAAATATATACGTTCGATTCTATTCAAAATAAATTTCTCATTGTTATTATTTAAAATAATTCATTTTAGATATTCTAAATTCATTAAAATTGCCAAAATAAAAATTTTAAACTGGCTCGCATTTCCGGGTTGTTACAATCTCCCCTACTTAAAACTTTTCGTCCCCGAAAAGGAACGAAGCCGAAAGTTGTTTAATAATTCAACTCAACTTCCAGTATTTTGATTACGGCTTAAGTTCTTCAACTTTTCAGTTTCAAAGAACTTTTCAAATTTTTCAAAAATTTGGCTAACACCCTAAATTTTCGAAAAATTTCGCCATAACCTCCCCTGCACCGGGAGCACCGGGAAAATCCCGAAATTGCCATACAGGCCTTCTAATCTCAAAAAGAAAAAGAAAAGGCCAAGCGGCTAGCCAATAGGCTCATAAAATCATCATCACCCAAACAAAACAGTAAATTATAGTAAATATGTACCTATTTTTCGGGCAAACAAATTTTATTCTTCGGCTCTAGCCTCCTTGCTATGACATGTTCAATGTAAGTACATGTATATGCAAGAAAATGTGTCTAATTTTCAATACAGTTCAATATTTGATACAATTAGGCGTAATGGTTCAAAATTATCAAACAAATAAACAAACAACACAAACATCAATCAATTAGTGAATGTAACGTTTCAAATTCATAATTTTGATACATATACAGGAAATCATGTTTTGGTGCCAAATCACAACAAATGAATCTATATATATAAGTTTTGGTTCTCACACCAGCCTAATGGAAATATATAGATATCTCACCTTCGAAACATGAACATAAATACTGATGATGCACGTGCTATCATCAGTACCATCTCCGGGCGATTAGAATGTGATTCTATATCTATCCAGTATATTAAAACTTCGAATATACGTTCATGACGCGTATATGCAAAATCTTTATATACTCGATTGCCCAAATTCAATATAAATAAATATTCAAATACGTATAAAATGGTTTAAAGTTCAAAACAAAATTAGTTTTCGTTTGAAAAATATACTCTTCACACTCGTTCTAGGATACTACTGATCCTATCTCTAACGAATCATTCTAATTGGATATTACTAATCCAATATCTGATGAATTCTTTTGTATGGTACTAATGTGTCTTGTTCTCGAGCTCTGTAAACCAAAGCTATGATACCACTGTGAGAGAATGTAACACCCCGTATGTTGAATAACTTGCTATAATATAAAACAGGGCAGAATTAAATTTTAAAATCTGAATCAGGGGAAACGGGCTATGCCATTACGTTCGTCTCGGAAAAATACGCGAAATAGAGTCCGAGTTTTCGAAAATCGGAGTCCATATGACCCAGTTAAGGCCCGAAGAAGTTTTCAGAAATTCAAAACATATTTAAAAACAGAAATTTCACATTTCAGAAGAGGCGGGAAAAATTCCCGCCGGGCAGAGGGAGTCGACCCTAGGGTCGACATGGATGTCGACCCCCTCCCTAGGGGTCGACCCAGGGGTCGACACAGTGGTCGACCCCCCTGTCGGTCTGTGTGACCTGGGTGCAGCCTGAAGAAGTTTGGGCTGTGTCTGGTGGCTTGTGACGAGATCTGACGGCTCTAATCTAAATTAGGGTTAATCTAAGGGCCTAAACTAAATCCTAATTCTATAAATACACCCTAAGACTACCCTAATTCATACTAAAAATAGTTACAACGTCGTTATTGCGTCAAAATGCAACTTGAAGGAGCCTCCATCAAATTGTAGAAGAAGATAGCTTCTCAAATCAACTTCTAATCAACTCTAGCAACTTAATCCTCTTCATAGGAGTGCTAATCAACAAGTTGTGAGCTTCTATAGCCTTAATGACCAATTGTTGAAATGATTATGATAGGATATAATGAGGTTATGGCTATGAATGTGGATCAATGCAAGTTATGTTATCATATGCTATATGTTCATGATGTTATGCAAGTTATGCAAGTCATATGCTATGTGATCATGATGTTATGCAAGTTATATGCTATGTGTTTATGATGTTATGCAAGTTATGCAAGTCATATGCTATGTGATCATGATGTTATGCAAGTTATGCAAGTCATATGCCATGTGATCATGATGTTATGCAAGTTATGCAAGTTATTTGCTATGTGATCATGATGTTATGCAAGTTATGCAAGTTTTAGGCTATGTGCTCATGATGCTAGTTATGCAAATCGCTATGATAAACATTGATCCATTATGACACCATGTTATGCAAGTTTGGTGTATGATTATATGCAAGTTCATATATGATATGTTATGCAAGTTTGGTGTATGATTATATGCAAGTTCATATATGATATGTTATGCAAGTTTGGTGTATGATTATATGCAAGTTCATATATGATATGTTATGCAAGTTTGGTGTATGATTATATGCAAGTTCATATATGACATGTTATGCAAGTTTGGTGTTTGACTATATGCAAGTAACATGTGCAAGTTTACACCTTAGTATGATATGCATACATATGCAAGTTAACCCCTTTATATGTCATACATACATATGCAAGTTTACCCCTTTGTATGACATAAGTAACTTATGCAAGTTAACCTCTTTATGACATATGTGATTCATGCAAGTTTGGGTTGATTATTTATGCTAGTTGGGTTGATGCTATATGCATGTTGACACCTTTAAAACCCATGTTGATGCTAATGTTATGCAAGTTGAACCCATTGTATTTGTGATGAATCTTCCCTTTTATGTCATGTTAGCGAATTACGTGGGGAACTATGGGGTTAATATACATGTTAATGAAATGGTGTGAAGTTGGTATGATTATGCATACCATAAAGTGGATGGACATAATTGAGTCAATTATGTACATCGTTAAAATTGGAATTAATTAGGGAAAATTAATTCGAAATATGGGGGTGATTAATTAGGTGTAATTAATCGACTAAGACACGAGGTTGGACCCTTTTGTAGCATAAGACTGCCCGGAACCGACCGGCAAATCCAGCGGCTACAAATGATTGGCCCAATGTGAGAGGTCTTAGGCACAAACTAAATACGTGACAAGTGTAAAGACACGAGGTTAGACTCGGTTATGGCGTAAGGCTGCCCGGACCCAACCGGCAAATCCAGCTGCCATAAAAGATAGTCTAATGTGAGAGGTCTTTACAACGGTTATGTTCTTAATCAATTAAGAAACACTTAACCAGATAAGCATGTAGTAGGGCATGAGGGGTTAAGTGGGTGCCTTGGGTGGCATGTGGAAATCTAGTGGGTTGCCTTGGGTGGTAATAGAAAATACGACTAGAATACTTAACCAAAGTGGAACATGTAATTAAACATGATTAGAGGGTTAAGTAAGTGCCTTGGGTGGCATGTGGAAATCAAGTAGGTGCCTTGGGTGGCATGGGAAATCTAGTGGGTGCCTTGAGTGGCAATTGAAATATGATTGGATGACTTAACCAAACTTTAAACATGTAAGTGGACATGATTATTAAAAAGGGTTAAGTGGGATGCACTAGATAAAGTGACAAGCTTAGGTGGGTAGCTTGTGGGGGCCCATTTCAACCAGTAACCCATATGTATCTTAGTGGGCTCGACCCATGTCGAGGACGGGACACGCGTACTGGGCTTGACTATAAGAGGCCAAAAATGGGTTAGCGGTGGCAACGCGAGTCCAACGGGTTTCATATGCGTGTGTGGACCCGGGCTGGTAGGTAAGACGTTGTTGCATCGTGTAGGTATAAGCCGTGCACCATTGATTGTATCGGGTTGCCACTTTGGGGAGTGATACACCCAATTGTGGGGCCAGCACGGGTATCTACGGTAAGGAGCCGATCGCTTGGGGAGTAGTGGGTACACCTAGTGGAGATAGGGGCAGACGGCACCTATGTAGTCAGCTAGGGGTACAAGAGACTACTATTAAGATTACTAAGTACAGGGTACACCTAGTGGAGATAGGGGCAGACGGCACCTATGTAGTCAGCTAGGGGTACACGAAACTACTGGGTAAATTTTTCTAAGTCCTTGGGAGGGATCAACCTTTAAGTAGGAATGACTGGTGTGGTGCAGTTAGAAATTACCCTTAGGTGGGTAGATCTGGGGTGGTGCAGTGTAGTATTTATCCTTGGGCGGATAGGCACGTCTTTACCGTTATCATAGTTCATCCTAAGTCTAGTTGGCTGCTTAGTGTAGTCATTTATCCCAAGTCGTACCATACCAGGTTTATATCATACCCTAATTACTTTAATGATTGTATTGTTAAAGTTATAGGGCTCACTCAGACTTATGTCTGACCCCGTTGTTTTTATTTTTTTTTCCCAACCCTCAGGTTATCAGAGTGGGCCTAGCACTAGTGGGCTTTGATTCATATTGCTTTATCTATCTTTTGAAGCTTGGACTCTTGAAGTAAAGCTCGGTTATCTTTTCTATTATGGCTATTAGTATGTAGTGGGATTATGTACTTATGTTTTAACGAGATGGATATTTTGTACTTGACTCTTGTTGGTTTTTGATATGTAACCAAACATGTTTACCTTCTACTACAATGAAATGACGTTTTAAATTTCAAGTATTACTTATATCTGTCAGTTGTAATTTTTCTGTTCTATATTCACTTAAAATACTCCACCGAAGTTAAGGCATTCCCTTAGTGAGTGACCTTAGCGGGTGTGGGGTGTTACACGTGGTATCGGAGCTTAAGGTTACCAGAACAGATAAAATTTTTAGAAAACCATTTTTCTAAAAAACATTTTTGGAAGAAGTATTTTCAAAAACATGTCTTTTAAGAGAAAAGTTTTTGAATGAAAAGAACATAATCCCCAAGAGCCATATAACCTTCCTTCGATTCTCCGTTTTGAATCTCTTCCTCTATCTCTTTTTGAATTTCCCCTCCGCGTATAGATGTCTTTTTTAAGATAAATAAGGACTTCCGTATGAAGGACGGAAGAACCACTTCAAGGGACTAAGACGTTTGTCGGGCTAAGAAGTTAGTCCAAGGAGGTGGAGGGCTTGTGGGTACCTTTAAGATGGACGAGGAGGAAGGTTCAAATAGCTATTAGGTAAATAAAGGAAGAAACCTCATCGTGGCGAGAAGGTCACGAAAGGAGAATGTAAAGGAGAAGGCTAGTTGTTTTGGAGAAATAGGACACCTTATTAGGATTGTCCAAAGAGGTAAGGACAAAGTACAGGATCTTCTGGAGGGTAGATGTATTCCCTCATGGTTGGTATACCTGATGGGGGTAGGGCCGTCTAGGTTGAAAGTTGGTTCTCTCGATCATCCTGTTCGAACTTTATTCGACTTTGGCGCATCGAATTCGTTTATCTCATCATCATTAGTTGAGTCACTGCACTTAGACACCAGTCTAGTAGATGATCCCTTCGTTGCTTCAAACCCAATTGGAGGCTCCACTTATTTGTACATGATATGTTTGGGTTTGAAGATTTCTATACTTAGCGTTGAGTTTAGATGTGATGCTTCTGTTTTGGGCTTCACGGGCTATGGGTTGATTTTGGGCATGGACTGGTTATCGAGTAATGGTGCCGTTCTTGATTGCGAAAGGAGAGTTGTTAGGCTCATGACCCGCTTGGGTAACACTCTCGAGATCTCTTGTAATCCCATAGATTCTGTTATGCTAAGTTATCTTGAATCGCTTGACGCTTCGGTCGAGAGTTTGCGATCTGTTAGAGTGGTCTGGGAATACTCGGATGTGTTTGGGGAGTTGAAGAGCTTACCTCCGAAGCGGGAGATAGACTTCCGAATTTATCTAGTGGGCAATGCTAAGCCAGTATCTTTACCAGTGCGCCGCATGGCTCCTCATGAGAGGAGGGAACTCCATAAGCAAGTAGGGGAGTTGCTTGAGAAGGGGTACATAGGACGAAGTATATCGGAGTGGGGTGCTCCAGTAGTTTTTACCACGAAGTCGGATGGGTCCCTCAGACTTTGTGTAGACTATAGAGAACTCAACAAGCTCACAAAGAAGAATAGACACCCATTGCCGAGGATTGACGATCTCCTTTGATCAGTTGGTTGGCGCCTCAGTGTTTTCGCAAGTTGGACTAAGCCACGGGGTTCATCAGTTGAGAGTGGCTGAGGATAGTATAGAGAAGACTGCCTTAAGGACTCCGGATGGTTTCTATGAGTTGTTGGTGATGCCATTTGGTTTGACGAACGCCCCTGCATACTTTGTTGATTTAATGAGTAGGGTGTTCAGGAAGTACCTAAATAACTTCGTAGTGGTCTTTGTGGATGACATCTTGGTCTTTTCTAAGAGCGAAATAAGTTTTCGTATGTGCTTAATAGGTTAAGCAAAGCCAGTTATTTGATCAACGGTGGTTTTGAAGCGAGACTGGCAAGGACATCCAGAGTTGGACAAGTGCTTAATTATTTAGCCGTTTTTACTAGTATCATCTCACGTAGGTCGTCTGAATTCGAAGGAGGTATCCCTTGGGTGTTTGTCTGATATTGGTTTAGGCCCTTGGGGCTTGCATTTGGGGGATGTCGAGTTCGACTAGGATGGTCTGCGTGAGAGATGGATAGTTATGACGATTTTGCATGGGAGAATATCCTGGTTTTCTCTAGAGGTGGAGAAAAGCATGCCCTACATCTTAGGAAGTGTTGGAGACTCTTCGAGTGCATAGTCTTAAGACAACAAAGGTGGATGGAGTTCTTAGCATCCTATGATTTCGAGATAGCGTATACCCCTGGCAAGGGTAAGGTGGTGGCGGACACCTTGATTAGAAAAAGGTTGTCCTTGAGTCCATTGTTCGTGGAACGACGAAGCTTGGAATTTATCTCGATGTTTGATCTTAGACCTTCCGTTGACTTTGTACCCGGTTTGCTAGCATCCTTAGAGGTCAGACCTACTCTTTTGGGACAGCTTGGCGAGGCACAGCGGGATGACCCACCGTTGGTTGAGTTAGTAGAGAGGCTCATAAGGGGGGAGTCGTCCAGCCATTTGAGTAGGTACACCCTAGACGATAGGGGGTGGTTGCATAGAGACGGTAGACTTTGTGTACTGCAAGACAAGGGTTTGAGGAAGGCTATACTTGATGATGCACATCGTTCGAAGATGACCATTCATCCCGGTGGGGACAAGATGTACCAAGGCATGAAGCGAGTTTTCTTTTAGGCCGGTATGAAGAAAGATGTGACCGAGTATGTCGCTAGATGCTTGGTGTGCCAACAAGTGAAAGCGGAGCAAAAGAAACCTGGTGGGTTGCTTCACCCATGGGAAGTTCCGCAATGGAAGTGGGATAGCGTCTCGATGGATTTTATTGATGGGTTACCGAGATCGAGGAAGGGTAATACAGGAATTTGGGTTGTGGTAGACAGACTTACTAAGAGCGCCCATTTCATACCCGTGAAGAGCAATAGGACCGCTCCAAGGCTAGCTTCAGTTTACCTTCGAGAGATAGTTCGGTTGCATGGTGTACCTTCGAGCATGGTGAGCGATCGAGATCCTATCTTCACTAGCAAGTTTTGGAAGAGTTTGCAAGAGGCGGTATGGACTCGGTTGTGTCTAAGCACCGCATATCATCCTCAGATGGATCTTGAGTTTGATGTTGGGGACATGGTCTTTGTCAAAGTATCTCCATTACGGAATGTTGTTCGCTTTGGGTCCGTTGGGAAGTTAGCACCAAGATTTGTAGGACCGTTTCCTATTAAGGAAAGGATTGGACGGATGGCATATAGAGTGGATTTACCTGAGAAACTTAGTGGGGTACATGACGTATTCCATGTGTCACATTTGGGGAAGTGCCTACATGAGAACGTAGAGGTGGTAGAGCCGAGCTTGCTTAGAGAGGTGGAGGTAGAGCGTGATGCGACTATTCGACGAGCTCCTACTCGCATCCTTGGGTCAGAGGTTAGGAAGTTGAGAAACAGAGAGGTTCGACTAGTCAAAGTGCAATGGGGAGAAGATGAGAGCAATGCTACTTGGAAGACAGAAGCGAAGATTCGTTCATAGTACCCATTCCTTTTTGGAGGGTATGTCTTTTAACTTCTCCTTTATCGTTTGTCTAGTACTTATCTTATCTTTGGTATGTCCTCTCATTAGTACCTTTGACCTTTAGATAGGGTAAACCTATGGTTGAAACATGTGTTTGAGACATGTTATGATTGATGGATGCGAGTGGATGCAAGTGGTTGCTCATGGATGCATATACACACACTCTAGGCACTAGATCGGCTCAATCAATTCATATTGCATATAATTGTGTGTAGGTAGCTATATTAATGGATGTATAATGGTTGTGCTATCATATGGATGATGCATTTTGGTGAATGATTGTGCACTCATGTAGAAATAGTATGTGTCGATAAGGTTCTTTCGCATACATATTGGATGCATGGCACTATCATGGTTTGCATTAAGGAGGTCAACTGAATCGGTAGACCGCCTAATTTTGCATTAGACAGGGAACATATACACACACTCTTTGCATATGTTCATACAACATTAGAAATTTTAAGGACAATGGATGCCAGTGTTTGATGGTTTGAGTAGATGGTTGTTTGGTTGGTAGGATACGTTCTTCTTGACTTAGAGATTTCGGGGATGAAATCCTTTAAGTAGGGGAGAATGTAACACCCCGTATGTTGAATAACTTGCTATAATATAAAACAGGACAGAATTAAATTTTAAAATCTGAATCAGGGGAAACGGGCTATGCCATTACGTTCGTCTCGGAAAAATACGCAAAATAGAGTCCGAGTTTTCGAAAATCGGAGTCCGTATGACCCAGTTAAGGCCCGAAGAAGTTTTCAGAAATTCAAAACAGATTTAAAAACAGAAATTTCACATTTCAGAAGAGGCGGGAAAAATTCCCGCCAGGCAGAGGGAGTCGACCATAGGGTCGACATGGGTGTCGACCTCCTCCCTAGGGGTCGACCCAGGGGTCGACCCCCCCTGTTGGTCTGTGTGACCTGGGTGCAGCCTGAAGAAGTTTGGGCTGTGTCTGGTGGCTTGTGACGAGATCTGACGGCTCTAATCTAAATTAGGGTTAATCTAAGGGCCTAAACTAAATCCTAATTCTATAAATACACCCTAAGACTACCCTAATTCATACTAAAAATAGTTACAACGTCGTTATGCCGTCAAAATGCAACTTGAAGGAGCCTCCATCAAATTGTAGAAGAAGATAGCTTCTCAAATCAACTTCTAATCAACTCTAGCAACTTAATCCTCTTCATAGGAGTGCTAATCAACAAGTTGTGAGTTTCTATAGCCTTAATGACCAATTGTTGAAATGATTATGATAGGATATAATGAGGTTATGGCTTTGAATGTGGATCAATGCAAGTTATGTTATCATATGCTATATGTTCATGATGTTATGCAAGTTATGCAAGTCATATGCTATGTGATCATGATGTTATGCAAGTTATATGCTATGTGTTTATGATGTTATGCAAGTTATGCAAGTCATATGCTATGTGATCATGATGTTATGCAAGTTATGCAAGTCATATGCCATGTGATCATGATGTTATGCAAGTTATGCAAGTTATTTGCTATGTGATCATGATGTTATGCAAGTTATGCAAGTTTTAGGCTATGTGTTCATGATGCTAGTTATGCAAATCGCTATGATAAACATTGATCCATTATGACACCATGTTATGCAAGTTTGGTGTATGATTATATGCAAGTTCATATATGATATGTTATGCAAGTTTGGTGTATGATTATATGCAAGTTCATATATGATATGTTATGCAAGTTTGGTGTATGATTATATGCAAGTTCATATATGACATGTTATGCAAGTTTGGTGTTTGATTATATGCAAGTAACATGTGCAAGTTTACACCTTAGTATGATATACATACATATGCAAGTTAACCCATTTATATGTCATACATACATATGCAAGTTTACCCCTTTGTATGACATAAGTAACTTATGCAAGTTAACCTCTTTATGACATATGTGATTCATGCAAGTTTGGGTTGATTATTTATGCTAGTTGGGTTGATGCTATATGCATGTTGACACCTTTAAAACCCATGTTGATGCTAATGTTATGCAAGTTGAACCCATTGTATTTGTGATGAATCTTCCCTTTTATGTCATGTTAGCGAATTACGTGGGGAACGATGGGGTTAATATACATGTTAATGAAATGGTGTGAAGTTGGTATGATTATGCATACCATAAAGTGGATGGACATAATTGAGTCAATTATGTACATCGTTAAAATTGGAATTAATTAGGGAAAATTAATTCGAAATATGGGGGTGATTAGTTAGGTGTAATTAATCGACTAAGACACGAGGTTGGACCCTTTTGTAGCATAAGACTGCCCGGAACCGACCGACAAATCCAGCGGCTACAAATGATTGGCCCAATGTGAGAGGTCTTAGGCACAAACTAAATACGTGACAAGTGTAAAGACACGAGGTTAGACTCGGTTATGGCGTAAGGCTGCCCGGACCCAACCGACAAATCCAGCTGCCATAAAAGATAGTCTAATGTGAGAGGTCTTTACAACGGTTATGTTCTTAATCAATTAAGAAACACTTAACCAGATAAGCATGTAGTAGGGCATGAGGGGTTAAGTGGGTGCCTTGGGTGGCATGTGGAAATCTAGTGGGTTGCCTTGGGTGGTAATAGAAAATACGACTAGAATACTTAACCAAAGTGGAACATGTAATTAAACATGATTAGAGGGTTAAGTAAGTGCCTTGGGTGGCATGTGGAAATCAAGTAGGTGCCTTGGGTGGCATGGGAAATCTAGTGGGTGCCTTGAGTGGCAATTGAAATATGATTGGATGACTTAACCAAACTTTAAACATGTAAGTGGACATGATTATTAAAAAGGGTTAAGTGGGATGCACTAGATAAAGTGACAAGCTTAGGTGGGTAGCTTGTGGGGGCCCATTTCAACCAGTAACCCATATGTATCTTAGTGGGCTCGACCCATGTCGAGGACGGGACACGCGTACTGGGCTTGACTATAAGAGGCCAAAAACGGGTTAGCGGTGGCAACGCGAGTCCAACGGGTTTCATATGCGTGTGTGGACCCGGGCTGGTAGGTAAGACGTTGTTGCATCGTGTAGGTATAAGCCGTGCACCATTGATTGTATCGGGTTGCCACTTTGGGGAGTGATACACCCCATTGTGGGGCCAGCACGGGTATCTACGGTAGGGAGCCGATCGCTTGGGGAGTAGTGGGTACACCTAGTGGAGATAGGGGCAGACGGCACCTATGTAGTCAGCTAGGGGTACAAGAGACTACTATTAAGATTACTAAGTACAGGGTACACCTAGTGGAGATAGGGGCAGACGGCACCTATGTAGTCAGCTAGGGGTACACGAAACTACTGGGTAAATTTTTCTAAGTCCTTGGGAGGGATCAACCTTTAAGTAGGAATGACTGGTGTGGTGCAGTTAGAAATTACCCTTGGGTGGGTAGATCTGGGGTGGTGCAGTGTAGTATTTATCCTTGGGCGGATAGGCACGTCTTTACCGTTATCTTAGTTCATCCTAAGTCTAGTTGGCTGCTTAGTGTAGTCATTTATCCCCAGTCGTACCGTACCAGGTTTATATCATACCCTAACTACTTTAATGATTGTATTGTTAAAGTTGTAGGGCTCACTTAGACTTATGTCTGACCCCGTTGTTTTTATTTTTTTTCCCAACCCTCAGGTTATCAGAGTGGGCCTAGCACTAGTGGGCTTTGATTCATATTGCTTTATCTATCTTTTGAAGCTTGGACTATTGAAGTAAAGCTCGGTTATCTTTTCTATTATGGCTATTAGTATGTAGTGGGATTATGTACTTATGTTTTAACGAGATGGATATTTTGTACTTGACTCTTGTTGGTTTTTGATATGTAACCAAACATGTTTACCTTCTACTGCAATGAATTGACGTTTTAAATTTCAAGTATTACTTATATCTGTCTGTTGTAATTTTCCTGTTCTATATTCACTTAAAATACTCCACCGAAGTTAAGGCATTCCCTTAGTGAGTGACCTTAGCGGGTGTGGGGTGTTACATGTGGTATCGGAGCTTAAGGTTACCAGAACAGATAAAATTTTTAGAAAACCATTTTTCTAAAAAAACATTTTTGGAAGAAGTATTTTCAAAAACATGTCTTTTAAGAGAAAAGTTTTTGAATGAAAAGAACATAATCCCCAAGAGCTATATATCCTTCCTTCGATTCTCCGTTTTGAATCTCTTCCTCTATCTCTTTTTGAATTTCCCCTCCGCGTATAGATGTCTTTTTTTAAGATAAATAAGGACTTCCGTATGAAGGACGGAAGAACCACTTCAAGGGACTAAGACGTTTGTCGGGCTAATAAGTTAGTCCAAGGAGGTGGAGGGCTTGTGGGTACCTTTAAGATGGACGAGGAGGAAGGTTCAAATAGCTATTAGGTAAATAAAGGAAGAAACCTCATCGTGGCGAGAAGGTCACGAAAGGAGAATGTAAAGGAGAAGGCTAGTTGTTTTAGAGAAATAGGACACCTTATTAGGATGGTCCAAAGAGGTAAGGACAAAGTACAGGATCTTCTGGAGGGTAGATGTATTCCCTCATGGCTGGTATACCTGATGGGGGTAGGGCCGTCTAGGTTGAAAGTTGGTTCTCTCGATCATCCTGTTCGAACTTTATTCGACTTTGGCGCATCGAATTCGTTTATCTCATCATCATTAGTTGAGTCACTGCACTTAGACACCAGTCTAGTAGATGATCCCTTGGTTGCTTCAAACCCAATTGGAGGCTCCACTTATTTGTACATGATATGTTTGGGTTTGAAGATTTCTATACTTAGCGTTGAGTTTAGACGTGATGCATCTGTTTTGGGCTTCACGGGCTATGGGTTGATTTTGGGCATGGACTGGTTATCCAGTAATGGTGCCGTTCTTGATTGCGAAAGGAGAGTTGTTAGGCTCATGACCCGCTTAGGTAACACTCTCGAGATCTCTTGTAATCCCATAGATTCTGTTATGCTAAGTTATCTTGAATCACTTGACGCTTCGGTCGAGAGTTTGCGATCTGTTAGAGTGGTCCGGGAATACTCGGATGTGTTTGGGGAGGTGAAGAGCTTACCTCCGAAGCGGGAGATAGACTTCCGAATATATCTAGTGGGCAGTGCTAAGCCAGTATCTTTACCAGTGCGCCGCATGGCTCCTCATGAGAGGAGGGAACTCCATAAGCAAGTAGGGGAGTTGCTTGAGAAGGGGTTCATAGGACAAAGTATATCGGAGTGGGGTGCTCCCGTAGTTTTTACCACGAAGGCGGATGGGTCCCTCAGACTTTGTGTAGACTATAGAGAACTCAACAAGCTCACAAAGAAGATTAGACACCCATTGCCGAGGGTTGATGATCTCCTTTGATCAGTTGGTTGGCGCCTCAGTGTTTTCGCAAGTTGGACTTAGCCACGGGGTTCATCAGTTGAGAGTGGCTGAGGATAGTATAGAGAAGACTGCCTTTAGGACTCCGGATGGTTTCTATGAGTGGCTGGTGATGCCATTTGGTTTGACTAACGCCCCTGCATACTTTGTTGATTTGATGAGTAGGGTGTTCAGGGAGTACCTAAATAACTTTGTAGTGGTCTTTGTGGATGACATCTTGGTCTTTTCTAAGAGCGAAATAAGTTTTCGTATGTGCTTAATAGGTTAAGCAAAGCCAGTTATTTGATCAACGGTGGTTTTGAGGTGTGAGGCTCGCGAATTCACGTTATACACAAAGCTACGCCACAAAGGCCATGCTTTGATCATCAACCGCAAGACTTTGCTTTTCAACAGAAGCCTTGATCCATGCGACTTAGCGTGCCACACAAGCAATTCATGCCATGCGATTAATATCTATCGATATATAACCTCTAAGCTCGTATGTCTCAGAGAAGGGTGTTAACCAAGAGAATAAATTCTCCACCGCCAAACAGATATATATTTAACAGAAATCAATCAACACAGAATAAAATCCAATGTCAGACTCACAATCCATTTACAAGTTCGTTCTGGGTCTGAACGAAACCGGAGGCACTTTCCTCGCATATCCATTGATATCCAAGTACGTCTGGACGACCACCAACTGATTCCCTCATCTTGGGTGTACAGCCCAATCAAGATCAACAGTAATTACCCAAACGATGTGAAGACTTCCGGTCTTCGACCACCGTCTTCATCTTCGACTTATCGTCGAATCGGTTATTCAGAATGGGTACAAACCCGGCCTTTTCGAACAACCCGCGTATATAGTAAACAAATGCTACACAAACACAACATACGCCTCACTCCAATTCATTAGTCACTAACCGTAAATCAGTAAGAGAGCAATTCCCCAAATATTAACCCCGAAGGCCGAAACCAACATCAGATCAATACCCAGGAAACCATTCTTCTTAACTAACCTACAACTAATTTCTAAATTTCCTATTCTTAGGGAAAGGTTCCCATTAATTATATCCAAGATAAATTCTTTAAATTTATTCTTTAATTTTCCTTTGGATGTCATTTTAAACCAAATTATGGTTTTCCAATCTAGTCGGGATTAGCGAACCATACCGAAGTAATTATTTATTTTATTTCCCAATCCCAACCTATTCATCCCATGAAGCAAAACTAGTGATACTCCATACCTAACACCACGATGTTATCGGTAAATTTAATCACCATTTCACGTTCAAATCTAATTAAAGATTTAACTATCGCTTGGAGCAAAACTGGTGATTCTCCATTCTCGCTCATTTTCCAAATTTGATAATTTAAATTATCAATTCACATTTCAATCTAATTGCAGATTCATTAAAACTCCTTTTACTGGGTTAAAGAACTAATGTCATTTAAAACACAGTTCACGACAAACCCAAATCACATTCTATTTATAATCGGGTTAAAGAACAAATGTTATTTAAAACACCGTTCACGATAAACCCGCCAATCAATTCTATTTAAAACCCGTTTCAAATCGAATTTATTTATTTAAAAATAAATGGATTTTAATTTTAGTTCAAAACTAGTTCATTTCGATAAAAATCTATTTTTATCTTTACAAATGTGGGGTTTTCATCCCAGTTCTTCACAAATCATTTCTTATGATTTTACACAAATTATTACTATTTTTGATAATTTTATCAAGGCCCGTACAGTCGATTTTCAACAATGGCCATCGAACTGCACTTACAGCGACCTTTTCCAAATTTGATTTGGACGTATCTCCAAATCCAACCGTTAGATTAAAATTTCTTATATTCGTTAGAAAGCTCTTTTCGATACGAACCCAACGGTTCCGGTTTTAGGAGAATCCGACGGTCGGATCTCCCGTAATGTCCGTTCGAAATCAATGGTCGAAATTCACGAACTGCCGCGGCGCGGCGCGTTCTATTCAGGCCATTATATTATATATATAATATATATTTTGTCGATTTCTATTTAAAACGAATTTTATAAATAGTTTTAAATTCGTTTCAAAAACAATTTCAACTTCCATTTCTATTCAAATCAAAATTGAATTTTCCTTATAAATTCGTTTTAAAATTCATTTCTATTCAATTCAAATTTCAATTCAATTTGAATTCATTTCAAATCGATTTTTATTCTATTTCAATTCGTTTTCAATTCAATTCGAATTCGTTTTATATTCAATCCAATTCGAATTCGTTTTCTTTTCAATTCAATTCGAATTCGTTTTATTTTCAATTCAATTCAAATTCGTTTTATATTCAATTCAATTCAAATTTAAAAACGAATATAATCGATATAAATATCGTTCGCATCAAAATAGCGCATCTCTAATCAATACGGCTTTATATATTTCAATAATTTCATTATTCTATTCAACAAATGAATATTTATTCTATTCAATATGTGAATCTATATTTTTGTCAACACACGACTAATCTCAACGAATGATTACTGTCCACGTGTGACTATTTTTGTTATTTAATATATTTTATAAAAATTAAGGTATATATCGTTTGATTTCAAATCAGACTCCAACCGTAAACTAGTAAGAGAACGATTCCCTAAATATTAACCCCGAATGCCGAAACCAACATCAGATCAACATCTAGGAGACCACTCATCTTGTCTATTTTCCAGTTAGTTTCTAATTTTCTATATGATAAAGATGTAAATTTTATTGTTAAAATATTTCGTTCAACACATGACTAATCTCAACGGATGAGTACAGTCAACACATGAACCTTTATTTTATAATATAAAGATGTAAATTTTATTGTTAAAATATTTCGTTCAACACATGACTAATCTCAACGGATGAGTACAGTCAACACATGAGCCTTTATTTTATAATATAAAGATGTAAATTTTATTGTTAAAATATTTCGTTCAACACATGACTAATCTCAACGGATGAGTACAGTCAACACATGAACCTTTATTTTATAATATTCTTTATTTTCCCGATTGGAATGAGGCCCAATCAATCACCATATAGCGTTAACTATATGGATTCCATACAACACATGTATATAATAGCAATGATAAATAATCAACCATCATCCAAAGTGCACTACACTGTATAAGCATCAAATATAGATATCTAACGCTTATAACAGCCTGTCAATCTATCGATCGACATACAACTAATTATTGGGATTAGTGTATGTTGTATTTTATCCCAATACCCCTGTGGGGTTTCAAACAATCAAACACAGATTTTATTTGTGCAGTTGGGTGATGTGTAGAATTTATCGTCCCAATCAATGTCATTCAAATAGGTGTACATAAACAAACCGTCCAGTTTGTAAATGAATATTTATTTATTCACATTCACTATATTCATATTCACGTTAAAAATTATATTTTTAACGATAAAATATTTTATTTTAACACATGAATTTCTATTCATTTCATTTACAAAATAAAAATGATGTTTTTTTTTCTAACTTATTTTAGAAAATTTCGGCGGCATAACGGCACGATACTAGAAACGGGACAAGGCCTAGCCTTATCCCCGGTCTAGTGATGGCCCACGCCATACACATATCAATCAATTCAATTCGATTACAATTCACCAAACAACCAACTTCGAATCAAATAATCTAACTAATATATGCAACCAAACAAACAAGTCCATGGTCTGTGGACAGTGGTGTTGGGTGCTACTAAACACCGTCTGCATCCTAGTATATATTATAATATAACTAGAAAAAGAAAATTTAAAAGGGTGAGAAGTTCTCACCGAAGCTAATCCAAACTCCATGACTCTTCATAGGTAGGAAATCTTCACCTTTTTCATCTCTTGTCACTTTCGTTGCCCGTAGCCACTACATATATAAAAATCGAATTTTTACTTCGCTATTCAATATATATAAAAATTGAATTTTTACTTCGCTATTCAATATATAAAAATTGAATTTTTACTTCGCTATTCAATATATAAAAATCGAATTTTTGTCTTAACAAAATAATCATTTTCCCTAAACCAAAAATCTAATCTTGTTCATCATTAAAAATCCATACTTTATGTTGATAAAAATCTAGTCTTTATACCGATAAAAATCACACCTTTTTATTCGACTAAAAGTCATATCTTTAGCTAAATAAAAATCTTATTTTTACTTCATTCAAAATCATACTTTTACATATGAGATTTACAACTAAAGATCACATTTTTAAAATTCATCTTTGCACATAAAAATCTCATTTTTAAATTCAGTTTTTGCATATAAAACTCTAAAGAAAAAATAAAATAAAAACTATGTCGTTTATACGCAAAAATAAAATAAAACCAACGTATTATAGTTAAACATTAAATAAAATAAGATAGGATAACAACTTACTGCTCAGATCGGAAGGAGGGGGGTCGGTTGCGTCGGAATCAGGGGGGAGCTGTGGGCCACGGCGGACTGGGACTGGGCGAGGGTGTTGGCGGCGAGGCTCAGGCGGACGGTGGAAGGATAAGAGGGGATCGAGGTGGGGGTTTGTGCGTGGATCGAAGAGGCTAGGGGAGGAGAGGGGAGACTGCGAGGTGGAGGAAGAAGGAGGAGGAGGCGGAGTAGAAGGGGGGGTGCAGCTCCGCCACCCGCGGCGGCGCGGTAGTCATCAGGAAGGGGTGACGATCGTCGCTCTCCCTTTCTTTCCCTCTTTTTTTTATTTTTTTTATTTTCTTTTACGAATGAAGAAAGGGCAACCAGAAAGAAGGTATAAGGGAAGAGAGAGAGAAGTTTTATATTTAATTATTTTAATTTCAAAAAGTTGAGTTTTTATTTCGACCTCGAAACGAGGCCTACCACCTGTTGTCCATAGCGTTTCACCCCCATTCCGAACACAATGGGATATGTTTCGTAAGCCAGTTCGGCTGTTACGATCAGTTTTCGTCAAAATCAACATATAACTCTATATATTGAATTTGAACGAGCATTTCAATTTACCGGGGCCACATACTAACTCGAAAAATTCCAGAAAAATATTTTCTAGCTTTGTATTGACGATACGGTCCTAACAAAACTAGTTTCTTCGAATTCTGAGACCGTTAGAAAAATGACCATTTTCCAGTCGATTGAAATCAACAAAAACTGGTCAAACGTGTTTCCTTTGCCACGCTCACATATTGATTTGAAAAATTATGAAATTTGAAACCTAGCAATAACTTAACATCGCGGATCCAACAAAAGTGGTTTCATCGAAATCCGAGGTCGTTTGCAAAATTTCCATTTTTAAGGGCCTGAATTCCATAACGACTATTCAGAATTTTCAACTGGACATATCTTTTGATTCCCGCTATGAAATTTCAATTTTTTAGATTCGTTGGAAAGATATTATCAATTAGATTCAAATGTTTTTGGTTTCACTAAAATCCGGATTGTTTTGCACCCGGTACATTCAATTGAAGTTTGAAATCGAATTATCGAACTACCGCACCATTTTCAATTCCTTTTATAATTATATATAATTATTTATATTCTAACGACGACGTATAAAAATATATACGTTCGATTCTATTCAAAATAAATTTCTCATTGTTATTATTTAAAATAATTCATTTTAAATATTCTAAATTCATTAAAATTGCAAAAATAAAATTTTTAAACTGGCTCGCATTTCCGGGTTGTTACAATGTGTGTTGAATAGAAGTGAAATTTACTTATATAAATATATCTATATATATATACGCCCCTCGTCCACAAACCATGGACGATATTTATTGGTTGTGATTGGTGTGAAAATTGGTTGATAGCGAATGGTTGATTAGAATTGTTTGTGCTTGAAATTGATTGATTGTGGTTAAAAAATACCCGTTTTTGGTTGAGAATTATTTGGTTGAAACCACATAGGATTAGTTTGTGGAAATGAAAAAAATATACATGCCACCTGCGTGCGAACTAGATGCATGAAATCCCCATTGTCAAAAGCTGCGAGACTTTAAGGTAGAGCGAGGAGCCGTACTAGGGACGACCCCGGTTTTGACTACCCTGCCGTTATGCTGCCGAAATTTTGAATAATATTCATGTGTTAGAATTATTTTCATGTGTTGAAACTATATTCGTGTGTCGAATAGAAAACATTCATGTGTTGAATAGAAATTCATTCGTTGAATAGAAATTCATGTGTTGAATGGTATTCATGTTTTAAATAAATTGCTTTAACAATAAAAATCACATTTTTATTATATATATACGAACTATAGAAAACCTTTATGTGTTGAATAGAAATTCATTCGTTGAATAGAAATTCATGTGTTGAATGGTATTCGTGTTTTAAATAAATTGTTTTATAATAAAAATCCTATTTTTATCATCTATATGAACTATATAAAATAGTCGTGTTTTGAAAGAAATTGTTTTATAATAAAGATTCTATTTTTATCACCTATATGAACTATATAAAATAGTCGTGTTTTGAAATAAATTGTTTTGCAATAAAAATCACATTTTTACTATATACATGAATCGTTAAAAATAGTGAAGTGTTGGAATAAATGTCTGTTGGATAAAAATATCATTTTTATCAAATGTATGAAAAGAATATGGTTTTGAAATCGAAGAATCGATTATATATATATATATATATATATATAATTAAAATATATCGAATAACGAAGCTGTAGTTCGTGTTTTGAAACCGTGATTTCAAACGATTAGTGCGGGAGATCCGACCATCGGATTTTCTCGAAACTGAAACCGTTGGGTTCGCTTTGGAAATATCTTTCCAACGACTCCAACTTTGTAAAGATCCAACGGTTGGATTGTCCGGAATGTTTAATTCAAATCTGAAGAAAAACAGCGCCAGAATTGATTATATATGTATATAATTAAATTAAATCGAATAACGATGCTGCAGTTCGTATCTTGAAATTGAAACTTCAAACGATTATACCGGGAGATTCGACCGTCGGATTTTCCCAAAACTGGAACCTTTGGATTCGTATTGAAAAGTTCATTCTAATGATATAAATTTTGTGAAGATCCAACGGTTAGATTTCCAGATATATGTAAATCAAATCTGAAGAAAAACAGCGCCACGGCCGCGTTATGGCCTGAAACATCGTTTGAATAAATTGGCTATAAATAAATAAATAAAAATAGCGATAAATCGTTATAAAATATTATAAACAATATGGAATGTGAAATTTAGAAACTAACTGAAGGTTAGCTAAGTCGAATGGTTTCCTGGGTTTTGATCTGATGTTGGTTTCGGCCTTCGGGGTTAATATTTGGGAAATCGTTCTCCTACTGATTTACGGTTAGTGACTAATGAATTGGAATGATGCGTATGTTGTGGTTGTGTAGCACTTGTTAATTACATACGTGAGTTGCTCATAAAGACCGGGTTTATCCCATTATGAATTGCTGAATCGACCATAAGAAATCGATGATAAAGACGATGGTTGAAGACCGGAGATTTTCACCTCGTTTGGATGGTAATTGATGTCCTGATTGGGAGGCATCCTGAAATATGGATAATGAGTGGTGGTCGTCCAGACGTACGTGGAGATCGATGGGTATGCAAGGTATATAGTGCCTCCGGTTTCGTTCAGACCCAGAACGGACTTGTAAATGGATTGTGTGTCTGACATTGGAATTCATTCTGTGTGATTGATAGCCATCAGTTGCATGGTTTGAATTGCCTGTGTGGCATGCTAAGATGCAGTGATCAAGGCTTCTGTTGAAAACAAAGTTTTGTGGTGATGAACAAAGCACCGCCTGTGTGGCGTAACTTTGTGTATAACGTGAATTCGCGAGCCTCACACCCCGGTATGAACCAGATACGGGAGAGGACCTCAGGGAGGGCATGCGTTTCCTTCTAGCTAGAGGTGGTGTCGGTGCTTAAACTGGCTGACATATATATTATTTTCACCTATGTGGTTGTTGTTGTTGCGAGGCGCCTCGGATTTATCGGTGACTATGTGAAGCCGATGGAGTCATTCGTTGGCTTATTTACGCCCCAAAGGGCGGGGAAACGTAGTGTTCAGGCATTATAGTCCACATCGGTGGACCGGCCCTGTCGCTCCAAAGGTTTGCCTGCGCGCTCGCCTGAGACATGGGCTAGATTGTCTTGAAGTCGGTAAGGACTATCTTTTGCCTTGGTTCATGACGGAAATCCAATTTCCAAATACGTGACTATGCGGTTTTGATTGTATACCTATGTATGGCGACATAGTGGTATAGGGCATTAATGTCGTCTATGATTGATACTTATGATTTGAAATTGTTTTTGAAATAAATAAAAACTAGTAATAATATCAAATTCCTCTGTTTTATTCGTATCAAGTATATTTTGGCCATTATAAGGTAAAAACTCTATCCTCCGGTTTGCGTTGCATTGTGTGATGGGAACTGAGTCTTATAATGGCTTCATTTTTATAAAAAGCATTGCGATGTTTAAAAGATTTACTTGTTTTAAAGCACTGGCAATCCAATGGAGTAAACCCGTTCCGCGAAAGTGGCGTGGTCCTGTGATTAGCCATATTTTGAATGTGTTAAATAGATTTCTCATACCAGTCCCATGACTGACTCGTAGTTTGTTTCACGTGCAAACTCGGGTGCCCCCTTTTTCTACATGGGCAGCCTTGTGTTCAGGTTAGCAGGCTCTTTCTGGATAGCTGGAGCTGAAGATGGATTCTATCATTTATCTCTTTTTATGATGTTCAGCTCCTATTGTACATATTATGTTTGTTTTTTGCTGTAGACATTTATGTATGGCTGAACTGTATTTGTACTAAGTATGATCCTGTATACTGTGTAACTCTGATGATTACGTTTATCCAGTGTATTCTATTGTACATTATTTGGTGTATTCATTTATTTTTGTTCTGCTGTTATCTGTTTATGTGTTGTATTCCAAAGATTACCCTCGCCACCGTCCGTACGGGGTTTGAGGTCGTCACAATATTAGAATATCACTGGCCCTAGGTATTAATATTATATAAAGGGGTTTTTTAATTTCAAAAAGGAAATTTATTTTCTAAAATAGGATTTGAATTTCGAATAGGCTAGAAAAAATATTAACTTGTTTTTAATAATAAAAACAAGTTGCTGAATTTATAACCAATATTTATGGAAAACTATCATCGGATAATTTAGTAATGTAAATTCAAATATGATTCTAAAAAGAGAAAAATTATTTCAAGGTAGAAATTGAATTTCAAATGGGATTTGAAATAGAAACTTGTTTTAATATTTAAACAAGAAATGAAATTCATAAACGATGTTTATAAATAGAGGTGAATAAATATCATGGAATAATTTGATTATTTAAATTCAAGTATGAATTTTTAAAGGGATTGGGAATTGTTTGAACAGGGGAAACAATGAAATTTATTCTAATGTTCGGAATATAAATTGAATTGGAATAAATCCATATGGATTTATAATTAAAATCCGACTATGCCAAATTTATAAAATCAATTATCTTCAAAAGGAATAATTGGATTTGTTTTAAATAGAATCTATACAATATGGAATAGATTCTATATTTATATAAGTTTATAATAATAAGATATTTCGAATATAAAAGCAAAGGGATTTTTATGATAAGTAAAATCAGTTTTTGTATTACAAACTCTTATCCATCTCCAGATAAGAACGTTGCCGGTCAAGGTCTGAGAGGTAAATAAAATCCCCAACTTGAACGACTGCACTGTTATCAAGGGATGATATTAGTTTATAATGGTAAAGGATGTTGAATAAATTAATTATTCACATAAAATGAATTTATAATTGGAATTCAATTATATCGAATTTTATAAATAATTTAACTCCCGGGGAAATTGGAATTGAATATAGAAATCGAGTTCTGAATAAAATTCATAACTAAATTATGGATATGGCATAAAGAAACTGATGAGTTGAATAATCTGAATTGTGAAGTTAGATTTGGATAACAGAATTAATTTATTTTTAAACTATTAGAAAATGGAGTTGGAATTTAATTATAAATGAAGTTTTAAACGTTTATATTTAAATTAATTAAAACGAACTCGCCGCAGCGCAGTAGTTCGTAATTTGACGATTCGAACTTCAATTGAGAATATAGTAACTCAATATATGTCAGAATTCGATGAAACAAGAAATGTTCGGGCTTACTACATGATAGTTTTCTAATGAAAGAGAAGAATCTGGATTCGTTTTATAGATTTTGAGTTATGTCAAAATCAAAATTTCAAAAAAACAGCACCTTAATCGTTTTTAAACCATAACAGTTTATTCAAATAAAATAAAAGGTATTAAGTAAATAAAATCCGAATCTTTTTAGAAAATCTGGATTTGAGTTATCAAATAAATATGAACAGATTGTTGGATTGTGGTATAGTATTAACTAATTTGAAAAGAAATTAGTTAATGGGATTTCGAATCGAACTTGACCTTTATTAAGTAAATCAGATTTATGAATTCAGGTTTGAAATCAAATATGAAACTCGAGTTAAATGGAATTCAACATGTTTATAAGCGAATTAAATTATGTTTGACTCTTATATGTTCAAATCAAAAGTGTATTAGGCAAAAGAGCTAATAGCGAATTAATTAGCAAATTAGGTTGAAAAGGGTTAAATTGATTGAAATAAATTAGGAATTGGCGTATGCATATTAAACAGGTATGGAATGAAGATTTTAATTTAAGTGCCCGACAAAAAGATACATGTTTAAATTTCCATATGAGATTTTATGGGGCTATTGGGCAAGCCGCTTGGATTTTTGATTTTCTTTTTGAATGGAAAGTCCTAGAGAGGCGAGTTGGGATTTGACCAATTGACCGGTACATAAGAGGAGCTAGCGAAATTTTCCGAAAATTTAAGGATTTAGAATATTTCTAAGAAATTTGGTAACTAGAAATCAATATAGAGAACCTGATAAGGAAACGAACGTGAAATATTAGAAAGTGCCAGTGATTGTTTGATGTTAGAAATTTGGATGGATGTTTGTTTTCCTTTGATAGTTAAATCACCGACTATCAAAGATTTTGACCATCGTTGTCAATATGGAGAAAACAGTTGGATTTAATATCCGAAACCACTCTGTATAGGTGTAGGCGTTGCGAATCAGATTATGGTGAAGATAAATTGGAAACGAAGTAAAATAAAAGGGTTGTTCTGTTTGTCCAGACCCAGGACAACTTGTATGGATGAATATCTAACAGAGTTTGCCTAATAGATCACATAAGATGATCTTTTCAAGGTATTACGTTGGTGGTAGAGGAAGTCATTTCTCTTAGCTTTTTATACCCGTAATATTTTGGGAAGATCAACTAGTGATTTGACAGGTTTGACGATATGGCATTCAAAGTGGATGGTAGCCAGATGTTCTAAAAAGATAGACGTAGCTTCAAGCCTCACAACTGGGAAATAATAGAACTCGAGCAGGCAACATGGCTAGTGGGTCATAACCAAGCAGGGTATATTGGTCATCGATTTAGAGAAAAATTCATTATTGTTCTTCTTTCGATTCTGTATCTTGTGGACTACGGTTGGATGGCCGACAACCGTGGGTGACAATATATTCCCTATGTTTAAGCTAAATGAGTGGACGGTCATATGTGGCCAGGTTGCAAGATGTTCTTGCTGAACCCCAATGTATCCCCTTTAGAGTACACCAATCGGGAGGTGGTCCCATATGGTGTCATAGTTGGAGTCTAACCTCCAATTAGCGCCTTGTGGTTTTTAATTTTATTATATATATATATATATATATATATATATATATATATAGAGTGTGAGATGCAAGTGTTTTACTAGATGGTTATTTACTTGCTTAGACATTATTATAATATCACTGGATTTTGATATCGAAAATATTTTGGTTTATAGTAAGGTAAAAACTATCCACGTTTATGTGTGGGTTGGTCTTACTATAAACCTTTTCTTCCAAAAGGGTTTTCAAAGTTAAACAATATGGTTGGAGTTTACTCATACCAGTCCCATGACTAACCCAGAGTTTATTTTGTTTGTTTTTCCTTAAACTCTTGGGTGCCCAAATTTGTACGGGTAGTCAAGTGTTTCAGGATTTTACAGATACATTTGGAGGAGCTTGAAGCAGGAGGATTCACCGTTAGTTATTTAGAGTTATTTCCGCTATGATGTATATATATTGTACTCTGATAAGGTATATTTTGTTCAGTTCTGCCATCAGGTTCTGATGTTTCTTTAGTTCTTCTTCTGTCTATTTCTATTTCTTTAACTGCAACCTGGAAAACTAGAACCAATTTAAAAATTTATTTTAAGGAAATTTTGTTAGAAAATGTGTCAGAATTTAAAAATTCCATTATTAAATTAAATTATTGAATTTAAAAAGGTTTTTAAATAAAATTATGATGTTATTTATGAATGATTTAAAATTTATTTCTAATAAACAATTATTTGTAATTAGATAAATAATGCTTTATAACAATTGAAATTAGTATCAAATTGTATGTACATTTGTAATAATTAACTTCAAACAATTGATAATAAAGAAAATAGTAGACTTGTAAGTGATAGCAAGTTTTATTGTAATTAGCAATAAAGATTGATTAGATTATTAGCATGTTGTATTATGTTTGAGATTTCTACTGTTTAATTCGTGGGAAGAGTATCAATTAGCTTTTGTAAGTTTTTCCCTTCTTAAAAGAATGAAAGAATTTGAATTGAAACGTAATACATACAAACAAAAAGAAATGTGTAAAAAGTACATGTTTTCTTCGTATTTTACAATGTTTATTTCAAATAAAAGAAAATCATACATTCCTTGTAATGGAACGAATTCAACATGCACTGTTTACATTTAATTTATGAAAATCAATTAGAAAATCTTCCAAAGAAACACATCTGTAACAACCCGTATTTTTAATAACGTGTTATAACCATAAATCAAGGCAGAAATAATTTTTAAGATAAGAATCAAGGGCAACAGGTTACGCCATTACATTCGTCTCGAAATTCTGCTAGGAAACGAGTCCGAGTTTTCGAAAATCGGAGTCCGTATGACCAAGTTATGACCTTTCGAAGTTTTCAGAAATTTTCAAGTTCAGAACAACTCAGAATTCGAATTCATATTTCGAATTCAAACCCCAGAACGGACTGGGTGGGAAATTTCCCGCCCAGGACCAGGTCGACCTGGGGGTCGACTATAGTGTCGACCTGCCCGGGACCAGGTCGACCATAGAGTCGACCTGGGTGTCGACCTGGTTGCCGAGCCCATTTTTGAGTCAGAATTCACTCTGATGTTTCTAGTCCGATTTCTGTCTAAATTCGTTGGCAAGGCCCTATATAAACAGCCCCTAACTCTAGTCTCTCTACACAAATTCTCTCTTACCTTATGCTGCTAAAACTCTGGTTGAAAAGTTAGAGAAAATGGATTGCTTCTTCTCCAACAAGGCTACGTGTAGAGTTTTGCTGTTTGGGGGTAATTCTGTTAGACTCGAGATTCAACATCGCCTCTTTGTTTTCTAATTCTCTAACCACGATCTGTAAGCCCCAGTTACTTTTAGATATAAACTTTAAACTTAATATGGACATGTTGTAAATCGAGATTGAACCTAAGTATGATAATTATCTTGGATCTATCATTGTATATCTTGGATCTATCATTGTTCATTTTGGATCTATTGTTTTGGATCTACTATTTGTTCACCTTGGATCTATTCATCTTGAATCTTGACGTGTAGTAATATTCATATGAAATTGATTTGGGACCTATACATGTTGTAGATCTAAAACCCTTAATGTCCATAATATTCATGCCTGTGATGTTGAAACAATTGTTATTCACAAGTTTGGGGTTATTATCTTATATCAACTGTTACCATGACTATCACCCCATTTTGCTAGATTTGATATTTGAGACCACTATTCCATATGCCAGTACCGTTGTAATCATTTATCTCAAGTTATACCATGCTTGAATTGTAATCACTTTTGCCACCTTATGCCAGTTCTTTCTATGTTATTCCCTAATTAGATTCATTTGTATCGATTCGAGTTTACGTGCGATGGGAATGCGATTGGGTAGATTAGGCAAAACCTGAATTTACTATGAACTTGAAACATGAACATTGTTATAACTTGAACCTGGATATGGACATGAACTTGACATGAAAACTTGAACATGGACATGATGCTAGAATGAATTTGAAAATGGCCAACTCGAGGTTGGGTTGAGTTTGCAGTGTAAACCTGCCCGGAACCGCCCGGCGAATCCAGTGACTGCAAACAATAGGATCCAATGTGGGTACTTGGTCATATCGCACTTAAAACCCGAGGTTAGACTATGTTGTGGTTTAAATCTGCCCGGAACCGCTCGGCAAATCCAGTGACCACAACAACTAGTCTAATGAGAGAGGTTGGGGTGCATTAATGAATTAATGCCATATGATAGGGTTAAGTCATGAACCACTTGAATATACTTAACCAATTTGACACGATCATTTGATAGGGTTAAGTCATGAACCGCTTGAACACACTTAACCAACTTGATACATGATTTGGTAGGGTTAAGTCACGAATTTGAATGACAACAGTTAACCCATTAGAAACCCTAGTTGCGCGGTCCTTTTCAGTAGTAACCCACTTAGATGTATCACGATACCCTAGGACTAGGCAGTGTGGGGCACGATTACTGGGTTGATTGTAAGCGACCAGAACGACGGCTGAGTAGGTGCACCATTGTAGGTCCAGGCGGACTATGGTCGTGCACGTAGTCCGAAGTTGAAATAGTAGGCATTGGGCACCCATAGGTTTACACTGTGCGTGCTTGATTTGTGTCGGTGGTTGGCACCATAGGACTTGATACACCCTATGGTGGACCTAGCACAGGTGATTACATTTCGTGATTGGGCCGTATGACACAGACACATGACGAGCTAGAACTTGTAGGGAGCCGATCAATTAGTAGATCGTACTGTAGGACCCCGTAATGGGTCATTTCATGATATTGGGCCAAGGGATCATTTCATGGTTAATACTTGACATGGGTTAGAATACTAGTACAGTTGGTGCAACGAATCTTGTATAAGCGATGCTAGACTTGATTTATCTTGTTATCTTAGTTATCATGCCAGACTTATCATCATCCTTATATTTATTCTCCATTTATTCATGTCTTGTTAACTTTACCATTTTTTATACTGAAAGTCACTAGGGCTTACCAGTCTTTATGACTGACCCTTTTTCTTTTGCCCCTTTTTCTTTCGTTTTCCCCCCAGGTTCTCAGGGAGGAAACTCTAGCTCTTAGCTTGGATTTAGCTTGCTTTCTGTCAGCTCATGTACGGTTTGGTCTTGAGCTATGCTATGGCTACACTTCTGCTATTTTTGGGGAATAATTTACTTTTGTTATTTTAAGTTTATGCTTCTTTTTCTAGAACTTGATGTAATGGAATAATGACAATTTGTACTTTGGATATATAAGGTTTTGACTCTTTTCTTGAAAGTAATGAGATTTGGTTTTTAATTTCTACCGCTGCTTTATTTATGTTCTGTCTTGTGATATCTCTGTGCATGTTTACCTAGATAATGCTCCACCAAAACTGGTGCATTCCCTTTGTGAGTGACCCTAGCGGAGGTGGGGTGTTACATTTGGTATTAGAGCAGAAGGTTACCAGACTGGGTAAAAGTTAAAAAAAAACCTTCTGAAACTATTTTCAAAACCATTTATAAAGAATCATTTTTCAAGAAAAGTTTTATTTAAAAAAAAGGCTATTCCCCAAAAATCCATTAGCACTTTCCTTTGTTTCCTCATTTGAATCTTTTTCTTTTCGTTTTTCAGCATGTCTGACCTTAACCTTCCTGAGGGACTTCCCGTACCTGGATGGTTCCAAAGGTACTTGGAAGATAGGGCCAACGGCGTGGGCCAACGGCGTGGGCCCGGCAGACATCCCTCCTCCTCCTCCCCCAATGACCGCGGTTCCTCCTCCTCCTCCTGGTACCGTCTTTGCCAAAATATGCAAAGTCTTTAAAGCAATGGGCGGCAAGAACTTCATTGGAACTGAAACCTTCGTTGAGGCACGAAACTGGATAAAGGAGACTAAAGACTTGTTTATTATCTTCGATGTGGAGGATCATAGGAAAGTTCAGTTGGCAGCATGGTTGTTGAAAGAGGAAGCTGCATTTTGGTGGGAAGTCACCAACGCTAACAGGCCAGTTGAGACTTGGGCACACTTTAGAGAGAGGTTTGGGCTTAAATTCTTATCGTCGGCAGAAGAGAACCTTCAGATGGAGAGGTTCCTAGCACTTAAGCAAGGGGACATGACCGTTAGGGAGTACGTGAATAATTTTAATCAGCTTGCTAGATTCGGGTTGGACTTGGTTAATACAGCTCAGAAGAAGGCCGTAGGCTTTGCTCGAGGATTGAACGAGCCACTACACAGTTTGGCCATAACTCATATACCCATGGGGGCGACCTTTGAAAGCTTGGTGGATATGGCCCTACTTCATGAGGAAGAAAAGAATAACAAGAAGGAGGTTAAGCCTAATGAGACTCAGAATAAGAAGGTTGACTTCAAGAAGGGAGGCAACAAGAATAACAAGAATAACAAGAACAACAACAATGCTAACAAACCACGTGAGACAAGGAAGTGCAACTTTTGTGGTATTACGGGACATCTAGCTAAAGACTGTAGAAGGAAGAAGAGAAAGTTGGGTGAATGCTTTCATTGTGGAGATACTGGACACTTCAGTAAGGATTGCCCTAAGAAGCAAGGACAAGGGCAAGGGAAGACCCAGGGAGCAGGACCTTCTGGAGGGCAGTTGCATGCTCTCAACACCACTCCAGCTCTTAACCGAGGTAGTAATATTTCTGTAGAAAGCCTTGTTTACATTTCTGAATTTCCTGTTCGAACCTTATTTGACTCTGGCGCATCGCATACATTTATTTCTTCTGATATTGTTGAAAATCTGCACCTAAGTACTAGTCTTGTTGAGGATCCCGTTAGTGTTTCAAATCCAATTGGGGGCTCCGCTCATTTATCTATGATTTGTGTGGATTTGAGGATTTCTATCTTAAGCGTAGAATTCACGTGTAATGCTTATGTTCTCGGATTTATGGGATACGGTTTGATCCTAGGTATGGATTGGTTTTCCAATTATGGAGCCATTCTTGATTGTGAACGAAGGGTAGTGAGGCTCATGACTCGCCTTGGTAATACCCTTGAAATTTCTTGTAACCCGAAGGGTCCGATCATGTTGTGTTATCTAGAATCCCTTGAATCGTCCATCGATAATTTGCAATCTGTAAGAGTGGTCCGAGAATATCCAGATGTCTTTGATGAGGTGAAGGGGTTACCCTCTAAACGCGAGATAGACTTCTGAATTTATCTTGTTGATAATTCCAAGCCAGTTTCATTGCCCATTAGGCACATGGCCCCGCGAGAAAGAAGAGAGCTCAGTAAACAAGTTAAGGAGCTTCTTGAGAAAAATTTCATAAGACGAAGCATTTCTGAATGGGGTGCTCCGGTGGTATTCGCTACTAAGGCGGATGGTTCGCTTCATCTGTGCGTAGATTATCATGAGTTAAACAAGCTGACGAAGAAGAATAGGCACCCACTGCCAAGAATTGACGATTTGTTTGACCATCTTGTGGGAGCACCTGTTTTCTCTCAACTCGATCTAGCCACAGGATTCCATCAGCTTAGAGTGGCTGAGGATAGCATTGACAAAACTGCGTTTAGGACTCCAGATGGGTTCTTTGAATGGCTCGTCATGCCATTTGGGTTAACGAATGCACCTGCGTACTTTGTAGATTTGATGAGTAGGGTGTTTTGAGAGTTCCTTAACAAGTTTGTGGTGGTTTTTATGGACGATATTTTGATCTTCTCAAAAGATGAAGAAGAGCATGCTAGGCATCTCAAGGAAGTCATGGATATGCTTAGAGCACATCAATTAAAGGCTAAGTTCTCCAAATGCCATTTTTAGAGAAAGGAAGTTCGGTTTCATGGACATGTAGTTTCTAAGCAAGGTATACTTGTGGACACCGCGAAGGTAGTTGCGGTGCAAGACTGGAAAATTCCTAAGAACGCAACGGAGGTGAGAATCTTTCTTGGTATGGCAGGCTATTATAGGAAGTTCAATAAGGACTTCGCTACGATTTCAGCCACTCTTACTAAGTTAACAAAGAAAAACCTAGCTTTTGCGTGGGACATAGTGTGTGACGTTGCTTTTCAAAGGCTTAAGAGAGCCCTTACTACAGCTCCAGTTTTGGCATTACCCGACGGAGGCAAGATGTTTACGGTGTACACAGATGCGTGCGGCACGGGATTAGGCGCTGTCCTAATGCAAGATGGAAGAGTGATATGCTACGGCGACAGACAACTTAAAGTTCATGAGAAAAACTATCCCATACATGACTTGGAGTTGGCCGCGATTGTTTTTGCGCTTAAGGCTTGGCGCCACTACCTTCCAGGTGAAAAATTCGAGCTGTACACTGATCACAAATCACTTAAGTACCTCTTTTCGCAAAAAGATTTGAATCTAAGGCAGCAGAGGTGGATAGAATTCTTGGCATCATATGACTTCGATATAGCTTATACCCCTGGCAAGGGAAACATGGTGGCGGACACACTAAGTAGAAAAAGGTTGACTTTGAGCCCCTTGTTTGTTGAAAGGAAAAGCCTTGATTTTATAGCAACCTTTGATTTTACACCTGCTGTTGAGTCATTGGCTGCAACGCTAGCATCTCTTGAGTTAAGACCTACACTCCTAGATCAAGTAAGGACTTCACAGAAGGAAGACCCACAGATAGTCGAAATCATGGACAAGCTGATTAGTGGTGAGACGTCAAGTCACCTCGGTAGGTATGCCATAGATGACAAGGGATGGCTAAGGCGTGATGGAAGGCTATGTGTCCCACAAGTGGGAGACCTAGTAAGGAAAGTCCTCGAAGAGGCGCATCACTCGAAGATGACCATACATCTCGGAGGGGATAAGATGTGCAGGGATATGAAACGCAATTTCTTTTGGCCTGGAATGAAAAAGGACGTGGCGAAGTTCGTTTCAAAGTGCATGGTGTGCCAACAAGTAAAGGCCGAGTCGAAGAAGCCCGGTGGGCTATTACATCCTTTGGAGGTTCCGCAATGGAAATGGGAGAGTATCTCGATGGATTTCGTGGATGGACTACCTAGGTCAAGGAAGGGAAATACTAGCATATGGGTCATAGTTGATAGACTCACGAAAAGTGCTCACTTCATTCCGGTGAAAAGCAAGAGGACCGCATCATGGCTAGCATCTATTTACCTTCGAGAGATAGTACAGTTGCACGGGGTTCCCTCTAGTATAGTTAGTGATCGTGACCCGATTTTCGCTAGCCAATTTTGGAATAGTCTACAAGAAGCAATGGGTACACGACTAAGTTTAAGCATGGCCTATCACCCACATACGGATGGGAAAATCGAAAGGGTAAATAGGGTACTAGAGGATCTTTTGAGGCTATGCATTCTTGACTTTGGTGGTACTTGGGAAGACCATCTTCCTCTCATGGAGTTTGCATATAATAATAGTTACCAAGCTAGCATAGGAATGGCACCGTTCGAAGCCTTGTATGGAAGACCGTGCGAGTCACCAACTTGTTGGTGGAAGACAACAGACATGCTTATACTTGGGCCCGACATGATAAGAGACACTTCTGAGAAGATTGAGTTAATACGAAGATGGATAAAAACGACCCAAAATAGACAGAAATCTTATGCGGACAAGAGAAGGACAGACCTAGAGTTCGAAGTCGGAGATATGGTCTTTATAAAAGTTTCTCCTTTACGCAATGTAGTTCATTTTGGAGCGGTTGGAAAGCTAGCACCAAGGTTCGTAGGACCGTTCCCTATCACTAAGAGGATTGGGCAGATGGCCTATAAGGTAGACTTACCCGAGAAGCTGAACGGAGTACACAATGTCTTTCACGTCTCGCATCTCCGAAAGTGCTTACATGAGTCGGCCGAAGTGGTTGAGCCAAACATCCTTGAAGGCGTAGAAGTGGAAAAAGAAGCAAAATTGAGGCGAGTTCCGATTCGTATCTTAGGAATGGAGATCAAGAAGCTAAGAAATCGAGAAGTCAAGCTAGTTAAAGTACAGTGCGGTGAAGCCCAAGAAGACGCAACTTGGGAAACCGAAGAGAAGATACGCGCGCTTTACCCATTTCTTTTTGAGGTCACATTCTCGATCTCTTTTCCTATAAACTTGAAAACCTTTCATATCATGCTTTTACTACCTATGTTTGCCTTGTTATCTTCTCGATCTTATCTTGAGAACCTTAGGTAGAACCATATGGATGTAAACATGTGATTGAAACATGTTATGGTTGATGTTTGCAAATGGTTGCAAGTGTTTGCAAGTGATTTCTAGTGGATGCATGACACACATTAGGCACTAGATCGGCTCAGTCACCTTTTCATGTTGCATATGGATGAGTGTTTATACTTGTACATGGATGAAACTTGTTAGGATGTTGCATATGAATGAATGTTATGTGCACTCATGTAGAGATTATAAATTATGTTAGAAATTTGCATACATGTTGGACTCATTACACTAACATATTTTGCATTATGGAGGTTTACTGAATCATTAACCGCCTGATCTTTTGCATTAGATAAGTACATATACACACACTTTCTGCATATGTTCATACAGCACTAGAAATCTTTTAAGGGCAATGGTTTCTTGTGGATGATGTTTTGAGTAGATGGATGATGGATGGTAAGTATACGTTCTTCCTAACTTAGAGATTTCAGGGACGAAATCCATTAAGGAGGGGAGAATGTAACAACCCGTATTTTTAATAATGTGTTATAACCATAAATCAAGGCAGAATTAATTTTTAAGATACGAATCAAGGGCAATGGGTTATGCCATTACGTTCGTCTCAAAATTCTGCTTGGAAACGAGTCCGAGTTTTCAATACTCGGAGTCCGTATGACCAAGTTATGACCCTTCGAAGTTTTCAGAAATTTTCAAGTTCAGAACAGCTCAGAATTCGAATTCAAATTTCGAATTCAAACACCAAAAGGGACTGGGCGGGAAATTTCCCGCCCAGGACCAGGTCAACCTGGGGGTCAACTATAGTGTCGACTTGCCCAGGACTAGGTCGACCATAGAGTCGACCTGGTTGCCGAGCCCATTTTTGAGCCAGAATTCACTCTGATGTTTCTAGTCTAATTTCTGTCTAAATTCGTTGGCCAGACCCTATATAAACAGCCCCTAACTCTAGTCTCTCTACACAAATTCTGTCTGACCTTATGCTGCTAAAACTCTGGTTGAAAAGTTAGAGAAAAGGGATTGCTTCTTCTCCAACAAGGCTACGTGTAGAGTAATGCTGTTTGGGGGGATTTCTGTTAGACTCGAGATTCAACATCGCCTCTTTGTTTTCTAATTCTCGAACCACGATCTGTAAGCCCCAGTTACTTTTAGATCTAAACTTTAAACTTAATATGGACATGTTGTAAATCGAGATTGAACCTAAGTATGATAATTATCTTGGATCTATCATTGTATTTCTTGGATCTATCATTGTTCATTTTGGATCTATTGTTTTGGATCTACTATTTGTTCACCTTGGATCTATTCATCTTGAATCTTGACTTGTAGTAATATTCATATGAAATTGATTTGGGACATATACATGCTGTAGATCTAAAACCATTAATGTCCATAATATTCATGCCTGCGATGTTGAAACAATTGTTATTCACAAGTTTGGGGTTATTATCTTATGTCAACTGTTACCATGACTATCACCCCATTTTGCTAGATTTGATATTTGATATTTGAGACCACTATTCCACATGTCAGTACTGTTGTAATCATTTATCTCAAGTTATACCATGCTTGACTTGTAATCACTTTTGCCACCTTATGCCAGTTCTTTCTATGTTATTCCCTAATTAGATTCGTTTGTATCGATTCGAGTTTACGTGCGATGGGAATGCGATTGGGTAGATTAGGCAAAACCTGAATTTACTATGAACTTGAAACATGAACATTGTTATAACAACCTGGATATGGACATGAACTTGACGTGAAAACTTGAACATGGACATGACGCTAGAATGAATTTGGAAATGGCCAACTCGAGGTTGGGTTGAGTTTGCAGTGTAAATCTGCCCGGAACCGCCCGACGAATCCATTGACTGCAAACAATAGGATCCAATGTGGGTAGTTGGTCATATCGCACTTAAAACCCGAGATTAGACTATGTTGTGGTGTAAATCTGCCCGGAACCGCCCGAGAAATCAAGTTACCACAACAACTAGTCTAATGTGAGAGGTTGGGGTGCATTAATGAATTAATGCCATATGATAGGGTTAAGTCATAAACCACTTGAATATACTTAACCAATTTGACACGATCATTTGATAGGGTTAAGTCATGAACCGCTTGAACACACTTAACAACCTTGATACATGATTTGGTAGGGTTAAGTCACGAATTTGAATGACAACACTTAACCCATTAGAAACCCTAGTTACGCGGTCCTTTTCAGCAGTAACCCACTTAGATGTATCACGATACCCTGGGACTTGCCAGGGTGGGGCACGATTACTGGGCTGATTATAAGCGACCACAACGACGGCTGAGTAGGTGCGCCATTGTAGGTTCAGGCGGACTATGGTCGTGCATGTAGTTCGGAGTTGAAAAAGCAGGCATTGGGCACCCGTAGGTTTACACTGTGCGTGCTTGATTCGTGTCGGTGGTTGGCACCATAGGACTTGGTACACCCTATGGTGGACCTGGCACAAGTGACTACATTTCGTAATTGGGCCGTATGACACAGACACATGACGAGCTAGAACTTGTAGGGAGCCGATCGATTAGTAGATCGTACTGTAGGACCCCGTAATGGGTCATTTCATGATATTGGGCCAAGGGATCATTTCATGGTTAATACTTGACATGGGTTAGAATACTAGTATAGTTGGTGCAGCGAATCTTGAATATGTGATGCTAGACTTGATTTATCTTGTTATCTTAGTTATCATGCCAGACTTATCATCATTCTTATGTTTACTCTCTGTTTATTCATGTCTTGTTAACTTTACCAAATTTTATACTGAAAGTCGCTAGGGCTTAACAGTCTTTATGACTGACCCTTTTTCTTTCGCCCCATTTTCTTTCGTCCCCCCCGGTTCTCAGGGAGGAAACTCTAGCTCTTAGCTTGGATTTAGCTTGCTTTCTGTCAGCTCATGTACGGTTTGGTCTTGAGCTATGCTATGGCTGCACTTCTGCTATTTTTGGCGAATAATTTACTTTTGTTATTTTAAGTTTATGCTTCTTTTTCTAGAACTTGATGTAATGGAATAATGACAATTTGTACTTTGGATATATAAGGTTTTGACTCTTTTCTTGAAAGTAATGAGATTTGGTTTTTAATTTCTACCGCTGCTTTATTTATGTTCTGTCTTGTGATATCTCTGTGCATGTTTACCTAGACAATGCTCCACCAAAACTAGTGCATTCCCTTTGTGAGTGACCCTAGCGAAGGTGGGGTGTTACATTTGGTATCAGAGCAGAAGGTTACCAGACTGGGCAAAAGTAAAAAAAAACCTTCTGAAATTATTTTCAAAACCATTTATAAAGAAGCATTTTTCAAGAAAAGTTTTATTTAAAAAAAGGCTATTCCCCAAAAAGCCATTAGCACTTTCCTTTATTTCCTTGTTTGAATCTTTTTCTTTTCGTTTTTCAGCATGTCTGACCTTAACCTTCCTGAGGGAGTACCCGTACCTGGATGGTTCCGAAGGTACTTGGAAGCTAGGGCCAACGGCGCCCTTTGAGAAAATCGATGGCTACCTTTTTCAATAATGTGATCTCACTTTTCTTCCAATCCTATCAATGAAGTTCGAAACTTATAAAAGCAAAATCGAAGAACTCCATGAGACCGACAAATCCAACGGTTGTGACTGATTTTCATTTGCCAAATCGTGGGAATTTGGGGCATGAACGTGCCCCATTCGAATGCATTTATCCACGCAAGGGGGGTGCGAGTTGGAAACCATGCTAGGAGAAGGTGGCTTTTGCGGAGATGAACGACGTGGAGGCTTTTGATCGATGGCCGGTGCTTTGGATTTGGTGCGATTTGGATCCCTAGCGATCATTTATGGGTTTGATTTTTCTATTGTGACCTAGAACCAAAGGAAGAAAGATTAGAAGGTGGAGTAAGGAATTAAATAAGTGAATAATTATAGTGGTGATCATTAATGTGTTTGAGATTTGTAAAATTAATATGTTTTTATACGTTATCCAAATTCAGCAAACTCAGATCCGTTGGAATCACAACGATGTGATATACAATATGGAACTGACCAGAAGAATTTGTTGCTAGTTGATATTTTGATCAAATTAAACGTCTTTAATTTGATTAAAATAATCATTTTAATCGATTTCTGAAACCGATCAAGGTGAGAACTCTCTCACTAAATTCACTTGTACAGTTATTTATTTTATATAAACTACCATGATTTTTATCAGTATTTAGTTATCACAAATATTTGTGTAAAGACCCGAAAATCCCAAACCTTTGAATCGACTATAAACCACATAGGTCTGACCCCGAAAGTTGGAAATCTTCGAATACTTTAACTTTGGGAATACAACACATCAGAACAACAATAGAAGACTTTTATAAAACACTATGATAATGTTATATCAGAGTACAGAATATCAGAGTAAATCGATAAATAATAATACAGCAGAAGATAAATTACAATAAATTTAATATATCGCAGCGGAAGACTATAAATGCTCTGGACACAGCCAAAGCTTCAATCCAGAATCCAGCTCAAGAGATAAATATCTACAAAACAAGCTACTCGACTCCCCGTGTGGAAAATATGGGCACCCGAATTTGCCAGTGAAACAAACTACAGGTCAGACACAGGACTGGTATGAGAAATCTAAATCAACTAATCTAATAATAAGGCTAATCATAGGACCACGCCGCGAACGCAGAACGTATTTACTCCATTGGATTGCCAGTGCAAAAATTAAAGTAAATCATTAAACAACGCAATGCTTTTTAGAAAAATGAAACCATTATAAGACTCAAGTCCTATCAGACAATGCAACGCAAACCGGAGGATAGAGTTTTACCTTATAATGGTAAAAAATGCTTGATTCGATAAAAACGGATTTTGATATTATTATTAGTGTATATATGTTTCAAAAACATTTCAATCATAATGCATTAACCATAGAAGGCATAGCTATCATATACTATGTCACCATACTAGTTCTACAATCAAAACCGCAGGTGTCGTATTGGAAATTGGGTTTCCATCATGAGTCGAGGCTAGGGATCGTCCTCTCTGATTTGAGACACTCTAGCAAATGCCTCAGGATTCCCCGCAGTGAACCCTTGGATCTTCAGGGCCGGTCCACACATAACGTTAGTGGATTGACAATTCCTGAACACATGCTTTCCGGTTCTTTTGAACCTCTAATATGGCCACTAACAACCTATAAAACCCGAGATACCTCATAATCCATTATCCACATAAGTAAAAATGTTAGGGCTAGGAAGTCACTGACACCACTTCTTAGCTAGAAAGAAACGTGTGCACTCCCTACAGTCCTAATCTCGTTTTTGACTCATACCGGGGTGTGAGGTTCGCGAAGTCATGCTATACACAAAGCTACACCTAAACAGGCTATGCTTTGATCATCTACCACAAGGCCCTGCTTTTCAACAAAAGCCTTGATCATTTGCATCTTTGGCGTGCCACATTGACATTCCACGCCATGCGATCAATCACTATCAATATATACCCTCTGAGGGTGTTAAGCAAGAGAATAAATTCTCCGCCACCAGACGGATATATATTAATAGAAATCAATTTAATTTACATGGAATGAAATCCAATGTCAGACACACATCCATTTACAAGTCCGTTCTGGGTTTGAACGAAACCGGAGTCACCTAATTCCTCCCCGTATGTCCAACATGAAGGAGAGGCGCTCACATATTCGGACAATCAACAAGTACGTCTGGACAAACTACCACTAATAACCCTTTACTAGGAGCTACCCAATGTCGGGCATTAGTAGTCATCCATTCGATGTGAAGATCGCCGGTCTTCAATCACCGTCTTATATATCATCAGCTTAAATCGTCGTATAAACATTTGAAATGAGATTTAAATTGGTCTTTTCAAATGATTTTCGCATATATATGATTCAAAACCATTTCATATCGTTAATAGTATTTAATAACGATTTATCACTGTTTTTATTTATATAACAATAGCTAAATTAATTTAACGACGCTTCGGGTCAATGGGCGGCCCTGGCGTTGTTTTTATCAAATTTTGATTTACACATATCTCAAAATCTAACCGTTGGATTTTGATAAAATTTATATCATTCGGAAGATCTTCCCAAAGCGATACTAGTTTTGGGAAAGTCCTACAGCCGGATCATTCAGTATAATCGTTTAAAATTACGATTTTGAAACGCGAAATATCGTGTGCGATTCGTTTAATATTAATTATATATATATATATAAATATATATATATATCTATAATTCGCTCGACGACTTCAAAACCATTTATTGATCAACTAATTTATTTCCACTACGCATTACTCTAGCGAATCATATATTCAATAAAAATGTAATTTTTATTGATTAACTAATTTATTTCAACTATGCATATTTCTCATCATTCCTATATACAATAAGATGTAAATTTTTATTGTTATACTTCTCTATTTCAAACAGTGATATTTGTCATCATTTTTATACACAATAAAAATATAAAATTTTATTGTAAAACTTTTCTATTTTAACAGGTGATCATTTTACATGAATCATGCTTTTCGTTAAAATTGTAAATTTAAATGTTTCCACATTTTATCTATACAATGAACATTTACATAGATTTTATCTTTACATTAAAAATGAAAAGTTTCTTTTAATGTTCCCCTAATTTTATCCATACTATGAATAATTTACATAAATCATCTTTTACATTAAAAATTTGAATTTTTAATGTTATCATGTTTTTATCCTAAAACATGAACACTTTTCTATATCTCTATTTTAATTCGACAAAATGATCAAAATGGTTATTTTCATTTTTGTTGAAATATTCTGGTTCAACAAAGGACAAAAATGTATATTTCATTTTGTTGAAAACTCTAGTTCAACAAGATGGTAAAACTGTATATTTTATTTTTGTTGAAAACTCTTGTTCAACAAAATGACTACAAAGTGATTATCCATTTTTTTTAACCCCTTTTTATTAAAAAAAACGTATATTTTTGTCTAATTCTTTTAAATGAACAAAAATGTCTCATTCTCTTTATGAACAGAAATGTATATTATGTTTAATCCTTTTGAATGAACAAAAATGTGTCATTCTACTTTATGAACAAAAATGTATATTTTTACAAAAATGTGTATTTTGTTCAACAATTCTAATTTGTTAAACATGACAATTATAATTGTCAATTCTAATTGGCTTAAATATGATTTTTACCTAAATGACATGCTTTATTTATATAACATGATTCTAACATAAACGACATTTTTAACATGACATTATTCTAACTTGATATTTTTAACATAACATGTTCTAACCAAAATGATATTTATGATTTCATACAAGTCTATATTTAAACAAAATGATATCTATGTTCTCGTACAAATCTATTTTAACCAAAATGATGACTATGGTTTCATACAAATCTAATTTAATACAAATGACAATTATATTTTGTCAATTCTAATTTAGCATGAATGTCAATTACATTTTGTCAATTCTAATTTGACATAAATGACAATTATATTTTGTCAGTTTTAATTTATTTTTGTTTAATCCTTTTTAATTGACAAAAATGGTATTCTTGTTTCATCCCTTTTTAAATAAAAAAATGTACATTTTGGTTTAATTCTTTTTAATGACAAAAATGTATATTTTTGTGTAATCCTATTTAATGACCAAAAATGAAAATTTCTGTTTTAATCAATTTTAATGACCAAAAATGTATATTTTGATTTCACTCTTTTGAAATGACAAAAATGTATATTTTGTCTCATCCTATTTAAATGGTAAAAATGAATGTTTTGGTTTCATTCTATTTAAATGATAAAAATGAATGTTTTGACTTTATTCTTTTTAAATGACAAAAATGAATATTTTTGTCTACTTCTTGAATCTAATTTTCTAATTAACATAAATGTTAATTACAACAATCTAATAACAAATAATAGAATATTTTATTTGTTTACTTTTTCCTATGTGTTCTAATAACATATAAAAGTACATTTTATACATTCACATTTTTCTATGAATTCTGATAACATATAAAAGTATATTTTGTCTCTAATTTGACGATAAAAATATAACTTTTAATTCTATTCTTTTTATAGCATATAAAATGGCAATAAAAATATAACTTTCAATTTTATTCTTTTTATTGTCTTTAATTTGACAATAAAAATGTAACATTAAAATCTATTCTTTTATTTACATCTAAGATGTAAATAAAAATATAACTTTAGACTCTAATCTTTTTATTGTCTCTGGAATGACAATAAAAATGTAGCTTTTGATTTTATTCCTTTTTATTGCCTATAATTTGAAACAAAAAATAACATTTGACTCTATTCTTTTATTTGCATCTAATTTGACAAATAAAGTGTAACATTCAATACTATTCTTTCATTTTCATCTAAAATGACAAATAAAATATAACATTCAATTCTACATTTTTATTTGCATCTAAAATGACAAATAAAATATAACATTCAATTCTATTATTATTTGCATCTAAAATGACAAATAAAATATAACATTCAATTCTATTCTTTTATTTGCATCTAGAATGACAAATAAAACAAAACATTCGATTCTATTCTTTTATTTGCATCTAAAATGACAAAAAAAACATAACGTTCAATTCTATTCTTTTATTTGCATCTAAAATGACAAATAAAATATAACATTCAATTCTATTCTTTTATTTGCATCTAAAGTGACAAATAAAATATAACATTCAATTCTATTCTTTTATTTGCATCTAAAATGACAAATAAAATATAACATTCAATTCTATTCTTTTATTTGCATCTAAAATGACAAATAAAATATAACATTCAATTCTATTCTTTTATTTGCATCTAAAATGACAAATAAAATATATACTTTTTAAATCTATGTTTTTGTTATTCAAGAAAAACTATATTTTTATGAATAAATCTAATCAATATTAGAGGATTTAGAAATAAAATTGAAATTTTTATTTAAACCAAATCTGTACATATGAATCTATGAAGATAGACATAGATTTGGGTAACAGAAAGTAGATCCGGATGATAGAAGGATGATTTCATGTTTATGAATAAAATTTTTAATTAACATCCATAGATCTAAAATAAAAGATAATTTCAGATATGAATTCTAACGCAAACTAGAAACTAACAAACATGAGATTTCATCGTAGATCAAACAAATCAGAATAAGCCACAAACAACAATAAATAAATTATAATTTACTAACATTGCAGATCTAGATTATTAACATACATACAGCGATTCAAATAGCGATAAAAATAATTCAATTATTTAATTATTTAAAATCCGAAATTTCACATTGATTTTAATTTTGTACAGTTCAGATCTGAGTTTGCTCCGAATTTTGATTTGCTCTGTTTCAGTCCTTGTCTGTACCATCATGTAGATCTTGGTCTCACGATCATAACAGATCTGAAATCGTTCAATTTCGAGATCGTATGTAGTAGATATGAATTTATTAAGGTAGGAACATTTTTAAACTAAATAATTAAAATAATAAAATATGTTTTTACCCTTCTTCTACCTTATAGACAACAGGCCGATGCGTTCCAGTCAATGTTCAAACCTAGGGTTTTATCCCTCGCGCAAAGCGATCCGCGAGATGACAATCGGGTGGTGGCACGTCTGAGAGGAGGAGAGGGGGTTTCTTGTGCCTGGGTAGGCTCTAGTGCTGTGGGGCCTAGGGGGTGCGGTTTGGGCTGAAGCGGCGTGGGTTAGGGGTGTTGAATCTTGAGCTACGTGCAAATTCAGGTGGAGATCTTGGTATGGATGCGAAGAGGAGGAAATCTCTACAAAAAATCTAAAGGAGGAGGATCTAATTATTTGTGTAGGAGGAGAAATTAGAGGAGAAAGAATTGAAGGTTCTAGGCCATGAAAATAGAGGAACGATGGCTGAGTTTTGAGGAAGAAGGATTAGGGTTCTAACTAATTACAATTTATAATATTTTAATATCCACTAATCACTTAAAGGCCCATTTAGCCACTAACTAAGAATTAGGCCCAACGACTGTCGTTCCTAACCAAATACCCCTATTCCGGACGCAATGGAGTAGATATCGTCATCCCGTTCGATCGTTTCAGCCCATTTCTCTTTAATTTAAAATATAAACATTTAATATTAAATTCGAACACACATTTTAATTTACCGGGGCAACACACTGACTTCGAAAAATCCCAAAAACTAAATTTAGCTATGTTTTGACGATACGGTCCTAACAAAATTAATTTCATCGAATTTGGAGACCATTTGAAAAATGGCCTTTTTCAAGTCGATCAAAATTGATCGAAATTGACAAAAAACATTTTCTTTTGCCATGCTCATATATTAATTCCAAAAATTATGAAAATTTAAACCTAACCATATTTTGCTATTCCGGATCCAACAAAAGCGGTTTCATCAAAAATGGAGGTCGTTTTTAAAATGGCTATTTTCAATGGCTTTAATATTATTTTAAAATGAAATTCTTAATTTCTGACGTATTTTCTATCAAAAATTATTAGAATAAAATTTTTAAATTGGTCTTAATTTTCCGGGTTGTTACAATCTCCCCCACTTAATTTCTATTCGTCCTCGAAAAGGAACGGAGCTAAAAGTTGTTTAATTAACTAACTCAATTTTTATTCTTTTATTGATTTCAATAATTTTATTTGTTGGACTAATATTCACACATCACAACCATCAATCAATTAGTTGATTAGCTTTTCAAATATATATAACTTTTATATATTTAAAAATCATATTTTCTAAGATCGGATTATATATATAATCAGAAATACGTTAATTATAAACTTGTCGCTCTCCACTCATTCTAGGGCATTTCTAACCCCATCTCTAACGAGTTTTCTCATTTTAGGATACTATTGATCCTATCTCTAATGAGTATTCTTATTGGATATTACTAATCCAATTCTCTGATGAGTCTTTTGTTCAGTTCTAACGAGTAGTACCCCAAAGATTTGAGCTAACCAGAGCTCTGATACCAACTGTAACGACCCGTTGGCAGTGGGCTAACCTCCCACCGTGACATACAGATGATCCCCAGACACCTTGTTTTACGGCCAGCCTCTCGATTGCAATAACCAATCCTAATAAATAAGGGACATGTAGGGGTAAGAGCCCACTGTTCACTACCAAACAACAGGGCGAGAACCCCCTATCATGCGTAACCAGCTCCATAGCTAGCAACAAGGATTAGTATGAGAAGTCTAACTCAACTAATCTAATAATAAGGCAAATCACAGGACCATGCCGCTAACGCGGAACGGGTTTACTCCATTGGATTGTTAGTGCATAAATTAAAGTAAATCGTTAAACAGCGCAATGCTTTTTAGAAAAATGAAACCATTATAAGACTCAAGTCCTACCACACAATGCAACGCAAACCGAAGGATAGAGTTTTAACTTATAATGGTAAAAAATGCTTGATACGATAAAAACGGATTTTGATATTATTATTATTGTATATATGTTTCAAAAACATTTCAATCATAATGTATTAATCATAGACGGCGTAGCTACCATATACTATGTCGACATACTAGTTCTACAATCAAAATTGCATGGTGTCGTATTGGAAATTGGGATTCGATTATGAGTCGAGGCTAGGGATCGTCCTCTCCGATTCGAGACACTCTAGCAAATGCCTCAGGATTCCCCGCAGTGAACCCTTGGATCTTCTGGGTTGGTCCACACATAACGTTAGTGGATTGGCAATTCCGGAACACATGCTTCCCGGTTCTTTTGAACCTTTAACATGGCCACTAACAACCTATAAAACCCGAGGTACCTCATAATCCATCATCCACATAAGTAAAAATGTCAGGGCTGGTAAGTCACTGACACCACTTCTTAGTTAGAAAGAAACGTGTGCACTCCCTGTAGTCCTAATCCCGTTTTTGATTCATACCGGGGTGTGAGGTTCGCGAAGTCACGTTATACAAAGCTACGCCTAAACAGGCTATGCTTTGATCATCTACCACAAGGCCCTGCTTTTCAACAAAAGCCTTGATCATTTGCATCTTGGCGTGCCACATTGACAATCCACGCCATGCGATCAATCACTGTCAATATATACCCTCTGAGGGTGTTAAGCAAGAGAATAAATTCTTTGCCACTAAACGGATATATATTAATAGAAATCAATTTAATTTGCATGGAATGAAATCCAATGTCAGACACGCATCCATTTACAAGTCCGTTCTGGGTCTGAACGAAACCGGAGTCACCTTATTCCTCCCCGTATGTCCAACACGAAGGAGAGGCGCTCGCATATCCGAACAATCAACAAGTACATCTGGACAAACTACCACTACTAACCCTTTGCTAGGAGCTACGCAATGCCGGGCATCAGTAGTCACCATTAGACGTGAAGATCGCCGGTCGTCAATCACCGTCTTCAATATCTTCGACTTAAATCATCGTATAATCATTTGAAAAGAGATTTAACTCGGTCATTTCAAATGATTTTCGTATATATATGATTTAAAACCATTTCGTATCGTTAATAGTATTTAATAACGATTTATCGCTATTTTTATTTATATAACAATAGTTAAATTAATTTAACGACGCTTCGGGTCAATGGGCGGCCCTGGCGCTGTTTTTATCAAATTTTCATTTTCACGTATCTCGAAATCTAACCGTTGGATTTTGAAAAAAAAAATCGTCGGAAAGATCTTCCTAAAGCGGTACTAACGGTTCTAGTTTTGGGAAAATCCGACGGTCGGATCATTTGGTATAATCGTTTAAAATTACGACTTCGAAACGCGAACTATCGTGCGCGATTCGTTTAATATTAATTATATATACATATATATCTATAATTCGCTCGACGACTTCAAAACCATTTATTGATCAACTAATTTATTTCCACTATGCATTGCTCTAGCGAATCATACATTCAATAAAAATGTAATTTTTATTGATTAACTAATTTATTTCTACTATGCTTATTTCTCATCATTCCTATATACAATAAAATGTAAATTTTTATTGTTATACTTCTCTATTTCAAACAATGAATATTTGTCATCATTTTTATACACAATAAAAATGTAAAATTTTATTGTAAAACTTTTCTATTTCAACTAGTGATCATTTTACATGAATCGTGTTTTTCATTAAAATTGTAAATTTAAATGTTTCCACATTTTATTTATACAATGAACATTTACATAGATTTTATCTTTACATTAGAAATGAAAATTTTCTTTTAATGTTCCCCTGATTTTATCCATACTATGAATAATTTACATAAATCATCCTTTACATTAAAAATATGAATTTTTAATGTTATCATGTTTTTATCCTAAAACTTGAACACTTTTCTATATCTCTATTTTAAGTCGACAAAATGATCAAAATGGTTCTTTTCATTTTTGTTGAAATATTCTGATTCAACAAAGGACAAAAATGTTTAATTCATTTTGTTGAAAACTCTAGTTCAACAAGATGGTAAAACTGTATATTTTTGTGACGACCTGAAATCCCCCTTACGGGAAATCGCGGATTGTTCTTAGACCAAGCCACATTGGAACGCAAACAGAAGAACATTTCATTGTTAATTACAGCAATTCTATCAGAATACAAGAATATACAGAGTATGAATAAATATTACACATCATAAATTATCAGAGATTTAAATACATTACTGTAGTGAAAAATAATACAAAACACAACTGAAAGAGATATACGGATACAGAGCTTTCCGGGTATCGTTCCAGCTGTAAATCAGGATCTTGTGAAAATAAATCTACAAAACCAAAACTACTAGCTGCCCGTGCGGAAAATAGGGGCACCCAGAGTTTAGGTTAAAACAATAAACTCTAGGTCAGTCATGTGACGGGTGTGAGAACTAAAACAGTTATTAATCTTTATTTTAAAGTTAGGTAAATCAAGGGACCACGCCGTGTAACACGGAATGGGTTCCTACCAGTGCATAAAACAACAGCGCAATGCTAAATAAAGAACAATGAAGCTATTATAAGACCCAGGTCCTATCACACAATGCAACGCAAGCCGGAGGATAGGGTTTTATCTTATAATAGCCAAAGAATGCTAGATACGCTAAATTTCATCTTTTATTATTGCTATAAGTGTATAGTGTCAAAACAATTTCAATCATAAGTATCAATCATAGACGGCATAAGTGCCCCATGCCACTATGTCGCCATATATAGGTTTACAACTAAAACCGCACAATGTCGTATTGGAAGTTGGATTTCCATCTGTGAACCTAGGCAAAAGATAGTCCTCTACCGATTTCGAGACAATCTAGCCCATGTCTCAGGAAAGTACTCAGTCAAGCCTTTGGATCGTCAGGGTCGGTCTACTGATGTGGATTAAAATGCCTGAACAGTGTGTTTCCCCGCCCTTTGGGGCTGTAAATGAGTCCTATGACTCCATCGGCTCCACATAGTCACCGATATATCCAAGGCGCCTCGCAACCCAACAACCACATATGTCAAACTCGTCAGGGCATGTCAAACCACTGACTCCACTTCTAGCTAGAAGGAAACGAATTCCCTCCCTGATGTCCTCTCCCGTTTCTAGTTCACAACCGGGGTGTGAGGCTCGCGAATTAACGTTACACAAAGCTATGCCACACAGGCGGTGCTTTGATCATCAACCACAAGACTCTGCTTTTCAACAAAAGCCTTGACCATTTGCCACTTAGGCATGCCACACAGGAAATTCACTCCATGCGATTGATATCCATCAATATATAACCTCTGAGCTCGTACGTCTCAGAGAACGGCATTAAGCAAGAGAATAAATTCTCCGCCGCCAAACAGATATATATATTTAATAGAAATCAATCACATAGAATAAAATCCAATGTCAGACACATAGTCCATTTACAAGTTCGTTCTGGGTCTGAACGAAACCGGAGGCACCTTATACCTCGCACATCCATCGATCTCCAAGTACGTCTAGACAATCACCAACTGATTCCCTCCTCTTGGGTGTACAGCCCAATCAAGATCATCAGTAATTATCCAAACGATGTGAAGACCTCCGGTCTTCGACCACCGTCTTCATCCTCGACACATCGTCGAATCAGTTATTCAGAATGGGATAAACCCGGTCTTTCTGAATAACCCGCGTACATAATAAACAAGTGTTACACAAACACAATATACGCCTCATTCCAATTCAGAATATTCTTTTATTCAAATATTCTGATACTTTGGGAAAGGTTCCCATTAATATTATCAAAGATAAATTCCTTAAATTTATTCTTTAATCTTCCTTTGAATACCAATTCAAACCAAATTATGGTTTATCCAAACTAGTCGGGATTAACGAACCTTACCGAAGTAATCATTTGTTTTAATTTCCCAATCCCAACCTATTCATCCCATGAAGTAAAACTGGTAATACTTCATATCTAACACCACGGTGTTATCGGTAAATTCAATTACCATTTCACATTCAAAACTAATTAAAGATTTAACTATCGCCTGGAGAAAAACTGGTGATACTCCTTTCTCGATCATTCCAATCTAATTAAAGAATCATTAAAACTCCACTTGGTTTTAATCTTCCCAAAAATCAATATCAATGATTGTTTAATGATTAACATAGAAATGTGTTTATTTTATGCTCTTATATCTTATCTTTTGTATATAAATAACTATTACTTGGGTAGTGTTTTGTCACTTTTACAGATATTCCAACCCAGCCCGTATGCAACCAGAAAAGTAGAGAAATGGAGATCAGATTGCTATATATTTACATTTTGAAGAATTGTAGATGAAGATCCCACATCTAGTTGCTGTTGGACAAGAAAATGATTAATAAAAAGGCCATGCACATCTCAAATCATGGGAGGCTTGTCAAAGAACCAAGAGGAAAAGAAGAAAGGCCAAAAATTTAATAGATTTAACTAAGGCCCATTTGAGATGCTCATTGTAAACTCTTTTGTGAATTCCCTAAGGCCCATCTATCATTGTATTAGGGTTAGGGTTTGGTTATCTCCTATAAATACCCTTGTAATATCATTGTAGCCACCATCCTATTCGGAACCACATTTTCTCTTCTTCTTCATTAATAAAGTTTTTAGTTCTCTTTTATTTTTCTGCAATTTTTCTTTTTCTTAGCAATCGGTGTTGTCTTCACAATTAGTTTTGGAAGAACGCCAATTGTATTTTACATTTTTTGTTAGTGATTAGTCGTTTGATTAGTTTCAACGACAATCCTAATTTACTTTTTGTCGTTCTTCTTTTCCTGCAATTTTAATTTCTGCATTTTATTTCTGTTTTGCATTTTAATTTCCAATTGACAATTGTGATTTGATCGTCGATTCAATTAGATTTGTTCTGAATCGGATCGCAGTTTCAATTTTTATTGTTTTCAAAAACTAACCTCGAAAATCGTCTAACTCGCCCAAGAAATTAAATAAATAATTTAATTTTAATCTACCTCTCTGTGTTCGACCTGTATGCTACACACCTGTGCGCTTGCTGTAATTTAATTTAAAATTTGCGCTTTTCTAATTCATAGGAAAGCGACGATCAAGTTTTTGGCACCGTTGCCGGGGAGGCAACAATTAAATTTTATTATTTATTTAATTTTCGATTCGTGTTAGTTTTTATTTTGTTTTTTCCTTTTGTTTTTCTTGTATATATAGAAAAAATAATTCTTGATTGGTGAGTTGGTATATCTATTACATTGGTGTATCACCCACCATACAAGAGAAAAAATAACTTGCCTTTCTTTTCTATTTCTTTTGCTTTTTTTCATTTCCTTTCCAATTTATTCCCTTTTTATTTTTTTCTTCTTTCACAAATCGTACACAGAAATCAAAAATATACTAAAAAAAGATAAAAGAAAAAAAAAATTCCTTTCAACTTCTTCCCTGTTTTCAGTACATAACTTTTTTTTTACAACTTTCCCAAAACAGAAAAAAAAATTGCTTTTGCTATATTCCTTTACTCTTCTCTGCTACATCCCTTTCCATCATACTTCTGCCTCCTATCCGCAACAAGTTCAATTTCTCAAAGAACACAAATCCACATCTCCACTGCCAAATTCCGTTCCCCTTCATCACGCAGACAATCATGTCCAGTTCTGACCAACCATAATCTCCTTCACAACCCTACCGCAGATCCCTCAAACAATCCATCAGGAAGCCGATCACCATAGAACTGCTACAATACCCCTCACAAACAGCTAGTTCAATAACTGTCCATCTTCAAACTCTCATAGCAACTCACAAAGTCCATCCTCCACAAACCAAAAGTCACACAACAACCTGCTTTTAAATCAGCGTCCACCTACCCAAGCATTTCCACCATAATTCAACAATAGTCATACCACAAACAAAGCCCGTACCTTAATCTCATCAGCCAACTACCTCTCCAAACAATGAATTCTATCAGCACGATGCCACAAAAGTTACGTACTCCCTGTGCAAAATCCTAAACCCCTCCACAAAACCATACATCCTACCGCAAACCCCATCTGTTCAATCACCACCGTTTTGTCCACTATCTCTCCTCTTTTCATCGTCACTGCTATCTTTCCATATCCACCCAAATCTCCTGTAACGTCAATCGGATTCAAGCCACCCTTGCCTAATTCGATCACCCAAAATTCGAAATCGCAATCGCGATTCTCAGACCCATAGCCGCAACCCGCAATCACAAACCTCCCTATACCGAAACGACCAGAACCACCAACAATCACGCATAACTCCACAACCCGTCCATCACAACACCATGACCCCGAATCGCAGTCAACCCAGAACCCCGATTTGGAAACCCCTGTATACATAATTCGAACCATCGGTAGAAACCCCAAGGCAAATTTGGGATTTTTCTTTTCGTTTTATTGAGGGGGATAGTTTGTTTTTGGCGTGTTTTTTGGAGTTGAAAGCATAGGTGGATTTTATTTGCCCGTTATTAAAACTGATTTGGAAATTGAGTTGTTTCCATTTTTTTTTGGCCCGATCTGTTTTGGAAAAGAATAAAGTAGCGAGATTCGAGGTTTGAACATCGTATAGGGGTGGGAGATTTCTTTTGAATGCCCTTAATCTTGAGTGTGATTCACCAAGTCATTTTGCTGTGAGTCTAGGAATTTTTCTTTTTATAGTTAGTCATATTTTTTTAGGCATAATTTTTATTTCAGCTGAATTAGTTTGCTTGTTTTATATTTTCTTATTAATTTTGTTAGTTTTTTTTTCCCTTTCGAATTGTTTTTTTTTTGTTTTATTTTCTTTCTTCAAAAAAAAAATTTCAAATTTCAAAATCAAAAAGATCATTCAAGCAATCAACCAAGGTCGAAAAAAAAGTGCAATCGAACAAGGATTCAGAGGTCGAAGAAGAGTAACCCATGGAATTTTAATCGTTCATGCTACTCAACTTCTCTGGACAAACTACCTTACCCTACTCTGTAAAATTTTCTAAACTCTACAGGTTCTGAAGCTGCTTGAAAAATATATTGAAATTGCTTGTAAAAATCTTCTGCAGGGGCAGGGGCTTGCTTGTACAATATTTTAATTTTCTGTTATTATTATGTGACTGTTCTGTGACTGAAATTTCCGAATACATTTGGTAAGGAACGAATTTCCATAATTACAGCCATCACTCTCATCGTTTTTCAACAATAAAATTTTGATTTTTCAAAATAATATAATTGAAAAGTGGTGTTTTGTGAAGTTGGCTATCTTGTACAATTGGATCGCGGATATATATTAGTTCAATTTATTGAACTTCTAGCAAAAGAGGTTGCATACTACCCGTAAAACATTGGTCGTATCCCTTAGTATTTATACTATACGTGAATGGCCATAAGACCCTCTTCCCCCTTCTAATTGAGTCAGTTAATTAACAGAGCACAGCTTAGTATTTTATACTATTTTGAACTAGGAATAATTTCTGTCCTGCCTTGATTTCATTCAAATGTCTGATTCAAAAAAATCATTGAGAGATATGTGGGATAATAATCGGAGTAGACGTCCTCTTGAAGAGTATGAATACGAATTACAACTCATGAGGCAAGATTTTCCAAAATTTCGCGAGCCAAATGTCAACAATTTTCAAAATTTTCAAAATGACCAACATTTTCAAAGTTATGATCGAAATGACGACTTCAATTCAAATTTCAATAATTTCGATTATGGGCCACATTAACATCAAAATAGCTTTGAAACCCAAGATAGCTTTGATCAACATCAATATGGGGTTGTAAACCAAAATTTCCAAAGTTATAGCTCATATCAACATCTTGAAAATAACCAAAATTGCATTTTTTTGCCAAATTTCAACAGTTTTGGTTACGAACATAACTTTTTTGATCAAAATGATTTCCAATATCATTGTCAGTTTGCTGAAAATTCAAACAACTATCACATTGGAAATAATATTGATTGTGAAATTGATGTGGACTATAATTTTGAGAATCAAGAAAACGAGAGCTTTCAAATCAACGATTCTGAAGAATATCATCTTAACATTCTTAGAGAGAGGGTAGAAAAGCAAGATAGTCAGCTTGGTGAAAAAGATAGACAGCTTGATGAACTTCTTTGGCTAATGACATCTTTTAAAGAACAACAAGAGCAACAAAATCAAATTCAAACATGCGATGAATCAGAAGATAATCCATTCTTTACTGATAGTGAAAATTTTCAGATAACAACTTTCGAAATTGAGAATAACCATGTAAATGAAGTTGTTCATAATTCAGTAAAAGATTTGGACCTCAACTCTTTTCAGGAAAAAGATTTAAACTCAGATCTTGATCTTTCTCTTTTAGCCTGCGAGAAACTTGAAATTTTTGAAATTGAGGAAAATAAAGATGTTGAATTTTTCAAAAACTCAGAAGGAGAAATGAATTTTAATGAACATGAATTTTTTGGATTGTATGAGGAGGAGTTACCAAATGAGGATGATATAGAATCAAGCCACCAATCCAAGTTTGAAATTTTTGATTTTAAGGTTTCAAACGAACCAGAATTTGTCAGTGTCGAAAATATATTGTCAATTAATAAAATTGAGAAATGTGATCACATACTCTTGAACAACACTCAAAATTCAAATTTCACTGAATTTATATACGATCACAAATTTTTGGACAATTACACTGATAAATTTGTTGAGCACATGAATTATTTTTGGAATGTTAGCTTGATTGAAAAACTTCATGTTAGGATGACCCTGGATATTTATCTCCTGGACTATAAATCTAGGTTTAAAGATGAGATGGTTTTCAAAAACCTTTGCTTATTAGAAAACATGCCTAGACATAGTGGGAATGGGACTCATAGGGCAAGAACCAAGTGTGGGGGGAAAAGTTTGTGGCATTCTTTGCATCGCATGCATCGGAAACACATATATCATGGTACATATGATCCATTCTCACATATAGTAAGACTGCATTTCATTCTACAAATCATTTTGCACTTAATCCACCTTTGGGTACGATCTTTCAAATTTAGGAAACGTTCACAGTGTGGACACTGTTTATTTCTAGTGTGGGGGGAGTCTGCATTGTATCCTTTTTATTTTTATTTATTTATCTTCTATTCATCTTCATCATTTAAGTAGGACCATCATGCATTTTAGATCGAAGTAACATACCATAATTTTTTTTTTTTGAAACATTACTCATTTCAGATTGATACAACAAAATAAGTTAAGGATTTTTAGTCAGTTGATAGTATTTTTTTCTCTCAACTTAGATCGAATAAGAAATATAATGAAAAGTTTAATTTTGAGGGATAATAGAGTAACCGGTACATAGGGAGATTCTTAAGTGATGGCCATGAAATCTATTCTATATTGTAGACTTTGTTTAAATAAGTGGAGGACTTAAAATACTTATATTGGCTTTTCGAATCTTTAAAACTAAGTTGTGTTAAGTTGAATTCGCGCAACTCTCTTTTGTGCTTAAAATTTCAATAATAATAATAGTAATCCAAGGGTATCCAACATTGCTTGTATATCAAACGTTGGTGTGCAAACCCGCCAAGCTCTATCCGACATGTTGTTGACAAAGTCAGCGTTGGAATATCTTGGTCTCATTTTATGAGATTGGACACCTAAGGATTGCCGACACGTTGTTGAAAAAGTCAAAGTCGGCCTGCACAATCCGCCAAGCTCTTTACCCACTCTCCATTAGTCCGCGAGGCAGTGCATGGGTGGTAAACCTTGGTCTTCTAAGTTAGGTGTATGTACTTAATCATAAATTTTAAAATTTTATAGAATAAATAATAAGCAATGATGCCCAAACACTTCTTGGCCTTATTGATTTGACTAGCCATACACAAGGAAATAATAATACCACTTTGCAAACCGTGCCAAGCAAACTAAGAATCTATTTCATGGCTGCACTATGTTATCAACCGAACTAACTGGCCAAACTGGAATTTAACATTTGAAAACTTGATTTATATTGAAAATTTGTGACAAGTTGAGATATCTAAAATAAAATAAACTGACTAGAAATTGTTAATTTAATTTGTTGTACCACTTCAGAAACAAGTCTTGTTTTCATATTTGTTTTTATTTTGCATATGTCCATTGCATTCATGTAGTTTCATTAGAATCGTAGCATACTGCATTTAGATTTTGTGGGTAGTATCTGCTGAAAACCCTCACGAGACACCACTCGTCCCACTAGGGACACCTAGAGGTTTAACGGCTTGTTGCATACGCTCAATGCAATCGTGTTTCCTACGAAAGTGTGACCTATCTAGTTAGTTTTTAATTTTTGTTTTACTCGAGGACGAGTAAAAGATAAGTGTGGGGGTATCTGATTAACATTGAAATTTGTTTATTTTATGCTCTTATATCTTATCTTTTGTATATAAATAACTATTACTTAGGTAGTGTTTTGTCACTTTTACAGATATTCCAACCCAGCCCGTATGCAACCAGAAAAGTAGAGAAATGGAGATCAGATTGCTATATATTTACATTTTGAAGAATTGTAGATGAAGATCCCACATCTAGTTGCTGTTTGACAAGAAAATGATTGATAAAAAGGCCATGCACATCTCAAATCAAGGGAGGCTTGTCAAAGAACCAAGAGGAAAAGAAGAAAGGCCAAAAATTTAATAGATTTAACTCAGGCTCATTTGAGATGCTCATTGTAAACTCTTTTGTGAATTCCCTAAGGCCCATCTATCATTGTATTAGGGTTAGGGTTTGGTTATCTCCTATAAATACCCTTGTAAGATCATTGTAGCCACCATCCTATTCAGAACCACATTTTCTCTTCTTCTTCATTAATAAAGTTTTTAGTTCTCTTTTATTTTTCTGCAATTTTTCTTTTTCTTAGCAATCGGTGTTGTCTTCACAATTAGTTTTGGAAGAACACCAATTGTATTTTACATTTTTTGTTAGTGATTAGTCATTTGATTAGTTTCAACGACAATCCTAATTTACTTTTTGTCATTCTTCTTTTCCTGCAAGTTTAATTTCTGCATTTTATTTCTGTTTTGCATTTTAATTTCCAATTGATAATTGTGATTTGATCATCGATTCAATTAGATTTGTTCTGAATCGGATCGCAGTTTCAATTTTTATTGTTTTCAAAAACCAATCTCGAAAATCGTCTAACTCGCCCAAGAAATTAAATAAATAATTTGATTTTAATCTACCTCCCTGTGTTCGACCTGTATGCTTCACACCTATGCGCTTGCAGTAATTTAATTTAAAATTCGCGCTTTTCTAATTCATAGGAAAGCGACGATCATTTAACTTGGGAAATCATATCCTGTCTTTAACTGGATTAAAGAACCAATGTCATTTAAAACACGGTTCACTATAAACCCAAAATCACATTCCATTCTATCAGCCTCTAACCGTAAATTAGCAGTGAACAATTCCCCAGGTATTAACCCTGAAGGCCAAAACCAACATCAGATCAATACCCAAGAAACCATTCAACTTAACTAATCTTTGGTTAGTTTCTGATTTTCTTAACTTCGTTGGGTCTAAGAACAATATTATTAAAGATACCATTCACGACAACCAAAAACCCATTTGATATTAAATACAAGGCTCTGAATAGAAAATATATCAGCTTATATTCAATATCAAATTCTACGACCAACAAATATCGTATTGGAAATAACGATATCAATATATCTTTAAAATTTCCATAACAATATCTGTATAATCACGAAATCCAACATCGAAATATTCCAAAGGCAATTTCGATTCAAATCCATTCCAATTCAATTATTGGAAATTCTGGTTACTTTTAAAACCCTTTCAAATCCAATTTATTTATTTCAAAAATAAATGGATTATAATTCTAGTTCAAAACTAGTTTATTTCGATCAAAATCTATTTTTATCTTTTCGAATATGGAATTTTTCATCCCAATTCTTTCCAAATCATTTCTTATGATTTTACATAAATTATTAATGTTTTTAATAATTTTATCAAGGCCCGTACAGTCGATTTCCATCAACGGCCATCGAACTGCACTTACAGCGACCTTTTCCAAATTTGATTTGGACATAATTCCAAATCCAACTGTTAGATTTCAAATCTCGAATATTCGTTAGAAAGCTCTTTTCGATACGAACCCAACGGTTCCTGTTTTAGGAGAATCCGACGGACGGATCTCCCGTAATGTCCATTCGAAGTCAATGGTCGAAATTCGCGAACTACCGCAGTGCTGTGCGTTCTATTCAGGCCATTCTATATAAAATATTTATATATTATATATATTTCATCGATTTCCTTTTTAAACATATTTTATAAATCGTTTTAAATTCGTTTTCGAAACGGTTTCAACTTCATATTCAATTTCGAATCAAAATTGAATATTCCACATCATCGATATACAAATGATAATATTTTCAAAACGTTATATTTTGAAATCACTTCCTTTTCTATAATCATCATAAATACCAATATAATCGATATAAATATCGTTTGCGTCAAAATGGCGCATATCTAACCAACACGGCTTTATATATTTCAATAACTTCGTTATTCTATTCAACAAATGAATATTTTCTTCAATACATGAATATATATTTTTATTCAACACATGAATATATATTTTATTCAACACATTAATTTATATTTTTATTCAACACATGAATTTATATTTTTATTCAGCACATAAATATTTATTTTATTCAACACATGAATTTTTATTCTATTCAACACATGAATTTTTACTTTATTCAACACATGATTTTTATTCTATTCAACACATGAATTTTCTTTCTATTCAACACATGAATTTTCTTTTATAATATTCCTTATTTACCCAATTGGAATGAGGCCCAATTAATTGCCATATAATGTTACTTATATGGATTCTATAAAACACATGTATATAATAGCAATGGTAAATAATCAATAATCATCCAAAGTGCACCACACAACTGCATAAGCATTAAATATAAATAATTAACGCTTACACAGTTTGTCAACCCATTAATTGACATACAACTAAACAAACGGGATTAGTGTACGTCAAATATTATCCCAATCCCCGTGTGGGGTTTCAGTTAACAAACATAGATTTTTATTTGAGCAGTTAGGCGATGTGTAAAATTTATCGTCCCAATCAGTATCCTTCAAATGGGTGTACATAAACAAACAATCCGATTTGTTTATAAATATTTATTTTATATATACCTTAAAAAGTATATTTTTAACTATAAATTATTTATTCAATCCACCTCACACAATCAATTTTCACAACACATCAATCAAACAAACAAGTCATCCATGGTCTGTGGACAACAAGTGTCGGGTGCAGCTAAGCACCGTCTGCATCCTAGTATATATTTCAACTAGAAAACAAATTAAAAGTGAGGACTTCTGTAACGACCGGTATTTTCTGCGATATATAATTAACTTATTTAATTATATAAATAGTGATTTAGAATTCGAATGGTCATTTAATTAAATAATATTGAATATTTAATTAAAATAATAATTAAATAATATAGTTAAATCAGAAATAATCAGAATTAGTGGAATTCACAATATTGTGTGAACTGGACAATTCAAAGTATATAATTCAGTTTAGAGTCGAATTATAATAACGAATATATTATTTGAACGAAGTTTGATTGTGTAATTATATTATAATTAAAATCGAGCTTGAAATGACGCGGTAGTTCATTATTTGGCGATTTGAACTTCAACTGAAGGTACATGACTTGTTTTAAGCCGGATTTCTATGAAACAAGAAATGTTCGGAGCTGGTGAAGTATATTTTTCTAATGGAAGAGAAAAATCGAGATTTCGTCGTGTAGATTTTGATTTATGTCCAAATCAAATTTTAGAAAAGTCGCTGTGGAATTCCTTTATAATTTAATTATATTTTATAAAGGAATTTCATTATAAATCGAATATCGATTTATATCGGGATTTGAAATATCGAGTTAGAAATTCATATAGGAATTTTGTGGAGCTGAATAATATTCTGTGTGAATATATACGATAATATTTATTTATAAATATTAAATTTAATTATTTTTAAATATATTTATATATTTAAAATGGTTATTTAGAGCTTTAAACATAGCCAGTTTTACAAACGACCTCAGAATTTGACGAAACTAATTTTGTTGGATCCGCAATGTTAAATTATTGCTAGATTTCAATTTCCGTGATTTTTGAAGTCAGTATGTGGCTATACGAAATTTTAATGTGAAAAAAAGTCGATAAATTGACCTTTAAAAATACGCTGGAATTCGACGAAACTAGTTTTGTTGGGTTCGTAATGTCGAACTCTAGATGTATGTCCAGTTTCATGATTTTTGGGTATCATGTGTGTCCACACGAATTTTTAGAAATCAGAAATAAAAATAAAATGATATTAAATAAAATATCCTAACTTAGTGAGTGAACTAAAACCAAGCCACATCCTCTCTTCTCATCCACACAAGAAATCTCATCCCCCATATATATCATTCTTTAAGCCGCCACAAATACAAAACCACCGTGAGTTTAGAAATCAAAGAAAATTTCCAATCAATTCAAATAAAAAGATAAAAATTCCAAGTTGTATATTTCTAAGGTCGTTGAAACAAGGGCTTCAAGTAGGGCTGTAAATTTTGTTCGAATGTCCGACGTCCGTTCGTATCCGTGACCGAAATACGTCCGTCCGAGTCCGTCCGATTTTCCTTTAGGACACGAGTTAGGACAACAAAATTTGTACGAGAAAAAAATCATGTCCGAGCTCGTCCGAATTCGTCCGAATTACTTGTAATTCGACATATAGTTGAGAGAAAATCTAGTAAAATGTACAAAATGTGATATAAATAGCCATGTCCGACCGAGTCCGATCGGTCCGAACATGTCCGTGTCCGACCGATTTTATTTAGAACACGAATTAGGACAACGAAATTTGTCCGAGAAATTTTTTGGTCCGGTCCGTGTCCGGTCCGTGTTCGGTCCGATTTTTTTTAGGACAGAAACTGAACACACCTCCGTCCGGTCCGGTCCGACCGATTTACACCCCTAGCTTCAAGCCCAAGGCATTCGTTTTCAACTCGACGGGATTTTTGAAACTCAGGAAATGTACACATCGGCCTAGGGTTCCACTTATGGCGTGATTTAAGAAGTGATGAATGATTTCGATTTCAGATTAGGTTTCAGGGGGTGAAACAGCACTTGCTTGATTTTTTCTTGGGGAATTCGGTTGAAAAGTTTGTCGATACTGTATGGTGTTGGTGCGACAAAGGCTGTCGACGGGTCTGAAGATGTGAGCTCGAGCTGCAGTATAAAGGTATGGTTGTGAAGAGGGATAAACGAGATAGAGAATGGTGGCATTGGTTTTTGAAATTTGGTGGTAAAGGAAAGGGCGGTGGAGCTTTAAATTTGGAAAATGTCTGTAAATGAGGAGCAGGGATCGCAAGTCTCATTTGGGAAGAAGGGTATGCAGTTGGTATTTGGGTGGATGGGCCGAATTTGTTTTGGTGAGGCCCATTTTTAATTTAAAATCTAATGAAACGACCGGGAATTTCGCTCGATCCGAATCAGTCGCTAAATCAACTAAGACCGTTCGAAACCCCTGATTGTTTTGGGAACAAGCCACATCAGAACGCAGACAGAAGAAAATTTCATTGTTTATTACAACAATTCCATCAGAATACAAGAATATACAGAGTATAAATAAATATTACACAATCGATAAATATCAGAGATTACAATACATTACGCAGCAGCGGAAAATAATACAAAGCACAACTAGAAGTGATACACGGATACAAAGCTTTCCAAGTATCGTTCCAGCTTTAAATCAGGATCTTGTGAATATAAATCTGCAAAACCAAAACTACTAGCTGCCCGTGCGGAAAATAGGGGCACCTAGAGTTTCGGTTAAAACAATAAACTCCAGGTCAGTCATGTGACTGGTGTGAGAACTAAAACAGTTATTAATCTTTATCTTAAAGTTAGGTAAATCAAGGGACCACACCGTATATCACGGAACGGGTTTCCTCCCAAGAATACTAGTGCATAAAACAACAGAGCAATGCTAAATAAAGAAAAATGAATCTGTTATAAGACCCAAGTCCCATCACACAATGCAACGCAAGCCGGAGGATAGAGTTTTACCTTATAATAGCCAATGAATGCTTGATACGTTTAAAAACAGATTATTTTGGTATTACTATAAGTATATAGTGTATAAAACAATTTCAATCATAAGTATCAATCATAGACGGCATGGGTACCACATATCATGTCGCCATACTAGGCTCTACAATCAAAACAGCAAATGTCACGTATTGGAAGTTGGGTTTGCATCTGTGAACTGAGGCAAAAGATAGTCCTCTACCGATTCGAGATGCTCTAGCCCGTGTCTCAGGATCAGAGCTCGAGTGACCCTTGGAGCGACAGTGTCGGGCCACCGATGTGGATTAAACTTAAATCCTGAACACTACGTTTCCCCGCCCTTTGGGGTGTAAACGAGCGAACGAATGACTCCATCGGCTTCACGTAGTCACCGATATATCCAAGGCGCCTCACAACAGCAACAACCACATAAGTCAAACTCGTCAGGGCGTGTAAAACCATAGACGCCACTTCTAACTAGAAAGAAACGCATGTCCTCCCTGAGGTCCTCTCCCGTTTTTGGTTCACCACCGGGGTATGAGGCTCGCGAATCAACTCTACACAAAGCTATGCCACACATGTCGTGCTTTGATCATCAACCACAAGACTTTGCTTTTCAACAAAAGCCTTGATCATATTGCCACTTCGGCATGCCACACAGGCAATTCACTCCATGCGTTTGATATCCATCAATATATAACCTCTGAGCTCGTACGTCTCAGAGAAGGGCGTTAAGAAGAGAATAAATTCTCCGCCGCCAAACAGATATATATTTAATAAAAATAAATCATACAGAATAAAATCCAATGTCAGACACACAGTCCATTTACAAGTTCGTTCTGGGTCTGAACGAAACCGGAGGCACCTAGTACCCCGCATGTCCATCGATCTCGAAGTACGTCTGGACGATCACTAACTGATTCCCTCCTCTTGGGTGTACGTCCCAATCAAGATCATCAGTAATCACCCAAACGACGTGAAGACCTCCGGTCATCTACCACCGTCTTCCTTTTCGACACCGCATCGAATCAGTTATTCAGAATGGGATAAACCCGGTCTTTCTGAATAACTCGCGTATATAATAAACAAGTGTTACACAAACACAACATACACCTCATTCCAATTCATTAGTCACTATCCGTAAATTAGCAAGAGAATAATTCCCCAAACATTAACCCCGAAGGCCGAAACCAACATCAGATCAATACCCAAGAAACCGTTCTTCTTAGCTAACCTACAGTTAGTTTCTAAATTTCACATTCTCAGGGAAAGGTTCCCATTAATTTTATCAAAGATAAATTCTTTTAAATTTATTCTTTAATCTTCCTTTGAATATCACTTCAAACTAGTCGGGATAAGCGAACCACACCGAAGTAATCATTTATTTTATTTCCCAATCCCAACCTATTCATCCCATGAAGTAAAATTGGTAATTATTCATATCTAACACCACGGTGTTATCGATAAATTCAATTACCATTTCACGTTCAAATCTAATTAAAGATTTAATTATCGCCTGGAGCAAAACTGGAGATACTCCATTCTCGATCTTTTCAATCTAATTAAAGATTCATTAAAACTCCACTTAGTTTTAATCTTTAACTGGGTTAAAGAATCAATGTCATTTAAAACACGGTTCACGATAAACCCAAAATCACATTCCATTCTATCAGCTTTTAACCGTAAAATAGCAAGTGAGCAATTCCCTGAATATTAACCCCGAAGGCCGAAACCAACATCAGATCAATACCCAAGAAACCATTCAACCTAACTAATCTCCAGTAAGTTTCTTATTTTCTTAACTCCGCTGGGTCTAAGAACAGTCACGACAACCCAAAATCACATTCCATTAATTATCGGGTTAAAGAACAAGTGTTATTTAAAATACTGTTCACGATAAACCCAAAAATCAATACCAATTCAATTCAAATTAAATATTATTTAATTGGTACACTTCATTAAATCTAAATAAAAAGATTTAATCTTTTTCTCAACTGGGCTTAAGAACAGTGTTAATTGTAATGACCCGGAAAATCTGAACCAATTTAAATTTTTTAAATTGGCTATTTTAGTGGATTTCAAATATTTAAAATAAATATTTTAAATAATAACGATGAAAAGTAAGTTTGAATCGACATTTGAAAATGAATATAATTAATTCTAATTAAAAACAAGGCCTGAAATGGCGCGGTAGTTTCAAAATTTGAATTCAAACTTTGACTGACTGTACCGGGTGCAAAACAAAATGGATTTTAGTGAAACCAAAAATATTTAAATCTGTTAGTGAATATATTTCTAACTAATCTGAAAAATCGAAGTTTCATAGCGGGAAGCAAAAGTTATGGTCAAATGAATTTTCAGAAAGGTCGCTATAGAGTTTATATAGCCCGTAAAAATGGCCATTTTGCAAACGACCTCGGAATTCGAAGAAACCACTTTTATTGGATCCGGAATGTTAAAGTATTGCTAGGTTTCAAATTTCATAATTTTTGAAGCTAGTATGTGAGCATGGCAAAGGAAAACATGTTTTGGTCAATTATAGTTAAATTGGATCGACCAGAAATGGGCTATTTTTCAAACGGTCTCAGAATTCGATGAAACTAGTTTTGTTGGGACCGTATCGTTAAAACATAGCTAGATTTATTTTTCGGGAATTTTTAGAATCAGTATGTGGCCCTGGCAAATTGAAATGTACGCTCAAATTGAATATCGAATGTTTTATATTTTAATTTGAAGAAAAACTGACTAAAACAGTTGAATGGGCCTACGAAACATATCCCGTTGTGTTCCGAATGTGGGTATTTAGCTAGGGACGACATTCGTTGGGCTTAAATTGGGGTTCGTGCGTGAAAGAGGGTATTTTCGAAATTTAAAAATTTATAAATATAAAAAAATTTATTTCATTTGTCCACATCAGCCCTTCTCTCTCTCCGAAATCCCCAATCGACGAAGACTAAAGCTTCCAAGCTTCCCGTTCATTTTCTGATCAATCCACGCGAAATTAGACCGAGCTCCAGTTGAAGATTTGAAGAGCATCACGAGATCTTCACATCCATATAAAGATTGGATTTTTTCGTGGCCTGTAGCGCGTGGATCGACGCCTGGAAGTTGGCGACTTCAACTCGCCGCCGCCACCTCCTGCCACGATCGAGTGGGCCCCCTCCACTACGTGCCTGAGCGCCTCTTGCCCCTCTTCGACGCTGCGTAGCCCGATCGTCCTATCGATTCACGGATTTCAAGAAATCGCGTGACCTAGTTTCGAACCATTCAGTGAGGTAACGGCTGATTTTATATTAAACTGTTTAATAGCACTTTAAAGCGCTACGGTTTTTGTTTTCACTGTAAAAATCATATCTTTTTCGTTTGTTGACAAAATTCAGTGAAACAAGAGACAGTGGACTCGTGTGGACGTCTTCTACATTCTAGAAGAGACCGCATATTTTTCTGAGCCTTCTGTTATTTTTGGTGGAGTGGAACCCAATGTGAGATTTTTAAATTATAAACGATTTGGAAAACGACGATGTATAAATTATATAGTCGATGTATGAGTTATATAAGCGTTGTACACCTCTCGTATAAGCGTTGTATAAGTTGTACGTTCGATATATAAGTTATATATGCGTTGTAAAATTTATATATGTGTTTAAATAGAAGTGAAATGCTTATATAAATATATATATATATATATGTATGTATGTATGTATATATACGCCCCTCGTCCACAAACCATGGACGATATTTATTGGTTGTGATTGGTGTGAAAATTGGTTGATAGAAAATGGTTGATTAGAATTGTTTGTTGTTGAAATTGATTGATTGTGGTTGAAAAATACCCGTTTGTGGTTGAGAATTATTTGGTTGAAACCACATAGGATTAGTTTGTGGAAATGAAAAAAATATACATGCCACCTGCGTGCGAACTAGATGCATGAAATCCCCGTTGTCAAAAGCTGCGAGGCTTTAAGGTAGAGCGAGGAGCCGTATTAGGGACGGCCCCGGTTTTAACTACCCTGCCGTTATGCTGCCGAAATTTTCTGAAATATTCATGTGTCAGAATTGTTTTCATTTGTTGAAATTAATTTCATATGTTGAAACCGTTCATGTGTTGAACAGAAATTCATTCGTTGAATAGAAATTCATGTATTGAATGGTATTCGTGTTTTGAAATAAATTGTTTTGCAATAAAAATCACATTTTTACTATATATATACACAAACTATAGAAAACCTTCATGTGTTGCATAAAAATTCATTCGTTGAATAGAAATTCATGTGTTGAATGGTATTCGTGTTTTGAAATAAATTGTTTTATAATAAAAGTCATATTTTTATCATCTATATGAACTATATAAAATAGTCGTGTTTTGAAATAAATTGTTTTGCAATAAAAATCACATTTTTACTATATATATACAAACTATAGAAAACCTTCATGTATTGAATAGAAATTCATTCGTTGAATAGAAATTCATGTGTTGAATGGTATTCGTGTTTTGAAACAAATTGTTATATAATAAAAATCATATTTTTATCATCTATATGAACTATATAAAATAGTCGTGTTTTGAAATAAATAGTTTTACAATGAAAATCACATTATTATCATATACATGAATTGTTAAAAATAGTGAAGTGTTGAAATAGAAGTCAGTTGGATAAAAATATCATTTTTATAAAAGGTATGAAAAGAATATGGTTTTGAAATCGAAGAATCGATTATATTTATATATATATATATAATTAAAATAAATCGAATAACGAAGCCGTAGTTCGTATTTTGAAACCGTGATTTCAAATGATTAGTGCGGGAGATCCGACCATCGGATTTTCCCGAAACCGGAACCGTGGGTTCGCTTTGGAAATATCTTTCCAACGACACCAACTTTGTGAAGATCCAACGGTTGGATTGTCTGGAATTTTTTAATTCAAATATGAAGAAAAACAACGGAAGAATCGATTATATTTTATATATATATAAATATAATTATATTAAATCGAATAACGATGTTGCAGTTCGTATTTTGAAATCGAAACTTCAAACGAGTGTACCGGGAGATCCGACCGTCGGATTTTCCCAAAACTAGAACCGTTAGATTCGTTTTGAAAAGATCTTTCTAATGATATAAAATTTGTGAAGATCCAACGGTTAGATTTTCAGATATGTGTAAATCAAATCTAAAGAAAAACAGCGCCACGACCGCGTTATGGCCCGAAGCGTCGTTTGAATAAATTGGCTATTTTAAAATAAATAAAAATATCAATAAATAGTTATAAAATATTATAAACGATATGGAATGTGAAATTTAGAAATTAACTGAAGGTTAGCTAAGTCGAATGGTTTCCTGGGTTTTGATCTGATGTTGGTTTCGGCCTTCAGGGTTAATATTTGGGAAATCGTTCTCTTATTGATTGACGTTTAGTGACTAATGAATTGGAATGAGGCGTATGTTGTGTTTGTGTAGCACTAGTTCTTTATATACGCGAGTTGCTCAGAATGATCGGGTTTATCCCATTCTGAATAACTGAATCGACGATAAGAAATCGAAGATGAAGACGGTGGTTGAAGACCGGAGATCTTCACCTCGTTTGGATGGTAACTGATGTCCTGATTGGTAGGCATCCCGAAATATGGATAATGAGTGGTGGTCGTCCAGACGTACGTGGAGATCGATGGGTATGCGAAGTATATAGTGCCTCCGGTTTCGTTCAGACCCAGAACGGACTTGTAAATGGATTGTGTGTCTGACATTGGAATTCATTCTGTGTGATTGATAGCCATCAGTTGCATGGTGTGAATTGCCTGTGTGGCATGCTAAGATGCAGTGATCAAGGCTTCTGTTGAAAACAAAGTCTTGTGGTGATGAACAAAGCACCGCCTGTGTGGCGTAGCTTTGTGTATAATGTGAATTCGCGAGCCTCACACCCCGGTATGAACCAGATACCGGAGAGGACCTCAGGGAGGGCATTCGTTTCCTTCTAGCTAGAGGTGGTGTCGGTGCTTAAACTGGCTGACATATATACTATTTTCACCTGTGTGGTTGTTGCTATTGCGAGGCGCCTCGGATTTATCGGTGACTATGTGAAGCCGATGGAGTCATTTGTTGGCTTATTTACGCCCCAAAGGGCGGGGAAACGTAGTGTTCAGGCATTATAGTCCACATCGGTGGACCGGCCCTGTCGCTCCAAAGGCTTGCCTGCGCGCTCGCCTGAGACATGGGCTAGATTGTCTCGAAGTCGGTAAGGACTATCTTTTGCCTTGGTTCATGACGGAAATCCAATTTCCAAATACGTGACTATGCGGTTTTGATTGTATACCTATGTATGGCGACATAGTGGTATGGGGCATTAATGTCGTCTATGATTGATACTTATGATTTGAAATTGTTTTTGAAATAAATAAAAACTAGTAATAATATCAAATTCCTCTGTTTTATTCATATCAAGTATATTTTGGCTATTATAAGGTAAAAACTCTATCCTCCGGTTTGCGTTGCATTGTGTGATGGGAACTGAGTCTTATAATGGCTTCATTTTTATAAAAAGCATTGCGATGTTTGAAAGATTTACTTGTTTTAAAGCACTGGCAATCCAATGGAGTAAACCCGACGTACGTGGAGATCGATGGGTATGCGAGGTATATAGTGCCTCCGGTTTCGTTCAGACCCAAAACGGACTTGTAAATGGACTGTGTGTCTGACATTGGAATTCATTCTGTGTTATTGACAACCATCAGTTACATGGCGTGAATTGCCTGTGTGGCATGCTAAGATGCAGTGATCAGGGCTTCTGTTGAAAAGGAAAGTCTTGTGGTGATGATCAAAGCACCGCCTGTGTGGCGTAGCTTTGTGTATAACGTGAATTCGCGAACCTCACACCCCGGTATGAACCAGAAACGGGAGAGAACCTCAGGGAGGGCATGCGTTTCTAGTTAGAGGTGGTGTCGGTGCTTGAACTGGCTGACATTTATATTATTTTCACCTATGTGGTTGTTGCTGTTGCGAGGAGCCTCGGTCATATCGGTCGATCCGGGACCGATGGAGTCATTCGTTGGCTCACTTACGCCCCAAAGGGCGGGGAAACGTAGTGTTCAGGCATAATAATCCACATCGGTGGACTGGCCCTGACGATCCAAAGTGTAGTTGCGGTTGTTCCTAAGACTCGGACTAGACAGTCTCGAATTCGGTAAGGACTATATTTTGCCTTGGTTCATGACGGAAATCCTATTTCCAAATACGTGACTGTGCGGTTTTGATTGTATACCTATATATGGCGACATAGTGGTATGGGGCATTAATGCTATCTATGATTGATACTTATGATTTGAAATTGTTTTTGAAACATATAAACACTAGTAATAATATCAAATTCTTTTATTTTATTCGTATCAAGCATATTTTGGCCATTATAAGGTAAAAACTATATCCTCCGGTTTGCGTTGCATTGTGTGATGGGAACTGAGTCTTATAATGGCTTCATTTTTATCAATAGCATTGCAATGTTTAAAAGAATGATTTGTTTTGAAGCACTGACAATCCAATGGAGTAAACCCGTTCCGCGAAAGTGGCATGGTCCTGTGATTAGCCAATGGTATAATGTGTTAAGTAGATTTCTCATACCAGTCCTTTGACTGACTCGTAGTTTGTTTCACTTGCAAACTCGGGTGCCCCTTTTTCTACACGGGCAGCCTTGTGTTCAAGTTTTAGCAGGCTCTTTCTGGATAGCTGGAGCTGAAGATGGATTCTATCATTTATCTCTTTTTATGCTGTTCAGCTCCTATTGTACATATTATGTTTATTTCCGCTGTAGACATTTATGTATAGCTGAACTCTATTTGTACTAAGTATGATCCTGTATACTGTGTAACTCTGATGATTATGTTTATCCAATGTATTATTTGTTCATTATCTGGTGTATTTATTTAATTATGTTCTGTTGTTATCTGTTGATGTGTTATATTCCAAAGATTACCCTCGCCACCGTCTGTACGGGGTTTGAGGTCGTCACAACGTGGTATCAGAGCTTTGGTTAAGCTTAGCTCTGGTATATAACACATTAACGAACTCGTCAGAGATAGAACCAGTAGTGTTCTAGGATGGGTAACTCAATACAGATAGGATCAGTAATATCATAGTACGAGTATGGCAGAATCAGAATAACTCATTAGAGATGGGGTCAGAAATGCCCCAGAACGAGTTGAGAGCTATATGTTTATAAATAACATATTTGTGATTATATATATAGGCCGGTTTTAGAAATATGATTTTTGAATATATAAAAGATATATATTTGAAAAGTAAAAGAGTGTATGAATTAATTTGTATGATTTTGAAAGGTTAAAAACAAATTGATTGTTGTTTGTGTTGTGTGATGGTGAATTTGATTAATTAAATTATTAGGATGACAGTTAATTAAATCACACATTGAACTGATATAAAAATAGATAGAAATATATACGTGTGCATATATATGTTTCAGCAAGTAAATGGATTAGCTGTTGAGTAAAGAATTTATTTGCGTGCCCAACAAATAGGTAAACCTTAATGATTTGGATGCGAAATATTATTATATCAACTCCTGTGAATGCCATTGGATACGGAGTGCTGGTTGTTCTGTGTGTAATAATAAACGTCGCCCTAGGATAGTAACAATTAATTTTGAACTACACAACATGGCATACTTCTTGAAGATATGCATACTTCATCATATACCACATAAGCATTTGGAGCTTGTGTGACAAGGTTGAAGATTTACCATACGAGCGAGAGGCTTGTATGGCGATGACTATATATTACAGGTTGAACTGATGACTGATATAGACCATATAAAATTGTAACGATAAATTGCCATATTAATAAAAAATCCACACGGGTCTGGAGTTGACAATAATCACGTCTCTCTGTTGTATATAACAGTGTTGTATACACAATTATATGAGTTTTGTTTGATGATAACAACCAAATATATTTTATTATTGAATGTGTTTGTAACTGTACTGGTATACTACACATCAGACAGGAATATAATATTTCTATTTAAATAAAATACAACCGTACAGAAATTTAAATATTCACACAGTATTTTATTTGAATAAGAATATTATATTTCGATATTTAAACAGTACAAATTTACAACTCCACTATTTGTATATACATCACTGATATACATTTCAATATATTCAATTTCGTACTTAGCTCCTCTTTACAACACTTACACTTTCATATACACTACATTTCTATACAGTTCACTCGTATATACTGACACATATGAATATCATCATCTTCAGTCTTCTTGACTTCACAGCATTCCACAGTCAATCCAGTCATCTTCATACCTGTTCATACAAAAGAACACACACAGTAGACTGCAACAAAAAATAAAATAAATGCAAATAAAGAATTTTATTTTTTAAATTTTATTTGCCTCAGAATTACGGTGTGTTTCTCATCATTTTTTTAGACTTGATCTGATATGCAGGGACAGAAAAACTCGTCTGGATGGCTGCATATACACATGTGTATGTATATACACGTGTGCACTGCCTCGCCAATCAGCGAGCAACTGAGGAGTAGCCACGAGGACCATCTCAACTCAGTGCAAATGGTTGAGCCAAAAGTACAAAATTAAAAAAAAGGAAGCCAGAAAAATTAAAACAAAATTTTTTGGTTATGGCAAAACAAGCAAAGACATGCATGATGGAGGACAGAATTATTTGACAAGGTTGACAAAATACCAATGTGCCAAAGCTCATAAACTAACCAAGCAAGGATCAAATATAGTACCAGTTCTTATCAATGAAACATGTATACAAATGAAATGTGTTCAGTGCATAGTAGTTTGTCACTACAAAACATGTTCAGGTGCAGCCAAGGTGAACTGCAAAAGTGGTCGAGCAAATGGCAGAGCATTTGAGCACAAGTGATCAAATCAGTACAACATAAAAAGAAGGCAACATACACATGGCAAATCTCATAAACATAATGACAGATCATATTTCATGACATGGATAGCAATGGTACAACATCTCAGGTCTGTGTTAAAAGCATGGTTCAGAAATTTGCAGCTACATGAGTACATAAAGATGGATCAAGGAAAAGTAAGGGTACATCAAAGCTAAAGTCATTGAGGTCAGGCCTCACGACACAAATCAGACACAGTGGAACATGTACAAATGAAATCATGTATGAGTGCAAAAAATTCAAGAGGAACATAGATGTACAAGTCAGGCATGCAAGGGTGTGGTGCATGATACAAGTATGATCGAGCAACAAGGAAAATTCTACATGAATGTACAGTTCTAACATGTGAACAAACCCAACTTAAACAATGGTTCAGCATTTTTCAAGTATATCAACTCATGGACCAGCAAGTAAACAATGGAATTCAAACAAATATGCAAACAGCCGAGGAACAGTTCATGCACAAGTTTCATTTCAAAACAGCAAGTATATATATGGTGCAACAAGCAAGAAGACACGCAAAGCATGGAAAAATCAAGTGAAGCATCTGGTTTTCTTTTTATGAATTGAAAGAAATCAAAATCAGTATAGAAAACTTAGAGAAAAACAGTTTGGTCAAGGCAAATTAAGTGGTGCATCATGAACTAAGAACAGCATATACAAAGCATGGATGAACACAGTGGTCGAGCACAAAGTAGAAATGGTCATGGTCAAGCCATATTTTCCTGAATTCAAACAAAGTGTACAAACTGCGATGAACAAGTTAAAGTATAGCATCGGTTCAAAGTAGTTTTTTTTGTTTAGGCAAAATGTTCCGAAGAACAGTTATAAATTTCCAGAAAATCTGTTTGAAAACCTGGGAATATATATATGAAATGTATTAGGAAGAAATTCAACTCTCAAATTATCCCAAAGTGTTTGAACAGTTCAAGCATAACAAAATTCAAGCCGTGAAGATTCAAATACCAACTTTAATTACATGTAACCTATTCCAGAAATCACAAGAAGTATTCACGGCAACATATTCAGAAAATCAGGAGAATTCAAGACCATTTAAATTGAAGAATTATCACACAAGTTTTTCCAGAAACCACACTATATCAAGGACAAAGTCAAGCCCCAAAATTAACGAATATAATCAGACCAAATCTAATGGGAAATCAGAGAATTATTCGGACTTGAAACCCTATTTAACACCTACATCATCATCGGCAGAAAAGCATCCAAGTTCAAGCAAATTAAAGCATAAATTCGAATCTAAAATCATACCAGAGAACACAAAATCGCTTGGATCAAAATCAAAGTATTCCACTTCAATTAAACAAGGATAACCACCAGAAGTTCGAGCATATCAGAGAAGAGAGAGAGCAGCCGCCTAAAATCAAAGGAGATTGCAAACCCTAGCTGGATCGCCATCGTGATTTGGACAGGAGAAGAAACCCTAGGCCGCCATTTATTTTTCACAAAGAAAAAGGAGATCGGATCAAAGAATAAAGGGGCTAGGGCAAATAGAAGAGGCCGGCCAAGTCCTTTAAAAGGGGATAACCCATTTATTTTAACTCTTAAGGGTTTTTCTGTTTTTTATTTTACATTTGTTTCTGTTTAATTCGTAAAAACAAACAAACAGTTTCTAGATTTGTAAAATTTAGGGAAGACGAATTACGGGAATTGTAATTCGAGGAAATCTGGTTTCGGGGATAGAAACCAGTGCAAGTTTACAGGGGATTGTAAGCGTAGAGATTGTTTTAACTCCTAGTAGAAACCTCGGGGAATGCAGCAGTAGGCAGGGTTTTGCCGAAGCTCTGTGTGTTATTTATTTTCCGCATTTATTCTGATTATTATCTGTGCTGTTTTTATTTAATTACTCTGCGAAAATCTGCGATAAACCCTATTCACCCCCCTCTAGGGTTAGTATAGATCCTACAAGTGGTATCAGAGCAGGTAGTTTTTATTTTATTTTAACTCTGGAGTCATGAATCTGTCTAATAACGCGTTTTATGAGGGTCAGTCCATAGCTAGGACACCAATGTTTAATGGAACTGATTATGCATATTGGAAAACTAGGATGAAAATTTATTTGAGTTCAGTCGATTATGATGTGTGGGATATTATTGAAACGGGTTATAGATCTCCCACTGTTATTGTTAGTGGTGTTGAAATTACTAAATCAAAAGACAGGTGGGATGCTAATGATAAAAAATTATTTTCAACCAATGCCAAAGCGATGAATGCTTTAATTTGTGCTCTTGATAAAACTGAATTTAATCGAATTTCTCATTGTGAAACTGCACAGGAAATATGGCATACGTTGGAGGTCACACATGAAGGAACATCTAAAGTGAAGGAATCTCGTCTCGCTCTTCTCAGCAATGAATATGAAAATTTCTCTATGCAACGAGACGAAGATATAAAAGAGATGTATGGACGCTTCTCATCACTAGTCTACAATGCAAAAGCTCTTGGAAAAAACCTATACCGAAGTGGAATTGATCAGAAAAATACTGATAGTGCTACCGATGAATTTTGAAGCTAAGGTGATGGCGATACAAGAATCAAAAGATCTGAATAAAGTAAGCATGGAAGAGTTGATCGGAAATCTGATTACTTACGAGATGGAGTTAAAAGCAAGAGAAGAACGAAAGGATTCTGAATAAAAGAAAAAGACGATCGCTCTAAATAATTCTGTTGAAAGCAATGATGATGATCCCGCTGAAGAGCTAGCCATGGTTTTGAGAAAGTGGGCCAAAGGCAAATACAAGCCACAAAAGAAGAAAACTATCAAATTCGAAAGTTCAGAAAGCTCAGACGTTGAAGTGTTTTGCTACAATTGCAAGAAACCCGGACATATCAAACCAAATTGACCACATCTTAGAAATGAAAAGAAGAAGAATTTCAAAAGAAAGACGAAGGCTTTTGCTGTTACATGGGATAACGAGGAAGGAGAAGAAGTTTCTGAAAGTGATGAAGAGGAAGCTAACTTGTGTCTTATTGCTCAATCTAATTCGGAAGGTAGTGAAGAGGATTCTAGTAAGGTATCGAATTTTACCTATAAAGAATTAATTTTAATGTGTCGCGATCTCACAAAAACCGTTGATTCTCTTGAACTAAAAGTCAAGAAATTGAAATCTGATAGGTCAAAACTAGTTCAAGAAAATAACAGTTTAGAAACAAAACTTGAAAAAGTTAAGAATTCACAGTTTTCAGAATGCGAAAAATGTCAATTTTTGAGTAATGATCCTTTGAAATTCAAAACTGATTTTGAATTACTCAAAAGTGAAAACCAGAATTTGAAAAACGAAAATCGTGATTTTGAGAAGGAGATTGAAAAGTTTAGAGAATCTAAAAAACTTGATTTTGAAAAGCGAAGACAATTTGAAATTGAAATTTCTAAGTCCACTGCTAAAATCAAAGCACTTGAAAATGAAAATTTGATTTTAAAACAAACTGATGCTGAAAAGAGGAAAATCGCTGTTAATCGTTGTTCAAATTTAATAAAAGAAAATAGCGATCTTAAATTTTAAATTCAACGACTTGAGTCAACCTTGACAAAATTTTCTAAAGGAGAGAAATCATTGAATATGTTGTTAAAAAATCAATTTTTAGTTCGAAATAAAAAGGGACTTGGTTTTGGATTTGATCCTGTTGAAAAACAAAATCCTAATTATTTTAAAAATCCTTTAAATGGCTTTGAAATTGATTGAATTGAAATTTTGAAATCTAATAATTTCAAAGGGTTTTTAAGCCATAAACGAAATAATAACTCGTTTAAAAACAATTCATTTAAACATGTTTGGATTCCAAAAAATAATAAAATGAATTTAAATAAGTCTAATCGAATTTGGGTTCCAAAGGGTACGTTAGTGGATAATAATGGATTGTTATATAAACGGGTTTGGGTACCAAAACGTGTAAACGAAGATAAGAGTGGTAAAACAACTTTTGTTAGACCACTCGATCCTATAAACATTTAGGTACCGAGGGAGGCTAAGGAACGACTGTGCTTAAAAGATATATAATTCAAGTTGTTCCACTTCATTGAATTGTTTGAAGTTCCTTAGCCATAGATTCAGAGTTGGAGATTCATTGGTTCACATCGATTGTGGTAAGTCAGATATGATCTCTAAACTCGTATTTGTTATTTCCTTTTTATTTTATTTCCCTTTTTGTTTTTATTTCCTTTTTTTATGCTGATTTATATTAACTGGGCAGTAATAGTTTTGAGCTTTTTTTTTAACACTGTTAATAAGAATTTTTTTTTTTAAATTTGTGATGCTCTCGAATGGCTAATGAAATTTCACACAGTTTTGTTATTTTGAGTTTCTTCATATTCACTTTGAAAAATATTGAAAAACTGAATTCAATACAGTAGACTACTTGAAAGCCATGATTGATTAGTTGTGAAAATTTTCATTTTTTTTACTTGGCATGATTTTGAAATCATTTGTTATTAATTGTTGAATTTCTTGGATTATAATTTTTTTTTCTCATGTGATTTCAAATAATTTCCTTCAGATTTGATCGTTGACTGTTTCTTGTGCTTGTCTAAAAATTCTTAGAAAAATTTCACTTGTGATTCCTACTTTGAAAAATGATCTTGTGCTGCTCTAATAAGGAAATTGATTTGATTCGTTTTTAAGTGTGTTGGTGATTAAATGATAAGTTGGAAAATCAGTGATTGGATTTTATTAAAATTCATAGGCAATTCGAATTAAATATATAAGTGGTTTTAAAATTGTCTTGGAACAATCAGCATTTATATTTTCAAAACCCCTCATGAAATTGATATTTTCAATTTTAAAAATATTTTTGATTATTTATTTAAAAATTGAAATTATTGATTGATTTGAACCGTTTTGTGACTCATCAAAATTATTAATAGATTTATGAAATTGTGTTGAGTTGTGACTATGGTATAATTCATAACTAGAGGAGATGTTATTTTAAATCTCATGATGATTGGACAGATTTTATAATATCTTTGAATTGGAGCTTATTTCACGACCATCTTCTATATCTACCATATTTCTGTCATTCATCACGGTTTTATTTAATTTGGGGAGTTCTAATTATTCTTGGAAATAAAAATAAAAAATAATAAAGAAAAAGAAAAACAAATAAAAATAATAATAATTTATCCTTGGTATTCACTCCCATTTAAAAGTCCTCGCGGTTATGCATAGGTGAATTACCTTAATCTCTATGTGCTTCCATTCTCACTTAAAAGACCTTTGGGCTGTGCTTGGATGGAACTCATTAGAGAGGATAAAATTAAGTTACTACTAACCCCATTTAAAAGACCTTTGGGCTATGCGTGGTTAGAAAGTGCTTAACACAATTTGAGCATACTTAAAATTTTCAAAATTGATATTCAAATATTCAATTTTTTTATTGAACTCTCCTTATTCAATAAAATCCATCGTAAATCCATTCATTCTGAAAGTGAAAATTTGCTTCTGATTTAAAGATTATTATGATTTTTGTTTGATTAAATATTGGGATTTGCGATATATATTCTCTCTCTGAATTTGAATTTATATTTATGGTTTAAATTTGTCACTATTTCGATCTCTATTATCCTTTTGATGATAACAAAAGGGGGAGAATGGTCAAGATTTTGATTGATGAGTATTTAATTCAAAAATATTTTAAGATTGGAAATTAAATATCTAGGGGCAGATTGGTCGATTGAATTTCAATTATTTTTCCACATATCCAGGGGGAGTTCAGTTGTAGGGGGAGCATACAAATAGGGGGAGTAATATATTTCACGTTCAAACACATTCAAAATCTTTTATTTGTTTGTCATCATCAAAAGGGGGAGATTGTTGTATATAACAGTGTTGTATACACAATTATATGATTTTTGTTTGATGATAACAACCAAATATATTTTATTATTGAATGTGTTTGTAACTGTACTGGTATACTACACATCAGACAGGAATATAATATTTCTATTTAAATAAAATACAACTATACAGAAATTTAAATATTCACACAGTATTTTATTTGAATAAGACAGGAATATAATATTTCTATTTAAATAAAATACAACTGTACAGAAATTTAAATATTCACACAGTATTTTATTTGAATAAGAATATTTTATTTCGATATTTAAACAGTACAGATTTACAACTCCACTATTTGTATATACATCACTGATATACATTTCAATATATTCAATTTCGTACTTAGCTCCTCTTTACAACACTTACACTTTCATATACACTACATTTCTATATAGTTCACTCGTATATACTGACACATATGAATATCATCATCTTCGGTCTTTTTGATTTCACAGCATTCCACAGTCAATCCAGTCATCTTCATACCTGTTCATACAGAAGAACACACACAGTAGAATTCAAAATAAAATAAAATAAAATAAATGCAAATAAAAAATTTTATTTTTTAAATTTTATTTGCCTTAGATTTACGGTGTGTTTCTCATCATTTTTCTAGACTTGGTCTGATATGCAGGGACAGAAAAACTCGTCTGGATGGTTGCATATACACACGTGTATGTATATACACGTGTGCACTGCCTCGCCAATCAGCGAGCAACTGAGGAGTAGCCACGAGGACCATCTCAACTCAGTGCAAATGGTCGAGCCAAAAGTACAAAATTAAAAAAAAGGAAGCCAGAAAAATTAAAACAAAAGTTTCTGGTCATGGCAAAACAAGCAAAGACATGCATGGTGGAGGACAGAATTATTTGACAAGGTCGACAAAATACCAAAGTGCCAAAGCTCATAAACTAACCAAGCAAGGATCTAATATAGTACCAGTTCTTATCAATGAAACATGTATACAAATGAAATGTGTTCAGTGCATAGTAGTTTGTCACTACAAAACATGTTCAGGTGCAGCCAAGGTGAACTGCAAAAGTGGTCGAGCAAATGGCAGAGCATTTGAGCACAATTGATCAAATCAGTACAACATAAAAAGAAGACAACATACACGTGGAAAATCTCACAAACATAATGACAGATCATATTTCATGATATGGATAGCAATGGTACAACATCTCAGGTCTGTGTTAAAAGCATGGTTCAGAAATTTGCAGCTACATGAGTACATAAAGATGGAGCAAGGAAAAGTAAGGGTACATCAAAGCTAAAGTCATTGAGGTCAGGCCTCACGACACAAATCAGACACAGTGGAACATGTACAAATGAAATCATGTATGAGTGTAGAAAATTCAAGAGGAACATAGATGTACAAGTCAGGCATGCAAGGGTGTGGTGCATGATACAAGTATGATCGAGCAACAAGGAAAATTCTACATGAATGTGCAGTTCTAACATGTGAACTAACCCAACTTAAACAATGGTTCAACATTTTTCAAGTATATCAACTCATGGACCAGCAAGTAAACATTGGAATTCAAACCAATATGCAAACAGCCGAGGAATAGTTCATGCACAAGTTTCATTTCAAAGCAGCAAGTATGTATATGGTGCAACAAGCAAGAAGACGCGCAAAGCATGGAAAAATCAAGTGAAGCATCTGGTTTTTTTTTCATGAATTGAAAGAAAACAAAATCAGTATAGAAAAATCAGAGAAAAACAGTTTGGTCAAGGCAAATTAAGTGGTGCGTAATGAACTAAACAGCATATACAAAGCATGGATGAACACAGTGGTCGAGCACAAAGTAGAAATGGTCATGGTCAAGCCATATTTTCCTGAATTCAAACAAAGTGTACAAACTGCGATGAACAAGTTAAAGTATAGCATCGGTTCAAAGTAGTTTTTTTTGTTTAGGCCAAATGTTCCGAAGAACAGTTATAAATTTCCAGAAAATCAATTTGAAAACCTGGGAATATATATATGAAATATATTAGGAAGAAATTCATCTCTCAAATTATCCCAAAGTGTTTGAACAGTTCAAACATAACAAAATTCAAGTCGTGAAGATTCAAATACCAACTTTAAATACGTGTAACCTATTCCAGAAATCACAAGAAGTATTCACGGCAATATATTCAGAAAATCAGGAAAATTCAAGACCATTTAAATTGAAGAATTATCACCCAAGTTTTTCCAGAAACCGCCCTATATCAAGGACAAAGTCAAGCCCCAAAATTAACGAATATAATCAGACCAAATCTAATGGGAAATCAGAGAATTATTCAGACTTGAAACCCTATTTAACACCTACATCATCATCGGCAGAAAAGCATCCAAGTTCAAGAAAAATTAAAGCATAAATTCGAATCTAAAATCATACCAGAGAACACAAAATCGCTTGGATCGAAATCAAAGTATTCCACTTCAATTAAACAAGGATAACCACCAGAAGTTCGAGCATATCAGAGGAGAGAGAGCAGCCGCCTAAAATCAAAGGAGATTGCAAACCCTAGCTGGATCGCCATCGTGATTTGGACAGGAGAAGAACCCTAGGCCGCCATTTTTTTTTCACAGAGAAAAAGGAGATCGGGTCAAAGAATAAAGGGGCTAGGGCAAATAGAAGAGGTCGGCCAAGTTCTTTAAAAGGGGATAATCCATTTATTTTAACTCCTAAGGGTTTTTCTGTTTTTTATTTTACATTTGTTTTTGTTTAATTCGTAAAAACAAACAAACAGTTTCTAGATCTGCAAAATCTAGGGAAGACGAATTACGATAATTGTAATTCGAGGAAATCTGGTTTCGGGGATAGAAACCAGTGCAGGGTTTTGAGCGTAGGGTTAAGAATAGTTGGGAGCGAGTGTCGCGAGTTTACAGGGGATTGTAAGCGTAAAGATTGTTTTAACTCCTAGTAGAAACCTTGGGGAATGCAGGAGTAGGCAGGGTTTTGCCGAAGCTGGGTATATCTGTGTGTTATTTATTTTCCGCATTTATTCTGATTATTATCTGTGTTGTTTTTATTTAATTACTCTGCGAAAATCTGCGATAAACCCTATTCATTCCCCCCCCTCTAGGGTTAATTTATATCCTACACTCTCTAGTTATTAGATACGGCACATGGATTATTTATTTCCCACACGGGACGAGGTGACGAGAATTTATTCTCTGGAGCAATTAAAAATACATAATCCCTCTGGCTTTGACAGGGTGACGAGAATTTATTTTCTGGAGTTATTATCTATACATGCTCCACTGTAAACACCATAATATATCACTATAAATATGTGTATGCTTTATAGGATTTATTGGGTACCTAATACGGCCCAATAAATTTCCAAACCGCTCCCCGTACAAAGGAGGTTATGGCGAAATTTTTCGAAAATTCCGGGTGTTAGCCAAATTTTGGAAGAATTTCAAAATTCTCAGAAACTAAAAAGTTGGAGAATGGAAGCCAGACTGGAAGTAGAGTTGATTAATCAAAACCCTTTTGACTTTGTTCCTTTTCGGGGACGAAAAGTTTTAAGTGGGGGAGATTGTAACGACCCGGAAAATCTGAACCAATTTAAAATTTTTAAATTGGCTATTTTAGTGGATTTCAAATATTTAAAATAAATATTTTAAATAATAACGATGAAAAGTAAGTTTGAATCGACATTTGAAAATGAATATAATTAATTCTAATTAAAAACAAGGCCTGAAATGGCGCGGTAGTTTCAAAATTTGAATTCAAGCTTTGACTAACTGTACCGGGTGCAAAAACAAAATGGATTTTAGTGAAACCAAAAATATTTAAATCTGTTAGTGAATATATTTCTAACTAATCTGAAAAATCGAAGTTTCATAGCGGGAAGCAAAAGTTATGGTCAAATGAATTTTCAGAAAGGTCGCTATAGAGTTTATATAGCCCGTAAAAATGGCCATTTTGCAAACGACCTCGGAATTCGACGAAACCACTTTTATTAGATCCGGAATGATAAACTATTGCTAGGTTTCAAATTTCATAATTTTTGAAGCTAGTATGTGAGCGTGGCAAAGGAAAACGTGTTTTGGTCAATTATAGTTAAATTGGATCGACCAGAAATGGGCTATTTTTCAAACGGTCTCAGAATTCGATGAAACTAGTTTTGTTGGGACCGTATCATCAAAACATAGCTAGATTTATTTTTCGGGAATTTTTAGAATCAGTATGTGGCCCTGGCAAATTGACTTGTACGTTCAAATTGAATATCGAATGTTTTATATTTTAATTTGAAGAAAAACTGACTGAAACAGTCGAATGGGCCTACGAAACATATCCCATTGTGTTCGGAATGGGGGTATTCAGCTAGGGACGATTGTCGTTGGGCTTGAATTGGGGTTCGTGGGTGAAAGAGGGTATTTTTGAAATTTAAAAATTTATAAATATAAAAAAAATTATTTCATTTGTCCACATTAGCCCTTCTCTCTCTCCGAAACCCCTGATCGACGACGACTAAAACTTCCAAGCTTCCCGTTCATTTTCTGATCAATCCAAGCGAAATTAGACCAAGCTCCAGTTGAAGATTTTGAAGAGCATCACGAGATCTTCACATCCATATAAAGATTGGATTTTTTTCGTGGCCTGTAGCACGCAGATCGACGCCTGGAAGTTGGCGACTTCAACTCGCCGCCGCCACCTCCTGCCATGATGGAGTGGGCCCCTCCACCACGCGCCTGAGCGCCTCTCGCCTCTCTTCGATGTTGCGTAGCCCGATCGTCCTATCGATTCATGGATTTCAAGAAATCGCGTGACCAAGTTTCGAACCCTTCAGTGAGGTAACGGCTGATTTTATATTAAACTATCTAATAGCACTTTAAAGCGCTACGGTTTTTGTTTTCACCGTAAAAATCATATCTTTTTCATTTGTTGATGAAATTCAGTGAAACAAGAGACAGTGGACTCGTGTGGACGTCTTCTACATTCTAGAAGAGACCGCATATTTTTCTGAGCCTTCTACAATTTTTGTCAAAGCTACAAACACAGTGAGATTTCTGAATTATAAACGATATGGAAAACGACGATGTATAAATTATATAGTCGATGTACGAGTTATATAAGCATTGTACACCACATGTATAAGCATTGTATAAGTTGTACGGTAGATGTATAAGTTATATATGCGTTGTAAAGATTATATGTGTGTTGAATAGAAGTGAAATTTACTTATATAAATATATATATACGCCCCTCGTCCACAAACCATGGACGATATTTATTGGTTGTGATTGGTGTGAAAATTGGTTGATAGCAAATGGTTGATTAGAATTGTTTGTGGTTGAAACTGATTGATTGTGGTTGAAAAATACCCATTTGTGTTTGAGAATTATTTGGTTGAAACCACATAGGATTAGTTTGTGGAAATGAAAAAAATATACATGCCGCCTGCATGCGAACTAGATGCATGAAATCCCCATTGTCAAAAGCTGCGAGGCTTTAAGGTAGAGCGAGGAGCCGTACTAGGGACGACCCCGGTTTTAACTACCCTGCCGTTATGCTGCCGAAATTTTCTGAAATATTCATGTGTCAGAATTATTTTCATTTGTTGAAATTAATTTCATATGTTGAAACCGTTTATGTGTTGAATAGAAATGCATTCGTTGAATAAAAATTCATGTGTTGAATGGTATTCGTGTTTTGAAATAAATTGTTTTGCAATAACAATCACATTTTTACTATATATATACAAACTATAGAAAACCTTCATGTATTGAATAGAAATTCATTCGTTGAATAGAAATTCATGTGTTGAATGGTATTCGTGTTTTGAAATAAATTGTTTTATAATAAAAATCATATTTTGATCATCTATATGAACTATATAAAATAGTCGTGTTTTGAAATAAATTGTTTTGCAATAAAAATCACATTTTTACTATATATATACAAGCTATAGAAAACCTTCATGTGTTGAATAGAAATTCATTCATTGAATAGAAATTCATGTGTTGAATGGTATACGTGTTTTGAAATAAATTGTTTTATAATAAAAATCATATTTTTATCATCTATATGAACTATATAAAATAGTCGTGTTTTGAAATAAATAGTTTTACAATGAAAATCACATTATTATCATATACATGAATTTTTAAAAATAGTGAAGTGTTGAAACAGAAGTCAGTTGGATAAAAATATCATTTTTATCAAAGATATGAAAAGAATATAGTTTTGAAATCAAAGAATCGATTATATTTATATATATATATATATAAATATAATTAAAATAAATTGAATAACGAAGCTGCAGTTCGTATTTTGAAACCGTGATTTCAAACGATTAGTGCGGGAGATCCGACCATCGGATTTTCCCGAAACCGAAACCGTTGGGTTCGCTTTGGAAATATCTTTCCAACGACACCAACTTTGTGAAGATCCAACGGTTGGATTGTCTGGAATGTTTAATTCAAATCTGAAGAAAAACAGCACCAGAATCGATTATATATATATATATATAATTATATTAAATCGAATAACGACACTGCAGTTCGTATGTTGAAAGTGAAACTTCGAACGAATGTACCGAGAGATCCGACCGTCGGATTTTCCCAAAACTGGAACCGTTGGATTAGTTTTGAAAAGATCTTTCTAATAATATAAAATTTGTGAAGATCCAATGGTTAGATTTTCAGATATGTGTAAATCAAATCTGAAGAAAAACAGCGCCACGGCCGCGTTATGGCCCGAAGCGTCGTTTTAGTAAATTGTCTATTTTAAAATAAATAAAAATAGCAATAAATAGTTATAAAATATTATAAACGATATGGAATGTGAAATTTAGAAATTAACTGAAGGTTAACTAAGTCGAATGGTTTCCTGGGTTTTGATCTGATGTTGGTTTCGGCCTTCGGGGTTAATATTTAGGAAATCGTTCTTTTACTGATTGACGGTTAGCGACTAATGAATTGAAATGAGGCGTATGTTGAGTTAGTGTAGCACTAGTTATTTATATACGCGAGTTGCTCAGAAAGACCGGGTTTATCCCATTCTGAATAACTGAATCGACGATAAGAAATCGAAGATGAAGACGGTAGTTGAAGACCGGAGATCTTCATCTCGATTGGATGGTAACTGATGTCCTGATTGGTAGGCATCCCGAAATATGGATAATGAGTGGTGATCGTCCCGACGTACGTGGAGATCGATGGGTATGCGAGGTATATAGTGCCTCCGGTTTCGTTCAGACCCAGAACGGACTTGTAAATGGACTGTGTGTCTGACATTGGAATTCATTCTGTGTGATTGATAGCCATCAGTTACATGGCGTGAATTGCCTGTGTGGCACGCTAAGATGCAGTGATCAGGGCTTCTGTTGAAAAGCAAAGTCTTGTGGTGATGATCAAAGCACCGCCTGTGTGGCGTAGCTTTGTGTATAACGTGAATTCACGAACCTCACACCCCAGTATGAAACAGAAACGGGAGAGGACCTCAGGGAGGGCATGCGTTTCTTTCTAGTTAGAGGTGGGGTCGGTGCTTGAACTGGCTGACATTTATATTATTTTCACCTATGTGGTGGTTGCTTTTGCGAGGTGCCTCGGTCGATCCGGGACCGATGGAGTCATTCGTTGGCTCACTTACGCCCCAAAGGGCGGGGAAACGTAGTGTTCAGACATAATAATCCACATCGGTGGACCGACCCTGACGATCCAAGGTGCAGTTGCGGCTGGTCCTGAGACTCGGACTAGACAATCTCGAATTCGGTAAGGACTATATTTTTCCTTGGTTCATCATGGAAATCCAATTTCCAAATACGTAGCTGTGCGGTTTTGATTGTACACCTATATATGGCGACATAGTGGTATGGGGCATTAATGTCGTCTATGATTGATACTTATGATTTGAAATTGTTTTTGAAACATATAAACACTAGTAATAATATCAAATTCTTTTGTTTTATTCGTATCAAGCATATTTTGGCCATTATAAGGTAAAAACTCTATCCTCCGGTTTGCGTTGCATTGTGTGATGGGAACTGAGTCTTATAATGGCTTCATTTTTATAAAAAGCATTATGATGTTTAAAAGAATGATTTTTTTTAAAGCACTGGCAATCCAATGGAGTAAACCCATTCCGCGAAAGTGGCGTGGTCCTGTGATTAGCCAATGGTATAATGTGTTAAGTAGATTTCTCATACCAGTCCCATGACTGACTCGTAGTTTGTTTCACTTGCAAACTCGGGTGCCCCTTTTTCTACATGGGCAGCCTTGTCTTCAAGTTTTAGCAGGCTTTTTCTGGATACTGGAGTTGAAGATGGATTTTATCATTTATCTCTTTTTATGCTATTCAGCTCCTATTGTACATATTATGTTTATTTCCGCTGTAGACATTTATGTATAGCTGAACTGTATTTGTACTAAGTATGATCCTGTATACTGTGTAACTCTGATGATTATGTTTATCCAGTGTATTATTTGTTCATTATCTGGTGTATTTATTTAATTCTGTTATGTTGTTATTTGTTGATGTGTTATATTCCAAAGGTTACCCTCGCCACCGTCTGTACGGGGTTTGGGGTCATCACATTAATGAAGACACCATTCGCGACAAACCCAAATCACATTTGATATTAAATACAAGGCTCTGAATAGAAAATATATCGGCTTATATTCAATATCATATTCTACGACCAACAAATATCCTATTGGAAATAACGATATAAATATATCTTTCAAATTTCCAGAACAAAATCTGTATAATCATGAAACCCAACATCGAAACATTCCAAAGACAATTTCGATTCAAATCCATTCCAATTCAATTATTGGAAATTCTGGTTACTTTTAAAACCATTTCAAATTCAATTTATTTATTTTAAAAATAAATAGAATTATAATTCTAGTTCAAAACTAGTTCATTTCGATAAAAATCTATTTTTATCTTTTCAAATATGGAGTTTTTCATCCCAATTCTTCACAAATCATTTCTTATGATTTTACACAAATTATTACTATTTTTAATAATTTTATCAAGGCCCGTACAGTCGATTTCCATCAACGGCCATCGAACTGCACTTACAGCGACCTTTTCCAAATTTGATTTGGACATAATTCCAAATCCAACCGTTAGATTTCTAATTTCTAATATTCGTTAGAAAGCTCTTTTCGATAAACCCAACGGTTTCGGTTTTAAGAGAATCCAACGGTCGGATCTCCTGTAATATCCATTAGAAGTCAATGTTCGAAATTTGCGAACTGCCACGGCGCGGCGCGTTCTATTCAGGCCATTATATATATATTATATATATTTCATCGATTTCGTTTCAAAACGTATTTTATAAATCGTTTTAAATTAGTTTTCAAAACGATTTCAACTTCCATCTCAAATTCAAATCAAAATTGAATCTTTCCAATATAAATTCGTTTTAAATTCATTTCAACTCGATTTCAATTCAAATCCATTTGAATTCAAATCAATTTTAGTTCAATTTCAATACGTTATAAATTCAATTCAAAACGATTTCAATTCTATTTCAATCTAATTCGAATTTCAATTCTTTTCAATTTAATTCGAATTTCAATTCTTTTCAATTTAATTCGAATTTCAATTTATTTCAAAATATCAGATTTTGAAATCACTTTCGATATTCATTATAAAATGAATAAAATCGATATAAATATCGTTCACGTCAAAATGGAGTCAATCTAATCAACACGGCTTTTATTCAACGCATGAATATTTATTTTATTCAACATATGAATTTATTTTCTATTCAACACATGAATATATATTTTCAATTCAACACATGAATTTATTTTCTATTCAACACATGAATTTTATTTTCTAAATTGGAATGAGGCCCAATCAATTACCATATAATGTTAAATAGATGGATTTCTACAACACATGTATATAATATCAACGATAAATAATCAACCATCATCCAGAGTGCACCATACAACTGCATAAGCATTAAATATAAATAATTAACGCTTACACAGTCTGTCAATCCATCGATTAACATACAACTAAAAAATCGGGATTAGTGTACGTCAAACATCATCCCAATACCCGTGTGGGGTTTCAAATCAACAAACACAGATTTTATTTGTGCAGTTGGGCGATGTGTAAAATTTATCATCCCAATCAATATCAATCAAATCAGTGTATATAAAAAAATCGTCCGATTTGTTTATAAATATTTATTTCATATACACGTTAAAAATTATATATTTTTTTTAACTATAAAATATTTTATTTCATTCCATATCACACAATCAAATTTCACAACACGGCAATCAACAAAATAGTCATCCATGGTCTGTGGACGACGGGTGTCGAGTGCTATTAAACACCATCTGCATCCTAGTATATAATTCAACTAGAAATAAATTTAAAAGTGAGGAGTTCTCACCGACAAGCTAAACCAATACACCGCGACTCTTCATATGTAGAACATCTCGCCATGCTCGCCTTTTGTCGCTTTCGTCTTCCGTGTTCGCTACATATATAAAAATCACATTTTTATATTATCACTCCATGGATAAAGATTATATTTTTATATCGCTCTATACATTGTAAAGATTACATTTTTACTTTGCTAAAATATTAAAAAAAATCATAACTTTATACTAGCATAAAAATCGTATTTTTATTTTCCTTTCATACATATGAAAATCCTATTTTTACTTCGCTTCCTAGATAATAAAAACCATATTTTTATTATCTCTATCACATTATAAAAATCAATTTTTTATATGACCATTCAAATAGTAAAAATCAAATTCTTGTCGCATTAAAAATCTTACCTTTTCATATTAAAAATATCTTAACTTTCTTTTTATAAAAATCTTGTCTTTGCTAATTAGAAATCCGTTCTTTTTATTTCTAAAACAAACAACAACAACAAAATAAAATAAAAATTCTCTTTTATTTTGAAAATACTATGATTCTCTTTTTTCTTATGGCATTTCACTTAGAAATCATAACTTTTAACTACAAAAATACATAAAAACCAAATTAAAATACTTACAGTCGGCGTCTACAGATGGGGGAGAGGCTGTGGAGTTGATGGTGGTCGGAGAGCAGCGCGGTCGGTAGTCTGGTGGTCAGCAAGGGGGTGGCGGCGGATTTTTGGATTGGGTGCGGGGTCTTTGAGCAGAGGAGGAAGAAGAGGGGTTGCGCGGGGCCTACAGAGGGTCGGGGGAAGAGGGGGAGTTTGGCCAGCGGCGGCGCCACCTGGGGGGCGTATCGACGCGGTGATGGGAAAGGGGGGGCGATCGATTTGAGGGTTTCCCTTTTTTTATTTGTTTTGAATGAAATGAATCGGGGGGGTCTGAGAGAAAGGAAAGAGGGGGGAGGGTTTTTTATTTTTATTTATTTATTTAATTCCAAAAAGCAACTTTTTATTTTTAATTATAAAAAGCAACTTTTTATTTATCTATTTAGCTAATTACCCCCATTCCGAACACAATGGGATATGTATCGTAAGATGATTCAATCGTTTCGATCAGTTTTCGTCAAAATCAAAATATAACTCTATATATTGAATTTGAACGCACATTTCAATTTTACCGGGGCCACATACTAGCTAGAAAAATTCCCGAAAAATATTTTCTAGCTTCGTACTGACGATACGGTCCTAACAAAGCTAATTTCGTCAAATTCTGAGACCATGTGGAAAATGGCCATTTTCCAGTCGATTAAAATCAACTAAAACTAGTCAAACGCGTTTTCCTTTGCCACGCTCACATATTGATTTGAAAAATTACGAATTTTGAAACCTAGCAATAACTTGACATCCCGGATCAAATAAAACTGGTTTCGTCGAAAACCGAGGTCATTTGCAAAGTTTCTATTTTTAAGGGCCAGAATTCCATAGCGACTATTCTGAATTTTCAACTGGACATAATTTTTTATCCTTGCTATGAAATTTCGATTTTTCAGATTTGTTGGAATGAAATTCTCAATTAGATTCAAATATTTTTGGTTTTGCCAAAATCCGGTTTATTTTGCACCCAGTACATTCATTTGAAATTTGAAATCGAATTATCGAACTACCGCGCCATTTTCAATTCCTTTTATATATATAAATAAATATTTATATTCTAACGACGACGTATATAAATATATATACATTCTAATTCTATTCAAAATAAATTTCTCGTCTATGTTATTTAAAATATTTCATTTTTAATATTCAAAATTCACTAAAATTGCCAAAATACAAATTTTAAATTGGCTTAGAATTTCCGGGTTATTACATCTAAGTTAATTCTATTATTAATAGTGTATTAAGTAAATCATTCGTATCTTCTACATACGATATCAGATTGATGAACCGTAAGTTGCGTTGGGACCGTATGGACGAGAGCTTCACAATGAAGCCGACTGGAAGTGGATTGGGGCTCGTATGAATTTATGGCGAAATAAATTGTTTGATTCAAATCAAATAAACAGTTTATCGTCCGATGAACTGCCAAAGTGAGTAAAACTCACCAACTCTGATCAGTTATATTTTTATAATGTATTTTTTTAACTGTTAATCATTTGTTGATTGTTGTGTGTTAACTGTTTGGTCGAATTGCTTGTGTATTGGTTGAAATTATAGATAACGATATTTATATATATCGTTAATCAAATAACGATTCTGTTTATCAGAATATTTCATATTGAAGTGAAATCGATGTTATTATATTGTTTAACATCTGTGCATGCAGGGAAACAAGTCGGAGGGATCCAACGGGATTCCTCAACATATATTTTCTGTTTTTCATATATTGTAGTATATGATGTGATATATAATATGTTGATGATTATGCGTGTTTGGATGGTATCAATCACTGTGTTTGGTATTTTAAATACCGTAAGAAATAGTGGGATGTAAAAAGGAGATTTTCAAAGTATATTTTGAAAATAAATTATTTATAGAAAATCAATGGATTTTCTATATAAAAGGAAAAGGATTTTATAAAAGGAAATAATTATAAAATCAAAGAGTTAAACGGAAATATTTGTGGAAACCAAATATAAAGGGAATATTTATGGAAAAAAAATATAAAGGAAATATATTTGTAAAACAAATATAAAGGAAATATATTTGTAAAACAAATATAAAGGAAAAATATTTGTAAAACCAAATAAAATGAGGAATGTTTGTAAACCATTTACAAATCAAATAGAAAGAGAAATGTTTGTAAACCATTTACAAATCAAATAGAAAGAGAAATGTTTGTAAACCATTTACAAATCAAATAGAAAGAGAAATGTTTGTAAACCATTTACAAATAGAAAGATAAAGGAAATCATTTTTAAAGTGAAGAACCATTATTAAAAGTAAATCTTTTTAAATGAATAAACGTTATAAAAAGGGAAATCTTTATCAGTTAGAGTTAACCAGTCAAAGTTAATAAGTTAGAGTTAATCAGTTAGAGTTAATCAGTTAGAGTTAACCAGTTAGAGTTAATCAGTTAGAGTTAATCAGTTAGAGTTAACCAGTTAGAGTTAACCAGTTAGACTAATCAATTAGAGTTAATCCAAATGAGAAGCCATTTAGCATGACTGTTAGCGAAATTCGCAGGGCTGCAGATAGCCTAAGGCCGTCGGATGTTTGCTGAGGGAATCAGGCGTAACCATTGTGATCGCTACGATCTAGAGTCAAGCGAATGGAGTTAGATGGAGTTAAATAGAGTTAATCGAATACTAGTTATTCGAATAGAGTTATCGAAAATTAGTTATTCGAATAGAGTTAAATGGAGTTAAATAGAGTTAATCGAATATTAGTTATTCGAATAGAGTTAAATGGAGTTAAATAGAGTTAATCGAATATTAGTTATTCGAATAGAGTTTAAGGAAAGGAGTTATCGATTATAGTTTAATCGAAAGGAGTTATCGATTTGTTTAATCGAAAGGAGTTATCGATTAGTTTAAAGGAAAGGAGTTATCGATTATAGTTTAATCGAAAGGAGTTATCATTTAGTTTAATCGAAAGTAGTTACAGATTAGTTTAAAGGAAAGGAGTTATCGATTATAGTTTAATCGAAAGGAATTATCGTTGTTAGTTTAATCGAAAGGAGTTATTGATTATAGTTTAATCGAATATAGCGTATTCGAAAGAAAGAGATCGAATATAGTTTATTCGAAAGAGTGAGTTAATCGAATATAAGTTATTCGAAGAGAGACAATCGAATATAGGTTATTCGAAGAAGAGTTGATCAAATAGAGATTTCCCGAGGAGAGTTAATCGTCGGATTTGATTATATTGAATTCGGGAAAGTACTTATACTTCCCGGTGTTTAAATCAAGATTTATTTATTAATAAATTAGGTGTTTATTTATTTATTCACATTAAATAAATAAAAGTTATAATTGAATTTAGATATTTTAGAAGTAGGTTTTATAACGCTAACGTTATAATCAATGTTTTCAATAAAGAAGAGAATTCGTAAATAGAATCCGAGAGTTACGTAAGGAAGTTTGTTAAAGATTTAAAAGATAAACTTTGACTATTTCGAAGTTAAAACGTTATTCAGTTAAGGTCTGAGAGGTAATTATACCCCAACTTGATTGACTTCCTTCTTAACTAAGGAATGGTAAGGTTTGCTAGTGAAAGAGTTTTGGAAATGTTTTCCAAATAAGAATCAGAAAAGTTTTCTGGTAATAGAAAATAAGATATTAGAATATTTTGACACAGGAGATAAGTAAATTAATGAACTAAAGAGATAAATGTTAAATGATGATTGATCGATATAATTTCCATCTGGAAATAATATCGTTGTTTGCACAAGAGTTTTTCTTTGATAGTTAAATCACAGACTATCAATGTTTTGACCATTTTACGTTGTTAATATGGAGAGCCCGGTTGGATTATTATCCGAAGAAACACTTCGTATTGGCATAAGCGTTGCGAATCAAGTATGCTGAATATATTGAAGACGGAGTAAAGTGCAAGGACTGTTATATAAATCTTAGATAATGGTTGCTTAAGATGGATGTACTGAATAGTGCCTTCGGTTTGTCCAGTCCCAGGACAACTTGTATGGACGAAGGTCTGACAGAGTATATCTGATAGATCGCATAAGTTGATCTCTTCAAACGTATTCACGTTTGGGGGCGGAGGAATTCGTTTCTCTTAGTTGTATACCCATGTTATTTTTGGATAAATCAGTTTGTGATTTAAAGGGTATGACGATGTTGCATTCTAAGTGAATGAAGATATGATATGTAAAAAGATAAGCGTAGCTTCTAGCCTTACATCCGGTAAATGACAGAAATCGAGCAGGCAGCATGGCTAAGTCGGTCGCTACGAAGTAGGGCGTATAATCACCTATCTTGAGAATATTCATTTCCTTCTTTAATCTATCAATGATGTCCCATATATATATATGTATATGTATGTATGTATGTATATGTATATGTATATGTATATGTATATACGGGAACAGTTGCTGGTCCCAACCGTTGGTGATATACATTCAATACACTCAAGCAAAATGAGTGGTCGGTCATATGTGGCTGAGTTGTAAGATGTTCTTGTTGAACTCCAGTGTATCGTTCCTAGAGTACACTGATCGGAAGGTGGTTCCGTACCTTGTCATAGTTGGAAATCCATTACCCAATACGTGCTTGCGGTTTTGACAGTATACTATATATGTAGAACGTGAGATGAAAGCGTTTCTGCTAGATTGATATCTATTTGTATTTAGACATTATTATAATATCAGAAGGATAATTTTTACAAAGTTGTTTGGATTCTCATAAGGGAAAAACCCGTTCTGTTTTCACGGCATGGTCTTATGAGATATCCTTTATTTAACCAAGTGTTTGGAGTTTTATTCACACCAGTCCCATGACTGACCCGGAGTTTATTTTGTTGTTTTCCTAAACTCTTGGGTGCCTAAATTTGTACGGGCAGTCAAGTAGTCAGGATTTTACAGATATACTTGGAGAGCTTGGAGTAGAGGCTTCAGGATTATATAGCTATTGTTTATTTCCGCTGTTGTTGTAAGTGTTGTACTCTGCAATGTTATTGTATATATATACTCTTTGTATTTCAAAAGTTATGTTATATTTTATTCGTTCCGCTGTGAGATTCGTGTTTACTCTGATGATGATGTTCTTCTTCTATTCTATAAGTTCTATCTTATCTATTCTCACCCTCTAACTTGTTTCATTAACTATTCGGTTATTTTCGATCCTTAGATGTTCGATATGTGTTGTATATCGGATAACCAAGACCGTCAAAATCCGGGCCGTTACAGTTGGTATCAGAGCTGAAGGTTAAGTGAATTACCTTGGCTCTGTGGCGTAACTCAGTAGAGATGGGGTTAGCAATACCCTAGATTGAGTTTGAGTGTATATATACGAGTGCATACTTGTTATTTGATATAAAAATTTGTTTTATATTGTGGAGATTCATTGGTTGAGTTGTTTGTGAATTCTGGTCGATTAGTTCCACCTACTGTATTGGTAGGAGTTTCTAAACACTCGAATACGATGGACCGACACGGTATGTTTTGAAAGGAGGGTAAATGGAATAATTTTACCCAAATATATTTTGATATAGTATATTGGTTATGTTGGTTGTTATTATAATCGAGTAATATTATAAAAAGGTGAAATGGTTATAAATAAGTAATCAGAATTCATATAAGTAAAGTATATGAAATAAGATGAATTAAATATGAAATTTAAATCAGAATTTGAATTTAAAATAAGGAAATTTTAAGTTCTTGGGAGATTTTGAAAAAAAAATTCAAACTGAAAGTGATATAGTATTGAACTTACCTTGATAGTTGGAAAATAGATTCTGATGATGAATCTAGACATCATCAGTGTTCATTTTCGAGTTCTAAGTGACGGATTACTACCAAAGATTTTGTTTTTGAATTGTTTTGAGAAAAACAAGTTGTTCAGAAATTCAAAGGTTTTGAATTGGTATTATGATTTCAATTTGATTTGAAATTTACCCAGGAATTTAAGTTTTGGAATTAAAAATTTAACTAATAAAGTTAAATAGATTGAGAAGGTATAAGTGAATAAATAAATTAGAATTTAAACTTGAACTAAGTTAAATAAAACAGGATTTGATTGGAGAATAATCTGGAATGTAATTGCATTTATGAATTAAGAGTTTGAAATTTGAAATTTGAGTTCAAGTGGAAGTTGGCTTGGACATAACCAAAGGATTGGATTTGAGGATAAATCGATCAGAGATTGATTGAGATGACATTAGTATTTGCAGGATTAGTAACAGATGAAAAGGATGTATTGATATGCCCGACAAAAAGGTACTAGTTTATATTTATAGGGATATGAGATTTATAAGCCGAATTGGCAAGCAGCTTTGCTATTTGATTTTCTTTTGGGATGGAGATGGCCCAGAGAGGCGATTTGGAGTTTGACCTATTGACCAGTACAAAGGAGGTGCTAGCGAAATTTTTCGAAAAGTTAAGGTGTTAGAAAATTTTCAGGATTTTTGAAAATTTTATTAGTAGGAATAAAAAAATATTTAATTGAAATTAAATTGGTTCAGTTGAAACTAAAGTTAAGAAGTGAACAAATAAGTTCCAACCAGTCGATAAGGTTTGTTCTCTACCTTAGCAATTTCGAGGACGAAATTATTTTAAGTGGGGAAGAATGTAACGACCCGTATTTTCTGTGATATATAATTAACTTATTTAGTTATATAAATAGTGATTTAGAATTCGAATGGTCATTTAATTAAATAATATAGTTAATTCAGAAATAATCAAAATTAGTCGAATTCACAATATTGTGTGAACTAGAAAATTCAAAGTATATAATTCGGTTTAGAGTTGAATTATAATAACGAATATATCATTTGAATGAATTTTGAACGTATAATTATATTATAATTAAAATCGAGCTTGAAATGGCGTGACAGTTCGTTATTTGGCGATTTGAACTTCAACTGAAGGTACATGATTCGTTTTAAGCCGGATTTCTGTGAAACAAGAAATGTTCAGAGCTGGTGAAGTATATTTTTCTAGTGGAAGAGAAAAATCGAGCTTTCGTCATGTAGATTTTGATTTATGTCTAAATCAAATTTTAGAAAAGTCGTTGTGGAATTCCTTTATAATTTAATTATATTTTAAAAAGGAATTTCATTATAAATCGAATATCGATTTATATCGGGATTTGAAATATCGAGTTAGAAACTCATATAGGAATATTGTAGAGTTGAATAATATTCTATGTGAATATATAAGATAATATTTATTTATAAATATTAAATTTAATTATTTTTAAATATATTTATATATTTAAAATGGTTATTTAGAGCTTTAAACATAGCCAGTTTTACAAACGACCTCAGAATTCGACGAAACTAATTTTGTTTTATCCAAAATGTTAAATTATTGCTAGATTTCAATTTCCGTGATTTTTGAAGTCAGTATGTGGCCGTACGGGATTCTAATGTGAAAAACAGTAGATAAATTGACCTTTAAAAATACGCTGTGTGAGCAAACAAAGTCTGAATTCGACGAAACCAGTTTTGTTGGGTTCGTAATGTCGAACTCTAGATGCATGTCCAGTTTCATGATTTTCGGGTAGCATGGGTGACCACACGAATTTTTAGAAATCAGAAATAAAAATAAAATGATATTAAATAAAATATCCTAACTTAGTGAGTGAACCAAAACCAAGCCACATCCTCTCTTCTCAGCCACACAAGAAATCTCGTCCCCTATATATATCATTCTTCAAGCCGCCACAAATACAAAACCACCGTGAGTTTAGAAATCAAAGAAAATTTCCAATCAATTCAAATAAAAAGATAAAAATTCCAAGTTGTATATTTCTAAGATCGTTGAAACAAGGGCTTCAAGCCCAGGGCATTCATTTTCAACTCAATGGGATTTTTGAAACTCGGGAAATGTACACAGCAGACTAGGGTTCCACTTACGGCGAGATTTAAGAAGTGATGAATGATTTCGAGTTCGGATTAGGTTTCAGGGGGTGAAACCGCACTTGCTTGAATTTTTTTTTGGGGAATTCGGTTGAAAAGTTTGTCGATAATGTACGGTGTTTGTGCGACAGAGGCTGCCGGCGGGTTTGAAGATGTGAGCTCGAGCTGCACTATAAGGATATGGTTGGGAAGAGGGATAGACGAGATAGAGAATGGTGGCATTGGTTTTTGAAATTTGGTGGTAAAGGAAAGGGCGGTGGAGCTTTAAATTTGGAAAATGTCTGTAAATGAGGAGCAGTGATCGCAAGTCTCATTTGGGAAGAAGGGTATGCTGTTGGTATTTGGGTGGATGGGCCGAATTGGTTTTGGTGAGGCCCATTTTTAACTTAAAATCTAAGTTAATTCTATTATTAATAGTGTATTAAGTAAATCATTCGTATCTTCTACATACGATATCAGATTGACGAACCGTAAGTTGCGTTGGGACCGTATGGACGAGAGCTTCACAATGAAGCCGACTTGAAGTGGATTGGGGCTTGTATGAATTTATGGCGAAATAAATTGTTTGGTTCAAATCAAATAAACAGTTTATCGTTCTTTAACGATGAACTGCCAATGTGAGTAAAACTCACCAACCCTAAATAGTTATATTTTTTAACGTATTCTTTTGAACTGATAATCATCTGTTGATTGCTGTGTGTTAACTGTTTGGTTGAATTGCTTGTGTATTGGTTGAAATTATAGATAACGATATTTATATATATTGTTAATCAAATATCAATTCTGTTTATCAGAATATTTCATATCGAAGTGAAATCGATGTTATTATATTGTTTAACATCAGTGGATGCGGGGAAACAGGTCGGAGGAATCCAAAGGGATTCCTGTTTTTCATATATTGTAGTATATGATGTGATATATAATCTGTTGATGATTATGCATGTTTGGATGATATCAATCACTGTGTTTGGTATTTTAAATACCGTAAGAAATAGTGGAATGTAAAAAGGAGATTTTCAAAGTATATTTTGAAAATAAATTATTTATAGAAAATCAATGAATTTTCTATATAAAAGGAAAAGGATTTTATAAAAGGAAATAATTATAAAATCAAAGAGTTAAACGGAAATATTTGTGGAAACCAAATATAAAGGGAATATTTGTGGAAAACAAATATAAAGGAAATAAATTTGTAAAACAAATATAAAGGAAATATATTTGTAAAACAAATATAAAGGAAATATATTTGTAAAACAAATATAAAGGAAAAATATTTGTAAAATCAAATAGAATGAGGAATGTTTGTAAACCATTTACAAATCAAATAGAAAGAGGAATGTTTGTAAACCATTTACAAATCAAATAGAAATGTAGGATCTAAATTAACCCTAGAGGGGGGGTGAATAGGGTTTATCGCAGATTTTCACAGAGTAATTAAATAATCACAGCACAGATAATAATCAGAATAAATGCGGAAAATAAATAACACACAGATATACCCAGCTTCGGCAAAACCCTGCCTACTGCTGCATTCCCCAAGGTTTCTACTAGGAGTTAAAACAATCTCTACGCTTACAATCCCCTGTAAACTCGCGACACTCGCTCCCAACTGTTCTTACCCTACGCTCAAAACCCTGCACTGATTTCTATCCCCGAAACCAGATTTCCCCGAATTACAATTCCCGTAATTCGTCTTCCCTAGATTTTACAGATCTAGAAACTGTTTGTTTGTTTTTATGAATTAAACAAAAACAAATGTAAAATAAAATAAAAAAATAGAAAAACCCTTAGGAGTTAAAATTAGGGTTATCCTCCTTTTGTATAACCCTTGGCTGGCCCCTTTTTTTTTTTCCTTGTGCTACACCACTTTACTTTAGGTCGACTCTTTTTTCTGAAATAAAGAAATGGCGGCGGCTCTTGAAATTCCTAGGGTTTCTTCAATCTTCCCCCAAATCTCTGCGCTTGAGTGATGGAGATGCGATTCTTTGATGCGCGACTTCGATGTTGCTTTCAAATGCTTCGATTTGGGTCCAAGTTGCTTACTTGTTCTTCTGGTATGATTTTTAATTCGAGTTTCTCTTTGATTGTGCTTGAACTTGGATGATGATAAAACCGATGATGATTTTGGTGTATTTATAGGATTAAAACTCCTAAATATTTGCTCTGATTTCTACGTTGAGACTTGGTAGTGATATATGCGAAATATTTGGACTTGTTTACATCTGAAATTTTGGAGATTTCTTTGATTTAAAACTTGAGTATATTGCATAAATCTTGGGCTTGAAGTCTTTGGTTTTGAACTGGTCTTGAACTTGTGGAAATTTCTTCGATTTGAATATTGCTATGAATACTTCCACTATTCTGGAGTTACTTGCGTGTGAAAATCCTGAACTTTGAAATGGTCTCTTTGAATTAAAAAACTCGTAAAACTTTAATAAAGTTACTGGAACTTTGATGATTTCAAACTGCATATTCTGCTACTTTAACAACTGGTATAAACAAATGCTTTTGCTTGAATCAGTTTTAATACTTGATACACTTGAACAGATTTAGTACTCTGATTTTCAACGATTTTAAAACGATGCTATGCTTGATTACTCTCGACTGATGCCTTGATTTCTGGTACTTCAATTCTTTGAAACCTTGCATGACTTACTTTGATAAAAACAGATATTATGCTCGATTTTGCATACATGATCTACTTCGTTGTGATACTGTACTTGATTTGCTTGTTCACTGCATTGAGACTTGTTCACTTAAACATCCTTTGTGCACTGTTTCAACTGCACTTGAATGGTTCCCTGCTAATTGTTGACTTGCTTGAATTTGTTTCCGTGATTGTATTCTTGAATTTAGAATAATTTAAATCTATTCTTGCCAAGGGAAAACTGTTATTGCTGCTTTTACTTGAAATCTGGAAATCTCCATTGTGCTCCTTCATATTGATTTTCTGGAGTATTTGCCGCAAAACTGGAAATGTAAACTTGCCAAAACATGATTCTGTGATTTCATAGTTGTTTCCAATGTCTTGTGATTTCCTGTTCCACCATGTTGTGTACTTCTCTTTCATTATCCACTTGAAGTTTTCCCTGCATTCTTATGTTGACACACACAGTGTAGCTATACCATCCATCCATGCTTAAGCTTTGAACTTGAGTTGTTTGCATCATACACATACAGTCATTAAGAATTGACACCATGTAAATAGTTGCAGCGTCCTTGCCTTGTCTTCACTGACCCATACACCATTTCCATGCTGTATCAATTGAACTCCACACTGTAATTACATTTGCCTTGACTAGTGTTCTTAACTGAATATCATTTTTATTTGCTCTGCCATTTCTGAACCATGAAATTTGTTTGAGCTGATGCTTGAACAGATACTCCACATTGATTTTCTTGACTTTAAAAACTATATTTGACCCGAACTACTTGTACATTGAGGTTGCTGTGTGGACTCCTCTGCCATCATGCATATATGTAGCTGCCATGATAAATCACTTGAATTTGAAGTGATCTTGTATGTTTGTCCACTAGTTCTGATCTGATTTGTTTTGTCAAAAAAAAAACTTGCTGGTTCGACCATTATGTCTGACCCTTGCACTTGACCACTTTTTCATTCATGTTGCATTGACTTTCTTTCTTGGACTTGTATTTGATTTTCCTATTGTTGATTGTACACTGGGTTGAGACGGTCCTTGTGGCTACTCCTCAGTCGTACACTGATCGACGAGGCAGTGCACACGTGTATGTATATGCACGTGTGTACATGCAGCCATCAGACGAGATTTTTCTGTCCCTGCATATCAGACCAAGTCTAGAAAAATGATGAGAAACACACCGTAATTCTAAGGCAAATAAATTTTAAAAATAAATTTTTATTTGTTTGTTTATAATTTTATTTTTGTTGCAGTCTACTGTGTGTTCTTCTGTATGTGACAGGTTTGAAGATGACTGGACTGGTTTTGAAGGCTGTGAAGACAGAAAAGATTGAAGATGAAGTCAGTGTATAAAAGTGATTGTATAAGTGAGGAAATTCTGTATATGAGAGTGTTTTCAGACGTGATTACAAATTTTACTGTTATTTGTAATAAACAGATGTGATTGAAATAAAATACTATTTTATTGTGTTCAATTCAATCTGTCTATTTTTTATTTGAATTACTTCAGTATTATAGTTCATGTGTGATGTGTCATGACAGAAATATTCAAAAATATTTGAATGTGTAAATAGTGGAGTGTTGTATACGTACTATTTCAAATGCTGAAATAAAATATTTATTTAAATAAAAATACCGTTTGAATATTTTAAATCTGTGTTATAGTATTCTAAATAAATATTTGTTTTTGTGTATGATGTGAAATATAAAATAGTACTGTTTACAAACACATTTATAAAATTATATATATATATATATATATATATATGTGTGTTTGTTATCATCAAACAAAAATCATATCGTTATACTCAACAATCTCCCCCTTTTGATGATGACAAACATATACAAGATTTTGAATCTGTTAAATGTGTTTGAACGTGAAATGTATTACTCCCCCTATTTGTTTGCTCCCCCTACAACTGAACTTCCCCTATATATGTGGAAAAATATAAATGATGAAATCCAATTGACCATTCTCTCTCTAGATATTTAATTTCCAATTTTAAAATATTCTTGAATTAAATACTCATTAATCAAAATCTTGACAATTCTCCCCCTTTTGTTATCATCAAAAGGATACTAGAAATCGAAACAGTGATGAATATAGACTATAAATATAAATTCAAATTAGAAAGAGAATATATATCGTAAAACCCATTTAATCAAACAAAAATCATAATAATCTTTAAATCAGAAGCAAATTTCACTTTCAGAATGAATGGATTTACGATGGATTTTATCGAATGAGGAGAGTTCAATAAAAATTGAATATTTGAATATGAATTTTAAAGATTTTAAGTATGCTAAAAAAAATGTGTTAAGCACTTTCTAACCACGCATAGCCCAAAGGTCTTTTAAATGGGGTTAGTAGTAACTTAACTTTATCCTCTCTAATGAGTTCCATCCATGCACAGCCCGAAGGTCTTTTAAGTGAGAATGGAAGCACATAGAAATTAAGGTAATTCACCCACGCATAACTGCGAGGATTTTTAAATGGGAGTGAATACCAAGGATAAATTATTTATTTATTTTATTTTATTTTATTTTTAATTTTAAGAATAATTAGAACTCCCCAAATTAAATAAAACCATGATGAATGACAGAATTATGGTAGATATAGAAGATGGTCGTGAAATAAGCTCTAATTCAAAGATATTATAAAATTTGTCCAATCATCCTGTGATTTAAAATAATATCTCCTCTAGTTAAGAATTATACCATAGTCACAACTCATCACAATTTCATAAATCTATTAACGATTTTGATGAGTCATAAAATGGTTCAAATTAATCAATAATTTCAATTTTTGAATAAATAATCAAAAATAATTTTAAAATTGAAAATATTAATTTCAAGAGGAGTTTTTGAAAAATGCAAGTTGAAAATCAGCTTAAAAAAAATCAATCAGTTAAAAAAATGAAATTTTCTAATATTTTTAACACTGACTGCTCCTAGACAATTTTTAAAACCATTTTAATTCAAATTGCCTATGAATTTTAACTAAATCCAGTCACTGATTGTTGAGTATAACGATATGATTTTTGTTTGATGATAACAAACATATATATATATATATATTATTTTATAAATGTGTTTGTAAACAGTACTATTTTATATTTCACATCATACACAAAAACAAATATTTATTTAGAATACTATCACACAGATTTAAAATATTCAAACGGTATTTTTATTTAAATAAATATTTTATTTCAGCATTTGAAATAGTACGTATACAACACTCCACTATTTACACATTCAAATATTTTTGAATATTTCTGTCATGACACATCACACATGAACTGTAATACTGAAGTAATTCAAATAAAAAATAGACAGATTGAATTGAACACAATAAAATAATATTTTATTTCAATCACATCTGTTTATTACAAATAACAGTAAAATTTGTAATCACGTCTACAAACACTCTCATGTACAGAATTTCCTCACTTATACAATCACTTTTATACACTGACTTCATCTTCAATCTTTTCTGTCTTCACAGCCTTCAAAACCAGTCCAGTCATCTTCAAACCTGTCACATACAGAAGAACACACAGTAGACTGCAACAAAAATAAAATTATAAACAAACAAATAAAAATTTATTTTTAAAATTTATTTGCCTCAGAATTACGGTGTGTTTCTCATCAATTTTCTAGACTTGGTCTGATATGCAGGGATAGAAAAATCTCGTCTGATGGCTGCATGTACACACGTGCATATACATACACGTGTGCACTGCCTCGCCGATCAGTGTACGACTGAGGAGTAGCCACAAGGATCGTCTCAACCCAGTGTACAATCAACAATAGGAAAATCAAATACAAGTCCAAGAAAGAAAGTCAATGCAACATGAATGAAAAAGTGGTCAAGTGCAAGGGTCAGACATAATGGTCGAACCAGCAAGTTTTTTTTTTGACAAAACAAATCAGATCAGAACTAGTGGACAAACATACAAGATCACTTCAAATTCAAGTGATTTATCATGGCAGCTACATATATGCATGATGGCAGAGGAGTCCACACAGCAACCTCAATGTACAAGTAGTTCGGGTCAAATATAGTTTTTAAAGTCAAGAAAATCAATGTGGAGTATCTGTTCAAGCATCAGCTCAAACAAATTTCATGGTTCAGAAATGGCAGAGCAAATAAAAATGATATTCAGTTAAGAACACTAGTCAAGGCAAATGTAATTACAGTGTGGAGTTCAATTGATACAGCATGGAAATGGTGTATGGGTCAGTGAAGACAAGGCAAGGACGCTGCAACTATTTACATGGTGGCAATTCTTAATGACTGTATGTGTATGATGCAAACAACTCAAGTTCAAAGCTTAAGCATGGATGGATGGTACAGCTACACTGTGTGTGTCAACATAAGAATGCAGGGAAAACTTCAAGTGGATAATGAAAGAGAAGTACACAACATGGTGGAACAGGAAATCACAAGACATTGGAAACAACTATGAAATCACAGAATCATGTTTTGGCAAGTTTACATTTCCAGTTTTGCGGCAAATACTCCAGAAAATCAATATGAAGGAGCACAATGGAGATTTCCAGATTTCAAGTAAAAGCAGCAATAACAGTTTTCCCTTGGCAAGAATAGATTTAAATTATTCTAAATTCAAGAATACAATCACGGCAACAAATTCAAGCAAGTCAACAATTAGCAGGGAACCATTCAAGTGCAGTTGAAACAGTGCACAAAGGATGTTTAAGTGAACAAGTCTCAATGCAGTGAACAAGCAAATCAAGTACAGTATCACAACGAAGTAGATCATGTATGCAAAATCGAGCACAATATCTGTTTTTATCAAAGTAAGTCATGCAAGGTTTCAAAGAATTGAAGTACCAGAAATCAAGGCATCAGTCGATAGTAATCAAGCATAGCATCGTTTTAAAATCGTTGAAAATCAGAGTACTAAATCTGTTCAAGTGTATCAAGTATTAAAACCGATTCAAGCAAAAGCATTTGTTTATACCAGTTGTTAAAGTAGCAGAATATGCAGTTTGAAATCATCAAAGTTCCAGTAACTTTATTAAAGTTATACGGGTTTTTTAATTCAAAGAGACCATTTCAAAGTTCAGGATTTTCACACGCAAGTAACTCCAGAATAGTGGAAGTATTCATAGCAATATTCAAATCGAAGAAATTTCCACAAGTTCAAGACCAGCTCAAAACCAAAGACTTCAAGCCCAAGATTTATGCAATATACTCAAGTTTTAAATCAAAGAAATCTCCAAAATTTCAGATGTAAACAAGTCCAAATATTTCACATATATCACTACCAAGTCTCAACGTAGACATCAGAGCAAATATTTAGGAGTTTTAACCCTATAAATACACCAAAATCATCATCGGTTTTATCATCATCCAAGTTCAAGCACAATCAAAGAGAAACTCGAATTAAAAATCATACCAGAAGAACAAGTAAGCAACTTGGACCCAAATCGAAGCATTTGAAAGCAACATCGAAGTCGCGCATCAAAGAATCGCATCTCCATCACTCAAGCGCAGAGATTTGGGGGAAGATTGAAGAAACCCTAGGAATTTAAAGAGCCGCCGCCATTTCTTTATTTCAGAAAAAAGAGTCGACCTAAATTAAAGTGGTGTAGCACAAGGAAAAAAAAAAGGGGCCAGCCAAGGGTTATACAAAAGGAGGATAACCCTAATTTTAACTCCTAAGGGGTTTTCTATTTTTTTATTTTATTTTACATTTGTTTTTGTTTAATTCATAAAAACAAACAAACAGTTTCTAGATCTGTAAAATCTAGGGAAGACGAATTACGGGAATTGTAATTCGGGGAAATCTGGTTTCGGGGATAGAAATCAGTGCAGGGTTTTGAGCGTAGGGTTAAGAACAGTTGGGAGCGAGTGTCGCGAGTTTACAGGGGATTGTAAGCGTAGAGATTGTTTTAACTCCTAGTAGAAACCTTGGGGAATGCAGCAGTAGGCAGGGTTTTGCCGAAGCTGGGTATATCTGTGTGTTATTTATTTTCCGCATTTATTCTGATTATTATCTGTGTTGTGATTATTTAATTACTCTATGAAAATCTGCGATAAACCCTGTTCACCCCCCCCCCCCCCCCCTCTAGGGTTAATTTAGATCCTACAAGTGGTATCAGAGCAGGTATTTTTTATTTTAACTCTAGAGTCATGAATCTGTCTAATAACGCATTTTCTGAGGGTCAGTCCATAGCTAGGCCACCAATGTTTAATGGAACTGATTATGCATATTGGAAAGCTAGGATGAAAATTTATTTGAGTTCAGTCGATTATGATGTGTGGGATATTATTGAAACGGGTTATAGATCTCCCACTGTTATTGTTAGTGGTGTTGAAATTCCTAAATCAAAAGATAGGTGGGATGCTAATGATAAAAAATTATTTTCAACCAATGCCAAAGCAATGAATGCTTTAATTTGTGCTCTTGATAAAACTGAATTTAATCGAATTTCTCATTGTGAGACTGCGCAAGAAATATGGCACACGTTGGAGGTCACACATGAAGGTACATCTCAAGTAAAGGAATCTCGTCTCGCTTTACTCAGCAACGAATATGAAAATTTCTCTATGCAAAAAGACGAAGATATAAAAGAGATGTATGGACGCTTCTCATCATTGATCTACAATGCAAAAGCTCTTGGCAAAACCTATACCGAAGTGGAATTGATCAGAAAAATACTGAGAGTGCTACCGATGAATTTTGAAGCAAAGGTGACGGCAATTCAAGAATCAAAAGATCTGAATAAAGTAAGCATGGAAGAGTTGATCGGAAATCTGATTACTTACGAGATGGAGTTGAAAGCAAGAGAAGAACGAAAGGATTCTGAATCAAAGAAGAAGACGATCGATCTTAATAATTCTGTTGAAAGTAATGATGATGATCCCGTTGAAGAGCTAGCCATGGTTTTGAAAAAGTGGGCCAAAGGAAAATACAAACCACGAAAGAAGAATTCAAAAACCGACAAGTCTGAAAGTTCAGATAGTTCAAACGATGAAGTGTTTTGCTACAATTGCAAGAAACCCGGACATATCAAACCAAATTGCCCACATCTTAAAAATGAAAAGAGGAAGAAGTTCAGAAGAAAGAAGAAAGCCTTTGCTGCTACATGGGATGACGAAGAAGAAGAAGAAGTTTCTGAAAGTGAAGAAGAGGAAGCTAATTTGTGTCTTATGGCTCATTCTGTTTCAGAAAATAGTGAAGAGGATTCAAGTGAGGTATCGAGTTTTACTTATAAAGATTTAATTCTAATGTGTCACGATCTCACAAAAACCGTTGATTCTCTTGAACTAAAAGTTAAGAAATTAAAATCTGATAGGTGAAAACTAGTTCAAGAAAATAACAGTTTAGAAACAAAACTTGAAAAAGTTAAGAATTCACCGCTTTCAGAATGTGAAAAATGTCAATTTTTGAGTAACGATTTTTTGAAGTTAAAAACTGATCTTGAGTTACTTAAAAGTGAAAACATGAATTTGAAAAATGAAAATCTTGATTTTGAAAAGGTGATTGAAAAGTTTAGAGAATCTGAAAAACTTGATTTTGAAAAGCAAGAACAATTTGAAATTGAAATTTCCAAGTCTAACGCTAGAATCAAAGCACTTGAAAACGAAAATTTGACTTTAAAACAAACTGATGCTGAAAAAAGGAAAATCGCTATTAATCGTTGTTCAAATTTAATGAAAGAAAATAGCGATCTCAAATTTAAAATTCAACGACTTGAGTCAGCTTTGACTAAATTTTCTAAAGGAGAGAAATCGTTGAATATGTTGTTAAAAAATCAATTTTTTGTTCAGAATAAAAAGGGACTTGGATTTGAATCTGATCAAGTTAAAAAACAAAATTTTAATGATTTTAAAAATCCTTTAATTGGCTTTGAAAACAATCAAATTGAATTTTTGAAATTTAATAATTTCAAAGGGTTTTTAAATCATAAACAAATTGATAACTCATTTAAAAACAATTCATTTAAATCTATTTGGATTCCAAAAATTAACAAAATAAATTTAAGCAAATCTAAACAAATTTGGGTTCCAAAGGGTACGCTAGTGAATAGTAATGGATTGTTATATAAACGGGTTTGGGTACCAAAACGTGTAAACGAAGATAAGAGTGGTAAAACAACTTTTGTTAGACCACTCGATCATATAAACATTTAGGTATCGTAGGAGGCTAAGGAACAACTGTACTTTAGTGAGATAAAATTCAAGTTGATTCATATATCGAATTATTTGGAGTTCCTTAGCCATAGATTCAGAGTTGGAGATTCATTGCATCACGTTGATTATGGTAAGTCAGGTATGATCTCTAAACTCGTACTTTTATTCCTTTTAGTTTATTTTTACTTGGCTGTTCTTGAAATCATTCGTTATGGATTGTTGAAATTCTTGGATTATAAAAAAAAAAAAAATTGATTTTTTTGGTGATTTCAAATAATCTTCAGATTTGATAAGTTGACTGTTTCTTGAGTTTGTCCAAAAATTCTCTGAAAATAATCTTGTGCTGCTCTGATAAGTTAATTTAGATCCTACAAGAAAGAGAAATGTTTGTAAACCATTTACAAATCAAATAGAAAGAGAAATGTTTGTAAACCATTTACAAATAGAAAGATAAAGGAAATCATTTTTAAAGTGAAGAACCGTTATTAAAAGTAAATCTTCTTAAACGAATAAACGTTATAAAAAGGGAAATCTTTATCAGTTAGAGTTAATCAGTTAGAGTTAATCAGTTAGAGTTAACCAGTCAGAGTTAATCAGTTAGAGTTGTTCAGTTAGAGTTAATCGGTTAGAGTTAATCGGTTAGAGTTAACCAGTCAGATCTAATCGGCTAGAGTTAATCAGTTAGAGTTAATCAGTTAGATTTAACCAGAAAGAGTTAACCAGTTAGAGTTAATCAATTTGAGTTAATCCAAATGAGATGCCATTTAGCACGACTGTTAGCGAAATTCGCAGGGCTGCACATAGCCTAAGGCAGTCGGATGTTTCCTAAGGGAATCAGGCATAACCATTGTGATCGCTGCGATCTAGAGTCAAGCGAATGGAGTTAAATGGAGTTAAACAGAGTTAATCGAATATTATTTATTCGAATAGAGTTAAATAGAGTTATCGAATATTAGTTATTCGAATAGAGTTAAATGGAGTTAAATAGGGTTAATCGAATATTAGTTATTCGAATAGAGCAAAATGGAGTTAAATAGGGTTGATCGAATATTAGTTATTCGAATAGAGTTAAAGGAAAGGAGTTATCGATTATAGTTTAATCGAAAGGAGTTATCGATTTGTTTAATCGAAAGGAGTTATCGATTAGTTTAAAGGAAAGGAGTTATCGATTATAGTTTAATCGAAAGGAGTTATCGATTAGTTTAATCGAAAGTAGTTATCGATTAGTTTAAAGGATATGAGTTATCGATTATAGTTCAATCGAAAGGAATTATCGATGTTAGTTTAATCGAAAGGAGTTATCGATTATAGTTTAATCGAAAGGAGATTATCGAATGTAGCGTATTCAAAAGAAAGAGATCGAATATAGTTTATTCGAAAGAGTGAGTTAATCGAATATAAGTTATTCGAAGAGAGACAATCGAATACAGGTTATTCGAAGAGGAGTTAATCAAATAGAGATTTCTCGAAGAGAGTTAATCGTCGGATTCGATTATATTGAATTCGGGAAAGTACTTATACTTTCTGGTGTTTAAATCAAGATTTATTTATTAATAAATTAGGTGTTTATTTATCTATTCACATTAAAGAAATAAAAGTTATAAATTAAGTTAGATATTTCAGAAGTAGGGTTTATAACGCTAACGTTATAATCAATGTTTTCAATAAAGAAGAGGATTCGTAAATAGAATCCGAGAGTTGCGTAAGGAAGTTTGTTAAAGATTTAAAAGATAAACTTTGACTGTTTCGAATTTAAAACGATGTTCAGTTAAGGTCTGAGAGGTAATTATACCCAAACTTGATTGACTTCCTTCTTAACTAAGGAATGGTAATGTTTGCTAGTGAAGGAGTTTTGGAAATGTTTTCCAAATAAGAATCAGAAAAGTTTTCTGATAATAGAAAATAAGAAATTAGAATATTTTGACACAGGAGATAAGTAAATTAATGAACTAAAGAGATAAATGTTAAATGATGATTGATCGAAATAATTTCCATCTGGAAATAATATCGTTGTTTGCATACGAGTTTTTCTTTGATAGTTAAATCACAGACTATCAATGTTTTGACCATTTTACATTGTTAATATGGAGAGACCGGTTGGATTACTATCTGGAGAACCACTCCGTATTGGCATAAGCGTTGCGAATCAAGTATGCTGAATATATTGAAGATGAAGTAAAGTGTAAGGGCTGTTGTATAAATCTTAGATAACGGTTGCCTAAGATGGATGTACTGAATAGTGCCTTCGGTTTGTCCAGTCCCAAGATAACTTGTATGGACGAAGGTCTGACATAGTATATCTGATAGATCGCGTAAGTTGATCTCTTCAAACGTATTCACGTTTGGGGGCGGAGGAATTCGTTTCTCTTAGCTGTATACCCGTGTTATTTTTGAATAAATCAATTTGTGATTTAAAGGGTATGACGATGTGTCATTCTAAGTGAATGAAGATATGATATGTAAAAAAGATAAGCGTAGCTTCTAGCCTCACATCCGGAAAATGACATAAATCGGGCAGGCAACATGGCTAAGTCGGTCGCTCCGAAGTAGGGTGTATAATCACCTATCTAGAGAATATTCATTTGCTTCTTTAATCTATCAATGTTGTCCCATATATATATATATATACATATATATATACGGGAACGGTTGTTGATCCCAACCGTTGGTGATATACATTCGATACACTCAAGCGAAATAAGTGGTCGGTCATGTGTGGCTGAGTTGCAAGATGTTCTTGTTGAACTCCAGTGTATCGTTTCTAGAGTACACTGATCGGAAGGTGGTTCCATACCTTGTCATAGTTGGAAATCCATTACCCAATACGTGCTTGCTGTTTTGATTGTATACTATATATGTAGAACGTGAGATGAAAGCATTTCTGCTAGATTGATATCTATTTGTATTTAGACATTATTATAATATCAGAAGGATATTGTTTACCAAGTTGTTTGGATTCTCATAAGGGAAAACCCCGTTTCGTTTTCACAGCGTGGTCTTATGAGATATCCTTTATTTAACCAAGTGTTTGGTGTTTTATTCACACCAGTCCCATGACTGACCCAGAGTTTATTTTGTTGTTTTCCCTAAACTCTTGGGTGCCTAAATTTGTACGGGCAGTCAAGTAGTCGGGATTTTACAGATATACTTGGAGAGCTTGGAGCAGGAGCCTTCGGGATTATATAGCTATTGTTTATTTCCACTGTTGTTGTAAGTGTTGTACTCTATAATGTTATTGCATACATATACTGTTTGTATTTCAAAAGTTATGTTATATTTTATTCGTTCCGCTGTGAGATTCGTGTTTACTCTGATGATGATGTTCTTCTTTGTGGCGGCCCGCCCCGCACTAACCGACATTTTCTCCAAAGGTGCGTTGTACACATGTCCAGTTAGCATGGAACGGGTCGCCAGAAGGAAAAGGAAGAAGGAAACGAACATACAAGGAACCTGTAGAATGTCTCACAGCGCATAGGACAAAATATAATAATAACATACTTGACATAAAACAGGAGAGACAGTGCATAAGCTGGAAATCAGAACTAAACATCATCGCAGCGGAAATCCAAAATACAGCTTATTACAACTTTTCAACTATCTCAAAGCAAAGTAAGATAAATGAGGTACACTATTAATGCCCAAGTAGCGACCACCAACGACACAGGGAGAATGTGTATATATATAATACGTGGAAGCCTCCTGCCCGCCTCCGGATCAGCTACTCGCACATCACCAGCTAACCTGTCTCTAGTCTGCTCGTGTGAGCACCCAGAGTAATAAGAGGAGACATAAAACTCTGAGTCAGACATAAAGCCTGGTATGAGCGATAAGCATCTAAAGTGAACAATAACAGGTAGACTAAAACATACCTGAACCTGGACCTGCAACCAAAGAGTTAACACTACATACTGTACAACACTCTAAGGTATCATATCAAACAGTGTAAAGATACGGAGGTGGGGGAGATGTGCATGTCATAATGAGGGCAAACAATCAAGCATAGCATCCATCCTCACATCTCTCACTTAGTGCGTAAAGCGTACGATATTCACCACTTCGATCACCCAACATTCCTTGCTACGATCACTTTGCCCCATTAAGTCATAAATGGCTTCACTGCACTGATAACGTAGCCACTAATTCCTCGCTATGTCCACTTGCCCCATGGAGTTATTCACCCCATCCGCGCTGGCTCATAGCCTTACCAATCCTTACTATGTCCACTTGCCCCATGGAGTTATTCACCCCATCTGCGCTGGCTCATAGTCTTACCAATCCTTACTATGTCCACTTGCCCCATGGAGTTATTCACCCCATCTGCGCTGGCTCATAGTCTTACTACGCATCACCTTGCCCCTCAGGTCATAATGACCCTACTGCGCTGATAACATAGTCTTGCTACCATCACCTTGCCCCTCAGGTCATATGACCCTACTGCACTGATAAGTAGCCATCATCCATTTTTAGTGGTGAATCGAAGTTATGAACGTCGAAAACTCCTTAGCACACGTCCCGCAGCAAAGTCCAACCATGAAGTGAACTCATTGGTTCCCAACTGGATCCTGAGCTCTAACTTCCCATATTGGACTACCTTTGCATCTCGGGTTATTGGTCATCACCATCGAATCGGATCAGATCAGCCTTCACATTCTTCATCGGATCGGGTCGCGCCTCCTACGTCGGATCGGGTCGTGGTCCTCCTTTCCTTTGCTTCAGAGCGTGCTCCCCTTCTCGGTTCGGATCGGGACACCCCATACGGATCGGATCGTGGTTCTTCAGGCGGTTCAGATCGGACGCCCTTCTCCAGGTCGATGGATCGTGCTCACCCTTCATGGACGGATCGGGTCGTAATGCTTATTCGCGATCCGGGTCGGAGTACTTCAGTTTGGCACGGCGCTGCATCGATTCGCTTCGTGGGCCTTGCACAGATGGTTCGGTTCGGAGGAGGTGACTTGACTCGTGGGGATGCCCCCACGATCCCATAGGGCGATCCGATCGTCCCTCAACCCCCTATGCGATCCGAACCCCTGTACCTTGTCCAGCGAGCTGTTTACGCCCCTCGACGGCGTTTTCGACCGTTCCAACTATTCTAAACAGTCACAAAGCATTTCATACAGTCATAGCAATATACATAATCAACCACAAACATCAAAACATCAATATGATAGGTAAAAAGGGATCAAACATACCCAAAATCCCAAACTTCCCCTTAAGCATATTTAGGTGAAACTAACGATAGGATTATCAAAACTTAACCAAATTAACTCAAATTCATATCAGAGGTCTAAAACTTCATTCCGAATTTTATAAACATTTTTCCAGAATTTTATCATGTTTAAATTCGCTAATTAATACTAATCAACCCTAATTAGCCATAATTAGTGCAAAACTAAGCAAATCACTCACCTTAGCCACAAAATAAACTAAGATCTGAAATGATTCTCTGATTTGATGTGAATTTCAATGCCAAACAGCAGCTCCTTTGTTGATTTGGTGAAGATCCTTCTTGATTAGGGGTTGCTAAGCCAAATCCTTAACCTAAAGGTGATTTGGAGGTGATTTAGAGGTTGGAGGCCATTTTTAGGGTTCCTTGGTGATAAGTGGAGGCTAGAAAACTGAAATGGAATGATTCTCCATCTCATTTCAGCCCTTCCATAACCCTTACCCCGAAATGGGTTATGGGCCTATTCACTAATCACCCGATTTGGCCCGGTTAAGCAGTTTTTCACCCTCCAAACCTTGTTCCAGCCATATCTCCCAAACGGTAAGTCCGTTTGGCTAATGTGACCACTCTACGGAAAGAGAAACCATCAAACGAATCTAATGGAAGTGGTTTCAGGTCAAAATTCCTTTCCAATCAAAAGTTATGGCCAAAACAGTACCAACTAGGGGCAAAATGGTCACTTAAAAATCGACAAAAATCATAAGCATGGGAAATGACTCTAATAGATGTTTCCCAAAGTTACATGACCATACAACTTCATACGGAAAAGAATTAAATATTTTACGATCCCATGATGTGTAGAATACGGGTCATTACATTCTTCTTCTTCTATTCTATAAGTTCTATCTTATCTATTCTCACTCTCTAACTTCTTTCATTAACTTTTGGTTATTTTCGATCCTTGGATGTTCGATATGTGTTGTATATCGGATAACCAAGATCGCAAAATCTGGGCTGTTACAAGTTCTCACTGTGGGATCCACTTCTTCATTCTCTATTTCCGAACTGCTGAACCGTTTGGATTTGTTTGAAATTCCAATGTAGTCCTTGCCACGCTGTTCATAATAAAACTTATATTTTTATTGCTTCATTCCACTAAATAAAAATCACATTTTTATTTCTACTTCATATATTTTTACAACGCTTCATTCTATATAAAAATTATATTTTTATATTCCTACTTCTTATATAAAGATCGAACTTTTTTATCGCTACTTTATATATAAAAATCGAATCTTTCTATCACTAATGAATATATTAAAAAATCACATTTTTACATTGCCATTCAAACGATAAAAAGAGTATTTTTACTTCGCTACATATACAAAGATCAAATTTTTTATTTTCTATATATTATAAAAATCATATTTTTATTATTTCTATAATATAAAAATCACATTTTTATTATCTCTATAATATAAAAAAATCGTATTTTTATTATTCTACATATAGATAAATTATATTTGAGTGTCGCTATATATATATATATATATATATATATATATATATATTAAAAATCAAATTTTTATCTTGCTAAAACCAAGTTATTCATATTTTTAAACACAACGTTTTTAAACAAGGTTATTAACATCAAAAAAATCATATTTTTATTGATTAAATAACATAAGATTTATAATAAATTAAAACTAAACAAAATAAATAACTTAGCGAATGGGAGTGGGTTTTCTGCGCGCCGGAGGTCTGGTGGGGGAGTTCGCGAGTTGGAGGAGTAATGGAGGCGAAGGGAGGCAGGTGTAGTGGATGTAGGGCGCAGGGTTTTTTTTTTGGGGGGGGGGGGGGTCATCGATCGAAGCATCGATTTGAAGTGGGGAGGGCACTGACGCGAGGAGGAGGAGGGAGAAGCCATCGGCGGCGGCGGCGCCTTGGGCTGTCGAGTAGGACGATTGCCCGGTTTTTTTCTTTTTACTTCATCTGTTTATTCAATTTTGAAGAGATAAGAACGAGTGGGGGGCTTTAATGAAATTAGTGGGGTTGACTTTTTGTTTATTTAATTAATTTAATCTCCCACAAATCAACTTTTTGTTTCAACCTCCAAACGAGACCCACTGACTGTCGTCTATAACTAATTACCCCCATTCTGAACACAATGGGATATGAATCGTAAGCTGATTCGACTGTTCCGATCAGTTTCTGTCAAAATCAAAATATAAATCTATATATTGAATTTGAACGCACAGTTCAATTTACCGGGGCCACATACGGACTTTAAAATTTATTGAAAAATATTTTCTAGCTACGCATTGACGATACGGTCCTAACAAAACTAATTTCGTCAAATTTGAAGACCGTTTGAAAAATGGCAATTTTCTGGTCGATCAAAATTGACTGAAACTGTTAAAACACGTTTTCTTTTACCACGCTCACATATTGATTCAGAAAATTACGAATTTTAGAATCTAGCAATAACTTGACATCCCGGATCCAACAAAAGTGGTTTAGTCAAAAACAGAGGTCGTTTGCAAAATTTCCATTTTTAAGGGCTAGAATTCCATAGCGACTATTCTGAATTTTCAACTGGACATAACTTTTTATCCCTGCTATGAAATTTCAATTTTTCGGATTCGTTGGAAATATATTTTCAAATAGATTTTAATATTTTGGGTCTCACTAAAATCTGGTTTATTTTGAACCCTGTACGTTCAATTGAAATTTGAAATCGAATTTTCGAACTACCGTGCCATTTTCAATTTTTTTTATAATATAAAATAAATATTTATATTCTAATGTCAATTCAAATAAATATATTATTCTAATTCTATTTAAAATAAATTTCTCGTCGTTATTATTTAAAATAATCATTTTAAATATTTAAAATTCACTAAAATTGCAAAAATAAAAATTTAAAATTGGCTCAGATTTCCGGGTTATTACAATTTTATTTTTGTTGAAAACTCTAGTTCAACAAAATGACTACAAAGTGATTATCCATTTTTTTTAACCCCTTTTTATTAACAAAATGTATATTTTTGTCTAATTCTTTTAAATGAACAAAAATGTCTCATTCTTCTTTATGAACATAAATGTATATTTTGTTTAATCCTTTTGAATGAACAAAAATGTGTCATTCTGCTTTATGAACAAAAATGTATATTTTTACAAAAATGTGTATTTTGTTCAAAAATTCTAATTTGTTAAACATGACAATTTTAATTGTCAATTCTAATTGGTTTAAATATGGTTTTTACCTAAATGAGATGTTTTATTTACATAACATGACTCTAACATAAACGACAGTTTTAACATGACATTATTCTAACATGATATTTTTAACATAACATGTTCTAACCAAAATGATATTTATGATTTCATATTAGTCTATTTTTAAACAAAATGACATCTATGTTCTCATACAAATCTATTTTAACCAAAATGATGACTATGGTTTCATACAAATCTAATTTAATACAAATGACAATTATATTTTGCCAATTCTAATTTAGCATGAATGTCATTTACATTTTGTCAATTCTAATTTGACATAAATGACAATTATATTTTGTCAATTCTTATTTATTTTTGTTTAATCCTTTTTAATTGACAAAAATGGTATTCTTGTTTCATCCCTTTTTAAATTAAAAAAAATGCACATTTTGGTTTAATTCTTTTTAATAACAAAAATGTATATTTTTGTGTAATCCTATTTAATGACCAAAAATGAACATTTCTAGTTTAATCATTTTTAATGACCAAAAATGTATATTTTGGTTTCACTCTTTTGAAATGACAAAAATGTATATTTTGTCTCATCCTATTTAAATGGTAAAAATGAATGTTTTAGTTTCATTCTATTTAAATGATAAAAATGAATGTTTTGACTTCATTCTTTTTAAATGACAAAAATGAATATTTTTGTCTACTTCTTGAATCTAATTTTCTAATTAACGTAAATGTTAATTACAACAATCTAATAACAAATAATAGAATATTTTATTTGTTTACTTTTTCCTATGTGTTCTAATAACATATAAAAGAATATTTTATATATTCACATTTTTCTATGAATTCTAATAACATATAAAAGTATATTTTGTCTCTAATTTGTCGATAAAAATATAACTTTTAATTCCACTCTTTTTACTGTCTTTAATTTGACAATAAAAATGTAACATTAAAATCTATTCTTTAATTTACATCTAAAATTTAAATAAAAATATAACTTTTGATTCTAATCTTTTTATTGTCTCTAGAATGACAATAAAAATGTAGCTTTTGATTTTATTCTTTTTTTATTGTCTCTAATTTGAATATATATATATATATATTTATTTATTTAACATTTGACTCTATTCTTTTATTTGCATCTAATTTGACAAATAAAGTGTAACATTCAATACTATTCTTTCATTTGCGTCTAAAATGAAAAATAAAATATAACATTCAATTCTACGTTTTTATTTGCATCTAAAATGACAAATAAAATATAACATTCAATTCTATTCTTTTATTTGCATCTAAAATGACAAATAAAATATAATATGACAAATAAAATATAACATTCAATTCTATTCTTTTATTTTCATTTCAAATGACAAATAAAATATAACATTCAATTCTATTCTTTTATTTGCATCTAAAATGACAAATAAATTATATACTTTTTAAATCTAGGTATTTGTTATTCAACAAAAACTATATTTTTATGAATAAATCTAATCAATATTAGCGGATTTAGAAATAAAATTGAAATTTTTATTTAAACCAAATATGTACATATGAATCTATGAAGAGAGACATAGATTTGGGTAACGGAAAGTAGATCTGGATGATAGAAGGATGATTTCATTTTTATGAATAAAATTTTTAATTAACATCCATAGATATGAAATAAAAGATAATTTCAGATCTGAACTCTAACGCAAACTAGAAATTAACAAACATGAGATTTCATCGTAGATCAAACAAATCAGAATATCCCACAAACAACAATGAATAAATTCTAATTTACCAACATCGCAGATCTAGATTGTTAACATACATACAGCGATTCAAATAGCAAGAAAAATAATTAAATTATTTAAAATCATAAATCTCACATTGATTTTAATTCTGTACAGTTCAGATCTGAATTTGCTCTGAATTTGATTTGCTTTGTTTCAGTCCTAGTCTGTACCATCATGTAGATCTTGGTCTCACAATCGTAACGGATTTGAAATCGTTCAATTTCAAGATTGTATGTATTAGATATGAATTTATTAAGGTAGGAACATTTTTAAACTAAATAATTAAAATAATTAAATATTATTTTACCCTTCTTCTACCTTACAGACAACAGGTCGATGCGTTCCAGTCAATGTTCGAACCTAGGGTTCTATCCCTCGTGCAAACCGAGCCACGAGATGATGATCGGGTGGTGGACGTCGGAGAGGAGGAGAGGGGGTTTCTTGCGCCTGGGGTGAGGTCCAGCGCGGTGGGGCCTAGGCGGTGCAATTTAGGCTGAAGCGGCGTGGGTTAGCGGTGTTGAATCTTGAGCTACGTGCAAATTGAGGTGGAGAGCTTGGTATGGATGCGAAGAGGAGGAAAATATCTACAAAAATTCTAAAGGAGGAGGATCTAATTATTTGTGTAGGAGGATAAATTAGAGAAGAAAGAATTGAAGGTTCTAGGCCATGAAAATAGAGGAACGGCGGCTGAGTTTTGAGGAAGAAGGATTAGGGTTCTAACTAATTACAATTTATAATATTTTAATATCCACTAATCACTTAAAGTCCCTTTAGCCAATAACTCAGAATTAGGCCCAACAGCTGTCGTTTCTAACCAAATACCCCTATTCCTAATGCAATGGACTAGGTCCCATCAGCCGGTTCGATCGTTTCAGCCCACTTATCTTTAATTTAAAATATAAACATTTAATATTAAATTCGAATGCACATTTTAATTTACCGGGGCAATATACCGACTCCGAAAAATCCCAATAAATAAATTTAGCTATGTTTTGACGATACGATCCTAACAAAATTAATTTCATCGAATTTGGAGACCGTTTGAAAAATGGCATTTTTCAAGTCGATCAAAATTGACTGAAATTGACAAAACACATTTTCTTTTGCCACGCTCATATATTAATTCCAAAAATTTTGAAATTTTAAATCTAACCATATTTTGACATTCCGGATCCAACAAAAGATGTTTCGTCGAAAACGAAGGTCGTTTGTAAAATGACTATTTTCAATGGCTTTAATATTATTTAAAAATTTCAATTTCAATTTCTAACGTATTTTCTATTAAAAATTCTTAAAATAAAAATTTTAAATTGGTCCTAATTTTTCGGGTTGTTATAATTTGTTTGCTAAAAATATTATTTTTAGCTTATATGTGAGATCTCTAATTTAAAATAAAATTTATTATTGATTTCGATGCGAAATTCATATATGTGTGGTATAAAATTTGAGATGATTGTTTGTGATGGCGATGAACGAATGGATTGAACTGTGTATGTTAGCAAATAAAATATTCATGTTTGTTAGAAATTGTACAGACGATAAAAATCATTTTTCTTATTATGTATATGAAAATAAATTATTCATGTTTGTTAAAATTATTATACAATAAAAATTATCTTTTTATTGTGCATGTGAATCATAGGAATTGTTAAAATTGTTATACAATAAAAATTATCTTTTTATTGTACATGTGAATCATAGGAATTTGTCAAAATTGTTATACAGTAAAAATTATCTTTTTATTGTATATATGAACTTAGAATTTGTCAAAAATATTTATACAATAAAAATTATCTTTTTATTGTATATGTGAGCATAGAATTTGTCAAAAATATTTATACTATTAAAATTATCTTTTTATTGTATATGTGAACATAGAATTTGTCAAAAATATTTATACAATAAAAATTATCTTTTTATTGTATATGTGAACATAGAATTTGTCAAAAATATTAATACAATAAAAATTATCTTTTTATTGTATATGTTAACATAGAATTTGTCAAAACTATTTATACAATAAAAATTATCTTTTTATTGTATATGTGAACATAGAATTTGTCAAAAATATTTATACAATAAAAATTATCTTTCTGTTGATATGTGAACATAGAATTTGTCAAAATATTTGTACAATAAAAATTATCTTTTTATTGTATATGTGAATCATAGAAATACTTAAAATTGTTATACAATAAAAATTATCTTTTTGTTGTATATATGAATCATAGAATTGGTCATAATTGTTTATACAATAAAAATTTCCTTTTTATTGTATATATGGATCATAGAAATTGTCATGTTGGGAATAATTATTTATACCATAAAAATTTAGTTTTTATTGTATATATATGAATCACAAATTTATCTTGTTTTAGAGAAAATAGTTAAACATGAAAAATAACATTTTTAATGTATGTAATGATTCATTATAAAAAACGACATGTTCATTAGAAATTGTTTAGATATTAAGAAGAACATTTTTTATGTATGATTAGTTTCATAAAAAATGATTCATTATTATAAATGACATGTTCACTAGAAATTGTTTAGATATTAAGAAGGACATTTTTAATGTATGATTAGTTTCATTAAAAATGATTCAATATTAAAAATGACATGTTCATTAGAATTTGTTTAGATATTAAAAAAGGACATTTTTTATGTATGATTAGTTTCATTAAAAATGATTCATTATTGAAAATGACATCTTCATTAGAATTTGTTTAGATATTAAGAAGGACATTTTTTTAATGTATGATTAGTTTCACTAAAAATGATTCATTATTGAAAACGACATATTCATTGGAAATTGTTTAGATATTAAGAAGGACATTTTTAATGTATGATTAGTTTCACTAAAAATGATTCATCATTAAAAATGACATGTTCATTAGAAATTGTTTAGATATTAAAATGGACATTTTTTATGTATGATTAGTTTTATTAAAAATGATTTGTCCATTAAAAATGATTTGTTCTTTAAAAATTGTTTAAACATTAAAAAAGGACATTTTTTGTGTCTGTTTTGATTCAACAAATAAAAAGGATTACATGTTAAAATAGGAGGCGTTCATTAAAAATGTTTCAAATAACATGTTTATTTAGATAAAAAGAATAACATATTAAAATAGAATTTGTCATTAACTTGTTACATTTTATATGTTTATTTAGATAAAAAGAACAACATATTAAAATTGAATTTGTCATTAACATGTTACATTTTATATGTTTATTTAGCTTAAAAAGAATAACATATTAAAATAGAATTTGTCGTCAACATGTTACATCTTATATGTTTATTTAGACAAAAAGAATAACATATTAAAATAGAATTTGTCATTAACATGTTGCATTTTATATGTTTATTTAGATTAAAAAGAATGACATATTAAAATAGAATTTGTCATTAACATGTTACATTTTATATGTTTATTTAGATTAAAGAGAATAACATATTAAAATAACATGTTTGTTTAGATAAAAAGAATTACATGTTTTTTCTATTTAAAATAGGATTTTTTTTCTCAATTTGGTCACCTTTTATAAACTTATTACTCATTTAGCCTAGTTTTAAAACTTATTACGGCCGTAGCCTGGTTTATGTCACATTAGCTTATCTTAAAGGCCGTTAAGTGAGTTACAAAAAAAAAAAAAAAATCCACGCGGCATACCAAATGCTGCTCCTAGCGTCATCCCAAAAGCCATGGTGTTAAATAACGGTTTTTGGCTAATGTGACATAAACCAGGCTGTGAGCGTAATGAGTTTTAAAACTAGGCTAAATGAGTAATAAGTTTATAAAAGGTGGCCAAATTAAAAAAATCCTTTAAGATATAGTAGTTTACATGTTAGCAAAGGAGAAAATTATTCATTAGTTAAATGATGTCATTTACATGTTAGTGATGATTAGGAAAATAATGATATGTTTTGATTCATTAAAATGTAATCACTTACATGTTAGCAAAGTAGGAAAATGATTATGTATTAATATATGTTTTGTTTGTTCAAAACTTCACTTTTAACATGTTAGTGAAATCATCGAGCGATTTATATATATATATATATAATATAATATAAATTAAAATTAAACGAATCGCACGCGGTAGTTCGCTTTTGGGAATCGTAACTTTAAACGATTATAGAGAAAGTTCCGACCGTCGGATTTTCCCAAAACTGGAACCGTTAGGTTCACGTTGGAAAGATCTTTCCAACAATATTAAATTTGTTAAGATCCATTGGTTAGATTTTGAGAAATATGTAATTCAAATTTGGATAAAAACAGCGCCAAGGCTACCTAACGACCTGAAACATCGTCCTAATTAAATGGGCTATTTTTATATAAATAAAAATAGCGATAAATCGTTATAAAATAATATTAATGATATGAAATGATTTGAAAAGACTGAGTTCAATCTCATTTCAAATAATTATACGATGATTTAAAATCCAATACATTGAAGACGGTGGTTGAAGACCGGCGATCTTCACGTCGAATGGATGACTACTGATGCCCTGGATTGGTTTGCTCCCGGGAAAGGGTTAAAGTAGTAGTTGTCCGGACGTACTTGTTGATTGTCTGGATATGCGAGAACCTCTCTTCCGTATTGGACATACGGGATGAGGAATAAGGTGTCTCCGGTTTTGTTCAGACCCAGAACGGACTTGTAAATGGATGTGTGTCTGACATTGAATTTCGTTCTATGTGAATTGATTTCTATTTAATATATATCTGTTTGGTGGCAGAGAATTTATTCTCTTGCTTAACACCCTTCTTTGAGACGTATGAGCTTAAAGGTTGTATATTGATAGATATTAGTCGCATGGCATGGATTGTCAATGTGGCATGCCAAGATGCAAATGATCAAGGTTTTTGTTGAAAAGCATAGCCTTATATTTGATGATCAAAGCACAGATTTATTTAGCATAAGTTTTTGTATAGCGTTACTTCACGAGCCTCACACCCCGGTATGAGTCAAAAACGGAATGATGACTGTAGGGAGGACTTGCGTTTCTTTCTAGCTAGAAGTGGTGTCATGGTATGGAGCCCAGACATTTTTACTTATGTGGATGATGGATTGTGAGGGTGCTTGGATGTTGGTCGCTACTGGTCAAGTGATAGGATCAATAGGACCGGGAAACGTATTGTTCAGGCATAACTAATCCAATAAAGTATTTGTGGACCTGCCCTACTGCTAACCAGGGCTCGCCAACGTCCGGGTCCCGAGGCATTTGCTATAGTGTCTCAAAACCGGTGAGGATGATTCCTAGCCCCAACTCATGATGGAACCCAATTTCCAATACGACATAACGGATTTGACTGTAACCTATATATGGCGACATAGTAGGATGGGGTACTATGCCATCTAGGATTGATACATTTATTTTGAAAGTGTTTTAAACTGATTAGACACTAATAATAATATCAAATGATTATTGTTTTATATGTATCAATCATGTTTTATCATTATAAGGTAAAACTCTATCCTCCGGTTTGCGTTGCATTGTGTGATGGAACTTGAGTCTTATAATGATTTCATTTTTCTATAAAGCATTGCGTTGTTTTAAAAGACTTACTTATTTTATGCACTGACAATCCAATGGAGTAAACCCGTTCCGCGTTAGCGGCGTGGTCCTGTGATTAGCATTTTTATTAGATTAGTTTAAGTAAGATTTCTCATACCAGTCCCATGATTGACTCGTAGTTTGTTTTCACTTGCAAACTCGGGTGCCCTTATTTTTACACACGGGCAGTCGAGTGGCTTGTTTTGCAGATATTTATTTATTGAGCAGGTTTCTGGATCAAAGCTTAAAGATGTGTCTAGAGCATTGATAGTCTTACGTTGTGTTAATTTATTAGTTCCGCTGCATTGTATTAAATTTATTGTAAATTAATCTTCCGCTATATTATTATTTTCTGATGCAATCTAATATTATGTACTCTGATGTAACATTATTATGATGTTTATAAAAGTCTTATGTTGTTGTTCTGATGTGTTTTGCGCCCAAAGTTAGCGAACCGACGATTTCCGACATTCGGATAGGCCCTTGCGGTCGATTCGAAGGACGGGGATTTTTGGGTCATTAAATGTTGGTATCAGAGCTTTGGTTAATTAAAATCTTTTGGGGTACAACTCATTAGAACTGAATAAAAGTCTCATCAGAGGTAGGATTAGAAATATCCTATAAAATAATACTCATTAGAAATAGGATCAGTAGCATCCTAGAATGAGATACCCGTTAGGGTGGGGTTAGAAATGCCCCAGAATGAGTTGAGAGTGAAAATTTTATAATTAACGTATTTATGATTATATGTATATAATCCGATTTTAGAAAATATGATTTTTGAGTATATAAAAGTTATATATATTTGAAAAGCTTATCAACTAATTGATTGATGATTGTGTTTTGTGATTATTAGTTCAACTAATAAAAATTATTGAAACCAATAAAAGAATGAAAGTTGAGTTGGTTAGTTAAAACAACTTTCAGCTTCATTCCTTTTCGAGGACGAAAAGATTTTAAGTGATGGAGACTGTAACAACCTGGAAAATCAGAACCAAATTTAAATTTTATTTTAAGGAAATTTTGTTAGAAAATGCATCAGAAATTAAAAATTCCATTATTAAATTAAATTAAATTATTGAATTTAAAAAAGATTTTAAATAAAATTATGATGTTATTTAAGAATGATTTCAAATTTATTTCTAATATACAATTAATTGTAATTAGATAAATAGTGATTTATAAAAATTGAAATTAGTATCAAATTGTATGTATATTTGTAATAATTAACTTCAAACAATTAATAATAAAGAAAATAGTAGACTTGTAAGTGATAGCAATTTTTATTGTAATTAGCAATAATTATTGATTAGATTATTAGCATATTGTATTATGTTTGTGATTTCTATAGTTTAATTCGTGGGAAGAGTATCAATTAGCTTTTGTAAGTTTTCCCTTCTTAAAAGAATGAAGGAATTTGAATTGAAAAGTAATACATACAAACAAAAAGAAATAAATGTGTAAAAAGTACATGTTTTCTTCGTATTTTACAATGTTTATTTCAAATAAAAGAAAATCATACATTCCTTGTAATGGAACGAAGTTAACATGCCTTGTTTACATTTAATTTATGAAAATCAATTAGAAAATCTTCCAAAGAAACATATCTTCAGCAAATTAGACATGAAATTCTACTATAATAAATTGTGTAATTAAGAACACATAAATGTGGACAGAAACGAAAATAAACGCATAATAATTGTGTAATTCAAAAGAGCGGAATTTGAATAAGCTAGCAATAAAAGGGTTAAATTTAACAATTTGATTGATTAAGAAAAAGAAATAAATTAGGAAAGAATTAACTTAGTTAATTAGGTTAATTAAAATTTGTAAGTGCATAATTCACTTTTCAGAAATAAAGTAATATTAAGACTTAATAAACAGGTCGTTGGGAATTGATGGGTCGATTGAGCCTATTAATTTATAGGGCCAAATAATTAATAGGAAATGGAGAATTGTAATTGTAAATTAAAGATCAATAAATGAGAATTGAATTCTTTACAATTTATTAATGCAAATAATATGTGTAATAAAAAGGTAGATTTGAATTTGAAATTTTTAATGAATAAGGACAAGATTTATGGGAATAAATTTAAATGAATTAATTACTAATTGCAAATGAGTGACTTATTATTAAATGCCATAATAAATGATCATTAGTTATTGTTGATAAATGTACCATTATAGCTTATAATCAAAGGGGATTTAAGGAATCAGAAATGTGAAATAAATACGCCACCTCAGCCAATTTATTTTCTTTCTAACATACAACATATGGATTAACAGGCCTTTTTAAAATTAGAGAATTAAAAATTGTATTATTAATATATAACTACCCTAATATACTAAACCCTAATTCCCTATTCAGTAGTCTCCGCCCTTTGAACAAATCGATAGCAACCTTCTTCAATAATGCGATCTCACTTTTCTTCCAATCCTATCAATGAATTTCAAAACTTATAAAAGCAAAATTGAAGAACTCCATGAGACCGACAAATCCGATGGTTGTGTTTGATTTTCATTTGCCAAATCGTGAGAATTTGGAGCATGAACGTGCTCAATTCGAATGCGTTTATCCACACAAGGGGGGTGCAAGTTGGGAAACATGCTAGGAGAGGGTGGCTTTTGCAGAGGTGAACGACATGGAGGCTTCAAATCAGTGGCCGACGCTTTGGATTTGGTGCGAGTTGGAGCCTTAGCGATCATGTATGCGTTCGGTTTTTCTATCGTGACCGGGAGCCGATGGAAGAAAGATTAGAGGTGGATTAAGGAATTAAATAAGTGATTAATTATATTGGTGATCATTAATGTGTTTGAGATTTGTAAAATTAATATCTTTTTCATACGTTATCCAAATTCAGCAAACTCAGATCCGTTTGAATCACAACGATGAGATCTATAATATGGATCTGACTAGAAGAATTTTGGAGCTAGCTGATATTTTGATCAAATTAAATGTCTTTAACTTGATTAAAATAATTATTTTAATCGATTTCTGAAACCGATCAAGGTGAGAACTCTCTCACTAAATTCTCTTGTACAGTTATTTATTTTATATAAATTGCCATGATTTTTATTAGTACTTAATTATCACAAATATTTGTTCACTAAAAATGTTATTTTTAGCTTATATGTGAGATCTCTAATATAAAATAAAATTTATTATTGATTTCGATGTGAAATTCATGTTTGTTGGAAATTGTTCATACAATAAAAATCATTTTTTTGTTGTATATATGAAAATAAATTATTTATGTTTGATAAAATTGTTATCAATAAAAAATATCTTTTTATTATACATGTGAATCATAGGAATTGTTAAAATTGTTATACAATTAAAATTATCTTTTTATTGTACATGCGAATCATAGAAATTTGTCAAATTTGTTATACAATAAAAATTATCTTTTTATTGTATATGTGAACATAGAATTTGTCAAAAATATTTATACAATAAAAATTATCTTTTTGTTGTATATGTGAACATAGAATTTGTCAAAAATATTAATATAATAAAAATTATCTTTTTATTGTATATGTGAACATAGAATTTGTCAAAAATATTAACACAATAAAAATTATCTTTTTATTGTACATGTGAACATAGAATTTGTCATAATATTTATACAATACAAATTATCTTTTTATTGTATATGTGAACATAGAATTTGTCATAAATATTTATACAATAAAAATTATCTTTTTATTGTATATGTGAACATAGAATTTATCAAAATATTTATACAATAAAAATTATCTTTTTATTGTATATGTGAACATAGAATTTGTCAAAATATTTATACAATAAAAATTATCTTTTTATTATATATGTGAATCATAGAAATTGTTAAAATTGTTATACAATAAAAATTATCTTTTTATTGTATATATAAATCATAGAATTGGTCATAGTTGTTTATACAATAAAAAATTCCTTTTTATTATATATACGGATCATAGAAATTGTCATGTAGGAAATAATTGTTTATACTATAAAAAATTACTTTTTATTGTATACATATATGAATCACAAATTTATCATGTTTTCGAGAAAACAGTTAAACATTGATTCATTATTAAAAATGACATGTTCATTAGAAATTGTTTAGATATTAAGAAGGACATTTTTAATGTATTATTAGTTTCATTAAAAATGATTCATTTTTAAAAATGACATGTTCATTAGAAATTGTTTAGATATTAAAAAGGACATTTTTAGTGTATGATTAGTTTCACTAAAAATGATTCATCATTAAAAATGACATGTTCATTAGAAATTGTTTAGATATTGAAAAGGACAATTTTTATGTATGATTAGTTTTATTAAAAATGATTTGTCCATTAAAAATGATTTGTTCTTTAAAAATTGTTTAAACATTAAAAAAGGACATATTTTGTGTATGTTTTGATTCAACAAATAAAAACGATTGCATATTAAAATAGGAGGCGTTCAATAAAAATGTTTCAAATAACATATTTATTTAGATAAAAAGAATAGCATATTAAAATAGAATTTGTCATTAACTTGTTACATTTTATATGTTTATTTAGATAAAAAGAATAACATATTAAAATAGAATTTGTGAATAACATGTTACATTTTATATGTTTATTTAGATAAAAGAATAATATTTAAATAGAATTTGTCATTAACATGTTACATTTTATATGTTTATTTAGATAAAAAGAATAACATATTAAAATAGAATTTGCCACTAACATGTTGCATTTTATATGTTTATTTTGATTAAAAAGAATGATATATTAAAATAGAATTTGTCATTAACATGTTATATTTCATATGTTTATTTAGATTAAAAAGAATAACATATTAAAATAACATGTTTGTTTAGATAAAAAGAATTACATGTTTTGTCTATTTAAAATATAGTAGTTTACATGTTAGCGAAGGAGAAAAATGTTCATTAGTTAAATGATGTAATTTACATGTTCGTGATGATTAGAAAAATAACAATATGTTTTCATTCATTAAAATGTAATCACTTACATGTTAGCAAAGTAGGAAAATGATTATGTGTTAATATATGTTTTCTTTGTTGAAAACATCACTTTTAACATGTTAGTGTAACCGTCGAGCGATTTATATATATATAATATAAATTAAAATTAAACGAATCGTGCGTAGTAGTTTGCGTTTCGGAATCGCAACTTTAAACGATTATACAGAAAGTTCCGACCATCGGATTTTTCCCAAAACTGGAACCGTTAGGTTTGCTTTGGAAAGATTTTTCCAACAATATTAAATTTGTTAAGATCCAACGACTATATTTTGAGAAATATGTAACTCAAATTTGGATAAAAACAGTGCCAGGGCAACGTAACGACCTGAAACGTCGTCTGAATTAAATGGGCTATTTCTATATAAATAAAAATAGCGATAAATTGTTATAAAATAATAGTGAAATGATTTGAAATTATATATATTCGAGAATTATTTGAAAAAACCGAGTTCAATCTCATTTCAAATAATTATATGACAATTTAAAATCGAAGACATTGAAGACGGTGCTTGAAGACCAGCGATCTTCATATCGAATGGATGACTACTGATGCCCTAGATTGGTTTGCTCCCAGGAAAGGGTTAAAGTGGTAGTTGACCGGACGTACTTGTTGGTCGTTCGGATATGAGAGAACTTCTCTTCTTATTGGACATACGGGATGAGGAATAAGGCGTCTCCTGTTTTGTTTAGACCCAGAACGGACTTGTAAATGGATGTTTGTCTGACATTGAATTTCATTTTGTGTGAATTGATTTCTATTTAATATATATCTGTTTGGTGGAGGAGAATTTATTCTCTTTCTTAACACACTTCTCTGAGACGTACGAGCTTAGAGGTTATATATTGATATATATCAGTCGCATGGCGTGGATTGTCAATGTGGCATGACAAGATGCAAATAATCAAGGCTTTTGTTGAAAAGCAGAGCCTTATGGTTGATGATCAAAGCACAACTTTATTTAGCATAGCTTTGTGTATAGCGTTACTTCACGAGCCTCACACCCCGGTATGAGTCAAAAACGGAATGTGGACCGTAGGGAGGACTTGCGTTTCTTTTTAGCTAGAAGTGGTGTCATGGTATGGAGCGCAGACATTTTTACTTATGTGGATGATGGATTGTGAGGGGCCTCGGATGTTAGTCGGTACAGGGCATGTAATAGTTCCAATAGGACCGAGAAACGTATTGTTCAGGCATAACTAATCCACTAAAGTATTTGTGGACTAGCCCTACTGCTAACCAGGGCTCGCTAGCATCTGAATCCTGAGGCATTAGCTAGAGTGTCTCGAAACCGGTGAGGATGATTCCTAGCCTCGACTCATGATGGAAACCCAATTTCCAATACGACATAACGGATTTGACTGTAAATCAATATATGGCGACGTGGTAGGATGGGGTACTATGCCATCTAGGATTGATACATTTATTTTGAAAGTGTTTCTAACTGATTAGACACTAATAAAAATATCAAATGATTATTGTTTTATATGTATCAATCATATTTGATCATTATAAGGTAAAACTCTATCCTCCGGTTTACATTGCATTGTGTGATGGGACTTGAGTCTTATAATGGTTTCATTTTTCTAAAATGCATTGCATTGTTTTAAAAGACTTACTTATTTTATGCACTGGCAATCCAATGGAGTAAACCCACTCCACGTTAACGGCGTGGTCCTGTGATTAACCTTATTATTAGATAAAATTAAGTAAGATTTCTCATACCATTCCCATGACCGACTCGTAGTTTGTTTTCACTTGCAAACTCGGGTGCCCTTATTTTTACACACGGGCAGTCGAGTAACTTGTTTTGCAGATATTCGTTTATTGAGCAGGATTCTGGATCGAAGCTTAAAGCTATGTCCAGAGCATTGATAGTCTTCCGCTGTGTTAGTTTATTAGTTCCTTTGCATTGCATTGCATTTATAGTAAATTAATCTTCTGTTATATTATATTTTGACGTACTCTGATATATTCTGTACTTCGATGTTATGTTATTACGATGTAATAAAAATCTTCTGTTGTTGTTCTGATGTTGTTTTATACCCAAAATTAGCATATCCGGCGATTTCCCGCGAGGGGGATTTTCGGGTCACTACAACCGTAATGACTCGTATTTCTATATTTTTTGAGTTGGACGTGTGATTTATTAGTCAGCTCAGATAGTATGGATTTGCGGCCATCACAGTTGGTATAAGAGCTTAGGTTGAGCGAACACCTAGGCTTTGGTGGGGGGTTTACTCATTAAAGATAGGGTCAGTAGTACCCTAGAATGAGTTTGAGCGTATATATATATATATATATGAGAGAGCGTGTTTGTAAGTTGATATAAAATTGTTTTACATTGTGTTTGCTTGTCTATTGAGTGGTTTATGAATTCTGGTTGAATCTTGGGATGCCACGACGTCGATAGGTGTTTTTAAACACTTGAACAGAAGAATTGACATAATATTATTTTAAAGTAGGTAAATGAAATAATTTTGCCCAAAATTATATTTTGATATAGAGGGATAATTTTCTGAAGTTATTATAATATATGGATGTGTTGGTTGTTATTATAATCAAATTAGATTATAAAATTGAAATGGTTATATATAATCAAATAGAACTTGTATATGAATAATATATACAAATGAGATGAATTAAAATTGGATTGAAACCACAATTTGGAATTTAAATCCCAGAAAGTTGAAAAATATTTTTTCATATTATATTAAAATAATATAGCTTTTTTGGAAGGGTTTCTGAATAAAAATTGTTTTGAATGGGTTTTTGAAAGTGATAAAGCATTGAACTCACTTCAGTCGCTGGAAAATAATTCCGGTGATTATTGCGACATCATCAGTGTTCTTTTCGAGTTTCTAAGTGATGGATTGCTACCTTAGGATTAAAATTCTCAGTGGGGATTTATTTGAAAGGAAACAAGTTGTTTTGTAAAATTCAAATGTTTTGTATTGTGATGATTATAAATAATCTATGTCTATATTTTATATAATTTCAATGTATTTATATGATTATAAGGGAATTTGAAATAAAAACCGGGTATTTAGATTCTAGAATTTAAAACTTAACTTATGCAAGTTAAATAAATTGAATTGGTGAAAGTGAATTGAAGTGGATAAATTAATTTGGAATCAGTTTAAAATTTGGTCAGAAACATAAGTTGTTATTGTATTATTCCAATAATACCAAATATGCATAGAAAATTTTCGTTTGTCAAAAACGAAGTAAATAAATTGATTAGAATCAACTTGAATGAAATATGAATTGAATGATAATAAATTGGTTGTAAATCATTCGAATTGAATGAATGTAAGTATATATGATATGTAATATGAATGGAATAACGTACATACTAAATATTGGACTTGTATTAACATATACGTTGCAACAATCCGGAAATCCGAGCCAATTTAAAAATTTTATTTTGGCAATTTGAATGAATTTTGACTATTTAAAATGAGTTATTTTAAATAATAACGATGAGAAATTTATTTTGAGTAGAATTAGAACATATATATTCATTTGAATCGACGTTAGAATATAAGTATTTATTTTAATTATAAAAGGAATTAGAAATGACGCAGTAGTTTGAAAATTCAATTTCAAATTTGAAATGAATGTACAGGATTCAAAATAAACCAGATTTTAGCGAAACCAAAATTAATAAAATCTTGTTGAGAATATCTTTCCAACGAATCCGAAAAATTGAAATTTCATAGCGGGAATAAAAAGTTATGCCCAGTTGAAAATTCAGAATAGTCGCTATGGAATTTTGGCCCTTAAAAATGGAAATTTTGCAAACGACCTCCGTTTCCCGCAAAACCACTTTTGTTGGATCCGGGATGTCAAGTTATAGCTAGATTCCAAAATATATAATTTTTTGAATCAATATGTGAGCGTGGCAAAGGAAAACGTGTTTTGACAGTTTCAGTCAATTTGGATCGAGCAGAAAATTGCCATTTTTCAAACGGTCTCCAAATTTTACGAAATTAGTTTTGTTAGAACTGTATCGTCAATAGGAAGCTAGAAAATATTTTTCGGAAACTTTTAGAGTCCGTATGTGGCCCTGATAAACTGAAATGTGCATTCAAATTCAATATATAGATTTATATTTTGATTTTGACGGAAACTGATCGAAACAGCCGAACTGGCTTGCGATACATATCCCATTGTGTTCGGAATGAGGGTAATTGGCTATGGACGATAGTCGTTAGGTCTCATTTAGAGTTCAAAAGAAAGGTCAACACTTTTGGGAAAAATAAAATAAATAAAATATATATACACACTTGGCCTCTTCTCTCTTCATAACCCGTTACCCCTCGGACCCCTCGTTCTTCCCCAAACCAGTCCCGCCGCCTCCCTAATCCACCCCCGCCCAGCCCCCTGGCGCCGCCGCGGCCCAGCCCCAGCCATCCCCACCTCCGACGAACCCCTTACCCATCCGACGCCTCTACCTCACTCCTCCCCCTAATTCGAGTACATAGCCCCAGAAACCCTCACCCCGATCACCATCGGCTGGCCGCACCACCCCCGACCCCCCTACGCCTATCCTCTGGCTTCGACTCTAACCAGTGATCCCCCTTTACAATAAATATCCATTTTTTAAGATTTTCCTCTTCGCATTGACCACCCGGGGAGCCACCATGAAGTACTAGCGCCACCCCGCTTCGCCTCCACCTCCGAACGCAACGAGCCTCCTCCGTACGTGAAGGTGAGCCTTTAATTTGATTTTTATATGTATTTGTGTGCATAAAAATTAGGTTTTTATATAGTATTCATGTGAAGAAAGACATGATTTTGAAATATGTAAAGACATGATTTTTATAAACAAAAGATGCAATTTTTCTGAAGTAGTGGAGGAGAGAAAAATATAATTTTTATTATATAGAAGATATAAAAATACGATTTTTATTTATGTAGATTAGTAAAAATATGATTTTTATTATCTAGGAGGCGAAATAAAAAAATAGGTTTATATGTATGAAAGGTAAATAAAAATACAATATTCATATAATAGAGAATATAAAAATATAATTTTTATATATGAAGTAGTGGCATAAAAATGAGATTTTTAATATATGTATAGCGATTTAAAAATCTGATTTCTAATTATATATAGCGATGTTGAAAATCTGATTTTAATGTAAATTACATTGAAATAGATTACGTTAGAATCAGAACAGCGAATCTGAGTGACAATAAAGCAAGATGGAGTGGAACCCAAAGGTGAGAACTTCTCACTTTTATTTTATTTTCTAGTTGAAATATATACTAGGATGCAGACAGTGATACCAACTGTGAAAACCCGCAACTTCCCCGTAAAGGAAAGCGGCGGATAGTTCGAGAACAAGCCACAACAGAATGCATACAAAAGAACATTTCACTGTATATTACAACAATGCATCAGATTACAAGAATATACAGAGTATAAATGAATAAATATTACACAGAAATATCAGAGATTTAAAATTACATTTAAATACATAGCAGCGGAAAATAATACAATACACAACTAGAAGAGATATACGGATACAAAGCTTTCCGGATATCATTCCAGCTGTAAACCAGGATCCTGTGAATATAAATCTGCAAAACCAAAACTACTAGCTGCCCGTGTCAAAATAAGGGCACCCAGAGTTTAGGTTAAAACAATAAACTCCAGGTCAGTCATGTGACTGGTGTGAGAACTAAAACAGTTAATCTTTACTTTAAAGTTAGGTAAATCAAGGGACCACGCCGTATAACACGGAACGGGTTTCCTCCCAAGAATACCAGTGCATAAAACAAACAGCGCAATGCTAAATAAAGAAAAAATGAAGCTGTTATAAGACCCAGGTCCCATCACACAATGCAACGCAGCCGAGGATAGGGTTTTCCCTTATAACAGCCAAAGAATGCTTGATACGGTTAAAACAAATCGTTTGATACTATTATAAGTGCATAGTGTATAAAACAACTTCAAATCATAAGTATCAATCATAGGCGGCATGAGCGTCCCATGCCACTATGTCGCCATATATAGGTTTACAAATAAAACCGCAAAGTCATGTATTTGGAAATTGGATTTCCATCTATGAACCGAGGCAAAAGATAGTCCTCAACCGATTCGAGAATGTCTAGCCTGAGTCTCAGGATCAGAGCTCGAGTGACCCTTGGATCGTCAAGGCCGGTCCACCGATGTGGATTAAACTTAAACCCTGAACACTACGTTTCCCCGCCCTTTGGGGCGTAAATGAGCCAACTAAATGACTCCATCGGTTCGAGAACGACCGATCAATCCGAGGCGCCTCGCAACAGCAACAACCACATAAGTCAAACTCGTCAGGGCGTGTAAAACCACTGACGCCACTTTTTAGCTAGAAGGAAACGCATGCCCTCCCTGAGGTCCGTCTCCCTTTTTGGTTCATACCGGATGTGAAACTCGCGAAGTAAACGTTACACAAAGCTACGCCACAAAGGCCGTGCTTTGATCATCCCCACAAGACTTTGCTTTTCAACAGGAGCCTCGATCAATTGCCACTTAGGCATGCCACACAGGCAATTCACTCCATGCGTTTGATATCCATCAATATATAACCCCTGAGCTCGTACGTCTCAGAGAAGGGCGTTAAGCAAGAGAATAAATTCTCCGCCGCCAAACAGATATATATTTAATAGAGATCAATCACATAGACTAAAATCCAATGTCAGACACACAGTCCATTTACAAGTCCGTTCTGGGTCTGAACGAAACCGGAGCCACCTAGTACCCAGCATACCCATCGACATCGCCACCGCCGCCAGGTTCCCCCCTACCGCTGGCCGACCCCCTCATGCGCCTATACCCTCGAACACCACGATGACCGATCCCCTCCTGCTGCTGTCGCGGCCCCTTCTTCTTCTTCCTCCACGCCACGCCGACTTCTCCTCCTCCACCAAGTAGACCAGCACCGCCCCTGAGCGATGCCGCCGGCCTGACAGCCCCCCCCCCCCCTCCACCAATTCCGTCAGTACACCCCCTCCCCTCCCTGAATTCGATGCTCCCAAGACCCCCCTCCCTTCGCTGAACTAAGGTAAGTATTTATTTTAATTTAGCTTATTTATTTTCCATATAAATAATGTAAGGGAAGATTATATTTTGCATGTTAGGAAAATACGATTTTTAATATCATAAAAATATGATTTTTATGTTTTAAAGTATTAAAAATATAGTTTTTATATTTTTAAAGAATTAAAAATATGATTTTTATATTTTTAAAGTATTAAAAATATAATCTTTATTATATAGAAGTGGTAGAAATATGATTTTCGTTTAGGTAGAGAATTAAAAATATAATTTTTACATGATAGGAATATTAAAAATATCATCTTTATATGTGTAGAAAAATAAAAATGAGATTTTTATAAAGATGAAATCTTTAAATTTGAAAAGGCGAAGTCTATATGTTTATAAAGGCGAAATCTTTATATTTGAAAAGGCGAAATCTTTAGGTGGAAAATAGCGTGATAAAAATATAATTTTTATCTATATAACATAGTAATAAAAATATGATTTTTATATATGGAACATAGCAAAGAAAAAATATGATTTTTATATATTGAACTTCGAAATAAAAATATGATTTTTATATATTAGATAGCGAAGTAAAAATTCGATTTTTACATATGTAGTGAAAGCGGACAACGAAGGTGACAAAAGGGCGAGAACGTAGAAGATTTATATCAATGAAGTGTCGTGAAGTTGGATAGCTATAGGTGAGAATTTCTCACCTTTCAATTTCATTTTCTAGTTATATATATATATATATATATATATATACTAGGATGCAGACGGTGCTTAGTAGCACCCGACACAATCGTCCACAGACCATGGACTTGTTTGTTTGGTTGCATAGATTAGTTTGATGATTTGATTTGAATTTGGTTGTTTGGTGAATATGATTGATGTGTGAACGGCGTGGGCCTTCACTAGACCGGGGATAAGGCTAGGCCTCGTCCCGTTTCTAGTATCGTGCCGTTATGCCGCCGAAATTTTCTAAAATAAGTTAGCAAAATAAAAATATCATTTTATTTAAAGAATGAACTGAATAGAAATTCATATGTTGAAATAAAATGTTTTCATCGTTAAAAATATAATTTTTAACGTGAAGTGAATAAGATAAAATATTCATTTACAAACCGGACGGTTTGTTTATGTACACCTATTTGAATGACATTGATTGAGACGGTAAATTTTACACATCGCCCAACTGCACAAATAAAATATGTGTTTGATTGTTTGAAACCCCACACGGGTGTTGGGATGAAATATGAAGTTCACTCATCCTGATTGATTAAATATGTCGATCGATTGATTGACAGGCTGTTATAAGCGTTAGATATCTATATTTGATGCTTATACAGTGTAGTGCACTTTGGTTGATGGTTGATTATTTTTCAATGCTATTATACATGTGTTGTATGAAAATCCATATAATTAACTTTATATGGTAATTGATTGGGCCTCATTCCAATTTGAAAAATAAAGAATATTATAAAATAAAGGTTCAAGTGTTGACAGTACTCATCCGTTGAGATTAGTCATGTGTTGAACGAAATATTTTAGTAATAAAATTTACATCTTTATCAATATAAAATAAAGGTTCATGTGTTGACAGTACTCATCCGTTGAGATTAGTCATGTGCTGAACCAAATATTTTAGTAATAAAATTTACATCTTTATCAATATAAAATAAAGGTTCATGTGTTGACAGTACTCATCCGTTGAGATTAGTCATGTGTTGAACGAAATATTTTAGTAATAAAATTTACATCTTTATCAATATAAAATAAAGGTTCATGTGTTGACAGTACTCATCCATTGAGATTGGTCATGTGTTGAACGAAATATTTTGATAATAACAACTATTTGAAAAAGAAATATTTGAAATAGAATATTTGAAAATAGAAATTTATGAAGCCGTGTTGATTAGATTGACGCCATTTTGACGTAAACGATATTTATATCGATTTTATTCATTTTGAAATGAATTGAATATAAAACGATTTCGAAATGAATTGAATTGAAAACGATTTCGAAATGAATTGAATTGAAAACGAATTCAAATTGAATTGAAAACGATTTCGAAATGAATTGAATTGAAAACGAATTCAAATTGAATTGAAAACGATTTCGAAATGAATTGAATTGAAAACGATTTCGAAATGAATTGAATTGAAAACGAATTCAAATTGAATTGAAAACGATTTCGAAATGAATTGAATTGAAAACGATTTCGAAATGAATTGAATTGAAAACGAATTCAAATTGAATTGAAAACGACTTCGAAATGAATTGAATTGAAAACGATTTCGAAATGAATTGAATTGAAAACGACTTCGAATTCGAATTGAATTTAAAACGAATTGAAATGAATTCAAATGGAATTGAAATTTGAATTGAATAGAAATGAATTTTAAAACGAATTTATAAAGAAGAATTAAATTTTGATTTGAATTGAAATAGAAGTTGAAATTGTTTTTGAAACGAATTCCAAACGATTTATATAATTCGTTTTAAATAGAAATCGATGAAATATATATTATATATATTATATATATAATATAATGGCCTGAATAGAACGCGCCGCGCCGCGGCAGTTCGCGAATTTCGACCATTGACTTCGAACGGATATTAAGGGAGATCCGACTGTCGGATTCTCCTAAAACCGGAACCCTTGGGTTCGTATCGAAAAGTGCTTTCTAATGAATATTAGAAATTAGAAATATAACGGTTGGATTTGGAGATACGTCCAAATCAAATTCGAAAAAGGTCGCTGTAAGTGCAGTTCGATGGCCGTTGATGAAAATCGACTGTACGGACCTTGATAAAATTATTAAAAATAGTAATAATTTGTGTGAAATCATAAGAAATGATTTAGAAAGAATTGGTATGAAAAACTCCATATTTGAAAAGATAAAAATAGATTTTTATCGAAATGAACTAGTTTTTGAACTAGAATTATAATTCTGTTTATTTTTAAATAAATAAATTGAATTGGAAAAAGGGTTTTAAAAAATAACCAAAATTTCCAATGATTGCATTGGAGTGGATTTGAATCGAAATTGTCTTCGGAATATTTCGATGTTGGAATTCGTGATTATATAGATGTTGTTATGGAAATTTGTAAGATATATATTTATATCGTTATTTCCAATACGACTAATCAATACCAATTCAATTCCAATTAAATATTATTTAATTGGTACCTTTCATTAAATCTAAATAAAAAGATTTAATCATTTCTCAACTGGGTTGAAGAAAAGTGTTAGTGAAGACACCATTCACGACAAACCCAAATCACATTCGATATTCAATACAAGGCTCTGAATAGAAAATATATCGGCTTATATTCAATATCGAATTCTACGACTAACAAATGTCGTATTGGAAATAACGATATAAATATATATCTTTCAAATTTCCATAACAACACCTGTATAATCACGAATTCCAACATCGAAATATTCCGAAGACAATTTCGATTCAAATCCACTCCAATGCAATCATTGGATATTCTGGTTATTTTTAAAACTTTTTTTTTTAAATTCAATTTATTTATTTAAAAATAAATAGAATTATAATTCTAGTTCAAAACCAGTTCATTTCGATAAAAATCTATTTTTATCTTTTCAAATATGGAGTTTTTCATCCCAATTTTTCCCAAATCATTTCTTATGATTTTACACAAATTATTACTATTTTTAATAATTTTATCAAGGCCCGTACAGTCGATTTTCATCAACGGCCATCGAACTGCACTTACAGCGACCTTTTTCGAATTTGATTTGGACGTATCTCCAAATCCAACCGTTATATTTCAAATTTCTAATATTCATTAGAAAGCACTTTTCGATACGAACCCAAGGGTTCCGGTTTTAGGAGAATCCGACAGTCGGATCTCCCTTAATATCCGTTCGAAGTCAATGGTCGAAATTCGCGAACTGCCGCGGCGCGGCGCGTTCTATTCAGGCCATTATATTATATATATAATATATATTTCGTCGATTTCTATTTAAAACGAATTATATAAATAGTTTTAAAATTCGTTTCAAAAGCAATTTCAACTTCCATTTCAATTCAAATAAAAATTGAATTCTTCTTTATAAATTCGTTGTAAAATTCATTTCCATTCAATTCAAATTTCAATTCAATTTGAATTCATTTCAATTCGCTTTCAATTCAATTTGAATTCGTTTTCAATTCCTTTCGAAATCGTTTTCAATTCAATTCATTTCGAAATCGTTTTCAATTCAATTCATTTTGAAATCGTTTTCAATTCAATTCATTTCGAAATCGTTTTCAATTCAATTCATTTCGAAATCGTTTTCAATTCAATTCATTTCGAAATCGTTTTCAATTCAATTCATTTCGAAATCGTTTTCAATTCAATTCATTTCGAAATCGTTTTCAATTCAATTCATTTCGAAATCGTTTAAAATCGATATAAATATCGTTCACGTCAAAATGGCGTCAATCTAATCAACACGGCTTCCTAAATTTCTATTTTCAAATATTCTATTTCAAATATTTCTTTTTCAAAATAGTTGTTATTATCAAAATATTTCGTTCAACACATGACCAATCTCAATGGATGAGTACTGTCAACACATGAACCTTTATTTTATATTGATAAAGATGTAAATCTTATTACTAAAATATTCCGTTCAACACATGACCAATCTCAATGGATGAAACTGTCAACACATGAACCTTTATTTTATATTATTCTTTATTTTCTAAATTGGAATGAGGCCCAATCAATCACCATATAATGTTAGTTATATGGATTTTCATACATTACACACATATAATAGCATTGAAAAATAATCAACCATCAACCAAAGTGCACTACACTGTATAAGCATCAAATATAGATATCTAACGCTTATAGCAGTCTGTCAATCAATCGATCGACATATTTAATCAATCAGGATGAGTGAACTTCAAATTTCATCCCAACACCCGTGTGGGGTTTCAAACAATCAATCACAGATTTTATTTGTGCAGTTGGGCGATGTGTAAAATTTATCGACCCAATCAATGTCCTTCAAATAGGTGTACATAAACAAACCGTCTGGTTTGTAAATGAATATTTATTTATTCACATTTACGTTAAAAATTATATTCCAACATATGAATTTCTATTCAGTTCATTCTTTAAATAAAATGATATTTTTATTTATCTAACTTATTTTAGAAAATTTCGGCGGCATAACGGCACGATACTAGAAACGGGACGAGGCCTAGCCTTATCCCCGGTCTAGTGAAGGCCCACGCCATTCACACATCAATCAAATCAATTTCATTTCACCAAACAATTCAATTCCAAACCAAATAATCTAACCAACTACACAACCAAATAATTAAACAAACAAGCCATCCATGGTCTGTGGATGACGGGTGTCGGGTGCTACTAAACACCGTCTGCATCCTAGTATATATATAACTAGAAAAAGAAATTGAAAGGTGAGAAATTCTCACCGATAGCTATCCTAACTCCCCGGCACTTCTAATGCAGGAAATCTTCACTGTTCTCGCATCTTCGTCATCTTCGTTGCCCGTAGCCACTACGTATATAAAAATCACTCATCTTTATATTTTGATGTTTTTAAAATAAAAATCATATTTTTATTTATTCACTTTCAATTAAAAAAACATATTTTTATTATTGCTTCATACCTTTAAAAATCGAATTTTAACTTCGCTATACCTTACATGAGGATTTCGCCTTTTCAAATATGAAGTTTTCGCCTTTTCAAATTTAAAGATTTCATCTTTATAAAAATCTCATTTTTATTTTTCTACACATATAAAGATGATATTTTTATTATTCCTATCATGTAAAAATTATATTTTTAATTCTCTACCTAACCAAAAATCATATTTTTACATCTTTTATATAGTAAAGATTATATTTTTAATACTTTAAAAAATATAAAAATCATATTTTTACTATAAAGAAAAATCATACTTTTCTATAAGGAAAAAGCATACCTTTTTATATAGAAATCCTTCCTTTTACTTTTTTTTGTTTTTATTTTATTTTAAAATTTAAACCTTATTCAAATAAAAATCAAACCTTTTACATGAATAAAAATCGTTTCTTTTCTAAGATAACAATCGTTTCTTTCAACATAAAAATCTAAGTTTTATTTTCCTAAAAATAATTCTAACATACGATAAAAATTCCAGCTTTATGCATTTAAGAAAATCAGGTTTTTAAATAAATTTAACTATGTAAAACAAAACAAAAATAAACAAAGAAGCATACCTTTTCGATTTCGTTTACTGGAGGGGGGGGTTTGTTGTTCGCTGGTGGAAGCAGGGGGCGGAGGTTGTTGTCGCGAGAAGGAAAGGGGAAAGAGGAGAAGAGGGGCGGCGCGAGGAGGGGGTTTGGACGGAGGGCGCTCGTCGGTGGAGGTCGGCGAGGCTGTCTGGGGTGTGAGGCGGAAGGAATCGGACGCGGTGGCCCCTCCTGGGCGGCGCGCTGATCGAATCGGAAAAGGGGGGGGGGGGGAGAAGGCGGTGGTAGCGGCGTCGTGGGGAGGGCGGCGGTCCTCCGCTGTTCTTTTTTTTTTTCTTTCTGATTTCAGTTTTTTTTTTACGGGGGGGGGGGGGGGGGGGGGGGGCTGATATAAGGGAAGAGAAAAGGTTTTTTTATTTATTTAATTATTTTATTTTTGAAAAAGTTGACTTTTACATACGACCTCTAAACGAGGCGCACCGCCTGTCGTCCATAGCGTTTTACCCCCATTCCGAACACAATGGGATATGTATCGTAAGCTGATTCGATCGTTTCGATCTGTTTCCGTTGAATTTACATTTAAATCACTATATTGAATGTTAAGCGTACATTTCAAATTACTGGGGCCACATACTAACTAGAAAATTTCCAGAAAAACATTTTCTAGCTTCGTATTGATGATACGGTCCTAACAAAACTAGTTTCGTCGAATTCTGAGACCGTTTGAAAAATGGCCATTTTCCAGTCGATTAAAATCAACTAAAACTGGTCAAACGCGTTTTCCTTTGCCACGCTCACATATTGATTCGAAAAATTATGAAATTCGGAATCTAGCAATAACTTTACATCACGGATCCAACGAAAGTGGTTTCGTCGAAATCCGAGGTCGTTTGCAAAATTTTCATTTTTAAGGGCCTGAATTCCATAGCGACTATTCAGAATTTTCAACTGGACATATCTTTTGATTCCCGCTATGAAATTTCGATTTTTCCGATTCGTTGGAAAGATATCATCAAGTAGATCCTATTATTTTTGGTTTCACTAAAATCCGGATTGTTTTGCACCCGGCATGTTCAATTGAAGTTTGAAATCGAACTATCGAACTACCGCGCCATTTTCAGTTCTATTTATAATTATATATAAATATTTATATTCTAACGACGACGCGTATAAATATATACGTTCGAATTATATTCAAAATAAATTTCTCGTCGATATTATTTAAAATAATCTATTTTAAATATTCAAAATTCGCTAAAATTGTCAAAATAAAATTTTTAAACTGGCCCAGATTTTCGGGTTGTTACACAGTGCTTAGCAGCACCCGACACCCGTCGTCCACAAACTATGGACGGCTTGTTTGTTTGTTTGATTATGTTGTGAAAATTGATGGTGTAATGTGGAATGGAATAAAACATTTTATAGTTAAAAATATAATTTTTAAAGTGTATATGAATAAAATAAATATTTATAAACAAATCAGATGATTTGTTTATGTACACACATTTGACTGATATTGATTGGGATGATAAATTTTACACATCGCCCAACTACACAAATAAAATTCATTATTTTTTGATTGAAACCCCACACGGTATTGGGATGATATTGGACATACACTAATCCCAATAATTAGCTGTATGTCGATCGATTGATTGACAAGCTGCGTAAGCGTCGAATATTTATATTTGACGCTTATGCAGTGTAGAATGCACTTTGGATGATGGTTGATTGTGTTTGATTGTTGTTATGTACATGTGTGTATGAAATCCATATAAATCAAATTATATGGTAATTGACTGTGTCTGATTCCAGTTTAGAAAGAATAAATATTTTAAAATAACGAATATTTTAAAATAACAAATATTTTAAAATAATATTCAGTAAAAGATCAAAAAATAATTTTGAAGTTCGATTTAGGATGGACACGAAAATATTTAAATATATATAGCCATGTTGATTAGATTGACGCCATTTTGACGTGAACGATATTTATATCGATTTTATTCATTTTGATAATGAATATCGAAAAGGAATTGATTTCAAAATATAATGCTTTGAAAATACTATTACTTATATATCGATGATATGGAATATTCAATTTTGATTTGAAATTGAATATGAAGTTGAAATCGTTTTGAAAACGAATTTAAAATGATATATAAAATACGTTTTAAATGGAAATCGATGAAATATAATATATATATATATATATTATATATATAATGGCCTGAATAGAACGCGCCGCGCTGCGGCAGTTCGCGAATTTCGACCATTGACTTGGAGTGGGCATTACGGGAGATACGACTGTCGGATTCTCCTAAAACCGGAACCGTTGGGTTCGTATCGAAAGGAGCTTTCTAATGAATACAAGAAATTAGAAATCTAACGGTTGGATTTGGAATTATGTCCAAATCAAATTTGGAAAAGGTCGTTGTAAGTGCAGTTCGATTGCCGTTTATGGAAGTCGACTGTACGGGCCTTGATAAAATTATTAAAAATATCAATAATTAGTGTAAAATCATAAGAAATGATTTGGAAAGAATTGGGATGAAAAATTCCATATTTGAAAAGATAAAAATAGATTTTTATCAAAATGAACTAGTTTTGAACTAGAATTATATTCCAATATTTTTTAAATAAATAAATTGGATTTGAAATGGTTTTAAAAATAGCCAGAATTTCCAATATATGAATCGGAATGGATTTGAATCGAAATTATCTTCAGAATAATTCGATATTGGATTTCGTGATTATACGGATATTGTGGGGGAATTTGGAAGATATATATATATATATATCGTTATTCCAATACAATATTTGTTGGTTTCAGAATTTGATATTGAATATAAGCCGATATATTTTCTATTCAGAGCCTTGTATTTAATATCAAATTGGATTTTGGGTTCGTCGTGAATGGTATCTTTAATAATACTGTTCTTGAACCGAATGAAGTTAAGAAAATAAGAAACTGAGTGGAGATTATTTAAGTTGAATGGTTTCCTGGGTATTGATCTGATGTTGGTTTTGGCCTTCAGGGTTAATACTTAGGGGATTGTTCTCTTACTAATTTACGGTTAGAGGCTAATGTGAATTGGGTTTTTTGTGAACTGTGTTTTTAACGACATTCGTTCTTTAACCCGATTTACAGTGAAATGTGTTTTGGAATTTATAAATACTTTTATTAAGATATAACGGGAATTTTCCAAAGTAACGGTTTTCCAATTTAATATATTAAATTAGAATTGAATGGAATTCGATTGATAATAATCGAAGTGAACTTCTATGGAGGAAGACTGTTAATACATATGGAATTTAGAAGGCTTTGTCGTTATTCCATTTATATTATTAGTCGGATACGGGAATTGATATCGATTATATATTGATTTGTTTTTCCATGAAGATTCCATTATTAATGGAGTGTGATTTGGGTTGTCGTGAATGGTATCTTTAATAGTATTGTTCTTAGACCCAATGTAGTTAAGAAAATAAGAAACTAATTGGAGATTAGTTAAGTTGAATGGTTTCCTGGGTGTTGATCTGATGTTGGTTTCGGCCTTCGGGGTTAATACTTAGGTAATTGTTCACTTGCTAATTTACGGCTAAAGGCTGATGGAATGGAATGTGAATTTGGGTTTATCGTGAACCATGTTTTAAAAGACATTGGTTCTCTAACCCAGTTAAAGACAGGATACGATTTCCCAAGTTAAACAATTGTTAATATTGATTTTTAGGAAGATTAAAACCAAGTGGAGTTTTAATTCATCTTTAATTAGATTAAAATGATATCCAAAGGAAGATTAAAGAATAAATTTAAAGAATTTATATTTGACAAAACTAATGGGAACATTTCCCAAAGTATAAGAATATTTGAATGAAGGAATATTCTGGAGTGGAATAAGGCGTATGTCGTGTTTTATAGCACTTGTTTATTATATACGTGAGTTATTCGGAAAGACCGGGTTTATCCCATTCTGAATAACTGATTCGACGATATGTCGAGGATGAAGACAATGGTTGAAGACTGGAGGTCTTCACATCGTTATGATGATTACTGATGTCTTGATTGGGCTGTACACCCAAGACGAGGTAATAAGTGGTGATCGTCCAGACGTACTTGGAGATCGACCTGATATGCGAGGACCTCTCCCCTGTATTGGACATATGGGGGAAGAATAAGGTGCCTCCGGTTTCGTTCAGACCCAGAACGAACTTGTAAATGGATGTGTGTCTGACATCGGATTTCATTCTGTGTGATTGATAGACATCGGTTGCATAGCGTGAATTGCCTGTGTGGCATGCTGAGATGCAAATGATCAAGGCTTCTGTTGAAAAGCAGAGTCTTGTGGTTAATGATCGAAGCACGGCCTTTGTGGCATAGTTTTGTGTAGCATGAACTCGCGAGCCTCACGCCCCGGTGTGGACCAGAAACGGGAGAGGACATCAGGGAGGGCATGCGTTTCTTTCTAGTTAGGAGTGGTGTCAGCGTTTTGCACGCCCTAGCATTTTACTAATGTGGATGATGGATAGCGAGGCGCCTGAGTTATATCAGTCGATCCAGGGCCGATGGAGTAATTTGGCTCATTTATGCCCCATAGGGCGGGGAAACGCAGTGTTCAGGCATTTTATTCCACATCGAGTGGACCGGCCCTGACGATCCAAGGCTTGACCAAGTACTTGCCTGAGGCTTGGGCTAGAGAGTCTCGAAGCAGTAAGGACGATCCCTTGCCTTGGTTAACAGATGGAAATCCAACTTCCAATACATGACTTTTGCGGTTTTAATTGTAGAGCCTAGTATTGGCGACATGATATATGGTACCCATGCTGTCTATGATTGATACTTATGATTGAAATTGTTTTGACACAATGCACTTATAGTAATAGTAAAATATGAAATTTCACATATCAAGCATTATTTGGCTATTATAAGGTAAAATCCTATCCTCCAGCTTGCGTTGCATTGTGTGATGGGACCTGGGTCTTATAATAGCTTCATTGTTCTTTATTTAGCATTGCGCTGTTTGTTTTATGCACTGGTATTCTTAGGTGGAAACCCATTCCATGTTATACAGTGTGGTCCCTTGATTTACCGAACTTTAAAATAAAGACAAATAATTGTTTTAGTTCTCACACCAGTCACCCGGCTGACCTGGAGTTTATTGTTTTAACCTAAACTCTGGGTGCCCCTATTTTCCACACGGGCAGCTAGTAGTTTTGGTTTTGCAGATTTATATTCACAGGAACCTGGTTTACAGCTGGAATGATATTCGGAAAGCTCTGTATCCGCATATTCTTTCAAATTGTGTTTTGTATTATTTTTCCGTTGCATTGTAAATTGTGAATCTCTTATATTTTTGTTCTGCATATTATTTATGTATACTCTGTATGTTCTTGTATTCTGATGGAATTATTGTAATAAGAAATGAAATGTTCTTCTGTTTGTGTTCCGATTCATCTTGTCCTCAAGGAAATCCGTTCTTCCTTTTCTCTTCGGAGACCGCGCAAGTTTCGGGTCATTACATACGTGCTTAATATACATGATATGACTTGTTGGTAATGAATTCATGTGCTTAATCATCTAAATGAATGGAGGTTATTAAATTTTCACATATATGAGGTTAATGAGTTTAAATTAAGTAAGCACAGGTACATGGAGCTGCCTGACTTAGTTTTGATGCGTGGCTTGCATAAACGCTAAGCATGTTCGCTTAATAAACCCTTATATAAGGTACATCTACGGAAAATATCAAATTAGGATATATGAACTGTTTTCCGACCGTGTGGGTCGATATATACTTTTTTTCTCTTTTGGTACATTGCAAAAGCTCCTTCGTGCAGGGGAGACTCTACCAAAAAAATTCCAAAATTTAGATAGTTAGAATTTTTTTCAAAAGTTTTGAAATTTTTGTAAAGATAAAAGAGATGACTTTCAAATTGGATTTAATTTAAGGTTTTTTGAATGGGAAATAGGAAATTAAATATTTCCACGAAAACTTAATGTTGTATGGCATTTAAGTTAAAGAATGTGAATGCTGAGTTATAACAAAGTGTGTTTTTGTGACAGCTCGCTCCGCACCAGCCGGCATTTCCTCCGAAAGTGTGTTGTACATTCCCAACTAGCACGGAACGGTCACCAAAGAAAGGAAAGAAGAGAATGAACTAATCGAAAACCTATAGAATGTCTCACAGCGCATGGGATAAAATATAAACAACATACTTGAGACAAAACAGGCGAGACAGTGCATAAGCTGAAAACTAAACATCATAGCAGCGGAAAATCCAGCTACAGCTTATGTTCCACATCATTATCATTACAACTTTAAAACTGTCTCTAAAGTAAAAGAAAGGAAGGGTGCACTACTAATTCCCAAAGCAGTGACCAACAGCGACACAGGGAGAATATCTATATATATATATATATATATATATATATATATATATATATCATACGTGGAAGCCTCCTTCTCGTCTCCGATACAGCTACTCGTGCATCACCAACTAACCTGTCTCTAGTCTGCTCGTGAGAGCACCCAGAGTAATAAGAAGAGACATAAAACTATGGGTCAGACAAAAAGTCTGGTATGAGCGATAAGCAGCTAAACAGAACAATAACAGGTATACTAAACCACACCTGAACCTGCAACCAAAGAGTTAGCACTACATACCGTACAATACTCTAAGGTGCCACTGAACAGATGGTGTAAAGATAACGGGGGTGGGAGTGTGCATGTCATAATGATGGCAAACAAATCAAACATAGCAACCATCCTCACATCTCTCACTCAGTGCGTAAAGCATACGATGTCCACCACTGTCAATCACTAGACCCATCGAAGTAGTGACGGAGTTCGACTTGTACAACTACTGCTACTACCATGCTTTCCCCATGGAGTCATGACCAAATCTTTGCAAATGACCCCACTTCATTGGTCTATAGCTCTTTAGTCGTACCTAGGCCACTGTGGCCCTGAATCCGTTCACGTACCCCCTACACATAGTGATCTAAAGTTATAGACATCGACAACCCCTTAGCACACAACCCGCAGCAAAGCCCAAAACATGAAGTTAACTCGCTGGTTCCCATCTAGATCCTAAGCTCTACTTCCTATTTGGACTTCCTTTGCATCTCGGGTTTTGGTCGAATTGGAGTTGGTCTTCAAAAAAGTCATCGCGTAATCGCAGCTCCAATCTGGTTCGGTTCGGTTGTGCATAGTGCTCCAGTCCTCATCGGTTCGGTTCGGATGCCTCTTCCTAGTTCGGCTCGGTGGTTGCTCCTTCCTAGATGGCTCGATCCGATTCAGTGCATCGCTCCAACTCCAGCTCCAAGCTTGGTCCTCTGATCCGATCCCGCTCCCTAGCTCTAGTTCGATCTGATCTCCACGCCCTTGCTTCCGATCCGATCCCCTGTTGGTCTCTCCGATCCGATCCCCTGCATAACTCCAACTCTAAGCAAATGGCCTTCCTTCTCGCCAAGCCCCTTATGCTAAGTTCCAATCCAAGTTGAGTCCACTTGCCCGGTCCTCCTATCCGATCCGAGCCCAGTAATCCGATCCGATCCGGTTTGAAACCCTGCACATTTCCTGCAACTTTCCAGCGACTATATTACGCCGTACGACAGCGTTTTCGACCATTCTAACTGTTCTAATCAATCACAAAGCATACCATACAGTCATAGCAACATAGAAAATCAACTATAAACACCAAAAAAAATATGATATATTAAAATGGAGCAAACATTGCCAAAAGTCCATATTTTCCCTTAATCATGTTCAAGCAAGATCTAATGATATGATTAGTAAAACTTAACCAAATCAAACCAAATTTCTAACAGAGGTCTAAAACATTATTTTCGAATTTATAAATATTTTTCCAGATTTTTAACATGTATAAATTCACTAATTATCACTAATTACTCTTAATTAACCGTAGTTAGTGAGAAACTATGCAAATCGCTCACCTTGGCCACAAATAAAATACCAAATCTGAAATGACTCTCTGTTTGGCATTGTTCCCAATGCGACACAGTAGCTCTAACCTTGCTTTGGTGCTATTTCTCCTTAATTTGATGTTGCTAAGCTTAATCCTTGATTAGAAAATGATTTGGAGATGTTTTAGAGTTTGGAGGCCATTATTAGGGTTCTTAGGAGGTAAATGGCAGCTAGAAAACTGAAATGAAATGAAAACCTAACTCATTTCAGCCTCCCCATAACCCTAATCCCGAAATGGGTTATGGGCCCATTTACTAATCACCTCATTTGGCCCGGTTAAGCAGTTTCACCTTCTGAACCTTGTTTCAGCCATATCTCCCAAACAGTGAGTCCGTTTAGCTAATGTGACCACTCTACGGAATTGTAAACCATCATCCGGATCCAATGGAAGTGGTTTCGGGTCAAAACTCCTTTCCAATTAAAATTTATGGCCAAAACAAGATCAGCTAGGGGCAAATTAGTCATTTAAAAATAGGCAAAAATCATGAACATGGGAAATGACTCCAATAGTCGTCTCCCAAAATTACATGACCATACGACTTTGTATGTGAAGGAAATAAATATTCTACGATCCTGCGATGTGTAGAATGCGGGTCGTTACACTCTCCCCCCCTTAAGAAATTTCGTCCCCGAAATTCCTTAACCCAAAACATACAAAGGATCCCGCATGCCTACCAGCCACATACAACAATCAAACATGCAAAACAAACAAAACAAGCCTATCCTAGCATGCAGAAAAACTAAATCGAAACTGAAACCTTACCAGTGAAGAGTTCTGGATACGTCTTCCTAATGCCCTCCTCTGTCTCCCGAGTACAGTCATCCTCATTCTCGCCCCACTGAACGTTGACTAGATTCACCTCTTTCCTTCGAAGTTGCTTCGTATCGTTCCCAACAATACACATAGGCTTGCAGTTCCCAACCGCCTTTGGTTCAACTTCGATATCATCCAACTGATCAGGTGAAATAGTCACATCTGGGTCATGTACAAACTCTCTTAACTGGGAAACATGATATACGTTATGAACTCCTGCCATCTTCTCTGGTAATTCAACTTTATATGCCAAATTCCCAATTTGCTCAAGAACTGGGAATGGGCCAACAAATTTTGGTGCTAACTTGCCTCTCCTGCCAAATCATATCATGCTCTTCAAAGGAGAAATCTTGACAAACACCAAGTCTCCAACGGAGAACTTTAATTCTCTTCTCCTTTTATCAGCATAACTCTTCTGCCTATCTTGGGCAGCCTTCATTCGCTGTTGGATAACCTTAATCTTGTCTGATGTTTCTCTTATTACTTCTGGTCCAAGCACATATTTCTCACCGGTCTCTAACCAACATAATGGTGAGTTGCACGGTCTTCCGTACAAAGCTTCAAATGGAGCCATACCAATAGTGGATTGATAACTATTATTATATGCAAACTCTGCTAGATGCAAATGGTCATTCCATGATCCACCCAAGTCTAATATGCAGGCTCTTAAGAGATCTTCTAACACTCGATTCACACTCTCTGTCTGTCCATCGGTTTGAGGATGATACGCGGTACTGAGATGTAGTTCTGATCCTAATGCCTCTTGTAAGCTCTTCCAAAATCCACTAGTGAACAACGGATCTCGGTCACTCACAATGCCTTTTGGTATTCCATGAAATCTCACTACCCACTTTATATATAGTTCCGTTAATTTTGCTACCGTCCTATTTGACTTGACGGGTATAAACCTTGCACTCTTAGTCAATCGGTCCATAATCACCCAAATGCTATCATGGCCCGATCTAGTCCTTGGTAACCCATTAATGAAATCCATTGACACTTGTTCCCATTTCCATTCTGGAATTTCTAATGGTTGTAACAAACCACTAGGCTTCTTTTGCTCAGCTTTAACTAGCTGGCAATTCATGCATTTGGATATAAACTTCCCAACGTCTCTCTTCACCCCTTCCCAGTAGTAGGTCTGCTTCATGTCTCGATACATCTTGTTACCACCGGGATGTATAGTCAGTTTTGAGCGATGACATTCCCTAAGCACTTCATCTCTCAATCCATTGACATTGGGTACAACTAGTCTTCCATTCTTCATAATCCATCCATCTCGATCAAGCCCATATTTATTCATCTCTTCGTTGATTCCTATCTCTAACTTCGAGATGATTTCCAATAGGTTAGGATCGTCCCTCTGACTGGAACCAATCCGCTCAATCAAAGTGGGTCTGATCATCAAACTTGCTAACATTTCTGGATCCAACTCGCACTTTGGTCTGAAATCATACCCAGCGATGTACTCCAGTTGCTTCCATTCAAGAAACATAGCCCCTAAACTGGCATGTCTTCTACTCAATGCATCAGCCACCGCATTGCCCTTTCCTGGTGTATATGCGATGTCGAAGTCATAGGAAGCTAAGAATTCTAACCATCTTTGCTGTCGGAGATTTAGATCCTTCTGATAGAAGAGATACTTTAACGATTTATAATCGGTAAACAACTCGAATCTTTCTCATAAGAGATAATGTCTCCACGTCTTCAGTGCAAACACGATCGCTGCCAAATCCAAATCATGGGTAGGGTATCTTTTCTCATGCGGTTTCAGTTGCCGGCTTGCATAAGCTACAACCCTACCTCCTAGCATCAATACAACACCTAGTCCGGTACCACATGCATCCGTATATACCGTCATCTCTTCATTCCCCTTAGGAATGACTAACACTGGTGCACATGTCAACTTTTCCTTTAGACTCTTGAATGCATTCTCGCACTTTTTGTCCCAGACGAAAGCTTGATTCTTCTTGGTCAACTGAGTCAACGGTGCTACTATCTTGGAAAAGTCGTGGATAAACTTACGATAATATCCAGCTAACCCCAAGAAACTTCTAATGTCTGTCGCATTCTTGGGCGTAGACCAATCTTGTACCGTAGCCACCTTCGCAGGGTCCACGGCGATACCATTTTCAGAAACAACATGGCCCAAGAATCTAACTTCCCTCCTCCAAAAGTTACACTTAGAAAACTTTGCCTTCAATTGGTATTTTCTCAACACCTCCATCACTATTCTTAAATGTTCCTTGTGTTCTTCCTCTGTCCTCGAATAAACAAGTATATCGTCCACGAACACAAGAACAAACTTATTCAACTGATCTCTGAATACTCTATTCATAAGATCCACAAAATATGCTGGTGCATTGGTCAACACAAATGGCATGACCAACCAGTCATAAAATCCAGACGGCGTCCGAAATGTCGTTTTAGCTATACTCTCAGCTTCCACTCTAAGCTGATGAAAACCTGTCACGAGATCCAACTGGGAGAATATTCTCGCGCCACTCAACTGATCAAACAAATCATCTATCCGCGGTAGAGGATACTTATTCTTCCTCGTCACTTTATTCAATTCGTGGTAGTCCGCACACAATTGAAGGGAACCATCCGCCTTGGTAGCAAACAAAACTGGTGCTCCCCATTCAGAAACACTCCTTCTGATAAATCCCTTCTTCAAAAGATCGCTGACTTGTACCCCGAGCTCTCGCTGCTCCCTTGGTTCCATACGATGAAGTGGCATCACTATAGGTCTGGCATCTTTCACTAAATCAATACAGAACTCAATCTCTCGGTGTGGTGGAAGCTCGGTCACTTCTTCGACGACGTCCGGATACTGGCCAACCACGGGCAAACCTGACAACTCACTATGCGGGATGTCGAGGGAATTTAGAAAACTAGCCATTACCCCATCACTAGGTAGACCACCAAACACTACCCTCCGCTCATCATCCGCTCTAGTTGTCACCAAAAAGCCCTCACAGCCTACCACCACCCCGTATCTTAGGAGCCAATCGACTCCCAAAATAATGCCAAACCCAGTAAAGCCCAAAACAAAGCAGTCACAAACAAATATGCATCCATGACTCGATAAGACCACATTGCGACAAATCATGTTAAGGTTAGTCGAACCACCAATCGGGTTTGTCACTACTAAAAGTCTATCGACAATCTCGGGCTCCAATCCCAATCTATCTACCAGGTCACTGGATATGAAAGAACTGGAAGCTCCAGTATCAAACAAAACTCTAACAGGAACATCATAAACAGAAAGCATACCTTGAATAACGACATTCTTTCCCTTCTCCGCCGCAGTTAGGGCACTCGAGGAAGAAGGAATAACATTAAGGGCATATGCTTTCACCATCTGCTTTTCTTTAGGGGGTTGCGGACACTTGTCCTTGTGATCTCCCACTTGGCCACAGTTGAAGCACTTCCTATCCGCTGGCTTGGCCCGACAATTACTAGCATAATGGCCCTTCTTACCACAGCTAAAGCACTCAACATCTTTCTTCTTCTTCTGGCCATCCTTATTCTGGTTCTGCTTCCTCTTATTCTGAGAACCATTCTTGCCTCCACCGCTTGCTTGCGGCTTTGGCTCCTCTGTAGGTGCAACTTCATTCTTCGACTTAGGGTAAAGACTCTCTGACCTCAGCGCTTTCCCCACAATCGATTCAAACATCTCATCGATGTGGTTAATAAGACTTTCCCCCAAGTGTTGATCCAAGCCAGTTATGAACTTCTCATTCTTCTTTTCGGGAGTGTCAATGAGGGATAGTCCATACTTCGATAAAGTATCGAATTATGCAATATACTCAGAGACAGCTCTGCCATTCTGCTTGAGCTCCAAGAATTTATTAAACAACACTGACTTCTGAGTAGCTGGATTGAACTTATCGCTAAAGCGAACCTTAAACTGATCCCAAGTAATCTGATCCTCGGGAGTAGCTACCTTTATAGCATTCTACCAATTCATTGCCCTTCCTTGCAGCTGACGGGATGCTAGCCTTCTCTTCATCGCATCCTCGATACCCAAATCTTTGAAGATACGCTCACAGCTATCCAACCAATCTTGAACACCTATAGCCGACTCTGTTCCATGGAACGGCTTCCCATCAAGACTAGTATAATTCTTGTTCAGCTTGGCGAAATCGGCCCTAGGCGCCTGCACTATTGGACGACACCATTACCAGCATTGGGAGTTGTCCTTTGCACATCCCTAAGCATCTCTCTCATGAGGTCAGTAAACATCGTCCTTACGTCAGTAGCATTCCCATTATTGGCTCCTCTACCAGTACCCCTTGCATATCGGCTCATAGTTCAATTTGTAAAGAGAAAACGATTAGCCATCTCCATAGTGGTGCCAGTGTAGTGCGACTTCATCCTTAACTATACTAATAGTATATATATAGCTTTTGAAAATCAAAATAATCACAAATACGCGCTCTCATATACATATAATCTCTCCCTGGTGTCTTTCCCTAGGTTAACTACGCAACCTAGAGATCTGATACCAAGTGTGACAGCCCACTACGCACCAGCCGGCATTTCCTCCGAAAGTGCGCAGTACACATGCCCAACTAGCACGGAACGGTCGCCAAAGAAAGGAAAGAAGAGAATGAACTAATCGAAAACCTGTAGAATGTCTCACAGTGCATGAGATAAAAATAATAACAACATACTTGACATAAAACAGGCAAGACAATGCATAAGCTGAAAATGAAACATCATAGCAGCGGAAAATCCAGATAAAGCTTATGTTCCACATCATTATCATTACAACTTTAAAACTGTCTCTAAAGTAAAAGAAAGGAAGGGTGCACTACTAATGCCCAAAGTAGTGACTAGCAGCGACACGGGGAGAATATATATATATATATATATATATATATATCATACGTTGAAGCCTCCTGCTCGTCTATATTGTCTAACATATATCGTCTATATATATCGTCTATATCGTCTATATATATCATACGGGGAGAATATATATATATATATTGATTCTGTTTAATAGAATATATCATATAGAACTGAAAGTGATGTTATCTATATTGTCTAACATCTGTGGTGCAGGGAAACAGGTTGGAGGAATCCAACAGGATTCCTCAACAGTTATTTTACTGTGATTTTTATATTGTGATATATAATGTGATGTATATAATCTGTGTGATTTTGTGCGGTGGGACGATATTTATCGTTGTTATATGGCATGCTAAATACCATGAGAAATACCAGAATGCAGGAGAGGGGTTTTTCAAAGTATAATTTGAAAATAATGTATTTATATAAAATCGATGGATTTTATATTATAAAGAAAAGGGGATTTTGAGTATAAAGGAGAAATATTTGTTAATCGAGTATAAAGGATTAAACAAAGTAATTGGTTAGGTTGACCAAATCAAGTTAGTCGAGTTAAACAAAGTAATTGGTTAGGTTAACCAAAGCGAGTTAGTCGAGTTAAACAAAGTAATTGGTTAGGTTAACCAAAGCGAGTTAGTCGAGTTAATCAAAGTAATTGGTTAAGTTAACCAAAGTAAATTAGTTAAGTTAAACTAAGCGGTGAATCAAAGTGAATTTGTTAAGTTAAACTAAATGATTAATCGATGTGAATTAGTTAAGTTAAACTAAAGGATTAATCGATGTGAATTAGTTAAGTTAAACTAAAGGATTAATCGATGTGAATTAGTTAAGTTAACTAAGTGGTTAATCGAAGTAAATTAGTTGAGTTAAACTAAGTGAACCGGCTAGAGTTAATCAACGTGAATTAACTAAGTTAAACTAAGTGGATTAGTTCAGTAAATCGAGACAAGTAAATCAAGTTAGGGTAAATCATTTGAGTTAACCAGTTTGAGTTAACCAGTTAAAGTTTACCAGTTAAAGATAAACCGTTAGAGTTGACCAGTTAAAGTTGACCAGTTAGAGTTGACCAGTTAGAGTTGACCTGTTAGAGTTACCCAAGTGGAGTTAATCGAGTAGAGTTGCCGAATACCACTTATTCGAAGTAGAGTTATCGAATATAGAGTATTCGAGGGAAGAGTAATCGAATATAGTTTATTCGAGTAGAGAAATCAAATGTTATTCATTTGAGAAGAGTTACCGAATATTATTTATTCGAAGAATAGTTATCGAATATTGGTTATTCGAAGTTAGTTAATCCAAAGGAGTTATTCGAAGTTAGCTAATCCAAAGGAGTTATTCGAAGTTAGTAAATCCAAAGGAGTTAGTCGAAGAGTTAATCGAATATAGTTATTCGAAAGAAGGTGTTAATCGAATATAGTTATTCGAGTAAAGTTAAAAGAGTAAAACGAATTTAGTTATTCGAATTTGATATTTGAATAGAGTTAAACACATTAGAGTGATTCGAATTACTTATTCAAATAAAGTTAAACACGTAAGAGTTAATTGAATATTAGTTATTCAATTAGAGTTAAATCGAATTTAGTTATTCGAAAGGAGTTAATCAATTTGAGTTAAATTAATCGATGTGAATTAAGTTGAATCGAAATGGAGTAAATCGATTAGAATTAAGTTAATCGAGTTAGAGTAAATCGAATATTGGTTATTCGAAGGTAAGTTATTCGAATTAGTTATTCGAAGGAGTTAATCAAATGAGTCCATCCAAAGGAGTTAGTCGAATATTAGTTATTCGAATAGAGTTAAAGGAGTTATCGATTTTAGTTTGATCGAAAGGAGTTATCGATTAGTAAATCGAAAGGAGATTTTCGAATATAGCATATTCGAAAGAAAGAGATCGAATATTGTTTATTCGAAAGAGAGAGACTTCGAATATGAGTTATTCGAAGAGAGATAATCGAATATAGGTTATTCGAAGAAGAGTTAATCAAATAGAGATTACTCGAAAGAGAGTTATACGTCGAATTCGATTATAGCGAATTCGGGAAAGTACTATTTACTTTCCAGGGTTTAAATCAAGGTTTAGTTATTGATTAAGAAATTAGGCGTCTGTTTAATTATTCGAGTTAGGAGATAAAGTTATAATTCAGGTTAGATATTGTAGAAGTAGGAATTATAACGTTATAGTTATAATCAAACGTTGTCATATAAGAAGTAGATTCGTAACCTGAATCCGAGAATTTGCGTAAACAGATGATTGGAAAAAGTGAGTGACGAGCTTCATCTATTTCACAGTAAAGGACGTTGTTCAATTAAGGTCTGAGAGGTAATTATACCCCAACTTGATTGACTTCAGAATTGACAAAGGAATATTTGTGGTTCAATAGAAAAGGTTGATTTGAAATATAGTTAAGTAATAAGCGATTAATGGATTAAGCGTAACGATGTTTTATACAACGTTCATTGGAAATCCGTAAATGAGTTTTGGAAACGTTTTCCAAATATAGTCAGATATGTTTTCTAAACATAGAAAATGAAATGTTTCCATGATAAGAATTTAAGAAATAGAGTTAAGCAAATTCAGAAACTGACTAGAGAGGGTAAGTTGAACGGTTTTCTAAGTGACGATCTGATATTGGTTTCGACCTTCCGGATTGATACTTAGAGAATTGTTCTCATACAAGTTACAGTTAGGGACTGATAGTTGCGAAATAATAGTGATGTGAAAATAAGCTATGGAAATGTTTTCCAATGATTAATAACATATATTTTCTAAATATATGAAATAAGGAAATATGAACATATGATGATTGATCGATCGAATTTCCATCTGGAAATAAGATCGTTGTTTGTACACCGACATGTTTTCATTTGATAGTTGAATCATAGACTATCAAAGTTTTTACCATTTTAACGTTGTTAATATGGAGAGACCGGTTGGATTATTATCCAAAGAACCACTCTGTATTGGCATAAGCGTTGCGAGCAATATATGCCAAAGATAAATTGAAGACGGAGTAAAGTGCAAGAGCTGTTGTATAAGTCTTAGATAACAGTGACTAAGATGGATATACTGAATAGTGCCTTCGGTTTGTCCAGTCCCAGGACAACGTATATGGAAGAAGGTCTGACAGAGTATATCCAATGGATCGCTTAAGTTGATCTGTTCAAACGTATTCACGTTTGGTGGCGGAGGAATTCGTTTCTCTTAGCTATATACCCATGTTATTTTTTTATAAGTCAATTTGTGATTTGGCGGGTATGACGATGTGGCATTCAAAGTGAATGGTGATCAGATGTTCTGAAGATAGACATAGCTTCTAGCCTCACACCGGGAAGTAACAAAAGTTGGGCTAGGCAGCATGGCTAGTTGGGTCATCCCCAAGCAGGGTGTATTGTCACCGATCTAGAGAATATTCATATTTATACTTCTTTTTGATTCTATATCTTCGGATGACGGTTTGATGGCCTATAACCGTGGTGGTAATATATTCGCGACACTCAAGCTAAATGAGTGAGCGGTCATGTGTGGCCGGGTTGCAAGACATTCTTGTTGAACCCTGAGTGTATCACCTCTAGAGTACACTATTCAGAAGGTGCTTGTTGGCTCGCTTTTTGACCAAGCCATCCAGGATCATTCATAAAAGGAAATCAGGAAACCAAGTCCCCCAAGAAAGTGGAAGAATGGATCGCACGTCATCGTCTCGCCCAGGAACGGATCGCACGACCATCGTCTCGCCCAGGAATGGATCGCGCTCTATCGACTCGCCCAGGAACGGATCGCTCCCATCTCGACGACGAACGTCACCTCCAAGCGATCCGATCCCTTGTAACGAACCGAACCCTCTGCCCCGTTCAACCACGAGCTGGTCTTCAGCGATCCGAATCGCACGGATCTGTCGACACCTGTTCACAACGGCTAGTTTGACTGTTTCTTCAATGGTGGCGATGCGATCCGAAAATCTCGGGATTCGTGCCACGTGTCCGCGATCCGCCTGACAAAATCAGCTATAAATAGCCCGGAGCTTGGCATTTTTCGGGAGCTTTTTGGCAATAGTGAATACTGAATCCGCCATTATTGTCAAACCACTGAAATATTGAGAGAAATCACTGTTGTACTAGCTTTTAAAGCATAATCAATAAGATATAAAGTGGACGTAGGCTCGTTAACGCCGAACCACTATAAATTCTGAGTGTTATTTTCTTTTTTTTCTTGTTCCTCATTTAGAATTCTCTACAGTTGATAACAATTTGGGTGTTAGGTCCAAATTTCGATCTAACATTTTTGGTGCTTTCATTGAGAGTTCAGTCTTAAAGTTTCGTCATTCGTTTTCTTGAAGATTCCAGCGATTCGGATATCATGGCTGGAAAAAGATCTAAAGTTTCGCAGACCAATGAAACGATCGAGGAGAGTGTACACGAACTGGGCAACGAAGAGATTCTGGATCGCGGAGCGCAGGGGACGATCCGATCCGATGAAAACACCTCGTTCCGAGTCGATGAGAACGAGACGATCCGTGCTACTGAAGGAGTTGTTACTCGATCCCGGGGCAACATCTCGCAGCCTCCGCGCACCACGACCACGACTCGATCTCAGGGGGGCGCAGCGAACCGCCCTCCACGAACCGCAACTACCCGAACTGATGGTCAGAACACAACTCGACCTGGAAAAGAACCTATGACCCACTCCTATCGTCCTGGAACTTCTGCTCGACCCGGTCCGAGCACTATGCCCATAAGAGAGGGTGATGATGACCATTATGACCCTGCTGCTCCTGTCACTGAGGGGGATCTTTCCCGCTTTGTCGAAATGTGGGATAGGTTATTTGATGAGTTAGCCGCCCAAAGGCAGGAAAGTTCTATCCTACGGCAAAACCTGACGGCTATGGATAGAAGACTTGATGAGCTAACAAGGCAAAGAACATCGCCAGTTCGTCCACTCACCCCAGCCTATTCCTCTTCATCTGAAGAATCGCCGAGACCTCCGCGGCGACCGTATGAAAGAGCCGAAAACATAGAACAGCTTCGGTTCGGGACCCTGCCCTCACAAGAAGAAGAAGAACTAGGGGCAAGACCCACAAACCGTAATATGGATGGCCAAGCAACGACCCTCAGGACTCGAGGCATGAACAGTCCTGTGCATGACAGGCCACCTCAGCCCCGTCGCCGTATGCACACTCATGATAACAGGGGGCAGCGAGGCCCCGTCCAAGCCCCGGATTTTGTGGCTACTCCCCGAAGAGAGATCAGAGAGCCTCGTCGGGCCAGAGGCACTGATCCTGAACCTCCTTTGACTAGTGCAAACGTTGCAGCCGTGGTTCACCGGATTTTGGCCGACAGCCGTGGACAGCGGAACGAAGATTGGGGGATTGACCGCAGTCATACTCCTTTTACTGACGATATTTTGGATGCAACTTTTCCAAGGCGTTTCAACATGCCATAAATGAACCGATATGCAGGAAGATCTGATCCTGTTCAACACCTAATGAGATACTCTTGGTCGATGACTGCTGCCGCCGCTTCTGACGCGGTTAAGTGTAAAGCGTTTCCCATATTCCTGGAAGACGTGGCTTTGCTATGGTTTACTCGCCTGCCGGCAAGATCGATCTCCAGCTTCAGGGAACTGAGCGAGAAGTTCCTAGAGCAATTCCGTATCTACGCACAGAAGACGAAAAGCTTGATCGATCTATTTCTTGTCAAACAGCGACCAGGCGAAAGTCTAAAGATGTACCTGGATCGCTTCAATTTGGCCGCCACTGAGGTCAAAGATCCTCATGAGCCGACCATTGTCGCAGCACTAATTGATGGAGTGGATAAGGACACTGAATTCGGGAGGTACTTGGCAGGCAAACCACCCCACACCAGAGAATTATTCTATGAGAAAGCCAATGTACATCTACGCCGGGAAGAGGTGTACGCGAACCGAAAGCTTAAGACAACTGATAAGGAAGAAGTTCAGAGCAATGTCGCCATCAAACAGACTGGAGACAGCTCAGGGAAAGTTGAGGTCAACGTCGGAAATCAAAACCAGGGTGGTCGCCGACCGGGTAACAACAATAACAATGCTAACGGCAACAGCCGGAAGAGGGGCCGAGGGAACGACTTCCAGAGAAGGACTCGTCCCAGGGCCTTTGAAAGTTATACACCCATAAATGATACTTTGGAGAATATCTTCATGGATGCGTATGAAGTCCTCCAGAATAAGAGGCCACCTCCTAGAGAGTCGACAGAAAAAAAGCGTGAGACAGGGAAGTTTTGCCTCTTTCATCAAATTCACGGCCATTCGACGAATGAATGCCGTCACCTGAGGGACGTAGTCGAAAGGTTGCTTCGAGAAGGAAAGCTAGACGAATACAGAGTAACGCCTAGGGACAGGGGGCAAGCAGTGCAGGCCCCGAATCAGAATCAAAATCAACTTGCTGCTAGGCCAACTGCTCAGCAAAAGGGAAAGAATATTGTAATCAACACCGTGATCGGTGGACTTTACCTTGCTGGGCACAGTTCCAAAGCTTTAGATCAATATGTCAACGCAGCCAAACAACACCTCGAAGTGGGGGAATGTAGCAACCCCGAGGACAGTGTTCCGGTGATGCAGCAAAAGATGATGACTGATGATGTTGTTTTCCGAGAGCGAGAAAGCATTGGGGTCCATGCTCCAACTGAAGATCCACTTGTAATCACGATACCCATTGGGCCAGCCACTGTTCATAAGGTACTGGTGGACAACGGGAGTTTCGTTAATATCCTTTTCAAAAAAGCCTTTGACCAGATGAATCTTGAGATAAAAGACTTGAAGCCCTGCCAAGGATGGATTCGTGGATTCAACGGAGCATCCACCGCACCTATGGGTTACGTAGAATTGCCAGTTACACTTGGGGAAGGAGGACGCCAGAGAGTGAGAATCCTTCCCTTTGTGGTTTTGGATGTCGAATCGCCATACAATGCCTTCTTGGGCCGACCGGCCCTCGCAAAATTCAGAGCCTGTATAGCCCCCTGGTGCTTGCTATTGAAGTTCCCCACAGAAGCCGGCGTTGGTATCATCAGAGGGGATCAAGTTGCTGCGCGAGCATGTTATGTTGCCGAATTAAAGTTGCTTCGCAACGGCGGGGATATCGAAACTAAAAGCACTCCTCCCCCTTTGGGGGCGGAAACCTTATAGCAATCAAAGAGGATAATTGTTGGAGAGTTGCCTAGAGTAATGCCCGAGGATATAGATCCCAGAGAGGATCAAGAACCCAGGAGCAGAACGGCAACTCCCAATGAAGCAACTGTGGATGTGCCAATCGATGACAGTGATCCGGAGAAGGTCCTTAAGATTGGATCCCAGTTAAGTCCGACTCTTGCCGAAGAATTGACGACTTTCTTAAAGAACAACTTGGATGTATTCGCTTGGACCCATGCGGACATGTGCGGGATATCCCCATCAATCATGAGCCATTCTTTGAGCATTAACCCCAAACATCCTCCGGTAAAGCAAAAAAGGCGAGTGCTGGGCCCAGAGAGGTCCGCTGCCTTGAAAGAAGAGGTAAGGAGGCTAAAGAGTAATGGATTTATCAGAGATTCAACTTACCCAGATTGGATTTCGAACCCAGTCCTGGTAAAGAAGGCCAACGGGAAGTGGTGAACGTGTATCGACTTCTCGGATTTAAACAAAGCCTGTCCCAAAGATAGTTTCCCATTACCTCGAATTGACCAGTTGGTAGATTCGACAGCAGGTCATGAGCTTCTCTCATTCATGGATGCTTATTCAGGATACAATCAGATTCCGATGCATGTTCCGGACCAAGAGCATACTAGCTTTATTACTGATCTGGGATTATATTGTTACGTAGTAATGCCCTTTGGTTTGAAGAATGCAGGCGCTACGTACCAACGTTTGGTCAACAAAATGTTTTATAACCAAATCGGGAAAACAATGGAAGTATACGTCGACGATATGTTGGTTAAATCCAAGCAATCCCTTCAACACACCACTGACTTGGCAGAGATGTTCGGCATTCTTCGAAAGTATGGGATGAAACTCAATCCCACCAAGTGTTCATTCGGTGTTGCTTCTGGAAAATTCTTAGGATTCATTGTCAGTTCGCGCGGTATCGAGATTAATCCGGACCAGATCACGGCAATCAGGAACATTCAGGAACCTAGGCAAATTAAGGATGTGCAAAGCCTTGCCGGAAAAGTGGCCGCACTAAGCAGATTTATCTCCAGGGCTACGGATAAGTGTATCCCATTCTTCGAATTAATAAAGCGAGGAAAACGCCACTTTAAATGGACACCTGACTGCGTGGAAGCGTTTCAGAATTTGCTCAGACACTTGGAGAAACCTCCAATTCTATCTAAACCAATAGACCACGAGGATTTATTCGTGTATTTGGCAGTATCATCTCATGCCATCAGCTCAGCATTGGTAAGGGAAGAGGAAAAGGTCCAAAGACCTGTGTATTACGTGAGCAAAAAATTAACAGCGGCAGAGCGTAATTACCCACGGATAGAAAAACTGGCGTATAGTTTACTGATTGCCTCCAGAAAACTTCGGCACTACTTTCAAGCACACCCTATTATCGTATATACTGATCACCCACTCAAGCAAGTTCTACAGAGACCAGAGGCGTCTGGGAGATTACTCAAATGGAATATTGAGTTAAGTCAATTTGACTTGAACTTTCAGCCCAGACGATCAATTCGGGGGCAAGTGATAGCAGACTTCATAGCAGAATTCACTGTTCCTGAAGAAGACATAGCAAACGAAGAAGTGGAACCCTCAAAGTTACTTGTCGACCCTAATGTCTGGAGATTATATACTGATGGTGCAAGAAATAACGAAAGATCCGGCGCTGGAATAGTGCTTGAAACCCCCGAGAAACGATTGATAACTTATGCCATCCGAATGGAGTTTCAGGCCACTAACAACGATTCTGAATATGAAGCTCTGATAGCCGGATTAAAGATTGCAAAGGTGCTAGAAGTCACAAAACTGAACATCTTCTGCGATTCCAAGTTAGTTGTGAACCAAGTTACTGGGAGATTCCAAGCTAAAAGTGCAAGATTGATTCTATACTTAAAGAAAGTGAAAGAGCTGCTGAATGAGTTTGATCACTACAGCATATCTCATATTCCGCGGTCAGAAAATCAGCAGGCAGACAAGTTGGCAAAGATGGCTAGTTCTAACGATCCTGAGGTGATAGGGCTAGCCCCCGTTGAAGTACTTCGGTCTCCCAGCATTGATCAGATGGAAATCGACCTGGTAATAGAGACGGAACCAGAAAAGGAGTCGTGGATGACTCCTATAAGGAATTTCCTAATGGATGGAGCGCTTTCGACCAGGAAAAGCGAGAGGCGTAAAGTGATTCGTAAAGCCGCCCGATACGTACTGCAAGGCGGAATCCTTTATAGACAAGGGTATTCAATGCCCCTCCTTCGGTGCATAGCCCACGATGACATCAAACGTGTGCTGCAAGAAGTCCACGAAGGCGAATGTGGCGACCACACTGGGGGGCAAACTTTGGCGAAAAAGATATTGCGGCATGGTTACTTCTGGCCTACCATGAACAAGGATGCAGTAAAATATGCACGACGATGTGATGCGTGCCAGAGGTTTTCAAAGATACCTAGGGCGCCTCCAAGCCAGTTAAAAACAATAATGAGTCCATGGCCTTTTGCTATGTGGGAATTGATATCATAGGAAGTCTCCCGATAGCGAGGGGCGGAGCAAAGTTCGCCATTGTGGCTGTAGATTATTTCACTAAGTGGGTCGAGGCAGAACCACTAACTACGATCACAACTAAACGGGTGATCAACTTCATCGTGAGAAACATCATCTGTCGATTCGGGATTCCAAAAATTGTGATAACAGACAACGGAACTCAATTTGATAGTGCTGAATTCAGAAACTTCTACCAAAGATACCACATCGAGAATCGATACACCTCCGTGGCACACCCACAATCGAACAGGCAAGTCGAAGCTGTAAATAAAGTAATTAAGTCCATTCTGAAAAGAAGAATGAAGCGGGCTAGAGCCATGTGGGCTGACGAATTGCCCTTGGCACTATGGGCCTACAGGACGACATATAAATCAGCGACAGGACATACCCCGTTCTCCCTTGCTTTTGGAACGGAAGCAGTCATCCCGATTGAGATAAAGGTACCTTCTCATCGGGTGACCTATTATGATCCAATGTCCAATAATGAATTGCTCCTTGAGTCCCTGGATATGATCAAAGAAAAGAGGGATGAAGCCGACCTGCGTGCTCTGAGATGCAAACAACAGGTCGCCCGATATTACAACAAAAAGGTCCGAGCCCGAACCTTGGAACCCGGAGACTTGGTTCTGAAACGTGTCTTTCCACCCCCAACCCATATGGGAGCGAAGTGGGAAGGACCGTACTCTATTCTCAGCAAGCTTGATAATGGAACCTTCAAGCTGGCAACCGTAGATGGAAAGGAAATCCCCAGAGTGTGGAATGCCCAACATCTACGGCCATATTTAACATGAGAGGCTTCAAACTTATTCTTTTGCTTTGTTAAAAAAAAAACTATGTACAGGGCATGACTCGCCTAGAACGGTCTGATTCTTTAAAGCAAGAGATTATAAAGTGGACGTAGGTCATGATTCGACCGAACCACTATAAAAATACTGTGTGTCATTTACCTTTATTGCATCTTTATTTATTTGCCTATGAAAATCAGTGTGAATAATGCAGGTACCTGAAGTCCGGTGCCGACAAGTTCCTCTCATAAACAAATCAGAGGAACCCAAAGCCTTGGTAAATGCTCTAGCTGCTTGACCGACTGGTTTTAATCCTCGGAGCTTGGATTAAAATGTAAACCTGAGACGGGTTTGAGGAGCATGCATAATCGCAGACGACTGAGTCCGAACTCTAACTCTCCAGAAAGAGAGAGAGTATAAAAGCGTCTCCGATTGAGCGCTGAGAAAGAGCTCCTTTCCCGCTGAAGGATCGGGAAGCGGATGAATCGCTGAGCTCGAACTCTAACTCTCCGGAGAGAGAGAGAGTATAAAAGCGTCTCTGATTGAGCGCTGAGAAAGAGCTCCTTTCCCGCTGAAGGATCGGGGAGCGAATGAATCGCTGAGCTCAAACTATAACTCTCCAGAGAGAGAGAGTATAAAGGCGTCTCCGATCGAGCGCTGAGAAATAGCTCCTTCCCCGCTGAAGGATCGGGGAACGAACGAATCGCCCAGCGTAAAACTCTAACAATTGATTAGGGGGCATCACGCGCTCCTATGCATACACTAAACTTTGATATAACGGTGTAACATAGCATGAACATTCTTCTTCCTGATTGACTGACTTATAATTATTAATAGTTGGCTAACGACTAAACGTGGAAAGTTTCTATGAATACAGGTACACAATGATGTAGGAAGAAACAAATCCTTGTTTATGTACCACAAGTCAGCAAAATGGAAAACTAGCTAGAAACAATAGTGAGGGCCAGTCTCACAATTACACTTTCTGGCCAGCAGGAAACTAAAAGACAAAATATCAACAAACATCCTATTTATGCTTCGATTTCTTCTCCCGCTTCTGCCTTTCCAGCCTCTCCTTGTCGGCTTCATATGGAGACTCCTTCTTCCTTTTCCGCTTGTCCACAAGGGGAGCATCTGACTCCTCTGAGGTCTCCTCTTCCCCCTCTTTTCCCTTGCTTCTGCGGGAGAGGGAAGCCGAGAAGTCATCGGGGTTTGCAAAGTGAAGTTGCCGGCTGATTGACTTGGACTGGATTTTCATAATCAACCCAGTTTTGGGGTCGAACTCTGCAAGAGGGACCACGTCCAAAGCCTCATCTCCCCCCTTCTTCAAAGCCAACTCTTTCTCTTGTCTGGCTTTTCGGCTGGCCAGAGGTTCCTCATCATCATCATCGTCGGCCTTCTTGGTGCCGGTGGTATCCTCTTCGTCATCCACATGCCGAACATCCAAGTCTTTTAAAGCCTCGATAGTCTCAGCATCTTTGGGTACGTCGGCGCTAGGCACCGAGATGCTTCCTTCAGCTGTTGCGGCCTCGACTCGTTCTGAAACATCGATTTCAGCACCCGGCAGGACGATCCCCTCTTCCACTTCTCTCTCTTTTCCAACACCCTTGTCGGCGGGCTCGCCACCTGCATTACGAGAGACACACATTACTAACTCAATGGATTGTCCTGTTAGACGATGACGATTCGCAATCGCTTTAGCAAATTGCGGGGAAAAGAAAGAGGTACCTTCAGCAGATACTCCCTCTCGAGTAGATCTGGATGCTCCAACAACCACGGGAGTTAAGCCTAAGGGGATTAGCGGATCGTCAGGGTGATACTCCTCAACTTCGGAGGTTTTAGACTTCGGGGCGGAGCTGGAACCTTCGTCAATTTTGCTTTTTCCTTTAGCCATGGTTCTCTCCTTCTCCATTTCAGCCAGGATCAAGCGACGACCCTCTGCCAGATCCTCAGGCTCGTTGTCCCTTAGGATGCTCTTCATCAATTCATCTTCATTGATCTCTTCGACCCCTAGTCTATGTTTTTCGCCTTCCACGATGGCATCCCATAAGTTGGCCAAAGTAACATGATAATCTGGGATCCATGAGATATTGCGAGTTTTGAGAACCTGACCGAGGAAATCAAAGATCATCTCTTTAAACCCCTCGATTTCTTTCTCTCTTTCAAGGAGTTTGTTGTTGGAGGCAGTGGCCATTTCAATGGCGCTATCAACGTTCTTTTCGGCAAGAGCTGCCCGTCCCTCCGCGTCTGCCACCTGATCATTCAAAATCACTTTTTCCGCCTCTGCCAGAGCCAACCTTTCTTTTAGGCTCGCTTTTTCCGCCTCCCAAGCAGCCTTCTCCATCAAAAAATGGCCTTGTGCCGTTACCAATTCGATGTTGGCCATTCTGAGGTCTTTAACTTCCTTTTCTAAGGCCATTTTTTCCTGGCTATTGGAATCCAGTTCTGAATGAAAGCGCTGCTTGGCATTTTCTAATTCAGTTTTATAGTTTGCGGCGTCTCTCTGTGCCAAAGCGAGCTGGGCTTGAGCGTCTTCCAGGTCCTTCTCTAATTTTGTCCTAGCCCTTTCATTATTTTTGAGTTTTGCTTTAGACCTGTGAGCTTCTATTTCGAGTGTTCGGATGACCTCCGAAAGATTAAGTGCGTGCTTTTTCATCGCCTCGTACTGCTTGGCCACGTGACGGATATGCCCGATAACTTCTTTATCCCAGTTTTTAGGAACTGGTTCCAAGGCAGGAACAAAGACCATCCTATCGAAGAACATTCCTGGAAATTGTTCCCGTAGCTTTTCCAGCCTACCTTGGATTTCAGGACCGTGAACGTAGTCCCGTGAACCGGAGGCAGCTAATTCTGGTTGGCTGGTGGGGACAATGTTACTTCTCTCTTGCTCAGTGTCTTTGGATGAATCTCTGTCCCCATCTTTGGATTCGTGACGCCTTTTGGACGACCGACTGTGGGAAGGCGCACTCTTTGGAGGAGTCAACTCTTTTGGAAGTGTCTTCCCCCCGGTCGGAATTGTTGGATGACCCGAAGGCCTGGTAGAAGTTTATTTGGGTGGAGATCGAGGTTGCGAAGAGCTCGGCTTATGAGAAGGACCGCGAGGGCGCTCAGTACCCGAACGAAGGCTGGGGGTGCCTTCGCGAAGAGAACGGTACGAATAAGATTTCCTGCGCGACATCGCTCCTGTAAAAAAGAAAAGAAGAGCATATTATCACATTGAATATCCACAACATAATAGTGCACGGTCAAGCAGTGTGTGTGAGGTGTGCATCCCATATAATTCCCTCTAACAGACCCGGGCCTGGAGACAGGCTCGTCTGGCCCGTTTCACGTCCCCTTGTTGAATCAGTCGCCTCTTCGAGAGCAGAAAAGAAAGGCTCCTCGCCGAAGTCTTTTTCCGTGTATTCAATGTCGGGCAGAGGGATTTTATTCAGCTCGTCGAATAATTGTTCTTCTGTCAAGTCGTCATCACCCACAGTTTCCATTGGAGCAGAGGTAGGGATTTCCTTGGACGCATCACCGCGGGACTCATCCCCTCTGTATACATTCAAGTCTTCGTCGTCTTGGATGACTATCGGAGAAGGACTTTTGTGAAATTTAGTTGTTTCCACCACTTGTGAAGTTCCCTCTCCTTCCGTTGGGGGCACATATTTATAGGGTTTGCCACCGGTTCCAAGTCCAAATTTCCTATCCAAGAGGTGATGCTTGTGAAGGTTTTCATCCGTAATGCATTTTTTAATCCTTAAAAAGTCAGATCTGCTTTGTAAAAGAATGGATAACCGGTTGTTGTATAATGCACCCTCTGTTTTCGGGAAGACATGATCTGTTTAAGACAAAGGAAAAGGCGGAAGAGTGTTATTACTTAGACTCCCCAAGCAAGATATTCAACTAGGCGATCAAAATTTACTTGATTTGAGCCATCTCCGTGAGCATCCAGCCTGTCTTCTTATGTAAAACCAGTCAGACTTAGGATCCCCGATGTTGCTGTATCCGTCGTACAGAACTTTCCTGTTCGCCACTGATTCAAAAAAGGAAAAGTTTGGAGTCGCAGAAGAACGGTGCTTGAAGAGAAAGAAGAACACCAGATCTCTGAATTTAAGTTCGGCACGCAAGATCTCTGCATAAGCAACATATAAAGAGTATAGAGAGGCGTAGGCGTTTGGGTGAAGCTGCATCGGAGCAATGCCTAGTCGTCGCAGAGTTTCAATGGCAATTGGAGGGAACGGAGGAATGGCTCCCACTAGACACATTGTCTGAATGATCGACATGTACCCTTCCGGTGCTAGATGGGGTCTGTCTTCGCTTCCAGGTGTCAAGACATCGTCCCAAGGAATGCCATGTCTTAAGCAGATTCTCTTGAGTTTTATCTCGTCGAGCTTGGACGCTAAAGAATCAGAGAATTTATCTATCCCGATTGCGCCTGGGACTTCATCCGGAGCTCGCTCGTCAGACTCGGAGTTGTTGCTGGATGACGTACTTTCTGTCGGATCTGACTCTGTGGCTTCATATTCAGACCCAGAATCTTCACCTTCTGGATTGATTGAAGGAATTTGAGGATTATGCTGTTCAGGAGTCTCGGATTCCGTTTCGGCTACAGATCTTGAGGAAGAGTGGTCGTTCGACATTGCTGCTAGGACGAGAAAATATGAACGATAAGATCAACGCTACCCGTCCCCCGTGTGTGCAAGTGCTGCTGTGTGTGCTTGTGTGTGCGCATTATTAAAAACAATAATAAAACATGAAAGCAGTCGAGGTTATTAAAGGTCGTTAGTCGTCATATGCAGTCAAATCATGAGGTCATTTAGTCCAGAAAGATCAACATCAAGGCTCTATCCTAACTGTCCAGAGTTTTGTAGCGACAAGGCGCTGAATAAAGACTGAAATTTCTTCGTATCACTAGCCGTGAGACGGATCGCATAGCAGAGGGATCGCCCCCTTCGACTCGCATAGCAGAGGGATCGCCCCCTTCGACTCGCATGGCAAAGAGATCGCCCCTCATCGAATCGCCGGACGAAGGGAAGGCTCCCTCACGAACCGTTGCGACTACCGTGATACGACCCTTGGTTGCCATCTCAATCTTTCGTCTCGCCACTTGCTTCCGTCTTCAATCATTGACCACGATCCGAGTCGGCCTTCCTTCCCCTTCTGCATCCTTCTTCTTCCTCATCTCCTTCCCATCCTCAAGTTCTGAGCTCCACGTTCAATGGCCATGGCGACTTGGTGATTTAATCGGAAAGTAGCGGATTTATATTTTTTCTCTCTTGAATCAGCCGTAGAAATTCAGGAAAGTAGTATGAGAGTGCTTTCTATAAAGTTACCTTTCTAAAAACTGAGAGAATTCTTGGATTTTCGAAAGTTTTAAAAGGTTGGATTCGTTTTTCGATAGCTCGCGCGAGACGATTCAGCAGAGAGGAAAAAGAAGGAGAATGAAGAGGGGAGCGTCGGCTTATATAGGCAAAGAAGGTGACCGTTTGTCTCCCCTCCTTTGTCTTATTCGGTCCACGGAGCGCCCCACAGGCCACGATCCAAAGATGGAATCGCAAAGAAGCCCACGGACCACTTTGAAATGATGGTCCACAAAACTCAGAGCCCGACACGACTCGAAGGAAGATGCGCCCCGTATCGCACAAGACACTAGGAACTCAGCACGCGACGAGCAGATGACCAGATCGGACCGTGTCGTCCTATGGCGATCCGATTCATGCATGTATCAATTTGAACCAATACGATTGTTAACTTACATCCCTTCAGGAGAGAGTCAATAAGCATCTTCGAAGCATGTTTCATCATCAATAAAACATACTTCGAGGGGGCAAAATGTTGGCTCGCTTTTTGACCAAGCCATCCAGGATCATTCATAAAAGGAAATCAGGAAACCAAGTCCCCCAAGAAAGTGGAAGAATGGATCGCACGTCATCGTCTCGCCCAGGAACGGATCGCACGACCATCGTCTCGCGCAGGAACGGATCGCACGACCATCGTCTCGCCCAGGAATGGATCGCGCTCTATCGACTCGCCCAGGAACGGATCGCTCCCATCTCGACGACGAACGTCACCTCCAGGCGATCCGATCCCTTGTAACGAACCGAACCCTCTGACCCGTTCAACCACGAGCTAGTCTTCAGCGATCCGAATCGCACGGATCTGTCGACACCTGTTCACAACGGCTAGTTTGACTGTTTCTTCAATGGTGGCGATGCGATCCGAAAATCTCGGGATTCGTGCCACGTGTCCGCGATCCGCCTGACAAAATCAGCTATAAATAGCCCGGAGCTTGGCATTTTTCGGGAGCTTTTTGGCAATAGTGAATACTGAATCCGCCATTATTGTCAAACCACTGAAATATTGAGAGAAATCACTGTTGTACTAGCTTTTAAAGCATAATCAATAAGATATAAAGTGGACGTAGGCTCGTTAACGCCGAACCACTATAAATTCTGAGTATTATTTTCTTTTTTTTCTTGTTCCTCATTTAGAATTCTCTACAGTTGATAACAATTTGGGTGTTAGGTCCAAATTTCGATCTAACAGTGCTTCCATACCTTGTCTGTTGGAATCCATTCTCCGATAAGCGCCCTTCGGTTTATGATTTTATACTATGTATGTAGAACGTGAGATGCAAGCGTTTCTGCTAGTTGATATCTATTTGTACATAGACATTATTATAATATCAAAAGGTTTTTGATATAAAGATATTTTGGATTCTCATAAGGGAAAAACCCGTTCCGTTATGCGGCGTGGTCTTACGAGATATCGTTTACTTGTTCATATACAGGTTTAAATTGTTTTACTCATACCAAACCCATGACTGACCCGGAGTTTATTTTGTTGTTTTCCCTAAACTTTTGGGTGCCTAAATTTGTACGGGCAGTCAAGTAGTCGGGATTTACAGATATACTTGGAGAGCTTGGAGCAGGAGGCTGCAAGATTTGATAGCTATAGTTATTTCAGCTGTGTTGTAAGTGTTGTACTCTGATAAGTGCTATTGTATATATATAACTGTGTACATCAAAGTTATGTTATATATTATATGTTATTCGTTCCGCTGTGAGATTCGTGTTACTCTGATGATTCTGGTGTTCTTCTTCTTCTATTCTATTAGTTCTATCCTTTCTTTCTCACCTTCTAAATTCTTTCACTAACGTCTCGGAATTTCCGACTCTCGAGGAGTCGGAAATTTCCAGCCGTTACATAAATTCCCAATCACATTTTACTGTAAATCGGGTTAAAGAACGAGTGTCGTTAAAAACACAGTTCACAATAAACCCAATTCACATTCCATTTTATTCCAATTAAATATTAATTAACTGGAAACACTAATAATCTTAATTAAAAGATTTATTCTTTTCACACGGGGTTCAAGAACAGTGTTATTTAAGACACTATTCACGACAAACCCAAAATCCAATTTGATATCAAATATAAGGCTCTGAATAGAAATTATATCGACTTATATTCAATATCAAATTCTGAAACCAACAAATATCGTTTTGGAAATAATGATATAAAATATATCTTCCAAATTTCCATAACAATATCTGTATAATTCTGAATCAAACATCAAAATATTCCGAAGATGATTTCCATTCAAATCCACTCCAATTCATATATTGGAAAATTCTGGTTATTTTAAAACCATTTCAAATCCAATTTATTTATTTAAAACTATTGGATTTATAATTCTAGTTCATAACTAGTTCATTTCGATAAAAATATTTTTTTTTCTTTCCAAATATGGAATTTTTCATCCCAATTCTTTCCAAAGCATTTATTATGATTTTACACAAATTATTGATATTTTTAATAATTTTATCAAGGCCCGTACAGTCGATTTCCATAAACGATCATCAAACTGCACTTACATCGACTTTTCCAAATTTGATTTGGACATAATTCCAAATCCAACCATTAGATTGCAAATCTCTTATACCTTTTGGAAATCTCTTTTCAATACAAACCCAACAGTTCTGGTTTTAGGAGAATCGACGGTCGGATCTCCCGTAATGTCAATTCGAAGTCAATGGTCGAAATTTGCGAACTGTCGCGGCGCCGCACGTTCTATTCAGGCCATTAAATATATAATATATATATTATATATATTTCATCAATTTCCATTTAAAACGTATTTTATAAACCGTTTTAAATTCGTTTTCAAAACAATTTCAAGTTCATATTCAATTTCAAATCAAAATCGAATATTCTATATCATCAATATATAAATGATAATATTTTCAAAACATTTGATTTTGAAATCACTTCCTTTTCGATATTCATTATAAAATGAATAAAATCGATATGAATATCGTTCACGTCAAAATGGCGTTAATCTAATCAACACGACTTTATATATTTAAATATGTTCGTGTCCATCCCAAATCGGACATCAAATTCATATTTTGATCCATTACTGAATATTATTTTAAAATATTAGTTATTTTAAAATATTCATTACTCGTCATTTCAAAATATTCATTATTTTAAAATATTTGTTCTTTCCGAATTGGAATCAGGCACCGCCAATTACCACATAATTTTATTTATATGGATTCCATACACACATATACACAACAATAATCAAACACAGTCAACCATCATCCAGAGTGCATTACACAACTGCATAAGCGTTAAATATAATTAATTAATGCTTACAACAACCTGTCAACCAATCGATTGACATACAACTAAATATTGGGATTAGTGTATGTTCAATATCATCCCAATACCCGTGTGGGGTTTTCAAACAACAAACACTGATTATTATTTGTGTAGTTGGGCGATGTGTAAAGTATATCGTCCCAATCAATATCAGTTAAATGTGTGTACATAAACAAATCGTCCGATTTGTAAATGAATATTTATTATATTCACATGCACGTTAAAAATTATATTTTTAACTATAAAATATTTATTTCAATATATGAATATTTTATACTATTCATTTATACGATAAAAATGATAATTTTATAGTTCTAATAATTTTAGAAAATTTCGGCAGCACAACGACATGATACTAGAACCGGAATAAGGTCTAGCCTTATCCCTCGCCTCCTAATGGCTCGTGCCATGTACATACCAATTCTAATTAATTCATTCAACCAAACGACCAAATTCAAACAAATAATCCCATCAACCAAACAGACATGATTTCAAACAATGGTGTCGGGTGCTACTAAGCACTGTCTGCATCCTGGTATATATTTTCAACTAGAAAGTAAATTAAAGTGAGAAGTTCTCACCTTTGGGACCCACTCATCCATTCCTTATTTCTGAACGGGTTGGATTTGGATTTGATTCCTGTTGGTCCCATTGCTATCCGTTTCATAAGATTTTTATATTAAAAATCACATTTTTATATTCATACCATTCGTATAAAAATCATATTTTTACTTCGCTACTCATATATAAAAATTATATTTTTATATCTTCATTCAAATAAATAAAAATCCAATTTTCATCGCTTCATTCAAATAGGTAAAAATCCAATTTTTATCACTTCTTCATATATAAAAATCTAATTTTTACATAGCTAAAAATTATATTTTTACTTTGCTATTATATAAAAAAAATCATATTTTTAGTTCACTTTCATGATAATAAAAATCATATCTTTATATGTTGTTCATATAAATAAAAATCACATTTTTATATGTTGTTCATATATATAAAAATCACATCTTTAATTCAAATATATATATATATATAAATCGTATTTTTAATTCAAATCCATATATATAAAAATCGAATTTTTACTTCGCTACTCATATAAAAATCATATTTTAAAACAAAGTTATTTAAATAAAAATCATATCTTTATGCTATGAAAACTCATATTTTTATGTAATCAAAACCCTAATCTTTACGTAATTAAAAATTTAATCTTTACATACTTAAAAATCAGATTTTTTTACCATTAAAAATCCTATTTTTATATACTAAAAATTACTCAATCAAAGAATTAGGAACTTACATTTCAAATAGGGTTTCGATCGAGAGAGAGCCCGCGTGTTTCGTCTTCGAAGAAGTGGGGGTGCTGAGTTGCGGCACCGGGACATTCTTAGTCGGCGACAGTGGTAAAGATGGTCAGCGTGGGTCCCTTGGCATTGGGGTCAGCTAGGGTTTTGGGTTGGACTTCGAATTGGGGGAAGAGGAGAGAAGGAGAGGCGGAGATCGGGAAGGGAGGCGCGCGACGGCCTGCTGGGGTGGCGGGGCCGGAGGCGTGACGGCGATTCCCTCACCCCGTCGCTTTTTTTCGTTCTGAAATGTCGAGAGAGAGAAATAGAAGGGGGTTATTTGCAATATATATTTATTTATTTTATTTTTAAATTTTCTCCCAAAAAGTTACTTTTTAAATCAAATTCCAAATCGAGCCCACTGACTGTCGTCCCTAACTAATTACCCCCATTCCGAACACAATGGGATATGTTTCATAACCCAATTTGGCTGTTACAATCAATTTCCGCTAAATTTAAAATATAAATCATTGTATTTTAAATTCAAATGCACATTTTAATTGTTCGGGCCACATACTGACTCCAAAAAATCCAGAAAAATAAATTTGGCTATGTTTTGACGATACGGTCCTAATAAAACTAATTTCGTCGAATTTGGAGACCGTTTGAAAAACGGTCATTTTCCAGTCGATTAAATTCAAACTAAAATTTACCAAACACGTTTAAATTCACCACGCTTACATATTTATTCCAAAAATTATGAAAATTGGAATCTAGCAACAATTTGACATTCCAGATCCAACAAAAGTGGTCTCGTCATAAACGGAGGTCATTTGCAAAATTGCTATTTTTAAGGGCTATATTTCCACAGCGACTATTCCGAATTTTCAACTGGACATAACTTTTTATTCCCACTATGAAATCTGGATTTTTCAGATTTGTTGGAAAGATATTTTCAAATAGATTGAAATATTTTTGGTTTCACCAAAATTCGGTTTATTTTGAATCCTGTACATTCATTTGAAGTTTGAAATCTAATTTCAAACTACTGCGCCATTTCCAATTCCTTTTATAATTAAAATAAATATTTATATTCTAATTTCGATTTAAATAAATTTATACTTTCTAATTCTATTCAAAATAATTTTCTAGTCATTATTATTTAAAATAAATCATTTTAAATATTCAAAATTCAATAAAATTGCCAAAATAAATTTTTTAAATTGGTTGTGATTTTCCGGGTTCTTACAATCTCCCCCACTTAAAATCTTTTCGTCCTTGAAAAGGAACGGAGCTAAAAGTTGTTTTACTAGTCAACTCAAATTTTAGTTTGGCTTTCATTCTTCAACTTTTCAGTTTCTAAGACTTTTCCAATTCTACAAAAATTTGGCTAACACCTTAAATTTTTGAAAAATTTCGCCATAACCTCCTTTGTACGGGGAGACATTTAAAACCGCAACTGCCTCACAGGGCCCTCATCCATCCTAAAGAAAAGGACAAGCGGCCAGCCTTAGGCTCATAAAATCTTTAAAATAAAAAGAAAAATGCCAAGCGGCCAGCCTTAGGCTCATAAATCTTTAAAAGAAAAATGTCAAGCGGCCAGCCTTAGGCTCATAAATCTTTAAAAGAAAAAGAAAAATGCCAAGCGACCAGCCTTAGGCTCATAAATCTTTAAAAGAAAAAGAAAACTAGTAAACACATACCTATTTGTCGGGCATAAAATTTTATTTCACTTCTTAGTAGTTTATTCGTAACCTGTTCAACAATGTGTATGTATACGTGTATGCATTTCTAAACAATTTCAAATCAAAATTTTAATTAAACAAAACAATAATCAAACAACACAACCAGTAATTAATTAGTTGATTGGATTTTCAAATTTATGATTTTTATATATATAAAAATCCATTTTTGATGCCAAATCACAACAAATAACCTTATCTAGTTTTGGTTATCACACCAGTCAATTGGAATCATATAGATATCCCACTTTCGAAACTCGAACATAAATGTTGATGATGCGATCGCTATCATCAAAACCATGCCCGGGCAACTAGAGTGTGATTCTATACATATCCAGTATATTTGAGGCTTCATATACATGTTTACAAGGCATATATGCAAAATCTCCACATACTAGATTGTCCAAATCAATTTAAAATAAATATTCAAATACGGTTTAAGTTTACAAAACAAAATTTGATTCCATTTTTATCTTAAAAATAACACACTTTCAACTCGTTCTAGGGTACTACTGATCCCATCTCTAATGAGTCAATCTTATTGGATATTACTTATCCAATCTCTGATGAATTCTTTCGTTCGGTTCTAATGTGTCTTGTTCTCGAGCTCTGTAAACCAAAGCTCTGATACCAAACTAACACGACCCAAACTTCCCTGTAAAGGAAAGCCCGGATTGAGTTGAGAACATGACAAATCAGAACACAAACAAAAGGAAATTTCATTGCTTATTACATCAATTTACATCAGAGTACAAGAATATACAGAGTATGAATAATTAATATAAATTTGATAAATGACAGAGATTTACAAATTACAATGCAGCGGAAAATAATACAAAAACACAACTGAAAGAGATAAACGGATACAGAGCTTTTCGAGTATCGTTCCAGCTCTAAACCACGATCTTGTGAATATAAATTTGCAAAACCAAAACTGCTAGCTGCCCATGTGGAAAATAGGGGCACCCAGATTTTAGGTTAAAACAATAAAATCCAGGTCAGTCATGTGACTGGTGTGAGAACTAAAACAGTTATTTAAAACTTTACTTTATAAATAACGTAAATCAAGGGACCATGCCATATAACACGGAACATGTTTCCTCCTAAGAATACCAGTGCATAAAACAAACAAAGCAATACTTTTTGAAAAATGAAGCTACTATAAGACTCAGGTCCCATTACATAATGCAACACAAGCCGGAGGATAGAGTTTTACCTTGTAATAGCCAAACATGCTTGGTATGTTTAAAGCAAATCATTTTTGATACTATTATAAGTGCATAGTGTATAAACAACTTCAAATATAAATGCATCAATCATAGACGACAAAGCATCCCATGCTACTATGTCGCCACACTAGGCTCTACAATCAAAACCGAAATGTCTCGTGTTAGAAATTAGATTTCCGTCATGAGTCGAGGCAATGAATGTACCCCTCACCGGATTCTAGACACTCTAGAAAATGCCTCAGGGTCAGACACAGCGATCCCTTGGATCCTCCAAGGTCGGTCCACACATAGCGGATTGGGAATCCTCAACACACATTTCCCCACCCTATAGGGCGTCTATGAGCCAGATGACTCAATATCCATCAGCGCCGTAGAGATCGATATATCCGAGGCACCTCGCATTCCAACAATCACATATGTAAAAAAATATAAATATCAGGGCTTGCAAAACCCTGACACCACCCATAGCTAGAAAGAAACGTCATGTCCTCCTTGGGTCCCTTATCTTGTTTTTGCCTCATACCAAGGTGTGAGGCTCGGGAATTAACGCTATACACAAAGCTATGCCATTTAAGGCTGTGCTTTGATCATCAACCACAAGACTCTGCTTTTCAACAGAAGCCTTGATCATTTGCCACTCAGGCATGCCATACAGGAAATTCACTCCATGCGACTAATGTCTATCGATATATAACCTCTGAGTTCATACGTCTTAGAGAAGGGTGTTAAGCAAGAGAATAAATTCTATGCCACCAGAAAAATATATATTTAATAGAGATCAATCAATACATAATAAAATCCAATTTCAAATACACAGCTCATTTACAAGTTCATTCTAGGTCTAAACGAAACCGGAGGCACCTTATTCCTCGTCCCATATGTCCAATACAGGAGAGAGGCCCTCACATATCCGTCAATCTCCAAATACGTCTGGACAATCACCACTTATTACCTTGTCTTGGGTGTACAGCCCAATCATGACATCAGTAACCATCCAAACGATGCAAAGACTTCTGGTCTTCAACCACCATCTTCATCGTCGACTTATCGTCGAATGTATCCAGAATGGGTATAAACCTGACCTTTTCGAATAACTCGCGTATATAATAAACAAGTGCTATAAAAACACAACATAGCCTTATTCCAATTCTGAATATTCTTTTATTTAAATATTCGTATCCTTTGGGAAAGGTTCCCATTAATTTTATCAAAGATAAATTCTTTAAATTTATTCTTTAATCTTCCTTTAGATATCATTCAAACAATATTAAGGTTTTTCCAAACTAGTTGGGATTAACGCACCTTACTGAAGTAATCATTTATTGAATTTCCCAATCCCAACCTATTCATCCCATGGAGCAAAACTTGTAATACTCCATGACTAACATCACGGTGTTATCAGTAAAATTAAATACCATTTCACATTCAAATCTTATTAAAGATTTAACTATCGCTAAGAGCAAAACTAGAGATACTCCATTCTCGATCATTTCCCAAATTTGATAATTTAAATTATCAATTCCCATTTCAATCTAATTAATGATTCATTAAAACTCCACTTAGTTTTAATCTTCCCAAAAATCAATATTAATGATTATTTAACTTTGGAAACACAAACATGTCGCATCGACAATCTACACCGTACTATTTATTTCTACTGATATATAATCTCTAAGCTCGTACGTCTCAAAGAAGGGTGTTAAGAAAGAGAATAAATTCTCCACCACCAAACAAGATATACATATATTTAACAGAGATAAATCCAAATCACATTCCATTAATTGTGGAATCTTCACAGAAAACAGATTAATATATATAATCAATATCAATTTCCCTATCAACTAATAATATAAATGGAATAACGACAAAGCCTTTTAAATTCCATATATATTAACAGCCTTCCTCCACAGAAGCTCATTTCGATTATTATCAAATTGAATTCCATTCAATTCCAATTTAATATATTAAATTGGAAAACTTTACTTTGGAAATTTCCCTTTAAATCTTAATAAAAATATTTATAAATTCCAAATCACATTTTATTGTAAAAGAATGAGTGTCGTTAAAAACACAATTCACATTCCATTTTATTCCAATTAAATATTAATTAACTGGAAACACTAATAATCTTAATTACAAGATTTATTCTTTTCACATGGGGTTCAAGAACAGTGTTATTTAAGATACCATTCACAGCGAACCCAAAATCTAATTGATATCAAATATAAGGCTCTGAATAGAAATTATATCGGCTTATATTCAATATCAAATTCGGAAACCAACAAATATCGTTTTGGAAATAACGATATAAAATATATCTTCCAAATTTCCATAATAATATCGGTATAATCTGAATCCAACATCGAAATATTCCGAAGATGATTTCCATTCAAATCCACTCCAATTCATATATTGGAAAATTCTGGTTATTTTAAAACTATTTCAAATCCAATTTATTTATTTAAAAATATTGGATTTGTAATTCTAGTTCATAACTAGTTCAATTCAATAAAAATATGCTTTTATCTTTTCAAATATGGAATTTTTCATCCCAATTTGTTCCAAATCATTTATTATGATTTTACACAAATTATTGATATTTTTAATAATTTAATCAAGGCCCGTACGGTCGATTTCCATAAACGGTCATCGAACTGCACTTACAGCGACCTTTTCCAAATTTGATTTAGACGTAGTTCCAAATCCAACCTTTAGATTTCAAATCTCTTGTATCTGTTGGAAATCTCTTTTCAATATGAACTCAACGGTTTTGGTTTTAGGAGAATCCGACGGTCAGATCTCCCGTAATGTCAATTCGAAGTCAATGGTCAAAATTCGCGAACTACCGCGGCGCGTTCTATTCAGGCCATTAAGTATATAATATATATATATATATATATTTCATCGATTTCCATTTAAAACATATTTTATGAACCCATTTAAATTTGTTTTCTAAACAATTTCAACTTCATATTCAATTTCAAATCAAAATTGAATATTCTATATCATCAATATATAAATGATAATATTTTCAAAACATTAGATTTTGAAATCACTTTCTTTTCGATATTCATTATAAAAAGGAATAAAATCGATATAAATATCGTTCACGTCAAAATGACGTTAATCTAATCAACAAGGCTTTATATATTTAAATATATTCGTGTCCATTCCAAATCGGACATCAAAATCATATTATGATCCATTACTGAATATTATTTTAAAATATTAGTTATTTTAAATTATTCATTACTCATCATTTCAAAATATTCGTTATTTTAAAATATTTGTTCTTTCCGAATTGGAATCAGGCATAGACAATTACCATATAATTTTATTTATATGTATTCCATACACACATGTACACAACAATAATCAAACACAATCAACCATCATCCAGAGTGCATTACACAACTGCATAAGTGTTAAATATAATTAATTAACGCTTACAACAACTTATCAACCAATCGACTGACATGCAACTAAATATTGGGATTATTGTATGTTCAATATCATCCCAATACCCATGCGGGGATTTCAAACAACAAACACTGATTATTATTTGCGAAGTTGGGCAACGTGTAAAATTTATCATCCCAATCAATATAAGTTAAGTGTGTGTACATAAACAAATCGTCCGATTTGTAAATGAAAATTTATTACATTCACATACACGTTAAAAATTATATTTTTAACTATAAATATTTATTTCAACATATGAATATTTAATACTGTTCATTTATACAGTAAAAACGATATTTTTATGGTTCTAATAGTTTTAGAAAATTTCGGCAGCACAACCGCGCGATACTAGAACTGGAATAAGGTCTAGCCTTATCCCTCGCCTCCTAATGGCCCGCGCAATGTACATACCAATTCTAATCAATTCATTAAACCAAACGACCAAATCCAAACAAATAATCCCATCAACCAAACAACCAAACAAACATGGTTTCAAACAAAGGTGTCGAGTGCTACTAAGCACCGTCTGCATCTTAGTATATATTTTTAACTAGAAAATAAATTAAAGTGAGAAGTTCTCACCTTTGGGATCCACTCCTCCATTCCTTATTTCTAAACGGTTCGGATTTGGATTTGACTCCTGTCGGTCCCATCGCTATCTGTTTCACACGATTTTTATATTACAAATCACCTTTTTATAACGATGTTTATATTATAAAAATCACATTTTTATATTCATACCATTCGTACAAAAATCATATTTTTACTTCGCTACTCATATTTAAAAATTATATTTTTATCTCTTTATTCAAATAAATAAAAATCCATTTTTATCGCTTCATTCAAATAGGTAATAATCCAATTATCGCTTCTTCATATATAAAAATCTAATTTTTACATAGTGTAACAACCCGGAAAATGTGATCCAATTAAAATTTTTAAATTGTTTATTTTCAAAGAATTGAAACAACTGAAATAGAATATTTCAATGAAATATTGATTTGGAAATAGTGTAGCAGTATGAAAATTTGAATTCAAACTTTGACTGACTGTACCGGGTGTAAAATATAACGGATTTTAGTGAAACCCAAAATATTTAAATCTGTTTATGAATACCTTTCTAACGAATCTGAAAAATCAAATTTTCATAGCGGAAATCAAAAGTTATCGCCAAATGAATTTTCAGGAAGATCGCTATGGAGAATATATAGCCCTTGAAAATAGACATTTTGCAAACGACCTCGGAATTCGACGAAAACACTTTTGTTGGATCCGGGATGTCAAACTATTGCTAGGTTTCAAATTTCATAATTTTTGAAGCTAGTATGTGAGCATGGCAAAAGAAAATGTGATTGGTCAATTTCTGTTAAATTGGATCGACCAGAAAATGACCATTTTTCAAACGATCTCAGAATTCGACGAAACTAGTTTTGTTGGACCGTAGCGTCAAAACATAGCTAGATTTATTTTTTTGGAATTTTTCGAATTAGTTTGTGGCCCTGGCAAATTGAAATGTACATTCAAATTGAATATTGAATGTTTTGTACTTTAATTTGAAGAATAACTGTCTGTAACAGTCGAATTGGCCTACGAAACATATCCCATTGTGTCCGGGATGGGGGTATTTAGCTAGGGGCGATAGTCATTGGGTTTGAATTGGTGTCCGTGTGGAGAAACGCTATTTTAAAATTTAATAAAACCATTGGCTAATCAAATTTCTCCTTCATAAAAAAATATATCAGAAACCCCCCCTTCCCCCCCCCCCCCCGGTAAAAGCGCTCGATGGCGGAAACCACACCCACCTTCCTGTCCAAATTCCGACCTCCACAACCATCGTTAGCCCCAGCTCCAGTTGATTCTTTTGTTCGCCTCGATCCCCTCTTTAAATCCATACCCGATTCATCCATCCTCGTCGCCTGTGCCTCGAGATTCATGCCCTCAAACAACCGCACTTTCCGCCGCCGCCACGCCAAGGTCTGACCGCCGAGCTCGTCGTTTCTGCCACAAACCGGAGCGCCTCTCGACGTTCTATCACGTGGTGCAGTCGGATTTTATTATCGTGCAACGATCGAAGTGAAAGATCGAAACCTAGTTTCGAAGATTTAAAGGAGGTAAACGGCTTTGATTTTTCTAAATTGAAAATAACACTTTTAAGTGTGGCAAACTTTGAAAAATCATATCTTTATGACGTGTTAACGAAATTCGATGAAACAGGAAACATCGTGACCGCAAGGAGGCTCTCTACAATCTAGAAGAGACCACGGATTTTTCTGAGCTAGCTACGATTTTTAGCATCTCGAAAACCAAGGTGAGAAATTTAAATTGAAATGTGCGAATGAAATCGTGTTGTATTATATAAGCGAAGTGTAAATTATATACGCATTGTATACCTCATGTACATGTGTTCTATAAGTTATATGAGCGATGTATAAATTATACAAGCATTGTATGAAACATATATGCTTTGAATTGTGTTGAAATGGAAGTAAAAAATATTTATATACATATATATATATATATATATATATATATATACTCCCCTCGTCCACAAACCATGGACGATATTTATGGCTTGTGATTGGCGTGAAAATATGTGGTATGACGAATGGTTGAAAATAATTGGTTATGGTTGATATTGTTGGATTATGGTTGAAAAATACCTTTGTGGTTGAAAAATACCCTCTTGTGGTTGAAACAAATTAGAATAGGATTGTGGAAATGAAAATAAAACATGTCGCCTGCGTGCGAACTAGATGCATGAAATCCCCATTGTCAAAAACCGCGAGGTTTTAAGGTAGAGCGAGGAGCCGTACTCGGGACGGTGCCGGTTTTAACTACCATGCCGTTATGCTGTCGAAATTTTCTGAAATATTCATGTGTTAGAATTATTTTCATTTTTTGAAATTATTTTCATATGTTGAAACCACATTCATGTGTTGAATAGAAATTCATTCATTGGATAGAAATTCATATGTTGAATGGTATTCGTGTTTTAAATAAATTACTTTAACAATAAAAATCACATTTTTATTATATATACAAACTATAGAGAACATTCATGTGTTGAATAGAAATTCATTCGTTGAATAAAAATTCATGTGTTAAATGGTATTCTTGTTTTAAATAAATTACTTTAACAATAAAAATCACATTTTTATTATATATACAAACTATAGAGAACATTCATGTGTTGAATAGAAATTCATTCGTTGAATAGAAATTCATGTGTTGAATGGTATTCGTTTTTTAAATTAATTGATTTAACAATAAAAATCACATTTTTATTATATATACAAACTATAGAGAACATTCATGTGTTGAAAAGAAATTCATTCATTGAATAGAAATTCATGTGTTGAATGGTATTCATGTTTTAAATAAATTGCTTTAACAATAAAAATCACATTTTTATTATATATATACGAACGATAGAGAACATTCATGTGTTGAATAGAAATTCATTCATTGAATAGAAATTCATGTGTTTAATGGTATTCGTGTTTTAAATAAATTGCTTTAACAATAAAAATTACATTTTTATTGTGAATATGAAGTGCTAAAAACATTCATGTATTGAATAAATATTTCTGATGATAAAAATATTACTTTTATCATGTATACGCCTCGCTAAAAATACACACATGTTGAAATAAATATTTGTTTGCTAGAAATATTATTATTAGCTTTGTACTGCATATATATATACATGTGTTGAACATAGAAAATGGATTAGCTGTTGAGTAAAGAAATTATTTGCGTGTCCGACAAATAGGTAAGCCTTAATGAGTTGGTTACGCAATTTTATTTTTATATCAATTGCTGTGAATGCCATTGGATGCGGAGTGCTGGTTATTCTGTGTGTAATAATAAACATCGCCATAGGATAGTAACAATTAATTTTTAACTACACTACATGTCATACTTCTTGACGATAGGCATACTTCATCATATACCACCTAAGCATTTGGAGCTTGTGTGACGAGGTTGAAGATTTACCATACGTGCGAGAGGCTTGTATGGCGATGACTATATATTACAGGTTGAACTGATGACTGATCTGAACTATATAAATTGTAATGGTAAATTGATAGATTAATAAAAACCCCACACGGGTCTGAAGATGACAATAAACACGTCTCTCTAGTCATTAAGGCACAAAAACCATTTATAGGGTAACGAGAATTTATTCTCTGGAGTTATGATCTATACACACTCCCCTGTGGACACCGGAATATATCACTATAAATATGTGTATGCTTATTAGGATTTATTGGGTACCTAATACAGCCCAATAAATTTCCAAACCCCTTCCCGTATAAAGGTGGTTATGGCAAAAAAATTCGAAATATAAAGGCGTTAGTGAAATATTTGAAGTGAAAACGATATTGAAATCGTCGAATGAAATTAATTTATTTATATGTATAAATATAAATTAAATTAAAATGAATTGAGGCCGTGTAGTTCATGTTTTGAAATCGTAACTTCAATCGTTTAGTACGAGAGATCCGACCATCGGATTTTCCCGAAACCGCGAACTTGTGTTTGCCTTGGAAATATCTTTCCAATGGCACCAACTTTGTAAAGATCCAACGGTTGGATTGTCTGGAATGTTTAATTCAATTCTGAAGAAAAACAGTGCCAGAATCGATTATATTTATATATATAAATATAATTAAATCAAATCGAATAACGACGTGCAGTTCGTGTTTTGAAATCGTAACTTCAAACGATTATACCGAAAGATCCGACCATCGGATTTTCACGAAACTGGAACCGTTGGGTTTGCTTTGGAAATATCTTCCTAGTGATATAAACTTTGTAAAAATCCAACGGTTAGATTTCCCGATATGTGTAAAACAAATTTTGTGAAAAACAGCGCCAATGCCACGGCACGACCTAAAACGTCGTTTAATTAAATATGGCCATTTTTAAATAAATAAAAATGGCAAAAAATCATTATAAAATATCTTAAGCAACATGGAATGGAAATAAACCAATTTTTCTTAGTTTGCTTGATATTTAATGGTTGAATGTGTTTAACATGAAAATTATACTAAAGAACTGAAATTTGAATGTCGAATAATTTAACCACGGAAAGAATTGATTTTAATTCTAAATATACGTGAATTATTTGAAAAGGCCCAGCTAACCCTCATTTCAAATAATTGATCGAACGATCCGAAGTCGAAAATACGAAGACGGTTCAAGACCGACGATCTTTGTATCGGATGGATGGGCGCTGCGGAGGTTCCTGATTGGAGTAGCTACCTTGAAAGGACGGAAGTAGTAGCCGTATAGACGTATGTGTTGATTGTACGGATATGCGAGGAATATGGTGCCTTCGGTTTCATTCAGACCCGGGACGAACTTGTAAATGGACTGTGTGTCTAACATTGGATTTTATTCTGTGCTGATTGATCTCTGTTAAATATATATCTGTTTGGCGGCGGAGAATTTATTCTCTTGCTCGACGCCCTTCTCTGAGATGTACGAGCTCAGAGGTTATATATCGATAAAAATCAGTCGTATGGAGTCGATTGCCTATGTGGCATGCCAAGATGCAGTGATCAAGGCTTATGTTGCAAAGCAAAGTCTTGTGGTCGATGATCGAAGTACGGCCTACATGGTCTGGCTTTGTGTATAGCATGGATTCGCGAGCCTCACATCTCGGTATGAGTCAAAAAAGGGATAAGGACCGCTGGGAGAACACGACGTTTCTTTCTAGTTATGATGGTGTCAGTGCTTAAACTGGCTGACATTTATATTACTTTCATCTTTGTGGTCGTTGGAATGCGAGGCGCCTCGATTATAGGTCTGTAAGGACCGGGAAACGTGTGTTCAAGAATAACTAATCCTCAAATGTAAGGGAGGACCGGCCCAGCCGATTCCAAGGGTTACTCAGAGTGTGTAGTCCTGAGGCATTTGCTAGAGTGTCTCGAAGCGGAGAGGAGCTTGCGCCTTGCCTCGACTCATGATGGAATCCCAATTTCCAATATGAAATAGCGGATTTGATTGTAGAACTAGTATGGCGACATAGTAGATGGTAGCTATGCCGCCTATGATTGATATTTATGATGATGTTCGTTTTTGAAACATATATGCACTAGTAATAATATCAAGTGATTTTGCTTTGCACGTACTAAGCATATTTTGGCTATTATAAGGTAAAACTCTATCCTCCAGTTTGCTTTGCATTGTGTGATGGGACTTGAGTCTTATAACGGATTCATTCTTTTTAAAAGCATTGCGTTGTTTAAAGAATTTACTTTGTTTTAAATGCACTGGCAATCACTGGAGTAAACCCGTTCCGCGAAAGTGGCGTGGTCTTATGATTTGCCTTATTACTGTTGTTTAACCAGTTAAGTAGATTTCTCGTACCAGTCCCACGACTGACTCGTTGTTTGTTTTACTTTGCAAACTCGGGTGCCTTTATTTTCACACGGGGAGCCTAGTTGACAGATGACAGGTTATTTTGGCTTAGCACTGCAGCACGAAGTGCCTTTTTGGCTTGATGGCGGGGATTAGATTTACTTATATTTTGGCTATTGACTTTCCGCTATCCTTATCTTATGTATATGATTCCGCCTATGGCGATGTAGACTGATTTACTTCTAGCATTTATTATCTTATGTATATGTACCGCCTCAGGCGATGTAGACTGATACCTTTATTATGTCTCACTGTATGTATATATCCCGCTATGGCGATGTTGACTGATCATTCCCTTTTTATGCACTAAGTTATATCCTACGCTGTGCTGCTCTATTGTTGTTACATGTTATGATTCTGCTGTCATATTTATGTAAAATTATTCTATTTGTTGTTCATGCTATTATCTGTACTCTGCTAATGATGATTAATGAGTTAAATTCCAATAATTATCCTTAACACCGTTGTACGGGTTTGAGATCATCACAGTTGGTATTAGAGCTTTGGTTAACCTTAGTTCTGGAATTTAACACATTAAACACCTCATCAGAATAGAATCAGTAGTGTTTTAAGGCGAGTGGCACATTAGAGATAGGATTAGTAATGTCCTAGAATGAGCTAAGCAGAATAGCAAAACAATTTGATCGGTACATCATTACCTTTCCTTATGTTCTTCTGCTTTATCGTATATGAAAGTTATCATTTCTGTGAGCTTGACTCTTTTCTTGCTTATACAGAACTTGACTTGATGGGTACACGAGCAGCTGCAGCCAGAGGCTGCCGAGCAGGCCGAGCTGGAGGATGGGGGAATATCCCCGTAGCATAAGAAGGGCCTATGATACAGCCACCAGCACCTCAGGACTTCGAGCTTGATCGAGTAGCGAAGAGGTACAGAAACCTCGAGGGAAAACCCTTTTCTGGCACTGGCACCGTGACAGAGGCTTTAGCATGGTTGAAGACATGCGAGAAGATTTTTGGTGGCATGAGACTTGGAACCCACGACAAAGCGCTTATGGGCGCTTGGCTTTTACAGGAGGAGGCCGAATTGTGGTGGGATGCCATCACCTTTGAGGATGAGGAAGATACAGTAAGGACTTGGGAGGAGTTCAAGACAATGTTCAAGGGGAAGTTCATCCCTGAGCAAGCATTAGAGCGTATGCGTGATGAGTTTGCTAATCTCCAGCAGGGAGACCGCTCTATTCAAGACTATCTCAACAAATTTACCCAGCTATCACGTTATGCTCCACAGCTTATCTTGACATCTAAAGCAAAGAATAAGAGGTTCATATTGGGGCTACAACGCAAGTATCAGGACCGGGCCATGAGCAACATCAAACTTCCATTTTCAGAACTGGTAGAGATGGCATGTAACTACAAAGACTTGGATGAGAGGAACTCCAATCTAGAACACGCTAAGAGCCAGGCAGGAAACAAGTGCAAAGCTTCTGGAGATCAGTCTGAGTCCAGCAATGCAGCAGCCGCTACTCAGCAAGCTGGTAAGCCACCCAAAGGCGGCTGTTACAATTGCGGTAAGAAGGGGCATTATTCAAATGTGTGCACCGCTCCAAAGAGGCTGAAGACAAACCTGCAAAGCTCAAATCCGAACCCCCGCAGCTTGGTTGAATGCTACAACTACCATTAGAAGGGGCACTTTAGCAGAAATTGTCCTTTAAAGAAGAATGCACAGGTAGCACATGTTTATGACGGGGAAAACCCGCCAGCTATCACTGATGGATCAGGTAAACCCGATGTCTTGGGAGGTACCCTTATAATTAAAAATATTCTTGTTTCTGTACTTTTTGACACTGGTGCATCACGTAGCTTCATTTCTAGTAACACTGTTCACAGGTTAAAGTTAAAACGAAGAAAGCTTAAAGAACCGATTAGAGTTCAAAACCCGATAGGAGGCTCTATCATTCTCGATTCATGTTGTAGAGTACCTATTTCTTTTTCCCGATACCGATTTTCTTTTAAGTTGATTGTTATGGATTTTCTGAATTCGACGCTATTCTTGGGCTTGACTGGTTAACGAAGTACGAAGCTGAAGTAAAGTGTGTCGAAAGAGAAGTAAAAATTAAAACAAAACTTGGGAGTATTATTATACCATGCCACGGCTCAGAAACAGATAGAAAAGAATTTTGGTCTGCTTTGGAAGTTATTCCCACTTCATTAGAAAAGATTCCTGTCGTTCAAAACTATGCGGATGTGTTTGAAGAAGTCGAAAACTTACCTCCACAAAGAGAAATTGAATTCAGAATCGATCTAATTCTGAATGCCAGACCAGTGGTACATCCAATTCAAAGAATGTCTCCGAAAGAAAAAGAAGAGTTAGGCAACCAAACTCAAGAATTGCTGTGGAAAGGTCTGATCAGGCCAAGCTTTTCAGATTGGGGAGAAGAAGTAGTGTTTGTCCTGAAATCAGACGGTACTCTACGACTTTGTGTTGATTACCGAGATCTCAATAAGCAGACACTGAAGAATAAATATCCATTGCCGCAAATCGATGATTTGCTAGATCAATTAAATGGGGCGCGAGTATTCTCCAGAATGGACCTAGCTACAGGTTTCCACCAACTACGAATAGCCGAAGACTGTGTTCCTTTGACAGCCTGCAGAGGTCCCGATTTATTCTACGAATGGTTAGTAATGTCGTTTGGCTTGTGTAATGCTCCAGCCTACTTCGTCGATTTAATGAACAGAGTGTTCCGTGGTGTCTTGAATCAATTTGTTCCGGTCTTCATCGATGACATTTTAATCTACTCCAAGTCAGAAGGCGAGCATGCAAAACATTTAGAACAAGAGTTGGAAATTTTGAGAAGAAATGTCTTGAAAGCTAAATTTTCTGAATGTATCTTCTGGTAAGATGAAGTTAAGTTCCTTGGCCATGTCGTATCAAAAGAAGGGATTGCTGTTGATCCAAGCAAAATTACAGTGATCCAGGACTGGAAACAGCCTGCTACCCCCACAGAAGTTTGAAGTTTTGTTGGATTGGCTAGTTACTATCGGAAATTCGTTAAGGATTTTTTGAAGATATCCGGTGTATTAACAAAGCTTACAAAGAAGCATGAGAAATTCAAATGGACTCCAGAATGTGAGGAAGCTTTCCAAGAGCTGAAACTGAAATTGACAACTGCTCCAGTATTAACAATTATTGATGGCAATCATGACTTGACGTTATGGACGGATGCTTCTATTAGAGGTCTTGGCACAGTATTAATGCAAAAAGGCCAAGTGGTCGCTTATGCTAGCCGTCAGCTGAAGCCGCATGAAAGGAACTATGCAACTCATGATCTTGAGTTATTAGCCATCGTGTTTGCTTTGAGAATCTGGAGGCATTATTTGTTGGGGGAGAAGTTCGAACTATTTACCGATCATCAATCATTGAAGTATCTATTCACTCAGAAGGATCTGAACTTGAGACAATAGCGTTGGTTAGAATTCCTTGCAGCATACGATTTTGGGATTCTATACGCTCCAGGGAAAGCCAATGTTGTCGCGGATGCACTTAGCAGAAAGAATGAAATCATCGCCAGTTTTATCATTATGTCTTCATTGATTGACAAGATTTCGGTCCTTCAGAAAAACGATGAATTTATTCAAAGGATCAGTCAGAGAATCAAGGAAGGTGAATCCACAAGTTTCCAGCTTGATGACAAGGAAGTTCTTAGGTTAAAGGGCAGAATTTGCATCCCAAATCTTCCAGAGCTTCGAAAGGAAGTCATGGATGAATGCCATAAGTCCAAACTCAGTATCCATCCCAGTGTGAGCAAAATGTATAATAATATCAAGCGCACATTCTGGTGGAGGGCATTAAAAAGGGACATTTCAATATATGTTAGCCGGTGTCCCACCTGTCAACAAGTTAAAAGCGACCAGCAGAAACTGGCTGGATTATTACAACCATTAGATATTCCAGGATGGAAGTGGGAGCAGATTTCCATGGACTTCATAGATGGTTTGCCTCGAACTAAGAAAGGAAACGACAGTATTTGGGTGATCGTAGATCGCTTCACGAAGACCGCCCATTTCATACCTGTCAGATCCAACAGAACGGCTCAAAGCCTAGCGCGGATCTACTTCAAAGAAATAGTTAAACTGCATGGAGTGCCGCTCAGTATAGTCAGTGATAGAGATCCACTATTTACTAGAAAAATCTGGGAAGCATTCTAGATAGAATTGGGAACCAAGTTGAATCTAAGCATCGCTTATCACCCTCAGATAGATGGCCAAACTGAGTGGGTGAATAGAATTCTAGAAGATTTACTGCGGGCTTGTATTATTGATTTTGGCGGATCATGGGAGGATCACTTGCATCTGGCAGAATTCTCTTATAATAACAGCTATCAGGCAAGTTTAAAAATGTCGCCATTTGAAGCATTATACGGTAGACCGTGCAGATCTCCCGCATGTTGGGTAGAACCTGGCAACAGACTTGTGTTGGGACCCGATATGATTAGAGAAGCATTTGATAAAGTCGATTTCATCAAGAAACGATTGAAAGCCGTGCAAAGCCGATAGAAAAGTTATGCAGATTCTAGAAGAAGAGATTTATCATTTGTCGTTGGTGATTATGTGTATTTAAGAGTTTCTCTGATGAGGGGGGTAATCAGATTTGGCAAAACTGGGAAGTTGGAACCGATATTTATTGGTCCCTTTCCTATACTTGAACGAATTGGAACTCTTGCTTATAGGGTTTAATTACTTGATTGGTTGCCTGAAGTGCATAATGTGTTTCACGTATCTCAACTTAGAAGACATATGCATGATCCAGATCTTGTTGTAGAAGAAGCAGCGCAACAGGACTTGGAAATTACTCCAGAATTAGCAGTCAGAAGAGAGCCAATAAAGATTGTTGGCAAAGAAACTAAAGAGTTGAGGAACAAGAAGGTTCATTTAGTTAAAGTGGAGTAGAGTAGTGATCCCAGAGACTGTACTTGGGAGACTGAGGAAAGCATTAAGCAAGCTTACCCGAAATGCAGAGTGGACATCTCTGACTAACTCCGGTGCAAGTACCTTTAAAATACTTTGCATTTCCATTTCTATTTCCTACTGTACTGCTGTTTCCTTTTCGGGGACGAAAAGTTTTAAGTAGGGAGATTGTAACAACCCAGAAAATGCGAGCCAATTTAAAATTTTTAAATTGGTTATTTTCAAAGAATTTAAACAACTGAAATAGAATATTTCAATGAAATATTGAATTGGAAATAGTGTAGCAGTTTGTAAATTTGAATTCAAACTTTGACTAACTGTACCGGGTGTAAAATATAACGGATTTTAGTGAAACCAAAAATATTTAAATCTATTTATGAATACCTTTCTAACGAATCTGAAAAATCGAAGTTTCATAGCGGGAATCAAAATTTATCGCCAAATGAATTTTTAGGAAGATCGCTATACAGAATATATAGCCCTTGAAAATAGACATTTTGCAAACGACCTCGGAATTCGACGAAACCACTTTTGTTGGATCCGGGATGTCAAACTATTGCTAGGTTTCAAATTTCATAATTTTTGAAGCTAGCATGTGAGCACGGCAAAAGAAAATGTGATTGGTCAATTTCTGTTAAATTGGATAGACTAGAAAATGACCATTTTTTAAACGATCTTAGAATTCAACGAAACTAGTTTTATTGGGACCGTAGCGTCAAAACATAGCTAGATTTATTTTTCTGGAATTTTTCAAATCAGTTTGTGGCCCTGGCAAATTGAAATGTACGTTCAAATTGAATATTGAATGTTTTATACTTTAATTCGAAGAATAACTGTCTGCAACAGTCGAATTAGCCTACGAAACATATCCCATTGTGTCCGGGATGGGGGTATTTAGCTAGGGGCGATAGTCGTTGGGTTCAAATTGGTGTCTGTGTGGAGAAACGTAATTTTAAAATTTAATAAAACCATCGGCCAATCAAATTTCTCCTTAATAAAAAAAATTAAAAAAATATCAGAAACCTCCCCTCCCCCCGTAAAAGCGCTCGACGGCGAAAACCACACCCACCTTCCACACCAAACTCAGACCTCCACAGCCATCGTTAGCCCCCGCTCCAGTTGAGTCTTTTGTTAGCCTCGATCCCCTCTTTAAATCCGTACCCGATTCATCCACCCTCATCGCCTGTGCCTCGAGATTCACGCCCTCAAACAGCCGCGCTTTCCGCCGCCGCCATGCCAAGGTCTGACTGCCGAGCTCGTCGTTTCTGCCACCAACCGGAGCGCCTCTCGACACTCTATCACGTGGTGCAGTCGGATTTTATTATCGTGCAACGATCGAAGTGAAAGATCGAAACCTAGTTTCGAAGATTTAAAGGAGGTAAACGGCTTTGATTTTTCTGAATTGAAAATAACACTTTTAAGTGTGGCAAACTTTGAAAAATCATATCTTTATGATGTGTTAACGAAATTCGATGAAACAGGAAACATCGTGACCGCAAGGAGGCTCTCTACAATCTTGAAGAGACCGCGGATTTTTCTGAGCTAGCTACGATTTTTAGCATCTCAAAAACCAAGGTGAGAAATCTAAATTGAAATGTGTGAATGAAATCGTGTTGTATAAGTTATATAAGCGAAGTGTAAATTATATACGCATTGTATACCTCATGTACATGTGTTGTATAAGTTATATAAGCGATGTATAAAATATACAAGCGTTGCATGAAATATATATGCTTTGAATTATGTTGAAATGGAAGTGAAAAATATTTATATACATATATATATATATATATACTCCCCTCGTCAACAAACCATGGACGATATTTATTGCTTGTGATTGGCGTGAAAATATGTTGTATGACGAATGGTTGAAAATAATTGGTTGTGGTTGATATTGTTGGATTGTGGTTGAAAAATACCTTTGTGGTTGAAAAATACCCTCTTGTGGTTGAAACAAATTAGAATAGGATTGTGGAAATGTAAATAAAACATGCCGCCTGCGTGCGAACTAGATGCATGAAATCCCCATTGTCAAAAACCGCGAGGTTTTAAGGTAGAGCGAGGAGCCATACTCGGGACGGTGCTGGTTTTAACTACCCTGCCATTATGCTGTCGAAATTTTCTGAAATATTCATGTGTTAGAATTATTTTCATTTATTGAAATTATTTTCATATGTTGAAACCGCATTCATGTGTTAAATAGAAATTCATTCGTTGAATAGAAATTCATGTGTTGAATGGTATTCGTGTTTTAAATAAATTAGTTTAACAATAAAAATCACATTTTTATTATATATACTGTTAGCCTACTTTGTGAACTAGGCAACACAAAGTCAAGAAACCAACCCTTGAAGAGTATTTTAAGTTATAAGATTCCGGTTCGGATCGGAAGAAAACACCACACTTCAGAGTGGTAGCAGCACATCGGTTCGGATCGGATAGAATTCTCTGTTCGGATCGGATATCTCCTACTGGATAAAGTGGCGAAGCATGTCTGATCGGATCGGAAGGTCAGTAAATCTCAAGTAAATCGGAAAGCCATCTGCTTGCCATGAAGCTGGAGCGGAGCGGAGTATGATTAGAGAAGGAGAGACGTCCAAGCTTCTCCGGTTCGGATCGGGTATTCCGATCCGAGCCCCCAACCTGCTCGTCTCCGACCCGCACCCATGATCCAGGAAAATCTCCTATAAAGTCGCCTGGAGAACCGGACCGGATGTGACTAATTCCTACCCTTAATGTCCATCTCATTGATGCGTTGTCAGCTTGATAGCCCATCCGAACCCGAAGAGAGTGCGATGGATGACACGTGTTCCGACCCGGATTGCATCTCAGGCAAATTCACACCTATAAATACCCCATCTAGAGACAAAGAGAAGGATCTTTTTCAGCACTTTCAAGAATCCAAGTACCTCCATCGTCCGAATTCCTTTACTCCCGGAAAATCCAAACCATCTATCATTTCTTGTTTTTATCATTTTGAGTGAATAAAAGTGAGTTGTGAGCGAATCTTACACTGTATTTGTAACTGAATTACTGAATATAGTGAAAACTAAGTGGACGTAGGCATCTCTTCGCCGAACCACTATAAACCTTGTGTGTCCCTTTTTATTTCTGCCTTATTTTATCTTGTTTCTAATCAATTTGGGTGTTAGAACCATATTTAGGTCTAACATTTTGGTGCTTTCACTGAGAACCCTCATCTAAAATTCTTTATTTTCCGGGATCTCTTTCTACTTTTTGGACCGTTGAGTTCAAAGAAGTGAATCCTTAAGCTTCTCCACTTTCTTACATTCGTTGAAGTAATTGTCAAAGACTCATGGCCAGAGGAAAAGGCAAGGAAGTCCAGTCTGTTCAAGGAAATGGAGCTGGTGAAGATCAGCAACATGCTGTTGTAACAAGGTCTAGGGGGCAGAGTTCAGCAGCAGGGAGAATTAATGCAGGAAATCCGAACCGACAGCAAGGGGAAAGTTCCGATCCGATCCGGGTTGGAGACTCTGAAGCAGTGCACTCCCCCAGTCTGAACCGACCCGACTTGCTCGCTGCAAACCGATCCGACCCGACTTCCTACCTCCGATCCGACCCGATGCTTGGTGAAGCTGGAACATCTACTCGAGTCCCCGCGAATGCTCCAATTCCAGCTGCCAGGGTTGGAGACCAGGCCAATCCATCTGCTCCCATCACTCAAGGAGATTTCTCGCGCTTGCTTGATATGCTTGAGAGCACGAGGGAAGCTATGAGAGTTCATGAGCGCACCAATCTCATGATGCAGGAAAATATGAGGCTCATGAGTCGGGAAATCAATGAGCTCCGCCGGCAAAGAACTCCGTCACCAGTTCGTCATACACCAGTAGATCAATCTTCATCTTCTGAGGAAGAGAGGCCCCGTGAACGAAGGCCACTCGAACGACCTCAGAACGTGGAGTAGCTAACGTTTGGATCTTTGGGATCTCGCGAGGATATCGCACGAGCATTAGGAAACGATAGCCCCTCTCGGGGGCAAAGACTCCAGTCCCCTCTTCCCGAGATCGACCGGGAACGCAGGGAAAGGAATCGAGCAGAGACAGCTCGAAGAAGAAGGGCGTCTCCTGAGCAAGAGCCCCGAAGGAACTCGGACACTAGGGCCAGGGAACCTGAGCAGCCCCTAACTAGTGCCGATGTACAGGCAATGGTTCGCCGAATTATGTCCGAGAGCCGGAATTATACAAATGAAGACTATGGCATCGAACGAAGCCATACCCCGTTCACTGACGATATTCTAGACTTCCAGTTTCCCCGACGCTTTAACTTGCCACAGATGGACAAGTATAACGGAAGGACTGATCCAGGACAGCACTTGATGCGGTATTCGTGGCTTATGAATGCCGCTGCTGCCCCCGATGAAGTAAAGTGCAAAGCGTTCCCAATCTACCTAGAAGATGTGGCTTTATTTTGGTTTACCCGACTTCCTCCTCGTTCAATTTCTAATTACAAAGAACTAAGCGAGCGTTTCATGAACCAGTTTCGACTACATGCCTGCAAGTCCAAGAGTGTTATTGAATTGTCGAGGATCAAACAGGCACCCGGAGAGTCTTTAAGGGCATATTTAGATCGTTTTAACCAAGCTGTAACCGAGGTCAGTGACCCGCATGAGCCCACTATTCTGATGGCATTAAAGGAAGGAGTCGATCCTGAATCTGAGTTTGGAGACTACCTTTCTGGGAAGACACCCCCCACAAGGGCGATATTCTACGAAAAAGCCGATATTTATCTGAGACGAGAGGAGGCCCGGGCAAACCGGAAGAGAAAGTCTGAGACAGCTTCAAAGGAGAATGTGCAGAGTAATATTGCAGTGAAGCAGTCTGGGGAAAGTTCTGGCAAGGTTGAAGTAAATGTAGGAAACAAGGGTGGAAACAGCAATACTGGAAGCGGGGGAAACAACAACAACCGTAATTCGAACGGTAACAGGAGAAACAGAAATAGGGGAAGCGACCCAAACAAGAGGCCCCGATTCCAAAACTACGAGAACTACACACCATTGAATGACACATTGGAAAATATTTACCTGGACACGTATAATGTGTTGCAGTACAAAAGACCGCCACCTCGTGATTCGACCGAGAAAGAAATGGCGACAGGGAAATTTTGCTTGTTTCACGGAACACATGGACATTCGACCAATGAGTGTCGACATTTGAGGGATGTAATTGAAAAGCTGCTGCGTGAAGGAAAGTTGGATGAGTACAAAGTTGCCCCGAGGGACAGGGGGCAAGGAGAGCAGGCTCCAAAGCAAATCCTACCTGCTCCTAAGCCTACCGCGCAGCAGAAAGGTAAAGGGATCGTCATCAACTCCATAGTAGGCGGACCTCACCCGGCAATCCGAAGCTTTAGGTCAATGGACCAATATGTGAATGCGGCCAAGCATCTAGATGTGAATGAAGGTGACGATTTGGAAGATGTTACCCCCATCAAACAACAAAAAACCATGTTCGATGACGTGGTGTTTCGCAGCCGAGACAACACGGGAATACAATCTCCCACCAATGATCCGTTGGTTATTACTACCACTATTGGGCCGGCTTTGGTCCATAAGGTATTAGTAGACAACGGAAGTTCCGTTAATATTTTGTTCAAGAAGTCATTTGATCAGATGAAGCTTGAGCCCGAAGATCTGAAACCTTGTGAAGGATGGATTAGAGGTTTCAACGGAGCGACAACAGCTCCTATGGGATATATAGAGTTGCCTGTGACCCTAGGGCAAGGAGAACGTAGAAGAGTGCGAATGCTTCAGTTTGTAGTACTGGACGTAGATTCGCCATATAACGCATTTTTAGGGAGGCCTGCCCTCGCTGAGTTTAGAATTTGTATCGCCCCTTGGTGCTTGTTACTAAAGTTCCCAACCGAAGCCGGGACTGGAGTAATAAGAGGGGATCAGGTTTCTGGACGGGCCTGCTATGTGGCCGAACTGAAGATGTTGATGAAAGGAGTTAATGTTGAGAGTAAGGATGCCTCATCTCCCTCAAAGGGGGACTCGGCATAGCAATTAGAGAGGTTGAACCCAAGGGAGTTGCGAAAAGGAACGCCTGAAGACCTGGATCCTAGAAAAGACGAGGAACCAGAGGCTAGAAATGCAACTCCTAATGAAGCAACAGTGGAAATTCCTGTTGATAAAGCTGATCCGACAAAAGTTTTGAAGATCGGTTCCCAATTGGATCAACGTCGTGCTAAAGACCTGACGAACTTCTTGAAGGCAAACTTAGATGTGTTCCCCTGGACCCATGCTGACATGTGTGGGATATCGCCTTCCGTTATCAGTCACAAATTGAATGTAAATCCGAAGCATCCGCCTGTGAAGCAAAAGAGACGCATGCTGGGCCCAGAGAGGTCGGTTGCTCTCAAAGAAGAAGTAGAGAAATTGAAGCAAAATGGATTTGTTCGAGATTCGACTTATCCCGACTGGATATCGAATCCTGTCTTGGTAAAGAAGCCAAACGGAAAGTGGCGAACTTGTATTGACTTTTCAGATTTAAATAAGGCTTGCCCAAAGGATAGTTTCCCGCTTCCCAGAATTGACCAGCTTGTAGACTCGACAGCAGGTCACGAACTTCTCTCTTTCATGGATGCGTATTCTGGATACAATCAAATTCCTATGCATGTGCCAGACCAAGAGCATACGAGTTTCATTACGAATTTGGGATTATATTGTTATGTTGTAATGCCGTTCGGATTAAAAAACGCTGGAGCTACTTATCAGCGGTTGGTAAATAGAATGTTTTATGATCAAATAGGAAAAACTATGGAAGTTTATGTGGATGATATGCTTGTTAAATCAAAGCAGTCCTCCAGTCATACGCAAGACTTAGCAGAAATGTTTGGTATCTTGCGAAAATACCGTATGAAATTGAATCCTTTAAAATGTTCATTTGGAGTGGCGTCGGGAAAGTTCCTTGGCTTCATTGTGAGTTCCCGAGGAATTGAGATCAACCCTAGCCAGATAGCGGCGATTAGAAATATCAAAGAACCAAGGAAAATTAAAGACGTCCAAAGTCTGGCAGGAAAGATAGCGGCGCTAAGTAGATTCATCTCTAAAGCCACCGATAAATGTGTTCCATTCTTTGATTTGATAAAAAGGGGAAAAAAGAACTTCCAGTGGACTCCCGATTGTGTCGAGGCTTTTCAAAATCTGTTAGAACTGTTAGAAAAACCGCCAATCTTATCAAAGCCCGTAGACCATGAAGAACTATTTGTTTATCTAGCAGTCTCGGCTCACGCTGTCAGCACAGTTCTGGTTCGAGAAGAAGACAAAGTACAAAGGCCAGTATACTATGTGAGTAAGAAATTAGCAGCGGCAGAGCGCAACTACCCAAAGATCGAGAAGCTTGCTTACAGCCTCCTGATTGCATCCCGAAAGCTTCGTCACTACTTCCAAGCCCATCCAATAACCGTATACACCGATCAGCCGTTAAGACAAGTGTTGCGGAGACCCGAAGCGTCGGGAAGGTTGATTAAATGGAACATAGAACTAAGCCAGTTTGATTTGAATTTTCAACCACGAAAGTCAATCAGGGGGCAAGCTCTAGCAGACTTTATTGCGGAGTTCACCATTCCAGAGGAAGAAATAATCAATGACCGAGTGGTTAAATCCGAGGATAAGCTAAAGATGAATCCGTGGGAATTATATACAGATGGAGCTAAAAATGACCGAAGATCCGGAGCTGGAATTGTCTTAGTCACTCCGGAGGGACGGTCGTTATATTACGCCCTGCGATTAGAATTTTCGGCAACAAACAACGACTCTGAGTATGAAGCCCTGATTGCCGGGCTGAAACTCGCTAAAGACCTCGGAGTAAAAGTGATGGATATATTTTGTGACTCTAAGATTGTTGTTTGTCAAGTGCGAGAGGAGTTCGCGGCTCGAGGACCTCGACTTGTTGCTTACCTTAAGAAAGTGAAAGAGCTATTAAGTAGCTTAGAGCGGTACAACATAACACATATTCCCAGAGAAGAAAACCAGAAAGCGGATAGACTAGCAAAATTAGCTAGTTCTGACAATCCAGAAGGGACTGAGGTAATTCCAATTGAAACGTTGGAGTCGCCAAGCTTTGAGTCAATGGAAATGGAATTCGTTCTTGAAGCGGAACCAGAGAAGGAATCATGGATGACTCCAATCAAGAATTTTCTTAAGAATGGGACACTCCCATTAAAGAAGAGTGAAAAGAGAGCTGTAGTGCGCAGAGCTACCAGATATGTTATACAAGACGATATTCTCTATAGACAAGGATTTTCTATGCCCCTGTTACGATGTATCGCACACGACGACATCAAGCGTGTACTGAGAGAAGTGCACGAAGGTGAGTGTGGAGATCATACAGGAGGTCAAACTTTAGCGAAGAAAATATTGCGATACGGATACTTCTGGCCTACGATCAATAAAGATGCAGCTGATTATTCACGACGCTGCGATAAGTGCCAGAGATTCGCCAAAATCCCCAGGGCACCGTCAACCCAGCTTAAATCGATGGTGAGTCCTTGGCCATTTGCCACATGGGGAATCGATATCATTGGAGTTTTACCGATCGCTAAAGGAGGGGCTAAGTATGCCATAGTAGCCGTGGATTATTTTACAAAGTGGGTGGAAGCTGAACCCTTGACTAAGATCACCACAAGAAAGGTGATAAGTTTTGTGGTCAGAAATATTATATGCCGATTCGGGATCCCAAGGACGATTATTACCGATAACGGGACTCAATTTGATAGCACTGAATTCAGAAACTTTTGCCAGAAATATAAGATAGACAAACGATATACTGCAATTGCCTATCCACAATCTAATGGGCAAGTAGAGGCAATAAACAAGGTAATAAAATCCATCCTCAAAAAGCGATTAGAGCATGCAAAGGCAAAATGGGTTGATGAATTGCCCCTAGCTTTGTGGGCCTATCGAACAACGTTTAAAACGGCTACCGGTCATACCCCTTTCTCCCTCTCCTTTGGCTCAGAAGCAGTAATTCCAGTTGAACTGGAAGTTCCTTCCCACAGGGTGACATATTATGACCCGATGACGAATCGGGCACTTTTACTTGAGTCTCTTGATGAAGTCGAAGAGAAAAGAGACGAAGCAGACTTGCGTGCCGCAAGACATCGGCATCAGATGGCACGCTATTATGACAAAAAAGTTCGCCTCAGAACTTTTGAACCCGGAGATTTGGTGCTCAAGAGAGTTTTTCCATCCCTTCCTCACCTCGGCCCAAAATGGGAGGGACCCTTTGTCATCCAACGGAAACTTGATAAAGGAACATTCAAGTTAACGACCGTAGATGGCGAAGAAGTCCCTCGAGCATGGAATGCCCAACACTTAATGCGATATTTGGATTAGAAATGCTATATTTTTTGCTGTTCTTCCTGTAAACTCTGTAATAAGGCACGACTTGCCTTTGGAAAATATGACGATATGAATAAAGGACTATAAAGTGGACGTAGGCTATGACTTAGCTGAACCACTATAAAATATTGTGTGTTATTTACTTTTATGCATTTCCATTCGTTAGTTATTCTGTTGTGATTATAAAATACAGGACAACTTAGAGCCTAAAAAGGTTGAAACAGTTTGGGCATAAAAAGAAGCACAATGATTATTTGTGCAATAGGACATAAAAGAATGAGAAAACGACATTCTGAACTCTAACTCTCCGGAGAAAGAGAGAGAGTATAAAAGCGTCTCAGACTGAGCGCTGAAAAAGAAATTCTATTCTGAACTCTAACTCTCCAGAGAAAGAGAGAGAGTATAAAAGCGTCTCCGACTGAGCGCTGAGAAAGAGGTTCAGCTCCGAACTCTAACTTTCCAGAGAGAAAGAGAGTATAAAGGCGTCTCCGACCGAGCGCCGAGAAAGAAATCTTTTCCCGTTGAACGACCGGGGGATAAACAAATAACTGAACTCGAACTCTAACTCTCAAGAGAGTGAGAAAGAGTATAAAAGAAATGCCAGGAAAAACAACAGATATTGATGATACAGAAAATGCTATCCCGTTAGAAAATCGGGAGCATCCAGATTGCATAGTTAGGCACTGAATAACTTACGGAGAATGACTGGGGACACATACCCATACGCATATCTCCCCTCTTCACAACTTTGTTTCATAACTATAGATATGCATGTTTACATAAGTGCAGAGCTGCCAACAGATAAACATTGCAAAAAGTGAATTATTTTTATTTACAAATGAATAAATTTGTACAGGGAAATGACTAAAAAAGAAAGTGCGGGAGCTGCTGTTGTGGCAGCACTTATTGATTTACAAAGATGCTAAAAGGACACAGGAGAACCCACTATTTGGGTTTGGGATGAGCCTTCGATTTCTTGGCAGCTTTTTCCACATCCTTTGCTTCCCTCTCTGCTTCAGTCAAAATTCGCTTTGATTTCTTTTTCCCTGAAGGTGTAGCACTGGAGCCGGCAGACTTCTTCCCGGAGGGCTGGGCACTGGAATCAAAAGAAGATTTTTTAGCAAGTTCTTCGGTGATAGATCTAGTTGAGAGCTTAACCACTAACCTTGAACCTGCGTCCACAACTGCAAGGGGCTTGAGGACCTCAGGGTCTAATTCTTCAGCCTTTAATTGCAAGCGCTTGTCTTGATCAGCCTTCATGGCGGCCAAGGTAATGTTCTCAGCGCTTTTCGACTCCCCGGTTATTGTAACTTCTGGTTCCTCATCATGACCCTCGTCTCCTCCGTCGTCTTTTAAAGCTGCAATCATTTCTTCGTCATGGGGAGTAGTCACCTTAGTTGATTCACTTCTTTCCCCCAAGTCTGTGGAAGCAGCCTTGTCTTCTCCTTCTTTGACCCTATCAGCGGGCTTTGTCCCAGTGGTAGCTCCTTGAACTACATCTGTCTTCGCGGAGGATTCAACGCCTACAAAATGGGAAACATTGGTTATCAACTCAGGCGAGAGCAAAGGATTTCTCATTGAACGTTCAATCATGTAGCCAAAGGTAGTAGTAGCCTTGACAAGTTGAGGAGAAAAGACAGGGATACCTTCTGAAGACTTCTCGGCGGGGGTGACTACTACCTCTGGAGTTATTTCAGGAATGGGAGATAGTAAAGTTGATCGGGGAATTCCCGGGTTTTCGGGATCATACCCTTCAACTTCAGAAGTTACAGGAGCGGAAGAAGAGGAGCCAGCTTCAGGAATGGTTTTCTGTTTAGACTTCCGCCTCTCTTCTTCCATGGCCTCAGCAATTAGACGCCGACCTTCAGCTAGGCGCTCCGGTTCGTCGTCTCTCAAGTACTTCTCCATCAACTTATCTTCATCGAGGGAATCGACCTTAAGCTCTTCTTTTTCCCACTCAACGATTTGATTCCACACATGAACCAAAGTGGATGGATAGTCCTCGATCCAGGAAATGTTTCGACGACGAATAATGTGCGCGAAGAATTCGATCATTAGCTCCCCGAAGCCCTGAATATCGGCCTCCGCCTCTGATAGCTGTTTGCGGGTTTCCTCCGCAGATTTAATAGCGCATTCAACATTGCCCTCAGCCAGAGCAGCCCTGTTTTCCGCCTCTAACAATTTTGAAGCCAAATCAGCGTTTTTCTTTTCTAACTCAGCACTCCTTTTCGCTAACTCGGCATTCTTCTGCTCAAGCTCAGCATAAGCGAGACGTGTCTTAGCAGCCTCTGACTTGGCTTCGTCAGCTTGCTTCTTCAACTCGGAACGTTCCTGAGTGTGGGATTCTAGCAAATCATGATAGCGCTTTTGCATGTCCTCAAACTGTTGTTTGAAGTTAGAAGCGTTCTTCTGAGCGATAGCTAGTTGAGCTTGAGTATCTTCTAAATTTTTTCCTAAGGTTTTCAGGGCCTTAGCATCTTCCTCTGCAGTTTTGTGCATTGAGTCAGCATTTGTCATTAGCGTACGGATGATTCTAGAAAGAGTGCGGGAATACTTGAACATCTCGGTATATTGTTTTTCCACCAAATCAATCTTTGCTCTGGCCTCCTCTGCCCAATTAGAAGAAATAGGTTCAAGGGAAGGTAGAAAGGTCAGAGTCTCGAAGTAGTGCTCGGGAAATTGCTCCTTTAAATATGCCAGCCTTACTGCGGTTCCCGCATCTGGTGGAGGAGGGGCGAGGATGGTTAGTTCAGTGTCCCTTCCTGAAGAAGATTCTGTAGAACCCTTGTCTGTCCGAGGTCGCTTAGTGGCAAGGACTTTTTGCTTACTTCTAGACCCAGTTTCCTTTGGAGGTGTCTTCTCTCTACCCCGCTTTTCATAGGAGGAAGCGGAATCCCTAGATTGTGGTCTATCCTCCTCTCTACGACCTTGATAGCTTTTGTATTTTTCCTGTTCCGGTCGAACTGGTGAGCGGGAGCGTGAGGATCGAGATCGATAAGGATCATAGGGTCTCCTTTCCTCCCTGCCGCGGTCATCCCGGCGGTTATATTCGGCATCCTGGGGAGGATTAGACATGCTGCGGCGAAGCTTTCTTATGTCATAAGAGGATCGAGACATTGTGCCTGCACGATAAGTTAAACGAAGTTTAGAATCGACGGATCCATGGAAAAAGAAGTGCAATGAATGCTAGTGCTACGGTGCAAAGTGCATCCTATGTGGTGTATGTGTCCCCCCAACCAACCCGAGTCTGAAGCTAGACTGGTGCGGGCAGGCTCTTTGGCCTTAGCAGGAGTAGTCTCTTCAGAAGAAGTGAAGACTAGAGGGTCCTTTCTGAAATCTTCCGAAGTGTATATAGTCTCGGGTAAAGGGAGATCCCCCAAACCCTGAAATATGTGCTCGTCGGCGCTAGGAACATCCCCTTCGGAAGCGTGAAGTGGCGACCCTTGGGGAGATTTTGATTTGTCTACCGAGGTAGTTTCCTCGGGGGCAACATACCCTTCACGATGTTTTTTGGCCAGATTAGCCAGCTCATCGTCTTGAGTGGAAGAGGGAGAGGGTGAAGTTTGAAGAGAAGCTGCAGGAATCCCCGAGCCTTCTCCTATTTCTGGAACTGTTTCCACTGGAGGAATATATGCATAAGGGACTGTCCCATGACCGATGCTACGGTAGACGGATAGCAGTCCGTGAAAATGAAGGTACTCATCTTTAAGAACCTCGTCAATAGTAAGGAATTTTTGGTCGCCATTGAGGAGACGGTGCATTCGATCAAAGAACACTTGGTCTGATACCTGTTTGGGATTATCGACTGCAAATAAAAAGGAAAAACAGGTCAGGGTGATGATTCAAGTGTATAGAGTCCAGGGTCAGAAAATCAGTGCTTTACTTGATTTTGTCCATCTTCTGGCGCATCCAGACTGTTGCTTTATATAGAACCACTCCAGTCTGGAATCTCCAGCCTTGCTGCTAAACGGTGTAGAGATTATCTTCCTCTTTGGGACCGACTCAAAGTAACAGAAAGAAGGGGTTTCCCTAGTCCGATGTTTGAAATTATAGAAGAAATGAACGTCGTCAAACGTAAGCTCCACGCCTAGAATTTCACGATATGCTATGAATAAGGTATGCAGATAGGCATATGAATTGGGATGCAGCTGCATGGGGGCAATCCGCATTTGTCTTAAGAAGTCGACGATGAAAGGCGAGAAAGGAGGAATGGCGCCAACCATGCACATCAGACGAGTGACCGTCATATATCCTTCTGGAGGGTTATGTGGACGGTCAGAACGTGAGGGCACTAGAGTGTCTCTCTTCATTATTCCGTACTTCAAGCAAATTCTCACGAGTCGGTCATTGTCAATTGTTGATTCTACGGAATCTGGAGGTGATTCCAATATAATGGCTGAGTCAAATTCATCGGGTGCTCGGTTGTCACCAATCCCTCCTTCCTCCTCAAAGCCTAGGGAAACTTCATTTTCTGAAGACATTTCATCGCTTTCCCGATGACCAACTCCGTAATCCGGACCCTCGCTGTCCCATTCTGGGTCAGATGAAGAAGATATATTACCTCGAGAGTGGTTTTGTTGGAAGTTTCTGGAGCTTCTTTCCTCTCAGCTAAACGAGAAGAGCGTCTGGGCCTCATTGTCATGGAACTATTGAAGAAGCAATAGCACGGATTAGAGTGGATTATCCCGTGTCCCCCTTTTTGTGTATGTGTGTGAACTAAAGTGTATGCAACAAATGTGGGAAATACAAAATAGAAGTACAGCAATGCAAGACGAAGCTTTAAAGAGAAAATAATAGTCAGATTTGTCCTTGATTCTCGTTCATGTTCGCAAGGCACTATCCTAACTGTTCGCGAAGCATATTCATCTAGAGTAAGCGTTAGTTGAATTAATTGGGTAGTCTTTATGTGCCAAATTTGATATGTTCGGATCGGTTCGGATATGTGAGTGATGGCTGGCTCAATACAAACACAGATAATAATCGGTTCGGATGCGTCATTAGAGTAGGGCCAGTTCGAGACAAAGGAAGCAATGGGTTCGGAGGCAGGACTGATCTGATCGGATCGGATGGCCCGATCCGAACCGAACTAGCACCACTCAACCGATCCATTTACTTCGACCTTCACTTCCCCGACCCGAACCGACGTTTTCTGTCCTCCCTGTCTTTCTAAAGTGTGAAACCCGGACCGATCTCTTATCCTACTCCTTCCTTTCCGCTCCTTCGTCTTCTACCCGAGCCGACTCCAGTTGGTCACCACGTTCCTTGTCTTCTTCCTCTTCTCCCCCTTTCCCATGAACGAGTCCGTTCCATCGCCAAAGCTATTGTTAAGGGCAGAAATTTGCCCTCTCCAGCCTCGCGACGCCTCGAAGTGACGGCGCATCCACCAGTGACGACGTGGAATTCAAGCGAAGCTCTGTGTCTAAACCGTTCCAATCGACCGTAAAGTGAAATCAAGAGCGTTTATTACGATGTTATTCGAGATTAAAAAGCTACCTATGTGCTTGATTTGAGGAATCTACAAGAAAGGAGTTCGGAGTTTTAGAGTTTTTAAGGTTTTCGATGCTTGGGTCCGAGCGGCAATAGAAACGAAGAAGAAAGAAATGAAGACGGCGATGGGTTTATATAAAGAATGGAGTTGACTCCTCGTCTCCCTATTTTGTCTCGCCCGATCGGACCGGAGTGGAAGCCCAGTAGCACAACTCTCTCTGAAGGCCCAATGTTTAAGAAATAAATCCACGAATACGCTTCGGATCGGAATCCGAACCGAGTGGAAACTTCACACGTTGATTTAGCATCCGACTCGAATTGAAGAGAAGGAGAGTAAAGGAGGAGTATACCTGCAAGAAGCATTACATGGCGAGATAAGTTCCCAAATCTGCTCAAAAATGAGGAAGATGTGTTCGGGTCGGACGCCGAACCGAACAGAAGTCCGTGCATTACTCTTGACAATTCTGGTTAAACGACATCAAAGCACGCTTTGTACAACGAAAGCATCCTTTGAGGGGGCAAAATGTTAGCCTACTTTGTGAACTAGGCAACACAAAGTCAAGAAACCAACCCTTGAAGAGTATTTTAAGTTATAAGATTCCGGTTCGGATCGGAAGAAAACACCACACTTCAGAGTGGTAGCAGCACATCGGTTCGGATCGGATAGAATTCTCTGTTCGGATCGGATATCTCCTACTGGATAAAGTGGCGAAGCATGTCTGATCGGATCGGAAGGTCAGTAAATCTCAAGTAAATCGGAAAGCCATCTGCTTGCCATGAAGCTGGAGCGGAGCGGAGTATGATTAGAGAAGGAGAGACGTCCAAGCTTCTCCGGTTCGGATCGGGTATTCCGATCCGAGCCCCCAACCTGCTCGTCTCCGACCCGCACCCATGATCCAGGAAAATCTCCTATAAAGTCGCCTGGAGAACCGGACCGGATGTGACTAATTCCTACCCTTAATGTCCATCTCATTGATGCGTTGTCAGCTTGATAGCCCATCCGAACCCGAAGAGAGTGCGATGGATGACACGTGTTCCGACCCGGATTGCATCTCAGGCAAATTCACACCTATAAATACCCCATCTAGAGACAAAGAGAAGGATCTTTTTCAGCACTTTCAAGAATCCAAGTACCTCCATCGTCCGAATTCCTTTACTCCCGGAAAATCCAAACCATCTATCATTTCTTGTTTTTATCATTTTGAGTGAATAAAAGTGAGTTGTGAGCGAATCTTACACTGTATTTGTAACTGAATTACTGAATATAGTGAAAACTAAGTGGACGTAGGCATCTCTTCGCCGAACCACTATAAACCTTGTGTGTCCCTTTTTATTTCTGCCTTATTTTATCTTGTTTCTAATCAATTTGGGTGTTAGAACCATATTTAGGTCTAACATATACAAACTATAGAGAACATTCATGTGTTGAATAGAAATTCATTCGTTGAATAGAAATTCATGTATTGAATGGTATTCGTGTTTTAAATAAATTACTTTAACATTAAAAATCACATTTTTATTATATATACAAACTATAGAGAACATTCATGTGTTGAATAGAAATTCATTCGTTGAATAGAAATTCATGTGTTGAATGGTATTCGTGTTTTAAATAAATTGCTTTAACAATAAAAATCACATTTTTATTATATATGCAAACTATAGAGAATATTCATGTGTTGAATAGAAATTCATGTGTTGAATGGTATTCGTGTTTTAAATAAATTGCTTTAACAATAAAAATCATATTTTTATTATATATATTCGAACGATAGAGAACATTCATGTTTTGAATAGAAATTCATTCGCTGAATAGAAATTCATGTGTTGAATGGTATTCGTGTTTTAAATAAATTGCTTTAACAATAAAATTTACATTTTTATTGTGAATAAGAAGTGCTAAAAACATTCATGTGTTGAATAAATATTTCTGATGATAAAAATATTACTTTTATCATGTATATGCCTCGCTAAAAATACACACGTGTTGAAGTAAATATTTGTTCGCTAGAAATATTATTATTAACTTTGTTCTGCATATGTATATACATGTGTTGAACAGAGAAAATGGATTAGCTGTTGAGTAAAGAAATTATTTGCATGCCCGACAAATAGGTAAGCCTTAATGAGTTGGCTGCGCAATTTTATTTTTATATCAACTCCTGTAAATGCCATTAGATGCGGAGTGCTGGTTATTCTGTGTGTAATAATAAACATCGCCATAGGATAGTAACAATTAATTTTGAACTACACTACATGGTATACTTCTTGACTATAGGCATACTTCATCATATACCACCTAAGCATTTGGAGCTTGTGTGATGAGGTTGAAGATTTACCATACGAGCGAGAGGCTTGTATGGCGATGACTATATATTACAGGTTGAACTGATGACTGATCTGAACTATATAAATTGTAATGGTAAATTGCCAGATTAATAAAAACCCCACACGGGTCTAGAGATGACAATAAACACGTCTCTCTGGTCATTAAGGCACAAAAACCATTTATAGGGTGACGAGAATTTATTCTCTGGAGTTATGATCTATACACACTCCCTTGTGGACACCGGAATATATCATTATAAATATGTGTATGCTTATTAGGATTTATTGGGTACCTAATACGGCCCAATAAATTTCCAAACCCCCTCCCGTACAAAGGAGGTTATGGTGAAATTTTTCGAAATATAAAGGCGTTAGTGAAATATTTGAAGTGAAAACGATATTGAAATCGTCAAATGAATTTAATTTATTTATATATATAAATATAAATTAAATTAAAACGAATCGTGGCCGTGCAGTTCGTGTTTTGAAATCGTAACTTCAATCGATTAGTACGAGGGATCCGACCATCGGATTTTCCCGAAACCGCAACCGTTGGGTTCGCCTTGAAAATATCTTTCCGACGGCACCAACTTTGTAAAGATCCAACAGTTGGATTGTCTGGAATGTTTAATTCAATTATGAAGAAAAACAGCGCTAGAATCGATTATATTTATATATATAAACATAAATATAATTAAATTAAATCGAATAACGACGTGCAATTCGCGTTTTGAAATCGTAACTTCAAACGATTATACCGAAAGATCCGACCGTCGGATTTTCACGAAACTGGAACCATTGGGTTCCCTTTGGAAATATTTTCCCAGTGATATAAACTTTGTAGAAATCCAACGGTTAGATTTCCCGATATGTGTAAAACAAATTTGGGGAAAAATAGTGCCACGGCACGACCTGAAACGTCGTTTAATTAAATATGGCCATTTTGAAATAAATAAAAATAGCGAAAAAGCGTTATAAAATATCATATGCAACATGGAATGTTTTTTTCTTAGTTTGCTTGATATTTAATGGTTGAATGTGTTTAACATGAAAATTATACTAAAGAACTGAAATATGAATGTCGAATATTTAACCACGGAAAGAATTGATTTTAATTCTAAATATACGTGAATTATTTGAAAAGGCCCAGCTAACCCTCATTTCAAATAATTGATCGAACGATCCGAAGTCGAAAATACGAAGACGGTTCAAGACCGACGATCTTCGTATCAGATGGATGGGTGCTGCGGAGGTTCCTGATTGGAGTAGCCACCTTGAAGGGACGGAAGTAGTAGCCGTCTGGACGTATGTGTTGATTGTACGGATATGCGAGGAATATAGCGCCTCCGGTTTCGTTCAGACCCAGGACGAACTTGTAAATGGACTGTGTGTCTGTAATTGGATTTTATTCTGTGTTGATTGATCTCTGTTAAATATATATCTATTTGGCCGTGGAAAATTTATTCTCTTGCTTAACGCCCTTCTCTGAGACGTACGAGCTCAGAGGTAATATATCGATAGAAATCAGTCGTATGGAGTGGACTGCTTATGTGGCATGCCAGGATGCAGTGATCAAGGCTTCTATTGGAAAGCAAAGTCTTGTGGTCGATGATCAAAGTACGGTCTACGTGGCCTGGCTTTGTGTATAGCATGGATTCGCGAGCCTCACACCTCGGTATGAGCCAAAAACGGGATAAGGACAGCTGGAAGAACACGACGTTTCTTTCTAGTTATGATGGAATCAGTGCTTAAACTGGCTGACATTTATATTATTTTCATCTTTATGGTTGCTGGAATGCGAGGCGCCTCGATTATAGGTCTGTAAGGATCGGGAAACGTGAGTTCAGGAATAACTAATCCTCAAACGTAAGGGAGGACCGACCCAACCGATTACATGGGTTACCCAGAGTGTGTAGTCCTGAGGCATTTGCTAGAGTGTCTCGAAGCGGAGAGGAGCTTGCCCCTTGCCTCGACTCAATATGGAATCCCAATTTCCAATATGAAATAACGGATTTGTTTGTAGAACTAGTATGGCGACATAGTAGATGGTAGCTATGCCGCCTATGATTGATATTTATGATGATGTTCGTTTTTGAAACATATATGCACTAGTAATAATATCAAGTGATTTTGCTTTGCACGTATTAAGCATATTTTGGCCATTATAAGGTAAAACTCTATCCTCCGGTTTGCGTTGCATTGTGTGATGGGACTTGAGTCTTATAACGGCTTCATTTTTTTTAAAAGCATTGCGTTGTTTAAAGAATTTACTTTGTTTTAAATGCACTGGAAATCACTGGAGTAAACCCGTTCCGCGTAAGTGGCGTGGTCCTATGATTTGCCTTATTACTGTTGTTTAACAAGTTAAGTAGTTTTCTCATACCAATCCCACGACTGACTCGTTGTTTGTTTCACTTTGCAAACTCGGGTGCCCTTATTTTCACATGGGCAGCCTTGTTGACAAATGACAAATTATTTTGGCTTAGCACTGCAGCATGGAGTGCGTTTTTGGCTTGATGGCGAGGATTAGATTTACTTGTATTTTGGCTATTGACTTTCCGCTATCCTTATCTTATGTATATGATTCCGCCTATGGCGATGTAGACTGATTTACTTCCAGCATTTATTATCTTATGTATATGTACCGCCTCAGGCGATGTAGACTAATACCTTTATTATGTCTTACTGTATGTATACATCCCGTTATGGCGATGTTGACTGATCATTCCCTTTTTATGCACTAAGTTATATCCTACGCTATGCTACTCTGATGTTGTTACATGTTATGATCCCGCTGTCATATTTATGTAAAATTATTCTATTTGTTGTTCATGTTATTATTTGTACTCTGCTAATGATGATTAATGAGTATAATTCCAATGATTATCCTTAACACCGTCGTAGGGTTTTGAGATCGTCACACATAGCTAAAAATTATATTTTTACTTCGCTAAAAATTATATTTTTACTTCGCTATCATATAAAAAAAATCATATTTTTACTTTGCTTTCATGATAATAAAAATCACATCTTCATATGTTATTCATATAAATAAAATCACGTTTTTATATGTTGGTCATATAAATAAAAATCACTTCTTTAATTCATATATATATATATATATATATATACACAAATCATATTTTTAATTCAAATCCATATATATATATAAAATCGAATTTTTACTTCGCTACTCATATAAAAATCACATTTTTAAAACGAAGTTATTTAAATAAAAATCATATCTTTATGCTGTGAAAAATCATAATTTTATGTAATCAAAACCCTAATCTTTATTTAATTAAAAATCTAATCTTTAAATACTTAAAAATCAGATTTTTATACCATTAAAAATCCTATTTTTATATACTAAAAATTACTCAATCAAAGAATTTGAACTTACATTACAAATAGGGTTTCGATCGAGAAAGAGCTCGCGTGGTTCGTCTTCGAAGAAGTGGTGGTGCTGAGTTGCATCACCGGGACATTCTTAGTCGGCGGCGGTGGTAAAGATGGTCGGCGTGGGTCCTTTGGCGTCGGGGTCAGCTAGGGTTTTGGGTTGGACTTCGAATTAGGGGCAGGGGAGAGAAGGAGAGGGGAGATTGGAGGGGGAGGCGCGTGGCGGCCTGCTGGGGTGGCGGCGCCAGAGGCGTGATGGCGATTCCCTCCCCTCGTCGCTTTTTTCGTTTTGAAATGTCGGGGGAGAGAAATAGAGGAAGGGTTATTTGCAATATATATTTATTTATTTAATTTTTAAATTTTCTCCTAAAAAGTTACTTTTTAAATCAAACTCCAAAAATTACCCCTATTCCGAACACAATGGGATATGTTTCGTAACCCAATTCGGCTGTTACAATCAATTTCCGCTAAATTTAAAATATAAATAATTATATTTTGAATTCAACACACATTTTAATTTATCGGGGCCACATACTGACTCCAAAAATTATAGAAAAATAAATTTGGCTATGTTTTGACGATACGGTCATAACAAAACTAATTTCGTCGAATTTGGAGACCGTTTGAAATACAGTCATTTTTCAGTCGATTAAATTCAAACTAAAATTTACCAAACACGTTTAGATTCACCACACTCACATATTGATTTCAAAAATTATGAAAATTGGAATCTAGCAATAATTTGACATTCCGGATCCAACAAAAGTGCTCTCGTCGAAAATGGAGGTTGTTTGCAAAATCGCTATTTTTAAGGGTTATATTTCCATTGCGGCTATTCTGAATTTTCAACCGGAAATAAATTTTTATTCCCGCTATGAAATCTGGATTTTTCAGATTCGTTGGAAAGATATTTTTATATAGATTCAAATATTTTTTTGTTTCACCAAAATCCAGTTTATTTTGAATCCTGTACATTCATTTGAAGTTTTAAATCGAATTTTCAAACTACCGCGCCATTTCCAGTTCCTTTTATAGTTCAAATAAATATTTATATTCTAATTTTGGTTTAAATAAATTTATACTTTCTAATTCAATTCAAAATAAATTTACAATCATTGTTATTTAAAATGAATCATTTTAAAATTCAAAATTCATTATAATTGCCCAAAAAAAAAAAATTTGATTCTGATTTTCCGGGTTGTTACATCCGTCTAGAGTCTAATCAGGAGGTGGTCCTATACATTGTCATAGTTGGAATCCAATCTCCAATAAGCTCCCTACAGTTTTTGATTTTATTTTATATGTGCAGAGTGTGAGATGCAAGCGTTCTACTAGATGGTTATTTACTTGATTAGACATTATTATAATATCACTGGATTTTGATATCGAAAAAATTTTGGTTTATAGTAAGGTAAAAACCGTCCATGTTTATGTGTGGGTTGGTCTTCCTATTATCCTTTTCTTCTAAAAGGTTTTTCAAAGTTAAACAATATGGTTGGAGTTTACTTACACCAGTCCCATGACTGACCCAGAGTTTATTTTGTTTGTTTTTCCATAAACTCTTGGGTTCCCAAATTTGTACGCGCAGTTAAGTGTTTCAGGATTTTACAGATACACTTAGAGGAGCTTGAAGCAGGAGACTTCACCATTAGTTATTTAGAGTTATTTCCATTGTGATGTGTATGTATTGTACTCTGATATGGTATGTATATACAAAACTGATTGGTATTTCAAAGCTATGATATATGATATTATATTTTTTTCAGTTCCGTTGTGAGATTCTGATGTTTCTTTAGTTCTTCTTTTGTCTGTTTCTATTTCTTTAACCCTAATGCCTCAATTTCTGTATTATTTGAGTTGGACGCGTGTTGTACCATTCAGTTCAGATAGCATGGATTTGCGGGCCATCACAATTGCAATAACTTTTACATCAGTGTACAATTTACATCAGAGTACAATAATAACTACAATGCACAATGGAAATGAATATCGGAATATAACATGTATATGGCAGAAAACATACTTGAAGAAATGAATAAAATGGTCTGGCTTCAATCCAACACCTGCTCTTTAAAATATCTATAAACCAAAACTACTAAACTGCCCATGTGGAAAATTTGGGCACCCAAAGTTTAGGTAGAAAACAATAAACTCAATCATTTATGAGACTGGTGTGAGAACTAAAAAGGTATTTACTTTTGATTTAAAGTCGAGAAATCATAGGACTACGCCGTATACACGGAACGGGTTTTCTCCACATGAATATCAATCATAAACTACTTGCAACACTTTTTTAAAAATGAAGCTATTATAAGACTCAAGTCCCATCACACAATGCAATGCAAACTGAAGTAAAGAGTTTTTCCTTATAATAACCAAACATACTTGACAAGCGGAAAACAAGTATTTTTATATGATTACTAGTGCATAGTGTGGAAATCACTTTCGAAAGTAAAAGTATAACTCTTAACTCGCATAATACCCCATCACATTATGTTGGCTATTAGGTTACATCTAAAAATGCAAAGCTCGTATTGGAAGTTGGATTCCATCAATGACCACGACAAAGGATCTTCCTTAACCATTCAGATCCTCTCTAGCATGATCTCCAGGACTCACACACATGTGATCCTTCGGGTTACTTCCAAGCGTAACATCCCCCGGTCAAATCCGACTGTAATCCTGGTCGTATTTGACCATCATCTAAGGCACCTAGATCCATCATCCACATAAGTAAACTTTCGTGGGTTCCATATCATGGCATCACTTTTAACTAGAAGTAAACATATGTCATTACTCTGCGGTCCATCATCTTGTTTTTGACCACTCACGGTTTGTGAAGCTTTACAGTCACGTTTCAACACAAAGCTACGCTATATCAGATATACTTTAATCATCATCCACAAAGGTCTGCTTTTCAACATGAAGCTTTGATCGGTTCAGCACTTAGCATGCACATTGTCAATTCCCAATAAAAAATTGGTGTCTATTAATATATAAGCATCTGAGTACATAAGTCTCAAAGGAGGGTGTTAAGCTAAGAGAATAAATTCTCCGCCACCAACTTATATAACAACAATAGAAACCAATCCGTTATGTTGTAAAATGCAACTCAGACACATATCCATTTACAAGTTAGTTCTGGGTTTGAACGAAACCGAAGGCACCTTATTCCTTGTATAATAAAGAAGAGAGGCCTTTACAAATCCAGACAATCTCCAAATACGTTTGGATGACTTCCACTTATAACCTCGTCTTGGGTGTACCTCCCAATCAAGACATCATCAATAATACAAATGGTGTGAAGATCCCCATTCTTCAACCATTGTCCTCTGTATTTTCAATACTCATCACATAGTTATTCAGAATGGGGCGAAACCCGGTCTTTCCAAATAACTAGTGCATCTTTACAATCAATTTGATATATAAACATATCATGAGTCTCATTTCATTTTGGAATATTCATTTACTCAAATCATTCTTTCCATTGGGAATTACTCCCTTAAATATTATCAAAGAATTACATTAATTAAAATCCTATTTAAATTTTTCCTTGGAAATCATTCCAATAGATTATAAAAAATCTCATTTCATTGATTTAACTCAAATCGAGTTTTATAAACTTTATCGGGATTATCAAACCTTATAAAAAATGTAATCTCTCAAATTGTTATCCTATTCCGTATTACTCATCCCATGGAGCAAAAATGGTGGTACCCCATATCTAATATGCTCGTATTTTGGTAAGTTTAATTACCTTCTTTCATTACAAATCTAACTAAAGATCAAATCTTGTCATTACATGAAAATACGCTTACTCACATACAAATCATTCATTAACCATCATAATGGTAAATCACTTTTAAGTTTCCCAAATCAACTTTTTGGAGCAAAATCGTACTTGTGATTTCTTATTCGTATCATTAGGGAAAACCATTCATTAACAAGAATTGGTTCTCAATTGCACAATGCCAAGAGGATAATCTATCAAGTGCATGACCCCGAAAGCCTAAACCAACATCAAATCAAACACCCAGTAAATCACCCAACTCAACAATAAACCATCGGGTCCAACTTCTTTCTTTGAATCTTTATATTCAATTTAAATAAATATTTCCTTTTAACCAATCTTAAGAAATCATATTCTCTTTTTACTGGGTTAAAGAATGATGTTATGAAAGACACCAATCATGACAAATCTAAACACCATTGATATTAAATATAAGATTTAAACAAAATTTGCATCAACTCATATTCAACACCAATTCTTGTAATCAACGAATAACATAAATGGAATATTGATGTAAAACATTTTCCAGATTCCTCAAAATAGTAAATGTCTACAGAACGGTAATCAATACCAAATATCCAAAGATCAATTCTATCCAAATTCAATTTATTCAAATTGATTTGCATTTAATATAAGATCTAATCATTGAATCTTAAAACTTTCTTTTGCATCTTAAAACTCTTTTCATTATGAACTAAGCGCTTCTCGTTTCAGGAAGATCCGATGTTCGGATCTCCCGGTACCTCAATCTGAAGTCAACGGCCGACATTCGCGAACTGTCGCTGTGTGACTAGTCCTATTCAGACCCAACTCAACTTATATTTTAAAAATCAAGTTGAACTACTTCCCAAATAATTTATTAATTATATAAACCATATATAATATCTTTTAAAAACTATATATTCCATACTCAATTTTAAATGTCAAAAATAGCGTTTACCATATTCAGTAGGTTAGGCTGAAAAACCCAGTTATCGAGATATAGTTTGAAACTTCATATTTATTTTCCAAATCTCTTTAAAATCATTTATTATTATTTATCATAATTTTTACACATTTTTATAGCTTTTATATGGCCATTTCAGTCGATTTCAATTACGGTCGTTGGACTGCATTTACATCGACCTTCCCAAAAATAGATTTAAACGTAACTTGAAATCCAAATTTTCTTCTTTCATTTGAAAGTTATTGTCAATAGAAAAACAAACGTTTACAGTTTCGTGCAAATCAGATTTAAACTTCATTAGTTATGGCTGTTTGAAGTTCATGGTTGAAATTCACGAACTATCGTTGCGCGACACGTCTTACTCAAACCATATTATTATTTATAATAAAGTTTGTCGAATTCAATCCAAACATATTTTATAAAATGTTTATAAACTCATTTAAAAATGACTCAAACTTCAAATTCAATTATATAACAAAATTGAATATTCTATATTATTGTACTATTAAAAAAAAATTGAAATCCGAATTTTTGTGACATCCATTATAAAAATAAATAAGATCATTGGAAAAATCCATTCGAGTTAAAAACATTATTTATATACTTAACTCGAATTCACTTTTTGAACTTACAATTCAAATTATAATTTGATTTAAACAAACCATTTTTAATTCAAATCTCTATCAAAATCATTTCAGCCTAATTAATAGTTGTTTGAAATCATATTAACTTCATTGCAAAATCATTTTGAATATAGAAAAAATCCAATTTCTATTTTCATGCCAAATTTCACTTAAATGAATATATTATTTATTTAAAATCCAAGTGGAACTAGACTCAATCAATTTTCAAAGTATTTCATATTCGTGGTGTTAATTTGTATAAACAATTATAATAACACCCACAAAATTCAACATCCATCAAACAACAGTCATTAGATAAGCGTTTATAATTTTTAACACTTAAATGTACATAAACAGTATATAAATAACTACAAATAAACGTTCATCATCCAAGGAGCAATCATAGCAATCACAAGCAATTAATATATAATCAGATAAGATTATAATAACTTTTTAAATTAGTTCAGAGATTTTGAACATTGATTTTTGATCGTTATAATAATGATCGCCTTTTGGATTAAATTAAACGTGAGTCTTGTTGTGAAGCTCTCGACTCCACGATTCCAGCGTTATAATAACGTTATTATAACGACCGTTTAAAATTCCAACTTTCTCTAAATCCAACCAAATCAGTCTTGTTTTGATGCTCTCGACTCTACGATTCCAGCGTTTCTTGTTTTGTTCAATTCTGAGTTCATACAGGCGAAATATAATCGTACGAACATTAAATACATGAATTAATTAAATAACTCATTTTCCTCAAATTCACATTCTCCCTCAGCTCCACCCACGTAATTCACTTCTACCCCCTCCACAGTCGACTGGACCTAACCTCCTGGCCATCGCCGACACCGTCTGTCATAGGCGCACCACTGCCCCAAATATCGCCGTCGACCCTTGCCCTGTTCGCCTGAAAATGGTTCTCGAACGGAATTGGCATCGGCCATGATTGCCACCTCCATACAGCATCAACTCCAAACTTGACTAGTAGTTCGAGCTTGCCACCACCTACATTTCTTCTGTTGATAACTTCCTCCAACAACTCCCCCATTCATTGGAAAATGTAAAAACGTGTTCATTGCACCCTATAACTTGACGTCGCCAATCATCTCAAAATTTTGACCACCATACCCACTTTCAGGCCAAACTGTGACGATCCCAAAACCTCGTGACACAGTGTTAAGGATAATCATTGGAATATAACACATCAATCATCATTAGCAGATCACAGATAATAGCATAAACATAAAATAGAATAATTTACACACATATGATAGCGGAATCATATAGATATCACCACATCAGAGAGCACAGTGCAGGATACAACTTAATGCATAATAATACATAATCAGTCACCATCGCTAGAGGCGGAATCATACATAAAGAGTACACAAAATAAATATCAGTCTACATCGCCAAAGGCGGAATCATAATACATATACTGTAATGGCGGAAAGAGTCAAAGTCAGCACAGTGTAGTCAAGCCTCGCCATGAGCCAAAAGTGCACCAGATACCCGTAACTAGGTTGCCCGTGTGAAAATGAGGGCACCCGAGTTTGCAAGGTGAAACAAACTATGAGTCAGTCATGAGACTAGTATGAGAAATCTACTTAACTAATTAACAACAATAATAAGGCAAATCAAAGGACCACGCCACTTTTGCGGAACGGGTTTACTCCAATGAGTGCTAGTGCATGAAATAAAGTAAATGATTAAATCATCGCAATGCTTTTTATAAAATGAAGCCATTATAAGACTCAGGTCCCATCACACAATGCAACGCAAGCCGGAGGATAGAGTTTTACCTTATAATGGCCAAAAATGCTTCATACGTATAAAACAAAAGTGTTTGATGTTATTACTAGTGCATATATGTTTCAAAAGCGATTTCAATCATAAATATCAATCCTAGGCGGCATAGCTACCATCTACTATGTCGTCATACTAGTAATACAATCATGTCCGCATATTTCGTATTGGAAATTGGATTCCTTCATGAGTCGAGGCAAGGGGCAAGCTCCTCTCCGATTCGAGACACTCTAGCAAATGTCCCAGGACCGCACACAGCAATCCTTCGATCTTCAGGGTCGGTCCTCTCTTACTTTTGAGGATTAATTATTCCTGAACACACGTTTCCCGGTCCTTGCAGACCTATATCGAGGCGCCTCACATTCCAACAACCACACAGGTGAAAAGTATATATAATGTCAAGGCTGGTAGGTCACTGACACCACCTTAGCTAGAAAGAAACGTCGTGCTCTCCCTGCAGTCACTATCTCGTTTTTGACTCATACCGAGGTGTGAGGCTCGCGAATCCACGTTATACACAAAGCTACGTCACACAGACCATGCTTTGATCATCAACCACAAGACTTTGCTTTGCAACAGAAGCCTTGATCACATGCCACTTAGGCGTGCCACACAGGCAATCCACTCCATGCGACTGATTTCTATCAATACATAACCTCTGAGCTCGTACGTCTCAGAGAAGGGCGTTCAGCAAGAGAATAAATTCTCCACCGCCAAACAAATATATATTTAACAGAGATCAACCAGCAAAGAACAAAATCCAATGTCAGACACACAGTCCATTTACAAGTCCGTTCTGGGTTAAAACGAAACCGGAGGCACCAAATTCCTCGCATATCCGTACAATCAACAGTATGTCTGGACGGCTACTACTTCAGCTCCTTCACGGTAGCTACTCCAATCACGAGCATAAGTAGCGCCCATCCATCCAATGTGAAGATCGTCGGTCTTCAACCGTCTTCGACTCTTCGACTTCTCAACGTCGATCGATTATTTGAAATGAGATGAACTCGGCCTTTTCAAATAACCCACGTATATTTAGATTTTCAAATCAATTTATCACATGGTTGCACTATTCAACATTCATATTTCAGTTCTTTAGTTATAATTTTCATGTTAAATACATTCAACCATCACATATCAAGCAAACACAACAAAATTGGTTTATTTCCACTCTATATCGTCTATAGTGTTTTATAACGATAAATCGCCATTTTTATTTATTTAAAACGGCTATATTTAATTAAACGACGTTTCAGGTCGTGCCGATGCACTGGCGCTGTTTTTCACTAAATTTGTTTTACATATATCTGAAAATCTAACCGTTGGATCTTCACAAATTTTATATCATTAGAAAGATCATTTCAAAACGAATCCAACGGTTTCAGTTTCGGGAAAATCCGACGATCGGATCTTCCACACTAGCCATTTAAAGTTACGATTTCAATTTACGAACTGCAGCGTCGTTATTCGATTTAATTTAATTATATTTATATTTATATATATATATAATCGTTTCTGTTTTTCTTCAGATTTGAATTAAACATTCCAGACAATCCAACCGTCGGATCTTCACAAAGTTGGTGCCGTTGGAAAGATATTTCCAAGGCGAACCCAACGGTTGCGGTTTCGGGAAAATCCAATGGTCGGATTTCCCGCACTAGTCGTTTGAAATCACGGTTTCAAAACACGAACTGCACGGCCACGTTTCGTTTTAATTTTATTTATATTTATATATTTATATAAATATAGTTCATTCAAAATTTCCTATATCGTTTTCACTTCAAATATTTCACTAACGCCTTTAAAATTTGGAAAATTTCGCCATAACCTCCTTTGTACGGGAGGGGCTGGGAAAATTCCCAAATAGCCACATGGGCGTCTCATCTCAAAAAGAAAAAGAAAAAGCCAAGCGGCTAGCCAATAGGCTCATAAAATCATCACCCAAACAAAACAGTAAACGTGTACCTATTTGTCGGGCACAAAATTTTATTCCTCTTCTCTAGCCTCGTTGCTATAACCTGTTCAATAAATATGCATGTACATATATGCAATTCTTATCACTTCTCATTTTCCACTCAACTTCATATTTGATTCACTTTGGTTTAAAAACACCATTCATTCTAATGTTGCATGCATAGGCAAAAAATCATATCATTAGCTAATTAATGAATATTTCAACTCATGCATATTTATTTGAACAAGTGGCTATTTTTAACACTTCACATTTCAAAGATGATAATTTTGGCGAACTAAAATATATTTCAACACATGACTATTTTATTTAGTTCCTATGCATGTTAAAAATAATATTTCTTTCACAAATATTTATTTCAACGCTCGCATATCTTTAGCATATCACATATATGATAAAAATGATATTTTTATCATTTAAAATATTTATTCAACACATGAATATTTTTAACACTTCATAATTTCAATAAAAATGGTGTTTTTATTGTTCGATCTTTTTATCCAACACATGAACTTTTCCAATACACACACTTCTCAACACATGAGCACCTCCACACATGGATATTTTATATGTGTTGTTCATATAAGAAAGATGAAATTTTTATTGTTGAAACTATTTATATATAAGGCGAATATTTTAGATAATTCATATATATTATAAAAATGTGATTTTTATTGTTTAAACACTTCATTCATTCACACATGAATTTAATTTTCACACATCACTTCTCAACACATGAGTATTTCCACACATGGGTATGGTTTCAACACATGACTTTAATTTCAACGCATGAAGATAATTTCAACATATGAAAATAATTCTAACACATGAATATTATTCAAAATTTCGGCAGCATAATGGCAGGGTAGTTAAAACCGGCACCGTCCCTAGTACGGCTCCTCGCTCTACCTTAAAACCTCGCGGTTTTTGACAATGGGGATTCATGCATCTAATTCGCACGCAGGCGGCATGTTTTATTTTTATTTCCACAATTATTTCCAATTCATTTCAACCACCAATGGGTATTTTTCAACCACAACCAATCAATATCAACCACAAACAATTATTCAACCATTCGCATTTTCATCCAATATTTCACACCAATACACAACAATAAATATCGTCCATGGTTTGTGGACGACTGGAGTGTGTGTGTGTGTGTGTATATATATATATATAATTTCAATATTTCACTTGCATTTCAACACATATATCAATTATTCTATGCATGTATAATTCATACTTCGCTTACATAGCTTAGACAACGCATGTACATGAGGTATACAACACGTGTGTAATTTATATTTCGCTTATATAATTTATACACGACATTTTCCATTCAAATTTATTTAATTTAGATTTCTCACATTGGTTTTCGGAGTGCTAAAAATCGTAGATGACTCAGAAAAATCCGCATCTCTTCTATGTGGTAGAGAGCTTCCTTGCGGTTCCGATGTTTCCTGTTTCATCGAATTTCGTCAACACATCATAAAGATATGATTTTTCAAAGTTCAAACATCAAAAAGGACTCACCTTTCACGATGGTTCAAAACTAGGGTTGCAGTTTTCGCGAGAACCGAGGCACGATAGGATGATCCGAGGTGATGACGTGGAAGAGGGAGGAAAGGGGAGTCGGCGCAGGGAGGTTTGAGGTGGTTCGGTGGTCGGATCTGCTCGTGGCGGCGATGGGAAGTGTCGGGGTTTGGGTCGACGATACTGCGATGGAGGTGGCGATTGGGGTCGAGCTTGGGTCGGATTGGAAGAGGGGAGGGAGGTGCTTCGAGGTAGGGGGTGGCGAAGGCTGTAATCGCCTGTGGCGGTGGCGATTTGGAGGAGAAGTGGCGAACGACGTCGATCGTCGGTCGAGAGAGAAAAAGGGTTTTCTGCGTTTTTTTTTATTTTTAAAAATAATGAAAGAAAATTTCCGATTGGCCAATGGTTTTAATAAATTTTTAAATAGTGTTTCTCCACACGGACACCAATTCAAACCCAACGACTGTTGTCCCTAGCTAATTACCCCCATCCCAGACACAATGGGATATGTTTCGTTGGCCAATTCGACTGTTACAGTCAGTTATTATTCAAATTAAAGTATAAAACATTTAATTTTAACTTTGAAAGTACATTTCAATTTGCCAGGGCCACAAACTGATTCGAAAAATTCCAGAAAAATAAATCTAGCTATGTTTTGACGCTACGGTCCCAACAAAACTAGTTTCGTCGAATTCTGAGATCGTTTGAAAAATGGCCATTTTCTGGTCGATCCAATTTAACAGAAATTGACCAAACACATTTTCTTTTGCCACGCTCATATACTAGCTTCAAAAATTATGAAATTTGAAACCTAGCAATAGTTTGACATCCCGGACCCAACAAAAGTGGTTTCGTCGAATTCCGAGGTTGTTTGCAAAATATCTATTTTCCAGGGCTATATGTTCTATATAGCGACCTTCCTGAAAATTCATTCGGCCATAACTTTTGATTCCCGCTATGAAACTTCGATATTTCAGATTCGTTAGAAAGGTATTGATAAAAAGATTTAAATATTTTTGGTTTCACTAAAATCCGTTATATTTTCCACCCTGCACAGTCAGTCAAAGTTTGAATTCAAATTTTCAAACTGACTCACTATTTCTTATTCACTATTTTATTGAAATATTCTACTTCAATTGTTCAAATTCCTTTGAAATAACCAATTTAAAAGTTTTAAATTGGCTCGTATTTTCTCGGTTGTTACACAAACCCCCAACTACAAAGTTATAGCCTTGTCTCTCCTCCCCAACTTCTTAGTTGGTGACTTCGTCTAACTTTCGATGGTTTGCTCACAAAATAACCAAAACTAAAACTTACAAGTTCAGCATCGATCTGAGATTCCGGCGAACTCATTTATCTGTCCGCCACCAAATTTTTATGGCTACTCCAACTTTTATGTTGGTGATTTTAGCTAATTCCTTATGGTTTGGGAGATAAAAATTCAAGTAAGAAGAGGGACTACAATGCAAAATGCTGAAGCTGAAATGGGTTTGGGTTTGGTTGGAGATGGAGTTATACTGATAGGTTAGAGATTAACTTATAGGGTAAGCCCTGGGTATTAGTATAATTTTTTTTATCATAATGCTACCTACATTTATCGTTTTAAAATTCGCACGAGCACATACGAACTCAGTTCAGGGTGAAAACTGATATGCAACTATGGTTTGTCATTACGATCCTAATGAAACTTTTTTCATCGAATTCCGAGTCTGTTTGCTCAAATGGAGCTAGTTCGAGCTCGAATTATTGATCGATTATGTCTTGCACAACCACATACTAACTCCGATTGGCCCGAAATTTGTGATCTTATAATAATTTACTATTCTAGATCCAACAACATTGGTTTCGTCGAAAACGAAGATCATTTGCAAAAAGAATATTTTAAGGCTTATGTAATATTATTTAATTCCAAAATTATTCAATTTAATAAAAAAACTAAATATTGTTATCGTATATATCTAAATAGCATATGATATGGCTTCATAATAAACATACTTATATTTAAAACTCGGTATTTCAATTTTCTATCTAAATCAATATTCAATATGTTATAAAATCCTTTTATTTTATTTTATTTGATATATCGTCATGTTCAATAAACGATTCCATAATGACTTTTTGGTAAATTGATTTGGACATAACTTATAATATATACGACAAAATCTTGATTTTTCACCTTTATTAGAAAGATATAGTTAAATAGATTCTAATATCTCTTATTTCAACCAATTCTGACTTATATTACATTAAGTATATTCATTTAAAGTTCAAAAATGTAATATTACAAACTGTTATGCTGTTGCAAACTCATTTTTAACTTTATTACAACTTATATGTTCAAACATTAAGTTAAATAAATTTCAAGTCGTTAATTCTTAAAATAAATCATTTTAAATATTTAATATCCATTAAATATTTCTCAATAAAATCTGGGCCGTAACATTCTTCTCACTTAAAAAGATTTCATCCCCGAAATCGAAGACGAAACTGAAGGTTGTTTACTCAACCAACTCAGCCTTCGTTCTACTAACTGTAGTTCTTCAACTTTTAGTTTCTAAACACATCCCCTTTCTCAAAATTTGGCTAACGCCTTAAATTTTCAATTTTTTCCCATAATCTCCATTGTACATCCCTATCGATAAAACTACAACTCGTCTCTCTAAGCCCTCATCAATCAAAAAGAAAATCCAAAAGCCAAACAGTTTACCAATTGGCTCATAAAATCATCAAACCCAATCAATACAGTAAATATGCACCTTTGTGTCGGGTATTCGATTTTATTCCTCCTCTTAGCTTCCATACAATAACTTATCCTATATATATATGTCCACTTCTAACAAATTTCCAATTCAATCAACATTAACATTAAATTCGACTTAACATGATTTATTTTCCATTCTTATATTGGTTTTATCATTCAATTCTTTTTAACATCATTTTGGTCAAATTTTAATTTGTTTGATTCACGTTTATCCTTTTCTATCCATTTAACTTGTATCATTCAAATTTAAAGCTCAAATCATTTTAATCATTTCTCAAATTATAAACATAAAATTTTTGAATAAGTTCTTGGTTCTCGCACTAGTCAATTAGAATTATATATAGTCATCCCACTTTCGAAACTCGAAGATAAACACTGATGATGTCATGACGATAACCAGAATCATCCCCAAGCGACTACAGTGTGACTCTATATCTATCCATTATATTTGAGACTTCGTATATACTATTGAAAGGTGTAACACCCCTTATTTCTAACAACAGCGATGTTCATAAATTAATGAATAATTAATCTCAGATGTGAGAATTAAGGGAAACAGATTTCGCGGTTGCGTTCGTCCCGGAAAAATACGCGAAATAGAGTCCGAAATTTCGTGAATCGGAGTCCGTATGACTGAGATATGGCCTTTAGAAGTTTCACAAAAAATCAGAAAACGAAACAGATTTCAAAAATGCAGAATATGGGCTAGGCGGGAAAATTCCCGCCCAGACCAGGTCGACCTGGGAGTCGACCTGCCCACCAGGTCGACATGGGTGTCGACCCTAGTGTCGACCTGGGGGTCGACCTCCCTGGTCGAGCCCAGGTGACCTGGGTGCACTGATTTGGGATCTGGGTTGTGTTTTGGTGGCTAGTGACGAGATCTGACGGCTCTAATCTGTTTTAGGGTTAATCTAATGGCCTAAAACACCTAACTAATCTATAAATACACCCTAAGACTACCCTAATTCATACTAAAAATAGTTACAACGTCGTCATGCCGTCAAAATGCAACTAGAAGGAGCCTCCATCAAATTGTAGAAGAAGATAACTTCTCAAATCAACTTTTAATCAACTCTAGCAACTTAATCTTCTTCATAGGAGTGCTAATCAACAAGTTGTGAGTTTCTATGCCTTTAGCAAGCAATTGCTAAACTAATTATGATAGGATATAATGAGGTTATGGTTATGTATGTGGATTAATGCAAGTTATGTTGTCATATGCTATGTGTTCATGATGTTAGTTATGCAAGTTTTATGCTATATGTTCATGATACTAGTTATGCAAGTTGTATGCTATATGTTCATGATGCAAGTTCTGCAAGTTTGATGCTATGTGCCCATGAAGCTAGTTATGCAAGTTGGGTGTAATTTATGCTATATGTTCATGATGCTAGTTATGCAAATCACTATGATAAACATTGATCCATTATGACACCATGTTATGCAAGTTTGGTGTTTGATTATATACAAGTTCATACATGACATGTTATGCAAGTTTGGTGTTTGATTATATGCAAGTTCATATATGACATGTTATGCAAGTTTGGTGTTTGATTATATGCAAGTTCATATATGACATGTTATGCAAGTTTGGTGTTTGATTATATGCAAGTAACATGTGCAAGTTTACACCTTTGTATGATATGCATACATATGCAAGTTAACCCCTTTGTATGTCATACATACATATGCAAGTTTAACCCTTTGTATGACATAAGTAACTTATGCAAGTTACCATCTTTATGACATATGTGATTCATGCAAGTTTGGGTTGATTATTTATGCTAGTTGGGTTTGATGCTATGGTCATATATGCAAGTTGACACCTTTAAAACCCATGTGATGCTAATGTTATGCTAAGTTGAACCCATTGTATTTGTGATGAATCTTCCCTTTTAAGTATGTCATGTTAGCGTATTACGTGGGGAACGATGGGGTTAATATTCATGTTAACAAAATTGTGGTGAAATTGGTATGATGTTGCATACCATGAGTGGATGGACATAATTGAGTCAATTATGTACATCATTAAATTGGAATTAATTAGGGAAAATTAATTCAAAATATGGGGGTAATTAATTAGGTGTAATTAATTGACTAAGACACGAGGTTGGACCCTTTTGTAGCATAAGACTGCCCAGAACCGACCGGCAAATCCAGCGGCTACAAATGATTGACCCAATGTGAGAGGTCTTAGGCATAAACTAAATACGTGACATGTGTAAAGACACGAGGTTAGACTCGGTTATGGCGTAAGGCTACCCGGACCCGACCGGCAAATCCAGCTGCCATAAAAGATAGTCTAATGTGAGAGGTCTTTACAAAGGTTACGTTCTTAATCAATTAAGAAACACTTAACCAGATAAGCATGTCGTGGGGCATGAGGGGTTAAGTGGGTGCCTTGGGTGGCATGTGGAAATCAAGTAAGTGCCTTGGGTGGCATGTGGAAATCTAGTGGGTTGCCTTGGGTGGCAATAGAAAATACGATTAGAATACTTAACCAAGTGAAAACATGTAATTAAACATGATTAAAGGGTTAAGTGGGATGCACTAGAAAAGAGACAAGCTTAGGTGGGTAGCTTGTGGGGGCCCATTTCAACCAGTAACCCAAAACGTATCTTTGTGGGCTCGACCCAAGTCGAGGACGGGACACGCATACTGGGCTTGACTATAAGAGGCCAAAAACGGGTTAGCGGTGGCAACGCAAGTCCAACGGGTTTCATATGCGTGTGTGGACCCGGGCTGGTAGGTAAGACGTTGTTGCATCGTGTAGGTATAAGCCGTGCACCATTGGTTGTATCGGGTTGCCACTTTGGGGAGTGATACACCCCACTGTGGGGCCAGCACGGGTATCTATGTTAGGGAGCCAATCGCTTGGGGAGTAGTGGGTACACCAAGTGGAGATAGGGGCAGACGGCACTTATGTGGTCAGCTAGGGGTACACGAAACTACTAGTTATATTTTCTAAGTCCTTGGGTGGGATCAACCTTTAAGTTAGGAAAGACTGGTGTGGTGCAGTGTAGTAATTACCCTTGGGTGGCTAGATGCGTCTTTACCGATATCTTAGTTCTTCCTATGTCTAGTTGGCTGCTTAGTTTATCCCCAGTCGTTACCGTGCCAAGTTTATATCATACCCTAATTACTTTAATGATTGTATTGTTAAAGTTATAGGGCTCACTCAGACTTATGTCTGACCCCGTTGTTTTTATCTTTTTCCCAACCCTCAGGTTCTCAGAGTGGGCCTAGCACTAGTGGGCTTTGATCAGATTGCTTTATTTATCTTTTGGAGCTTGGACCGTGATGTAAAGCTCAGCTTATCTTTTCTATTATGGCTATTAGTTATGTAGTGGGATTATGTACTTATGTTTTTATCAGGATGGATATTTAGTACTTGACTCTTGTTTCATGGTTTTGTTATTGTAACCAAACATGTTTACCTTCTGCTGCAATGAAATGATGTTTTAGTTAACAATTATTATTTATATCTATCTTGTTGTAATTTTTCTGTTCTATATTCACTTAAAATACTCCACCGAAGTTAAGGCATTCCCTTTATGAGTGACCTTAGCGGGTGTGGGGTGTTACACGTGGTATCAGAGCTGAAGGTTACCAGAACAGATAAAACTTTTAGAAAAACTATTTTTCTAAGAACATTTTTGAAGGAGTATTTTCAAAAACATGTCTTTTAAGAGAAAAGTTTTTGAAAGAAAAGCATAATCCCCAATAGCCATATCTTTATCTTTCGAATTCTCCGTTTTGAATCTTTCCTTTTTCGTTTCAGCATGGCTGAAGATCTTAACTTTCCGGAGGGTGTAGCGATACCAGTATGGTATAGGAGGTTGATGGAGGCTAGGGCCGCCATTGCGGGTCCAGCAAATGTTCCTCCACCAACAGTAGCACCCGATCTTCCTCCCCCTCCTCCTCCTCGCGCGGATACTTTTGCTAAGACTTGCAAGGAATTTAAGGCTATGGGAGGGAAACCTTTTCAAGGATCAGAAACTTTTGTGGAAGCTAGGGATTGGCTTAAGGAGGTGGAAGAATTGATAGATATCTTTGAGATGGAAGAAGGAAAGAAAGTCAAGTTAGCTGCTTGGTTAATGAAGGGAGAGGCCTCGTTCTGGTGGGAGGTCACTAATGGAGAACGCCTAGTTGACTCTTGGGCGGATTTCAGACAAAGGTTTGTGGCAAAGTTTCTTTCAAGGGCGGAAGAAAATCTGTATATGGAAAGGTTCTTGACTCTAAAGCAAGGAAACCTATCAGTGAAGGAATATGTCAACAAGTTTAATCAATTGGCAAGGTTTGGCATAGACATGGTGAATACACCGGAGAATAAGGCTTTGAGGTTCGTTAAAGGCTTGAATGAACTGATGCATGGATTGGCTATGACTCACATCCCTATAGGGGCCACCTTTGAGAAGCTAGTAGACATGGCACTTATGCATGAGGAAGAGAAGGGTCCCAATGTTAAAAAGGCACCCGAGAAGAAAGGAGATCAGAAGAGACCTCAACAACAACAACAAAACAAGGGTGGGAAAGGCAACGGTGGCAAGGGAAAGAAGAAGTGCTTCAATTGCGGGACACCAGGCCACCTAAGCAAAGATTGTCGGAAGAAGAAGAAGACTGGCTGCTTCCACTGTGGCGAAGCAGGGCATCTAGTGAAGGATTGCCCTAAGAAGGGCAAAGGACGGGATCTACCTCAGGAGGACAGGTGCAAGCTCTTATGGCACCAGGTCAGGCAAGGGGGCAAGTTCAGGCTCTCGCGGTTCCACCGATTCAGGAAAGAGGTAGAACTATTTCCGTTGAAAGTCTGGTTTTTCTGTTTGATCATCATGTCCGTACTTTATTCGACTCTGGCGCATCGCATTCGTTTATCTCATCATCATTAGTTGAGTCACTGCACTTAGACACCAGTCTAGTAGATGATCCCTTGGTTGTTTCAAACCCAATTGGGGACTCCACTTATTTGTCCATGATATGTTTGGGTTTGAAGATTTCTATACTTAGCGTTGAGTTTAGATGTGATGCTTTTGTTTTGGGCTTCACGGGCTATGGGTTAATTTTGGGTATGGACTGGTTATCCAGTAATGGTGCCATTCTTGATTGCGAAAGGAGAGTTGTTAGGCTCATGACCCGTTTGGGTAACACTCTCGAGATCTCTTGTAATCCCATGGATTCTGTTATGCTAAGTTATCTTGAATCGCTTGACGCTTCGATCGAGAGTTTGCAATCTGTTAAAGTGGTCCGGGAGTACTCGGATGTGTTTGAGGAGGTGAAGGGCTTACCTCTGAAGCGGGAGATAGACTTCCGAATATATCTGGTAGACAATGCTAAGCCAGTATCTTTGCCAGTGCGCCACATGGCTCCTCGTGAGAGGAGGGAACTCCATAAGCAAGTAGGGGAGTTGCTTGAGAAGGGGTTCATAAGACGAAGTATATCAGAGTGGGGTGCTCCAGTAGTTTTTGCCACGAAGGCGGATGGGTCCCTCAGACTTTGTGTAGACTATAGAGAACTCAACAAGCTTACAAAGAAGAATAGACACCCATTGCCGAGGATTGATGATCTCTTTGATCAATTGGTTGGCGCCTCAGTGTTTTCGTAGTTGGACTTAGCCACGGGGTTTCATCAGTTGAGAGTGGCTGAGGATAGTATAGAGAAGACTGCCTTTAGGACTCCGGATGGTTTCTATGAGTGGCTTGTGATGCCATTTAGTTTGATGAACGCCCCCGCATACTTTGTTGATTTGATGAGTAGGGTGTTCAGGGAGTACCTTAATAAGTTCGTGGTGGTCTTTGTGGATGACATCTTAGTCTTTTCTAAGAGTGAAGAAGAGCATGCCCTACATCTTAGGGAAGTGTTGGAGACTCTTCGAGCGCATAGCCTTAAGGCTAAATTCTCTAAATGCCACTTCTGGAGGAAGGAAGTGCGGTTCTTAGGGCACGTGGTCTCTAAGGAAGGGATAGCTGTGGATCCCGCGAAGGTAGTATCCATCCAATATTGGAAGGTTCCGAAGAATGCTACCTAGGTGAGGAGTTTCCTGGGGTTGGCTGGCTACTATAGGAAGTTTATCAAGGACTTCGCGAAGATATCAGCCCCATTAACTCGCTTGACAAAGAAGAATCTAGTCTTCACATGGGACGTAGATTGTGATGATGCGTTCCAACGGTTAAAGAGAGCTTTAACCACAGCTCCAGTCTTAGTGTTGCCAGATGGGAGTAAGCCATTTGTTGTTTATACCGATGCTTGTGGGACAGGACTAGGCGCAGTCTTAATGCAAGAGGGAAGGGTAATAGCCTACGGGGGAAGGCAGTTGAGAAAGCATGAGAAAAATTACCCTACCCATGATCTAGAGTTGGCCGTTATTGTTTTTGCGCTTAAGTCTTGGCGCCATTATCTTCTTGGCGAGAGGTTCGAATTGTTCACTGATCACAAATCATTGAAGTACTTGTTTTCTCAAAAGGACTTGAACCTAAGACAGCAAAGATGGATGGAGTTCTTAGCATCCTATGATTTCGAGATAGCGTATACCCCTGGCAAGGGTAACGTGGTGGCGGACGCCTTAAGCAGAAAAAGGTTGTCTTTGAGTCCATTGTTCGTGGAACGACGAAGCTTGGAATTTATCTCGATGTTTGACTTCAGACCCTCCGTTGACTTTGTACCCGGTTTGCTAGCATCCTTAGAGGTCAGACCTACTCTTTTGGGACGGATTGGCGAGGCACAGCGGGACGACCCACAGTTGGTTGAGTTGGTAGAGAGGCTCATAAGGGGGGAGTCATCCAGCCATTTGAGTAGGTACACCCTAGATGATAAGGGGTGGTTGAGTAGAGACGGTAGACTTTGTGTACCGCAAGACGAGGGCCTGAAGAAGGTTGTTCTTGACGATGCACATCGTTCGAAGATGACCATTCATCCCGGTGGGGACAAGATGTACCAAGACATGAAGCGAGTTTTCTTTTGGGCCGGTATGAAGAAAGATGTGGCCGAGTATGTCGCTAGATGCTTGGTGTGCCAACAAGTGAAAGCGGAGCAAAAGAAACCCGGTGGGTTGCTTCACCCATTGGAGGTTCCGCAATGGAAGTGGGATAGCGTCTCGATGGACTTTGTTGATGGGTTACCGAGATCGAGGAAGGGTAATAGGGGAATTTGGGTTGTGGTAGACAGACTTACTAAGAGTGCCCATTTCATACCCGTGAAGAGTAAGAGGACTGCTCCATGGCTGGCTTCAGTTTACCTTCGAGAGGTAGTTCGGTTGCATGGTGTACCTTCTAGCATAGTGAGTGATCGAGATCCTATCTTCACTAGCGAGTTTTGGAAGAGTTTGCAAGAGGCAGTAGGGACTCTGTTGTGTTTGAGCACCGCATATCATCCTCAGACGGACGGCCAGACCGAGAGGGTGAATCGTGTTCTAGAAGACCTTTTGAGACTATGTATCTTAGATTTTGGAGGTACATGGGAAGAGCATCTTCCATTGGTGGAGTTCGCGTATAACAACAGCTTTCAGTCCAGTATTGGTATGGCTCCTTTTGAAGCTCTTTATGGAAGGCCTTGTCGGTCACCTACATGTTGGTGGGAATCTACGGATAAGATCTTGCTTGGGCCTGATATGGTTAGAGAGACTTCGGAAAAGATTGATTTGATTAGAAGAAGGATGAAAGCGGCGCAGGACAGACAGAAATCTTACGCGGATAAGAGGAGAACGGATCTTGAGTTTAATGTTGGGGACATGGTCTTTGTTAAAGTGTCTCCATTACGGAATGTTGTTCGCTTTGGGTCCGTTGGGAAGTTAGCACCAAGGTTTGTAGGGCCGTTTCCTATTAAGGAAAGGATTGGACAGATGGCGTATAGAGTAGAGTTGCCCGAGAGACTTAGTGGAGTACATGATGTATTCCATGTGTCACATTTGAGGAAGTGCCTACATGAGACCGTAGAGATGGTAGAGCCGAGCTTGCTTAGAGAAGTGGAGGTAGAGCGTGATGCGACGATTCGACGAGCTCCTACTCGCATCCTTGGGTCAGAGATTAGGAGGTTGAGAAACAGAGAGGTTCAACTAGTCAAAGTGCAATGGGGAGACGATGAAAGCAACGCTACTTGGGAGACAGAAGCGAAGATGCGTTCACTGTACCCATTCCTTTTTGAGGGTATGTCTTTTAACTTCTCCTTTATCGTTTGTCTAGTACTTATCTTATCTTTAGTATGTCCTCTCGTTAGTACCTTTGACCTTTAGATAGGGTAAACCTATGGTTGAAACATGTGTTTGAGACATGTTATGATTGATGGATGCGTGTGGATGCAAGTGTTTGCTAGCGGTTGCTCGTGGATGCATATACACACACTTTAGACACTAGATCGGCTCAGTCACTTCATATTGCATATTGCATATTGCATATAATTGAGTGTAGGTAGCTATATTAATGGATGTATAATGGTTGCGTTATCATATGGATGATGCATTTTGGTGTATGGTTGTGCACACATGTAGAAATAGTATGTGTCGATAGGGTTCTTTCGCATACATATTGGATGCATGGCACTATCATGGTTTGCATTAAGGAGGTCAACTGAATTAGTAGGCCACCTGATTTTGCATTAGATAGGGAACATATACAAACACTTCTTGCATATGTTCATACAGCATTAGAAACTTTAAGGACAATGGATGCCCGTGTTTGATGGTTTAGTAGATGGTTGTTTGGTTGGTAGGATACGTTCTTCTTGACTTAGAGATTTCGGGGACGAAATCCTTTAAGTAGGGGAGAATGTAACACCCCGTATTTCTAACAACAGTGATGTTCATAAATTAATGAATAATTAATCTCAGACGTGAGAATTAAGGGAAACAGGTTTCGAGGTTGCGTTCGTCTCGGAAAAATACCTGAAATAGAGTCCGAAATTTCGTGAATCGGAGTCCGTATGACTGAGATATGGCCTTTAGAAGTTTCACGAAAAATCAGAAAACGAAACAGATTTCAAAAATGCAGAATATGGGCTAGGCGGGAAAATTCCCGCCCAAACCAGGTCGACCTGGGAGTCGACCTGCCCACCAGGTCGACATGGGTGTCAACCCTAGTGTCGACCTGGGGGTCGACCTCCCTGGTCGAGACCAGGTGACCTGGGTGCACTGATTTGGGATCTGGGCTGTGTTTTGGTGGCTAGTGACGAGATCTGACGGCTCTAATCTGTTTTAGGGTTAATCTAATGGCCTAAAACACCTAACTAATCTATAAATACACCCTAAGACTACCCTAATTCATACTAAAAATAGTTACAATGTCGTCATGCCGTCAAAATGCAACTAGAAGGAGCCTCCATCAAATTGTAGAAGAAGATAGCTTCTCAAATCAACTTCTAATCAACTCTAGCAACTTAATCTTCTTCATAGGAGTGCTAATCAACAAGTTGTGAGTTTCTATGCCTTTAGCAAGCAATTGCTAAACTAATTATGATAGGATATAATGAGGTTATGGTCATGTATATGGATCAATGCAAGTTATGTTGTCATATGCTATGTGTTCATGATGTTAGTTATGCAAGTTTTATGCTATATGTTCATGATACTAGTTATGCAAGTTGTATGCTATATGTTCATGATGCAAGTTATGCAAGTTTGATGCTATGTGCCCATGAAGCTAGTTATGCAAGTTGGGTGTAATTTATGCTATATGTTCATGATGCTAGTTATGCAAATCACTATGATAAACATTGATCCATTATGACACCACGTTATGCAAGTTTGGTGTTTGATTATATGCAAGTTCATATATGACATGTTATGCAAGTTTGGTGTTTGATTATATGCAAGTTCATATATGACATGTTATGCAAGTTTGGTGTTTGATTATATGCAAGTAACATGTGCAAGTTTACACCTTTGTATGATATGCATACATATGCAAGTTAACCCCTTTGTATGTAGTACATACATATGCAAGTTTACCCCTTTGTATGACATAAGTAACTTATGCAAGTTACTGTGACGAAAAGGAATTTCGCTCGGTCCGAACCAGTCGCTAAACCGACCCAGACCGTTCGAAACGCCCTATCGTTTGAGAACACGACAAATCAGAATGCAGACGGAAGAACATTTTATTGTATATTACAACAATGCATCAGATTACAAGAATATACAGAGTATAAATAAACATTATACAGAAATATCAGAGATTTAAATTACATTTAAATACATAGCAGCGGAAATAATACAATACACAACTGAAGGAGATATACGGATACAAAGCTTTCTGGATATCGTTCCAGCTGTAAACCAGGATCCTGCGAATATAAATCTGCAAAACCAAAACCACTAGCTGCCCGTGTCAAAATAAGGGCACCCAGAGTTTAGGTCAAAACAATAAACTCCAGGTCAGTCATGTGACTGGTGTGAGAACTAAAACAGTTATTAATCTTTATTTTTAAAGTTAGATAAATCAAGGGACCACGCCGTATAACACGGAACGGGTTTCCTCCCAAGATTACCAGTGCATAAAACAAATAGCGCGATGCTAAATAAATAAAAATGAAGCTGTTATAAGACACAGGTCCTATCACACAATGCAACGCAAGCCGGGGGATAGGGTTTTCCCTTATAACAGCCAAAGAATGCTTGATACGTTTAAAACAAATCATTTGATACTATAATAAGTGTACAGTGTATAAAACAACTTCAAATCATAAGTATCAATCATAGACGGCATGGGTACCATATATCATGTCGCCATACTAGTTCTACAAATAAAACCGCAAATGTCACGTATCTGGAAATTGGATTTCCATCTTTGAACCGAGGCAAAAGATAGTCCTCAACCGATTCGAGATGCTCTAGCCCGTGTCTCAGGAACAACCGCAACTGCCCCTTGGATCGTCAGGGCCGGTCCACCGATGTGGATTATAATGCCTGAACACTACGTTTCTCCACCCTTTGGGGCGTAAGTGAGCCAACGAATGACTCCATCGGACCCGGATCGTCCGATCAAACTGAGGCGCCTCGCAACAGCAACAACCACACAGGTGAAAAGTATATAAATGTCAGGGCTGGTAGGTCACTGACACCACCCTAGCTAGAAAGAAAACGCATGTCCCCCCTGAGGTTCGTCTCCTGTTTTTGGTTCACCACCGGGGTGTGAGGCTCGCGAATTCACGTTACACAAAGCTATGCCACACAGGCGGTGCTTTGATCATCAACCACAAGACTTTGCTTTTCAACAGTAGCCTTGATCGTTTGCATCTTAGCATGCCACACAGGCAAACCACTCTATGCAACCGATACCAGTCACACAGAATGAAATCCAATGTCAGACACACAATCCATTTACAAGTCCGTTCTGGGTCTGAACGAAACCGGAGGCACCTAGTACCCCGCATATCCATCGATCTCCAAGCACGTCTGGACGATCACCAACTGTTTCCATCTTCTTGGGTGTACAGCCCAATCAAGATCATCAGTAATCACCCAAACGACGTGAAGACGTCCGGTCTTCGACCATCGTCTTCATCTTCGACTTATCGTCGTATCAGTTATTCAGAATGGGCTAAACCCGTCTTTCCGAATAACTCGCGTATATTTTAAATAAGTGCTACACAAATACAACATACGCCTCATTCCAATTCATCAGTCACTAACCATATATTAATCAAGAGAATAATTTCCCAAATATTAACCCCGAAGGCCGAAACCAACATCAGATCAATATCCAGAAAACCATTCTGCTTAGCTAACCGACAGTTAGTTTCTAAATTTCACATTCATAGGGAAAGGTTCCCATTAATTTTATCCAAGATAAATTCCTTGAATTTATTCACTAATCTTCTTTTGAATTTCGATTCAACTAGTCGGGATTAACGAACCTTACCGAAGTAACCATTTGTTTTAATTTCCTAATCCCAACCTATTCATCCCATGAAGTAAAACTGGTAATACTTCATATCTAATACCACGGTGTTATCGGTAAATTCAATTACCATTTCACGTTCAAATCTAATTAAAGGTTTGACTAACGCCTGGAGCAAAACTGGTGATACTCCATCCTTGACCATTTCAATCTAATTAAAGATTCATTAAAACTCCACTTAGTTTTAATCGTTAACTGGGTTAAAGAATCAGTGTCATTTAAAACACGGTTCACGATAAACCCAAAATCACATTCCATTAATTATCGGGTTAAAGAACGAGTGTTATTTAAAACATTGTCCACGATAAACCCAAAAATCAAAATCAATTCAATTCCAATTAAATATTATTTAATTGGTACACTTCATTAAATCTAAATAAAAAGATTTAATCTTTTCTCAACTGGGCTTAAGAACAGTGTTAATGAAGACACCATTCACGACAAACCCAAATCACATTTGATATTCAATACAAGGCTCTGAATAGAAAATATATCGGCTTATATTCAATATCAAATTCTACGACTAACAAATGTCATATTGGAAATAACGATATAAATATATATCTTTCAAATTCCCATAACAATATCTGTATAATCACGAAATCCAACATCGAAATATTCCGAAGACAATTTCGATTCAAATCCATTCCAATGCAATCATTGGAAATTCTGGTTATTTTCAAAACCATTTCAAATTCAATTTATTTATTTAAAAAAAAATAGAATTATAATTCTAGTTCAAAACTAGTTCATTTCGATATAAAATCTATTTTTATCCTCTAAAATATGGAGTTTTTCATCCCAATTCTTTCTAAATCATTTCTTATGATTTTACACAAATTATTACTATTTTTAATAATTTTATCAAGGCCCGTACAGTCGATTTCCACCAATGGCCATCGAACTGCACTTACAGCGACCTTTTTCAAATTTGATTTGGACATAATTCCAAATCCAACTGTTAGATTTCAAATTTCTAATATTCATTAGAAAGCTCTTTTCGATACGAACCCAACGGTTCCGGTTTTAGGAGAATCCGACGGTCGGATCTCCCGTAATGTCCGTTTGAAATAAATGGTCGAAATTCGCGAACTGCCGCGGCGCGACGCGTTCTATTCAGGCCATTATATTATATATATAATATATATTTCGTCGATTTCAATTTAAAACGAATTATATAGATAGTTATGAATTCGTTTCAAAAAACATTTTCAACTTCCATTTCAATTCAAATCAAAATTGAATTCTTCCTTATAAATTCGTTTTAAAATTCATTTCTATTCAATTCAAATTTCAATTCAATTTGAATTCATTTCAATTCGGTTACAATTCAATTCGAATTTGTTTTCCATTCGATTCGAATTCGTTTTCAATTCAATTCGAATTTGGTTTCTATTCGATTCAATTCAAATTGGTTTTCTATTCAATTCAATTCAAATTTGGTTTCCTATTCGATTCAATTCAAATTTGGTTTTCTATTCAATTTGAATTCAATTCGTTTTCTATTCAATTCAAATCAAATTTCATTTCAAAATATTCGATTTCGAAATCACTTTTCAACATTCGTTTTAAAATGAATAAAATCGATATAAATATCGTTCACGTCAAAATGGCGTCAATCTAATCAACACGGCTTCATATATTGATATTTTCAAATATTCCATTTCGAATATTTCTATTTCAAATATTTCTATTTCAAATATTTCCATTTCTAAACTGGAATGAGGCCCAATCAATTACCATATAATGTTAATTATATGGATTTTCTACAACACATGTATTCAATAACAACGATGAATAATCAACCATCATCCAAAGTGCATTCTACACTGTATAAGCATCAAATATAAATGTTCAACGCTTATAACAGTTTGTCAATCTATCGATCGACATACAACTAGCTATTGGGATTAGTGTATGTCATATATCATCCCAATACCCGTGTGAGGTTTCAAACAATCAAACACAGATTTTATTTGTGCAGTTGGGCGATGTGTAAAATTTATCGTCCCAATCAATGTCCTTCAAATAGGTGTACATAAACAAACCGTCCGGTTTGTAAATGAATATTCATTTATTCACATTTACGTTAAAAATTATATTTTTAACGATCAAACTATTTTATTCAACCTATGAATATTCTATTCGGTTCATTTATTAAATAAAATGTTATCTTTATTTTTCTAACTTATTTTTAGAAAATTTCGGCGGCATAACGGCACGATACTAGAAACGGGACAAGGCCTAGCCTTATCCCCGGTCTAGTGAAGGCCCACGCCATTCACACATCAATCAAATCAATTTCAATTCACCAAACAATTCAATTCAAACCAAATAATCTAACCAACTACACATCCAAACAATTAAACAAACAAGCCATCCATGGTTTGTGGATGACGGGTGTCGGGTGCTACTAAACACCGTCTGCATCCTAGTATATATATAACTAGAAAAAGAAATTGAAGAGTGATAAGTTCTCACCGATAGCTATCCAATTATCTTGACTCTTCATTTATAGAAATCTTCAACGTTCTCGCCTTTTGTCGCTTTCGTTGTCCGCTTTCACTACATATGTAAAAATCACATTTTTATATATACTGATGTCTTTAAAATAAAAAAATCACATTTTTATTTATTCACTTTCAATTTAAAAATCATATTTTTATAATCGCTTCATACATTTAAAAATCGAATTTTCACTTCGCTATTCAATATATAAAAATCGAATTTTTACTATGCTATTCAATATATATAAAAAATCGAATTTTTATACCGCTACTATATAGATAAAAATTATATTTTTCTCATGCTATTATATTGATAAAAATTCCATTTTTATCATGCTATTTCCTATATAAAAATTTCGCCTTTTTAACTTTAATTTTTTTTATCTTTCCTAAGTAAAAATTCAAACTTTGTTATAATTTAAAAATTCGTTCTTTCTTTGCCAATGAACAAATAAAAATCATTTCTTTTTACAAAAATAAAATGTGTTTTCTTTTCTATAATTTAAAACTGATTTATATAATATAAATTCGGATTTTTAAATAATTTAAATAGTAAAAGAAAAGTAAAAAGAAATACCTTTCTCTGTTAAAATGAATATCCGTCGAACCCTTCATCGGCGGTTTTTATCGGAGCAAGAAGCGAGAGGCGGAGGGGCATGTTCAGGTGGTCGGCGCGGCAAGTCGTGGAGGGGGGGTTTAGGGGTGAGGCGCGGATCTCGATTTGGGTGGGGGGGTTTCTGAGAGCGCGGCGGTGTTTGGAAGAGGGGCGAGGTAGAAGCGATGTGGAGGAGGTAGGGAGGAAGAGATGGAGATCGAGAGGGGGGGGGGTTGTAGGCGCGAGCGGCGGTGGTCAGCGATGCCTAGGGGGGCGATGGGAGCGGCATCGATCGCCGTCGGGGCCCCCTGTATTTTTTTTTATTTTTTTATTCTGCAGAATGAAATCCGAACGGGGGGGCCAGAGGAATTAAAGGGGGTGAGGAGAGAGTTATTTTTTTTTATTTAATTATTTTATTATGAAAAAGTTGACTTTTACATACGACCTCTAAACGAGGTCCACCGCCTGTCGTCCTTAGCGTTTCACCCCCATTCCGAACACAATGGGATATGTTTCGTCGGATGATTCGATTGTTTCGATCAGTTTCCATTAAAATCAACATATAACTCTATATATTGAATTTAAACGCGCATTTCAATTTACTGGGGTCACAAACGAACTTTAAAAATTCCAGAAAAATAATTCCTAGCTTCGTATTGATGTTACGGTCCTAACAAAACTAGTTTCGTCTAATTCTGAGACCGTATGAAAAATGGCCAATTTCCAGTCGATTAAAATCAACTGAAACTGGTCAAACGCGTTTTCCTTTGCCACGCTCACATATTGATTCGAAAAATTATGAAATTTGAAACATAGCAATAACTTTACATCACGGATCCAATAAAAGTGGTTTCGTCGAAATCCGAGGTCGTTTGCAAAATGGCTATTTTTAAGGGCCGGAATTCCATAGCGACTATTCAGAATTTTCAACTGGACATATCTTTTTATCCCTGCTATGAAATTTTGATTTTTCGGATTCGTTGGAAAGATATTCACAATTATATCCTAATGTTTTTGGTTTCACTAAAATCCGGATTGTTTTGCACCCGGTACATTCAATTGAAGTTTGAAATCGAATTATCGAACTACCGCGCCATTTTCAATTCCTTTTATAATTATATATAATTATTTATATTCTATTGTCGATCTATATAACTATATACGATTGAATTTTATTCAAAGTAAATTTCTCGTCGTTTTTATTTAAAATGATTCATTTTAAATATTCAAAATTCGCTAAAATTGCCAAAATAAAAATTTTAAACTGGCCCAGATTTTCGGGTTATTACAATCTCCCCCACTTAAAACTTTTCGTCCCCGAAAAGGAACAAAGTCGAAAGTGGTTTGATCAATCAACTCTACGTTCGGTCTGACTTCCATTCTCCAACTTTTCAGTTTCTGAGATTTTTCAAATTTTTCAAAAATTTGGCTAACACCCTAAATTTTCGAAAAATTTCGCAATAACCTCCCCTACACCGGGAGCCACGGGAAAATCCCGAAATTGCCATACAGGCCTTCTGATCTCAAAAAGAAAAAGAAAACGCCAAGCGGCTAGCCAATCGGCTCATAAAATCATCATCACCCAAACAAAACAGTAAATTATGTAGTAAACATGTACCTATTTGTCGGGCAAACAAATTTTATTCTCTGCTCTAGCCTCCTTGCTATGACCTGTTCAATGTAAGTACATGTATATGCAAGCAAATGCGACCAATTTTCAATACAATTCAATATTTGATACAATTAGGCGTAATGGTTCAAAATTATCAAACAAACAAATAAACAACACAAACATCAATCCATTAGTTGATTAGCTTTTCAAATTCATAACTTTGATACATAGTCTAAAAAATCATATTTTTGATGCCAAATCACCACAATAGGCCCTATCTAATTTTTTTTTGGTTCTCACACCAGTCTAATGGAAATATATAGAAATCCCACCTTCGAAACACGAACATAAGTTCTGATGATGATCGATCAATCATCAGAACCATCTCCGGGTGTCTAGAATGTGATTCTATATCTATCCATTATATTAAAATTTCAAATACACGTTTGCAAGGCGTATATGCAAAATCTTTATATACTGGACAGTCCAAATCTATATAAACTAAATAATCAAATACGAATAATTGATTTTAAATTTTCAAAACAAAATTGGTTTTCATTTTAAAAATATACTCTTCACACTCGTTCTAGGATACTACTGATCCCATCTCTAACGAGTCATTCTAATTGGATATTACTAATCCAATATCAGATGAATCCTTTCGTATGGTTCTAATGTGTCCTGTTCTCTGAGCTTTGTAAACCAAAGCTCTGATACCAACTGTGACGAAAAGGAATTTCGCTCGGTCCGAACCAGTCGCTAAACCGACCCAGACCGTTTGAAACGCCCTATCGTTTGAGAACACGACAAATCAGAACGCAGACGGAAGAACATTTTATTGTATATTACAACAATGCATCAGATTACAAGAATATACAAAGTATAAATAAACATTATACAGAAATATCAGAGATTTAAATTACATTTAAATACATAGCAGCGGAAATAATACAATACACAACTGAAGGAGATATACAGATACAAAGCTTTTCGGATATCGTTCCAGCTGTAAACCAGGATCCTGTGAATATAAATCTGCAAAACCAAAACTACTAGCTGCCCGTGTCAAAATAAGGGTACCCAGAGTTTAGGTCAAAACAATAAACTCCAGGTCAGTCATGTGACTGGTGTGAGAACTAAAACAGTTATTAATCTTTATTTTTAAAGTTAGGTAAATCAAGGGACCACGCCGTATAACACGGAACGGGTTTCCTCCCAAGAATACCAGTGCATAAAACAAATAGCGCGATGCTAAATAAAGAAAAATGAAGCTGTTATAAGACCCAGGTCCTATCACACAATGCAACGCAAGCCGGGGGATAGGGTTTTCCCTTATAACAGCCAAAGAATGCTTGATACGTTTAAAACAAATCATTTGATACTATAATAAGTATACAGTGTATAAAACAACTTCAAATCATAAGTATCAATCATAGACAGCATGGGTACCTTATATCATGTCGCCATACTAGTTCTACAAATAAAACCGCAAATGTCACGTATTTGGAAATTGGATTTCCATCTTTGAACCGAGGCAAAAGATAGTCCTCAACCGATTCGAGACGCTCTAGCCCGTGTCTCAGGAACAGCCGCAACTGCCCCTTGGATCGTCAGGGCCGGTCCGCCGATGTGGATTATAATGCCTGAACACTACGTTTCTCCGCCCTTTGGGGCGTAAGTGAGCCAACGAATGACTCCATCGGACCCGGATCGTCCGATCAAACCGAGGCGCCTCGCAACAGCAACAACCACACAGGTGAAAAGTATATAAATGTCAGGGCTGGTAGGTCACTGACACCACCCTAGCTAGAAAGAAAACGCATGTCCCCCCTGAGGTCCGTCTCCCGTTTTTGGTTCACCTCCGGGGTGTGAGGCTCGCGAATTCACGTTACACAAAGCTATGCCACACAGGCGGTGCTTTGATCATCAACCACAAGACTTTGCTTTTCAACAGAAGCCTTGATCGTTTGCATCTTAGCATGCCACACAGGCAAACCACTCTATGCAACCGATACCAGTCACACAGAATGAAATCCAATGTCAGACACACAGTCCATTTACAAGTCCGTTCTGGGTCTGAACGAAACCGGAGGCACCTAGTACCCGCATATCCATCGATCTCCAAGCACGTCTGGACGATCACCAACTGTTTCCATCTTCTTGGGTGTACAGCCCAATCAAGATCATCAGTAATCACCCAAACGACGTGAAGACGTCCGGTCTTCGACCATCGTCTTCATCTTCGACTTATCGTCGTATCAGTTATTCAGAATGGGCTAAACCCGTCTTTCCCAATAACTCGCGTATATTTTAAATAAGTGTTACACAAATACAACATACGCCTCATTCCAATTCATCAGTCACTAACCGTAAATTAATCAAGAGAATAATTTCCCAAATATTAACCCCGAAGGCCGAAACCAACATCAGATCAATATCCAGAAAACCATTCTGCTTAGCTAACTGACCGTTAGTTTCTAAATTTCACATTCATAGGGAAAGGTTCCCATTAATTTTATCCAAGATAAATTCCTTGAATTTATTCTCTAATCTTCTTTTGAATTTCGATTCAACTAGTCGGGATTAACGAACCTTACCGAAGTAACCATTTGTTTTAATTTCCTAATCCCAACCTATTCATCCCATGAAGTAAAACTGGTAATACTTCGTATCTAACACCACGGTGTTATCAGTAAATTCAATTACCATTTCACGTTCAAATCTAATTAAAGGTTTGACTAACGCCTGGAGCAAAACTGGTGATACTCCATCCTTGACCATTTCAATCTAATTAAAGATTCATTAAAACTCCACTTAGTTTTAATCGTTAACTGGGTTAAAGAATCAGTGTCATTTAAAACACGGTTCACGATAAACCCAAAATCACATTCCATTAATTATCAGGTTAAAGAACGAGTGTTATTTAAAACATTGTCCACGATAAAACCAAAAATCAATATCAATTCAATTCCAATTAAATATTATTTAATTGGTACACTTCATTAAATCTAAATAAAAAGATTTAATCTTTTCTCAGCTGGGCTTAAGAACAGTGTTAATGAAGACACCATTCACGACAAACCCAAATCACATTTGATATTCAATACAAGGCTCTGAATAGAAAATATATCGGCTTATATTCAATATCAAATTCTACGACTAACAAATGTCGTATTGGAAATAACGATATAAATATATATCTTTCAAATTCCCATAACAATATCTGTATAATCACGAAATCCAACATCGAAATATTCCGAAGACAATTTCGATTCAAATCCATTCCAATGCAATCATTGGAAATTCTGGTTATTTTCAAAACCATTTCAAATTCAATTTATTTATTTAAAAAAAAAATAGAATTATAATTCTAGTTCAAAACTAGTTCATTTCGATAAAAATCTATTTTTATCTTCTCAAATATGGAGTTTTTCATCCCAATTCTTTCTAAATCATTTCTTATGATTTTACACAAATTATTACTATTTTTAATAATTTTATCAAGGCCCGTACAGTCGATTTCCACCAATGGCCATCGAACTGCACTTACAGCGACCTTTTTCAAATTTGATTTGGACATAATTCCAAATCCAACCGTTAGATTTCAAATTTCTAATATTCGTTAGAAAGCTCTTTTCGATACGAACCCAACGGTTCCGGTTTTAGGAGAATCCGACGGTCGGATCTCCCGTAATGTCCGTTTGAAATAAATGGTCGAAATTCGCGAACTGCCGCGGCGCAGCGCGTTCTATTCAGGCCATTATATTATATATATAATATATATTTCGATTTCAATTTAAAACGAATTATATAGATAGTTATGAATTCGTTTCAAAAAACATTTTCAACTTCCATTCCAATTCAAATCAAAATTGAATTCTTCCTTATAAATTCGTTTTAAAATTCATTTCTATTCAATTCAAATTTCAATTCAATTTGAATTCATTTCAATTCGGTTTCAATTCAATTTGAATTCGTTTTCCATTCGATTCGAATTCGTTTTCAATTCAATTCGAATTTGGTTTTCTATTCGATTCAATTCAAATTGGTTTTCTATTCTATTCAATTCAAATTTGGTTTTCTATTCGATTCAATTCAAATTTGGTTTTCTATTCAATTTAATTCAATTCGTTTTCTATTCAATTCAAATCAAATTTCATTTCAAAATATTCGATTTCGAAATCACTTTTCAATATTCATTTTAAAATGAATAAAATCGATATAAATATCGTTCACGTCAAAATGGCGTCAATCTAATCAACACGGCTTCATATATTGATATTTTCAAATATTCCATTTCGAATATTTCTATTTCAAATATTTCTATTTCAAATATTTCCATTTCTAAACTGGAATGAGGCCCAATCAATTACCATATAATGTTAATTATATGGATTTTCTACAACACATGTATTCAATAACAACGATGAATAATCAACCATCATCCAAAGTGCATTCTACACTGTATAAGCATCAAATATAAATGTTCAACGCTTATAACAGTTTGTCAATCTATCGATCGACATACAACTAGCTATTGGGATTAGTGTATGTCATATATCATCCCAATACCCGTGTGGGGTTTCAAACAATCAAACACAGATTTTATTTGTGCAGTTGGGCGATGTGTAAAATTTATCGTCCCAATCAATGTCCTTCAAATAGGTGTACATAAACAAACCGTCCGGTTTGTAAATGAATATTCATTTATTCACATTTACGTTAAAAATTATATTTTTAACGATCAAACTATTTTATTCAACCTATGAATATTCTATTCGGTTCATCTATTAAATAAAATGTTATCTTTATTTTTCTAACTTATTTTTAGAAAATTTCGGCGGCATAACGACACGATACTAGAAACGGGACAAGGCCTAGCCTTATCCCCGGTCTAGTGAAGGCCCACGCCATTCACACATCAATCAAATCAATTTCAATTCACCAAACAATTCAATTCAAACCAAATAATCTAACCAACTACACATCCAAACAATTAAACAAACAAGCCATCCATGGTCTGTGGATGACGGGTGTCGGGTGCTACTAAACACCGTCTGCATCCTAGTATATATATAACTAGAAAAAGAAATTGAAGAGTGAGAAGTTCTCACCGATAGCTATCCAATTATCTTGACTCTTCATTTATAGAAATCTTCAACGTTCTCGCCTTTTGTCGCTTTCGTTGTCCGCTTTCACTACATATGTAAAAATCACATTTTTATATATACTGATGTCTTTAAAATAAAAAATCACATTTTTATTTATTCATTTTCAATTTAAAAATCATATTTTTATAATCGCTTCATACATTTAAAAACCGAATTTTCACTTCGCTATTCAATATATAAAAATCGAATTTTTACCATGCTATTCAATATATATAAAAAATCGAATTTTTATACCGCTACTATATAGATAAAAATTATATTTTTCTCACGCTATTATATTGATAAAAATTCCATTTTTATCACGCTATTTCCTATATAAAAATTTCACCTTTTTAACTTTAATTTTTTTATCTTTCCTAAGTAAAAATTCAAACTTTGATATAATTTAAAAATTCGTTCTTTCTTTGCCAATGAACAAATAAAAATCATTTCTTTTTATAAAAATAAAATGTGTTTTCTTTTCTATAATTTAAAACTGATTTATATAATATAAATTCGGATTTTTAAATAATTTAAATAGTAAAAGAAAAGTAAAAAGAAATACCTTTCTCTGTTAAAATGAATATCCGTCGAACCCTTCATCGGCGGTTTTTATCGGAGCAAGAAGCGAGAGGCGGAGGGGCCTGTTCAGGTGGTCGGCGCGGCAAGTCGTGGAGGGGGGTTTAGGGGTAAGGTGCGGATCTCGATTTGGGGGGGGGAGGGTTCTGAGAGCGCGTCGGTGTTTGGAAGAGGGGCGAGGTAGAAGCGATGTGGAGGAGGTAGGGAGGAAGAGATGGAGATCGAGAGGGGGGGTTGTAGGCGCGAGCGGCGGTGGTCAGCGCCGCCTAGGGGGGCGATGGGAGCGGCATCGATCGCCGTCGGGGCCCCCTGTATTTTTTTTCTTCTGCAGAATGAAATCCGAACGGGGGGGGGGGGGGGCAGAGGAATTAAAGGGGGGTGAGGAGAGAGTTATTTTTTTTATTTAATTATTTTATTATGAAAAAGTTGACTTTTACATACGACCTCTAAACGAGGTCCATCGCCTGTCGTCCTTAGCGTTTCACCCCCATTCCGAACATAATGGGATATGTTTCGTCGGATGATTCGATTGTTTCGATCAGTTTCCGTTAAAATCAACATATAACTCTATATATTGAATTTAAACGCGCATTTCAATTTACTGGGGTCACAAACGAACTTTAAAAATTCCAGAAAAATATTTCCTAGCTTCGTATTGACGATACGGTCCTAACAAAACTAGTTTCGTCTAATTCTGAGACCGTATGAAAAATGGCCAATTTCCAGTCGATTAAAATCAACTGAAACTGGTCAAACGCGTTTTCCTTTGCCACGCTCACATATTCATTCGAAAAAATATGAAATTTGAAACCTAGCAATAACTTTACATCACGGATCCAACAAAAGTGGTTTCGTCAAAATCCGAGGTCGTTTGCAAAATGGCTATTTTTAAGGGCCCGAATTCCATAGCGACTATTCAGAATTTTCAACTGGACATATCTTTTTATCCCTGCTATGAAATTTTGATTTTTCGGATTCGTTGGAAAGATATTCACAATTAGATCCTAATATTTTTGGTTTCACTAAAATCCGGATTGTTTTGCACCCGGTACATTCAATTGAAGTTTGAAATCGAATTATCGAACTACCGCGCCATTTTCAATTCCTTTTATAATTATATATAATTATTTATATTCTATCGTCGATCTATATATCTATATACGATTGAATTTTATTCAAAGTAAATTTCTCGTCGTTTTTATTTAAAATGATTCATTTTAAATATTCAAAAAATTCGCTAAAATTGCCAAAATAAAAAATTTAAACTGGCCCAGATTTTTGGGTTATTACAGTTACCCTCTTTATGACATATGTGATTCATGCAAGTTTGGGTTGATTATTTATGCTAGTTGGGTTTGATGCTATGGTCATATATGCAAGTTGACACCTTTAAAACCCATGTGATGCTAATGTTATGCTAAGTTGAACCCATTGTATTTGTGATGAATCTTCCCTTTTAAGTATGTCATGTTAGCGTATTACGTGGGGAACGATGGGGTTAATATTCATGTTAACAAAATTGTGGTGAAATTGGTATGATGTTGCATACCATGAGTGGATGGACATAATTGAGTCAATTATGTACATCATTAAATTGGAATTAATTAGGGAAAATTAATTCAAAATATGGGGGTGATTAATTAGGTGTAATTAATTGACTAAGACACGAGGTTGGACCCTTTTGTAGCATAAGACTGCCCGGAACCGACCGACAAATCCAGCGGCTACAAATGATTGGCCCAATGTGAGAGGTCTTAGGCATAAACTAAATACGTGACAAGTGTAAATACACGAGGTTAGACTCGGTTATGGCGTAAGGCTGCCCGGACCCGACCGGCAAATCCAGCTGCCATAAAAGATAGTCTAATGTGAGAGGTCTTTACAATGGTTACGTTCTTAATCAATTAAGAAACACTTAACCAGATAAGCATGTAGTGGGGCATGAGGGGTTAAGTGGGTGCCTTGGGTGGCATGTGGAAATCAAGTAAGTGCCTTGGGTGGCATGTGGAAATCTAGTGGGTTGCCTTGGGTGGCAATAGAAAATACGATTAGAATACTTAACCAAGTGGAAACATGTAATTAAACATGATTAAAGGGTTAAGTGGGATGCACTAGAAAAGAGACAAGCTTAGGTGGGTAGCTTGTGGGGGCCCATTTCAACCAGTAACCCAAAACGTATCTTTGTGGGCTCGACCCAAGTCGAGGACGGGACACGCATACTGGGCTTGACTATAAGAGGCCAAAAACGGGTTAGCGGTGGCAACGCAAGTCCAACGGGTTTCATATGCGTGTGTGGACCCGGGCTGGTAGGTAAGACGTTGTTGCATCGTGTAGGTATAAGCCGTGCACCATTGGTTGTATCGGGTTGCCACTTTGGGGAGTGATACACCCCACTGTGGGGCCAGCACGGGTATCTAGGTTAGGGAGCCGATCGCTTGGGGAGTAGTGGGTACACGTAGTGGAGATAGGGGCAGACGGCACCTATGTGGTCAGCTAGGGGTACACGAAACTACTAGTTATATTTTCTAAGTCCTTGGGTGGGATCAACCTTTAAGTTAGGAAAGACTGGTGTGGTGCAGTGTAGTAATTACCCTTGGGTGGCTAGATGCGTCTTTACCGATATCTTAGTTCTTCCTATGTCTAGTTGGCTGCTTAGTTTATCCCCAGTCGTTACCGTGCCAAGTTTATATCATACCCTAATTACTTTAATGATTGTATTGTTAAAGTTATAGGGCTCACTCAGACTTATGTCTGACCCCGTTGTTTTTATCTTTTTCCCAACCCTCAGGTTCTCAGAGTGGGCCTAGCACTAGTGGGCTTTGATCAGATTGCTTTATTTATCTTTTGGAGCTTGGACCGTGATGTAAAGCTCAGCTTATCTTTTCTATTATGGCTATTAGTTATGTAGTGGGATTATGTACTTATGTTTTTATCAGGATGGATATTTAGTACTTGACTCTTGTTTCATGGTTTTGTTATTGTAACCAAACATGTTTACCTTCTGCTGCAATGAAATGATGTTTTAGTTAACAAGTATTATTTATATCTATCCTGTTGTACTTTTTCTGTTCTATATTCACTTAAAATACTCCACCGAAGTTAAGGCATTCCCTTTATGAGTGACCTTAGCGGGTGTGGGGTATTACAAAAGGCGCATATTCAAAATTTTCTTATACTCGATAGTTGTTAGACCAAAAAATGGCACTAACACCCAATAAATCGTGTTTATAGCATGAAATACAAGGAAATAAACTAAAATGCAAGAAACAACAAGATAACAACAGTTTTATAGTGTAACAAGCCTATATCCAGTTCACAATCTCTCAATAAAGTCAGAATATTGGAGTTACAATGAGTGAGATTGTCAGAATCTCTCATGCAACTCTTTTTGTTGATTATTTTGAATTATAATCAAGAATATCAATCATATTTTGAGATAAAACAGGTTGGCAGCAATGGTAAAGTAGTTTAGAGCTTCACATGGCCAATAAAGTCCTTTGAAATGCCTTCGAAAACATGTATTTATAGGCTGCAGCATGCTTCAGGTCGAATGGCCATGTAGCGTCCATCTATAAGGGTTTGGAGCAGAAGTGGGGGACATGGAGACAACCTCTTCAGTTCGTGCATTGCCAGCTAGAACCCGATCCGGGTTTATAGGGGAACAAGCCGCGAGAATAGATCCACTATCCATGTTTAAGTAGCTTGTCCAGGCGGGGTCGAGTCCCATTCGACCTGATCCAGATTCCACTTGACCTGATTTGGGTTCCATTTGACCCGACCCGTGTTCCACTTGACGCAACCCATGATCCACTCGACCTGGGGATTTGTTCGGCCTGGGGCTTTGTTCGACCCGGAGCTCTGGTTTTACTAAAGTGTGGTCTTCAACCCGAGCCGTGCTTCATTCGATCCGAGCTGGAACCCTATTAAAGCTAAGGGAAGTAGGAATGATCTCCTTCAATTCTAGTCTTCGTGTACCCTCTTCTTTGACCTCAGTATGCTCTTGATGTTGTTGGGCTTAGACGGTCCCAAAGGTGATCGAACCGGGGGTTGGGTCAGTGATGTCCAAGCTTGTCCAGACCTATGCTCTAGCTCTAGTTGGCCTTTTCCGTAGTAGCTCATAGAGTGACGACCTTGCCAAAAGGCGGATCAACATTTTCCCCTCAAAGTACATCGCATTTCAGACGGGATGTGCTTTGAATAAGTCAATTTGCATCCCTTTGGAACATTATTCACCATTGGGAGTGCAGTGTCGGATTGTTGTGTCTTCTTAAATAGTTCCATCACTTGGATATTTTTTCCTACATGAATAGCTTGTCATGTATTGCACTGCTTTCGTTGGTGTTGATCAGGACAAAGCCTATGGCCGGAGTAGTTAAGATGAACAAGTAATCATTTAAGCTTCGTCGAATCAATAGGTCAAATTCTTTCATCATAAGTCGTGTTGGATCTCCCATGTATGATTATTCATACAATGTTCATTGCCAAACGATGTCGTCTTCCCATGTAGGTCAAGGGCTTTATCGAGTCTGACCTTCTTTTACATACAAGTCAATGCATGGTGAAATTATTCAAGTCATGAGATAGTACAGGAACTTTTGGGCACTGAGCAAGAATGTGGGTTATTAGGGTAGAGAACATCAGAACTGGAGTGTGAACTTGACATTTGCACTTGGATTTGGACTATCCCGACATCGGGATATTAATCTAGGACTCCATGATCGAATTAAATCATAATAATAAGAAGTTAGGAAACCATGATCATTTGGGATCGTATTAATAGAAAACCAGATATCCATTGTTGCATCAAACCATAATAAAAGAAATCCACAATCACTCTAAAATGTTTTATAGTCCAATGATCACATACGAGTCAGCATAAGATGTGTTAAAATCTTGCAAGCCAGTGTCTGGCATGATCGTCACAATTGCGAGGCAGAATAGAAGTTTACCAAACTTTCCATTCGATGTAGTTGCGATTTAAATCTTTAAAGTCGCACATGACCCATAAAATGACTCGCTTGAATGGGGAAGACGAATCATATCATATTTCGGATATCTAGTGTATTAGCACTTAATCACACGCCAAGTCAGGGTCGTGTTCGGCGTTAGTCTATGAGTCGATGCTTGTGCCCCAGTGCCAGCAGAGGACAAGTGAAGTCAGTTCTTATTCCCCCAGCGTCGGTGGAAGTTGAGCCAAGTCGATTGGGCATCCAGTCCTTAAGCCTTTATACTTTCCATCATAGAATCAGGTTAGAGTTGCGGGTTTAGCAATCTTAACTAACCTAAGTCATTTTATACCCTCTCTCGAGTCAGCGAGAGTCAGTGTTAAATACGTGAATGGTCAAATCACATTTTCGTTGGTGTCGTCCCTTCACTTTTGTCAGAAAGTGAGGATCGCCTCGTTGAGCGTCAATGAACTTAGTTACTCTTATCAGATTAGTCGCAAAGTTGTGAAATCTTGTAAAGATTCAAGTGGATGAACGTCGTTAGGAAGTCAATCGAGTTCCTTCGCTCATGTTCCAGCATTGTCCGAAATATTCATCATACCCTTGTTAAGTTTATTCCTCATGCCCGGTTCCATAGAGCTTAAAAAATAAGATTGTAGACTTAATCAGTAAAATCGTTTCTCTCCGGAATTGCACGTTCCTATCATTCTTTTCCGGGGCTCTTTCCTTGACCTTATCGTTTTAGAGTTGAATGGTACTCCATCCTTTGTCATGAAAACATCAAGATCGTCCATCTCGACGTTAGTATCCTCTTATCACACAAATCTGTCCGCATCAAATTAGAATTCACCAAGATCTCTAGACGAATCTCATTGTAGAGAGATTTTGAAGTTTGAGGGAGTAACGGAAATTCTTGATGTACCTGTGAAAGGGTTGTGGTTGATGTTATCCACGCCATCTTGCGATGTGCCGCCTCTAGTAAAGTGTCAAATTTGTTGGCAATTTTACTTCCGTATCTGAGGAGTTGCTGCTAGTTGTCCAATTCATTGTAGGTACCCTTAACATGAAGTCCTGAAGTGGGTAAAAGCCAGCCTCAAGCATCTTGGTTCTGTAAATGCGATAGCCATCAACCATGCTTCTGCATATGATGAAATAAGTATTTAGTCAAGTTGAATCCCATGTATTGTACTGTAATGTCGACGACATTTGCATCGAATTCCTAGGTGACGTGCTTTCCATTCCATGTACTGGCGATTCATCATTTGTCATTTAATTATGGATGATGATATATTGCTCAAATGTACACGTGTTAACCTTGAGGATCATCCATTTGGTTGCAGTCTGGGATCCTGCGAAACTCTGAGAATGTTAAATGTGCATAGAGTAGTCAAGCAGTCGAATCACGCTTTTCATGGCTCGCATTCATCGTCCCTAATCATTGGGGGTTGTCTGAGTAGTAGACTTCAAATCCATGTATTCTCTGAATTTATACTCTCTCATCGAGTCGTGAGTTAGAGTTGGATGCAAAAACAATTTGTTGGTACTCAGCCCATGCTAATCTCTAGTCTTCCATCTAGGCTCCGAGGATCGAAGTCAAGTGGCGAAAGGTCAGACTTTAATCACATCGAGTGCTCCCACTTGCCCCTTGCACCAAGGGAAAAGTCAAAGTGATTGTGTCATACCCAATAAGTTTATGAGACAGGACAATCAATCCATGTCCGGTCTTATGCGAGCCTTCCAGTCAAGAAGTAGGTTGGGATCAGTAAATGGATGGCCACTTTGCATTTGTTTCATGGCTCACAAGTGGTGCATAAAAAGAGACATAGCCTTCAAATCTTAAGTGATTGGGTTATCCAAGTGCTTGAGCTATTCTTTTTCTCCATTCAATGTACTTGCAATATGATACTCGTCGTTGCACTTGGGCTATAGTAAATCATACATAGGTATGTGTGTCGATTTGAGGTATCACTCTCAAGACCTCCTTCCGTTGATGCCTTAAGTCGTGTAATATGTTATTGAACCTCCCACTCTGAAGGCATTCTTTCAGTCATTGCCTTAAGTCGCATGGAAAGTTTAGCATTAGTCATCAGTGGAAGCTCTCTGAATGTGGCCCTTTGTTATCATGGGGAGTGCGGCCCTTGCGTCTTTGTTTTGCATCTGTACATAAACCTGCAAATAGAATAGGATAATTTGCTTAGTTTGCGAGTTATTAAATCAAATTTTATGTAACAAGCAAGTCTAGCTTGAAATGAAATAAGTTAAGTCCTTAGTTGTCTCGCTTAGAATAATTAAATGCCATGATGCTGAGTGTCACGGCCAAGGGAGACATACTACATATCACACCGATTAACTTTGAATCATGAGTCGCATCTGACACACGTTCGAATTCAGCTTAGAAGTCTACGCCCATGCCTCCAGCGTCGGTGGGAACCAGGCTAAGTCATTCAGACGTCTAGTTTGTAAGTCCTTTATGCTCCTATTCTCGGCCAGAGGGCGATGGAGTTTATGTGGATGACGTAATGTCGTCCTTTATACTCTCTCCTAAACCATGAGAGTTAGAGTTGTGGGCATCGTGGTTCATCATTTATACTCTCCTAAGGTCAGTCAGGGTTAGAGTTATAGATTGAGTGGTCGATAATCTTGGCGCGCCTATCACACTCGTCCAGGGTTTATACTCCTATCTAAGCTCTGAGGATTAGAGTTAGTCAGGCAAACATTGGGTCACATTTGCCTTTGCATCGTTCCTATTGCCTTCACTTCAAAGGCAAAAATCGCCTTGAGGATGGTTGGTTCATATCCATGTTGAGTTTATACTCCTCCAGTTGGAAGCATGGGAAAGAGTTAAAGGCGTCACTGGGAGAGCGGTCGAGTCATACTCATCCTTGTCTTAACATTTCTATTTTACCCCCAGTCGAAGGAAAAAGTTGTCAGTTGGACGATCGCATGTTGAACGAACTGAATTTTGCCCATTGTCTCAAGAGTACAAGCGTTATTCTAATGAATGGTCAATTCACATTCATCCTAATGTCACTCTTTTCCATGCATCAAGGGGGAAAAGGTCAATGTGCAGTTCATACGGTTGCGCCCTTGTCACCATTGCACTCTTCCCGTCTGATCAAGGGATGAAGTCATCAATCTACTGGGTGGTCTTGTCACACCCGAATACATCTCTATGTCTTGCCTAGAGAATCAAAGGCTAGTGGCGGAGGAGGACTCATAAGTATGCCCATATATAGATAACACATCAGAACTCATGTGCATTTATTCTCTTGCACCCTATGTCAAGGGGAAAAGTTAATGAATGTATGGTCGAGCTTCATCTATGTCAAATTGTTGGCATCAGGCCAACAGTAATAAGGTGAACGGTCAAATCACATTCTCCAAATATTTTTGTTCCCCCAACAAAACTATAGGAGGTCTAATTGGTACCCCCAGTATGGGTACATGCATCATTCGTATACAAATCTGCATGAATTAATCATGTCAATAACTCAAGAAGCATGTAAAGGTAAAGTGCATGATTGGAAAGTAAGTATGTTGATGGGCGGTGCTACCACCTCTATCTAGATTAATGTAATTCAATGGCGCCGAGCGTAAGATCTAAACATACGGACGGTCTAACCGCATCTATTTGAAGTTGGATTCCGACTTTGAAATTCAAAGATTGGTGCATAATTGTCTTGAAGTCTTCCATGCGTGATCCAAGGAGTGGAAGGTCATATCAGATCCATCTTGAGCTATAAATCTTTCCTCATATGGAGGGAACAACTTTGTAAATGAGCGGTTCAGTTGGGCTCGTTATGGCAGTGCTTCCTAGTCTTGCATGCGGGTGTTAGAAGTCTGATTGGTAGCAAACTCTAGGTACCTACACCATTTACACATAAATTATATGAGTTAGTCACATAAATAACTCAAAGCATGCAAAGATAAAAGACAGGGTTAAAAAATAATCCTATAAATGGAAGTAATATTTTGAGCGAAAATGCCATCGCATATTCTTTTCTAATCCATTTTTCTTCGTCCTATCTCTTCCAGGAGATGGCAACAAAAGGTTTAAGTTGATAGAGGATATCTTTTTAAATTATTATGGGGCAGCAGTGCCAGGAACATATAAACCTTGCTTGGGGGTCTTGGAATGATAAAGGCAGTTAGGCGGACACTGCGAGCAAATGATGAGATTGCATCTCCTTTGAATTGCCTTCTTTCCCCTACGTCAATGGCAAGGAACAAGGGTCAGATAGTCAGATCAATATAGTTAATAATAGCAACTCATCTTGTTGGCGCTAGATGGAGATCGGGAGGAGAACAATGGATCAATGCTTATAGAAGCTTTTCCCTTTCCATGCCATGAAGTGGGATACGTAGGCTAGGAATGTCGACATGCCCCGTCCATCCACAACTATGTCTTCGATCCCACGTTGGGAATAAGAGCTGATGTGTAGGCAATTAATCAACATACATGTTTAAGTATTTCATACCTTTAATATGCCAAGCTTGGGGAAAGACTAAAGTAGTTGGCTTTACTTCGGATACAAATATAGTCATGCAAGACAATAATATATCAACTTTGGATCAGATAATGGAATCATGGGCAATTCACGCTTGGGGTATGAGACAATCAATAGACATAAATGAAAGGAGTCGAACTGCGAATCTTCACATTCTAATACTAGAACGTTGAATGTTGGTAGTTTCATTCATATACATCTTCCATTAGATAGTCGAATGACTATTGCTCTTGAAGCATTATTCGGTACATTACTAATGAGATTTGTCGATGTTTATCCCAATGACTTTCAAAGGAGAAAGGGTAATATTGAATTATTCCAATTTGATGTACCATTTAGTTAGTCTTCTGTATGTCTCTGGTCGTTGCAAGACCTGTCATAGCAGTTGGTTGGTCTAAACTTTAATTGGGTAAGCCTGAATATGGTAGCATGGCTTGCGAGGCTTCAAGTAATGTTCATACATTCTATCACAAAAAAGTAAGAAGTAGAGAGCATATAGCTGATCCATATTTATTTTGATCTCGAGCTTTCATTTCTCGCAAGAGTCGCATAGTGGCTGAGGAGCAGTCAAGGTTGTTGCCATCTTGATAAGGATTCATAGGCCTAATCGTGGCCAATAGAGGTTTAATTGGTACCTGACTCTTGGCACCTAAGTATGTTGCTTCAGCACTTATCAGGTGGAAATCGATCGTCATCAGTGCATTAACAACAAATGGCCAATGCAAAGGTTAGCTAAGTTCCTTGGATAGTGAGTCTCAAGACATTTGTCCTTCATCATTTCATGAAAATGAAGGTAGCTTTGTGATGTTGGGATCCTTGGTCGCTTTCTAGTATCCCGGCATTGATAATTATCATCACAAAGGTCATCCGAGTCATTTTCGTAATAGGGTCCGGACTACTCTATATAAATGTCCTTTGAGATTGAGCCAGTTGTGTATGTTTGTGTTGTGTACACCAAGTGATCATTACTAACTCGGGAATAACATCGGATGAATTGGTGAAATCTATACGCCATTGAACCCTTAAAAAGAGACTATCAAAAAACAATCTTTCATGCATACACTATCAGGGTTAACATGCTGAGTCTGCTCAGGAACTCCTTACGTTGAATAACATCTGTTAATAGGGGTCATGGCTCTAGGAAGAATCCCAGTCGTTGCCATTTTGCTGTTGATATTTGTTGAATCTTAGTTGATAAGTCTAGATGATTATTGTTGGCCATTGCATTGCGGCACAGGTTAGGGCACTTATTCCTGAAAATATTTAGGCCTTCTTCTTAAAATTTAGGCCGTACCCAAAAACTATTTTTTTTCTAGAAATGACCCTGTCTTGGATTGAACTTATCTTCGGGTCGGATCAAACATGTTTTCAGGTTGGGTTGAACATATCTTCGGGTCAGATCAAATATGTCTTTGGGTTGGGTTGAACATGTCTTCGGGTCGAGTCGAACATGTCTTTGGATCAGGTCAAACATGTCACTCGAACCGAGCACTTAGAGCCGAGGACCTCCACCTAGATGCCATCAAACAAGAATTCTTCAAGCCGAGCACTGCATTTTTTATCTTTGTTAATTGTAGAACTAACGAAGTTGCTGAAACGGAGGATATCCTCTTTGGACTTGGCGATCCAAAAAAATAGACTAGAAAATCCTTAGGCATCAAGAATTTTCATTTATCAGTGAAAGCACCAAAATGTTAGACTAAAAAATGGCACCAACGCCCAATAAGTCATGTTTAGAGCATGAAATACAAGAAAATAAACAAAAAAAGCAAGAAACAGCAAGACAACAGCAATTTTATTGTGGTTCGGCATTAACAAGCCTCAGAATATTGGAGTTAATACGAATGAGATTGTTAGAATTTCTCATGCAACACTCTTTTGGTTGATTATTTTGAATTATAACCAAGAAGATCACTCTTATTTCGAGATAAAACAGGTTGGAAACCATGACTAAGTAGTTCAGAGCTTCACATGGCCAAAAAGTTCTTTGAAATGCCTTCGAAACATGTAGGCTACAGCATGCTTTGGGTCGAACGGCCACATGACATCCATCCAGAAGGATTTGGAGCAGAAATGGGGAACGTGGAGACAACCTCTTTAGTTCGTGCTTTGTCAAGTGGAGCCCGATCTGGGTTTATGCATGCTGTGAGAACAGGTCCACTATCCATGTTCAGGTAATTGCCCAGGCCGGGTCAGGTCCCGTATGACCCGACCCAGATTCCACTCGACCCGACCCAGGTCCACTCGACCCAACCCAGGATCCAATCAACCTAGGGATATGTTCTACCCGGAGCTTTGTTTTTAACTAAAGTGTGGTCTTCAACCCGAGCTGGGGATTCATTCGATCCGAGCTAGAACCCCATTCAACCTATGGTAAGAAGGAATGATCTTGTAACACCTCATAAAATATACCTAAAAACATAAATATTAGTAATTAATAGAAATAAACAATTTAATAATAAAATATAAACAGGATGGGAAATAAGATTTTGCGGCATTAAGAAATTGGCTATGAAAATCTTTTATTGAGATTCATGGAGAAATTCTGAATCATTTTCATATATATAATATGTTGAAAATGGTGATCATATAATGAAGTTACAATCAAATGAAATTAAACGTTAAACACACACACACACACATATATATATATATATATGTGTGTGTGTGTGTGTGTGTATGTATGTGTGTGTGTAGTTAAATAAATTATATATATATATATATATATCCAAGAAATAAAATCAATTGGATGAATTTGAATTTCAAATGAAGATAAGAAGGATGGGATAAGAATAATACATACAAGGTAAGAAATAAGCCAAATAAATAAATGTTATATATGATTAATATCTCCAACCCCACATACGTTCATTGGGCAATTCAACGACCAAGAGGTCGACCGCCCCTCTAGGAGGGGTGTCGACCGCCGATCGACCTCCCTCCTAGAGGGGAGGTCGACCGATTGGCGGCTGTAACGCCCAATAAAGCTAGGTTTGGTTTGGTTTTTAGGGGTAATATATAAGTAGACGACTAGGATTATATCTAAATAATCCTACGGTTCTGGCTTGCACAAGCAAATATAAATAGAAACCTAGACTCCATACCCAAAACCTAGCCATTCTCTTCATTGTGCCTCCACTCTACCGCCATTGATTCCAGATTTAGGTTTTCATATTCTTCTACAAATATATTCTTCTTTCTCTAACTTATTCTTATTTCTCTAATCTTTTCTTATAGATTTAGATTAGAATATATCTTGGAATCACATGAAACATATATATATATATATATATATATATATATATATATATATATAAGAATTTAATTAATTTATTCTTATATATATAGATCTCTTGAGTTGGAATTAATATCAAAAAGGCACAACAACATCGGCTCTGCGACCTTTCCACTTGTTTGCAAATGGATTTTCAATCGAACTAGAAAACCATCACGAAGTGTAATAAACCGCAAGCGCACGACATACACTTGTTACATTAGCGAGTACAAGTCGATCCACGGGGAAAGAAATAACTTTAATTATATTCAATCAGATTAAACCAAATTCGAGTGAAATTTTAACTGCAGCTATACCTAAAATAAACTAGCAAATTAAGATTGATAAAAACAATGAGAGTTAAATAACAACTTAAGAATAACTCCACTCTCTAGATCGCATGAATCACATAAAATGAAACCATGATCTCTCTTTTTTAGGTCATTTGTGAATTTAGTTTATATGATTATTATAAGTATAGCTTATTCATGTTATTAATTAGCATAAAATAAACTATCAAACTATAACATACCCATTAAATAACCTTGCTAGTTCTAATGAAAAATGACAACAAGATGAAAGTGAAATATACTTTAAGCATGGCATATGAACTATAAATTAGAACTATAAACCATCAAATTTTTATTTCAACCGCCATTTGATCACCATCATCATATGTAAAAGAAGAGGTAATTAGTGAACACATGACCAAGAATAGCCTATTTGGTGTCAACAATATAGGCTATCAAATTTAATATGAACACAAAACCAATTACATCAGCATGACATGAAGCACAAAAAAAGAGCATGAGTAAACAAATTATGTGGCATCTACATAATCAAGAGAGCTTCATTACCCCGATGTTGAAAGGGATTAGCCTCTAATATATGTAATCATGACAACAAAGTAGATTGCATAAAATAAATCTAGGCTATATGCATAAAAGAAAAGAACATGTAAATAAAAGACAACTAATTAAAATTTCATTAAAAAGAGGGACTACATAAAAGAAAATGGCTAAGTAGCCATGAAAATAAAAAGAGAGCTTTGCTCCTCTCAACTAAACAAAAGAAGAGGATAAAAGAGAAGAGGAAAGGACTATTCACATCACATAAAGGGGTATGTATACATGTTTCTAACCCTAAAACCCTAATCACTTTTGTTGTGGAATACTAAAAATACCCCTTCATGAAGCTTCTAATTTTGTCTTCATCCTCTAATTAATCATTAAAAGTTCATGAAGCCTTTTGTCTCATACCATTAGTCACTAACATGAAGCTTAAGAGCAAGTGGGTAAGTTGAGAGGTGGGGTCCTCCACTTTCGAAAGAATGAATTAATTCTTTGCTTCCTTTTGTATATATGCATGCATTTCTTCATATCTTCATGTGTATGCATCATTTTTGCTCCTAAATTCTTACAAGAAACAACTACAAGGAACAAATAAATGATAAAACGGATTTAAATATGCACAATTTATCGTTTTACAACTTAAATGAGGATGAATGCATGATAACTTGAGAATTTTAGGTTTTTGGATTAAAACATGAAAAAATATCCCTTCATGTTATTTATTTGACTAAAACAAGAATAAATGTGTGAATATAAATGTACAAATTTACATGCACATCAAATACCCCCACACTTATCTTTTTATTCGTCCTCGAATAAACAAAACAAAAAACTAAGATAAATCCGTTTTCGTAGGGAACACGATTGCATTGAGCATACGCAACAAGTCGTTAAACCTCTAGGTGTCCCCAGTAGGACGAGTGTTGTCTCATGAGGTTTTTCATTGGATACTACCTACAAAATCCAAATATTAAATGCAAAAAATATTTACAAAATGCAAGATTTGAAAATATTTTCAAGATGAATGAAAGTTTTCAAAAGAATATTTACGAACGAGTAATTTACTTTTAAATTTAACACGAATGAGTTAACACAAGTTTGGGTCATCACTATAAAATTTAAGTCCTTACTAATCAAAACTTCAAACAAATATCAGTTATCATTACAAACTCCTCCAGCTTGGCCAGTTGTTTTGGTAGAAACATAGTGCAAATATTAAATGAATTCTATAATCGATATCAACAATCATAAAATGGCATCTTTATTTCCTTTTGGTTAACAAGTTAGGTCAAATAAGTGAAGAAGGTGCTCGGATTTCAAGTACGAATTTCTCTTTATTTTGAAAAATATTTACATTATTATTCTTTACAAACACCTACGTATATTACCCCTACACTGCATTACGACTAACGTGAGGGTCGGTAATCCTTAAGTGTCCAATTCATGAAGTGAAACCAGGATATAACCAACGCACTGCAATACGGCTTACGTAGCAGTTGGTACATAGCTTGGCGAGTTTGCACACCAACTCTTGATGTACTAGCAATGTTGGATACCCTTGGATTATTATTATATACATATTCTTTTTCTCCTTCTTTTTTTCTCTCTTTTCTTTTAACATAAGAGAGAGAGTTAAGTGAGAATATCTTAGCATAACTTAACTTAAAGATCTAAAATGTTATCGCAAGTAGTTTAAACCAACCATTCATTTAATTAGATTACAATTTAGAGAACATTTCATACTCATCACCTACAAATCTTCCTATATACCAATTACACTAAATTTGCTCATAATTAAAACTTTTCTTTCATTATCCGTTAAGACAAGTAAACTTCCAAACATTTTAATTGCACGACCGAAACCATATATTTACTTCACGTGCCCAATTAAAAGTAAACTAAAATGCTTTAATTTTTTTATTTTTTGAAAAAGGAAAGAAAAGTGAAATCTATGCAAAACCAAAATACATATGAAACTCCCTCATACTTGATTTTGATTGTGTCCCCACAGGCAACCCAAGTGGAAGGAGAAAAGGAAAAAAAGAAAAAGAAAATTATGAAAATATGCTCTATATTTACAAAAAAGAAAAGAAAATAATAATAACAATAATAATATTTATAGTATACTAGAAAATATATTGATAAGAAGTAAATGAAACGGTCTTGTGAAAACTGATTCATTTGTCTCTTCAAGTACGAGAGACACAGTATAAGCTTGAAAAAACAAATCATAATTTTTTTTCGATGTTAAACGCTTGTTTGGTAAAAAAAATGTCATTTTATTAAATATCGAATGAGTTGGTTTATTTTCCATGGTTTACGCGGTTGATTGAATAAATGGTTTAAGTTCATGTTTAAATTCTGTAACACCCCCACACCCGCTATGGTCACTCGCTAAGGGAATGCCATAACATCGGTGGAGTATTTTAAGTGAATATAGAACAGAAAAATTACAACAAGACAGATATAAGTAATACTTGAAAATTTTAAAACATCATTTCATTGCAGCGGAAAGTAAAACATGTTTGGTTACATCACAAAACCATAATAAGAGTCAAGTACAAAATATCCATCCTGATAAATAAAAGTACATAATCCCAATACATGAACCGATAGCCATAAAAGAAAGGGTAAGCTGAGCTCTACATTTATGGTCCAAGCTCCAAAAGAGAATAAAGCAACCTGATCTAAGCCCCCTCGTACTGGGCCCACTCTAATAACCTGAGGGTTGGGAAAAAAGATAAAAACAACGGGGTCAGACATAAGTCTGAGTGAGTCCTATAACCCTAACAATACAATCATTAAAGTAATTAGGGTATGATATAAACAAGGTACGGTACCTCTGGGGATAATGACTACACTAAGTAGCCAACTAAACACAGGATGTACTAAGATAACCGAAAAGACGCATTTATCCACCCAAGGATAATTACTGGATTACACCACCCCAGATCTACCCACCCAAGGGTAATTCCTACACTGCACCACACCAGTCATTCCTAACTTAAAGGTTGATCCCACCCCTGGACTTATAAAATTAACTTAATAGTTTTCGCGTACCCCTAGGTGACTGAGTAGACGCCACGGGGCCCTACAATCCACTAGGTGTACACACTACTCCCCATTCGATCGGCTCCCTAACGTAGATACCCGTGCTGGCCCCAGCGTGGGGTGTACCATTCCCCAGCGTGGCAACCTGATAAAACTAACGGTGCATGGCTTATATCTACACGATGCAACAACGTCTTATTTACCAGCCCGGGTCCACACACGCATATGAAACCCGTTGGTCATGCGTTGCCACCGCTAACCCATTTGGCCTCTTATAGTCAAGCCCAATATGCGTGTCCCGTCACTCGACTAGAGTCGAGCCCACTAAGATACGTTTGGGATATTGGTTGAAATAGGCCCCCACAAGCTACCACCTAAGCTTGTTATTTTATCTAGTGTATCCCACTTAACCCCTGTTATAATCATGCCCACCTACATGTTAAGGTTTGGTTAAGTCATCTAATCCTATTTCAATTGCCCCTTAAGGCCCCCACAAGCTACTACTTAAGCTTGTCATTTAATTGTATTTCAATTGCCACTTAAGGCACCCACTAGATTTCCGCATGCCACCCAAGGCACTTACTTGATTCCCACATGCCACCCAAGGCACTTACTTAACCCTTTAATCACGTTTAATTACATGTTCCACTTTGGTTAAGTATTCTAATCGTACTTTCTATTGCCACCCAAGGCAACCCACTAGTTTCCTCATGCCACCCAAGGCACCCACTTAACCCCTCATGTCCCTCTACATGCTAATATGGTTAAGTGTTTCTTAATTAATTAATTAAGATCATGACCTCATAAAGACCTCTCACATTAGACCGTCTTTTATGACTGCTGGATATGCCGGGTGGGTCCGGGCAGCCTTACGTCATAAAAAGGGTCTAACCTCGTGTCTTTACTTTAATCACGTATTTAATTTGTGCCTAAGACCTCTCACATTGGGCTAACATTTGTAGCAACTGGTTAAGCCGGTTGGGTCCGGGCAGTTTTACACTACAACTGAGTCCAACCTCGTGTCTTAGTCGATTAATTACACCTAATTAATCACTCTCCTAATTTATATTAATTATCCCTAATTTATTAATCATGTTTTCCAGAATATGGGTAGACCTAACTCAATAGGTAAATTCCCAACTCCGTAGTATGGGTAGACCTAACTCAATAGGTAAATTCCCAACTCCATAATATGGGTAGACCTAACTCAATAGGTAAATTCCCAATTATGTCCATTTAATTTATGTTACTCATAAGCATATCCATTCACATCATTTTATTAACATGCATATTAACCCCATCGTTCCCCACGTAATTCGTTCTCGTAACGTGACATAATAAAAGGGAAGATTCATCACAAATGTCATGGGTTTAACCAACATAACTTATAACTTTATCATGGGTTCAAAAGGTGTCAACTTGCATATATGAGCATACATTAAACCCAACTAGTATTTAACCCAAACTTGCATTATGCATATCATAAAAGAGACAACATGCATATGTACTTGCACATGAACTTGCATATGAACTTGCATCATAACTTGCATATGAACTTGCATCATAACTTGCATATGAACTTGCATCATAACTTGCATATGAACTTGCATCATAACTTGCATATGAACTTGCATCATAACTTGCATATGAATATGTATCATAACTTACATATGAACTTGCATCATAACTTGCATATGAATATGTATCATAACTTACATATGAACTTGCATCATAACTTGCATATGAACATATATCATAACTTGCATATAAACTTATATCATAACTTGCATATAAACTTGCATAACATGCCATACTTAGAGACAAACTTGCATATATTATGCATATCATAAAAAGAGACAAACTTGCATAAAACCAAACACTTAGCATGCATAACACCAAATACTTAGCATGCATACAATCAAATACTTAGCATGCATAAAATCAAATACTTAGCATGCATAACACCAAATACATAACTTGCATAACATCAAATACTTAGCATGCATAAAACCAAACACTTAGCATGCATAAAATCAAATACTTAGCATGCATAGAATCAAATACTTAGCATGCATAAAACCAAACACTTAGCATGCATAAAACCACATGCATAACTTGCATATCTTGTTACATATAACTTGCATATACTCTCACATATAGTTTGCATAACATGTTACATATGCATAAATGTTCAACATAGTGTTTTGCATCATAAAACATGGCATTAAACTTGCATATAGCATAAAACTTGCAAATCACATATCATACAAACTTACATAAACACATTTATCCACAAACGTAGCCATGTCTTATCACATCCTACCATAATCAATTTAACAATTGATTATTAAAGCTATAGAAACTCACCAAAACCAAGATTAGCAAACTTATGTAGTAGAACTAGTTGCTATACGAGAGGAAGATGATGATTAGAGGTTGATTAGCTTGCAACTTTGTTCATAAACTAGTGGAGGCTCCTCTCAAGTTTGATTTTGGCGGCATGGTGGCATCATTTCTATTTTTAGTATGAATTAGGTAGTATTAGGGTGTATTTATAGATTAGGTGAGTGTTTTAGGCCATTAGATTAACCCTAAATTAGATTAGGACCTTTAGATCTCGGCACCTTCCAGAAACCAGCCCTAAGACCAAGCCCAAACCCCAAACTGGTGCACCCAACCACAGAACTCTCTAGAAACTGTGCAGGTTTCCTGGCTCGGCACGGGCGCACTTCCCAAGTGCGCCAGTGTATTTTTGTACTGGCGCACTTCACAAGTGCGCCAGTGCATTTCTGGCCTGTTTCGGGTTTTTCTGCCTAACTTCGTTCGTCCATATCTCTTTCATACGGTACCCGTTTTACGCAAACTCGAACTCTATTTCGCGTATTTTTCCGAGACGAACGCAATGACGCAGCCCGTTTCCCCTAATTCCCACATATGGGATTAGTTATTCTTTAATTTGTGAATTTTAGCATTAACCGAAATTCGGGGTGTTACATTCTCCCCTCCTTAAAGGATTTCGTCCCCGAAATCTCTAAGCTAAGGAGAATGCATATCCTACCATCCAAACAACCATCTACTCAATCCATCAAACACGGGCATCCATTGTCCTTAAAACAGTTTCTAATGATGTATGAGCATATGCAAAAAGTGTGTGTATATGTTCCCTATCTAATGTATGAACATATGCAAACCATGATAGTGCCATGCATCCATTATGTATGCGAGAGAACCCTATCGACACATACAATATCTACATGAGTGCACAATCATTCACCAAAATGCATCATCCATATGATAACACAATCATTATACATCCATAAATATAGCTTCCTACACACAATTTTATGCAATATGCAATATGAAGTGATTGAGCCGATCTAGTGCCTAATGTGTGTATACATGCATCCACGAGCAACCACTGGCAACCACTTGCATCCACATGCATCCATCAAACATAACATGTCTCAAACACATGTTTCAACCATAGATTTACCCTATCTAAAGGTCATAGGTACTAGTGAGAGGATATACTAAAGATAAGATAAGTACTAGACAAGCGATAAAGGAGAAGTTAAAAGACATACTCTCAAAAAGAAATGGGTACAAAGAACGCATCTTCGCTTCCGTCTCCCAAGTAGCATTGCCCTCGTCTTCTCCCCATTGCACTTTAACTAGCTGAACTTCTCTGTTCCTCAACTTCCTAGTTTCTTACCCAAGGATGCGAGTAGGAGCTCGTCGAATCGTCGCATCACGCTCTACCTCTACATCTCTAAGCAAGCTCGGCTCTACGACCTCTGCGGTCTCATGTAAGCACTTCCTCAAATGTGATATATGGAATACATCATGAACACCACTAAGTCTGTCGGGCAACTCCACCCTATATGCCATCCGTCCAATCCTTTCCTTAATAGGAAACGGCCCAACAAACCTCGGCGCTAACTTCCCAACGGACCCAAAGTGAACAACATTTCTCAACGGAGATACTTTGACAAAAACCATGTCCCTAACCTCAAACTCAAGATCCGTCCTTCTCTGATCCGCATAAGATTTCTGTCTATCTTGCGCTGCCTTCATCCTTCTTCGAATCAAATCAATCTTCTCTGAAGTCTCTCTAACCATATCCGGCCCAAGCAAGATCTTATCCGTAGATTCCCACCAACATGTAGGAGATCGATAAGGCCTTCCATAAAGAGCTTCAAAAGGAGCCATGCCAATACTAGACTGAAAGCTGTTATTGTATGCGAACTCCACCAAAGGAAGATGTTCTTCCCATGTACCTCCAAAATCCAAGATACAAAGCCTCAAGAGATCTTCTAAGATACGGTTCACCCTCTCGGTCTGACCGTCTGTCTGAGGATGTTATGCGGTGCTCAAACACAACTGAGTCCCTACCGCCTCTTGCAAACTTCTCCAAAACTCACTAGTGAAGATAGGATCTCGATCACTCACAATGCTGGATGGTACGCCATGCAATCTAACAATCTCTCTAACATAGACTGAAGCAAGCCATGGAGCGGTCCTCTTACTCTTCACGGGTGTAAAATGGGCACTCTTGGTAAGTCTGTCTACCACAACCCAAATTCCCGTATTGCCCTTCCTCGATCTCGGTAATCCATCGAGACACTATCCCACTTCCATAGCGGAATTTCCTAATGGGTGAAGCAACCCATCGGGTTTCTTCTGCTCTGCTTTCATTTGCTAGCACACCAAGCATCTAGCGACATACTCGGCCACATCTTTCTCCATACCGGCCCAGAAGAAAACCCGCTTCATGTCTTGGTACATCTTGTCCCCACCGCGATGAATGGTCATCTTTGACCGATGTGCATCATCAAGTATAGCCTTCCTCAAAGCCTCGTCTTGCGGTACACAAAGTCTACCGTCACTACGCAACCACCCCTTATCATCTAGGGTGTACCTACCCAAATGGCTGGACGACTCCCCCTCCTCATGAGCTTCTCTACTAACTCAACCAACTGTGGGTCGTCTCGCTGTGCTCCGCCAATCCGTCCCAGAAGAGTAGGCCTAACCTCCAAAGAGGCTAGCAAACCGGGTACAAAGTCAACGGAAGGTCCAAAGTCAAACATAGAAATAAACTCTAAGCTCCGTCGTTCAACGAACAATGAACTCGAGGACAACCTTTTTCTACTTAAGGCGTCCGCTACCACGTTACCCTTGCCATGGGTATACGCTATCCCAAACTCATAGGATGCTAAGAATTCCATCCACCTTTGTTGTCTTAAGACAATGCGCTCAAAGAGTCTCCAACACTTCCCTAAGATGTAGGGCATGCTTTTCTCCACTTCTAGAGAAAATCAGGATATTCTCCCATGTAAAATCGTCACAACTATCCATCTCTCACGCAGGCCACCCTAGTCGAGCTTGACATCCCCCAAATGCAAGCCCCAAAGGCCTAAACCAATATCAGACAAACACCCAAGGGATATCTCCTTTGAATTCAGACGACCTACGTGAGATGATACTAGTAAAAACGGCTAAATAATTAAGCCCTTGTCCAACTCTGGATGTCCTTGCCAGTCTCACTCCAAAACCACCGTTTATCCCATAACTGGCTTTGCTCAACCTATTGAGCACATACGGAAACTTATTTCGCTCCTAGGAAAGACCAAGATGTCATTTACAAAGACCATCACGAACTTATTTAGGTACTCCCTGAACACCCTTCTCATCAAATCAATAAAGTATGCGGGGGCGTTCGTCTAACCAAATGGCATCACCAGCTACTCATAAAACCATCCGGAGTCCTAAAGGCAATCTTCTCTATACTATCCCCAGCCACCTTCGACTGACGAAACCCCGTGGCTGAGTCCAACTTGCGAAAATACTGAGGCGCCAACCAACTGATCAAAGAGATCATCCATCCTCGGCAATGGGTGTCTATTCTTCTTTGTGAGTTTATTTAGTTCTCTTTAGCCTACACAAAGTCTGAGGGACCCATCCGCCTTCGTGGCAAAAACTACTGGAGCACCCCACTCTGATATACTTCGTCTTATGAACCCCTTCTCAAGCAAATCGCCTACTTGCTTATGGAGTTCCCTCCTCTCATGAGGAGCCATGTGGCACACTGGCCAAGATACTGGTTTGGCATTGTCTACCAGATATATTCAGAAGTCAATCTCCCGCTCTGGAGGTAAGCCCTTCACCCCCTCAAACACATCCGAGTATTCCCGGACCACTCTAACAGATCGCAACCTCTCGACCGACGTGTCAAGCGATTCTAGATAACTTAGCATAACAGATTCCATGGGATTACAAGAGATCTCGAGAGTGTTACCCAAGCGGGTCATAAGCCTAACAACTCTCCCTTCAAAATCAAGAACGGCACCCCTACTGGATAACCAGTCCATGCCCAAACTAACCCATAGCTCGTGAAGCCCAAAAAGCATCACATCTACTCTCAATGCTAAGTATAGCAACTTTCAAACCCAAACACTTCATGGAGCCCCAATTGGGTTTGAAACAACTAAGGGATCATCTACCAAACTGGTGTCTAAGTGCAGTGACTCAACTAACAATGATGAGATAAACGAACTCGATGCGTCAGAATCAAATAAAGTTCGAACCGTATAATAAAGAAATCCTAATTCCAACCTAAACGGTCCTATCCCCATCTGGTACACTAGCCGCGAGGGAATACAACTACCCTCCAGGAGATTCCATACCTTGCCCATGCCTCTTTGGACAATCCTAATAAGGTGTCCTATTCTCAAAAGGATAACTACTCGCCTTCTTCTTCCCATTCTCCACACGTAACCTCCCACCAATGAGGTTTCATTCTTCATTAACCAAACAACTATTTGAGCCTTCCTCCCTTCGTCTATCCAATAGATACCTACCAGTCCTCCTCCTTCTTGAACCAACTTCTAATCTGACTAACGTCTAAGTCCCTTAAAGTGGTTTTCCATTCTTATCTATCTTAGAAAGGTCATCTATACGCGGAGGGGAAACTCAAAACGAGAGAGGAAGAAATTCAAAACGGAGAATTCGAAAGATATAGATATGGCTATTGGGGATTATGCTTTTCTTTCAAAAACTTTTCTCTTAAAAGACATGTTTTTGAAAATACTCCTTTCAAAAATATTCTTAGAAAATAGTTTTTCTAAAAATTTTATCTGTTCTGGTAACCTTAAGATCTGATACCACGTGTAACACCCCACACCCGCTATGGTCACTCGCTAAGGGAATGCCATAACATCGGTGGAGTATTTTAAGTGAATATAGAACAGAAAAATTACAACAAGATAGATATAAGTAATACTTGAAAATTTTAAAACATCATTTCATTGCAGCGGAAAGTAAAACATGTTTGGTTACATCACAAAACCATAATAAGAGTCAAGTACAAAATATCCATCCTGATAAATAAAAGTACATAATCCCAATACATGAACCGATAGCCATAAAAGAAAGGGTAAGCTGAGCTCTACATTTATGGTCCAAGCTCCAAAAGAGAATAAAGCAACCTGATCTAAGCCCCCTCGTACTGGGCCCACTCTGATAACCTGAGGGTTGGGAAAAAAGATAAAAACAACGGGGTCAGACATAAGTCTGAGTGAGTCCTATAACCCTAACAATACAACCATTAAAGTAATTAGGGTATGATATAAACAAGGTACGGTACCTCTGGGGATAATGACTACACTAAGTAGCCAACTAAACACAGGATGTACTAAGATAACCGAAAAGACGCATTTATCCACCCAAGGATAATTACTGGATTACACCACCCCAGATCTACCCACCCAAGGGTAATTCCTACACTGCACCACACCAGTCATTCCTAACTTAAAGGTTGATCCCACCCCTGGACTTATAAAATTAACTTAATAGTTTTCGCGTACCCCTAGGTGACTGAGTAGACGCCACGGGGCCCTACAATCCACTAGGTGTACACACTACTCCCCATTCGATCGGCTCCCTAACATAGATACTCGTGCTGGCCCCACCGTGGGGTGTACCATTCCCCAGCGTGGCAACCTGATAAAACTAACGGTGCACGGCTTATATCTACACGATGCAACAACGTCTTATTTACCAGCCCGGGTCCACACACGCATATGAAACCCGTTGGTCATGCATTGCCACCGCTAACCCATTTGGCCTCTTATAGTCAAGCCCAATATGCGTGTCCCGTCACTCGACTAGAGTCGAGCCCACTAAGATACGTTTGGGATATTGGTTGAAATGGGCCCCCACAAGCTACCACCTAAGCTTGTTATTTTATCTAGTGTATCCCACTTAACCCCTGTTATAATCATGCCCACCTACATGTTAAGGTTTGGTTAAGTCATCTAATCCTATTTCAATTGCCCCTTAAGGCCCCCACAAGCTACTACTTAAGTTTGTCATTTAATTGTATTTCAATTGCCACTTAAGGCACCCACTAGATTTCCGCATGCCACCCAAGGCACTTACTTGATTCCCACATGCCACCCAAGGCACTTACTTAACCCTTTAATCACGTTTAATTACATGTTCCACTTTGGTTAAGTATTCTAATCGTACTTTCTATTGCCACCCAAGGCAACCCACTAGTTTCCTCATGCCACCCAAGGCACCCACTTAACCCCTCATGTCCCTCTACATGCTAATATGGTTAAGTGTTTCTTAATTAATTAATTAAGATCATGACCTCATAAAGACCTCTCACATTAGACCGTCTTTTATGACTGCTGGATATGCCGGTTGGGTCCGGGCAGCCTTACGTCATAAAAAGGGTCTAACCTCGTGTCTTTACTTTAATCACGTATTTAATTTGTGCCTAAGACCTCTCACATTGGGCTAACATTTGTAGCAACTGGTTAAGCCGGTTGGGTCCGGGCAGTTTTACGCTACAACTGAGTCCAACCTCGTGTCTTAGTCGATTAATTACACCTAATTAATCACCCTCCTAATTTATATTAATTATCCCTAATTTATTAATCATGTTTTCCAGAATATGGGTAGACCTAACTCAATAGGTAAATTCCCAACTCCGTAGTATGGGTAGACCTAACTCAATAGGTAAATTCCCAACTCCATAATATGGGTAGACCTAACTCAATAGGTAAATTCCCAATTATGTCCATTTAATTTATGTTACTCATAAGCATATCCATTCACATCATTTTATTAACATGCATATTAACCCCATCGTTCCCCACGTAATTTGTTCTCGTAACGTGACATAATAAAAGGGAAGATTCATCACAATTGTCATGGGTTTAACCAACATAACTTATAACTTTATCATGGGTTCAAAAGGTGTCAACTTGCATATATGAGCATACATTAAACCCAACTAGTATTTAACCCAAACTTGCATTATGCATATCATAAAAGAGACAACATGCATATGTACTTGCACATGAACTTGCATATGAACTTGCATCATAACTTGCATCATAACTTGCATATGAACTTGCATCATAACTTGCATATGAACTTGCTTCATAACTTGCATATGAATATGTATCATAACTTACATATGAACTTGCATCATAACTTGCATATGAATATGTATCATAACTTACATATGAACTTGCATCATAACTTGCATATGAACATATATCATAACTTGCATATAAACTTATATCATAACTTGCATATGAACTTGCATAACATGCCATACTTAGAGACAAACTTGCATATATTATGCATATCATAAAAAGAGACAAACTTGCATAAAACCAAACACTTAGCATGCATAACACCAAATACTTAGCATGCATACAATCAAATACTTAACATGCATAAAATCAAATACTTAGCATGCATAACACCAAATACATAACTTGCATAACATCAAATACTTAGCATGCATAAAACCAAACACTTAGCATGCATAAAATCAAATACTTAGCATGCATAGAATCAAATACTTAGCATGCATAAAACCAAACACTTAGCATGCATAAAACCACATGCATAACTTGCATATCATGTTACATATAACTTGCATATACTCTCACATATAGTTTGCATAACATGTTACATATGCATAAATGTTCAACATAGTGTTTTGCATCATAAAACATGGCATTAAACTTGCATATAGCATAAAACTTGCAAATCACATATCATACAAACTTACATAAACACATTTATCCACAAACATAGCCATGTCTTATCACATCCTACCATAATCAATTTAACAATTGATTATTAAAGCTATAGAAACTCACCAAAACCAAGATTAGCAAACTTATGTAGTAGAACTAGTTGCTATACAAGAGGAAGATGATGATTAGAGGTTGATTAGCTTGCAACTTTCTTCATAAACTAGTGGAGGCTCCTCTCAAGTTTGATTTTGGCGGCATGGTGGCATCATTTCTATTTTTAGTATGAATTAGGGTAGTATTAGGGTGTATTTATAGATTAGGTGAGTGTTTTAGGCCATTAGATTAAACCTAAATTAGATTAGGACCCTTAGATCTCGGCACCTTCCAGAAACCAGCCCTAAGACCAAGCCCAAACCCCAAACTGGTGCACCCAACCACAGAACTCTCTAGAAACTATGCAGGTTTCCTGGCTCGGCACGGGCGCACTTCCCAAGTGCGCCAGTGTATTTTTGTACTGGCGCACTTCACAAGTGCGCCAGTGCATTTTTGTACTGGCGCACTTCACAAGTGCGCCAGTGCATTTCTGGCCTGTTTCGGGTTTTTCTGCCTAACTTCGTTCGTCCATATCTCTTTCATACGGTACCCGTTTTATGCAAACTCGGACTCTATTTCGCGTATTTTTCCGAGACGAACGCAATGACGCAGCCCGTTTCCCCTAATTCCCACATCTGGGATTAGTTATTCTTTAATTTGTGAATTTTAGCATTAACCGAAATTCGGGGTGTTACAAATTCACCAACTTGAATTTCAAATTATCATTGAATTTTTTTTCAAAAATAACGATTTCAAAATCCAAATGATGATTCAAATCTACATTTTCACATTTCGACTCATCTTTGAAAAGACCAAAAAAAAATTGTTCATCAAATTCGTCTTCCTTTGAATTATTCAAAACTTCATTGCATAAATCATTTTCTACAAAGTTGTGGCTTGAAATTTGTTATTTTCAGAAAAAGGAAGATCGAATTTTAAATTTTTTTCTACCCTCTCAAAAGAATTGAAATCCAAATCAATTACCATATTATTAACAACCTCGTTAAGATCGTTATTTTCTATTTCAAAATACATTATTTGAAAATCGTCGATATTGGTAAGAGATGGATTATTATTCAAATCGTCACACGTTTGGATTAGATTTTGTTTCTCACGAAACTTCAAGTAGTTTTCATACAAAGAATCTATGTAATCGTCGTCAATTTCATTCATTTGTTCAACAAAATCAAATTTATAATTATTTACTTGAGAATTTTCAATTTGAAATTGTTGAGAACAAAATTTTTCATTTGCATCACAACTGAAATTAATCCCATTGCCAAAATCATTTGAAAAGTGATTCACATTTTCATTTTTAACTTGAAATTCATTTGGAGTTCGAAATTGAATTGGCATGGGCAATAATCGATGTCCACTTCCTCCGGGAGCTTGTAAGGGTTAAACTAGGCATGTGAATGGTTTAAAAAGGATATATGGCCATAGCTTGCTCACTAACCATCTAATGGGAGTCTTAAGTGACATAATGTTCTATCGTAATATCAATTAAGTAGTAACATTCGCAATACTACTTATCATATTACAAGTGAGAGTATAGACTTAAGAACATTGATGTATTAGGACGAGGTTGTAATTGCCGCCCTGTACCATCAGACATTTCCCTGAAATGCGTTGTGCCAATGTCCGACTACCACAGGACGATCGTCAAAAGGGTTGAAACGATAAATTACCAAAGAACCTATAGTATATCTCACAGCGCATGGAATAAAATATAATAATAACATAACTTTATATAAAACAGGCGAGACAGTATATAAGCTGAAAACTAAACCATATCCATCAGAGCAGCGGAATCCAAAATACAGCTTCATATCCATTTATTACAACTTTAAAATACTGTCTCTAAAAGGAAACAAAAGAGGTACACTACTAATGCCCAAAGCAGTGACCAACAACAAAACAGGGAGATTATATATAGAGTACGTGGAAGCCTCCTGCTTGTCTCCGGACACTACTTGTGCATAACCACCTAACCTACCTCTACTCTGCTCATTTATGAGCACCTAAAGTAATAAGAAGAGACATAAAACACTGGGTCAGATGAATGTCTGGTATGAGCGATAGCAAATCTATGTCACTAAATAGAGCAATAAAAGGTATAAGTAATTATACCTGACCTGGATCTGCAAACCAAAGAGTTAGCACAACAAGATGTACAATACTCTAAGGTAAACACTAACATGGAGTGTAAAATGGGAGTGTGCGTGTCATGGTAATAGCAAACATCAAACATAACAATCATTCCTCACATCTCTCACTCGGCGCGTAAAGCATACGATATCCACCGCTTTGATCACCAAAACCATTGGGGCCATGACGGGTCCATACCGCACTGGACTCCGTACAACTATTGCTATGACCAAACCCCTCTAGTCTATATTCAATAACCCTACCCAGTTCACACTTCACTGGCTCTGAGATATGGGCTATACAGTCCACACTTCCCTAGCTCTGGTTCGTCTACATACCCCCCTAGTGAAGCAAAGTTATAGATATCGCTAACTCCTTTGCACATGTCCCGCAGCAAAGCCCAACTTTAGAAGTAAACTCGTTGGTTCCCCTCTGGATTCTAAGTGATAGCTTCCCATTTGGACTTCTTTGCGTCTTGGGTTTTGGTCGAATTGGAGTTGGTCTTCAGAAGAGTTCACGATCGTCGTCGCGTGGTAGTGGTAGAAGCTCAAATCCGATTCAGTCCTCCAGTTCAGTTTGAGTATATGGTGTTCAAGTCCTCTGTTCGGTTCGGTCCTCCTTGTTCGGTTCGGTTCGGCTATGTCGAACCGATCCCATCCGATCTGGTTGCTCCAGCTCCTCTCATCCGATCCAATGCTTCAGCCCACTCTACTCTAGTTCGACCTGATCCCTACTCCAACTCCCACCCTATGCAAGTGGCCTTCCTTGTTGCCATACTTCCTTGTGCTTAATTTCCAGTTCGGTTCATCCCCTCCAGACTCCCAGCCCGGTTCAGTTCGGCTACTGATCCGATCCGCCCTGGTTGAACTGAACCTGATCCTTCCAGCAAGTTTGTTTCGTCTGTTCTCGCCATACGATAGCGTTTTAAACCATTCTAACTTTACTAAACAATCATAAAACATCACAAACAATGGTAACAACATACAGGTTCAATCAAAAAGATCAAAACATCAATCACATAGGCAAATTTAGATCAAACATACATAAATCCATGATTTTTCCCTTAATCCCCCTAAATTCCAGGATTAGTAAACTCAATCCAAATCAACCCAAATTAATATATGTGACATAGAATATGATTCTAGAATTTTTACGTATTTTTCCAGAATTTTTAGGTGTATAATTTCGCTAATTATCACTAATCACCCCTAATTAGTCATAATTAGTGAATAAACATGCCAATCACTCACCTTAGCCAATAATAAATGATAGATCTAAATTTTTTACTGATTTGGCTCGGATTCCTATGTGGTGTGGCAGCTCTACCTATGACGTGATTAGTTGTAGATTTGATCAATTAGTTATTAGAAATTGATTAGAGAGAGATTTGGAAGACGAAAGCCATGATTAGGGTTTGAGAAAGGTTCGTGGCAGCTAGAAAAATGAAAGGAGATGATTCTCCAACTCCTTTAAGCCCTCCCATAACCCTAATCCCGAATTGGGTTATGAGCCTAGCTGTTAATCACTTAATTAAGTCCAATTAGGCCGTTTTTTCATCTTCAGATTTTATTTTAGCCATATCTCCCAAACGGTAAGTCTGTTTGATTAATGTGACCACTCTGCGGAATAGGAAACCATCATCCAAATACAATGGAAGTGGTTTCAGGTCAAAACTCATTACCAGTCAAAAGTTATAGAAGAAACAAGATTACTCAGGGGCAAAACAGTCATTTAAAATTCGTAAAAAATCGTGAATGTAGGAAATGACTCCAATAGTCGTTTTCCAAAGTTACGCGACCATATGACTTCGTATGGAAATAAAATAAATATTCTACGATCCTCCGATACGTACAATGTGGGTAGTTACACTCCCCTTCCCCCTCCCCCCAAATAAGAAATTTCACCCACGAAATTCCTTAGCCAAGAAAAACAAACAATGATGTCCCGCATGCCTATCAACCATTTATAAACAATCAAACATACATAATAAACACAACAAGCCTGTCCTAGCATGCGGTTTGCTAACAAGGGAATAACTATATCGCGATCATAATCTAACCAGGTAAAGAGTTTGGGATATGACTTCCTTACGCTCTTCTCGGTTTCCCAAGTACAGTCATTCTCATTATCACCCTACTAGACCTTAATCAGTTTCACCGTCTTCCTTTGAAGTCGCTTCGTATCGTGTCCGACAATACGAATCATTTTGCGGTTTTCAGCTACCTCGGATTCTACCTCGATATCATCGAACTGATCTGGTGAAATTGTAATGACCTAAAATTTTAGTCAATTTTAAAATAGCAATTTAAATAAGATTGAATGATTTTTTTTATAATGTATATATGGTTTTAATTTGAAAATATACCATTTGAATTTCTATTTAATTAGATATCGGATTAACAAAATATCCAGCTTTGAAAATATTTGTCGATATTGAAATATGATGTAGTATATAGCTAAGTATTTTAATTTGTGACATTTGAATTAAGTATTTAAGTCAAGATTGCGTTAAACTAAAACAATTACTAAGTTAATTCTTAATGGCTTTTCTTATAAGCCTAGTCATATTTTAGTGGCTTCTCATGGAAGGCAATTCTTAGTGGCTTCTATTGGAAGCCAGTTCTTAGTGGCTTCACTTGGAAGCCTAGGCATATCTTAGTAGCTTCCCTTGGAAGCCAAAGTTGGCTTCTCAAGGAAGCTAATCTTTAGCGGCTTCTTGAGAAAGCCAATGCTTAATATCTTCCCTTGGAAGCTGAAGGTGGCTTCTCAAGGAAGTTAATCTTTAGTGGCTTCTTGAGGAAGCCAATCTTTAGTGTCTTCTCTTGGAAAACAAAAGTGGCTTCTCAAAGAAGCCAATCCTTAGTGACTTCTCTTGGAATCCAACGGTGGTTTCTCAACGAAGCTAATCCTTAATAGCTTCTCTTGGAAGCCAAAGCATTAGTAGCTTCTCTTAGAAGCTATCCGTAGTAGTTTCTCAAAGAAGCTTTGTTTCACTTTATATATATATATATATATATGGAGTTCATTTGCAAATCTTACTATCCATTTTCCAACTTCCAGAAAGCTTCTACACAAACCACTAATGGCTTCATGGCCCACCTCCATCTCGAATCCTTTGCCATTTGCTCCGAAAACCCTAATATAGTCATGTTTTGTTCATCTGTGAGTTCACAAACCCCGAGGCATCATTACTCTGCTCAATTTGATTTCAAAGTTCTCTACTGACACCAAGAGGCTGCCAAAGTCTTCTAGGATCATTAGTGCATCATCCGCTTAAAGTTTGATGGAGTGGAACCCTATGTAGGATTCTTTCGATCGAATCAACCTCCAGTAAAATGATTTTAACAATTTAAAAGCTTTGGATCTATGCGAAAAATTATAAATCGAAACTTATATTGAAAAGGGTTAAGGATTTGTACCTTTCGAGCCGAATCCATAGATGAACAGAGTAATTTCCTGATTGACTCGTGCCTGCGAGATTTGAAACTGTTGATTTGAATCCAACCCTTTAAGTGTCGAGCCTTAATGGATATCCACAAGAACGCTTCTCTCTCAGATCGAATCAAGGAAGATAAAAAGATTAGTGCTAGCCGCCATTATATTGGTTTTGGAGGAAATAGAAATCGGTCGATTTTGTTTTGGATCTCATCCATCTAAATTAGAGTTGGCCGCTATATCTTAAAAGGAAATGTGAGTTCCCTTTTAAAACAAAAGTTTACCAAAAGTTAGGATCTAAACCGACTACTTATTCCATCCTTAAATAAAATATCAACATATCTTATTTGTCCAAAATAATCTTTCTTTTAAAACGCTCTACTGTGTGACCCCATAGGTTATTACAACGTTGACAATGATTTTAAATCATATTTAAAATCATAAACAGTGATTGGCATCTAGCAATATGTCGCTGCTACCCAAGTTATGATAAGATCAATTATTCGATACAACCTTTCCGTGACCAGTGTATTAATGTAATATAATCCTTTTAACCAATATTTCCAGGATTAAACTAGAGGCATGGATCGTATCATCCTCTTTATTATTTAATCCGTTTATCTTGATCAATGAGTAGACTGTATAAACAAATCAATATTTGAGCACGGCCATGCATTTCACAGTTTCACTCAATCAAGAGGCCCATGGATATCACTACGAATATATCGTAGGGGTTAAATTCCATCTAGATCATTCATAATTTTCATTCGATTTGAGATGTATCCAATAATCACCATTATCATTACTCTGTTACGAATAACTTTAGATGATATCAAAACACAAATATCCTCGAATAAAATTATAATGATTTCAGGTCTGAGGACCATTACACCGCTATCACTATGAGAATAACTTATGATACTGTTAATTATATTCCATGGAGCTATCTCATGGCGGGTCAGCCCAATACGCTATTCTCTAATACGTATTTATATCTTGACTTTAATATCACGTATATTAATGATCAATGAGATGTGATCATCAGTCAATCAATATACTAGTCTCAACGCTTTATTGTTGTCCTTTATAAACAATAAAACTCGACTAGGGGCATCTAAGAATTATAATACTTATCACATTATATAATCTCAAGTTCAGTCTTACTCGAACTATATAATTCCATATTATTATTCTAAGGACTTCTATTATATTATTATTTATATTACGCAGTAAATACAATATAATAGAACAATATTTTATTTCAAATAAAATAATAACATCAACAGTGTTATCAATCTCATCAAATGAATTGCCTCTAGGGCACAAACTCTAACAATCTCCCACTTGCACTAGAGTCAATCATTTATGTATCTTATACTTATGAAACTAGTGTGATTATTAAACTTCTGCTGCGACAGAGTTTAATTCAGTAGGTCTGCAACATTACAACTTTTGTAACTTTGCAGATATGTTTGTTTCTTCTATGAACAATTTCACATAAGAATTATATTTCTTAAAATATATGTTTGGACTGATGAGTTTAATGTTTTAGGCCTGAGCAACAGCTATATTGTTATCGCAATGTGTATCATTCGATCAACAATGAATTAAGTTCAATCATGAACTTCTTAATCCAAACATTTTCTTTCTTAGAATCAGTATTTATTTCTTGTTTTTAAACTAACATTATTTGCAATAATTAATGTGTTATCAAATAACATTTGAATTATTGTATCACTCCCACTCAATTTCTTTTCTATACAAGATTCAGTGGCATTTTGTGGTTTCGAAACGTTTTGAATTCTATTTCATTCCCATGGTATCTTAGAGACTGGCTCTCCTTTATTAAGGATACCAATTCGAGCAATAAACATTTTATTCTCAGAGGATATATAGAAATAATATCCACTCCGTTCTTTTGGATATTCCACAAAATGATTATTTGATTTGGATCCAATCTTATCAGAAGAAGGACGTTCAATAAACGTTTTTGCATCCCAAATCTTCGCATTAGACACACTAGGACATTTCCTAGCCCTTATCTTATATGGCGTCTATAAAATCATTTTAGTAGGATCAAACGCAGTTGTTCTAAATCTAATTAATTAGAAGATCAATATGACTTATGACTTATCTTGGTCGTACCATATCTTATAAGGTGTGATTACTCCTTTCAGACACACCATTCCAATATGGTCTTCTAGATGGAGTAAGTTATGAAACAATTTCAAACTTATATGGACAGTCATTAATTAATTGGCTTAAACATTCTCTTTGATCTATTCGAAGAGAATTTATTTTCTATCAAAATTGGTTTCTATCTCCACTTTGAATTCCTTGAACTTTTCAAAGGATTCTAATATGTGTTTCATAAGATACACGTATCTTTATCTACTGATATCATCAGTAAATCTAATGAAATGATAAAACCTACCTCTAGTTTATGTATTCATTGCTCCATATACATCATTATGTACGAGACCCAATGCTTATCACTCATTCACTGTGTCAAGTGAAAGGTGATTCAGTTACATTGCCTAATAAACAAGATCTGTATTCCTCATATAATTCAAAACCAAATGATCTCAAAATTCCATCATTATGGAATTTTGATATACTTTCTTGTTTACTGCACCAACCAGTAATAATAAAGTTATATTAGATTTAAATAACTAAATTTAATCCACTCATTTTTAATGTCAAGTACATAATAGTTAAGGATTTACAAAGATCATTAACTATTTGTGAAATTCCATATGATATTTCATTTAAATAAAATGAATAACAATTGTTCCTTTTTATTACAAATGAAATTCAAACTTGTCTAAACAAGATCTATTATAACATTTATCTTAAGTGGAATTTCATTATAACAATTATTTTATTTATTTAATTAAGCCAGTATAATCAACAAGAATCAACTTTCTATGGATAATCTAACAACATTTGCTTCATTTCTAATCGTAAGTCCACTTGTCATTTTATCAGATTTCTGCTTATTCTATAATTTCTGTAAATCAACATACATTTATGTGATTTATATCTAGTATCGAATACTGGAAATGTATAAGTAGATTATTATAACATAACATTTATACCTTATTCAGTTGAAGTCACACTTTAACTTTTATTTTAGATCCTCTATTTTTGTTAGAACAATTACATTTTAATTGTTTGAGGACAATCCTCAAATTTCAATGTCAGTCAAGAAATTTGATTTAATTCAATTTATTCTTCCTAAGGAATAATTTAAATTATCGGAGTTATTTATTATTTAATATCTACATTAGATAATAAATAATAACTGATTCTATTTATTTATATAAATACAAAATTTTGACAATCAAAATCTATATTTATATTAATGTGTAATTTAAACTAAAATATGCTCCCACTCAAATTAACATCCCTTTATTTATATACATATATCAGTATATATATATATATAATGGTGTTCCAAGATCCATATCTAATCATGTTTTGACTCTGCTTTGGCAAATCCCCAAAACACAACTTTTTAGGTGGACATCTTATGTCAGTTATATCGTGTATATAATTCTTGGATCGCATGATGAACATTTTTGTTCGGTATTATTCATTTGCTCAAAATATAGAATAATTCATGCTATTGTCTCTAAGCCATAATCTTATTATGCAGCTTAGTTAAGTCAGACCCAATAATACAGTTCAAGTATCACTTTTACTTCGTCGCATATAACCAAAATAAAAGGATGCACAATGCTTTGGCATTACCTACATCCAGTCATTCTGGACATTGAAGAGTGTATTATTGGAAGACGTCACCATGACTTAATATAACAAAATTTGTTTTTAAAGGGAATTTATAATTCGTAGTGGCGAACAATTTTAGAGTTATTTACACATATCAAAATATGTGTATTTCATATTCGTAATATTAATTGAATAAAATATATGAATCATACATATATTATAATTAAATTCAATGGTGTTTATCGGTTGCAAGTCTATTTCCTTATGAACATTTCAAGGTAAACTGCTTTCAATACTATATCAACATAACCAAACATGGAGAATGTAATATAAATGGTTTTAGACATTTCAATATAGGTATTGAACATTACTCTACATAACCTGTTAGAACATTTCAAGAATAATGTGTAGAGACATATGCATATAATTGGTTTATAATATTAATATCAAGCCAATTAAAATCAATTCTAACACAACTTGACTTCAATACAAAATTATTTGTATGTTCCACATGTATCAAATATACAAGCATCCAACTACAATTCTCATATCAATACAATTCAAACAAAAACTGGTTTTAAATGATCATATATGGACCATGCCCTATTTCAAATAATAATACGCAATGTCTTTTGCATGTATTCAATCATTCAATTCTAAATTGAAAAACAGTTTTGCATCTCATGTGCGCAGCAAAGTGGTATACATCAATATATATATATATATATATATATATATATATATATATATATGTTACTGAGACGACCCCAAACCCCGTACGGACGGCGGCAAGGGTAATCCGTGGAATATAACACAGAAACAGATAATAGCAGAACAGAATTAAATAAATACACCAGATAATGAACAATAGAATATACTGGATAAAAGTAATCATCAGAGTTACACAGTATACAGGATCTTACTTAGTAAAAATACAGTTCAGCTATACATAAATGTCTACAGCGGAAAACAAACATAATATGTACAATAGGAGCAGAACAACATAAAAAGAGGTAAATGATAGAATCCATCTTCGGCTCCAGCTATCCAGAAAGAACCAGCTAAACCTGAATACAAGGCTGCCCGTGTAGAAAGAGGGGCACCCGAGTTTGAAAGTGAAACAAACAACGTGTCAGTCATGGGACTGGTATGAGAAATCTACTCAACACATATATAATATGGCTAATCACAGGACCACGCCACTTTCATGGAACGGGTTTACTCCATTGGATTGCCAGTGCTTTAAAACAAATCTTTCTTTTAAACAACGCAATGCATTTTATAAAAATGAAGCCATTATAAGACTCAGTTCCCATCACACAATGCAACGCAAACCGGAGGATAGAGTTTTTACCTTATAACGGCCAAAATATGCTTGATACGAATAAAACAAAGGCATTTGATATTATTGCTAGTGTTTATATGTTTCGAAAACAATTTCAAATCATAACTATCAATCATAGACGACATGAGCGTCCCATGCCACTATGTCGCCAAATATCTATACAATCGAAACCGCACGATCACGTATTTGGAAATTGGATTTCCGTCATGAACCAAGGCAAAAGATAGTCCTTACCGAATTCGAGACGCTCTAGCCCGTGTCTCAGGAACAGCCGCAACTGTCCCGTGGAGCGACAGGGTCGGTCCACCGATGTGGATTATTATGCCTGAACTCTACGTTTCCCCGCCCTTTGGGGCGTCAACGAGCCAACGAATGACTCCATCGGACCCGGATCGTCCGATCAAACCGAGGCGCCTCGCAACAGCAACAACCACATGGATGAAAAGTATATAAATGTCAGGGCTGGTAGGTCATTGACACCACCCTAGCTAGAAAGAAACGCATGCCCTCCTTGAGGTCCTTCTCCCGTTTCTGGTTCATACCGGGGTGTGAGGCTCGCGATTTTATGTTATACACAAAGCTACGCCACACTGGCGGTGCTTTGATCATCACCACAAGACTTTGCTTTTCAACAGAAGTCCTGATCACTGCATCTTAGCATGCCACACCGGCAATTCATGCCATGCGACTGATGTCCATCGATATACAACCTCTGAGCTCGTGCGTCTCAGAGAAGGGCGTTAAGCAAAAGAATAAATTCTCCGCCGCCAAACAGATGTATATTTAATAGAGATCAATCAATACAGAATAAAATCCAATGTCAGACACACAGTCCATTTACACGTCCGTTCTGGATCTGAACGAAACCGGAGGCACTGTATACCTCGCAAACCCATCGATCACCACGTACGTCTGGACGATCACCACTCATTATCCATATTTCGGGATGCCTCCCAATCAGGACCTCGGTTACCATCCAAATGAGGTGAAGATCTCCGGTGTTCGACCATCGTCTTCGTCTTCGACTTTCAATCGTCGGTCAATTATTTGATATGAGAATTAACTTGGCCTTTTCAAATAATTCACGTATATTTAGAATTCCAAATCAATTTATTTCAATGGTTAAATTATTCGATAACACCAATTTTGTCCTTTAATGTAATTTTCACACCAAACACATTCAACCATCAAAAGCCACATAAATCGAGCAAATTCAGTTTATTTCCATTCCACATCGTTTATAATATTTTATAACGATTTATCGCCATTTTTATTTATTTTAAAATAGCCCATATATTCAAAACGACGCTTCGGGCCATAACGCGGCCGTGGCGCTGTTTTTCTTTAGATTTGATTTACACATATCTGATAATCTAACCGTTGGATCTTCACAAAATTTACATCATTAGAAAGGTCTCTTCAAAACGAATCCAACGGTTCCAATTTCGGGAAAATCCGACGGTCGGATCTCCCGGTACAATCGTTTGAAGTTTCGATTTCAAAATACGAACTGCAGCGTCGTTATTCGATTAAATATAATTATATATATATATAAATATAATCGTTTCTGGCGCTGTTTTTCTTCAGATTTGAATTAAACATTCCAGACAATCCAACCGTTGGATTCTTACAAAGTTGGTGCCGTTGGAAAGATTTTTCCAAGGCGAACCCAACGGTTGCGATTTCAGGAAAATCCGATGGTCGGATCTCCTGGTATAATCGTTTGAAATCACGGTTTCAAAATACGAACTGCACGGCCACGTTTCGTTTTAACTTTATTTATATTTATATATTTATATAAATATAGTTCATTCGACAATTTCAATATCGTTTTCACTTCAAATATTTCACTAACGCCTTTAAATTTTGGAAAATTTCGCCATAACCTCCTTTGTACGGGAGGGGCTGGGAAAATTCCCAAATAGCCACACGGGCGTCTCATGTCAAAAAGAAAAAGAAAAAGCCAAGCGGCTAGCCAACAGGCTCATAAAATCATCACCCAAACAAAACTGTAAATGTGTACCTATTTGTCGGGCACAAAATTTTATTCCTCTTCTCTAGCCCCTTCACTATAACCTGTTCAATAAATATGCATGTACATATATACAGTTCTTATCACTTCTCATTTTCCATTCAACTTCATATTTGATTCCATTTGGTTTAAAAACACCATTCATTCTAATGTTGCATGTATAGGCAAAAATCATATCATTAGCTAATTAGTGAATATTTCAACTCATATATATTTATTTGAACGAGTGGCTATTTTTAACACTTCACATTTCAACAATTCGTGAATATAATAAAAATGTGATTTTTATTGTAAAACAATTCATTTCAAAACACCATTATTTTATATCATTTTATATAGGTGATAAAAGGTGATTTTTATTATGAAACAATTTATTTCAAAATATGAATACCATTCAACACATGAATTTCAAATCAACGAATGAATATCGATTCAACACATGAAGGTTTTTTTATAGTTTCTATATATAGATAAAAATGTGATTTTTATTTTTAAAACACGAATACTATTCAACACATGAATTTCTGATCAACGAATGAATATCGATTCAACACATGAAGGTTTTCTATTCAACGAATAAATATAGTTTCAGCAAATGAAAATAATTCAAACACATGAATATTATTCAAAATTTCGGCAGCATAACGGCAGGGTAGTTAAAACCGAGACCGTCCCTAGTACGGCTCCTCGCCCTACCTTAAAACCTCGCGGTTTTTGACAATGGGGATCATGCATCTAATCCGCACGCAGGCGGCATGTATATATTTATTTCATTTCCACAAACTAATCCTATGTGGTTTCAACCAAATATTTCTCAACCACAAACGGGTATTTTTCAACCACAATCAATCAATATCAACCACAAACAATCCCAAACAACCATTCGCTATCAATCAATTTTCACACCAATCACAATCAATAAATATCGTCCAAGGTTTGTGGACGAGGGGCGTATATATATATATATATATATATATATATATATATATATATATATATATATATATATATATATATAGCAATTCAATTTTATTTCAACGCATATATATAATTTTTACAATGCATATACAACTTATACATCGAACGTACAACTTATACAATGCTTATACATGAGGTGTACAATGCTTATATAACTCATACATCGACTATATAATTTATACATCATCGTTTTTCATATTGTTTATAAATTAGAAATCTCACCTTGGGTTCCACTCCACCAAAAATAGCAGAAGGCTCAGAAAAATATGCGGTCTCTTCTAAAATGTAGAAGGCGTCCACACGGTCACGATGTTTCCTGTTTCATCGAATTTCGTTAACGTATGAAAAAGATATGATTTTTAAATGATGAACGAACTTTGCGACCGTTTTATAGCGTTGAAATCACTTTATAAATTCAAACCCGTTTACCTCGTTAAAACTTCGAAACTAGGTTTCAAATTTTCACCCAAACCGTAGCACGATGTCTCGATCAGACAGCACCACCTCGGAGTGCTTGGAGAGGCGCGCTGGCGCCTGAAGCAGGGCGGAGCTCGACGCAGTATAGGCGGCGGAATCGAGGCGCGAACGGCGAGACTTCGTGGACCTCGTTCTCGAAGCTGGGGCAACGATAGGTGATGCGGTTTGTTTTGATTTGAAGAGGGAGAGGAGATCTTCAAAAACCCCAACTGGAGCATGGCCTGAAGATGAACGTGGCGGCGGCAAAATGTCCGGGAAGATTTGAACTATTTCCGTCGTCGATCGTATACGAGAGAGTGAGAGCGCGGTTTTTTTAATTTTTTTAATTTAATGAATGGAATTTTTCTATTGGTCGATATATATATTTATTCAAAAATTGGGATTTTCTTAAACGAACTCGAAATCAAACCCAACGACTGTCGTCCCTAGCGTTTTACCCCCATTCCGAATACAATAGGATATGTTTCGTAGGCCCATTCGACTGTTTCAGTCAGTTTTCCTTCAAATTACAGTATAAACATTTAATATTTGATTTAAACGTACATTTCAATTTGCCAGGGCCAAAAACTGATTCGAAAAATTTCAGAAAAATAAATCTAGCTATGTTTTGACGATACGGTCCGAACAAAACTAGTTTCGTCGAATTCTGAGACCGTTTGCAAAAAGGCCCATTTCTGGTCGATCCAATTTAACTATAATTGACCAAAACACATTTTTCTTTGCCACACTCACATACTAGCTTCAAAAATTATGAAATTTGAAACCTAGCAATAACTTCACATCCCGGATCCAACAAAAGTGGTTTCGTCGAATTCCGAGGTCGTATGAAAAATGGCCAATTTCATGGTCTATATAAATTCCATTGCGACCTTTCTGAAAATTCATTCGGCCATAACTTTTGCTTTCCGCTATGAAAATTCGATTTTTCAGATTCGTTAGAAAGGTATCCACTAACAGATTTAAATATTTTTGGTTTCACTAAAATCAGGATTGTTTTGCACCCGGTACAGTCCGACAAAGTTTGAATTCAATTTTTGAAACTACAGCGCCTTTTCAGGCCTTGTTTATAATTATAATTAATTATATTCGTTTTCAATCGTCGATTCAAACCCACTTTCCATTGCTATTATTTAAAATATTTATTTTAAATATTTAAAATCCATTATTTTGGTCGATTTAAAATTTTTAAATTGGTTCAGATTTTCTGGGTCGTTACAGTTACAGGTTACATACTTTTATAATCTTATACATCAAAATGTACAAAATTGGAATTATTCATATATATATATATATATATATATTCATATATATATATATATATATATATATGAAAGTTCCGATTCCCGTAGCATGTCTTCTGCAGTTGCCTTTTCAACCTTGAGTGATTGAATTGCTGTTCCACTGAAACAAATTTCAGCATGCTAACCCCTGACAAAACAGTTTTATATCATACAGTTAGCATAATTTGAATACATCAAATGTATCTCATCTTATATTCATGCTTTTAACTCATATGAATACATCAAATGTATTCAATGTGTCTGTGAGCACTAACTAGTATACACACATCAAATTTATGCATTACACACATGCAATAACCTACATATATACATCAAATATACATATGTATACATGCCTTAATCTGTGAACTTTGTACTGATCCATTTAATATTATACATGTATCAATATACATGACTGTATATGTACAGGATTCACTAATAGTTTTACAAAACTATGTAAATATATACTATGTATGTATCAATATACATAGAAGGTATATATATGTATACATATATACACATATACAAGTATTGATTCACAGAAAAATGAAATTATACACAAATCATTAGAGGTGGGCTTTGTTCACATATTTATATTTAAGTATCTTTATACATATATATTGATAAAAGAACAAGACCAACAACAAGTCTTACTTGTTTATTTTTATCAATGTACACATTTACTTTGAAATCCTATTTAGCATTTAATCTTACTGACTTATGAATTGTATATATATAAAACATACATACACATGATTCAGTAGCTTATGATATAAAAGTGAATATGTAAAACCAGTCATATCAAAGTATGTTTAAGTTGGTATATATATATACCAGCAGAAATTTAATGCAATAGAAAATAACACAGTATTTATTTTGATTGTGTTTCATATACCCATATAAAATTTGATCATATCAAACTTATATATTTATATATCAGTATACACACACACACACTAATGTGTCATACATTAAACCATATTCTAAATTTGCCAAATGCTCAGGACTTCAATGTTGTTAAATAATCTAATCAACAGATTGCTTATTAGTTATATCAGCAGTCATATACATATCAGTATATATACATAAATTTACAATCAAATTGTCTATGACATGAATAGTTTGGTTGCAAATCATATTTGCATCAATCATAAATCAAAATTCATACAATCATAATAATATAAACAAGGCACGTCAAGCATATAGCATTGATGTACTTCATATTACACAGATTAATATATTTGATCACTTGCGGCAAAAGGTATGCAAAATTAAACAGACCAATCTGTATACTGGTTATTGATACAAAAAAAAAATCGGTTTAGAGATGATGACTTCTTAGATTTTATAATAATCAACAGATCAAATGTGTTGTAGCTATAAAATCATAACTGCGTTATGGATTTATTATTATATATATACATATTTATATATCATATATATATGTGTGTATATAATGTATTTTGTACCCAGCATAACTTAGGTGAACACAAATATGCAAGTCACCTTTGCATTTATTCATATAACAAGATATATAGAGAGAGATTAATTATACATAACTATGGCGTACAAATCATGCAAATCAAATTTACAGTATTCATATATCATTATAAATGATCAGTATACCAGAGGAGATATTTCTATACATGTGTTACAATACAGATATTTAAAAACCATAATTTATTTATTTATTTATTTATTATTTATATACATATATATATATACATATATATACGTATTTGTATATGGTTATAAGTTAAGGATTATACATACATTTGTATAACCTTTTAAACTCAGCATAATAAACAGAGTTAACAAATCAGGTTCATAATGATTTTCATACCTGTTTTTCAAAGTTAACTAATTAAGTTACAATACAATGATATATACGCATATAGTGTCATAATTCAAAATGATTCATCACCATTCAAGCAACAATGATCATCCATTAGATTTATATGCATAATGTTGTGAGTTCGGGACTATTGATCAGATTAATGTATTCAAGACTTTTAAACAATATCACAATACTGAATCAACATTAAAATCTGGAGCATAAATGAAATATGTTAAAACATGTTTAACATGTACATGTCTATCAATAAAGATTTCTGTAATGACTCAAAGAGCATTCCATTTGATCAATATCAATGTAGCAAGAAATGTTTTAAGTCCATTTCGCCATGAATTTTAAATAGTGAATCTAAATATCACCAAAAGGAATCACAGATGATTAACTTTATTATAAAATATCAGGAAGATATTTATGAACATTTAACAGATTTTGAAATTTGTTTTAATATTCATATTAAACCTATACTAATACTTATCTAAACATTTAGTACAAATTAAAAGGAGATTTTTAAATAGCCAGTTTATCAATATAAACTTTAGCAATGTAACAAATTGATACACATTTTAAATATGAATTGAATAAACGAGTCTAACCCATAATTCTTATCAATCCCAAATGTCTATTTGACAAAATTAAACTCGTTTATTTCTGAATTCAGATTGCCTTTAGCAATACGAGATTCAATTCAAAATCAAATCCACAATTTCAGTGTAATCAATATTAAGAGTAGGATTTGGTAACATAATTGATATCTGTAACACCCCACGTCCGTTAATGTCACTCACTAAGGGAATGCATTAACTTCCATGGAGGTTTTAAGTGAATATAGAACAGAAAAATTACAACAAGACAGATAATAAGTAGTACTTAAAAACTAAAACTTCATTTTATTGCAGCGGAATTTAAACATGTTTGTTTACATCATAAACCATAAATCAGAGTCAGGTACAATATCCATCTTCATAAAAAAAATACATAATCCCATTACATAAATAGCCATAAAGAGATAACAAGCTGGACTTTACTTCAACGGTCCAAGCTTTCCAAAGAGAGATAAAGCAATCCAATCAAACTCCACTAGAGCTAGGCCCAACCAGAGGACCTGGAGGGGGAAAAAGGATAGAAATGGAGGGGGCCAGACATAAAGTCTGGCGAGTATGATAATTCTAACAATACTATTATCAAAATAACTAGACTAAGGCATAAGCTAGAAGACAAGTAAATGTCTATGAACTATTAGGTATGGAAGAGCAGATAAAGATAACGTTTAAGATAACGTTAAAGGCACACCTAATTACTAACGAATAATTACTTCACTGCACCGCGCATTACTACACTGCACCGCACCAGTCACCCTAAAGGTTGATCCCACTTGCTTCACACAGAAACAATATAAATAGCCTTACGTACCCCTAGCTGACTACATAGGTGTCGTCTGCCCCTATCTCCACTAGGTGTACCCCACTACCCACTTGCGATCGGCTCCCTACTCGTAGATACCCGTGCTGGCCCCACAGTGGGGTGTATCACTCCCCTAAAGTGGCAACCCGATACAACTTGAGAATGCACGACTTATACCTACACGATGCAACAACGTTTTACCTACCAGCCCGGGTCCACACACGCATATGAAACCCGTTGGACTTGCGTTGCCACCGCTCCCCGTTTTGCCTCTTATAGTCAAACCCAGTATGCGTGTCCCGTCCTCGACATGGGTCGAGGCCACAAAGATACGTTTGGGATACTGGCTGAAATGGGCCCCCACAAGCTACCCACCTAAGCTTGTCACCACTAGTATATCCCACTTAACCCTCTTAGTCATGTTCATTTACATGTGTGTTTGGTTAAGTCTTACTAATTGTATTTCGAATGCCACTAAGGGCACCCACTAGATTCCTCATGCCACCCAAGCCACCTACTTAACCCCCATGTCCCACCTTACATGTTTATCTGGTTAAGTATTTCTTAATTCATTCAGGCCATAACCTCATAAAGACCTCTCACATTAGACTGGCATTTATGGCAGCTGGATTTGTCGGGCGGGTCCGGGCAGTCTTACACCATAAAAGAGTCTAACCTCATGTCTTTACAACTGTTATGCTTTAGTTTAGGCCTAGGATCTCTTACATTGGGCTGACATTTGTGACCACTGGATTTGTCGGGCGGGTCCGGGCAGGTTTACGTCACAAACGAGTCCAACCTCGTGTCCTAAGCATTGATTATCACTTATAATCTTTTACCCCAGTTTAAATAATTCCCTATACAAATTATTAATTAAGTCCACTTTTAATGATGCCCATAATTGACTCAATTATGGTCATCCACTCATGGCATGCAAAATCATATCAATTGCACCCCTACTTCTTATTATTAAATCCTTAATATTACCCCTACCCCACGCTTATACGTTCGCTTATTCAACGTAGAATATACGTTAGACTTGAGTAGTCTAACTCATAGCACAAAGATAAATTATCACAACATATAAACAAATAAATAATCCAATCATAATAGGGGTGAAACTTGCATAAACTACACATGTTAAGGATCTAAAGGTGTCAACTTGTTAAATGTCACAATTTACATGATATGATCATAACCCAAATTTATGTATAATCTTGCATATGGGGTTTTAGGCAACATAATGATGGTGTGAACTAGCATAGAATTTCACATATGTCATAGCATAATTCTAGATGTCATAATAGATGTCATGGCATATGTTCATAACTTTTACTAATCAACCTAAACTTGCATATGTGACTTGTCATATAGATCAACATAGCCCAAATAATATCAACATCATGATTTGATTAACATGAACTAATTAGCATAGATAGTAACATCATGGCTTTTTAACATGTATGATTCATCACAACTTAGCATAGAAACTCTCAACATACATAACACCATCATAGCATGATTTACAACGTATAGGATATCATCACCACATAGCATAGGATTTATAACATACATGATAGTATAAGGTTTACAACAACATATATGACAATTCACATCATCTACTCATAATCCATTCATGACTTAACCTAATTAAAATAATAATAATCTTGTTAAGATCATCATACTCACAATTTAGAGAAGAAAAGAGAGTCTTGATTTGCTTTAGAGTTGAGTAGAATTAGGTTTTGATTAGCTTTTCTTCCTTCTTAGTTGGCGGCGGCTAGACTGAGTTCCATGGCGGCGGTATGACTGTAGCTATTCTATTTTTCATATGAATTAGGGTGAGAGACTACCTAGGTATTTATAGAGTTTAGGGTTTATTTAGACCGTCAGATCAACTCAGAACTAACCTGAGCCGTTTAATTTGCCAACTCAGCCCTAAATACACATCAGCAGCTCAGAACTGGGCTCTGTCAAAACCCTAGCCGACTGACCAGGTCGACACCCAGGTCGACACTATAGTCAACCTGGGGGGGGGGGGGGTAGGTTGACACTATAGTCAACCTGGGGGGGAGGTCGACACTAGTGTCGACTCCCCAGTCGACCTGCCTGGGCGGGAATTTTCCCGCCCAGCCCGCTTCTGCACTTTCTGTTTGAATTTTAAATTTCCTGCGAGCTGTTTTGAATTTTCTGAAACTTACGATGGCCATAACTTCTTCATACGAAGTCCAATTCACGCAAACTCGGACTCTATTTCAACCAGAATTCCGAGATGAACACGATGGCGCAACCCGTTTCCCACAATTCTCACGTCTGAGATTAGTTATTCTTTTATTTGTGAATGTTATTATTAACAGAATTACGGGGTGTTACATTCTCCCCTCCTTAAAGGATTTCGTCCCCGAAATCTTCAAGTTAAGAAGAATGTATATCCTAACATCCAATCATCCATCTACTCAACCATCAAACACAGGCATCCATTGTCCTTATAGACTTCTAATGCTTTCATGTTTAAATGCACAGTGTGTGTATATGTCCCTTATCTAATGCAAAATCAGGCGGTTCACTGATTCAGTTGACCTCCTTAATGCAAATCATGATAGTGCCATACGTCCATTATGTATGCAAAAGTTCCTTAATGCTACATATTATCTCTATATGCGTGCACAATCATCATCTGAATGCAGTATCCATATTATAATACAACCATTATGCATCCATTTTACTAAATACATCCATTTATATGCAATATGCATTATGAAGTGACTGAGCCGATCTAGTGCCTAATAGTGTGTGTATATGCGTCCACGAGCAACCACTAGCAAACACTTGCATCCACTTTGCATCCATCATACATAACATGTCTCAAACACATGTTTCAACCATAGGATTTTCCTAACTAAAGGTCAAGAATACTAGCGAGAGGACACTCTAAAGGTAAGATAAGTACAAGATAAGCGATAAAGGAGAAATTTAAGGGACATACCCTCAAAAAGAAAAGGGTACAACGAACGCATGTTCTCTTCTGTCTCCTAAGTAGCGTTGCTCTCATCATCTCCCCATTTCACTTTGACTAGTCTGACCTCTCGATTCCTTAGCTTCTTGATCTCTGACTCAAGAATGTGCGTAGGAGCTCGTCGAATCGTTGCGTCACGCTCGATCTCCGCCTCTCTAAGCAAGCTCAGCTCTACCACTTCCGCGGTCTCGTGCAAGCACTTCCTCAAATGTGACACATAGAATACGTCGTGTACACCGCTAAGTCTCTCGGGCAACTCCACTCTATACGTCATCTGTCCAATCTTCTCCTTATTAGGAAACGGCCCTACGAACCTTGGTGCTAATTTCCCAATGGACCCAAAGCGTACGATGTTTCGTAATCGAGACACTTTGATCAAGACCATGTCCCCAACTTCAAACTCAAGATCTGTTCTCCTCTTGTCCCCATAAGATTTTTGTCTATCTTGCGCTGCTTTCATCCTCCTTCGAATCAAGTCGATCTTCTCCGAAGTCTCCCTAATCATGTCGGGCCCAAGTAAGATCTTATCCGTAGATTCCCACCAACATGTAGGTGAACGACAAGGTCGTCCATAAAGAGCTTCGAAAGGTGCCATGCCAATGCTGGACTGAAAGCTATTATTATATGCGAACTCTACCAATGGAAGATGCTCTTCCCATGTACCCCCAAAGTCTAGGATACATAGCCTCAAAAGATCCTCTAGAATGCGATTCACCCTCTCGGTCTGGCCGTCCGTCTGAGGATGATATGCGGTGCTCAAACATAACTGAGTCCCTACCGCCTCTTGCAAGCTTCTCCAAAATTCGCTAGTGAAAATAGGATCGCGGTCGCTCACTATGCTAGAAGGAACACCGTGCAAACGAACTATTTCTCGGACGTATACAGAAGCTAACCATGGAGCAGTCCTCTTACTCTTCACAGGAATGATATGGGCGCTCTTAGTAAGTCTATCTACTATAACCCAAATTCCCGTATTACTCTTCCTCGATCGCGGTAATCCATCCACAAAATCCATCGAGACACTTTCCTACTTCCATAGTGGAACCTCCAATGGGTGAAGCAACCCACCGGGTTTCTTCTGCTCCGCTTTTACTTGTTGGCACACCAAGCATCTAGCGACATACTCGGCCACATCTTTCTTCATGTCGGCCCAAAAGTAAACTCGCTTCATGTCTTTGTACATCTTGTCCCCGCCAGGATGAATGGTCATCTTCGAACGATGTGCTTCGTCAAGAATAGTCTTCCTCAGGTCATCGTCTTTTGGTACACAAAGTCTATCGTCCCTACGTAACCAACCCTTATCATCTAGGGTATACCTACGGAGATGGCTTGATGAGTCCCCTCCTTTGAGCTTTTCTACTAACTCAACCAACTGCGGGTCGTCTCGCTGTGCCTCGCCAATCCGTCCCAAAAGCGTATGTCTGACCTCCAAGGATGCTAGCAAACCGGGTACAAAGTCAACAGAAGGTCTAAAGTCAAACATCGAAATGAATTCTAAGCTTCGCCGCTCAACAAACAACAGACTCAAGGACAGCCTTTTCCTACTTAAGGCGTCCGCTACCACGTTACCCTTGCCAGGGGTATATGCTATTTCGAAATCGTAGGACGCTAAGAACTCCATCCACCTTTGCTGCCTCAAGTTCAAGTCCTTTTGAGAGAATAAGTATTTTAACGATTTGTGGTCAGTGAATAATTCGAATCTCTCGCCAAGAAGATAATGACGCCAAGACTTAAGCGCGAAAACAATAGCGGCCAACTCTAGGTCATGGGTAGGGTAATTTTTCTCATGCGCTCTCAACTGCCTTCCACCATAGGCTATTACCCTGCCCTCTTGCATTAGGACTGCGCCTAGTCCTGTTCCACAAGCGTCAGTATAAACAGTAAATGGCTTACTCCCGTCTGGCAGCACTAAGACTGGGGCTGAGGTCAAAGCTCTCTTCAAACGTTGGAACGCATCATCACAATCTACGTCCCATGTGAAAACTAGGTTCTTCTTCGTCAAGCGTGTCAATGGAGCTGATATCTTTGCGAAGTTTTTGATAAACTTCCTATAGTAGCCAGCCAACCCCAAGAAACTTCTCACTTCGGTAGCATTTTTAGGGACCTTCCAATCTTGGATGGCCACCACCTTCGCGGGATCCACGGCTATCCCTTCTTTGGAAACCACGTGCCCTAGGAATCGTACTTCCTTCCTCCAAAAGTGACACTTAGAAAATTTAGCTTTAATATTATGCGCTCGTAGGGTCTCCAACACTTCCCTAAGATGTAGGGCATGCTCTTCTTCATCCTTAGAAAAGATCAGGATGTCATCTACAAAGACTACCACGAATTTGTTAAGGTACTCCCTAAACACCCTACTCATCAAATCAACAAAGTATGCGGGGGCTTTTGTCAAACCGAAGGGCATCACTTGCCATTCATAGAAACCGTCCGGAGTCCTAAAGGCAGTCTTGTCTATGCTATCCTCAGCCACTCTCAACTGATGAAAACCAGTGGCTAAGTCCAACTGCGAAAACACTGAGGCGCCAACTAACTGATCGAAGAGATCGTCAATCCTCGGCAGTGGGTGTCTGTTCTTCTTAGTAAGCTTATTAAGTTCTCTATAGTCCACACAAAGTCTAAGGGACCCATCAGCCTTCGTGGCAAATACTACTGGAGCACACCACTCCGATATACTTCGTCTTATGAACCCCTTCTCAAGCAACTCCTTCACTTGCTTATCGAGTTCCCTCCTTTCACGTGGAGCCATGTGGCGTACTGGCAAAGATACTGGTTTCGCATTATCCACAAGATATATTCGAAAATCTATCTCCCGCTTCGGAGGCAAGCCCTTCACCTCCTCAAACACATCCGAATACTCTCGGACCACTCTAACAGATCGTAGATTTTCCTCAGACGCGTCAAGCGATTCTAAATAACTTAGCATAACGGAATCAATGGGATTACAAAAGATTTCGAGAGCATTACCAAGGCGAGTCGCGAGCCTAACTACTCTCCTTTCACAATCAAGAACCGCCCCATTTCTGGATAACCAATCCATTCCTAAAATTAGCCCATAGCCCGTGAAGCCCAACACATAAGCATCACATCTAAACTCAACGCTAAGTATAGAAATTTTCAAATCCAAACACATCATGGACAAATAAGCTGAGCCCCCAATTGGATTAGAAACAACTAAGGAATCCTCTACTAAACTGGTGTTTAAGTGCAGTGATTCAACTAATGATGTAGAGATAAACGAATGCGATGCGCCCGAATCGAATAAGGTACGGACATGATGATCAAACAGAAAAACTAAGCTTTCAACAGAAATGGTTCTACCTCGTTCTTGCAGCGATGGGACCGTGAGAGCCTGAACTTGTCCCCTTGCCTGCCCTGGTGCCATAAGAGCCTGCACCTGTCCTCCCGAGGTAGCTCCTGCCCTCTGCCCCTTCTTTGGGCAGCCCTTCACTAGATGTCCCGCTTCGCCATAGTGAAAACAGCCAGTCTTCTTTTTCTTTTGGTAATCCTTGCTGAGATGGCCTGGTGTCCCACAGTTAAAGCATTTCTTCTTTCCCTTGCCGTTATTGTCTTTACCAACCTTCTTATTTTGCTGTTGTGGTTTCTTCTGATCCCCTTTCTTCTCGGGTGCCTTATCAGCCTTAGTGCCTTTCTCCTCGTGCATGAGTGCCATGTCCACAAGATTCTCAAAGGTGGCCCCCATAGGGATGTGGGTCATAGCCAACCCTTGCAACGGTTCATTCAATCCATTAACGAACCTCAGTGCCTTCTTCTCCAGCGTGTTCACTAAGTCCAAGCCAAACCTTGCTAACTGATTAAATTTGTTGACATATTCTTTTACTGATGAGCTTCCTTGCTTCAATGCCAAGAACCTTTCCATATATAGATTCTCTTCTGCCCTTGAGAGAAACTTCACCTCAAACCTACGTCTGAAATCCGCCCAAGAATCAACCGGACGCTCCCCATTAGTGACCTCCCACCAAAACGAGGCCTCTCCCTTCATTAACCAAGCTGCTAATTTAACTCTACTCCCTTCTTCTACTTCAAATATCTCTAGCAATTCTTCCACCTCCCTAAGCCAATCTCTAGCTTCCACAAACATTTCTGACCCTTGAAAAGATTTTCCACCCATAGCCTTAAATTCCTTGCACGTCTTTGCAAAAGTATCTACGCGAGGAGGAGGAGGAGGAGGAACGGGTGCAACTGGTGGTGGAGGAACATTGGCAGGACCTACGGCGGCTATAGCCTCTAATAGCCTCCTATACCATCCTGGTATCGTTACACCGTCAGGTAGGTTAAGATCTTCAGCCATGCTGAAACGAAAAAGGAAAGATTCAAAATGGAGAATTCGAAGGATAAAGATATGGCTATTGGGGATTATGTTTTTCTTAAAAAAAACTTTCCTCTTCAAATTACCCATTAAGACATGTTTTTGAAAACACTTCTTCCAAAAATACTTTAGAAAAATAGTTTTTCTAAACAAATTATCTGTTCTTGTAACCTTAAGCTCTGATACCACGTGTAACACCCCACGTCCGTTAATGTCAATCACTAAGGGAATGCATTAACTTCCATGGAGTTTTTAAGTGAATATAGAACAGAAAAATTACAACAAGACAGATAATAAGTAGTACTTGAAAACTAAAACTTCATTTTATTGCAGCGGAATTTAAACATGTTTGTTTACATCATAAACCATAAATCAGAGTCAAGTACAATATCCATCTTCATAAAACAAAATACATAATCCCATTACATAAATAGCCATAAAGAGATAACAAGCTGGACTTTACTTCAACGGTCCAAGCTTTCCAAAGAGAGATGAAGCAATCCAATCAAACTCCACTAGAGCTAGGCCCAACCTGAGGACCTGGAGGGGGAAAAAGGATAGAAATGGAGGGGGCCAGACATAAAGTCTGGCGAGTATGATAATTCTAACAATACTATTATCAAAATAACTAGACGAAGGCATAAGCTGGAAGACAAGTAAATGTTTATGAACTATTAAGTATGGAAGAGCAGATAAAGATAACGTTTAAGATAACGTTAAAGGCACACCTAATTACTAACGAATAATTACTTCACTGCACCGCACATTACTACACTGCACCACACCAGTCACCCTAAAGGTTGATCCCACTTGCTTCACACAGAAACAATATAAATAGCCTTACGTACCCCTAGCTGACTACATAGGTGTTGTCTGCCCCTATCTCCAATAGGTGTACCCCACTACCCACTTGCGATCGGCTCCCTACCCGTAGATACCCGTGCTGGCCCCACAGTGGGGTGTATCACTCCCCTAAAGTGGCAACCCGATACAACTTGAGAATGCATGGCTTATACCTACACGATGCAACAACGTCTTACCTACCAGCCCGGGTCCACACACGCATATGAAACCCGTTGGACTTGCGTTGCCACCGCTCCCCGTTTTGGCCTCTTATAGTCAAACCCAGTATGCATGTCCCGTCCTCGACTTGGGTCGAGCCCACAAAGATACGTTTGGGATACTGGCTGAAATGGGCCCCCACAAGCTACCTACCTAAGCTTGTCACCACTAGTATATCCCACTTAACCCTCTTAGTCATGTTCATTTACATGTGTGTTTGGTTAAGTCTTACTAATCGTATTTCACATGCCACTAAGGGCACCCACTAGATTCCTCATGCCACCCAAGGCACCTACTTAACCCCCATGTCCAACCTTACATGTTTATCTGGTTAAGTATTTCTTAATTCATTCAGGCCATAACCTCATAAAGACCTCTCACATTAGACTGGCATTTATGGCAGCTGGATTTGCCGGGCGGGTCTGGGCGGTCTTACACAATAAAAGAGTCTAACCTCGTGTCTTTACAACTGTTATGCTTTAGTTTAAGCCTAGGACCTCTCACATTGGGCTGACATTTGTGACCACTGGATTTGTCGGGCGGGTCCGGGCAGGTTTATGTCACAAACGAGTCCAACCTCGTGTCCTAAGCATTGATTATCACTTATAATCTTTTACCCCAGTTTTAATAATTCCCTATACAAATTATTAATTAAGTCCACTTTTAATGATGCCCATAATTGACTCAATTATGGTCATCCACTCATGGCATGCAAAATCATATCAATTGCACCCCAACTTCTTATTATTAAATCCTTAATATTACCCCTACCCCACGCTTATACGTTCGCTTATTCAACGTAGAATATACGTTAGACTCGAATAGTCTAACTCATAGCACAAAGATAAATTATCACAACCTATAAACAAATAAAAGAATCCAATCATAATAGGTGTGAAACTTGCATAAACTACACATGTTAAGGATCTAAAGGTGTCAACTTGTTAAATGTCACAATTTACATGATATGATCATAACCCAAATTTATGTATAATCTTGCATATGGGGTTTTAGGCAACATAATGATGGTGTGAACTAGCATAGAATTTCACATATGTCATAGCATAATTCTAGATGTCAATGTCATGGCATATGTTCATAACTTTTACTAATCAACCTAAACTTGCGTATGTGACTTGTCATATAGATCAACATAGCCCAAATAATATCAACATCATGATTTGATTAACATGAACTAATTAGCATAGATAATAACATCATGGCTTTTTAACATGTATGATTCATCACAACTTAGCATAGAAACTCTCAACATACATAACACCATCATAGCATGATTTACAACATATAGGATATCATCACCACATAGCATAGGATTTATAACATACATGATAGTATAAGGTTTACAACAACATATATGACAATTCACATCATCTACTCATAATCCATTCATGACTTAACCTAATTAAAATAATAATAATCTTGTTAAGATCATCATACTCACAATTTAGAGAAGAAAAGAGAGTCTTGATTTGCTTTAGAGTTGAGTAGAATTAGGTTTTGATTAGCTTTTCTTCCTTCTTAGTTGGCGGCGGCTAGACTGAGTTCCATGGCGGCGGTATGACGGTAGTTATTCTATTTTTCATATGAATTAGGGTGAGAGACTACCTAGGTATTTATAGAGTTTAGGGTTTATTTAGACCGTCAGATCAACTCAGAACTAACCTGAACCGTTTAATTTGCCAACTTAGCCCTAAATACACATCAGCAGCTCAGAACTAAGCTCTGTCAAAACCCTAGCCGACTGACCAGGTCGACACCCAGGTCGACACTATAGTCGACCTGGGGGGGGGGGTCGACACTATAGTCGACCTGGGGGGGAGGTCGACAATAGTGTCGACTCCCCAGTCGACCTGCCTGGGCGGGAATTTTCCCGCCCAGCCCGCTTCTGCACTTTCTGTTTGAATTTTAAATTTCCTGCGAGCTGTTTTGAATTTTCTGAAACTTCCGATGGCCATAACTTCTTCTTACGAAGTCCAATTCACGCAAACTTGGACTTTATTTCAACCAGAATTCTGAGACGAACACAATGGCGCAACCCGTTTCCCACAATTCTCACATCTGAGATTAGTTATTCTTTAATTTGTGAATGTTAATATTAACAGAATTACGGGGTGTTACAATATCTAATATCAATCTTTAAATTGTTTTTCGAATTGAAATCAAACATAAATTACATTCAAGATGAAAAGACTTTACATCAGATTTGTAACTATGTTTCAATTCTATTACTAGATTTGTTTCAGTGTTCATATCACTTAATCCATTATTTCAGGCAATCATACAATTAGATTGAAACATTGCTTCAGACTAGATCCATGTAAATATGGTTTAGTCATCTAAGATGCAGTCATTTAAATTAATATCTAATATTAGTTCAAATTTAAATGAAACAGATTTTCATTTCAAAAATTAAAACCAATACTGTTAAACCCAAACTCATTTTGATATAACACTTACAAATGAATTTGTAATCTATACGATGATACAACCATGATTATACCCAAAATCAAAGTTCAATCTAAAATTTCTTGTAAAACCCTAGCTCTGATACCACTATAGGATTCTTTCGATCGAATCGACATCCAGTAATGTGCTTTTAACAATTTAAAAGCTTAGGATCTATGTAAAAAATTATAAATCAAAACTTATATTGAAAAGGGTTAAGGATTTGTACCTTTCGAGCCAAATCCATAGATGAATTGAGTAATTTCCTGATTGACTCGTGCCTGCGAGATTTGAAACTGTTGATTCGAATCCAGCCCTTCAAGTGTGGAGCCTTAATGGATATCCACAAGAACACTTCTCCCTCAGATCGAATCAAGGATGATAAAAAGATTAGTGCTAGCCGCCATTATATTGGTTTTGGAGGAAATAGAAATCGGTCGATTTTGTTTTGAATCTCATCCATCTAAATTAAGGTTGGCCACTATATCTTAAAAGAAAATGTGAGTTCCCTTTTAAAACAGAAGTTTACCAAAAGTTAGGATCTAAACCGACTACTTATTCCATCCTTAAATAAAATATCAACATATCTTATTTGTCCAAAATAATCTTTCTTTTAAAACGCTCTACTGTGTGACCCCATAGGTTATTACAATGTTGGCAATGATTTTAAATCATATTTAAAATCATAAACAATGATTGGCATCTAGCAATACGTCGTTGCTACCCAAGTTCTAATAAGATCAATGATTCGATACAACCTTTCTGTGACCAGCGTACCAATGTAATATAATCCTTTTAACCAATATATTCAGGATTAAACTAGAGGCATGGATCGTATCATCCTCTTTATTATTTAATCCGTTTATCTTGATCGATGAGTAGACTGTATAAACAAATCTATATTTGAGCACGGCCATGCATTTCACAGTCTCACTCAATCAAGAGGCCCATGGATATCACTACGAATATATCGTAGGGGTTAAATTCCATCTAGATCATTCATAATTTTCATTCGATTCGAGATGTATCCAATAGTCACCATTATCATTACTCTGTTACGAATAACTTTAGATGATATCAAAACACAAATATCCTCGAATAAAATTATAATGATTTCAGGTCTGAGGACCATTACACCACTATCACTATGAGAATAACTTATGATACTGTTAATTATATTCCATGGAGTTATCTCATGGCGGGTCAGCCCAATACGCTATTCTCTAATACGTATTTATATCTTGACTTTAATATCACGTATATTAATGATCAATGAGAAGTGATCATCAGTCAATCAATATACTAGTCTCAACGCTTTATTGTTGTCCTTTATAAACAATAAAACTCGACTAGGGGCATCTAAGAATTATAATACTTATCACATTATTTAATCTCAAGTTCAGTCTTACTCGAACTATATTTTTCCGTATTATTATTCTAAGGACTTCTATTATATTATTATTTATATTACGCAGTAAGTACAATATAGTAGAATAATATTTTATTTCAATAAAATAATAACATCAACAGTGTTATCAATCTCATTGAATGAATTGCCTCTAGGGCACAAACTCTAACACCCTAGGTGAGAACTTTTGAATCGATTAAAGGCTAGTTTAATTTCAATTTCTATTATGAACTTGTTTGAGTTATATATTGATTGGTGATTGATGATTTGGGTTTATGATTTTGTTTGATGATGATTAGAATGGAAAAAGATTTGATTTTTAAGTGAAGTTTATGTAAGTATGTGAAAACACTTAAATGGTTATTATACATGATAAAAATGTGATTTTTAAGTGTATACATGTATTTTCTTAGGTAAGTAAAACCTATAACTAATAATGTTGACATGAAAATTGACTTAAAACTTAAATGGTTATTGGTTGGGAAAATTAACTAGATACTGGTTATTGGGTTTGGGTATGAACACCTGTGGGTATTTAATAATATGATTGTTTTAAATACATATGATTGTTAATAATTGATATTGCTATTAATATATTGATTGACAAACCCATATAAGCGTTAATGGTTTTAAGGCTTATATGGTATATACCACGATATGTGGTAATTGGATGTTAATCATGTGTGAAATACATATAAACTAAATTATATGGTAATTAGTTGAATCTCATTCCAATTCAGAATCAATTTGAATATTTTATTAATAAAATATTCACTGAAAATTAAAAATTTGAATTTGACGTCCGATTTTGGATGGACACAAAGTTTATATTATTATGATGAATATTCATAAAAGAAAAAAATTAATTTAAATTTATTTCTATATAATTATGACTTGTTCAATTTTTATTGGATTTAAATGGAAAAAATCTTCGTATATTTCAGTATTGGATTCTGTAATCATGCGGATACTGTTTTGAGGAATTTGGGGGATATAAGGATATCGTTATTCCCTATATGGTATCTGTTAGTTTAATAATTTGATATCGAATATAGGTCCACGCAATTCCTATTTAAAACCTTGTACTTGATATCAAAAATTGGATTTTGAGTTTGTCATGAATGGTGTCATCAATAACAATGTTCTTAAACCCAGTTGAAAAGGAAGCTTATAAAATAAATATTTTAAGTAAGATTTAATGAAATTTCCAAAGTAAAATTTTAGAATTTAAATTGGAATTGAATGGACTTTGATTTAGTAATAATCGGGATGAGCTTCAATAAAGGAGGACAGTTACTATTTGTGGAATTTAAAAGGCTTTTCCATTATTCCATTTATAGTATTAGTCTGATATGGAAATTCATACTGATTAAGATTGATCTAATTTTTGTGAAGGTTCCATTTTGATGGAAGATGATTTTGGGTTTATCGAGAGCGATGTTTAATTGAAATTCTTTCTTTAACCCAGTTAAAGACGGGATTAATTCCCAAAAGTTGAATAATCATTAGGAAATGATTTTTGAAGACTAAAACTAAGTAGAGTTTTAATGAATCTTTAATTAGATTGAAATGTGAATGTGGTAATTAAATTTATCAAATTCGAGAGATGCTCGAGATGGAGTACCACCAATTTTACTCTATACGACAGTTAAATCTTTAATTAGATTTGAACATGAAATGGTAATTAAATTTAACGACAACACAATGGGTGTTAGATATGGAGTACTACCAGTTTTGCTCCATGGGATGAATAGGTTAGGATTAGGATAATAAAATCAATGATTACTTCAATAAGGCTCGTTAATCCCGAGTTGTTTGATAAACCTTAATTTGGTTTAAGTTGTGAAAAGATAATATAAATCTTCTGAAATGAATTCCAAGAATCTTTGAATAAATGAATATTCTGGATTGGAATGAGGCATATGATGTGTTATTATAGCACTTGATTATAAGATATGCGAGCTATTCAGAAAGACCGGGTTTATCTCGTTCTGAATAATTGATACGATGATTAAAAGTCGATGATTTGAAGATGGTGATTGAAGACCGGAGATCTTCACATCGTTTGGATGATTACTGATGTCTTGATTGGGCTGTACACCCAAGACAAGGTGATAAGTGGTGATCATCCAAACGTACTTGGAGATCGACCGGATATGCGAGGGCCTCTCTCATGAATTGGACATATGGGACGAGGAATAAGGTGCCTCCGGGTTTTTTCAGACCCAGAACGGACTTGAAAATGGATTATATGTCTAACATTGTACTTCACGCTGTATTTGTTGATCTCTACTAAATATGTATTTGTTTGCTGGCGGAGAATTTATTCTCTTGCTTGACACCCTTCTTTAAGACATACGAGCTTAGAGTTTATATATTGGTGGAAATCAATGGTATGGATTGACAATGTGGCAAGCTACGTTACTAATTGATCAAAGATTTTATTGAAAAGCAGTGCTTAGTGGATGATGATCAAAGCATGGCTGATATAGCGCAGCTTTGTGTTAGAGCGTGACTTCGGCAAGCGTCATAACTAGGAATGGCCGAAAACAGGATGAACGACTGCAAAGAGGACATATGTTTCTTTATAGCTAAAAGTGATGCCATAGTATGGAGCCCAGGCAATTTACTTATGTGGATGTTGGAATCGAGGCGCCTCGGATAACGGTCAAATACGATCGGGAAATGTTATTTTCAAGTAATTGTCTTACCATCAGAAATAGGTGGTCAGCTCTGCTGCTCCAAGGGATACATGTCGTTTTCCCTGGAACATTTTGCTAGAGATGTTCCAAAGTTTGGATAAGGAAGATCCTTTTCCTTGGTTATTGTTGGAAATCCAACTTCCAATATGAACCTTGTGCTTTCAGTTGTAAATCTATATAGCGACATAATAGAATGGGGTATTATGCCATCTAGGATTGATACATTTATTTTCAAAATTGATTTCCACACTATGCACTAGTAATAATATAAGAGAAATATCGCATATCAAACATATTTGGCTATTATATGGTAAAACTCGATCCTTCGGTTTGCGCTTGCATTTTGCAATGGGACTTGAGTCTTATAATAGCTTCATTTTTCAAAAAGCATTGCGAGTTTTTCGACTGGTATTCATGTAGAGAAAACCCGTTCTGTGATATACGGCGTGGTCCCATGATATACCGAACTTTAAAATAAAATTAATAACTGTTTTGGTTCTCATACCAGTTCCATGATTGACTCGTAGTTTTTTTCCCTTGCAAACTCGGGTGCCCATATTTTCTACATGGGCAACTGGGTAGTTTGTTTTGCAGATATGACTTGGAGTCTTCTTAGAGCTGGATTCTGGATTGAAGTGTAAATCTATGTCTAGAACATTTGAGACTCTTCCTCTGATGTAATTTTGTATTTCCACTGTGCATTTTAATCATTATACTCTGATATATGTTCTCTGATGTAACATGATATGATGTTAACGAAAATGTTTTGTATTTTGTTCTGATGTTGTTATATGCCCAAAGTTAACAATCCGAGTATTTCCAACCATCGGGTCATGCCTTGCATCTGATTTGGAGGGCGGGGACTTTCCTGTCATTACAGAAATAGTCATATCAGAATCATGCACGAACTTCCTTAACTGAGAAACGTGAAATACATTGTGCACTCCCGCCATCTTGTCAGGTAATCCAACTTTATACGCTAAATTCCCAACTTGTTCGAGAACTAGAAATGGGCCAACAAACCTTGGTGCTAGTTTACCTCTCCTACCAACCAAATCACAATCTTCAATGGAGAAATCTTGAAGAATACCAAGTCGCCAACGGACAATTTCAAATCTCTTCATCTTTTATCAGCATAGCTCTTCTGCCTTTCTTGGGAAACCTTCATTCACTGTTGAATAACCTTGATCTTATCTTAGGTTTCTCTTATTACATCTTACCCAAGCAAAAATTTCTCATCAGTTTCCAACCAACATGATGGTAAGTTGCACGGTCTTCCGTACAAAGCTTCAAATGGAGCCATACCAATACTAGACTGATAACTATTATTATATGAAAACTCAACCAGATGCAAATGGTCATCCCATGACCCCCCCCCCCCCCCAAAATTCAATATATAAGCTCTCAAGAGATCCTCTAATACACGATTCACCCTCTCTGTTTGACCGTCAGTTTGGGGATGGTACGCGGTACTAAGATGTAATTATGACCCTAAAGCCTCTTGTAAGATCTTCCAAAAACCCACTAGTAAATAATGGATCTGGGTTACTCATAATACCTTTAGGTACTCCATGAAATCTCACTACCCACTTCATATATAATTCTTCTAACTTAGTTGTCGTTCTATTTGACTTGACCAGTATAAATCTTGCATTTTTGGTCAATCGATCCACAATCACCCAAATATTATCATGACTCGATCTAGTTCTTGGTGAACCATCAATGAAATCCATTGGGCTTGTTCCCATTTCCATTCGGGAATTTCCAATGGTTGTAACAAACCCCTAGGCTTCTTTTGCTCGGCTTTAACTAACTGGCAGTTCATGCACTTGGATATAAACTTCCCAACGTCTCTCTCCATCCCTTCCCACTAGTAGTTCTGCTTCATGTCTAGATAAATTTTGTTACCACTGGGATGTATAGTCAGTTTCAAGTGATGACACTCTCTAAGCACTTCATCTCTCAATCCATTAACATTGGGTACAACTAGTGTCCCATTCTTTCGAAGCCATCCTTCTCTATCAAGTCCATACTTGTTCATCTCCTCACTGTCGATACCCATCTCTACCTTGGAGATGATTTCCAATAGGTTAGGATCGTCCCTCTGACTGGAACAGATCCGCTCAATCAAAGTGGGTCTGATAGTCAAACTTGCTAACATCTCTGGATCTAATTCACACTTAGATCTGAAATCATATCCTGCGACGTACTCCAGTTACTTCCATTATAGAAACATAGCCCCCAAATTGGCATGTCTCCTACTCAATGCATCCGCTACCGCATTTCCCTTCCCGGATGTGTATGCGAAATTGAAATCATATGAAGCCAAAAACTCTAACCATCTCTGCTGGCGAAGATTTAAATCCTTATGAGAGAAAAGATACTTTAATGACTTATGATTAGTAAACAACTCGAATATTTCTCCCAAGAGATAATATCTCCACATCTTTAACGCGAACACGATCGCTACAATTCCAAATCATGGGTAGGATACCTTTTCTCATGCGGTTTCAATTGCCGACTAGCATAAGCTACAACCCTACCTCTTTGCATCAGTATAGCACCTAGTTCGGTACCACAGGCATCCGTGTATACTGTCATCTGTTCAATCCCTTTAGGAATAACTAACACTGGTGCGCATGTTAACTTTTCCTTTAGGCTATTAAATGCATTCTCACACCTTTCCTCCCAAGCAAAAGCTCGATTCTTCTTGGTCAATTGAGTTAACGGCGTCGCTATCTTGGAGAAGTCTTGGATAAACTTACGATAATATCCAGCTAACCCAAAGAAACTTCTCACGTCTGTTGCATTTTTAGGCGTAGACCAATCTTGCACCGTAGCGACCTTCGCAAGATCCATGACAATACCATTCTCTGGAACAACATGGCCCAAGAATCTCACTTCCCTCCTCCAGAAGTGGCACTCAGAACATTTTTTCTTTCAATTGGTGTTTCCTCAACACCTCCATCACTGTCCTCAAGTGTTCTTTGTGTTCTTCCTCTGTCCTCGAGTAAACCAAGATATCATCCACGAATACAAGAACAAACTTATTTAATCGATCCCTAAAAACCCTATTCATATGATCCACAAAATATGCGGGTGCATCGGTCAACCCGAATGGCATGACCAACCACTTATAGAATCCAGACGGCGTCCGAAATGCCATTTTAGGTATACTCTCAGCTGCTACTCAGAGCCGATGAAATCCTATCGCGAGATCTAACTGGGGGAACACTCTTGCTCCATCTAGTTGATCAAACAAATCATTTATCTGTGGAAGAGGGTACTTATTCTTCCTAGTCACCTTGTTCAACTCGCGGTAGTCCACACATAAGCGAAGGGAACCATCGACCTTAGTAGCAAACACAACTGGTGCTCCACACTTAAAAACACTTCTTCGGATAAATCCCTTCTTCAAAAGATCGCCTACTTGCACTTCGAGCTCTCGCTGCTCCCTTGGCGCCATACGACGAAGTGACATCACTATAGGTCTAGCATCTTTCACTAAATCAATTCGAAACTCAGTATCTTGGTGTGGTGGAAGTCCGGTCACTTCCTCAAAGATGTCCGGATACTCGCCAACAATAGGCACATCTGATAACTCGTCATGCGGGATGTCAAGGGAATTTAGAAAACTAGCCATGACCTTATCACTAGGTAGGCAACCCAATGCCACCCTCCGCCCATCATCCGCTCTAATGGTCACCGAAGACACCTCACAGTCTACCACCACCTCATACCTTCAGAGCTAGTCAACTCCCAAAATAATGTCAAACCCATTAAAGCCCAAAACAAAGCGATTGCAAGCAAACATACATCCATGACTCGATAAGACCAAATTACGACAAATCATACAAAGGCTAGTCGAACCACCAATCGGATTCGTCACAACTAAAGGTTTATCGACAATCTCGACTTCCAATTCTAATCTATCTACCAGGTCACTAGATATGAAGGAATGGGAATCCCCGGTATCAAACATTACTCGAACAGGAACATCATAAATAGAAAGCATACCTTGAATAACGAAACCCTTTCCCTTCTTCGCCGCTATTGGGGCATTCGACGAAGAAGGAACAGCGTTGATAGCATATGCTTTCACGATCTGCTTCTCCTTAGGGGGTTGCAGGCATTCATTCTTGAAGTGTCCTACTTGGTCACAATTAAAGCACTTCCTCTCCCCTGGCTTCACTCGACAATCTCTGACATAGTGTCCCTTCTTGCCGCAGCCAAACCACTGGATTTCTTTCTTATTCTTCTTTTTCTGACCATCCTTGGTTTGGTTCTGTTATGATGCTCTCGACTCCACGATTCCAGCATTTGTTGTTCTGTTCAATTCTGAGGTCATACGGGCGAATGATAATCGTACGAATATTAAATACATGAATTAATTAATTGATAAATAATTAAATAACTCATCTTCTATGAATTCACGTTCTCCCTCAGCTTTACCCATGTCGTTCACTGCTGCGCCCTCCACGATTGATTGGACCCCACCTCTAGGTTTCCACTAGCACCGCTGTTAGAGGCGCACCGCAACAAATATCGTCGTCCACCCTTGCCTCGTTCGCCTGGTAATTGCGCTCGAACGAAATTGATATCGGCCATGATTGCTGCCGCCACACAACACTAACTCCAACGAAATTTGACCAGTACCTCGAGCTTGCTACCAACTACATTCTCATGTTGACAACTTCCTCTAACAACTCCCTCCATTCGCCAGAAAATTAAAAAACATGTTCGCTGCACCCTATAACTAGACGTCACTGATCTTCTCAAAATTCCGACCACCACACCCACTTTCAGGCCAAATCCCCAACTTAAAAGTTGTAGCCTTGTCTCTCCTCTCCAGCTTCCTAGTTGGTGACTTTGTCTAACTCTCGACGGTTTGTTCACAGAATACCCAAAACTGAAACCTACATATTCACCGTCAATCTGAGATTCCGGCAAAATCCTTCACCGATTCGCTACCAAATTGTAACAGCATTTAGCCCTCACCAAGTACTCCAACTTTCATGCTGGTCACTTTGGCTAATTCCTTATGATTTGGGAGATAAAATTTCAAATAAGAAGGGGGATTAAAATGAAAATTGTGAAGGCTGAAATGGGTTTGGGGTGGAAATTGGGGTATACTTATAGGGTAGAGATTAGCTTATAGGGTAAGCCTCAGGTATTAGTTTATAAAAAAATTATTGTAACGCTACTTGTATTCATCGTTTAATAATTCGCACGGGCACATATGAACTCGGTTGGAGGTGAAAATTGATATGTTGTTATGGTTTATCATTACGATCTTAATGAAACTTGTTTTGTCGAATTCTGAGTCCTTTTTTCTCATATAGCGCTAGTTCGAGCTCAAGTTATTGAACAATTATCCACATTAAATGTTTATATTGTGCACGACCATATACTAACTTCGATTGGCCTGAAATTTGGAATCTTACAATAATTTACTATTCCATATCCAACAAGATTGGTTTCATCGGAAACAGAAGTCTTTTGCAAAATGACTACTTTTAAGGTTTACATTATATTATTATAACATTATTTAATTCCAAAGCTATTCAATTTAATATTAAACTAATTATTATTATCGTATATATCCAAACAGAATATCATATACCTTCAGAATAAACAAACTTGGGTTTAAAACTTGATACTTCAATTTTCTAGCTAAATCGATATTCATTATTTTATAAAATCCTTTTATTTTATTTAATAAATTGTTATGGTCAATAAACGATTCCATAGCGCCCTTTTGGAAATTTGATTTGGGCATAACCTATAATCTATACGACGAAATCTCGATTTCTCACCTTCCTTAGAAAGATATAGCTAAATGGATTCTAACATTTCGTGTTTCAACCAATTCTGACTTATGTCGCATTATGTATATTCATTTAAAATTCAAAATGTAATATTATAAACCACTACGCTGCTGTGGGCTCGTTTTTAATTATATTTTAAATTATACGTTCAAACGTTAATTAAATAAATTTCAACTCATTAATTATTAAAATAAATTGGTTTAAATATTTAATATCCATTAAATATTTCTTAATAAAATATGGGTCTTACAAGTAAAATTCATCTAATTATAATATTTATTGTTGTTAATATAAATTGTGTGATTAGAGGATTTAGATGATTTATTATTTGTTGGATGACTAGATTAAAATTTCTTTTTCATATGCATATGTATAAATGATATTATGAGTTGTGATGCAGGGAGAACTGGTTGGAGGGATCCAACTGGATTCCTTAATATTTTTTATGTTACTTGTTTTCATATTATTCGTATATGAATTGTTTAACCCAAGTAATGTAAAAATGTGTTTGGATGTTGATTATTGAATATGATTCAACGTTGATGCGTTATTAATCAATAAACAGTATTGATTAACTGATTTGAAGCAAACGGCCTAAAATCTATCTTTTTAAGGCGACGATTTGTCATCATGCGAATTGACAAAATTAAAGTTATACAATTTATTTTATAACTGAATCAAGGTTTTAAAATTTTATTTTATTATATAAGATAGAAGCTTTATGAATAAATCGATATTTATAATTGGGTTTTATAAAGTAATTATAGAATATTTTATTTAACAGATTCTTATGTTTTTAATAAGTTTTATAAGTAAGTAAATCAGAAATTAACCTAAACGTTAATAATTTTGACTAGTTGTTTTTATGAAACATTTAAGTGATATTATTAAATTAAGTAGTTATTGATTAATTTAAGAGGAATGATTAGTGGAAATCAGTTAACTAATGATTTTACAGTTAAGTTAACTGTTTTAATTGAAATTAATTATTAGATTAAATTATTCTCAATTAATCTAATAGAAATGGTTTTGACAAATAATTGCTTAAACTTAATGAATTTCATAAAAGTTAATAAATCTTATAATTAATTATGAATAAAGGTAATTATCGAGTTGTTTAGTAATAATGAAGTTAGTTGTTATTATAACAAGGTTTATAAATGAAATATAAAGTAATGTGATATTTTTTAGGAAACGTTTACTTAATAATGAAATTAAGTAAAATGATTTTTATTGAAGTGAGATTTTCAAAGATGAAAAAGGAAGGTTGTTAATGGATTGGTGTAAAAGAATTTGGTAGAAGGATTTATGTAATAAAACCAAGTTATAAATAAACTGTATTAAAACAATTTAAAGCAAAAAGGTATGTTTTAGTGAGTATTTACTTAACAAAAAAAAATAAGTAAAGGTAGCAGAAATTTGAAGTAGATTTTCAAAAGGGATAGTTTGGCTTAGGTCCCTATTATATTTCAAAATACAAAAAAAAAAAAAAAAAAAAAAAAAAAAAAAACTCCCTGTCTAAACCTTTACAAATTAGGTTCAATTTTTTCGAAAATCATCAAAAATTCAACAAAAAACATTGAAATTTTTTATGAAAATTCAATATATAATCGTCAACGTAGTCATGCATTAAAACTACAAAAAAATATGATTCAAAAAAAATGCACGCTCCGGTAAATTGCAGCAAATAATGCAACTATTTGCAATAGTTGCTGATATTTCTGCAAAGTTTTCAATTATTTACATCAACTGTAAAACAGTTGTTGATATATCAACAATTTAAAGTAATAATTACAAACTTTGTTGCAATTTTTCATTCGCCTTTTATTCATTCATTTTTACATCAAGTGTAAAATAGTAGCTGTTATATCAGCAATTATATACAATTATTCATCCGCCTTTCAACTAAATTCTGAGTGAATAATTGCCGATATATCAGCAATTATTCACAAAAATTCCTGATATTTCAAAAAAAAAATTACAGAATACTTCCATGAATATTTGCAATTTTTTTATATAGTAATGCAAAAAAAACATTAAAACGTGTTGCTACAGTAAAAACAAGGAGCCGCTTTACATTTAATTTCAAAATAAGGATGCGATCAGAATTTCCACTTTTCAAAATGCAAGAGATGGGTTATAAAACCATAATTTGAATCGTAAATGAGATTTTTGTGATACTATAATTAATATCATCTTTGAGTTACAAACTTTTATCTATCTTAAGATAAGAACGTTATCGAGTCATGGTCTGAGAGGTAAACAAAATACCCCAACTTGAATGACTTCATTATTATCCAATGGGTGGTACTAGTTTGAAATGGTAAAAGAAGTTGGAAATGTTTATTATTATTATCATAAAAGAAATATTGCAACTTTATTTTACAAAGCTTAGAAATTTAATAAACTACTAGGTTTTATAGTAAGCAATGTATTACTTGACATTATTGGCCCAGTTATGAAGTGTAACTATACTTATGCCATTTGGTTAAGTATATAGCACTATTTTCTAAGTAATGAAAATAGTATGGGTTTGGAATGCACTTATTTAAGGAAATAAGTATACGAATATGGTTTCTGAAGAAATATAAATGAGAAGCTATAGAGGTTTGAAACGAAAGTGGATATTGAAAATTTAATTATTACTTCCATAAGCGTTATCATAAACTTTAATCGGCAAAGTTTTGAAGATAAATAAAACACTTTGGGTTTATATAATAAATAATGGGGTGTATGACATTGTTTTGGCCTATATAAGATTTGGTGATTTGATCTATACCATTTGTCTATGTATATATCGATATTTTCATAGTAAAGGAAATAGAGAAGGGGCTTGGTGAATACGTTTATTCTAAGGATATAAGTGTTGGTTATTGTTTTCAAAATAGCGAAAACAGAAGAGAATTGTTAAGTATATGGAATCGATTTTTAAGAACCGATGAAATGAGTTTTGATGATGGTTTAATTAAAAGGGTCTGCGATGTCGATGTCCTTGACTATACTATTTGATTTGATAGTTAAAAAGTCGACAATCAATGAATATTCCTTTGGACGTATGACGTGTTAGTTCGAGGAGACCGGGATGGGAACTGGACCTAAAACCACTTCAAACAGACTTTTCATTCGAAAATAACTTGCAGGGATGGTTATGCGAATTAAAATGATTTGAAGGCGTAGACCTTCTGAGAGGAAAGGGGTGCCCATTGATGTCTCTGGTTAACTATCAGGATTAAACTTGTAACAGTAATCCCTACATTAAGGGTATCTTTGATTTCGTTCAGTCCTAGAACAAATTTGTGTGGACGAATGTTTGATAGAATATTTCCTAAAGTCACATACGTTGGTTTTTACAAATATACCGAGTACGGTAGTGGAGAAGGCAACTTCTTTTAGCTTAAAATCCAGTGCATCTTTGTATAAATCAATTAGTGATTTGGTCGATCTGACAATGTAGCATTCAAATTTTGATGTGATGTTTCAGAAAAGGTAATCGTGATCTCAACCTTCATCAACCGTTCAATGACTTAAATTGGGAAGGCAGCTGGGCTATATGGGTCATACCCATTAGGGTATATCATCACCTAATATCAAGAAATTGATTGTCCTTTTTGTATGCTTCAGAAGATATAGTTGCTGGTTCTAACCATGGTGATGATATATTCGGTAAACTAAGTTGAACAAGTGGCTGGTTCTGTGTGGCCAGATTGCAAGACGTTCTTGTTGGACCCTAGTATTTTATCTCTAAAGGACACTGATTGGAAGGTGGTTCCATACCTAGTCATGTATGGAAATCCAAACTACAATACGAGCCATACATTTTTAGATGTAAACCAACTATGTCGAAAAGTGAGATGCAAGCTTTTCGGCTATATTACTAATTTATTTGTGAATTGATCTACATTATTATAATATCATTGGATTTTATATAAAAAATGATTCGGTCATCGTAAGGTAAAAACGCGGGCCATGTTTATGTGTGGTTCTATCTTACGAGAGTTCCATTCTCTCAAAGGATTTCTAAAGTTAAGCAAGTTGTCTGCGACTTAAGCTTATCATTGAAAGTATTACTGACTTATCGAGGTGATTTTGCTTTCCTCGAAATGTTCTCGAGTCAGACCGAGTATATATCCAGGTTGCATTATGTTTTTCTTAAAGCTTCGGGAGAGGAGCCAGATACGAGATGTATTCTCGTATTTTCTGAAATTAATTTATTCTATTGTGTACTCTGATTTTGTAACATATATGTGTGTGTAAATATATTTTTATATTTATGTAAAGAGTATTGGTACATTATATTTTAATCGCTCCGCTGTGAGATTCTATTTTACTCTGATTTTGTAGTGTAGATGTTCTTCTTCTTCTATTCTAACGTTTCTTTCTTCTTCTCACCCTCTAACTTCTTTCTCCTAACTATCCGCTTTCCTGTGCAATGAGATGACCCCAAACCCCGTTCCACGGTGGTAAGGGTAATATTTGGAATATAACACATAAACAAATAACAACAGAACAGAAAGAGCCTGCTAAAACTTGAATACAAGGTTGCCTATGTAGAAAATAGGACACCCGATTTTACAAGTGAAACAAATTACGAGTCAGTCATGGGATTGGTATGAGAAATCTATTTAACTTATTTTATGATAAGGCCGTAACACCCCGTGATTATAAATATCAAAATTAAAGAATACTTAATTTCAAATATGAGAATTAAGGGAAACGGCTAACGCCATTGCGTTCGTCTTGGAATTTTGCTTGAGAAAGAGTCCGAGTTTGTGTGAATCGAACTTCATATGAAGAAGTTATGGCCTTCCGAAGTTTCAGAATTTAAATAAATTAAAAACAACTCAGGTTCAGAAAATTTGAAATTCAAATTTCAAACAGGGAAGCGGGCTAGGCAGGAAAATTCCCGCCAAAGACCAGGTCGACCAAGGGGTCGACCTCCCTATACAGGTCGACCTACCCCTCCCAACCCCCCCCCCCCCCCGCGCAGATCTAAAAGATGACGATATTTTGACTTACTGCTGAGTCATTGGGGCTGAGGTGTTATTCTATCTTGACTGGATGGCCTTGATTACTTCTAGGTTAATCTGACAGCCCTAAATTAATTAAAATTCTATACAAGCAACCGAACTCTCAACCTAAAATCACACTAATTCATACCAAGAGCTGCCATGCCGTCAATGGAGAACCTAGAGTAGTCGTCGTTCTCTTTCAACTCAAGAACAAGATAGAAGCAAGAATCAAAATCAAATCTAATCTAAATTGGGATTACAATTAGTCTACATCAAAGGCAAGCAATTTAGTTTCGGAATACAGATCCCAGAAAAACAAGATTCTTCTTTTGTTTGTGAGTATAATTTCTTTCACAAAATAATTAATTAATTTAATTATGATAAGTTATAATTAGGATTATGACTTTGAATCATGTGATGTTATCGTTGACAGTTTTGTTATTGTGGATCTATTTCATATGTTGAATTGTACATGTTTAACTTGATTCATCTTATGCAAGTTTGGGATGTTAAATCATATGTATATGAATCTTATGCAAGTTTAGGATGTTAAATCATATGCTAATTTATGAATCTTATGCAAGTCTGTAGGTGGATTATACACAAGTTCATATCTGAATCATGTACATACATATGCTAGTTTATATGCAAACAGGTGACATTAATTTACATGTTTAGATCCATATGCAATTTCACATCTTTGTGTTTAGATCTATATTTAGATCCATGGCAGTACATAGTTATGCAAACTTATGTTCTATATGCCCATTGCCTATGCTAGTTTTGTATGTGAATCATATGCTAGTTTGAATGAAATTCATTTGCAAGTTATAGGAAAACCATATCCATATATGCAAGTTCACAATTATATGTTTAGATCTATATTTAGATCCATGATAGTTTATGCAAATTTATGCATATCCATTGCCTATGAAAGTTATTGGCTATGCAAACTTATGTCATGATTCTTAGATCTATTTTATGTGTTATGCAAGTTGTGATGTTGCTTTTCTTTTTATAAGTTAGACTATTTGCGAGTCTAACATATGTCATATTAAAACGTACGAATAGCATGGGGACAATGGGAAAATATTAAATATACATAATTGTGAATTGGCATAAATTGGCCTTAAAGACATATAATTAATTTGAGACATTAATTGGTATAAAATTATATACCTGAAATTATAGACATAATTTAGGTGATAATTATGGGCATAAATTAATTTGGAATTTATAGACAAATTTGAATGGGGATATTAATCCAATTTGGGGTTAAATAATTATGTGTAATAATTAACTGCCTAAGACATGAGGTTAGACTCGTTTGTGGTATAAGACTGCCCGGACTCGCCCGGCAAATCCAGCAACCACTAACGGTAGTCTACTGTGAGGGGTCAAAGGCACAAATTAAATGCGTAACAATTGTAAATACACGAGGTTAGGCTCGTTTGTAGTATAAGACTTCCCGGACCCATCCGGCAAATCCAGCAACCGCAAACGGTAGTCTAATGTGGGAGGTCTTTACAAGGTTACGGTTCTAATGAATTAAGTAACACTTAACCAGATAAACATGTGGTGGGACATTGGGTTAAGTGGGTGGCCTGGGTGGCATGTGAAATACGATTAGAAACACATAACCAAGTTGAAAACATGTAAGAAGACATGAATAAGAAGGGGTTAAGTGAGAAGTTCTAGTGGGGACCAAGCATAGGTGGAAAGCTTGTGTCAAACATGAGGACCCTTTTCAAACTAGTAACCCATTAACTATCTTTGTGAGCTCGAGTTAGATCGAGGATGGGACATGCTTACTGGGTTTGATTGTAAGAGGTCAAAACGGGTTAACGATGGCAACACAAGTCCAACGGGGTCATGCGCGTGTGTGGGCTCGGGCCGGTAGGTAAGACGTTGTTGCATCGTGTAGATATAATCCATGCATCTTTAGTGGTATTGGGTTGCCGCTTTGGGGAGTGATACACCCCACTGTGGGACTAGCACGGGTACCTACGAGTTAGGGAGCCGATCGCATAGGGGTAGTGGGTACAACTAGTGGAGATAGGGGCAGGCGGCACCTATGAAGGCAACTATGGGTACATGAAACTACCATTATCATTATTAAGTTCTGTAGGCGGGATCAACTTTTAGGCTTACTAGTGATGGTGCAGTATAATAATTATCCTACTGTGATTAGGAACGAGATTAACACCAGAATATTCCTCTTGTTTGCTTTGTCATGCCCACTAGTTTCATGGTCATACCGTGTTTTACCAGTTTATGCCTTATCCTAATTACTTTAATAATCATATTGTTAAAGTTATTATACTCGCTAGACTTTATGACTGACCCCCTTGTTTTCGCTTCTTTTCTACCTTTCCCCCCTAGGTTCTCGGGGTGGGACTAGTACTAGTGGAGCTTGATCTTGGATCTCTTTCTCTCTCTTTTGGAAGTGCTTGGATTGCTGAAAGTAAAGTTCAGCTCATCTCTTTTATGGCTACTTGTGTTGGGGTTATACTTTTTACTTTATGTACTCAGAAAACAATTTGTCAAGATGGATATTAAGTGTACTTGGTTTTACTATTGGTATATGAAGTTGTTGTAATCAAACTATTTCTCCACTGCAATAAAAGTTGTTTTAATTTTTTCAAGTACCAATATATGTATTTGTCTTGTTATATTTTGTTCTATACACTAGTAATGCTCTATGAAAGTTAATGCATTCCCTTTGAGAGTGACATTAATGGACGTGGGGTGTTACACGTGGTATCAGAGCTGAAGGTTACTAGAACATATATGAATTTTGAAAAACTGTTTTTCAAAAACATTTTATAAAGAAATACTTTCAAAAATGTGCTTTAAGGAAAGTATTTTCAAGAGAAAGGTTTGTTTTAAAAACATAACCCCCAAGAGCCATATATCTTTCCTTCGATTCTCCGTTTTGAATCTCTTCCTTTTTCTTTTTCAGCATGTCTGGGTAACCTAAGATACCCGAGGGCATACCGATACCAGGCTGGTTTAGAAGGTATCTGGAGGCTAGGGCCACTGCCGTAGGCCCAGCAAATTTTCCTCCTCCCCCAGCTGCAGTCGCTCCTCCTCCTCTCCCGCCTCGTGTTGATACTTTTTCGAAGATATGCAAGGATTTCCGGGCAATGGGCGGGAAACTTTTTCATGGATCATAGACGTTTGTTGAAGCTCGAAATTGGCTTACGGAGGTGGAAGATCTATTTGGTATTTTCGAGGTAGAAGATGGAAGGAAGGTCCAATTGGCTGCTTGGTTAATGAAGAATGAAGCTTCATTTTGGTGGGAGGTCATGAATGGAGAGCGTCCAATGGAGGCATGGAAGGATTTCAGGCGTAGGTTCGAGATGAAATTTCTCCCTTGAGAAGAAGAGAATTTATATATGGAGAGGTTCTTAGCATTGAAGCAAGGAAATTTATCAGTAAAGGAGTGTGTCAACAAGTTCAAGCAGTTGGCGAGATTTGGCTTAGACTTGGTAAACACACCTGAGAAGAAGGCCTTGAGGTTCGTTAAGGGTTTGAATGAGCCGCTACATGGGTTGGCTATGACCCACATTCTGATGGGGGATACCTTTGAGAGATTGGTTGACATGGCGTTTTTGCATGAAGAGGAGAAAGGTGCTAATGCTAATAAGGCACCGGAGAAGAAAGGGGATCAAAAGAAAACACAACAGCAAAACAAGAAAGGTGGTAAGGATAACAATAGAAAGGGAAAGAAAAGGTGCTTTAATTGTGGGACACCAGGCCATCTGAGCAAGGACTGTAGGGAAAAGAAGAAGACTGGCTACTTCCACTATGGAGAGGCAGGACATCTAATTAAAGACTGCCCGAGGAAACAGGGGCAATGGCAACATACAAGGTCCACTTCTGGAGGGCAGATTCAGGCTCTTATGGCACCAGGGCAGGCAAGAGGGCAGGTTCATCCTCTCATTGCACCAGGACAGGAGACAGGTAGAAACATTTCCGTTGAAAGTTTAGTTTTTCTGTTTGATCATCCTGTTCATACTTTGTTTGACTTTGGCGCTTCACACTCATTTGTATCTGCTTCGATAGTTGAAACACTACACCTAAATACTATTCTAGTTACGGATCCCATAGTAGTCTCAAATCCTATTGGTGGTTCGGCTCATCTTTCAATGATTTGTCGGGATTTGAGCGTCTATCTTAGGCGTTGTGTTTGAATGCAGCGCCTTCGTTCTTGGCTTCATGGGCTACGGCTTGATTCTAGGCATGGATTGGCTAGTTAGATACGGTGCCATCCTAGATTGTGAAAGAAGGGTAGTTAGATTGTTGGCTCGTTGGGGAAAGACCCTCGATATTTCTTGTGACCCAAGAGATCCGGTAATGCTTAGCTACCTAGAATCCCTTGACGCATCCAATGATGATTTGGAATCTGTTCGTGTGGTCTATGAATATAGTGATGTCTTCGATGAGGTTCGAGGTTTACCCCCGAGGCGCGAGATAAACTTTCGAATATACCTAGTAGATAATGCAAAGCCAGTTGCATTACCAGTGCGCCACATGGCTCCGAGAGAGAGAAGAGAACTCAGTAAGCAAATGAAAGAGTTGCTTGAGAAGGGGTTCATAAGAAGAAGTATTTCGGAGTGGGGGTGCTCTAGTCGTTTTTTCTACGAAAGCTGATGGTTCACTTAGATTATGCGTGGACTATAGAGAGCTGCATAAACTAACAAAGAAGAACATACACCCATTGCCGAGGATAGATGATTTATTCGATCAGTTGGTGGGTTCTTCGATTTTCTCGCAACTAGATTTGGCTACAGGGTTTCATCAGCTAAGGGTGGTTGAAGACAGCATAGATTAGACTGCATTTAAAACTCCTGACGGTTTCTTCAAGTGGCTCGTCATGCCTTTTGGTTTGACGAATGCACCCGCATACTTTGTGGAATTAATGAGTAGGGTGTTTAGGGAGTTTCTAAACAAGTTTGTGGTAGTCTTTGTGGACGATATCCTGATTTTCTCTAATAATGAAGAAGAGCATGCCCTACATCTTAGGGAAGTCTTAGAGACCCTACGAGCGCATAAACTTAAAGTTAAGTTCTTCAAGTGCTATTTTTATAGAAAAGAAGTGAGGTTATTAGGATACGTGGTCTCTAAGGAAGGGGTAGCTGTGGATCCTGGAAAGGTGGTGGCAATCCAAGATAGGAAAATTCCTAAGAACGCCACAGAAGTAAGAAGCTTTTTAGGGCTGGCTGGTTATTATAGGAAGTTCATTAAGGACTTCTCGAAGATATCAAACCCACTCACTCGGTTAACGGAAAAGAACTGGACTTTTGCTTGGGACATTGACTGTGACGATGCTTTCCAATGTCTGAATAGGGCTTTGACGAGAGCTCCAGTTTTAGTTTTGCCAGACGGGAGTAAGCCATTCACAATATATACCGATGCTTGCGGGACTGGGCTTGGCGTAGTTTTAGTGCAAGAGGGAAGGGTGGTATGCTATGGTGGAAGGCAGTTGAAAGCCCACGATAAAAATTACCCTACCCACGACTTAGAGTTGGCAGCCATAGTCTTCGCGCTTAAGTCATGGCATCATTATTTGTAACAACACAAGAATTTCAGGTCGAAAATCGACATAAATACCTTTACCGTAACTCATGCCGACCTTCCAAGCACCGAAAACACTGAATAGTTATTAGAAAGAATTTAGAGGGTGAGATAAGAAAGAAAGAAATATTAGAATAGGAGAAGAAGAAGAAACACCACAACACATAATCTCACATCGCAGTGGAATAAAATATAATACAGAAATAAATTTTTATTGAGAGCTTTAAAAATACTTACAGTATCAGAGTACATCACACAATGGGACAATTATAATAACCTGTTCCCATATACAACACACAGCAGAATAGTAGCTATATAATATCATACATCTGAACATCTCCAACTCGTCTCTGGACTTCACAGCATCCGACAACCTGGACCTGTACACCCCGGGCTAACCCGAGCATTTACAAAACACCGGCTCAGTCTGGTGAACCAGAGTGAGATAAACTCGCACAGTATAAAGGGTAAATCATCCAAATCATGATATTAAAGTTCAAAATCTTTCAAAAGAAAAGGATAATCGTAGGACCAAATCCACACATAAACACGGACGGTTTTTACCTTACGATAACCCAAAACAGTTTTGAAACCAATATCTTTTCTGATATTATAATAATGTCTAAGTACAAGTAAATAACAATCTAGTGGAATGCTTGCATCTCACGCTCCACATATATAGTATACAATCAAAACCGCAGGCGCTTATTGGAGATTGGATTCCGACTATGACAAGGTATGGGACCACCTGCCGATAGTGTATCTCTAGAGGCGAATACACTGGATTCAACAAGAATGTCTTGCAACCTAGACCACTCATTTCGCTTGAGTGTATCGAATGTATATCACCGACGGTTGGGATCAGCAACCATCTCCCGATAAGGGACAGCATCAAAATATAGATTTAAGAACAAATAGGAATTTCTCTAGATAGGTGATTATACACCCTAATGGGAGCGACCCACATAGCCATGCTGCCTGCCCGATTTTTGTCATTTCCCGGTTGATGAGGCTTGAGGTCAAAGTTTATTTTTGAAACATCTGATCACCATTCACTTTGAATGCCACATCGTCAGATCTGCCAGATGTCACTAATTGACATCCACAAAAATACTCTAGTTAGAAGTCAAGAGAACGGCTATTTTCCGCCAACAACTATAGCACGTTTGAAGAAATCAACGTACGTGACCCTTTGGAAATACTCGGTCAGACACCCATCTATACAAGTCATCCAGGAACAGGATGAACCGAAGGTACTCTCCTATTGCATCCAATATAGGAATCACCCATGGATCAGTAGCAAGAAGTCCTTGCAACCCGTAGATTCCAACCACGACAGAATCACAGCTTATCTCTACTTGCCAGGCAATGAATATTAGTGGTTCTCCCGTTTATGAAAATCCATGGTCTTCAATGCTCCATCTCGATCATCTTCTGATATCTTAACGTATTTGTTGGTCGGAATGGCTTTCGAATATAAATTCGATCCCGGTCTTTCCGTACCAACAATCGTATTGGACAGATTTGATAGTCGGTGATTTAACTATCATAATATATAGTGATTCAATCATGACAATCAAATGAGCTCACTGGTTCAGTATTCAGCACCTCTCGGCCATTTTAATTCAACTTCTAAAAAAAATACGATATTTGATCCTTAATAAAAATACAAATGTTTTCAAAACCATTTCTATGTATTACGTAGTAAAATAACTTATAACCATATTCAATTCTCAATTAATTCTCCTTTCAAAAATATTTGATACATCGTTCTTTAATATTTAACCTTGGAAAATCCGATTAACTTATTATTTGTAAACAAAGTTACATAATATAGTTTATCCCATTCCGGAGACAATAACTTATATTTATTTGTATAAAATAAAACTAACTTTACATTTCCTTCTAATTAATTTCCTTCACTTCGAATCTCTCGTTATACAATCCCTAAATTCAAACCAAACGTTGCATTATTTCACTAATGGAAATAATGAACTATCACTAACCTCTCTTATGATTACCAACTAATATCATCTTCAGATAATCCTGATGTCGTTCAAGTTGGGGTATTTTAATTACCTCTCAGACCTTGACCAACAACATTCTTATCCTTAGATAAATATAAGTTGTAATCAAACCCAATATCTCATTCTAAAACAAATTCCATTTAATTTAAATTAACTTTGAAAAGGAAATTCCATTCAAAAGTAATTTCATAAATTATTATTAATTAAAATAATAATTTATTTCAATTATTAACTACATTAGTAGTTAATTCCTTTACTAACTAAAATAAATAGTAATTCCCTTTAAAAATCATATTTAAATTTAACAATATTCATTTAACTATTTTAATCAAAACACATTAATTTCATAATGAATTACAATTCAAAACGATCGATTTAATTAACTCAAAACTCGATTATCTCATTAACCGATTCCTATTAATCCTTACTTCAAATAAATCAAAAATATAATTAATTTAAATAATTCCATGGATTGTTTCTTTACACAACAATTATCAAAGTTTAACCACACGATTCATTTCTTATTCTCATACTTGTAGATCTGATTCATCAGAATTTACTTTATAAAATAAATTATTAACAAATCGAAGTCTTAAATAAATAAAATATTTATTTATTTCTCGTTAATAACTTTTATTCAAAATAATATATTCAAAAATCTATCTCCAGTTATAAAATAAATTTTATAACTTCATCTCTATCGACTGACCTGACGGTGAATCAATATTTATAAAACGATTGATTTTATAGGCCATACGCTGCCAAATACCCAACCAATATCACCCATTGGTTTAAACAAACATAGATTGACTTTTCAGTAAGTGATCACAAACCAAATCAATCACCAATCATGACAGTTCATATATGATAATATGAAAATAAATAATATATTTGAGGAATCCGGTTGGATCCCTCCAACCTGTTCTTCCATGAAATCACAACGATTATCTCCAATCAGATCATTCAGTTTCATTTAACTGATAACAATAAATAACGGCCATTTAACATCAACCAAAAGAAAATGTAATCAGTTCAACAATTTAAACATGTTTATAAATAAATGTGACCAATAAGGTAAGTTACCTTTATCAGAACCAATCGTTAAAAAATAACGATTTGGTATTTCACTGAAATTAAACAGTTTAATTTCATCAAATAAATCAACAAACGAATATATAACTAGCAAACAGGCAACCATCAGCAAGCAGAGCACACAAAATAAAAACCCATTTCACTGAAATTAAACACAGTTTTGGTTTGTTGAACGGTTCGATTTCAATAAAATTAAACAGTCGTTTAATTTTACTGAGAGATGATGATGTTTCCAATCCTTTCCAGTCTGTTCCAAAATATAATGTCCGACACTACGGTTCCAACGTAGCTAGTTTCGTCAAATTCTAATCACAAATATGAAAGTTATATAAAATATAAGCATACGGTTCAAATTAATTTAATTAACTTCTTTAGTTAATAAAATAATTAAATTATTATTACCTTAGTAACAATTTAAAACAAGGGTTATAAGATGATTTCGGTTTCCAGTTCGTTCCTTATCCTTTCATTAAACAACGGGTTCGAATACCCAATAGCTAACAGGGCCGATTTTCTCAACCCGTTGTCCTCCTTTCACTTTGTTCTGTTTTTACCTGGTAAACACAGAAGTTAGTTAAACTTCAGTATAAATGATTTAAAATTTTGAACTAATTATATTTTTAAATTATCGATCCAACTATGTTCCTTACAGTGTTGCCTCGTTCCCTTCGCATTATCTTGGTTCCTGATGAAACGGTACCACTTCATGGACCAAACAGGGACCATTAGTTCGTTTCTCTTTCTACAGTTTTTTTTCTTTTTTCTTTTTTTTCTTTTTTTTCCGATCCTTTATAAAATAATACCCAGCTTCTTCTCGTTTTTCTTCATTCTCGTTTGTTTCTAGAACCACAAATCCTTCACCCTGCTTCCACACAAGATTTATGTTTGCACCATTCAGGCAAAACAATGCAACAGGAGAAATCATCAATCCACCTTACTGTCTCGCTCAATAAAGTGAAACCGCACTCATTCATTCTTCTGATCCACACTCCAACTCAATGCCTACACCAGTTAAAACCCTTCCATTCAACAGACAAGGCTCGGACTTCCTTCTTCAATCCCGTTTTGCTCACTGGGTCATTTCCGGTCTTATACTACTTCTTAGAAATTAACAAGCCGATATTGCTGTCCTACCCTTCACCGTATGGTTTCGTTCCTCTTCACACTACAGTGCTCGCATTTTACTGTAATGGTACCACCACCGCCATCAGACCTTTGGGTTCCCATCACTTGCTGCCAGTTCGAGCGTAACATGCTCCTCCCCCCCATCGACCTGATTTCGGTCAGATCTGGTGCCGCCAAACGCTTCCAGTTCGCCAATGAATGCCGACCATTTCTGATGGGATCCAACCGGTAGAGGACCCTAAATCTGATCGTAACCGTTCAACAGAGAGCTCTCATCGAACTGAAAGTGGTTGACGATGAAAAGTTTTCTAATTTAGTATTGATTTGAGAGATCTAGAGGAGGTGACGTGAAGAAAGTCTGGCCAATGGAAGGGCTGTGGCGACCAGTATTTTGTCTGCTGACTTTAGGTTAGGGTTAGCGAATTGGGTGGGTTATATATATAGGGTAGGAAATTAATAAATATATTATTAAACGAAACTTCGTCATGAAGTAACACGTAAAACTGACCACGGTCGACTTCTATCTTCTGATAAAAAAGAAAATCTTGGTGTAAAAAGGTATTTCGGACCCAATGGGACAAGTTTCATCGAAATCTGAGGTCGTATGAAAAAAATTCCTTTATAAAACCAGAAATAAACATGCGTTTTATTTTTCCGCGATCACTATATAAACCAAATCAACTTAAAATCTTGAAATCCTAAAATAATTCTTCAATACGAACCCAACGAAACCAGTTTCGTCGCATTCTGAGAATGTTTCCCCATTAGGCTATTTTTACGCGCACCGCAATGCCATTCTGAACACCAAATTTGCCGGTCTCTAAAAATAACAAACCATATACCTATCCTGACTCTAATCGACGATACGAATTCAACGGGACTAGTTTCGTGGCTTAATTCGATCGTTTGTTCGAGTTACACTCAAAAACCTCTTTATTAAATTAAATAAATTTAATTACGCGCTATAGAAAATAACTGGGCGTTTACGACTACTATGGCCACATACGACATCGGTTTGCCACGCCATTTAACACCATGCAAAAATTTAACGTTACGCCCCTAATGAAACTGATTTCGTCTAAAACTGATTATGTTTGAAAACGGCTATTTTAAAGGCCGATATTTTAAATAACGATTTCCACAGCGATTATTTTAAATTTTGATTTGGCCATAACTAACAATCTATAACACGAAATCTGAATTTTTCTCTTTCATATGAAAATTGCCGTCAATACGGTTCCAAGTTTCTTATTTTACAGAAACCTGACTTATATTGAACCCTATATTCTCAGTTGAAGTTCAAAACCAAATATTACGAACTACCGCGCCATTTCGAGCTCGTTTATATTATAAATAAAATTAACGTTAAAACTTCATTTTAATAACGAATTCAATATTAAAAACCATTGATATTCCAAATATAATATTTAAAATAAATAAATAAATTTAAATATTTGACTGCCAAAAATACGGGACATTACATTCTTCCCCCCTTAAAATAATTTCGTCCTCGAAATTGCTAAGGTAGAAAGAATGCTACAAACCCGTAAATTTCCAAATCTTATTTATCTTATATCAAAAATCAATTCAATACTGTAAATAAATATTTTCAAAAATATCGAAAATTTTCTAAACCCTTAAATTCCCGAAAAAATTCGCCAGCACCTCCTTTGTATTGCTCAATCGGTACAACTACCACTCGCCTTTCTTGGCCTTCTCCAACCCAAAGAAAATAAAATAGCTAAGCGGCTTGCCAAATAGGCTCATAAATCACCATACCCTTATAAAAATAAACGTGTACCTTTTTGTCGGACATATCATTATATCATTTTCGTTTGCTACCCTGTCAGCATATACAAATGCATTCCCAAACAAAATTCCAATTTTATCCTCAAAACCAAATTCTTTACGCTTCTAAGCCAAATCCCATTCTTAACTCAATTTCCACCCATTATCAATTTCAACTCTTAGCATACCAGTCCAATATCATTTCAGATTCCTATCTCACAATTCAAAATCTGATTCTACTTGATATATTATATCCCGATTCAATTTCCAGTTAATTGGTTTTAATTCAATCCATATTTGCTTTCACAAATTTCTATTAAATTTTGCCTTTGTTCAAACAATTTCCCTGGGAGTTTTTAAATAGCTTAGCTCTTTCAAAAAAAATCAAATATTCCTTTTTAGGATCCAAAACAACTTGTTTTTTCTCAAAGCAATTAAAAACAAGATTTTTGGTAGTAATCCGTCACTTAGAACTCGAAAATGAACACTGATGATGTGGCCAGCATCATCAGAGTTATTTCCCAGCTATCGAAGTGAGTTCAATACTATATCACTTATTAAAACTGTATTTAAGCATTTTCATTTTGAAATTATTTCAAAATATCCATCTCAATGTTTGTAAAACAATTTAAAATCTCCCAAGATTTTAAAATTCTCATATATTCAATCCAAGTTCATTTGCAAATTCCTTTCCCACTTTTAGGAATTTTAATTCCAACTCTAATCTTAATTTCAGATTTAATAAATCTTCTTTTATATTATACGAATTCTAATTGGTTATTTATATAATCATTTCAATTATAAACAACCAACACATCCAATATACTATAATACTTCAAATATTAATCATCCTTTTATATTAAAATATGCTTTGGGTAAAATTATTTCATTTACCCTCTTTCAAAACATACTGCGTCGGTTTATTGTACTTGAGTGTTTAGAAACCCCTATCGATACAGTGGATCAAACTGATCTACCAGAACTCATAAACAACTCAACCAATAAATCTCCACAATATAAAACAATTTTTAAAAAATCTACAAACACGTTCACTCGTGTATATATATACTCACCTCAATCTAGGGTATTGCTAACCTCATCTCTGCTGAGTCACACCACAGAGCCAAGGTAATTTCTTAACCTTCAGCTCTGATACCACTGTAACGACCCAAGAATTTTGGCCCCGAAAATCGACATAAATACCTTTACTGTAACTCATGCCGACCTTCCAAGCACCGAAAACACTGGATAGTTATTAGAAAGAATTTAGAGGGTGAGATGAGAAAGAAAGAAATATTAGAATAGGAGAAGAAGAAAAAACACCCCAACACAGAATATCACATCACAGCGGAATAAAATATAATACAGAAATAAATTTTTATTAAGAGCTTTAAAAATACTTACAGTATCAGAGTACATCACATAATGGGACAGTTATAATAACCTGTTCCCATATACAACACACATCGGAATAGTAGCTATATAATATCATACATCTGAACATCTCCAGCTCGTCTCTGGACTTCACAACATCTGATAACCTGAACCTGTACACCCCGGGCTAAACCGAGTATTTACAAAACACTGGGTCAGTCTGGTGAACCAGAGTGAGATAAACCCGCACAATAGAATGGGTAAATCATCCAAATCATGATTTTAAAGTTCAAAATCTTTCAAAAGAAAAGGATAATCGTAGGACCAAATCCACACATAAACACGGACGGTTTTTACCTTACGATAACCCAAAATAGTTTTGAAACCAATATCTTTTCTGATATTACAATAATGTCTAAGTACAAGTAAATAACAATCTCGTGGAACGCTTGCATCTCACGCTCCACCTATATAGTATACAATCAAAACCACAGGCGCTTATTGGAGATTGGATTCTGACTATGACAAGGTATGGGACCACCTGCCGATAGTGTATCTCTAGAGGCGAATACACTGGGTTCAACAAGAACGTCTTGCAACCCGACCCACACATGACCGATCACTCACTTCGCTTGAGTGTATCAAATGTATATCATCGACGGTTGGGATCAGCAACCGTCTCCCGAAAAGGGACAGCATCGAAATATAGATTTAAGAACAAACAGGAATTTCTTTAGATAGGTGTATAACACCCTAATGGAAGCGACCCACATAGCCATGTTGCCTGCCCGATTTTTGTCATTTCCCGGTTGATGAGGCTTGAGGTCAAAGTTTATTTTTGAAACATCTGATCACCATTCACTTTGAATGCCACATCGTCGGATCCGCCAGATATCACTAATTGACGTCCACAAAAATACTCTAGTTAGAAGACAAGAGAACGGCTATTCTCCGCCAACAACTATAGCACGTTTGAAGAAATCAACGTACGTGACCCTTTGGAAATACTCGGTCAGACATCCATCTATACAAGTCATCCAGTAACAGGATGAACCAAAGGTACTCTCCTACTGCATTCAATATAGGAATCACCCCATGGATCAGTAGCGAGAAGTCCTTGCAACCCGTAGATTCCAACCACGACAGAATCACAGCTTATCTCTACTTGCCAGGAAGAAAATATTAGTGGTTCTTCCATTTATGAAAAACCATGGTCTTCAATGCTCCATCTCGATCATCTTCTAATATCTTCACCTATTTGTTGGTCGGAATGGTTTTCGAATATAAATTCAATCCCGGTCTTTCCGTACCAACAATTGTATTGGACAGATTTGATAGTCGGTGATTTAACTATCAAAATATATAGTGATTCAATCATGAAAATCAAATGAGCTCACTGGTTCAGTATTCAGCATCTCTTGGCCATTTTAATTCAACTTCTAAAAAAATACAATATTTGATCCTTAATAAAAATACAAATGTTCTCAAAACCATTTTTATGTATTACGTAGTAAAATAACTTATAACCATATTCAATTCTCACTTAATTCTCCTTTCAAAAATATTTGATACATCATTCTTTAATATTTAACCTTGGAAAATCCAATTAACTTATTATTTGTAAACAACGTTACGTAATATAGTTTATCCCATTCCGGAGACAATAACTAATATTTATTTGTATAAAATAAAACTAACTTTACATTTCCTTCTAATTAATTTCCTTCACTTTGGATCTCTCGTTATACAATCTCTAAATTCTCACCAAACGTTGCATTATTTCACTAATGGAAATAATGAACTATCACTAACCTCTCTTACGATTACCAACTAATATCATCTTTAGATAATCCCGTTGTCTTTCAAGTTGGGGGTATTTTAATTACCTCTCAGACCTTGATCAATAACTTTCTTATCCTTAGATAAATATAAGTTGTAATCAAACCCAATATCCCATTCTAAAAAAAATTCCATATAATTTAAATTACTTTGAAAAGGAATTTCCATTCAAAAGTAATTTCCTAAATTATTATTAATTAAAATAATAATTTATTTCAATTATTAACTACATTAGTAGTTAATTCCTTTACTAACTAAAATAAATAGTAAATCCCTTTAAAAACCATATTTAAATTTAACAATATTCATTTAACTATTTTAATCAAAACACATTAATTTGATAATCAATTCCAATTCAAAACGATCGATTTAATTAACTCAAAACTCGATTATCTCGTTAACCGATTCCAATTAATCCTTACTGTTTGCTCCAAATTTGGGATCAAACACCAAAGGTGTAAATACTACACTTCACTTATTCGATAAGGATATGGAACCACGAAATCGCAAAATAAACGAATAAAAGCAAGCAAGAATACAAAGGAATTTTTATAGTGGTTCGATTCTCTATGAATCTACATCCACTTTCAATCAAGTCTCATTATAATATTCAAGCTTACAACATATGAATTTTCCCTCATTACAATCATTTCTCTCTCCTAACTCTATTTATGACTTAACTTCTCTTGAATTTGGTGAAGAAAGGGGAAGAAATTTAGCTTTGTAATGAATCTTCAATCACTTGTGTGCTTTGATCCTTTCTCATGATCTTCATAGATTTCATAATGAATTATCATTCGATTTAGGCTTTAAAGACGATTAGAGAGCGTTTGAATGATGTTTGAGAGATTTATCTTGTAGCTTGAATGAGATTGAAGGTGCTTAGATCCAATTGTAGAAAGCTCTCATGATCATTGACTTGGATTTGATCTTCATGAAGTTAGAAAGGTGTTGATGAATTCATAGAAGCCATTAGAGAAGCTGTAGAAGAGCTTTGAATTTGACGGAGTCTCCTCGTGAGAATGAATTTTCGGTCCCCCTCCCAAATGAATTATGAGGGGTATTTATAGGTGATCTTTAGACCAGATGGCAGTTTCGTAATTATACAGACAAACAACATGACCCATGTCGCCACCGACATAACTCGTCTCGGCGACGACATGACTCATGTCGCATGGTGGGTTGGTTTCTCTATCCACTCATCGGAGCGGCATAGCTTCTATTGTGGCACGTCTAGCGGCTTGACTCCTTATAATACCAAGCGGAATGGCGTTGTGGCGGCATGACTTTACTCTGTTGTGGTCCTTGCGGTATGAACGACATGATGCCTCGACTTAGGCACGACTTAATTCTATGCGACATGATCTTATGATGCGGATTGACACAGCTTTACACAGTGAAATGCTTTTAATACCATGCCGCGGAGCGGCATGGTACATTTGTTATGAACGTGTAACGACTTGATGTTGTGCAACGGCCTGATTTCAGAATGGTGGCACGTTATGTGACCCACTTCATGTCGTTCACGACATGGTGAATAGTGTGATGATCATTGCGGCTTTTCTTCCTATCGCAACACTGGTTTAACACCATATACGAGGCCGACATGACTTGACTCTGACTTATGTAGCTTGGAGCGACTTGGTGTGGCACGACACAGTAGTATGATCAAACTCTCTTCCTTACGACTCAGTTTTAACGACTTGGCCCCTTTTGTCTTGATATGCCTTTCAATGACTTGGCTAACTCGACATGGTTTAAGGTCAACATGAATAAAAGATAAGATAATATCCTACGATATGACTTGAGGTTGACCTGGTTTTTACGGATTGACATGGCGAGATACGACTTATCTTGGTTACGGTATAACGTTAACCTCATTTCAATATCATATTTCGTTCAAGACTTGCTCATCATGTCACTGAACGTCATGGATAATAATAGCATAATATCATGTCTCTATCTGTCATGAATCCCAACCTTATTTTACGTCATTACATTAGAGCGGACTGTCTGTTGAACGCCTTAGCTTTCCTTAACGCCATGAAGCAAGTACGACATAGCTAGGGACAACCTAACCTTCTAGTATCACCCTGACGAACTACGGCATGATTCAGAAGAGTCATGGTTGCGACATGGAGGTATATGATTTAGCTTTTATGATTTGATATGGATTGTGATGACCTGACTGATATGTCATAACTGGAGACAGCATGGTTCCTTTCTTTCCCTACGACATGGCTTCAGAACGACTTGGCATTTCACGTATCGAGCCCTACGACCTAACAAACATCGACATGACTTTGATGACACATTGAACAAGTATTTTCATGGGTTAACACTTACTTTAAATAATCAAAAATATAATTAATTTAAATAATTCCATTAATTGTTTCTTTACACAACAATTATCAAAATTTTACCACTCGATTCATTTCTTATTCTCATACTTGCAGATCTGATTAACATCAGAATTTACTTTATAAAATAAATTATTAACAAATCAAAGTCTTAAGTAAATAAAATATTTATTTATTTCTCGTTAATAACTTTTATTCAAAATAATATATTCAAAAATCTATCCCCAGTTATAAAATAAATTTTATAACTTCATCTCTATCGACTGACCTGGCGGTGAATCAATATTTATAAAACGATTGATTTTATAGGCCATACGCTGCCAAATACCCAACCAATATCACCCACTAGTTTAAACAAACACAGGTTGACTCTCCAGTAAATGATCACAAACCAAATCAATCGCCAATCATGACAGTTCATATATGATAATATGAAAATAAATAATATATTTGAGGAATCCGTTTGGATCCCTCCAACCTGTTCTTCCCTGAAATCACAATGATTATCTCCAATCAGATCATTCAGTTTCATTTAACTGATAACAATAAATAACGACCATTTAACATCAACCACAAGAAAATGCAATCAATTCAACAATTTAAACACGTTTATAAATAAACGTGACCAATAAGGTAAGTTACCTTTATTAGAACCAATCATTAAAAATAACGATTTGGTATTTCACTGAAATTAAACACAGTTTAATTTCATCTAATAAATCAACAAACGAATGTATAACTAGCAAACAGGCAACCATCAGCAAGCAGAGCACACAAAATAGAAACCCAACTTATATTGAATATAAATGGGGAAAAATGAGTGAGTTTAACTCACTTGTTTTGGTTTGTTGAACGGTTCGATTTCAATAAAAATAAGCGGTCATTTAATTTTACTGAGAGATGCTGCTGTTTCCAATCCTGTCCAGTCTGTTCCAAAATATAATGTCTGACACTGCGGTTCAAACGTAGCTAGTTTCGTCAAATTCTAATCACAAATATGAGATTTATATAAAGTATAAGCATACGGTTCAAATTAATTTAATTAACTTCTTTATTTAACAAAATAATTAAATTCTAATTACCTTAGTAACAATTTAAAACAAGGGTTATAAGATGATTTCGGTTTCCAGTTCGTTCCTGTATCCTTTCATTAAACAACGGATTCGAATACCCAATAGCTAACAGGGCCGATTTTCTCAACCCGTTGTCCTCCTTTCACTTTGTTCTGTTTTTACCTGGTAAACGCAGAAGTTAGTCAAACTTCAGTATAAATGATTTAAATTTTTGATCTAATTATATTTTTTAAATTATCGATCCTACTATGTCCCTTACAGTGTTGCCTCGTTCCCTTCGCATTGTCTTGGTTCCTGATGAAACAGTGCCACTTCATGGACCAAACAGGGGCCGTTAATTCCTTTCTCTTTTTACAGTTTTTTTTCTTTTTTTTTTCCTTTTTTTCGATCCTTTGTAAAATAATACCCAGCTTCTTCTCGTTGTTCTTCATTCTCGTTTGTTTCTAGAACCACAAATCCTTCACCCTCCTTCCATACAAGATTTATGTTTGCACCATTCAGGTAAAACAATGCAACAGAAGAAATCATCAATCCACCTTACTGTCTCGCTCAATAAAGTGAAACCGCACTCCTTCATTCTGGTGATCCACACTCCAACTCAATGCCTACACCAGTTAATACCCTTCCATTCAACAGACAATGCTCGGACTTCCTTCTTCAATCCTGTTTTCCTCACTGAGTCATTTCCGGTCCTGTACTACTTCTTAGAAATTAACAGGCCGATATTGTTGTCCTACCCTTCACTGTATGGTTTTGTTCCTCTTCACACTACAGAGCTCGCGTTTTACTGCAATGGAACCACCCCCTCCATCAAACATTCGGGTTCCCATCACTTGCTTCCAGTTCGAGCGTAACATGCTCCTCCCCCCATCGATCCGATTTCGGTCAGATCCGGCGCCGCCAAATGCTTCTAGTTCGCCAACGAATGCCAACTATTTATGTTGGGATCCGACTGGTAGAGGACCCTAAATCTGATCGTGACCATTCAACAGAGAGATCTCATCGAACTGAAAGTGGTTGACGATGAAAAGATTTCTAATTTAGTACGTATTTGAGAGATCTGGAGGAGGAGATGTGAAGAAATTCTGGCCATTGGAAGGGTTGTGGCGGCCAGTATTTTGTCTGTTGACTTTAGTTTAGGGTTAGCAAATTGGGTGGGTTATATATATAGGGTAGGAAATTAATAAATATATTATTAAAAGAAACTTCGTCGTGAAGTAACACATAAACCTGACCACAGTCGACTTCTGTCTTCTGATAAAAAATCTAATCTTGGTGTAAAAAGGTATTCCGGACCCAATGGGACAAGTTTCGTCGAAATCTGAGGTCGTATAAAAAAAATTCCTTTATAAAACCAGAAATAAACATGCGTTTTATTTTTCCGCGATCACTAAATAAACCAAATCAACTTGAAACCTTGAAATCCTAAAATAATTCTTCAATACGAACCCAAAAACACCAGTTTCGTCGCATTCTGAGACTGTTTCCCCGTTAGGCTATTTTTACGCACACCGCAATGCCATTCCGAACACCAAATTTGTCGGTCTCTAAAAATAACAAACCATATAGCTATCCTGACTCTAATCGACGATACAAATACAGCGGGACTAGTTTCGTGGCTTAATTCGGTCGTTTGTTCGAGTTACACTCAAAAACCTCTTTATTAAATTAAATAAATTTAATTACGCGCTATAGAAAATAACTGAGCGTTTATGACTACCGTGGCCACATACGACATCGGTTTGCCACGCCATTTAACACCATGAAAAAATTTAACGTTACGGCCCCAATGAAACTGATTTCGTCGAAAACTGAGTCTGTTTGCAAAACGACTATTTTAAAGGCAGATATTTTAAATATCGATTTCCACAGCGATTATTTCAAATTTTGATTTGGCCATAACTAACAATCTATAACACGAAATCTGATTTTTTTTTAATTATCGTCAATACGGTTCCAACATTTCTTGTTTCACAGAAATCCGACTTATATCGAACCATGTATTCTCAGTTGAAGTTCAAAACCAAATATTACGAACTGCCGTGCCATTTCGAGCTCGTTTATATTATAAATAAAATTAATGTTAAAACTTCGTTTTAATAACTAATTCAATATTAAAAACCATTGATATTCCAAATATAATATTTAAAATTAATTAATTAATTTAAATATTTGACTGCCAAAAATACGGGACATTACATTATTTGCTTGGCGAGAGGTTTGAGTTGTATACAGACCATAAGTCGCTAAAGTACTTGTTCTCTCAGAAAGATCTAAACTTGAGGCAACAGAGGTGGATGGAGTTTTTGGCATCCTACGATTTTGAGATCGCATATACCCCTGGCAAGGGTAACGTTGTAGCAGATGCCTTAAGTAGAAAGAAATTGACTTTAAGTCCTTTGTTCGTAGAGCAGCAGTGTTTGGAGTATATATCTACCTTTGACTTCAGACCCTCTGTCGATTATGTACCCGAATTGGTTGGTTGAGATAGTATGCAAGCTTATAGGAGGACAGTCTTCTAGTCATCTTAATATATATGCTATAGATGAGAGAGGCTGGCTGCGTAGAGATGGGAGACTTTGCGTACCACAAGATGAGAGTTTGAAGAAGGCAATTCTTGAAGACTCACATCGCTCTAAGATGAACATACATTCCGGTGGTGACAAGATGTATAGGGATATGAAGCGAGTTTTCTTTTGGGCCGGAATGAAGAAGGACATAGCTGAGTTCGTTTCTAGATGCTTAGTGCGCCAGAAAGTCAAGGCGGAGCAAAAGTAGCCCGGAGGTTTGCTCCACTCTTTAGAGATTCCGCTGTGGAAATGGGAAATGGTTTTCATGGATTTTGTAGATGGGTTGCCAAGATCAAGGAAGGGTAATACAAGGATTTGGGTAATTGTAGACAGACTTACCAAAAGTGCCCATTTTATTCCCGTTAAAAGTAGGAGGATCGCCGCATGGTTAGTATCCGTTTACCTTCGAGAGATAGTTCGCCTGCACGGCATACCCTCTAGCATTGTGAGCGATAGAGATCCCATTTTCACAAGTGAATTTTGGAAAAGCTTACAAGAGGCGGTTGGAACACAATTGTGCTTAAGTACCGCTTATCACCTTCAGATGGACGACCAGACCGAGAGAGTAAATCATATTTTAGAAGACCTTCTGAGGCTATGCATCCTAGACTTTGGAGGAACATGAGAAGAACATCTTCCAATAGTGGAGTTCGCCTATAATGACAGCTTTTAGGCTAGCATTTGCATGGCACCTTTTGAGGCTCTTTATGGACGACCATGCCGATCACCTACTTGTTGGTGGGAATCCACGGGCAAGGTTTTTCTTAGACCTGACATGATTAGGGAGACTTTGGAGAAAATAGACCTGATTCGATGGCGAACGAAGACAGCACAGGACCGACAGAAGTCATATGATGATAAGAGGCAAACCGATCTTGAGTTCAATATTGGGGACATGGTTTTCATTAAGATGTCACCGTTGAGAAACGTAGTTCGTTTTGGATTAGTAGGGAAGTTGGCACCGAGGTTCGTGGGACCCTTTCCAATTACAGAGAGGAATGGGCAAATGGCGTATAGAGTAGAGATGCTAGAGAAGCTCAGTGGTGTTCATGATGTGTTTCACCTTTCGCATTTGCGTAAGTGTTTACACGATACGGCAGAAGTGGTGGAGCCGAGCATGCTCAAAGAAGTGGAAGTAGAGTGCAATGCCATAGTTAGACGAGCTCCTACACGCATTCTCGGATCGGAGGTCAAAAAGCTATGCAAAAAAGAGGTCAAGTTGGTCAAAGTGCAATGGGGAGATGATCAAAGAGACGCGACTTGGGAAACGGAAGATAACATGTGTACGCTGTACCCTTTCCTTTTTGAGGGTATGTTTTAACTTCTCCTTTTTCTACCGCTTTGTTGATACTTGTCCTATCATTTAGTATTATCTTTGTGATGACATATTCGATCTTTAGTTAGGAACAACCCTATGGTTGCAAACATGTGTTTGAGACATGTTGTGTTTGGTGGATGCAAATGGATGCAAGTGGTTGCTAGTGGTTGCTCGTGGATGCATGTACACACACATTAGGCACTAGATCGGCTCAATCACCTTCATGTTGCATATAAATGTGTGTGCATATCTAAATTAATGAATGTATAATGGTTGTGTTATCATATGGATGCTGCATTTTGATGAATGGTTGTTCACACATGTAGAAATAATATGTATCGATAGGATTCTTTTGCATACATAGTGGACGCATGGCACTATCATGATTTGCATTAAGGAGGTCAACTGAATCAGTAGACCGCCTGATTTTTCATTAGATAAGGAACATATACACACACGTTTTGCATATGTCATACGACATTAGAATTCTTGTAAGGACAGTGGATGCCTATGTTTGATGGTTGAGTAGATGGATGATTGGATGTTAGGATATACATTCTCCTTACTTGGAGATTTCGGGGGCGAAATCCTTTAAGGAGGGGAGAATGTAACACCCCGTGATTTTAAATATCAAAATTAAAGAATACTTGATTTCAAATATGAGAATTAAGGGAAATGGCTTACGCCATTGCGTTCGTCTCGGAATTCTGCTTGAGATAGAGTCCGAGTTTGTGTGAATCGGACTTCGTATGAAGAAGTTATGGCCTTCTGAAGTTTCAGAATTTAAATAAATTAAAAATAGCTCAGGTTCAGAAAATTTGAAATTCAAATTTCAAACAGGGAAGCGGTCTGGGCGGGAAAATTCCCGTCCAAGGCCAGATCGACCATGGGGTTTACCTCCCTATACAGGTCAACCAGAGGGTCGACCTGCCCCCCCCCCCCCCTCGGGAAGATCTGAAAGATGACAATATTTTGACTCACTGCTGAGTCATTAGAGTTGAGGTATTATTCTATCTTGACAGATGGCCTTGATTGCTTCTAGGTTAATCTGACGGCTCTAAATTAATTAAAATTCTATATAAGCAACCTACCTCTCAACCTAAAATCACACTAATTCATACCAAGAGCCGCCATGCCGTCAATGGAGAACCTAGAGTAGTCACCGTTCTCTTTCAACTCAAAAACAAGATAGAAGCAAGAATCAAAATCAAATCTAATCTAAATTAGGATAACAATTAGTCTACATCAAAGGCGAGCAATTCAGTTTCAGAATACAGATCCCAGAAAAACAAGACTGTTCTTTTGTTTGCGAGTATAATTTCTTTCACAAAATAATTAATTAATTGAATTGTGATAAGTTATAATTGGGATTATGAGAATATGACTTTGAATCATGTGATGTTATCATTGACAGTTTTTTTATTGTGGACCTATTTCATATGTTGAATTGTACATGTTTAACTTGATTCATCTTATGCAAGTTTGGGATGTTAAATCATATGTATATGAATCTTATGCAAGTTTGAGATGTTAAATCATATGATAGTTTATGAGTCTTATGCAAGTCTGTAGATGGATTATACACAAGTTCATATGTGAATCATGTAGATACATATGCTAGTTTATATGCGAACATGTGACATTAATTTCCATGTATAGATCCATATGCAAGTTCACATCTTTGTGTTTAGATCTATATTTAGATCCATGGCAGTACATAGTTATGCAAATTTATGTTCTATATGCCCATTGTCTGTGCTAGTTTTGTATGTGAATCATATGCTAGTTTGAATGAAATTCATATGCAAGTTATAGGAAAACCATATCCATTTGTGCAAGTTCACGATTACATGTTTAGATATATATTTAGATCTATGATAGTTCATGCAAATTTATGAATATCCATTGCCTATGCAAGTTATTGTCTATGCAAACTTATGTCATGATTCTTAGATCTATTTTATGTGTTATGCAAGTTGTGATGTTGTTTTTCTTTTTATAAGTTAGACTATTTGCGAGTCTAACATATGTCATATTAAAACGTATGAATAGCGTGGGGACAATGGGAAAATATTAAATATACATAATTGTGAATTGGCATAAATTGGCCTTGAAGGCATATAATTAATTTGAGACATTAATTGGTATAAATTTATATACCTGAAATTATAAACATAATTTAGGTGACAATTATAGCCATAAATTAATTTGGAATTTATTGACAAATTTGAATAGGGATATTTATCCAATTTGGGGTTAAATAATTATGTGTAATAATTAACCGCCTAAGACATGAGGTTTGGCTCGTTTATGGTATAAGACTGCCCGGACCCGCCCGGCAAATCCAGCAACCACAAACGGTAGTCTAATGTGAGGGGTCAAAGGCACAAATTAAATGCGTAACAATTGTAATGACATGAGGTTAGGCTCCTTTGCGGTATAAGACTATCCGGACCCGTCCGGCAAATCCAGTAACTGCAAATGGTAGTCTAATGTGGGAGGTCTTTACAAGGTTACGGTTCTAATGAATTAAGGAACACTTAACCAGATAAACATGTGGTGGGACATGGGGGTTAAGTGGGTGGCCTGGGTGGCATGTAAAATACGATTTGAAACACTTAACTAAGTTGAAAACATGTAAGAAGACATGAATAAGAAGGGGTTAAGTGGGAAGTTCTAGTGGGGACTAAGCATAGGTGGAAAGCTTATGTCAAACATGGGGACCCTTTTCAAACCAGTAACCCATCAAGTATCTTTGTGAGATCGAGGACGGAACACGCTTACTGGGTTTGATTGTAAGAGGTCAAAACGGGTTAACGGTGGCAACACAAGTCCAACGGGTCATGTGCGTCCATGGGCCCGGGCTGATAGGTAAGACGTTGTTGCATCGTGTAGATATAAGCCATGCATCTTTAGTGGTATCGAGTTGCCACTTTGGGGAGTGATACACCCCACTGTGGGACCAGCACGGGTATCTACGAGTTAGGGAGTCGATCGCATGCGGTAGTGGGTACAACTAGTGGAGATAGCGGCAGGCGGCACCTATGAAGGAAACTAGGGGTACACGAAACTACCATTATCAATATTAAGTTCTGTAGGCAGGATTAACTTTTAGGGTGACTAGTAACGGTGCAGTATAGTAATTATCCTACAGTGATTAGGAACAAGATTAACGCCAGAATAATCCTCTTGTTTGCTTTGTCATGCCCACTAGTTTCGTGGTCATACCTTGTTTTACCAGTTTATGCCATATCCTAATTACTTTAATAATTATATTGTTAAAGTTATTATACTCGCCAGACTTTATGTCTGACCCCCTTGTTTTCGCCTCTTTTCTTCCTCCCCCCCCCCCCCCAGGTTCTCAGGGTGGGACTAGTACTAGTGGAGTTTGATCTTGGATCTCTTTCTCTCTCTTTTGGACGTGCTTGGATTGATGAAAGTAAAGTTCAGCTCATCTCTTTTATGGCTACTTGTGTTGGGGTTATGCTTTTTACTTTATGTACTCAGAAAACAATTTGTCAAGATGGATATTAAATGAACTTGGTTTTACTGTTGGTTTATGAAGTTGTTGTAATCAAACCATTTCTCCGTTGCAATAAAAGTTGTTTCGAATTTTTCAAGTACCAATATATGTATCTGTCTTGATATATTCTGTTCTATACACTAATAATGCTCCATGAAAGTTAATGCATTCCCTTTGAGAGTGACATTAATGGACGTGGGGTGTTACAAAGGCCAATCATAGGATTACGCCGCTAACGCGAAACGGGTTTACTCCATTGGATTGCCAGTGCTAAAACAGGTGAATCATAAAAACATCACAATGCTTTTTTATAAAAATGAAGCCATTATAAGACTCAGTTCCCATCACACAATGCAACGCAAACCGAAGGATAGAGTTTTACCTTATAATGGCCAAAATATGCTTGATATGAATAAAACAAAAGCATTTGATATTATTACTAGTGTTTATATGTTTCAAAAACAATTTCAGTCATAAGTATCAATCATAGATGACATTGGTACCATATATCATGTCGCCATATATAGGTTTACAATCAAAACTGCACGATGTCGTATTTGGAAATTGGATTTCCGTCATGAACCAAGGCAAGGGATCGTCCTTACCGCTTCCAGACAATCTAGCCTACCATGTCTCAGTGCTCAGACTCAGGTGGGCCCTTGGATCGTCAGGGACGGTCCACACGGAGTGGATTAAAATGCTTGAACACTGCATTTCCCCACCCTACGGGGCGTAAACTGGTCATATACCGACCAAACCATCGGCCCCGGAGTGACCGATATAACCGAGGCGCCTCGCTATCCATCATCCACATAAGTAAAATGTCTGGGCATGTAAAACCCAAAACAACACTCCTAGCTAGAAAGAAATGCAGGTCCTCCCTGAAGTCCTCTCCCGTTTCTGGCTCATACCGGGGTGTGAGGCTCGCGAATCAATGCTAAAAACAAAGCTTGCTATTTAAAGCCATGCTTTTATCATCAACCACAAGACTCTGCTATTCAACAAAAGCCTTGATCACAACATCTCTTTATGCCACATTGTCAATCTACAACGTCAGACACACATCCATTTACAAGTTCGTTCTGGGTCTGAACGAAACCGGAGGCACCTTATTCCTCTCCCGTATGTCCAATACAGGAGAGAGTCCCTCGCACATCCGAACGATCAACAAGTACGTCCGGACGACCACCGTTGTAACCCCTTCAGGGCAGCAACTCCCATCAAAGGCATCAGTAGCCATCCATTCGATGTGAAGATCCTCGGCCTTGCACCATCTTCATATCTTCGACTTCTAACCGTCGATCAATTATTTGAAATGAGAATTAACTCGGCCTTTTCAAATTGTTCACGCATATTTAGAATTTCAAATCAATTCATTTCAATGGTTAAATTATCTGACATCCATAATTCAGTTCATTAATGTAATTTTCACATCAAACACATTCAACCATCAAATATCCTATGAACCGAGAAAATTCAGTTTATTTCCATTCCATATCGTTTATAATATTTTATAACAATTTATCGCTATTTTTATTTATTTAAATATAGCCAATTTATTCAAACGATGCTTCAGGCCATAACGCAGCCATGGTGCTGTTTTTCTCCAGATTTGATTAACACATATCTAGAAATCTAATTGTTGGATCTTTACAAATTTATATCATTGGAAAGATCTTTCAAAGCGGACCCAAAGGTTCCAGTTTTGGGAAAATCCGACGGTCGGATCTCTCGGTACAATCGTTTGAAGTTACGATTTCAAAATACGAACTACAGCGTCATTATTCGATTTAATTTAATTATATTTATATATATTAATATAATCCATTCTAGCGCTGTTTTCATTTAGATTTGAATTTAACATTTCACAAAATCTAATTGTTGGATCTTTACAAATTTGGTGTCGTAGGAAAGATATTTCCAAAGCGGACCCAACTGTTTCGGTTTCGGGAAAATCCGATGGTCGGATCTTCCGCAATGATCGTTTAAAATCACAGTTTCAAAATACAAACTGCAGCTTTGTTATTCGATTTATTTTAGTAATATATATATATGTAGTCTGTTCTTCGATTTCCAAACCATTTTCTTTTCACACATGTGGTAAAAAAAATATTTTTAGCCAACAAATATTCATTTCAACATATGTCTATCTTTAACACTACATATATATATATATATAAATGTGATTTTTATTGTTAAAACAATTTATTTTCAAAATGAAAATTTTTAGTGATTTATATATCTTATAAAAATGTGATTTTTTTTATTGTTTAAACAATTTATTTCAAACACGAATATTTTATATATTTCGTACATACTATAAAAATGTTATTTTTATCGTTCAAACTATTTCATTTCATACATTCAATAAAAATGTTATTTTTATCATTCAAACCATTTCTATTTCATACATTCAATAAAAATGTTATTTTTATCGTTCAAACCATTTCTATTTCATATATTCAATAAAAATGATATTTTTATCGTTTAAACAATTTTATTTCAAACCTTCAATAAAAATGTTATTTTTATCGTTCAAACAATTCTATTTCAAAAATGAATATTTTTCCAACACATGAATATATTTCAACACATGAATAATAATCAAACATATGAATATTTCAGAAAATTTCGGCAGCATAACGGCAGGGTAGTTAAAACTGGCACCGTCTCGAGTATGGCTCCTCGCTCTACCTTAAAGCCTCGCAGCTTTTGACAATGGGGATTTCAATATCTAGTTCATATGCAGACGAATTTTCCCATAAACTAATCCTATTGGGATTTTTACCACAATCAATCATATCAACCATTCGCATTCATCAACCAAATTTCACATCAACCAAATCCAAACAATCACAGCCAATATATATCGTCCATGGTCTGTGGACGAGGGGAGTATATATATATAGATATACATATATAAATATATTTCGATTTCATTTCAATATTGTTTCAATTCCATTCAATGCATATATGATTTTTACAACACATATATAACTTATACATCGCACATACGACTTATACAATGCTTATACATGAGGTGTACAATGCTTATATAACTCATACATCGACCGTATAATTTATACATCATCATTCCCTATCGTTTATAATTCAGAAATCTCACATTGGGTTCCACTCCTCCAAAAATTGTAGGAAGCTCCAAAAATTCTCCGGTCTCTTCTTGAATGTAGAAGACGTCCACACGAGTTCAATGTCTCCTGTTTCATTGAATTTCGTTACCGTATTAAAAAGATATGATTTTTATATGATAAACCATCTTTGCAACGCTTTTAAACATTAAACCTTTTAAATAAATAAAGGCTAAACCTTTCAGTTTTTGATTCAAACCTAGGTTTGAATTTAACTTCCAATCCGTGTATCATTGCATCGATTGGCCGGTGCCACCTGAAAGAGGAAGGAGAGGCGAGAAGGCACATGGTGGTCCCCCTCAGATCGACGGCATCAGCTCATCTTGGTGGCGGTTTGAAGTCAGTCACTTCGGGAACGTGATTCTCCTTGAATCCTCAATGATAAAATCCAAGCCCTATATGGATGTGAAGCTCGTGAGAGGAACTACAAATTACTCCAAAGGAGCAGGTGGTTTTGATGCGTGGATTTCAAGTTATTGACAAGAGAAGGCGGTGAACTATTTCCGTCGTTTGCGATAAGGAGAGAAGCGGTTTCTGAGTCAATGCGTATAGTGATGGAGAGATATGATTGGCCAGTTATATAATTAATTTATTTTTAATTTCTTTAATTTCAAAAATACCCTCTAATCCACACGAACTCCAATCCAAACCCAACGACTGTCGCCCTAGCTAAATAGCCTCATTCCGAACACAATGGAATATGTGTCGTAAGCCCGTTCGACTGTCTCAGTCAGTTTTTTCTTTAAATTAAAATATAAAACATTCAATATTTGATTTGAACGTACATTTAAATTTGCCGAGGCCACATACTGATCCCAAAAATTCCAGAAAAATAAATCTAGCTATATTTTGACGATACGGTCCCAACAAAGTAGTTTCATTGAATTTGGAGATCGTTTGAAAAATGGCCATTTCCTGGTCGATCCAATTTGACTGAAATCAACCAAACACATTTTCCTTTGCCACGCTCACATATTAACTCCAAAAATTATGGAATCTGAAATCTAGCAATAATTTGATATCCCGGGTCCAACAAAAGTGGTTTCGTCGAAAGCGGAGGTCTTTTGCAAAATGGCTATTTTCAAGGGCTATATAAGCTCCATAGCGACCTTTCTGAAAATTCATTTGTCCATAATTTTTGATTCCCGCTATGAAATTTCTATTTTTCAGATTCGTTATAAATATATTCATAAACAGATTTAAATATTTTTGGTTTCACTAAAATCCATTTTATTTTGCATCTGGTACAGTCAGTCAAAGTTCGAATTCAAATTTTCAAACTACCGCGCAATTCCAGGCCTTGTTATATAATTAAAATAAATATATTTATTATAACTTCGATCAAATTAGATTTTTGGTCGTTATTATTTAAAATAAATTATTTTAAATATTCCAAATCCACTAAATTAAAAATTTTAAATTGGTTCTGATTTTCCAGGTTGTTACATGCAATTTGAATTTGACATGTGTGGTTAAATATCGACTTAAACTGTATAGAAAAGTTGGTCGTTACAGTAACATAGGGATCTCAGACTATTGGATCTCCAGATTTAATCTTATCCATACACATCATTCATCCAATCAGAGCCATTGGATTTTGAAATCAATCAACCAGAAGAAGTCACATCATCCTATAATAACAAAATATCGTTATGCTCTCATACCAGGATGCACTTGCTCTTATGGAGTTTGGCAGGTTGATTCTAGGGTCGATTTAGCCACTTATATTTTATTTCTTAATTTTTGCTTATGTGATAACTTATTCATTTTAGCTCCCATTTCTACAAATTGTATAAGTAAATTAATCAGAAAATCTACATGGACATAATGATGCAACTCCCATGACTAAATTCTAACAATTTTACGGGCTTATCTTATTATTTCATTATTAAAAATGTAGGGTGTTACTGAGGTGGTCTGGATGGATTATGTTCATCGTGTTCTCTTGACTAAAAGGTGCTAAAGTCAGTGTGTCTATCAGTCTCGCTTTCTATTTCTGGTATGGTGTACAATCAAGTAAAAAACTATACTAAAGACTATGTCTGAAGTACGATCAATCCCTGTACCCATCTTCAGCATGTGTTGCTATCATCTTTTTGGTGTACGGCTAATTATCATTATTTTACCTCGAATTATCCTTATTTTCAAATGTTGCAATTTAATTCTTCAGCGAATCACCAAGTTCTATTTTATGATGTTTATTCATCATTTGAGATTTTATTTGCTATTTATATCCTTTACTTGTGTGTGTTATCCAATTCTATGATTTTGTGAATTAATGTTCATTTTATTGGTGTAAAGGATATTTATTTTGGAAAGTTATGTTATATATTTTGACTTTGCTAATTATTTGTTAGAATTTGCTTAGTGACGTCTATTTATAGATATTTTTGGAATTTATGTGGTAATCTCTAGATATTCGTGGTTCACCCATTCATTTGATTCTATGATTTCTGTTTTGATGTATTAATGTGGACGATGATGATGTCTGTATTGAGTTAAGTAAAAATATATTGTAATATTATTATTTAGTACACTCCAAATTTCTTATGTTATAAATATGGGATTTTGATATAGTTTGACCCATTTATTATTCACATTGTAGTTGGATCATTTTGAGACATTACAAGTTCAGGGGTGTTGAAACTAGCTTGTATTTTATTAGGCATAGAGGAGTATATATACTTAGTACATTATATTGTTATCCTTTATTGTGTGGATCCTTATGCATATTTTGATGTGATGTATATTAAATTTGTACAGTATATTATATATATATAATCACTACGATTGGCTTTGTGATCTTTGAATTTGTGTATATTATGTATTGTTCTATCATAGAGGCACGCATGTGGTTGTTTTGTACCGATACTGTGTATGTATAAGTGAGTAATTCTTTTGATATTTTAATACATACCAGTGTTTATTTTCATGTTTGTAACACTACAGCCTTATTCTTCATATTATCTAATAGTATTATTTTGCAATACTCTTAGACAATATGAGTTAGAGGTGGGGTGATACAAACAAGATGGCTAACTTCTCATATTTTAGCTCACATTGTGGCTTGAAATCAAATCAAACTAAAAATTGTAGTTGCTTTCACTCTAAGAAGATGGCTCACAGACATGTCTTCTACTTAATATATTTGCACCTGCATTGCCTTTCCTAAAGTATAGGAGATACCAAAATCATATGAAGCTAAGAACTCCAATCATCGTTATTGTCAAATATTAAGATTTTTTTGGGAGAAAATATACTTCAATGATTTATGATTTGTAAATAGTTTAAATATCACTACCAATAGATAATGCCTTCACACCTTTAGAGCAAACACTATTACCACCGCTTACTTAAGATCGTGAGTAGGAAATCCCTCTCATGTAGCTTCAGTTGTAGACTAGAATAAGCAGCAAATATTTCTTTCTACATCAATACCGCTCCTAAATTGGTACCACATACATTGGTGTAAACAATCATCTCCTCATTTCGACTTGGAATAATTGACATAGAGGCATTAGTCAATCTCTCTTTCAAAATCACAAAAGCATGCTCATACTTAGCATCCCACATGAAAATATAACTCTTCTTCATTATTGGTCAATAGAGCTCCTATCATCCGTAAATCCTTGATGAAGTGTATGCAGTATCCGTCCAAATCAAGGAAACTCCTAACCTCCTTAGAACTCTTAGATCAATTCCAATCTAGAATTGTTGTTACCTTTGCAGTGTCCACTGTTATCCCTTGTCCAGATACTACATGACTTAAGAATATCAATTCTTCTCTTTAGAATGACACTTAGAAAACTTTTCTCTCAACTGATAATTTCTTAGAATCTCCAGTACGATCATTAATTATGTATCATGTACCTCTTCAATCTGGAGTAGGTCAATGTATCATCCATAAACATAAGAATGAACTTATTCAATTGATCTTTGAAAATTGTACATATCAGATCCACAATATAAGATGGTGCATTGGTCAAACCAAATGGCATCATTAACCGCTCGAAGAATCCCAACGGTGTCCTAAAAGCAGTCATCATTATATTTTCCTTTGCCACTCTTAATTGGCGAAATCCCATAGCCAAATATGTTTGGGAAAACACTTTAGCCTCATGTAGTTGAGCAAACAAATCATCAATCCATGGAAGATGATATTTGTTCTTCTTAATTATCTTGTTCAACTAACGATAGTCAACACACAATCTCAAAGAACAGTCGGCCTTGGTTGCACACACAACTAGTGCACACCATCTGGATACGCTTCTCTGAATGAATCATTTATTCATCATTAACTTACACTTCCATCTCTCATTGTTCCCTAGGCGCCATACGTCTTATGAGAATAACTATACATCTAGCTCCATTCATTGAATCAATTCGAAACACGATCTCTTTTTCGGTGATTATTCTTTGACCTTATCAAAGACACCATAATACTAACTAATGATAGTAACATATGGAAATTCATTCCGTGAAATCTCAAACGAGTATAAAAAGCTAACCAATAGCATGTCACAATAGTTTACCTCTCCACATCCTCGCTTATCATTTCGAGCTTCTTGCAATCCACTATAGCCGCATACCTCTTGAGCCAGTCCATACCCAAAGTAATATCAAATCCAACAAAGTTCAAAATAAAACAATCACACACAAAATAGCAACAAATACAAAATAATCTAGACTATGACAAATCATACTGAGATTAATAGATCATTATATAGGGTTAGTCACAATAAAAGGTTTATCCTCTATCTAAGGTTCCAAATCTAATCTATATAATAGATCACAATAGATAAAAGAATGCAAAGCTCTGACATTGAATAAAACTCTAATACAAACATCTCTGAAGAAAAGCATGCCTTGCACCACCATTCCTTTCCCTTTATCTGAAGCAATGGGAGCCTTAGAAGTGGAAGAAAATGTATCCAATGCATAGATCATAACAATATAATTATTCGTATGCGGCTCAGGACAATTCTTCTTCAAATGTCTAGGCTTATCGCAATTAAAACATTCCTTCTCTGCCTTAGTTTCTTTACATTCCCTAAAGAAATGACCCTTCTCCTTACGATTATAGCAAACCGCCTCACTCTTACTCTTCTTCTAATCCCCATTGCCTCGTTGTTGTTGTTTCTTCTTCCTATTCCTTTTTTTCTCACCTCAACCGCCTTGTTGCGGCTTTAGTTCTCCCTTCTCAATAGTCTCAACAACAGCAGTAGGCTTCTTTGGAAACATACTCTCACATTTAAGATTGTAACGTCCGGCCCCTATACCCATGCTAACCAAGAGTAACACTAAGTATTACTGTCGAAAAGCACGGAGAATGAGACTCAATAGGGCTAAATGTTGTACTCCTTCCTTTGAACGAACATTGGCACGAGAATTTAAAACTTCTTGACTTACCATTCATGCTCAGTTTAGGTTTAAAGCAATGGTACAAGAAAATTTCCCAAGTTACATAGTACATACTATAATAGAATCAAGCACATCACAATGACAACAACAGAATACATAATACATATCAAATAGTGGTGTTCGAAATACATAGCTCATAATACATAATATCACTCCCAAATACATAATAGCATACATATAAACTACTAGATACTAATAGATGCAAGCTACATGATCCAAAACCCCAAAACATGGAAAATGATAAGAGAGCTGCAACAGTCCACGCATACCTAACCGGCAAACAATCATCAACCGGACCCGAGTATTGCTTTAGAAAACAAACAAATCACACAGGTCAGAGTATGTCTAGTGTGAGCAAAGTAGGATCTATGGACAATGAACAATAAATATAAATAGATGGAAAATGCCACATGTATAAATCAATCATGGGCCACGAATGTAAGTATAGTATCGTATATAACTCAATACGATACAGCAACCAACAACAATGTAATTAACATTACTTTAAATGACACATGCATAAAGCAACATGTGACGTAGATGTGTGTACAATATGTGAGGAAAATGCCACATGTATAAACCAACATGAGGCAAAAAAATGTGTGTATCATATGAAACTAGTATAACCACCCGCATTATAAAAATGTCATAATGTGAGCAATAGTATCGTATATAATGCAATACGATACATAACCAATTATCGTATATAAAGCAATACGATAACATCTAAGTCCGTACACATAATGACAAAATTATACTGGGTTTTAAATTAACTTAAGTAAACTTCCACCATTATCAAAATGTACAAGAAGATAACTAAGATTAAACATAAAAAACAAACCAAGTGTCGCTTACATAAATCAACAATATGAACAAACTAAAATAATCACATATATACAAGAATTGATAACAGGTGAATGCAATCATAGTATCATATATAAATCAATATGATTCAATCAATAATGGTCAATATGATAAAAATAACTAAGGCAAGATATCGTATATAAATCAATACGATACCAACAATAATCGCCATATATAAAACAATACAATGAAACAAATCAAGCTAGAGTATCGTATATAAACCAATACGATACTCATACCAATTATCATATATACCCAAATACGATAATCCTAACTATTATCATATGTAAAACAATATGATAATAATAATCAACAATAAAAATGTAATAAGGTAATAGGGAATTTTGGGATAAATATAACCCGACTCATAATATATAACAATTAAACAGACGCAAGTATTGTAAAATCACAGTGGTAGAGCTCGAGCGTGCATCGAGACATCAGCATCGTAATCAACTCATAGCACGATAACACACCAGGCGATCAACCCAGCATAACCAAGACGATCTAAGGCTAAGGTCGTATGCTACCCGTTCATGGCACTACGCGTGGGACCCCCATGCCTCCATCTATTATAGTTTGTGACCCGCCGATTGGGAATCCCGATCAAAAACAAAGTTGCCCAATGTAGCATACCGTTGACCTTTGGTGGTAGTTGGGCATATAAATAAAAACCATTGATTCAGGTAGCAATCTTGAATCAGGTCGACCAAGATGAAGTTTTGTCTCATTGGCACAACAGAGTCCAATCTATCCCAACCCAAAATCAAAGAGAAGCTTAATCTTTATATATATATATATATATATATATATATATATATATATATAATATCATGAAACTCCGTTGTGTTATGACTAGTATATAGTCATGACTTGAATAAATATGAGTACATTTCAAAAAAACAACAACGTGGCAATGTCAACAAGAAAAATATGCCAAAACCAAGACAAAACTGATGCATAAGCACCAATCTGATTGCCAAGTCTTAACTAGGATCAAGCATGTCATATAGCCATTTTGGAAATGTGGAGATTTATCACATTAAATCAAGGCACAATAGTTGCGATAGATAAAAGGTACCATCATAAGAATGGCATATAAGCATGCCAACTCAATGATGAACTAAACCACATCAATTCTAAAAGTGTCATACACTTCCAAATAGTAACTACTAAAGTAATGCACTTACGTCTCATACCACATTGCATTACTTTAATATATACTAAATGGCAGTAAATTCCACTTGTTAAAAATACACATAAATAACTGTTCCACAAAGTTATAATGTTATAAATCATATTTGAAAGCCACTTATGTAGATCAATAATTGTCTCAAAATCCTAAATATGAAATTTCGTTCAAAAGTCATGTCTTAAAATTCATTCTATCTTTATTGATAGACCGGCTGCAAAGAATTAAGTTTTTGATGATCTGGACATTTAAATTATACAAATCTTAAAACATAAAAGTCGTAACACATTTTCTAGGCTTTCCAAAACTTCAAGAAACATCAAAATCCGATTAGAAACCAAAATGTCATACCCAAAATAATTTCTATGTTACAAATACTCAATTGCATATGCTTGCATTGTAATAATCATATAAATTTGAAATCTAATATTTTAAAGCTAAAATTGTTATAGTAACATCAAATATCAATCAAGTTTATATGTACCAAATTTCAAAAGAAAATCCTATACCTTTTGGTATAGATTCAATCATCTTTAGCCACCATTTTCATATTACGTTTATAAATCTCAGTTGCATATGCTTGCTTTGTAAAAACCATATAAATTCCAAAATTAATGTTTTTGATCCAAATTTTTTGCAGTAGTTTGTTTTACTAGTTAGGATTATACCAAATTTCATTGTCAAAGACTTTACCAATCAATATAGATCTAATATTCATTAGCAACCATTCTTAGCACAGTTAATAAAACTCGGTTTCATACACTCAGTTTCGAAAAAATCATATAAATTCTAAAACTAATGTTTTTGATCCAAATTTTTGCAGTAGCTTTGTTTAGTAGTCAAGATTCTTGATACCAAATTTCATTATCAAAGACTTTACCAATCAGTACAGATTAGATATTCATTAGCAACCATTCTCAGCTCAGTTAATAAAACTCAGTTACGTATACTCAGTTTTGAAAAAAATACATAAATTCGAAAAATAATGTTTTTGATCCAAAGTTTTCGCATAGCTTCATTCACTAGCTTAGATTTACTGTACAAAATTTCATCGCCAAAAACCTTAACAATAGATGCATATTTAATATTCATTAGCAGTCATTTTCAGCCCATGGTTGAACATCTCAATTTTCATATACCACTTCAAAAAATCATAAAAATTCGAAATGTAATATTTTTAACTCAATTTTTTTGCAGTAGATTGAAATATGAATATTGTCTATGCGTGCAAAATTTGAAGGCCAGAAACCTTAGGAATTAGTAAAAGATTTAGGGTTTCATAACCATCATTGTCAACCTGGGTTTAAACATCTTAGTTTTCATATATCTGTTTTGTAAAATTCATAAAAATTAGAATTTAATCATTTACATTTGAAATCTTTACAATGGCTCCATCTACTACTCTATTTTCTATATTTAAAATTTCAAAGTCAAATTCTGTAACGACCTGGAAATTTGGAATAAAATTAAATATTCCAAATTTCATAAGAATCAAATAAAATGGATAATGGATGATAATATTATTAAAACAGATTTATAAAAATGAGTTTTAATATAAAATAGCACATTTACAAAGGAAATATACGAAATATTTATTTCTAGACCCTGAAACTTGTTCCATTGAATCCAGAATAATGAAATTAGGTAACCTTCCAAGTTTGGCTAAAAACAGAATCCATTTAATATTGAGTAAAGACTGAAATTTGAACCAAAAACGAACGATTTTGAGAATATCTTGAGAACGGGATATCGCTAGATCGTGAGACCACCTCCGTTGGATCTGGAATAGTGAATCTTAGTACTCAGGGAAGTTTCTCATAAAACGGCATTCGTATGTGGAAAAGAAAAAATAAAAGACTAAAAATTTGAACTAAATGTTGACAGTAATTGGAATTTGATAATGCTAATGGCAAAATTCGAACCTAAGACCTATATAGGAAAATTCTAAACATAGGATATTAGTTATGTATAAAGTCTGAGAAAATTCCTTATTGAATATAAAAAGTTATTAACAAAACTAAAATAAATTATTTGAAAATGAAAACGAACTCAGATTTTAAATTTGAATACATAGGAATAAAGTACGTTAGAAACCGAACCTTATGGTTGAAGAATTTCTGAACCGTTATCATTTGATACTCCTAAGTGAAGAATTTCTGATTTTGTAGTGAATATTCATGGATTAAGGTTATAATTAGTTGCTTGGTATTTCCATGAAGTATATATGTGAATATATGGAGATTTTGAACTTAATTCCTAAAAGGAGCAAACAAAATCATGGGTAAATTTGTAAATGAGGTTAGAAAATTATAATAGGGATTATGAATATTCCTAAGTGAAAATTTAAGTGATTTCAAGTTAGTATAATCATGGATTAAGGTTAATTTACACATATATGAAGTATTGATGTCATTGGAGTTGAATTAGGAATAAAAATCCTAAAGGTAATAGGCTAATTACCTATTTAAGTGATTAGCAAAATTAGGTGTAATATTATGAAAGCTATAATGACCTTTGAAAATTCTAATCATGAATTTAAGTTAGCTAATTCCATGGAAAAGGTATTCTCATGTATGAATACAGTTATATTTGGAAATCAACATATTTAAAATTATATTCAATTTAATGAGAAAAGGTTTTAATTTTACAAGGGCTAATGTTAATTATAACCCTGAATGACTAGGTTGTTAAACATTCGAGAGACAGCGCAAAGCTGTGATGGTCCTACAGTGAAGGAATTAAAGGAACCTACAGGGATGGTGTGTGGTTTATCCCCTCACACTTTCTTGTGGTATTCATTTGTGTGAAATGATTTCATGCATGTGGCTGTGTGTTTGAAATGTTTAATACGGTTTGGAAACCCTACACAGGTCATGGGATGAAATTATACTAGTCCTATGTGTCTATTACACGGATTGCTATTTATTAGTAAACCCCTACACAGGGTATTGGGGTGACGACCCACACAAGTCCCAAGTGTTTACTAAATTGTGTTGCTTTGCAGATGTTATAATGTCTGATATTTGGATTGGGTTAACCAATGGTTATGAACACCATTTAGTTTGATATGTGATTTGGATGGCCTTTCAAGGCAATAGTGTGGTGTATTGATGCTCCCGTATAAGGGAGTTATGGCAAAAAAAATTGGAAATATAAAAAACAAATTGACACTGACATATATGGTTAAATAACTAACGAGTTTGATTGCAACTCGTTAGACACATGACATTTTGGGTTGTGTTTATTGGATGTTTGTATATACCCAAATTCTTGGGTTATACAGGAGTTGAATGAGTCTCATTCCAAAAATTGGATTTTAAATGATTATTTTAATAATAATATAATCGGGGAAAATAAAGGTTTGTATTTAAGTTCCAATAATTTTCGGAAATGAAATTGAGTTCATAACAATGAACTTTTGCAAAGAACGAATGGGTTTTGTAGAAGTTAAAGAAGAGTTATGGCTTATCGAATACTGAAATGAATAGTAAATCGATTTTACGATGAATAGTAAATGGAAGTTGCGTTTGCCTAACGAATGGACTCGGTTTTGCAAAATTATGGTTTCAATGTTTTTACTTATTTTTATAATGGGCATCAGCCAATTTAGAGACTTTAATCATCATTTTTGAAGAATAATATTATTTTAATGATTTAAATATTAATTTAAAATGTGGAATAATTGATTTAAAGGTCAAAAATGTGGGAATTGAATTCCAAAAGTTATTTAATATGGTTTGAATAATTATTGAACTTATTTTGAAATATTTTGACTCAGTTTTAATAATAAGTTACTTTTGGGTTCAAATAGGACTAGTCGCGGTAGTTCGCGAATTTCGACCTGAAATTTGAAATTGATATTCTGGGAGATCTAATCGTTGGATTTTCTTGAAATGCATCACTTTTGTTCGAAATTTGAATAGATTTCCAACAAAAGAAAAAGAAATATTTTTCAACGGTTAGATTTTCCTACAAGTCTAAATTAGTTTGACCGAAAAATCTAGTATTGGCTGTTCAAGTACCAAATTCGGATTTTTCATAAAATGACTTTATAAAAATATTAATAAATCATTTAAAATTGTAATAAATTATTTGAAAGTATTTCGGATGAATAAATAATGTTTTAAATAATAAATGCCTATTTTGGTTGGATATGTAGCAACCACGAGTAAGTTTGTCCCGATTATGAGATCTGGAAAGGTAAACGGGGTGTTTAACAAGGTAAGGGATGCTGTAACCTATGCACTGAACTTACCTGGGCTATGTTTATTTATCTAGACGTGGATCGGAATCGATCGAAAGGAAAGCCCGGATGTTCATTTAACAATTTATTAAATGTTAAATGTAAGGAAGATATTTATCTTTGTATAATGCATCCAAAATAAAGGTAAGTGAAAATTGGAGTTTTCCAATTAATTACATAATTAAATTGGAATTGAATGGAAATTGTATTGGTTAACGGTTGAGATAAGTCTTTGTAGATGAATATTTAGACTAATTGAGGAATTTGAAAGGCACTAGCCGATATTCCGCTTATAGTGATGGTTGGATACGGAGATTAATATCAATTGTAAGCAGATATGATTTCCGTGAAGATTCCATTTTATAAATGTTTTTTCATGAAAAGAATAGACAAGTATCAATAATGATTATTCGAGGGATTTAACCATTGAATTGGAAGCTAAGCAATCGTTCAATATGGTTTTGTGATATTAAAACTCAATGTAGCTTTTTTTAAGAAAAAAATCCGTTGGCAAAATACCATTGAAAAAAGCTTCGTTTTCTCTGGGATAACGTAAATGGTGACTAGGTCTTCCCCTATTTCTTCTTCACGCCCCCAAATCTCCTTATAAACTTATCTACCCACGTTTATCTCCACTAAATCGTCTACCCTCTGACCTAGCTTTCATCATGCGTGTTATCTCCATTATTTAACACATCATCTCCCTAGATCTGAAGCTTTTTCCATGAAATTTCCGCCGAGCTCCTTCTACCCCTTATTTTGTTCATCCTCATCTCTTCAATAACCTTCTCCCTCAAAATAATACTAACATTGCACCCTTCCAAAGTGCTGTGGCGACTTCAGGTAACTATTTGCTTATGCAAGTTCTTCATCTGGCTGACGCGGCTTTTGGAGGGTGTTAATCGCTAACGTGGAGTATCATTACAAGTAACAACTCCCTTTAGACTATTGTGTTTAAGCATCCCGACGTTGTTGTTTGTGATGGGACAATGTGGACTGTTGGGTCTTCAATGTTAGCTTTGATTTCGTCTTGTTGGTATATCTATGGGTTGGTATTGTGTTTTTTGTTACAGTTTGTTTCTTGAGGTGATTGGATTCTTTCCTTAGGTTTGGGGTTCTCAGCGCTATGTCATCTCTTGCTTAATTTGTGGTATTTTTAGTTTTCAATTGCGCCGATGGGCTGTTGAACGACGGCTACATGAGAAGCTTTGGATCTAATTTTCCCTCTTATAACCCTATCTGAACATGCAACGATTTTTATTGTTGATTCCACAATTTTGCTCATGCTTTTTTGCAAACATGGTTGCTTGTCTGGTCTATTTTTCTCGTTTGAGGTTCTGGTTTGGTGGTCTACGCTGGTTCATCTCCTTGGACTTGCTTTGTACCACAGGTGAAGCTACGGCTCTCGACGGTGCAAGGTCTCTGGTCTTCTAATCCCCCTCTTCATCAACACAACCTCTTCTCGAGTTTTTCCCTGTCCAATTAAGTAGCCATACCATGTCAGAATTGATGTAAGTTTGGATGTCATTTGCTGCTATAGTTTTTGTTGTAGGTCGGCTTGCTAAAATTGTAGGGCTCCCATGCTTCCTGGTCAATTTTCTTGAGCCTTGTGCCATGGATGCGTCATGCAATGAGTGAAGTATGGAGACTTGCTTTTCCGCTTTATTTGTTTAGTTATGCACTTATATGTAATTCGATATTGCGTATCCTTTATATCTATGATTGTTTAATGCAACATATTATATGTGACTCCCTGCGTGGAGCATTTGTGGATGGCCCACTATAAATGTCATTGACGGTGGACGGTCCACCTTAAAAACTGAACTAGCTGACTGTTAATTAACTATAGTCACCTGTACAACATTGTAATTTTATTATTAGTCATAATAAAAGAGTGTTGCGGAACACTATAAAAACCGGTCGGCTATGCCAAAAAAAACTCAATGTTGTTTTAATAAGAAATTTGAGTAAACAAATATTCCAAGATGGAATGAGATTCATGAGATCCTGTAAACCGATTGGTTTAAAAGATGCGCTAATTGTTTGGAAAGACCGGATTTTTACCCAATCCAAAAAATTATACGACGTGAAAATATTAAGTTCTCAATGACGATGGTGGAAGAACCGAATTTCTTCACATCGGATGGATTTCCTGTTGATGTTCTCATATGGTTGATCCCCATATAGAGGGTTTTTAAGTAGCGGCATATCTGACCGTACTTGAAGCGATTCGGATTGCAAGGACTTGCACTCCCAAGCGGGGACGTGGAATCAAGTGCCTTCAATTTCGTTCCTATACCCGGAACAGACTTGTTGATGGAAGTCATGTCTGACATAGGGTTACTATGGGATATTCTAAGTGTTGAGCTGTGATAAAGGCTTTTGTTGAAAAGCAGAGCCTTGTGGTGATGATCAAAGCATAGCTTAAATGCATAGCTTTGTGTAATGTGACTTCGCGAACCTCACACCCTAGGAGCCGAAACAGTATAATAGCTGGCAGGGTTTGAGACTAACGTTCTGTCTAGCAAAAGGGTAGTACTATGGTATAGAGCCCTGGAATTTACTTATGTGGTTGTTGGATATGAGGGGCCTTGGATAAATGGTATGCACTCCTGACTGTGGGACGTTATGCTAAGGAAACGCCCTAGTTGAAAGGCATTGGTGTACCAATCCATGTATAAGAAGTGGACCGACTTTGTACTCGCTGAAGGGACATTGGACGCTCCTAGGACCTTGCTAGGGGTGCCCGAATCGAATAATTAATGAACTAATCCTTATCCTGGCTCATTGATGGAATCCAATTTCCAATACGAAACCTCTTTACGATTTTCATTTGTACCTATGTAGCTAACATAGTGAGATGGGGCACTACGCGAGCTAAGATTTATATGTTTATTTTCGAAAGTGTTTTCACACCCTAGACATTATAATAATATGAAATGTTTTGTTTTAAACTATATCAAGCATGTTTTGCAATTATAAGGCAAACCCCTATCCACCGGTTTGCGCGTGCATTGTGTGATGGGACCTGGGAATTATAATCATTCATTTTTCTAAAAGTCATGTTTTCAAACTTGGTTTATGGTTGCTATGGATGAATGGTTGCTATATTTGGTTATGGTCGCTATGGTTAGGTTTGATTACATTATATTATAACTGATATAACCCAAGCCTGATGTGACACCCCACGTCCGTTAATGTCACTCGCTAAGGGAATGCATTAAGTATCGTGAAGCGTTATAGGTAAACAGACGCAAAATAATTACAAGACAGATATAAATAAGATAGCAGCGAAAATTCAAACTTTTATTTCAAACATAAATCATACTGTGTGGTCCAAAATATCATAAGTCACAAAAACCATTACAACAATATAACTTTTGTCTTGTACCATCAGAGTACATAATATAAAAGCATAACATAATTCCCCAAGAAAATAGCTAGGCCATAGTAGAGATAAGAACTTGAGCCATACTTCAAAAGCAGCTTCTAGCAAGATGATAACCGAGTCTTGACTAAGCCTAAGAATTCCCTCCCTGCGAATCAGGTTGGGGGGAATGGAAGAAAGAAGAGGAAACAAAAAGGGTCAGACATAAAGTCTGGCGAGTCTAGTTACTTTTAGAAAGTAAATAAACAAAAGTAGCATGACAGGCATATAAAATGGATAAGAGAGATTACTACATAAAAGACAGGTATGATAAGGTAGACAGGATAAGGTGTATACGCTTCCCTAATGATTAATCTGCATTATTACTAGTATATCCAGAATGAGATGATCCCATCCAATATAAGGTGGTAGACTTAGGCATATATCCAAATGTACCCTAACCACTACCCTAATCGATCGGCTCCCTACTCCACGTAGATACTTTGTTCTGGCCGCACTGCAGGAAATATCATGTCCTAAAGTGGAAACCCCTCGCTAATATGCACATCCCCATATCTACAGGTGTCACGGTCATCTTATCCCCTCTGCCTGGCTCATGCATGCACATAGCTCAGTCGGTTCGCGCCGCCCACACCATCCTCCACGTTTGGATCTCTTACAATCAGTCCAGTAAGCATGCCCCCTTCTCCGACCTAGTACGGAGTACATGTGTTGATACCTAATCCGGGTTACTGGATGAAACGGATCCCACACAATATGATACAATCTCTCTCCCTTGTCTTGTATCCACCACTAGGTTTTCTTTGGCATGTATACAACTAGATGTCTTTAATTACATAACCCTATCATTTCTACAAGTTATGCTTACCCTAAAAGGTGCCTTTAATTACATAACTTTATCATTCCCACTGGTTATGTATACTAGTAGGTGTCTTTAATTACACAACCTTATCGGGTTAAGTTTTGTGGGCCTATATGTGTAAATATTACCCACCCCCTCCAGATTTGCTTAACCCACCCACTGTCCAACCAATTTTAATTAACCCTAACTTTAGTTCATAATCATACAATCCCTATGGATTAGATTAGGTTAAGTAGTCCAATTCATTATCGTGTCCATTTATGGTTATAATGGGCTTGACCTCTCACATTATGCCTGCAACTTGTGGATGTTGGATATCCTAGTCAGGTCCGGGCAGCCTTATTCCACAAGTTGGGCCTAACGTCGTGTCTTAGCCCAATTCATATTTGTGCACATATACCTCTCACATTAGGTTCAACATTATATGTTGCTGGATATGCCGGTCGGGTCCAGGCAGACTTACACCGCTAATGCAACCTAACCTCGTGTCATAAGTGCAATTACAATTTCTAATTGTAATTATTAGACATTTCATTCTTATTCAAATTTAACTATGTCATTATAGGTAACTATGCCCCTTCTCCCCCTTTTTGAATTATATGCCCAATTCATAAACATTACTTAAATTATGCCAATTCTAACCTCCCCCCTCCCATTCCTAACTAACGCATTCGCATATATTTGGTAGCATATAGGCTAGAAAGTAGCCTAGTCATAAACAATAAAAAGGGAAAAGAAAAATGACAATAGTGATCATTCTAAAAGTGACATAAACATATATACTAGTATTAACAAGTAATATAAATAATAAGGTGGACATGAAAACAGATTTAGTAAAAAGGGTAATGATAAAACTAGATCCAATATACTTAGGAAGAACAGATCCAAATAAGAGTTCATATGTCCAATAATAACAGATCTCAATTAATCACAATATGATGATCTATATCTAAACAAATGTTCAATTGTCCATATAATGATAATCCCAAGTCAACCACAACCTTGCCAAAGGTTCAGATCCACAAAGGTGACATGATAAACTAATCACAGCTGAAATAGATCTATAAATAAATCTAGCATAATAAGTTCTAGGATCCAAGAATATTATGGGTTCACAACTTATGATAGATCTAATATGATTCAGTCGCATGCATGTATATATCCAAATCACAGTCATGTCACAAATTACTTTTAATCATTTAATTCTAAAAGCAACTGACTCACAGTGCTTAGATTGAAAGAAAAGGTAGAAGATAGCAGAGGTTGGATCTATGCTTGAATCTCTAAGTTTGATTTGCTTTAGTTGATAGTTGTAGAAGATCATAGATCAACTTCAGTTCAGACACCAGCAGAGTTTGACCCCCATGGATTCTCAATGAAGAAAACAGAGAAAAGGGACCTTTGTATATAGCGTCAGCCCTCTCTAAAATGAGTGCCACTTCATCCCTAGGGGTCGACCACCCTAAAGGGGTCGACTCCCCTACATATGGGTCGACACCCCTACATAGGGGTCGACATCCCTAGAGCGGGAGTTTTTCCGCCAACGTAGTTTTTGAAATTTGAACTGAATTTTAATGGGCCCTATATATATAATTCCTCTGCGCATATACAAACTTCAAACCTTCATCACTTCTTCATACGGTGTCCGTTTTATGTAAACCAAATGTCTATTTTGGCCAGAATTTCGAGACGGGCGTAATGGCATAGTCCATTTCCCTTATTTACGAATATTAAATTAGTTATAATTTAATTTATCCCATTCGATGTTTACAAATTACGGGGTGTTACATTCCCCCCTACTTAAAGGATTTCATCCCCGAAATCTCCAAGTTGCAAAGAATGCATATCCTACCATCCATCATCCGTCTACTCACCTATCAATCACTGGCATCCATTGTCCTTAAAGATTTCTAATGCTTATATGAATATATGCAAAGGTGTGTGTATATGTCCCTATTCTAATGCTAAGATCAAGCGGTCTACTGATTCAATCGACCTCCTTAATACAATGTATGTTAGTGCCATGAATCCAATATGTATGCAAATAATCCTATATAACACGGAAGTTGTATACGTGTGCACACTCATTTGTCCAGATGCAACATCCATTTGATAATACATCCATTTTCACCCATTAAAAAAAAGGAAAATGCACACACATCCATATACAATATGAGAGTGATTGAGCCGATCTAGTGCCTAATGTGTGTGTATATGCATCCACAAGCAACCACTAGCAAACACTTGCATCCACTTGCATCCATCAAACATAACATGTCTCAAACACATGTTTACATCCATAAGATTCCTATATAAAGGTAGAGAATACTATAGAAAGGACATACGCAAATGATAGAAGCAGGTGTAGATAAACTTTAGAAAAGGAGTCAAGAATATACCATCGAAAAGAAAAGGGTACGAATCACGAACCTTGTCTTCGGTCTCCCAAGTTGCATTGTAAGAACCCGGAAAATCCGAACCAATTTAAAATTTTTATTTTGGCTATTTCAGTAAATTTTGATTAGTTAAAATAATTTATTTTAAATAATAACAATTAAAAGATTATTTTATTCGAAGTTAGAGCGAATATATTTATTTTGATTTCAAAAGGAATTAGAAATAGTACGGTAGTTTGAAAAGTCAAATTTGAATTTTGACCGAATGTACCAGATTCAATATTAAATAGATTTTAGTGAAACTAAAAATATCTAAATCTGTTTAAAAATATCTTTCTAACGAATCCGGAAAATCAAAATTTCATAGCGGGACTCAAAAGTTATGGTCAGTTGAATATTCAGAATGGTCGCTATAGTATAATTTATAGCCCGTATAAAAGGCCATTTTTCAAACGACCTCTGTTTTCGACGAAACCACTTTTGTTGGATCCGGAACGTCAAATTATTGCTAAGTTTAATTTTCAAGAATTTTTGGAATTAATATGTTAGCGTGGAAAATGGAAATGTGTTTTGTCAATTTCAGTCAAATCTGATGGACTTGAAAATGGCCATTTTTCGAGCAGTCTCAGAATTCGACAAAATTAGTTTTGTTAGGACTGTATCATTAAAACAAAGCCAGAAATAATTTTTCTGGATTTTTCTGAGTTTGTATGTGACCCCGGTGAATTTAAATATACGATCGAATTAAATTATTAAAAGATTTAAATATTAAATTAAAGATTTCAGGCAAAAGACAGTCGCTTGGGCTGACGAGACCGAGCCGATTGGATCCGGAATGGGGGCTATTGGGTAGGTTCAACTCCTGTTGGACTGAAATCGGATTAGTTTAAGATTTATGGATTTATTTGCAAAATTAACATTAAAATACTATAAAAATACACCTCATCTTCTTCAAACCCTAACCTCTACTGTAGCCACCGCCCCCTTAACATCTATGGCCGAATTTGTTCTAGACTTCCACCACTAATTTCCACCGATCCACTCACCAAAACCCCCTCTTCCCTTAGACTCTATTGTAGAGATTTTTATCCTCCTCATTTCTATAGGGTTGGATCATCGCCAAGAGGCACGGACACCGAGATACGGGGCCTCGAAGGAGCGCCGTACACAGCGCCATGCACCCCCTAGGCTCGATCAAGCTTCACCCAGGTGGGCCCCTCCTGTGCGCCTCCCCTAGCTCTCCGATGTCCCGCCAACTGATCTGCAAATTGTTTCACGTATTGATCGAATTTTGGATCCAATGTTTTGAATCAAAGGGAAAAGCTCACGGCCTTAGACTGAATAGAGAAGGAAGAAGAGTAAAACCCTTTTAGTTACTTTAATAATTTAATTTAAAATTTTATAAATCTTAACCAAGTCATAACTAATTCATATGACATCGAAAATTAACGATTTCAGATCCTATGTGATCGTAGAGACAAGATCTACAACTCTAAACGGAAAAGGAGCGATTCCGAGCTGTTTGAATTTTGGAAAAATTTGCAGTTCTGAACAAAGCAGAATAACCCGACTATGAGATTTCTGATTTTTAACAATTAATCAATTTAATTATTTTACTTGCTATGTAATGGTTGTATGTATTGGATTTAGATCTGCTTTGTGATGAAATTTTGGATGATTGATCTGTCTGTTTGTGATGTGTAAACAAAGATCTGTTCATTAAATTATAGATCTGTATGTGTTAGTTAAAATATTATGTTATCATTTTTCTTTATTGAATTGAATTAGTTTGTCAATTCAATATAAAATATTATTTTGACATTTTTAATTGAATCGAATTAATTTGTCAATTCAATATAAAAATATTATTTTGTCATTTTTAATTGAATTAGTTTGTCAATTCAATATAAAATATTATTTTGTCAGTTTTAATTGAATTGAATTAGTTTGTCAATTCAATATAAATATTATGTTGTCATTTTCATTGAGTTGATTTGTTAATTCAATTAAAAATAGCATATTTGGTCATTTTTGTTGAGCTGGATTAGTTTGTCAATTTAATTAAAAATATCACTTTCTTATATTATTGTATTGAAATAGGGTTGTCAATACAATGGAAATATTTCATTTTTTTGGAAAATATAATTGCATTAAAATAGAATTATCAATACAATTGAAAATATATCATTTTTATATTATATAATTGTGTTGAAGTAGAGTTGTCAATACAATTGTAATTATATCATTTTTGTTTATAGCATTGAGTTGAATTTTTATTTGCATTCTTTGATGCAAATGAAAGATTGAAATTAAAAGTTATATTTTATTTGCATTCTTTGATGCAAATGAAACATTGAAATTAAAAGTTATATTTTTATTTACATTCTTTGATGCAAATAAAATGTTGAAATTAGAAGTTGAATTTTTATTTGCATTCCTTGATGCAAATAAAAACATGATTTAAAAGGTTACATTTTATTTGTATTTTATATACAAATAAAACATTGAAATAAAAGTTGCTTTTTTTGTTTGCAATTTTAGATGCAAACAAAACATTAAATTCAGAGTTGCATTTTTGTTTGCGACTTTAGATGCAAACAAAAACATTAAATTAAAAGTTGCATTTTTATTGGCAATTTTAGATGCAAACAAAAAACATTAAAATAAAAGTTGCATTTTTGTTTGCACTTTAGATGCAAATAAAAACATTCAAATGAAATTACATTTTTATTTGCATTTTACATGTAAATAAAAACATGAATTAGAAAAGTACATTTTTATTTACATTTTAGATGTAAATATAAATAAAGATATAAAAGTTACATTTATATTTACATTTTAGATGTAAATAAAAACATAGAAATAACAGTTACATTTTTATTTACATTTTAGATGTAAATAAAATGAATAGATTTATAGTTACATTTTTTTATTTACAAGTTAGATGTAAATAAAAGATTATATAAAAAGGGACATTTTTATCGACATTTAGTTATCATTTTCTGTTTAGTTAAAAAGAACACATTTAGTTATCATTTTCCTTTTAGATAAAAAGGACATAATTTGTGGACATTTTCTTTTTAGATAACAAGAACATATTTTTAGCGCCAAATTTGTTCAAACAAAAGAATAGAAATTAATGTTACACTTTTATCGTCATTTTAGATGCGATAAAAAGAATAGAAATTAATGTTTGTATTAAAATAAAGTTACATTTTTGTTTGCATTTTTATGTGAATAAAATATTGATTTAAAATTTGCATTTTTATTTGCATTCTTTGATTCAAATAAAACATGAATTAAAAGTTTCCTTTTTTACTTTTTAATTAGAAATTACCTTTTTATTTACATTTCAGATGTAAATTAAAGAATAGGATTAAAAGTATCATTTTTACTTTTAAATTAGAGACACTAAAAAGAACAGATTTTAATGTTACACTTTTATTATCATTTTCGAGAAAATAAAAAGAATAGATTTAAAATGTCATATTTTTATCACATGCTTAGATGCAATGAAGATAGTAGGATTAAAAATCATGTTGTTAGTATCATTCGGTCTCAACCAAAAAGAGTTATCATTAGGAAAATATATTTCTAATGTAATTCAATTATCATTGGAAATAATTAGTCATTAAAACCTGATTTATTTCAAATCATCGCTTTATCATGTTAGTAGAATTATGAAATCATATATAAATCTCTAACATGAATATGGACTGTACTTGGTTCGTTTGTGATTGTTGAAATAATTGAAATTGCAAAATGATTTATATTTATAAATAAATATAAATTAAAATTTAACGAATTGCGCGCGGTAGTTCTCGTTTCGGCAATCGTAACTTTAAATGATTACACCGTAAGATCCAACCGTCAGATTTTGCCAAAACTGGAACCATTAGGACTGTTTTGGGAAGATCTTTCCGATGATATAAACTCTATTAAAATCAATGGTTAGATTTCAAGATAAGTGCAAATAAAATTTTGGTAAAAACAGCGCCATGGCCGTCCAACGACCCGAAGCGTCATTTAATTATATTGAGCTATTTTTAAATAAATAAAAATAGCGAAAAATCATTATAAATTAATATTAACGATATTAAATGGTTTAAATGATAATAATTCAAAGAATTATTTGAAAACATCGAGTTCAGCTCATTTCAAATAATTTTACGGCGATTTTAATCGAAGATATCAAAGACGGCGATTGAAGACCGGCAATCTCCACGTCGAAAGGATAACTACTGATGCTTGGCATTGGCTAGCTAAGAATAAAGTCTTAAAGTGGTAGTTGTCTGGACGTACTTGTTGATCGTTCGGATATGCGAGCACCAAGGTGACTCCGGTTTCGTTCAGACCCAGAACGGACTTGCAAATGGATGTGTGTCTGACATTGAATTTCGTGCTGTGTAATTAAATTGATTTCTATTAATATATATCTATGGTGGCGGAGAATTCATTCTCTTGCTTAACACCCTTCTTTGAGACGCACGAGCTCGAAGGTTATATATTGGGAGTTATCGACCGCATGGTATGGACTGACAATGTGACATGCTAAGATGCAGTTGATCGAGGCTTTTATTGAAAAGCAGAGCCTTGTGGATGATGATCAAAGCATAGCCTATTTATGCATAGCTTTGTGTATTTTGTTACCTCGCAAGGCTCACACCCCGGTAGAGTCAAAAACGGGACAATGGAACGCAGGGATTGCACACGTTTCTTTCTAGCTAGAAGTGGTGTTTGGGTTTTTACAAGGCCCGACATTTTTACTTATGTGGTTGATGGAACGAGGCACCTCGGATTTTTTTTATTGGTCGCCAATGGCCAATTTATAGGTCCAATAGGATCGGGGAGCGTGTGTTCAGGAATTGCCAATCCACTAGCGTTATTTGTGGACTCAAACAGAAGAACATTTCATTGTTAATTACAACAATTCCATCAGAACACAGGAATATACAGAGTATGAATCAATATTACACATCACAAAATAACAGAGATTTAAATTACATTTAAGCAGCGGAAAAATAATACAAAACACAACTAAAAGAGATATACGGATACAGAGCTTTCCGGATATCATTCCAGCTGTAAACCAGGATCCTGTGAATATAAATCTACAAAACCAAAACTACTAGCTGCCCGTGTCGAAAATTGGGGCACCCAGAGTTTAGGTTAAAACAATAAACTCCAGGTCAGTCATGTGACGAGTGAGAGAACTAAAATAGTTATTTAAAACTTTACTTTAAATCAAATATATCAAAGGACCACGCCGTATAACACGGAACGGGTTTCCTCCCAAGAATACCAGTGCATATAACAAAACAACGCAATGCTTTTTGGAAAAAAATGAAGCTATTATAAGACCCAGGTCCTATCACACAACGCAAGCCAGGGGATAGGGTTTTCCCTTATAATAGCCAAACATGCTTGGTACATTTAAAAAAAATCATTTGATACTATTATAAGTGCATAGTGTATAAAACAACTTCAAATCATAAGTATCAATCATAGACGACATGGGTACCATATATCATGTCACCAATACTAAGCTCTACAATCAAAAACCGCAAGGTCACATATTGGAATTTGGATTTCCATCTATGAACCAAGGCAAAAGATAGTCCTCTACTGAATTCGAGACAATCTAGCCCATGTCTCAGGCAAGTACTCAGTCAAGCCATTAGATCGTCAGGGCCGGTCCACCGATGTGGATTAAAATGCCTGAACACTGCGTTTCCCTGCCCTTTGGGGGCGTAAATGAGCCAAATGACTCCATCGGCTCCAACAGTCACCAATATATCCGAGGCGCCTCGCAACAGCAACAACCACACAGGTAAAAATAATATAAATGTCAGGGCTGGTAGGTCACTGACACCACCCTAGTTAGAAGGAAACGCATGCCCTCCCTGATGTCCTCTCCCATTTCTGGTTCACAACCGGGGTGTGAGGCTCGCGAATTCACGTTACACAAAGTTATGCCACACAGGCGGTGCTTTGATCATCAACCACAATACTTTGCTTTTCAACAGAAGCCTTGATCATTTGCCACTTAGGCATGCCACACAGGCAATTCACTCCATGCGATTGATATCCATCGATATATAACCCCTGAGCTCGTACGTCTTAGAGAAGGGCGTTAAGCAAGGGAATAAATTCTCCGCTGCCAAACAGATATATATTTAATAGAAATCAATCACACAGAATAAAATCCATTGTCAGACACACAGTCCATTTACAAGTTCGTTCTGGGTCTGAACTAAACCGGAGGCATCTTGTAGTCTTGTACCACGCATATCCATCGATCTCCAAGTACGTCTGGACGATCACCAACTGATTCCCTCCTCTGGGGTGTACAACCCAATCAAGATCATCAGAAATCACCCAAACAATGTGAAGACCTCCAGTCTTCGACCACCGTCTTCATCCTCGACACCACGTCGAATCAGTTATTCAGAATGGGATAAACCCGGTCTTTCTGAATAACTCGCGTATATAATAAACAAGTGTTGCACAAACACAACATACGCCTCATTCCAATTCAGAATATTCTTTTATTCAAATACTCTTATACTTTGGGAAAGGTTCCCATTAATTTTATCAAAGATAAATTCCTTAAATTTATTCTTTAATATTCTTTTGAATATCAATTCAAATTAGTCGGGATTAGCGAACCACACCGAAGTAATCATTTATTTCATTTCCCAATCCCAACCTATTCATCCCATGAAGTAAAACTGCTAATACTTCATATCTAACACCACAATGTTATTGATAAATTCAATTACCATTTCACGTTCAAATCTAATTAAAGATTTAACTATCGCTTGGAGCAAAACTGGTGATACTCCATTCTCGATCATTTCAATCTAATTAAAGATTCATTAAAACTCCACTTGGTTTTAATCTTCCCAAAAATCAATATCAATAATTGTTTAACTTGGGAAATCATATTATGTCTTTAACTGGGTTAAAGAACCAATGTCATTTAAAACACGGTTCACTATAAACCCAAAATCACATTCCATTCCAATTCAATTATTGAAACTTCTGGTTACTTTTAAAACCCTTTCAAATCCAATTTATTTATTTAAAAATAAATAAATTATTATTCTAGTTCAAAACTAGTTAATTTCGATAAAAATCTACTTTTATCTTTTCAAATATGGATTTTTTTCATCCCAATTCTTTCCAAATCATTTCTTATGATTTTAAACAAATTATTACTATTTTTAATAATTTTAGCAAGGCCCGTACAGCCGATTTCCATCAACGGCCATCGAACTGCACTTACAACGACCTTTTCCAAATTTGATTTGGAAATAATTCCAAATCCAACCGTTAGATTTCAAATCTCTAATATTCTTTAGAAAGCTCTTTTCGATACGAACCCAACGGTTCCGGTTTTAGGAGAATCCGACGGTCGGATCTCCCGTAATATCCGTTCGAAGTCAATGGTCGAAATTCGCGAACTGCCGCGGCGCGGCGCGTTCTATTCAGGCCATCATATATATATTATATATATTTCGTTGATTTCCTTTCAAAACGTATTTTATAAATCGTTTAAAATTTGTTTTCAAAACGATTTTAACTTCATATTCAATTTCTAATCAAAGTTGAATATTCCATATCATTAATCTATAAATGATAATATTTTCAAAACGTTATATTTTGAAATCACTTCTTTTTCTATATTCATTATAAAAATGAATAAAACCGATACAAATATCGTTCACGTCGAAATAACGTCAATCTAATAAACACGGCTTTATATATTTCAATAACTTCGTTATTCTATTCAACAAATGAATATTTTCTTCAACACATGAAATTTGCTTTTTTTTTCAAAACTCATATATATATTTTATTCAATATATGGACTTTCTTCTATTCAACACATGAATATATATTTTATTCAGCACATGAATTTTCTTCTATTCAACACATGAATATATTTTTTATTCAACACATGAATTTTCTTCTATTCAACGCATGAATGTATTTTTTTATTCAACACATGAATTTTCTTCTATTCAACACATGAATATATATTTTCCAAATTGCAATGAGGCCCAATCAACTGCCATATAGTGTTAATTATATGGATTTCATACACACACGTACACTACAACAATCAAACACTGGCAACCATCACCCAAAGTGCATTCTACCCTGCATAAGTATCAAATATAAATATTTAACGCTTATAATAGCCTGTCAATTTATCGATCGACATACAGCTAATTATTGGGACTAGTGTATGGTCAATTTCATCCCAACACCCGTGTGGGGTTTCACATCAATAAACACATATTTTTATTTGGGCAGTTGGGTGATGTGTAAAATTTATCGTCCCAATCAATATCAGTCAAATCCGCGTACATAAACAAATCGTTCGATTTGTAAATGAATATTTATTTTATTTCAACACATGAATATATATATTTTATTTCAACACATGAATATATATTTTATTTCAACACATGAATATATATTTTATTTCAACACATGAATATATATTTTATTTCAACACATGAATCAATATTTTATTTCAACACATGAATATATATTTTACTTTAGCAAATGAATATATATTTTACTTCAACACATGAATATATATTTTATTTCAACACATGAATATATATTTTATTTCAATTCCAATCCCACAATAAATTTTCACAACATATCAATCAAACAAACAAGTCGTCCATGGTCTGTGGACGACGGGTGTCAGGTGCTGCTAAGCACCGTCTGCATCCTAGTATATATTTTAACTAGAAAACAAATTAAAAGTGAGGAGTTCTCACCGACTAGCCAAATCAAATGCCACGACTCTTCTTATGTAGAAAATCTTCGCCGCGTTTCCAACGAGATCTGTTCAATACCGTTTGTGTTAAAAATTATATTTTTAACAACGCTACTTCCTATATAAAAATTGAATTTTTATCCTATCGCTACATATATAAAGATTAAACTTTTACTATCTATATAATACAAAAACCGTATTTTTATTCTTTCTATAATATAAAAATCATATTTTTATTTTTTCTATAATATATAAATCACATTTTTATTCTCTACATTATATAAAAATCATATTTTTATTCCATAGGTTATATAAAAATCATATTTTTATTCCCTACATTATATAAAAATCTTATTTTATTCTCTACATTATGTCAAAATCAAATCTTTATCAGATTTAAAAAATATAACTTTATCTAACAAAAAATATAATCTATCTTTATACGAATAAAAGCCCCAACTTTATACGATGTTTATAAATAAACGAACACATTTTTGTTTTCCTTTCATATTTATAAAAATCTTGCCTTTATTATACAAAAAAAAAATAGTTTTAAAATTAAAACAAGAAGAACTCACATTGATGGAAGGGAGGAGCTTTTCGCTGTTTGAACTGCGCGAGGGGGGGTTTCAGCAGTCGTCGGCGCCGGAGTTCGGTGGGTCCACGATGGTGCATAGCGGCAGTTTCTGGTTGGAGGCGGGCTCGTCAAAGGTCCGGTAGCCCAGGCGTCAGGGTGGGCGACGCGTTCTCGTTTTGGGGTCTTGGTTTCAAGAGATGGCGACGGGGGGTGTGGCTCGCGATATGGAGGGAGGGGGCGAGGTCAGGTGGCGCCGTTGGTGGTTCGGTGCCCGCCAAGGGGCGGCGGCGATCGAATACAGGTGGGGGCGACGGGGGTCTTCAGAACAAGGGGGCGGGTTTTTTTATTTCTTTTTTTTCGATTTAGGTTTAGATAGAACGAAAAAAGGGGGAGGGGGTAATATAGTATATATATATATATATATTATTTTCTTTCAAAAAGTACCTTTTTATTTTGAACTTGAAATCAAACCCACCGATTGTCATCACTATCTAAATACCCCCATTCTGAACGCAATGTGATATGTCACATAGGCCAATTTGATCGTTACGATCAATTTTCGTTAAATTTATAATATAAATCAGTATATATTCAACTTGAACGCACATTTCAATTTACTGGGGTCACATACGGACTCTAAAAATTCCTGAAAAAATATTTTCTAGCTTCGTATTGACGACACGGTCCTAACAAAACTAATTTCGTCAAATTTCGAGACCGTTTGAAAAATGGCCATTTTCCAATCGATTAAAATCAATTGAAACTGGTTAAATGCGTTTTCCTTTGCCACGCTCGTATATTGATTCAGAAAATTACGAATTTTAAAACCTAGCAATAACTTCATCGCGGATCCAACAAAAGTGGTTTCATCGAAAACCTAGGTCGTTTGCAAAATTTCAATTTTTAAGGGCCAGAATTCCATAGCGACTATTCTGAATTTTCAACTGGACGTAACTTTTTATCTCCTCTATGAAATTTCAATTTTTCGGATTCGTTGGAAAGATATTCTCAATTAGATTCTAATATTTTTGGTTTCACAAAAATCCGGTTTATTTTGAATCCTGCACATTCATTTGAACTTTGAAATCGAATTTTCGAACTACCGCGCCATTTTCAATTCCTTTTATAATTAAAAATAAAATATTTATATTCTAACAACGATCTATATAAATATATACTTTCTATTTCTATTCAAAATAAATTTCTCGTCGTTATTATTTAAAATAATTCATTTTAAATATCCAAAATTCAATAAAATCGCCAAAATAAATTTTTTTAAATTGGCTCCGATTTCCGGGTAATTACAATCTCCCCCACTTAAAACTTTTCATCCCCGAAAAGGAACGAAGCCGAAAGTTGTTTCAAAAATCAACTCAACTTTCATTATTTTCATTATGGCTTAAGTTCTCCAACTTTTCAGTATCTAAGAACTTTTCAAATTTTTCAAAAATTTGGCTAATACCCTAAATTTTGAAAAATTTCGCCATAACCTCCCTTGCACCGGGGACTTCGGGATATTTCAAATAGCCTCCTATGGCCCTCACCAATCCAAAAAGGAAAAGAAACAGCCAATCGGCTCATAAAATCATCAAAAACCCAAGAAATACAATAAACATGTACCTATTTGTCGGGCAAACAATTTTATTCCTCTGCTCTAGCCTCCTTGCTATGACCTGTTCAATGTAAGTACATGCAAATGGGGAAAAATTTCAATACTGGTACAATTTGGCTAAAGGTTCAAATTCTAATTAATCAACCAATAATAAACAACACAATCAGTAATCAATTAGTTGATTATCATTTCAAATTCATAATTTTGACGTATAGTCAAAAATCACATTTTTGATGCCAAATCACAACAATATATTCTAACTATATTTTGGTTCTCATACCAGTCTAATGGAAATATACAGAAATCCCAATTTCGGCACTCGAATATAAACACTGATGATGAGGCCTCATCATCATAATCATCTCCGGGCGACTAGAGTGTGATTCTATATCTATCCAATATATTTGAGGCTTCAATACACGTGGATCAGACGTATATTCATATCTCTATATACTTGATTGTCCAAATCAATTTAATTAAATATTCAAATACGAATAATAAAGTTTAAATTTTCAAAACAAAATTCGTTTTCATTTAAAAAAAATACTCTTCTCACTTGTTCTAGGATATTGCTGATCCCATCTCTAATGAGTCATTCTCATTTGATATTACTAATCCAATTTCTGACGAATTCTTTCGTATGGTTCTAATGTGCCTTGTTCTCGAGCTCTGTAAACCAGAGCTCTGATACCAACTATAACGAAAAGGAATTTCGTTCGATCTGAATCGATCGCTAAACCGACCAAGACCGTTTGAAACCCCTGATTGTTTTGAGAACACGACAAATTGGAACTCAAACAGAAGAACATTTCATTGTTAATTACAACAATTCCATCAGAACACAACTATATACAGAGTATGAATCAATATTACACATAACAAAATAACAGAGATTTAAATTACATTTAAATACGTCGCAGCGGAAAAATAATACAAAACACAACTGAAAGAGATATACGGATACAGAGCTTTCCGGATATCATTCCAGCTGTAAACTAGGATCCTGTGAGTATAAATCTACAAAACCAAAACTAATAGCTGCCCATATCAAAGATAGGGGCACCCAGAGTTTAGGTTAAAACAATAAACTCCAGGTCAGTCATGTGACTGGTGTGAAACTAAAACGGTTATTTAAAACTTTACTTTAAATCAGATATATCAAGGGACCAGGCCATACAACACGGAACGGGTTTCCTCCTAAGAATACCAGTGCATATAACAAAACAGCGCAATGCTTTTTGAAAAAAAAAATGAAGCTATTATAAGACCAGGTCCTATCACACAATGCAACGCAAGCCGGGGATAGGGTTTTCCCTTATAATAGCCAAACATGCTTGGTACGTTTAAAACAAATCATTTGATACTATTATAAGTGCATAGTGTATAAAACAACTTCAAATCATAAGTATCAATCATAGACGACATGGGTACCATATATCATATCGCCAATACTAGGCTCTACAATCAAAAACCGCAAAGTCATGTATTGGAAGTTGGATTTCCATCTGTGAACTGAGGCAAAAGATAGTCCTCTACCAAATTCGAGACAATCTAGCCCATGTCTCAGGCAAGTACTCAGTCAAGCCTTTGGATCGTCAGGGCCGGTCCACCGATGTGGATTAAAATGCCTGAACACTGCGTTTCCCCGCCCTTTGGGGCGTAAATGAGCCAATTGACTCCATCGGCTCCACACAGTCACCGATATATCTGAGGCGCCTCGCAACAGCAACAACCACACAGGTGAAAATAATATATATGTCAGGGCTGGTAGGTCACTGACACCACCCTAGCTAGAAGGAAACGCATGTCCTCCCTGATGTCCTCTCCCATTTCTGGTTTACAACCGGGGTGTGAGGCTCGCGAATTCACGTTACACAAAGCTATGCCACACAGGCGGTGCTTTGATCATCAACCACAAGACTTTGCTTTTCAACAGAAGTATTGATCATTTACCACTTAGGCATGCCACACACGCAATTCACTCCATGCGATTGATATCCATCGATATATAACCCCTGAGCTCGTACGTCTCAGAGAAGGGCGTTAAGCAAGAGAATAAATTCTCCGCCGCCAAACAGATATATTTTTAATAGAATTCAATCACAAGAATAAAATCCAATGTCAGACGCACAGTCCATTTAAAAGTTCGTTCTGGGTCTGAACGAAACCGGAGGCACCTTGTAGTCTTGTACCTCGCATATCCATCGATCTCCAAGTACGTCTGGACGATCACCAACTGATTCCCTCCTCTTGGGTGTACAACCCAATCAAGATCATCAGTAATCACCCAAACGATGTGAAGACCTGTGGTCTTCGACCACCGTCTTCATCCTCGACACCACGTCAAATCAGTTATTCAGAATGGGATAAACCCGGTCTTTCTGAATAACTCGCGTATATAATAAACAAGTGTTACACAAACACAACATATGCCTCATTCCAATTCAGAATATTCTTTTATTCAAATATTCTTATACTTTGGGAAAGGTTCCCATTAATTTTATCAAAGATAAATTCTTTAAATTTATTCTTTAATCTTCTTTTGATTACCAATTCAAATTAGTTGGGATTAGCGAACCACACCGAAGTAATCATTTATTTCATTTCCCAATCCCAACCTATTCATCCCATGAAGTAAAACTAGTAATACTTCATATCTAACACCACGGTGTTATCGATAAATTCATGTAACACCCCACCTCCGTTAAGGTCACTCACAAAGGGAATGCCTTAACTTTGGTGGAGCATTTTAGTAAACAGAACAGAAACTTACAAGACAGATAAAAACAGTACTTGAAAATTTTTAACTTTATTACAGCGGAAACAGAAATTAATATGTTTACATCCTTTCAATTTCAGAATTCAAGTACAAAATATCAGTCTTGTACAAAAGCCTTCAAAACACATAGTTTAAAATCATAATCCCCATGGAACGGAAGCTATACAGAGCCAAGCCATACTTTAAGCACTTCAAGCAAAGAGAAATCCGGATCAAGCTAAAGTATTTCCCTTCTTGGATAACCTGGGGGGGAAACGGAAGAAAGGAGGCGAAACAACAAGGGTCAGACAAAAAGTCTGGCAAGTCCGGTGACTTTCAGCATATGAACAGATAATAATAATATGATATGAACATAAAACTGGATGTGAGATAACTATAACAGGTGTAGCAGATATAACAGAAAAACAGAATGATATAAACTATTGTTTTACACTTCTCTGCACTAATACTAGTATAGCAGAATTAGGTGTCACCCTAATGTCTAAATTGTAGCAGGAACGGGTACAGAATACTTTTAACAGAAACAGAATGCTAATAATGGGCCTTTACTACCCGATCAGAAACAGACAGAAGAAGAAACAGATTTATCCCTATGGAGACAGAATGTGGAATTAGGTGTACACTAGTAATGGGCCTTTACCACCCGGACAGACGGTACCACACAGAAACAGACAGGTGTTACCACCCAACAGAAACAGACGGTACCAACAGAAACAGACAGAACTAAGCGTACCCTAAAACCCTACCCCAAGCGATCGGCTCCCTAATACATAAATATCCTGTGTCGGCCCCACAGTAGGGTGTATCACTCCCTAAAGTGACAACCAATTGGCACAGACCTATTTACAGATGTTACGGCGTCTTACATCCTCAGAGGCAGACCGGGATCCATGCACGCACATGACCCGGTTGGAACGCACCATCAACACCCCTCGCCATTATCAGAATGAACCACTTATAATTAGTTCAGTAAGCGTGCCCAGACCCTACTTACTGTTGGGTCAAAGTTTTGATACCAGAAAGGGTTACTGACTAATATGGGTCCCAAACAACAGATGACACAAGTAATTCCCCTCCTAACCTTGTGTCCCCAGACTAACAGATTTCAGATTAACTTGTTTACAAGTTCAGACATACAGAATTCAGGTTTACTAATTCACAAATTAAGTTAACAAGTTTCCAGACTAACAGGTCAGATGTACAGATTTTTCAGATTTGTCTAACTTTGTATTGGGCCTACAGATTCATAGACGGGTTTTACTACATCTATTAATCCCTTTGGTTTAACCCTATTTTCCCCAATACGTTTTAGACGTCATTCTTATCTTAGATTTTGCATTAATTAATTATTAATGCACAGACCTCTCACATTAGGTCGGTAGCTTGTGGCCGCTGGATATGCCGGGCGGTTCCGGGCAGACTTCTGCCACAAGCCAGACCTAACCTCGTGTCTTACGCATGTTATGACTAACTTCTCACATTAGAACCTATTGTTTGCGGCCACTGGATGTGCCGGGCGGTTCCGGGCAGATTTACGCCGCAAACTCATTCTAACCTCGAGTTAGCCATGTTTATCTTTGCGGCCAATTAATTAATAATTTACCGTTTATGCGCACGCCCAATAAATATGCCAATTCAGATTATATCAATAACAGGATGATTATATCAACATAGCAGATAACAGATTTTATATGACTTAACGGATTTAACAGATTTAGCAACTTAGCAGATTTTGGCATATAACAGGTTAGGCATTTCAACCGACAAATTTAACAGATTAGGCATTTCAATCTAATTAGCAGTCTAGGCAATATAACAAAACTAGCAGTTTAGGCAACTTGGCAAATTAGCAGATTTAGCAAATTTAATATTTCTAAAGGTTCTATTTACATGCCTTGCCTAAACATAAATTAGGCCTAAGTTCATATGCCTAAATAATGTCATGATTCACAATATGATCATATACTTCCATGTTTGCATACATTTACATAGCGCAGAATATGGACATAATTTACCCTATAACATATGTTCCAATTTTTGTTAAACTAGCATTTTACAGCAGATTCACATATAAATTATACCAAATATAACCATTAATTCCAATGCATGCCATATATCCAAAAATCCCTATTTAGGTGTAATTACAATACTAGATATCCTAATTAATGTAAATCTTAAGTTTCCATATCTTCCTTCTTTTCATGTCATGAATTATTATGCAAACTATCCCCAATAATATAAATCTTTAAACCATATCTTCTAAAAATCAGATCTTGCCTTTTTATATGCATTTTGTCCAAAGTCTCAAATCATATGCAATCTTTACAGTGGTTCCTCTTCTTCTTTTATCACAAAATATGCATAGGTCTAAAACTAGTTTATAACATATGCTATTTTTTTTCTAATTAATTACAGGTCTAAATTACAACATAACTATGCATACAACATGCATAAATTATATGTTCATAGTCAAATTTATGCATCCAATCCCAAGTCATATATCCAATATATTTTATGCCTCAGACCTAAAGTCATACATTCAATTTGGTTTTGTCAAATTTCTCATCATTCATCCCAAAACTTGCGTTCATACGTTCATCTCTTATGAGATTAGGCACAGGCTCGTGGTAGCCTGGCTATAGAAACAGAAAAGAAGAAAGGAATATAGAACAGTCACAGAAAACAGATCTAACAGAAGAGAATACAACCTCAAATTCAGATTTAAATGCATATCAAAATTATAATTAACGTTTATAGCGGAGAATAACTGTACTTGCCTTGATTGGATTAAAGAAAGAACTTGTTGTCGAATCTTTGCAGAAATTTTAATCTCTAGTTTGAATTGAGTTGCTTAGGCTGATGTTGATTATCTTCTAGTTTTAATTCCAGCAGAGCAGAGACGCCATTTTTATTTTTTTATTAGAAGAAGAGAGCAATGGAGGCTAGAGAATTGTACAAGAAACCTAGGTAGAGTCTAGGGTCCTTTTTATAGGGGTAATGAACTGATTAGAACCATTGATGTTGCTTGGATTGATCGTAGCCATTCATCCTAAGGAGAGACCAATTAGAGCTTGCCACCTAGCCCTAATGACAAAGCAGACCACAGAAAATCGACCAACAGAGAATAGGCCAGCCGGGTTAGACTGGGTTCGACCTGGTCTGGACCAGGTCGACACCCCTGTCGACAGCCCTGTCGACCTGGTTAGACCAGGTCGACAGCCCAGTCGACCTGGGTGCGTGAGGCGGGTGTTCTTCCGCCCTGGCCCATTGGGCCCCACTTTTAATTTTTTAAACTGTTTTATTCTGTTTGAAATTTAAATTTAATTCAGAAACTTCCGAAGGCCATATCTTCTTCATACGGACTCCGTTTTTCGAAAACTCGGACTCTATTTCGCGTATTTTTCCGAGACGAACGCAATGGCGTATCCCGTTTCCCTTAGTTCTTTGATTTCAAATTAATTATACTTTAATTTGTTAATTCCACAGTTATAGAATTTGCGGGGTGTTACATTCTCCCCCACTTAAAAGGATTTCGTCCCCGAAATCTTCAAGTTAAGAAGAATGTGTCCTACCATCCAATCATCCATCTACTCAATCATCAACCACAGGCATCCATTGTCCTTATAGACTTCTAATGCTTTCATGTTTAAATGCACAGTGTGTGTTCATGTCCGTATCTAATGCAAAATCAGGCGGCCCACTGATTCAGTCGACCTCCTTAATGCGAATCATGTTAGTGCCATGAGTCCAATATGTATGCAAATTTTCCTACTTGAGACATATCATTTCTATATGAGTGCACAACTGCTCATTCATATGCAACATCCATATGCTGATTCAACCATTTTGCATCCATAAAAATTTAAAAATGCTCACACATCCATATGCAGTATGAGAGTGCTTTCGAGCCGATCTAGTGCCTAGTGTGTGTATATGCATCCATGAGCAACCACTAGCAACCACTTGCATCCACTTGCAACCATCAAACATAACATGTCTCAAACACATGTTTACACCCATTAGTTTCTACCTAAAGTTCAAATATTCGATCGATAGGATACAATCGAACGATGGAAGCGAGTACAGATAGAACGAAGACTTGGTTCCCATTAGACATTGGTTGAGAAAATAATTCCCCTAAGTATCAACCCCAAAGACCGAAATCAATATCAGATTGACACTCAGAGGATTACCTTCTTTAGACAATGTCAAAACTGGAAATCAGAATTATTCAGATATTTACAGACTACTGATACAAATCAGGTTCCCTAATGATCCTTAGGAAGCTAAGCATGATAAAATCATACCCTACGAAAACTCAGAATGTATGCGTCATACTTGACGCCTAACACAGATATCCCTCAAACCCCAATCTCAAACAGATGATCCATAACCCTTATGGGTCTGAGTCTACAGCGGAATTCAGAAATAATACTAGTATTAAAGTGCAGAGTATCGATTACAAAATCAAAATACCAAAATCAGAAAAAGTCTTAACTCCATAATCAGATAAAGAAATTAAACCTACTATAGAAACTTTCCTATTTCTATCCTAGCCACTAGCCTCAAGAGTGTTCGCCTGCCCTCCTTGTCCTCGCCTCTTCGGGCAGTCCCTAGTGAAGTGTCCCATCTCCCCACAGTTGAAGCAAGCGCCCTTCCTTTTTCTGCAATCCTTGTTCAGATGAGTTGAGCTCCCACAAGTAAAGCACTTTTTCCCCTTCTTATTTTCAGACTTCTCATCCTTCTTTTGTGTTTCCTTTTTTGGGCCCCGCCTTCTTATTCTGTGTTTCTTCCTTCTTGGTCTCTTTCGGGCCCTTGTCTTCCTCGTGCAGTAGTGCCATATCCACCAATTTCTCGTAAGTTGCTCCCATGGGTACATGGGTCATGGCAAGGCTGTGCAGTGGCTCATTCAATCCTTTAACAAAGCGGAGAGCCTTTTTATGCTGAGTGTTGACTAAATCCAATCCGAATCTTGCTAGTTGGTTGAACTGGTTGACGTATTCCTTGACTGTCATACTTCCTTGCTTAAGAGACAAGAACTTTTCCAATTGTAAACTTCGTTCAGCTTGCGAGAGGAATTTTGTCTCAAACCTTATTCTGAAATCCATCCAAGTCTCAATTGGTCTCTCGGCGTTAGTGACTTCCCACCAGTAGGAAGCTTCGTCTTTGAGCAGCCATACTGCCAACTGTACCTTCTGCCTATCATCCACCTCGAAGATAACGAACAGATCCTCAGTTTCTTTGAGCCAATTCCTTGCTTCTACGAATGATTCAGTTCCTTTGAAATCCTTCCCACCCATGGCCCTAAAATCTCTACAGATTTTTGAGAAAGCAATAGCACGAGGAGGGGGTGGAGGAGGGGGATCATTTGCTGGACCTGCAGCGGCGGTCCTAGCCTCAAGATATTGACGAAACCAACCGGGTACATGAACACCCTCTGGTATCTCAGATGCTTCAGACATGCTGGAACGAAAAAGGAAAGGTTCAATACAAAAAGGACTGAAAGAAAGATATATGGCTCTTGGGGATCATGTTTTTCAAAATAAGCTTTATTTTTGAAAATACTTCCTTTCAAAACCTTTTTTTTTTTTGAAAATAATTTTCAAAACTTTTTATAAAATCTGGTAACCTTCAGCTCTGATACCAAGTGTAACACCTCACCTCCGTTAAGGTCACTCACAAAGGGAATGCCTTAACTTTGGTGGAGCATTTTAGTAAACAGAACAGAAACTTACAAGACAGATAAAAACAGTACTTGAAAATTTTTAACTTTATTACAGCGGAAACAGAAATTAATATGTTTACATCCTTTCAATTTCAGAATTCAAGTACAAAATATCAGTCTTGTACAAAAGCCTTCAAAACACATAGTTTAAAATCATAATCCCCATGGAACGGAAGCTATACAGAGCCAAGCCATACTTTAAGCACTTCAAGCAAAGAGAAATCCGGATCAAGCTAAAGTATTTCCCTTCTTGGATAACCTGGGGGGAAACGGAAGAAAGGAGGCGAAACAACAAGGGTCAGACAAAAAGTCTGGCAAGTCCAGTGACTTTCAGCATATGAACAGATAATAATAATATGATATGAACATAAAACTGGATGTGAGATAACTATAACAGGTGTAGCAGATATAACAGAAAAACAGAATGATATAAACTATTGTTTTACACTTCTCTGCACTAATACTAGTATAGCAGAATTAGGTGTCACCCTAATGTCTAAATTGTAGCAGGAACGGGTACAGAATACTTTTAACAGAAACAGAATGCTAATAATGGGCCTTTACTACCCGATCAGAAACAGACAGAAGAAGAAACAGATTTATCCCTATGGAGACAGAATGTGGAATTAGGTGTACACTAGTAATGGGCCTTTACCACCCGGACAGACGGTACCACACAGAAACAGACAGGTGTTACCACCCAACAGAAACAGACGGTACCAACAGAAACAGACAGAACTAAGCGTACCCTAAAACCCTACCCCAAGCGATCGGCTCCCTAATACATAAATATCCTGTGTCGGCCCCACAGTAGGGTGTATCACTCCCTAAAGTGACAACCAATTGGCACAGACCTATTTACAGATGTCACGGCGTCTTACATCCTCAGAGGCAGACCGGGATCCATGCACGCACATGACCCGGTTGGAACGCACCATCAACACCCCTCGCCATTATCAGAATGAACCACTTATAATTAGTTCAGTAAGCGTGCCCGGACCCTACTTACTGTTGGGTCAAAGTTTTGATACCAGAAAGGGTTACTGACTAATATGGGTCCCAAACAACAGATGACACAAGTAATTCCCCTCCTAACCTTGTGTCCCCAGACTAACAGATTTCAGATTAACTTGTTTACAAGTTCAGACATACAGAATTCAGGTTTACTAATTCACAAATTAAGTTAACAAGTTTCCAGACTAACAGGTCAGATGTACAGATTTTTCAGATTTGTCTAACTTTGTATTGGGCCTACAGATTCATAGACGGGTTTTACTACATCTATTAATCCCTTTGGTTTAACCCTATTTTCCCCAATACGTTTTAGACGTCATTCTTATCTTAGATTTTGCATTAATTAATTATTAATGCACAGACCTCTCACATTAGGTCGGTAGCTTGTGGCCGCTGGATATGCCGGGCGGTTCCGGGCAGACTTCTGCCACAAGCCAGACCTAACCTCGTGTCTTACGCATGTTATGACTAACTTCTCACATTAGAACCTATTGTTTGCGGCCACTGGATGTGCCGGGCGGTTCCGGGCAGATTTACGCCGCAAACTCATTCTAACCTCGAGTTAGCCATGTTTATCTTTGCGGCCAATTAATTAATAATTTACCGTTTATGCGCACGCCCAATAAATATGCCAATTCAGATTATATCAATAACAGGATGATTATATCAACATAGCAGATAACAGATTTTATATGACTTAACAGATTTAACAGATTTAGCAACTTAGCAGATTTTGGCATATAACAGGTTAGGCATTTCAACCGACAATTTTAACAGATTAGGCATTTCAATCTAATTAGCAGTCTAGGCAATATAACAAAACTAGCAGTTTAGGCAACTTTACAAATTAGCAGATTTAGCAAATTTAATATTTCTAAAGGTTCTATTTACATGCCTTGCCTAAACATAAATTAGGCCTAAGTTCATATGCCTAAATAATGTCATGATTCACAATATGATCATATACTTCCATGTTTGCATACATTTACATAGCGCAGAATATGGACATAATTTACCCTATAACATATGTTCCAATTTTTGTTAAACTAGCATTTTACAGCAGATTCACATATAAATTATACCAAATATAACCATTAATTCCAATGCATGCCATATATCCAAAAATCCCTATTTAGGTGTAATTACAATACTAGATATCCTAATTAATGTAAATCTTAAGTTTCCATATCTTCCTTCTTTTCATGTCATGAATTATTATGCAAACTATCCCCAATAATATAAATCTTTAAACCATATCTTCTAAAAATCAGATCTTGCCTTTTTATATGCATTTTGTCCAAAGTCTCAAATCATATGCAATCTTTACAGTGGTTCCTCTTCTTCTTTTATCACAAAATATGCATAGGTCTAAAACTAGTTTATAACATATGCTATTTTTTTTCTAATTAATTACAGGTCTAAATTACAACATAACTATGCATACAACATGCATAAATTATATGTTCATAGTCAAATTTATGCATCCAATCCCAAGTCATATATCCAATATATTTTATGCCTCAGACCTAAAGTCATACATTCAATTTGGTTTTGTCAAATTTCTCATCATTCATCCCAAAACTTGCGTTCATACGTTCATCTCTTATGAGATTAGGCACAGGCTCGTGGTAGCCTGGCTATAGAAACAGAAAAGAAGAAAGGAATATAGAACAGTCACAGAAAACAGATCTAACAGAAGAGAATACAACCTCAAATTCAGATTTAAATGCATATCAAAATTATAATTAACGTTTATAGCGGAGAATAACTGTACTTGCCTTGATTGGATTAAAGAAAGAACTTGTTGTCGAATCTTTGCAGAAATTTTAATCTCTAGTTTGAATTGAGTTGCTTAGGCTGATGTTGATTATCTTCTAGTTTTAATTCCAGCAGAGCAGAGATGCCATTTTTATTTTTTTATTAGAAGAAGAGAGCAATGGAGGCTAGAGAATTGTACAAGAAACCTAGGTAGAGTCTAGGGTCCTTTTTATAGGGGTAATGAACTGATTAGAACCATTGATGTTGCTTGGATTGATCGTAGCCATTCATCCTAAGGAGAGACCAATTAGAGCTTGCCACCTAGCCCTAATGACAAAGCAGACCACAGAAAATCGACCAACAGAGAATAGGCCAGCCGGGTTAGACTGGGTTCGACCTGGTCTGGACCAGGTCGACACCCCTGTCGACAGCCCTGTCGACCTGGTTAGACCAGGTCGACAGCCCAGTCGACCTGGGTGCGTGAGGCGGGTGTTCTTCCGTCCTGGCCCATTGGGCCCCACTTTTAATTTTTTAAACTGTTTTATTCTGTTTGAAATTTAAATTTAATTCAGAAACTTCCGAAGGCCATATCTTCTTCATACGGACTCCGTTTTTCGAAAACTCGGACTCTATTTCGCGTATTTTTCCGAGACAAACGCAATGGCGTATCCCGTTTCCCTTAGTTCTTTGATTTCAAATTAATTATACTTTAATTTGTTAATTCCACAGTTATAGAATTTGCGGGGTGTTACAATTCAATTACCATTTCACATTCAAATCTAATTTAAGATTTAACAATCGCCTGGAGAAAAACTGGTGATACTCCATTCTCGATCATTTCAATCTAATTAAAGATTCATTAAAACTCCACCTGGTTTTAATCTTCCCAAAAATCAATATCAATGATTGTTCAACTTGGGAAATCATATCATGTCTTTAACTGGGTTAAAGAACCAATGTCATTTAAAACACAGTTCGCTATAAACCCAAAATCACATTCCATTCCAATTTAATTAATGAAACTTCAGGTTACTTTTAAAACCCTTTCAAATCCAATTTATTTATTTAAAATAAATTATTATTCTAGTTCAAAACTAGTTAATTTTGATAAAAATCTATTTTTATCTTTTCAAATATGGAGTTTTTCATCCCAATTCTTTCCAAATCATTTCTTATGATTTTAAACAAATTATTACTAATTTTAATAATTTTATCAAGGCCCGTACAGTCGATTTCCATCAACGGCCATCGAACTGCACTTACAACGACCTTTTCCAAATTTGATTTGGAGATAATTCCAAATTCAACTGTTAGATTTCAAATCTCTAATATTCGTTAGAAAGCTCTTTTCGATGCGAACCCAACGGTTCCATTTTTAGGAGAATCCGACGGTCGGATCTCCCGTAATATCCGTTCGAAGTCAATGCTCGAAATTCATGAACTGCCGCTGCGCGGCGCGTTCTATTCAGGCCATTATATATAATATATATATATATTTCATCGATTTCCTTTCAAAACATATTTTATAAATCATTTAAAATTTGTTTTCAAAACGATTTTAACTTCATATTTAATTTCTAATCAAAATTGAATATTCCATATCATTAATCTATAAATGATAATATTTTCAAAATGTTATATTTTGAAATCACTTCCTTTTCTATATTCATTATAAAAATGAATAAAACCGATAAAAATATCGTTCACGTCGAAATAGTGTCAATCTAATCAACACGGCTTTATATATTTCAATAACTTCGTTATTCTATTCAACACATGAAATTTGCTTTTTTTCAACACATGAAAATATATTTTATTCAACATATGAATTTTCTTCTATTCAACACATGAATATATATTTTATTCAATACATGAATTTTCTTCTATTCAACACATGAATATATTTTTTATTCAACACATGAATTTTCTTCTACTCAACACATGAATATATTTTTTTATTCAACACATGAATTTTCTTCTATTCAACACATGAATATATATTTTCCAAATTGGAAAGAGGCCCAATCAACTACCATATAGTGTTAATTATATGGATTTCATACACATACGTACACTACAACAATCAAACACAGGCAACCATCACTTAATGTGCATTCTACCCTGCATAAGCATCAAATATAAATATTTAATGCTTATAACAGCCTGTCAATCAATCGATCGACATACAGCTAATTATTGGGACTAGTGTATGGACAATTTCATCCCAACACCCGTGTGGGGTTTCACATCAACAAACACAGATTTTTATTTGTGCAGTTGGGCGATGTGTAAAATTTATTGTCCCAATCAATATCAGTCAAATCCGTGTACATAAACAAATCGTTCGATTTGTAAATGAATATTTATTTCATTTCAACACATATATATTTGATTTCAACACATGAATATATGTTTTATTTCAACACATGAATATATATTTTATTTCAACACATGAATATATATTTTACTTCAACACATGAATATATATTTTACTTCAACACATGAATATATATTTACTTCAACACGTGAATATATATTTTATTTCAATTCCAATCACACAATCAATTTTCATAACACATCAATCAAACAAATAAGCCGTCCATGGTCTGTGGACGATGGGTGTCAGGTGCTGCTAAGCACCGTCTGTATCCTAGTATATATTTCAACTAGAAAACAAATTAAAAGTGATGAGTTCTCACTGACTAGCTAAATCAAATGCCACGACTCTTCTTATGTAGAAAATCTTCGCCGTGTTTCCAACGAGATCTGTTTAATACCGTTTGTGTTAAAAATTATATTTTTAACAACACTACTTCCTATATAAAAATCGAATTTTTATCCTATCGCTACATATATAAAGATTGAACTTTTACTATCTATATAATATAAGAACCGTATTTTTATTCTTTCTATAATATAAAAATCATATTTTTATTTTTTCTATAATATAAAAATCACATTTTTATTCTCTACATTATATAAAAATCATATTTTTATTCCTTACATTATATAAAAATCATATTTTTATTCCCTACATTATATAAAAATCATATTTTTATTCTCTACATTATGTCAAAATCAAATTTTTATCAGATTTAAAAATATAACTTTATCTAATAAAAAATATAATTTATCTTTATACGAATAAAAACCCCAACTTTATAAGATGTTTTTACATAAACGAACACATTTTTATTTTCCTTTCATATTTATAAAAATCATGCCTTTATTATACAAAAAAAATCAGTTTTAAAATTAAAACAAGAAGAACTCACATTGATGGAAGGGAGGAGCTTTTCGTTGTTTGAACTGCACGAGCGGAGGGGTTTTAGCAGTCGTCGACGTCGGAGTTCAGTGGGTCCAAGATGGTGCATAGCGGCGGTTTCTGGTTGGAGGTGCGCTCGTCGGAGGTCCGGTGGCCCAGGCATCAGTGTTGGTGGTGCGTTCTCGTTTTGGGGTCTCGATTTCCGGAGATGGCGAGGGGGGTGTGGCTCGCGATATGGAGGGAGGGGGCGAGGTCAGGCGGCGCCGTTGGAGGTGCGGCGCTCGCCAAGGGGCGGCGGCGATAGAATACAGGTGGGGGCGACGGGGGTCTTCAGAACAAGGGGCGGGTTTTTTTATTTATTTTTTTTCGATTTAGGTTTAGATAGAAAGAAAAAAGGGGGAGGGGGTTAATATAGTATATATATATTATTTTATTATTATTTTCTTTCAAAAAGTACCTTTTTATTTTGAACTCGAAATCAAACCCACCGACTATCGTCACTAGCTAAATACCCCCATTCCGAACACAATGGGATATGCCACGTAGGCAAATTCTATCGTTACGATCAGTTTTTGTTAAATTTATAATATAAATCAGTATATATGCAATTTGAACGCACATTTCAATTTACTGGGGTCACACGAACTCTAAAAATTCCCAAAAAATATTTTCTAGCTTCGTATTGATGATAAGGTCCTAACAAAACTAATTTCGTCAAATTCCGAGACCGTTTGAAAAATGGCCATTTTCCAATCGATTAAAATCAACTGAAACTGGTCAAAAGCGTTTTCCTTTGCCACGCTCACATATTGATTCAGAAAATTACGAATTTTGAAACCCTAGCAATAACTTGACATCGCGGATCCAACAAAAGTGGTTTCGTCGAAAACCGAGGTCGTTTGCAAAATTTCCATTTTTAAGGGCCAGAATTCCATAGCGACTATTCTGAATTTTCAACTGGGCGTAACTTTTTATCACCGCTATGAAATTTCAATTTTTCGGATTCGTTGGAAAGATATTCTCAATTAGATTCTAATATTTTTGGTTTTGCAAAAATCCGGTTTATTTTGAATCCTGCACATTCATTTGAACTTTGAAATCGAATTTTCGAACTACCGCGCCTTTTTCAATTCCTTTTATAATTAAAAATAAAATATTTATATTCTAACGACGATCTATATAAATATATACGTTCTATTTCTATTCAAAGTAAATTTCTCGTCGTTATGATTTAAAATAATTCATTTTAAATATCCAAATTTCACTAAAATCGCCAAAATAAAAAAAATTAAATTGGCTCGGATTTCCGGGTTATTACATTTTCCGTTTTATTTCCTACTTTACTATTATTTCCTTTTCGAGGACGAAAAGCTTTAAAGTGGGGGAGATTGTAACAACCCGGAAAATCCGAACCAATTTAAAAAATTTATTTTGGCTATTTCAGTAAATTTTGAATAGTTAAAATAATTTATTTTAAATAATAATGATTAAAAACTTATTTTAATCGAAGATAGAGCGTATATATTTATGTTGATTTCTAAACGAATTAAAAATAGTACGGTAGTTTGAAAAGTCAAATTTGAAATTTGACCGAATGTACCGGATTCAATATTAAACAGATTTTAGTGAAACTAAAAATATCTAAATCTATTTGAAAATATCTTTCCAACGAATCCAAAAAAATCGAAATTTCATAGCGGGAATCAAAAGTTATGGTCAGTTGAATATTCAGAATGGTTGTTATAGTATAATTTATAGCTCGTATAAAAAGCCATTTTTCAAACGACTTCCGTTTTCGACGAAACCACTTTTGTTGGATCCATAACGTAAAATTATTGCTATGTTTAATTTTCTTGAATTTTTTGAATTAATATGTGAGCGTGGCAAACGAAAATGTGTTTTGTCAATTTCAGTCAAATTTGATCGACTTGAAAATGGCCATTTTTCGAGCAGTCTCAGAATTTGATGAAATTAATTTTGTTAGGACTGTATCGTCAAAACAAAGCCATAGATAATTTTTCTGAATTTTTCTAGGTTCGTATGTGACCCCCGTGAATTTAAATATACGATCGAATTAAATTATTAAAAGATTTAAATATTAAATTAACGATTTCAGGCCACAGACAGTCATTTGGGCTGACAAGACCAAGCCCATTGGATCTAGAATGAGGGCTATTGGGTGGTATCAACTCCCGTTGGACTGAAATCGGATTGGTTTAAGATTTAGGGATTTATTTGCAAAATTAACATTAAAATAATATAAAAATACACCTCATCTTCTTCAAACCCTAACCTCTACTGTAGTCGCCGCCCCCTTAATATCTATGGCCGAATTTGCTCCAGACTTCCACCACTAATTTCCACCGATCCACTCACTGAAACACCCTCTTCCTTTAGAATCTTTTGTAGAGATTTTTATCCTCCTCATTTCTATACGGTTGGATCATCGCCAAGAGGCACGGACACCCAGATACAGCACCCCGAAGGAGCGCCGTACACAGCGCCATGCACCCCCCTAGGCTCGATCGAGCTTCACCCAGGTGGGCCCCTCCTGTGCGCCTCCCCTAGCTCTCCGACGTCCCGTCGGATGATCTGCAAACTGCTTCACGTATTGATCGAATTTTAGATCCAAAGTTTTGAATCAAAGGTAAAAGCTCACAGCCTTAGACCGAATAGAGAAGGAAGAAGGGTAAAAACCTTTTAATTATTTTAATAATTTAATTTAAAATTTTATAAATCTTAACCAAGTCATAATTAATTCATACGACATCGAGAATTAACAATTTCAGATCCAGTGCGGTCATAGAGACGAGATTTACAACTCTAGACTGAAAAGGAATGATTCTGAGCTGTTTGAATTTTGGAAAAATTTGCAGTTCTGAACAAGGCAGAATAACCCAACTGTGAGATTTCTGATTTTTAACAATTAATCAATTTAATTATTTTACTCACTATGTAATAGTTGTATGTATTGGATTTAGATATGCTTTGTGATGAAATTTTGGATGATTGATCTGTCTGTTTGTGATGTGTAAACATAGGTCTGTTCATTAAATTATAGATCTGTATGTGTTAGTTAAAATATTATGTTATCATTTTTCTTTATTGAATTGAATTAGTTTGTCAATTCAATATAAAATATTATTTTGTAATTTTTAATTGAATTGAATTAATTTGTCAATTCAATATAAAAATATTATTTTGTCATTTTTAATTGAATTAGTTTGTCAATTCAATATAAAATATTAATTTGTCAATTTTAATTGAATTGAATTATTTTTTCAATTCAATATAAATATTTTGTTGTCATTTTCATTGAGTTGATTTGTTAATTCAATTAAAAATAGCATATTTGGTCATTTTTGTTGAATCGAATTAGTTTGTCAATTTAATTAAAAATATCACTTTCTTATATTATTGTATTGAAATAGAGTTGTCAATATAATGGAAAATATTTCATGTTTTTTGGAAAATATAATTGCATTAAAATAGAGTTGTCAATACAATTGAAAATATATCATTTTTAGATTATATAATTGTGCTGAAATAGAGTTGTCAATACAATTGTAATTATATCATTTTTGTTTATAGCATTGAGTTGAATTTTTATTTGCATTCTTTGATGCAAATGAAAGATTGAAATTAAAAGTTATATTTTTATTTGCATTCTTTGATGCAAATGAAACATTGAAATTAAAAGTTATATTTTTATTTGCATTCTTTGATGCAAATAAAATGTTGAAATTAGAAGTTGAATTTTTATTTGCATTCCTTGATGCAAATAAAAACATGATTTAAAAGGTTACATTTTATTTGTATTTTATATACAAATAAAACATTGAAATAAAAGTTGCATTTTTGTTTGCAATTTTAGATGCAAACAAAACATTAAATTCAAAGTTGCGTTTTTGTTTGCGATTTTAGATGCAAACAAAAACATTAAATTAAAAGTTGCATTTTTGTTTGCAATTTTAGATGCAAACAAAAACATTAAAATAAAAGTTGCATTTTTGTTTGCACTTTAGATGCAAATAAAAACATTCAAATGAAAGTACATTTTTATTTGCATTTTATATGTAAATAAAAACATGAAGTAGAAAAGTACATTTTTATTTACATTTTAGATGTAAATATAAATATAGATATAAAAGTAATATTTATATTTAAATTTTAGATGTAAATAAAAACATAGAAATAACAGTTACATTTTTATTTACATTTTAGATGTAAATAAAAACATAGATATAAAAGTTACAATTTTATTTACATTTTAGATGTAAATAAAAAGAATAGATTTATAGTTACATTTTTTATTTACAAGTTAGATGTAAATAAAAGATTAGATAAAAAGGGACATTTTTATCGACATTTAGTTATCATTTTCTGTATAGTTAAAAAGAGCATATTTAGTTATCATTTTCCTTTTAGATAAAAGGACATAATTTGTGGACATTTTCTTTTCAGATAACAAGAACATGTTTCTAGCATCAAAGTTGTTCAAACAAAAGAATAGAAATTGATGTTACACTTTATCATCATTTTAGATGCGATAAAAAGAATAGAAATTAATGTTTGTATTAAAATGAAAGTTACATTTTTGTTTGCATTTTTTATGTGAATAAAATATTGATTCAAAAGTTGCATTTTTATTTGCATTCTTTGATGCAAACAAAACATAAATTAAAAGTTGCCTTTTTTACTTTTAAATTAGAAATTAACTTTTTATTTACATTTTACATGTAAATTAAAGAATAGGATTAAAAGTATCATTTTTACTTTTAAATTAGAGACATTAAAAAGAACGGATTTTAATGTTACACTTTTATTGTCATTTTGGAGAAAATAAAAAGAATAGATTTAAAATGTCATATTTTTATCACATGCCTAGATGCAATGAAAATAGTAGGATTAAAAATCACATTGTTAGTATCATTCGGTCTCAACCAAAAAGAGTTATCATTAGGAAAATATATTTCTAATGTAATTCAGTTATCATTGGAAATAATTAGTCATTAAAACATGATTTATTTCAAATCATCGTTTTATCATGTTAGTAGAATTATGAAATCATATATAAATCTCTAACATGAATATGGACTGCACTTTGTTTGTTTGTGATTGTTGAAATAATTGAAATCGCCAAATGATTTATATTTATATTTATATATAAATATAAATTAAAATTTAACGAATCGCGTGCGGTAGTCCGCGTTTTGGCAATCGTAACTTTAAACGATTACACCGTAAGATTCAACCGTTGGATTTTCCCAAAACTGGAACCGTTAGAACCGTTTTGGGAAGATCTTTCTGATGATATAAACTCTATTAAAATCAACGGTTAGGTTTCAAGATAAGTGTAAATAAAATTTTGGTAAAAACAGCACCAGGATCGGCCCAAAGCGTCGTTTAATTATATTGAGCTATTTCTAAATAAATAAAAATAGCGACAAATCGTTATAAATTAATATTAACGATATTAAACGGTTTAAATGATAATAGTTCGAAAAATTATTTGAAAACACCGAGTTCAGCTCATTTCAAATAATTTTACGGCGATTTTAATCGAAGATATCTAAGACGACGATTGAAGACCGGTGATCTCCACGTCGAAATGATAACTACTAATGCCTGGCATTGGCTAGCTACCAATAAAGTCTTAAAGTGGTAGTTGTCCAGACGTACTTGTTGATCTTCCGGATACACGGGCACCTAGGTGACTCCGGTTTCGTTCAGACCTAGAACGGACTTGTAAATGTGTGTGTGTCCGACATTGAATTTCGTGTTGTGTTATTAAATTAATTTCTATTAATATATATCTGTGGTGGCGAAGAATTAATTCTCTTGCTTAACGCCCTTCTTTGAGACGCACGAGCTCCAAGGTTATATATTGGTAGTTATCGACCGCATGGTATGGACTGACAATGTGACATGCCAAGATGAAATTGATCGAGGCTTTTGTTGAAAAGCAAAGCCTTGTGGATGACGATCAAAGCATAGCCTATTTAGGCATAGCTTTGTGGATTTCGTTACCTTGCAAGCCGCACACCCCGGTAGAGTCAAAAACAGGACAAGGGAACGCAGGAAGTGCACACGTTTCCTTCTAGCTAGAAGTGGTGTTTGGGTTTTTACAAGGACCGACATTTTTACTTATGTGATTGATGGAATGAGGTGCCTCGGATTTTTTTTATTGGTCGCCAATAGCCAATTTATAGGTCCAATAGGATTGGGGAGCGTGTGTTCAGGAATTGCCAATCCACTAGCGTTATATGTGGACTGGCCCTGCTGTATCCAAGGGTTCACCGCGGGGAATCCTGAGACATTGCTAGAGTGTCTCGAATCGGTTAGGAGATCTTCCCTAGCCTTGACTCATGATGGGAATCCAATCTCCAAACGACATTTCGGTCTTGATTGTAAACCTGTATATGGCGACATAGTATGTGGTAGCTATGCCGTCTAGGATTGATACATTTAATTTGTCGTATTTTTGAAACATACTGGACACTAATAATAATATTAAAAATATATCTTCTACGTATCAAACATTTTTTATCATTATAAGGTAAAACTCTATCCTCCGTTTGCGTTGCATTGTGTGATGGGACATGAGTCTTATAATGATTTCATTTTCTAAAAAGATTTGCGTTATTTTTAACTTAAAAATTTATAAAACTTATGCACTGGCAATCCAATGGAGTAAACCCGTTTCGCGTTAGCAGCATGGTCTAGTGATTAGCCATATTATTAGTTTAGTAAGATTTCTCATACCAGTCCCACGGCTGACTCGTAGTTTGTTTCACTTTGCAAACTCTGGTGCCCTCTTTCCATATGGACAACCAATTGACAGGTTTCAGGCAAGGATGTTTTCTGGATGAAAGCTTGCTGATGAAGATGATTAGAAGATCTTTTCTTTTTATCTTTTGTTTTCTTCTTGAGATATTGAGACAGTATTGGATATTGATGTATTTTGGGAGATTGAGACTTTATTTCTTTCCCTATTTTAGACATCTATTTTGCTAAGTGTATCCTGTACTGCGTACTCTGATGTTCTGTGATGATGTTTGTGATGACATTTCCTTTTCGCTGCAATGATTTATATGCTCTGCTATATATTTGATATCTATTATTGTTTTAATAATGTCATACTCCTATGATTATCCTTACTATCGTTCTACGGAAGTTTGGGTCGTCACATTTGGTATCAGAGCTAAAGGTTAACCTTAGCTACGGAGTTTAACATTTTTAGAACAATTCGTCTAGATAGAATCAGTAGTATTCTAAGACGAGTAGCTCATTAGAGATAGGATTAGCAATGTCCTAGAATGAGCACAGGAGAATAGCACGTATAAATCAGTTATTGCATAATTATCATCTTATCATATCATCTTTTCATTTCCCTTCGTCTGACTCTTTCCTTGATGGGAGACTGAGGATAGCGTCAAACAGGCCTATCCAAAGTGCAGAGTGGATATATCCGAGTGACTCTTGCGTTGAGGTAAATTTATGATATCTTGCATTTTCCGTTTTGTTTCCTACTTTACTATTATTTCCTTTTCGAGGACGAAAAGCTTTAAAGTGAGGGAGATTGTAACAACCTGGAAAATCCGAACCTATTTTAAAATTTTATTTTGGCTATTTCATTAAATTTTGAATAGTTAAAATAAATTTATTTTAAATAATAATGATTAAAAACTTATTTTAATCGAAGTTGGAGCGAATATATTTATTTTGATTTCTAAAGGAATTAGAAATAGTACGGTAGTTTGAAAAGTCAAATTTGAACTTTGACCAAATGTACCGGATTCAATATTAAACGGATTTTAGTGAAACCAAAAAATATATAAATCTTTTTGAAAATGTCTTTCCAATGAATCCGAAAAATCTACATTTCATAGTGGGAATCAAAATTTATGGTCAGTCGAATATTCAGAATGGTTGCTATAGTATAATTTATGGCCCGTATAAAAGGCCATTTTTCAAACGACCTCCGTTTTCAATGAAACCAATTTTGTTGGATCTGGAACATCAAATTATTGCTAAGTTTAATTTTCCGGAATTTTTGAAATTAACATGTGAGCGTGGCAAACGGAAATGTGTTTTGTCAATTTTAGTCAAATCTGATCGACTTGAAAATGACCATTTTTTGAAATGTCTCAGAATTCGACGAAATTAATTTTGTTAGGACCGTATCATCAAAAAAAAGCCAGAAATAATTTTTCTGGACTTTTTCTGAGTTCGTATGTGACCCCGGTGAATTTAAATATATGATCGAATTAAATTATTAAAAGATTTAAATATTAAATTAAAGATTTCAAGCCACAGACAGTCGTTTGGGCTGACAAGACCTAGCCCATTGGATCCGGAACGGGGGCTATTGGGTGCGGTCAACTCCTGTTGGACTGAAATCAGAGTAGTTTAAGATTTATGGATTTATTTGCAAAATTAACATTAAAATAATATAAAAATACTCCTCATCTTCTTCAAACCCTAACCTCTACTGAAGCCGTCGCCCCCTTAACATCTATGGCCGAATTTGTTCCATACTTCCACCACTAATTTCCACTGATCCACTCACCAAAACCCCCTCTTCCTTTAGACAATTTTGTAGAGATTTTTATCCTTCTCATTTCTATACGGTTGGATCATCGCCAAGAGGCATGGACACCGAGATACAGCGCCCTGAAGGAGCACCGTACCCAGCTCCTCGCACACCCTAGGCTTAATCGAGCTTCACCTAGGTGGGCCCCTCCTTTGCGCCTCCCCTAGCTCTCCGACATCCCACTGGTTGATCTGCAAACTGCTTCACGTATTGATCGAATTTTGGATCCAAAGTTTTGAATCAAAGGGAAAAGCTCTCGGCCTTAGACTGAATAGAGAAGGAAGAAGGGTAAAACCCTTTTAATTATTTTAATAATTTAATTTAAAATTTTATAAATCTTAACCAAGTCGTAATTAATTCATACGACATCGAAAATTAACGATTTCAAATCCTATGCGATCGTAGAGACGAGATCTACAACACTAGACTGAAAAGGAGCGATTCCGAGCTGTTTGAAATTTGGACAAATTTGCAGTTCTGAACAAAGCAGAATAACCCGACTGTGAGATTTCTGATTTTTAACAATTAATCAATTTAATTATTTTACTCGCTATGTAATGGTTGTATGTATTGGATTTAGATCTGCTTTATGATGAAATTTTGGATGATTGATCTGTCTATTTGTGATGTGTAAACATAGATCTGTTCATTAAATTATAGATTTGTATATGTTAGTTAAAATATTATGTTATCATTTTTCTTTATTGAATTGAATTAGTTTATCAATTCAACATAAAATATATATTTTTCATTTTTAATTAAATTGAATTAATTTGTCAATTTAATATAAAAATATTATTTTGTCATTTTTAATTGAATTAGTTTGTCAATTCAATATAAAATATTATTTTGTCAATTTTAATTGAATTGAATTAGTTTGTCAATTCAATATAAATATTATGTTGTCATTTTCATTGAGTTGATTTGTTAATTCAATTAAAAATAGCATATTTGGTCATTTTTGTTGAATTGAATTAGTTTGTCAATTTAATTAAAAATATCACTTTCTTATATTATTGTATTGAAATAGAGTTGTCAATACAATGGAAAATATTTCATTTCTTTTGGAAAATATAATTGTATTGAAATAGAGTTGTCAATAGAATTGAAAATATATCATTTTTAGATTATATAATTATGTTGAAATAGAGTTGTCAATACAATTGTAATTATATGATTTTTGTTTATAGCATTGAGTTGAATTTTTATTTGCATTCTTTGATGCAAATGAAACATTGAAATTAAAAGTTATATTTTTATTTGTATTCTTTGATGCAAATGAAACATTGAAATTAAAAGTTATATTTTTATTTGCATTCTTTGATGCAAATGAAACATTGAAATTAAAAGTCATATTTTATTTGCATTCTTTGATGCAAATGAAACATTGAAATTAAAAGTTATATTTTTATTTGCATTCTTTGATGCAAATGAAACATTGAAATTAAAAGTTATATTTTTATTTGCATTCTTTGATGCAAATAAAATGTTGAAATTAGAAGTTAAATTTTTATTTGCATTCCTTGATGCAAATAAAAACATGATTTAAAAGGTTACATTTTATTTGTATTTTAGATACAAATAAAACATTGAAATAAAAGTTGCATTTTTGTTTGCAATTTTAGATGCAAACAAAACATTAAATTCAGAATTACATTTTTGTTTGCGATTTAGATGCAAACAAAAACATTAAATTAAAAGTTGCATTTTTGTTTGCAATTTTATATGCAAACAAAAACATTAAAATAAAAGTTGCATTTTTTTGCACTTTAGATGCAAATAAAAACATTCAAATGAAAGTACATTTTTATTTGCATTTTTTATGTAAATAAAAACATGAATTAGAAAAGTACATTTTTATTTACATTTTAGATGTAAATACAAATATAGATATAAAATTTACATTCATATTTACATTTTAGATGTAAATAAAATAATAGAAATAACAGTTACATTTTTATTTACATTTTGGATGTAAATAAAAACATAGATATAAAAGTTTCATTTTTATTTACATTTTAGATGTAAATAAAAAGAATAGATTAATAATTACATTTTTTTTATTTACAAGTTAGATGTAAATAAAAGATTAGATAAAAAGGGACTTTTTTATCGACATTTAGTTATCATTTTCTGTTTAGTTAAAAAGAACACATTTTTTTATCATTTTCCTTTTAGATTAAAAGGACATAATTTGTGGACATTTTCTTTTTAGATAACAAGAACATATTTTTAGCGTCAAAGTCGTTCAACCAAAAGAATAGAAATTAATGTAACACTTTTATCGTCATTTTAAATGCGATAAAAAGAATAGAAATTAATGTTTGTATTAAAATGAAAGTTACATTTTTGTTTGCATTTTTTATGTGAATAAAATATTGATTTAAAAGTTGCATTTTTATTTGCATTCTTTGATGCAAATAAAATATGAATTAAAGTTGCCTTTTTACTTTTAAATTAGAAATTACCTTTTTATTTACATTTTAGATGCAAATTAAAAAATAGGATTAAAAGTATCAATTTTACTTTTAAATTAGAGACATTAAAAAGAACAGATTTTAATGTTACACATTTGTTGTCATTTTAGAGACAATAAAAAGAATAGATTTAAAATGTCATATTTTTATCACATGCTTAGATGCAATGAAAATAGTAGGATTAAAAATCACGTTGTTAGTATCATTCGGTCTTAACCAAAAAGAGTTATCGTTAGGAAAATATATTTCTAATGTAATTCAATTATCATTGGAAATAACTAGTCATTAAAACATGATTTATTTCAAATCATCGTTTTTTCATGTTAGTAGAATTATGAAATCATATATAAATCTCTAACATGAATATGGACTGTACTTGGTTTGTTTGTGATTATTGAAATAATTGAAATGGCCAAATGATTTATATTTATATATAAATATAAATTAAAATTTAACGAATCGCCCACGGTAGTTTGCGTTTCGGCAATCGTAACTTTAAACGATTACACCGTAAGATCCAACTGTCGGATTTTCCCAAAACTGGAACCGTTAGGACCGTTTTAGGAATATCTTTCCGATGATATAAACTTTATTAAAATCCGATGGTTAGATTTCAAGATAACTGTAAAAAAATTGGTAAAAATAGCGCCAGGGCCGTCCATCGACCCGAAGCGTCGTTTAGTTATATTGAGCTATTTTTAAATAAATAAAAATAGCGACAAATCGTTATAAATTAGTATTAATGAAATTAAATGGTTTGAATGGTAATAATTCGAAAAATTATTTGAAAAGACCGAGTTCAACTCATTTCAAATAATTTTAACGCGATTTTAATCGAAGATATCGAAGACGGCGATTGAAGACCGGCGATCTCCACATTGAAAGGATAACTACTGATGCCTGGAATTGGCTAGCTACCAATAAAGGGTTAAAAAGGTAGTTGTCCGGAGGTACTTGTTGATCGTCCGGATACGCGAGCACCTGGGTGACTCCGGTTTCGTTCAGACCCAGAACGGACTTGTAAATCGATGTGTGTCTGACATTGAATTTCCTGCTGTGTAATTAAATTGATTTCTACTAATATATATATGTGGTGGCGGAGAATTCATTCTCTTGCTTAACACCCTTCCTTGAGACGCACGAGCTCGAAGGTTATATATTGGTAGTTATCGGCCGCATGGTATGAACTGTCAATGTGACATGCCAAGATGCAATTGATCGAGGCTTTTGTTGAAAAGCAAAGCCTTGTGGATGATGATAAAAGCATAGCCTATTTTGGCATAGCTTTGTATATTTCGTTACCGCGCGAGCCTCACACCCCGGTAGAGTCAAAAACGGGACAAGGGAACGCAGAGAGTGCACATGTTTCTTTCTAGCTAGAAGTGGTGTTTGGGTTTTAAAAAGGCCCGACATTTTTACTTATGTGGATGATGGAATAAGGCACCTCGTATTTTTTTATTAGCCACCAATGGCCAATTTATAGGTCCAATAGGATCGGGAAGCGTGTGTTCAGGAATTGCCAATCCACTAGCGTTGTTTGTGGACCGGCCCTGCTGTATCCAAGGGTTCACTGCGGGGAATCCTGAGACATTGCTAGAATGTCTCGAATCGGTTAGGAGATCATCCCTAGCCTTAACTCATGATGGGAATCCAATCTCCAATACGACATTTCGGTCTTGATTGTAAACCTGTATATGGTGACATAGTATATGGTAGCTATGCCATCTAGGATTGATAAATTTAATTTGCAGTATTTTTGAAACATACTAGACACTAATAATAATATTAAAAATATATCTTCAACGTATCAAGCATTTTTTATCATTATAAGGTAAAACTATATCCTCTATTTTCGTTGCATTGTGTGATGGTACATGAGTCTTATAATGATTTCATTTTCTAAAAAGCATTACGTTATTTTTAACTTAAAAATTTATAAAACTTATGCACTGGCAATCCAATGGAGTAAACCCGTTCCGCGTTAGTGGCGTGGTCCAGTGATTAGCCATACTATTAGTTTAGTAAGATTTCTCATACCAGTCCCATGACTGACTCGTAGTTTGTTTCACTTTGCAAACTCTGGTGCCCTCTTTCCACATGGGCAGCCAATTGACAGGTTTCAGGTAGGGATGTTTTCTGGACTAAAGCTTGCTGATGACGATGATTGGAAGATATTTTCTTTTTATCTTTTGTTTTCTTCTGAGATATTGAGACAGTAATGGATATTGATGTATTTTGGGAGATTGAGACTTTATTTCTTTCCCTGCTTTAGACATTTATTTTGCTAAGTGTATCATGTACTGCGTATTCTGATGTTCTGTGATGATGTTTGTGATGACATTTCCTTTCCGCTGCAATGATTTATATGTTCTGCTATATATCTGAGATCTGTTATTGTTTTAATAATGTTATACTCATATGATTATCCTTACTTTCGTTCTATGGAAGTTTGGGTCATCACATGCATCCTCTGGGTTATCTCCCCATTGAACCTTTATTAACTTGATTTCTTTATTGCGTAGCTTCTTAACTTCTGATCCAAGAATACAGGTAGGGATTCGTCTGGCCGTCACCTCCCGCTCTACTTCCAGTTCTTCCAGTATGCTTGGCTCAACAACTTCCGCGATGTCATGCAAGCACTTTCGTAGGTAAAAAATGTGGAAAATATCATGAACACCGGATAAATTTTCTGGAAGCTTTATTCTATAGGCGATTTGGCCAATCCTCTCGGTTATGGGAAATGGTCCCACAAACCTAGGAGCCAACTTCCCTGCCGATCCGAAGCGAACCACATTCCTCAAAGGTGACACTTTATGTAACACCCCACGTCCATTAATGTCACTCACAAAGGGAATGCATTAACTTCCATGGAGGTTATAAGTGAATATAGAACAGAAAAATTACAACAAGACAGATAATAAATAGTACTTGAAATCTAAAACTTCATTTTATTGCAGCGGAAATTAAACATGTTTGTTACATCATAAAACCATAGATCATAACCAAGTACAATATCCATCTTCATAAAAACAAAATACATAATCCCATTACATAAATAGCCATTAAAAAGATAACAAGCTGGACTTTACTTCAACGGTCCAAGATTTCCAAAGAGAGATGAAGCAATTCAATCAAACTCCACTAGAGCTGGGCCCAACCTGAGGACTTGGAGGGGGAAAAAGGATAGAAATAGAGGGGGTCAGACATAAAGTCTGGCGAGTATGATAATTCTAACAATACTATTATCAAAATAACTAGACTAAGGCATAAGTTGGAAGACAAGTAAATGTCTATGAACTCTTAGGAAGATATAGATAACGTTAAAGATAACGGTAAAGGCACACCTAATTACTAACGAATGATTACTACACTGCACCGTACATTACTACACTGTGCCACACCAGTCACCCTATTGTTTGATCCCACTTGCTTCACACAGAAACTTTATAAATAGCCTTATGTACCCCTAGCTGACTACATAGGTGCCGTCTGCCCCTATCTCCACTAGGTGTACCCCCACAACCCACTTTCGATCTGCTCCCTACTCGTAGATACCCGTGCTGGCCCCACAGTGGGGTGTATCACTCCCCTAAAGTGGCAACCCGATACAACTTGAGAATGCACGGCATATACCTACACGATGCAACAACGTCTTACCTACCAGCCCGGGTCCACACACGCATACGAAACCCGTTGGACTTGCGTTGCCACCGCTCCCCGTTTTGGCCTCTTATAGTCAAACCCAGCATGCGTGTCCCGTCCTCGACTTGGGTCGAGCCCACAAAGATACGTTTGGGATACTGGTCGAAATGGGCCCCCACAAGCTACCCACCTAAGCTTGTCACTAGTATATCCCACTTAACCCTCTTAGTCATGTTCATTTACATGTGTGTTTGGCTAAGTCTTACTAATCGTATTTCACATGCCACTAAGGGCACCCCCTAGATTCCTCATGCCACCCAAGGCACCTACTTAACCCCATGTCCCACCTTACATGTTTATCTGGTTAAGTATTTCTTAATTCATTCAGGCCATAACCTCATAAAGACCTCTCACATTAGACTGGCATTTATGGCAACTGGATTTGTCGGGCAGGTCCGGGCAGTCTTACACCATAAAAGAGTCTAACCTCGTGTCTTTACAACCGTTATGCTTTAGTTTAGGCCTAGTACCTCTCACATTGGGCTGACATTTGTGACCACTGGATTTGCCGGGCGGGTCCGGGCAGGTTTACGTCACAAACGAGTCCAACCTTGTGTCATAAGCATTGATTAACACTTAAAATCTTTTACCCCAGTTTTAATAATTCCCTATTCAAATTATTAATTAAGTCAAATTTTAATGATGTCCATAATTGACTCAATTATGGCCATCCACTTATGGCATGCAAAATCATATCAATTGCACCCCAACTTTTTAATATTAAATCCTTAATATTACCCCTACCCCACGTTTATACGTTCGCTTATTCAACGCATAATATAGGCTAGACTTGTATAGTCTAACACCTAGCACAAAGATAAATTATCACAACATATAGACAATTAAAATAAATCTAATCATAATAGGGGTGAAACTTGCATAAACTACACATGTTAAGGATCAAAAGGTGTCAACTTGTTAAATGTCTCAATTTACATGATATGATCATAGCCCAAATCTATACATAAACTTGCATATGGGGTTTTTAGGCAACATAATGATGGTGTGAACTAGCATAGGATATCACATATGTCATAGCATAATTCTAGATGTCATAATAGATGTCTTGGCATATGTTCATAACTTTTCTAATCAATCTAACTTGCATATGTGACTTGTCATATAGATCAACATAACCCAAACATGATGATTTAATTAATATGAACTAACTAGCATAGATGGTAACATCATGGCCTTTTTAACATGTATGATTCATCACAACTTAGTATAGAAACTTTCAACAAACATAACATCATCATAGCATGATTTACAACATATAAGATATCATCATCACATAACATTGGATTTACAATATACATGATAGCAAAAAGGGGTTTACAACAACATATATGATAATTCACATCATCTACTCATAATCCATTCATAACTCAACCTAATTAAAATGACAATAATCTTGTTAAGATCATCATACTCAAAATTTAGAGAAGAAAAGAGAGAGTTTTGCTTTGCTTTAGGGTTGAGAGGATTAGAATTGAATTTGCTTTTCTTCTTTCTTAGTTGGCGGCGACTCCATTGATTTCCATGGCGATGGTATGATGATTGACATAGAAATGTGTTTATTTTATGCTCTTATTTCTTATCTTTTGTATATAAATAAATATTACTTGGGTATTGTTTTGTTACTTTTACAGATATTCCAACCCAGCCCGCATGCAACCAGAAATGCAGAGAAATAGAGTTCAATTTGCTGTGAACCTGCATTTTGAAGAATTGTAGATGAAGATATCACATCTAGTTGCTGTTGGACAAGAAAAGGATTGATAACAAGGCTTTGCACATCACAAATCAATGAAGAAGTGTCAAGGAAGCAAGAGGAAAAGAGAAAAGGCCCAAATTTGCTTTATTTATCTAAGGCCCATTTATGTTTCTCATTGTAAACTAATTAGTGATGTAATGACCAGGCCCATTTATCATTAGGGTTAGGGTTAGGGTTTGGCTATCTACCCTATATATACCCTTGTAATGGCATTGTAGCCACCATCCTATATCTCATTCTATTCTCTTCTTCATTAATAAAACTCAATTTTCTTTTTATTTTATGCAATTTTCTATTTCTTAGCAATTAGTGTTGTCTACACGATTAGATTCGGTAGAACATTATTTGTATTTTGCATTTCTTTTCATTAGTGATTGACCGTCTGATTAGATTCAGCGGTAATCCTAATTTTATTTCCTGTTGTTATTTATATTCTGCACTTTTATTTTCTGTATTTTAATCGCGTTCATAGGTTAAATTGGATTTGATTAGATTTGAATCTGATTCATAGTTTCATTGCTTTTCCATTGAAATTGTGATTTGATCATCGGTTCAGTTAGATCTGTTCTGAATCAAATTACAGTTTTAATTTTGTTTTGTTTTATTTTCAAAATCAAGCTCCAAAATTTTGTCTAACTCGCCCAAGAGATTAGATAAATAATTTAATTTAATTCACCTCCCTGTGTTCGACCTGTATGCTACACACCTGTATGCTTGCAGAATTTATTACAAATGTCGCGCTTTTCTAATTCATAGACTAGCGTCGATCAAGTTTTTGGCGCCGTTGTCGGGGAGGTAACGATTAAATTTTATTGTTTATTTAATTTCTGATTCGTGTTAGTTTTTTTTTTCTCTTTTGTTTTCTTGTATATATATAAAAAAATCTTGATTAGTAAAGTGGTGTATCAATTACATTGGTACTCTCATGAACTGAGCAAAAAAAAAATACTTGTCAAGTTTCCTTGATTTTATTTCTTTAATTTTCATTTATTTCTTTCCTCATTTCGGTCTCCTTTCCCATCTTTACATTTCTTCTTCCCCATATATTTAAAAAAAAAACCTATTGAAATCTTTCCCCTTTCTGCCTTGTAATTAATTTTCTTTGTTTGATTGGATGTCATTTAATTTCTTTTCTTTTTGTTTCTTGTATATATAGAAGAAGAAAAACTCTTGATTGGTTAGATTTGGTATGATACCGTAATCTACCAAATAAAAAAAACTTACCAAATTTCCTTAATTTTATCTTCTTCTTTCTCATTTATTTCTTCCCCCTTTCAATTTTTTTCCTTTTATATTTCTTTTTCCTTTCCTACTTTCAAAGCAATAAAAAAAACAAAAACAAAAAAAAACTCATCATTTAATTTCTCAAACTCTTTCCCCTTTTTCAATTTCATTCCCAGTTTCTACAACCTCTCTTTCAATAGCTTTCATATAAAAAAAAATTGAAAACTTTCCATTCTTTCTTCCTTGTAGTTAATTCTCTGCTTTGTCATTTGATTACTACCCTCTTTTGCTATTTCTTTATTTCTTTCCATTCTTTTTCTTTTTGCAATTACAACAGCAATCTCTTCTCATCTTCTTGCCATTCCGTACATCTTCTTCTCTTCCACCAAGACCAAAACCAAAACCATCTTCACGCATACCCATAAAAATCCATATATCTTGCACCAACGAAAACTAATACAGCAAGTCATAACCTCTCCAAAACCATCCTTTCTCACAACCACCAACATCAGCACGTCACCCTCGTCCATCACAAATACCCCACGCACAACTTCTGCGCACCATCACCGCCATCAAATCCGATCACAACGCACTACTCAGCAGTTCCACTGCGTTTACCAGCCTCTATCCACTAAAACCGCTCCACAATACCACCAATACCCACTCCAAATCCGATTCTCCGATCACGACATCATCCTCCAACCTCACGTTCGAATTCCAACACCACCTCTACCACGCAACAGATCCAAGAAACCCATAAATCGCCAATTCAAAACCAAGCCAAAAATCCCAAGTCAACAATGAAAAAGCAAATCGGAGGGGCCTTGAGTTTCATATTGAAAATTTTCCTTTTTTTTGGATCTCGAATAGCTTAGTTGTGGAGATTGATTGTGGGTGGAGTCTATTAGGGGAGTTGCGTCCTGTTTTCCAAGAAAAGGAGGAGGCGCGTCTCAGTGAGAACTCCCGTGAATTTTTTTTTGGGGCACTGCAATTTATTTTTTTGGTGAACATTGAAGTTTGTGCATGGTGTTTAGCAATTGAGTAGGCAATTGATTTGTTTTCATTTTCTTTTTGATGTGGTCTCTTCGTGAAAGGTAAATTATACTACACACATCAAAAAAAAAAAAAAAATTGGGACTGCCATTTTTGGTTTCTGAGAGATTTTGGGAGCGCATATCCTGTATTTTGTTTTTGGTCTGTTCGACTGTGCCAAAACAAATAGCAAAAAAAATAATGTGGTTTGAGGAGCATAATTAAGGCGAGAATTGGATTGTGTTGAATATTTTTGGGTGCGTGCGTTTTGATTGAGAATTGACTTTCTAGGAGCAATTCTTTATTTAGTGCGTTAGTGCTTGTTCCCTACTTTTTTATTTTATTTTTATTTCTTTTGTTAAGCTTAGCTTTTATTTTAAGTTTAGTTTATTTATTTTGTTTGGTTTTATTTTTATTTTTATTCTAGGTTTTTATCAGTTTGTAGTTTTCCTTTGATTTTACTTCTTTTCTTTTTCTTAAAAAAAAAGAGTACGTTTTTTTTAGGCTTAATCGAGTAGGTTCGCTTGTTTGTTTGTTTGTATTTTTTTTTCTTTTTTTTCCTTTGTTAGTTCTTTTTTCTTTTTCTTTTTAGGTTTTCTCCCTTTCAATTGTTTATATTTTTATTTTATTTTATTTGCGTCTCTTTATTAAAAAAAAAAGAAGAAGAGGAAACCTCATTCAAATCAAAGGCAAAAAGCAAAGAATTCGAGCAAAAAAAAACAAGAAAACTCGGAAGCCAAGCAAATTTGCAAATCGCCAACGCTACTCAATTGCACTGGACGGACTGCCATACCCCACTGTAAAATTCTCTTAACTCTACAGGTGCTCTGCTGCAAAATAAAAATATAAAAATTGTTGTAAAAATCTTCTGCAGGGGCAGCGGCTTGAATGTAAAAAAAATTAATTCTGCAATTTATATTTCTGTGACTGTTCTGTGACTGAAATTTCTGAATTAGTTGGGTACGGACTGATATTTTCATAACTGTCATCATTCTCATCGTTTCTCAACAATAAAATCCGATTAGATATTTCAAAATAATATAATTGAAAAGTGGTGCTTTGTGAAGTTGACTGTCTCGTATAATTGGATCGCGGATATATATTAGTTCAATTTATTGGACTATTAGCAAAAGAGGTTGCATACTACCCGTAAAACATTGGTCGTATCCCTTAGTATTTATACTATACGTGAACGGCCATAAGACCCTCTTCCCCCTTCTAATTGAGTCGGTTAATTAATAGAGCACTACTCAGTATTTTATACTATTTTGAAGTGAGAATATTTTCTGTCTTGCATTGACTTTATTCAAATGTCTGATTCAAAAAAATCCTTGAGAGAAACGTGGGATAATAATCGGAGTAGACGTCCTCTTGAAGAGTATGAATATGAATTACAACTCATGAGGCAAAATTTTCCAAAATTTCATGAGCTCAATGCCAACAGTTTTCAAAAATTTCCAACTGACCAACAATTTCAAAATCATGATAATAATCGAAATGACGATTTCAATTCAAATTTCAACAATTTCGATTATGGGCCACATCCACATGAAAATAGTTTTGAATCCCAATATAACTTTGATCCACATCAATATAGGGTTGTAAACCAAAATTTTCAAAATTATAGCCCATATCAACATCTTGAAAATGACCAAAATTGCAATTTTCACTCGAATTTTAACAGTTTTGGTTATGAACAAAATTTCTATGATCAAAATAATTTCCAATATCAATGTCAGTTTCCTGAAAATTCAAACAACTACCACATTGGAAATAATATTGATTGTGAAATTAATGTGGACTATAATTTTGAGAATCAAGAAATCCAAAACGAGAGCTCTCAAATCAACGATCGTCTTAACATTCTTAGAGAGAGGGAAGAAAGACTAAATAAAAAGGCCGATGAACTTCTTTGTTTATTGACATCTTTGAAAGAACAACGAGAGCAACAGAATCGAATTCAAACAAGCGATGAATCAGAAAATAGTCCATTCTTTACTGATAGTGAAAATTTTCAAACAACAACTTTCGAAATTGAGAATGATGATCTAAATGAAGTTGTTCAAAATTCAATAAATGATTTGGATTTCGATTCTTTTCAAAAAGATTTAAGCTTGGATTTTGATCTTCCTCTTTTGGGCTGTGAGAAACCTGAAATCTATGAAATTGAACTGTAACACCCCGAATTTCGGTTAATGCTAAAATTCACAAATTAAAGAATAACTAATCCCAGATGTGGGAATTAGGGGAAACGGGCTGCGTCATTGCGTTCGTCTCGGAAAAATACGCGAAATAGAGTCCGAGTTTGCGTAAAACGGGTACCGTATGAAAGAGATATGGACGAACGAAGTTAGGCAGAAAAACCCGAAACAGGCCAGAAATGCACTGGCGCACTTGTGAAGTGCGCCAGTACAAAAATGCACTGGCGCACTTGTGAAGTGCGCCAGTACAAAAATACACTGGCGCACTTGGGAAGTGCGCCCGTGCCGAGCCAGGAAACCTGCACAGTTTCTAGAGAGTTCTGTGGTTGGGTGCACCAGTTTGGGGTTTGGGCTTGGTCTTAGGGCTGGTTTCTGGAAGGTGCCGAGATCTAAGGGTCCTAATCTAATTTAGGGTTAATCTAATGGCCTAAAACACTCACCTAATCTATAAATATACCCTAATACTACCCTAATTCATACTAAAAATAGAAATGATGCCACCATGCCGCCAAAATCAAACTTGAGAGGAGCCTCCACTAGTTTATGAAGAAAGTTGCAAGCTAATCAACCTCTAATCATCATCTTCCTCTTGTATAGCAACTAGTTCTACTACATAAGTTTGCTAATCTTGGTTTTGGTGAGTTTCTATAGCCTTAATAATCAATTGTTAAATTGATTATGATAGGATATGATAAGATATGGCTATGTTTGTGGATAAATGTGCTTATGCAAGTTTAGTATAGTGTATGTTGTGTGTTTTGCAAGTTTTATGCTATATGCAAGTTTAATGCTATGTTTTATGATGCTCACTATGCAAAACACTATGTTGAACATTTATGCATATGTAACATGTTATGCAAACTATATTTGAGATTATATGCAAGTTATATGTAACATGTTATGTATTTGGTTTTATGCATGCTAAGTATTTGGTTTTGTGCATGCTAAGTATTTGGTTTTATGCATACTAAGTGTTTGGTTTTATGCAAGTTATGATGCAAGTTCATATGCAAGTTTGTCTCTTTTTATGATATGCATAATATATGCAAGTTTGCCTCTAAGTATGGCATGTTATGCAAGTTCATATGCAAGTTATGATGCAAGTTCATATGCAAGTTATGATGCAAGTTCATATGCAAGTTTGCCTCTATGTATGACATAAGTACATGTGCAAGTTCATCCCTTTTAGACCTATGACATGTATGCAAGTTGACACCTTTATGATAGGTCTATGACATGAACATTTAAGCAAGTTACCATCTTTATGACATATGTGATTCATGCAAGTTTGGGTTGGTTATTTATGCAAGTTGGGTTTATGGTCATATATACAAGTTGACACCTTTTAAATCCATGATAATGCTAATGATATGCTAAGTTGAACCCATTGTGTGTATGATGAATCTCCTCTTTTGAAGTATGTCATGCTAACGTATTTACGTGGGGACGATGGGGTAAAAATTAATGAACACATAAAATTGTGTGAAGTGGGTATGATTAAACATACCGTAAAGTAGATGGACATAATTGGGAATTTACCTATTAAGTTAGGTCTACCCATATTATGGAATTGGGAATTTACCTATTGAGTTAGGTCTACCCATATTCTTAAATATTTGTAATTAATTAGGGATAATTAATACAAATTATGGGGGTGATTAATTAGGTGTAATTAATCTACTAAGACACGAGGTTGGACCCTTTTGTAGCATAAGACTGCCCGGAACCGACCGGCAAATCCAGCGGCTACAAATGATTGGCCCAATGTGAGAGGTCTTAGTCATAAACTAAATATGTGACAAGTGTAAAGACACGAGGTTAGACTCTGTTATGGTGTAAGGCTGCCCGGAACCAACCGGCATATCCAGCTGCCATAAAAGACAGTCTAATGTGAGAGGTCTTTACAAAGGTTACGATCTTAATTAATTAAGAAACACTTAACCAAATTAGCATGTAGAGGGGCATGAAGGGTTAAGTGGGTGCCTTGGGTGGCATGTAGTAACTAGTGGGGGTGCCTTGGGTGGCATGAGGAAACTAGTGGGTTGCCTTGGGGGCAATAGAAAATACGATTAGAATACTTAACCAAAGTGGAACATGTAATTAAACATGATTAAAGGGTTAAGTAAGTGCCTTGGGTGGCATGTGGGAATTAAGTAAGTGCCTTGGGTGGCATGAGGGAATCAAGTAAGTGCCTTGGGTGGCATGCGGAAATCTAGTGGGGGCCTTAAGTGGCAATTGAAATATAATTAAATGACAAGCTTAAGTAGTAGCTTGTGGGGGCCTTAAGTGGCAATTGAAATATAATTAAATGACAAGCTTAAGTAGTAGCTTGTGGGGGCCTTAAGTGGCAATTGAAATATAATTAAATGACAAGCTTAAGTAGTAGCTTGTGGGGGCCTTAAGTGGCAATTGAAATATAATTAAATGACAAGCTTAAGTAGTAGCTTGTGGGGGCCTTAAGTGGCAATTGAAATATGATTAGATGACTTAACCAAACCTTAACATGTAAGTGGGCATGATTATAAAAGGGGTTAAGTGGGGCACACTAGATAAAATGGCAAGCTTAAGTAGTAGCTTGTGGGGGCCCATTTCAACCAATATCCCAAACGTATCTTTGTGGGCTCGACCCAAGTCGAGGACGGGACACGCATATTGGGCTTGACTATAAGAGGCCAAAACGGGGTAGCGGTGGCAACGCGAGTCCAACGGGTTTCATATGCGTGTGTGGACCCGGGCTGGTAGGTAAGACGTTATTGCATCGTCTAGGTATAAGCCGTGCACCATTGATTATCGGGTTGCCACTTTGGGGAGTGATACACCCCACTGTGGGGCCAGCACGGGTATCTACGGTAGGGAGCCGATCGCTTGGGGGTAGTGGGTACACCTAGTGGAGATAGGGGCAGACGACACCTATGTAGTCAGCTAGGGGTACAAGAAACTACTGGGTAAAATTACTAAGTACACTTAGTGGGATCAACCTTTAAGTAGGAATTACCCTTGGGTGGGTAGAACTGGTGTGGTGCAGTGTAGGAATTACCCTTGGGTGGGTAGATCTGGGGTGGTGCAATCTAGTAATTATCCTTGGGTGGATAAATGCATCTTTTCGGTTATCTTAGTACATCCTGTGTTTAGTTGGCTACTTAAGGGTAGTCATTATCCCCAGAGGTACCGTACCTTGTTTATATCATACCCTAATTACTTTAATAATTGTATTGTTAGGGTTATAGGACTCACTCAGACTTATGTCTGACCCCGTTGTTTCTTTATCTTTTTCCCAACCCTCAGGTTTTCAGAGTGGGCCTAGCACTAGTGGGCTTTGATCAGACTGCTTTATCTATCTTTTGGAGCTTGGATCGTGGATGTAAAGCTCAGTTTATCTTTTCTATTATGGCTATTAGGTTATGTAGTGGGATTAGGTACTTTCGTTTTTATCAGGATGGATATCATGTACTTGACTCTTATTTATGGTTTTGGTGTAACCAAACATGTTTTACTTTCCGCTGAAATGAAATGATGTTTTAAATTCTCAAGTATTACTTATATCTGTCTTGTTGTAATTTTTCCGTTCTATATTCACTTAAAATACTCCACCGATGTTATGGCATTCCCTTAGTGAGTAACCGTAGCGGGTGTGGGGTGTTACACGTGGTATCAGAGCTTAAGGTTACCAGAACAGATAAAATTTTTAGAAAAACTATTTTCTAAGAATATTTTTGAAAGGAGTATTTTCAAAAACATGTCTTTTAAGAGAAAAGTTTTTGAAAGAAAAGCATAATCCCCAATAGCCATATCTATATCTTTCGAATTCTCCGTTTTGAATTTCTTCCTCTCTCGTTTTGAGTTTCCCCTTCGCGTATAGATGACCTTTCTAAGATAGATAAGAACGGAAAACCACTTTAAGGGACTTAGACGTTAGTCAGATTAGAAGTTGGTTCAAGAAGGAGGAGGACTGGTAGGTATCTATTGGATAGACGAAGGGAGGAAAGCTCAAATAGTTGTTTGGTTAATGAAGAATGAAACCTCATTGGTGGGAGGTTACGTGTGGAGAATGGGAAGAAGAAGGCGAGTAGTTATCCTTTTGAGAGGAATAGGACACCTTATTAGGATTGTCCAAAGAGGCATGGGCAAGGTATGGAATCTCCTGGAGGGTAGTTGTATTCCCTCGCGGCTAGTGTACCAGATGGGGATAGGACCGTTTAGGTTGGAATTAGGATTTCTTTATTATACGGTTCGAACTTTATTTGATTCTGACGCATCGAGTTCGTTTATCTCATCATTGTTAGTTGAGTCACTGCACTTAGACACCAGTTTGGTAGATGATCCCTTAGTTGTTTCAAACCCAATTGGGGCTCCATGAAGTGTTTGGGTTTGAAAGTTGCTATACTTAGCATTGAGAGTAGATGTGATGCTTTTTGGGCTTCACGAGCTATGGGTTAGTTTGGGCATGGACTGGTTATCCAGTAGGGGTGCCGTTCTTGATTTTGAAGGGAGAGTTGTTAGGCTTATGACCCGCTTGGGTAACACTCTCGAGATCTCTTGTAATCCCATGGAATCTGTTATGCTAAGTTATCTAGAATCGCTTGACACGTCGGTCAAGAGGTTGCGATCTGTTAGAGTGGTCCGGGAATACTCGGATGTGTTTGAGGGGGTGAAGGGCTTACCTCCAGAGCGGGAGATTGACTTCTGAATATATCTGGTAGACAATGCCAAACCAGTATCTTGGCCAGTGTGCCACATGGCTCCTCATGAGAGGAGGGAACTCCATAAGCAAGTAGGCGATTTGCTTGAGAAGGGGTTCATAAGACGAAGTATATCGGAGTGGGGTGCTCCAGTAGTTTTTGCCACGAAGGCGGATGGGTCCCTCAGACGTTGTGTAGGCTAAAGAGAACTAAATAAACTCACAAAGAAGAATAGACACCCATTGCCGAGGATGGATGATCTCATTGATCAGTTGGTTGGCGCCTCAGTATTTTCGCAAGTTGGACTCAGCCACGGGGTTTCGTCAGTCGAAGGTGGCTGGGGATAGTATAGAGAAGATTGCCTTTAGGACTCCGGATGGTTTTATGAGTGGCTGGTGATGCCATTTGGTTAGACGAACGCCCCCGCATACTTTGTTGATTTGATGAGAAGGGTGTTCAAGGAGTACCTAAATAAGTTCGTAATGGTCTTTGTAATTGGCATCTTGGTCTTTTCTAGGAGCAAAATAAGTTTTCGTATGTGCTCAATAGGTTGAGCAAAGCCAGTTATGGGATAAACGGTGGTTTTAGAGCGAGACTGGCGAGGACATCCAGAGTTGGACAAGGGCTTAATTATTTAGCCGTTTTTACTAGTATCATCTCACATAGGTCGTCTGAATTCGAAGGAGGTATCCCTTGGGTGTTTTTCTGATATTGGTTTAGGCCTTTGGGGCTTGCATTTGGGGGATGTCGAGTTCGACTAGGGTGGTCTGCGTGAGAGATGGACAGTTGTGATGATTTTGGATGGGGTAATATCCCGGTTTTCTCTAAAAGTGGAGAAGTGCATGCCCTACATCTTAGGGAAGTGTTGGAGACTCTTCGAGTGCATAGTCTTAGGACAGCAAAAGTGGATGGGATTCTTAGCATCCTATGAGTCTGAGATAGCATATACCCCTGGCAAGGGTAACATGGTAGCGGACGCCTTAAGTAGAAGAAGGTTGTCCTTGAGTTCATTGTTCGTTGAACGACGGAGCTTAGAGTTTATTTCTATGTTTGACTTTAGACCTTCCATTGACTTTGTACTCGGTTTGCTAGCCTCCTTGGAGGTTAGGCCTACTCTTTTGGGGCGTATTGGCGGAGCACAGCGGGACGACCCACAGTAGGTTGAGTTAGTAGAGAAGCTCATGAGGAGGGGGAGTCGTCCAGCCATTTGAGTAGGTACACCCTAGATGGTAAGGGGTGGTTGCGTAGAGACGGTAGACTTTGTGTACCGCAAGACACGGGTTTGAGGAAGGCTATACTTGATGATGCACATCGATCGAAGATGACCATTCATCCCGATAGGGACAAGATGTACCAAGACATGAAGCGAGTTTTCTTTTGGGCCGGTATGAAGAAAGATGTGGCCAAGTATGTCGCTCGATGCTTGGTGTGCCAACAGGATAAAGCGAAGCAAAAGAAACCAGGTGGGTTGCTTCACCCATTGGGAGTTCCGCAATGAAAGTGGGATAGCGTCTCGATGGATTTTATTGACGGGTTACCGAGATCGAGGAAAGGTAATACGGGAATTTGGGTTGTGGTAGATAGACTTACCAAGAGTGCCCATTTCATACCCGTAAGAGGACTGTTCCATGTTTAGCTTCAGTTTATATTCGAGAGATAGTTCGGTTGCATAGGGAACATGACATATCCCATGTGTCACATTTGAGGAAGTGCCTACATGAGACCGCAGAGGCGGTAGAGCCGAGCTTGCTTAAAGAAGTAAAGGTAGAGCGTGATGTGATTATTCGACGAGCTCCTACCCGCATCCTTGGGTCAGAGATTTGGAAGTTGAGAAACAGAGAGGTTCGACTAGTCAAAGTGAAAAGGGGAGAAAGTGAGAGCAATGCTACTGGGGAGACAGAAGCGAAGATGCGTTCGTTATACCCATTCCTTTTGAGGGTATGTCCTTTAAACGTCTCCTTTATCATTTGTCTAGTGCTTATCTTATCTTTAGTATGTCCTCTCATTAGTACCTTTGACCTTTAGATAGGGTAAACCTATGGTTGAAACATGTGTTTGAGACATGTTATGTTTGATGGATGCGTGTGGATGCAAGTGGTTGCTAGTGGTTGCTCGTGGATGCATATACACACACTCTAGACACTAGATCGGCTCAATCACTTCATATTGCATATTGCATATAATTGTGTGTAGGTAGCTATATTTATGGATGTATAATGATTGTGTTATCATATGGATGATGCATTTTGGTGAATGATTGTGCACTCATGTAGATATTGTATGTGTCGATAGGGTTCTCTCGCATACATAATGGATGCATGGCACTATCATGGTTTGCATATGTTCATACATTAGATAGGGAACATATACACACACTTTTTGCATATGCTCATACATCATTAGAAACTGTTTTAAGGACAATGGATGCCCGTGTTTGATGGATTGAGTAGATGGTTGTTTGGATGGTAGGATATGCATTCTCCTTAGCTTAGAGATTTCGGGGACGAAATCCTTTAAGGAGGGGAGAATGTAACACCCCGAATTTCGGTTAATGCTAAAATTCACAAATTAAAGAATAACTAATCCCAGATGTGGGAATTAGGGAAAACGGGCTGCGTCATTGCGTTCGTCTCGGAAAAATACGCGAAATAGAGTCCGAGTTTGCGTAAAACGGGTACCGTATGAAAGAGATATGGACGAACGAAGTTAGGCAGAAAAACCCGAAACAGGCCAGAAATGCACTGGCGCACTTGTGAAGTGCGCCAGTACAAAAATGCACTGGCGCACTTGTGAAGTGCGCTAGTACAAAAATACACTGGCGCACTTGGGAAGTGCGCCCGTGCCGAGCTAGGAAACCTGCACAGTTTCTAGAGAGTTCTGTGGTTGGGTGCACCAGTTTGGGGTTTGGGCTTGGTCTTAGGGCTGGTTTCTGGAAGGTGCCGAGATCTAAGGGTCCTAATCTAATTTAGGGTTAATCTAATGGCCTAAAACACTCACCTAATCTATAAATACACCCTAATACTACCCTAATTCATACTAAAAATAGAAATGATGCCACCATGCCGCCAAAATCAAACTTGAGAGGAGCCTCCACTAGTTTATGAAGAAAGTTGCAAGCTAATCAACCTCTAATCATCATCTTCCTCTTGTATAGCAACTAGTTCTACTACATAAGTTTGCTAATCTTGGTTTTGGTGAGTTTCTATAGCCTTAATAATCAATTGTTAAATTGATTATGATAGGATATGATAAGATATGGCTATGTTTGTGGATAAATGTGCTTATGCAAGTTTAGTATAGTGTATGTTGTGTGTTTTGCAAGTTTTATGCTATATGCAAGTTTAATGCTATGTTTTATGATGCTCGCTATGCAAAACACTATGTTGAACATTTATGCATATGTAACATGTTATGCAAACTATATGTGAGATTATATGCAAGTTATATGTAACATGTTATGCATGTTATGTATTTGGTTTTATGCATGCTAAGTATTTGGTTTTGTGTATGCTAAGTATTTGGTTTTATGCATACTAAGTGTTTGGTTTTATGCAAGTTATGATGCAAGTTCATATGCAAGTTTGTCTCTTTTTATGATATGCATAATATATGCAAGTTTGCCTCTAAGTATGGCATGTTATGCAAGTTCATATGCAAGTTATGATGCAAGTTCATATGCAAGTTATGATGCAAGTTCATATGCAAGTTTGCCTCTATGTATGACATAAGTACATGTGCAAGTTCATCCCTTTTAGACCTATGACATGTATGCAAGTTGACACCTTTATGATAGGTCTATGACATGAACATTTAAGCAAGTTACCATCTTTATGACATATGTGATTCATGCAAGTTTGGGTTGGTTATTTATGCAAGTTGGGTTTATGGTCATATATACAAGTTGACACCTTTTAAACCCATGATAATGCTAATGATATGCTAAGTTGAACCCATTGTGTGTATGATGAATCTCCTCTTTTGAAGTATGTCATGCTAACGTATTTACGTGGGGACGATGGGGTAAAAATTAATGAACACATAAAATTGTGTGAAGTGGGTATGATTAAACATACCGTAAAGTAGATGGACATAATTGGGAATTTACCTATTAAGTTAGGTCTACCCATATTATGGAATTGGGAATTTACCTATTGAGTTAGGTCTACCCATATTCTTAAATATTTGTAATTAATTAGGGATAATTAATACAAATTATGGGGGTGATTAATTAGGTGTAATTAATCTACTAAGACACGAGGTTGGACCCTTTTGTAGCATAAGACTGCCCGGAACCGACCGGCAAATCCAGCGGCTACAAATGATTGGCCCAATGTGAGAGGTCTTAGTCATAAACTAAATATGTGACAAGTGTAAAGACACGAGGTTAGACTCTGTTATGGTGTAAGGCTGCCCGGAACCAACCGGCATATCCAGCTGCCATAAAAGACAGTCTAATGTGAGAGGTCTTTACAAAGGTTACGATCTTAATTAATTAAGAAACACTTAACCAAATTAGCATGTAGAGGGGCATGAAGGGTTAAGTGGGTGCCTTGGGTGGCATGTAGTAACTAGTGGGGGTGCCTTGGGTGGCATGAGGAAACTAGTGGGTTGCCTTGGGGGGCAATAGAAAATACGATTAGAATACTTAACCAAAGTGGAACATGTAATTAAACATGATTAAAGGGTTAAGTAAGTGCCTTGGGTGGCATGTGGGAATCAAGTAAGTGCCTTGGGTGGCATGAGGGAATCAAGTAAGTGCCTTGGGTGGCATGCGGAAATCTAGTGGGGGCCTTAAGTGGAAATTGAAATATAATTAAATGACAAGCTTAAGTAGTAGCTTGTGGGGGCCTTAAGTGGCAATTGAAATATAATTAAATGACAAGCTTAAGTAGTAGCTTGTGGGGGCCTTAAGTGGCAATTGAAATATAATTAAATGACAAGCTTAAGTAGTAGCTTGTGGGGGCCTTAAGTGGCAATTGAAATATAATTAAATGACAAGCTTAAGTAGTAGCTTGTGGGGGCCTTAAGTGGCAATTGAAATATGATTAGATGACTTAACCAAACATTAACATGTAAGTGGGCATGATTATAAAAGGGGTTAAGTGGGACGCACTAGATAAAATGGCAAGCTTAAGTAGTAGCTTGTGGGGGCCCATTTCAACCAATATCCCAAACGTATCTTTGTGGGCTCGACCCAAGTCGAGGACGGGACACGCATATTGGGCTTGACTATAAGAGGCCAAAACGGGGTAGCGGTGGCAACGCGAGTCCAACGGGTTTCATATGCGTGTGTGGACCCGGGCTGGTAGGTAAGACGTTGTTGCATCGTGTAGGTATAAGCCGTGCACCATTGATTATCGGGTTGCCACTTTGGGGAGTGATACACCCCACTGTGGGGCCAGCACGGGTATCTACGGTAGGGAGCCGATCGCTTGGGGGTAGTGGGTACACCTAGTGGAGATAGGGGCAGACGGCACCTATGTAGTCAGCTAGGGGTACAAGAAACTACTGGGTAAAATTACTAAGTACACTTAGTGGGATCAACCTTTAAGTAGGAATTACCCTTGGGTGGGTGGAACTGGTGTGGTGCAGTGTAGGAATTACCCTTGGGTGGGTAGATCTGGGGTGGTGCAATCTAGTAATTATCCTTGGGTGGATAAATGCGTCTTTTCGGTTATCTTAGTACATCCTGTGTTTAGTTGGCTACTTAAGGGTAGTCATTATCCCCAGAGGTACCGTACCTTGTTTATATCATACCCTAATTACTTTAATAATTGTATTGTTAGGGTTATAGGACTCACTCAGACTTATGTCTGACCCCGTTGTTTCTTTATCTTTTTCCCAACCCTCAGGTTTTCAGAGTGGGCCTAGCACTAGTGGGCTTTGATCAGACTGCTTTATCTATCTTTTGGAGCTTGGATCGTGGATGTAAAGCTCAGTTTATCTTTTCTATTATGGCTATTAGGTTATGTAGTGGGATTAGGTACTTTCGTTTTTATCAGGATGGATATTATGTACTTGACTCTTATTTATGGTTTTGGTGTAACCAAACATGTTTTACTTTCCGCTGAAATGAAATGATGTTTTAAATTCTCAAGTATTACTTATATCTGTCTTGTTGTAATTTTTCTGTTCTATATTCACTTAAAATACTCCACCGATGTTATGGCATTCCCTTAGTGAGTGACCGTAGCGGGTGTGGGGTGTTACACGTGGTATCAGAGCTTAAGGTTACCAGAACAGATAAATTTTTTAGAAAAACTATTTTCTAAGAATATTTTTGAAAGGAGTATTTTCAAAAACATGTCTTTTAAGAGAAAAGTTTTTGAAAGAAAAGCATAATCCCCAATAGCCATATCTATATCTTTCGAATTCTCCGTTTTGAATTTCTTCCTCTCTCGTTTTGAGTTTCCCCTCCGCGTATAGATGACCTTTCTAAGATAGATAAGAACGGAAAACCACTTTAAGGGACTTAGACGTTAGTCAGATTAGAAGTTGGTTCAAGAAGGAGGAGGACTGGTAGGTATCTATTGGATAGACGAAGGGAGGAAAGCTCAAATAGTTGTTTGGTTAATGAAGAATGAAACCTCATTGGTGGGAGGTTACATGTGGAGAATGGGAAGAAGAAGGCGAGTAGTTATCCTTTTGAGAGGAATAGGACACCTTATTAGGATTGTCCAAAGAGGCATGGGCAAGGTATGGAATCTCCTGGAGGGTAGTTGTATTCCCTCGCGGCTAGTGTACCAGATGGGGATAGGACCGTTTAGGTTGGAATTAGGATTTCTTTATTATACGGTTCGAACTTTATTTGATTCTGACGCATCGAGTTCGTTTATCTCATCATTGTTAGTTGAGTCACTGCACTTAGACACCAGTTTGGTAGATGATCCCTTAGTTGTTTCAAACCCAATTGGGGCTCCATGAAGTGTTTGGGTTTGAAAGTTGCTATACTTAGCATTGAGAGTAGATGTGATGCTTTTTGGGCTTCACGAGCTATGGGTTAGTTTGGGCATGGACTGGTTATCCAGTAGGGGTGCCGTTCTTGATTTTGAAGGGAGAGTTGTTAGGCTTATGACCCGCTTGGGTAACACTCTCGAGATCTCTTGTATCCCATGGAATCTGTTATGCTAAGTTATCTAGAATCGCTTGACACGTCGGTCAAGAGGTTGCGATCTGTTAGAGTGGTCCGGGAATACTCGGATGTGTTTGAGGGGGTGAAGGGCTTACCTCCAGAGCGGGAGATTGACTTCTGAATATATCTGGTAGACAATGCCAAACCAGTATCTTGGCCAGTGTGCCACATGGCTCCTCATGAGAGGAGGGAACTCCATAAGCAAGTAGGCGATTTGCTTGAGAAGGGGTTCATAAGACGAAGTATATCGGAGTGGGGTGCTCCAGTAGTTTTTGCCACGAAGGCGGATGGGTCCCTCAGACTTTGTGTAGGCTAAAGAGAACTAAATAAACTCACAAAGAAGAATAGACACCCATTGCCGAGGATGGATGATCTCTTTGATCAGTTGGTTGACGCCTCAGTATTTTCGCAAGTTGGACTCAGCCACGGGGTTTCGTCAGTCGAAGGTGGCTGGGGATAGTATAGAGAAGATTGCCTTTAGGACTCCGGATGGTTTTATGAGTGGCTGGTGATGCCATTTGGTTAGATGAACGCCCCCGCATACTTTGTTGATTTGATGAGAAGGGTGTTCAAGGAGTACCTAAATAAGTTCGTAATGGTCTTTGTAATTGGCATCTTGGTCTTTTCTAGGAGCGAAATAAGTTTTCGTATGTGCTCAATAGGTTGAGCAAAGCCAGTTATGGGATAAACGGTGGTTTTAGAGCGAGACTGGCGAGGACATCCAGAGTTGGACAAGGGCTTAATTATTTAGCCGTTTTTACTAGTATCATCTCACATAGGTCGTCTGAATTCGAAGGAGGTATCCCTTGGGTGTTTGTCTGATATTGGTTTAGGCCTTTGGGGCTTGCATTTGGGGGATGTCGAGTTCGACTAGGGTGGTCTGCGTGAGAGATGGACAGTTGTGATGATTTTGGATGGGGTAATATCCCGGTTTTCTCTAAAAGTGGAGAAGTGCATGCCCTACATCTTAGGGAAGTGTTGGAGACTCTTCGAGTGCATAGTCTTAGGACAGCAAAAGTGGATGGGATTCTTAGCATCCTATGAGTCTGAGATAGCATATACCCCTGGCAAGGGTAACATGGTAGCGGACGCCTTAAGTAGAAGAAGGTTGTCCTTGAGTTCATTGTTCGTTGAACGACGGAGCTTAGAGTTTATTTCTATGTTTGACTTTAGACCTTCCATTGACTTTGTACTCGGTTTGCTAGCCTCCTTGGAGGTTAGGCCTACTCTTTTGGGGCGTATTGGAGGAGCACAGCGGGACGACCCACAGTAGGTTGAGTTAGTAGAGAAGCTCATGAGGAGGGGGAGTCGTCCAGCCATTTGAGTAGGTACACCCTAGATGGTAAGGGGTGGTTTCGTAGAGACGGTAGACTTTGTATACCGCAAGACAAGGGTTTGAGGAAGGCTATACTTGATGACGCACATCGATCGAAGATGACCATTCATCCCGATAGGGACAAGATGTACCAAGACATGAAGCGAGTTTTCTTTTGGGCCGGTATGAAGAAAGATGTGGCTAAGTATGTCGCTCGATGCTTGGTGTGCCAACAGGAGAAAGCGAAGCAAAAGAAACCAGGTGGGTTGCTTCACCCATTGGGAGTTCCGCAATGAAAGTGGGATAGCGTCTCGATGGATTTTATTGACGGGTTACCGAGATCGAGGAAAGGTAATACGGGAATTTGGGTTGTGGTAGATAGACTTACCAAGAGTGCCCATTTCATACCCGTAAGAGGACTGTTCCATGTTTAGCTTCAGTTTATATTCGAGAGATAGTTCGGTTGCATAGGGAACATGACATATCCCATGTGTCACATTTGAGGAAGTGCCTACATGAGACCGCAGAGGCGGTAGAGCCGAGCTTTCTTAAAGAAGTAAAGGTAGAGCGTGATGTGATTATTCGACGAGCTCCTACCCGCATCCTTGGGTCAGAGATTTGGAAGTTGAGAAACAGAGAGGTTCGACTAGTCAAAGTGAAAAGGGGAGAAAGTGAGAGCAATGCTACTGGGGAGACAGAAGCGAAGATGCGTTCGTTATACCCATTCCTTTTGAGGGTATGTCCTTTAAATGTCTCCTTTATCGTTTGTCTAGTGCTTATCTTATCTTTAGTATGTCCTCTCATTAGTACCTTTGACCTTTAGATAGGGTAAACCTATGGTTGAAACATGTGTTTGAGACATGTTATGTTTGATGGATGCGTGTGGATGCAAGTGGTTGCTAGTGGTTGCTCGTGGATGCATATACACACACTCTAGACACTAGATCGGCTCAATCACTTCATATTGCATATTGCATATAATTGTGTGTAGGTAGCTATATTTATGGATGTATAATGATTGTGTTATCATATGGATGATGCATTTTGGTGAATGATTGTGCACTCATGTAGATATTGTATGTGTCGATAGGGTTCTCTCGCATACATAACGGATGCATGGCACTATCATGGTTTGCATATGTTCATACATTAGATAGGGAACATATACACACACTTTTTGCATATGCTCATACATCATTAGAAACTGTTTTAAGGACAATGGATGCCCGTGTTTGATGGATTGAGTAGATGGTTGTTTGGATGGTAGGATATGCATTCTCCTTAGCTTAGAGATTTCGGGGACGAAATCCTTTAAGGAGGGGAGAATGTAACACCCCGAATTTCGGTTAATGCTAAAATTCACAAATTAAAGAATAACTAATCCCAGATGTGGGAATTAGGGGAAACGGGCTGCGTCATTGCGTTCGTCTCGGAAAAATACGCGAAATAGAGTCCGAGTTTGCGTAAAATGGGTACCGTATGAAAGAGATATGGACGAACGAAGTTAGGCAAAAAAACCCGAAACAGGCCAGAAATGCACTAGCGCACTTGTGAAGTGCGCCAGTACAAAAATGCACTGGCGCACTTGTGAAGTGCGCCAGTACAAAAATACACTGGCGCACTTGGGAAGTGCGCCCGTGCCGAGCCAGGAAACCTGCACAGTTTCTAGAGAGTTCTGTGGTTGGGTGCACCAGTTTGGGGTTTGGGCTTGGTCTTAGGGCTGGTTTCTGGAAGGTGCCGAGATCTAAGGGTCCTAATCTAATTTAGGGTTAATCTAATGGCCTAAAACACTCACCTAATCTATAAATACACCCTAATACTACCCTAATTCATACTAAAAATAGAAATGATGCCACCATGCCGCCAAAATCAAACTTGAGAGGAGCCTCCACTAGTTTATGAAGAAAGTTGCAAGCTAATCAACCTCTAATCATCATCTTCCTCTTGTATAGCAACTAGTTCTACTACATAAGTTTGCTAATCTTGGTTTTGGTGAGTTTCTATAGCCTTAATAATCAATTGTTAAATTGATTATGATAGGATATGATAAGATATGGCTATGTTTGTGGATAAATGTGCTTATGCAAGTTTAGTATAGTGTATGTTGTGTGTTTTGCAAGTTTTATGCTATATGCAAGTTTAATGCTATGTTTTATGATGCTCACTATGCAAAACACTATGTTGAACATTTATGCATATGTAACATGTTATGCAAACTATATGTGAGATTATATGCAAGTTATATGTAACATGTTATGCATGTTATGTATTTGGTTTTATGCATGCTAAATATTTGGTTTTGTGCATGCTAAGTATTTGGTTTTATGCATACTAAGTGTTTGATTTTATGCAAGTTATGATGCAAGTTCATATGCAAGTTTGTCTCTTTTTATGATATGCATAATATATGCAAGTTTGCCTCTAAGTATGGCATGTTATGCAAGTTCATATGCAAGTTATGATGCAAGTTCATATGCAAGTTATGATGCAAGTTCATATGCAAGTTTGCCTCTATGTATGACATAAGTACATGTGCAAGTTCATCCCTTTTAGACCTATGACATGTATGCAAGTTGACACCTTTATGATAGGTCTATGACATGAACATTTAAGCAAGTTACCATCTTTATGACATATGTGATTCATGCAAGTTTGGGTTGGTTATTTATGCAAGCTGGGTTTATGGTCATATATACAAGTTGACACCTTTTAAACCCATGATAATGCTAATGATATGCTAAGTTGAACCCATTGTGTGTATGATGAATCTCCTCTTTTGAAGTATGTCATGCTAACATATTTACGTGGGGACGATGGGGTAAAAATTAATGAACACATAAAATTGTGTGAAGTGGGTATGATTAAACATACCGTAAAGTAGATGGACATAATTGGGAATTTACCTATTAAGTTAGGTCTACCCATATTATGGAATTGGTAATTTACCTATTGAGTTAGGTCTACCCATATTCTTAAATATTTGTAATTAATTAGGGATAATTAATACAAATTATGGGGATGATTAATTAGGTGTAATTAATCTACTAAGACACGAGGTTGGACCCTTTTGTAGCATAAGACTGCCCGGAACCGACCGGCAAATCCAGCGGCTACAAATGATTGGCCCAATGTGAGAGGTCTTAGTCATAAACTAAATACGTGACAAGTGTAAAGACACGAGGTTAGACTCTGTTATGGTGTAAGGCTGCCCGGAACCAACCGGCATATCCAGCTGCCATAAAAGACAGTCTAATGTGAGAGGTCTTTACAAAAGTTACGATCTTAATTAATTAAGAAACACTTAACCAAATTAGCATGTAGAGGGGCATGAAGGGTTAAGTGGGTGCCTTGGGTGGCATGTAGTAACTAGTGGGGGTGCCTTGGGTGGCATGAGGAAACTAGTGGGTTGCCTTGGGGGGCAATAGAAAATACGATTAGAATACTTAACCAAAGTGGAACATGTAATTAAACATGATTAAAGGGTTAAGTAAGTGCCTTGGGTGGCATGTGGGAATTAAGTAAGTGCCTTGGGTGGCATGAGGGAATCAAGTAAGTGCCTTGGGTGGCATGCGGAAATCTAGTGGGGGCCTTAAGTGGCAATTGAAATATAAGTAAATGACAAGCTTAAGTAGTAGCTTGTGGGGGCCTTAAGTGGCAATTGAAATATAATTAAATGACAAGCTTAAGTAGTAGCTTGTGGGGGCCTTAAGTGGCAATTGAAATATAATTAAATGACAAGCTTAAGTAGTAGCTTGGGGGGGCCTTAAGTGGCAATTGAAATATAATTAAATGACAAGCTTAAGTAGTAGCTTGTGGGGGCCTTAAGTGGCAATTGAAATATGATTAGATGACTTAACCAAACCTTAACATGTAAGTGGGCATGATTATAAAAGGGGTTAAGTGGGACGCACTAGATAAATGGCAAGCTTAAGTAGTAGCTTGTGGGGGCCCATTTCAACCAATATCCCAAACGTATCTTTGTGGGCTCGACCCAAGTCGAGGACGGGACACGCATATTGGGCTTGACTATAAGAGGCCAAAACGGGGTAGCGGTGGCAACGCGAGTCCAACGGGTTTCATATGCGTGTGTGGACCCGGGCTGGTAGGTAAGACGTTGTTGCATCGTGTAGGTATAAGCCGTGCACCATTGATTATCGGGTTGCCACTTTGGGGAGTGATACACCCCACTGTGGGGCCAGCACGGGTATCTACGGTAGGGAGCCGATCGCTTGGGGGTAGTGGGTACACCTAGTGGAGATAGGGGCAGACGACACCTATGTAGTCAGCTAGGGGTACAAGAAACTACTGGGTAAAATTACTAAGTACACTTAGTGGGATCAACCTTTAAGTAGGAATTACCCTTGGGTGGGTAGAACTGGTGTGGTGCAGTGTAGGAATTACCCTTGGGTGGGTAGATCTGGGGTGGTGCAATCTAGTAATTATCCTTGGGTGGATAAATGCGTCTTTTCGGTTATCTTAGTACATCCTGTGTTTAGTTGGCTACTTAAGGGTAGTCATTATCCCCAGAGGTACCGTACCTTGTTTATATCATACCCTAATTACTTTAATAATTGTATTGTTAGGGTTATAGGACTCACTCAGACTTATGTCTGACCCCGTTGTTTCTTTATCTTTTTCCCAACCCTCAGGTTTTCAGAGTGGGCCTAGCACTAGTGGGCTTTGATCAGACTGCTTTATCTATCTTTTGGAGCTTGGATCGTGGATGTAAAGCTCAGTTTATCTTTTCTATTATGGCTATTAGGTTATGTAGTGGGATTAGGTACTTTCGTTTTTATCAGGATGGATATTATGTACTTGACTCTTATTTATGGTTTTGGTGTAACCAAACATGTTTTACTTTCCGCTGAAATGAAATGATGTTTTAAATTCTCAAGTATTACTTATATCTGTCTTGTTGTAATTTTTCTGTTCTATATTCACTTAAAATACTCCACCGATGTTATGGCATTCCCTTAGTGAGTGACCGTAGCGGGTGTGGGGTGTTAGAATAAAAATGTTGAATTTTTCAATTCAAATTTGGAAAAAGATTTTAACGAACATGAATTCTTTGGATTGTACGAGGATGAGTTGCCAAATGAGGAAGAAGTGGATTCACGTCACGAGTTCGAAGATTTTAATTCTGAGAAAATTTCAAACGAACTTGAAATTGTCAGTGTCGAAAAAACGTTGTCAATTGAGAAATGTGATCACATACTCTTGAACAACACTCAGATTTTAAATTTCACTGAATTTGTATACGATCACAAATTTTTGAAAAATTACACTGACAAATTTGTTGAACACATGAATTATTTTTGGAATGTTGGCTTGATTGAAAAACTTCGTGTGAGGACGACCCTAGATATTTATCTCCTGGACTATAAATCTAGGTTTAAACATGAGATGGTTTTCAAAAACCTTTGCTTATTAGAAAACATGCCTAGACATAGTGGGAATGGGACTCAAAGGGCAAGAGCCAAGTGTGGGGGAAAAAGATGGTGGAATTCTTTGCATCGCATACATCGTAAACACATATATCATTGTACATATGATTTTCATTCGCATATAGTGGCTAGACTGCATTTCATTCTACAAATCATTCTGCATTTGATTCACCTTTGCGTACTATCTTTCAATTATAGAAAAAAAATTACAGTGTGGACACTGTTTAGTTCTAGTGTGGGGGGGAGTCTGCATTTCACTCATTTTCGTTTTTTTTCCCTTTATTTTCTTTCTTTCCATATTTCATCATTTAAGTAGGACCATCATACATTTTAAACTGTAGTAACATGCCATTTTTTTTTTTGAAACATGACTCATTTTAGTTTGATGCAACAAAATAAGTTAACAATTATTAGTCAGTTGATAGTATTTTTTCTCTCAACTCAGATCGAATAAGAAATATAATGAAAAGTTTAATTTTGAGGGATAATAGTGTAACCGGTACATAGGGAGATTCTTAGGTGATGGCCATGAAATCTATTCTATATTGTAGACTTTGTTTAAATAAGTGGAGGACTTAAAATACTTATATTGGCTTTTCAAATCTTTAAAACTAAGTTGTGTTAAGTTGAATTCGCGTAACTCTCTTTTGTGCTTATATTTTCGATAATAATAATAATAGTATTCCAAGGGTATCCAACATTGCTTGTATATCGAGCGTTGGTGTGCAAACCCGCCAAGCTCTATCCGACACGTTGTTGACAAAGTCAGCGTTGGAATATCTTGGTCTCATTTTATGAGATTGGACACCTAAGGATTACCGACACGTTGTTGACAAAGTCAAAGTCGGCCTGCACAATCCGCCAAGCTCTTTACCCACTCTCTGTTAGTCCGTGAGGCAGTGCATGGGTGGTAAACCTTGGTCTTTTTAGTTAGGTGTATGTACTTAATCATAAATCTTAAAATTTTATAGAATAAAGAATAAGCGATGATACCCAAACACTTCTTGACCTTATTGATTTGACTAGCCATACATGAGAAAATTAGAATACCACTTTGCAAACTGTGCCAAGCAAACTAAGAATTTATTTCATGGCTGCATTATGTTATCGACCGAACTAACTGGCCAAACTGAAATTTAACATTTGAAAACTTGATTTATATTGAAAATTTGTGACAAGTCGAGGTATCTAAAATAAAATCAACTGGTTAGAAATTATTAACTTAATTTGTTGTACCACTTTCCTGAAATAAGTCGTGTTGTCATTTTTCGTTTTTATTTTTTCATATGTCCATTGCATTCATGTAGTTTCATTAGAATCATAGCATACTGCATTTGGATTTTGTGGGTAGTATCCGCTGAAAACCCTCACGAGACACCACTCGTCCTACTAGGGACACCTAGAGGTTTAACGGCTAGTTGCATACGCTCAATGCAATCGTGTTTCCTACGAAAGTGTGACCTATCTAGTTAGTTTTTCATTTCTTGTTTTACTCGAGGACGAGTAAAAGACAAGTGTGGGGGTATTTGATTGACATAGAAATGCGTTTATTTTATGCTCTTATTTCTTATCTTTTGTATATAAATAAATATTACTTGGGTATTGTTTTGTTACTTTTACAGATATTCCAACCCAGCCCGCATGCAACCAGAAATGTAGAGAAATAGAGTTCAATTTGCTGTGAACTTGCATTTTGAAGAATTGTAGATGAAGATGTCACATCTAGTTGTTGTTGGACAAGAAAAGGATTGATAACAAGGCTTTGCACATCACAAATCAATGAAGAAGTGTCAAGGAAGCAAGAGGAAAAGAGAAAAGGCCCAAATTTGCTTTATTTATCTAAGGCCCATTTATGTTTCTCATTGTAAACTAATTAGTGATGTAATGACCATGCCCATTTATCATTAGGGTTAGGGTTAGGGTTTGGCTATCTACCCTATATATACCCTTGTAATGGCATTGTAGCCACCATCCTATATCTCATTCTATTCTCTTCTTCATTAATAAAACTCAATTTTCTTTTTATTTTATGCAATTTTCTATTTCTTAGCAATTAGTGTTGTCTACACGATTAGATTCGGTAGAACACTATTTGTATTTTGCATTTCTTTTCATTAGTGATTGACCGTCTGATTAGATTCAGCGGTAATCCTAATTTTATTTCCTGTTGTTATTTATATTCTGCACTTTTATTTTCTGTATTTTAATCGCGTTCATAGGTTAAATTGGATTTGATTAGATTTGAATCTGATTCATAGTTTCATTGCTTTTCCATTGAAATTGTGATTTGATCGTCGGTTCAGTTAGATCTGTTCTGAATCAAATTACAGTTTTAATTTTGTTTTGTTTTATTTTCAAAATCAACCTCCAAAATTTTGTCTAACTCGCCCAAGAGATTAGATAAATAATTTAATTTAATTCACCTCCCTGTGTTCGACCTGTATGCTACACACCTGTATGCTTGCAGAATTTATTACAAATGTCGCGCTTTTCTAATTCATAGACTAGCGTCGATCATATGACGGTAATTATTCTATTTTAATTAGGTTTAGGGTTAGCATTAGGATGTATTTATAGGTGTAGGAAGTTATTTAGGACCATTAGATTAACCCTAAACCATGAGAACCAATCAAATGCAAAATCCGCATTTGAGCGAATCGGCCCACGGGTTGACAGCCAAACACCCTGGATTAACCCTAGTCGACCCAGCAAGGCTCGGGTCGACCTCAAAAATTGGCCGGTTCAGTTATTCCCCCTCCCAATTCGCTATTTTGAACTTTTTCGCATATTTATTTATTTATTTTTTAATTTATATCGATATATATATATTTCTCTGCGCAACCCATTTCACTTAATTCTTTTCTAAAAATTAAGTATACTTTAATTTGTGAATTTTAATGTTATAAAATTACGGGGTGTTACACTTTAATAAAAACTAAGTCTCCCACTTCGAATTCGATGCCAATCCTTCTCTTATCTTTATAGGGCTTCTACCTATCTTGGGCCGTCTTCATCCACCATCGAATAAGGTCGATCTTCTCGGAAATTTCTCTAATCATATTTCATCTAAGTAATAACCTTTCTATAGATTTCCACCCATAAGTTGTGATCTACAGGGTCGTCCGTAAATGCTTCGAAGGGTGGCATATCGATGCTAGCTTGATAACTGTTGTTATAGGCAAACTCTACTAAAGGAAGATGCTCTTCCCAAGTCCCTCCGAAGTCTTGGATACAAGCCTTAAAAGATCTTCAAGAATTCTGTTTACCCTCTCCGTCTGCCCATTGGTCTGAGGATGGTAAGCGATGCTCAAACACAACTGTGTACCTAATGCTTGTTGCAAGCTCCTCCAAAATTCACTGGTAAAGATGGGGTGACGATCGCTTATGCTACTGGAAGGTACTCCATGAAGACGAACTATCTCACGAACGTAAATCGCTGTCAACCATGATGCCGTCCTCTTACTCTTCACTGGAATGAAATGAGCGCTCTTAGTCAATCTGTCCACTACTACCCAAATACTGGTGTTGCCTTTCTTTGATCTAGGCAAACCATCTATGAAGTCCATGGAGACGCTCTCCTACTTCCATTGTGGAACCTCCAAAGGATAAAGTAAACCACTTGGCTTCTTTTGCTCAGCTTTAACTTGTTGGTAAACTAAACATTGAGAAACAAATTCGGCCACATCTTTTTTCATCCCAGTCCAAAAGAAAACCCTCTTTATGTCTCTATACATCTTATCGTTGCCTAGATGAATGGTCGTCTTAGAATGGTGGGCTTCTTCTAGGACTGCCTTTATCAAGCTTCCCGTTTGAAGGACACATAGCCTTCCATCTCGTCGCAACCACCCTTTTTCATCTATGGTATATCTACTGAGGTGAGTAGAAGTCTCCTCTTTTCTGAGCTTATCCATGATGTCTAAAATCTGCGGGTCATCTTGCTGCGAAGCTCCTATCTAGTCCATAAGAGTTGGTCGTATTTCTAACGATGCAAACAAATCAGCTAAAATCTCTATGGAGGGTCTGAAGTCAAAGGTTGAAATGAACTCCAAGCTCTTCCTCTCCACAAACAGAGGACTCAAGGCCATCCTCTGCCTACTTAATGCGTCAGCCACCATAATACCCTCTCCAGAGGTATAAGCGATTTCAAAATCGTAAGAAGCTAAGAATTCCATCCACCTTTGTTGCCTTAAATTAAGATCCTTCTACGAGAACAGATACTTGATAGATTTATGATCGGTGTATAACTCGAGCTTCTCTTCAAGTAAATAATGATGACACGTCTTTAGCGCGAATACTATGGCAGCTAGTTCTAGATCATGGGTGGGGTAGTTCTTATGAACTCTCAACCGTCTACCCCCATAACACACTACCTTTCCTTATTACATCAGAACCGCACCAAGCCCTATACCACATGCATCAGTGTAAACCATAAACATTTTGTTCCCATCGGGAAGAGTCAAGACTAGGCTGTTGTAAGAGCCCTCTTCAGACGTTGGAAAGCAACATCACAATCTATATCCTATGAAAATGCCAAGTTCTTCTTCGTCAGCCTAGTGAGAGGGGCTGATATCTTTGCAAAGTCCTTAATGAACTTCCTATAATAACCTGCCAATCCAATAAAGCTTTTCACCTCTGTTGCATTTTTAGGAATCTACCAATCTTGCACTACAACTACTTTCGCGGGATCCACTGCTATCCCTTCTTTGGAGTCTACATACCCTAAGAATCTCACCTCCTTTCTCCAAAAATGGCATTTGGAAAATTTTGCCTTAAGCTGATGGTCATTGAGTGTTTCCAAAACTTCTCTCAAATGCTAGGCATGCTCCTCTTCGCTCTAGGAGAAGATCAAAATTTCATCAACAAAAACTACGACAAATTTATTCAGGAATTCCTGGAACACCCTACTCATTAGATAGACAAAATAAGTGAGTGCATTTGTATGCCCAAAAGGCATAACTAGCCATTCAAAGAAACCATCTGAAGTCCTAAAAGCGGTATTGTCTATACTATCCTCAGCCACCCTCAACTAATGAAACCCCGTGGCCAAGTTCAACTGAGAGAATACCGAGGCACCGACAAGCTGGTCAAACAAGTCGTCTATCCTCGAAAGTGGGTGCCTATTCTTCTTTGCGAGTTTGTTCAATTCTCTATAGACCACGCACAAACAAAGCAATCCATCCACCTTAGTTGCGAATACAACTGGAGCACCCAATTCAGATATGCTTTGTCTGATAAACCCCTTCTCAATCAACTCCCCTACTTGATTACTCAACTCCTTCCTTTCTCTCGAAGCCATATGGCGCACTGGTAATGCAACTGGCTTTGCATTGTCCACCAGATATATGAGAAAATCGATCTCGCGCCTCGGTGGTAAGCCCCGGACCTCCTCAAAAATATAATAATAATCTCGGACTACCGGAACATATTGCAAGGCATCAATGGATGCATCAAGAGGCCCTAGGAAGCTAAGCTTAACAAACCCTTGGGGTCACAAGAAATCTTTAGGGTCCTCCCATGGAAAGTCAGAAGCCTAACGACCCTCCTCTCGCAATCCAAAATGGCACCATATGTGTAACACCCCGAATTTTCTGTTATTTGTAAATTAAAAAATTAAAGTATAATTAATTCTAAATGAAAGAATTGAAGGAAATGGGTTACGCCATTGCGCTCGTCTCGGAATTCTTCCTGAGATAGAGTCCGAGTTTGCGTGAATTGGACTCCGTGTGAAGGAGTTATGACCTCCAGAAGTTTCAGAATTCAATTTAAAATTCAAACAGTTTATAAGAAGTTCAAAATTCGAAAAACAGACCCAAACTAGGCTGGGCGGGAGAATTCCCGCCCAGGCACCAGGTCGACCATAGGGTCGGCCTGCCCAGTCGACCTGGTTTGGCCCTGGCTGGCCTGGTCGGTTTCTGGTCGAATTTCTGAACATGGATGTGTCACTAGGACTGATTTGTCACATTCTGGTTGGCTCCTCTCGAAGTGGATGGTCTAGATTCGTCTATGATCATCTGACGGCTCAAATCAATCTGAAATTCTATATAAACAACTTAAGTCTCCAACCTAAATTCACATAAAAAATTAGAGACGGAGCCGCCATGCTGTTGCGAGAAAACTGTGAGGAGCCTCCACTTATAGAAAAGCTTAGAGACGAACCAAAACTAAAGTAAAACAAGAATCAAAACAACGTTTGTCTACCCAAAGGAAAGCAATTCAAATTCAGAACTCAGAAATCAGAAAACAAGACCGTCGTTTGTTGTAAGTATAGTGATTTTTCCGATGTGAATAAAAGTTAGGATTTGATTCGATGTAAAATGGAAATGGAATTGTGTTATTGTATAACGATGATGTTAATTCATATCTATGTATTGAAATGATTGTATTATGAATGGTTGGAATGTTTGTGGTAAAATTTACATGATGTTGGATCCATTCAAATGAAAACAACATCACATGCAAGTTGTATAGTTCATGTTGTAATCTACACCTATATGTATATGTGATTATATAGGTTGTACGTGATGTGTCCAAATTAAGATCTCATGTATATACTTTATGCCTAAATGATTAAGTTCATATACATGCTCCTATCTTTATACAAGAGTTGCAAGTTCCTAATTGGATCCATGCCAAGATCCACTTTAATACAAGTTTCATGTTATAGTAGTAAACATGATTTGGATCTAGTTCACACATGCGATGAAATTATACATACTTTATGGACATGTTATATTCTTGTCATATGCTAGTGAGTTTCGATGTTATGCCTAGATCTAAACATGTTTAGGCTTAGGTTGTCTAAATCATATGCTAATTCATGTGACACCTGTTTAGTTAGATTCCCCTTTTTAATGCAAGATCACATGACGAGTTGAAACCCATGATTCAGTCTATGTTGCAAATTCACATATATGTATGTTGACTATTTTGCAAGTTCACACCTATGATGTTCATATTTACTATGCCAAGAATGCCAAGTTTATACCTATGTCATGTTTATGTTTATGAATTTCTTTATGCCAATTTTTTGTATGCTAAATTAGGCTAAGTTTTTAGCCTAATATTATATGTTAAAAACCATGCAAACGAAAATTAGACTAAGATTGTTAGCCTAATATTTAGACGGGGTAACGTTGGGAAAAATTGGTAATTTGACATAAATTGGTGAAAATATATGAAATTGACATGTTTGTCATATGCCAAAATTGGTGGCACCTGAATGGTATAATTTCTTATACCAAAAATTTTAAACTTGGAAAGTGGACCATAACAATTAATTGTTAGCAAATTTACATATAACAAGTAATAAAGACAAATATGTAAATTTAGAAAATACGAGTATGCTTAACATGAGGTTGGATTGAGTTGTGATGTAAACCTACACGGACCCGCCCGGCTGTCCAGTAGTCACAACAATACCTATCCAAAGTGGGTGGTTAATCATTGAGCCCAATAAGTACTCGAGGTTAGACTGAGTTACTGATATACACGTAAATGTGTATATTTTATCCGCATATTTATCTTATTTTATCTTTTAAATAATTGATATTGTGTATTTATAGCTGTGTTTTCAGATTGTTGACAAGAATCATGGTTTAGAGCATTTGATGAATAAAGCATGAAGAATTTGCTGAAAAAGAGTGAAGTTAAAATTACTAAAGCTTGAAGAGTTTAAAGCTTGAAGAACGGTTGCAAATAGAGTTCGGTTGGATATATTTGGCTCACTAAAGACTCATATTGTGTTCACATTGGCTCAATTGCAGACCATTTCACTCATGTAGCGTTCACATTAGCTCATTTGCAAGGCTTCTCATTCATGCACTGCGCGCGTTCACACTGGCTCACTTACAAGGCCTCTTGCTCTACAACCCCGTTCACACTAGCTTATGTGTTATTTGGGCTAATTCTTTAGTCCCACATTGTGGAATTTGCCAAGTAGCCTTTGTCATATCAGCTATAAATACACTTTATCTCATTCATTGTAAAACACATTAGGTTTTATTCTGTAATTCTCTTCTTGGAATAAAATCATTCTCTCCCTTTCTTTTTACTTTTTGTTTATTTTATTTATGTTCATGTTATTTATTTTCTTTTTCTCTTCTTCTTTAGCTATGTCTAGCTAATCCCCTTTGATTAGGGGGTGATGACGCTGATAGTATGATTCAATATGAATCACATAGCCAAAAGATGAGGACTGTATACATGTAGATCTGGATCTGAATTAAGGGTTAGATCTGAACCTTCATATTTTGTGTCATTTAAGAGCTATGCTCCTTCACAGGATATATTTGTGTTCGATCTAACGTTTATCAGATCTAGATCTAATTTTAGGGTTTTAGAAATTAATTAGTGAATCTGTCCTGATAGTCTATGGTTGTAGAGCTGAGCTCCTGCATAGGCTATGCTTGTCGTTATTTACATATTTGTTTCTAAAAACCTATTATCGTTGATTCATGTTTGTGACAGAAACATGTATTAGATCTGGTTAATCTTTTGGCTATTGATGATTATGAATCTGATCTATGTCATTATCCCCTAATTGCTTTCACTTATTGTTAAAACTCTCCTTTTATTTAATTTCTGCTATTTTCTTTGTTTTCATCCAATCAAAAGTTAGGGATAACTTGATTGGATTTATTAATAAAATAATTTGGTCCCAGAGTTCGACACCCTCTACAACGATCCTTGTTGTTTAGGAAAGACGAACGAATTTTACAGTTGTTTACAACTGTATAATTTGTTCACAAACAAATTTTGCACATCCAGTAACCATAACAATTGTTCGACACCCTCAGCTATAGAATTTTACAGTTGTTTACAGTTGTTTAAAGGGAAAATAAGATAATTAAGCGGATAAAATATACACATTTACGTGTATATCAGTTACGGTGTAAACCTGCCCAGAACCGACCGGCACATCCAGTAACCATAACAATACATGTCTAATGTGAGTGGTCAGTGCTTTAAAAAGCTAAGGACAGACAAGTCAGGATGGTAGGGTTAAGTTAACTAAAACACTTAACCAATTCAACATGTTAAATTAAACTGATGGGTGGGGTTAGGTAAATACAGACACTTAACCACTTAACATGTCAGACTAGAAAACCCTAGTAAAGAGGACCCATTTCAGCAGTAACCCAATTAGGTATCATGGTACCCTGAAACTAGGCGGGGTGGGGCACGATTATTGGGCTGATAGTAAGTGGTCAAAAGCGACGGTGGTGGGTGCAACAATGTGGGTTCTAACGGAGTGCGGGTGTGCACACACTTCGGAGCAGACAAACAGGGCTCTAGGGGCACCAGTAGTATAACTTATGCATTCTAAGGATTGTGTCGGGCCGCCACCATGGGACTTGATACACCCCATGGTGGGACCAGCATAGGTATCTACAATCTTTGGGGGCCGTAAGACACAGATGAATATGCGAGTAGGAGCCAATCTTTCGAAAAAGGGGATCACTTCGCCCTGATCATGGGGTGCCAGTTAAGACAGTACAAGTAGGTGCAGAGGTATAGTGTGGGGTGCGATAGTATATTCGATTCAAACTGCTTTATCTTAGTTTATGATACTTCCTATTTCCAGTTTATACCTATCATGCCCATTTTCTTATTCACATACTGAAGAGTCACTAGACTTACCAGGCTTTATGTCTGACCCTATTTTCTTTCATCTTCTTTTCTTCCGTTTCTCCCCCTCTAGGTCCACAGGGAGGAAACAACCAAGCTTAGTCAGACTCTTTGTAAGCTTCAAGATAGTAGATGTACGGTTTGGACTCTCTTTCCTTGGCTATGGCTGTTGGACACATTCTATGGGGATTTATGCAGTTTTAATTATGTTTTTATGCTTCTTTATTCAATAACCCAGACAGAAATGATGATGTAATGTTTTTGAAGTTATTATGTGACAGTTATGGAAATGTTTTGTATGAACACATATTTATGAAATAAAAAGTCTATTGTTTTCCGTTGCTTATATACATGTGTTTGTATCTGTCTTGTGTTTTATCTGTGATTTTTACTTACAAACCTCCACCAAAGTTAAGGCATTCCCTTTGTGAGTGACCTTAATGGAGGGTGGGGTGTTTCACTTGGTATCAGAACACGGTTTTACCAGACAAGATAAAAGTTTTTTAAACTATTTTCAAAAAGAAGTTTAAAGAAGCATTGTTTTCAAGAAAAAGAGTTATTTTTAAAGGTATAATTCCCCAAAATCCATATGCACTATCTCTCTATCCTTTGTCTTGAATACTTTCCTTTTTGTTCTAGCATGTCTGGAGATCTTAACCTTCTAGAAGGAGTACCGATCCTTGGCTGGTTCCGAAGGTACCTAGAGGCTAGGCCCAATGGTGCGGGCCCAGCCGACATTCCTCCTCCCACAGTGGCAGCGGTTCCTCCTCCTCCTCCTCATGGAAATACTTTCGCTAAGATGTGTAGAGACTTCAAGGCTATGGGTGGAAAGGACTTTTATGGAACTGAATCATTTGTGGTAGCATGGAACTGGCTGAAGGAAACCGAAGATTTGTTCGTCATCTTCAAAGTTGACGACAGGCAAAAGATACAACTAGCAGTGTGGTTGCTTAAAAACGAAGCTTCCTATTAGTGGGAAGTTACCCATGCTGAGAGGCCAGCGGAAACTTGGGAAGATTTCAGGATGAGGTTTGAGATGAAATTCCTCTCCTAAGCTGAAAGAAGCCTACAGATGGAGAAGTTCCAAACTCTTAAACAAGGAAATATGACAGTCAAGGAGTACGTCAAGCAGTTTAACCAGCTGGCCAGATTTGGGCTGGATTTAGTAAACACCCAACACAAGAAGGCCCTTCGCTTCGTCAAAGGTCTGAATGAGCCTCTACACAGCCTTGCAATGACCCATATACCCATGGGAGTGACCTATGAAAGCTTGGTGGACATGGCGCTACTACACGAGGAAGATAAAGGCAAGAAAGAGGCAAAGGTGGAAATGCCTCAAGAAAAGAAAGAGGGTTTACAGGCTAAGAAAACAGACTTCAAGAAAGGCGGGAAGAACAACAAAACCCGTGAAAAGAGAAGGTGCAATTTTTGTGGCATTGTTGGACATATAGCGAAAGACTGCAAGAAAAAGAAGGCAAAGATGAATTGTGGTTGTTTCCATTGTGGAGAGACTGGACACTTGGTTAAGGACTGCCCAAAGAAGCGGGAGCAGGGACAAAGGACTGGATCCACCTCAGGGGGACAGGTTCACGCGCTGGTGGCACCTCCACAGGAACGAGGTAGAAATATTTCTGTAGAAAGCTTAGTTTATCTCTATGATCATCCAGTTCGCACTCTCTTTGATTCGGGTGCATCACACTCCTTTATTTCATCTGCTTTAGTAGAATCTCTGCACCTAGACACTAGTATGATAGAAGATCCCTTGGTTGTTTCAAATCCAATTAGGGGCTCGACTTATTTTTCAATTGGTTGCTTGGATTTGAAAATCTCTATTCTAAGTGTTGAATTTAGATGTAGCGCCTTTGTTTTGGGCTTCTCGGGATATGGACTGATCTTAGGCATGGACTAGTTATCCGGTAATGGTGCCATTCTTGATTGTGAGAAAAGAGTGGTTAGACTCTTGACTCGGCTCGATAACACTCTAGAAATTTCTTGTAATCCCTTGAATGCTGTTATGCTTAGTTATCTAGAGTCGCTTGATGATTCTATTGAGAATTTGCAGTCGGTTAGAGTGGTCCGGGAATATCCGGATGTCTTTGAAGAGGTGAAAGGCTTACCTCCGAAGCGGGAAATAGACTTCCGCATATATCTTGTTGATAATGCAAAGCCCGTAGCTCTGCCCGTTAGACACATGGCTCCAAAGGAGAGAAAGGAGCTCAGTAAGCAAGTTAAGGAGCTTCTCGAGAAGGGGTTTATAAGGCGGAGTATCTCGGAATGGGGTGCTCCAGTGGTGTTCGCCACCAAAGCAGATGGTTCACTATGTCTTTGTGTGGACTATAAGGAGCTAAACAAGCTGACTAAAAAGAATAGACACCCACTTCCCAGAATAGACGATTTGTTTGATCAGCTCGTAGGTGCGTCGGTCTTCTCCCAACTTGATCTGGCTACTGGGTTCCATCAGGTAAGGGTAGCTAAAGATAGTATTGATAAAATGGCATTCAGAACCCCAGACGGTTTCTTCGAGTGGCTTGTCATGCCTTTCGGCTTGACAAACGCACCCGCTTCTTTCGTGGACCTAATGAGCAGGGTGTTCAGAGAATTCCTCAACAAGTTTGTGGTTGTCTTCGTAGACAATATTTTGATCTTCTCAAAGAATGAGGAAGAACATGCTCAGCATCTGAAGGAGATCATGGAAACTCTTCGAGTTCATCAGCTAAAAGCCAAATTCTCCAAGTGCCACTTTTGGAGAGAAGAAGTAAGATTTCTTGGACATATAGTGTCCAAAGAGGGGTTAGCTATAGACCCCGCGAAGGTGGTGGCAGTGCAAGATTGGAAGACACCAAGAAATGCAACTGAAGTCCGAAGCTTTCTTGGGCTAGCCGGTTTCTACCGAAAGTTCATTAGGGATTTCGCGAAAATCTCAGCTCCACTCACAAGGCTAACAAAGAAGAATCTGGCGTTCCCTTGGAATTTGGATTGCGAGTTTTCTTTCCAACGATTAAAAAGGGCTCTCACAACAGCCCCAGTTCTGACTTTGCCAGATGAAAGCAAGATGTTCACTGTATATACGGATGCTTGTGGTATGGGACTAGGCGCTGTTCTGATGCAAGAAGGGAGGGTAGTAGCTTATGGTGGAGGACAGTTGAAAGTTCATGAAAAGAACTACCCAACCCACGATCATGAGTTAGCCGCCATCGTCTTTGCGCTTAAGTCTTAGCGCCATTATCTCCTAGGTGAGAAGTTCGAATTATGTAGTGACCATAAATCATTGAATTATCTTTTCTCGTAGAAAGATCTTAACATGAGCAGCAAAGGTGGATAGAGTTCCTTGTCTCGTATGATTTTGAGATTTCCTATACTCCTGGCAAAGGCAACGTAGTAGCAGACGCGTTGAGCAGAAAGAAGCTAACCCTAAGCCCTCTCTTTGTAGAAAGGCAAAGCTTGGAGTATATAGCCAGTTTGACTTTAGGCCCTCCTCTGATTTTGCACCGGGTTTATTGGCATCACTAGAAGTACGACCTACTCTTTTAGACTCAATAGGGGCCGCACAACGTGAAGACCCTCAACTTGTGGATGTGATTGATAAACTAATGAAGGGTGAAACTTCCAGTCTCCTCGATAGGTACTCTATCGATGATAAGGGTTGGCTAAGGCGAGATGGAAGACTATGTGTCCTACAAGCAAGGGATTTAGTAAAGATGGTTCTCGAGGAAGCACATCATTCTAAGATGACAATAAACCCAGGTAGAGACAAGATGTACAAGGACGAAAAGAGAGTTTTCTATTGGAGCGGCATGAAGAAGGACGTGGCAGATTTCATTTCTAAGTGTGTGATATGCCAACAGGTTAAGGCGGAACAAAAGAAGCCTGGAGGACTGCTTCATCCTCTAGAAGTCCCGCAATGGAAGTGGAATAGCATCTCAATGGACTTCATTGATGGGTTGCCTAGGTCAAGAAGAGGCAATACTAGCATTTGGGTAATAGTGGACAGGCTTACTAAAAGCGCCCACTTTATACCTAACAAGAGTAGAAGGACTGCCTCGTCTCTAGCTTCTCTTTATCTCAAGAAAATAGTTCGACTCCATGGAATACCCTCCAGCATAGTGAGTGACAGAGATCCCATCTTTACGAGCGAATTTTGGCGGAGTCTGCAAGAAGCTGTAGGCACACAGTTATGCTAGAGCACGGCCTATCACCCCCAAACTGATGGTCAGACAGAAAGGGTGAATAGAGTATTAGAAGATCTTTTGAGACTATGCGTTCTTGACTTTAGAGGGACATGGGAGGATCATCTTCCTTTAGTGGAATTCGCCTACAACAACAGCTACCAAGCCACCATCGGCATGGCGCCCTTCGAATATATATATGGAAGACCGTGCTGATCACCGACTTGTTGGTGGGAGTCTACTGACAAGCTCATACTTGGGCCAGACATGATTAGAGAGACTTCAGAAAAAGTGGACTTGATACGAAGGAGAATGAAGACCGCCCAAGATAGACAGAAATCCTACGCAGACAAAAGAAGAACCGACCTTAAGTTTGAGGTTGGGGACAGGGTTTTCCTTAAGTATCCCCTTTAAGGAACGTCTTTCGCTTTGGGTCCGCAGGAAAGCTAGCACCAAGATTTGTAGGATTGTTCCCTATCATCGAGAAGATTGGGAAAATGGATTATAGAGTAGAGCTGCCCGAAAGGTTGGCTGGAATTCAAAACGTCTTTCACGTTTCTCATCTCCGAAAATGTCTACAAGAATCTGTGGAAGTGGTGGAGCGAAGCATTCTAGAAGAAGCCAAAGTGGAACGCGAAGCAATTGTGAGGAGAGTTCCAACTCAAATCGTAGGAACTGAAATCAAAAAGCTACGCAACCGCGAAGTCAAGCTCGTTAAAGTTCAGTGGAGCGACGCCGGGGAAGACGCAACTTGGGAAACTGAGGACAGAATACGCGCGGCCTACCCTTTTCTTTTTTAGGGTACATTTTTTACCTCTCTTTTTCCTTAAGTTGTGCTTGTATCTATCTTTTTAGGTACATCTCCTTGATATTATCCTTCATCCCTAGGTAGAAACCCCTTTTGGATGTAAACATGTATTTGAAACATGTTATGTTTGGTGGCTGCAAGTGGTTGCTCGTGGATGTATATACACACACAACCTATGTTTTAGATCGGCTCAGTCACTTCATATTTCATATGAATACATGTATTCATATTTGTATGTGGTTGAAACTTTATATGTTGTCATATGGATGTCGCATTTGTATGAATGATTGCGCACTCATGTAGAATTATGAGTAGGGGAAAATTCGCATACATAATGGATTCATGACACTTACACGATTCGCATTAAGGAGGTCAACTGAATCAGCAGACTGCCTAATTTTTGCATTAGATAAGGACATATACACACACTATGCATATGATCATGAAGCATTAGAAGTCTTTTAAGGATAATGGACACATGTGTTTGATGGTTGAGTAGATGGACGATTGGATGTTAGGATTTACGTTCTCCTAGACTTGAAGATTTCGGGGATGAAATCCTTTAAGGAGGGGAGAATGTAACACCCCGAATTTTCTGTTATCTGTAAGTTAACAAATTAAAGTATAATTAATTCTAAATGAAGGAATTAAGTGAAATGGGTTACGCCATTGCACTCGTCTCAGAATTTTGCCTGAGATAGAGTCCGGGTTTATGTGAATCGGACTCCATATGAAGGAGTTATGACCTCCGGAAGTTTCAGAATTCAATTTGAAATTCAAACAGTTCATAAGAAGTTCAAAATTCGAAAAACAGACCCAAACTGGGCTGGGCGGGAAAATTCCCGCCTAGGAACCAGGTCGACCTGTGGGTCGACATGGGGGTCGACCTGCCCAGTCGACCTGTTAGAGTTTGTGCCCTAGAGGCAATTCATTTGATGAGATTGATAACACTGTTGATGTTATTATTTTATTTGGAATAAAATATTATTCTATTATATTGTATTTACTGCGTAATATAAATAATAATATAATAGAAGTCCTTAGAATAATAATACGGAATTATATAGTTCGAGTAAGACTGAACTTGAGATTATATAATGAGATAAGTATTATAATTCTTAAATGTCCCTAGTCGAGTTTTATTGTTTATATAGGACAACAATAAAGCACTGAGACTAGTATATTGTTTGATTGATGATCACATCTCATTGATCATTAATATACATGATATGAAAGTCAAGATATAAATACGTATTAGAGAATAGCGTATTGGGCTGACCCACCGTGAGATAACTACATGGAATATAATCAATAGTATCATGAGTTGTTCTCATAGTGATAGTGATATAATGGTCCTCAGACCTTAAATCATTATAACTTCATTCGAGGATATTTGTGTTTTGATATCATCTAAAGTTATTTCGTAACAGAGTAATGATAACGGTGATTACTGGATATATCTCGAATCGAATGAAAATTATGAATGATCTAGATGGAATTTAACCCTACGATATATTCGTAGTGATATCCATGGGCCTCTTGATTGAGTGAGACTGTGAAATGCATGGCCGTGCTCAAATGTTGATTTGTTCAGAACAGTCTACTCATCGATCAAGAAAACAGATTAAATTATAAAGAGGATGATACGATCCATGCCTCCAGTTTAATCTTAGATATATCGGTTAAAAGGATTAAATTATATTGAGACACTATTCACAAAAGGTTGTATTGAATCATTACTATTATAGCTTGGGTAACAATGATGTGTTACTAGACGCCGCTCATTGTTTACGGTCTAAATGTTGTTTAAACTGTTGCCAACGCTGTGATAGCCTATGGGGTCACACTTACATACATTGTAAAAGGTGAGGATATTTAAGTAAAAGGGTTTATGACTAATTCTTTTATTTAAATAAGGATGAACGGGTCATATGGATGAAAAGGATATCGGTTCTAAAATATTATATAAGGTGTCCGACCTTTACCTAATAAGATTGATCACAGCCGAATTCCTCAAACCCTAGATTCCAAATTTAGCTAGTACTATCTCACCTTTTCTCGATTTGATTTCGAGAGCAACGTTTGTGGATCTCCAATAGAGGCGCTTTACTTTAAGCATTAAGATTCGATTCAATCAGAAACTGGAATTTCGTTGATTTCGCAGATTCAAGTTCAAGCTTTTCGTTTATTTTGCTAATCGAAGCAGAAAGGTACATGTTTTAAGTTCAATTTTGGATTCGATTTACAAATTAAGTTTGTTGAAACATTTAATCCGCTGCGTAATCGATCCGATTTATCCTTCAATGGTATCAGAGCCAGGTTATCATTCAAATTCAATTGTTGGGTTTAAAACCATGTATTTGATTTCGTATACTTCTGAAAATTACATTGTTGAGAACTCCGATATAAATTTCAGTTGGTATGTGTAAATTAATATAGAATCAAAAGTTTAATCTAAGTTAATGACTTCTGTATTTGATATGGAAAATTATGGAGTATATATAAATCCATTGTTAAGTTTGAATTAACTCTGTATTTATATAATAACCTGTGCTATACTGGATTCCATGATTTACCTAGATTATCATGAATGTATGTTTCGTATGTGTTTTGATTTCAGTTTTGATTGTCTAATGATAGATTAGAATAACCTCTGTTTCAATATTTTAAACAATCCTGTTGTTTGAATGAGCGAACCCAGATGGATGTAGTTAATGTGTATATTCACTTTGTTGTATATGTTATCATATTTCATATGTATATGGCAAAACTGATTCCATCAGTACATTATAAGATTTAATCTGTTATATGATTATCATACCCTGTTCCACTGATATGAACTAAAATACTAATGGATCCTTTATATCATTTAGAAATCTGTTTGGAAAGGGGTTTCTATAATATTGACATACCAGTAATGGAAAATTGGTCTGTTTGAAAACTGGATATATTCTACTCATACTGAGAATATGAATTTAGCTTATTCCATATAAATCATACCACTTCATGACATTCATATATAGATATGTGAGGTAATAAGATGCATGTGCATATCAGTATGTTCTAATGCATGTATATGAACTTTTATCATCTGATATAGTTTGATTTGTTTTATTCATGAGCAAAATCATTTATTCCTTTACATGTATTTTCTGCATAATTAAAGAAAGACAGATTTTAGTTTAATCAAATTAATTTGATTATGTTCATGAAGTATGAGATACTGAAGTATACATCTATCAGATATAATCTGTTTTATTTTGGGTAAACACATGTATGTAAAACTGATTTATACATGTCAAATATGACCTGATTGATCCTGTTTTACACTCCAGTTATATATATATATATATATATATATGTGTGTGTGTGTGTGTGTGTTACACAGAAATATGAATATCATATTTGATCTGATTTGTTCTAATTTATATAACATTTATATATATAAATGAATCTGAAATGATAATGTCAGATTTGATCAGATTTTTCTGTTTCATATTACAAATATATGTATATAAGTAAGACTGAAATGATCATATTAGATTTGATCTGATTTTTCAAGTTACTTATTACAGCTTTATGTATATATGGAAGACTAAAGTGATGATATCAGATATGATCTGATTTTTCTTCTTTCTTATCACGGATACATAAATATAATGAAGGCTGGAGTTAACATATCAGACGTGATCTGATTATCTCATTTCATACTACATGTATGACTTGTAAATGAATCCCATTGTATTAATATATCTTTATTCCAAGTATGACTTGGAATTCATTTGGTGTTAATCTTGATTGCTTATTTCAAGTAAACTTGCATTTTATTTGCTAAGCATATCTGATGAACAAGTTTATAGTATATCTATATATCCACAGGAGTTTAATAATTCTTTTGGGTCATCTTAAAAGTTTCTGTATTGTTAAACTTAAATGTTTTATAAAACTCATATCAGTTGGATTTTGTAACAGCATATATAGGAACATATCTGTTATTAAATGTATATAATCCTAAGGGGTTCTGCACTGTATAGTTGATATGAGTATTTGGCGTATTTTAAGTTGATATGAATTGTTTATATCTGTTATCAGTTACATAGACAAATATCCAATGATATATGTTTGATTCACATTTGATATGATCATTTTAGTATACATATGAATTGATAATTTATTACAAATTATTAATTAAGATGAGAGATCTAAAAAAAGACAGAATGATTTGCCATTCATCTCATACTGCCTAGACACATTGTCTATATATATATATATATATATATATATATATATATATCTGCGTGTGTGTGTGTGTGTGCATGATATATATATATATATATAAATCTATATCATGTTGAATATAGATTGAGCCGGATTTAAAATATACTTAGAAACACATTTTGTACCCCTTTTACAGATTTTGAATCTGAAATAAAATAAAAGGTTATTTTATAATGTGCAAGCTGGCTTCATGAAGTCATTAATAGGTTACATCCATATTATACTGCATTGTATATTTATGTGTGTATATTACCTTACGTCTTGAGCTTAAAATGGTATTAGATTGTTTAAAAGATTGTCTGCTTAACACATTTCATATGATAATTGATATATGTTATCCTGTAGCTAATATACATGCCATTCCTGAAACTTATTAATTTAACATTTGATGTTAATCTGGATATTTAATTTTATTAGAATCTGCTATGTATGTAAATATCCCTTATAGGGCTCAAATATAAGTTTGTAATTGTTACACAACAACATAAGCATATATGCCTGCATTGGATAATACCCCAAATTGTCTGTGTAATTCATTTGTCTGGACAATTCATGATAGGAACAAAATGTTGATGCTTAATTTATTGCTGATAATACACACCTATATTGGCTAGTGATAATTATTTTATCTGGGCATTAAGTTGTGATATAAATGTCGACTTATAATTACATATTGCCTGGATCACTCATGTATATATATACTGACTTTACAAACTGCATGTATTGAGCTAAATATGGGTTGTTGATTCAAAATATGTTAGAAGCTGAATATACATTGGATGTATGTAAATAAATGCAGATTAATTTGACACTTCCTAACCCCTTGGACCGAAATTGTTTCATTCTTACAGGGGTTGAACATGCTGAAATTGTTTCAACGAAAAGGATCAACTCAGATTAACAGGGTTCAGCATTACATTTTTTTTTGTTCTTATTTTCCTGTATATACAGGAATATAAATTATAAGCATATGATTGAAACTATATAAGACAGTGAGAGACAATGTTTGTAAATTTTATATGCACAAGCTTTTTAATCTTGTATGTGATACACGATAGTATTTTTGTGTATGTATTGTCACAGAGTAAATTAATACATTGCCTATTGAATTTTGTATTATGAATATACTGAAAGGGTTTGATCCTTTACTTGTATATGTATATGAATATTTTTTGTATGTTGGATACAAAACAAAACCAAGTATGACTTGGTTAAGGGCAAATCTGTGTATGGTCATTTAACAAGTATAATGTTCTGTTATATATAACAAGATTTGACTTTGTGCATCTATTGCTTGATTAAATTGTTCATGCAGTTTTAATTAATGAAAGGGTATGACACTTTGTATATTGACAAATGGTATGATATGATAATTATATATACACTGTATTAGTATTCTTTGTTATTGTGAATCATGTTCATTTACTTGTTCTAGCATGTGAGGATATTGTTGCTACACAGTCAATTAGAGTTAGTTTACTCTTGAATACTATGTACAAGTTCATACATTGGAAATGCTTTACGAGATTTTGTTTTTAACCACCATTTTTTTAAAATTGTTCAAAAGGAAATAAAGGCTTGAATCCAAGATAATGTTGAATTTAAATATATGTTATTTAAATCCAATTAATATTTTGAATATAAAAAAAATTGATATATGTAAATAACTTTAATATTGTTTCGTCACTACGAATTATAAATTCCCTTTAAAGCAAACATTGTTATATTAAGTCATGGTGAAGTCTTCCAATAGTACACCCATCAATGTCCAATCTAATTGGGTGTAGGTAACGCCAAAGCATTGTGCATCCTCTTATATTGGTTATATGCGGTAGCAGTAATTGTGGTGCTTTGACTGTATTATGGGGTCTGATTTAACTAAGGCTGCATAATACGATTATGGCCTTATAGACAACAGGATGAATTATTCTACATTTTGAGCAAATGAATAATACCGAACAAAATGTTCATCATGCGATCCAAGAATTATATACACGATATAATTGACATAAGATGTCTACCTAAAAGGTTGTGTTTTGGGGATTTGCCAAAGCAGAGTCAAAACATGATTAGATATGGATCTTGGAACACCATTATATATATATATACTGATATATGTACATAAATAAAGGGATGTTAATTTGAGTGGGAGCATAATTTAGTTTAAAATATATTCATTTATGCTAATATAAATTTTGATTGTCGAAATTTGTATTAAAGAATCAGTTATTATTTATTATCTACTGTAGATATTAAATAACATAATAACTTCGATAATTGAAATTAATACTTGAGAAGGATAAATTGAATAAAATCGAATTTCTTTACTGACGTTGAAATTTGAGGATTGACCTCAAATAAATTAAAACGTAATTGTTCTAACAAATATTGAGGATCTAAATAAAAGTTAAAGTGTGACTTCAACTGAATAAGATATAATTGTTATAATAATCTACTTATACATTTCTAGTACTAGATACTAGATATAAATCACATAAATGTATGTTGATTTACAGAAATAGCAGAATAAGTAGAAATATTATAAAAGGACAAGTGGACTTACGATTGGAAATGAAGCAAATGTTGTTGGATTATTCATAGGAAGTTGATTCTTGTTGATTATGCCGACTTAATTAAATAATTAAAATAATTGTTGTAATGAAATTCCACTTAAGATAAATGTTATAATAGATCTTGTTTAGACAAGTTTGAATTTCATTTGTAATAAAAGAACAACTGTTATTCATTTTATTTAAATGAAATATCATATGGAATTTCACAAATAGTTAATGATCTTTGTAAATCATTAACTATAATGTACTTGACATTAATAATGAATGAATTAAATTTAGTGATTTAAACCCAATATACCTTTAGTATTACCAGTTAGCCCTATAAACAAGAAAGCATATCAAAACTCCATAATGATGGAATTTTGAGATCATTTGATTTTGAATTATATGAAGAATGCAGATCTTGTTTATTAGGCAAGATAACTGAATCATCTTTCACTTGACACAGTGAATGAGTGATAAGTATTGGGTCTCGTACATAATGATGTATATGGAGAAATGAATACATAAACTAGAGGTGAAACACCCCACCTCCGTTAGGGTCACTCTCAAAGGCAATGCCCTAATTTTGGTGGAGGTTTATAAGTATAAGTCATAGATATACAAGACAGATATAAGAACACATATTTTTGAACAGCGGAAAACAACAACTTTTATTTCATTAAAATATGTGTTACACAAACCATGCCATAATTGTCTTTCAATATTTCCAAAATCATAACTGTCTTGATTACATTATTTAAAGAAGCATAAAGAAAACATAAATAAACTGCAAAAGTCCCATAGTTGTTGTCCAAAGCCATAGTCCAAAAACGAAAAGATCCAAGCAATACATTCTTTCTCTTCAAGCTGGATATGAAGGCAGGTCAAGCAGCGGTATTCCCTCCCTGTTGACCTGGGGGGGGGGGGGGGGAAACGGAAGAAAAGAAGACGAAAGAAAAGTAGAGTCAGACATAAAGCCTGAGTAAGTCTAGGACTATTCAGTCTATGAATAAAGAACTGGGTATGATAAGTATAAACTAGAAATGGGAAAGCACCATAAACTTAGTTAAGTTGTCTAGGGTCGAATATACTATCGTACCCCATATTAATCTCTATACTCATATAAACTAGTTCCCAACAGGCACCCCATAATCAGGGTGAAGTGATCCATTTTATGATGATCGGCTCCTACTCGCATAGTTACATGTGTCTTACGGCCCCCGATGTTGTAGTTATCTATGCTGGTCCCACCATGGGGTGTATTAAGTCCCATGGTGGCGGCCCGACACAATCCTAGAATGCACAGGTATGCTACTAGTGCCCAGTGCCTTATTTTTCTGCGCCGGAGTGTGTGCACGCCCGCACCCCGTTAGAACCTACACTGCTGCACCACCGCCGTCGATTTGACCTCTTACAATCAGCCCAGTAATCGTGCCCCACCCTGCCTAGTTTCAGGGTATCATGATACCTTATAGGGTTACTGCTGAAAAGGGTCCCCCGGTACTAGGTTTTTCTATTTCTAGCCAACATGCTAAGTTGGTTAAGTGTGTTATAAACCTAACCCCCAATCAGTCTGTTTAGTTTAGCATGTTCCATCTTGATTAAGTATTAATATAATTTACTTAATCCTATCAATCCTGACTCAGCCTTAATTGTCTTATTAAAGCCTTGACCTCTCACATTAGACAGGTATTGTTGTGGATGTCTGTTGCCGGTTGGGTCCGGGCAGTCTTACGCCACAACTCAGTCTAACCTCGGGTCCTTATTGGGCTCCATGTTTAACCACCCACATTGGATAGGTATTGTTGTGACTACTGGACACCCGGGCGGTTCCGGGCAGGTTTACATCACAACTCAATCCAACCTCGGGTTAAACACATCGTATTTTCTACATTTACATATTTTGTCTCTTTTCTTTTTATATGTAAATATTTGCGGCCCATTATTCAAATTCATCTTTATTGGTTAAATTTCATTTATGCCACTTAATTGTTCTTTCAAGGTTGTTGGCATGCGTTAAACATGCCAACACATATGTTCTATATTTTAGCCCAAACGTCATTACCCCTGTATTATACGTTCGCTCCAACGTAAGGTGTGTTGGGTTTAATACTTAAACCCAATTTAGCCAAGTGAAAGGGGGAGGCTTATAACATGATGTTTATAAGATAACATGAAAAAGGGGAGTGTGAACGCATGAACTTGCAACGAACGATTCAATTAACATAAAATAGGCACATGTGAACTTGCAATTTTAACATCATATAATCATGGCATAACATGAATCATTTTATCCATATAATCATAGCATAAACAATACTTAAACATAAATCATTCTATTCATATGGTTAATGCATAGACAATACTTAATCATGAATTATTTTACTCATATGATTATGGCATAAGCAGTACTTAAACATGGATTATTCTAGTCATATGATAATGGCATAAACTTAAACATGAATCATAGGTTCAACTAACCATGTAAACTTGAAATTAAGAATCTAACTAAATTAGATATCATTATTATTGGCACGAGGTCTTGACTAGAAATATAAGTCTATATTTTTATTTAGGCATAATATAAACTAATCATGTTCTTAAAATCACTATATGTTAACAAAAGGTACTTACTTTTGTAACTAATACAAAAGTATGGTTCAACTAGAATTATCCCAACCTAATTCTTATATGAATCATGGTTTTTAATCCATTTATAAAATTATAGCATAAACATATCTAAACTTACATCATGGTTTTCATTTTTATCTATGTAAACTTGTTAGAGGAATGTAATTCTAATGTAATTCTAATGTAACTTATGATAACAACCTGAGCCTAAAAACATGTTTTTCAATTGGGCATAATAACGAACATAGTTTAGTCATGTTCATAAAGGTGCTTACTTTTGTTTCTAACACAAAAGTATGATTTGCCAATTTTCAACATAGATTCATATAAATCATGGTACTTAGTCGGTTCAATTACACACTAAAAGTGATCATAAAAGTATGTACATCATATTAGCATAATAACGAATCATATACTTGCATGAATTCCAATTAAAATATCATAACATATAGTTGTTAACATGAATCATATACTTGCATGAATCTTAAATAAACTATTACAACATATAGTTGTTACTTTCAACATGAATCATATACTTGCAATGAATCAAATGGGTGTTGTAAATAACTACCACAAACATGTAGTTTTCAATATGAATCATATGCTTGCATGAATCCCAATTAAAATTCCACAACATGTGGTTGTCAACATAAATCATATACTTGTATGAATCCAATCGTACACCATTGTATTGCCAAATCGTTTAGAATCAAAATAACATACAAATATAAGTCATTATCGCCACAATTCCATTTCGTTTCCAATGCAAATCGCGTACTTGCAAATATCCAATCGTATACCATAATATTCCCAAATCGTTTGGCATCAAAGCAACATACAAATATATATTATTATCGCCACAATTCCATTTCTTACATTACACAAATCAACACAATTATTTAATTCATATCGGAATAGCAATCTACTTACAGCGTATGACGAATCTTCAATTCAGAAATCTGAATTCTGAATTTGGAGATGCTATCCTTTGTTGTAGGCGTTGCTTTGATTTGATTAACGTTGTTTTAAGCTTTGAATTATCTCCTAGTTGCCTCTCAATTTCTGACGGCTATACTTAGTCTCTCCTCAGCAACATGACGGTCTCATCTCCATTTTAGTTTATGTGAATTAGGGTTAGTCTTAGGTCCTTTTTATAGAGTTTGTGAGTTGATTTAGACCGTCGATGAAGCTTGGTTTAATAATAGCCGTTCGTTCAAAGGAGGGACCAACCAGGAGCTGACACCTAGCCCGAGTGACAAGGCAAGGCTCAGAAAATCGACCAAACACAGACTAGGCCAGCCAGGGTGGGCTGGGTTCGACCTGGCTCAGGGGCCAGGTCGACACCCCAGTCGACACCGTGTCGACTTGGCAGTCGACACGGGTTACCCAGGTCGACTGTCAAGTCGACCTGGGTGCTTTGGGCAGGAATTTTCCCGCCTTGGCCAATTGGGCCCGATTTTGAATTTTGAATTAGTTTTTCTGAGCTGTTTTCGTCTGTTCGAATTTTAAACCTAATTCTGAAACTTCCGGAGGCCATATCTTGGTCATATGGACTCCGATTTTCGAAAACTCGGACTCTATTTCGCGTATTTTTCCAAGACGAATGCAATGGCGTATCCCGTTTCCCTTAATTCTTTGATTTGAAATTAATTATACTTTAATTTATGAATTTCACGGTTATAGAATACACGGGGTGTTACATTCTCCCCCACTTAAAAGGATTTCGTCCCCGAAATCTTCAAGTTAGGAAGAATGTATATCCTAACATCCAAACATCCATTGTAACACCCCACTCCCGCTATGATCACTCACTAAGGGAATGCCATAGCATCGGTGGAGTATTTTAGTGAATATAGAACAGAAAAATTACAACAAGACAGATATAAATAGTACTTGAAATTTAAAACATCATCATCTCATAACAGCGGAAGAAAACATGTCTGGTTACATCATAAAACCACAATAAAAGTCAAGTACAATATCCATCAAAATAAAGGAGTACATAATCCCACTCTCAATACAATAGCCAAGACAAAAGAAAAGATAACTGGGTAACTGGAGCTTTACATCTATCCAAGTTCCTAAAGACTGGAACAGCAATCCGATCAAGCTCCACTACTGCTAGGATCCACCGTAGGACCTGAGGGTTGGGAAAAAGATAAAAACAACGGGGTCAGACATAAGTCTGAGCGAGTCCTATAACTTTAACAATACAATCATTAAAGTAACCAGAGAAGATATAAACTTGACCCACGGTAATGTCTGGGGATGAATGGCTACACTAAGCAGCTTGATAGACTTAGGATAAACTAAGATAACTGTAAAGACGCATCTACCCACCCAAGGATAATTACTTCACTGCACCACACCAGTCATTTCTACTTAAAGGTTGATCCCTCCCAAGGACTTAGAAAATTCTCCCCAGTAGTCTCGTATACCCCTAGCTGACTACATAGGTGCCGTCTGCCCCTATCTCCACTAGGTGTACTTAGTAATTTTTCCCAGTAGTTCTGTGTACCCCTACATAGGTGCCGTCTGCCCCTATCTTTATTAGGTGTACCCACTACTCCCCAGCGATCGGCTCCCTACCGTAGATACCCGTGTTGGTCCCACAGTGGGGTGTATCACTCCCCTAAAGTGGCTACCTGATAATATCAACGGTGCACGGCTTTATATCTACACGATGCAACAACGGCTTATCTACCAGCCCGGGCCCACACACGCATATGAAACCCGTTGGACTTGCGTTGCCACCGCTAACCCATTTTGGCCTCTTATAATCAAGCCCAATATGCGTGTCCCGTCACTCGACATGGGTCGAGCCCACAAAGATACGTTTGGGATATTGGTTGAAATGGGCCCCCACAAGCTACCCACCTAAGCTTGTCACTTATCTAGTGTATCCCACTTAACCCTTTAATCATGTTTAATTACATGTTTCACTTGGTTAAGTATTCTAATCGTATTTTCTATTGCCACCCAAGGCAACCCACTAGATTCCACATGCCACCCAAGGCAACCATTAAATTTCCACATGCCACCCAAGGCACCCACTTAACCCCTCATGTCCCACTACATGCTAATATGATTAAGTGTTTCTTAATTAATTAAGACCGTGATCTCCCATAAAGACCTCCCACATTAGACTGGCTGTTATGACCGCCTGGTTAAGCCGGTAGGGTCCGGGCAGTCTTACGTCATAGCAGAGTCTAACCTCGTGTCCTTACTTTAATCACGTATTTAATTTATGGCTAAGACCTCTCACATTGGGCTGACATTTGTAGCAACTGGTTAAGCCGGTTGGGTCCGGGCAGTTTTACACTACAAATGAGTCCAACCTCGTGTCTTAGTCGATTAATTACACCTAATTAATCACCCCCATATTAATTATCCCTAATTAATATCAAGTTTTCCATAACATGGGTAGACCTAACTCAATAGGTAAATTCCCATGGGGTAGACCTAACTCAATAGGTAAATTCCCACTTATGGTAATTTATTTTTATGGTATGCTTAATCATACCCAATCATACTTTTATTAACATATTTACCAACCCCATCGTTCCCCACGTAAATCGTTCTCATGACATAGAAAAGGGGAAGATCCATTACAAATATCATGGGTTTAGCATATAACTTTGTCATGGGTTAAGAGGATGTCAACTTGCATATATGAGCACATATTAACCCAACTACATTTAACCCAAACTTGCATATTATCATACACATGATTTGCATAACATGTTGCATATGAGCTTGCATATTATCATACACATATCTTGCATAACATGTTGAACTTGCATATAAGCATTCTCATAACTTGCATAACATGTTAAACTTGCATTTAAGCATACACATAACTTGCATAAGCATTCACATACTTGCATAAGCATTCACATACTTGCATAAGCATTCACATACTTGCATAAGCATGCATAACTTGCATATCATGTTAAACTTGCATTTAAGCATATACATAACTTGCATATGAACTTGCATAACCACTTACATAACATCATACACATAATTTGCATGTGAACTTGCATAACTCACTTTGTTAAACATGCATAAACCAACTTATTAAATATGCATAAACCCACTTGTTAAACATGCATAAACCAACTTGTTAAGCATGCATAAACCAACTTATCAAACATGCATAAACCCACTTGTTAATTATGCATAAACATAGGAAAACATAGAGTAGCATATCATTATAAATGATTCAAACTCACTAATCCGCATTTAAGACCATAAGTCTCATTACACCCAATCTACTTACTTTAACAATTGATGTTAAAGTGATAGAAACTCACCAAAACCAAGATTAGCAAACTTATGAAGTGGAATTAGTTGCTAAATATGAAGATGGTGATGATTAGAGATTGATTAGAGAGTGATTAGCTTGCAACTTCCTTCATAAACAAGTGGAGGCTCCTTCTAAGATTTAATTTGGCGGCATGAGGCCATCATTTCTATTTTTAGTATGGATTAGGGTAGGTTTAGGGTGTATTTATAGATTAGGAGAGTGTTTTAGGCCCTTAGATTAACCCTAAATTAGATTAGGTCCGTTAGATTTAAGAAATCTCTAGAACCCAGCCCAGCCCTAGCCAGAAAACCAGATCTGGTGCACCCAAGCACCCTGGTTCGACACGCCGTGTCGACAGGCAAGTCGACTCCCCCTGTCGACAGGCCTGTCGACAGCCCTGTCGACATGGTCAAGGCGGGAATTTTCCTGCCTGGCCCCGCTGGTTCTAATTTGAAATCTGAATTTAAATTTCTAAATCTGTTTTTAACTTTGAATTTTCTGCAAACTTCTTTGGGCCATAACCGGGCCATACGGACTCCGATTCTCGAAAACTCGGACTCTATTTCGCGTATTTTTTCGAGACGAACGCAATAATGCAGCCCGTTACCCCCAATTCCCACGTCTGAGATTATTTATCCTGTAATTAGTGAATTTTAGTATTAACAAAAATTCGGGGTGTTACATTCTCCCCTCCTTAAAGGATTTCGTCCCCGAAATCTCTAAGCTAAGGAGAATGCATATCCTACCATCCAAACAGCCATCTAATCAATCCATCAAAACACGGGCATCCATTGTCCTTAAAACAATTTCTAATGATGTATGAGCATATGCAAAAGTGTGTGTATATGTTCCCTATCTAATGTATGAACATATGCAAACCGTGATAGTGCCATGCATCCATTATGTATGCGAGAGAACCCTATCGACACATACAATATCTACATGAGTGCACAATCATTCACCAAAATGCATCATCCATATGATAACACAATCATTATACATCCATAAATATAGCTTCCTACACACCATTCTATGCAATATGCAATATGAAGTAATTGAGCCGATCTAGTGCCTAGAGTGTGTGTACATGCATCCACGAGCAACCACTAGCAACCACTTGCATCCACTTGCATCCATCAACCATAACATGTCTCAAACACATGTTTCAACCATAGATTTACCCTATCTAAAGGTCAATCAGTACTAATGAGAGGATATACTAAAGATAAGATAAGTACTAGACAACGATAGAGGAGAAAGTAAAGACATACCCTCAAAAAGAAATGGGTACAATGAACGCATCTTCGCTTCCGTCTCCCAAGTTGCGTTGCTCTCATCTTCTCCCCATTGCACTTTGACTAGCTGAACCTCTCGATTCCTCAATTTCCTAGTCTCTGACTCAAGGATGCGAGTAGGAGCTCGTCGAATCGTCGCATCACGCTCTACCTCTATATCTTTAAGCAAGCTCGGCTCTACCACCTCTGCTGTCTCATGTAAGCACTTCCTCAGATGTGATACATGGAATACATCATGAACACCACTAAGTCTGTCGGGCAACTCCACCCTATATGCCATCCGTCCAATCCTTTCCTTAATGGGAAACGGCCCAACAAACCTCGGTGCTAACTTCCCAACGGATCCAAAGCGAACAACATTTCTCAACGGAGATACTTTGACAAAAACCATGTCCCCAACCTCAAACTCAAGATCCGTCCTTCTCTTGTCCGCATAAGATTTTTGCCTATCCTGCGCTGCTTTCATCCTTCTTCGAATCAAGTCAATCTTCTCAGAAGTCTCCCTAATCATATCAGGCCCAAGCAAGATCTTATCCGTAGATTCCCACCAACATGTAGGTGATCGACAAGGCCTTCCATAGAGAGCTTCGAAAGGAGCCATACCAATACTGGACTGAAAGCTGTTATTATATGCGAACTCCACCAATGGAAGATGCTCTTCCCATGTACCTCCAAAATCTAAGATACAAAGCCTCAAAAGGTCTTCTAGAACATGATTCACCCTCTCAGTCTGGCCGTCTGTCTGAGGATGATATGCGGTGCTCAGACACAATTGAGTCCCCACTGCTTCTTGCAAACTTCTCCAGAACTCGCTAGTGAAGATAGGATCTCGATCACTCACTATGCTAGAGGGTACCCCATGCAATCGAACTATCTCTCGAAGATATACAGAAGCTAGCCATGGAGCGGTCCTCTTGCTCTTCACAGGTATAAAATGGGCGCTCTTAGTAAGTCTGTCTATCACCACCCAAATTCCTGTATTACCCTTCCTCGATCTGGGTAACCCGTCAATAAAATCCATCGAGACGCTATCCCACTTCCATTGCGGAACTTCCAATGGGTGAAGCAACCCACCAGGTTTCTTTTGCTCCGCCTTCACTTGTTGGCACACCAAGCATTGAGCGACATACTCGGCCACATCTTTCTTCATACCGGCCCAGAAGAAAACCCTCTTCATGTCTCGGTACATCTTGTCCCCACCGGGATGAATGGTCATCCTAGAACGGTGTGCATCATCAAGAATAGCCTTCCTCAAACCCTCGTCTTGCGGTACACAAAGTCTACCGTCTCTACGCAAGCACCCCCTATCGTCTAGGGTGTACCTACTCAAGTGGCTGGACGACTCCCCCCTTATGAGCTTCTCCACCAACTCAACCAACTGTGGGTCGTCCCTCTGTGCTTCTCCAATCCGCCCCAAAAGAGTAGGTCTAACCTCCAAGGATGCTAGCAAACCGGGTGTATATTCAATGGAAGGTCTGAAATCAAACATCGAGATAAATTCCAAGCTTCGTCGTTCCACGAACAACGGACTCAAGGACAACCTTTTTCTGCTCAAGGCGTCCGCCACCACGTTACCCTTGCCAGGGGTATACGCTATCTCGAAATCATAGGATGCTAAGAATTCCATCCACCTTTGCTGTCTCAGATTCAAATCCTTCTGAGAAAACAAGTACTTCAATGATTTGTGGTCAGTGAACAATTCGAATTTCTCACCAAGAAGATAATGGCGCCAAATCTTAAGCGCAAAAACAATAGCGGCCAACTCTAGATCATGGGTAGGGTAATTTTTCTCATGTGCCCTCAACTGCCTTCCACCATAGGCTATCACCCTTCCCTCTTGCATTAAGACTGCGCCCAGCCCTGTCCCACAAGCATCAGTATAGACAACAAATGGCTTGCTCCCATCTGGCAACATTAAAACTGGAGCGGTGGTTAAAGCTCTCTTTAACCGTCGGAACGCATCATCACAATCTACGTCCCATGTGAAAACAAGATTCTTCTTTGTTAAGCGGGTTAACGGGGCTGATATCTTTGCGAAGTCTTTGATAAACTTCCTATAATAACCCGCCAACCCCAAGAAACTTCTTACTTCGGTAGCATTTTTCGGAACCTTCCAATCCTGAATTGATACTACCTTCGCGGGATCCACAGCTATCCCTTCCTTGGAGACCACGTGCCCCAAGAACCGCACCTCTTTCCTCCAGAAGTGACATTTAGAGAATTTAGCCTTAAGGCTATGTGCCCGAAGAGTCTTCAATACCTCCCCAAGATGTAGGGCATGCTCTTCTTCACTCTTAGAAAATACTAAGATATCATCCACAAAGACCACCACGAATTTATTAAGGAACTCCCTGAACACCCTACTCATCAAATCAACAAAGTATGCAGGGGCGTTCGTCAACCCAAATGGCATCACCAGCCACTCATAGAAACCATCCGGAGTTCTGAAGGCAGTCTTGTCTATGTTATCCTCAGCCACCCTCAACTGATGAAACCCCGTGGCTAAGTCCAACTGAGAAAATACTGAAGCGCCAACCAACTGATCGAAAAGATCATCAATTCTCGGCAATGGGTGTCTATTCTTCTTTGTGAGCTTGTTGAGTTCTCTATAGTCTACACAAAGTCTGAGGGACCCATCCGCCTTCGTAGCAAATACTACTGGAGCACCCCACTCCGATATACTTCGTCTTATGAACCCCTTCTCAAGCAACTCCCCTACTTGCTTATGGAGTTCCCTCCTCTCACGAGGAGCCATGTGGCGCACTGGTAAAGATACAGGTTTAGCATTATCCACCAGATATATTCGGAAGTCAATCTCCCGCTTCGGAGGTAAGCCCTTCACCTCCTCAAACACATCCGGATATTCCCGGACCACTCTAACAGATTGCAAACTCTCGACCGAAGCTTCAAGCGATTCAAGATAACTTAGCATAACAGAGTCCCTGGGATTACAAGAAATCTCGAGAGTGTTACCCAAGCGGGTCATGAGCCTAACAACTCTCCTTTCGCAATCAAGAACGGCACCATTACTGGATAACCAGTCCATGCCCAAAATCAACCCATAGCCCGTGAAGCCCAACACAAAAGCATCACATCTAAACTCAATGCTAAGTATAGAAATCTTCAAACCCAAACATATCATGGACAAATAAGTGGAGCCCCCAATTGGGTTTGAAACAACCAAGGGATCATCTACCAGACTGGTGTCTAAGTGCAGTGACTCAACTAATGATGATGAGATAAACGAATGCGATGCGCCTGAATCAAACAATGTACGAACAGGATGATCAAATAGAAAAACCAGACTTTCAACGGAGATAGTTCTACCTCTTTCCTGAATTGGTGGGACTGCGAGAGCCTGTACTTGCCCCCTAGCCTGACTCGGTGCCACAAGAGCTTGCACCTGTCCTCCTGAGGTAGACCCCGTCCTTTGCCCCTTCTTAGGACAATCTTTCACTAGATGCCCTGCTTCGCCACAGTGGAAGCAGCCAGCCTTCTTCTTCTTACGACAATCCTTGCTTAGGTGGCCAGGTGTCCCACAGTTGAAACACTTCTTCTTCTTGCCCTTGCCACCGTTGCCTTTCCCACCTTTATTTTGCTGTTGTTGCTGAGGTCTCTTTTGATCTCCTTTCTTCTCGGGTGCCCTATTAGCATTGGGACCGTTCTCTTCTTCATACATGAGTGCCATGTCAACTAGCTTCTCAAAGGTGGCCCCCATAGGGATATGAGTCATAGCCAACCCATGCATCGGTTCATTCAAGCCTTTCACGAACCTCAAAGCCTTCTTCTCCGGTGTATTCACCATGTCTAGGCCAAATCTTGCCAATTGATTAAACTTGTTGACATATTCCTTCACCGAGAGATTTCCTTGCTTTAGAGTCAAGAATCTTTCCATATACAAGTTTTCCTCCGCCCTTGAGAGAAACTTTGCCACAAATCTTTGCCTAAAATCCGCCCAAGAGTCAACGGGGCGTTCTCCATTAGTGACCTCCCACCAGAATGAGGCCTCTCCTTTCATTAACCAAGCAGCTAACTTGACTTTCTTCCCTTCTTCCATCTCAAAGATATCTATCAATTCTTCCACCTCTTTAAGCCAATCTCTAGCCTCCACAAAGGTTTCAGATCCTTGAAAAGGTTTCCCTCCCATAGCTTTAAATTCCTTGCAAGTCTTAGCAAAAGTATCCGTGCGAGGAGGAGGGGGAGGAGGAAGATCGGGTGCTACGGTTGGTGGAGGAATATTTGCTGGACCCGCAGTGGTGGCCCTAGCCTCCATCAATCTCCTATACCATACTGGTACCGTCACACCCTCCGGAAAGTTAAGATCCTCAGCCATGCTGAAACGAAAAAGGAAAGATTCAAAACGGCGAATTCGAAGGATATGGATATGGCTATTGGGGATTATGCTTTTCCTTCAAAAACCTTTCTCTTTAAAGACATGTTTTTGAAAATATCTCTTCCAAAAATGTTTTAGAAAAATAGTTTTCTAAAAAAATTATCTGTTCCGGTAACCTTTGCTCTGATACCACGTGTAACACCCCACTCCCGCTATGATCACTCACTAAGGGAATGCCATAGCATCGGTGGAGTATTTTAGTGAATATAGAACAGAAAAATTACAACAAGATAGATATAAATAGTACTTGAAATTTAAAACATCATCATCTCATAACAGCGGAAGAAAACATGTCTGGTTACATCATAAAACCACAATAAAAGTCAAGTACAATATCCATCAAAATAAAGGAGTACATAATCCCACTCTCAATACAATAGCCAAGACAAAAGAAAAGATAACTGGGTAACTGGAGCTTTACATCTATCCAAGCTCCTAAAGACTGGAACAGCAATCCGATCAAGCTCCACTACTGCTAGGATCCACCGTAGGACCTGAGGGTTGGGAAAAAGATAAAAACAATGGGGTCAGACATAAGTCTGAGCGAGTCCTATAACTTTAACAATACAATCATTAAAGTAACCAGAGAAGATATAAACTTGACCCACGGTAATGTCTGGGGATGAATGGCTACACTAAGCAGCTTGATAGACTTAGGATAAACTAAGATAACTGTAAAGACGCATCTACCCACCCAAGGATAATTACTTCAATGCACCACACCAGTCATTTCTACTTAAAGGTTGATCCCTCCCAAGGACTTAGAAAATTCTCCCCAGTAGTCTCGTATACCCCTAGCTGACTACATAGGTGCCGTCTGCCCCTATCTCCACTAGGTGTACTTAGTAATTTTTCCCAGTAGTTCCGTGTACCCCTACATAGGTGTCGTCTGCCCCTATCTTTATTAGGTGTACCCACTACTCCCCAGCGATCGGCTCCCTACCGTAGATACCCGTGCTGGTCCCATAGTGGGGTGTATCACTCCCCTAAAGTGGCTACCTGATAATATCAACGGTGCACGGCTTTATATCTACACGATGCAACAACGGCTTATCTACCAGCCCGGGCCCACACACGCATATGAAACCCGTTGGACTTGCGTTGCCACCGCTAACCCGTTTTGGCCTCTTATAATCAAGCCCAATATGCGTGTCCCGTCACTCGACATGGGTCGAGCCCACAAAGATACGTTTGGGATATTGGTTGAAATGGGCCCCCACAAGCTACCCACCTAAGCTTGTCACTTATCTAGTGTATCCCACTTAACCCTTTAATCATGTTTAATTACATGTTTCACTTGGTTAAGTATTCTAATCGTATTTTCTATTGCCACCCAAGGCAACCCACTAGATTCCACATGCCACCCAAGGCAACCATTAAATTTCCACATGCCACCCAAGGCACCCACTTAACCCCTCATGTCCCACTACATGCTAATATGGTTAAGTGTTTCTTAATTAATTAAGACCGTGATCTCCCATAAAGACCTCCCACATTAGACTGGCTGTTATGACCGCCTGGTTAAGCCGGTAGGGTCCGGGCAGTCTTACGTCATAACAGAGTCTAACCTCGTGTCCTTACTTTAATCACGTATTTAATTTATGGCTAAGACCTCTCACATTGGGCTGACATTTGTAGCAACTGGTTAAGCCGGTTGGGTCCGGGCAGTTTTACACTACAAATGAGTCCAACCTCGTGTCTTAGTCGATTAATTACACCTAATTAATCACCCCCATATTAATTATCCCTAATTAATATCAAGTTTTCCATAACATGGGTAGACCTAACTCAATAGGTAAATTCCCATGGGGTAGACCTAACTCAATAGGTAAATTCCCACTTATGGTAATTTATTTTTATGGTATGCTTAATCATACCCAATCATACTTTTATTAACATATTTACCAACCCCATCGTTCCCCACGTAAATCGTTCTCATGACATAGAAAAGGGGAAGATCCATTACAAATATCATGGGTTTAGCATATAACTTTGTCATGGGTTAAGAGGATGTCAACTTGCATATATGAGCACATATTAACCCAACTACATTTAACCCAAACTTGCATATTATCATACACATGATTTGCATAACATGTTGCATATGAGCTTGCATATTATCATACACATATCTTGCATAACATGTTGAACTTGCATATAAGCATTCTCATAACTTGCATAACATGTTAAACTTGCATTTAAGCATACACATAACTTGCATAAGCATTCACATACTTGCATAAGCATTCACATACTTGCATAAGCATTCACATACTTGCATAAGCATTCACATACTTGCATAAGCATTCACATACTTGCATAAACATTCACATACTTGCATAAGCATTCACATACTTGCATAAGCATGCATAACTTGCATATCATGTTAAACTTGCATTTAAGCATATACATAACTTGCATATGAACTTGCATAACCACTTACATAACATCATACACATAATTTGCATGTGAACTTACATAACTCACTTTGTTAAACATGCATAAACCAACTTATTAAATATGCATAAACCCACTTGTTAAACATGCATAAACCAACTTGTTAAGCATGCATAAACCAACTTATCAAACATGCATAAACCCACTTGTTAATTATGCATAAACATAGGAAAACATAGAGTAGCATATCATTATAAATGATTCAAACTCACTAATCCGCATTTAAGACCATAAGTCTCATTACACCCAATCTACTTACTTTAACAATTGATGTTAAAGTGATAGAAACTCACCAAAACCAAGATTAGCAAACTTATGAAGTGGAATTAGTTGCTAAATATGAAGATGGTGATGATTAGAGATTGATTAGAGAGTGATTAGCTTGCAACTTCCTTCATAAACAAGTGGAGGCTCCTTCTAAGATTTAATTTGGCGGCATGAGGCCATCATTTCTATTTTTAGTATGGATTAGGGTAGGTTTAGGGTGTATTTATAGATTAGGAGAGTGTTTTAGGCCCTTAGATTAACCCTAAATTAGATTAGGTCCGTTAGATTTAAGAAATCTCTAGAACCCAGCCCAGCCCTAGCTAGAAAACCAGATCTGGTGCACCCAAGCACCCTGGTTCGACACGCCGTGTCGACAGGCAAGTCGACAGGCAAGTCGACTCCCCCTGTCGACAGGCCTGTCGACAGCCCTGTCGACATGGTCAAGGCGGGAATTTTCCCGCCTGGCCCCGCTGGTTCTAATTTGAAATCTGAATTTAAATTTCTAAATCTGTTTTTAACTTTGAATTTTCTGCAAACTTCTTTGGGCCATAACCGGGCCATACGGACTCCGATTCTCGAAAACTCGGACTCTATTTCGCGTATTTTTCCGTGACGAACGCAATAACGCAGCCCGTTACCCCCAATTCCCACGTCTGAGATTATTTATCCTGTAATTAGTGAATTTTAGTATTAACTAAAATTCGGGGTGTTACATCCATCTACTCATCCATCAAACACGAGCATCCATTGTCCTTAAAAGACTTCTAATGCTTCATGATCATATGCGAAGTGTGTGTGTACATGTACTTATCTAATGCAAAATCAGGCGGTCTACTGATTCAGTTGACCTCCTTAATGCGAATTATGTAAGTGCTATGAATCCATTATGTATGCAAATTCTCCTATTCATGATTCTACATGAGTGCACAATCATTCATATAAATGCAACATCCATATGAAAACACATTAAAGTTCAACCATATACGAATGCAAACATATATGCATATGCAATATGAAGTGACTGAGCCGATCTAAAACCTAGATTGTGTGTGTATATGCAACCACGAGCAACCACTAGCAATCACTTGCAACCACTTGCAACCATCAATCATAACATGTCTCAAACACATGTTTACACCCAATTGTTCCTATCTAAAGGTATAGTCGAATGATAGAAGCAAGTAAAGACTTTGTGCCCATTAGGCAATGTCAAAACTGGAAATCTATGCCATATATATTGACTAGGAGAAGAATTCTCTAAGCATCAGCCCCGAAGACCGAAATCAACATCAGACTGACACCCAAAGAATTACTCAACCCAACCACTATATATGATTCTAGGAAACTAAACATGATGGACTCCTTTTAGGTCACAAGGGAGTCCCTTCCTAAGACCAACCCGTATCCTATAAAACCCAAAAAGTTTAGTCAAACCAACGAACACCCTCCAGCCCCAACATGTGTTACTAACAGATGAGTCATACTCCCTATGGGGTTTGCAACAGAAAGTGGATTGAGAAGGGGACCGAGAGGATATACACAAAAGATAGCGCGCAAGTAAGCTCTACAGGAAGAGAGGGATCAAAGATATACTCTTAAGAAGAGATATGATGCACGAATCTAGTCTTCAATCTTCTAAGTCGCATTTCCTTGAGCTTAACTCCATTATGCTTTGTCCGTCTTTAACTTCACAATTTCGTAGCTTCTTAATTCTTGTTTCCAAAATATGAGTTGGAACCTATTTCACTGTTGCCTCTCGTTCCTCTTTCACTTATTCTCCTTCTAGTATACTTGGCTCAAGCATAACTGCGTACTCATGGTTTCATGCAAGCTCTCCAAAATTCACTAGTGAATCTTGGATCTTATTCACTTACTAGAAGGTATTCCACATAGATGAATTATCTCTTGAAAATAAACAAATGTCAACTATGTTGCCAAATGTACTTACTAAGGTGATTCTTTACGACTTATGCATAAGCGAAATGAACCTTCTGCCTTAGTGGCGAACACTACTGGAGCGCCCCATTCTGAAATGCTCCTTCTAATGAACCCCTTCTCTAGAAGCTCTTTAATCTGTTTACTGAGCTCTTTCCTTTCCCGTGGAGCCATGTGTCTAACGGGCAACGCAACGGGCTTTGCATTATCTACAAGATATATACGGAAGTCTATCTCCCGCTTCGGAGGCAAGCCCTTCACCTCTTCGAAGACATCCGGATATTCCCGGACCACTCTAATCGATTGCAAATTTTCAACGGAGGCATCTAGCGATTCAAGATAACTAAGCATAACCGCATACGAGAGATTACAAGAAATTTCCAAAGTATTACTGAGCTGGGTTAGGAGCCTAACAACCCTTTTCTCACAATCAAGGATGGCCCCATTACTGGATAGCCAATCCATGCCCAAAATCAAACCATATCCCGAAAAGCCCAAAACATAGGCACTACATTTAAATTCTACGCTTACGATAGAAATATTCAATCCCAAACAGATCATAGACAAATGAGCTGGGCCCCCAATTGGGTTTGAAACAATTAAGGGGTCCTCTACCATACTAGTTTTTAGGTGTAGAGATTCTACTAAAGCAGACGAGATAAAGGAGTGTGATGCGCCAGAATCAAATAAAGTGTGAACGGGGTGATCATAAAGATAAACTACACTTTCTACAGAAGTATTTATACCTCGCTGTTGCAGAGGTGGCGCTTCTAGCACATGAACTTGTGCCCCTGAGGTGGATCCAGCCCTCTGCCCCTGTCCTCGTTTCTTTGGGCAGTCCTTAGCCCTGTGGCCTGTCTCACCGCAAGAAAAGCACCCACCATTCTCCTTGGCCTTCTTTTTCCGGCAATCTTTCACTAAGTGCCCCACTTTGCCACAGAAATTACACTTCCTCTTCTCTTTGTTGCCTTTCCCGCCCTTCTTAAAGTCTGTCTTCTTAGGCTGCAAACCCTCTTTCTTCCCTTGAGAGCTTTCTGCCTTTGTCTCCTTCTTGCCCTTATCCTCTTCGTTCAGCAATGCCATTTGTACCAACCTTTCATATGTAGCTCCCATGGGTATATGGGTCATGGCCAAACTGTGTAATGGCTCATTCAACCCTTTGACGAAACAGAGAGCCCTCTTGTGCGGGGTGTTGACTAGGTCCAGCCCAAACCTAGCCAGCTCATCGAACTGATTAACATACTCTTTGACTGTCTTGTTCCCTTGCTTAAGAAATAAGAAATTTTCCAACTGCAAACTCCTTTCCGCATCTGAGAGAAATTTAGCCTCAAACCATGCCCTAAAGTCCTCCCATGTCTCCACTGGTCATTCTGCATTAGTGACTTCCCACCAGTAGGAAGCCTCGCCCTTTAGTAGCCATACTGCCAGTTGTACTTTCTGTCTATCTTCTACCTCAAAGATGATGAATAAGTCCTCGGTTTCTTTCAGCCAATTTCTAGATGCCACGAAGGACTCAGTTCCATGAAAATCCTTTCCTCCCATAGCTTTAAAATCTTTACATATCTTAGCAAACGTGTTTCCCCATGGAGGAGGTGGAGGAAGAGGAGTGAAAGCGTCAGCAGCTGGGGAGTAAGGTCTCCAGACATGCTGAAACAGAAAGGATAGATTCAAAACGAAGGATAAGAGATAGTACCTATGGCTTTGGAGGGACTTTGCCTTTTAAAATAAAATAATATTTTATCTTTTAAAAATGCTTCTTTAAATTTCTTTTTGAAAATAAATTTTCAAAACTTTTTATCTTATCTGGTAAACCTATGCTCTGATACCAAGTGAAACACCCCACCTCCGTTAGGGTCACTCTCAAAGGGAATGCCCTAATTTTGGTGGAGGTTTATAAGTATAAGTCACAGATATACAAGACAGATATAAGAACACATATTTTTGAATAGCGGAAAACAACAACTTTTATTTCATTAAAATATGTGTTACACAAACCATGCCATAATTGTCTTTCAATATTTCCAAAATCATAACTGTCTTAATTACATTATTTAAAGAAGCATAAAGAAAACATAAATAAACTGCAAAAGTCCCATAGTTGCTGTCCAAAGCCATAGTCCAAAAACGAAAAGATCCAAGCAATACATTCTTTCTCTTCAAGCTGGATATGAAGGCAGGTCAAGCAGCGGTATTCCCTCCCTGTGGACCTGGGGGGGGGGAAACGGAAGAAAAGAAGACGAAAGAAAAGTAGAGTCAGACATAAAACCTGAGTAAGTCTAGGACTATTCAGTCTATGAATAAAGAACTGGGTATGATAAGTATAAACTAGAAATGGGAAAGCACCATAAACTTAGTTAAGTTGTCTAGGGTCGAATATACTATCGTACCCCATATTAATCTCTGTACCCATATAAACTAGTTCCCAACAGGCACCCCATAATCAGGGTGAAGTGATCCATTTTATGATGATCGGCTCCTACTCGCATAGTTACATGTGTCTTACGGCCCCCGATGTTGTAGTTACCTATGCTGGTCCCACCATAGGGTGTATCAAGTCCCATGGTGGCGGCCCGACACAATCCTAGAATGCACAGGTATGCTACTGGTGCCCAGTGCCTTATTTTTCTGCGCCGGAGTGTGTGCACGCCCGCACCCCGTTAGAACCTACACTGCTGCACCACCGCCATCGATTTGACCTCTTACAATCAGCCCAGTAATCGTGCCCCACCGTGCCTAGTTTCAGGGTATCATGATACCTTATAGGGTTACTGCTGAAAAGGGTCCCCCGCTACTAGGTTTTTCTATTTCTAGCCAACATGCTAAGTTGGTTAAGTGTGTTATAAACCTAACCCCCAATCAGTCTGTTTAGTTTAGCATGTTCCATCTTGATTAAGTATTAATATAATTTACTTAATCCTACCAATCCTGACTCAGCCTTAATTGTCTTATTAAAGCCTTGACCTCTCACATTAGACAGGTATTGTTGTGGTTGCCTGTTGCCGGTTGGGTCCGGGCAGTCTTACGCCACAACTCAGTCTAACCTCGGGTCCTTATTGGGCTCCATGTTTAACCACCCACATTGGATAGGTATTGTTGTGACTACTGGACACCCGGGCGGTTCCGGGCAGGTTTACATCACAACTCAATCCAACCTCGGGTTAAACACATCGTATTTCCTACATTTACATATTTTGTCTCTTTTCTTTTTATATGTAAATATTTGCGGCCCATTATTCAAATTCATCTTTATTGGTTAAATTTCATTTATGCCACTTAATTGTTCTTTCAAGGTTGTTGGAATGCGTTAAACATGCCAACACATATGTTCTATATTTTAGCCCAAACGTCATTACCCCCGTATTATACGTTCGCTCCAACGTAAGGCGTGTTGGGTTTAATACTTAAACCCAATTTATCCAAGTGAAAAGGGGAGGCTTATAACATGATGTTTATAAGATAACATGAAAAAGGGGAGTGTGAACGCATGTACTTGCAACGAACGATTCAATTAACATAAAATAGGCACATGTGAACTTGCAATTTTAACATCATATAATCATGGCATAACATGAATCATTTTATCCATATAATCATAGCATAAACAATACTTAAACATAAATCATTCTATTCATATGGTTAATGCATAGACAATACTTAATCATGAATTATTTTACTCATATGATTATGGCATAAGCAGTACTTAAACATGGATTATTCTAGTCATATAATAATGGCATAAACTTAAACATGAATCATAGGTTCAACTAACCATGTAAACTTGAAATTAAGAATCTAACTAAATTAGATATCATTATTATTGGCACGGGGTCTTGACTAGAAATATAAGTCTATATTTTTATTTAGGCATAATATAAACTAATCATGTTCATAAAATCACTATATGTTAACCAAAGGTACTTACTTTTGTAACTAATACAAAAGTATGGTTCAACTAGAATTATCCCAACCTAATTCTTATATGAATCATGGTTTTTAATCCATTTATAAAATTATAGCATAAACATATCTAAACTTACATCATGGTTTTCATTTTTATCTATGTAAACTTGCAAGAGGAATGTAATTCTAATGTAATTCTAATGTAATTCTAATGTAACTTATGATAACAACCTGAGCCTAAAAACATGTTTTTCAATTGGGCATAATAACGAACATAGTTTAGTCATGTTCATAAAGGTGCTTACTTTTGTTTCTAACACAAAAGTATGATTTGCCAATTTTCAACATAGATTCATATAAATCATGGTACTTAGTCGGTTCAATTACACACTAAAAGTGGTCATAAAAGTATGTACATCATATTAGCATAATAACGAATCATATACTTGCATGAATTCCAATTAAAATATCATAACATATAGTTGTTAACATGAATCATATACTTGCATGAATCTTAAATAAACTATTACAACATATAGTTGTTACTTTCAACATGAATCATATACTTGCAATGAATCAAATGGGTGTTGTAAATAACTACCACAAACATGTAGTTTTCAATATGAATCATATGCTTGCATGAATCCCAATTAAAATTCCACAACATGTGGTTGTCAACATAAATCATATACTTGTATGAATCCAATCGTACACCATTGTATTGCCAAATCGTTTAGAATCAAAATAACATACAAATATAAGTCATTATCACCACAATTCCATTTCGTTTCCAACGCAAATCGCGTACTTGCAAATATCCAATCGTATACCATAATATTCCCAAATCGTTTTGCATCAAAGCAACATACAAATATATATTATTATCGCCTCAATTCCATTTCTTACATTACACAAATCAACACAATTATTTAATTCATATCGGAATAGCACTCTACTTACAGCGTATGACGAATCTTCAATTCAGAAATCTGAATTCTGAATTTGGAGATGCTATCCTTTGTTGTAGGCGTTGCTTTGATTTGATTAACGTTGCTTTAAGCTTTGAATTATCTCCTAGTCGCCTCTCAATTTCTGACGGCTATACTTAGTCTCTCCTCAGCAACATGACGGTCTCATCTCCATTTTAGTTTATGTGAATTAGGGTTAGTCTTAGGTCTTTTTTATAGAGTTTGTGAGTTGATTTAGACCGTCGATGAAGCTTGGTTTAATAATAGCCGTTCATTCAAAGGAGGGACCAACCAGGAGCTGACACCTAGCCCTAGTGACAAGGCAAGGCTCAGAAAATCGACCAAACACAGACTAGGCCAGCCAGGGTGGGCTGGGTTCGACCTGGCTCAGGGGCCAGGTCGACACCCCAGTCGACACCGTGTCGACTTCACAGTCGACACGGGTTACCCAGGTCGACTGCCCAGTCGACCTGGCTAGCCCCAGGTCGACTGCCAAGTCGACCTGGGTGCTTTGGGCGGGAATTTTCCCGCCTTGGCCAATTGGGCCCGATTTTGAATTTTGAGTTAGTTTTTCTGAGCTGTTTTCGTCTGTTCGAATTTTAAACCCAATTTTGAAACTTCCGGAGGCCATATCTTGGTCATACGGACTCCGATTTTCGAAAACTCGAACTCTATTTCGCGTATTTTTCCGAGATGAACGCAATGGCGTATCCCGTTTCCCTTAATTCTTTGATTTGAAATTAATTATACTTTAATTTATGAATTTCACGGTTATAGAATACACGGGGTGTTACAAGAGGTACGTTTTATTACTTCATTATATTTACTATTAATATCAGTAGATACATATATGTGTATCTTATGAAACACATATCGGAATCATTTGAAAAGTTCAGAGAATTCAAAATGGAGATAGAAACCAATTTTAATAGAAAATAAATATTTTGCGATCAGATCGAAAGAGAACATTTAAGCCAATTAGTTAATGACTATTCAGATGAGTTTGAAATTGTTTCACAACTCACTCCAGCTAGAACATCATGTTGAAAGGGTACATCTGAAAGGAGAAATCGCACCTTATAAGATAAGATACGATCAATGATAAGTCATATAGATCTTCCAATAAACTAAATTTTGAACAATTGCATTTAATCCTACTAAAACAATTATGAAGATGCCATATAAGATATGGACTAGGAAATGTCCTTGTAAGTCTAATACGAAGATTTGGGATGTAAGGTGTTTGTTAAATGTCCTTCCTCTGATACGATTGGACCCAAATCAAATAAACATTTTGTGGAATATCCAAAAGAAGAAAATGGAAATTAATTCTATAAATCCTCAGAGAATAAAATGTTTATTGCTTGAATTGGTATCCTTATAAAGGAGAGTCAGTCTCTAACGTACCGATGAGAATAAAATAGAATCTGAAATGTCTCGGAGACCACAAAATACCATTGAATCTTGTATAGACAAGAAATTGAGTGGGAGAGACACAATAATTACAATGTTATATAATGATAACATATTTAGTATTGTGAATAATGTTAGTTCTACAAAACAAGAAATAGTTACTGATTCTAGGAAATAAAATGTTTGGATTAAGAAGTTCATGATTGAACTTAATTCATTGTTGATCGAATGATACACATTGCGATAACAATATGGCTGTTGCTCAGGCCTAAAACATTAAACTCATCATCAATCCAAACATATATTTTAAGAAATATAATTCTTATGTGAAGTTTTTCACAGAAGGAATAAACATATCTGCAAAGTTACAAAAGTTGTAACGTTGCATACCTACTGAATTAAACTCTGTCGCAGCAGAAGTTTAATAGTCACACTAGTTTCATAAGTATACGATTCATAAATGATTGACTCTAGTGCAAGTGGGAGATTGTTAGAATTTGTGCCCTAGAGGCAATTCATTTGATGAGATTGATAACACTGTTGATGTTATTATTTTATTTGGAATAAAATATTATTCTATTATATTGTATTTACTGCGTAATATAAATAATAATATAATAGAAGTCCTTAGAATAATAATACGGAATTATATAGTTCGAGTAAGACTGAACTTGAGATTATATAATGAGATAAGTATTATAATTCTTAAATGTCCCTAGTCGAGTTTTATTGTTTATATAGGACAACAATAAAGCACTGAGACTAGTATATTGATTGATTGATGATCACATCTCATTGATCATTAATATACATGATATGAAAGTCAAGATATAAATACGTATTAGAGAATAGCGTATTGGGCTGACCCACCGTGAGATAACTACATGGAATATAATCAATAGTATCATAAGTTGTTCTCATAGTGATAGTGATATAATGGTCCTCAGACCTGAAATCAATATAACTTTATTCGAGGATATTTGTGTTTTGATATCATCCAAAGTTATTTCGTAACAGAGTAATGATAACGGTGATTATTGGATATATCTCGAATCGAATGAAAATTATGAATGATCTAGATGGAATTTAACCCTACGATATATTCGTAGTGATATCCATGGGCCTCTTGATTGAGTGAGACTGTGAAATGCATGGCCGTGCTCAAATATTGATTTGTTCAGAACAGTCTACTCATCGATCAAGAAAACGGATTAAATTATAAAGAGGATGATACGATCCATGCCTCCAGTTTAATCTTGGATATATCGGTTAAAAGGATTAAATTATATTGAGACACTATTCACAAAAGGTTGTATTGAATCATTACTATTATAGCTTGGGTAACAATGATTTGTTACTAGACGCCGCTCATTGTTTACGGTCTAAATGTTGTTTAAACTGTTGCCAACGTTGTGATAGCCTATAGGGTCACACTTACATACATTGTAAAAGGTGAGGATATTTAAGTAAAAGGGTTTATGACTAATTCTTTTATTTAAATAAGGATGAACGGGTCATATGGATGAAAAGGATATCAGTTCTAAAGTATTATACAAGGTGTCCGACCTTTACCTAATAAGATTGATCACAGCCGAATTCCTCAAACCCTAGATTCCAAAATTAGCTAGTACTATCTCACCTTTTCTCGATTTGATTTCGAGAGCAACGTTTGTGGATCTCCAATAGAGGTGCTTTAGTTTAAGCATTAAGATTCGATTCAATCAGAAACTGGAATTTCGTTGATTTCGCAGATTCAAGTTCAAGCTTTTCGTTTGTTTTGCTAGTCGAAGCAGAAAGGTACATGTTTTAAGTTCAATTTTGGATTCGATTTACAAATTAAGTTTGTTGAAACATTTAATCCGCTGCGTAATCGATCCAATTTATCCTTCACGACCCGGTTTGGCCCTGGCTGGCTTGGTCGGTTTCTGGTCGAATTTCTGAGCTTGGCTATGTCACTAGGGCTGATTTGTCACATTCTGGTTGGCTCCTCTCAAAGTGAATGGTCTAGATTCATCTATGATCATCTGATGGCTCTAATCAATCTGAAATTCTATATAAACAACTTAAGTCTCCAACCTAAATTCACATAAAAAATTTAGAGATGGAGCCGCTATGCTGTCGCGAGAAAACTGAGAGGAGCCTCCACTTGTAGAAAAGCTTAGAGAAGAGCCAAAACTAAAGTAAAACAAGAATCAAAACAACATTTGTCTACCCAAAGGAAAGCAATTCAAATTCAGAACTCAGAAATCAGAAAACAAGACCGTCGTTTGTTGTAAGTATAGTGATTTTTCCGATGTGAATAAAAGTTAGGATTTGATTCGATGTAAAATGGAAATGGAATTGTGTTATTGTATAACGATGATGTTAATTCATATCTACGTATTGAAAAGCTTGTATTGTGAATGGTTGGAATGTTTGTGGTTAAATTTACTTGATGTTGGATCCATTCAAATGAAAACAACATCACATGCAAGTTGTATAGTTCATGTTGTAATCTACACCTATATGTTTATGTGATTATATAGGTTGTATGTGATGTGTCCAAATTAAGATCTCATGTATATACTTTATGCCTAAATGATTAAGTTCATATACATGCTCCTATGTTTATACAAAAGTTGCAAGTTCCTAATTGGATGCATGCCAAGATCCACTTTAGTACAAGTTTCATGTTATAGTAGTAAACATGATTTGGATCTAGTTCACACATGCGATGAAATTATACATACTTTATGGACATGTTATATTCTTGTCATATGCTAGTGATGTTCTATGTTATGCCTAGATCTAAACATGTTTAGGCTTAGGTTGTCTAAATCATATGCTAATTCATGTGACACCTGTTTAGTTAGATTCCCCTTTTTAATGCAAGATCACATGACGAGTTGAAACCCATGATTCAGTCTATGTTGCAAATTCACATATATGTATGTTGACTATTTTGCAAGTTCACGCCTATGATGTTCATATTTACTATGCCAAGAATGCCAAGTTTACACCTATGTCATGTTTATGTTTATGAATTTCTTTATGCCAATTTTTTGTACGCTAAATTAGGCTAAGTTTTTAGCCTTATATTATATGTTAAAAACTATGTGAACAAAAATTAGGCTAAGTTTGTTAGCCTAATATTTAGACGGGGTAACGTTGGGGAAAATTGGTAATTTGACATAAATTGGTGAAAAAATATGAAATTGGCATGTTTGTCACATGCCAAAATTGGTGGCACTTGAATGGTATAATTTCTTATACCAAAAATATTAAACTTGGAAAGTGGGCCATAACATTTAATTGTTAGCAAATTTACATATAACAAGTAATAAAGAAAAATATGTAAATTTAGAAAATACAAGTATGCTTAACACGAGGTTGGATTGAGTTGTGATGTAAACCTGCCTGGACCCGCCCGGCTGTCCAGTAGTCACAACAAAACCGATCCAATGTGGGTGGTTAAGCATTGAGCCCAATAAGGACTCGAGGTTAGACTGAGTTACATTGTAAATCTGCCCGGAACCGACCGGCACATCCAGTAACCGTAACATTACCTGTCTAATGTGAGTGGTCGGTGCTTTAAAAAGCTAAGGACAGACAAGTCAGGATGGTAGGGTTAAGTTAACTAAAACACTTAACCAATTCAACATGTTAAATTAAACTGATGGGTGGGGTTAGGTAAATACAGACACTTAACCACTTAACATGTTTGACTAGAAAACCCTAGTAACGGGGACCCACTTCAGCAGTAACCCAATTAGGTATCATGGTACCCTGAAACTAGGCAGAGTGGGGCACGATTACTGGGATGATTGTAAGCGGTCAAAAGCGACGGCGATGGATGCAACAGTGTGGGTTCTAACGGAGTGCGGGCGTGCACACACTTTGGAGCAGACAAACAGGGCACTAGGGGCACCAGTAGTATAACCTATGCATTCTAAGGATTGTGTTGGGCCGCCACATTGGACTTGATACACCCTACGGTGGGACTAGCATAGGTATCTACAATCTTTGGGGGTCGTAAGACACAGATGATTATGCGAGTAGGAGCCGATCTTTAGAAAAAGGGGATCACTTCGCCCTGATCATGGGGTGCCAGTTAAGACAGTACAAGTAGGTGCAGAGGTATAGCATGGGGTGCGATAGTATATTCGATTCAAACTGCTTTATCTTAGTTTATGATACTTCCTATTTCCAGTTTATACCTATCATGCCCTTTTTTTTATTCACATACTGAAGAGTCACTAGACTTACCAGGCTTTATGTCTGACCCTATTTTCTTTCGTCTTCTTTTCTTCCGTTCCCCCCCCCCCCCCAAGTCCACAGGGAGGAAACAACCTAGCTTAGTCAGACTCTTTGCAAGCTTCAAGATAGTGATGTACGGTTTGGACTCTCTTTCCTTGGCTGTGGCTGCTGGACACATTCTATGAGGCTTTATGCAGTTTTAACTATGTTTTTATGCTACTTTAGTCAATAACCAAGACAGAAATGATGATGTAATGTTTTGGAAGTTATTATGTGACAGTTATGGAAATGTTTTGTATGAACACATATTTATGAAATAAAAAGTATGTTGTTTTCCGCTGCTTATATACATGTGTTTATATCTGTCTTGTGTTTTGTCTGTGACTTTTACTTACAAACCTCCACCAAAGTTAAGGCATTCCCTTTGTGAGTGACCTTGATGGAGGGTGGGGTGTTTCAATATGTGGTAAGCCAATATATTCCTAGAATTAACCCATAGCCTTATAAACTCGAGCACATATGCGTCGCATTCAAACTCGATGCCTAACACAGATATTTTCAAACTCCGACAAATCATAGATAAATGAGCCGAACCACCAATGGGATTTGAAACAACCACGGGATCCACTACCATACTAGTAATTAAGTGCAAAGATTCAACCATAGAACTAGATATAAATGAATGTGAAGTACCAGAATATGATGATTTGAAAGAGAAATTAAACCTTTCACAGAAATTTTTCTACCTCTATCAAGAGCACTAATCGCGAGAGCATGCACCTGCACTACAGAAGTTCCTGCCCTCTGACCTTGTCCATGTTTCTTCGGGCACCTCCTAGCAAAGTGTCTGACCTCTCCACAGTTGAAGCAAGAATTCTTCCTTCTTTTGCAGTCTTTTACCAAATGACTCTCACGCCCACAACTGTGACACTTCCTCTTCTTCTTGCACTTGTCATTCTTTCCACCTTTCTTCTGTTGATGTTGTTGTTGTTGTCATTTCTTAGGCCATATCTTCTTATTTTGCGTTGTTTCTTCAGCTTTAACCTCCTTCTTTTCCCCTTTCTCTTCATCATACATCAAGGCCATATCAAAAAGTCTTTCAAAGGTGGCACACATTGGAATGTGGGACATGGCTAACCCATGAAGGGTTCATTTAGCCCTTTAGCAAAACCGCAAAGCCTTCATATGTGGCGTGTCTACCAGTTCCAGTCCAAATATTGCCAGCTGGTTAAATTTGTTCACATACTCTTTCACCGTCAAGTTTCCTTGTTTGAGTGCTAAGAACCTCTCCATCTGCATGCTCTTCTCAGCTTGGGAAAGGAATTTCGTCTCAAACCTCTATCTAAAGTCATCCGAAGTTTCCACCGGACGACCTACTTGGGTTACCTCCCACCAAAATGAAGCTTCATCCTTCAATAGCCAAGCAGCTAACTGAATCTTTCTTTGATCCTCTACTTCAAAGATTACGAACAATTCCTCAGTCTCCTTGAGCCAATTCTGCGCTTCTACAAATGTCTCGTTCCCATGGAATGGCTTCCCTCCCATAACATGGAAGTCATAGCATATCTTAGCAAAATTATCTGCTCTTGGAGGGGGAGGAGGAGGAATGACTGGTGCAACTGGGGGAGGAACGTTTCCTTAGCCTTCGGCAGGCGCCATAGCCTTTAGATACATGTGGAACCATCCGGGTATCGTGATGCCCTTCAGGATATTAGGAATGTTAGGTTCCCCAGACATGCTGAAAAGAAAAGGAAAGACAATTAGACAAAGGACCGAAGGATACTACGTATGGGTTTGGGGAAAAATTCTTTTCAAAACAGACTTTCCTCTTGAAAATGCTTTCTTTTAAAACCTTTTTGAAAATAGTTTGCAAAAACTTTTAACTATCTGGTAACCTTCAGCTCTGATACCAAGTGTGACACCGCACGTCCGTTAATGTCACTCACTAAGGGAATGCATTAAGTTCCGTGAAGTATTATAGGTAAACAGACACAGAATAATTACAAGACGGATATAAATGAGATAGCAGCGAAAATTCAAACTTTTATTTCAAACATAAATCATACTACATGGTCCAAAATATCATAAGTCATAAAAACCATTACAACAATATAACTTCTATCGTGTACCATCAGAGTACATAAACATAAAAAGCATAACATATTTCCCCAAGAAAATAGCAAAGCCATAGTAGAGATAAGAACTTGAGCCATACTTCAAAAACAGCTTCTAGCAAGATGATAACCAAGTCTTGACTAAGCCTGAGAATTTTCTCCATACGAACCTGGGGGGAAACGGAAGAAAGAAGAGGAAACAAAAAGGGTAGACATAAATTTTGGCGAGTCTACTTACTTTTAGCAAGTAAATAAATAAAAGTAGCATGACAAGTATATAAAGTGGATAAGAGAGATTACTACATAAAAGACTGGTATGACAAGGTAGACTAGATAAGGTGTATACGCTTCCCTAATGATTACTCTGCATTATTACTAGTATATCCAGAATGAGATGATCCCTTCCAATATAAGGTGGTAGACTTAGGTATATGTCCAAATGTACCCTAACCACTACCCTAATCGATTGGCTCCCTAATCTGCCTAGATACTCTGTGTCGGCCCCACAACAGGATGTATCACATCCTAAAGTGGCAACACCTCGTTGATATGCACAGCCCCATATCTACAGGTGTCACGGTCATCTTATCCCCCTCTGTCCGGCTGATGCACGCACATGGCCCGGTCAGTTTGTGCCAGCCACACCATCCTCCGCGTTTGGATCTCTTACAATCAGTCCAGTAAGCGTGCTCCTTCTCCGACCTAGTACGGAGTACATGTTTTGATACCTACGCCCGGTTACTAGATGAAACGGATCCCACACAATATGATACAAGCTCTCCCCCTTGTCTTGTATCCCCCACTAGGTTTTCTTTGGCTATGTATACCACTAGGTGTCTTTAATTACGTAACCCTATCATTTCCACAAGTTATGCTTACCCTAAAAGGTGTCTTTAATTACATAACTTTATTATTTCTACTGGTTATGTAAACCAATAGGTGTCTTTAATTACATAACCTTATCGAGTTAAGTTTTCTTGGCCTATATGTATAAATATTACCCACCCCCTCTAGATTTGCTTAACCCACCCACTATACAACCAATTTTACTTAACCCTAGCTTTAGTTCATAATCATACAATCCCTATGGATTAGATTAGGTTAAGTAGTCCAGTTCGTTGTCATGTCCATTTATGGTTTATAATGGGCTAGACCTCTGACATTAGGCCTGCAACTTGTGGATTTTGGATATGTCGGTCGGGTCCGGGCAGTTTTATTCCACAAGTTGAGCCTAACCTCATATCTTAGCCCGATTCATATTTGTGCACTTAGACCTCTCGCATTAGGTTCAACATTAGTGGTTGTTGGATATGTCGGTCGGGTCCGGGCAGACTTACACCACTAATGCAACCTAACCTCGTGTTATAAGTGCAATTACAATTTCTAATTGTAATTATTACACATTTCATTCTTATTCAAATTTACCTACGTCATTATAGGTAACTATGCCCCTTTTCCCCCTTTTTGAATTGTATGCTCAATTCATAAACATTACTTATATTATGCCAATTCTAACCTTTTTCCCCCGTTCCCTAATTAACGCATTCGCATATATTTGGCATCATATAGGCTAGAAAGTAGCCTAGTCATAAACAATAAAAAGGGAAAAGTGATGGGAAAAATAACAATAGTGATCATTCTAAAAGTGACATAAACATATATATTGGCATAGACAAGTAATAGGCGTAATAAGGTGGACATGAAAATAGATTTAGTAAAAAAGGGTAATGATAAAACTAGATCCAATAAACTTAGGATGAATAGATCCAAATAAGATTTCATATGTCCAATAATAACAGATCTCAGTTAATCACAATATGATGATCTTCTAAACAAAGGCTCAATTTTGCATATAATGATAATCCCAAATTAACCACAAACTTGACAAAGGTTCAGATCCACAAAGGTGACATGATAAACTAATCATAGGTGAATTAGATCTATAAAAATAAATCTAGCATGATAAGTTCTAGGATCCAAGAATATTATAGGTTCACAAATTATGATAGATCCAATATGATTCAGTCACAGGCATGTATATATCCAAATCATAGTCATTTCACAAATTACTTTTAACCATTTACATCTAAAAGCAACTAACTTGTAGTGGTTGGATTGAAAGAAAAGGTAGAAGATAGCAGAGGTTGGATCTATGCTTGAATCTCTAAGTTTGATTTGCTTTAGTTGATAGTTGTAGAAGATAACAGATCAAATTCAGTTCAAACACCGACAGAGTCTGGCCCCCATGGATTCCCAATGAAGAAAAAAGAGAAAGGGGACCTCTACATATAGCTGTTAGCCCTCTCTAAAGCGACTGCCACCTCATCCCTAGAGGGGTCGACCCTCCCCCTTAAGCGGTCGGCACCCCTGCTTAGGGGTCGACACCCCTAGGGTGGGAGTTTTATTGTTAACGTAATTTTTGAAATTTGAATAGAATTTTGATTTTATGGACCCTATATATATATATATATATATATATATATATATATATATATATATTCTTCTGTGCGTATACAAACTTCAAACCTTCATAACTTCTTCATATGTTGTCCGTTTTATGCAAACCAAATGTCTATCTTGACCAGAATTTCAAGACGGATGCAATGGAATGTTTCCCTTAGTTACGAATATTAAATTAATTATAATTTAATTTATCCTCTTTAATGTTAACAAATTACGGGGTGTTACACCTGACCCAGGTGTTTATCGCTTGGGTCAGACCCGAGCGAGTATTTTCAGGATGGAAGCTTGAAGACTTGGAGTTCCGCAGAGAATCGAGGCTTCATATGAAGGCCGGATGTACTCTATTATTGGTATATTATGTCGGTCAACAAAGGTATGAAAAATCAAACTTTTATTTTAAATTGTTTTTGTTTCCAAAAAAATCCACTGCAATGATATCTTCATGTTATATTTTATATGTTCCGTTGTGGGTTTTGTATTCCGCTGTGTTTGGCTCTGATGAACCCTAATGAAACGTATTTTTGCTTGCATTGAATCGACGTGGGTTCTGCTTTTTGTCGGTTTGAAGTGAGTAAAAATGTGGGTCGTTACAGTTGGTATCATAGTTTGAGGTTAAGCGATAACCTTGGCTCTGCGATAATCTTAGCTCTATGGAATATAGACTTGTCAAAGATCGGATTAGTAGTATCCTAGGACAAGTGACTCATTAGAGATAGGGCTAGCGATACCCTAGAATGAGTTGGTGTGAGTGTATGTATGTATATATATATATATATATATATGAGAGAGAGAGACATATTTGTAATTTGATATAAAAATGATTTTTTGTTGGATTGATTTGTCGAGTGAGTTATGAACACTAGTCGGTGCAGTAAGGTACCACTGTATCGATAGATGTTTCTAAACACTTAAACAGAGCAGTCTAACCCAGTTTTTATGAAATAATTTTGCCCAAAAGTATATTTTCGTAAAATGGATATATGTTTTGATGAAAGTTGTGTTTTGGAAAATTTAATCCACTAATTGATTGTTGGAGATAATAATTAGTATAATTAATTAAGAAATTTGAATTCTCGATGATTCTGGATAGTCCAGGTATTCATTAAGGAATTATAAAACTCTTTTGATAAATAAATTTTGTAGGGTATGGATAACTGCGATGCATCTGGAGTTAAACCTAGAAAGATGACTCGAAAACAAATGAGAAGGATTTATGAGTAGATAGAAGGAGAAAATAGGTTGGACCTATGCATATATATTTGTAGCTACTCCTGGAAAGATATGAATAAAGGAAAATTTGTAGGTGTTTGTTGTTATAAATGCCATAAAGAGGGACATTATGCGGTCCTATTCCCAATGAAAAACAAGGATAAGAAGAAGAGCAAGGAAAAGATACAAAAAGACATAACTTGTTTCTGATGTAAGAAGAAGAGGCAATATGTCCACAATTGTCTAGAAAGGAAAAAAGAAACCCAGAGGGAGATAAGATGCTTCCGGTGTAGGGAAGTAGGAAATATTATCAAGTACTATAATAAAGAAAAATCGAGTTTATCACTTAATGATGTATTAGGATAAGAATCTTGGAGTAGGCCAGAAGGAAATGGTCATTTAATTAGTAATATTATCCTAAGGTTAAAACTAATATTTTGAGAATATATATAAATATACAAGGAATTTTGTATGGATGTATGTATTTGAATGGATGTGTATATATATATAATATTATGGTATCTTTTTGATAAACTTTGTTATAACATGATTGAGTAAACAATCTCTAGTTCCGTCTTCAATTTTGAGGAAAAAATCTTTTAAGTGGGTGAGAATGTAACGACCTAGAAATTTGGAACCAATCAAATATTCCAAATTTCATAAGAATCAGGATAAAATGGATAATGGATGACAATATATTTAAAACAGATTTATAAAAATGAGTTTTAATATAAAATAACACGTTTACAAAGATAGTATAAGAAATGTTTATTTCTAGACCTTGAAACTGGTTCCATTGAATCCAGAATAATGGAATTAGGTAACCAACCAAGTTTGGCCAAAAATAAAATCCATTTATTATTGATTAAAGATTTAAAGGTTAAAATTTGAACTAAAAACAGACGATTTCGAGAATATCTTGAGAACGGGATATCTCTAGATCATGAGACTACCTCCGTTGGATCCAGAATAATGAATTTTAGTACTCAGTGAAGTTTCCCGTAAAACGGCATTCATATGTGGAAAAGAAAAAAAGGCCAAAATCTAAACAAAATTTTGACGGTAATTGGAATTTGATAATGCTGATGGAAAAACTAGAACATGAGACTTATCCAGAAAAATTATAAACGTAGGATATTAGCTATGTATAAAGTCTGAGAAAATTATTTATCGAATATAAAAAGTCACTAACAAAACAAAACTGAAATAATTTATTTTGAAATGAAAACAAACTCAGATTTTATATTTGAATACATAGGAATGAAGTACGATAAAAACCAGACCTCATGGTTGAAGAATTTCTGAAAACTGTTATCGTTTGATACTCCAACACGAGGCCGGAAGGTGCTTGAGAAAACACAAGTTACAATTCATGAAGATAAGGATGAATTTAAGCCATAAGATCTTCCATTCTTATCCATAAGACATGTGTCAAGCATCCATGCATTACCCCTTATTATATATAACTTATTCCTTCCTTATCACTCCATTCTTCTTCTTGGAAAATTGTTCCTCTCTTCTCCATGAATTGCTCGCGTTTTCCCCTTTATTAAATTAAAAAAAGGATTTTTTTCAAGAAAATAAAGAAGAAAGGAAGGAGACAAGCTAGGAGAAGAATCTATACATCCTAGGCTAAGTTCTGGAAGCTTTTGGGATGAGAAATAGTTTGACTTAAAGTGTTTAAAACTAGTTTTATTAGTATGCACACAAGGTGTTTGTATAAATTCCTAAAAGAGGAAACAAGGTGATTTTGTAGTGAATATTCATGGATTAAGGTTATAATTAGTTGCTTAGTATTTCCATGAAGTATATTTGTGAATATATGTAGATTTGGAACTTAATTCCTAAAAGTAGTGAGCAAAATCATGGGTAAATTTGTATATGAAGTTAGAAAATTATAATAGGAATTGTGAATATTCGTAAGTGAAAACTTAAATGATTTCAGGTTAGCATAATCATAGATTAAGGTTAGTTTACACTTATATGAAGTATTGATGTCATTGGAGTTGAAATAGGGATGAAAATCCTAAAGGTAATAAGCTAATTACCTATTTAAAAGATTAGCAAAATTAGATGTAATATTATGAAAGCTATAATGACCTTTGAGAAAATTGTAATCATAAATTTAAGTTAGCTAAGTCCATGGAAAAAGTATTCTCGTGTATTAATACAGTTATATTTGGAAATCAACATATTTAAAAGTATATTCATGTTAATTAGAAAAGGTATTAATATTACTGTAACACCCCGTATTTCTGTTAACACTAAAGTTCACAAATTAAAGAATAACTAATCTCAGATGTGAGAATTAAGGGAGGCGCCATTGTGTTCGTCTCGAAATTCTAGTTGAGATAGAGTCCGAGTTTGCGTGAATTAGACTTCGTAAGAAGAAGTTATGGCCATCGGAAGTTTCAGAGAATTCAAAATAGATTTCAGAAAATTCAAATTTCAGAGTCAGACAGGCTAGGCAGGAAAATTCCTGCTAGGGCCAGGTCGACTATAGGGTCGACCTAGAGGTCGACCTACCCTAACCAGGTTGACCATAGGGTCGACCTGCCGCCCCCCCCCCCCTCCCACCCTCCCGGCAGATTTGATTGATGACCTGTTTATGACTGTGTGCTGACTCAATAGGGTTTCTGATCTGCTCTGATTGGCTGGGATTAATTCTGGGTTGATCGGACGGCCTAAACTAATCCTAAACTCAATAAAAAGACATGAACACTCAAACCCTAAAATCAAATTAAAATTAGATTCATGGCCTCCATGTCGTCACCTAGCAACTCAGAATAGCTGCCACCAATTAGAGAGGAAGAAATCAAATCAAATTCAATTCTATTCATCTCTAACAACGAATCTACTTCAAAGGAAAGCTAATACAACTTCAGAACTTAGAATTCAGAACTCAAGACCTTCTTTGAGTTGTGAGTTCGATTTCTTTAATAAAATAATTAGCAATTTAATTGGATTAAGTTATAATGTGGATTATATGGATATGATGTGAATTATTGACCACATGTTACAATTATGTTATGTTATCATATATGTTGTAAATTCTATGATGTTATGTTGTGATGTTATCATCCATGTTGTAAAGTTATGATGCTACCATCTACGTTGTAATTCTACGATTGGCTTATGTATAATCAAATCATCATGTTGTTCATATGCTAGTTTGGTTATGTTGATTCATATGATAAATCATATGTATGTATGCAAGTTTAGATTTTGATTTAGACATGAATCATATGCAAGTTGGGGAAAATATATGTAACCTTACATGTTTCATGACATCTAGTTTATGTGATTTGATCTAAAGTTAGGTTGTGACATGTGTGAGTTATATGCTAAATTCTACATGCTAGTTTACATGTTTAGATGTAAGTTTACACCATTGTTATGTTTCATAAATCACATATGCAAGTTTACATAAATATATGAGTTTGGAATATGAATCATGTTATGTAAGTTTGTGGTTATTGCCTATGCAAGTTTACACCTTTAGATGTGGATCTATGACATACATGATTTATGCAAGATTGTGACCATTATCTAAACAAGTTTTCACCTTTAGATTTGGATCTATGACATATGTAGTTTTATGCAAGTTATAACTTTGGTCTATGCAAGTTTTAGATGTAGAACATCATTCACACATACAAGTTCACCCCATATGTTTAGATCTAGTTTTATCTATATGTATGTTGTGATGTTTTCTCTTTATTCCATGAGTTAGACTATTCGAGTCTAATGTATATTTTACGTTAAATGAACGAACGTACAACGTGGGGTAAGGGGATAATATTAAAAGATTTAATATTGAGAATTGGCATAAATGCCTTAAATGGCATAAAATAAATTTGTGATGAAAATTGGTATGATTTTACATACCATAAATAGATGGACATAATTGAGTCAATTATGGCCATAGTTGAATTTGGAATTGATTGATAATTTGAATACGGAAATTAATTCAAATTGGGGAATGATTAAATAGGTGTAATTAATCGTCTAAGGCATGAGGTTAGGCTCTTTTGTGGTGTAAGACTGCCTGGACCCGCCCGGCAAATCCAGCTGCCACAAATGCCAGTCTAATGTGGGAGGTCTTAGGCATAAACTAAATGCGTAACAGTTGTAAAGACACGAGGTTAAGCTCTTTTGTGGTGTAAGACTGCCCGGACCCGCCCGGCAAATCCAGCTGCCACAAATGTCAGTCTAATGTGGGAGGTCTTTATGAGGTTACGGTCTTAATGAATTAAGAAACACTTAATCAGATAAACATGTAGTGGGACATGAGGGGGTTAAGTGGGTGCCTTGGGTGACATGTGGAATTTAGTGGGTGCCTTGGGTGGCATTGGAAATACGATTAGAAACACTTAACCAAAATTGAAACATGTAAGTGAACATGAATAAGAAGAGGGTTAAGTGGGATGTACTAGGTGGATAGCTTGTGTCAAGTAAGGGGGGTCGTTTCAACTAGTAACTCATACGTTTCTTTGTGGGCTCGACCCAAGTCGAGGACGAGACACGCATACTGGGCTTGACTGTAAGAGGCCAAAACGGGTTAGCGGTGGCAACGCAATTCCAACGGGTTCATGTGCGTGTGTGGACCCGGGCTGGTAGGTAAGACGTTGTTGCATCGTGTAGGTATAAGCCGTGCATCATTGGTGGTATCGGGTTGCCACTTTCGGGAGTGATACACCCCTGGGGCCAGCACAGGTATCTACGAGTTAGGGAGCCGATCGCATGGGTGTAGTGGGTACACCTAAGAGATAGGGGCAGGAGGCACGTATGAAGGCAACTAGGGGTGCACGAAACTACCATTGTCATTATTAAGTTTTGTAGACGGGATCAACCTTACGGTGACTAGTGGTGGTGCAGTATAGCAATTACCTTATAGTGGTGGTGCAGTATAGTAATTATCTTATAGTGGTTTAGGTGCGCCTTTAACGTTATCTTAGTTCAACTTTATTTCCTTGTTTACTCTGCCTTACTCAATTATTCACAGTCATTTCCCTATTTTCCAACTTATACCTTAGCCTAGTTATTTTGGTAATTATATTGTTAAAGTTATCGCACTCTCCAGACTTTATGTCTGACCCCCTTTGTTCCTCCTCTTTTCTTCCTCCCCCCCCCCCCCTCGGGTGCTCAGGTTGGAACTAGCACCAGTGGAACTTGATTTTGGATAGTTGTATCTCTGCTTTTAGAAGTTGCTTGGATCGCTGAAGTAAAGTTCAGCCTCTCTTATTTATGGCTATTTTGTACTGGGGTTATACCTTTCAATTTATGTACTTTGAGTTGGTCAAATGGATATTATGTACTTTGACTCTGGTTTTGATGATGTAATCAAATTTATGTATTTTCCGCTGCAATGAAATAAAGTTTTAAAGTTTTAGTACTGTTTATATCTGTCTTATTGTTAAGTTTCTGTTCTATACACACTTAAAATGCCCCATGAAAGTTAATGCATTCCCTTTGTGAGTGACATTAACGGATGTGGGGTGTTACACGTGGTATCAGAGCTGAAGTTTACCAGAACAGATATGAATTTTGAAAAACGGTTTTTCAACAAAAACTTTTATAAAGAAGTACCTTCAAAAGTATGTTTTAAGGAAAGTATTTTCAAGAGAAAAGCTTATTTTAGAAAGCATAACCCCAAGAGCCATATATCTTTCCTTTGGTTCTTTTGTATTGAATCTTTCCTTTTTCATTTCAGCATATCTGGAATTCCCGAGATACCCAAGGGAATAACGATACCAGGATGGTTTAGGAGGTATTTGGAGACTAGGGCCACCACTGCAGTTCCAACAAATGCTCCTCCTCCTCCTCATGTCAATCTAAGATATGTAAGGGCTTTCGAGCAATGGGTGGAAAACCTTTTCATGGGACGGAGGAATTTGTTGAAGCACGAAATTGGCTAAAGGAGGTGGAAGAATTGTTTGGGATCTTTGAAGTGGATGATGGAAGAAAGGTCCAGTTAGCTGCCTGGCTAATGAAGGATGAGGCCTCGTTTTGGTGGGAGGTCACTAATGGAGAGCGTCCAGTTGATACATGGCCAGACTTCAGGCGGAGGTTTGAGGCGAAGTTTCTCTCACGGGCTGAAGAGAATCTATACATGGAAAGATTTTTAGCGTTGAAGCAAGGGAATCTATCGGTGAAAGAATACGTTAACAAATTCAATCAGTTGGCAAGATTTGGCTTGGACTTGGTGAATACACCAGAAAAGAAGGCCCTGAGATTTATTAAGGGTTTGAACGAGCCGCTTCATGGGTTAGCTATGACCCACATCCCCATGGGGGCTACTTTTGAGAGACTAGTTGACATGGCGCTTATGCATGAAGAGGAGAAGGGCGCCAATGCTAATAAGGCACCTGAGAAGAAAGGGGATCAAAAGAAACTGCAACAGCAGCAACAGAACAAGAAAGGTGGTAAAGGCAACAACGCTAAGGGAAAGAAAAGATGCTTTAACTGTGGGACACCCGGCCATCTAAGCAAAGATTGTAGGAAGAAAAAGAAGATTGGTTGTTTCCACTATGGCGAAGCGGGACATCAGATTAAGGACTGCCCAAGGAAAGGGCAGAGAGCAGGGTCTACCCCGGGAGGACAGGTGCAGGCTCTTATGGAACCAGGGCAGGCAAGGGGACAAGTTCAGGCTCTCGTGGTCCCACCACTGCAAGAATGAGGTAGAGCAATTTCCATTGAAAGTTTAGTTTTTCTGTTTGATCATCCTGTCCATACTTTATTCAATTCTGGCACAACACATTCGTTTATCTCTACATCATTAGTTGAAACACTACACCTAGATACTAGTCTTGTTACGGATCCCTTAGTAGTCTCAAATCCTATTGGTGGTTCGGCTCATCTTTCTATGATTTGTCGGGATTTGAGAGTGTTTATCTTGAGCATTGAGTTTGAATGCAACGCCTTTGTTCTTGGCTTCATGGGCTACGGCTTGATTCTAGGTATGGATTGGCTAACTAGATACGGGGCCATCCTAGATTGTGAAAGAAGGGTAATAGCCTATGGTGGAAGGCAGTTGAGAGTGCATGAGAGAAATTACCCTATACATGACCTAGAGTTGGCTGCTATTGTTTTCGTGCTTAAGTCTTGGCGCCATTATCTTCTTGGCGAGAAATTCGAATTGTTCACTGACCACAAATCGCTAAAATACTTGTTCTCTCAGAAGGACTTGAACTTAAGGCAGCAAAGGTGGATGGAATTTTTAGCGTCCTACGACTTCGTGATAGCATATACCCCTGGCAAGGGTAACATAGTGGCAGACGCCTTAAGTAGGAAAAGGTTGTCCTTGAGTCCGTTTTTTGTTGAGCGGCGAAGCTTAGAGTTCATCTCTACGTTTGACTTTAGACCTTCCATTGACTTTGTATCCGGTTTGCTAGCATCCTTAGAGGTCAAACCTATGCTTTTGGGACGGATTGGCGAGGCACTGCGAGATGACCCACAGTTGATTGAGTTAGTAGAAAAGCCTAAAAGAGGGGAGTCATCGAGCCATCTCGGTAGGTATGCCCTAGATGATAAGGGTTGGTTACATAGGGACGGTAGACTTTGTGTTCCATGGGACGAGAATTTGAGGAAGATCATTCTTGATGATGCACATCGTTCGAAGATGACCATCCATCCCGGCGGGGACAAGATGTACATGGATATGAGACGAGTTTACTTTTGGACCGGCATGAAATGGGATGTGGCTGAGTTTTTCGCTAGATGCTTGGTGTGCCAACAAGTAAAAGCAGAGCAAAAGAAGCCCGGTGGATTTCTTCACCCATTGGAGGTCCCACAATGGAAGTGGGAAAGTGTCTCGATGGATTTTTTTGATGGGTTACCGAGATCGAGGAAGGGTAATACGGGGATTTGGGTCGTGGTAGACAGACTTACTAAGAGAGCCCATTTCATTCTCGTGAAAAGTAAGAGGACTACTCCATGGATAGCCTCCGTATACATTCGAGAGATAGTTCGTTTGCACGGTGTTCCTTCTAGCATAGTGAGCGACCGCGATCCTATCTTTACTAGTGAGTTTTGGAAGAGCTTGCAAGAGGCGGTAGAGACTCAGTTATGTTTGAGCACCGCATATCATCCTCAGACGGACGGCCAGACCGAGAGGGTGAATCGTATTCTAGAGGACCTATTGAGGTTGTGTGTCTTAGACTTCGGAGGTACATGGGAGGAACATCTTCCGTTGGTGGAGTTCGCATATAATAATAGCTTTCAGTCTAGCAATGGCATGGCACCGTTCGAGGCTCTTTATGGATGGCTGTGTCGTTCGCCTACATGTTGATGGGAATCTACAGATAAGATCTTGCTTGGACCCGATATGATTAGAGAGACTTCGGAAAAGATCGATCTGATTCGAAGGAGGATGAAGACGGCGCAAGATAGGAAGAAATCTTATGCGGACAAGAGGAGGACTGATCTTGAGTTTGATATTGGGGACATGGTCTTTGTCAAGGTGTCTCCATTATGGAATGTGGTTCGCTTTGGGTCCGTTAGGAAGTTAGCACCATGGTTCGTAGGGTCGTTTCCTATTAAGGAGAGGATTGGGCAGATGGCGTATAGAGTGGAGTTGCCCGAGAGACTTAGTGGTGTACACGATGTATTCCATGTATCACATTTGAGGAAGTGCTTGCATGAGACCGCGGAAGTGGTAGAGCCGAGCTTGCTTAGAGAGATGGAGATAGAGCGTGATGCGACCATTCTACGAGCTTCCACGGGCATTCTTGGGTCAGAGATTAAGAAGTTGAGGAATCGAGAGGTCAAGCTAGTCAAAGTGCAGTGGGGAGATGATGAGAGCAACGCTACTTGGGAGATGGAAGAGAAGATGCGTTCATTGTACCCTTTTCTTTTCAAGGGTATGCCTTTTAATTTCTCCTGTATCGCTTAGCTTGTACTTATCTTATCTTTAGTATGTCCTCTCGCTAGTATATTTGACCTTTAGATAGGGTAGTCCTATGGTTGAAACATGTGTTTGAGACATGTTATGTACAATGGATGCATGTGGATGCAAGTGTTTGCTAGTGGTTGCTCGTGGTTGCTCGTGGATGCATATACACACACTTTAGGCACTAGATCGGCTCAGTCACTTCATATTGCATATTGCATATAAATGTGTGTACATATTTAAGTTAATGGATGTATAATGGTTGTGCTATCATATGGATGTTGCATTTTGGTGAATGGTTGTGCACACATGTAGAAATAATATGTATCGATAGGATTCTTTCGCATACATAATGGACGCATGGCACTATCATGGTTTGCATTAAGGAGGTCAGTTGAATCAGTAGACCGCCTGATTTTGCATTAGATAAGGAACATATACACACACTTCTTGCACATGTTCATAGAGCATTAGGAATTTTATAAGGACAGTGGATGCATGTGTTTGATGGTTGAGTAGATGGTTGTTTGGATGTTAGGATATGCATTCTCCTTAACTTGGAGATTTCGGGGGCGAAATCCTTTAAGGAGGGGAGAATGTAACACCCCGTATTTCTGTTAACACTAAAGTTCACAAATTAAAGAATAACTAATCTCATATGTGAAAATTAAGGGAAACGGGTTGCGCCATTATGTTTGTCTCCAAATTCTGGTTGAGATAGAGTCCGAGTTTGCGTGAATTGGACTTCGTATGAAGAAGTTATGGCTATCGGAAGTTTCAGAAAATTCAAAACAGATTTCAAAAAATTCAAATTTCAGAGTCAGACAGGCTAGGCGGGAAAATTCCTGCCAGGGCCAGGTCGACCTGGCGGTCAACCTACCCTGACCAGGTCGACCTGGGGGTCGACCTCCCCCCCCCCCCCCTCCCGGCCAGATTTGATTGATGACCTGTTTATGACTGTGTGCTGACTCATTAGGGTTTCTGATCTACTCTGATTGGCTGGGATTAATTCTGGGTTGATCGGACAGCCTAAACTAATCCTAAACTCTATAAAAGACATGAAGACTCAAACCCTAAAATCAAATTAAAATTAGATTCATGGCCTCCATGCCGTCACCTAGCAACTCAGAATAACCGCTACCAATTAGAGAGGAAGAAAGCAAATCAAATTCAATTCTATTCAACTCTAACAACAAATCTACTTCAAAGGAAAGCTAATACAACTTCAGAACTCAGAATTCATAACTCAAGACCTTCTTTGCGTTGTGAGTTCGATTTCTTTAATAAAATAATTAGCAATTTAATTGGATTAAGTTATGATGTGGATTATATGGATATGATGTGAATTATTGATCGCATGTTATAATTATGTTATGTTATCATATATGTTGTAAATTCTATGATGTTATGTTGTGATGTTATCATCCATGTTGTAAAGTTATGATGCTACCATCTATGTTGTAATTCTACGATTGGCTTATGTATAATCAAATCATCATGTTGTTCATATGCTAGTTTGGTTATGTTGATTCATATGATAAATCATATGTATGTATGCAAGTTTAGATTTGATTTAGACATGAATCATATGCAAGTTGGGGAAAATTATATGTAACCTTACATGTTTCATGACATCTAGTTTATGTGAAAATTTGATCTAAATTTAGGCTATGACATGTGTGAGTTATATGCTAAATTCTGCATGCTAGTTTACATGTTTAGATGTAAGTTTACACCATTGTTATGTTGCATAAATCACATATGCAAGTTTATATAAATATATGAGTTTGGAATATGAATCATATTATGTAAGTTTGTGGTTATTGCCTATGCAAGTTTAAACCTTTAGATGTGGATCTATGACATTCGTGATTTATGCAAGATTGTGACCATTATCTAAACAAGTTTACACCTTTAGATTTGGATCTATGACATATGTAGTTTTATGCAAGTTATAACTTTGGCCTATGCAAGTTTTAGATGTAGAACATCATTCACACATGCAAGTTCACCCCTTATGTTTAGATCTTGTTTTATCTATATGTATGTTGTGATGTTTTCTCTTTATTCCATGAGTTAGACTATTCGAGTCTAACGTATATTTTACGTTAAATGAACAAACGTACAACGTGGTATAAGGGGACAATATTAAAAGATTTAATATTGAGAATTGGCATAAATGCCTTAAATGGCATAAAATAAATTTGTAATGAAAATTGGTATGATTTTACATACCATAAATAGATGGACATAATTGAGTCAATTATGGCCATAGTTAAATTTGGAATTGATTGATAATTTGAATAGGGAAATTAATTCAAATTGGGGAATGATTAATTAATTGTAATTAATCGTCTAAGACACGAGGTTAGGCTCTTTTATGGTGTAAGACTGCCTGGACCCGCCCGGCAAATCCAGCTGCCACAAATGCCAGTCTAATGTGGGAGGTCTTAGGCATTAACTAAATGCGTAACAGTTGTAAAGACATGAGGTTAGGCTCTTTTGTGGTGTAAGACTGCCCGGACCCGCCCGGCAAATCCAGCTGCCACAAATGTCAGTCTAATGTAGGAGGTCTTTATGAGGTTATGGTCTTAATGAATTAAGAAACACTTAACCAGATAAACATGTAGTGGGACATGAGGGGTTAAGTGGGTGCCTTGGGTGACATGTGGAATTTAGTGGGTGCCTTGGGTGGCATTGGAAATACGATTAGAAACACTTAACCAAAATTGAAACATGTAAGTGAACATGAATAAGAAGAGGGTTAAGTGGGATGTACTAGAGGGGACCAAGCTTAGGTGGATAGGTTGTGTCAAGTAATGGGGGCTCGTTTCAACCAGTAACCCATACGTATCTTTGTGGGCTCGATCCAAGTCGAGGACGGGACACACATACTGGGCTTGACTGTAAGAGGCCAAAATGGGTTAGCGGTGGCAACGCAAGTCCAACGGGTTCATGTGCGTGTATGGACCCGGGCTGGCAGGTAAAACGTTGTTGCATCGTGTAGGTATAAGCAGTGCATCATTGGTGGTATCGGGTTGTCACTTTGGGGAGTGATACACCCCACTGTGGTGCCAGCACGTGTATCTATGAGTTAGGGAGCCAATCGCATGGGGGGGTGGGTACACCTAGTGGAGATATGGGCAAGCGGCACCTATGAATGCAACTAGGGGTGCACGAAACTACCATTATCATTATTAAGTTTTGTAGACGGGATCAACCTTAGGGTGACTAGTGGTGGTGAAGTATAGCAATTACCTTATAGTGGTGGTGTAGTATAGTAATTATCTTGTTGTGGTTTAGGTGTGTCTTTAACGTTATCTTAGTTCAACCTTATTTCCTTGTTTACTCTGCCATACTCAATTGTTCACAGTCATTTCCTTATTTTCCAACATATGTCTTAGCCTAGTTATTTTGGTAATTATATTGTTAAAGTTATCGCACTCGCCAGACTTTATGTCTGACCCCCTTTGTTCCTCCTCTTTTCTTCCTCCCCCCCCCCCTCCCCTCCCTCCCCCCAGGTGCTCAGGTTGGAACTAGAACCAGTGGAGCTTGATTTTGGATAGCTGTATCTCTGCTTTTAGAAGTTGCTTGGATCGCTAAAGTATAGTTCAGCCTCTCTTATTTATAGCTAATTTTTACTGGGGTTATATCTTTCAATTTATGTACTTTGAGTTGGTCAAGATGGATATTATGTACTTTGAATCTGGTTTTGATGATGTAATCAAACTTATGTATTTTCCGCTGCACTGAAATAAAGTTTTAAAGTTTTAGTATAGTTTATGTCTGTCTTGTTGTTAAATTTCTATTCTATACACACTTAAAATGCTCCATGAAAGTTAATGCATTCCCTTTGTGAGTGACATTAATGGACGTGGGGTGTTACAATTACAAGGGATAATGTTAGTTATAACCCTGAATGACTAGGTTGTTAAACATTCGAGAGACGGCACAAAGCTGTGACGGTCCTACAATGAAGGAATTGAAGGAACCTACTGGGATGGTGAGTGGTTTATCCCCTAACACTTTCTTGTGGTATTCATTTGTGTGAAATGATTTCATGCATGTTGTTGTGTGTCTGAAATGTTTAATATGGTTTAGAAACCCTACACAGGTCATGAGATGAAATTACACTAGTCATATGTGTTTATTACATGGATTGCTATTTATTGGTAAACCCCTACACAAGGTATTAGGATGATGACCTACACTAGTCCCAAGTGTTCACTAAATTGTGTATGTGGTTGCTTTGTGGATGTTACAGTGTATGATATTTGGGTTGGGTTAACCAATGGTTATAAACACCATTTGGTTTGATATGTGATTTAGATGGCCTTTTAAGGCAATAGTGTGGTTATATCAATGTTCCCGTATAAGGGAGGTTATGGCAAAATTTTCTAGAAATATAGAAACCAAATTGACACTGACGTATATGGTTAAATAACTAACGAGTTTGGTTGCAACTAGTTAGACACATGACATCTTGTTTATGTTTATTAGATGTTTCTATATACCCAAATTCTCGGGTTATATAGGAGTTGAATGAGTCTCATTCCAGAAATTGGATTTTAAATGATTATTTTAATAATAAAATAATCCGGGAAAATAAAAGTTTCAATTTAAGTTCCAGTACTTTTCGAAAATGAAATTGAGTTCATAACAATGAACTTTTGCAAAGAACGAATAGGTTTTGAAGAAGTTAAAGACAAGTTATGGCTAATCGAATATTGAAATGAATAATAAATCGATTTTACGATGAATAATAAATTGAAGTTGCATTTGCCTAACAGACAGACTCAGTTTTGCGAAATTATGGTTTCAATGTTCTTACATATTTTATAACGGGCGTTAGCCAATTTTGAGACTTTAATAATCATTTTTGAAGAATAATATTATTTTAATTATTTAAATATTAATTTAAAATATTTAAAATGTGGAATAATTAATTTAAAGGTCAAAAATGTGGAAATTTAATTCCAAAAGTTTTCTAATATGGATAATTATTGAACTTATTTTGAAGTATTTCGACTCGGTTTTAATAATAAGTTACTTTTGGGTTCGAGTAGGACTAGCCGCGTAGCGGTAATTCGCGAATTTCGACCTGAAACTTAAAATTGAAATTCCGGCAGATTCAACCGTCGGATTTTCTTGAAACACATCACGTTTTGTCCGAAATTTGAATAACTTTCCAACAGAAGAAAAGGAAACATTTTTCAATGGTCGGATTTTCCTACAAGTCTAAATCAGTTTGACCGAAAAATCTAGTTTCGGCAGTTCAAGTACCAAATTCGGATTTTTCATAAAAAGGCTTTATAAAAATATTTAAAAAATGGAATATCATATTAATTATAATAAATGATTTAAAAGTATTTCGAACTAATAAATAATGTTTTAAATAATAAACACCTATTTCGGTTGGATACGCGGGAACCATGAGTAAGTCTGTCCCGATTGTGAGATCCGGAAAGGTAAATGGGGTTTTAAACAAGGTAAGGGATGCTGCAACCAGTGCGCTGAACTTACCTGGCCGACGTTTATTTATCTAGGCGAGGATCGGAATGGATCGAAAGGAATGCCCGAATGTTCAGTAACAATTTATTAAATGTTAAATGTAAGGAAGATATTTAACTTTGTATAATGAATCCGAAATAAAGGTAAGTGAAACTGGAGTTTTCCAATTAATTGATTAAATTGGAATTGAATGGAAACTGTATTGGTTAATGGTGGAGATAAGTCTATATAGATGAAGACTTAGATATTTGAGGAATTTGAAAGGCATTAGTCAATATTCCGCTTATAGGGTTGATTGGATACTGAGATTAATATCAATTGTAAGCAGATATGATTTCCGTGAAGATTCCATTTTAAATGGAAATACGATCTTGGGTTGGTTGTGAACGATGTCTTAAATGACTTGGTTCTTTAACCCAATAAAGGAAATATTATTTTCCAAGTTAAGAAGAAATGAAATCTTTATTTCGAATAAGGATTATTGAAAGAAATAGACATGTTTTCATGAAAAGAACAAACGAGTAATTAATTGAGATTATTTGAGGGAATTAACCATTGGATTGGAAGTTAAGTAATTGTTCAATATAGTTTTGTGATACTAAAACTCAATGTAGTTTTAATAAGAAATTTGAGTAAACGAATATTCCAAGATGGAATGAGATTCATGCGATCCTGTAAACCGATTGGTTTAAAAGACGTGCTAATTATTTGGAAAGACCGAGTTTTTACCTGTTCCAAAAAAATATACGACGTGAAAAGATTAAGTTCTCAATGATGATGGTGGAAGAACCAAATTTCTTCGCATCGGATGGATTGCATGTTGATGTTCTCAAATGGTTGGTCCCCGTATAGAGGGTTTTTAAGTAGCGGCATATCTGACCGTACTTGAAGCGATTCGGATTGCAAGGACTAGTACTCCCAGGCGGGGACGTGGAATCAAGTACCTTCGGTTTCGTTCCTATACCCGGAACGGACTTGTTGATGGAAGTCATGTCCGACATAGAATGACTATGGGACATGCAAAGTGTTGAGATCAAGGCTTTTGCTGAAAAGCAGAGCCTTGTGGTAATTATCAAAGCATGACTTAAATGCGTAGCTTTGTATGATGTGACTTTGTGGACCTCACACCCCGGAAAGAGACAAAATAGGATAATAGCTGGCAGAGTTTGAGACTAGCGTTCCATCTAGCAAACGGGTAGTACTATGGTATGGAGCCCTGGTATTTACTTATGTGGTTGTTGGCTATGAGGCGCCTTGGATAAACGGTCTGCTTTCCTGACCCTGACCGTGGGATGTTATGTTAAAGAAACTCCCTGGTTAAAAGATATTGGGGGTACCAATCCACGTAAAAGAAGTGTTCCGACTCTGTACTTGCTGAAGGGACGTTGGACATTCCTGGGACCCTGTTAGGGATGCTCGAATTGTATAATTAAGGAACTAATCCTTATCTTGGCTCATTGATGGAATCCAATATCCAATACGAAACCTCTTTACGATTTTCATTTGCACTTATGTAGCCAACATAGTGGGATGGGCACTATGTGAGCTAAGATTTATAAGTTTATTTTCGAAAGTGTTTTCACACCCTAGACATTATTATAATATAAAATATTTTGTTTTAAATATATATCAAGCATGTTTTGCGATTATAAGGCAAACCCCTATCCTTCGGTTTGCGCTTGCATTGTGTGATGGGACCTATGGATTATAATCATTTATTTTTCTAAAAGTCATGTTTTCAAACTTGGTTTATGGTTGTTATGGATGAATGGTTGTTGTGTTTGGTTATGGTCGCTATGGTTAGGTTTGATTACATTATTTTATATAACTGATATAACCCAAGCCTGACAAGGGTGTTTATCGCTTGGGTCAAATCCGAACTAGTATTTTCAGGATGGAAGCTTGAAGACTTGGAGTTCCGCAGAGAATCGAGGCTTCATATGAAGGCCGGATGTCTCTATTATCGGTATATTAGGTCAACAAAGGTATGAAAAATTAGACTTTTATTTTAAAGTGTTTTTGTTTCAAAAAAAAAATTTCCGCTGCAATGATATCTTCATATTATATTTTATTTGTTCCGCTGTGAGTTTTGTATTCTTCTGTGTTTTGCTCTGATGAACCCTAACGAAAAGTATTTTGGATTGCGTTGAATCACGTGAGTTTGGGTTTTTGTCGGTTTGAAGTAAATAAAAATGTGGGTTGTTACAAATTCCTTACCATTTAGTATAAATTTGTAATTCTTCATCAACCATTTTTAGCTCAGGTTTATCAAATAGTTACTCTATGGGGTAATCAAACATACATCTTGCATGCACTAAACTTGTATTCATGCAACAAATTTTAGTATACAATCCCTTTTACTTTCCAATACTATTGTAAACTTTCTTCAAATCAAAGTTTCAATGGCCAAGCATTCAAGGAATAAATCATAAATTGGGGAAAGGAGCCAACTTATAATTAAACATGTAAAATCTTTACCTTTATACCCACATGCATACACAAACCATGATTCAAAAAGAGGAAAGTAGAAACTTCACTCACCTTAACTACCAAAAAGGAATCTTCAAGGTCTAGATCAGCTAGCTATGTTTGCTTGCAAGCCCTAAACCACCAAAAAGAGTCTTTAAGGTCTAGATCAGCTAGTTTGATTGCTTGCAAGCCCTAACCCACTTAAAAGCAATCTTCAAGGTCTAGACCAGCTAGCTTTGATTGTTTGCAAGCCCTTTTCAATTAATAATAATGAATTTCTTTTTCAGTTATAAATATGACTTTTATAAGAAGGAGAGAATTGATTTCTTTTCTTTCCCTTTTTTCCTTCCTGTTTTTGTTTTCTGAGAAAGTGAGAAAGTACGTATACTGTAGGTAATCGGGAAATGAGAGTGGGAAGAATTTTTATCCTTAGCCCCCTCTCTAAATGTTTCCTAGCAATATTTCCCTTTCCCCTTCCTTTTTTCTTTTTTCCTTTATAACATAATAATGTTGTTTTGTCCATTGCATAAATATTTACGTTATGTATATATTTTTATGTATTTCTGGAGAATTCATATAAAATCCTTAAAATTTATTATTATTACTATTTATTTTATCTTATTTATTATTTTTTCTTCTAGAATTAAAACAAAATTCCTCTTTTACCTTCAAATTTACATTTGTCTTTTTTTTCTTTCCATAATGCTCTCATGAAAACTAACACAAATATTATTTTACATAAACTTTTCATACACAAAGGCCAAAATTCTCTAAACTTGAAACATAACATAAAAACCTTATCTTATATTATTTTTAAAATAACATATATAAAAATGAAGACACTTTATCAAATCAAACATGATTTATTCCATTAACGTTGCGGAAATGATTTATTGGTCATCATTTCATTTTTTTCCTCCGCTTTAATATTTTTCTTTCATTTATTCAATTTCTGAAAAATATTTAATTTCATTATAACCAACTTATCAGTGGATTTCCAATTCAGTATCCAAATAAAAATCGGGTTGTTACAGACTTCCCTCTTTACAAAAATTACATCCTCGTAATTTCTACATAAGGGTTATATCTTAACTTAATAGTAGATTCAACTTATGTTTCTCAAAGTTTCCAAAAAATCATCAAATGACCTTCATGCTTTTTCTCAGACTTGAAATGTACTAAGATGTTATCAAGCTAGAAGTAAAATAATTCTCACACTAGAAGGTTTAAAGATTGGGGTTTTGGTTCAGGTGTGTACAACTATTATTATATTATGGAGTGAAACTTTATAATATGCATACATGTATGATGTTTCTACTGTCTTGTGCTAATCTATATTACAAATATATTATGTACTATGTCAAACCTCGCTCTGATGCCAAAAATGTAACGTCTGGCCTCTATACCCATGCTAACCAAGAGCAACACTAAGTATTACTGTCGGAAAGCACAGAGAATGAGACTCGATATGGCTAAATGTTGTACTCATTCCTTTGAATGAACACTGGCACAAGAATTTATAACTTCTTGACTGACTTACCATTTGAGCTCAGTCTAGGTTCAAAGCAATGGTATAAGAAAATTTCCCAAGTTAGATAGTACAAAATATAATAGAATCAAGTACAACACAATGACAATAGCAGAATACATAATACATATCATACAGTGGTGTCCGTGATACATAGTTCATAATACATAATATCACTCTTAAATACATAATAGCATACATATAAACTACTAGATACAAATAGATGCAAGATGCATGATCCAAAACCCCAAAACATGAAAAATGATAAGAGTGCTGCAATAGTCCACGCATACCTAACCTGCAAACAATTGTCAACCTGAACCAAGTATTGTTTTAGAAAACAAATGAATCACATAGTTCAGACTATGTCTAATGTGAGTGAAGTAGGATCCATGGACATTGAACAATAAATTTGAATAGATAGAAAATGCCACATGTATAAATCAATCATGGACCATGAGTGTAAGTATAGTATCGTATATAACTCAATACGATACAACAACTCACAACAATGTAATCATTACGGTAAATGATACATGTATAAAGCAACATGTGACGTAGATGTGTGTACAATATGTGAGGAAAATGCCACGTGTATAAACCAACATGAGGCCAAAAAAATGTGTGTATCATATGAAAATAATATAACCACCAGCAATATAAAAATGTCATAATGTGAGTAACAGTATCGTATATAATGCAATACGATACATAACCAATTATCGTATATAAAGAAATACGATAACATCCAAGTCCGCACGCACAATGATAAAATTATACTGGGTTTTCAAGTTAACTTAAGTAAACTTCCACCATTATCAAAATGTACAAGAAGATAACTAAGATTAAACATAAAAAATTGAACCAAGTGTCGCTTATATAAATCAACAATATGACACAAACTAAAATAATCACATATATACAAGAATTGATAACAGGTGAATGCAATCATAGTAACATATATAAATCAATATGATACCATCAATAATGGTCAATATGATAAAAAATAATTAAGGCAAGATATCGTATATAAATCAATACGATACAAACAATAATCATCATATATAAAACAATACGATGAAACAAATCAAGCCAGAGTATCGTATATAAACCAATACGATACTCATACCAATTATCATATATAAAATAATCTGATAAAATGAACCAAGTCATAGTATCATATATAACCAAATATGATACTCATAACCATTATCAAATGTAAAACAATATGATAATAATAATAATCAACAATAAAAAAGTAATAAGGTAATAGGGAATTTTGAAATAAATATAACCTGACTCATAACATATACCAAATAAACATGCCCTAGTATTATAAAATCACAGTGGTAGGGCTCGAGCGCACATCGAGACTTCAGCACCGTAATATACTTATAGCACCATAACACACCAGCCGATCAACCCAGGATAACCAAGACAGTCTAAGGCTAAGGTCGTATGCTACCCGTTCACGGCACTACGCGTGGGACCCTACGCCTCCATCTATTGTTGTCCGTGACTCGCTAATCGGGAATCCTGATCAAAACCAAAGTTGCCCAATGTAGCAAACCGTTGACCTTTGGTGGTAGTTAGGCAAATAAAAAAAACCACCGATTCAGGTAGCGATCCTGAATCAAGTCGGCCAAGATGGAATTTTGGCCCATTGGTATAACAAAGTACAATCTATCCCAACCCAAAATTAAAGAGAAGTTATATATATATATATATATATATATATATATATCATGAAACTCCATTGTGGTATGACTAGTATATAGTCATGACTTGAATAAATATGTCAACATTTCAAAAAAAACAACAATGTGGCAATGTTAATAAGAAAAGTATGCCAAAACCAAGACAAAACCAATGCATAAGCACCAATCTGATTGCCAAGTCTTAACTAAGATCAAGCGTGTCATATAGCCATTCAGGAAATATGGAGATTTATCACATTAAATCAAGGCACAATAGTTGCGATAGATAAAAGGTACCATCATAAAAATGGCATATAAGTATGCCAACTCAATGATGGACTAAAACCACATCAATTCTAAAAGTGTCATATACTTCCAAATAGTAACTACTTAAGTAACGCACTTGCGTCCCATACCACATTGCATTACTTTAATATTTACTAAATGTGAGTAAATTCCACTTGTTGAAAATACACACAAATAACTATTCCAAAAAGTTATAATGTTATAAATCGTATTCGAAAGCTACTTATGTAGATCTATAATTGTCTCAAAATCCTAAATATGAAATTTGGTTCGTAAGTGATGTCTTAAAATTCATTCTATCTTTACTGACAAACCTGCTGCAAAGAATTAAATTTTCGACAATCTAGATATTAAAATTATACAAATCTTAAAACACAAAGCCGTAACATATTTTCTAAGCTTTCCAAAACTTCAGGAAACATCAAAATCCAATTAGAAACCAAAAAGTTATACCCAAAACAATTTCTATGTTACAAAACATGTTTTACAAACTCGGTTGCATACGATCACATTGTAAAAATCATATAAATTTGAAATTTAATATTTTAAAGCTAAAACTTTTACAGTAACATCAAATATCAATCTAGTTAATATGTACCAAATTCCAAAAGCAAATCCTGAATCATATGGTACAGATTCAATCATCTTTAGCCACCATTTTCAGATTACGTTTATAAATCTCAATTGCATATGCTCGCTTTGTAAAAACCATATAAATTCAAAAATTAATGTTTTTGATCCAAATTTTTTGCAGTAGTTTGTTTTACTAGTCAAGATTCTTGATACCAAATTTCATTGTCAAAGACTTTACCAATCAATACAGATTTAATATTCATTAGCAACCAATCTTAGCTCAGTTAATAAAAGGGTGCATTTTTTACAGGTCCCTATTAAGTTTCAAAATTAGGCTCACGTCTGGTCATAAATTTATTATAAATTAGGTCCCTATTTTTCAAAAGTAGCTCAAAAACAAATTAAAAAAATAAAAATAAATGAAAATTAATATTAAAATAAATTATGCATTTGACCAAAAAAATCGCTCAAAAAAAATCAAAAAACACGCAAAAATAAAAAAACAGCATAAAACAACGAAAAACGCAGTTAAATGCATAATATTATGCAATAATTCCAATTTCTTGCATGTATATGTGCAAGTATTCCAGTGTTGCATCCGCATTTGATTTTTTTGCACATTTCTGTGTAAGTATTGCATCATTCTTGCATAAAAATATGCAATATTTCATAACAGTGCAACTCTGTTCATTTTTTATTTGCATTCAAGTGTGCTAGTAAATCTGAAACATGCACACATGTGTGCAACATATCTTCAGGCAAACCGTTAGCATAATTTCCTTTATGCAATAATTGCATATGTGTATGCAAGTATTGACAATACTTGCATACATATATGCAACTATTTTTTCTTTCTTGGCGTGGACTTCTGGGATTATTTCCAGATTTTAGATTATTAATTTTTTTTAATCAGCACCGCACTTTTTTCTGGAAGAAAATGAAGGGGCGAAACCAAATAAGCAGCAGGCGAAACCAGAAAAGTAGGAAGCGGATCCAAAAAAAGGAGGCAGCCATTCAAAAATAGGGGCCGAAAATGTATTTAAAACATGGGAGGGATGTGGGCTACATTAAGTTTCAAAATAGGGACATGTCCCTAATTTTCACTTAATAAAACTCAGTTTCATACATTCAGTTTTGAAAAAACCACATAAATTCGAAAACTAATGTTTTTGATCCAAAATTTTGCAGTAGCTTTGTATACTAGTCAAGATTCTTGATACCAAATTTCATTATCAAATACTTTACCTATCAGTACAGATTTGATATTCATTAGCAACCATTCTCAGCTTAGTTAATAAAACTCAGTTTCATATACTCAGTTCTGAATAAATCACATAAATTCGAAAATTAATGTTTTTGATCCAAACTTTTCACAGTGGGTTCATTTACTAGCTTAGATTCACTATACAAAATTTCATCGCCAAAAACCTTACCAATAGATACATATTTAATATTCATTAGCAGTCGTTTTCAACCTAGTTTGAACATCTCAGTTTTCATATACAACTTCAAAAAGTCATAAAAATTTGAAATGTAACATTTTTAACATTTTCTGCAGTAGATTGAAATATGGATGTTGTCTATGTGTACTAAATTTGAAGGCCAAAAACCTTAGGAATTGGTACAGATTTGAAGTTTCGTAACCATCATTTTCAGCCTAGGTTTAAACATCTCAGTTTTCATATATCTGTTTTGTAAAATTCATAAAAATATGAAATTTAATCATTTACATTCGAAATTTTTACAGTAGCTCCATCTACTACTCTATTTTCTATATTTAAAAATTCAAAGTCAAATTCCTTACCATTTAGTACAGATTGGTAATTCTTCATCAACCATTTTTAGCTCAGGTTTATCAAATAGTTACTCTACGGGGTAATCAAATATACATTTTGCATGCACTAAACTTGTACTCATGCACCAAATTTTAATATACAATCCCTTTTACTTTCCAATACTACTGTAAACTTTCTTCAAATCAAAATTTTAATGGCCATGCATTCAAGGAATAAATCATAAATTGGAGAAAGGAGCCAACTTATAATTAAACATGTAAAATATTTACCTTTATACCCACATGCATACACAAATAATGATTTAAAAAGAGGAAAGTAGAAACTTCTCTCACCTAAACTACCAAAAATAAATCTTCAAGGTCTAGATCAACTAGCTTTGATTGCTTGCAATCCCTAAACCACCAAAAAGGAGTCTTCAAGGTCTAGATCTGCTAGCTTTGATTGCATGCAAGCCCTAAACCACCAAAAAGCAATATACAAGGACTAAATCAGCTAGCTTTGATTGTTTGCAATTCCTTTTAAATAAATAATAAAGAATTTCTTTTTCAATTACAAATATGATTTTTATAAGAAGGAGAGAATTGATTTCTTTTCTTTCCCATTTTATTCCTTTTTGTTTTTGTTTTCTGAGAAAGTGAGAAAGTACGTATACTGTAGGTAATCGAGAAATGAGAGTTGGAAGGATTTTTATCCTTAGCCCCTTCTCTAGTGCTTCCTAGCAATATTTCCCTTTCCCCTTTCATTTTTTCTTCTTTGCTTTGTGGAAAGGGGGTTTTAGCCTCAAGAACAAAATGAACAAAAAATTGTTCCATAAGGACAAGGGGTAAAATTTAATCCATAAGGACAAAATTTAGTGTAAATGGAGTAATTCAGGGGACTACTCTAATTCCACCATTTACACTAAAATTTGTCCTTATGGAGAAAATTTTAGCATCATGTCCTTATAGAACAATCTTTTGCTCATTTTGTCCTTTATGGTATTTTGTTGTTTTGGGGAAAATAGTGAGAAGGCCACACTTAGAATTTTTTTGGTTAAAAATATGCTAAGTTTGGAAATTAGGGAGAAATGCAAATTTAGTGCAAAAGTGAAAAGGAAAAAGGGCCCCCTGATTTCCACTTTTGCACAAAATAGTGCCTTTCTCCCTGAAATCAAAACTTAGCATACTTTTCACGAAGAAAAATACTAACTTTGGCCTTTAAAAGTAATTCCTCCTCTTTTGTTCCTTTATAACATAATAATGTTGTTTTGTCCTTTGCATAGATGTTTATGTTATGTATATATTTTTTATGTGTTTCTAGAGAATTCGTACAAAATCCTTAAAATTTATTATTATTACTATTTATTTTATCTTATTTATTCTTTCCCTTTTAGAATTAAAACAAAATTCCTCTTTTACCTTCAAATTTACCTTTATCTTCCTTTTTTTTCTTTCCATAATGTTCTCATGAAAATTAACACAAATATTGTTTTATATAAACTTTTCGTACACGAAGATCAAAAATTCTCAAAACTTGAAACTAACATAAAAACATTATCTTATATTATTTCTAAATAACATACATAAAAATGAAGACACTTTATGAAATCAAACATGATTTTTTTTCCATTAACGTTGCAAAAATGATTTATTGGCCATCATTTCATATTTTTTTTCCACCACTTTAATATTTTACTTTAATTTATTTGATTTTTGAAAAATATTTAATATCATTATTACCAATTTATCAGTGGATTCCCAACTCAGTATCCAAAAAAAATCGGGTTGTTACAAAGATCTTTCTCAATAAGCTTCTCAAACCAAACATATATATAATGCACCAACTTCTCACCAAGACACTCACTAAGACGAGTTAAGAATTTCTCATTCTTCCTTAGAGGAGTATTAATGAACAATGTTTCGTAGATAAGGCCTCTAATTTAGTAACATACTCAATAATAGACTTACCTCCTTGCTTCAACTTTACAAATTTCTTAAAAGAATGGAGATTTGAATAACATAGATGAACTTATCCTCAAACTTGACCCTAAACTGATCCCATGATATCTGATCTTCAGGAGTCTTAATATTAATGACATTCCACCAATTCTTAGCTCTACGTTAAAGTTGCCTAGAAACAAGCTTTCTCTTCATCGCAACATTAATTCCAAGATACCAAAAATGCGATGTAGATATCTAACCAATTCTGGACCTCAATTGTCGACTATATTCCAATAATAGATTTTCTCTAAGAGAATCGTAAAATCAACCATAGGAGCTTGCACAAGAGCATTTGCTACCCTTGGAATGGGTTGAACTCTCCTCTTTATCGATGCCACCGTGACCTCGAACATGGATGGGTAATCGGTGTGGTGACTCCCAATCTGTCTCCCTCTTCAACCGTCCTAGAAGTAGAAATATTACTCGTACTTCGATTCATTCTTTATCTTAATTAAGAATGATTACCCTCTTAGAAGAAAAGACACAATGGTACTCAAGTATAAGCTATTATATAGCTTAATTCGAATCATTTAAAATTACGTCTCCCTTACGCGTATATTCTCTATATGTTAGTCAATCGGATAACTAAAACTCTAATACCAAATGTGACGACTGCCCCATACCACCTACACTAAACGACAAGTAAGGCTAATATAGGATGATTATATAAGAAGGAAACCTAATCAAAACCTGTCGTATATATCACAGCGCATTGATAAAATATAATAAGAACATATACAACAGAGTAGAAGTCAACCATAATAAATTGAAAATATCATATCAAAGAATCACTGAGTTATGTACATGATGTCTCAAAATCATAATACATTCCATGCTCACTACAATCTCTCAAACTATATTGATGAAGTGGAAATAGAATATCTACAAAAGAAATAGTACACCAACCCGTCTTTGTTTGTAGCTTCATCACCAAAACTATTATCTGGTATGCTCATTAGCATCTTCGATAGGCACTCAAGATTAATAAGGGAACATATAAAATATCAGATCAGATAACAGTCTAGTATGAGCGATAAATGACCATCAATAGTTATACTGCAAACTATGATACTACATTGGTTTAAGTCTCATACCAGACTTATTCCTGCAAGTACAAAATTAGCACGTAATAGCTAAGAAATATATACTACTCAAATAATAACAATGATAGGTACTACACAGAATAAGATAGAAGAATTGAAGTAGCCACTTTCAGCGCTTTATTCCCAATCCCCACATCAGTATCCTATATGTGATAGCCTACCCATAGGAAGAAGAGAGAGATAGGATCTAAAAGCAACCACGACATCCATCAAATAAAACCTAACAATAATCTTCTAAAGCCTTGAAAACATTGATAACCACATGATCATCTTAACTCATTGTTAGGTGTTACTCGATAACTCCTGTTCTAGTTGGACTATTGTGTTTGTGGAACTCATAGTACAACATGTTTTTCTTTAGGACCTAAGTGTCCAGCAACTAGACTCTCCCCTAGTCTGGGAGATCCAGGGTACACGACAATCGCATCCTGTCCAAATGGCCATCCCTACGATACCTATACTTTGAGTTAACAACCAGAACACTCCAAGCTATCAATGATTCCTTAGCGCTCCCAAGTATAAAAATCATCGACAACTTTATTTTCAAGTCTGAGCCCTACACAGACTAATCCTTTATTTCAGGCTTCCTCTTTCCATCGTGAGCTGCATATCACCCTCCTTCGACCACTCCCACACGAGTTCATAATCGAAGAGTCTCAAATTAAACAAGTCATAACTTCCCCTCTGTAGAAGCAATAAACGACCCACAAAACTCCTGATGAAGTCATCTGCCACTTATATGGATTGCACCCCATTGGCTACTTCTTGATGGATTGGCACCGATCCATCCCCTAAGGATTGTTGTCTTTCCATTTACATAACTCAAGTCCTCTACATGCTTTTCCATGAAGTTGTGGACTGTGTCATGCCCATCCTATCCCTTCATTAACTTCGGGACTAGATCCAGAACCTTTCATGCTGATGCATCAACCTACTACCATCTAGCCTATCCAGTCACCACCATCTATTCACATTAGCTTCAATAGAGCTCAATCATCACCTTTTAGGGGTTGCACCTCAAAAAGCTTCCTTTGTGGATCGGTGTTGATCCATGTACTCAACCTGATTTTTTATATGAAATATCATATGGAAGAGCCTATCCTCCATGTTTCAGCGATGAATTTTAATCCTGGTATGCTCTAATCTTCCACTTAAGTCCTAATTCAAGTATACACTAGCACATAAACCAAGAACATCAGGCAATTCAATCATTCAGACAACAAGTTCCACCAATTTCAATCAGACATTATCATCCAATTGCATACAAATATGAATCATTCAAATCTAAACACAGATCTAGCACTAAACATAGATCTAGCACTAAACATGGCTAGTTATTTACTAATTACATTGAATTTAAAATTTTAATCAACATATCTCATAATTAGGTTATCCTAGGGTTTCTAGATCTAAAATTAATAGTTATAATCAGATTTTTATATTAACATATCTTATAATTCAATGAAAATGAAAGGAGATATATTTCGGGGAGCGAGAAAAATGTAGGAATATGCAACCAAATGAAGAGCTCTAATCCTTCGATGTTGATCTGCCATAAATTAGAAGTTAGAGATGATTTAATGTGAATTTGGGCGTTGATTTAAGAAACAAGAATGAACTAGAGTAGATCATAGTCTAAGAGATGTTAGGAAAGGAGAAGTAAAACTTAAATTATCTACCTTTAGCCCCTATTTATATTTGAAGATGATCAGACTAATGGACTTGGTAATCTGAGCCACTTAGCACTATTCTAATTCTGTCCAGTAATCTTAAAAATTTAAAACTACAACATCTCTCATACTACTTACTTGATTTCTTCATATGACCATTCTACGGAATGGGAAACCACCATCCCAAATCAATGAGATAAATTAGAGAATCTAATTTGGCTCCTATCAAAAGCTATGCCAAAAACAAAACTTTCCAAGGGCGAAATGGTCATATGAAAATTTGACAAAAAAATATGGATGTGTAAAATATCCTAGTGAACCAAATCCCAAAATATTAGAATGATATGACATATATCAACTAAACAGAAATATTTTACGATCCTTCGACACGTGAAATACGAGACATTACAGCAGCGCTAACAACATTTTCAGTTACTACAAAGAATAAGGATATATACGTACATTCATCGGTTTTGGAAATAATTGACGTATTTACTAGATGGTCTTTCAAGTTCTGAAATGCTTCTTTTCATTCTTCATTCCATTAAAAACGCCGTCCCTTTTAACTTAGTCGAACAATGATATGCATTTGCCCTTTGACCTACATATGATCCTACTAAAAGCTGCTACCCTGCCATTTGGACTCATCAAATTTCTCTGACTTTTTAGTATGTATATTCCTGTTATGGCTGCAATTTGGTTTAGATTTCATTCAATGTTTTGAGCACTTATTATTTTCCCCAAGAACTTTCCTGACTGTACAGTCAATGTGCACTTCATGGGTTTTAGCTTCATGTTGTACTATCTTGGGACTCTAAAGATTTGTTCTAGATCTTTGACGTAGGTGGATGTGGCTTATCATATCACTAGCATGTCATTGCGTGCACCTCTACATTCTTCTCTATCTTCTTATAGAATATTACGTTGGTCAATCGTTAATAAGTTGCAACAGAAGTCTTGAATCTCAAGAGCACAACCTTGAAGTAATATGACCCTATCTAAGATAAAACTTGTATATTCCTGATCAGACCCAAAAATAGAAATCTAGTTGTACATGAGTAGACATTCATGAATGATAATAGCGCACAAACATACGTGGTATCTTTTAGCTTGTCGATTTTGGAAAACGGAAAACTATCCTTCAGACTTCCTTTGTTAAGATTTGTGAAATCAATGCAGGTTATTCACTTTCCATTGGGTTTTCGAACTAGAACCAGGTTAGCAATCCACATTGGATAGTATACTTCCCTTATAAATATATTCTCCTCCAACTTTTTGACCATTTCGTGGAGAGCAATGCACATTTCTTAGTCTAGTATCATGCGTTCTCACCTGGCCGGGTGTCCCTCTAGATTTGTGTTGGGCACATAGCCAGTAATTATTAAGCCTACCCCCAACCACGTCAAAGTGGGTTCATGTGAACATGTAGGATAACTTCTTTAAGAATTTTATTAACTCAGTCTTCACGTCTTCTTCAAGCTCTTCTACATTTTTAGAGTTTCAATTAGGTCTTTGGATTAATAGATACCTCTTTGAGATTGTAAACCAGGTTTAGCTTTGACCTATTTTGTCCTAGCCCTGGATATAACTCGTCTTCTTCTTCACCTCTTGGGTTTGGGTAATTTATACATACTATTCATAAGATCCTTTGGGAATGTAATAAACATAAACCAAGTGATAGTGATCCTTTCAGATCATGTTCTTGGGTTCTTTTCTTCTTTAACTTACTTATTTCAGGTTTTTTATCCTTTGGGTATATGGATCTAATGTTGGCATGGTTTGGGTTTTGATTTTGTTATCATTGTCACAATCATCAGAGAACACATCAAGGTAGTCTTGAACAATTTTGTTATTAGAATAAAGATTTACATTAGCAGCTCTCTTACTAATAACTATTCTCCTTTTGTAAACCCTATTCCAGTAGGAGTTAGGAATTTCATCAGTAAATTATTTTATGATATCACTGCTCCTAGTTGTTTCCATGCTAGTCATCCTAGAAATGCATTAAGGGAGTGACTGAGAAATTTGCATAAAAGGATCGATGAAGAGGCATGGACCTTGCCATGACTAAAAATCATGCAGAATCTACTGAAAAGTTGCAGTATTATTAAATCCATAAATTGGCTCTGGACTTGATTTCAAGATTTTGCACAAAAGATTTATTTCATTCTAAGCAAATTTGAAGATGATGGACTGATATTTCATCATAGCGAAATTTCATATTTGCATGTCGACAACTAAAGGGACCTGGTGGGGGAAATATGACCCTGTTACATATATCATTGTGAAAGTAATCCCAAATGTGACCCTCTGCTTGATGTTTTATATTGTTCTCTATTGTGTTCTAGCCACATATATGTTGTGCAAAAATTGCACAAATGCGGAAGCGATGCTAAAATGGATCTAGCTTGTTGATTAGTTATCAACCACTAACTCAATAAAAATAATCAACAAACAAAAAGAACGAAAATAGAAGAGGAGGAGAAGACACAAAGGATTTAACGTGGTTCGAATATGAATATCCTACGTCCACGGAGACCCAACAACTTCTTTATTTCTTTACTTCAAGAGGAGGTTACAGAAATGAGAAGAATTACAACAAAAAACTCAATACTAATTCTAACCCTATAATAGATACAGAAAATAGGGATCTATTGAGGAATAATATGGAGAGATATATTTTCTTATGATGATACAAAAGTGAGCAAATGGCTTCATATATATAGGAAGAATAGAGAATTCTAGAAGATAAGGATGAAGATGTTTAGGAATTTCCTTGATTTTATCCACCACAAATCTTGCGCATTAATTTGGTTTCCACCTATATAAATTCTTCATTGATTCTCCAAATCAATTAATTGTTTCCCATATTTGCCTTGATTATGGGAATAATTAATGCCTCTCTCACCCTACCAATTCTTGATTGATTCTTTAAATCAGTTGCCTTCTCTATATTAATTTATTTCCCATAATTGACTTGATTATGGAAACAAATAATGCCTTCTCATTAATATATTTTAATCGTCAAAATTTAACACTCCACCTCGATTAAATATATTCATCAATCAACAAAATTGTTGGGTCTATGCCATCTAGCTCAATGTGAACTACTTTGAGCAATATTGCCCAAACAGAGCTTCCAAATCTTTCCCAAGCATAAGAAAGATAATATGCACATCAACAAGCAAAATGCATATGAACAAATATCAAAATTCTTCAGAAAATCCGATGAAGGAGACAAACTTGTAGATACAGAAATCTGAGAGACTAATGGAGATATCATAGCGCGCTTCACCTTCTCCATCCTACATTGAGTGAGTACATACTCAATATTATCTACTTCAACCTCTTTTCAAAAATTTTACTCGACTTCACCAAGTCTACCTTATCAAACTCAACACCAAGCTCCGCAGCATTCAAAGCATAAGATGAATAATCATCATTGCAAATATGCTTAACAATAGGGCCAACTGAACTAAAAGGCCTTAACTGCGACCGAGCTCCACCTAGAGTCTGAACCTTTGAAATCTTCTCATCAACCATGGTACCATCGGAAATACCACTTTCTCTCTGAATATGGAAACAATCTGATGACTCCAAATGTGTTTGGGGATTTTGTGTCCTCCTAATGTCATCACTTGATAGAGGCTCCACCTTTAATAAAGATCTCTCACCAAATATTACATGTCTGCTAGTCACAATTCTCTTGGTTGTTTAGCACCACAACCTATACTTCTTCATTCCTTCTCCATAGCCTAACAAAATGTGCTTGCTTCCGCTAGGCTTCAGCCTATCATGTCTCTCATCTTCTAAATAAGCTGAACAACCAAACACTTTAAGGAATGAATAATCAACATACTCTCTTTTCCATACTTCTTCTGGGATCTTCATATCTATGGCAATAGAAGGTGTACGGTTGATGAGAAATACTGCCATAGATATCGCTTCTGCCCAAAATCCCTCTTCTAGACCAGCAGTCAGTCTCAAGCTCATAGATCTTTCCCATAATATCCGACACATGCTCTCCGCCACTTCAAAAGAATGCGACTTCGTACAAAAATCTCTAAGTACATGCTCGGACGCACAATAGTTAGTGAATTCTTGTGATGCAAATTCACTACTATTGCCAACTCTAAGAACTTGCAGTCGCTTTCCTGACTTCTTTTCAACTAAGGTCTTCCACTTCTGAAATTGGGCAAATATTTCGGATCTAGTCTTCATGAAATAGACCCAAACCATACGCGAGAAATCATCCACAAATATGATGAAGAAACTGGCTCCACCTAAAGATGCAATTGGGGTGGGTCCCCAAACATATGAATGAACATACTCTAGAAACTCTGTAGCTCTAGGTCTTCCAACATCAAATGTGACATGCTTCTTCTTTCCAAAAGAACAATCTTCACAAGAGCTAGGCTTTAATTGAGAATCAACAACAATTAACCTACGCTTCTTCAATACTTCCAGGCTCTCCTCATCAACATGACCTAAACGAAGGTGCAATAATTGAGTAGAATCTGGAACACTACAATCAGTAGAAACTACTGAATCTCCAAATACTGTCTCTCCACGAAGCATATAAATATCATCGACTCGCACCCCTTTCATCACTACTAAGGAATCCTTCGCCACTCTTAAATTCACCCCATTTATTATTATCTTCATACCAAGCCTACTCAAAGCTCCAACTAACAACACACTCTTTTGCAGCATAGGAACATGTCGAACATCCGTGATAGTCCTAATAACACCATCATGCATCTTAAACCTCACACTACCAACGGCCACAACATGACAAGATGTGCCATTCTCCAAATCAACTGCTCCGCCATCAATTTTCTCATAACTAACAAAACAGCTCCTATCTGGCGTCATATGAAAAGAGGCTCCAGAATCAATCACCCAACTTGTACTCTCTAAAGGTGGAATGGTGGATGAAAATAATGATGTATCACTATCACATCTATCTGCATCTGATCTAAATGTTGTATGAATTGAAGCTTTCTCTTTCTTCTCTTTCTTCTTTCTCAGGGCTGAACAATTTCGTATAAAATGTCCCTTCTTCTTACAATAATAGCAAGCACCTCTTCTAGAACCCAAGAAGTGGAATTTATGCATATCTCCTCTAACGCGCTGCTGCATCTTATCTCTTTCTCTAAGTGAATGAAGTTGTTGCTGAAGAACACCGTCATTAGTCTTCACTTTGACCTTCCATGTCCCAAAAACTTCTCTTCTAACAAATTTGGTGACGCCATAATTTTTCATACAACTACTAGAAGAATTAGCCATTGGTAACTAATCTAGAACAAGACAGCTAGCTCCGATACCAAACTGTTGTGCAAAAATTGCACAAATGCGGAAGCGGTGCTAAAATGGATCTAGCTTGTTGATTAGTTATCAACCACTAACTCAATAAAAATAATCACCAAACAAAAAAACAAAAATAGAAAAGGAGGAGAAGACACAAAAGATTTAACGTGGTTCGGATATGAATATCCTACGTCCACGGAGACCCAACAACTTCTTTATTTCTTTACTTCAAGAGGAGGTTACAAAAATGAGAAGAATTGCAACAAAAAACACAATACTAATTCTCACCCTATAATAGATACAGAAAATAGGGATCTATTGAGGAATAATATGGAAAGATATATTTTCTTGTGATGATACAAAAGTGAGCAAATGGCTTCATATATATAGGAAGAATAGAGAATTCTAGAAGATAAGGATGAAGATGTTTAGGAATTTCCTTGATTTTATCCACCACAAATCTTGCACATTAATTTGGTTTCCACCTATATAAATTCTTCATTGATTCTCCAAATCAATTAATTGTTTCCCATATTTGGCTTGATTATGGGAATAATTAATGCCTCTCTCACCCTACCAATTCTTGATTGATTCTTTAAATCAGTTGCCTTCTCTATATTAATGTGACGGCAAGGAATTTCGCTCGGTCCGAACCAGTCGCTAAACCGACCCAGACCGTTCAAAACGCCCTATCGTTTGAGAACACGACAAAATAGAACGCATACAGAAGAACATTTCATTGTATATAACAACAATGTATCAGATTACAAGAATATACATAGTATAAATGAATATTACACAGAAATATCAGAGATTTAAATTACATTTAAATACATAGCAGCGGAAAATAATACAATATACAACTAGAAGTAGATATACGGATACAAAGCTTTCCGGATATCGTTCCAGCTGTAAACCAGGATCCTGTGAATATAAATCTGCAAAACCAAAACTACTAGCTGCCCGTGTCGAAAATAAGGGCACCCAGAGTTTAGGTTAAAACAATAAACTCCAGGTCAGTCATGTGACTGGTGTGAGAACTAAAACAGTTATTAATCTTTATTTTAAATCATTAGGTAAATCAAGGGACCACGCCGTATAACACGGAACGGGTTTCCTCCCAAGAATACCAGTGCATAAAACAACAGCGCAATGCTAAATAAAGAAAAATGAAGCTGTTATAAGACCCAGGTCCTATCACACAATGCAACGCAAGCCGGGGGATAGGGTTTTCCCTTATAACAGCCAAAGAATGCTTGATACGTTTTAAAACAAATCATTTGATACTATTATAAGTGCATAGTGTATAAAACAACTTCAAATCATAAGTATCAATCATAGGCGGCATGAGCGTCCCATGCCACTATGTCGCCATATATAGGTTTACAAATAAAACCGCAATGTCGTATTTGGAAATTGGATTTCCGTCTATGAACCGAGGCAAAAGATAGTCCTCAACCGATTTGAGACGCTCTAGCCCGTGTCTCAGGAACAGCCGCAACTGCCCCCTGGATCCTCAGGGCCGGTCCACCGATGTGGATTATTATGCCTGAACACTACGTCTCCCCACCCTATGGGGTGTAAGTCTGGTCCATCAGCCGACCAGAATGCATCGGCCGAAACCGATATAACCGAGGCGCCTCGCAACAGCAACAACCACATAAGTCAAACTCGTCAGGGCGTGTAAAACCACTGACGCCACTTCTAGCTAGAAAGAAACGCATGCCCTCCCTGACATCTGTCTCCCGTTTTTGGTTCATACCGGGTGTGAAACACGCGAGGTAAACGTTACACAAAGCTACGCCACAAAGGCCGTGCTTTGATCATCACCACAAGACTTTGCTTTTCAACAGAAGCCTCGATCAACTGCCACTTAGGCATGCCACACAGGCAATTCACTCCATGCGTTTGATATCCATCAATATATAACCCGTGAGCTCGTACGTCTCAGAGAAGGGCGTTAAGCAAGAGAATAAATTCTCCGCCGCCAAACAGATATATATTTAATAGAGATCAATCACACGGACTAAAATCCAATGTCAGACACACAGTCCATTTACAAGTCCGTTCTGGGTCTGAACGAAACCGGAGGCACCTAGTACCCCGCATATCCATCGATCTCCAAGTACGTCTGGACGATCACTAACTGTTTCCATCTTCTTGGGTGTACAGCCCAATCAAGATCATCAGTAATTACCCAAACGACGTAAAGACCTCCGGTCTTCGACCATCGTCTTCATCTTCGACTTATCGTCGTATCAGTTATTCAGAATGGGATAAACCCGGTCTTTCCGAATAGCTCGCGTATATTTTAAATAAGTGTTACACAAACACAACATACGCCTCATTCCAATTCATCAGTCACTAACCGTAAATTAATCAAGAGAATAATTCCCCAAATATTAACCCCGAAGGCCGAAACCAACATCAGATCAATATTCAGAAAACCATTATGTTTGGCCAACCGACAGTTAGTTTCTAAATTTCACTTTCATAGGGAAAGATTCCCATTAATTTTATCAAAGATAAATTCCTTGAATTTATTCTTTAATCTACTTTTGAATATCAATTCAAAACTAGTCGGGATTAACAAACCTTACCGAAGTAATCATTTGTTTTTAATTTCCCAATCCCAACCTATTCATCCCATGAAGTAAAACTGGTCATACTTCATATCTAACACCGCGGTGTTATCGGTAAATTCAATTACCATTTCACGTTCAAATCTGATTAAAGATTTAACAATCGCCTGGAGCAAAACTGGTGATACTCCATTTTCGATCATTTCAATCTAATTAAAGATTCATTAAAACTCCACTTAGTTTTAATCTTTGACTGGGTTAAAGAATCAGTGTCATTTAAAACACGGTTCACGATAAACCCAAATCCACGTTCCATTAATTATCGGGTTAAAGAACGAGCGTTATTTAAAACACTGTCCACGATAAACCCAAAAATCAATTTCAATTCAATTCCCAATTAAATATTATTTAATTGGTACACTTCATTAAATCTAAATAAAAAGATTTAATCTTTTCTCAACTGGATTCAAGAACAGTGTTAGTGAAGACACCATTCACGACAAACCCAAATCACATTCGATATTCAATACAAGGCTCTGAATAGAAAATATATCGGCTTATATTCAATATCAAATTCTACGACTAACAAATGTCGTATTGGAAATAACGATATAAATATATATCTTTCAAATCTCCATAACAACACCTGTATAATCATGAATTCCAACATTGAAATATTCCGAAGACAATTTCGATTCAAATCCACTCCAATGCAATCATTGGAAATTCTGGTTATTTTTAAAACCCTTTTCAAATTCAATTTATTTATTTAAAAGTAAATAGAATTATAATTCTAGTTCAAAACTAGTTCATTTCGATAAAAATCTATTTTTATCTTTTCAAATATGGAGTTTTTCATCCCAAATCTTCACAAATCATTTCTTATGATTTTACATAAATTATTACTATTTTTAATAATTTTACCAAGGCCCGTACAGTCGATTTCCACCAATGGCCATCGAACTGCACGTATAGCGACCTTTTTCCAATTTGATTTGGACATAATTCCAAATCCAACCGTTAGATTTCTAATTTATCACTTTCGTTAGAAAGCTCTTTTCGATACGAACCCAACGGTTCCGGTTTTAGGAGAATCCGACGGTCGGATCTCCCGTAATGTCCGTTTGAAATAAATGGTCGAAATTCACGAACTGCCGCGGCGCGGCGCGTTCTATTCAGGCCATTATATTATATATATAATATATATAATATATATTTCGTCGATTTCCATTTAAAACGAATTATATGAATAGTTTTAAATTCGTTTCAAAAGCAATTTCAACTTCCATTTCAATTCAAAGCAAAATTGAATTCTTCTTTATAAATTCGTTTCAAAGTTCATTTCTATTCAATTCAAATTTCAATTCAATTTGAATTCAATTCAATTCGCTTTCAATTCAATTTGAATTCAATTCAATTCGCTTTCAATTCAATTTGAAATCGTTTTCAATTCAATTCATTTCGAAATCGTTTTCAATTCAATTCATTTCGAAATCGTTTTCAATTCAATTCATTTCGAAATCGTTTTCAATTCAATTCATTTCGAAATCGTTTTCAATTCAATTCATTTCGAAGTCGTTTTCAATTCAATTCATTTCGAAATCGTTTTCAATTCAATTCATTTCGAAATCGTTTTCAATTCAATTCATTTCGAAATCGTTTTCAATTCAATTCATTTCGAAATCGTTTTCAATTCGATTCATTTCGAAATCGTTTAAAATCGATATAAATATCGTTCACGTCAAAATGGCGTCAATCTAATCATCACGGCTTCACATATTTCTATTTTCAAATATTCTATTTCAAATATTTCTATTTTCAAATATTCTATTTCAAATATTTCTATTTCAAATATTTCTTTTTCGAAACTGGAATGAGGCCCAATCAATTACCATATAATGTTAATTATATGGATTTTCTACAACACATGTATATAATAGCATGGAAAAATAATCAACCATCAACCAAAGTGCACTACACTGTATAAGCATCAAATATAGATATCTAACGCTTATAACAGCCTGTCAATCAATCGATCGACATATTCAATCAATCAGGATGAGTGAACTTCAAATTTCATCCCAACACCCGTGTGGGGTTTCAAACAATCAAACACAGATTTTATTAGTGCAGTTGGGCGATGTGTGAAATTTATCGACCCAATCAATATCAGTCAAATCAGTGTATATACAAACAAATCGGCCGATTTGTTTATAACTATTCATTTATTCACATTCACGTTAAAAACTATATTTTTAACGATAAAACATTTTATTTCAACCTATGAATTTCTATTCAATTCATTTACACAATAAAATGATATTTTTATTTTTCTAACATATCTTAGAAAATTTCGGCGGCATAACGGCACGATACTAGAAACGGGACAAGGCCTAGCCTTATCCCCGGTCTAGTGAAGGCCCACGCCATTCACACATCAATCATATCAATTTCATTTCACCAAACTATTCAAATCAACCCAAACAATCTAACTAACAACACAGCCAAACAAACAAGTCCATGGTCTGTGGACGATTGTGTCGGGTGCTACTAAGCACCGTCTGCATCCTAGTATATATATATAACTAGAAAAGAAATAGAAAGGTGAGAAATTCTCACCGAAAGCTATCCTAGCTCTACGGCACTTCTAATGCAGGAAATCTTCGCCAACTCGCCTTTTTGTCGCTTTCGCCCGTATTCTCTACATATGTAAAAATCGAATTTTTACTTCGCTATTCAATATATAAAAATCATATCTTTATTTCGAAGTTCAATATATAAAAATCATATTTTTATTTCGAAGTTCAATATATAAAAATCATATTTTTATTTCGAAGTTCAATATATAAAAATCATATTTTTATATCGAAGTTCAATATATAAAAATTCTATTTTTCTATCGAAGTTCAATATATAAAAATTCTATTTTTCTATCGAAGTTCAATATATAAAAATTCTATTTTTCTATCGAAGTTCAATATATAAAAATTCTATTTTTCTATCGAAGTTCAATATATAAAAATTCTATTTTTCTATCGAAGTTCAATATATAAAAATTCTATTTTTCTATCGAAGTTCAATATATAAAAATTCTATTTTTCTATCGAAGTTCAATATATAAAAATCAAACTTTTACTTTTAAAAATATCTTCTTTTGCATTTTAAAAATCTAATCTTTTGCATTTTAAAAATCTATTTTTTTCCTAAATCAAAACTACGATCTTTTTCTAAACAAAAATATGAACTTTTTCTTAGATAAAAATCCTATCTTTATTCTCTAATCATTTTAAACAAATTCAAATCTTTTATATCTCAAAAATCACATCTTTTATAACTCAAAATAAAATCAGTTTTTAAATTATGTTAAAATCAGTTTTTAAATTATGTTAAAATCAGTTTTTAAATTATGTTAAAATCGGTTTTCTTTTCTGTTTTAAATAAAAATAAAAATAAAATAAATAAATTAAAAACTTACAGGGGGGCTGTCGAGTGGTCGGGGGGCTTTGTCGAGGTTTGCAGATCGGAGGGGGGGTCGGCTTCGTCGAGGCTTGCAGATCGGAGGGGGGGGTCGGCTTCGTCGAGGCTTGCAGATCGGAGGGGGGGGGTCGGCTTCGTCGAGGGGGGGGGTCTAGAAGTGGGCGGCGCCACCTGGTGGCAACGGAGGAGGACGCTCCGTCGGGGGGGCTGCGCGATTTAGATTAGGGTTTCTTTTTTTTTTTTATAAAGGGGGCGTTGACTGGTAAATGAAGGAGAGAGAGGGAGAAAGGTAGTTATAGGTTTAATTATATATTTTTTTATTTTATTTTTCAAAACCCTAAATGTTGACTTTTAATTCGAACACCTATCGAGGCCCAACGACTGTCGTCCCTAGCGTTTTACCCCCATTCTGAACACAATGGGGTATGTATCGTGAGCTGATTCGATCGTTTCAATCAGTTTCCGTTTAATTTACATTTAAATCACTATATTGAATTTTAAACGTACATTTCAAATTACCGGGGTCACATACTAACTAGAAAAATTCCTGAAAAATATTTTCTAGCTTCGTATTGACGATACGGTCCTAACAAAACTAGTTTCGTCGAATTCCGAGACCATTGGAAAAATGGTCATTTTCCAGTCGATTAAAATCAACTGAAACTGGTCAAACGCGTTTTCCTTTGCCACGCTCACATATTGATTCGAAAAATTATGAAATTTGAAACCTAGCAATAACTTTACATCCCGGACCCAACAAAACTGGTTTCGTCGAAATCCGAGGTCGTTTACAAAATGTCCATTTTTAAGGGCCTTATATATAAAAATATATATAAATTCCACAGCGACTATTTCTAATTTTAAACTGGACATATCTTATCATTTCTAAGATGAAATCTCAGTTTGTTAACTTCGTTACAAAGATATAGTTATACAGATTCAAATATTTCTTGTTTCGTTCAATTTTGACTTATATTGAATTCTGTATATTCATTTGAAATTAGAAATCGAATTTTCGAACTACCGCGCCATTTTCAATTCCTTTTATAATTATATATAATTATTATATATTCTAACGACGACGTATATAATATATACGCTCTAATTATATTCAAAATAAATTTTCGTCGATATTATTTAAAATAATTCATTTTAAATAATCAAAATTCACTAAAATAGCCAAAATAAAAATTTTAAACTGGCCCAGATTTTCCGGGTTATTACAATCTCCCCCACTTAAAACTTTTCGTCCCCAAAAAGGAACAAAGTCGAAAGTGGTTTGATTAATCAACACTACGCTCGATCTGGCTTCCATTCTCCAACTTTTCAGTTTCTGAGAATTTTCAAAATTTCGAAAATTTGGCTAACACCCTAAATTTTCGAAAAATTTCGCCATAACCTCCCCTGCAATGGGAGCATCGGGGAATTTCAAATAGCTTCCCCGGTCCTTCAGATCTCAAAAAGAAAAAGAAAAAGCCAAGCGGCTAGCCAATAGGCTCACAAAATCATCATCACCCAAACAAAACAGGAAATTATGTAGTAAGCATGTACCTATTTGTCGGGCAAACAAATTTTATTCTCTGCTCTAGCCTCCTTGCTATGACCTGTTCAATGATATACATGTATATGCAAGCAAATGCGACTAATTTTCAGTATAATTCATTATTTGATTCAATTAGGCTAAATGGTTCAAAATTAGCAAATAAATAAACAAACAACCCAAACATCAATCAATTAGTGAATTTAACGTTTCAAATTGATAATTTTGATATATATAAAGAAAATCATGTTTTGATGCCAAATCACAACAATGTATTCTAACTATATAAGTTTTGGTTCTCACACCAGTCTAATGGAAATATATAGAAAATCACACCTTCGAAACTCGAACATAAATGTTGATGATGCGATCGCTATCATCAATATCATCTTCGGGCGACTAGAGTGTGATGCTATATCTACCCAATATATTAAAACTTTGAATACACGCGGATCAGACGTATACGCAAAATCTATACATATTGGATTGTCCACATCAATATAAATAAATAACCAAATACGAATAATTGATTTATATTTCAAAACAAGATTTGTTTTCATTTTAAAAATATACTCTTCACACTCGTTCTAGGATACTACTGATCCCATCTCTAACGAGTCATCCTCATTGGATTTTACTAATCCAATATCTGATGAATTCTTTCGTATGTTTCTAATGTGTCTTGTTCTCTAAGCTTTGTAAACCAAAGCTCTGATACCAAATGTGACGGCAAGGAATTTCGCTCGGTCCGAATCAGTCGCTAAACCGACCCAGACCGTTCAAAACGCCCTATCGTTTGAGAACACGACAAAATAGAACGCATACAGAAGAACATTTCATTGTATATAACAACAATGTATCAGATTACAAGAATATACAGAGTATAAATGAATATTACACAGAAATATCAGAGATTTAAATTACATTTAAATACATAGCAGCGGAAAATAATACAATATACAACTAGAAGTAGATATACGGATACAAAGCTTTCCGGATATCGTTCCAGCTGTAAACCAGGATCCTGTGAATATAAATCTGCAAAACCAAAACTACTAGCTGCCCGTGTCGAAAATAAGGGCACCCAGAGTTTAGGTTAAAACAATAAACTCCAGGTCAGTCATGTGACTGGTGTGAGAACTAAAACAGTTATTAATCTTTATTTTAAATCATTAGGTAAATCAAGGGACCACGCCGTATAACACGGAACGGGTTTCCTCCCAAGAATACCAGTGCATAAAACAACAGCGCAATGCTAAATAAAGAAAAATGAAGCTGTTATAAGACCCAGGTCCTATCACACAATGCAACGCAAGCCGGGGGATAGGGTTTTCCCTTATAACAGCCAAAGAATGCTTGATACGTTTTAAAACAAATCATTTGATACTATTATAAGTGCATAGTGTATAAAACAACTTCAAATCATAAGTATCAATCATAGGCGGCATGAGCGTCCCATGCCACTATGTCGCCATATATAGGTTTACAAATAAAACCGCAATGTCGTATTTGGAAATTGGATTTCCGTCTATGAACCGAGGCAAAAGATAGTCCTCAACCGATTTGAGACGCTCTAGCCCGTGTCTCAGGAACAGCCGCAACTGCCCCCTAGATCCTCAGGGCCGGTCCACCGATGTGGATTATTATGCCTGAACACTACGTCTCCCCACCCTATGGGGTGTAAGTCTGGTCCGTCAGCCGACCAGAATGCATCGGCCGAAACCGATATAACCGAGGCGCCTCGCAACAGCAACAACCACATAAGTCAAACTCGTCAGGGCGTGTAAAACCACTGACGCCACTTCTAGCTAGAAAGAAACGCATGCCCTCCCTGACGTCCGTCTCCCGTTTTTGGTTCATACCGGGTGTGAAACACGCGAGGTAAACGTTACACAAAGCTACGCCACAAAGGCCGTGCTTTGATCATCACCACAAGACTTTGCTTTTCAACAGAAGCCTCGATCAACTGCCACTTAGGCATGCCACACAGGCAATTCACTCCATGCGTTTGATATCCATCAATATATAACCCCTGAGCTCGAACGTCTCAGAGAAGGGCGTTAAGCAAGAGAATAAATTCTCCGCCGCCAAACAGATATATATTTAATAGAGATCAATCACACGGACTAAAATCCAATGTCAGACACACAGTCCATTTACAAGTCCGTTCTGGGTCTGAACGAAACCGGAGGCACCTAGTACCCCGCATATCCATCGATCTCCAAGTACGTCTGGACGATCACTAACTGTTTCCATCTTCTTGGGTGTACAGCCCAATCAAGATCATCAGTAATTACCCAAACGACGTGAAGACCTCCGGTCTTCGACCATCGTCTTCATCTTTGACTTATCGTCGTATCAGTTATTCAGAATGGGATAAACCCGGTCTTTCCGAATAGCTCGCGTATATTTTAAATAAGTGTTACACAAACACAACATACGCCTCATTCCAATTCATCAGTCACTAACCGTAAATTAATCAAGAGAATAATTCCCCAAATATTAACCCCGAAGGCCGAAACCAACATCAGATCAATATTCAGAAAACCATTCTGTTTGGCCAACCGACAGTTAGTTTCTAAATTTCACTTTCATAGGGAAAGATTCCCATTAATTTTATCAAAGATAAATTCCTTGAATTTATTCTTTAATCTACTTTTGAATATCAATTCAAAACTAGTCGGGATTAACGAACCTTACCGAAGTAATCATTTGTTTTTAATTTCCCAATCCCAACCTATTCATCCCATGAAGTAAAACTGGTCATACTTCATATCTAACACCGCGGTGTTATCGGTAAATTCAATTACCATTTCACGTTCAAATCTGATTAAAGATTTAACTATCGCCTGGAGCAAAATTGGTGATACTCCATTTTCGATCATTTCAATCTAATTAAAGATTCATTAAAACTCCACTTAGTTTTAATCTTTGACTGGGTTAAAGAATCAGTGTCATTTAAAACACGGTTCACGATAAACCCAAATCCACATTCCATTAATTATCGGGTTAAAGAACGAGCGTTATTTAAAACACTGTCCACGATAAACCCAAAAATCAATTTCAATTCAATTCCCAATTAAATATTATTTAATTGGTACACTTCATTAAATCTAAATAAAAAGATTTAATCTTTTCTCAACTGGATTCAAGAACAGTGTTAGTGAAGACACCATTCACGACAAACCCAAATCACATTCGATATTCAATACAAGGCTCTGAATAGAAAATATATCGGCTTATATTCAATATCAAATTCTACGACTAACAAATGTCGTATTGGAAATAACGATATAAATATATATCTTTCAAATCTCCATAACAACACCTGTATAATCATGAATTCCAACATCGAAATATTCCGAAGACAATTTCGATTCAAATCCACTCCAATGCAATCATTGGAAATTCTGGTTATTTTTAAAACCCTTTTCAAATTCAATTTATTTATTTAAAAATAAATAGAATTATAATTCTAGTTCAAAACTAGTTCATTTCGATAAAAATCTATTTTTATCTTTTCAAATATGGAGTTTTTCATCCCAAATCTTCACAAATCATTTCTTATGATTTTACATAAATTATTACTATTTTTAATAATTTTACCAAGGCCCGTACAGTCGATTTCCACCAATGGCCATCGAACTGCACGTATAGCGACCTTTTTCCAATTTGATTTGGACATAATTCCAAATCCAACCGTTAGATTTCTAATTTATCACATTCGTTAGAAAGCTCTTTTCGATACGAACCCAACGGTTCCGGTTTTAGGAGAATCCGACGGTCGGATCTCCCGTAATGTCCGTTTGAAATAAATGGTCGAAATTCACGAACTGCCGCGGCGCGGCGCGTTCTATTCAGGCCATTATATTATATATATAATATATATAATATATATTTCGTCGATTTCCATTTAAAACGAATTATATGAATAGTTTTAAATTCGTTTCAAAAGCAATTTCAACTTCCATTTCAATTCAAAGCAAAATTGAATTCTTCTTTATAAATTCGTTTCAAAGTTCATTTCTATTCAATTCAAATTTCAATTCAATTTGAATTCAATTCAATTCGCTTTCAATTCAATTTGAAATCGTTTTCAATTCAATTCATTTCGAAATCGTTTTCAATTCAATTCATTTCGAAATCGTTTTCAATTCAATTCATTTCGAAATCGTTTTCAATTCAATTCATTTCGAAATCGTTTTCAATTCAATTCATTTCGAAATCGTTTTCAATTCAATACATTTCGAAATCGTTTTCAATTCAATTCATTTCGAAATCGTTTTCAATTCAATTCATTTCGAAATCGTTTAAAATCGATATAAATATCGTTCACGTCAAAATGGCGTCAATCTAATCATCACGGCTTCACATATTTCTATTTTCAAATATTCTATTTCAAATATTTCTATTTTCAAATATTCTATTTCAAATATTTCTATTTCAAATATTTCTTTTTCGAAACTGGAATGAGGCCCAATCAATTACCATATAATGTTAATTATATGGATTTTCTACAACACATGTATATAATAGCATGGAAAAATAATCAACCATCAACCAAAGTGCACTACACTGTATAAGCATCAAATATAGATATCTAACGCTTATAACAGCCTGTCAATCAATCGATCGACATATTCAATCAATCAGGATGAGTGAACTTCAAATTTCATCCCAACACCCGTGTGGGGTTTCAAACAATCAAACACAGATTTTATTAGTGCAGTTGGGCGATGTGTGAAATTTATCGACCCAATCAATATCAGTCAAATCAGTGTATATACAAACAAATCGGCCGATTTGTTTATAACTATTCATTTATTCACATTCACGTTAAAAACTATATTTTTAACGATAAAACATTTTATTTCAACCTATGAATTTCTATTCAATTCATTTACACAATAAAATGATATTTTTATTTTTCTAACATATCTTAGAAAATTTCGGCGGCATAACGGCACGATACTAGAAACGGGACAAGGCCTAGCCTTATCCCCGGTCTAGTGAAGGCCCACGCCATTCACACATCAATCATATCAATTTCATTTCACCAAACTATTCAAATCAACCCAAACAATCTAACTAACAACACAGCCAAACAAACAAGTCCATGGTCTGTGGACGATTGTGTCGGGTGCTACTAAGCACCGTCTGCATCCTAGTATATATATATAACTAGAAAAGAAATAGAAAGGTGAGAAATTCTCACCGAAAGCTATCCTAGCTCCATGGCACTTCTAATGCAGGAAATCCTCGCCAACTCGCCTTTTTGTCGCTTTCGCCCGTATTCTCTACATATGTAAAAATCGAATTTTTACTTCGCTATTCAATATATAAAAATCATATTTTTATTTCGAAGTTCAATATACAAAAATCATATTTTTATTTCGAAGTTCAATATATAAAAATCATATTTTTATTTCGAAGTTCAATATATAAAAATCATATTTTTATATCGAAGTTCAATATATAAAAATTCTATTTTTCTATCGAAGTTCAATATATAAAAATTCTATTTTTCTATCGAAGTTCAATATATAAAAATTCTATTTTTCTATCGAAGTTCAATATATAAAAATTCTATTTTTCTATCGAAGTTCAATATATAAAAATCAAACTTTTACTTTTAAAAATATCTTCTTTTGCATTTTAAAAATCTAATCTTTTGCATTTTAAAAATCTAATTTTTTCCTAAATCAAAACTACGATCTTTTTCTAAACAAAAATATGAACTTTTTCTTAGATAAAAATCCTATCTTTATTCTCTAATCATTTTAAAAAAATTCAAATCTTTTATATCTCAAAAATCACATCTTTTATAACTCAAAATAAAATCAGTTTTTAAATTATGTTAAAATCAGTTTTTAAATTATGTTTAAATCGGTTTTCTTTTCTGTTTTAAATAAAAATAAAAATAAAATAAATAAATTAAAAACTTACAGGGGGGCTGTCGAGTGGTCGGGGGGCTTCGTCGAGGTTTGCAGATCGGAGGGGGGGTCGGCTTCGTCGAGGCTTGCAGATCGGAGGGGGGGGTCGGCTTCGTCGAGGCTTGCAGATCGGAGGGGGGGTCGGCTTCGTCGAGGGGGGGGGTCTAGAAGTGGGCGGCGCCACCTGGTGGCAACGGAGGAGGACGCTCCGTCGGGGGGGGGGGGGCTGCGCGATTTAGATTAGGGTTTCTTTTCTTCTTTTTTTATAAAGGGGGCGTTGACTGGTAAATGAAGGAGAGAGAGGGAGAAAGGTAGTTATAGGTTTAATTATATATTTTTTTATTTTATTTTTCAAAACCCTAAATGTTGACTTTTAATTCGAACACCTATCGAGGCCCAACGACTGTCGTCCCTAGCGTTTTACCCCCATTCCGAACACAATGGGATATGTATCGTGAGCTGATTCGATCGTTTCAATCAGTTTCCGTTTAATTTACATTTAAATCACTATATTGAATTTTAAACGTACATTTCAAATTACCGGGGTCACATACTAACTAGAAAAATTCCTGAAAAATATTTTCTAGCTTCGTATTGACGATACGGTCCTAACAAAACTAGTTTCGTCGAATTCCGAGACCGTTGGAAAAATGGTCATTTTCCAGTCGATTAAAATCAACTGAAACTGGTCAAACGCGTTTTCCTTTGCCACGCTCACATATTGATTCGAAAAATTATGAAATTTGAAACCTAGCAATAACTTTACATCCCGGACCCAACAAAACTGGTTTCGTCGAAATCCGAAGTCGTTTGCAAAATGTCCATTTTTAAGGGCCTTATATATATAAAAATATATATAAATTCCACAGCGGCTATTTCTAATTTTAAACTGGACATATCTTATCATTTCTAAGATGAAATCTCAGTTTGTTAACTTCGTTACAAAGATATAGTTATACAGATTCAAATATTTCTTGTTTCGTTCAATTTTGACTTATATTGAATTCTGTATATTCATTTGAAATTAGAAATCGAATTTTCGAACTACCGCGCCATTTTCAATTCCTTTTATAATTATATATAATTATTATATATTCTAACGACGACGTATATAATATATACGCTCTAATTATATTCAAAATAAATTTTCGTCGATATTATTTAAAATAATTCATTTTAAATAATCAAAATTCACTAAAATAGCCAAAATAAAAATTTTAAACTGGCCCAGATTTTCCGGGTTATTACAATTAATTTATTTTCCATAATTGACTTGATTATGGAAACAAATAATGCCTTCTCATTAATATATTTTAATCGCCAAAATTTAACAATATATGTATATTTCTTGCGCCCTTCTACTTGTTCTTGAGAGATGCGAACATCTATGAATCAACCCTATTAAGTTGGAGGGGCGTGACGCTTGATTCTCATTTAGGTATGGAGAATGGTTCTTGTTTTACTTGATCCATCTATATAAAAATTATTCAATAGCTGATTTTAGTCAACTTCTCAATTTCATTTTTCAAATGTCTACACCTATCAGTACGATGACCGTTAACATGATGGAAGTGACAACAAGCTCATCCCTGGTTGTTCTACGATTTCTTCCCTTTATTAAGGTCAGATGTTCCAGTTCATCTTTAGTCAATTCAAAGATCTGACCAAAGGTGTGAGTGAGGAGAGTCCTTGTGGTTAAGCTAAGACCATTTCTCCTTTTTGCAAGGTGGTGATAGTTGTCTCCTCCAATTTTCCTATCGTAATTTGGGGCCCTCTGTATCAGATCTGAGGATTCGAATTCGTCCACATGGATGTAGCCGCTAGCCCTTTCATAAAAGACCTCCATACTTAGGCATGGCTTTAACAGTTATTCTCCCAAAGCACAGTTCCTCTTCTTATTCCCTCAAAGCTGCCATCAATAATGATTCTTCGTTACTACCCTAACCCGAGGGCTTCAGATTTGAACTGTTTAATGAAATTCCACAAGATTTTATTCTCTCTCTGTTTTACTCAAGCCATTATGTTAACATAAGCAAAATCTCTCTTCCCCAATTGAACTGATTTAAGAAATCTCTAGGCAGTTGTCCTAAAGACCTGATTTGTCATATTATTGTACCTTTAAAACACCTTATCGTAGCCTTGACTATGTATACTAGAAATAGCTTATACCTTGATAGCCTTCATACTTTTAGAATGTCCATATATTACCCAAATAGGCATATGTGATTATCTGGATTTGTAGATCCGTGAAACTTTTCAATAGTCGATGCTTTGAATTTGTCTGGAAAGTATTCTTTGATGATTGCTTCACTAAGTGATGATATCCCACTTCTCAAGATGATGCTTGTTTGCTTTTCTAGCGTAACTTCATCACTTGTTTTACTCGCCCTCTTAACCTATGAACTTCTTTCTCCTTAGGGTCGACCTAGAGTGTCTCTCCATCAAACTTCGACGTTACATTAGCTTCCTCTTACCCAGATGGGGTTCGCTTCTCTAAACATATAAGGTCCTCTTACCTAGATGGGGTTCGCTTCTCTAAACATATAAGGTTGATATTGGAAGGCTTAGATTTTATTTGAATCTTCAAGGGGAGTTTTCCCTTCAGCTTTGCACCTTCCCTCGAATAGAAGTCATCATCCCCTCTTGTAGATTCGTCAGTGTAGCAGATTTGTTGAGACAATGACCCATAGAATGAAGAAGAGACCTAGGTTTTTTTAATAATTTGTTAAGCCATTGTTTGTTCTAACCCATTAAGATGGTGGTTGATTTGATTGGTGAATCCTTAGGAAGTTATTAGGACAGAATCATCAGCTAATCAGGCGATGGTTGCTCTCTACCAAGGGTTTTGGGTATCAAGGGAAAGTGTTTTTTTGCCATCTGATTCAATCATTCCTAATATGGAGGGAGAAGAGAACTAGTGGATTGTTGATCTATAGGATTTAGGTATGACAATTTGTAGTTAGGCACTAAAATTTCGATGGATAGAGTTTTAACCACTCCTTCTATAACCAAAATGTTGGCAATATTTATTATCTCACAAACGCATAACGTATCAATATAATATGTGTACCTCTTCGAGCTAGGAGCAACGAATTCAACCAGAGTCGAACTAGCCTTTAAGTAATAGCTGGGCTATAGAATATGTTTACACGGTCAGGTAGCAACACTCCAATTGCATATTGAAATGTCTATATGGATTTTATAACATTTTTATTGAAAGTAATACAATGAAATAGTAGACCAGATATAGGAATAAAAGAGGAAGAAGATAAAAAAGGTAAGGGAACAAAGAATTTTACGTGGTTTGGATATTAAGGAATCTTATGTCCATAGTGAAATCTTTCTTATTATTAGTTCAGTACAAATTTAGATTGTTTTGAAAGATTGAAACTTTGGGAAAAAGGAAAATGCATATTTCCAGTCCTTCCCTTTCCTCATGATTAGTGTATTCCTTTTTACTTTGTATTATGCACGTGGATTACTAAAGTTACCTTATATTCTCCACTTTTTAACATTTGATCTTGCTACATGTCGCCTGTCAGTTTTTTTCAGTCTAATGTGACAGGATTGTTGATGTGCATTTCAAGTGGAGTATCTTTGGAATGATTAGGTCTAGGCTTTTCTAGCGACATGTATCTTGGAATCCTTCAACGGGATAAATTTTGAATTGAATGGTGTTAGGTCCATACTTTTTAGTTTGTTTGGCTAGGCTAGCCTCCTTTCGAGTGTGCAATCTTCGTTCAGTAGATCTTCTTTGCACGCCCAGTACGGTCAGAAGTTGTAACGACCCAGATTTTTGACCGTTTAAATCGACAATAAACCACACATGTCGACCCAAACAAATCGCCAACCCAGATAGTTATTGGGGAAAAATAAGAAAAAAAAAAGAAAGAGAAGAAGAAAACAATCACGGAATCTCACAGCGGAAGGATCACATATAATAGACAAATAAATATTCAAAAGCATTTAAACGTATACATTCGAGTTACAACATTTAAATCAATCAGAGTTATACACTTACATACACATAATGCAGCGGAAAATAGAATGTAGTGGATACATGTATATCAAACTCCGTCTTCGATCTCCAAGGCAAGACAATCTTCATTAACTGCAACGTCTGCTGACCCGAGCATATTGCATAAAAGAAAACACAACAAACACTCGGATCAGCACTAAATCATCTCATATTAGTCAAATTAAAATACGAAATAATATCAGTGTCATGGTGCAGTAACTCAAGAGATGTTACGGGATTTTTCCATCTCTCAAGGATCCGTTAAACTAATACATACATAGTATAATATGCTATTACAATAGTGTTTATTCAGTAAAGTATAATATATCGAAAATAGCGTAAGCAGGATTCCATGGTCCCCTTACACCGTTTTTACCATTGCCGTACAGTTTGCATATAACACACCAGTACGTCGGTGGATAGGGATGCGCCGTGATACGACAATGTTAAATCAAAATCGTAGGGGTTCGATCAGGATAATATGACAAGGCACTGAGGAAATACCCCGGTAGGATTCTACCGAATTGCGGACCCAGGCCGGTGGTAACGCATAGCCGCAACTACCGCCCACCTCGAACGACATTCCCATATTCAAAGGTGCACCCGAATCAATCACGACAGTAATAGAGATGGTTTCGAAGGAGCGCGTTCGATCAGAGATGCGATCTCATTAACCTGGGTATGGCTCCTGTTTTAGTCATTTCAATTATGACCCGAAGGTCAAGGCTAATCCATCATCGTTCTCTTTCTTCAAATCCAGTAATCGCCTCCATACCATCCTTCTTCGGTTCTGGAACTTCCACCGCGTACACAGTTGTCAAAGTGGTATCGACACCGACAGAGAGTATGCCTTATGTCGACTCCGGTCTCCTTGCCAACCAAACGTTTACATTTTTCACACCGGTCAGTGCTTTTACTTTTCAAAGGAGTTCGTATTTCATATCGAAAATATCATGTTCAAAAATCATTTTCATATTCTAAACAGAATATTATTCAAATGGGATTTTCCATTTATTCATAACAACTCGATCTAATTCCAACTTAAATAAAATTTGAATATCAAAATAATTAACAATATATTTAAATAGTTTAAAGGTATAATTGAAATAATTTGAAATAATAGTTTGTAATAAAAGTAGAGTTTGACAAAATAATTAAAACATTAAAATAATTCATAAAATAAATAATTAATAATTATACAGTATTTTATTTAACTAATTTATAAAATAAATAGTTATAAGGAAATTTAATTTATTATCAAAATAGCTTGAAAAATAGTTTTGACATACTATAGTTGGAATTTAGCATCGTTTCGACCAGATTTCGTTTACACTTGCAGTTGTATTTCAACTTCAAGTAAATTAATTCAAATTCACAATCCCAATCAAATTTCATTTCAGATTTTCATTCATTTCAAATTCGCCCATTCCGTTCAGACGGTTAAACTCTAACCTGTATTCCCATTCCAACCATCTCAATTTATTTCGAATAAACCGAATTCGATTTCAATCATTTCAATTTGTGAAAATTTCCACTTCCATACTTATTAAATTTCAATCCATTGAATCCCAAACAACATTTGATTTCAAATCATATTCCCATTTCGAATATTCAATTTATAACAAAATTTGAATTTGCAGTTCATTTTCATCGTTTCGAAGGTTTAAACTTTCAACACATATCGAGTTTACAATTTCACCTTTAATTCCAATCAGGGTTGATTTAAGGTAAATCTCAAATCAGACACCACAGTTCAATTTCAATACATTCGATTTAAATAAATTCCACCCTCGATTTAACTATAATTTCAACACAAATTCATTTCCCTTTTATTTGTATTTCTAATTTCAAATTCAAAGGAAAATAAATTATAAAACATCGCTTATTGTCGTTAAACAATAAATTTCAAAATTCACAATTTCATTTAACCGACCGGTGTCCGTATATAATTTGCTATCCTATGGCCAAGTGGATAAATTTAATTTCTCGATATTCCGGGATGGATCTATCATTTCAATCCAAATCAGGGTCACAGAGGTTTATCATTTCACTCTGTGTTCTTAATTCATTTTATCGATAAATCCCGGGTTTATTCGATGCCCGTAACATCAAGGGTGAATGGAATTTATCGTCGCATTGGGCACACAACATCAGGTACTGCATAACAGAACAGTCCGAGCAATATTTATCCAGAAATCAAATCAATCAGGGCAGCCATCACATCGTTTATTCAACAGTAAATTGAATCATTTTACTAGTTATCAAGTGTCGGAATTCTAACTAGAAATTTAAATTAAATTTAAATAACTAATTATCGATTTTTATTGCATGTAACACACTGATATGTCGAATTCAAGCAATCATTCACCAAATCAAACACAAACATGCAACCAATTCATTTCATACTTGAATTCGATAAATATGGGATCAATTTAGTATTTCGTGAGTGAAGGAACACTCACCTTTGCGCTACAATTGCATCGAACGTCCAGAAAAGGCCCAAAATTTGACAGTCTCAGATCGCAACCAAACCAGTGCCAAAACGTCCGCAACTCCGCCACGATCCCAACGCAACAAACCGTGCGTCAATCCGAGTCCGTATGAAGAAGTTATCAGTGTTTTTCTATACGGATTCAAAATATATAAAATAAATTAAATAATATCTCACCCCAATAACCCTTGGACACGTCAGCACCCGAAATTCTGTCTTCCCGCTCCTCTTCGGTCTTGCTACAGTACCTGTCGTGGAAAATGGAACCCAACCACCGCTCCTTTGACCGCCGAATTCACCGTCCACCGTCCATGGTAGGACCTCCGATCGCCACCGACGCGAAGAGCATCTTCCGCCGCACCTAACCCACCCAAGCACGGAACCTCCGGTCAACCGTGGAGCCGCCACCATCGAACCCTAGATCCGGCCATTCATGACTTTAACCACCAAATTCCGGCGCCCTACTCGACTATAATTCAAACGAACGCCATCGTTGCACTCGGGTGAACATCCTCTGCAATACCTAGATCCTTGATTTGTCCATAAACTCCCGAATCGAAAAGCCCCAAAATTGACCTTTGAATTTCGAAAATCAGGAGGTTTGACCGCGATTTCCGGCCGCGTCCTTCACTGCATGTCAGATCTGAGACCATCAGTAGGTTCGTGTCGTCGAGAGCTTCGAATCGACATATAATATGTCATGGTTTGGAGAGACTTTAATTTTGAGTGAATTTTTGTTTTTAAAAAAAAAATTCTGCCATGGAAAAGGAAGTTTGGTGGAGGAAAGAGGAAATGGCTGATGTGTGTTAAGTGGCTTGGTTTATATATATATATAAATATAAGGTCCAAACTGATTAACACACACACCGCTACCGTATATCAATTCGAACGTACATTTCACCTTACCGGGCCCACATACTGACCCTGAAAAAATCCAGAAAAATTATTTTTGGTTATGTTTCGACGATACGATTCCAACGAAACTAATTTCGTTGAATTCCGAGACCGTTGGAAAAATGGCCTTTTTCGGGTCGATCCAATTTAACTGTCAACTGACAAAACGCGTTTTCACTTGCCACGCTCACATACTAATTCGAAAAATTCTGAAAATTGAAACCTAGCAATAATTCGACATTCCAGATCCAACAGAGGTGGTTTCATCGAAAACAGAGGTCGTTTGAAAAATGGCTATTTTACAGGCCCTTATAAATTCTATAGCGACTATTCTGAAAATTCATCTGATCATAACTTTTGATCTTCATTACGGAAATTCGATTTTTCGGATTCGTTGGAAAGATATTATCAAACAGGTTTAAATATTTCTTGTTTCGCTAAAATCCGATTTATTTTGAATCCTGTGCAGTCAGTTGAACTTTGAATTTAAATTTTCGAACTGCAGGGCCATATAAATAATTATATAAATTCCATAGCGACCTTTTGAAATTTTGATTTACTCATAACTCGCAATTTATCCGGCGAAATTTCAATTTTTCACATTCGTTGGAAAGATATCGTCAAACAGAGTTATATTTTCCCGGGTCGTCCCCATTCTGATTTAAAACGAATTTTATACATTCAATTGAAATTTAAAATCGAATTTTCAAACTGCCGCGCCATTTCAGGCTCGTTATATAATTAAAATAAATTTATTCATTTTTACTTCGATTATAATAATTTTTTCGTCGTTATTATTTGAAATAAATCACTTTAAATATTCGAAATTCTTTAAATTAGCCAAAATGACATTTTCAAATTGGTTCGGATTTTCAGGTCGTTACATTCTCCCCCACTTAAAGTCTTTTCGTCCTCGAAAAGAGAACGAAACGATATGAAGCGCATATCCATTCAAATTCATATATAAAATAATATTTTCAAACAAGTATAGTCGTAAAATCCGTAAAATTTTCTAACTCCCGAAATCACGAAAAATTTCGGCAGCGTCTCCTTTGCACGGAGAGGTCCGGGAAAAATCCCTATACACATATAACCCAAAATACATCTCATCCAATGATGAGGCATCCCAAAAGTGGGGAAAACAAAATATAAAACTCTCAAAACCATATACCACAAGTACGTACCTCCTTTAGCGTTATATTGCATTTTTATTTACCTTGGCATTTAGCATTTCAGCGCAAGCGAGCTTCAAAGTCGTAGCGCACACTCCGTACACCTGCCAAATACTTATACATACAAGAAAATCAAACATATATAAAATATATAACAAATGTATACAACATACATATCAAGATTTCATCGTTTCAATTGCAAAACTATAATATCCGCTATAGGTCAGCGAACAAATCGCTGATTATCTCATATTAAAAGTTTGAATGTGGCAAAACATACTGGGAAAAAGTTGTTGCTCTCGTTTCAGGCTTTCCGAAATGTCCGGACTCATCGAATTCGGATAATCGGTTCACAAGTTATGACAGTTTTACCGCAAGTGAACGCTTCAGCCCGAGCACTGAAAAAATGCAGGTCTGAATGTTCAGGTCAGTTTTCAGCCCTCTAAACCTCAAAATTTGACTTAGCACATTAAGGAAAATTTTTAGCTTACACTCTGGCCTTTCCGAATTGTACTCGCACACTAAAATCCGACGTTTCGTTTGAGAGTTATGATCAAAACCATATCGATGTACACCTCTGTTTTCAAATTTCTGCACACACAACTATGTATAAAACTTGAATTTCAGCATAGTAAACATGAGAATTTCAGCGGGCTCTATTAACGAAAGTTTTAACTCAATTTCTAAGGTTTCCAAAAAGTCCAGAGTTGTCAGATTCCGATCAGCCCATCAAAAGTTATAGTCATTTTAATTTCAGCTTATCGACTATTTTGGATTTTCTCATAACGTCGGTTTATTTCTATTTGAAATTTCAACCTTTCAATTCCAATACTTTTGCAAATCCTTAACACTTAACGTTGTTATCTCCTTATTTTCAATAATTGGATCTCCATTCAATTGCTTACTTTATATTCGATATTCTTTCTATTCAATTTCCGGTTTTGTTCAAGTGTTATATTTCGATTAAACTTGAATTCTCTTTAAAATTTTCGACTAACTGGATTCACTTGACCCCTATTCCATTAACCAAATTTATTTATTCGACGTACAAGTCATGATTTGAATTAACGACTGTTTATGACTCAAATTCATACTAAATTCTCAAACTATCATTATTCGATTCCTTCTACTAAAATAAAGCTATACTTCATCTGATAGAATATTTTACAATCCAAATTCAAGAGTTCCGTGACGACCCCTCATTTTTTTTTTTTTTTTTTTTTTTAAGTCCATTTCAAATTTCGAAGTCTAAAATTTTCAACAAAACATGCATATTAACTTTGAATCAATGTCGTTAATCAGGACGAACTTAATGGCTTGATTCCGGTTTTTAACCTAAGTTCAAATAACTTATATATTTATACTATTTTATAGAAGACATGACATATAAAATTTTAAACCCAAATCTTTAATTACTCAACATATAAAATTTTTCAAAATATGTTTACCTTAAATTTCAACTTTAAATAACATATTCTAATGCCTTAATCAAAATTCATAACATATGAACTTAAAATTTTGTATCATATGGGATTTAAATCCAAATCCTTTACTTAACGATTTATAATAACATTTGAGCAGTCTCCCCCACTTGGACTTTTTAGAATACACATCGATAATGCGTGCACTCATTACCGAGGTCGTTTCTACGGTCTAAGAAGGGATTACACTCATTTCGTTTAAAACCCTTTCAAAACTATTTCCAAAACAATTCTATAAAATAATAGTATTTCAAAACTTTGGTAAATCATTGTCAAAGCCCGGAATCAATTTCAAGTTCATTTCTACATTCATTAAATTTTTCTTATTTGATTTACGATTTAATCAACCATAATGGGTAATGACTTAACATTACCACATACTAACACAAATACATACATATTTGAACTCATAATATATATATAATATAATTTAAAATATAATCGAAAACCATATTATGTTAAGTCATTCTGTCCGAGCATTTAGAAATTCCTATCGATTCTATGGCGTCCCATATATCGACCAGAATCTATAATACTCAACAGAACAATTAACACAACATAAAATCATTTTATCTCCAAAATACAAATACGCTCTCTCATATATATTCACTCGAACTCATTCTAGGGCGTTACTAACCCCATCTCTAATGAGTTAATTCCCAAACAGAGCCAAGGTTATCGCTAACCATTGCTCTGATACCAGCTGTAACGACCCAGATTTTTGACCGTTTAAATCGACAATAAACCACACATGTCGACCCAAACAAATCGCCAACCCAGATAGTTATTGGGGAAAAATAAGAAAAAAAAAAGAAAGAGAAGAAGAAAACAATCACGGAATCTCACAGCGGAAGGATCACATATAATAGACAAATAAATATTCAAAAGCATTTAAACGTATACATTCGAGTTACAACATTTAAATCAATCAGAGTTATACACTTACATACACATAATGCAGCGGAAAATAGAATGTAGTGGATACATGTATATCAAACTCCGTCTTCGATCTCCAAGGCAAGACAATCTTCATTAACTGCAACGTCTGCTGACCCGAGCATATTGCATAAAAGAAAACACAACAAACACTCGGATCAGCACTAAATCATCTCATATTAGTCAAATTAAAATACGAAATAATATCAGTGTCATGGTGCAGTAACTCAAGAGATGTTACGGGATTTTTCCATCTCTCAAGGATCCGTTAAACTAATACATACATAGTATAATATGCTATTACAATAGTGTTTATTCAGTAAAGTATAATATATCGAAAATAGCGTAAGCAGGATTCCATGGTCCCCTTACACCGTTTTTACCATTGCCGTACAGTTTGCATATAACACACCAGTACGTCGGTGGATAGGGATGCGCCGTGATACGACAATGTTAAATCAAAATCGTAGGGGTTCGATCAGGATAATATGACAAGGCACTGAGGAAATACCCCGGTAGGATTCTACCGAATTGCGGACCCAGGCCGGTGGTAACGCATAGCCGCAACTACCGCCCACCTCGAACGACATTCCCATATTCAAAGGTGCACCCGAATCAATCACGACAGTAATAGAGATGGTTTCGAAGGAGCGCGTTCGATCAGAGATGCGATCTCATTAACCTGGGTATGGCTCCTGTTTTAGTCATTTCAATTATGACCCGAAGGTCAAGGCTAATCCATCATCGTTCTCTTTCTTCAAATCCAGTAATCGCCTCCATACCATCCTTCTTCGGTTCTGGAACTTCCACCGCGTACACAGTTGTCAAAGTGGTATCGACACCGACAGAGAGTATGCCTTATGTCGACTCCGGTCTCCTTGCCAACCAAACGTTTACATTTTTCACACCGGTCAGTGCTTTTACTTTTCAAAGGAGTTCGTATTTCATATCGAAAATATCATGTTCAAAAATCATTTTCATATTCTAAACAGAATATTATTCAAATGGGATTTTCCATTTATTCATAACAACTCGATCTAATTCCAACTTAAATAAAATTTGAATATCAAAATAATTAACAATATATTTAAATAGTTTAAAGGTATAATTGAAATAATTTGAAATAATAGTTTGTAATAAAAGTAGAGTTTGACAAAATAATTAAAACATTAAAATAATTCATAAAATAAATAATTAATAATTATACAGTATTTTATTTAACTAATTTATAAAATAAATAGTTATAAGGAAATTTAATTTATTATCAAAATAGCTTGAAAAATAGTTTTGACATACTATAGTTGGAATTTAGCATCGTTTCGACCAGATTTCGTTTACACTTGCAGTTGTATTTCAACTTCAAGTAAATTAATTCAAATTCACAATCCCAATCAAATTTCATTTCAGATTTTCATTCATTTCAAATTCGCCCATTCCGTTCAGACGGTTAAACTCTAACCTGTATTCCCATTCCAACCATCTCAATTTATTTCGAATAAACCGAATTCGATTTCAATCATTTCAATTTGTGAAAATTTCCACTTCCATACTTATTAAATTTCAATCCATTGAATCCCAAACAACATTTGATTTCAAATCATATTCCCATTTCGAATATTCAATTTATAACAAAATTTGAATTTGCAGTTCATTTTCATCGTTTCGAAGGTTTAAACTTTCAACACATATCGAGTTTACAATTTCACCTTTAATTCCAATCAGGGTTGATTTAAGGTAAATCTCAAATCAGACACCACAGTTCAATTTCAATACATTCGATTTAAATAAATTCCACCCTCGATTTAACTATAATTTCAACACAAATTCATTTCCCTTTTATTTGTATTTCTAATTTCAAATTCAAAGGAAAATAAATTATAAAACATCGCTTATTGTCGTTAAACAATAAATTTCAAAATTCACAATTTCATTTAACCGACCGGTGTCCGTATATAATTTGCTATCCTATGGCCAAGTGGATAAATTTAATTTCTCGATATTCCGGGATGGATCTATCATTTCAATCCAAATCAGGGTCACAGAGGTTTATCATTTCACTCTGTGTTCTTAATTCATTTTATCGATAAATCCCGGGTTTATTCGATGCCCGTAACATCAAGGGTGAATGGAATTTATCGTCGCATTGGGCACACAACATCAGGTACTGCATAACAGAACAGTCCGAGCAATATTTATCCAGAAATCAAATCAATCAGGGCAGCCATCACATCGTTTATTCAACAGTAAATTGAATCATTTTACTAGTTATCAAGTGTCGGAATTCTAACTAGAAATTTAAATTAAATTTAAATAACTAATTATCGATTTTTATTGCATGTAACACACTGATATGTCGAATTCAAGCAATCATTCACCAAATCAAACACAAACATGCAACCAATTCATTTCATACTTGAATTCGATAAATATGGGATCAATTTAGTATTTCGTGAGTGAAGGAACACTCACCTTTGCGCTACAATTGCATCGAACGTCCAGAAAAGGCCCAAAATTTGACAGTCTCAGATCGCAACCAAACCAGTGCCAAAACGTCCGCAACTCCGCCACGATCCCAACGCAACAAACCGTGCGTCAATCCGAGTCCGTATGAAGAAGTTATCAGTGTTTTTCTATACGGATTCAAAATATATAAAATAAATTAAATAATATCTCACCCCAATAACCCTTGGACACGTCAGCACCCGAAATTCTGTCTTCCCGCTCCTCTTCGGTCTTGCTACAGTACCTGTCATGGAAAATGGAACCCAACCACCGCTCCTTTGACCGCCGAATTCACCGTCCACCGTCCATGGTAGGACCTCCGATCGCCACCGACGCGAAGAGCATCTTCCGCCGCACCTAACCCACCCAAGCACGGAACCTCCGGTCAACCGTGGAGCCGCCACCATCGAACCCTAGATCCGGCCATTCATGACTTTAACCACCAAATTCCGGCGCCCTACTCGACTATAATTCAAACGAACGCCATCGTTGCACTCGGGTGAACATCCTCTGCAATACCTAGATCCTTGATTTGTCCATAAACTCCCGAATCGAAAAGCCCCAAAATTGACCTTTGAATTTCGAAAATCAGGAGGTTTGACCGCGATTTCCGGCCGCGTCCTTCACTGCATGTCAGATCTGAGACCATCAGTAGGTTCGTGTCGTCGAGAGCTTCGAATCGACATATAATATGTCATGGTTTGGAGAGACTTTAATTTTGAGTGAATTTTTGTTTTTAAAAAAAAAATTCTGCCATGGAAAAGGAAGTTTGGTGGAGGAAAGAGGAAATGGCTGATGTGTGTTAAGTGGCTTGGTTTATATATATATAAATATAAGGTCCAAACTGATTAACACACACACCGCTACCGTATATCAATTCGAACGTACATTTCACCTTACCGGGCCCACATACTGACCCTGAAAAAATCCAGAAAAATTATTTTTGGTTATGTTTCGACGATACGATTCCAACGAAACTAATTTCGTTGAATTCCGAGACCGTTGGAAAAATGGCCTTTTTCGGGTCGATCCAATTTAACTGTCAACTGACAAAACGCGTTTTCACTTGCCACGCTCACATACTAATTCGAAAAATTCTGAAAATTGAAACCTAGCAATAATTCGACATTCCAGATCCAACAGAGGTGGTTTCATCGAAAACAGAGGTCGTTTGAAAAATGGCTATTTTACAGGCCCTTATAAATTCTATAGCGACTATTCTGAAAATTCATCTGATCATAACTTTTGATCTTCATTACGGAAATTCGATTTTTCGGATTCGTTGGAAAGATATTATCAAACAGGTTTAAATATTTCTTGTTTCGCTAAAATCCGATTTATTTTGAATCCTGTGCAGTCAGTTGAACTTTGAATTTAAATTTTCGAACTGCAGGGCCATATAAATAATTATATAAATTCCATAGCGACCTTTTGAAATTTTGATTTACTCATAACTCGCAATTTATCCGGCGAAATTTCAATTTTTCACATTCGTTGGAAAGATATCGTCAAACAGAGTTATATTTTCCCGGGTCGTCCCCATTCTGATTTAAAACGAATTTTATACATTCAATTGAAATTTAAAATCGAATTTTCAAACTGCCGCGCCATTTCAGGCTCGTTATATAATTAAAATAAATTTATTCATTTTTACTTCGATTATAATAATTTTTTCGTCGTTATTATTTGAAATAAATCACTTTAAATATTCGAAATTCTTTAAATTAGCCAAAATGACATTTTCAAATTGGTTCGGATTTTCAGGTCGTTACAGAAGTAGTATATGGGGTTTTCTTTTTCATAGCCTTCTTTACCATGCATGAGGTTATAAATATGTTATGGCTTTTCCCTTTTTGGTTGTTCTACAAATTTGGACGTAACAAGTGCCAATTGTGGATTAGTTTGCTCATGCCAAAGCATTCGTGAAATGGGATAGTTAATAGTTGATAATGGATAGTTGAATACATAACACACATACACTGATAACTCCATTTCTGTAATTTAGTAGGTGATATATCATATTTTTCTTGCTTCTCTATATTTTTGAATTTATTATACAACTTTAAATTATAGCCTTTAGGTTAGGAAGTGTTTTTTCATTTTTTGTTTCATTATACTGCGGGTTTTTGCTACTTGCTATGCCTGTAGGTTGTTGTTTACTTTGAAAGGCAATTAAAAACTGTATTCACAATGACAATGTACATAACAAGTTCAACTCTTAACTATACAAACTGAACAGCATTGAGAAAAAAAAACAGAAATATACAAGTTATAAATTACACATGTACAATAAAATTATGAAAAAAAACTATGAAATATACAATGTACAATAAAATTACACATGTGCTTTTCCTATTTGGAGGATTTCCCATTTTTCTCCAATTGAATCTAATTATAAAATAGATTATTCAAGTTATGTAAAAGCATTATGTATATGGTGATATTTGATGTCATCGAACAATAAAAATACTCATAAACCACTCTACATCATTCATTTAATTTTTTTAATTAAGTATTCATAATATAAGTTGCTTTGTATTACTTATATTAAAATGTTGATTACTAAGCATAGCCATGATTATTAAAAGTAATTTAGCCACGTACTATATGTTTTGATGCTCTCGGTGTCTATGGATTGACCTATATCTTGTTCAATCACCCTCAATTTTTTTTTTAATTATTCATCATTTAGATCTCATTTATCTCACCCGATATCTTGCTGGAGATCTCAATTTTGAATTTGGGGGCGAGATGAGATTTAGTGAAACAATACACTAAGTATTGTTATACAATATTTAGCACTCACCTTGTTGGAATAACATTTTAAGAACAATTCGAGATAAATCTTAATAGAATATTTCACTCGAAAATGTTTTTCATTTACATATTTCTTGAACTTATTATGTAGATCCAAAAGAAATTGCACAATAATGGCTTTTTACTAGCTTTCAAATTTTTTTTTTTTTTTTTAAAACAAATATAAAAATTAGAATGCCCTTAGCTTAATTTTTATTTTAATATTCAAATGAGTAGAATTCATTTAATCAATATTAAAATAATCACGCAATAACTCTTCTCTAAAAGAAATTTTCGTATTTTTATTCCGGTGCTTAAGTTACTTTAATATATTCCCGAGATGGATTTCAAAATTCAAGATGTTAATCTGAGGTGTACACTGAAGATATACTCATCTCACTTGGGACCTAATCCAATACGAAATGATACACGAACGAAATCCAAAATTTAAAACTTTGGTTGTATTTAAGCAATTGTATAATGAGGGGTCATAATTGCTTAATGCACGGTGCTTTATATTATTGACATTGAGAAGTTGTGTACTCAAGCATACATGTTATTATTGAACATCATTGTAACGGCCTATATTTTATATATAAAAGGATGGTAAAACATTAATATTATATATGAAGTTCAATGATTTTATAACTTTAGGGAATGAATACTATGGTCATTTATTTTCCTTTGAATTTTTGTTGAATTGCTTGATGATTGTCTTGAACCTACATAATATTTTATGTCCTACAACTTTTTATAGAAGTCGACTTAGGGTCTGAAACCACTTACATTGGATCGAGATGATGATTTCCCATCGGTAGAGTGGTTTTAACAACATAAGCTTATCTTTTAAAGAGTTATATTCGATTAAAGTTTTGAGTGATTTCGAGTAGCATAAGTGGTTAATTAGAATCATTAACGGTAAGGTCCAATTTGGGATTTGGGGTATGTTGGGATGGTGGGACATCACTTTCATCGTATCACTTCCACGTAAGTAGTAAAAACCTTCACTAAACTTCCTTTGACTAGAAAGCACGCTCTAAACGCATTTTAATTAGCCAAATCACATCACTAAGAGGACGTTAGCAAGATTAGCACTTGGAATAGAGCTTTGGTTTAAGGGGAGCCTTAGAATTTCGTGCCTTTTGTTGTTCATTGGAGTTTGGATTTTTGATTTTGATTAAGGTAAGTGTTTAGATCTATCACTTACCAATAAAGTTATTTTACACCCTAAACGGTATTTTTAAATACATTTAGAAATACTGAAAATAATTTTAGACTATAATAATCCACATATGTGAATTTTAGACCACTTGGGCTTGATTTGTAAAAATGTGTTGTTATAGACCCTTAACCTTAATCTTAGACTTAGATTTCTTTTAAATGGATACATTTGGATGTTTGGTAGATTTTTTCGGTTTCTATATGAGGTACAAGAAATTGTTTAATGTTTTAACGGTTGAAAACCTTGATCGAATGATGAGTTGACTTAGGATCGGTTTTTGGATCGTCGACAATTAAAAAGTTCGAAGTTATAAGATTGGGACGCGACAGTAAGAGATGCCTCATAAGGTTGCACACTAAGTTTTAAGTCATTTGGAGTTCGTTTAATCAACACATGAGATCTTTAATCAACGCATGAGTCATTTGGAGTTCGTTATAAGGTTGAAAACCATGGATCGATGATAACCACTCGACACTTATCTATGGTAGAGATCGTTCGATGATGATCGGTTGGTAGAGACTCAAATGAATGGACCAGTGAGAGATTAAATGGCATGGATCGATGGAGGCTAAAACGGGATGGATTGGTAAAGATAAGGCCAAATTCACATGAATTTCGCTAACTGTGGGATTAATAGAGACCGAACAATTGAGATCGTTCGACGATGATCCGTCGGTGAAGATCATTCGACAATGATCGGTCGGTGAAGATCATTCAACAATAATCGGTTAGTGAAGATCATTCATGATGCTTGGTCGATGGAGACCGTTCAGTGGTGATCCATGAGTTCTATTCTAAACGTGACAAGATCGACATAAGATGACACTAAATACTCCATAAGGCCACATTCCAAGATTCAAGGCATTTTAGGGTTGTGTTCTTGAGTTACGATCGTTTGAAGCATGGTTGGTGGTGATAGATCGACATGTATAGGATCGTTGGTGATGGATCGATGGGTGGACCGTTTGTTTTGTCACTCAAATTGAGAAGTGTTCGAGGACTTGGTGATGCCTAAAGGCAGCACCTTAAATGAGTCAAGCGATTTGAAGGACGCAGTGTGTTTTGATATCAAGTCCTGTGCAAGGAAGATATTGATGACCTTGGATGAGAAAGGTGCTTGGTGGGGGCAAGGGTATGTGAGGACGCTCATCTATGTATGTATACTATGCTTGATACCTTAACACCCATCTTATACTTAGCGTAATGTACTTTTATGATGATAGTAGTGTAGCATATATGGTGTCATGTGCTAACTTTGTGGATGCAGGGAGATGTCAAATACGATTTTCCATGCCATTTTCCCTATTATATTAAGTTCACAATATTTGAATTTTCTATCGTTCACAACAAACCGTTGTATGACCTAAGGTTTTATGTTTGGCTTCTTATTACTTCGGATACTCTTAAATGTATTGACTAGAGAAATCAGGTTTAGTGAGCATGTGGAATTATACAAATGGCGAACAAGAGGTCATATTCTTCTATTACCATATTACTATTTTGTTATTCCACTGCACTACACTGTGATACTAATGCTTTTATTTAAAGACGTTTATTTCGTGATGTGTAACTTTATTTTTTTTACACTAATTTGTATCGATCTATCTGTTTAATGTTGCAATTAAATTTAATTATTCATTGTTTTATATCTGCGATGTTTATCATTATACTTTATTCAATGCGTCGTGAAATATGTGACATGTTATGTGTTGTTTACTTACTTCAAAACATTGATTGTTGTTTGTGGTTGACTCGAGCAACGATACACGTACTAAATAAGTTTATCGAGTGTTGGAGGTGTAGATTGGTCGTCATAATCATCCAGTCACATACTACATGTAATGATGCTTTCATTGTCTATGGAATGGTATGTATCCTTCTAGTCATTCTCTAAGGATATATACTTTGTATTTTTGCAATTGTGAAATGATGGGTAATAAATGTCTAATGCACATTGATTTTTTCATCATCCTCAACATCAAAAAGACTCCATTGGTAGTAAAGGAACAACATGGTGATGAGTTATACATATGATATTAGAGTGTAATCTGTGTGCTGCACACGATAATATTTGTAAAAATAGTATTTATTATTTTGATGTTAAAATGAGAATTTTGTTATGAAATATATGATAAATTTTGACGTGAAATACATAAACTATTATTTAAAGTTATTATTATAGTTTGTGTGTAACTTATGTTCTATAGTTTACACAAAAAATATGTATGTGTGTATTTGAGTTTTTTTTAATATAGATATACATGTTGAAATTGATGCATGTTATGATTTATTTGATTGATTAACAAATATTATTTAAGAATATAAATAAATTAAATGTAAAATCATGAAGTTAATTTAACCGTATAACATAACAAGAATAATTGAAAAGAAAATTACAAGGAAATGTTATGGAGTTACTGATATTCAAAAAGAAATTTATGATATTATATTTGATAATTTCTGAATATAAATGAGTAATAACTAATTTACACATTAACTTTGTCATTATTGTTGATATGCATAGTTCATTTAATGTGTTTTATACATCTTTATAGTTGCATCGAAAACTACCATTTTTAACATGAATATATATAGTAAAATTGGCGTATATTTTTAAGAGTTATTAAAAAATGGACTAAATACTCTTTAAGATTATTTAAATAATTAGAATTTAAGATTTCATGAGCAGTTTAAATATATAAATTGAGATATAAAATATAACGAAAAAACTGAAGACCTCCAACAAATAATTGTAGAAATATTGAAATATAAGTATTTAAAGCGAATATTGTTTTTTTTTAATTTACGATAGATTTATTAAGATAAGCGTATAATATATTAGATTTGATATTATTGTTTATCTATATTATTTAAACTGTGTGACTTATTTAACTTTATATTTTTGAAAGAAAAACTGATTTTGTCATTTTTGCTGATATGAACATGGTGTAGCGTTAATTAGATGAATTAACAATAATTTATTAATTGATTCATTTGTTAAATTCAAAATCACATAATTAATTTAAATATATTGATTTAAATGTACAATGTTAACTGACATTATGTAGTGTTTTGTAAATAACAAAACAAATTTTAAAATGTAGGCGCTTGATATTAATATTTTTTTTTAACATTAATAAGACAATGCAGTACATAGAAAATATATTGATGTAAACGAGTTAAACTTTGAACTTATGATTGTTACTTATGTGTATAATCTACGTTATGTGACTGACATGTTTATATATTTGACTTTTTTTTGTTAATATGAATATGGTTAATTTTGATGTGATTTATCAGGAGAATCAATGAATAATAGTTTTTTAAGATTATTTATATAGTTTTGACATTATGTAATTAATTGTAAAATATAATACTAAATGTAAAATATTAAAAAAGAATTAAGAGAGATTTAAATAACAACAACAAAGCCATAAATCCCAAACAAGTTGGGGTTGGCTAGACATAGAACCTCAAAAATAAAAAATAAAAATAAAAAGGAGTTAAAATCTTCCTTAAAGGTAAAACAAAGGTTTGAAAAAGAAAAAAACGAAGATTAAAAAAAGTTAAAATCTTCCGTAAAAGTAAAATAAAGGTTTGAAAAAGGCAAAAACGAAGATTAAAAAGTTTCAGAAAAAGAAAGAAAAAACCTAACGTTCTGGTACATGTATTGCTAACTTACATGCACCCTATCCAAAGCTAGCTCTTCAGATATATTCCAGTTCCTTAAGTCTCTTTTTACTATCTCCTCCCATGTCATTATAGGTCGGCCCCTACCTCTCCTTGGACCTTCGGCGTGGCCTATAATTCCAGCGCGCACCGGTGCATCGTGCGGTCTTCGTTGGAGATGTCTAAACCATCTCAAACGGTGTTGGACTAACTTCACTTCAACAAGTGCAACTCCAAGTTTGTCCTGAATATCATCATTCCTAATCCGATCTCGTCTGGTATGCCCACAACTCCAATGTAGCATACGCATCTCTGCTACACTTATCTTTTGGACGTGTTGCCTTTTAATAGGCCAACATTCCGCACCATATAACATCATCGGCCTGATTGCTGTTCTATAGAACTTTCCTTTAAGCTTCTGAGGGATCTTCCTATCACAGAGGATGCCAGATGCAAATCGTCATTTCACTCGTCCTGCTTGAATTCTAAAACTAACATCTCTATCAATCTCCCCGTCAAACTGCAACATAGATCCTAAATATCGAAAGGATTCTTTCTTAGGTACTACTTGACCGGCTAAGGTGACATCTCCGTCATCTGACCTGACACCGCTGAACTCACACTTCATATACTCCGTTTTAGTTCTGCTAATCCTAAAACCTTTCGATTCCAAGGTCTCCCTCCACAACTTCAATTATCTATTAACCCATATTCTACTTTTATCAATCAGCACAACATCATCAGCAAAAAGCATACACCAAGGAATCTCCCCTTGTATACCTTTTGTTATTTCATCCATCACTAAAGCAAAAATATAGGGGCTCAAAGCCGAACCTTGATGTAACCCTATGTTAATGGGAAAGTCACTTGTCTCACCATCGCATGCCCTGACACTAGTCACCTCCCCCTCGTACATATCCTTGGTAAGGGTAATGTACTTTGATGGCACCCTCTTCCTTTCTAGCGGCCACCACATAACCTTCCTCGATACTCTGTCATAAGCTTTCTCCAAATCGATAAAAACCATCTGAAGATCTTTCTTCTGCTCCTTGTATCTCTTCATAAGCTGCCTAATCAAGAAAATCGCTTCAATAGTTGACTTTCCAGACATGAAACCAAATTGATTCCTAGAGATGCTTGTCAATCTCCTCAAACGTTGTTCGCAGACTCTCTCTCCCAAAGCTTCATTGTATGACTCATAAGCTTAATTCCTCTGTAGTTTGTACAACTTTAAATATCTCCTTTATTCTTGAAGATTGTAACTAAAATGCTTCTTCTCCACTCATCTGACATCTTGTTAGATTTGAAAATATTATTAAACAACAACTGATTTTAAAAAAAATTAAAGTGCAGATATTTGAAGCCAAAAAACATATTTTTGTCATTTTTTAAGAAAGCTAATTAAATTCATTCAAATTACTTAAATTTTGAATTTTGTAATTAATTTAAATATATGCATTTAAATATAAAATGTTAGAAGCTAATTATCAATAAATAATTGCGTAAAATTTAAAATATCCACATCAAAATGTTAAATAACAGGAAAGGTAAAATAATACAAGAGAAATAGTAAATAAATGTAAAGTGATAAACTAATTTAAAAATAAAATATTTGAAGAAAACAAAAAGAATGAGGGAAAGGTAAAACTTCTACAGAGAAGAGAGCTTTAAATGGTTATGTTTTACTATTGTTTAATAGATAGCTAAGAAAGAGCTATAAATAACAACCTTTCAACTGTTCGACAATTGTTTCAACGTCCTGAATTAATGTCCAGGATTGGCGACCAGGTCTTGAGCATTAAGCAACCGTATTTTTGGTGTTTGCATAGTGTAAATGTTTAGATGTTTTCATCAAAAACTCGAAACTTAGGTTGTATCTGGTTTCTTATTGTTTTGACTTTTGAGCACCTACTAATAGCTCATAGAAGAAGAAAAAAAATCATGAATCCATTTTCCAAAATGTAAGAAAAAAAGGTAGAATCCCAGAACTTTGGAAGAATGAGAGCATTGAGGCATCCAAGGGGCTACGTCTTGACTTGATTCAGCATTATAATACAGTAACCGAAGAGAATACACTTAATACATTTACAACATCATGCAAATAAATTCTACAGGAGACTCATAAACATTAACATTTTAACAACAGGTACAAGAAAGCCTGGCAATGTATGGATTTGCTTTTAGTAGCCATCAAGGCAAACAACAATAAAAGTTCATTTGCTTTAATTACAACGTTTTTCCTTCCCATGGAAAGAACATGATAAAACACCAACTCAATGGAAATATAATCAATTACTAGCCCAACTTGCAAAATCAAAGTCAAAATAAAACTCAGTTTATTTTTAATCAGTGTATTTCAAGATAACATTCCACCAAAGAAATGAAACAGTATAAATCATTCTGACTGATGCAAAACATAGTAAACCTAAACAATTGTCAGACAAATCAGTTATATATATTTAAAAAAAAAAGGGCAAGTAATCACCTCCTTCCATCAAGGACCCCTGGATCAGAATGATCTTCTTCGCATTTTCTGCCACAAACTTTGTTGTCGGAATTAGAATGTTCATAGTATTCTGAGAACTTGTCAAGAGCGTCCTTAAACCAATTGTCGGTGCATTTCAAAGCTGCATCGGGAATTGTGAGCCATCTCCTACTTCGAGTGCTTTGTTCAGGCCAGGATTCCAGTACTTCATTCACATGCAATGCAAACATGTGAGCTTTGCAACATCCTTCAGGGCTGAACTCATCTTGTTGGCTTTTACTTCTGAATTCATATTCTCCCAGAAATTCCTGAATTAAAATGTTTACACCAAATTCATATGATCGCAAAAAATCTAAAAGCTGAATGCATCCCAGGTTACATACGCATTTTTTTACAAGGCTATAAAAGATCAACTGTTTAGAAGTTATGGGTCAGTGGTATGTCCCTAGATTGTGGTGGCTTCAAAATACTTGGCATCAATTAACAACAGCTCGGTAAACCTGACTGATTTGCATGACCATGACATGCTATGGCTTCAAGATCAAAACTTAGTAAGACAGCATCACATGCAAAATGATGCTTTGATCCAGAACAAGTTACCGTTTGGGGAAGAAACAAGGCACACTCACATTAGGGATACGTCGAACGCCTCCAACAGAACTAGCTCACCCAATGGCACGTTCATTTGAATGGCGAAAGATGACTCATTCAACCCTCCTTAGATAATTAATTTAACTAATAAAAATTAAGATAGCGTTTGGTTTACCATTTTTAGTTCTGGATTTACGCTCATACAAAGAACGCAAACGATGCATATATATCATGGAAAACGATCGTTCCAGAAAACGAAGTTAACGCACAAATTTGACAATAAAATTTAATTTTTCGTGTTTTGGGAAGTAATGGAATAACAAGATATAATTTATCCTGCCTTCGTTCCTTCATCTCCTCCGCATTCCTTCCATTCCCTCCGTTATCTCTCAACTCTTCTTATTTTTTATAATTAATGTTGAAAACTCAAAATACAAAACATAGTATAAACCAAACACCATCTAATTTCTATGAAGTTCTAAAATTAATAACTTTTGCAAATAAAGTCTGTTTGAGATGATTTTTTTTTTTTTTTTTTTGCGTTGCAGTTGTATCACAATGCACTATATTATGGAGTTCATTTGAACTTAATCCAAGCAATTTATAGTTACTTAATTAATTAATTTATTCATTTATTTTTTGCCGATTATTGACACATTATTTATTAAAAACAAATAATTAACCAACAGACTGTAAATCAATTAAATTAAAAATCACAAATTAAATATCATGCTCGATGTGATGCTCATATACCTCATTCATAACCGCAAATACATACAACGTTCACCAACGTACCATGCTCAATACCCCGTTTACGTTCGCTGCAAACGCACCTTATTTCGTAACCCTATACCTTGACTTCAAACAATTGAGGCTACTCAGACCAAGTGATCGATAAGCTTTTCAGCAAAAGACGTAACTACCACCAAAATTATATGACATGCATAAGTATAAATAACGCATTCAGTGTTAGTTGGATGTAAAAGTACCTTTAATTCACCTTTGACGCCTGCTTCTTCCATGGCTTCACGAACAGCAGCCTCTTCATCTGTTTCATCATTCTCCCATCCACCCTGCCAAAAGGTCAACTTAACAGGGTTTATGATAATCAATTAGTTTGTATCCCTTCCTTTTCAATTCTTTCGTATATGATGTATTTCTGTGTTTTTAATCTTCCCCAAAAGGCCGAAAATAAAAGTCAATTTCGGTTCTATATGTTTAAATCAGTTTCAAAATGACCACTTCGTCTAACGCATGTCGTTGTTATAAGAACCCAAATCTGATATCTTCAAAACAAATAAGGCCTTGGTTTCTACTGTTCAACATCTAAAGTTTCATGAGAAGTTAGAAATATTGTATAATTTGTCGCTTTGCTCATTTAACGACTTCCTTGAGCCTTCCAAGTAGGGCTATAGCAATATAGTAGTAGTCTGTCACTGATTTTAAATCCCTGAATGCCACACGAGGTATTGAAATTCTTGATCCCATATGTGCTGAGTTTCACTAAACAGATTTGACCTTAATGAGAACAGATCACATAAATAACTTAAAGAAGATGGACTTTAATAAAGTACATGTGAATTTTGGGCCGTATGGCAAATGACTAAGAGAAATAGTCTAAGTAATGGAAGAAAAAAAAAGGAAAAAAAAGTGATAGCCAGGGCGTTTCCCACAAGTTGCAACCCAATATGGTAGTTTTTGCTGTATTTTTTTGTTCAAGTTGAATTGTCGCATCTGACGCGTCGAAAATGTCATAGATGTGTCTCGTCATTTTGTTCAGTTGGGGTGAACTGAGCAAATTGACTTGTTGTCATCCAATGCATCGAACGCCAATGGTAATTAATGACATTTACTGATGGTAACTAATATTTGATCCACTTCTAAATCAGTTTAATCAAACATTTCAATCCATAAATGTTGCATGTCCGAAAAACACACAAGTAGCAACAAATCCAGCTAATATGCAGCAAGAGAGGAGAGCTCGTTCAAATAAGGGAGAAGCAAATTCATTTTCTTTGACTAGCTGATGTGATATATGTTCCTGCTGTTGAATAGAATTATTTGTTTTAATTAAAGCCGTTGTATATCTGAGTGTTTCTTTCAAATCATTGCGAAAATGTTTCATTACCAATATAGTAACATGAATCTATCCTTTAATGAAAGTGAACTATTTTACTGTTGCATGTTTCCTTACATAAAATAACAATCCACGTGGATGTAATTGCACAATATAAAGTTTATAAAATAATGGGTTGTAACTGAAATCTAATCATGATATAAAGTTTATATATCAACAGGTTCTATCTGCAGTTCAGTCTTCAATACCAAATTCCAAACACATTAACATCTACGCCCACTTTCCAACAAGAATACATGAGATTATGTTTGTTTCTTTGTTTGTTTGTTTTTTTTTTTTTTTTTTTTTTTTTTTTTTTTTTGCGTTTCCATCCATACAAATATGCGAATGATGAATGTATATCGCGAAAACCAGTTATTTTAGGAAACGAAGTTAACACATAAAACAAAAAATAAGTTTTATTTATTTCCCTTGTTTTGGGAACTAGCAAAACAATGGACGATAATTTATCATTCCGTCGTTCCACCCTCTCTTCGGTGGTCCCTTCTTCTCCCTTCCATTTTCTTCGTCGTCCATCGACTTTTCTTGCATTTTCTAGTTAATATTGGAAACTCAAAACATAAAACATAATTTAAACTAAACACCACCTAATATTTTCAAACATAATGACAAAACAATAATTCCACTTTAAAATGCCCATTTCGCAACACAAGAACACGTTATCCATTCATTAAACAATCTCCTTTCGTGCCTTTCAAATGCCCCTTTTAATTGTTCATTTCGTTTAATAAAAGATCACGCCCTATGTCTACACTCCTCTGTTCTCATCATTCAGAGGGCAAGTGATTAAAAAATCACTTAACTTACTTGCTTTCTGAAATTGTCAAGCAGCGCTATATGCAAATTTATAGAAGCAATGTTGTTAATGCCACATTGATGGAAAACATTTGGAAGCATTTGATTTTTCATAGTCACTAAAATTTGGTTGTCGAGTTAACATAGACGGGATGGTCTATGGTAATTGCAAACTCTATCAATGTTTGATTTTCACACATTTCATAATTGAGAAATGGTGTTCTGCATTGGATGTATGTTGAGAATAAGTTGAACAAGAAACGGTGTGATATAGACAATGATACACTCACATTCTAGCGCTTGTGATGCCCTAAGAACATCCATGGTTATAACAAATTTACCAATGTAAAATTTTCTTATTATTGTTTTAGTGGTACAACCATCTTACTATCTTACAAGTACACATTAATTGATATATTTGTGCATGTATAATTCTAGATAGAGATACCTCCCAGTTGTATATCCATCAAATAATATAAAAATTGCAAAACAGTCATTGTTAGATGGATAAAAATAAATAAGCTCGAAACCAAGAAAAAGGTGACAGTGAAATACTATGCATCTTTTCATATTACAAAGGAAGCACCGTGGAGATTAATATTATAACATGTAAGTTTGAGAATCGAATAATGATTTTTTTTATATCTATTAGAGCATCTGCATATAAGTTGTGACCCCTTTTTATTTACACAAAACATTCAAACCTATTGAAGTAAAATAAACTGTTTTATACTACACCGCTTTGCAGTGATCATAGATCCATAAACCATCTACCCAAAAAATTTGAGAGAGCAAACCCCACCATTTTCAATACAATGAAGAGATGTTGATGGGTGACAAGATATAGTACATAAAACATGCAAGTTACAAACATAAATTCCCTGATTAGTTGTCAAAGAAATTTTGTAAGATGAAAAATTACTTCATGCACATTAGAATGGGGTGACCAAGTAATTTAATATATTTATTACTAGAGTAACGAGACGTACTTTTGGAAATAAAAGTTTCGGCCCACTTTGAGAGTTGATCATTAGAACTTTCAAGATTTTATTCCCTGCAGCATCAAGCTCCTCTTCATCATATTTGAATGGTATACATCTGGAAAAGGAATCGTGTTCTTTACATGGTATGATAATTTATTATGATAACCCAATAATGCCATGGTTTATAAACAGGTAAATAACAATTTTTGATTGAAAAGTAGTGCATAAAGACTCAAACAGCCAGCAGTGACCTTTCGCAAGCTTGTGCACCAAATGAAGGTAGGGAATTTTAATATGAGATACACAAGAATGGGAAATCAAATGTTCGACACTTACCATAAATAATTACTCAATTAACCAATAAGTATTAATGGTAAAACATACTGTCGATTGGTTTATCTCTCATAAGAGAGAGGACAGACTCAAAATTTTATCATTTTCAATCACATTTTAAGTTGGCAATTACAAAGCATAATTATACTGCTACTTTCTCAGACCCCTTAAACTTGAAATTTTTAATCAATCTATTTTACATATTCTCCCGCAAAACATAAATCTTCCAACAACCAGGTATAAACATGCATAATTGATTAATTGCCATACTTAAGCAAATCATAAAGTAAACTTCTGAACACAAAAATTCGTCTTCCTGCTACCATGCCCATTATTAAGGCACACAACAGGAAGGACACTTTAAAGGGATTGCCAGGAGATTAACCCTCAGGAGAGACACTAAGCAATAAACTACATCACCAAATCTAATATACCACCAAAATTAAACACTACTGAACGAATTCAAATTGTCGACCCAATTAACATGATTATGAGAGAATCTTATCAAAACAAGAATGCTCCCCGTGAAAAAAGCATGCATTGCAAAACCTAAATTTCGATACTGTGAAATTGACATCCTGAATGGTAAACAAATCTATTAATCAACTCCGAATTAGAAGTGTGATAACCAAAGTTTACCCAGCAACAAGGCGATAACCATCTTCGTAACGTTGCTGCTGCCGACCTGTCCGCGCAACCAAATCACACATAGCTCCCCTCCTTTATTACTTGGAACGAAACACAAAAGAAGTCGATTTCTTGATCTTTATTCTTAGAACGAGTGATCCTTACGAATGGTTTACCTCGAACAACCCCAAATTATATTCAACTAGCCAATGCTGGGAAAAATGAACAGCAAACCGCCTGTCGACAAGAAAACAACGAGGATCTTAGGGATAAAAGGGAGATTGCCAAAAAAAGGTGATATGTTTATTTTTGTACTTAGAAATTGTAATTTTTATTGGAGTCTAAAAATGAGCAACTAACTGCCTTAGATTTCTCCGTCTCGTATGGTCCCGTCGCATGGAGATGACAGAGCTGCTAAGTGCTAAGCACGTAGTCTTCCAAAATCTCCAACGAAGAAGTTCAGTGGGCTCCGTATGTTAATTTCACACGGCCCACTAACCTGTTTTTACAATAGATTCAACATTTGAAAATTGAAAAGGTTGAGGTAGTGGGGGGTTTGGGTGGGGGGGGGGGGGGGGTTATAGCAATAAGCTCTTGTTGAAGAGCTAATGGATTGTGCTTATTTAATTCAGCATTTATTTAAACCATTTATGCTCGACAACCAATCAAACAGTTTTTCATCATCCAACGTTGAACATCCACTTTTGAACATTTAAACTTTGATATTCAACCAATTTAATAGACAAATATTATTGAAATTGAACTCCGTAGAAATGAGAAAGGAATATCATGTGGAAGTCCCCCTAAAATCATCATTTCATTTTCATGATTCACGATTTTCTTATTTTCTTACTTTTTTAAATCATAATTGCATTGTTCATCTGAAACTGAGAGTATCTCCGCTTATCTCATTTTCATACTCGTCGATTATATCTATCCTTGCATTACATTTCACTTCACGTTTTATCTTTCTTCTTCTTTTTCGACTATCTCATTCTTTGTTTTCTCTTCAAAACTCAACGAAATGCATTATAAAATGTAGTTGCTTCCATATTAAATACAGACCTTGAAGAAAATAGGATATATTCTATAGTTTCTCTTTTTTTAAAGAAAGCCACCTGGTACTGTAGCGACAAGAGAAACCCTCGTTCCCCGCTAGCTTTAAAGTGGGTGGGTGACACGCAGTAGACGTGAGAAATTTATAGTATATGTGTCTGACAGATTTACCAAAATCCAAATAAGCACCCGCATAACAAGAAACCTGCTGTAGTGGTAGAAAGGGAAGATCAACTCTTCAAAAAAATTCGACGTTGATGGTAGCAGTTAATAATGTAGATTGTTTTATATATTAGAAATTCTTGGAATGTGTTTGAGGTGAATTAATGAAAACCTTATTCGTAGGTGTCTAAGTTTGAAACTACAAATAAATTTCTTATTTATGATATTATAAGAGGGTACTTGCAATATTCTATGGCGGTGTGGAAGGAAAATTGTGAAATTGCTATTTTTATTGGAATTTGTACTATATAGAAAGAGTTATTGTGAACTATAAATAACCTTGGATTTGGGCATATCAAATGAGTAAGTAGCATATGAGGTAGAGAGACATTAAGCGATGGATATAAACTAATATGTAAAGAAAAATAAAATCAATGGAGGAATTTACGAAGTAGTCGAACATGTTATCAATATTCCACATTAGTTTTGTACATCACTTTTAATGATTTAAGAACTTTCTGAAGTGGTGATTTAAAAAGAAACTGGGCTTATTGTCGAAAACATCGTGTAAATTAAATTAAATTAAATTTCTTCTAAAATGCACATTTATGGTTTAACTGTACAACTTATTTCTTTCACTTTTATTGGTAAAATAAAATATTACTATTATTTTGGCAAAGCAAGTATTATTATTATTCGCAAGCGACATAAATTATGTAAAAATTAGGCTAACGTCCTCATTTTAAGACTTATTAGAACGTCATCCTAGGTAAGTTTCAATTTCAAAGCGGGTCCTTCTTTTTGGACTTACGTGTTTTCTGAAGGAATTTTTGCGTTGGTCAGTAAAAAAAAATGCAAATATTCCCTGAAGATCACGCAAAAAAAAAAATTGCATACATGTATGCAATTAAATCCAATAGTTGCATACATGTGTGCAACTATTCCAGAAGCAGTTTACACTGAAAATCTGCATGAATTTTTGCATACATGTATGCAACTGTTCAAAATGTTCGCATACATGCTTGCAAATAATTCATGCAGATTACACGTTGAAAAATCTGCATGAATATTTGCATGCATGTGTGCAAGTATTCAGTTTACTTGCATACATGTATGCAAGTAAACATGAACTATTTTTATGCCTACAGATTGTTGCATACATGCGTGCATTTATTCTGAATGTCTGCATGCATGTATGCAAATAAATATGAACTGATATTCATTGCCATAAATATTTGCATACCTGTATGCATTTATTTTGTATTACATACATACATGTATGCATAAAAGTTAACACGGATGCATCACTGTATGTGCAACAATTTCGAATATATGCATTTTTCGATGCAATTAGCTACAGTTTCGTTGTTTCGTTGTTATTTTGGGTTTTTGTGTGTTTTTCGATTGTTTTAACGTCTGAATTTTTTTGTGTTTACGTGCTTTATGTAAATATGAATTTACTTGATTTTTTTATTTTTTTAATGAATTTTCAAAAAATAGGGACCTAATTTATAATAAGTTTAGGACCGGACCTGAGCCTAATTTTGAAACTTAACAGGGACTTGTGCCAAACGCACCCTTAAATTATTGCGGTCGTACCATTTTTTACATTAATTAGTACCAGTCCGTAAGGCACATGTGCAGAGAAAAACAAAAGTTACCTTCTCTAATCGAGGAAATATTCGCTGATAACGTGGGACATGTATGTTAAAATTATGTTGTATAAGCCTTTTGCACCAATGTCGTTACCTTTTACCCTTCAGTTAATAACAAACTTATGTTAAGTTAAGTAACAATCACTTCTTAGCTCAAGAAAAGAATGAATAAGAAAACTTTTCACTTTTGACCTCGATTTCATGCCCTCTCTCTGCGTTTGAGTTTCCTCTCCCATCATCTGGCTATCTAAAACAAAAGAACGACTTCTGAACAGATAGAACGATAGATAGTCCTGACTAGCGTAGATCAATCAATGAAGTCTAAAGGAAATTCGAAGCAGTTCTCATTTATGCACTTATCTTTTGTTCATGTAAAAAATACCATATACATTTGATCATGATAATAATATATGTGTTAGATATGGGAATTGAATATTCAATATGTTAGGCATATAGGGTATAGGTTTACCCTAAGGAAAATGTACACATGTGTCATAAGGATAGATGTCAAAGATGTTAAATTACAGATATAACCCCTCCCAGATTCTAACCCTTTGAATTGTGTAAGAATAATTAAGATATATAAAATAAAATTTCTTGTATTTTTGTAATTAATTATCATTATTAACTTGTGCTTTTATTACACACATTCACAAAACTTTTACCTTAATATATGGAGTTAAAACGTTTAGTGGATTCAAAGCGACGGAGTTGCAAATAATCATATGAGGGATAAGGTGAGGAAAAGCAAAGATATAACGGATGACTCTAGAATACCATATAAAACTCATTCTTAGTGTTTTTACAAATACATAAATGAAAAATTAACATTAAATTTAATTACAAGTAGTACACTTTTAATAAATAAAAACATATACAAATATATGCAAATAAACATAAACTTCAATTTAACTTAATCAAATTTGATAGAATATTAGATTGTTTTAGTTTCTACATTCAAATTTTCAATTAAAAAAAAAACTAATTTCATAATTGTTAGAATGTATAAATGTCAATTTTTAATTTATTTCTTTTATGGACAATATAGCAAGAATAATAGAATATAGCGGGAACAAAGGAACATATCGGAGATAAAGGTAGCATGGCTTAAAGTGGAAATGCTATTTTATATGTTATTTGGAAAAATCATAGCGGCAGAAATGCATTATGGGATATAGTAGAGTTATAGTGGGGTAATAGCGGGGAATTAGCTACAAAGATCTTAATACCAAATATTATTCCATATATGCAGCGAGATTTCTTTTGTATTACAAGCAAATATCTTTATTAACAATTGGCTTGAAAGGCTAAACTTTTGGTTTGATCATGAACTTTTCAAGATTTTATTACCTATAAATAATAGGTTAGAAGTTCGAATCTCAATGTAAACAAAAATTAACTATCACCAAATGTAATTTGAAATATGAACAAGGTTGTTTTTCATTTTATTTTATTTTTAAGTTTCTTAAATTAAACAAAATTGAATTTTAAATACAAAAATTTTATGATGGATTTTAGCGCAATAATGGGTTAGGAATTCAGATATCACCATGAACAAAAAATAAAATATATCTTCAAATAAAAAACTTCAGACATAAACACGGCTAGAAGTTCAAACTTACTTCAACAAAAATATACTTTTTCTTTATTCTTTTAGTTGTTTTTGTTAAACTATATAGAAATTAAAATTTAATAATTTAATAAATGATTTTACAAACACGTGTATCATACATGCCAAAACATCTCATAAATTATTTTCACGATACTAGTTTTTAGTCCAACGTACTAATTGATAATGCCTTGTATAAAGCAATTAGCAAGAGCAAATTAAAGTAAGCTGTTAATTTTTTATGCTACATGCTATTCGACAAATAAAAAACATTCAAAATAATAAATGTAGCAACAAATGTTGTAAACCAAATTAGCAAGTAAACACAAGAAACAAACAAATAATGCAATGTAACTCACCTTTTGTTTGGTTTCGTTCAAACCTCTTAACACCCATGGTATTTTATTTCCTAGCTCTTACTAAGCTTATCTAGTAATTCCCATTTGTTCCTTTCTTCGCTCAGCTTTGTTTTCGATTTCTTTACCCTCAACACATAATAAACATGATTATCGATAATTAATTGGAAATTGCTTCAATTTGTTTGAAATACGACTATACCACTCTAATAAGCTCCACATGGTCTGGAACCTTCCAACCTGGATTTTCCTCTTCAATTCTCTTAAGTCAGCCTTAGTTTACTCCAAACCTAATATAACAATTTCAATCGATGACAACTTAAGTGCAACTTTTCCAATAACATCCAAAAACATCTTTAGCGCTCAAATAATGATATAAATAAACTCACATAATCAATGCAAACAAAATATGCATCGTATCTATAAATAAAGTTTAAATTAGTAAGATGGTGCTAGATTTTACAAAGAATAATTTTTGAAATCGTGATTCAAGAACGTAGAGCCCATCGATATTACTACTATAAAAGAAAGGGACAAAAATCAACAACTTTAACTTTAATAGTATCGAGGCCTAGTTAATTAAAGCTTAACAAATAATAAATGTGCGTCCACTAAATACTTAAAATAGAAAACCAAAATAGATAACATAGGTTTCACCTTTATCATGATAAAAAGGGTATAAAAAAACAAAATTTGATAAAAAAAATGATTAGTTAGTGGAACATCGTAGAACTCATCATGGCACACCTTATGTTTTACTTCCATCTCGTTGTAATTGAAAAAAAACCTAGTCTAAGGATTGTCATTAGATTTACATTTTGTGCAGCTCGATTTGAAAGTTGTAGAGACTGTTTTGATGATTTTCTTCTTAATTTTAATTTACGAATGAACAAAAGAAAACAGCTTCAAATGGAGTAGGTATGAGCTGCATTTCATCACGAGGCTATTGATACAACTGATGAAATTATTACTCAGCCATGGCTAGTTTCGTAGTTTTGGGTCTTGAAAATAAATTGATTAAACATTCTATCATTCGTTATTATATGTTGGCATTGTATCGGGAGCAGTGTGGTAAATTCAAAACCTTCAAATGGGGGAATCCTTATTAGATATAGACAAGTGTGAAGCAAAGACACCTCAACAACTACGACCTACAACACATGCTAACAAAGCTTTAGGATAGGCAATATTAACGTAGCACATGACACTTCATAAATATATTGCAAAAACTATGACAAACACTCATATAAAACCAAACATATGTCATGAAGGTGATAAATTATCAAGGACATGACAATTCCACTGCTTCCCTCTAAGACTACATTACGCCAACAAAAAGAATTTGTATCTAAATAACAATCCGAAATTTAGTAATCCAAGCAGAGACAAAAGCTTCATACATAATATCACGGGAAGAACATTACATCACCATGAACAAAAAATATCGACCAAAAAATTCAAATGTATATGAAGCAGTGCTCACATAGAACTTTGATGAAATTGAAATCCATTTGTAGTTATAAAGCTAATCACTGACAGAGTTGATACAACACCAAAGTAGAGGAAAACAATTGAAAGCATCCCATTACAACACCAAGATAAAGTATGGAAACCATTAGCTAAGAAGAGTCCCATGTTGTAGAGAAATCATCAAGGACACCATAAGCAATGATAAGAAGATGTTAAGACAAGATAACTGGCCAGTAGTCAAACATCAAAGTAAAAATCCTGAATATGTGATACAACCATAGCCAGAGCCAAAACAACCAACAACCAAGGGGAATTCCGAGCAGATAAACATACCACCATAACAAATCAAAATAGATCCTACGATGAAGCACAATTTTCTACTTCATAGTGGAATTATGTTATCCCGTAATGGAAATCATGGATGTATTTCAAAAAAATTAACCATATTGGACTTTATGCCTATGAAGTCTAATTTGGATCTTTGAGCCTAAGAAGTATAATTTATTTACAAAACTTATAAATTTAATTTGAATAAAATCATATATTTTATTTAGATTTATAATTTTTGATAGAAATTTATTAAATTTATTTTTAGTTTATATATAGGAATACATGTGTATTATATACCATATGTGTACATGTATAACATGTTTCCATGCAAAGAATAGCATGCTTGTATATAGTTGTTGGATTTACATCCAATGGATATGTTAGCTCATCCTATATGTACTGATTGTTGGCTAAATATATGTATATATTTATATTTATTACATACATATATATTATGTGAAAATTATATATATATAAGTAAAGCATTATAGTGTTAAATAAAAATATAATTATACGTATAAAAGATTTATTTAAAAAAAATGTAGATGTATTAAAGTAGAGGAGGGTTATATGGCACCTCTTTTCTGTGGAACCCCTTCCCACTCCAATTCTAGCTATTCGTTTATACATAAATAATGCGTGAGTGAGAGAGAAAGTTGGTGAGAGGAGGGAGAAAGATGATTATATGATGGAAATTAAAGGGGCTAAAGGGGCACAGCACTATTTGGGGTGCTCTTGATCCTATCTCATTAAAATAATATATATAAGTTTAAATAATATAATAATTAAATGTAATTTTGAGTTAGAATAGTTTATACATATGTAAGTTACAAAATTATGATTTTTTAATATTCTAGCACATAATAGAATCAAATTTTATTATAATTTAATTATATTTGTATATATTATGAGTCTATTAACGATAAATAAATTATAGGAAATATTAATATAATATACGTTATGAATTTTATAAATATTGAAAGTCCAGAATGATATTTGATCGCTTACAAAAAAAATCATATTCCCTATATCAAATCACCATTTATTATTAATTTAATTTTTTTATCAAATTAATAAATGATTATTTTTTAAATATAAAAATTGAGTTAAGAATTTCAAACTTTTGATCAAGGTATCAGAAAATTTAAAATCAAATATTTAAGACATAATTTATTTTTTATTAATAAGTTTTTTTGGTAAGACCGACGTAGTTGAGTGGTCTCTTACCTCTTTATTGAGGTACCGGAGAAAAAAAGAAACATTTACAACCCACACAAGAGTACAAAGAAACATGGTACTCCAATCACGAAGAGGCTACAACAAAAGGAAAAACAAAGAAACAAACAACTACACATAATTACAAAAAGGCAGCCGAGATACCAGGATCAAAAGTGAAATTCAAGAATTTAAGTTCAACCTTGATATCCATCTTAATACCTCTTCTCAACTGATCAAAATTCTTAGCCTTATTTGGTTGGGAAATGCATACATTTATCTCCTTCCACACTGCATACAAGAATTTTTTGACCACATAACTTATCATTCTTCCTTTACATCTCTTCCTTCCAGTCTAGTCAAGCAAAACACTCCACTCAACAACATTGATTTGGCTAGCATCAGATTTCCCAATAGTGTTCCACACTTCATTTCAAATAAATATATATAGTTATATTCGAAAAACAAATGCTCAATAGATTCAATTTCTTCACCATAAAGCACACAGTTAGGTCAGTTTGCATACCTCTCGAAACCAATTTGTCTTTAGTAAACACCGCCTTATTGATAACCTTCCACAACATCAAGTTTTCTTTTGCACGCTTGTCTTTAAACCATATTTTCCTGCTCCATTTGCTTCTTGCCATACCATCAATACCAATAAGGAAATTGTACAATCTTTTAATCTGAAAAAAGTGAATTTTTGCCCCAGAGTGTAACATCAGTGTTGTTGCCAAGTTTTATTAGTCTTGCACTCTTCCAATATTGGTTAATATTGAGAGTAGCAAAACGAGGGAGACATATCACATTACTTCGAATAGAATCAATAACTTTGACATTTCTACACAAACCAGTGTTGTCCATTTCAAGATGAGCTAGTTCTCTACTCAATATTATACCACTATCTAGCCATAGATCATCCCACAACTTAACTCTAGAGAAGGTGTTAATTAAAAAAGGAAAAACTAATGTCTTAATTTAAAAATTCATCTCTAAGTCCAACTAATCTTGTGAGGCTACTGCATAGAATAAAAGTTCTTGTTGTCAATGACATAATTCTTTGACCAGTTCACCCTTACATTATCTTTGTCATTCAGGAAATCATTAACATGCTTAAGAAAGGCAGCTTTATTCCTATACATCATGTTGACAATACGAAGACCCCATTAATCAAATGTTTCTCTACTTTTTTCGAAAGCAATAGGAGCTAAGTACCTTCCCTCATTTTTTTCCTTTCCATAGAAATTTCATGAATGTTGTTTCAATCATAGAAATCAGTTTAGCTGCTAGAATAAATGTTCTTGCCCAATACACTTGCATAGAGAATATAACTGACTTAATTAAAGTGAGTCTTCGAGCTTGACTCAAAAGTCTACTTGTCCATTTGTTTAGTCTAGCAGTTATTTTACTGAAAAGGGGCATGCATTGACAAACTGTGATCTTAGTAGTGGTAATCCAAGATATGAAATAGTATTATTATTGATTACTCACTACAAAAAAAAAATTTAATAACGCCAATAGATAACACTTTATTCCATTGTGTTATTGTTTTCTTTTAATTTGTGATTTACTGTTGAAATTGGCTAGTAACGACGGGCTTTTATTTTGGTAACCGACAATATTTTAAAATTTTCGCTACTTTCTTTTTCCCCAAATTATCTTCTCGAATCCAGAAAGACCGCCATAGTTTTCCTTCCTAATCAAAATTCCTGAAAGCCTAAATTTTTTTCCAATTCAAAGGAAACTAAAAAACAAAATTCGTTCATGATCTGAATTACATGGAGTGGTTCGGGTTTTTTTGGGTTTTGCTTTGAAATCGTGATAGCCATTTTGGTTTCAGATCCAAGGGGACAGAGGCGATTTTGGTTTTGCGGCAAAATAGGTATGGGCATACATCTCTTGATTATGCGCCAGGTTAATATCATCTTTCTTGAGTTGCTTATGATTTTCCCTGGATTTTCTCTTTCGGGATTATTTTGCTAACTCTTGTAATAGTATTTTCTCCCATAAGCTCATATGTTTATTAAAGTAATAAAGAAGTTGTTAAGGTCGATCAAAGCAAGATAAATTACTTGTGTATTTCTCTTGTCTAACCATTAATGTTATTCTATTGTTTTCTGCTGATTGATTTTCGCCTGATTAGCTGGATTGGTAGTGGTATTCCACAATTGATTATCACTCCGTTATGCTGTATAATTTATATATACAACAAAATAATGGCTGAACTTTTGCTAAAAAAAGTTTGTTAATTTTTTCGTCATATTATTTGGTTATGTCATTTGTTAATTTGTTTGTCATATTAATTTGTTCGTCATATTCTTTGGTTGAGAAGCTGAATCGAAATTGATAGTTTTTTAGTTGTATATTTCGGTTTCTCGTTTTGTCGCATGCTGTCTTTAGTCATTGTTTTAGATGGAATCCGCTTAGATACTCCAGATTTCATGTTGTCCTATCAGACGATCTTAATTTTCGTTTTTCATGTAGTTAGTATGCTTTAGTTGTGAATGCTAAATTATTCGTACTAGACGCACCACTCCGATTTAGTGCTTTCTGTAAATTTGATATGAAGTGCTTAAATCTTTCACTTGAAGCAAGTATGCAAGCTCATGCAAGATTGTTTGATATACAATTTCCTTCTTAGTTTGATTGATTTAGCTTTGCACTTCAATGTCATTGTCAGTGTCTCAAAATCTAGTTTTGAATATTGTCCTTATTGCTTTCAATGTTCTTTACTTGTTGGTACAATATCCCACAGTAAATATTCTAAACCCTAATCTAATCTTCCTGCCAAATTGCTGCCTCTCCGTCTTCCAACAGAGCTCGAGCCATGGCGTCTCGTGCTGCTAAGAGGTTGAAGATCCATCAATCTTCTACTTCTTCCCTATCTTTTGTTCCTGATTTTAAAAGAGGAGAAGACGACTACTTGCCTGGAAATATTACTAAAATCGATATTCATAACTTCATGACGTACGATCATCTCAACTGTCGACCTGTTTTTAGGCTTATTCTCGTTATAGGTCCTAATGGATCAAGCAAAAGCTCGCTTGTTTGTGTTGTTGCCCTTGGATTTGCTGGTGAACCTCAGATACTTAGAAGAGCAGCAAGCATTGGTGCATTTGTGAAGAGAGGAGAAGAAAAAGTATATGTAAAGATATCACTTAAAGGGTTTACAGCAGATGAGAAGATTACAATTCAGAGGAAAATTGACATTCATAACAAATCTGATTGGACATTCAATGGTGCAACAGCAACAAAGCGTGAAGTCATTGAAAATATTCAAACGTTCAATATCCAAGTTTGTAATTTGACTCAGTTCCTGGCGCAAGACCGAGCATGTGAATTTGCTAAACTTACTCCAATACAACTTTTAGAAGAGACAGAAAAAGCTATTGGTGATCCTCAATTGCCATCCCAACACCGTTCACTTGTTGATAAAATTCATGAATTGAATATTTTAGTAGTGACTCTGAAACAAAACCGAAAGGCCTTAAATGTTGAGCAAGAAAAAGATGTAGAATGTGTTCGACAGAGAAACAAACTTCTTGCTAAGGTCGATTTAATGAAAAAAAGCTTCCATGGCTTAGATAATATAAAAAGAAAGCAGAGCATGAGGATTTTCAAAAATGAGTTACCGAGGCCAAGAAGAAGTTCGATACATGTGCATAATTTCTTAACGAATTGAGAGTACCTATAGTGGAAAAGAAAAAGATCAAAGCAATGCATGAAGCAAGTACAAAGAAAATAAATCAACAAATAAGTGAAAATGCTAAAAAGTTCTCTGAACTTTTGGAGATGGAAGCTAAGATGGGTGTTCAAATTCGTGCAAAGTTCAAAGAAATGGATGAGTATAAAAAGCAAGAATAAACTCGGCAGAAAAGGATTATAAAACCAAGGTAGATCTCATTATTGCTGAAAGGAGCTTGAAGAGCTTCCAATATATGAAATTCCTAGGGAAAAACATTTTACGTGTTCAAATATTGGAGTTGGAAAATAGTGCAAGCCAAATCGCAGTGCAGGAAGCATAAAAGAAGCACCTTTTAGAGCAAAAGAAAATAAGCTTGCGACAAAACATCGAAGGATTGAAGGAAATGGAAAACAAAAATAATAAGCTTCTTCATGCCCTTAAGCATTCAGGGACAGAAAAAGTATTGAGGTATATAGTTGGCTGCAAGAACATTGCAGTGAGTTGAGAAAATAAGTTCATGGAACTGTCCTTCTTGAGGTGACTGTAAACAATCGAAGTCATGCCACATATTTGGAGAACCATGTTTCTTATTACATATGGAAGTCTATCATCACACAGGACTCTGCTGATAGAGATTTTTTGGTATGAAGTCTGAAATGCTATGATGTTTCCATTCTCAATTATTTAGAGAATTAGAGGAGACAATTTGTCACCATTCCGTATGACCCGTGAGATGCATGATCTTGGCATCTAGTCTCGCCTCGATCAAGTATTTGACACTCATCATGCCATAAAAAATGTTTTGATCAGCTAAGCAATGTTGGAAAAATCGTATATTGGGTCAAATGAAACTGATCGTAGAGCCGATGAAGTTACAAAATTGAGGATTATGGATTTTGGACTTCAGAAAGTCACTACCGATGGACCAAATCTAGATATGGTGGTCATATTTAAACCAGTGTCAATTCTGTGCAACAGTCCGTCTTTTTATGTGTAGCATAGAAGTTAGCAATTTGGAAATCCTTAAATTGAAAAAAATTGACTTGGAAAGTACCATTGCTGAGTTAAAAGAAAGTCTTATACTCCTTGGTGAAGAGAGGAGACAGTTAGAAAACGACACTGCTCCTCTACACAAAGAACAAGAAAATATTCATCAACAAAATAATGGAGCAAAAAAGATGTGCCGTGACATGGAAAATCTTGTGGATCAAAGGAGAAGGATGCTACAATCTTTATTGGGAGAGGAGGATCTAAATTCAGTCACACATAAATTAATTGAAATGGTTGCTCAACTGAATGACAAGCGGTTCCAGTTGGCAACAAAAGTTAAGACTTTGCTTATTGAAGTTGTCGCTTTGAAATGGAAACTTGCAGAAAAGCATCTGGTGTCGATTGAGTTTGATGCATCGATCAGGGAAATGAAAGCTGATCTTAAGCATCAAGAAAAGGAAGCTCTTAATGCATCCACACAATATGATAATTGTAAAAAATAAGCAGAGCATTGCAGATGACAACTCATAGCTGCTAAACAACATGCTTAGTCGATAGCTCCTTTAACCAGTGAGCTTAAGCAAGAATTTGGGGAGATGCCTGCTACCATTGAGGAATTAGAAGCAACTATACGAGATAACATCTCAGAAGCAAACTCTATTTTATTTTTGAATCAAAATATTCTTCAAGAATATGAAAGCCGACAACGAAAGAAGCTATAGGAACTAAACTGGAAACTGACGAACAAGAACTAAACAGATGTTTATCCAACATAGATAAACCGAAGGGTCTATGGCCTCCTACGCTTAGAAATCTAGTTGCCAAAATAAACGAGACATTTAGTCGCAACTTTCAAGAAATGGATGTAGTTGGAGAAGTTACACTTGTTGAGCATGAGACTGATTTTGATAAGTATGGCATACATATAAAAGTAAAATTCAGAGAACCAGGACAATTGCAAATTCTTAGCGCTCATCACCAGTCAAGGGGTGAACGGTCAGTGTTAACAATTCTATATCTTGTTTCATTGCAGGATCTCACCAACTGTCCATTTTGTGTAGTTGATGAAATAAACCAAGGAATGGATCCCATAAATGAGAGGAAAATGTTTCAACAACTTGTTCGAGCAGCAAGTCAAAAATACCCCTCAGTGCTTTTTGTTGACACCAAAACTATTGCTTGATCTGGAATATAGTCCTTGCAGCATACTGAATATCATGAATGGTCCATATATCAAGAAACCTTCACAAGTTTTGAGTTGTGGAGGGAGTTGGGGGATGATAATGGGCTCCATACAAGGAAGTTTGTGATGTAACATTATCCCTGAAGCTTTGATAAGTCGGGTAGTGGTTTCAAACTTTCATTGCAACAAATTTATCTAAATTCGTGTTTTTTTGTTTATAAATGATGACATGAATATGTTTTCGCTTATCTGATGGTTTTTTCCTCTGTGCTTAATCGATATAAAGAAAGTACAATTACATCTACAAAAAAAAAGTTTTTCACTTGTTCAAGCAATTTTCCTCTGTTCAACACAGTTATCCTAATATTACTGCCATTTTATGGTTACTTTAGTTTATGGAATGGTTATGTTTAGTTAATTTTTCTATTATTCTCATTAGGCGATTTATGATTTATTTAGGAATGGTTATGTGTATTGTTATTTAATGCTCCATTTGCAAATCAGTGGGAAAAAAGGTGCATCTATTGACATCAGTCTAAAGATTAATGTTTTATTTACGATGATCTTCACAATGCTTCGGGATAGAAGTAGGAGGAACGATTTTCCCTCTTAGTAAATTTTGAAAAATTTCTTTTATACAAATGGCTACACTGACAATGCCCTCTGCAATTTCCAAATTCTACAGACATTTTCCAAGCTCGCAACACCGCTCTCTCTTGCCGATCCAATGCATAGGTACAACATCTATATCCCCATATCAGTAATACCTGAACAAATCAAACACACAGAAACGCATCTTTTTGTATCATCGTCGCAGTACATAATGAAGAAAGATCAGTTTCGTCAGAGTGCAATTCTTCTTCTTTGTTCAAAGAAATAAGAGACATCAGTTGTGGATTACTGGCCGCCTGCATAGTCACTGCTGGATTTCCTGTCATTGTTGAAGGTTAGATTGCTTGTCTAATTTCATTTTCACTTTTTACAATAATGAAATTACAAGTGCAAAAAATATAAACTTCAATGTCAGTTTGGACAAGTTTGAGATTATAGCACTGCTTTAGCATCCTATTGTATTTTAAGTTGCACTAGTAGGTGAATTTCTGTTTGTGTTCATTCTGGTGTGATGTGGTGCTAGATGCACTACAATTTATATTCTATATTGTGTACTTCATTTTACCAAACTTGGTAACATTACCTACTCCATTTTACCATAATATAAAATTCATGTTACAGTCACATAGGATAAAGTTAAAAATTATAACATGTATATTTGGTTTGAAAACAAGTTTTATGTTTCCCGCTTCCAATATGTATTTCAGAAGCCAAGTAGTTGGCTCGTAACTAAAATATGATTTTACAGCTTGATGTAGTAGCCTTGATTTGTATGTTTACACATTTCAGTTTTCCAAGGAAAAAAATAAAAAAAATCGTATGAGTAAAATATTTATGATGATCTTCGCAATGGTTCTTCCAATGCTTCAGGATAGACGCTATGATGATCTTCACAAGTTGGTGCACAACCTGAATATCGGCTATAGAGAACAGAAGTTGTTACGGGTGTGGCACATCCATTTGAATTTATTTGAAAGGAAGCCTGCTGATAATAATTTGGAATACTTTGAAAGAACGAGTTGAAATGCGGAACATATCCAATCAGGCGCATCTTTCTACTGCACATTGTGTATCCCTCTGAAGGCAATTGAGGTCTGTCAGTTGATCTAGGAGCCATAAAGTCCTCTATTGGAATACCATGCTTTATGCAAAGCTGTGTTACCATGTCACGATTTTAAGGCTGACCTAATCGGATTTTGAGGATGATTAAGGAAAGTAACCATGGGAAGAACTTGATAGTGTCAAATACGTCTTCATCTCCGGTACTTCCTATTATATTTTCATTAAGCGCATAATTTCCTTTATTCCTTTAAAATTTGATACTTAAACTATGTCTTTTAGATAATTGGCTATAGTATCATTTTATATATTTGTTTTGTTCTGTAGTTGCTTCAGTGGTCTACGACCTATGTTGGAGTTCTGTGCACTTAACATGTTATGGAAAAAGAAGAATTAAAGTGAGAAGAAGGTGGGGCTGCTATATATCAGCCATCAGGTACGCATTCATCATTTTATTTTATTTTTTGTGTTGTCTACAAATTAACCTGTTTTCATGATGTGCTGCAAATATTTGCATGTGCACTTATTACCTGTTCTCTGTGTACATGGTACTATTGTGAAGTTTGGTATGCTATGAGAAGGATTGATATCATCAACAAAATTAGTGAGACGGTTTTCTAGTTGTTATATTTCGGATGCCCTAAATTTACTTCGCACAATTATAAAATAAAAAATTGTTTCAGTTGGTACTAAAAAGCCAACATTTTTTGGGTTTAGAACCAATTAGCTTAAGTTATAGGTTTGTAGTTCAGCCGGCCAAGCAAATTTTGCGTTAACTTAAATTAAACTCTCAGCTACCTTAGTGTGTGGACTTAACCATTGGCAGAAAGATATTGCAAAGATGTAAATTAGATATTAAGCTATAACCAAACTAAAGATTGTTTTAATATATTACATAATGAACACTAGAGATGACTGAATTAAAAATAAAAGGTGGCGGTTTAGTTTAGCAAATTCATGTGAGCATTAGTTGTCAATAGTTGCTACATGATAAGCCTATTAGATGTAAGCATATGTATGTGGACATAGCGATGGAACCATGGAAAATCGATAGGTGTGCAAGCAGTTTGAATATTACTTGTTGGAGTGATTAAAACTAGTGTTAAATAATAGACTAAAAAAACTGGTATGGTTGGCTAGAGTAGATAAATGCTGGGAAACTATTGTCTGTGTTTGGGAACAATGGAACATTAAAGCCATAACTTATTTATAGTCATCTACATTAGTAATTTCGGTTCTAGATGTTCAGATTTCAATCGCACGGCCCTGATGCTTGCCTCCTCCGCATTTAAGCAAATGTATCGATGCAATACACGATCATTCTCTGTAACTCGTGATACTTTATTTTTTTCGAAATTCAAATGCAATTTGTGTCAAAAATATAGTTGCTATATTGCATCAAGGAACAAATAACAGAGAAATAATGTTATTTGAACAAATGTTTAATGGTGAAATGAAGTCTCAGAATCATGAATACTTCTTGACACACTATGGTAACATGATTAAATTATTAGGAATATCTCATATTATATTCCATATGGTGTTATAAAATGATATGTTAATGTTGTTAAATTTGCAGATACACTACCACTGAATATTGTATTTCCATTTAATTTATACAACTATTAACAGCATGATTAAATGGTAATATCACTAATATTCATGTTTTATGCCCGTTATACTCAATCTATCATATACATTTACCATCTAGTTTTACCGTATTTTCTGCAATTTCATAATGGCAAATCAACAATAATCTAGTTTCATGTTAGAGCATTAAATGTTATTATACTATCAACATTAGATGTTTCTGTGTGTTTGTCACATTGAGGTAAAATAACATTCAAATGTCTTTCTATTTCATCTTATTAAAAATTTTATTTCCGCAGACGGACTTACTTGGAAGCAAGGTCCTTTGTACGTAAGTAGATCAGATCTTTATGGAACCAAGTGAATACATAGACATCTATGGACTATTTGATGGAAAAAAGAAAGGCTATGAGCAGTTGAAGTTCTTAATGATGCATCTGGTACTTGTAGACTTTAAATATGAACTATGTTTTGTCTCTTGTGTACTCAAATTAACATCAATATGGAATTGATAAACTATGTATTGAATTTGGTAACTCATGGATTGAAATTATTTTTTGTTAGTTGATACTTCATTTTGGTATCATGAATACGTGTTGTATTTGTTGATTATTATGTTTTTGGTTCATACATTGCCTTTAAATTGTTATGGAGATTCATTTTGATTGTTATTATTAAAATTTACTGGATAGACATATATGAGCTGTAAAAGGATTTAGCAATACTATAACATGTTAATTTAATAGCGTCATATAGTTGCTATTGAATAAATATGTTATAGCGGCTATACTGTGTTATAAAGATTCTCATATTCACTGAGATTTAGATGTTTAATAGCGGTTGATATGAGCTATTGTCTTTAAGTAACAAAGTGGTAAACTTGCGCTATAAAACTATGCTCTTTTATAGCGGCATTTTTTGTGTTATAAATATTCAGCAGTTTTTTATAACATGTTAATATACAGCGTTTATCAAACCGCTATAGAACTGATTAATAGCGGCTATACGCCGCTATAAAAGACAAGTTCTGTTGTAGTGACTAAACTAGTCCTCTCTTGTAAGACAAGTGCATGGTTATCAGAGATACCAGCAGTTTTCATATCAGATTTATTAAGATTTATCTTCAATCCAGTCATCTCATAAAAGCTCATCGGAGTATCAAAAATTGTATCAATTGTTCACAAACTAAGGTCGCACAAAATAGCTAAATTATCTGCAAACATTAAGGAGGATATCCTAGGTTCATTATATATTGGATGCACTCGAAACTAGCCACTATCAATCTTATTGTTGAGCATTTGGGTTAGAAATTCCATAGCCATGATGAAAAGATAGGCAGAGATAGGGTCACCTTGAATTATTCCTTGTTTGCTTCCAAAGGAACCAACAATAATACATTCAATATAATAGAAAAGCTAGCAGATGTGATACATGAGAATATCCAAGTAATAAAAGGAGGAGGAAAATTCATATATCCCATAATACTCACAATTGAATCCTATTGGAGCATGTCAAAAGTTTTCATAATATCTAATTTAAACATAGCTCTAGGTGAAATATTTTTGCTTGAATTACCATTTAAAAGCTCATGTAATAATAGTACATTGTCAAGTATATTTTTAACAGGTAAGAAGGCAGCTTAATTGGGTGATATAATGGACGGAAGAACCTTTTAAGTCTTATAGTAATGATTTTAGAGATGCATTTGTAAATGGTGTTACAACATGAAATCGACCTAACGTTAGAGACACTGGTAGCATTTTTCAATTTGGGGATAAAGCTATGCTAGTGGTATTGAAAGAGTGAAACATACTAGCCTTCTTGAAAAATGCTTCACAACATTGCACACATCAGTTTGAATACAAGGCCAGCAAAAGAAGTAAAAGTAAGCATTAAATCCATCAGGTCTACCAGTCAAATTTCTATTAGGAGTGAACATTGCTTGCTTCACCTCATCAAAAGATACTTCTATACGCAACAAATTGAAATCATTGCTAGAGAGTTTAGGCAAGATATAAGGGATAATTAAGTCAATTTGAGGGTTGAAATTATTTCTATTACCAAAGAGATTAGTGAAGTTCATAATAAAAGCATTTTCTACCTCTTGTTGAGTTCTAGCAGTGTTACCATTCTTGTCTACCACATTCACAAAATTCTATTTATATTGTTTAAAAAAGCACTGTTTTTATCTCTATCAACCTTCCACTTCAATCTAGTCTTTTGTTTGGTCATTTTGTCTTCAATGTTCAAGGCATCTTCATACTGCTTAGAAACGTAACTCTCCATGTTAGAATGGATATGATTTGAAGGGCCTTCCATCATGCTTGTTTGAATTTCTTGCAACTTATTTCTTCAGTACACACTCTGTTTATTTCCACTACCATACTTCTCTTTAGCCCACTCTTTCAAAGACATCTTTTTAGCTTTAAGTCTAGCTTGCAAAATAAACATAAGGTTTCCAAAACTGGGTTTCTCCCAAACTCCTCTAACAATGCGAAGGAATTCGGGTTCATTAACCCAATTATTAAGAAAAATTAAACTTGATTTACGTTTCATGTCTAGCTCACGAAGTTGTAGGATTATTGGGGAATGATCAGAGAGGTGGGGGTTAAATGCAAAATAAGGCAGGCCATTTGACAAGGGAGATAGAGTTACAAAAGGCATGGTCAATAAGTTAAAAGGTTCTAGGGCCATGTCTTATCTTACTGTTCCAAGAGAATGGCATACCAAAGGATTTAATATTAATGAGATTAGCAAATTCTGTAGTGAATTCCTTATAGGTTGAATTCTAGAAGGTGACAAACGATTTCGTATAATTCTGTGGGAGACATCAAAGAAACTATTAAAATCTCCAAGAATAAACCAAGTATGTGAAGATTGTATTAGGGAAGGAATGCTGTTAAACAAGGTTTGTCTGACACAGGTGGAGTTGGCAGCATACATGTAACAACCCATATTTTTAGAACTAATTTAAAATTTTATTTTAGCTATTTTAATGGAATTTGAATATTTAAAATGATTTATTTAACTAATAACGAGTAAAAATTTATCTAAATCGAAGTTAGAATGTATAAATTTATTTTAATTATAAAACGAGCCTGAAATGATGCGGTAGTTTGAAAATTCAACTTTAAATTTCAAATGAGTGTATAGAAGAATTCAAAATAAATCGGATTTTAGTAAAACAAGAAATGATAGAATCTATTTAATTATATCTTTCTAACGAATGTGAAAAACTGAGATTTCATAATATAAATTAAAAGTTATGTCCAATTAAAAATTCAAAATAGTCGTTATGGAATTTATATATATTTAATATAATATATAGCCCTTAAAAATAGCCATTTTGCAAACGACCTCCGTTTTTTATGAAACCACTTTTTTGGATCTGGAATGTCAAATTATTGTTATATTCAAAATTTCATAATTTTTGGAATTAACATGTGAGCGTGGTAAATTTAAACGAGTTTGGTAATTTCAGTTTGAATTTAATCGACTGGAAAATGACCATTTTTCAAACGGTCTCCAAATTCGACGAAATTAGTTTTGTTAGGACCGTATCGTCAAAAAATAGTAAGATTTATTTTTCAGGAATTTTTGGAGTAAGTATATGGCCCCGGTAAATTAAAATGTATGTTAAAATCAATTTTGAACGTTATACTAACTTATATTTTAATTTTCATAAAAACTGATTGAAACGGTAGAATTGGCTTACTGGACATATCCCATTGTGTCTGGAATAGGGGTATTTGGCTAGGGGCAACAGTCGTTGGGTTTAAATTGGAGTTCGGATGCGAAGTTCACTTTTTGGAATTAAATTAAATTAAAAATAAATATATAAGCCCTAGTCAAATAAGGTCAAACCCTATTCTCTAATGCCCGTGGTCAAACAATAGAACCCGCCCCCGATTAAAAAAAGAAAATGGACGATCCTCGTCCTCCCCCAAACCTCTCCTCAGATCTACTTCTATAGTCGAGATCTCGTGATGGTTACAGAAGGGAAGTTGTTCGTAGACGTGAGGGCAACCTACAGCCGGCGGCGTTGGAGGTTCGGTGGGCCAGGGCGGTCCCAATTCGGCTCGATACGGCGGACAGTTAAAGGGAAAATAGGGGAGTTATGGTGCTCGAATTGAGGTCAGATCGAGGAGGTTAGGGAGCTCGTGGAACGACAGAGGTGGCACCGCCGCCTAATGGTCGGTCAGTGGCCTCTAGGGCGGTGCGACGGAGATGGTTCGAGGTCGAACCTTGTTCGGTGGTTACTGGAGCAGTTCAAAACGATAGGGAGAAAGGTGAGAGTTTATTCAATATAAATACATTGTTAAAAATCAAAATTTTAAAAATAAAAAGCATTGATTTTCTTTTCATATTTTTTTTCATAGAAATAACGTAGATTTAAAATTTGATTTTTATTTATATATAACTTTGTTTTAAAAATATGATTTTTATTTATATATAACTTTGTTTTAAAAATATGATTTTTATTTATATATAACTTTTTTTTAAAATATGATTTTTAGTTATATATAACTTTGTTTTAAAAATATGATATATATATAGCTTTGAATTAAAAAGGGAATTTTTATGTAGATAACATTGTTTTAAAAATGTAATTTTTATAATGAAATAGCTTTAATAAAAATGTGATTTTTATTATGAAATAGTTTCAAATTAAAAATATGATTTTTAATTTATATATAGCATTGTTTTTAAAAACATAAATAACATGATTTTTAAAAGAAATAACACAGTATAAAAATGTGATTTTTAATATAAACTGCGTGAAACAGATTGCATTGGAAACACGGTGAAGAACACTACCCGGTGGAATTGTCTGGAAGCAAAACAGAATCCAAACTGTCCAATAAAGACTGACGGAGTGGAAACCAAGGTGAGAACACCTTCTCACTCTAATTATTTTACAGTTAAATATATAATAGGATGCAGACGGGGCTTAGAAGCTCCCAACACTATTTATTGTACAAACAAGGATTGTTTGTTTGGGTTGCATTGTGGAAATTTGGTTGTGTTGAAAATGAATTGTATTGTGGTATTTTGATTGATTGGATTGGTTGTATGGCGCGAGCCTGTATCAGGAGAGTGGTAATGCTAGACATTACTCCAGTTTTAATATCACGCCGTTATAATGCCGAATTTTTCTGAAATAAATATCTATTCATTAAAAATCTCATTTTTAATGTGTATGAACCATATAAAATATTCATGTGTGGAATAAAATGTTTAAAAAATAAAATTGTTATTTTTATTGGATGTATGAACTATGGAAAATATTCAAGTGTTGAAAAAAATATTTTACCGTTAAAAATATAATTTTTAATGTGTATATGAACAACATGAAATTCTCCTGAAATAAAAATTAATATTCATTTACAGATCGGATGATTTGTTTATGTACACCCATTTAACTGATACTGATTGGGACGATAAATTTTACACATCGCCCAACTGCACAAATAATATTCAGTATTTGGTGGTTGAAACCCCACATGGGTATTGGGATGATATTTGACGCATATTAATCCCAGTTGTTTTGTTGTATGTCAATCGATAGGTTGACAGACTGTTGTAAGGGTTAATTAATTATATTTAATGCTTATGCAGTTGTGTAATGCACTTTGGATGATGGTTGATTGAAAATCATTATTGTTGTGTACATGTGTGTATAAAATCCATATAAATAACATTATATGGTAATTGATTGGTCTGGTTCCAATTTAGAAAGAACTAATATTTTAAAATAACGAATATTTTAAAATAACATTCAATAAAGGATTAAAATATGATTTTGATGTCCGATTTGGGATGGACATGAAAATATTGAAGTATGTGAAGCCGTATTGGTTAGATTTATGCCATTTTAGCGCGAATGATATTTATATCGATTTTATTGATTTTTATAATGAATATCGAAACGGAAATTATTTCAAAATCTGATGTTTTGAAAATATTATCATGAAAATATGATAACGATAAGGAGTATTCAATTTTGATTTAAAATTGAAATGAAAGTAGGAATCATTTTTAAAATAAATTTATAAAATACGTTTTGAGCGAAATATATTATATATATATTATGTATATATATTATATACATAATATAATGGCCTGAATAGAACACATCGCGTAGGGACCGTTCGCGAATTTCGACCATTGACTTCGAATTGACATTACGGGAGATCCGACCTTCTGGTTCTCCTGAAACCTGGAATAGTTGGGTTCGTATCGAAAGAGTTTTCCAACGAATATAAGAGATTTGAAATCTAATGGTTGGATTTGGAATTATGTTCAAATCAAATTTGGAAAAGGTAGCTGTAAATGCAGTTCGATGACCGTTTATGGAAATCGACTAAAAGGGCCTTAATAAAATTATTAAAAATATTAATAATTTGTGTAAAATCATAATAAATGATTTGGAATGAATTTGGATGAAAATTTCCACGTTTATAAAAATAAAAATATATTTTTATCTAAATGAACTAGTTATTAACTAGATTTGAAATCCAATAATTTTTAAATAAATAAATTGGATTTGTGAAGGGTTTTAATATAACCAGAAATTTCCATTCTATGAATTGGAATGGATTTGATTAGAAATCATTCTGGATGATTTCGATATTGGATTCCGTGACTATACGGATATTGTGGAGGAGTTTGGAAGATATATATATATATATATATATATATATATATATATATATATATAACGTTATTCCCCATTCGATATGTGTTGGTTTCAAAATTTGATATTGAATGTAAGCCGATATAAATTCTGTTTAGAGCCTTATATTTAATATCAAAGTGGATTTTGGGTTTGTCGCGAATGGTGTCTTCAGTAACACTGTTCTTAAACCCCATGTGAAAAGAATAAATCTTTTAATTAAGATTATTAGAATTTCCAATTATATTTAGTAATTGGAATAAAATGGAAAGTGATTTTGGGTTTATTGTGAACTGTGTTTTAAATAGCATCCGTTCCTTAACCCGATTAACAGTGAAATGTGATTTGGAATATATAAATCTTTTAGTAAGATTTAATGGAAAATTTCCAAAGCAAAGTTTTCCAATTTAATAAAATAAATTGGAATGGAATGGAATTCGGTTTGGTAATATCGCAGTGAACTTCTGTGGAGGAAGACTGTTAATATATATGGAATTTAAAAGGCTTTGTCGTTATTCCATTTATATTATTAGTCGGATATGGAATTGATATTGATTATATATTGATTTGTTTTCCATGAAGATTCCATAATTAGTGGAATATGATTTTGGGTTTATCGAGAACTATGTTTTAAAAAACATTGTTTCTTTAACCCAGTTAAAAACATGATTACATGTCTAACATTGTATTTCGAACTGTATTGTTGATCTCTGCTAAATATGTATCCTTTTGGTGGCGGAGAATTCATTCTCATACTTAACACCCTTCTCTGAGACGTACGGGCTAAGAGGTTATATAACGGCAGAAATCAATGGTACGGTGTAGATTGCCGATGCGACATGTTTGCATTTCCAAAGTTAAATAATCATTAAATAATGATTGTTGGAAGATTAAAACTAATTGGAGTTTTAATGAATCTTTAGTTAGATTGAAATGAGAATGTGATAATTTAAAATTATCAAATTTTGGAAATGATCGAGAATGGAGCACCACCAGTTTTACTCCAGGCGATAGTTAAATCTTTAATTAGATATGAACATGAAATGGTAATAAATTTAACCGATAACACCGTGGTGTTAGATATGGAGTATTACCAGTTTTACTTCATGGGATGAATAGGTTGGGATTGGGAAATTAAACAAATGATTACTTCGGCAAGGTTCACTTATCCCGACTAGTTGATAAACCTTAATTTGGTTTAGAATTGATATCCAAAAGAAGATTAAAGAATAAATTTAAAAGAATTTATCTTTGATAAAATTAATGGGAACCTATCCTTAAAGATGTGAATATTTGAATAAAAGAATATTCTGGATTGGAATGAGGCGTATGATGTGTTTTATAGCACTTGATTTTAAGATACGTGAATTATTCGGAAAGGCCGGGTTTATACTCATTCTGAATAATTGATTAAACGATAAGTCGACGATGAAGACGGTGGTTAAAGACCGGAGGTCTTCACACCGTTTGGATGATTATTGATGTCTTGATTGGGCTGTATGCCCAAGACAAGGTAATAATGTTGATCGTCCAGATATACTTGGAGATCGACCAGATACCCGAGGACCTCTCTCCTGTATTGGACATATGGGACGAGGAATAAGGTGCCCCCGGTTTCGTTCAGACCCAAAACGAACTAATAAATGGATGTGTGTCTGACATTGGATTTTATTCTGTGTTGATTGATCTCTATTAAATATATATCTGTTTAGTGGCGGAGAATTTATTCTCTTGCTTAACACCCTTCCCTGAGATGTACGAGCTTAGAGGTTATATATCGATGGACATCAGTCGCATGGCGTGAATTGTCAGTGTGGCATGCTGAGATGCAAAGGATCAAGGCTTTTGTTGAAAAGCAAAGTCTTGCGGTTGATGATCAAAGCACAGCTTTAAATAGCATAGCTTTGTGTATAACGTTAATTCGCGAGTCTCACACCTCGGTATGAGTCAAAAATGAGATCGTGGCTGCAGGGAGTGCACGACGTTTCTTTCTAGCTATGGGAGGTGTCATGGTATGGAGCCCAGACGTTTATATTTTTTTTTACCTATGTGGATGATGGATTGCGAGGAGCCTCGGATATATTAGCCACTACGGGGCCGATGTATAGGTCTGATAGGACCGGGAAACATGTGTTCAGGAACAATTAATCCTCAAAAGTAAGGGAGGACCAGCCCTGAAGATCCAAGGTTGCTAAGGGTGCGACCCGAGGCATTTTCTAGAGTGTCTCGAACCGTGAGGAGCCATCCCTGGCCTCGACTCATGCGGAAATCCAATTTCCAATACATGACATTTTGGTTTTGATTGTAGAGCCTAGTATGGCGACATGATATATGGTACCCATGCCGTCTATGATAGATACATTTATATTTGAAGTTGTTTTATATACTATGCACTTATAATAGTATCAAATGATTTTTTGTTTTAAATGTACCAAGCTAGTAGCTTTGGTTTTTGCAGATATTTCTTTTCCAGGATCATGGATTTACAGCTGGAGCTATATTCGGAAATCTTTGTATCCGTGTATCTCTTTCAGTTGTGTTATGTACTATTTTTCCGTTGCTATGTAATGTATGTTAAATCTCTGATATTTTTCGATGTATATTATTTATTCATACTCTGTTATACTCTTGTACTCTGATGTAATTTTTATAACATCAATGAAGTGTTCTATCATTTGTGTTCTGATTTGTCGTGTTCTCAACTCAATCCGGCTTTATAACGACCCGCTTTCTACACATCGAAGGATCGTAGAATATTTCTTTCTTTCTCATATGAAGTCGTATGGTCATGTAACTTTAAGGAACGACTTTAGTGTCATTCCCTATGTTCATGATTTTTGCCGATTTTTATATGACCGTTTTACCCCCTAGCTGATCTTGTTTCGGCCACAACTTTTGATCAATAAAGAATTTTGACTTTAACCCACTTCCATTGGATTCGAATGATGGTTTACCTTTCTTTAGAGTGGTCATATTAGCCAAACGGACTTACCATTTGGGAGATATGGCTGAAACAAGGTTCATAAGATGAAAAATAGCTTAACCGGGCCTAATTAGGGTGATTAGCAAGAAGCCTATAACCCATTTCGGGATCAGGGTTATGGGGAGGCTAAGAACAGTGAGGAAACGAATTTTATTTCATTTTTCAGCCGCCTAAAACATTTCTCTAACCCTAGCCATGGCCTCCACCTTCTAATTTCATCCCAAATCACTCATAATCGCTTTCTAATCGAAGATTAAGCCAAGCTACGTCAAATCAAGGTGAAACAACACCAAATCAGAGTTGGAGCTGCTGTGTTGCATAGAGATTCGACCCAAATTAGAGATATTTTCAGATCTAAGAGTAATTTGTGGCTAAGGTGAGTGATTTGCATTATTTTTCACTAATTACGGCTAATTATGGGTGATTAGTGATAATTAACGAAATTATGGCTCAGAAAAATTCTAAAATATTATTTTAGGGCTCTGATAAAAATTTGGGCTAATTTGGATAAGTTTTGCTAATTGTATGCTTAAACATGATTAAGGGGGATTAAGGGAAAAACAAGGGTTTTTGGATATGTTTGATCCATTTTAACATATCATATTGTTGTTTTGGTGTTTGTGGTTGATTATACAAGTTGCTATGACTGTATGGTATGCTTTGTGATTGATTAGAAAAGTTAGAATTGTCGAAAACGCCGTCGTATGGCGAAAAACCATCGCTGGAAAAGTTGCAGGAAAATGTGCAGGGTTTCGGATCGGATATAGGGCTCGAATCGAATAGGAGAATTGGGCAAGGGAATTCGATTCGGACCGGAACTTGGCATCATAGGAGTCTTGGCAAGAAGGAAGGCCACCTACATAGAGTTGGAGTTGGGTTGGGGATCGGGGTCTAGCATGGGGATCGGATCGGATGAAGATGAGGGACGTGGGATCAGACTGGAACTAAGGAGAGAGATCGGATCAACGCGAGAGGACTGGAGTAACTGGATCCGTTCGACATAGCCGAACCGAACCGGATGGAGACGACTAAACCAAACCATCATGAAGTGGAGCACCGAACCGAACAGGAAGCCTGGAGACCATGTATTCGAACCGAACCGACTGAAGCAAATTGGACCGAACCAAATTGAACTTCCACTACTACTACGTGATGACTCTTCTGAAGACCAACTCCAATTCAACCAAAACCCGAGATGCAAAAGTAGTCTAAATGAGAAGTTGTAACTCATGATCCAAATGGGAACCAAGGAGTGAACTTCATAAGTTCGGCTTTGCTACGGGACGTGTGCTAAGTGGTTATCGATGTCTATAACTTCGGACCACTATGAGTAGGGGTTACATGGAGGGATTCAGGGCCACAGTGGCATAGGTAGGACTATTGGCTATGGACCACTGAAGTGGGGTCAATTGTAAGGATTTAGTCATGACTCCATGGGGCAAGCTTGGTTGTAGCAATAGTTGTACAAGTTGGACTTCGTCCCTACCTCGATGGGTCTAGCGATTAAAAATGGTGGATGTCGTATACTTTACGCACTGAGTGAGAGACGTGAGGTTTATTTCTATGTTTGACGTTTACTATCACCATGACATGCACACCCCCTCCCCGTTATTTTCACACCATGTGTTAGTGTCACTTTAGAGTATTGTACATCCTGTTGTGCTAACCCTTTGGTTGCAGGTCCAGATTCAGGTATGGTTTAGATATTGTTCTGTTTTGCTGCTTATCGTTCATACTATACATTTGTCCGACCCAGAGTTTTATGTCTCTTCTTATTACTCTGTGTGCTCTTAAACGGGCAGACTAGAGACAGGTTAGCTGGTTGTGCACGAGTAGTTGTCCGGAGGCGAGCAGGAGGCTTACGCGAACTATTCTCTATGCATTCTCCCTGTGTCGCTGCTGGTAACTACTTTGGGCATTAGTAGTGTACCTTTATCTTTGTTTTAGAGACAGTATGTTGGAGTTGTAATAAGCTGTATTTTGAATTTCCGCTGCTATGATGATTATGGTTTAGTTTTCAGCTTATACACTGTCTTGCCTGTTTTTATATCAAAGTATGTCATCATTATATTTTATTCCATGCGCTGTAAGATATACTACAGGTTCCTTTTATTGATCCATCAATTTAAACCCTTTCATTTCCTTTTCTTCGGCGACCGTCCCGTGCTGGTTGGGCATCGGTACAACACATTTCAGGGAAATGTCGGTTGGTGCGGGGCGGGTCGTCACATTTGGTATCAGAGCTCTAGTTTGCGTAGTTAACCTAGGGAAAAACACCAGGGAGAGATAGTTCGTATATGAGAGTGCGCATTTGTGATATTTTGGTTTTCAAAAGTTATACATATATATACTATTAGTATATCTAAGGATGGGGTCGCACTGCACTGACACCCCTGAAGAGATGATTAATCGTTTTCTCCTTACAGATTTAACGATGAGCTGGCATACGAGGGGTACTGGTAGATGAGCTAATAATGGGAATGCTCCTGATATGAGGACGATGTTCACTGACTTCATGAGAGAGATGCTTAGAGATGTTCAGAGGGGAGTTCCTAATGCTGCAAATGGTGGTGGTATAGCGGTGCAGGCGCCCAGGGACGATTTTGCCAAGCTCTGTAAGGACGACACTAGTCTTTGTGGGAAGTCGTTTCACAAAAAGGAATCGGCTACGGATGTTCAGGATTGGTTGGATAGCTGTGAGCATATCTTCGAAGACTTGGGTATTGATGACGCAATGAAGAGGAAGCTAGCATCCCGTCAGCTGCACGGACGTGCTATGAATTGGTGGAACGCTATTAAGGCATTTACCCCTTAGGATCAAGTTACTTGGGATCAGTTTAAAGCCCGATTCAGTGATAAGTTTGTCCCAGCTGCTCAGAAATCAGAATTGTTTAGGAAGTTCTTGGAGCTTAAGCAGAATGGTAAGGCAGTCTCGGAGTATATTGTTGAGTTCGATACTTTATTGAAGTATGGATTATCCCTCACTGACACTCCCGAGAAGAAGAATGAGAAGTTCATAACATGCTTAGATCAGTACTTGGGGGAAAGGCTTATTAACCACATCGATGAGACATTTGAATCGATTGTGGGGAAAGCTTTCAGATCAGAGAGTCTATACCCTAAGTCGAAGACTGAGGTTGCATCTGCAGAAGAGCCAAAGCCGCAAGCAAGCGATGGAGGAAAGAATGGTTCTCAGAATAAGAGAAAGCAGAACCAGACCAAGGATGGCCAGATGAAGAAGAATAAGAAAGATGTTGAGTGCTTTAGCTGTGGCAAAAGGGCTATTATGCTAAAGAATGTCGAGCAAAGTCAGCGGATAGGAAGTGCTTTAACTGTGGCCAAGGGGGACATCACAAGGATAAGTGTCCGTAACCCCCTAATGAAAAGAAGATTGTGAAAGCATATGCTATTAATGTTGTTCCTTCTTCGTCGAATGCCCCAATTGCAGCGGAGAAAGGAAGGAATGTCGTCATTCAAGGTATGCTTTCTGTTTATGATGTTCCTGTTCGAGTACTATTTGACACCTGAGCTTCCCGTTCCTTCATATCTAGTGACCTGGTAGATAGGTTGAGATTGGAATCCGAGATAGTCGATAGACCTTTAGCGGTGACGAACCCGATTGGTGGTTCGACTAGCCTTAGCATGATTTGTCGAAATTTGGTTTTATCGAGTCATGGATGCATATTTGCTTATGATTGCTTTGTTTTGGGCTTTACTGGATTTGGCATTATTTTGGGAGTCGATTGACTCCAAAGATATGGAGTGGTGGTTGACTGTGAGGGATTTTCGGTGACTATTAGGGCGGATGATCGACAGAGGGTAGTATTTGGTGCCCTACCTAGTGATGAGGTGATGGCTAGTTTTCTAAATTCCCTTGACATCCCGTAGGGCGAGTTAGCAGGAATTCCCGTTATTGGCCAGTATCCGGATATCTTCGAGGAAGTGACCGGACTTCCACCACACCGAGAGATTGAGTTCCATATCGATTTAGTGAAAGATGCCAGACCTATAGTGATGCTACTTCGTCGTATGGCGCCAAGGGAGCAGCGAGAGCTCGGGGTGCAAGTGAGCGATCTTTTGAAGAAGGGATTTATCAGAAGAAGTATTTCTAAATGGGGAGCACCAGCTGTGTTTGCTACCAAGGCAGATGGTTCCCTTCGATTGTGTGTGGCTATTGCGAGTTGAATAAGGTGACGAGGAAAAATAAGTATCCTCTACCATGGATAGATGATTTGTTTGACCAGTTGAGTAGCGCGAGAGTGTTCTCCCAGTTGGATCTCGCGACAGGTTTTCATCAGCTTAGAGTGGAAGCTGAGAGTATAGCTAAAGCGACATTTTAGACGCCGTCTAGATTTTATGAGTGGTTGGTAATGCCATTCGGGTTGACCAATGCACCGGCATATTTTGTGGATCTTATGAATAGGGTATTCAGAGATCAGTTGAATAAGTTTGTTCTTGTGTTCGTGGACGATGCACTTGTTTATTCAAGGACAGAGGAAGAACACAAGGAACACTTGAGGATAGTGATGGAGGTGTTGAGAAAACACCAATTGAAAGCAAAGTTTTCTAAGTGCCACTTCTGGAGGAGGGAAGTGAGATTCTTGGGCCATGTTGTTTCAGAGAATGGTATTGCCGTGGACCCTGCGAAGGTGGCTACGGTACAAGATTGGTCTACGCCCAAGAATGCAACAGACGTAAGAAGATTCTTGGGATTAGCTGGATATTAACGTAAGTTTATCCAAGACTTCTCCAAGATAGCAGCACCGTTAACTCAGTTGACCAAGAAGAATCAAGCTTTCGTTTGGGACGAACGGTGTGAAAATGCATTCAAGAGCCTAAAAGAAAAGTTGACGAGTGCACCAGTATTAGTCATTCCTAAAGGGAATGAAGAGATGACAGTATACACGGATGCAGTGGTACCGGACTAGGTGCTGTATTGATGCAAGGAGGTAGGGTTGTAGCTTATGCAAGTCGGCAACTGAAACCACATGAGAAAAGATATCCTACCCGTGTTGGAATTGGCAGTGATCGTACTCACATTGAAGATGTAAAGACATTATCTCTTAAGATAAAGATTCAAGTTGTTTACTGATCATAAGTCACTAAAGTATCTTTTCTCTCATAAGGATCTAAATCTCCGTCAGCAAAGATGGTTAGAATTTTTGGCTTCCTATGATTTTGATATCGCATATACACCAGGGAAGGGCAATGCGGTAGCTGATGCATTGAGTAGAAGACATGCCAGTTTAGGGGCTACGTTTCTTGAATGGAAGCAACTGGAGTATATCACCGGGTATGATTTCAGACCAAAGTGCGAATTGGATCCAAAGATGTTAGCAAGTTTGATGCTCAGACCTACTTTGATTGAGCGGATTGGTTCCAGTCGAAGGACAACCCTAACTTATTGTAAGTCATCTCCAAGTTAGAGATGGGTATAAACCGTGAGGAGATGAACAAGTATGGGCTTGATCGAGATGGATGGCTTAGAAATAATGCGAGACTAGTTGTGCCCAATGTAAATGGATTGAGAGATGAAGTACTTAGAGAATGTCATCACTCAAAACTGACTATACATCCCGGTGGCCTATTACTAGGAAGGGATGAAAAGAAACGTTGGGCAGTTTATATCCAAATGCATGAACTGTCGGTTAGTTAAAGCGGAGCAAAAGAAACCTAGTGGTTTGTTGCAACCATTAGAAACTCCTGAATGGAAATGGGAACAAGTCTCGATGGATTTCATTGACGGTCTACCAAAGACTAGATCAGGTCATGATAGTATTTGGGTGGTTGTAGATCGATTGACCAAAAGTGCAAGGTTCGTACCGATCAAATCAAATAGAACGACAGCTAAGTTAGCAGAACTGTATATGAAGTGGGTAGTGAGATTTCATGGAGTACCTAAAAGCATTGTGAGTGACTGAGACCCGTTGTTTACTAGTGGGTTTTGGAAGAGCTTACAAAAGGCTCTAGGATCAGAATTATATTTCAGTACCGCGTATCATCCTCAAACTGATGGTCAAACAGAGAGGGTGAATCGTATATTAGAAGATATCTTGAGAGCTTGCATATTGGGTTTTTGTGGATCATGGGATGACCATTTGCATCTAGTAGAGTTTGCATATAATAATAGTTATCAATCCAGTATTGGTATGGCTCCATTTGAAGCTTTGTACGGAAGACCGTGCAACTCACCGTCATGTCGGTTAGAAACTGGTGAGAAGTTTATGCTTAGACCAGATGTGACAAGAGAAACTTCAGAAAAGATTAAGATCATTCAACAGCGAATGAAGGCTGCCCAAGATAGGCAGAAGAGTTATGCTGATAGGCGGCGAAAGGATTTGAAATTCTCCGTTGGCAACCTAGTATTTGTCAAGACCTCTCCATTAAAGAATGTCATTCGATTTGGAAGGAGAGGAAAGCTGGCACCAAGATTTGTTGGTCCATTCCCAATCCTCGAGCAAGTTGGGAATTTGGCATATAAAGTTGAATTACCGGACAAGATGGCAGGAGTTCACAACGTATTTCATGTTTCCCAGTTAAGGAAATTCGTGCACGACCCCGATGTGACTATTTCACCTGATCAGTTAGATGATGTCGAAGTAGAACCCGAGGCGGTTGGGAACCGCAAGCCGATTCGTATTGTCGAGCATGATACGAAGCAACTTCGAAGGAAAGCGGTGGATCTAGTCAAAGTTCAGTGGGGGCGGGAATGAGAATGGTTGTACCTGGGAGACAGAGGAGAGCATTAGGAAGACGTATCCAGAACTCTTTGCCTGGTAAGATTCTAATTGCGATTTAGTTTTTCGCATGCTAGGATAGACTTGGTTGTTTGTTTTGTATGTTTGATTGTTGTGAATGGTTGATAGGCATGCAGGATCCTTTGCTTGTTTCTTAGTTAAGGAATTTCGGGGGCGAAATTTCTTAAAGGGGGGAGAATGTAACGACCTGCATTCTATGCATCGAAGGATTGTAGAATATTTCTTTCTTTCTCATACGAAGTCGTATGATCATGTAACTTTGGGGAAAGACTATTGGGGTCATTCCCCATGTTCATGATTTTTTCCGATTTTTATATGACCGTTTTGCCCCTAGCTGATCTTGTTTCGGCCATAACTTTTGATTGGTAAGGAATTTTGATTTGAAACCACTTCCATTGGATTCGAATGATTGTTTACCTTTCCGTAAAGTGGTCATATTAGCCAAACGGACGTGCCGTTTGGGAGATATGGCTGAAACAAGGTTCAGAAGGTGAAAAACAGCTTAACCGGGCCTAATTAGGGTGATTAGCAAGAGGGCCCATAACCCATTTCGGGATTAGGGTTATGGGGAGGCTGAGAACAGTTAGGAAACAAATTTTATTTTATTTTTCAGCTGCCAAAAATATTTCTCTAACCCTAGCCATGACCTCCACCTTCTAATTTCATCCCAAATCACTCCTAATCGCTTTCTAATCGAAGATTAAGCCAAGCTACGTCAAATCAAGGGGAAACAACACCAAATCAGAGTTGAAGCTGCTGTGTTGCATAGAGATTCAACCTAAATTTGAGATATTTTCAGATCTAAGAGTAATTTGTGGCTAAGGTGAGTGATTTGCACTGTTTTTCACTAATTACGGCTAATTAGGGGTGATTAGTGATAATTAGCGAAATTATGGCTCAGAAAAATCTAGAAAAATTTGTAAAATTCTAAAATATTATTTTAGGGCTCTGATAAAAATTTGGGCTAATTTGGATAAGTTTTGCTAATTGTATGCTTAAACATGATTAAGGGAAAAACAAGGGTTTTTGGATATGTTAGATCCATTTTAACATATCATATTGTTGTTTTGGTGTTTATAGTTGAGTATACATGTTGCTATAACTATATGGTATGCTTTGTGATTGATTTAAAAAGTTAGAATAGTCGAAAACGCCGTCGTATGGCGAAAAACCATCGTTGGAAAAGTTGCAGGAAAATGTGCAGGGTTTCGGATCGGATCGGATATAGGGCTCGGATCGGATAGGAGAACTGGGAAAGAGAATTCAATCCGGATCGGAACTTGGCATCATAGGAGGCTTGGCAAGAAGGAAGGCCACCTACATAGAGTTGTAGTTGGGTTGGGGATTGGATCGGGGTTTAGCATGGGGATCAGATCGGATGAAGACGAGGGACGTGGGATCGGACTGGAACTAAGGAGAGGGATCGGATCAATGCGAGAGGGCTGGAGTAAATGGATTGGCTCGACGTAGCCGAACCGAATCGGATGGAGACGACTAAACCGAACCATCATGAAGTGGAGCACCGAACCGAACGGGAAGCCTGAGGACCATGTATTCGAACCAAACCGACTGAAGCAGATTGGACCGAACCAAATAGAACTTCCATTACTCTTCTGAAGACCAACTCCAATTCAACCAAAACCCGAGACGCAAAAGTAGTCCAAATGAGAAGTTGTAACTCAGGATCCAGATGGGAACCAAGGAGTGAACTTCATGAGTTGGGCTTTGCTGCGGGACGTGTGCTAAGGTGTTATCGACGTCTATAACTTTGGACCACTATGAGTAGGGGGTATGTGGAGGGATTCAGGGCCACATTGGCCTAGGTAGGACTATTGGCTATGGACCAATGAAGTGGGGTCATTTGTAAGGATTTTGTCATGACTCCATGGGGCAAGCTTGGTTGTAGCAATAGTTGTACAAGTCGGACTTCGTCCCTATCTCGATGGGTCTAGTGATCAAAAGTAGTGGATGTCGTATACTTTACGCACTGAGTGAGAGGTGTGATGTTGATTTCTATGTTTGACGTTTACTATCACCATGACATGCGCACCCCCTCCCCATTATTTTCACACCATGTGTTAGTGTCACCTTAGAGTATTGTACATCTTGTTGTGCTAACTCTTTGGTTGCAGGTTCAGGTATGGTTTAGTATACCTGTTATTGTTCTGTTTTGCTACTTATCGCTCATACCAGACTTTTGTCTGATCCAGAGTTTTATGTCTCTTCTTATTACTCTGGGTGCTCTTAAATGGGCAGATTAGAGACAGGTTAGCTGGTTGTGTACGAGTAGCTGTCCGAAGGCGAGGAGGAGGCTTACACGTACTATTCTCTATATATTCTCCCTGTGTCGCTGCTGGTCACTACTTTGGGCATTAATAGTGTATCTTTATCTTTGTTTTAGAGACACTATGTTGGAGTTGTAATAAGCTGTATTTTGAATTTCCGCTGCTATGATGATTGTGGTTTAGTTTTCAGCTTATACACTGTCTCACCTGTTTTTATGTCAAAGTATGTCATTATTATATTTTATTCCATGCGCTGTGAGATATACTATTGGTTCCTTGTATTGATTCATCACTTTAAACCCTTTCATTTCCTTTTCTTCGGCGACCGTCCCGTGCTGGTTGGGCATCGGTACAACGCATTTCAGGAAATGTCGACTGGTGCGGAGCGGGCTGTCACAGGCCTTTTCCGTCTCTTCGGATATTGGGGGATTTTGTATCGTTATAATACACAGAGGTGGATTAGTAAGAAGTTTGGTCATTAAGGTTAATTGCAAGGCAATGTACATCTGAGTAGAAGAGAGAATATGGTTTAAATGGATTACAGAGGGGTTAAAGAGAATCAAGATTCTACCATAAGGTGCTTTACACAAATTATGTGGATAGGTTTTGGTAGGGTTAATATACTTGGCTGATCTCAGAGTTATCTCAAGGTTGGTTTTAGTCTCTACAATAGCAAACACACTTAACATATTTTCAAAAACCAAAATTTTACATTGGTCTAATTTTGTATCATTGTGACAACCTCTTATGTCCCACACTGCAATTGTTTTCACCATAATTAAACTAAGGGAGGTATGGAACAATTCTCTTTCTTACTCCTTAGCTTGTACTTGTGACGTACAGAATTAGGAGTGTTAAACTTTTTGCCACTGGAACGTTTAGGTGGTGGAATATGGGAGAATGATTCAGGTGGAGGTTGTTTGTAGGTTGAAGGGGATTGAAGGAGGGAGTATGGGTTAGAGTTTGACATAGGCATGGCAGTATTAAATTTGAAAGAAGATTCAACAAATGGATTGTCATGTGTGGTTAAGAGTTGCATAGGTAAGTTTGGGTCAAGTAGAATAGGAGAGGACGTGGGATAGTGCATGAATAGGGTGGTATGATCTTCATTAAAATTCAAAGAGTTTGCATGTACATTGGTTTCAATAAGTGCAGTTTCATTTATTGCTTTCTTACTTCCACTTGCCTCTTTATGTACTTCTTTCTCATTATCTTTTTCAATTGTAACCAATTCATCATCCTTGTCAGTTGCTTCTATTTCTTGTCCTTCTCTTCTTTCCTCCATACTTCCTTGCAAACCTGTTTCTTTTATTAAATTATACAACTTTTCCCCTTATATTTTTCATCCATTTTCTCATTTTCTACTACTTTGTCACTATTATCTTCAATTGGTTCACTGCATTAGAATTTGATACTTTCTTGGAGTAATTGTTCTAGAGATGGCATTACATATTCTTTCAAGATCTAAGTCCTCATAATCTTCATGATTCAATTCTCCTTCTGAATTCACATTTTCTACTTATTCTATCTCACCTTCTTCTAAAACATTAAATTTATTCCTTTTCTAGTTCCCGAACTGTTATCTTCCCTTTATTATTCCAGCTTCCTTGTCATGTTTCCATTGCTCCTTCATTACTTGTGTTCACTACACTTTTATTCTTCTTTGTTGTCACCACTTTTCATCTTTGATTATTCCTATTTTCATTAGCAGGTATTATATTCTTCACTTGTTCTCTCACCTCTGCTACTTTGGTTTCATTGCCTCTTCCTTTCTTACTTTTTTCTTCACTAGTTTTCATACTCTCTTTATCACAGTTGTTACTCACATGTCCAAAAGAACTGCACTTACTACAAATGTCTGGCTTCCGTGAGTACTCCACATAAATTCTTTGCACTCCACCTTCCATGGTCTTATTCAGATAATTATTTACAAGCTCCTTATCTGATTTTACTTCTATTAAACACTTTGCATGTTGAATTATTTGCCTACTTTTCATCATCTCATCCATGCACAACAATTTACCAAGTGTGCTACTTATCCAGTTGATCCCATAATTTGACTAGGCAAAAATCGGTATGCTATAAAATTTCACCCATACTGGTATAGAGTGGACATTTCCCCAAACATTATTGATAGAAGGGTCATACGGTTTGATAATGATAGCTTATTTTTCATAATTATTGGATCTGCCTGAAGGATACTATTTTTATCTTCAATGCAAGTGAATACAAAAAGAAATAATACTCCATCAGATTTCACCTTGACAGATCCTTTGAGCCTCCAAATTGCATTGAGTTTGGCAACTATTACAGGAGGTGTTTATCCATGAAATACCCCCATCAAATAATCAATTCAAACCTCTATGCTAGCTTCAGGCACACCTTCAGTTAACTCAAGTGCGTCATCAAGTATGACATGGGCTAAATCAATAGGTATGTACTTCCTAGCGTTTTGTGGTTTTCGCTTGAACATAAAAGTCCATGGTTGTTGAATACCATTCAACTTTTCTTTTGTAGTAGTGGAAGAAGAAGGTTAGTCATTAATTGGGGGATTGGGTATAGGCTGAGAAGGGTCTGGAGGTAAGGGCAGTGGGTCTAAGGGAAGAGGTATGCTCGGTGGAAGGCTCGATGAAGGGATGGACAAGATGGGTGCGGCGATGGGTTTGGCCCGGAAAGGACAGTGAGGGACTGAAGACATGAAAGATGAAAAAAGACTATTTTTTTGTTATTAAGTTAATTTATACCTTGATTAAATAACAATAATGTTAAATAATTACCAAAATAATAATTTTATTTACAAAAAACTATAGATACTACTATACATTTAATAATTTTATTCACTAAATCATTTTCCAAATTCAAACAATTTTTGCAATTAAAGTTTTCAAATTTCTTACTATTTTTAAGTTTTGATTTCTAACCATTATTTTTATAGCACAACTCAAAGTTTTCAGTTTCAACTTTTTGTTTTCGAAGTTAAGACTATCAACAGTTCTAGTTAATTCATACAAAGGAAAAATAAATCTTTAAATGAAAAATCATTTAGCTCATTATCTATTGAGTCTCTATTGTCGTCGTCGTCATCCAAGTCGCCTTCTGTAAATCTTATCAAGCATAATTATGAACTGATTTTTAGGGGTTGTGCACTTCTATTGGCTTTTCTACCATACATTTCATCGATGGTGTTCTAGATATTCTGTATAGTAAAACAATGGAGATACATTTAAAATGATCAATATTAATCTAAGAATATACAATATGCATAGCACGAGAATTAATCTTAATATTTTTCATATCTACCATATCACATCCATTTTTAATAATATCCCAATATTTAAACTAACAGAATTTAAATAAAATTCCATTTTTAATTTCCTATTTAAAAAATCTGCCCCATCGAAAATAGTTGGAGTAATACTAGACAAACTATTACTAGACTGACAAGTAGGAAAAACACTGTTTAAGAAACTCATGACTCTAGAGTTAATAAAAATATCCGCTATGGTACCACTTGTAGGATTTAAATTAATCTTAGAGGGGTGCGTATAGGGTTTTGTAATATTTTTTCACAGAATAACGACTAATAATATATCAACACGGATAATAATCAGAGTGAATGCGGAAAGTAAATAACATATAGAAATACTTGCTTCAGCAAAACCCTACATACTGCTGTCCACATGGTTTCTACTAGGAACTAGGGGTGAGCGTTCGGTCGGTTCGGTTGGGTTGGAGCAAAAAAACTCAAACCGAACTGAAACTGAAAATTTTCCAAATCGAACCGAATTAATTTCGGTTAATTCGTTCGGTAACCGATTTAACTAAACTTAAAGGATGTATTAGTATTCAAATGATGGATTCACTCAAAGTAAAACGTAAATTCATGTTTGAAGAAATTTCATATAGTAAATTTTATGTTTATGATAAGATTTGATTTATTTGCAACAAATGCCTTTGTATTATATAACTAAATTAATTATTTAAAGTACTATAATACCGTAAAATTAGGCAATAAATTAAAAGTTTGGTTAATTCGGTTAAACCGATAACCAAAATAAATTATTTTACAAACAGAATTCAAACCAATTTAGTTTAAAACCGAAACGAACCGACTGAAATGAACTGGTTTGGTCGGTTAATTCAGTTTGACCCGAATATTGCTCACCCCTACTAGGAATTAAACAAACTGTAGATTAAAACCACTGTAACTTGCAATGCTTGCTCATTGAATCGTTCTAATCTTACGTTCAAATTTTTTACCCAAAGTTTCCTTTAGGATTTAAACAATACAACACTTACACACCGGTAAACCTGCAACTATCGCTCACCTGATTCTCTAATGCTACACTCAAAACCCTGCTACAATTCAATCCCCAAGTTGCGAATTCTTAAACTACAAATCTTGTAGTTTGCTGCCTATTTAAAAAGTAGAGTTTGTTTAAATAAAAGATATAATAAAAAATTAAAACACTTTTTAATTTAAAACCGTAATTAACTAATTTAACAAAGACAAATCTTTTTGTGGAATAAGGCATGCCACTTTATTATTGCTCGGTCCTGCTTTATGCTTGGCCCATCCTTTAATCTCCTCTGCCTTCGTTGCTTTGAGAAATAAAACTAGAGTTTCTTATTTGATCTAATCTGCCACTGATCTAATACATCGATCGAAATAAAAATTATGGCTTTGATTTTGTCGATCGATCCTTCCTCTCTAATGCTTGCGGAGTAGTTGATTGGCCTTTGCCGAGATTTGAATTTTCTTGAATAAAATTGGTACTATTTTTGCCTTTTCTCAAATCTAAATTGCTCAAATTCTGTATATGATAGCCTATAATGATTAGTTTACGTATAGGGTTTGAAAAACTGTTTATTTCTCTAATTGATTCGTGGATAAAAGTTCTCTTATAGTCTGTAAGAACTATGCGTGAATAGTGGTTAGTTTTGACTTGAATTTCTCTGACTCGGCCTCGGCTTGACAGTGTTGAATATTTCAAACGGTTTTTGACTTCACTGTGACATTTGATTTCAATTTTTTCCATTTGTTATTGCTCTGAATTTTTTTCCGAAGAATTGATACTACAGTATACACTTCCTCGCTTCTCAGGATAGATACGGATACTACACTTTAAATTCACTTTGCATAAAAATTTGATATTGCGCTTGTTCATGCTCTATACATATTGTTATTAGCTTGGCCCTCCCTCTTGATCACTGGTTCTTTGTTACGAAAATGATACTATCACTTTGACATTGATCAGAAAGGAAGATGCAATACTTGCTTATGCATTGATATCGGCTATGCTTGGTCTGGTTTGTGTTTTGGTCATGTTGTGTTTTTTTGCAACTCTAACTTGCTTGCATGAGTCTGTTTGGTCTCTTGTGTCATTGTGCATGTTGTTGCTATGTTATGGTTCATTATGCCTGAAATTTATTTGTTTCATTTTGATGAACTTGGTACTTTGTATCATGTACCTGAACTTGTTTGATATATGCACATTTGTGTTGTCTTGCTGTTGCACAACTTTGAGATATTTGCATCGATGTTCAGCTTATCTACACCAATATTCGTGCTCCATTTTGATAGCTTGGTCATTTCATAGTTTGTGGACGTTTTGATCATCCTTGGTCTCTCTGCCTTGATGCTGCACACTGTGCTGAAACCTGAAACTTGAATTTGATCCGTTTAAGCACTTTAGTGATGCTGAATTTGCTTGTTGAAACTCTTTTGGTTCTAGCTTTCGTGCATTGATGTTTTTATGGGAAATCTTGAGCACTGGCCTGAAAATTTGGGTACTGCCCTGTCGTGCTTGTCCTTTGCTACTTGAAATTTGTTAACTGCACATGCACTTGTCAATTTTGAGAATATACTTATACATAAATATAAATGTATGTATATACTTGTATCTATGCTTGTGCATTATAGACTTGAACTTGATATTTAATTTGCCGAGGCCAAGATTAATTGTGGTGTGTTAAGAAAAGATTTGATCTTTGGAGTTGTCCATGAGGAAAATAACACGTGCTTGAACACTATAGTATTTGCAATTTATCACTATAAATATTATACGTTATTCGAGTATATATATATATATATATATATATATATATATATATATATATATATATATATATATATATATATATATATGATCCTATCAGGAAAATGATGAGAAACGACCCAAGTAACCGAGGCAGAAAAATCCAAATATAAATCTAAATAAAAGTTATTTTTTGCAAATTAAATTGTTTCTTCTCAAGTTTACTCGTTATTCTAATTTGACAGGTACAACGAACGACCAAATAAATTCTGGATCGAACGGACGAAGACAATAATAGTGTGAGTGTACATGATTGAGTGACTGTAACTGAATGTATGTAGTGAGAAAATGTTCGAACAAATGAGTGTTTTGTATTATGATTGTGTAACAGAGAGACATAGAAATGTGTACTATTAAAAAGTATAATAAAATATATGTTTGAATAAAAATATTTAAAATTTGTAATTTTGAGTAAATATTTTAATTCTCGCAAATATTTATTTATAGTCCATGCAAGTAGAATAGTACTTAAATAAACACATTTACTAAATAGTATATATATTGTTATCATTAAACAAAAAATCATATCATTATGTTCAACAATCTTCTCTTTAGATTCCTCGTAACATTGCTAATTCTATTAATCAAGTTAAAATTATTTCAAGACAAATATGTAGACTACTGGAATAGGAAAGGCAATCATAAAGGAGTTTTTTCTATTAAATCTGCTTACCACTCAATTTTCCCTAATATTGGCAACTTTGTATGGGCAATTTTCATAAGAAAGAATCTGGTTATTCAGTAATACGCCTTCACTTCTTGTCTTGCATGGCTAAATAAATTACAAACATTTGATAAAGTGGGTAAATGGTCTTCAATTTCTAATACTACTTACAAGCTCTACAATCGCTGTCAGGAGGACGAAGATCATTTATATTTTCAATGTTCATATATAAGTATATTTAGGGTTATCCTAAAAAGAATCTACATATTAAAACTCGTAGTAACTATGAAAATTTTCAAGTGAACTTCGATTTAATTTTGCTCAATAGCAAAAACAAGATTTTGCAAACTATTTCCAGAATTGCTCTAACAATTGCTATTAGCCTTATTTGGAAGTAGGGATGCAATTGCATGTTTAGAAACATCTTCATCTTTGAATCAAAGCGAAAATCATTCTAGCTGAAATTGACTCGCTGATATATGCCGTTGAGAAGAGGAAAATATGGAGGAATGCTAACACCTGGAACTCATCAGATCTTGCTTCAATTTGTAATCAGAACTCCTCAGTAACTGCAATCAAATTTCCGCCATAGTTATCACTGGGAAGCTTTTGAGATGATAAGCTGGTTTCTTTTGCACGCGAGTGTTTTTTAACTCATATTTTTTAATTTGTGTGTTGTATTATTTTGACCTGCTATGGAGATGGGCTTGCCTCCTTGTTTCTATGGCAAATTTTATTTAAACCTCCAAAAAGTGCTGAGTTTCCCCTTGTTTTGAAAAAAATAGTTTCCCCTCAGTTTTATTGAGTTTCCCCCCGGTTTTTTTTAAAAGTCGAAAATACCCTCCCACGCAGTTCAACTGCGTGGTTTATTCACGTACCACGCAGTGGGACTACGCGGTTCCTTTAAGTAACCTCATAGAGGCTCTACGAGGTTACTTAGGGTCTACTACGTGGTACGTGAAGAAACCATGCAGTTAGACTGCGAGACAATCTGAGAACATGAAAAAAAAAATAACATAAAAAGGCAATTTCGTCATTGAAATTTTTAATCAAAAGGGGGGACAACTCAGCATTTCCGGCGGTTTAAATAGAATTTTCCTATTTGTATTATATTCGTTGTTTTTATGTGCTTTATTTTTAGTCCATCTTGAAACCTTTGTGTAGCAGTATTTGTAATGTTATAATGTAATAAAGTACCGTTCCTGTTAGAAAAAAAAACATTTTACAAGACGTTTGTTTTACACTTCCTTATATATAACCCACATTTCTAGCAATAAAATTGACGCAATTCATTACTATAACTAAACAATTATTTAAACAACTTTTAAGTAATTTTTAGTACTCAAATATTGATTCTCAAGTAATATTTACTTTTTTTATTTTTATTGCAACTTGATAAAACTTAGAATACACTTCTAACACCAAAATTCATCGTTAACCATTATTTACAAAAATTACTTCATTCTCATACAATCTTTTAACATACTTGTTTATAAAAATTCAAACATGATTTTATATGAAAACAAGTTTTACTTCACATTCTATGGTTACAAAAAGATTTGCATTTTAACACAAAGTTGCACTTAACATCAATTTTCTTATTTTTAACAACTTAATAAATCATAATAAAAATACTTTACCGTTAAAAAATGATTTTCAATCAATATTTTATATTTTTATTATTCACATTAACAACTAAAATTGTTGTTTAGCAGTAATTGACAAAATTATTTCATTTGATAAAATAAATCTTTAAACACATTTTATAAGATTTTCAATTTCATTTTCTATACATTTAAATTCAACTTGTCATCATTTCAACACAACTACTCACAAGTTCCCAACTCTTTTATTTATACAGCTTAAATGATTATGTGTGTTCTTCGTTTTGAACTCGTATTTTGTTTTCTCCGATCTTAGACTATAAAATTTTATTAAAATCAGTTTACCATGTACCCAAAACTAGGGTTGTTACAGCCTTTCCTAGTTGGGCCATATTATTCCTTGGATGGAGTTTTTAAAATACATTTTAAAAAATATCATTTTAAAACTAAGTCAACTACAATAAATATGCATAGTTTTATCCTTGTATTGTAGTGCTTTGCCACTTCTATTTGTAAGCTTTGATCTAAAGCTCTACCTCGGCTCTTCTTTCATTAAGGGCATCAAGCCATAACTGTGCAATTTTTCGTTCTTTTCGAAGTCATGAGTTAGTAACCTTAAGGAAGGGACACCTATTCTCCTTGAAGAATTGCTTATTACCCGTAAGCTAGGGAGAAAGTGGAGTACCATGATGTGACGATCCGCCCCGCACCAACCGACATTTCCTCCAAAAGTGCGCTGTACACATGTCCAGTTAGCACGGGACGGTCGTCAGAAGAAAAAGGGAAGAAGGAAATGAACTAACAATGAACCTGTAGAATGTCTCACAGCGCATAGGATAAAATATAATAACGACATACTTGACATAAAACAGGTGAGACAGTGCATAAGCTGATAACTAAAACCAACATCAACATCAGAGCAGCGGAAATCCAAATACAGCTTATTACAACTTTCCAAATTTACTGTCTCTAAAACAAAAGAAAGGTAAAGTAGAAGATGCACGACTAATGCCCAAGCAGTGATCTTCAACAACACAGAGAGAATACTATATATATCATACGTGGAAGCCTCTTGCTCGCCTCCGAATCTGCTACTCGCGCATCACCAGCTAACCTGTCTCTAGTCTGCTCGTGTGAGCACCCAGAGTAATAAGAGGAGACATAAAACTCTGGGTCAGACATAAAGCCTGGTATGAGCGATAAGCATCTAAACAGAATAATAACAGGTATAATCCAATCATACCTGGACCTGCAACCAAAGAGTTAGCACTACATACTGTACAACACTCTAAGGTGCCCTTTCAAATGGTGTAAAGATAACGGGGGTGGGGTGTGCATGTCATAGTGATGTCAAACAATCAAACATAGCAAGCATCCTCACATCTCTCACTCAGTGCGTAGTCCTCTAATCCTTTGGGCCATGACGGAATCCAATCCCGTGTAACTATCACTACAAGCCCACTATCCATCTCTCAGTGGTGGACCAAAGTTATGAATACCGACAACCCCTTTGCACACGTCCCGCAGCAAAGCCCAACCATGAAGTGAACTCATTGGTTCCCATCTGGATCCTGAGCTCTAACTTCCATTTGGACTACCTTTGCATCTCGGGTTTTGGTCGTCATCTCCATCCAGATCGGTCTTCCTTTTTTCACTTCACTTTGCTTCAGGTCGTGGTCTTCCTTCAGGTTCGGATCGTGCTCCGCCCTCCAACGGTTCGGGTCGCACCACCCTGGTTCGGTTCGCAGTCACTAGCTCGTGGTCACCCTCTGTTTCGGATCGTGCGCTCCCCTCCAGATCAATTCGTGACAAGCTCCTTCAGCTCGGATCGTGGTCATCTGCATACGGTTCGGATCGTGGTCATCTGCATACGGTTCGGATCGTGGTTCGTGATTCCATGGCCATCGGTCCCTTAGCTTCTGAAGCAGTTCGTGGCTTGCTCTCTCAAGCGGATCGTGGTGATGACTCGCGAATGGTGATGACTCGCGATCGGGTCGTGGGAGATAGGGGCGATCCGATCCGGGTTCTGCATATTCCCTTCAACTACTTCCAGCGACTGTTTTACGCCATACGACGGCGTTTTCGACCAATCTAACTTTTCTAATCAGTCACAAAGCACATCATACAGTCATAGCAACATGTATAAACATCCACAAACAGCAAAACAACAATATGATATGTCAAAACGGATCAAACATACCCAAAAATCCATATTTCCCTCTTAAGCATGTTTAAGCAAATCTAACGATGGGATTAGAAAAACTTATCCAAATTAGCCAAATGTTCTAACAGAAGCCTAAAACAATATTTCATAATTTCTGAATATTTTTCCAGATTTTTAACATGCATAAATTCGCTAATTATCACTAATCACCCCTTAATCCCCCAAATTCCGGGATTTGCAAAATTAGTCGAAATCAACCCAAATTCATATCAGAGGCCTAAAATGATGTTTTAGAATTTTGGGAATTTTTCTAGATTTTTCTGAGCCATAATTTCGCTAATCTTCGCTAATTACCATAATTAGCCATAATTAGTGAGGAACTATGCAAATCACTCACCTTAGCCACAAACAAACTTTAGATCTGAAATAATCTCTGATTTGGATCCAATCCCTATGTGTTCCAGCAGCTCTCTCTCTCTCTCTCTGATTTGGTGCTACCCTTCCTTGATTTGATGTAGTTTTGTTTAATCTTCGATTAGAAAGTGATTAGAGATGATTTGGGATGAAATTAGAAGGTGGAGGCCATTGCTAGAGCTTGAAGGAGGTAAGTGGCGGCTGAAAAAATGAGTCTAAAACCGAAATCCTAACCCTAGCAGCCCTTAAATACCCCAAATCCCGAAATCTCCCATTGGGCCTAGTTGCTAATCACCCGGTTAAGCCCGATTAGCTGTTTTTCACCTTCTAAACCTTGTTTCAGCCATATCTCCCAAACGGTAAGTCTGTTTGGCTAATGTAACCACTCTACGGAAAGAGAAACCATCATTCGAATCCAATGGAAGTGTTTTCAGGTCAAAATTCCTTTCCAGTCAAAAGTTATGGCCAAAACAATACCAATTAGGGGCAAAACGGTCATTTAAAAATCGACAAAAATCATGAACATGGGAAATGACTCTAATGGTTGTTTCCCAAAGTTACATGACCATACGACTTCATATGTGAAAGAAATAAATATTCCACGATCCTATGATGCGTAGAATGAGGGTCGTTACACTCTTCCCCCCTTAAGAAATTTCGCCCCCGAAATTCCCTAACCAAAACACACAAAGAGTTCTGCATGCCTATCAACCATAAAACAACAATCAACATGCAAAACAAGTCTATCCTAGCATGCGGTTTACTAACAAGGGAAGAAACTATCACTACCAAAACCTTACTAGGCAAAGAGTTCTGGATACTTCTTCCTTATATCTCCCTCTGTTTCCCAAGTACAGTCTTTTTCATTCTCACCCCACTGGACTTTGACTAGTTTCACCGCCTTCCTTCGAAGCTGCTTCGTATCGTTCCCAACAATACGCATAGACTTGCGGTTCCCAACCGCCTCGAGTTCAACTTCGATGTTATCCAACTGATCAGGTGAAATAGCCACACTAGGGTCGTGCACGAATTTCCTTAACTGTTAAACATGAAATACGTTGTGAACTCCCGCCATCTTGTCAGGTAGCTCTACCTCATACGCCAAATTCTCAACTTGCTCGAGGACTGGGAATGGGCCAACAAATCTTGGTGCTAACTTACCTCTCCAACCAATCCGAATCACATTCTCTATGGGGAGATCCCGACGAACACCAAGTCGTTAACGAAGAATTCCAAATCTCTTCGTTTCTTACCGAGATAAGCCTTCTGCCTATCTTTATCCCTTCCCAGTAGTAGATCTGCTCTATGTCTCAATACATCTTGTTACCACTGGGATGTATAGTCAATTTCGAGTGATGATATGCTCTAAGCACTTCACCTCTCGGTCCATCTACGTTGGGTACAACTAGTCCCTTATTCTTTCGAAGCCACCCTTCTCGATCAAATCCTTACCTGATCATTCTCTTTCCATCGATCCCCATCTCTACCCTAGAGATGGTTCCCAATAGAATAAGATCGTCCTTCTAACTGGAAACAATCCTCTCAATCAAAATCGATCTAATCGTCAAGCTTACTAGCGTTTCTGAATCCAATTCAGTCTTGGGTCTGAAATCATATCGTGTGACATACTCTAGTAGCTTCCATCCTAGAAACAAAACCCCTAAATTGGCATGTCTCCTACTCAATGCAACTAGTACTACACCCACATCCTTTACTATGATCACTCTGCCCCATGGAGTCATAGCGACTCCACTGCACTGATCCATAGTCACTAGTCCTTTGCTATGTCCACTCTGCCTCATGAAGTCATAACAACTCCACTGCACTGGCTCATAGCCTTACTAATCCTTTACTATGTCCACTTTGCCCCCTCGAGTCATGACGACTCTACTGCACTGGCTCATAGTCCTACTACAATCACTTTGTTCCCCATCGCTGGAACCCTACAGGTGATAGTCTACTCAAGAGAAGAAAGATAGGAACAAACATAGCAACCATAACATCCATCAAACAAATCCTATCTATCACCTGCTAAAGTCATAAACACATCGACACCTACATGATTGGTCTAACCAATCCCAATATGTCGATTCTAGTATGTCTGGTCCAACCAACATCAATAACTAATGGAAGCCCAGCCTCCATACATACACTGATGCCTACTTGACTGGTCCAACCAATCCCAGGCCAATGGAAGCCCCGCCTCCCTTCGGACTACCGTACGTCCAACGTACGTTTATCCTCCAAGGATAATTAAACTAATGGAAGCCCAGCCTCCAATCGGACTACCGTACGTCCAACGTACGTTTATCCTCCAAGGATAACTAGATCACGTCCAACGGATCCAAGGTAACGGGCGTCCCCAGATACCCCTGCTTTTAGTCCTCCTAAAATACTTGAGTCCAACCCAAGTCTATCCATTATCTTGCTGCCCTCTCGAGTCCAACTCGAGCTGAATCCAATTCCTTGCAGCCTTCTCGAGTCCAACTCGAGTCAATCTATAACTCAGACCCAGTCTTGAGTACCGACAAACTCTAGTCCAAAGTGAGTCGCCTCCCTATTCGTTGCATCTCCAAGATCAACGAACACCCATTTTCCTTTACGAATTCAAGTCCAACTTGAATCGCCCTAATCTTCGTTGTATCTTCCATGATCAACGAACACATCCTATTCCTTCAAAATTTTACTATCCAATAGAGAACATCAATATAGGGTCCTAAACAATCCATTACTTTACATCTTTCTCGAGTCTCATTCGAGCAATCTCATAACCCTATCGAGTCCAACCCTGGGCAGTCTATACCATTGAACAGTCTTATCATGTTCCATCTGCCCGTCACTCCTCGAGTGAGCCAAGATATCATCCAATGAAAATCGCAACGTCTACTTATCCCTCACGCAAACCATCCTAGTCAAACTCGACATTCCCCAAGCACAAGCCCCAAAGGTCTAAACCAATATCAGACAAGCGCCCAAGGAACATCTCCTCCGAATTCGGACAATCCACATGAGGTGATACTAGCAAAACAATCTAGCACTGGAGTACTCATTTGCCTCCCAGAGACAATTAGAACTTATTACAACGATAACCTCTTAGCTTCCTTAACTCCAGTTACCATCGCCATCACTAGGTAGGTACCTAATACCACCCTATTCCTTTGGAGTAGATCGACTCCCCAAAATAATGCTAAACCCAGTAAAGCCCAAAACAAAGCAATCACAAGGAAACATACATCCATGACTCGATAAGACCACATTAACAAATCATGCCAAAACTAGTCGAACCACCAATCGGGTTCGTCACTACTAAAGGTCTATCGACTAACTCAGGTTTGTCAAACAAAACCCGATCAAAACTTCTTAAATAGAAAGCATACCTCGAATAACGACACCTTTTTCCTTCTGCGCCGCAGTTGGGGCATTTGACAAAGAAGGAACAGCGTTGATAGCATACGCTTTCACAATCTGCTTCTCCCTAGGAGGTTGTGGGCAATCATCCTTGTGATGTCCCGCCTGGCCGCAGTTAAAGCACTTTCTTTCCCCAGGCTTTTCTCGACAATCTCTGGCGTAATGGCCCTTCTGGCCACAACTAAAGCATTCACCATCTTTCTTATTTTTCTTACTCTGACCATCCTTGGTCGGGTTCTGCTTCCTCTTGCTCTGAGAATTCTTCTTGCCTTCACCGCCTGCTTGCGGCTTTGGTTCCTCTGCAGATGCCGTAGCAACTTCGGCCTTCGACTTAGGGAAAAGGCTCTCTGACCTTAATGCCTTTCCTTCAATAGACTCGAACGTCTCATCGATATGGTTTATAAGTCTTTCCCCCAAGTACCCATCCAAGCCAGTTATGAACTTCTCGTTCTTCATTTCGACTATATCGATAAGGGACCATCCATATTTCGATAAAGTGTCGAATTCAGCGATATATTCCGAGACTTCTCTACCGTTCTGCTTAAGCTCCAAGAACTTCCTGAACAGTTCTGATTTATAAGCAGCTGGAATAAACTTATCACAAAAGCGAGTCTTAAACTGATTTCAAGTAACTTGATCTTCTGGAGTAGCCGTTCTAATGGCATTCCACCAATTCATCGCTCGCCCTTGCAACTGACGAGACGCTAGCCTTCTCTTCATCGCATCCTCAAGACCCAAGTCGTCGAAGATACGATCACAGCTATCCAACCAATCCTGAACATCTGTGGCCGACTCCATTCCGTGGAACGGCTTCCCACCAAGATTAGTGTAATCCTTGCACAACTTGGCGAAATCGACCCTAGGCGCCTGCACTACTGGACCACCACCATTTCCGGGATTGGGAACTGCTCCCTGAACATCTCTAAGCATGTCTCTCATGAAGTTAGTGAACATTGTCCTCATGTCAGGAGCATTCCCATGGTTGGTCCCTCTACCAGCACCTCTAGGATATCGGCTCATCGTTAATCTGTAAAAGGGGAAACGATTAACGATCCCATAGTGGTGCTAGTGCAGTACGACTTCATTCTTATACTACCAATAGTATATATATCTATAGCTTTTGAAAACCAAAGTAATCACAAATACGCGCTCTCGTATACGTACTATCTCTCCCTAGTGTCTTTCCCTAGGTTAACTATGCAACCTAGAGCTCTGATACCAAGTGTGATGGCCCGCCCCGCACCAACCGACATTTCCTCCAAAAGTGCGCTGTACACATGTCCAGTTAGCACGGGACGGTCGTCAGAAGAAAAAGGGAAGAAGGAAATGAACTAACAAGGAACCTGTACAATGTCTCACATCGCATAGGATAAAATATAATAACGACATACTTGACATAAAACAGGTGAGACAGTGCATAAGCTGATAACTAAAACCAACATCAACATCAGAGCAGCGGAAATCCAAATACAGCTTATTACAACTTTCCAAATTTACTGTCTCTAAAACAAAAGAAAGGTAAAGTAGAAGATGCACGACTAATGCCCAAGCAGTGATCTTCAACAATACAAGGAGAATACTATATATATCATACGTGGAAGCCTCCTGCTCGCCTCCGAATCTGCTACTCGCGCATCACCAGCTAACCTGTCTCTAGTCTGCTCGTGTGAGCACCCAGAGTAATAAGAGGAGACATAAAACTCTGGGTCAGACATAAAGCCTGGTATGAGCGATAAGCATCTAAACAGAATAATAACAGGTATAATCCAATCATACCTGAACCTGGACCTGCAACCAAAGAGTTAGCACTACATACTGTACAACACTCTAAGGTGCCCTTTCAAATGGTGTAAAGATAACGGGGGTGGGGTGTGCATGTCATAGTGATGTCAAACAATCAAACATAGCAAGCATCCTCACATCTCTCACTCAGTGCGTAAATGTGACGAGAAGGAATTTCGCTCGGTCCGAACCAGTCGCTAAACCGATCCAGGCCGTTCGAAACGCCCTATCGTTTGAGAACACGACAAAATAGAACGCATACAGAAGAACGTTTCACTGTATATTACAACAATGCATCAGATTACAAGAATATACAGAGTATAAATGAATATTACACAGAAATATCAGAGATTTAAATTACATTTAAATACATAGCAGCGGAAAATAATACAATACACAACTAGAAGGGATATACGGATACAAAGCTTTCCGGATATCGTTCCAGCTGTAAACCAGGATCCTGTGAATATAAATATGCAAAACCAAAACTACTAGCTGCCCGTGTCAAAATAAGGGCACCCAGAGTTTAGGTTAAAACAATAAACTCCAGGTCAGTCATGTGACTGGTGTGAGAACTAAAACAGTTAATCTTTATTTTTAAAGTTAGGTAAATCAAGGGACCACGCCGTATAACACGGAACGGGTTTCCTCCCAAGAATACCGGTGCATAAAACAAACAGCGCAATGCTAAATAAAGAAGAATGAAGCTGTTATAAGACCCAGGTCCTATCACACAATGCAACGCAAGCCGGGGGATAGGGTTTTCCCTTATAACAGCCAAGGAATGCTTGATACGTTTGAAACAAATCATTTGATACTATAATAAGTGCATAGTGTATAAAACAACTTCAAATCATAAGTATCAATCATAGGCGGCATGGGTACCATATATCATGTCGCCATACTAGTTTTACAATTAAAACCGCAAATGTCACGTATTTGGAAATTGGATTTCCGTCTATGAACCGAGGCAAAAGATAGTCCTCAACCGATTCGTGGCTCTCTAGCCCGAGCCACAGGTCAGAGCTCGAGTGACCTTGGAGCGACAGGGTCGGTCCACCGATGTGGATTAAACTTAAACCCTGAACACTACGTTTCCCCGCCCTTTGGGGCGTAAGTCTGGTCCGTCTGCCGACCAGAATGCATCGGCCGAAACCGATATAACCGAGGCGCCTCGCAACAGCAACAACCACATAAGTCAAACTCGTCAGGGCGTGTAAAACCACTGACGCCACTTCTAACTAGAAAGAAACGCATGCCCTCCCTGAGGTCCGTCTCCCGTTTTTGGTTCACAACCGGGGTGCAAGGCTCGCGAATTCACGTTACACAAAGCTGTGCCACACAGGCTGTGCTTTGATCATCACCACAAGACTTTGCTTTTCAACAGAAGCCTCGATCAATTGCCACTTAGGCATGCCACACAGGCAATTCACTCCATGCATTTGATATCCATCAATATATAACCCCTGAGCTCGTACGTCTCAGAGAAGGGCGTTAAGCAAGAGAATAAATTCTCCGCCGCCAAACAGAAATATATTTAATAGAAATCAATCACACGGACTAAAATCCAATGTCAGACACACAGTCCATTTACAAGTCCGTTCTGGGTCTGAACGAAACCGGAGGCACCTAGTACCCCGCATATCCATCGATCTCCAAGTACGTCTGGACGATCACCAACTGTTTCCATCTTCTTGGGTGTACAGCCCAATCAAGATCATCAGTTATCACCCAAACGACGTGAAGACTTCCGGTCTTCGACCACCGTCTTCATCTTCGACACCACGTCGAATCAGTTATTCAGAATGGGATAAACCCGGTCTTTCTGAATAACTCGCGTATATATTATAAAAGTGTTACACAAACACAACATACGCCTCATTCCAATTCAGAATATTCATTTATTCAAATATTCCTATATTTTGGGAAAAGTTCCCATTAATTTTATCCAAGATAAATTCTTTAAATTTATTCTTTAATCTCCTTTGAATATCAATTCAAACTAGTCGGGATTAGCGAACCACACCGAAGTAATCATTTATTTTATTTCCCAGTCCCAACCTATTCATCCCATGAAGTAAAACTGGTAGTACTTCATATCTAACACCACAGTGTTATCGGTAAATTCAATTACCATTTCACGTTCAAATCTAATTAAAGATTTAACCATCGCCTGGAGCAAAACTGGTGATACTCCATTTTCGATCATTTCAATCTAATTAAAGATTCATTAAAACTCCACTTAGTTTTAATCTTTAACTGGGTTAAAGAATCAGTGCCATTTAAAACACGGTTCACGATAAACCCAAAATCACATTCCATTAATTATCGGGTTAAAGAACAAGTGTTATTTAAAACACTGTTCACGATAAACACAAAAATCAATACCAATTCAATTCCAATTAAATATCGTTTAATTGGTACACTTCATTAAATCTAAATAAAAAGATTTAATCATTTCTCAACTGGGTTCAAGAACAGTGTTAGTGAAGACACCATTCACGACAAACCCAAATCACATTCGATATTCAATACAAGGCTCTGAATAGAAAATATATCGGCTTATATTCAATATCGAATTCTACGACTAACAAATGTCATATTGGAAATAGCGATATAAATATATATCTTTCAAATTTCCATAACAACACCTGTATAATCACGAATTCCAACATCGAAATTTTCCGAAGACAATTTCGATTCAAATCCACTCCAATGCAATCATTGGATATTCTGGTTATTTTCAAAACCCTTTTCAAATTCAATTTATTTATTTAAAAATAAATAGAATTATAATTCTAGTTCAAAACTAGTTCATTTCGATAAAAAATCTATTTTTATCTTTTCAAATATGGAGTTTTTCATCCCAAATCTTCACAAATCATTTCTTATGATTTTACACAAATTATTACTATTTTTAATAATTTTATCAAGGCCCGTACAGTCGATTTCCATCAATGGCCATCGAACTGCACTTATAGCGACCTTTTTCAAATTCGATTTGGACATAATTCCAAATCCAACCGTTAGATTTCTAATTTCTAATATTCGTTAGAAAGCTCTTTTCGATACGAACCCAACGGTTCCGGTTTTAGGAGAATCCGACGGTCGGATCTCCCGCAATGTCCGTTTGAAATAAATGGTCGAAATTCACGAACTGCCGCGGCGCGGCGCGTTCTATTCAGGCCATTATATTATATATATAATATATACTTCGTCGATTTCTATTTAAAACGAATTATATAAATAGTTTTGAATTCGTTTCAAAAACATTTTCAACTTCCTTTTCAATTCAAATCACAATTGAATTCTTCTTTATAGATTCGTTTTAAAACTCATTTTTATTCAATTCAAATTTCAATTCAATTGAATTCGTTTCAATTCAATTCATTTCGAAATCGTTTTCAATTCAATTCATTTCGAAATCGTTTTCAATTTAATTCATTTCGAAATCGTTTTCAATTCAATTCTTTTCGAAATCGTTTTCAATTCAATTCTTTTCGAAATCGTTTTCAATTCACTTTGAATTCGTTTTCAATTCAATTCATTTCGAAATCGTTTTCAATTCAATTCATTTCGAAATCGTTTTCAATTCAATTCTTTTCGAAATCGTTTTCAATTCAATTCATTTCGAAATCGTTTTCAATTCAATTCATTTTTTTTAATATTCAATTCATTTTTTTTAATATTCATTTTAAAATGAATAAAATCGATATAAATATCATTCACGTCAAAATGGCGTCAATCTAATCAACACGGCTTCATATATTGATATTTTCAAATATTCCATTTCGAATATTTCTATTTCAAATATTTCTATTTTAAAACTGGAATGAGGCCCAATCAATTACCATATAAAATTAATTATATGGATTTTCACACAACACATGTATATAATAGCATTGAAAAATGATCAACCATCAACCAAAGTGCACTACACTGTATAAGCATCAAATAAAGATATCTAACGCTTATAACAGCCTGTCAATCAATCGATCGACATATTTTAATCAATCAGGATGAGTGAACTTCAAATTTCATCCCAACACCCGTGTGGGGTTTCAAACAAACAAACACAGATTTTATTTGTGCAGTTGGGCGATGTGTAAAATTTATCGACCCAATCAATGTCCTTCAAATAAGTGCACATAAACAAACCGTCTGGTTTGTAAATGAATATTTATTTATTCACTTTCACTATATTCATATTCACGTTAAAAATTATATTTTTAACGATAAAACATTTTATTCCAACATATGAATTTCTATTATTCATTTACACAATAAAATGATATTTTTATTTTCTAACATATTTTAGAAAATTTCGGCGGCATAACGGCACGATACTAGAAACGGGACGAGGCCTAGCCTTATCCCCGGTCTAGTGAAGGCCCACGCCATTCACACATCAATCAAAATCACCAAACAACCAAATTCAAATCAAATCATATAACTAATCTATGCAACCAAACAAACAAGTCCATGGTCTGTGGACGATTGTGTCGGGTGCTACTAAGCACCGTCTGCATCCTAGTATATATATATATAATTAGAAAAGAAATTGAAAGGTGAGAAATTCTCACATATAGCTATCCTAGCTCCACGGCTCTTCTAATGTAGAAGTCTTCGCTGTTCTCGTCTCTTCGTCATCTTCGTCGCCCGTAGCCACTACATATATAAAAATCGAATTTTTTTTTTGACTTCGCTATTCAATATATAAAAATCGAATTTTGACTTCGCTATTCAATATATAAAAATCCTATTTTTCTATCGAAGTTCAATATATAAAAATTCTATTTTTCTATCGAAGTTCAATATATAAAAATTCTATTTTTCTATCGAAGTTCAATATATAAAAATTCTATTTTTATTCCACTATCTTTAAAACAAAAATCACATTTCTATTTGTTCACTTTCAATTTAAAAATCATATTTTTCCTTAACCATTCAAATGATAAACATCTCGCCTTTATATAAATAAAAATCTCGCCTTCATATAAAATAAAAATCTCGCTTTCTTTTAAAATAAAAATCTCGCTTTCTTTTAAAATAAAAATCTCGCTTTCTTTTAAAATAAAAATCTCGCTTTCTTTTAAAATAAAAATTTCGCTTTCTTTTAAAATAAAAATCTCGCTTTCTTTTAAAATAATTTCCATTTCCTATATAAAATTAAAATTTAATAATGTTATTTCAGTTTTTTAAACAATTGTTTTAAAAGCAAATAAATAAAAGAGAAGTTATATAAATCGAAATCACCTTTGCAGTCGAAGGAGGGGCTGAAGGGCTTCGTGTTGAGGCGGAGGAGGAGGGTCTCGCGCTGGTCATCGCGAATGGGGCGTCGAACAGCGGTCAGCGGTGGTCAAATTTGGGGTTTCCGGTCTTCGGGGTGACTGGCGTCGGTCGGAGGATATGGCACAGGGGCAGGAGGCGCGTCTGTGTGTGGGGGGGGGGGGGGGGGAGGGTGCGTCTGTTGATTGGTTGGAGCGGGGTACGGTGTTCGAGGAAAAGGGAGGGTTTCGTGGGTCGGTAGCTCGCGATGGAGGAGGAAGGAGGAAGAAGGGGCGGATGCGAGAGAGGGGAAGAAGAGGAAGAGGCGGCGGCGACAGCACCGGGGGAGGCGGCGGCTTCGTTCTTCTTCTTTTTTTTCTCTTTTTTTTTTCTTGAAGAATGAAATTAATCGGGGGGGCCCAGAACGAGGAAAAAGGGGGAGATGGATTATATATATATTTTTTTATTTAATTAATTATTTCCCAAAAAGTTGACTTTTACTTGCGACCTCGAAACGAGGCCCACCGCCTGTCGTCCATAGCGTTTCACCCCCATTCCGAACACAATGGGATATGTATCGCAAGCTGATTCGATCGCTTTGATCAATTTCCGTTGAATTTACATTTAAATCACAATATTGAATTTTAAACGTACATTTCAAATTACCGGGGGCACATACTAGCTCTAAAAATTCCAGAAAAATATTTTCTAGCTTCGTATTGACGATACGGTCTTAACAAAACTAGTTTCGTCGAATTCTGAGACCGTTTGAAAAATGGCCAATTTCCAGTCGATTAAAATCAACTGAAACTGGTCAAACGCGTTTTCCTTTACCATGCTCACATATTGATTCGAAAAATTATGAAATTTGAAACCTAGCAATAATTTTACACTGCGGATCCAACAAAAGTGGTTTCGTCGAAATCCGAGGTCATTTGCAAAATGTCCATTTTTAAGGGCCTGAATTCCATAGCGACTATTCAGAATTTTCAACTAGACATAACTTTTGATTCCCGCTACTAACTTTTGATTTTTCGGATTCGTTGGAAAGATATTCACTATTAGATTCCATTATTTTCGGTTTCACTAAAATCCGGATTGTTTTGCACCCGGTACATTCAATTGAAGTTTAAAATCGAATTATCGAACTACCGCGCCATTTTCAATTCTATTTATAATTATATATAAATATTTATATTCTAACGACGACGCGTATAATATATACGTTCGAATTCTATTCAAAATAAATTTCTCGTCGATATTATTTAAAATAATTCATTTTAAATATACAAAATTCGCCAAAATTGCCAAAATAAAATTTTTAAACTGGCCCAGATTTTCGGGTTATTACAATCTCCCCCACTTAAAACTTTTCGTCCCCGAAAAGGAACAAAGTCGAAAGTGGTTTGATTAATCAACTCTACGCTCGATCTGGCTTTCATTCTCCAACTTTTCAGTTTCTGAGAATTTTCTAAAATTTCAAAAATTTGGCTAACTCCCTAAATTTTTGAAAAATTTCGCCATAACCTCCCCTGCACCGGGAGCATCGGGGAATTTCAAATAGCTTCCCCGGTCCTTCAGATCTCAAAAAGAAAAAGAAAAAGCCAAGCGGCTAGCCAATAGGCTCATAAAATCATCATCACCCAAACAATTCAGTAAATTATGTAATAAACATGTACCTATTTGTCGGGCAAACAAATTCTATTCTCTGCTCTAGCCTCCTTGCTATGACCTGTTCAATGTAAGTACAAGTATATGCAAGCAAATGCGACCAATTTTCAATACAACTCAATATTTGATGCTATTAGGCATAATGGTTCAAAATTATCAAACAAATAAACAACCAACACAAACATCAATCAATTAGTGGATTAGAGTTTTAAATTCATAATTTTGATACATATACAAAAATCAGATTTTTGATGCCAAATCACAACAATAAGCCCTATCTAATTTTGGTTCTCACACCAGTCAATAGGAAATATATAGAAAGCCCACTTTCGTTACTCGAACATAAATTCTAAAGATGGAGCTCCATCATCAAAATCATCTCCGGGCGATTAGAGTGTAATTCTATATCTATCCAGTATATTAAAATTTCGAATACACGCGGATCAGACGTATACGCAAAATCTATATATACTGGATTGTCCACATCAATATAAATAAATAATCAAATACGAATAATTGATTTAAATTTTCAAACAAAGTTTGTTTTCACTTTTATTTATCAAAAACACTACTCTTCACACTCGTTCTAGGATACTACTGATCCCATTTCTAACGAGTCATTCCCATTGGATATTACTAATCCAATATCTGATGAATTCTTTCGTATGGTTCTAATGTGTCTTGTTCTCTGAGCTTTGTAAACCAAAGCTCTGATACCAACTGTGACGAGAAGGAATTTCGCTCGGTCCGAACCAGTCGCTAAACCGATCCAGGCCGTTCGAAACGCCCTATCGTTTGAGAACACGACAAAATAGAACGCATACAGAAGAACGTTTCACTGTATATTACAACAATGCATCAGATTACAAGAATATACAGAGTATAAATGAATATTACACAGAAATATCAGAGATTTAAATTACATTTAAATACATAGCAGCGGAAAATAATACAATACACAACTAGAAGGGATATACGGATACAAAGCTTTCCGGATATCGTTCCAGCTGTAAACCAGGATCCTGTGAATATAAATCTGCAAAACCAAAACTACTAGCTGCCCGTGTCAAAATAAGGGCACCCAGAGTTTAGGTTAAAACAATAAACTCCAGGTCAGTCATGTGACTGGTGTGAGAAATAAAACAGTTAATCTTTATTTTTAAAGTTAGGTAAATCAAGGGACCACGCCGTATAATACGGAACGGGTTTCCTCCCAAGAATACCGGTGCATAAAACAAACAGCGCAATGCTAAATAAAGAAGAATGAAGCTGTTATAAGACCCAGGTCCTATCACACAATGCAACGCAAGCCGGGGGATAGGGTTTTCCCTTATAACAGCCAAGGAATGCTTGATACGTTTGAAACAAATCATTTGATACTATAATAAGTGCATAGTGTATAAAACAACTTCAAATCATAAGTATCAATCATAGGCGGCATGGGTACCATATATCATGTCGCCATACTAGTTTTACAATTAAAACCGCAAATGTCACGTATTTGGAAATTGGATTTCCGTCTATGAACCGAGGCAAAAGATAGTCCTCAACCGATTCGTGGCTCTCTAGCCCGAGCCACAGGTCAGAGCTCGAGTGACCTTGGAGCGACAGGGTCGGTCCACCGATGTGGATTAAACTTAAACCCTGAACACTACGTTTCCCCGCCCTTTGGGGCGTAAGTCTGGTCCGTCTGCCGACCAGAATGCATCGGCCGAAACCGATATAACCGAGGCGCCTCGCAACAGCAACAACCACATAAGTCAAACTCGTCAGGGCGTGTAAAACCACTGACGCCACTTCTAACTAGAAAGAAACGCATGCCCTCCCTGAGGTCCGTCTCCCGTTTTTGGTTCACAACCGGGGTGCGAGGCTCGCGAATTCACGTTACACAAAGCTGTGCCACACAGGCTGTGCTTTGATCATCACCACAAGACTTTGCTTTTCAACAGAAGCCTAGATCAATTGCCACTTAGGCATGCCACACAGGCAATTCACTCCATGCATTTGATATCCATCAATATATAACCCCTGAGCTCGTACGTCTCAGAGAAGGGCGTTAAGCAAGAGAATAAATTCTCCGCCGCCAAACAGAAATATATTTAATAGAAATCAATCACACAGACTAAAATCCAATGTCAGACACACAGTCCATTTACAAGTCCGTTCTGGGTCTGAACGAAACCGGAGGCACCTAGTACCCCGCATATCCATCGATCTCCAAGTACGTCTGGACGATCACCAACTGTTTCCATCTTCTTGGGTGTACAGCCCAATCAAGATCATCAGTTATCACCCAAACGACGTGAAGACTTCCGGTCTTCGACCACCGTCTTCATCTTCGACACCACGTCGAATCAGTTATTCAGAATGGGATAAACCCGGTCTTTCTGAATAACTCGCGTATATATTATAAAAGTGTTACACAAACACAACATACGCCTCATTCCAATTCAGAATATTCATTTATTCAAATATTCCTATATTTTGGGAAAAGTTCCCATTAATTTTATCCAAGATAAATTCTTTAAATTTATTCTTTAATCTCCTTTGAATATCAATTCAAACTAGTCGGGATTAGCGAACCACACCGAAGTAATCATTTATTTTATTTCCCAATCCCAACCTATTCATCCCATGAAGTAAAACTGGTAGTACTTCATATCTAACACCACAGTGTTATCGGTAAATTCAATTACCATTTCACGTTCAAATCTAATTAAAGATTTAACCATCGCCTGGAGCAAAACTGGTGATACTCCATTTTCGATCATTTCAATCTAATTAAAGATTCATTAAAACTCCACTTAGTTTTAATCTTTAACTGGGTTAAAGAATCAGTGCCATTTAAAACACGGTTCACGATAAACCCAAAATCACATTCCATTAATTATCGGGTTAAAGAACAAGTGTTATTTAAAACACTATTCACGATAAACCCAAAAATCAATACCAATTCAATTCCAATTAAATATCGTTTAATTGGTACACTTCATTAAATCTAAATAAAAAGATTTAATCATTTCTCAACTGGGTTCAAGAACAGTGTTAGTGAAGACACCATTCACGACAAACCCAAATCACATTCGATATTCAATACAAGGCTCTGAATAGAAAATATATCGGCTTATATTCAATATCGAATTCAACGACTAACAAATGTCATATTGGAAATAGCGATATAAATATATATCTTTCAAATTTCCATAACAACACCTGTATAATCACGAATTCCAACATCGAAATTTTCCGAAGACAATTTCGATTCAAATCCACTCCAATGCAATCATTGGATATTCTGGTTATTTTCAAAACCCTTTTCAAATTCAATTTATTTATTTAAAAATAAATAGAATTATAATTCTAGTTCAAAACTAGTTCATTTCGATAAAAAATCTATTTTTATCTTTTCAAATATGGAGTTTTTCATCCCAAATCTTCACAAATCATTTCTTATGATTTTACACAAATTATTACTATTTTTAATAATTTTATCAAGGCCCGTACAGTCGATTTCCATCAATGGCCATCGAACTGCACTTATAGCGACCTTTTTCAAATTTGATTTGGACATAATTCCAAATCCAACCGTTAGATTTCTAATTTCTAATATTCGTTAGAAAGCTCTTTTCGATACGAACCCAACGGTTCCGGTTTTAGGAGAATCCGACGGTCGGATCTCCCGCAATGTCCGTTTGAAATAAATGGTCGAAATTCACGAACTGCCGCGGCGCGGCGCGTTCTATTCAGGCCATTATATTATATATATAATATATATAATATATACTTCGTCGATTTCTATTTAAAACGAATTATATAAATAGTTTTGAATTCGTTTCAAAAACATTTTCAACTTCCTTTTCAATTCAAATCACAATTGAATTCTTCTTTATAGATTCGTTTTAAAACTCATTTTTATTCAATTCAAATTTCAATTCAATTGAATTCGTTTCAATTCAATTCATTTCGAAATCGTTTTCAATTCAATTCATTTCGAAATCGTTTTCAATTTAATTCATTTCGAAATCGTTTTCAATTCAATTCTTTTCGAAATCGTTTTCAATTCAATTCTTTTCGAAATCGTTTTCAATTCACTTTGAATTCGTTTTCAATTCAATTCATTTCGAAATCGTTTTCAATTCAATTCATTTCGAAATCGTTTTCAATTCAATTCTTTTCGAAATCGTTTTCAATTCAATTCATTTCGAAATCGTTTTCAATTCAATTCATTTTTTTTAATATTCAATTCATTTTTTTTTAATATTCATTTTAAAATGAATAAAATCGATATAAATATCGTTCACGTCAAAATGGCGTCAATCTAATCAACACGGCTTCATATATTGATATTTTCAAATATTCCATTTCGAATATTTCTATTTCAAATATTTCTATTTTAAAACTGGAATGAGGCCCAATCAATTACCATATAAAATTAATTATATGGATTTTCACACAACACATGTATATAATAGCATTGAAAAATGATCAACCATCAACCAAAGTGCACTACACTGTATAAGCATCAAATAAAGATATCTAACGCTTATAACAGCCTGTCAATCAATCGATCGACATATTTTAATCAATCAGGATGAGTGAACTTCAAATTTCATCCCAACACCCGTGTGGGGTTTCAAACAAACAAACACAGATTTTATTTGTGCAGTTGGGCGATGTGTAAAATTTATCGACCCAATCAATGTCCTTCAAATAAGTGCACATAAACAAACCGTCTGGTTTGTAAATGAATATTTATTTATTCACTTTCACTATATTCATATTCACGTTAAAAATTATATTTTTAACGATAAAACATTTTATTCCAACATATGAATTTCTATTATTCATTTACACAATAAAATGATATTTTTATTTTCTAACATATTTTAGAAAATTTCGGCGGCATAACGGCACGATACTAGAAACGGGACGAGGCCTAGCCTTATCCCCGGTCTAGTGAAGGCCCACGCCATTCACACATCAATCAAAATCACCAAACAACCAAATTCAAATCAAATCATATAACTAATCTATGCAACCAAACAAACAAGTCCATGGTCTGTGGACGATTGTGTCGGGTGCTACTAAGCACCGTCTGCATCCTAGTATATATATATAATTAGAAAAGAAATTGAAAGGTGAGAAATTCTCACATATAGCTATCCTAGCTCCACGGCTCTTCTAATGTAGAAGTCTTCGCTGTTCTCGTCTCTTCGTCATCTTCGTCGCCCGTAGCCACTACATATATAAAAATCGAATTTTTTTTTTTGACTTCGCTATTCAATATATAAAAATCGAATTTTGACTTCGCTATTCAATATATAAAAATCCTATTTTTCTATCGAAGTTCAATATATAAAAATTCTATTTTTCTATCGAAGTTCAATATATAAAAATTCTATTTTTCTATCGAAGTTCAATATATAAAAATTCTATTTTTCTATCGAAGTTCAATATATAAAAATTCTATTTTTATTCCACTATCTTTAAAACAAAAATCACATTTCTATTTGTTCACTTTCAATTTAAAAATCATATTTTTCCTTAACCATTCAAATGATAAACATCTCGCCTTTATATAAATAAAAATCTCGCCTTCATATAAAATAAAAATCTCGCTTTCTTTTAAAATAAAAATCTCGCTTTCTTTTAAAATAAAAATCTCGCTTTCTTTTAAAATAAAAATCTCGCTTTCTTTTAAAATAAAAATTTCACTTTCTTTTAAAATAAAAATCTCGCTTTCTTTTAAAATAATTTCCATTTCCTATATAAAATTAAAATTTAATAATGTTATTTCAGTTTTTTAAACAATTGTTTTAAAAGCAAATAAATAAAAGAGAAGTTATATAAATCGAAATCACCTTTGCAGTAGAAGGAGGGGCTGAAGGGCTTCGTGTTGAGGCGGAGGAGGAGGGTCTCGCGCTGGTCATCGCGAATGGGGCGTCGAACAGCGGTCAGCGGTGGTCAAATTTGGGGTTTCCGGTCTTCGGGGTGACTGGCGTCGGTCGGAGGATATGGCACAGGGGCAGGAGGCGCGTCTGTGTGTGGGGGGGTGCGTCTGTTGATTGGTTGGAGCGGGGTACGGTGTTCGAGGAAAAGGGAGGGTTTCGTGGGTCGGTAGCTCGCGATGGAGGAGGAAGGAGGAAGAAGGGGCGGATGCGAGAGAGGGGAAGAAGAGGAAGAGGCGGCGGCGACAGCACCGGGGGAGGCGGCGGCTTCGTTCTTCTTCTTTTTTTTTCTCTTTTTTTTCTTGAAGAATGAAATTAATCGGGGGGGCCCAGAACGAGGAAAAAGGGGGAGATGGATTATATATATATATTTTTTTATTTAATTAATTATTTCCCAAAAAGTTGACTTTTACTTGCGACCTCGAAACGAGGCCCACCGCCTGTCGTCCATAGCGTTTCACCCCCATTCCGAACACAATGGGATATGTATCGCAAGCTGATTCGATCGCTTTGATCAATTTCCGTTGAATTTACATTTAAATCACTATATTGAATTTTAAACGTACATTTCAAATTACCGGGGGCACATACTAGCTCTAAAAATTCCAGAAAAATATTTTCTAGCTTCGTATTGACGATACGGTCTTAACAAAACTAGTTTCGTCGAATTCTGAGACCGTTTGAAAAATGGCCAATTTCCAGTCGATTAAAATCAACTGAAACTGGTCAAACGCGTTTTCCTTTACCATGCTCACATATTGATTCGAAAAATTATGAAATTTGAAACCTAGCAATAATTTTACACTGCGGATCCAACAAAAGTGGTTTCGTCGAAATCCGAGGTCATTTGCAAAATGTCCATTTTTAAGGGCCTGAATTCCATAGCGACTATTCAGAATTTTCAACTGGACATAACTTTTGATTCCCGCTACTAACTTTTGATTTTTCGGATTCGTTGGAAAGATATTCACTATTAGATTCCATTATTTTTGGTTTCACTAAAATCCGGATTGTTTTGCACCCGGTACATTCAATTGAAGTTTGAAATCGAATTATCGAACTACCGCGTCATTTTCAATTCTATTTATAATTATATATAAATATTTATATTCTAACGACGACGCGTATAATATATACGTTCGAATTCTATTCAAAATAAATTTCTCGTCGATATTATTTAAAATAATTCATTTTAAATATACAAAATTCGCCAAAATTGCCAAAATAAAAATTTTAAACTGGCCCAGATTTTCGGGTTATTACAGTAAAGCATACGATACCCACTACCTTGGTCCTCTAATCCTTTGGGCCATGACGGAATCCAATCCCGTGTAACTATCACTACAAGCCCACTATCCATCTCTCAGTGGTGGACCAAAGTTATGAATACCGACAACCCCTTTGCACACGTCCCGCAGCAAAGCCCAACCATGAAGTGAACTCATTGGTTCACATCTGGATCCTGAGCTCTAACTTCCATTTGGACTACCTTTGCATCTCGGGTTTTGGTCGTCATCTCCATCCGGATCGGTCTTCCTTTCTTCACTTCACTTTGCTTCAGGTCGTGGTCTTCCTTCATGTTCGGATCGTGCTCCGCCCTCCAACGGTTCGGGTCGCACCACCCTGGTTCGGTTCGCAGTCACTAGCTCGTGGTCACCCTCTGTTTCGGATCGTGCGCTCCCCTCCAGATCAATTCGTGACAAGCTCCTTCAGCTCGGATCGTGGTCATCTGCATACGGTTCGGATCGTGGTCATCTGCATACGGTTCGGATCGTGGTTCGTGATTCCTTGTCCATCGGTCCCTTAGCTTCTGAAGCAGTTCGTGGCTTGCTCTCTCAAGAGGATCGTGGTGATGACTCGCGAATGGTGATGACTCGCGATCGGGTCGTGGGAGATAGGGGGCGATCCGATCCGGGTTCTGCATATTCCCTTCAACTACCTCCAGCAACTGTTTTACGCCATACGACGGCGTTTTCGACCAATCTAACTTTTCTAATCAGTCGCAAAGCACATCATACAGTCATAGCAACATGTATAAACATCCACAAACAGCAAAACAACAATATGATATGTCAAAACGGATCAAACATACCCAAAAATCCATATTTCCCTCTTAAGCATGTTTAAGCAAATCTAACGATAAGATTAGCAAAACTTATCCAAATTAGCCAAATGTTCTAACAGAGGCCTAAAACAATATTTCATAATTTCTGAATATTTTTCCAGATTTTTAACATGCATAAATTCGCTAATTATCACTAATCACCCCTTAATCCCCCAAATTCCGGGATTTGCAAAATTAGTCGAAATCAACCCAAATTCATATCAGAGGCCTAAAATGATGTTTTAGAATTTTGGGAATTTTTCTAGATTTTTCTGAGCCATAATTTCGCTAATCTTCGCTAATTACCATAATTAGCCATAATTAGTGAGGAACTATGCAAATCACTCACCTTAGCCACAAACAAACTTTAGATCTGAAATAATCTCTGATTTGGATCCAATCCCTATGTGTTCCAGCAGCAGCTCTCTCTCTCTTTCTGATTTGGTGCTACCCTTCCTTGATTTGATGTAGTTTTGCTTAATCTTCGATTAGAAAGTGATTAGAGATGATTTGGGATGAAATTAGAAGGTGGAGGCCATTGCTAGAGCTTGAAGGAGGTAAGTGGCGGCTGGAAAAATGAGTCTAAAACCGAAATCCTAACCCTAGCAGCCCTTAAATACCCCAAATCCCGAAATCTCTCATTGGGCCTAGTTGCTAATCACCCGGTTAAGCCCGATTAGCTGTTTTTCACCTTCTAAACCTTGTTTCAGCCATATCTCCCAAACGGTAAGTCCGTTTGGCTAATGTAACCACTCTACGGAAAGAGAAACCATCATTCGAATCCAATGGAAGTGGTTTCAGGTCAAAATTCCTTTCCAGTCAAAAGTTATGGCCAAAACAGTACCAACTAGGGGCAAAACGGTCATTTAAAAATCGACAAAAATCATGAACATGGGAAATGACTCTAATGGTTGTTTCCCAAAGTTACATGACCATACGACTTCATATGTGAAAGAAATAAATATTCCACGATCCTATGATGCGTAGAATGAGGGTCGTTACACATGATGAGATATGGCAAAAGGTTTGATAATACCAAAGTACGAGTGGCAAGTATTTGGCCCAGTTTCCCTTGCTTTAGCCAGGCACTTCTTTAGAGTTGCATAGTTCTTTTATTACTTCCCTCACCTTCCCGCTTGTCAAATGGTGAGCGATGGAAGAAAAGCATTTCTCTATCCATTTTCTTTTACAAAATTCAAGGAATATATTTTAGCTAAATATCATTTTGTGGTAATTTTCTTTGGATGTTGGAAATGAAAATGACGTTCTTGATCACAAAATTAATAAACTTAAGTGTGGTGACCCAGGTGAGGGTTTATGCATCTACCCACTTAGTGAAGTAGTTGATGGCGTCAATGACATGATTATATCTTTCCAATGCATTAGGTAGCTTTCCAATTAAATCAATCCCTTATATTTTGAAGGACCAATGGGATATCATAGTAGTTGCTAAATTGAGGTCTTCCTGTAACTTTGTGTATCGCTGACATCAATCATACTTTTTGACATAGCCCGTTGGGTCCGTAATCATTGTCAACCAATAATTACTGTACTAAGAAATAATATTGGCCAAGCTTTGCCCGTGGCATGATCTTCATAGTAGCTTAGCTTTCATGTATCCCTTCAAGTATTAGATCGACTTCTTCTTTGGTGATACAACTTTAATGGGGATTGGAATAGCCCGTTCAATAAAAGATGTTGTCAAAGATTATATAGTAAGTTGATTGATATAGGATTTTACGAGATTTTTTTCCACTCCTCGAGCAACTCTTTACTCGACAAATGTTCCAAGAGCACAATTATCCTACAGTTTAGCTCAGAATCAATTTCCATGTCAATTGCCTCTAGATTTGAAACATATGGAGGACTGCACATACAGTAGAATCCAAGGGTTTCTTTCGTCTTGGTTGCTCTTAGCTTTTGCCAGTAAATTAGCCATGGCACTTCTCTCACGAGGTATCTACTCTAGTCTAACATCAGAGAAAATGATGATGAGCATCTTAAATAATAAAACTGTGTTTTCGAACTTAAATGAATTTCAAAAGGGATTTCTAAAATAATAAAATCTAGCTAATGGTTTTTAAATCAATTAAAAGTGTTTTAAAAATATTTTTAAGATTAAATATCACATTTACTCCATTTGCACACTATTTATCGATATTGATATATTTAGGATATTTTGTCACGTGTCCCAGTTAGACTACTTTAGATAGATTTTATTTATCCCGTTGACGATGCCATGGATGTTTGTATGATATGTTAGTCATTTATAGGACTATTGATTGCATGGTTGCTTGTTTGCATAGTTTGGTTGCATATGTCAATTATTAATGATGTAAGATGATGATAGATTCGTGAGGAAGCTCTATGATGTATGTATCGACTTGGAGGCAGTAGATGGATTCAACGGCAAGCACAATTTTGAGACGAACGACAGATGCTTTAACTGGATGAGTATATAACTAGTTTGGTTAAATACCTGGTCTAAGTAGTCGTTAGCGATTACAGTTGAATAGTCGATATCAATTACTATTGATGTTCATCATTTTGACCAACTCCGACGTTGACGATGACAAGTATTTAACCAGTTCTGGTTAAATGTATAATCAACGTGGTCATTAGCGATTACTAGAGAATAATCGATATTGACTACCATGGTTGTTGGTCATTTTGATCAACTTTAACGTCGACGATGATATTTCGAGAAGCTGGATTGAATGGCTGTTCGATGGTGGATTCGACGTGGTGACCCTACAATAAGATATATTGGTACAAGACAGGATCGATGCTTCGACAGTGAGTATGTATGGATAGTGTAATTCAAGGGCTGAGGCATTTTGACCATTAGAGTGAGCTGAGAACTGCGACTCTTTGATTCGAGATTTAGATGTGCTCGATATGGGGGCGATAGTATGTGACTCGTGGGTTGGCGAGATTGTTGGATGGATCAGTGCTATGTAGTTCATGGTTGGATAAGGCTGCAGGATCATGGATCGATATGATCTCTACTTTGTGGATGGAACGAAGTTATTGGACAGCCAACTCAAAGCAAGGGTATCGTGGGGGAACCCATTAGAATCAGTAGGATCATGTACCATGGGCAGTAAGCCTAGGCCACGAGGGTACATATCAGCAGGACATGGAGTTCGTCTATTAATGGATTGACTAGAGGTGAACGAGATTATGGATACAGCTTGTGGCGAACGATGCTATAAAGTTTGAAGTGATTCGTGGTAGCGAAGCTTCAAGATAATGGTTTGGCTGAGTGGGACTCAAGCTTTAGACTTAAAGAGAGGAGTACTATGTTAGTGACTTGCCAAGGAATTGTTGATAGCTCAAAATGTTCTAATGGAGCTCAAATCATAGGTATCTACCCATATGACTATTTGCGATGGTCTAGTACCTTGGGTGGTGATCCTAGGCCAGTAGGGTACGCGCCGGCGAAGCACAGAGTTTCTGCTAGAACCGGCAATCCCATTAGTCCTCAGTTGGTGTTTTTACATATAAGTATCAGCACATTCACGACTTTAGAAGGTGATAGTTAGGATTTGAACGATGGTTGCTTTGTCACTTACACCTTCACTTTTTTGCTAGACAACCACCTCGAGAATTCTGGGGAGAGGAAAGGAAGTAGGGCTAGGATGGGCTATAGAGATTCTTTTATCCTAGGATAGTTTTCTCTTTTGTTATTCTGGGTAGCATATATTACCTGATTATACGTGTGCAGTCTGTATACGTAGGGATATGACAAGTATGATTTTCCATGCCTATGTTCCTTATAGTATTACAACTTGTGTAGTATTTTGAGAGTTGTTTATCGGTCACTCCAGACTATTGTCTGACCCAAGGTTTTATGTTCCCTCTTATTGCCTCGGGTGCTCATCGACGATGTTGATGAGCATGCAAGGTGACAGGTATTAGCATTTCTTGGAGCTATGGAAGTATATTTGCAGGAGGCGATATATTTTCATATTATACATGTGTTATTGATGTTTATTCTGCTATATTACATTGTGGAGCTTTGACAGTGTTATTTATTTGAGATAGTTTGTCAGTGAGTTTATCATTCTTGTATAAACTCTATCGTATGTATAACTATATGGGAATGTGCTTTGATTATGTTGTTGTATAGTTATTATTGTCTCATCTAGTATACCTGTGATATTATATATTATCTGACCCGATGTGAAATATTCGACAATTTCTGTGATTCTGATTCTATGTTTTGTTTCGTCCTCCTTTCTCCTTTTCTCTTCCCTTCTATTCTATTTCCTTCCTTTTCCATTATTTCTTCCTCTTCACTACCATTCTGCACTAATAGTGCAGGGTGGTCGTTACATTTGGTATCAGAGTTTATGTTGCATAGTTTAACCTAAGCAGTTCCAATAATGTGACTTATTATATACGAGAGAGTATGTACTGTGATACATTTTGGTTTATGAATTACATATTAGTGGTATATATAGTGTGGGGGTGTTCTATGCCAGATTACTTGGTATTATTTCCCTTATTAGCGATGGATCGTTCTTTTATTTACAACGATCTAGCAAACGATGAAAGTTACCAATTTCTCCTTTTTTGGAGTTTGAAGTTGGGCAGAATCGAGATGGTTAGCACCAATCTATGGAATGTGTTCCTAGTGGTGATGAGAGTCATAGTTGGGGTGTCCCATCTATAGTGGTTGGTATTTGTACTCTGGTGCATAGGTCGACTATATTGTGCAACATGGATATTTACGTGTCCATGAGGAAAATTGTTCTCGAGAATGGAGTTAGCTGTCGTGATGCAAGAACTATATGGCATAGTCTTTTGTTTTGTGTTTTGCGATTGATTTGGAGTTAGGTGGTGATGTAAGGTTGTAGGTCACCTTTTGGAAACTACGAGTATGAATCCGAGTGGTCGAGAGTTCTTGTTTTGATTTTCCATAATTGATTGGCTCAGGACCAATTCGTGATTTGTTTCGACATGTTTTATTTTGACTTCTTGAAGCCGGTGTGCTATATTGGTTCGCCAGTTGAGGCGACGTGTCTATGTTGGAGTATATAACCGAATTCGATATATTAATCGAAGGATGAGTCATTCTTTCATGAATACTCCACACATGAGGTTGGTGGTTTCACTGGGATGAGCGATCAGTTTGAAGCAGACTTCATCCAGAAAGGATGATGGCTCAGAGAGGTTGTTGGTCAATGGGCTCTTAGTGCTTGAGCCCATATCCAGTGTTGGTGGATGCCCTATGTGCAGGGATGAATCGTGGAGACATATGCATTGATCGTTATTTCTATTTCGTCGAGTGCCCTTTAAGAGGAGAAATGGGAAATGATGTCGCCACATGAGATATGCTCTCCACCAAGGGTGTTTCATGCATGTTTTATTTTAATGTTGAGATTTTACCATTCCATCTTATCTGGTAGTAATGGATGGAGTGAGTTTGGGACTTGAGAATACTGATTTATCTTCTTTGATTGTGACTTACTGTTTTGAGGGTTTAGTTAGACCGTATGTTTATAATATCCTGTTTGGGTTAAGTTCCGTATTGATCTGGCCATTGATAGTGGATCAATGGTTGTGCCTTTAGGGTATGTGTACCTTGAGAGTGGGAGACGAGCTGATATCCATTCCTAGTTTGTACTGGCTAGTCAGGCAAGCTCTAAGGTGTGAAAAGTGTGTTTCCCGAGGGGATTTAGCCAATAGGTGTTTGGTTGGTATATGTCGATTTCAGCTCTTTACGCTACTTTGAGTAGGATTAGTTAGTTATGCCATTTGGGATGACCAATATGTCAGCATATTTTGAGAGTTTCTTGGATCATATTCCAAGATCACCTAGTTGGGTTTCACTTATGTTGCTTGATCGCATTTGCATCTTCAAATGGATGAAATGAAAGCACCAAGCATGTATGTGTTGTTGATGTGGAGTGTACACCAATTATTATTTGGTTTGTTGGAGTTCTGCTTCAGGTTGGGTGAAGCGGGGTACTTAGGCCACACTGCCTCGAGTGAGGAGTCATTATCGATCCTACGAAGGCCATGATGGTATTACCAAAAGAGTATATCATCATGTGTTAGTCAACGATCGAAGTTGCCCATAGAGGAGTATTCGAAACTTGTTTCTGAGTCAATGGCGATAGAGTCTCTATGACAATCGAGTTTGCGATGGCAATTCGCTATGGAGATTTAGGAGGCACTATTTAGTCTGACAGAGTTGGAGTTATTGGTAGTGTTTCCACCGAGGTTTCCTCTTTCCATGTGGGGTCCTTACCTTCATAGGTATTGACAGTTAGATTCCTAGCCTTCTAGTGTTGTTGTTGTTGTGCTCAAGATGTACTTGTTTGGGAGCGGTATTCCATTAGTGGATGTTGCTCGTTATTAATATTGGTTATGGCTACAGGTTGGGGAGTGTTGTACAAATTTTACCTTGGGTGGTTTATTTTGTATAGAAGTGGTGTTGTTCCCGGCATTGTTGAAGGTGTTTGGTCACTCATTTCTTGATGATTGGATAATCAGCTAGTTAATGCTATGTTGGAAGAGCTATGTAGTTCTTCATAGCTACTTGAGATTCCCATGTAGATGTAGGAGCGATTTTTGATGGTTTTCATCGATCGGTTGCCAACGATTTGAGGGTAGCATGATAGCGCTTGAGTTGTGCTCGATTCGTTGACGAGAGATGCTAAAGTTATTTTCCTCATTTATCGAAATGACAATCATTGTTGTCGAGTCATATATGGATTTGAGGTCTTATGTTGATTATACTAGTGTCATGCATGCTAGGATAGACATGGATGTTGTTTATCATGATTGTTGTTATTTTGTTGTGCATGTTTGATTATTGATACTTGACAAGACCGCTTATGTTTATATGTTTGTTAGGCATGCATGATAGTTGTTTTGTTTTATTGTAGCTCATTTATTTCCATACATGACTTAATACTTTTGCTTTTCCTTCGTTGGTTCTACTACCTTATCTAACCCTCTTTGTTGAGTAGATGTTAGGTACATGGAGCACAAGCTCATTTTTGTTTGGATGCACACTTACTTTTGTTTGCATTTAAATGTTAAGCTTGCTTTAAAAAGAGGTACATAGTAGATGTAGTGCTGTGGTTTTTCATTTGGTGCATTTTGGTGATTTTATGCCATGTATGGTAGCCACTTTTGGGATTTTTTTTCTTTTGATGGTTTGGGCCTTGCATCGCATGTTTGGTTTTTTCCTAATCAAATAGTATAGGGGAGGTGTTGTAGAAATTTTTCGTGAATTTTTCCATATTTGAAAAGAAATTCAAAATGCGATGCTAAGTTAAACTTATCTTCTAAATTAGTGAGTTGTCACTTTGTTCCCATTACCCGTTGGGTCGGGAATAAATGTACAACTTAGGTGTTGGCTTGATCACGATTTTGTCTTTGCACCAAATTCCGAGTATAATCCATTTTTTATGACCGCTTTCTTGAGTGATTGTTGAGAGCGATAAGGGACGATTTGGTTTGTATCCTCGCTTACTCGAGAGTGTTTAATTGTGTTGTTCAGTTCTTGAGGATTTCAGGGACAGAACCCTATAAAGTTGGAAGAATGTAGCGATCTGTATTTTAATGATTGGATATTAAAATATTGATCGTTAATTAATTGAGTGATGGTACCAAAAGGTGATTTTTCACAAATAATCAAATCGGGACTTGACACTAGTTTCGTTGGGTTCGTATGGTTCATTACGAGAATAAAAAGTATAAGGATCACTATATTTAAAGTTCAGACCAGTTGGCAGTTATATTGATCTCGAAATATGCGTAAAATTATCGTTTCGGGAAACAGTCCCGAATTTCGACGAGATTTGTACCATCAAAATTGTATCGTTATAGTGATGCATGTCTCCAAGTTTCATGGCGAGCGTACTTGTCATTTGGTAGTGCGAAAATAAAACGTGCATTGGTTTTCAATTGAGAATGATATGAAACTAATGAAATAAAATAACACTAAAAATAGTATCTGATGCTATAGTAATATCTAACCCAACCCATTTTTTTCTTCCTCACAAAAGCACTACCATTGCCTGTTAATAGCCGTTAGTTTTCAGCACTTCAAAAATCGAGATCTCTCAATCCAATCCACCTAAAATTGTGATTCTAGGCTCGTTGCGATCATACAAGAAAGCTCTACACTTGGTATTGATATTGGGATTTTTTGTGTTGGTCGAAACCATTCGTTCGAATCTAGGGTTTCAGATTCTTTAGGCAGTGATCGTCGTTGGTGGCATTGGATAGAGAAAAGCAAGGCGTCGCTTCGAGGAGTTTTTGAGATGGTTGGGCTTCAAGATGGGTGGCACGACCTGCTATGTTGGTGGATGTACCTGGCGGCCGCAATTCGTTTTGGTGCATAAGGTGTTCGAATGAAGGCATGGGTAGGTGCAGTTTCGAGCAAGGATCACGTCAGTGCTCTCGATTTTGGATTTCGTTGTGGTTTGAGCTATATCACTTATTTTGGTGCACGGTGGATGTAGTTTTAGGCATTCGAATTGGGACACAGAGAATTAGAAGTTCGGGAAGATGGAGTTACACGTTAATTAGATAATTAGTGAATTATCTAATTTTATTGTCATTCAAAGTAGTACAACTTGTATTTTGCACATCTTTTGCACTCGATGCCAGATTTGGATGTGGCTTCTTGCATTGGACTCGTATGGACGAGCTCTATGCATTAGAGTTGGTTTGGACTAATTTGTTGAGGTGAGTGATTTTATCTCTCACTTTACTACAGTTGTTCGTATAGTATATAACTGTGTTTTCGAACTTAAATGAATTTTAAATGGGATTTCTAAAATAATAAAATCTAGCTAATGGTTTTGTAAATCGATTAAAAGTTTTTTAAAAATATTTTAAGATTAAATATCACATTTTACCGTATTTGTACACTACTTATCGATATTGCTAGATTTAGGACATTTTGTCACATATCCCAATTTGACTGCTTTAGATAGCTTTTATTTATCCATTGATGATACAATGGATATTTGTATGCTACATTAGTCATTTATAGGACTATTGATTGCATGATTACTCGTTTGTATAGTTTAATTGCATACGCCAATTATTGGTGGTCTAGGATTAGGATAGATTCGCAAGGAAGCTATAGGACGTATATATCGACATAGAGGCAGCAGATGGGCTCAACGGCGAGCACAATTTCGAGACAAATGCCAGACGCTTTCATTGGACGAGTGTTTAATTAGTTTGGTTAAATACATGTTCTTAGTAGTCATTAGGATTACGGTTGAGTGATCGATATCGATTACTATTGATATTGGTCGTTTTGACCAACTTTGATGTGGACGATGACGAGTATTTAACCAGTTCCGGTTAAATACATGGTCTGGGTGGTCAATAGCGATTAGTAGAGAGCAATCGATATTGACTACTATGGTTGTTGGTAATTTTGACCAACTTTAACGTCGATGACGTTTTTTCGAAAAGATGGATTGATGGCCCGTTCGATGGTGGATTTGACATGGTTCTCTACGATCAGATATATTGGAACAAGGCAAGATCAATGCTTCGACAATGAGTACAGATGGAAGGTATAATCCATATATTGAGGCAGTTTGACCTTCAAAGTGATCTGAGGACTGTGACTCTTTGAATCGAGATTTGGATGTCTCGAGATGGATCGACATGATGGGTCTATAGTATACAATTCATGGGTTGGCCAGATTGCTGGATGAGTCGATGGATGAATGAGTGCTATGCAGTTCGTGTTTGGACGAGGATGCAGGAACATGGATCGATATGACATCTACTTCGTGGATGGAACAAAGTTATTGGATAGCAAACTCAAAGAAAGGGTATCGTGTGGGGGAACCCATTAGGATCGTGTACCTTGGGAAGCGAGCCTAGGCCAGGAGGGCACGAGTCGACAGGACATGAAGTTCGTCTATTATTGGAATGTCTTATGGCAAACAAGATTATGGACATAGCTCATGGCGAACGACGCTGTAAAGGTTGAAGTGATTTATGGTTCAAGATAATGGAATTGTTGAGGGAGACTCAAGATTTAGACTTACAGAGAGGATTGCTCTTCTAATGATTAGCCAAGGAATCATTGATAGTTAGGAGTGTTCTAGTAGAGCTCAAAGTAGAGGTACACGGATGGGGAATTTACCCATATGATTATTTGCGGTAGTCTAATACCTTGGGTGGCGAGCCTAAGCTGGTAGGGCACGTGCTGGTGAAGCACGAAGTTTCTACTAGAATCGGGATTCCCATTAGTATTTGGTTGGTATTTCCATACGAGTATCAACGCATTCACAGCTCTAGAAGGTGATAGTCAAGATTTAAATGATGGTTGTTGTGGTTGCCTTGTCGCTTACACCTTCACTTATTGGGTAGACTATCATCTCTAGGATTCTTGAAAGAGGATGGGAAATAGGGTCAAGACGGACTATGGAGATTCTTTTATCCTATGACAGTTTCCTCTTTTGTTATTCTGAGTAGCATATACTTTCTGACTATACGTGCTGACTCTATGTGTGTAGGGACATAAAATGTATGAATTTCCATACCTATTTTTCTTATGCTATTACTACTTGTATAGTATTTCGAGAGTTGTTTATCGCTCACACCAGACTGTTGACTGACCCAAGGTTTTATGTTTCCTCTTATTGCCTTGGATGCTCATCGACGATGCTGATGAGCAGATGAGGTGACATGTATTAGTACTACTTGTAGCCATGGAGTTGCAGGAGACAATACCTTTTCATATTATACCTGTGTTATTGATGTTTATTCCGCTGTATTACACTGTGGAGCCTTGACGGTGTTATTTATTTGGGACAATCTATCAGTGAGTTTATTATTCTTGTATAAACTTTATTGTATGTATAACTGTATGGGCATGTACTATGGTTATGTGGTTTGTATAGTTATTATCGTCTCATCTATTATACCTTGTATATTATATATTATTTGATGTGATGTCAGATATTCGGCAGGTTCTGTGATTGTGATTTCGTGTTTTGTTTCCTCTTCTTTTCCCCTTTTCTCTTCCCTTCTATTTTATTTCCTTCCTTTTCTCTTATTTCTTCCTCTTAGCTACCGTTTGCACTGATGATGTAGGACGGTCGTTACAAGCATGGTTGACAATCTGATTTAGGAATCACACTTGCTTGATGGTGCGAGGAACCTACATATCTTAGTTGGCTTGAAGCTTGTCGGGATTTTCCTCAATCCTCTATGTGGTCACCACATACCTAAGGAACTCGCTATAGCAAACAACAAAAGAGCATTTTTTTTGGATTCATCTTTATATTATACTGATAGAGGATGTTGGAAGTCTCAACTAAGTTTTGTGCATGTCCTAGGAATTCTCAAACATGATCAACATGTCATCCACATAAATCATCATAGGTTTTCCACTCTGCTGCAAACATTTTATTGATGATTGGATGATATGATGTCCCCATATCCCAGAGTCTGAATTGACACCGCCCTCTAACAACTGAGCCATACATTGGTAATGAATGATGTGTATTCTTTATGTAGGCCATGGATGACAAACTAGTTTTACCTCGAGTGAGCATCCATGAAAGTTAACGATCTGTGCCTGCTAGTTGGGTCCATAAATTAGTCGATGGGCTACAAGAGAAATTACCCTTTGGACAAGCTTTATTGAGGTCAGAGAAGTTAATGTTTGTTGCCATTGCCCCCAACTGGTCTTTAAACTAACATCGGGTTAGCCACTCAACTGTTACTCAAACTCCCATATAAAACCATAATTGAAGAGCTTTTCCATTTCCACCTTTAATGCACTATACCTTTCTGGGTTAAGCAACATTCGCTTTTGATAGTTAGGGTAAGCTTTGGGATTAATGTTGAGGGCATGTCAAACGATGGATAGGTCAATGCTAATCATTACAGCATGTCTCGCATGTAATCATGCCTTCTCTTCATTTCAAGAAGTGTACCGGCTCTTCCTTGACTTCCAAATATAACATTGTGTCAATCAAGATGGCCTAGTTAGGTTCATCGCTATTTATCATAATAGTTTCAAGTAGTGTAGCAGGACCGTTTTTGGATTTAGGTCCCTATGTAGGGTTGAGTGGATCGCCGCTGACGTCTTATGCATTTAATTCCAAATTGCATTGATCTAAGGCATAAATAATATGTTCAATCAGGTCCTTGATCCGAAAAGATGTCTATGCATGAACCAGAGAGTTTTAGCTACCTTCGACTCTCATAATGAGTATGTCTATGTTTATAGGGAAGTAGTGGTGGTATCACTTGATCCCACCTGCTAACAGAGTTGAACTTATTAATTCCACATTGCTATGAGCTTTGCAGTCTTGTTTGTACTAGTCAAAGAGAGTTCATTTCCACTATTCGCTCCCTTGGCACAAACGGAAGCATGCATAATGTTAGACCGAAAAGTGGTAACAACACCCAATGCGGTGTGAAATCCTCAGAAACACATATCATAGAGAATAAATGCAGTAAGTAACAAGGACACTCTATTTTCATGGTGGTTCGGCTCAATCTAAGCCTACGTCCACTTTATAATCCTTGGTTTATACTTACAGATTATAGAGATCGGTACATTTGTAAGAAAGAAGAGAAAGAGAAATGTTTATACACAATATTCTTGTGTTCTATATATGAATTTATACACGAAATCCTTGTGTGTAGTGATAGAATTTGGCCTGATTATGACGTAATATTCTTGCGTTGAGTAATGGACGAAGCCCTATAGAAGAAGAGCTAAAAGATCCCCTCAAAATGCCATGAAATCATGTATTTATAACTGTGGGTGGCTCCAGGTCGAATGCTACATGGCATGCATCCAGCGGTTCGCCAAAATGTTGTAGGCGAGTGGAGAACGTGTCTTAGTGGCCAGGTGGAGCTCGGCCCGTAAATGTAGAAGGTGGACGTGCCTTGAGAATAGGTACACATTTCATAGTGGAGCAGTTGGAATCAGGTCGGGTTCATGCTTTGACCCGATGCAGTGTGTTAGAGTGCCAAGTTCTCGGGTGAGTGTCGGTCGAGTTCGACCCGCCTGTTTGAACCGGTTGTATGCCAAATTGGTAAAGTAGACTTGATCCATTTAATTCGACCCGACCCGGACTTTATGTATGCAATATCCAAGTTTTTCCAATACTTCATCGCTTTGTCCAAGTGAATGTCGATCAATGTGAGTTTATACTCAAGTCCTGAGTAATTCTCTTGATAGAATCCGAGTTGTGACAGTCTTGCCAAAAAGGCATGTCAACATTTTTCCCCTTAGGACATGTGTTTTTTTTTGAGAAAGGAAAATGTGTTCTGAATAATTCTAGAAATCCATAATCCATAGAAATCCAGAATGTCACGATCACGCCGGATCGTATTAAGGCCAGAAAACTGACAATCGCTCGAGATCGTATTAAGGCCAGAAAACCAAGGCCATGCCCGGCCCGCCAGCTGCGAGTATAATAAATAAATGCAAAAAAAAGAAGGTAAATAAATGTGTCAAATCCTGACCGTATTGAGTAATCTTTCCGTGCATAAACCATGCTTAAGCATCAATTTTGACTATAAACCATACTTAGGTAACGTTCGAACCATCCTGCCAAATCCTAACAAGGGGACCTAGCCTCTCTAGCATAATCCATATTTGGGGGTTCAAACTAAGCATAATCCATACTCGAGTTTTATTGAGTTCATCTGTCAAATCCTGACAGGACAATTCGACGTTCCCGTGTATAATCCATACAAAAGGAATTCAACTGAGTATAAACCATACTCATCTCAAGATAGAGTTATACTTGCCACATCATGACAAGGTAGTTCGTCCCTTGGCATAATCCATGCCAAGGGTTCCGAGGTAAGTATAAGCCATACTTAAATTGAGATTGATAATCTTGCCACATCCTGACAAGACATCTAAGGTTGTCGAACATAATCCATGCTAGAAAAGTACATTTTATTCAATTCAAAAATGATTACAAAGCCAAAACAAATCATGTTTGGTTTATCATTGAATCTAGAGCATGCCTAGGGACTGCATCCTAATCACATACGTGTATACTTCAACTTAGCCAGTTATTCCACGGATGGTGTTATTGTCAAGAACAGAGTATGTTCAAGGATTAAATCCTAATTCCCATGCATATGTGAGTCGACATAGCCATCCGGATAAGCGAAAGCAAATGAAAACATGTATTATATCTTAAGTAATGCATAAAATCCAAGGTGATCCAATCACGATCAGTAGATGACGATCCTACGGGAACTTGATCTAGTAACATTCCCACTTCGAGGAGCAGGAGATGGCAGCGCAGGTGTGGGAATTGTTGTTTGTTTGACATACTCGGGTAGCTCTCCGCATCTAACCCGTTCTTCAATCAAGTCTCGTAAATGCCTGAAGTCGTTGGTATTAGGACCATTCATGTCCTGAAATATACAGTGTTTTCCAGAATCGCGCTCTCTTAGCTTTGGCTCCCTCCTGGGAGGCTTTGGGTAGGAGATAGTATTTCTCGTATCCATGTAGATGTCAATTGGTGTAGCACTGAGTTCAGTGTACTTATCATATCTAGGCGCTCTTCGGAGTTGAGCATTACGATCACTCTTAACAGCGGCTTTTCCTTTGCCCATGTCGTTGCCTTTTACAGAATCAGACGATCCTCCATCCTTGACCATGTTGACGTCGAGAACATTCTTCTTGGAATTTGCATCTTCGTCACGTAGAAATTTGTCTGCTTCGAAGTAAAATTCGTCAAGATCTTTCGGTGGATCCCAATGCAATAAAACTTTGACCGACTTATCGAGGATGTCGGTTACAGCTGCCATCAATACCATTAATGGTTCAGGTCAATATACCGACGCTACTGTGGCACTGAATCTTTACAGGAATGAACACAGGGTTTCACCGGATCTCTGTTTAATTGAAGTGAGTGATAAGACATTCTTGGGTCGAGAGATGCGGACCCGAAACTGTTCAATAACGCGAGTGACCAACGTGTTCCAGCTATTGATCGATTCAGATTCCAGCTGCCTAAACCACATAGCAGCTATATCAGTCAAGAAGAGGGGAAAGCATTTGACCATGACATTATCTAACGCCGATAAGACTTCCATGTGGCACATATAACGCCTCAGATGCACAGTAGGATCCGTCCTGCCACTGTATGGTTCCAACGCTGGAAGTTTGTGTTAGGGAATACGAAATGGATCGTTAATGCAAAGAAAACACTAGAGGGGGGTGAATAGTGTTTGTAAGAATTTAAACAAAAATTTAAATCTAATGGTAACTACGAGATAAATCAAACACCACAAACACAATCACAGACATAGATTCAAACACAAATGCAAGATAAACAGAAATAAAAATGCAAAAAAGGAAAGAACACACTTGATTATATACTGGTTCGGATTGCTCCTATGTCCAGTCCCACACAAAGCTGGATTGCGCAGAGTTTTATTACTATTTCCAATAGTCAAGTATAACTTCCTTGATTTCACGGCTCAATAAGGAGACACCGATTCCAACTTCATTGATTTCATGACTCAACAAGTACACACCGACTCCTATTTCCATGATATTATGGCTACAAGGACACATTGATTCCTCTTTGACTTAACACAAACAAGGTTTATTCAACCCAAGCAATTACAAACAGCCCTATAACTCTTCGATAACACTTGATTCAGAAAGTAGAGAGTGTAGAGAGAAAAAATTTGATCAAAACATAATTGAATTTGGCAGAGTATAAGTGTAAAAATCATAAAAATGATTAAGAATAATGGTGTAGAGAAAGACGATGAAGTTAGAGAAGAAGATATGATTAAAAATTCGGTTTTAACCACTTTTCATAGAATATGAAAGGTTGCAACGGTTCTGAATCATTTCAAATAGTGAAAAGACACTTCCTTTCAAAATTGAAAAAAGTGACAGTTATATATCGACATGGAGTTTTTGTTATATCGACATACTCCTTTGAAAATTTAAATTTCTAAATATTTTTCAACTTTTTTTGATATAAATATAATTCTGGAAATTCTTGAATTAAAATATAATGATATAAATTAATACTATAAACTAGAAAAATATATGAAAACATAATTTTAAATCATATAAACATATTTATAATTTTATAAGGTTTTAAACTACATAAATATAGTATAAGAATATAAAGTATAAATATAAAAGTTAAGTTTGAAAAACAAAGAAGAATAAAAATAGAAATAGAAACAAATAGAAAAATAAAATAGAGAGGACTGAGGAATAAAATTGAAAATCATAATTTGAAAGTTAGAATTCGAATTTGAACTTGGAATGCTATTTAGAGTCTTATAAAATCTAGACTCTATAACTATAATAATCCTGAACTCTTGAAATCTTGATTACTCATGAGTCTTGAAATTTCTCTGATCTTTGAATCTTTATTATCTTTATAACTGTACAGTCTTCAGTAATATTTCATGTATATAATTTAATTCCTGCACATATATATATATATATATATATATATATATTCTATACAAAAAGTGTCAGCTTATATTTAATAATCAATGATAATTGAAATAAGGTTGTTGTCAAAACTCCACTCTCCAACAATCTCCCCCCTTTTGATGATGACAACCTTAGTTTATAAAATATAATACCTGTATATACCTGTTTGATGATGTTCCTTTTATACTCCCCCTGTCTATAAGATTCCTATAAACTATGCCTATATTTTATAATTTCTCCGACTTTGGCATTATAAAAAAGAAATCCTAAAGATATTCCCCCTAAATTGTATAATTCTCTGAATAGAACATAAGTAACTATCCCAGTAAAAATACCCCCCCTTAATCAGATATTCATATATTTATGTTTTAGAAGATTATAACTATTTAAACCATAAATGACAGATTTATTAAACAATAACTTGTACATATACGCGAATTTATACATATACGACTTATCATAGGAATGTATTAAAACAAAATAACAAGAAAATCCTTAAACACTTAATTATTTGACAATGGGAGATTTGTGAATTGGACAATTTGGATAATAGAAATAGAATTCTCCATTCTTTTCAATCACATTCTCATTTTCGTCAAATAGAAACTCTCCTACGCACTCAATGTTATCATCTTCGTCCGTAACCGTTGGTTGAGTCCCTTGTTGTTCTTCCTCCTCAATCATTTCTTCTTCCTCTTCTGGTTCTTCCTCTTCTTCCATGGGTTGATTATCATCATTGATGATAATCGGATTCGTCTCGTGATCTATTATAAACTTTAAGAGACTTCTCATTACTTTTCCATACTTGTTTTGCTCTTGATTTATTCTAATCTGGAGTACTTGCATCTCAGCCACCATATGCAGTAGATACTCCATTTTTTTCTTCGATTTTGATTACTCTAGAACGTGTAGATCGTTGAAATGGACGCTTGGATGATCCAGCGTATGAATCAGAGTTGTTTTGAGTATTTGGATTAGTGGAAGCCATTGAAAATTTTAATTTATAGTTTTTACAGAGAAGAAGAAAGAAAATGAAGAAGAAAAGTCGAATTAAAAGATTTAAATAGTTGAAATAACTAACTTTTGGTGGGAATTAATTTTAAATTTTTGGTAGTTATATGTCGACATACCAGAAACTTTATGTCGACATAGTCTTGTTTTAAATTTGATTATTTTGATTCCTAATTTTATTTTTATATATATATACACACTATTATTTAATTATTCTAACTCACTTAATGAACATATACCTAATTCTCCCCTAAATTTAGTGAATGTTGCTTCATTTAGTGGTTTAGTTAATATAGCTGCTATTTGTTTATCTGTTTCTATAAATCCAAGTGAAATCTTTTCTTTACTTACATTTATCTCTTAGAAAATGATGTCGCACATCAATATGTTTATTTCTCGAATGATGAGTAGGATTTTTAGAGATATTTATAGCACTTGTATTATCGCAGTATATAGGTCATTTATTTATACTTAAACCAAAATCATTTAAAGTTGTTGCATATATATTACTTGTGAACACGCCAAAGTAGCAGATATATTCTACTTCAGTTGTTGACAAAGATACAGTATTTTGCTTTTTACTAAACCATGATACAAGGGAATGTCCTAGGATGTGCATGTTCCACTAGTACTTTTACGATCGGATTTACATCCCGCATAGTCAGCGTCACAGTATGAAATTAAATCGAATGAATCATTCTTAGGATAAAATGATCCAAAATGTGATGTATGCTTTACATATCTCAGAATACGTTTTATGGCTGTTAAATGAGTTTCCTTAGGTTGTGATTGATATCTTGCACAGAGACATACACTATGCATTATATATGGTCTACTAGCGGTTATATATAATAATCATCCTATCATTCCTCTATATAGTTTTTGATCAATGTCATTTGATGTATCATCTTTACTTAAAGCAATATGAGTTTCCATAGGTGTTGGTCTTCAATTTGTTGTTGTTAGATTATATTTATTAATTAAATCTCTTGCATATTTCTCTTTATCAATGAATATTCCATTCTTTAATTGTCGAATTTGTAGACCTAAGAAGAATGATAATTCTCCCATATGACTCATTTCAAATTCTTTGGTCATAATATCCAAAAATTCTTTGTTCATTTTTTCATTTGTTGATCCAAAAATTATATCATCAACATATATTTGTACTAGTTGTATATCTTTGTTATTTTTCTTTATAAACAAAGTATTATCTAATTTACTTATTTGAAATTTTGATTATAATAAATAATTTCGTAACCTATCATACCAAGCCCTAGGAGACTGTTTTAATCAATATAACGCTTTCTTCGGTTTATATGTGTGATCTGGTAATTTTTCATCTTCAAATATGGGTGGTTGATCAACATATACGTCTTCCTTGACAAATCCATTTAGAAACGCACTTTTGACATCCATTTGATATATTTGAAATTATTATAGTTTGCAAAAGCTAGTAAAATTTTAACAGCCTCTAGTCTTGCTACGGGGGAAAAGTTTCATCGTAATCTATTCCTTCTTCTTGAGCATGACCTTGTGCTACTAGTCATGCCTTATTTCGTACTGCCTCACCATGTTCGTTCATTTTATTTTTATACACCCATTTGGTTCCTATTATTGTTTTATCTACTGGTCTACGAACAAGTTCCCACACTTCATTCCAAGTAAACTGATTCAATTCTTCTTACATAGCAAGTATCCATGAATCATCGAAAGAAGCTTCCTTTGGATTTTTGGGTTCGATAGTTGATATAAATGTAGTATTACTCATATTATTTAATTGATTACGAGTACTAACAACGGATTCAATATCTCCTAAGATATTTTCTACAGGACGGTCTCTAAGTAATCTAATTCTTTTATTTGGTTGGATATCTTCATAATTTATTTCATTAATTTCATTTTCACAATCGTCTTCATTGTTTTGAGTTATACTTTTATAGTTTTCATCGAAGGATACGTTTAATTTTTCTTCTATAGTGTTGGTTCGAGTATTGAAAACTCTATAAGCCTTGCTTCTTTCTGAATATCCAATAAAAACTCCTTTATCAGATTTTGAATCAAATTTGTCTAAATTATCCTTTGTATTAAATATATAACATTTACTTCCAAATATTTTAAAATATGATACTTTTGGTTTCTTGTTATATAAAAGTTCAAATGGAGTTTTATGAGATAAAGGGCTGATTGAAATTCTATTAATAATATAACAAGCTGTTGCGACAGCCTCAGCCCAAAAATTCCTTGGTAAATTAATGTAACATCCCAGAAAAAGTCGATCTTGGTTATCCGATATACAACACATATCGAACATCCAAGGATCGAAAATACCAGTAGTTAACGAAAGAAATTAGAGGGTAAGGATAGATAAGATAGAAACTTAGAATAGAAGAAGAAGAAGAACATACAACATCGGAGTAAACACGAATCTCACAGCGGAACGAATAAATATATTTCATAACATAACTTTGAAATATAAATCTATACTTGAATATACATATCATTTCCAAAGTACAACAAAGCGGAAAAATCATTGCTATATAATTCTGAAGCCTCCTGCTCCAGCTCTTCAAGTATCTGTAAATCCCGACTACTTGACTGCCCATACAAAATTGGGCACCCAAGAGTTTAAGGAAAACAAAACAAAATAAACTCTGGGTCAGTCATGCGACTGGTGTGAGTAAACTCAAATCATTTGTTTAACTTTAAATATCCTTTCAAAAGAAAGAATAATCGTAAGACCGATCCACACATAAACACGGATGGTTTTTACCTTACGATAACCCAAATCATTTGTAAAACAATATTATTCTGATATTATAATAATGTCTAACACAAGTAATACCAATCTAGTAGAAACGCTTGCATCCAATGTTCTACATATATAATATATAATCAAAACCGCGGTCTCTTATTTGGGGAAAGGATTCCAACTATGACAAGGTAGGGATCCACCTTCCGCTCAGTGTACTCAAGAAGCGATACATTGGAGTTCAACAAGAACATCTTGCAACTCAGCCACACATGACCGACCACACATTTCGCTTGAGTGTATCGAATATATTGTCACCTTACAGTTGGTAAACCAACATAACCATTCCCGGGAGATATAGAATTGAAAGAAGTAACAAATATGAATATTCTCTAGATGGTGATAATATACCCTAATTGGTTGCGAACCACTTAGCCATGTTGCTTGCCCGATTTCTATCATTTCCTATTTGATGAGGCTAGAGGTCATAACGTATCTTTCAACAGATTACTCATTCATTCACTTTGAATGCCACATCGTCATACCCGTCAAATCACAAATTGATTTCCCCAAAAATACCACGGGTATAAGCTAAGAGAAACGAATTCCTCTACCACCAACGTAAATACGTTTGAAATGATCAACTTACGCGATCTACCAGATATACTCTATCAGACATTCGTCCATTCAAGTTGTCCTGGGACTAGACAAACCGAAGGCACTATTCTGTACATCCATCTTAGGCAATCTCTACCTAAGATTTATACAATAGCCCTTGTATAAACTCCGTCTTCAATTTGTCTTCGATCTACTCGATTCGAAACGCTAATGCCCATACGGAGTGGTTCTCGGATAATAATCCAACTGGTCGAAACTTTGATAGTCTGTGATTTAACTACCAAAGAAAAACATGTGTGCAAACAACGATATTATTTCTAGATAGAAATTTTATCGATCAATCATCATTTAACACTTATCTCTTTAGTTCATTAATTTACTTATCTCCTGTTTCCATATATTCTAAATTCTAATTTTCTATTATCAGAAAACATTTCTGATTCTTATTTGGAAAACAATTCCAAAACTCCTTCACTGGATTTAAACTAATGTTTAAATCAAACATCGCCATGCCAACTCAAACCATTTCACTCATTAACTAAATTCACTTCACCATCATTCACTATCAAACCTTACCATTCCTTAGTTAAGAAGGAAGTCAATCAAGTTGGGGTATAATTACCTCTCAGATCTTAACTACGTTTTAACTTCGAAATAATCAAAGTTTATCTTTTGAATTTTTAACAAACTTCCTTACGTAACTCTCTTTCGAATAAATCTCTATCCGATAACTCTTTCCTTCGAATAAACTATATTCGATGATCTCTCTTCTTCGAATAACCTATATTCGAATAATTCCATTCAATTAACACTATTCAATTAACTCTAATCGATTTACTCTTATCAGTTAGCTCTATTTGATTAACTCAATTTTATTAACTCTATTTGATTAACTCTATTGGATTAATTCTATTTGATTAACCCTACTGGATTAACTCGATTCAATTAACTCTAACTAATTTACTCTTATCAATTAACTCCTTTTGAATAAACTATATTCGATTAACTCCTTTCGAATTAACTCCTTTCGAATAACTAATATTCGATTAACTTTCTTCGAATAACTAATATTCGATTAACTCTCTTCAATTCTAATAAAGTATATTCGATTAACTTACTTCGAATAACTTATATTCGATAACTCTCCTTCGAATAACCAATATTCGATAACTCTTTTCGAATAACGAATATTCGATAACTCCTTCCTCTATTAGAATAAACTATATTTGATAACTCTTTCTAATAACAAATATTCGATAACTCTTTTCAAATAACTAATATTCAATAACTCTTTCAAATAACTAATATTCGATAACTCCTTCGAATAATTAACATTCGATAACTCTTTTCGAATAACTAATATTCGATAACTCCTTTCGAATAACTAATATTCGATTAACTTCTTTCGAATAACGAATATTCGATAACTCCTTCGAATAACTAATATTCGATAACTCTTTTCGAATAACAAATATTCGATAACTCTTTTCGAATAACTACTATTCGTAAATCTCTCTTTCGAATAAACTATATTCGATAATCCTTCTTTCGAATAAACTATATTCGATTATCCTTCTTTCAAATAAACTATATTCTATTATCTTTCTTCAATTAACTCTATTCACTTACTCTAATCGATTAACTCTAATTCTAATCGATTAACTCTACTCTCAAATCGATTAACTCTATTTGATTAATTCTAACTGGTTAACTCTAATTGGTTAACTCTAATTGGTTAATTCTAATTGATTAACTCTTATAACACCTTTTGATTAACACATTTTGATTAACTCCTTTGATTAACTCTACGTCCATATTTAGTTTCAAACATCAATGTTGAAATCGATTCTTACTTCCCTATATAAGTCATGACTTATATATTCCATTTATCCAATGATAAATATTTTATTTTATTTATAAAATATCATTTATAAATTAATCTTCTCAATCTATTAGCTAAAACATATTTTATTTAAAATCCTTGCTTTAAATCCATGTCATGTTATACCCGTGTGCGAAGCACGGGTCTAAACCTTTCGAATGTAAAATTCTATTCATTTGCCAAATATTTCCTTATATGACATTCTTTTCATTTTCCAATAAATTCCTTTTATAACTCTATTTATTTTCTAAATAAATATTTCCTTTTATATTCTGTTTGTAAATGTTTTACAAATATTTCTCTTTCTATTCTATCTGTAAATGGTTTACAAATATTCCCTTTTTATCTTTATTTATCTCCTAAATAAATATTTCTTTAACTCTTTCTATTTATTTTCTAAATAAATATCACTTTTACTTCCATTTATTTTCTTAAATAAATATTCCATTTCAATTCTATTTATATAACAAATAAATATTTCTTTTCAATTCTATTTATTAACAAATAAATATCTTCCTTTTGGTTTTATTTATTAACAAACAAATATCTCCCTTTATAATTCAATTCATTTTCTAAATAAATATCCGTTTTATTTATTTATCAAATGATAAATATTCCTTTTATAAAATCCTTTGATTTTATAAATATTCCTTTTCCAATATACAGTTCGAAATTTTCCTTCTATATAAAATCTTTCGATTTTATATAATATTTTATTTCAATATAGTTATTGAAATTTTCCTTTTTCATCCCAGGGTTTTCTTACGGTATTTAAAATACCAAACAACAGTGATCGATATCATTCAAACACACATAATCAACAACAGATTATATATCACATCATATATCACAATATATGAAAAACAGTAAAATAATTGTTGAGGAATCCAGTTGGATTCCTCCGACCTGTTTCCCTGCATCACAGATGTTAAAAAATATAATTAACATCGATTTCATTTCACTATGAAATATTCTGCTAAACAGAATCAATATTTGATTAACGATTTATATATATATCGTTATCTATAATTTCAACCAAAAGATAAGCAATTCAACTAAACAGTTAACACACATCAATCAACAAATAACTATCAGTTCTAAGAATACGCTATAGAAATATAATTGTTCAGAGTTGGTGAGTTTTACTCACATTGGATGATCATCGTTAATAACGATAACCATCGCTTGATTCAGACGGACAATTTATTTTGCTATAAATTGTAACGAGCTCTGATGGACTTCCAGTAAGTTCCATCGTGTATTGTCCACCCATACGATCCCAACGGATCTGACCGTTCGTGATTCTGACAACGTATGGATTACATATCACATATACAAGTTTATGTAGAATTTTTGAATTAAATGAACTTAACTATTCTTAGAATTTGGGCCTCACCCGTTTTAAAGACATCGGCCCTTACCCATTACTCACATACCCAAACCCGTTATCAGCTTCTTCCCCAAATGAAAGCTCACACTCCAGGCAACCACTGAATCCTCCAAACCGTGCCTCTTCCTTTCACTGCTCCTCTCTTCCACCATTTAAATCTCAGAAAATATCCAAAATTAGCTTCTTCTAAATCTGAACCTCCTTATACCAACCACACCATGTTCGATCACCATCAGCATATCGCGACAGCCGGACTTTGCGAGCCCCCTCCAGACTCGAGTGACACCTTTCTCCATCATACGCCCTGATTCTCTTCGTACCTATCCCATTTCTCCTCACGATTTCAGAAATACCAACCACAAAACCAACTGATGCTTCAAACACCCCAAATCGGCAACCCTAGCCTCTTCGCTGTACATTCCAGCGAACGAAATACATCTCGAACCACATAAAAACCATATGAGATTGATCCGCAACTGATACGAGTTCATAAATATGTATATAATAATTTAGGAAATTTTATTTACATTTTTATGAATTTTTTTGAAGGAGGAAATTTGTTTACTGGAAAAGCAAACACCGGCGGCTACAAATTTGACTGTGAAGAAAATGGGATTAGGTTTAGGGGAAGGAGGATTATTTGTAGGAAAAAATTAGATAGTTTTATATTGGTTATTTTATTTATTTTTTAGCCAACGCTATTTTTATTCGGCCTCTAAAATTCCTGTAATCACACACGACACTAAAAATCACGGAGCTGGACATACAATTAGAGTTTGACATTACGGACCCAACGAAACTAGTTTCGTCGAATTCCGAGTCGGTTTGCTCACACAGCATATTTTTAAACGTTAGAATATTGACTGTTTTTCACATTAAAAATTCGTACGGCCACACAGTGACTCTAAAAATCACGAAACTTGGAATCTAACAATAATTTGATACTGCGGATCCAACAAAATTAGTTTCGTCGAATTCTGAGGTCATTTGCTAAACTGACTATTTTTAAAGCTCTAAATAACCCATTTAAATATTAAATATATTTAAAAACAATTAAATTAAATATTTATAAATAAATATTATCATATATATTCACATACGATATCATACAGCTCCACAATATTCCTATATGAATTTCTAACTCGATATTCAAATCCTGATTAAATCGATATTCGATTTATAATGAATTCCCTTTCTAAAATATAAATAATTCCTTTATAAATTATAAAGGAATTCCACAGTGACTTTTCTAAAATTTGATTTGGACACAAATCAAAATCTACACGAAGAAATCCCGATTTTTCTCTTCCATTAGAAAAATATACTTCACCAGGTCTGAACGTTTCGTGTTTCATAGAAATCCGACTTAAAACGGCTTCTGTATATTCGTTTAAAGTTCGAATCGCCAAATTACGAACTATCGTGCCATTTCGAGCTCGATTATATTATATATTATAATTCTACGTTCAAACTGTCGTTTATATAATATATTCATTATTTAAATTCAATTCCAAGCTGAATTATATCTTATAAATAATCCCATTCACACGATATTGTGAATTCCACCATTTTTGATTATTTCTCAATTATATATATTATGCTATTATTTATATTAATTAAATATAAATATTATTTAATTCAAGTTATCGATATCGCCAAATCGATATTTAATAATTAAATAAATTAATTATTCTACCGTAAAAGTATGGGACATTACATTCTTCCCCCCTTAAAATAATTTCGTCCTCGAAATTGCTAAGGTAGAAAACAAACCCTATTAACTGGGTTAAACATTATTTTTACTTCTTTAACTTCAGTTTCAACTGAACCAATTTAATTTCTGTTAAATATTAATTCATTTCTATTAACGAATATTTTCAAAAATCTTGAAAATTTTCCAACACCCGAAATTTCTGAAAAATTTCGCCAGCACCTCCTTTGTACGGGTCAATAGGTCAAACTCCAACTCGCCTCTCTGGGCCATCTCTAATCCAAAAGAAAATCAAACAGCCAAACGGCTTGCCAAATCGGCTCATAAATCTCATGCTTATACCAAATATAAACTTGTACCTTTTTGTCGGGCATATCATTATATCCTTCCATCTGCTGTTAATTCAGCATTTACCCATGTCATCGTAATCAAATTCCAATCTGTTTTTATCCACAAATCCAACCATTCGCTTTCACCTAATTCGAATTCCATTCAAACTCCAATTCCAGTCTCAATTCTAAATCCTTACTCAACAATTCAACTTACTCGATATAATTATATTCTAATTAAATTCAATTTTCACATAATTGATTTCAATTTAATTCCAATTGCTTTTCCAAATTTCAATTCAATTTGGTTTTAATTCAACAATCTTTTCCTGAGAATTTTAAATAGTTTACCATATCGAAAATCAAACTTTCCTTTTCAGGTTTCAAAACAACTTGCTTTTTTCAAATCAATTCAAAAACAATATCCCTGGTAGTAATCCTTCACTTTAGAATTCGAAAATGAACACTGAGGATGTAGCAAGCATCATCAGAATTATTTCCTAGCTATCAAAGTGAGTTCAATACTATATCATTTTTCAAAACCCTTTCTGAATCATTTCCATTTTGAAATACATTTCAAAATACCATTCACAATGTTTGTAAAACAATTTAAAATCTCCCTGGATTTTAAAATTTTCATATATTTAATCCAATTCCATTTACAAACACTTCTCCAATTTTTAATTCCAATTCTGGTCTAAATTTCAAATTCAATTAATTTTGTAACACTTATACGAATTTTATTTGGTTATGCATACATAACCATCTAATTTATAATCTTACTCGATTATAATAACTAACACATCCAATATATGATAATATTTTCAATATATATACTTTTCTCTATATCAAAATATACTTTGGGTAAATCATTTCATTTACCCTCTTTAAATTACTATGTCGGTTTATCGCATTCAAGTGTTTAGTAACCCTTATCGAAACAGTGGATAAAACTGATTAGCCAGAATTTACATACTACTCAACCAATAAAACTCCATAATATAAAACAATTTTTATATCAATAACAAATATGCGCTCGTATATATACTCTCAACTCAATTTAGGGTATTACTAACCCCATCTCTACTGAGTCACGCCACAGAGCCATGGTAATAACTTAACTTAAGCACTGATACCAACTGTAACGTCCCGTAAAAAGTCGATCTTGGTTATCCGATATTCAACACATATCGAACATCCAAGGATTGAAAATACCGGTAGTTAATGAAAGAAATTAGAGGGTGAGGATAGATAAGATAGAAACTTAGAATAGAAGAAGAAGAAGAACATACAACATCGGAGTAAACACGAATCTCACAGCGGAACGAATAAATATATTTCATAACATAACTTTGAAATATAAATCTGTACTTGAATATACATATCATTTCCAAAGTACAGCAATTACAACACAGCGGAAAAATCATAGCTATATAATTCCGAAGCCTCCTGCTCCAGCTCTTCAAGTATCTGTAAATCCCGACTACTTGACTGCCCGTACAAAATTGGGCACCCAAGAGTTTAGGGAAAACAAAACAAAATAAACTCCGGGTAAGTCATGTGACTGGTGTGAGTAAACTCAAATCATTTGTTTAACTTTAAACATCCTTTCAAAAGAATGAATAATTGTAAGACCGATCCACACATAAACACGGACGGTTTTTACCTTACGATAACCCAAATCATTTGTAAAACAATATTATTCTGATATTATAATAATGTCTAACACAAGTAATATCACTAATAGAAACGCTTGCATCTAACTTTCTACATATATAATATACAATCAAAATCGCGGGCTCTTATTTGGGGAAAGGATTCCAACTATGACAAGGTATGGATCCACCTTCCGCTCAGTGTACTCTAGAAGCGATACACTAGAGTTCAACAAGAACATCTTGCAACTCAACAACACATGACCGACCACTCATTTCGCTTGAGTGTATCGAATATATTGTCACCTCATAGTTATTAAACCAACATAACCATTCCCGGGAGATACAGAATTGAAAGAAGTAACAAATATGAATATTCTCTAGATGGTGACAATATACCTTAATTGGTTGCGAACCACTTAGCCATGCTGCCTGCCCGATTTCTGTCATTTCCCAGTTGATGAAGCTGGAGGTCATAACGTATCTTTAAACAGATTACTCATTCACTCACTTTGAATGCCACATCGTCATACCCGTCAAATCAAAAATTGATTTCCCCAAAAATACCACGGGTATAAGCTAAGAGAAACAAATTCCTCCGCCACCAACGTAAATACGTTTGAAACAATCAACTTACGTGATCTACCAGATATACTCTGTCCGACATTCGTCCATTCAAGTTGTCCTGGGACTGGACAAACCGAATGCACTATTCCATACATCCATCTTAGGCAATCTCTACCTAAGATTTATACAATAGCCCTTGTATAAACTCCGTCTTCAATTTGTCTTCGATCTATTTGATTCGAAACGCTAATGCCCATACGGAGTGGTTCTCGGATAATAATCCAACCGGTCTCTCCGTGTTGACGATAGAAAAATGGTCAAAACTTTGATAGTTTGTGATTTAACTATCAAAGAAAAACATGTGTGCAAACAACGATATCATTTCCAGATGGAAAGTTTATCGATCAATCATCATTTAACATTTATCTCTTTAGTTCATTAATTTACTTATCTCTTGTTTCCATATATTCTAAATACTTATTTTATGTTATCAGAAAACATTTCTGATTCTTATTTGGAAAACATTTCCAAAACTCCTTCACTGGATTTAAATTGATGTTTAAATCAAACATCGCCATGCCAACTCAAACCATTTCACTCATTAACTAAATTCACTTAACCATCATTCACTATCAAACCTTACCATTCCTTAGTTAAGAAGGAAGTCAATCAAGTTGGGGTATAATTACCTCTCAAACCTTAACTGAACAACGTTTTAACTTCGAAATAGTCAAAGTTTATCTTTTAAATCTTTAACAAACTTCCTTACGTAACTCTCTTTCGAATAAATCTCTATCCGATAACTCTTTCCTTCGAATAAACTATATTCGATAATCTCTCTTCTTCGAATAACCTATATTCGAATAATTCCATTCAATTAACACTATTCAATTAACTCTAATCGATTTACTCTTATCAGTTAGCTCTATTTGATTAACTCAATTCTATTAACTCTATTTGATTAACTCTATTGGATTAACTCTATTTGATTAACCCTACTGGATTAACTCTATTCAATTAACTCTAACTAATTTACTCTTATCAATTAACTCCTTTTGAATAAACTATATTCGATTAACTCCTTTCGAATTAACTCCTTTCGAATAACTAATATTCGATTAACTTTCTTCGAATAACTAACATTCGATTAACTCTCTTCAATTCGAATAAATTATATTCGATTAACTTACTTCGAATAATTTATATTTGATAACTCTCCTTCGAATAACCAATATTTGATAACTCTTTTCGAATAACGAATATTTGATAACTCCTTCCTCTATTCGAATAAACTATATTTGATAACTCTTTATAATAACAAATATTCGATAACTCTTTTCGAATAACTAATATTCGATAACTCCTTCGAATAACTAATATTTGATAACTACTTCGAATAACTAATATTCGATAACTCCTTTCGAATAACTAATATTCGATTAACTTCTTTCAAATAACGAATATTCGATAACTCCTTCGAATAACAAATATTCAATAACTCTTTTCGAATAACAAATATTCGATAACTCTTTTCGAATAACTACTATTTAAAAATATCTCTTTCGAATAAACTATATTCAATAATCCTTCTTTCGAATAAACTATATTCGATTATCCTTCTTTCGAATAAACTATATTCAATTATCTTTCTTCAATTAACTATATTTGATTACTCTAATCGATTAACTCATATTCTAATCGACTAACTCTACTCTCAAATTGATTAACTCTATTTGATTAATTCTAACTGGTTAACTCTAACTGGTTAACTCTAATTGATTAACTCTTATAACTCCTTTTGATTAACACATTTTGATTAACTCGTTTGATTAACTCTACTCCATATTTAGTTTCAAACATCGATGTTGAAATCGATTCTTACTTCCCTATATAAGTCTTGACTTATATATTCCATTTATCCAATGATAAATATTTTATTTAATTTATAAAATATCATTTATAAATTAATCTTCTCAGTCTATTAGTTAAAACAGATTCTATTTAAAATCCTTGCTTTAAATCCATACCATGTTATACCCGTGTTCGAAGCACGGGTCTAAACCTTTCGAATGTAAAATTCTATTCATTTGCCAAATATTTCCTTATATGACATTCTTTTCATTTTCCAATAAATTCCTTTTATAACTCTATTTATTTTCTAAATAAATAATTCCTTTTATATTCTATTTGTAAATGTTTTACAAATATTTCTCTTTCTATTATATTTGTAAATGGTTTACAAATATTCCCTATTTATCTTTATTTATCTCCTAAATAAATATTTCTTTAACTCTTTCTATTTATTTTATAAATAAATATCCCTTTTACTTCCATTTATTTTCTTAAATAAATATTCCATTTCAATTCTATTTATTTAACAAATAAATATTTCTTTTCAATTCTATTTATTAACAAATAAATATCTTCCTTTTGATTCTATTTATCAACAAACAAATATCTCCCTTTATAATTCAATTCATTTTCTAAATAAATATCCCTTTTATTTATTTATCAAATGATAAATATTCCTTTTATAAAATCCTTTGATTTTATAAATATTCCTTTTCCAATATACAGTTCGAAATCTTCCTTCTATATAAAATCTTTCGATTTTATATAATATTTTATTTCAATATAGTTATTGAAATTTTCCTTTTTCATCCCAGGGTTTTCTTACGGTATTTAAAATACCAAACAACAGTGATCGATATCATTCAAACACGCATAATCAACAACAGATTATATATCACATCATATATCACAATATATGAAAAACAGTAAAATAATTGTTGAGGAATCCAGTTGGATTCCTCTAACCTGTTTCCCTGCATCACAGATGTTAAACAATATAGTTAACATCGATTTCATTTCACTATGAAATATTCTGCTAAACAGAATCAATATTTGATTAACGATATATATATATATATCGTTATCTATAATTTCAGCCAATACATAAGCAATTCAACCAAACAGTTAACACACAACAATCAACAGATAATTATCAGTTCTAAGAATACGTTATAGAAATATAATTGTTCAAAGTTGGTGAGTTTTACTCACATTGGACGATCATCGTTAATAATGATAATCATCGCTTGATTCAGACGGACAATTTATTTTGCTATAAATTGTAACAAGCTCTGATGGACTTCTAGTCAGTTCCATCGTGTAGTGTCCATCCATACGATCCCAACGGATCTGGCCGTTCGTGATTCTGACAACGTATGGATTATATATCACATATACAAGTTTATATAGAATTTTTGAATTAAATGAACTTAACTATTCTTAGAATTTGGGCCTCATCCATTATAAAGACATCAGCCCATACCCATTACTCACATACCCAAACCCGTTATCAGCTTCTTCCCCAAATGAAAGCTCACACTCCAGACAACCACCGAATCCTCCAAACCAAGCCTCTTCCTTTCACTGCTCCTCTTTTCCACCATTTAAATCTCATAAAATTTCCAAAATTAGCTTCTTCGAAATCTGAACCTCCTTATACCAACCATACCACGTTCGATCACCATCAGCGTATCGCGACAACCAGACTTCGTGAGCCCCTTCCAGACTCGAGCGACACCTTTCTCCATCGAACACCCTAATTCTCTTCGTACCTATTCCATTTCTCCTCACGATTTCAGAAATACCAACCACAAAACCAACCAATGCTTCAAACACCCCAAATCGGCAACACTAGCCTCTTCGTTGTACATTCCAGCGAATGAAATACATCTCGAACCACATAAAAACCATACGAGATTGATCCCCAACTGATACGAGTTCATATATATGTATATAATAATTTAGGAAATTTTATTTCCATTTTTATGAATTTTTTTGAAGGAGGAAATTTGTTTATTGGAAAAGCAAACATCGACGGCTACAAATTTGACTGTGAAGAAAATGGGATTAGGTTTAGGGGAATGAGGATTAATTATAGGGAAAAATTAGATATTTTTATATTGGTTATTTTATTTATTTTTAAGCCAACGCTATTTTTATTCATTCTCTAAAATTCCTGTATTCACACACAACACCCAAAAATCACGAAAGTAGACATACAACTAGAGTTTGACATTACGGACCCAATGAAACTAGTTTCGTCGAATTCCAACTCCGTTTGCTCACACAGCGTATTTTTAAACATCAGAATATCGACTGTTTTTCATATTAAGAATCCGTACGGCCACACAATGACTCTAAAAATCACAAAACTTGGAATCTAACAATAATTTGATATTGCGGATCCAACAAATTTAGTTTCGTCGAATTCTGAGGTCGTTTGCAAAACTGACTATTTTTAAAGCTCTAAATAACCCATTTAAATATTAAATATATTTAAAAACAATTAAATTAAATATTTATAAATAAATATTATCGTACATATTCACATACGATATCATACAGCTCTACAATATTCCTATATGAATTTCTAACTTGATATTTAAATCCTGATTAAATCGATATTCGATTTATAATGAAATCCCTTTTTAAAATATAAACAATTCCTTTATAAATTATAAAGGAATTTCATAGCGACTTTTCTTAAATTTGATTTGGACACAAATCAAAATCTACATGACGAAATCCCGATTTTTCTCTTCCATTAGAAAAATATACTTCACCAGCTCTGAATGTTTCTTGTTTCACAGAAATCCGACTTAAAACGGCTTCTGTATATTCGTTTAAAGTTCGAATCGCCAAATTACGAACTGCCGCGCCATTTCAAGCTCGATTATAATTATATTATAATTCTACATTCAAACTATCGTTTATATAGTATATTCGTTACTCAAATTCAATTCGAAGCTGAATTATATCTTACAAATAATCCCATTCACACGATATTGTGAATTCCGCCATTTTTGATTATTTCTGAATTATATATATTATTCTATTATTTATATTAATTAAATATAAAAATTATTTAATTCAAGTTATCGATATCGCCAAATCGATATTTAATAATTAAATAAATTAATTATTCTACCGTAAAAGTACGGGACATTACAATTACTATCGGATAACATAGTTCTTGCACATTCTTGTATCGTTCTATTTTTACGTTCAACTCCTCCATTTTGTTGAGGAGTTCTTGGAATTGAAAATTTGTGAGTTATTCCTTTTTTATTATGGTATTTTTCAAAATTCTCATTTTTGAATTTTTCTCCATGATCACTATGTATTATTTTAATTTTTAGTGATAAAAAATTTAGAATTCTTTTAGAAAAGGTTTTAAATTAATCGAAAGCATCACTTTTGTTTTTAAGAAACAAAGTCCAAGTGAATCTAGGAAAAGTCATCAACTATTACATACACATATCTGTTATGATTATTGATAGAACTTGGGATGGACTAAATAAATCCATGTGTATTAACTCTAATGGTTTTGAAGTAATAATTTCTTCTTTTAATTTAAATGAAATCTTCTTTAATTTTCTGAATTGACAAGCATCACATAAGTTATTAACTTTAAATTTCATTTTGGGTAATCCTCTAATTGAATCTAGTTAAGAAATCCTAGAGATGTATTTGAAATTTGTATGACCGAATCTCTTATACCAGATCCAGGGATTACTTGTATTGGCCATAAGACATAAATTATCGTTGGAGATTTTCATACTTAATATATAGATACTTTTTCTTTCTATCTCCTTCGAATATAACTTTTGAATTCCTATCTTCTATGAAACATTTATTCTTTTCAAAACTTATTTTATAACCGTTATCACAAAGTTGGCTTATACTTAGTAAACTGTGTTTTAAATTCCTAACCAATAAAACATCAGAAATAGTAGGAGTTTCAGAATTACCAACATTGCCGCAATGATTTAGCCTTTAGAATTATTTCCGAAGTTCGCCAATCCACCATCTTCATACTTCATATTATTGTGCAGTTCTAGATTTCCAGTCATATGTCTCGAACAACCACTATCCAGTATCCATTTATCCTTTTTCATTTCCACCAATTTCTTTCCAGAATTTGAATTTTCAATAGCCATGTAACACACCCATTCAAGATTTGATTTCCAATAGCCACCTTTTCATAATTTGAATTGCCAATAGCCATTTACCCATCTTTTCAACTTTTGAATTTTCAAAAGTCATAGAACTCATCCTTTTCTGTATTGAACAATATTTCAGTAGATCATATGCTTCTTTAACATTAATATATGCAGACTCTTTTAACATTGATGCAATGCATGAATTGACACCAGTATTATTAGAGATTCAAAAAAATTTCATTTTACAAATATTTCAAAAATCAGATTATGAACTTTTTGAAAAGACCTTGCTCTGATATCAATTGTTAGGGAATGCGGAATGGATCGTTAAGGCAAAGCAAACACTAGAGGGGGGTGAATAGTGTTTGTAAGAATTTAAACAAAATTTTAAATCTACTGTTAACTACGAGATGAGTCAAACACCACAAACACAATCACAGACACAGATTCAAACATAAATGCAAAATAAACAGAAATATAAATGCAGAAAAGGAAAGAACACACCAGATTTTATACTGGTTGGTACTGCTCCTACGTCCAGTCTCGCACAACGCTAGATTGCGCAGAGTTTTATTACTATTTCCAATAGTCAAGTACAACCTCCTTGATTTTATGGCTCAACAAGGAGACATCGATTCCTACTTTCTTGATTTCCCGGCTCAACAAGGACGCACCGTCTCCTATTTCCTTGATTTTACGGCTATAAGGACACATCGATTCCTCTTTCACTTAACACGAACAAGGTTTATTCAACCTAAGCAATTACAAACAGCCCTATAGCACTTGATTCAGAGAGCAGAGAGTGTAGAGAGAAGAAATTTGATCAAAACAGAATTGAATTCGGCATAGTATAAGTGTAAAAATCATAAAAATGATTAAAAATAAGGGTGTAGAGAAAGAAGATGAAGTTAGAGAAGAAGATATGATTAAAAATTCTATTTTAACCCCTTTTTGTAAAGTATGAAAGGTTGCAATGATTTTGAATTGTTTCAAATAGTGAAAAGACGCTTCCTTTCAAAATTGAAAAAAGTGACAATTATATGTCGACATGGAGTTTTTGTTATGTCGACATACTCCTTTGAAAAATTAAATTTTGAAATATTTTTCAAATGTTTTTGATATAAATATAATTCTGAAATTCTTGAATTAAAATATAATGACATAAATTAATATCATAAACTAGAAAAATATATGAAAACATAATTTTAAATCATATATACATATTTATAATTTTATAAGGTTTTAAACTATATAAATATAAAGTATAAGAATATAAAGTATAAATATAAAAGTCAAGTTTGAAAAACAAAGAAGAATAAAAATAGAAATGGAAACAAATAGAAAATTAAAATAGAGAGGACTGAGGATATAATTGAAAATCAGAATTTGAAAGTTAGAATTTGAATTCGAATCTGGAGTGCTATTTAGAGTCTTACAAAATAGATTCTATAACTATATTAATCTTGAACTCTTGAAATCTTGATTACTTATGAGTCTTGAAATTTCTCGGATCATTGAATCTCTATCATCTTTATAACTGTATAGTCTTCAGTAATATTTCCTGTATATGATTCCTGCACATATATATATACTCTATACAAAAAGTGTTAGCATATATTTTATAATAAATGATAATTGAAATAAGGTTGTTGTCATCAAAACTCCATTCTCCAACAGTTTGAATTCTAGTGGGTTAGGGGAATTTCTGATTTCATGTGTGAATGGACTACGATTAACCTTATCCACGTCGTTCTGCGAAGTATTGCCTCTCGTGAATCATTGAATCACGTTAGCAGTGTGATTTCCACCAATCAGCAACTATCGCCAGTCGTCCAATCCTACGCTGGTGCCCCTAGTGTCGATTATACAAGAGTGAGGAAGTGTGTATTGAGCATCTGTCTGCAGGTTGAATGTGCCCTCGATTCGTGGTTCGAATGGTTCGACCCGACCTGGTCCACAAATGTCGAATCGTGGAACTTCATGCTGAAGTCAAGTGGATTCTGGTGTTGTTGAGTTCACCCGAACGGGGGCTGAAATAGGTTGAGTTGCTTGAGTCGAACCTAAGTTTCCAATGTTGTCAATGTTTTCATCCAATACGTTAAGTGTTGTTGCATCATGCCACATGCTGCTTGAAGGTAGATGATTGCCTTCTACTTATCCAGGGGTCCCATTCGACCCAACCCGAGGGGGTGCTCCTGCTGGAGTTGAATTTGTTGTTGCCTGCACTCTAGAGGCATGATTTCCAGCAAGTTAATGATTGTTGTTTGGCCATCCATCCATCCAAGCGAAGAAATCGTTCATCATTTCCTGCTATTTCTGAAGAAGTTCATCTTGATGAGCCATTTGGGTTCTCAATTCAGCAAGGACACCATCCATCTCTTCTCTAATCAGGTAAGTTGATGGATTTTTACAAGAGGAAGCCTCCTGGCTACCCTCATTCCTAGCGCTTTCTCTGCTAAAATCCTCAGCACGGGAGAAGGTTCCATCTTTCTTCCTCTTAACTATCGAGTCGAAATATCAAGCAATCCGCTTCTTTGCAAGCTACAAGTCGAAGTGATAGCGTGCCTTCTTCCTGGCACGCCAAAATGTTAGACCGAAAAGTGGTACGAACACCCAATGCGGAGTGAAATCATCACAAACACAGATCATAGAGAATAAATGCAGTAAATAACAGGGGACACACAATAATTTTATAGTGCTTCGGCTCAATTCAAGCCTACGTCCACTTTATACTCCTTTGTTTATACTGACAGATTACAAAGATCAGTACATTTGTAAGAAAGAAGACAAAAAGAAATATTTATACTATTAGAGTTTATGCCCTAGAGGCAATTCATTTGATGAGATTGATAACAATTTTGTTATTTGGAATAAAATAATATTATATTATATTTACTTCATAATATAAATATTAATATAATAGAAGTCCTTAGAATTATAATACGGAATTATATAGTTTGAGTAAGACTTGAATTTGAGATTATATAATATACTGAGTATTATAATTCTTAGATGTCCCTAGTCGAGTTTTATTATTTATATAGGACAACAATAAAGCATTGAGACTAGTATGTTGTTTGATCGATGATCACATCTCATCGATCATTAATATACGTGATATTAATGTCAAAGCATAAATACGAATTGGAGAATATCGTATTGAGCTGACCCACCATGAGATAACTACATGGAATATAATTAACAGTATCATAAGTTATTCTCATGGTGACAGTGATGTAATGGTCCTCAAACCTGAAATCCTTATAATTTTATTCGAAGATATTTGTGTTTAGATATCATCTAAAATTACTCGTAACAGAGTAATGATAACGGTGATTATTGGATACATCTCGAATCGAATGAAAAATTATGAATGATCTAGATGGAATTTAACCCTACTATATATTCGCAGTGATATCCATGGGCCTCTTGATTGAGTGGGACTGTGAAATGCATGGCCGTGCTCAAATATTGATTTGTTTTAAACAGTATACTCATCGATCAAGATAATCGGATTAAATTATAAAGAGGACGATACGATCCATGTCTCGAGTTTAATCCCGGATATAATGGTTAAAAGGATTATATTACATTGATACACTAGTCACAGAAAGATTGTATCGAATTGTTGATCTTATTATAACTTGGGTAGTAGCGATGTATTGCTAGATGCCAATCACTGTTTATAATTTAAATACAATTTAAATTATTGCCAATGTTACAATAACCTATCGGGTCACACACTTAAAATGTTATAATAAGAGAACATGTATTGGGTAAATAAAATATCAAATTCATTGATATTTTATATTGTGTTGAAACGGTATACAAGTGATTCCCTTATTTGAAGGAGCACTTTTTGGTTTTAATAGGGTTTTAACCATTCCCTTTATATTGATATTGGAACTGTCATTTTAATAAGATTAGATTGAAAATAACCCTAGAAACTGACCTTTCCCAAAACCTGATTATGGTGGCTAGCACCTAATCTTCTTTTTCCGTTCGATTTGATCAAGATGGAGAGCGTTCGTGTGGACATCCTATAGAGAGTCGGCGCTCTGTCGAGCCTTGCGATTCAATCAATCCAAACTTCTTCGAGGCGGTGGCTCATTCAATTCGTCATCGCAAAAGATATGAATTCAACCTAAAGCTGTTTTGATTTCAATTTTATCGCATAGATCCTAGATTTAAGTTAGTTAAATCGTCATTTTGGGTTTGTCGATCAAATGTATAAACCCTACAGTGGTATCAGAGTCATGCTTGCAATAAATTGTATTTCATATTCTAATTTATATTGGTGGTTGTTTGAATTCCTAACTAATCTATTGTATTAGATATAGAATTTAATGAATTTGTTGCTGAGTTGATTAATTGGGAATATTAAATAGTTTTATTTCTGAATATAAATGTTTCATTCAAACATGAATTGATGACCAATATTGATTCTATTTAAATTTTACTCAGTTTTAATTAATAAATCTAAAATTATATAGATTTGATCTTAAAGAGTATTTAGATCTGTTTATACGGATAAACAGAGTCGAGCTTATTATCAAAAACTGTTTGATTAATAAGTCTGAATGACCTAAATTTAAAATACAGTTTCTTTTAGAATCAAAATTGGTTGTGATAATTACAAGTCAGTTAGAAGATTTTCATGTTACCTTGATTTGATAAAATCATTGATATGGAAATTTGTTTTGACAAAATTTTCAAAGTAAGATCCTTTTATCTGGAAATAAAATTAAAGTTTGCTTGATTCATGAATAATTATTGACCTAACCATTTTTTGTTGCATTTCCTTCTTTTGATTAGAATATATTTTACTGATTAACAAATTTATGAGATGGTTTTCATATTATATTTGATTTATTAAAATCAATTGTATGAAAAAAATTAATACAATTCTTCGATTTTGATCAATATACTTTGTTTTAAATCAATACTGTTGATTTCGAACCAAGGATAGTTTATTTGATAATATTACCGAAGTGTTGAAATATAATCTGAATATAATCAAATGAGGCTGGAATCTGATATATAAAATTATTAATACTGTTAATAATTTTATTTAACTCATGATGTCAGAACAGACAACAAAATTATATTCAAAAGAGAATTGAGCAAGTATGACTTGCATGTTAATTTTCCTTGTTTCCTATATTGTTTCAAGTCAATGATTATTTTTATTTATTTATTTTGAGATTGTGTTTGGTTGAATTATGATATGAATCTTTATAACTGCTTCGATGTTGTTGTTAGCACATGTTATGACCTAACAGTTAAAAACAATATGCATTTTAAGATCATTTATAACCTGTATACGGATTGGTTAATCTAATTGTCACTCCTTTTGCTATATGTAATTATTACATAAACCTTGTTCTGTGTAGCCAACCAGTACTATATACTTGACTTATAGATAGGACAACCCTTGGTTTTAAGGTTAAGAATGTATGAATTTTGATATATGATCGATGCAAGTATGATTTGCAACTAAAATGTTCTTGTAATACATAATTGGTTGTACATTTATATATATCCTGATATGTATGAATAGTGCAAATACAATCATATATCCGGTGCGATTCTAGGACTGCCTACAATTTATGAACATATATGTATAGACATGTATGATATTGACATGTCCGTTAAAACATCTTTTGGACTTGAATATATATTGATGAATGTAAATATGATTTGTAATAATGACTCATTGATGTGCAACACATATAAATATACATATATTTTATATGTATAACAATACTAGCTTTTGAAAGTTATCAGTGTTATATATATATATATATATATATATATATATATATATGTTAAAGCTTGCCACAAATTTCTGTAAATATGATTTACAGTTTTGAATTTTATTTTGATCATGATTTCAATCTATATGTATAATATGCGGTATGAAATTTTAATGACAATTTCAGGTATACTTGTTTGCACTTTGCACCCTTTTGTATATCTATACATTCTGTGGACATGAATTAATAGATTTTGTGTATTGTACACATGACAAAACAGCAACTAACTTGTAAGCCTAATTGTTGCAAGCTAAATAAGCATGTTTCCATGTTTAAATATTATATGTAAACGTACAATTGATAGAAGATGTAAGAAAGGATACATGCAATATAACTCTTGATAAGGTTTCAGGAAGATATGTGGTATTGTGAAAGGGGATAAAATTGTTTTATAAGCAAAGTTGCTCTTGTAGCATTTATCACTAACACACTTGTTTGTCTTCATAAGATATACAGTGTTTATATGCGTAGTCTTATCATACTATACTTGCTCAAACTGTAAACATAGATGTTTTAGACAATTTTAATATATAGATGGGCTTAAACATTATTATATGTATATATGCTATATATATACATATACATATATATATATAATTAAAATTTCAATATACTGTATGAATAGTCCTTTTAATGCTGGAATTTTGAATTCCATCAATGTTGCCTATGTTTATTTCATAAGATGGAATAGGACTTATAGACACATATATATATACATATATATATGACTGATGGATTGTCCAGTCCTAATTCATTATTGTCGTATATTTTTTCAAGATTAGATAAGTATTAAGGATGCATGTCCTATTAAATCTGAAAAACCTTATAAGCACAATCCTGATAGCATGTGAATGTGAAATAGCATTAGATTGCATTTTTTATAAGTAAATTGTTACTTAAGACAGCATAAAGATGCACATTTGGTTATGAATGGGTACGAGTATAAATTTGTATACACGGTATACCACACATGCCACTTAAACTATGCTTAAACTATATATATATATATATATCAGCTTATAAAAAGAGCAATGCTCTATTTATATAAATGTTTTAACATCCATATTAGTTTGCAATATATATTATATTGCAAAGTTTGAATAATTGATTACAGCAAATGCTCTGATTTCAGCAAATTTGCAATACTTATATTTTTTTATATAGTATCAGCATGAAAATGTTTCATAGATGATACATATAAAATAATATTTTATTTTAATTGCTTAACCACTGGACAATACATTAGTTGTATTTGCTTAAGCCTAACCCCATAATTTAAAACTGTTTTAAACAGGGCACCCATAAAGGTTCTGAAATTGTTTCAGTGAAAAATATAGCTCATCAGTGGATGTTGAAATTGTTTCGGCAAGAGAAGCAACAAATCTACTAATAGTTGGCTGAAAGATGAACAAGCTAGACATGTTATCATACAGAAGATATTTGTGTATAACGTATACATTTTGATGCAAGTATATAAGTATAAATCAGTAGGATACTATGTATGTATTTCTATATAGTTGTATGTATTGAAGTATGCTTGAAATATGTGTTATATATATATATATATATATATATATAGGTTGTTAACAATTCTCAGAACTGGACAGAATGTGCATATATATATATATATATATATATATATATATATATATATATATATATATATTGTTTACTTGCTAAAAGGCATTCATATGTTAATATGCATTTTACATATTCATGTATAAGTGCAGCATGTTGTGAAGGTTTGGCTAATGCATTTTAACACTTCTGAAATATTCTTTTGGATCTCTGAATATGTAATGCATGCATTTTGTTTGAATATGTTTTTGTTTTTGAATGTTTGTTAAGTTGTTAGATACAGATATATTCATGTGCCATTATTTACAGAATTTAGTAAATAAGATTTGTATCTCTAACTGTTCCCGCAAATGTTAAACATATACATATAGTAATAGTATTGGTTAATCAAATTCATATTAGACTGGATATTATTTTGTTTCTAGAGTTAAATTAACCAATGATTTGAAGTGTTCAAATGCAACATATGATTATGATTCCTATGTATGTATTTTTGAATTTAAATATACTTATATACATTTCATATATGTATTATTTAAATCCAATTAAGTATACAAATATAAAATAGATATATGTAAATAACTTTGATATTATTTGCCACTACGAATTATAAATTCCCTTTAAAGCAAATTCTGTTATATTAAATCATGATGAAGTCTTCCAATAGTACACCCATCAATGACCAATCTCATTGGATGTAACTAACGCCAAAGCGTTGCGCATATTTTATTTTGGTTATATGCGGTAGAAGTAATTATGATGCTTCGACTGTATTATTGGGTCTGATTTAACTAGGGCTGCATAATAGTATTTATGGCCTTAGAGACAATAGCATGAATTATTCAATATTCTGAGCAAATGAATAATAACGAACAACATGTTCATCATGCGATCTAAGAGTTATATACACGATATAACTGACATAAGATGTCTACCTAAAAGGTTTTGTTTTGGGATTAGCCAAAGCTAGGTCAAGGCATGACTAGATATGGATCTTGGAACACTGTTATATATGTATACCGGTACGTATATATAAACAAAGGGATGTTAATTTGAGTGGGAGCGTATTTTAGTTTAAATATTATATTTATGTTAATATAAAATTTTGATTGTAAAAATTTATGTTAAATAAATATTAAACAATCAGTTATTATTTATTATCTACTGTAGATATTAAATAATAAATAACTCTGATAATTTATATCAATCCTTAAGAAGGATAGATTGAATTAAATCAAATTTCTTGACTGACATTGAAATTTAAGGATTGTCCTCAAACAAATTAAAACATAATTGAATATAGAGGACCTAAAATAAAAGTTAAAGTGTGACTTCAACTGAATAAGATATAAATGTTATAAAAATCTGCTTATACAATTCTAGTATTAGATACCAGATATAAATCACATGAATGTATGTTGATTTACAGAAATTGCAAAATAAGTAGAAATTTAATAAAAGGACAAGTGGACTTACGATTGGAAATGAAGCAAATGTTGCTAGATTATCCATAGGAAGTTACTAGCTTAATTAAATAAATAAAATAATTGTTATAATGCAATTCCACTTAAGATAAATGTTATAATAGATCTTTTTTAGACAAGTTTGAATTTCATTTGTAATAAAAGAACAATTGTTATTCATTTTATTTAAATGAAATATCGTATGGAATATCACAAATAGTTAATGAACTTTGTAAATCCATAACTATAATGTACTTGATATAAATAATGAGTGGATTAAATTTAGTTATTTAAATCCAGTATACCTTTAGTATTACCGGTTAGCCCAGTAACAAGAAAGTATATCAAAACTCCATAATGATGGAATTTTGAGATCGTTTGATTTTGAATTATATGAAGAATGCATACCTTGTTTATTAGAAAAAATAACTGAATCTCTTTTCACTTGACACAGTGAATGAGTGATAAATATTAGGTCTCGTACATAATGATGTATATGGAGCAATGAATACATAAACTAGAGGTAGGTTTTATTACTTCATTATATTTACTGATGATATTAGTAGACACAGATATGTGTATCTTATGAAACGCATATCATAATCCTTTAAAAAATTCAAAGAATCAAAAATGAAGTTAGAAACCAATTTTAATAGAAAATAAATACTTTTCGAACAAATTGAAAGAGAATATTTAACCAACTATTTAATGACTATCCAGACGAGTTTGAAATTGTTTCACAACTCCCTCCATCTAGAACATCATATTGGAATAGTGTATTTGAAAGGAGAAATCGCACCGTATAAGATATGGTACGATTAATGATAAGTCATATAGATCTTCCAATAAATTAAATTTAGAAAAATTGCATTTAGTCCTACTAAAATGGTCTTGAAGACGCCATATAAGATATGAACTAGGAAATGTCCTAGCATATCTGATACGATGATTTGGGATGTAAAGACATCTATTAAACGTCCTTCCTAAGATCGGATCTAAATCAAATAACTATTTTGTGGATATAAATTCTCTGAAAATAAAATGTTTATTGCTCGATTTGGTATTTTTTTTGAAGGAGAGTCGGTCTCTAAGATATCGATGGGAATGAAATAGAATTCGAGATATCTCGAAAAACCACAAGATACCATTGACTCTTGTATAGACAAGAAATTGAGTGGGAGTGACACAATAATTCTAATGCTATTTGATAACACATTGATTATTGTAAATAATGCTAGTTTTAAAACAAGAAATAAATATTGATTCTAAGAAAGAAAATGTTTGGATTAAAAGTTCATAAGTTGAACTTAATTCATTGTTGATCCAATGAAATACGTTGTTATAACAATATGGATATTGCTCAGGCCTAAAACGTTAAATTCATTACCGATCCAAACATATATTTAAGAAATATAATTCCCATGTGAATTTGTTCGTAGAGGAAATAGACATATCTGCTAGGTTGCAAAAGCTGTCATGTTGCAGACCTACTGAATTAAACTATGTCGCAGCAGAAGTTTAATAGTCACACTAGTTTCATGAGTATATGATACGTGAATGATGTAATGGTCCTCAGACCTGAAATCATTATAATTTTATTCGAAGATATTTGTGTTTAGATATCATCTAAAGTTACTCGTAACAGAGTAATGATAAAGGTGATTATTGGATACATCTCGAATTGAATGAAAAATTATGAATGATCTAGATGGAATTTAACCTTACGATATATTCCTAGTGATATCCATGGGCCTCTTGATTGAGTGGGACTGTGAAATGCATGGTCATGCTCAAATATTAATTTGTTTTAAACAGTCTACTCATCGATCAAGATAATTGGATTAAATTATAAAGAGGATGATACGATCCATGTCTCGAGTTTAATCCCGGATATAATGGTTAAAAGGATTATATTGCATTGATACACTAGTCACAGAAAGGTTGTATTGAATCGTTGATCTTATTATAACTTGGGTAGCAGCGACGTATTGCTAGATGTTAATCACTTTTTATAATTTAAATACGATTTAAAGTATTGCCAATGTTATAATAACCTATAAGGTCACACACTTAGAACGTTATAAAGAGAGAACATGTATTGGGTAAATAAAATATCAAATTCGTTGATATTTTATATTGTGTTGAAACGGTATATATGTGATTCCCTTATTTGAAGGAGCACTTTTTGGTTTTAATAGGGTTTTAACCATGCCCTTTATATTGATATTGGAACCGTCATTTTAATAAGATTAGATTGCAAATAACCCTAGAAACCGACCTTTCCCAAAATCTGATTATGGCGGCTAGCACCTAATCTTCTTTTTCCTTTCGATTTGATCGAGATGGAGAGCATTCGTGTGGACATCCTATAGAGGGCCGACGCTCTGTCGAGCTTTGCGATTCAATCAATCCAAACTTCTTCGAGACGGCGGTTCATTCGATTCGTCATCGCAAAAGGTATGAATTCAACCTAATTATGTTTCTGATTTCCATTTTATCGCATAGCTCCTAAATTTAAGTTAGTTAAATCGTCAATTTGGATATATCGATCAGATTTATAAACCCTACATATACACAATATCCTTGTATTCTATATATGAATTAATACATGAAATCCTCGTGTTTAATGGTGGAATTTGGCTTGATTATGGCGCAATATCCTTGCGTTGAATAATGGAGGAAGCCCTGTAGATGAAGATCCAAAAGATCCCCTCAAAATGCCATGAAATCATGTATTTATAGCCATGGGGTGATTCCAGGTCGAATTCCATATGACTTGCATCAAATGGTTTGCCAAAATGTTGTGGGCAGTGGAGCACGTGTATTAGTGGACAGGTGGAGCTCGATCCGTAAAGGTAGGAGGTGAACGTGCCTTGAGAATAGGTACACGTTTCTAATGGAGAAGTTGGAACCGGGTCGGGTTCATGCTTGTTCGACCTGGTGCAGTGTGTGCCAGAGTGCCAAGTTCTAGGGTGAGTGCGGGTCGAGTTCGATCCGATCGGTTCGACCCGCCTGTTGGAACCAGTTGTATGCCAAGTTGGTGAAGTAGACTTGAGCCATGTAATTCGACCCGAACTTTATGCATGTAGTATCCAAGTTTATCCAATACTCCGTCACTTCATCCAAGTAAATCCTGATCGATGCGAGTTTATACTCAAGTCCTGAGTAATTCTCTTGATAGAATCCGAGTTGTGACAGCCTTGTCAAAAAGGCGTGTCAACACATAGATCTTGTGTTCTCTTGGATTTGAGAGGTAACGTATTTGTTTCTTCCATTCTTGTTCTCCACCGCTTATGGCTCCAAAATGAATGGGATCGTTGGATGGTTCTTTCATTCTTTTAGATTGACCTCTAGTGAGCATAGTTGATTTTTACTATAGCATGAGAACACCCTTCTTGACATAGTACAAGGAGATGTTAAAGCAATCCTTAGCAGCCTAATGATTGTTGCACACAGAGCCAATGCCTGCCTTTATGGTGAGCTTTGTTGTGAGTTATTGATATGATACGACCGTAATATGACCTACCAAGCAATATACTAATACAAAATTTCCCTAAACCTTAGCTGAGAGGGGTTTCTTGCTAAAGATGACCACTTGCGTATTGAACCCACAGTAACAATCTTGACTCTGCTATAGCCGTACATGGGAGGCACAGGTGTGGAGCTGGATGATGGAGGCTTCATTTGATAGAAGACATTCCTAAACATGATATTAACGAAGCTATACCCCCATCATTGATGACCTGATGTATTGGGGCACTGACAATGCTTATCGATATGAACATGGGTCATCATGGGAATATTAAACTCCTTTCTTGTCTTCGGCTAAGAAGGTGATGCTTGTTTCATCTTTATTTACCATGGAAGATTTAAGGCCAAGAAATCTACTAAGTAGTTTTATTTAACTAGGGAGAACTCCCTTCATTAACGAGTTTGGGCTAGGGATGAGCGTTCGGTCGGTTCGGTTGGTTTGGACGTAAAAAAACTCAAACCGAATTGGAACCGAAAATTTTCCAAACCGAACCGAATTAATTTCAGTTAATTCGGTCGATAACCGATTTAACCGAACTTGAAGAATGTACTATAATTCAAATGACGGATTCACTCAAAGTAAAACATGAAGATCGAAGAGATTGAGTATGCACTCCAAGGTCAAGGGTCGAGGAGCAAAAAGGTTGGACTACCACCGACTGATTCCAAAGACCAAGGGCCGGAGCTGGGTTGTTGCTAGTTCACTATGCTTAAGGAAGGTGCACAGCGGGTAGGGGTAATAATATATATAGATTTAGGTTTTCTCCCGAATCCAGGTGATATTCCACTAACGCTGCAAGGTGTAGCTGCATTGACACTCGGAACCTCAGCCTGTGGCCTACCTTTCATCCCTGCCCGGGTGTGAGCCTATTAATTGATAATGTGTTTGTTCGCTTATACTGGTAAGGTCAGAAGCACTTCCATCACTAGCTGATAGATATTATTAGATACATTGGTATATAGATGATCTACCAGATAATTGCATTTTAGGCCCCTTGATTACATCTTAATAAGCTTCATATTGATTATTTGATTCTCTACGCGGCACAGGGGAAGAACTTATTTTGATTCCATCACTGACTTACTAGCACTTCACTTTAATATCTATATGACGATTGGAACTGAACCAATAGGAATACGAATACTTGCTTGAATCCCAACTTGATTGTAGAAAGGTCCACATATGGGCACTGCCACTATCAATCAAGATGGTGATGACTTTTAGTCCCTAAACTCGCATGCTTTGTGGTGTACGAAACCAGCAATAGCTTGTAAAGAGATCTCTGGTGGTTTAGGTCCTTCTAGCCCTTCAAGCCCCATTCTTCCGCTTCCTCTTCACCTAGCCAATCCCCCTCAATCAGAAAGAATTTATCTTCCTTCCAACTATGAACTATTTCTTTCATAACAAGTAGATGGAACTTCTCCTCACAATAAGAGTATAGCACAAGAAGCCACGATTTCGCCTCGACACTGCCAATTATCTACTAGCAGCCTGAGACGCTTCATTCTTGGAAAGGTTGGCCGGGATTACCTTAGTAGCAGGAGAAGCGGGGTGGACTGGGGGCATTGGATCGATTAAGACCTCGTCTAGCTCCCACTTTTGACTCATACAAGCGAGCTAACCCAATGGTCGACGTGAGAGTGCTTGGTCTGAACATTTGGACGTAGAGACGAATGCCATCTCTCGGTATTATTACATAGGACAAAAGAACTTCTCTTATAAGGAAGGCCAACTATAGTAATCCCTCAAGCCCTAAACCTAGTTTTACGCAGAACAACTCCCGTTGGTCGCCTTTGGTAGTGCTAATAAACCCTTTCCCCCTTGCGTACCTCGTTAAAGACTCCTGTCTGGATGGCGAAGGAAGGTAGGGGGCCTAGAGTAAGCGGAGTACCCTTGTTGCTAAGGTGCTTGCATGAAGGTTAGGTTCTAGTCGAAATACTAGACTAAAGGGGTAGCTTGCATCCTAGCGTAATGCCCCACTCCTGGTAGTCCACTCGTTGGACTTGTGTCACCTCTATGACCGTGCCACCTCTTGCGATCGTGCTCTCATAGACCGTGCTCACCCAGTATAAACATTGGCCTTTGGTTGCCTCCATAGTAACAAGAGCACTATGTCCCATAAACTATAGTAAAGCATAATTCTAGTGCGTAGCGAAATCTTTTGAAAGATGTTCGCCACTACTTATCTTAATTTCTTTTTCATTTCAAAAATGCATTTTGAAAATATCTTCCCGAAGTCCAAGGTAGTAAATTAATAGGGAATTCTATTCTGTTTTCGCAATGAATATATCATATATATTACTTTTGAATCTCTTTTATTTGCTAATCTTATTAGAAATCATGTAAAGACAATTCTGATTTGATATAGCTGTTTGTGCAAGTATTTTACGATTAAGAAGCAATTGCTTCTTGTACAGATTGTGTATGAATTTACTATAACTATAGACTACTATATTCTCATGAGCTGCTGCATTTATTCGAGTGATCCACAAACGACGAAAGTCCCTTTTTTGTCTGCCCCTATCCCGATGAGAGGAAACCAAAGCTCTCATTTTTTGTTGAGTTCGGGTAAGTCTTGAATGGGCCCCTGGTTGATGCAAATACACGAATGCCAATGAATATACTGGACTTGGTATACTAGGAGCCAATTAATATACCTCCCCAATGTTTATACTGGTGCCTCGTCTTTGTTATGCCAGCTCTTTCTTTAGACTGGTCGGCAATTAATATACTGGGGTCTCCATTCTCTCGTTTCAAGCTCGATCGGTGTTGATCGCTTTATGAAACTCTTATAAGGATGTTGCTCCTGACCGGATTCTAACGAGCTTTTTAGTCCAGCTAGAGAACTAAGTAGTGCATTTTCTCAGGGGAAAGTCTGACCTCAGAAATGGGAAGATCAGTTCTGAACTATGTGCTACAATCTTTCTTCACATGTGTTAAGCATAACGGATCCTATTTCTGTATACTTTGAAAACTAACTTTACCCGGAATGTGTTGAGCATCACATCTGGCTTTCAGTCATCCATTGCGGGAGTATGAAGCCGAGTTTGAGAAGGTTGCCAAGCGATGGCTGATACGATATCCTCACTAGAAAGAAGTATTCATAGTCCAATCCATTACAGCCCGGCAGTCTAACGGGCGTAGATCACACTGGAACTTGATAGCCAGAATCTCTTGCTCTAGCCCATCTATACTCTCCTTTGAATGAAGAAGATAAAGAATTGATATATTTCGACTTGATCTTATTCTCCAACCTACTCATCTCGTAATGAGAATAGAATAGGAAAAGTCTGTAACGAAAGTATGCCTGCGTGCTCTATGTATTGAACACGAACCGAACTACTCTACACATAGCCGAACCACATGCCAGTATATTAATAATTCATGTTTGAAGAAATTTTATGTAGTAAATTTTATGTTTATGATAATATTTGATCTATTTGCAATAAATCTTTGTACTATATAACCAAACCAATTATTTAAAGTACTACAATACCATAAAATTAGATAATAAATTAAAAGTTTGGTTAATTCGGTTAAACCGATAACAATTTTTTTTTTTTACAAACCGAATTCAAACCCATTAAGTTTTAAAACCGAACCAAACCGACCGAAATGAACCGGTTCGGTCGGTTAATTCGGTTTGAATCGAATATTGCTCACCCCTAGTTTGTGCCCCTCAACAACTTCACTTATATGAGGGCCCTCACAAATTAACAATAACTCAATGTTAAATACAATCACATAACATTGTTGTCGTTTACCCGTTGAAGCGAGACGAGGATTTTGTAGAACATTCCTTTGCTTAGCCTTTTGTCTTGCATTTACAAATCAACCACTTTATCTTTCATATGTTGACACTCATTTGTAAAGTGGCTATTAAATTGGTGCAACTCATAATATTTCCTTTACTTCAAACTCCTTTCATCGTGGCCGAGTATAAGGCCTTTGATATGGTGTAAGGTCACTTGTGGCGATATTGGCGGTTTTCATATCACAAGCTAATGTGATGTAACTGGCATACCTGAGCTTGAATAGAAAACCATCTTCAGGGTATTTCTTAATGTTTTCTCGACCATTGTTCTTTTTGCGAAGGCTTTACTCTTACATGCTACTCTTAGTGCCTCGACTGCTCTCTTCTCACTATTTGACTTATCTGTCTCTTCCACTCACATTATGATCTTAGCTCTTTGAAAGAAGTCGATCAAGGATGAGTATAACTGCTTTGTAATTCCTTTCACGTCTTAGACTAATGCATCGTCCCACGAGCTCACCACCTAGTTGTTCTTGTTTGTTTCCTTTATAGGTGTTGACTCGTAATTTAAACAAATCAAACATATGTTTACCTTCTCGTCTAAATGTGACATTGTATTGGAAATCACAGGACCTTAGGTTGTTGCAAAATCAAACCACCATGATACATATGCAATCTTCATCTCAAACAAAATCTAATTATACATGTCCATCAAACGAGTTTCCTTCCAAATTCTATTCAAAATTGTTAATAATATCATAAAAGTCCTCCATTTTGTGGTTTTCTTCATCTTAAACAAAATATAATTATACATGTACATCAAACGCGTTTCCACTATACTCAATCATCAAATTGAACATGATCCTTTAACCCTCGTATCACAACCATTAGTAGATTTGACGTGGCATTCTTGATCCACATAGTCAATAAAAGTCTCCTTATGTAAGTATACATGGAAAAAGTCAACCCAAATCTAGTACTTCACGTTTTTTCCTTTACCTACACGTAGAATGTCGTTATAGTCGTCCTCCCCGTGAAGTTTACTTAAACATCTCCTTATTAAAAAGGCTAACAACCACAAAACCCATTGAAATGACTGTTTGGATTTGAGTTATTCAACCACGTGTGTTTTCGAACTCTACATCAAAACTTTTGTCTTAATGTCAATCTTCTAATTCATGGTTGCTAATTCATTCACGAATCCCTAATAAACGTCGTCTAGATGTTTCCCATTTAATCAACCTTTAAATTCTAGTTCGCTAACCTCCTCATCGAGTGGTGCTTGCTTGTTGACTAATTCTTTGCTTTAATGTTCCATAGCTTTGTTAATTTTTGATTAACAATAATATGAAACGTTGTACTTACTAGAAGTCTAGAAAGCATTAAATAACAGTCGCAGCCTTTGTAACAGCCCGCATTTTACGTATCGAAAGATCGTAAAATATTTTTATTTTATTCCCTAAGGGTTGGATCATTCTCATATTTTAATATGTTGCTTATGGGAATGTGAGACATATCCATAATTTTTACCAATTTTGTTTGTGACCATTTTGCCCCTGTCAGCCTTGTACAAGGCATAACTTTTGACTCAGGTGGTCAGACTTGTGCCATTGGAAACAAAAAGATGATTGTCTTTCCGTATAGTGGTTACATTAAAAATTTGGCTTAGCGGTTTGAGAGAAATCGTTGTTTTAAGATTTTCAGTTGGTTGTTCAGGTTTTGAGAGTCACAATAGGCTGATTTGGGAAGGCCCATTAGTGGGCTAGTGGAAGGTATAAATAGGGGGTGGGAGGTATGAAAAATGGTTTAGTTTCTCTATTCTCTCATTTGGTGGCCTATGTTCCTGCTTTCTCTAACATTAAAAATCAAAATCTAAGTAAATCGAAGATCTACACCATTGGAGGCTAGATCTACATCAATTGAAGTGGAAATTCATCGGATCAAGGGGTTTGGTTCAAGTTGCTTGCTGTCCGGAATCTTAATTCATTGATTTTAGCTTATTTTGGAGAATTGGTGAGTGATTCGCACCTCTCACATGGATTCAATGAAGTATATGAATGTTTGATCATGTTTTTCATCAAATTTAAGTGTTTTATCATAGATCTATAAGGAAAAGTCCAATTTCATATGAATCACCCTATGATCTAATATAGCATCTTTAAACCGGTAATTCCTATGTCATTTCATATGTTTATGCAAGTTAGATCCGCAATTTAGTCCATATGTTCATTTATCATGATTTTGGAGTGATTTGCATAATTTTAGTGATAATCGTTGTTTTCATGTTGCTAGTGAATTCATATCATGTTTGTGGTCATATTTGATGAGTTGGACAAGTTGGTTTCGTCGAATATACCATTTGGCGAAGTTTTGATCGAAATTGAAGTTGCATTGGAGAAGTGCAGGTTTTGGGTCGGTCATGGTTGGGTCGGTCGGCCAAAATTATGTCTTGAGGAGCAAGTTAGTAAATGGGTCGGTCTTATCTTTGGGTCGGTCGGTCCCAACCGAGTTGGTCGTAAATATTATAGGTGGGTCAGCCTCCATGCTGAAGGTGGGCCAGTCAGAGTCCGTGCTTTGGGGATCATACAGGTGGAGTCGGTCGCTTTGGATCGGGTCGGTCGGTCTGGGTTGACATTGGGTAAGTCAACTGTTGTGGAGTGGGTCGAGCGAGCCTAGAATCGAACAGGGGCTCAGTCGAGCAACAAGGCCAAGGGTCGGTCGAGCAATGAGTGGCTCGAGCAGGGTATGGTCAAGCTATAGGGTCGGTCAAGCATCCCGGGAAGATGGGTCGGTCGGTCGTGCATAACGGGGTCATTTCTGAAAATTTTATTTTTCGGGTACGACTCGGATTTGAACAAAAATGTCTGAAAAGGAAATATTTATCGGGGGCACCCCCCTGAACCCTAGCAGCAGCGCAATGGTGTAATTCGGCTCAGTGATGTGGAGACTTCGAAGTAAATTCAAGTGGAAATATTCGAAGGGTTGAATATGTTCGTTGATCAGTGTAAAGCAACGACTGAGAAGACGACTTAATGGTGTTTTGAGTTCGTGGATAATGGATCCTCAAGGGAGACTTGAGTTAATGGATAGTCATTGGAGTTGATGGCTAGAGATGCGAAGGCCCAAAGATTGTCGTTATCGTAAGTTCTAGCAGACTCAAAGCAGAGGTACTTTGGGTAGTCATGAAGGGCCTCGTAACTTGAGCAGTCGTGAAGGGCCTGGTTGTCAAGATTTGAGAAGACAAACATACGAGTCATGAAGGCGTATGGAGTTGTGCCAGAACTGGGGTTTACCATTAGCTCTTGACATATGGCAGTCATGATGGGTCGTTATACGATTAACGATGATTTCAAATCAGGATTGGCTGTGATAGCCAGAGTCAGTCAGGATGTTTGATTGTTTGGTTAACCTGTTTGTACCGTCTCATGTAGATTTTCCAACGTCAAAGGAGATCTTCCTTGGGTGCTTATATGATATTGGTTAGGCCTCTGGGGCTTGTGCTTGAGGGATATTGAAATCGATTAGGATGGTTTACATGAGATATATAATCTAAATGAGATGAGTGCTTTACCATGATTGAATGAGTGTTTTGGTTTCCATGGGTGTATGGTTGAATTGTTTAAAGTAAAGGCTATCACTGTCCGATGTGGGGAAGACGGGAGTTGAGTTCTTCTCCGGTGTTTGGTAGATTGGCTTGTTAATCTGCCTATTCTCATATACTTTATTGATGAAGTTTGTTAGCTGTTTTATCGCTCACTAAGATTGTTGTCTAGCTCAAGGTTTTATGTTTCCCTCTTATTACCTTGGGTTGTTCATCCGTTTTTGGATGGGCAGACTAGGTGGCAGGTGATTGCTTAGTATGGACGATGTAGCTGTTCAAAGACGAGCAAGAGGTTGGCGTGCTATCTTTTTACTATGAAGTATTGGATTTTCGCTGTTTGCTATTCTCTGAGTGATGTAGCGAGGAAATTTGTATAAACAATATTCCCAAGTGCATGGATATTACTCTCCAGTTGTTACGAAAGTTTAGTGTTTTTCTGCTTCACTATTACTACTTGTTGTATATATTCTATTATATTTTATCCTTACGCTGTGAGTTACAACATGTTCCGATTGTGTTAACATACCATGATGATTGGTCTTTCAGCGCATCATTTTTCTTGCTTAGTGTGGAGGTTGTGGGCGATCGTCACAGCCTTCTTATCCAAACTTACCAATTTTGCTTATGTTTTAGCACTAGTTCTTTTCTCTTTACTCTTGAACGGTTGATGATGAATATTGACATATAAGAAATTATTCATCTTTATTTTATCAAAATCCCTAATTTCACTCACTAAGTTTTCCAATACTATCTTATTTATAACCATACATATTCTTAAAAAAATATGTGTATTAACCTCTGATGATCAAAGATCGTTACAGGGTTACATTTAAGAGCAGACAAGCAGAGGTAACCCAAAAAATACACAAATCAAATTCCTTCTAACCTCAATTTTGTTATTTTCTACGAAACAAATACAAAAGCTTAATTTGGGTGCCACACCCAAGCCCAAAAGCCTAGAACAATAATTATACCTTAAGCTAAAAGAGAATCTGTGCCTTTTTTCTACAACCACCAATTACTTGTGGTCAAATCACCATGAATATATAAAGTACGCTGTAGCATTCAGTTCATTGATCCACCCAGACCCAACCAGACATTCTCCAACTGTAATTGAATAATCTATGTTACAACTTTCAAGGCACGCAAGATCAAAATTTTCTGACGTCAAAGCATTGTTTTTTAGCAGAAATTGTACAGCTCAAGAGCCCTGAATCTCTATTTTTAAAATATAGGTTTTAGGCTTATTTTCATAACATGGATCATGCAATTATGTAGTCCCATTTGATTTTGATTTGGGTTTTCAGCTCTTACTGCAAAATATTAGTAAACAAGATAAGTTTTACAATATTTGGTATTTCAACAACAAAAAACAACAAAGGCAAATTCTATTCAAACTCACGAAATTGTTGAGTTGCCCCCATTTCAATCAAAAATTTCGCTGACAAAATTACCCTTTTAGCGCTATTTTTTTTTTTTTTTTCATGTCCACGGGTTATCTCGTAGTCCAACTACGTGGTTCCTTCACGTATCACGCAGTGGGCCTACGTGGTACGTGAAGGAACCACGCAGTTGGACTGCGAAAGAGGGCATTTTCAACTTTTTTTTTAAAGGGGAGAAAATTCAGCAAAATCGCGGTTTTTCTAAAAAAAATCATATTTTGGGGGAGACTCAGCAAACATGACGGTTCAAATAGAATTTGCCAAAAACAAAATAGTTGGCACGTTTTTCGTGCTTTTGTCATCTTTTAAAATAAGAATTTTTTTTTAAGTATTTCTTTTTCAACAATACACATAATGGTGTATTTTTATTTAAATAAAACCACAACAAAAACAACAAGCCAAACAGTCATATACTTGCACTTAACTGACTGTTTGGATTCACACTAATTTGATTGATGTTATACAAAGGTATATTGCTAGTGAAAACAACTTATGTACCCACAACTTAGTATTCCAATAGCAACAATGCTACAAAGATCTTGCAAAACCATTGAAGATCTGTGAATCCTTTGTAATCAAAGCTACTAGCAAATAAGTCTTACATCATACCTGCAAAAACAATGGTTGTTACCATAAATAAACAAATAAAACATCATCATCCCGCCTTTATTTGAGCTAATTAACTACTAAAATTAGCGAAGTAAATAATACTACTATGAATTAAGAGCTACATAATAAGATTCAAACTAATACATAAAGAAATTTTTAATATGTACGTATGTATTTTCATACTCATAAAAGTTTAGAATAGTTGTGAAAAATAATTTAATCCGCTTAATTTGAATTTCATACAATAATTGTACAATTTAGATGTTATGACCATAACTGCTATACAAACATTATTCAAGACTCAAATCAACATAATCTTCAAAATGACCTAGCCGTAATATTGAAAGTTAGTGAAATTATAATCCACCCTTAAATTCAAATAATTTTGATGACAATGCAAGTTCATCACACTGATATTGATCCAAAGTACAACCTTCAACAAAATTAAACTGGAGATGATGATTGGTTTCCAAACAATTTTGATCATGCAAAAAAGACTTGAATTATGATATGCGAACGATAGTTCAAATCAAAATAAAAGCACAGAATATAAGGATATCAGAGATGATCCTCAGTTTGTAACTAATTATCAAATAATTAAACAAATGGTACAAAACATGGCTAAATCCGATCAATCGAAAATATATGAAAGTTGAAGAGGATAAAATGGAAAATTTGGAGACATACCGAACTTGGTATGAAGAAGTAGAATGAGAAAAAAGGGATCTAATATAAAGAATTCTAGATTTAGTTCCATTTGATAGTATTCAGGGTCATGTTTATTATAATCTTCCACAATCCAAATTACCTTTGACGATAACAAATAAACGTGTTTCAACCTGTACTGATCTTGAAACCTCCCCAATCCTATTCTAATACCAATTTGTGAAGCAGTTAACAAATCCATTAACTGAAAAAGACAGAAAGATACCATGAAGGGTTCACCATTCTAGCTTTCAAAACTTTTTTTTTCAGAATTTGATTTTTTCAGTAAACAAAATCCTCGACCGTTGAATTCACTTCAAAATCCAAATAAATAAAGATAATAACTAGCATAGTTTGACAAAAATATCATCTGTCTTTTATTTTTCAAATTTATTTCATATCTATTATCAACCGAATTTTTTTTCTCCCCCCTTTTTCATTTTTCCTTTTTGAAATTTCCTAATATGCCATCAATCAATTTGCATTTTCATATAGAGTTAGTACTTTCACATAAATATATTTCAAAGAATTTCATTGGTTCCAATTATGTGCTGGGCAGGATTCGTTCCAATCACATGTTAGACAGGTTTCGGACCTGTGACCTGATGGATCAAAGTAAGGATGCCTAAACAATGGTGTAGAACGATAAGAACTTTTTTTAAATTGACTGTGAGGGACTTGCACCTTGCATTGCTCGCATTTTAAGCATATTTTCCTTGCACAAATTTTTTTTGCACGCCAGTTAAGAGTTGTAAGAATATATAAACTGGAGGAGGGTTATATGGCACCCCATTTTTTTGGCCTCTCTTTTGCACCTCATTTGTGGCCAAGTATTTATGGTTAAATAAGTTAGTGGAGGGAGAGAGAATTAGTGGAAGGACAGAGAAACGGGAATATGTGGTGGAAATCAGGGAGGCTAAAAGGGTGCTACATATTTGGGGTGCCATTGAACGCTCCTCTATAAACTGTGACAAAACCAATTTTATAAAAACAAGCGTGCCTCTTTTCAATATCCTGAATTTTAGTAAAGCCTAAAAGCAGTTTGAAACCACTAGGCAAAAAATAAAACCAACATGATGGATTTACTCTAAATTTGATAATACAGAGATCAATAGAGAAGTTTGGGCTATTGATACAGAGTGACTTGATCCAAACTGAAAAACAAAACGGATAAGGACTGAATTCACATTACAAATTAAATCTTCACAAATTCTACCAGTTGATTTCTAATTATGATTAAAATAGCTTTAAACTGAATAATATGCTAAAAAGTAGATCCTATTTCTAATTATGATTAAAATAGCTTAAAACTGAATAATATGTTAAAAAGTAGATCCTAAACTTAGCTTATTCCCTTTTTATTTTATCTTTTCGCAATTTTAAATACATAAATCAATATCATGTGATGCTGATCACTTTATATCACTGTAAAAACAGATTCACTCAAGGGGATTTTTGTTGTTTAATACTGCATACTGTTTACAAAAGGTTAACTAGTTATGGAAATTGAGTACCAGGCTTGTAGGCCATGAAGACATAATTAGCATACAACATTTTTTAATGTTTGAATGTGTTGTTTCATCATCAACTAACCCATCCGTACCCGTCGTTCACAAATGGAAGCACGATATAGCATGTAGAACCATGTCCTACTCATTAGTTCATTTTTACTGACAACGTAAACCCCTGCATACTCGGTATCACAATCCGTATTTACAACATAGTGTACTTAAATTTTAATTTTTATCCTTTGCGTTTTGGTAACAGAATGTCTAAACATGATGCATACAAATAACAAATATAATCACAATTTGCAGAAACAAGCAGGACTATTTGCAAATCAAAAATCGTTTAACACAAACTACAAGGCAATACAAGAAGAAAAAAATACATACCACGTTAAGGTAAATTTGGAAGACGCCCCTTTTTAAGGATGGAAATGGAGTATTGTGCTGTTTCAATGAGATCGGCAATATTGTGACGAGAGCGCTCAGCAGCACCAAATATGAAGATTGAACGTACCTCGGCTTTCTTGGAAAGACGAGCTGCATAACCAAGTTGAAGTTCAGGGGAGTTTAGTCCTCTTAAGATCTGCCGGTACAACGATAACACCGTCGCTCGGTTGGCTGCCAATTCTTCAGCCGTTGCCCATATCAATCCCTTTGCCATTATTCTACAAGTTACAATGTTACATGTAAATGTGAAACACAGAAGGAAAAAATAGAGAGAGAAAAAGAAAAGAAAAGCCCCGTGTAATTATGATGATCTAAAACAATGTGCTTCGATTTAAAGTGTCATTGGCAGCAAAGCATACAGCTTTGATTTAAAGTGTCAGTGGCAGCAAAGTATACCATTTTTCATATTTAAATCAAGCAACATTCACCATTATATGGTACAGAATTTTTTAAATTTTTTTTGGGCCTCAAAAAGCAACAAAACCGACATTCAGAAGATTGGAACCGATAGGGATGTCAAATTGATTGGGTATAAATGGGTTGGTTTCAAAATTAAGCCAACCCATTTAAAATAAAATCAATCCAAGCAATCAGACATATACATTCAATTGGTCTACCCAACCCAACCCAACCAGCTAATTTAAAGGGTCAACCCAATCCAATCCATTAAACCCATTTTGGACAAAATTGCAAATAAATGCAAAATACAGCAAAAGCAGTTGTAATCAATTTATAGCAGAAATTGAATCGTTCCCATAAACTTCCATATATGAAAATGCAGAATACAAATTGAAATATTATCCAATAAGCACCATATTTGCAGCATTTGATCCAACTCGAATTGAAATATCTTTCAAGAACTGCAATATTTTCAGTGTTTAATATTAATTAAAATATTGTTCAGAAAATAAAGTGATACATAAAATATTATCATAACAGCAGGCAAAAATCAAATCCTTCCTCGATGATAATCTCAAGCATGAATTTACCTAGTAAACCTTATGGCACTTAACCACCCTTTGATCTGTAAACAATAGCAAGGGAAAACGAATTTCTGTCACAAATACAAAATGAAGGTTCAAAAGAACCATGGAAGTATTTACTTCTTTAACTGCCTAAGCTACCTTTTCTTTTTTGGGGTTCTTCAAGGTTAAATCATATACACAACACAAAATTTCTTACTTTTTTTTTCAGGAAAAAAACAAAGAAGTTAAACCATTTGCTTAAGATTCAACGCTGCAATATTAATTGACAGGTGTCACAACTACTCTTTAAGACACACTACATACTTATTAAGATAAATTCCACTTACCTTGAACAGACACTTGGCTTAAAATTTAAAAAATAAAAACAAAAACAAAAACAAATTAAAGCCAGTGTTTTTCTGTGACTCCATACTGATTGCCAAGATGCAAAACCGGTAGGAGTTAAACTCCGAATTCATCATGTTAAAATAGCAAATGTGTGCAAATATACGCTTTTCAAGCATTTTTAGAAGATGTTACAAGTTCTTTTCATGTAAATATTTATTTTGGCTCACAAAAATTCAGAAAGCTACAAACATTAATAAAAGTATGTGCAATATTTCCCATTAACAAATGAGGATTTACCATCATTCAAAGACAAGAATCAAATAACCTTGCACTTAACTTGAACTATTGCCTGCTTTCTTAGAATCCAAAAAGAATAAAAACACACACACACAGAGACATCATCATCATCATCATTATTATAAACACCGAAGTAGCAACAAGTATGATAGAACCAGAAAGAGTAGGGATTCAGTTATTAGGTTGATTTTAACTTCCAGAACAACATATCTTACTGTGAAGCACAGCATATACAGTTGTATGCAAGAAATGCCTAAGGATTTACCTTCGGACTTTTTCAGAATTATCCAACTTGAGTTATTGAGTACGAATGATATTTTTTTTTATGTAAGTTTTTTTATACATCCAGATGATGATGACGATAGTGATTCAGCTTTAGAAAAGAAACATCCTTGAATATTAGATACAAAATGGTTTAAAGCTCTACACATACACGTGTGTGTGTGTGTGTGTGTGTTAGCACCAAAATAATCAAGCAAGAGCCGAAAGCAAAAGCTGCAGTGAAGGGATGTCGAGAGTAATGAGCTTCCGGACCAGGCAAAGACATTCCATCATAGCTTATCTCGCCTACAAGGTTTTAAAGAGCAAAGGGTCTCTTTCGATAAAAGAAAGATCCTCGGAGATCCAAAGGCGCGTTTTTCTTCAGCCACGATCTTCGAATAAATCAAAGGGAAACTAAATGCACCCTTCGATTCATTCGAAGGGGATGTTCCGGTAGCTTAATCCTAAAAGAGATACCCATTGTGTAAAGAGAATCCTCATCTGAAAGAAATCAGTCTTTCGGTAACATTGAAGCCATGAACCTACAGAAACTTATTCTTTCCATAATAACCAAATCTATCAACCAGAGGGTTTCCTTTGGAAGATCCGAAAGCACCACAGAAAATATCCTTCAAAAAACACTCAGGACTCATGGTCGCCCAAGGCTGTATCAAAAGCACGACCGTATATTGTTAAATACGTTTTTATTAGACTTTCCGTTCCGCTTCCCCGAAAGCATCAAGACCAAGGCCCTAAGGCGGAATGAGGTTAATCCGTATCTATAAATACGACCCCGAGGGCCTAAAATCGAGGCCAAATTCCTCATTCTCTCACTTTATCTAATATTCTAAGTTGTAAACCCTAACTACAAAATCAATTTGGAAATTCTGGAAAATTAAAATACTTAAGTCCCTATACTCACCCAAATCATCAATAAAATGAGATTAATTTGTGATCAGGAAAGGTAATACATGGGTAATCTTGCAAGTATTATATTATTATCATCTTTTAACTTTGCAGGTTCAATCTCAAAGTAACGAAGGGAATTACCTTGCGAAACAACTTCCGACACTTTTGAAAGGTCACAATAAATGAATAAGATATATAGAATTCATCCAAAAGTTTTGGATTCTGACACAGAAGGTTTTCTAAGATGTTCGAAACTTGTAAGACTACCTGATACCCCGAACGCTTACCAAAAGATATTTTTAAATGGAATAGGCCATCATGACTTATTTTGAAACCTTATAAGTAACGTCAATCTACATGGATCTTCATACCAGTAAAAGTTCTCAACGAAATCCTCAGAATATAGCCAACAGGAACCTAGTCTACATATGTCGGAACCTTCAACATTAAGGGAATTCCAAGACTAAAGTCTCAACCATCTAACTTCTATCTTTTGTTTCAACAGGATTACATTTCTAAGGATCAATGAAATTTTAACATAGGAAATTAAGAAGTTAAATCAAGAAAACACAACGGAATTAACTAATTCTACAAAGGTGTATCCCAAGAAACTCCTTAACTAAGGATTCTACGAGGATCTCATCATTCAATTGTTGGTTGTGCAACTGTTGGATGAGGATTTCCAAGGCAATGCATTTTAATTTTAGAGTTTGAACCTTTGACATAAGATTAATTAATTTTCTTAAAAGATAAAACTTCAAAAACAAAAAACCTTTTGGTGCGTAAGAAAATTAGCTTTATATATTCATGATACATATTAATTTGTTTTTCAAACAAATCAGAATTTCAAATTGGTAGCAATTTTATGCCCATTTCACGGGTAAAGTTGTCTTACCTACCAACTTAACATCTAAATATGTAATCAGCACAAATCAGAGAAAATAATAATGCTTATCTGTTTGCCTATCCAATGACTTTTTAAGATTCAATGTAATCCTAGAAGGCAAAAGAAAACATCAACACAGCATCGTTTCAACAGTTTCCCAGTAGGTCAAAAAGAAGGTTGAATCCAGAAAACATACAAGATGGTCCGTAAACAAATGACAAAAAATATGTAATATATATATATATATATATATATATATATATATATATATATATATATATCAGATAATTACATTAACAAAATAAATTTCGTTCCAGTTTTCCACTAAAAAAGAAGTCAACTGACAACTAGTTTAAAATTGCAATTGATCTTGTTGAGACTTGACATATAGGATTTTTGTATATGCTTTCTTTGTTTGTTTTTTTTTTTTATTAAACATATCCTTCCATTATACGTAGCCAACAAGCGTTGAGCCAACCATCTTCCATAAAACTACACATTTGAATCTTAACAATTATCATATATCAATAACAGGTAATACTCTTTCAAAGACTGCAATCTCTACAAGTAAATTCAATGCTGATACAACAAGCATGTAGATATATTGGTAAATTCTGTCTTTTTCTCTCAACGTTTTTTCCTCCCTGCTATAGAAACCGTGTCTACTCATTTCGAGTGTGGAGGGGTATTTTCATAGCCGATATCATAGTCAATTTTATTACATCAACAACCAATTCATGTATAATTACAAATACAGACGAGAACTACGTAAACAAATTAAATAGTGAATCTATCATTCCCAAAGACAATCTCAATCCCAAGACTAAGCTAGAATTTGGCCCTAACTATGGTTTTTTCGCAAAGTATTTTTCCTACAATATAAGAGGTAATGTTATAATATGCCCCAAAAAAAAAAAGTTATGTTATGATTATATAAAACATATGAAAAATCTAAACACTTAATTTAATTGTTACACTGAGGAAAAGTAGATCAAAAATTTAACCGCAAAAACCACCCATTTATAATGTATTTTAAAGTACACCCATAAATTGCCGCTTTGAAGGAAACTATAATAAACCAATTAGCAAATTAAATGGATAAATGATAAAGCATCGTATTAATGGAACGCTGAAGCACTCCACCAAAAAGTTAACTTTGATTACATGAAAGTTAGGGTTCGATTTTTATTGTATACCTAAGAAGAAACAAAATCACGACCGAGAAGAGTGATACTCACGAAGTAAAACAACGAAAGGCATGAGCAGTAATTAATTTTCTCTGTAAAATTATCTAAAGGCCCTTGATATATATTTTTATTTTAGAGGAATTAAAAACTCGGCAAACTTTAAAAACCAAACCACAATGCAAATCATGGAAACTGAGTAATCATCCTCATCGCTAACTAGATATGTCCTTCGTCAAAAACCTAAAGCAATTTCAAAATTTCATGCAAACCATACAACCAGATAGCTAGACTAAAAAATGCACATTCACAAATTTATGACTATTGTTTGAGGTTACAAGAAGCCAGAGCATGGTTATCACGGCGGTAAGTCGAGGCGAGTCGATAGACGTCCAATTAGTCGACTAGTGGACTAGTCGTAGGCTAGTCGGACTAGTCGATAAATACTAAGCTTATAGTTTACTTCGTATTTAAACAATAAATTAGTCTCCATTCATATTTAATTTTACTTCTATAGGTAAACTTCTACAGGTATCACTTCAGAATATTCAGAATACTTCTACAAGTATCACTTCAGAATATTCAAAATACTTCTACAGTCTCGATCTGAGTTCGAACCCTAAATTAGTCTCGATTTGAGTTCGAACCCTAAATTAGTCTCGATTTGAGTTCGAACCCTAAATCGAACCCTCAGATCGACATCGAGACTTCAAACACTAAATTTTAGGGTTTCAAATCGACATCAAGACTTCGATTTAGGGTTCCGATTTCTAGGGTTTCAGTTTCAGTCGACGTTTCATGTCGAGGCTTTCATCTCGACTAGCCGACCAGTCGACGACTAGTCGAGCGCCGTAATAACAGTGAGCCAGAGAGAAATAAGTTGGGCACAAATAAACCATCGGCTAAATGAAACATTTCCAAATATAAACATGAATGGAATATGAAAAGAAAATATGTTTATTTTAGAAGACTGATGGTGTAAGTGTAATCATGGATTTTGAGACATATATATACATACATATGCAAATATATATCTTGTGTGTGTGTCCTTTGATATTAAGTAAGATACTAGAAAACATAATTATGAAACTATGATTTTTTTTCCTTTTCTTGAACCTTAAAATTTTTGTATTGATTGAATGGTTTTTCAATGCTTTTCTGTAGAAATCTTTTGGAATATTTTTGAACTTCTAATTTTCCTTTTTCCATTTACAAAATTACAGAGATGAAATAAAAAATTAATTCAATGAAGATACAACTATACTATACTTGTTTTGTGTAATGGAAAAGATAACCTTAATGCACCCTTAAAAGAAAAATCACCTTTGTATTGTACAAATTTGTTTAGGTCTGTAAAACCAACAAAATTGTTTAGTTTCATGAATCAACAAATTGGTTCAATGAACTAGTAACCTCAGCATCAAAAAAGAAACAAAAAACCCAATGAGACTTTTGCAATGTTCGCTATAGTTTGTATTACACATTAGTACGAAACACATTTTCCATATATGCAATTATTGATGACAATAAAATTTGATAGTAAAGATGAAATGCATATGTTTCAAGGATTTAAGTATGAATGATACACATTTTTTTAATTGAAGTTGTAAACAAGGATTTACGTATGAACGATACACTTTTTTTAAATTGAAGTTGTAAAAACATCACATTTTAATGCATACTAACCTAGTTTTTTATTTAGTTTTCGGAAATGACAAAATTGTTACTGATTGAGAAGACAGTGGAAGCATATAAAAATTTTCCTACTATGAAAACATAATGTTTGACCCAAAAAAGGTGATTTTGTATACTCATTTCATATGGCTAGATGGTGTGATTTCAATTGGTTTTAGTTTGGTTGCCAAATGCAACAACTTCAAATTTTCATCCATGGCTTAAACATCCATTTTATGATTAAAAAAAAAAACATAAAACGAGAATACATCACTTCAAAATAAAATACAGCTTTACCCTGTAGTACGATCATCATATGTTCCTTGACTTAATAAATGTATAAAGAGAACATTAACAATAAATCAATATGAAGCATAATATATGCTAAAAGGAAAAACAGAATTTGAAGTTAACAAACTTAAAGTGGCAAAGATAAATAGAAGAAAGCGGAAGGGGATAACATATATTCAATCAAAGTGAAGGTAACCAAATGTTTCATAGCCATAGACAAACAAAAACGACACCAGTTTGGATAGTGATCCCTAGCTTCATTAAAATATTGTTGTCTTAGGATTTAAACAAGGGGTATGAAAATATCTCAAAATAGCAAGTATGAGGTTCCGGCCAGAACACAATGATTCTTGCCACCTCGGTTCGGTTCCGTCCGAAGGCGGGACGAGACTAGGGCAAAAACTTGTCCTGTCTAAACACAGTGGATAAAAACTCAAAAGAAAAATCTGTGGTAGGAAGATGCTCAAAAGCACAAAGCAAATAGAAAAACAATCGTGTCAAAAGAATCAGGAAAATCGGTATCTTCAACCAATATCGAACTGGAACTTCAAGCAATTCATGTTTGATTGCACTAGTCTAAAATAAAAAACCTTTATTAAGCTGAAGTTAATTGAGCGGTAATATCTTTAAAAAAAAATATTTTTTAGTCGGCATCGGCTTGCTTTGCAGCTAAGAAGACGGACTTTGGCTTGAGAAAAGATGAAGCGAAGAGTGATTTACAAAGGGCGTACATATAAGTCTAGATTTGGGTAGGATGTTAATTGGGCCGCTGAGTTAAATTAAATGCAATGTAATAGGACTGCTAAAGTTAATTTATTACAGAAGGTAATGGTGTCTGCTAAAGTTAAATTGATCTAAGTTTCTTTCTAATTTATTGGGCCTGCTATGTCTGTGTAATTTTAATTTATACTTTTATAGTGTTCAATTTAATATAGGCTAACTAATAAATTATAATATTTACTTTAAATTAGATGTTTTGTATTTAATTTTGTTCAATTTAGGTACACAATGAAAATTAACAGATGGTACATGGCAATTAGAACCGAAACTGAAACTAAAACCAAAACAACCGAAATTTCCAAAATTCATAGAAACTTATGAAATTTCAAATGATTGAAAACGATACCAAAATCGAGTTCTCGAAGCTTGCATGGAACTATACTGAAAGAACCTATGTGGTATTATTTTACAACAAACAAAGTTTTCAGCTAAATAACTATACATTCTATTATAGTCTTCAATAATTTACCAAATCATCTGATGATCAGTCATATTTAAAAAGAACCATGAATAGAAACTACGAACTGAATAATTTTCCCAACCATTTTACATGTATAGTTTGAGATTCTCAGATTCCGGAAAATACAAAGAAAACTATACTAAATTTTCTTTCTTATTTGGAACTTGTTTCCTTCTATGCATATCGCTTATTAGTATGTTGATTATATTTCATAACCTTAGATTAAAATTGTTTACTGTAAATCAGAAAAATTCAATCCCTGATCCGAAGCTCCAAGCATAGCCAGTCCATCTACAAATAAGATTGTTCCATATCTAGCAAATACCAAGGAAATTGAGCGAACCAATCTCGGGACCAAGACTCTAACATGCAGTAGGGCTTAAACCAACTTCGACAGAAATTATACATACACTTGTCCATTGTTTTAAAAAACCCGCCTCGAGGCTCGCCTCGAGGAAATAAGAGATAAAACGCCTTGAGGTTTATTCCAAAAGGCTTTTTACCTCTAAAGCTTACGGCTCAATAACTTGAGGCATACAAAACGCGTAAAACTTACGCCTCAAACAGCTGAGGCATATGACTTAAAAAACCTTTTAAACTTTAGTTGCGGATATTGACACAAATAAATGTCATTGAACTTTAGTTATTCAACAGGAAATAAAAAAAGATAAATTTTAAGAAAATAAAAATTAGCATTTTTTACTTTTCAATTTCAATATCGGCACAATAAAGTAAAATTGTTTATGAAATAATGATCATGAGCAATATAATGAATTTTCTTATTGTTATTTAAAGAATGTTTTTCAATAAACTTTGTTAAATCTCGAAATAAATTTTGCAAATCGATTTGAATTGATGGAACATATCAAAATTGTAGTTTGATGTAATCTTCAAATAGTTTTAAGAAATCAATATTTGAATCTTTTGCATGAGGGGGAAAATATCATTTGATCTTTTGCATTTTATACTAAATGTGCAAGAATGATTGTATTTTGTTTGAATTGCTTTGAATGCTTTATGGGTTTTACTTAGTATTTGATGCTTGTGTTTTTTTTGGCAAGGCATTTGATGCTTAATGTTATTCCATATTAAAAATTAAGTGATGTGTTGCGCTTTTTTTTTTTTTTTTTTTTTTTACCTGAAAGGCTTACGCCTCAACACTTCGAGGCTTACGCCTCGCCTCACGGACCCGAAAACGCCTTGCGTACGCCTTTTGCGTTTTAAAACATTGCACTTGTCTCAATCCGGATCGGTACCGATTCGGTCTATTGTTGAATTAGGGCCCCAACCTTTCATGACTTGGTAACCTCCATCCCGAGATTCTCCTAGCAAAATTTTAGTCCGATCTAGTCCTATCTGAGGTCATCTCTGCATATAAATACCAGTTGCTTTGGAGAAAATTCAACATTTTGTCCCCTAGCTCTTTATATCCTATAATCACATTGTACATACCGGAACCCTACCGATCCGAATCAACCTAATTCAGCAAAAAAAAGTGATAGAAACTTTAAATTGAACGTAGGCAATTCAAGGCCGTACCATTATAAACTTTTATGTGATCTTTATTTGCTGTTTTCTATGTTTTCTCTATGTATAATTTTGTTTTCTTCATATTTTCTTCCACAAATCTACCTTTGGGTTTTTGTATCGTTCCTGATGCAAACATAAAACAAATTTTCTATGTAAGAAGCATGGTTAAACTGATTACAATAGAGTTTATATTGTAATTGGCGTTGTAAACCATAACATGGTAAACAACATCATGTTTGTTGGCTTTTGTGTTCATTGGATACCATATTAGTTCATGCTACGCAGCAGCATTATATGGAGTAGCCTGGTTGTTGCTGCAAGACGATAAAGGTATAGACAACAATATCATGTGATTAGTTGCAACTGACATTTCTAGATAAATTCTGAGCAAAACAAATAAATAATCCCAACTTATTTATCCAAATAATTTTGATACTACAAAGTATGCTAATGTTGAGGAAATTTAGGATTAATGGGTGGAAGATTAAAATTTATCATATGTCTGTTGTCAACAAGAAGCGGTGGGATGTTGTTGTGTCTGATTCAAAATAGTAGATGTACCCTATTCTATGTTGTACTCGAGTTGAATATCCATGTGGATATTTTGTTCAGCTAAAAACTCTGGATCAATGTGAGTGGTAAGACTGTTTGGCCTTATTCACTTAAAATAAAAAGTTGATACTTCTCATAAATTTAATAAAAGAGGTAAAATACGAAATCATATAAATGATTAGTCTATGAGCCCCTGTTGGTATAAAGGTCTTGTGGCATGAATTGGCAATAATGTACCCATCATGCTGATCCAATTAAGTAAGAATGCCAGTGGAAGACTAATACATTATACTTCTGATCGATTACAACAATATTAGCAGCAAGTGAAATGGAGAAAAAAAAAAGGACGTATAACATTGTGAAGATACATAGATCATGTTAGGGATACTGCATTGGTTAGATCAGACAAACCAAAGATTTCACCATTTAACAAACCTAAGGCCGCTACGATATAGGCTGTGTACTCATTAATAAAGCATAAATGCAGTACCACATATTGAACAAAAACACTAAAAATCATACACACATCAAATTCACCAGCCACCACTGCCAGCAGCTACGCTTGTCATATCAGGGTCATTTTATGTCAATACCCTTGCCAGGAGGAATTTGTTAGGTATAATTCTTTCGATAATACCTAAATTAGTGAAATTTACAAAAATAAATAAATAAATCAGTGAACGAATACCTGGTGAAGGCAACACGTCGAAGCACTTGATGCGGAGGCGGTTTAAATGGAGGCGTATACGAGGGGATCCAGGCAAGGCTGGGGATTTAGGTGATGTACGCGGAGGCGATGCAAGCGCAGGTTGACGCTTGGCGTGGAAGCGGAGGGGATTCAGGTCGTCTTGGTTGGCAATTTTGAGTTTATTTTAATTGGGAAGCAGCGTTGTTGAATACTTGAGTAATGTTGGAAAGCTTGGGGTGCGTTCCCAACGGATTACCCTTTGAGCTCGGTCTGGAGCGAGGTCCGGCTATTCTCACCCCATCAATTGCTCTTCCCACCTCCGTCTTTTAAAAATAAAATTTTCACCTCACTTTTTATTTTATGCACCCCGTTTATTCTAGTTTTACCCCTATCCTTTTATATAGTGATACATGATCTTTTTCATCTTTTTTTATTTTGCTTTCATTTGCTGCTTCTTTCTTTTTTGAAAACTTTTTAAAATTTTAGTTTCCATAATCTAGTAGTAATGAAAAGTCGTAAAACATAGAGAAATACGAGAAAAAGAAAATTGTAGTGTCATGATTATAGAATTAAATTAGTTTTTCTTCTTTCTCATCGTCTGTTTTCATTCAGAAATGATAAATGATGCAAGTCTAACTTCAGCTTCAGGATGTCCATCCCATAAAACCTTCAAAATTCATTTCACAATTTCAACTAGTAAAATGTACCCGTTGAAGAGGCACGTCAAGCAAAAAAATTTTGATTGATTGATTAAGGGTAAAACAAGAATAAATTGTTTAAGACTATAGACCCGGGGGTGAAAAGCAAAATAAGGGGTGAGAATAGACGGAGCCCTGCAGCGAAATTTGCTCAATTGGTGCATTCCAAACCCTTTTTATTTTGCGACGTTATCGACTTTTCCTTTATTGAAAAAACATGGCATACACCTCACAATCAACTATATAACATGTCGTATCTTTATCTTTATCTTTAATAATAGTTGCAATTCACATTTTTTGAACATAAACATGAACTATCGAAAATGTCATTATATATAAGAGCGTTACAGTGCAAATAGATCGTTATTATGTAGATTCGAAAAGGTGATGAGTATTGAACATTGACCAAGTCATTGACCTGATGTAGGTTGTAAGCAAGTTCGTAGGCTTCCCATCGGACATTCAACCAGACTGCAATTTGTTCATCCATAGGGAGACTTATGACAATTATTTATGATCATTCTCAACTAGATGTAGGTTGTCAGCCAAATGTAGGTTGTTTCAGCTCAGAGCTCTTCGGGGTGGATATAGATTATGGGGAATCAAACGTACTATATATTCAACGCATTGAGTGAGTATATGTGAGGATGAATGATGTATGTTATGTTTTCCTAGTTATTTATCACTTGTACGGATGTCAATAGATGTAGGCAGCATTGATACAAATATAGGTAGTTTTGATCTAGGCATTTAGACACTCTGATACTCTGACGTAGTGTACACACATAATATTGATAATGTGGAGCAGTATGTACTTTATGTGTTAACTCTATGGATGTAGGGACATGTCAGATGTTTTCCACACTGTATTCCAATTATGTCTTTAGTACTTGAGATTTCTATCACTTACACTAGACTTTGTCCTGCCTAGATTTTTATGATTTGTTTACTATTACTTTAGATACTCTTAAATGCATAGTCTAGGGGTAAGTTATGGGTGAGCATGAATAGTTGAGCAAGAGGCACATAGGGGGTTGTTACAGATACACTTTGTATGAACTCCATTACTCTCTGTTGTCCGCTGCTTCAAGGCTCAGTAGTATTTTTATTTTAGAGTCAATTTCTTTTGGGATTATTTTCACTTATGTAACTCTATAACGCACTTGTTTACTATTTTGGATCCAATACTCTGATTATGGGACTCATTTCATTTACTATCTCAACTGTTTTATACAAATAAGCTTTATTATTATATAATATAATAATATCTCATGCGCTGTGAGATGTATAACATGTTTTATGTAGTTTTAGTTCTTTTCTACCTAATTAGTCACCATATATTGTCCGAGCACAGTAGGAACGCACTTTTCCGCTATCCTGCATGCCAAAGTGTAGGGTGTTCATCTCACTATAATTTTGGAAAATGACCACTATGGTCATTTCTCATCTTAGGATCTTTGTTGAAGTTTTTCATCGTTTTTCCCATAATGAATCTTGTTTATTCCATAATTTTTGATAGAAAAGGGAGTAGGGCCTAAAACTACTTCTACTGGGTTTGGATGATGATTTCCCTTTTCATGAATTGTCACATTAGGAAAACAGACTTACTTTTTGTGTAACAGCCCGCATTTTACGTATCGGAGGATCGTAAAATATTTTTATTTAATTAGTTGTGGGTTAGATCATCTCATATTTTGATATATTATTTATGGAGATGTAAGACATGTCCATAATTTTAAATAATTTTATTTGTGACCATTTTGCCCCTGTCAATTTTGTATAGGGGATAACTTTTGACTGGGATCTAAGCAGGTGCTGAGATTGATTTCATTGAAAAGGAAATGGTGTTGCCAACTATGTAGAGTGGTCATAATAAAGATTTGGCTTAGCGATTCGGGAGGAATCGTTGTTTTAGTGCTACCCAATTTATGTTCAGGTTTTATAAGCCATTGATGGGCTGATTTGGAGTGGCTCATTAGTGGACTGGTAGGAGGCTATAAATAGAGGGTTAGAGACATGGAGAATAGTTTACTTTCTTTATTCTCTCATTTGGTTAAGCTCGTGATCCTCCTTGCTCAATCAAATACACATTTTCATAATTAAAATCTAGAGGAAGAAGATTGAAGATCTACATCAATCAAAGCTATATCTACACCAAGTGAAGAGAGATTGCATCAAATCGAAAGGTTTGAAGGTTGTTCTTCATTGTTCGGATTTGTGATTCATCGTTTTTAAGATAGATCGAAGATTTGGTAAGTGATAAGCATCTCTCATACAGATTCAATCAAGTATATGAGTTGTTTGATCTTATTTTCATCATTTTAAGTTGTTTTCACCAGGAAATACATCATGGTAAGTATATTTTCAATTGAATCACCATAGGACCTAGTCTAGCAACTTAAAACTGGTAATTCTTATGTTGATTCATATGTTTATGCAAGTTAGATCCATTTTTTTAGTTTATGCATTGATTTGTCATGACTTAGTGAATTTTATATGGATATTAATGATAATTGTCATTTTTGTGTTGTTGATGATTTCATAAAAGTGTTTATGGTTGAGTAGGATGATTTGGATAAGTTGTTTGAATCGATGTTGTTCTTTGGTGACGATTTGGTCAAAATTAGAGTTATTTTGGTCAAATCTAGAGACGGGTCGTTCGGAGATAGGTCAGGTCATGGCTTGTTCTCCAAGACATGATGGGTCGTTGGGTTGTTGAAGCTTTGGGTCATAATTGGCATCAGATCGTCCTTGGCCAAGTCGGGTCGTAGGAGAAGCACCAGGTCGTTCTGCTCTGAGAAAGGCAGGTCGGTCTAGATGGGTGAAAGGCAGGTCGTTCTGCCTATGGAAAGTTAGGTTATGGAAAGGCTTAGGTTGGGTCGTTGGCTCCACCTGAAGAAGCTCCAGGTCGTGATTGTGGCTTGGGAAGCACGCAGGGGTCAGGCCATGTATCTATGGATCGTGGGCACCTAAGTCTGGTCAGGTCGTGTATGGCATGGAGTTGGGTCGTCCAAGGGAAGACGTGGATTGGGTCGTGGTTGAACGACCTAGGGAAAGTCAAGTCGTGGAACGACCTGGCAAGTAAACAGAGAACGATGTAGTTGTGTTGACCAAAAATTAATGATATTTTTGGTCCAGTGATGAATGTAAATTCGAAGTATATTCAAGTGGGAATGTTCGAAGTGTTGTGATGTGTTCGTTGATCGTCGAAATGCAACGAATGTGAAGACAACTCAAGGTGGTGAGTTCGTGAATAATGGTTGCTCGAGAATGGGTTTGATCTTATGAATAGCCATCAGGTTGGATGGCTAGAGATATCGAAGCCCGAGAGATTATCGTTGTCGTAAGTTCTAGTGGACTCAAAGCAGGGGTACAATGGGGCACCTAGAGATAGAAATGGTTGGTCGAGTACCCTGGGCAGTCATGATGGGCTTAGAGATATGAGTCATGATGGCGTATGGATTTTTGTTGGAACCGGGGTTTACTATTAGCCCTTGACGGACATCAAGATGTTGAGACGGTCATACGATTAATGATGGTTTCAAAGCAGGATTGGCGATGGCAGCCAGAGTCGTGAATGATGATTGTTTTGCATGTATCATCTTGTATAGATTATTCAACGTCGAAGGAGATATCTCTTGGGTTTTTGTGTGATATTGGGTTAGGCCTATGGGGATTGTACTCGAGGGATGTCAATGTCGATCAGAATGGTCTACGCTCAATAACTAATTGCCATGAATGTATTGTTGTTCTTTCTTTAATGTTGTAAAGGCTATCACTATCGGATGTGGGGAGGACGGGTTGGGTTCTTCTCTGTTGACGTTGGTAGATCAGTTGATTAATCTACCTATTCTCATATACTTAATTGATAATGTTAGATAGTGTTTTTATCGCTAACTAAGACTTTTTTCTGACTCAAGGGTTTATGTCTCCCTCTTATTAGCTTAGGCTATTCATCCATGTGTTGGATGGGCAGACTGAGTAGCAGGTGATAGGTAATAGATCTTGATGAGGACGATGTTGTTATGCGATGACGAGCAGGAGGCTGACGTATTATTTTCTACTATCTAATGTTTGGTGTTACCGATGTTTGGTGTTTTCTTTGAGTGTTGTAGTGAGGCTTATTGTAAAAACTCTTATAGTGTTATCCGAAGTTGTAATGGATCTTTCAGGGTGTTATGAAAGAGTATATTTTTCTGCTCAATTCTGCTTCACTATTATTGCATGTTGTATACATTCTATTATATTTTATCCTTGCGTTGTGAGTTATACAACAGGTTCTGCTTGTGTTGTCTTACCCCGATGATCATCCACGGCTGCCTAGCACGTCTTTCAGCGTATCTTTTCCCTTGTTTATTGCAGGAGTTGCGGGCGGTCGTCACATTTGGTATCAGAGATCTGGTTATTGATTTTAGCCAAAGTTCAAAGACGTAATTATGTATGAGAGACATATTTGTAGATTTCTGATAGATGTATACTATATAATAGTGTATAGTACAGTAGCATTTGAACTCCATTTGCAGTTTTTCTCGTTCATGGACTAATCATTCTATATTACCGATTTAGAATGAGTCGTAGACCATCGAGACACACTGCTAGGGATGGAACTATTCCTGTATGGGGTAATGGCGGTATATCAGACTACCCAGCTATATTTGAGGCCATGATGGCAGCAATCATGAGGAGGGTGCCCGCTCAGGAGACATTCGCGGTAGATGTAGGAGTTCATGTGCAGGTTCCTAGAGCCGTGGACTTCGCAAAGCTGTGTAAAGACTTCACTACTCTATGAGGGAAGCAGTTTAAAGGGACGGAGCCGATTAAAAAGATCCAAGGATGGCTTGATACTTGTATTCGGATCTTTAGAGACTTGGGAATTGACGATGCTACTAAGAGGAAGCTTGCATCAAGACAGCTTTAAGACAGAGCTATGGATTGGTGGAACTATGTCACTTTAGAAGCTTCAGAAGATGAGATCTCATGGGAGCTATTCCAAGTCAAGGTTGAGACGAAGTTTGTCTCTACCGTCCAGAAATCTATTATGTTTAAGAGGTTTGTCGAGCTTAAGCAGAATGGTCGACCAGTGCTTGGGTATGTTTCTGACTTCGAAGCTTTGTCGAAGTATGCTTGTAACACCCCGTGTATTCTATAACTGTGGAATTAACAAATTAAAGTATAATTAATTTGAAATCAAAGAACTAAGGGAAACGGGATACGCCATTGCGTTCGTCTCGGAAAAATACGCGAAATAGAGGCCGAGTTTTCGAAAAACGGAGTCCGTATGAAGAAGATATAGCCTCCGGAAGTTTCTGAATCAGCTTAAAAATTAAAACCGGGCCCAATTGGCCAAGGCGGGAAAACTCCCGCCTAAGGCACCCAGGTCGACTGGGCTGTCGACCTGGTCTAGCCAGGTCGACAGGGCTGTCGACCTGGTCCAGACCCAGGTCGAACCCAGTCCACCCTGGCTGGCCTATTCTATGTTGGTCGATTTTCTGTGGTCTGCTTTGTCATTAGGGCTAGGTGGCAGGCTCTAATTGGTCCCTCTTGCGAATGAATGGCTACGATCAATCCAAGCGACATCAATGGTCCTAATCAGTTCATAACCCCTATAAAAATGACCCTGGACTCTACCTAGGTTTCCTACACAATTCTCTAGCCTCCATTGCTCTCTTCTTCTAATAAAAAAATAAAAATGGCGTCTCTGCTCTGCTGGAATTAAAACTAGAAGATAATCAACATCAGCCTAAGCAACTCAATTCAAACTAGAGATTAAAGTTTCTGCGAAGATTCTACAACAAGTTCTTTCTTTAATCCAATCAAGGCAAGTACAGTTATTCTCCGCTATAAACGTTAATTATAATTTTGATATGCATTTAAAACTGAGTTTGAGGTTGTATATATATTCTCTTCTGTTGGATCTGTTTTCTGTGACTGTTCTGTATTCCTTTCTTCTTTTCTGTTTCTATAGCCAGGCTACCACGAGCCTGTGCCCAATCTCATAAAGAGATTAACGTATGAACGCAAAATTTGGGACAATTAATGAATGATGCGAAATTTGACAAGACTGAATTGAATGTATGACTTGAGGTCTGAGGCATAAAATATATTGGACATGTGACTTGGGATTGGATGCATAAATTTGACTATGAACATATAATTTATGCATGTTGTATGCATAGTTATGTTGTAATTTAGATCGGTAATTAATTAGAAAATAAACATATAAACTAGTTTTAGACCTATGCATATTCTGGGATAAAAGAAGAAGAGGAACCACTGTAAGATTACATATGATTTGAGACTTTGGACAAAATGCATATAAAAGTCAAGATTGGATTTTTAGAAAATATGATTTAAAGATTTAGATTTTTGGGTATAGTTTGCATAATGATTCATGACTTAAAAAGAAGAAGATATGGAAGCTTAGGTGTAAAAGATTTGCATTAATTAGGATATCTATTATTGTGATTACACCTAAATAGGGATTTTTGGATATATGGCATGCATTGAAATTAATGGTTATATTTGGTATAATTTATATGTGAATCTGCTGTAAGATGCTAGTTTAACAAAAATTGGAACATATGTTATATGGCAAATTATGTCCATATTCTGTGCTATGTAACTTTATGCAAACATGGAGTATATGTTGTGAATCATGACAATTATGTAAGCATATGAATTTAGGCCAATTTATGATTGGGCAAGGCATGTAAATAGAACTTTTAGAAATATTAAATTTGCTAAATCTGCTAATTTGTCAAGTTGCCTAAACTACTAGTTTTGTTATATTGCCTAGACTGCTAATTAGATTGAGGTGCCTAATCTGTTAAATTTGTCGGTTGAAATGCCTAACCTGTTATATGCCAAAATCTGCTAAGTTGCTAAATCTGTTAAATCCGTTAAGTCATATAAAATCTGTTATCTGCTATGTTGATATAATCATCCTGTTATTGATATAATCTGAATTGGCATATATATTGGACGTGCGCAAAAACGGTAAATTGTTAATTAATTGGCCGCAAAGATAAACATGGCTAACTCGAGGTTAGAATGAGTTTGCGGCGTAAATCTGCCCGGAACCGCCCGGCACATCCAGTGGCCGCAAACAATAGGTTCTAATGTGAGAAGTTAGTCATAACATGCGTAAGACACGAGGTTAGGTCTGGCTTGTGGCAGAAGTCTGCCCGGAACCGCCCGGCATATCCAGCGGCCACAAGCTACCGACCTAATGTGAGAGGTCTGTGCATTAATAATTAATTAATGCAAAATCTAAGATAAGAATGACGTCTAAAACGTATTGGGAAAAATAGGGTTAAACCAAAGGGATTAATAGATGTAGTAAAACCCGTCCATGAATCTGTAGGCCCAATACAAAGTTAGACAAATCTGAAAAATCTGTACATCTGACCTGTTAGTCTGAAAACTTGTTAACTTAATTTGTGAATTAGTAAATCTGAATTCTGTATGTCTGAACTTGTAAACAAGTTAATCTGAAATCTGTTAGTCTGGGGACACAAGGTTAGGAGGGGAATTACTTGTGTCATCTGTTGTTTGGGACCCATATTAGTCAGTAACCCTTTCTGGTATCAAAACTTTGACCCAACAGTAGGTAGGGTCCGGGCACGCTTACTGAACTAATTATAAGTGGTTCATTCTGATAATGGCGAGGGGTGTTGATGGTGCGTTCCAACCGGGTCATGTGCGTGCATGGATCCCGGTCTGCCTCTGAGGATGTAAGACGCCGTGACATCTGTAAATAGGTCTGTGCCAATTGGTTGTCACTTTAGGGAGTGATACACCCTACTGTGGGGCCGACACAGGATATTTATGTATTAGGGAGTCGATCGCTTGAGGTAGGGTTTTAGGGTACGCTTAGTTCTGTCTGTTTCTGTTGGTACCGTCTGTTTCTGTTGGGTGGTAACACCTGTCTGTTTTTGTGTGGTACCGTCTGTTCCGGTGGTAAAGGCCCATTACTAGTGTACACCTAATTCCACATTCTGTTTCCATAGGGATAAACCTGTTCCTTCTTCTGTCTGTTTCTGATCGGGTAGTAAAGGCCCATTATTAGCATTCTGTTTCTGTTAAAGTATTCTGTACCCGTTCCTGCTTCAATTTAGACATTAGGGTGACACCTAATTCTGCTATACTAGTATTAGTGCAGAGAAGTGTAAAACAATAGTTTATATCATTCTGTTTTTCTGTTATATCTGCTACACCTGTTATAGTTATCTCACATCCAGTTTTATGTTCATATCATATTATTATTATCTGTTCATATGCTGAAAGTCACTGGACTTGCCAGACTTTTTGTCTGACCCTTGTTGTTTTCGCCTCCTTTCTTCCGTTTCCCCCCCAGGTTATCCAAGGAGGGAAATACTTTAGCTTGATCCGGATTTCTCTTTGCTTGAAGTGCTTAAAGTATGGCTTGGCTCTGTATAGCTTCCGTTCCATGGGGATTATGATTTTAAACTATGCATTTTGAAGGCTTTTGTACAAGACTGATATTTTGTACTTGAATTCTGAAATTGAAAGGATGTAACCATATTAATTTTCTGTTTCCGCTGTAATAAAGTTAAAATTTTTCAAGTACTGTTTTATCTGTCTTGTAAGTTTCTGTTCTGTTTACTAAAATGCTCCACCAAAGTTAAGGCATTCCCTTTGTGAGTGACCTTCACGGAGGTGGGGTGTTACAATGCTCGTTCATATGTTGAGACTCCTTATCAAAAGAGCAAGAAGTTTTTCATGGGTTTGGACAAACATCTTGGAAATCAGTTAGTTGATCATCTCGATGACACTTATGAGAAGATTGTTGAGAAGGCATTGAGGAATGAGAGTCTATTTCCCAAGGAGGAGACTGTTGTTGCAACCAAGGAAAACCGAAACTACAGCAGGGTGGTAACAACAAAAAGAGGAAGCAACAAGAACAGAAAGGAAAGGATAGTTAGAAAAAGCAGAAAGGCGAGGTGATTTGCTTTAATTGCCAGCAGAAGGGCCATTATTCCAAGGATTGCAAAAATCCAAAGGTTCAGAGGAAGTGCCACAACTGTGGCAAGCCTGGGCATCTCAAGAAGGATTGTCCAGAACCAGATAAGGGAAAGCAGATTGTGAAGGCGTATGCTTTGGAAGTTGTGCCATCATCTTCGAGGGTCCTACGGTGAAGGAGAAAGGGAAGGGTGTTGTTGTCCATGGTGCTCTTTCAGTTAAGGGTGTTTCAGTTCGTGTATTGTTCAATACGGGAGCATCGCTGTAACAACCCGCAAAAATCAGGACCAATTTAAAATTTTATTTTAGAAAATTTTAATGAATTTTGACAATATAAAATAATTTATTTAAATAATAATGATCACAAATTTGATTTAAATCGAAGTTAGCATGAATGATTTAATTTTAATTAACAAAAGAGTTAGAAATAGCGCGGTAGTTTGAAAAGTCAAACTTGAACTTTGACTGACCGTACAGGATGCAAAATTTAACGGATTTTAGTGAAACCAAAAATATTAGAATCTATTTAAATATATCTTTCCAACGAATCTGAAAAATTGAAATTTCATAGCGGAAATCAAAAGTTATGACAATGTGGCATGCTAAGATGCAGTTGATCAAGGCTTTGTTGAAAAGCAGGCCTTGTGGTTGATGATCAAAGCACAGTCTATTTAGGCATAGCTTTGTGTATATCGTGACTTCGCGAGCCTCACAGCCCGGTAGAGTCTAAAACGGGAGAAGGGAACGCAGGGAGTGCGCACGTTTCTTTCTAGCTAGAGTGGTGCCAGGGACCTACCAGCGCTGGCATTTATTCATTGTGGTTGTTGGATTTTTCGAGGCCTCGGGTTTATGCGGTCGCTACTGGCCGTAGTATAGGTCCAAAAGGACCGGGAAGCGTGTGTTCAGGCATAACTAATCTACAAAAGCAAGTGTGGACCGGCCCTGCAGGATCCAAGGGTTGGACAGAGTACCAATCCTGGGGCATTGCTAGAGTGTCTCGAATCGGTAAGGATCTCCTCCCTAGCCTTGACTCAGATGGAAACCCAAATTTCCAATACGACATCACGCGATTTTGATTGTATACCTATATATGGCGACATAGTGGGATGGGGCACTTATGCCGTCTAGGATTAATACATTTACTTTGATGTATTTCAAATTGGTTGCACATTATTATTATATAATACCGTGTTTATCGTATCAAGCATTTCTTGACCATTATAAGGTAAAACCCTATCCTCCGGTTTGCGTTGCATTGTGTGATGGGACTTGGGTCTTATAATGGTTTCATTTTTCAGAAAAAGCATTGCGTTATTTTGACAATTTACTTTAGTCATGCACTGGCAATCCAATGGAGTAAACCCGTTCCACGTTAGCGGCGTGGTCCTGTGATTAGCCTTATTATATTTTATAGATTAGTTTAAGAATTCTCACACCAGTCCCACGACTGACCTGTAGTTTGTCCACTGGCAAACTCGGGTGCCCTCTTTCCACACGGGCAGTCGAGTAGCTTATTTGACAGATAGATAAAACAAGATTCTGGATTGAAGACTGAAGCTGTGGCCATAATGTTGATAGCCTTCCACTGAGATTAGTTCCGCTGCAATGTATTCATTTTTTTGTATTTATCTTCCGTTGTAATTATATTCCAATGTACTCTGATATGTATATTCTGTACTCTGATGTAACATTTATTATAGTGTTATAAAAGTCTTCTGTTATCTGTTGTAATGTGTTGTATGCCCAAAGTTAAAGTATTCGTAGGTTTCCACTTTTTGGATCAGACCTGTGTGGTTTATGGTCGATCCAAAGGGCGGGAAGTTGCGGGTCTTTACAGTTGGTATCAGAGCTCTGGTTAGCTCAAACCTTTGGGGTACAACTCGTTAGAACTGAACGGAAGACTCATCAGAGATTGGATTAGTAATGTCCAATAAGAATAATCATTAGAGATAGGATCAGCAGTATCCTAGAATGAGTAAACTCGTTAGAGATGGGGTTAGTGATGCCCTAGAACGAGTTAAGAGTTACGAATTTATATTGACGTATTTTTGATATTTATAATATATTCTTTGAAATATGATTTTTTTGAAAAGATAATTAACCATTAAAATTTAAAATTAAGATAGTTAATTTTACAATTTTTAGCTACGTTCCTTTTCGAGGACAAAAAGTTTTTAAGTGGGGGCGATTGTAACAACCCGCAAAAATCAGGACCAATTTAAAATTTTATTTTAGAAAATTTTAATGAATTTTGACAATATAAAATAATTTATTTAAATAATAATGATCACAAATTTGATTTAAATCGAAGTTAGCATGAATGATTTAATTTTAATTAACAAAAGAGTTAGAAATAGCGCGGTAGTTTGAAAAGTCAAACTTGAACTTTGACTGACCGTACAGGATGCAAAATTTAACGGATTTTAGTGAAACCAAAAATATTAGAATCTATTTAAATATATCTTTCCAACGAATCTGAAAAATTGAAATTTCATAGCGGAAATCAAAAGTTATGACAATGTGGCATGCTAAGATGCAGTTGATCAAGGCTTTGTTGAAAAGCAGGCCTTGTGGTTGATGATCAAAGCACAGTCTATTTAGGCATAGCTTTGTGTATATCGTGACTTCGCGAGCCTCACAGCCCGGTAGAGTCTAAAACGGGAGAAGGGAACGCAGGGAGTGCGCACGTTTCTTTCTAGCTAGAGTGGTGCCAGGGACCTACCAGCGCTGGCATTTATTCATTGTGGTTGTTGGATTTTTCGAGGCCTCGGGTTTATGCGGTCGCTACTGGCCGTAGTATAGGTCCAAAAGGACCGGGAAGCGTGTGTTCAGGCATAACTAATCTACAAAAGCAAGTGTGGACCGGCCCTGCAGGATCCAAGGGTTGGACAGAGTACCAATCCTGGGGCATTGCTAGAGTGTCTCGAATCGGTAAGGATCTCCTCCCTAGCCTTGACTCAGATGGAAACCCAAATTTCCAATACGACATCACGCGATTTTGATTGTATACCTATATATGGCGACATAGTGGGATGGGGCACTTATGCCGTCTAGGATTAATACATTTACTTTGATGTATTTCAAATTGGTTGCACATTATTATTATATAATACCGTGTTTATCGTATCAAGCATTTCTTGACCATTATAAGGTAAAACCCTATCCTCCGGTTTGCGTTGCATTGTGTGATGGGACTTGGGTCTTATAATGGTTTCATTTTTCAGAAAAAGCATTGCGTTATTTTGACGATTTACTTTAGTCATGCACTGGCAATCCAATGGAGTAAACCCGTTCCGCGTTAGCGGCGTGGTCCTGTGATTAGCCTTATTATATTTTATAGATTAGTTTAAGAATTCTCACACCTGTCCCACGACTGACTTGTAGTTTGTCCACTGGCAAACTCGGGTGCCCTCTTTCCACACGGGTAGTCGAGTAGCTTATTTGACAGATAGATAAAACAAGATTCTGGATTGAAGACTGAAGCTGTGGCCATAATGTTGATAGCCTTCCACTGAGATTAGTTCTGCTGCAATGTATTCATTTTTTTGTATTTATCTTCCGCTGTAATTATATTCCAATGTACTCTGATATGTATATTCTGTACTCTGATGTAACATTTATTATAGTGTTATAAAAGTCTTCTGTTATCTGTTGTAATGTGTTGTATGCCCAAAGTTAAAGTATTCGTAGGTTTCCACTTTTTGGATCAGACCTATGTGGTTTATGGTCGATCCAAAGGGCGGGAAGTTGCGGGTCTTTACAATCGCATTCACTCATTTTTAATGAGCTTGTGTGCCGCTTGGGTTTGGAACCTGAGATTTTTATAGACCGTTGTTTGTGACTAATCCAGTTGGGGGTTCGTCTAGCCTTTGTATGTTTTGTTATGGTCTAGTGTTCTCGAGTCATGGTTGCTCCTTTGTGTGTGATTGCTTTGTTTTGAACTTAATTTGGTTTGGGATTATCTTGGGTATAAACTAGCTCAAGAGGTATGCGACAAGAGTGAATTGCGAGAAGCTTGAGGTGAGAGCCGGGGATATGGAAGGGCGAAATGTTTTGATTCGATGTGAGCCCGAAGATGGTGTCTTCGTGATCTTTTAATATTCGCTTATGATTCCACAGGAAGACTTGTCATCTGTGTTGATCGCTAATGAGTTTGAGGATGTCTTTGAAGAGGTCAAAGGGTTGTCGCCGCATCGTGAGATTGAGTTCAGAATCGATTTGGTTGAAGGTGTTAGATCTATCGTCATGCCTCTTAGGAGGATGACGCCTATGGAACAGCGAGAGTTAGAGGTGCAAGTACGCGACCTTTTGGGAAAAGGCTTCATTTGGAGAAGTGTATCCTAATGGGGTGCACCAGTTGTGTTTACAACCAAGGCAGATGGATCTTTGAGATTACGATCAGCTTCATGAAGCCACAGTGTTTTCTCAGATTGGATTTGGCAACGGGATTTCTCCAGTTGAGGGTGGAAAAGGATAGTGTGCCAAAGACAACTTTTAGGACACCATTCGGTTCCTTCGAATGGTTGGTGATGCCATTCGGGTTGACTAACGCGCCAACGTATTTCGTGGATCTTATGGATAGGGTTTTCAAGGATCAATTGAACAAGTTCGTGCTTATGTTAGTGGATGATATTTTGGTTTACTCAAAGAATGAGGAAGAGCATAAGACACACTTGAGAGTTGTATTGGAAATCTTGCGAAAGCATCAGTTGAGAGCTAAGTTTTCGAAGTGTCACTTCTGGAAGAGTGAAGTGAGGTTCTTAGCTGATGTTGTTTCTGGAAATGGAATAGCGGTTGACCCCGCTAAAATGTCAGTGGTCCAAGACTGGGATAGACCTAAGAATGCGATAGATGTTCGGAGTTTTCTTGGGTTGGCGGGTTATTATTGCCGTTTTATAAATGAATTTTCGAGGATAGCTGCACCATTAACAGGATTGACGAAGAAGAATCAAGTGTTCAAATGGGATGTGAAATATGCGTAAGCTTCCGAAATCCTGAAAGAGAGGCTGGCAAGTGTTCCTGTTTTGACCATTCCAAATGGGAATGAAGAGATGGTGGTATACACTGATGCATGCAGTAATGGATTTGGAGCAGTGCTAATGTAGAAGGATAAAGTTATGGCCTACACAAGTCATCAGATATAGCCACACGAAAGGAATTACCCAACTCATGATTTGGAGTTGGCAGCGGTCGTGTTTGCTTTGAAGATGTGAAGACATTACCTGTTGGGAGTTCGATTCGGTTTATTTACGGATCACAAGTCATTAAAGTATTTGTCCTCCCAAAAGGATATGAATTTTCAGCAGCAATGGTGGTTAGAGTTTCCGACATCATATAGCCTATAATCCTGGTAAAGGTAACGCAGTTGCGGATGCGTTGAGTCGAAGACACGCAAGTTTGGGAGTGATGTTTGCGGAATGGAAGCACCTCGAGTACTTGGCAAGATTTGATTTTGGACCACGGCGTGGGTTGGAACTTGAAATGTTGGTAAGCTTATCGATAAGACCCACTCTCATCGAAAGGATTGACGAGGGCCAAAAGCGTGATGAAAATGTTGTCGAGATTATCCAGAAATTGGAACCAGAGGATAAAGAGTTTGAAGTTGATCGAAGAGGTTGGCTTTGAAAGCAAGGACGACTGGTTGTTCCGGATATCAATGGATTGAGAGATGAGGTTCTGAGGAAATGTCATCACTCAAAGTTGATGATTCATCCTGGTGGTAATAAGATGTATCAAGACATGAAGCAAGCCTACCACTGGGAAGGTATGAAAAGGGATGTTGGAAAGTTCATTTCCAAGTGTATGAACTGTCAGTTGGTGAAACCTAAACAGAAAAAGCCAAGTGGATTGCTTCAGCCATTGTAAGTTCCTACATGGAAGTGGGAGCAGATATCAATGGATTTTATCGATCGACTACCTAGAGCCAGGGCAGGAAACGAGGAGATTTGGGTCATCATGGATCATTTGACCAAAAGTGCAAGGTTTATTCTTGTTAGATCGACTAGGACAACATCGAAGTTGACTGAGCTTTATATAAAATGGATAGTTCGATTCCATGGTATCCCAAAGAGCATAGCGAGTTATTAAGATCCATTGTTCACGAGTGGATTCTGGAAGAATTTGCAAGAAACTTTGGGAGCCGAGTTGTGTTTGAGTATGGTCAAACTGAGAGGGTTAACCGAGTCTTAGAAGACCTCATAAGAGCTTGTGTATTGGACTTCGGGAGATCATAGAAAGACCATCTACATCTAGTTGAGTTTTGCGTACAACAATAGCTACCAGTCGAGCATTGGGATGACAACATACGAGGCATTGTATGGTAGACTGTATAATTCTCTGGCTTGTTGGTTAGAAACTGGAGATAAGTTGATACTTGGGCTAAAGATGATAAGAGAGACATTAGATTGCATTAAGATAGTTCGACAACGAATGAAAGCAGCCCAGGATCGTTAGAAGAGTTACACCGATAAGCATCGAAAAGATTTGGAATTCGACTTTAGTGACATGGTTTTCATGAGGATCTCGCCGTTGAAGCTTGTGGTTTGATTCGTAAGTAAGGGAAACTTAGCTCCAAGATTCGTTGGACTGTTTCCGATAATCAAGCGAATTGGAAAGCTTGCGTATAGGTTGGAGTTACCCGAGAAGATGTCGAATGTGCATAATATTTTCCATATGTCATTTCTACGGAAGTGTGTGCATGATTCGAATATGGTGGTGTCTCCATAACAGTACGAAGACCTATACGTTGAGACCGTAGTTACGAAACCTCGTAAGCCGCTTCACATTGTGGGGAATGACACAAAACAACTTAGGAGGAGGACGGTTAAGCTAGTCAAGGTGCAATGAAGTAAGAATGATGACGATGGTACGTGAGAGATGGAAGAGAGTATGAAGATGACCAATCCAGAACTCTTCGTCGGTATGATCCATTGAGGTCATGTCACCTTACATCATTGTAACTTGTACTATCGTTGTTAGAATTCTGCGTGCTAGGATAAGGCTATGGATGCATGGCTTGATGGATGCTAGTTTGGATGGTAAATTGGCTACTCATGAATGATAGGCATGCGGAATTGTCTGGTTGCTTGTGTTTTCTTAGAATTTCGGGGGAGAAATTCCTGAGGGGGAAAGAATGTAACAGCCCGCATTTTACGTATCGGTGGATCGTAAAATATTTTTATTTAATTCCTGAGGGTTAGATCATTCTCATATTTTGATATGTTGTTTATGGGGATGTAAGACATGTCCAGAATTTTTACCAATTTTATTTGTAACCATTTTTCCCCTGTCAGTTTTGTATAGGGAATAACTTTTGACAAGGATTGAATCAGGTGCAAAGATTGATTTTATTGGAAAAGAAATGATGTTGCCGATTCCGTAGAGTGGTCACATTAAAGATTTGGCTCAGCGGTTTGGGAGCAATCGTTGTTTTAGTGCTACACAATTTCTATTAGGGTTTTGTAAGCCATTGATGGGCTTATTTAGGGTGGCCCGTTAGTGGGTTGGTGGGAGGCTATAAATAGGGGGTTAAAGGCATGGAGAATAGATTACTTTCTTCATTCTCTCATTTGGTTGAGCTTATGATCTTCCTTGCTCAATCAAATACACCTTGCCACCATTGAAATCTAGATCTAAGGAAAAAGATTGAAGATCTACACCAAGTGAAGAGAGATCGCATCAAATCGAGAGGTTTGAAGGTTGTTCTTCACTGTTTGGATTCGTGATTCAACGTTTTTAAGATAGATCAAAAATTTGGTGAGTGATAAGCATCTCTCACACAGATTCAATCAAGTATATAGGGTTATTTGATCTTATTTTCATTATTTCAAGTTGTTTTCACCAAGATCTACATCATTGTAAGTATATTTTCAATTGAATCACCACATGACCTAATCTAGCAACTTAAAACCGGTAGTTCTAGTGTTACTAGATTTGATTTTGATAGAAACGATGAGAAAACCTTTGGCTTGGGTGACATGAATGACTTCAACGACTTTGTTGGTACTCGTGGCTTAATTGACCTACCCATGCCTAATAGAAAATATACGTGGAGTGACGGTAGATCCCTCCTACATTGGTTCTCCTTGATCGCTTTTTTATTAACTCTGATTTTGAAGATTTACACCCCCTGACTATCCAAAAAGGTCTTTCTTCCCTCATCTCTAACCATTGCCCTGTGATTTTGGATAATAATGTTGATTTAAAGAAGAAGAAAATTTAAGTTTGAAAATATGTGGTGTCTTGAGCCGAATTTTAATGATCTGCTCCGTCAAAAGTTGTTGAAACTTCGTAGCTATGGCGATGCGGCAAATAACTTTTGCAGAAAGATGAGGCTTTTGTGTAAATTCCTCTCTAAATGGAACAGAGAAGTCTTTGGTAATATCAGAATAAAAAAAACAAAGGCTTGAAGCTGAGATTCTGGAGCTCAACGTGCTGGAGGAATCTAGGAATTTGGATGATGGTGAACGAGATTTGTTAAAAAAGAAAGAAAAGGAACTTCTTACTGTGATTGATCAGGAGGAGATTTTTTGGAAGCAGAGGTCGGGAACTCAATGGTTAAAGCTTGGTGATAGCAACACTAGCTATTTTCATAAAGTCGCAAATGGTCGAAGAAGAACAAATACAATTTGCAGCATTTGGAAAGACATGGAAGAAATTTGTGATCAACAAAGGATCGGTGAAGTGTTTACTGAGTACTATAGAGGCATTTTTTGCAAAAGAAATGAGAACCGTGTGGCTGTTGACTGGAATATGCTGTACCCCTCAAATTTCGACTTGAGTGGCATTGATTCTGAATTTACAGAAGAAGAAATTGTTGCAGCATTGAATCAGATGCCTGGAGACAAAGCCCCTGGTCCTGATGGTTTTCCAAACTTCTTCTATAAGAAATACTGGAACCTAATCAAACATGATGCTGTTAACATTTTCAAAGAGTTCCATGCTTGTACTTTGAAATTGGATGTGTTGGGTTATGCACATGTTGTTTTGATACCGAAAAAGGAAGGAAATGTTTCTGCTGTGGACTTTCGACTGATTAGTCTTTTGAATAACAGCTTCAAATTGATAACTAAAGTTCTTGCAAACTGGTTGGAAGTGAAAATGGATGAACTTATTGACAGATCACAGACGACACTTATCAAAGGACGATTTATTCTTGATGGTGCAGTGCTTGTTCAAGAAGTCATTTCTCACAGTGAAAGACATAATGTACCTTGTGCAATTTTAAAACTGGACTTTGCTAAGGCTTTTGACACCGTTGATTGGAGATTCATAATGGATTTGCTTAAAGCCAGAGGGTTTCCTGCTAGAGGGTTGAGTTGGATTCACAGCATTTTAATTCAAGTCGGTCAAATATTTGTGTTAATGGTGTGGCTGGTAATACAATTATCTCTAAACGTGGTTTGAGACAAGGTGACCCTCTCTCCCCTCTTCTTTTTGACTTGGCAGCGGACGTCTTTTGTCGGATTTTGCAGGTTACAAGTGCTAACAATATTATCCAGAACTTTGGAAGGGACCATATCATTGAGGGTATCAATTCCTTGCAATATGCTGATGATACTATTATCTTCAGTAATCCAGAATGCAAATATATTGCTTCTCTAAAAATTTTGGTTTATGCCTATGAAAGTTTATCTAGTTTAAAAATTAATTTTCATACGATCAGTGTTTACACTCTGGGTTGTAGTGTTGATGTGAACAGGAGTTATGCTGAGATTCTTAATTGTAAGGCGGATTCATTTCCGCTCAATTATCTTGGGGCTTGCATTCGTTCGAAAAGACTGATGAGGAGGGACTGGCAGCTTGTTATTGACAAAGTTGATCAAAGACTGGCGAGGTGGAAGGGAAATTGTCTTTCTAAGGCGGGAAGGCTTGTGCTGGTGAACTCGGTGCTCTCTGCTATCCCACTGTACTGGTTATCTTTTTACTCATGTCCTAGATGGGTGATTGAGAAGATCGATGCTTTTCGACGAAATTTCTTCTGGACCGGCACAAAGGATACTCGCAAAGTTAGCTATCTTGTTTCTTGGGATCAGGTATATAAATCCAAAAGACAAGGAGGATTGGGTGTTTTAAACTTGCGAAACATGAACTTGACCTTACTTTGCAAATGGTTATGGACTATGTTAAGTGATAAAACATTTTTCTAGAAAGAATGGATTATCAACACTTGTTATGGAGGTACATTTGATTGGAATGCGGATGTTTCTCAATGCTCACCTTTCTGGCATGGCGTCATGGGAAATGTTCATTGGATTAAGATTGGTGTGAGCATTGTTATAAAAAGTGGACGTAATGCTTCTTTTTGGTTTGATAGTTGACTGCTTCCTATTCCACTGTGATTTGAGTTTGATGATTTATTTGATGTTGCATGCAATCAACATTTCACAGTCAACATAATGTATAATATGGATGTCGTTTCATTTTGGTGGAGGTTGAATTTTTGTAGACTTATGACCGGAAGCGCTTTAATTCAACCGTGTTGTCTGGTTAGATTATTTGAAGACGTACAACTCTCTGATGATGGGAACAATGAATTTAGCTGGAGGCTTCAAGGAAATAACACAACATTTCAGGTTGGTCAACTTTATAAGTTGATGAATTTTGCAGGAAGGAGATATATTGGTTTCGAAAGTATGTTGAGCTTTAAGGTGGTGCCTACCAAAGTTAAAATTCATATGTGGACAATCATGCATAATAGGCTTAACATGGTGAGCAGATTGCATTAAAAAGGAGTCCATGTTGTTGTTGGCTGTGTTTTTTGTGATGAAGATGATGAGAATTACTTGCACTTGTTCGTTGGGTGTGATTTCGTGTTCTATGTCTGGACGAAATGCCTTGTTAGCCTTAATATTAGCCTAAACTGGTCTGACTTCATCACTGACCAATTCCATTTTTGGCACACCATTTTTTGTTCTCTCCTCGATACACCCATGCGACACATTTTTGCTGCTTTGAATTTTTCTTATGTTTGGATTCTTTGGCGTGAGAGAAACTCTAGAAAATTTAAATGTAAAATGAAACCGCCAAATACTGTTATTCACTGTATTCTCAAATTTGTTTCTTCATGGTCAGGCGGCAGCAATGAAGTACAGTTTGTAGACACTATCGGTGCAAGGGTCATGGACAGAGCTCGTGGCAGACAAGGTTAATGGAGTTGGTTCAGCTTGTTAGTCTCTACTTGCATATACTATGTATTTCTTTTTGGCTACTGTACTATCGTACCTGCGTGCATGTGATATTTTTTGGGTTGTGCATATTCTTGTAAATACACACATGCTGCAAACTACTATGTATTAGTCTAGTATGGTTAATGAAGTAAGGCATGAATCACTCGATTAACCACCTTTTGCATTAAATAATAGAGTTATTTTGGTCAGATCTGGAGTCGGATCATTTGGAGATAGATCAGGTTGTGGCTTCTTCTCCAAGACATGATGGGTCGCTGGCATGTCGAAGCTTCAGGTCGTGATTGGCATCAGATTGTCCTTGGCCAGGTCGGGTCATAGGAGAAGCACCATGTCTTTCTGCTCTGAGAAAGGTGGGTCAGTCTGGGTGGGTGAAAGGCACATCGTTCTGCCCTATGGAAAGTAAGGTCGTGGAAAGGCTTAGTTTGGGTCGTTGGCGCCACCTGAAGAAGCTCCAGGTCATGGACGTGGCTTGGAGAGGTCAGGCTGTGTATCTATGGATCGTGGGCACTTGAGTTTGGTCATGTCGTGGATGGCATGGAGTTGGGTCGTCCAAGGGAAGACATGGATCGGGACGTGGTGGAACGACCTGCAGAAAGTCAGGTCGAGGGATGACCTGGCAAATAAACAGAGAACGATCCAATTGTGTTGAACAGAGATTGATGATATTTTTGGTTCAGTGATGAATGTGACTTCGAAGTATATTCAAGTGGGAATGTTCGAAGTGTTGTGATGTGTTCGTTGATCGTCAAAATGCAACGAATGCGAAGACGAATCATGGTGGTGAGTTCGTGGATAATGGTTGCTCGAGATGGGGCTTGATCTTATGAATAGTCATCAGGTTGGATGACTAGAGATATCGAAGGACGAGAGATTATCATTGTCGTAGGTTCTAGCGGACTCAAAGCTGGGGTACAACGGGGGAGCCAGAGACTAGAGGTGGCAAGTCGAGTTCCCGGGGCAGTCATGATGGGCCTAGATATACGAATCATGATGGCGTATGGAGTTTTGTTAGAACCGGGGTTTACCGTTAGCCCTTGACGGACGGTAAGGTGTTGAGTCGGTCATACGATTAATGATGGTTTCAAAGCAGGATTGGCGGTGATAGCCAGAGTCATAAATGATTATTATTTTGTGTGTATCATCTTTTATAGATTATTCAACGTCGAAGGACATATCTTTTGGGTGCTTGTCTGATATTGGTTTAGGCCTCTGGGGCTTGTACTCAGGGGATGTCAATGTCGATTAGAATTGTCTACGCCCGATAACTGATTGGCATGAATGTATTGTTGTTCTTTCTTTGATGTTGTAAAAGTTATCACTATCGGATGTGGGGAAGACGGGTTGGGTTCTTCTCTGTTGATGTTGGTAGATTAGTTGATTAATCTGGTTATTCTTATATACTTTATTGATGATGTTAGATAGTTATTTCATCTCTCACTAAGACTGTTGTATAACTTAAGGTTTTATGTCTTCCTCTTATTACCATAGGCTATTCATCCATGTGTTGGATGGGCAGACTGAGTAGCATACGACAGGTGATAGATCTTGATTAGGACGATGCTGCTATGCGATGACGAGCAGGAGGCTGACGTATTATTTTCTACTATCTATTATTTGTTGTCTCTGCTATTTGGTGTTTTCTCTGAGTGTTGTAGTGAGGCTTATTGTACAGACTCTTATAGTGTTATACGAAGTTGTAATGGATCTTTCAAGGTGTTATGAAAGGGTTTAAGATTCTGCTCAATTCTGCTTCACTATTATTGCCTCTTGTATATGTTTTATTATATTTTATCCTTGCGTTGTGAGGTTCTGCTTGTATTATCTTACCCCGATGAATATCCACAGCTGCCTGGCACGTCTTTCAGTGCATATTTTCCCTTGTTTGGTGTAGGAGTTGTGGGCGGTCGTCATAGTTTGAGAGATGTTGTTGTATTTGAGTTTAACAAGCCTTAGACAGTTTGAATGTGTGATTATGACCAATAATGAAATAGGCTATAACACCACGTAAAATATACCGTAAATTGATATAAATAATTAAATCAAATACAAACAATAAAAAATCAATAAAATATTAATGAGCTGAAAGTAAGAATTTTGGATAATTGAGAATTGGGCCACCAAATTATTATAACTGTATTCGTGGTGAGATTCTAGCCTATTTTCATGTTTTATTTATTGAAAACGGAGTCCATATGAAGAAGTTATGTATCAAACAAGTTAGACACAAATATTATACACACATGATTTGAAATTCAAACTTGTTGAAATAAATATGGAATAAAAATAATATACTAATGGCGTAATGGAATATTCTTTTGAAATTTGAATTTGTGTGTATATATTTATATTTAGAAGGGAACAAGAATAAAGAAATAACAGAAAGAATCAATTTCATTAATTAACGTGTTAAATATAAGTTAAATGATAAGAGAAATACAGTTCCCTGCGCTCGACCCAAGTAGGGGGGTCGACTTCTCCCCAAGAGTGGGGTTGACCGGTCGATCGACTGCCCTCCTTTGGAGGAGGTCGACCTCCCTCCTGGTGGTAGGTGGTAGGGAGACACTTTTTATTAAGGGGGTTTTATAGTTTTGGTAAAATGGGTTGTCCAAGTTTTATATAACTAATTTTACGATCCACACACACACTTGCAACTATAAATAAACCCCTCAGCCTCTTACCTAAACCCTACATTTCATTTTCCTGTGTGCCTCCACTCTGCTTCTCTGCCAATGTTCTGAATTCCAGAAATTAGACATGTTAGGATTCTTCTCCTTCCTTAACCTATTTCACTAATATATTTTTTATAATAAATCTTTTTTTCTTGAAAATGGGTTCTTTATTAAATAATCACATATCTAAACAGAGCATAACTATATACAATGCAATGTACATCATTGCTTTCAAAGCAACAAGCACTATAACATCTACAACCATCGCACTAGCCCATCAACTTAAACAAAAAAATGAAAAAAAAAACTATAACTAAGAGCTACAATACTTATTGCGTTTTACTAAACAATGCAGTTTCATAGCTTCCAATTGTTTCAGAGAGTAACACGAATCCAGTTACTACAACAAATACGAAAAATGCACTTAACTCGGAAGTCTAGAATTCACGTAAAAACAATAACACCAATGTCTACTGGCCTTCTAAACTATATATGACAAGAACCTAAAATTCTGCTCACTTGAAATTCTCTACCTTTAACTTAGACCAAAAGCTTCACCCAAACTATTATGACACTTACAGTATCAAGGAGAGAAAATATTTTACCAAATACATGTATCAATCTACATCGAAGCATTTCTAAAACATGAACTACATTACGTGTGTTTTGCAACTGTATACACCAGTGCATGCCAAACAAATATATATGGCCCTCCATTCTACAACAGCCACATATCATACAATCTTGTTAATGATCCAAACACGGTGCAAAAGCTTTGGAAATTGATCCATTCAACTCTTATGCAAGTTTTGCCATAAGTTGAAATAAAAATGGTAACCCATTGCACACTTTAACTAAAACACAGCCGCTGTCTTCTCTACCGATCATGTGCCCCATCCATGTTGTTAATGATATTTTTCGTCAATATAGGAATTAGGTCTATGGATGTGGATCTTGTGGAAATTAAAGGATTATTTAGTTTCTGCAAGCTTGAGTCAGTTCACGTTTCCTAGATATCGAGGTTTTGAGCCCGAAGATTAGTTACTCTTCTCTAAAGAGGTGAGTATCACGCTGGTGAGACTCAAAAGCAGCAGTTACCTTAGGACAAGGGTTCCCTAAGCGCAACACAAGTTAGAAAGCCAAACGGCTTGTAGAAGGGTATTTTGGATATTTTAGCTTATGCATGGAACACTGTTGTGAAGAAACATTGAAGAAAATAGTAACATAAATGATCAGAATTCATGACATTAATCTCAAGTATTGATTCACTCTTTATTGATCACTTTGTTGAATACATAGAAGTGTCTAAGTAAAATCCCCAAATCGATTTAGAAATTAGGGTTGACTCTCTTAGAAGAGTTCACAAGAGTGAGGAATGAGAAAAATCCCACAAAATGAGACCCTTAGGTTCTTATTTAAGACAAATTGGACCCCCTTTGATATCAACTCATCATATGCCTCTTTCAGATACGACAACAGGGTTTCGGTCGCTTTCCTGACTTTCGGTTCCGGCAACATGGTTTCAGTCGCTTTCCCTTCTATTGAGCTTTACTATCGGATCAATTTTGCTTTCGGAGTGCCGGTCTCGGGCTTTGGGAGCTTAACTTTGATGCTGCTTTTTCATAATGTATCAATATCAAGCCCATTGGTATAGATAGCTCCGAGAGTTGCTTTCAGTCTCGGTGATAAAAAATTTGTTTCAACAACACATCTCAAATTTGTCATGCTTGAGTATCTTTTGAAAGTTGGCTTTATTCTTTATTTGGTATTGGTATTGAAATTAAGCTTGTTAGGGTGAATGCCCCCTTTTTTACTTCCAATAACCCTTAGTTTTGGTCTCGATCTTGCGATTGGCTTCTTTCTGGTGTTAGTGTCGGTACTATGTTAATTAGTATCGATAGCCCCTTTGCTTCATCCTACCTGGTTTGGTCTTCCCTTTCGTGGCTCCGGGTTTGGATCATATGCTTTCAGTCAATCCCTTTTACCTGCCTTCGGTTTAAAGTGGTATGCTTCCAGAGATGTATTTATGTTGGTTACCTTTGGTGTCAGCACTGCATTGCCGCTTTCCCCTTTTGTATCCCACGCCTTTGCCTCTTGTGCTGGTACCGATAGCATATCGACAAATCTTCTTCTTCTTTCTGCTTTTAGTATTAGTTGCTTTAGTGATTGGGTGCCAATCATTTGCTTCTGAAACACGCTCTTGGTGCCAATGGTGCTTCAATACCCCTTCACCAATCTCTGGTTTTAGTGTTTAATTTGGTAGTAACATTTCCTCCCCTCCGTGAAGGGGTATTTTCGACTTTTCAAGACAAACTTTGACTTTCCTACTTGTACTTTGATTTCCCGCCTTTTGGTATTCTTGATTTGATCTGCGTCATTGATCAATGCATACTTGTTCGGCTAGAATCGAGAAGCGTTTTTAGATATAAAGTCATTCTTCTTCTTCCTTAATTCATAGCTTACAAGTAATTGTTTTACACAAGATCACCGCTCTTCATATATTCCCAATATCACAAATTCAACTGTGCTTCTGTAAGTATTTTCAATAGATTTAAACCAGTAATTTAAGAAACCATCTCTTCAACTCAACTATGAAATTGATTAGAATCTATAAGTTTTTGATCTTTGTTATAACGAATTGAACCATATGTAGCGGCTGTAATGACCAAGAATGGAAAATTATAATTTATCATTTATCCCCCTACCAAACTTTCCGGCATTTAAAAGGCAGTGCTTTACGTATAAAGGGTTTATCTCCAATATGGGGATAAAAGTGAAACTTCCCTTGCGGTACCAATGGACTCATCGTTAATGCTACCGATTCCTTTTGGTTCGGTTTTATATATAATCACTGAAACCATTACCTGTTTCAGCTCATAATTAGGTGTTATCAAAATGGGATATGAATAACGTCGAAGGTTACAACCTCTTTTGGTTTGAAAATCAGTAAAAACCTTTATTAATATGTGTGCACGTTAATGTTAATCCATTGGTACCCAACCTTCAACTCATGTGATACTAGCTAAGTTTTTGGTAATGATAGTAAAAAAATTGTTCTCAATAAGGTCGACACCAGGAATTTAGGTTATCCCGATCTTGATATTTCCGACATTGGAGTCTTTTGTTTAATTTCGGCTTTAATGTCAATACGATTGGTACGACCAAAACCAAATACTTAGCAATATTTTAGACATGTATGCATAATGTATGGTCATATTTGCGTTATGTTATAAGTTTCAACTTTAACAATCCATGGCATGCTTCTAACTTTTTATGGGAGTATTGGGAAACTTATGCTAACGAGTTTGTATGGTAATCTTAAACTTGCAAAATTCATGTGCTAATATAATTTTGTGGAGCAATATCACCTGGTAGAATTACGTTTGAAAAAACAAAGTATTGGAACACTGAACCCATGCAATTTTCTTTAAGATTCCAAGACGGAAAGCTCTTCACGATATTATCTTATTCGGACTCATGATGAGGTGAAAGCCATTATTGAGAGTTATGGTATGACTAGAGTTGATACTTTTCCTGCCTCCGAGAAAGAAACTATTTAGAGTCCCCCAGAGGGATTCTTTGCATATTCCGTCATACATATCTAGCACGGTGGTTTCTTCCCATTCCCGGACTTCATTGTGAGGTTCTTACAATATCTGAAGCTGGCTCCCATTCAACTAACTATGAATACATATACTTGCCTCTTATGCCTTGAACTTCTAGCTTTCAAGTCGAGGCAACCTTCTCTAAGTTTTCATCTTCTTCATTACTTTCTATAATTGTCAGCAATCAAAAGGACTAATCCACCTATTCTTCATGCTGATCTTTCGAAGAAGTTGATTAGTGACAATCTCACTCAATTATTGGATTGGGATACACAATTTTTCTATGTCCGATGTCCTCAGGGTATCACAGGCACTTTTAGTACTCCGAGTGAGTTGTATTCCTTAGTATCCATTACCTCCTTTCTTTAGCTTTGTTTAACTTTTGCCCTGTTTTAATTTCTGTTTCCACAAGAAAAGATCTAAGTGACGAGGAGGTTCGAGTGGTTAACGTTATATTTAAGGCTTCCGAGAAGCTGGGAAAATGATCCGTCCTATTGACTTGGGCAATCTTCATAAGTATAGTTTTCTTCCCCCAAGACAAAAGATTTTGGGAAGACCTCCCATGCACTTTTCCGGCACTAAGTATATATTTTTGGGTTCGAGTGTATTCACCAACTTGTCTCTTCTATTTCCGGGGTCTTCATATAAAGGTAACTTTTAATTCTTGTTTGTAAGAGCTTTCTCTATATTCAATCTTTTTGATTCCATTCCTCCAGATAATTGCTTCAGTCATCTTCTCAAGCTTTTGATGGGGAATCTACTTTGGATGCCCTGGCCTATCCAATGATGTGACTAAGAGAAATCTTGCCACTATTACTGATGAACCGACCTCTAAGTGACATAAGGATGAGTCTTCAACCCTTACTTCTTTTCCAAAGGCTATTGAGCATCATACCCCTGATCCTGCTACCCCCTCTGCTGGTATAATCCCTAGTGCCACTCCTTTTCATACTACAACTTCAGGTAGTGACTTTCTATATCATATCCAGATACCTGATTCTTCTAGGTCTTTAAACTTAGTAGAACAAGAGCTAACAAGGCATTCTCCTCCATACATGCTAATTCCTCTAGATCTCATTCAATGACTCGGAGTTTTGATGAAATCGTAAAGATTGTTCTTTCTTCTAATGAGATTGTCAATATTTCGTTGTCGTCCTTCAAACTTGACACATCTGCAGCGATCACTAGTAGTATAACAACTCTTGGTATAGCCTTACTTCTTCTTTCTTTATTTATTTTCCATTTCCTTATGAGTCTTGACCTTTTCTTTCTGTTCTCATATTACCAATAAATGGTACCACTTCTGGAGGCGATTACCCCATCTCCTTCGGAGGTTGTAACACTTGAAGAGGAGAAGGCTGCATTCGATTCCAAGGTTAGATCTTTGATGAAGGGGAATGGGAAGGAGTGTGCGGAACTAAAGGCGTCTCTTAAAAAGATTGAATCGAAGTTGGAGGCAAAGAAGAAAGCTAAGTTCCTTTTGAATGATCAAGTTTCAGCGTTGGAGTTGGTTAAATTGGAGGTGGAAAATGAGTAGGCTAAAATGGTAGCTAATCATGCTAGAAGGCTAAAAGAGAGAGAGACGACCAACTCTCTACGACTCAGGATGCACTTTCCAATGCCAAGCGCATAGTCTATGAGGTTAGAAACAGAATCTTTTCTTTCCTGCAATTTCATTATCCAAAGGCGATGCTAATGTCTTTTGAAGATGCTCTGTTATGGCATATTTTGATAATTTTCAAAAGTACCCAGCGATTACATTCCCATCAGCTCATCACTTTTTTTCAAACCGAGTTATGTGCAAGATAGAGCAACTTAAGCAAGGTATCGATGTTCCTAAGGAGGACTTGGGAAGCCTGAAGACCTTTTGCATATTGAGGACCTTCCGGATGATTCTGATTCATGCGAGGAAGAGGACGTAACTACTGATAATGATTGGGTCGATGATGGTGTTGATCATAACCTGACAGGTAAAGGGCTTCTTGTGATTCAAGTGGAGGATAGGTCATTCCTACTCCTTCTGCTGGTGATACTCATTCTTCTAAAGAAATAGTTCCAGGTCTTTCGAATGTTCCTCTTGACTTAGGCTTAGTGGAAATTTCTCCCAAAAATGGTGATTCATCAAGTCAAGGCTAGAAAGAATCGATGCGATCTGCTCAACCTGAAATGTCTGCTATTCAGGTATGACCCTTATTTTAGTAGTGCTTTTTCGTACCTCCTTAAGTTCCGGGTAGTCTGTTTCCTTCTCAATTCAGAGAAGATTTCGTTAGCAATTGTAAAGCCAAAGGGCTAAAGATTCTTCTACTTCAAAATGAGAAAGCATGTATAATTTTCAAAAGGTGACAATTAGGAATCAGCATGAACAAATATTCATTCTAGAAAGCCGATTGGAAGAAAAGGACAAGATTATTCTTGAGTTGGGAAAGCAACTAAGTGCCCATCCTTCTATCAACTCGGAGGAAGAGATAAGTAGATTGCTTCTACGAATCAATGAATTAGAGGATAAACTAGATGACTCTAAAGCAAATTATGAATCTTTAGAATATGCTTTAAATCATCCTGATTTAGATTAAAGGGCCTAGTTATGCTTTCCCATTTGATAGCTATGGAATAGTATTAGAATGATATGAATGTTAAATACTTGATTGATGGTATTTTTTATGTAGCAACTTGTGGAATGATCTTATAACCAAGTTTGTGTGGATATCACCAGACACGTGGTTTTGGTGATTTTGCTGAGAATACTCTCTTTTAGGAGCCTTATTGTACCATCGTATGTAAACTTAATATACACTGGTTGGTGTTAAATATGTAGGATACATAAGATAACTTGCTTATCCTTTGTGAGACAGTATTCGTATTGCAATCAAACAACAAACGAATGTACGATAGGATAAGATGTTTATTCATATTTCATGTTTGGGAAATAACCATTCTATTTAATAGTTCTTTAAAGAGCATCCTGTGTGAGTTGTTTAAGAAAACATAACCTTTGTTATAAGGTTCTATCTGAAAAGCTCAAGGTACCTACATAAGAATTTATTAGGAAAAATTTCTTTGTAGAAACAAGATAATAATTTTGAGCCCCCTATTTGGGCATAGTAAATAGATTCTGAACACCTTTCCTCCCTTAAAACAAAGGTTGGAAAATCTTCACATATCTTTAAGTGCTTGAAATACACTTGATTTAGGGATGGAGCCAAGACCCTATTGGAAAGAAGAAGTTTACCACTATAACTTGAGTTTGTGTTCATGTACCTTTTTTACTAAGAGTTCTATCGCACTACCTTTGTAGTAGAATCATTTATTTGGATCCCATATTTTATCACAATGACGAGTAATGACTTTGCATATATGAGTTAAGAAAATCTTCCTGAGTAAGATGGAAGTTCATGATCCTTGTTAGAAAGCTTTTGGGTAGTAGATCCGGGTTATAACCCTGAGTATTGGTAGTGGATCCTTTTCCCAATGACAATAATTAGGGTCTCTTGATCCAGATTAGGGTACTTAGTTAGGATTCCTGAATCGCTTTCCTAGAAGCATAGATAAGACTGTTGTAACCCATATTCGAGAATGTTGTGATATGAGACTAGAAATCCACTTCTAACGATAGCAGTTGAATGCTCTGAAACCCAGATTCAAGAGAATTCCGCTTTTGGCAATGATTAGAAGTCCCAAACGATAACCCAGATTCAGGTTTTTAATAAAAGACTAGAAATCCACGTCTGGTAATAATAGAAGTCCCCAACCATAAGCCAGATTCAAATTTTTTAATAGAAGACCAGAAATTCACTTCTGGTAATATTAGAAGTCCCGAATCATAAACCAGATTCAGGTATTTAAATAGTAGACCAGATATCCCCTTCTCGCAATTTATAGTTTTGTTGCCCTTTTCTGGTTTGATTTGCAAAGCATAGGATAACATGCTTTGTTAGCCTCCCTCTGGGCTTGTGATTGTCAAAGCATAGGATATACGTGCTTTGTTGGCCACCCTCTGGGCCTGTGATTGTCAAAGCAGAAGATGTACATGCTTTGTTGTCCACTTTCTAGGCATGTGCGTCTGATGCACTTGGTTAGCTTATACTCAAGTAGGGCCAAGGACTTACCCAACCTCCCTCCAGGAGGCGCCTTACCCTGGCCATTGTAGGTGGTGAAACATCTTAGATGCTTTAACCTGACCATCGTAGGCGCGGCTAAAGGCTTACACTTTGATGCTCTACCCTGGCCATCGTAGGCGATGATAGAGGCTTACACTCCATCCCTTCCAAGGGGTGCCTTAACCTGGCCATTGTAGGCGCGGATAAGGGTTTTTGTTCCCTTCTGCGGTATAGGAGGAACATAAGCTGAGGTAGGGCGTGCTCTTCTGCGAGCAGAGGTAGGATGTGCTTAGTTTGAGAAGAGGCAGGGCGTACTCTTCTGCGAGTAGAGGCAAGGCATGCTAATTTAGATGCTCCGTCCCGACCATTTCTGACATGGATTAGAGGCTTATGCTTTTGATGCTTTAACCTAGTTATTTCTAATTTGGGCATGGAGAAAGGCTTACACACCACCACCCTTTCGAGGTGTGCCTTACCCTGGCCTTCTTGGCGGTGAGAAGGGTTTTCTACCGTCGTAGATAACTTCACCCATTTCGGGTGGTTCCAAATTTTTAGGGAGATCGTACCCCTAACCATGTAGACATTCTTACTTCAAAGAATCCATTGTTGCAGTTGACTAAGCCTTCTTTATATATCTATACAGTTGGCCTTGATTGAAAAACTTGGTGATAATTCCTTTTAGGACTCAGTAATGATTGGTTCCATGTACATTCATCATATGATAGTAGTAGTAAGGCCCTCCTAAATTAACCTCGTTCTTAGGCTTCTTCTTTAGCGATGGCCAAAAGTTGAGCTCGTACTTGGTTTAGAAGTAGATGTTCTCAATTTATGTAGTGAGCTTGAATTCTTGGAGCAATCTTGATTCAAATACTCCCTTTCGCCATCATAACTTAACCCTTTTGTTACATAATTTCCTTAGTTCTTCTTTATCTTCAAGTTATCTTTTTGTTATGTTATGAGGCAGAGAAGCAACCTTCTTGGACCATCTTGAAGTGAAGTGGCTAAATTCTTCCACTATTCTTTACTTGAATGTAGTTCCTCTAGCTTGTGCATGGATGGCTTCCTTCATGCAAGTGAATAGGTTATATTCCGTTGACATAGAGTTTCTTAAAGCAAAGAATAGAGTTGGTCCTATGTGGAAAGGGTTAATGCTCCAACGGTCGGGATCATAAGGTTCTACTACTTTATCCTTGTTTTCAATTTGTGGGGCTTCCAATCTAAGCCTTTATCCTTCCATCACTCTCTGGTCAGAAATATCAGATATAGCCATTTGAGATCCGGAAGCTTCTTGTTGGGATCCTCTGCGCATAATTTTGCTCAAAGCTTAGTTCAATCCAGGATGGAACAACACAGTTAGGAATGCGGAAAGGTTATCTAAAGGTTCAGAGGTTCAAGCCCCCCTTCTAGTACCAAAATATTAACAATATTTTTTGTCAACACTGGAATTAGGTCTAAGGATGCGGACCTTGGGGAAGTAAAAGGATTATTTAGTTTCTACAAGCTTGAGTCAGTTCACCGTTTCTTAGATATCAAGGTTTTGAGATCGAAGATTTGTTACTCTTCCCTAAATGGGTGAGTATCATGCTTGCGAGACTCAAAACCAACAGTTACCTTAGGACAAGGGTTCCCTAAGCACAACACAAGTTAGAAATCTAAACGGCTTGTAAAAGGGTATTTTGGGTAATTTTGCTTATGTATGGGATATTGTTGTGAAGAAACATTGAAGAAAATACTAACATAAATGATGAGGAAATTCATGACACTAATCTCAAGTATTGATTCACTCTTTATTGATCACTTTGTGGAGTACACAGAAGTGACTAAGTAAAATCCCCAAATCGATTTAGAAATTAGGGTTTACTCTCTAAGAAAAGTTAACAAGAGTGAGGAATGAGAAAAGTCCCATAAAATGAGACCGTTGAGGTCTTATTTATAGACAAATTCGGCCCCCCTTTGATATCAACTCAGCATATGCCTCTTTCGGATACGGCAACAGGGTTTCAGTCACTTTCCTGCTTTTCAGTTCCGGCAACGTGGTTTCGACCGCATTCCCTTCTACTTAGCAATGTTATCGGATCAATTTGAATTCGGAGTGCCGGTCTCGGGCTTTGGGAGCTTAACTTTGATGCTATTTTTTCATAATGTACCGATACCAAGCCCATTGGTATAAATAGTTCCGAGAGTTGCTTTCGGTCTTGGTGATAGTTCTTTGTTTCAACAAAAAATCTCAAATTTTACCCTGCTTGATTACCTTTTGAATATCGGATTTATTCTTTCTCTGGTATCGGTAGTGAAACTAAGCTTGTTAGGGTGAACGTCCCTTTTTCTACTTCCAATAACCCTTAGTTTTGGTCTTGATCTTGCGATCGGCTTCTTTCTGGTGTTGGTGTCGGTACTAAGTTAATTAGTACCGATAACCCCTTTGCTCCATTTTGCCTGGTTTGGTGCTTCCCTTTCGTGGCTCCGGGTTTCGGATCATATGCTTTAGATCAACCCCTTTTATCTGCCTTCGGTTTTAAATGGTATGCTTCCGGAGTTGTATTTATGTTGGTTGCCTTTGGTGTCGGCGCTGTCTTGTCGTTGTCCCCTTTTGTATCAGTACAAAGCCTTTGCCTTTTGTATTGGTACCAATAACATATCAACAAATCTTCTTCTTCTTTCTGCTTTTGGTATTAGTTGCCTTAGTGATCTAGTGTCGGTTATCTGCTTCCGAAACACACTCTTGGTGCCAGTGGTGCTTCGATATCCCTTCACCAATCTCTGGTTTCGATGTTGAATTTGGTGTAACACATGCCATCCAAAACAAACCCCTTACCAATATAACATTCATACCCCTTTTTAACATGAAAAGTCGATCACTGTATGGTTTCCATCGAGCTTAACAGGGTTTAATTTTAACTCTAGAGTATGAATACACGATATGAATCCATACCCCTTGTAGTGTAGTTTCATGTTACATGTGCAGAGCTCTTAGTTCATCTTCTAGGAGAATCTACGTTTGATGTTGGGGCATTTTTTCTCTTCTTTTGAAAACAAGCAAGGTTTGATGAGACCATGGTTGAGAAATCAACAGTCTTGCTTGAGGTAGGAACTTCTTCTATATGAGATGCCACATTTTCTATGAATTCTTGATAAGACCCGCTGAAACTATCATTGGTTTCTTTGAAACCTTCTTCACTCATAGTATCACTTACATCATCAACGATTACTCGATCATCGCTATCCTCTGGAGATATAGGGTAGGAAGTTAAAATGTAGTCATCAATGCATAGGCATGTAAAGGGATTATGCAATGGGACGCCTATGTTTTGTATAAGATCCTTCCTTTTAGATGTTGTTGGCCTATGTTGGGTAGTGGCCACCTTTGTAATAATTATATTAGGTGACTTAGTAGGTACGGGTCATCTGATTTTATCATTATCACTTACTATATGAGTTACCTTTGGAAGCTCTATAGCTGTTTTCGAAACTTCACTCTCAGCAACCGAAGTATGGTCAAGATTGGAGCAATTGGCATGATCATCTTCGCCACGTGTGTCAGACTATTTAAGATCTGTTGGGTCTTTAGGAATCTAAGCCCATTTTAAATTTATTTCTATAATTTCTGTTGGTATGACGAAGCATAAATAAATTTGTACATGGTTGTGGTTTGTACTTATATGTAATTTGAATGTCTATATCTGTACCATCATTATTTTGCACCGTGAACTATATATGGGTAATCAAATGTTGTTTTTACTTTATCAAAACTCTTGCATAGTTTGATCTAATTTATTTTGTACTTGTGTTATCCATGCGAATAGGTTTGCCTATGATACTTGCAAATGGCATCCTTGTTCCACTAATCTAAACTTAAATTAAGAAATTTCACTCATACAAGAATAGTTGAAAAATAGTCATGAGTTAAATTCATACCAGATTCCCATGGTTTCAAAATCATAATTTTGGAATCGAATACATACAGACCTGATTTAATAACATATCGATAGTCTTCCTCCATTCGAAATCCAGTAATAATGAAACCCCCTACTGGTAGAATGTATCTACTGTACCAGCCGGGGATCAAACCTTATCCATAAAAGAGATAAACTACGCATAAAGGGGCCTGCTTCCAAATACATACGCCACCAATGAATTTCTCCATTTTTCTTTTGTAATATAAATTTTAGTTTATAGAATCAAAAATATGGTTCTCCCATTAATGTACTTCAGTGGTATAAAGTATAAACCGACATCTTATTCCGACGATTGAGAGAAACCATGAACTGTGTCTGCCTAAGAGAGCGTCAAGGTAGAAGAACACCCTTGGCCTGCGCTGATTGAATCTGGTGGTCGACTTGGTGGTTTGGGCGTTTTTTCACCTGGCCTAACCGTTACCTCTTCATAAGCCTTTTCCGCCATTTATATTTCTTGTAATAAATATTGAATTAGAATATACAGATGTATAAGACTTTAATAAAATTCTTATATGTAACTTATTTGGGTCATGGAGTTACAGAGCAATGCAACTTAGTTGGGTCATTTATATTTCTGGTGTCATGGAGTTACAGAGGAATGCAACTTATTTGGGTCTGCCACTAATAAGTTCTAGAATTACAAAGCAGATGTGTGTTCCACTATTTGGAAGAATTATTAGTAAACTGCAGCAGTGGCCGAGTTGTCAGCTTTCACAGGCTGGAAGATTAACAGTGGTTCAATCTGTTGCACTTGCTATGACTACTTATTGGTCAAGGCATTATGCCTTCCCAATTATGTTAATTAAAATGATCAATAGTGCCCTCAATAAATTCCTTTAGCATAGGGACCTGTATTCTAAGAAATTAATTTTTATCTCCTACCAGAAGTTGTGTAATGATAAGAAGTATGGAGGCCTGGGTATAACAAACCTTTATTTGGAAGGAAAAACTTTTGGACAATGCAAATCCCTCAAAACTATAGTTGGAGTTGGAGATGCATCTTAAAGCTTAAAGAAACCGTTTTACCAATTTTTTAATACAATTGTTGGAATATTTCGAATGTTTCCCTTTGGCATTCTCCTTGGTATAAGCAAGGATTGATCTTAGATAAGGTTATTGATTACAATGTGGGAGTAAACTTTGGGATTCCAGAGTTAGTTGTTGTTGATCAATATTTTCATGATGGAGAGTTGGTGGTGCCTTAGTCTACTTTTGCCTTCCTGGGGAAATGGAGTGAGGTCTCTAAGTCTGCGGTGATGTCTTATGATAATGCAGTATGCTGGAATGATATTTACGACTCTATTAAGTATGTATATGATCTACTGTATCAAGGAAGATAGAAGTTTGCATGGTCATCAAGAATTTGGAGCTTGGGAAGTTCAACCAAGAAAAATTTCTTGCTTTAGAAAGTTATGGCTAATGCATTGAACACCAAAGAGAAGTCATACTCTTATGGTCTGATTCCTGATAATAAGTGTGTATTTTGTGGTGTTGAACCTGAAACAAATGTACATTTATTTTTTGAATGTGTATTTGTTTATCAGATTTGGGTCAGAATTCTTGCTAGTGGCAGATTTCACAGACCACTAACACAAGTACAATTGAGTGGTTCAATATATTCAAATAAATTCGGTGGAAAAATGGTAGAACAAAGGCACTTTTAAAGATTCTGAAAAGTTTTGTTTATGCTATATAGATTGAGAGAAATAAGTGAGTGTTTGGTATTGGGGTTTTGAATGCTAATCAATTGTATGCTTTGATTCACAAAGATATTTTGAGAGAACTCCAGGTGCAGAACATATGATATGCAGCTGGTTGCATGAAAGTGGTTGTCTGTTTCTAAATGTGATGTTCTTTTTTGATATGAGAATATGTTTATGTGAGTTGAGATTGTAGTGAGGTGGTTGTTAATATGTCAGTTTTGTGATTAGTCATATAGGATGTTGATATTGCTTCAGTTATATCTTATGTGTGAATAAAAATAATTTTTTTCTCACCTTTCAAAAAATATATTCTTATATGTATATATATTGGTAGAAGGAAGTTTAGAAAATGGTATTGCAAGGTACACAATCCTGAAACCAATTCTACACGACATCTTCATCCTTCTCCTTGTGTTGTTGTAAGTGGAAATTATATGAGTTTTCTATTTTCTATATTCTATAGCGTAGACTTGGACTGTTATGCCTAAAAGAGTTTGGATTTGCATGAAAACTAGATATAAACAAATCCTCCAAATCTCCTATAATTTACGGAAATGGTCAATGAATTTGTGTATATTGGGTTTTGGTTGTTGATGTAATAAAAGATAGGTTTTTGGGTGTTGTACATTTTTTGATAATGGTCTGATTCACTTTCTTGTGAATTATAGCTTCATATATGTGTGTGCAGAAAGTATAAAACTTAAGTATTGTAGACTTGATAGGTTTAAGCATCTACTTCTAAAATTGATAGTTCGAACATATTATATACGAATCATTAAAGTCTTAAGTTTTTGTATATATAAAATGATATAAGAGTGAAGCAGTATCAAAAAGGAGATCTTACATATATATATATATAATTGGTATATTACACCTTTCCCTTCTTATATTATTGAAGTAATCTTTTAAACCTTGTTTACAAGTTAATATGTATATTTTGTTATTTCCCTATTGTTGATTGAATATGAATATACATGTTTTTGCCATGTTGATGGTGTTAGGAAAAATAAACTTGTGAACCTTATTTTGATGTTAGAATTGACATTTCAACTGTTAGAACATTCTTTACATGCGTTCATCTTACATTTTATTTATTATTATCTATAGCTTAGTTAACATATTATAAATGACTATTAAATTCGTATTTAGAGCGTACTAAATGCTTTAAATATGAAATTAGAATTATAAATGTCCTCACTGGAAATTTGCATGTTTGTGAGTATTAATGGCTATTAATTAATATTAATGACACATAGATACGAGGTTAACTATTACTTGTAGTAGAAACATGCCTAGAATCGACCGACATATCCAGCATCTATAAGTAATTCGGGTTAACGTGATAGATATAGGTGCTATGGGCCATTATAATTATTACATAAAGGCATGATGTTAATCCCAACATGTAGTAGAATCCTACCCGGAACGTTCGACAAATCCTTCACCGACAAGTGGTCGGTTTAATGTGGGATGTCTTGTTTGTGTGTGTTTGTGTGTGTGTATTTGTGTGGAGTAAGCCTGCCTCGAGAAGGTATTAAGCGGATGACCTACCTTGTTTGGGTATTAAGTGGATAGGACTATGTCAGCTCCTAAATAGGACCTGCCCTTATTAGGTTTTAAATGCTCATTGGGTCCAGCTTTCTCTAACAGTTATGAGGTATTAAGTGGTCTTAAGTGATTACGATGAGTAGATTAATTCTCCAGACATTGTCTATTTCTTATCTAGGGGTTATGCGAGGGCCTGCCTAGGGATGGTTAAAGAAGAGTTCCTAAGAAAATTAATGGTACCGTCTATCTAAGTGAAGTATTAAGTGGCTAGGAGTTCACTCGTAATGACAGCTGGATAGTAACTCATGGGTCCACAGGGAGGGTCTTAAATGGCAATGAGTAATTACTAAACCTGATATTAAGTGGCAGATTACTTTCTATCGATTTACATTGAGTGTATATTTAATAGCATTAGTAATTTAAATGACAAGGTCTTATGTGGCTAGGGTCCGTCAAAGGGTATTAAGTACTAAGTGATAGTAGGAGTGCGCCCTTCAATAAATTCAGATAATAGCCTTAAATGACCAAATGAGAGTCCGCTTAGTGGGTTGTTAAGTGATGATATGCTTTCGCCTTATATTAGCATATGGTCCTTAAGTGACTTTAGAGTAGTCCGCCTAATTAATCTATGTATTTTGTGTACTGAACTATAATAAACCTAATTTGTTGAATTCATATCACCAAGTATAGGAAATAGACATTCCTTAAACTTATGTGTTTTTCATTCACCAGAACTTGTTGTCCTGACCTCCCTCCTTATAACAATTAAACAAGTTAGTACGTGGGAATGCTTGATTGTTGAAGTTATGGAGATTGAAGCCCGGCGAAGGAGATTTTATAGCTTATTATTATTATTATCATCATGTTTGGTAGTGTAATGTACTCTTGGGAGATTATTATTGATGTGTCTTGATATGGCAGCTGGAATTTGATGTAATCAAGATTATTATGGTTTTATTTAATGGTACATATGTTTTTAGTTATTATATTTTATCCCTTACATTTTGGGATTTTGATTTCATTTTTAGTTTAGCTATGTTGTGTACTCCTTATAGGAACCAACAATCCGTTTATAATGAGTCTAAGTTCCGATGGGCCTTTTAATGGTCAGGATTTAGACCCATTTCAGGCGGGTTGTTAAATGTGGTATCGAAGCTTGGGTCACTCGATTATGAGAGACTATGCATATGAGAGGTGTACTTATTATTTCGGAAAAGGGCTTTCAAAAAGTTTTATTATATACAAATATATGTATATTTATTTATTTAAATTACGCGTGTTTCTATAAAGCGGTATTAGTAGATCCATTTAGAATAAGATTGACCCTAGAAACAATACAGCGATTTAGCAACTTCCTTATCAGTTTAGAAATCTATAAGCACATAATGGCGGTAAGGACCATAAGGTTGGTAAGTGGAGAGGATTTAAACTCCCTATTTAATATGTAGTAAATGGAATCAAAGTGTGACTTAATTATCATTTATAGGGAGGATAATGGAGAAATAAACAGAAAGAATTTGTAATAGGCATACGTTAGGATAACCAACAATTAAGGATAAATTTAGATCTATTGCATAAGAATATATTAAGTTTTAAGGAGGGATGAATGTACAACTTTTGTTAAATGGTATAAAGTTCTGTAATAATTAATATGAAAATTCAAAATTTGAAAGAGCACTAATGGTCTATAAGTGAAAAAATATTGAAAATGAGAAAAAAATAATGAAGTGATTAATAACATTTATGATAAGATATAAGTATTTAACTTGGAATGTGAAATTAAATGTCCATAAGAATGAGCATTACTTTAAATGATTAAATTGGACACAAAGGACATTTCTAAGGCAGCTATCAGGAATGTAAAGAGATAGAATAATAGGAATGCAAAAGAAAAGAGTTCAGATAAGAAATAGACTTCTGTGAAAAAGTGGCCATCAGTCTTATTTGAAAAGAGAGTAGGTATAATAGGAATGTTTGAAGGAAAAGAATAAATATGTTTTTCCGAATTGGCAAAAAGCATGGTAGAAAACATATAAAAATGAGTTTTGACATATCTGTGAATTATTTTGTAAAATGAAAATTTTAAGTGACTATGGAACATTTCATTGATAGGTTCGAGTTATGTAATAGTTTCTTTGGAAAAGAAATTGAAAATATGATTTTTGAAAACATAAATGATTTTTGAGGACATGAATGACTTTGGAGAAATTTTGAAAAATTTACAATTTCTTCTATTAGATAAAGTATAAATATAAAATTTTGAAAAAATAGAAAATGAATACTTTAAATGGATAAAAGGTTAATGGTAAACCAATAACTACAAAAGTTTTCATTTATGAGCTTTAATAACAAGAAATGTATATTCCTTAAAAAGCGACAAATAGTAAAAAAAATAAAGGTAAATTTAAATTGTTACAGTTTCCATGTAATTGTTTCTGAAAATTTATAAGATTTTTTTTTTCATTTTTCTTGTTTTAGCCATATTTTAAGTTTTACATAAAATAAATAAATGCATAAAGTTCTTTCCTTTAGGACTTGGTAGTAGTTATAATTATGAATGTGAAACTTATTTGAGAATTAATTGGGTGGAAGAGGAAATATAGGATTAATAGGCAAGGTATACTCATTTAAAATAAGAGAGGAATTACTAGAATAAGGGAAATAATGGAATAAATAACATTTTCCTTGTAATAATGAGCATTTTGCGAGGAGTAATTGGAAAATGATAGAAGTTATCATTAATTACTCCATATAATTAAAATTTATAACTTATGGCTATTAAATGAATTTTGAAAAGCATCTTTGGAAGTGAAAATAAATTAGGATGAATGGTTATGTCTTTTTTAACATTCATGGATAATAAAAGTCTTTCAAAATTGAAAACATAGATTGATGTGAGATTCAAAATACACATGACAATAAAAGTTCTAATATATATATATATATATATATATATATATATATATATATAAAGAAGTTATCAAGCCTTATTGCTAAAAGGTATATAAATCTTAAAGAATGTTTCAAAAAGTATTATATTTTTAGAAGTAACAACATATTTTGAAAATATAGCAATAAATGTAGTATACATTTTAGGAGACTTAATTGTCGCATAATTTAATTTTGGATATTTGATTAAGAGTCCGTTTTTAAATAGAATAAGCATTCATTTTTCTAGCCATTAAAATGTTTTTATGTAAACCTTAAAACGTTTTTCGTACATGAAAAGTATAAATGGCCAACATTCAAAACATTAATAGATATAAGTGTTAAAAAGAAAAGTTATTTTCCTCGTATATTAGAACACTAGTAAATTCTTCCAAAATTTAGAAAGTTTGAAAAGAGGCATCTAATTCCTTATTGTAATAATTTGAAATGAGTGGGATTCTTAATAAGAATGTTTGCTTAAAACAAAGCTTGTATTGATATTTATTTCAGTAAGCATTAAAATTTTCACAAAGATTTATTCTGGAGAAAATTGTAAAATTTGACTTTTTTTGGTTTTGATGAAATATTAAACATCTATTTTTGAATGTGTGAAAATTTGTACAATTATAATAACCTAAACGATGGTTTGAAAAATATATCTATTTTGTGTAACTGCTAAAATTTCACTTTATAAAAATAACCAAAGAGTAAAGAAGGGTATCAAATCAGGTGAGCCAGAATTAGGTTCTAAGGCTAAGTAAGAATAAGTTGTACAACCTAATCTAGAATTGTTAGTGTCGGTCTCAAAGATTATATTGGACTAGTTGGGAAGTATAAGCATTTCCAGAACCAAGATTTGGTTATAAAGTAGGTTGCCCTAGATAGTTTAGTTTAGGAATTAGTGCGATTATGAATGTATCAGCGATCAACAATATATATAACTGCAGGTGCAGCGTAAGTAGCATAATTTACAATTTTCAAAAAATAGGACTCACAGATATTAATTACAAATTTGATGGGCAAATAAATTTGTTATTAATAAGGGAATTTATAGGCACTAATTTGAAGAGAGTTTGATTTGGGGAAATGGATGTATTTCCAAACTTGAAAGAAGTTCGAAAATAATTTAATCTGGAGAAACTAATATATTCTCAAGGGGGTTAAAGAAATTAAGTATGGATTAGATAAATGGTCAAAATTTTGACTATTATGAATATGGATGGACCACATCTATGAGAAAAGTGAAAATGAAAAATGTAGGAGAATAAAAAGTATTGAAATGGTATGTTAAGCTTGGAATAAAGGATTAAGACATCAATGCTGTAATGTCCCGTATTTTTACAGTATATAATTAATTAATTTAATTATTTAAATAGTGATTCAGGAAATTAAATTGTTGTTTAATTAAATAATATTGAATATTTAATTAATATAAATAATAGAATAATATATTTAATTTTCGGGAATAGTGGAATTCACAATATTGTGTGAATTGGATCATATATAATATATAATTCAATTTAGAGTTGAATTATATTAACGAATATATTATATAAACAACAGTTGAATTTATAATTTAAATTATAATTATAATCGAGCTCGAAATGGTGCGGCAGTTCGTAATTTGGCAATTCGAATTTTAAACGAATATACATAATTCATTTTAAATCAGATTTCTGTGAAACAAGAAACGTTCGGAGTCGGTGAACTATCTAATGGAAGAGAAAAATCTAGATTTTGTTGTGTAGATTTTGAGTTATGTCCAAATCAAATTTTTGAAAAGTCGCTATGGAATTCCTTTATAATTTATAACAATTTATTTATATTATAAAAGGATTTTTAATATGAATTGGGTATCGATTTAACACTAGATTTGAAATATGGAGTTGTAAATCTAGATATGTATATTTTGAAGCCGGATAATATTCCGTTGTGAATATCTACGATAATATTAATTTATTAATATTAAAATTAATTATTTTTAAATATATTAGTATTTAAATGGTTTTATTTAGAGCTTTAAAAACAGCCAATTTTGCAAACGACCTCCGTTTTCGATGAAGCTAATTTTGTTGGATCCGGAATATTAAATTATTGTTATATTTCAATTTTCGTGATTTTTTGAGTCAGTATGTGACCGTACGGGATTTTAATGTGAAAAACAGTCAATAATTTGACTTTAAAAATACGCTGTGTGAGCAAACGGACTCGGAATTCGACGGAACAAGTTTCGTTGGGTCCGTAATGTCGAACTGTAGTTGCATGCCCATTTTCATGATTTTTGGATATTGTATGTGATCAAAACAATTTTTAAACAGCAAAACAAATAGCGGTTGCTTATAAATAAATATAAAATTCGAATATAAAAATATTTAAATTGTTCTATAAATAGCCTACCTTCCTCTAAACCTAATTTCTATTTTTCCTCTTGTCAAACTCAATTCCACTGACTTTAGTTCATATAAATGTGAGGAATACGATGTTGTAAAAATCATAACAAATACAATTAAATTTCTAAAATAATCAAACAAGGATAGTTGAGCTTCTTTAATCTTCCTCTTCATTTCTATGTCATTTTTACTAGGTGTGATGTCAATTCGCGAGGCTCTAAAATGGAGCAGTGATCTAGGGTTCGGGTAAAATCCCAAATTTCATGCATCGTTTAACACCCTGGGTATCGGATTAGTATTTAGCGCGAAGATCCGAACCCTGCTGTATTTTTTCGTGAAGTTTGATGATCGGAAAGATCGATGTTCTATAGCAGGCGAACATCTGGGTTGATATCGCAAGGGTGTAGGAGGTTGCGCGATGGATGAGGGGTCTTCAAGGGTCATCGCGGTGGGTGTTGGGTGAACTCCGGTCAAGGGTAGAGGCTGCGACGTGGAGTTGAACGGAGTATTTTACTGTATTGTTTTGGGCTTGATTTTTGAGTCTCGTGAATGCTCTGTAGGGCATCAGACAGGTTTGGGGTCATCAAAGAGAGAAGGGGCGGTGAGTCTTGTATGAGTTATTATTGAAGAATGGAGGGAGAAGTTGGTGAAGGACAGTTGGTCATGAGAAGCGGTTTCCTGAAGCCGCGACTTGGAGATTTGGGGAAGATGATTGTGCACAAATTAAAGGGGCGGGTCTGATTTTATATTGGGCCGATTTCAGAAAGGGTGAGCCCAATAAGGTTTTAAATAAAAATAAATTGTGTACATAAAATGTGTATTAATGTATAAAAATCATAACTTGATCATATGTTATCGGAATTCAGAGAAACAAGATCCATTGGGATCGTAGGGACAACAGTTACACACTAGAACTGATTTGAAGTGAATTGGAGCTTATTACAATTTATAGCAAAATAAATTGTCTAACCTGAATCAACAACAGTTTATCGTTATTTAACGATGAACTGCCAATGTGAGTAATCTCACTAACTCTGTACAGTTTATATTTTTATAAATATAATCTAGTATTGATAAATGATGATTGATTGATGTGCGCTGATTGTTTGGTTGAATTGCTGATTTATTGGTTGAAATTATAGATAACGATATATATATATATATATATATATATAAATCGTTAATCAAATATTGATTCTGTTTATCAGAATATTTCATATAGAAATAAATCAATGTTATTTATATTGTTTAACATCTGTGATGCAGGGAAATAGGTTGGAGGGGTCCAACTGGATTCCTCAATATTTATAATAATGTTTATTTTCATATATTGTGATATATGATATGGTATAAAACCTGTGATTGATTATGATGACATTGGTCTGGTTAATTGGTATTTTAAATACCATAAGAAATACTGGAATGTAAAAAGGGAAATTATAAAGTGTATTTTGAAAATGAAATATTTATAGGAAATAAATATGATATTGAAAATGGAATATTTATTTGGAAAATAAATAGAATTATAAAAGGAATATTTATTTGGAAAATAAATAGAATCATAAAAGGAAATATTTGGAAAATGAATAGAATTTTATAAAAAGAGAATATTACATTAGGAAGGTTTAGACCCGTGCTTTGCACACGGGTGTAACATGATATTGATTTAAAGTAAATATTTAAAAGAAATCTGTTTTAACAAGATAAATTAAGGAGAATAATTTATAAACGATGTTTATAAAGTAAGGAAATATTTATCTTTCGATAAATTGAATATATAAATCTGAATTTATATAGAGAAGTGAAATCGGTTTCAACACCGATATTTGAAATGGAATTTGAACGAGATATTAAATGTTGGAAATGAGATAAGAATTGTATTAATAATTCTACAAATAAAAATATAAATAGAATTTGGTTTGAGATATTGTTTTTAAATATGAAATCAAACTGTTTTGATTATATAAAGAAATATTATTCACATTCGATGTTAAATAATTAGATTAAAGTAAATATTTTGCAAATAAAATATTATAAAGGAATTTGGAGTTTGAATTAGGAATTTAAATGGAATTACTGAAATTAGAAACTAACTGGAAATTAGTTGAGTTGAATGGAAAGTCAAGCCTCAAGGCATAATAAATCAATCACCCCTTAGGATTTACCCGAATAACCCCGACACCAGAACGTCGATCATTACGAGCATCGTCTGTAAATAATATTCAAATTCCTGACTTTATATTGAATTCTAGTAGGCCGGCTTCATCTTCTAACACTTCATCCTCGGGAACTGTGAATTCGCTATGAAGTTCGTCAATGCTTGCCCTCAGTTGGATTTCCTCGGAAGGAAGGTGAGATCGAACCGGCTTAGTTCAATATTCCACTTAAGCAATCTCTGAAATGCCTTAGGTCGCTAAAGGACTTGTCGTAGTAGCTGCTCAGTATATATCATGTTTTGATGAGCCTGGAAGTAGTGACAGAGTTTCCTTGAAGTAATCGATAGGTTATAAGTAAGCTTCTCGATCTTCGGGTAATTGCGTTTTGCTACTGCCATCTTCTTACTCACATAACACACTGGTCTTTGGACCTTATCCTCCTCACAGATGAGAGCTGAACTTATCGCGTGTGACAATATCGCTAAGTATACAAACAAATATTCATGGTCGATTGGTTTGGATAATATCGGGGTTTTCACCAGATTCCAGCATTAACTTCTACCTTGCCAGAACTGTCACCGGACTGTCTTATAACTACGTTGCTTTGAATATCCTCCTTCACAACCTCGCTAGATCTCCCCTTTTGGTTTAAGTACACATCTTCTTGTAGTAGACATACGTTCGATTTCTCATAAAGCAACTCGATGGTCGTAGGAGGTTTCCCAACCAAGTACCTCTCGAATTCTGTATCTTTGTCTACCCCATCAATCATTGCCATTTGGACAGTCTCTGGTTTGGGTTATTTACTTCCATGACAACCATATTATAGCGATCCAGGTACCCCTCAAAGTTCCTCCAGGGGCCTGATTAACCACATAGAGCTCTATAACACTCTTCGATTTTAATGCATGCAATCAGAATTGGTATAAAAACTTCTCGCTTAGATATTTAAAGTCAGGAACCGGTCGAGGATGAAGTTTGGCAAACCACAACATAGAAATCCCCTCGAGATATATTAGGAAAGCTTAACACATTATAGCAACGGGAGCCACTACAACATTCATATACCATGAATAATGCATCAGATGTTCCCATGGATCAGTTTTACCTGAATAATTACTCATCGTGGGTAAGTTTAATTGCCTCGGGTACTGCGCCTCTAACATGTCATAAATAAAGGGAGTGTGGCTACGCTCTATGCCCCAATCCTCATTGGTGTACCCTCTAATGTTGTTCGTTATCTGTCGCACCATAGCTGCTACCTCTGCACTGGTCATTGCATGTTCTGGCCCAGTGATCTCATCTCTCCGGGATTCCCTTGCTCCTGTTTCAGGCAACGTTGCCTGATACACTGTCCAAACAGAAATTCTTTGCCCCATCTGATCCCAGTCATTCACAGAATGAGTGGGTGGAGGTACAGGAGCACGAGCGATTTAGGAGTACCTTGTTCCCTGGGAAGGACTCGGGATTCGCACATCGGCATGAGCATAGGTTCTGCTAAGCTAGTGTCATTAGCGCCGAGCCGAACCACTGCATGTTCTTGAGAACTCGGTGAACCAAATCAAAATTGTTGAAGAATATCTGGCCTTTTATAGGGTCTCTTCTAACGTTGTGTCCGTCTATTTTCCTCAGATGAAGGTGAACCATCTACTACTTGGCGATGGGGAGGAGATGGTGTTCTTTATCTTTGGAATTCTTCCAATTGCTTGGCCATCATATCCATGTCATTTCTAATTGCAGCGTTATCCCATCTCTGGGATTCTAGGGCTGCATTGGTCTTTTTCGACCTGGAGAATATATGTGCAAAGTCATCCCACGAAACTGCCTCATAAAGCAGGTCAGGTCGCCGGCTCATAAAGCAGGTCGTGTCTTGAAGAAGGGGAAAGAGGGTCAGGTCGTAGCCGACTTAATGCTAGCTCATCCCGATGACCTGGTGGCCTGCACATCACATTTTCAGACCACTTCACCTCATTTCCACACCTATAAATACCCCCACACTTGCACCATTAAAGGGACCGAATTTTCCCTCCATGAAGTGCTGCCCAAATCATTTCTAAACTCTTACAAACCAATCAAACCCCCATTAATCCTCTTCCAAGCTTATATTCAACATCTCAACGACCATGGATTTGTCAAAGATCATCTAAGTGCTCAAGTTGTTGAAGAACTACTCCAACAACCATCACAATCTAAGAGATCTCATCATTTCCTTAGTGAATTCGAGTGAATCAAAAGTAAAAGAAAGGAAATAGGGAAGATTATTGTATAAAGAAAGAAAATGAGTAAATTAGAAGAAATTATGTACTTTCTAAATTTAATAGTGATAATGAAAATTCTCACCAAAGTGGACGTAGGCCAATTCTAGTCCAAACCACTATAAATCCTCTTGTTTTACTTGCTTTTGTGTTTGTGGCTACCACGTTTCTAGATCTATATCATTTGTAAAGTGTGAAATCACACCTTCGGTGTTGTTGTCCATTTTTGACATCGACATTTTGGCGCCCACCATGGGGCCACATCCACTCTCCGAGGTCAAGTGCTTTGTAGAGGCGTTGAATTCCAAAGCCTATCTCTCCAATAGATTCTCCAAATCTAAGATCTGGGCTGGTTGAAGGATTGTCTTCAAAGTTTAAGAAATTGCCTGAGGTAATGCCGCCGAAGAAGCCGGTTAGTAAGTCCATAAGAGTTTCGAGCTTATAGAAATGTTGCAGATAATCCCATAACTCCGCAAACTAATTTTCACGAAGTTGGCAATCCTCAGGAGCAGAAGTTGGTGTGACTAGAGATGAATTGAACGAAGTTGTTACTAGTTTGACTCGGCAAATGGAGATCTCAAATAATGCCATGATGGCAAGGTTAAAGACTCTCTTTGCTAACCAAGCCAACACGGCGAAAGTTAATGCTAATGTCACCCATATAGAGGATGCTAACTCTTCCACCTCAAGTCTGTATCATGATCGATCTGTTCAAGAGATCGACGATCTAGACAATGCTTGTCGTGAAGAATCTAAGCCACCTGCTAGGAACCATTCTGAAAGAGGCACTTCTAGAAAAGTGAATAGTTCCGTAAAAGGGGCGCCTCCCCATAAGGGAGGAACATGTCCCCGGCTCCCTAGCCGCAACCGTTTTCTTAGGCGAACATCAGGCGAAGGAGACGATGCACGCCCAACGGATCGACACGGTGAGAAGGAACGTCTCAAAGAAATGGTCCGGCAGATTATGAAGGAAAACGTAGACCGAAATGATAATGAGAAGGAGTGGGAGTTTACTCCAACTAAGGCTCCACTCACTAAAAGGATTAAAATGAATAAGTTCCTAAGGAAGTTTAATCTGCCAACGATTCAATCTTATAATGGGACTAGTGATCCTTATTTGTTCTAGTATAAGTGCGATCAACACATGGATGGTGCGTGAGCTATGGATGTACTCAAATGCTTATACTTCCCAGTATGTTTGGAGGGAGTAGCTTCGCTTTGAATTACCAAGATGCCACCAAGGTCCATGGAAAATTTTTCCTTCTTGGCTAAGAAATTCAGGAAGTAGTTTAGGCTGCAGACCAGGAAGGTTAAAGATGTGATGTCATTAAAGACATGGAACAAAAACCAAGTGAGTTGGTTAAAGCCTTCATTACACGATGTAATGCTGTTGCAGCAGAAATTAGGGATCCAAAACCTCGACTGGAATTGATGGCATTGAAATGAGCTATAGATAAAAAAAAATTGGAGTTCAAGGTGGATTAAGATGAAGAAGCCTGGCACTTTGGACAGGTTCTATGCAAAAATAGAAGAATACATCAGTGTGGATGATGATCCTTCTTTTGCTATGGATGTTGCTGAAGGTAGTTTGGTACCAGATAAGAAAGATAATGGTGTTCAATGCATCTAGAAGAACAACGGATGTCAAAAGCGAGGGAATGATGGAAAGGATAATCGAAATGGAAAGAAGTTACGCTTCTTTAAAGCTGCTGAATTGACCCTATTAACAAAGACTCCGGAGAACATTTTTATTGCTACCAAAGATACCGAAGACTATCCAGAGCCAAAACCGCAGAAAGTAGGTGATAATCAGGCGAATTCTGGAAGGTTTTGTCAATTCCACAACCAACCAGGCCACAATACGAATGAGTGTAGACATCTAAAAAGTTTGATTGAGGAATTAATCAGGGATAATAGATTGCAACAGTATGTTAAAAAGCCGCAGTCCGCCAATCCTCCTCAAACTTCCCAAGGGCCAAATGCATCTGGATTGGGAGACAAGGCCATTACACAGGTTAATCAAAGCCCTGTGATTAATACTATTTCTGTGGGTTCTCATCCAGTTGAGGGAAGTTGGGGAGATATCGAGAGGTGTGCCAATGCACTCCAGAATGTTTTAAATGAAGAAAAATGTTTGATTCTGAGCAATACCATATCCGTAAAGCAACAGAAAACTTCCTTTGGAGATGTCATATTTAATGGAAAAGATGAGGAAGGAGCAGTCACTCCAACGCAAGACCATATGGTAGTAACAGTTGGGATAGTCCCGGCCACTATGAAAAGGGTGCTAGTCGATTGTGGTGCCTTAGTAAATGTGCTATTCAAAAACACTTTCGATAAATTGAAGCTTTCCATGTCAGACGTGCGAGCCTTCCAAAAGAAAATCTATGGTTTCACAGGGGAACCGAAGTAGTTCATTGGGATTATTGATTTGCTTATGGAACTTGGAGATGGAGAAAGGAAAACTAGTCTGATGCAATCCTTTGTACCTGTGGATAAATTGTCCATATACAAAGCTTTTCTAGGAAGACCAACCCTGGCAGCTTCTAGGATCATGCTAGCCCCCTGGTGTTTGACTATGAAGTTTCCAACAGATAATGGGGTCGGGATGGTTAAAGCAGACCAGGAGATTGCCAAAAAATGCTACATTGATGAGCTGAGGGAAGAAAGCAAGAAGCGCAAAGGAAAGGATATGGAGGGTCCCCTCTACATTCGAGAAAATGCCTTATAGCAATTATGGCATGACCCTTGTACTGGCGAGCATAGTGGGGCCCAAAAGGAGATGGATCTGAGAAAGGCCAGTGCAAGGGAAGGGAGGGGTGAGCGGCGTCGGCTGAGGTCATCATTTTTGTTCCAGTTCATGACAATTATCCTAATAGAGTATTAAAGATAAGCTCTCAGCTGGGCCCGAAAATGCAGAAAGAGTTGATTGTATTTTTGAAAGCTAATATGGATGTTTTCGCTTGGAGCCATTCCGACATGTCCGGCATTTCTCTTGATGTGGCAGTTCATAAGATGAATATTGATCCGAGCGTCTCACCAGTGAAGCAGAAAAGATGGATTCAGAGACCCGAAAGATCCAGGGTTATCAAAGAGGAAGTAGATAGGCTAATGGAGAATAACTTCATACAGGAATCCATGTATCTAGATTGGGTCTCTAATCCAGTGCTTGTAAAGAAATCCAATGACAAATGTAGGGTGTGTATCGATTATTCGGACCTCAACAAAGCATTCCCCTAGGATAGTTTTCTGCTACCCAGAATCGACCAGCTAGTTGATGCAATGGCGGTCCGTGAATTGCCATCATTCATGGACGCTTACTGGGGGTATAATCAAATAATGATGCACAAACCAGACCAAGAGAACACAAGCTTCATGACAGATGTGTGGTTGTACTATTACAAAGTTATGTTGTTTGGTTTGAAGAATGCAGGAGCGACTTACCAACGCCTTATGAATGCAATGTTCAAATCACAAATCGGCAAAACCATGGAAGTATACATTGATGATATGCTGGTGAAGTCAAGAAGGGCTACTGATCACTTAGAAAAATTGGCTGAAATGTTTCATGTTCTTAGAAAGTACGGGATGAAATTGAATCTGCTTAAATGCTCATTTGGGGTCGCATCAGGAAAATTCCTCGGGTTTATGGTCAATGCAAGGGGCACCGAAGCAAATCCCGCTCAAGTCTCAGTTTTGCGAGAAATTCTTACTCCCAGAATGAAGAAGGAACTTCAAATCTTGAATGAGAAAGTAGCTGCATTGAGTCGATTCATTTCAAAGGCAACATATCAGTGCATTCTGCCTTTTGATGCATTGAGGAAGGGGAAAAAGAACTTCCAATGGACTCCCAAATATCAAGCAGCTTTCAAGGAGTTAATCAAGCACATGGAATCACCTTCGATGTTGTCGAAGCCCAAGGATGGAGAAGAGTTATTTTGTATTTGGCATTTCGTCTCGTGCCTTAAGTGCAACATTGGTTCGAGAAGATGCAAAGGTTCAACAGTCGGTATCCTATATTAATAAAAGGCTTGCCGGGGCAGAGCTAAATTATTCCAAGTTGGAGAACCTTGCATAATGTTTGCTCATCGCCTCAAAAAAGCTTAGGCCATATTTCCAAGCCCACTCAATCAACGTTCTTACGGATCAACCTCTAAATCAAGTTCTGTTTCATCCAAAAACTTCGGGAAGACTGTTAAAGTGGAATATTGAACTTAGTCAGTATGACGTCACTTATCATCCCCGAAGAGCTATTAATGGGCAGGCTTTAGCAGATTTTGTTGCTGAATTTACAGATAGAGGGGAGGAGAAGGAGGAACCGACCGAGAAATTGTTAAATGGAAGTTGTTCGTTGACGTGTAACACCCCACCTCTGCTAGGGTCACTCACAAAGGGAATGCACTAGCTTTGGTGGAGCATTATCTAGGTAAACATACACAGAAATATTACAAGACAGAACATATAAAACAGTGGAAGAAGAATCAAATTTCATTGCTTTAAAATCTAGAAAGGTCTAAAGCCTTTTATATCAAAATGTTAATTAAATCCATTACATCGAAATCTGTCTTGCAATAGTAAAGAAGCATAAAACCATAGTTATAAATCATTCCCCAATAAAGCAGCAAAGCAAGCCATAGCCAAGAGCAATCCAAGCCTTCATGAAATAACCTTGGAGCTCAGTAACATCCGAACTAAGCTGTGTTCCCACCCTGTGAACCTGGGAGGGGGGAACAGAAGAAAAAGAGGCGAAACAAACTGGGTTAGTCATAAAGACTGAGTAAGTCCTAGTGACTTTCAGCATAAAAACAGGTAAAGATGATATGGCATGAATAAACTGAAAGCAAACATAAGCATGATAACAAGATAAGCTACAGGAACGATAACTAAGAATAACATCATAGGATTTCTGTCATGTATAACATTGCAAGGTTCCCATTCAGGATGAATTAAGTATAGTTTCGTAAGATTTCTATCAAGCATCGCAAGATTTCTCTGCTTCACCATTAAAATGATATCTATTTGCTCTGATTTCCTAAATTCTCTGCACCAGCTGTACTAGTATCCCAACCCATATCATCCTTTCCATGTATATGTACAGTCCCTAGTCGTATATCGTACGGGCTTCATCACGTATTTCTGTACTACTTCAACGTAGTGCCACCATTCTTGAAATTGTTGGGACCGCCACCCTTGTTCTGGCTAGGTTTCCTTATCATGAGCTATCGCGTGTTCAACTAGGATTTATGCCACCTGGGGCCACTAGGGATTATGCCACCTATTGAACGTTTTCTAGATTCGATTAGGGTTTACGCCACCTAGGACCACTAGGGATTACGCTACCTAACGAATTCCACGTAACGATCTATTAATCGATCGGCTCCCTACAAGTCCTAGCTAGTTCATGTGTCTGTGTCATACGGCCCAATCACGAAATGTAGTCACCTGTGCTAGGTCCACCATAGGGTGTATCAAGCCCTATGGTGCCAACCATCGACACGAATCAAGCACGCACAGATAAACCTACGGATGCCCAATGCCTGCTTTTTATGCTCCGGAGTGTGTGCACGCCCGCACTCCATTAGAACCTACATTGGTGCACCCACACAGCCGTCGTTCTGGTCGCTTACAATCATACCAGTAATCGTGCCCCACCCTTCCTAGTTCCAGGGTACCATGATACATCTAGTGGGTTACTGCTGAAACGGACCGCGTAACTAGGGTTTCCGTCTAGTAGGTTAAGTGTTGTCATTTAAATTCGAGACTTAACCCCATCGGTCTAGCATGTCAAGTTGGTTAAGTATTGTCATTCAAGTTCGTGACTTAACCCGTCTACGTGTCATGTCAAATTGGCTAAGTGTTGTCGTTTAAGTTCATGACTTAGCCCTACGAATCATGTGTCATGTTGGTTAAGTATATTCAAGCGGTTCATGGATTAACCTTACCAAATCATTGTGTTAAATTGGTTAAGTATATTCAAGCGGTTCAGGACTTAACCCTATCAAGTCATCGTGTCAAATTGGTTAAGTATATTCAAGTGGTTCATGACTTAACCCTATCAAATCATCGTGTCCAATTGGTTAAGTATATTCAAGTGGTTCAGGACTTAACCCTATCAAGTCATCGTGTCGAATTGGTTAAGTATATTCAAGCGGTCCATGACTTAACCCTATCAAATCATCGTGTTAAGTTGGTTAAGTATATTCAAGCGGTCCATGACTTAACCCTATCAAATCATCGTGTTAAATTGGTTAAGTATGTTCAAGCGGTTCATGACTTAACCCTATCATGTGGCATTAATTAATTAGTGCATCCCAACCTCTCACATCAGATCTGTTGTTGTGGTCACTGGATATGCCGGGCGGTTCCGGGCAGGTTTACACCACAACTCAGTCTGACCTCGGGTTTCAAGTGCGATATGACCAACTACCCACATTGGATCCTATTGTTTGCAGTAACTGGATTTTCCGGGCGGTTCCGGGCAGATTTACACTGCAAACTCAACCCAACCTCGAGTTGGCCATTTTCATGTTCATTCTAAGTGTCATGACCATGTTCAAGTTTCATGTCAAGTTCGTGTCAAGTTTTTAAGGCAAGTTTCGTGTCAAGTCGATATCAAGTTCATGTCCATATCCAGGTTCAAGTTATAACAGCGTTCATGTTTCAAGTTTCGCCTTTTATCAGGTTCATAATTCATGTTCATAACCAATTCATGTTTTTGCCTATTCTACGCAAATCGTATTCCCATCGCACGTGAACGTGAATCGATCTATACTACGAATAAATCCAAATCTCGAAATAGAGGGAATATCATCAAAACTATGATTGGCAAAAGGGACTAGCATAAAGCAATAAAAGGGGTTACAAGACTAACATGACATAACTTGAGATAATTGGTTACAACATCACTGGCATAAAGGATTTCAAATCTAGCAAGATAAGGTGATAGTCATGGTAAACGCCGACCTAAAAGAATAGGCATGCAAAAGCAAGCCAAATACAAGGATAATGGATCCACTGGTTTTGGTGTACATAATAGCGAAAACTAAGCAAGATCCAACAAAATGCCAATTCGGTGTACAACATGGGTTTCAATCAACTATAATAGTCCCAGGTAATTAACCCAATAGTCATGGTCATAGGTAGAAATCTCGTAATTAAGAATCATAAGCGATTAATCACAATAATCATGGTTAATTATCCAAAGTAGTTCTAGGCAAAAAAGTCATAGCAATTAACAGTAATAGTTTCAAATTCATGGTCATAGATAATGGCCTTATGTTCATAATCATAGATAATAATTATCATAGTCAAGATTCATAGCTGATTAGCCACAATTGTCCTTGTCATAGTCATAAGCAACAGCCTTTCGTTCACCGTCATAGGCATAGGCTTAGTCTTATTAGTCATAGGCAGTCTTATGTTCACCGTCATAGTCATTGGCATAGTCATATTAGTCATAGGCAGCCTTATGTTCTCAGTCATAGCCCTTGGCCATTAACAATAGTTTCAACGTCATAGGCATGTTAAGGTTATAGACACGAGGGAGTTTGATTTACAACATGAATAGGTCCAAAGCAATATTCACGAAAGTCAAGATCCAAGACGAACAAGAATAGATACAAATCAATTACCATACCTAGATCCAATTCCAATTTACAACATGGATATTAAGTTTACAGCTTTTATCTAAAAGTAACTTGAACTTACAGTGCGTGGATCGAGAATTAGAAAGCAGAATTTGATTGTTGAATCTCTATTTGATCGATTGTGTTCTAATTGAAATCCCCCAATTTGCAAATCCCTAAGTGTAGTCTTGATGGAGAAGGATCAGGTCCTTTATCTTCCTTTTTTTTATTTGATTATCTTAGAAGCAGGATAAGGACAGAAAGAAATGGTGTGGAGAGAATGAGGCTAGGGGTGAGTTTATATAGGGTTAGGCAGGCGGATCTGGTCAGAAAACGAGTCTAAATACATTAGAATGCATCTGGTTCAGAAAAGTGGTTCGGGAGGTAGGTCGACACTATGGTCGACCTGGTCCCTGGTAGGTCGACACTATGGTCGACCCCCAGGTCGACCTGGTCCCTGTGCGGGAATTTTCCCACCCAGCCTGTTCCGGGGTTTGAATTTGAATTTCGAATTCGAATTCGAATTTCGAGCTGTTTTTGATTATGAAAATCCCTGAAACTTCGGAGGGTCATATCTCCCTCATACGGACTCCAATTTTCAAAAACTCAAATTCTATTTCATGTAAAATTTCGAGGCGAACGCAATGGCGTAACCCGTTTTCCTGGATTCTGATTTTAAAAATTAATTCTTCCTTGATTTCTAGTTTCAACAAGTTAAAAAATTCGGGTTGTTGCATTCTCCCCTCCTTAAAGGATTTCGTCCCCGAAATCTTCAAGTTAAGAAGAATGTGTCCTACCATCCAATCATCCATCTACTCAATCATCAATCACAGACATCCATTGTCCTTAAGAGGTTTCTAATGTTGTATGGACATATGCAGAAAGTGTGTGTATATGTTCCTTGTCTAATGCAAATGATCAGGCCTGATTGATCTTTTTTAATGCAAAATATGTTTAGTGCAATGAGTCCAACATGTATGCAAATAGCCCTAATCACATAAACACTATATGTGTGCTCAAACATCCATCCATATGCATCATCCATATGATAACACATCCAATTTCATCCATAAACAATTATAAACACTCATGCATATGCAATATGAAAATGTATCTGAGCCGATCTAGTGCCTAATGTGTGTTATGTAACCACGAGCAACCACTTGCGACCACTTGCAACCATCAATCATAACATGTCTCAAACACATGTTTCACCCAATTGTTCCTACCTAAAGATATAGCTGAATGATAGAAGCAAGTAAAATCTTTTGTGCCCATTAGGCAATGTCAAAGCTGGGAATCTACGTCACATATATACTGATTTGGAGAAGAACTCCCTAAGCACCAGCCCCGAAGACCGAAATCAACATCAGGATGACACCCAAAGAATTACTCAATCCAACGGACACCCTCAAGCCCCAACATGTATTACTAACAGATGATTCCTATGGGGTTTTGCAACAGAAATAGGATTGAGAATAGGACTGAGAGGTTATACTTAAAAGATAGCATACAAGTAAGCTCTACAGGAAAAGAGGGATCAAGGATATACTCTTAAAAAGAGATATGATGCGCGTATCTAGTCTTCAATCTTCTAAGTCGTATTTCCTTGAGCTTAACTCCATTGTGCTTTGACCGTTTTTAACTTCACAATTTCGTAGTTCCTTAATTCTTGTTCCCAGAATATGAGTTGGAACTCATTCCACTGTCGCCTCTCGTTCCACTTTCGCTTGTATACCCATAACTGCTTACTCATGGTTTCATGCAAGCTCTCCAAAATTCACTAGTTGAATCTTGGATCTCGTTTATAGGGTATTCCACGCAGAAGGACTATCTCTTGCAAATAAACAGATGTCAACCATGTTGCCAAATGTACTTACTAAGGTGATTTCCTATAACTCATGCATAAGCGAAATGAACCATCCACCTTAGTGGCGAACACTACTCGGGATCAATAGATGTATCAAGAGGTTCTAGGTAACTAAGCATGGCAGAACCCTAAGGGTTACGCTAGACTTCGAGGGAATTACCAAGGCAAGTCAAGAGTCTAACTACCATGGAACTAGTACAAACAAGTCATGAATATACACTTAGCATAGACATTCTCAAATCCAAACAAGTCATGAATAAATGAGCCGATTACCCAACAGGATTTAAGACACAAAAATGGGATCTTTTACTTCTCTAGTACTAAGGTGCAGAGACTCAACTATCGAAGCGGAATTAAAAGGATGCGATGAACAAAAACAAAGTTCTAACGGGATGAAACTAAACCTTCAACAGAAACATTACCACCTCTCTTAGGTATGCTAGTAGTGAGAGCATACAATTGCCCTCTCGACGATCTTGTTCTTTGCCCTTGTCCTTGTCCTATGATACTTAACTACATGTCCCTTTTTACCATACCAACGATGTCCTTTCTTGTCATGGGTTTTATTATTCTTTTACTTTGACGTCTTCCCTTTTCACCTTTTTCCTCTTCGTGGATTAAGCCATATCAACAAGTTTCTCATCCTTAGACTTGTGTTCTTTATCCTCGTTCCTACTATCCTTGTATAGCTTGTTGAAAAGTTTCTTGAAAGCTACTTCCATCGCACGGCAACCCTACAAAGCTTGAGATAAGATTGGTCGCAAGTAAAACTACGGTGGCTACAGATGGAGGTTGCACACTACTTTGCCCTCTGACATGTGTCGCATGCCCACAAACAATGGTGAAAAAGAAAGGGAGAAGAGGCTCAAGGAGAGAATCAAAAGATAGTGCATATGGCTTTGGGGAATAGCCTTTAAATAAAACAAGATTTTTCTTGAAAAATGCTTCTTTGTAAACGGTTTTGAAAATACTTTCAGAAGGTTTTATGAAATTTTTGCCCAGTCTGGTAACCTTTTGCTCTGATACCAAATGTAACACCCCACCTCCGTTAGGGTCACTCACAAAGGGAATGCACTAGCTTTGGTGTAGCATTATCTAGGTAAACATACACAGAAATATTACAAGACAGAACATATAAAACAGCGGAAGAAGAACCAAATTTCATTCCTTTAAAATCTAGAAAGGTCTAAAGCCTTTTACATCAAAATGCTAATTAAATCCATTACATTGAAATCTGTCTTGCAATAGTAAAGAAGCATAAAACCATAGTTATAAATCATTCCCCAATAAAGCAGTAAAGCAAGCCATAGCCAAGAGCAATCCAAGCCTTCATGAAATAACCTTGAAGCTCGGAAAGATCCGAGCAAAGCTGTGTTCCCACCCTGTGAACTTGGGGGGGGGGGGGGAACGGAAGAAAAGGAGGCGAAACAAACTGGGTCAGTCATAAAGACTGAGTAAGTCCTAGTGACTTTCAGCATAAAAACAGGTAAAGATAATATGGCATGAATAAACTGAAAGCAAACATAAGCATGATAACAAGATAAGCTACATGCACGATAACTAAGAATAACATCATAGGATTTCTGTCATGTATAACATTGCAAGGTTCCCATTCAGGATGAACTAAGTATAGTTTCGCAATATTTCTATCAAGCATCGCAAGATTTCTCTTCTTCACCATTAAAATGATATCTATTTGCTCTGATTTCCTAAATTCTCTGCACCAGCTGTACTAGTATCCCAACCTATATCATCCTTTCCATGTATATGTACAGTCCCTTGCGTATATCGTACGGGTTTCATCACGTATTTCTGTACTACTTCAACGTAGTGCCACCATTCTTGAAATCGTTGGGACTGCCACCCTTGTTCTGGCTAGGTTTCCTTATCATGAGCTATCGCGTGTTCAACTAGGATTTATGCCACCTAGGACCACTAGGGATTATGCTACCTATTGAACGTTTTCTAGATTCAATTAGGGTTTACGCCACCTAGGACCACTAGGGATTACGCTACCTAACGAATTCCACGTAACGATCTATTAATCGATCGGCTCCCTACAAGTCCTAACTCATTCATGTGTCTGTGTCATACGGCCCAATCACAAAATGTAGTCACCTGTGCTAGGTCCACCATAGGGTGTATCAAGCCCTATGGTGCCAACCATCGACACGAATCAAGCACGCAAAGATAAACCTACGGATGCCCAATGCCTGCTTTTTATGCTCCGGAGTGTGTGCACGCCCGCACTCCATTAGAACCTACATTGGTGCACCCACACAGCCGTCGTTTTGGTCGCTTACAATCATACCAGTAATCGTGCCCCACCCTTCCTAGTTCCAGGGTACCATGATACATCTAGTGGGTTACTGCTGAAACGGACCGCGTAACTAGGGTTTCCGTCTAGTAGGTTAAGTGTTGTCATTTAAATTCGAGACTTAACCCCATCGGTCTAGCATGTCAAGTTGGTTAAGTATTGTCATTCAAGTTCGTGACTTAACCCGTCTACGTGTCATGTCAAATTGGCTAAGTGTTGTCGTTTAAGTTCATGACTTAGCCCTACGAATCATGTGTCATGTTGGTTAAGTATATTCAAGCGGTTCATGGATTAACCTTACCAAATCATTGTGTTAAATTGGTTAAGTATATTCAAGCGGTTCAGGACTTAACCCTATCAAGTCATCGTGTCAAATTGGTTAAGTATATTCAAGTGGTTCATGACTTAACCCTATCAAATCATCGTGTCCAATTGGTTAAGTATATTCAAGTGGTTCAGGACTTAACCCTATCAAGTCATCGTGTCGAATTGGTTAAGTATATTCAAGCGGTCCATGACTTAACCCTATTAAATCATCATGTTAAATTGGTTAAGTATATTCAAGCGGTCCATGACTTAACCCTATCAAATCATCGTGTTAAATTGGTTAAGTACGTTCAAGCGGTTCATGACTTAACCCTATCATGTGGCATTAATTAATTAGTGCACCCCAACCTCTCACATCAGACCTGTTGTTGTGGTCACTGGATATGCCGGGCGGTTCCGGGCAGGTTTACACCACAACTCAGTCTGACCTCGGGTTTCAAGTGCGATATGACCAACTACCCACATTGGATCCTATTGTTTGCAGTAACTGGATTTGCCGGGCAGTTCCGGGCAGATTTACACTGCAAACTCAACCCAACCTTGAGTTGGCCATTTTCATGTTCATTCTAAGTGTCATGACCATGTTCAAGTTTCATGTCAAGTTCGTGTCAAGTTTTCAAGGCAAGTTTCGTGTCAAGTCGATGTCAAGTTCGTGTCCATATCCAGGTTCAAGTTATAACAGCGTTCATGTTTCAAGTTTCGCCTTTTATCAGGTTCATAGTTCATGTTCATAACCAATTCATCTTTTTTCCTATTCTACCCAAATCGTATTCCCATTGCACGTGAACGTGAATCGATCTATACTAGAATAAATCCAAATCTCGAAATAGAGGGAATAGCATCAAAACTATGATAGGCAAAAGGGACTAGCATAAAGCAATAAAAGTGGTTACAAGACTAGCATGACATAACTTGAGATAATTGGTTACAACATCACTGGCATAAAGGATTTCAAATCTAACAAGATAAGGTGATAGTCATGGTAAACGCCGACCTAAAAGAATAGGCATGCAAAAGCAAGCCAAATACAAGGATAATGGATCCAATGGTTTTGGTGTACATAATAGCGAAAACTAAGCAAGATCCAACAAAATGCCAATTCGGTGTACAACATGGGTTTCAATCAACTATAATAGTCCCAGGTAATTAACCCCAATAGTCATGGTCATATGTAGAAATCTCGTAATTAAGAATCATAAGCGATTAATCATAATAATCATGGTTAATTATCCAAAGTAGTTCTAGGCAAAAAAGTCATAGCAATTAACAGTAATAGTTTCAAATTCATGGTCATAGATAATGGCCTTATGTTCATAATCATAGATAATAATTATCATAGTCAAGATTCATAGCTGATTAGCCACAATTGTCCTTGTCATAGTCATAGGCAACAGCCTTTCGTTCACCGTCATAGGCATAGGCTTAGTCTTATTAGTCATAGGCAATCTTATGTTCACCGTCATAGTCATTGGCATAGTCATATTAGTCATAGGCAGCCTTATGTTCTCAGTCATAGCCCTTGGCCATTAACAATAGTTTCAACGTCATAGGCATGTTAAGGTTATAGACACGAGGGAGTTTGATTTACAACATGAATAGGTCCAAAGCAATATTCACGAAAGTCAAGATCCAAGACGAACAAGAATAGATACAAATCAATTACCATACATAGATCCAATTCCAATTTACAACATGGATATTAAGTTTACAGCTTTTATCTAAAAGTAACTTGAACTTACAGTGCGTGGATCGAGAATTAGAAAGCAGAATTTGATTGTTGAATCTCTATTTGATCGATTGTGTTCTAATTGAAATCCCCCAGTTTGCAAATCCCTAAGCGTAGTCTTGATGGAGAAGGATCAGGTCCTTTATCTTCCTTTTTTTTATTTGATTATCTTAGAAGCAGCATAAGGACAGAAAGAAATGGTGTGGAGAGAATGAGGCTAGGGGTGAGTTTATATTGGGTTAGGCAGGCGAATCTGGTCAGAAACCGAGTCTAAATACATCAGAATGCATCTGGTTCAGAAAAGTGGTTCGGGAGGCAGGTCAACCCCTAGGTCGACACTATGGTCGACCTGGTCCTTGGGAGGTCGACACTATGGTCGACCCCCAAGTCGACCTGGTCCCTGGGCGGGAATTTTCCCGCCCAGCCTGTTCCGGGGTTTGAATTCGAATTTCGAGCTGTTTTTGATTCTGAAAATCCCTGAAACTTCGGAGGGTCATATCTCCCTCATACAGATTCCGATTTTCGAAAACTCAGACTCTATTTCATGTAAAATTTCGAGACGAACGCAATGGCATAACCTGTTTTCTCGGATTCTGACTTTAAAAATTAATTCTTCCTTGATTTCTAGTTTCAACATGTTAAACAATTCGGGTTGTTACATGACGGGTCCATGAATGACTATTGATCTTGGGTAGAAGTGGATCTAGAAACTCCTGAAGGACGCTCGGTGTGCTATGCTCTGAGGTTAGAGTTACCATTAACAAAAAATGAAGCCGAATATGAAGCGCTAAACGCAGGACTAAAGATAGCGAAGGAACTGAATTTGAAAACTTTGCAGATCTTCAGTGACTCGCAGCTAATGGTATGTCAAGTCCGAAGAGTTCTAAGCCAAGGGCGCAAATCTTCCAGCTTATCTATCTAAAACTTGGGAACTTCTTAATGACCTCGACTACTATACAATATCCCATATCCCTAAGGAAGAGAATATGAAAGCAGATTCGGTCGCTAAATATGCAAGTTCAGGAGATGCACAATTAGTGGGATTAGTACCAGTTGAAGTCCTCTCGAATCCAAGTATTAAAGATGTGAATGTTGATTGGATTATAGAGACCCTTGAAGAACCAGACTCGTGGGTGAACCCGATCAAGGAGTATCTTCTCAATGGAACACTCCCAAAAGAGTCGAAAAGCGAAGGAAGATATTGCGAAAGGCTCCAATGTACCTTACCCGGGATAGTAGACTATATAGGCAAGGCTTCTCTATGCCTCTACTTTGGTGTGTGACAAAAGAAGAATCTAAAGCAATTTTGGCGGAATTACATGAAGGTGAATGTGAAGGTTACACAGGTGGACAAACTTTGGCCAAGAAAGTTCTACGATATAGCTATTTCTGGCCTGATGTGACATGGATTCTGCAACTTACACCAAGAAGTGTGATAGATGCCAGAGATTTACAAAGATTCCAAGAGCATCATCCACGGAATTGACTCAAATGGTCGGTACATGGTCGTTTGCTGTCTGGGCATTGATTTGATTGGAGCACTGCCAATAGCAAAGTCCAGCTTTAGATATGCCATTGTAGTTATTGACTTCACCAAGTGGGTTGAAGCAGAGCCGTTGGCCACTATCACCTAAAAGAAAGTGATTAACTTCGTGCTAAAGAACGTCATTTGTAGGTTTGGTGTGCCATAGAAGATAATCACATGTAATGAAACACAGTTTGAAAGCGATGAATTCAAAAGCTCATGTGCTAAGCACAAGATTCAAAAGAGTTTTGCAGCAGTAGGCCATCTGCAAGCTAATGAGCAGGTCAAAACATTGAACAAGATCATAAAGTCAACCATCAAAAAGCGCCTTGAGAAAGCCAAAGGTGGTTAGGTAGATGAGCTTCCACTTGCACTATGAGAGTATCGCACGACTGACAAACCTGCGACTGGGCACACTCCATTCTCTCTAGCATTTGGATCCGAACCTATGATCCCGGTAGAGCTAAAAGTTCCCACTTACCGCAGGATTCACTTCAACCAAGAAGATAATGAAAAGATGCCGCTTGAAGTGCTTGACCAACCCGAAGAAAGGAGAAACGAGGTAGAACTTAGAGTTGCTGCTCATCAAAAATGGATTGCTAGGCATTTCAACTCCAAAGTCAAGCAAAGAACCTTCGAGGTTGGAGATATGGTATTGAAGAAAGTAATGATTGGAATTGAAGTTTTTGGGCCTAATTAGGAAGGACCCTATATCATAAGCCAAAAGCTCCTAGATGGCAACTTCAAATTAAAGACGACGGATGGAATACAAATCCCCAGAGCTTGGAACAACAACCATCTCCATCGTTAACCTACTTGATGTTTCATTCATATTTCCTATAAAAAAGTTGTAAATACTTTACAAGCATTGTAACTGAACTTTGTACATATGAATGAAAAAGTAAATTTGCTTTCCTGAATCGTACATTTGCAAACTCTTATTTAATTATTCGAAAGTTGCTAAAAAGTCGATTTGATTGTAAGTCATTTAAAGATCTCTCGTTTACCTGCAACCTGAAAAAACCTGGTAACCTTTATAGCACATCCCGATGGGGACAACTCAAGTGACGAGTGCCATAAGCATCATTCACAACAAACTCGAAGGTGTAGAGCGCCGCCTTGCAAATAAAAAATAAAGGGCATTAGGAGTCTGGTAATAAGGTGCAACGAGCAGATTATAGGCAAAAGTTGCAAGTTTCACCAAAGGGGCATCTCCTGAAAAGAGAGATCCAGGACCCTAGTCCTGTTGCTAGGATAACTTGTTAAAACAAGCGTCTGGTAAAGGAACTGGCATCCACCCCGTGAAACAACGCAATAATGGAGCCTCTCACAGTGAAGCCTTCTCCTAGCCATTAAGGGGCATGCATCCAATCTGCACTCCGAAGGACCTAGATTACCAGGTTAGCGAGTCATATGATTGGATTCATAAGAATAACCAAAGACCTCTCGCAACCAACAAGATCATCAGTGTCAGGAAGTACCTGACCCGATTACGACAAATGTTGGGGTGAAACCAAAGACCTCTTCGGGGGCACCCGGTGGATCGTCAATACCAGGAAGTACCTGACCCAACTACGACAAACATCGGGCTTTAAAAGACCTCCCTGGAGGCGTCCATTTAACTCGTGCAGTATCTGATTGTGTCGGATGCGACGAATTGAGTGTATGGGCTTTAACTGACCTCTTTGGAGGCGTCCAATTAGTTCGTTAGTGTCTGATCATCTCAGACTCCGCGATCGGCGGGATTTAAATGACCTCTTCGGGGGCATCCGATTAGTTCATTAGTGTCTAATCATCTCAGATTCGGCGATCAACGGGCTTTAAATGACCTCTTCAGGGGCGTTTGATTAGTTCGTTAGTGTCTGATTATCTCAGATTCGGCGATCGAAGGGCTTTAAATGGCCTCTTCGGGGGAGTCCAATAAGTTTGTAAGTGTCTGATCATCTCAGACTCAGCGATCGGCAGGCTTTAAATGACCTCTTCGGAGGCATCCAATTAATTCAGCTAGCATCTAATTCATTCAGGCTGCAATGATTGTTGGGCTTTAACCAAAGACCTCTCCGAGGGTACCCAGTGAAGTCGTCGATGCTAGAGTTAATCAGCCAAATTGCAAACGAGAGTCTCCAACGCCTGAAATAACTAGCTGGATAGCAGACAAACATTGGGCCAAGAAATATAAGTCCTCTCAAGCAGGGGCACGGACGCAAGAAAACTTCTTCAAATAAAGGCATGAGTACGATCAACCAAACTGGTTTCCATGGTTAATTGGCAAGTTGAGAAGCTCTAAGCGCAATGGAAAAAGCAGAGTCTTAGCCAATAAAGTAGGAACTTCCAGTATTTTAGCCATAACCAAGGAAACCTAGTAAAGTTGATCACATCTGACCTAAGAAGTTCGTGACTACCTTTGGTATATGGGCATCATCACTGCATTAGGACAAGCTAATAATGCTTACAGTACACACCATAAGCTTGTCATGACTTCACACCAAACAAAAGACTTGTAATATGTAAAGAGACAAGTGTGTAGGCAGAAAAGTATGAAAAAGCTAAAACAAAAGGATAAAGTACGATAAACAAAGTGCGGTTTCGTCACATCAACACAAATGCAAAGCACAAGTCTTAGGTACATCATCCGCAAAGTCATAAGTGAGGACCAGAACTCACACATACAACCAATCTAAATGAAGTACATGAAAGAAAGCTACAAAAAGTAAAGTAAGGGGGCCATAAGCATTAATTCTTCTTCTTTGCGTTCTTAGAACCACCAGACCTCAGAGATGGTTTATTGATATTGACGGAGGAAAGAGGAGGTGTATCAACTGGTTGACTTCCGTCCTTAGCTTCTATACTTCCAACGAGACTCTCGAGAGAAGATAGAATGACAAGTCCTCCTTTTTTGAGCAGTGCACTTCCCCTTGTGCCTCGAGGATGACGAAGGGTTAATCTTCTTCTCTTCCTGGACCTCGGTTCCCTTTCCAGGGCTTTCATCCGAATCATCAAGATCTTCTGCTTCATCACTAGGGGTGTAGTCAACATCGTCCAAATCAATGATTGCACTAATCTTTGCATCATGAGACCCTGGTTGTGAAGCAAGAGTTGAAGTAGTAAGTAAAGATGCATCGCCCGGAGGAGGAGTGGTAATCAAAGTAGTAGTAGTTGACACCCGAGTCGAGGTGATCAAAAAAGCTTCGATCGTTGTTTCAACCACTACAAGAGAAGGTTTTGGTGAGACCAGACCTAATACAAATGAATAGTGAGCATGGAACTCAATATACCCAGGTGAAGTACAAAAATAGTCCAAGTCTGATACGACTTGTTTAATCTCAGTTTTACCTGCGGCTAGAAGATTTTTGTGCTCAACTTCATAGTTATCCGGGTTGTCCTCATCGCCATCACCATCTCCTGCTGGCTCCTCGGTAATGTGCTCCTTAATAGTGTGCTCATCAACATCTTTTCTCTTTTCCTCATGAATTGTAGAAGGATCAGTGGAAGTCATAATTGGAGTCTGAGAATTGGAAACCTTAACATTAACTGAATTAGTAAGGTGTCGATAGCGGTTGCATCCGGGGCTTCCTCCTCGGAGGATTCAGCTTCATCACCCAGTAATACTCACTCCCTCATATGCTTTTTCTTCCCCTTGGCCATAGCCTTATGGGAGTTCTCATCCAAGAGATTCTGCAAAAGGTATTCCTCGTCATAAGCATCTTCAACTTGCGCAAGCACTGTCTCCCATACTAGAGCAAGAGTCACTGGAAAATCAGGCCTCAAATAGCCCAAACAACCTCGGCTCGTAACGCTGAAGACGTAAAAACTGAATAAATTGGCACTGGTATCCATCTCAGCACCAGTGAACGCTTTTTTAGCAGCTGCTTTGCCAGCCAAAGCTTGGTCTCTCTCTTGCTCGAGGATTTCTGCCTTAGTTGTCAGCCTAGAAATAGCCAATTTATGAGCAGTATTCCTCTCATGAAGACCGACATTGTCTTGCCGATAAGTTGTAGAAGCTTCATTTTTCATGGCCAATCAGGTTTCAATGGTATATTAAGAAGACTGAGCATCTTTAGCTTGCGCAATTAATGCATTTTCTCTCAATATAGCAGTAGAGAGCTCTTCTTTGAGCCTTCGATTCTCGGCTTCTAGTCCCTCTACTGTATTCCTCTGTGTAAGAGATGCGATGGTAGCATCCCAAGACTCAAGAACCTTGGCCCACTCAACATTTTCGTCCTCCAAATTAGCAAATTTGATCAAGGTTATGCCTGTTAAGTCTTTGAAGATCATCGTCTAGCTTGTACCACAGAGATAGTTGTTTATCAGCTCGACTACTAACCGTGTCTAGCTGAGTCTCGAGCTGACTTTTGACAGTATCAAATTGCTTATTAATTTTTCCTTTCAAGGCATCCATCTCTCTAAGTATATCTTTCATGATGACATGTATATATCTAGATCAAAGAACATTCCTTTCAGACATCAATTTTTGAATTGTTCAATAAGTGTGGTATTTGCATGTTCAAGTTCGTAGCGTGGCCTCTGTATGATATTCTGAATATCAGCAGAGGTGGAGTAATAGACGGTGTAGCAAGAGGTAGATAGCCATAAGTAGTTTGAGTAGCAGGGACGGGAAGTTTATCTGATCTAGGGAGTTTCTGAGGGTCATCCCTGCCCATCCCTATCTCTCTTTCTTCTTCTTCAGGTCTCCTCCTCTTCCCATCTACTCCTCTCAGAACGGTTGTCATATCGATCGTCATATTGATCATGATTGCCATAAGATCTCCGTTCCAGGTCTTCTTTTTCTTGCTGCTCCAGAACCTCATGCCTCCACTTCCTTTGTTCTTCAGTTTCTATGTAGCCATGAGTTTGTTGAGGCTGATAAGAATATTGCGAGTGTTGGGAATATTGAGATCGCTAGGAGTATTGCAAGCGCTGTGAACGATGAGATTTTATGAGGTGCCTTGAGTAATAAGAGTCACTTCGGTGCTTAAATCTTTTTGTAAATTAACAGCTCATATTTGAACCTGAAATAAGGAAAAAGCAAGATTTCAGTACTTAGATCGAAAAGTACTTGGGTAAAGAATAGGGTACGTGCAAAAGCGACAAAAGCTTAGAGTGTATGTGATGCGTGATCTAACGCGCTTCTAATAACGAACCGCTCTTCGGTGGTGAAGCTAATGCAGGCCCTATATCAGAGAATTTCCTCCGCGATGGAGGGTTTTGATTTGAATCCATCTCAGTGGTCACTTTTGTAACTTTGGTGGCAAGCTCCGAAGTCGCAATCTTGCTTGGAAGATCTTTCGAGCACTGAGATCACTCGAAGTCCTAAAAATATTCGTGGAACTCTCCTCATGGGTGTCCGAAATGATGAGATCCTCACTAGTTTTCTCAATGTTTAGATCATCTCCTGGAGTGGTCTCACCCTCCTCGATTTGCTCAGTTTCCATCATATGACCTTTGCCTTCACGGTGTGTAAAATCTTCTTCTTCGATTGAAGACATTTGGGATTTAGAGGGCGTTTTGCTACCACTAGCGGGGTCCGAGCACCTCATTAACGAGGATTCAGTGGCTTGGCTTTGCGTTGCACCATCATCCCTAGAAGCACCAACATCTAATGCTATAGGCGTAGACTTAGGTGTGGAGGGTGCTCCTTTGGAGGGGAATTTCCTTAAATAATGGAGCAACCTGTATTTGCGAAGATATTCTTCGGTGATTAAGTGTCTTCTGCCTCTCTTTTCGATGGCTTTTAAATCTTCATAAACAACCTTGAAGGGGGCAGAATCTTTATTATCCTTAGTTGGAGATGGAACAACTGTAATCAACAAAGAAATATTGGTAATCGAGATCTAAAAGGAATCAGATAAGAATTGTTCCATACAAATATGCTACCTCCTACTGTCCAATTCCCATGAAAAGTCACAGGGTAATGAACGAAGAAAAATTGAGTCAAGAATCCTGAAACACTCTAAGCTTCCGGTTAGACATGTATGATGGATGGAGTGTCTTTCCTCCTTTTTAATGAACACAAGTAAAGGATATCCTAAAACATAGGCTCACGCTCCTTTTCTTGCATAAAAAACATGTAAAGTCCTAATAATATGATATACCCATGTGGATGAAGTTAAAAAGGAGCAATGGTCATACAATTCAGGATCCTCTCTAAGAAAGGATTAAAGGGAGAGATGGCACCGCTCGCCAACATATGACGATTAACAGCCACATATCCGCTTGTGGGTTGATTGGCAAACACGCCCTCACTTGGCAATACCTTATTAGTGACAGGAATACCGTATTGACCACACAATTGTTCAAATAAGTCACGATTAATAGTTCCAGAGTGTCTATCTAAAGGCCGAGCACTAAGAGGGTGAGGAACATGAAATGGTTCATCAGGAACCATGCTGGGGGTTGTAGTTATTATGACCTCAGGTGCAGTTGTGGAAGTCTCAGCTTGTGCAGAGGATGGTGTCCCTTCAGCCTGAAGGTGAGATTGCTGCTTAGTAGTCATTCTACACAAACAATCTTATTTGTAAATGTATCACAGGTACGCACTCCTTAAAACCGAAGTGTCATTCAAAATTATACGAGTTATACAAAAGCGAGGGTTGAAATCCATGACCTGGATTATGTCAATTAATTGATTTCAAGCGTCGCTGTTAACTTAAACTAAAGTGTCGTGTGTACGCAAACAAAGGTTGATAGGTTATAAACCGTTGAACGAATTAAGCTTGTATAAATGCGCCATTCGGTTTAAAGTATTGAAATTTATTGTGATATGATTTATTATCTAATCCGCTGTCAAAGTAGGCAATCGATGGTGACATATAAGCCCAAAATATGTCAATATTCGTTGCTGTTGTAAGGCAGGAAACAGTGTAAATAGGCTTTCAGCTTTCAAGTCATAAGCTATGAATTGTTCAAAGTCTTGAATGTTCAAAAACAACAAGTTTCAAAAGAAAGCTTCGAGGGAGCAAACCGTAGATCATCTATTCACCCAAACTCAGGTCGATTAGTGACCTAAAGCCTTAGGTTGTTCGACGACCTAAGCTTTAGATCGTTCAAATCGACCTGACATTGTAGATTGTGTAAACGACCTAGGGTCCAGATCATACATCTGATGATGAGCATCAGGTCGTTCACCAAACTAATCACATGGATCGTCCAACTATTCCAAAAGCCTTAGGTCGCCAGTTACTTCAATATGTTAGATCGTGTAAACTTGGGTCTTCCGAACAACCTTAAGACACAAGTTGTCAGCTAGTTCAGGGGAGCCCAGGTCGTACGACACCCTAAGAGGTCGAGTCACCTCAACGACATAAGGATCAAGGCTATTGAACGGTCTAAAAACTTAAGTCATGTCCATTGTCTTATGGCTTAGGTCGTTCTATGGCTTAAGGCTCCAGGTCGGTCCACGGTCTAAAGCCTCAGGTCGTGTAAATGATCTAGCAGCATGGTTTGATTTTCAGCCTGGTTATAACACTACTCAAAGGCATTCCAATGCATCGTGCTAGTTCAAGCAACGTGAGTTCACACATTGACGACTACAGATACAATATGGAGAATCATCACAGATTCAAAACGCCTTGGAGATAAAAACTATCAAACAACTTGTAACAAATTTGATACATTATCAACAACAAGTGTAATCGATGAATAATTCCTATGTCAATAATACAAGCACAGTGCACAAGTATCAGATTTGAACTTGATCATGGAATGATGGAAATGTATAACGACGCAGAAACCATCATACAGTAGACAACATTATGAAAATCAAAGTCAAAGCATGATTTGGGTTTAAAACAACAATATCGAATGAATCAATTATAGTGAATAACAACATTATCAAATTCAATTTCGATCACCAAATACAAATCAAAACGGATGTTTGCAACATTCAATTCCTAAACACACTCGATTCAAAGCCAAATCAAAGTCAGCTATTACTACCAGATCAAGCCATTATAAATCCCCATATTCAACCCAAACCCCTAAAATTGCGAAGAGATGGCTCAACAAAAAATTACCGAAAAAGGATCCGATTATATGCAATGAGCTAAAATAGCTTGAATAATCAGAAAATGCTTGCGCTGACTCCCAGAAGTATGTCAATGCCAAGATAACTCCAATCTGGTTTAATCGGTTGAATTATAGTAGGATCGAGTGTGAGAAAGAGGTGATCCAACATGCAAGATGTTGGAGAATGGAGTTTTGATGAAAACAACCTTATTTCAATATTAATTGATTACAAAATATATACTAACATCTCTGTCTAGAATATATACACATGTACATATATGCAGGATTTGTATACAGGAATTAATACTGAAGACTGTACAGTTTATGAGATTTTGGAGATTTAGAAGATTCAAGACTCTTGAGTAATCAAGATTTCAAGATAAATATAATAATGGAGTCTAGTTTATGTAAGACTCTGAAGAACACTTCGGGTTCAAATTCAAATTCTGTTTTTCAAATTTTGATTCAAAACTCAAATTCTATTTACAAAATTCAAACTATAGTCTTATTTAATTTCTCTATTACTTTTGATTTTGAACTCAAGTTTTAAAGATTATAAGTTTATATAGTTATATACATTTATACTTAAATATCTATATAGTTTTAAACTTTATAATTTTATAAATATGTTTATATAATTTATACTTATGATTTCATATGATTTTCTATTTTATAATACTTATTTATATAACTATGTTTTAATTCAAGAATTTCCAGAATTGTATATATATTAAAACACTTGAAAAGTACTCAAATTTCAAATTTTGAACTAACATATGTCGACATACATATGTGACCATGTCGACATATAACTGTCACATTTTTAATTTTGAAAGGAAGTGTCTTTTCGCTATTTGTAACGTTCCAGAAGCGTTGCAACCTTTCAAATCTTATAAACAAGGGTTGATTTTGATTTTTTTATCATTCTTCTTTTCCATCTTCATCTACTTTCATTACACAATTAATATTTCATATTTTTATGATTTCTACACTTATACTCTACCGATTTCAATTCTATTTATATAAAAGTTCTTTTCAATCTCTACTCATTAATCTTTGAATTGAAGTGCTATTGAAGAGTTATAGGGTTGTTGTAATCATTTGGAAAGTGTTTGAGAAAAGATGCGTTCCTTGTAGCCTTGAAATCAAGGAAGGAAATGGTGGTAACCGTGTAGCCGGGGAAATCAAGGGAAATATACTTGATCAAGGGAGTTTGGAGTCAGTGGTAACTTTGTGGCCGTGAAATCAAGGGTGTTGTATTTGGATATTGATACCGTAATAAAACTCTGTGCGATCCAGCGTTGCATGGGACTGGACGTAGGAGTAATCCGAACTAGTATAATATCCAGTGTGTTCTTTCCTTTTCTGCATTTTATTTCTGTTTATTTTTGTGTTTGATTCTGCGTTTGTGATTATATCTATGGTGTGTGATTCATATAGTAGATCATATAAGTTTTTTAGATTTTCTTAAATTCCTTAAAAATACTATTCACCCCCCCTCTAGTGTTAGTTTTTCCTTAATGATCCTTTCTGCATTCCTTAAAAATTGGTATCGGAGCAAGGTTTTTCAAAAAGTCCATAATCTGATTTTTGAAAATATTAAATGGCAAATTTTGAAATGATTTATAACACTAGTTTAGACACATAATCTGATTTTTGAAATTTGATTCATAAAAAAATTAAAATTTTGAAATTTTTGATATATGGACATGTTACAAAAACATCATGATATTATTGTTTAAAATTATAGTTATTTTTTTTTGAAAAGTCATTTGATTATTTGAAAATTTGTTTTGTTTTGTAGGAGAATAGTAATGACGGTTGGTGAAAAGACATCAAGAAGAAATGGATATATATATATACACACATTATGTAAATCAACAAAGAATGCGTACCAGATCAATTTTTAACTTTGGATTTTCATCTACAACTTATCTTCATATTGTACTTCTCTTCATCTACTTCGTAATGCCGCAGGTTTCATGAGAATCCGTCAAGAATTAACCAAGTAATGATCAAATGAAGTTTTGGTGAATAAAGAAAGAAGGAAATCAAAACTATCGACGACTATCTTCAAATTGCATCCACATATTAGACTATTTTGTCCCAATTCCTTTTTCAAAATTTATTTCTCGTTCTCGCGGTCGTTTTGATAGGTAGATCATCGAATTCTGATCAAAATTGAGTGAGATATGACTATTTGAAGTTGACTATGCAAAACTGAAAATTATATACGGGATTTCTTACATCTCTCCTACTGTTTCGACTTGCTGTATCCTAATACCATCCAAATTCATCCCCAAACTGTTACTAATCATAGTCCTTACATTTCTCTTTGATCTGCTACTGATTTCATCCAATTCCGTTAAGAAACGAAGAAGTTATGCCTCCTGAAAGTTTGATTGAAAGTGAAAAACGAGAAGAAGAAAAAGAAGAGAAAAGATTGTGAAGAGAAATGACTTTTGGGCCTATTTATAATGGTTGAAGTGTTTTTCATTCAAATTCAAAATTTTGACGCCAACTCGGTTGAACTACTAAATCTTCAATATCTTTCTCATACATGTTCAAATTCAACAAATGAATATACTATCTTGATCAAAAAAAATGAGTCTGTCGCAATAGAGCAGATCTCATCATCAAATTCTGAAAGATGTGAACATGTGGTTCATAACAATGAAAGAATAACAAAAAGAAGGATTGCGAAAATAGGTACGCCTTACATTTATTTCATAATTATCATATAATTTTGGAATATATATATCTATGCACATAGTTAGGTATAGAAATTCATCTCTTTTATAATTCTAAGGTATTTTGGTTCATATGTCAATACACCACAGTATACATATTAATATACCAATCTAATTAAAATATATTCTTATTTTAAAATTTAACTACTATTTGATTTGGCTTTGAAACAACATCTTTTCAAATATGAAAATGTCTGTTCAAACTCTAATTATCAATTTTATTTATCTACTTATGTTTTATAAATTTTGTTTCATATATATATATATATATATATATATATATATTGAGGTTATTTGCATCAATAAAATTATATAGATATATGCTTGAAATAATTTAAAATTTTCAATATATATTTATGTATCTTTTACATAGTTTAAACATATGTAGTCTAACTTATATATATATATATATTTCATATATAATTACATAAAAATTTGGATTACATTGTAAAGTGAATACTAATTTTGATTATCTTACTTTATTAGATTTATAAATCTTATATATTTAAACTTTGATATATAAAATATATTTTAATAGTTTACTCTATTTTACCAGATTTTATTAAAAATTAATTTTGTTATAATTATAGGTTTTATATTATAATAATTTTCTAATTTTAAGTTTCAAAATTTAATTGTTTCCTTAGTAAAATTAATTTCTAATAAAAGATTGATGTATATCTCACAATACATTAATCTTATTAGTTTTTATATATACAATTATGAATATATGTTTATATCAAAGTAGTTTACTTCATATGATAAAATTTTATTTTTCTTTAAAATGATCTTCAATACTTAGTATATTATTTTTAAAAGAAGCACCCTACTAAGATTATTTAATTCCATATTTCTCATAGAATTAAAACTCTTAATCTCTTTCATTAGTATCATTAACCTAAGTCCAGAAATTAATGTTACCTTTGTTTGATTGAAATAATTTATAATATATGTAGTACTTTGAATATCTTTTACCAAAATAGATATCATCACCAAATCATTCTCCATATTATCATTAGACATCTTATCTCTTACACCATTATTATAAATTACAATACATCTCAAATTAAAATCATTCACATCACAAATTGCATTTCATTCAGTGTATCACTTCATATAGCTTTGCATATGGCATACTGCATTATAATCAATACACTGCATACACTACATTACATGTTAACTTTAACTTCACACATAACAAATATACTATATGGGGAGTTGATGTCTTAGAAATATATAGGGTTATTCATACACAACATATTCACTTAGACTAGATTAACTTGATTGATTTGTTTGATTTGGTTGACTTTGTTGAATTGTTTGACTTAATTGACTTGTCTGATTTGTTTGACGTAAATAACTTGATTGACTTGTTTGACATGGTTGAATCTCATTAGTAGTGTGTTAGAAATATACTTATGCATTTGTGGTTGATAGGAGTGTTATAGGTTTTTAGGATAAATAGAAGTTACAAGAAAACGGTTGACTTTATGTTTGAATTTATTTCAAAGGATGTTTTGTGACAACAAAACTTAAAATAGTTGATTGTTTGGATTAAACTGCTTTAAGTAACTTATATCATAGTTTTAAGATATCATATCCGAATTATTTCTTAGTCTAGATTAAAGCCTTATTATAGCTTTAAGGGAATTAGAGTATATGTTAGGTTTAGTCTTGTATTAGATTAAGGGGAAGTTTCATAGTTTTTAGGATTAGTTGAACGTTCAACAAGTGTTTATTAACATATTTTATTTAAATTGGTTGATTTGATTTAGATTGTTTAGATTGATTGCTTGAATTGATTGTTTTGATTGATTATAAATATTGATTAGATTGCTTGGTTTATTATCCTTCTATTTACTTTATTCGGCTAGTATAGTCATAATTTTAGGGGGAGTTATAATCTTTTACGCTTAGAATCATAGATTTAGAGGGAGATATAAGGATATAATATAAAAATAAATTTAGGGGGAGTTATATATATATACCTTAGTTTAGAATCAAATATTTTAATCATAGGATATGTATAGATATATATAGGATTTAAGGGGGTATCTTTTAGAATTTCTTTTTGATAATGCCAAAGGGAGAGAAACTATAAGACTTAGTTTAAGTAGAATATATAGGATTCGTATTGATAGAGGAAGTATTAGAAGGATCAGCATCAATAGGTATGTATAGGTATGATATTTTATAAATTAAGGTTGTCATCATTAAAAAGGGGAGATTGTTGAAGAATGGAGCTTTGATGAAAACAACCTTATTTCAATATTAATTGAATATATATATATATATACTAACATCTTTATCTAATAATATATATATACATATATATATATAGGATTTGGGAAAAGATGCGTTCCTCGTACCTTTGAAATCAAGGAAGGAAACGGTGGTAACCTTGTAGCCGGGGAAATCAAGGGAAATATACTTGACCAAGGGAGTTTGGAGTCGGTGTTAACCTTGTGGCCGTGTAATCAAGGGTGTTGTACTTGGATATTGATATAGTAATAAAACTCTGTGCAATCCAGCATTGCGTAGGACTGGACGTAAGAGTAACCCGAACCAGTATAAAATCCGGTGTGTTCTTTCCTTTTCTGCATTTTATTTCTGTTTATTTTTGCGTTTGTGTTTGATTCTGTGTCTGTGATTATATCTGTGGTGTGTGATTCATATAGTAGATCATATAAAATTTTAAGATTTTCTTAAATTCCTAAAAAACACTATTCACCCCCTAACACAAGAGTCTCAAGTTTTTATGAGCACCAATAAGGTGGATTTGATTAAGCGATGACAAACTCGAACAAGGATATAAGTTGTTGATGTTTTCTTCAGAGTCTGGCCGCCATTAACGAAGCTTTTTCCGTAGTGGGAAGTAAAGTGAAGAGGCATGCGACCTAGGAGACAACATAAAGGCTAAAATGATAATGGGCCGACCCCTACCTAGTGAAAGGCCCAACACGGTCTAACATTGTATGCGTGAACCAACGACCTAATAGAGAAATGTCCGAACAATGCTGAGATTGTCAAAGTTGAATCTCGTATTATCTTCAACAAACACAAACTTCGAGGGGAAAATGTTAACCCATGAAATATGATCTAATTATGAAGCATTGTTAAGGGCAAAAAGTTTAGGTCATTCTTTTGTGTTTATGTTAGGTTTCCAGAACCTTAGGCCGTTAGTTCTAAGGGACAGATCAAGTTTAGCTTTTCTCAAGGTCGCTTGGGGATCAGTTCGGCAGGCTTTAGATCGTTTGAAAGCATTGAAAGTCAGATTTCCATCCTCAAGTCATCACACGATCTAAGAGACAAATCATTGAGTCGTTAAGACCTTAGGTCGTCTCAAGAAGGTCGGTCTTGCTCACATGGGGCCTGGTCATTACAAACGTCTACATCAGGTTGCGGCAAGGCTATGAAGGCGGGTCATTGTCCTTGATGATAAGGTCAGGTCGTCGGCTCATAAAGCAGGTCATGTCTTGGAGAAGGGGAAAAGAGGTCAGGTCGTAATTGACTCAATGCTAGGTTGTTCCGATGACTTGGTGGTCCGCACATCACATTTTCAGACCTCTCCACCTCATTTCCACACCTATAAATACCCCCACACTCCCACCATTAAAGGGACCAAATTTTCCCTCTATGAAGTGTTGCCCAAGTCATTTCTAAACTCTTCCAAACCAATCAAACCTCCATTTATCCTCTTTTAAGCTTAGATTCAACATCTCAACAACCATGGATTTGTCAAAGATCATCTAAGTGCTCAAGTTGTTGAAGATCTACTCCAACAACCATCACAATCTAAGAGATCTCATCATTTCCTTAGTGATTTCGAGTGAATAAATAGTAAAAAAAGAGGAAGTAGAGAAGATTATTTTAAAAAGAGAGAAAATGAGTCAAGTAGAAGAAATTATGTACCTTGTAAATTTGATGGTGAAAATGAGAATTTTCTTCAAAGTGGACGTAGGCACATTCTAGATCGAACCACTATAAATCCTCATGTTTTTACTTGCTTTTTGTGTTTGTGGCTACCACTTTTCTAGATCAAAATCGTTTGTGAAATGCGAAATCACACCTTAGGTGTTCTTGTCCATTTTTGACATCAATGGAGATACTCGACCCAGGAGCCCTTACTGATGGTTGGACCTGTGCTCCAATCTACTGTTCTTTGCTGTTTCCTGCTCTTTGGGAAGCTTGCTGGTTCATATCTCTTTTTGGTGCATACCAATCAAGCTTGTCAAAATTGTTGAAAATGTCGGTAGTGATGAAAAAACAGACTATTCCTTAGACTTGGCAATCCGAAAATACGATAAATAATCCCAAAATCTAAGAATTCGAGCTCTCAATGAAAGCACCAAAATGTTAGACCAAAAAGTAGCTCTATCACCCAATAAACTAGATTTTGTAAAGATTAATGAAGAAATATAAATTAAAAACGAGAAACAACAAACGATCACACAAAATTTATAGTGGTTCGACGTTAATTAGCCTACATCTACTTTATAATTCTTATATTCAACAAAGAATTACAATTACAAAACATGAAATCCCTCAATACTCAAGATACAATCAATTTCCTCTGCAGAATGTTGAAATTCACTCAAAAATGCCTTAAACGGTGTGCGGTCGAATATTAATGGTGGCTGAAATATAGAGCTTCAATCACTTTTGTGCCAAAAGTCTTATCTTGAGTCCATGGGTCGTGTATATATAGGGTCGGGTCGAGTAGCTTTGGCAGGAACAGTTATCGTGAGGTGGCAGCATCTCCAGGTTTATAGGCTGTTAGCGGCAAACGGTTTGTATGGAAAGTGGTGTTTGGTTTGTGGCCACGTGTCAGATGTCCCACTAGAGTAGGAGTTAGTGGTTAGTTATTCTTCGTAGTGTCGAAACCGAGCTTGGGTCGAGTCGAGGCTGTTTGACCCGAAGACATCGAATTGAAGCCTTCGACCTAAAGCTTACTCTCATGTTCGACTCGATGACATGGAACTGTGGCAGCTTGGTTTGTCTATCCCTCGATCTGATCCCCAGCTCCTGAGTGGTTATGATACTTGATCTCTAATGCACATGATTGTGATTGCTTGGACTTTGAACAACCTTGTCGCAAGGTAAAGGTAAGAAAGAGGGAGAGAATCCACTCGAAAACTTGACTGAGACTCAATCCAAGTAATCTGAATCGAACTCATAGATTTGGTGGTAACAGAGCAACTCTTAGAGGTGTTGATAAACTGACCATAAAAACGCTCGTAAAGGTTAAGAAAAGATAAAAGTCGCGTTATAAAGCGATGGTTCCCATTCGAAAAGATAATGATTTCGTCTGCAAAAGACAAAGAGGAAATAACCGGGCAACCACTCAGAATAACAAAGCGATGAATCTTCCCTATAATGGTAAGAGAGTGTATCCCTCTGAAGAGGGCTTCACCGGCGATAGCGAACAAGGACGAGGAGAGGGGATCCCCTAACGGAGACCCCTTCCCGACCAGAAGAAACCTTCCCCAAAACCATTGACAAGGACATAAAACCAACATACCCAGATGGAAAAGAAAGGAAAGAACCTAATGATCGGAACTTCCACTGCGGCTAACACTAAAACTTCTCCTCAACCCCAACCTTCAAAAAACCTAGTCGACATGAAAATCGCTCCCTCCTATAATCCAGACGCTCCGGCAACCCAAGGCCAAGTAGAAAGGGCACTAGAACTTAACGACTAGTTGAGAACAAACACCGAGCTGATACGACAACTTCAAGTAAGTCAACGTGACGTCACTCACCTTGAACTCAACCGGAACATTCATCCTTTACCTAATGTCTCAGGAAGTTCTTCTTCCGGCACTCACCATGGGAATCGAAGACAAAAGAGGAGGACTAACACAAATGGCAAAGGCAATGGAACCACCATGACCTTCAGTGAGGGAATGTTCCATAAGTGACCATTCTCGGTTGGTTATTAACGATGGAGCAGGACCTAGTAACCAACCCCCTCCGCGACAAAACCCAACTGTCGTCACTCAGAACTTGGCGCCCACGCCTCCAACATCCCAGCAGGCCCAAGTTCAACCGAATCAACCTCACCAGAACCAAGCAGCCTAGGTTGATGACATGGACGAAGATGGTGCTGATATTCATCCAAGAAGGCGTCCACGGGCTCGAACTCCTAAGCTAAACCACGATCGTTGGAATCCAGCGGAAGTTCAGCCTGCGATTCTCGATGAAATGGTCAGAGGATCATGAGAGAAATGCAAGGGAACACCATCAACATTTGGGAAACCAATATGAGGCATAGCCCTTCACATGGGCTGTTCACGACGCTGAATGACCTCGAAGCTTCAATATGCCCCAGCTAACAGCTTACCGATCCCTACAACTTCTTAACCCATTATGAATGGAATATGGACACAAGTCAGGCCACCAATATTGTCAAATACAAGTGCTTTCTAGTGTTCTTAGAAGACGTCGCTCTACTCTGGTTTTATCAACTTTCAGCACAATCCATCTCTACCTTCAATCAGCTAGCTTCAGAACTAGTGAAGTAATTCAGAATGCATGTCGCAAGGCTGAAGGATACCCTAACTCTTTCAAACCTCCACCAGGGTATGGGGGAACTCTTAAGAGTTAATCTGAATGCTTTAACAATGCCCTAGCCGAGGTCAATGATCCAGAACCATACGCAGTATTGGTTCAACTTGCTAAGGGCATCCTGCCCAAATCCGAATTTGGAGCATGGATCGATAGAAAGCAGCCCAAGACCTTGGAAGTTTTCAATGAGAAGGCAAACCGGTTTCTATGCCAAGAGGAAGCAAGGAGAAACAGGCAGGCTCAAAGCTTCCATCCTCACAACCCAAACTCGGACATTGTCATGGACAACGTTAAGGGGAAATAAATTAGAGAATTTTCCGGTAAGGGTAAGGGGGTGGTCCCATTCAAGCCCAAGTTGAACAATGGAAAGCAAAGCAGCCACAATAACCAGTCACCTAAAGATCACAAGAAACACAGTCGCTACTCAACTTACAGGGTCTACACTACACTCAATTATGAGTTAGAGACAATTTATCTCAAGACATGTAATACGATCCAGTACAAGAAACCGAATACAAGGGAATCCACTGACCAGGAGAAGAACTCCGACAAATACTGCAGATTCCATGACATGTTCGACCATAGCATGAACCATTGCCATCACCTTAAGGATGAAATCGAGAATCTCATCCAAGAGAAATTCTTAGAGCAGTATGTTCAAGATCTAGCTACCCAAGAAGAAGTCGTGGGCCATTCAATTCTTGCACTTTCTCTTGCTAATGCGACCCTAGGGCTGCCCAATCCGAGACCGTCTCGCAGGGGTATTGTGATTAACACCATTTGCGGCGGACCTCACCCACAAATGAAAGCTTCTGGCGTATGGAGTAATACATTAACTCTATTAAGCATGTTGACTTGGAAGCATGCTCCTCCTTGGACGAATCTGTCCCAGCCAAACTTCGAAAGACTATGCGGAATGACATAATTTTCTGAGAGAGGGAATCTACTGAAATTTACCTCCCAACCATAGACCCTTTTGTCATATCTTCTACCATAGGCCATGCCTATGTCCGAGTTCTCATCGACTTATGCAGCTCTGTTAACATCATCTTCAAATCGACCTACAACCAAATGAGACTTGAGGCCAAAGATTTGAATCCTTTCCATGCCACCGTATGTGGTTTCAATGGCTCCTCCAACCGGCCAGTGCGAATGGTAGACCTGTCGGTCGAGCTTGGAGAAGGGGATCGCAGCAGGGTTTGGATCCTTACTTTCAAAGTTATCAATGTCATTTCTCTCTACGTCGTCTTTCTAGCACGTCCTTTCCTTATAGAATTACGAGGTTGCATGACACCATGGTCCCTTCTCTTGAAGTTTCCAACCGAGAACGGGATTGGAATCTTCAAGGGCGACCAAGCCACAACGAGAGCCTGCTACCTCGCCGAATGGGAAGATGCCATCGACAAGGAGAAAGACAAGAGTATAGAACCAATCCACTGCACCAAAAACCGTCAGTGCATAGAAGCCACTAGAGTCTGGGTCCTAGCTTAGACATCACTACCATCTTTTCGACAACCTTGATCCAAGGGAAGACGAAGAGCCTGATTTTGAAACGACTACCTAGTGGAACCAACTTTCGACATTCCAATCAATCTCGCCGATTTGACCAGGGTCTTAAAGATTGGATAACAACTCTACCCAGCAATAAAGGAAGAGCTCGCGGACTTCTTAAGGTCCAACCTTGATGTATTCAATTGGACCCATTCAGATATGTGTGACATCGACCCAGGAATCACCTGTTATATGCTCACTATCAACCCGAAGCATCTTTTAGTCAAAAAAGCGCCGAATCTTAGGAATAAAGAGATCAGTAGCACTCAAAGAGGATGTGGATAAGCTGCTTGACAACGGCTTTATCCGCGGTGCCCTTTACCCCGAATGGGTCTACAACTTGGTCTTGGTCAAGAAATCGAATAGGAAGTGGCGAACGTATGTTGACTACTCAGATCTGAACAAAGCTTGCCCAAAAGACAGCTCCTTGCTTCCAAAGATCGACCGAATTGTGGATTCAACTACCCGCTGCTAGCTTCTCTCCTTCATGGATGCATATTCAGGATATAATCAGACTCTAATGAAACTTCCAGATCAGGAGTAAACTTCATTCATTACTGACTTGAGGATCTATTACTATATTGTCATGCCCTTCAGTCTTAAGAACGCTGGAGTCACTTGTTAGCGACTAGTCAACCGCATGTACAAAGATCAGATCGGGAGATCCATGGAGGTCTACGTGGACGTTATGCTTGTGAAAATGAGGGTCGGGAGACCACGTCAATGACCTCGTGGAAATGTTTGATGTCCTCCATAAATATGGCATGAAACCCAATCCTTTGAAATGCTCTTTCGGCATTGCATCGGGAAAATTTCTAAGTTTCATTATCAATTCATACGGAATCGAGGCAAATCCCCAAAAAAATCCTAATTATCCAGGATATTCAGGCCCCTTGGAGCATAAAAAATGTTCAAAGCTTAAATGGGAAAGTGTTAGCCCTAAGTCGATTCATATTATAAGCTACTAATAAATGCATTCCCTTTTTCGACTTGCTCAAAAAAGGGAAGCACAATTTCACATGGACACCGGAATGCATTGTTGCATTCCAGGAGCTCTTGAATCACTTAAAGTGACCACCTATCTTGTCAAAACTCGTGGATCACGAAGACTTATTTATCTACATGGTTGTTTTTATGCAGGCAATTAGCTCGGTGCTAGTGAGTAACGAAGATCATCTCCAATGGCCCATTTACTACATCAGTAAGAGATTGAAAGGTTCAGAAAAGAATTATCCGAAGCTCAAGGAGCTTTCTTACTGCCCATTGATCTTTTTCCGGAAGCTACGACCATACCTTTAGTCCCATCCAATCGAAGTCTACATTGACCAACATCAACGACAAGTCCTACAACGACCTGAGGTGTCTGGGCTACTTTTGAAGTGGAATATAAAACCGAGTCAATTCAAGATAACATTCGTCTCTCGTCGAGCCATCCTCGGAAAAGCCCTAGAAGATTTCATCATGGAGTTCACTATTCTCTAAGAACCTTCTCCGAAGGACAGTGAGCCTCCCAACATTCAGTGGAAACTATTCGTGGATGGTTCATCCAACAGTCAGTGTTCTGCCGTCGGAGTCATGCTAATTACTCCTGAGGAATGCTCGATCTGTTACACTCTGAAGCTCGACTTCCTGCCACCAACAACAATGTAGAATATGAAGCCTTGATTGTTGGATTTAGAATTGCAATTGAACTTAACATCAAGGCAATCTAGATCTACTCTGACTCACAGCTAATCATATGCTAGGTGTAGGGTGAATATCAAGCCAAGGGGGCACGACTTGCTCCCTACCTTGCTCGGGTCCGCGAACTGATTACTAACTTCAACCACTACATAATGTCACGCATATCTCAAGAATAGAATAAGAAAGCTGATTCATTAGCCAAGCTAGTAAGTTTTGGGGATGAACAAATCTTGGAACTTGTCCCAATTACTCGTCTCTTCGAGTATCGATCAGATGCAGATTGATTCTATATTAATGAAAGAGACCGAACCCGAGTCGTGGATAACACCGATCAAGAATTACCATCTCCATGGATTCCTCCCCAATAACTCGAAGGAGAAACAAGCACTTATCTACAAGTCATCACGCTACATCACTCAATATGGAGTGCTCTACTGAAGAGGATTCTCTGTTCTGTTACTCTGGTGTATAGCCCATAAAGACACCGATCATGTACCACTGGATGTGCATGAAGGCAAGTGCGGTGACCACACTTATGTGCAAACTTTGGCAAAGAAGTTTCTCAGATACGGCTCTAGCGAAATGTAGTAGACTACGCCAGCAAGTGCAACAAATGCCAGAAGTTTTCTAAAATCATACGAGCCCTGCCTACCGATCAGTCCCTGACCATTTGCTCTATGGGGAGTTGATATCATCGGAACTCTTCCGATGTCTAGAGGCGGTGCACGATATGTTATCGTCGTTGTTAATTACTTTACGAAGTGGCCCGAAGCCGATCCCTCACTACAATCACTACCAACAAAGTGATCAACTTCGTCGTTCGTAACATAATCTGTCGTTTTGGAGTTCCCAAACTATCTTTTCCGATAATGGGACCTAATTCGAGAGTGTTGTGTTCAATACCTTCTGTTGATGACATAACATTGAAAGAAATTCTTGGCAGTATCTCATCCTCAAGCCAATGAGAAAGTCGAGGCTTTAACAAAATGATTAAATCCATTATCAAAAAGCGTCTGGAGAAGGCCGGAGGCTTATAGGCTGATGAACTCCTTCTAGCCCATTAGGCTTACTGCACTACTCATAAGTCAACAACTAGTCACACTCCGTTCGCTCTCTCATATGTATCTGAAGTCATCATTCCCATTGAGCTCAAGCTTCAATCTCATAGAGTCACATACTATGTGAAAGTGACTAAGCAGCTGTTGGATCGTGTAGTATGGAGTATAAATATAGAATGGTAAAGTAGTAGATGTAAGTAAAATCACACGGTCGATTTTATACTGGTTCGGACCACTGTCCTACGTCCATTCCCAGACTCACTTCTGGAATTTCACTAACACAACAACCCTCACTTCACCCGGAGGAATAGGTTTACAACTAGCGGAACAGCCGAACGGGATTTCTTGCCTTAACTGGTGAAGAGGACTTCCACAATACAGAAAATTTGTTGACTACTTGTGTTCTTGTTAACACGGATATGTCAAGTTGAAGTACACTCTTCCTATAACCTTTCATTGATGATAGTAGTGTAATTTGTGAAGGAATATAGAAGGTTTAAAAGATTAAAATCTTTAGAGTACGAAGATGAAGTGCTTAGAGATCTTTTAGAAAAGATAGAAAGAATTATAGTAAGATTCAGTGATTTGATCACTTAATCAAGTCGCTATTTATAATATACAAAAGGATATAACTTATCACGAAGAGATTCGATAAAAAATGGATTAGAAAGTTGTGACTCTTCATTTAAGTTGCATCTCTTCGTATTCAGATATCTGAATGAAAATTTCAGATGTCTGTTTTGATTTAAAAACAAAACAGCAAGAAAATAGGCAATTTCGAAGCAGATTCAGATGTTTGAATTAAAATTCAGATGTCTGAATTAAAAAATTCAGATGTCGGTTTTTGAATAAAATTCAAACAGCAAAGAAATAGGCCATTTTGAAGGTTATTCAGACGTCTGAAATTTTTGACTCAGACGTCTGAATATTATGGGAAATTTATTCTTTGCTTCATTAGACAGACGTCTGAGACGTCTGAATTAAATAATCCAGACGTCTGTTTTCTGTAACAGACCTATGCCTTGTGCATGTCATATATAAAGTCATATATATATATATATATATTAAAACGTGCATGTGTGTGTTTCATCAAGGAAGATTTTAACAATTAATACTAATACTAATGGACTCTAAACATATTTAATCTTCAATTATAGCTCCTGAATCTTTTATTGAGTATCTTCCCGCAAAACAAAGTTAATCGATAATAATGTATATGTACATGTATAGTTGTCATAATCAAAACGCCATATAGCGAGATCCAACACTATGATCTGAAGACCAAGCAAGACCTCTTGTAGTTGCTTTACTTACTTAAAGAGAAAAGAGACTAAGATGAATTTAGAGCCGTCGCTTAACGACAACAAGTCGCCCTGTACTTCAACTCCAAAGTCCGGTCAAATCAATTAGACATTGGAGACCTCGACCTGAAGCGGATCTTTCCCACACTGACCGGTTTTGGTCCTCGCTGGGAAGGCCCATGCGCCATACAATGGAGACTTGAGATGGAACCTTCAAGCTAACGACCTTTGATGGCACCGAACTACCAAGAGCATGAACAGTGAACACCTCCGCCGCTACTCCACTTAGTTTATTATAAAGATTTACCTCCACCAATGATTTATTTTCAAAATTCAAGGCATTGTAAAAAAAGGCCATTACTGCCAAAGCCACTAGTAAAGGAATTTTAGATGTTCATGTACTTGGTGTACTTACTTTCTACGTAGTATGTTTGAGCAATTATAACAATAGACTTGCATACATGAGCGCACAACAATGTATCTCCACCTCAAAGCTTGGCATCGATCCACATACTCAAGTCTTTACAAAAACTCAAACCTTGTGACGCAGTCATCCCTTTACAAGTAAACTCGAGTCTAGAACCAACGATGACACCAAGTATAAATAACTCGCGACGCTCATTAACTTGAGAGTCCAACCCGATTCCTAAGTCTTCGGACTTGGGGGAACCCATCAACCAAGTGAGTGTGACATCAAATGCTCTCTCGGTTCCGACCCACAGATTCCAGATCTGGGTACTAAACTAGTGAACCAACGACGCTCTTAAACTCTAACCCGAATGAAACGATGGGAGAGTCTAAAGGACAAAACAATGACGTCCATCTTGCCTCCTCACGACTCGGGATCAACGACCGAAAGGACACCCCAAGAGGGGAGTCACCAAACTCAAACTCTGCACAACTTAATGCTCCCAACCAAAGGAAGTCCTGAGGGCGGAGTCAGCACATACAAACTTCGCACGACTCGAGCATCTCAAGAGCAAAGCCATAGGCACCGTTTGCCCAAAGTGTGACGACGAGTACACTTACGTAAGTACAAAGATTGGAAAACGTAGACGAAAGTTCAAACACCTAAGACAACATGTGATATAAGCAAAGTCAACTAATCTTTAATTCACAAAAAAAACTACAACTGTCTATTACAAAGACATAATGTACGTGAAAACCACATCATGCCTCCAAATACGAGGGTCGTACTCGCATATCCTATCGGCCTACATAACCAAAAACTTTCTATAACCATCACTTGGATGATCCGCCCTTCTTCTTCTTCTTCTTCTTGTCGGACTCAGCACTGGATGACTCATCACCAATCTTTGTCTTCCTCTTTCAGGAGCCACTTCCTTCACTTCCCTTCCTTCCCTTGGTCGTGGTAGTTGACCTGTGGGGCTCCCCCTTGAACTTCCCATCATCGCCGTCACTACTCGAGAACTCAGTGACCTGCACATCAACGAGAATGATCACTTGTAAAGGTTAGGGTGTGGCATCGCTGGCGAGCGCTAGTATCTCCTTCTCATCCTTCTTAGCCTTCTTCGCGCCCTTATTGGTATTTTTCTTGGCCTCTCTTTCCTCTTTTTACTAGGTCGTATGTCCAGCCTTGAGCTTCTTAGCCTTCTCCTCCTACAGATTTTTGAATGCCTTTTCACCCCTCTTCTTAAAGGCCTCCTCGTCAGCCCTCTTCTTGGTAGCCTCATCATCAACTTTCTTCTTGGTGGCCTCGTCGTCAAGCTTTCTTCTTGGCATCCTCCTGTACCCTGGCTCGAGCTCCATCCTCAACCTTCTTTATGGCCTCCTCCTAAGACGTTTGCAGGACCACATCATCCGCCTTCCCCTTTTTCTCCTTCCCATCTGACTTAACGAGCAGCTTGGGTTTCTGTTTTCAACCAAACCATGCATTGTTTGATCGCTTGCTTCCATCGATCGGGTCACTTGCACATCATTGCCATCCTCCCCTTTCTCTTCCAAGAGAAGGTCTCTAAAATCCCTGAGATCCGTGTCAGGGAATGTGTCTAAGTGACTACCTCGTTCTCCAAGCTGTTCCCATTGAGTTCCTGCATCAAACCCGGGGATCGTAGGTAGTGCTGGCGTGAAACCCATTGTCACCTCTGCTCTGAAGGAACCTACACGATGAAAAGGAAGATGAACTAGTCTACTTCGACTTCATGTTACCATCCTTCTAAGCACTCGTGAGAATGATACTTTACCTTCCAATACTTACAACGCAGTTTTGGCAGACAAAGTGCTCCCAACTATTGGCTAAAGAGAGCTTCCGTGTCCCAATCCCGTATAATCAGGGTCATACTCAGTAGTGATCGGGGATGAGACCAACAAACCACTTGTAGAAGCAAATGGAACAACCAGCTGCTAAGAGCTACCTCCACCAAACTCATGAGCAACTATCACGCTCTCAGTATCCAACGATTTTCCTTTCGAAATAGTGAGTTGTTCCATCCTCACTTCGCATCATCCTCTCTCAACACCGTTCTCCCTTCAGCTAATACCTTGCGCTCCTCCTCATTCAAGTGTTCAAACATCAAATTAAATTCGTCATCCATGTCCACTTGCCGTAACCTATCTTCATACTACACCAGTCTCTCCTAAGTTTAGGCCATAGTTCGGCGATAATTCTCGACCCATGAGATTCTACAGAATCGAAGTGATTTGATATACATGCCCCAAATGTATGGCTCCAAAGACTCCTCCACTCTAGCCTAGGTTTCTACAACTTCATCTTTGAGCCTTTCCACCTCAGCTTGGTGCTCGGCTTTTATGTTGTCCACCTGGCTTACCACCTCCTTATTTGAGGCTACCACATCCTCCCTTTCCTTTATAGCTTGAGCAAGCTCAGAATTCCTCAAATAAATAAACTTTCTAAAATCATTGTTCTCATTAATAAGTCGCTGCGCTTTGCTAACCTGGACCTGCAACCAAAGAGTTAGCACTACATACCGTACAATACTCTAAGGCGCCACTAACATACGGTGTAAGAAATACGGGGGTGGGGGTGTGCATGTCATAGTGATGTCAAACAATCAAGCATAGCAATCATCCTCACATCCCTCACTTAGTGCGTAAAGCATACAATATCCTTTACTTTGGTCACCTAATCCTTTGGGCCATGACGGAATCCAATCCCGTACAACTATCACTACAAGCCCATTATCCATCTCTCAGTGGTGAACCAAAGTTATGAATACCGACAACCCCTTTGCACATGTCCCGCACTCTCCTCTTTCAGCTTCTTGTTTTCCACAACTGGAGTCCCATTGTCATTGCAAAGTTGGTGTACCTCTTCATTCTCATTCATCATTCGGGCGTTCTCCACCTCCAAAGTGTCGTTATCTTTCTTAAGCGTTGTATTGTAGGATGTAACCGAGGCCACAGTATCTTTGAATGACTCTTGCGCCCAATTCGCCTCATACTTTACCTACCCGAGTTCTCTCTGTGCCTCACTACACGAATGTGTTACTCGAATACGTGGAAATGGATGAGATGGAGCATTGTCTTACTCAATTCGTTCTCCCTATTCTTGAGGCTCTCTCTTTCAGCTTTAATATCTAATTCCAAGTTCTAGAGTGCCACATTCTCCTTTAAAATCAACTTCGAGAGATTCCCCGCATACCCATGCATTTCCTTGTACTAGAAGTAGATGTCATATACTTTATCATACACATCCTTGTCCATATCAGTTAGGATCTGACGAATGTTCGGTGACCACACCAACTCGTCAAAATAGAAGCCGGGGAATAACTGCTTAAGCATCTCTTTCTTCCATTCGGGAATAAGCTGTGGGATCCCTGACATATCAGGCAACTATGGGCCCTTCTCCGTCACTCCTTACTTCCCGTGTCTCTAATCCCCAGGTGCCAACTCCTTACTTATAGATGTGGTCACAGGTGCCAAGGGGAGGAACATAAGGAGGGATCATTGACACCTATTGTCTTATACTCACAATTTCTAGCCTTGAATCTGTTCCCGATGACCGAATAAGAGGTGGCAGAGATTCCGAGTATCGAGGTTGATCTCTGTGGCGTCGTTCACTGCTGTGGTAATAAGAGCAAAGGGGTGTGTAAATAAGTCCTTCCTCTTTTGAAACTACTCATAAGCCTGCTCCTCTGTGGCTAGTAACTTCCAAACCCTCAACCTCAATCTCTATTGATATCTCAAGACATTTCATCTACACAGAGCAGATTCAAAGTTAGAATTAATCATCCCATACACGCAAAAAAAATGTTGTGTTATGCAGTGTTTATGGATGTGTATCCTAAGTATTCTCTCTATAAACCAGATTTAAGCCCGCCTAAAAGGGTAACCTCCCCAACGTTCAGCGTAAGGCTTCCAATACTTGTGCCACTGGGCTAAGACATTGAATATTCAGTTAGGATTTTGTCTAGGTCTTTAAACTACCCCTCCATCCCAGTGACGCAGCGGTCTAAGTGGTAAATCGGAGAAACCGGCCTGGGCCACACTCCTGATCTTGTTTTAACTGTTAAAGATGGGAAATGGGTGGTCAATAGACCTTCTTCTCCAGTGATTATATCCTCATCACTGGAGCCACGCTCACTAGGTTCTTCCCGAGTCTTTATGACCTTGCGTCGTTTGGATGCAACAGGGGACACTTTAGCTTGTGGACCCAAAGGACTTTTTCCTCCCTCAGCTTCTATCTCTTCTTCCTCTCCAGCACCAATTAGATGACCTATTGACCGATTTGTGGAAAGTAATCCCGTTCAATGAAGGAGTTGGTCAGTCAGAATGTTCTTGGTGGTGCGAGACTCGGCTGGGATAGAAGTCACCGCTTCAAAACGCTTCTGGTACACTTTGCCTGTGGGTACCGAAGGGATGCTTGTCATACAAACATAAAATTGGTTTCTAGATCATGACTCGAATAACTATGAACCCAAGGCAAGAAAGATACTTACTTCCGGCCAGCCATCGCCTCGCAAATCCTAGGGGGCAGCAAGCATAAAACCAATCATACTTTCAAGCATTAAGCATGATCCGTGTCCCCAGGATAAACTGGGTGTTGGCTTATGCCTCCAAGTAGACAAGAGTGGGCAAAACAACAGTTATCCTCTTTATTTGGAAAATAAACTGGATATCCTCCCCCAATAGGTACTACATTTAAGTATTTCATAAACAGAATGCAAGCACCAAGCAAGAGGGCATTGCGATCAGGTGGAACTGCGTTGGTGCTAAGAGGATGTATCATAACATATCTCAGATGAACCCGTAGTATGAGGGCATGCACCCATAAGCACACATATGCTTGTTCCAGGTAGTGTATCCTTTTGGAGGTGCATGCATCCTATGCCCCTCTTCAGGGATGTGAACATTGTTTCAAGGTATGCCATACTTATTATACACACGCCTCAACGTGGCTTCGTTCATCTATGAAGGTGCCCTATTTGACAGATCATCAACTATGGCAGCATTCACCATCATATCCGGTGCCTCAAGAAAACTTTCTCCGATGATATCTACATTCTCTTCTCCTTGTGGGTTTCCTTTTACAGTTCCATCCCCTTCTGGTATAACTGGATCGACTGTGCGCTCGGCCAACTGTTGCGGTTTTTCTATCTACGCACCTTGGTCGGGTGCGACAAACGAGGTGGAAGCTTCTGAAGTCTCAAGCTCGCAGCCTTCGAATTGGAGTTGCTAGACGACCCAGTCAGGGGTGATGAGTGTTCTAAAGCTTCAGCTTCCAGGACTAAGACCATCATCATCGCCAACCAGTAACGTTGGGTTCGCATCAAATCATGATTACATCGTGATTGAGATTGGGAATCAGATCCGAAGATCGATAATTTAGTCACTCGTCCATAGTTTGAGTTTATGATTTACTCCTATGTGCAAGTCCTAATTATCAGTTCTTATTTGAGTATAAAGGCGTTATTAGTCAATACGTTCGAACCTAAGCATAATCCAATCACGTAACGTCACGAAAACGATACTATTCGATGACAAGTCCCAAGAGATGAATTTTCCTGGGGAAGAATGGGATGCAACTATCGAGTAAGATTTCGCATCCGACTACCTTAGATGTATGAAATTTTCTAAGTCCTGGAGATGCAAAATTTGTATCCCAAGGACCAAGCTATTTCGCATCCCCATGTTGATGAGAAACTCGCATCTCGCACATCCCCATGACATTTCATACCCACTTTGCATCGTGGTTTAGTACTCCACTTTGCATCCCCCTGCAATGTGAATTCTCTAAGTCCTAAGGATGAGAATTCGCATCCTTGGGCTTAGTGAATTCCAACATCCAGGGCGGATGTAAAATTATGATTTCGTATCCCTACTCGGGGATGCAAAATCTGAATCCCATAGCCCTCCTTTTGGGAATACGAAATAAGTGTTTCGAATGCTCCCAGCTACCCCGGGATACGGAGTTAAAGTTCTGTATCCCCTCCGCAGCTTCGAGATGTGAAGCATCATCTTCGGTCCTGCTGCTTCGTCTCCTCTCCCTATCGCCTCCTCTCCTTCTCCTCAAAGTCCCCTCGGGACACGAAACCTAGGAATTTCGTATCCACTTCTCCTATGAGGCTCTTCGGCTCTCTCGACAAAACACCTCATCTCCTTCACTAAACACCATGGCCAAAACCATGGTTTTAAGCTTCGAAAATTCATATCCAAGTTTCAGATAAGCTTCAGGTCATAAAACTTGTAAATCAAATCCTATGAGATTCGAACCCACTTGCTATATGCGTAGTGGTTCGAGGTCCAATAGGAGGCGATTTTTTTCGAGAAATCTTCATAATTCCTCGGAATTCTAAAATATGCCAAGTAAGGGAGGAGGAAAAATAGTATCACAATATTTATATAAAGAGGGAAGGGGGAAGGTTTAGTGTATTGAGGAAAACCGTATCCCTTTAGGATATAAGAACTCATATCCCTTGGGGATACCAAAACTCGTATCCCTTCGAGATACGAAGTTTCGTATCATTTTTTAAAAAGGGGGAAAGAAAAGAAAATGTGAGAATCAAATTTTCAACTTTGAGAAATTACTGACTCATGACTCCGACTCCGACTACGCGTATGCGTTTTCGAAACTACGACCATCGAGACCAATTCGATTCACTAACCGATCGCGAGCTCATGAGTTTAAACAACTCAAGAGTGTATGCCAAGCGATCGAGTTCACGATTTGATATCATTTTTGGAAACCAACTCACGTAATCGTAAGTCAAAGCCGAAGACATATTTACTGATTATGTTCTACTTCAAACTCTGATCACATCGAGCAAAATCACGTGAAATGTGTAAGCGAATATGCGATACTATTCGACAACAACTCGTTTACGTTTTGATGTAAGCGGGAGTCGACTACTAACATTTAATTCTCGAGTTGATAGGAATTAAATGTTTACTGAAGCTACCAGGCAATCAGAATTTTCAACACAAACAATAGAATGATCGCGACCAAGTGCTCGACACGGCTTGGAGATTTACTTAGCTTCCAGAGCTGATCAAGCACATCATGTCAAGAGAAGATGTACTTTGGAGAGCAAGTGTGAACCAGTCTTTTGTTCCAGTTGCGAAAAGCATATCATGCTCACTCGATCCAACCTATTGCATGGTACAAAATCTTGAAGTATTGCCAAAACACTCAAGATCTAAGCCCAGAAGTAGTCGTGCGAGCATATGTCTCACAACCCCTCAAAAACACCATTTCACATCCCATACTTCGCATCCCTCAAAAAACCACAAACCCTAAATTTCACATCCCCACATAGTCCAAGACCAGCATGCTTTGTATCCACTAGGGTATGAATTTTGTATCCCTTGGGATATGAGATTTCATATCCCACTGGATACGTGTCTCGTATCCTCAGGGACATGAGATTTCATATCCCACGGTATACGAGGGTCGCATTCCATACAAGCGAGGCACGTATCCACTGAGGTACGATAGTCTTTTCCCCCAAATACAAACTTCTATACCCTCCAGGGGAATGCGAAAATCTTCACTGCACCTATTCGAGATGCGAAATTCAGCATGTGGTCCCCAATTCTCGCCTACTCTCACCTAATTCACTACCTATAAATACTCCCACCTCATACTTCAAAAGGGTTTACTTGATTTGACACCTCAAGAAGGAACATGGACACCTTTAATGGTTGTCTAAGCTTTGAGAAAGAAGAAGAACTAACCTTTTCCAAAGACTTCCTACATCCAAATAATGACTCCTGAAAACTTGACCAAATATTGTTTATCATTGCAATGATGATGTCCAACTCTTATAACCTTCAATTATGAATAAAATCAGCAAACGCTTCAAAGTGGACGTAGGTTCAACATGAACTAAACCATTATAAATTTTTGTATTCATGTTTACTACATTTAGTTTTCCGTACGCAAATCTTTCTTCTCGTATTCTCGAGAATCGTAGGGTGTGGCACCAATTTTCCATGTCTGCACCTAGGAAAAGAGCATTAGCAAGCAGTGAACTGGATTCTTAGATATCTTTTAGGCACTTCTTCAATGGGCTTGTTATATGGTGGAGTAGATGGTGACATCTCTCTTAGAGGATATCATGGTTCTGGTTATGCTGGGGATAGAAATGTTATGAAGTCAGTGTTAGGTTATATTTTTACACTTGGCATAAGCTGAGATCAAATCTGCAATCTATGTAGTTTTGTTGACTACCGAAGAAGGGTTAATATCAACTGTGAAAGCAACAAAGTAAGGATTATACTTAATTTAGTTATTGGATGATCTTTCAATGGCACAACAGATAGTAAATCTATTTTCAGACGGTAAGAGTGTGATTCATCTTGTAGAGAATCAAGCTTGTAGTTCACAAACGAAGCACATTGATGTCATGGGTTTCTATTTTATGCTTGAGGGAGAACGAAACAAGATCAAATTGGTAAAGGTGGATACTTTGGATAATCCTTCAGATATGATAACAAAAGGACAAGTTCGAGCATTACCTAAAATTGATCAGTTTGCTTCATGCGACATGAGAGCCATTAGGCACTGACCTAACAAATAATTCAGCTGATTAATGAATATATTTAAATCGACATGGTGTGTCAAATTTGGAAGATTTAAATCTATGCTAAATTTATTATGGAGAAGATATTATCTGACTCCCATAATCAATTAATTATGGGCAACAAATTGGAAAGATACGAAGAGATATTATTTGATTTAATGAATCAATCAAATATAGATATATATGGCAACAAATTTGGAAGATATGAGAAGTGATACTATTTGATTTAAGGAATCAATCAAATAAGATATATGTTGGAACAAACATAAATATGCAAGATTTGTGTAGAAATCAAATTAAGGAAATCTAGAAACTTTTCATCCTTATCTTCATGAAAGTATTCATCCTTGCTCATGTAAATAGGGAGGCATTTACTCATCTTTTTCATCGTAAGACAATAGTGATCTCTTCAATATATCCTTAATAATCCCCACCAATAGATATAGGGAGTCTATACCATTTCTTTGTAAACCCTGATTAAAGTTGGATCTGCTGCTGGTTTTGTTAGAGCAAATGCTGCTCATGCCGAAGGATCTGACCCTGTGGCACCACTTTGTAATTACTCTGCCAAAATAAGTAAGGATTACACTAGTTTAGGAGAAAGGCCTTTTCATGGAACCATTGGTTGTTGCACTGTGAGATGATCTTCACTTACTTGGGATTGACGATGAACAAAAAGGATATTGGCTTGGAGACAATTGCAGTGAGATGCATTCCACTGGTGGAACGGTATTACTGTGGGTTTACTATAAGGGGAGATTACTTGGGCAGAGTTTTAAAGGTGGTTTGAAGATAGATAGATATTTGAGGTTGCTAAGTCGTCGTCGTTTAGAAATTTTATCGAGCTTATGCAAGGAGATATGGCCATGATTGAGTATGCCAACAGGTTTGATGAATTATCTAGATATGATTATCGAACAATCGACACAACGATACAAAGGAACGTAAAGTTTATCCAGGGACTTAAGCTGAAGATGTCTAAGGTGACAATGCCACATTTGAGGGATCATTGCTATATCGTTATTGAGATGGCCATTAGAAATGAAGAATTGCTTACTTTGTTTGATGGTGAGAATCCACTGGAGACCCAAAGGTCTCAAGAAAAGAAACGAAAGTTCTTTAACGGGAAGGAAACTCAGAAGGTGGAAAGTCCAAAATGAATATAACCGAGATAGTTTGCTTTAAATACGATAAGAAAGACTATTATGCTAACGAATGTCAGTCGAGAGAGAGTAAAATAGTCGGAGTAGGAAAGCAAAACATGAGATGATTTAATTGCAAGCACATGGGGCTCTACAAGAATAAGCTCAGAGGCAACCAAAGGGAATGTTCTTGCCTCAAAACCTTCATCGTCTAGACCAATTCGACGAGAAAAGAAAAGCTATGATGGAAAGTATTCTTTTGTTTCATACCAGTTAAAAGCACTCTTTGATATTGGTGCATCACATTCATTTATCTCCAAATGTTTGGTAGATAAGTTGTCATTAGAGCCATCGTATCTTGCTACTTTCTTCAGGCTGTTTAATTCTATAGGAGGTTACGCAACTCTAGGGATGAAATGTAACAACCTAGAATTTAAGTTATGAGGTTATACTTTTGCCTGTGGTATATATGTGTTTGATTTTGTGGGCTTTGGCATTATTTTAGCTATAGATTGGTTCAATCATCATGATACTATGATATTTTTCCAAAATTGAAAAATATCATTAAGATGCCCTAGATGTAGTGTTCGAATCATATACTCAGTATAGAGTGTTGGTTCGTAGGTTTATGCATTGTTAGGTGTGTTAGAACTAGAATACGAAGTAAATCAAGTTCCTATTGTTAAGTAGTTTGTTGTTGTTTTCAAGCCAATCACGGAATCACCACGAAAGAGAACTAAATTGCTCAGAATAGATCTTGCACTAGGACCTGAACCGGTCAGTAAACCATCTAATAGGATTACACCTACCGGGATGAAGGAGTTAAAGATACAACTAGTGGAATTGGAGGGAAAGACTTTCATTCGATCAAGCAGTTCACTATAGGGAGCAATTGTTGTTTTTGTGAGAATGTTGGATGGATCATTGAGCTCGTGCAAGCTTGATGAGAGGAGGATAAAGAATGGGTATCATTTATCAAGAATAGATGATCTGTTTGATCGGTTGAGTGTAGCCAAGGTATTTTATTAATTGGATTTGGCTAGTGGATTTCATTAATTACAGGTAGTAGAATATAGTATTCCACTAACGAGATTTCGAACAAGATATGATTCATATGAATGGATGGTCATGCCATTTGGATTGACGAATTCACCTACTTTCTTTGTGGGTTTGATGAATTGGATTTTCCAAAAGCACTTGGAAAGGTTGTGTTAGTCTTCATTCATAACATATTGTTGTACTCCAAAGATGAGAAAAATTATGAGATTCATCTTCGGATTGTGCTTAAGATTTTTGAGGCAACATCAGCTAAATACTAATTTTGAAGTATCGCTTTTCAAAGAAGGAGAAGAAGTCTCTTAGTCACGTTGTTTTCAAGAAAAGGGTTGTTTGTGCATCCAGTTAAGACCGAGGCTACCAATAGTTAGAAAAGGGCAGAAAGCATTACCATGGTTAGAAGTTTTCTTTGATTATCGGGCTATTATCGGAGATCCATTAAGGACTTTTCATGGATTGCAGTGTCACTTACTAGGTTGACCTAGAAAGATGTCAAGTTTATTTGGTTGAGTATGTATGAAAAAACATTTCAACGTTTGAACCGATTATTGACTAACGTTCTTTCTTTATTAGTACTAAATAACAACTAGGATTTAGTAGTTTATATTGATGTTTGCAGAAATAGATTAGGAGCTCTTCTTGTGTAAAGAGGGAAAGTGATTGCCTATGCTTCCAAACAGATTAGATCGTATAAGTATGCTATTTGACTTATGACTTAGAGTTATCGGTAGTTGACTTTACTTTGAAGATTTAGGGATATTACCTATTGGGAGAAAGATTTGAGCTATTTATGGATTGTAAGTCTTTGGGTGCTTATTCTCTCCAAAAGAGTTGAACATAAGGCAGTAGAAATATCTAGAATTTTTAAATAATTATGATTTTGACATTAAGTATACGCCAGGAAAAGGGAATAAAGTTCCTGATGCCCTTAACAAGAAACATCAGGACGTGGTGTTAGCTATGTTGACATAATGGAAAGGCTTAGGGTTATTATCTACATGTGGTGTGCAAATAAGGTTAATGAGACATTGTACATGTATGATGTCATTTTTGGAAGTTCTACCAGATTTGATCGAGAGAATTTCTTCTAAAGCAGAGAGAAGATCCAATTTTAGATGAAAGGATCAGAAGACTTCAAGTCAGAGTAGAGATTGATGATATGAAAGACATCGGTCTTAACTATATGGGATGGTTGAGGAAGAAGGGAAGGGTATGTATCCTAAAGTTTGGATATCTAAGGAGGGTCGTTCTTAGATAGTGTCATTGACTTAAGTTCGATTAATCCTGAAGATAACAAGATGTATCAAGATATGAAGAGGAGTTTCTTCTGGAAAGGAATGAAGGGAGATGTTGGATTATGGGTGAAAAAGTGCATGAACTATAAACAGGTAAAAGATGAACATCAAAAGCCAAGTTGATTAATACAGCTATTAGACATTCCTATTCGAAAATGAGATTCAATATCCATGGAATTTACTGATAATTGCCAAGGTCGAGAAGAGGGAGCAAAAATATTTGAATCATAATGGATAGATTAACTAAATGCCCATTTCGTTTCCATTAGGTCAGCTAGGATGGCACCTGCGTTAGTAGAGTTGTTCATGAGGAAGATAGTTAGACTTCATGGGATTCTCATTAGCATAGTTATTGATAGAGCTTCATTATTCATTAGCAAACACTGGAAGAGTTTATAGAAGGTTGTGGGTACTAAACTCAAGATGAGTATCACTTATCACCCACAGACACATGGACAAACTGAGAGAGTCGACAAGTAACTTGAGGATTTGTTTAGTCCTTATGCTTTAGATTTATGATGCTCTTGAAGGACCACTTGCACTTGGTAGAATTTCACTATAATAACAACTATCAGACTAGCATAGGAACGAAACCTTTTGATTTATTAAAATGATATATTAAAAATTGCTTGAGCTTAAAAATCTTAAGGAATTAATTAATCAGGGCTACAAATTAGTTAATTACCCTTAACAATCATGGTTAGAGGGATTTTTAAATGATTTCTGAAAAGATATTTCAACTTTAGATCCATCAACCAAATGCTTACAAATATAAAGCGTTGGTAAAAAGTTCTAACTTTTTTTAGAAAGAGATCAGCTTTCCGATAAATTACCACCTCGCTCAGGGTTAAATATATTGTTGAATGTCTTTGATGCTTCGAGCTTACGAAGCACTTTGGATAACATGAAAAATTACAATGTAGTGTTTCGTAGGCAGGTGCATGCGTAATAAAAAGGTGTGAAACCCTTGCTTCGAACCGGGTGATTTGCATGTCTTTAAAAATATGATCAACTTTCTTTTACTCATTTTGAAACCGAAAATAGCAAATCCCTGCTTCACACACTCTTTTTAACTTTGCTTTGAGTTGGTCATGCCACTTTGATTGCTTCAAAGCCAGTAAAAAGAATCAAAGCCACCTTTTTGGCTTGTTGCTTCGAAGAATTTGAAGCAATACTTAAAACCAATGCTTCATTTCGAGCCAAGCCTGCTAGGCAGGGATCTGAGCCATGGTTGCTCTGTTTCACGTGTTGGCTCGCTTTTTGACCAAGCCACCCAAGATCATTCGTAAGAGGAAAGCGGGAAACCACGTTCCCCAAGAATATGAAGGAACGGATCGCACTCTATCAACTCGCCCACGGAGGATCACGTTTCGATGGATCGCCCACGGAGGATCACGTCTCGACGGATCGCCCACGAAGGATCGCGTCTCGACGGATCGCCCACTGAGGATCGCGTCTCGACGGATCGCCCCCAACTCATCAGCGAACGACACCTCTAGGCGATCCGATCCAAACTTATATTGTTGCCCAGAGCGAACCGATCTGATCCCTTGGTGTATGGCGAACCCTCTGACCCATTCAAGCGCGAGCTGGTCTTCAGCGATCCGAATCGCACGGATCTGGCGACACGTGTCCCTAACCGTCATCTTGACCAATACTCCCCATCTGCATGATCCGATTTTCAAGCAGATCGCGACACCTGTCCACAACGGCTAATTTGACTATTTCCTCAACGGTGGCGATGCGATCCGATGTTCTCGGGATCTGTGCCACGTGTTATCACGACCCGCCTGACAAAATCGGCTATAAATAGCCCAGAGCTTGGCATTTTTTGGGATCTTTTTGGCAATATTGAGTACTGAATCCGCCATTGTTGTCAAACTACTGAAATATTGAGAGAAATCCTTGTTGTATTAGCTTTCAAAGCATAATCAATAATATATAAAGTGGACGTAGGCTCGTTAATGCCGAACCACTATAAATTCTGAGTGTTATTTTCTTTTTCCTCGTTCCTCATTTGAAATTCTATAGCATTCATAACAATTTGGGTGTTAGGTCCAAATTTCGATCTAACATTTTTGGTGCTTTCACTGACAGTCCTAAAGTTTCACTATTCGCTTCTTTGAAGATTCCAGCGATTCGGATATCATGGCTGGAAAAAGATCTAAAGCTTCACAGACCAACGAAACGATTGAAGAGAGCGTGCATGAACTGGGCAACGAAGAAACTCTGGATCGCGGAGCGCAGGGGGCGAACCAATCCGATGAAGATACCGCGTTTCGAGTCGATGAGAACGAGACGATCCAGGAAGCTGAAGGGGTTGTTACTCGATCCCGAGGTAACGCCTCACAGCCTCCGCGTACCACGACCACGAGTCGACCTCAGGGGGGCGCAGCGAGTCGCCATCCACGAACCGCAGCTATCCGAATTGATGATCAAACTACAACTCGACCTGGAAAGGAACCTATGACCCGCTCCTATCGTCCTGGAACCTCTGCTCGACCCGGTTCGAGCTCTCTGCGCATAAGAGAGAGTGATGATGACCAATATGATCCTGCTGCTCCTGTCACTGAGGGGGATCTCACTCGCTTCGCCGAAATGTGGGATAAGTTGTTTGATGAGTTGGCTGCCCAAAGGCAGGAAAGTTCCATCCTGCGGCAAAATTTGACGGCTATGGATAGAAGACTTGATGAGCTAGCAAGGCAAAGAACATCGCCGGTTCGTCCACTCACCCCAGTATATTCTTCTTCGTCTGAAGAATCGCCGAGACCTCCGCGACGACCGTATGAGAGAGCCGAAAACATAGAACAGCTTCGGTTCGGAACCCTGCCATCACAGGAAGAAGAAGCGCTAGGGGCGGGGCCCTCAAACCGTAATGTGAATGATCAAGCTACGGTTCTTAGGACTCGAGATGTGAACAGTCCTGTGCATAACAGACCACCTCAGCCCCGTCGCCGCACACATACTCATGATAATAGGGGGCAGCGAAGCCCTGTCTGAGCCCCGGATTTTGTGACTGCTTCCCGAAGAGAGATCAGAGAACCTCGTCGGGCCAAAGGCACTGACCCTGAACCTCCTTTGACCAGTGCAAATGTTGCAGCCATGGTCCACCAGATTCTGGCAGACAGCCGTGGACAGCGGAATGAAGATTGGGGGATCGACCGCAGTCACACCCCTTTCACTGATGATATTTTGGATGCGACTTTTCCAAGGCGTTTCAATATGCCACAAATGAACTGATATGCGGGAAGATCTGATCCTGTCCAGCACCTAATGAGATACTCTTGGTCGATGACCGCTGCCGCAGCCTCTGACGCTGTTAAGTGCAAAGCGTTTCCCATATTCCTGGAGGACGTGGCTTTGTTATGGTTTACTCGCCTGCCGGCGAGATCGATTTCTAGCTTCAGGGAGCTGAGCGAGAAGTTCGTAGAACAATTCCGCATCTACGCACAGAAGACAAAAAGTGTGATCGATTTATTCCTTGTCAAGCAGCGACCAGGCGAGAGTTTAAAGGTGTACCTGGATCGTTTCAATTTGGCCGCTACTGAGGTTGAAGATCCTCATGAACCGACCGTTGTCGCAGCACTGATTGACGGAGTAGATAAGGACACTGAATTCGGGAGGTACCTGGCAGGCAAACCGCCCCACACTAGAGAGTTATTCTACGAGAAAGCCAACGTACATTTACGCCGGGAAGAGGTATATGCTAACCGAAAGGCTAAAACAACCGATAAGGAGGAAATTCAGAGCAATGTCGCCATCAAACAGATGGGAGACAGCTCGGGGAAAGTTGAAGTTAACGTCGGAAATCAGAATCAGGGTGGACGCCAGCCAGGTAACAACAATAATAATGGTAACGGCAATAACCGGAAGAGGAACCGAGGGAACGACTCCCAGAGAAGGACTCGTCCCAGGGCCTTTGAAAGTTATACACCAATAAGTGATACTCTGGAAAATATCTTCATGGATGCGTACGAAGTCCTCCAAAATAAGAGGCCACCTCCCAGAGAGTCGACAGAGAAAGAGCGTGAAACAGGGAAGTTTTGTCTCTTTCATCAGATTCACGGCCATTCGACGAATGAATGTCGTCACCTAAGGGATGTAGTCGAAAGGCTGCTTCGAGAAGGAAAGTTAGATGAATACAGAGTAACGCCCAGGGACAGGGGGCAAGCAGTGCAGGCCCCGAATCAGAACCAAAATCAACTTGCTGCTAGGCCGACTGCTCAGCAATAAGGAAAGAATATTGTTATCAATACCGTGATCGGAGGACTTTATCTCGCTGGGCACAGTTCCAAAGCATTGGATCAATACGTCAATGCGGCCAAACAACACCTCGAGGTAGGGGAATGTAGCAACCCCGAGGACAGTACCCCGGTGAAGCAGCATAAGATGATGACCGATGATGTTGTTTTCCGAGAACGAGAAAGCATCGGAGTCCATGCTCCAACTGAAGATCCACTTGTAATTACGGTACCCATTGGGCCAGCCACTGTTCATAAGGTTCTGGTGGACAACGGGAGTTCCGTTAATATTCTTTTCAAAAAGGCCTTTGACCAGATGAATCTCAAAATAAAAGACTTGAAGCCCTGCCAAGGATGGATCCGTGGATTCAACGGAGCATCCACCGCTCCAATGGGTTATGTAGAGTTACCAGTTACACTTGGGGAAGGAGAACGCCAGAGAGTGAGAATCCTTCCCTTTGTGGTTTTGGATGTTGAATCGCCCTACAATGCCTTCTTGGGCCGACCGGCCCTCGCAAAGTTCAGAGCCTGTATAGCCCCCTGGTGCTTGTTATTGAAATTCCCCACAGAAGCTGGCATTGGTATCGTCAGAGGGGATCAAGTTGCTGCGCGAGCGTGTTATGTTGCCGAACTAAAGTTACTTCGCAATGGAGGGGATATCGAAACTAAAGGCACCTCTCCCCCTTCGGGGGCGGAGACCTTATAGCAACCAAAGAGGATAATCGTTGGAGAGTCGCCCAGAGAGATGCCCGAGGATATAGATCCCAGAGAGGATCAAGAACCCGGGGGCAGAATGGCGACTCCCAACGAGACAACTGTGGATGTACCGATCGATGACAGTGACCCGGAGAAGGTCCTTAAGATTGGATCCCAGTTAAGTCCGAATCTTGCTAAAGAATTGACGGATTTCTTAAAAAACAATTTGGATGTATTTGCTTGGACCCACGCGGATATGTGTGGGATATCCCCATCAATCATGAGCCATTCCTTGAGCATTGACCCTAAACATCCTCCAGTAAAGCAAAAAAGGCGAATGCTGGGCCCAGAGAGGTCCGCTGCCTTGAAAGAAGAGGTTGGAAAGCTAAAGAGTAATGGATTTATCAGAGATTCGACCTACCCAGACTGGATTTCGAATCCAGTCCTGGTAAAGAAGGCCAACGGGAAGTGGCGAACGTGTATCGACTTCTCGGATTTGAACAAAGCCTGTCCAAAAGATAGTTTCCCGTTACCTCGGATTGACCAGTTGGTAGACTCGACGGCAGGTCACGAGCTTCTCTCATTTATGGATGCTTATTCAGGATACAACCAGATTCCGATGCATGTTCCAGATCAAGAGCACACTAGTTTTATCACTGATCTGGGATTATATTGTTATGTGGTGATGCCCTTTGGCTTGAAGAATGCAGGCGCTACATATCAGCGTTTGGTCAACATGATGTTTTATAACCAGATCGGGAAAACAATGGAAGTATACGTCGACGATATGTTGGTTAAGTCCAAGCAATCTTCTCAACACTACTGATTTGGCAGAGATGTTCGACATTCTTCGAAAGTATGGAATGAAACTCAATCCGACCAAATGTTCGTTCGGTGTTGCTTCTGGAAAATTCTTGGGATTCATTGTCAGTTCCCGTGGTATTGAGATTAATCCAGACCAGATCGCGGCAATCAGGAACATTCAGGAACCTAGGCAGATTAGGGATGTGCAAAGCCTTGCCGGAAAAGTGGCCGCGCTAAGCAGATTTATCTCCAGGGCTACGGATAAGTGCATCCCATTCTTTGAATTAATAAAGCGAGGAAAACGCCACTTTAAATGGACACCTGACTGCGTAGAAGCATTTCAGAATTTGCTCAGGCACTTGGAGAAACCTCCAATTTTATCTAAGCCAATAGATCACGAGGATTTATTCGTGTATTTGGCAGTGTCATCCCATGCGATCAGCTCAGCATTGGTAAGGGAAGAGGATAAGGTCCAAAGACCAGTGTATTATGTGAGCAAAAAATTGACAGCAGCAGAGCGTAATTATCCACAGATAGAAAAGTTGGCGTATAGTTTACTGATTGCCTCTAGAAAACTTCGGCACTATTTTCAGGCACATCATATCACCATATACACCGATCATCCACTCAAGCAAGTTCTACAGAGACCGGAGGCATCTGGAAGGTTATTCAAATGGAATATTGAGTTAAGTCAATTTGATTTGAACTTTCAGCCCAGACGATCAATTCGGGGGCAAGTGATAGCTGACTTCATAGCAGAGTTCACTGTCCCTGAGGAAGATATAGCAAACGAGGAAGTTGATCCTTCAAAGTTACTTTTCGATCCTAATGCCTGGAGATTGTATACTGATGGTGCTAGGAACGACGAAAGATCCGGCGCTGGAATAGTGCTTGAAACCCCCGAGAAACGATTGATAACCTATGCAATCCGAATGGAGTTTCATGCCACTAAGAACGATTCCGAATATGAAGCTCTGATAGCCGGATTAAAGATTGCAAAGGAACTAGAAGTCACAAAGCTGAACATCTTCTGCGACTCCAAGTTAGTTGTGAATCAAGTCACTGGAAGATTCCAAGCTAAAAGTGCAAGATTGATTTTATACTTAAAGAAAGTGAAAGAACTGCTGAATGATTTTGATCACTACAGCATATCTCATATTCCGCGGTCAGAGAATCAGCAGACAGACAAGTTGGCAAAGATGGCTAGTTCTGACGATCCTGAAGTGACTGGGCTAGCCCCCGTTGAAGTACTTCGGTCCCCTAGCATAGATCAGATGGAAATCGACCTAGTACTAGAGATGGAACCAGAAAGGGAGTCCTGGATGACCCCTATAAAGAATTTCCTAATGGATGGAACGCTTCCGACCAAGAAAAGCCAGAGGCGTAAAGTGATTCGTAAAGCCGCCCGATACATTCTGCAAGGCGGAGTTCTTTACAGACAAGGGTTTTCAATGCCCCTCCTTCGGTGTGTAGCCCACGATGACATTAAACGTGTGTTGCAAGAAGTCCACGAAGGCGAATGTGGCGACCACACTGGAGGGCAAACTTTGGCAAAGAAGGTATTGCGGCATGGTTATTTCTGGCCTACCATAAACAAGGATGCAGTAAGATATGCACGACGATGTGATGCATGCCAGAGATTTTCAAAGATACCTAGAGCGCCTCCAAGTCAGTTAAAAACAATGATGAGTCCATGGCCTTTCGCTATGTGGGGAATTGATATCATAGGAAGTCTCCCCATAGCAAGGGGCGGAGCAAAGTTCGCTATTGTGGCCATGGATTATTTCACTAAGTGGGTCGAGGCTGAACCACTAACTACAATCACAACTAAACGAGTGATCAACTTCATCGTGAGAAACATCATCTGTCGATTTGGGATTCCAAAGATTGTAATAACAGACAACGGAACTCAGTTCGATAGTGCTGAATTCAGAAACTTCTGCCAAAAATACCACATCGAGAATCGGTACACCTCTGTGGCGCACCCACAATCGAACGGACAAGTCGAAGCAGCAAATAAAGTAATTAAGTCCATTCTGAAAATAAGAATGAAGCGGGCTAGAGCCATGTGGGCTGATGAATTGCCCTTGGCACTATGGGCCTACAGGACAACATATAAATCGGCAACAGGACATACCCCGTTCTCCCTTGCTTTTGGAACGGAAGCAGTCATCCCGGTCGAGATAAAGGTACCTTCTCATCGGGTGACTTATTATGAACCAATGACCAATAATGAATTGCTCCTTGAGTCCCTGGATATGATTGAAGAAAAGAGGGATGAAGCAGACCTGCGTGCCTTGAGATGCAAACAACAGGTCGCCCGATATTACAACAAAAAGGTTCGAGCCCGAACATGGGAACCCGGAGACTTGGTTCTGAAGCGTGTCTTCCCACCCCCAACTCATATGGGAGCGAAGTGGGAAGGACCGTACTCCATTCTGAGCAAGCTTGATAATGGAACCTTCAAGCTGGCAACCGTAGATGGAAAGGAAATCCCCAGAGTGTGGAATGCCCAACATTTACGGCCATATTTAACATGAGAGTTTCAAATTGATTCTTTTGCCTTGTTAAAAAACTATGTATAGGGCATGACTTGCCTAGAATAGTCTGATTCCTTAAAGCAAGAGATTATAAAGTGGACGTAGGTCATGATTCGACCGAACCACTATAAAAATACCGTGTGTCATTTGCCTTTATTGCATCTTTATTTATTTGCCTGTTTATTTTTATGAAAATCAATGTGAATAATGCAAGTACCCGAAGTCCGGTGCCAACCGTTCCCCCGTAGACTAATCGGAGGAACCCAAAGCCTTGGCAAAGGCTCCGACTGTTTGTCCGACTAGTTTTAATCCACGGAGCATGGGTTAAAGTATACACCTAGGATGAGTTTGATGAGCATGCATGATTGCAGACTGCTTGATCCGAACTCTAACTCTCCAGAGAGAGAGAGAGAGAGAGTATAAAAGCGTCTCTGATTGAGCGCTGAGAAATAGCTCCTTCCCCGCTGAAGAATCGGGGAGCGAATGAGTTGCTGAGCATGAACTCTAACTCTCCAGAGAGAGAGAGAGAGTATAAAAGCGTCTCTGATTGAGCGCTGAGAAATAGCTCCTTCCCCGCTGAAGGATCGGGGAGCAAATGAGTCGCTGAGCATGAACTCTAACTCTCCAGAGAGAGAGAGAGTATAAAAACGTTTCCGATTGAGCACTGAGAAATAGCTCCTTCCCCGCTGAAGGATCGGGGAGCGAATGAATCGCCGAGCGCAAAACTCTAACTCTCCAGAGAGAGAGACAATATAAAAGCGTCTCCGATTGAGCACTGAGAAAGAACTTATTCCCTGCTAAAGGAACAAGGGCTGACTGAACTACTGTTATCCCATGAAATCTCCTATGCCCCCATATTCAGAAATAGGGGGCAACTTGCCGACAGTACTAATCAATCCTTAGTAAACCCCAGTCAGATGCTACAGTAACAACTGATTGGGGGGCACATGCACTCGTATACATACACTGAACTTTGATACAGCAGTGTAACATAGCATGAAAATTCTTCTTCCTGTTGATTGACTAATTTGTAGTTATTATTAGTTAGCTAATGACTAAACATGGAAAGTTTATCTGGAAACAGGTACACAATGATGCAAGGAGAGATAAACTTTTGTTTATATACTGCGAATCAACAAAGTGAAAAACAACCTGGAAACAAAAGTGAGGACCAGTCTCACAATTACACTTCCTGGCCAGTGGAAAACCTAAAGACAAAATATCAACAAGCAACAAATATCCTATTTACGCTTTGACCTCTTCTCTTGCTTCTGCCTCTCCAGCTTCGCCTTGTCGGTATCAGACGGATCCCCTTTCTTCCTCTTCCTTTTGTCGATAAGAGGAACGTCCGACTCCTCTGAAGATTCCTCTTCCACCTCTTTTCTCTTCCTCCTATCAGAAAGAGAAGCTGGGAAGTCATCGGGGTTTGCAAAGTGAAGCTGTCGACTGATGGATTTGGGCTGAATCTTCACAATCATCCCAGTTTTGGGATCAAATTCTGCAAGAGGGACTACGTCCAAAGCCTCATCTCCCACCTTCCTTGAAGCCGACTCTTTCTCCTGCCTGGCTTTTCGGCTGGCCAAGGTTTTCTCGTCATCATCATCGGCCTTTTTGGCACCGATAGTGTCTTCTTCGTCATCTACATGGCGCCCATCCATGTCTCTTAAGGCTTCGATGGTCTCAGCATCTTTGGGCGCATCAGTGCTAGGTGCCGGGATGCTTTTTTCTGCTGTTGTGACCTCTGCCTGCTTTGGTACATCAATACCAGCACCTGGCAAGACAGCCTCCTTCTCCACCTCCTTTTCTTTTTCAGCACCCATGTCGACGGGCTCGCCACCTGTATTACGAGGAGCACATGTTACTAACTCAAGTGGTTGTTCCACCAAACGACGACAATTCACAATTGCTTTGACAAATTGCGGGGAGAAAAGGGAGATACCTTCCGCAGACCCTCCTTCTTGGATAGTCGTAGGAGCTCCAATAATAGCGGGAGTTAGGCCCAAAGGGATTAACGGATCATCAGGATGGTACTCCTCAACTCCGGAGGTTTTAGGCCCCACGGCGGAACCGGAACCTTCATCAATTTTTCTTTTACCTTTAGCCAAGGTTTTCTCCTTTTCCATCTCCGCCAGAATCAGGCGACGACCCTCTGCCAGGTCCTCAGGTTCATTGTCTCTTAGGATGCTCTTCATCAGTTCATCCTCATCGATTTCTTCGACTCCCAATCTATGTTTTTCACCCTCCACAATGGCATCCCATAAATTGGCCAAAGTAACATGGTAATCCGGGATCCAAGAGATGTTGCGAGTCTTGAGAACCTGGCCAAGGAAATCGAAAATCATCTCTTCAAACCCCTCGATCTCTTTCTCTCTTTCGAGGAGCTTGTTGTTAGAAGCAGTGGCCAATTCAATGGCACTTTCAACGTTCTTTTCGGCAAGGGCTGCCCTCCTCTCCGCATCCGAGACCTGGTCGTTCAAAATCACCTTTTCTGCTTTAGCCAGAGCCAAAATTTCTTTTAAACTCGCTTTTTCTGCCTCCCAAGCAGCCTTCTCAGCTTCAAAATGGCCTTGTGCTGTTTTCAACTCGATGTTGGCCATTTTGAGATCTTCAACCTCCTTCTTTAAGGCCATTTTCTCTTGGCTATTGGAGTCCAGTTCTGAATGAAAGCGCTGCTTGGCATTCTCTAATTCAGTCTTATAATTTTCAGCGTCCCTCCGTGCTAAAGTAAGCTGGGACTGAGCATCTTCCAGGTCCTTTTCCAATTTTGTCCTAGCCCTTTCGTTATTTTCAAGTTTTGCTTTAGATCTGTGTGCTTCTATTTCGAGTGTTCAGATGACTTCCGAAAGGTTAACTGCGTGTTTTTTCATCATCTCATATTGCCTGGCTGCGTGCTGGATGTGCCCGATAACTTCATTATCCCAATTTTTAGGGACCGGTTCCAAGGCAGGAACAAATACCATCCTGTCAAAGAATATGCCTGGAAATTGTTCCCGCAGCTTTTCCAGCCTACCTTGGATCTCGGGACCATGGACGTAATCTCGTGACCCGGGGGCAGCTAACTCTGGTTGGCTGGTGGGGACAATGTCACTTCTCTCCTTCTCAGTCTCTTTGGATGAATCTTTGTCCCTATCTTTAGATTCGTGATGCCTTTTGGACGGCCGACTGTGGGAAGGTGCACTCTTTGGAGGAGTCAACTCTTTTGGAAGTTTCTTTCCCCCTGTCGGAATTGTCGGATGACTCGAAGGCCCGGTAGAGGTTGATTTGGGTGGAGATCGAGGTTGCGAGGAACTCGGCCTATGAGAAGGACCGCGAGAGCGCTCAGTATCCGGGCGAAGGCTGGGTGTGCCCTCACGAAGAGAATGATACGAATAAGATTTCCTGCGGGACATCGTTCCTGTAAAAAAAAAAAGAGAAGAGCATATTAAAACTTTGAATACCCACGATATAAGAGTGCAGGGTCAGACAGTGTGAGTGATGTGTGCATCCCATATAATTCCCCCTAACAGACCCGGGCCCGAAGACAGGCTCGTCTGACCAGTTTCTCGTCCTCTAGTTGGAACACTGATCTCTTCAGGAGCAAGGAAGAAAGGCCCCTCTTCAAAGTCTTTTTCTGTATATACAACATCGGGTAGAGGGATTTTATTCAGCTCGTCAAATAACTGCTCTTCTGTCAAGTCATCGGGAGCAACGGTTTCAATTGGAGCAGAGATAGGAATTTCCTTGGACACGTCATCGCGGACCTCATCCCCTCTGTATATGTTCAGGTCCTCATCGTCTTGGATGACTATCGGAGAAGGACTCTTGCGAAACTTAGTTGTTTCCGCCGCTTGCGAAGTTCCCTCTCCTTCCGTTGGGGGCACATACTTATAAGGTTTGCCGCCGGTCCCAAGTCCAAATCTTCTGTCCAGAAGACGATGCTTATGAAGATTGTCATCAGTAATGCATTTTTTAATCCTTAAAAAGTCGGATCTGCTTTGATGAAGAATAGATAACCGATGGTTGTATAACGGACCCTCCGTTTTCGGGAAGATGTGATCTGTTTAAGACAAAGGAAAAAGCGGAAGAATGTTAATACTTAGACTCCTTGAGCAAGATATTCGACTAGGTGATCAAAGTTTACTTGATTTGAGCCATCTTCGCGAGCATCCAGCCTGTTTCCTTATATAAAACCAGTCGGACTTAGGATCCCCAATGTTGTTGTATCCGTCGTACATAACTTTCCTATTCGCAACCGATTCAAAGAAAGAGAAATTTGGAGTTGCCGAAGAACGGTGCTTGAAAAGAAAGAAGAACACCAGATCTCTGAATTTAAGTTCAGCGTGCAGGATCTCCGCATATGCAACATATAGAGAGTATAGAGATGCGTAGGCGTTTGGATGAAGCTGCATCAGAGCAATACCTAGTCGTCTTAAAGTTTCGATGGCGATCGGAGGAAACGGAGGAATAGCTCCTACTAGACACATTGTTCGACTGATCGCCATATACCCTTCCGGTGCTAGGTGGGGTCTATCTTCGCTTCCAGGCGTCAAGACATCGTCCCAAGGAATTCCGTGTCTTAAGCAGATTCTTTTAAGTTTTATCTCGTCAAGCTTGGATGCTAGAGAATCAGAAAATTTATCTATCCCGAGTGCGCCTGGGATCTCGTCAGGAGCTCGCTCATCAGTCTCAGAATTGTTGCTGGATGAAGTACTTTCTGTCAGATCTGATTCTGTGGCTTCGTACTCAGATCCAGAATCTTCACCTCCCGTATTGATTGGAGGAATTTCAGGGTTGTACTGTTCAGGAATCTCGGATTCCGCTTTTGTCACGGATCTTGAGGAAGAGTGATCATTCGACATTGCTGCTAGGACGAGAAAATATGAACAATAAGATTAACACTACCCGTCCCCCGTGAGTGCAAGTACTGGTGTGTGTACTCGTGTGTGCATTAAAAATAAAGCGTGAAAGCAATCAAGATCATCAAAACATTAGTCGTCGTATGCAGTCAAATTATGAGGTCATTTAGTCCAGAAAGTCCAACGTCAAGGCTCTATCCTAACTGTTCAGAGTTTTATGGTGACAAGGCGTTGATTAAAGTCTGAAATTTCTTCGTATCGTCAGCTATGAGTCGGATCGCATGGCAGAGGGATCGCAGGGCAGAGGAATCGCCCCCCATCGAATCGCCGGGCGAAGGGATCGCTCCTTCACGAACCGTTGCGACCCCCACGATACGTCCCTTTGCTGCCACCACGATCTTTCGTCTCGCCACTCGCTTTCGTCTTCTCTTCTTGACCACGACCCGAACCGGCCTTCCCTCTTCTTCTTCTTCCTCCTTCGTTTTCCTCCTCTCCTTTCCATCCTCGAACTCCGAGCTCTACATCAATTAGCCATGGCGTTTTGATGATTTCGTCAGAAAAGCACAAATTTCCATCGTTTCTAGTCGAGAAAGTTCATGAAAGAGCGGCGTTCACGAATAAGAATACTTTTTGTGGAGCTACCTTTCTAAAGATTGAGAGAATGCTCGGATTTTCGAAGGTTTGAAAAACTTGGGTTCGTTCTTCGATAGTGCAGGCGAAACGATTCGGTAGAAAGAAAGAAGAAGGAGAATGAAGAGGAGAGGGTCGGCTTATATAGGCAAAGAGGGCGACCGTTTGTCTCCCTTTCTTTGTCCTATTCGGTCCACGAAACACCATACAGGCCACGATCCAAAGCTTGTGTCGCATAGAAGCCCACGGACCGCCTCAAACGATGGCCCACCAAGCTCGAAGCCCGACACGACTCGAAGAAAAGTCCGCCGCGTCTCGCACAAAAGCCTAGATACTCAGCTCGAGACGAGCACGTGACCACTCAGACCGTGGCGCTCTATGGCGATCCGATTCGAGCATACGTTGATTTGAACCAATGCGACTGTTGATTTGCGTCCCTTCAGGAAAAGGTAGATCAGAATCTTCGAAGCATATTCCATCATCGATAAAACATACTTCGAGGGGGCAAAATGTTGGCTCGCTTTTTGACCAAGCCACCCAGGATCATTCGTAAGAGGAAAGCGGGAAACCACGTTCCCCAAGAATATGAAGGAACGGATCGCACTCTATCAACTCGCCCACGGAGGATCACGTCTCGACGGATCGCCCACGGAGGATCACGTCTCGACGGATCGCCCACGAAGGATCGCGTCTCGACGGATCGCCCATTGAGGATCGCGTCTCGACGGATCGCCCCCATCTCATCAGCGAACGACACCTCTAGGCGATCCGATCCAAACTTATATTGTTACCCAGAGCGAACCGATCCGATCCCTTGGTGCATGGCGAACCCTCTGACCCATTCAAGCGCGAGCTGGTCTTCAACGATCCGAATCGCACGGATCTGGCGACACGTGTCCCTAACCGTCATCTGGACCAATTCTCCCCATCTGCACGATCCGATTTTCAAGCAGATCGCGACACCTGTCCACAACGGCTAATTTGACTATTTTCTCAACGGTGGCGATGCGATCCGATGTTCTCGGGATCTGTGCCACGTGTTATCACGACCCGCTTGACAAAATCAGCTATAAATAGCCCGGAGCTTGGCATTTTTTGCGATCTTTTTGGCAATATTGAGTACTGAATCCGCCATTGTTGTCAAACTACTGAAATATTGAGAGAAATCCTTGTTGTATTAGCTTTCAAAGCATAATCAATAATATATAAAGTGGACGTAGGCTCGTTAACGCCGAACCACTATAAATTCTGAGTGTTATTTTCTTTTTCCTCGTTCCTCATTTGAAATTCTATAGCATTCATAACAATTTGGGTGTTAGGTCCAAATTTCGATCTAACATCACGTAAGCCAGAAAGTCAGGTGCAAAGCAATCTATCATTTACTTTGCTCTGAAAGTCTCGAAGCCCTTGCTTGTTTAATTGTTTCGACTCATGTAATGTAAAGGGAGCAGAAGCGAGTCAGCTGCTTCGAAACCAATTGAATCGAAGCAGTTAGCTTCGAAGACATTGCTTTCGCTTCACACAATCACTTATTTGCTTGTTGGTTATTTTGCCTTGGGTAAAGGGTTTCGAAGCCTTTGTTTGCTTCGAAGGGACGAAGCCATACATATGATATATATCGCTCTGAGCTATCGGGGATATCATTATTTAACACAAGGATATTCACATGTAAGTCGGAGGACACCAAAACACACAAACAGGCACGCTCTCTCTCTCTCACACACACACACACATATATATATATATGTATGTATATGTATATGTATATGTATATATATAATATTTAAGCACCTTGAGGAACAAGGAGTAAAACATTTTGGGTTTATAGTCAACTAAGGAAATTTATATATATTGTGAGATGGTTAATCCACATAAAGGAGGGGATTGATAGTCTCCTTAAAATAGTAAGATATGGGTTCATAGTTATTATATCAATAAAACTATAGAGTGTGTGATGGTCAGTCCACATATAATGGGTAGGTAATCCATATGCTTAAATGAATAAAACCAAGAAGATATGCAACCTGTATGGAAATGGATGTTTATTCTCCATTATTTACGACAGTTGATCATTTAAATTTATGATGGTAGTTTGAATATGATAGATAATCATACCAATGCTACACGGTTAATCGAAAATAAAAGAATGAGTAATTCACTATATGTTGCACACGTTCGTACAATTTGTTGTTATTATTGTTCTAAGCACTACGTGTGTAGGAAGTAGAGGGTTAGTTATTTCATTATTAAGGTACTAGCAAAGGGAAAACCCGCTCCGCTAAGTGGCGTGGTCTCACTGGACATTTAATTGGGTTAACATGATATGTTACTATTCACATTAGATGTTGTCTGACCTAAAGTTTTTGTTTTTCTCTTAAACTCTTGGCTACTCATTTGAGTATATTGAGAGTTTTGGATCTTTTGGTATCAGGAGCAGATGAATAAGCTTCTAGAGATGTGCATGAGGCATTTCTAGTTAACTAAGATCTTTTGTTATGCTAGTTTTTACTTTGGATGTAACAACAAAGCTGTAATATTGTCTATTAACTCTGATCAATCAAGGGGGCATCTTCATATGTTGCTTTTGAAGATAATTTGCAATAACTTGTATTTCTCTGAACGCGGGTCGCACATGAGAATATTTATATGATTTGTTAATGAACGAAACGTGTTTTGTGATTTCTCATATTTGCGTATATCTTTTATTTTTAGAGTTAAAGCGGATCTAATTCTAAAACCGAAGAATAATACTATTGATGATTGCAACATTGGTAGTGTTTATTTTTGGATCATAAAAGTGGGATGTTATACCTTGTTTAACTGTCGTGCATGCATGTAAGATATAGTCTTACATTCAAATAATTCATTTTAAGTTTTCAAATTGATCAATATTTTGCTAATCTTTTCATTTGCACATATCCAACATAGCATGGATAACAATGTAGATTTATATTTTGTTTTTTCCTCTAGCTTTTAAACAAATTTTGGTTTTCTTTGGCAATAGTTACACTTTAACAATAATAATTATAATTTAAAAGGCTAAAGCAGTGATTGCCTTTGTATTAATTTGTAAGAATATCAATTTGAAGTCGTACTGGTTTAGCATTGTCTTAAATGAATGCTCTCCACTAACTAAAAATTGTATTTTATTTAGATTTGAACAATTTTATAGGCGTATGGACCATATTATAGTAAGTTTCGGTTGTTAACGTGAAGAAAGTAGAAATTGTTGAGTTATACAGAACAATTATGAATTACTTCACCATTTTGGATATACTTGATATTCATCAACTTTGCTATAATACCCGAAGTATTTCTGGGTATTTCACTCGAATAAGAGAGAAAAATATGGGATCCTACATCCTAATTTTAAGGATGAATTCAAGCAATTCATGAGTGGTCCCTGCATTTTATTTTACATTTGGGTATTTTACCCTATTTTCATTCGGATAAAATAACATTTTTGGATATTCATAGTTCCACGATTGTTAGTACGTTACCCAAAAATTGGCCATGTGTGAACCACGTCTCATATTGATTCGTGGTTAACTTGTCTTTCTACCCTTTTAATCCATCGTTCAAGCACCAGGTTCATACTTTCGAAATAACTTCGTTTCATCGAAACTTCCGTGCTCAAATTGCCAATTGCACTGAAGTGTTATTTTCGTGGGTCGTGTCAAAGGAGTAGGTGAGTTGTCGAGGCAAAAGTATAGAAAAGGAACGCTCGTTTTGGTTGTAAGCTCGGGCGAATTCATCAAAACGAAAAGCAGTAACTGGGACAATTCAGAAAAGATTCACCATGGGTTCCAATGGGAAGGTTGTTTGCGTGACTGGTGCTTCTGGTTACATAGCTTCATGGCTTGTTAAGCTTTTGCTCAATCGCGGTTACACTGTCAAAGCATCTGTCAGAGATCCAGGTCATCTATTTATTTTCTTACTTCTTTTCTATATGTATTCCTTTTGATCTTCTCTGAGGACGATACCGATACTAGTGTGGAATTCTGTTGAACTTATTTTTTGGGGGTATTTGACATTCCCATTTTAGCACATGCCCGTACGATTGTACTAGGTTTTTGTTATGCAAGGTAGCAAGTTTTATTAAGAATAAGATTGATGTTTGCTTATTATTAGAGTTACCTATTTCATACGATGACATGTTTTGCATCGGTATTTTTAGCGGATCCAAAGAAAACTGAACACTTGCATGCATTGGATGGGGCAAAAGAAAGGTTGCAGTTATTCAAAGCAAATTTATTGGAAGAGGGTTCTTTTGATTCTATTGTTGGAGGATGCGAATGTGTCTTCCATACAGCTTCCCCTTTCTATCATGCAGTCACTGATCCAGAGGTCCATATCCCTGCTTCTCTAATAAATTTGTTGTGTAAAAGTATAATGTTTACCATTACCATTTGTTATTTTAGCTTTCTGGTATTGATTACTTTGCAAAGCTTTAGTTTGTTAAAGTTTTCTTGTATATCTTTTATGCATTTATCTACTGAATTCAGCAAACTCCTGGATTCTGCCTTTTCCCTGATGAAGAATATATGAAATGAGTTTGGAGTTCCTCTCAAGTAAATGAAATCATATGCATAACGGTTTTGGCTTTGACAATGATGTTCGTTTTAGATTGTAAACTTAAGTCCTGACAAAACCTATGCATATTGTTTCATGTTAACAAATGAAATATAATCCATATATTATATTATGGTTTCTGAGGTTCGGAAACATTTGTATAACAGCATATAACAATAGCAACTTCCTATAAGTTAAAGGAATTCTGTTGCTCATCTGAAATTCACCTATGAAGAAAGTTTGTGTGGGGGAAACCGTGCCCAAGCAAAAATTTTGTTTCTACCAAAGTTCTCTAAGATATAACTAATATATTAGTACTATAGTGGCATTATGTTTTCTTGGTTTTTTTCTGTCTTGCCATTGAAAAAAAAAAGTATGCTACCACCATATTTCAAACTTTCTTTTACCTGGTTAATAAAATTAAATGTGACTACAATACCCAAATCATTCAACGGCATATTGCAAATGAACAAATGGTCAGTTGGCAATTTCTGTTCAGCTGTATTGTAATAAAAAATCCGCTTGGTCATGGATTGCAAAGTGGAGTTTAGTTTCGATAATACTGGATATTTTAAAGATTGATTATTAAGTATTCGAGTCTTACTGTGGTCTTGGCTAGACTTTTTTGTTGGTTTTATTGCTTATCTTGCTGAAGTGGCACTATTTTGCCTTCTACTGTGAACCATGTAACGATAATTACTAATCTTTCTAGATTCTATCATTGATTATGAATAAAGAATAGTGTGTGCATACTGTGACTGTGTATCGTTAGTATCACAAAAATTTTCTGTGGATGATTGAGATCGGCCACTTGATGCCCATAACTTAGTTCAATGTTGCACGGCAATAATGTCTTTTCCTTATGGTGTGACACTTCTTGCAGGAAAAAATGCACCTTTTCTATCTTCAAATATTTTTTCTTATAATTTTTTTTGGTGCACCTGAATGGCATAAAAAATAGTATTTACTTATAACTGTATCTTATATTACGTAACATGTTATACCTGTGAGTGTTTAATATCGGTATTTCTACGATGTGCAAGACCACATTCGGGTATTTTGTTTTACGAGTATTACCCTTTTTACGTGTACTTCTGTATTTGAAGTTCAATCTTCATAGCATAATACTCGGTTTTATTTCCGCTAAATTATCGTGAAAATTTGATGATTTTATTGTTTATTTTAATATACTCGATTAGAACACCGTGGATCGGTAAACTCCTGAGCGGAATTAAGTTAGTGGCTAATTGGCTATCTTTTGCTAATAACATAAATACATGCATAAATGTGTGTGTATAGTAGTTTTCCTCATTAGTTTGTAATGTGTAACAAACTCAAAGAGGCATGCGACATAAGCTATCCTGTGTGCCAAGGCTTTGGAAGCTTTCTTGCATTTTTTTTATATGGTGCATTTCAAATAATTATGCTTACGAGCAAAACTAACGTGCATGATTTATCATGTCATTTTACTCTGAATTCACATCACTAAAAGGTAAAATAAACACATCTTCCTAAGAAGCTGGACATTTTTTGCAGGTTGATTATATATATATATATATATATATATATATATATATATATATTTGGGGGGGGGGGGGGGGGACACAGAAGTATGTGTGCTTTCACCATATGAATTAGTTATACGTGGATGGCGGTTTCTTTGACCGGTTTGGTCATCGAACATTAGGCTATATTTAACTGTCATAGTGACGATGTCAAGGGGTTTCCCTTTTCAAACTTCTTATTCCCTTGAAGTCATTCTCGTATCATATTATTAACGCTTTATCATGCATATAATTGTTTTCAGGCTGAACTAATTGAACCTGCGGTGAAGGGAACACTCAATGTTTTGGGATCATGCAAGAAAACACCTACTGTTAAAAGAGTAGTTGTGACATCATCCATGGCAGCTGTCGCATATAATGGAAAGCCCAGAACTCCCGATGTCGTAGTTGATGAAACATGGTTTTCTAGTCCTGATTTATGCAGGGAGACCAAGGTTTGTGCTAGCCATGTTATACATTCTGCTGTATCTCAGGAGAAAACATTAATAATTACCCCTAACTCTTTACTACCGATTGTCCAGTAAGGTGTGCTTTGCAACCCAGCTAGGTTGTTTTCCCACTTGACTCTAGATGGATACTGGATTTCTGTATGCAACTATAGTAGTTTTTTAATCAAAAATCCTAATACTTTACTGTTTAATTTCCTTTTCAAATCAAATCTCTTCAGTTTTAATCTGCTTGTCAAATTCTGATTTAAAGTCAACTAAAATTACCGTTTAAAAATTCAGTCTATGTTGAAGTAAAAAATAAAATAAAAATAAACAAGATACTTGAATCTGAAATTCAAATTTTATTGCTGTGAAAAAGATAGAACACTTGGAAACGAAGTTGAGCTTTATGTTCAGATTTAAAAGCTCCAGCCTCAAAATCCGTTTCAAAAATAAAAAAATAACTGCTACAAAAAAGAATCAATGATTTACATATTTAAATGTCATTCAATAACTACTTTGGAGAAAGTTGTAAACTTGTAATATACAAACTTATATCTACATATTTAAATGCTTTTCAATAACCATGTGTTGGAATTATTTGAGACAACTACAAGAATGGAGACGGGAACAGGATCATAACGTGCTTTCAACAAAAAAAATACATTACGAAACATAACATTGTTTCCAAATGTTGACATTTTCTTTGGGTCTATAATTTATATTTGCCAAAAAGTTGTTTCTTTCATCCACTTTAGTAAATATGTATAACGAGATATCTAATTTGTTTTTCTTGGTATTAATCATCTTCTCATTTGAACATGGTATTGAAAATGCAAATGGACACAAAAGAATGTGGTTCTGTTTACTTTAAAAAGTTGTTTATTGAGAAATGGCAAAAAAAATTCTTCCTTATAGATGCAATGCTTACGTAAAGTTCCAACTTCTAAGTGTTATATATATATATATATATATATATATATATATATAAGAAAGAGAATGAGTGGTGGAGATTAAGGGGGAGAGTTCACGTGCAATATAAGAGGTGTAGCGGAACCCTCTTATATATACATACATATATATATATATATATATATATATATATATATATATATATATATATATATATGAGGAGCGTTCAAAAACATCCCAAACAGACCATAATTTCCACCACCCATTTTCTTTTCTACTCTCACTTACTATCTCTCCTTCCACTAATTTATTCTAATATGAGTGGTGGAAATTAAGAGGCTATTTGGGTGCTGCACTATTTGGCGTGCTGTTGAACGCTCCTACACACACACACACACACACACATATATATAGTGATGACTTTCTGTGCATGAACGATGTGCATATAACCAAAATTGTGCTGTACAAGCACCTGATCAATGTAAAGTGGTCATCAAGAGGAAGAAATAATAGAGAAAAAGAGAAAAGGGAAAGAAAAAAAGTAAACAGAAGAGAACGGAACATAAACGCATAACCTATAGTATATCTCGTAACGCATCAGATAACATATAATATCAACAATCATAGGTATAAAATAAGTGTGAGACGGTAGTAACCATATAAACCACATAATCAGAGTATACAAGCTCGTACAGTTATACATAACAGTAATAAAGTTTATGCAAGAGATAAATATACTTAACTGGTAGGCTATCGCTAATAAGAATACATTACACTATCAAGATTCTATAATGTCAAACAACAGAATATATGGCTGTTATGGTAATGATCACCGTTACCATTTCGTAGATACTGTTACCGTACCGTTTTTCACTGGTAAGCTTAAATTTCTTACCGTTACCGTTACTAATTGACATGTGTACCGATAATCGGTAACCGTTACGTTGGTAATGTTAAATTACCATTTGTCCATCAAAGCACGTAACTTGACATGTTTTATATATTATAATAATGCTTCTTCATTATACTATATGCAGTGTTAGTTAATAAAAGACATAAATGAGAAAAAAAAGAATCGTATTCGGAATTATTTCACCTGGTTATTGAATTAAATTTAATCATTTATTTAGTTCTGAATGCGTGTAATAAAGTATATCAGATGAATATACATATTTTTCAAATTGACTGCTAAAATTGCCATATTGTTGGTACTGAAAAAATAGTACCAATAATTCATCGTAGAAAATGGCAAATTTATTGTTACCATAATGTTTTAATTGGTATACCAATTTCAATCTAAAATAGTTACCGATTGATTGGTAACGTTATGGTAATGATAAATTTACTATTACCATAATAAACCTGGTGGAATAAACAATAAGGATACAGGTATGAACATGAAGGACATCATCTCCTACAAATCCACCAACGCAGCTCCAAATAATGCTCATACCTGCCACCAGGTCTTCTCATCAGTATCGTCGATGAGCACCCAAGGTAATAAGTGAGAAATAAAACGTTGGATCAAACAACAGTCCGGTGTGAGCGATAAACAAATCTCTGAGTACTGTAAAAGTTGTAATAGTATATATGGCATGGATGTAGTATATATGACATGGAGGGTATGGAGAATCATACGTGTCTTGTCGCTGCATTCACAGAGTTAGCACATAATAATCGATACATGCTATACTGTGATAAACATCAAGTAAAGAAGGTATGATAGATGTCTATGTACTAAATGGTAATAATTAAATAAAGAATCTTAACATCCATCAGCAATCCTCACATTCGCTCACTCAGTGCGTAAAACATATGAAATCCAGTACTTCGGTCGCTCAATCCATCGAGGCATTGGCAGGTCCCACTGCATAAACTCATCAAGCTATCGCAATATCCCATGATAATTGATAACGACCACTCCGATCACGTATTTAACCAAAATTAGTTAGATACTCATGCAAGGAAAATCTTCGGCATTCGTCGTAAAATCCCGTTTATCGCCCAGTCCATCCCTCATCTTTAGATCTACCATCAAGTTCCAGTGTTGCTCCGTTTTCAAATCCTTCGACAAGCTCCAATGTTGCTGTGTCGTCGGATCCTTTCAAGCGCTATGAAGCTCCTTCGTGAATTTATCTCATCCGCTCGAGTCTATCGTCCTTGTGCACTCAATTAATATACATCGACGTGTGCGTTTTATCGATAAGCACCCCAAGCTCTAACAAACATGATTTCTTAATACTGGATCACATAAGAACGGCGTCTTAAGCTAAACTAAGTGAACAATTCAACCATGCAGTCAATAGTCATACAAATTCTTAAACTAGCATACTAACATCTAGCAATTATAAATCAAATAAAGTAGTCTATAACAATCAAAGTGAAATAAATGTTCAAATAAGCTGAATCTAACAGTGTGGTCAAAATAGCGCGTAAACAAGTAAACGACGTGTAATTATACATAAATAGGTAAAATCTGATAATCATGGTTAAAACTATTTAAATCACTTACTAATTTTTTTATTAATTATTTATTAGGTTCAATTATCTTAACAATTACGTTTTATAATTAGAAACCAATTTAAAACGTCAAATTTATACTATACGAACAAAACAGTTTAGGGGGAGACTCATCTTAGTCAAATCAGCCCAAACTAGATTTAAAATGTAGAGCTCACCAATACAAGTCCAAAGGAAAAAACGATGCTAAATTCAACCTCATACGCAAAAGTTACGACATGTATAAGTTTGATATTTATTCAAATACTTAAATGTCATTAACAAATAAACTAATTATCTAATTACCTTAACCTCCACTTCATAAATATCTTCTCCATCGTCACTTTCCTACACATATGAAACCCCACGTGAATTAATTTTGAGTGATACAGAGCTACTCTCCACCATTTCGAATACTGTCTTCTCTGTTGTATTGCTCTTCTCGAAATTGACGCACGTATACCAAAATCACTCCGTCCGACACCCCTATCAAATCCCGTCCTCGACCACTCCTCGTGCTGCTCCAGGCGATGCGGGCCCAAAAAATAATTTCGAACCATCCTAAAACACCTCCGTCGAAGCATCCCTTCATCCTAGAATCAATTCCGACTTCTTCTTCTCCTATCGTCGATCATGGCGCAAAAAAAAAATTCGAGCTCTAACCTCACAGGCGCGATAGTGATCGTCGCCAAGCACACCCATATTTGCCGAGGAGGTAGGGCATCTTGCCAGGAGTCCAACAGTGGTAGCGGTGCGAATTTAGGTGTATGAGGGGAATGCTTTTTCAAAGAAAGAGAGAGGAGCCATTTTTATAGGAAGAAGAGGAATGGAGAAGTAGCGTGAAAGAGAGAGGGAGTGGGTAAGGATGAAAATAAATGCTACAATTTCAAAAATTTAAGTTTCATTGTAATCCGATATTGCTCCTCGGAACGACAATTTTCGCGCGTTTCGAGATCGTTTTGATCCAAAAATGTCCGATCTTGAAATATAGCGTTCTATATATTTTTTATTTACGTAAAGAACAATTCTGATTCGATGAGTCAATGGAAATGGTCTTAGATCCTGATTTGATCGTTTGTGAAAAATCCACTATTGGAACCGTCACTCAGTTAATCGCAATCAATATTTAAATATTTAATCGTTAAAATACGGGTCGTTATATTCTTCCATCCTTAGAGAATTTCGTCTTTGAAATCCTCAAGGACTGAACAACACAACTCAACGCTCATCAACAGGTGATGACACAAGACAAACCGTCATATAATGCTCCCAACAATAACCATTGAAAGCAATCATAACATAAGAAATAAACTCGGAATCTGACATGGAGCCATAATTCCCAAGTACAACCACAATCAAATTCATGATCGATGTAGCTAAGCCAAACATCTAAGTTGTACACTTATTTTCAAACGAATGGATAATGAAAAATAAAAGTGATAACTTACTAATTGGAAGACAATTCAATTTAGCATCTTATAGTGAATTTCCTTCCAAATTTGGGTTATTCGCGGAAAATTTCTTCAACATCTCTTTTGCACCTCTCGATCAGGAAAAACTACAACTCGCCAAGTAAGGCTCATTCCAACAAAAGAAAAAAGCCCAAAAGTGGCTGCCACATAAAATCACAAAAAATGCACTAATGGCAAAAAATACAACTTTACATCTACTACATTACTCATATTAAAGCAAGCTTAGCATTTATATGTAAATAAAAACGAGTTAGCATCCAAATATTCAAATCTTGCTTCTGTGTGCCAGCCTGGGAGTATACTCAACAAAGAGGGTTATGCATAATAGTGGATATAGCAACAAGGGAAAGATACACATGCAAAATAAATTGAATTTATCTAACATAAGAATGTCAAGTCATGTGTGGAATTTATCCCAAATAAATGGATGATACAACAATACAACTGCCCTGCATGCTTAACAACCATATGAGCAATAATAGTCATGTCAAACATCGATAATCAAATACGTATGGAATAATAATAGAAATCATCAAAGATAACATCCATATCTACCCTAGTATGCATGATGCTAATCTAACTAATATGAGGCATCCAATACGATATACAGTTCATATATTACTCAACACTTGATCACCATTAAAAAATAAAGAATATGAATCTAGTATTTCTCGTCAATGGATCGGATATGACTCGAGTGCTGTAATTGTATTCCCAACTCTACGACAACCCATTGATGTAAACCATCATTAATTATTCCCGCATCCTTTTGGGAATCTCAAATAGTTATAGAAATCTATTCAATTATTCTCATTCAGCTATAGCTAGCTGATGTCTCATTCAACAAGAAATGAATGCACAACCAACCCCTTATGATAATGTCAAGAACGAGCAATGCATCTTCCATGCGGAGCCAACCATCACTGTCAAGTCCGCACTACATCACCTAGGGTTATGAATTATAACCAGTAATAAATACACGCGACGCCTACTGATGTAATCTCGCTCCTGTGCTAGTATATCCCTAACTCAAGATACAAACAACTGCATTTTCCATATGCACGTATGAGAAACAACAAAGTCACATGAGGTCAAGAATTTCAACCGTTGCTATTAGCAAAGGTTGAGATACCTCTCGACAAATAAAAATTTAGTAATGTGACATCACTAAATGACTCCATCCCCTTCATTAATAAATAGTGGCTGCTATGTCTCAAAGCGAACTTTATTGTCATCGACTTCAAATTGGGAATCAAATGCTCCTCCTTGTGCAGTTTTGGTTATCGACTAAAGTGCATCAATCTTCCATTGGGAAACACGCCGCATTAAATCCATCCACATGACCAATTGTTCCTATCAGCTCGTCATTTCTACTTAGAACGAATAACTGATACAACCAAGGGTCAATTTCAACTTCCAAACCACCAAGACTCTTGTAGGATTCATAACGACATCCTACTCGAGACGACGTAACCCAAGCACTTCATTTTTCTCATCGAAAGTAAAACTCCAACAAGCTAACCAACAAATGATGTTTTCTTAGCACCTACAACATAATTGACTTTTGACTTGTGCTCTTTTTCAGTCCATAGAAAGTTGAAAATAAAATCGAATACACAAGTGCAGCTCTTACAGGTGATATCATGGAGCATGGTCAAAGAGAGATTAACAAAATATGCCGACTAGCTAATTAGTCCGAACGACATAACCAACTAATCAAAATTGAAGCAGAGTGTGAAATGCTGTAATCGGCACACACCAAGCAACGAAAATAGATACTCCCCGCTTCTAAGGTGGCATATGCCTAGAGGCACAACCACTAGTTCAACACTATGACTAGATCGATACGACACTCGACTTAAATATAATGACGGTTTGGTCACCTCATCGAATGTGTTCAAATACTCAAACTATAAGCTCAGGCGACGACTCATTACTAGAGAACTGTCTCAGTCCGCCATTGTTCAATCATAAAAGATCCCTACTGAAGATCTAGTCTCAGCCTATTATAGTTGAATCGAAGACGGCTTATCACTAAAAAGCAAAATGTATTAGCCTATTATCATCACCATCAACCCATCACTACCATCGATATTCTATATTCTTCCATCAAATGAACTACCGGACTCACATATTAAGTCCACTTAAGTTCAACAATCAACAACAAACAAACGAATTGGCGAATATCGGATGAAATCAATTACCTTCCAAGTCAGTCACTCATTCCCAGCCGCAAACTCCAGACTTTGGAGTGATAACAGAGAGAATAGCTGTACTTCGTTAGCACATCATAGTTGGTCGCACACTCCAACACATACATATCGCCTAAATCGATGAACTCCTCACCGACTTTTGAAAAGTTGATAAAAATCTCTTCGAAGTGAACCGCGAACTGATCTCGAGCGATTGAATTTTCAGGAAATCGAAGCGGTAAGGACTCTGGACCAATTCAGACTCGACCTTGGAGTCTCTTAGGAGTAAACTCCTACTTCATTCAATATCAACCTCCAAGTCATCGAAAAAATCCCTGTGAGGACCCAAACAACCCTCACATCAAAATAGTCGACTCTGTTCTAATGAATGGTTCGCTACATAGACAATGTAAGTGTTCATAGAACGTGGCATAGACAACACGCTGCACTTGAGCGCCATAACTAGTTAGAAATAATATAGCATCTCATATAGTGGTTTATACCATTGTTGGAAACATAAAATGTAAATCGAGGCTAGTAGTCCTCGGTTCTGGCCGATTCCCAACTCTAGAGAAGGAGTAATTAGTAGCATTTCTCGTTCTCTAGATCGTCTCAGATAAATAATTTTGACGATCAGTCGCTAATAGAGAAAACTATTCCAGTGACACTCGTATGCAAAACAACCTATATTATATATATCACAAATATATTGATTTGAAAACCGAAATGTATACAAATACGTACTCTCTCGTATATATTCCCTCGAATTCGATACTTCTTCGGTTAAACAACACAACCTAAGCTTTGATAAATGTGACGACCCGTTATATACCATCGGTGCTCTTATAACCAAAAATTGCGTTGTACAAGCACCTGATCGATGTAAAGCGATCTTCAAGAGAAATAATAGAGAAGAAGAGAAAAGGGAAAGAAAAGAAGAAGATAGAACATAAACACAGAACATATCGTATATCTCATAGCGCGTCAGATAAATATATTATCAACAATCACATATATAAAATAAGCATGAAATAGTAATAACCATATCAACCATATAATCAAAATATACATGCACATACGGTTATACAGAACACTAATAGAGTTTATACAAGAGACAAATAAACCTAACCGGTAAATTGTTTCCAATAAGAATATATAACACTGTCAAGGTTTCATAGTGTCACGCAGCGAAATAAACAATAAGGATATACAAATAAATATGAAAGATGTCACCTCCTGCTAATCCACATGCGCTGCTCCAAATAATGCTTATATCTTCCACTAGGTCTGCTCATCAGCATTATCGATGAGTACCCAAGGTAATAAAAAAGAAATAGAACTTTGAATCTGAAAACAATCTGATGTGAGCGATCAACAAATCTTAAAGTACTGTAAAAGTGGTAATATTATATATGACATAAAAAGTGTGAAGAATCATACATGTCTTATCACTGCATTCACATAGTTAGCATATAACAATCAATACATGCTATACTGTGATAAACATCAAGTAGAGAAGATGTGATAGATGTCTAAGTACTAAATGGTGATAACTAAGTAAACAATCATAGCATCCATCAACCATCCTGACATTCACTAACCTAATGCGTAAAACATATGGAATCTAGTACTTTGGTCGTCCAATCCATCGAGGCACTGTCATGTCCTACTTCATGAATTCCAAACTATCGCTATGTTCATGTATGTCCCACTGCATGGACTATAGCTGATAACCCTACTCAGTCCTCGTCACATAGGCTCTGGGGTCCAGGCCGATCAGTTCTCACAACATAAGCTCTGATCCGTCCTAGTGCCACTCTCAAGGGTGTATCAAAGTTACGAATACCAATAGCCCATTTGCACACGTTCTCCGCAGCAGAATTCATCTCTAGACTATCCATAAGACTCCTTTCTATGTCGTCATGATCTGGGAACTATCATAGACGACCATTGTGTTTCGTATGATATTATTTTGTGTCTTCCATCTCTCTCTGTGACAGTCATCGCAATACGATTTATTGTCTTTTTTTGGCATCTCAGAGAAAGCTATCAGTCACAGTAGCCTCGCTCTCCATCCTGGAATCACCGTCGTCGAATGACGAATCACTACATAAAATCATCACGTCCTCGTCTCAAGCCAAACTCACTGATCGAAGAGTCATTATGTCGAAATCAATATCGAATGAATCATCATATTTGCTTCTCGAAGTTGCACCATCTACATGTCAAATTGACCAGATGACCAACAACAATAGTAATCGATTTGACCACTTCATGGTAATCGATAACAACTACTCGGATCCTATATTTAACCAAAATTGGTTAAATACCAGTCCAAGGAAAATGTTCGACATTCATCGTGAAATCCAGCTCGTCACCACGTCCAGTCTTCGTTTTTAGATCTGCCATCAAGCTATAACATTGCTTCGTCTTTAAATTCTTCGTCAAATCCAATGCTGCTCCATCGTCGGATCCATCCAAGTGCTATGAAACTCCTTCGTGAGTTTATCTCTTCCTCTTCCCCTCGAGTCTATCGTCCTTGTACACTCAATCAATATACACTGACGTGCACGTTAGATCGACAAGCATCTGAGACTCTAGTGAACAAGATTTTCTAATATATGATCGCCTACGAACGTCGTTTTAAGCTTAAATTAAGCAAACAATTCAACCAATCAATCAATAGTCATACAAATTCCTAAAGTAGCACATAAACATCCAAAATAACAATTATAAATCAAATAGAACATATATATGACAATCAAAGTGGAATAAGTGTCCAAATAATTTAAATTGAATAGTGTGGTCAAAATAACGCGTAAATGAAGCATAATAGCGCATAAATAGGTAAAACGTGATAATCATGTTTAAAACTACTTAAACAATTTATTAAAGTTTTTTTTATTAATTATTTACTAGGTTCAGTTATCCTAACAATTACGTTTTATATTTAAAAATCAATTTAAAACGAAAATTTATACTATACGAACAAATACAGTTCAGTGAGAGATAATATCGCTTACCTTAGTCAAATCAGTTCAAACCAGATTTGAAACATAGAGCTCATCAGTACGAGTCCACCGAAAGAAACGATGTCCAAATCCAACCTCGTACGCAAAAATTACGACATGTATAAGTTTGACGTTTATTTAAATACTTAAATGTCATTAACATATAAGCTAATTATCTAGTTACCTTAACCTCCCCATCATAATTATCTTCTCCATCGTCACTTTTCTGCACACATGAAACCCATCACCACATGCACTAATTTTGAGTGGTACGGAGCTACGCTCCTCCGTTTCTAACACCGTCTTCTCCATTGGATTGCTCTTCCCAAACTCGACGCGCCTGTACCAAAATCACTCCGCCTGACAGCCCTATCAAATCCTGTCCTTGGCCTCCCATTGCGCTGCTCCAGGCGGCGCGAGCCCAAAACCACCCCCAAAACACCTCCGCCGAGGCACCTCTCCATCCTAGAATCATTTCCGGCCTTATCTCCTCCTATCGTCGACCATGGCGCAAGAAAAATCGAGCCCTGGCCTTGTAGGTGCGACAACGATGGTCGCCAAACAGGCCTAGATTTGCACAAGAGGTAGGAAATTTTGCCAGGAGTCTTAGTAGCGGCGCGATTTTAGGTGGAATTTTTTGAGGGGAATGAATTTTCAAAAAAAGAGGGAGGAGCGACCATTTTTAGACAAAGAAGTGGAATGAAGAAGTATCATGAAAGAGAGAGGGAGTGGGTAAGGATGAAAATAAATAATATTATATTCACAATTTTCAATTAAATGCACGCGTTTTAATTATGAACGATCAAACGGTACACCCGAACGCTATGAAACTTGACGGCATGCAACGACTCACCCCTACGATTTTGAAAATATAAGTTTTGTCATAATCCGACATTGCGTCCAAATGACATTTTTCGCATGTTTTAAGACCGTTTTGATTCAAAAATGTAGTCCATATACTTTTTAATCATGTAAAGAACAACTCAATGGAACTGGTCCCGAGTCTTGATTCGATCGTTTGTTAAAAATCACCTTTTTAGACATACATATGTGTGTGTCAGTCTATTTAGACACAAGTTTAGACATAAGAGATCTCAATCATTAGATCTCCTTTGATCCCACCTTCCATGTGAAGAAAACAAGTTCAATGATTCACAATTTGTTTGTCTAATTTTTTATCTCAATAATATATACATGCACGCCCACCCGCCCGCCCGCCTCTTTTGCAGCATCCCATAAAACCCCCGATTCTAGCCACAAATTTCTATTAAAATAGTTTGACGGGAGAGAGAATGAGTGGAAAAAGAGAGAAAATGGAACTTGTGGTTGAAATCAGAGGGCGGTCAGTGCAATGGAATGCTCCTCTAAATTTCTACATTTGCTTTGAAACATTCTCAAATCTAGTTGAAGCTTGTTTAGACAAATCTCCTAGAGTTTGTTCTTGCATATACAAAGTTAGACTTCTAAGCTGCATTGTAGTTTTCTTCCTTGAAAGGATACATGTATCATAGTCTCGTCATTGTATAGTGGTCTTCCTTTTCTTAATCTGCATAAATTCTGATCAAGCTATTCCAGTACAATTTTGTTGTATGCTAATCTGAGGGTCTACTGCTTTTCAAACCAGTCATGGTATGTGCTGTCAAAGACATTGGCAGAAGAGGCTGCATGGAAATATGCAAAAGAAAATGGAATAGATATGGTTACAATCAATCCAGCTATGGTAATTGGGCCTTTACTACAGCCAACTCTTAATACAAGTTCTGCAGCAATACTGAAGTTAATTAATGGTATGACAGTATTTGTAGAATTTGTCAACTCACATATCATTGTTATTTTTTCTTGTGCTGAGCCCCCATATAGACGACATAATTTCTAAACAACCCATATTTAGTATTGTCCTGTTAACACCACCTGGGTGCAAATCTGTTATTCCTGTGTTACTTCTTTGTGTTAAGAGTGACTAGTCATATGTATACCATTTTTGATGCTCGTGACATGCAAAAGTAGACAGCGTCTAGTTTCAAAATGAGTTTTGTGTTTTTAACTTGTATTTTAAGTTGCACAAAATGAGTTTTGTGTTTTAACTTGAATTTTAAATTGCACGGAAATGGTAAGGGTGCGGAAAATAATTGGTTTGGAAAATATTTTTTCTACATAGAATCGAAAATATTTTTTTTCTTGTTTTTCGTTTTGGAAACTATTGGAAACTTTGCCCTTTCCGTTCCACCCTTTGCTGAAATGACTACAATTTTGAGCTTTCTAATCTCTCCCATGCAATTTTACACATTTGAAACAGAAAGCTTTCCTTCGAGCTAAACATTAACACCCCCGCCGCCCTCCTCCCCCTCTTGTTCCCCCATTTCTTTTTTTGTCAACCCCCCACCGCCGAAAAAAAGAAAAGGAATTGCTGCGGCATTAGTGCGCAAGCAAAACTTGCTACAAGAATATGCACGTTCTCACTGGATCATGAAAGAAAGCTTGTGCACTTTTAAAGCACTCAAGTGGTTGTGGGGGAAAAACATGCGCACTATAAATATGCTCATGTTCAATTAACTTTCGCAAGCTCATTTTCTGTTCTAGGGGGAACCAAACCTATTTGTGCAGTAAGTTCTTATTTGTGGGCCTGTGATAAACTTTGTCCCTGATAAATTGAAGTAATTTATTCATTTGACATTGGAGTGCTTTGATTAGATGATGATGTCTTCTTTTAGCGTCACATGATTATTCCCTTTTTATTTTGTTAATGCACATATCTTCATTCTGTACTATAAGCATCTCTCATTTTGTAGGAACGCCCACATATGCTAATGTAACTTTTGGGTGGGTAAACGTGCAAGATGTTGCCAAAGCTCATATTCTAGCCTATGAAGTTCCCTCTGCCAACGGAAGATATTGTTTAGTTGAAAGCGTTGCTCATAGCTCGGTTCTTGTGAAAATTCTGAAAGAATTGTATCCTTCTCTGCCTGTCGCTGAAAAGTACGCTACCATCACTTCTGCACGCTTTAACACGGAGCATGATTTATCTTTCTGTCTGTTCTAGAAAAAATCGATTTATCTAAAATGCATATAACAACGTCAATACTCAGAAAATAACTGTTAAAAATGCTATAGTTATTACAGTTTGAATCAAAAACTGAAATATACACGTTCCTTTGATAGGTGTGCAGACGATCAACCATTCCCACCAGTGTATCAGGTGTCAAAGGCAAAAGCAGAGGGTTTGGGTGTCAAATACATACCCTTAAAAACGAGCCTTAAGGAGACGGTTGACAGTTTGAAAGAGAAAGGTTTTGTTAGCTTTTAGGCCTGTAGTTGATGTTTAATGAAATCGAGTAAACCGCCTTTATGCTTTTCATGAGTTAATGTTTGAAATTTACGGAAATAAGACATGTATGTGATGCATCAAAACAGATTGTGATGACTAAATTACAGCGATCGATGATTCCATGCAGATGGATTGTTACAGTGGATGCTGTTTTAGTTGATTATTCCACTAATGTGGTTATGTTTATGCTCAAGTGTGTGTTTGTGTTTCTGATTGCCACGTCTTTTCAATTTACCTTAATAATTAGTAGATCCGCTTTAACCTTTCTGTTTTCCACTATGACTGTTAAATCAAGGCTTTTTAGCATGTGCTTTATCAATATTAACATAGATAAGCTAATTCGACTAGTTTTCATTTGAAGTAAATCAACGTAGTTAGGTAAATGACTAATTTTAAGGTAAAATGTTAATATGAATTGAAAACCTATTGTAGTCATCGAATATGGACTGTATAAACCGTTATACTCTTTTACTTTATTATATAGGATTAAACAATATTTTCTTTTCCTATACAAAATACATGAGAATGAAAATAGATTTATTTCAAGTGTTTGATTAGTTTCTAATGAAGCTTTTTGCACTTTCACTATTTTTTGCTATGTCTCAACTTTAGCTCTGCTGAAATTTTGTACACTTTTGCTCGTGATATGTGCATACCCTTAGATCCTTTTGTCGTGCATGGACATGTTCATCAAGCATAAGCATACAGGGTTGCACTATAGCTTGACCCTTAAAGAGATTGGATGAAGTGAGGTTGAGATCATCTTGGTTGGAGGTGGTTTTGACATACTTTATCCAAAGTTGCTCCACATTGCTGCATGATTCTATATTATCCATGACAGGCGAAAGTCAATCATATTAGTCGTCGCATGTTAGCTAGTAGAATGCACATACTGTTTGCTTAATCCAAGGGATTGCAAGTTCTTCTAGCACTTCATGTAGCTGGGGCTTGACAACAGGTTCAAATCATATGGCATCACTGTACAATAGAGCATCCCTAAATTACCTACAAAATGATAAGATTCTTGACTTGCCTTTGACTAGTAATACATGTTAGGAACATGACTCTAGGTTTTTAATGATGATAATACAACAATGCTACTAATGATTTCATTGAGTTGTTTTAAGTATGATAGCATTGACACAGAAGTTGGGTTATATTGACGATCGATAGGGGTTCAATAAAGGTAAATATATCAATAATATCAAAATAAATCAAATAGAGATGACTACAATAGAGAAACATTCAAATAAATCAAACGAAGCCGGCAAATCCACTAGACACAATTTTTTGAAGAAATACTTGAAGATGGACGAACCTATGCAAAGTCGAATATTTTATTTACTGAGTCCCTATTGTGTCATGGTAGTCTGCATTTCTTAAAACTAAAAACGAGGATTTTTGGATCACTTTTTTTTTTTTTTTTACACATTATATGGTATTTTCTAGAAGTTTTCTTGGGATTTTCCCGAATATCGAAAAAGCTTAAACAAAAATTAAAAGAAGATTAAGTTTAAAATAAAATAAAAATGCATGTAATGGGCCACATGTCGATGCACAGCTTTTACAAAGATAGACCCATATGTTATACTTATTAACTTATAAAAAGACATATATCTACATGTATAAACTTTATGGCTATGTTATTCTTTTTTCTTTTAGAATTTCTATATGTTTCGGTTTTGTCCCTCAAATTCCCTGATTCATGACTATCTCAAACCAAAAATCGTCCTTTTCAGTTGAAATCCTAGTATTTTTAAAACCCTAACCGTCTGACCTAGTCTAACTTCATTCGACTGGAAGTTGTGTGCAAATTTGTTGGAATATAATTTGAAATGGTATTTTGCTATATATGTTTTATGCTGGTTCATGTATTCAAAGTGTCTATTCAAGTGAAGAGTCGTATCCGTTCAAGTGAAGAGATATGTCCGTTCAAGTAAAGAGTCATGTCCGTTCAAGCGAACAGTCATGTCCGTTCAGTGAAGAGTCATGTCCATTCAGTGAAGAGTCGTGTTCATTCAAAGAGTCGTGTCTATTTGTAGGGCATGTAATCCACTATATATATGTGGTCATTTTGTGGTGTTTGTAAAGGGAAAACTAGAATGTTATAAGGAAGTTCGAAGACAAAGAAATTCCAAAAAGAAGTTCTCCACTTAAAGTAAGTATTGTCTCTCTAGTTTCTCTTCCTCTAACAAAGTGGTATCAGAGCTTGGTTGAAATTATGACACATATATTTCTTCCGTCGTTTCTTCTCATTGTTCTCACAAAAGAAAATTTTAAAGAATGGAGTAGTAAAGAGTAAGAAGAGCTGATTTCCAAAAGGTTATGGGAAATCGTTGAAAATGGCTATGAATGACCAAAAGATGTTAAAAATATGACGGAGAAAGGAAAAAAATCATTTACAAGTATTAGAAGAACAGATCTTCAAGCTCCTGTTGTGATGAGTGAGAACCTCGATGAAGAAGCATATTTTCATATTCATGGAGAAAGTTCCACAAAAGATTCGTGAAATTTATTGAAAGAGGTATATGCAAAGGATGGCTCAAAAGTGATAGAAGAAGACAATTTGATTGTTGACAAAGAGAACGCGAAGAATATTGAGAAGGAGGAAGACGTTGAAGCTGAAGTGCACATTAAAGAGGTCAAGTCAACTAATGATGTGAAAGATAATGAAAACTATATGAAGTACAGAGATATTGCAAATAAGGTTGAAGAAGAGACAACTGATATTAAAGAAGCAATTGGTATTGATGATGAAAAAAATACTGATGTAGAGGAGAAAAATGGTGGAAAAATATGCAGGGATCTGCTCATTGAGCATGGTAGCCAGCCACTCTTCCTCTAATCCTGCAGCTCAAACACCTGCTGACGGAGCATGGCGATCTCCTCCTCTTGCTGGGATCTTCTATAAAAGGTCAGGGTCATCGCTACCTGTAATTTATTATATTATGAGTTTTCATTTATATTATTCTATGTATCATCAAGGTTGATATAATGATCTCAAACAACTAACCTTACAAACAACCATAAGCAATCAACACATAATCATATCCTATAGGGTTGTAAACATTAACAACCTTAAACATTTAAATTCGAACTCACCACAAGTCAATATACCCAACGGGTATATCTTATTTATGAAAATTCCTATTTTATTTTCTTAAAATCCTTCCAGTTTATTAAATAAATCTCTAAAATTCCTAAAGTTCCACACTGCGATTTTTCTAGAAATTTAATTTTGATATAACCCAAAATCTACCTGATGAAATCTCAAATTTTCTCTTTCATTAGAAAACTTTAATCCAATAGATCCGAAAGATTCTTATTTCAAAGAATTCCAACTTATATTGTATTCTATACACTCATTCAAAGTTCAAATCGTAAAATTACGAAATACTGCTGCGTGACAAGCTCGTTTTAATTATATATAATTTATATGTTCAACCTTCGTGAAATTAAATGTTGACATCAATAGTGATTTAATTTATAAGTTATTTGGTTCATGTATAAATGAGACTAAATATTATAGATGTGCACGTTCTTGGATTGTCAGTACTTGTTCTTGGTAAAAATATATTGATTAATGTATTAAGTCTGAAGTAAAACAAGGTTGTTGCTGCTATTTAAATTTGCAACAGAGAGTGGTGTTAAGCCTAAAGTGAATTTGTAAAGATGGTTTAGTGTGGCTATTTTTATTCAAATATCTGGGCACACAAATTACTTAGAACATTCCAAACTACTTAGAATACCTATGCATTTCCACCACCAGGAAGTTCGAGATTTTGCACTATTAGAATTCAAATTAAATATTAGTTATAACTTAGTTAATAAAACACTTTACCTCTATGTTTCCAAAATCATATTGCCTATTCCGAGTAGACGGATCAATGATGGCGTCCCAAATGCGATTGCACTCCTCTAGGGTCAGGTCATGACTTGAGAACCGCACCACTTAAGCGATATCCGCTTAGTACCTCTCCTGCGATAGCGAACAGTTATTTCACATATTAAATATTTAATTTTAATGAGCAACGTGAAATAGAAAATGTTATGAATGCTTACCATCACACGGATGGACTTAGCATTTATCCATGTATAGAAGGTGTTTACCTTCCTCGTCGGTCCACTGGATCGCGTGAGTCTAGGCGAACACTCAGCAAGTGTAGGCTCCCGCTGTAGAGTCGACATCTGAAATGGTACAAATGAACAATGTTACCAATATGATTAAATAATGTCACAACTACTTATAAATACAATTTATCATACGTACTAATTTTCGTCGATGCTGCGAGAAGACTTTGGTGTTGAATTCAAATCCATTGATGAAGAATATTGGATAAGTCTTAGCATTTCTTTTTGTTTTGAGTGCAGGATGTTGCAAACCTTCATCATCGTCGTAGTTTATTGGATCATAAACATACTCTGAAAACCATTTAGCAAAATCTTTATTGAGAACGCCAGATGGATTCTGTGATTCATAAATACTGCTTGAATACATGAGTTTATTATTACAAAACATGATGTAGATATAACTGAAATAAGCATTAAATTTTTACTACCTAACAAATGGTACAACTTAGCATAATTTAGAAGAACATATGCGTGTGGTAATTGGTGATCTACACTATGCAGTTAAAGCGCTTAACGACTCAATAGCGGTGGAGGTGTAAAAATTTGTAGTGGGGATAAAGCAAGGATAAATCAGATATGCAGAAAGGTCCATTACATGTGAAAATGAATATTTAAAATTAGTTTGCTATCATTCTTACATGATCTTTGTAGAAGAATCTACTATTAGTCAGCCTTATATCACAAAATCAAATAATATCAAGGTCATGCACATTAGATTTTATGTCTATAATAGATTTCTACTTTATATTGGGCACTTTAGCCTTAAAAATTAGCTGTTTACAACAATTTTTCTAGTTGTTTTTAGAAAATAACTGGTTAAATAAACCTCTGTGTATTGATATCGCTAAAGCGTATGCAAAAAGTCATTGATTTATCATATGCAGTGGAAAATAATGGGACTTAAAGCGAATTTACTATTCATTGGTGTTAAATTGAAATAGCGTGGTGGTGAAGAGTGCTACGGGCTATAGCGGGGATATTGCGGTGATTTAGCGGGGATTTAACTACATAGAATCTATATCATCTAACCATATTTTAACACATTTTCCACCAAATCTCCCATATTGTCTAAAATTAGATAACATTATCGGACAAAATTCTTGTTCCATGGCTTCATCATTACGAGGACCACTTTCAAATGATAAGTTCACAAGGTTATTGAAGTACTGAGAAAAAAAGAAAGAAGCTTCTTCTTCAAGGTAAGATTTGCAAATCGCACCTTTAACTCGTTCTTTTTTCTTCAAATGATTTAAATACCTATTACAAAATTAATTCAGTTTATATGTACTTATGTAAGTCTAAATTTTAAATTTACAATATTTTTATGATATAGTATCACCTCTCAAGAAGATGCATCCATCCATATTGCATGGACCTCCAAGAATTGCTTCGAATGGAAGATGAACAGGTCAATGCTCCATTACTTTAAATAAACATAAAGGAAATATTTTCTTTAGTTTGCAAAGCAATATTGGATTTTTACTTCAAGTTTATGTAGACGATCGATTTTTAATACTGTTTGTTAATGATATTTTTCGTTAACACTGAAGATAGGTCTATGGAAGTGGACCTAGGGGAAAATAGGTTGTCCATCCTTTGCAAGTTTGAGTTAGTTCACCGTCTCCTAAATATCAAGGTCTAGAATCCAAAAGAATAGTTACTCTCCCTCGATGGGGTGAGTATCACGCTTAAGCGATTCAATAACCAACAGTTATCTTGGGAGGAAGGATTCCTAAGTGCAATCCTTAGCAAAATTACTTAACGGTCTGTAAAGAGTTGTTCTGCACTGAGCTTGCGGAAAGATCTAAATTTGTAGGAAGAGGGGTGTTTCACTTAGCTTATAGAAGGGTTTGGATATAGACTCATACATATGTAGGAAGCAAATAGTGCATTGCGGCAACAATAACTGAGAAATCATATAACAAACCCATAAATAAATACTTTAAGTATTGATCCACACTTTATTGATCTATGATTTAGAATACATGAATAGGATAGAAGAAATTCCCAAGTCGACCTAAGAATTAGGGTTTACTCTAGAGAAGAAGAATACAAGAATAAGAATGAGAAAATCGTCCCCCAAATGTGACCTCTCGGGTCTTATTTATAGAGAATTCGGGGCCCCTTCTGCTGTTGGGCCGTTGGGCCTGCAGGAGACTCTGTCAGCCGCTTTTCTCCTTGATATCAGATGTTTTAGTTTCCGGTTGCTTTGTGGTGATGATTATAGCTTCTGGAGTGAGGATCCCGGTCAGTTGAGGCTTCTTCGAGATTGGTATGAGCTTGTCGATGTAAATGGCTTTCAGAAGGTATTTATGCTCCCGGTAATAGCTTCCGGGTGTAGGCTTCCGATTTTCTTATGAATACTTTGAGAAGCTTTCCCTCGCGATGTGTGTAGATGGCTGCCCATTCAGAACCCCTGTCGGTGTCGGCATTAGGAGAATTAGTATGGATAGCTTGTATCCCTTCTAGGGTTCCGGTTTTGCCTTCCGAAGGAGCCTTCGTGTGTAGCCTGGTCTTCTGGAAGGTGGCTTCTGGTGATTTGCTTGTCATCTGTCAATGTGACCTTCCAGTGGTTATACATTAGATGTTTTGGAAGTTGGTTCCAGATAATCTCTATTTGTTTTAAGTCTAGTATCTTCAAATGTCTTTATTTCCTGATGTGTTGGTATTAAGCAGGTTAATACCGATAGCCTTCCATCTTTATGAGTTTTGACCAGCGGAGTTCTTGCTTCCCCCTTTCTTAGTTTCTGACTTAAATAACCTTCCGCTACAGAACCCCTCGCCGGGTAGACCCAACCGGATAGACCCTGCCGAACGGACTCTGTCGGTAGTCTGTAGCTTTTGAGTTCTTTCTGATGTTTGGCTTTTTATTTTGGAGAATTCTTATGTGCTTGTGTTCATCCGATTACCCCTTCACCGTTAGCCTGCTTCGGAGTTAATTTTGGTGGTAACATTTGCCCCTAGTGAAGTGGTATTTTTGACTTTTCAAGTCAAACTTTTCTGTCTTTTCCTGAGTGTCATCTCTGCGTCATTTGATCTTCCTCGATTGGAAGCGTTGATTGGTTTTCGCTTGTACGGTGTGGATTAAATGTAATTTTTGCATAATTACCATCGCTTCTACTTCTTCACTTTTTACCTACAACATTAATTTCTCAAACCAGATTATTTGTTCATTGAGGACTTGAAGCTTGTTTCGAGAATTGCTCGACTGAATCTCTGGTAAATATCCTTATTTTGAATTCTAAATAGGAATTAAATTACTTTGTCTAAACTAATTACGTTTTTTCATGCTAAGTATAAGTTATTCGAATGTCGATGATTTGTATTATGATTTTTGGCAAGCTACACATATGCTCTTTCCCCCAAATATTAATTCTTAAGGTTTTAAGACATGCAATTCGTATAAAATAGCTCATTTTAACAATTAAGTGACAGAGATGATACTATTGGTACCAGCAATTTTATTACCAAAGTTGATGATTTGTCCATTCCCCCTTTTACTGATACTAGCTCTAGTGTTTATGTAATGTGTGAGAGTCAGTTTGACTCTAAATTAGTGAACTATCCGATAGGGTTGTCGGAAGGATGATTTTTTTTTCCGATATCGGTAGAATATAGGAACTTTATTATTGCAACCCTTTGACTTTGGTTCAGTATGCCAGTTTCGAGAGCCAACCAGGCCTTCGACGATGAGTTAAGGTTACCTGGTTCCGGTTTGTCCGTTACCTTTTCCTCTGAATCTTCCTGGCATTATCCTTAGGAAAAGCTAATCTTGTCATCACTGAGGGCTTGATTGTTCTTCAACAAATGTGAAATTTGTTGTGTGCCTTGCTTAAACTGGTTATTTAGAGTTATCTTAATATCCATTATCTTGATCATTTGTCACTGATAGGTTCATATGTTGTAACTACATTATATATCAATGGATATGATACCAATTCACGTATTTATGAAATTATATCACCTACCAGTGCCATGTCTGATAAAGGGAGTTTCAATCCATTGCAAACTAGTGTTCCTGGCATTTCTCGGAAGAGGAGACCGTTTGCCTTGAAGAAATCTTTGATTAGTTCGCAAGATGTAGTAAATTCCATCCTTGCAGCTTTGGAATGGATGTGGTGGATGCTATACCCACTACCTACCGTTATGATATTATGAATCCTCCTGAAGGATATTTTGCATACTCGGCCATGCATATATGGCATGGAGGCTTCTTTCCTTTCCCAACCTTCATATCTCGACTTCTACGGGATTTGGAGGCTACGCTTATCCAACTCCTACCAAGCACTTATAAATTGCTTGTTTGTCTTGGAATACCTGCCCTTGAGTCGGGACAGGCCTCTCTTACTTCTAATCTTATTCAACAGTTGATGCGTTTTTCCATAGGTGCTGACTCCCTTATATTCCGCGCCAATCCTTTAAGGAAAATTGTTAGCGGTGGTGCGGGTAAGGCTATAACATGGGAAGATAAATTCTTTTTATCAGATGCCCCGCTAGTATCTCAGGCAAATTTGCTGATCATGGTGAGTTTTCCAACCTTTTATGAGTGATCACTTCCCTTATACATGGCCTAATTTTTAGTTGCTTTTCCAAATCCTGCTTCCAAGAAGGTTTCGTTAACCGAAAGTGAATCTCGTGTGTTTAAGCTTATTCTGGAGCTACTTGAAGAGCAACAGGGTCGATCTGTTTTGCAAACCAAGGATAAGATGCGTTAATATGATCTTCTTCCTGATGGACAAAAGGTTTTGGGACGTTCACCCATTCATTTTTCAGGCTCTAAGCGTTTGATGTTGGGTTCAAATGAGTTTACTTCCTCTACCCCTTTGTCTCCCGATATGCTTGCTGAATTGACAATTTATTTATGGAAGCCTCTTTAACATTCAAGTTTTGCATTTCTGAACTTCTCTTTGATTTTTCATTTGACTAGGAATTTTGGCTTCGGAAGCTTTGACCCTTACTGATGTTTTAAATCAGACCACTTCCGTTGCTATCAAGAGGTTGGCTAAGTTACCCGTTGAACCGCCAAATAAGAAATTAAAACTTGATTTTTGCGCTTCTACAATTTTCGAGGGCACTTTCGGTAAGGAAAGTGGAGGTTGTGTCTTGCCGTCACCCTTTCTAAGTACATCAGAAGTGGGTGCACATGCTACGTTGCAAATTCCAACTTCTTAGTCTACTGAGCCTTCGAGGCTTTCCGTCCCATCAACAAATTTTGTTGATTTTGTAGAGCTTTCTCTTTCTTGTTCGAAGGTTTCTGACATTTCGTTACCCTCTTCTTCTTCAGATGTGGCAGATTCCTATCAACATTTGATCAACCGACAGCTTCAGGTACAGACTTTTCTCTGTTAATATTGATTTTAATTTATTGCGACTGTTGATCGAATTCTTCTACTCTTTTTAGATTACCAAAAGATGGCTTTTATCTAAGTCAGTTCCTTCTTCCTCAACCCCCGAAATTGTTTGACTTCGAGAATCTAATGAAGTTTTAAGTGATGAATGTGAGAGGTTGAAAGCTTCCCTTGATAAAGTTTCGATCTTAGAACATCTGATAGCGGAAGATGTGGCAACTCAAGCTGATGAGCTTCAAAAGGAGAAAGAGAAGCTTTCTCGTACTGCGCAGATAATACGTGAAGCCAAGGGCATGATTTTTGATTTTTCGCAAGTTCATCTTCCGCAAATTAAGATCGAGTGTTACGAAGATGCCTTATTTCACATTCTTTCTAATAACTTTCAGAATCTTTCTGAGTTCTGAACCACCACTATTCCACCTTTTATTAGGGATAAAGTTATGGAGCGGATCAAGTTGGATAAACAGGGTGTCGAGATGCCACAGAAGGGAAAAACTAAATCTGATGACCTTCTATACATCGATTACCTTTCCGATGATTCAGGTGAAGGAGAAGAGACTTCTGCTTTCGTTGATGATACTGGGGATGATGGCAGTGGTGGTTCGAGAGGTAAGGACCGTCAGGATGAACATGATACCGACAGAGATGATCCTTTGACGGGTGTCGAAGTATCTCGTGATTCCGCTAGGCGTAGTCCCATTGCTGGAGGTTCCCATGTTGCTCAGGATGTCAAACCTCCCTTGTTCAAGGAAAGTGTCACTTCTGGTCTTTCGGGAAGAGAAAAACAAGTTGATTATGAGATTTTTCTCTCTTAGGCATAAACCTTGTTTTTTACATTGTTCTTACTTTTCCCAAGTATTTGGCTGTAACTATTTCCTGCTATTATATCCAACAGACAAAAAGAAAAGTTATTTCTCGGCTTAGAGCAGAATTAGACAATAAACAAAAGGAATTAAGTCAATCTTGTGTAGAACAAGAGAGATTATTAAAAGATTATAACTTCTTATCTCGAAAATACCATGATCATGAAAAGAGTACACATAAGCTTATGTCTTATAAGGAGCATGAAGCGGTGCCCAGGTTAAAGAAAGCTCATAAACATAGGGAAATTCTCCGCGAAGAGAACAAGGAACTGATGACCTTATTTTGGATGTTAATTGAGGACAGAGACATTTTGGTGGACATTTTGTATGAGGTTTACAAACAATACGAAACAGTGGATTTTTCCTTTCTAGGGGAAAGCAGTGGAGGTTTAATACGTCGCCTCCATAGACGCTATTTAGATGAGTTTGGATCTGATCCACATCCAGTGGAGTGTTGGAACCTCGAGAGGGTTCTTTTGATTCCTAGGGACCTTCCCCCTGAAAAACTTGAATATAACAAGGATAGGTTTATCACTGCGTTGTTTAAAAGGTCTATTTTGTATGAACAAGAGGAATATTTGTAAACTTATTTCACCGATCTATGTGAAACTTGTATGAAATTCTATTTACTATATGTGACTGCTAAGACACTTATTTGTATTATGATAAAACTTTGTTTACTACAAAGATGCACTACGTGTGACTTATAGATTGAAAAAGGAGCATTTAACAACACATATTCATGCTTTTAGGAAAAAATGTTTTCTCAAGAAACTTAAGAGTTTTATACTGAATTCCCTCGACTCTGTTTTAGCTTCTTAAGCGAAGACCGTGAAGCAATTCTAAAAAGTTTAAGGGCTGAACATGCCGAGATGTTATGTAAACGATAGATGTATTAATCAAGTGAAAGTGATCCTTTGTAACTCTTTATGATCTGCATGTCGTGGCAGGTTGATTTGGATTTAACTTACACAAAGTTTTATGTAAGAATAGAGCTCTATTTTTGCAAATTGAAAAGATATGTTCATAACTACTCTTTTTTTTGATTAGGTAGAGCGTCGTGAAACTTTCCCGTCTCAAAGTGAAGCGCTAACAACGAAAGAAATTTCTTCTATATCTCAAGAAAGGAAGATTTTTCTCCAGAATTTATCCTTCAAGCATTTAAACAAGAGAATGTACACTTTGAAAGGCCAATTAGAAGAAAGAGATAGGACTATTCTTGGATTGAAGACATACATAAAGAATAAACCCTCTATCAAGTTTGAGGATGAATTAAGGAGCTTACGTCAATGCATTATCGACTTGGAAATCAATTTGAACAATGTCAATACAAAGTGTGTGACGTGGGAATATTGCTTCAAAACGTTCTTATCATGATGGGGTCCTAACCTCCTAGCGTTGGACAGCGCACAAGACTCCAGTCCTTCAAAAGTGTTTTTACCTGAATAACCCTCCTCCCAGGCTAAAAGATTCAGTCATCTTGGAATGGTGTAAAAGAGTGGTAGCTGAGATATAGGGGACCTATGATACCAAGTTAATTAAAGATTCATATGACCATGTTAGACGGTATGTTGATCAAATAAGACGCTTACAAGAAGAGTGGCATGATTTGTGAATGAATGTTTTCGAGTTAGAGAAAGAAAATAAGTCTCTTAGGGCTATGTGTAGAGCATATAACAGAGCTTTGAAGCTTCAGAATAAACCTTCTGATCATCTCGAGGAAACGAGTAGAACAATGCGAAAGCTTAACAAGCTATTAAGTATTGCACTTCATCATGCCATTAACCCCCTTTACCTGAGGACGGAGAGGATCTAAATGTTTAGCGACATGTTGTAATAGTGATGTGTAATCATACCCATGTTTGGGTCATTGAGAGTGTAACTCTTGTAAATAAACTTGTGTACTGATGTTGTCTATCATGCAAACAGTTGTTGATATAAAATGCAGATAATAATTATTTATACATAAATAGTTAAGAAATTTCCCTGGATAAGAAAGGAGATAACCATTTTATTTGGAGTTCTATTGGCGATGGGCTCTTCATTTCCTGCAAGTTATGTACTGTGGACTTTCTTCCGAGAACATATCTCTGGTTATTCTGATTCGGAATTTTGAGATAACATCCTGGAATTTCTCCTTCGGTGAATAGATTCATCCTAGGCTTGAATTATCTGGTAAAGGATCGGGAATTAGCTTTTGATGCTTTAATATAGCTCATGGGCTATTCCATATTTGTGTATTTGACAGAAGTCTCGACCAAACCCAGATTCAGGTATTGAGATAATGCCGGGAATTCAATTTCGGAGTTTATAGAGATCCGAACCAACCTAGATTCAGGTATTTAAATAAGAGACCGGAAGCTCACTTCTAGCCTTTGTTGAGTGTCGGATCAACCCAGATTCGGGTATTAATACAGAAGACTTGAACCGACCCTTGTTCAGGTAATTAGAGATTGGGTACCAGAAATTAATTTCTGGCATTAGTGTTTTGGTATTCGCCTTGAATTTGATTTGTGAAGAAGAGGTTGTACATGCTTCTTGAGCCACTCCCTGGGCTTTTGATGTCAAAGCAGAGGATGTACGTGCTTTGTTGGCCACTCTATAGGCCTGTGCGTTCGGTGCGCTTGGCTAGCTTATCCATAAGCAGGGACCAAGGACTTACTTGACCTTCCTCCAGGAGGAGCCATATCCTGACCATCGTAGGTGATGATAAGGTCTTAGAAACTTAAACCGGGCCATCGTAGGCATCGAATTAAGGTCTACTCTTTTGATGCTCTATACTGACCAACATAGGTACTGATAGAGGCTTACACACCACCCCCCTCCGAGGGGTGCCCTATCCTGACTAGGGCTGTTATGGTAATGGTTACTGTTACCGTTTCACAAATACCGTTACCGTACCGTTTTTACTGGTAAGCCATAATTGCTTACTGTTACCATTACCGATCGACTAGTATACCGATGATTGGTATACCGATAATTTGGTAACCATTACACTGGTAATGGTAAATTACCGTTTGTCTGACAAAGTTTATATCTTAACATATTTTTTGTATACAGTGCATCTTTATTATACTATATGTAGTGTTAGTTTATAAAAAAACATAAATAAAAAAGAAAATAAGTGTATCTGGAATTATTTCATTTGATTATTGAACTAAATACAATCATTTATTTGGTTCTATGTGCATGTTATAAAGCATATCAGATGAGTATACTTAGGTTTTGAATTAACTGGTAAATTACCGTTACCGCTGGTATTGAAAAAACGTTACCGATAATTTACCGTTAAAAATGGTAAATTTACCGTTACCGTACCGTTTTAACTGGTATACCGATGTCAATCAAAAATGGTTACCGATCGACTGGTAATGGTATGGTAATGGTAAATTTACCGTTACCGTAACAGCCCTAATCCTGACCATTATAGGCGATGATAGGGGTTTGCATTCCCTTCTACTGGTAACGTGGAGCATAAGTAGAGGTAGGATGTGCTCTTCTGCGAGTAGAGGTAGGACATGCTTAGTTCTAGCAGAGGCAGGGCGTACGCTTCTGCGAGCAGAGGCAGGGCGTGCTAATGTTAGATTCTCCGCCTCGTCCATTTCTGGTGTGAAATGAAGGCTTATGCTTTTGATGCTTTAACCTAGCCCTCTCTGATTTGTGCATGGAGAAAACTAACACATCACCCCCTCCAGGGGATTCCTTGCCCTGGCCAACTTAGCGGTGACAAGTTTTTTTTTATCCATTTGTGGTTTGACCTATCTTTTGTCATCTCAATTTTGAGGGAATTTTCTCCTTTGCAATCATGTAGACAACTCTTTTCTATCTCAAATATCTTATTGCCGTAGCTATCTATGCTTTATTTACATATTTTTTGTAGTTTTCCTTGGCTTAAGAAGTTGATAACCATCCCCTCTAAAACCCTACAATGGTTGGTTTTGTGCCCATATGGTAGTAGCAATACGGCCCTTCCAACTTAAATTCGTTTTTGGGCTTGTTCTTTAACGACGACCAAAAGTTTAACTCATGTTTAGTTAGGAAATAGAGGCCCTCAATTGATGTCGTGAGCTTATAACCTTTTGGCAATCTTGACTCGAAAGCCTTCTTTTGATGTTGAAGTTTGACCCTTTTACTACTTGATTTTGTTATCTCCTCGTCGTACCTAGATTTTCTTTTAGCTTCCTTTAGACATAGAGGCATATTTCTCTCAGGCCTTTTTATGGTAAGAGGAATGGGCGTCTTCCCGACCTTTTGCTCGAATATGGTTCCCATAGCCTGTATTTGGTTAGCTTCTTTGATACGAAGAAAAGGGTTATAACTTTCTATTGAGGAATGGTTTAGGGAAAAAATCGGAGTTGGTCCTAAATGGAAGGGGTTAATGCTCCATCGATCAAGATCATAAGTCTCCACATCTTTATCTTTTCCTTGGATCTGCAAGGTTTATAACTTAAACCTTTTGGTTCCCCACAGCTCGCTAATAATTGACCCAACCATGGGAAACCCATTAGTAACTCGTAGAGACCTTTTATTCATGATGTTTACCACTTCAAAGCTTAGTCCAACCGGGGATGAAACAACAAAGGTAGATATGTGGTAAGGTTAACCAAAGGAACGAAGGTTCAATCCCTCCTTCTAACACCAAAATGTTAACGATATTTTTTGTCAACACTGAAGATAGGTCTATGGAAGTGGACCTAAGAGAAAAATAGGTTGTTTATCCTTTGCAAGTTTGAGTTAGTTCACGGTCTCCTAGATATCAAGGTCTAGAATCCAAAAGAATAGTTACTCTTCCCTCAATAGGGTGAGTATCACGCTTAAGCGATTTAAGAACCAACAGTTGTCTTGGGAGGATGGATTCCTAAGCGCAACCCTTAGCGAAATGGATTAACGGTTTGTAGAGAGGGGTTCTGCACTAAGCTTGTGAAAAGGTCTAAACTCGTAGGAAGAGGGGTGTTTCATTTAGCTTACGGAAAGGTTTGGATATAGACTCATACACATGTAGAAAGAAAAAAGTACGTTGTGGCAACAATAATTGAGAAATCATATAACAAACCCATAAAGAAATACTCTAAGTATTGATCCACAATTTATTGATCTTTTATTTCGAATACATTAATAGGATAGAAGAAATCCCCAAATCGATCTAAGAATTAGGGTTTACTCTAGAGAAAAAGAATACAAGAATAAGAATGAGAAAATCGTCCCCCAAATATGACCCCTGGGGTCTTATTTATAGAGAATTCGGGTCCCCTTCTGCTGTTGGGCCGTTGGGCCTGTAGGAGCCTCTGTCATCCGCTTTTCTCCTTGATCTTGGATGTTTTAGTTTTCATCTGCTTTGTGGTGATGATTATTGCTTTCGGAATGAGGATCCCGGTCATTTGAGGCTTCCTCGAGATTGGTATGAGCTTGTCGATGTAAATGGCTTTTGGAATGCATTTGTTCTCCTGTAATAGCTTCCGGGTGTAGGCTCCCGGTTTTCTTATGAATACTTTGAGGAGCTTTCCCTAGTGATGTATGTAGATGGCTGCCGGTTCGGAACCCCTATCGGTGTAGGCACTAGGCAGATTAGTATGGATAGCTTGTATCCCTTCTGGGGTTCCGGTTTGTCTTCCGAAAGAGCCTTTGCATGTAGCCTGGTCTTCCAGAAGGGGGCTTCCGGTGATTTTCTTGTCATCTGTTAATGCAACTTTCCAGTGGTTATACATTAGATGTTTCGAAAGCTGGTTCCAGATAATCTCTATGTATTTTAAGGCTGGTATCTTCAAATGTCTTTATTTCCTGATGTGTCGGTATTAAGTAGGTTAATACCGATAGCCCCTCTGTCTTTTTAGGTTTTGATTAGCAGAGCTCTTGCCTCCTCCTTTCTTAGTTTATGACTTAAATGACCTTCCGCTATAGAACCTCCTACCGGGTAGACCCAGCCGGACGGACCCTGCCGGATGGACCTTGTCGGTAATCCGTAGCATTTGAGTTCTTTCTAATGTTTGGCTTTTGATTTTGGAGAATGCTTATGTGCATGTGCTCATCCGATTACCCCTTCTCCGTCAGCCTACTTCAGAGTTAATTTTGAAAGTAACACTGTTGAACAAAGCTGTTTATAAAATAGACTTGACTCTGTTATAACACTTCACACTTTTACAGGCAACAATTCTTTGAACACCACAGGTAATAAATATTCCATCATGATATGATAATCATGACTTTTAATCCCATTTAGTTTATTGTTTTTAAAGTCAATACGTCTACGAAGATTAGAAGAAATCCCATCAGGACTTTTTATTCCCTCAACCCATTTTAATACGAGTTTTATTTTCTTGTTTTCTAGTTCATAGCATGCTTTGGATTTTGTTGTAATTGGATTTCATACGAAGTTTGGGATGTTTACGGAAGTGTTCCACCTCATGTCGTGAATTTAGATCATCCTTTATTTTTCCCTTAGCATTCAAAACTATAATAAATGTGTTATCAAACACATTTTTTTCGTTGTACATCACATCTATATTATGTCGAAGTAGGTGATCTTTTAAATAAGGTAGCTCCTAGTATATACATTGTTTGCACTAGTTATGAATATCAGATTTATCGGGATTTAAGTCAACTCCTTTACAATTTCACATATTTCTTCATTTGACCAAATCTTTGGTCCTTTCATATTCTCTTCTTTGTTAGCTTTAAAGTTACTTAATCTCTTCGAAAAGTATGATTAAGATGTAGAAAACAACGATGACAATCAAATCAAAAATCTTCCTCCTGTACTGTATGAAAAATTCTTGTGTTTCTTTAATGCAACGAGGACAAACTAGACGATCATCCATACTACAACCCAAAAGCATCTCATATGCAAGAAAATCACTAAATGTCCATGACGAAGAAGCAAACATATGGATTTTATTTTTGAAATGTCATTTGTTTGAATTCCTTCAACCCATAGAGTTTTCAACTCATCTATTAATGATTATAGGTAAACATCAATGTCTTATGTTGGATCATTTGTAACAACCCGAAAATCTGGGCCAGTTTAAAATTTTTATTTTGGCTATTTTAGCGAATTTTGATTATTTAAAATGAATTATTTTAAATAATATCGACGAAAAATTTATTTTGAATATAATTCGACGTATATATTATATACGTCGTCGTTAGAATATAAATGTTTATATATAATTATAAATAGAATTGAAAATGGCGCGGTAGTTCGATAATTCGATTTCAAACTTCAATTGAATGTACCGGGTGCAAAACAATCCGGATTTTAGTGAAACCAAAAATAATGGAATCTAATTGATAATATCTTTCCAACGAATCCGGGAAATCAAAATTTCATAGCGGGAATCAAAAGATATGTCCAGTTGAAAATTCTGAATAGTCGCTATGGAATTCAGACCCTTAAAAATGGACATTTTGCAAATGACCTCGGATTTCGACGAAACCAGTTTGGTTGGATCCGCAGTGTCGAATTATTGCTAGGTTTCAAATTTCATAATTTTTCAAATCAATATATGAGCGTGGCAAAGGAAAACGCGTTTGACCGGTTTCAGTTGATTTTAATCGATTGGAAAATGGCCATTTTTCCAACGGTCTCAGAATTTGACGAAACTAGTTTTGTTAGGACCGTATCGTCAATACGAAGCTAGAAAACATTTTTCTTCAATTTATAGAGTTAGTATGTGACCCCGGTAATTGGAAATGTACGTTTAAAATTCAATATGGTGATTTAAATGTAAATTCAACGGAAACTAATCGAAACGATCAAATCAGCTTACGATACATATCCCATTGTGTTCGGAATGGGGGTAAAACGCTATGGGCGACAGGCGGTGGGCCTCGTTTAGAGGTCGCATGTGAAAGTCAACTTTTTAATAATTAAATAATAATAATAAAAAAAAATATAATTTCCTTCCCTTCCTCCTTTATACTTCTGCCCCCCCTTATTTTCGAAATCGAATTCTCAGATAAAAAAAAGGGAAAGTATCGGGGAGGAGCTCATCGCTCCTCCGAAGGAAGCGCCAGAGACCGTCGTGACCCCCCCTCACCTCGACCTCCTCTCTCAGTCCCCCCCCCCCGATCGAAGTCCGAACCCCTACCTCGCAGCGAAGCCCCAAATCGAACCCCGCCACCTCGCCTGAGACTGCATCGCCGCACCCCCCCTTTTTCTCAGCCGGCGCCGCCACTCTCTCCCCTCCCTTGGACCTCCGGCGGCTGCCACATCATCCCCCCCCCCAGATCCAGAAATTTTACTGTAAGTTTTTAATAATTTTTTATTTATTTATTTAAGTAAAAATCTGATTTTATTTACATAAAATCCGATACGTGAGTATATGAAGTTTAGAAATTCATTTACAAAAAATTAGAGATTTTCTTTTTTGTATATAAAGTTGAAATTTTTATCTTACATATAGTTTGAATTTTTATCATGAAAAAGGGATGAGATTTTTGTTCGTATGACGGCGAGGTTAAAAATAGGATTTTTTATATTTTTAAAGTAATAAAAATATGATCTTTATATTTTTAAATTAATAAAAATATGATTTTTATATTTTTAAAGTATTAAAAATATAATCTTTACTATTAGAAGATGTAAAAATATGATTTTTGGTTAGGTAGAGAGTTAAAAATATAATTTTTACATGATAGGAATATTAAAAATATCATCTTTATATGTGTAGAAAAATAAAAATGAGATTTTCATAAAGATGAAATCTTTAAATTTGAAAAGGCGAAGTCTATGTTTTTATAAAGATGAAATCTTTATTTTAGAAAAGGCGAAATCGTTATATGGAAAATAGCGTGATAAAAATATAATTTTTATCTATATAACATAGTAGTAAAAATAGGATTTTTATATATTGAATAACATAAAAAAAAATTCGATTTTTACATATGTAGTGGCTACGGGCAACGAAGATGACGAAGATGCGATAGCGATGAAGATTTCTATCAATGAAGTGCCGTGGAGCTTGGATAGCTATCTGTGAGAATTTCTCACTTTAAATTTCTTTTTCTAGTTATGAATATATACTAGGATGCAGACGGTGCTTAGTAGCACCCGACACAATCGTCCACAGACCATGGACTTGTTTGTTTGGTTGCATAGATTAGTTGGATATTTGATTTGAATTTGGTTGTTGGGTGAATTTGATTGATGTGTGAATGGCGTGGGCCTTCACTAGACCGGGGATAAGGCTAGGCCTCGTCCCGTTTCTAGTATCGTGCCGTTATGCCGCCGAAATTTTCTAAAATAAGTTAGAAAATAAAAATATCATTCTATTTAAAGAATGAACCGAATAGAAATTCATATTTTAAAATAAAATGTTTTATCGTCAAAAATATAATTTTTAACGTGAATATGAATATAGTGAATGTGAATAAAATAAAATATTCATTTACAAACCGGACGGTTTGTTTGTGTACACCTATTTGAAAGACATTGATTGGGACGATAAATTTCACACATCGCCCAACTGCACAAATAAAATCTGTGTTTGATTGTTTGAAACCCCACACGGGTGTTGGGATGAAATTTGAAGTTCACTCATCCTGATTGATTAAATATGTCGATCGATTGATTGACAGGCTGTTATAAGCGTTAGATATCTATATTTGATGCTTATACAGTGTAGTGCACTTTGGTTGATGGTTGATTATTTTTCAAGGCTATTATACATGTGTTGTATGAAAATCCATATAATTAACTTTATATGGTAATTGATTGGGCCTCATTCCAGTTTTAAAATAGAAATATTTGAAATAGAAATATTCGAAATGGAATATTTGAAAATGTCAATATATGAAGCCGTGTTGATTAGATTGACGCCATTTTGACGTGAACGATATTTATATCGATTTTATTCATTTTAAAATGAATATTAAAAAGTAATTTTGAAATCGAAGATTTCGAAATGAATTGAATTGAAAACGATTTCGAAATGAATTGAATTGAAAACGATTTCGAAATGAATTGAATTGAAAACGATTTCGAAATGAATTGAAAACGATTTCGAAATGAATTGAATTGAAAACGATTTCGAAATGAATTGAATTGAAAACGATTTCGAAAGGAATTGAATTGAATATGAATTCAAATTGAATTGAAATTTGAATTGAATAGAAATGAATTTTAAAACGAATTTATAAAGAAGAATTCAATTTTGAATTGAATTGAAATGGAAGTTGAAATTGCTTTTGAAACGAATTTAAAACTGTTTATATAATTCGTTTTAAATAGAAATCGACGAAATATATTATATATATTATATATATAATATAATGGCCTGAATAGAACGCGCCGCGCCGCGGCAGTTCGCGAATTTCGACCATTTATTTCAAACGGACATTACGGGAGATCCGACCGTCGGATTCTCCTAAAACCGGAACCGTTGGGTTCGTATCGAAAAGAGCTTTCTAACGAATATTAGAAATTAGAAATCTAACGGTTGGATTTGGAGATACGTCCAAATCGAATTTGAAAAAGGTCGCTGTAAGTGCAGTTCGATGGCCATTGATGGAAATCGACTGTACGGGCCTTGATAAAATTATTAAAAATAGTAATAATTTGTGTAAAATCATAAGAAATGATTTGGGAAAAATTGGGATGAAAAACTCCATATTTGAAAAGATAAAAATAGATTTTTATCGAAATGAACTAGTTTTGAACTAGAATTATAATTCTATTTATTTTTAAATAAATAAATTGAATTTGAAAAAGGTTTTGAAAATAACCAAAATTTCCAATGATTGCATTGGAGTGGATTTGAATCGAAATTGTCTTCGGAATATCTCGATGTTGGAATTCGTGATTATACAGATGTTGTTATGGAAATTTGAAAGATATATATTTATATCGTTATTTCCAATACGGCATTTGTTAGTCGTAGAATTCGATATTGAATATAAGCCGATATATTTTCTATTCAGAGCCTTGTATTGAATATCGAATGTGATTTGGGTTTGTCGTGAATGGTGTCTTCACTAACACTGTTCTTGAACCCAGTTGAGAAAAGATTAAATCTTTTTGTTTAGATTTAACGAAGTGTACCAATTAAACGATATTTAATTGGAATTGAATTGGTATTGATTTTTGGGTTTATCGTGAACAGTGTTTTAAATAACACTTGTTCTTTAACCCGATAATTAATGGAATGTGATTTTGGGTTTACCGTGAACCGTGTTTTAAATGACACTGATTCTTTAACCCAGTTAAAGATTAAAACTAAGTGGAGTTTTAATGAATCTTTAATTAGATTGAAATGATCGAAAATGGAGTATCACCAGTTTTGCTCCAGGCGATGGTTAAATCTTTAATTAGATTTGAACGTGAAATGGTAATTGAATTTACCGATAACACTGTGGTGTTAGATATGAAGTATTACCAGTTTTACTTCATGGGATGAATAGGTTGGGATTGGGAAATAAAATAAATGATTACTTCGGTGTGGTTCGCTAATCCCGACTAGTTTGAATTGATATTCAAAGGAGATTAAAGAATAAATTTAAAGAATTTATCTTGGATAAAATTAATGGGAACTTTTCCCAAAGTATAGGAATATTTGAATAAAAGAATATTCTGAATTGGAATGAGGCGTATGTTGTGTTTGTGTAACACTTTTATAATATATACGCGAGTTATTCAGAAAGACCGGGTTTATCCCATTCTGAATAACTGATTCGACGTGGTGTCGAAGATGAAGACGGTGGTCGAAGACCAGAAGTCTTCACGTCGTTTGGGTAATTACTGATGATCTTGATTGGGCTGTACACCCAAGAAGATGGAAACAGTTAGTGATCGTCCAGACGTACTTGGAGATCGATGGATATGCGGGGTACTAGGTGCCTCCGGTTTCGTTCAGACCTAGAACGGACTTGTAAATGGACTGTGTGTCTGACATTGGATTTTAGTCTGTGTGATTGACCTCTATTAAATATATATCTGTTTGGCGGCGGAGAATTTATTCTCTTGCTTAACGCCCTTCTCTGAGACGTACGAGCTCAGGGGTTATATATTGATGGATATCAAACGCATGGAGTGAATTGCCTGTGTGGCACGCCTAAGTGGCAATTGATCAAGGCTTCTGTTGAAAAGCAAAGTCTTGTGGTGATGATCAAAGCACAGCCTGTGTGGCACAACTTTGTGTAACGTGACTTCGCGGATTTCACACCCGGTATGAACCAAAAACGGGAGACGGACCTCAGGGAGGGCATGCGTTTCCTTCTAGCTAAAAAGTGGCGTCAGTGGTTTTACACGCCCTGACGAGTTTGACTTATGTGGTTGTTGCTGTTGCGAGGCGCCTCGGATATATCGGTCGTTCTCGAACCGATGGAGTCATTTGTTGGCTCATTGACGCCCCAAAGGGTGGGAAAACGCAGTGTTCAGGCATTTTAATCCACATCAGTGGACCGGCCCTGACGATCCAAGGGCCCACCTGTGTCTGGGTCCTGAGACACGGGCTAGAGCGTCTCGAATCGGTTGAGGACTATCTTTTGCCTCGGTTCATAGATGGAAACCCAACTTCCAAATACGTGACTTTGCGATTTTGATTGTATAACCTATATATGGCGACATAGTGGTATGGGGCATTCATGCCGCCTATGATTGATACTTATGATTTGAAGTTGTTTTATACAATATGCACTTATAATAGTATCAAATGATTTGTTTTAAACGTATCAAGCATTCTTGGCTATTATAAGGTAAAAACCCTATCCCCCGGCTTGCGTTGCATTGTGTGATAGGACCTGGGTCTTATAATAGCTTCATTTTTCTTTATTTAGCATTGCGCTGTTGTTTTATGCACTGGTATTCTTGGGAGGAAACCCGTTCCGTGTTATACGGCGTGGTCCCTTGATTTACCTATCTTTAAAATAAAGATTTATAACTGTTTTAGTTCTCACACCAGTCACATGACTGACCTGGAGTTTATTGTTTTAACCTAAACTCTGGGTGCCCTTATTTTGACACGGGCAGCTAGTAGTTTCGGTTTTGCAGATTTATATTCACAGGATCCTGGTTTACAGCTGGAACGATATCCGGAAAGCTTTGTATCCGTATATCTCCTCTAGTTGTGTATTCTATTATTTTCCGCTGCAATGTATTTAAATGTAATTTAAATCTCTGATATTTCTGTGTAACATTTATTTATACTCTGTATATTCTTGTAATCTGATGCATTGTTGTGATATACAGTGAAATGTTCTTTCGTATGCATTCTGTTGTGTCGTGTTCTCAAACGATAGGGCGTTTTCGAACGGTCTGGATCGGTTTAGCGACTGGTTCGGACCGAGCGAAATTCCTAAATTTTCAAAAATTTGGCTAACACCCTAAATTTTCGAAAACTTTCGCCATAACCTCCCCTGCAATGGGAGCATCGGGGAATTTCAAATAGCTTCCCCGGTCCTTCAGATCTCAAAAAGAAAAAGAAAAAGCCAAGCGACTAGCCAATAGGCTCATAAAATCATCATCACCCAAACAAAACAGTAAATTATGTAGTAAACATGTACCTATTTGTCGGGCAAACAAATTTTATTCTCTGGCTCTAGCCTCCTTGCTATGACCTGTTCAATGATAATGCAAGTATATGCAAGCAAATGCGACCAAATTTCAATACAGTTCAATATTTGATTCAATTAGGCATAATGGTTCAAAATTATCAACCAAATAAACAAACAACACAAACATCAATCAATTAGTTGAATTAGAGTCTCAAATTCATAACTTTGATACATATACAGAAAATCATGTTTTTGATGCCAATTTACAACAATGTATTCTAACTATATAAGTTTTGGTTCTCACACCAGTCTAATGGAAATATATAGATATCACACCTTCGTCACTCGAAAATAAATGCTGATGATGTTTCGAACCACCATCAGAACATCTCCGGGCGACTAGAGTGTAATTCTATATCTATCCAGTATATTAAAACTTTGAATATACGTTTGCAAGGCGTATATGCAAATTCTTTATATACTGAATTGTCCAAATCAATTTAGAATAAATAATCAAATACGAATAGTTGATTTGAATTTCAAAACAAAACTTGTTTTTACTTTAAAAATATACTCTTCACACTCGTTCTAGGATACTACTGATCCCATCTCTAACGAGTCATTCCCATTGGATATTACTAATCCAATATCTGATGAATTCTTTCTTATGGTTCTAATGTGTCTTGTTCTCTGCTTTGTAAACCAAAGCTCTGATACCAACTGTGACGGCAACGCGAAATCCGGTAGGCTTTGCAACCATCCCTTCATCCTCCATTCCAGCAGGTAAAACCCACCGCGGCTCACAGTGGTCCCCCAGTAACTTGTTTTACGGCAACCCTCTCGAGTCTCGCGCCCACTGGCGAACCAACCCCCACCACAAGGGACATGTAGGGGTAAGAGTCTCCCGTTCGCCACCAAACTGCGAAGCGAGAACCCCCCATCAATTCAATTCATTTCGAAATCGTTTTCAATTCAATTCATTTCGAAATCGTTTTCAATTCAATTCATTTCGAAATCGTTTTCAATTCAATTCATTTCGAAATCGTTTTCAATTCAATTCATTTCGAAATCGTTTTCAATTCAATTCATTTCGAAATCGTTTTCAATTCAATTCATTTCGAAATCGTTTTCAATTCAATTCATTTCGAAATCGTTTTCAATTCAATTCATTTCGAAATCGTTTTCAATTCAATTCATTTCGAAATCGTTTTCAATTCAATTCATTTCGAAATCTTCGATTTCAAAATTACTTTTTTATATTCATTTTAAAATGAATAAAATCGATATAAATATCGTTCACGTCAAAATGGCGTCAATCTAATCAACACGGCTTCATATATTGACATTTTCAAATATTCCATTTCGAATATTTCTATTTCAAATATTTCTATTTTAAAACTGGAATGAGGCCCAATCAATTACCATATAAAGTTAATTATATGGATTTTCATACAACACATGTATAATAGCCTTGAAAAATAATCAACCATCAACCAAAGTGCACTACACTGTATAAGCATCAAATATAGATATCTAACGCTTATAACAGCCTGTCAATCAATCGATCGACATATTTAATCAATCAGGATGAGTGAACTTCAAATTTCATCCCAACACCCGTGTGGGGTTTCAAACAATCAAACACAGATTTTATTTGTGCAGTTGGGCGATGTGTGAAATTTATCGTCCCAATCAATGTCTTTCAAATAGGTGTACACAAACAAACCGTCCGGTTTGTAAATGAATATTTTATTTTATTCACATTCACTATATTCATATTCACGTTAAAAATTATATTTTTGACGATAAAACATTTTATTTTAACATATGAATTTCTATTCAGTTCATTCTTTAAATAGAATGATATTTTTATTTTCTAACTTATTTTAGAAAATTTCGGCGGCATAACGGCACGATACTAGAAACGGGACGAGGCCTAGCCTTATCCCCGGTCTAGTGAAGGCCTACGCCATTCACACATCAATCAAATTCACCCAACAACCAAATTCAAATCAAATATCCAACTAATCTATGCAACCAAACAAACAAGTCCATGGTCTGTGGACGATTGTGTCGGGTGCTACTAAGCACCGTCTGCATCCTAGTATATATTCATAACTAGAAAAAGAAATTTAAAGTGAGAAATTCTCACAGATAGCTATCCAAGCTCCACGGCACTTCATTGATAGAAATCTTCATCGCTATCGCATCTTCGTCATCTTCGTTGCCCGTAGCCACTACATATGTAAAAATCGTTTTTTTTATGTTATTCAATATATAAAAATCCTATTTTTACTACTATGTTATATAGATAAAAATTATATTTTTATCACGCTATTTTCCATATAACGATTTCGCCTTTTCTAAAATAAAGATTTCATCTTTATAAAAACATAGACTTCGCCTTTTCAAATTTAAAGATTTCATCTTTATAAAAATCTCATTTTTATTTTTCTACACATATAAAGATGATATTTTTAATATTCCTATCATGTAAAAATTATATTTTTAACTCTCTACCTAACCAAAAATCATATTTTTACATCTTCTAATAGTAAAGATTATATTTTTAATACTTTAAAAATATAAAAATCATATTTTTATTACTTTAAAAATATAAAGATCATATTTTTATTACTTTAAAAATATAAAAAATCCTATTTTTAACCTCGCCGTCATACGAACAAAAATCTCATCCCTTTTTCATGATAAAAATTCAAACTATATGTAAGATAAAAATTTCAACTTTATATACAAAAAAGAAAATCTCTAATTTTCTGTAAATGAATTTCTAAACTTCATATACTCACGTATCGGATTTTATGTAAATAAAATCAGATTTTTACTTAAATAAATAAAAAAAAAAATTATTAAAAACTTACAGTAAAATTTCTGGATCTGGGGGGGAGGGATGATGTGGCAGCCGCCGGAGGTCCAAGGGAGGGGAGAGAGTGGCGGCGCCGGCTGAGAAAAAGGGGGGGTGCGGCGATGCAGTCTCCGGCGAGGTGGCGGGGTTCGATTTGGGGCTTCGCTGCGAGGTAGGGGTTCGGACTTCGATCGGGGGAGGGGGGGGGGGGGGCTGAGAGAGGAGGTCGAGGTGAGGGGGGGTCACGACGGTCTCTGGCGCTTCCTTCGGAGGAGCGATGAGCTCCTCCCCGATACTTTCCTTTTTTTTTATCTGAGAATTCGATTTCGAAAATAAGGGGGGGGGGGGGGGGGGGGCAGAAGTATAAAGGAGGAAGGGAAGGAAATTATATTTTTTTTATTATTATTTAATTATTAAAAAGTTGACTTTCACATACAACCTCTAAACGAGGCCCACCGCCTGTCGCCCATAGCGTTTTACCCCCATTCCGAACACAATGGGATATGTATCGTAAGCTGATTTGATCGTTTCGATTAGTTTCCGTTGAATTTACATTTAAATCACTATATTGAATTTTAAACGTACATTTCCAATTACCGGGGTCACATACTAACTCTATAAATTGAAGAAAAATGTTTTCTAGCTTCGTATTGACGATACGGTCCTAACAAAACTAGTTTCATCAAATTCTGAGACCGTTGGAAAAATGGCCATTTTCCAATCGATTAAAATCAACTAAAACCGGTCAAACGCGTTTTCCTTTGCCACGCTCATATATTGATTTGAAAAATTATGAAATTTGAAACCTAGCAATAATTCGACACTGCGGATCCAACCAAACTGGTTTCGTCGAAATCCGAGGTCGTTTGCAAAATGTCCATTTTTAAGGGCCTGAATTCCATAGCGACTATTCAGAATTTTCAACTGGACATATCTTTTGATTCCCGCTATGAAATTTTGATTTCCCGGATTCGTTGGAAAGATATTATCAGTTAGATTCCATTATTTTTGGTTTCACTAAAATCCGGATTGTTTTGCACCCTGTACATTCAATTGAAGTTTGAAATCGAATTATCGAACTACCGCGCCATTTTCAATTCTATTTATAATTATATATAAATATTTATATTCTAACGACGACGTATATAATATATACGTCGAATTATATTCAAAATAAATTTTTCGTCGATATTATTTAAAATAATTCATTTTAAATAATCAAAATTCGCTAAAATAGCCAAAATAAAAATTTTAAACTGGCCCAAATTTTCGGGTTGTTACATCATTAGGGTCAGAAATGATAATCATGAGAATATATATGGAGTTTTCATACATATCTACGGAGGTAAATTATAACGAGTAACGAGAATAGAAAAAGATAAATATTTACTATCAAAATGAGAGAATGGTGAAAACCCACCCGTACATAAATCAAGTCTGATGTTACGGCTCTCTGTGGCAAACGTAGGACAAATCCTGTTAAAAATGTTTCCATGTTTCTCCATTCGATGGATGTGTCGAAGTTCCATCTTCTCGTGTTCTCACACTGTGCCGTCACACATGACATGTAGCTAAGGATGCGTATAACCTTTGCAGTCTAGGGGTAATGGGTAAATAATGCATTCTCTTGTACGGAACTTCCTTTCTTTTTCTAGGTTTGTACCTTTCCTCACCGCATATTTTGCAATTCCTAAGATTAACGTCATCTTTCCAATACAACATGCAACCTCTTATACAAGTATCCATTTTCTGGTATGGTAGACCAAAAGCCGACATTTGTGCTTTCATTTTGTAATGACTATCGCACATCAGATTATCGGATGACATATGTCTTTTTGCAGCTTGTACAATCGCTGTAAATCCAACTTCTTTAAGGTTGAATTTTGATTACATAGTGATGTATTAAGAGGTTATCGATATTCCAATTTTAGTTTTACAACCATTTCACAATGACCTCTTAGCTAAAACCAATAAATCATATATTATTTTTTCTTTCACATTCAGTTCTTCTTCGATATCGATGTCATCATAGTCAACTTGACCGATAGGGAATATTGACTCTGCTGCATCTTCCATCATATCTTATACTGGATTTGTCGTAACTAATTCGACCTCTGACACTACAAGATTTACTGTAGGTGCAACAAATTCTCCATGACGATCCCATAAATAATAATTTGGTATAAAACCACATTTATACAAATGTACTTTAACCGTGTTTGGTTTTCAAAACCTCATCAGTTTTGCACTTACTATATTGACAATGAAGTTTCTCGTAATTTCAATTATTAGATACTGCAAATCTAATAAATTTTCTTACATCATTGAAGAAATGTGCTTTCATTGAACCTTTCATTCCAGTAGAACCTTCATACATCCAACAACAGTCGAGATAATAATAGAATATTTTCCTAGTTCAAAAATATATGTTAGTGATTTTGATAACCCATACATATGTTAGTGTAAATCCTTTAGGAAGTAAAGGCTTCATACACCACATTTCCGTCAAATTTTGGATAGCGCTACGCTATGGTTCTGTTATATGTATTTGTTGCATTCAAGGGGTATATTTTTTCCTATTCTAAAAATAAAAATTAAGTAAAACCTTTTGGGACTAAATATTTTACACATAACACTACCGTATCACCATGGTATTTCAATTCACTTTTCTTCTACATACCACCTTCTATCTAATCTAATATTCATTTCTTAAATTTTTGAAAATACCTTTTTTGCAAATAGTTTGTTATTACGATAATCATTGCTCCATTTTGTAAATCATCGGGGCAGGACAAATTTTTAAAAATAGTTTTTTGCAAATCGTTTATTGTTACAATATTTGTTGTTGTTATTTTTATTTCTAAACGATTTTCAAAATCAGTTTCAATACAATATTTTCTCTATTATTATAATCAGTTCAAAAAAATAATAATAAAAAATTATTTGCTCTTATTTTAAAAAAGTTCATTCTTATAAAAATTGTTTTAGTTGTAAATTTTACAAACCATATAACTGTTAACCTTTTTTTAAACATTAATATAAACTAGTTTAAAACATATATTAATCTAATCGATAATCATCTAAATTTCAAAATTAAGTTTAATTAACAATATTCCAAAATTAATATTAATCAATGATTATCGTCTATATAATAACAGTTCATTAACACACATATACACATAAACATCAACTAATACACACACAATATTCATCGATAATCAACTAAATTCACATCTTTGTGTTTCAATTCTATTACCAAATGAACTACTATCTACAATTATCAAGTAAAAACATTTAGTCAGCACGCTTTTACATATAAATATTAAATGATTTAGAAAATAGGGTTTAATCACTACAAGAAAAATACCTTTTTATAGCGTTTAAAAAACGCTATGAAAGGATACAATGGCGTTTTTATAAAAGATGTATATCAACATGTTGTAATATATCAAGGGTCTACAATAGCAACCTAATACTCGCTATAAAAAAACATGTTATAAATGATGTTACTTATAGCGTTCCAGAATTGCTATTAACTGGATGGATTGTAACATACGAATTCCTATCTATAGCGTTTTTTGCTTGCTATAAAACTTTTACGTAGAGTTGTGGTTTATGGTGCTAATATTTATGACGTTATTTAATGTTATTTAAAGCAACTATAAAAACGTTGTAGATAAACATTGTTTGATTATTCTAGCAGCCACAGACGTTGTAGATGTTTCATAGTTTGATAATTATAGCAACTACAAACCCTATAGAAAGTTTATTGTAGTATTTTTATAGCATTATCTACTTGCCATGAAAACTGTTTAATCGTTGCAGAATATTTTTATTGCACTAGCACAATGCTATAGTATGTATAGCCATTATTAAAAATATTGCACGCACAATATTAGACATATAAATATTTGTGATCGTATGTCATATAAAGTTCGAAACATATAAATATTTATGATCAAAAGAAATAATTCTTACAATCATTGCTAACCAAAACAACACACACTAAAAAGAACAATCCATACAATCGTAGCTAACCAAATGACACATAGTAAAAGTAAAGATGTATGAAACATCGACGCAAAATTTATTTGAAGGACGATGAGTGCGACAACATATTTTTTCATGCCTTTCACCATAGCATAAACCTAAAGCATCATACAGTGCCTGTCACAAAAAAACATACGTTCATTAGTTATGAAATGTAAACATAAACTATCTTGAATAGCAAAATATGAAGGAAAGTAATTGCGACAAATAAAAAAAAATACTCAAAAGTGACAGCTAATATATGTACGTTACAGAAGCAATTTGACGTTCTGCCAGATGTGCATACATATTCAACAATTACATGTTTATTGTTATAAGCTTATTAATTTTTATAAAACTTAACCAAATTTTATAAACTTGTTTAATTTAAGAAACCAGTTGTTTATATAATTATTTTAAAACTTAATTAACTTCGTTATTTATTTTAAACGTAGTTCCTTTATTATTATTATTATGCTACTATTATTATAAATTTAGTAAACTTAACTAATTTTTATAAAAAATTAGATGATTTTTTTTTGGCATAGCAAATTAAATTATTTTTATTAAACTCTAAGTCTAATTTTATAACAATTTAAAAAAGATATCAAAACAGAGAACATGTAATATTCATAATATTATTATTAGTTAAATATTTATAATATTAATTATAAATTTATTATTATTATTTTATTACTACTATTATTATATTATACTATTATATCATATTATATTATAATATTATTTATTAATTTTTATAACTTTACTTAGTTAACTTAGTTAATTTTTATAAAAAATTAAATGATTTTTATTAAAATTAGTCAACTTTTATAACAATTTAATAAAGATTTCAAAATAGAGAACATGTAATATTCATAATATTATTATTATATTATTAGTTAAATATTTATAATATTACTTTATAAATTTATTATTATTATTATCATTTTACTATATTATATTATTATATCATGCTATATTATAATATTATTATATATTTATTTTTATATACCTTTAGTTAAGTTTTGTAAATCTCGATTAACTTAGTTAAATATTTATAAATTAAGTTTATAAATTTATTTTTATTATATTACTATTATTTTTATTATATTATATTATTATTTATTAATTTTTTATACCTTTAGTTAAATTTTATAAACTCAATTAACTTAGATAAATTTTATATACTTTTAGTTAAATTTCACAAAAATCACTTAACATAGTTAAATATTTATAAAATTAGTTTATAAATTTATTATTATTATATTACTATTATTTATTAATTTTTATATACCTTTAGTTAAATTTTATAAAGCTCGATTAACTTAGTTAAATATTTATATAATTTGTTTATAAATTTATTATTATTATTATTATAATAGATCAGATCGAACAGGTATATATATAATATAGATGAATCAGCACGGTTACTTTTTTAAGGTAAAATAGTGTAACAACCCGGAAAATGCGAGCCAATTAAAAAAATTTTAATTGGTTATTTTCAAAGAATTTAAACAATTGAAATAGAATATTTCAATGAAATATTGAATTGGTTATAGTGTGGCAGTTTGAAAATTTGAATTCAAACTTTGACTGACTGTACCGGGTGTAAAATATAACGGATTTTAGTGAAACCAAAAATATTTAAATCTGTTTATGAATACCTTTCCAAGGAATCTGAAAAATCGAAGTTTCGTAGCAGGAATCAAAAGTTATCGCCAAATGAATTTTCAGAAAGGTTGCTATAGTGAATACATAGCCCTTGAAAATAGACATTTTGCAAACGACATTGGAATTCGACGAAACCACTCTTGTTGGATCTGGGATGTCAAACTATTGCTAGGTTTCAAATTTCATAATTTTTGAAGCTAGTATGTGAGCGTGGCAAAAGAAAATGTGATTGGTCAATTTCTGTTAAATTGGATCGACCAGAAAATGGCCATTTTTCAAACGATCTCAGAATTTGATGAAACTGGTTTTGTTGGGACCGTAGCATCAAAACATACCTAGATTTATTTTTCTAGAATTTTTCGAATCAGTTTGTGGCCCTGGCAAATTGAAATGTACGTTCAAATTGAATATTGAATGTTATATACTTTAATTTGAAAAATAACTGACTGTAACAATCGAATTGGCCTACGAAACATATCCCATTGTGTCCGGGATGAGGGCATTTAGCTAGGGGCGACAGTCGTTGGGTTGAAATTGGTGTTCGTTTAGACAAAAGGATATTTTTGAATTTAAAATAAAATATAATGGCCAATCACTCACCTTCTCTCTCATTTCCCCTTTGACCAGTCAAACCCGATAACCCCCCCGAACGACAGAAGATGCTCCGAGCTTCCCACCCATTTTCCGATCAATCCAAGAAGAATCAAACCCCCCTCCAGTATAACTTTTTGTAGATCTTCTTCCCAGCTCCACATCTATACCCGCCTCGCCCTCCACCTCTCAACGTTCAGCGAGATCCAAGGCCCCAAAGGCAGCTCGCGTCGGTCGAGATTCTGCCACCATCGCCCCGTCGAACTGCACGCGCTTGAAGCCCTTTCCAAGCTCTACGGTGTGGCGAAGTCTGATCGTCCAACCGCTACCCCGTTGGATCGATAATCGAAGACCTAGTTTCGAAGGGTTAAACGAGGTGAACGGCTTGATTTTTCTGAATTGAAAATAACACTTTTAAGTGTTGCAAACTTTGAAAAATCATATCTTTATGATGCGTTGACGAAATTCGATGAAACAGGAAACATCGTGACCACAAGGAGGCTCTCTACCATCTAGAAGAGACCGCGGATTTTTTTTGAGCTATCTACGATTTTTGGCACCTCGAAAACCAATGTGAGAACTCTAAATCGAAATGTGTGAATGAAATCGTGTTGTATAAATTATATAAGCGAAGTGTAAATTATATACGCATTGTATACCTCATGTACATGTGTTGTATAAGTTATATAAGCGATGTATAAATTATACAAGCATTGTATGAAACATATATGCTTTGAATTGTGTTGAAATGCAAGTGAAATATAGAAATAGTGTGTGTGTATATATATATATATATATATATATATATATGCACTTCCCTCGTCCACAAACCATGGACGATATTTATTGCTTGTGATTGGCGTGAAAATATGTGGTATGACGAATGGTTGAAAATAATTATTTGTGGTTGATATTGTTGGATTATGGTTGAAAAATACCTTTATGGTTGAAAAATACCCTCTTGTGGTTGAAACAAATTAGAATAGGATTGTGGAAATGAAAATAAAACAAGCCGCCTGCGTGCAAACTAGATGCATGAAATCCCCATTGTCAAAAACCGCGAGGTTTTAAGGTAGAGCGAGGAGCCGTACTAGGGACGGTCCCGGTTTTAACTACCCTGCCGTTATGCTGCCGAAATTTTCTGAAATATTCATGTGTTAGAATAATTTTTGTTTGTTGAAATTATTTTCATATGTTGAAACCACATTCATGTATTGAATAGAAATTCATTCGTTGAATAGAAATTCATGTGTTGAATGGTATTCGTGTTTTAAATAAATAGCTTTAACAATAAAAATCACATTTTTATTATATATACAAACTATAGAGAACATTCATGTGTTGAATAGAAATTCATTCGTTGAATAGAAGTTCATGTGTTGAATGATATTCGTGTTTTAAATAAATTGATTTAACAATAAAAATCACATTTTTATTGTGAATATGAAGTGCTAAAAATACCCACGTGTTGAAATAAATATTTGTTCGCTAGAAATATTATTATTAGCTTTGTTCTGCATATATATATATATATATACACACACACACACACACACACATGTGTTGAACAAAGAAAATGGATTAGCTGTTGAGTAAAGAAATTATTTGCGTGCCCGACAAATAGGTAAGCCTTAATGAGTTGGCTGCGCAATTTTATTTTTATTTCAACTCCTGTGAATGCCATTGGATGCAGAGTGCTGGTTATTCTGTGTGTAATAATAAACATCGCCATAGGATAGTAATAATTAATTTTGAACTACACTACATGACATACTTCTTGACGATAGGCATACTTCATCATATACCACATAAGCATTTGGAGCTTGTGTGACGAGATTGAAGATTTACCATACGAGCGAGAGGCTTGTATGGCGATGACTATTTATTACAGGTTGAACTGATGACTGATCCGAACTATATAAATTGTAACGGTAAATTGCCAGATAAATAAAAACCCCACACGGGTCTGGTGACGACAATAAACACGTCTCTCTGGTCATTAAGGCACAAAAACCATTTATAGGGTAACAAGAATTTATTCTCTGGAGTTATGATCTATACACACTCCCCTGTGGACACTGGAATATATCACTATAAATATGTGTATGCTTATTAGGATTTATTGGGTACCTAATACGACCCAATAAATTTCCAAACCCCTTCCCGTACAAAGGAGGTTACGGCGAAATTTTTCGAAATATAAAGGCGTTAGTGAAATATTTGAAGTGGAAACAATATTGAAATCGTGGAATGAACTATATTTATATATATAGAAATATAAATAAAATTGAAATGAATCGAGGCCGTGCAGTTCGTGTTTTGAAATTGTAACTTCAATCGATTAGTATGAGAGATCCGACCATCGGATTCTCCCGAAACCGCAACCTTTGGGTTCGCCTTGGAAATATCTTTCCAACGGCACCAACTTTGTAAAGATCCAACGGTTGGATTGTCTGGAATATTTAATTCAATTCTGAAGAAAAACAGCGCCAGAATCGATTATATTTATATATAAATATAATTAAATTAAATCGAATAACGACGCTGCAGTTTGTATTTTGAAACCGTAACTTCAAACGACTAGTGCGGAAGATCCGACCGTCGGATTTTCATGAAACTGGAACCGTTGGGTTCGCTTTGGAGATATCTTCCCAGTGATATAAACTTTGTAGAAATCCAACGGTTAGATTTCCCGATATGTGTAAAATAAATTTGGGGAAAAACAACGCCAGTGCCACGACACGACCTGAAACGTCGTTTAATTAAATATGGTCATTTTTAAATAAATAAAAATGGCAAAAAATCGTTATAAAATATTATAAGAGACATGGAATGGAATTAAACCAATTTTACTTGGTTTGCTTGATATTTGATGGTTGAATGTGTTTGACATGAAAATTATACTAAAGAACTGAAATGTGAATGTCGAATAATTTAACCATGGAAAGAATTGATTTGAATTCTAAATATACATGGATTATTTGAAAAGGTCGAGCTAACCCTCATTTCAAATAATTGATCGAACAATTCGAAGTCAAAAATACGAAGACGGTTCAAGACCGACGACCTTCGTATCGGATGGATGGGCGCTGCTGAGGTTCCTGATTGGAGTAGCTACCTTGAAGGGACGGAAGTAGTAGCCGTCTGGACGTAAATGTTGATTGTACGGATATGCGAGGAATATGGTGCCTCTGGTTTCGTTCAGACCCAGAACGGGCTTGTAGATGGACTGTGTATCTGACATTGGATTTTGTTCTGTATTGATTGATCTCTGTTAAATATATATCTGTTTGGCGGCGGAGAATTTATTCTCTTGCTTAACGCCCTTCTCTGAGACGTACGAGCTCAGAGATTATATATCGATAGAAATCAGTCGTATGGAGTGGATTGCATGTGTGGCATGCCAAGATGCAGTGATCAAGGCTTCTGTTGCAAAGCAAAGTCTTGTGGTCGTTGATCAAAGAACGGCCTACATGGCCTGGCTTTGTGTATAGCGTGGATTTGCGAGCCTCACACCTCGGTATGAGTTAAAAATGGGATAGGGACCGTAGGGGGAGCATGACGTTTCTTTCTAGCTAACGATAGTGTCAATGCTTAAACTGGCTGACATTTATATTATTTTTACCTATGTGGATGTTGGAATGAGGCGCCTTGATTTTAGGTCTGAAAGGACCGGGAAACGTGTGTTCAGGAATTGCCAATCCTCAAACGTAAGAGAGGACCAGCCCTGAATATCCAAGGGTTGCCCAGAGTGTGTAGTCCTGAGGCATTTGCTAGAGTGTCTCAAAGCGGAGAGGAGCTTGCCCCTTGCCTCGACTCATGATGGAATCCAAACTTCCAATACAAAATAACGGATTTGATTGTAGAACTAGTATGGCGACATAGTGGTATGGGGCACTTATGCCGTCTATGATTGATATTTATGATGATATTCGTTTTTGAAACATATATGCACTAGCAATAATATCAAGTGATTTTGCTTTGCATGTATTAAGCATATTTTGGCCATTATAAGGTAAAATTCTATCCTACGGTTTGCATTGCATTGTGTGATGGGACTTGAGTCTTATAACGGCTTCATTCTTTTTAAAAGCATTGCGTTGTTTTAAAGAATTTACCTTGTTTTAAATGCACTAGCAATCACTGGAGTAAACCCGTTCCGCGAAAGTGGCGTGGTCGTATGATTTGCCTTATTACCATCGTTTAACCAGTTAAGTAGATTTCTTATACCAGTCCCACAACTGACTCGTTGTTAGTTTCACTTTGCAAACTCGGGTGCCCTTATTTTCACACGGGCAGCCTAGTTGACAGATGACAGGTTATTTTGGCTTAGAACTGCAGTAAGGAGTGCGCTTTTGGCTTGATGGCGAGGATTAGATGTACTTGTATTTTGGCTATTGACTTTCCGCTATCCTTATCTTATGTATATATTCCGCCTATGGCGATGTAGACTGATTTACTTCCTGCATGTATATGTACCGCCTCAGGCGATGTTGACTGATCATTCACTTTTTATGCACTAAGTTATATCCTACACTGTGCTACTCTGATGTTGTTACATGTTATGATTCCGCTGTCATATCTATGTAAAATTATTCTATTTATTGTTTATGCTATTATCTGTACTCTGCTAATGATGATTAATGAGTTAAATTCCAATGATTATCCTTAACACCGTCGTATGGGTTTTGAGATCATCACAAATAGGCAACCAAAGAAAAGATCAATAAATAAATAAAAATTGTAAAATAAAATATATAATTCCATTCAGGAATACCGAGAGCTGCTAGTGATGAATGTGAGTCGTTTCACAAATTAAATAAATGACAAAATCATGATGGATATACTAGGAAAGTAGTGTACATAAGTCGAAGTAATTCAAGAAATTATATATTAATATAAAAGGAGTTTAGGTTAATAAAGGAACTTTAACAGTGTTTGGTGGTAGATGTTATCAACCTCAATCAGGCCGACAGCGTATGGCTACATAATAAGAAGAAAAATAATTACCTGTAAAGTAATTTTACCTTCTATGTTTCAAGTTCTAGTGTGAAATTTTGTTTTTGGGATGATTTTACCAAATTTCTTGCTACCGCTTTAAAGATACTAAGAAACCATTTATCATCATTGTGGCAAGTTGTAGGTTGAATTCATTTAAAGGTACAATTTTAGTTGTACCAACACTAAAAAGAAAATCAACTCGTTAAGACAATTTCAAATATGTTTCTCCCAGTTTCAACCTGGAAACCACATGTCAAATGGGTTTTATATGGAGGATATATGGTTTTTTCCTCCTAAGTTTCACATGTCAATTTTTTTGATTAATTTCTTTATTTTTAAGATACAAGCCCATCGACCCCAATTATAACTTAATCTCTACAAGCCTGCAAGCGAAGGCTTCTACTTTCATTCACAATGTCGAACACGTTTGCAGGTTCCCATTTCAGATTTTACACTATATCTTTTGTAAACAACTAAGTTCTGTTTTTTACTTACTTTAATGGTATAGTTATGCAATTTCTACACAATTAATTCCACACTCATGTCCAAGTCATGAAGTAGAGAACGAAACACCATCTCCAGGCAAGAACGCAATGCATGCATCCAGGTGTTTCTCTTTCTTATCTTCTTTCTAATTTTTTATTTTTTTTAGTTTCAGAAGTTTTTTTCTCAAAAAAGAAAAGAAAAGGGAAAAAACCCTTTTATAATGCCAATGTGCCGATGTTTATTTAAACTTAAACCAACCTGCCTTTTTTTTTTGGAATCAAACAGTTTGCATTTATTAGACACAGATCAACGGACTGGAATTGTTACATAGTTATCAAACTTAAGAAATTTCAAATACTTACCTCTCAAAACTTGTAGATTTGGAAACAAATCAATTGCCAACATGAGTTTCTATGGTCTTTCATCTGCGATACTTTGCAAATCGGTCATGCACATCAAGTCTATTGTTCTCCTCCAAACTGCTTATATTTTTGTCATCAAAACTGTCACTGCAAGTCTCTTCTTCCTTAACAGAAGTGGATGTTTTGTTACTACCATCGTTTTCCTTCTTAAAATTTCCTTAAATTTCACTTTATCAGTATTATTATTCTCACAACTCCTTGTAAGTCTTCGGGACCCATTCATTGCCAAATGCAATTTCAGTGCTAATTCTCCATCTTTAGTATCAACACAGTCACTGTCTGCAGTTCATTTTCCCACAATTTTAGTCAAACATATCTTGAAATTTTGACTTCTATGGATTGCACTTCTGACTTTTGGGACGACACAACAATCAACACAAACAAAAGATTCAATCTTCAAGGAAGCCAAAGAAACAAACCTTTGCTCCCTCAAAATACAATTCAAATGAATCCGACGCGCACACTGGATGCAATCCAAAAACTAGTTTTTCCCTTATTTTTCGAAATTCAAGAAGCAGGAGCATTTGATGAGATTCAAGAAAGTTTCGCATAAGAAACGATGCGCCACTTGCTATCCACGATCTTTAGGCTCCTTGCATACATGCATGTTTCCTCTCACTTCTTCAAACTGGAACAAACCAAAAGGAGAAAAAAAAAAGAGTCGCTCCTCGCATACGTGCACCCATATGCACATACACATTACTCACATCTAGTCGGAGCACCACCGAACTGCTTCCACATGTCTACCTTCACCAGATTTTCTGCTTCGACCACCTGCTTGTACAAAACTGTCCCCACATCAAAAAAATTAATCCACACCAAAGGATGTACTCAGCAAAACCAAGATGCGTCGGATAAGACTGACACTCCTCCGATGAGCCTCCGCCACAACCAATCCTGCCACCTTTGCCACTCGACTCCGCACCCATCAACCCCAGTTTCCTAAAGCACACAATAAATTTAAAAAAAAATCAACTCGTTAAAAAAACTTAATCAACACCATACAACTCCACTAATCTTCAACAACACTAGTTCCGACCTTAAACTGAAACTACACTTCACCCAAATAAAACCGCACACCTTATCTTCGTTTCAACCTCACAACCACTACTTCTCAAATCTTTAACCCATATCAAACTATCTCCATAACCAACAGACCATAACTATCAAATCAACCACTTCATAAAATCAATCAAACTTCAATCCCACACTTTCAACATCAACTATACCAGAACCACCTTTCAATCTTCCTGCTACACCTTCTTCCATCAACCACAAAACCTACCTTCGGCTCCTCCACTTCTCACCCAAACAATTCCACTAAACACATTGAACCAAAACTTCTGCTATGACATCCTCCACATCAAAACTCAAACGTCTAGTACACCACACTTCAATAGCCTACACGCATCAACATTATTGAATCCCTGGATCAGAAACAATCAATGTGAACCAATCACTCTTCGTCGTCGCTAAGCTTGGTCTAGTTGAATGTCGATAAAATAAAAGGTTCAAATAAATACTATGCAGATAATATACAAGCACAAACATGCTTGAATAGCTTAGTTAACAAGTTTTTTTAAGGTATGTTATGGTATCCATGGAAAAATATCCTACGACTTATTTGACTACTTGCTCTAGAAATTAATTAAACACTAAAAAAGATATAGAAGAGAAAGAGCTAAAACCTTGGAAGTAGAATTGGAAAACAAGGTAGAATAGGTAGTCTGAGGATGATGTGCCATAATTCCTCTTCGTGGAGTAAAATATCCATTAGCATTTGTGCATCTGTACCTTGCCAATGCATTGGCGATTTTGCAGCAGGGTTAAAGGATAAACTTGATGGTGTTTTACCGTCACCATTAATGTAATGATGTAAGCTTTTGCAATATCAATTGGGGATGAACCAACGCTATTTCCCTGTAGAACATGCATATAAATTACCATACTCCATTAAGCCCACATTTACTAAAGACGTCGACGATATGATTCTTAGATACATACCTTTAGTAGGTAATGGTTAGTTGACTTTGGTGTCATTTGATGATCAAATGGCACAACACGACTTTCCTTCGTAGGTTGTATGATCATCCACATGATCATTAGTTTTTTATTGCAGCAACTCTATCAAATGGTATGTTTCATCTCTTTGAAGCCAACAATAACATTATAGCATCAATAAATAACAAATGCAACATTAGAAATAACTAATGGCTTTGGATAAGATGGGTAGAGAAGTGTATCACATATCTATAGTTTTATAAAAACTGCCTTAATGAAGTAAAAACTGGTAAAATAGGTATCAAAATCAAACTGGTAAAATAGGTCTGGTTTTAAAATTGCTATGAATAAGAATTTTTGAAATAAAAAAACTGAAAATGCCTTAAATTTTGGAAACATACGAACTCCCTTACAAACCTTCTACTTAACCTCGTGCAGCAAACGTCATCACCCTCACAAACTATATTCCATGACAACATACACATTTAAAGCATGAAAACTTACCGTTAATTTGAAATATTTGTTGGTAATATTCCACATAGCAAAGCAACATGTTGTGTACCTACATATCAAAAGCAAAGGAATAGTTATGATGCAGAATAATAACCCATAGTCACTAAATCAATTGCATGATAAATAATTTTTTTAATTACTGCAATGATTCCAAGAAACAAATTTAAATGCCAATTTGAAACAGTATAATCATGGTTCACACTATTGATAATATATTAAGTATTTGTGGATTACTTATTAGAAGAAAAAAATTGTCAATAAAAAACAAGAATTAAGTATAGTTACATACATTTGAATATAAGTCAAAGTATTTTAGTGGATAGTTTAAGCATGAATGTTCGGCCAATAGTTTGACGTAATACATCGTCAATCTCATTGTAGAATACATTGTAAATTAATTCCCTCATCATTAATATATTTAAATAATGGTATTTACAAACACATATTTGAAGATATAGTTATACCTACCCGCTCCATAATACACTTCAAGTCCATAGGAATTTAATTGCTTTGAAAAGCAATCATAAGCTCTGCATAATAGAATGAAATAACTTTTAATTAAAAATGAATGATTGTCAATTTCATTTGATCCATGTTTGGTTTATGCAAATATTTGAAGCTATTTTACCCAATAACATACGAAAGTTACTAAATCATTTTCTTGTTGTGATTAATAAAGAAGTAGGGAGCATGAGTTAACACAACTGTGATTATAGATGGAAAACTATAGAACAAGCTACTCGCCTGCATGAATGTGGCAAATTTGTTGTAAAACATATTGTTCTTAAAAGGCATAGCATGAATATGGAGAATTTGTAGGTATAAGATTGGACAAACTTCACCATGCAAATATGAATCATAGTTAGCAAGTTGAGGTAATTCAAGAGCTTCAAGTTGAGCAAATTTAAGCATAGTAATTCTAAAGTTGTTACGTGAAGCTTAAAGAAAAAATGATAGCCACAGTAATTCATCATATGTTTTTCTATGTGTTTTCAGGTATATACAAATCTTGTTTCCAAATGTACCAGCTGCTGCATATTGTTTTCAAATTGATGATACATACAGTTGCATTGGGATTTTACAGGAAAGGGAGTGGTAAAAGCAATTTCAACAGAATGTGGTGATACAAATAGAGTTGAAATGAGGAAAGGTGATATATACAGGCTAGAGGAGGATACATTTTACAATGTGCAACCAAGATAACATAAAGATATACCAAGTTCAATGAAATTGTCGGTGTAGGCACTTGAATATTCATGGCCTAACAATGAATATGTGATTTTAAGCTAAAAAGGTTCAAATAGTCAATACATGGATATTAGTAACAATTACCAATAGAGGTTCAATACGTCAAGACCAGCTAAAATACATTTCTTTGTCGATGAAATTGGTACGAATAAAATATATCACATGGTTCATTCTAAGTTAACAAATTGATATGTACCCAGATATATTTTACTAAAAGCATTCATGGGTGTTGTGTGTATACACACACACACACACATAGATAGTATACCCAACTTAACCATCTAAATAACATAATCACTTTGGTGAAGCCATAAACAATAGTACTTACCAAACAAATACAAGGTTGCTTTAGCATGTTCTAGAACCTTGCTTGAACAATAGTGCAAGTACTTGCAGCTGTTAACGTTTTAAAAATGAAATAAATAACAAAAGGATATTTACTTAAACCAAAATATGTGATATGAGAGAAATATATACTACAACAAAAACACCATATTACAACTTTAATTTTACAACGGTGGTAAAAGCCACCGTTGTAATAAATGTTTTTTACAACTTTTTTCCAGAAAAGTTGTAATAAACTTATTTTTAACAACTGTGTTATTTTGACAGTTGTAATAAAAGCCTATCACAACTTTTATTTTTTGACTGTTGTAATATATGTCTATATTTTAATATAATTAACAACTAATAATTAATATTTAATACATAATTACTATTAATAATCAATTAGGAAGTAATAATTAATAATCAATCCGTAATATTTAATACTTAGCAATTAAGAAGAATAATTAAAAAATATAGTTAATATTACATAATAATTATTATTTATTAATATTTGATAATTATTAGTGACAATAATTTCTAATAAAAATGAATACATCATAATATATACTCAATATTAATACTTGAGAATCGTAATTAATCAAAACATTAATACTTTTGAAGTGATATTTAGTGTTTAATAATTATTTTTAAATGATTAATATTTAAAACTAATAATTAATTAATAATCAGTAACTAATAAAATATTTAATAATTTAGAATTAACAAGAGATATTAACAATTAAGAAGTAACATTTTGTATTTAATATTTCATAATTATAGTTAGCAATTGTGTGAGAACCCAAATTTTGTGACTCAAAAATAATATTGATTATAATTAAATATATATTTGGGGTGAATGAACAAATGAATAAATAAATAGATCATTTGTATGTATATGATGAATATATACAAATTTTGTACATGGTTAAAATTGTTGTCAAAATATACACGTCTATTTCTTGTTTTGTATAACATGGAAATGGATCTAAATGTTGTAAAATGGGTTAAGTGTTGTATGGAGCTAATAAAGAAAAACCCTAAGGGGCAAAGTTGGAATTAGCAAGATCACAGCGCTAATAAATTAACCTAGAAAACAATCGGTTGACCCTCAATTCATTTCTCTCGTTCATTACAAAAAAAAAAAAGGCCGAAGCCCTAACCGATAAAAATTGGGGGGAAATCAATCAATCCATCGTCTCACATTAAATAGAACCGATTCATGAGAGAGATGGATTCTAGAGGGAAACGGCGATAGGTCTAGGGAGATCGAAGCCTAAATCGAGGAACCACAGAGAGAAATCGAAGTCTGGAAGCACGAAACCGAATCGAATGTGAGTTTATTTCACTTTTCAAATAGAAATTGAAGTCTGTAAGCTGAGTTCAAGAATTATTTATATATTTTTATATGTAGTCTTGTTGCTATTAAAGTCTGAACTGAATGAGATTTGGGAAAAGATAAAAATAATTATCTTTTTGTTATATAAGCAGTTAAACTGTCTGCTTGCTTATATGTAAATATGCTTTCTGAACTTTTTAGCTGAATCGATTTTAAGGGTTATATTAGGAACCTGTATGAAATTGTAAGGTTATATTAGGAACCTGAATCATTTTCATCTTTTAATCTATTTGATGTCTAGTTACTGCAGCCGAAATTTAACTCTTTTTTCTTTGTTACGCAAATATGTAGTCTGGTTGCTAAGATTGGCATCGCCGTTGATCTGAAATTGAGTACAGTTTGCCGCTCGTGGTTCTGATGTCATAATTCTAGTTTTATTTGTCGTAATTTGTATACAGATCAACTAGAAGACGAAGGTGAGTACGAAGATGGCGAATGTGAAGATGCGGTTGTATTTAAGGAAGAGGAGGTAAGGACTTTATTTTATTAGATGATAAACAAACTTCATTTTCTTTATTCGATAGTTGAATGACATTATGTTGTTTCTACTTTAATACTTTAATATATAGAGTGTAACTATTGGTAGGAAGATTCCCTGTATATGCTAATATACATGTTGTATTCCCTCCACATTTTTTTCTTTTTTTTACTGGATAAATTTGAGAGGCCTACATGTTGAATAGTCTATGTTGGAATGGTAATTTCATTCCTAGTACAGTAACATGGAAAGAGGCATTCCAAATTCAGTTCGGTATATGCTGCTTTTACTTTTGAAATCGTTTCTCTTTTGATTTTCCGATGTACAATCCATGCGTGTTTATACGAATTTGACTTTCCTACACAAAAAGCAAATGGTTAGATAAACAAAAGAACAAGTTTAGTTATTTTAATCTTGTTAAGCTGTATGGACATTATTTTGCATTGTTTTATCTTCAGAGATGAAAAATTCAAGGATGAGAGTGGAAGCAGCCGTCATGGAAGCTATATGGCGTTCAAGCCTAACATTGATGAACTGGAGATGATATTAGAGGCTTATTTTGTTCAGATAGTATGTAATAATGCATGAAATGTTGTCTAAAATTTATTGTTTGTAATACTGAATATTTAAGTTTTTTAATAAATTAATTTGCAAATAATTGTAATATCTGATTTGCTTATGGAGTATTGCTGTATTTAGTGTATTGTTCTTTTCAATTGCAAACGATATATTTTTTAAAAACCCAAATGTCAATTACAACGGTGGAAAAAAGTTGTAAAATATACATATTACAACAGTGTTGCAACAGTGCAAAAACGTTGTTAAAGATATTAGTCTATTACAACTTCTTAATAGACGATGGTTAGCCCACCGTTGTAAAATGTATATTACAACGGTGTTCCACCGTTGCAATAGGGTCATTTTGTTGTAGTGATAATACATCAACTGAAGGCTTTGGATGCTCCATTTCCAACAGCTGGAAGGTCGCCTATTTTATCTGACTGTAATAGGACGAAACAGAGCTCACTGGCAATACTATAAGCTGTAGCATAGTATATTCTTTGTCAAGAGAAATCTTTAACTTGGACTGTTGAGTATGTGCATGGGCTCGGGCCATTCAGGCATTATTTCTTTTAGAGAAGCAACCCAAATAAACACTCTTTTCCTTGATTCAATACTCCATATGCTCCAGCTTCTAACAGATGGAATCTCACCTAAGGAAAATACAGTAATCACTATGATGCATTACGTCATTCCATTCAGTTCACTTTTTTCGGATATTTTAATTAGTTGACTGATAAATTAATTAATGTTGTGGTAGCACAATCAATTTCACTGAAATGTAACCTGTTATCACATCCCCGAAAGGGGAGCGTCAAGCGGAAGATCACCCCGAAATGGGATAGCATAATTATATTAGTGAGTTCAACATTTTTTATTAAGCCAACATAAATATTTAAGGAGTTGGTTTCACTTAGTTTTTTAATCATGCATTTACTAATCATCTACATTGAAGTAAAATGACACTGCTAAACAATAAATAGAACAAAACAAATGGGTAGCTTACCTGACTATTGCAGTCCCTTTGATATACCACCACAAACATAAAAAATATCAATAGTAACCAATCGACTCTTCCGGATCTTCCCATATCTTTGAATATGATCTTGATCTCCTTCTATACGTTTTCCCTCCCTTTATTTTTGTTTCGAAAGTTGCTTTTATCTGAGATTTGATTGCGATCTTCGATGCAGCTTGTTTCGAAGGTTGAATTTCTTTCGGGTCCTGATCTGAACCAACGCTTTCGTCGGGAACATCAGTGGCACCCTTTCTTTTGCTATCATCATAGTCAAATATGTATGCGTTCATTGGCTTTGACACTTGCTTGGGTTTAGATAGCAGGGAAAAGCTTGTACTTCGATTGAAAAGAGATGATTTTGAGGAGGTATTGCTATTTCCACTTGCCAACGCGGAATCAAAGCTAGATGCTATAGCTTTTTTTTCTTTTTCTTGGTTGAAGGTAAATTGTTGGTTTTCTTAACAAGACTAAAACTTCTTTTGAATTTTCATCTTCTACGAGTGATATGAACGTAGATGAGTCTATTTTCTTAAGCAAGCGCTACCGAAGTAGAGCATGTTCTGCTGCTTCATCGTCAAAATGCTCGTAGACATCGGTTTCATCATTAAAAATTTGGAAAATCATCTACTTAACCTTCTTTTTGTTGCTACGAGCATTGTCAATCACATCTTGATCATTTGATTTTTCATCATCCGACTCAGCTTCAGTTTCAGCATCGAAATTATCGCATCCGCCTATGTCATCCAGACAACTGGGCATTTTTTGATTTGATCCATACTTAAACCTTTAGAATGTCATATGTTCCTGCTATCTTGCTGTTCAAGCCACTGCTGATGAAGCAAGTTAAAATTTTCCTGATCAACTGATGCCTGTTCATAATTAGTTGCAGTAAGATCTTTAAGCACTTCATCATCAGTTTCATTGTCGCCTTCTTCACTGTCCTTGAATCTCAACATATCTTCTTCGTCGGCTTCATCATCAAGAAATATCTTCTTCTTCGGGTTCATCATCTACATACTCCAAGTGATCATTGCCTGTGTTGCTTGATATGCATAATTTTCCAGCTTCTTGGGTATCGTTATGAGCAATGGGAGACTGGCCTTCTGAACGCACTTTAGAAGCTTACCAGAGACTTCTTCACATGAATCCTGTGCACAAGTATCGTTTCTAGCAATCTAAACATCAGGTGGATTATCAACTTTGGCAACTTCCTTAACAACTTTTGTAACATTTTGTTCCTTTAATATTTCTGACTTTTTTTGAGTAAACTCATCAGTTGGATAATCAGATATAGACCCAACATTGGATTGACTAATGAAGCTTGTTAGTTTTGAAACCTCCAGCTTTCTGCATCTTATTTGCTCTAAAATTGATTAAATCGGCTTCTGGACAAGGAGAACTGGCATAAATGAAGCATCACGTGTCTCTCGCAACAGTCTCTGTGAATTGGCATTGATTTGCTTAAGTTCAGCTTTCCTCTCCTTTTTGCTTATTTTCTTCCCTGGAACCCATTCCTGTGATTTCCCTTAAAACCTACTACCATTCTTCCTCTTCTTCATCTTATTCCACTTCAAATCATCTCCAATTTCTTCATCCAAAACTAACTATTTTTTCACTGACTTCTTTTCTTTCAGATCCATTAGTACAAAACTCTCGTCGTCAAAAGCAGGGAACGAGAATAAGAACAACAGATCAAGTTCTTCCTCCTGGAGCTTCTTTTCAATCTCAAAACTGTCAGATTAAACATTCGACACATTCAACATTCGTCATCAAAATCAAAATACATTGTTATCAATCAGCCCATTAAAAACAAAAAATTCCCGTAATTACTTACAAATTGCCGGACCTACTAATAAAGATCCAGTATCTTTCAAAACAAAAGGTTTAATCGTAAATGTGGATTGGAACCACTCAACGCTCCAATAAAAAAACATAAATTGAAAATATACCTGCAGTTCCAGGTTCACAAAGTTTCATGCTTCCACTTCATTGAAGGATTTTAGATTCGTCCAAAAATCAACCTTTGTTACAGAATCGTTTTCAGTGAAGAATCGCGCAGTAATCCGTAGTGGAAGGCGTACAGTTTCAGAGTGAGAAGGGATTCTTGCTTGAAGAGGAGATTCGTGAGCGAGAGGGACATGATGGTGAGGTTGGTAAGTTACGAGGTTAGGGATTTTGGAAGGGAAGGTATTTTAGAATTGGAGGCAAAAAGAAATTGTTGGCGGCCTAAGAAAATGGAGGAGGGAAGTTTAGTATTGGACCGCGAATTTTTTTGTTTCCATAATTATAGCGTGAACATAAGTTGTCATTTAGTCTAAATTAACCCTCACTATCTAATTATAGCAAGCTAAGTTTTCATGCAATCTTTTTTGCTATAAATGTATCCTTTTCTTGTAGTGAATTAAGATTATTCCTAATTACGATTTAATTGTAGAAGGAGGAAGAAGGCAAGGATCGACGGCTGGAGACGGTGGCATGAGAAGGCGACAACAACCTGCGGTAGTTATTGGCGGCTATTGTGTGTGTGTGTATATATATCTTTTGGTTTATGCGTTCGTGTGAAGGAAATTTGGGACGGAGGGAGAATGAAATTTTCTATACTGGTTCATGGGTATATTTGATTATGTAGCGGTTGGTGGTGGCCGCCTTTTTTTAGCCATTGCAAGCATATGCCACGCATTCAGCATTTTCTAGTGGTGGTCAGAATAATAATCCTTTCTTTATTATTGTCTCTCTATCCCTTATTTTTTGTATTATCTAGTAGTTGTTTCAAAATATCCAAAGAAGCCATTCTATGATCATTCGTTTGCACTTCTTTTGTACCTAAAACGTTCCAAAAAAGTAGGCAGGGGTGCTACTATCATATGTCTAAAGTTTCCGAATGTTAAAAAAATAGTTGTTGCAAGTTGAAAAATGTTGAAACCATCATACATGAAATATTTGATCCATCGTAAGATGAAGTTAACGCTTCTCGGAATGTTGAAGCCATCACATGTTGGAAAAGCCAAAACTACAACAGGTTATGGAGTTAGTGCTATGACAAATTAGCAAAATTGAGATTGTCGCATGTTACAAATACGCCATCGTACCTTGATGAAATCAAGGTCATCATATGTTGAGAAAAATCTATCGCACGTTGATGAATTTCAAGGTTGTTTCATGTTGTGAATAAGCTATCACAAGTTGATGAAATTGATTTTCATGTTTTGAATAAGTTATCATTGGCTGATGAAATCGAAGCTATCGAGTTGATGAAATTGAGGCCAGTGCATGTTGAGAACAAGCCATCATATGTTGTTGAAATCAAAGCTATTGCAAACAAATGTAACCAAGGTTTCACATGTTGAGAATAAGCTATTGTAGGTTGATGAAATTGAAGCCGTACAATTTGATGTGATTAAAGTCGTCGCATATGGAGAATAAACTATAGCAGATTGATGAAATCGAGGTGATCACATGTTGAGATCAAGTTATCATAGGTTGATGGAATCAAAATTATAGTAAGATCATGTTGAGAATAACCTATTGTTGATAGATCAAATTGACGTTATCACACGTTGATGAAATTGTGATCGTTGCATTTTGAGAATAAGCTATCATAGCTTAATGAAACCGAAGCTATAACAAGTTTATGAAATCAAAACTGTCGCTTGTTAAGAATAAGATATCACGAGCAGATGAAATTGAAGTTATCATGGCTGATGGGAAATAATCTATCACATATTGAAACCATCAAGGTTTTATTGTAGTCTGAAGATAATATTACCATAAAATGACCAAGCTACTAAAACCAATTCTCTTATCGCGTGTCCATGCCATATGTCAAAATAGTGACTTGCCACCACAGCAAAATCTCAACCGTTCATGAATGCCACATGTCAATGATCTAAAGACCAGATTTCTCTATGGGTAAGCAAGAAGCACAAATCAAAATTTGAAATACTGTGTGTCTAACATTGTTGATGCTTTTACCAAGAACTAAACCCAAAAAAAATTTGGTTCTTTCAATACGTATGGGAAGGGTAAAGGAAATCAATGACTAAGAGAAAGAGGTCGTGCATCCCATGAATCATGAGGAAAACAAAATGCCTTAATTTAGTGTTATGAAATGAAGTCGGACAAGCCTAAATCTTAGTTAAATTAACAAATGAGGATATTAATTTGAAATCCATGCAAAAGAAGTTGTAGTCTATGCATGAGTTAATTGGCATGCTTGTATTTCAAAGGTCATCCAAGGACAACTAAAAGAATAAAGAATATAGAAGGCGAAGAGGTTGACTTGCCTGAACGAAATGTTAATACGTCATATTTAAACAATAAGAGTGTAGGAGCAGTGCTTTGATGCTCAAAAAGAAAGGGGAAGTCGACACTTTCAAATTGACAAAGGCTCATAATATGTCCTAATCAAACAAAGCAAAAGAAGCTAAAAGAAATTATAGATCAAACCAAAATACGAGAAGTCCATATATACCTACACTTGTGAAATCCACGATCTTGTCTTCTCTTAAGTAATACACGCAAAAATGGGAATATTATAAAGACGAGGAAGCATATTATAAAGAAAATTATAAGGAGTATGATAATCATGTCTCCTACCGAGTCTACTGTAGTTGAGAAGTAGTCTGATAAATATATCAATCAACTATCCATCCTTATCCATTTACTCAAAAACTACGATGTAAAAAAGAAAAATATACATTTTTCGTGGAAGTAATTGGTGGATAACCATACAAAATTTAAGATTCATATGTACATATAATGCTGATAATATAAATAGTATAAGGTATACCCTGAACATCCTCATTTGCAGAATACTACAGTGGCTACTCAAAGACCTCACTCTGTGATGTGTACGCTCTGAATGGATGCTGAGGAGGATCAAACATAAAAGTTTAGGTGTAGTAAGACGACGTAGGCTCTAAAATAGCTGGTGGTAATGGTAGTTTACCAAATGGAATATGTATACCAATATGATTGGAGTTCAAAACCCATACATAATTAAGTAACAAGTAAGCACGTGGGGTTACTCAAGTCCAATATGCATCGAAATTTCAAAAGTAAAATACTTACATTTACCCATCCGAAGGCCTTTATACCAAGAGTATAAGTTAAGCTAATCCAAATAGATCTGTACATATCATTCCATGCATGTAGGGAGAAAGAATACACACTATACCATGCAACTGCAACTACTGCTATTTTCCAAAATATCATATGAAAGGACATGTAAGGAAAACCAAATGTTGGAAAGTAAAGAAATGAACATCGTTAAGCTTCAAAAATTGGAGTTACTCCCATTAAGGACAAATCATAATATTGGTGCATTATCTTGTATCCATCTGTTGTCTGGCTTCCATGGAACACAATGCGTACACATAGCACTCCCTGTTGGGGATGTAGATTAAGAATCTTAAAGCAAACTAAACACTAGAGGGGGTTAATAGTGTTTTATGGATTTTATTAATTTCTTGAATTCTCTTTAGATTTATCATAATGTTATGCAAATCACAAATATCAATAATCGCAGATGCCAAAAATAAAATAAAAGCAGTAGAAGGAAAGTACACACCAAGATTTTAGATTGGTTATGATTTACCCTACATCCAGTCTTACACGGTTGATGTGGATTTCTATTCAACTAATACCTAATAGTACACTCCTTGATTTCAGGGCTACAAGGGAACACCGCAACCGATTTCTGGAGTACAGTGAGACTTAGTTGTTTTTCAGGCCACAACCAACACCCAATTGATTTCTAGGCTACAACCACACGCAATCGATTTCTAGGCTACATGCACACCTTTTCTCAGTATAAGTTTTGAAGTATTGACTCGACAGAACTTGATCTCATGATCTTTGATTACAAATAGCCTATAACTCTTGAGTAGCACTTGAAATTCATAAAGAGTTTGATGGAGATTTGAAAGAAAAGAGATTGATATAATTCTCTTTGAAAGTCAATATAGTTTAAAAAATAAAAATCTAAAGCCTATTTATAACTTTCCAACAACCACAACCATTCAGAAAAGGTTTGAATTCAAAAGACACAACTTTTTAAAATTTGAATTTCAAACAATTGGTACATATGTCGACATATCAAAGCATATATATCGACATCCCTTAGAGAATTTTCAAAAATACAAAAATTTGAATTTAAAACAAATAATAGTTAAATAAATTTTGATGATTCTTGAGTTAAAACAAGTTATATTCCTTATATATTAAAATAGAGTTTTTCAAGTAAAAATATATATTAAAAACATATATTAAGAAGATTTAAAAACCATATATAAATGATATAAAAACTATATATAAAACTATGAATATAAGAAATATATTAGAACTTAATAAATATAAACAAGAAACTTGAAAATATAAGTAACCATAATAAATTTAGTATTAAACTAATAAGTAATAAATATTTGAATTAGCAGTTAAAATATATTAAGAAATAAAGTATAATTTTTTTATGAGAGTTGAAATAAATTTTAGGAGTTAAATAGGTTTAAGAATAAAGAGATATAGATTTAAAATAAGTAAGTAATTTTAAATTATTTTGAAAATAGATTTATGTCATCTTGACCTATGAACTAATAAAAGGATATTGTCAAAGCAATGCTTCTCCTTCTGCCCTATTAAAATTGGATATAAGTAAAGCTTATGATAACATTCAGTGGACCTCCATTGTTAGAATCATAGCCAAGATGAACTTCCCTAAAACCTTTGTTTCTTGGATATACATATGCATTTCTACTCCTTATTTTTTCTTGGTTTACATTGGGAAAACTTCTGGCTTTTTTAAGAGTAGGCAAGGCATTCGTCAAGGCGATCCTATATCTTCTTACATTTTCATTTTGGTTATGGAGCTTTTGACTGCCTTTTTTAAGGACAAATATTATCGTGGCTTGATCCGATATCACCCCAAATGCAAAGATATTTCTATAACAAATCTCCTCTTTGCGAATGATATATGGTGTTTACCAAACTGGTTGACTCCTCACTCGTTACTATTCTTGATACATTGAATACTTTTCACTCTATGACTGGCCTAAAACTTAATTCGTTTAAGTTTCAGGTAATGTTTGTTGGTATATCTAATGTTGTCTCCTCTAGTTTGTACTCTATTCTTGCTATGCAGTCCTTAGAAAAGGTTTCTCTTTGCTTGGGTCTGCCTCTCTGCACCTTAAGAATTACCAAAGCAAATTGCATACCCCTTTGTAACAAAATTACCTCTTCACTAAACTATTGGGCTAACAAATTTCTATCTCAATCGGGACATATTATTTAGTTAAGAGCATTGGCTTTTCTTTAACTTTGTATTGGGCTAGGGCCTATGTTCTCCTAAAAAAGCTTTTATAAATGATTAATTCAGCTTTGCTGCGTTTATGAACTTGTCAAATACATAGCAGAAAGCCTATTCCTTGTGCGTTCAGTAATGTTGGCGGGAAAAATTGTCGCAGGCCAACACCCAATGTGTGTGTGTGAACAATTATCCAAATCAGAAGTAAAGTACATAAATGCGGGGAGACACAACTTTTATAGTGGTTCAACACTAATGCCTATATCCATTTTATAATCCTTATTCATCATCTCTTTGGTTGATTACAAGGTTGTACAAGTTCAGACAATAGCAAAGTTCGAAGTGTTACAATGGAATAGCAAAATATATGCTTGTTCTACACTTTGACTAAATTGCCCCTCTTCTTCTTCGTTGAAAAGCGTTGACTTGGTCAACAATATCCGAGTTTGGTTCTTATCCATGAAGTTCAAAAGTAGCATAACAATCCTTGTTAATGTTCAAGTGTTGAAGGAAAACATGCATGCCATGTTTTAATTATCCATGTCATCTCCCATGGCCATAGTGGAGGTGTTGGAAACCATTAATGAGTGTTTGAAGCTCTCAAGGTCCAAAAATTCCAAAGGAGAAGCCCTAAATGAAGGCCAAGGCTTGGTGTATTTATAGGAGGAAGGTTAGTTGGGAGTAGGTGAGCAGCGGGACCCGCCAGAGCCATTTTCCCACCTAAAACAATGCCATATGCAGAAATTTCGAACGTGCGGGGTTCAAAATTTCGAACCCAAGGGGGGTTTCGAAATTTTGACCCTACTGGGAGGGTTCGAAATTTCGTCCCTAGGGGGGGAGGGGGTTCAAAATTTCGTCCCCACCCATGGGGGGGTGGGAGGTAGGGGGGTTCGAAATTTCGACCCCACCGGGTGGAGGGGCGGCGGTTCGAAATTTCGACCCCACCAGGGGATGCGAAATTTCGAACACCCTGTAGAGGTTCGAAATTGATAGAGAATGATGTCGATCATACTGTCGAGGGAGTTGAAATTCCTGAATGCGAAGTGAAGGAATCCGAGTTTTCATGAGTCTGAACTAAAGGGATCTGAGCTTTTGGCATGGAGAAAATCAGATGAATCGGGCGGGCCCCACAGTAGGTCGATCGCCGCCGGGACTATGGGCCCCGGACCCCCACCGGCGCTGCACCCGGACTCGCTTGACGGGTCGCCTTCGGCTCGGAGCACGACTCGACTAAGAGTTCATTGGGCTCGACATAGGCCAACTGATAGAGGCTTCGAGTCTCCTTGCGTTTGCGATGCGGCTTCGACCCGACTGCTTTGTACTTTTTGACGCTTGAGCGCGTCGCTCACCAAATACTTGATGTGTGACATCTTCGACCAAAAAGCATGTCAATAAGTAAAATGCTTTTTCCTAAATACAAGGGAGGGCTAGGTCTGTTAACCCTGCCTAAGTGGAACCAAGCTGCGGTTAGTACTCATTTTAACAATTTCAATGTGACAAAGGAGAGTTTGTGGGTGGAGTGATGCTGGAAATATAATGCTAAAAATCGTAATTTTTGGATCATGAACATACCATCAAATAGTAGTTGGATGTGGAGAAGTCTGTTGGCGATGCGTGAGAAGTTTCTTCCTTATATTCAATATAATATTTTTCCTAGCAACAAAGTCTCTTTCTAGGATGATCTGTGGATTGCAAAGGGAGTAATCGTCTCCATGATTATGCTGCATGATCATATAACCCAAACTGGGATTCATAGAAATGCTACTTCTTCCTAGTTAGCGGTAGAGTATGCCTTCCCTACATCTCTAATTTTACATCCAGATCTTTATGGGAAATCCTAGTTCATAGTGCAACTTACTATATGCATGGGATAAAATCTTGGAATTGGGTAGCTCATAGCATCAAGAGCATTTACGCTCTTTTTATGAGGTCGATTCTTTGCCTTCATGTTTATGGTACAAACTTGTTTGGAATTCTGCTGCTTTGCCTAAAGACAATTTTATGTTATGTAAAGCTTTAAATGGTGCTCTTCTAACTAAGCAAGAGCTCTACCATATAGATATGCTTGTTAATGCTAATTGCTTGTTTTGTGAGATATGCGAGGAAACAGTTAGCCATATTTTCTTTGGATGTAGTATTAACTTTCCTCTATGGTCCATGTTGTTGCGGTTATTTGGTCTAGATAATCTACCATTAACTTCGGCCACACAATGGTATGTAATAATTATGTCGACCAGGTGGGGGAAGGACAAGCATGTCCTTTTCCTCCTTTGCATTAAAAAATTTGTGAAGCTGATCTGGGATAAAAGAAATAACAGAGAGTTCAGGCTCAAAAAGAAAAGTAGGGAAGAAATGTGGGCAATGCTGAAGTTTGAAATTAGGAAGGATCTCTCCTCTACTTCCTTTCTGTTTGATAGGTCCTTTATTGCTGAGTGGCTTTTATTGTTGTTGTAAACTTTTTGTCTCTTGGGTTTTGTTTGTGTGTTTATTGTTTTTTATTGTGTGCTGCATTTTTGCACGGGTGTATCCTGTGCGAGTGCTTATTTGTTTCTCTTTCTTTTTAATAAATGTGGTAGGCTTCCACTCAACCCCACTTGCCTGGCAAAAAAGAAAGAAAGTAATTTTGAAATCATTCGAAAATAGGGAGAAAAAGTATGAAATAGAAATTCAGTGCTAACCAGAGTTTTAACAAAATATCTAGACACAATTACTTTATATTTCTTGAACTCTTGAACTCTTGAATTCTTGATCATGAGCCTTGTATCATGAACTCTTCTACTTAGAAATATTTATTCTCAGAATTGTACAGTCTTCAATAATCAATACCTGCATAGATTTCCTATATATATATATATATTCTAGATAATTGTGTAAGTATATATTCTAAAATGATAATAATAATAATTTAAACAAGGTTGTTGTCATCAAAACCATCATTATCATCATCTCAATCCCTAAAAATCTCCACCTTTTTTATAATGATAACCTTGGTTTATAAAAAATATTTATACCTAACGTCTTGATTCTCCAATTACTCCCACTTACTCCATTAATTTCTTCTGAAACAACTAACTCCCCCTTAATCTAAGACTTATTTTATAATTCCCCCCTTAGTCATCAACAAAAACTCTCTCTCTCTCTCTCTCTCTCTCTCTCTATATATATATATATTCCTAATCAGACGATAATACTCCTCCTAAAACTAAGATAAGGTTAAAAAACTATGACTAGTATGATTCTAACTACTAAAACTTAGTGTGACAACCCGAATTCCGACGGACCAATTTTTTTTCAAAATCCCAATCCATCGAAACCCGAGTTGGTTTGCTCTGGTATCCTGCAGAAAAGACAAAGACATAAAACATGTCAGAGTTCAGAAAACATCTCACAGTGGAAGGAATAAAATATAATGTAGTTGAAACATAGCTTTACTTTAATAATAATACTGCTAAACTAGTATCCAAAGCTATACAGTCTCTATCATGAACCTAACCTGCGAATGTTATGAGGAGGGGGTCAGAACATAAATTCTGTGTGAATGAATTTAAACTACACTTCTTAGATAATCCTACATATACCGTTCAATTATATTTTCTTATTTATTAGGTTATTTGTGTTATTAGCACTCAAGGCTTACACACACATCGCACCCATCTACTCTCTAGTAGATTAACCTAATATAGTGTATATGTAGCTACACCCAATTAAGGTATGCTCTACTCGCATGGTCTCCACCGTATGTACGCAGTCCCTTATCCAATGTCGTATGTATATCAATGCTATGTTTGCATAAAACTATCATCACTGTGTTACATAAGCATTTGGACTGCCATTCTAGATCCTACTAGAATCTGTCATCAAATAATGCCCTCTAGTCCATGGTACACCACCCAGAGCGACATGAGTGTACCTAGACTTTCCCCACGTACGTATCATCAACCGTACTCGATGTCTATTTGCACATGTTCTCTATATGTGCGCCCGAGTCCCGTGGTAGGGCTAATCAAGAAACACAGCCGATGCAGATGCTAAGGTCTGCTTTTATAATGGCTATGGTCCCACTAGACCCCTCCCTCAACTAATGAAAGGAATATCAAGAATGAGAAATGTAAACCCGGCCCCCTATGCCCTTCAATCTTATTGGCCAACCTCACCCATAACTAGATAGCAAAGTATATGGTTTTTTGGAGTTCTCCGCCTTTCCGCTTCACGTACTGACTGAAGATGGTAGGTAGACGACGAGTTGCTATCACAGGGCACTAACTGGTCTTGCCGAATCATGCTGGTTCATCCTTGTCTTTTGATTGCCTCTTGTTTTGCAATCAAGGCATACTCATTGGTTCTTCCCACGCAGGCCTAACCTCTATGAGCACAGGTGTATCATCTGCCACTCACAGAGGGATACGAAGAGTACCCTCACATCTCCAGAAGCCGCATGCTTCGTAACCCAGTCCCTTGGAGCCTTCTGCATGATCAGATGGACGTTCGCTCCCCCTTGCGCCCTAGGCATCGTGATGATCTACCGTGTTTGGTTATTCATCCCCTATTGTATGGACTGGTCCAAGCGCCTTACCCTTTCGTGTTATTAGCCCTTAAGTCTAATCTTCTAATTATGCGCTTGCTCTATCTCATTAGGTTTTCTTTTTAACTTGGTTATTTCATCCATATTAGTTTTTAACTTAAATTACCAATTTTCTTTTCCATAAGTCTTTCCCTATTTCTTATGTAGCCGCGATCTTTTAATTGTTTACTTAGTTCTCTTAACTAAGGTTTACTAACAAGCTCAAGCACGATTTTCCATAACTGTTTATTTAGTCCTTTTAACTAAGGTTTACCAACATGACTTTCCATGATTGTTTACTTAGTTCTCTTAATTAAGGTTTACAAACAGATTCTCTTTATCGTTTACTTATTAACTTAGTCATCTTAACTAAGGTTTACTAATAAGTTTTCCCCCTTACCCATATAACTTATGTTTTCCCTATTCGTGGCTTTATTCCCGTTCCCACGAATTACTTAATCTTCAATTAAGTACGGCTTGCATTCTTTCATAAGTTATTTCATCTTTGGATCAATCATTAGAACCTACATTATAATTCTTACTTGTCTTGTAACAAGCTTACCTATTATCTTCTCATTCAGTTATACTCGTATCTGTTGATGTTGCCATTATTTACTTAGTTTTCTTAACTAAGGTTTGCTACCATTCCCCATTATTATGTTGGTTGAGTTTATCTATAAGCCTCCGTTTACTTAACCTTAGCACACTTAACATGTTTGTTTCGTAGCATTAATCTTTTTATTAATGCACCCAACCTCTCACATTAGACATGTTGATTGCGGTTACTGGATATGCCAGGCGGTTTAGGGAAGAATTCTACCACAAACTCATTCTAACCTCGGGTTTTGGGCTTAATGCGCTAACCTCTCACAATAGACCTGTTGTTGCGGTTGCTGGATGTGTCGGGCGGTTCCAGGCAGACTTACACCGCAACTCAATCTAACCTCGGGTTAGACATGTTCATCTTTTAACTGACCCATACAATTCCAATCTAGGCTTTATATGCCTGTTTATCCCAATCCAATAATTCATGTTCACGCTTCTAAACCCAATTTCATGTTTATGGTTCCAATTTGATTTGGATACATAAATTCTACCATGATTACATAATCTCGTACATAGTTATGCCAATAATCCTTATTATATGTTATTCCCAACTTTTCATGTATATAAGTTATACTTAATCATACCCTAATTAATTGTTCTTTAAAGTCATCAATAATTCATGTCAACCCTCATTCGTATTGCATAAATCTCAATTCAACTTATAATCCCATATGTCTAAATCTTCAATTCTAACTTTTCTTATGTACATATAGTTCATTCATAAATTCTTGATTCAACGTACCCAAGCATATCTAATCGTTCTCAATTTTAATCGCACGTATTTTCTTTCATGTTCTAGGTTAATATATGTACCAATTTCCCATAATTTCCTGATCTCAGATTATGTTATATGTTATTCCACCATTCCCCAATTCGTGAGTTATACTCAAAAATTCATCTTACAAGTTGTTCCAATTTCCCAATCATAAATTATTTCCAAATTCCCAAACATCATTTTCACTATTCCAATCTTTGGTCGTACGCATGCTTTTCAGCGAGATTTGGATTTGGCTCGAAGTTAGCCTAATCTTAAAAATAAAAAGGAAAGGGGAAGAAGAAGAACAGAATACACATGAAATAAAATCTGAATTATTTCAATTGAATTAAACAAATTAACTTGGGGAATTACCAAACGATACATCTACTATTATTCAACAAAGGTAATTTAAATCCACTCACAGTAATTTTTGCTTTCCTAGGTCTGATTTAGATTAGCATCCAAAGTTCTTCCCTTTCTTGCGGCGTAGATTATAGATCAAAATTTCTTTTCTCTTTATTTTGAAATAGAAGAAATTCTAAATCTAATCTTTGATCTTCATCTATCTTGTGTTGAAGAAGAATAATTAATTTAATTAGAGTTGAAGCAGTGTTACAACGTCACCATTATTTTTTAGAGGAGAAGAGGATTTATTGAGGAAGAAGAAGCAGAACTTTAGCGTAGCTTTGGGATCGTGAATTTTAGGGTTGGGTTTAGAGTTCTATTCATAGGTAGTTTAGAACAACTAGGGCCTTAGGATTAAAATAGAATCCATCTAAACCTTACACCCCGCTAAACAAAAGAATGTTCTAGAGTAGGCTAGACCAACCCAGGTATGCTGCACCATAAACGCACGCATGCACCCAGAAACAAGTTGGGTCCAAGCGCACTTATTTTGCTGCATTTTTTCTATTTTTAACGTATAATTGCCTTTATTTTAAATTAAATGTGCCTGTTTTTCTTCCCTTAATTAATTGCATGTTTTATGGCATGCCTTAATCCTTTCATATTACATGTAATTAATTCACAACTTTTGAGTTTTAAACGCCGAAATTTACATCTACTTTTATTTTCAATGTTGCATTGCAATTTACTTCGTTAATTCATCGCTTGTTTCCCTATATATATATATATATATATATATATATATATATATATATGCATACATTCTATTCTCTCCTCAACGTATGAATTTCATACATTCCAATTAATTCCTCAACTCTCTCTTTCTAAACCTTCCTTTAATTGCGTTAATTATATTAATGCTTCTTTTTGTTATTATCTTTCCTCTTTTTTTCATGCAGTTTCTTGGATTACACTGATTGCTCTACATTTTTTTTGTGCGCAATCTTTATTTTGAAATTGGTATTCTTTTATCTTGTGCAATTGAATATATTTACATGTATTCTTCCTCCCATCCTTAATTTATTATTGCAATTAATGCATTCTTCTTTTATACGCTCAATTCTGTCTTCTTCAATGCATTATATATTTATGTTTTAATTATTCTATGCATTTTCTCTCATATAATTAATTGCATTTAGCATATGCATTTATTATTTTTATTGCATGCATTAACACATCAGTTTTTTCTTTGCCGTTTGCATATTAAGTTATGCACTCTTTTCTCTTTTATTTTAATTTATGTTCATGCATATGTATGTTTTAATTATTGTATGCATAAACAATACAATATTAGTTTCATAATTTATTCTTAATTATGCATACATTCATATGCACATAATTAATTGCATGCGTTAATTCACCTCTTTCTTTTGTTTGCGTATTAGTATGTACTAATTATGATACCGTTTAATGCAATACATTCATTGCATGCAACCTAATACCTTTATATGAAATCAATTTCCTTTTTATCACATGCATTGCACTGATACATTACCCATTTTTAACGTACTGTATTTGCTTTTATGCACTAATCTCTTTTTATTTTAATTGTAAATTCATTTGCACATTAATTTTTAACATTAATGTATTCTCTAAGAAAAACATTCTTAATTATGTTTATGCACATATTTACATGCATATTTTTAATTGTATTAAAAAAATGCGGGGTGTTACAATTAGGATAGAAAATAATAACTACTTATTCTAAGTAATAACTTAAATGAGTATAAACTATATAAATTATATTTCAAAGCTTATAATTCAAACCAAATCAATTCAATATATAAAATACATACCAATACAATCGAGCCATCCAATTCAAGCCATATTAATCTTAAAGTTGTTTATTTACAAATTCAAATCAATCCAATCAAATAAAAAAAATTATGAAGACAAATTATATATTTCTAGGAACTTCTACCCAACCATCTTCATCGAAGATTGGATCAGCCTTTATAACATCCCAATCTTCGTTTCTTCGGTGAGAGGTGCTCCAGTGATGTTGTTTTCTTCATCCTTGGAGATAGAAGAGATCATCCATAGAATTGCATCAAACTTCTCTTGTTGTCTTATCCTTTGTATTTGACTTAATTCTAAGTGACACTGAATTCGAGAATGATAGAGAGAATATTCTTAAGAATTCAGTATTTCTTCAAGATTTTTAGTCAAATATGGATTTAGGAAGCCAAAGACTTGAATTTATTAATAAATAATGAAAGAAAATGAAGAAGGAATGAGTAAATGAGTTTTTGTAGAAGAAATGGTTATAAATAGGCTTTGGAATTCGTTTGAAATGAATATACACTAGTTTTTAAAGCAGTTTTCAAATTTAAATAAATTTGAAAATCGTACTGTTATATGTCGACATATACATATATATATGTTGACATATATGTGTTATTTACAAATTTTGAAGTATTTCATAACTTTATGTTTTGTTTTGACTTATATATACTTGTTTTAGTTACTTTGATGACTATTCCAGAGATATTTAAGGAAGAATTAACAGAAATACAAAGCTTCATTCATACTAACGATAACGACACATTCGATTAATACATAGTTGAAATACAAAAATTGAAATAAAGAATAATACATCAAGATAATAGACTTAGAATTCAGCGGAGGAGGATGAGGACTTGCCAAGTTTTCTTCCAGCCTTTCCGAAGAACTTGCTCATTTTAGAAGACATCTTTTCAAATTTCTTACTAAATGACATCTTTAGTGCCTTTTATTTTTTCTCTAGAATTATTTGATTTTTGAGGAGGATTTTGTTGGAAGGGTTAGTGAGAAAGTCAATACTTTGTAAGGAAGTATTTTCAACTTCTTCCTCTTCTTCGATATCCATTCATTCACCTTCTTCTTCTTGTTGTGTTTTTGCTTGTTTTTCCGCAAATGTTTCATATGGAAGAATCACAGGTGGAATCTTTTTTATTTTGGGCAAAGCCGACCGGTTTTAAGGTGACCGCAAACACCTTTTATTATAACTAATAATAAAAAACAGGGGGAGGGGGTACAGGTGATTGTCAGTAAACAATTAGCTACATAATATTTTAATGGTGAATTGTCAACCATTTACATCAACGATGCAAAACATGTTTCATACTGGATAACAACAGGAGTTGCATGTAGCATTACCTCAAACTAATCTGACATGGATTTTGCATTTTATATAACATTACGTAAGATAAATGACATAAGTTTATACGATAGCTTCATTGCCTACGGAATCTCCTAACCATTGTCGTGTTGATTCCTTAGCATACCCTTTTTCATACTACGCGTATAGAGGTATTTGGAGTAACATACCTGAGATTTTTGAACAAATATAAAATTTATTTTAATATAATTTTAGAAGAAAATACGTTAGAATTTAAAAATTCTATTTTTAAATCATCGTATAGCCCTTAAAAATAGTCATTTTACAAATGACCTCCGTTTTCAACGAAACCACTTCCATTGAGTTCAGAATTTCATTTGTGACTTTTAAAACTATAAACATCGATACCTTTAGAGTTGGTGAGATTTGGTCATTTTTAATAGGTGTATGATCAAAATATCACTTTTTGCATATGAACGATTTTGGACTCGAAACCACTTCCATTGAGTTCAAAATTCCGTTTGCATGCTCGAAAACTATAAGCATCGATATGTTTCGAGTTTGTGAAAATTGGGACCTTGGTTGGGGCTTGGTTTGGCTAAACCTAGCCCACTCTGTATAATCAACCAGTCCTCTCCTTCCGTTCATTCATTTCCACTTAACAAAAATAGAAAACGAGGGGAGAGGAAAGGGAATTAAAATTCCCTAAACCTGGTTAATTCTTGGGGCTCCAATTCTTGAGGAAATTAAGTGTAGAAGCTTAGGTAAGCCTCCTTTTCATCTTCTCTAGCATATCTCCTCTTTTATTTTTGAGGATTCCTATGACCTAACTCCTAGGAAACTAATGTATATGTGTGTAGATTGAAGATTAGCAAGCTATGTTGGAAGAGAGGTTATTTTAGCTTGTCATTGATTCGATTTCTTGCTTTAGCAAGAAAAGATGAGAAACTATTCACTAAAAAGGGCTAGATTAAAATTAACGGTTTGCTAGTAAATTGTTTGAGTTATGAGATGGTTATTGGTTGATAATATAAGTTTATTAGGATGTTAAATAATGATTAGCATATTAAAAATATGATTTTTAATTGATGCAGGTATACTTGTTTAAGTAGGTGAGTTCTTTAATGAATCCACATCTATGCCTCAAGCCATTGGCGAGTAAACGTGTAATTTAGGTTTATGTTTACGTGCATATGTCATTGAATTGGTTAGAGTAGCTTACATTTTCTAATAAGTGAATTTTAATTTCACTATAAAATTTTTGGTGTGAATCGTTCACACGATCGGATGCACATGATTTGAATCAATACCATGTTTATTACAGGCCTCATTGATGTTCCTAAGTGTTCGCGAGACTCGAATAATCACGCACGATCGATGGCCTTTGATCAAGAGGGTCAATACTCTCCTTATCCGACCTGGGCAATGGCCCAGGTTCGGACCAGTCGACCGGTCCATTTCAGACCAGTCGACTGGTGGCCTGCCTGGGCAGCAACCCAGGTACAGACCAGTCGTTTGATCTGAAGTGGACCAGTCGACTGGTATTGACTGTGGACCGAAGGGACCTCGATCCACATTCTAGATTGATCTAGGCTCTTTCCCGACTGGAGCCCAGACCGTTTGGCCTTTTTCCGTGACTTTTCAATTTCTCTAATTCACAGATTTTGGTAATTAACAGTGAAGATATGGTTTGGATTTTATAAATCTTTTAACTAAGATTTAATGAAAATTTTTCCAAAGTGAAAATTTTAAATTTAATAAACTAAATTGGAATTGAATGGAATTCGATTCAATGGTAATCGAGATGAGCTTCTGTGAATGAAGGCCGCTAATATTTATGGGATTTAAAAGGCCTTGTCGTTATTCCACTTATAGTATTAGTTCAATACGAAAATTTATATCGATTATGAATTATCTAATTTCCATGAAGGTTCCAATTTGATGGAAGATGAATTTGGGTTTATCATGAATTGTGTTTTAAATAACATTTATTCTTTAACCGAAGAAAAGGCAGGATTAATTTCTAGAAAGTTGAATAATCATCAAGTAATGAATTTCAAAGATTAAAACTAAGAAGAGTTTTAATAAATCTTTAATTAGATTTGGAATGGATAGATGGTAATTAAATTTACCAAAACACGAGAAGTGATATGAACCAAATATACTTAGTTATTGATATTGATTGTGATTGACTGATTGTTTGATTGTGCTTAACCAGTTTACGAGCAAATATGCTTTTACATTTAGCATTCGGTTGGGTAGAAATATTTGTATGCTAACACCTTGTGAAACACTTCACGATTTGACTAAGTGACGTTTAGCGATGCTGTTGTTTATTTCAAATTTAATGAATGATTTTGAAATGATATTTTCTTAAGTGAAAAGAAATGTTATTCTCGATTTTGGATAGGGAATGTTATATAAAACAGAAAGGATTCCGAGGGCTAAACCCAATATTTCCGAAATGATTTACAAAAGTATTATGTGTTGGACATTGTAGTTCATCACGTAACCGATTAGTTGCTATTGATGATATATCTATTTGGTGGCGGAGAATTTATTCTTTTGCTTAAAACCTTTCTTTGAGACGTACAAGCTCAAAGGTTATATGATTAATAGTGACCGATCATATGTGCGAATTGCTGATGTGAAATACTATAGTTTGAAAGTACTTGTGATTGTTGTATAGTGAAATGATTTTCCCTACTTCGGGATATAAAATGATTTAGTATGTGGCTAAAGATTCGGGTAACCCATGCGACTAAAAGTATGGGTATTATAACCTTAAATGGTTTTGGATGGTGTATTTTCCCCGAGGGAATGGGAGGTGCATTGCTCGGTGTATTTTCCCCGAGGGAATGGGAGGTGCATTGCTCGGTGTATTTTCCCCGAGGGAATGGGTGTTGCACCATATTTATCGAGTGACTAAGGAACGTGCCCTTTGCCTCGTTGATGGGAGAAACCTCCCGAGGTCTGGTTGCATACTTTTTGTATGCATTGTGATATTTTGGAATTCATATTTCCAAAGATTTTGGTTTGAGATTCTGAAGTGAAATCTACTTTGCTATGATAATTAGATACATATTTCAAATGATTTGAAATAAGAAATCGGGAATTAAGTCCAAAGAAATAATTTCTGTAAAGTGAATTGGATTTTGAAAATCTAAGTTTGGATATTAAGCCTAAATGGGTAGATTGGGAATCTGCTTGTTGTTTGATGCATTGTAGATCCATAAGTTTATTTATGGTAGTTGTATGTGCACTGGCAATCTAGCGGAGAAAACCCGTTCCGTGTCATACGGCGTGGTCCCGTGATATACCTTATTTTATATAAGCTAATTATAACCGTAGAATTTCTCATACCAGTCCCATGACTAACTTGCAGTTTGGTTTTCCCTTCGGATGCCCATATTTTCTACAAGGCGGTCGACTTGTTTGTTTTGCATATATTTTCCTTAAGTAGGATTCTGTATTGAAGCGTTAAGTTGTGTCCAAAGCATTAATAGTCTTCTGCTATGAATTATATTGTATTTACTACAATTTATCTTCCGCTGTATTAGTTTCGATGTACTCTGATATTTTGTGCTTTGATGTAACATTTGTATGATGTTAATAAAAGTCTTATGTTGTTTGTTCTGATGTGTTTTGCGCCCAAAGTTAATAATCTGAGGATTTTCCACTTTTGGATAAGGCCTTACGGTCGATTCGAAAGGCGGATAAATTCGGGTTGTTACAAATTGGTATCAGAGCTTTGGTTAACTCAAATCTTTGGGGTACAACTCGTTAGAACATAATAAAAGACTCATTAGAGATAGGATTAGTTAAATCCTATAAGAATACTCACTAGAGATGGGATCAGTAGTATCCTAGAATGAGTAGCTTATTAGAGATGGGGTTAGCAATGCATTAGAATGAGTTAAGAGTATTACGTATATGAGAGAGCGTATTTGTAATAAGGTATAGATTTTCAAAATCGATTTTGAAAGATTATATTTTTAATAATAAACTTACTTATGTTTTTGTTCTTTTTTGAGGACGAAAAGTTTTAAGTAGGGGAGAGTAACATCCTTGAGATTTTGGAACAAATTTAAAATTTATTTTAATATAATTTTATAAGAAAATGCGTTAGAATTTAAAAATTCTATTTTTAAATCATCGTGTAGCCCTTAAAAATAGTCATTTTGCAAACGACCTCCGTTTTCAACGAAACCACTTGCATTGAGCTCAAAATTTCATTTGTGACTTTTAAAACTATAAACATCGATACCTTTAGAGTTGGTGAGATTTGGTCATTTTCATTAGGTGTATGTTCAAAATGTCACTTTTTTCGTATGGACGATTTTGGACTCGAACCACTTCCATTGAGTTCAAAATGCCATTTGCGTGCTCAAAAACTATAAGCATCCATACGTTTTGAGTTTGTGAAAACAGGGACCTTGGTTGGGGCTTGCTTTGGCTAAACCTAGCCCACTCCATATAACCAAATCAGCCCTCTCTTTCCATTCATTCATTTCCACTTAACAAAAATAGAAAATGTAGGGTGGAAAGGGGAATTAAAATTCTCTAAATCTAGTTAATTCTTGGGGCTCCAATTCTTGAGGAAATTAAGTGTAGAAGCTTAGGTAAGCCACCTCTTCATTTTCATTAGCTTATCACCTCTTCTATTTTTGAGGATTCCTATGATCTAACTCTTAGGAAACTTATGTATAAGTGTTTAGATTAAAGATTAGCAATCTATATTGGAAGAGAGGTTGTTTTAGCTTTTCATTGATTCATTTTCCTGCTTTAGCAAGCAAAGTTGAGAAACTATTCACTAAAAAGGGTTAGATTAAAATTAACTCTTTGCTTGTTAATTGTTTGAGTTATGAGATGATTATTGGTTGATAATATAAGTTTATTAGGATGCTAAATAATGATTAGCATATTAAAAATATAATTTTTAATTGATGTAGGTATACTTGTTTAAGTATGTGAGTTCTTTAATGAATCCACATCTATGCCTCAAGCCATTGGCTTGTAAATGTGTAATTTAGGTTTATGTTTATGTGCATATGTCATTGAATTGATTAGAGTAGCTTACATTTTCCGATAAGTGAATTTTAATTTCATTATATTGAAATTTTGATCTGAAATGGACCAGTCGACTGGTATTGACTATAGACCTCGGTCCATAGTCTAGATTGATCCAGGCTCTTTCCCGGCCGAAGCCCGGACAATTTGGCCTTTTTCCGTAACTTTTCAGTTTCTCTAATTCATAGATTTCAGCAATTAATAGTGAAGATATGGTATGGAATTTATAAATCTTTTACCTAAGATTTAATGAAATTTTTTCCAAAGTGAAAATTTCCTATTTAATAAACTAAATTGGAATTGAATGGAATTCGATTCAGTGATAATCGATATGAGCTTCTATGAGTGAAGGCCGTTACTATTTATGGAATTTAAAAGGCCTTACCGTTATTCCACTTATAGTATTAGTTTGATGCGGAAATTTATATCGATTACGATTGATCTGATTTCCATGAATGTTCCATTTTGATGGAAGATGAATTTGGGTTTTTCGTGAATTGTGTTTTAAATAACATTTGTTCTTTAACCGAAGTAAGGGCAAGATTAATTTCCAAAAAGTTGAATAATCATTAAGTAATGAATTTCAAAGATTAAAATTAAGAAGAGATTTAATAAATCATTAATTATATTTGGAATGGATAGATGGTAATTAAATTTACCAAAACACGAGAAGTGATATGAACAAATATACTTGGTTGTTGATATTGATTGTGATTGATTGATTGTTTGGATTGTGCTCGACCAGTTTATGAGCAAATATGCTTTTACATTTAGCATTGGGTTAGGTAGAAATATTTGTATGCTAACACCTTGTGAAACACTTCATGATTTGACTATGGGGTGTTTAGCGATGCTGCTGTTTATTTCAAAATGATTTTGAAATGAGATTTTCTTAAGTGAAAAGAAATGTTTTCCTGATATTGGACACAGAATGTCATATAAAAATGTTTTATAAAACAAAAAGGATTTCGAGGGCTAAACTCGATGTTTCCAAAATGATTTAGAAAAGTATTATGTGTTTGACATTGTTGTTCATAACATAACTAATTAATTGCTATTGATGATGTATCTGTTTGGTGGCAGAGAATTTACTCTCTTGCTTTATACCATTATTTGAGACGTACGAGATCAAAGGTTATATGATTAATAGTGACCAATCATATGTGTGAATTGCTGCTGTGAAGTACTATAGTTTGAAAGTACTTGTGATTATTATGTTGTGAAATGATTTTCCCTACTTCGGAATAAAAATGATTTAGTATGTGGTCAAAGATTCGGGCAACCCATGCAACTAAAAGTATAGGTATTGTAACCTTAAATGGTTTTGGACGGTGTATTTTCCCCGAGGGCATGGGAGGTGCACTGCCTGATGTATTTTTCTAGCGGGTGTCGGAGCTGCACCATATTTATCGAGTGACTAAAGAATGTGCCCTTTGCCTTGTTTATGGGAGAAACCTCCCAAGGTTTGGTTGCATACTTTTTGTATGCATTGTGATATTTTGGAATTCATATTTTCAAAGATTTCGGCTTGAGATCCCGAAGTGAAATCTACTTTGCTATGAAAATTAGATATGTATTTCAAATAATTTGAAATAAGAAATAGAGAATAAAGTCCAAAGAAATAATTTCTGTAAAGTGAATTGGATTTTGAAAATCTAAGTTTGGGGATTAAGCCTAAATGGGTAGATTGGAAATCTGCATATTGTTTGATGCATTGTAGATCCATAAGTTTATTTAGGTAGTTGTATATGCACTGGCAATCTAGTGGAGAAAACCCATTCCGTGTCATACGGCGCGGTCCCGTGATATGCCTTATTTTATATAAGTTAATTATAACCATAGATACAAGTCATATAACTGGCTCATAGTTTGCTTTTCCCTTGCAAACTCGGGTGCCCATACTTTCTATACGGGCATTCGAGTTGTTTGTTTTGCAGATATTTTCCTTGAGTAGGATTCTGGATTGAAGCGTAAAGTTGTGTCCAAAGCATTGATAGTCTTCCGCTGTGCATTGTATTGTGTTTACTGCAATTTATCTTCCGTTGTATTATTTTTGATGTACTCTGATATTCTATATTCTAATGTAACATTTATATGATGTTAATAAAAGTCTTCTGTTGTTTGTTCTAATGTGTTGTGCACCCAAAGTTAATAATCCGAGGATTTCCGACTTTTGGTTAGGGCCATACAGTCAATTCGAAGGGCGGGGAAATTCGAGTTGTTACATTTGGTCCAGTTTTCTCACCAGAAGAAGCATAAGAGGAATCAATGACTAATGGAATCTTCATAAGAGATATATTTTCGAAATTGAAAACCTTTCTTGAAACAAACTCTTCACCTTTGTAAAAAACTCCAAAATATTTAAAATTACGAGTAAGGTAAACTCTATGATATAATGTGTTTTCTTTTGATGATAAATCCTTTAGCAGAAATTCAATTAAAATCATTTGAGCCCAATTTATGTCATAGTTTCCAAAATTACCAAAAATGGCTTTGCAAACTTTCTGTAACAACCCGAAAATCTGGGCCAGTTTAAAATTTTTATTTTGGCAATTTTGGCGAATTTTGATTATTTAAAATGAATTATTTTAAATAATATCGACGAGAAATTTATTTTTAATAGAATTAGAACGTATATATTATATACGTCGTCGTTAGAATATAAATATTTATTTTAAATTATAAAAGGAATTGAAAATAGTCGCTATGGAATTCAGGCCCTTAAAAATAGAAATTTTGCAAACTACCTCGGATTTCGACGAAACCACTTTTGTTGGGTCCGTGGTATAAAGTTATTGCTAGATTCCAAATTTCATAATTTTTCGAATCAATATGTGAGCGTGGCAAAAGAAAAGGTGTTTGACCAGTTTCGGTTGATTTTAATCGACTGGAAAATGGCCATTTTTCTAACGGCCTCAGAATTCAACGAAACTAGTTTTGTTAGGACCGTATCGTCAATACGAAGCTAGAAAATAATTTTTGGGAATTTTTAGAGTTAGTATGTGTCCCCGATAAAGTGAAATGTGCGTTCAAATTCAATATATAGAGTTATATTTTGATTTTGACGAAAACTGATCGAAACGATCGAATCAGTTTGCGATACATATCCCATTGTGTTCGGAATGGGGATAAATAGCTAGGGGCGACAGTCGTTGGGTCTCGTTTGGTGTTCGGATTGAAAGTCAACTTTTGGAATTAAAATATAATATAAAAATAAAACTCCCTTCCCCTTTACCTTCTTATCCACATCAGCCCCCCCTTACGTTTACTTTTCAAAATCGAATAAAGGAAAAAAAAAAAACCGCTCGTGCCTGAGACCTAGCCCGCCGCCCTCCTCCGCTCCAGCCGCCACCGCGACGTGCGCCACCCACCTCCTCATCTCCGCCAATCCCCTCTCTCCTCCTCACGAACTCGCGTGAACCCCCTCCCTTCCCAGCCTAATCCAACGCCCACAAACCCGCGACCCCCCTGAAGCCGCCTCCGACCAAACCCTCCACGGCGCCGACCATCGCAGGAACCCCCCTCCTTTCAACACCCCGAGCGCATAGCAGCTCCATCCCCCTTCTTCGCTGAAAAACAGTAAGCCTCCTTTCATTTTAATTTGGTTTATTTACTTCTTTTCTATAGGATTAGCTTAAAGAAAATAGAATTATTATAGAAAGGGAAAATAGAATTTTGCTAGAAAGAAAAGATTGGATTTTTAAATAGGAAGTAGCGGGTTAAGAAAATATGATTTTTATCATATAATAGCAAAGTAAAAATTCGATTTTTATATATTGAATAGCATAGAAAAAATTCGATTTTTATATATTGAATAGCATAGTAAAAATTCGATTTTTATATATTGAATAGCATAGTAAAAATTCGATTTTTATATATTGAATAGCAAAGTAAAAATTTGATTTTTATATATTGAATAGCATAGTAAAAATTCGATTTTTATATATTGAATAGCAAAGTAAAAATTCGATTTTTATATATTGAATAGCATAGTAAAAATTCATTTTTATATATTGAATAGCATAGTAAAAATTCGATTTTTATATATTGAATAGCAAAGTAAAAATTCGATTTTATATATTGAAAAGCATAGTAAAAATTCGATTTTTATATATTGAATAGCATAGAAAAAATTCGATTTTTATATATTGAATAGCATAGTAAAAATTCGATTTTTATATATTGAATAGCATAGTAAAAATTCGATTTTTATATAATGAATAGCGAAGTAAAAATGTGATTTTTACATATGTAGAGAATACGGGCAAAGAAAGTGACAAGAGGCAAGAATGGCGAAGACTTCTACCTAAGAAGAGTCGTGGCGTTGGATTATCTATTCAGTGAGAATTTCTCACCTTTAATTTATTTTTCTAGTTGAAATATATACTAGGATGCAGACGGTGTTTAGTAGCACCCGACACCCGTCGTCTACAGACCATGGACGGCTTGTATGCTTGTTTGATTTGCTGTGTAGTTGATTGTGTGTTGTGATGTGAAATGAAAATAAAATATTTATATAGTAGAAAATATTTTATAGTTAAAAATAGAATTTTAACGTATATATGAAATGAAATAAAAATAAACAAATCGGACGATTTGTTTATATACACACATTTGACTGATATTGATTGGGACGATAAATTTTACACATCGCCCAACTACACAAATAAAATCTGTGTTTGATTGTTTGAAAACCCCACACGGGTATTGGGATGATAGATGACATACACTAATCCCAATAATTAGTTGTATGTCGATCGATTGATTGACAGACTGTTATAAGCGTTAAATATCTATATTCGATGCTTATACAGTGTAGAATGCACTTTGGATGATGGTTGATTATTCAACGTTGTTATTGTATATATATGTTGTAGAAAATCCATATAATTAACATTATATGGTAATTGATTGGGCTTCATTCCAGTTTTGAAAAAGAAATATTTAAAATAGAAATATTTGAAATAGAAATATTTGAAATAGAAATATTTGAAATAGAATATTTGAAAATAGAAATATAAGAAGCCGTGTTGAGTAGATTGACGCCATTTTGACGTGAACGATATGTATATCGATTTTATTCATTTTTCAACGAATATAGAAAGTGATTTTGGAAATTCGAATTAAAATTGAAATGAGTTGAATTCAAATTGAATTTGAATAGAAATGAAATTCGAATTGAAATTGAATATAAATGAATTCAAATTGAAATTGAAAATAAATGAAATTCGAATTGAAATTGAATATAAATGAATTCAAATTGAAATTGAATAGAAATGATTTCGAACTGAAATTGAATTAGGAATCAATTTGAATTAAAATCAATTTGAAATGAATTTAAAATGAATTTAAATTGGAATATTCAATTTTGATTTGAAATTGAATACGAAGTTGAAACCGTTTTGAAAATGAATTTAAAAACGATTTACAAATATTTGAAAAGAAAATCGACGAAGTATATATTATATATATTAAATATATAATATAATGGCCTGAATAGAACGCGCCGCGCCGCGGCAGTTCGCGAATTTCGACCATTGACTTCGAATGGCTATTGCGGGAGATCCGACCGTCGGATTCTCCTAAAACCGGAACCGTTGGGTTCGTATCGAAAAAAGCTTTCTAACGAATGTGAGAAATTAGAAATCTAACGGTTGGATTTGGAATTATGTCCAAATCAAATTTGGAAAAGGTCGCTGTAAGTGCAGTTCGATGGCCGTTGATGGAAATCGACTGTACGGGCCTTGATAAAATTATTAAAAATAGCAATAATTTGTGTAAAATCATAAGAAATGATTTGGGAAGAATTGGGATGAAAAACTCCATATTTGAAAAGATAAAAATAGATTTTTATCGAAATGAACTAGTTTTGAACTAGAATTATAATTCTATTTATTTCTAAATAAATAAATTGGGTTTGAAATGGTTTTGAAAATAACCAGAATTTCCAATATTTATATTGGAATGGATTTGAATCAAAATTGTCTTCGGAATATTTCGATGTTGGATTTCGTGATGATACAGATATTGTTATGGGAATTTGAAAGATATATTTATATCGTTATTTCCAATACGATATTTGTTGGTCGTAGAATTTGATATTGAATATAAGCCGGTATATTTTCTATTCAGAGCCTTGTATTTAATATCAAATGTGATTTGGGTTTGTCGTGAATGGTGTCTTCATTAACCCTGTTCTTGAACCCAGTTGAGAAAAAGATTAAATCTTTTATTTAGATTTAATGAAGTGTACCAATTAAATAATATTTAATTGGAATTGAATTCGAATTGATTCTTGGGTTTATCGTGAATGGTGTTTTAAATAACACTCGTTCTTTAACCCGATAATTAATAGAATGTGATTTTGGGTCGTCGTGAACGGTATCTTCAATAATATTGTTCTTACACCCAACGAAGTTAAGAAAATCAGAAACTAACTGTAGATTAGTTGAGTTGAACGGTTTCTTGGGTATTGATCTGATGTTGGTTTCGGCCTTCGGGGTTAATATTTGGGGAATTATTCTCTTGTTAATTTACGGTTAGTGACTGACGAATTGGAATGAGGCGTATGTGGTGTTTGTGTAGCACTTGTTTATTATATACGCGAGTTGCTCAGAAAGACCGGGTTTATCCCATTCTGAACAACTGAATCGACGATAAGAAATCGAAGATGAAGACGGTGGTCGAAGACCGGAGATCTTCACCTCGTCTGGATGGTAACCGAGATCCTGATTGGGAGGCATCCCGAAATATGGATAATGAGTGGTGATCGTCCAGACGTATGTGGTGATCGATGGGTTTGCGAGGTATTTAGTGCCTCCGGTTTCGTTCAGACCCAGAACAGACTTGCAAATGGAATGTGTGTCTGACATTGGAATTCATTCTGTGTGATTGATAGCCATCAGTTGCACGGCGTGAATTGTCTTTGTGGCATGCTAAGATGCAATGATCAGGGCTTCTGTTGAAAAGCAAAGTCTTCTGGTGATGATCAAAGCACCGCCTGTGTGGCATAGCTTTGTGTATAACGTGAAATCGGCTAGCCAATAGGCTCATAAAATCATCATCACCCAAACAAAACAGTAAATTATGTAGTAAACATGTACCTGTGTGGCATAGCTTTGTGGCATGCTAAGATGCAATGATCAGGGCTTCTGTTGAAAAGCAAAGTCTTCTGGTGATGATCAAAGCACCGCCTGTGTGGCATAGCTTTGTGTATAACGTGAAATCGGCCCTGACGATCCAAGGGTCGATGCGTTCTGATCCAGAGACTCGGGCTAGGCAGTCTCGAATTCGGTAAGGACTATCTTTTGCCTTGGTTCATGACGGAAATCCAATTTCCAAATACGTGATTTTGCGGTTTTAATTGTAGAACTAGTATGGCGACATGATATATGGTACCCATGCCGTCTATGATTGATACTTATGATTTGAAGTTGTTTTATACAATATGCACTTATAATAGTATCAAATGATTTGTTTTAAACGTATCAAGCATTCTTGGCTATTATAAGGTAAAAACCCTATCCTCCAGCTTGCGTTGCATTGTGTGATGGGAACTGGGTCTTATAATAGCTTCATTTTTCTTTATTTAGCATCGCGTTGTGGTTTTATGTACTGGTGTTCTTGGGAGGAAACCCGTTCCGCGTTAGCGGCGTGGTCCCTTGATTTACCTAACTTTAAAATAAAGATTAATAACTGTTTTAGTTCTCACACCAGTCCCATGACTGACCTGGAGTTTATTGTTTTAACCTAAACTCTGGGTGCCCTTATTTTGACACGGGCAGCTAGTAGTTTTGGTTTTGCAGATTTATATTCACAGGATCCTGGTTTACAGCTGGAACGATACTCGGGAAGCTTTGTACCCGCGTATTACTTCTAGTTGTGTATTGTATTATTTTCCGCTGCTATGTAATGTATTGTAATCTCTGATATTTTATGAACTGTAAAGTTTATTTGTTTATACTCTGTATATTCTTGTATTCTGATGAATTGTTGTAATATACAATGAAATGTTCTTCCGTCTATGTTCTGTTTTGTCGTGTTCTCAAAGCGATCAGGCATTTCGAACGATCTAGACCAGTTTAGCGACTGATTCGGATCGAGCGAAATTCCTTTTCGTCACAGTTGGTATTAGAGATTTGGTTTACAAAGCAGAGAACAAGGCACATTAGAACCATATGAAAGAATTCATCAGATATTGGATTAGTAATATCCAATGGGAATGACTCGTTAGAGATGGGATCAGTAGTATCCTAGAACGAGTGTGAAGAGTATATTTCTGAAAATGAAAACAATTTTTGTTTTGAAAATTTAAATCAATTATTCGTATTTGATTATTTATTCTATATTGATCGGGACAATCCGATATATAAAGATTTTGCATATGCGTCTTGCAAATGTGTATTCGAAGTTTTAATATACTGGATAGTTATAGAATCATACTCTAGTGCCCGGGGATAATTTTGGTGACGGGGCACCATCACCAGTATTTATTTTCGAAGTAACGAAAGTGAGATTTCTATATATTTCCTATTGACTGGTGTGAGAACCGAAACTAGATAGGGCTTATTGTGGTGATTTGGCATCAAAAATCTGATTTTTGACTATATATCAAAGTTATGAATTTCAAATGCTAATCAACTAATTGATTGATGTTTGTGTTGTTTGTTTGATAAATTTTAACCATATAGCCAATTTAATCAAATATTGAATTATATTGAAAATTTGTCGCATTTGCTTGCATATACATGTACTTACATTGAACAGGTCATAGCAAGGAGGCTAGAGCAGAGAATAAAATTTGTTTGCCCGACAAATAGGTACATGTTTACTACATAATTTACTGTTTTGTTTGGGTGATTCGGATCGAGCGAAATTCCTTTTCGTCACACTTTCAGCGTTAGGTTGTTGAAATTTTCAAAACGAGGAGTAACGGTATATTGGAGAAGTAAGTTGACAATTCTTGGTTTATAATGACAAAATTGGTTTTTGAATTCTATATTTTTATCACTTTCAAAAATGTAGTGAAAGGTCTCTAATCATTTTCATTGATCTTAAGATATGTGGGTCCATTCCCGTGTTTTGCAACCTAAAATACCACTTAAAACATCGCAATTCAAAACAATTTGAGTTCCGTTTACACTACTCCATGTTTCATTTTCATTTCCTTGATAAAAATCGCGATTCCAGTTTGCATAAAACATTTTGATAAGGTTCGAGTAGCAAATTTCATCATTCCCCTGATAACCAATTAAACTTAAAATTCCATTTTAATGAAATAGAGATTCAAGATCATAAGAAGCAAAATCACCAAAAATATACATAATTTCCCTTATCGACTTTACCGAAGATTATATATCTTATGTAATCTTTGATAGCATCCGGGTTGTTGTAAAGGAAGCCTTTTGTGGTCTTAGTCAGCCTCATTGTTTTTGGCGTGCTTGAGGTAACCATTTGAGAATTGTTTTGAAGTGTATAAGAAAATGAAGATAAGTTTGAATTAAAGGTAGAAAGAGATGATAAGAATAGATAGTTAAATAGAGAATTAATGGACATGTTTTATGGTTAAGGAACACCTTTTAAGTACATTGCGTTTGGTGAAAAGGTGGAGAGAAATTCAAATTTTGAATTTCAAATTCTCATGTATATGTCGATATATATAAACTGGTATGTCGACATATCCTTTAAATTTTCAAAGGGACATTTGATTTTTGACTTTTTGATTCAATTATAATTTTATATTCTTATTTAATTTTTCTGGGATAATATTAATTATAATAATACCTTTTACATTGTTATTTTAGTAAATAATTCTTATTTTGAATATTGAATTAAAATTAAAATTTCCAAACAAAGCAAACAAACAAGCAACCTGTAACGACCTGGATTTTTAGCTATTCAATTTAGAACATTTAAATTTGTTTTAAATGTTGTTTTGGAAATATAAAGTGAATTTTATGTGGAATTTATTAATTAAAATGAAGTTTGAACGTATAATTTATAATATAATTTAAAAATGAGCTCGTAACGTCATGGTAGTTCGTAATATTGCGTTTTGAACTTCAATCGAAAATACAAAATTCGTTATAAGTCGGATTTCCTTGAAACAAGAAAATTTCAGATCTATTTGATTATATTTTTCTAGTGAAAGAGAAAAACCGAGATTTCGTCTTATAGATTGTGAGTTTTGTCCAAATCGAAATTTCAAAATGTAATGGGCAAAATTTCCATACCCTTTTGAGTCGACTAATTACACCACATGCCCAACCCAAATTGCACAGAAACATGAATCATCAATAGAAAGAAGTTAGAGGATGAGAAATAGAAAGAAAAATTAGAATAAAAGAAAACGAAGAACACAAATCTCAAAGCGGAACAAATAAAATATATTATATAACTTTAAAATACGAATCTGTTCTGTATATACATACCATCATCAGAGCACAACTGTTATTCCTAGAACAGTTATAAACACCTGTTTTCAGATACAACATAGTACATAGCAGAAAATATGATAGTCTATAGCTAACTGATGAAGCCTTCTGCTTCCAGCTCCTCTAAGTGAATCTGTAAAATACCGACTACTTGACTGCCCATACAAATTTGGGCACCCAAGAGTTTAGGTAAAACAAAACAAAATAAACTCTGGGTAAGTCATGAGACTGGTGTGAGTAGACTCCAACCATTTGTTTAACTTTCAAAAATCCTTTCGAAAGAAATGATAATCGTAAGACCGATCCACACATAAACACGGATGGTTTTTACCTTATAATAACCAAAATATATATTTGATATCAAATCCAGTGGTATTATAATAGTGTCTATATCAAATAAATAGCAATCTAGAGGAATGCTTGCATCTCACGCTCCATATATAATATAAAATCAAAAACTGCAGGGTGCTTATCGGAAATCATTTATGACATGGTATGGGACCACCTTCCGATAGTGTATCTCTAGAGAGGAATACATTGGGTTCAACAAGAACATATTGCAACCCGGCCACACATGAGTGGCCACTCGTTTAACTTGAGTGTACCGAGCACATTATCACCAACGGTTGTGATCAGCAACCGTTACCGAAAGCATACAGCAACGAACAGAATAATACGTAAAATGAAATTTCTCTAGATCAAGTGATAATACCCCTAATGGGAATGACCCACTTGGCCATGCTGCCTGCCCGATTTCTGTCAATTCCCGGTTGATGATGCTTGAGGCCACGACTATCTTTTTAGAACATCTTGCCACCATTTATTTGAATGTCACGTTGTCAGACATTCGTGCATATATGTTGTCCTGGGACTGGATAAACCAAAGGCACCATTCTATTATCCCTTCTTGGGCAATTTCTGCATAGGATTATCAGAACAGTCCTCATACTTTACTCTATCTTCAATTATCTTCAGCATAAGTTGATTCTTAATGCTTATGCCAATACGGAGTGGATTTCATAAAATAATACTGATTACGGTCTCTCCGTATTGGCAAAGGAGGTATAAAATAAATAAAACTTTGATAGTCGATGGTTTAACTATCAAGGAACACATTCATACAATCAACGATGCAATTTCCAAATGGATATTTTATCTGTCAACCATCGAACAACACTTGCCCCTTTTAAATCAATTCCTTATTATATTATCATTTCCAATACCCAATTTCCCCATCTTTCGTATCCTTTTAAAGCTCTATTTTCTCTCTCAATTCTTGGGTAAACATTTCCAATATCCTAATTTCTTTATTTGAGAAAATATATCTTATTCCAATTATAAAACATTTCTAAATATTCACGAATCCTTATTTCCTATATTCAGAAAATATACCTTATTAATATCGGAAAATATTTCCATATTCCATTTCTTAATTCCTCGTTGACCAATTCATTTCATTTTCTATACGTAGAAAATATCTCTCATTTTATTCGGGGAAAACATTTTAAAATATTTTAAATTAACGTGATGTTATAAAACATCGTTATTATAACTCAAACCATTAATCAATTATTAACTAACCCTATTGCTAACCAATCTTCACTATCGAACCTTAACCATTCCTCCATCAATCATGAAGTCAATCAAGTTGGGGTATAATTATCTCTTATACCTTAATTGAAAACCAATCACAACTTTGAAATAGTCAAAGCTCACAACTTGAAACAAACATCGCTTACGCGACTATCAGATTTAATCTAAGAATCCACTTCTTTTAAAAAAAACGTTGATTATAACGGTAGCGTTACAATCAGTGTTTCCAAATATTTGATTTATAAAACATTTAATTTAATGTTAGCGTTAAAATCATTGTTTAGTTTTATAAAATATTTATTATATTAGTAGTGTTATAATCCCCGTTTAGATGTACAAAACATTTGTTATAATGGTAGCGTTATAATCATTGTTTCCAAATATTTGGTATATAAAAACGTATCTTGTACTAATTAATTTCAATTAATAAGTAAATAAATAAATAATTAAGTAATTAAATTTGATTCAAAATGGAAGGTAAAAATAGCTACTTCTTTAAATTCGATATAATCGAATATCAAATAAATAACTCTCTCGAATAAAATATATTCAATTTATATTCCGAACTTCGGAATTTATCTACCATTTCAGGTTAATTTAAATTCCAAATTCACTTTTGAATTTATCCTTTCCTAATCATTACCAAATTCCTTTATAACCATTCCAGTCTACAAACGTTATCATAATTTATTTTATATTTCGGATTTTGAACTAAATCTCATCATTTTCTTTTAAAACAATTACCATTTCCCTTTTCATTCAATTTCCAATTTGGATTCATATTTCAAATCTAAATTTCCTTTAAAGATATTTGATTTTCTTTAGACCATTATTTACTCTAATCGAGAATATATTTCTTTTATATACAATCAAATCAGTTTGATTTCGTACTTATAAATAATATCTTAAACCCAAATTCTATTTATTACTTCTATTTAGATTTTTCCATACCAATCTCATTTGTATTGCAATCATTTAAAATCTCGTTTATAATTTCCTTTTTAATTTGCTAAGTTCAAATCTCATTTCAAATATTGGTGTCAAAACCGTTTTCCACTTTTTCATATAATTTCAAATTTGAATTTATATTTCAATTTATCCAATGATAAATAATTTACTTAATTTATACTCTCGTTTAAAACAACTTCTTGTTTTATCCATTAACATGGTTTTAATTTCAACTCTATTTGAAATTACGTTTCAATTTTTGGAAATAAATCTCCTTTTTAAAACTCAAATTTCATTTTCTATATTCGAAAATATTTTATGGTATTTAAATACCAAAATTCTAGGGCAAGGGTAATTCAACACAGCATAATCAATCAAAGTATATATCGTAGTAAATAACAAACAATAATATAAATGTTGAGTGATCCAGTTGGATCCCTTCGACCTGTTTATTTGCATCCACATATGTTAATCAACATTAATTTCACATAAATATGAATTATCATAGTAAACAGAACTAGTAATCATCAACAATATAAATATATCAACTATTTCAACCATTCATCTAAACAACCATCACACAGTATAAAATTACTATAAATAAATTTAAAACTCGTTTATATAAAAATATAAACGAGCTAGAGTTAGTGAATTTACTCACATTGGTTCGCAGTTGACTATTTTGCATCGGTTCCATTCAAAATCAAATAGCATTTGATTTTATTATGAAATTCTAGTAGTTCTATTCTCAGCCACATTAGTGCCACAATGTAGATTTCGTCGTTATGATTCCAACGTGATTGATATTTTCAAATTCTGCTAACATATCAACAAGTTATACACATTATAAATATTAACATTGGTTTTAAATAAGTTATAGTTAACTTATAGTTTAATAATAATAATTAACCTTTACTTAAATTATTATACTTACGTTAATACTGTTTTCTAATCCTTCTCCTCTCCATCTTCAAAACACGCATCAGTACCATTTCTCCGTAACTGTATTCGAACATGTACATCACTCATTCTCTGATCACACAATCCACTTGACGCCCCCCTCTAAAAAAAAAACCCAACCACCTGCTATTAACCCAGCGACTACATCTCCCTGCGCATCCAGTCCTTTACCATTCACAATCCAACGATGCATTTTTTGATGGCGAACTTCCAAAACTGTCAATATCACCTCCTTCCAGTATGTAACGACCCAGAAAATCTGAACCAATTTAAAAATTTTAAATTGGCTAAAATAATGGATTTTAAATATTTAAAATAAATATTTTAAATAATAGCGATGAAAAGTAAGAGTGAATCGACATTTGAAAACGAATATAATTAATTATAATTATAAACAAGGCCTGAATTGGCGCTGTAGTTTCAAAAATTGAATTCAAACTTTGTCGGACTATACCGGGTGCAAAACAAAACGGATTTTAGTGAAACCAAAAATATTTAAATCTGTTAGTGAATACCTTTCTAACGAATCTGAAAAATCGAATTTTCATAGCGGAAAGCAAAAGTTATGGCCGAATGAATTTTCAGAAGGGTCGCTATGGAATTTATATAGCCCGTGAAATTGGCCATTTTGCATACGACCTCGGAATTCGACGAAACTACTTTTGTTGGATCTGAGATGTAAAGTTATTGCTAGGTTTCAAATTTCATAATTTTTGAAGCTAGTGTGTGAGCGTGGCAAAGGAAAATGTGTTTTGGTCAATTATAGTTAAATTGGATCGACCAAAAATGGGCCTGTTTGCAAACGGTCTCAAAATTCAACGAAACTAGTTTTGTTAGGACCGTATCGTCAAAACATAGCCAGATTTATTTTTCTGGAATTTTTCGAATCAATTTGTGGCCCTGGCAAATTGAAATGCACGTTCAAATTAAATATTGAATGTCTTATATTTTAATTTGAAGAATAAATGACTGTAACAATCAAAATGGCTTACGAAACATATTCCATTGTGCTCGGAATGGGGGTAAAACGCTAGGGACGACAGTCGTTGGGTTTGAATTGGTATTCGTAAGCGGTAGGGGGTATTTTCGGATTTAAAGAAATTAAATAATAAATTATAAAACCCGGCCAATCAGAATTCGTCGTTCCCAAACCAAAACCCGATAGCTCCTCTCGACGAACGGCGGCCCGTGTTCATTGCTTCCCACCTCTTTTTCTCTCCAATCTCACAACGAAATCGAGCGCTTCAGTTATGGAATTTGTAGATCTTCTCACAAGCTTCAAATCCACATAACCCTTGTCCACAAACGTTGTGTATTTTGTGAGATCTGCTCCTCCGAAGTCCCGTCGTTTAAAGCGCCACCGGAGCTACCAGGGACCGTCGATCTGACGGCGGTCCACGGCGCCGAGAAGCCCTCTCCTAGCCCTTCGACGCTGCGAAGGCCGATCGTCCTCTAGCTTCACGGATTTCGAGATAAATCCAAACCTAGTTTTGAACATTTATTGAAGGTAACGGCTTTAATTTATTTTCAACAGTTTTAACACCTTTAAACCATTGCAAACTTTGAAAAATCATATCTTTTTCATTCTTTAACGAAATTCGATGAAACAGGAAGCATCGTGACCGTGTGGACGTCTTCTACATTTTAGAAGAGACCGCATATTTTTCTGAGCCTCTTGCTATTTTTGGTGGAGTGGAACCCAATGTGAGATTTCTGATTTAAAAACAATATGGAAAACGACGATGTATAAATTATATAGTCGATTTATGAGTTATATAAGCGTTGTACACCTCATGTATAAGCGTTGTATAAGTTGTATGTTCGATGTATAAGTTATATATGATTTGTAAAAATTATATATGTGTTGAAATAGAAGTGAATTGCTATATATAAATATATATATATATATATATATATGCCCCTCGTCCACAAACCATGGACGATATTTATTGATTGTGATTGGTGTGAAAATTGATTGATAGCGAATGGTTGTTTGGGATTGTTTGTGGTTGATATTGATTGATTGTGGTTGAAAAATACCCATTTGTGGTTGAGAAATATTTGTTTGAAACCACATAGGATTAGTTTGTGGAAATGAAATAAATATATACATGCCGCCTGCGTGCGAACTAGATGCATGATCCCCATTGTCAAAAACCGCGAGGTTTTAAGGTAGAGTAAGGAGCCGTACTAGGGACGGTCCCGGTTTTAACTACCCTGCCGTTATGCTGCCGAAATTTTGAATAACATTCATGTGTTTGAATTATTTTCATTTGCTGCAACTATATTTTTGAATAGAAAACCTTCATGTGTTGAATCGATATTCATTCGTTGATTGAAATTCATGTGTTGAATGGTATTAGTGTTTTAAATATAAAAGTCACATTTTATCTACATATAGAAACTATAGAAAACCTTCATGTGTTGAATCGATATTCATTCATTGATTAGAAATTCATGTGTTGAATGGTATTCGTGTTTTAAAATACAAAAATCACATTTTTTATCTATATATAGAAATTATAGAAAACCTTCATGTGTTGAATCGATATTCATTCGTTGAATAGAAATTCATGTGTTGAATGGTATTCGTGTTTTAAATATAAAAGTCACATTTTTATCTACATATAGAAACTATAGAAAACCTTCATGTGTTGAATCAATATTCATTCATTGATTAGAAATTCATGTGTTGAATGGTATTCATATTTTGAAAGAAATTGTTTTATAATAAAAATCCCAATTTTAACATCAATATGAAATATATAAAATAATCCTGTTTTGAAATGAATTGTTTTACAATAAAAATCACATTTTTATTATATACATGAATTGTTGAAATGTGAAGTGTTAAAAATAGCCACTCGTTCAAATAAATATATACGAGTTGAAATATTCATTAATTAGCTAATGATATGATTTTTGCCTATACATGCAACATTAGAATGAATGGTGTTTTTAAACCAAATGGAATCAAATATGAAGTTGAATAGAAAATGATAAGTGATAAGAACTATATATATGTACATGCATATTTATTGAACATGTTATAGCAAAGGGGCTAGAGAAGAGGAATAAAGTTTTGTGCCCGACAAATAGGTACACATTTACTGTTTTGTTTGGGTGATGATTTTATGAGCCTGTTGGCTAGCCGCTTGGCTTTTTCTTTTTCTTTTCGACATGAGACGCCCGTGTGGCTATTTGGGAATTTTCCCAGCCCCTACCGTACAAAGGAGGTTATGGTGAAATTTTCCAAAATTTAAAGGCGTTAGTGAAATATTTGAAGTGAAAACGATATAGGAATTTTTGAATGAACTATATTGATATAATTATATAAATATAAATAAAATTAAAACGAAACGTGGCCGTGCAGTTCGTATTTTGAAATCGTGATTTCAAACGATTATACCAGGAGATCCGACCATCGGATTTTCCTGGAATCGCAACCGTTGGGTTCGTCTTGGAAATATCTTTCCAACGACACCAACTTTGTAAAAATCCAACGGTTGGATTGTTTGGAATGCTTAATTCAAATATGAAGAAAAACAGCGCCAGAAATGATTATATTTATATATATATAAATATAATTATATTTAATCGAATAACGACGCTGTAGTTCGTATTTTGAAACCGAAACTTCAAACGATTGTATCGGGAGATCCGACCGTCGGATTTTCCCGAAACTGGAACCGTTGGGTTCGTTTTGAAAAGATCTTTCTAATGATGTAAATTGTGTGATGATCCAACGGTTAGATTTTCAGATATTTGTAAATCAAATCTGAAGAAAAAAAGTGCCACGGTCGCGTTATGGCCCGAAGCGTCGTTTTGAATAATTGGCTATTTTAAAATAAATAAAAATAGCAATAAATCATTATAAAATATTATAAACAATATGGATGTGATTTAGAAATTAACTGAAGGTTGGCTAAGTCGAGTGGTTTCCTGGGTGTTGATCTGATGTTGGTTTCGGCCTTCGGGGTTAATATTTGGGAAATCGTTCTCTTACTGATTGACAGTTAGTGACTAATGAATTGAAATGATGCGTGTATATGTTAGTGTTGCACTTGTTTATTATATATGCGAGTTGCTCAGAAAGACCGAGTTTTTCCCATTCTGAATAACTGAATCAACGATAGCAAATCGAAGATGAAGACGGTGGTCGAAGACCGGAGATCTTCACCTCGTTTGGATGGTAACCGAGGTCCTGATTGGGAGGCATCCCGAAATATGGATAATGAGTGGTGATCGTCTAGACGTACGTGGTGATCGATGGGTTTGCGAGGTATTTAGTGCCTCCGGTTTCGTTCAGACCCAGAACGGACTTGTAAATGGACTGTGTGTCTGACATTGGATTTTATCCTGTGTTGATTGATCTCTATTAAATATACATCTGTTTGGCGGCGGAGAATTTATTCTTTTGCTTAACGCCCTTCTCTGAAACACACAAGCTCAGAGGTTGTGTATCGATGGACATCAGTCGCATGGCATGAATTGCCTGTGTGGCATGCTAAGATGCAGTGATCAGGGCTTCTGTTGAAAAGCAAAGTCTTGTGGTGATGATCAAAGCACCGCCTGTGTGGCATAGCTTTGTGTATAACGTGAAATCGCGAGCCTCACACCCCGGTATGAACCAGAAATGGAAGAAGGACCTCAGGGAGGGCATGCGTTTCCTTCTAGCTAGGGTGGTGTCAGTGACCTACCAGCCCTGACATTTATACACTTTTCACCTGTGTGGTTGTTGCTGTTGCGAGGCGCCTCGGTTAGATCGCACGATCCGGGTCCGATGGAGTCATTCGTTGGCTCGTTTACGCCCCAAAGGGCGGGGAAACGTATTGTTCAGGCATTTTAATCCACATCGGTGGACCGGCCCTGACGATCCAAGGGTCACTCGAGCTCTGATCCTGAGACATGGACTAGATTGTCTCGAATTCGGTAAGGACTATCTTTTGCCTTGGTTCATGACGGAAATTCAATTTCCAAATACGACATCGTGCGGTTTTGATTGTATATATATATGGCGACATGATATATGGTACCCATGCCGTCTATGATTGATAGTTATGATTTGAAATTGTTTTCAAAACATATTAACACTAGCAATAATTTCAAATGCCTTTGTTTTATTCGTATCAAGCATATTTTGATCGTTTTTATAAGGTAAAAACTCTATCCTCCGGCTTGCGTTGCATTGTGTGATGGGAACCGAGTCTTATAACAACTTCATTTTTATAAAAAGCATAGCGATGTTTAAAAGAAAGATTTGTTTTAAAGCACTGGCAATCCAATGGAGTAAACCCGTTCCACGAAAGTGGCGTGGTCCTATGATTTGCCAAATTATATATGTGTTGAGTAGATTTCTCATACCAGTCCCATGACTGACTCGTAGTTTGCTTCACTTTCAAACTCGGGTGCCCCTTTTTCTACACGGGCAGCCTTGTATTCAGGTTTAGCTGGTTCTTTCTGGATAGCTGGAGCTGAAGATGGATTCTATCATTTATCTCTTTTTATGCTGTTCAGCTCCTATTGTACATATTTTTGTTTGTTTTCCGCTGTAGACATTTATGTATAGCTGAACTGTATTTGTACTAAGTAAGATCCTGTATACTGTGTAACTCTGATGATTACTTTTATCCATTATATTCCATTGTTCATTATCTGGTGTATTTATTTAATTCTGTTATGCTATTATCTGTTTCTGTGTTATATTCCAAAGATTACCCTTGTCTCCGTCAGTACGGGATTTTGGGGTCGTCTCAACGTGGTATCAGAGCTTTGGTTAATCTTAGTTCTGGAATATAACATTTGAACGAACTCGTCAGAAATAGAACCAGTAGTGTTCTAGGACGGGTAACTCTATACAGATAGGATTAGCAATATCCTAGTATGAGTAAAGCAAAATGAAATTATACCTCCATAGACACATTTACATTTGAAGTATGTGTTTCTATATTTTGAAAATATCTTTTCTGTGACCTGACACTTGATCTGCTATTTGCAGAAGTACTAGAAAAATGAGTGTCATAAACAGGAGAAATGCAGAACCCGATCTAGAGGCTCTATTAAAGAGATATCGAAATCTGAACGGAGCACCGTTCTCTGGCAATGAATCTATAATTCAAACCCAAGCTTGGACGAGTTCTGTCGAAAGAATCTTTGAGCGTATCCAGCTGAGGGATGACCAGAAAAGGCTAGTAGCATCTTGGGCGCTCAAAGAAGAAGCTTTAATCTGGTGGGAAACAATCATCAAAGATAACCCAGAAGGTGATATCACCTGGGATAGATTCAAAGAGATTTTCCTAGAAAGATTTACTCCTCCAGAAGCGACGGAGCGACTATGTGATGAATTTTCTTATCTAATACAAGGTGATATGACCATCCCAGAATATCATAAGAAATTCAACGAACTTGCTCACTTTGCTCCTCATCTGATTCAAGATCCAAAAAGGAAAAATCTGAGATTTATTCATGGCCTGCAAAGGAGATATCAGAATAGTGTAATGAGGAACGTGAAGCTTCCTTTTTCTGAAATGATATACATGGCTTATCAGTATGAAGATCTCCATAAGAAAGGAATGTTGCGCGACGAAGAAGAAGTTTGTTGTAGTGACAAAGAAGAGTCGGAAACTGATATTCCTGAAGCCAGTACGAGGTCTGAGATCCATAAGAGGCCCAGTGCCAAGGGGAAAAGGGCCAGATCTGGGAAAGAACCCGTAATGACCGCCGTATGCAATAACTGCCATAAGCCAGGGCATTTTCAGGGGAATTGCAAACCCTCGAAAAAGCGAACAAAAAGTGGATCTAAATCCAAGGAGAGATTTCAAGAGAATAGAAAATGTGGTGGATGTCATCAAACGGGTCATCTTTTAAAGGCCTGCCCGCTATTCAGAAAACCTGGAACAGTACATGTAAATGAAGTGGCAGAGGTGCCTGCATCTTCGTCTGCTCAAGAGAGGCCGGATGTTTTAGAAGGCACGCTAACTGTCAAAAACATTCCAGTCAAAGTACTGTTTGACACCGGCGCGTCACGAAGCTTTATAGCAAAGGATGCAGCTAAGAAACTGGATTTGAATTTGAAAAAGCTCAAAGAACCAATGACTGTCCAGAATCCGGTTGGGGGTTCCATTGTTCTCAGTTGGGTTTGTGGAGTGCCGGTTTCTTTCTCTCGTTATCGGTTTCCTACCATCGCAGTCGTCATGAATTTTAAAGAGTTTGATCTTATCTTGGGGTTAGACTGGTCGACCAAATATGAAGCTGAAGTTAAATGCGCCGACAGAGTCGTAAAGGCGAAGATTAAATCAGGTGATTATATAACCATTCCCTGTGAAGGTCAGAATGCTAATAGAAAAGACTTTTGGGTAGCTTTGAATGTTTCTCTAGCCCAAATAGAAAATATCCCTGAAGTTGCAGAGAATATTCCCGACCTCATCAAAGATATTCCTGTCGTCAAAAACTATGCGGATGTGTTCGAAGAAGTTGTTCGCTTACCTCCGCAGAGAGAAATAGATTTCAAGATTGCTTTGATCCCCAATGCAAGGCCGGTAGTTCACGCTATTCGAAGAATGTCCTTGAAAGAGAAGGAAGAACTTAACAATCAAACACGACAGCTAGTATGGAAAGGTCTGATCAGGCATAGTTTCTCTGATTGGGGTGCAGCAGTGGTATTTGTCCCAAAATCTGACGGTACTCTACGGCTATGCGTGGACTATCGTGATCTGAACAAGCAGACAATAAAGAACAAGTATCCATTGCCGCGGATTGATGATTGTTGGATCGATTAAATGGAGCACAAGTATTCTCAAGAATGGACCTAGCTACAGGCTTCCATCAACTTCAAATTGCCGAAGAGTGTGTTCCAATGACAGCATTCAGAGGTCCCGACTTATTCTACGAGTGGTTAGTAATGCCGTTCGGCTTATGTAACGCTCCAGCTTACTTCGTCGATCTAATGAACAGAGTATTCAGAGGAGTTTTGAATAAATTTGTTCTGGTTTTTATTGACGATATTTTAATCTTCTCTAAATCAAAAGCCGAACATGAAAAGCATCTAGAACAAGTTCTAGAAATTCTGAGAAGGAATGTATTGAAAGCAAAGTTTTCCAAATGTATATTCTGGCAAGATGAAGTGAAATTTCTGGGCCACGTTGTATCGAAAGAAGGAATTGTTGTGGATCCAAGAAAAATCACAACTATTCAGAATTGGAAACAGCCCAGTACCCCCACTGAAGTCCGTAGTTTTCTCGGATTGGCTAGCTATTACCGGAAGTTCGTTAAAAACTTTTCGAAGATATCTGGTCATTTAACAAAGCTTACAAAGAAGCACTCTAAATTCAAATGGACTCCAGAAAGTTAGGAGGCCTTTGAAGAGCTAAAGTTGAGATTAACAACTGCTCCAGTGCTAACCATCATAGATGGCAACCAGGATTTGAAAGTCTGGACGGATGCTTCTAGAGAAGGCCTTGGCGCAGTGTTAATGCAAAGGGGCCAAGTGATTGCTTATGCTAGCCGCCAACTGAAGCCGCACGAAAAGAACTGCGTAACTCATGATCTTGGGTTATTGGCTATAGTATTCGCTTTGAAAATCTGGAGACACTATCTTCTGGGTGAGAGATTTGAACTGTTTACAGATCACCAGTCGTTGAAGTATCTCTTCACCCAGAAGGACTTGAATCTGAGACAACAACGTTGAATGGAGTTTCTTGCAGCATATGACTTTGAAATTATATACACTCCAGGGAAAGCCAATGTCGTGGCCGATGCGTTAAGCCGAAAGAATGAAATGATCGCCAGTTTTATTATCATGACTTCATTGCTAGATAAAATATCTGCTCTTCAGGAGGATGATCACTTCATTCAGAAGATCAGAGAGATAATTCAACAAGGCGGACCCTCGAGTTTTCAAGTTGATAATGATGGCATTCTAGGGCTCAAAGGTCGAATATGTGTTCCTAACATTCCTGAGCTTCGGAAGGAAGTACTAGATGAATGCCACAAGTCGAAACTTAGTATCCATCCGGGAGTAAGCAAAATGTATAATGACATCAAACGCACTTTCTGGTGGAAGTCGATGAAAAGGGATATTTCCTTATATGTTAGCCGGTGCCCTACTTGCCAACTAGTCAAGAGCGACCAACAGAAATTGGCTGGATTGTTACAACCGCTAGAAGTACCTGGTTGGAAGTGGGAGCATATTTCTATGGATTTCATTGATGGTCTGCCCAGAACCAGAAAAGGAAATGATAGTATTTGGGTGATCGTAGATCGCTTCACGAAGACCGCCCATTTCATACCTGTCAGAACTGCTCAGAGTCTGGCGCAGATATACTTCAGGGAAGTAGTTAGACTACATGGAGTGCCGCTCAGTATAGTCAGTGATAGAGATACAATATTCACTAGCAAATTCTGGGAGGCATTTCAAGTCGAACTGGGAATGAAGTTGAACTTAAGCACCGCTTATCATCCTCAGACAGACGGTCAGACCGAGAGGGTGAATCGCATTTTAGAAGATCTATTGCGGGCTTGTGTTATAGATTTCGGTGGATCATGGGAAGACCATCTTCATCTGGCTGAATTCTCTTATAACAACAGCTACCAGGCGAGTCTAACAATGTCACCATTCGAAGCGTTGTATGGTAGACCGTGCCGATCTCCTGCTTGTTGGGTCGAGCCCGGAAATAGACTTGTGTTGGGTCCTGATATGATTCGAGAAGCTGCCGACAAAGTCGATTTTATCAAGAAGCGATTACTCGCCGCTCAAAGCCGACAAAAGAGCTATGCCGATAGAAGAAGAAGAGATATATCCTTTGCTGTTGGCGACTATGTATATTTGAAAGTATCGCCGATGAGAGGAGTTATCCGGTTCGGTAAAACTGGAAAGTTGGCGCCCAAATTCATTGGTCCGTTTCCTATTCTGGAACGGATTGGAACTCTCGCTTATAGGGTCAAACTGCCTGATTGGTTGCCTGGGGTTCATGATGTATTTCATATATCTCAACTTCGAAAGCACGTTCATGATCCAGACATGATCGTGGAAGAAGCAGCTCAACAGGACATTGAAATTACCCCTGAATTAGCTGTGAGACGAGAGCCGCTAAAGATTATCGGCAAAGAAACCAAAGAGCTAAGGAACAAGAAGGTTCACTTAGTCAAAGTGCAATGGAGTGGAGAACCGCGAGATTGTACTTGGGAAACTGAGGAGAGCATTCAGAAAGCTTATCCTAGATGCCGAGTGGATATCTCTGATTGACTCTGGTGCAAGGTACATTTACCCTACTTTGCATTACCATTTAATTCTCTACTCTGTTGTTATTTTCTTTCCATGGATGTGCACTTTTAAATTCTATAGTCTGAATGATTTTAAAAAAGAGCATAGAAGTTGATTAGTATATTTTTGAAAGGTTAAAACGATTTGATTGTTGGTTGTGTTGTGTGATTGTAGATTTATCAAACCACTTTCGACTTTGTTCCTTTTCGGGGACGAAAAGTTTTAAGTGGGGGAGACTGTAACGACCCAGAAAATCTGAACCAATTTAAAAATTTTAAATTGGCTAAAATAATGGATTTTAAATATTTAAAATAAATATTTTAAATAATAGCGATGAAAAGTAAGAGTGAATCGACATTTGAAAACGAATATAATTAATTATAATTATAAACAAGGCCTGAAATGGCGCTGTAGTTTCAAAAATTGAATTCAAATTTTGTCAGACTATACCGGGTGCAAAACAAAACGGATTTTAGTGAAACCAAAAATATTTAAATCTGTTAGTGAATACCTTTCTAACGAATCTGAAAAATCGAATTTTCATAGCGGAAAGCAAAAGTTATGGCCGAATGAATTTTCAGAAGGGTCGCTATGGAATTTATATAGCTCGTGAAATTGGCCATTTTGCATACGACCTCGGAATTCGACGAAACAACCTTTGTTGGATCCGAGATGTAAAGTTATTGCTAGGTTTCAAATTTCATAATTTTTGAAGCTAGTGTGTGAGCGTGGCAAAGGAAAATGTGTTTTGGTCAATTACAGTTAAATTGGATCGACCAAAAATGGGCATGTTTGCAAACGGTCTCAAAATTCGATGAAACTAGTTTTGTTAGGACCGTATCGTCAAAACATAGCCAGATTTATTTTTCTGGAATTTTTCGAATCAATTTGTGGCCCTGGCAAATTGAAATGCACGTTCAAATTAAATATTGAATGTCTTATATTTTAATTTGAAGAATAAATGACTGTAACAATCAAAATGGCTTACGAAACATATTCCATTGTGCTCTGAATGGGGGTAAAACGCTAGAGACGACAGTCGTTGGGTTTGAATTGGTATTCGTAAGTGGTAGGGGGTATTTTCGGATTTAAAGAAATTAAATAATAAATTATAAAACCCGGCCAATCAGAATTCGTCGTTCCCAAACCAAAACCCGATAGCTCCTCTCGACGAACGGCGGCCCGTGTTCATTGCTTCCCACCTCTTTTTCTCTCCAATCTCACAACGAAATCGAGCGCTTCAGTTATGGAATTTGTAGATCTTCTCACTAGCTTCAAATCCACATAACCCTTGTCCACAAACGTTGTGTATTTTGTGAGATCTGCTCCTCCGAAGTCCCGTCGTTTAAAGCGCCGCCGGAGCTACCAGGGACCGTCGATCTGACGGTGGTCCACGGCGCCGAGAAGCCCTCTCCTAGCCCTTCGACGCTGCGAAGGCCGATCGTCCTCTAGCTTCACGGATTTCGAGATAAATCCAAACCTAGTTTTGAACATTTATTGAAGGTAACGGCTTTAATTTATTTTCAACAGTTTTAACACCTTTAAACCGTTGCAAACTTTGAAAAATCATATCTTTTTCATTCTTTAACGAAATTCGATGAAACAGGAAGCATCGTGACCGTGTGGACCTCTTCTACATTTTAGAAGAGACCGCATATTTTTCTGAGCCTCTTGCTATTTTTGGTGGAGTGGAACCCAATGTGAGATTTCTGATTTAAAAACAATATGGAAAACGACGATGTATAAATTATATAGTCGATGTATGAGTTATATAAGCGTTGTACACCTCATGTATAAGCGTTGTATAAGTTGTATGTTCGATGTATAAGTTATATATGCATTGTAAAAATTATATATGTGTTGAAATAGAAGTGAATTGCTATATATATATATATATACGCCCCTCATCCACAAACCATGGACGATATTTATTGATTGTGATTGGTGTGAAAATTGATTGATAACGAATGATTGTTTGGGATTGTTTGTGGTTGATATTGATTGATTATGGTTGAAAAATACCCATTTGTGGTTGAGAAATATTTGGTTGAAACCACATAGGATTAGTTTGTGGAAATGAAATAAATATATACATGCCGCTTGCGTGCGAACTAGATGCATGATCCCCATTGTCAAAAACCGCGAGGTTTTAAGGTAGAGCGAGGAGCCGTACTAGGGACGGTCCTGGTTTTAACTACCCTGCCGTTATGCTGCCGAAATTTTGAATAACATTCATGTGTTTGAATTATTTTCATTTGCTGCAACTATATTTTTGAATAGAAAACCTTCATGTGTTGAATCGATATTCATTCGTTGATTGAAATTCATGTGTTGAATGGTATTCATGTTTTAAATATAAAAGTCACATTTTATCTACATATAGAAACTATAGAAAACCTTCATGTGTTGAATCGATATTCATTCGTTGGTTAGAAATTCATGTGTTGAATGGTATTCGTGTTTTAAAATACAAAAATCACATTTTTTATCTATATATAGAAACTATTGAAAACCTTCATGGGTTGAATCGATATTCATTCGTTGAATATAAATTCATGTGTTGAATGGTATTCGTGTTTTAAATATAAAAGTCACATTTTTATCTACATATATAAACTATAGAAAACCTTCATGTGTTGAATCGATATTCATTCGTTGATTAGAAATTCATGTGTTGAATGGTATTCATATTTTGAAAGAAATTGTTTTATAATAAAAATCCCAATTTTAACATCAATATGAAATATATAAAATAATCCTGTTTTGAAATGAATTGTTTTACAATAAAAATCACATTTTTATTATATACATGAATTGTTGAAATGTGAAGTGTTAAAAATAGCCACTCGTTCAAATAAATATATACGAGTTGAAATATTCATTAATTAGCTAATGATATGATTTTTGCCTATACATGCAACATTAGAATGAATGGTGTTTTTAAACCAAATGGAATCAAATATGAAGTTGAATAGAAAATGATAAGTGATAAGAACTATATATATGTACATGCATATTTATTGAACAGGTTATAGCAAAGGGGATAGAGAAGAGGAATAAAATTTTGTGCCCGACAAATAGGTACACATTTACTGTTTTGTTTGGGTGATGATTTTATGAGCCTGTTGGCTAGCCGCTTGGCTTTTTCTTTTTCTTTTCGACATGAGACGCCCGTGTGGCTATTTGGGAATTTTCCCAGCCCCTCCCGTACAAAGGAGGTTATGGCTAAATTTTCCAAAATTTAAAGGCTTTAGTGAAATATTTGAAGTGAAAACGATATAGGAATTTTTGAATGAACTATATTTATATAATTATATAAATATAAATAAAATTAAAACGAAACGTGGCCGTGCAGTTCGTATTTTGAAACCGTGATTTCAAACGATTATACCAGGAGATCCGACCATCGGATTTTCCTGGAATCGCAACCGTTGGGTTTGCCTTGGAAATATCTTTCCAACGGCACCAACTTTGTAAAAATCCAATGGTTGGATTGTCTGGAATGTTTAATTCAAATCTGAAGAAAAACAGCGCCAGAAACGATTATATTTTTTTATAAATATAATTATATTTAATCGAATAACGACGCTGCAGTTCGTATTTTCAAATCGAAACTTCAAACGATTGTACCGGGAGATCCGACCATCGGATTTTCCCGAAACTGGAACCGTTGGGTTAGTTTTGAAAAGATATTTCTAATGATGTAAATTGTGTGATGATCCAACGGTTAGATTTTCAGATATTTGTAAATCAAATCTGAAGAAAAACAGCGCCACGGTCGTGTTATGGCCCGAAGCGCCGTTTTGAATAATTGGCTATTTTAAAATAAATAAAAATAGCGATAAATCGTTATAAAATATTATAAACAATATGGATGTGATTTAGAAATTAACTGAAGGTTGGCTAAGTCGAGTGGTTTCCTGGGTGTTGATCTGATATTGGTTTCGGCCTTCGGGGTTAATATTTGGGAAATCGTTATCTTACTGATTGACGGTTAGTGACTAATGAATTGAAATGATGCGTGTATATGTTAGTGTTGAACTTGTTTATTATATACGCGAGTTGCTCAGAAAGACCGTGTTTTTCCCATTCTGAATAACTGAATCGACGATAGCAAATCGAAGATGAAGACGGTGGTCGAAGACCGGAGATCTTCACCTCGTTTGGATGGTAACCGAGGTCCTGATTGGGAGGCATCCCGAAATATGGATAATGAGTGGTGATCGTCCAGATGTACGTGGTGATCGATGGGTTTGCGAGGTATTTAGTGCCTCCGGTTTCGTTCAGACCCAGAACGGACTTGTAAATGGACTGTGTGTCTGACATTGGATTTTATTCTGTGTTGATTGATCTCTATTAAATATACATCTGTTTGGCGGCGGAGAATTTATTCTTTTGCTTAACGCCCTTCTCTGAAACGCACGAGCTCAGAGGTTGTGTATCGATGGACATCAGTCGCATGGCATGAATTGCCTGTGTGGCATGCTAAGATGCAGTGATCAGGGCTTCTGTTTAAAAGCAAAGTCTTGTGGTGATGATCAAAGCACCGCCTGTGTGGCATAGCTTTGTGTATAACGTGAAATCGCGAGCCTCACACCCCGGTATGAACCAGAAACGGGAGAAGGACCTCAGGGAGGGCATGCGTTTCCTTCTAGCTAGGGTGGTGTCAGTGACCTACCAGCCCTGACATTTATATACTTTTCACCTGTGTGGTTGTTGCTATTGCGACGCGCCTCGGTTAGATCGGACGATCCGGGTCCGATGGAGTCATTCGTTGGCTCGTTTATGCCCCAAAGGGCGGGGAAATGTATTGTTCAGGCATTTTAATCCACATCAGTGGACCGGCCCTGATGATCCAAGGGTCACTCGAGCTCTGATCCTGAGACATGGCTAGATTGTCTTGAATTCGGTAAGGACTATCTTTTGGCTTGGTTCATGACGGAAACCCAATTTCCAAATACGACATCGTGCGGTTTTGATTGTATATATATGGCGACATGATATATGGTACCCATGCCGTCTATGATTGATAGTTATGATTTGAAATTGTTTTCAAAACATATTAACACTAGCAATAATATCAAATGCCTTTGTTTTATTCGTATCAAGCATATTTTGACCGTTATAAGGTAAAAACTCTATCCTTCGGTTTGCGTTGCATTGTGTGATGGGAACTGAGTCTTATAACGGCTTCATTTTTATAAAATGCATAGCGATGTTTAAAAGAAAGATTTGTTTTAAAGCACTGGCAATTCAATGGAGTAAACCCGTTCCACGAAAGTGGCGTGGTCCTGTGATTTGCCAAATTATATATGTGTTGAGTAGATTTCTCATACCAGTCCCATGACTGACTCGTAGTTTGCTTCACTTTCAAACTTGGGTGCCCCTTTTTCTACATGGGCAGCCTTGTATTTAGGTTTAGCTGGTTCTTTCTGGATAGCTGGAGCTGAAGATGGATTCTATCATTTATCTCTTTTTATGCTGTTCAGCTCCTATTGTACATATTTTGTTTGTTTTCCGCTGTAGACATTTATGTATAGCTGAACTGTATTTGCACTAAGTAAGATCCTGTATACTGTGTAACTCTGATGATTACTTTTATCCAGTATATTCTATTGTTCATTATCTGGTGTATTTATTTAATTCTGTTCTGCTATTATCTGTTTCTGTGTTATATTCCAAAGATTAACCTTGTCTCCGTCAGTACGGGATTTTGGGGTCGTCTCACAGTATCACCCATACTTCTCCACTGCCGCACATTTCCTACCTTACACCTTTCTTCCACTTACCAACTGCATACTTGCTCCTGCAAAGAAAAGAACATGCCGTCCATTTCTAATTCCAACAAGGATGCTACTCCTTTCCTAGTAAACAACTGCACCATATCACCACAACTCATCTTCCTCATCTTGTCAATACTTGACTCCTCATGTATACACCATTCAAGAAATTTCAGCCTCCCCTTTCCTTCCTTATTTTATCACCTAAATTCAAATAAAATTCACTATTATTTCCCTCATCATATGCTCCTCCTATTGAACACCTATATATTCAACTCATAGCCTTCCTTGGATCTCCGACTTTGGCACTTCTCCACGGTCTACAGTGAAAGATGCGTTGCCTTTATACCTAGATCACCCGAAACTTTGCTACTGGAACCAAAAACTCAACTTTGTTGCACCAATTCCTCCCTCATCTTCGCAAAAATCTACTCCTTAGTTAACTGTGGACTTCCCAATCAACCGTAAATACCAACACACCCAAAAATCTAAACCACCAAAGAGGAATACAAGCTTAAATGATTTCGCAACCACCTAACTCGCTAATTCATGAATTTCCTATGATTCGTTTCTCGGTTCTTTAGATTGGTAAGGGAAGATTTGAAAGATTGACGAAAGGAAAAGAGTGTGATTTTCATTTGCAGTATCAAATAGGATAAAGAAGGGTGATGCTTTCATTTAGAAGGAACAAGAGTATAAGGAATTAATGCAGTTTGGTTTTAGAAGAATGGAAAAAAATGACATTGTTTATTTCATTTATTTCGAATGACAAGAGGGTGTATACTGTTTTCAAATGGAATAAGTGTGGAACAAACAAAAGCTGTCAACGTACACCTTGCGAATGTTAGACCAAGGACATGAATTTTTCTTTCTTTCATTATTTTACTATGTCGGCAGTTGTGATTGCTGATTGTAAGAAAAACCAAATGCATATTTTGTTTAGATTTACAAGGATGTGTACAGTCAAGGTTTGCTAGCCAAAATATTTGAAACTAGCTGAGATTCGGATAAGATTTCTTCTGCGATTGCAAGAAGTTTCACATTGTTTGGTCAAAAATTGCTGCGATGCAGATTAAGATATGATATGTAAGGATTTTGAAAACGATATATCGAAAATGGCCTTATTTCGTAAAATATCTAACGGTTCAAGTCTCCAAATAGAATGTTGCGACCCATGTTTTTCCAGACTTTAAATATTATTTTAAACACATTGGAGAAATTTTCGAGTTTTTAATTCGAACATTTGAAAAATATATGAATCTATAGTTGACGATTAAAAATCGATTTCAAATTAATGAATTTCTAGGTGTTTCTAATTCATAAATGATAATTCCAAAATTGAAACGACCCAAACTTCCCCTTATGGGAAAGCCTGGATTGAGTTGAGAACACGACAAATCAGAACACAAACAATAGAACATTTCATTGCTTATTACAACAATTTACATCAGGGTACAAGAATATAACAGAGTATGAATAATTATTACACATTGGAAAAACAACATTAGAGATTTAAAATTACATAGCAGCGGAAAGTAATACATAAGTACAATGCATAGTGGAAAATAACAATTGACACAACTGAAAGAGATATACGGATACAAAGCTTTCTGAATATAGCTCCAGCTATAATCCAGGATCCTATGAAAAGAAATATCCGCGAAAATCGAAACTATAGCTGCTCGTGTGGAAAATCATGGGACTAGTCATCGGACTAGTGTGAGAACTAAAACAGTTATTAAATCTTTACTTTAAAAGTTGGGAAATCATGGGGACCACGCCGTATAACACGGAATGGGTTTACTCCACATAAATCTTAATTTAAAATAAAACAACACAATGTTTTTTGGAAAAATGAAGCTATTATAAGACTCAGGTCCCATCACACAATGCAACACAAGCCAGAGGATAGAGTTTTCCCTTATAATAGCCAATTATGCTTGATACGTATAAATCAAAATTATTTGAAATTATTACTAGTGTCTAGTCAGTTTAAAACACTTTCAATATAAATGTATCAATCCTAGATGACATAACTACCATATACTATGTCGCCATATATAGGTTTACAATCAAATCCATAATGTTGTATTGGAAATTGGATTTTCATCATGAGTCAAGGCTAGGGACGACTCCTTCCAATTCGAGACACTCTAGCAAATGCCTCAGGATCCCCCGTAGTGAACTCTGTGAACGGTAGGGCTGGTCCACACATACTTTAGTGGATTGGTTATTCCTGAACAATATGTTTCCCGGTCCTATCAGACTATCACTTGGCCACTAGCGACCAATATCCGAGACGCCTCGCAATCCATCTTCCACATAAGTAAAAATGTCTGGGCTCCATACCATGGCACCACTTATAGCTAGAAAGAAACACAAGTTCTCCCTACGGTGACGATCCCGTTTTTGACTCATACCAGGGTGTGAGGCTCACGAATTAACGCTATACAAAAAGCTATGCTAATTAAAGCTGTGCTTTGATCATCAACCACAAGACTCTGCTTTTCAACAAAAGCCATGATAATTTGCATCTTATCATGCCACACTAACAATTCACGCCATGCAACTGATGTCTATCAATATATAATCTCTAAGCTCGTACCTCTAAGAGAAAGGTGTTAAGCAAGAGAATAAATTCTCCGCCACCAAACAGATATATATTCAATAGAAATCAATCAACACAGAATGAAATCCAATGTCAGACACACATCCATTTACAAGTCCATTCTGGGTCTGAATGAAACTGGAGGCACTTTATTCCTCGTCCCATATGTCCAATACAGGAGAAAGGTCCTCGCATATCTAGTCGATCTCCAAGTACGTCTAGACGATCACCACTTATTACCTTGTCTTGGGTGTACAACCCAATCAAGACGTCAGTAATCATCCAAACGATGTGAAGATCTCCGGTCTTCAACCACCGTCTTCATCGTCGACTTTTAGTCGTCGTAGTAATTATTCAGAATGGGTTAAACCCGGCCTTTCCGAATAACCCGCGTATTTTATAATCAATAATCAAGTGCTATAAAAACACATCATACGCCTCATACCAATTCAGAATATTCTTTTATTCCAATATTCACACATTTAGGGAAAGGTTCCTATTAATTTTAACAAAGATACAATCCTTTAAATTTATTCTTTAATTTCCCTTTTTATATCAGTTCAAAAGATTTTATTTTATCCTTTAACAATTCTAAACCAAATTAAGATTTATAAAAATAGTCGGGGTTATCGAGTCATAACGAAGTAAACATTTATTTATTAATCCCAATCCCAACCTATTCATCTCATGGAGCAAAACTGGTAGTACTCCATATCTAACACCCACGGTGTCATCGATAAATTTAATTACCATTTCACATTAAATTCTAATTAAAGATTTAACTATCGCATAGAGTAAAACTGGTGGTACTCCATTCTCGATCATTTCATGAATTCAATAAATTTAATTATCTCATTCTCATTTTAATCTAATTAAAGATTCATTAAACTCTAGTTTAGTTTTAATCTCAAAAATCATTACTTAATGATTATTCAAATTAAGAAATTAATCTTATCTTTAACTGGTTTAAAGAACCAATATCATTTAAAACACAATTCATGATAAACCCAAAATCATCTTCCATCAAAATGGAATCTACACGGAAATCATAACAGTGTATAATCGATATAAATTCACGTATTAGACTAATAATATAAATGGAATAGTGGCAAGTCCTTTTAAATTCCATATATAGTAGCGGTCTTCATTCTCAGAAGCTTATCTCGATTATTACCAAATCGAATTCCATTCAATTCCAATTTAATATATTAAATTGGAAAACTTTATTATAGAAAATTCCCATTTAAATCCTAAAAAAATATTTATAAATTCCAAATCATAACTTCACTGTTAACTGGGTTAAAGAACAAATGTCATTTAAAACACTGTTCACGATAAACCTAAAAATCTAGTTTCAATTCAATTCTAATTAAATATTAATTAATTGGTAAAACTTCTCTAAATCTTAATTAAAAGATTTATTCTTTTCTCAACTGGGATTAAGCACAATGTTATAAGACACCATTCACGACAAACCCAAAATCCATTCTAATTTATTCATCGGAAAAATTCTGGCTATTTTAAAATCATTGTCGAATCCAATTTATTTATTCCTAAAAATAATTGGATTATTATTCTAGTTATTAACTAATTCATTTCGATAAAAATATATTTTTATCTTTACAAATATGGAATTTTTCATCCAAAATATTTCCAAATCATTTATTGTGATTTTACATAATTTTTCCATATTTTTAATATCTTTATTAAGGCCCTTACAGTAGGTTTCCAATAACGGCCGCCGAACTGCATCCATAGCGACCTTTTTTGAATTTGATTTGGACATATTTACAAATATAACCATTAGATTTCAAATCTCTTATATTCATTGGAAACGTCTTTTCGATACGAACCCAACGGTTCCGGTTTTAGGAGAATCCGACGGTCAGATCTCCCGTTACGCCAATTTTAAGTTAATGGTTGAAATTCGTGAACGGTCGCTGCGCGGCGCATTCTATTCAGGCCATTAAATATATATTATATATATTTCGTTGATTTCTATTTAAAATGGATTTTATGAAAAGTTTATAAATTCGTTTTAAAACGATTCCAACTTCCTTTTCAGTTTTAAATCAAAATTGAATATTCTATATCTTTATCATATTAAAATGATAATATTTTCAAAATATTAAATTTTGAAATCACTTCTTTTCGATATTCATTATAAATTGAATAAAATTGATCGATAAACACGTTTGAGTTAAAATGGCATTTTACTACATAACTATTTTTTACTGTTCAAACATTTTATTCAACACATGAATATTTTGTATAGTTTATGCATTCAATAAAAATGATATTTTCATTGTTCAAACATTTTGTTCAACACATGAATATTATATATGAAATATACATTATTTTAAAATATTCTTTATTTCTGAATCGGAATGCGACTCAACCAATTACCATATAATTTCAGTTACATGGATTTCATACATCGCATGTATTCAACAATAATGATAAACATTCATTAAATAGTCTATTCACATCCAGAGTGAAATTTACTACTGTATAAGCATTAAATAATTATATAACTCTTATCACAGTCTATCGATCAATCGATTGACATATAAATAAATTCAGGGGAGATGTGAATAAATTATCATCCCCAGACTCGTGTGGGGTTTTCAAACAACAATAGTTTATTTAAATAAATTATTGGTTAATAAATTTAACCAATTCTAATTCGGTTTGAATTATTTTTCTAATTACACTAGTACAAAACATGCTTGTTGCCTCGCCTCATTTGCATCAGTTTTTAATACAACTGAAGCAATTGACACTACATGCTTCGGCTATTAATACAACCGGCAAATGCACAGAAGCAAATGGTGTGATGTCGAGTTGCTTCACTGCATTTGCTTCGGTTGTACTAACAGTCGAAGCAAAAATATAATTTGCTTCGGTTGAGTTAACAACCGAAGCAAGTGCATCGAAGCATTTGTGCTATTTTGCTTCGGTTTTTCTTACAACCGATGAAAATAGTGTTACTCGCATCAGTTTCTTAAGAACCGCAACAATTGCAGGGAGGCAAATATTCTTATTTGCATCGGTTTCTTAGGAACTGAAGCAAATGCATCGATGCAACTGTAAATCAATAAATATGCACGTGCCAATAATTATAAACAATAGCTTAGGTATGTTAATATTTATAATTTATTATAATTAATGATTATCGTTAAATAATACACAACTACTAATTATTTTAAATAATTAATAATTAATTTTTATATTTAATATTATATTATTATTGGTTAATGATAATTAGTAATTATAGTTACAATTTAATAAGTACATTTAACAATTAATTAATACATTGATAATTAATATTAAATAATTATTAATTATTAATCAATGCTAAATTAGCAATGTTTAACGGCTTAATTTTTAATATTATTATAAATAATTTTTAATTACCCATTGATATAAATGATCAATAATTATTTTCAATATTTAATAATTTTTATAATTAATTATATAATTAGTAAATTATAGTTAATACTTATTAATTACATTTAATAATTAATAAATTTAAATAATTATTAATTTAGTATAAAAATTAAATTTAAGTAATTATTAATTAATAACGAGCATTAAGAAATTAAAAACTAGCACTTGCTCATAAATATAATTAATAAACTAAAAGTAAATAAGTAATAAATAATGAATAATAGCTAAAAAACTGCAAGTAAATTAGCAAAATGTAGTTGCTAAACTAAAAACTAGTAAATAAACGTTAATAGTACACGTATATATATATATTGTTGTAAATAAGTAATAATCAATATATTTAATAATTGTTTATTTTTTTATAATTGCTTTAATTAAAATGAAATAACAATACAAAAGTAAATAATTAAGAATAAATAACCAGTATTAACAAATTAAAAATTAGCAATTGATAAATATAATTAACAATATATAATTGATAATTAATAAACTAGAAGTAAATAAGTAATAATTAATAAATAGTAGTTAATAAACTAGAAAAAAGTAGTAATAAATTTTATATTTAATAAACTAGATATTAGTTTATTATTGTATAACTAATGAAAAAAACACATAAAAACGTATGAATTAAAACGCTGTTGGAGTTCCCTTTGTATGTGCGACAGGTGCAGAATAATGATTAAGACATGTAAATGTTAAATAAATAAATAATACGTGTGTATATTCTTGTACGCACTTGCAACGAAATTTTAGTGGCAGAATTTTAGGCGGCAACGAAATTTTACTCCGTGTCAATTATAATTTTTACTCATCACCTTGCATCCATCATTCCTCTTCAAAATTAAAAAGAGAAGACAAATCATGAAAATGGCATCCATCCAGAAACTTCGGCCCGCCTCCTTAATATTCTCTCTTTCATCGTGTATCTCCCCTCCTCCACCACCTCTCTGCTTCAACTAGATCCAAATTAAATCGAACAAATCCCTAAATCGTACCTCTTCCTCAAACTTACCCTTCGTTATCAAACAAATCCCCAAATTGTTGAAGCTTGAATCCCCAATTTGCATCCTTTCTCGTTTTGTCCCCAACTTTTCGTTTCCCTCCTTTTATTTTCTTTCCTTTGTTTCAACTTTTTGTTGATATGTAAATCCATTTTTTTATATATCTACTCCTCTCCGTCAAACTGTCCTCCACATACACTCAAAATTAGGAATACGAGCCTTATAAAAATCGCTTTTCAAACTCAAAACTCCAAATTTCCACGATAGTAATTTGCAGTCGAGACAAGAACTAATTCTATAAGAAAATAGTAGATTTAAGACATGTTTCGGAGACAAAAAGTAATTTTGTCTTTAGATGAAGTCTAATCAAAGACAAAACTAATTCTGTCGCTACTATTTAATCAAATTATAAAATGATGTCTTTAATGGGTCTCAACACTAAAAGCCTTTATTATTGCATTAAGGCCTTTGATTACTCTCTTATCCATGTCACCGCAATTCAAAAAAAAAAAAAAAATACATTTCTAATTTGCAGCTAGAAAAAAAGGAAACCGAATGATGCCTCTTTTCATCCATCTTCGATATTTTCATTCTATCGATTCTGCTCGTGAAAAAAAGGAAAACCCTAATCCTTTTCACCTCAATTCTACGAATTAATCTCCTCTTCTTACAAACTATAAATACCCCTCTCTCGCGAATAATGGAGTAGAACAAAACAACAGCTCTGACGAAGTTCCTAAACTGTTGAGTTACATAGTCGAAGAAATTAGAGGTTCGATTGTTCAATTTTCATAGTTTTGCTAGTTGTTTTGCGTTAGTTTCTATGATTTTGCTGCAATTATTGAATTTTGTTACAATTATTACTTTATGAGATTTGAATTCATTTATCACTTTGATGAATACTTTTCAATTCCGTGTGTGCTAGAAACGGTATGCTCGGATTTTTTTTATGGGGTTCTATGATGATTTTTTTTATTGGATTGTAAATCTGATTATTGTAATTCAAAATACGCTTGCCTGACCATCGGCAAAATCTAAAATAGCTCACCCACACAATATGTTTTATGGGTTGGGGATTGTGCATACTCTAAAAAACCTTAAGCTAAACTGTAGAACTCCACTCTATAATAGCATTATTTTATATTGTTCCTGCAGTTTATACTGCTCTTGCAGTGTTCAAATTAATTAGATCTATAAGAGCTTCAGTTTAACAAGAAACTGTTCATAATTCTGTTCAACAGTTTATGAATTTTTTTGTAGTGGTTTTAAATAGTATACGAATATTATTAAATGTTTACAAAACTGAACTTAAACCACTTTTAGTTTATACTGTATAAATTGTCAACAGTTTATGCAGTTCATGTTTGATCTGCTTTAAGTACTGCTTTTACAATGCTTTCAATTGAAACTATCTAAACAGCATTTGTAACGGTGGAAGTGGTTCCGACTCAAAAATAATAATTTAAAACATGAATTACTAGACAGTGCAGCTTAAATAGTGCCTAAACATTATTATCTCCATAAATATATATCACTGGATTCTTTTATATTTAATTACAAAGTCTTCAACTGAATATTGAAGTACCCCTTCCAGCTTTTCTATTTTTTTTCTACTTTACCGACTAGTATATGGATGATTTTCTCTTGCTGATAGTGTAATAGAAAGAGATTGCTGATAAAGAAACCAAGATTTGTTCTAAACTTCATGTTTCATCATTTTTTTTCTCCAATTTGGATAATAATATGCAACTTGGTTATAATATTTTCGGTGGCAACCTAATGATAATAAATGGCGTGAAACTCAAGTAGGATAATGCTCTGTGTGTGTGTCTATGTATGTATATGTGTGTGTATATATGTATGTATTTATGTATGTATGTGTGTGTGTATGTATGTGTGTGTGTGTATACACACACATACATATACACACACAAACACACACATATGTATGTGTGTGTCTTGCTGCTGATATGTTTTCTCACATTTTATATTCTTTTGCAAATGTATTCTATTACTTAGTTCTTTTTGCTCATTTTATTTGAAATCGACATATTTTTTTCCTTTCTATTTTATGATTCCTAATATGTCCTTTTCTAATTTTTTTATTACTAGCTTGTTTTCAATCATAAGTTTTTATTGCTTAATCTTTTCCTTCAATTTTATATTGCTTGAGATGTAATTATATAATGTCTGTTTGTAATGACCATTCAAAGATAATTTTATAATTTTTATTTTGAAATAATCACGGATTAACATTATCCTATTACATTTCTGGTTCTTATTGGATTATTCATCAAACACTTATTCTAAGGTAATATTTTCTTGAGTATCTCTACAATCTACCTTAATTAATGTTTATTTAGAGCTATTATGTTTGAGGTTCACGATTATCTAAAATACATGCATTGATAATTTAAGCCTTTTGAAGCCTTAATCATATATTCAGTAACATATTTGTTTATTTTCAATTCTAACCTGGGATTCGATATATTTACATTGTTAAATATTAAATATTTTATCCTCACTTTGTACAATCTATTTGAAGGGTCAGATTTTCAGGTGTGTATGAGCTATATGTGATGAGTCATTTTCATGAAAGACACACACACACACACACACACACACACACACACACACACATATATATATATATATATATATCTTGATGTTGCAGCAATAGCAAACATAATTTCAACACCAATCTGTTCTGTGTTACCACTGTTGGTGTATTTTATGTTGCTGTGTGTTGCAGTAAAATAACACTTCTGTTTGTTCTAGTAAAACAATACGTACAAGTATTATATTCATTTTTTGTACCGTACGTTTGTTAAACCATGTTGTTGCAAAGTGCATAGTTCATGTTTTTCATCTGGTTAGATTATAAGAACCACGTAGTTTTTTGCTTTTTGCTTTTTGATTTGAATACGTAAATATTTCAATTAGTGTAAAAAAATTAATTTATAATGAATATTCACTTTTAGAAATAATTATTTTCAAACGTTTGATAATAAATTTAATTTAAATATTTCTTTATGATTTCGTCTCTGATAAAATCTAAGTTTTCTAAAAATTCAAGATAAACGGAGGCCCAGTTTAATAATGATTCATAAAATATGCACTAATAATCAATTATGTCGATCAAAATTGAGAAAGAAAATTGTGAAATTATTTGTAAAACTAGTTATGTAGAAAAATAAAATATGAAGTAATTTCCCCCCCAAATTTGAAGCATAATGCAATTAAATTAACACTGCATAAGCTATCTTAACTTTGCCAGGAAATTACAGTGGTAACAAGGGGTAGGCATAAACCGCACCGCAATGCAGAAACCGCCCAGACCGAACCGCATAAATGGTGCGGAAAACCGCACCGGATTCTCTCTCTAAAGCGAACAACCCAAACCGAACCGACTTGCAACGGTACAGTTCGGTTGCGGTTTGAACTTTTAGCAAACCATATTAAATCGAACCGAATCGCATAGCTACACCGACAATGTTATGATAAAAAAATTAACAAATTCCTATCTAACTTTTAATTTAACTATATATATATATATTCTATTTTCAACGTATGTTGTAGTTATATTAATTAAAGATAACGCTACATGTTTTAACCTTCAGGTGACACAATGTCATACAATCGTAAATTGATTGTTGATGGAAGTAATTTTCTTGTTTCATATTTAATACGGGTTCAAACCGAACCGAACCTAAACCGGACCGTATTACATCGAAACCGAACCGAAACCGAATCATTTGAATGGTTAGTATAATGGTTTGTATTTTTGGTCAACCGTTTGATGCGGTGCGGAAGCGGTTTGACCTTCAAACCGCACCGAACCGCGCCCACCCTTAGTGGTATAATGGTTAGTATAATGGTTTGAGATTATTTATGTAGGCATACTCTCATCTGGGCTCACCTGGAACAAAAAAAATTGATGGCACGATTGTTCTTAAACACTCTGTCATAAATATGATTGCAGAAAAGATGGGCAAATCTCCTGCCCAAGTTGCTTTACGATGGGGAATCCAAACGGGTCATAGCGTATTGCAAAAGAGCACTAGTGAAGAAAGGATCAAGGCAAATCTTGATGATCTAGACTGGAGCATTCCTAAAGATTTGCTTGCCAAGTTCTCCGAAATTGAATAGGCATGATTTTTTATTTTTTCTCAAATTTGAATTATCCTATTAATATCATGGTGTACAAAATTTGAATTATCCTATTAATATCATGGCATGGTTAATGAATTTCCTTCTGTGATCCACGGATGATTGTGTTGATGTTTCATGTAGTGATCCTATGACATACATGGCGTTCATTTATAAATGGTATTAACCCTACTGCTTCAGCCTTGAATGAATACGTGTAAAGCAAGAAAATAAGATTGAGTTGGTGACTAATTGTTGAATAAACCTACAACATGCATAGGAAATCTCCTGTCAGTCTAATGGATCAGGAAAGCTTTTGTTAGCTGAATGGAAATTTGCATTTTATAAAGTCAAGTCAATGTATACCGATAATTAGTTTGACTGTTTTATATTAGTTCCTCCACCAAAACTACCCTTTAGTTTGATTAGTTTCTGTTTAAAATAAAATAGGAATTATATGCAAATCAACCTTGATAATCATGACATTACCTCAGGCGCTAAAACCAATGGTGCTGATAGGATCATCTGTAGTAGGACAAACGTTCACACAGGAAGTGGTTGAGGCCACGGATGCCTTCAGTGAAGTACCTTATGGCATATTTCTATTTACTATTCCTCTTATATGATATGACTCTGTTCTTGTTTATAATTCAAGAATATATTTTACATGCAGAGACCCGTAATTCTGGCGCTCTCAAATCCTACTTCACAGTCTGAATGTATGGCTGAGTAGGCATACACTTGAAGCAAGGTAAAATTTGCTTATAGCATTTTAATTGTTGACTTTGATGTAAGTCGACTAAAATGTCATCTATTCTGAACTGTTATATTTTGCAGGAGACTGCAGTATTTGCCATGGATTTGGCTACAGCGGTTGTTGAATTTAGATGGATGTTCGTTCTATGACTGATGCTTTCATTTCGTGTTCTTTGCCAAATAATGAAGTAAAGAATTTTTTGATGTTTTATATTCTTGAAGAGATGATAGTGGAAGACATGAATTTTGGACAAAGCACTTTGAAAGGTGGACTGTTATGCATATTCAATGCATTTTTGTTTGGTTACAAGACATGTATTATTTATCAACCGGCTTTACTTTAATTGTATTCTTGATCAGTACAAGTGAGTTTTAGATTTATAATACCATCACTTGTCTTGCTCACGTACATTTATAGTCTTATAAATTTTATGTTCATAACAAAGTACCATTTTATCTTTAAAAAAAGAGGTTGAGGATAAGTTATGTGCACTTCAATCTTGTAGCAGGTGCCTAAAATATCAAGTTTATAGTAAATTCCATCTCACCTTCTTAATTTTTCTTGATATCATTTGGTTTTCTAATATAGTTGAAGCTGTAGCATCACAAGTAATGCAAGATAACTGTGACAAGGGGCTGATATATCCACTAGTCACAAATATTAGAGTTTACCTATTAGGTAGATACATTAATTTGTGAATGGTACCCTATCGTCAGGCATAATATTGTATTGGCATAACATGATACCTATTGTATTGGCATTAATATTGTTGGAAACTTAATACCAAATTGACCGAGTCAGTGGTATACTTGACATGTTATCATAGAAAATGACACATAGGAAATTAATATCATTTTATGTCAGCCATACATGTTCTTGAGTCCACTTGCAATTTATAGTCCAAGGCAAAAAACTTAGATAATTACGTACATGAACTGCTGGATTGTCCAAGGCAAAAAACAAGTATCATTTTCCTTGTCACTTGCAATTTATATCCACTTGCACTTTATAGCCTTCTTCCTTACCCAGGTCATGTCATTTAATGTCAGGCAAGTGTTCACAGAAAAACTTAGATGATACCCAGGTCATGTCATTTGATTTGTAACAGCTTGGTTGATTTGTACTAAATTGCAGGGTACCTTTTAATCAACAAAACTGAAAGCTTGTTTATTTCAATAAAAGGTACCCTGCCATCAAGCTCTTTTATTGCCTGTAACTATATGTATCAAATAACACTAATCACAAGTACAAAGGGATGTACAAAGAGAAGGTACATTTTTAATCCTCAATAATTGCTCTCAATAGTAGAAGTATGCAGTTTAGTTTATCATGTTGAAAATTTTTGTGTTCAATATTTTTATGTCAAATATTTGTGCAATAATTCAGTTTTATCAAGCTGAAAATAGACATCATTGATTATCTTTGTTACTTCATTTCAGGTTCTTGTTTTGAATTGAAGTTGTCGCTTAAAAGGATGACATCTATGGATTGCACATTTATTAAGTAGTGGGTACTATTACGTAATTGTATTGGTGTAGCTAACAATGTGAACTATATTACATCTTAATGATTGTATTAAAGATCTGAATCATATTATTATTTTGTATGGATTATGAAAACATTATATACTTGAAACATATATGTTTTACCATTATATATGTTCAATTTGTATGTCATTTAGTTGTATTTTAAATGATTATGCAATTACCAGCTTGTCTACTATTTCGGTGATTTAGTAGGGAAGGAGGTTTCTGCAGAAGACGAACATTTTGCATCGGTTGTTAGATTAGTCGATGCAAAAAAAATAAAAAAAAATCAAAATGATTTTTTTAGCATCGATTATAAATAAAATTCGATGCAAAATTGTAATTTTTTTGCATCGAATTTTTAAACAACCGATGCAAATTTTAAGACTTTACTAAGCAAAAGAACCAATTTTTGCATCGTCTGTTACTGAAAACCAGCGCAAAAACGTCATATGTTGCATCGGTTGATTTCAAACATTCGATGCAAATAATTGATTTTGCATCGGTTTTATAACCGATGCAACAGAAACAAGTTTTTTGCATCGTCTGTAATTGCATCGATTGTTGAACCGATGCAATAAGGGGGTAAATAACCGAAGCAATTGGTCTGTTTTGTACTAGTGTTAGCCACTTTTCACTGTTTAAATTATAAATGGATATTTATAATCTAATTTCAACTACCACATTAATGTTAACATTATTCTTAATACGTTAAACATTTCAACATCACAAGCAACACATAATACAGTCAATTTAAATCGTCCATGGTCTGTGGACGAGGGAGGTGATCTAACGGGCACCGTATACAATTTATAATGATTAAACTGATAAAAATCTACATTGACAATTCTATACACTTTTATACATGAATACAATAACATGATAAAATATAATTTTGAGCGAGGAGTTCTCACCTTGGTTTCCCACTCTGCCAAATCTTTATGCGAAGGAATGTGACCTTTTCGGCTACACAGTCCACATACGACATCCAAATCACTCCAAATCAGTTTATTACGAAGCTCTCGCCGATACGGTTCCAACTCATCTTGTTTTGCTGAATTCCGAGTTCGTATGAAAAAGTTATTCTTTTTATAAGATTGCATACATATATAAATGACATTAACACAACTAATTAATTAACTACTTAATCTCTTCCTCTAATCTCCTTCTTCCCCAACCAAAAGCATGCACAACAGGTCATGCACAAAACCCGCTGCCCCTTGTGTAACAACCCGGAAATGCGAGCCAGTTTAAAATTTTTATTTTGGCAATTTTAGCAAATTTTGAATATTTAAAATGAATTATTTTAAATAATATCGACGAGAAATTTATTTTGAATAGAATTCGAACGTATATATTATATAGATTGTCGTTAGAATATAAATAATTATTTATAATTATAAAAGGAATTGAAAATGGCGCGGTAGTTCGATAATTCGATTTCAAAATTCAATTGAATGTACCGGGTGCAAAATAAACTGGATTTTAGTGAAACCAAAAATATTTGAATCTAATTGAGTATATCTTTCCAACGAATCCGAAAAATTGAAGTTTCATAGTGGGAAGCAAAAGTTATGGCCAAATGAATTTTCAGAAAGGTCGCTATAGAATTTATATAGCCCGTGAAAATGGCCATTTTGCAAACGACGTCGGAATTTGACGAAACCACTTTTGTTGGATCCAGGATGTCAAATTATTGCTAGATTTCAAATTTCATAATTTTTGAAGCTAGTATGTGAGCGTGGCAAAGGAAAATGTGTTTGGTCGATTTCTGTTAAATTGGATCGACCAGAAAAGGGCCAATTTTCAAACGGTCTTAGAATTCGACGAAACTAGTTTTGTTGGGACCGTATCGTCAAAACATAGCTAGATTTATTTTTCGGGAATTTTTAGAATCAGTATGTGGCCCCGGCAAATTGAAATATACATTCAAATCAAATATTGAATGTTTTATATTTTAATTTGAATAAAAACTGATTGAAACAGTCAAACTGGCTTATGAAACATGTCCCATCGTGTTCAGAACAGGGGTAATTAGTTAGGGACGACAGTCGTTGGGTCTCATTTGGAGTTCGTATACATATTCACTTTTGGGAATTAAATAGAATAAAAATAAAATAAAAAAGGTATATATACTAATTTGACTAGGTCAAACCCTAGCCCCGTTTTTCAGAGCCTCCTCCGAAAGCGATTCAACGGTTTGGCGATTCCCAAATTCTTCAATCGATTTCTCTTAATCCACCAAGAATTATCCAAATTTATAAAGAGAAAATCATAGAGTGGTTCGAGATCTTCAAAACCATACGGAGTTGATCGATTTCTGAGAAGTGGCTTGCCCAAATTTTCACCGCAAAGTGCGGACGTTTGGGGTGAAAATCGAGGCGCCTGGGGGTGTCGATCGGCACATGGTGGTTGGGGTAGGATGGCGACGCGAAGAGCGACCAATTGATGGGGTCCGATCTGGGTCAAGGCGGTCCTAGGAGGAGTGCCGCCGGGATGTTGCGATCGACGATGGACTTGAGCAAGAGGGGTTACAGCGTATTGAACGAGGAAGATAAAGTGGAGGGGCTTTAATGTAAATAATTTCTTAATTAATTATTTTAAATTGTGTAATGTTTAAAAGGGTATAACTTTTTCATATGGAAACGAAATTCAGAAATTCTAGTTGCATTGGAATCGGAAAAACGAGAGCTTCACAACAAAACTGACCACGTCCAAAACAGAGCACGTTGAAATTTGAACCAATTTCGAATTCGAACAGAAATTCAGAAATGAAGACCACTGTGAGAATTCTCTCACTTTAAATTTTCTGTTCAGTTATTTATTTCATAACTGCATATATGAACTGTTCCCCGTCGTCCACAGACCATGGACGACTTGTTTTTTTGGCTGTATTATGTGTGAAAATTGATGTGAAATAAATATAAATATATATTGATGTGAAATAAATATAAATATATATACGATGTGAAATAAATAAATATATATTGAAAGTGAAAATATCGTATACATATGAAATGTGAAAACGATATATATATATATATATATATATATATATATATATATATGAAATGTGAAAATGATATATATATGAAATGTGAAAATGATTTGATTGCTAAAAATATATTTTTTAACATATATATACATTATATAAAATTGTCATGTATATGAAATATTCGATTTTGATATTAAATAGAAAATGAATTCGAATTGAATAGAATAGAAAATGAATTCGAATTGAATAGAATAGAAAATGAGTTCGAATTGAATAGAATAGAAAATGAATTCAAATTGAATAGAATAGAAAATGAATTCGAATTGAAATGAATTTGAAATTTGAATTGAAATGAATTTAAAACGAATTTATAAGGAAAAATTTAATTTTGATTTGAATTTGAAATGGAAGTTGAAATTGTTTTGGAAACAAATTTAAAACGATTTATAAAATTCGTTTTAAAAGGAAATCGACAAAATATATATTATATATATATAATATAATAGCCTGAATAGAACGCGCCGCGCTGCGGTAGTTCGCGAATTTCGACCATTAACTTCGAACAGACATTACGGGAGATCCGACTGTCGGATTCTCCTGAAACCGAAACCGTTGGGTTCGTATCGAAAAGAGCTTTCTAACGAATATTAGAGATTTGAAATCTAACGGTTGGATTTGGAATTATGTCCAAATCAAATTTGGAGAAGGTCGCTGTAAGTGCAGTTCGATGGCCGTTGATGGAAATCGACTGTACGGGCCTTGATAAAATTATTAAAAATATCAATAATTAGTGTAAAATCATAAGAAATGATTTGGAAAGAACTGGGATGAAAAATCCTACATTTGTAAAGATAAAAATGGATTTTTATCGAAATGAACTAGTTTTGAACTAGAATTATAATTCTATTTATTTTTAAAATAAATAAAGTGGTTTTGAAATGATTTTGAAAATAACTAGAAGTTCCAATATATGAATTGGAATGGATTTGAATTGAAATTATCTTTGGATATTTTCGATATTGGATTCCATGATTATACAGATATCGTGATGGGAATTTGGAAGATATCGATATCGTTATTCCCGATATGATATCTGTTGGTTTCAGGATTTGATGTTGAATATAAGTCGATTCTATCTCTATTCAAAACCTTATATTTAATGTCTAATTTGATTGATTAATTGTTTGGATTGTGCTCGACCAGTTTATGAGCAAAATATGCTTTTACATTTAGCATTGGGTTGGGTTGAAAATATCTGTGTGCTAACGCCTTGTGAAACAATTCACGATTTGACGATAAGGTGTTTAGCGATGTTGTGTTCATTTAAAATTTAATAATGATATTTTTCTTAAGTGAAAAGAAATGTATTCCCGATTTTGGACAGGGAATGTTTTATTAAAATGTTTTATAAAACAGAAAGGATTTCGAGGCCCAAAACCCGATGATTTCTAGAATGATTTAGAAATGTATTATATGTTACATTGTGGTTCATCGCATATTCGATTAGTTGCTATTGATGATGTATCTGTTTGGTGGCGGAGAATTTATTCTCTTGCTTAACACCCTTCTTTGAGACGTACGAGCTCAAAGGTTATGCGATTAATAATGACCGATCATATGTGTGAATTACTGATGTGAAGTACTATATTTTGAAAGTACTTGTGATTATTATGTTGTGAAATGATTTTCCCTACTTCGGGATATGAAATGATTTAGTATGTGGCTAAAGAGTCGGGTGACCCTGAGACTAAAAGTATGGGTGAGAGGTCGGTGTAGCCTGCTCCTTTGTGGGGTAGGTGCATCATCGGTGTAGCCTGCTCCTATGTGGGGGTAGGTGCACATTTATATATCGAGTTGCGAGGTGTGTTCCCTTTGCCTTATCGATGGGGAGCACGATATTTGGTTGCATACTTGTTTGTATGCATTGTTATGTTTTGGAATTCATATTTCCAGATGATTTGATTTGAGATCCCGAAGTGAAATCTACTTTGATATAGAAAGTTAGATATGTATTTCAAATGATTTGAAATAAGAAATCGGGAATAGAATCTAAAGGAATAATTTCTGTAAATTGAATTGGATTTGGAAAATCTTAGTGTAGTGATTAATCTAAGTGGGTAGATTGGGATATTGCATGTTGATTGATGCATAGTAGATCCATATATCTATATTGATTGTTGTTTATACACTGGCATTCATGGGGGTAAACCCGTTCCGCGTTAGCGGCGTGGTCCCGTGATATGCCATATTATTAAATAAGTTAATTATAACTGTTTAGAGTTTCTCACACCAGTCCCATGACTGACCTGTAGTTTGCTTTTCCCTTGCGAACTCGGGTGCCCCTATTTTCTACACAGGCAGTCGAGTAGTTTTATTTTGCAGATGTATTGAGCAGGATTCTGGATTGAAGCTTTAAGCTGTGTCCAGGCATTTACAGTCTTCCGCTGTGTATTTTATATTTTCGCTGTGCATTGTATTACTTTTTTTTGTAAATTAACCTTCCGCTGTATTATTATTTTTCGATATACTCTGATATTCTGTACTCTGAGGTAACATTATTATGATGTTTATATAAGTCTTCTGTTATTTGTTCTAATGTGTTGTATGCCCAGTGTTAGCGTATGCGGGATTCGAACGGTCTTCGTCGATTTAGCGATCGATTAGGTCCGGGCGAAATCCGTGTCGTTATAGCTGGTATCAGAGCTTTGGTTAAACTCAAAACTTTGGGTTACAACTCGTTAGAACTAAACAAAAGACTCATCAAAGATAGGATTAGTAATATCTTATAAAAGATTCCTCATTAGAGATAGAATCAGTAGCATTCTAGAATGAGTGACTCGTTAGAGAAGGGGTTAGTAATGCCCCAGAATGAGTTGAGTGTTATATGTTTATAAATAACGTATTTGTGATTATATATATAATCCGGTCTTAGAAAATTTGATTTTTGATTATATAAAGTTATATATTTGAAAAATCTAATCAATTAATTGATTGTTGGTTGTGTTGTGTGATTATTAGTTCAACTAATCATAATATTGAATTGATAATACCAATAAGAGAATGTAAGGTGAATTAGCCAATTTGTATCAAATATAGGACTGAATTGGAAATTGTATAGAATTGCATGCATATACATGCATATACATGTGTATCCATTGAACAGGTCATAGCAAGGAGGCTAGAGCAGATGAATAAAATTGTTTGCCCGACAAATAGGTACATGTTTACCGTAATTTACTGTTTTGTTTGGGTGATGATGATTTTATGAGCCGATTGGCTAGCCGCTTGGCTTTTTCTTTTTCTTTTTGAGATCAAAGGGCCTGTATGGCAATTTCGGGATTTTCCCGGTGCTCCCGGTGCAGGGGAGGTTATGGCGAAATTTTTCGAAAATTTAGGGTGTTAGCCAAATTTTTGAAAAATTTGAAAAGTTCTTAGAAACTGAAAAGTTGAAGAACTTAAGCCGTAATCAAAATAAAGGAAGTTGAGTTGATTTGTAAAACAACTTTCGGCTTCGTTCATTTTTGGGGACGAAAAGTTTTAAGTGGGGGAGATTGTAACAACCCGGAAATGCGAGCCAGTTTAAAATTTTTATTTTGCAATTTTAGCGAATTTTGAATATTTAAAATGAATTATTTTAAATAATATCGATGAGAAATTTATTTTGAATAGAATTCGAACGTATATATTATATAGATCGTCATTAGAATATAAATAATTATTTATAATTATAAAAGGAATTGAAATTGGCGCAGTAATTCGATAATTCGATTTCAAAATTCAATTGAATGTACCGGGTGCAAAATAAACCGGATTTTAGTGAAACCAAAAATATTTGAATCTAATTGAGTATATCTTTCCAACGAATCCGAAAAATCGAAGTTTCATAGTGGGAAGCAAAAGTTATGGCCAAATGAATTTTCAGAAAGGTCGCTATAGAATTTATATAGCCCGTGAAAATGGCCATTTTGCAAACGACTTCGGAATTTGACGAAACCACTTTTGTTGGATCCGGGATGTCAAATTATTGCTAGTTTTCAAATTTCATAATTTTTGAAGCTAGTATGTGAGCGTAGCAAAGGAAAATATGTTTGGTCGATTTTTGTTAAATTGGATCGACCAGAAAAGGGCCATTTTTCAAACGGTCTCAGAATTCGACGAAACTAGTTTTGTTGAGACCGTATCGTCAAAACATAGCTAGATTTATTTTTCGGGAATTTTTAGAATCAGTATGTAGCCCCGACAAATTGAAATGTATGTTCAAATCAAATATTGAATGTTTTATATTTTAATTTGAATAAAAACTGATCGAAACAGTCGAACTGGCTTACGAAACATGTCCCATCGTGTTCAGAATAGGGGTAATTAGTTAGGGACGACAGTCGTTGGGTCTCGTTTGGAGTTCGTATACATATTCACTTTTGGGAATTAAATAGAATAAAAATAAAATAAAAATAGTTATATATATACTAATTTGACCAGGTCAAACCCTAGCTCCGTTTTTTAGAGCTGCCTCCGAAAGCGATTCAACGGTTTGGCGATTTCCAAATTCTTCAATCGATTTCTCTTAATCCACAAAGAATTAACCAATTTTATAAAGAGAAAATCATAGAGTGGTTCGAGATCTTTAAAACCATACGGAGTTGATCGATTTCTGAGAAGTGGCTTGCCCAAATTTTCACTGCAAAGTGCGGACGTTTGGGGAGAAAATCGAGGCGCCTGGGGGTGTCGATCAGCACATGGTGGTTGGGGTAGGATGGCGACGCGAAGAGCAACCAATTGATGGGGTCCGATCTGGGTCAAGGCGGTCCTAGGAGGAGCACCGCCGGGATGTTGCGATCGACGATGGACTTGAGCAAGAGGGGTTACAGCGTATTGAACGGGGAAGATAAAGTGGAGGGGCTTTAATGTAAATAATTTCTTAATTAATTATTTTAAATTAAGTAATGTTTAAAAGGGTATAACTTTTTCATATGGAAACGAAATTCAGAAATTCCAGTTGCATTGGAATCGGAAAAACGAGAGCTTCACAACAAAACTGACCGCGTCCAAAACAGAGCACGTTGGAATTTCAACTAATTACGAATCCGAACAAAAATTCAGAAATAAAGACTACTGTGAGAATTCTCTCACTTTAAATTTTCTGTTCAGTTATTTATTTCATAACTGCATATATGAACTGTTCCCCGTCGTCCACAGACCATGGACGACTTGTTTGTTTGGTTGTATTCTGTGTAAAAATTGATGTGAAATAAATATAAATATATATTGATGTGAAATAAATATAAATATATATACGATGTGAAATAAATAAATATATATTGAAAGTGAAAATATCGTATATATATGAAATGTGAAAACGATATATATATGAAATGTGAAAATGATTTGATTGTTAAAAATATAATTTTTAACATATATATACACTGTATAAAATTGTCATGTATTTGAAATATTTGATTTTGATATTAAATAGAAAATGAATTTGAATTGAATATAATAGAAAATGAATTCGAATTGAATAGAATAGAAAAATGAATTCGAATTGAATAGAACAGAAAATGAATTCGAATTGAAATGAATTTGAAATTTGAATTGAAATGAATTTAAAATGAATTTATAAGGAAAAATTTAATTTTGATTTGAATTTGAAATGGAAGTTGAAATTGTTTTGGAAACAAATTTAAAACGATTTATAAAATTCGTTTTAAAAGGAAATCGACGAAATATATATTATATATATATATAATATAATGGCCTGAATAGAACGCGCCGCGCTGCGGCAGTTCGCGAATTTCGACCATTAACTTCGAACGGATATTACGGGAGATCCGACTGTCGGATTCTCCTGAAACCGGAACCGTTGGGTTCGTATCGAAAAGAGCTTTCTAATGAATATTAGAGATTTGAAATCTAATGGTTGGATTTGGAATTATGTCCAAATCAAATTTGGAAAAGGTCGCTGTAAGTGCAGTTCGATGGCCGTTGATGGAAATCGACTGTACGGGCCCTGATAAAATTATTAAAAATATCAATAATTAGTGTAAAATAATAAGAAATGATTTGGAAAGAACTGGGATGAAAAATCCTACATTTGTAAAGATAAAAATGGATTTTTATCGAAATGAACTAGTTTTGAACTAGAAATATAATTCTATTTATTTTTAAAATAAATAAAGTGGATTTGAAATGATTTTGAAAATAACCAGAAGTTCCAATATATGAATTGGAATGGATTTGAATTGAAATTATCTTTGGATATTTTCGATATTGGATTCCGTGATTATACAGATATCGTGATGGGAATTTGGAAGATATCGATATCGTTATTCCCGATATGATATCTGTTGGTTTCAGGATTTGATGTTGAATATAAGTCGATGCTATCTCTATTCAAAACCTTATATTTAATGTCAAATTTGATTGATTGATTGTTTGGATTGTGCTCGACCAGTTTATGAGCAAAATATGCTTTTACATTTAGCATTGGGTTGGGTTGAAAATATCTGCGTGCTAACGCCTTATGAAACACTTCACGATTTGACGATAAGGTGTTTAGCGATGTTGTGTTCATTTAAAATTTAATAATGATATTTTTCTTAAGTGAAAAGAAATGTATTCCCGATTTTGGACAGGGAATGTTTTATAAAAATGTTTTATAAAACAGAAAGGATTTCGAGGCCCAAAACCCGATGATTTCTAGAATGATTTAGAAATGTATTATATGTTACATTATGGTTCATCGCATATTCGATTAGTTGTTATTGATGATGTATCTGTTTGGTGGCGGAGAATTTATTCTCTTGCTTAACACCCTTCTTTGAGACGTACAAGCTCAAAAGTTATGTGATTAATAGTGACTGATCATATGTGTGAATTACTGATGTGAAGTACTATATCTTGAAAGTACTTGTGATTATTATGTTGTGAAATGATTTTCCCTACTTCGGAATATGAAATGATTTAGTATGTGGCTAAAGAGTCGGGTGACCCTGAGACTAAAAGTTTGGGTGAGAGGTCGGTGTAGCCTGCTCCTTTGTAGGGTAGGTGCATCGTCGGTGTAGCATGCTCCTATGTGGGGTAGGTGCACATTTATATATTGAGTTGCGAGGTGCGTACCCTTTGCCTTGTCGATGGGGAGCACGATATTTGGTTGTATACTTGTTTGTATGCATTGTTATGTTTTGGAATTCATATTTCCAGACGATTTCATTTGAGATCCCAAAGTGAAATCTACTTTGATATAGAAAGTTAGATATGTATTTCAAATGATTTGAAATAAGAAATCGGGAATAAAATCCAAAGGAATAATTTCTGTAAATTGAATTGAATTTGGAAAATCTAAGTGTAGTGATTAATCTAAGTGGGTAGATTGGGATATTGCATGTTGATTGATGCATAGTAGATCCATATATCTATATTGATTGTTGTTTATACACTGGCATTCATGGGGGTAAACCCGTTCCGCGTTAGCGGCGTGGTCCCGTGATATGCCATATTATTAAATAAGTTAATTATAACTGTTTAGAGTTTCTCACACCAGTCCCATGACTGACCTGTAGTTTGCTTTTCCCTTGCGAACTCGGGTGCCCCTATTTTCTAAACGGGTAGTCGAGTAGTTTTATTTTGCAGATGTATTGAGCAGGATTCTGGATTGAAGCTTTAAGTTGTGTCCAGGCATTTACAGTCTTCCGCTGTGTAGTTTATATTTCCGCTGTGCATTGTATTACTTTTTTTTGTAAATTAACCTTCCGCTGTATTATTATTTTTCGATATACTCTGATATTCTGTACTCTGATGTAACATTATTATGATGTTTATAAAAGTCTTCTGTTATTTGTTATAATGTGTTGTATGCCCAGAGTTAGCGTATACAGGATTCGAACGGCCTTGGTCGATTTGGCCATCGATTAGGTCCGGGCGAAATCCGTGTCGTTACACCTTGCTTCCTCCCGACAAAAATTGTAGCGACCCGAACTTCCCCGGTCTCCGAAGAGATGAGAAAGAACGAATTACTGTGAGGACAAGACAAAACAGAACGCAGACGGAAGAACATTTCATTGTTATTACAACAATTCCATCAGAATACAAGAATATACTGAGTATAGATGAATAAATTACATTCGATAAATATCAGAGATTACAATAAATTACATAGCAGCAAAAAATAATACAAAGCACAACTGAAGGTGATATACGGATACAGAGCTTTCCGGATATCATTCCTGCTGTAAACCAGGATCCTATGAATATAAATATGCAAAACCAAAACTACTAGCTGCCCGTGCGGAAAATAGGGGCACCCAGAGTTTAGGTTAAAACAATAAACTCCAGGTCAGTCATGTGACTGGTGTGAGAACTAAAACAGTTATTAATATTGATTTTAAAGTTAGGTAAATCAAGGGACCACGCCGTATAACACGGAACGGGTTTCCTCCCAAGAATACCAGTGCATAGAACAAACAGCGCAATGCTAAATAAAGAAAAATGAAGCTGTTATAAGACCCAAGTCCCATCACACAATGCAACGCAAGCCGGAGGATAGGGTTTTCCCTTATAACAGCCAAAGCATGCTTGATACGTTTAAAACAAATCATTTGATACTATAATAAGTGTATAGTGTCAAAACATTTTCAATCATAAATATAAATCATAGGCGGCATAGCTACCATCTACTATGTCGCCATACTAGTTCTACAATTAAAGCCGAATTACACGTATTGGAAATTGGATTCCGTCATGAGTCGAGGCAAGGGGCAAGCTCCTCTCCGCGTTCGAGACACTCTAGCAAATGTCCCAGGGTTACGCACTCTGGGCAACCCCTGGATCTTCAGGGATGGTCCTCACTTACGTTAGAGGATTAGTTATGCCTGAACACACGTTTCCCGGTCCTTAAAGACCTATAATCGAGGCGCCTCGCATTCCAACAACCACATAGGTGAAAAGTATATAAATGTCAGGGCTGGTAAGTCACTGACACCACCAAAGCTAGAAAGAAACGTCGTGCTCTCCCTGCAGTCCGTATCCCGTTTTTGACTCATACCGAGGTGTGAGGCTCACGAATTCACGTTATACACAAAGCTGCCACGTAGGCTGTGCTTTGATCATCAACCACAAGACTCTGCTTTTCAACAAAAGCCTTGATCATTGCATCTTAGTGTGCCACACAGGCAATTCATGCCATGCGACTGATGTCCATCGATATACAACCTCTGAGCTCGTACGTCTCAGAGAAGGGCGTTAAGCAAAAGAATAAATTCTCCGCCGCCAAACAGATGTATATTTAATAGAAATCAATCAACACAGAATAAAATCCAATGTCAGACACACAATCCATTTACAAGTCCGTTCTGGGTCTGAACGAAACCGGAGGCACTTTCCTCGCATATCCATCCATCTCCAAGTACGTCTGGACGACCACCAACTATTTCCATCCTCTTGGGTGTACAGCCCAATCAGGATCGTCAGTAATTACCCAAACGATGTGAAGACTTCCGGTCTTCGACCACCATCTTCATCTTCGACATATCGTCGAATCAGTTATTCAGAATGGGTATAAACCCGGCCTTTCCGAACAACCCGCGTATATTTAAAACAAATGTTACACAAACACAACATACGCCTCATTCCAATTCATATTCTCAGGGAAAGGTTTCCATTAATTTTATCCAAGATAAATTCTTTAAAATTTATTCTTTAATCTTCCTTTGGATGTCATATCAAACCAAATTATGGTTTTCCAAACTAGTCGAGATTAGCGAATCACAACGAAGTAATTATTTATTTTATTTCCCAATCCCAACCTATTCATCCCATAAAGCAAAACTGGTAATACTCCATATCTAATACTATGGTGTTATCGATAAAATTAATTACCATTTCACGTTCAAATCTAATTAAAGATTTAACTATCGCTTTGGAGCAAAACTGGCGATACTCCATTCTCGCTCATTTCTAAATTTGATAATTTAGATTATAGATTCACATTTCAACCTAACTGTAGATTCATTAAAACTCCTTTTACTGGGTTAAAGAACTAGGTGTTATTTAAAACACAGTTCACGATAAACCCATGAATCAATTCTATTTAATTCAAATCAAATATATTAGGAATTCCAATTATTTAAAACCCCTTTTTAAATCTAATTTATTTATTTAAAAAAAATCGGGTTTTAAATTTAGTTCAATCTAGTTCATGTCGATAAAAATCTATTTTTATCTTTTCAAATATAGAGTTTTTCATCCTAAATTTTCCCAAATCATTTCTTATGATTTTACACAAATTATTACTATTTTTAATAATTTTATCAAGGCCCGTACAATCGATTTCCATCAACGGCCATCGAACTGCACTTACAGCAACCTTTTTCAAATTTGATTTGGACGTATCTCCAAATCCAACCGTTAGATTTCAAATTTATAATATTCGTTAGAAAGCTCTTTTCGATACGAACCCAACGGTTCTGGTTTTAGGAGAATCCGACGGTCGGATCTCCCGTATTGTCCGTTTGAAATAAATGGTCGAAATTCACGAACTGCCGCGGCGCGGCGCGTTCTATTCAGGCCATTATATTATATATATAATATATATTTCGTCGATTAAAACGAATTATATAAATAGTTTTAAATTCGTTTCAAAAGCAATTTCAACTTCCATTTCAATTCAAATCAAAATTGAATTCTTCTTTATAAATTCGTTTTAAAATTCATTTCTATTCAATTCAAATTTCAATTCAATTTGAATTCAATTCAATTCGTTTTCAATTCAATTCGAATTCGTTTTCTATTCGATTCAATTCAAACTGGTTTTCTATTCGATTCAATTCAAGTTGGTCTTCTAATCGATTCAATTTAAATTCCATCATATATTCAATTGAAATCAAATTTGTTTTCTATTCGATTCATTTCGAAATCGTTTTATATTCAATTCATTTCGAAATCGTTTTATATTCAATTCATTTCGAAATCGTTTTATATTCAATTCATTTCGAAATCGTTTTATATTCAATTCATTTCGAAATCGTTTTATATTCAATTCATTTCGAAATCGTTTTATATTCAAAAACGAATATAATCGATATAAATATCGTTCACGTCAAAATAGCGCATCACTAATCAACGCGGCTTTATATATTTCAATAATTCCGTTATTCTATTCAACAAATGAATATTTGTTCTATTTAATATGTGAATCTATATTTTTGTCAACACATGACTAATCTCAACGAATGAGTACTGTCCACGTGTGACTATTTTTGTTATTTACTATATTTTATGAAAATTAAGGTATCTATCGTTTGATATTAAATCAGACTCCAACCGTAAATTAGTAAGAGAATGATTCCCTAAATATTAACCCCGAAGGCCGAAACCAACATCAGATCAATATCTAGGAGACCACTCATCTTATCTATTTTTCCAGTTAGTTTCCAACTTTATATATGATAAAGATGTAGATTTTATTGTTAAAATATTTCGTTCAACACATGACTAATCTCAACGGATGAGTACAGTCAATACATGAACCTTTACTTTGTAGTGATAAAGATATAAATTTTATTGTTAAAATATTTCGTTCAACACATGACTAGTCTCAACGGATGAGTACAGTCAACACATGAACCTTTATTTTATAATATTCTTTATTTTCTAAATTGGAATGAGGCCCAATCAATCACCATATAATGTTAATTATATGGATTTGCATACATCACACGTATATAATAGCATTGAAAAATAATCAACCATCAACCAAAGTGCACTACACTGTATAAGCATCAAATATAGATATCTAACGCTAATAACCTTTCAAACAATCGATCGACATATTTAATCAATCAGGATGAGTGAACTTCAAATTTCATCCCAACACCCGTGTGGGGTTTCAAACAATCAAACGCATATTTTATTTGTGCAGTTGGGCGATGTGTAAAATTTATCGACCCAATCAATGCCCTTCAAATAGGTGTACATAAACAAACCGTCCGGTTTGTAAATGAATATTTATTTATTCACATTCACTATATTCATATTCACGTTAAAAATTATATTTTTAACGATAAACATTTTATTTTAACACATGAATTTCTATTATTCATTTACACAATAAAATGATGTTTTTATTTTTCTAACTCATTTTAGAAAATTTCGGCGGCATAACGGCACGATACTAAAAACGGGACAAGGCCTAGCCTTATCCCCGGTCTAGTGAAGGCCCACGCCATTCACACATCAATCAAATCAATTTCATTTCACCAAACAATTCAATTCAACCCAAACAATCTAACTAACAACACAGCCAAACAAACAAGTCCATGGTCTGTGGACGATTGTGTCGGGTGCTACTAAACACCGTCTGCATCCTAGTATACATATATAACTAGAAAAGGAAATTGAAGAGTGAGAAATTCTCACCGATAGCTATCCCAACTTCACGACACTTCCTATGTAGAACATCTTCACCGTGCTCGCCTTTCATCACTTTCGTCGCCCGTAGCCACTACATATGTAAAAATCGAATTTTTACTCCGCTATTCAATATATAAAAATCGAATTTTTACTTCGCTATTCAATATATAAAAATCGAATTTTTACTTAGCTTCTATATAGATAAAAATTATATTTTTACCTCGCTATTCTCTATATAAAGATTTCACCTTTTCAAATATAAAGATTTCGCCTTTTCAAATATAAAGATTTCGCCTTTTCAAATATAAAGATTTCGCCTTTTCAAATATATCATTATAAAAATCACATTTTTATTTTTCTACACATATAAAGATGATATTTTTAATTTTCCTATCATGTAAAAATTATATTTTTAATTCTCTACATAAACAAAAATCATATTTTTATATCATCTATATAGTAAAGACTATTTTTTTAATACTTTAAAAATATACAAATCATATTTCTAATACTTTAAAAATATAAAAATCATATTTTTATCTTATCTATGATATAAAAATTATATTTTTATTTTACCTAAAAATCAAATCTTTATGATATTAAAATCATATCTTTCTATTTCGAAAATCAAATCTTTTCATAAAGGAAAATCAAATCCTTTTATAATAAAAAAATGTAATCTTTTTAATCGCTAATTTTACACAAAACTGAATTTAAAAACTAATTACACAGGAAACACATAAATAAATTAAATAATAAAAACTTACTGTTTTTTTTTTCAGAAGGGGAGTAGAGATGGCGGCCTCGTCGGAGGTGGGATGGTGAGGCCTTGCCGTAGGTGTAGTGGGTCAGGGGGTGGCCGGAGCGGTGGTCATCGCGTCGTGGTGGCAGCGCGTGGACGGAAGGGTTTTAGGTGCGGGTTTCAGCGGAGAGGGGAGGTGGAATCGAGAGGGGCGAGGTAAGGGGAGGGAGGCGCCGACGTTGGGGGAGCGCTGGACGGAGGTCGGCGGTGGGGTTATAGGCGCGCCTCGATCGATTAGGGCTTCAATTATTATTTTTTTCTTTAATTTTCTTCGATCTGAAATCGACTGAAAGGGGGGGGGGGGGCAGAGAGAAATAAGGGGAGGGAGAGAGATTTTTTTTTATTTTAATTTGTAAAAAGTTGACTTTTACAAACGAACTCGAAACGAGGCCCACCGCCTGTCGTCCATAGCTAATTACCCCCGTTCCGAACACAATGAGATATGTACCGTAGGCTGATTCGATCAGTTTCCGTTAAAATCAACATATAACTCTATATATTGAATTTGAACACGTATTTCAATTTACTGCGGTCACATACTAACTAGAAAAATTCCAGAAAAATATTTTCTAGCTTCGTATTGACGATACGGTCCTAACAAAACTAGTTTCGTCGAATTCTGAGACCGTTAGAAAAATGGCCATTTTCCAGTCGATTAAAATCAACTGAAACTGGTCAAGCGCGTTTTCCTTTGCCACGCTCGCATATTGATTCGAAAAATTATGAAATTTGGAATCTAGCAATAACTTTACATCACGGACCCAGAAAAAGTGGTTTCGTCGAAATCCGAGGTCGCTTGCAAAATGTCCATTTTTAAGGGCCTGAATTCTATAGCGACTATTCAGAATTTTCAACTGGACATATCTTTTGATTCTAGCTATGAAATCACGATTTTTCGGATTCGTTGGAAAGATATTATCAATTAGATCCTAATGTTATTAGTTTCACTAAAATCCGGATTGGTTTGCACCCGGTACATTCAATTGAAGTTTGAAATCGAATTATCGAACTACCGCGCCATTTTCAATTCTATTTATAATTATATATAATTATTTATATTCTAACGACGACGTATATAAATATATTCGTTCGAATTATATTCAAAATAAATTTCTCGTCGATATTATTTAAAATAATCTATTATAAATATTCAGAATTCATTAAAATTGCCAAAATAAAAATTTTAAACTGGCTCAGAATTTCCGGGTTATTTCAAAAATTGTCTTCAAATCCACTCAAACTTTGCATACAACCTTCTTCCGGTCTCACAAACTCAAAAAAAATCACCAAAACTCAAACCATTGCTTCAATTCTCCACAAATTCGAAACCTAACCCATTTGAACCTCACATTGAAAATTTTCAGCATCCCAAACTTGTGTCGCAACCCTCCAAACTCATATAGACGTGAAGAGAATCACTCAAGCATTGCAAATATACTTGTATTGTAATTTATGGATTTTTTATGAATTGTTTTTTATTTTAGAATCTTGCAACTAGGGTTAGAGAAGTAGAAAAGGGGCGGCCCCGTTTTTTCTTAAATGGTCTGAGGTTTAGGGAGGTTGAGACAATTTATAGTGGAGCCTAATTATTTTTCTATTGATTTTATATTTTATTATACTCAAATATCACTTATTTTCATCGTTTAAAAATCCATGTGGTCATCTACGAATCCCGTTTTAAATGAAAATTGATACGCAGGTACTCTTTGAGATTATGGATCCAACGAAACTGGTTTCGTCGAATTTTGAGTCCGTATGCACAAACAGCAAATTCTTAAAGCCAAAATATTGTTTGTTTTTCACTTTAAAAATCACGTCCGGCCACATACTAACTCTAAAAATCCTGAAGCTTGTAATCTTACCATTATTCGACATTACAGATCCAATAAAAAAAAGTTTCGTCGAATTCCGAGGTCGTCTTAATAATTTTCCTTTATAAAATTGCTCAAATTAGCTTCAAATATGTGATTTTACGGTACCTTTTCTTCTTGTACGCCCGAATGCTAACTTCAAAAATTATTCCCTTTTGGATTTAACATTATTTAACGATACGAATCCAAAAAAAAAATGATATCGAATTCTGAGATCGTCTCCATAATATTCCTTTGTAAACTGATTGCCTATTTTACTCTGAACTATTTTATCGTGCGCAACCACATACTGACTCAGTTCGACGTGCATTTTGGAACTCAACAATGATTTGTCATTATCAATCCAACAAAATTGGTCTCATCGAATTCTGAGCTTCGTAGCAAAATTTCATTTTTTTTAAGGGTTAGGCGATGAATTTGAAAATCGATTTTTTTTTTTAAATTTTCAAAAACAAATCTTACAAATCATTTGAATAATTTTACTGGGTTTGTTTTAAGTCAAATGAGAAAAAAACTACTTTTAAAATTATTCTCAAATTTTATTTAGCAAAAATAACCAATTATATTCCCATATTCATTAAAATAGCTAAAATAAAATTTTTAATTGGTTCAGAAATTCCGGATTGTTACAAAAATAAACATATTTAGATTTTAAGCTCAATATTTCAAATTAAAACGACATCCAGATTATATAAAAATTAATTAATTTATATAATAAATCGTTATAATATATAAACCATTCCATAGCGACCATTTGAAAATTTGATCTGGACATAACTCACAATCTATAAGATGAAATCTCGAATTATCTCTGTTATAAAAAAAATATAATCAAATAGATCCGAAAGTTTCTTGTTTCAAGGAAATCCGACTTATAACGAATTTTGTATTTTCAACTGAAGTTCAAAACGCAATATTACGAACTACCGCGACGTTACAAGCTTGTTTTTAAATTATATTATAAATTATACGTTCAAACTTCGTTTTAATTAATAAATTTCATATAAAATCATTTTATATTTCCAAAAAAACATTTAAAACAAATTTAAATATTCTAAATTGAATAGATAAAAATCCAGGTCATTCCACAACCATTCAACTATTTAATAGAAACTTATTATAGAGGCGTATCTATTTTAAGATTCGTTCTTTGATTTCTTCTGATTTGTGAATTACTATGAGGCGCATATTCGAATTGTTTGTTGCTCTTCATCACTGAAAGGTGAATCAAAATCATCTAGGGTTGCTGCATATGTTCTTTTTCTCTTCTTTGATGAATTATCATTTGAGAGTTGATTTTCTCTCTCCGAATAAGAACAAGATCTTTTCAGGTGGCCTGGTTCGTCACAGCTAAAACATCTGACAATATTCGGGACTTCACTATTTTTTATAGAATTTCTTCGCTCATTCCTTTTGAAATTATTTCCTTTTCTGTGTCTCAAGAATTTTCTATAATTCCTTGTCATTATGGCTATCTCTTAATCATTGTCACTATTTGAGTCAGAATCTTCGGTGTTACATTAAATGATATCGATTTCTTTTGCGATGACTTACTTTCTTTTCTTCCTTACATCTTGACCTCAAACGACATTAGATTGCCGATTAATTCTTCAATTTTCATTGCATTGATATCATTAACCTCTTCAATTGCAAGTGTCTTTTGGTCCCAATCTAAAGTTAATGAATTCAGGATTTTTTAACTTAATCTTCCTCGGAATATGTTTTTTCCAAAGCCATTAGTGAATGCACAATCTCCTGAAACCTACAGTACATATCGGAGATAGACCCATTCTAGTACATTTTAAATAATTCAAACTAATTGGTTAACATAGATATTTTTGTTTGTTTAACTTTGCTTGTTCCTTCATGAGTCGTTTGTAAGTTTTCCATATTTCATATGCAGATTTACAAACGGACACCCTATGTAACACCCCGTTTTTTTAATATAATTAAAAATAAAATAAAATATATAAAAATATGCTTATGATGGGTAAATAATGGTGATGCATAAGAAGAATTAATTAATACATGGAAGAGAAGAAAAATTAGTTCGATAACGATGTATGTAACGGAAAAGATAGTAAAATAAGGATAATTAATTAAAGAATCATGAATTAGGTAAAATGGACATCACCATTGCGTTCCTCTCGGAAAAATACGCGAAATAGAGTCCGAGTTTTCGAAAATCGGAGTCCGTATGACCAAGATATGGCCAAAACAAGATTTCAGCAGACTTTCTGGCAGACTGACCCAGGTCGACCATAGTGTCGACACTATAGTCGACCTGCCTCCCCCCAGGTCGACTATAGTGTCGACCCCCCCTCTGTACAGGTCGACTTGGTCGGTCTGGGGTGGTCCAGAACCCATTTTCGAGGCCCGGGACGAGTTTTGATGGTCCAGATGGGTTTTAGGGTTAATCTGATGGCTGAAATGAATTGCTACACCTATAAAAGAACAGCTAGACCTAGCCTAACTCACACAAATTCATATGACACCTAAATGCTGCTGGAATCTCTCTTGAGCCATGGCCGCCGTCTCCAAATTAAAGCTTAAGCGTTCAAACTCAAATCAAATCAAAGATCAATGCTTCTACAACAAATTCAAGGGGATAGATCAATGACACTGCAACTTTCTAAGACAAATTCACTCCCTAATTCATTAGCCGTTCTCTGTAAGTTCTAGTTGCTTTCCGATTTAAATATTTAATTATAATGTGGCCATGAATTAAAGTGGAATTGGATTAAGTATGTTTATCGATCCATATCTATTCTTGTTTCTTCTTGGATCTTGGAAACTTTTCTATTTTCACTCTCATGTCTAGTTCATGATCTATTAAGCCTGTTGTAATCTTAATATGCCTGTGATGATGTTTTCTCTCCGATCTTATTTTGATGCAAAATTCTACCTTTCCCCTATTTGTTTTCTTTTGATGAACCTTGGTCAATTTCGGACCTAGGCCTAAACTGCGATTTGCGTGCGATTGAGTATGGGGGAAATATTGGGATATTGCCTTGTTGGATATATGTGTTTGGCAGAATCGAAGGCATAATATGAAAACTGGATACTTGGATATTATTGCCATTAACACGAATTTGAATTTGGGTATTATCGTTATAATTAAAGTTTTGCTAGCTTGGGTAAATTGGGGTAAATATGGAATACATGTAGTTGGTATAAAACTTGACCTATGTAAAATATGGCAAGAATATTGATACATATATTTGGCTAAAAATTGATCTAAGTGAATTGGGCATAGCTTTGTAAACATGTATACTATAAATCTTGATATATGTATAAAAAGGCATGAAACTTGGTATATATGTAAATTGTCTAAGATTAGGCATATATAAATTTGGCATACATGTAAACAGGCATGAATTGAACATATGTAGATTTGGTATGAATTGGGCATATGTAAAACTGGTATGTAATCTAGAACTTGGGCATATGTTAATTATGTGAGATTTGTAGTTGAAACACATATGATAATTTATGTCCTGAAAAAAAGGGCTAATATGAACACGCCTAAGTGGGTTTTGGGTAGTTGGCATGTAATAGCCTTAAAGGAGGGATAAATATAAATTGAGATAAGTTGCCTTTAATGGTCTAAGATAAATTGTGGTAAAATTGGTATGATTTTGCATACCATTAATAGATGGACATAATTGAGTCAATTATGGACATCGTTAAATTAGGAATTAATTGATAATTTGAATAGGGGAAATAAATTCAAATTGGGGTAAAAGATTATAAGTAATAATCAATGCTTAGGACACGAGGTTGGACTCATTTGTGACGTAAACCTGCCCGGAACCGCCCGGCGAATCCAGTAGTCACAAATGTCAGCCCAATGTGAGAGGTCCTGGGCCCAAATTAAAAGCGTGACAGTTGTAAAGACACGAGGTTAGACTCTTTTATGGTGTAAGACTGCCCGGACCCGCCCGGCAAATCCAGCTACCATAAATGTCAGTCTAATGTGAGAGGTCTTTATAAGGTTACGACCTTAATGAATTAAGAAATACTTAACCAGATAAACATGTGGTGGGACATGGGGGTTAAGTGGGTGACATGTGAGTGACATGTGGAAATACGAATAGTAATACTTAACCAATGTAACATGGTTATTAGATCGGTGGGTAGGGTTAAGTAATAAGAACACTTAACCAATATGATATAAATGGGTGGGTTAAGTAATATGATTAGGTTAATCTGGACACTTGACCAATTTAATAAGTTGACTATGGGAGTAGGTAAGGTTAATCAAATGTTTAACCACTATAACATAATTAAACTGGACTAGAGAGTGAGGTTAAGTTAATGAGAACACTTAACTAATACAATGGGTTAATTAGACAAGTGGTTGCGGTTAAGTAGTAACACTTAACCAACATAACAGGACAAGCGGGTGGGTTAAGTTAACTTGAATAAGTTGATAACACTTAACCATTATAATATGACTAGTGGATGGGGTTAAGTTAACATGCACTTAACCAATCTGATGTGATGCGTAGTAGGGTTAAGTAACACATGGGGTTAAGTTAACAAGAAAATTCTTAACCAATGTAACCAGATAGACGAACGGGGTTAAGTTAATAAACCACACTTAACCAATCAAACATAATAAGCGAGAAAGGTTTAGTTAACTAAGGTAAAAGCCTAACCATGGTAACATAACGAGTAGAAGGGTTAAGTACATATCGGGTTGGTGGGTAATATTAGTAAATATAGGCCCACATACACTTAACCATTAAATACACATGCTTGAATCAGTAGCGGGGTTAAGTACACATCAGGGTTGGTGGGTAATATCAGAGAGTATAGGCCCACAGACTTAACCATCAGAAAAACCTAGTAACGGGGACCCATTTCAGCAGTAACCCACATTAGATATCAATGGAACCCTGAGCTAGGCAGGGTGGGGCACGATTACTGGGCTGATTATAAGAGGTCAAATTTGCGGCGGTTGGTGCAGCAGTGTAGGTTCTAACGGAGTGCGGGCGTGCACACACTTCGGCGCAGAAAATTTAGCCACTGGGCATCAGTAGGTATAAAGCTGTGCATCTTGATTGTGTCAGGGTTGCCACCATGGGACTTGATACACCCCATGGTGGGACCAGCACAGGTATCTACAAGTAGGGGGCCGCGTGACACAAACGAGAACTAGGTCAAGTAGGGAGCCGATCGATAAGGTAGTAAGGGTGCATTGAATATATACATGGCCATTGGGGTGATCGAGGTGGAATCCTCAAAATCGATGTACACCTGAAGGCTACCATAATTGCGGGGATTGGGATCACGTTGTAATTATTATATAACACGGGCTACCAGTTGGGACACTAGTAGGGGGTACGGATCCTTGTTACATAGGATACTAGTTGGGATACTAGTAGGAGTACAGATCATTCCATGTAAGACACTTATGAGGATGCTAGTTAGGTGGTGCAGAGCAAATAGATATCGTTTTAATGGTAAAGCTTAGAAACCTTGCGATGTTATTCTTGATAGAAACCATGCGGTGGGATACTTGATAGGAATTATGGGACGTTATACTTGTTTCATCGTGCCCGAAGTTTATCTTGTTACCTTAGTTTACTTTGTTATCATAGTTTATCTTGTTATCTTAGTTTATCTTGCCTACCTTGTCATCATGCTTATGTTTACTTTCAGTTTATTCATTCCATGTTATCTTTATCTATTTTTATGCTGAAAGTCACTAGGACTTACTCAGTCTTTATGACTGACCCGTTTTGTTTCGCCTCTTTTTCTTCCGTTCCCCCCCCAGGTTCACAGGGTGGAAATACAGCTTAGTTCGGATCTTACCAAGCTCCAAGGCTCTTTCATGTATGGCTTGGATTTCTCTTGGCTATGGCTTGCTTTACTTTACTGGGGAATACTGCAGTTTGTTTTTATGCTTCTTTGTTTTTGAGCAAGACAGATATTTTAACTATGAAATTCGGTATTGGAAGTTGATGGGCTTTTCTTGTAAACATTTATATTTAATAAATGATTTGAAGTACTTCCACTTTATTTTCCGCTGTTTTATATATGTCTGTCTTGTAATATTTCTTTTGCAGTACCCATAATACTCCATTGAAGTTAAGGCATTCCCTTTGTGAGTGACCTTAACAGATGTGGGGTGTTACATTTGGTAATAGAGCAGAAGGTTACCAGGCTGGGCAAAAGTTTTCAAAAACCTTCTGAAATTATTTTCAAAACATTTACAAAGAAGCAAAATTTCAAGAAAATTTTGTTTTAATTAAAAGGCATATTCCCCAAAGCCATATGCACTATCTTTTGATTCTCTCTTGAAATCTCTTCTCACTCTTTTCACCATAGTTTCGTAGGCATCCGACACATGTCGGAGGGCAAAGGAGTGCCCAACCTCCATCTGTAGCCACAGTAGTTCCATCTGCGTCTAATCTTATTTCAAGTTGGGTAGAGTTGCCGTGCGTTGGAGGTAGCTTCGAGAGACTTGTCAACAAACTATACAAGGACAGTAAGAACAAGGAACTAGTTGTTATAGCTTAATCCACGAAGGAGGAAAAAGGTGAAAGGAAAGAGGCCTAAGTGAAAGAATAGAAAAACCCATGACAAGAGAGAGTATCTTTAGTGAGAAGGGACATGCAGTTAAGTATTATCGGACAAGGGCAAGGGACAAGATCGTCGAGAGGGCAATTGAATGCTCTCACTACTAGTGTACCTAAGAGAGTGGTAACGTTTCTGTTAAAAGTTTAGCTTTTCTTTTCTATCATCCCACTAGAACTTTATTTTTGTACATCAAATCCTTTTAATTCTGCTTCGAAAGTTGAGTCTCTGCACCTTAGTACTAGCATGGTAGAGGATCCCATTTTTTCTCAAATGCTGTTGAGGAAATCGGCTCATTTATTCATGACTTGTTTGGATTTGAGAATGTCTATGCTAAGTGTTGAGTCTAGAAGTAATGTTTATGTTTTGGGCTATGGGTTGATTCTAGCGATGGAGTGGTTATCCAGTAAGGGTGACCTTCTCGGTTTTGAAAAGAGGGTAGTTAGACTCTTGACTTGCCTCGGTAATAGCCTCGAAGTCGCAGGTAACCTTTAGGGTTCTATCATGATTTGTTTCCTAGAATCTCTTGACACATTTATTGGTAATTTGTAATCCGATCGAGTAGTGTTCACCACTAAGGCGGATGGGTCATTTCGCTTATGCATGAGTTGTAGAGAATCACCTTAGTAAGTACATTTGGCAGCATGGTTGGCATTTATTTTCAAGAGATAGTTCTTCTGCGTGGAATACCTGATAGTAAGTGGACGAGATCCAAGATTCACCAGTGAATTTTGGAGAGCTTGCATGAAACCATGAGTACGCAGTTATGTTTAAGCCGAGTATACTAGAAGGAGAATAAGTGAAAGTGGAACGAGAGGCAACAGTGAAATGGGTTCCAACTCATATTTTGGAAGCAAGAATTAAGATGCTACGAAATTGTGAAGTTAAAGACGGTCAAAGCACAATGGAGTTAAGCTCAAGGAAATGCGACTTAGAAGATTGAAGACTAGATTCACGCATCATATCTCTTTTTAAGAGTATATCCTTGATTCCTCTTTTCCTGTAGAGCTTACTCACATGCTATCTTTTGTGTATATCCTCTCGGTCCTATTCTCAATCCTATTTCTATTGCGAACCTCATAGGGAGTATGACTCATCTGTTAGTAACACATGTTGGGGCTTGAGGGTGTTCGTTGGTTTGACTAAACTTTTTTTGGGTTTTATAGGATACGGGCTGGTCTTAGGAAGGGATTCCCTTGTGACCTAAAAGGAGTCCATCATGCTTAGTTTCCTAGAATCATATATAGTGGTTGGGTTGAGTAATTCTTTGGGTGTCAGTCTAATGTTGATTTCGGTCTTCGGGGCTGATGCTTAGAGAGTTCTTCTCCTAATCAATATATATGCGGCATAGATTTCCAGTTTTGACATTGCCTAATGGGCACAAAGTTTTTACTTGCTTCTATCATTCGACTATACCTTTAGATAGGAACAATTGGGTGTAAACATGTGTTTGAGACATGTTATGATTGATGGTTGCAAGTGGCTGCAAGTGGTTGCTAGTGGTTGCTCGTGGATTCATTTACACACATTAGGCACTAGATCGGCTCAATCACCTTTCATATTGCATATTCATGAGTGTTTACACTTGTTTGTGGATGAAATTGAATGTGTTATCATGTGAATGTTGCATATGGATGGATGTTTGTGAACACATATAGTGTTTATGTGACTAGGACTATTTGCATACATGTTGGACTCATGGCACTAAACATATTTTGCATTTAGAAGATCAATCAGGCCTGATCATTTGCACTAGACAAGGAACATATACACACACTTCTTGCATATGTTCATACAGCATTAGAAATCTCTTAAGGACAATGAATGCCTGTGATTGATGATTGAGTAGATGGATGATGGATGGTAGGACACATTCTTCTTAACTTGAAGATTTCGGGGACGAAATCCTTTAAGGAGGGGAGAATGTAACACCCCGTATTTTTAATATAATTAAAAATAAAATAAAATATATAAAAATATGCTTATGATGGGTAAATAATGGTGATGCATAAGAAGAATTAATTAATACATGGAAGAGAAGAAAAATTAGTTCGATAACGATGTATGTAACGAAAAAGATAGTAAAATAGGGATAATTAATTTAAGAATCAGGAATTAAGTAAAATTGACATCACCATTGCGTTCCTCTCGGAAAATTACGCGAAATAGAGTCCGAGTTTTCGAAAATCGGAGTCCGTATGACCAAGATATGGCCAAAACAAGATTTCAGCAGACTTTCTGGCAGACTAACCCAGGTCGACCATAGTGTCGACACTATTGTCGACCTGCCCCCTCCCCAGGTCGACTATAGTGTCGACCCCCCCTCTGTACAAGTCTACCTGGTCAGCCTGGGGTGGTCCAGAACCCATTTTTGAGGTCCAGGACGAGTTTTGATGGTCCGGATCGGTTTTAGGGTTGATCCGATGGTTGAAATGAATTGCTACACCTATAAAAGAACACCTAGACCTAGCCTAACTCACACAAATTCATATGACACCTAAATGCTGTTGGAATCTCTCTTGAGCCATGGCCGCCGTCTCCAAATTAAAGCTTAAGCGTTCAAACTCAAATCAAATCAAAGATCAATGCTTCTACAACAAATTCAAGGGGATAGATCAATGACACTGCAACTTTCTAAGACAAATTCACTCCCTAATTCATTAGCCGTTCTCTGTAAGTTCTAGTTGCTTTCCGATTTAAATATTTAATTATAATGTGGCCATGAATTAAAGTGGAATTGGATTAAGTATGTTTATCGATCCAGATCTATTCTTGTTTCTTCTTGGATCTTGGAAACTTTTCTATTTTCACTCTCATGTCTAGTTCATGATCTATTAAGCCTGTTGTAATCTTAATATGCCTGTGATGATGTTTTCTCTCCGATCTTATTTTGATGCAAAATTCTACCTTTCCCCTATTTGTTTTCTTTTGATGAACCTTGGTCAATTTTGGACCTAGGCCTAAACTGCGATTTGCGTGCGATTGAATACGGGGGAAATATTGGGATATTGCCTTGTTGGATATATGTGTTTGGTAGAATCGAAGGCATAATATGAAAACTGGATACTTGGATATTATTGCCATTAACACGAATTTGAATTTGGGTATTATCGTTATAATTAAAGTTTTGCTAGCTTGGGTAAATTGGGGTAAACATGGAATACATGTAGTTGGTATAAAACTTGACCAATGTAAAATATGGCAAGAATATTGATACATATATTTGGCTAAAAATTGATCTAAGTGAATTGGGCATAGCTTTGTAAACATGTAAACTATAAATCTTGATATATGTATAAAAAGGCATGAAACTTGGTATATATGTAAATTGTCTAAGATTAGGCATATATAAATTTGGCATACATGTAAACAGGCATGAATTGAACATATGTAGATTTGGTATGAATTGGGCATATGTAAAACTGATATGTAATCTAGAACTTGGGCATATGTTAATTATGTGAGATTTGTAGTTGAAACACATATGATAATTTATGTCTGGAAAAAAAGGGCCAATATGAACACGCCTAAGTGGGTTTTGGGTAGTTGGCATGTAATAGCCTTAAAGGAGGGATAAATATAAATTGAGATAAGTTGCCTTTAATGGCCTAAGATAAATTGTGGTAAAATTGGTATGATTTTGCATTCCATTAATAGATGGACATAATTGAGTCAATTATGGACATCGTTAAATTAGGAATTAATTGATAATTTGAATAGGGGAAATAAATTCAAATTGGGGTAAAAGATTATAAGTAATAATCAATGCTTAGGACACGAGGTTGGACTCATTTGTGACGTAAACTTGCCTGGAACCGCCCGGCGAATCCAGTAGTCACAAATGTCAGCCCAATGTGAGAGGTCCTGGGCCCAAATAAAAAGCGTGGCAGTTGTAAAGACACAGGTTAGACTCTTTTATGGTGTAAGACTGCCCGGACCCGCCCGACAAATCCAGCTGCCATAAATGTCAGTCTAATGTGAGAGGTCTTTATAAGGTTACAACCTTAATGAATTAAGAAATACTTAACCAGATAAACATGTGGTGGGACATGGGGGTTAAGTGGGTGACATGTGAAAATACAAATAGTAATACTTAACCAACGTAACATGGTAACTAGACCAGTGGGTAGGGTTAAGTAAATAAGAACACTTAACCAATATGATATAAATGGGTGGGTTAAGTAATATGATTAGGTTAATCTGGACACTTGACCAATTTAATAAGTTGACTATGGGAGTGGGTAAGGTTAAGCAAATGTTTAACCACTATAACATAATTAAACTGGACTAGAGAGTGAGGTTAAGTTAATGAGAACACTTAACTAATACAATGGGTTAATTAGACAAGTGGTTGCAGTTAAGTAGTAACACTTAACCAACATAACAGGACAAGCGGGTGGGTTAAGTTAACTTAAATAAGTTGATAACACTTAACCATTATAATATGACTAGTGGATGGGGTTAAGTTAACATGCACTTAACCAATCTGATGTGATGCGTAGTAGGGTTAAGTAACACATGGGGTTAAGTTAACAAGAAAATTCTTAACCAATGTAACCAGATAGACGAACGGGGTTAAGTTAATAAACCACACTTAACCAATCAAACATAATAAGCGAGAAAGGTTAAGTTAACTAAGGTAAACACTTAACCATGGTAACATAACGTGTAGAAGGGTTAAGTACATATCGGGTTGGTGGGTAATATTAGTAAATATAGGCCCACATACACTTAACCATTAAATACACATGCTTGAATCAGTAGCGGGGTTAAGTACACATCAGGGTTGGTGGGTAATATCAGAGAGTATAGGCCCACAGACTTAACCATCAGAAAAACCTAGTAACGGGGACCCATTTCAGCAGTAACCCACATTAGATATCAATGGAACCCTGAGCTAGGCAGGGTGGGGCATGATTACTGGGCTGATTATAAGAGGTCAAATTTGCGGCGGTTGGTGCAGCAGTGCAGGTTCTAACGGAGTGCGGGCGTGCACACACTTCGACGCAGAAAATTTAGCCACTGGGCATCAGTAGGTATAAAGCTGTGCATCTTGATTGTGTCAGGGTTGCCACCATGGGACTTGATACACCCCATGGTGGGACTAGCACAGGTATCTACAAGTAGGGGGCCGCGTGACACAAACCAGAACTAGGTTAAGTAGGGAGCCGATCGATAAGGTAGTAAAGGTGCATCGAATATATACATGGCCATTGGGGTGATCGAGGTGGAATCCTCAAAATCGATGTACACCTGAAGGCTACCATAATTGCGGGGATTGGGATCACGTTGTAATTATTATATAACACGGGCTACCAGTTGGGACACTAGTAGGGGGTACGGATCCTTGTTACATAGGATACTAGTTGGGATACTAGTAGGAGTACAAATCATTCCATGTAAGACACTTATGAGGATGCTAGTTAGGTGGTGCAGAGCAAATAGATATCGTTTTAATGGTAAAGCTTAGAAACCTTGCGATGTTATTCTTGATAGAAACCATGTGGTGGGATACTTAATAGGAATTATGGGACGTTATACTTGTTTCATCGTGCCCGAAGTTTATCTTGTTACCTTAGTTTACTTTGTTATCATAGTTTATCTTGTTATCTTAGTTTATCTTGCCTACCTTGTCATTATGCTTATGTTTACTTTCAGTTTATTCATGCCATGTTATCTTTATCTATTTTTATGCTGAAAGTCACTAGGACTTACTCAGTCTTTATGACTGACCCGTTTTGTTTCGCCTCTTTTTCTTCCGTTCCCCCCCAGGTTCACAGGGTAGGAATACAACTTAGTTCGGATCTTACCAAGCTCCAAGGCTCTTTCATGTATGGCTTGGATTTCTCTTGGCTATGGCTTGCTTTACTTTATTGGGGAATACTGCAGTTTGTTTTTATGCTTCTTTGTTTTTGAGCAAGACAGATATTTTAGCTATGAAACTGGGTATTGGAAGTTGATGGGCTTTTCTTGTAAACATTTATATTTAATAAATGATTTGAAGTACTTCCACTTTATTTTCCGCTGTTTTATATATGTCTGTCTTGTAATATTTCTGTTCCAGTACCCATAATACTCCATTGAAGTTAAGGCATTCCCTTTGTGAGTGACCTTAACAGATGTGGTGTGTTACACCCTATTAAACTGATTTCTATCTAGTGAACAAAACAAAATATTCATAGCCTTTGAATTATTTTGTGTGTAGTGGCTTTTTGATCATTAGTCCATTGAGAAAAATAAACAGTGGGTTCAACATATTATGTTTGTATGATATTACTAGTGTCTAATCCTACAGATTGCAAACAAATTTTCATTCTACAAGCCCAATATTCATAATTACTACCATTGAATAGTGGTGGTCTAACAGTGGACCGACCCTCTACAAAAAACTATTATTATTGACAATTTCAGTGTTAGTTGCCATTTAAACATTTTTAAAATTCAGATTATGAAAAGTCTGAAAACTAATGCTTTGATACCAATTATTGGGGATGTAGATTAAGGATCATAAGGCAAATTAAACATAGATAGGGTGAATAGTGTTTTATGGATTTTATTAATTTCTTGAATTCTTTTTAGTATCAGAATGTTATGCAAATCACAAATATTAACAATCATAGAATCGACCATAGATGCAGAAAAAAAGCAATAAAAGGAAAGTACACATCGGAATTTTATACTGGTTCGGAGTTACCCTACATCCAATCCCATACAATGTTGGGTTGATGTGGATTCTATTCAACTAATATCCAAACTTGATTTCAGGGCTACAAGGGAACACCCCAACTGATTTACGGATTACAGTGAGACTTTGTTGACTTTTAAGCCACAACCAACACCCTATTGGTTTTCGAGATATAATCACACCAAATTGATTTTTGGGCTACAATCACACCTTTTCTCAGTATTAGTTTTGAAGTATTAACTAGATAAAACTTGATCTAACGATCTTTGACTACTGATAGGCTATAACTCTTGAGTAGCACTAGAATTTCAAAGAGAGTTCGATGGAGATTTGAAAGCGAAAGAGATTGATATAATTCTCTTTGAAAATTGGCAGAGTATAAGTATAGATTTTAAGAATTTTAGAAGAATAATGGCTAGGAGAGAAATGAAGAAGATGATGATAATTAGTAATTAAAAAACTCATAATCAAAATCCTATATATAGTTTTCCAACAACCACAACCATTTAGAAAAGGTTTAAATTCAAAAGACACAACTTTTTGGAATTTAAATTTCAAACAAATGGTACATATGTCGACATATCAAAACAAATATGTCGACATCCCTTAGGGAAATTTCAAAAATACAAAAGTTTAAATTAAAAACAAATAATAGTTAAATAAATTATGACGATTCTTGATTTAAAACACACTATATTCCTTTATATTAAAATAGAGTTTTTCAAGTAAAAATATATATTAAAAACATATATTTATATGATTTATAAACTATATAGAATTGATATAAAAGTCTATATATAAACTATTAATATAAGAAATATATTAGAACTTAATAAATATAAGTAAGAAATTTGAAATATAAGTAACTATATTAAATTTAATATTGACTCTATAAGTAATGAATATTTGAATTAGGAGTTAAAATATATTGAGAAATAATGTATAATTTTAAAACAGGAGTTGAAATAAGTTCAGAAGTTAAAATATATTTAAGAATCAAGAGATATAGATTTAAAATAAGGAAGTGATTTTGAAATCATTTTAAAAATAGAATTAAAAATGAGGAAATAATTTTGAAGTCATTCGAAAATAGGGAGAAAAAGTTTGAAATAGAAATTCAATGATAATTAAAGTTTAGCAAAATATCTAGACATAATTAGTTTATATGTCTTGAACTCTTGAACTCTTGATTTTTGATACTCGTGAGTATTGTATCTTGAACTCTTCTACTTTGAAATCTTGATTCTCTGAACTGTACAATCTTCAATAATCAATATCTACATAGATTTCTCATATATACATACATACATACATATATATATATATATATTCTAGATATAGTTTTAGTATATATTTTATAATAATAATAATAACTGAAACAAGGTTGTTGTCATAAAAACCATCATTATCATCATCTCAATCCCTAACATTCCCTAATGATATGATTTGGGGTTCATGTTAGTCGTATATACATACTAACAAAAAAAGGAGAGTATATCAAAAATTATACATACATTAGGATTATTGTAGCACATAGACATCCAATGCTATATATAGATACCCATAGATCAAAGTATCATAATCATACATGTAACAACCCAGTTTTGAGGTTACCTGTTTTTAACAAAAATAATAAATTATAATGATATTATAATTTATTAAGCAAGTGCTAAATAAAAATTAGAAAGGATAATTTGAATAAAATTTTCCGAGTATAATCAAATGTGGGGTTGTATAATCAAATTGGCGGGAAAATTAAATATTATGATTTATAAATCATTTGAATAGGGTTAAACGTAAAACTAGGTGGAAAATTATCTCAAGATTTGCCTAAGTCTGAGAAATAAGTTTAGTAGTGTGTTTAGGGTAAGATTTGGGAAATATGTGCATTTTGTGCACATTTGAAAATTTAGGAATATAAATTGAGTTAAATACTCAATATTTGTGTAAATATTATTGGAAAATGGTAGAAAAAATTCTAAAAACTTTATTATATGTGAGATTGTTAAACAAGAGGTAATATCTACAATTCCTAATAATTTATTATATTAAATTGATTTGGATAAGGAAATAGTGAATTTTTGAATAAACTGCATTTCCCTAATGGATTTGAGTTAAAGGTAAATGTTAAACATATAAATATAGTAAAATAAGTTTTTGAAGCATTATAAAATGTAAAAATTGTTAACACATAGAACTTTACATAATCCCTAAGTGTTTAATTTTTTAAATTGAGACAAACCAATGAAAAGGAAATTTTTGTGAAAACTATATATTTTGAATAAAGTTTATGTCGAAATGAGTGTTAAAAGATTACAAAATAGTTGGAAAATATTTATATGTGCGGTAATAAGAGTATTTTTATGTTGGAGAGTTTCTTCTACTGAAATAGTGTGTTTAGAACAATTGAAACTTTAAAAGTGTTGAATCAAGGTGAGGTGCCCATTCACACTTTCTAACTTGAATTTAGAAAGAAATTGTTGATTTTGTTCTTATTTTTAATAAAATGCTTTCTCTGTATAATAAATTTTTTCTGAGGTGCCGAAACATGGCTTAAGTCCATGTTTGAGGCTGCACAACTTCTTCATTTCTCAACAATATGTTTGAAATTCTTCTTTCTATGTGCTGTCTAATAGTTATAGTGTTTTCATGTCAAATTTCATCAAATTTTGTAGTGATTTAGGTGCGTTAAAAGATCTGAAAGCTGCATTATGGTTGTGTTTCCGACTGTAACAACCCGTATTTTTGAATAACATGTTATAACATAAATCAATGCAGAATTAAACTGTAAAATCTGAATCAAGGGAAACAGGCTATGCCATTGTGTTCGTCTCGGAAAAATACGCGAAATAGAGTCCGAGTTTTCGAAAATCGGAGTCCGTATGACCAATATATGGCCTCGCGAAGTTTCACGAAAAATTCAAATTCAAAACAGATTCAAATTTCAGAAAATCAGAAGTGGCGGGAAAATTCCCGCCAGACTCAGGGGGTCGACTGGGGAGTCGACCTCCTACCCAGGTCGACTGGGGAGTCGAACCCAGGGTTGACCTGGGGGTCGACCTGCCTGGTCGGACCCAGGCAACCTGGTGCACCATTTTGGCTGTTTTGACCTGCTTTGTTGGCTAGTGACGGGATTTGATGGCTCTGATTGAATCTAGGGTTAATCCTATGGCTAATACTATCCTAATCTTCTATAAAAGGACCCCTAAACCTAGCCTAAATCACCATTATTCATTCCTACAACTAAACTATGTCAAATTTGTTCCTCTCATGGCCTCCACTCTCATGCTAAAATTTCTAAGTTAATTTATATGAGAGATTTTGAATGCATACAAGTATTTTCAAGCTTGTATGAATGTTCTTAGTTTGCATTCAAGTCAAGTTGCAACATTTCTATTACAAAGCAAGAGTTTTTATTGATTTGGCTCAAGGGTTTTTCATTTGGAGCTTGCATATTTGGGTTTTTTGGTGATTGCATAAGGGCTTCGTCTCAATCTTTATAATAAATATTCATTTGTGTCTTCATAACATTGTAAGCCCTTTTCTACTTTCTTTTTATTGAACTCTAAAGTTAAATGAATTTCAAGTTTGGGTTGATCATTATAATATGCAAGTTTGGTTGATCATTATGTTATGCAAGTTGGTTCAATCATTATGTATGACACATGTTGCTATGTTATGCAAGTTTGGGTTGATCATTATACACATGTTATCATGTTATGCAAGTTAAACTTGAGATTGTGAGCTTAAAGCTTCAAGCTTTATGTTAAAGGTTGCATTTTGTCAACATGGAAGTTATCATATCCCTTATGATAACTTGCATGTGAGGCCAAATGCGAACTTCTAGCAACTTCTACATGTTATTTATCACCATGTATCACTCATATGCTAAGTTTGGTTTTATGCATGCTTTTGAAGCCTAATAATTCAATATCCAAGTATATGAACATATGTACATTTCATATGCCACCATGTTAAACTTATGGCTTCAACACCTTTATGTCATGGTTATGCCAAGTTCCCTATTTTATCCTTTATGCGTTGTTGCGATTATGTAAACGATGGGATTACGTTGGGGTTGGGTAACATAATGACATGAACATGGTTTTTATAACATAACGTGATATGTTAACTTGTAATTATGTTTTGGAAACATAATGGACATGACACTTAGAAAATATGAGAGTGGCCAACTCGAGGTTGGGTTGAGTTTGTAGCATAAATCTACCCGGACCCGCCCGGCTTAACTAGTGGCTACAAACAATAGGACCCAATGTGAGAAGTTGGTCATGTTGTGCTCGAACCCGAGGTTAGACCTAGTTGTGGTGTAAAGCTACCCGGACCCGCCTGGCTTAACTAGTAACCACAACAAAGTCTAATGTGAGAGGTTAAAGCGCATTAAGTTAATTAATGCCTCCTGATTAGGGTTAAGTCATGGTCCACTTAATACTTAACCAATTTGGGCTTGATGGGTTAATCGGGGTTAAGTCAGGAACCTTGGGTACGCTTAACCAATTTAATCCACGTTTGGATCGGGTTAACCACATTTAACCCGTTAAGAAACCCTAGTTGCGTGGTCCTTTTCAGCAGTAACCCTCTAGATAGTATCATAAGACCCTAGGACTAGGCTAGGGTGGGGCACGATTACAGGGCTGATTGTAAGAGACCAAAAGAGATGGCTGAATGATGCACCGGTTGTTCAGGCGGACCATGGTCGTGCACATTAAGTCCGGAGTTGAGCACGGGCACCGGTAGGTTTAGACTGTGCATCCTGGAATTGTGTCTGAGGGTTACACCGTAGGGCCTGATACACCCTAGGGGTGGACCCTGCACAATCAACTACATTACATGATTAAGCCGTATGACACCGATACACGACGAGTTAGGCTTATAGGGAGCCGATCGACTAGACCGTGTAGTTGGACCTTGATTTAGGTCACCTCATGATGTTGGGCCAAGCTTGGGCCAAGGGATCAATTCTTGTTTTTACTTGACATGTTAGAATGCTAGTACACCCGTGGTGCAAAACTTAACCTTGATTATGCGATGACACCTTTATCTATCTTGTTAGTTAATCATCATGCTAGTATGTTGTTATCCTTATGTTCATCTCAGCTTCTCATGCCAGTTAACTTTACTAGTTCATGGACATATAGTAGTTAGGGCTTACCAGTCTTTTTGACTGACCTGTTTTCTTTTGCCTCTTTTCTTCCGTTTCCCCCCTCTCAGGTTCTCAGGGTGGGAACATTGGAGCTTAGCTTGGATCTTTATAGATTGCTTACTGGATTTGCTCATGTACGGTTTTGGACATTGAGCTAGCTATGGTTTATCACTTCGCTTTGGGGATAGTACTTTATGTATTTCAGTTTTTAATTTTATGCTAGACTTTGTTTGTTGGAAAATAATGATTAAGTACTTTGTTGTAACTTAACTATGGTTTTGAAATGCTAGTTTTATCCGCTGCTTTACTACTCTGTTTTACTTATATATTCTGTCTTGTTTTATCTGCATGCATGTTTACCTTCTTTAACGCCCCTCCAAAGCTAGTGTCCTTGCAAGAGTGGCACTGGCGGAGGTGGGGTGTTACATTTGGTATCAGAGCATAAGGTTTACAAGATTTGAGCAAAAGTGTTTTTGAAACTTACCTTTTGAAAAACTATTTTCAAAACCAATTAAGTATTTTCCAAGAAAAGTCTAGTTATTTTAAAAAGGCTATTCCCCAAAAGCCATAGCTCTATCCTTCGTTTCTTCGTTCTGAATCTATCTTTTTCCTTTTTCAGTATGGCCGATCTTAACCTTCCCGAGGGAGTGACCATTCCCGGATGATTCCGGAGGTACTTGGAAGCTAGGGCCAACGATGTGGGCCCAGCAAATACCCCCAATATAACTGAGGTTCCTCCTCCTCCTCCTCCTCCTCAGAATCCACAAGCGGATTTCGCAAAAGTTTGCAAAGACTTCAAGGCGATGGGTGGCAAGAACTTTATTGGGACGGAGACTTTTGTGGAGGCAAGAAATTGGTTGAAAGAAACTGAAGATCTCTTCGCCATCTTTGATGTGCAAGATCATAGAAGGGTTTTATTGGCAGCATGGTTATTGAAAGAAGAAGCTGCTTATTGGTGGGAGGTCACCAATGCTACGAGGCCTATAGAGACTTGGGCCGACTTTAGGACGAGATTTGGGCTTAAGTTTCTATCATCAACTGAGGCGAATTTGCAATTGGAGAAGTTTATATCTTTGAAGCAAGGGGACATGACAGTGAGGGAGTATGTGAATGAGTTTAACAAGCTCGCCCGATTCGGTTTGGACATGATTAATACTCCCCAGAAGAAGGCTTTGCGCTTTGCACGAGGGTTAAACGAGCCATTGCAAGGTTTAGCCCTATCTCATATACCCATGGGGGCCACTTTTGAGGGACTAATAGACATGGCATTGCTTCAAGGAGACGATAAGAATGGCAAGAAGGAAGTCAAGGCTAATGAGACTCAAGCCAGGAAGACAGACTCCAAGTGGGGAGGAAATCAGAGCAATCAGAACAACAAAAACAACAAGAACAACAAGGGCAACAAGGCCAAGGATCCAAGAAAATTCCACTACTGTGGGAATGTTGGGCACATAGCTAAAGACTGCAAGAAAAGGAAGAGGAAGTCGGGCGAATGCTTTCATTGTGGAGAGACCGGACACTTTAGCAAGGATTGCCCCAAGAAGCAAGGACAAGGGCAAGGACAGAATCAGCGTGCAGGACCTTCTGGAGGGCAAGTGCATGCTCTCAACGCTGCTCCAGTTCAGGACCGAGGTAGTATTTCTATAGAAAGTCTTGTTTATATTTCTGATTTTCCTGGTCGCACCTTATTTGATTCTGGCGCATCGCATAGTTTTATTTCTTCTGACATTGTTGAAAGTTTGCACCTAAGTACTAGCCTAGTTGAGGATCCCGTTTGTGTTTCAAATCCAATTGGGGGTTCCTCCCATCTATCTATGATTTGTGTGGATTTGAAGATTTCTATCTTGACCGTAGAATTCACGTGTAATGCTTATGTTCTCGGGTTCACGGGATATGGGTTGATCTTGGGCATGGATTGGTTGTCCAGTTATGGAGCCATTCTCGATTGTGAACATAGGTTGGTGAGGCTCATGACTCGCCTCGGTAATTCCCTAGAAATTTCTTGTAACCCTAGAGGTCCCGTCATGTTATGTTATCTTGAATCTCTCGACTCGTCTATCGATGATCTGCAATCTGTAAGGGTGGTCCGAGACTATCCTGATGTCTTTGAAGAAGTTAAGGGGTTACCCCCTAAACGAGAGATAGATTTCCGCATTTATCTAGTCGATAATGCCAAGCCAATATCATTTCCCGTTAGGCACATGGCCCCTCGTGAGAGAAGGGAGCTCAGTAAGCAAATCAAGGAGTTGCTTGAGAAGAATTTTATTAGGTGAAGCATTTCTGAATGGGGTGCTCCGGTGGTATTCGCTACTAAGGCGGATGGTTCACTTCGTCTATGTGTTGATTATCGAGAATTGAACAAGCTGACAAAGAAGAATAGGCACCCGTTACCGAGGATTGATTATCTCTTCGACCAGCTTGTAGGTGCTTCTGTTTTCTCTTAACTCGATCTAGCCACCGGATTCCATCAGCTTAGAGTGGCTGAGGATAGTATCGATAAGACTGCGTTTAGGACTCCAGACGGATTCTTTGAATGGCTTGTCATGCCATTCGGATTGACTAATGCACCCGCCTACTTCGTAGATTTGATGAGTAGGGTGTTCAGGGAGTTCCTTAACAAGTTTGTTGTTGTCTTCGTGGATGATATTCTGATCTTTTCAAAGGATGAGGAAGAACATGCTAGGCATCTCAAGGAAGTGATGGATACGCATAGAGCGCATCAGTTGAAAGCCAAGTTCTCCAAATGTCATTTCTGGAGAAAGGAAGTTCGGTTTCTTGGACATATAGTTTCTAAGCAAGGCATAGCGGTGGATCCCGCGAAAGTGGTTGTGGTTCAAGACTGGAAGACTCCTAGGAATGCAACCGAAGTAAGAAGCTTTCTCGGTCTGGCGGGCTACTATAGGAAGTTCATCAGGGACTTCGCTAAGATTTCGGCCGCTCTTACTAAGTTGACGAAGAAGAACTTAGTTTTTGCATGGGACTTGGGGTGTGAGCTTGCTTTTCAAAAGCTCAAAAGAGCCCTTACCTCAGCTCCAATTTTGGCATTACCCGATAGTGGTAAGATGTTTACCGTGTACACAGATGCATGTGGCACGGGGTTAGGTGCTGTTTTAATGCAAGAGGGAAGAGTGATATGTTATGGGGGTAGGCAACTTAAAGTTCATGAGAAGAACTATCCCACTCATGATTTGGAGTTAGCAGCGATCGTCTTTGCACTCAAATCCTGGCGCCACTACCTTCTAGGCGAAAGGTTTGAGTTGTATACTGATCACAAGTCACTCAAATACCTCTTCTCGCAAAAAGATCTGAATCTAAGGCAGCAAAGGTGGATGGAATTCTTGGCATCTTATGACTTCGAGATAGCTTATACCCCTGGTAAGGGTAATGTTGTGGCGGATGCACTAAGCAGAAGGAGGTTGACTTTGAGTCCCTTGTTCATTGAGATGAAGAACTTAGAATTCTTGGCAATCTTTGATTTCACGACGACTGTTGAGTCGATGACGGGTTCATTAGCATCCCTTGAGCTTAGACCCACACTTCTTGATCAAGTTGGGGCTTCGTAGAAGGAAGATCCGCAAATAGTCGAGGTCATGGACAGGTTGATTCGTGGTGAGATGTCTAGTCACCTTGCTAGATATACTATTGATGATAAGGGTTGGCTAAGGCGTGATGGGAGATTATGTGTTCCTCGAGTGGGAGATTTAGTCCATAGAGTTCTTGAAGAAGCGCATCACTCGAAGATGACTATACATCCTGGAGGGGACAAGATGTATAGGGATATGAAGCGCATTTTCTTTTGGGATGGAATGAAGAAAGATGTGGCAGAGTATGTTTCAAAGTGCATGGTATGCCAACAAGTGAAAGCCGAGTCAAAGAAACCAGGTGGGTTATTACATCCATTGGAGGTCCCGCAATGGAAGTGGGAGAGTATTTCTATGGATTTTGTGGATGGATTGCCTAGGTCAAGGAGAGGGAACACGAGCATATGGGTCATAGTTGACAGACTTACGAAGAGTGCTCACTTCATCCCAGTAAAGAGCAAGAGGACCGCATCATGGCTAGCATCTATTTATCTTCGAGAGATAGTACGGTTGCATGGAGTTCCTTCTAGCATAGTTAGCGATCGTGACCCAATTTTCACTAGCCAGTTCTGGAACAGTTTGCAAGAAGCGATGGGTACGCGATTGAATCTGAGTACAGCCTATCACCCCCAGACGGATGGCCAAACCGAAAGGGTGAATAGAGTGCTAGAAGATCTTTTGAGGCTCTGTGTTCTCGACTTCGGTGGTACTTGGGAAGACCACCTTCCTCTTGTAGAGTTTGCTTATAATAATAGCTATCAAGCCAGCATAGGCATGGCACCATTTGAAGCTTTGTATGGGAGGTCGTGTAGGTCACCAACTTGTTGGTGTGAGACAGCAGATAGGCTTATACTTGGGCCTGATATGATAGGAGACACCTCCGAGAAAATTGAATTGGTGAGAAGACGGATGAAAGCAGCCCAAGATAGACAGAAATCCTATGCTGACAAGCGAAGGGCAGAGTTGGAATTCGAAGTGGGAGACATGGTTTTCATGAAGGTTTCTCCTTTGCGTAATGTGGTACGTTTTGGAGCAGTTGGGAAGCTGGCACCAAGGTTCGTAGGACCCTTCCCTATCATAGAGAGAATTGGAAAGATGGCCTATAAGGTGGAATTGCCCGAGAAGCTAGCCGGAGTGCATAATGTCTTTCATGTCTCGCATCTCCGAAAGTGCCTTCATGAGTCGGCTGAGGTGGTTGAACCAAGCATTCTTGAAGACATTGAGGTAGAGAAAGAGGCAACCTTGAGAAGAGCGCCGATTCGCATCTTGGGAACAGAGATCAAGAAGTTAAGGATTCGAGAAGTCAAATTGGTGAAAGTTCAGTGGAGTGAAGCCGATGAAGATGCAACTTGGGAAACCAAGGAGAAGATGCGTGGGCTTTATCCATTCCTTTTTGAGGGTACATTCTCGACCTCTTTCCTAATTAGCACATCTTTCTTTTGCTATCTACGTTTATCTTGTTATCTCGTTAATCATGTCATGAGGACCTTAGGTAGAAACCCTTTGGATGAAACATGTATTTGAAACATGTTATGCTTGATGGTTGCAAGTGGTTGCAAGTGTTTGCACGTGGATACTCGTGGATGCATGATACACATTAGGCACTAAGATCGGCTCACACACTTTCATGTTGCATATGCATGAGTGTTTATACTTATTCATGGATGAAAACTTGTTATGCTATCACGTGGATGTTGCATATGGATGAATGATATGTGCACTCATGTAGAGATTATAAATTATGTTAGGAATTTGCATACATATGGACTCATTTCACTAACATGCTTTGCATTAAGGAGGTTTACTGTATCAGTAACCGCCTGATTTTTGCATTAGATAAGTACATATACACACACCTTTGCATATCATCATACAACATTTAGAATCCTTTAAGGACAATGACTGCACGTGGATGATGTTTTGAGTAGATGGATGATGGATGGTAGGATACGTTCTTCCTAACTTGGAGATTTCGGGGACGAAATCCTTTAAGAAGGGGAGAATGTAACAACCCGTATTTTTGAATAACATGTTATAACATAAATCAAGTCATAATTAAACTGTAAAATCTGAATCAAGGGAAACGGGCTGTGCATTGCGTTCGTCTCGGAAAAATACGCGAAATAGAGTCCGAGTTTTCGAAAATCGGAGTCCGTATGACCAAGATATGGACTCGCGAAGTTTCACGAAAAATTCAAATTCAAAACAGATTCAAATTTCAGAAAATCAGAAGTGGCGGGAAAATTCCCGCCAGACCCAGGGGGTCGACCTGGGGGTCGACTAGGGAGTCGACCTCCCCCCCAGGTCGACTGGGGAGTCGACCCCAGGGTCGACCTAGGGGTCGACCTGCCTGGTCGGACCCAGGCAACCTGGTGCACCATTTTGGCTGTTTTGACCTGCTTTGTTGGCTAGTGACGGGATTTGATGGCTCTGATTGAATCTAGGGTTAATCCTATGGCTAATACTATCCTAATCTTCTATAAAAGGACCCCTAAACCTAGCCTAAATCACCATTATTCATTCCTACAACTAAACTATGTCAAATTTGTTCCTCTCATGGCCTCCACTCTCATGCTAAAATTTCTAAGTTAATTTATATGAGAGATTTTGAACGCATACAAGTATTTTCAAGCTTGTATGAATGTTCTTAGTTTGCATTCAAGTCAAGTTGCAACATTTCTATTACAAAGCAAGAGTTTTTATTGATTTGGCTCAAGGGTTTTTCATTTGGAGCTTGCATATTTGGGTTTTTTGGTGATTGCATAAGGGCTTCGTCTCAATCTTTATAATAAATATTCATTTGTGTCTTCATAACATTGTAAGCCCTTTTCTACTTTCTTTTTATTGAACTCTAAAGTTAAATGAATGATGCAAGTTTGGGTTGATCATTATAATATGCAAGTTTGGTTGATCATTATGTTATGCAAGTTGGTTCAATCATTATGTATGACACATGTTGCTATGTTATGCAAGTTTGGGTTGATCATTATACACATGTTATCATGTTATGCAAGTTAAACTTGAGATTGTGAGCTTAAAGCTTAAAGCTTTATGTTAAAGGTTGCATTTTGTCAACATGGAAGTTATCATATCCCTTATGATAACTTGCATGTGAGGCCAAATGCGAACTTCTAGCAACTTCTACATGTTATTTATCACCATGTATCACTCATATGCTAAGTTTGGTTTTATGCATGCTTTTGAAGCCTAATAATGCAATATGCAAGTATATGAACATATGTACATTTCATATGCCACCATGTTAAACTTGTGGCTTCAACACCTTTATGTCATGGTTATGCCAAGTTCCCTATTTTATCCTTTATGCGTTGTTGCGATTATGTAAACGATGGGATTACGTTGGGGTTGGGTAACATAATGACATGAACATGGTTTTTATAACATAACGTGATATGTTAACTTGTAATTATGTTTTGGAAACATAATGGACATGACACTTAGAAAATATGAGAGTGGCCAACTCGAGGTTGGGTTGAGTTTGTAGCATAAATCTACCCGGACCCGCCCGGCTTAACTAGTGGCTACAAATAATAGGACCCAATGTGAGAAGTTGGTCATGTTGTGCTCGAACCCGAGGTTAGACCTAGTTGTGGTGTAAAGCTACCCGGACCCGCCCGGCTTAACTAGTAACCACAACTAAGTCTAATGTGAGAGGTTAAAGCGCATTAAGTTAATTAATGCCTCCTGATTAGGGTTAAGTCATGGTCCACTTAATACTTAACCAATTTAGGCTTTATGGGTTAATCGGGGTTAAGTCAGGAACCTTGGGTACGCTTAACCAATTTAATCCACGTTTGGATCGGGTTAACCACATTTAACCCGTTAAGAAACCCTAGTTGCGTGGTCCTTTTCAGCAGTAACCCTCTAGATAGTATCATAAGACCCTAGGACTAGGCTAGGGTGGGGCACGATTACTGGGCTGATTGTAAGAGACCAAAAGAGATGGCTGAATGATGCACCGGTTGTTCAGGCGGACCATGGTCGTGCACATTAAGTCCGGAGTTGAACACGGGCACCGGTAGGTTTAGACTGTGCATCCTGGAATTGTGTCTGAGGGTTACACCGTAGGGCCTGATACACCCTAGGGGTGGACCCTGCACAGTCAACTACATTACATGATTAAGCCGTATGACACCGATACACGACGAGTTAGGCTTATAGGGAGCCGATCGACTAGACCATGTAGTTGGACCTTGATTTAGGTCACCTCATGATGTTGGGCCAAGCTTGGGACAAGGGATCAATTCTTGTTTTTACTTGACATGTTAGAATGCTAGTACACCCGTGGTGCAAAACTTAACCTTGATTATGCGATGACACCTTTATCTATCTTGTTAGTTAATCATCATGCTAGTATGTTGTTATCCTTATGTTCATCTCAGCTTCTCATGCCAGTTAACTTTACTAGTTCATAGACAGATAGTAATTAGGGCTTACCAGCCTTTTTGACTGACCTGTTTTCTTTCGCCTCTTTTCTTCCGTTTCCCCGCCCTCAGGTTCTCAGGGTGGGAACATTGGAGCTTAGCTTGGATCTTTATAGCTTGCTTACTGGATTTGCTCATGTACGGTTTTGGACATTGAGCTAGCTATGGTTTATCACTTCGCTTTGGGGATAGTACTTTATGTATTTCAGTTTTTAAGTTCATGCTAGACTTTGTTTGTTGGAAAATAATGATCAAGTACTTTGTTGCAACTTAACTATGGTTTTGAAATGCTAGTTTTATTCGCTGCTTTACTACTCTGTTTTTCTTATATATTCTGTCTTGTGATATCTGCATGCATGTTTACCTTCTTTAACGCCCCTCCAAAGCTAGTGTCCTTGCAAGAGTGGCACTGGCGGAGGTGGGGTGTTACACCGACCTAGGTAGATATCGCATGCCTGGGTTGACCCATCATGGATTTTGATTGACCCTGAGGTCGTCCTGTGTAAGGGTGTATCAACTCATCTAGGGATAAATGCCTAGGTAACTTGTTTTGCTCCTTGTGTATTTTTGGTTGTCTCCTATGCCCTATGAGCTTGTTTCGATAGCGAATTCCAGTGCAAAAATTCCGATGTGCTACTGTAACGGCCCACTTTTTAGTACAGTTTAAATCGACATTTACCAAATTATGTCGACTCAAATTATGCAGAAAAGCAGATAGCTATTTGAAAGAATATGGAGGGTGAGATGAGAAAGAAAGAATTATTAGAATAGAAGAAGAAGAAACACATCAGAAACAGAGTCTCACATCGCAGCGGAACAAAATATAATATAGAAATATATCTTTATTGAGATCTTGAAAATATACTTACAATCATCATAGTACATCACACATCTGGATAGTTATAATAATCTGTCCTCATATACAATCACACAGCGGAATATATAATATCATACATTAGAACTCTTCCAGCTCGTCTTTTCATAGTACCCCATAACCTGAACCTGTATAACTCGGTCTAATCCGAGCATTACAAATACCGGGTCAATCTGTGAACTAGAGTGAGAAAAACACACTAAGTTTAAAGGCATCACACAACTTGATTTTAACATCAAAATTTTTTTCCAAAGAAAAGGATAATCATAAGACCAAATCCACACATAAATACGAACGATTTTTACCTTACGATAACGTAAAACATTTTTTAAAACAATATTAGTCTGACACCATGATAGTGTCTAAATACAAATAAATATCAATCTACGAAACGTTTGCATCTCACACTCCACATATATAGTATACAATCAAAACCGCGGGCTCTTATTGGAGAATGGATTTCCTAGCAAGACACGGGCCACCTTCCCGACAATGTACCTCTGGAGATGAATATATTGGGGTTGAACATGAACTTCTTGCAAATCAGGATAAACATGACCGGCCCCTCACTTTCTCTTAAGAGTACCGAATATATCATTACCACGGTTGGGGGACAGCCAACCGAACCGATATCATGCATACATATAAAATAAAAAGGGACAACCGAAGGCATTTGATTTCACCAGATCAGGTAATGATATACCCTTTTGATGGGTGCGACCCACATAGCCATGCGACCTACCCGATTTTGCGCCATTCCCAGTTGATGAGGCTTGAGGTCATAAATCTTTAAAACATCTGGCCACAACTAACTTTGAATGTCCCACCGTCAGATCCATTTCTATATTTGCATATAAATTATATTTCAGCAAAATGTATAGAAAGTGATACATCCATTTTGTTGACAATTTCATGTTATCAAAATGAACATTTTGTTATAACACAAATCTAGTTAGTAAAAATGCTATTTGTACTTAATCTTTTATTTAACAAAAATGTCATTTTTGTATTCAACTATCTTAATTTGACAAGATGTACATTTTTGTCTCAACTAATATATATGACAAAAATGCATATTTTGATTTAACAATCTAATTTGACAAAAGTGTATAATTTGTGTTTGTGAATATAAAAGGAAAGAACAAACTTTATTTTCAAAATATGTTGCATTTATGAATGCAAATAAAAGATTGAACTCAAAGTTTATTAACAAATAAAGGAATACTTTTCTATACATTCTAATAACATATAAAAGAATATATTTTTTATGTAAATATTTTCCTATGTATTCTAATGTCAAATAAAAGTGAATTTAATTTGTGCAACAAATTCTAAGTACATATTTGTGTTGTAGCATGCATATAAAAAGATGGACTTTATTTCTATTACATATTTGTATGGAAAAATACAAATAAAAAGATGAACTTAATTTTTTTAAAAAGATAATTCAGTTTCTAAGTTATATTTGTATGGAAAGATGCAAATAAAAAGATACTTCATTTGCTAAGTTACACTTGTGTTGAAAAACACAAATAAAAAGATACTTCATTTGCTAAGTGTATATTTGTGTTAAGAACACAAATAAAAAGAAACAATTCCATTTCAATGTTATTATTTGTGTTAAGGGACAAAAATGAAAAATACATTCATTATTCTATGTGTATTTGTGTTAAGAACACAAATATAAAGACATTCATTTTTCTTATGTTTATGCTTGTGTTAAAAATACAAATGAAAAGATGATTCATGTTCTAAGTTTATGTTAAGAACACAAATATAAAGATAATTCATTTGTGATCTTATTTTCTATGTAATATTTGCATTGTAAAATGCAAATAAATAGATAATTCATATTCTAAGTTTTATTTGTGTTGGTAAACACAAAAAAAAGAAAATTCTTTTGCTAAGTTATATTTGGGTTGAAAAACACAAATAAAAATTATAATTCATTTCTATGTATATATTTATGCTGAATAACACAAAATAAAGAATGGTTCTTTTTCTATGTTATTGTTAGCGACCAAAAACACAAATAAAGGAATGGTTTTCTTTTTCTCAAATAAAATGTAAACACCTATGTGTTTTTCTCAAATATTACTTTTAATTTACAAATACAATGTAAACAAAGTTTTGTTTTATAAATATGTTTATAATATCAACAATAAATTTTAACATTTTATAACGATTCTAATTCTATAATATCCTACGTATAAGGTGACAGTAAAAAGATTTTTTTACTGTAATTCACAAATTTGTTCTTAATGTAAACAAATAAAAGTACGATTTTATTTGTTAACCAATTTCTGTCGAAATGAAAATATGTTCTATTCGTTCTTCATATTCTATTGTAAATAAACAAATTAAAAGAATATTTTATTTGTCGTTCAAATTTTATTGCAAAGTAAACAAATAAACAAAAGTAAAGTTTTTATTTTGTCGATCAAATACTATTGTAATACCAACAAATAAAAATTAGTTTTTTTTTGTCGATCAAATTCTATGGTTCATCTCAGAATAATAAAAATAATTTTTTTTTCTTTTCCCAAATCTCACAGTGAAATAATGTTCATTTTATTCTAACAAATGACAATTATGATTCAACTACCAAATATAACAATGATGATAATTTTAATTATCTAATTATAACCAACATGAATACATACAATTCCAAACAGAGGTTCATCGCAATCGCCAAACAATCAACATTTCAACAGATACATACAACAGCAACAAGAATTATACATAGATTAAATATGTAAATTTCACGATGTAAATGAATAAATAATTAATTTATTAAAAATAGAAATCTCACTAATACTGTATGGTTCAGATCTGAAATTTCCCAAAATTCTGATGTGCTCCGTTTCAGTCCTAGTCAGTTTCATGTCGTAGTGCTCACTGATACGAGTCCAACGCAACTGACGGTTCGTGTTTTCGTCGCTGTATGAAAGAGTTATCGCCATTTAAAGATTTGAATACACTATTTATTTAATTATAATTAAATAAATTTAATTACATGCTTAAGGGACTAATCCCTTTCTTCCTCACGTTCGTTTCTCCCTGGAAGCAAGAGAACCCACCTTCGAATTGCTTTCCTCATCGTCGGCCGCCACCAGAGGGGGTTAAACCCTGATCAGACACCGCTGCCCGCACCGCCGACCTCACCTCCACCCTCGCCCAGACCGCCGACAGACGCGGTGGACCCCATCACCGTGAAATCGAACCCAAAGCCGCGCCCTTCGTGGCCAAAATCCGATAGCCTTGCTTCGTTACATCCCATCATCTCCGTACAAATTTGAAGAGCTCTGAACGCTCTTCGATTTGGTATATATCTTGTTGATTTTCGTCGTCTGGATTTGGAGAAATTAGTGATTGAATTTGGAAAGACGATGGCCATTGAATAGAAGAATACGGCGGCCATGAGAAATGAATTAGGTTTCGTATTTCTACCGTATTTCATACGGTATATTTATATTATTTTATAAATTAATTAGTCTATTAAGGCCTGTTCAGCCACTAACTCAGAATTAGGCCCAACGACTGTCGTTCTTAAGGTTTTGACGCCTTCTGAATGTAATGGGACAGGTCCCGTGGCCCAATTTCAAAATCCGTAAATATTTTATTTAAATTTACATTAAAAATTAATTAATTAAATATATACCGTACATTTAAATATGCCGGGGCCACATACGAACTCAGAAAATTCCCGAAAAATATATTTCTGGCTTCGTATTGACGTACGGTTCCAACGAGACTAATTTCGTCGAATTCTAAGACTGTTTGAAAAATGGCTATTTTTCAAGTCGAATAAAATTGACTGAAACGATCAAATCACATTTTCCTTTGCCACGCTCACATATTAATTCGAAAAATTCTGAAAATTGAAACCTAGCAATAATTTGACATTCCGATTCCAACAAAAGTGGTTTCGTCGAAAACAGAGGTCGTTTGAAAAATGACTATTTTTAAGGCCAATATATTTAATATTAAAAATACATTTTTAAACAAATAATTTCCGAAACTCAAAATATATAAGTGTTACTGTTTTCCAATGCAGAAACGTCATTCCGAACTCAATGGAAGTGGTTTCGAGTCGAAATTCCTACATATGTGAAAAGTAGCCTTTTGGGCCATATATAATATGTATATAAATTCTACAGCGACCTTTCTAAAAATTGAATTGGCCATAACTTTTGATTTCCGCTATGAAATTTCAATTTTTCAGATTCGTTAGAAAGATATGGTTGAACAGATTTAAATATTTCTGGTTTCACTCAATTCTGATTTATTTTGAATCCTGTACATCCAATTAAAGTTTGCAATCAAATTTTAAAACTACCGCGCCATTTCTAACTCCTTTTATATATAAATTAAATTTATTCATTCTAACTTCGACAAAAATAAATTCTAGCCATTATTATTAATAATAAATCACTTTATATTCTCAAGATTCATTAAAATTTTCTAAAATAACTTTTTTATATTGGTTCAGAATTTGCGGGTTGTTACAATCTCCCCCACTTAAAATATTTTCGTCCTCGAAAAGGAAATGAAGCTAAATTGTTTATTTAACTAATTTAATTTTTATTCTTTAACTGTTTAATCATTTATTAGTTGAATTCATATTCACACAACACAATCATCAATCAATTAGTTGATTAAAATTTCAAAAATATCTAACTTTTATATATTCAAAGTCATATTTTCTAAAATCGAACTATATGTAATAACAAGTACATTAATTATGAATTTTCTACTCTGACTCATTCTAGGGTATTGCTAACCCCATCTCTAATGAGTATTCTCATTCTAGGATACTGCTGATCCTATCTCTAATGAGTATTCCTATTGGATTTACTAATCCAACCTCTGATGAGCCTTCTGTTTAGTTCTAATGAGTTGTACGCCAAATATTTGAGCTGACCTGAGCTCTGATACCAGTTGTAACGACCCGAATTTCGCCCGACCCCAATCGATCGCAAGATCGATTAAGACCGTTCAAAACCCGCGTACGTTAACTTTGGGCATACAACACATCAGAACAACAACACAGACTTTTATAACATCAATAATAAATGTTACATCAGAGTACATAATATATCAGAGTACATCGATAAATAATACAGTGGAAGATACATTTAAATTAAATTAAATACATTGCAGTGTAACTAATCTCAGCGGAAGGCCATCAATATTATGGACCCGGCTTCAGACTTCAATCCAGGATCCTGCTTAACTATATCTGAAAAAAAGCTACTCGGCTGCCCATGTGGAAAGAGGGCACCCGAGTTTGCAAAGTGAAACAAACTACAGGTCAGTCGTGGGACTGGTGTGAGAATTCTTAACTTAACTTATCTAATAAGTAAGCTAATCACAGGATCACGCCGCTAACGCGGAACGGGTTTACTCCATTGGATTTGCCAGTGCATAAATAAAGTAAATCGTCAAATAACGCAATGCTTTTTAGAAAAATGAAACTATTATAAGACCCAGGTCCCATCACACAATGCAACGCACACCAGAGGATAGGGTTTGACCTTATAATGGTCAAAAGATGCTTGATACATAAAAACGATATTATTATTAGTGTGTATATATATTTAAAACATTTCAATATAAATGTATTAATCTTAGACGGCATAGGTACCATATACTATGTCGCCATATATAAGTTTACAATCAAAACCGCAAGGTCGTATTGGAAGTTGGATTTCCATCATGAGTCGAGGCTAGGGGCAAGATCCTCTCCGATTCGAGACACTCTAGCAAATTCCTCAGGTTTCCCCGTAGTGAACCCTTGGATGCGGTAGGGCCGGTCCCCGCCTATCGGTAGTGGATTGGTTATGCCTGAACACACGTTTCCCGGTTCCTTTGAACCTATAATATGACCACTATCGGCCTATAAAAATCCGAGGCGCCTCAAAATCATCATCCACATAAGTAAAATGCCAGGCCGTGTTAAAGCACTGACACTACCACTAGCTAGAAAGAAACGTGTGCACTCCCTACGGTCCATATCCCGTTTTTGACTCATACCGGGGTGTGAGGCTTGCGAAGTCACGATATACACAAAGCTATGCCGTAATAGGCTATGCTTTGATCATTCCACAAGGCCCTGCTTTTCAACAAAAGCCTTGATCAATTTGCGTCTTGGCGTGCCACATTGTCAGACCCTACCATATTATTGATCATCTACCAATATATATATATATATATATATATATAACCTCTAAGCTCATACGTCTTAGAGAAGGGTGTTAAGTAAAGAATAAATTCTTTACCACCAAACAGAAATATATAATCAGTAGCGTTCAACAAATACAGCAGAAAGGAATACAATGTCAGACACGCAATCCATTTACAAGTCCGCTCTGGGTCTGAGTGAAACAACGTGTCCGTCGATCTACAAATGCGTTTGGACGACCATCACCAAATATCTTGCCTTGGAAGGCCAATCCCAATTCAAGATACCAGTCATCATCATCCCAACGATGTGAAAACCTTCGGTCTTCAATCACCGTCTTCATCTTCGACTCTTGATCGTCGTGATGATTATTCAGAATGGGTTAAACCCGGTCTTTCTGAATAACTCGCGTATTTTGGGATTAAAAAGCAAATATTGGAAAATCACATATTTTGTCACATTCCAACTCAGAATGTTCTTTTAATAATATGTTTGTATTAGACGATTCTCATTAATTTTATCAAAGATAAACTCTGAAAATAAAATCTATAAATCAATTTCCAAAAATATCGAATCCCACAAAAATCAAATCAATACATAATTGATATAGATCGCTGTATCAGACTAATAATATAAATGGAATAATGGAAAAGCCTCTTAAATTCCACATATAATATCGGTCTTCTTTTACAGAAGCCCATTTCGATTATTACCAATCGAATTTCCACTTAATTCCAATTTAATATATTAAATTGAAAAACTTGATTTTTAGAAAATTCCTTTTAAAATCTATAAAATAGATTTATAAATTCCAAATAATAATTTCAATGTAAATTGGATTAAAGGACAAATGTCGTTTAAAACATCGTCCACGATAAATCCACTTCACACCTCAATTTATTTCATATCACAAAATATAATTGCAAATGCTAGTAATCTTTTAAAAACATATTTTAAAATAATCATAAAAATATTCTTTATATAAAGACTCTAAATGAGAAGTATTCTTTATATTACAAATTCTTTATCTTTTACAAATATTCCTTGTTTTAACAGATAGTTGATTTAAGAATATATTATGAAAACATATGCACTTTATATAAAAAGGATTTCTAATGTAAAAATATTCTTATTTAAAAGAACATCTAAACCGAACTGCGACTCAAACATTTACCATGTAATTTTGGGTCCATGTAATTTTGGGTTAAATTGATTTCACACACATTATGTATATGACGATAATAGTAAAATCATCAAATCATCCATCTACATGCAAAGTGTAAATTCCACTGCGTAAGTGTTAAAATTAAATAATAACGCTCATCGCTGCCTGTCGATCTAACGATCAACATACAACTGAATATTGGGATTAGTGTATGTAAATTTTCATCCCAACACCCGTGTGGGGTTTTCAGCCAATAACAGTTCATAAAAATAAAAGATTGGTTAGAGAATTCAACCAATCTAATGATAATGAACTAACATGTTATAATATTTCTAATACCGAATAAAAATGTATTCTTATTCGTATAATTTCCCTATACAATCCTAATGTCTAATAAAATGTAATTTACTTACAGGACAATATTGTGGATGACAAATAAAAGATAATTTCCTATTCTCTTTTATTTGTATGCAATTTTTTTTTTACTTTAACACATAAAAGAGATAATCTTATGTGTATATGTTCTAATGTATGTTTTTACCAGTAATATGTTTCTTATGTTTGAATATACCTTCTAATGTAAACTTGCAAATAAAAATGATTTTTATATTTCCTTATAAATCCTATTACATGTTATGTAAATTAAAACACTTATCATATTTGCATATTAATTCTAATACATGTTATGCAAATAAAAATGATTTCTATAATTGCATATAAATTATATTTCAGCAAAATGTATAGAAAGTGATACATCCATTTTGTTGACAATTTCATGTTATCAAAATGAACATTTTGCTATAACACAAATCTAGTTAGTAAAAATGCTATTTGTACTTAATCCTTTTATTTAACAAAAATGTCCTTTTTGTATTCAACTATCTTAATTTGACAAGACGTACATTTTTGTCTCAACTAATATATATGATAAAAATGCATATTTTGATTTAACAATCTAATTTGACAAAAAGTGTATAATTTGCGTTAGTGAATATAAAAGGAAAGAACAAACTTTATTTTCAAAATATGTTGCATTTGTGGATGCAAATAAAAGATTGAACTCAAAGTTTATTAACAAATAAAGGAATACTTTTCTATACATTCTAATAACATATAAAAGAATATATTTTTTATGTAAATATTTTCCTATGTATTCTAATGTCAAACAAAAGTGAATTTTATTTGTGCAACAAATTCTAAGTACATATTTGTGTTGTAGCATGCATATAAAAAGATGGACTTTATTTCTATGTCATATTTGTATGGAAAAATACAAATAAAAAGATGAACTTAATTTTTATAAAAAGATAATTCATTTTCTAAGTTATATTTGTATGGAAAGATGCAAATAAAAAGATACTTCATTTGCTAAGTTACAATTGTGTTGAAAAACACAAATAAAAAGATACTTCATTTGCTAAGTGTATATTTGTGTTAAGAACACAAATAAAAAGAAACAATTCCATTTCAATGTTATTATTTGTGTTAAGGGACAAAAATGAAAAATACATTCATTATTCTATGTGTATTTGTGTTAAGAACACAAATATAAAGACATTCATTTTTCTTATGTTTATGCTTGTGTTAAAAATACAAATGAAAAGATGATTCATGTTCTAAGTTTATGTTAAGAACACAAATATAAAGATAATTCATTTGTGATCTTATTTTCTATGTAATATTTGCATTGTAAAATGCAAATAAATAGATAATTCATATTCTAAGTTTTATTTGTGTTGGTAAACACAAAAAAAAGATAATTCTTTTGCTAAGTTATATTTGGGTTGAAAAACACAAATAAAAATTATAATTCATTTCTATGTATATATTTATGCTGAATAACACAAAATAAAGAATGGTTCTTTTTCTATGTTATTGTTTGCGATGAAAAACACAAATAAAGGAATGGTTTTCTTTTTCTCAAATAAAATGTAAACACCTATGTGTTTTTCTCAAATATTACTTTTAATTTACAAATACAATGTAAACAAAGTTTTGTTTTATAAATATGTTTAAAATATCAACAATAAATTTTAACATTTTATAACGATTCTAATTCTAAAATATCCTATGTATAAGGTGACAGTAAAAAGATTTTTTTTACTGTAATTCACAAATTTGTTCTTAATGTAAACAAATAAAAGTACGATTTTATTTGTTAACCAATTTCTGTCGAAATGAAAATATGTTCTATTCGTTGTTCATATTCTATTGTAAATAAATAAATAAAAAGAATATTTTATTTGTCGTTCAAATTTTATTGCAAAAGAACAAATAAACAAAAGTAAAGTTTTTATTTTGTCGATCAAATAATATTGTAATATAACCAAATAAAATTTAGTTTTTTTTTGTCGATCAAATTCTATGGTTCATCTCAGAATAATAAAGATAATTTTTTTTTCTTTTCCCAAATCTCACAGTGAAATAATGTTCATTTTATTCTAACAAATGACAGTTATGATTCAACTACCAAATATGACAATGATGATAATTTTAATTATCTAATTATAACCAACATGAATACATACAATTCCAAACAGAGGTTCATCGCAATCGCCAAACAATCAACATTTCAACAGATACATACAACAGCAACAAGAATTATACATAGATTAAATATGTAAATTTCACGATGTAAATGAATAAATAATTAATTTATTAAAAATAGAAATCTCACCAATACTGTATGGTTCAGATCTGTAATTTCCCAAAATTCTGATGTGCTCCATTTCAGTCCTAGTCGGTTTCATGTCGTAGTGCTCGCTGATACGAGTCCAACGCAACTGACGGTTCGTGTTTTCGTCGCTGTATGAAAGAGTTATCGCCATTTAAAGATTTGAATACACTATTTATTTAATTATAATTAAATAAATTTAATTACATGCTTAAGGGACTAATCCCTTTCTTCCTCACGTTCGTTTCTCCCTGGAAGCAAGAGAACCCACCTTCGAATTGCTTTCCTCATCGTCGGCCGCCACCAAAGGGGGTTAAACCCTGATCAGACACCGCCGCCCGCACCGCCGACCTCGCCTCCACCCTCGCCCAGACCGCCGACAGACGCGGTGGACCCCATCACCGTGAAATCGAACCCAAAGCCGCGCCCTTCGTGGCCAAAATCCGATCGCCTTGCTTCGTTACATCCCATCATCTCCATACAGATTTGAAGAGCTCTGAACGCTCTTCGATTTGGTATATATCTTGTTGATTTTCGTCGTCTGGATTTGGAGAAATTAGTGATTGAATTTGGAGAGACGATGGCCATTGAATAGAAGAATACGGCGGCCATGAGAAATGAATTAGGTTTCGTATTTCTACCGTATTTCATACGGTATATTTATATTATTTTATAAATTAATTAGTCCATTAAGGCCCGTTCAGCCACTAACTCAGAATTAGGCCCAACAACTGTCGTTCTTAAGGTTTTGACGCCTTCTGAATGCAATAGGACAGGTTCCGTGGCGCAATTTCGAAATCTGTAAATATTTTATTTAAATTTACATTAAAAATTAAATTAATTAAATATGTACCGTACATTTAAATATGCCGGGGCCACATACGAACTCAGAAAATTCCCGAAAAATATATTTCTGGCTTCGTATTGACGATACGGTTCCAACGAGACTAATTTCGTCGAATTCTGAGACTGTTTGAAAAATGGTTATTTTTCAAGTCGAATAAAATTGACTGAAACGATCAAATCACATTTTCCTTTGCCACGCTCACATATTAATTCAAAAAATTCTGAAAATTGAAACCTAGCAATAATTTGACATTCCGATTCCAACAAAAGTGGTTTCGTCGAAAACAGAGGTCGTTTGAAAAATGACTATTTTTAAGGCCAATGTATTTAATATTAAAAATACATTTTTAAACAAATAATTTCCGAAACTCAAAATACATAAGTGTTTACTGTTTTTCAATGCAGAAACGTCATTCCGAACTCAATGGAAGTGGTTTCGAGTCAAAATTCCTAAATATGTGAAAAGTAGCCTTTTGGGCCATATATAATATATATATAAATTCTACAACGACCTTTCTAAAAATTGAATTGGCCATAACTTTTGATTTACGCTATGAAATTTCAATTTTTCAGATTCGTTAGAAAGATATGGTTAAACAGATTTAAATATTTTTGGTTTCACTCAATTCTGATTTATTTTGAATCATGTACATCCAATTAAAGTTTGCAATCAAATTTTAAAACTACCGCGCCATTTCTAACTCCTTTTATATATAAATTAAATTTATTCGTTCTAACTTCGACAAAAATAAATTCTAGCCATTATTATTAATAATAAATCACTTTATATTCTCAAGATTCATTACAATTTTCTAAAATAAAATTTTTAAATTGGTTCAGAATTTGCGGGTTGTTACACTATAGATCAGTAATGAGAAGTCCTTGCTGTCCGTAGATTCCAACCAAAACAGGATCACTGTTTTTCTCTGGCCGCTAAACCAGAGATTATTAGTAGTTCTTCTGTTTATGAAGATAAATGGTCTTCATTGCTCCATATCGATTATCTTCTGATATCTTCACGTATTTGTTGGTCGGCATGGTTTTCGAATATAAATTCGATCCTAGTCTTTCCGTAACAACAATGGTATAGGCCAGATTTGATAATCGTTTATTTAACTATCAAATAATTTTAAATGAACAACCATTCATCCAAAAAAAATAAAATGAATTCACTGATTCAGTACCCAACATCATTTAGCCTCTTTAATTAACCATTTGTTAATTAAATTCCTATTGTCTTCCAATATTTAAAACATAAATTTATTTCCTATTTTTGAATAAGAATATTCTTAAACCCTTTCATTCAACTTATAAACTTTTCTAATACAGTTTATAAAATCATTCACGGAAATCGTAGCTCATATTTTCCTCAACTCCTCTCGTTTATAAACTAATACCGTCCTTGGATAATCATGAAGTTACTCAAGTTGGGGTATTCTATTTACCTCTCAGACCTTGACCAACAACATTCATATCTTGTGAATAGATATAGGTTTATTAACACATCCGTTTTCCCTTTCAAAACTCTATTTAAAATCTCAAACACGTTTACTTTATTGATTAAGTAAACTCTCATTTATAAATCTCTTTAATACTTTAAAAATCCTTTATAATATATTACATGTAACAACCTGGAAAATCTGAGCCAATTTAAATTTTTTATTTTGGCAATTTTAGCGAATTTTGAGTATTTAAAATGAATCATTTTAAATAATAACGACGAGAATTTTATTTTGAATAGAATTAAAACGTATATATTTATTTGAATCGTCGTTAGAATATAAATATCTATTTTAAATTATAAAAGGAATTGAAAATGGTGCGGTAGTTCGATAATTCGATTTCAAATTTTAAATGAATGTACAGGATTCAAAATGAACCGGATTTTAGTGAAACCAAAAATATTTGAATCTAATTGAGAATATCTTTCCAATGAATCCGAAAAATCGAAATTTCATAGCGGGAATCAAAAGTTACGTCTAGTTGAAAATTCATAATAGTCGCTATGGAATTCTGGCCCTTAGAAATGGAAATTTTGCAAACGACCTCGGTTTTCGATGAAACCACTTTTTTTGGATCCGTGACGTCTAGTTATTGTTAGGTTTCAAAATTCATAATTTTTTGAATCAATATGTGGTCGTGGCGAAGGTAAACGTGTTTTGACCATTTTAGTTGAATTTAATCTACTGGAAAATGGCCATTTTTCAAACGGTCTCAGGATTCAACGAAATTAGTTTTGTTAGGACCGTATGGTCAATACGAAGCTAGAAAATATTTTTGGGAATTTTTAGAGTCCGTGTGTGGCCCCGGTAAATTGAAATGTGCGTTCAAATTCAATATATAGAGTTATATTTTGATTTTGAACGGAAACTGATCGTAACAAACAAATTGGCTTGTGAAACATATCCCATTGTGTTCGGAATGGGGGTAATTAGCTAGGGGCGACAGTCGTTGGACCCGATTTTGTAACGACCCGCAAATTCGAGCCCATTGAGTCGACCAAATACCATCAAATCCAACTCAAAGTGCACGAAATTCAGATCATTAATAGAAAGAAGTTAGAGAATGAGAAAGATAAGATAGAACTAATAGAATAGAAGAAGAAGAAGAACACAACTGAGCAGAATCAGAGTAAACACGAATCTCACAACGGAACGAATAAAATATATTATATAACATAACTTTGAAATACAAATCTGTTTTGTATATCCATACCATTATCAGAGTACAATACGTCATATCACAGCGGAAATAATCTCTAAATAACTAACAGTGGAGCCACCTGCTTCGAGCTCCTCCAAGTGAATCTGCAAAATCCTGAAACACTTGACTGCCCGTACAAATTTGGGCACCTAAGAGTTTAGGGGAAAACAAACAAAATAAACTCTGGGTCAGTCATGGGACTGGTGTGAGTAAATTCCAACCATACGGTTTGACTTTGAAAATCCTTTTTGGAACAGAAGGGTAATAGTAAGACCAGCCCACACATAAACATATACGGTTTTTACCTTACTATAACCCAAAATATTTTGATATCAAAATCCAGTGATATTATAATAATGTCTAATCCAGTAAATAACCAAATAGCAGAACGCTTGCATCTCACGCTCTACATACATAGTATAAAAATCAAAAACCGCAGGGCGCTTATTGGAGATTGGATTCCAACTATGACAAGGTATGGGACCTGTAACACCCCACCTCCGCCAGGGTGGCTCTTGCAAGCACTCTGACTTTGGAGGGGCGTTAAAACAGGTAAACATGCATAATGATATATCAAGGCAGAACATAACATATGTATTTGTGTAATCAGAGTAAATAAGATAGATAAAACATCGGAAGATTTTAAACCATTTCAAAACAAGTCAGGTACAACAAAGTATCATCTTTCCAAATAAACAAGTCTAGATAAAACATCAACTGAAAAACTGAAATATATAAAGTACTATCCCCAAAATGACGTGGTAAACCATAGCATGCTCACTGTCCAAACGTACATGAGCTCAATCCAGCAAGCAAGCAAAGCAATCCAAGCTAAGCACCAATGTTCCCACCCTGAGAACCGGGGGGGGGGGGGGGGAACGGAAGAAAAGAAGCGAAAGGAAAACGAGCCAGTCATAAAGACTTGTAAGCCCTATCTACTATCATCATAAAAACTAGTAAAGTTAACTGGCATGAGGAACTGAGATGAACATAAGGATAATTACATACTAGCATGGTGAATATCTAACAGATAGTTCAAAGGAGTCATCGCATAATCAAGGTGAAGTTTTTCACCACAGGTGTACCAGCATTCTAACATGTCATGTATAAACAAGAATTTATCCCTTGGCCTAAACTTGGCCCAGTATCAGGTGTTTGACTTAAATCAAGATCCAACTTCTTGGTACCAATTCTAGTATAACAGGATTAGGTGTTACCCCAATGTTTACATCGAAACAGGATGGAACAGAATGGTCCATACAGAGATAGAGTTTGGGAAAAATGGGCTTTTACCACCCTAACAGATAAAGTACAGAAACAGAATGCTAACAATAATGGGCCTTTACCACCCTAACAGAACAGAGTACAGAAACGGAATACTACAATTAGGTGTACACTAGTAGTGGGCCTTTACCACCCTAACAGACGGTACCATGCAGAAACAGACGGGTGTTACCACCCAACAAAACAGACGGTACCAACAGAATCAGACAGAGCTAAGTGTACCCTAAATCCTACCCAAGCGATCGGCTCCCTAATACATAAATACCTTGTGTCGGCCCCACGATAGGGTGTATCACTCCCTAAAGTGGCAACCAATTGGCACAGGCATATTTACAGATGTCACGGCGTCTTACATCCTCAGAGGTAGAGCGGGATCCATGCACGCACATGACCCGGTTGGAACGCACCATCAACACCAACGCCATTATCAGAATGAACCACTTATAATTAGTTCAGTAAGCGTGCCCGGACCCTACCTACAGTTGGGTCAAAGTTTTGATACCAGAAAGGGTTACTGACTAATATGGGTCCCAAACAACAAATGACACAAGTATTCCCCCTTGTGTCCCCAGACTATCAGATTCAGATTAACTTATTAACAGAGTTCAGACATACAAAGTTCAGACGATCAGTTTTCAGACTAACGGATCAGATAACAGATTTACAAACTTGACTAACTTGGTGTGGGTCCTACAGATCCGCAAAACAGGTTCGGTTAATTTATCAATCAAGTTAGTTTATCCAGACCAGGTATCAAATTGGTTCTCAGCCTTATCAAATTACTGAGTTGGATTGGTTAAGTATAGTTCAACTTAACCCCGTTAAATTACCGAGTTCATATTGGTTAAGTGTAGGTAAACTTAACCCCGTTAATTTACCGAGTTCAGATTGGTTAAGTGTCATAAGTCAAATTTACTTAACCTTATCATGTAGCATTAATTAATTTAATGCACCTTAACCTCTTACGTTAGACCTCGTTGTGGTTACTAGTTAAACCGGGCGGGTCCGGGTAGCTTTACACCACAACCTAGTCTAACCTCGGGTTCAAGCACTACTTGACCAACTTCTCACATTGGGTCTTATTGTTTGTAGCCACTAGTTAAGCCGGTTGGTTCCGGGTAGATTTGTGCTACAAACTCAACCCAACCTCGAGTTGGCCACATTTATATTTTCTAAGTGTCATGTCCATTATGTTTCCAAAACATAATTACAAGTTAGCATATCATGTCATGTTATAAAAACCATGTTCATGTCATAATGTTACCCAACCCCAACGTAATCCCATCGTTTACATAGTCGCAACAACGCATAAAGGATAAAATAGGGAACTTGGCATAACCATGACAAAAAGATGTTGAAGCCACAAGTTTAACATGGTGGCATATGAAATGTTCATATGTTCATATACTTGCATATTGCATTATTAGGCCTCAAAAGCATGCATAAAACCAAACTTAGCATATAATTGATACATGGTGATAAATGACATGTAGAAATGGCCGTAATTTCGCATTTAGCCTCACATGCAAGTTACCATAAGGGATATGATAACTTACATGTTGCCAAAATGCAACCTTTAGCATAAAGCTTGAAGCTTTAGGTTCATAAACTCAAGGTAAGCTTGCATAACATGATAACATGAGTAAAACGATCAACCCAAACTTGCATAACATACATGGCAAACTTGCATATCATAACATAGCAAACTTGCATAACATAACATGGTAAACTTGCATATCATAACATGGCAAACTTGCATAGCATAACATAGTAAACTTGCATATCATAACATGGCAAACTTGCATAACATAATAGCATGTAACATACTTAATGTTCAAACCCAAACTTGCAACATTCATTTAACTTCATAGTTCATATCTAAGAGTAGGAAAAGGGCTTACAATGCTATGAAGACCCAAGAATATATATATAGATTGAGACGAAGCCCTTATGCAACAATAAAACCCAAATATGAAGCTCCAAATCAATAAAAACCCTTGCTTTATGATGTAAAGATTGCAACTTGACTTGAATGCAAGCTAATAATGCTCATTGAAACTTGAAATCACTAGAATGAACATGAATCTCTCATAGGAATAAGCTTAGAGATTTTTAAGAGAGAGTGGAGGCCATGAGAGGAATAATTTTGCCATAGTTTAGTTGTAGGGTTGAATAATGATGATTTAGGGTTAGGTTAGGGGCTTATTTATAGAGATTAGGATTAGTTTCAACCTTAGGATTAAACCCTAATTCCAATCTCAGCCCTTAAAACCGAATCTGGCCCCAAAACCTAACCAAAACCCCAAAATGGTGCACCAGGCAAAACTGCCCGGCTGAACCAAGTCGACAGGGCTGTCGACTTGGGTCCAACCAAGTCGACTGCCAAGTCGACAGGCCTGTCGACTTGGTTGGCTTGGCGGGAAATTTCCCGCCTAGCCTTCCAGGCCCGAAATTCGAAATTTGAACTTGAAATTCAAATCTGTTTTGAACTTGAAATTTTCTGAAAACTTCATTGGGCCTTAATCGGGTCATACGGACTCCGATTTTCGAAAACTCGGACTCTATTTCGCGTATTTTTCCGAGACGAACGCAATGGCACAGCCCGTTTCCCTTGATTCAGATTTTTAAATTAAATTCTGGCTCGATTTACGTTATAACAGGTTATCAGAAATACGGGTTGTTACATTCTCCCCTCCTTAAAGGATTTCGTCCTCGAAATCTTCAAGTTAGGAAGAACGCATCCTACCATCCATCATCCATCTACTCAAATCATCATTCACGAGCAATCATTGTCCTTAAAGATTCTAATGCGGTATGAACATATGCAAAAGGTGTGTGTATATGTTCTTATCTAATGCAAAGATCATCAATGCAAAGTATGTTAGTGAAATGAATCCATTATGTATGCAAATAGTCCTAATCATATAATACTATATGTGTGCACAAACATTCGTCCATATGCAACATCCATGTGCTGAATTAACCATCTTGCAACCATAAGAATTGAAAATGTACACACGTCCATATGCAATATGAGAGTGTATTTCAAGCCGATCTAGTGCCTAGTGTGTGTTTATGCATCCACGAGCAACCACTAGCAACCACTTGCATCCACTTGCAACCATCAAACATAACATGTCTCAAACACATGTTTACATCCATAGGATTCCTATCTCAACAAGATACAGTCGAGTGATGGAAGCGAGTACAGATAAAACAAAAACTTGGTACATATACTTACAGACTACTAGTACATATCAGATTTCCCCAAATGATTCTTAGGAAACTAAGCATGGCAGAAACCCAGAATGTATTCGTCATAGTCACCCTCATGCCCAACACAGATACTCTCAAACCCCAATTTATCACAAACAGATGAGTTATAACTCTCTGGGAGTTTGAGACTATTACCAGATCAGAATCAAGACTAGCATTAAAGTACCGAGTTTCCATTACAGAATCAAAATACTAGAAAAAGAGTTTCAAACTAAAAATCAGACAAGGAAAATTAAACATCCTACAGACAAATTATTCTAGCCCTAATCTATTCACTCGCCATGCGAGTATTTACTGTTCCTTCCGATGTAGTCCCTTTCTTCTTCGGGCAGTCCCTAGTGAAGTGTCCCATCTCTCCACAGTTAAAGCAAGTGCCCTTCCTCTTTCTGCAATCCTTGTTTAGATGAGTTGAGCTTCCACAAGTAAAGCACTTCTTTTCCTTCTTATCTTCAGACTTCTCCTCCTTCTTTTGCATTTCCTTTTTGGGCCCCGTTTTCTTGTTTTGAGACTCATTCACCTTGACCTCCTTCTTTGCACTCTTGTTCTCTTCATTGAGTAGGGCCATATCTACCAAACTCTCAAACGTGGCCCCCATGGGCACATGAGACATAGCTAACTCCTGTAACGGCTCATTCAATCCTCTAGCAAAACGAAGAGCCTTCTTCTGAGTAGTACTCACCATATCCAAGCCAAAACGAGCTAACTGATTGAACTTGTTCACATATTCTTTGACAAACATGTCTCCTTGCTTCAAAGCAATAAACCTCTCCATTTGCAAATTCTCTTCAGCAGAAGACAGAAACTTAAGCCCGAATCTTGTCCTGAAATCGGCCCAAGTCTCAACGGGCCTAGTCGCGGTGGTGATCTCCCACCAATAATCGGCTTCATCCTTCATAAGCCAAACCGCCAACAAAGATCTTTCTCTGATAATCTAATCCAAAGATAGCGAATAAATCCTCGGTCTCTTTCAACCAGTTCTGGGCCTCTACAAAAGTCTCGGTACCTAGAAAGTTCTTGCCACCCATTGCTTTGAAGTCCTTTCAAATCTTCGTGAACTCTACCGGAGGATGCTGAGGGGGAGGAGGAGGAGGAACCTCAGCGACAGAAGGAGGAGGAACATTAACCACCGGAGGAGGAGTAACATTTGCGGGGCCGGCTTCGGTCGCCCTAGCCTCCATAAGTCTCCTATACCAAACAGGAACTTGCACTCCCTCTGGGATAACAAAGTTATCTGCCATACTGAAACGAAGGAAAAGATAGATTCAGAACGAGGAAACTAAGAATAGATAACTAAGAATTGTGCTAATGGCTTTTGGGGAATAGCCTTTTTTTTAAATACTAGACTTTTCTTTGGAAAATACTTTATACTTGATTTGAAAATAGTTTTTCAAAAGCTTTTGTTCCTTCTCGTAAACCATATGCTCTGATACCAAATGTAACACCCCACCTCCGCCAGGGTGGCTCTTGCAAGCACTCTAACTTTGGAGGGGCGTTAAAACAGGTAAACATGCGTAATGATATATCAAGGCAGAACATAACATATGTATTTATGTAATCAGAGTAAATAAGATAGATAAAACAGCGGAAGATTTTAAACCATTTCAAAACAAGTCAGGTACAACAAAGTATCATCTTTCCAAATAAACAAGTCTAGATAAAACATCAACTGAAAAACTGAAATATATAAAGTACTATCCCCAAAATGACGTGGTAAACCATAGCATGCTCACTGTCCAAACGTACATGAGCTCAATCCAGTAAGCAAGCAAAGCGATCCAAGCTAAGCACCAATGTTCCCACTCTGAGAACCTGGGGGGGGGGGGGAACGGAAGAAAAGAAGCGAAAGGAAAACGGGTCAGTCATAAAGACTGGTAAGCCCTATCTACTATCAGCATAAAAACTAGTAAAGTTAACTGGCATGAGGAACTGAGATGAACATAAGGATAATTACATACTAGCATGGTGAATATCTAACAGATAGTTCAAAGGAGTCATCGCATAATCAAGGTGAAGTTTTTCACCACAGGTGTACCAGCATTCTAACATGTCATATATAAACAAGAATTTATCCCTTGGCCTAAACTTGGCCCAGTATCGGGTGTTTGACTTAAATCAAGATCCAACTTCTTGGTACCAATTCTAGTATAACAGGATTAGGTGTTACCCCAATGTTTACATCGAAACAGGACGGAACAGAATGGTCCATACAGAGATAGAGTTTGGAAAAAATGGGCTTTTACCACCCTAACAGATAAAGTACAGAAACGGAATGCTAACAATAATTGGCCTTTACCACCCTAACAGAACAGAGTACAGAAACGGAATACTACAATTAGGTGTACACTAGTAGTGGGCCTTTACCACCCTAACAGACGGTACCACGCAGAAACAGACGGGTGTTACCACCCAACAAAATAGACGGTACCAACAGAATCAGACAGAGCTAAGTGTACCCTAAATCCTACCCAAGCAATCGGCTCCCTAATACATAAATACCCTGTGTCGGCCCCACGATAGGGTGTATCACTCGCTAAAGTGGCAACCAATTGGCACAGGCATATTTACAGATGTCACGGCGTCTTACATCCTCAGAGGCAGAGCGGGATCCATGCACGCACATGACCCGGTTGGAACGCACCATCAACACCCATTGCCATTATCAGAATGAACCACTTATAATTAGTTCGGTAAGCGTGCCCGGACCCTACCTACAGTTGGGTCAAAGTTTTGATACCAGAAAGGGTTACTGACTAATATGGGTCCCAAACAACAAATGACACAAGTATTCCCCCTTGTGTCCCCAGACTATCAGATTCAAATTAACTTATTAACAGAGTTCAGACATACAAAGTTCAGACGATAAGTTTTCAGACTAACGGATCAGATAACAGATTTACAAACTTGCCTAACTTGGTGTGGGTCCTACAGATCCGCAAAACAGGTTCATTTAATTTATCAATCAAGTTAGTTTATCCAGACCAGGTATCAAATTGGTTCTCAGCCTTATCAAATTACTGAGTTGGATTGGTTAAGTATAGTTCAACTTAACCCCGTTAAATTACCGAGTTCAGATTGGTTAAGTGTAGGTTAACTTAACCCCGTTAATTTACCGAGTTCAGATTGGTTAAGTGTCAAAAGTCAAATTTACTTAACCTTATCATGTAGCATTAATTAATTTAATGCACCTTAACCTCTTACGTTAGACCTCGTTGTGGTTACTAGTTAAGCCGGGCGGGTCCGGGTAGCTTTACACCACAACCTAGTCTAACCTCGGGTTCAAGCACTACTTGACCAACTTCTCACATTGGGTCTTATTGTTTGTAGCCACTAGTTAAGCCGGTCGGTTCCGGGTAGATTTGTGCTACAAACTCAACCCAACCTCGAGTTGGCCACATTTATATTTTCTAAGTGTCATGTCCATTATGTTTCCAAAACATAATTACAAGTTAGCATATCATGTCATGTTATAAAAACCATGTTCATGTCATAATGTTACCCAACCCCAACGTAATCCCATCGTTTACATAGTCGCAACAACGCATAAAGGATAAAATAGGGAACTTGACATAACCATGACAAAAAGATGTTGAAGCCACAAGTTTAACATGGTGGCATATGAAATGTTCATATGTTCATATACTTGCATATTGCATTATTGGGCCTCAAAAGCATGCATAAAACCAAACTTAGCATATAAGTGATACATGGTGATAAATGACATGTAGAAATGGCCGTAAGTTCGCATTTAGCCTCACATGCAAGTTATCATAAGGGATATGATAACTTACATGTTGCCAAAATGCAACCTTTAGCATAAAGCTTGAAGCTTTAGGTTCATAAACTCAAGGTAAGCTTGCATAACATGATAACATGAGTAAAACGATCAACCCAAACTTGCATAACATACATGGCAAACTTGCATATCATAACATAGCAAACTTGCATAACATAACGTGGTAAACTTGCATATCATAACATGGCAAACTTGCATAGCATAACATAGTAAACTTGCATATCATAACATGGCAAACTTGCATAACATAATAGCATGTAACATACTTAATGTTCAAACCCAAACTTGCAACATTCATTTAACTTCATAGTTCATATCTAAGAGTAGGAAAAGGGCTTACAATGCTATGAAGACCCAAGAATATATATATAGATTGAGACGAAGCCCTTATGCAGCAATAAAACCCAAATATGAAGCTCCAAATCAATAAAAACCCTTGCTTTATGATGTAAAGATTGCAACTTGACTTGAATGCAAGCTAATAATGCTCATTTAAACTTGAAATCACTAGAATGAACATGAATCTCTCATAGGAATAAGCTTAGAGATTTTTAAGAGAGAGTGGAGGCCATGAGAGGAATAATTTTGCCATAGTTTAGTTGTAGGGTTGAATAATGATGATTTAGGGTTAGGTTAGGGGCTTATTTATAGAGATTAGGATTAGTTTCAACCTTAGGATTAAACCCTAATTCCAATCTCAGCCCTTAAAACCGAATCTGGCCCCAAAACCTAACCAAAACCCCAAAATGGTGCACCAGGCAAAACTGCCCGGCTGAACCAAGTCGACAGGGCTGTCGACTTGGGTCCAACCAAGTCGACTGCCAAGTCGACAGGCCTGTCGACTTGGTTGGCTTGGCGGGAAATTTCCCGCCTAGCCTTCCAGGCCCGAAATTCGAAATTTGAACTTGAAATTCAAATCTGTTTTGAACTTGAAATTTTCTGAAAACTTCATTGGGCCTTAATCGGGTCATACGGACTCCGATTTTCGAAAACTCGGACTCTATTTCGCGTATTTTTCCGAGACGAACGCAATGGCATAGCCCGTTTCCCTTTATTCAGATTTTTAAATTAAATTCTGCCTCGATTTACGTTTTAACAGGTTATCAGAAATACGGGTTGTTACAGGACCACCTGCCGATAGTGTATCTCTAGAGGCAAATACACTGAGTTCAACAAGAACGTCTTGCAACCCGGCCCACACATGACCGACCACTCATTTCGCTTGAGTGTCGAATGTATATCACCAACGGCTGGACTCAAACCACCGTTCCCGAATGGGCAGAATCGATAGAGTAAGAAACAAAAGGAATTTCTCTAGATAGGTGATTATACACCCTAATGGGAGCGACCCACATAGCCATGCTGCCTGCCCGATTTTTGTCATTTCTCGGTTGTGAAGCTTGAGGCTACGTCTATCCTTTAGAACATCTGGCCACCATACACTTTGAATGTCACATCGTCAAACCCATCAAATCACTAGTTGATCTTCCCAAAAATATTATGGGTATAAAAGCTAAGAGAAACGAATTTCTCCGCCACCAGACGTAATACCTTGGAAAGATCGTCTTATGTGACCGTTAGGAAAACTCTGTCAGACATCCGTCCATACAAGTTGTCCTGGGACTGGACAAACAGAAAACACCATTCTGGAACAGAACGACCCTTGCATTTCACTCCGTCTTCAATTTTCTTCAGCATTATCAAATTCGCAATGCTTATGCCTATACAGAGTGGTTTCCGGATAATATATCCAACCGGTCTCTTTGTATTGACAACGATGGTCAAAACACTTCGGTAGTCGGTTATTTAACTATTGAAGTAAAAACAAACATTCATAACTAACATCACACAATCACGAGCACTTTTATTTAACATTCGTTCTTATATTTCTTTGGACAATCATCGTTACTTATTACTTTAGAATAGGTGGATTTCAAAACAACTGTTTACACTCGCTAGGGAGTAGTGCTATATAAAATTTAAGTTTGGTCAACAATGCTAATTTATCGTTATAGTTCAAAAACTTGTCATACGCTGTAATATTCTCCTTTATAACTAATCTCGACAGAACAGCCACGCTTAAGCATATTCAACAGCGTTATTTTATCGCTATAGTTCAAAAACTTGTCATACGCTGTAATATTCTCCTTTATAACTAATCTTGACAGAACAGTCATGCTTAAGCATATTCAACAGTGTTATTTTATCGCTATAGTTCAAAACTTGCAATGCGCTATTATATTCCACCTTATACTGATCTTGACATCTCTTACCGCTACAAAAATCTTGACATCTCTTTCTGTTACAAAAATCATGACATCTCTTTCTGTTACAAAAATCTTAACATCTCTTTCCGTTATAAACTGATACCATTCCTCGATAATAGTGAAGCCGTTCAAGTTGGGATATTTTATTTACCTCTCAGACCTTGATCGACAACGTTCTTACCTTAGAACAGATATAAGTCCGTAACTCTAAACTCCTTATTACTAATAATATCAATTAAATCGACGATCTGTTGCATTGCTTCAATTAAACAGTTACTGGCTATTTCACTTTTGTTTAAGCGAACTCGAGCAACAAACACTTTCATGTATATCTCCTAATAACTTATATAAGTTTAATTGTATTTTCTTTTATTTCTGTCTTTCTCTACCCTTTAGTTATATCCCTTTTCCCTTTTTGTTTCTTTTCTTTTAATAATTATTCGAGCCCATTAGCCCAACAGGCCCACTTCACGTTCCCCCTTCTTTTCTTTTCTCTTATTCCTTATTTTCTCTATACTGGACCGAACAGCGTAATACCCAGGCCCAGCTTTTTCCTTTATCTTTTCATTTTCCTATTTCCTATACTGGCCCGACAAGGCCTATGACATCCCAGGCCCGTCCATTCCTTTTATTGTTTCCAGCTGATGTCACCGTTCCCTTTTCTGGCATCCACTCCTACCCTATTCCACTCTTCTACTTTTTATTTTTGCCAACTTCGGTTTCTTTTACTTTATATATTGTTTTTTTTTTAGAATTGTGCTGAAGCCCATTTATACACCCACCGCCATTTCCTATACACAAACAGGCAACCGAACAGCTCCTTTCCTTTCCGTCCCTTTTTCGTTCATTACTTTTCCCTCTCTTTTTCTTAGTTTTACTTTTCGTTTTTTTTAATTGTGATACATTTTTTTTGCACTTACCTTCTACCCAGGCAAACAAACTTGCTGAAATGCCCATCACTACACCTATCAGCACACATTATTCTGTTTTATTTCTTAAATCTAGGCAAACAAAGTTTGCCAAACCTAACACTACATCTACTACTCACACGGTAATTCAAATGAAAGGAATAAAACCCCAACTCTTCATCTTGTGCATCTTCTTGTGAACTGCCTTATGTGCACATGCACACTGCATCAACCCATCGAGGAGCCAACGCAACCCCACCATCAAAACCACGACACTTCTCGGCGTCGCCTCCGACCAATCAGTTTAGTGCCTTACGCCCTCTTCCTCAAAAACATCTGCCGTCCAAAAATAGTTCACACAGCACACATTTGCAAACGTTCTCACCATTTTTTTATGTATCTTTACTTTTTTTTTTTCAATAATGAACTGGGCCGAAACCCAACCAATGCTCTCCTCATGCCAATACGCTACGTCCTTCAGTCAGCGAAAACATTTCCTTTTTTTTAACAAAGCCGAACCCAATCCTAATGCCCATAACAAAACAGTATTCATATTATTACTTCCCTTCTGCCCATTTAGAACTCCCAGGCGGCACAACAAAAATGTGCCAAACCAAAACAACTTCATACTTTAACACATAAACTGACCCTATATATATGTACATTCTACAGGCTAACGCATCCAAAACTTCACTCTTCTTTGATTTATATGATGCTAAAATCCATGTTTATTCTGTCATAAACTGGACCTCATCAAAGGAGCAGTACTGTAGGGTTTTTTACTGTCTAACCTTTGGCAGCATATTAGGTTTATAGTTTTCCACTTTATTTCTGTATGCCAAATCCATGACAGATAACACATACCACGTTTTATACTTATTCTTCATGCCAAATGCCTTTCGTCAAAATAATGATGCACATGCACCATTCATACAGTGCAACGTTACTTATCCACATGTGTATATATATCCAACTCAAGTGTATGTAGTTAATCATACCAACATATTGTATGCAGCTAGATGTATATATAATAGACATCACACAGTACTACATTCAAGTAAAAAATTTGGAATTAAAAGGTGTGTTTACTCACTGTTTTAATTCCATGTTTCCTATGTATTCTAGTTTTAACGCATGGACATAATCAACTCAGTACAACATGTTCGGAATACATATATACTTGCATTAATATCTCAATCAATGTTAGTTTTAGACTAGTGAAAAGAATTTTACTCACTGTTTTAATTCTTCACTGTTCTGTACCATTTCCTTAATTTCAATATCTGTTAATTGCTATCCCATACCATTTTCAGATCCCTTCTACCATCACTAAACAACTAATTAAATACATTAAGGCATATGTATTTGCATTCCAAATCAGTAATGGTATTGAAATAAAAAGAGAGTTTACTCACTTTGCTTTCCACTTTCCATGCACAAAGCCGTCCTCCCATTTTGTATACATGCTGCAAGCTATTTCCTGACAGCTTTGTATAACTCAACGTCTGAAACACTACTGTTCACCTCCTCACAACATCTCCGGTCCCCCTTTTCAAAGCCTCTTGCCACCGTCCCTACTGCTAGGCTGAACGGAACTGCCTCACCCCACACCTTCTACTGTTCCTTCACCACACAACCGAGCCCAGCTTTGTGCCTACCGTATTGAGAAGCAACCGAGCTAGTTATGAGTGATGTACGGGTTATTTTTGATTTACTTTTTCTCTCTCTTCTCTCTTGTTTCTTACTTTGCTCCAACCGAACAGACCCCATCTATAATCACCGCTCCGTCCATGGCCCAACAGCTCTCTTTCCTACGCCCCATTGTCTTTACACTCATCAGCTCCATCCCATTCTTCTGTTCACACTTGCCATTTCTCTTACTAACATATATACGTCAACCACTACTACAATACCCGTATGCTCCCACGTCCTTCAATTTCAAACTTCCCTCACCAACTTCGGTTCTCCTGCGCTCCCTTTCCTTTTGTTTTAATTTAAGTGATTTCTTTTCATGTTCTAGAAAATTTTTAGAAGAGAAGAAAAGAAGCTGTGTATTTGTTTGTGGAAAAAAACGAAAAGAATACACAACGAGAGCTTTGAAGTTGAGTTCTGAAGCAAGGGGGAAGCTGTATTTATACGGTGCAAGTCCTTGGTTGCCAAGGAATGTACAGTGTTCTAGCTAGGTTGGCTATGGCACTTAGGGTAGATGACAGTAATACGTTGATTTGAGATCTCATCACAGTGATGTGGAGCTTGTAGTATGATGCATGTGCGGAGGTCTGCCGTGATAGATACATATATATATTTATATAACTTAGTATACCCTATTCATTTGATTTTTGGTAGCTGCGATTTCCTAAAATTTGATATTACTTAACATAGGCTTGATACTGTATGCTTTAGCATAAAGGACTAAAGCGAAAACGTATTGAAAAGAAAGATTGTACATGTTTTCTTCAATGTTTGAGGCCATCTGAGTACGGTTTGGAGCCATGGGGCGTACTGGATATTGATGTCTCTATCGTAGATTAGCATGAGCTTGTACATGCAGGTTGGCAGATGCGTTGGCCGATTTAAAAAGATTTGCTTTTGCATAATCTTGTACGTCATATTGTAAATGGAGAGTGACAATTTGTAGAGTGAAGGCAGTAGGATAGGGGCCGTAGAAGTAAAAAGAAAAGACTTGAGCATTGAATTTGAAAAGATGGTGTGTTTTACAAATTTGAAAATCTTCCTTTACTTAGCTTCTAAGTTTCAAGTTATAAAGTTTAGTGCACCTTGCTATGGAAAATTCCGTTCATGTCTGGGCGGCTGCGGACAGAAATGAAGATACAGTTGTGTTTAGCGAGGTGTCACGGTCCAAAAAATATAATAATACCGGTAGATTAACTCATATTTTGAAACCCCAAAATACCGATATAGGGTGCAAAATACTCCAAATAAAAAGTTGCGTATTTAATTAATTAAAAATTACAGTAAAACTCTAAAAATTAAATTATCACTGCGTCTCAAAAGACCCTTGTCTAAATTCGAAACCGATATCAAGTTATATCGAATAAACCGTTACGGTCGCTAAACGATTCTACAATGACTATTTGAAAATTTGATTTGGATATAACTCGCAATCTATAACGCGAAATCTTGGTTTTTCACTTCTGTTAGAAAGATACAGTTCAACAGATTCCAACGTTTCTTGTTTCGAAGAAATCCGATTTATAACGAGTCCTGTACGCTCAGTTGAGGTTCAAAACGTTAAATTACGAACTGCAGCGTCGTTATGAGCTCGATTATATTTGATATATATTTTTATAAGTTCAACTTCGTATTAATCGATATATAAATCCACTTATATTACGAATTCAATATTTAAACTGATTTAAATATTCAAATATAAACCGATAAAAACGCGGGACATTACATTCCTTCCCCCTTAAAATAATTTCGTCCTCGAAATTGCTAAGATGGGGAAAATGCTATAATTCTGTTGTAAACAGGTTAAAAATCTTTTTGGTTTACTTCATTATTTTAGTTTCAACTAGACTGATTAATTTTAAATAAATATTAATTTCTTATTAACGAACATCATCAAAATTTTGAGAATTTTCCAATGCTTTAAATTTCCAAAGAATTTTGCCGGCATCTCCTCTGCATGGCTAAATCGGCACAACTACAACTCGCCTCCTAGGCGTTCTTCAATCCAAAAGAAATTCGAACAGTCATTCTGTCTGGTATTCCACTCTATCTCTTCTATTTGTTGTCCAATCAGCATACACCACTTCATTTCTACTGGATTTCCATTAAAATTATCTTTGAACCACATCATCCACATATATATTCATTCAAACTCCGATTCCAAACTCAATTCCAACTCTTAATTCATCAATTCAATTCCATTTTAGATTATCTCTAATCCAAACCAATTTTATTTGACTTAGTTAAAATTTCTATTTATTTACTTCATAAGTAAAATTTTAATTCTGGAATTCAAATTCCTGGGGTTTTTATTTCAAATCGGTTTGAAATCATATATATTACATATAATAATAGCAATTCAAAACATTTGAATTTTTGAACAACTTGTTCCTCAAAACAATTCAAAACAAAACTTTGGCAGTAATCCGTCACTTAGAAACTCGAAAATGGACACTGATAATGCGGCCGTCATCATCAGAATTTATTTTCCAGTGGTCAAAGTGAGTTCAATACTATATTACTTTTCAAAATTCATTTTAAAACACTTCCATTTTGAATTTTACTTCAAAATATCTTTTACAACACTTGGAAAACAATTTCAAATCTCCCAGGATTTTAAAATCCCCATATGTTTAGTTCAAATCCATTTCCAACTCTTTTCCAATTTTAAGAGTTTTATTTAAATTCTGGTTTCAAATTCAGATTCAGCTCATCTGGTTTTGCATATTATACTTATATAATATTTTGATTGGTCATTTATATAACCAACTCACTTATATATCTTTATTTGATCATAGTAACGATCAATACATCTAATATACTATAATCTCAAGATATATACTTCTTTTTATATCAAAATATATTTTGAGTAAAATTATTTCATTTACCCTCTTTTAAAACAATATTGTGTCGAATTGCTCTATCCAAGCGTTTAAAAATCCCTATCGACCTCGTCAACTAAACGCATCGATCTGGAATTTATATACCACACACCAGATCAATCAAAACAATATAAAACAGTTTTTATATTGATTTACAAATACGCACTCATATATATACACACTCAGACTCAATCTAGAGTATTTCCAACTCCATCTCTATTGAGTTACGCCACAGAGCCAAGTTAAACACTTAACCTTCAGCTCTGATACCAACTGTAACGACCCGCAAATTCGAGCCCTTTGAGTCGACCAAATACCATACAAATCCAACTCAAAGTGCACGAAATTCAGATCATTAACAGAAAGAAGTTAGAGGATGAGAAAGATAAGATAGAACTAATAGAATAGAAGAAGAAGAAGAACAAAACTGAGCAGAATCAGAGTAAACACGAATCTCACAGCGGAACGAATAAAATATATTATATAACATAACTTTGAAATACAAATCTGTTTTGTATATCCATACCATTATCAGAGTACAATACATCATATCACAGCGGAAATCATCTCTAGATAACTAACAGTGGAGCCATCTGCTTCGAGCTCCTCCAAGTGAATCTGCAAAATCCTGAAACACTTGACTGCCCGTACAAATTTGGGCACCCAAGAGTTTAGGGGAAAACAAACAAAATAAACTCTGGGTCAGTCATGGGACTGGTGTGAGTAAATTCCAACCATACGGTTTAACTTTGAAAATCCTTTTTGAAACAGAAGGGTAATAGTAAGACCAGCCCACACATAAACATAGACGGTTTTTACCTTACTATAACCCAAAATATTTTGATATCAAAATCCAGTGATATTATAATAATGTCTAATCCAGTAAATAACCAAATAGCAGAACGCTTGTATCTCACGCTATACATACATAGTATAAAAATCAAAAACCGCAGGGCGCTTATTGGAGATTGGATTCCAACTATGACAAGGTATGGGACCACCTGCCGATAGTGTATCTCTAGAGGCAAATACACTGAGTTCAACAAGAACGTCTTGCAACCCGGCCCACACATGACCGACCACTCATTTCGCTTGAGTGTCGAATGTATATCACCAACGGTTGGACTCAAACCACCGTTCCCGAATGGGCAGAATCGATAGAGTAAGAAACAAAAGGAATTTCTCTAGATAGGTGATTATACACCCTAATGGGAGCGACCCACATAGCCATGCTGCCTGCCCGATTTTTGTCATTTTTCGGTTGTGAAGCTTGAGGCTACGTCTATCCTTTAGAACATCTGGCCACCATACACTTTGAATGTCACATCGTTAAACCCATCAAATCACTAGTTGATCTTCCCAAAAATATTATGGGTATAAAAGCTAAGAGAAACGAATTTCTCCGCCACTAGACGTAATACCTTGGAAAGATCGTCTTATGTGACCGTTAGGAATACTATGTCAGACATTCGTCCATACAAGTTGTCCTGGGACTGGACAAACAGAAAACACCATTCTGGAACAGAACGACCCTTGCATTTCACTCTATCTTCAATTTTCTTCAGCATAATCAAATTCGCAACGCTTATGCCTATACGGAGTGGTTTCCGGATAATATATCCAACCGGTCTCTTTATATTGACAACGATGGTCAAAACACTTCGGTAGTCGGTTATTTAACTATCGAAGTAAAAACAAACATTCATAACTAACATCACACAATAACGAGCACTTTTATTTAACATTCGTTCTTATATTTCTTTGGACAATCATCGTTACCTATTACTTTAGAATAAGTGGATTTCAAAACAACTGTTTACACTCGCTAGGGAGTAGTGCTATATATAATTTAAGTTTGGTCAACAATGCTAATTTATCGTTATAGTTCAAAAACTTGTCATACGCTGTAATATTCTCCTTTATAACTAATCTCGACAGAACAGCCACGCTTAAGCATATTCAACAGCGTTATTTTATCGCTATAGTTCAAAAATTTGTCATACGCTGTAATATTCTCCTTTATAACTAATCTCGACAGAACAGTCATGCTTAAGCATATTCAACAGTGTTATTTTATCGCTATAGTTCAAAACTTGCAATGCGCTGTTATATTCCACCTTATACTGATCTTGACATCTCTTACCGCTACAAAAATCTTGACATCTCTTTCTGTTACAAAAATCTTGACAACTCTTTCTGTTACAAAAATCTTAACATCTCTTTCCGTTACAAACTGATACGATTCCTCGATAATAGTGAAGCCGTTCAAGTTGGGATATTTTATTTACCTCTCAGACCTTGATCGACAACGTTCTTACCTTAGAACAGATATAAGTCCGTAACTCTAAACTCCTTATTACTAATAATATCAATTAAACCGACGATCTGTTGCATTGCTTCAATTAAACAGTTACTGGCTATTTCACTTTTGTTTAAGCGAACTCGAGCAACAAACACTTTCATGTATATCTCCTGATAACTTATATAAGTTTAATTGTATTTTCTTTTATTTCTTTCTTTCTCTACCCTTTAGTTATATCCCTTTTCCCTTTTTGTTTCTTTTCTTTTAATAATTATTCGAGCCCATTAGCCCAACAGGCCCACTTCACGTTCCCCCTTCTTTTCTTTTCTCTTATTCCTTATTTTCTCTATACTGGACCGAACAGCGTAATACCCAGGCCCATCTTTTTCCTTTATCTTTTCATTTTCCTATTTCCTATACTGGCCCGACAAGGCCTATGACATCCCAGGCCCGTCCATTCCTTTTATTGTTTCCAGCTGATGTCACCGTTCCCTTTTCTGGCATCCACTCCTACCCTATTCCACTCTTCTACTTTTTATTTTTGCCAACTTTGGTTTCTTTTACTTTATATATTGTTTTTTTTTAGAATTGTGCTGAAGCCCATTTATACACCCACCGCCATTTCCTATACACAAACAGGCTGCCGAACAGCTCCTTTCCTTTCTGTCCCTTTTTCGTTCATTACTTTTCCCTCTCTTTTTCTTAGTTTTACTTTTCGTTTTTTTTAATTGTGATACATTTTTTTTGCACTTACCTTCTACCCAGGCAAACAAACTTGCTGAAATGCCCATCACTACACCTATCAGCACACATTATTCTGTTTTATTTCTTAAATCTAGGCAAACAAAGTTTGCCAAACCTAACACTACATCTACTACTCACAAGGTAATTGAAATGAAAGGAATAAAAACCCAACTCTTCATCTTGTGCATCTTCCTGTGCACTGCCTTATGTGCACATGCACACTGCATCAACCCATCGAGGAGCCAATGCAACCCCACCATCAAAACCATGGCACTTCTCGGCGTCGCCTCCGACCAATCAGTTTAGTGCCTTACGCCCTCTTCCTCAAAAACATCTGCCATCCAAAAATAGTTCACACAGCACACATTTGCACACGTTCTCACCATTTTTTTTATGTATCTTTACTCTTTTTTTTTCTATAATGAACTGGGCCGAAACCCAACCAATGCTCTCCTCATGCCAATACGCTACGTCCTTCAGTCAGCGAAAACATTTCCTTTTTTTTAACAAAGCCGAACCCAATCCTAATGCCCATAACAAAACAGTATTCATATTATTACTTCCCTTCTGCCCATTTAGAACTCCCAGGCGGCACAACAAAAATGTGCCAAACCAAAACAACTTCATACTTTAACACATAAACTGACCCTATATATATGTACATTCTACAGGCTAACGCATCCAAAACTTCACTCTTCTTTGATTTATATGATGCTAAAATCCATGTTTATTCTGTCATAAACTGGACCTCATCAAAGGAGCAGTACTGTAGGGTTTTTTACAGTCTAACCTTTGGCAGCATATTAGGTTTATAGTTTTCCACTTTATTTATGTATGCCAAATCCATTACAGATAACACATACCACGTTTTATACTTGTTCTTCATGCCAAATGCCTTTCGTCAAAATAATGATGCACATGCACCATTCATACAGTGCAACGTTACTTATCCACATGTGTATATATATCCAACTCAAGTGTATGTAGTTAATCATACCAACATATTGTATGCAGCTAGATGTATATATAATAGACATCACACAGTACTACATTCAAGTAAAAAAATTGGAATTAAAAGGTGTGTTTACTCACTGTTTTAATTCCATGTTTCCTATGTATTCTAGTTTTAACGCATTGACATAATCAACTCAGTACAACATGTTCGAAATACATATATACTTGCATTAATATCTCAATCAATGTTAGTTTTAGACTAGTGAAAAGAATTTTACTCACTGTTTTAATTCTTCACTGTTCTGTACCATTTCCTTAATTTCAATATCTGTTAATTGCTATCCCATACCATTTTCAGATCCCTTCTACCATGACTAAACAACTAATTAAATACATTAAGGCATATGTATTTGCATTCCAAATCAGTAATGGTATTGAAATAAAAAGAGAGTTTACTCACTTTGCTTTCCACTTTCCATGCACAAAGCCATCCTCCCATTTTGTATACATGCTGCAAGCTATTTCCTGACAGCTTTGTATAACTCAACGTCTGAAACCCTACTGTTCACCTCCTCACAACATCTCTGGTCCCCCTTTTCAAAGCTTCTTGCCACCATCCCTACTGCTAGGCTGAACGGAACTGCCTCACCCCACACCTTCTACTGTTCCTTCACCACACAACCGAGCCCAGCTTTGTGCCTACCGTATTGAGAAGCAACCGAGCTAGTTATGAGTGCTGTACGGGTTATTTTTGATTTACTTTTTTTCTCTCTTCTCTCTTGTTTCTTACTTTGCTCCAACCGAACAGACCCCATCTATAATCACCGCTCCGTCCATGGCCCAACAGCTCTCGTCCCTACGCCCCATTGTCTTTACACTCATCAGCTCCATCCCATTCTTCTGTTCACACTTGCCATTTCTCTTACTAACATATATATGTCAACCACCACTACAATACCCGTATGCTCCCACGTCCTTCAATTTCAAACTTCCCTCACCAACTTCGGTTCTCCTGCGCTCCCTTTCCTTTTGTTTTAATTTAACTGATTTCTTTTCATGTTCTAGAAAAAATTTTTAGAAGAAAAGAAGCTGTGTATTTGTTTGTGGAAAAAAACGAAAAGAATACACAACGAGAGCTTTGAAGTTGAGTTCTGAAGCAAGGGGGAAGCTGTATTTATACGGTGCAAGTCCTTGGTTGCCAAGGAATGTATAGTGTTCTAGCTAGGTTGGCTATGGCACTTAGGGTAGATGACAGTAATACGTTGATTTGAGATCTCATCACAGTGATGTGGAGCTTGTAGTATGATGCATGTGCGGAGGTCTGCCGTGATAGATACATATATATATTTATATAACTTAGTATACCCTATTCATTTGATTTTTGGTAGCTGCGATTTCCTAAAATTTGATATTACTTAACATAGGCTTGATACTGTATGCTTTAGCATAAAGGACTAAAGCGAAAACGTATTGAAAAGAAAGATTGTACATGTTTTCTTCAATGTTTGAGGCCATCTGAGTACGGTTTGGAGCCATGGGGCGTACTTGGTATGTGATGTCCCTATCGTAGATTAGCATGACCTTGTACATGCAGGTTGGCAGATGGGTTGGCCGATTTAAAAAGATTTGCTTTTGCATAATCTTGTACGTCATATTGTAAATAGAGAGTGATAATTTGTAGAGTGAAGGCAGTAGGATAGGGGCGGTAGAAGTAAAAAGAAAAGACTTGAGCATTGAATTTGAAAAGATGGTGTGTTTTACAAATTTGAAAATCTTCCTTTACTTAGCTTCTAAGTTTCACGTCATAAAGTTTAGTGCACCTTGCTATGGAAAATTCCGTTCATGTCTAGGCGGCTGCGGACAGAAATGAAGATACAGTTGTGTTTAGCGAGGTGTCACGGTCCAAAAAATATAATAATACCGGTAGATTAACTCATATTTTGAAACCCGAAAATACCGATATAGGGTGCAAAATACTCCAAACAAAAAGTTGCGTATTTAATTAATTAAAAATTACAGTAAAACTCTAAAAATTAAATTATCACTGCGTCTCAAAAGACCCTTGTCTAAATTCGAAACCGATATCAAGTTATATCGAATAAACCGTTACGGTCGCTAAAAGATTCTACAACGACTATTTGAAAATTTGATTTGGATATAACTCGCAATCTATAACGCGAAATCTTGGTTTTTCACTTCTATTAGAAAGATACAGTTCAACAGATTCCAACGTTTCTTGTTCCGACGAAATCCGATTTATAACGAGTCCTGTACGCTCAGTTGAGGTTCAAAACGTCAAATTACGAACTGCAGCGTCGTTATGAGCTCGATTATATTTGATATATATTTTTATAAGTTCAACTTCGTATTAATCGATATATAAATCCACTTATATTACGAATTCAATATTTAAACTGATTTAAATATTCAAATATAAACCGATAAAAACGCGGGACATTACAGATTTTGAGTTCAAAAGAAAAGTTTACTTTTTGAAAATAAATTAATTAAATTAATATATATTTTTATATAAGCGTGGCCTCCCTCTCCCTTCACTCTCCTTCTTCCCCGTCGGTTTCATTAAAGGAAAAAAGAAATAAAACGCGGAAAACCGCACAGCTCCACCGCCGCCCCGACGATCGCGCCCCTCCCTTGGTCGTTGCTCCGCCGCCACAGGCGCCGCCTCCGCCATAGCTTCTCCCTCCTCTGAAATCCCCCAATCTCCAAACCCTAACATCGCACAAACCCCACTCCAACAACCCCTTAGCCTACTTGTGACCGTCGCGACCTTCTCCTTGACCCCCAGGCGACAACCGCCATGTCTGACCCCCGTCCGACCATCCCCAGCTGCCATCTCCGCCAAAGATCCAATTTTTAAGGAAAAAGGGTGAGCTTTTCTTGTTTAATCAATACAATTTGAGTGCTTAGTTTAAATTCAGTATTTATATAAAAGTTTGTACCTTTATTATAATAAAGTTTAGATTTTTAATTTTGTAAATTAGTTTTTTAATGCGATAAAAATTCGATTTTTATATATATGAAAGTGAAATAAAAATAGGATTTTTATTGATGTAGAATAATAAAAATATGATTTTTATATAATAGAGAATATAAAAATATGATTTTTATATATATAGCAATAATATAAAAATGTGATTTTTATATATGTAGTGGCTACGGATAATGAAATTGATAAAAAGTGAGCAGGGCGAAGGTTTTCTACATATGAAGAGTCACGGTGTATTGGTTTAGCTAGTCGGTGAGAACTCCTCACTTTTTATTTATTTTCTAGTTGAAATATATACTAGGATGCAGACGGTGCTTAGCAGCACCCGACACCCGTCGTCCACAGACCATGGATGACTTGTTTGTTTGATTGTTGTGTAGTGAAATTTGATTGTGTGATGGTGAATGAAATAAAACATTTTATAGTGGAAAATATTTTATAGTTAAAAATATGATTTTTAACGTATATATAAAATAAATATTTATAAACAAATCGACAATTTTTTTGTATACACTGATTTGACTGATATTGAGTGGGACGATAAATTTTACACATCGCCCTACTGCACAAATAAATATCTGTGTTTGTTGATTTGAAACCCCACACGGATATTGGGATGATATTTGACGTACACTAATCCTGATTGTTTAGTTGTATGTCAATCGATGGGTTGACAGACTGTGTATGCGTTAATTATTTATATTAAATGCTTATGCAGTTGAGTGGTGCACTCTGGATGATGGTTGATTATTTATCGTTGCTATTATATACATGTGTTGTAGAAAATCCATAAAATTAACATTATATGGTAATTGATTGGGCCTCATTCCAATTTAGAAAATAAATTCATGTGTTGAATAGAAAAATAAATTCATATGTTGAATAGAAATATAAATTCATGTGTTGAATAGAAAAATAAATTCATGTGTTGAATAGAAATATAAATTCATGTGTTGAATAGAAATATAAATTCATGTGTTGAATAGAAATATAAATTCATGTGTTGAATAGAAATATAAATCATGTGTTGAATAGAAAAATAAATTCATGTGTTGAATAGAAATTTAAATTCATGTGTTGAATAGAAAAATAAATTCATGTGTTGAATAGAAATATAAAGTCATGTGTTGAATAGAAATATAAATTCATGTGTTGAATAGAAATATAAATTCATGTGTTTAATAGAAATATAAATTCATGTGTTGAATAGAAAAATAAATTCATGTGTTGAATAGAAATATAAATTCATGTGTTGAATAGAAATATAAATTCATGTGTTGAATAGAAATATAAATTCATGTGTTGAATAGAAGTATAAATTCATGTGCTAAATTGTAAAATATTCATGTATTGAATAAAAGTCGTGTTGATTAGATGGACGCCATTTTGACTTGAACGATATTTATATCAATTTTATTCATTTTTATAATGAATATAGAAAAGGAAGTGATTTCAAAATATAAAGTTTTGAAAATATTATCATTTGTATATCGATGATGTGGAATATTCAATTTTGATACGAAATTGAATATGAAGTTGAAATCGTTTTGAAAACGAATTTAAAACGATTTACAAAATACGTTTTAAAAGGAAATCAACGAAATATATATAATATATATATATATTTTATATATATATATATATATATATATATAGAATGACTTGAATAGAACGCGTCGCATCGCGGCCGTTCGCGAATTTCTACCATTGACTTCGAATGGATATTACGGAAGATCCGACCGTCGGATTCTCCTAAAACTAGAATCATTGGGTTCGTATCGAAAAGAGCTTTCTAAAGAATATAAGTGATTTGAAATCTAACGGTTGGATTTGGAATTATGTCCAAATAAAATGTGGAAAAGGTCGCTGTAAGTGCAGTTCGATGGCCGTTGATGGAAATCGACTGTACGGGCCTGGATAAAATTATTAAAAATAGTAATAATTTGTGTAAAATCATAAGAAATGATTTGTGAAGAATTAGGATGAAAAACTCCATATTTGAAAAGATATAAATAGATTTTTATCGAAATGAACTAGTTTTGAACTAGAATTATAATCCATTCATTTTTAAATAAATGAAGGGGATTTGAAATGGTTTTGAAAATAACCAGAATTTCCAATAATTGAATTGGAATGGATTTGAATCGAAATTATCTTTGGAATATTTCGATGTTGGATTTCGTGATTTTACAGGTACTGTTATGGAAATTTGAAAGATATATTTATATCATTATTTCCAATAAGATATTTGTGGGTCGTAGAATTGATATAGAATATAAGCCGATGTATTTTCTATTCAGAGCCTTGTATTCAATATCAAATGGGATTTGGGTTTGTCGAGAATGGTGTCTTCATTAACACTGTTCTTGAACCCAATTGAGAAAAAGATTAAATCTTTTTATTTAGATTTAATGAAGTGTACCAATTAAATGGTATTTAATTGGAATTGAATTGATTTTTGGGTTTATCGTGAACGGTGTTTTAAATAACACTTGTTCTTTAACCCGATAATGAATTGAATGTGATTTTGGGTTTATAGTGAACCGTATTTTAAATGACATTGGTTCTTTAACCCAGTTAAAGACATGATATTGATTTCTGTGAAGATTAAAACTAAGTGGGGTTTTAATGAATCTTTAATTGGATTGAAATGGTCGAAAATGGAGTATCACCAGTTTTGCTCCAGGCGATAGTTAAATCTTTAATTAGATTTGAACGTGAAATGGTAATTGAATTTACCAATAACACCGTGGTGTTAGATATGAAGTATGACCAGTTTTACTTCATGGGATGAATAGGTTGGGATTGGGAAATAAAATAAATGATTACTTCGGTGTGGTTCCCGACTAGTTTGGATTGATTAAAGAATAAATTTAAAGAATTTATCTTTGATAAAATTAATGGGAACCTTTCCCAAAGTATAAGAATATTTGAATAAAAGAATATTCTGAATTGGAATGAGGCGTATGTTGTGTTTCTGTAACACTTGTTTATTATATACGTGAGTTATTCAGGAAGACCGGGTTTACCCCATTCTGAATAACTGGTTCGACGTGGTGTCGAGGATGAAGACGGTGGATGAAGACCGAAGGTCTTCACGTCGTTTGGATTAATACTGATGGTCTTGATTGGGCCGTACACCCAAGAGGAGGGAATCAGTTGGTGATCGTCCAGACGTACTTGGAGATCGATGGATAAGCGAGGTACAAGGTGCCTCCGGTTTCGTTCAAACCCTGAACGGACTTGTAAATGGACTGTGTGTCTGACATTGGATTTTATTCTGTGTGGTTGATTTCTATTAAATATATATCTGTTTGGCGGCGGAGAATTTATTCTCTTGCTTAACGCCCTTCTCTGAGACGTACGAGCTCAGAGGTTATATATGGATGGATATCAAACGCATGGAGTGAATGGCCTGTGTGGCATGACTAAGTGGCAATATGATCAAGGCTCCTGTTGAAAGCAGAGTCTTGTGGTTGATGATCAAAGCACGACCTGTGTGGCATAGATTTTTGTAACGTTGATTCGCGAGCCTCACACCCCGGTTGTGAACCAGAAACGGGAAAAGGACCTCAGGGAGGACTTGCGTTTCTTTCTAGTTAGAAGTGACGTCAATGGTTTTACATGCCCTAACGAGTTTGACTTATGTGGTTGTTGCTGTTGCGAGGTGCCTCAGATATATCGGTGACTATGTGGAGCCGATGGAGTCATTTGTTGGCTCATTTACATGCCAAAGGGTGGGTAAACGCAGTGTTCAGGCATTTTAATCCACATCGGTGGACCGACCCTGTCGCTCCAAGGGCCCACCTGAGTCTGGGTCCTGAGGCTTGGGCTAGAGAGTCTTGAATCGATGAGGACTATCTTTTGCCTCGGTTCGTGGATGGAAATCCAACTTCCAATACGTGACTTTGCGGCTTTGATTGTATACCTATATATGGCGACATAGTGGTATGGGGCACTTATGCCGCCTATGATTGATACTTATGATTGAAATTGTTTTATACACTATGCATTCATAATAGTATCAAATGATTTGTTTTTAGCTTATCAAGCATTCTTTAGCTATTATAAGGTAAAAACCTTATCCTCCGACTTGCGTTGCATTATGTGATGGGACATGGGTCTTATAATAGCTTCATTGTTCTTTATTTCGCATTGCGCTGTTATATTATGCACTGGTATTCTTGGGAGGAAACCCATTCTGTGTTATACGGCGTGGTCCCTTGATTTACCTAACTTTAAAATAAAGATTAATAACTGTTTTAGTTCTCACACCAGTCACATGACTGACCTGGAGTTTATTGTTTTAACCTAAACTCTGGGTACCCTTATTTCGACACGGGCAGCTAGTAGTTTTGGTTTTGCAGATTTATATTCACAGGAAGCTGGTTAACAGCTGGAATGATATCCGGAAATCTCTGTATCCGTATATCTCCTTCAGTTGTGTTTTGTATTATTTTCCGCTGCTATGTAATGTATTGTAATCTCTGATAATTTATGATGTGTAATATTTATTCATACTCTGTATATTCTTGTATTCTGATGAAATTGTTGTAATTAACAATGAAAAGTTCTTCTGTTTGCATTCTTTTGTGTGTTGTTCTCAAAGTATCCGCTCTTTCCTTACCGGGGAAGTTACGGGTCCTTTCATTACACGAGTCTCGATTCAACTATAATTCGAATCCTTTTATAAACTTCTTCAATATCTATTTATAAATATATTTTACAAATCATTTCAACACTTATTGTTAATTTTTATTAATCAAAATAATTTAACTTAACTTCTATATCCATCGTTACAGATTTTATTTCCAAATCCTTTCACTTCCATTTATCAACCCTTTTCAATCCATTACCGACATCTCATTTGTTCTCTAAAAATCATATGAAAACTCTTTTAAAAGATCTTCATTTTATTAATCAAATAGTTGTAATGGCGTGTTTTGTTAGCTGTCGAATAATTAACTTATTTAATTATTAAATATCGATTGGGCGATATCGATAACTTGAATTAAATAATATTGAATATTTAATTAAAATAAATAATATAATAATATATTATAATGTCGAAATAATCGGAAATCACCGAATTCACAATACTGTGTGAATTGGATCAGCTAAAATATTTAATTCAGTTTAGAATTGAATTTGAATAACGAATCGATTTAATAATCGACGTTAAAACGTATTAATTATATTATAATTAAAATAGAGTGCGTAACGACGCGACAGTTCATTATTTGGCGATTTAGACTTCAAGTGGATGTACATGGTTCGTTTTAAATCGGATTGCTGTGAAATAAGAAACGTGTGGAGCTGGTGGAGTATATCTTTCTAGTGGAAGAGAGAGATCGGGATTTCGTCGTGTGGATTTTGAGTTACGTCCAAATCAAAATATCAGAAATGCAGCGCCCTGACCACAACGATTTAATTATATTTTAAATAGGGATTTAAATAGGAATCGAGCGTCGATATAACTCTGACAAGGTAATATCGAGTTGTAAATATATACAGGAATAGTCTAGAGCTGTACGGCATTACACTGTGAATACAGACGATAATAATTAATTTTAAATATTTAATTTAATTATATTTAAATATATTTATATATTTAAATAGGCTATTTAGAGCGTTAAAAATAGCCACTTTTGCATACGAAGTCGGAATTCGACGAAATCAGTTTTGTTGGATCTGCAATGTCAAATAGTTGTTAGATTCCAAGTTTCGTGATTTTTAGAGTCACTGTGTGACCGTACGGATTTTTAGAGTGTAAAACAGTCAGTATTTTGACAGTTAAAAATATGCTGCATGAGCATACGGAGTCGGAATTCGACGAAACCAGTTTCGTTGGGACCGTAATGTCGAACTCTAGCTACATGTCCAGTTTGGTGATTTTTGGGTATCGTACGTAGTCGTAGAGATTTTTAAGGACCGCAAACAAGTATTTAATCGAGAAAATAAAGTAAATAAAACCAAAATAAAATATCCCAATATTTTCTTGGGTAATTGGAGGGCCACGCAGCACCTCTTCTCAACCAAAATTTCTACCTACCCTTATACAATATATATACACACGTTATGAACAACACAGCAAACATTTTTCCATAAGAAAAATCACAAACAATACAAAGAAATTTCTAAAAATCATTCTCTAAGAAGTTTTGAACTCCTGGAAGGTTAAGCTTCGATCTAGTGTATACATTGAGGAGTTCGACGCTATTCCACATCGCTGGAAACTCAAAACGTCGGCTAGGGCTCGACATGGTTGGAGATTCATGGAGTTTTAGTTTGTTTCGATATCAGATTCAAGCTCGTTGTAGGATTTAGCACCTGTTGTGATCTTGTTGGAGCTTTCGAAGATAGGGTGGTTCGGTATCCACTGTACGGTCTCGACGGACGGGATTTCGGGGTGGCATCGAGTTTGATGGTGAGGTGTTAGCTGGGTGCGGTGTTGGCCGTGGAGTTATTTGGTGGAGGCGGCGCCGAGGATTGATGGACGGAGGAGGGAGCACGGCCGGTCAAAGTGGCGATAAAAAGGGGGTTTATTTTCTCCAGGAAGCGAACTTAATTTGAGGAAGAAGGGTCTGAGTAGGGACGGGTTAAATAAGGTAATGGGCCGACTAATTAGAAGGGTAAGGCCCGGTTGAAAACGAAGGTCCAAGTTTTAAATTTCATTTTTATATACATACTTGTAAATTGAATATCTGCTCCGTACGATATCAGATTGACGAACCGTGAGTTGCGTTGGGATCGTATGGACGAGCACTACACGCTGAAACTGACTGCGAGTCGATTGGAGTTCGTTACAATTTATAGCAAAATAAATTGTCCAGCTGAATAAAGCGGTGATTATCGTCATTGATGATGATCGTCAAATGTGAGTAAAACTCACCAACTCTATACAGTTCTATTTTTACAACGTGTTCTTAGAACTGTTAATTATCTGTTGTTTGACTGCGTGTTGACTGTTTGATTGAACTGCTAGTCAGTTAGTGGAAATTATATATATATGTATATATATATATTTATGAACCGTTAATTATTTATATGTGATTCTGTTTATCAGAATATTATACTGGTGTTGTTTAACATCTGTGGATGCAGGGAAACAGGTTGGAGGAATCCAACAGGATTCCTCAACAGTATTTTACTGTGATTTTTATAGTGTGATATATAATGTGAAGTATATAATCTGTATGACTATGTGTGGTGGGACGATATTTATCGTTGTTATATGGTGTGTTGAAGACCCTGAGAAATACCAGACTGTAGGAGAGGGGTTTTCAAAGTATATTTTGAAAATAGTTTATTTATATAAAATCAAGGGATTTTATATATATATATATAAGAAAAAGGATTTTTGAATATTAAGGAATATAGTTGGTAAAACAAATATAAAAGAATTATATTTGTAAATCAATATAAGGGAAAATATATGTTAATCGAATATAAGAGGATATATTTGTTAGTCAAAATATAAAGGAATTATATTCGTTAGAACAAATATAAAGGATATTTATTTAGAGATTAAATAAATAGGATATTATAAAGGATATTTATTTAGAGATTAAATAAATAGAATATTATAAAGGGTATTTATTTAGAGATTAAATAAATAGAATTAAACTAAAGAAGATATTTATTTGTTAAATAAATAGGAGTTAACCAAGTGAATTGGTCGAGTTAACCAAGTGAATTGGTCGAGTTAACCAAGTGACTTGGTTGAGTTAAACAAAGTGAATTAGTTAAGTTAAACTAAGTGGTTAATCGAAGTAAATTAGTTAAGTTAATGTGATTAATCGATGTGAATTAGTTAAGTTAAACTAAGTGATTAATCGATGTGAATTAGTTAAGTTAAACTAAGTGGTTAATCGAAGTGAATTAGTTAAGTTAACTAAGTGGTTAATCGAAGTGAATTAGTTGAGTTAAACTAAGTGAATCGGTTAGAGTTAATCAACGTGAATTAGCTAAGTTAAACTGAGTGGATTTGTTCAGTTAATCAAGAAAAGTTAACCAGTTAGGTTAAACCAGTAGAGTTAACCAGTTGAGTTAACCAGTTAGAGTTAACCAGTTAGGTTAAACCACTTGAGTTGACCAGTTAGAGTTAACCAGTTAGAGTTAATCTGTTAGAGTTAACCAGTCGAGTTAACCAGTTAGAGTTGACCAGTTAGAGTTGATCAGTTAGAGTTAACCAGTTAGAGTTAATCTGTTAGAGTTAACCAGTTGAGTTAACCAGTTAGAGTTGACCAGTTAGAGTTGATCAGTTAGAGTTATCCAAGTAGAGTTAAATCGAGTAGAGTTGTCGAATAGCACTTATCCGAAGTAGAGTTATCGAATATAGTGTATTCGAGAGAAGAGTTATTGAATATAGTTTATTCGAGTGGAGAAATCAAATGTTATTCATTTGAGAAGAGTTATCGAATATTATTTATTCGAAGAGTAGTTATCGAATATTGGTTATTCGAAGTTAGTTAATCCAAAGGAGTTATTCGAAGTTAGTTAATCCAAAGGAGTTATTCGAAGTTAGTTAATCCGATGGAGTTAGTTGAAGAGTTAATCCAAAGGAGTTATTCGAAGTTAGTTAATCCAAAGGAGTTATTCGAAGTTAGTTAATCCGAAGGAGTTAATCGAAGAGTTAATCCGAAGGAGTTAGTCGAAGAGTTAACCCAAAGGAGTTATTCGAAGTTAGTTAATCCAAAGGAGTTATTCGAAGTTAGTAATCCAAAGGAGTTATTCGAAGTTAGTTAATCCAAAGGAGTTAGTCAAAGAGTTAATCGAATATAGTTATTCGAAAGAAAGTGTTAATCGAATATAGTTATTCGAGTAAAGTTAAAGGAGTTAATCGAATATAATTTATTCGAATAGAGTTAGAGAAGTTAATCGAATATAGTTCATTCGAATAGTGTTGGAGGAGATATCGAATATAGTTTATTCGATAGGATAGAAGTGAATATAATTTATCAATTAAGTTATTCGAACGAGTTATTCGAAGGAGTTTACCAAGTTAAGTTATCGAGATAAGTAATCGAGTTAAGATTTATCGAGTTAAGTAATCGAGTTAAGAAATCGAGTTGAGATAATCGAGTTAAGAAAATCAAATTGAGTTAATCGAATAAGTTATTCGATAAGAGTAAATCCATTTAAGTTAAATCGGATGTTAGTTATTCGATAAGAATTGACACATTTAAGAAAATCGAATATTTGTTATTCGATAAGAGTTAATGAAATAGAGCCAACCAAGAAGAGTTATTCGAATATTAGTTATTCGATAGGAGTTAATCGAAATAAGAGTTTATCGAATATAAGTTATTAAAAAGGGAGAGTTAATCGAATAGAGATTACTCGAAAGAGAGTTATACGTCGAATTCGATTATAGCGAATTCGGGAAAGTACTATTTACTTTCCAGGGTTTAAATCAAGATTTAGTTATTGATTTAGAAATTAGGTGTCTGTTAAATTATTCGAGTTAGGAGATAAAGTTATAATTTAGGTTAGATATTGCAGAAGTAGGAATTATAATGTTATAGTTATAATCAAACATTTTCATATAAGAAGTAGATTCGTAACCTGAATCCGAGAATTTGCGTAAACAGATGATTGGAAAAAGTGAGTGATGAGCTTCATCTATTTCACAGTAAAGGACGTTGTTCAATTAAAGTCTGAGAGGTAATTATACCCCAACTTGATTGACTTCAGAATTGACAAAGGAATAGTTGTGGTTCGATAGAAAAGGTTGATTTGAAATATAGTTAAGTAATAAGCGATTAATGGATTAAGCGTAATGATGTTTTATACAACGTTCATTGGAAATCCGTAAATGAGTTTTGGAAACGTTTTCCAAATATAGTCAGATATGTTTTCTAAACATAGAAAATGAAATGTTTTCATGATAAGAATTTAAGAAATAGAGTTAAGCAAATTCAGAAACTAACTGGAGAGGGTAAGTTGAACGGTTTTCTAAGTGACGACCTGATGTTGGTTTCGACCTTCCGGATTAATACTTAGAGAATTGTTCTCATACTAGTTACAGTTAGGGACTGATAGTTGCGAAATAATAGTGATGTGAAAATAAGCTATGGAAATGTTTTCCAATGATTAATAACATATATTTTCTAAATATATGAAATAAGGAAATATGAACATATGATGATTGATCGATCGAATTTCCATTTGGAAATAAGATCGTTGTTTGTACACCGACATGTTTTAATTTGATGGTTGAATCACAGACTATCAAAGTTTTTACCATTTTAGCGTTGTTAATATGGAGAGACCGGTTGGATTATTATCCAAAGAACCATTCTGTATTGGCATAAGCGTTGCGAGCAATATCTGCCAAAGATAAATTGAAGCGGAGTAAAGTGCAAGGGCTGTTGTATAAGTCTTAGATAACAGTGACTAAGATGGATATACTGAATAGTGCCTTCGGTTTGTCCAGTCCCAGGACAACGTATATGGAAGAAGGTCTGACAGAGTATATCCAATGGATCGCGTAAGTTGATCTATTCAAACGTATTCACGTTTGGTGGCAGAGGGATTCGTTTCTCTTAGCTATATACCCGTGTTATTTTTGGATTAGTCAATTTGTGATTTGGCGGGTATGACGATGTGGCATTCAAAGTGAATGGTGATCAGTTGTTCTGAAGATAGACGTAGCTTCTGGCCTCACACCGGGAAGTAACAAAAGTTGGGCTAGGCAGCATGGCTAGTTGGGTCATCCCCAAGCAGGGTGTATTGTCACCGATCTAGAGAAAATTCATATTTATACTTCTTTTTGATTCTGTATCTTCGGATGACGGTTTGATGGCCTATAACCGTGGTGGCAATATATTCGCGACACTCAAGCTAAATGAGTGAGCGGTCATGTGTGGCCGGGTTGCAAGACGTTCTTGTTAAACCTTGAGTGTATCACCTCTAGAGTACACTATTCAGAAGGTGCTCCCATACCTTGTCATAGTTGGAAATCCATTATCCAATACGTGCTTGCGATTTTGATTTTATACTATGTATGTAGAACGTGAGATGCAAGCGTTTCTGCTAGATTGATACCTATTTGTACTTAGACATTATTATAATATCACAATGATATTGCTTGTCAAAGTTGTTCAGATACTCATAAGGGAAAAACCCATTCCGTATTCACGGCGTGGTCTTATGAGATATCCTATACCTGTTTTAAACTATTTTACTCATACCAGTCCCATGACTAACCTGGAGTTTATTTTGTTGTTTTCCCTAAACTCTTGGGTGCCTAAATTTGTACGGGCAGTCAAGTAGTCGGGATTTACAGATATACTTGGAGAGCTTGGAGCAGGAGCCTGCAAGATTTGATAGCTATAGTTATTTCCACTGTGTTGTAAGTGTTGTACTCTGATAAGTGCTATTGTATATATATAACTGTGTACTTCAAAGTTATGTTATATATTATATGTTATTCGTTCCGCTGTGAGATTCGTGTTACTCTGATGATTCTGATGTTCTTCTTCTTCTTCTATTCTATTAGTTCTATCTTTTCTTTCTCACCTTCTAAATTCTTTCACTAACGTCTCGGAATTTCCGACTCTCGAGGATTCGGAAATTTCCAGCCGTTACAGTTGGTATCAGAGCTTAAGTTAAGAATTACATGGCTCTGTGGCGTGACTCGGTAGAGATAGGGTTAGTAATACCCTAGATTGAGTTTGAGTGTATATATACGAGTGCGTATTTGTATTTGATATAAAATGGTTTTATATTGTGGAGATTCATTGGCTGAGTTGTTTATGAGTTCTGGTCGATCAGTTTGATCCACACTATCAGTAGGAGTAAATAAACACTTGAATACGATGGGTCGTCACGATATGTTTTGAAAGAGGGTAAGTGAATTTAACTTTACCCAAAGTATATTTTGATATATATATATATATATGTATCAAAATTATAATATATTGGATATATTGGTTGTTATTATAATCGAGTAAGATTATAAATTAAATGGTTATATATATAACCAATAAGAATTCCTATAAGTAAAATACGTGGAATCAGTTGAATTAAAATCTGAAATTAAATCAGAATTGGAATTAAAATAAGGAAATTTTAAGTTCCTGGGAGATTTTGAAAAGGTTTTTCAATTTGAAATAAAAATAGTATTGAACTCACCTGGATGACTGGAAAATAATTCCGAGGATGGATCGATACATCGTCGGTGTAATTTTCGAGTTTCTAAGTGGCGGATTACTACCAATGGTTTTGTTTTCAAATGGTGTTGAGGAAAACAAGTTGTTTAGAAATTAAAAAGTTTTGAATTGGTGTTAGGATTTGAAATTGATTTGAAATAAATCCCAGGAATTCAAATCTTGAAATTTAAAATTTAACTTGTTAAGTTGAATGAATCAAGATGGTAAAAACAAATAGTAAATTAAAATTTAACTTGAACCAAGTTAAATAAATCGGGATTCGGTTAGAGAATCATCTGGATTGGAATTAAGTTGATGGGTTAAGAGTTTGAAATCTGATATTGGAGTTTGAATAGAATTTGACTTGGATAGCACCAAGTGTTTGAGTTGAAGGTTGGATTGAGATGACATTGGTATATGTTGGGTTGATAACAGGTGGAAGTGATAAGAGTTGATATGCCCGACAAAAAGGTACAAGTTTATATTTTGTATAAGCATGAGATTTATGAACCGAACTGGCAAGCCGTTTGGTTGTTTGATTTTCTTTTGGGTTGAAGAAGGCCTAGAGAGGCGAGTTGGAGTTTGAGATATTGACTAGTACAAAGGAGGTGCTGGCGAAATTTTTCGAAAATTCCAGGCGTTAGAATATTCTCATGATTTATGGAAATTCAGTTAGCCAGAATGAATTAATAATTTAATTGAAAATTTAATGGTTCAGTTGAAACTGGAGTTGAGAAGTAAACTAAAAGATATTTGAATCTAGTTAGTAAAGTTGGTAGCATTTTCCTAGCGTAGCAATTTCGAGGACGAAATTATTTTAAGTGGGGAAGTCTGTAATGGCGCGTTTTGTTAGCTGTCGAATAATTAACTTATTTAATTATTAAATATCGATTGGGCGATATCGATAACTTGAATTAAATAATATTGAATATTTAATTAAAATAAATAATATAATAATATATTATAATGTCGAAATAATCGGAAATCACCGAATTCACAATACTGTGTGAATTGGATCAGCTAAAATATTTAATTCAGTTTAGAATTGAATTTGAATAACGAATCGATTTAATAATCGATGTTAAAACGTATTAATTATATTATAATTAAAATAGAGCGCGTAACGACGCGACAGTTCGTTATTTGGCGATTTAGACTTCAAGTGGATGTACAGGGTTCGTTTTAAATCGGATTGCTGTGAAACAAGAAACGTGTGGAGCTGGTGGAGTATATCTTTCTAGTGGAAGAGAGAGATCGGGATTTCGTCGTGTGGATTTTGAGTTACATCCAAATCAAAATATCAGAAATGCAGCGCCCTGACCACAACGATTTAATTATATTTTAAATAGGGATTTAAATAGGAATCGAGCGTCGATATAACTCTGACAAGGTAATATCGAGTTGTAAATATATACAGGAATAGTCTAGAGCTGTACGACATTACACTGTGAATACAGACGATAATAATTAATTTTAAATATTTAATTTAATTATATTTAAATATATTTATATATTTAAATAGGCTATTTAGAGCGTTAAAAATAGCCACTTTTGCATACGAAGTCGGAATTCGACGAAATCAGTTTTGTTGGATCCGCAATGTCAAATAGTTGTTAGATTCCAAGTTTCGTGATTTTTAGAGTCACTGTGTGACCGTACGGATTTTTAGAGTGTAAAACAGTCAGTATTTTGACAGTTAAAAATATGCTGCGTGAGCATACGGAGTCGGAATTCGACGAAACCAGTTTCGTTGGGACCGTAATGTCGAACTCTAGCTACATGTCCAGTTTGGTGATTTTTGGGTATCGTACATAGTCGTAGAGATTTTTAAGGACCGCAAACAAGTATTTAATCGAGAAAATAAAGTAAATAAAACCAAAATAAAATATCCCAATATTTTCTTGGGTAATTGGAGGGCCACGCAGCACCTCTTCTCAACCATAATTTCTACCTACCCTTATACAATGTATATACACACGTTATGAACAACACAGCAAACATTTTTCCACAAGAAAAATCACAAACAATACAAAGAAATTTCTAAAAATCATTCTCTAAGAAGTTTTGAACTCCTGGAAGGTTAAGCTTCGATCTAGTGTATACATTGAGGGGTTCGACGCTATTCCACATCGCTGGAAACTCAAAACGTCGGCTAGGGCTCGACATGGTTGGAGATTCATGGAGTTTTAGTTTGTTTCGATATCAGATTCAAGCTCATTGTAGGATTTAGCACCTGTTGTGATCTTGTTGGAGCTTTCGAAGATAGGGTGGTTCGGTATCCACTGTACGGTCTCGACGGACGGGATTTCGGGGTGGCATCGAGTTTGATGGTGAGGTGTTAGCTGGGTGCGGTGTTGGCCGTGGAGTTATTTGGTGGAGGAGGCGCCGAGGATTGATGGACGGAGGAGGGAGCACGGCCGGTCAAAGTGGCAGTAAAAAGGGGGTTTATTTTCTCCAGGAAGCGAACTTAATTTGAGGAAGAAGGGTCTGAGTAGGGACGGGTTAAATAAGGTAATGGGCCGACTAATTAGAAGGGTAAGGCCCGGTTGAAAACGAAGGTCCAAGTTTTAAATTTCATTTTTATATACATACTTGTAAATTGAATATCTGCTCCGTACGATATCAGATTGACGAACTGTGAGTTGCATTGGGATCGTATGGACGAGCACTACACGCTGAAACTGACCGCGAGTCGATTGGAGTTCGTTACAATTTATAGCAAAATAAATTGTCCAGCTGAATAAAGCGATGATTATCGTCATTGACGATGATCGTCAAATGTGAGTAAAACTCACCAACTCTATACAGTTCTATTTTTACAACGTGTTCTTAGAACTGTTAATTATCTGTTGTTTGACTGTGTGTTGACTGTTTGATTGAACTGCTAGTCAGTTAGTGGAAATTATATATATATGTATATATATATATATTTATAAACCGTTAATTATTTATATGTGATTCTGTTTATCAGAATATTATACCGGTGTTGTTTAACATCTGTGGATGCAGGGAAACAGGTTGGAGGAATCCAACAGGATTCCTCAACAGTATTTTACTGTGATTTTTATAGTGTGATATATAATGTGAAGTATATAATCTGTATGACTATGTGTGGTGGGATGATATTTATCGTTGTTATATGGTGTGTTGAAGACCATGAGAAATACCAGACTATAGGAGAGGGGTTTTCAAAGTATATTTTGAAAATAGTTTATTTATATAAAATCAAGGGATTTTATATATATATATATATATATAAGAAAAAGGATTTTTGAATATTAAGGAATATAGTTGGTAAAACAAATATAAAAGAATTATATTTGTAAATCAATATAAGGGAATATATATGTTAATCGAATATAAGAGGATATATTTGTTAGTCAAAATATAAAGGAATTATATTCGTTAGAACAAATATAAAGGATATTTATTTAGAGATTAAATAAATAGGATATTATAAAGGATATTTATTTAGAGATTAAATAAATAGAATATTATAAAGGGTATTTATTTAGAGATTAAATAAATAGAATTAAACTAAAGAAGATATTTATTTGTTAAATAAATAGGAGTTAACCAAGTGAATTGGTCGAGTTAACCAAGTGAATTGGTCGAGTTAACCAAGTGAATTGGTTGAGTTAAACAAAGTGAATTAGTTAAGTTAAACTAAGTGGTTAATCGAAGTAAATTAGTTAAGTTAAAGTGATTAATCGATGTGAATTAGTTAAGTTAAACTAAGTGATTAATCGATGTGAATTAGTTAAGTTAAACTAAGTGGTTAATTGTAGTGAATTAGTTAAGTTAACTAAGTGGTTAATCGAAGTGAATTAGTTGAGTTAAACTAAGTGAATCGGTTAGAGTTAATCAACGTGAATTAGCTAAGTTAAACTGAGTGGATTTGTTCAGTTAATCAAGACAAGTTAACCAGTTAGGTTAAACCAGTAGAGTTAACCAGTTGAGTTAACCAGTTAGAGTTAACCAGTTAGGTTAAACCACTTGAGTTGACCAGTTAGAGTTAACCCGTTAGAGTTAATCTGTTAGAGATAACCAGTTGAGTTAACCAGTTGAGTTAACCAGTTAGAGTTGACCAGTTAGAGTTAACCAGTTAGAGTTAATCTGTTAGAGTTAACCAGTTGAGTTAACCAGTTGAGTTAACCAGTTAGAGTTGACCAGTTAGAGTTGATCAGTTAGAGTTATCCAAGTAGAGTTAAATCGAGTAGAGTTGTCGAATAGCACTTATCCGAAGTAGAGTTATCGAATATAGTGTATTCGAGAGAAGAGTTATCGAATATAGTTTATTCGAGTGGAGAAATCAAATGTTATTCATTTGAGAAGAGTTATCGAATATTATTTATTCGAAGAGTAGTTATCGAATATTGGTTATTCGAAGTTAGTTAATCCAAAGGAGTTATTCGAAGTTAGTTAATCCAAAGGAGTTATTCGAAGTTAGTTAATCCGAAGGAGTTAGTTGAAGAGTTAATCCAAAGGAGTTATTCGAAGTTAGTTAATCCAAAGGAGTTATTCGAAGTTAGTTAATCCGAAGGAGTTAATCGAAGAGTTAATCCGAAGGAGTTAGTCGAAGAGTTAACCCAAAGGAGTTATTCGAAGTTAGTTAATCCAAAGGAGTTATTCGAAGTTAGTAATCCAAAGGAGTTATTCGAAGTTAGTTAATCCAAAGGAGTTAGTCAAAGAGTTAATCGAATATAGTTATTCGAAAGAAAGTGTTAATCGAATATAGTTATTCGAGTAAAGTTAAAGGAGTTAATCGAATATAATTTATTCGAATAGAGTTAGAGAAGTTAATCGAATATAGTTCATTCGAATAGTGTTGGAGGAGATATCGAATATAGTTTATTCGATAGGATAGAAGTGAATATAATTTATCAATTAAGTTATTCGAACGAGTTATTCGAAGGAGTTTACCAAGTTAAGTTATCGAGATAAGTAATCGAGTTAAGATTTATCGAGTTAAGTAATGGAGTTAAGAAATCGAGTTGAGATAATCGAGTTAAGAAAATCAAGTTGAGTTAATCGAATAAGTTATTCGATAAGAGTAAATCCATTTAAGTTAAATCGGATGTTAGTTATTCGATAAGAATTGACACATTTAAGAAAATCGAATATTTGTTATTCGATAAGAGTTAATGAAATAGAGCCAACCAAGAAGAGTTATTCGAATATTAGTTATTCGATAGGAGTTAATTGAAATAAGAGTTTATCGAATATAAGTTATTAAAAAGGGAGAGTTAATCGAATAGAGATTACTCGAAAGAGAGTTATACGTCGAATTCGATTATAGCGAATTCGGGAAAGTACTATTTACTTTCTAGGGCTTAAATCAAGATTTAGTTATTGATTTAGAAATTATGTGTCTGTTAAATTATTCGAGTTAGGAGATAAAGTTATAATTTAGGTTAGATATTGCAGAAGTAGGAATTATAACGTTATAGTTATAATCAAACGTTTTCATATAAGAAGTAGATTCGTAACCTGAATCCGAGAATTTGCGTAAACAGATGATTGGAAAAAGTGAGTGATGAGCTTCATCTATTTCACAGTAAAGGACGTTGTTCAATTAAGGTCTGAGAGGTAATTATACCCCAACTTGATTGACTTCAGAATTGACAAAGGAATAGTTGTGGTTCGATAGAAAAGGTTGATTTGAAATATAGTTAAGTAATAAGCGATTAATGGATTAAGCGTAATGATGTTTTATACAACGTTCATTGGAAATCCGTAAATGAGTTTTGGAAACGTTTTCCAAATATAGTCAGATATGTTTTCTAAACATAGAAAATGAAATGTTTTCATGACAAGAATTTAAGAAATAGAGTTAAGCAAATTCAGGAACTAACTGGAGAGGGTAAGTTGAACGGTTTTCTAAGTGACGACCTGATGTTGGTTTCGACCTTCCGGATTGATACTTAGAGAATTGTTCTCATACTAGTTACAGTTAGGGACTGATAGTTGCGAAATAATAGTGATGTGAAAATAAGCTATGGAAATGTTTTCCAATGATTAATAACATATATTTTCTAAATATATGAAATAAGGAAATATGAACATATGATGATTGATCGATCGAATTTCCATTTGGAAATAAGATCGTTGTTTGTACACCGATATGTTTTAATTTGATGGTTGAATCACAGACTATCAAAGTTTTTACCATTTTAACGTTGTTAATATGGAGAGACCGGTTGGATTATTATCCAAAGAACCACTCTGTATTGGCATAAGCGTTGCGAGCAATATCTGCCAAAGATAAATTGAAGACGGAGTAAAGTGCAAGGGCTGTTGTATAAGTCTTAGATAACAGTGACTAAGATGGATATACTGAATAGTGCCTTCGGTTTGTCCAGTCCCAGGACAACGTATATGGAAGAAGGTCTGACAGAGTATATCCAATGGATCGCGTAAGTTGATCTGTTCAAACGTATTCACGTTTGGTGGCGGAGGGATTCGTTTCTCTTAGCTATATACCCGTGTTATTTTTGGATTAGTCAATTTGTGATTTGGCGGGTATGACGATGTGGCATTCAAAGTGAATGGTGATCAGATGTTCTGAAGATAGACGTAGCTTCTAGCCTCACACCGGGAAGTAATAAAATTTGGGCTAGGCAGCATGGCTTGTTGGGTCATCCCCAAGCAGGGTGTATTGTCACCGATCTAGAGAATATTCATATTTATACTTCTTTTTGATTCTGTATCTTCGGATGACGGTTTGATGGCCTATAACCGTGGTGGCAATATATTCGCGACACTCAAGCTAAATGAGTGAGCGGTCATGTGTGGCCGGGTTGCAAGATGTTCTTGTTGAACCTTGAGTGTATCACCTCTAGAGTACACTATTCAGAAGGTGCTCCCATACCTTGTCATAGTTGGAAATCCATTATCCAATACGTGCTTGCGATTTTGATTTTATACTATGTATGTAGAACGTGAGATGCAAGCGTTTCTGCTAGATTGATACCTATTTGTACTTAGACATTATTATAATATCACAATGATATTGCTTGTCAAAGTTGTTCAGATACTCATAAGGGAAAAACCCGTTCCGTATTCACGGCGTGGTCTTATGAGATATCCTATACCTGTTTTAAACTATTTTACTCATACTAGTCCCATGACTGACCCGGAGTTTATTTTGTTGTTTTCCCTAAACTCTTGGGTGTCTAAATTTGTACGGGCAGTCAAGTAGTCGGTATTTACAGATATACTTGGAGAGCTTGGAGCAGGAGGCTGCAAGATTTGATAGCTATAGTTATTTCCGCTGTGTTGTAAGTGTTGTACTCTGATAAGTGCTATTGTATATATATAACCGTGTACTTCAAAGTTATGTTATATATTATATGTTATTCGTTCCGCAGTGAGATTCGTGTTACTCTGATGATTCTGATGTTCTTCTTCTTCTTCTATTCTATTAGTTCTATCTTTTCTTTCTCACCTTCTAAATTCTTTCACTAACGTCTCGGAATTTCTGACTCTCGAGGAGTCGGAAATTTCCAGCCGTTACAATAGTTCAATTTATCGTTTGTAGCAAATGTTACAAATTCCCTTTCCAAAACTTAAACTTCATTTACAAATTCCATTTACAATTCATTAGTGACGACTTATAATACGATTTCATTTCTCGGCTCTCGCCTTCAATTTACATTCCTAACTTCGGAATAAATATATCAACTCAATAAACATTCCGATCTTCGGAATACAACATTCCGAACCTTGGAATAAAACTTATCTTAGCCCTTTCCCATCATTTCCCCACTTCTCAATTTATACTTATCATTTCCGTCTTATAGGAATTTATTTTATCACTCTTTCACGTATAAATCAACTCATATTTGTATATCATGTTATAGTATATTTGGAAATCTTGATTTAACAATTTATTCCTGCTATTGGGTTTAAATTCAATTATAAATTCCTATTTGTCATTTCAACCCAAATTCTATTTATAAATCTCAGTCCCATTTATAAATTCATATTCATATTTTTAAATCCGATTTCATTTAAAAACATGAGAACCCATTTTCAAAATAATATTATTTTCAATTCTGTTGATTCAATCATCTTATTCACAAAATATTATTCGATCACATCTCGTATAATTTAAAACAACGTTTGTTCAAAAGATCATTTATTACAAAAATAACACTTCTCAATCTCTTATATATATATCTATACATATATATATAATTTTACATAATTATAAAACCAATAAATTATACTTTGATATTTATATTTATGATCAAAACCGTATTTCAAATTCATATATAAATATATTTAAATCTTTGAAATTGATTTGATATCAATTTCAAAAATCTTTTCTTTATTTGACGGTACTAAAGAGGTCAATGTCTACTATAGTACCGAACCATGAAATATAAATTAATTTCACATTCAAATGAACACAGCAAATCATATTGATAAACATTATCAATATCAGCGACCTGTTATTTCCTACAAAACAATGGGTTATTTGTATTTGAATTATGCAGTTCAATATGGCTAATTAATAATCATTTTCCATCTAAACAGATGAAATTAACAGTTTGATAATAACAATCAATAATGGATGGTAACAGTCAATAATCAGTAAATAACAGCAATTCAAGCATCCAATTATTTAATTATAACATTTATATTATTATAAACGTAACTATTGAGATAAGTTACCTCAATTGGATTCAATCATTGAATATAATGATTTTATTTTAATTAAGTTAAACAAACGTTTAACTTAACTGTTTAGTCGATATATGAATTCAATAATCATCCAATAAAATCATCCATAACATACAAACAAACAAGCCCAACTTATATAAACTATAAGTGGGAAGAACTGAGTGAGTTTAACTCCCTTTAATCTGTTTTTGATGTTTAGACGGCTCGTTTTAATTAAATTAAATTAAATAGTCGTTTAATTTAATTAAAATCCCAGTTGATTCCAGTCCCGTTGTAACGACCCAGATTTTTGAACAATTATTTTAAATATTTAGTATCATTTAAATATTAAATTAACAATATAAAAGAATTTTTATAGTGAATTATCGATCAAATAATCGAAATACGAGAACAAAATATAATTGAAATCGAAGAAAAACAGAATCAAAACAGTTCAGTTGATTTATATAAATTCTGTTTGAATTAGAAAGATAATAATAATTTATTTTCGTGAAAGTCTATCTTCTGAAATCGATTTATATATTAAATCGATATTTATTTAAATTGTTTTCTGCTTTATACAGTTAAATTAAAATTTCCAAAATCAGTCATGTGGAGTTCAAAATAACGTTATAATCCGAGAACATCGGTCATTAAGTTAGAATAGCGGTTCTGGGTTTTTTTTTAAATAAGGGACTGTGATATACTTTAGTTTTTAATTAAAAACAAACTCAAATCAGACAAATCTAATCAGCCGACCTCCTATTTCATTTCGCAGACCTATCCATTTTGAGCCAACAACTTGTCTCTAAGCTTCAGTATCAGGGAAACATGAATTTAATAGTGCTGTACATTTTGTTTCCCCTTCGCATTCTATATAAACGAGCCGAGCCTCGTGTACTCCATTCAAAAACAATCCAGTCCCTCTCATCCTCTGTTGTTCTTCTTTTTCTTAATCAATGAAAACCCTATTTCCTAAATCAAATCAGAATCGGGTATCGCGACTAGGGATTTCGGAGTTTCAAAGGCCGACGCTGATGCTGGAGCTCGCAATGATTATCGCGAGACGTCGGTAGTTGAACGAAGGAATCAGGCTTAGGTGGAATGGCTTCCTCGATTGAACGAGCATCGGGGTCAGCGCAATGGAAGTCGTAGGGTTTGGCGAGGCGATGGTCTGATTTCTGGGTCGAAGACACATGCCATGGCACCACTCGGAGGAGATCGTGTTGACCAAAATAAAATGCGATGATGGCAACAAGACGAGTCGCGATTTAGAGATTTCGTTTCCCGAGGACTTCGAGTTGCTGTAGGGGCTACTGGAGTTCTTCTAAGGTGCGATTTCAGTCAGGAGATGGTGGAGTTGCTGCGAGCAAGTGAAGGGAAGAAGAGGGTTCGCGATGGGATAAAAGGGTAATGAGCTTTAACAAATTTTGATTAAATAATTTAAACTTAGTTTAATTTATTTGGTGAATAAATGAAATAAATAGTTAATGTGATAATTAATTTAATATATAGGGATTAGTTATATAGTTGGAAATTTAATTCATTTAAATATGGAAAAGGTAATTAAGGTTGTTGTTATTTATTTATTTAAGTAAGCATTGAAAAAAAAATATGGTTAAGTGTTTGAAAATACATAGAATAAATTAATTTATAGGATAAGTTAGTTTAAACTAAAAATCATTTAACCGTTGAATTTAATTAATGGTAGGTACCAAATTAATTTATTCAAGACAATGCACAACCGAGATGAGTTGGAAATTTACACAGGATATTTCGGCAAAAATCAAGTGAGTAAATCTCGCTCACCTTTTATTTATAATTATTTTTACTTCGTAAAAATAATTGTTGTTGCTTGTTTGGATTTTTCTGCTTGTTTTATATATATTAGTTATTTAGGCTATTATATATATATATATATATATATATATATTGGGTTGATTGATTGGTTGGATTCCCGCAGTCTCATTAGCGGATGCCCGCAGTTTCATAGCGGATGATTACCCTATACGCCCCACGCTATGATTAGTGGATGACCTTCTATACCGCGATATTCTGCCACGAAGCAGAATGGGTATTATTTATGTGCTAACATCTGTGGATGCAGGAAAACAGGTTGGAGGAATCCAACTGGATTCCTCAAAAATATATTATCTGTTGGTTTATTTGTTTGCATATATATTTTTATATATGATGTGTTAGAAAAATAAATAATTCGTTGCTTTGTGTGTTTAAATATCACTGGGCTTAAGTAATGATATTTAAAAATATAGTGGAAGGATATTTGAGTTTTAAAAAGGGAAAATTCTATTTTTAAATAAAATTTGAATTTTTAAATGGAATAAAAATATAAAACTGGTTTTTGAAAAATAAAACAAGTAGTTTCTTTATAAACGAAGTTTATAAATAGTTCTTTTATAACGAAGTTATAAATGAAGTGAAAAGAATTATCATTTGATAATTCAGAAATAGAAATATAAGCATGAAATTGGGATTTGAAATGAAATTTCAAACTAGGATGTGAAAGGAAATTTTTAAATATATAACTCAAATGAAATTTGAGTATAACATTTGAATTTTAAAAGGAGTTTAAATATTTGAATTGTAAAAGGAGATTGAATATTAGAAATTCAAATAGAAGTTCAAATAGAACTTGAATAGATGAAATTAGAATGAAAAATAGAATTTGAATTCAAGGAATTAAAATAAAATTTGAATTCAAAGGAATTCGAATAAAGAAATTCAAATAGAGATTTGAATGTAGAATTTCAAAATAGAATTTGAAATATAGAATTTCAAAGAAGAATTGAATAGAATTTGAAATATAGTATTTCAAGGAAGAATTCAAATGTGAAATTTGAGTAGAGATTTGAATGGAATTTAAATATGAAATTTGAATAGAGATTTGAAATAGAAATTCGAGTATTGAATTTGAACATGGAATTGAATACAGAAATGCCAGTTGAAATTTGAATATGAGATTTCAAAATAGAATTTGAAATAAACTTTGAAATAGGATTTTCAAAGTAGAATTGGAAATAGAATTTCAAATAGGATTTCAAAAGAGGAAATCCAAATGGTTTTGAAACGGAATTTGGATTCAAGGGAATTCAAATGGATTTGAGTGAAGAAATTCAAATGGTGTTAAAAATAAGTTTGAATATTAGAAATTCGAATGGTGTTGGAAATGAATTTGAATATTAGAATTCAAATGAAAATGGAAAATGAAATTTGAATATAAGAGATTCAAATTGAATTCAAATAGGATTTAATCTATGAGATTTGAATATAGAAATTCAAATGAAGTTTTGAAAATAGATTTGGATATAGGAATTTAAATGAAGTTTTGAAACTAGATTTGAAATAGGATTCAAATAAGAGGATTTGAATGATAGAATTAAAAAGGGGTTGAATATTTGAAATTTCAAAATAGAATTGAATCGGAGTTTGGATATTTGAAATTCAAATAGAATAAATATAGAATTTGAATTCGAAGAGAATTGAATAGGGAATTTGAATGTAAAATTCAAAAAGGAATTCAAATGGAATTTAAATTATAGAATTTGAATATGAAATTCAAATGGGTTTTAAACTATGGAAATTTGAGTATAGAATTTAAAAAGGGAGTTTGAATATTTGAATTTCAATAGAATTCAAATATAGAAATTGGAATATAGAAGTTCAAATGGAATTTAAATATAGAGTTTGAATAAAAGAATTCAAATGGATTCAAGTATCGAATTTGAATAGGGAATTCAAATAGAAATTCAAGTATTGAATTCGAATATCCAACAGAAAAGGAATTGGGATTTGAAATATAGAATTCAAAAGTGAGATTGGAATTCGAATCAAGGAATTCAAATGGAATTGAATTCATTTTAAGAAGTTTAAAGGTTTATATATATATAAATATAATTAAACCAAACTCGCCGCAGCGCTGCAGTTCGTAAAATAGCGATTCGAACTTCAATCGAGTATACAGGACTCAGTTGGAGTCGGATCTCTATGAAACAAGAAACGTCAGGACCGGTTTGATAATAGTTTTCTAATGAAAGAGAAAAATATGAATTTCGACGTATAGATTTTGAGTTATGTCAAAAATCAAATTTTTAGAAAAGCAGTGCCAGAATCGTTTTAAAACCATAATGGTTTATTTAATGTTATAAAAGGATTTTAAGCAGGTAAAAATCCGAATTTCCTATTTAGAAAATCTCCGAGTTGAGTTGTAAAATATATGCGAATTCAAGTTGTGTAAATGAATATGATTTTTGAAACAGAAACCAGATTTTGATTTATTGAATGGAATTAACTAAATTGAATAGAAATTAGTTAAGGAGCTTTTGAATGGATATTGGGCCTTAAATAAGTGAATTCGATTTGAAAATTTATATTCGAAATAGAAAAGGAAACTAGAATTGAAATCGAAATTCGATTTGGTTATGAACGAGTTAAATATTTTGTTCGAACATGTTATGTTCAACAAAGAAGTGAAATAGGCAAAAAGGCTAATTAAAGAATAATTGAGCGAAACTGAATTCAAACGATTCAAAATTTAATTAAAACGAATGGATTGAGTTGAATTGAATTGGAAACAGGTGAACAGGTGTTAAACAGATATGGGATGGAGTATATGAAGATTTTTATTTATGTGCCCGGCAAAAAGGTACATGTTTAAATTCATATATGGGTTTTATGCGCCGTATCGGCTAGCCGCTTGGCTTCTTCTTTTTCTTTTTGAGATTAGAAGGACCGGGAAAGCTATTTGAAATTTCCCGATGCTCCCGATACAGGGGAGGTTATGGCGAAATTTTTCGGAAATTTAAGGAGTTAGAATATTTTTAAGATATTTTGATAATTTGAAATCATTGTATCGACGTATTGAATTCGATAGTAAAGTGAATATAAAAATCGAATGTTGTAAACAAAAAGGGATAGAGATAAGTGATTGGAATTGTTTCCAATTGCAAATAGAGATTTTTCTAATATATAGAAAATAAAAGAAGTTGATATTTGGAAACGTTTTCCAAATGGCATAAGAGGCCCGGATAATTATTGAAAATATTTGGTTAACAAATATTGATAAGGAAATGGAGAAGAGATTTAATTAATGAAATATTAATTAAAAGAGCCCAGTGATTTGTTTGATATGTTTGGATGAACACTTGTTTTTATTCGATAGTTAAATCACAGACTATCGAAGTTTTTGACCATCGTTGTCAATATGGAGAGACCGGTTGGATTATTATCCGAAGAACCACTCCGTATCGGCATAAGCGTTGCGAACCAAGTATGCTGAATATATTGAAGACGGAGTAAAGTGCAAGGGCTTTTCTATTTATAGAAATAATGCCTTCGGTTTCGTTCAATCCCAGAACGAACGTAAATGGACGAATGTCTGACAGAGTATTTCCAATGATCAAATGGGTTGGTCTGTATGAATATATATGGTTGCAACGGATTTACCCCTTAGCATAATATCCAGAATATTTGTGCAAACTCAACTAGTGATTAACGGATCTGACAATGTGGCATTCAAAGTGATTGTGTTATCAAGGAATGGTAAGTAATCGTAGCCTCAGGCCTCAACAACCGGGAAAGGACAAAAATCGGGCAGGCAGCATGGCTATGTGGGTCGCACCCATTAGGGTGTATAATCACCTATCTAGAGAAATTCCTTTTGTTTCTAAATCTATCGATTCTGCCCATTCGGGAAACGGTGGTTTGAGTCCAACCGTTGGTGATATACATTCGATACACTCAAGCGAAATGAGTGGTCGGTCATGTGTGGGCCGGGTTGCAAGACGTTCTTGTTGAACCCAGGTGTATTTGCCTCTAGAGATACATCATCGGAAGGTGGTCCCATACCTTGTCATAGTTGGAATCCAATCTCCAATAAGCGCCCTGCGGTTTTTTTTGATTTTATACTATATATGTAGAGCGTGAGATGCAAGCGTTCTACTATTTGGTTATTTATTTGATTAGACATTACTATAATATCACTGGATTTGATATCAAAATGTTTTGGGTTATAGTAAGGTAAAAACCGTCCATGTTTATGTGTGGGCTGGTCTTACTATTATCTTTTCTTTCGGAAAGGGTTTTGAAAGTTAAACAAGTGGTTGGAGTTTACTCACACCAGTCCCATGACTGACCCAGAGTTTATTTTGTTTTGTTTTTCCTAAACTCTTGGGTGCCCAAATTTGTACGGGCAGTCAAGTAGTCGGGATTTCACAGATTCATTTGAAGGAGCTGGAAGCAGGAGGCTTCACCAGTTAGCTGTAGATTATCGTATTTCCGCTGTGTACTATGTGGTATCTGGAAATAGGTGTTTATAACTGTTCCAGAAATGACTGTTGTGCTTTGATGATGGTATGTATATAAAGTTACTGATTTGTGTTTCAAAAGTTATGTTATATAATATATTTTATTCGTTCCGCTGTGAGTTGTGATCTTCGTTTTTCTTCTATTCTAATATTTCTTTCTTCCTATTGCTCATCTTCTAACTTCTTTCTATAAATGGTTCGTATTTCTGTGTTATTTGGGTTGGACGTGTGGTGTATTTAGTCAACTCAGATAGTACGGATATGCGGGTCGTTACAGTTGGTATCAGAGCTTAGGTTGAGCGAATACCTAGGCTTGTGTGGCATGTGCTCATTAGAGATAGGGTCAGTAGTACCCTAGAATGAGTTGAGTGTATATACGAGAGAGCGTATTTGTTATTTGATATAAAAACCATTTTATATTGTGTTGGCTAGTCTGTTGAGTGGTTTATGAATTCTGATCGAATAGTGGGACGCCACGAAGTCGATAGGGATTTCTAAACACTTGAACAGAAAATACGACATGATATTGTTTTTAAGTGGGTAAATGAAATAATTTTACCCAAAATTCTATTTTTATATAGAAATAATAATTTTTGAAAATTATTGGATGTGTTGGTTGTTATATTATAATCAAATGAGATTATAAGAAATGAAATGGTTACATAGAACCAAGACAGAATTTGTATATGAATTAAATATACAAATGAGATGAATTAAAATCGAATTCAAAACAGAATTCAAAATTTAAATCCTGGGAGTTTCGAAAAATATTTTTCTGAACTATATTTAAATAATATAGCTTTGTGTTAGAAGGATTTTTGAATAAAAATCATTTTAAATAGATTTTGAAAGTGATAAAGCACTGAACTCACTTCAGTGGCTAGGAAATAATTCTGATGATGATTGCAACATTATCAGTGTTCATTTCCGAGTTTCTAAGTGAGGAAATTGCTACCTTAGAAAAAGTTTTTGTTGAAAATTTGTTTGAAAATTCAAATGTTTGAAATTTGAAATGAAAATAAATATATGTATATATTTATAGGTTTTCAAAAGAATTTGAAAAGAAAACCCAAGGATTTGGATTCTGGAATTAAAATTTAACTGAAGCAAGTTAAATGGTTCGAGGTGAATAAATTGACTAGAATCAATTTAAAATAAATTGAAATAAATATGAATTAGAATGCATATGAATGGAAACCAACAGTTTTGGTTGAAATTAAAGTCATAGAAATATGAGGAGTTGAGTTTCAACATAAGTGAGATTTTGAAAAGTAATAGATTTGTACCATTTTTCCTACCTTAGCAATTACGAGGACGAAATTATTTTAAGGGGGGAAGAATGTAACGACCCAGATTTTTGAACAGTTATTTTAAATATTTAGTATCGTTTAAATATTAAATTAACAATATAAAAGAATTTTTATAGTGAATTATCGATCAAATAATCGAAATACGAGAACAAAATATAATTGAAATCGAACAAAAACAGAATCAAAACAGTTCAGTTGATTTATATAAATTCTGTTTGAATTAGAAAGATAATAATAATTTATTTTCGTGAAAGTCTATCTTCTGAAATCGATTTATATATTAAATCGATATTTATTTAAATTGTTTTCTGCTTTATACAGTTAAATTAAAATTTCCAAAATCAGTCATGTGGAGTTCAAAATAACGTTATAATCCGAGAACATCGGTCATTAAGTTAGAATAGCGGTTCTGGGTTTTTTTTAAATAAGGGACTGTGATATACTTTAGTTTTTAATTAAAAACAAACTCAAATCAGACAAATCTAATCAGCCGACCTCCTATTTCATTTCGCAGACCTATCCATTTTGAGCCAACAACTTGTCTCTAAGCTTCAGTATCAGGGAAACATGAATTTAATGGTGCTGTACATTTTGTTTCCCCTTCGCATTCTATATAAACGAGCCGAGCCTCGTGTACTCCATTCAAAAACAATCCAGTCCCTCTCATCCTCTGTTGTTCTTCTTTTTCCTAATCAATGAAAACCCTATTTCCTAAATCAAATCAGAATCGGGTATCGCGACTAGGGATTTCGGAGTTTCAAAGGCCGACGCTGATGCTGGAGCTCGCAATGATTATCGCGAGACGTCGGTGGTTGAACGAAGGAATCAGGCTTTGGTGGAATGGATTCCTCGATTGAACGAGCATCGGGGTCAGCGCAATGGAAGTCGGAGGGTTTGGCGAGGCGATGGTCTGATTTCTGGGTCGAAGACACATGCCATGGCACCACTCGGAGGAGATCGTGTTGACAAAAATAAAATGCGATGATGGCAACAAGACGAGTCGCGATTTAGGGATTTCGTTTCCCGAGGACTTCGAGTTGCTGTAGGGGCTACTGGAGTTCTTCTAAGGTGCGATTTCAGTCAGGAGATGGTGGAGTTGCCGCGAGCAAGTGAATGGAAGATGAGGGTTCGCGATGGGATAAAAGGGTAATGAGCTTTAACAAATTTTGATTAAATAATTTAAACTTAGTTTAATTTATTTGGTGAATAAATGAAATAAATAGTTAATGTGATAATTAATTTAATATATAGGGATTAGTTATATAGTTGGAAATTTAATTCATTTAAATATGGAAAAGGTAATTAAGGTTGTTGTTATTTATTTATTTAAGTAAGCATTGAAAAAAAATATATGGTTAAGTGTTTGAAAATACATAGAATAAATTAATTTATAGGATAAGTTAGTTTAAACTAAAAATCATTTAACCGTTGAATTTAATTAATGGTAGGTACCAAATTAATTTATTCAAGACAATGCACAACCGAGATGAGTTGGAAATTTACACAGAATATTTCGGCAAAAATCAAGTGAGTAAATCTCGCTCACCTTTTATTTATAATTATTTTTACTTCGTAAAAATAATTGTTGTTGCTTGTTTGGATTTTTCTGCTTGTTTTATATATATTAGTTATTTAGGCTATTATATATATATATATATATATATATATATATATATTGGGTTGATTGATTGGTTGGATTCCCGCAGTCTCATTAGCTGTAACAACCCGGAAAATCTGGGCCAGTTTAAAATTTTTATTTTGGCGATTTTAGCGAATTTTAATTATTTAAAATAGATTATTTTAAATAATATCAACGAGAAATTTATTTTGAATGGAATTAGAACGTATATATTATATACGTCGTCGTTAGAATATAAATAATTATATATAATTATAAATAGAATTGAAAATGGCGCGGTAGTTCGATAATTCGATTTCAAACTTCAATTGAATATACCGGGTGCGAAACAATCCGGATTTTAGTGAAACCAAAAACATTAGGATCTAATTGATAATATCTTTCCAACAAATCCGAAAAATCACAAGTTCGTAGCGGGAATCAAAAGATATGTCCAGTTGAAAATTCTGAATAGTCGCTATGGAATTCAGGCCCTTAAAAATGGACATTTTGCAAATGACCTCGGATTTCGACGAAACCAATTTTTTTGGGTCCGTGATGTCAAGTTATCGCTAGGTTTCAAATTTCATAATTTTTCGAATCAGTATGTGAGCGTGGCAAAGGAAAACGCGTTTGACCGGTTTTAGTTGATTTTAATCGACTGGAAATTGGCCATTTTTCCAACGGTCTCAGAATTCGACGAATCTAGTTTTGTTAGGACCGTATCGTCAATACGAAGCTAGAAAATATTTTTCTGGAATTTTTCGAGTTAGTATGTGGCCCCGGTAATTTGAAATGTACGTTTAAAATTCAATATAGTGATTTAAATGTAAATTTAACGAAAACTGATTGTAGCAGCCGAATCAGCTTACGATACATATCCCATTGTGTTCGGAATGGGGGTGAAACGCTATGGGCGACAGTCGGTGGGCCTCGTTTCGAAGTCGAATAAAAAGTCAACTCCTTGGGATAAATAAATTAAAATTAAATTAAATATATAAAATCTTTTACATATAACCCCCCCTCTTCTTCTCGTTTTCATTCAGAAGAAAAAAAAAAAAAAAAAAAAGAAGGAAAAAGGGGCGCGATGGAGCCGCCACCCACCACCGCTCGTCGGCGGTCAGGACCCCACCGCCGCCTCGACGTTCACTGCCACCTCCTCCTCCAGTTGTTGAGCCGTCATCTCCCCGACGTCCTCTCGCTCTCTCCTCCTCCGTGATAGACCGCAGCCCCCAAAGTTCGCCACCCACCTGAACGACTCCGGCAACTCCGCCTCCGCCGACGCTTCCCCCCCTCTTCTTCGCAGAACAAGGTAAGCATTTTATTTTTATTTTTTTTATTTTTATTTTTAAGTTCTGGAAAACTGATTTTACAAGTTTTAAAAAACTGATTTTTAGAAAAGGTAAAAACTGATTATTTTCAAGATTTAAAAACTGATTTTTTAGAAAAGTTAAAACTGATTTTAAAGGATTTGAAAACTGTTTTTTTTAAGAAGATTTTGAAGAAAACAAGATTTTGTATAAAAGATTAAAAACAGAATTTTTATAAAAGATTAAAAATAGTTTTTTTTTGTAAAAGAAAAAACAGGATTTTTATAAAAGATTAAAAACAGAATTTTTATAAAAGATTAAAAACAGTTTTTTTTTGTAAAAGAAAAAAACAGGATTTTTATAAAAGATTAAAAACAGATTTTGTATAAAAGATTAAAAACAGAATTTTTATAAAAGATTAAAAACAGTTTTTTTTGTAAAAGAAAAAAACTGATTTTAAAAGATTTTAAAACTGATTTTCTTTAGAAAGATTAAAACTTTTTTTTAGAAAGATTAAAACTGTTTTTTTAGAAAGGTTAAAACTGTTTTTAAAGAAAGGTTAATACTGATTTTTCGAAAAAGGATTTGAACTTTAAAAAGTAAAAATCATATTTTTATATATCGAAAGTCAAAAGTAAAAATCATATTTTTATATATCGAAAGTCGAAAGTAAAAAATCATATATTTATATATTGAAAGTCGAAGTAAAAATCATATTTTTATATATTGAAAGTCGAAGTAAAAATCAGATTTTTATATATTGAATAGCATAGTAAAAATTCGATTTTTACATATGTAGTGAAAGCGGACAACGAAAGCGACAAAAGGCGAGTTGGCAAAGATTTCCTGCATTAGAAGTGCCGTGTTGCTAGGATAGCTATATATGAGAATTTCTCACCTTTCAATTTATTTTTCTAGTTATATATTTATATACTAGGATGCAGACGGTGCTTAGTAGCACCCGACACAATCGTCCACAGACCATGGACTTGTTTGTTTGGTTGTGTTGTTAGTTAGATTGTTTGAGTTGATTTGAGTTGTTTGGTGAAATGAAATTGATATGATTGATGTGTGAATGGCGTGGGCCTTCACTAGACCGGGGATAAGGCTAGGCCTCGTCCCGTTTCTAGTATCATGCCGTTATGCCGCCGAATTTTTCTAAAATGTGTTAGAAAAATAAAAATATCATTTTATTTAAAGAATGAACTTAATAGAAATTCATATGTTGGAATAAAATGTTTTTATCGTTAAAAATATAATTTTTAACGTGAAGTGAATAAAATAAATATTCATTTACAAACCAGACGGTTTGTTTATGTACACCTATTTGAAGGACATTGATTGGGACGATAAATTTTACACATCGCCCAACTGCACAAATAAAATCTGTGTTTGATTGTTTGAAACCCTACACGGGTGTTGGGATGATATTTGACGTACACTAATCCCGATTGTTTAGTTGTGTGTCGATCGATTGATTGACAGACTGTTATAAGCGTTGAATATTTATATTTGATGCTTATACAGTGTAGAATGCACTTTGGATGATGGTTGATTATTCATCGTTGTTGATATATACATGTGTTGTAGAAAATCCATATAATTAACATTATATGGTAATTGATTGAGCCTCATTCCAGTTTCGAAAAAGAAATATTTGAAATGAAAATATGTGAAATAGAAATATTTGAAATGAAAATATTTGAAAATAGAAATATGTGAAGCCGTGATAATTAGATGGACGCCATTTTGACGTGAACGATATTTATATCGATTTTAAACGATTTCGAAATGAATTGAATTGAAAACGATTTCGAAATGAATTGAATTGAAATCGATTTCGAAATGAATTGAATTGAAAACGATTTCAAAATAAATTGAATTGAAAACGATTTCGAAATGAATTGAATTGAAAACGATTTCGAAATGAATTGAATTGAAAACGATTTCGAAATGAATTGAATTGAAAACGATTTCGAAATGAATTGAATTGAAAACGATTTCGAAATGAATTGAATTGAAAACGATTTCGAAATGAATTGAATTGTAAACGATTTCGAAATGAATTGAATTGAAAACGATTTCGAAATGAATTGAATTGAAAACGATTTCGAAATGAATTGAATTGAAAACGATTTCGAAATGAATTGAATTGAAAACGATTTCGAAATGAATTGAATTGAAAACGATTTCGAAATGAATTGAATTGAAAACGATTTCGAAATGAATTGAATTGAAAACGATTTCGAAATGAATTGAATTGAAAACGATTTCGAAATGAATTGAATTGAAAACGATTTCGAAAGGAATTGAATTGAAAACGATTTCGAAATGAATTGAATTGAAAACGATTTCGAAATGAATTGAATTGAAAACGATTTCGAAATGAATTGAATTGAAAACGATTTCGAAATGAATTGAATTGAAAACGATTTCGAAATGAATTGAATTGAAAACGATTTCGAACTGAATTGAATTGAAAACGATTTCGAAGTGAATTGAATTGAAAACGATTTCGAATTGAATTGAAAGTGAATTGAAATGAATTCAAATTGAATTGAAATTTGAATTGAATAGAAAGGAATTTTAAAACGAATTTATAAAGAAGAATTCAATTTTGATTTGAATTGAAATGGAAGTTGAAACTGCTTTTGAAACGAATTTAAAACCATTTATATAATTCATTTTAAATAGAAATCGACGAAATATATATTATATATATAATATAATGGCCTGAATAGAACGCGCCGCGCCGCGGCAGTTCGTGAATTTCGACCATTTATTTCAAACGGGCATTACGGGAGATTCGACCGTCGGATTCTCCTAAAACCGGAACCGTTGGGTTTGTATCGAAAAGAACTTTCTAACGGATATTAGAAATTAGAAATCTAACGGTTGGATTTGGAATTATGTCCAAATCAAATTTGAAAAAGGTCGCTATAAGTGCAGTTCGATGGCCATTGATGGAAATCGACTGTACGGGCCTTGATAAAATAATTAAAAATAGTAATAATTTGTGTAGAATCATAAGAAATGATTTAGAAAGAATTGGGATGAAAAACTCCATATTTGAAAAGATAAAAATAGATTTTTATCGAAATGAACTAGTTTTGAACTAGAATCATAATTCTATTTATTTTTAAATAAATAAATTGAATTCGAAAAGGGTTTTAAAAATAACCAAAATTTCCAATGATTGCATTGGAATGGATTCGAATCGAAATTGTCTTCGGAATATTTCGATGTTGGATTTCGTGACTATACAGATGTTGTTATGGAAATTTGAAAGATAGATATATATATCGTTATTTCCAATACGACATTTGTTAATCGTAGAATTTGATATTGAATATAGGCCGATATATTTTCTATTCAGAGCCTTGTATTGAATATCGAATGTGATTTGGGTTTGTCGTGAATGGTGTCTTCACTAACACTGTTCTTGAACCCAGTTGAGAAATGATTAAATCTTTTTATTTAGATTTAATGAAGTGTACCAATTAAATAATATTTAATTGGAATAGAATTGATATTGATTTTTGGGTTTATCGTGAACAGTGTTTTAAATAACACTTGTTCTTTAACCCGATAATTGATGGAATGCGATTTTGGGTTTATCGTGAACCGTGTTTTAAATGACACTGATTCTTTAACCCAGTTAACGATTAAAACTAAGTGGAGTTTTAATGAATCTTTAATTAGATTGAAATAATCAAAATGGAGTATCACCAGTTTTGCTCCAGGCGATAGTTAAATCTTTAATTAGATTTGAACGTGAAATGGTAATTGAATTTACCAATAACACCGTGGTGTTAGATATGAAGTATAACCAGTTTTACTTCATGGGATGAATAGGTTGGGATTGGGAAATTAAAACAAATGATTACTTCGGTAAGGTTCGCTAATCCCGACTAGTTTGAATTGATATTCAAAAGTTGATTAAAGAATAAATTCAAGAATTTATCTTTGATAAAATTAATGGGAACCTTTCCCTATGAATGTGAAATTAGAAACTAACTGTCGGTTAGCTAAGTAGAATGGTTTTCTGGATATTGATCTGATGTTGGTTTCGGCCTTCGGGGTTAATATTTGGGGAATTATTCTCTTGATTAATTTACGGTTAGTGACTGATGGATTGGAATGAGGCGTATGTTGTGTTTGTGTAACACTTATTTAAAATATACGCGAGTTATTCGGGAAGACCGGGTTTATCCCATTCTGAATAACTGATATGACGATAAGTCGAAGATGAAGACGATGGTCGAAGACCGGAGGTCTTCACGTCGTTTGGGTAATTACTGATGATCTTGATTGGGCTGTACACCCAAGAAGATGGAAACAGTTAGTGATCGTCCAAACGTACTTGGAGATCGATGGATATGCGGGGTACTAGGTGCCTCCGGTTTCGTTCAGACCCAGAACGGACTTGTTAATGGACTGTGTGTCTGACATTGGATTTTAGTCCGTGTGATTGATCTCTATTAAATATATATCTGTTTGGCGGCGGAGAATTTATTCTCTTGCTTAACACCCTTCTCTGAGACGTACGAGCTCAGGGGTTATATATTGATGGATATCAATCGCATGGAGTGAATTGCCTGTGTGGCATGCCTAAGTGGCAAATGATCAAGGCTTCTGTTGAAAAGCAAAGTCTTGTGGTTGATGATCGAAGCACGACCTTTGTGGCGTAGCTTTGTGTAACGTTGATTCGCGAGTATCACACCCGGTATGAATCAAAAACGGGAGACGGACCTCAGGGAGGGCCTACGTTTCCTCCTAGCTAAAAGTGGCGTCAGTGGTTTTACACGCCCTGACGAGTTTGACTTATGTTGTTGTTGCTGTTGCGAGGCGCCTCGGATTGATCGGTCGTTCTCGAACCGATGGAGTCATTTAGTTGGCTCGCTTACGCCCCAAAGGGCGGCGAAACGTAGTGCTCAGGTATAATAATCCACATCGGTGGACCGGCCCTGAGGATCCATGGGGCAGTTGCGGCTGTTCCTGAGACTCGGGCTAGGCAGTCTCGAATCATTGAGGATCTTGCCCCTAGCCTCGGTTCATACCATAAAAGATAACCCAACTTCCAATACGACATTTGCGGTTTTGATTGTAAACTTATATATGGCGACATAGTGTTATGGGCCATTCATGCCACCTATGATTGATACTTATGATTTGAAGTTGTTTTATACACTATGCACTTATAATAGTATCAAACGATTTGTTTTAAACGTATCAAGCATTCTTTGGCTGTTATAAGGGAAAACCCTATCCTCGGCTGCGTTGCATTGTGTGATAGGACCTGGGTCTTATAACAGCTTCATTTTTCTTTATTTAGCATTGCGCTGTTTGTTTTATGCACTGGTATTCTTGGCAGGAAACCCGTTCCGTGTTATACGGCGTGGTCCCTTGATTTACCAAACTTTGAAAATAAAGATTAATATCTGTTTTAGTTCTCACACCAGTCACATGACTGACCTGGAGTTTATTGTTTTAACCTAAACTCTGGGTGCCCTTATTTTGACACGGGCAGCTAGTAGTTTTGGTTTTGCAGATTTATATTCACAGGATCCTGGTTTACAGCTGGAATGATATCCGGAAAGCTTTGTATCCATATATCTACTTCTAGTTGTGTATTGTATTATTTTCCGCTGCTATGTATTTAAATGTAATTAAATCTCTGATATTTCTGTGTAATATTCATTTTTACTCTGTATATTCTTGTAATCTGATGCATTGTTGTAATATACAATGAAACGTTCTTCTGTATGCGTTCTGTTTTGGTTTGTTCTCGAACTATCCGACGCTTTCCTTTACGGGGAAGTTACGGGTTTTCACAGTTGGTATCAGAGCTTTGGTTTACAAAGCTCAGAGAACAAGACACATTAGAACCGTACGAAAGAATTCATCAGATACTGGATTAGTAATATCCAACGGGAATGACTCGTTAGAGATGGGATCAGTAGTATCCTAGAACGAGTGTGAAGAGTATATTTTTCAAATGAAAACAAATTTTGTTTTGAAAATTTAAATCAATTATTCGTATTTGATTATTTATATTGATGTGGACAATCCAGTATATATAGATTTTGCGTATACGTCTGATCCGCGTGTATTCGAAGTTTTAATATACTGGATAGATATAGAATCACACTCTAGTCGCCCGGAGATAATTTTGGTAATGCGGCCGCATTATCAATATTTATATTCGTGTTACGAAGGTGTGTTTTCTATATATTTCCATTAGACTGGTGTGAGAACCAAAACTAATATAGTTAGAACACATTGTTGTGAATTGGCATCAAAAACACGATTTTCTGTATATGTATCAAATTTATGAATTTGAAACTCTAATTCACTAATTGATGGATGTTAGTGTTGTTTGTTTATTTGGTAGCTAATTTTTAGCCATTTAGCCTAATTGAACCGAATATTGAACTGTATTGAAAATTGGTCGCATCTGCTTGCATATACATGTATATCATTGAACAGGTCATTGCAAGGAGGCTAGAGCCGAAGAATAAAATTAGTTTGCCCGACAAATAGGTACATGTTTACTACATGATTTACTGTTTTGTTTGGGTGATGATGATTTTGTGAGCCTATTGGCTAGCCGCTTGGCTTTTTCTTTTTCTTTTTGAGATCTGAAGGACCGGGGAAGCTATTTGAAATTCCCCGATGCTCCCGGTGCAGGGGAGGTTATGGCGAAATTTTTCGAAAATTTAGGGTGTTAGCCAAATTTTTGAATTTTTGGAAATTCTCAGAAACTGAAAAGTTGGAGAATGGAAGCCAAATCGAACGTAGAGTTGAATAACCAAACCACTTTCGACTTTGTTCCTTTTCGGGGACGAAAAGTTTTAAGTGGGGGAGATTGTAACAACCCGGAAAATCTGGGCCAGTTTAAAATTTTTATTTTGGCGATTTTAGCGAATTTTAATTATTTAAAATAGATTATTTTAAATAATATCGACGAGAAATTTATTTTGAATGGAATTAGAACGTATATATTATATACGTCGTCGTTAGAATATAAATAATTATATATAATTATAAATAGAATTGAAAATGGCGCGGTAGTTCGATAATTCGATTTCAAACTTCAATTGAATATACCGGGTGTGAAACAATCCGGATTTTAGTGAAACCAAAAACATTAGGATCTAATTGATAATATCTTTCCAACGAATCCGAAAAATCACAAGTTCGTAGCGGGAATCAAAAGATATGTCCAGTTGAAAATTCTGAATAGTCGCTATGGAATTCAGGCCCTTAAAAATGGACATTTTGCAAATGACCTCGGATTTCGACGAAACCAGTTTTGTTGGGTCCGTGATGTCAAGTTATCGCTAGGTTTCAAATTTCATAATTTTTCGAATCAGTATGTGAGCGTGGCAAAGGAAAACGCGTTTGACCGGTTTTAGTTGATTTTAATCGACTGGAAATTGGCCATTTTTCCAACGGTCTCAGAATTCGACGAATCTAGTCTTGTTAGGACCGTATCGTCAATACGAAGCTAGAAAATATTTTTCTGGAATTTTTCGAGTTAGTATGTGGCCCCGGTAATTTGAAATGTACGTTTAAAATTCAATATAGTGATTTAAATGTAAATTTAACGAAAACTGATTGTAGCAGCCGAATCAGCTTACGATACATATCCCATTGTGTTCGGAATGGGGGTGAAACGCTATGGGCGACAGTCGGTGGGCCTCGTTTCGAAGTCGAATAAAAAGTCAACTCCTTGGGATAAATAAATTAAAATTAAATTAAATATATAAAATCTTTTACAAATAACCCCCCCCTCTTTTTCTCGTTTTCATTCAGAAGAAAATAAAAAAAAAAGAAAGAAGGAAAAAGGGGCGCGATGGAGCCGCCACCCACCACCGCTCGTCGGCGGTCAGGACCCCACCGCCGCCTCGACGTTCACTGCCACCTCCTCCTCCAGTTGCTGAGCCGCCATCTCCCCGACGTCCTCTCGCTCTCTCCTCCTCCGCGATAGACCGCAGCCCCCAAAGTTCGCCACCCACCTGAACGACTCCGGCAACTCCGCCTCCGCCGACGCTTCCCCCCCCCTCTTCTTCGCAGAACAAGGTAAGCATTTTATTTTTATTTTTTTTATTTTTATTTTTAAGTTCTGGAAAACTGATTTTACAAGTTTTAAAAAACTGATTTTTAGAAAAGGTAAAAACTGATTATTTTCAAGATTTAAAAACTGATTTTTTAGAAAAGTTAAAACTGATTTTAAAGGATTTGAAAACTGTTTTTTTTAAGAAGATTTTGAAGAAAACAAGATTTTGTATAAAAGATTAAAAACAGAATTTTTATAAAAGATTAAAAACAGTTTTTTTTTTGTAAAAGAAAAAAACAGGATTTTTATAAAAGATTAAAAACAGAATTTTTATAAAAGATTAAAAACAGTTTTTTTTTGTAAAAGAAAAAAACAGGATTTTTATAAAAGATTAAAAACAGATTTTGTATAAAAGATTAAAAACAGAATTTTTATAAAAGATTAAAAAAAGTTTTTTTTGTAAAAGAAAAAAACCGATTTTAAAAGATTTTAAAACTGATTTTCTTTAGAAAGATTAAAACTTTTTTTTAGAAAGATTAAAACTGTTTTTTAGAAAGGTTAAAACTGTTTTTAAAGAAAGGTTAAAACTGATTTTTCGAAAAAGGATTTGAACTTTAAAAAGTAAAAATCATATTTTTATGTATCGAAAGTCGAAAGTAAAAATCATATTTTTATATAACGAAAGTCGAAAGTAAAAAATCATATTTTTATATATTGAAAGTCGAAGTAAAAATCATATTTTTATATATTGAAAGTCGAAGTAAAAATCAGATTTTTATATATTGAATAACATAGTAAAAATTCGATTTTTACATATGTAGTGAAAGCGGACAACGAAAGCGACAAAAGGCGAGTTGGCGAAGATTTCCTGCATTAGAAGTGCCGTGGAGCTAGGATAGCTATATGTGAGAATTTCTCACCTTTCAATTTGTTTTTCTAATTATATATATATACTAGGATGCAGACGGTGCTTAGTAGCACCCGACACAATCGTCCACAGACCATGGACTTGTTTGTTTGGCTGTGTTGTTAGTTAGATTGTTTGAGTTGATTTGAGTTGTTTGGTGAAATGAAATTGATATGATTGATGTGTGAATGGCGTGGGCCTTCACTAGACCGGGGATAAGGCTATGCCTCGTCCCGTTTCTAGTATCGTGCCGTTATGCCGCCGAAATTTTCTAAAATGTGTTAGAAAAATAAAAATATCATTTTATTTAAAGAATGAACTTAATAGAAATTCATATGTTGGAATAAAATGTTTTTATCGTTAAAAATATAATTTTTAACGTGAAGTGAATAAAATAAATATTCATTTACAAACCAGACGGTTTGTTTATGTACACCTATTTGAAGGACATTGATTGGGACGATAAATTTTACACATCGCCCAACTGCACAAATAAAATCTGTGTTTGATTGTTTGAAACCCTACACGGGTGTTGGGATGATATTTGACGTACACTAATCCCGATTGTTTAGTTGTGTGTCGATCGATTGATTGACAGACTGTTATAAGCGTTGAATATTTATATTTGATGCTTATACAATGTAGAATGCACTTTGGATGATGGTTGATTATTCATCGTTGTTGATATATACATGTGTTGTAGAAAATCCATATAATTAACATTATATGGTAATTGATTGGGCCTCATTACAGTTTCGAAAAAGAAATATTTGAAATGAAAATATTTGAAATAGAAATATTTGAAATGAAAATATTTGAAAATAGAAATATGTGAAGCCGTGATAATTAGATGGACGCCATTTTGACGTGAACGATATTTATATCGATTTTAAACGATTTCGAAATGAATTGAATTGAAAACGATTTCGAAATGAATTGAATTGAAAACGATTTCGAAATAAATTGAATTGAAAACGATTTCGAAATAAATTGAATTGAAAACGATTTCGAAATGAATTGAATTGAAAACGATTTCGAAATAAATTGAATTGAAAATGATTTCGAAATGAATTGAAAACGATTTCGAAATGAATTGAATTGAAAACGATTTCGAAATGAATTGAATTGAAAACGATTTCGAAATGAATTGAATTGAAAACGATTTCGAAATAAATTGAATTGAAAACGATTTCGAAATGAATTGAATTGAAAACGATTTCGAAATAAAATGAATTGAAAACGATTTCGAAATGAATTGAATTGAAAACGATTTCGAAATGAATTGAATTGAAAACGATTTCGAAATGATGAAAACGATTTCGAAATGAATTGAATTGAAAACGATTTCGAAATAAATTGAATTGAAAACGATTTCGAAATGAATTGAATTGAAAACGATTTCGAAATGAATTGAATTGAAAACGATTTCGAAATGAATTGAATTGAAAACGATTTCGAAATGAATTGAATTGAAAACGATTTCGAAATAAATTGAATTGAAAACGATTTCGAAATGAATTGAATTGAAAACGATTCCGAAATGAATTGAATTGAAAACGATTCCGAAATAAATTGAATTGAAAACGATTTCGAAATGAATTGAATTGAAAACGATTTCGAAATGAATTGAATTGAAAACGATTTCGAAATGAATTGAATTGAAAACGATTTCGAAATGAATTGAATTGAAAACGATTTCGAAATGAATTGAATTGAAAACGATTTCGAAATGAATTGAATTGAAAACGATTTCAAAGTGAATTGAATTGAAAACGATTTCGAATTGAATTGAAAGTGAATTGAAATGAATTCAAATTGAATTGAAATTTGAATTGAATAGAAAGGAATTTTAAAACGAATTTATAAAGAAGAATTCAATTTTGATTTGAATTGAAATGGAAGTTGAAACTGCTTTTGAAACGAATTTAAAACCATTTATATAATTCGTTTTAAATAGAAATCGACGAAATATATATTATATATTATATATATATATAATATAATGGCCTGAATAGAACGCGCCGCGGCAGTTCGTGAATTTCGACCATTTATTTCAAACGGGCATTACGGGAGATCTGACCGTCGGATTCTCCTAAAACCGGAACCGTTGGGTTCGTATCGAAAAGAGCTTTCTAACGGATATTAGAAATTAGAAATCTAACGGTTGGATTTGGAATTATGTCCAAATCAAATTTGAAAAAGGTCGCTATAAGTGCAGTTCGATGGCCATTGATGGAAATCGACTGTACGGGCCTTGATAAAATTATTAAAAATAGTAATAATTTGTGTGAAATCATAAGAAATGATTTAGAAAGAATTGGGATGAAAAACTCCATATTTGAAAAGATAAAAATAGATTTTTATCGAAATGAACTAGTTTTGAACTAGAATTATAATTCTATTTATTTTTAAATAAATAAATTGAATTCGAAAAGGGTTTTAAAAATAACCAAAATTTCCAATGATTGCATTGGAATGGATTTGAATCGAAATTGTCTTCGGAATATTTCGATGTTGGATTTCGTGACTATACAGATGTTGTTATGGAAATTTGAAAGATAGATATATATATATCGTTATTTCCAATACGACATTTGTTAATCGTAGAATTTGATATTGAATATAGGCCGATATATTTTCTATTCAGAGCCTTGTATTGAATATCGAATGTGATTTGGGTTTGTCGTGAATGGTGTCTTCACTAACACTGTTCTTGAACCTAGTTGAGAAATGATTAAATCTTTTTATTTAGATTTAATGAAGTGTACCAATTAAATAATATTTAATTGGAATAGAATTGATATTGATTTTTGGGTTTATCGTGAACAGTGTTTTAAATAACACTTGTTCTTTAACCCGATAATTAATGGAATGCGATTTTGGGTTTATCGTGAACCGTGTTTTAAATGACACTGATTCTTTAACCCAGTTAACGATTAAAACTAAGTGGAGTTTTAATGAATCTTTAATTAGATTGAAATAATCAAAATGGAGTATCACCAGTTTTGCTCCAGGCGATAGTTAAATCTTTAATTAGATTTGAACGTGAAATGGTAATTGAATTTACCAATAACACCGTGGTGTTAGATATGAAGTATAACTGGTTTTACTTCATGGGATGAATAGGTTGGGATTGGGAAATTAAAACAAATGATTACTTCGGTAAGGTTCGCTAATCCCGACTAGTTTGAATTGATATTCAAAAGTTGATTAAAGAATAAATTCAAGAATTTATCTTTGATAAAATTAATGGGAACCTTTCCCTATGAATGTGAAATTAGAAACTAACTGTCGGTTAGCTAAGTAGAATGGTTTTCTGGATATTGATCTGATGTTGGTTTCGGCCTTCGGGGTTAATATTTGGGGAATTATTCTCTTGATTAATTTACGGTTAGTGACTGATGGATTGGAATGAGGCGTATGTTGTGTTTGTGTAACACTTATTTAAAATATACGCGAGTTATTCGGGAAGACCGGGTTTATCCCATTCTGAATAACTGATACGACGATAAGTCGAAGATGAAGACGATGGTCGAAGACCGGAGGTCTTCACGTCGTTTGGGTAATTACTGATGATCTTGATTGGGCTGTACACCCAAGAAGATGGAAACAGTTAGTGATCGTCCAGACGTACTTGGAGATCGATGGATATGTGGGGTACTAGGTGCCTCCGGTTTCGTTCAGACCCAGAACGGACTTGTAAATGGACTGTGTGTCTGACATTGGATTTTAGTCCGTGTGATTGATCTCTATTAAATATATATCTGTTTGGCGGCGGAGAATTTATTCTCTTGCTTAACGCCCTTCTCTGAGACGTACGAGCTCAGGGGTTATATATTGATGGATATCAATCGCATGGAGTGAATTGCCTGTGTGGCATGCCTAAGTGGCAAATGATCAAGGCTTCTGTTGAAAAGCAAAGTCTTGTGGTTGATGATCGAAGCACGGCCTTTGTGGCGTAGCTTTGTGTAACGTTGATTCGCGAGTATCACACCCGGTATGAATCAAAAACGGGAGACGGACCTCAGGGAGGGCCTACGTTTCCTCCTAGCTAAAAGTGGCGTCAGTGGTTTTACACGCCCTGACGAGTTTGACTTATGTTGTTGTTGCTGTTGCGAGGCGCCTCGGATTGATCGGTCGTTCTCGAACCGATGGAGTCATTTAGTTGGCTCGCTTACGCCCCAAAGGGCGGCGAAACATAGTGCTCAGGTATAATAATCCACATCGGTGGACCGGCCCTGAGGATCCATGGGGCAGTTGCGGCTGTTCCTGAGACTCGGGCTAGGCAGTCTCGAATCATTGAGGATCTTGCCCCTAGCCTCGGTTCATACCATAAAAGATAACCCAACTTCCAATACGACATTTGCGGTTTTGATTGTAAACTTATATATGGCGACATAGTGTTATGGGCCATTCATGCCGCCTATGATTGATACTTATGATTTGAAGTTGTTTTATACACTATGCACTTATAATAGTATCAAACGATTTGTTTTAAACGTATCAAGCATTCTTTGGCTGTTATAAGGGAAAACCCTATCCTCGGCTGCGTTGCATTGTGTGATAGGACCTGGGTCTTATAACAGCTTCATTTTTCTTTATTTAGCATTGCGCTGTTTGTTTTATGCACTGGTATTCTTGGCAGGAAACCCGTTCCGTGTTATACGGCGTGGTCCCTTGATTTACCAAACTTTGAAAATAAAGATTAATATCTGTTTTAGTTCTCACACCAGTCACATGACTGACCTGGAGTTTATTGTTTTAACCTAAACTCTGGGTGCCCTTATTTTGACACGGGCAGCTAGTAGTTTTGGTTTTGCAGATTTATATTCACAAGATCCTGGTTTACAGCTGGAATGATATCCGGAAAGCTTTGTATCCATATATCTACTTCTAGTTGTGTATTGTATTATTTTCCGCTGCTATGTATTTAAATGTAATTAAATCTCTGATATTTCTGTGTAATATTCATTTTTACTCTGTATATTCTTGTAATCTGATGCATTGTTGTAATATACAATGAAACGTTCTTCTGTATGCGTTCTGTTTTGGTTTGTTCTCGAACTATCCGACGCTTTCCTTTACGGGGAAGTTACGGGTTTTCACATTAGCGGATGCCCGCAGTTTCATAGCGGATGATTACCCTATACGCCCCATGCTATGATTAGTGGATGACCTTCTATACCGCGATATTCTGCCACGAAGCAGAATGGGTATTATTTATGTGCTAACATCTGTGGATGCAGGAAAACAGGTTGGAGGAATCCAACTGGATTCCTCAAAAATATATTATCTATTGGTTTATTTGTTTGCATATATATTTTTATATATGATGTGTTAGAAAAATAAATAATTCGTTGCTTTGTGTGTTTAAATATCACTGGGCTTAAGTAATGATATTTAAAAATATAGTGGAAGGATATTTGAGTTTTAAAAAGGGAAAATTCTATTTTTAAATAGAATTTGAATTTTTAAATGGAATAAAAATATAAAACTGGTTTTTGAAAAATAAAACAAGTAGTTTCTTTATAAACGAAGTTTATAAATAGTTCTTTTATAACGAAGTTATAAATGAAGTGAAAAGAATTATCATTTGATAATTCAGAAATAGAAATATAAGCGTGAAATTGGGATTTGAAATGAAATTTCAAACCAGGATGTGAAAGGAAATTTTTAAATATATAACTCAAATGAAATTTGAGTATAACATTTGAATTTTAAAAGGAGTTTAAATATTTGAATTGTAAAAGGAGATTGAATATTAGAAATTCAAATAGAAGTTCAAATAGAACTTGAATAGATGAAATTAGAATGAAAAATAGAATTTGAATTCAAGGAATTAAAATAAAATTTGAATTCAAAGGAATTCTGATAAAGAAATTCAAATAGAGATTTGAATGTAGAATTTCAAAATAGAATTTGAAATATAGAATTTCAAAGAAGAATTGAATAGAATTTGAAATATAGTATTTCAAGGAAGAATTCAAATGTGAAATTTGAGTAGAGATTTGAATGGAATTTAAATATGAAATTTGAATAGAGATTTGAAATAGAAATTCGAGTATTGAATTTGAACATGGAATTGAATACAGAAATGCAAGTTGAAATTTGAATATGAGATTTCAAAATAGAATTTGAAATAAACTTTGAAATAGGATTTTCAAAGTAGAATTGGAAATAGAATTTCAAATAGGATTTCAAAATAGGAAATCCAAATGGTTTTGAAATGGAATTTGGATTCAAGGGAATTCAAATGGATTTGAGTGAAGAAATTCAAATGGTGTTAAAACTAAGTTTGAATATTAGAAATTCGAATGGTGTTGGAAATGAATTTGAATATTAGAATTCAAATGAAAATGGAAAATGAAATTTGAATATAAGAGATTCAAATTGAATTCAAATAGGATTTAATCTATGAGATTTGAATATAGAAATTCAAATGAAGTTTTGAAAATAGATTTGGATATAGAAATTTAAATGAAGTTTTGAAACTAGATTTGAAATAGGATTCAAATAAGAGGATTTGAATGATAGAATTAAAAAGGGGTTGAATATTTGAAATTTCAAAATAGAATTGAATCGGAGTTTGGATATTTGAAATTCAAATAGAATAAATATAGAATTTGAATTCGAAGAGAATTGAATAGGGAATTTGAATGTAAAATTAAAAAAGGAATTCAAATGGAATTTAAATTATAGAATTTGAATATGAAATTCAAATGGGTTTTAAACTATGGAAATTTGAATATAGAATTTAAAAAGGGAGTTTGAATATTTGAATTTCAATAGAATTCAAATATAGAAATTGGAATATAGAAGTTCAAATGGAATTTAAATATGGAGTTTGAATAAAAGAATTCAAATGGATTCAAGTATCGAATTTGAATAGGGAATTCAAATAGAAATTCAAGTATTGAATTCGAATATCCAACAGAAAAGGAATTGGGATTTGAAATATAGAATTCAAAAGTGAGATTGGAATTCGAATCAAGGAATTCAAATGGAATTGAATTCATTTTAAGAAGTTTAAAGGTTTATATATATAAATATAATTAAACCAAACTCGCCGCAGCGCTGCAGTTCGTAAAATAGCGATTCGAACTTCAATCGAGTATACATGACTCAGTTGGAGTCGGATCTCTATGAAACAAGAAACGTCAGGACCGGTTTGATAATAGTTTTCTAATGAAAGAGAAAAATATGAATTTCGACGTATAGATTTTGAGTTATGTCAAAAATCAAATTTTCAGAAAAGCAGCGCCAGAATTGTTTTAAAACCATAATGATTTATTTAATGTTATAAAAGGATTTTAAGCAGGTAAAAATCCGAATTTCCTATTTAGAAAATCTCCGAGTTGAGTTGTAAAATATATGCGAATTCAAGTTGTGTAGATGAATATGATTTTTGAAACAGAAACCAGATTTTGATTTATTGAATGGAATTAACTAAATTGAATAGAAATTAGTTAAGGAGCTTTTGAATGGATATTGGGCCTTAAATAAGTGAATTCGATTTGAAAATTTATATTCGAAATAGAAAAGGAAACTAGAATTGAAATCGAATTTCGATTTGTTTATGAACGAGTTAAATATTTTTTTCGAACATGTTATGTTCAACAAAGAAGTGAAATAGGCAAAAAGGCTAATTAAAGAATAATTGAGCGAAACTGAATTCAAACGATTCAAAATTTAATTAAAACGAATGGATTGAGTTGAATTGAATTGGAAACAGGTGAACATGTGTTAAACAGATATGGGATGGAGTATATGAAGATTTTTATTTATGTGCCCGACAAAAAGGTACATGTTTAAATTCATATATGGGTTTTATGCGCCGTATCGGCTAGCCGCTTGGCTTCTTCTTTTTCTTTTTGAGATTAGAAGGACCGGGAAAGCTATTTGAAATTTCCCGATGCTCCCGATACAGGGGAGGTTATGGCGAAATTTTTCGGAAATTTAAGGAGTTAGAATATTTTTAAGATATTTTGATAATTTGAAATCATTGTATCGACGTATTGAATTCGATAGTAAAGTGAATATAAAAATCGAATGTTGTAAACAAAAAGGGATAGAGATAAGTGATTGGAATTGTTTCCAATTGCAAATAGAGTTTTTTCTAATATATAGAAAATAAAAGAAGTTGATATTTGGAAACGTTTTCCAAATGGCATAAGAGGGCGGGATAATTATTGAAAATATTTGGTTAACAAATATTGATAAGGAAATGGAGAAGAGATTTAATTAATGAAATATTAATTAAAAGAGCCCAGTGATTTGTTTGATATGTTTGGATGAACACTTGTTTTTATTCGATAGTTAAATCACAGACTATCGAAGTTTTTGACCATCGTTGTCAATATGGAGAGACCGGTTGGATTATTATCCGAAGAACCACTCCGTATCGGCATAAGCGTTGCGAACCAAGTATGCTGAATATATTGAAGACGGAGTAAAGTGCAAGGGCTTTTCTATTTATAGAAATAATGCCTTCGGTTTCGTTCAATCCCAGAACGAACGTAAATGGACGAATGTCTGACAGAGTATTTCCAATGATCAAATGGGTTGGTCTGTATGAATATATATGGTTGCAACGGATTTACCCCTTAGCATAATATCCAGAATATTTGTGCAAACTCAACTAGTGATTAACGGATCTGACAATGTGGCATTCAAAGTGATTGTGTTATCAAGGAATGGTAAGTAATCGTAGCCTCAGGCCTCAACAACCGGGAAAGGACAAAAATCGGGCAGGCAGCATGGCTATGTGGGTCGCACCCATTAGGGTGTATAATCACCTATCTAGAGAAATTCCTTTTGTTTCTAAATCTATCGATTCTGCCCATTCGGGAAATGGTGGTTTGAGTCCAACCGTTGGTGATATACATTCGATACACTCAAGCGAAATGAGTGGTCGGTCATGTGTGGGCCGGGTTGCAAGACGTTCTTGTTGAACCCAGGTGTATTTGCCTCTAGAGATACATCATCGGAAGGTGGTCCCATACCTTGTCATAGTTGGAATCCAATCTCCAATAAGCGCCCTGCGGTTTTTTTTTGATTTTATACTATATATGTAGAGCGTGAGATGCAAGCGTTCTACTATTTGGTTATTTATTTGATTAGACATTACTATAATATCACTGGATTTGATATCAAAATGTTTTGGGTTATAGTAAGGTAAAAACCGTCCATGTTTATGTGTGGGCTGGTCTTACTATTATCTTTTCTTTCGGAAAGGGTTTTGAAAGTTAAACAAGTGGTTGGAGTTTACTCACACCAGTCCCATGACTGACCCAGAGTTTATTTTGTTTTGTTTTTCCTAAACTCTTGGGTGCCCAAATTTGTACGGGCAGTCAAGTAGTCGGGATTTCACAGATTCATTTGAAGGAGCTGGAAGCAGGAGGCTTCACCAGTTAGCTGTAGATTATCGTATTTCCGCTGTGTACTATGTGGTATCTGGAAACAGGTGTTTATAACTGTTCCAGAAATGACTGTTGTGCTCTGATGATGGTATGTATATAAAGTTACTGATTTGTGTTTCAAAAGTTATGTTATATAATATATTTTATTCGTTCCGCTGTGAGTTGTGATCTTCGTTTTTCTTCTATTCTAGTATTTCTTTCTTCCTATTGCTCATCTTCTAACTTCTTTCTATAAATGGTTCGTATTTCTGTGTTATTTGGGTTGGACGTGTGGTGTATTTAGTCAACTCAGATAGTACGGATATGCGGGTCGTTACAGTTGGTATCAGAGCTTAGGTTGAGCGAATACCTAGGCTTGTGTGGCATGTGCTCATTAGAGATAGGGTCAGTAGTACCCTAGAATGAGTTGAGTGTATATACGAGAGAGCGTATTTGTTATTTGATATAAAAACCATTTTATATTGTGTTGGCTAGTCTGTTGAGTGGTTTATGAATTCTGATCGAATAGTGGGACGCCACGAAGTCGATAGGGATTTCTAAACACTTGAACAGAAAATACGACATGATATTGTTTTTAAGTGGGTAAATGAAATAATTTTACCCAAAATTCTATTTTTATATAGAAATAATAATTTTTTAAAATTATTGGATGTGTTGGTTGTTATATTATAATCAAATGAGATTATAAGAAATGAAATGGTTACATAGAACCAAGACAGAATTTGTATATGAATTAAATATACAAATGAGATGAATTAAAATCGAATTCAAAACAGAATTCAAAATTTAAATCCTGGGAGTTTCGAAAAATATTTTTCTGAACTATATTTAAATAATATAGCTTTGTGTTAGAAGGATTTTTGAATAAAAATCATTTTAAATAGATTTTGAAAGTGATAAAGCACTTAACTCACTTCAGTGGCTAGGAAATAATTCTGATGATGATTGCAACATTATCAGTGTTCATTTCCGAGTTTCTAAGTGAGGAAATTGCTACCTAAGAAAAAGTTTTTGTTGAAAATTTGTTTGAAAATTCAAATGTTTGAAATTTGAAATGAAAATAAATATATGTATATATTTATGGGATTTCAAAAGAATTTGAAAAGAAAACCCAAGGATTTGGATTCTGGAATTAAAATTTAACTGAAGCAAGTTAAATGGTTCGAGGTGAATAAATTGACTAGAATCAATTTAAAATAAATTGAAATGAATATGAATTAGAATGCATATGAATGGAAACCAACAGTTTTGGTTGAAATTAAAGTCATAGAAATATGAGGAGTTGAGTTTCAACATAAGTGAGATTTTGAAAAGTAATAGATTTGTACCATTTTTCCTACCTTAGCAATTTCGAGGACGAAATTATTTTAAGGGGGGAAGAATGTAACGACCCATATTTTTGAACAGTTATTTTAAATATTTAGTATCGTTTAAATATTAAATTAACAATATAAAAGAATTTTTATAGTGAATTATCGATCAAATAATCGAAATACGAGAACAAAATATAATTGAAATCGAACAAAAACAGAATCAAAACAGTTCAGTTGATTTATATAAATTCTGTTTGAATTAGAAAGATAATAATAATTTATTTTCGTGAAAGTCTATCTTCTGAAATCGATTTATATATTAAATCGATATTTATTTAAATTGTTTTCTGCTTTATACAGTTAAATTAAAATTTCCAAAATCAGTCATGTGGAGTTCAAAATAACGTTATAATCCGAGAACATCGGTCATTAAGTTAGAATAGCGGTTCTGGGTTTTTTTTAAATAAGGGACTGTGATATACTTTAGTTTTTAATTAAAAACAAACTCAAATCAGACAAATCTAATCAGCCGACCTCCTATTTCATTTCGCAGACCTATCCATTTTGAGCCAACAACTTGTCTCTAAGCTTCAGTATCAGGGAAACATGAATTTAATGGTGCTGTACATTTTGTTTCCCCTTCGCATTCTATATAAACGAGCCGAGCCTCGTGTACTCCATTCAAAAACAATCCAGTCCCTCTCATCCTCTGTTGTTCTTCTTTTTCCTAATCAATGAAAACCCTATTTCCTAAATCAAATCAGAATCGGGTATCGCGACTAGGGATTTCGGAGTTTCAAAGGCCGACGCTGATGCTGGAGCTCGCAATGATTATCGCGAGACGTCGGTAGTTGAACGAAGGAATCAGGCTTAGGTGGAATGGCTTCCTCGATTGAACGAGCATCGGGGTCAGCGCAATGGAAGTCGGAGGGTTTGGCGAGGCGATGGTCTGATTTCTGGGTCGAAGGCACATGCCATGGCACCACTCGGAGGAGATCGTGTTGACCAAAATAAAATGCGATGATGGCAACAAGACGAGTCGCGATTTAGGGATTTCATTTCCCGAGGACTTCGAGTTGCTGCATGGGCTACTGGAGTTCTTCTAAGGTGCGATTTCAGTCAGGAGATGGTGGAGTTGCCGCGAGCAAGTGAAGGGAAGAAGAGGGTTCGCGATGGGATAAAAGGGTAATGAGCTTTAACAAATTTTGATTAAATAATTTAAACTTAGTTTAATTTATTTGGTGAATAAATGAAATAAATAGTTAATGTGATAATTAATTTAATATATAGGGATTAGTTATATAGTTGGAAATTTAATTCATTTAAATATGGAAAAGGTAATTAAGGTTGTTGTTATTTATTTATTTATTTAAGTAAGCATTGAAAAAAAAAATATGGTTAAGTGTTTGAAAATACATAGAATAAATTAATTTATAGGATAAGTTAGTTTAAACTAAAAATCATTTAACCGTTGAATTTAATTAATGGTAGGTACCAAATTAATTTATTCAAGACAATGCACAACCGAGATGAGTTGGAAATTTACACAGGATATTTCGGCAAAAATCAAGTGAGTAAATCTCGCTCACCTTTTATTTATAATTATTTTTACTTCGTAAAAATAATTGTTGTTGTTTGTTTGGATTTTTCTGCTTGTTTTATATATATTAGTTATTTAGGCTATTATATATATATATATATATATATTGGGTTGATTGATTGGTTGGATTCCCGCAGTCTCATTAGCGGATGCCCGCAGTTTCATAGCGGATGATTACCCTATACGCCCCACGCTATGATTAGTGGATGACCTTCTATACCGCGATATTCTGCCACGAAGCAGAATGGGTATTATTTATGTGCTAACATCTGCGGATGCAGGAAAACAGGTTGGAGGAATCCAACTGGATTCCTCAAAAATATATTATCTGTTGGTTTATTTGTTTGCATATATATTTTTATATATGATGTGTTAGAAAAATAAATAATTCGTTGCTTTGTGTGTTTAAATATCACTGGGCTTAAGTAATGATATTTAAAAATATAGTGGAAGGATATTTGAGTTTTAAAAGGGGAAAATTCTATTTTTAAATAGAATTTGAATTTTTAAATGGAATAAAAATATAAAATTGGTTTTTGAAAAATAAAACAAGTAGTTTCTTTATAAACGAAGTTTATAAATAGTTCTTTTATAACGAAGTTATAAATGAAGTGAAAAGAATTATCATTTGATAATTCAGAAATAGAAATATAAGCGTGAAATTGGGATTTGAAATGAAATTTCAAACCAGGATGTGAAAGGAAATTTTTAAATATATAACTCAAATGAAATTTGAGTATAACATTTGAATTTTAAAAGGAGTTTAAATATTTGAATTGTAAAAGGAGATTGAATATTAGAAATTCAAATAGAAGTTCAAATAGAACTTGAATAGATGAAATTAGAATGAAAAATAGAATTTGAATTCAAGGAATTAAAATAAAATTTGAATTCAAAGGAATTCGAATAAAGAAATTCAAATAGAGATTTGAATGTAGAATTTCAAAATAGAATTTGAAATATAGAATTTCAAAGAAGAATTGAATAGAATTTGAAATATAGTATTTCAAGGAAGAATTCAAATGTGAAATTTGAGTAGAGATTTGAATGGAATTTAAATATGAAATTTGAATAGAGATTTGAAATAGAAATTCGAGTATTGAATTTGAACATGGAATTGAATACAGAAATGCAAGTTGAAATTTGAATATGAGATTTCAAAATAGAATTTGAAATAAACTTTGAAATAGGATTTTCAAAGTAGAATTGGAAATAAAATTTCAAATAGGATTTCAAAATAGGAAATCCAAATGGTTTTGAAACGGAATTTGGATTCAAGGGAATTCAAATGGATTTGAGTGAAGAAATTCAAATGGTGTTAAAAATAAGTTTGAATATTAGAAATTCGAATGGTGTTGGAAATGAATTTGAATATTAGAATTCAAATGAAAATGGAAAATGAAATTTGAATATAAGAGATTCAAATTGAATTCAAATAGGATTTAATCTATGAGATTTGAATATAGAAATTCAAATGAAGTTTTGAAAATAGATTTGGATATAGAAATTTAAATGAAGTTTTGAAACTAGATTTGAAATAGGATTCAAATAAGAGGATTTGAATGATAGAATTAAAAAGGGGTTGAATATTTGAAATTTCAAAATAGAATTGAATCGGAGTTTGGATATTTGAAATTCAAATAGAATAAATATAGAATTTGAATTCGAAGAGAATTGAATAGGGAATTTGAATGTAAAATTCAAAAAGGAATTCAAATGGAATTTAAATTATAGAATTTGAATATGAAATTCAAATGGGTTTTAAACTATGGAAATTTGAATATAGAATTTAAAAAGGGAGTTTGAATATTTGAATTTCAATAGAATTCAAATATAGAAATTGGAATATAGAAGTTCAAATGGAATTTAAATATGGAGTTTGAATAAAAGAATTCAAATGGATTCAAGTATCGAATTTGAATAGGGAATTCAAATAGAAATTCAAGTATTGAATTCGAATATCCAACAGAAAAGGAATTGGGATTTGAAATATAGAATTCAAAAGTGAGATTGGAATTCGAATCAAGGAATTCAAATGGAATTGAATTCATTTTAAGAAGTTTAAAGGTTTATATATATAAATATAATTAAACCAAACTCGCCGCAGCGCTGTAGTTCGTAAAATAGCGATTCGAACTTCAATCGAGTATACAGGACTCAGTTGGAGTCGGATCTCTATGAAACAAGAAACGTCAGGACCGGTTTGATAATAGTTTTCTAATGAAAGAGAAAAATATGAATTTCGACGTATAGATTTTGAGTTATGTCAAAAATCAAATTTTCAGAAAAGCAGCGCCAGAATCGTTTTAAAACCATAATGGTTTATTTAATGTTATAAAAGGATTTTAAGCAGGTAAAAATCCAAATTTCCTATTTAGAAATCTCCGAGTTGAGTTGTAAAATATATGCGAATTCAAGTTGTGTAAATGAATATGATTTTTGAAACAGAAACCAGATTTTGATTTGTTGAATAGAATTAACTAAATTGAATAGAAATTAGTTAAGGAGCTTTTGAATGGATATTGGGCCTTAAATAAGTGAATTCGATTTGAAAATTTATATTCGAAATAGAAAAGGAAACTAGAATTGAAATCGAAATTTGATTTGGTTATGAACGAGTTAAATATTTTGTTCGAACATGTTATGTTCAACAAAGAAGTGAAATAGGCAAAAAGGCTAATTAAAGAATAATTGAGCGAAACTGAATTCAAACGATTCAAAATTTAATTAAAACGAATGGATTGAGTTGAATTGAATTGGAAACAGGTGAACAGGTGTTAAACAGATATGGGATGGAGTATATGAAGATTTTTATTTATGTGCCCGACAAAAAGGTACATGTTTAAATTCATATATGGGTTTTATGCGCCGTATCGGCTAGCCGCTTGGCTTCTTCTTTTTCATTTTGAGATTAGAAGGACCGGGAAAGCTATTTGAAATTTCCCGATGCTCCCGATACAGGGGAGGTTATGGCGAAATTTTTCGGAAATTTAAGGAGTTAGAATATTTTTAAGATATTTTGATAATTTGAAATCATTGTATCGACGTATTGAATTCGATAGTAAAGTGAATATAAAAATCGAATGTTGTAAACAAAAAGGGATAGAGATAAGTGATTGGAATTGTTTCCAATTGCAAATAGAGATTTTTCTAATATATAGAAAATAAAAGAAGTTGATATTTGGAAACGTTTTCCAAATGGCATAAGAGGCTGGGATAATTATTGAAAATATTTGGTTAACAAATATTGATAAGGAAATGGAGAAGAGATTTAATTAATGAAATATTAATTAAAAGAGCCCAGTGATTTGTTTGATATGTTTGGATGAACACTTGTTTTTATTCGATAGTTAAATCACAGACTATCGAAGTTTTTGACCATCGTTGTCAATATGGAGAGACCGGTTGGATTATTATCCGAAGAACCACTCCGTATCGGCATAAGCGTTGCGAACCAAGTATGTTGAATATATTGAAGACGGAGTAAAGTGCAAGGGCTTTTCTATTTATAGAAATAATGCCTTCTGTTTCGTTCAATCGCAGAACGAACGTAAATGGACGAATGTCTGACAGAGTATTTCCAATGATCAAATGGGTTGGTCTGTATGAATATATATGGTTGCAACGGATTTACCCCTTAGCATAATATCCAGAATATTTGTGCAAACTCAACTAGTGATTAACGGATCTGACAATGTGGCATTCAAAGTGATTGTGTTATCAAGGAATGGTAAGTAATCGTAGCCTCAGGCCTCAACAACCGGGAAAGGACAAAAATCGGGCAGGCAGCATGGCTATGTGGGTCGCACCCATTAGGGTGTATAATCACCTATCTAGAGAAATTCCTTTTGTTTCTAAATCTATCGATTCTGCCCATTCGGGAAACGGTGGTTTGAGTCCAACCGTTGGTGATATACATTCGATACACTCAAGCGAAATGAGTGGTCGGTCATGTGTGGGCCGGGTTGCAAGACATTCTTGTTGAACCCAGGTGTATTTGCCTCTAGAGATACATCATCGGAAGTTGGTCCCATACCTTGTCATAGTTGGAATCCAATCTCCAATAAGCGCCCTGCGGTTTTTTTTTGATTTTATACTATATATGTAGAGCGTGAGATGCAAGCGTTCTACTATTTGGTTATTTATTTGATTAGACATTACTATAATATCACTGGATTTGATATCAAAATGTTTTGGGTTATAGTAAAGTAAAAACCGTCCATGTTTATGTGTGGGCTGGTCTTACTATTATCTTTTCTTTCGGAAAGGGTTTTGAAAGTTAAACAAGTGGTTGGAGTTTACTCACACCAGTCCCATGACTGACCCAGAGTTTATTTTGTTTTGTTTTTCCTAAACTCTTGGGTGCCCAAATTTGTACGGGCAGTCAAGTAGTCGGGATTTCACAGATTCATTTGAAGGAGCTGGAAGCAGGAGGCTTCACCAGTTAGCTGTAGATTATCGTATTTCCGCTGTGTACTATGTGGTATCTGGAAACAGGTGTTTATAACTGTTCCAGAAATGACTGTTGTGCTCTGATGATGGTATGTATATAAAGTTACTGATTTGTGTTTCAAAAGTTATGTTATATAATATATTTTATTCGTTCCGCTGTGAGTTGTGATCTTCGTTTTTCTTCTATTCTAATATTTCTTTCTTCCTATTGCTCATCTTCTAACTTCTTTCTATAAATGGTTCGTATTTCTGTGTTATTTGGGTTGGACGTGTGGTGTATTTAGTCAACTCAGATAGTACGGATATGCGGGTCGTTACACCCGTTCAGTCCTATTCCAAAACGTAGATCGTGTCGATACAAGTCAAGTGCGTCCTTCTTCGTCGATTTCTGATAAGATATGAGATAATTATACGATTTATAAGTTTAACACTATTTAATTTATATTAATTAATTATTAATTATTTATAATATATAATTACTTTGTAAATGTCCAGATCCAAATTTTAGGCTGAACGAATTTCTTTGTTCAATATACTAGGTCGTATTGTTTGCTTCTACGTGAATACACCCGAGCTTCAATTCCCAATTCCATGTTTCATTGTTTAGATAAAAAGGCCCGGTCCATTTTGATTTCTCACTGATCTTCCACGTATAAACCAAATGGCCACTTTCAACTTCTGATTTCCAAGCAAAAGAACCCCTACGTCCTTATTTTATTCACTACGTACCACTGTGCTTCCTTGAAGAATAAGGAACACACTCCCTATTTCCATATGTTACTTCTTTTTACTCCATGCACTGTTTAGGAGGAACCCTCCGCATCTCCTTGTTCTCACAATCTGGTATGATTAAACACTACAATCAGAACACACAATTTTAATTTTAATTAATTAACTCCTAATTTAATGTTAAATTAACTAATCAATTAAACCTACAAATTCGACTGTCAGTTTTCTTTCGGTACGTCATCACTTATGATGCTCCTTCGCAATAACTGCTCCACGCAAAATGTTGATGTTCCCATCTTTCCTGGCATCACCAAAACCTTTACCATGTATTTGTCCAATCCCTTGTACCCACTTTAAACCCTTCTCCTTTGGTAACCTATTCCACATTGAAAAACATTTCGCCTGCAACACATAACTTAAACTAAGTAATTATGATTTACTTAAATTATTAACTAATGATTAACCACTCATTGCGTTATTTAAAACATAGTAGGCCCAAATTTGATCTTCCCACTCATTCCTACAGACCCGATTCCCTTCTACTGCATTGTTCTTCTTAATGCAGAAACTATCATTCCTGAAACTCCACATGAACATACATAACCACCGTGCTACAGGTTTCCCCCACTTTGTATTCATGTTTCAACCTATATCATACTTTCGTTATCATATACGTCCATCTAATTAAATAATCCCTTAAATCAATAATTAATTAAACCAAATTTATGTTTTAACCATGTTGGCTGATCCATAATATCTATTCCCGCTCCTCCATTCTGGAAACCGAACTTCGACATCATGCACCGGAAAAGAAGACCACCGCATGTCGAATGTTGACCACTGACGTTGATCCGATGCTTCCAGTTCGAACGCCTCAGCCTCCTCTACAACCGTGCCCAATTTCGCCGTGTCCCCCTTCACCATTCCTCACCAATCCCCACATAAACCGCTACCGCTTAGACCTCGACCGCTGCCGCTTAGATCTCGACTGCTACCACCACACAATGCCATATGCAATCGCCACCGTCCGGTCGTTAGATCTCACCCAGATCACCATATTTGCAATTGATTGATTCTAGAAAGATTGAATAGATTTAGAGAAATCAAGAGGTGAAATTCAGAGCTTCCAGGCCGTTCCAGTGCATGATGGAGGCGGCTGAATTCCTTTGACCAGGTAGAGGTTTGGTTGACATGAATTTAGGGTTATTGTGCCTTTATATACAAAAGCCCAATTATTAAAATAATATCCAAAACTTCAACACGAAGTAATACTCTAAAACAAGCCCACACGATCTCCGTTTTTGACAAAATAAGCTAATCTTAGCATATAAAAAATATTCCGGACCCAATGGGATAGGTTTTGTCGAATTCCGAGGTCGGTTGTGAAAAGTCCTTTATAATTATCGATGAAAAATTAAGAATTTAATATTCCTATAATTACATAAAAAATTCAATAAATTTGAAACCTTGACGTTCAACTAGACCTCTTCCTAACGGATCCAATGAATCTTGTTGCGTTAAATTTGAAGTTTGTTTGGCTAGTCGTTTATTCGTTTAAAGTTACCCCTGTCTAAATTATATAAGCAATTAAATAGAAACAAAGACAATTTTGGCTACCGAAATCACACACGACATCCGTTTTCCACGAAATTTGATTTTCTTACAATAATTTAACGATGCAATCCCAATGAAACTAATTTCTTCGAAAACTGAGACCGATTGCAAAATTGGCTATTTTTAACGCTTATATAATATTAATTAAATATTAATTAAATTTCCAAATAATTCAATAAAATAATAATAAATTATTTTTATCATATATATTCAAACAGAATATATATACAACTCAAAATAGAATTTATACAACTCAATATCGTCAATTTCGAGTTAACCGTTATCCAAATTATATTAAAATCCTTTTATATTTATTAACTAACGTTATCGTTTAATAACGATTTCCATAGCGACTATTTTAAAATTTGATTTGGACATAACTAGCAATCTATAACACGAAATCTGGATTTTTCTTCTCCATATGAAAACTATCATCAACAAGATCCCAACGTTTCTTGTTTCACAGAAATCCGACTTATATCGGATCCTGTATATTCAATTGAAGTTCAAAACTCAATATTACGAACTGCAGCGCCATTTCGAGCTCGTTTTATTTTGTATATAAATTTAACGTTCAAACTTCGTTATATAATCAAAACATATATTTTAAATCCATTTAAAATTCCAAATCAATATTTAAAATAATAAATTAAATTAAATATTTGACTACCAAAAATACGGGACATTACAGCTACAACACATATAATCAAGTTTGTTATGTTTAATTTCTTGTGTATATTCATAGCTTGCTTCAACATCAAATAGGCAAGACATATCCCGCATGTTTGGTGAATTTCTGTTGTGTTTTAGTATGCATTTATAGTAATATTTCCTTTGCATTTCCGGATACATGTACATGGATTTTTAAATCGTTTTTGAAACATTTTAAGCAAAGAAATATGGTTTTCAAAAGAATTATATTTATAACAAGATTTTATAAATTTACGAATAATTTTATTTATACAAGGGTTTTATAAGTTTAACGATTTTCAAATATTGTTTAAAAAAATTCAAACCATTTTTTCTAAAGTGTATTTTGTGATATAAAATCACACGTTTGCACCATTCGAGAATGTGTGATTTTGATTAAACAATGTCGTAGTAGAACGAGATCATTTATATAGATTCTTCTAATTGATGCTACCGCTTTCAAGTGATTTCTTATGTTTTCTTGTATGGATTCGACTAGTAGTTAGTAAACCAGTAATGATAGCGTGTGGTATGAGATGCACAGTTACCACTATTTGGATTTCTGTTTGAGAGTTGTGACACATTCTTTTGGTGTTAGTACTCACTTCGAAGTGAAGCTATACTCGATTGATACGGGTTGTACTGAAGTTTCTATGTGTATTAACTTGACCGAAGCAGTCAAGTTATACTCAACCGAGACAAATCGTAATAAAGGGATACTTGACCGGGATGAGTCACAATAAATTTCTACTCAATTGAGATGAGTAATTGTAAAACTATATTTGACAGAGATGGTTCATAGTAGTATTCTACTCGAGCGAGATAGGTCGTAGTAGTATTTTACTCGATGGTTCATAGTAAAGTAATATTTGACCGAGACGGGTAATTGTGGTGTTTTACTTGGTTGAGACGAGTCATTGTAAGACCACAATAGATCTAGATGGGTCATAATAATAAATGCTTGAACGCATTTGAATAAGTGGCAAAATTATATTTTTTATGCACGTGGATAATTTTGTGGGTTGGATCCAATATCATGTTGTTTTTGTGCTAGTTGATGACTTCAAAATTTGAAGTGGGTATTTTGTGTACTTATACATATCTTCAAATTATAAAAAGATTTTCATGTAGGTGTATGGTGATTTCATTATTGTGTATTTAAACTCTTAACAGAGTTTTCGTGTTCTCGTGATTCTTGTGGCTTGGTGTTTCTTTTTTGTGATTTCTGTGATACTACTAGTGTTCCTTTGTTGAAGGGATCCTATGATAAATAATGCCATTTCATTCCTTTATGACCTAAAGGAATGTTTCCCTTGGTGATTTATTATCTTTATCTCACTTTGTACTAATTATCTGGCTCAAGTTAGACCGACCCATGTATTTATCCTTAAGTCAGACCGACTTGCAGGTTAGGTCCTTTTGGCATTTTTTTTGCAGTTTGCCTTTGGATATCATGTTCTACCCTTTTTGGATAGCATAGTCATTTGTAGTTCTTTTGGGAATTATGGTGTATATTATTTTATGGGGATTATGATGTATGTACAAATGTGTAGTGGCTTATCCGACCACCTATGTATTATGATGTATTGTACAAGATGTATTTGTATGTGTGTGTGTATATATATATATATATATATATATATATATATATATATACGTGTGTGTGTGTGTGTATATGTGTCTGTTTTTTTGTAATCTATGTATATTATACATATTTTGTTCTATTTTGAATAGGTCCTATATGCATTGTGGTGTATTAAATAAGAATTAAGTATGTCGATTCATTAAAAAAGAAACTTTGGCATATTTAATACTTGTTTGATACAATATTACAGATGATCGTTCCTAAAAAGCCTTATTCTCTGTATTACAAACAGTGTTACTCGTTAATAATCTTTGTTAATATGGATCTTGGGGTGTGGCATCACAAATTGGTATCAGAGAAGTTTTGAAACATAATGTGATATAAATACAGAATAGTTTGCACATTACAATACATCGATGTATAATACTAGTAAAAGCATCAACCCCGATCTTAGTAATCCTTGTCGTGTCCTTAACCTTTCTTGTGTTCAATTAGAATAGTTTTATGGAATGCGTTTAGGAATGTGTAACTTTAAATTCTATAATATATCTTTTGTATTTGATTCCGTTGATAATATCATTTGTAACTGAATAACTCTATCTTAATTCCACTTTAAACTTATATTTCGAAGAGGCAGAGGTAGTACCTCGGGTGCAGGGTTGTCCAGTGGCTCACTCCCCGAGGAGAGAGTCAAGCCATCTGGTGGTTTCTACCCTTAAGGTGTATATATGTCGATTGACCAGATCCTAGAACTTATCTGGAACACGGATCCTCCTGCACCCCCTCATTCTTCTCCTCCATGCAAATTCTCATTTCCACGATTGTGTAGTGATTTTACTCATCTCAGTTGGAAGCCATTCAAAGGTACCGAGATGTTATAGAGATTCAGGTATAGCTTCGCACCCGTGAGCGTATTATTACACGGAAGGATATTTCAGACAATCACCACGTTCTTACAGTATTGAGCATGCTATAAGATTGTGCACTTTATTGGTAGGAGTAATTGATAGCAAAAGTTGATGAGACTACTTTGGCATGGGAGCAATTCAAGGAGAGATTTAAGATGAAATTCATGCCAGAGTCTGAGAAGGAAATCCAAGCCCATCTCTTCCATAATCTTAAACAAGGGAAGTTGTCTGTGTCTAGGTATGTCACTTCATTTGAGGTCTTATCCAAATGGACTAGAGCGTATTTGCACTCCATACAAAAATAATCTTAATTTTTTAAATGGTCTTAAGAAATCCCTCCAGTTGCAACTTGGGCTTCCTTTCGAGGAGTTATTGGATGCGGTCTTTCATCTTGGAATGGTCGAAAATGAGAAGGAGAATGATGTTGAGTCCGAGGCTTGGAGAAATCTAAAGGGTAAGCGTTTTCCATTTCAATAATCCAAGCCTTTACATCCTAACAAGAAGAAGAAGTCGAGCAGAACGAGCTCGCATTTTCAAGTGGCACATCAACAATCTAGGATGTTGGAGCATCATAATTGTGGTTCTTGTGATCACTTTGCTGGAGACTGTCCCAAGACCCATAGTTGTCGCTATTGTAGGCAAGAGGGGCATATGACTTTTGCATGCCCTAAGAAGAAAAGGAATCCAAGTCCGGGAAATCCTAGTGTAGCTCATGCATTTGGAGTTTCATCCTAGCCTCAAGGTACTTATTTTATCTTTGAATGCTCATGATTATTCCTTGATCATTTAATTTGCATTTTATTTGATATGGGTCTATTGCACTATTCATATCAAAGGAACTCATTAATGCCCTAACCTTGGATCCAGTATGTTTGGGAACTTCACTACGGATTGCAAATCCGATTGAGGGATCCACAACCATTAGCTATTTATGTAAAGATGTTGATGCATATTTCTATGGTTTTATTTTTCGTACGAATCGGCACATGAATACCTGATTGGGTTCGAGATAGTTTCTAGAAATGAATCAGTTCGTTTAATATGAGGATAAAATCTTGATAACTATGTATCACGGTGTCCCTATTAGGTTTTATTGGTACATCTGGTACATTGGGACATCGAGCGAGAGTCCAATGCTCCTCCCTTAGATCTCGAGGTGATGATGACATATCTGGAATTTTCATATCTATGAATCTTCTTTTGTGTGGGCCTGTTTCAGAATTATCCAATAAGAAGGCAATAGAGTTCCATATCGACCTTACCCCTAGTGGTTAGCTTGCTAGTCGTTCTCCCTCGAGGATGCCCCTCAAGAAGCTTGGTTTCACGAGGAAGCGTTGAGGAACTGGAAGCTCAACCCCCTAGTGGAAAATTATGTTCTATTTCTGTATTAGTTTCTCTTATTCCATGGTTGATATGATAACTTGTCCTGGTCAGACGATCACCTTGTCAATACTCAGAGGTTAGGTCCAAATCCTATTCTTTGTGCTAGCTTTATGAGTTGGAGTTCTATGATGATGGGATAATAACTAAAATGATAAGTTGAAACTCTCAACAGAAATATATGTGGATAAGTTGAATTAATCGGAGTGTGCAACGATAATAAATATACTGTTTTGGACAAGTACTTAACTTAATGGGTTATGCATGAGAAAAACTTAATGGTTGGATTATATCTATTTAAATCAAAGTAAATGTAGAGGTAAGAATAAAATAATTACAACAATAGGGAAATTTTGACTATTATATGTGTATAATTAATCGTTGAGTACTTTAAAGATTCTGATCGGTACATCTGATCAGCGTTATCGATAGGAATTTCTTAAAAACTAACACGAGACATTTGAACACAATACTTTGGGCAATTGAAGTAGTAATTGAATAAAGCTATAAGTTTCAAGATATTGTTAAGCCATCGAACAAATTGTAAGAGGTCGCTATACATGGCGAGACAATATCGATATTGACTCGACTTTGCAGATAAGTAATAGAATGAATAGTCGAATTCGCGGCTTAATAATATTTTGATATAAATTAAGAAGTCATGTAAATGAAATCGCATTTCGTGAAACAAAAGGAAAATAGATATGTATATATATGTATTAAGAAAGAAGGTATGTTTTAAGAAGATGTACTTAACGTAACTAAATGCAGTGTTTTAGAAATGCATTTGCATGATTTGATGATGTATGCAACCATCGAATTATAGCAATAACCGGAGGTTGAATGGTGAGGCCATTTTGATTTCATAATCAAAATCGCATCCATCCGATCATGTGATTGGCTATTATCAATGGCGAGGCAACATCATTAATTTACTATGAGATTTGAAAGTTGGGCATGTATTGTAAATGAAAAAGTCGAGTGTGTACGACTTGTGCAGGATCTATAATATGGCTATGCGGAATGTATGTGATAACTTAAGCTATTCAATAGTTATGCGAATAAATATTCGCAAACAATATATATATCACAAATAATTATAAATGCAGTAAAGTAAAGTAAATTAGAGTAATGACACCAGGATTTTTATACTGGTTCAGACCTCCAGTCCTACGTCCAGTCCCAAAGCTCCTCTTCGGCTTTTCACTAAACAACACCCTATCTTCACCCGGAGGAACAGGTTCACAACACTACTTGATTTACGGGCTACAAGTTTACCCACTTGATTTCACGGGCTACAAGCTTACCCACTTGATTTCACGGGCTATAAGCTTACCCACACAGGACAATTACAAGAGTTTGACTTCTGATTGTGTTCTTCTCTCAACACTGATTTGTCAACGATTGAGTACACCCTTCCTATAATCTTATCCTCAAGTATATGAATTGAATGCGAAGATTTGAAGGAAGTTAGTTGCTTGTTGAATCAAAATATGAGAAATATTATCAAGGATTCAAATAAGTAACTTGAATCTGGGAGCTTTTTAGAATGCAAGAGTATTTAGAAAGTAAGATCAGAAATCATAGCAAGAATCGGTTATTTGGATGATGATTCAAGATGTATTTATAGTGAATGAGGAGTTGTAATCATTGATGAAGAGTTGCAATGAATAATGATGATTTTTGATGAAGAGAAATGGATAAATCTCTTGATGAAAGAAGATGACTTTTCGAAAGGTTGCTTGTTGTTTGAAAAGTTGTTGACAGGTCGAAAAAGATAGGTAGACAGGTATTTGAATATATATATATATACGTTATATTCATGAATGGACATTTGCTGTGCATTTTTCCCGAAAGAGGTCGACAGGTTGAAAAAGACAGGTCGACAGGTTTTGTAGGTCGACAGGATTTTTTTGTAGGTCGACAGGTTTTGTAGGTCGACAGGATTTTTTTGTAGGTCGACAGGTTTTGTAGGTCGACAGGATTTTTTTGTAGGTCGACAGGTTTTGTCTCTGTCTTGAAAAAGGTCAACAGGATTTTTTTGTAGGTCGACAGGTTTTTGTCAATTTGCACAGAAAATGTGTATTTATGTATATATTCAAAAATGATGAGGAGTATGATTATTTGAGGATAGATTTTAACATTTATAACTCTAAATAATCAACCTCTAACTTACGAAAACATCGATTCTTCTTTTTGTCGATCATGAAGCTCCTTCTTGTCATTAATCAAAATATGCTATGAAACCTTTGACTCAACATTCTCCCCCTTTTTGATTGATGACAACATAGCTTAATATTGCAATCGTTATCTCCCCCTGTATATATGCTGAAGCGACCCGAACTTCCCCGGTCTCCGAAGAGATGAGAAAGGACGAATTACTGTGAGGACAAGACAAATCAGAACGCAGACGGAAGAACATTTCATTGCTATTACAACAATTCCATTAGATACAAGAATATACAGAGTATAAATGAATAAATTACATTCGATAAATATCAGAGATTACAATAAATTACATAGCAGCGGAAAATAATACAAAGCACAACTGAAGGTGATATACGGATACAGAGCTTTCCGGATATCATTCCAGCAGTAAACCAGGATCCTGTGAATATAAATCTGCAAAAACCAAAACTACTAGCTGCCCGTGCGGAAAATAGGGGCACCCAGAGTTTAGGTTAAAACAATAAACTCCAGGTCAGTCATGTGACTGGTGTGAGAACTAAAACAGTTATTAATATTGGTTTTAAAGTTAGGTAAATCAAGGGACCACGCCGTATAACACGGAACGGGTTTCCTCCCAAGAATACCAGTGCATAGAACAAACATCGCAATGCTAAATAAAGAAAAATGAAGCTGTTATAAGACCCAGGTCCTATCACACAATGCAAAGCAAGCCGGGGGATAGGGTTTTCCCTTATAACAGCCAAAGCATGCTTGATACGTTTAAAACAAATCATTTGATACTATAATAAGTGTATAGTGTCAAAACAATTTCAATCATAAATATAAATCATAGGCGGCATAGCTACCATCTACTATGTCGCCATACTAGTTCTACAATTAAAACTGAATTACACGTATTGGGAATTGGATTCCGTCATGAGTCGAGGCAAGGGGCAAGCTCCTCTCCGCGTTCGAGACACTCTAGCAAATGTCCCAGGGTTACGCACTCTGGGCAACCCCTGGATCTTCAGGGCCGGTCCTCACTTACGTTAGAGGATTAATTATGCCTGAACACACGTTTCCCGGTCCTTACAGACCTATAATCGAGGCGCCTCGCATTCCAACAACCACAAAGGTGAAAAATATATAAATGTCAGGGCTGGTAAGTCACTGACACCACCAAAGCTAGAAAGAAACGTCGTGCTCTCCCTGCAGTCCGTATCCCGTTTTTAACTCATACCGAGGTGTGAGGCTCGCGAATTCACGTTATACACAAAACTGCCACGTAGGCCGTGCTTTGATCATCAACCACAAGACTCTGCTTTTCAACAAAAGCCTTGATCATTGCATCTTAGCGTGCCACACAGGCAATTCATGCCATGCGACTGATGTCCATCGATATACAACCTCTGAGCTCGTACGTCTCAGAGAAGGGCGTTAAGCAAAAGAATAAATTCTCCGCCGCCAAACAGATGTATATTTAATAGAAATCAATCAACACAGAATAAAATCCAGTGTCAGACACACAATCCATTTACAAGTCCGTTCGGGGTCTAAACGAAACCGGAGGCACTTTCCTCGCATATCCATTGATCTCCAAGTACGTCTGGACGACCACTAACTATTTCCATCCTCTTGGGTGTACTGCCCAATCAGGATCGTCAGTAATTATCCAAACGATGTGAAGACTTCCGGTCTTCAACCACCGTCTTCATCTTCGACATATCGTCGAATCGGTTATTCAGAATGGGTATAAACCCGGCCTTTCCGAACAACCCGCGTATATTAAAAACAAATGTTACACAAACTCAACATACACCTCATTCCAATTCAGAATATTCTTTTTCTCATAAAATCACATTTTTAGGGAAAGGTTCCCATTAATTTTATCCAAGATAAATTCTTTCAAATTTATCCTTTAATCTTCCTTTGGATGTGGTTTCAAACCAAATTATGGTTTTCCGAACTAGTCGAGATTAGCGAACCACATCGAAGTAATTATTTATTTTATTTCCCAATCCCAACCTATTCATCCCATGAAGCAAAACTGGTGATACTCCATATCTAACACCATGGTGTTATCGGTAAAATTAATTACCATTTCACGTTCAAATCTAATTAAAGATTTAACTATCGCTTTGGAGCAAAACTGGCGATACTCCATTCTTGCTCATTTCTAAATTTGATAATTTAGATTATAGATTCACATTTCAATCTAATTACAGATTCATTAAAACTCCTTTTACTGGGTTAAAGAACTAGGTGTTATTTAAAACACAGTTCACGACAAACCCAAATCACATTCTATTTATTATCGGGTTAAAGAACTAGTGATATTTAAAACACCGTTCACGATAAACCCATTTCAAATCCAATCGTTATATGTTAGAAATTCCGATTATTTAAAACCTCTTTTTAAATCTAATTTATTTATTTAAAAATAAAAACCCGGGTTTTAAATTGAGTTCAAACTAGTTCATTTCGATAAAAATCTATTTTTATCTTTTCAAATATGGAGTTTTTCACCCCAATTTTTCCCAAATCATTTCTTATGATTTTACACAAATTATTGATATTTTTAATAATTTTATCAAGGCCCGTACAGTCGATTTCCAACAATGGCCATCGAACTGCACTTACAGCGACCTTTTCTGAATTTGATTTGGACGTATCTCCAAATCCAACCGTTAGATTTCAAATTTCTAATATTCGTTAGAAAGATCTTTTCGATACGAACCCAACGGTTCCGGTTTTAGGAGAATCCGACGGTCGGATCTCCCGTAATGTCCGTTTGAAATAAATTGTCGAAATTCACGAACTGCCGCGGCACGGCGCGTTCTATTCAGGCCATTATATTATATATAATATATATAATATATATTTCGTCGATTTCTATTTAAAATGAATTATATAAATAGTTTTAAATTCATTTCAAAAGCAATTTCAACTTCCATTTCAATTCAAATCAAAATTGAATTCTTCTTTATAAATTCGTTTTTAAAATTCATTTCTATTCAATTCAAATTTCAATTCAATTTGAATTCATTTCAATTTGCTTTCAATTCAATTTGAATTCATTTTCTTTTCAAATCAAATTAGTTATATATTCAATTGAAATCAAATTCGTTTTCTATTCAAATCAAATTAGTTATATTTTCAATTGAAATCAAATTCGTTTTCTATTCAAATCAAATTAGTTATATATTCAATTGAAATCAAATTCTTTATATATTCAATTGAAATCAAATTCGTTATATATTCAAATCAAATTAGTTATATATTCAATTGAAATCAAATTCGTTTTCTATTCAAATCAAATTAGTTATATATTCAATTGAAATCAAATTCGTTATATATTCAATTGAAATCAAATTCGTTATATTTTCAAATCAAATCAAATTCGTTTTTCAATTCAATTCTTTTCGAAATCGTTTTCAATTCAATTCATTTCGAAATCGTTTTCAATTCAATTCATTTCGAAATCGTTTTCTAATCAATTCAAATCAAATTTGCTTTCTATTCAATTTAATTCAAACTTCATTTCAAAATATTCGATTTCGAAATCACTTTCAATATTCATTTTAAAATGAATAAAATCGATATAAATATCGTTCACGTCAAAATGGCGTCAATCTAGTCAATACGGCTCCATATATTTCTATTCCAAATATTCTATTTCAAATATTTCTTTTTCCAAATAAATGAGTATTTATTTTTGTCAACACACGACTAATCTCAACGAATGAGTACTGTCCACGTGTGACTATTTTTGTTAAATTATTTCGTTCAACACATGACTAATCTCAACGGATGAGTACAGTCAACACATGAACCTTTATTTTATATTGATAAAGATGTAAATTTTATTATTAAAACATTTCGTTCAACACATGACTAACCTCAACGGATGAGTACAGTCAACACATGAACCTTTACTTTATATATTCTTTATTTTCTAAATTGGAATGAGGCCCAATCAATCACCATATAAAATTAATTATATGGATTTTCATACAACATATGTATATAATAGCATCGAAAAATAATCAACCATCAACCAAAGTGCACTACACTGTATAAGCATCAAATATAGATATCTAACGCTTATAACAGCCTGTCAATCAATCGATCGACATATTTAATCAATCAGGATGAGTGAACTTCAAATTTCATCCCAACACCCGTGTGGGGTTTCAAACAATCAAACACAGATTTTATTTGTGCAGTTGGGCGATGTGTAAAATTTATCGTCCCAATCAATGTCATTCAAATAGGTGTACATAAACAAACCGTCCGGTTTGTAAATGAATATTTATTTATTCACATTCGACATATTCATATTCACGTTAAAAATTATATTTTTAACGATAAAACATTTTATTTTAGCATATGAATTTCTATTCAGTTCATTCTTTAAATAAAATGAAATTTTTATTTTTCTAACATATTTTAGAAAATTTCGGCGGCATAACGGCACGATACTAGAAACGGGACGAGGCCTAGCCTTATCCCCGGTCTAGTGAAGGCCCACGCCATTCACAAATCAATCCAATCAATTTCATTTCACCAAACAATCAATTCAAATCTAATCATCTAACTAATTTATGCAACCAAACAAACAAGTCCATGGTCTGTGGACGATTGTGTCGGGTGCTACTAAGCACCGTCTGCATCCTAGTATATATATATATAACTAGAAAAGAAATTGAAAGGTGAGAAATTCTCACTGATAGCTATCCAATCATTTTGACTCTTCTTTGATAGAAATCTTCATCATTATCGCATTTTCGTCATCTTCGTTGCCCGTAGCCACTACATATATAAAAATCACACATTTTCATATTTTGATGTCTTTAAAATAAAAATCACATTTTTATTTATTCACTTTCAATTTAAAAATCATATTTTTATAATCGCTTCATACGTTTAAAAATCGAATTTTCACTTTGCTATTCAATATATAAAAATCGAATTTTTAATGTTCCCCTTATATAAAAATCGTATTTTTAATATGCCACTAGTATAAAAATTATATTTTTAAATCTTTCTATATTATAAAAATTATATTTTTACTTTCATAAAAAACTTAAGTTTTAAACAAACAAGGATCATATTTTTTTCATATGTAAAAATTTCATCTTTGTCAATTTAAAAATGACATTTTTTTCAATTTAAAAGATCCCTTCTTTTTACTTTCGAAAACCATAACTTTGTATAAGTTAAAAATCATATCTTTATGATTTAAAAATCATATCTTTTTATTTCTGTGAAACCAAAATTTCATTTTTAAAGCAGACACCATTAAAAATCACAACTTTCCGATATAAAAAAACCAAATAAAGAGATCAGATTTTTTTCCATCAAATAAAATGAAATTAGCAAAATCAGAAAACTCACGCTTTCGGGTTTAAATGGTCGGAGGAGCTGCTGGAATTACTGCGCCTGAATTCGAGAGGGGGGTCTTCACGGCGGTGCGCAGGTTCAGAGCAGATGAGGACGGCGACTTTACTTGCTGGTTGCTCGACTGATGGAGGACGGGCGCGTTGCTTCTGGTGCAGAGCTTTCATGTGGGTGCGCGGTTTGCAGGGGGGATGGCAGATCATCGGAACGGCGGCTGGAGAGGGCTGTGGCGATGGAGGAAGAGGCGCAGCGAGGTGCGACAGGAGTTGGCGGTGGTTCGATCGAGGTTAGGGCTACGGGATTGGCTATGGTTTCACGAACGAAGAGAGAGGGGAGAGCGTGGAACCAGGAAGGAAGGCGGAGGCGAGGGGAGATCCTGAGGGTGGCGCGGTGGTGCGATGAGGGTGATGGCGATCGACGTCGTCATTTCTAATTTGGGGTATCGGGTTTGGGATTGGAGAAAATAACGGGGGGGGGGGGGGGGGGGGAGGGGGGTTATATGAAAAAGGATAGAATTATTATTTTATATATTTTTAATTTATTATTTTCTCTCTCCTCGGTTGGCTTTTCATACGAACTCGAAATCAAGTCCGTCGACTGTCGTCTCTAGCGTATTACCCCCGTTCCGAACACAATGGGATATGTATCATAGGCCAATTCGACTGTTTCGATCAATTTTCATCAAAATCAACATATAACTCTATATATTGATTTTGAACGCGCATTTCAATTTACTGGGGTCACATACTAGCTCGAAAAATTCCCGAAAAATATTTTCTAGCTTCGTATTGATGATACGGTCCTAACAAAAGTAATTTCGTCAAATTTTGAGGCCGTTGGAAAAATGGCCATTTTCCAGTCGATTAGAATCAACTAAAACTGGTCAAACGCGTTTTGCTTTTCCACGCTCACATATTGATTCGAAAAAATGTGAAATTTGGAATCTAGCAATAACTTGACATCACGGTTCCAAAAAAAGTGGTTTCGTCGAAGTCCGAGGTCGTTTGCAAAATGTCTATTTTTAAGGGCCTGAATTCCATAGCGACTATTCAGAATTTTCAACTGGACATATCTTTTGATTCCCGCTATGAAATTTTGATTTTTCGGATTCGTTGGAAAGATATCATCAATTAGATCCTAATGTTTTTGGTTTCACTAAAATCCGGATTGTTTTGCACCCGGTACATTCAATTGAAGTTTGAAATCGAATTATCGAACTACCGCGCCATTTTCAATTCCTTTATAATTATATATAATTATTTATATTCTAACGACGACGTATATAATATATACGTTCTAATTATATTCAAAGTAAATTTCTCGTCGATATTATTTAAAATAATCTATTTTAAATATTCAAAATTCGCTAAAATTGCCAAAATAAAAATTTTAAACTGGTTCAGAATTTGCGGGTTATTACATATGCTCCCCCTTAAACATCTACATATCTATAATCTTAGCTCCATGTCATGATTTCCATTGATCTTCATTTTGTTGTTATCAATCGAAATTCTCGTGTCTCAACATTCTCCCCCTTTTTGATTGATGACAACACCTTGGATTTTCTCTCTCCAAATATAAATCTCCCCCTGAATTTCTGCAACATTTGTTAGTTCATAATATAAATAATCTTACCTTTTGATTCCTGCATTAACAAATGTTAGCACACATACACATATACTATGTTAAGCACATAATTTTAAATGATAGTATATGTACCATGAATGATATGAATAATCATAAGAGAAAATATTTCTCCCCCTTTGTCATCGATTAAAAATAATAAATACCATAATAAGCATAGTAATCGAGAGTAGTAGAGAATACAATAATTATAGCACCTTTAGGAGATATCGAATAACCTTCTCTTTGTTGTGGTGTACCTGCAAAAAATATAACATATATAGTTTGGTACCCACTTGCTTTGTTTGGGTCCATGGGTTAGATGGAAGGTAACCATACCCAAGAGGGTTTAACGGAACCTTTAAAGATAAAATTTTCGTTATTAACTACCGAATCAAAATAATCATCGATATATTTTTCTCTGTTTTTCCAACTTACAGGAACCCAAATACTTAAGTAATCTCTATTGATATTCCTTTTCGTACTTCTAGATCTATTATACAGATCTCTAGTCATAGAAGTATTCGAATTTCTATAATAATTGGATCTAGGATGAGCATTAGTACTAGCAGTAATATTTTTGTTGTACATGAAAGCATGTCAAGTACTATTTCTAAGATTAGTTTTATTATATCCTAAACCACTTTTATCAAGTAAAGGTCGAGATCTAGATAAAATCATATTTAAATCATTTTGACCTTTATTAAATTTTGCGAACTTATTTGCACATTGTTAGACCCAAAAGTGGTTCTAACACCCAAATTGATTAGAAACAAGATTAAATGAGACAAAAATAAAAATGAGCACACAGGATTTATAGTGGTTCGGCGAAGAAATGCCTACGTCCACTTATCTTTCACTATATTCAATAATTCAGTTGCAAATACAATGTAAGATTCGCTCACAACTCACTTTTGTTCACTCAATTGACTAAAACAAGAAATGAAAGATGATTTGGATTCTCCGGGAGTAATGGAGTTCGAATAATGGAGGTAGTTGAATTCTCGAAGTGCTGAAAAAAGATCCTTCTCTTTGTCTCCAGACGGGGTATTTATAGGTGTGAATTTGATTGAGACTTGATCTGGGTCGGGCCACGTGTCATTCATCGCACTCTCTTCGGGTTCGGATGAACTATCAGGTTGACAACGCATCACAGGGAAGGACGTTATGGGTAGGAACTGGTCATAGCCGGTCCGGATATCCAAGCGCTTTTGCAGGAGAATAACATGGATCATGGGTTCGGGTCGGAGACGCGCAGATAAGGGGTTCGGATCGGGATACCCGATCCGAACCGGATTGGCTTGGGTGCGACTCTCCTTCTCTAATCTGCTCCGCTCCGTTCCATTGTCGTGACTAACAGGTGGCTTTCCGATCCACTCGAGATTTTAGTTGCCCTCCGATCCGGTTAGATACGCCTTACCAATTTACTTAATAGGAGCTCGCCGATCCGAACAGAGGACTCTTTCCGACCCGAACCAATGGTTTGCTCTGACTCGACCCGAACAACTGCAGCTATCAATCTGAATTGTAGTGTTTTCTCCAATCCGAACTGAAGTCTCCTAATTAAAATTTTCCTTCAATGTCTGGTCCCTTGACTTTGTGTTGCCTAGTTCACAAAGTAGGCTAACATTTTGCCCCCTCAAAGGATGCTTCGGTTGTATACGAAGCGTTCTTTGATGTCATCTGCTCATTGATTTGTGAGTTTGAGTCGTTGAAAAGTCTTTTCCATCGACGTATAGGGATATACTGCTTAAGAAAGTCGCATCTCTTGATGTATATACACACATCACAAAGCATGCGGACTACTTTCTTCATTTTTAAACAAGTTTCAAAACTCTTCCTGATTTTCAGCGATTCCTCCAGGTAATCTTTTTCTTCATTTTTCTTTGAATTTAATTTGCACACCGAGTCGTTGTGCTCAATTCATTCGGTTCGGACCCGATCCGAAGGGACTCCCTTCTTGTACTGCTTGATCATTGAATTAACAGGCCAAGCTTAGGTTCGTGGGCCTATTTCCTGGTCCGAACAGGGTGGAGAAGACTGGGAAGACGAGTAGTCACTACTCAAATATATATTAACCCGTTACCTACTTCCTTCCTCTTCCTTTTCTTTGATTAATCTTGCCCAACAGACCTTCAACCGAAACCCTAGTTTCGAGAAACCCAAAAATTCTGAAATTCTCTCGTTGATCTTCAATTAAAACACCTCGGTAGGTTCAAAAATTCACTTGTCTTTATGATAATAAGTTTAAGCTTGGATTCACGATCAACCTAACTAATTTAACCATGGGGTTTGCTTGGCTTCGACATCGTGGCCCCCTCACTTCTCGTCGTCGTCGATGGTGGATTCTCCATCGTCTTGAGGCGTTGAGAGATGGGGTCGAATTTCATCATCGGATTCTCAAGCACATAAATGCTAAATCCCTGTTGGGTTTATGATACGAAATTGGGCATGAAGGAAGATGAAGAAGAGGAGAGGCACAGGGTTCGACTTGGATCGGGGCGGAGAGTAAAATGGCAGAGTGACAACTGAGTGTATCCATCCGGATCGGGATGGTATGGAAAGCAACCAGGGGGAACAAAGCCTATTTGGTCGGGTCGGATCGGAGCAAAATGGCGAGGAAGAAAAGAGGCAAGGGTTGCTCAGGTCAATCTGATCCGGTCCGAAAATGAATGCCCGAACCGATCCGACTTTTCTTACTGGGCATGGACATATATTTCAAATTGAGAACATGACTTTCTCCCCCGATCCGATCCCAATATACTCGTCCGAACCGAACCGAAAAAACTTCACTCAACACACCTAAAAATTTATTCAACTGACTTAATCAATGCTGAACATGATCTTCGACTTAATGGACAGTTAGGATAGCGCCTTGCGAACATAGACGACCATCAAGATCTATTCTGAACTTCGCTGTTTTCTCAAAGCTTTATTTTACTTTCTTGCACGCACTGCACACGTTTTTAGTTTACACATATGCACCGGGGGACACGGGCTAATTTACTCTAATTTCTGTTATTGCTTCTTCGATGGTTCCATGACAATGAGGCCCAGACGCTCTTCTCGTCTAGCTGAGAGGAAAGAAGCCCCGGAAACTTCTAGCAAAATCACTCTTGAGGATATATCTTCTTCGTCTGATCCGGAATGGGACAGTGAGGGTCCAGATTACGGGGTTGGTCATCGGGAAAGCGACGAGGTGTCTTCAGAGAATGAAGTTTCTCTGGGTTACGAGGAGGAAGGAGGGATTGGTGATAATCGAGCACCCGATGAATTTGAATCAGCCATCATATTGGAATCACCCTCGGAATCCGTTGAATCAACAATTGATAACGATCGACTTGTTCGAATTTGTTTAAAATATGGAATAATGAAAAGGGACACCCTAGTGCCCTCACGCTCTGACCGTCCCCACAACCCTCCAGAAGGATATATGACGGTCACTCGATTGATGTGCATGGTCGGCGCCATTCCTCCATTCTCTCCTTTCATCGTTGATTTCTTAAGACAAATGCGGATTGCCCCCATGCAGTTGCATCCCAATTCATATGCCTATTTGCATACCTTGTACATAGCATATCGTGAAATCCTAGGCGTAGAGCTCACGTTCGATGATGTTCATTTCTTTTATAATTTCAAGCATCGGACTAGAGAAACTCCATCTTTCTGCTATTTTGAATCAGTCCCAAAAAGGAAGATAATCTCTACACCATTTAGCAGTAAAGCTGGAGATTCCAGACTAGAATGGTTCTATATAAAGCAACAGTCTGGATGCGCCAGGAGATGGACAAAATCAAGTAAAGCGTTGATTTTCTGAACCCGGACTCTATACACTTGAATCATCACCCTGACCTGTTTTCCTTTTTGTTTGCAGTCGACAATCCCAAACAGATATCAGATCAGGTGTTCTTTGATCGGATGCACCGTCTTCTTAATGGCGATCAAAAATTCCTGACTATCGACGAGGTCCTTAAAGATGAATACCTTCACTTTCATGGGCTGCTATCCGTTTTTCGTAGCATCGGTCATGGGACGGTCCCTTATGCATACATTCCTCCAGTGGAGATAGTTCCAGAGATAGGCGAAGGCTCGGGAATTCCTACAGCTCCTCTTCAAACTTCACCTTCTCCCTCTTCCACACAAGATGATGAATTGGCTAATCTGGCCGAAAAACATCGTGAAGGGTATATTGCCCCCGAGGAAACTACTTCTCTAGACAAGTCAAAATCTTCCCAAGAGTCGCCACTTCACGCTTCCGAAGGGGATGTTCCTAGCACTGATGAGCACATATTTTAGGGTTTGGGGGATCTCCCCTTACCTGAGACTATATATACTTCAGAGGATTTCAGGAAGGATCCTTTAGTCTTCACTTCTTCCGAAGAAACTACTCCCGCTAAGGCCAAAGAGCCTGCCCGCACTAGTCTAGCTTCAGACTCGGGTTGGTTGGGGAGACACACACCACTTAGGATGCACTTTACACCACAGCATTAGCATTCGTTGCACTTCTTTCTTCATGAATCCATTAATTCTAAACTTCGTTTATTTTATCGTGCAGGTACAATGTCTCGATCCTACTACGATATAAGAAAACTTCGTCGCAGCATGTCCAATCCTCCTCAGGATGTCGAGTATGATCGTCGGGATGATCGTGGTAGGGAGGAGAGAAGACCTTATGATCCCTACCGTTCTCGACCCTCACATTCCCGCTCACCAGTCCGATCTGAACAAGAGAAATATAAGAGCTATCAAAGCCGTAGGGAGGAGGACAGACCACGATCCAAAGACTCCTCCTCTTCCTATGAGAAACGCAGTAGAGAGAAAAGTCCTCCAAAGGAAACCGGGTCTCGAAGTAAGCAAAAGGTCCCTGCTACTAAACGACCTAGGACAGACAAAGAGACTACAGAATCCTCTTCAGGAAGGGACACGGAATTGACAATCCTCGCCCCTTCCCCACCAGATGCGGGAACTGCAATAAAGCGGGCATATTTGAAAGAGCAATTTCCCGAACACTACTTCGAAACTCTGACTTTTTTACCTGCCCTTGAACCTATTTCGTCTAATTGGGCAGATGAGGCCAAAGCAAAGATTGATGCGGTGCAAAAACAATATACTGAGATGTTCAAATATTCATGCAATCTTTCTAGAATCATCCGCACTCTAATCACAAATACCGATTCAATGCAAAAGACCGCGGAGGAGGATACTAAGGCCTTAAAAGCTTTAGGAAAAGATTTGGAAGACACTCAAGCTCAGCTAGTGGTCGCTCAAAAGGACTCTTCTAATTTCAAACAACAATTCGAGGATATGCAAAAGCGCTATCACGATTTGCTTGAATCTCATACTCAGGAGCGTTCTGAATTAAAAAAGCAAGCTGACGAGGCCAAGTCCGAAGCTGCTAAGACACGCCTTGCTTATGCTGAGCTTGAGCAGAAAAACGCCGAGTTAGCAAAGAGGAGTGCTGAATTAGAAAAGAAGAATGCTGACTTGGCTTCAAAGTTATTGGAGGCAGAGAACAGGGCTGCTATGGCCGAGGGCAATGTGGAGTGTGCTATTAAATCTGCGGAGGAGGCCCGTAAGCAACTATCGGAGGCGGAGGCTGATATTCAGGGCTTCGGCGAGCTAATGATTGAATTCTTCGCACACATTATTCGTCGTCGAAATATTTCTTGGATCGAGGACTATCCATCCACTCTGGTTCAAGTATGGAATCAAATTGTTGAGTGGGAAAAAGAGGAACTTAAGGTCGATTCCCTCGATGAAGATAAACTGATAGAAAAATACTTGAGAGACGATGAACCGGAGCGCCTAGCTGAAGGGCGTCGCCTTATTGCTGAGGCCATGGAAGAAGAGAGACGGAAGTCTAAACAAAAAACCATTCCTGAAGCCGGTTCCTCTTCTTCTGCTCCTGCACCTCCCGAAGTAGAAGGGTATGATCCCGAAAATCCGGGAATTCCTCGAACCACTTTGCTATCTCCCATTCCTGAAATAACCCCAGAGGTAGTAGTCACCCCCGCTGAAAAGCCTTCGGAAGGTATCCCTATCTTTTCTCCTCGATTTGCCAAAGCTATTACTACCTTTCGCTACATGATTGAACATTCGATGAGAGACCCTTTGTTTTCGCCTGAGTTGATAACCGATGTTTCTCATTCTGTAGGTGTTGAATCGTCCGCCAAGAAAGATGTAGCTCAAGGAGCTGTTGCTGGGACAAAGCCCGCTGATAGGGCCAAAGAAGGGGAAGACAAGGCTGCTTCTATTGACTTGGGGGAAGGAAGTGAGCCAACTAAGGTCACCACTCCCCATGATGAAGAAATGATAGCAGCTTTGAAGGACGATGGCGGAGACGGGGGGCATGATGAGGAACCAGAAGTTGCAATAACCGGGGAGTCAAAAAGTGCTGATGACGTTACCTTGGCTGCAATGAAGGCTGACCAAGACAAGCGTTTGCAATTAAAGGCCGAAGAACTAGACCCTGAGATCCTCAAGCCCCTCGCAGTTGTGGATGCGGGTTCAAGGTTAGTTGTTAAGCTCTCAACTAGATCTATTACCGAAGAACTTGCTAAAAAATCTTCTCTTGATTCCAGTGTCCCGCCCTCCGGAAAGAAGTCTACTGGCTCCAGTACCGCATCTTCAGGGAAAAAGAAATCGAAACGAATCTTGACTGAAGCCGAGAAGGAAGCAAAGGATGCGGAAAAAGCCGCCAAGAAATCTAAGGCTCATTCCAAACCCAAATAGTGGGTTCCCCTGCATCTTTTTAGCATCTTTGTGAACCAATAATTGCTGCTACAAAAGCAGCTCCTGCACTTTCTTCTTTAGTTATTTCCCTGTACAAATTCATTTATTTGTAAATAAAAATAATTCACTTTTTGCAATGTTTATTTGTCAGTAGCTCTGCACTTATGTAAAAATGCATGTCTATAGTTATGAAACGAAGTTGTGGAGGGGGGAAATATGTGTATGCATATGTGTCCCCAGTCAATTTCCACAAGTTATTCAATGCTTAACCATGCAATCTGAATGCTCCCGATTTTCTGACGGGATAGCACTTCCTGTGTCGTCAGTACCTGTCGTTTTTTCTGGCATTTCTTTTATACTCTCCCTCTTTCTCTTGAGAGTTAGAGTTCGAGTTCAGTCATCTGTTTATTCCCCGGTCATTCAATGGGGAAAGACTTCTTTCTCGGCGCTCAGTCGGAGACGCCTTTATACTCTCTTTCTCTCTGGAAAGTTAGAGTTAGGAGGAGAATTTCTTTTTCAGCGCTCAGTCGGAGACGCTTTTATACTCTCTCTCTTTCTCTGGAGAGTTAGAGTTAGGAAGAGAATTTCTTTTTCAGCGCTCAGTCGGAGACGCTTTTATACTCTCTCTCTTTCTCTGGAGAGTTAGAGTTAGGAAGAGAATTTCTTTTTCAGCGCTCAATCGGAGACGCTTTTATACTCTCTCTCTTTATCTGGAGAGTTAGAGTTAAGAATGTCGTTTTCTCATTCTTTTATATCTTATTGCACAGATAATCGTTGTGCTTCTTTTTATGTCTAAACTGTTTTCAACCTTTTTAGGCTTTGAGCTATCCTGTATTTTATAATCACAACAGAATAACTGATGAATGTAAATGCGTAAAAGTAAATAACACACAATATTTTTATAGTGGTTCAGCTAAGTCGAAGCCTACATCCACTTTATAGTCCTTTATTCATATCATTAAATTTCCCAAGGCAAGGCATGCCTCATTACAGAGTTCACAGGAAAAATAACAAAAAGTATAAAATTTCTAATCCAAATATCGCATTAAGTGTTGGGCATTCCATGCTCGAGGGACTTCTTCGCCATCTACGGTCGTTAACTTGAAGGTTCCTTTTTCAAGTTTCCGTTGGATGACAAAGGGTCCTTCCCATTTTGGGCCAAGGTGAGGAAGGGATGGAAAAACTCTCTTTAGCACCAAATCTCCTGGTTCAAAAGTTCTGAGGCGAACTTTTTTGTCATAATAGCGTGCCATCTGACGCCGATGTCTTGCTGCACGCAAGTCTGCTTCGTCCCTTTTCTCTTCGACTTCATCAAGGGACTCAAGTAAGAGCGCCCGATTCGTCATCGGGTCATAATATGTCACCCTGTAGGAAGGAACTTCCAGTTCAACTGGAATTACTGCTTCTGAGCCAAAGGAGAGAGAGAAAGGGGTATGACCGGTGGCTGTCTTGAATGTTGTTCGATATGCCCACAAAGCTAGGGGCAATTCGTCAACCCATCTTGCCTTTGCACGCTCCAACCGTTTCTTGAGGATGGATTTTATAACTTTGTTTATTGCCTCTACTTCTCCATTCGATTGCGGATAGGCAACTGCAGTATATCGCTTGTCTATCTTATACTTCTGACAGAAATTTCTGAATTCAGTACTATCAAATTGGGTTCCGTTGTCAGTTATGATCGTCCTTGGAATCCCGAATCGGCATATAATATTTCTGACCACAAAACTTATCACCTTTCTTGTTGTGATCTTGGTCAAGGGCTCAGCTTCCACCCATTTCGTAAAATAGTCCACAGCCACTATTGCATACTTAGCTCCTCCTTTAGCAATCGGTAAAACTCCAATGATATCAATTCCCCATGTGGCAAATGGCCAAGGACTCACCATCGATTTAAGCTGGGTTGACGGTGTCTTGGGGATTTTGGCGAATCTCTGGCACTTATCGCAGTGTCGTGAATAATCAGCTGCATCTTTGTTGATCGTAGGCCAGAAGTATCCGTACTGCAATATTTTCTTTGCTAAAGTTTGACCTCCTGTATGATCTCCACACTCACCTTCGTGTACTTCTCTTAGTACACGCTTGATGTCGTCGTGTGCTATACATCGTAACAGGGGCATAGAAAATCCTTGTCTATAGAGAGTATCATCTTGTATGACATATCTGGTAGCTTTGCGAACTACAGCTCTTTTCTCACTCTTCTTCGATGGGAGTGTCCCATTCTTAAGGAAATTCTTAATTGGAGTCATCCATGACTCCTTCTCTGGTTCCGCTTCAAAAGCGAATTCAATTTCCATTGACTCAAAGCTTGGCGACTCCAACGTTTCAATCGGAATCACTTCAGTTTCTTCTGGATTGTCGGAACTAGCCAGCTTTGCCAGTCTATCCGCTTTCTGGTTTTCACTTCTGGGAATATGTGTTATGTTGTACCGCTCTAAGCTGTTCAATAGCTCTTTCACTTTCTTGAGGTAGGCGATAAGTCGAGGTCCTCGAGCCACGAATTCCTCTCGTACTTGACAAACAACAATCTTAGAGTCACAAAATATGTCCATCATTTTTACTCCGAGGTCTTTAGCAAGTTTCAGCCCGGTAATCAGGGCTTCATATTCAGAGTCATTGTTATTTGCCGAAAACTCTAATCGCATGGCGTAATATAACGACCATCCCTCGGGAGTGACTAAGACAATTCCAGCTCCTGACCTTCGGTCATTCTTAGCTCCATCTGTATATAATTTCCACGGATTCATCTCTAGCTCATCCTCGGATTTAACCACTTGGTCATTGATTATTTCCTCCTCTGGAATGGTGAACTCCGCAATAAAGTCTGCTAGAGCTTGCCCCCTGATTGACTTTCGTGGTTGAAAATTCAAATCAAACTGACTTAGTTCTATGTTCCATTTGATCAACCTTCCCGATGCTTCGGGCCTCTGCAATACCTGTCTCAAGGGCTGGTCGGTGTATATGGTTATTGGATGGGCTTGGAAATAATGACGAAGTTTTCGGGATGCGATCAGGAGGCTGTAAGCGAGCTTCTCAATTTTTGGGTAATTGCGCTCTGCCGCTGCTAATTTCTTATTCACATAATACACCGGCCTTTGTACTTTGTTTTCTTCTCGAACCAGAGCCGTGCTGACAGCATGAGCCGAGACTGCCAAATAAACAAATAATTCTTCGTGATCTATGGGCTTTGATAAAATCGGCGGTTTTTCTAGCAATTCTAACAGATTTTGAAAGGCCTCAACACAATCCGGAGTCCACTGGAAGTTCTTCTTTTCCCCTTTTTATCAAATCAAAAAACGGAACACATTTATCTGTGGCTTTGGAAATGAATCTACTCAGCGCCGCTACTTTCCCTGCCAGACTTTGGACGTCTTTAATTCTCCTCGGTTCTTCGATGTTTCTAATCGCTGCTATCCGGCTAGGGTTGATTTCAATTCCTCGGGAACTCACAATAAAGCCAAGAAACTTTCCCGATGCCACTCCAAATGAGCATTTCAGAGGATTCAATTTCATCCGATACTTTCGCAAGATGCCCAACATTTCTGCTAAGTCTTGCGTATGACTGGAAGACTGCTTTGATTTGACAAGCATATCATCCACATAAACTTCCATAGTTTTTCCTATTTGATCATAAAACATTCTATTTACCAAGCGCTGATAAGTAGCTCCAGTGTTTTTTAACCCGAATGGCATTACAACATAACAATATAGCCCCAAATTCGTAATGAAACTCGTATGCTCTTAGTCTGGTACGTGCATAGGAATTTGGTTGTATCCAGAGTATGCGTCCATGAAAGAAAGAAGTTCATGACCTGCTGTCGAATCTACAAGCTGGTCAATCCTGGGGAGTGGGAAACTATCTTTCGGGCAAGCCTTATTTAAATCTGAAAAGTCAATACAAGTTCGCCACTTTCCGTTTGGCTTCTTTACTAAAACGGGATTCGATATCCAGTCGGGATATGTCGAATCTCGAATAAATCCATTCTGCTTCAACTTCTCTACTTCCTCTTTGAGAGCAGCTGACCTCTCTGGGCCCAGCATGCGTCTCTTTTGCTTCACAGGTGGATGCTTCGGATTTACATTCAATTTGTGACTTATAATGGATGACGATATCCCACACATGTCAGCATGGGTCCAGGCAAACACGTCCAGGTTTGCCTTCAAGAAGTCCGTTAGTCCTTTAGCACGACGTGGATCCAATTGAGAACCAATCTTCAAAACTTTTGTCGGATCAGCTTTATCAATGGGAATTTCCACTGTCGCTTCATTAGGAGTTGCACTCCTAGCCTCTGGTTCCTCGTCTTTTCTGGGATCCAGGTCTTCAGGCGTTCCTTTGGGCAACTCCTTCGAGGTCAATCTCTCTAATTGCTATGCCGAGTCCCCCTTTGAGGGAGACGAGGCATCCTTACTTTCAACGTTAAGTCCTTTCATCAACATCTTTAACTCGGCCACATAGCAGGCCCGTCCAGAAACCTGGTCCCCTCTCATTACTCCGGTCCCAGCTTCGGTTGGGAACTTTAGTAACAAGCACCAAGGGGCGATACAAACTCTAAATTCAGCGAGGGCAGGTCTCCCCAAAAATGCGTTATATGGCGAATCTACGTCCAATACTACGAACTGAAGCATTCGCACTCTTCTACGTTCTCCTTGCCCCAGGGTTACGGGCAACTCTATGTATCCCATGGGAGCTGTCGTCGCTCCGTTGAAGCCTCTAATCCATCCCTCACAAGGCTTCAGATCTTCGGACTCAAGCTTCATTTGATCAAATGACTTCTTGAACAAAATATTAACGGAACTCCCGTTGTCTACTAATACCTTATGGACCAGGGTCGGTCCAATGGTGGTAGTAATAACCAACGGATCATTGGTGGGTGATTGTATCCCAGTATTGTCTCGGCTTCGAAATACCACGTCATCGAACATGGTCTTCTGTTGTTTTATAGGGGCGACATCTTCCAAATCATCACCTTCATTCACGTCTAGATGCTTGGCAGCATTCACATATTGTTCCATTGACCTAAAACTTCGGATTGCCGGGTGAGGTCCGCCTACGATGGAGTTGATGACAATTCCTTTACCTTTCTGCTGCGCTGTAGGCTTGGGAGCAGGTAGGATTTGTTTTGGTGCCTGTTCCCCTTGCCCCCTGTCCCTCGGGGCAACCTTGTACTCATCCAACTTTCCTTCACGCAGCAGCTTCTCAATTACATCCCTCAAATGCCGACACTCATTGGTCGAATGCCCATGAGTTCCGTGAAACAAGCAAAATTTCCCTGTCGCCATTTCTTTCTCGGTCGAATCACGAGGTGGCGGTCTTTTGTACTGCAACACATTGTACGTATCCAGGTAAATATTTTCCAGGGTGTCGTTCAATGGTGTATAATTCTCGTAGTTCTGGAATCGGGGTCTTTTGTTGGGGTCACTTCCCCTATTTCTGTTTCTTCTGTTACCGCTCGAATTACAGTTATTGTTGTTGTTTCCCCCACTTCCAGTATTGCTATTTCCACCCTTGTTTCCTACATTTACTTCAACCTTGCCAGAATTCTCCCCCGACTGCTTCACGGCGATATTACTCTGCACATTCTCCTTTGAAGCCGTCTCAGACTTTCTCTTTCGATTTGCCCTGGCCTCCTCTCGCCTTAAATAAATATCGGCTTTCTCGTAGAATATCTCCCTTGTGGGGGGTGTCTTCCCAGAAAGGTAGTCTCCAAACTCAGATTCAGGATCGACTCCTTCCTTCAATGACATCAGAATAGTGGGCTCATGCGGGTCACTGACCTCAGTTACAGCTTGGTTAAAACGATCAAGATATGCCCTTAAAGATTCTCCTGGTGCCTGTTTGATTCTCGATAATTCAATAACACTTTTGGACTTTCGGGCTTGTAGTCGGAACTGGTTCATGAAACGCTCGCTTAGTTCCTTGTAATTAGAAATCGAACGAGGAGGAAGTCGGGTGAACCAGAACAATGCCACATCTTCTAGGTAGATTGGGAATGCTTTGCACTTCACTTCATCTGGGGCAGCTGCAGCATTCATGAGCCACGAATACCTCATCAAATGTTGTCCCGGATCAGTCCTTCCGTTATACTTGTCCATTTGTGGCAAGTTAAAGCGTCGGGGAAATTGGAAGTCGAGGATATCATCGGTGAACGGAGTATGGCTTCGCTCAATGCCATAGTCTTCATTTGTATAATTCCGGCTCTCGGACATAATTTGGCGGACCATTGCCTGTACATCAGCATTAGTTAGGGGCCGCTCAGGTTCCCTGGCCCTAGTGTCCGAGCTCCTTCTGGGCTCTCGCTCAGGAGATGCTCTTCTTCTTCGAGCTGCCTCTGCTCGATTCCGTTCCCTGCGTTCCCGGTCGATCTCGGGAGGAGGGGACTGGAGTCTTTGCCCCCGAGTGGGGTCATTGTTTCCTAATGCTCGTGCGATATCTTCACGAGATCCCAAAGATCCAAATGTCAGCTGCTCCACGTTCTGAGGTCGTTCGAGTGGCCTTCGTTCACGGGGCCTCTCTTCCTCGGAAGATGAAGATTGGTCTACTGGTGTGTGACGAACCGATGATGGAGTTCTTTGCCGACGGAGTTCACTAATCTCCCGACTCATGAGCCTCATATTTTCCTGCATCATGAGATTAGTGCGCTCATGAACTTTCATAGCTTCCCTTGTGCTCTCAAGCATGTCAAGCAAGCGCGAAAAGTCTCCTTGAGTGATGGGCGCAGATGGATTGACCAGATCATCAACCCTGGCAGCTGGAATTGGAGCATTCGTAGGGGCTCGAGTAGAGGTTCCAGCTTCACCAAGCATCGGGTCGGGTCGGAGGTAAGATGTCGGATCGGATCGGAGCTGGGGTGCCTGGTCGGATCGGTATGCAGCGAGCAGCTCGGGTCGGTTCAGATTGGGGGAATGCACTGCTTCAGAGTCTCCTACCCGGATCGGGTCGGAGCTCTCAGCCTGCTGTCGGCTCGGATTTCCTGCATTGGTTCTTCCTGCTGCTGAACTCTGCCCCCGAGACCTTGTTACAACAGCATTTTGCTGATCTTCGCCAGCTCCATTTCCTCGAACAGACTGAACTTCCTTGCCTTTTCCTTTGGCCATGAGTCTTTGACAATCACTTCAACGAATGTAAAAAGGCGGAGAAACCTAAGGATTCACTTCTTTGAACTCAACGGTCCAAAAAGTAGAAAGAGATCCCGGAAAATAAAGAATTTAGATGAGGGTTCTCGGTGAAAGCACCAAAATGTTAGACCCAAAAGTGGTTCTAACACCCAAATTGATTAGAAACAAGATTAAATGAGACAAAAATAAAAATGAGCACACAGGATTTATAGTGGTTCGGCGAAGAAATGCCTACGTCCACTTATCTTTCACTATATTCAATAATTCAGTGGCAAATACAATGTAAGATTCGCTCACAACTCACTTTTGTTCACTCAATTGACTAAAACAAGAAATGAAAGATGATTTGGATTCTCCGGGAGTAATGGAGTTCGAATAATGGAGGTAGTTGAATTCTCGAAGTGCTGAAAAAAGATCCTTCTCTTTGTCTCCAGACGGGGTATTTATAGGTGTGAATTTGATTGAGACTTGATCTGGGTCGGGCCACGTGTCATTCATCGCACTCTCTTCGGGTTCGGATGAACTATCAGGTTGACAACGCATCACAGGGAAGGACGTTATGGGTAGGAACTGGTCATAGCCGGTCCGGATATCCAGGCGCTTTTGCAGGAGAATAACATGGATCATGGGTTCGGGTCGGAGACGCGCAGATAAGGGGTTCGGATCAGGATACCCGATCCGAACCGGATTGGCTTGGGTGCGACTCTCCTTCTCTAATCTGCTCCGCTCCGTTCCATTGTCGTGACAAACAGGTGGCTTTCCGATCCACTCGAGATTTTAGTTGCCCTCCGATCCGGTTAGATACGCCTTACTAATTTACTCAATAGGAGCTCGCCGATCCGAACAGAGGACTCTTTCCGACCCGAACCAATGGTTTGCTCTGACTCGACCCGAACAACTGCAGCTATCAATCTGAATTGTAGTGTTTTCTCCAATCCGAACTGAAGATTTATCAAATTTATTTCCAAAATCACTATTGACATTTTCAAAAGAAATTTTGTTATTCTTTAAATCATCAATTTCCTTATTTAATTCAGAATTTTTCCTTTTTAAAGAATCATTCTCAGTTTTGAGACCTAAAATTTGAGATTCTGAATTATCTAAAGAAGGTTGTAACTTTTCAAAATTTTCTTTTGAGTCAGAAATATCATTTTGCAGAATATTATTATTCACCTTTAAAAACTCACATTCTTTAGATAATTCAGATTTTTTTTCAGTTAACGCTCCATTCTCTTTTTCAAGAGACGAAATTAAAGAACTAGAATTATTTAAAGAATCTTCTAAAGATTTATTTCTATTTTGCAAAAGATCGATTTCCTTTAAAAGAACATTGTTATATTCTTTTAATTTGGAATTTTCTTGCTCGCAAATTTTTGACTTAGCTATAATGACAGTATTGAGTTTACTCAAAGTTTTGAAATCTTTCAATAATTTCTCATGGTTTAACAAAAGATCTTTATATAAAGAAGTTGTACATACCGATTGTGATCTGACTTTTGCCATGAGACATTTGTTTCCTTGCTCTCCTGATTCTGCTTTGTTGCTCTTCCATTTTCTAAATCCTTGACTAGATTTCTTTATTGCCATTTGTTCTAGGATGTTGTTACGATCTCTAGAACACCAGGCTCTGATACCAATTGAAAAGGTCGAGTGTGTACGACTTGTGCAGGATCTATAATATGGCTATGCGGAATGTATGTGATAACTTAAGCTATTCAATAGTTATGCGAATAAATATTCGCAAACAATATATATATATATCACAAATAATTATAAATGCAGTAAAGTAAAGTAAAGTAGAATAACGACACCAGGATTTTTATACTGGTTCGGACCTCCAGTCCTACGTCCAGTCCCGAAGCTCCTCTTCGGCTTTTCACTAAATAACACCCTCTCTTCACCCGGAGGAACAGGTTCACAACACTACTTGATTTACGGGCTACAAGTTTACCCACTTGATTTCACAGGCTACAAGCTTACCCACTTGATTTCACGGGCTACAAGCTTACCCACACAGGACAATTACAAGAGTTTGACTTCTGATTGTGTTCTTCTTTCAACACTGATTTGTCAACGATTGAGTACACCCTTCCTTTAATCTTATCCTCCAGTATATGAATTGAATACGAAGATTTGAAGGAAGTTAGTTGGTTGTTGAATTAAAATATGAGAAATATTATCAAGGATTCAAATAAGTAACTTGAATTTGGGAGCTTTTTAGAATGCAAGAGTATTTAGAAAGTAAGATCAGAAATCAGAGCAAGAATCGGTATTTGGATGATGATTCAAGATGTATTTATAGTGAATGAGGAGTTGTAATCATTGATGAAGAGTTGCAATGAATAATGATGATTTTTGATGAAGAGAAATGGATAAATCTCTTGATGAAAGAAGATGACTTTTCGAAAGGTTGCTTGCTGTTTGAAAAGTTGTTGACAGGTCGAAAAAGATAGGCAGACAGGTATTTGAATATATATATATATATATATATATACGTTATATTCATGAATGGACAGTTGCTGTGCATTTTTCTCGAAAGAGGTCGACAGGTTGAAAAAGACAGGTCGACAGGTTTTGTAGGTCGACAGGATTTTTTTGTAGGTCGAAAGGTTTTGTAGGTCGACAGGATTTTTTTGTAGGTCGAAAGGTTTTGTAGGTCGACAGGATTTTTTTGTAGGTCGACAGGTTTTGTCTCTGTCTTGAAAAAGGTCAACAAGATTTTTTTGTAGGTCGGCAGGCTTTTGTCAATTTGCACAGAAAATGTGTATTTATGTATATATTCAAAAATGATGAGGAGTATGATTATTTGAGGATAGATTTTAACATTTATAACTCTAAATAATCAACCTCTAACTTACGAAAACATCGATTCTTCTTTTTGTCGATCATGAAGCTCCTTCTTGTCATTAATCAAAATATGCTATGAAACCTTTGACTCAACATTCTCCCCCTTTTTGATTGATGACAACATAGCTTAATATTGCAATCGTTATCTCCCCCTGTATATATGCTCCCCCTTAAACATCTACATATCTATAATCTTAGCTCCATGTCATGATTTCCATTGATCTTCATTTTGTTGTTATCAATCGAAATTCTCGTGTCTCAACATTCTCCCCCTTTTTGATTGATGACAACACCTTGGATTTTCTCTCTCCAAATATAAAGCTCCCCCTGAATTTCTGCAACATTTGTTAGTTCATAATATAAATAATCTTACCTTTTGATTCCTGCATTAACAAATGTTAGCACACATACACATAAACTATGTTAAGCACATAATTTTAAATGATAGTATATGTACCATGAATGATATGAATAATCATAAGAGAAAATATTTCTCCCCCTTTGTCATCGATTAAAAATAATAAATAATATAATAAGCATAGTAATCGAGAGTAGTAGAGAATACAATAATTATAGCACCTTTAGGAGATATCGAATAACCTTCTCTTTGTTGTGGTGTACCTGCAAAAAATATAACATATATAGTTTGGTACCCACTTGCTTTGTTTGGGTCCATGGGTTAGATGGAAGGTAACCATACCCAAGAGGGTTTAACGGAACCTTTAAAGATAAAATTTTCGTTATTAACTACCGAATCAAAATAATCATCGATATATTTTTCTCTGTTTTTCCAACTTACAGGAACCCAAATACTTAAGTAATCTCTATTGATATTCCTTTTCGTACTTCTAGATCTATTATACAGATCTCTAGTCATAGAAGTATTCGAATTTCTATAATAATTGGATCTAGGATGAGCATTAGTACTAGCAGTAATATTTTTGTTGTACATGAAAGCATATCTAGTACTATTTCGAAGATTAGTTTTATTATATCCTAAACCTCTTTTATCAAGTAAAGGTAGAGATCTAGATAAAATCATATTTAAATCATTTTTACCTTTATTAAATTTTGCGAACTTATTTGCACATTTATCAAATTTATTTCCAAAATCACTATTGACATTTTCAAAAGAAATTTTGTTATTCTTTAAATCATCAATTTCCTTATTTAATTCAGAAATTTTCCTTTTTAAAGAATCATTCTCAGTTTTGAGACCTAAAATTTGAGATTCTGAATTATCTAAAGAAGGTTGTAACTTTTCAAAATTTTCTTTTGAGTCCGAAATTTCATCTTGCAAAATATTATTATTCACCTTTAAAAACTCACATTCTTTAGATAATTCTAAATTCTTTTCAGTTAAAGCTCCATTCTCTTTTTCAAGAGACGAAATTAAAGAACTAGAATTATTTAAAGAATCTTCTAAAGATTTATTTCTATTTTGCAAAAGATCGATTTCCTTTAAAAGAACATTGTTATATTCTTTTAATTTGGAATTTTCTTGCTCGCATATTTTTGACTTAGCTATAATGACAGTATTGAGTTTACTCAAAGTTTTGAAATCTTTCAATAATTTCTCATGGTTTAACAAAAGATCTTTATATAAAGAATTGGTACATACCGATTGTGATCTGACTTTTGCCATGAGACATTTGTTTCCTTGCTCTCCTGATTCTGCCTTGTTGCTCTTCCATTTTATAAATCCTTGACTAGATTTCTTTATTGCCATTTGTTCTAGGATGTTGTTACGATCTCTAGAACACCAGGCTCTGATACCAATTGAAAAAGTCGAGTGTGTACGACTTGTGCAGGATCTATAATATGGCTATGCGGAATGTATGTGATAACTTATGCTATTCAATAGTTATGCGAATAAATACTCGCAAACAATATATATATCACAAATAATTATAAATGCAGTAAAGTAAAGTAGAGTAACGACACCAGGATTTTTATACTGGTTCGGACCTCCAGTCCTACGTCCAGTCCCGAAGCTCCTCTTCGGCTTTTCACTAAACAACACCCTCTCTTCACCCGGAGGAACAGGTTCACAACACTACTTGATTTACGGGCTACAAGTTTACCCACTTGATTTCACGGGCTATAAGCTTACCCACTTGATTTCACGTGCTACAAGCTTACCCACACAGGACAATTACAAGAGTTTGACTTCTGATTGTGTTCTTCTTTCAACACTGATTTGTCAACGATTGAGTACACCCTTCCTATAATCTTATCCTCAAGTATATGAATTGAATGCGAAGATTTGAAGGAAGTTAGTTGCTTGTTGAATCAAAATATGAGAAATATTATCAAGGATTCAAATAAGTAACTTGAATTTGGGAGCATTTTAGAATGCAAGAGTATTTAGAAAGTAAGATCAGAAATCAGAGCAAGAATCGGTTATTTGGATGATGATTCAAGATGTATTTATAGTGAATGAGGAGTTGTAATCATTGATGAAGAGTTGCAATGAATAATGATGATTTTTGATGAAGAGAAATGGATAAATCTCTTGATGAAAGAAGATGACTTTTCGAAAGGTTGCTTGCTGTTTGAAAAGTTGTTGACAGGTCGAAAAAGATTGGTAGACACGTATTTGAATATATATACGTTATATTCATGAATGGGCATTTGCTGTGCATTTTTCCCGAAAGAGGTCGACAGGTTGAAAAAGTCAGGTCGACAGGTTTTGTAGGTCTACATGATTTTTTTTAGGTCGACAGGTTTTGTAGGTCGACAGGATTTTTATGTAGGTCGACAGGTTTTGTAGGTCGACAGGATTTTTTTGTAAGTCGACAGGTTCTGTAGGTCGACAGGATTTTTTTGTAGGTCGACAGGTTTTGTCTCTGTCTTGAAAAAGGTCAACAGGATTTTTTTGTAGGTCGACAGGTTTTTGTCAATTTGCACAGAAAATGTGTATTTATGTATATATTCAAAAATGATGAGGAGTATGATTATTTGAGGATAGATTTTAACATTTATAACTCTAAATAATCAACCTCTAACTTACGAAAACATCGATTCTTCTTTTTGTCGATCATGAAGCTCCTTCTTGTCATTAATCAAAATATGCTATGAAACCTTTGACTCAACATTCTCCCCTTTTTTGATTGATGACAACATAGCTGAATATTGCAATCGTTATCTCCCCCTTTATATATGCTCCCCCTTAAACATCTACATATCTATAATCTTAGCTCCATGTCATGATTTCCATTGATCTTCATTTTGTTGTTATCAATCGAAATTCTCGTGTCTCAACATTCTCCCCCTTTTTGATTGATGACAACACCTTGGATTTTCTCTCTCCAAATATAAAGCTCCCCCTGAATTTCTGCAACATTTGTTAGTTCATAATATAAATAACCTTACCTTTTGATTCCTGCATTAACAAATGTTAGCACATATACACATATACTATGTTAAGCACATAATTTTAAATGATAGTATATGTACCATGAATGATATGAATAATCATAAGAGAAAATATTTCTCCCCCTTTGTCATCGATTAAAAATAATAAATACCATAATAAGCATAGTAATCGAGAGTAGTAGAGAATACAATAATTATAGCACCTTTAGGAGATATCGAATAACCTTCTCTTTGTTGTGGTGTACCTGCAAAAAATATAACATATATAGTTTGGTACCCACTTGCTTTGTTTGGGTCCATGGGTTAGATGGAAGGTAACCATACCCAAGAGGGTTTAACGGAACCTTTAAAGATAAAATTTTTGTTATTAACTACCGAATCAAAATAATCATCGATATATTTTTCTCTGTTATTCCAACTTACAGGAACCCAAATACTTAAGTAATCTCTATTGATATTCCTTTTCGTACTTCTAGATCTATTATACAGATCTCTAGTCATAGAAGTATTCGAATTTCTATAATAATTGGATCTAGGATGAGCATTAGTACTAGCAGTAATATTTTTGTTGTACATGAAAGCATATCTAGTACTATTTCTAAGATTAGTTTTATTATATCCTAAATCACTTTTATCAAGTAAAGGTAGAGATCTAGATAAAATCATATTTAAATCATTTTGACCTTTATTAAATTTTGTGAACTTATTTGCACATTTATCAAATTTATTTCCAAAATCACTATTGACATTTTCAAAAGAAATTTTTTTATTCTTTAAATCATCAATTTCCTTATTTAATTCAGAATTTTTCCTTTTTAAAGAATCATTCTCAGTTTTGAGACCTAAAATTTGAGATTCTGAATTATCTAAAGAAGGTTGTAACTTTTCAAAATTTTCTTTTGAGTCAGAAATTTCATTTTGCAAAATATTATTATTCACCTTTAAAAACTCACATTCTTTAGATAATTCTAAATTCTTTTTCAGTTAAAGCTCCATTCTCTTTTTCAAGAGACGAAATTAAAGAACTAGAATTATTTAAAGAATCTTCTAAAGATTTATTTCTATTTTGCAAAAGATCGATTTCCTTTAAAAGAACTTTATTACATTCTTTTAATTTGGAATTTTCTTGCTCGCAAATTTTTGACTTAGCTATAATGACAGTATTGAGTTTACTCAAAGTTTTGAAATCTTTCAATAATTTCTCATGGTTTAACAAAAGATCTATATATAAAGAATTTGTACATACCGATTGTGATCTTAATTTTGCCATGAGACATTTGTTTCCTTGCTCTCCTGATTCTGCTTTGTTGCTCTTCCATTTTCTAAATCCTTGACTAGATTTCTTTATTGCCATTTGTTCTAGGATGTTGTTACGATCTCTAGAACACCAGGCTCTGATACCAATTGAAAAAGTCGAGTGTGTACGACTTGTGCAGGATCTATAATATGGCTATGCGGAATGTATGTGATAACTTAAGCTATTCAATAGTTATGCGAATAAATATTCGCAAACAATATATATATTACAAATAATTATAAATGCAGTAAAGTAAAGTAAAGTCGAGTAACGACACCAGGATTTTTATACTAGTTCGGACCTCCAGTCCAACGTCCAGTCCCGAAGCTCCTCTTCGGCTTTTCACTAAACAACAGCCTCTCTTTACCTGGAGGAATAGGTTCACAACACTACTTGATTTACGGGCTACAAGTTTACCCACTTGATTTCACGGGCTACAAGCTTACCCACTTGATTTCACGGGCTACAAGCTTACCCACACAGGACAATTACAAGAATTTGACTTCTGATTGTGTTCTTCTTTCAACACTGATTTGTCAACGATTGAGTACACCCTTCCTATAATCTTATCCTCAAGTATATGAATTGAATGCGAAGATTTGAAGGAAGTTAGTTGCTTGTTGAATCAAAATATGAGAAATATTATCAAGGATTCAAATAAGTAACTTGAATTTGGGAGCTTTTTAGAATGCAAGAGTATTTAGAAAGTAAGATCAGAAATCAGAGCAAGAATCGGTTATTTGGATGATGATTCAAGATGTATTTATAGTGAATGAGGAGTTGTAATCATTGATGAAGAGTTGCAATGAATAATTATGATTTTTGATGAAGAGAAATGGATAAATCTCTTGATGAAAGAAGATGACTTTTCGAAAGGTTGCTTGCTGTTTGAAAAGTTGTTGACAGGTCGAAAAAGATAGGTAGACAAGTATTTGAATATATATATATATATACGTTATATTCATGAATGGACATTTGCTGTGCATTTTTCCCGAAAGAGGTCGACAGGTTGAAAAAGACAGGTCGACAGGTTTTGTAGGTCGACAGGATTTTTTTGTAGGTCGACAGGTTTTGTAGGTCGATAGGATTTTTGTTTAGGTCGACAGGTTTTGTAGGTCGACAGGATTTTTTTGTAGGTTGACAGGATTTTTTTGTAGGTCGACAGGTTTTGTCTCTGTCTTGAAAAAGGTCAACAGGATTTTTTTGTAGGTCGACAGGTTTTTGTCAATTTGCACAGAAAATGTGTATTTTTGTATATATTCAAAAATGATGAGGAGTATGATTATTTTAGGATAGATTTTAACATTTATAAGTCTAAATAATCAACTTCTAACTTATGAAAACATCGATTCTTCTTTTTGTCAATCATGAAGCTCCTTCTTGTCATTAATCAAAATATGCTATGAAACCTTTGACTCAACATTCTCCCCCTTTTTGATTGATGACAACATAGCTTAATATTGCAATCGTTATCTCCCCCTGTATATATGCTCCCCCTTAAACATCTACATATCTATAATCTTAGCTCCATGTCATGATTTCCATTGATCTTCATTTTGTTGTTATCAGTCGAAATTCTCGTGTCTCAACATTCTCCCCCTTTTTGATTGATGACAACACCTTGGATTTTCTCTCTCCAAATATAAAGCTCCCCCTGAATTTCTGCAACATTTGTTAGTTCATAATATAAATAATCTTACCTTTTGATTCCTGCATTAACAAATGTTAGCACACATACACATATACTATGTTAAGCACATAATTTTAAATGATAGTATATGTACCATGAATGATATGAATAATCATAAGAGAAAATATTTCTCCCCCTTTGTCATCGATTAAAAATAATAAATACCATAATAAGCACAGTAATCGAGAGTAGCAGAGAATACAATATTTATAGCACCTTTAGGAGATATCGAATAACCTTCTCTTTGTTGTGGTGTACCTGCAAAAAATATAACATATATAGTTTGGTACCCACATGCTTTGTTTGGGTCCATGGGTTAGATGGAAGGTAACCATACCCAAGAGGGTTTAACGGAACCTTTAAAGATAAAATTTTCGTTATTAACTACCGAATCAAAATAATCATCGATATATTTTTCTCTGTTATTCCAACTTACAGGAACCCAAATACTTAAGTAATCTCTATTGATATTCCTTTTCGTACTTCTAGATCTATTATACAGATCTCTAGTAATAGAAGTATTCGAATTTCTATAATAATTGGATCTAGGATGAGCATTAGTACTAGCAGTAATATTTTTATTGTACATGAAAGCATATCTAGTACTATTTCTAAGATTAGTTTTATTATATCATAAACCACTTTTATCAAGTAAAGGTCGAGATCTAGATAAAATCATATTTAAATCATTTTGACCTTTATTAAATTTTGCGAACTTATTTGCACATTTATCAACTTTATTTCCAAAATCACTATTGACATTTTCAAAAGAAATTTTGTTATTCTTTAAATCATCAATTTCCTTATTTAATTCAGAATTTTTCCCTTTTAAAGTACCATTCTCAATTTTGAGACCTAAAATTTGAGATTTTGAATTATCTAAAGAAGGTTGTAACTTTTCAAAATTTTCTTTTGAGTCAGAAATTTCATTTTGCAAAATATTATTATTCACCTTTGAAAACTCACATCTTTAGATAATTCTAAATTCTTTTCAGTTAAAGCTCCATTCTCTTTTTCAAGAGACGAAATTAAAGAACTAGAATTATTTAAAGAATCTTCTAAAGATTTATTTCTATTTTGCAAAAGATCGATTTCCTTTAAAAGAACATTGTTATATTCTTTTAATTTGGAATTTTCTTGCTCGCATATTTTTGACTTAGCTATAATGACAGTATTGAGTTTACTCAAAGTTTTGAAATCTTTCAATAATTTCTCATGGTTTAACCAAAGATCTTTATATAAAGAATTTGTACATACCGATTGTGATATGACTTTTGCCATGAGACATTTGTTTCCTTGCTCTCCTAATTCTGCTTTGTTGCACTTCCATTTTCTAAATCCTTGACTATATTTCTTTATTGCCATTTGTTCTAGGATGTTGTTACGATCTCTAGAACACCAGGCTCTGATACCAATTGAAAAAGTCGAGTGTGTACGACTTGTGCAGGATCTATAATATGACTATGCGGAATGTATGTGATAACTTATGCTATTCAATAGTTATGCGAATAAATATTCGCAAACAATATATATATCACAAATAATTATAAATGCAGTAAAGTAAAGTAGAGTAACGACACCAGGATTTTTATACTGGTTCGGACCTCCAGTCCTACGTCCAGTCCCGAAGCTCCTCTTCGGCTTTTCACTAAACAACACCCTCTCTTCACCCGGAGGAACAGGTTCACAACACTACTTGATTTACGGGCTACAAGTTTACCCACTTGATTTCACGGGCTATAAGCTTACCCACTTGATTTCACGTGCTACAAGCTTACCCACACAGGACAATTACAAGAGTTTGACTTCTGATTGTGTTCTTCTTTCAACACTGATTTGTCAACGATTGAGTACACCCTTCCTATAATCTTATCCTCAACTATATGAATTGAATGCGAAGATTTGAAGGAAGTTAGTTGCTTGTTGAATCAAAATATGAGAAATATTATCAAGGATTCAAATAAGTAACTTGAATTTGGGAGCTTTTTAGAATGCAAGAGTATTTAGAAAGTAAGATCAGAAATCAGAGCAAGAATCGGTTATTTGGATGATGATTCAAGATGTATTTATAGTGAATGAGGAATTGTAATCATTGATGACGCGTTGCAATGAATAATGATGAAGAGAAATGGATAAATCTCTTGATGAAAGAAGATGACTTTTCGAAAGGTTGCTTGTTGTTTGAAAAGTTGTTGACAAGTCGAAAAAGATAGGTAGACAGGTATTTGAATATATATATACGTTATATTCATGAATGGACATTTGCTGTGCATATTTCCCGAAAGAGGTCGACAGGTTGAAAAAGACAGGTCGACAGGTTTTGTAGGTCGACAGGATTTTTTTGTAGGTCGACAGGTTTTGTAGGTCGACAGGATTTTTTTGTAGGTCCACAGGTTTTGTAGGTCGACAGGATTTTTTTATAGGTCGACAGGTTTTGTAGGTCGACAGGATTTTTTTGTAGGTCGACAAGTTTTGTCTCTGTCTTGAAAAAGGTCAACAGGATTTTTTTGTAGGTCGACAGGTTTTTGTCAATTTGCACAGAAAATGTGTATTTATGTATATATTCAAAAATGATGAGGAGTATGATTATTTGAGGATAGATTTTAACATTTATAACTCTAAATAATCAACCTCTAACTTACGAAAACATCGATTCTTCTTATTGTCGATCATGAAGCTCCTTCTTGTCATTAATCAAAATATGCTATGAAACCTTTGACTCAACAGTAAAATGGTTACTTAGAAAAAGATTATGTTAGATTGTGATTTTCAAGAAAAGAAACTAAAATGCGAATTGAATAAAAGAAATTGTATACTTACGGAGGTAAATCTAAACAAGGAGGCAAGGGAATTAAATCTAGCCCACAGTTGTCGGATGGCATTTTGAATTGTTTAAATTGAGTACTGGTGCTAAGTAAATTAATAGTGAAATGATGATTATTGTCATTGTTTTAACGTGAAAATATTTTTAGTATTAATTAATCAGTTGTCCTACGTTGGATAATTGATGTGATGATGAGATTACAGTTTTATGTAATTATAAGATATAATAACTTTGCTTTCAATCCATAAAGTTCCTTATGTTAGGAATGTCTAGGATCAGATGAATCAATCTGCTTATCTTCTTCCCATAAAGCTAATAGGGAATTTTTTTATTAGGCTTTATTGTATATCAAAGAAATCATGGGACTTCATGATAGTCCCAATTTAATCTTGGTTAAGTAATTTCCAGCTCAGTCATAAGAAGGCTTTAACACTAAAGCCAAATCCCTGTACTATTTATCACCCATTTCCTGGTGGACAGAAAACCCTTATGTTTGCTTTATCTTCTCTTATGTATCTCCTTTGAGATGAAGTATGGATTGTGTAACAACCCGGAAATTCTGGGCCAATTTAAAATTTTTATTTTGGCAATTTTAACGAATTTTGAATATTTAAAATAGATTATTTTAAATAATAGCGACGAGAAATTTATTTTGAATAGAATTAGAACGTATATATTTATATAGATCATCGTTAGAATATAAATAATTATAAAAGGAATTGAAAATGGCGCGGTAGTTCGATAATTCGATTTCAAACTTCAATTGAACATACCGGGTGCAAAATAAACCGGATTTTAGCGAAACCAAAAATATTAGGATCTATTTGAGAATATCTTTCCAACGAATCCGGAAAATCAAAATTTCATAGCGGGGATAAAAAGATATGTCCAGTTGAAAATTCAGAATAGTCGCTATGGAATTCTGGCCCTTAAAAATAGCCATTTTGCAAACGACCTCGGATTTTGATGAAACCACTTTTGTTGGATCCGTGATGTCAAATTATTGCTAGGTTTCAAATTTCATAATTTTTCGAATCAATATGTGAGCGTGGCAAACGAAAATGCGTTTGACCAGTTTTAGTTGATTTTAATCGACTGGAAAATGGGCATTTTTCAAACGGTCTCAGAATTCGGTGAAACTAGTTTTGTTAGGGCCGTATCGTCAATACGAAGCTAGAAAATATTTTTCGGGAATTTTTCGAGTTAGTATGTGATCCCAGTAAATTGAAATGCGCGTTCAAATTCAATATATAGAGTTATATGTTGATTTTGATGAAAACCGATCGAAACGATCAAACTAGCCTACGATACATATCCCATTGTGTTCGGAATGGGGGTAATTAGCTATGGACGACAGGCGGTGGGTCTCGTTTCGAGGTCAAAATAAAAAGCAACTTTTTGAAATAAAATTAAATAAATATATTAATAAAACCCCCCCTCCATCGTTCTCTCTCCCATTTCATTATTTCAGAAAATAAAAAAAAGGGGGGGGGGAGGGATCGCGATCCCTGCCGCCCTTCCCCGATAGTTCCGCCGTCGCCTCAAGGTGGGGCGCCACCTCCGAACGTCCCCCCTCGCCTGCAGCGCCACTAGCGCCCACCTCCGATGTCCCCGACCCCCCTGCGCACCTCAGCCCCGTCCCCCTCTTCTCCTTTTTCCTCCTCTTCCTCCTTCTCCAAATCGGACGCCAACACTCCCCTTCCTCTCTCGTGCTCCCTCCTCTTTCCGACTATAGAACGCACGCAGCCCCCTGTAAGTCTTCTCCCTATTTTACTTATTTTATTTCTTTAGAAAAATCATGGTTAAGGTTCAGTTGAAAAAAAAACGTATAAGGGACTTAATAAAAATCAGTTTTTATAGAAAGGAAGAATTTTTATAGTAAAGATTAGATTTTTCCTATGAAGATAAAAAAATAAAAATACGATTTTTACTTATTTAAAAGTAGAGTCAAAGTATACTTTTGTTCTATGTACACCGTGATAAAAATTTGATTTTTATACACAAGAAAGGTCGGATTTTTATATGTGATTTTAGCGAAGTAAAGATCGAATTTTTAGCATAGTAAAAGTCGGATTTTTAGCGAAGTAAAGGTTAGATTTTTAACATAGAAAGGTTAAAAATATAATTTTTATATCATTGAAAGGTTAAAAATATAATTTTTATATTATAGAAAGGTTAAAAATATAATCTTTTATATTGTAGAAGTATAAAAATATAATCTTTTATATTGTAGAAGTATAAAAATATAATCTTTTATATTGTAGAAGTATAAAAATATGATCTTTTATATTGTAGAAGTATAAAAAAATATAATTTTTATATAGGTAAGATAGTAAAAATATCATCTTTATATATGTAACGAAATAAAAATCTGATCTTTATTATATATATATATAATGAAGTAAAAATGTGATTTTTATAGTGATGAAATGAAAAGGCGAGATCTTTATATTTGAAAAGGCGAAATATTTATGTAGAGAATAGCGTGATAAAAATAGAATTTTTATCTATATAGCATCAATGTAAAAATAGAATTTTTATGTTTATAGTGGCAATGTAAAAATAGATTTTTTTATCAAATATGTAGCAAAGTAAAAACATGATTTTGATCATTAGAATGGTTAAGGAAAAATATGATTTTTATATACATAGCAACAATATAAAAATGTAATTTTTATATATGTAGTGGCTACGGGCAACGAAAATGACAAAAGACGAAAATGTGAAGATTTCCTACATAAGAAGAGTCGCAGTGAATGGATTTGGCTTGGGTGAGAACTTCTTACTTTAAATTTTCTTTTCTAGTTATAATATATACTAGGATGCAGACGGTGTTTATTAGCACCCGACACCCGTCGTCCACAAACCATGGATGGCTTGTATGCTTGTTTGTTATGTTGTGAATTTGTTTGTGATGTTGATGAGAAATAGATAATGAAAATATTCATGTGTTGAAGTAAATTAATTATCGTTAAAATATAATTTTTAACATGAATATGAATATAGTGAATGTGAAGAAATAAATGTTCATCTACAAACCGGACGATTTGTTTATGAACACCTATTTGAAGGACATTGATTGGGATGATAAATTTTACACATCTCCCAACTGCACAAATAATATTCAGTGTTTGTTGATTTGAAACCCCACACGGGTGTTGGGATGATATTTGGCGTACACTAATCCCAATTGTTTAATTATATGTCGATCGATTGGTCAACAGGCTATGTAAGCATTAATTATTTATATTTGATGCTTATGCAGTTGTGTGGTGCACTTTGGATGATGGTTGATTGTTTATCGTTGCTATTATATACATGTGTTGTATGGAATCCATATAATTAACGTTATATGGTGATTGATTGGGCCTCATTCCAATCAGGAAAATAAAGAATATAATAGAATACATTCATGTATTGAATAGAATAAATGCTCATGTGTTGAGATATTTATGTGTTGAAACTATTCATGTGTTGAGTAAAATATTTTAACAATAAAATTTACATCTTTATCATATTTAAGATTAGAACCTACTTTACGGTTGGAGTCTAATTAAAAATCAAATGATAGATACCATAATTTTATAAAATATATTACATAACAAAAATAGTCGTGTGTTGACAGTACTCATGTGTTGAGGTTAGTCAGGTGTTGAAAGAAATATAGATTCATGTGTTGAATGGAATAAATATTCATTTGTTGAATAGAATAACGAATTTATTGAAATATATAAAGCCCTGTTGACTAGAGTTGCGCTATTTCGACGTGAACGATATTTATATCGATTATATTCGTTTTTATAATGAATATAGAAAAGGTAGTGATTTCAAAATATAATGTTTTGAAAATATTATCATTTATATAGTAATGATATGAAATATTCAATTTTGATTTGAAATTGAATATAGAGTTGAAATGGTTTTGAAAACGAATTTAAAACGATTTATAAAATACGTTTTAAAAAGGAAATCGACGAAATATATATAATATATATATTATATATATAATGGCCTAAATAGAACGCGCCGCGACAATTCGCGAATTTCGACCATTGACTTCGAATTGACGTTGCGGGAGATCCAACCGTCAGATTCTCCTAAAACCGAAACCGTTCAGTTCGTATCGAAAAGAGCTTTCAATGAATATTAGAAATTTGAAATCTAACGGTTGGATTTGGAATTATATCCAAATCAAATTTGGAAAAGGTCGCTGTAAGTGCAGTTCGATGGCCGTTGATGGAAATCGACTGTACGGGCCTTGATAAAATTATTAAAAATATCTATAATTTGTGTAAAATCATAATATGTGAATTGGAAAGAACTGGGATGAAAAACTCCATATTTGAAAAGATAAAATAGTTTTTTATCGAGATTGTAACGGCCCAGATTTTTTGACCATTTAGTTATTATTTAAAAATGTTTTTTTTATTGTTTTGGAAGTTTAAATGGTTTAAATTCAATAATTTTGAATATTTTATGTTATTCCGAAATGGTAGAAATTTAGTGGATCTGCAATATAATGTGAACTGGCAGTATAAAAGGATAAATTTTTAATTTAAAATAGTACGTTTATAAAGGATGTAGTAGCTAACGAACTCGGATTTCGATGAAATCAGTTTTATTAAATCTGAAATGATGAAATTAGGTAACCAACCAAGTTACGTCAAAAATGGCATCCGTATGTGGAAAAGAAAAAAATAAAAGGCCAAAATTTGAACTAAATTTTGACGGTAATTGGAATTTGCTAATGCTAACGGCAAAACTGGAACCTGAGACCTATCCAGGAAAATTCTAAACATAGGATATTAGCTATATATGAAATCTGGGAAAATCCTATAACGGATATAGAAAGTTATTAAGGAAACAAAATTTAAATAAATTATTTGAAAATCTAAACGAACTCCGATTTTTGATTTGAATACATAGGATTGAAGTACGTTAAAAACCGGACCAGATGGTGGAAGAATTTCTGAAAACCGTTATCGTTTGATACTCCAACATGAGACCGGAAGGTGTTGAAACTAACACAAAACACTATTTTGAATTTGAATTTAAATTATTTGAAAGTTCAAAAAAATTCAAAATTGATATATTTTTATATAGTATTGAAGAGCAAGAAAAATTGAACAACATGGTTGAAAAAGATTTCGGATAAGGTATCAATAAGTAAGTCAAATTAACGTCCGAATAGGGTTGAGAAAACACACTTTACTATTCATAAATTATTAAATTTATTTATAATTTAATTAATTTAAGGACTAATCTTAGCCATCCATTTTCGACCGTTGGATTCACGCCACCTCAGCAATCCATGTGACCCCTTCGGCTATAAATAGCCCCCCCTTTCATTTTAAACTCACTCCTCCTCCTCCTCTTTCAAGCTTTGGCAATGGCAGAAATAATAATAAAATAATAGGAAATAGGGAAAAGGGAGGAAGGGAGAAAGGAGGGCAAGACGGGGAGCTAGGGACTCTTAGGCAGAGGCTTGGGCTTCGCGGGGTAAGTTTTTAAATAATATTTATTTATTTATGTAATATATATATATATATATATATTATAACTAAAATAGAATTTGTAAAAATAAATATTAGAACATTCTAAGGGTGACAGAGAGGATAGTGTCTAAGGCTTGAGTTTGGAAAATATAGTTTCCTGCTCTCCCTGGCTATCCCTAACTGATCCGACGGATGGGATGATTAATTTAAATTTAAATTTAAACTTTAATTTGAATTTAATTTGAATTTAAAACAGACCAGGGGCATTTTCATAATTTTTAACCATAAACTTTAAAAGCTTATAATTTTTTCAAAACAAGTCGGATTTCCACGAAACAAGGACCGTTGGATTCTTATCGAAAAATACTTTAAAATGAGTGGGTTAAATTTTTTAAGTTATAATTAAATGAATATTTTAAATATTTTATTTGAAAATTAAATTTAATTAATATTAAAATGGTTTTTCAATTTTTAAAAAAATTGGATATGGCTAGAGATGGGAAAGTAGGATTTTTTAGAAGGGCAGGGAAGGTAATTTTGCTAATAACGCAATTAGAGATTAATTAAGATAAAAATAATTTAATTAATTTAATTAAATATATATTCATTTAAATTAGGTAAATATTGTAAATAGCATAACTTTTGCATACATTAACGAAATTTAACGAAACAGGATCCGTTGGGATCGTATGGACAAGCACTACGCAATGGAACTGACCGCAACTGGATTGGAGCTCGTTTGGATTTATGGCAAAATTAAACGCCTGAACCAAATCAATGACCGATTATCGTTATTCAACGATAAACCGTCCAATGTGACTAAATCTCACTAATTCTGAACACTTTATATTTCTCTAAAGTATTTTTAGAATTGGTAAATATTGGCTGATTTGCTGTGTATTGGCTGTTTGGTTGAACTGCTAGTCAGTTGATTGAAAATATCGATAACGATATATATAAATCGTATCGAAATATTGATTCTGTTTATCAGAATATTTTACCTCCATGTTATTTATGTTGACTGACATCTGTGGATGCAGGGAAACAGGTCGGAGGAATCCAACTGGATTCCTCAACATTTATTTACCGTTTTTCATATATTCTGATATATGATGTGTTATATCATCTGTTGTTGAACCTATATGTTTGGATGATGATTGAACCTTTTGATTTGGTATTTTTATACCATAAGTGATACTAGAAAGTGAAAAGGGATTTTCAAAGTTTATTTTGAAAATAAATTATTTATATAAAATCAATAGATTTTATATATAAAAGGAAGAGAATTTCATGAGAGAAAATGATTATAGAATCAAAGCCTTTGTTAAAAAAATAAATATTGGTGAAATCAAATAGAAGGGAAAATATTGGTGAAATCAAATAGAAGGGAAAATATTGGTGAAATCAAATAGAAGGGAAATATTTGTGAAACGATTACAAATAGAAATAAAAAGGGAAACATTCGTAAAAGTATTTACAAATGGAATTGAAAAGGGAATATTCATGTAGGGAATAAAGAAAAGTTGACAGAAGTACTTATTTGTTAAATAAATAGAAAAGTTAAAAGAAATATTTATTTGTTGAATAAATAGAAAAGTTAAAGGGAATATTTATTTGTTAAATAAATAGAAGCGAAAAGAGAATAGTTATTTGTTGAGTAAACGAATAGAAAAAGAATCTATTCAAGGGAAGTAATTCAAAGGAATTATTCCAAAGGAATTATTCAAAAGAGAAAATTCAAAGGGATTAATTCAAAAGAGTTAATCAACTAGAGTTAAACCGTTGGAGTTAAACTGTTAGAGTTAAACAGTTGGAGTTAAACTGTTAGAGTTAAACAGTTGGAGTTAAACTGTTAGAGTTAAACAGTTGGAGTTAAACTGTTAGAGTTAAACCGTTGAAGTTAAACTGTCAGAGTTAAACCGTAAAGTTAAACAGTTAGAGTTAGTAAGTTAGAGTTAACCAGTTAGAGTTATTCAGTTAGAGTTATCCAGTTAGAGTTATTCAGTTAGAATTAACCAGTTAGAGTTAATCAGTTAGAGTTAATCGTTTTGAGTCAAATCGAACTAGAGTTATTCAAATATAGTAATTGAATAAGGGTTAATTGAATATTAGTTATTCAATTAGAATTGATCGAATCTAATTATTCGAGATAGAGTTAAAAATAGACAAAGTTATTTAAGGATGAATTTCCATTTAGCACGACTGCTAGCGTAATTCGCAGGGCTGCAGATAGCCTACGGCGGTCGGATGTTTCCTGGGGGAATCAGGCGTAACCATTGTGATCGCTGCGATCTAGAGTCAAGCAAATGGTGTTAAATCAAATAGTAATTAATCAATAGAAGTTAATTAAGTCGAGTTAGTCGAGTATTAGTAAATTAAGTAGGGTTAGTCAAAAAGGGAATTAATCGAATATCACCTATTCGAAGTAGAGTTATTGAATATAGTTTGTTCGAGAAGAGTAATCGAATATAGTTCGTTCGAAGTGTGTTAAATCGAATATAGTTATTCGAAGGAGAGAATTATCGAATATGGTTTATTCGAAGTGAGATTTTTCGAATATTAGTCATTCGAAGAAAAGGATTACGAATATTAGTTATTCGAACAGGGGAATCGAATATAGTTTATTCGAAAGAGAATTATCGGATAGTGATTATTCGAGAGTGAATCATACATGGAAATTCGATTATATCGAATCAAGGGAAGTAATGTTTACTTTCCATTTCAAATCAAGTTTTAATTATCTGTTAATAAAGTAGTTGGTTGTTTATTTATCCAAATTAAGATATGGAAATATGTTTAAGTTAACATATTTTGAAAGCATGGAATTATAACATTTATAGTTATAATCAAATGATTCAGTAAAGGAAGTGGATTCATAAATAGAATCCGAGAGTTCGCAAGGAAGTTTCTTAAAGAGTGAAGTTTGAACTCTGTCTATTTCGAAGTTAGAAATGTTGTTCAGTTAAGGTCTGAGAGGTAATTATACCCCAACTTGATTGACTTCGTTTTAACTAAGAAGTGGACAAGGTTCGAGAGTGAAAGGGGTTAAGTGAATTTAGTTAATGAGCGAAATGGTTGGTGTTGGCATAGCGATGTTTATTCAAACATCAGTTTAAACCCAATGAAGGAGATTTGGAAAGTCTTCCAAATGAAAAATGAGAAATGGAATTGTTTTCCATTGTTAATAACGTATATTTTCTAAATATAGTAAATAAGAAATATAGGAAAACAAGAATAAGGAAAAGGGTAAATTTATGATAATTTGATGATGAATGATGATTGATCGATAGAATTTCCATCTGGAAATAATATCGTTGTTTGCACACAGACATGTTTTCATTTGATAGTTAAATCACCGACTATCAAAGTTTTTGACCATTTTACGTTGTTAATATGGAGAGACCGGTTGGATTATTATCCAGAGAACATCTCCGTATTGGCATAAGCGTTGCGAATCAAGTATGCTGAATATATTGAAGAGGGAGTTATGCAAGGGCTATCCTATTTACAGAATAGTGCCTTCGGTTTGTCCAGTCCCAGGACAAACGTGAATGGACGAATGTCTGACAGAGTATATTCAAAGGATCGCGTAAGTTGATCTCTTCAAACGTACTTACGTTTGGTGGCGGAGGAATTCGTTTCTCTTAGCTGTATACCCGTGGTATTTTTGGTGAAATCAATTTGTGATTTGGAGGGTATGACGATGTGGCATTCAAAGTAATGGAGGTGTGATCCGTCAAAAGATACGTTATGACCGCTAGCCTCATCAACCGGGAAATGACAAAAATAGGGCAGGCAGCATGGCTATGTGGGTCGCACCCATTAGGATGTATGATCATCTATCTAGAGAAATTCTAATTGCTTCTTAAATCTATCGATGCTGCACCATTCGGGAGACGGTTGCCGATCCCAACCGTTGGTGATATACATTCGATACACTCAAGCGAAATGAGTGGTCGGTCATGTGAGGGCCGGGTTGCAAGATGTTCTTGTTGAACCCAGTGTATTCGCCTCTAGAGATACACTATCGGCAGGTGGTCCCATACCTTGTCAAAGTCGGAATCCAATTTCCAATAAGTGCCCGCGAGTTTGATTTGTATACTATATATGTAGAGCGTGAGATGCAAGCGTTCTACTATATTTTAATTACTTGTGATTAAACATTATTATAATATCAGATAATATATGATTTCCAAAGTGTTTTGGGTTATCGTAAAGTAAAAACCGTCCGTGTTTATGTGTGGATTGGTCTTACGATTATCTTTTCTTTCGGAAGGATTTTGAAAGTTAAACCAAATGATTTGAGTTTACTCACACCAGTCCCATGACTGACCCAGAGTTTATTTTGTATTGTTTTCCCTAAACTCTTGGGTGCCCAAATTTGTACGGGCAGTCAAGTAGTCAGGATTTACAGGTATGCTTGAAGAGCTTGGAGCAGGAGGCTTCAAGATTTTTCTAGCTATTGATTATTCCGCTATGATGAAAGTGTTGTACTCTGATAATGGTATGATATACATATACTATTTTGATTTCAAGATATGTTGTCTATTATATTTTATTCGTTCCGCTGTGAGATTCGTGTTACTCTGATGTTGTTGTGTTCTTCTTCTTCTTCTGTACTAATTTTCTATCTTATCTATCCTCACCCTCTAATTTCTTTCTTGGACTATCCGGTAATTTCGACTTTTGATTGTTCGATAGATGTTATATATCGGATAACCAAGGTCGCTTTTTCCCGGGTCGTTACAGTTGGTATCAGAGCTGAAGGTTAAGTACTACCTTGGCTCTGTGGCGTGATTCAGTAGAGATGGGGTAATACCCTAGACTGAGTTTGAGTGTATATATACGAGTGAACGTATTTGTTATTTGATATAAAATGATTTTATATTGTGGAGATTTATTGGTTGAGTTGTTTATGAATTCTGGTCGATCAGTTTGATCCACTGTATCGATAGGGGTTTCTAAACGCTTGAATACGATGAACCAACATAGTATGTTTTGAAAAAGGGTGAATGAAATAATTTTACCCAAATTATATTTTGATATAAGCAAAGTATAGATATTTGAAATTATTATAGTATATTGAATGTGTTGGTTGTGATTATAATCGAATAAGATTATAAAATGTGAAATGGTTATGTAAATAACAAATCAAAATTCATATAAGTGAAATATATGAAATCAGATGAATTAAATCTGAATTTAAGTTCAGAATTGGAATTAAAATTGCTAAAATTTGAATAAGCGTTGTAAATGGAATTAAATTGAATATATGTGAATTTTAAAATCCTGGGAGATTTTAAATTTGTTACAAGCATTGAAAAGGGATATTTTGAAATGAATTTCAAAATGAAAATGTTTAAAAATGGGTTTTGAAAGTGCTATAGTATTGAACTCACTTCGATAGCGGGAAAATAAATTCCGATGTTGATCCAGACATCATCGGTGCTCATTTTCGAGTTTGTAAGTGACGGATTACTACCAAAGATTTTGTTTTTGAATTATTTTGAGAAACCGAGTTGTTTTGATATTCCAAAGGGATATTTGATTTTTGGAAAAGGAAAAGCTATTTGAAACTCCCAGGTACAGATTATTGAAATAAACACAAATTAAATAGAAATTTGTGAAAGTAAATTTGAAATTGAATTGAAGGCAGTTCAGTGGAAATTGAGTTGAATTGAAATAGAATGGTATCAAGTAGAATATGACTAGATTAGAGATAATCTGGGATAGAAATGGATGGTCGAGCAAGAAATTTGAATTGAGATTGGAATTGCAGTTTGATTGAAATTTGGCTTGGTTATAAGCGGATGGTCGTGTTGAAGGTAAAAGTGATTGGGAGTTTGATTGGGATGATAGTGGTATATGCTAAATTGATAGCAGAGTTGGATGCCCGACAAAAAAGGTACACATTCATATTCATATGAGTTTGATGAGATTTATGAGCCTGTTTGGCAAGCCACTTGGCTGTTTGATTTTCTTTTGGGTTGAAGAAGGCCTAGGGAGGTGAGTTGGAGTTTGAGCTATTGTCCAGTACAAAGGAGGTGCTGGTGAAATTTTTCAGAAATTTCGAATGTTAGAAAATTTTCAGAATTTTTGAAATTTTCGTTTATAGAAATAAATTAATAAATTAATTAGAATTAATTGGTTTAGTGAAACCGGAGTAAATAAATAATTTTAACCTAGTTATAAAGTTCATTTTTCTACCTTAGCAATTTCGAGGACGAAATTATTTTAAGGGGGAAAGAATGTAACGGCCCAGATTTTTTGACCATTTAGTTATTATTTAAAAATGTTTTTTTATTGTTTTGGAAGTTTAAATGGTTTAAATTCAATAATTTTGAATATTTTATGTTATTCCGAAATGGTAGAAATTTAGTGGATCTGCAATATAATGTGAACTGGCAGTATAAAAGGATAAATTTTTAATTTAAAATAGTACGTTTATAAAGGATGTAGTAGCTAACGAACTCGGATTTCGATGAAATCAGTTTCATTAAATCTGAAATGATGAAATTAGGTAACCAACCAAGTTACGTCAAAAATGGCATCCGTATGTGGAAAAGAAAAAAAATAAAAGGCCAAAATTTGAACTAAATTTTGACGGTAATTGGAATTTGCTAATGCTAACGGCAAAACTGGAACCTGAGACCTATCCAGGAAAATTCTAAACATAGGATATTAGCTATATATGAAATCTGGGAAAATCCTATAACGGATATAGAAAGTTATTAAGGAAACAAAATTTAAATAAATTATTTGAAAATCTAAACGAACTCCGATTTTTGATTTGAATACATAGGATTGAAGTACGTTAAAAACCGGACCAGATGGTGGAAGAATTTCTGAAAACCGTTATCGTTTGATACTCCAACATGAGACCGGAAGGTGTTGAAACTAACACAAAACACTATTTTGAATTTGAATTTAAATTAATTGAAAGTTCAAAAAAATTCAAAATTGATATATTTTTATATAGTATTGAAGAGCAAGAAAAATTGAACAACATGGTTGAAAAAGATTTCGGATAAGGTATCAATAAGTAAGTCAAATTAACGTCCGAATAGGGTTGAGAAAACACACTTTACTATTCATAAATTATTTAATTTATTTATAATTTAATTAATTTAAGGACTAATCTTAGCCATCCATTTTCGACCGTTGGATTCACGCCACCTCAGCAATCCATGTGACTCCTTCGGCTATAAATAGCCCGCCCTTTCATTTTAAACTCACTCCTCCTCCTCCTCTTTCAAGCTTTGGCAATGGCAGAAATAATAATAAAATAATAGGAAATAGGGAAAAGGGAGGAAGGGAGAAAGGAGGGCAAGACGGGGAGCTAGGGACTCTTAGGCAGAGGCTTGGGCTTCGCGGGGTAAGTTTTTAAATAATATTTATTTATTTATTTTTGTAATATATATATATTATAACTAAAATAGAATTTGTAAAAATAAATATCAGAACATTCTAAGGGTGACAGAGAGGATAGTGTCTAAGGCTTGAGTTTGGAAAATATAGTTTCCTGCTCTCCCTGGCTATCCCTAACTGATCCGACGGATGGGATGATTAATTTAAATTTAAATTTAAACTTTAATTTGAATTTAATTTGAATTTAAAACAGACCAGGGGCATTTTCATAATTTTTAACCATAAACTTTAAAAGCTTATAATTTTTTCAAAACAAGTCGGATTTCCACGAAACAAGGACCGTTGGATTCTAATCGAAAAATACTTTAAAATGTGTGGAAGCAGATTTTTGATCCGGGTTAAATTTTTTAAGTTATAATTAAATGAATATTTTTAGATATTTTATTTGAAAATTAAATTTAATTAATATTAAAATGGTTTTTCAATTTTTAAAAAAATTGGATATGGCTAGAGATGGGAAAGTAGGATTTTTTAGAAGGGCAGGGAAGGTAATTTTGCTAATAATGCAATTAGAAATTAATTAAGATAAAAATAATTTAATTAATTTAATTAAATATATATTCATTTAAATTAGGTAAATATTGTAAATAGCATAACTTTTGCATACATTAACGAAATTTAACGAAACAGGATCCGTTGGGATCGTATGGACAAGCACTACGCAATGGAACTGACCGCAACTGGATTGGAGCTCGTTTGGATTTATGGCAAAATTAAACGCCTGAACCAAATCAATGACCGATTATCGTTATTCAACGATAAACCGTCCAATGTGACTAAATCTCACTAATTCTGAACACTTTATATTTCTCTAAAGTATTTTTAGAATTGGTAAATATTGGCTGATTTGCTGTGTATTGGCTGTTTGGTTGAACTGCTAGTCAGTTGATTGAAAATATCGATAACGATATATATAAATCGTATCGAAATATTGATTCTGTTTATCAGAATATTTTACCTCCATGTTATTTATGTTGACTGACATCTGTGGATGCAGGGAAACAGGTCGGAGGAATCCAACTGGATTCCTCAACATTTATTTACCGTTTTTCATATATTCTGATATATGATGTGTTATATCATCTGTTGTTGAACCTATATGTTTGGATGATGATTGAACCTTTTGATTTGGTATTTTTATACCATAAGTGATACTAGAAAGTGAAAAGGGATTTTCAAAGTTTATTTTGAAAATAAATTATTTATATAAAATCAATAGATTTTATATATAAAAGGAAGAGAATTTCATGAGAGAAAATGATTATAGAATCAAAGCCTTTGTTAAAAAAATAAATATTGGTGAAATCAAATAGAAGGGAAAATATTGGTGAAATCAAATAGAAGGAAAAATATTGGTGAAATCAAATAGAAGGGAAATATTTGTGAAACGATTACAAATAGAAATAAAAAGGGAAACATTCGTAAAAGTATTTACAAATGGAATTGAAAAGGGAATATTCATGTAGGGAATAAAGAAAAGTTGACAGAAGTACTTATTTGTTAAATAAATAGAAAAGTTAAAAGAAATATTTATTTGTTGAATAAATAGAAAAGTTAAAGGGAATATTTATTTGTTAAATAAATAGAAGCGAAAAGAGGATAGTTATTTGTTGAGTAAACGAATAGAAAAAGAATCTATTCAAGGGAAGTAATTCAAAGGAATTATTCCAAAGGAATTATTCAAAAGAGAAAATTCAAAGGGATTAATTCAAAAGAGTTAATCAACTAGAGTTAAACCGTTGGAGTTAAACTGTTAGAGTTAAACAGTTGGAGTTAAACTGTTAGAGTTAAACAGTTGGAGTTAAACTGTTAGAGTTAAACAGTTGGAGTTAAACTGTTAGAGTTAAACCGTTGAAGTTAAACTGTCAGAGTTAAACCGTAAAGTTAAACAGTTAGAGTTAGTTATTTAGAGTTAACCAGTTAGAGTTATTCAGTTAGAGTTATCCAGTTAGAGTTATTCAGTTAGAATTAACCAGTTAGAGTTAATCAGTTAGAGTTAATCGTTTTGAGTCAAATCGAACTAGAGTTATTCAAATATAGTAATTGAATAAGGGTTAATTGAATATTAGTTATTCAATTAGAATTGATCGAATCTAATTATTCGAGATAGAGTTAAAAATAGACAAAGTTATTTAAGGATGAATTTCCATTTAGCACGACTGCTAGCGTAATTCGCAGGGCTGCAGATAGCCTACGGCGGTCGGATGTTTCCTGGGGGAATCAGGCGTAACCATTGTGATCGCTGCGATCTAGAGTCAAGAAAATGGTGTTAAATCAAATAGTAATTAATCAATAGAAGTTAATTAAGTCGAGTTAGTCGAGTATTAGTAAATTAAGTAGGGTTAGTCAAAAAGGGAATTAATCGAATATCACCTATTTGAAGTAGAGTTATCGAATATAGTTTGTTCGAGAAGAGTAATCGAATATAGTTCGTTCGAAGTGTGTTAAATCGAATATAGTTATTCGAAGGAGAGAATTATCGAATATGGTTTATTCGAAGTGAGATTTTTCGAATATTAGTTATTCGAAGAAAAGTATTACGAATATTAGTTATTCGAACAGGGGAATCGAATATAGTTTATTCGAAAGAGAATTATCGGATAGTGATTATTCGAGAGTGAATCATACATGGAAATTCGATTATATCGAATCAAGGGAAGTAATGTTTACTTTCCATTTCAAATCAAGTTTTAATTATCTGTTAATAAAGTAGTTGGTTGTTTATTTATCCAAATTAAGATATGGAAATATGTTTAAGTTAACATATTTTGAAAGCATGGAATTATAACATTTATAGTTATAATCAAATGATTCAGTAAAGGAAGTGGATTCATAAATAGAATCCGAGAGTTCGCAAGGAAGTTTCTTAAAGAGTGAAGTTTGAACTCTGTCTATTTCGAAGTTAGAAATGTTGTTCAGTTAAGGTCTGAGAGGTAATTATACCCCAACTTGATTGACTTCGTTTTAACTAAGAAGTGGATAAGGTTCGAGAGTGAAAGGGGTTAAGTGAATTTAGTTAATGAGCGAAATGGTTAGTGTTGGCATAGCGATGTTTATTCAAACATCAGTTTAAACCCAATGAAGGAGATTTGGAAAGTCTTCCAAATGAAAAATCAGAAATGTTTTCTGAATATAGAAAATGAGAAATGGAATTGTTTTCCATTGTTAATAACGTATATTTTCTAAATATAGTAAATAAGAAATATAGGAAAACAAGAATAAGGAAAAGGGTAAATTTATGATAATTTGATGATGAATGATGATTGATCGATAGAATTTCCATCTGGAAATAATATCGTTGTTTGCACATAGACATGTTTTCATTTGATAGTTAAATCACCGACTATCAAAGTTTTTGACCATTTTTCGTTGTTAATATGGAGAGACCGGTTGGATTATTATCCAGAGAACCACTCCGTATTGGCATAAGCGTTGCGAATCAAGTATGCTGAATATATTGAAGAGGGAGTTATGCAAGGGCTATCCTATTTACAGAATAGTGCCTTCGGTTTGTCCAGTCCCAGGACAAACGTGAATGGACGAATGTCTGACAGAGTATATTCAAAGGATCGCGTAAGTTGATCTCTTCAAACGTACTTACGTTTGGTGGCGGAGGAATTCGTTTCTCTTAGCTGTATACCCGTGGTATTTTTGGCGAAATCAATTTGTGATTTGGCGGGTATGACGATGTGGCATTCAAAGTAATGGAGGTGTGATCCGTCAAAAGATACGTTATGACCGCTAGCCTCATCAACCGGGAAATGACAAAAATAGGGCAGGCAGCATGGCTATGTGGGTCGCACCCATTAGGATGTATGATCATCTATCTAGAGAAATTCCAATTGCTTCTTAAATCTATCGATGCTGCCCCATTCGGGAGACGGTTGCTGATCCCAACCGTTGGTGATATACATTCGATACACTCAAGCGAAATGAGTGGTCGGTCATGTGAGGGCCGGGTTGCAAGATGTTCTTGTTGAACCCAGTGTATTCGCCTCTAGAGATACACTATCGGCAGGTGGTCCCATACCTTGTCAAAGTCGGAATCCAATTTCCAATAAGTGCCCGCGAGTTTGATTTGTATACTATATATGTAGAGCGTGAGATGCAAGCGTTCTACTATATTTTAATTACTTGTGATTAGACATTATTATAATATCAGATAATATATGATTTCCAAAGTGTTTTGGGTTATCGTAAGGTAAAAACCGTCCGTGTTTATGTGTGGATTGGTCTTACGATTATCTTTTCTTTCGGAAGGATTTTGAAAGTTAAACCAAATGATTTGAGTTTACTCACACCAGTCCCATGACTGACCCAGAGTTTATTTTGTATTGTTTTCCCTAAACTCTTGGGTGCCCAAATTTGTACGGGCAGTCAAGTAGTCAGGATTTACAGGTATGCTTGAAGAGCTTGGAGCAGGAGGCTTCAAGATTTTTCTAGCTATTGATTATTCCGCTGTGATGAAAGTGTTGTACTCTGATAATGGTATGATATACATATACTATTTTGATTTCAAGATATGTTGTCTATTATATTTTATTCATTCCGCTGTGAGATTCGTGTTACTCTGATGTTGTTGTGTTCTTCTTCTTCTTCTGTTCTAATTTTCTATCTTATCTATCCTCACCCTCTAATTTCTTTCTTGGACTATCCGGTAATTTCGACTTTTGATTGTTCGATAGGTGTTATATATCGGATAACCAAGGTCGCTTTTTCCCGGGTCGTTACAGAGATGAACTAGTTTTGAACTAGAATTAAAATCAATTTATTTTTGAAATAAATAAATTGAATTTGAATTGGTTTTGAAAATAACCAGAATTTTCAATATATATAAAGTGGATTGGATTTGAATCGAAATTATCTTTGGAATATTTCAATGTTGGATTTCGTGACTATACAAATATTGTTATGGGAATTTGAAAGATATATTTTATATCGTTATTTCCAATACGATATTTGTTGGTTTCAGAATTTGATATTGAATATAAGCCGGTATATTTTCTATTCAGAGCTTTGTATTTAATATCAAATGTGATTTGGGTTTGTCGTGAATCGTGTTTTAGGTGACATTGGTTCTTTAACCTAGTTAACGACAGGATATTGATTTTTGAGAAGATTAAAACTAAGTGGAGTTTTAATGAATCTTGAATTAGATGGAAATGTGAATTGATAATTTAAATTATCAAATCTGAAAAGTGATCATGTAACAACCCGAAAATCTGGGCCAGTTTAAAATTTTTATTTTGGCAATTTTAGCGAATTTTGATTATTTAAAATGAATTATTTTAAATAATATCGACGAGAAATTTATTTTGAATATATTTATAACGTATATATTATATACGTCGTCGTTAGAATATAAATAATTATATATAATTATAAATAGAATTGAAAATGGCGCGGTGGTTCGATAATTCGATTTCAAACTTCAATTGAATGTACCGGGTGCAAAACAATCCGGATTTTAGTGAAACAAAAAACATTAGGATCTAATAGATAATATCTTTCCAACGAATCCAACAAATCAAAATTTCATAGCGGGAATCAAAAGATATGTCCAGTTGAAAATTCTGAATAGTCGCTATGGAATTCAGGCCCTTAAAAATGGACATTTTGTAAATGACCTCGGATCTCGATGAAACCAGTTTTGTTGGGTCCGTGATGTCGAATTATTGCTAGATTCCAAATTTCATAATTTTTCGAATCAATATGTGAGCGTGGCGAAGGAAAACGCGTTTGACCAGTTTTAGTTGATTTTAATCAACTGGAAAATGGCCATTTTTCCAACGGTCTCAAAATTCGACGAAATTAGTTTTGTTAGGACCGTATCGTCAATACGAAGCTAGAAAATATTTTTCGGGATTTTTTCTAGTTAGTATGTGACCTCGGTAAATTGAAATGCGTGTTCAAATTCAATATATAGAGTTATATGTTGATTTTAACGGAAACAGATCGAAATGATCGAATCAACCTGCGATACACATCCCATTGTGTCCGGAATGGGGGTATTTGGCTAGGTCCGACAATCGTTGGGTTTGATTTGGGGATTGTATAAACAAACGAGAATTTTAGAAATTAAAAGAATAAAATAATAATATAATTATATATAAATAATTTTTAAACCCTAGCCCTTATCATAAGAAAACCGCCGCCCTTTAACGATGAACGATAGAAATCGCTCCAGACTTCTTCATCACCGATCTTTCTCTACACCTAACGAAAATCGAAATCCCAGCTAGCAAATCAAAGAGCTCGCCGAGCTCTCTCCAACCAACGGAGATGATGAGGTGGAGAGTCGTCGTTTATGAGTATTCGAGGTTCAAAGTGGCGGACGTCAAGCTGATTTTCAGGGGGACTGGGGGCGTCGAGCTCGAGGTGATGGGGTGGCGCGGGTAGCGGCGATGGTGGGCTATGATGTGACGACGGCGGATTCGACTCCGACGAACTGTAGTGACAACAATTTGATGCCCTAGGGTTGAAGGATTTATTCGACGCCTGTTGTTCAAAATGGAAGGTATATTCCAATGAGCTTTTCTATTATAATTACATATATTAAAATCAGTTTTGAAAATATAATTACTTAGATTAAAATCAGTTTTAACAAAATATAATGTTTGTTTTAAAAATATAAATAGAAGTTGTTTCTAAAATATACTATTATTTAAAAAAAAATTAAATTAAAATAAAACAAAAATAGGATCTTTGTTTTGGTAAAAATATCATCTTTGTTTTGTTAAAAATATGATTTCTATATATGAAATAGCGATATCAAGATAGGATTTTTATATATATTAAGTCATGATTTTTATATATTGAACATCGAAGTAAAAATGTGATTTTTATATATTGAACATCGAAGTAAAAATGTGATTTTTATATATTGAACATCGAAGTAAAAATGTGATTGTTATATATTGAACATCGAAGTAAAAATGTGATTTTTATATATTGAACATCGAAGTAAAAATGTGTGATTTTTATATATGTAGTGAATACGGGCAACGAAGGTGACGAAGATGCGATAACGATGAAGATTTCTATAAAAGAAGAGTCAAGATGATTGGATAGCTATCGGTGAGAATTTCTCACCTTTCACTTTCTTTTCTCTAGTTATATATATATACTAGGATGCAGACGGTGCTTAGTAGCACCCGACACAATCGTCCACAGACCATGGACTTGTTTGTTTGGTTGCATAGATTAGTTAGATGATTTGATTTGAAATTGAATTGTTTGGTGAAATGAATGGATTTGATTGATGTGTGAATGGCGTGGGCCTTCACTAGACCGGGGATAAGGCTAGGCCTCGTCCCATTTCTAGTATCGTGCCGTTATGCCGCCGAAATTTTCTAAAATATGTTAGAAAAATAAAAATATCAATTTTATTGAATAAATGAACTGAATAGAAATTCATATGTTAAAATAAAATATTTTATCGTTAAAAATATAATTTTTAACGTGAAAGTGAATAAATAGATATTTATAGACAAATCGGCCGATTTGTTTATATGCACTGATTTGACTGATATTGATTGGGTCGATAAATTTTACACATCGCCCAACTGCACGAATAAAAATCTGTGTTTGATTGTTTGAAACCCCACACGGGTGTTGGGATGAAATTTGAAGTCCACTCATCCTGATTGATTAAATATGTCGATCGATTGATTGACAGGCTGTTATAAGCGTTAGATATCTATATTTGATGCTTATACAGTGTAGTGCACTTTGGTTGATGGTTGATTATTTTTCAATGCTATTATATGTGTGTAATGTATGAAAATCCATATAATTAACATTATATGGTGATTGATTGGGCCTCATTCCAATTTAGAAAATAAAGAATAATATAAAATAAAGGTTCATGTGTTGACAGTACTCATCCATTGAGATTGGTCATGTGTTGAACGAAATATTTTAGTAATAAATTTTACATCTTTATCAATATAAAATAAAGGTTCATGTGTTGACAGTACTCATCCATTGAGATTGGTCATGTGTTGAACGAAATATTTTAGTAATAAAATTTACATCTTTATCAATATAAAATAAAGGTTCATGTGTTGACAGTACTCATCCATTGAGATTGGTCATGTGTTGAACGAAATATTTTGATAATAACAACTATTTTGAAAAAGAAATATTTGAAATAGAATATTTGAAAATAGAAATTTATGAAGCCGTGTTGATTAGATTGACGCCATTTTGACGTGAACGATATTTATATTGATTTTATTAATTTTGAAATGAATTGAATTGAAAACGATTTCGAAATGAATTGAATTAAAAACGATTTCGAAATGAATTGAATTAAAAACGATTTCGAAATGAATTGAATTCAAAACGATTTCGAAATGAATTGAATTGAAAACGATTTCGAAATGAATTGAATTGAAAACGATTTCGAAATGAATTGAATTGAAAACGATTTCGAAATGAATTGAATTGAAAACGATTTCGAAATGAATTGAATTGAAAACGATTTCGAAATGAATTGAATTGAAAACGATTTCGAAATGAATTGAATTGAAAACGATTTCGAAATGAATTGAATTGAAAACAATTTCGAAATGAATTGAATTGAAAACGATTTCGAAATGAATTGAATTGAAAACGATTTCGAAATGAATTGAATTAAAAACGATTTCGAAATGAATTGAATTGAAAACGATTTCGAAATGAATTGAATTGAAAACGATTTCGAAATGAATTGAATTGAAAACGATTTCGAAATGAATTGAATTGAAAACGATTTCGAAATGAATTGAATTGAAAACGATTTCGAAATGAATTGAATTGAAAACGATTTCGAAATGAATTGAATTGAAAACGATTTCGAAATGAATTGAATTGAAAATGATTTGGAAATGAATTGAATTGAAAACGATTTCGAAATGAATTGAATTGAAAACGATTTCGAAATGAATTGAATTCAAAACGATTTTGAAATGAATTGAATTGAAAACGATTTCGAAATGAATTGAATTAAAAACGATTTCGAAATGAATTGAATTCAAAACGATTTCGAAATGAAATGAATTGAAAACGATTTCGAAATGAATTGAATTGAAAACGATTTCGAAATGAATTGAATTAAAAACGATTTCAAAATGAATTGAATTAAAAAACGATTTCGAAATGAATTGAATTGAAAACGATTTCGAAATGAATTGAATTGAAAACGATTTCGAAATGAATTGAATTGAAAACGAATTCAAATTGAATTGAAATCGAATTTGAATTCAAATTGAATTGAAATTTGAATTGAATAGAAATGAATTTTAAAACGAATTTATAAAGAAGAATTCAATTTTGATTTGAATTGAAAAGGAAGTTGAAATTGCTTTTGAAACGAATTTAAAACTATTCATATAATTCGTTTTAAATAGAAATCGACGAAATATATATTATATATATAATATAACGGACTGAATAGAACGCGCCGCGCCGCGGCAGTTCGTGAATTTCGACCATTTATTTCAAACGGACATTACGGGAGATCCGACCGTCGGATTCTCCTAAAACCGGAACCGTTGGGTTCGTATCGAAAAGAGCTTTCTAAGAATATTAGAAATTAGAAATCTAACAGTTGGATTTGGAATTATGTCCAAAACAAATTTGAAAAAGGTCGCTGTAAGTGCAGTTCGATGGCCATTGATGGAAATCGACGGTACGGGCCTTGATAAAATTATTAAAAATAGTAATAATTTGTGTAAAATCATAAGAAATGATTTGAGAAGAATTGGGATGAAAAACCCCATATTTGAAAAGATAAAAATAGATTTTTATCGAAGTAAACTAGTTTTGAACTAGAATTATAATTCTATTTGTTTTTAAATAAATAAATTGAATTTTAAAAGGGTTTTAAAAATAACCAGAATTTCCAATGATTGCATTGGAGTGGATTTGAATCGAAATTGTCTTCGGAATATTTCGATGTTGGAATTCGTGACTATACGGATGTTGTTACGGAAATTTGAAAGATATATATTTATATCGTTATTTCCAATACGATATTTGTTAGTCGTGGAATTTGATATTGAATATAACCCGGTAGATTTTCTATTCAGAGCCTTGTATTGAATATCAAATGTGATTTGGGTTTGTCGTGAATGGTGTCTTCACTAACACTGTTCTTGAACCCAGTCGAGAAAAGATTAAATCTTTTTATTTAGATTTAATGAAGTGTACCAATTAATTAATATTTAATTGAAATTGAATTGATATTGATTTTGGGTTTATCGTGAACAGTGTTTTAAATAACACTCGTTCTTTAACCCGATAATCAATGGAATGTGACTTTGGGTTTATTGTGAACCGTGTTTTAAAAGACACGGATACTTTAACCCAGTTAACGATTAAAACTAAGTGGAGTTTTAATGAATCTTTAATTAGATTGAAATAATCGAGAATGGGGTATCACCAGTTTTGCTCCAGGCGATAGTTAAATCTTTAATTAGATTTGAACGTGAAATGGTAATTGAATTTACCGATAACACCGTGGTGTTAGATATGAAGTATAACCAGTTTTACTTCATGGGATGAATAGGTTGGGATTGGGAAATTAAAACAAATGATTACTTCGGTAAGGTCCGCTAATCCCGACTAGTTTGAATTGATATTCAAAAACAGATTAAAGAATAAATTTTAATGATTTATCTTTGATAAAATTAATGGGAACCTTTCCCTATGAATGTGAAATTTAGAAACTAACTGTCGGTTAGCCAAGCAGAATGGTTTTTTGGATATTGATCTGATGTTGGTTTCGGCCTTCGGGGTTAATATTTGGGGAATTATTCTCTTGATTAATTTACGGTTAGTGACTGATGAATTGGAATGAGGCGTATGTTGTGTTTGTGTAACACTTATTTAAATATACGCGAGTTATTCGGAAAGTCCGGGTTTATCCCATTTTGAATAACTGATACGACGATAAGTCGAAGATGAAGACGATGGTCGAAGACCGGAGGTCTTCACGTCGTTTGGGTGATTACTGATGATCTTGATTGGGTTGTACACCCAAGAAGATGGAAACAGTTGGTGATCGTCCAGACGTGCTTGGAGATCAATGGATATGCGGGGTACTAGGTGCCTCCGGTTTCGTTCAGACCCAGAACGGACTTGTAAATGGACTGTGTGTCTGACATTGGATTTTAGTCCGTGTGATTGATCTCTATTAAATATATATCTGTTTGGCGGCGGAGAATTTATTCTCTTGCTTAACGCCCTTCTCTGAGACGTACGAGCTCAGGGGTTATATATTGATGGATATCAAACGCATGGAGTGAATTGCCTATGTGGCATGCCTAAGTGGCAATTGATCGAGGCTTCTGTTGAAAAGCAAAGTCTTGTGGTGATGATCAAAGCACGGCCTTTGTGGCATAGCTTTGTGTAACGTTTGCTTCGCAACTTTCACACCCGGTATGAACCAAAAACGGGAGAAGGACCTCAGGGAGGGCCTACGTTTCCTCCTAGTTAAAAGTGGCGTCAGTGGTTTTACACGCCCTGACAAGTTTGACTTATGTGGTTGTTGCTGTTGTGAGGCGCCTCGGTTAGATCGGACGATCCGGGTCCGATGGAGTCATTCGTTGGCTCGCTTACGCCCCAAAGGGCGGCGAAACGTAGTGCTCAGGCATTTTAATCCACATCGGTTGACCGGCCCTGACGATCCAAGGGTCGATGCGTTCTGATCCTGAGACTCGGGCTAGGCAGTCTCGAATCGGTTGAGGACTATCTTTTGCCTCGGTTCATAGACGGAAATCCAATTTCCAAATACGTGACATTTGCGGTTTTATTTGTAAACCTATATATGGCGACATGATATATGGTACCCATGCCGCCTATGATTGATACTTATGATTTGAAGTTGTTTTATACACTATACACTTATTATAGTATCAAATGATTTCTTTTAAACGTATTAAGCATTCTTGGCTATTATAAGGTAAAAACCCTATCCCCCGGCTTGCGTTGCATTGTGTGATAGGACCTGGGTCTTATAATAGCTTCATTTTTCTTTATTTAGCATTGCGTTGTTGTTTTATGCACTGGTATTCTTGGGAGGAAACCCGTTCCGTGTTATACGGCATGGTCCCTTGATTTACCTAGCTTTAAAAATAAAGATTAACTGTTTTAGTTCTCACACCAGTCACATGACTGACCTGGAGTTTATTGTTTTAACCTAAACTCTGGGTGCCCCTATTTTCGACACGGGCAGCTAGTAGTTTTGGTTTTGCAGATTTATATTCACAGGATCCTGGTTTACAGCTGGAACGATATCCGGAAAGCTTTGTATCCGTATATCTCTTCTAGTTGTGTATTGTATTATTTTCCGCTGCGATGTATTTAAATGTAATTTAAATCTCTGATATTTCTGTGTAATATTCATTTATACTCTGTATATTCTTGTAATCTGATGCATTGTTGTAAAATACAATGAAATGTTCTTTTGTATGTATTCTGTTGTGGCTTGTTCTCGAACTATCCGCTCTTTCCTTTACGGGGAAGTTACGGGTTTTCACAGTTGGTATCAGAGCTTAGGTTTACAAAGCTCAGAGAACAAGGCACCTTAGAACCATACGAAAGAATTCATCAGATATTGGATTAGTAATATCCAATGAGAATGACTCGTTAGAGATGGGATCAGTAGTATCCTAGAACAAGTGTGAAGAGCATATTTTTTTTCAAATGAAAACAATTTTGTTTTGAAAATCTAAATCAATTATTCGTATTTGATTATTTATTTATATTGATTTGGACAGTCCAGTATATAAAGATTTTGCATATACGCCTTGCAAACGTGTATTTGAAGTTTTAATATACCGGATAGATATAGAATTACACTCGAATCGCCCGGAGATGATTTTGATGATGGAGCTCCATCATTAGAATTCATGTTCGAGTGACGAAAGTGGACTTTCTATATATTTCGTAATGACTGGTGTGAGAACCAAAAATTAGATAGGGCCTATTGTTGTCATTTGGCATCAAAAACATGATTTTTGCATATGTATCAAAATTATGGATTTGAAACTCTAATTCACTAATTGATTGATGTTTGTGTTGATTGTTTAATTGTTTGATAATTTTGAACCAATTATGCCTAATTGAATCACATATTGAATTATATTGAAATTTGGTTGCATTTGCTTGCATTTGCTTGTACTTACATTGAACAGGTCATAGCAAGGAGGCTAGAGCAGAGAATAAAATTTGTTTGCCCGACAAATAGGTACATGTTTACTACATAATTTACTGTTTTGTTTGGGTGATGATGATTTTATGAGCCTATTGGCTAGCCGCTTGGCCTTTTCTTTTTCTTTTTGAGATCAGAAGGACCGGGGAAGCTATTTGAAATTCCCCGATGCTCCCATTGCAGGGGAGGTTATGGCGAAATTTTTCGAAAATTTAGGGTGTTAGCCAAAATTTTGAAATTTTAGGAAATTCTCAGAAACTGAAAAGTTGGAGAGTGCAAGCCAGATCGAACATAGATTTGATTAATCAAACCACTTTCGACTTTGTTCCTTTTCGGGGACGAAAAGTTTTAAGTGGGGGAGATTGTAACAACCCGAAAATCTGGGCCAGTTTAAAATTTTTATTTTGGCAATTTTAGCGAATTTTGATTATTTAAAATGAATTATTTTAAATAATATCGACGAGAAATTTATTTTGAATATATTTATAACGTATATATTATATACGTCGTCGTTAGAATATAAATAATTATATATAATTATAAATAGAATTGAAAATGGCGCGGTAGTTCGATAATTCGATTTCAAACTTCAATTGAATGTACCGGGTGCAAAACAATCCGGATTTTAGTGAAACAAAAAACATTAGGATCTAATTGATAATATCTTTCCAACGAATCCAACAAATCAAAATTTCATAGCGGGAATCAAAAGATATGTCCAGTTGAAAATTCTGAATAGTCGCTATGGAATTCAGGCCCTTAAAAATGGACATTTTGTAAATGACCTCGGATCTCGACGAAACCAGTTTTGTTGGGTCTGTGATGTCGAATTATTGCTAGATTCCAAATTTCATAATTTTTCGAATCAATATGTGAGCGTGGCGAAGGAAAATGCGTTTGACCAGTTTTAGTTGATTTTAATCAACGGGAAAATGGCCATTTTTCCAACGGTCTCAAAATTCGACGAAATTAGTTTTGTTAGGACCGTATCGTCAATACGAAGCTAGAAAATATTTTTCGGGAATTTTTCTAGTTAGTATGTGACCTCGGTAAGTTGAAATGCGTGTTCAAATTCAATATATAGAGTTATATGTTGATTTTAACGGAAACAGATCGAAACGATCGAATCAACCTGCGATACACATCCCATTGTGTCCGGAATGGGGGTATTTGGCTAGGGCCGACAGTCGTTGGGTTTGATTTGGGGATTGTATAAACAAACGAGAATTTTAGAAATTAAAAGAATAAAATAATAATATAATTATATATAAATAATTTTTAAACCCTAGCCCTTATCATAAGAAAACCGCCGCCCTTTAACGATGAACGACAGAAATCGCTCCAGACTTCTTCATCACCGATCTTTCTCTACACCTAACGAAAATCGAAATCCCAGCTAGCAAATCAAAGAGCTCGCCGAGCTCTCTCCAACCAACGGAGATGATGAGGTGGAGAGTCGTCGTTTATGAGTATTCGAGGTTCAAAGTGGCGGACGTCAAGCTGATTTTCAGGGGGACTGGGGGCGTCGAGCACGAGGTGATGGGGTGGCGCGGGTAGCGGCGATGGTGGGCTATGATGTGACGACGGCGGATTCGACTCCGACGAACTGTAGTGACAACAATTTGATGCCCTAGGGTTGAAGGATTTATTCGACGCCTGTTGTTCAAAATGGAAGGTATATTCCAATGAGCTTTTCTATTATAATTACATATATTAAAATCAGTTTTGAAAATATAATTACTTAGATTAAAATCAGTTTTAACAAAATATAATGTTTGTTTTAAAAATATAAATAGAAGTTGTTTCTAAAATATACTATTATTTAAAAAAAAATTAAATTAAAATAAAAAAAAAAATAGGATCTTTGTTTTGGTAAAAATATCATCTTTGTTTTGTTAAAAATATGATTTCTATATATGAAATAGCGATATCAAGATAGGATTTTTATATATATTAAGTCATGATTTTTATATATTGAACATCGAAGTAAAAATGTGATTTTTATATATTGAACATCGAAGTAAAAATGTGATTTTTATATATTGAACATCGAAGTAAAAATGTGATTTTTATATATTGAACATCGAAGTAAAAATGTGTGATTTTTATATATGTAGTGAATACGGGCAACGAAGGTGACGAAGATGCGATAACGATGAAGATTTCTATAAAAGAAGAGTCAAGATGATTGGATAGCTATCGGTGAGAATTTCTCACCTTTCACTTTCTTTTCTCTAGTTATATATATATATATATATATATATATATATATATATATACTAGGATGCAGACGGTGCTTAGTAGCACCCGACACAATCGTCCACAGACCATGGACTTGTTTGTTTGGTTGCATAGATTAGTTAGATGATTTGATTTGAAATTGAATTGTTTGGTGAAATGAATGGATTTGATTGATGTGTGAATGGCGTGGGCCTTCACTAGACCGGGGATAAGGCTAGGCCTCGTCCCGTTTCTAGTATCGTGCCGTTATGCCGCCGAAATTTTCTAAAATATGTTAGAAAAATAAAAATATCAATTTTATTGAATAAATGAACTGAATAGAAATTCATATGTTAAAATAAAATATTTTATCGTTAAAAATATAATTTTTAACGTGAAAGTGAATAAATAGATATTTATAGACAAATCGGCCGATTTGTTTATATGCACTGATTTGACTGATATTGATTGGGTCGATAAATTTTACACATCGCCCAACTGCACGAATAAAAATCTGTGTTTGATTGTTTGAAACCCCACACGGGTGTTGGGATGAAATTTGAAGTCCACTCATCCTGATTGATTAAATATGTCGATCGATTGATTAACAGGCTGTTTTAAGCGTTAGATATCTATATTTGATGCTTATACAGTGTAGTGCACTTTGGTTGATGGTTGATTATTTTTCAATGCTATTATATGTGTGTAATGTATGAAAATCCATATAATTAACATTATATGGTGATTGATTGGGCCTCATTCCAATTTAGAAAATAAAGAATAATATAAAATAAAGGTTCATGTGTTGACAGTACTCATCCATTGAGATTGGTCATGTGTTGAACGAAATATTTTAGTAATAAATTTTACATCTTTATCAATATAAAATAAAGGTTCATGTGTTGACAGTACTCATCCATTTAGATTGGTCATGTGTTGAACGAAATATTTTAGTAATAAAATTTACATCTTTATCAATATAAAATAAAGGTTCATGTGTTGGCAGTACTCATCCATTGAGATTGGTCATGTCTTGAACGAAATATTTTGATAATAACAACTATTTTGAAAAAGAAATATTTGTAATAGAATATTTGAAAATAGAAATTTATGAAGCCGTGTTGATTAGATTGACGCCATTTTGACGTGAACGATATTTATATTGATTTTATTCATTTTGAAATGAATTGAATTGAAAACGATTTCGAAATGAAATGAATTAAAAACGATTTCGAAATGAATTGAATTAAAAACGATTTCGAAATGAATTGAATTGAAAACGATTTCGAAATGAATTGAATTGAAAACGATTTCGAAATGAATTGAATTGAAAACGATTTCGAAATGAATTGAATTGAAAACGATTTCGAAATGAATTGAATTGAAAACGATTTCGAAATGAATTGAATTGAAAACGATTTCGAAATGAATTGAATTGAAAACGATTTCGAAATGAATTGAATTGAAAACGATTTCGAAATGAATTGAATTGAAAACGATTTCGAAATGAATTGAATTGAAAACGATTTCGAAATGAATTGAATTGAAAACGATTTCGAAATGAATTGAATTGAAAACGATTTCGAAATGAATTGAATTGAAAACGATTTCGAAATGAATTGAATTGAAAACGATTTCGAAATGAATTGAATTGAAAACGATTTCGAAATGAATTGAATTGAAAACGATTTCGAAATGAATTGAATTGAAAACGATTTCGAAATGAATTGAATTGAAAACGATTTCGAAATGAATTGAATTGAAAACGATTTCGAAATGAATTGAATTAAAAACGATTTCGAAATGAATTGAATTGAAAACGATTTCGAAATGAATTGAATTGAAAACGATTTCAAAATGAATTGAATTGAAAACGATTTCGAAATGAATTGAATTAAAAACGATTTCGAAATGAATTGAATTAAAAAACGATTTCGAAATGAATTGAATTGAAAACGATTTCGAAATGAATTGAATTGAAAACGATTTCGAAATGAATTGAAAACGAATTCAAATTGAATTGAAAGCGAATTTGAATTCAAATTGAATTGAAATTTGAATTGAATAGAAATGAATTTTAAAACGAATTTATAAAGAAGAATTCAATTTTGATTTGAATTGAAAAGGAAGTTGAAATTGCTTTTGAAACGAATTTAAAACTATTCATATAATTCGTTTTAAATAGAAATCGACGAAATATAAATTATATATATTATATATATAATATAATGGCCTGAATAGAACGCGCCGCGCCGCGGCAGTTCGTGAATTTCGACCATTTATTTCAAACGGACATTACGGGAGATCCGACCGTCGGATTCTCCTAAAACCGGAACCGTTGGGTTCGTATCGAAAAGAGATTTCTAACGAATATTAGAAATTAGAAATCTAACGGTTGGATTTGGAATTATGTCCAAAACAATTTTGAAAAAGGTCGCTGTAAGTGCAGTTCGATGGCCATTGATGGAAATCGACTGTACGGGCCTTGATAAAATTAATAAAAATAGTAATAATTTGTGTAAAATCATAAGAAATGATTTGAGAAGAATTGGGATGAAAAACCCCATGTTTGAAAAGATAAAAATAGATTTTTATCGAAGTAAACTAGTTTTGAACTAGAATTATAATTCTATTTATTTTTAAATAAATAAATTGAATTTTAAAAGGGTTTTAAAAATAACCAGAATTTCCAATGATTGCATTGGAGTGGATTTGAATCGAAATTGTCTTCGGAATATTTCGATGTTGGAATTCGTGACTATACGGATGTTGTTACGGAAATTTGAAAGATATATATTTATATCGTTATTTCCAATACGATATTTGTTAGTCGTGGAATTTGATATTGAATATAAGCCGGTAGATTTTCTATTCAGAGCCTTGTATTGAACATCAAATGTGATTTGGGTTTGTCGTGAATGGTGTCTTCACTAACACTGTTCTTGAACCCAGTCGAGAAAAGATTAAATCTTTTTATTTAGATTTAATGAAGTGTACCAATTAATTAATATTTAATTGAAATTGAATTGATATTGATTTTGGGTTTATCGTGAACAGTGTTTTAAATAACACTCGTTCTTTAACCCGATAATCAATGGAATGTGACTTTGGGTTTATCGTGAACCGTGTTTTAAAAGACACGGATACTTTAACCCAGTTAACGATTAAAACTAAGTGGAGTTTTAATGAATCTTTAATTAGATTGAAATAATCGAGAATGGGGTATCACCAGTTTTGCTCCAGGCGATAGTTAAATCTTTAATTAGATTTGAACGTGAAATGGTAATTGAATTTACCGATAACACCGTGGTGTTAGATATGAAGTATAACCAGTTTTACTTCATGGGATGAATAGGTTGGGATTGGGAAATTAAAACAAATGATTACTTCGGTAAGGTCCGCTAATCCCGACTAGTTTTTATTGATATTCAAAACAGATTAAAGAATAAATTTTAATGATTTATCTTTGATAAAATTAAAGGGAACCTTTCCCTATGAATGTGAAATTTAGAAACTAACTGTCGGTTAGCCAAGCAGAATGGTTTTCTGGATATTGATCTGATGTTGGTTTCGGCCTTCGGGGTTAATATTTGGGGAATTATTCTCTTGATTAATTTACGGTTAGTGACTGATGAATTGGAATGAGGCGTATGTTGTGTTTGTGTAACACTTATTTAAATATATGCGAGTTATTCGGAAAGTCCGGGTTTATCCCATTTTGAATAACTGATACAACGATAAGTCGAAGATGAAGACGATGGTCGAAGACCGGAGGTCTTCACGTCGTTTGGGTGATTACTGATGATCTTGATTGGGCTGTACACCCAAGAAGATGGAAACAGTTGGTGATCGTCCAGACATTCTTGGAGATCGATGGATATGCGGGGTACTAGGTGCCTCCGGTTTCGTTCAGACCCAGAACGGACTTGTAAATGGACTGTGTGTCTGACATTGGATTTTAGTCCGTGTGATTGATTTCTATTAAATATATATCTGTTTGGCGGCGGAGAATTTATTCTCTTGCTTAACGCCCTTCTCTGAGACGTACGAGCTCAGGGGTTATATATTGATGGATATCAAACGCATGGAGTGAATTGCCTGTGTGACATGCCTAAGTGGCAGTTGATCGAGGCTTCTGTTGAAAAGCAAAGTCTTGTGGTGATGATCAAAGCACGGCCTTTGTGGCATAGCTTTGTGTAACGTTTGCTTCGCGAGTTTCACACCCGGTATGAACCAAAAACGGGAGAAGGACCTCAGGGAGGGTCTACGTTTCCTCCTAGCTAAAAGTGGCGTCAGTGGTTTTACACGCCCTGACGAGTTTGACTTATGTGGTTGTTGCTGTTGCGAGGCGCCTCGGTTAGATCGGACGATCCGAGTCCGATGGAGTCATTCGTTGGCTCGCTTACGCCCCAAAGGGCGGCGAAACGTAGTGCTCAGGCATTTTAATCCACATCGGTGGACCGGCCCTGACGATCCAAGGGTCGATGCGTTCTGATCCTAAGACTCGGGCTAGGCAGTCTCGAATTGGTTGAGGACTATCTTTTGCCTCAGTTCATAGACGGAAATCCAATTTCCAAATACGTGACATTTGCGGTTTTATTTGTAAACCTATATATGGCGACATGATATATGGTACCCATGCCGCCTATGATTGATACTTATGATTTGAAGTTGTTTTATACACTATACACTTATTATAGTATCAAATGATTTCTTTTAAACGTATCAAGCATTCTTGGCTATTATAAGGTAAAAACCCTATCCCCCGGCTTGCGTTGCATTGTGTGATAGGACCTGGGTCTTATAATAGCTTCATTTTTCTTTATTTAGCATTGCGCTGTTGTTTTATGCACTGGTATTCTTGGGAGGAAACCCGTTCCGTGTTATACGGCGTGGTCCCTTGATTTACCTAGCTTTAAAAATAAAGATTAACTGTTTTAGTTCTCACACCAGTCACATGACTGACCTGGAGTTTATTGTTTTAACCTAAACTCTGGGTGCCCCTATTTTCGACACGGGCAGCTAGTAGTTTTGGTTTTGCAGATTTATATTCACAGGATCCTGGTTTACAGCTGGAACGATATCCGGAAAGCTTTGTATCCGTATATCTCTTCTAGCTGTGTATTGTATTATTTTCCGCTGCGATGTATTTAAATGTAATTTAAATCTCTGATATTTCTGTGTAATATTCATTTATACTCTGTATATTCTTGTAATCTGATGCATTGTTGTAAAATACAATGAAATGTTCTTTTGTATGTATTCTGTTGTGGCTTGTTCTCGAACTATCCGCTCTTTCCTTTATGGGGAAGTTACGGGTTTTCACAGATCAAGAAAGGGAGTATCACCAGTTCTTGCAGTCACGATGGGGGGTTCTCACCATGTGGTTTGGTGGCGAACAGTGGGCTCTTACCCCCACATGTCCCTTGCGGGGGTTGGTTAGGCAGTGGCCGGGAGGCTCGAGAGGGTCGCCGTAAAACAAGTGTACTGGGGGACCAATGACAGCCACGGTGGGTTTTACCTGCTGCTTTGGGGGTTGAAGGGATGGTTGCAAAGCCTACCGGATTTCATCGGGCTGTGTCAGTTTGGTATCAGAGCTTTGGTTTACAGAGCTCGAGAACAAGACACGTTAGAACCATACGAAAGAATTCATCAGATATTGGATTAGTAATATCCAATTAGAATGACTCATTAGAGATAGGATTAGTAGTATCCTAGAACGAGTGTGAAGAGTATGTTTTTTTAAATAAAACAAATTTTGTTTCGAAATTTAAATCGTTTTAAACGTATTTGAATATTTATTTATTTTGAATTTGGACAATCCAATATATAAAGATTTTGCATATACGCGTCATGAACGTATATTCAAAGTTTTAATATATTGGATAGATATAGAATCACATTCTAGACACCCGGGGATGATTCTGATGATGGTGCATCATCATCAGTATTCATATTCGAGTTTCATAGGTGTGATATCTATATATTTCCATCAGACTAGTGTGAGAACCAAAACTTATATAGATAGATACATTGTTGTGAATTGGCATCAAAAACATGATTTTCTATATATGTATCAAATTATGAATTTGAAACGTTAATTCACTAATTGATTGATAGTTGTGTTGTTTGTTTATTTGTTTGATAATTTTGAACCATTTAGCCTAATTGAATCAAATATTGAATTGTATCGAAAATTAGTCGCAAATGCATGCATATACATGTACTTACATTGAACAGGTCATAGCAAGGAGGCTAGAGCAGAAGAATAAAATTTGTTTGCCCGACAAATAGGTACATATTTATTATAATTTACTGTTTTATTTGGGTGATGATGATTTTATGAGCCGATTGGCTTTTTCTTTTTCTTTTTGAGATCAGAAGGCCTGTATGGAAATTTCGGGATTTTCCCGGGCGGTGCAGGGGAGGTTATGGCGAAATTTTTCGAAAATTTAGGGTGTTAGCCAAATTTTTGAAAATTTTGAAAATTTCTTAGAAACTGAAAAGTTGAAGAACTTAAGCCGTAATGAAAATAATGGAAGTTGAGTTGAATTGTTAAACAACTTTCGGCTTCGTTCTTTTTCGGGGACGAAAAGTTTTAAGTGAGGGAGATTGTAACAACCCAGAAATTCTGGGCCAATTTAAAATTTTTATTTTGGCAATTTTAACGAATTTTGAATATTTAAAATAGATTATTTTAAATAATAGCGACGAGAAATTTATTTTGAATAGAATTAGAACGTATATATTTATATAGATCATCGTTAGAATATAAATAATTATAAAAGGAATTGAAAATGGCGCGGTAGTTCGATAATTCGATTTCAAACTTCAATTGAACATACTGGGTGCAAAATAAACCGGATTTTAGCGAAACCAACAATATTAGGATCTATTTGAGAATATCTTTCCAACGAATCCGGAAAATCAAAATTTCATAGCGGGGATAAAAAGATATGTCCAGTTGAAAATTCAGAATAGTCGCTATGGAATTCTGGCCCTTAAAAATAGCCATTTTGCAAACGACCTCGGATTTCGACGAAACCACTTTTGTTGGATCCGTGATGTCAAATTATTTCTTGGTTTCAAATTTCATAATTTTTTGAATCAATATGTGAGCGTGGCAACGGAAAACGCGTTTGACCAGTTTAAATTGATTTTAATCGACGGAAAAATGACCATTTTTCAAACGGTATCAGAATTCGATGAAACTAGTTTTGTTAGGACCGTATCGTCAATACGAAGCTAGAAAATATTTTTTGAGAATTTTTCGAGTTAGTATGTGACCCCAGTAAATTGAAATGCGCGTTCAAATTCAATATATAGAGTTATATGTTGATTTTGACGAAAACTGATTGAAACGATCAAACTAGCCTACGATACATATCCCATTGTGTTCGGAATGGGGTTAATTAGCTATGGACGACAGGCGGTGGGTCTCGTTTCGAGGTCAAAATAAAAGGCAACTTTTTGAAATAAAATTAAATAAATATATTAATAAACCCCCCTCCATCGTTCTCTCTCCCCTTTCATTATTTCAGAAAGTAAAAAAAGAAAAAAGAAAAGGGGGGAGGGATCGCGATCCCCTGCCGCCCCCTCCCCGACAGTTCTGCCGCCGCCTCAAGGTGGGGCGCCACCTCCGAATGTCCCCCCTCGCCTGCAACGCCACCAGCGTCCACCTCCGACGTCCCCGACCCCCCTACGCGCCTCAGCCCCGTCCCCCTCTTCTCCTTTTTCCTCCTCTTCCTCCTTCTCCAAATCGGACGCCAACACCCCCTTCCTCTCTCGTGCTCCCTCCTCTTTCCGACTATAGAACGCACGTAGCCCCCTGTAAGTCTTCTCCCTATTTTACTTATTTTATTTCTTTCGAAAAATCATGGTTAAGGTTCAGTTGGGAAAAAAACGTATAAGGGCCTTAATAAAAATCAGTTTTTATAGAAAGTAAGAATTTTTATAGTAAAGATTAGATTTTTCCTATGATGATAAAGAAATAAAAATATGATTTTTACTTATTTAAAAGTAGAGTCAAAGTATACTTTTATTCTATGTACACCGTGATAAAAATTTGATTTTTATACAAAAGAAAGGTCGGATTTTTATATGTGATTTTAGCGAAGTAAAGATCGAATTTTTAGCAAAGTAAAAGTCGGATTTTTAGCAAAGTAAAGGTCAGATTTTTAACATAGAAAGGTTAAAAATATAATCTTTTATATTGTAGAAGTATAAAAATATAATCTTTTATATTGTAGAAGTATAAAAATATAATCTTTTATATTTTAGAAGTATAAAAAATATAATTTTTATATTGGTAAGATAGTAAAAATATCATCTTTATATATGTAACGAAATAAAAATCTGATCTTTATTATATATATATAATGAAGTAAAAATGTGATTTTTATAGTGATGAAATGAAAAGGCGAGATCTTTATATTTGAAAAGGCGAAATCTTTATGTAGAGAATAGCGTGATAAAAATAGAATTTTTATCTATATAGCATCAATGTAAAAATAGAATTTTTATGTTTATAGTGGCAATGTAAAAATAGAATTTTTATCATATATGTAGCAAAGTAAAAATATGATTTTGATCATTAGAATGGTTAAGGAAAAATATGATTTTTATATACATAGTGTAACGGCTGGAAATTTCCGACTCCTCGAGAGTCGGAAATTCCGAGACGTTACTGAAAGAATTTAGAAGGTGAGAAAGAAAAGATAGAACTAATAGAATAGAAGAAGAAGAAGAACATCAGAATCATCAGAGTAACACAAATCTCACAGCGGAACGAATAACATATAATATATAACATAACTTTGAAGTAAACAGTTATATATATACAATAGCACTTATCAGAGTACAACACTTACAACACAGCGGAAATAACTATAGCTATAGAATCTTGAAGTCTCCTGCTCCAAGCTCTCCAAGTATATCTGTAAATCCCGACTACTTGACTGCCCGTACAAATTTAGGCACCCAAGAGTTTAGGGAAAACAACAAAATAAACTCTGGGTCAGTCATGGGACTGGTATGAGTAAAATAGTTTAAAACAGGTATAGGATATCTCATAAGACCACGCCGTGAATACGGAACGGGTTTTTCCCTTATGAGTATCTGAACAACTTTGACAAGCAATATCATTGTGATATTATAATAATGTCTAAGTACAAATAGATATCAATCTAGCAGAAACGCTTGCATCTCACGTTCTACATACATAGTAAAAAATCATAAACCGCAGGGCGCTTATCGGAGAATGGATTCCAACAGACAAGGTATGGGAGCACCTTCTGAATAGTGTACTCTAGAGGTGATACACTCAGGGTTCAACAAGAACGTCTTGCAACCCGGCCACACATGACCGCTCACTCATTTAGCTTGAGTGTCGCGAATATATTGCCACCACGGTTATAGGCCATCAAACCGTCATCCGAAGATACAGAATCAAAAAGAAGTATAAATATGGATATTCCCTAGATCGGTGACAATACACCCTGCTTGGGAATGACCCAACTAGCCATGCTGCCTAGCCCAACTTTTGTTACTTCCTGGTGTGAGGCTAGAAGCTACGTCTATCTTCAGAACATCTGATCACCATTCACTTTGAATGCGACATCGTCATACCCGCCAAATCACAAATTGACTTATCCAAAAATAACACGGGTATATAGCTAAGAGAAACGAATTCCTCCGCCACCAAACGTGAATACGTTTGAACCGATCAACTTACGCGATCCATTGGATATACTCTGTCAGACCTTCTTCCATATACGTTGTCCTGGGACTGGACAAACCGAAGGCACTATTCAGTATATCCATCTTAGTCACTGTTATCTAAGACTTATACAACAGCCCTTGTACTTTACTCCGTCTTCAATTTATCTTTGGCATATATTGCTCGCAACGCTTATGCCAATACAGAGTGGTTCTTTGGATAATAATCCAACCGGTCTCTCCATATTAACAACGTTAAAATGGTAAAAACTTTGATAGTCTGTGATTCAACCATCAAATGAAAACATGTCGGTGTACAAACAATGATCTTATTTCCAAATGGAAATTCGATCGATCAATCATTATATGTTCATATTTCCTTTATTTCATATATTTAGAAAATATATGTTATTAATCATTGGAAAACATTTCCATAGCTTATTTTCACATCACTATTATTTCGCAACTATCAGTCCCTAACTGTAACTAGTATGAGAACAATTCTCTAAGTATCAATTCGGAAGGTCGAAACCAACATCCGATCGTCACTTAGAAAACCGTTCAACTTACCCTCTCCAGTCAGTTTCTGAATTTGCTTAACTCTATTTCTTAAATTCTTATCATGAAAACATTTCATTTTCTATGTTTAGAAAACATATCTGACCATATTTGGAAAACGTTTCCAAAACTCATTTACGGATTTCCAATGAATGTTGTATAAAACATCGTTTCGCTTAATCCATTTATCGCTTATTCCTTAACTTTATTCCTAATCAACCTTTTAGATCGAACCACAACTATTCCTTTGTCAATTCTGAAGTCAATCAAGTTGGGGTATAATTACCTCTCAGACCTTAATTGAACAACGTCCTTTATTGTGAAATAGGTGAAGCTCGTCACTCACTTTTTCCAATCATCTGTTTACGCAAATTCTCGGATTCAGGTTACGAATCCACTTCTTATATGACAGCGTTTGATTATAACTATAACGTTATAATTCCTACTTCTGCAATATCAAATCTTAATTATAACTTTATCTCCTAACTCGAATAATTTAACAGACACCTAATTTCTAAATCAATAACTAAATCTTGATTTAAACCCTGGAAAATAAATAGTACTTTCCCGAATTCGCTATAATCGAATTCGACGTATAACTCTCTTTCGAGTAATCTCTATTTGATTAACTCTTCTTCGAATAACCTATATTCGATTATCTCTCTTCGAATAACTCATATTCGAAATCTCTCTCTTTCGAATAAACAATATTTGATCTCTTTCTTTCGAATATGCTATATTCGAAAATCTCCTTTCGACTTACTAATCGATAACTCCTTTCGATCAAACTAAAATAGATAACTCCTTTAACTCTATTCGAATAACTAATATTCGACTAACTCCTTTGGATCAACTCATTTGATTAACTCCTTCGAATAACTAATTCGAATAACTTACCTTTGAATAACCAATATTCGATTTACTCTAACTCGATTAACTTAATTCTAATCGATTTACTCCATTTCGATTGAACTTAATTCAAATCGATTAACTTAACTCAAATTGATTAACTCTTTTCGAATAACTAAATTCGATTTAACTCTTCTCGAATAACTACATTCGATTAACTCAAATTGAATAACTAATATTCAATTAACTCTTACGTGTTTAACTCTATTCAAATATCTAATTCGAATAACTCATTTCGAATAACTAAATTCGATTAACACTTTTAACTTTACTCGAATAACAATATTCGATTAACACCTTCTTTCGAATAACTATATTCGATTAACTCTTTTAACTTTACTCGAATAAACTATATTCGATTAACACTTTCTTTCGAATAACTATATTCGATTAACTCTTCGTCTAACTCCTTTGGATTAACTAACTTCGAATAACTCCTTTGGATTAACTAACTTCGAATAACCAATATTCGATAACTACTCTTCGAATAAATAATATTCGATAACTCTTCTCAAATGAATAACATTTGATTTCTCCACTCGAATAAACTATATTCGATAACTCTTCTCAAATGAATAACATTTGATTTCTCCACTCGAATAAACTATATTCGATAACTCTTCTCAAATGAATAACATTTGATTTCTCCACTCGAATAAACTATATTCGATTTCTCTTCTCTCGAATACACTATATTCGATAACTCTACTTCGGATAACTCTAACTGATCAACTCTAACTGGTCAACTCTAACTGGTCAACTCTAACTGGTCAACTCTACTGGTTAACTCAACTAGTTTAACCTAACTTGATTTACTTGTCTCGATTAACTGAACTAATCCACTTAGTTTAACTTAGTTAATTCACTTTGATTAACTCTAACCGATTTACTTAGTTTAACTCAGCTAATTCACTTTGATTAACCCAACTAATTTACTTCGATTAACCAATTAGTTTAACTTGACTAATTCACTTAGTTTGATACAACTAATTCACTTTGATTTACCCATTAGTTTAACTTAACTACTTCACTTCGATTAACCGCTTAGTTTATCTTAACTAATTTACTTTGGTTAACTTAACCAATTACTTTGATTAACTCGACTAACTTGCTTTGGTTAACCTAACAAATTACTTTGTTTAACTCTATTCGAATGAGTAATTCGAATCACTCTAATGGGTTTAACTCTATTCAAATATCTAATTCGAATAACTCATTTCGAATAACTAAATTCGATTAACTCCTTTTATTAACGTTTATTCATTTCAAAAGATTTCCTTTTTACAACGTTTATCCATTGATAAAGATTTACTTTTTACAACGTTTATACATTTATAAAGATTTACTTTTTACAACGTTTATACATTTATAAAGATTTACTTTTAGTAACGGTTCTTCACTTTATAAATGTCCTTTTAATAACGTTTCTACTTCTCTATATAAGTCCAGACTTATATATATTCCATTTATCAACGTTAAATAATTTATTTAATTTATAAAACATTATTTATAAATTAATCTACTTCAATTTATCTGTTTAAAACAGATTTCCTATTTAATATCTCATTTAAATCCATATCGTGTTATACCGTGTGCGAAGCACGTGTTTAAATCTATCCTTGTATAATTCTATTTATTTTCCGAACAAGTGTTCCTTTATTTATTCCCTAAATAAATATTCCTTTATTCCATTTATTTATAATCTAAATAAATGTTCCTTTATTTATTTCCTAAATAAATATTCCTTTATTCCATTTATTTATAATCTAAATAAATGTTCCTTTATTCCATTTATTTTCTAAATAAATGTTTCCTTTTTCATTTATTTATTTCCTAATTAAATAAATGTTTTCCTTTTATAAAATCCTATCGATTTTATAAATAAGATTCATTTTCAATATAAACATTTAAAATTTCCCTTATCAACATTTCGGTATGTTATGGTATTCAATCATATCAAATCATGATGTTCAATATCGTCCAAGCACATATAATTTCCCACAGATTTTATAACATATCATATAACAATATATGAAAAACAATAAAATAACTGTTGAGGAATCCAGTCGGATTCCTCCAACCTGTTTACCTGCATCACAGATGTTAGACAATATAGATAACATCACTTTCAGTTCCATATGATATATTCTGTTAAACATAATCAATATAGAAATTTAACTAACTGACTAGCAGTTCAATCAACCAATCAACACACAGTCAAACAGACAATTTTAACAGTTCTAACGATACAACATGAAATTATAAACTGTTCAGAGTTAGTGAGATTTACTCACATTGGACGATCATTGTCAATGACGATAACCATCACTTGATTCAGACAATTTATTTTGCTATAAATTGTGACGGACTCCAATTGATTCTCGGTCAGTCTCATTGTGGAGCTCTTGTCCGTAAGATCCCAACGCAACTTACGGTTTGTGATTCTGATTTTGTATGAAGAAGATACGAACTATACAAGTTAATAAACTATTTATTTAAATAACAACTTAAATGTTTTACTTAAGAATGGGCCTCACCCATATTAACCTCGGCCCACTACATCCCTTAAAAGCCCGTACGCACTCCTTTACTCCTTTCTTCCTCAATCAGTTCGGCCGTGACCTCCTGAAGCAAAACTCCACCAATCCTCCAACTTTAGATCCCAAATTCACCTTCTCCTCTTCATTAAATCTCGAACTAAAAACACCAGCGTGCTTCTCTCCCACTCCTCTTCCTACTCCACTCATAAACAACGAACTCGCACCCCCTGGATGTCGCGGCTTCAGCTCGTCCGCCTGATAACACGGTGTCCCCATTTCCCATCGAATACCCCAAAAGACCTCCCACTAGAAGCTAAACTTCCCAACGATATCGAATTCAAACTCCAAACTTTGCAATATTTCTCTGATTGCTCACCAACCGTAGCCCTAGTTTTACCGTTGATTTTCAAGCAACCCAAGGAGGCGTCGCACCCTAAGTGCATGGTGCCGGATCGAAGCTCAGAGTCTGATGATCTCAACAAACCTTGATTCAAAATTTTAGGAATTTTATTTTAGTTGTTTGGATTTTTCTACTTTTGAAACTTTCACTGTAAAATTCATTGTCGACCTTATATAGGTGTGGTGGTGGTTGGTAACACTTATGGATGAGAAGGGTCAGTGCGTGGCCTGTGTGGGATCACCGAAAAATAGGGGGAATATTTTAAATTTGATTTTCTATTTTATTTTTTCGATTTTATACTCTTCTCTGGTCCTTAAAAATCACTTCGACTGCATATAATACCCAGAAATTACCAAACTGGACGTGTAGCTAGAGTTTGACATTACGGTCCCAACGAAACTGGTTTCGTCGAATTCTGACTTCGTATGCTCACACAGCCTATTTTTAACCGTCGAAATACTGACTGTTTCTCACTCTAAAAATCCGTACGGTCACACAGTGAATCTAAAAATCACGAAACTGGAAATCTAACAACTATTTGATATTTCGGATCCAACAAAACTGGTTTCGTCGAATTTCGACTTCGTTTGCAAAAGTGGCTATTTTTAACGCTCTAAATAGCCTATTTAAATATATAAATATATTTAAATATAATTAAATCAAATATTTTAAAATTAAATATTATCGTATATCTTCACATATGATATCGTACAGCTCCAGAATATCATATCAGAATTTACAGTTTGATATTTCAGATTTTAGATTATCCCGGTATTCAGTTTATACTGAAAATCTCTTTTATAACATATACAAAGCGTCGCAAATTATAAAGGAATTCTACAGCGACTTTTCTGAAATTTGATTTGGACATAACTCGAAATCTACACGATGAAATCCTGATTTTTCACTTCCAGTAGAAAGATATACTCCACCAGCTCCACACGTTTCTTGTTTCACAGAAATCCATCTTAAAATGAATCATGTACATTCAGTTGAAGTTCAAATCGCCAAATTGCGAACTGCCGCGACGTTTCAGGTTCGTTTTAATTATAATTATAAATTATAAGTTCGAACGTTGTACTTTAAGTTATCGATATCACCAAATCGATATATAAATAATTAAATAAATAAATTATTCGACAGCTAACAAAACGCGCCATTACAGACTTCCCCCCTCAAAATAATTTTGTCCTCGAAATTGCTAAGCTAGGAAAATGCTACCAACTAACTAGATTCAAATATCTTTTAGTTTACTTCTCAACTCCAGTTTCAACTGAACCATTTAATTTTCAATTAAATTATTAATTCATTCTGGCTAACTGAATTTCCATAAATCATGAGGATGTTCTAACGCCTGGAATTTTCGAAAAATTTCGCCATAACCTCCTTTGTATTGGTCAATATGACAAACCACCCCTCGCCTCTCTAGGCCTCCTCCAATCCAAAAGGAAATCAAAATAGCCAAGCAGCTTGCCAAATTCGGCTCATAAAATCCAAACTCATATATGATATAAATTTGTATCTTTTTGTCGGACATTTAACTCTACCCCTTTCATCTGCTACCACCTCAACATATACCAATGTTATCCATTCCAATTGATCTCCAATCAGTTCATATCCTCAAATCCAAATCGAATTTCATTTGAACTCTAATATCAAATTCCAAATTATTGACTTATCAATTTGGTTCCATTCTAGATTATCTCTAATCCCAATTCAATTTTATTTAACTCGGTTCAAGTTAAATTTCAATTTATTTTTACCATCTCATTTTATTTAACTTCATTAGTTAAATTTTAATTCCAGAACTTAAGTTCCTGGGTTTCTTTCAAATCAATTTGAAATCATAATGCCAATTCAAAACCTTTGAATTTCTAAACAACTTGTTTTCTCAAAACAATTCAAAAACAAAACCTTTGGTAGTAATCCGTCACTTAGAACTCGAAAATGAACACTGATGATGTCTAGATTCATCATCAGAATCTATTTTCCAGCTATCGAAGTGAGTTCAATACTATATCATTTTCAATTTGAAAAACATTTTCAAAATCTCCCAGGAACTTAAAATTTCCTTATTTTAAATTCCAAATTCTGATTTAAATTCATATTTAATTCCAACTATTTCATATATTACATTCATATGAATTCTGATTTGTCATTTATAACCATTTCACCCTTTTATAATCTTATTCGATTATAATAACAACCAACACAATTAATATACTATAATAATTTCAAGATATATATTTCTCCTATAAACAAATATATTTTGGGAAAAATTATTTCATTTACCCTCTTTCAAAACATACCATGACGGTTCATCGTATTCGAGTGTTTAGTAACCCTTATCGATACAGTGGATCAAACGGATCGACTAGAATTCATAAGCCACTCAACCAATGAGTCTCCACAATATAAAACCATTTTATATTGAATAACAATTACGCGCTCATATATATACACTCAAACTCAATCTAGGATATTACTAATCCCATCTCTATTGAGTAATGCCACAGAGCCAAGGTAATCACTTAACTTAAGCTCTGATACCAACTGTAACGGCTGGAAATTTTCGACTCCTCGAGAGTCGAAGATCCCGAGACGTTACTGAAAGAATTTAGAAGGTGAGAAAGAAAAGATAGAACTAATAGAATAGAAGAAGAAGAAGAACATCAGAATCATCAGAGTAACACAAATCTCACAGCGGAACGAATAACATATAATATATAACATAACTTTGAAGTAAACAGTTATATATATACAATAGCACTTATCAGAGTACAACACTTACAACACAGCGGAAATAACTATAGCTATAGAATCTTGAAGTCTCCTGCTCCAAGCTCTCCAAGTATATCTGTAAATCCCGACTACTTGACTGCCCGTACAAATTTAGGCACCCAAGAGTTTAGGGAAAACAACAAAATAAACTCTGGGTCAGTCATGGGACTGGTATGAGTAAAATAGTTTAAAACAGGTATAGGATATCTCATAAGACCACGCCGTGAATACGGAACGGGTTTTTCCCTTATGAGTATCTGAACAACTTTGACAAGCAATATCATTGTGATATTATAATAATGTCTAAGTACAAATAGATATCAATCTAGCAGAAACGCTTGCATCTCACGTTCTACATACATAGTAAAAAATCATAAACCGCAGGGCGCTTATCGGAGAATGGATTCCAACAGACAAGGTATGGGAGCACCTTCTGAATAGTGTACTCTAGAGGTGATACACTCAGGGTTCAACAAGAACGTCTTGCAACCCGGCCACACATGACCGCTCACTCATTTAGCTTGAGTGTCGCGAATATATTGCCACCACGGTTATAGGCCATCAAACCGTCATCCGAAGATACAGAATCAAAAAGAAGTATAAATATGGATATTCCCTAGATCGGTGACAATACACCCTGCTTGGGAATGACCCAACTAGCCATGCTGCCTAGCCCAACTTTTGTTACTTCCTGGTGTGAGGCTAGAAGCTACGTCTATCTTCAGAACATCTGATCACCATTCACTTTGAATGCGACATCGTCATACCCGCCAAATCACAAATTGACTTATCCAAAAATAACACGGGTATATAGCTAAGAGAAACGAATTCCTCCGCCACCAAACGTGAATACGTTTGAACCGATCAACTTACGCGATCCATTGGATATACTCTGTCAGACCTTCTTCCATATACGTTGTCCTGGGACTGGACAAACCGAAGGCACTATTCAGTATATCCATCTTAGTCACTGTTATCTAAGACTTATACAACAGCGCTTGTACTTTACTCCGTCTTCAATTTATCTTTGGCATATATTGCTCGCAACGCTTATGCCAATACAGAGTGGTTCTTTGGATAATAATCCAACCGGTCTCTCCATATTAACAACGTTAAAATGGTAAAAACTTTGATAGTCTGTGATTCAACCATCAAATGAAAACATGTCGGTGTACAAACAATGATCTTATTTCCAAATGGAAATTCGATCGATCAATCATTATATGTTCATATTTCCTTTATTTCATATATTTAGAAAATATATGTTATTAATCATTGGAAAACATTTCCATAGCTTATTTTCACATCACTATTATTTCGCAACTATCAGTCCCTAACTGTAACTAGTATGAGAACAATTCTCTAAGTATCAATTCGGAAGGTCGAAACCAACATCCGATCATCACTTAGAAAACCGTTCAACTTACCCTCTCCAGTCAGTTTCTGAATTTGCTTAACTCTATTTCTTAAATTCTTATCATGAAAACATTTCATTTTCTATGTTTAGAAAACATATCTGACCATATTTGGAAAACGTTTCCAAAACTCATTTACGGATTTCCAATGAATGTTGTATAAAACATCGTTTCGCTTAATCCATTTATCGCTTATTCCTTAACTTTATTCCTAATCAACCTTTTAGATCGAATCACAACTATTCCTTTGTCAATTCTGAAGTCAATCAAGTTGGGGTATAATTACCTCTCAGACCTTAATTGAACAACGTCCTTTATTGTGAAATAGGCGAAGCTCGTCACTCACTTTTTCCAATCATCTGTTTACGCAAATTCTCGGATTCAGGTTACGAATCCACTTCTTATATGACAGCGTTTGATTATAACTATAACGTTATAATTCCTACTTCTGCAATATCAAATCTTAATTATAACTTTATCTCCTAACTCGAATAATTTAACAGACACCTAATTTCTAAATCAATAACTAAATCTTGATTTAAACCCTGGAAAATAAATAGTACTTTCCCGAATTCGCTATAATCGAATTCGACGTATAACTCTCTTTCGAGTAATCTCTATTTGATTAACTCTTCTTCGAATAACCTATATTCGATTATCTCTCTTCGAATAACTCATATTCGAAATCTCTCTCTTTCGAATAAACAATATTTGATCTCTTTCTTTCGAATATGCTATATTCGAAAATCTCCTTTCGACTTACTAATCGATAACTCCTTTCGATCAAACTAAAATAGATAACTCCTTTAACTCTATTCGAATAACTAATATTCGACTAACTCCTTTGGATCAACTCATTTGATTAACTCCTTCGAATAACTAATTCGAATAACTTACCTTTGAATAACCAATATTCGATTTACTCTAACTCGATTAACTTAATTCTAATCGATTTACTCCATTTCGATTGAACTTAATTCAAATCGATTAACTTAACTCAAATTGATTAACTCTTTTCGAATAACTAAATTCGATTTAACTCTTCTCGAATAACTACATTCGATTAACTCAAATTGAATAACTAATATTCAATTAACTCTTACGTGTTTAACTCTATTCAAATATCTAATTCGAATAACTCATTTCGAATAACTAAATTCGATTAACACTTTTAACTTTACTCGAATAACAATATTCGATTAACACCTTCTTTCGAATAACTATATTCGATTAACTCTTTTAACTTTACTCGAATAAACTATATTCGATTAACACTTTCTTTCGAATAACTATATTCGATTAACTCTTCGTCTAACTCCTTTGGATTAACTAACTTCGAATAACTCCTTTGGATTAACTAACTTCGAATAACCAATATTCGATAACTACTCTTCGAATAAATAATATTCGATAACTCTTCTCAAATGAATAACATTTGATTTCTCCACTCGAATAAACTATATTCGATAACTCTTCTCAAATGAATAACATTTGATTTCTCCACTCGAATAAACTATATTCGATAACTCTTCTCAAATGAATAACATTTGATTTCTCCACTCGAATAAACTATATTCGATTTCTCTTCTCTCGAATACACTATATTCGATAACTCTACTTCGGATAACTCTAACTGATCAACTCTAACTGGTCAACTCTAACTGGTCAACTCTAACTGGTCAACTCTACTGGTTAACTCAACTAGTTTAACCTAACTTGATTTACTTGTCTCGATTAACTGAACTAATCCACTTAGTTTAACTTAGTTAATTCACTTTGATTAACTCTAACCGATTTACTTAGTTTAACTCAGCTAATTCACTTTGATTAACCCAACTAATTTACTTCGATTAACCAATTAGTTTAACTTGACTAATTCACTTAGTTTGATACAACTAATTCACTTTGATTTACCCATTAGTTTAACTTAACTACTTCACTTCGATTAACCGCTTAGTTTATCTTAACTAATTTACTTTGGTTAACTTAACCAATTACTTTGATTAACTCGACTAACTTGCTTTGGTTAACCTAACAAATTACTTTGTTTAACTATATTCGAATGAGTAATTCGAATCACTCTAATGGGTTTAACTCTATTCAAATATCTAATTCGAATAACTCATTTCGAATAACTAAATTCGATTAACTCCTTTTATTAACGTTTATTCATTTCAAAAGATTTCCTTTTTACAACGTTTATCCATTGATAAAGATTTACTTTTTACAACGTTTATACATTTATAAAGATTTACTTTTTACAACGTTTATACATTTATAAAGATTTACTTTTAGTAACGGTTCTTCACTTTATAAATGTCCTTTTAATAACGTTTCTACTTCTCTATATAAGTCCAGACTTATATATATTCCATTTATCAACGTTAAATAATTTATTTAATTTATAAAACATTATTTATAAATTAATCTACTTCAATTTATCTGTTTAAAACAGATTTCCTATTTAATATCTCATTTAAATCCATATCGTGTTATACCGTGTGCGAAGCACGTGTTTAAATCTATCCTTGTATAATTCTATTTATTTTCCGAACAAGTGTTCCTTTATTTATTCCCTAAATAAATATTCCTTTATTCCATTTATTTATAATCTAAATAAATGTTCCTTTATTTATTTCCTAAATAAATATTCCTTTATTCCATTTATTTATAATCTAAATAAATGTTCCTTTATTCCATTTATTTTCTAAATAAATGTTTCCTTTTTCATTTATTTATTTCCTAATTAAATAAATGTTTTCCTTTTATAAAATCCTATCGATTTTATAAATAAGATTCATTTTCAATATAAACATTTAAAATTTCCCTTATCAACATTTCGGTATGTTATGGTATTCAATCATATCAAATCATGATGTTCAATATCGTCCAAGCACATATAATTTCCCACAGATTTTATAACATATCATATAACAATATATGAAAAACAATAAAATAACTGTTGAGGAATCCAGTCGGATTCCTCCAACCTGTTTACCTGCATCACAGATGTTAGACAATATAGATAACATCACTTTCAGTTCCATATGATATATTCTGTTAAACAGAATCAATATAGAAATTTAACTAACTGACTAGCAGTTCAATCAACCAATCAACACACAGTCAAACAAACAATTTTAACAGTTCTAACGATACAACATGAAATTATAAACTGTTCAGAGTTAGTGAGATTTACTCACATTGGACGATCATTGTCAATGACGATAACCATCACTTGATTCAGACAATTTATTTTGCTATAAATTGTGACGGACTCCAATTGATTCTCGGTCAGTCTCATTGTGGAGCTCTTGTCCGTAAGATCCCAACGCAACTTACGGTTTGTGATTCTGATTTTGTATGAAGAAGATACGAACTATACAAGTTAATAAACTATTTATTTAAATAACAACTTAAATGGTTTACTTAAGAATGGGCCTCACCCATATTAACCTCGGCCCACTACATCCCTTAAAAGCCCGTACGCACTCCTTTACTCCTTTCTTCCTCAATCAGTTCGGCCGTGACCTCCTGAAGCAAAACTCCACCAATCCTCCAACTTTAGATCCCAAATTCACCTTCTCCTCTTCATTAAATCTCGAACTAAAAACACCAGCGTGCTTCTCTCCCACTCCTCTTCCTACTCCACTCATAAACAACGACCTCGCACCCCCTGGATGTCGCGGCTTCAGCTCGTCCGCCTGATAACACGGTGTCCCCATTTCCCATCGAATACCCCAAAAGACCTCCCACTAGAAGCTAAACTTCCCAACGATATCGAATTCAAACTCCAAACTTTGCAATATTTCTCTGATTGCTCACCAACCGTAGCCCTAGTTTTACCGTTGATTTTCAAGCAACCCAAGGAGGCGTCGCACCCTAAGTGCATGGTGCCGGATCGAAGCTCAGAGTCTGATGATCTCAACAAACCTTGATTCAAAATTTTAGGAATTTTATTTTAGTTGTTTGGATTTTTCTACTTTTGAAACTTTCACTGTAAAATTCATTGTCGACCTTATATAGGTGTGGTGGTGGTTGGTAACACTTATGGATGAGAAGGGTCAGTGCGTGGCCTGTGTGGGATCACCGAAAAATAGGGGGAATATTTTAAATTTGATTTTCTATTTTATTTTTTCGATTTTATACTCTTCTCTGGTCCTTAAAAATCACTTCGACTGCATATGATACCCAGAAATTACCAAACTGGACGTGTAGCTAGAGTTTGACATTACGGTCCCAACGAAACTGGTTTCGTCGAATTCTGACTTCGTATGCTCACACAGCCTATTTTTAACCATCGAAATACTGACTGTTTCTCACTCTAAAAATCCGTACGGTCACACAGTGAATCTAAAAATCACGAAACTGGAAATCTAACAACTATTTGATATTTCGGATCCAACAAAACTGGTTTCGTCGAATTTCGACTTCGTTTGCAAAAGTGGCTATTTTTAACGCTCTAAATAGCCTATTTAAATATATAAATATATTTAAATATAATTAAATCAAATATTTTAAAATTAAATATTATCGTATATCTTCACATATGATATCGTACAGCTCCAAAATATCATATCAGAATTTACAGTTTGATATTTCAGATTTTAGATTATCCCGGTATTCAGTTTATACTGAAAATCTCTTTTATAACATATACAAAGCGTCGCAAATTATAAAGGAATTCTACAGCGACTTTTCTGAAATTTGATTTGGACATAACTCGAAATCTACACGATGAAATCCTGATTTTTCACTTCCAGTAGAAAGATATACTCCACCAGCTCCACACGTTTCTTGTTTCACAGAAATCCAGCTTAAAATGAATCATGTACATTCAGTTGAAGTTCAAATCGCCAAATTGCGAACTGCCGCGACGTTTCAGGTTCGTTTTAATTATAATTATAAATTATAAGTTCGAACGTTGTACTTTAAGTTATCGATATCACCAAATCGATATATAAATAATTAAATAAATAAATTATTCGACAGCTAACAAAACGCGCCATTACACATAGCAACAATATAAAAATGTAATTTTTATATATGTAGTGGCTACGGGCAACGAAAGTGACAAAAGACGAAAAGGTGAAGATTTCCTACATAAGAAGAGCCGCAGTGAATGGATTTAGCTTGGGTGAGAACTTCTCACTTTAAATTTTCTTTTCTAGTTATAATATATACTAGGATGCAGACGGTGTTTAGTAGCACCCGACACCCGTCGTCCACAGACCATGGACGGCTTGTATGCTTGTTTGTTGTGTTGTGAATTTGTTTGTGATGTTGATGAGAAATAGATAATGAAAATATTCATGTGTTGAAGTAAATTAATTATCGTTAAAATATAATTTTTAACGTGAATATGAATATAGTGAATGTGAAGAAATAAATATTCATCTACAAACCGGACGGTTTGTTTATGAACACCTATTTGAAGGACATTGATTGGGACGATAAATTTTACACATCTCCCAACTGCACAAATAATATTCAGTGTTTGTTGATTTGAAACCCCACACGGGTGTTGGGATGATATTTGGCGTACACTAATCCCAATTATTTAATTATATGTCGATCGATTGGTAGACAGGCTGTGTAAGTGTTAATTATTTATATTTGATGCTTATGCAATTGTGTGGTGCACTTTGGATGATGGTTGATTGTTTATCGTTGCTATTATATACATGTGTTTTATGGAATCCATATAATTAACGTTATATGGTGATTGATTGGGCCTCATTCCAATCGGGAAAATAAAGAATATAATAGAATAAATTCATGTTTTGAATAGAATAAATGCTCATGTGTTGAGAATATTTATGTGTTGAAACTATTCATGTGTTGAGTAAAATATTTTAACAATAAAATTTACATCTTTATCATATTTAAGATTAGAACCTAATTTACGGTTGGAGTCTAATTAAAAATCAAACGATAGATACCATAATTTTAAAAAATATATTACATAATAAAAATAGTCGTGTGTTGACAGTACTCATGTGTTGAGGTTAGTCAGGTGTTGAAAGAAATATAGATTCATGTGTTGAATAGAATAAATATTCATTTGTTGAATAGAATAACGAATTTATTGAAATATATAAAGCCGTGTTGATTAGAGTTGCACTATTTTGACGTGAACGATATTTATATCGATTATATTCGTTTTTATAATGAATATAGAAAAGGTCGTGATTTCAAAATATAACGTTTTGAAAATATTATCATTTATATAGTAATGATATGAAATATTCAATTTTGATTTGAAATTGAATATAGAGTTGAAATGGTTTTGAAAACGAATTTAAAACGATTTATAAAATACGTTTTAAAAAGGAAATTGACGAAATATATATAATATATATATTATATATATAATGGCCTGAATAGAGCGCGCCGCGCCGCGGCAGTTCGCGAATTTCGACCATTGACTTCGAATTGACGTTGCGGGAGATCCGACCGTCGGATTCTCCTAAAATCGGAACCTTGGGTTCGTATCGAAAAGAGATTTCCAATGAATATTAGAAATTTGAAATCTAATGGTTGGATTGGGAATTATGTCCAAATCAAATTTGGAAAAGGTCGCTGTAAGTGCAGTTCGATGGCCGTTGATGGAAATCGACTGTACGGGCCTTGATAAAATTATTAAAAATATCTATAATTTGTGTAAAATCATAATATGTGAATTGGAAAGAACTGGGATGAAAAACTCCATATTTGAAAAGATAAAATAGATTTTTATCGAGATGAACTAGTTTTGAACTAGAATTAAAATCAATTTATTTTTGAAATAAATAAATTGAATTTGAATGGGTTTTGAAAATAACTAGAATTTTCAATATATATAAAGTGGACTGGATTTGAATCGAAATTATCTTTGGAATATTTCGATGTTGGATTTCGTGATTATACAAATATTGTTATGGGAATTTGAAAGATATATTTTATATCGTTATTTCCAATACGATATTTGTTGGTTTCAGAATTTGATATTGAATATAAGACGGTATATTTTCTATTCAGTGCCTTGTATTTAATATCAAATGTGATTTGGGTTTGTCGTGAATCGTGTTTTAGGTGACATTGGTTCTTTAACCCAGTTAATGACAGGGTATTGATTTTTGAGAAGATTAAAACTAAGTGGAGTTTTAATGAATCTTTAATTAAATGGAAATGTGAATTGATAATTTAAATTATCAAATCTGAAAAGTGATCAAGAAAGGGAGTACCACCAGTTTTGCTCCAAAGCGATAGTTAAATCTTTAATTATATTTGAACGTGAAATGGTAATTAATTTTACCGATAACACCGTGGTGTTAGATATGGAGTACCACCAGTTTTGCTTCATGGGATATATAGGTTGGGATTGGGAAATAAAATAAATAATTACTTCGGTGTGGTTCGCTAATCCTGACTAGTTTGGAAAACCATAATATGGGTTGAAATGATATCCAAAGGAAGATTAAAGAATAAATTTAGAAGAATTTATCTTTGATAAAATTAATGAGAACCTTTCCCTAAGACTGTGAAAATTTGAATAAAAGAATATTCTGAATTGGAATGAGGCATTTGTTGTGTTTGTGTAACATCTGTTCATCATATACGTGGGTTATTCAGAAAGGTCGGGTTTATACCCATTCTGAATAACCGATTCGACGAGATGTCGAAGATGAAGACGGTGGTTGAAGACCGGAAGTCTTCACATCGTTTGGGTGATTACTGATGATCTCGATTGGGCTGTTACACCCAAGATGAGGGAAACAGTTGGTGATCGTCCAGACGTACTTGGAGATCAATGGATATGCGAGGAAAGTGCCTCCGGTTTCGTTCAGACCCAGAATGAACTTGTAAATGGATTGTGTGTCTGACATTGGATTTTATTCTGTGTTGATTGATCTCTATTAAATATACATCTGTTTGGCGGTGGAGAATTTATTCTCTTGCTTAACGCCCTTCTCTGAGACGTACGAGCTCATAGGTTGTATATCGATGGACATCAGTCGCATGGAGTGAATTGCCAGTGCGGCATGCGTAAGTGGAAATTGATCAAGGCTTCTATTGAAAAGCAAAGTCTTGTGGTTGATGATCAAAGCACGGCCTGTGTAATAACCCGGAAATCTGGGCCAATTTAAAATTTTTATTTTGGCAATTTTAGCGAATTTTGGTTATTTAAAATGAATTATTTTAAATAATATCAACGAAAAATTTATTTTGAATAGAATTCGAACGTGTATTTTATATAGATCGTTGTTAGAATATAAATATTTATTTTAAATTATAAAAGGAATTGAAAATGGCACGGTAGTTCGATAATTCGATTTCAGAATTCAAATGAATGTACCGAATTCAAAATAAACCGGATTTTAGCGAAACCAAAAATATTAGAATCTAATTAATAATATCTTTCCAACGAATCCGAAAAATGGAAATTTCATAGCGGGAATCAAAAGATATGTCCAGTTGAAAATTCTGAATAGTCGCTATGGAATTTCGGCCCTTAAAAATGGAAATTTTGCAAACGACCTCGGATTTCGACGAAACCGCTTTTGTTGGATCCGTGATGTCTAGTTATTGCTAGATTCCAATTTTCGTAATTTTTCGAATCAATACATGAGCGTGGCAAAGGAAAACGTGTTTGACCAGTTTCAGTTGATTTTAATCGACTGGAAAATGGCCATTTTTCCAACGGTCTCAGAATTCGATGAAACTAGTTTTGTTAGGACCGTATCGTCAATACAAAGCTAGAAATAATTTTTCTGGAATTTTTGGAGACTGTGTGTGGCCCCGGTAAATTGAAATGTGCGTTTAAATTGAATATATAAAGATTTATATTTTAAATTCAGCGGAAACTGATCGAAACAGCTGAACTGACTTACGATACATATCCCATTGTGTTCGGAATATGGGTAATTAGCTAGGGGTGACAGTCGTTGGGTTCAGATTGGAGTACGGAGATTAAGCGAACTATTTTTGAGTTAATTAATTATTAAAATTATTATATATATAAATTTCTCTTTACAAAATCCCCCCTCGTTTTCACTTTCACTAATCAGAAAAGCCCTAAAATAAAAAAAAAATCGGGCCTCGTTGAATTCACTGCCGTCGCCTCGGCAGGCCACCACGCCGCCGTCCACCGCACCCCCTCCCCTCTGCCAACGACCGCCACGACCCACATCCCCTCTCCTCAGTCCGCGTTAACCCCGACCCTTCCCATTATCCATCAAATCGACCTCATCGAGTGTCCCCGTTCGAGTTGAATTCCTTCCAAATGAGCTTATCGAGCACGGCGCCGCGACTGGAGGAGGGAGCTGAAGATCGACGAGTGACATGGCACCATTGGATCTTGCTCCGATCATCGGAGGGAGGTGTTGCGGCCTGGGGTTGAGGTCGACTTCGGTTCTACAAATCTGAACCAGGAAGAACGATTATAAAGGTAATTAACCTTATTTAAATTTCAGTTTTAAAGATTTCAATTTTAAAGGTAATTAACCTTATTTAAATTTCAGTTTTAAAGATTTCAATTTTAAAGGTAATTAACCTTATTTAAATTTCTGTTTTAAAGGATTTGTAATGATGTGAAGAATCGATTTTTAATGATGCAAAGAATGGTTTTTAATGATGTGAAGAGTAAATTTTTAATTGTGTAAAAATTTGTTTTCTATATATGAAGTTAGTGGAAGTAAAAAAAAATTCGATTTTTCTCATGAAGTTAAAAATATGATTTTTATTATTTGTAGAGATTAAAAATATGATTTTTATAAGATGGAGAATACAAAAATTCGATTTTTATATATATGAAGAATATAAAATTCGATTTTTATATGTAGAAAGTAGCGATAGAAGCACGGCGAAGATTGCATTTGGTTTAGCTTTTCGGTGAGAACTTCTCACCTTTTTAAATTTACCTTTTCTAGTTATATTATAATATATACTAGGATGCAGACGGTGTTTAGTAGCACCCGACACCACTGTCCACAGACCATGGACGGCTTGTATGCTTGTTTGATGTGTTGTGAAATTTGTTTGTGATGTTGATGTGAAATCGATAATATAGATTAATGTGTTGAAATAAAATAATTTGGTCATTAAAAATATAATTTTTAACGTGAAAGTGAATAAATGAATATTTATAAACAAATCGAACGGTTTGTTTTTGTACACCTATTTGAAGGACATTGATTGGGACGATAAATTTTACACATCGCCCAACTGCACAAATAAAAATCTATGTTTGATTGTTTGAAACCCCACACGGGTATTGGGATAAAATACGACATACACTAATCCCAATAATTAGTTGTATGTCGATCGATTGATTGACAGGCTGTTATAAGCGTTAGATATCTATATTTGATGCTTATACGGTGTAGTGCACTTTGGATGATGGTTGATTATGTATCGTTGCTATTATATACATGTGTTGTATGGAATCCATATAGTTAACGCTATATGGTGATTGATTGGGCCTCATTCCAATTTAGAAAATAAAGAATATTATAAAATAAAGGTTCATGTGTTGACAGTACTCATCCGTTTAGATTAGTCATGTGTTGAACGAAATATTTTAACAATAAAATTTACATCTTTATCATATATAAAATTAGAAATTAACTGGAAAATAGATGAGATGAGTGGTCTCCTGGATATTGATCTGATGTTGGTTTCGGCCTTCGGGGTTAATATTCAGGGAATCGTTCCCTTACTAATTTACGGTGGGAGTCTGATTTAAATCAAACGATAGATACAATAACTTTTATAAAATATATTAAATAACAAAAATAGTCAGACGTAGACAGTACTCATTCGTTGAGATTAGTCATGTGTTGACAAAAATATAGATTCACGTATTGAATAGAATAAATATTCATTTGTTGAATAGAATAACGGAATTATTGAAATATATAAAGCCGTGTTGATTAGAGATGCGCTATTTTGACGCGAACGATATTTATATCGATTATATTCGTTTTTATTATTGAATTGAATAGAAAACGAATTCGAATTGAATCGAATATATAACGAATTCGAATTGAATTGAATATATAACGAATTCGAATTGAATTGAATATATAACGAATTCGAATTGAATTGAATATATAACGAATTCGAATTGAATTGAATATGTAACGAATTTGAATTGAATTGAATAGAAAACGAATTTGAATTGAATAAAAAACGAATTCGAATTAAATTGAATAGAAAACGAATTTGATTTGAATTGAATAGAAAACGAATTTGAATTGAATTGAATAGAAAACAAATTTGAATTGAATTGAATGGAAATGAATTCGAATTGAAATCAATTTGAAGTGAATTTAAAATGAATTATATGGAATATTCAATTTTGATTCGACATTGAATAGGAAGTTGAATTTGTTTTGAAAACGAAATTAAAACGATTTATAAAATTCGTTTTAAAAGGAAATCGACAAAATATATATTATATATATTATATATATATAATATAATGGCCTGAATTAAACGCGCCGCGCCGCGGCAATTCGTCAATTTTGACCATTGACTTCGAATTGGCATTGCGGGAGATCCGACCGTCGGATTCTCCTAAAACCAGAACTGTTGGGTTCGTATCGAAAAGAGCTTTCTAACGAATATTAGAAATTTGAAATTTAACGGTTGGATTTGGAGGTACGTCCAAGTCAAATTTGGAAAAGGTCGCTGTAAGTGCAGTTCGATGGCCGTTGTTGGAAATCGACTGTACGGGTCTTGATAAAATTATTAAAAATAGTAATAATTTGTGTGAAATCATAAGAAATGATTTGGGAAAAATTAGGATGAAAAACTCCACATTTGAAAAGATAAAAATAGAGTTTTATCGAAATGAACTAGTTTTGAACTAAAATTAAAACCCATTTATTTTTAAATAAATAAATTGGATTTGAAATGGGTTTTTAAATAGAATTGATTTGTAGGTTTATCGTGAACGGTGTTTTAAATAACACTAGTTCTTTAACCCGGTAATAAATAGTATGTGATTTGGGTTTATCGTGAACTGTGTTTTAAACGGCATTAATTCTTTAAACCAATAAAAGGAGTTTTAATGAATCTGCAATTAGATTGAAATGTGAATTGATAATTTAAATTATCAAATTTGGAAAATGAGCGAGAATGGAGTATCACCAGTTTTTCACCAAGCGATAGTTAAATCTTTAATTAGATTTGAACGTGAAATGGTAATTAAATTTACCGATAACACCATGGTGTTAGATATGGAGTATTACCAGTTTTGCTTCATGGGATGAATAGGTTGGGATTGGGAAATAAAATAAATAATTACTTCGATGTGGATCGCTAATCTCGACTAGTTTGGAAAACCATAATTTGGTTTGAAATGACATCCAAAGGAAGATTAAAGAATAAATTCAAAGAATTTATCTTGGATAAAATTAATGGGAACCATGCCCTAAGAATATGAAATTTAGAAACTAGCTGTAGGTTAGCTAAGAAGGATGGTTTCCTGGGTATTGATCTGATGTTGGTTTCGGCCTTCGGGGTTAGTATTTGGGAAATTGTTCTCTTGTTGATTTACGATTAGTAGCTACTGAATTTGAATAAGGCGTATGTTGTGTTTGTGTAACATTTGTTTACTATATACGCGGGTTGTTCGGAAAGGCCGGGTTTATACCCATTCTGAATAACCGATTCGACGATAAGTCGAAGATGAAGACGGTGGTTGAAGACCGGAAGTCTTCACATCGTTTGGGTGATTACTGATGATCCTGATTGGGCTGTACACCCAAGAGGATGGAAATAGTTGGTGGTCGTCCAGACGTACGTGGAGATCGATGGATATGCGAGGAAAGTGCCTCCGGTTTCGTTCAGACCCAGAACGAACTTGTAAATGGATTGTGTGTCTGACATTGGACTTTATTCTGTGTTGATTGGTCTCTATTAAATATACATCTGTTTGGCGGCGGAGAATTTATTCTTTTGCTTAACGCCCTTCTCTGAGACGTACGAGCTCAGAGGTTGTATATCGATGGACATCAGTCGCATGGCATGAATTGCCTGTGTGGCATGCTGAGTTGCATGGATTAAGGCTTCTGTTGAAAAGCAAAGTCTTGTGGTTGATGATCAAAGCACGGCCTACGTGGCAGCATTGTGTATAACGTGAATTCGCGAGCCTCACACCTCGGTATGAGTTAAAAACGGAATAGTGACTACGGGGAGAGCACGACGTTTCTTTCTAGCTTTGGTGGTGTCAGTGACTTACCAGCCCTGACATTTATATATTTTTCACCTATGTGGTTGTTGGATGAGGCGCCTCGATTTTAGGTCTGTAAGGACCGGGAAACGTGTGTTCAGGAATACTAATCCTCAAACGTAAGAGAGGACAGGCCCTGAAGATCCAAGGATTGCCCAGAATGTGTAGTCCTGAGACATTTGCTAGAGTGTCTCAAAAGCGGAGAGGAGCTTGCCCCTTGCCTCGACTCATGACGGAAATCCAATTTCCAACACGTGTATTTCGGTTTTATTTGTAGAGCCTAGTATGGCGACATGATAGATGGTACCCATGCCTCCTAGGATTGATATTTATGATTGAAATTGTTTTGACACTATAAACTTACAATAGTATCGAATGATTTGTTTTAAACGTACCAAGCATGTTTGGCTATTATAAGGGAAAACCCTATCCTCCGGCTTGCGTTGCATTGTGTGATGGGACCTGGGTCTTATAATAGCTTCATTTTTCGAAAAAGCATTGCGCTGTTTATTCTATGCACTAGAATTCTTGGGAGGAAACTCATTCCGTGTTATACGGCGTGGTCCCTTGAATTACTCTCTTTTAAAGTAAAGTTTTAAATAACTGTTTTAGTTCTCACACCAGTCACATGACTGACCTGGAGTTTATTGTTTTAACCTAAACTCTGGGTGCCCCTATTTTTGACACGGGCAGCTAGTAGTTTTGGTTTTGCAGATTTATATTCACAGGATCCTGGTTTACAGCTGGAATGATATCCGGAAAGCTCTGTATCCATATATCACCTTCAGTTGTGCTTTGTATTATTTTCCGCTGCTATGTAATTTATTGTAATCTCTGATATTTATCGAATGTAATTTATTCAATTATACCTTGTATCTGATGGAATTGTTGTAATAGCAATGAAATGTTCTTCCGTCTGCGTTCTGATTTGTCTTGTTCTCAAAACGATCAGGGGTCTCGAACGGTCTAGATCGGTTTAACGACTGATTCGGATCGAGCGAAATTACCGGCCGTTACATTTGGTATCAGAGCTTTGGTTTACAGAGCTCGAGAAAAAGACACATTAGAACCATACGAAAGAATTCATCAGATATTGGATTTGCAATATCCAATTAGAATGACTCGTTAGAGATAGGATCAGTAGTATCCTAGAACGAGTGTGAAGAGTATATTTTTCAAATGAAAACAAATTTTGTTTTGAAATTTAAATCGTTTTATACGTATTTGAATATTTTATTTGTATTGAATTTGGACAATCGAGTATATAAAGATTTTGCATATACGCGTCATGAACGTATATTCGAAGTTTTAATATACTGGATAGATATAGAATCACATTCTAATCGCCCGGAGATGGTACTGATAATTGTCATGACATCATCATAACTTATGTTCGAGTTTCGAAGGTGGGATTTCTATATATTTCCATTAGACTGGTGTGAGAACCAAAACTTACATAGATAGATTTATTGTTGTGAATTGGCATCAAAAACATGATTTTTGACTATATATTATGAATTTGAAACGTTAATCCACTAATTGATTGATGTTGGTGTTGTTTATTTATTTTGTTTGATAATTTTGAACCATTATGCCTAATTGAACCAAATAGTGAATTATATTGAAAATTGGTCGTGTTTGCATGCATATACATGTACTTACATTGAACAGGTTATAGCAAGGAGGCGAGAGCAGAGGAATAAAATTTGTTTGCCCGACAAATAGGTACACGTTTACCATAATTTACTGTTTTGTTTGGATGATGATGATTTTATGAGTCGATTGGCTGGCCGCTTGGCCTTTTCTTTTTCTTTTTGAGATCAGAAGGCCTGTATGGCAATTTAGGGATTTTCCCGGTGCTCCCGGTGCATGGGAGGTTATGGCGAAATTTTTCGAAAATTCCGGGTGTTAGCCAAATTTTTGAAGAATTTGAAAATTCTCAGAAACTGAAAAGTTGGAGAATGGAAGCCAGATCGAACGTAGAGTTGATTAATCAAACCACTTTCGACTTTGTTCCTTTTCGGGGACGAAAAGTTTTAAGTGGGGGAGATTGTAACAACCCGAAAATCTGGGCCAGTTTAAAAATTTTATTTTGGCAATTTTAGTGAATTTCAAACATTTAAAATAGGCTATTTTAAATATTATCGATGAGAAATTTATTTTGAATAGAATTCGAACAAATATATTATATACGTCGTCGTTAGAATATAAATATTTTATTTTAATTATAAAAGGAACTGAAAATGGCGCGGTAGTTCGATAATTCGATTTCAAACTTCAATTGAATGTACCGGGTGCAAAATAAACCGGATTTTAACGAAACCAGAAATAATAGAATTTAATTGATAATATCTTTCCAACGAATCCGAAAAATGGAAATTTCATAGCGGGGATCAAAAGATATGTCCAGTTGAAAATTCTGAATAGTCGCTATGGAATTCAGGCTCTTAAAAATGGGAATTTTGCAAACGACCTCGGATTTTGACGAAACCACTTTTGTTCGATCCGTGATGTCTAGTTATTGCTAGATTCCAATTTTCGTAATTTTTCGAATCAATACATGAGCGTGGCAAAGGAAAACATGTTTGACCAGTTTCAGTTGATTTTAATCGACTGGAAAATGGCCATTTTTCCAACGGTCTCAGAATTCGACGAAACTAGTTTTGTTAGGACCGTATCGTCAATACGAAGCTAGAAATAATTTTTCTGGAATTTTTAGAGACTGTGTGTGGCCCCAGTAAATTGAAATGTGCGTTTAAATTGAATATATAAAGATTTATATTTTAAATTCAGCGGAAACTGATCGAAACAGCCGAACTGACTTACGATACATATCCCATTGTGTTCGGAATATGGGTAATTAGCAAGGGGTGATAGTCGTTGGGTTCAGATTGGAGTACAGAGATTAAGCGAACTATTTTCGCGTTAATTAATTATTAAAATTATTATATATATAAATTTCTCTTTACAAAACCCCCCCTCGTTTTCACTTTCACTAATCAGAAAAGCCCTAAAATAAAAAAATCGGGCCTCGTTGAATTCACTACCGTCGCCCCGGCAGGCCACCACGCCGCCGTCCACCGCACCCCCCTCCCCTCTGCCAACGGCCGCCACGACTCACATCCCCTCTCCTCAGTCCACGTTAACCCCGACCCTCCCCATTCTCCATCAAATCGACCTCATCGAGTTCCACCATTCGATTTGAGTTCCGTCCAAATGAGCTTATCGAGCACGGCGCCGCGACCGGAGGAGGGAGCTGAAGGATCGACGAGTGACGTGGCACCATTGGATCTTGCTCCGATCATCGGAGGGAGGTGCTGCGGCCTGGGGTTGAGGTCGACTCCGGTGCTACAAATCTGAACCAGGAAGAACGATTATAAAGGTAATTAACCTTATTTAAATTTCAGTTTTAAAGATTTCAATTTTAAAGGTAATTAACCATATTTAAATTTCAGTTTTAAAGGATTTGTAATGATGTGAAGAATCGATTTTTAATGATGCAAAGAATGGGTTTTTAATGATGTGAAGAGTAAATTTTTAATTGTGTAAAAATTTGTTTTCTATATATGAAGTTAGTGGAAGTAAAAAAAATAAAAATCGATTTTTCTCATGAAGTTAAAAATATGATTTTTATTATATGTAGAGATTAAAAATATGATTTTTATAAGATGGAGAATACAAAAATTCGATTTTTATATATATGAAGAATATAAAAATTCGATTTTTATATGTAGAAAGTAGCGATAGAAGCACGGCGAAAATTTCCTACCTAAGAAGACTGGAGGCGTTTGGTTTAGCTTTTCGGTGAGAACTTCTCACCTTTTTAAATTTTCCTTTTCTAGTTATATTATAATATATACTAGGATGCAGACGGTGTTTAGTAGCACCCGACACCACTGTCCACAGACCATGGACGGCTTGTATGCTTGTTTGATGTGTTGTGAAATTTGTTTGTGATGTTGATGTGAAATCGATAATATAGATTAATGTGTTGAAATAAAATAATTTGGTCGTTACAAATATAATTTTTAACGTGAAAGTGAATAAATGAATATTTATAAACAAACCGAACGGTTTGTTTATGTACACCTATTTAAAGGACATTGATTGCGACGATAAATTTTACACATCGCCCAACTGCACAAATAAAAATCTGTGTTTGATTGTTTGAAACCCCACACGGGTATTGGGATAAAATACGACATACACTAATCCCAATAATTAGTTGTATGTCGATCGATTGATTGACAGACTGTTATAAGCATTAGATATCTATATTTGATGCTTATACGGTGTAGTGCACTTTGGATGATGGTTGATTATGTATCATTGCTATTATATACATGTGTTGTATGGAATCCATATAGTTAACGCTATATGGTGATTGATTGGGCCTCATTCTAATTTAGAAAATGAAGAATATTATAAAATAAAGGTTCATGTGTTGACAGTACTCATCCGTTGAGATCAGTCATGTGTTGAACGAAATATTTTAACAATAAAATTTACATCTTTATCATATATAAAATTAGAAATTAACTGGAAAATAGATGAGATGAGTGGTCTCCTGGATATTGATCTGATGTTGGTTTCAGCCTTCGGGGTTAATATTCAGGGAATCGTTCTCTTACTAATTTACGGTTGCAGTCTGATTTAAATAACACGATAGATACAATAACTTTTATAAAATATATTAAATAACAAAAATAGTCGGACGTGTACAGTACTCATTCGTTGAGATTACTCATGTGTTGACAAAAATATAGATTCACGTATTGAATAGAATAAATATTCATTTGTTTAATAGAATAACGGAATTATTGAAATATATAAAGCCGTGTTGATTAGAGATGCGCTATTTTGACGCGAACGATTCGTTTTTATAATTGAATTGAATAGAAAACGAATTCGAATTGAATCGAATATATAACGAATTCGAATTGAATTGAATATATAACGAATTCGAATTGAATTGAATATATAACGAATTCGAATTGAATTGAATATATAACGAATTCAAATTGAATTGAATATATAACGAATTTGAATTGAATCGAATAGAAAACGAATTTGAATTGAATAAAAAACGAATTCGAATTAAATTGAATAGAAAACGAATTTGAATTGAATTGAATAGAAAACGAATTTGAATTGAATTGAATAGAAAACGAATTTGAATTGAATTGAATAGAAATGAATTCGAATTGAAATCAATTTGAAGTGAATTTAAAACGAATTATATGGAATATTCAATTTTGATTCGAAATTGAATAGGAAGTTGAATTTGTTTTGAAAACGAAATTAAAACGATTTATAAAATTCGTTTTAAAAGGAAATCGACGAAATATATTATATATTATATATATATATATAATATAATGGCCTGAATAGAATGCGCCGCACCGCAGCAGTTCGTGAATTTCGACCATTGACTTCGAATTGACATTATGGGAGATCCGACCGTCGGATTCTCCTAAAACCGGAACTGTTGGGTTCGTATCGAAAATAGATTTCTAACGAATATTAGAAATTTGAAATCTAACGGTTGGATTTGGAGGTACGTCCAAATCAAATTTGGAAAAGGTCGTTGTAAGTGCAGTTCGATGGCCGTTGTTGGAAATCGACCATACGGGCCTTGATTAAATTATTAAAAATAGTAATAATTTGTGTAAAATCATAAGAAATGATTTGGGAAAAATTGGGATGAAAAACTCCACATTTGAAAAGATAAAAATAGAGTTTTATCGAAATGAACTAGTTTTGAACTAAAATTAAAACCCATTTATTTTTAAATAAATAAATTGGATTTGAAATGGGTTTTTAAATAGAATTGATTCGTGGTTTTATCGTGAACGGTGTTTTAAATAACACTAGTTCTTTAACCCGTTAATAAATAGAATGTGATTTGAGTTTATCGTGAACTGTGTTTTAAACGGCATTAATTCTTTAACCCAATAAAAGGAGTTTTAATGAATCTGCAATTAGATTGAAATGTGAATTGATAATTTAAATTATCAAATTTGGAAAATGAGCGAGAATGGAGTATCACCAGTTTTGCTCCAAGCGATAGTTAAATCTTTAATTAGATTTGAACGTGAAATGGTAATTAAATTTACCGATAACACCATGGTGTTAGATATGGAGTATTACCAGTTTTGCTTCATGGGATTAATAGGTTGGGATTGGGAAATAAAATAAATAATTACTTCGATGTGGATCGCTAATCTCGACTAGTTTGGAAAACCATAATTTGGTTTGAAATGACATCCAAAGGAATATTAAATAATAAATTCAAAGAATTTATCTTGGATAAAATTAATGGGAACCTTTCCCTAAGAATATGAAATTTAGAAACTAGCTATAGGTTAGCTAAGAAGGATGGTTTCCTGGGTATTGATCTGATGTTGGTTTCGGCCTTCGGGGTTAGTATTTGGGAAATTGTTCTCTAGTTGATTTACGGTTAGTAGCTACTGAATTTGAATGAGGCGTATGTTGTGTTTGTGTAACATTTGTTTACTATATACGCGGGTTGTTCTGAAAGGTCGGGTTTATACCCATTCTGAATAACCGATTCGATGATAAGTCGAAGATGAAGGCGGTGGTTGAAGACCGGAAGTCTTCACATCGTTTGGGTGATTACTGATGATCCTGATTGGGCTGTACACCCAAGAGGATGGAAATAGTTGGTGGTCGTCCAGACGTACGTGGAGATCGATGGATATGCGAGGAAAGTGCCTCCGGTTTCGTTCAGACCTAGAACGAACATGTAAATGGATTGTGTGTCTGACATTGGACTTTATTCTGTGTTGATTGATCTCTATTAAATATACATCTGTATGGCGGCGGAGAATTTATTCTTTTGCTTAACGCCCTTCTCTGAGACGTACGAGCTCAGAGGTTGTATATCGATGGACATCAGTCGCATGGCATGAATTGCCTGTGTGGCATGCTGAGTTGCATGGATCAAGGCTTCTGTTGAAAAGCAAAGTCTTGTGGTTGATGATCAAAGCACGGCCTACGTGGCAGCTTTGTGTATAACGTGAATTCGTGAGCCTCACACCTCGGTATGAGTTAAAAACGGGATAGTGACTGCGGGGAGAGCACGACGTTTCTTTCTAGCTTTGGTGGTGTCAGTGACTTACCAGCCCTGACATTTATATATTTTTCACCTATGTGGTTATTGGATGAGGCGCCTCGATTTTAGGTCTGTAAGAACCGAGAAACGTGTGTTCAGGAATACTAATCCTCAAACGTAAGAGAGGACAGGCCCTGAAGATCCAAGGATTGCCCAGAGTGTGTAGTCCTGAGACATTTGCTAAAGTGTCTCGAAAGCGGAGAGGAGCTTGCCCCTTGCCTCGACTCAAGACGGAAATCCAATTTCCAATATGTGTATTTCGGTTTTATTTGTAGAGCCTAGTATGGCGACATGATAGATGGTACCCATGCCACCTAGGATTGATATTTATGATTGAAATTGTTTTGACACTATACACTTACAATAGTATCGAATGATTTGTTTTAAACGTACCAAGCATGTTTGGCTATTATAAGGGAAAACCCTATCCTCCGGCTTGCGTTGCATTGTGTGTGTAATGACCCGGATTTTTGGCGACTTTGGTTATCGACATAAACTCGATGTCGATAACCAAAACATCGAAAAATCCTTGTAATTAGTGAAAGAAATTAGAGGATGAGGAAAGATAAGATAGAAACTTAGAATAGAAGAAGAAGAAGAACACAATATCAGAGTAACACGAATCTCGCAGCGGAACGAATAAATATATTTCATAACATAACTTTGAAATACAAATCTGTACTTGAATATACATATCATTATCAAAGTACAGCACTTATAACACAGCGGAAATAACTATAGCTATAATCCTGAAGCCTCCTGCTCCAGCTCTTCAATTGCATCTGTAAATCCCGACTACTTGACTGCCCGTACAAATTTAGGCACCCAAGAGTTTAGGGAAAACAAAACAAAATAAACTCCGGGTCAGTCATGGGACTGGTATGAGTAAAACAGTTTAAAACAATTCCAACAAGTAAACGATATCTCATAAGACCACGCCGTATAACGTAACGGATTTTTTTTCCTTATGAGAATCTAAAATATTTTTATATCAAAAACCTTTTGATATTATAATAATGTCTATCAACTACAACTATAATAATCATCTAGCGAAACGCTTTCATCTCACGTTCTACATATATAGTATACAATCAAAACCGTAAGCACGTATTGGGTAATGGATTTCCAACTATGACAAGTTATGGAACTACCTTTCGCTCGTGTACCTCTAGAGAGGAATACACTGGGTTCAACAAGAACATCTTGCAACCCGGCCACACATGACCGACGACTCATTTCGCTTGAGTGTATCGAATGTATATCACCAACGGTTGGGATCACTAACCGTTTCCCGAATGGGACAGTATCGACAAAAGATTTTTAGAAGTAAATGAAACTCTAGATCAGATGATTATACACCCTACTTCAGGTGCGACCGACTTAGCCATGCTGCCTGCCCGATTTCTTTCATTTCCCGGATGTGAGACTAGAAGCTACGCTTTATCATCACACCAGATTCACTTTGAATGCCACATCATCAAATCCATCAAATCACCGATTGATGTCCTCAACCATACATTATGTGTTAGCTAAAAGAAGTTTCCTTCTCCGCTTCCACTCTTGGTACGGTAGGAGAAATCAATATACGTGATTGTCTGGAAATACTCTGTCAGACATCCCGTCCGTACAAGTCATCCAGGAACATGATGAACCGAATGCAATATTCTGTAAACAGGATAGCTCTTGCATAACAACGTCTTCAATTATCTTTGGCATATATGATTCGCAACTCTTATGCCAATACAGAGTGGTTCTTTGGATAATAATCCAATCAGTCTCTCCATATTAACAACGTTAATTAAAATGGTCAAAAACTTCGATAGTCTATGATTTAACTATCGAAGAAAACAGATGTGCAAACAACGATATCATTTCCAAATGGAAATTTATATCGATCATACATCATTCAACATTTATCTCTTTATTTCATAAATTTACTTATCTCCTGTTTCCCTATATTCAATATTTCTTATTTTCTAAATTTGGAAAATATACGTTATTAACAGTGGAAAACATTTCCATTTCTTGTTTTCTTTATTAGAAAACATTTCTGGTTTCTTATTTGGAAAACATTTCCAAAGCTTCTTCATTGGACTTAGACAGATGTTTAAACAACATCGCTATGCCAACTCAAACCATTTCCTTTACTGCCGAACCTTAACTATTCCTTAGCTAAAAACGAAGCCAATCAAGTTGGGGTATAACTACCTCTCAGACCTTAACTGAACAACATTTCTAACTTTGAAATAGGCAAAGTTCACTTTATATTCCTTTTACTAACTTCCTTACTTAACTCTCTTACAAATCTTTTCTATTCGATAATTCTTTTCTTCGATAAGGTATATTCGATAACCCTATTCAATTTATTCTATTCACTTAACTCTTATCGAATAAACTATATTCGATAACTCTTTTAATTCTATTTGAATGAACTATATATTCGATTAACTCCTTTTACTTTAACTCTAATCGATTAAACTAACATTGATTGATTCCTTTTACTTTAACTCTAATCGATCAAACTAACATCGATTAACTCCTTTTACTTTAACTCTAATCGATTAAACTAACATCGATTAATTCCTTTTACTTTAACTCTAATCGATTAAACTAACATCGATTAATTCTAGTTCGATATAACTCTATCGATTTACTTTAACTGATTAACACTAACTGTTAACTCTAACTGGTTTACCCTAACCAATTAACTCTAACTGGTTAACCCTAATGGTTTAACCTAACTGATGTACTCTAACCAATTAACTCTAACTGGTTAACCCTAACTGATTAACTCTGTTGGATTTACTCTAATCAATTTATTCTATTTGATGGATTCTGATCGAATAACTCCTTTTGGCTAAACTATATTTGAATACCTCCTTTTAACTTTATTTGATAACTTCCTTTATTCTATTCGAATTACTAATTCGATTAACTCCTTTTCGAATAAACTATTCATTTATAAAGATTTACTTTTAGTAACGGTTCTTCACTTTACAAATGATTTCCTTTTATTCTAACTTATCCTTTGATTTTAAAATTATTTCTTTTATAAAAGTCCTTTTCCTTTTCTATATAAAATCCATCGATTTTATATAAATAATTCATTTTCAAAATACACTTTGAAAATATTCCTTTATCAACATTCGGTATGTTATGGTATTCAACATATCAAATCACGATAACCAAAATCGTCCAAACACATATAATCAACAACAGATTATACATCACATCATATATCACAATATATGAATCACAGTAAAATAAATGTTGAGGAATCCAGTTGGATTCCTCCAACCTGTTCCCCTGCATCACAGATGTTAAACAATATAGATAACATCACTTTCAATTCCATATGATATATTCTGTTAAACAGAATCAATATAGAAATTCAACTAACTGACTAGCAGTTCAATCAAACAGTCAACACACAGTCAATCAACCAATATTTAACAGTTCTAAAAATACAACATGAAATTATAAACTGTTCAGAGTTAGTGAGATTTACTCACATTGGACGATCATCGTTAATAACGATAACCATCGCTTGATTCAGGCGAACAATTTATTTTGCAATAAATTGTAACGAGCTCAAATTCGCTCCCAGTCGGTTCCATTGTGGAGCCACCGTCCATATGATCCCATCGGATCTTGTTTTGTCAAATTCCCAAACTGTCGGCCCAAATGCCTAGCCCAACCCTTTCTTTGAGAAGTCCAGACCCGTATCCGTTTGATGCTCCAAATAGAACACTCATTTTCCTTCTTCACCGATTGAACATACTCCGTCCAGTAAACTAGAACCTTACACCCTCCCATTCTTTCAGTAAAAAATGGACTTCAACAATTTAAAACTAATTATCAAATCATTTGCAAAACCATTGTTATGCCTCATCAAATCTCCACCTTTGAACCTTACACAGTTCTCTTCGCTGCTTACTCACGTTTCTTCCTCAATCACCGTTGGACAAAAAGCCGCAACTCCCCACTCACATACCATGCCATAAATGCAAACTGCTTCAAATTAAATACTCCAATAACTACAACTGTAAATCCTCACTGCTCCATTTGGTCAACTCCTGTATGTTGTCCCCTTCCTAAATACATAACACACTACCACAAAAGGACAACCCCAACAGCTCCTTGTATCTTCAATAGTGAACACATCCTGCTCCTGTTCCCTGATATCACCGTGAATGTGTTCAAACACCAATGAGCCTCAAACCCACTCTCTCTTTGCTCAGTTAAAACCCCATCATTTCCGAACAAGAAACGCCTGCTCCTGTTTTCAATGGGCCATTTCATCCTTTACACGCATCTACCTCAGTCCATGCTCCCTTATGCTTTCTACAACTCTCCTCATAACACATAATAGAATCTCCCTGCAATACCGAGGGTCATAAGACTACCTAACTCAGAAATCAAATTAAGTACATATATGTACAGCACTCACCCGCATACACAGCTCTCCTCTTTCCATACACTCACGCTACTTCCCATTCACCACCCTCTCGATGTGCTCCACCACCCCTTCATCATCTCGCCCTTGTCTTCCCAAAGAAAACTCAACCTCAGGCTAACGCCGTACATTTTCGAGCCTCGGAAAATGATGGTGTACCCAACATGAGGACCCCTGGTATGAAGCTGAAGATCATATGAGTTTAAAGGATCCTACCTCGCTCCATTTCATTTAGTATTTGAGGAGATTTAATTGTTTGAAGATGTTTTAAGAGTGGCGGCCTCTCTTTGATTTAGCAGAAGTTGTGTTCATTTAGGTCTTAAGGAAAAGGGGATGGGGTTATTTATATATTCTCGGTGCTTTACTTAGTGGCTAAGACGAGCTCAACGTGTAGTTATATCCTGGTATGTAAATCTTGAACTAAAAATATCATATGGCTGTATTCAAGTTAAACCATGGTAGCTTGTAAGAATTATTTTGAACCAGACGTGGTGAGCTATTGAAATCAACAATCAAAAGTCAAAAATATTTACAATTCCCATCTTTAAATTGTTTCAAGTTTAAAAGGTTAACATACTCCGCTATGAAAAAATATATTCATGTACGGATGCTACAGACTGAAACAAAAATGCCGTTGTGATAAGCAGTGCGCTACGATTTCAAAAATATAATAATATCGGTAGGTTAACTCATATTATGAAACCCCAAAATATTGGTACAGGGTGCCAAATACCCCAAATAAAAAGTTGCTTATTTAATTAATTAAAAATTATCATAAAATTCTAAAAATTAAATTATCGTTATTTCCTAATAGAACCTTGTCTAAATTCCAACCCGGTCTCTAGTTATATCGAATAAACCGATACGGTCGATAAACGATTCTATAACGACTATTTTAAAATTTGATTTGGACATAGATCAAAATCTACATGACGAAATCCTGATTTTTCTCTTCCACTAGAAAGATATATTCCACCAGCTCCGTACGTTTCTTGTTTCATAGGAATCCGATTTGAAACGGCTTCTGTATATTCAGTTGAAGTTCGAATCGCCAATTTACGAACTACAGCGCCATTTCGAGCTCGATTTTAATTATAATATAATTATACGTTCAAACTGACGTCGATTGAATATATTCGTCAATATAATCCAACTCTAAGCTGAACCAAATATCACAGATGATCTGGTTCACACCATATCGTCATTTCAGCCAATTCTGATTATTTAAGAATTAAATATATTATTTAATTTATTATTTTAATTAAATACTCATCATTATTAAATTCCACGGCCATTAAATTCACTAACCCACCATTTATATAATTAAATAAATGAATTCTAATACCTCTGCCAATGCGGGTCATTACAATCTTCCCCACTTAAAATAATTTCGTCCTCAAAATTGCTAAAAGGTAGAGGACGATCCTATCGACTGGTTAGAATATATTTGTTCACTTCTTAACTTCAGTTTCAACTGAACCAATTTAATTTCAATTTAATTATTAATTAATTCTTATCAACGAAAATTTACAAAAATCCTGAAAATTTTCTAACGCCTTAACTTTCTGAAAAATTTCGCCAGCACCTCCTTTGTACTGGTCAATCGGTCAAACCACCACTTGCCTCTCTGGGCCATCTCCATCCCAAAAGAAAATCAAACAGCCAAGCGGCTCGCCAATTCGGCTCATAAATCTTATATCCAATAGAAATATAAACTTGTACCCTTTGTCGGCATATCATTATATCCTTTCACCTGTTATCAATTCAACATATACCAGGGTTATCCCAGTCAAACTCCAATCCGCTTTTTATCCAAAATTTCAACCATTCGCTTATACCTAAGTCGAACTTTATTTCAAATTCGAGTTCCATTCTCGATTCCAAACTCTTTACTTGATTATCAAGTTACACTTCAAATTTGAATCCCTCAAAATCCAATTTGTCTCGATATCATTCAAATTCAATCTTAGTTACCACTTTACTGGCTTTACTTTTAATAAAAATTGCTTTCACAAATTTCTGTTAAATCTGTTTTTAATTCAAACAGTCTTTCCTTGGGAGTTTTTAAACAGTTTACTCTTTTCAAAAAATCAAAATTTCCTTTTTGAACATGTCACTGAGCCCTTAATTAATATTCCATTAGTTAAATCACTTCTCTATTTCTTTATCAATATTTGTTAACCAAATATTTTCAATATCCATATTGACCTTTTATGTTATTTTTAAAACATTTCTGAATATCGCCTTCCTTTATTTTCTAAACTTTAGAAAATATATGCTATTTATAATTGGAAAATATCCCAATTACTTATCTCTTTTCCGATCTCGTTTATTTCTATACATACACTTATTTGGGTCAAAACAGATGTTGTGTAAAACATCGTTACGACAACCCAAATACTATAATCAACTAACTCTTATTCAACATTGATCTTCAAGCCTGAAATCTTACTATTTATTTGTTAATAATGAAATCAATCAAGTTGGGGTATAACTACCTCTCAGACCTTGACTGAATAACATTTATAACGTCAAAACAGATATGACTACTTACTCGAATAATCAATACCATACAACTACTTATTCACTTTTAAACACGTATACACTTCCTCTTTCTATTCTTACTAGATTTTATTCCTAGTCTTCCCTTTTGATTATACTATTCTATTTCTATGTTCGTTTCCTTATCGACTTCTATATATATATATATATATATATATATATATATCGATACGTTGATTTCTAATTATCAAATTATCTTAAAAATATTCTAACTCCTTAAATTTCCGAAAAAAATTCGCCATAACCTCCTTTGTACCAGGAGTCAAATAGCCTCCCATGGCCCTCACCAATCCAAAAGAAAATGAAAAAGCCAAGCGGTTAGCCGATACGGCGCATAAAATCTCATATATGAAATAAATACATACCTTTTCGTCGAGCATTCTATTTATATACCTTCATACCTTATCCATACCTATCTCATGTATATTTATACCTGCCCAATCTATTTTAACTATACCTGATCGTTTTAACTCAATTCGTTAATTAATTTGTTAATTAACTCTTTAGTCTATTTCACTTTTATATTTGAACATGACTTGTTCAAATATATTTTAACTTACTTATAAACTAATCAAATTCTACTTTTTCAAGCTCAGGTTTCATATTCGATTTCAAATATAAATTTACCAGTCCCCTTTACTTATCTAAAGTTCAACTTCAATTCAAGATCCATTTACTAATGGCTAATTAACTGGTTTAACTATTTCACCTTTTTTTTTGGATATACATGTTAAAATATAAGTTAAACTTGTTTATCAACTAATTGAATTCCATTTCAATTCTATTTGAATCTTCTATGTTCAAATTTCAAATTCAATTCTCTTATTCAAATTCTATATTTGAATTTCATTTAAAACCTCTTATTCAAATTTTATATTTGAATTTCGTTTCAATTTCCTTATTCAAATTCTATATTTGAATTTCATTTCAATTCTATTTGAATCTTCTATATTCAAATTTCAAATTCAATTCTATTTGAATATTCTTTATTCAATTTTCATTTTCACTTCTATTTGAATCTTCTTTATTCAAATTTTATCTGAATTTCTATATTCAAATCCCCTTTGAATTTTCTATATTCAAATCCCCTTTGAATTTTCTAATTTACATTCTATGTTTGAACTTCCTTCATTCAAATCCTTTTTAAACTTTCCTTATTCATTCTTCAAATAAGTCTCGATTTCAATTCCATTTGAAATCGATATTTCTACCTTTGGAAAATAGATTTCCCTTTCAATTTCACACTTGTATTTTTATTTCTGAATTATCCAACGATAATTCTTTTTCACTTCATTTATAAACTTCGTTTATAAAAGAACTATTTATAAACTTTGTTTATAAAGGAACTTCTCGTTTTATTTCTTTTAAGCAAGTTAATATTTCAAATCTATTTAAAAATTCAAATTCTATATTTTAAATCCCATTTTGAAATTCAACACAACTTGTCTTTCCTTAAACAAATTCAGAACAGTATCTCTGGTAGTAATTCATCACTTACAACTCGAAAATGAATACTGATGATGCAGCTGTCATCATCAGAATCGATTTTCCAGCGATCGAGTGAGTTCAATACTACAAAACCATTTCTAAACATTTCCACCTTGAAATTCATTTCAAAATATAATTCACACTACTTGTAAAACAATTTAAAATCTCTCAGGATCTTAAATTTTCCTTATTTTAAATTCAAATCCATTTACAAACACTTATCCAATTTTACAGAATTTTAATTCAATTTATGGTTTAAAATTTCAGATTCAACTCATCTGATTTCACGTATTTCACTTATATGAATTTTGATTGGTTATTTACATAACCGCTTAATGTATAATCTTACTCGATTATAGTAACAACCAATATATCCACTATATTATAATTTTGGTATATATATCTTCTCTATATCAAGATATACCTTGGGTAAACTTATTTTAATTTACCCTCTTTTCGAAACATACCATGACGGTTCATCGTATTCAAGCGTTTACAAAATCCCTACCGATACGGTGGATCAAACTGATCGACCAGAACTCATAAACTACTCAACCAATCAATCTCCACAATATAAAACAATTTTTTTATATTGAATAACAAATACGTTCACTCGTATACATACACTCAAACTCAATCTAGGGTATTACTAACCCTATCTCTACCGAGTCACACCACAGAGCCAAGGTAATTCACTTAAACTTAAGCTCTGATACCAACTGTAATGACCCGGATTTTTGGCGACTTTGGTTATCGACATAAACTCGATGTCGATAACCAAAACATCGAAAAATCCTGGTAATTAGTGAAAGAAATTAGAGGATGAGGAAAGATAAGATAGAAACTTAGAATAGAAGAAGAAGAAGAAGAAGAACACAATATCAGAGTAACACGAATCTCACAGCGGAACGAATAAATATATTTCATAACATAACTTTGAAATACAAATCTGTACTTGAATATACATATCATTATCAAAGTACAAAACTTATAACACAGCGGAAATAACTATAGCTATAATCCTGAAGCCTCCTGCTCCAGTTCTTCAATTGCATCTGTAAATCCCGACTACTTGACTGCCCGTACAAATTTAGGCACCCAAGAGTTTAGGGAAAACAAAACAAAATAAACTACAGGTCAGTCATGGGAGTGGTATGAGTAAAACAGTTTAAAACAATTCCAAAAAGTAAACGATATCTCATAAGACCACGCCGTATAACGGAACGGGTTTTTTTCCTTATGAGAATCTAAAATATCTTTATATCAAAAACCTTTTGATATTATAATAATGTCTATCAACCACAACTATAATAATCATCCAGTAGAAACGCTTTCATCTCACGTTCTACATATAAAGTATACAATCAAAACCGCAAGCACGTATTGGGTAATGGATTTCCAACTATGACAAGGTATGGAACCACCTTTCGCTCGTGTACCTCTAGAGAGGAATACATTGGGTTCAACAAGAACATCTTACAACCCGGCCACACATGACCGACCACTTATTTCGCTTGAGTGTATCGAATGTATATCACCAACGGTTGGGATCAGCAACCGTTTCCCGAATGGGACAGTATCGACAATAGATTTTTAGAAGTAAATGAAACTCTAGATCAGGTGATTATACACCCTACTTCTGTGCGACCGACTTAGCCATGCTGCCTGCCCGATTTCTGTCATTTACCAGATGTGAGGCTAGAAGCTACGCTTTATCATCACACTAGATTCACTTTGAATGCCACATCATCAAATCCATCAAATCACCGATTGATGTCCTCAAACATACATTATGTGTTAGCTAAAAGAAGTTTCCTTCTCCGCTTCCACTCTTGGTTCGGTTGGAGAAATCATTATACGTGATTGTCTAGAAATACTCTGTCAGACATCCCGTCTATACAAGTCATCCAGGAACAGGATGAACCGAAGGCACTATCCTGTAAACAGGATAGCCCTTGCATAACACCGTCTTCAAATATCTTTGGCATATACGATTCGCAACGCTTATGCCAATATAGAGTGGTTCTTTGGATAATAATCCAACCGGTCTCTCCATATTAACAATGTTAAAATGGTCAAAAACTTCGATAGTCTGTGATTTAACTATCGAAGAAAACAGATGTGCAAACAACGATATCATTTCCAAATGGAAATTTATATCGATCAAACATCATTCAACATTTATCTCTTTATTTCATAAATTTACTTATCTCCTGTTTCCCTATATTCAATATTTCTTATTTTCTAAATTTGGAAAATATACGTTATTAACAGTGGAAAACATTTCCATTTCTTGTTTTCTTTATTAGAAAACATTTCTGGTTTCTTATTTGGAAAACATTTCCAAAGCTTCTTCATTAGACTTAGACAGATGTTTAAACAACATCGCTATGCCAACTCAAACCATTTCCTTTACTGCCGAACCTTAACTATTCCTTAGCTAAAAACGAAGCCAATCAAGTTGGGGTATAACTACCTCTCAGACCTTAACTGAACAACATTTCTAACTTTGAAATAGGCAAAGTTCACTTTATATTCCTTTTACTAACTTCCTTACTTAACTCTCTTACAAATCTTTTCTATTCGATAATTCTTTCCTTCGATAAGGTATATTCGATAACCCTATTCAATTTATTCTATTCACTTAACTCTTATCGAATAAACTATATTCGATAACTCTTTTAATTCTATTTGAATGAACTATATATTCGATTAACTCCTTTTACTTTAACTCTAATCGATTAAACTAACATCGATTAATTCCTTTTACTTTAACTCTAATCGATCAAACTAACATCGATTAACTCCTTTTACTTTAACTCTAATCGATTAAACTAACATCGATTAATTCCTTTTACTTTAACTCTAATCGATTAAACTAACATCGATTAATTCTAGTTCGATATAACTCTATCGATTTACTTTAACTGATTAACACTAACTGTTAACTCTAACAGGTTTACCCTAACCAATTAACTCTAACTGGTTAACCCTAATGGTTTAACCTAACTGATGTACTCTAACCAATTAACTCTAACAGGTTAACCCTAACTGATTAACTCTGTTTGATTTACTCTAATCAATTTATTCTATTCGATGGATTCTAATCGAATAACTCCTTTTGGCTAAACTATATTTGAATACCGCCTTTTAACTTTATTTGATAACTTCCTTTATTCTATTCGAATAGCTAATTCGATTAACTCCTTTTCGAATAAACTATTCATTTATAAAGATTTACTTTTAGTAACGGTTCTTCACTTTACAAATGATTTCCTTTTATTCTAACTTATCCTTTGATTTTAAAATTATTTCTTTTATAAAAGTCCTTTTCCTTTTCTATATAAAATCCATCGATTTTATATAAATAATTCATTTTCAAAATACACTTTGAAAATATTCCTTTATCAACATTCGGTATGTTATGGTATTCAACATATCAAATCACGATGATCAAAATCGTCCAAACACATATAATCGACAACAGATTATACATCACATCATATATCACAATATATGAATCACAGTAAAATAAATGTTGAGGAATCCAGTTGGATTCCTCCAACCTGTTTCCCTGCATTACAGATGTTAAACAATATAAATAACATCACTTTCAATTCCATATGATATATTCTGTTAAACAGAATCAATATAGAAATTCAACTAACTGACTAGCAGTTCAATCAAACAGTCAACACACAGTCAATCAACCAATATTTAACAGTTCTAAAAATACAACATGAAATTATAAACTGTTCAGAGTTAGTGAGATTTACTCACATTGGACGATCATCGTTAATAACGATAACCATCGCTTGATTCAGGCAAACAATTTATTTTGCAATAAATTGTAACGAGCTCAGATTCGGTCCTAGTCAGTTCCATTGTGGAGCCACCGTCCATACGATCCCATCGGATCTTGTTTTGTCAAATTCCCAAACTGTCGGCCCAAATGCCTAGCCCAACCCTTTCTTTGAGAAGTCCAGACCCGTATTTGTTTGATGCTCCAAATAGAACACTCATTTTCCTTCTTCACCGATTGAACATACTCCGTCCAGTAAACTAGAACCTTACACCCTCCCATTCTTTCAGTAAAAAATGGACTTCAACAATTTAAAACTAATTATCAAATCATTTGCAAAACCATTGTTATGCCTCATCAAATCTCCACCTTTGAACCTTACACAGTTCTCTTCGCTGCTTACTCACGTTTCTTCCTCAATCACTGTTGGACAAAAAGCCGCAACTCCCCACTCACATACCATGCCATAAATGCAAACTGCTTCAAATTAAGTACTCCAATAACTACAACTTTAAATCCTCACCGCTCCATTTAGTCAACTCCTGTATGTTGTCCCCTTCCTAAATACATAACACACTACCACAAAAGGACCACCCCAACAGCTCCTTGTATCTTCAATAGTGAACACATCCTGCTCCTGTTCCCTGATATCACCGTGAATGTGTTCAAACACCAATGATCCTCAAACCCACTCTCTCTTTGCTCAGTTAAAACCCCATCATTTTCGAACAAGAAACTCCTGCTCCTGTTTTCAGTGGGCCATTTCATCCTTTACACGCACCTACCTCAGTCCGTGCTCCCTTATGTTTTCTACAACTCTCCTCATAACACATAATTGAATCTCCCTGCAATACTGAGGGTCATAAGACTACCTAACTCAGAAATCAAATTAAGTACATATATGTACAGCACTCACCCGCATACACAGCTCTCCTGTTTCCATACACTCACGCTACTTCCCATTCACCACCCTCTCGATGTGCTCCACCACCCCTTCATCATCTCGCCCTTGTCTTCCCAAAGAAAACTCAACCTCAGGCTAACGCCGTACATTTTCGAGCCTCGGAAAATGATGGCGCACCCAACATGAGGACCCCTGGTATGAAGCTCAAGATCATATGAGTTTAAAGGATCCTAACTCGCTCCATTTCATTTAGTATTTGAGGAGATTTAATTGTTTGAAGATGATTTAAGAGTGGCGTCCTCTCTTTGATTTAGCAGAAGTTGTGTTCATTTAGGTCTTAAGGAAAAGGGGATGGGTTTATTTATATATTCTCGGTGCTTTACTTAGTGGCTAAGACGAGCTCAACGTGTAGGCATATCCTGGTATGTAAATCTTGAACTAAAAATATCATATGGTTGTATTCATGTTAAATCATAGTAGCTTGTAAGGATTATTTTGAACCAGACGTGGTGAGGTATTGAAATCAACAATCAAAAGTCAAAAATATTTACAATTCCCATCTTTAAATTGTTTCAAGTTTAAAATGTTAACATACTCCGCTATGAAAAATTATATTCATGTATGGATGCTACAGACTGAAACAAAAATGCCGTTTTGATAAGCAGTGTGTAACGACCCAGATTTTTGAACAGTTTATTTTAAATATTTAGTATGGTTATAAATATTGAATCTATAATATAAATGATATGTTATTGGGTTATCGATTGAATAAATCGAAAATACGATTTTATTTTGATAGTCATCGAAATACGAAAACTGAAATAATTTAATTCAAAAATAAAACTGAATCGAAACAATTCAGTCAATCATTTTATACCCTATTTCACAATAAACTATTATCAGGGGATTCAATTATCTGAAATCAATTTATAGTTTTAATTGAGTTTAATTTAAATCGTTAATTTAAACTATGATTTGTTCTGTACAGTTGAATTAAATTTTAAAACTGGTCCCGTTGAGTTCAGAATGTCGTATAATGTTGGAAATATCGGTCGTTGCGACTAGACAGTGATTTGGGATTCAAATTTAAGGACCGCGATATAGTTTAGTTTTTAATTAAACAAAATCAAATCAAAGGAATTAATTCAGCCGACCTCTATTCTTCAACTCGCAGACCTATACTCTTCTCGAGCTGTAGAAAATGTCCCTCCCTTCCAGGATCAAGCAGACAACATTTCAATGTCACGTACTATTTGTTTCTCCTCCCTTTGCTTATTTAAACCATCGCAACTTCATTCCTTCATTCGAAACAATACAGTCCCTCACATCCTCCGTTGCTTCTTCCTTTTTCCTTAATCAATGAAAAAACCCTATTTCCGTATCAAGTCAAAATCGGGGATCGCGATTCGAAAGCTTGGTTGTGGGGGGGGTGTCGCGTTCAGGAAGGAGGCGGGTGGCGTTCATCTGAGGCGACTGGATGTTGCTGGGAGGGGAAATCGAAATCGATTTCGGTCTGAGGCCAGGGTTCGCAAGCGGAAAGGGTGTGCGCAGGGTAACGACATCACAATTTAGGGCACCGCGACTTCAGAACCTTTGCGTTAGAGGTTGCGATGGGGATGGGAGGACCGTTGTGGAGTTCGACCGCGTCTGATGATGTTTGGAGTGGGTGCGATAGTGGGATTTTTGAGGGATGGATCAGCAAATGGAGGTGAATGAAGGGGAGTGTTCCGTTCAAGGATTTGTGGAGAAGCAGGGTGGATTTCTGGACACGGAATGGTTGCTGCATTCGGGCTTGAAGACAGAATGGTGTAGGGTATGGGTGAAGTGGTCTGTCCGTATGTAGTAAGAGATGAGAGTGTTGGGCCATGGTGAATGTAAGGTATCCGATGATATGCCATAAAGGATTAAGCATGGTGATAAGGTATTTTTGAATTTAAAATTTAATGTTTATTTTAAAACTAGTTGTAAGGTGGAAATTTATTAAATTAAATAAATGGTTAATCGGTAATTAAATTAAATAAATCATAGGTCCGAAACAGATTTTTCGAAAGATCCATGGTTGCGATGATATGGAATTTTACTGGGAATTCAGCGCAAACGAAATCCCGGTGAGTAAATCTCACTCACCTTCAGAATTATTTTTATTTCATTAAAAATAATTGTCTGTTGTTTGTGTGAATGTTTCTGGTTATTTTATATATATTAGTTATTTAGGCTATATATATATATATTGGGTTGATTGATTGGTTGAATGCCCGCAGTCTCATTAGCGGATGCCCGCAGTCTCATAGCGGATGATTACCCTATACGCCCCACGCTATGATTAGTGGATGACCTTCTATACCGCGATATTCTACCACGAAGCAGAATGGGTATTATTTATGTGCTAACATCTGTGGATGCAGGAAAACAGGTTGGAGGAATCCAACTGGATTCCTCAAAAATATATTATTTGTTTATTGTTGCTTGATTTCATATATATTCATATATGATGTGTTAAAAATCAAATGATTGAAAATTGGGTGATTTGATTGTTTTAAATATCACTGGGCCAATTAAAAGGATATTTGAGATTTAAAAAGGGAAAATTCTATTTTTAAATAGAATTTGAATTTTAAATGGAATAAAAGTATAAACTTGTTTTTGAAAAATATAACAAGTAGTTTCTTTATAAACAAAGTTTAGAAATAATTCTTTTATAACGAAGTTATAAATGAAGTAACAAGAATTATCATTTGATAATTCAGAAATAGAAATACAAGCGTGAAATTGGAATTTTGAAATGACATTTCAAAACAGGATGTGAAATGAAATTTTTAAATATATAACTCAAATGAAATTTGAGTATAACGATTGAATTTTAAAAGGGGTTTAAATATTTGAATTTTAAGAGGAGATTGAATATTAGAAATTCAAATAGAAGTTCAAATAGAACTTGAATAGATGGAATTAGAATCAAAAATAGAATTCGAATTCAAGAAATTAAAATAAAATTTGAATTCAAAGGAATTTGAATAAAGAAATTCAAATAGAGATTTGAATGTAGAATTTAAAAATAGAATTTGTAATATAGAATTTCAAAGAAAATTTGAATAGAATTTGAAATATAGTATTTCAAAGAAGAATTGAAAAATGAAATTTTGAATAGAAGTTTGAAATAGAAATTCAAGTATTGAATTTGAACATGGAATTGAATACAGAAATTCAAGTAGAAATTTGAATATGAGATTTCAAAATAGAATTTGAAATAAACTTTGAAAATAGGATTTCAAAGTAGAATTGGAAATAGAATTTCAAATAGGATTTCAAAATAGGAAATCCAAATGGTTTTGAAATGGAATTTGAACTCAAGGGAATTCAAATGGATTTGAGTGAAGAAATTAAAATGGTGTTAATAATGAGTTTGAATATTAGAATTCAAATGGGCTGGAAATGAATTTGAATATTAGAATTCAAATGGAAGTGAAAATGAAATTTGAATATAAGGGATTCAAATGGAATTCAAGTAGGACTTGATCTATGGGATTTGAATATGAAATTCAAATGGGTTTTAACTATGGAATTTTGAATCTAGAATTTAAAAAGGAGTTTGAATATTTGAATTTCAATAAATTTCAAATATAAAAATTGGAATATAAAAGTTCAAATGGAATTTAAAAATAGAGTTTGAATAAAAGAATTCAAAGGAATTCAAGTATTGAATTTGAATATAGGTAATTCAAATAGAAATTTAAGTATTGAATTTGAATATCAAATAGAAAAGGGATTGAAATTTGAATATGGAATTCAAAGTGAGATTGGATTTTGAATCAAGGAATTCAAATAGAATTAAATAAAGTTGAATTCATTTTTAAGAAGTTTTAAAAAGTTTATATATATAAATATAATTAAAACGAACTCGCCGCAGTGCTGCAGTTCGTAAAATAGCGATTCGAACTTCAATTGAGTATACAGAACGCAATTGAAGTCGGAATTCTTCGAAACAAGAAACGTCAGGACTGGTTTTATAATAGTTTTCTAATGAAGAAGAAAAATCTGGATTTCGTCGTATAGATTTTGAGTTATGTCAAAATCAAATTTTCAGAAAAACAGCGCCAGAATCGTTTTAAAACCATAATGGTTTATTTTAAATGTTATAAAAGGATTTTAAGCAAAATAAATCCGAAGTTCTATTTAGAAAATTTCGGGGTTGAGTTGTAAAGTATATGTGAATTCAAGTTGTGTAAATGAATATGATTTGAAACAGAAATCAGATTTTTGACTTTGAATAGAACTAACTAATTTGAAATAGAAATTAGTTAATGATATTTCGAATGAATATTGGGGTTTGAATAAGTAAATTCGATTTGAAAATTTATATTCGAAATCAAAAAGGAAACTAAAAATTGAAGTTGAAATTCAATTTGGTTGTGAGCAAGTTAAACATTTTATTTGAACATGTTATGTTCAAACAAAGAAGTGAAATAGGCAAAATAGCTAATTAAAGAATAATTGAGCGGAACTGAATTCAAACGATTCAAAATTGAATTCAACGAATGGATTGAGTTGAATTGAGTTAGAAACAGGTGAACAGTTGTTGAACAGGTATGGGAGGAAGTATATGAAGATTTAAATTTATGTGCTCGACAAAGAGGTACATGTTTAAATTCATATATGAGTTTTATGCGCCGTATCGGCAAGCCGCTTGGCTTTTTCTTTTTCTTTTTGAGATTAGAAGATACCGGGAAGCTATTTGAAATTTCCCGATGCTCCCGATACAGGGGAGGTTATGGCGAATTTTTCCGGGAATTTAAGGAGTTAGAATATTTTTAAGAAATTTGACAATTAGAAATCTATATATCGATGTATATAGAATTCGACAAGGAAACGAAATCAAAAATAGCAAAAAGGGCCAATATGGTTATTGAAAATATTTGGTTAACAAATATGGATAAGAGAATATAGAAGAGATTTAATTAATGAAATATTAATTAAAGAGCCCAGTGATTTGTTGATATGTTTGGATGAACACTTGTTTTTATTCGATAGTTAAATCACAGACTATCGAAGTTTTTGACCATCGTTGTCAGTATGGAGAGACCGGTTGGATTATTATCCGAAGAACCACTCCGTATCGGCATAAACATTGCGAACCAAGTATGCTGAATATATTGAAGACGGAGTGAAGTGCAAGGGCTTTTCTAGTAATAGAAATAGTGCCTTCGGTTTCGTTAAATCCCAGAACGAACGTAAATGGACGAATGTCTGACAGAGTATTTCCAATGATCAAATGGGTTGGTCTGTATGAATATATATGGTTGCAACGGATTTATCCCTTAGCATAATATCCAGAATATTTGTGCAAACTCAACTAGTGATTAACGGATCTGACAATGTGGCATTCAAAGTGATTGTGCTATCAGTGAAGGGTAAGTATTCGTAGCCTCAGGCCTCAACAACCGGGAAAGGACAAAAATCGGGCAGGCAGCATGGCTATGTGGGTCGCTCCCATTAGGGTGTATAATCACCTATCTAGAGAAATTCCTTTTGTTTCTAAATCTATCGATTCTGCCCATTCGGGAAACGGTGGTTTGAGTCCAACCGTTGGTGATATACATTCGATACACTCAAGCGAAATGAGTGGTCGGTCATGTGTGGGCCGGGTTGCAAGATGTTCTTGTTGAACCCAGGTGTATTCGCCTCTAGAGATACATCATCGGAAGGTGGTTCCATACCTTGTCATGTTGGAAATCCAATCTCCAATAAGCGCCATGCGGGTTTTGATTTTATACTATGTATGTGGAGCGTGAGATGCAAGCGTTCTGCTATTTGGTAATATATTTGATGTAGACATTATTATAATATCACTGGATTTTCGTATCAAAGTGTTTTGGGTTATAGTAAGGTAAAAACCGTCCATGTTTATGTGTGGCTGGTCTTACTATTATCTTTTCTTTCGAAAAGGGTTTTGGAAGTTAAACAAGTGGTTGGAGTTTACTCACACCAGTCCCATGACTGACCCAGAGTTTATTTTGTTTTTGTTTTTCCTAAACTCTTGGGTGCCCAAATTTGTACGGGCAGTCAAGTGTTTCAGGCTTTTACAGATACACTTGGAGGAGCTTGAAGCAGGAGGCTTCAACGTTAGTTATTTAGAGTTACTTCCGCTGGATCAAATGTTATTTGTACTCTGATGATGGTATGTATATATGTACAAAACCGATTGTATTTCAAAGCTTATGTTATATAATATATTTTGTTCGTTCCGCTGTGAGTTGTGATCTTCGTTTTTCTTCTATTCTAATATTTCTTTCTTTCTATTTCTCATCCTCGAATTTCTTTCTATTAATGGTTCGTATTTCTGTGTTATTTGGGTTGGACGTGTGTTGTATTTAGTCAACTCAGATAGCACGGATTTGCGGGTCACTACAGTTGGTATCAGAGCTTAGGTTGAGCGAATACCTAGGCTTATGTGACATGTGCTCATTAGAGATAGGGTCAGTAGTACCCTAGAATGAGTTGAGTGTATAAATACGAGAGAGCGTATTTGTTAGTTGATATAAAAGTTGTTTTATATTGTGTTGGCTAGTCTGTTGAGTGGTTTATGAATTCTGGTCGAATCGTGGGACGCCACGAAGTCGATAGGAATTTCTAAACACTTGAACAGGAGATTGAACACGATATTGTTTTAAAGTGGGCAAATGAAATAATTTTACCCAAAATTTCTATTTGATATAGAAAGAATAATTTTTGAAATTATTATAATATATGGATGTGTTGATTGTTAGGATTATAATCAATGAGATTATAAATTTAGAATGATTATTTATAACCAGAATAGAATTTGTATAGAAATTGAATATACAAATGAGATGAATTAGAATTAAATTCAAACCAGAATTAAGAATTTAAAATCCTGGGAAGTTGAAAAATATTTTTCAAAGTATATTAAAATAATGTGGCTTTGTTTTGGGAGGATTTGAAAGAAAATCATTTTTGATGGATTTTGAAATAATAAAGCACTGAACTCACTCCAGTGGCTGGGAAATAATTCTGATGATGATTGCAACATCATCAGTGTTCATTTCCAAGTTTCTAAGTGATGGATTGCTACCTTAGAAAAAGTTTTGATGGAAATTTGTTTGAATATTCAAATGTTTTGAATTTGAAATGAAAATAAATATATGTATATATTTATGGGATTCCAAAAGAATTTGAAAGGAAAAAAAAAACCAGGGATTTTAAATTCTGGAATTGAAACTAACTTAGCAAGTTAAATGATTGAAGTGAATCAATTAACTAGAATCAATTTGAATAGGTTTAATGGAATATAGATTGGATATAAATGGATTGATCGTAGATCATTCGAATTAAATGTGTGAAGACCAAAAGTTTTGGTTGGCGTTAATTTGTTGAAATATGAGGAGTTGAGTTTCAACATAAGTGAATTTTTGAAAAGTAATAGATTTGTACCATTTTGCTACCTTAGCAATTTCGAGGACGAAATTATTTTAAGGGGGGAAGAATGTAACGACCCAGATTTTTGAACAGTTTATTTTAAATATTTAGTATGGTTATAAATATTGAATCTATAATATAAATGATATGTTATTGGGTTATCGATTGAATAAATCGAAAATACGATTTTATTTTGATAGTCATCGAAATACGAAAACTGAAATAATTTAATTCAAAAATAAAACTGAATCGAAACAATTCAGTCAATCATTTTATACCCTATTTCACAATAAACTATTATCAGGGGATTCAATTATCTGAAATCAATTTATAGTTTTAATTGAGTTTAATTTAAATCGTTAATTTAAACTATGATTTGTTCTGTACAGTTGAATTAAATTTTAAAACTGGTCCCGTTGAGTTCAGAATATCGTATAATGTTGGAAATATCGGTCGTTGCGACTAGACAGTGATTTGGGATTCAAATTTAAGGACCGCGATATAGTTTAGTTTTTAATTAAACAAAATCAAATCAAAGGAATTAATTCAGCCGACCTCTATTCTTCAACTCGCAGACTTATACTCTTCTCGAGCTGTAGAAAATGTCCCTCCCTTCCAGGATCAAGCAGACAACATTTCAATGTCACGTACTATTTGTTTCTCCTCCCTTTGCTTATTTAAACCATCGCAACTTCATTCCTTCATTCGAAACAATACAGTCCCTCACATCCTCCGTTGCTTCTTCCTTTTTCCTTAATCAATGAAAAAACCCTATTTCCGTATCAAGTCAAAATCGGGGATCGCGATTCGAAAGCTTGGTTGTGGGGGGGTGTCGCGTTCAGGAAGGAGGCGGGTGGCGTTCATCTGAGGCGACTGGATGTTGCTGGGAGGGGAAATCGAAATCGATTTCGGTCTGAGGCCAGGGTTCGCAAGCGGAAAGGGTGTGCGCAGGGTAACGACATCACAATTTAGGGCACCGCGACTTCAGAACCTTTGCGTTAGAGGTTGCGATGGGGATGGGAGGACCGTTGTGGAGTTCGACCGCGTCTGATGATGTTTGGAGTGGGTGCGATAGTGGGATTTTTAAGGGATGGATCAGCAAATGGAGGTGAATGAAGGGGAGTGTTCCGTTCAAGGATTTGTGGAGAAGCAGGGTGGATTTCTGGACACGGAATGGTTGCTGCATTCGGGCTTGAAGACAGAATGGTGTAGGGTATGGGTGAAGTGGTCTGTCCGTATGTAGTAAGAGATGAGAGTGTTGGGCCATGGTGAATGTAAGGTATCCGATGATATGCCATAAAGGATTAAGCATGGTGATAAGGTATTTTTGAATTTAAAATTTAATGTTTATTTTAAAACTAGTTGTAAGGTGGAAATTTATTAAATTAAATAAATGGTTAATCGGTAATTAAATTAAATAAATCATAGGTCCGAAACAGATTTTTCGAAAGATCCATGGTTGCGATGATATGGAATTTTACTGGGAATTCAGCGCAAACGAAATCCCGGTGAGTAAATCTCACTCACCTTCAGAATTATTTTTATTTCATTAAAAATAATTGTCTGTTGTTTGTGTGAATGTTTCTGGTTATTTTATATATATTAGTTATTTAGGCTATATATATATATATTGGGTTGATTGATTGGTTGAATGCCCGCAGTCTCATTAGCGGATGCCCGCAGTTTCATAGCGGATGATTACCCTATACGCCCCACGCTATGATTAGTGGATGACCTTCTATACCGCGATATTCTGCCACGAAGCAGAATGGGTATTATTTATGTGCTAACATCTGTGGATGCAGGAAAACAGGTTGGAGGAATCCAACTGGATTCCTCAAAAATATATTATTTGTTTATTGTTGCTTGATTTCATATATATTCATATATGATGTGTTAAAAATCAAATGATTGAAAATTGGGTGATTTGATTGTTTTAAATATCACTGGGCCAATTAAAAGGATATTTGAGATTTAAAAAGGGAAAATTCTATTTTTAAATAGAATTTGAATTTTAAATGGAATAAAAGTATAAACTTGTTTTTGAAAAATATAACAAGTAGTTTCTTTATAAACAAAGTTTAGAAATAATTCTTTTATAACGAAGTTATAAATGAAGTAACAAGAATTATCATTTGATAATTCAGAAATAGAAATACAAGCGTGAAATTGGAATTTTGAAATGACATTTCAAAACAGGATGTGAAATGAAATTTTTAAATATATAACTCAAATGAAATTTGAGTATAACGATTGAATTTTAAAAGGGGTTTAAATATTTGAATTTTAAGAGGAGATTGAATATTAGAAATTCAAATAGAAGTTCAAATAGAACTTGAATAGATGGAATTAGAATCAAAAATAGAATTCGAATTCAAGAAATTAAAATAAAATTTGAATTCAAAGGAATTTGAATAAAGAAATTCAAATAGAGATTTGAATGTAGAATTTAAAAATAGAATTTGTAATATAGAATTTCAAAGAAAATTTGAATAGAATTTGAAATATAGTATTTCAAAGAAGAATTGAAAAATGAAATTTTGAATAGAAGTTTGAAATAGAAATTCAAGTATTGAATTTGAACATGGAATTGAATACAGAAATTCAAGTAGAAATTTGAATATGAGATTTCAAAATAGAATTTGAAATAAACTTTGAAAATAGGATTTCAAAGTAGAATTGGAAATAGAATTTCAAATAGGATTTCAAAATAGGAAATCCAAATGGTTTTGAAATGGAATTTGAACTCAAGGGAATTCAAATGGATTTGAGTGAAGAAATTAAAATGGTGTTAATAATGAGTTTGAATATTAGAATTCAAATGGGCTGGAAATGAATTTGAATATTAGAATTCAAATGGAAGTGAAAATGAAATTTGAATATAAGGGATTCAAATGGAATTCAAGTAGGACTTGATCTATGGGATTTGAATATGAAATTCAAATGGGTTTTAACTATGGAATTTTGAATCTAGAATTTAAAAAGGAGTTTGAATATTTGAATTTCAATAAATTTCAAATATAAAAATTGGAATATAAAAGTTCAAATGGAATTTAAAAATAGAGTTTGAATAAAAGAATTCAAAGGAATTCAAATATTGAATTTGAATATAGGGAATTCAAATAGAAATTTAAGTATTGAATTTGAATATCAAATAGAAAAGGGATTGAAATTTGAATATGGAATTCAAAGTGAGATTGGAATTTGAATCAAGGAATTCAAATAGAATTAAATAAAGTTGAATTCATTTTTAAGAAGTTTTAAAAAGTTTATATATATAAATATAATTAAAACGAACTCGCCGCAGTGCTGCAGTTCGTAAAATAGTGATTCGAACTTCAATTGAGTATACAGAACGCAATTGAAGTCGGAATTCTTCGAAACAAGAAACGTCAGGACTGGTTTGATAATAGTTTTCTAATGAAGAAGAAAAATCTGGATTTCGTCGTATAGATTTTGAGTTATGTCAAAATCAAATTTTCAGAAAAACAGCGCCAGAATCGTTTTAAAACCATAATGGTTTATTTTAAATGTTATAAAAGGATTTTAAGCAAAATAAATCCGAAGTTCTATTTAGAAAATTTCGGGGTTGAGTTGTAAAGTATATGTGAATTCAAGTTGTGTAAATGAATATGATTTGAAACAGAAATCAGATTTTTGACTTTGAATAGAACTAACTAATTTGAAATAGAAATTAGTTAATGATATTTCGAATGAATATTGGGGTTTGAATAAGTAAATTCGATTTGAAAATTTATATTCGAAATCAAAAAGGAAACTAAAAATTGAAGTTGAAATTCAATTTGGTTGTGAGCAAGTTAAACATTTTATTTGAACATGTTATGTTCAAACAAAGAAGTGAAATAGGCAAAATAGCTAATTAAAGAATAATTGAGCGGAACTGAATTCAAACGATTCAAAATTGAATTCAACGAATGGATTGAGTTGAATTGAGTTAGAAACAGGTGAACAGTTGTTGAACAGGTATGGGAGGAAGTATATGAAGATTTAAATTTATGTGCTCGACAAAGAGGTACATGTTTAAATTCATATATGAGTTTTATGCGCCGTATCGGCAAGCCGCTTGGCTTTTTCTTTTTCTTTTTGAGATTAGAAGATACCGGGAAGCTATTTGAAATTTCCCGATGCTCCCGATACAGGGGAGGTTATGGCGAATTTTTCCGGGAATTTAAGGAGTTAGAATATTTTTAAGAAATTTGACAATTAGAAATCTATATATCGATGTATATAGAATTCGACAAGGAAACGAAATCAAAAATAGCAAAAAGGGCCAATATGGTTATTGAAAATATTTGGTTAACAAATATGGATAAGAGAATATAGAAGAGATTTAATTAATGAAATATTAATTAAAGAGCCCAGTGATTTGTTGATATGTTTGGATGAACACTTGTTTTTATTCGATAGTTAAATCACAGACTATCGAAGTTTTTGACCATCGTTGTCAGTATGGAGAGACCGGTTGGATTATTATCCGAAGAACCACTCCGTATCGGCATAAACATTGCGAACCAAGTATGCTGAATATATTGAAGACGGAGTGAAGTGCAAGGGCTTTTCTAGTAATAGAAATAGTGCCTTCGGTTTCGTTAAATCCCAGAACGAACGTAAATGGACGAATGTCTGACAGAGTATTTCCAATGATCAAATGGGTTGGTCTGTATGAATATATATGGTTGCAACGGATTTATCCCTTAGCATAATATCCAGAATATTTGTGCAAAATCAACTAGTGATTAACGGATCTGACAATGTGGCATTCAAAGTGATTGTGCTATCAGTGAAGGGTAAGTATTCGTAGCCTCAGGCCTCAACAACCGGGAAAGGACAAAAATCGGGCAGGCAGCATGGCTATGTGGGTCGCTCCCATTAGGGTGTATAATCACCTATCTAGAGAAATTCCTTTTGTTTCTAAATCTATCGATTCTGCCCATTCGGGAAACGGTGGTTTGAGTCCAACCGTTGGTGATATACATTCGATACACTCAAGCGAAATGAGTGGTCGGTCATGTGTGGGCCGGGTTGCAAGATGTTCTTGTTGAACCCAGGTGTATTCGCCTCTAGAGATACATCATCGGAAGGTGGTTCCATACCTTGTCATGTTGGAAATCCAATCTCCAATAAGCGCCATGCGGGTTTTGATTTTATACTATGTATGTGGAGCGTGAGATGCAAGCGTTCTGCTATTTGGTAATATATTTGATGTAGACATTATTATAATATCACTGGATTTTCGTATCAAAGTGTTTTGGGTTATAGTAAGGTAAAAACCGTCCATGTTTATGTGTGGCTGGTCTTACTATTATCTTTTCTTTCGAAAAGGGTTTTGGAAGTTAAACAAGTGTTTGGAGTTTACTCACACCAGTCCCATGACTGACCCAGAGTTTATTTTGTTTTTGTTTTTCCTAAACTCTTGGGTGCCCAAATTTGTATGGGCAGTCAAGTGTTTCAGGCTTTTACAGATACACTTGGAGGAGCTTGAAGCAGGAGGCTTCAACGTTAGTTATTTAGAGTTACTTCCGCTGGATCAAATGTTATTTGTACTCTGATGATGGTATGTATATATGTACAAAACCGATTGTATTTCAAAGCTTATGTTATATAATATATTTTGTTCGTTCCGCTGTGAGTTGTGATCTTCGTTTTTCTTCTATTCTAATATTTCTTTCTTTCTATTTCTCATCCTCGAATTTCTTTCTATTAATGGTTCGTATTTCTGTGTTATTTGGGTTGGACGTGTGTTGTATTTAGTCAACTCAGATAGCACGGATTTGCGGGTCGTTTCACAGTGCGCTACGATTTCAAAAATATAATAATATCGGTAGGTTAACTCGTATTATGAAACCCCAAAATATTGATACAAGGTGCCAAATACCCCAAATAAAAAGTTGCTTATTTAATTAATTAAAAATTATCATAAAATTCTAAAAATTAAATTATTGTTATTTCCTAATAGAACCTTGTCTAAATTCCAACCCGATCTCTAGTTATATCGAATAAACCGATACGGTCGATAAACGATTCTATAACGACTATTTTAAAATTTGATTTGGACATAGATCAAAATCTACACGACGAAATCCTGATTTTTCTCTTCTACTAGAAAGAAATATTCCACCAGCTTCGTACGTTTCTTGTTTCACAGGAATCCGATTTAAAACGGCTTCTGTATATTCAGTTGAAGTTCGAATCGCCAATTTACGAATTGCAGCGCCATTTCGAGCTCGATTTTAATTATAATATAATTATACGTTCAAACTGACGTCGATTGAATATATTCGTCAATATAATCCAACTCTAAGCTGAACCGAATATCACAGATGATCTGGTTCACACCATATCGTCATTTCAGCCAATTCTGATTATTTAAGAATTAAATATATTATTTAATTTATTATTTTAATTAAATACTCATCATTATTAAATTCCACGGCCATTAAATTCACTAACCCACCATTTATATAATTAAATAAATTAATTCTAATACCTCTGCCAATGCGGGTCATTACAGTGTGATGGGACCTGGGTCTTATAATAGCTTCATTTTTCGAAAAAACATTGCGCTGTTTATTCTATGCACTGGTATTCTTGGGAGGAAACCCGTTCTGTGTTATACGGCGTGGTCCTTTGTATTACTCTCTTTTAAAGTAAAGTTTTAAATAACTGTTTTAGTTCTCACACCAGTCACATGACTGACCTGGAGTTTATTGTTTTAACCTAAACTCTGGGTGCCCCTATTTTCGACACGGGCAGCTAGTAGTTTTGGTTTTGCAGATTTATATTCACAGGATCCTAGTTTACAGCTGGAATGATATCCGGAAAGCTCTGTATCCGTATATCACCTTCAGTTGTGCTTTGTATTATTTTCAGCTGCTATGTAATTTATTGTAATCTCTGGTATTTATCGAATGTAATTTATTCAATTATACTCTGTATATTCTTGTATCTAATGGAATTGTTGTAATAGCAATGAAATGTTCTTCCGTCTGCGTTTTGATTTGTCTTGTTCTCAAAACGATCAAGGGTCTCGAACGATCTAGATCGGTTTAACGACTTATTCGGATCGAGCGAAATTCCCGGCCGTTACAGATTTAGAGTTCGAAATAAAAGTCAACCTTTTTGTGAATTAAAAATAATAATAATATATATATTCACTAAAGCGCCCCCCAATTCATTATCACAAAACACCCTCAGCCTCTAATCGATCGGGAAAAGGAAATGGCGACTGACATCGCCCCTGCTCCACCGCCGTCGTCGATCGATGAGCGCCCTCCTCCCCGGGCGTCGTGACTCTTGACCCCACTCTTTATCCGCAAGCGCAGCTCCCTCTATCCCCAAGATCGAGACCCCCCTATTCGAACGCTCCACCACCAGAAAAACCACCTGGCGCCGCCCGGTAGGCTCCACCCACGACCAGCGCGACCCACAGCCTCCTCCTCGACCCAATGCACGCCCTTGTCCTTTCCATCCAAACCATCCACCGTACACCCCCTCCGCCTCTAAATCGCCTCCGTCTAATGTGCCACCACAGCGAGCCACTGAAAACCCTTTTTATTCGCTGTAAGTTCTTTTTCTTCTTTCTTTTCTTTTCTTCGATTTAATTCTGAAAATATATGATTTCAGTGTAGAAAAAGAACTGGTTTTTATTGTGTTAACATTAGAAAGCTCGGATTTTTTAACATTAGAAAGCTCGGATTTTTAAAAATAGAAAGCTCGGATTTTTAAGTGGGAAAATTTGATTTTTAAACAAGGTAAAGCTTTGATTTTTAATGCAAAGAGGGCTTTGTTTTTTTTTAATCAAAGAAAGAACAGATTTTTAATCAAAGAAAGAAAAGATTTTTAATCCTAGAAAGATTAAATTTTTAACGATATAAAGAAGTGATTTTTAATCTATGAAAGACGATATTTTTATATAATGTAGAGAATAAAAATGTTACTTTTATATGATGTAAAGTATAAAAATATAATTTTTATATAAGTGTGATAATAAAAATTCGATCTTTATGTATGAAGTAGAAATATAAAAATATAATTTTTATATAGGAATAAGCATTGTAAAAATATATGAAATAAAAATATAATGTTTATTTATTAGAATGAAGCAATAAAAATAATATTTTTATATTTGAACAGCGTGAAAAGGACTGAATTGGAATTTCAAACCAATCCAGATGGTTCAGCAGTTCAGAAGCAAAGCACGGTGGAGTGGAACCCTCGGTGAGAACTTCTCACTTTTAATTTTTCTAGTTAAAATATATACTAGGATGCAGACGGTGTTTAGTAGCACCCGACATCCGTCGTCCACAGACCATGGACGGCTTGTATGCTTGTTTGTATGATTTTGATATGTAGTTGATTGTGTGTTGTGATGTGAAATGAAATAAAATATTTATATAGTTAAAAATATTTTATAGTTAAAAATAGAATTTTTAACGTATATATGAAATGAAATAAAAATAAACAAATCGGACGATTTGTTTATATACACACATTTGACTGATATTGATTGGGATGATAAATTTTACACATCGCCCAACTACACAAATAAAATCTGTGTTTGATTGTTTGAAACCCCACACGGGTATTGGGATGATATTTGACGTACACTAATCCCGATTGTTTAGTTGTATGTCGATTGATTGATTGACAGACTGTTATAAGCGTTGAATATTTATATTTGATGCTTATACAGTGTAGAATGCACTTTGGATGATGGTTGATTATTCATCGTTGTTATTGCATACATGTGTTGTAGAAAATCCATATAATTAACATTATATGGTAATTGATTGGGCCTCATTCCAGTTTTGAAAAAGAAATACTTGAATAGAAATATTTGATATAGAATATTTGAAATTAGAAATATATGAAGCCGTGTTGATTAGATTTAAGCCATTTTGACGTGAACGATATTTATACCGATTTTATTCATTTTACAATGAACATCGAAAGTGATTTCAAAATCTGATATTTAGAATTGAAATAGAATTGAAAATGAATAGAATTGAAATTAAATAGAATTGAGTAGAATTGAAATTAAATAGAAATGAATTCGAATTGAAATTGAATTGAAAACGAACTAAAATTGAATTCAAAATTGATTTGAATGGAAATCAATTTGAAATGAATTTAAAACGAATTTGTAAGGGAAAATTCAATTTTGATTTGAATTTGAAAAAGAAGTTGAAATCGTTTTGAAAACGAATTTAAAACGATTTATAAAATAAGTTTTAAAAGGAAATCGACGAAGTATATATTATATATATAATATAATGGCCTGAATAGAACGTGTCGCGCCGCGGCAGTTCACGAATTTCGACCATTGACTTCGAACGGATATTACAGGAGATCCGACCGTCGGATTCTCCTAAAACCGGAACCGTTGGGTTCGTATCAAAAAGAGCTTTCTAACGAATATTATAAATTTGAAATCTAATGGTTGGATTTGGAATTATGTCCAAATCAAATTTGGAAAAGGTCGGTGTAAGTGCAGTTCGATGGCCGTTGATGGAAATCGACTGTGTAGGCCTTGATAAAATTATTAAAAATAGTAATAATTTGTGTAAAATCATAAGAAATGATTTTTGAAGATTTGGGATGAAAAACTCCATATTTGAAAAGATAAAAATAGATTTTTATCAAAATGAACTAGTTTTGAACTAGAATTATAATTCTATTTATTTTTAAATAAATAAATTGAATGTGAAAAGGGTTTTAAAAGTAACCAGAATTTCCAATAATTGAATTGGAATGGATTTGAATCGAAATTGTCTTTGGATTATTTCGATGTTGGATTTCGTGATTATACAGATATTGTTATGGAAATTTGAAAGATATATAAATCGTTATTTCCAATACGATATTTGTTGGTCGTAGAATTTGATATGGAATATAAGCCGATATATTTTCTATTCAGAGCCTTGTATTTAATATCAAATGTGATTTGGGTTTGTCGTGAATGGTGTCATCATTAACACTGATCTTAAGCCCAGTTGAGAAAATGATTAAATCTTTTTATTTAGATTTAATGAAGTGTATCGATTAAATAATATTTAATTGGAATTGAATTGGTATTGATTTTTGGGTTTATCGTGAACAGTGTTTTAAATAACACTTGTTCTTTAACCCGATAATTAATGAAATGTGATTTTGGGTTGTCGTGAACGGTATCTTCAATAATACTGTTCTTAGACCCAAAGGAGTTAAGAAAATCAGAAGCTAACTGGAGGTTAGTTAAGTTGAATGGTTTTCGGGGTATTTATCTGATGTTGGTTTCGGCCTTCGGGGTTAATACTTAGGGAATTGCTCACTTATTTTACGGTTAGGGACTGATTGAAATGTGATGTGATTTTGGGGTTTATTGTGAATTGTGTTTTAAATGACACTGATTCTTTAACCCAGATAAAGATTAAAACTAAGTGGAGTTTTAATGAATCTTTAATTAGATTGAAAAGATTGAGAATGGAGTATCACCAGTTTTGCTCAAGGCGATAGTTAAATCTTTAATTAGATTTGAACGTGAAATGGTAATTGAATTTACCGATAACACCGTGGTGTTAGATATGAAGTATTACCAGTTTTACTTCATGGGATGAATAGGTTGGGATTGGGAAATTAAAATAAATGATTATTTCGGTAAGGTTCGTTAATCCCTACTAGTTTGGATAAACCAAAATTTGGTTTGAATTGATTTTCGAAGGATCATTAAAGAATAAATTTAAAGGAATTTATCTTTGATAAAATTAATGGGAATCTTTCCCTAAGAATGTGAAATTTAGAAACTAACTGTAGGTTAGCTAAGCAGAATGGTTTCCTGGGTATTGATCTGATGTTGGTTTCGGCCTTCGGGGTTAATATTTGGGGAATTACTCTCTTGTTAATTTACGTTTAGTGACGGATGAATTGGAATGAGGCGTATGTTGTGTTTGTGTAACACATGTTTATCATATACGCGAGTTGCTCAGAAAGACCGGGTTTATCCCATTCTGAATAATTGAATCGACGATAAGAAATCGAAGATGAAGACTGTGGTCGAAGACCGGAGATCTTCATCTCGTCTGAATGTTAACTGATGTCCTGATTGGGAGGCATCCGGAAATATGGATAATGAGTGGGGATCATCCAGACGTACATGGAGGTCGATGGGTTTGCGAGGTATATAGTGCATCCGGTTTCGTTCAGACCCAGAACGGACTTGCAAATGGAAAGTGTGTCTGACATTGGAATTTATTCTGTGTGATTTATAGCTATCAGTTGCACAATGTGAATTGCCTGTGTGGCATGCTAAGATGCAGTGATCAAGGCTTCTGTTGAAAAGAAACGTCTTGTGGTGATGATCAAAGCACCGCGTGTGTGCCGTAGCTTTGTGTATAATGTGAATTCGCGAGCCTCACACCCCGGTATGAACCAGAAACAGGAGAGGACATCAGGGAGGGCCTGCGTTTCTTCCTAGCTAGAAGTGGCGTCAGTGGTTTTACACGCCCTGACGAGTTTGACTTATGTGGTTGTTGCTGTTGCGAGGCGCCTCGGTTATATCGGTCGATCCGGGACCGATGGAGTCATTCATTGGCTCATTTACGCCCCGAAGGGCGGGGAAATGTAGTGTTCAGGCATAATAATCCACATCGGTGGACCGGCCCTGACGATCCAAAGGGTTGATGCGTTCTGATCCTGAGGCTCGGGCTAGGCAGTCTCGAATTCGGTATGGACTATCTTTTGCCTTGGTTCATGACGGAAATCCAATTTCCAAATACGTGACTGTGCGGTTTTGATTATATATATATATATATATATATATATATATATGGCGACATGAAATATGGTACCCATGCCGTCTATGATTGATACTTATAATTTGAAGTTGTTTTATACACTATGCACTTATAATAGTATCGAATGACTTGTTTTAAACGTATCAAGCATTCTTGGCTATTATAAGGTAAAAACCCTATCCTCCGGCTTGCGTTGCATTGTGTGATGGGAACTGGGTCTTATAATAGCTTCATTTTTCTTTATTTAGCATTGCGCTGTTGTTTTATGCACTGGTATTCTTGGGAGGAAACCTGTTCCATGTTATACGGTGTGGTCCCTTGATTTACCTAACTTTAAAATTAAAGATTAATAACCTTTTTAGTTCTCACACCAGTCCCATGACTGACCTGGAGTTTATTGTTTTAACCTATACTCTGGGTGCCCTTATTTCGACACGGGCATCTAGTAGTTTTGGTTTTGCAGATTTATATTCACAGGATCCTGGTTTACAGCTGGAACGATATCCGGAAAGCTTTGTATCCGTATATCTCCTTCAGTTGTGTATTGTATTATTTTCCGCTGTTATGTAATGTATTGTAATCTCTGATATTTATCGAATGTATATTATTTGTTTATACTCTGTATATTCTTGTATTCTGATGAATTGTTGTAATATACAATGAAATGTTCTTCCGTCTGCGTCCTGATGTGGCTTGTCCTCGACTCAATCCGGGCTTTCCTCACCGGGGAGGTTCGGGTCGTTTCAACGTGGTATCAGAGCTTTGGTTTACAAAGCTCAGAGAACAAGACACGTTAGAACCAAACGAAAGAATTCATCAGAAATTGGATTAGTAATATCCAATAAGAATGACTCGTTAGAGATAGGATCAGCAGTATCCTAGAACGAGTGTGAAGAGTATAATTTAAAAATGAAAACAATTTTTGTTTTGAAAATTTAAATCAATTATTCGTATTTGATTATTAATTTATATGAATTTGGACAATCCAATATATAGAGATTTTGCATATTTGTCTTGCAAACGTGTATTCGAAGTTTTATTGTATTGGATAGTTATAGAATCGCACACTAGTGCCCGGGGATAATTCTGGTGATGGGGCACCATCGCCAGTATTTATTTTAGAGTTTCGAAAGTGAAATTTCTATATATTTCCAATTGACTGGTGTGAGAACCGAAACTAAATAGGGCCTATGTTGTGATTTGACATCAAAAATCTGATTTTTTGGCTATGTATCAAAGTTATGAATTTGAAAAGCTAATCAACTAATTGACTGATGGTTGTGTTGTGTGATTATTGGTTGATTAATTAAAATTTGAACCATATAGCCAATTTGAATCAAATAGTGAATTGTATTAATATTTATCGCATTTGCTTGCATATACATGTACTTACATTGAACATGTCATAACAAGGAGGCTAGAGCAGAGAATAAAATTGTTTGCCCGACAAATAGGTACATGTTTACCATAATTTACTATTTTGTTTGGGTGATGATGATTTTATGAGCCGATTGGCTAGCCGCTTGGCCTTTTCTTTTTCTTTTTGAGATCAGAGGGCCTGTATGGCAATTTCGGGATTTTCCCGGTGCTCCCGGTGCAGGGGAGGTTATGGTGAAATTTTTCGGAAATTTAGGGTGTTAGCCAAATTTTTTTGAAAAATTTGAAAAGTTCTTAGAAACTGAAAAGTTGAAGAACTTAAGCCGTAGTCAAAATAATGAAAGTTGAGTTGATTAGTTAAACAACGTTCGGCTTCGTTCCTTTTCGAGGACGAAAAGTTTTAAGTGGGGGAGATTGTAATAACCCGGAAATCTGGGCCAATTTAAAAATTTTATTTTGGCAATTTTAGCGAATTTTGATTATTTAAAATGAATTATTTTAAATAATATCGACGAGAAATTTATTTTGAATAGAATTCGAACGTGTATGTTATATAGATCGTCGTTAGAATATAAATATTTATTTCAAATTATAAAAGGAATTGAAAATGGCATGGTAGTTCGATAATTCGATTTCAGAATTCAAATGAATGTACCGGATTCAAAATAAACCAGATTTTAGAGAAACAAAAAATGTTAGAATCTAATTGATAATATCTTTCCAACGAATCCGAAAAATGGAAATTTCATAGTGGGAATAAAAAGATATGTCCAGTTTAAAAATCTGAATAGTCGCTATGGAATTTCGGCCCTTAAAAATGGAAATTTTGCAAATGACCTCGGATTTCGACGAAACCACTTTTCTTGGATCCGTGATGTCAAGTTATTGCTAGATTCCAATTTTCGTAACTTTTCGAATCAATATGTGAGCGTGGCAAAAGAAAACGCGTTTGACCAGTTTCAGATGAATTTAATCGACTGGAAAATGGCCATTTTTCAAACGGTCTTGGAATTTGACGTAATTAATTTTGTCAGGACCGGATCGTCAATACGAAGCTAGAAAATATTTTTTGGGAATTTTTAGAGTTAGTATGTGACCCCAGTAAATTGAAATGTATGTTTAAAATTGAATATAAAGAGTTATATCTGAATTTTGACGAAAACCGATCGAAACGATCGAATCAGCTTACGATACATATCCCATTGTGTCCGGAATGGGGGTAGTTAGCTAGGGGCGACGGTCGTTGGGTTTGATTTAGAGTTCGAAATAAAAGTCAACCTTTTTGTGAATTGAAAATAATAATAATATATATATATATTCACTAAAGCCCCCCTCCCCAATTCATTATCACAAAACACCCTCGGCCTCTAATCGATCGGGAAAAGGAAATGGCGACTGACATCGCACCTGCTCCACCGCCGTCGTCAATCGACGAGCGCCCTCCTCCCCTGGCGTCGCGACTCCGGACCCCCTCCTTCTCCTCAAGCGCAGCTCCCTCTATCCCCAAGATCGAGACCCCCCTATTCGAACGCTCCACCACCAGAAAAACCACCTGGCACCGCCCGGTAGGCTCCACCCACGACCACCGAAGACCGGCGCGACCCACAGCCTCCTCCTCGACCCAATGCGTGCCCCTGTCCTTTCCATCCAAACCATCCACCGTACACCCCCTCCGCCTCTAAATCGCCTCCGTCTAATGTGCCACCACAGCGAGCCACTAAAAATCCTTTTTATTCGCTGTAAGTTCTTTTTCTTCTTTCTTTTCCTTTCTTCGATTTAATTTTGAAAATATATGATTTCAGTGTAGAAAAAGAACTGGTTTTTATTGTGTTAACATTAGAAAGCTCGGATTTTTTAACATTAGAAAGCTTGGATTTTTTAACATTAGAAAGCTCAGATTTTTAACAGTAGAAAGCTCGGATTTTTAAGTGGGAAAATTTGATTTTTAAACAAGGTAAAGCTTTGATTTTTAATGCAAAGAGGGCTTTGGTTTTTTTTTTAATCAAAGAAAGAACAGATTTTTAATCAAAGAAAGAAAAGATTTTTAATCCTAGAAAGATTAAATTTTTAACGATATAAAGAAGTGATTTTTAATCTATGAACGATGATATTTTTATATAATGTAGAGAATAAAAATGTAACTTTTATATGATGTAAAGTATAAAAATATAATTTTTAAATAAGTGTGATAATAAAAATTCGATCTTTATGTATGAAGTAGAAATATAAAAATATAATTTTTATATACGAATAAGCATTGTAAAAATATATCAAATAAAAATATGATGTTTATTTATTAGAATGAAGCAATAAAAATAATATTTTTATATTTGAACAGCGTGAAAAGGACTGAATTGGAATTTCAAACCAATCCAGATGGTTCAGCAGTTCAGAAGCAAAGCACGGCGGAGTGGAACCCTCGGTGAGAACTTCTCACTTTTAATTTTTCTAGTTAAAATATATACTAGGATGCAGACGGTGTTTAGTAGCACCCGACACCCGTCGTCCACAGACGATGGACGGCTTGTATGCTTGTTTGTATGATTTTGATGTGTAGTTGATTGTGTGTTGTAATGTGAAATGAAATAAAATATTTATATAGTTAAAAATATTTTATAGTTAAAAATAGAATTTTTAACGTATATATGAAATGAAATAAAAATAAACAAATCGGACGATTTGTTTATATGCACACATTTGACTGATATTGATTGGGACGATAAATTTTACACATCGCCCAACTGCACAAATAAAATCTGTGTTTGATTGTTTGAAACCCCACACGGGTATTGGGATGATATTTGACGTACACTAATCCCGATTGTTTAGTTGTATGTCGATCGATTGATTTACAGACTGTTATAAGCGTTGAATATTTATATTTGATGCTTATATAGTGTAGAATGCACTTTGGATGATGGTTGATTATTCATCGTTGTTATTGTATACATGTGTTGTAGAAAATCCATATAATTAACATTATATGGTAATTGATTGGGCCTCATTCCAGTTTTGAAAAAGAAATACTTGAATAGAAATATTTGAAAAAGAAATATTGGAAATAGAATATTTGAAATTAGAAATATATGAAGCCGTGTTGATTAGATTTACGCCATTTTGACGTGAACGATATTTATATCGATTTTATTCATTTTATAATGAACATCGAAAGTGATTTCAAAATCTGATATTTAGAATTGAAATAGAATTGAAAACGAATAGAATTGAAATTAAATAGAATTGAAATTGAATAGAATTGAAATTGAATAGGAATGAATTCGAATTGAAATTGAATTGAAAACGAACTAAAATTGAATTCAAAATTGATTTGAATGGAAATCAATTTGAAATGAATTTAAAACGAATTTGTAAGGGAAAATTCAATTTTGATTTGAATTTGAAAAAGAAGTTTAAATCGTTTTGAAAACGAATTTAAAATGATATATAAAATAAGGTTTAAAAGGAAATCGACGAAGTATATATTATATATATAATATAATGGCCTGAATAGAACGCGTCGCGCCGCGGCAGTTCGCGGATTTCGACCATTGACTTCGAACGGATATTACAGGGGATCCGACCAACGGATTCTCCTGAAACCGGAACCTTTGGGTTCGTATCGAAAAGAGCTTTCTAACGAATATTAGAAATTTGAAATCTAACGGTTGGATTTGGAATTATGTCCAAATCAAATTTGGAAAAGGTTGCTGTAAGTGCAGTTTGATGGCCGTTGATGGAAATCGACTGTGCGGGCCTTGATAAAATTATTAAAAATAGTAATAATTTGTGTAAAATCATAAGAAAGGATTTGTGAGTATTTGGGATGAAAAACTCCATATTAGAAAAGATAAAAATAGATTTTTATCGAAATGAACTAGTTTTGAACTAGAATTATAATTCTATTTATTTTTAAATAAATAAATTGAATTTGAAAAGGGTTTTAAAAGTAACCAGAATTTCCAATAATTGAATTGGAATGGATTTGAATCGAAATTGTCTTTGGATTATTTCGTTGTTGGATTTCGTGATTATACAGATATTGTTATGGAAATTTGAAAGATATATATATCGTTATTTCCAATACGATATTTGTTGGTCGTAGAATTTGATATGGAATATAAGCCGATATCTTTTCTATTCAGAGCCTTGTATTTAATATCAAATGTGATTTGGGTTTGTCGTGAATGGTGTCTTCATTAACACTGTTCTTAAGCCCAGTTGAGAAAATGATTAAATCTTTTTATTTAGATTTAATGAAGTGTATCGATTAAATAATATTTAATTGGAATTGATTGGTATTGATTTTTGGATTTATCGTGAACAGTGTTCTAAATAACACTTGTTCTTTAACCCGATAATTAATGAAATGTGATTTTGGGTTGTCGTGAATGGTATCTTCAATAATACTGTTCTTAGACTCAAAGGCGTTAAGAAAATAAGAAACTAACAGGAGGTTAGTTAAGTTGAATGGTTTCCGGGGTATTTATCTGATGTTGGTTTCGGCCTTCGGGGTTAATACTTAGGGAATTGCTCACTTACTATTTTACGGTTAGGGACTGATTGAAATATGATGTGATTTTGGGGTTTATCGTGAACCGTATTTTAAATGACACTGATTCTTTAACCCAGTTAAAGGTTAAAACTAAGTGGAGTTTTAATGAATCTTTAATTAGATTGAAAAGATCGAGAATGGAGTATCACCAGTTTTGCTCAAGGCGATAGTTAAATCTTTAATTAGATTTGAACGTGAAATGGTAATTGAATTTACCGATAACACTTTGGTGTTAGATGTGAAGTATTACCAGTTTTACTTCATGGGATGAATAGGTTGGGATTGGGAAATTAAAACAAATGATTACTTCGGTAATGTTCGTTAATCCCGACTAGTTTGGATAAACCAAAATTTGGTTTGAATTGATTTTCGAAGGATGATTAAAGAATAAATTTAAAAGAATTTATCTTTGATAAAATTAATGGGAATCTTTCCCTAAGAATGTGAAATTTAGAAACTAACTGTAGGTTAGCTAAGCAGAACGGTTTCCTGGGTATTGATCTGATATTGGTTTCGGCCTTCGGGGTTAATATTTGGGGAATTATTCTCTTGTTAATTTACGGTTAGTGACGGATGAATTGGAATGAGGCGTATGTTGTGTTTGTGTAACACTTGTTTATTATATACGCGAGTTGCTCAGAAAGACCGGGTTTATCCCATTCTGAATAACTGAATCGACGATAAGAAATCGAAGATGAAGACGGTGGTCGGAGACCGGAGATCTTCACCTCGTTTGGATGGTAACTGATGTCCTGATTGGGAGGCATCCGAAAATATGAATAATGAGTGGGGATCGTCCAGACGTACATGGAGGTCGATGGGTTTGCGAGGTATATAGTGCCTCCGGTTTCGTTCAGACCCAGAACGGACTTGCAAATGGACAGTGTGTCTGACATTGGAATTTATTCTGCGTGATTGATAGCTATCAGTTGCACGGTTTGAATTGCCTGTGTGGCATGCTAAGATGTTGTGATCAAGGCTTCTGTTGAAAAGCAAAGTCTTGTGGTGATGATCAAAGCACCGCCTGTGTGGCGTAGCTTTGTGTATAACGTGAATTCGCGAGCCTCACACCCCGGTATGAACCAGAAACGGGAGAGGACATCAGGGAGGGTCTGCGTTTCTTCCTAGCTAGAAGTGGCGTCAGTGGTTTTACACGCCTTGACGAGTTTGACTTATGTGGTTGTTGCTGTTGCGAGGCGCCTCGGTTATATCGGTCGATCCGGGACCGATGGAGTCATTCGTTGGCTCATTTACGCCCCAAAGGGCGAGGAAACGTAGAGTTCAGGCATAATTATCCACATCGGTGGAACGACCCTGACGATCCAAAGGGTAAATGCGTTATGATCCTGAGGCTCGGGCTAGGCAGTCTCGAATTCGGTAAGGACTATCTTTTGCCTTGGTTCATGACGGAAATACAATTTCCAAATACGTGACTGTTCGGTTTTGATTGTATATATATGGCGACATGATATATGGTACCCATGCCGTCTATGATTGATACTTATGATTTGAAGTTGTTTTATACACTATGCACTTATAATAGTATCAAATGATTTGTTTTAAACGTATCAAGCATTCTTGTCTATAATAAGGTAAAAACCCTATCCGCCGGCTTGCGTTGCATTGTGTGATGAGAACTGGGTCTTATAATAGCTTCATTTTTCTTTATTTAGCATTGCGCTGTTATTTTATGCATTGGTATTCTTGGGAGGAAACCCGTTCCGTGTTATACGGCGTGGTCCCTTGATTTACCTAACTTTAAAAATAAAGATTAATAACTGTTTTAGTTCTCACACCAGTCCCATGACTGACCTGGAGTTTATTGTTTTAACCTAAACTCTAGGTGCCCTTATTTCGACACGGGCAGCTAGTAGTTTTGGTTTTGCAGATTTATATTCATAGGATCCTGGTTTACAGCTAGAACGATATCCGGAAAGCTTTGTATCCGTATATCTCCTTCAGTTGTGTATTGTATTATTTTCTGCTGCTATGTAATGTATTGTAATCTTTGATATTTATCGAATGTATATTATTTGTTTATACTCTGTATATTCTTGTATTCTGATGAATTGTTGTAATATACAATGAAATGTTCTTTCGTCTGCATCCTGATGTGGCTTGTCCTCGACTCAATCCGGGCTTTCCTCACCGGGGAAGTTCGGGTCGTTTCGGCCTGTGTGGCGTAGCTTTGTGTATAACGTGAATTCGCGAGCCTCACACCCCGGTATGAGTCAAAAACGGGAGATGGACCCAAGGAGTGCACGACGTTTCTTTCTAGCTATGGTGGTGTCAGTGACCTACCAGCCCTGACATTTATATCTACTTTTCACCTATGTGGTTGTTGGAATGCGAGGCGCCTCGGATATAGGTCTGTAAGGACCGGGAAACGTGTGTTCAGGAATTGCCAATCCTCAAAAGTAAGAGAGGACCAGCCTTGGAGGATCCAGGGATTGCTGTGTGCGGTCCCGAGACATTTGCTAGAGTGTCTCAAATGGAGAGGAGCTTGCCCCTTGCCTAGACTCATGATGGAATCCAATTTCCAATACGTGATAATTCGGTTTTATTTGTAGAACCTAGTATGGCGACATAGTGGTATGGGTCATTTATGCCGCCTATGATTGATATTTATGATTGAAATTGTTTTGAAACTATACACTTATAGTAATATCAAAATAATGTGTTTTAAACGTATCAAGCATGCTTTGGCTATTATAAGGTAAAAACCATATCCTCCGGCTTGCGTTGCATTGTTTGATGGGACCTGGGTCTTATAATAGCTTCATTTTTCTTTATCTAGCATTGCGCTATTTGTTTTATGCACTGGTATTCTTGGGAGGAAACCCGTTCCGTGTTATACGGCGTGGTCCCTTGATTTACCGAACCTTAAAATAAAGATTAGTAACTGTTTTAGTTCTCACACCAGTCACATGACTGACCTGGAGTTTATTGTTTTAACCTAAACTCTGGGTGCCCTTATTTTCCGCATGGGCAGCTAGTAGTTTTGGTTTTGCAGATTTATATTCACAGGATCCTGATTTACAGCTAGAACGATAATCGGAAAGCTCTGTATCCGTGTATTACTTCTAGTTGTGTTTTGTAATGTTTTTCCGCTGCAATGTATTTAAATGTAATTTATTGTAATCTCTGATATTTGTCGAATGTATATTCATTTATACTCTGTATATTGTTGTATCTGATGGAATTGTTGTAATATACAATGAAATGTTCTTCTGTTTGCGTTCTTATTTGTCTTTTCCTCAACGCAGTTCGGGCTTTCCTTCACGGGGAAGTTCGGGTCGTTTCAGATTGAGTTGAATACAACCCTTTTCTAAGAAAATTGCGGGGACGCAATTTTTATAAGGGGGAAGCTTGTAACATCCTGGTTTTGAGGTTACCTTTATTAACGATAATAATAAATTATAATGTGATTATAATTTATTAAGAAAGTGCTAAATAATAATTATAAAGGATAATTTGAATAAATTTTCCAAGTATAATCAAATGTTGGGTTTAAGAAACAAATTGATGCGAAAACTAAATGTAGTGATTATAGAAATCATTTGAGCATACAAACAAAGTTGAAAATTGAATATACTGATTATAGAAATCATTTAAGCATGGTTAAACTTAAACAAAGTGGATCTCTTGATTGTTCTCAGCTTGAAAAATAAGTTTAATAATGCGCTTGGTGTAAGATTTGGGAAATATGTGCATTTTGTGTAAATGTGGAAATTTTGGGAATAAAAATTAAGTTAATTACTCAATATATATGTAAACAGTATTGGAAAATGATAGTAAGAAATTCTAGAAACTTTATTATGTGTGAGATTATTAAATAAGAAGAAATTTGTACAATTCTTAATAATTTATTACATTTAATTGCAATAGATAAGGAAACAATGAAATTTGGAATAAATTGCATTTCCGGAATAGATTTGGGTTGAAGATAAATGTTAAACATATAAATATAGTAAAATAAGTTTTTGAAGCATTATAAATTGTAAAAATTGTCAACATGTAGGAATTTATATAATCCCTAAGCGTTTATTTTTTTTAAATTGCGATAAACCAATAAAAAGGAATTTTTTCGAAAACCATATATTTTGAATAAAGTTTATGTTGAAATGAGTGTTAAAAGCTTATAAAATAGTTAGAAAATATTTACTTGTATGGTAATAAGAATACTGTGTTGGAGAGTTCCTTGTACTAAACTAATGTGTCTAGAACAACAAATTTTTTAAAAGTGTTCCTTTTGTTTAAAATAAATATAAAAGGTTCATTTTTGAATAAAATGTAAATTTTAAGGAAAATCAAGTAAATGCTAATAACATAGATTATAAAATGTATAAAAACATAACTTGTTATATTAATTTGGTGAAAGTTTGTAAGTTTTAAGTCGAATTTGTGTAATTAAAAGAAGAAAATACTTAAAACTTGAGTAAATATGGCCTTAACACTCGCTAATTACATTACTAGCCCAAACTATAATTTAATCTCCTTGTTAAGGCCTAATTACTCTATTAATAGTGTTTTCGTGAGGACTTTCTAGAGAGTACGTAATATTTATTTTACAGAGAGAGAAAACTTCATCTTCCTTCTCACTGTAAAAGAAAATCATGGTCTCCTCATACCAATTTTAATTCCCAAGCTTTTAAAATCAAAACTAAAGAGGAATTACAACGGTAAACTTGAATCATAGTAGATAATCCATATACAATATCATCTAGTTTGCCTAATCTTTTTCAGGTTGTAAAATTGTTTACTTTAAGTGAAACAACCCAAATTTTTTAGTTATTTAAATTTGAATATTTAAATCTATTTTAAATATTATATTTGGAATATTATTGGTTTTTAATATTAATTTCGTTTATAAAACGAAGTTTAAAAGTTAAATTTATATATAATTTAAAACAAGCTCGAAATGGCGCGGTAGTTCGTAATATTGAGTTTTCAACTTCAATTGAATATACAGAATCCGTTTTAAGTCGGAATTCTATGAAACAAGAAACATTTGAATCTTGTTGGTTATAATTTTCTATTGGAAGAGAAAAATCGAGATTTCATGTTCTAGATTATTAGTTATTTCCAATTCAAATTTTGAAATAGTTGCTATGGAAACCGTTAATAAATGTTAACATTTATTAAATAAATTTAAAAGGATTTTATTATAATTTTGATACCATTTTAACTCGAAATTGATGTTATCGAGTTGTATAATCCATATTGTTTATATGTGAAGCTATATAATAGTTTTATTTGGATAGATACGTTAATAATAATTTATTATTATTTAATTTGACTGTTTTGAAATTTATATAATATTTTATAAGCCTCAAGAAGGGCCATTTTGCAAACGACCTCAGTTTTCAATGTAATTATTTTTATTAGAACCGCAACGTTAAATTATTGTACGTTATTTAATTTCATGACAAACCGATGTCATATGTGACAACGGCAATCAAAGACGCTCAACCATTTTCTATAGCGTGTAGTTAATTTAATTTAATTTAATAAAGGGGTATTTGTGTATAACTTGAGCAGACGATCGAATTAAACCACAAAACCAATTCCGTTGAGTTCGTATCAACGATTAGAGTCTAGATAGGTAGGTAGTTTATTATTTTTGGACAGAGGGTATTTCAGTGTCCTAGCGTTGTTTGGCATATAAAAATATCGTATCAGGAAACAGTCTCGAAATACGATGAAACTTGTGCCATTTGATTTTATTAGTTAGTTATTGTAGAATTTCGATTTTCGTTTCAATTAGACTTACCGTTTGATCATGGCAACGATAAATGCCTTAATTGTTTATATTATTTTAGGCCAATTTAGACATGGGTAACTTTAAAGGAATAAACGACTAGCCAAATGAACTTCGATTTTAATGAAACAAATTTCATTTGATCCGTAAGGAAAATGACAAGTAGAATTTCAAAGTTTCAAGTTGATTGGATTTATTTTGTGATCGTGGGAAATTTAAACGCGTGACTTTTCACCTATGAATTATAAAGAGATTTTTACAAACGACCTCACAATTCGAAGAAACCTGTCCCATTGGGTCCGGAATTTTTTTTTATGCTAGGATTAGGAGTTTCGTCTCGATTGGACATCGTATGTGAGTGTTTTGATTTGATACTTCACGTGCAAGTTTCATTATAATATAAAACCAATATTCTTTCCCATATAAATATAAACCGTCAACTAACCCTAAATTGGGTCAATACTTCTGCGTGGTCAACACGGGACAAAATGTCGCCTCCACTAAACACATGAACGGTTGTGATCATTCAATTCTTTTCGTCAATTAATCTTCCAATCCAATCAATATCTCACGAAATCTTCAACTGAAAATCTCACGAGCTTGGCGAGTAATTACTAATCAACGGTTGCGGTCTGCTGCGAGGCACCAAAATGGTCGGAATTCGACCTCGAAGGGGATGCGATTATGGAGCTTTTACGGGCGAACAAAGGGACCTGGTATGTCGAGGCTTCGGTGATAGGAGGAGGTGCTGGGGCGTGTCTTTGGTGAAGGCTGTTGGACCTCCGGCGTGGCCAAGGAGGTGCGCTGCTGATTTTGGAGTGCGGTTTGGGGTTTAAGAGTACATAGTATTATAAGAATGAAGTGTCGAACCTTCTTAAAAACTGTTTGTTTAGTTTATTAGTCAACCAATTGGTAGTTTAAGTTATTAGTTGTAACAACCCAAACTTCCCCATGAAGGAAAGCCCGGATTTCTTTGAGGACAACACACATCAGAACACAAAACAGGAGAACATTTTATTGCCATTACAACAATTACATCAGAGTACAAGAATAAGAGTATAAATAAGTATTATACATTAGAAAATATCAGAGTTTTACGAAGCAGCGGGAAAAAAATACTTTGTATAAATACATAGCGTAGCGGAAGACTATCAATGTTCTGGACCCAGCTTTAAGCTTCAACCCAGAATCCTGCTAAAAAGAATCTGCAAAGAACCAAAACTATAAGCTGCCCGTGTGGAAAATAAGGGCACCCAGAGTTTAGTTAAGAACAATAAACTCTAGGTCAGTCATGGGACTGGTATGAGAACTCAAAAACATTTTTAACTTTAATTTTCAAAGTTGGGTAAATCAAGGGACCACGCCGCATTCGCGGAACGGGTTTCCTCCCAAGAAAACTAGTGCATAAAACAACGAAATGCTTTTTAGGAAAATGAAACCGTTATAAGACTCAATCCCTTGCACGTAAGCCGAAGGATAGAGTTTTTCCTTGTAATGGTCAAAAATGCTTAATACGCGAAATTCATCTTTTATTATTATAAGTGCACGGTGTAGAAATAAATTTCGAATGTAAATGTATCAATCTTAAGTGGCATGATATATTATGTAAGCGGCATAATATATTATATCACCATACAAGTATACAACTAAAACCGTAAGCATGTATTGAAAAATTGGATTTCCAGCATGATGGCTGCTGATTCAAAAGATCAATCGCGTCATGTATCTCCACGGCTTATGTCTCGACAAGAGAAAACACTGTAATACATATACTACACACTTTGGATGTGCAGCAATATGAACTATCCTCATGAGATAAATGACCTCTCCCACTTCTAGAGTGGAGCGACCACACTAGCCCCATTGGCCGACCCCAAATCCGTATAAAGTATATTGGTCAAACCGAACATTATCAAACAAATCGTTCACCATCATACCGTGGTGTGTGAGGCACGCGAAGTCACGTTGTATCTAAAGCGACGCTATATAAAAGCTATGCTTTGGTCTTCATCCACAAGGCTCTGCTTTTCAACAAAAGCCTTGATCATATGCATCTTAGCATGCCACCATGTCAGACCATACTATATTAGTAATCATCTACTAATATATAACTGGGTGTTAAACAAGAGAATAAATTCTCCGCCACCAAACAGCTATATATTAAACAGAGATCAACGAATACAATATAAAGGAATGCAATGTTCGACACACAATCCACTTATCTGTCCGTTCTGGGTTTGAACGAAACCATATCCTGTAGATATCCAAATACGTCTGAATGATCACCAATTTTTCCCCCATCTTGAGTGTATGGTCCAATCAAGATATCAATAATCATCCATTCGATATGGAAATTTCCCGGTCTTCAATAACCGTCTTCATCGTCGACCTTCATTCGTCGTATGAATTATTCAGAATGGGTTAAACCCGGTCTTTCTGAATAATTTGCGCAATTTAAAATCATGTGCTTTAAAACACAACCAACACCTCATTCCAATCAAGATTATTCTTTGATTATAATTTAAACCAAATTAAGGTTTATTCAATTAGTCAGGATTAACGTCTTACCAAAGTAATCATTTATTAATATCCCATTCCCAACCTATACAACCCATGGAGTAAAACTGGTGGTACCCCATATCTAACACCCAATGGGTTACGGTAAATTTAGTTACCGTTTTATCATTCAAATCAAATTAAAGATTTAACTATTGCTTGGAGTAAAACTGGTGGTACCCCATTATCGTTCATTTCTTGAATTAAGTAAATTTAATTACTTTTATCCTCACTCAATCCAATTAAAGATTTATTAAAACTATATTTAGGTTAATCTTCAAGAATCATTATTTAATGTTTATTTAACTTTAAAGAAATAATCTTGCCTTTAACTGGGTTAAAGAACAAATGTTGCTTAAAAACATCGCTCACAATAAACCCAAAATAATATTCCAATTTAATATATTAAATTGAAAATTTCTCTTTAGAATATTTCGTTATATCTTAATTAAAAGATTTATGAATTACCAATCTAAATTTCACTGTCAATCGGGTTTTAAGAACTAATGTCATTTAAAAACATTGTTCACAATCAACCCAAAAGTCAGTTTCACTTAATTTTCAATTATGTTTAATAATTGGAAATCTTATTTAAATCTTAACTAAAAGATTTATTTTTTCCCAAATGGGTTTAAGAACAGTGTTATTTAAGACACTATTCACGACATACCCAAATTCTAATCAGATATTAAATATCGTTCTTTGAATAGAAATTATATTGATTTATGTTCAATATCAAATTCTGAAAACTAACGTATACCAAAGCGGGAATACCGATATTAATATCTTCCAAATTTCCACAATAATATCTGTATAATCACAGAATCCAGTACTGAAATAATCCGAAGATTATTTCCATATAAATCCATTCCAATATATGTACTGGAAAATCTTGGTTTTATTAAAATCTTTTAAATCCTTTTATTTATTTTAATCAATTTATTAAAATAAATAAATCACTCATTCTTTAACACTGAAATGTATATTAACATTAAAATGAATCTTTTTCATTCTTTTGAAACAAATTAACTATAAAAATGTATTTTTTCTAATGTAATCAATCTTAAAAATAAAAATGAAATCTTTTTAATGTAATCTTTTTAGTTCAACCTTTATTACATTGAAAAATGTAATATTTTCATTTCAATCTTTATTACATTGAAAAATGTAATATTTTCATTTCAGTCTTTATTACATTGACAAATGTAATATTTTCATTTCAAACTTTATTACATTGAAAAATGTAATATTTTCATTTAAATCTTATACTGGGCCAGACCTCCCACATTAAGCCTGCGACTTGTGGATGCTGGATATGCCGGTTGGTTCCGGGCAGACTTATCCCACAAGTTAGGGTTAACCTCGTGTCATGGCCCAATTCGTACTTGCGCACTTGGACCTCTCACATTAGGTTCAGCATTTGTGGCTGCTGGATATGCCGGGCGGGTCCGGGCAGACTTATACCACAAATGTAACCTAACCTCGTGTCCAAGTACAATTTTAATTAATAGTTATAATTAATCCACTGAAAAATATTATTTTAAAATATTCTTTTAAAGTAAAGGTATAATCTTTACATTAAATTGTTACTAATTTTATAAAACCCTTTGTTTCTGAATATCCTAACCGACATTTCAATTTTTAATAAAAATTGAACTTTCTATATTATTATTATATCATAGTAATAATCTTTTCAAAATGTTCAAATTTTGAAATCAAAACTTCTTATCTTGATATACTGACCGTAAAGATGTAATCTTTTTAATTGAATCCTTTTATTATTGTAACAACCCACATCCGTTAGTGTCACTCACAAAGGGAATGCATTAAGTTCTGTGGAGCATTTAGGGTAAAAGATGCAGATAAATTACAAGACAGACAGAAATTAAACAGCGGAAAATAAAACTTTGCTTTATTGATAAAATAGTTTGTACAATGATTTCTTTACAATATCAGAGTATCATCTGTCTTACAAAATAAAGAAGCATAAAACAACATTTATATTCCCCAATTTTAGCAAGAGCCAGCCATAGCATCTGATAAGAGAATCCAAGCAAACTTCGACAAATCTTCAAGCTGGGAAAGAGTGACAGTCCAAAAACGGAAGAAAAGAAGACGAAAGAAAAACAGAGTTAGACATAAAGCCTGAGTAAGTTCAGTAACTTCTAGCATGTGAACATGGAAAAACAAACGACATGAATTAACTGAATCCAAGATTAAACCTTGACCATAGGGTCAGCAAGATTAGACAAGATAATCACAAGATATGCTAAGATAAGATAAACTGGATATGCTCTAATACTTTCGCCGCTTCACTATTTCTTTGTTATACTGGTTTCTATATCTTTGCACCACCTAAATAGTGTTCCAACTAGTAACGATAACGTGATCCCAACCCCTGTAGTTTCCATTGCCTTCAGGCATACATTTAATATTTATTACCTAGATCTAATCTAGGGTTTTCTATCAAGTGCTTTCTAGATTTAACTAGAGTTTTACGCTATCTGCTGAACGCTTCTCGAGTTCAAGGTTTATGCCACCTAGTCCAACTAGGGATTACGCTACCTGTCGAACGATGCCCTAATTCTAGGACACACTACCTAGAGTGGTATATGCTCCTATACTTCCCCACGCATGTATCGCGAATCGTTATCGCTTGTCTAGAAGCACATGTCCTGTAATGTGCGGTCCGAGTCCTGTGACAGGGCAAATCAAGGAATACAGAACTCGGTCGGGAGCTTTCAGATATCTGCCGATGCAGATGCTAAGGTATGTTTTTATTCCAGTGGCTATGGTCCCACTTGACCCCTCCCTCAACTAATGAAAGGCACACCTTGTAAAATGAGAACTATATACGCCGGCCCCCGGTGCCCCACTATCCTATGGCCATCCGCAACCATAACTAGATAGCAAGTATATGGTCTTTTGGAGTTCTCCACCTTTCTGCTTCACGTATCTCGATTGACTCAAGATGGATGGTAGACGACGAGTCGCTATCACAAGGCTACCGTTTGCTCGCCGAATCACGCCGGTCCATCCTGATCTTTAGGTTGCCATGTATTGCAACCAAGGCATACCCCTGGTTCTTCTACGCAGACCTTAACCTTTGTGAGCCCAGGAGAATCATCTGCAGCCTCACAGAGGGATACCAAGAGTACCCTCCCGTCCCCTCGAAGCCTCGGGCTTCGTAACCCAATTCGTTGGAGCCTCCTTTATTACTCAGACGGACATTCGCTCCTTCCCGTGTTATACTAAGAATTACGACTTAGTTTTACTAACTAAGATTTACCACTTAGTTTCCAGAATCGTTGTTCTCTTAACTAAGGTTTACTACTTAGTTCTCTTTCCCGTCAATTTGGATTGGTTAAGTGTCATTAGTCACTTCAAGCTAACTTAACCCCCTTCATTTATCCTGTTAAACTGGTTAAGTGTTATCAGTAATTCATGTTGACTTAACCCGACCACAAACCAAGTTATATTGGTTAAGTATTCCTTATTACTTAACCCTACCCATTATCCTGTATTGGTTAAGTGTTCCTTTTTTACTTAACCTTGCCCGTCTGTTTTCACTAACATGTTATTAACGGTTAAGTATTGTCCCTTCATGTTTTAGACTTAGCCTTATTCCTTTATCACAACCTGATGGTTAAGTGTTCAAGTTTACTTAACCCTACGGTCTAGCCCAGCTAACATATCAAATTGGCTAAGTGTATTAACTTTTATTAACCCCACCTTCTTGGCCTAGTTAACATGTTAATTTGGCTAAGTGTTTTCTTAGTTACGTAACCCCTACAAATCTTGTCTTGCTACCTTGAGTTTGGTTAAGTGTCTCTATGGACTTAGCCCTCCCATTCTAGCTTAACTGTGTTAAGTTGGTTAAGTGTTCCTATGGACTTAACCCTCTCATTCTAGCTCAACTGTATTAAGTGTCAGTCTGAACCTATCCCCACCCATCAGTTTAGTTATCATGTTGAACTGGTTAAGTGTCTTAGTTAACTTAACCCTACCATTCTTGTTCTAGCTTTAACTAAATAGGTTAAAGCCGCGACCACTCACATTAGACAGATATTGTTGCGAATACTGGATGTGCCGGTTGGTTCCGGGCAGGTTTACATCGCAACTCAGTCTAACCTCGGGTTAGGCATATTCATGTTTTCTAAGTTCAAAGGGTTTCGATTAATTTTCAAATCAGGTTTTGAAAGTAACCATCCCGTCCGTCGGATCAGTTAGGGATAGCCAGGGAGAGCCGGAAACTTGTATTTTCCAAACCCAAGCCTAGACACTATCCTCTCTGTCACCCTAGAACTTTCTGGTGTTTCATTAAAAGAGATGTCGTTAATAAATCTTTAATTTGTCAAAATTTACATTTCTCATTTAGGACAAATTCTATAAGTAAATTATTCCTAATTTACTTATTTCCCAATTACTCTTTTAATGTAATCTGTCTACATTTATTTCTTTGGCCCATTTTCCCCTCTATATCATATTTATGCTTTTTGGTATGTAAACTATACCAAATTAAGTGTCACTAACCATGATTTTGCTAAACCTGACAGTTATTCCCAATTATGGCCAATTTCACATTTATGCCAATATACTTATCGTGCCAAATTAGCTAATCCAATTCCGATTCAACATTCTAATTTACGTCAAACTAGACTTATTACTCTAGTTCACTATTCATGTAAATGCTAGATTTACACGTCAATACTAGATTCAAATTACACTTCTTATAATTTATGTCAAATTTATCCAATTTGCATTCCTATGAACATGCCATAATACATGTTCCCAATTTATGCCAATTTCCAAGTTAAACTACGTTTTTAGTAAATTTCATGTTTTGCCTAAACCGCATTCCCACCGTTCGTATAATCGTGATTCAGTCTAGATTATAAATAAAGCTAGGTTCGTAGAAAACAGGGAATGAACCAAAGATGCTATGCAACAGATAGACATACTAACAGGCATAAAGAGGGTTGAATAACGACGTCGGTTCAAGAACATGGGTAGACCTAACTTAATAGGTAAATTCCCAAGGTCTAAAACCAAAGAAAACCAAGAATAGACAGAATAGAGACGTAGGTTCAAGAACATGGGTAGACCTAACTTAATAGGTAAATTCCCAAGGTCTAAAACCAAAGATAACCAAGAATAGACAGAATAGATGATCGGGTTTATACCCAATTTCATAGTCACAAAACTTAAGCAACACTTTCCTAGTCATGAATCACAGGTGTTTAATCACAGATGTCCTTGTTATGTCATAGGCAATAGTTTATATTTCCTAATCAAAGACATAGGCTTAGTCAAGAAAATAATCCTCATAGTCACAGTCACAGTCATAGGCAATGTTCATAGTCATAGGCAACGTCCATAGTCATAGGCAATGTTCATAGTCATAGGCAATGTCCATAGTCATAGGCAATGTCCATAGTCATAGGCATATGGTTTTAAGGTCCATAGTTTCATAGTCATGGTCTTATTTGTCCTCGAATCATAACAGTTCTTAATTAGGTTCAAGAGTATAGGCACTGATTCGAATAGAGAGAGAGAGAGAGATTTGGCATATTCTTTTATTCCTTTAATTTCATGTCACGAACAGAGAAAAACGTTCAAATCTAGAAATAACTGACTTACAGAGATTTAGATTTGAAAAGAAAGATGGTGTTGCTATGATTCGTGCGACGTTAGCCTTTGATCCTTATCTTGAAGCTTTAATCTTCATTCGAATCTCTTCTTGAAAGTCTTTAAGCAGCATCTCCTCATCTTGATTTATTTTATATATATTATTCTATTTATTATTTATTTTAAGTGGAGGAGAAGAAGCCATGTTCACTCAGAATCTTTGCAGCATAAGGGTAGAGAAGAATTGTGAATAGAGGAGGAGACTAGGGCTGTTTATATAGTGTAGAAGTCAACGAATCTGGTCAGAATGGCGTCTAGATACAGAGAAACAAACTAGGTTCAGAAAGCTGGAAAAAGTAGGGGGGTCGACACCCAGGTCGACTCCCCAGTCGACCTGGGGGGGTCGACACCCAGGTCGACTCCCCAGTCGACCTGGGGGGGGGTCGACTCCCCAGTCGACATGGGGTCCTGGGCGGGAAATTTCCCGCCCAGCCCGCTTCTGAGTCTGTTTTGAAATTTGAACCTTGCTGAAACTTCCGGAGGCCATATCTTCCTCATACGGACTCCGATTCACGCAAACTCGGACTCGTTTTCATACAGAATTCTGAGACGAACGCAATGGCGCAGACCGTTTCCCTTGATTTTGATTTTAACTTTTAATTCTGCCTTGATTTGTGAATCTTAGCGTTACGGAATTATGGGGTGTTACAATTATAACTTTTAAACAACAAAAATATAATCTTTCTAATTCATATGTCAATTAATTCCATTATTTGAATATTAAATTAAAATGTTCTTTTCATTCAAAATTGGAATGAGACCCAATCCATTACCATATAATTTTAATTATATGGGTTTCAAACATCGCATTAATTCCATAATAATGATAAAACATTCAATAACAGACAAAGTGCATTTCAAACTAACCACAAGGGCGATGTGCAGTTAAAATATCAACCCAAGACCTGTGTGGGGTTTCAACCAACACAAATTCAAATAATATATTATTAATTGTGCTCTTGGACGATGTATGAATATTTATCGTCCAATCAACATAAACAAGTTAGGCAACTTGCAAATGGAAATGCAAACATGTTTTAAATATCATAAATGTCATAACAACATGTTACATATTTCAAATTTCAAACAATTCACAACAATTATCCCAATCAACATTTATCCAACAAACAATAATTTCAACACAGATAATTAATTAATATTTAACAATAAAAATAATTAATTGTTCAAAAACTTGAGTGAGATAAAAGTTCTCACCTTTGCCGGCTTTAAATTGACAGTTCAGGCCCAATTTTAGCCCAAAATTCAACATGCTCCAAATTTGATGAAATTAGTGTCTACGCATAGCTCTCGACTCACTGATCGCAGCAACTCCTATTTCGTGCGATTTCGAGTTCGTATCACAAAGTTATGAGTTTCTGAAGTTTGTAATAATTAATTTAAATTATGAAAATTACCCGAATTTTCAACTTGCTCATAATTGGACAAAATTACTGCTCACTCGAAGCTCTTGACATAGCGATCTCAACGGATTCAGTTTCATGCAATTTCGATAATGTAACAAAAAGTTATGCACTTGCGCAGTTAACAAATCGATTTAAATAATATTTAAAGTGAAAATAAGGCTCAGTTCCCTAAAAGCAAACTTAATTAGGCTCACATCCAGTGATAAATTAATTATAAATTAGGTCCTTATTTTTCAAAAGTTGCAAAAAAATTGAAAAACAAAAACAAAAAAATATGAAAGTTAGTATTTCAATTAATTATGCATTCGATCATAAATTCGGTAAAAAAAAATCAAAAAACATGCCAAAAAAAACAGCAAAAAAACAGAGAAAACTGCAGTTAAATGCATAATGTTATGCAAGAATTTCAATTTCCTGCACATATATGTGCAAGTATTCCAGTGTTGCATTCGCTTTTGAATTTTTTTGCATATTTATGTGTACGTATTGCATCATTCGTGCATAAAAATTTGCAATATTCCATAATAGTGCAACTCAGTTCATTTTTATTTGCATTCAAGTGTGCAAGTAAATCTGAAACATGCACACATGTGTGCAATATATATGCAGGCAAAACTATAGCATAATTCCCTTTGTGCAATAATTGCATACATGTATGCAAGTATTGGCAATACTTGCATACATATATGCAAGTTTTTTTTTCTCCTTGGCATGAACTTCTGGGATTATTTCCAGATTTTAGGATTTTTTTTTTTACTACGGCCGCATTTTTTATTGGAAAAATACGAAGCAGCGAAAGGAAAAAAGGAGGACGCAGGACTAAAAAGTAGGAAGTAGATCCAAGAAAGTAGGAGGCGCATATTCAAAAATAGGGGACGAAAGTGTATTGGAAACTATGATCGGATGTGAGCCTAATTTTAAAACTTAATAGGGACCTGTAAAAAACGCACCCATATTTAAATTTGTAAAAATTACCCAAAATTTCAATTTCCTCCAAATTGGACAAATTTAGTGTCAATGCGCAGCTCTCGTCGTCACGATCGCAGCAGACCTGAAATCGTCAAATTTCGATCGCGTATGTAAAAGATATTGCATTATGAACATTGAACATAAAATTAAATAAATGTTTCGCGTTTAAGCCCTTCACCTTTTTTTTCAAACGACACCCTCAACTTAAAATGCTCGCCACGGCCAAACCATAAGTCAGAATTGCACGAAACAAGCGCCATTTTCTCCGTCTTCTCGCCCACTTTCCACGCCTGGTGGTCCCCCTCTTCAGTTCGCCACGTGGGCCCCACAATCTGAAGTTGAACTAAAAACTTCCTTTTCCGTTCATCTTAGTGCTGTGGCCGCCTCAGTACTCCAAATGCCACCAATTTTTGTCAGTAGCTAGATCTCGACCTCCCGAACAACTTTCGTTCAGGTCACTTCACCGGAAAATGTACGGATCGACGAGAAATTGCTCATCTTTGCGACTGTCCTGTTTTCAGCACCCCTCTAGTAAAATTGACATTCCGGCCAACTCCGACCACCTGAGACCATGCCACCACAGTCAAAAGAACCGTATGCTTCCCCTCTACCACTGCCTGAAGTCGCTCGACCTAACTTTCTTCGTTGGGCCCGCAATACCCAAAAAACGATAATAGACCTGCTGCCTTTGGATTGAGATTCCGGCGAATCCGTACGACGATAGGTCATGAATTTTTCGTGGTAGGTAGTGGTTATTGATATGAACAAAACTCAGAAAGGATTTGGTCTGCTTTTGTTCTGATTGAGAGATATAAATTATTTTGTTTTCAGGGGCTAATTTGCAAAGAAATTTTTAGAGGAAGAAGGAGTGTAGCCGCCATGAAAATGAAGGAAAAGGAGGCTGATAGGTTTAGGAAAAATTAGGGTTATAAGAGAATGAGATATTATATAGAGGTTGTGAATTTTCTATTCAAGTCCTTGTCTATTATAACTTATATAATAATAAGCCTTTATGTTATAATTTTCTTTAATTTTTAGTCCTTTCCTTCGTTTTAAAAACTGTGTGATCACATACTGATTTCATTTTTTCTGAAAATTGGAACACAGCTAATTCTTAACATCACGAACCCATCGAAACAAATTTCGTTAAATTCCGAGTCCGTATGAATTATTAATGAATTTTTAAAGTCTGAAAATTGACTGTTTTCATTGAAAAATTAATAACGACCACATACTTACTTCAAAAATTATGAATTTTGGAATCTAGCAATAATTTAATATTCTGAATCCATAGAAAGTGGTTTCGTCGAATTCAGAAGTCGTTTGCAAAATTCCCATTTTTAAGGCATATATATTTAATATTAAAAATACAAATAAATATGAATAATTTCCGAAACTCGAAATATATAAGTGTTTATAATTTTTCAATGCAGAAACATCATTTTGAACTCAATGGAAGTGGTTTCGAGTCTAAATTCATTCGTATGCAAAAAGTAGAGTTTTGGGCCATATATATTATATATATAAATTCCATAGCGTTTTTTTGAAATTTTAATTTTGTCATAACTTACAAATTATAAACTGAAATCTTAATTTCTAAAATTCATTGGAAAGATGTCGTCAATATGGTACCAGCATTTTTTGTTTCATCCAATTCTGAATTATAATGAATTTTATATATGTTTTTCCAAAATTGAAAATCGAACATTAAAATTACCGCGCCATTTCAGGCTCGAAATAGAATTAATATAAATTTTTATGTTTTATTCCTCAAATAAAATAAGTTTTTAATTGTTATTATTTTAAAATAAATTATTTTAAATATACTAAATCCATTAAGTTAACTAAAATAAAAATTTTAAACTTGCCCCAAAATTCTGGGTCGTTACAATCTCCCCCACTAAAATCTTTTCGTCCTCGAAAAGGAACAGAACTGAAAATCGTTTAATTACCCAACTCAACTTTCAATTCTAATCGATTTCCAATTCAGTTCAGTATTAAATTTGATCTAGTTAAATTTATCATTCCAATAATTTTATTAGTTAAACTAATAATCAAAAATCACAGCCAGCAATCAATTAGGTGGTTAACTTTTTTAAATATATATAACTTTTGTATATAACCAAAAATCTTGTTTCTTGCAAATCACAACCATAGACCCTATCTAAGTTTCGGTTCTCACACCAGTCAATGGAAATATATAGATATCACACTTTCGATACTCGAACATAAATACTGATGATGAGGCCTCAATCATCCGAACCATCTCCGGGTGACTAGAGTATGATTCTATATTTATCCATTATATTAAAACTTCGAATATCCTTTAATTACTCATCTATTCAAAATCTTTATATACTCGATTGTCCAAATTAAAATATAATAATAATATCTCAAATACGTATTTTAAGATAAAAATTTTAAAACTAAATTTGTTTTATTATTTTAATTTTAAGGAAAATAATACTCTTCACACTCGTTCTAGGATACTACTGATCCTATCTCTAACGAGTCATTCTTATTGGATATTACTAATCCAAACTCTGATGAATTCTACCATTTGATTCTAATGTGTCTTGTTCTCAAGCTCTGTAAACCAAAGCTCTGATACCAAATGTAACAACCCAAACTTCCCCGTGAAGGAAAGCCTGGATTGCTTTGAGAACAACACACATCAGAACACAAAACAGAAGAACATTTTATTGCTGTTACAACAATTACATCAGAGTACAAGAATAAGAGTATACATAAATATTATACATCAAAAAATATCAGAGTTTTACAAAGCAGTGGAAAAAAAATACATATTTATAAATACATAGCGTAGCGGAAGACTATCAATGCTCTGGACACAACTTTAAGTTTCAACCCAGAATCCTGCTAAAAAGAATCTGCAAAGAACCAAAACTACAAGCTGCCCATGTGGAAAATAAGGGCACTCAGAGTTTAGGTTAAGAACAATAAACTCCAGGTCAATCATGGGACTGGTATGAGAACTCAAAAACATTTTTAACTTTAGTTTTCAAAGTTGGTTAAATCAAGGGACCACGCCGCTTACACGGAACGGGTTTCCTCCCAAGAATACCGGTGCATAAAACAATGAAATGCTTTTTAGGAAAATGAAACCGTTATAAGACTCAATCCCTTGCACGTAAGCCGAAGGATAGAGTTTGTCCTTGTAATGGTAAAAAATGCTTAATACGCGAAATTCATCTTTTATTATTATAAGTGCACAGTGTAGAAATAAATTTCGAATATAAATGTATCAATCTTAAGTGGGATAATATATTATGTAAGTGGCATAATATATTATATCACCATATAAGTATACAACTAAAACCGTAAGCTCGTATTGAAAAATTGGATTTCCAGCATGATGGCTGCTGATTCAAAAGATCAATCGCGTCATGTATCTCCACGGCATACGTCTCAGCAAGAGAAAACACCGTAATACATATACTACGCACTTTGGATGTGCAGCAATCTGAACTATCCTTATGAGATAAATGACCTATCCCACTTCTAGAGCGAAGCGACCAACCTAGCCCCATCGGCTGACCCCAAATCCGTATAAAGTATATTGGTCAAACCGAACATTATCAAACAAATCGTTCACCATCATGCCGTGGTGTGTGAGGCACGCGAAGTCACGTTGTATCCAAAGCAGCGCTATATAAAAGCTATGCTTTGGTCTTCATACACAAGGCTCTGCTTTTCAACAAAAGCCTTGATCATATGCATTTTAGCATGCCACCTTGTCAGACCATACTATATCATTAATCGTCTACCAATATATAACAGGGTGTTAAGCAAGAGGATAAATTCTCCATTACCAAACAGCTATATATTAAACAGAGACCAACGAATACAATATAAAGGAATACAATGTCAGACACACAATCCATTTATCGGTCCGTTCTGGGTCTGAACGAAACCATATCCGGTAGATCTCCAAATACGTCTGAATGATCACAAATGTTTCCCTCATCTTGGGTGTACAGTCCAATCAAGATATCGATAATCATCCATTCGATATGGAAATTTCCCGGTCTTCAATAACCGTCTTCATCATCGACCTTCAATCGTCGTATGAATTATTCAGAATGGGTTAAACCCGGTCTTTCTGAATAATTTGCACAATTTAAAATCATGTGCTTTAAAACACAACCAACGCCTCATTCCAATCAAGAGTATTCTTTGATTATAATTTAAACCAAATTAAGGTTTATTCAACTAGTCGGGATTAATGTCTTACCGAAGTAATCATTTATTAATATCCCGTTCCAAACCTATACAACCCATGGAGTAAAACTGGTTGTACTCCATATCTAACACCAAATGGGTTAGGGTAAACTTAATTACCGTTTTATCGTTCAGATCTAATTAAAGATTTAACTATCGCTTGGAGTAAAACTGGTGGTACCCCATTATCGTTCATTTCTTGAATTAAGTAAATTTAATTACTTTTATCCTCACTCAATCCAATTAAAGATTTATTAAAACTATATTTAGCTTTAATCTTCAAGAATCATTATTTAATACTTATTTAACTTTCAATAAATAATCTTGCCTTTAATTGGGTTAAAGAACAAATGTTGCTTAAAAACATCGTTCACAATATACCCAAAATCATATTCCAATTTAATATATTAAATTGAAAATTTCCCTTTAGAATATTTCATTAAATTTAATTAAAAGATTTATGAATTACCAATCTAAATTTCACTGTCAGTCGGGTTTTAAGAACTAATGTCATTTAAAAACATTATTCACAATCAACCCAAAAGTCGGTTTCACTTAATTTTCAATTATGTTTAATAATTGGAAATCTTAATTAAATGATTTATTCTTTCCCAAATGGGTTTAAGAACAATGTTATTTAAGACACTATTCACGACAAACCCAAATTCTAATCAAATAATAAATATCGTGCTTTAAATAGAAATTATATCGATTTATGTTCAATATCAAATTCTGAAAACTAACATATACCAAAGCGGGAATACCGATATTAATATCTTCCAAATTCCCATAATAATATCTGTATAATCACAGAATCCAATACTGAAATAATCCGAAGATTATTTCCATTCAAATCCATTCCAATATATGTACTGGAAAATCTTGGTTTTATTAAAACCATTTAAATCCTTTTATTTATTTTAATCAATTTATTAAAATAAATAAATCACTCATTCTTTTACATTGAAATGCATATTAACATTAAAATGAATCTTTTTCATTCTTTTGAAGCAAATTAACTATAAAAATGTATTCTTTCTAATGTAATCAATCTTAAAAATAAAAATGAAATCTTTTTAATGTAATCTTTTTAGTTCAACCTTTATTACATTGAAAAATGTAATATTTTCATTTCAATCTTTATTACATTGAAAAATGTAACATTTTCATTTCAATCTTTATTACATTGAAAAATGTAATATTTTCGTTTCAAACTTTATTACATTGAAAAATGTAATATTTTCATTTAAATCTTATACTGGGCCAGACCTCCCACATTAAGTCTGCGACTTGTGGATGCTGGATATGCCGGTTGTTTCTGGGCAGACTTGTCCCACAAGTTAGGGTTAACCTCGTGTCATGGCCCAATTCGTACTTGCGCACTTGGACCTCTCACATTAGGTTCAACATTTGTGGCTGCTGGATATGCCGGGCGGCTCCGCGGCAGACTTATGCCACAAATGTAACCTAACCTCGTGTCCAAGTACAATTATAATTAATAGTTATAATTAATTCACTGAAAATATTATTTTAAAATATTCTTTTAAAGTAAAGGTATGATCTTTACATTAAATTGTTACTAATTTTATAAAACCCTTTGTTTTCGAATATCCTAACCGACATTTAAATTTTTAATAAAAATTGAACTTTCTATATTATTATTATATCATGATAATAATCTTTTCAAAATGTTCAAATTTTAAAATCAAAACTTCTTATCTTGACATACTGACCGTAAAGATGTAATCTTTTTAATTGATTCCTTTGATTATAACTTGTAAACAACAAAAATATAATCTTCCTAATTCATATGTCAATTAATTCCATTAACTGAATATTAAATTAAAATGTTCTTTTCATTCAAAATTGGAATGAGACCCAATCCATTACCATATAATTTTAATTATATGGATTTCAAACATCGCATTAATTCCATAATAATGATAAAATATTCAATAAAAACCGAAGTGCATTTTAAACTAACCAAGGGCGATGTGTAGTTAAAATATCAACCCAAGACCCATGTGGGGTTTCAACCAACACAAATTCAAATAATATATTATTAATTGTGCTCTTGGACGATGTATGAAAATTTATCGTCCAATCAACATAAACAAGTCAGGAAACTTGTAAATGGTAGTGTAAACATGTTTTAAATATCATAAATGTCATAACAACATGTTACATATTTCAAATTTCAAACAATTCACAACAGTTATCCAAATCAACATTTATCCAACAAACAATAATTCCAACACAGATAATTAATTAATATTTAATAATAAAAATAATTAATTGTTCAAAAACTTGAGTGAGATAAAAGTTCTCGCCTTTGCCAGCTTTAAATTGACAGTTCGAGCCCAATTTTAGCCCAAAATTCAACATGCTCCAAATTTGATGAAATTAGTGTCTACGCGTAGCTCTCGACTCACTGATCGCAGCAAATCCTGTTTCGTGTGATTTCGAGTTCGTATCACAAAGTTATGAATTTTTGAAGTTTGTAATAATTAAATAATTAATTTAAATTATGAAAATTACCCAAATTTTCAACTTGCTCAGAATTGGACGAAATTACTGCTCGCTCAGAGCTCTTGACATAACGATCTCAACGGATTCAGTTTCATGCAATTTTGATAACGTGACAAAAAGTTGTGCACTTGCGAAGTTAACAAATCGATTTAAATAATATTTAAATTTGTAAAAATTACCCAAAATTCCAGTTTCCTCCAAATTGGACAAATTTGGTGTCCACGCGAAGCTCTCGTCGCCACAATCGCAGCAGACCTGAAATCGTCAAATTTCGATCTCGTTGTAAAAGAAATTGCATTACGAACATTGAACATAAAATTAAATAAATGTTTCACGTTTAAGCCTTTCACCTTTATTTTTCAAACGACACCCTGAACTTAAAAGGCGATCCACGGACAACCCGCAAGTCGGAATTGCATGAAACCAGCGCCATTCTCTCCGGCTTCTCCCCCTCTTTCCACGCCTGGTGGTCCCCCTCTCCAGTTCGCCACGTGGGCCCAACGATCTGCAATTGAACGGAAAACTGCCTTTTCCATTCATCTTAGTGCTGCGGCCGCCTCGGTACTCCCAATGCCACCAATTTTTGTCAGTAGCCAGATCTTGACCTCCTGAACAACTTTCGTTCAGGTTACTTCGCCTGAAAATGTACGGATCGACGGGAAATTGCTCATCTTTGCGACTGTCCTGTTTTCAGCACCCCTCCAGTAAAATTTACATTCCGTCCAACTCTGACCACCTGAGACCATGCCACCACCGCCAAAAGAACCGTATGCTTCCCCTCTACCATTGCCTGAAGTCGCTCGACCTAACTCTCTTCGTGGGGTCCGCAATACCCAAAAAATGAAAATAGACCTGCTGCCTTTGGATTGAGATTCCGGCGAATCCGTGCGACGATAAGTCATGAATTTTTCGTGGTAGGTAGTGGTTATTGATATGAACAAAACCCAAAAAGGGTTTGGTCTGATTTTGTTCTGACTGAGAGATATAAATTATTTTGTTTTCAGGGGCTAATTTGCAAAGAAATTTTTAGAGGAAGAAGGAGTGTAGCCGCCATGAAAATGAAGGAAAAGGAGGCTGATAGGTTTAGGAAAAGTTAGGGTTATGAGAGAATGAGATATTATATAGAGGTTGTGAATTTTCTATTCAAGTCCTTGTCTGTTATAACTTATGTAATAACAAGCCTTTATGTTGTAATTTTCTTTAATTTTTAGTCATTTACTTCGTTTTAAAAACTGTGTGATCACATACTGATTTCAAATTTTCTGATAATTGGAACACATCTAATTCTTAAATTTACGAACCCATAGAAACTGATTTCGTTAAATTCCGAGTCAGTATGAACTATTAATGAATTTTTAAAGTTTGAAAATTGACCGTTTTCATTGAAAAATTAATAACGACCACATACTGACTCCAAAAATTACGAATTTTGGAATATAGCAATAACTTAATTTTCCGAATCCGTAGAAAGTGGTTTCGTCAAATTTAGAGGTCGTTTGCAAATTTTCCATTTTTAAGGCGTATATATTTAATATTAAAAATACAAATAAATATGAATAATTTCCAAAACTCGAAATATATAAGTATTTATACTTTTTCAATGCAGAAATATCATTTTTAACTCATTGGAAGTGGTTTCAAGTCCAAATTCATTCGTACGCAAAAAGTAGAGTTTTGGGCCATATATATTATATATATAAATTCCATAGTGTTTTTCTGAAATTTTAATTTTGTCATAACTTACAAATTATAAATTGAAATCTTAATTTCTAAAATTCATTGGAAAGATATCGTCAATACGGTCCCAGCATTTCTTGTTTCGTCCAATTCTGAATTATAATGAATTTTATTTATTTTTCCAAAGTTGAAAATCGAATATTAAAATTACCGCGCCATTTCAGGCTCGGAATAGAATTAATATAAATTTTTGTAACGACCCGTATTTTATGGTATATAAATAATTTATTTAATTATTTAAATAATGGTTTGGTTATTTAAAATGACCAGAATTAAATAATATTGAATATTTAATTAAAATAAATAATATAATAATATATTTAATTTCTTAAATAATCAGAAATAGTGGAATTCACAAAATGGTGTGAATTGGATCCACTGTGATATTTAATTCAATTTAGAATCGAATTAGAATAACGAATATATTATTTGAACGACAATTTGAACGTATAATTATATTATAATTAAAATCGAGCTCGAAATGGCGCTGTAGTTCGTAATTTGGCGATTTGAACTTCAACTGAATGTACAGGATTTGTTTTAAATCGGATTTCTGTGAAACAAGAAACGCTAGGAGCTGGTGAAGTATATTTTTCTGATGGAAGAGAAAAATCGAGATTTCGTCGTGTAGATTTTTAGTTATGTCCAAATCAAATTTTAGAAAAGTCGCTATGGAATTCCTTTATAATTTATATCGATTTATTTATATTATAAATGGTTTTTTTTATAAATCAAATATCGATATAACTGGGAATTTTGAAATATCGAGTTATAAATCTCAGTAGAGCTGTATGGTATTCTAGTGTGAATATATACGATAATATTTATTTTTAAATGTTAAATTTAATTGTTTCTAAATATATTTATATATTTAAAAAGGGCTATTTAGAGCTTTAAAAATAGCCATTTTTGCAAACGACCTCAGAATTTGACGAAACTAATTTTGTTGGATCCGCAATATTAAATCATTGCTAGATTTCAATTTCCGTGATTTTTGAAGTCAATGTGTGGTCGTACGGGATTTTAATGTGGAAATCAGTCAGTATTTTGACGGTTAAAAATACGCAGTGTGAGCAAACGAAGTCGGAATTTGATGAAACCAGTTTCATTGGGACCCAAATGTCGAACTGTAGCTGCATGTCCATTTTCGTGATTTTTGGGTATCGTGTGCGATCATAGTGATTTTTAAACAGTGAATGCAAACTGCGATAGCTTAAAATAAAATAAAATATTGAATATAAAAATAATTTAACTTATCTATAAATACCCTTACATTATTTCTAAATCCTAACCACTTCCTCTTCATGGTCAAAAATTCCACCGCCATCTGTTCTTTCCAACGTGAGGAAAATAAAACTTCAAAAATCCAAAACAAAATGGATTTAAATTCCTAAAAATTATGAAACCCATATATTTGAAACCCTGAAGCCATCCTCTTCGCGTTGGTATAACTTTTACCTTGTTCGATCAAATATTGGGGAACTCAACTTTGCAGCAGTAAACTAGGGCTCGGTTGTTTCCGTTCTCTGATCGTCTTTGTTCAAATCAAACATCGTATTCGTATTTAGAGGGAAAATCCACACCTGGTGTGTGTTTTTGAAGAATATTGAGTGAGTTTTTGTCGCGCGCTGCCTGTAGTGCATGGAGGAAATACTGGACGTCGCGACAGGAGAAGGGATCTCGAGTTGAGGGATTAGGGTATCGGATAATGGAGATAATGATGAGAAGCATTTTGGTGATTTTAGTTGGTTGATCTATGAAGTGTTTGGGGGAGAAACAAGGGTAAAAGGGCGATTGAATTTTCGTTAATGGCGTGGGATGAGGAGGAGGAGGTCGCGGCTTTATTTTCTTGGAGGAAGGAGAACTGTTGAACGCGGATTTGGGCTTTTTGGGGATAGTTGGGCCGGTTGTATTTAAAAGGGGTAAGGATCGCGATGAATTAAATTAGTTTTGTTTTAATTGAAAACAGTTTATAACTTGTATAACGTATATCTTCCCCGTACGTTATCAGAATCAAGCGAAACAAGATCCGTTGGGATCGTATGGACGGACACTACCCAATAGAACTAACGGGGAGTGAATCGAAGCACGTTACAATTTATAGCAAAATAAATTGTCCATCTGCATCAACAGACGCAAATCGTTACTTAACGGTTAACGCGAAATGTGAGTAAACTCACTAACTCTTCTCGGTTATATTTTTCTAAAGTATTTTTAGAATTGATAAATGATGGTTGTTAGCTATGTGTTGGCTGTTTGGTTGAACTGCTAGTCAGTTGATTGAAAATATAGATAACGATATAAATATCAATCATTAATCAAATATTGATTCTGTTTAGCAGAATATTTCATAGTGAAATGAAATTGATGTTAATTTTATTGTTTAACATCTGTGGATGCAGAGAAACCGGTCGAAGGGACCCAACTGGGTTCCTCAACATTTATTTTACTGTTTTTCATATATTGTGTTATATGATGTGGTATGAACTCTGTTGTTTATTTCATATATTGGAATGATACTGACCATTGTTATATGGTACGTTAAATACCATAAAGAATACCGAAATGGTAAAAAAAAAAGGAAATTTTCAATGTTATATTGAAAATGAACTATTTATAAAATCAAAAGATTTTATAAAAAGAAAATATTTATTTAGAAAATAAATAGATTAAAAAGGAATATTTATTTGTTAATCAGATAAATAGAATTGAAAAAGAAATATTTGTAACTATTTACAAATAGAATTGAAAAGGGATATTTATTTGAAAAATAAATAGAATAGAAAGGGGAAATGCGTGTAAAGTAAACAGAAAAAGAAAATAGTTAGATTATCAAAGGAACTACTTATAAAATCAATAGATTTTATAACTAGAAAATATTTTATAGAATAAATAGAATTATCAAAAAGGGAATTATTTGGTAAATAAATTGATTTTAAAAGGAAATACTTGAAAGGTGACTAGAATTGCATAAAAGGAGAATTTTACATTTGAAATGTTTAGACCCGTGTTTCGCACACAGGTATAACTTGATATGGATTTAAAGTAAAGATTTTAAATAGAATCTATTCTAACAGATAGATGGCAAAGATAAATTGTAAGTAATATTTTATAAATTAAATAGGTTGTTTATCATTGGATAAATAGAGTATATAACTCAGGAGTTATATAGAGAAGTAAGAATCGATTTCAACATCGATATTTGAAACTGAATAATCAGTAGAGTTAATCAGTAGGAGTTAATCAGTTAGAGTAAATCGATTAGAGATAGAATTAATCGAATTAGAGTTAACTGAACATAGTTAATCGAATTAGGATTTTATTGAATATTAGTTATTCAATTAGAATTGATCGAATATAGTTATTTGAGATAGAGTTAGTCAAACATAGTTATTTAGGATGAGTCGCCATTTCGTATGACTGTTAGCGAAATTCGCAGGGCTGCAGATAGCCTACGGCGGTCAGATGTTTCCTGAGGGAATCAGGCGTAACCATTGTGATCGCTGCGATCTAGAGTCAAGCGAATGGAGTTAAATCGAATATTAGCCATTCGAATACAGTTAAAACATACATAGTTATTCGAATACAAATTAATCGAATATTAGTTATTAGATAGGAGTTAAATAAGTTAAATTAATCAAGTTGAGTAAATCGAGTTGAGTTAATCAACCTGAGTCAATCCAATTGAGTTAATCCAAAGGAGTTATTCGAAATAGTTTATTCGAATAGAAGTTAAGGAGATTAATCGAATGTAAAACATTTGAAGAGAGTTAATCGAATGTAAATCATTCGAAGAGAGATTTTCGAATATAGTTATTCGAAGAAAGAGTTATCAAATATAGTTTATTCGAAAAAGAGTTATCGAATAGAGATTATTTGAAAAGAGAATTATACATTGAATTCGATTATATCAAAATTCGGGAAAGTAATATTTACTTGCCGTTTTTAATTAAGGTTTACTTATTTATTAATAGATTAGTGGTTTAGTTATTTAGTTAAATTAAGGAATAAAAGTTATATTTTGAAATTAGATATTTTGGAGGAATGGATTATAATGCTATAGTTATAACCAGTGTTTTAAAATAAAGAAGTGGATTCATAAATAGAATCCGAGAGTTTCGTAAGTAAGTTTTTTAAAGGTTTAAATGGTGAACTTTGTCTATTTCGAGGTTAGAAATGTTGTTCAGTTAAGGTCTAAGAGGTAATTATACCCCGACATGATTGACTTCGTTTTTAACTGAGGGATGGGTAAGCTTCAATAATGAAGATTGATTAAGTGAATTTAGTTAATGAGTGTAATGGTTTAAATTGGCTTAGTGATGTTTTATTTAAACATCTATTGAATAAATTTTGGAAACATTTTCCAAATATAACCAGAGATATTTTCTAATCGTAGAAAAAGAAATGTTGATGAGAAAGAATACTGGAATGACAGTGATACGTGAAACAGAGATGGAAATGTTTTCCATGATTAATGACGTATATTTCCTAAATTTAGAAAATAAGAATTTACAAATATATAGAAATGGGAAATGAATAAATTAATGATAAATTAAATTAAAAAGAGATAAATGTTGAATGATGTTTGATTTATAAAATTTCCACCTGGAAATAATATCGTTGTTTGCACACCTGTTTTTCTTTGACAGTTAAATCACCGACTATCGAAGTTTTTGACCATTTTATCGTCGTCAATATGGAGAGACCGGGATCAGATATATTATCTGAAAAACACTCTATATGGACGTTAGCATTGCGATCAAATATTGAAGACAGAGTTATGCAAGGACTATCCTATTTACAGAATAGTGCCTTCGGTTTGTCTAGTCCCAGGACAACGTGAATGGACGAATGTCTGACAAAGTATATCCAATGGATCGCATAAGTTGATCTCTCCAAAACGTACTTATGTTTGGTGGCGGAGGAATTCGTTTCTCTTAGCTTTATACCCGTGGTGTTTTTGGGGAAATCAATTTGTGATTTGACGGGTATGACGATGTGGCATTCAAAGTGATTGATGGTCAGGTATATAAAGATACGTTATGACCTCAGGCCTCATCAACCGGGAAATGACAGAAATCGGGCAGGCAGCATAGCTAAGTGGGTCGCTCCCATTAGGGTGTATATCACCTATCTAGAGAAAATCCATTTCATTCTTTTATCTATTATCGATGCTGTCCCTTTTCGGGAAACGGTGGGTAGCTCCCAACCGTTGGTGATATACATTCGATACACTCAAGCGAAATGAGTGGTCGGTCATGTGTGGGTCGGGTTGCAAGGCGTTCTTGTTGAACCCAGTATATTCGTCTCTAGAGATACACTATCGGTAGGTGGTCCCATACCTTGTCATAGTTGGAATCCAATCTCCAATAAGCGCCCGCGGTTTTGTTTGTATACTATATATGTGGAACGTGAGATGCAAGCGTTCTGCTATATTGTTGATTACTTGTGATTAGACATTATTATAATATCAGAGAAGTATTGATTTCCAAAACTGTTTTGGTTATCGTAAGGTAAAAACTGTCCGTGTTTATGTGTGGATCGGTCTTACGATTATCTTTTCTTTTGAAAAGGATTTTGAAAAGTTAAATCAAATGACTTGAGTTTACTCACACCAGTCCCATGACTGACCCAGAGTTTATTTTATTTGTTTTCCCTAAACTCTTGGGTGCCCAAATTTGTACGGGCAGTCAAGTAGTTCAGGTCTTTACAGATATACCTGGAGGAGCTTGAAGCAGGAGGTTTCAGGATTTTATAGCTATTGATATTTCCGCTGTGTGTAAGTGTTGTACTCTGATAATGTTATTATACAGTTTTATTGTAAAGTTATGTTATATATTATATTTCATTCGTTCCGCTGTGAGATTTGTGTTTACTCTGATTGTTCTTCTTCATCTTATTCTATTCTAATTTTCTATCTTATCTATTCTCACCCTCTAACTTCTTTCTATTAATGATCTGGAATGTTCGATATCTGAAAAATTAACATGGGTTTTATGTTGATTTTCTGGGTCGAAAATCCTAGTTCATTACAATTTTTTTGTTTTATTCCTAAAATAAAATAAGTTTTTAATCGTTATTATTTTAAAATAAATTATTTTAAATATACTAAATCCATTAAATTAACTAAAATAAAAAATTTAAATTTGCCCCATAATTCTGGGTTGTTACATTAGTCAACCATGTTTATAATTTATAGGTTAATTAAATTCGTGATTTCCTAACTGCAGTAGAAGAATGGGATGGGAGCAGAAGAATGATAGGTTGTGGTCTCAAGTAGAAGTGTCGACCCTGGGTTAAATTAATAATGTAATCAAGTATAATTATAAATTAATTTAAGAAAAGGTTAATGATTAAAATTAAATCATGATCCAATATTACTTATGACTCGTGTTATGTAATCAGGTCTGAATGGAAACAAATGAAGACAGTGAAACCTGGAGGAAAAACAAGACCAGTCTAATAATGATTTTCAAGAGTAATTAGTTAATTAAGATATTAATTAAGAAAAAATATTTATTTAATTAACTCATGGATGCTTATAATTTTATAACTCGTACATGTATGTTCAGAATTGGATCAAACAAGTTACGTTCAGACCGTATGACGGAATTCTACATTTTGGAACTATTTTGGTTAAGATTGGAAGTAGCTGGAGATTTTAATTAAATTAAACACTTGCTTAATTTAATTAAACCGATCCGCTTTAGCTACAACAGAATCAAATCAAGGTGAGTTAAACTCACTTAGTTCTTCCCACTTATATTTTATATAAGTCGGGTTTTTATTTTGCGTGCTATGGTTGCTAATGATTGACTGGTTGTTAATTATATTTATATATTGTTTGAACCGATGAAATTAAACGTTGTTTAATTTCAATATAAATCATATCGTTATTTTAATGATTGGACCCAATGAAGGTAATTTACCTTGTTGATCATGTTTATAAAATACATGTGTTAAATTTAATGAATTGTTCGAATTGTTTTGTTGTGTTAAATAAATTGGTTGATGTTAAATAACCGTTATTTCTTGTTATAGAAATAATCTGTTTTAATTAAATTGAATGAGTTTATTCGAGATAACCTATTTGGATGTAGGGAAGAACCAGTTATAGGAATCCAACTGGATTCCTCAAATATATTAGATATTATTTATTTTTATATTATCGTCATATGAACTATTCTGATTTGATTTGGTTGTTGACCTTTTACCTGAAATTCAACATTTGTTTTGTTTAAACTAATGGGTAATATTGGTTGAGTAATTGCCAGTGTATGGCCTATAAATCCACAGTTTTTTAAATATTGATTTACCGTTAGGTAAATCGACGGAAATGAAGTTATAAAATATATTTTATAACTAAAGATAGATTTTTAAATCCATTATTTTGAATAAAAGTTTATTAAAAGGAAATAAATATTATTATTTATTATTTAAATTTATGAGCGAGCATTAAATGATTTTATAAAGTAGATTCTTATGCTAAGAAGATTTATAAGCAAATGACCAGAAATTAATCTAACGGTTAAGATTTAATTGTTCTTAAGAGAAAAAATTAAATGAAATTATTTAAATTAATTAATTTAAAGGAAGGACTAGAATTGGAATTGGTTAACAAATTAACCATGGTTTGAGTGGACAAAGTCAACTAAATTAATTGGAATTGGCTATTTGATTAATTTACATGTAATTAATATAATGAAATAGTTTAACAAATATTTGTTTTAATTTTAATAAATTTTTAAAAAGGATTTTACTATTTATCTTAGTTAATAAAAGAAATTAACTGCTGCTACCATAGTTAATGACTAAAGCAAATTATTTTTTTAATTATTAATAATTTAGGAGATTAATTTTTAATTGGAATACACTTAAAAAGTAATCGAAGTGGAAATGAAAGCTAATTGAATTGTGAAAGGAATTTATGAACGGTTTTATATTAAAACCTGAGTTTTTATAATGAAGTTATAAAAGGGATTTTAAGCGAATACGATAACTTAAAATAAATGTTTACTTAATATCTGAATTAAATAAAGGAAATAAAGATAAAAGGGATTTATATTAAACTAGAGTTATATAAACGTGGTTTATAAAAAGAGATGAGGTGTTAAAGGGTTAATTATAAATTAACGTTATTTAATAACGGAATTAAGAGTAATGAATGGAATCAAAATAAGATATTTAAAGCGGGAAAGGATTTAATGGTTTTGAAAAAGGTATTGATAACAGTGAATTTGGTAAAGGAAGTGACTAATAGGATTTTGTTACTAAATCCGAGTTATAAAACGAACTTCTTAATGAAGTAGAAGTTAAAAGGTGATGTTTTAGTAAGTAATTTCTTAATTAATGAATTAAGAAATAATGGTTATGTTCAAGAAGGGGATTTCAAAAGTAAGAAGGTTTTATAAAACCGTATTTTCAAGTAAAATGGTTAAATGGGATTTGTTTTGATATTAAAATAAATATCAGTTTTTGAATTATAACTCACATCTATCTTAAGATAAGAATGTTGTTGATCAAGGTCTGAGAGGTAAATAAATATCCCAACTTGAATGTCTTCAAGATTATTTGAGGATGATATTAGTTATGACAGGAAAGAGGGTATGAATAATTTATATTTCCATATGAGAAATATTAACGCAACATTATTTGCAAGATTTGAGAACATATATAATGAAATTTCCAAAGTAATGGAAATGAACAGATTTTAGGAAATAGGTATAATGATATTTCCGAAGCAAAAGAAAATCAAAGGAGATTGTGTGAAATTATAATGATACTTTTGAGATAAAAAGGAAATGAAAAAGGGAGTTTTGGAAATGGATTATTCTAAAGATTAAGGGTTGGTTATTATTTCAAATAATAAAACAAGAAAGATTTTGTAATGTTGTTTTACGAGATGAATTTATTTCCCAATTATAGATAATGAGTAATGAGATACCAAACATTTTGAAATAATAGTAAGATAGAAAATTGTATGACTATAGATTATTTTCCTAAGTATTAAAATAAAATAGTTTTGAAATAAATCTTATGTGAAATAAGAAGTGAAAAGCTATATTTGTAATATTGAAAGGTTTAGGAATTTTAAATTAACCTTTGATAATTATTTTTAATTAAAAAGGCCAAGTGATGCTAATTACCGAATCAGTGAACTCATTTTATTCTCATGATTATTTATTTGATAGTTAAATAACCGAATATCAAATTTGACCCATACGATTGTTGGTACGGAAAGACCGGGATCGAATTTATATTCGAAAACCATTCCGAACCAGCGAATACGTAGAAGATGATTATTGAAGATGGAGAAATTGAAGACCGTTAATCTTCTTGAGTGAAAGAACCACTTGTTGAATTTCTCTGGTTTAGCGGCCAGAGATATTTCGACAGTGATGCTGTCGTGATTGGAATCTACGGATTGCAAGGACTACTCGTTACTGGTCCATCAGGTGATTCCTATATTTGATGCAGTGGGAGACTACCTTCGGTTCATCCTGTTCCTAGATGGCTTGTATGTACGAGTGTCTGACAAAGTATTTCCAAAGGAATCACGTACATCAATTTCTTCAAACGTACTATATTTTTGGTGGAAAATGGCCCACTCATAACAACTAGTTTATTTTTGGGGAGTCAATTAGTGATTTCTGATGGATTTGATGATGTGGCATTCAATGTGAATGGTAGCTAGATATTCTGAAGGTATTTATAACCTCAAGCCTCATCAACCGAAAATTGGTAAAAATTAGGTAGGCTGCATGGCTATGTGGTCGCACCAATAAAAATGGTATATCATTACCTGATCTAAAGAAATCAAATGCCTCTAGTTGTCCCTTTTTTTTAATTGGTATGCTGTCGGCGGTTGGCTGGCCCCCAGCCGTGGTAATGATATATTCGATACACTCAAGCGAGGTAAAGGGCCAGTCATGTTTAGCCTGGGTTGCAAGATGTTCTTGTTGAACACCAATTTAATCATCTCTGGAGGCACATTGTCAGAAAGGTGGTTACCATACCATGCCATGAAAATCCAATCTCCAATAAGTGCCCGCGGTTTTGATTGTATAATATGTATGTAGAGCGTAAGATGAAAGCATTCTGCTAGATTGATATTTATTTCTATTTAGACACTATTATAATATCAAAAAAGATATTGATTCCGAAAACATTTTGGGTTATCATAAGTTAAAAACTGTCTGTATTTATGTGTGGATTTAGTCAGACTATCCTTTTCTTTCGAAAAGAATTTTGACTTTAAAATCAGGTTGGATGATAATCATAAACTTAGTGGTTTTTCTCACTCTGGTTCACCAGACTGATCCGATGTTTGTAATGCTCGGGTTAGACCGAGTTGTACGGGTTCAAGTTATCAGATGCTATGAAGAGACGAGCTGGATGAGTTTAGACATATGATATTATATAGATACTTTTCTACTGTGTGTTGTATACGAAGACATGTTATTATAACTGTCTAGATATGTTGATGTACTTTGATGATTGTAAGTATTTTTAAAGCTCTCTATAAATATTTATTTCTATATTATATTTTGTTCTGCTGCGATGTGAGACTCTGCGTTGTGTTGGTGCTTCTTCTTCTTCTATTGTAATACTTCTGTAACAACCCGGAATTTTGGAATTAATTTAAAATTTACTTTTAATTGATTTGAATAGAAATTAATTATTTTAATTAATTTAATTTGAGAATAAACGACTTAAAATTTATTTAAAATGAAGTTTGGACGCATATATTAATATTAATTATAAAAAGAGCTTGAAATGGCTCGGTAGTTTGAAATTTTTGTTTTAAACTTTGAATAAGTATACAGAATTCATGATAAGTCAGAATTTGATGAAACAAGAAACGTTAGAATCTATTTGTTATTATCTTTCTAAAGAATGTAAGAAATTGAGATTTCACTTTATAAATTGTGAGTTATGTCCAAATTAAAATTCCAAATAGTTGCTACGGAATTTATTAATATTTTAATATTACAGAGCCTTTATGCATATTTTGCAAAAGAACTCCGAATTCGACGAAACCAATTTTGTTGGATTCAGAATGATAAATAATTGCAAGATTTCAAAATTTCACGCCAAACGGACTCAGTATGTGGCTGTGTCCGATAAAACCGTTCGATGTAATAATATGAGCAGTTTTATAAAGGAAAATTATTGAGATGAAATGGTTAATGCCATGCTCATAAATTCTAATTTGCCTCATAAATTCTAATTTGTAATAATATGACCGGGTGTGATTTTTAAAGTAAAAAACTGACAATATTTAGACATTAAAAATTCGTTGTTTGTGCATACGGACTCAGAATTTGACAAAACTGGTTTCGTTGGATCCGTAATGTTAGAGAGTTGTTGCATGTCAATTTTTACTGAAAACGGAATCCGTTGGTGATCAAACGAATTTTTAAACAATGAAAATTAGCGATATTTGAATAAATTAAAATAAAATAAAATAAGCAAATAAAAAAATAGAAAACCCTACCCTATATAATATCCTAACATTTCTAACCTTAACCTTTTTTGTAACGACCCGCATTCTATGCATTAGGGGATCGTAGAATATTTCTTTCTTTCTCATGCGAAGTCGTATAGCTATGTGACTTTGGGAGACGACTATTGGGGTCATTTCCCATGTTCATGATTTTTTTCATTTTTAAATAACCGTTTTGCCCCTAGCTGATCTTGTTTCAGCCATAGCTTTTGATTGGTAAGGATTTTTGACCTGAAACTACTTCCATTAAATTCAGATGATGGTTTATCTTTCCGTAGAGTGGTCACATTAGCCAAACGGACTCACCGTTTGGGAGATATGGCTGAAACAAGGTTTAGAAGGTGAAAAACAGCATAACCGGGCCTAATTAGGGTGACTAGCAAGAGGGCCCATAACCCATTTCGAGATTAGGGTTATGGGGAAGCTGAAATCAGTTAGGAGACGATCTATTCTTATTTTTTTAGCCGTCTAAAACAATTCCCTAACACTAACAATGGCCTCCAACACCCAAATCACCTTCTAATCACCATTTAATAAGTTTTAGCCTAATCTACATCTAATCAAGGCAAATTAGCATCAAATTGGGAATAGAGCTGCTGTGTTACATAGAGATTTGACCCAAATCAGAGATAGTTTCAGATCCAAGTTTTATTTATGGCCAAGGTGAGTGATTTGCATTGTTTTTCACTAATTACGGTTAATTAGGGATGATTAGTGAAAATTAGTGAAATTATGGCTCCGAAAAATCTGGAAAAATTTGTAAAATTCTAAAATATTATTTTAAGGCTTTGATATAAATTTGGGTTAATTTGGATATGTTTTGCTAATCCTATCATTAGTCATGCTTAAACATGATTGAAGGAAAATATGGGTTTTTGGGCATGTTTGATCCATTTTGACATGGTTATTTATCATTTTGGTGTTTATGGTTGATACTATATGCTTTTATGACTATTTGGAATGTATTATGATTGCTTAGAACAGTTAGAATGGTATAAAATGCCATCGTATGGCGTGAAACAGTTGCAGGAAAACTGTGCAGGAACCAGATCGGATCGGTGGAGGATGAACCAACCCGCTCGTGGAGCATTCCACGACCCGACCCGCTCACATCTGGAGTTCTCCGACCGACCCACTCGTGAAGAGTAGCCATGAACCGAATCGCTCCAGCTCTGCACCATGAACCAGAAGCTCCGAACCCACCCGAGCTCACGACCCGAACCGGTGCATTACCCCGACCCGAACCGATGCCTCCACGAAGTGCCACAACCTGGGAGCTTGACCACGAGCAAGGGAAGACCGAACCGAACAGGAGATGGGTCACGAGCCGAATCGATCTGGTGCTAAGGAAGAGGAATCACGAACCAGTGAGCAACATGATGTACGTACCGAACCACTTAAGGAAGCATGAACGAAAGTAAAGTGAATTGAAGAACCGAACCGATCCGGAGGAGACCAAACCCCGAGATGCAAAGGTAGTCCAAATGGGAAGTAGAACTCAGGATCCAGATGGGAACCAACGAGTTAACTTCATGATTGGAATTTGCTGCGGGAGGTGTGCTTAGGGGTTATCGACGTCTATAGCTTTGATTCACCACCAGGACGGATGTTAGGCTACGCACCAGTGCAGTGGGGTAGTTATTACTCCATGGGGCAGAGCGATCGTAGCATGGCTATGAGCTAGTGTAGTGGAGTCGTCATGACTTCGTGGGGTAGAGTGGATATAGCAAGGACTAGTGGCTATGGATCAGTGCAGTGGAGTCATCATGACTCCATGGGGCAGAGTGATCATAGCAAGGATTTGGGTGGTCAAAGCAGTGGATATCGTATGCTTTACGCACTGAGTGAGAGAAGTGAGGATGGTTGCTATGCTTGATTGATTGCCATCATTATGACATGCACTCCCCTACCCCTGTATCTTTACACTCTATGTCAGTGTCACCTAAGAGTATTGTATATCTTGTTGTGCTAACTCTTTGGTTACAGGTCCAGGTTCAGGTATGGTTTAGTATACCTGTTACAGTTCTGTTTTGCTGCTTATCGCTCATACCAGACTTTTGTCTGACCCAGAGTTTTATGTCTCTTCTTATTACTCTAGGTGCTCTTAAACGGGCAGACTAGAGACAGGTTAGGTGGTATGCACGAGTAGCTGTACCGGAGATGAGCAGGAGGCTTCGACGTATGAGATATATATATAGATATTCTCCCTATGTCGTTGTTGGTCACTAATTTGGGCATTAGTAGTGTACCTTCCTTATTTTTCTTTAGAGACAGTTTTCAAAAGTTGTAATAATGATGATGTGGAACACAATCTGTATTTTGGATTTTCCGCTGCTATGATGGTTTAGTTTTAAGCTTATGCACTGTCTCGCCTATTTTATGTCAAAGTTATGTTATTATTATATTTTATCGCATGCGCTGTGAGACATTCTACAGGTTCCATGTTAGTTCAAATTCCTTTCTTTTCCTTTCTTTGGCGACCATCCCATGCTAGTTGGACATTGGCACAACGCACTTCCATTTGTAATGTTAGCTGGTGTGGGGCGGGTCGTCACATTTTGGTATCAGAGCTCTAGGTTGCGTAGTTAACCTAGGTAAAGACACCAGGGAGAGATATTATACGTATATGAGAGCGCATATTTGTGATCTTTTGGTTTTCAAAAGCTATATATATACTATTAGTATATTTAAGGATGGAGTCGCATTGCACTGGCACCACTAAAGAGATGGTTAATCGTTTTCTCCTTACAGATTGAACAATGAGCCGATATACTAGGGGTACTGGTAGAGGAGCTAATAATGGGAATGCTCCTGATATGAGGACGATGTTCACTGACTTCATGAGAGAGATGATTAGAAATGTGCAAGGAGCAGTTTCCAATGCTGCAAATGGTAGTGGTGCAGCGGTGCAGGCGCCTAGGGCCGATTTCTCCAAGGTATGCAAGGATTACACTAGTCTTGATGGAAACCCGTTCCACGGAACGGAATCGGCTACAGAAGTTCAGGATTGGTTGGATAGCTGTGAGCAAGTCTTCAAAGACTTGGGTATCGAGGATGCGACGAAGAGAATGCTAGCATCCCATCAGCTGCAAGGACGGACGATGAATTGGTGGAATGCTATTAAGGCAGCTACTCCAGAGGATCAAGTTATATGGGATCAGTTTAAGGCCCGATTCAGTGAAAATTTTATCCCAGCTGCTCAGAAGTCAGAGTTGTTTAGGAAGTTCTTGGAGCTTAAGCAGAATGTTAGGGCAGTCTCGTAGTATATTGCTGAGTTTGATACTTTATCGAAGTATGAATTATCCCTCATTGACACTCCCGAGAAGAAGAATGAGAAGTTCATAACAAGCTTAGATCAGTACTTGGGGGAAAGGCTTATAAACCATATCAACGAGATGTTTGAATCGATTGTTGGGAATGCATTGAGGTCAGAGAGCCTTTATCTTAAGCCCAAGACTGAAGTCGTTGTTGCATCTGTAGAGGGGCCAAAGCCGTAAGCAAGCGGTGGAGGCAAGAATAATTCTCAGAACAAAAGGAAGCAGAACCAAGGTAAGGATGGTCAGAAAAAGAGTAAGAAATATGTTGAATGCTTTAGCTGTGGCAAGAAGGGCCATTATGCCAAAGAATGTCGAGCAAAACTAGCAGACATGAAGTGCTTTAACTGTGGCCAAGTGGGACATCACAAGGATAAGTGTCTGCAACCCCCTAAGGAGAAGCAGATTGTGAAAGCATATGCTCTTGATGTTGTTCCTTCTTCGTCGAATGCCCCAACCGCGGTGGAGAAAGGAAAGAATGTCGTCATTCAGGGTATGCTTTCTGTTTATGATGTTCCTGTTCGCATATTGTTTGATACCGGAGCTTCCCGTTCCTTCATATCTAGTGACCTGGTAGTTAGGTTGGGATTGGAACCCGAGATAGTCGATAGACCTTTAGCGGTGACGAACCCGATTGGCGGTTCGACTAGCCTTAGTATGATTTGTCGTAATGTGGTCTTATCAAGTCATGGATGTATATTTGCTTTTGATTGCTTTTTTTGGGCTTTACTGGGTTTGGCATTATTTTGGGAGTTGATTGGCTCCAAAGGTATGGGGTGGTCGTAGGCTGTGAGGTCTTTTTGGTGACAGTTAGAGCGGATGATGGGCGGAGGGTAGTGTTTGGTGGTCTACCTAGTGATGGGGTAATGGCTAGTTTTCTAAATTCCCTCGAAATCCCGCATGATGAGTTGTCAGATGTGCCAGTGGCTGGCCAGCATCCGGACGTCTTCGAGGAAGTGACCGGACTTCCACCACACTGAATGATTGAGTTTCGTATTGATTTAGTGAAAGATGCCAGACCTATAGTGATGCCACTTCGTCGTATGGCACCAAGGGAGTAGCAAGAGCTCGGGGTGCAAGTAAGCGATATGTTCAAGTAGGGATTTATCAGAAGAAGTGTTTTCGAGTGGGGAGCATCAGTTGTCTTTGCTACCAAGGCAGATAGTTCCCTTCGATTGTGTGTAGACTACTGCGAGCTGAATAAGGTGACAAGGAAGAATAAGTATCCTTTATCGCGGATAGATGATTTGTTTGATCAGTTGAGTGGCGCGAGAGTGTCTCCTAGTTGGATCTCACGACAGGTTTTCATCAACTTTGGGTGGAAGCTGAGAGTATAGCTAAAATGGCCCTTCGGACACCGTCTGGATTCTACGAGTGGTTGGTCATGCCATTTGGGTTGACCAATGCACCAGCATATTTTGTGGATCTGATGAATAGAGTATTCCGAGATCAATTGAATAAGTTTGCTCTTGTGTTCATGGATGATATCTTAGTTTATTCGAGGATAGAAGAAGAACACCAGGAACATTTGAGGATAGTGATGGAGGTGTTGAGAAAACACCTATTGAAAGAAAAGTTTTCTAAGTGTCACTTCTGGAGGAGGGAAGTGAGATTCTTGGGCCATGTTGTTTCAGGGAATGGTATTGTTGTGGATCCTGCGAAGGTGACTATGGTACAAGACTTGTCTATGCCTAATAATGCAACAGACGTAAGAAGTTTCTTGGGATTGGCTGAATATTATCGTAAGTTTATCCAAGACTTCTTCAAGATAGCAGCACCATTGACTCAGTTGACCAAGAAGAGTCAAGCTTTCTTCTGGGATGAAAAGTGCGTGAATGCATTCAAGAATCTAAAGGAAAAGTTGACATGTGCACCAGTGTTAGTCATTCCTAAAGGGAAAGAAGAGATGAAAGTATACATGGATGCATGTGGTACCGGACTAGGTGCTGTACTGATGCAGGGAGGTAGGGTTGTAGCTTATGCTAGTCGGCAACTGAAACCGCATGAGAAAAGATATCCTATCCATGATTTGGAATTGGCAGCCATCGTATTCCCGTTGAAGATGTGGAGACATTATCTCTTGGGAGAAAGATTTGAGTTGTTTACCGATCACAAATCGTTAAAGTATCTTTTCTCTCAGAAGGATCTAAATCTCTGACAGCAAAGATGGTTAGAATTATTGGCTTCCTACGATTTCAATATCGCATATAAACCAGGAAAGGGCAATGCAGTAGCTGATGCATTGAGTAGAAAACATGCCAGTTTAGAGGCTATTTTTCTAGAATGGAAGAAACTGGAGTACATCGCTGGGTATGATTTCAGGCCAAAGTGCGAATTGGATCCAGAAGTATTAGCAAATTTGACGATTAGACCCACTTTGATTGAGCCGATTGGTTCCAGTCAGAGGGACGATCCTAACCTATTGGAAATTATCTCCAAGTTAGAGATGGGTATCGATAAGGAGATGGACAAGTATGGGCTTGATCGAGATGGATGGCTTAGGAAGAACGGAAGACGTGCCCAATGTCAATGGATTGGGAAATGAAGTGCTTAGAGAATGTCATCACTCAAAACTAACTATACATCCCGGTGGTAATAAAATGAATCGAGACATGAAGCAGGCCTGCTACTGGGGAGGGATAAAAAGAGACGTTGGGAAGTTTATATCCAAATGCTGAACTGACAGTTAGTTAAAGCTGAGCAAAACAAGCCTAGTGGTTTGTTGCAACCATTAGAAATCCCCGAATGGAAATGGGAATAAGTCCCAATGGATTTCATTGATGGGTTACCAAGGACTAGATCGGGCCATGATAACATTTGGGTGATTGTGGACCGATTGACCAAGAGTGCGAGGTTTATACCCATCAAATCGAATAGAACTGCAGCTAAGTTAGTGGAACTGTATACGAAGTGGGTAGTGAGAATTCATGGAGTACCCAAAGGCATTGTAAGTGACTTAGAACTGTTGTTCACTAGTGGATTTTGGAAGAGCTTACAAGAGGTGTTAGGATCAGAATTATATCTCAGTACCGCGTATCATCCTCAAACTGATGGTCAAACAGAGAGGGTGAATCGAGTATTAGAAGATCTCTTGAGAGCTTGCATATTAGATTTTGGTGGATCATATGATGACCATTTGCATCTAGTAGAGTTTACATATAATAATATTTATCAATCCAGTATTGGTATGGCTCCATTTGAAGCTTTGTACGGAAGACCATGCAACTCACCTTCATGTTGGTTAGAAACTGGGGAGAAGTTTGTGCTTGGACCAGATGTGATAAGAGAAACTTCAGACAAGATTAAGATCATTCAACAGCGAATGAAGGCTGCCTAAGATAGGCAGAAAAGTTATGCTGATAAGAGGAGAACGGATCTGAAATTTTCCATTGGCGACTTGGTGTTTGTCAAGATTTCTCCATTAAAGAATGTTACTTGATTTGGAAGGAGAGGAAAGTTGGCACCAAGATTTTTTGGTCCATTCCCAATCCTCGAGCAAGTTGGGAATTTGGCATATAAAGTTGAATTACCAGAGAAGATGGCAGGAGTTCATAACGTATTTCATGTTTCCCAGTTAAGGAAATTCGTGCACGACCCCGATATGATTATTTCGCCTGATCAGTTGGATGATATCGAAGTAGAACCCGAGGCGGTTGGGAACCACAAGCCGATTCGTATTTTCGAGCGCGATACGACGCAACTTCGAAGGAAAGCGGTGAATCTAGTCAAAGTTCAGTGGGGCGAGAATGACTGTACTTGGGAGACAGAGGAGAGCATTAGGAAGACGTATCTAGAACTCTTTGCTTGGTAAGATTTTAATTGCAATTTAGTTTTTCGCATGCTAGGATAGACTTGTTTGTTGTTTTATATGTTGTGAATGGTTGGTAGGCATGCAGGATCCTTTGCTTGTTTCTTAGTTAAGGAATTTCAAGGGCGAAATTTCTTAAGGGGGGAAGAATATAACGACCCGCATTCTACACATCAGGGGATCATAGAATATTTATTTCTTTCTCATGTGAAGTCGTATAGCCATGTACCTTTGGGAGACAACTATTGGGGTCATTTTCCATGTTCATGATTTTTGCCGATTTTTAAATGACCGTTTAGCCCCTAGCTGATCTTGTTTCAGCCATAACTTTTGATTGGTTAGGACTTTTGATTTGAAACCACTTTCATAGGATCTAGATGATGGTTTACATTTCCGTACAGTGGTCACATTAGCCAAACGGACTCATCGTTTGGGAGATATGGCTGAAACAAGGTTTAGAAGGTGAAAAAAAGCTTAACCGTGCCTAGTTAGGGTGATTAGCAAGAGGGCCCATATCCCATTTCAAGATTAGGGTTATGGGGAGGCTAAAATCAGTTAGGAAACGATCTATTCTCATTTTTTTCAGCCATCTAAAACACTTCCCTAACCCTAGCAATGGCGTCCAACACCCAAATCACCTTCTAATCACCATTTAATCAAGTTTTAGCCTAATCTACATCTAATCAAGGCAAACTAGCATCAAATTGGGAATAGAGATGCTGTGTTGCATAGAGATTCGACCCAAATCAGAGAGAGTTTCAGACCCAAGTTTTATTTGTGGCCAAGGTGAGTGATTTGCATTGTTTTTCACTAATTACGGCTAATTTGGGATGATTAGTGAAAATTAGTGAAATTGTGATTCAGAAAAATCTGGAAAAATTTGTAAAATTCTAATATATTATTTTAAGGCTCTGATAAAAATCCAGGTTGATTTGGATATGTTTTGCTAATCCTATCATTAGTTATGCTTTTACATGATTAAAGGAAAATATGGGTTTTTATGGATATTTGATCCATTTTGACATAGTTATTTATCGTTTTCGTGTTTATGGTTGATGTTATATGTTGCTATGACCGTTTGGAATGTATTATGATTGCTTCAAATAGTTAGAATGGTCGAAAACGCCGTCGTATGGCGTGAAATAGTCGTTGGAAAAGTTGCAGGAAAACTGTACAGGAACCGAATCGGATCGGTGGAGGACGAAATGACTCGCTCGTGGAGCATTCCACGACCCGACCCGTTCACATCTGGAGTTCTCCGAGCCGACCCACTCGTGAAGAGTAGCCATGAACCAAACCGCTCCTGCTCTAGCACCACGAACCAGAAGCTCCGAACCCACCCGAGCTCACGACCCGAACCGGTGCATTACCCCGAACCGAACCGATGCCTCCACGAAGTGCCATGACTGGGGAGCTTGACCACGAGCAAGGGAAGACCGAACCGAACATGAGATGGGGTCACGAGCTAAACCGATCTGGTGCTAAGGAAGAGGAATCACGAACCAGTGAGCAACATGATGTACGAACTGAACAACTTAAGGAAGCATGAATGGAAGCAAAGTGAAGTGAAGAACCGAACCGATCCGGAGGAGACCAAAATCCGAGATGCAAAGGTAGTCCAAATGGGAAGTAAAACTCAGGATCCAGATGGGAACCAACGAGTTAACTTCATGATTGAACTTTGCCGCAGGACGTGTGCTAAGGGGTTATCGACGTCTATAGCTTTGATTCACCACCAAGACGGATGTTAGGCTACGTATCAGTGGAGTGGGGTAGTTATTACTGCATGGGGCAGAGTGATCATAGCACGGCTATGAGCCAGTGCAGTGGAGTCGTCATGACTTCATGTGGCAGAGTGGACATAGCAAGGACTAGTGGCTATGGATCGGTGCAGTGGAGTCGTCCTGACTCCATGGGGCAGAGTGATCATAGCAAGGATTTGGGTGGTCAAAGCAGTGGATATCGTATGCTTTACGCACTGAGTGTGAGGATGGTTGCTATGCTTGATTGTTTGCCATCATTATGACATGCACACTCCCACCCCCGTATCTTTACACCATATGTTAGTGTCACCTTAGAGTATTGTACATCTTGTTGTGCTAACTCTTTGGTTGCAGGTCTAGGTTCAGGTATGGTTTAGTATACCAAGTTCTATTTTGCTGCTTAGCGCTCATACCAGACTTTTGTCTGACCCAGAGTTTTATGTCTCTTCTTATTACTCTGCGTGCTCTTAAATGGGCAGACTAGAGACAGGTTAGGTGGTATGCACGAGTAGCTGTACCGGAGACGAGCAGGAGGCTTCCACGTATGAGATATATAGATATTGTCCCTGTGTCGTTGGTGGTCACTACTTTGGGCATTAGTAGTTGTAATGTCCCGTATTTTAGCAATATAATAATTAATTAATTTAATTATTTCAATAGGGGTTTTGAGAATTAAATGGTTGTTTAATTAAATTATGTGGAATATTTAATTAATGTAATAATAGAATAATATATTTAATTCTGAAATAATCAAAAATAGTGGAATTCACAATATTGTGTAATTTAGATCATTTAACATATATAATTCAGTTTAGAGTTGTCTTATATTATCGAATATATTATATAAACGACAGTTGAATGTATAATTATATTATAACTATAATCGAGCTTGAAATGGCACGGTAGTTCGTAATTTGGCGATTCGAACTTCAACTGAATATACAGGGTCCGTTTTAAATCGGATTTCTGTGAAACAAGAAACGTTAGGAGCCGGTGAAGTATATTTTTCTAGTGGAAGAGAAAAATCAGGATTTCACCATGTAGATTTTGAGTTATGTCCAAATCAAATTTTAGAAAAGTCGCTGTGGAATTCCTTTATAATTTATAACGATTTATAAAAGGATTTCTATTTTTATGTGAATATCGATTTGAACAGGATTTGAAATATCGAGTTAAAACTCCATATATATTTATTATGGAGTTGTATGATATATATTGTGGATATATACGACAATATATATTTATTGATATTGAATTTAATTATTTTTAAATATATTTACATATTTAAAAGGGTTATTTAGAACTTTAAAAATAGCCAGTTTTGTAAACGACCTCCGTTTTCGATGAAACCAATTTTGTTGGATCCGTAACATTAAATTATTGTTAGATTTCAAGTTTCTTGATTTTTGGAGTCAGTATGTGGCCGTGCCGATTTTTAATGTGAAAACGGTTGATATTTTGACGGTTAAAAATACGCTATGTGAGTAAACAGAGTCGGAATTCGACGAGGCCCGCTTTATCGAGTTCAAAATGCTGTAGTGTAGCAGGATGACAAATTTCGTGAAGAACGGGTTTGTTATGAAGTCACAAAAGGGTTTAAAACATTTATGAGAATATGTAAGGAAATATAATATAAAATATCTCATAAAATATCTAACTAAAAATATCTAAATCCATCTCTCTATAAATAACCCACCCTCCATCCTTATAACCTAATTTCATTTTACCAGCAGCAAACAAAAAGTGAGCCGCCACATTTTTATCCTTCTACAAATTAAAACAACATCAATACTCAATGAAATCATGGAAGGTCGGATCCGTTGGACTTGGTGTTGCAAGAGCTTTTAGCTGGTACCATTTATTAGTGGTGCGACTAGTTATTGGGAGGGTCGACTTTCCTACTGTCGTGCTAGGGCTGAGGATTTCATGCTATTTAGGCTTTAATTTGTGAAATGGTCATTTGATTCAAGCTTGTGAGGTGGAGTAGCAACATCCGGCGAAATCTGATGGAATTTAGTGATGAAAAGTGACAGACTATCACTGTATTAGGGCGTAGGAGGCTCGTTGTCGCATTTTGGACGGGTGGTGCGAGTTGATAAATTTTGGTATGAGGAGGGAGCTCTCGCGAAGAGATGAAGTATGGCATTTGTTGTTGGAGTTTTCGCCGAAAAAGGGAGGAGCGGTGGAAGGTTGGGATCGCATAAATGGTGGAGCACAGCTGTTTGCAGTCACGGCATCTCGTTCTAGGAAGAAAGGGTATGGGCGGTTACAGGTTTGGAAGGTGTTGGGCCAAGGTTAAGTGGGTGAGCCCAAAATGGATTAATAATTGAAATTAAATATTTTTAATTCTTATCCAAACTTGTAAATTGAATATCTTTGACATACGTGAACGAAATTCAGCAAAACAAGATCCGTTGGGATCGTGTGGACGGCGGCTACACTTTGGAACTGACTGGGAGTGAATTGAAGCTCATTACAATTTATAGCGAAATAAATTGTCCGTCTGAGTCAAGCGACAATTATCGTTACTCAACAATGATCGTCCAATGTGAGTAAAACTCACCAACTCTATCAGTTCATATTTTTATAACGTATTTTCAAAACTGCTAAATGATGATTAACTGTTGTGTGTTGAATGTTTGGTTGAATTTCTTATGTATTGGTTGAAATTATAGATAACGATATATATATATATATCGTTAATTAAATATCGATTCTATTTATTAGAAGATTTCATAGTGAAATGAAGTTGATGTTAATTATATTGTTTAACATCTATGGATGCAGGGAAACAGGTTGGAGGGATCCAACTGGGCTCCTTAATATTTATAATACTGTCCTTTTCATATATTGTAATATATGATGTGATATATAATCTGTATTGATTATGTGTGTTGAATGATATCGATCATTATTATTTGGTATTTTAAATACCGTAAGAAATACTGGGATGTAGAAAAGGGGATTTTCAAAGTGTATTTTGAAAATAAATTATTTATATAAAATCAATGGATTTTATATATAAAAGGAAAACGATTTTATAAAAGAAAAATATTTTTTATAAAATCAAAGAACAAATATGAAAGGGAAAATATTTGTGAAAACAAATATAAAAGGAAGTATTCGTAAACCATTTACAAATAGAATTGAAAAGGAAGTATTTGTAAACCATTTACAAATAGAATTGAAAAGGAAGTATTTGTAAACCATTTACAAATGAAATTGAAAAGGAAATAATTGTAAAACATTTATAAATAGATTATAAATGGAAATATTTATTTAGAAAATAAATAGATTATAAATGGAAATATTTATTTAGAAAATAAACAGATTATAAAAGGAAATATTTATTTGATAAATAAATAGAATTGAAAAGGAAATATTTGTTGAATAAATAGAAGGATAAAATGAATATTTATTTAGAAAATAAATAAAACTATAAAAGAAAATATTTGGAAAGTGAGTAGGATTATAAAAGGAATTAGAATTAATCGATTAGAGTTAATCGAATTAGAATTAATCGAATAAGAGTTAGTCGAATTAAAGTTAGTCGAATATTAGTTATTCGAATAGAGTTAATCGAATATTGGTTTTTCAAGAAAGAGATATTGAATACTGCTTATTCGAAAAAGGAGTTAATCGAATATTAGTTATTCGAAGAGATTTAATCGAATATTAGTTATTCGAATAAAGTTAGTCGAATATTAGTTAATAAAGTTAAAAGAGTTAATCGAATATAGTTTATTCGAATAAAGTTAAAGGAGTTAATCGAATATAGTTTATTCGAATAAAGTTAAAGTAGTTAATCGAATATAGTTTATTCGAATAAAGTTAAAGGAGTTAATCAAATATAGTTATTCAAATAGAGAAAAGAAGTTAACAAATATAGTTTATTCGAAAAGAGTTAATGGATTAGAGTTAAATCAATAGAGTTAATTCATTAGAGTTAATCGATTAGAGTTAATTCACTAGAGTAAATCGATTAGAGTTAATCGAATAGTGTTAATCAGATGGGAGTTATCAATTAGAGTTAATCGAATAGGGTAAATCAACTAGAGTTATCTATTAGAGTTAATCGAATAGAGTTAATCAATTAGAGTTAATCAATTAGAGTTATTGAATAGAGTTAATTGAATAGAGTTATTCGAAAGTGAGTTAATCGAGTATTAGTTATTCGAAGTGAGTTGTCGAATATTGGTTATTCGAAAAGAATTTGTTGAATATTAGTTATTCAAAGTGAGTTATCGAATATTAGTTATTCAAAAGGAGTTAATCGAATATTAGTTATTTGAAAGGAGTTAATCGGATAGAGTTATTCGAAGAGGAATTAATCGAATATAGAGTTATTCGAAAAGGAGTAAATCGAATATAATTTATTTGAAGAAAGGTGTTAGTCGAATATAGTTTATTCGAAAGAGAGATTATCAAATATTAGTTATTCGAAGAGAGTTAATCGAATATAGTTTATTTGAAAAGGAGTTATCGAATAGAGATTATTCGAAAGAGAATTATACATTGAATTCGATTATATCGAATTCGGGAAAGTACTATTCACTTTTCGTTTTTAATTAAGATTTATTTGTTTATAAATAAATTAGTTGTTTGTTTATTTATCCAAATTAATAAATAAAAGTTATACTTAAGTTATTATATTTCGGAAGCATGGGATTATAACACTATTGTTATAATCAAATAATTTATGTAAAAGAAGTGGATTCGTAAATAGAATCCGAGAGTTACGTAAGGGAGTTTGTTTAATATTTAGAAGGTGAACTTTGTCTATTTTCGAAATTAGAAATGTTGTTCAGTTAAGGTCTGAGAGGTAGTTATACCCCAACTTGATTGACTCCATTTTTAACTAAGGAATGGTTAAGGTTCGGTAGTGAAGATTGGTTAAGTGAATTTAGTTAACGAGTATAATGGTTTGAGTTGGCATAGCGATGTTTTATTTAAACATCGGTTTAAATCAAATGAATGAGTTTTGGATCATTTTCCAAATATAACCAGAGATATTTTCTAATCATAGAAAATGAAATGTTTGATGATAAAGAATACTGGAATGATAGTGATATGTGAAAAAGAGATGGAAATGTTTTCCAATGATTTATAACATATATTCACTAAATTTAGAAAATAAGAAAGGTTGAATATATGGAAGTAGGAAATGGAATAAATTAATGAACTAAAGAGATAAATGTTCAATGATGATTGATCGAAAGAATTTCCATCTAGAAATAATATCGTTGTTTGCATACATGTTTCCTTTGATAGTTAACTCACCGGCTATCGAAGTTTTTGACCATTTTTCCATTGTCAATACGGAGAGACCGGGATCAGATTCCTAATCTGAAAACCACTCCGTATGGGCATTAGAGTTACGATCAAATATGATGAAGATAATTGAAGACAGAGCTATGCAAGGGTTGTTCTGACGATCCTAGGTAGCAATTGCCTAAGATGAATTTATAGAATAGTGCCTTAGGTTTGTCCAGTCCCAGGACGATCGGTATGGAAGAATGTCTGACGGGGTATATTTAATTGATCGCGTTAGTTGATCTCTTCAAACGTATGTACGTTTGGTGGCGGAGGAATTCATTTCTCTTAGCTGTATACCCGTTGTATTTTTGGGGAAATCAATTTGTGATTTGGCAGGTATGACGATGTGACATTCAAAGTGAATAAATGTGTGATCTATCAGAGATAAGCATGGCCTCTAGCCTCACAACCGGGAAATGACAAAAATCGGGCAGGAAGCATGGCTAAGTGGTTGGCTACCAAGTAGGGTGTATTATTGGCTATCTAGAGATATTCATTTCATTCTTTAATCTATTGGATGTTGTCCCATTCGGGAAACGATTGCTGATCCGAACCGTTGGTGATATACATTCGATGCACTCAAGCGAAATGAGTGGTCGGTCATGTGTGGTTGGGTTGCAAGATGTTCTTGTTGAACCTAGTGTATTCCTCTCTAGAGGTACACTATCAGAAGGTGGTTCCATACCTTGTCATAGTTGGTAATTCATTATCCAATAAGTGCTCGCGGTTTTGATTGTATACTATATAAGGAACATGAGATGAAAGCGTTCTGCAAGATGATTTTTATATTGTGGTTGATAGACACTATTATAATATCAAAAGAGTTTTGATATAAAAGATCATTGTTTCTTTCAAAATGATTTGAAAGTTAAATCAAATTGATTTGGATTCTCATAAGGGAAAAACCCATTCCGTTATACGGCATGGTCTTATGAGATATCGTTATTTTCCCCAAACTGTTTTAGATTGTTTACTCATACCAGTCCCATGATTGACCCGGAGTTTGTTTTGTTTTCCCTAAACTCTTGGGTGCTCAATTTTGTACGAGCAGTCAAGTAGTCGGGATTTACAGATCCACTAGAAGGAGCTAGAGCAGGAGGCTTCAGCAGCGTTTTTATAGCTATTGTTTATTTCCGCTGTGATGTAAGTGTTATACTCTGATAATGTTGTTGTATACATATACTGATTTTATTTCAAAGTTATGTATCAATTATATATTGTTCATTTCTCTGTGAGATTCATGTTTACTCTGATGTTGTGTGTTCTTCTTCTTCTTCCATTCTAAGTTTCTATCTTATCTATCCTCACCCTCTAATTTCTTTCATGGACTATCCGGTGTTTTCGATGCTTGAATAGTCGACATAGTGTTATATGCCAATATCCAGGATCGCGAAAATCTAGGTCGTTACAGTAGTGTACCTTCCTTATTTTTGTTTAGAGACAATTTTCGAAAGTTGTAATAATGATGATGTGGAACATAAGCTGTATTTTGGATTTTCCGCTGCTATGATGGTTTAGTTTTCGGCTTATGCACTGTCTCGCCTGTTTTATGTCAAAGTTATGTTATTATTATATTTTATCCTGTGTATTGTGAGACATTCTACAGGTTCCTTGTTAGTTCAAATTCCTTTCTTTTCCTTTCTTTGGCGACCGTCTCGTGCTAGTTGGACATTGGCACAACGCATTTTCATTTGAAATGTCGGCTGGTGCGGGGCGGGTCGTCACATTTTTTCTCTCTTAGTCAAAATGTAGCCGCAGCCTCCAGTAAAAATAAAATGTGAGACATTCTAACTTTACAAAGTCAAAACAAATGGAATAAATTCCTATAATCATAATATACACATATTTGGATTCGTGGGGAGTTTCTCTTCATTTCTATACTAGTTTGGTGAGGTGTGAATCGTGTTTGCTGCTAAGTCGTTTTTTCAACGCATGTATATATGAGTTAGGGTTGTGAAAACCTGGAGTTTGGTGCATCGATGTTCGTTTTAGAGATTCGTACTGAGTTCATGATGGAATTTGGAGTGTGCGTGCAAATTTTGAGGGAGGACGGTGCCAAAAAATTATGTGGCCTGTATGTATTCAGCTGGGAGAAGCTGACGTCCAATTCTTGGGGAAGGTTCGAGTTTGATGGTTTTTAAATGAGTAGAAGGAGATTTGTGAGAGAATAATTATGGTGATTTTTTATTGATTTTATAATGAAGAGGAGACAAAGTATGGGAAGATTGAAGGTGTGGTAATGGCTTGAGAAGCTCACGGGTATACTGGTGTATCGTTGGGAGGAAGACGATTAAGGGGCTAATTAGCCTAAAAGGGTAATTAAGGATATTTATTATTTAATTAATTATATTAGCATGGCCTTTTTTTTACAAAAAAGGTACTATATATACAAGAAAATATTATATAAGAAGGAAAGCTTGGCCAAAAATAGAAAATTACAACAAACAAACAACAGTACATAAAAGCAAATGCCAAGCTTTCCAAATACAACATCACACAAACCCAGACAACTCAGATAATAAGGACAGTAAAAACTAACTGACCGATCACAAGAACACAATTGAAGCACAAGAGAACTAAGCTTCAAATATCAGCATCCAAAACCAGCTCCAACGAATACTGTGACGATCCCAAAACCCCGTGACATGGTGTTAAGGATAATCATTGGAATATAACACATTAATCATCATTAGCATATCACAGATAATAGCATAAACAAAAAATATAATAATTTACACACATATGATAGCGGAATCATATAGATATCATCACATCAGAGAAGCACAGTACAGGATACAACTTAGTGCATAATGATACATAATCAGTCACCATCGCCAAAGGCGGAATCATACATAAAGAGTATACAAAAGAATATCAGTCTACATCGCCAATGGCGGAATCATAATATAGATACAATAATGGCGGAGAAAATCCAAGTCAGCACGGTGTAGTCAAGCCTCGCCATGATCCAAAAGGTACGTCAGAAACCAGTAACTAGGCTGCCCATGTGAAAATGAGGGCACCCGAGTTTGCAAGGTGAAACAAACTACGAGTCAGTCATGGGACTGGCATGAGAAATCTACTCAACTTATTAACGACAATTATAAGGCAAATCAAAGGACCACGCCACTTTCGCGGAACGGGTTTACTCCAATGAGTGCTAGTGCATGAAATAAAGTAAATAATTAAATCATCGCAATGCTCTTTATAAAATGAAGCCATTATAAGACTCAAGTCCCATCACACAATGCAACGCAAACCGGAGGATAGAGTTTTCCCTTATAATGGCCAAAGATGCTTCATACGAATAAAACAAAAGTGTTTGATATTATTACTAGTGCATATATGTTTCAAAAGCAAATTCAATCATAAATATCAATCCTAGGCGGCATAGCTACCATCTACTATGTCGCCCTACTAGTAATACAATCACCTTCGCATATTTCGTATTAGAAATTGGATTCCTTCATGAGTCGAGGCAAGGGGCAAGCTCCTCTCCGTTCGAGACACTCTAGCAAATGCCTCGGGACCGCACACAGCAATCCCCTGGATCCTCCAAGGTCGGTCCTCTCTTACTTTTGAGGATTAATTATTCCTGAACACACGTTTCCCGTTCCTTACAGACCTATAATCGAGGCGCCTCGTATTCCAACAACCACACAGGTGAAAAGTAGATATAAATGTCAGCGCTGGGAGGTCACTGACAGCACCATAGCTAGAAAGAAACGTCGTGCACTCCTTGGGTCCTTCTCCCGTTTTTGACTCATACCGGGGTGTGAGGCCCGCGAATTCACTTTATGCACAAAGCTACATCACACACACCATGCTTTGATCATCAACCACAAGACTTTGCTTTGCAACAGAAGCCTTGATCATATGCCACTTAGGCGTGCCACACAGGTAATCCACTCCATGCGACTGATTTCTGTCAATACATAACCTCTGAGCTCGTACGTCTCAGAGAAGGGCGTTAAGCAAGAGAATAAATTCTCCGCCGCCAAACAGATATATATTTAACAGAGATCAATCAACACAGAACAAAATCCAATGTCAGACACACAGTCCATTTACAAGTCCGTTCTGGGTCTGAACGAAACCAGAGGCACCAATTCCTCGCATATCCGTACAATCAACAGTATGTTTGGACGGCTACTACTTCAATTCCTTCATGGTAGCTACTCCAATCACGAGCATCAGTAGCGCCCATCCATCCAATGTGGAGATCGTCGGTCTTCAGCCGTCTTCGACTCTTCGACTTCTCAACGTCGATCGATTATTTGAAATGAGATAAACTCGGCCTTTCAAATAACCCACATATATTTAGATTTTCAAATCAATTAATTACATGGTTGGACTATTCAACATTCACATTTCAGTTATTTAGGTATAATTTTCATGTCAAATACATTCAACCATCACATATCAAGCAAACACAACAAAATTGGTTTATTTCCACTCTATATCGTCTATAGTATTTTATAACGATATATCGCCATTTTTATCTAATTTAAAACGGCCATATTTAATTAAACGACATTTCAGGTCGTGTCGATGCACTAGCGCTGCTTTTCACTAATTTTGTTTTACACATATTTGGAAATCTAACCGTTGGATCTTCACAAATTTGGTGTCATTGGGAAGGTCATTTCAAAACGAATCCAATGGTTTCAGTTTTGGGAAAATCCGACGGTCGGATCTTCCACACTAGCCATTTGAAGTTACGATTTCAATTTACGAACTACATCGTCGTTATTCGATTTAATTTAATTATATTTATATATATATATATATAAATATAATCGTTTCTGGCGCTGTTTTTCTTCAGTTTTGAATTAAACATTCCAGACAATCCAACCGTTGGATCTTCACAAAGTTGGTGCCGTTGGAAAGATATTTCCAAGGCGAACCCAACGGTTGCGGTTTCGGGAAAATCCAATGGTCGGATTTCCCGCACTAGTCGTTTGAAATCACGGTTTCAAAACACGAACTGCACGGCCACGTTTCGGTTTAATTTTATTTATATTTATATATTTATATAAATATAGTTCATTTAAAAAAATTCCTATATCGTTTCCATTTCAATTATTTCACTAACGCCTTTAAATTTCGGAAAATTTCGCCATAACCTCCTTTGTACGGGAGGGTCTGGGAAAATTCCCAAATAGCCACACGGGCGTCTCATATCAAAAAGAAAAAGAAAAAGCCAAGCGGCTAGCCAATAGGCTCAGAAAATCATCACCCAAACAAAGCAGTAAATGTGTACCTATTTGTCGGGCACAAAATTTTATTCCTCTTCTCTAGCCCCTTTGCTATAACCTGTTCAATAGATATGTATGTACATATATACAATTTCTATCCCTTATCATTTTCCATTCAATTTCGTGTTTGATTTACTTTGGTTTAAAAACACCATTCATTCTAATGTTGCATGCATAGGCTAAAATCATATCATTAGCTAATTAATGTATATTTCAACTCATGCACATTTATTTGAACAAGTGGCTATTTTTTTTACACGTCACATTTCAAAGATGATAATTTTGGCGAACTAAAATATATTTCAACACATGACCATTTTATTTAGTTCCTATGCATGTTAAAAAGAATATTTCTTTCACAAATATTTATTTCAACGCCCGCATATTTTTAGCATATCACATATATGATAAAAATGATATTTTTATTATTCAAAATATTTATTTGACAAATGGATGTTTCAACACTTCATAGTTTCAATAAAAATGTAATTTTTATTGTTCGATCTTTTTATTCAACACATGAACTTTTCCACTACACACACTTCTCAACAAATGAGCATTTCCACACATGGACATTTTATTTATGTTGTTCATATTAGAAAGATGGGATTTTTATTGTTGAAACTATTTATATAAGGCGAATATTTTTCATACTTCATATATATATAAAAATGTGATTTTTATTGTTTAAACACTTCATTCATTCACAAATGAATTTAATTTTCACACAACACTTTTCAACACACAAACATTTCCACACATGGATATAGTTTCAATATATGGCTTTAATTTCAACGCATGAAAATAATTTCAACATATGAAAATAATTCTAACACACAAAGATTATTCAAAATTTCGGCAGCATAACGGCAGGGTAGTTAAAACCGGCACCGTCCCTAGTACGGCTCCTCGCTCTACCTTAAAACCTCGCGGTTTCTGACAATGGGGATTCATGCATCTAATTCGCATGCAGGCGGCATGTTTATTTTTATTTCCACAAATATTTCCAATTCATTTCAATCACCAATTGGTATTTTTCAACCACAACCAAACAATATCAACCATAAACAATTATTCAACCATTCGTATTTTTCATCCAATATTTCACACCAATTCACAACAATAAATATCGTCCATGGTTTGTGGACGAGGGGAGTATATATATATACATATATATATATATATATATATAATAGCTATATTTCACTTGCATTTCAACAAATATATCAATTATTCTATGCATGTAAAATTCATACTTCGCTTATATAGCTTACACTACGCATGTACATGAGGTATACAACACGTATGTAATTTATATTTCGCTAATATAAATTATACACGACATTTTCCATTCAATTTCATATTAATTTAGATTTCTCACATTGGTTTTCGGAGCGCTAAAAATCGATATGATGTCAGAAAAATCCGCGGCTTCTTCTATTGGGTAGAGAGCTTCCTTGCGGTCCCGATGTTTCCTGTTTCATCGAATTTCGTCAACACACCAAAAAGATATGATTTTTCAAAGTGTAAAGATCAAAAAGAACTCACCTTTCACGATGGTTCAAAACTAGGTTTGCGGTTTTTGCGAGAACCGGGGCACGAGGGGATGATCGGCGAGTTGGACGTGGAGGAGCTTCGAGAGGGCTACAGGCGCGCGGCGGTTTGGTGGCGTTCGGTGGTCCAGATCGACGGCGACTTAAAGGTCGGAACTTTGGAGGGGGATATCTCGACGTAGAAGCAACTATAGGGGGAGCTCCTTATATGGATTTGAAGAGGGGAAGGAGAACTGCAAAAAGTTGAACTGGGGGAGGAGCTAATTCGGGCTGTGGCGATCGGAAATCGCCAGGGAAGGGGGGAAGTTTTTCCGTCGTCGATGTCGGGGTCGGGGGGGGGGGGTTCTGATTTTTTTTTATGAATGGAGAAATATGATTGGTCGATGGTTTTATTAAATTTTTAAATAGTGTTTTCTCAAACGAACTTTTTTTCAAACCCAACGACTGTCGCCCCTAGCGAAATACCCCCATTCCGGACACAATGGGATATGTTTCGTAGGCCAATTCGACTGTTACAGTCAGTTATTTTTCAAATTAAAGTATAAAACATTTAATTTTTCACTCTGAACGCACATATCAAATTGCCAGGGCCACAAACTGATTCGAAAAATTCCAGAAAAATAAATCTAGCTATGTTTTGACGCTACGGTCCCAACAAAACTAGTTTCGTCGAATTCTGAGGTTGTTTGAAAAATGGCCATTTTATGGTCGATCCAATTTAACATAAATTGACCAATCACATTTTCTTTTGCCACGCTCACATACTAGCTTCAAAAATTATGAAATTTGAAACCTAGCAATAGTTTGACATCCCAGACCCAACAAAAGTGGTTTCGTCGAATTCCAAGGTCGTATGCAAAATATCAATTTTCCAGGGCTATATATTCTATATAGCGACCTATCTGAAAATTCATTCGGCCATAACTTTTGATTCCCGTTATGAAACTTCGATTTTTCAGATTCGTTAGAAAGGTATTGACTAACAGATTTAAATATTTTTGGTTTCGCTAAAATTCGTTATATTTTCCACCCTGCACAGTCAGTCAAAGTTTGAATTCAAATTTTCAAACTGACTCACTATTTCTAATTCACTATTTTATTGAAATATTCTATTTCAATTGTTCAAATCCTTTTGAAATCACCAATTTAAAAATTTTAAATTGGCTCGTATTTTCCAGGTTATCACAATCTCCCCCACTTAAAACTTTTTGTCCTCGAAAAGGAAACAACAGTAAAGTAGGAAATAAAATGTAAATGCAAAGTATTGTAAAGGTACCTTGCACCGGAGTTAGTCAGAGATATCCACTCTGCATTTGGGGTAGGCTTGCTTAATGCTTTCCTCAGTCTCCCAAGTACAGTTTCTAGGATCACTACTCCACTGCACTTTAACTAAATGAACCTTTTTGCTTCTGAGTTCTCTAGTTTCTTTGCCAACAATCTTTAATGGCTCTCTTCTGAGTGATAATTCTGGAGTTATCTCCACATCCTGTTGCGCTGCTTCTTCTACAACAAGATCCGGATCATGCACATGTCTTCTAAGTTGAGATATGTGAAAGACATTGTGCACTCCAGGCAACCAATCTGGTAATTGAACCCTATAAGCAAGAGTTCTAATACGTTCGAGTATAGGAAAGGGACCAATAAATCTCGGTGCCAACTTCCCAGTCCTGCCAAATCTGATTACTCCTCTCATCGGAGAAACCTTCAAATAGACATGATCACCAACAGCAAATGTCAAATCTCTCCTTCCAGAGTCTGCATAACTTTTCTGTCGGCTTTGGGCGGTTTTCAATCGCTTCTTGATGAAGTCGACTTTATCAGATGCTTCTCTAATCATATCGGGTCCTAACACAAGTCTGTTGCCAGGTTCTACCCAACATGCTGGAGATCTGCAGGGTCTGCCATATAATGCCTCAAATGGCGACATTGCCAAACTTGCTTGATAGCTATTGTTATATGAGAATTCTACCAAACGCAAATGATCTTCCCATGACCCACCAAAATCAATTATACAAGCCCGCAATAAATCTTCTAGAATTCTATTCACCCGCTCAGTTTGGCCATCTGTTTGAGGGTGATAAGCGGTGCTCATATTAAGTTTTGTTCCCAATTATGTCTGGAAAGCCTCCCAGAATTTGCTATTAAATAGGGGATCTCTATCACTGACTATGCTGATGGGAATTCCATGCAGCTTAACAATTTCTTTGAAGTATATCTGCGCTAGACTTTGAGCAGTTCTATTGGATCTGACAGGTATAAAATGGGCAGTCTTCGTGAAGCGATCTACGATTGCCCAAATGCTGTCATTACCTTTCCTGGTTCGTGGTAAACCATCTATGAAATCCATGGAAATCTGTTCCCATTTCCAACTTGGGACTTCCAACGGTTGCAACAGTCCAGCTAGCTTCTGTTGGTCACTCTTGATCAATTGACAAGTAGTACATCTACTAATATACAAAGAAATATCCCTTTTCATTGCCTTCCACCAAAAAGTGCGTTTGATATCGTTGTACATTTTACTCACCCCAGGATGGATGCAAAATTTGGATTTATGGCATTTGTCTAACACTTCTCTTCGAAGGCCTGGAATATTTGGAATGCAAATCCTATTATTTAACCTGAGAACCCCCTTATTGTCAATACGAAAACTCGTGGTTTCACCTTCCTCGATCCTCTGACTGATTCTCTGAATGAACTCATCGTCTTTTTGAAGGGCTGAAATCCTATCAATCAATCCAGGTGTAATTATAAGATTGGCAATGATTGCGGTTTTTCTACTAAGCGCATCCGCTACTACGTTAGCTTTCCCCGGCGTATACAGGATATCAAGATCATACGCTGCAAGAAATTCTAGCCAACGCTGCTGTCTCAAATTCAGATCTTTCTGGGTATATAAATACTTCAACGATTGATGATCTGTGTACAGTATAAATTTCTCGCCCAATAAATAATGCCTCCAGATTTTCAAGGCAAAAACGATGGCTAGCAACTCATGATCATGAGTCACATAATTCTTCTCATGCGGTTTCAGTTGGCGGCTTACATAAGCGACTACTTAGCCTCTCTACATTAACACTGCACCAAGACCTCTAATAGAAGCATCTGTCCAAACCGTTAAATCCTGATTGCCATTAATAATAGTTAACACTGGAGCGGTGGTCAGTTTCGATTTCAATTCCTGGAAAGCTTCTTCACAGTCGGAAGTCCACTTAAACTTCTCATGTTTCTTAGTGAGCTTCGTTAACGGACCGGATATCTTCGAAAAATCCTTAACGAACTTTCGATAATAACTAGCCAACCCCATAAAACTTCTAACTTCCGTGGGAGTAGTGGGTTGTTTCCAGTCTTGAATCGCTGTTATTTTGCTTGGGTCAACAGAAATTCCTTTCTCTGACACGACATGGCCAAGAAATTTGACTTCTTCTTGCCAGAAGACACATTTAGAGAATTTGGCTTTGAAGACGTTCTTCCTTAGAATCTCTAATACTTGTTCTAAGTGTTTTTCATGCTCGGGTTTTGATTTGGAGTAGATTAAAATATCATCGATGAATACGAGGACAAATTTATGCAGAACTCCCCTAAACACTCTATTCATTAGATCGACAAAGTATGCTGGAGCGTTGCATAGGCCAAACGGCATTACTAACCATTCATAAAATATGTCTGGACCTCTAAAAGCTGTCAAAGGAACACACTCTTCTGCTATTCTCAATTGATGAAAACCTGTAGCTAGGTCCATTCAGGAAAATACTTTCGCCCCATTCAATTGGTCTAGCAAATCATCGATGCGGGGTAATGGATATTTATTTTTAAGCGTTTGTTTGTTGAGGTCTCGGTAATCAACACATAATCTAAGAGTACCGTCTGACTTTGGGACAAACACAACAGCTGCACCCCAATTAGAAAAACTAGGTCTGATTAGACCCTTCCACAACAGTTGACGAGTTTGATCGCCTAATTCTTTTTTTTCTTTCGGAGTCATTCTGCGAATTGGATGCACCACTGGTCTGGCATTGGGAATTAGATCGATTCGGAATTCTATTTCTCTTTGCGGAGGTAAGTTTTCAACTTCTTCAAACACATCCGCATAGCTTCTAACAATCGGAATCTTTTCTATGGAAGTGGGGATAAGTTCTAATGCTGACCAAAATTCTTCTCTATTCGGATTCGAACCATGACAGGGTATATATATATGTCCAAGCTCCGTTCGAATTTTAACGATTCTTTCTGCACAATTTACCGCGGCTTCGTATTTCGTTAACCATTCTAACCCAAGGATAACGTCGAATTCGGGAAAATCCATAACAATCAAATTAATGGGAAATTTGTAGAAAGAATAAGAGATTGGCACTCTACAACATGTACTGAGAGTAATAGGACCCCCTATCGGGTTATGTACTTCAACCGATTCTTTAAGCTTTCTCTGTTTTAACTTTAATTTGTGCATTGTGTGTCTAGCAATAAAACTAAGCGATGCACCTGTGTCAAACAATACAGAAACAGGAATATTTTTAATTGTAAGGGTACCTCCCAAAACATCAGGTTTACCTGCTCCATCGGAAGCAGCTGGCGGGCTCGACCCGTCATAGACGTGAGCTACTGTAGCTTTCTTCAGCAAAGGATAGTCTTTGATCAGATGATCGGTCTTTCGACAATTGAAGCACGAGCGAGGGTTCTGGGAGCCTTGGCTCGAGCCTTGAGAATTTGTCTTCTGCCTCTTCGGAGCTGTGCAGAAGTTTGAGTAGTGCCCCGGCTTACCACAGTTAAAGCAATTTCCTCTTGGCGGCTTGCCAGTCTGAGGTTTTGAAGATGCTGCTTGGCTTGACTCGCCTTGATTTACAGCAGGCTTGCGCTTGTTTCCGACTTGGCTTCTAGCGCGATCCTGATCCAGATGCCTTTGATCAAGGTCTTCATAGTTGCATGTCATTTCCACCAGCTCGTTGAATTCCAGCTTGACATGGGCCATGGCTCTATCATGATATTGTCGTCTTAGTCCAAGGATAAACCTCTTATTCTTGGATTTCGCAATAGCGACAAGCTCCGGAGCATAGGGCGACAACAGTGTAAATTTATTCAGATAATCTTGCACGGAAAGATCCCCCTGCTGGAGATTGGCGAAGTCATCGTGCATTCTTTCTAGAGCTTGTTCTGGGACATATTTCTCCTTGAAGAGTTCTTTGAATCCATCCCATGTTCTTCCGGCTTCTCTATTCCCGGTGGTAAGAGATTCCCACCATAGTTCAGCTTGTTCCTGCATAAGCCAGGCGCCCATAATAGCTTTGTCTTCGTCTCCAAGCCTTAGGCCTTCAAGAATTTTCTCGCATGATTTGAGCCATGTAAGGGCCTCTATTACGGTGCCAGTTCCTGAGAAGGTCTTGCCTCCTAAGTTCTTATATCTCTTAGCTACACGGTCTAGCTCGAAGTATTGAGCTGCCGGAGGTTGTATCAAAGGTCCTTCTTGAGCTGGGACTTCTCCTCTTCCTCGGCCTCGGCCGGCACGGCCTCCACTAGCGGCGGCTGCTCTGGTAGCCATTTTTCAAATTCTGTATAAGCAACGAAAAAGTTAGCTAACAGAAATGATAGTCTATTGCATAGTTAAGCAGAAAATTTACGGAAAGATAACGATGGATTGATCAAATTGTTTTTGCTATTATGTTCGGCTCATTCTAGGACTTTACTAGTCCTATCTCTAATGAGCTACTCGCCTTAGAATACTGCTGATTCTGTGTTGACGAAGTGTTTAATGTGTTAGACTCCAGAACTAAGGTTAACCAAAGCTCCGATACCAGCTGTGACGATCCCAAAACCCCGTGACACGGTGTTAAGGATAATCATTGGAATATAACACATTAACCATCATTAGCAGATCACAGATAATAGCATAAACAAAAAATAGAATAATTTACACACATATGACAACGGAATCATATAGATATCATCACATCAGAGAAGCACAGTACATGATACAACTTAGTGCATAATGATACATAATCAGTCACCATCGCCAAAGGCGGAATCATACATAAAGAGTATACAAAAGAAATATCAGTCTACATCGCCAATGGCGGAATCATAATATAGATACAATAATCGCGGAGAAAATCCAAGTCAGCACGGTGTAGTCAAGCCTCGCCATGAGCCAAAAGGTGCGTCAGAAACCTGTAACTAGGCTGCCCGTGTGAAAATGAGGGCACCCGAGTTTGCAAGGAGAAACAAACTACGAGTCAGTCATGGGACTAGCATGAGAAATCTACTCAACTTATTAACGACAATTATAAGGCAAATCAAAGGACCACGCCACTTTCGCGGAACGGGTTTACTCCAATGAGTGCTAGTGCATGAAATAAAGTAAATAATTAAATCATCGCAACGCTCTTTATAAAATGAAGCCATTATAAGACTCAAGTCCCATCACACAATGCAACACAAACCGGAGGATAGAGTTTTCCCTTATAATGGCCAAAGATGCTTCATACGAATAAAACAAAAGTGTTTGATATTATTACTAGTGCATATATGTTTCAAAAGCAAATTCAATCATAAATATCAATCCTAGGCGACATAGCTACCATCTACTATGTCGCCCTACTAGTAATACAATCACATCCGCATATTTCGTATTGGAAATTGGATTCCTTCATGAGTCGAGGCAAGGGGCAAGCTCCTCTCCGTTCGAGACACTCTAGCAAATGCCTCGGGACCGCACGCAGCAATCCCCTGGATCCTCCAAGGTCGGTCCTCTCTTACTTTTGAGGATTAATTATTCCTGAACACACGTTTCCCGGTCCTTACAGACCTATAATCGAGGCGCCTCGTATTCCAACAACCACACAGGTGAAAAGTAGATATAAATGTCAGGGCTGGGAGGTCACTGACACCACCATAGCTAGAAAGAAACGTCGTGCACTCCTTGGGTCCTTCTCCCGTTTTTGTCTCATACCGGGGTGTGAGGCTCGTGAATTCACGTTATTCACAAAGCTACGTCACACAAACCATGCTTTGATCATCAACCACAAGACTTTGCTTTGCAACAGAAGCCTTGATCATATGCCACTTAGGCGTGTCACACAGGCAATCCACTCCATGCGACTGATTTCTGTCAATACATAACCTCTGAGCTCGTACGTCTCAGAGAAGGGCGTTAAGCAAGAGAATAAATTCTCCGCCGCCAAACAGATATATATTTAACAGAGATCAATCAACACAGAACAAAATCCAATGTCAGACACACAGTCCATTTACAAGTCCGTTCTGGGTCTGAACGAAACCGGAGGCACCAATTCCTCGCATATCCGTACAATCAACAGTATGTTTGGACGGCTACTACTTCAATTCCTTCATGGTAGCTACTCCAATCACGAGCATCAGTAGCGCCCATAAATCCAATGTGGAGATCGTCGGTCTTCAGCCGTCTTCGACTCTTCGACTTCTCAACGTCGATCGATTATTTGAAATGAGATAAACTCGACCTTTCTAATAACCCACGTATATTTAGATTTTCAAATCAATTAATTACTTGGTTGGACTATTCAACATTCACATTTCAGTTATTTAGGTATAATTTTCATGTCAAATACATTCAACCATCACATATCAAGCAAACACAACAAAATTGGTTTATTTCCACTCTATATCGTCTATAGTATTTTATAACGATACATCGCCATTTTTATCTAATTTAAAATGGCCATATTTAATTAAACGATGTTTCAGGTCGTGTCGATGCACTGGCGCTGCTTTTCACTAATTTTGTTTTACACATATCTGGAAATCTAGCCGTTGGATCTTCACAAATTTGGTGTCATTGGGAAGGTCATTTCAAAACGAATCCAATGGTTTCAGTTTTGGGAAAATCCGACGGTCGGATCTTCCACACTAGCCATTTGAAGTTACGATTTCAATTTACGAACTACAGCGTCGTTATTCGATTTAATTTAATTATATTTATATATATATATATATATATAATCGTTTCTGGCGCTGTTTTTCTTCAGTTTTGAATTAAACATTCCAGACAATCCAACCGTTGGATCTTCACAAAGTTGGTGCCGTTGGAAAGATATTTCCAAGGCGAACCCAATGGTTGCGGTTTCGGGAAAATCCAATGGTCGGATTTCCCGCACTAGTCGTTTGAAATCACGGTTTCAAAACACGAACGGCACGGCCACGTTTCGGTTTAATTTTATTTATATATTTATATAAATATAGTTCATTTTAAAAAAATTCCTATATCGTTTCCATTTCAATTATTTCACTAACGCCTTTAAATTTCGGAAAATTTCGCCATAACCTCCTTTGTACGGGAGGGTCTGGGAAAATTCCCAAATAGCCACACGGGCGTCTCATATCAAAAAGAAAAAGAAAAAGCCAAGCGGCTAGCCAACAGGCTCATAAAATCATCACCCAAACAAAGCAGTAAATGTGTACCTATTTGTCGGGCACAAAATTTTATTCCTCTTCTCTAGCCCCTTTGCTATAACCTGTTCAATAGATATGTATGTACATATATACAATTTCTATCCCTTATCATTTTCCATTCAATTTCATGTTTGATTTACTTTGGTTTAAAAACACCAATCATTCTAATGTTGCATGCATAGGCTAAAATCATATCATTAGCTAATTAATGTATATTTCAACTCATGCACATTTATTTGAACAAGTGGCTATTTTTTTTACACGTCACATTTCAAAGATGATAATTTTGGCGAACTAAAATATATTTCAACACATGACCATTTTATTTAGTTCCTATGCATGTTAAAAAGAATATTTCTTTCACAAATATTTATTTCAACGCCCGCATATCTTTAGCATATCACATATATGATAAAAATGATATTTTTATCATTCAAAATATTTATTCGACAAATGGATGTTTCAACACTTCATAGTTTCAATAAAAATGTAATTTTTATTGTTCGATCTTTTTATTCAACACATGAACTTTTCCACCACACACACTTCTCAACAAATGAGCATTTCCACACATGGACATTTTATTTATGTTGTTCATTTTAGAAAGATGGGATTTTTATTGTTGAAACTATTTATATAAGGCGAATATTTTTCATACTTCATATATATATAAAAATGTGATTTTTATTGTTTAAACACTTCATTCATTCACAAATGAATTTAATTTTCACACAACACTTTTCAACACACAAACATTTCCACACATGGATATAGTTTCAATATATGGCTTTAATTTCAACGCATGAAAATAATTTCAACATATGAAAATAATTCTAACACACAAAGATTATTCAAAATTTCGGCAGCATAACGGCAGGGTAGTTAAAACCGGCACCGTCCCTAGTACGGCTCCTCGCTCTACCTTAAAACCTCGCGGTTTTTGACAATGGGGATTCATGCATCTAATTCGCACGCAGGCAGCATGTTTATTTTTATTTCCACAAATATTTCCAATTCATTTCAATCACCAATGGGTATTTTTCAACCACAACCAAACAATATCAACCATAAACAATTATTCAACCATTCGTATTTTTCATCCAATATTTCACACCAATTCACAACAATAAATATCGTCCATGGTTTGTGGACGAGGGGAGTACATACATACATACATACATATATATATATATATATATATGTATATATATATATATAATTGCTATATTTCACTTGCATTTCAACACATATATCAATTATTCTATGCATGTAAAATTCATACTTCGCTTATATAGCTTACACTACGCATGTACATGAGGTATACAACACGTATGTAATTTATATTTCGCTAATATAATTATACACGACATTTTCCATTCAATTTCATATTAATTTAGATTTCTCACATTGGTTTTCGGAGCGCTAAAAATCGATATGATGTCAGAAAAATCCGCGGCTTCTTCTATTGGGTAGAGAGCTTCCTAGCGGTCCCGATGTTTCCTGTTTCATCGAATTTCGTCAACACACCAAAAAGATATGATTTTTCAAAGTGTAAAGATCAAAAAGAACTCACCTTTCACGATGGTTCAAAACTAGGTTTGCGGTTTTCGCGAGAACCGGGGCACGAGGGGATGATCGGCGAGTTGGACGTGGAAGAGCTTCGAGAGGGCTACAGGCGCGCGGCTGTTTGGTGGCGTTCGGTGGTCCAGATCGGTGGCGCCGGCGGTTTAAAGGCCGGAACTTTGGAGGGGGATATCTTGACGTAGAAGCAACGATAGGGGGAGCTCCTTATATGGATTTGAAGAGGGGAAGGAAAACTACAAAAAGTTGAACTGGGGGAGGAGCTAATTCGGGCTGTGGCGATCGGAAATCGCCAGGGAAGGGGGGAAGCTTTTCCGTCGTCGATGTCGGGGTCGGGGGGGTGGGGGTTTCTGATTTTTATTTATTTATTTATGAATGGAGAAATATGATTGGTCGATGGTTTTATTAAATTTTTAAATAGTGTTTTCTCAAACGAACTCCTTTTCAAACCCAACGACTGTCGCCCCTAGCTAAATACCCCCATTCCGGACACAATGGGATATGTTTCGTAGGCCAATTCGACTGTTACAGTCAGTTATTTTTCTAATTAAAGTATAAAACATTTAATTTTTCACTCTGAACGCACATTTCAATTTGCCAGGGCCACAAACTAATTCGAAAAATACTAGAAAAATAAATCTAGCTATGTTTTGACGCTACGGTCCCAACAAAACTAGTTTCGTCGAATTCTGAGGTTGTTTGAAAAATGGTCATTTTCTGGTCGATCCAATTTAACAGAAATTGACCAATCACATTTTCTTTTGCCATGCTCACATACTAGCTTCAAAAATTATGAAATTTGAAACCTAGCAATAGTTTGACATCCCGGACCCAACAAAAGTGGTTTCGTCGAATTCCGAGGTCGTATGCAAAATATCAATTTTCCAGGGCTATATATTCTATATAGCGACCTATCTGAAAATTCATTCGGCCATAACTTTTGATTCCCTTTATGAAACTTCGATTTTTCAGATTCGTTAGAAAGGTATTGACTAACAGATTTAAATATTTTTGGTTTCGCTAAAATCCGTTAAATTTTCCACCCTGCACGGTCAGTCAAAGTTTGAATTCAAATTTTCAAACTCACTCACTATTTCTAATTCACTATTTTATTGAAATATTCTATTTCAATTGTTCAAATCCTTTTGAAATCACCAATTTAAAAATTTTAAATTGGCTCGTATTTTCCGGGTTATCACAAATACCAAGCACCCTAAAAACATCACAGTATACCAAAACCAGCCAACCATTTCCAAAACAACTATTAAGAAGAAAGGGGAACATCAATGCAAGAAATATATATTTTATATATTCCTCCATTATTCACTCCACCAGTTTTAGCACCTTCTTTCACTTTCATAGTTTTAGTCCTGTTTTTGTACTGAGGTACTAATTTAAGCCACTTCCGGTTATCTTCCACCAAGGGATCATCTCCAATAATTGCGTTATCAACTTTAAACTTAGTACCTTTGAACTTACCGCTTCATCTTCTTTTAAAGCTACTGGTGGAAGAGCAATCCGAATCGTCCATAAAACTGTCCTATAGGTCATTAATATCCTCTAGTTTCTTGGCATTACTAACTTGCTTATTTCTAACGCTATTGCCCCCATCCTCTCCATTTATAAAATCAGTACAAACTTCAGTGTTATTCATTCTAGCATCCTTCTCATTCTTTTTATCATTACCTTTCTCTAGTTTCTGATATGAAATATTAACCTGCTGTATATCTTTATCCTTACAATTCTTATCAATATCATCAGCAGCATGAGCTAACTTTCTCCTACTGTCATATTCAAATGTTTGTCAAGACTTTCTGAATTAAGACTCTAAATATCGACATTTAGCTATTTGTTAGTAAATTGTATTCAAACATATAAAAAACATAACTTTTTCATACGAACTCGGAATTCAGCGAAACAAGATCCGTTAGAACCGTATTGACTAGAGCTTCCTAATGAAGCCGATTTGGGGGGTGATTTGAAGCTCGGATCAATTTTTGGTGGAGGAAAATGTTTGATTCGATCAATCGATTGTTTGGCGATATTTAGCGACAAACCAATCAAGGTGAGAAATTATTTACTGAAAACGGGTTTTACTAAAATTAACTGTTTAGTTAGTTAATTATTGAATACTGTTTGGAGTATTTGATTATATATTGATGTTGTGAACTGAATTGAACAGTAAATGGTTATTGATAGATTGAGAAATTTGACTATTTAATTAGTTATTAGTTTTAGATATGAACACCCTTGTTATTGAACAATATTGTTGAGTTGAATGAAGTGATTGCTGATGATTGATAGTGCGAGTAATCTTTTGATTGACGAACCCATATAACCATTAATGGTTTTAATGTTTATACAATATATACCATGATATATGGATTGGTTGTTATAATTGATTGTGACGTGTGATAATAAATAAATAAACAGCTTGGAATTACATTCATTTTTATTTATAAATCGAATTTGGTTTGAATAAAACGAGTCGCGCACAGCGACCGTTCGCGAATTTCAATCATTGACTTTGAACTAACGTAGCAGGAGATCTGACCTTCAGATTCTTCCGGAACTAGAAATGTAGGATTCGAAATTAAAAGAGATATCAAATAAAAAAGATTTAAGATCCAACAGTTAGATTTCAAGATAAGTCCAAATCAATATTTGAAATGGTCGTTGTAAATGCAGTTTGATGACCATATGTGGAAATCAACTGAAATGGCCATATTAAAATTATTAAAAATATGGATAAATTGTGTTAAATCATATCAAATGATTTAAAAAGATTTTGGATTAAATATTCCAAATTTTGGAAAGATAAAGGACATTTATCTGAATGAACTGGTTAACAACTAGAATAAAGAACTGAAAGAAATTATAATGGTTTTAATATAACTTGAATTTTCCAACATATGAATTGGAATGGAAATAATCTTCAGAATATTTTGATATTGGATTCCATGATTATACGGATATTGTTAAGGAATTTGGAAGATATAGATATCATTATTCCCAATACGATATCTGTTAGTTTCAGAATTTGATGTTGAATGTAAGACAATATGATTTCTATTCAGAGCCTTGTATTTAATATCAAATTGAATTTTAGGGTTTGTCGTGAATGGTGTCTTCAATAACACTATTCTTAAACCCAGATGAGAAAGGAATACATCTTTTTATTACGATTAATGAAGTTTTCCGATTAATAAATATAATTGAAACTGAGTGGAAGTTGATTTTGGGTTCATTGCAAACTGCATTTTAAATAATATTAGTTCTTACAACCCAATTGACCATGATGTTATAATTTGGAATTTATAAATCTTTTAACTAAGATGAATTTTTTTCCAAAATGAAGTTTTCTAATATAATAAAGTAAATTGGAATTGAATAGAATTTGACTTAATAATAATCGAGATGAGCTTCTATGAATAAGACCGCTACTATTTATGGAATATAAAAAGCTTTGTCGTTATTCCACTTATAGGATTAGTTCGATACGAAAATTTATATCGATTACAACTGATCGGATTTCCATGAAGGTTCCATATTAAATGGAAGATGATTTTGGGTTTATTGTGAACTGTATTTTAAATGACATTGGTTCTTTAACCCAAGTAAAGGCATGATTAATTTCCAGAAAGTCAAATAATCATTAAGTAATGAATTTTAGAGATTAAACTAAGAAGAGTTTTATTAAATATTTAATTAGATTGAAATGAATCGATCATTAAGTAATGAATTTTATAGATTAAAACTAAGAAGAGTTTTAATAAATCTTTAGTTAGATTCAGAATGAGTGGACAATAATCAAATTTACCAAAACACGAGAAGTGGTATAAACCAAATATACTTGGTTGTTAATATTGATTGTGATTAATTGATTGTTTGGATTATGCTCGACCAGTTCATGAGCAAGTATGCTTTTACATTTAGCATTGGATTGGGTAGAAATATTAGTATGTTAACACTTTGTGAAACACTTCACAATTTGACTATGAGGTGTTTAGCGACGTTGTTGAGTTATTTTCAAATTTATTGAATGATTTTGAAATGAGATTTTTCTGAAGTGAAAAGAATGATATTCCCAATTTTGGACAGGGAATGTTTTATAAAACAGAAAGGATTTCAAGGCCTAAACCCGATGATTTTGAAATGATTTGGAAGTGGAAATCTATATTGATTTGATTATACTTGTTATTCTTATTGGTGTTAAAGATTTTTCCACTTTGGGTTATAAAATGATTTAGTATATGGCTAAAGATTCGGGTAACCTTGACGACTATAAGTATGAGGGAGAGAGGACCCAGGACCTTAAGACTTGGTCAGCGGTTAGGTATAGCCTGCTCCTTGTGCAGGAGGGGTGTGTGTGTGTGTGTATATATATATATCAAGTGACTAAGGAACAGACCCTTTGCCTTTTTTGATGGGAGAAACCTCCCGATATTTGGTTGCATACTGTTTGTATGCATTATGATATTTTGGATTTCATATTTCCAAAGATTTTGGTTTGAGATCCCGAAGTGAAATCTACTTTGATATGAAAGCTAGATATGTATTTCAAATGATTTGAAATAAGAAATCGGGAAATAAAGTCCAAAGAAATTATTTCTGTAAAGTGAATTGGATTTTGAAACTTTAAGTTTGGGTTTAAGCCTAAATGGGTAGAGTGTAAAATTGCATGTTGTTTGATGCATTGTAGATCCATAAGTTTATTATTTATGGTAGCTGTATGTGCACTGGCAACCTAGTGGAATAAACCTGTTCGTGTTAGACGGTGTGGTCCCGTGATATGCCTTATTTTATATAAGTTAATTATAATTGTAGAGTTTCTCATGCCAGTCCCATGACTGACTCGTAGTTTGTTAATTTTTCCCTTGCAAACTCGGATGCCCATATTTTCCATATGGGCAGTCGAGTAGTTTATTTTGCAGATATTTATTGAGCAGGATTCTGGATTGAAGCTTAAAGCTAAGTCCAGAACATTGATAGTTTTCCGATGTGTTAGTTTATTTGTTTCCGCTGTGCATTGTATTACATTTATCATAAATTTATTTTCCGCTGCATTATTTTCGATGTACTCTGATGTAACATTATTATGATGTTTATAAAAATCTCCAGTTGTTTATTCTGATGTGTTGTGCGCCCAAAATTAGCATATCCGCCTTTTTGGTTCGATTTAAGTCGGTTTAACGATCAATTTGGATCGCCAGGAAAGGAGGGTCACTACAACTTCTTTCTTTCTTATCCCACCCTCTAATATTCTTTCTAATAACTATCTGTGTTTTCAATACTTGGGTTCTGGCAAGTGATATAGGATCTGTGTATTATTGTCGGAATTCGGGCATCGAATTCCCATGGGCTGTTACAGTAAGATTCTGCATATCAATGTAGATTGTTCTACAGGTGTTGAAGCTCAAATAGAAACCCCAAAGTCTCATCCTTGTTCTGATTTAGAGCCTATTTCCATTTATACTCCCTGCAAATAAGGGTGGGGTGCTCTTACACACTTTCTAAATTGAATTCAATAAGAAAATATTAAATTTGTTCATGTTTCTATTGAAATACGTTCTCTATATAATGAAAGTTTTCTGGGCAGCGAAACATGGCCTGAGTCCATGTTTGAGGCTGCACAACATCTTCATTTCTCAAGGAAATGTTGAAAATTTTCATCTTGTGTGTTTAATAATAGTTTTAGTGTTTTCATATCAAATTTCATCAAATTCTGAAATGATTTAGTGCATGAAAATGATATAAAAGTTGCATTAATGTCATGTTTCTGACCTAGGAAATCGTGTGCCTAAGTTTACCTATCATGGAGTTGGGTCGATCCTAGGGTCAGCCTGTGTCATGGGTAGGTCGACCTATTCTGGGCCAAAATGTCGAAGTAACTTGTTTTGCTCATTGTGTACTTTTGGTTGCCTCTTGTGCGCTTTTGAGCTTGTTTCGGTAAATGTATTTCAGTGCAAAATTCCTTTTCTCTACAACACATATAATCAAGTATGTCATATCAAACTTCTTGTGTATATTGATGTCTTGCTTTAGCATCAAAAAAGAAAGATATATCCTGCATATTTGTTTAATTTTTGTGGTGTTTTGATGTGCATTTCTAATGATATTTCCTTTGTGTTTCCGAATATGCATACACAGATTTTTAAATTATTTTGATTAAAGAAATATGGTTTTGAAAAAAAATTATATTTGTAACAAGATTTTGTAAATTTACAAATAATTTTAGTTGTATAAGGGTTTTATAAGCTTAAAGATTTTCAAGATTTTCCGAAAAATATTTTTTTTTCAAACTGTTTTTTTGCAATGCTAACAGCTTTTTATAGCGAACCGTTCGTGTGACGAACCACCCTCTTGGTACCTGGGATATTGACATTCTAAGTGCCAAAAAGAATAGATTGCCTTTACAGTATAACATACAACATAACAACGGAAATAAATATTGCATTACAACATCACAATGTACAAATATTACACCTAGAATACATCAGAGTTAATACAATATATAGGGTTTAATAGTACAGAACAACGGAAATAAAAAATAAGTACATAATGGAAATAGCAACATGATAAAATTTTCAGATAGAATCTCAAAAGAACATATGGCTTTTGGACTTGCTCCAAACCCAAAATTAGCTTCCATAGATAGCTTCGATACATAGCTTCCAAAATTGACTTAACTACTAATCTGAATACTAGGCTGCCTATATAGAAATAAGGGCATCCGAGTTTGCAAGGGAAAATAAAACTATGGATCAGTTATGGGACTGGTGTGTTAAACCAAAAATGTTTGTTTATAAAGGTTGTAAGGCAATTCATAAGACCATCCGAGTAATAAGGAACGAGTTTCAACTTATGAACACCAATGCATAAAAACTCGTAATACTTTTTGGAAATGAAGCTACCATAAGACTCACATCCCATTACATAATGCTAACACACACCGTTAGGAGCAATTTTTGCCTTATGATAACAAAATATGCTTGATACGTAAAAATAATTTGATATTATCATTAATGTCTCTCTTTGAATTTTTTTCAAAATAAATGTATCAATCCTAGCAGACGCAGGTACCTATATATTATGTCTAAATACATAAGTTACAACTAAAACCGTAAAGGCTCATATTAGAAGTTGGGTTTCATCAATGACCAAGGCAAAGGAACTTCCTTTCCGCGATTCAGAACACCTCTAGCGGGATGTCCCAGGATAAACAAATGCTCCTTCTATAGTAGCAGAGCCGGCCCACCACTATTTAAGGTGATGTTGGGTTACTCCTGAACGTAACATCCCCCGGTCGTTGTTGACTATTATCCGAGGTGCCTCGTTCCATCATCCACTAAGTAAATTGCCTGGGCTCCATACCATGGCATAACTTCTCAACTAGAAAGAAACATTCGTCATTATCTCTGTTGCACTTCATCCTGTTTCGGCTCATTACCGGTTGTGAGGTCGTGAAGTCATGTTTCACAAAGCTCTTCTTTGCCACAAAAGCTTTGATTTATCTATCATCATCACTTAGCATGCCACACTATCAATTCACAACATATAATCAGTGTTTATTAATATATAACCCTCTGAGTATATAAGCCTCAGAGGAGGGTTTTAAGCTAAAAGAATAAATACTTCGCCACCAACTAATATATCATCAATAGAAACTAATATATCATCAATAGAAACCAATTGGTTATGTCATAAAATACAATTTCAGACATACATATTATGCAAGTTCAATCTAGGTTGTGAATGAAACCGAAGGCACCTTATTCCTCGTCTAATAAAGAATAGAGGTCCTTGCATATCCGGACAATTAACAAGTACGTTCGAACTACTACTACTTATAACCTTATAATGGGAGCTACCCAACACATCAACAAACAATCCATTCGATGTGAAGATTCCTGGTCTTCCACCATCTTCAATATCATCTACTTCTAACTCGTCGTATAATTATTTGAAATGGGTTGAACTCGGTCTTTTCGAAATAATTGGCATCAAAAACAAAATCCTTTTGGATTATCGGATCCCCAATTAAGACTCTTTTAATTGGAAAACATTTCATAAGATTTGATCTTATTCTTAAACTTGGTTAACTTGTTGAGCTTCCAAAATCATCTTCAAAGTTCTTTATTAACCTTATAAAAAGTTTTACCAAGGTTTAGATTAAATTTGGGAAAATAAAACCTTTAGCTCAAAACGTTTCTTAAAAACCATTATAAAGGCGTTGTGAAATAGCCTATTTCTAGTCAATAGGTTTTTATCACTTAAAACCTCAAATATTTGGTCAAAAACTCTTTCAGATCATTTACAATAATTTATCCCTAATTTTGATACTTTAAAGATAGTCCATTTCAATAAAATCCCATTTCGGGTTCTAAACTGCATTAACGCTGTTTTTATTTAATTTTGATTTGAACTTATTTCAAAATCTAGCTGTTGGATCTTAAAACTTTTCTTTTCATTTGCAAAAAATATTTTCATTCAAAGCAAATGTTTTTCTTTCAGGAAAATCCGACGATCGGATCTCCCGGTACGCCAGTTTGAAGTCAATGGTCGAAATTCGCTAATTAGCGTTGCGCGACTAGTCATATTTACACCAAACTTCGAGTTATATTTAAAATCAAGTTGAATTGCATCTAAAATAGTTTATTAATTATATAAAACATATATAATAATTTTCAAAAACTATATTTTCAATATTTAACTTTATATTTAAATATTCCATTATTTAAATACTATAATATTATTTAAGACATTAAATAATATTATTTTTCAACCTTTCAACTTTTGAAATCCAAACCTTCCTGAAGTCCATTATAAAAATAAATAATATAGTTTGGAAAATAAAATCTAGTTAAAACATTTCTTATATACCCAAACCAAACTTCACTTTTCAAAGCTACTATTCATCTTAATTAAAAAATCGAACATGCCTTAATTACTGGAAAACTATTTCAAATAAATTTGATTCCTTTACAAATGTTCATCCTAAGTTTCTATCAAAAGTTGGATATCAAATTCGAACTTTTATTTTTCACTTATTATTTAATTAATAAAATATTCAATTAAATAACTTTATTGAATAGAGACATAACTATTAACCCAATAATCCAATTTTTTGGGTATATTAATTACGGTGTCATATACCATGTCATAGACAATCAATATAACATTCAACATTAACCAACCAAGATGTTATTAACTTAACAAGGTAATATCCATAAATCCATTACTACTTAAAAATCATATCTTTACTTAACTAATCATTATTAAACCTAAACGTGATTTAATACTATTAACCTTATACTACTTAACCTTTTAAGTACGTACTTTCTCACCGAATCATCCACTTCTTTGCAACTTCGAATGTAGGACTCCTCTGCAATCCTAATCGAATCTGGCAACCTTCCGACATCACCAGGCAATATTAGTTTTTCCTGTGAACAAGACTACGATGCATACGAGTTTTATACCTTCTACTTTAATATATATGGGTTTCGCAGACAAAAGGTCGGATCTTTGGCTTTGGGGGGTGCGGCCTACAGGTATGGAGTCCACGGGGGTCTGTTTTGGGTTGTGAAGTCCACTGGTTGGGGTTGTTTTGGAGTGAAGTGGTGTAAAGGTGAGGCCTTTATGTATTTAAGGAGGTTTAGAGGTGGTTTAAGTGTGTGGGTCCACAACAAGGAGGAGAGAATGTTTAGGGGCTTACATGGCAGGCAGATGGAGGCATGGGTTGGCTGGATGGCGTGGGTAGGGTCCACGGCCGAAGGGGAGAAGGAGTATCGAAAGAAAAGGATGAGAAAATGAAGAGGAAAAAGGAAGGAAAGGAAAGCAAATGGCTATGTGTTTATACACCAAATCTAGGGTACTAAGTGCAAGAAGCCATGCTATGTGTCAGCACTAGGAAGGAAGGAGTTATAGCTAAGTAATGGGTTTTTTTTCCTAATTTTACACTTAAGGTCCTAATTGAAAAATGGATGCCTTTGCTTTTGTGCCACACACAACATCACCTTGTGGTTTGTGCCAAGCTATCATTACCAAGCTAGGTTATCATGGAAGAGTGTAAGCAAAGAAGATGAGGTGTCAAGGAGGGAATATGTAACGACCCAGAAAATCTGAACCAATTTAAATTTTTTAAATTGGCTAAAATAATGGATTTTAAATATTTAAAATAAATATATTAAATAATGGGATGAAAACTGAGTTTGAATCGACATTTGAAAACCAATATAATTAATTATAATTATATATAGAATTGAAAATGGCGCGGTAGTTCGATAATTCGATTTCAAACTTCAATTGAATATACCGGGTGCAAAACAATCCGGATTTTAGTGAGACCAAAAACATTAGTATCTAATTGATGATATCTTTCTAACGAATCCGACCAATCGAAATTTGATAGCGGGAATCAAAAGATATGTCCAGTTGAAAATTCTGAATAGTCGCTATGGAATTCAGGCCCTTAAAAATGGACATTTTGCAAACGACCTCGGATTTCGACGAAACCACTTTTGTTGGATCCGCAGTGTCAAGTTATTGCTAGGTTTCAAATTTCATAATTTTTCGAATCAATATGTGAGCGTGGCAAAAGAAAACGCGTTTGACCAGTTTCTGTTGAATTTAATCGACAGGAAATTGGCCATTTTTCAAACGATCTCAGAATTCGATGAAACTAGTTTTGTTAGGACCGTATCGTCAATACGTAACTAGAAAATATTTTTATGGAATTTTTCTAGTTAGTATGTGACCCCGGTAATTTGAAATGTACGTTTAAAATTCAATATAAGGATTTAAATTGTAAATTCAACGGAAACAGATTGTAACGATCAAACCAGCTTACGATACATATCCCATTGTGTTCGGAATGGGGGTAAAACGCTATGGACGACAGGCGGTGGGCCTCGTTTCGAGGTCGTATGTAAAGGTCAACCCTTTTGCAAAATTTAATAATTAAATAATAATAAAATAAAATAAAAATTACCTTCCCTCCTTTTCTTCTTCAACTGGCCCCCCCGATTCAGTTATTCACAAACAAAAAAAAAAAAAGAGAAAACCTAAAAAACCTAAATCGCGCCGCCTGACCCTGAACCCGCCGACGAACCCTTCGCCGAAGCCCCCACCGCCAGACTTCCTCCCTCCAGACATCGCCGACATCATCGAAGAACCCTCGCCCTCGCGAATCGAGGCAGCGCCTTCACCGACGAACCCTCGCGACACCTCCGAACACCAACCCTGCCGCCGACGCTCTTCTTCCTCCCTCCACTTCGCATACCTCGGTAAGATTTAAGTTAATTTATTTTATTTTTATTTTTGTTTTATAAAACTGATTTATAAACCGATTTAAAACTAATTACTGTATTATTATTTTTAGATTTGAAAACTGTTTTTTTTTTTAATTTTATAAACTGAAATTATAAAAGAACAAAAACTGATTTTTGTTTTAGGTTTTTAAAACAGAAAAAAAAAAGAAATGAAAACTGTTTTGAATTTTTTTTTTTTTTAAAAAAAAGGTTTAAAAACTGAGATTTTTAAAAGATAAAAACTGAGATTTTTAAAAGATAAAAACTGAATTTTATAAAAAGATAAAAACTGAATTTTATAAAAAGATAACCTTGTTTCCGTGAGAACGGGAAATCGGGTCGTCTCAACGTGGTATCAGAGCTTTGGTTAAGCTTAGTTCTGGAATATAACATTTGAACGAACTCGTCAGAAATAGAACCAGTAGTGTTCTAGGACGGGTAACTCTATACAGATAGGATCAGTAATATCCTAGTATGAGTAAAGCAGAATGAAATTACACCTTGATAGACACATTTACATTTGAAGTATGTGTTTCTATATTTTAAAATACCTTTTCTGTGACCTGACACTTGATCTGCCATTTGCAGAAGTACTAGAAAAATGAGTGTCAGAAGCAGAAGGAATGCAGAACCGGATATTGAGGCCCTATTAATCAAGTATCGAAATATGGGTGGAATACCGTTCTCTGGTGAAGAATCTATTATGAAGACACAAGCTTGGATTCGTTCGGCTGAGAAAATCTTCGAAGCATTAAAGCTGAGGGATGACCAGAAAAGATTACTGGCCTCGTGGGCTCTCAAAGATGAAGCTTTGTTCTGGTGGGATTCAGTTATAGAGAATAATCCAGAAGGTGATATCACCTGGGACAGATTCAAAGTGATTTTCTTGGAAAGATTTACTCCTCCCGAAGCGACCGAACGACTATGTGAGGAATTTTCTTATCTGATACAAGGAGATATGACCATTCCCGAATATCATAAGAAATTCAACGAACTTGCTCACTTTGCTCCTCATCTAATTCAAAATCCGAAGAGGAAAAATATGAGGTTTATTCACGGGCTTCAAAGGAAATACCAGAATAAAGTATTGGGGCATGTGAAGCTTCCTTTTTCTGAAATGATATATATGGCCTATCAGTATGAAGATCTCCATAAAAAAAGAATGTTATGCGACGAAGAAGAAGTCAGTTCTAGTGACATAGCAAAGTCAGAAGCTGATATTCCTGAGGCCAGTACAATGTCTGAAGTCGGTAAGGAGCCTGAAGTAAATCGAAAAAGGGCTAGATCTGAAAAAGAACCTGCCACGACTGCCATATGCAAGAACTGCAATCAGAAGGGGCATTTGTCCAGAAAATGTAAATCGGTAAACAAACGAGGGAAGAGTGGATTTGGACCTAGAAAGAGGGTTCTTGAAGGCCGAGGATGCCATAAGTGTCATCAGACTGGGCATATTGCGAAAAACTGCCCGCTATCTCAGAAATCTGAAGCAGTACAAGTGAATGAAATGGCAGAAGTACCTGCATCTTCGTCTGCTCAGGAACGGCCCGATGTTTTAGAAGGCACGCTTACTGTCAAAAACATTCCAGTCAAAGTACTGTTTGACACAGGCGCATCGCGAAGCTTCATTGCAAAAGATGCAGCTAAGAAACTAGATTTGAATTTGAAAAAGCTCAAAGAACCAATGACTGTCCAGAATCCGGTTGGGGGTTCAGTTGATCTCAGTTGGGTTTGTGGAGTGCCGGTTTCTTTCTCTCGTTATCGGTTCCCTACCATCGCGGCCGTTATGAATTTTAAAGAGTTTGATCTTATCTTAGGGTTAGATTGGTTGACCAAATATGAAGCTGAAGTTAAATGCGCCGACAGAATCGTAAAGGCAAGGATTAAATCAGGTGATTATATAACCATTCCCTGTGAAGGTCAGAATGCTAATAGAAAGGATTTCTGGGCAGCTTTGGATGTTTCTCCATCCCAAATAGAAAATGTCCCTGAAATTACAGAGAATATTCCTGACCTCATCAAAGATATTCCTGTCGTCAAGAACTATGCGGATGTGTTCGAGGAAGTTGTTCGCTTACCTCCGCAAAGAGAAATAGATTTCAAGATTGCTTTGATTCCCAATGCAAGGCCGGTAGTTCACGCTATTCGAAGAATGTCCTTGAAAGAGAAGGAGGAATTGGACAATCAAACACGACAGCTAGTATGGAAAGGTCTGATCAGGCCTAGTTTCTCTGATTGGGGTGCAACAGTGGTGTTTGTCCCGAAATCTGACGGTACTCTACGTCTATGTGTGGATTATCGAGATCTGAACAAACAAACAATAAAGAACAAATATCCATTGCCGCGAATAGATGATTTGTTGGATCGATTAAATGGAGCACAAGTATTCTCACGAATGGACCTAGCTACAGGATTCCATCAACTTCGAATTGCCGAAGAGTGTGTTCCAATGACAGCGTTCAGAGGCCCCGACTTATTCTACGAGTGGTTAGTAATGCCGTTCGGATTATGTAACGCTCCAGCTTATTTCGTCGATCTAATGAACAGAGTATTCAGAGGAGTATTGAACAAATTTGTTCTGGTTTTTATTGATGATATTCTAATCTTCTCTAAATCAAAGGCCGAACATGAAAAACATCTGGAACAAGTGTTAGAAATTCTCAGACGGAATGTATTAAAAGCCAAGTTTTCCAAGTGTATCTTCTGGCAAGATGAAGTGAAATTTCTGGGCCATGTCGTATCGAAAGATGGAATCGCTGTGGATCCAAGTAAAATCACGGCTATTCAAAATTGGAAACAGCCCAGTATTCCCACTGAAGTCCGCAGTTTTCTCGGATTGGCTAGCTATTACCGAAAGTTCGTTAAAGACTTTTCGAAGATATCTGGTCACTTAACGAAGCTTACAAAGAAGCATTCTAAATTCAAATGGACTCAAGAGAGTGAGGAGGCTTTCGAAGAGCTGAAGTTGAGATTAACGACAGCTCCAGTGTTAACCATCATCGATGGCAACCAAGATTTAAAAGTCTGGACTGGTGCTTCTAGAGAAGGCCTTGGTGCAGTGTTGATGCAAAGGGGCCAAGTGATTGCTTATGCTAGCCGTCAACTGAAACCGCACGAGAAAAACTATGTAAGTCATGATCTTGAGTTATTGGCTATCATATTCTCTTTGAAAATCTGGAGACACTATCTTCTGGGCGAGAGATTTGAACTGTTTACAGATCACCAGTCGTTAAAGTATCTGTTCACTCAGAAGGACTTAAATTTGAGGCAGCAGCGTTGGCTGGAGTTTCTTGCAGCATATGACTTTGAAATTATATACACTCCAGGGAAAGCCAATGTCGTGGCCGATGCGTTAAGCCGAAAGAATGAAATGATCGCCAGTTTCATCATTGCGACTTCGTTGATTGATAAGATATCGGCTCTCCAAGAAGATGACCAATTTATCAAGGGAATAAGTCAGCGAATTCGTGAAGGCAATGCTTCGGATTTCCAGCTAGACAGCGAAGGGATTCTGAGGTTAGAAGGGCGAATTTGCGTTCCAGATATTCCTGAACTCAGAAGAGAGGTGCTTGATGAATGCCACAAATCTAAGCTCAGTATCCACCCGGGTGTGAATAAAATGTATAACGATATCAAACGCACATTCTGGTGGAAGTCGTTAAAAAGAGACATCTCAATATATGTTAGTCGATGCCCTACTTGCCAGCTAGTCAAAAGCGACCAACAGAAATTGGCTGGATTATTACAACCGCTGGAAGTTCCTGGTTGGAAGTGGGAGCATATTTCCATGGATTTCATTGATGGTTTGCCCAGAACCAGAAAAGGAAATGACAGTATTTGGGTGATCGTAGATCATTTCACGAAGACCGCCCATTTCATACCTGTCAGATCAAACAGAACTGCTCAGAGTCTGGCGCAGATATACTTCAGGGAAATAGTTAGACTACATGGAGTGCCGCTCAGTATAGTAAGTGATAGAGATACGATATTCACTAGTAAATTCTGGGAGGCATTTCAAGTCGAACTGGGAACGAAGTTAAACATGAGCACCGCTTATCATCCTCAGACAGACGGTCAGACTGAGAGGGTGAATCGCATTTTAGAAGATCTATTGCGGGCTTGTGTTATAGATTTCGGTGGATCATGGGAAGACAATCTGCATTTGGCTGAATTCTCTTATAACAACAGCTACCAGGCGAGTCTGACAATGTCGCCATTCGAAGCATTGTATGGTAGACCGTGCCGATCTCCTGCTTGTTGGGTCGAGCCAGGAAATAGACTTGTGTTGGGTCCTGATATGATTCGAGAAGCTGCCGACAAAGTCGATTTTATTAAGAAGCGATTACTCGCCGCTCAAAGCAGACAAAATAGCTATGCCGATAGAAGAAGAAGAGATGTATCCTTTGAAGTTGGCGACTATGTATATTTGAAAGTATCGCCGATGAGAGGAGTAATCCGGTTCGGTAAAACTGGAAAGTTAGCGGCCAAATTCATTGGTCCGTTTCCTATTCTGGAACGGATTGTAACTCTCGCTTATAGGGTCAAACTGCCTGACTGGTTGCCTGGTGTGCATGATGTATTTCATATATCTCAACTTCGAAAGCACGTTCATGATCCAGACTTGATCGTGGAAGAAGCAGCTCAGCAGGATATTGAAATTACTCCAGAATTAGCTGTGAGGCGAGAGCCGCTAAAGATTATCGGCAAAGAAACCAAAGAGCTGAGGAACAAGAAGGTTCACTTAGTCAAAGTGCAATGGAGTGGAGATCCGAGAGATTGTACTTGGGAAACCGAGGAGAGCATTCAGAAAGCTTATCCTAGATGCCGAGTAGATATCTCTGATTGACTCTGGTGCAAGGTACATTTACCCTACTTTGCATTACCATTTAATTCTCTATTCTGTTGCTATTTTCTTCCCATGGATGTGCATTATTTATTCTATACTCTGAATATTAAAAACAAATTGGTTGTTGTGTTGTATGATTATAGATTTATCAAACCACTTTCGACTTTATTCCTTTTCGGGGACGAAAAGTTTTAAGTGGGGGAGATTGTAACGACCCAGAAAATCTGAACCAATTTAAAATTTTTAAATTGGCTAAAATAATGGATTTTAAATATTTAAAATAAATATATTAAATAATGGGATGAAAACTGAGTTTAAATCGACATTTGAAAACCAATATAATTAATTATAATTATATATAGAATTGAAAATGGCGTGGTAGTTCGATAATTCGATTTCAAACTTCAATTGAATATACCGGGTGCAAAACAATCCGTATTTTAGTGAGACCAAAAACATTAGTATCTAATTAATGATATCTTTCTAACGAATCCGACCAATCGAAATTTGATAGCGGGAATCAAAAGATATGTCCAGTTGAAAATTCTGAATAGTCGCTATGGAATTCAGGCCCTTAAAAATGGACATTTTGCAAACGACCTCGGATTTCGACGAAACCACTTTTGTTGGATCCGCAGTGTCAAGTTATTGCTAGGTTTCAAATTTCATAATTTTTCGAATCAATATGTGAGCATGGCAAAAGAAAACGCGTTTGACCAGTTTCTGTTGAATTTAATCGACAGGAAATTGGCCATTTTTCAAACGATCTCAGAATTCGACGAAACTAGTTTTGTTAGGACCGTATCGTCAATACGTAACTAGAAAATATTTTTCTGGAATTTTTCTAGTTAGTATGTGACCCCGGTAATTTGAAATGTACGTTTAAAATTCAATATAAGGATTTAAATTGTAAATTCAACGGAAACAGATTGTAACGATCAAACCAGCTTACGATACATATCCCATTGTGTTCGGAATGGGGGTAAAACGCTATGGACGACAGGCGGTGGGCCTCGTTTCGAGGTCGTATGTAAAGGTCAACCCTTTTGCAAAATTTAATAATTAAATAATAATAAAATAAATAAATAAAAAAATTACCTTCCCTCCTTTTCTTCTTCAACTGGCCCCCCCGATTCAGTTATTCACAAACAAATAAAAAAAAAGAGAAAACCTAAAAAACCTAAATCGCGCCGCCTGACCCTCAACCCGCCGACGAACCCTTCGCCGAAGCCCCCACCGCCAGACTTCCTCCCTCCAGACATCGCCGACATCATCGAAGAACCCTCGCCCTCGCGAATCGAGGCAGCGCCTTCACCGACGAACCCTCGCGACACCTCCGAACACCAACCCTGGCGCCGACGCTCTTCTTCCTCCCTCCACTTCGCATACCTCGGTAAGATTTAAGTTAATTTATTTTATTTTTATTTTTGTTTTATAAAACTGATTTATAAACCGATTTAAAACTAATTACTGTATTATTTTTTTTAGATTTGAAAACTGTTTTTTTTTTTAGTTTTATAAACTGAAATTATAAAAGAACAAAAACTGATTTTTGTTTTAGGTTTTTAAAACAGAAAAAAAAAAGAAATGAAAACTGTTTTGAATTTTTTTTTAAAAAAAAAGGTTTAAAAACTGAGATTTTTAAAAGATAAACACTGAGATTTTTAAAAGATAAAAACTGAATTTTATAAAAAGATAAAAACTGAATTTTATAAAAAGATAACCTTGTTTCCGTGAGAACGGGAAATCGGGTCGTCTCAGAATAAATTAGGAAGTGGTAAATAGTAACGATTTGATTTGTTTTAAGCTCGTGCTTAATTAAACGACCTTTATATGTTTTCAACTCGTACGATCAAACCATAAGTCCGATCGATACGAAATTTGAAATCCTACTATATTGCATAAATACAGATCTAATGAAATTGCTCTCGACAAAATCAAAGACCATTTGAAAAATGGCCTTTTTCTACGTTATTATTTAATTTCAACTGATTTTTTGACATGCGTTTATATTGTGCACGCTCACATACTAACTCTGATTAATATGAAATTTGGAATCTTACAATCAAGTTAACATTACAGATCCGATGAAACTGCTTTTGTCGAAATCTGAGATCGTTTGCAAAAAGTATATTTTTAGGCTATCAAAATAATGCATAATTAACGATTTTCAATATATTTATTTTTTTATTTGATTTTAGAAGTTATAAAACCTTATTTTATCTTTTGAAAGATATAAAATGAAACTAGAATTCATTTTCAATTGTTTTTAAGTTTAGATTCAATATTCAACCATTTAGAAATCCAGTTATATATATATATGTGTGTGTGTGTGTGTGTGTGTGTATAATTCATATTTTTTGATTGACTCAAATTTTAGGCCATTACAGTCTCCTCCACTTAAAGAATTTAGCCCTCAAAATTGAAATAAAAAAGATATAGAATAGAAATGACGTTTCAAGAATTGAGTTTACCTTGCAAAGATATTCTGAGATATCCACTCTACAATGGGGATAAGACTTATGAATGAGGATGTTGATCATTTATTTTTCTCATGCAATATCACAAACTGTATACTTAGTATGGTTTTATGGATATTTGTTTTTGATTGTCATTTATCTTTCAATTGTTGTGCTAATTATTGGGATTACTATAGATTTTTTATAATGCTAGCAAAAGATACATTTTAGATTCTTTAGTCACTATCGTATGTTGGTTCATTTGGTCCGAGAGAAATCAGGGTTCTTTCCATTCTAATTCTGTTTCTACGGATAATTTAATCATTAAAATAGTTTATTTTTGCTTGAATTGGATGTCTAATTCGAACTACAAGCTATTTGGGAAATCGGGCTTTGAGAGTTTATTGATTAAGGTTAGATTTAATTTGTATCTATTAATTAGAATCAACAGTTTTTTCCGCATTAGATATCGCATTGGTTGTTAATTTCTTTTATTAGTTTTCCATTGTTTTTTTCTTCTACACATATATGTATGGTAAATAAATATGTATGAATATATATATATATATATGCTTATATAATATATATATATATTTATTTATTTATTTAGATACATATATTCCCATATATATATAGGTGATTAATTTCTAATATTTTGTTGAGCTTTTCGCAGATTCAGGTTGTTGATTAAGAGGAAATGTTTAATGGATAGCTGGATGGATTGGTAGCAGTTATGTACTTTTCAGGTGTTCAGATTGATGGATATTATTGTCAAGCATAGAGGATTGCTGTTTGGATTGATGATTCGCATTTCATTTGGGCTTCTGGTTAGAGAGTTTTTTGATGTTGTACTTCATTATTTTTGATATTACATAGAGAGTATGGGTTATTATATTGGAGTAGATATACTTCAATATCGGGTGGTGGCCTTGCCGGAATTCGATATTGGAGCAGATGGGCGGTGGTTTATCCGGAGCTCATCTATCTATGATCCTTACATCCCTAGAGCCATGTTAGATCTTATCTTGTATTCTTATGTTCTATAGTCGGACTTTGTATCTTTGACTTTATTATATATATGTGTGCTCTCTTCTCTTCAGAAGATCACACATTGTTGTTTCAAAAAAAAAACAATGTGGATAAGACTTTTGTATACCATCTTTTGTTTCCCAAGTGCAATCGCTCGGATCAACGCTCCATTGCACTTCGATTAATTTCACCATCATGTTTCTTAGTTTCTTTACATCCTTGCCAATAATCTTTAAAGGCTCTCTTGGAACTGTCAACTCTAGTGTGATCTCTAAGTCTTGCTGTGTAGCTTCTTCAATGATTAAACCAGGATCATGAACATTCCTTCGAAGATAGGAAACATGAAAAACATCATGTACACCTGACAACCATTAAGGAAACTGAATTCTGTAATCTAAGATTCCAATCCTTTCTAACATTTGGAAAGGTCTGACATATCTGGGCGATAACTTCACAGTCTTTCCAAATCACTAAGAGAATTTTTTAGGAATACATGGTCACCTATAGAGAACTCCAAATCTCTTCTTCGCTTATCCGTATAACTCTTCTGCCTGCTTTGAGCAACCTTTAATATTTTTTTAATGAAGTTCACTTTCTTAGTTGCTTCACGGATCATATATGGACACAATACAAGCCTATCTCCCATATAAAACCTCGAAAGTGACATACCTATACTTGCTTGATAACCGTTGTTGTAAGAGAGCTCTACAAGATGCAAATGATCTTTCCATGATCCTCCAAAATCAAGAATGTAAGTTCTCAACAAATCCTCTAAAATTCAATTTGCTCGTTCTATTTTCCCATCGGTTTGGGGATGGTAAGCAATACTCAGACTTAACTTCATTCCCAACACTGACTGAAGTGCTTCCCAGAAATGACTGGTAAAGACCGGATCTTGATCACTTACTATACTACTGGGTATCCCGTGAAACCGAACAATCTATTTTATATGCAGTTACATAAGATTGTTAGCTGGTCTCGTTGGCTTCATTGAAAGAAAATGGGCACACTTTGTTAGATGATCTAAAATAATCTAGATCTCTTCATTACCCCTTCGTGTTCAAGGAAACCCATCAATAAAGTCCATTGATATTATGTCCCACTTCCACTCAGGGATTTCCAATGGATGAAGTAATCCAACAACCTTCTGCTGATTGCTTTTAACTTGTTGACACGTTGGATACCTGCTAACATAGATTGAGATATCTCTCTTCATCGACTTTCACCAAAATTTACGCTTCAAATCTCGATACATCTTATGAATTCATGGATGAATACTTAGCTTGGATTTATGACACTCATCCAATACTTCTATTTTGATCTTTAGGGTGCCCGAGACATAGATTCACTCTTTTAATCTTACAATAACTCAACCATCAAATTTAAAATTCAAGACCTCTCTCTATTGAATCCTGCTGCAGATCTTATGGATAAATTCATCGCTCTTTTGATGGATAATAACCTTATCAATCAAGGTGAATGTATCAATCAGATGAGAAATAATGCCATGCTTTTCGCTGAGTGCATCTGCTACATTAGCTTTACTTGGAGTATAAAGTATATCCAGATCATATGCCGCCAGAAACTCTAACCAGCGCTGCTGCCTCATATTCCAGTCCTTCTGAGTAAAAAGGTACTTCAATGATTCATGATCAGTAAACAACTCGAACTTCTCACTCATGCGGTTTAAATTCCCCACTAATATTAGCAACTACCTTTTCCTCTTGTATTAGTACTGCACCAATGCCTTCTTTATAGGCATGTGTATAAACATTCAATCCTTTGTTGCCATTAATAATTGTTAGGGTTGGAGAAATAGTCGGCCTCATTTTCAATTCTTCAAAGTCTTCTTCAAATCTCGCAGTTCAAACAAATTTGGCTTTCTTCTTGGTTAGTTTTGTCAAAGGGCTAAACAACTTTGAGAAATCCTTAACGAAATTCGATAATAACCTGCCAGACCAAGGAATCTTCTAACCTCTGTGGGGGTTCTAGGTTGCTTCCAACTCTGAATGGCAGAAACTTTATTTGGATCCACCAAATTTCCTTCTTTCGATAATACATGCCCGAGAGACATAACATCTTGTTCCCGAAAATGACATTTAGAGAACTTCACCTTCAACATATTCCTTTTTAGAATTTCCAGGATAGCTTCTAAATATCTAACGTTCTCCTCTTCCGTCTTAGATAAAATGAGAATATCATCAAAAAAACTAGCATGTATTTATTTAATACTTCCTAAAACACCCTATTCATTAAATCCACAAAATAAGCAGGGGCGTTGCATAATCTGAAAGGCATCACTAACCATTTATTGAACAAATCAGATCCTCTAAAAGCAGTTAGATGAATACAATCTTCTGCAATCCTGAGCTGGTGAAATCCCGTAGCCAGGTCCATTATTGAAAATACTCGAGGTCCACTCAAGCAATCTAACAAGTCACCGATGTAAGGAAGAGGATATTTACTTTTAAGAGTTTGCTTATTTAAATATCTATAGTCCACGCACAGTCTTAGAGAACCAACAGACTTCGAAACAAACACTACCACCACTCCCCAACTTGAATAACTAGGCCTGATCAGACCTTTCTTCAAGAGTTCTTGAGTTTGGTCACTCAACTCCTCTTTCAACTCCATAAACATTCTCTAAATCGCATGCACAACGAGTCCTGCATTTGAAACCAAATCAATTCTAAAGTCAATCTCCCTACATAGAGGAAGACTCTTAACTTCATCAAACATATCCTCAAATCTCTTAACAACCCGAATGGTTTTTAGAGTGGTGTGGGAAGCATCTGTAGCATACCAGAAACTATCCTTACTTAAACTGGGGCCTTCACATAATATCATTATAAAATTTCCAAATTTTGTTTTTACCTTAACAATCCTTTTCAAACAGACAACATTAGCTTCATATAGGTTCAGCCAATCCATCCCAAGTATAATACATAAATCGGTGAAATCCAAGATAATCAAATTAAAGGTAAATCGATAATGAGAATAAGAAATAGGCACTTTATAGTGTAAATATAAATTAGTAAAACCTCATACCGAATTTCTATTATAAATGGGCTTATCAATATATCTGGGATTTAGATTTAATTCCTCAACCTTTTTTTTTGATATAAAACTACGTGAGACACCGATATTAAATATTTTTTTAACTAAGATATTCTTAATACAAGGTTTACCTTCAAGAACTTCCTTTCCCATCCCGCCCAAGGAGGTTGATGGTATATTTTTCATGGCATAAGCATGTGTTACCTCTGTCTTCTTCATCAATGGATAGTACTTTGCAATGTGGCCGGTCTTATGACAATTGTAACATTCTCTAGTATCTTGAGCTTACCTTCTGGTTTCTGGATCATTCCTTTTCGGCTTCTTTGGCTTTTTGCAATCAGCCGACAAATACTCCTTTCCATCACAATTAAAACATGTGGCATTATTCACCCAATCCTCCTTAGGTTTCTTCTTCTCTTTATCTGATCATGACTTCTTGTCTCCAAATTTCCTCTTCTTCCACAAATTGCCCTTTTTACTACCTTTATCTTCCACAACATTCTGTTTTTCCAAGGATTCAAAGTGATACGCCATATCTACCATATCCACAAATGATGATTTCACATGAGTCATAGTTCTATTCTGGTACTTCCTTTGCAACCCTTTGATAAACCTTTCATTCTTCTTGATCAGATTATGGATCAATTTTGGCCCAAAATGAGAGAGTTCAATAAACTTATTCAGGTATTGTTAAATAGCCATATCCCCTTGCTTCAAGTTGGAAAACTCAAAGTATAAGCGAGCTATTTGTTCAGATGGTTTAAACCTGCCTTCAAAAACTTTCTTGAAGCGTACCCAAGAAAAGACCTTTTCGGTTTCTTTCAATGTGATCGTCTCCCACCAGACTAAGACTTCATCCTTTAGTAACCAAGTTTTCAAATATCTCTTCTGCACATCATTAAGCTTCAAGCTCTTGAAAGTTATTTCACATGTATGCGACCATGCATGTGCCTCCACAACTGATTCTCTTCCAAGGAACTGTTGTCTTCCAAGATTCTTGTTCTTCTTTGATAGAATTTCCACATCCTGCTTAGGTTGTTCTTGCACAACTGCTTAAGTTACAACGGGGGCTTGAACGTTAGCCGTGGTGTTACCCCTTCCCCTACATGGTTTTCTTCTTCCACCCATTTTCCACTATCTACATAGCAAGAAAAGAGTTAGGGAAACAAACAAGATATCTTAGGGAACATGATAAAGCATAGGAATAGATACGAATGACAAATGATCTAATGAACGTGTGTTTTCTCTAGTTGTACTCATTCTAGGGTGTTAATAAGTCTATCTCTAATGAGTCACTCATCCTAAAATACTACAAATTCTATCTCTGATGAGTCTTTTAATGAGTTATACTCCAGAACTAAGGTTAATCCTCAGCTTTGGTAGCAGATGTGACGATCCACCCTCTCGGTACCTGGGATATCGACATTCCAAGTGCCTGAAAGAATAGATTGCCTTTAGAGTATAACACATTACATAACAACAGAAATAAATATTGCATTTTAACATTATAATGTACAACATATTACACTAGGAATACACTAGAGTTAATACAACCATTAGGGTTTGATAGAAAAGAACAACGGAAATAAGAAATAATTACACATCGGAAACAGTAACATGATAGAGTCTTCATAGAGAATCCGAAAAGAACATCTAGCTTCTGCTCTTGCTCCAAATCCAAAACCATCTTCCATACGTAGCTTCAAAAATGAACTTAACTTATAAAATGAATATTAGGCTTCCCGTGTAGAAATAAGGGCACCCGAGTTTGCAATGGAAAAACAAAACAATGGGTCTATCATGGGACTGTTGTGAGAAACCAAAAATAGTTGTCTATAAGGGTAGTAAGGCAATTCATAAGACCACGCCGCGTACACAGAATGGGTTTCCCCTTATGAATACCAATGAATAAAAACTCACAATGCTTTTTGGAAATGAAGCTACCATATGACTCACATCCCATCACACAATGCAAACACACACCATTATGATCAACATTTTCCTTATGATAACCAAATATGCTTGATATGCGAAAAATGTTTGATATTATCATTAATGCTTATCTTTGAAAACTTTTCAAAATAAATGTATCAATCCTAGCATACGCATGTATCCATATATTATGTCTACATACATAGGTTACAACTAAACTATAAAGGCTCATATTGGAAGTTGGGTTCCATCAATGACCAACGCAAAGGATCTACCTTTCCACGATACGGTACACCTCTAACAGGATGTACCACGATCAACTAATGCTCCTTCTGTAGCGGCAGAGACGACCCACCCCTATTTCAGGTGATGTTCGGGTTACTTCTAAACGTAAAGTCCCCCGATCTTTGTTGACCATTATCTGAGGTGCCTTGTTCCATCATCAACTAAGTAAATTGCCTACAGGGCTCCATACCATGGAATCACTTCTCAACTAGAAAGAAACGGTCGTCCCTATCTCTATTGTACTTCATCCTATTTCGGCTCATTACCAGTTATGAGGTCATGAAGTCACGTTCCACAAAGCTCTGCTTTGCAAAAAAAGCTTTGATCTATCTGTCATCAACACTTATGATGTCACATTGTCAATTTACAATATATAGTAAGTGTTTATTAATATATAACCCTCTGAGTACGTAAGCCTCAAAGGAGGGTGTTAAGCTAAAAGGATAAATTCTTTGCCAACAACTGATATATCATCAATAGAAACCAATTGGTTATGTCGTAAAATACAATGTCAGACATACATATAATACAAGTTCGTTCTAGCTAGTGAATGAAACCGAAGGCACCTTATTTCTCGTCCAATAAAGGATAGAGGTCCTTGCATATCCGTACAATTAACAAGTACGTCTGGACTACTGCCACTTATAACCTTATAATGGGAGCTACCCAACGCATTAGCAAGCAATCCATTCGATGTGAAGATTCCCAGTCTTTCACCATCTTCAATATCATCTACTTCTAAGTCATCGTATAATTATTCGAAATGTGTTGAACTAGGTATTTTCGAAATAATTAGCATATAAAACAAAATCTATTTGGATTATCGGATCCCAAATTAAGACACTTTTAATTGGAAAACATTTCACAAGATTTGATCTTTATTAAACTTGGTTAAGCCGTAGAGCTTCCAAAATCATCTTCAAAATTCTTTATTAACCTTATAAAAAGGTTTACCAAGGTTTAGATTCAATTTGGGAAAATAAAACCTTTAGCTCAAAAAGCTTCTTAAAAACTATTATAAAAGGCTTTGCAAAATAGCCTATTTCTAGTCAGCTGGTTTTTATCACTTAAAACCTCATATATTTAGTCAAAAAAATTTCAAATCATTTATTATGATATATCATAATTTATTCCTAATTTTAATACTTTGAATAGTCAATTTCAGTAAAATCCCATTTCGGGTTCTAAATTGCACTAGCGCTGTTTTTATTCAAAATTGATTTGAAGTTATTTCAAAATCTGGTCATTGGATCATAAAACTTTTCTTTTCATTTGAAATATATTTTCATTTTGCACAAAATGTTTTTCGTTTTGGGAAATTCCGACGGCTGAATATTCCGGTACGTCAGTTTGAAATCAATGGTCAAAATTCACAAATTGTCGCTGCGTAACTAGTCCTATTCAAACCAAACTTCGACTTATATTTAAAATCAAGTCGAATTGCATCTACAAAATATTTTATTAATCATATAAAACATGTTTAATAATTTTTGAAAACTATATTTTAAATATTTAACTTTATATTTAAATATTCCATTATTTAAATATTATTATATTATTTAAAACATTAAAATAATATTATTTTTCAAACTTCAATTTTGAAATCTAAACTTTCCTGAAGTCCATTATAAAAATAAATAAGATAGTTTGGAAAAGAAAATACAGTTAAAACATTTCTTATATACCCAAACCAAATTCACTTTTCAAAGTTACTATCCATTTTTAATTCAAAACTTGAACATGCCTTAATTACTTGAAAACTATTTCAAATAAATTTATTTTCTTTACCACTGTTTATCATAATGACTTTAACTTCGTTTCTATCAAAAGTCAGATATCAACTTCGAACTTTTATTTCTCACTTATTATTTAATTAATAAAATATTCAAATAAATAACTTTATTGAATAAAGACTTAACCATTAAGGGATTCGACGGTTACGGTTTTTCCCGTAGACAAGGATTCAATGCATATGGGTTTTATAACTTCTACTTGAATATATATGGTTATATATGGGAATCAGAGACAAAATTTTGGATCTTTGTCTTAGGGGTTCCAAGTAGGGGCTATTTTAGGCAGTGGGGTCCACGGGTTGGAGTTGTTTTGTGGGTAAAGATGTGTAAAGGTGAGGCGTGTTTAAGGGGTTTTAGAGGTGGTTTAAGGGTGTTTGGAGGCTGTGGGATCCACGACAAGGAGGAGGGGGCGTTTGGGGGTTGACGTGGCAGGTAGTGGGAGGCACGGGTTGGCTGGGTGGCACGGGTTGGCCCAAGGGCGAGAGGGAGAGTAGGAAGAAATGAAGGAGAAAATGGAGAGGAAAAAGACAGAAATGCAAAGGAAATACCAAAGTTAGGGTCCTAAGTGCAAGAAACTGTGTTATGTGTCAACACAAGGAAGGAAGGAGTTATGGCTAAGTAATGGGTTTTTCCCCTAATTTTCCACTTAAGGTCCAAAGTGAAAAATGGATGCCTTAGCTTTTGTGCCACACTCAATATCACCTTGTTATTTATGTCATGCTATCATTACCTAGCTAGGTTATCATGGAAGAGTGCAAGCAAAGAAGATGAGGTGTCAAGGAAGGAGTAAATTTAGGACGTGGTAAATAGTAACGATTTGATTTGTTTTAAGCTCATGTTTAATTAAACGTCCTTTATACGTTTTAAACTCATACGATCAAATCATAAGTCCGATTGATACGAAATTTGAAATCTTACTAATTAGATACGGATCCAATGAAACTGGTCTTATCGAATTCGCAAACCATTTAAAAAATGGCATTTTTCTACGTTATTATTTAATTTCAACCAATTTTTCGATAAATGTTTATTTTGCGCATGCTCACATACTAACTCCGGTTAATATGAAATTTGGAATCATACAATAATTTAATATTTCAGATCCAATGGAACTGGTTTCGTTGAAATCCGAGATTGTTTGCAAATTGTCTATTTTTAGGCTATCAAAATAATACTGAATTATCGATTTTCAATATATTTATTATTTTTATTTGATTTTAAAAGTTCACTGACCTTAATTTATCTTTAGAAAGATATAAAATGAAATTAGAATTCATTTTCAATTGCTTTTAAGTTCAAATTCAATATCCAACCATTTAAAAATCCACTTATATATGTATAATTCATATTTTTAAATTGACTTAAATTTCAGTTCGTTACAATTCCATATCTTCATTATAACAAGTAACAATACATAAAAAAATAAGAGATAGGTTGATCACTTATCTGCTACAGACATATTATGCTCTAACTACTACCTAAACTATCATCTATCACCACACATGGTGAGATTAGTTACAGCAAATAACTAGTAAGCAGAAACAAAATTTTAGATACATATACCAAAAACAATACAACTTTGTATATTTATTAAAAGCTCCCTTAATAGGTTATTATTAGAATCATTAGTAGTGGTAATTTAACCAAGGTGCACAAGATTGAAAGGAGAGTAGGGGGTAGCAGAGAATTGAATACCCAGCTATGCTGCTAATACCATCACTTGTTATACCAAGACAAAACAATGACATTGACCAAAATAACATAGGCAATAGCAACATACCAAGGTGCAGAGATAAAGTAGGAAGGGTTGTAGCAGAGAAATGAAAACCCCAAAAGCTACTAACACCACAATAGACATAGCACTGAGAAGGCACAACTGGTACAGTACTCACCACAAGCACAGTAACGTCAAGGCTAAAACACTTAAGCGAAAAACATACACAAGTATCTCATAAGTGAGGATCAATTTGAGATATCCATACAAACGAACTCCAAAAACACAGAAAACAAGTTAGGCATAAACCTAGAAAACAACCTTACTACCATGCATATACACTCACACGAGGACAACAAAACCGGCAAACAGAAGTACACCTACAAAGACCTAACAAACAACCCAAGTCTTACTGAGTAGGGGCAGGAAGCCAATTAGAAAGTCACGTGCAACCTCACAATCCGTAGAGAAAGTAGCCTTAAGGGACACCTTTGGAGATAATCGACCTCTAGCATGTCACTGGCATCGTGCTAGAATGAGAGGGAAGTAAGAATAAGGAAAACCTGTTGGAATCAGACAGAAGATAGGATCAGGCAAGGTTAATAGGTAGGAATAAAAGGGAAGTGACACCAGGAAATCAAATTAGGGTAAATCAGTAGAAGCCGACGAAGAAGTGGAGAGTGGGGGAAGCTAGGTTGAAAGCTGATTCAACGCATGATGGATGCTAAGGGAAGCGTCAAGTTCGAGAAGGTGGTAGAGCTCCTAAGCCACTATGATGAAAACTAGGGTTTATAGGGTTGAAGGCAGAGACAAGGTAAGATATGAAGGAGGTGGAGTAATGATTCAAAGAGAAATGATGAAAGATCTGAATAGGGAAAATGCGGCGGAAAACCTAGATGCCAAAGGAGATAAGGAAGCTCATTCCGTTCTCATAAGAAATATTCCAAAGTACATTTTTAATATAAAATCACACGTTTTTGCACCCTTCGAGAAGGCGTGATTATGACTAAACGATATCGTAAACCTCGTGGTATGAGACACAAATGCATATGAGAATGGTTAATTATTGACTCGTCTAATTGAAGCTACCGCTTTCCACTGATTTATTGTATTTTCTAGTATGTAATCGACTAGCGGTAAGTAAATCACTAGTTAGAGCATGTGGTATGGGACACATAGTTACCACTATTTGGGTAAATATGTGAGAGTTATGACACATTCTTACGGTGCCAGTACTCGCTTCAAAGTGAAGCTATATTCGACTGAGACAGTTCGTAGTGAAGTTTCTATGTGCATTAACTTGACCGAAGCGATCAAGTTACACTCGACCGAGACGGGTCGTAGTGAGGTGATACTCAACCAGGACAGGTCGTAACAAAGCTCTACTTAATTGAGATGAGTCGTAGTAAAGATATATTTGATCGAGATGGGTCATAGTAGTATTCTACTCAATTGTGATGGGTCGTTGTAGTATCTTACTCAATTAAGACGGGTCGTAGTAAAATAATATTTGACCGAGATAGGTAATAGCAGTGTTTTACTCAACCGAGATGGATCATAGTAAGATTACATTATACCGAGACGGGTCTTAATAATAAATGCTTGAACTCATTTGAGTACTTGGCAAAAATATAGTTTTCTTTTGATGCACATGTAAAATTTATGGGTTGGATCCAAAATCATGTTTTTTTCTGTAGTTTTTATGTTAGTTGATGATGAATTCACTTTTAAAATGAGTATTTTGTGTATATATACCTTCGAATTAGACGAATATTTTCTTGTAGGTATAGGTGTATTCATTTCAGTGAATTTAAACTCTAAACAGAGTTTTCGTGTTTTCATGATTCTTATGACTTGGTGTTTCTTTCTTATGATTTTCATTATACTACTTATGTACCGTTGTTGAAGAGATCCTTATGATAAATAATGTCATTTGATTCCTTTATGACTTAAAGGTATGTTTCCCTTAGTGATTTATTATCTTTATCTCAGCTTATACTAATTATCCGGTTCAAGCTACACTGACCCATGTGTTTATTCCTCGGATCAGACCGAGTTGCAATTTAGATCCTTTTGGCATTTTTTTTGCATTTCGCCTTTGGGTATCATGTTATACCCTCTTTGTATCACATAGTTTTTTGTAGTGGACATCTGTAGTTCTTTCGGGAATTGTGGCGTATATGCTTTTGTGGGGACTATGATGTATGTACATATGTGTGGTGACCACCTGTAAGTATGATGTGTTGTACATGATGTATTTGTATATATATATTTTTTTCCACTAGTTCCGTGATATGTGAATATTATTCATATTGTGTCTTGTTCTGAGTAGGTCCCTTAGCCATCGTGATAATGCATTAAATAAGAATTAAGTATGTCAACTCATGAAAAAAAGAAGAACCCTCGGCATATCTAATACTTGTTTGATACAATATTATAGACTTTTGCTCCTAACAAGCCCTATTCTACATATTAACATACAATATTACTTGTTAGTACTCTTTGTTAATATGGGTTTAGGGGTGGGGCATTACAATATATACAAAGTTAATCGACAGCTACCAATCAAGCTAGATATTCAAGTTTAATCGCGGTCTTACTATTTGAAGAAGAAAAATGTAGAACAAAACGATATGTATCACAAGAGCATGCATATTCTTAGCGTTATTATCTTCTATATACTGTTGCGATCATGTAAGTCGGACAACACCTCATCTAACCTCATCATCGACCAAAACTTGTAAATATGTAGAATATGACTCAAAATCTTTAAATGAACTATCCGAAGGTATCGTCAACTCGTGATCTGTTGACCAACCTCTATATCGGTTGACATATAAAAATCTAAAGGAGTCAATCCCAACTAAAATCTGGGAAATGAAATGCATAAGTGGTTGACCACTAGCTCTCATTTTGTTGCACAACCGTTGACATATGTAGACGTAGGTAAATATAGAAAATCATTGAAATGTAATGCATATAGCCTAACCCTGATCGCCTTTAGTAATATTAGAAAATACACAGTAACGTATCTATGCCAACTACATGACATAACCATATGACGAGCTTATATAACTAATTATTCAACGTTAATAGTAAACTAAGCAAACGAATAACATTTTATAGTTTGCGGTAGACATGCTCATGTAAGAATTACGTACTACAAGCATACCATGGCACTGCTAGCGCTGCATTGAGCTGATGTGGTCCATCAGGGAAACACGTGCAAGTATTGTAGAACATCTGAAATTATATGAGTTGCATCAACATTGACATCGGTTGTGTAACTAATAGTTTATGTAACAGTTTTGATGGATTGTTGTAATATTTCAACGTCTCGATGAATTAAAATGGAAGTTGTATATAATGAGATGAACAGTGAAAAAACGCCTCATACATGTATGTGATTCTAGCTCTCGTCGAAGAATGCTCGAGCTCTTTTCAAGTTTGGTGTCTGATCTTCAAGCATTTGTTGAATAAACACTTGAAGTCCAAGCTTTTATCAAACAAGCGCTTGCTATGACATGCTATAGGAAAATACACGTGCTTTCATTTTGTAAGTCTGTACAAATTAATTTCTAAACCCTGAAGTGTTGATATAATAAACATTTCATAAACTTAATCTTTTGTAGTATTAGCCTTCTCCTTCCGAGAATGCCTCACATTTGCACAACTCCAAATCCAATTAGAGTAAGGAAATAAGAATTAAAATTAGACGTTACTATACCAATTATAATTTCCACAATCACTCCAATTCCTACTTTAAATTTCGGATGTTACTATTCATATACATATAAATACTTACCAACGTCACTTAAACCTGAATAAAATTATTTCGTGAAACCTACTTCAAAAACTCACCTTAATTAAGTTTAAAAGATGATTTGAAACTAGATGATAATCAAACAACATATAAATAATGGAGCCTTAATCCGAACATAGTTATGTCCAATGTTATTTATCATTAGTGTCAAAAAATGGAATTAAAAATCGTAAGTTAATTTTCTTTTATGAAATTAGTTTATAAATTGATTAGTTATTTAATTTAGTTTAAAATATGAATTTAAATCAATATTCTTGTAAACCTTTGAAATTGTAGGGAGCAAATTATCATTTCTGACCACATCATATAGTTTCCAACGATAATTCGTTTTTCCGTTTTTTTTTTCCTTTTTTAATTAACTAACAGCAAAAATAATATTAATTGGATACTTATGATCGAAACGGTAATGAATGTTTTATTAATTTGTAACATTGTAACATTATTCTTTCCAATGCTAATCATAGTTCGAGTTGCATGATTTAAAATATAGTATTCTAATTACAAATAAAGTTGACAATAATTTAATTATAATAAAATTTGTGGACTGTATATATATACTGAAGAAATATTAAATCTGTGGAACATCTGCTATAGGAAAATTGGATGGAGAACATAGGATTTTATTGTTTGGAGAAAGACTAAGAGGAAAAGTTGATTTGTGCCATTGGAAAAATAAAGAATAATAATAAAAAGAAAAAAAAGTTGGATGTGGATGTGTGTGAAAATAAATGGTCTAAGAGTATAGGTGAGTAAGAGGCCCAAAATTTCCGATTCCGAGGCCCTGTTTATGCAGGTTTGGATTCTTGAGTTCTAATAGTACTTTCAAATCCTTCATCAATGGAACTCCTGTCCGAGCTCCCCCACTTGGATTCCGATCCCGACTCCGACGACTCCTCAACCTCAAAAAGAAACATATGCTACGGAGGCTGCTTACGCCCAGCCTCCATCTGCATATGCCCATACCTTCCCGAAAAACCCATCAAAACCTCGTTTCCGATATTCATCGTTCACCATCCGCACGCCCTCTCCACATCCAAACCCAATACCTTATCCTCTCTCCCTCCGTTGACCCTTTCCCTTCGAAACATCCATTTGATCTCTGCGCGCAAGCTCACGCTCGACAACTGCCATCCTCTTATCGACGTCAACCGTCCTTCACTGTTTCTGTTCCCGAACATGCCCAATAAGGGATTGGTCGCTCGTGATGTTAGGGAGTACGCGAAAAGGGATTTGCCGCTTATTGTTTTTGATGGGACGTGGAGTCAGGCCGAGGAGATGGTTAGGGCTAGTTTGCCCTTTTTGGAAGGGTTTGCCACTCAGGTTTGTGCCCTTATTCTGTTTGAGATAATCATTCAATTTGTTTTGATTGCTCCCAGTCATTTGTTGCTACTTAAATCCTTATAGTAGCAATTAGTTAACACTGAATTGAGTTAAACACGTCAAAAATTGAGAACGTGATGTACGGTGATTTGAGATCAGAATTTTTCTGACCGAGCCAATTTGGGATAGCTCACAGCATGCCCTGAAGGATGGCTACTTCCAAGAGAAGAATGGAGGGAAAAAAAATTGTGAATTACTCCCTCTTTCAAGAGCAACAAATGAGAGGAGTTGTCCTCTTAACACCGGAAAAAAATATAAACCATGTTTAGACGATAGGTTGTACACATGATTGAGAAACTAGGGCTTCTCCTTAAACTGCTTTGAAAACTGGCTAGGACATACACGGTTTTTAGAAAACCATTTGTAGTGTCAGCCCATTCCAATACGTTGCCCTAGGCAAGTTGTGAACTTTGAAGGAAAAATAGTTGGAAAAAATTAGGCAAATGGAATATGACAAAGGCAAGCATTGAGAACCTATACCAATCAACAGCAAACCACACAGACACTCAATGCAACACAAACAAGTTGCTTCAGCTACTGCCATAGTTATGTAACTATAAACCAGTTTATCTTCATGGTCGCCCCTTCTCCCAGAGTCCAGACTTCCGGCTGCGTTGCCCTAGGCGATTGTCTCGCCTGTCTTGCCCTTGGGCCGGCCTGACCATTTGTAACCCATGCTCAAAAAACTAAAATGAAGAAAATTCCTACTTTTCTTTTTTGGCAATGCTAAAATCAGTGATGCTGGACCAAGACGATCAATAAAAAAAAAAAAAAAAAATGAGAGTTTTCCCTATTTTTAACAAATTGTGCTCTAGATGCTCGGCATAAAAGATAGGCTAATGGCTACATTATGTGAGTAACTTGAAGTGTTAGCAGCAATTGAGTATCTTAAAAGCAGCAAACCAAATTTTTTTCCTGGTTTGTCAAAACTATTTTGCTTTCCTTAAATTTTATGAACTATTTAAACTGTTCATATAGCTATATTTTATTTAACATCTAAATTTTATTAAATTTCAACTTATCTTACCAGGCACAAGTTAAGGGCACCTAATAATTAAAACCCAAAACAATCCTTAGTTTGTTTTGTAAAAGGTTGTTGCCAAAGGCTTTTAACATCAAATTATCTAACGAATAGACTAGTGGTGAGTGGCTGCAATTCGATACATCAACAAGTACTTGGGGTCTCTAACATGTTGTCTTTGGTCTTTCCGAAATTGCTATCATGAAGAAGTACAATTCATGTTTATGTTAACTTGCTGTAAGCAAATATTAAATTTTTGGACAGTTATGTGACATGTAGGTTACCATAGGGGAGGAGGATGTGGCAGAGGGGATGGAAATGAGGAAGGAGCCAAGGAGAGGGTGTGTGAGTACCATGGAGGCAGTCGGGAAGGCAGTCAGGGTTTTGGAGAGCAATGAAGAAGTGAGTTTGGAGGTGGAAAGGGTATTGGAGGTCGTTTTAAGAGGGATAGTTGCCATGCAGAGGAAGTTTTTGGATAGGAAGGACATGAAACAGAGAGTTAAGTTGATGAAGAAGAAGGATAGGATGAAGTTGTGAATTTGATTAAAACCATGGTTGGAAAGGAATAACTTGACTCTTAAAGTATATTGTTATTTTCTTCCTGATAACCAGACCATAGCACTGCATTTGTTAAGCATTTTTACTTATAGTTGTTTAAGATAAGTTAAAATTTTGTTAGTGGTTAATTGTCTTTTCTAAAATAAACAAATTTTACACATTTTATTTTGTTTGATTCTTGTATGCCCATGATAAAAGTTGTACAAAACCTCTGTACCTGAATTGAGAAATGTAGTTTTCTTTTTCTTAAAAGCTTTTTATACTTTTGTTACTGTATCAAACCTTAGTTTATTTGTTAGCTTGATGCCCTGTTTAGCCATGTTTTGAGCACTGCTGTAAATTCTTCATGGGCGCCCGATTAGTTGATGTCTAATTGCTCAGTGAGAGTTAATGCCCTGACATCTGCCTAGTCAGTATGACAGTATGGTTGTCTTCGAAACAAAGACTTACACTTTCCAGTTATTGATGAATACATGCGGCATACTATGAAATATTCAGTTGAAAATAAAACACACTGTTCACGGTGGTCTTCAGGATTGAATCACTTTGAATGTCTGTGTTGCAATCCAAATAATAGCCTTCTGATTTTTTCTACATTTTTTCCATTAAAACAATACTGTTTTACCTCTCGCTCCGCTCGCATTATTTGAACTCTTGTACTTGAAATTTAGATGATTCTGGAGTGCTGGAAAAGATAGGTGCTTTGGAGTGTGCTTTACACACACATTTTCATGCGGTGAATATGTAAAAATTTATGGTAGAACTACAACGAGATACGGTGGAAAATAAGGAATATGCCAAAAAACTTCATCAAATAAAAAATTAATATTTAAAGTTAATTTTATTTTCATTCTCACATCACTTGTATAGAAAAAGTAAATGTGGTTTAATCTTATATAACAAAATCAAGGAATATCATGATTTATGCAGTTCAGTTTTGATGAATACAGTAGGTTTTTAATTTATATTGAGGATTTATGCATCAAACTTAAGGTTTTATCCGACTTTGATAATTTGGTTTGGGTGACAACTAGTCAATCTAACCATTTATATCTAGAGCTGTCAATGGATGCTGTGTCATATCTGTATCCGCATCCACAATCAATTTCGGGTATCGGATATCTGCATCCGCGGATATGAACGGATATCTGCACCCGTGGATATGGACGGATACCGGATAATTATCATGTCCACTAATGATCGATAAACTAGGAAACATAAATGAATTTTTTTTCATTTGATATAAACATTATTAAATTCTATTAAATATTAAAGTGTTAAAAGATGATGATAATAAATAGTTGTTGAGCTGTTAATATGCATTTACTGCTTATAATATGAATTTCAAACTTAATAAAACAATAAACAAAATATCTTTCAACGTACTAAGATATACATAATTTTAGTTATGATTAAATAAACTGTATATTCATGAATAAATAAGCAGAGTACACAAATAAATCAGTCTATATAGTCATGACAATATCTCTGTACAATGGTTAATAAATAAAACACACATAGCGAACATAAAATAATACGAGAAATACGAGAATACGTCTCGACTTCAGCTCCTCCCTTGCAGCTCCAAACAAAGCTGGAAAATATACCCAGTCTGACCCGAGCACATTTTGAGGGAAGTAAAAACACCCGAATCAGTCTGGAATACTTATAGAGAAAACTCACATTACAAACAACTTGTTTAATTTTAGAAAATCTTTTGAAAGAATGGAATTTTCGTAAGACAAGACCGCACATAAACATGGCACGTGTTCTTCCCTTACAATAATCAGAACAGTTTCTAGAAAGTGATTATTTGGCTCACATCCCTAAAAGCAAACTTAATTAGGCTCACATCCGGTTATAAATTTATTGTAAATTTAGTCCCTATTTTTTGAAACTTCAGTAAAAAAAAAAAAAAATCACATAAATTCATAATTAATTAAAACACGTAAACGCTGAGAAATCCAGTTCAAAAAACAATAAAACAAGGCGTCAATAAACCAAAAAATATAAAAAACATAAAAAACAACAAAATTGCAGTTAAATGCATAATAGTATGCAATTATATGTTTTCAACTCATGCATCTGAGCATTGTTTCTTTGCATACATCTATGCAAGTACTGCGTAATTTTGGCATACAGGTGTACATAAATTCACCTGCATAAATATCTGTTCAAATTTTTGCATGAAACACTTGCATACATGTGTGCAAGTATTCCAGTTAGTTGCACACATGTATGCAAGTTTTGGGCCAGAATTTCTGAAGGAAGTAGCTTATGCAATAGTTGCATAAATGTATGCTTTTTTTTTTTTTTTTTTTTTTTTTTGCATGGACTTCCGAGAATATTTCTAGATTTCAGTAGTTAGATTTTTTTTTTTTTTTTTTTGTTTTTTTTTTGTTTTGTGGTAGCGCCAAAATTTATGGGTCAAAAATGAAAAAGGCGGAAGTCTTCAAAGGAGCGGGCGGAAGGCAAAAAATAGGGACCGAGTTTGTATTTCAAACATGACAGGGACGTCAGTTTAATTTTAAACTATAATAGGGACCTATAAAAAGCGCACCCTTCTAGAAAATCCCATGATATTATAATAATATCTAAAATACAAATACTTATCAATTTAGCCAAAATTGTTACATTAATTAAACTCTAACATACTGGTTATACAACTAAAACCGTTAAAGGCGCGTATTGGAGTAAGAGGAAGTCTCTAAATTCCAAAAGATAAGAACCATAGAAAACTCTAATTCTGGTAAAGAGATTTTCATTAAGAACAGGAATATGAAGACAGAAGAAATGATTGGAGCAATTTATAGGAAAAGCGTCTTCAACACGAGACCGTTGGATCAGATTTGAAGGGCTAGGTAGTAATGAAAGAAAAGACGAACAAACTAAGAAGAAATATGAATGCCAACTAAAGCAATTAATTATCACAGACTGAAAAGGAACTTACAAGTAAAGAGCCTACGAAAGAAAGAGAAAAATACTGCGTGTGTAGAAGAAGAGACAAAAAGAAACGAATCGACTCCTGTTGACCAAACCGCAACTACCAAGAAAGAATCACTGAAAAGAAGATATGTTGAAATGGCAACACAGTTGTAGGAATCCGAGCCAGATGACTTGAAAAGTCAGGAACACTCATTCGCTAGGGGGGCAAATGTTAGCATAAAAAATAACCGAGGAAAATCAAGAAGTGAAATTAAAGTGTAGGAGTGCGAAAGTCAACAAAGCCACAAAGGGAGTAGTGCAAATCTTCGACAACGCTCCTTTCAAAATAAGATAAGGAAAGAAAAGGGAATTTCCCTCTAGCCAAAAAGCCCCTTTCGAGTTTAAACTGAAAAGGCACTAATTTTGGACCTAACAACCCTGTAAGAAAGATCCAAAAAAAGCAAGCCAGGAGGAAAGCATCAGAAGACCAAGAGAAGGAGATAAGAGCCGGAAGCAGGTAAGTTTGTAGTTAATAAAGACCTTCGATCGTATTCTGAAAGGTTCGTCTTCAATAAGCAAAAAGGGCACCGACAAGGCAAGTTCATCTCACGAATACACTAGAAAATATATCTCGAAGCACAAGATCGGAAGGAAAGGTAAAAGAACTAAGGAGAGGTCCATCCGACAGATCAGATGTCAAAAGAGGAGCTCTCGGACCTAACCACGTCAGGTAGTATACTGATTTGAAGATAACCGCCACTATAAGCCGAGATTTTGCATACCTTTATGCCTCTCGCAAATATTCAGACGGAAACCGAAGGAGTTTACCCTAAGAATACTAATAAAGAAGAATAGCTTAAGCCAAGAAGGCCTTCGTGTAACCATGAGAAGGGCTTTCGAAGCAACAATAGGTGAAGCCTGAAGACCTATTGAGTAACAAAAAAGGGGACATAATAGAAAGAGAGTATCTCCGAAGGCTACCAAAGACAAGAGCATAAAGGATAGCTCAATGTGGATACCCAAGGAACCCTTTAGAAATATCAAGACTTATGATGCATACTTCGGAAGCCTAAGAGGAATGTGACACGTATGGCATTGGGAAAAAGGCAAGGAATCTAAATTTTAGCCCTCTGAGCCTTGAGACAGAGCATGAAGCAAAAGTTAGAAGAAAGCCGAGAGCCCTTGCAATGTTGAGTCAAAAGATTATGGAGTTTTGCTTCGTGGCAAAGAAATAAGCCGTGATCGACAAATAGAAGATATTTATTGGTTTGAAGAGGTACAAAGAGCTACATATGGTATTCTAGATTAGAGGTTGATTATTTTGTATTTTTAGTGTTGTTTATGTTAAAATCTATCCTCAAATAATCTCACACATCGAAATTATCGATATATATATGAATATATATATATATACACACACACACACATACACACACACATCGATTGTGCAACCTGGGTAAAACCGGTCGACCGCCCCTATTTTGACTTGTCGACCGTTTCTACGCAGAGTGCACAATAAACGTGTACATGTGAATATAACGTATATATATTCAAATTCCCGTCTACCGGTTCTTTTTGACCTGTCGACCGTTTTCTTTCAGAAAACAACCTTTCAAGAAGACACTTTTTTTCAATCAAGGGTTGCATCTCCTTCTCTTCACCAATAATCATGGCTATTGTTCGTTACTCTTCACAAAGGGTTACAACTATTTATTCTCTATATAAACACTATGATATCATCATTCCATTCAACTAATTTAACGAATTTTTAACTTGATTACTATATCTAATTTCTTGATCTCATTTCTATATTCTCAAGCGCTCAATTGCCCATATCCAATAATATATCGTTTGAATACTAGAATCTATATAATATTCTTTTGATTCAATATGATGTCCACTTCCAAATCTTCATATACACAAATATTCTATTTGAGGATAAGATTATAGGAAGGTTGTACTACAAGTGACAAATTCGTGTTATCAAGAACACATACTGTCAACAAAAATTGTATTCATCTTAGTTGAAGTCCTCGGTGTTGTAAGAGGCACGTGTTGAAGTCCTCGGTGTTTTAGAGGCGTGAAATCCCGTTCGTCTGCTCGGGTGTTGTAAACCTGTTGCTCCGGGTGAAATGAGGTGGTTGTTAGTGAAAATCCAGATAAAAGTCTGGGACTGGACGTAGGACGGAGCTCCGAACCAGTATAAAAATCCCTGGTGTGATCTTTCTATTTTTTACTGCATTTACTATATATATCTGTGATTAGCTGGTATTTATATCATCTTAGATATTCTTTCATAGCTGTTGGAAATTTCCTTATTTATCTGTGTGTTATACACCATATTACACGATCCGTGTGTACTGTTTTAGCACATACACAATCCTCATACCAAAGAAAAGATCGATGAAATCCACCATTACCAGAAACATCAGATTGATCTTCAAAGGCAGATATATTATGAGCAAAAGATGACCTCAGATCGTCTATCTCTTCTAGAAAGAATGACAATGTTCTTTTGTGTCTCAAATAAATACGACGTACATGAGCCTATGCCAAACATGCCTTCATCTTCTAGGAGCCCGAATTCATGGGAAAGAAACTATAATAGGAACGAAGGAGCGAAGAGAATTGGTCACCATGGAAACCACGTATTAACGACGTCAAAGAAGATTCTACCGGTCGCAATTCATCTCACCATGGAAACAACGTATTAACGACGTCAAAGAAGATTCTATCGGTCACAATTCATCAACTTCACATTAGATTTATATCGTGGAATTCATCAACTTCTCATTAGATTTATATCGTGGTTATATTCTCTTGTATCACTCATGTACTGAAACACCCCACCTCCGTTAGGGTCACTCTCAAAGGGAATGCCCTAATTTTGGTGGAGGTTTATAAGTATAAGTCACAGATATACAAGACAGATGTAAGAACACATATTTGTAAACAGCGGAAAATCAACAACTTTTATTTCATAAAAGCAAATACGTGTTACAACAACATCACCATAATTGTCTTACATCCTTTCCAAAAACATAACACTTCCATAATCTGTCTTGATTTCATTATTTAAAGAAGCATAAATAAAACATAGATAAACTGCAAAAGCCCCATAGTGGTTGTCCAAAGCCATAGTTCAAAACGAAAAGGTCCAAGCAATACATTTCTCTTCTTCAAGCTGGATGTTAAGGCTGGTCAAGCTGCAGTGTTCCCTCCCTGTGGACCTGGGGGGGGGGGGGAAACGGAAGAAAAGAAGACGAAAGAAAAGTAGAGTCAGACATAAAGCCTGAGTAAGTCTAGTACTATTCTGTCTATGAATAAAGAACTGGGTATGATAAGTATAAACAAGAAGTGGGAAAGCACTATAAACTTGGTTAAGTTGTCTAGGGTCGAATATACTATCGTACCCCATGTTAATCTCTGAACCCATATAAACTAGTTTCCAACTGGCACCCCATAATCAGGGTGAAATGATCCATTCTATGATGATCGGCTCCTACTCGCATAGTTACATGTGTCTTACGGCCCCCGATGTTGTAGTTACCTATGCTGGTCCCACCATGGGGTGTATCAAGTCCCATGGTGGCGGCCCGACACAATCCTAGAATGCACAGGTATGCTACTGGTGTCCAGTGCCTTATTTTTCTGCGCCGGAGTGTGTGCACGCCCGCACCCCGTTAGAACCTACACTGCTACACCACCGCCGTCGATTTGACCTCTTACAATCAGCCCAGTAATCGTGCCCCACCCTGCCTAGTTTCAGGGTATCCTGATACACCTTCTAGGGTTACTGCTGAAAAGGGTCCCCCGTTACTAGGTTTTCTATCTCTAGCCAACATGCTAAGTTGGTTAAGTGTTTTCTAACCTAACCCCCACCAGTCCGTTTAGTTTAGCATGTTCCATTTTGATTAAGTCCTTAGTTCACTTAATCCTAGCAATCCTGACTCAGCCTTAATTGTCTTATTAAAGCCTTGACCTCTCACATTAGACAGGTATTGTTGTGGCTGCCTGTTGCCGGTTGGTTCCGGGCAGTCTTACGCCACAACTCAGTCTAACCTCGGGTCCTTATTGGGCTCCATGTTTAACCTCCCACATTGGATAGGTATTGTTGTGACTACTGGACAGCCGGGCGGTTCCGGGCAGGTTTACATCACAACTCAATCCAACCTCGGGTTAAACACATCGTATGTTCTACATTTACATATTTTGTCTTTCTTCTTTATTTTCTTATATGTAAATATTTGCGGCCCATTATTAAGTTAATGGTGTAAAGGTTACACCAATCATGGGCCCAACCCATACTTGAATTTGGGCCCTTCTACTTTATATTTTCATTTATTGATAAATTTAACCCAACGTTATTTTCCCCCGTTTAACACGTCCGTTTAATATATATATGTTGGGCTTAGCCTTTTTAAGCCCAACTTAGCCATGAGAAAAAGGGGAGGCTTAAAGCGTGATTACATACACAAAAAGGGGAATGTGAACGCATGAACTTGCAACATAACGTTGGAACTACAAAACAGAAACTGGTGTACTTGCATAGTAGCATAAGTGACATGAATCAAAGCATGTAAACTTGTAGTTAAGTTAAGAATCTAAATTGGATATCATTATTGACACCAAGTCTTAACTACAACATAAACCTATATTTTTATTTAGGCATAATGTCAAACATAAGCAAATCATGTTCATAAGATTACTACATGTTTACAAAGGTGTTTACTTTTGTTACTAACACAAAAGTATAGTTCAAACTAATCATGATTTTAAATCTATTCACACGGCATAAATATTTCTAACATGAAATCATGATTTTTACTTTAGTCATGCAACTTGCAAAAGGGATTTTTGAATCTAACCTAGCTATGTACCACATATGTCATCATATAATTCTTGTTAACAATATGGATTTCAATTATGCAAAATATCAATCATAGCCTAGTCATATTCATAAGTTTGCAAATAAGTTTTCTAGTACAAAAGCATGGCTTAATACATAGATCATGGTGCCAAAATTTCAACATAGTTTCATATGAACTATAGCAACCCAAATTTGTTCCAATTATGTACAAAATGATTTTTGTACAAAAATTATGATGGCATAGCAGCAAAACCCCAAACTTGCATGAATTTCAATTAATCAACTACATACATGTAGCTTCAACATGGATTACATAATTTGCGAATATTCCAAACGTATACTTGCATAAAACTACCGCAAACATGTAGTTTTTTATAATGAATAACATAATTCGAGAATATCCAAACGTATACAATATTCCAAATCGATAAGAATCATAGTAACGCACAAATATGAATTACTTTATCGCCACAAATCAAGTATACAAACCAACACAATTATTTGTTCATACCAAAATAATACTCTACTTACAATTGTGTGACGAATTCCCCAATTTAGGAATTTGGAGATGCGATTTGATTTGATTAAGTTGCTTTATGCTTTAGAATTTGCCTCCTAATCCTCTCTCCAATTGGTGGCTACTCTTAGTCGTTCCTCAGCAACATGACGGCTTTGTTCTTATTTTTGAATGAATAGATTAGGGTGAGTCTAGGGTCATTTTTATAGGGTTTATGAACTGATTAGGACCATTGATGTTGCTTGGATTGATCGTAGCCATTCATTCGAAAGAGAGACCAATTAGAGCCTGCCACCTAGCCCTAATGACAAAGCAGACTTCTGAAAATCCACCAACATAGAATAGGCCAGCCAGGTTGGGCTGGGTTCGACCTGGCTCTGGACCAGGTCGACAGCCCTGTCGACAGCCTTGTCGACAGCCCTGTCGACCTGGCTAGACCAGGTCGACAGCCCAGTCGACCTGAGTGTCTTAGGCGGGAATTTTCCCGCCCTGGCCAATTGGGCCCGAATTTTAATTTTAAACTTTTTTTCTGAGCTGTTCGAATTTTAAACTTAATTCAGAAACTTCCGAAGGCCATATCTTCTTCATACGGACTCCGTTTTTCGAAAACTCGGACTCTATTTCGCGTATTTTTCCGAGACGAACGCAATGGTGTATCCCGTTTCCCTTAGTTCTTTAATTTGAAATTAATTATACTTTAATTTGTGAATTTCACAGTTATAGAATTCGCGGGGTGTTACATGTACTAATATATATTAAGTAATTTCTATGTCATATGGACCATTAAATATCAGAAATGGAGCAAAAACAAGGAAAAACAACCGAGATACCAACCAGTCGATAGGCCAGATTTCGACCGGTCGACTGTTTTATCTTCTGATTAAAAACGGTCGACCGGTGAAAAACTAGCAGTCGACCGGTGTCGGGTTTTCTTGTTTTTATATATACATATACGACCATTTATCCACTCCACTTCTTCACTTTTACTCCAACCGTTCCTTATTCCAAAAACTCCAAAAATCTAGAATTCATTTTTTTCTTCAACAATTTCAATCAAATGGCTCCTCCTTAGAAGAAATCAGAGGAAGCTTCAACTTCTGAACCCCAACCAATTGACCTCTCAATCAAGAAATGGCTACTTGATCCGATTGCTGTTAAAAAATGGAATGATATGAAAGACTTCACGATTCATCCAGGTTCATTCATTAAGTTCTCCGATTTCTCGAAATATCGCGTTCTTAACTTAGCAAGGAATTCAAATATTGAATCCCTAATTGATTTTGATCAAAATAATGTAGAAATAAACCATATTATGATCAAATTATTCTACGCTAACTAGAATTTAGAGAAGTACAAGCCGGATAATCCTGCACAATGTCTTTGGTATGTAGTCTGTGGCAAGGAAATGTTTATCTCGTGTTCTAGAATGGCAAACATTCTTGGAGTTCCTTTTAGCGGCGAAAAATTCTCCAATAGCTTTTGCAATATCCATATCCGTGATTGTATTAGCCATGAATTCATTGAAGACAATATGGATAGCACAAAATCCAAAGGTTTTTCACCCACTGCAGGGATTATTCATCACACTCTCATGCACTCTTTACTACCAAGATTAGGTAATTTTGATGTTGTTTATAAAGAGAACTTCAAGGCGTTATATGCAATATACGGGGATATTCATATCAACTGGATTGGTATGATTTTTGATGAGATTTTGCAAGTAAACGACTGCGCTAGGCTACATTTGTTTTATAATGAATATATCATGCGCCCACTGCTCGACTGTAACATCACACCCTCGAGTCTCTAGTTTCAAAGCCTAAAGTCTTTAACAAAGCAACGATTAAACGGATGAAACTCCCCGATCCATACTTCACTATTATGTCTTTTGAGCAATGGCAAGAATACGGACATCAAAAAGCTTCAAAACAATCATCCCGGCCACGACCCGAGGAAGTCAAACTTCTAGGATCATCTTCCTCAACAAAGGAATCGCTAGACACCATTGCTCAGAACCAATTTCTACTCGAAGTAAGACTTAAGCGTATGGATACAAAGATTGATAAACGCTTCAACAAGATTAGGTCCTTCTTCGGAACAATATGGGAAGCAATGTCCTGTGGTACATCATCATCCATGCAAGCTCAAGACCCCGGCAAACGTCCAGCTCCTCCTACTTTTTATTGGACATCATCGGAGGAGGCTACGAGCTCGGGAAATTGTAACACCCCACGTCCGTTAGTGTCATTCACAAAGGGAATGCACTAAGTTCTGTGGAGTATTTTTGGGTAAAAGATGCAGATAAATTACAAGACAGATAGAATATAAACAGCGGAAAATAAAACTTTGCTTTATTGATAAAATGATTTGTACAATGGTTTCTTTACAATATCAGAGTATATTCTGTCTTACAAAATAAAGAAGCGTAAAACAATATTTGTATTCCCCCAATTATAGAAAGAGCCAGCCATAGCATCTGAAAGAGAGGGTCCAAGCAAAACTTCGACAAATCTTCAAGCTGGGAAAGAGTGACAGTCCGACTTAACCTGAGCTATACTATTCCCTCCTTTACTACCTGGGGGGGGGGGGGGGAGGGATCGGAAGAAAAGAAGACGAAAGAAAAACAGAGTCAAACATAAAGCCTGAGTAAGTTCAGTAACTTCTAGCATGTGAACATGGAAAAACAAAACGACATGAATTAACTGAATACAAGATTACACCATGATGATAGGGTCAGCAAGATTAGGCAAGATCAACACAAGATATGCTAAGATAAGATAAACTGAATGTTCTCTAATACTTTCGCCGCTTCGCCATTTCCTTGTTATACGGATTTCTATTATCTCTGCACCAGCTAACTAATGCCCCAACTAGTAACGCTAATGTGATCCCAATCCCTGTATTTTCCATTGCCTTCCGGCATCCATTTATTTATTTGCTACCTAGATTTAATCTAGGGTTCTCTACCAAGTGCCTTCTAGATTCAACTAGAGTTTACACTGTCTGCTGCATGCTTCTCGGATTCAGGATTTATGTCACCTAGTCCAACTAGTGCTACCTGTCGAACGATGCCCCCAAGTCTAGGACACACTACCTAGAGTGGTATATGTTCCTATACTTCCCCACGCATGTATCGCGAATCGTTATCGCTTGTTTAGATGCACATGTCCCATAATGTGCGGTCCGAGTCCTATGTCAGGGCAAATCAAGGAATACAGAACTCGGTCGGGAGCTTTCAGATATCTGCCGATGCAGATGCTAAGGTCTGCTTTTGTTCCAGTGGCTATGGTCCCACTTGACCCCTCCCTCAACTAATGAAAGGCACACCTTGAAAAATGAGAACTATACGCCGGCCCCCCGGTGCCCCACTATCCTATGGCCATCCTCACCCATAACTAGATAGAAAGTATACGGTCTTTTGGAGTTCTCCGCCTTTCCGCTTCACGTATCTCGATTGACTCAAGATGGATGGTAGACGACGAGTCGCTATCACAGGGCTACCGTTTGCTCGCCGAATCACGCCGGTCCATCCTAGTCTTTAGGTTGCCATGTATTGCAACCAAGGCATACCCCTGGTTCTTCTACGCAGACCTTAACCTCTGTGGGCCCAGGCGGATCATCTGCATCCTCACAGAGGGATACCAAGAGTACCCTCACGTCCCCTCGAAGCCTCGGGCTTCGTAACCCAATTCGTTGGAGCCTTCTTTCTACTCAGACGGACATTCGCTCCTTCCCGTGTTATACTAAGAATTACTACTTAGTTTTACTAACTAAGATTTACCACTTAGTTTCCAGAATCGTTGTTTTCTTAACTAAGGTTTACTACTTAGTTCCCTTTCCCATCAATTTGGATTGGTTAAGTGTCATTAGTCAATTCTTAACCCTCTTCATTCATCCTGTTATGCTGGTTTAGTGTTATCAGTAATTCATGTTGACTTAACCCCACCACAAACCAAGTTATATTGGTTAAGTATTTCTTATTACTTAACCCTACCCATTCACCCTGTATTGGTTAAGTGTTCCTTTTTAACTTAACCTTGCCCGTCTGTCTTAACTAACATGTTATTAATGGTTAAGTATTATCCCTTCATGTTTTAGACTTAACCTCATTCCTTTATCACAACCTGATGGTTAAGTGTTCAGGTTTACTTAACCCTCCAGTCTAGCCCAGCTAACATATCAAAATTGGCTAAGTGTATTAGATTTTACTTAACCCCAACCTCTTGTCTAGTTAACATTTTAATTTGGCTAAGTGTATTAACTTTACTTAACCCCTACAAGTCTCGTTTTGCTACCTTGAGTTTGGTTAAGTGTCTCTATGGACTTAGCCCTCCCATTCTAGCTTAACTGTGTTAAGTTGGTTGAGTGTTCCTATGGACTTAACCCTCCCATTCTAGCTTAACTGTGTTAAGTGTCAGTCTGAACCTAACCCCACCCATCAGTCTAGTTATCATGTTGAACTGGTTAAGTGTCTTAGTTAACTTGACCCTACCATTCTTGTTCTAGCTTTAACTAAATAAATTAAAGCCGCTACCACTCACACTAGACAGATATTGTTGCGAATACTGGATGTGCCGGTTGGTTTCGGGCAGGTTTACATCGCAACTCAGTCTAACCTCGGGTTAGGCATATTCGTGTTTTCTAAGTTCAAAGGGCTTTTTGATTAGTTTTCAAATCAGGTTTTGAAAGTAACCATCCCGTCCGTCGGTTCAGTTAGGGATAGCCAGAGAGAGCAGGAAACTTGTATTTTCCAAACCCAAGCCTAGACACTATCTTCTCTGTCACCCTAGAACTTTCTGGCTTATTATTAAAAGAGATGTCGTTAAGCAACCTTTAATTTGTCTAAATTTACATTTCCTCATTCAGGCCAAATTCTATAAGTAAATTATTTCTAATTTACTTATTTCCTAACTACTCTTTTAATGTAAATTGTCTACATTTATTCCTATGGCCCATTTCCCCTTCTAAATCACATTTATGCCTTTTGGTATGTGGACTATACCAAATTAAGTGTCACTAACCATGATTTTGCTAAACCTGCCAATTACTCCCAATTATGGCAATTTCACATTTATGCCAATATACTTACCGTGCCAAATTAGCTAATCCAATTCCGATTCAATATTCTAATTCACGTCAAACTAGACTTATTACTCTAGTTCACTATTCATGTAAATGCTAGATTTACATCTTATAATTTATGTCAAATTTATCCAATTTGCATTTCTATGAACATGCCATAATACATGTTCCCAATTTATGCCAATTTCCAAGTTAAACTACGTTTTTAGTAAATATCATATTTTGCCCAAACTGCATTCCCACCGTTCGTATAATCGTGATTCAGTCTAGATTAAAGCTAGGTTCGTAGAAAATAGGGAATGAACAAAATATGCTATGCAAAAGATGGACATACTAACTGACATAAAAAGGGTTGAATAACGACGTCGGTTCAAGAACATGGGTAGACCTAACTTAATAGGTAAATTCCCAAGGTCTAAAACCAAGAATAGACAGAATAAAGGCGTAGGTTCAAGAACATGGGTAGACCTAACTTAATAGGTAAATTCCCAAGGTCTTTAAACCAAAGAAAACAAAGAACAGACAGAATAGATAATCGGGTTTAGACCCAATTTCACAGTCACAAAACTTAAACACTTTCCTAGTCATGAACCATAGGTGCTTAATCGCAGTTGTCCCATTTATGTCATAGACAATAGTTTTGCTTCCTAATCAAAGGTATTGGCTTGTGTTCATAGTCATGGAAATAATTCTCATAGTCACAGTCATAGTCATAGGCAATGTCCATATTCATAGGCAATGTTCATAGTCATAGGCAAATGTTCATAGTCATAGGAAATGTTCATAGTCAAAGAGGCATATGGTTCTAAGGTCCGTAGTTTCATAGTCACGGTCTTATTTGTCCTTGAATCATGACAGTTCTTAATTAGGTCCAAAGAGATAGGCACAGATTCGAATAGAAAGATTTGGCATATTCTTTTATTCCTTTAATTTCATGTCACGAACAGAGAAAAACGTTCAAATCTAAAAAGTAACTAACTTACAGAGATTAGATTAGAACAGAAAGATGGCGTTGCTATGATTCGTAGAAAAACAGTCGTTGCAGTCGTTCGAATCTTCACTTGAATTCTAGCTTGAATCTCCTCTTTGAAAGTCTTTGAGCAGCACCTCCTCGTCTTGATTTATTTTATATATATTATTTTATTTATTATTTGATTTTAAGAGGAGGAGAGGAAGCCATGTTCACTAAGAATCTTTGCAGCATAAGGGTAGAGAAGAATTGTGAACAGAGAAGAAGACCAGGGCTGTTTATATAGTGTAGAAGTCAACGAATCTGGTCAGAAGGGCGTCCGAATACAGAGAATCGAATCTGGTTCAGAAAACAGGAAAAAGAGAGGGGGGGGGGGAGGTCGACCCCCAGGTCGACTACCCAGTCGACCTGGGTGATCCAGGTCAATTATCCAGTCGACCTGGGTGCCCCAGGTCGACTACCCAGTCGACCTGGTTGCCTTGGGCGGGAAAATTCCCGCCCTGCCTATTCTGGGTCCGATTTGAATTTTGAACCTGACCTGTTTTGAAATTTGAACTTCGCTGAATCTTCCGGAGGCCATATCTCCATCATACGGACTCCGATTTATGCAAACTCGGACTCGTTTTCATGTAGAATTCCGAGACGAACGCAATGGCGCAGCCCGTTTCCCTTGATTTTGACTTTAACATTTAATTCTGCCTTGATTTGTGAATCTTAGTGTTGCAGAATTACGGGGTGTTACATTCTCCCCCACTTAAAAGGATTTCGTCCCCGAAATCTTCAAGTTAGGAAGAATGTGTCCTACCATCCAATCACCCATCTACTCAACCATTCACTCACAGGCATCCATTGTCCTTAAGAGATTTCTAATGCTTTCATGTTCATATGCATAATGTGTGTATATGTCTTTATCTAATGCAAAATCAGGCGGTCTACTGATTCAGTTGTCCTCCTTAATGCGAATCATGTCAGTGCCATGCGTCCAATCATGTATGCAAGCATTCCTAGTTATGTAAATACTACATGCGTGCACAGCCATTCATCCATATGCAACATCCATATGCTAACATATCAAGTTCAATTTACAAACAAATACATATCTGTAAATGCAATATGAAAGCGTCTGAACTGATCTAGCACCTAATACGTATGCATATACATCCACGAGTAACCATTAGCAATCACTTGCAACCACCAACCATAACATGTTTCAAACACATGTTTACATCCATTGGCTTCTACCTAAGGATCGAAGATACGACCTAGGTGATATACTTTGGAAAGGGAGAAACAACTATGCGTAAAACTCCTACAAAAAGAAAATCAAGGATGCACCCTTAAGGAAAAGGGTATGTTGCTAGTGTCTAGCCTTCTTGAGCTTTACTCCACTGTATCTTAACTAATTTAACTCCACGATTGTGAAGTTTCTGATCTTCAATTCCAAAATAAACAGATGTTAACTATGATACCAAATGTACATACCAAGATGGTTTGAGGTCTCTCCTCTTAGCTTATCCATCATGCCATAACTATGAGGGTCAAAAGGTCACTACGTGCTTTTTAGAGTGCCTGTCACAACTATTCCTCTCTCACGCAAACCATCCTAGTCGAACTCGACATTCTTCAAGTACAAGCCCCAAAGGCCTAAACCAATATCAGACAAGCACCCAAGGAATATCTCCTCCGAATTTAGACGGCCTACGTGAGATGATATAAGCAAACTCGATAGCTATCCTCAAATCCCTACTAACCAAAAATAAGCTGGTCGGACCACCAATTGGATTTGAGACTCTAGTGGGATCTTTCTACTATACAAATACTATGGTGCAGAGACTCAACTATGGGGAGTGGATATGGACAAATGCAAAGCGCTAAAACCAAAGGAAGGAGTACGAATAGCAAAACTAGACTCTTCCATCGAAACTTCACTACCTTTCTCCTAGGTATGCTTGGTGGTGAAAGTATGTACTTGCCTTATGAAAATCTTGTTCCCCGTTCTTGCCCTTGTCCTTAAGTATATGCCCTATCATACCCTAGTAAAGATACTTCCTCTTAGGTTTTATAATTTATTCCTCCTTCGTGTGCTAAGTCTACATCCATGAATTCCTCATCCTAGGGTTTAGCCAAACTCCTCATCCCCTTCCGTGTGTAGTCATGTTGACAAATCTCTCAAAAACTGCCTCCATCGTCCGGAAAACCCTATAAGCTTTGAAAGAAAACTGCCCGTATGTGAAACAACTACGGCTACAGGTGGAAGCCGAGCACGACTTTGCCCTTCGATGAGGTTACCGCCCAGAAAGCCAGGAGCCCTAGAGACTCAAGAAAGAAGGAGACAAGAATTTAAACAGAGGAAGAGAAGATAGTGCGTATGACTTTGGGGAATAGGTCTTTAAAACAAATCTTTTCTCTTAAAAATGCTTCTTTAAAAACCGTTTTGAAAATAAATTTTCAAATCCTTTATCTGATCTGGTAACCTTCAGCTCTGATACCACGTGTAACACCCCACGTCCATTAGTGTCACTCACAAAGGGAATGCACTAAGTTCTATGGAGTATTTTTGGGTAAAATATGCAGATAAATTACAAGGCATACAGAATATAAACAGCGGAAAATAAAACTTTGCTTTATTGATAAAATGATTTGTACAATGATTTCTTTACAATATCAGAGTATCTTCTATCTTACAAAATAAAGAAGCATAAAACAATATTTGTATTTCCCCAATTATAGCAAGAGACAGCCATAGCATCTAAAAGAGAGGGTCCAAGCAAAACTTCAACAAATCTTCAAGCTGGGAAAGAGTGACAGTCCGACTTAACCTGAGCTATACTATTCCCTCCTTTACTACCTGGGGGGGGGGGGGAGGGGGGGGTGATCTCCCCCACTTAAAACTTTTCGTCCCCGAAAAGGAACAAAGTCGAAAGTGGTTTGACAAATCTACAATCACACAACACAACCAACAATCAAATCGTTTTAACCTTTCAAAAATATACTGATTAACCTCCATACTCTTTTCAAAATCATTCAGCCTATAGAATTTAAAAGTGCACATCCATGAAAAGAAAATAACAACAGAGTAGAGAATTAAATGGTAATGCAAAGTAGGGTAGATGCACCTTACACCGGAGTCAATCAGAGATATCTACTCGGCATCTAGGATAAGCTTTCTGAATGCTCTCCTCAGTTTCCCAAGTACAATCTCGCGGATCTCCACTCCATTGCACTTTGACTAAGCGAACCTTCTTGTTCCTCAGCTGTTTGGTTTCTTGCCTATAATCTTTAGTGGCTCTCTTCTCACAACCAATTCTGGAGTAATTTCAATATCTCGCTGAGCTGCTTCTTCCACGATCAAGTCTGGATCATGAACGTGCTTTCGAAGTTGAGATATGTGAAATACATCATGAACTCCAGACAACCAATTAGGCAGTTTGACCCTATAAGCGAGAGTTCTGATCCGTTCCAGAATAGGAAACGGACCTATGAATTTGGGCGCCAACTTTCCAGTTTTACCGAACCGGATAACTCCTCTCATAGGCGATACTTTCAAATATACATAGTCGCCTACTTCAAAGGATATATCTCTTCTTCTTCTATCAGCATAGCTCTTTTGTCGGCTTTGAGCGGCGAGTAATCGCTTCTTAATAAAATCGATTTTGTCGGCAGCTTCTCGGATCATATCTGGACCCAACACAAGTCTATTTTCGGGTTCGACCCAACAAGCAGGAGATCGGCACGGTCTACCATACAATGCTTCGAATGGCGACATTGTCAGACTCGCCTGGTAGCTGTTGTTATAAGAGAATTCAACCAAATGCAGATGGTCTTCCCATGATCCACCGAAATCTAGAACACAAGCCCGCAATAGATCTTCTAAAATGCGATTCACCCTCTCAGTCTGACCGTCTGTCTGAGGATGATAAGCGGTGCTCAAGTTTAACTTCGTTCCCAGCTCGACTTGAAATGCTTCTCAGAATTTGCTAGTGAATATTGTATCTCTATCACTGACTATGCTGAGCGGCACTCCATGTAGTCTAACTATTTCCTTGAAGTATATCTGCGCCAGACTCTGAGCAGTTCTATTTGATCTGACAGGTATGAAATGGGCGGTCTTCGTGAAGCGATCTACGATCACCTAAATACTGTCATTTCCTTTTCTAGTTCTAGGCAAACCATCAATGAAATCCATAGAAATATGTTCCCACTTCCAGCCAGGAACTTCTAACGGTTGTAATAATCCAGCCAATTTCTGTTGGTCGCTCTTGACTAGCTGGCAAGTAGGGCATCGGCTGACATATAAAGAAATGTCCCTTTTCATCGACTTCCACCAGAAAGTGCGTTTGATGTCATTATACATTTTGCTTACTCCCGGATGGATACTGAGTTTTGACTTGTGGCATTCATCCAGAACTTCTTTTCGAAGCTCAGGAATGTTAGGAACGCATATTCTACCTTTGAGCCTTAGAATCCCCTCATTATCAACCTGAAAACTCGAGGGTTCGGCTTGTTGAATCATCCCTCTGATCTTCTGAATGAAGTGGTCATATTCCTGAAGAGCAGATATTTTATCTAGCAATGAAGTCGTGATAATAAAACTGGCGATCATTTCATTCTTTCGGCTTAATGCATCGGCCACGACATTGGCGTTTCCTGGAGTGTATAAAATTTCAAAGTCATAAGCTGCAAGAAACTCCAGCCAACGTTGCTGCCTCAGATTCAAATCTTTCTGGGTGAACAAATACTTTAACGACTGGTGATCTGTAAACAGTTCAAATCTCTCACCCAGAAGATAGTGTCTCCAGATTTTCAAAGCGAATACTATCGCCAATAACTCAAGATCATGAGTGACGTAGTTATTTTCATGTGGCTTCAACTGACGGCTAGCATAAGCAATCACTTGACCCCTTTGCATTAACACTGCGCCAAGGCCTTCTCTAGAAGCATCAGTCCATACCTTTAAATCCTGGTTGCCATCGATGATGGTTAACACCGGAGCAGTCGTTAGTCTTAACTTTAGCTCTTCGAAAGCCTCCTCACTTTCTGGAGTCCATTTGAATTTAGAATGCTTCTTCGTAACCTTCGTTAAATGACCAGATATCTTCGAAAAGTTTTTAACGAACTTCCGGTAATAGCTAGCCAATCCGAGAAAACTGCGGACTTCAGTGGGGGTAGTGGGCTGTTTCCAATTCTGAATGGCCGTGATTTTGCTTGGATCCACAGCGATTCCTTCTTTCGATACTACGTGGCCTAGAAATTTTACTTCATCTTGCCAGAAGATACATTTGGAAAACTTTGCTTTCAATACATTCCTTCTCAGGATTTCTAGAACTTGTTCCAGATGCTTTTCATGTTCGGCCTTTGATTTAGAGAAGATTAGAATATCGTCAATAAAAACCAGAACAAATTTATTCAATACTCCTCTGAATACTCTGTTCATCAGATCGACGAAGTAAGCTGGAGCGTTACATAAGCCGAACGACATTACTAACCACTCGTAGAATAAGTCGGGGCCTCTGAACGCTGTCATTGGAACACACTCTTCGGCAATTCAAAGTTGATGGAAGCCTGTAGCTAGGTCCATTCTTGAGAATACTTGTGCTCCATTTAATCGATCTAACAAATCATCAATCCGCGGCAATGGATACTTGTTCTTTATCGTCTGCTTGTTCAGATCACGATAATCCACGCATAGACGTAGAGTACCGTCAGATTTTGGGACAAATACCACTGCTGCACCCCAATCAGAGAAACTGGGCCTGATCAGACCCTTCCATACTAGCTGTCGTGTTTGATTGTCTAATTCCTCTTTCTCTTTCAAGGACATTCTTCGAATAGCGTGAACTACCGACCTTGCATTCGGAATTAAAGCAATTTTGAAATCTATTTCTCTCCGTGGAGGTAAGCGAACAACTTCCTCAAACACATCCGCATAATTTTTGACGACAGGAATGTCTTTGACGAGGTCAGGAATATTCTCTGTGATTTCAGGGACATTCCCTATTTGGGCTGGAGAAACATTCAAAGCTGCCCAGAAGTCTTTTCTATTAGCATTCTGACCTTCACAGGGAATGGTTATATAATCATCTGATTTAATCTTGGACTTTACGACTCTGTCGGCGCATTTAACTTCAGCTTCATATTTGGTCAACCAGTCTAACCCCAAGATAAGATCAAATTCTTTAAAATTCATGACGACTGCGATGGTAGGAAACCGATAACGAGAGAAAGAAACTGGCACTCCACAAACCCAACTTAGATCAATGGAACCCCCAACCGGATTCTGAACAGTCATTGGTTCCTTGATCTTTTTCAAATTCAAATCCAGTTTCTTAGCTGCATCTTTTGCTATAAAGCTTCGTGACGCGCCAGTATCAAACAGTACTTTGACTGGAATGTTTTTGACAGTTAGCGTGCCTTCTAAAACATCGGCCCTTTCTTGACTAGCTGAGGGCTCGGAAGTTTCTGCTACTTCATTTACTTGAACTATTTCAGTCTTTCTGAATAGCGGGCAGGCCTTTAAAAGATGACCCGACTGATGACATCCACCCCATTTTCTATTCTCTTGAAATCCCTTCTTAGGTGGGAACTTATTCTTTCTTTGTTGGTTCCAAGATTTGCAACTTATCGCCAAATGTTCTTTTCTATTGCAGCTTGAGCACGTGGCGGTCGTTATTCGTTCGTTCCCAGATTCAGCCCTTTTTCTCTTAGCACTAGGCCTCTTATTGACCTCAGACCTCGTACTGGCTTCAGGAATATCAGTTTCTGACTCTGTTTTGTCACTAGAACAGACTTCTTCTTCGTCGCGCAACATTCCTTTCTTATGGAGATCTTCATATTGATAAGCCATGTATATCATTTCAGAAAAAGGAAGCTTCACATTCCTCATTACACTATTCTGATATCTCCTTTGTAGGCCATGAATAAATCTCAGATTTTTCCTCTTTGGGTCTTGAATCAGATGAGGAGCAAAGTGAGCAAGTTCATTGAATTTCTTATGATATTCTGGGATGGTCATATCAACTTGTATTAGATAAGAAAATTCATCACATAATCGCTCGGTTGCTTCGGGAGGAGTAAATCTTCCTAGGAAAATCTCTTTGAATCTGTCCCAGGTGATATCACCTTCTGGATTATCTTTGATGATCGTTTCCCACCAGATTAAAGCTTCTTCTTTGAGCGCCCAAGATGCTACAAGCCTTTTCTGGTCAACCCTCAGCTGTATACGCTCAAAAATTCTTTCGACAGAACTCATCCAAGCTTGGGTTTGAATTATAGATTCACTGCCAGAGAATTGTGCTCCGTTCAGATTTCAATATCTCTTTAATAGAGCCTCTAGATCGGGTTCTGTATTCCTTCTGTTTCTGGCACTCATTTTCCTAGTACTTCTGCAATTAGCAGATCAAGTGTCAGGTCACAGAAAAGATATTTTAAAACATAGAAACATATACTTCAAGTGTAAATGTGTCTATCGAGGTGTAATTTCATTCTGCTTTACTCATACTAGGATATTGCTGATCCTATATGTATAGAGTTACCCGTCCTAGAACACTACTGGTTCTATTTCTGACGAGTTCGTTCAAATGTTATATTCCTGAACTAAGCTTAACCAAAGCTCTGATACCACGTTGAGACGACCCCAAATCCCGTTCAGACGGAGACAAGGGTTATCTTTGGAATATAACACAGAAACAGATAAAAGCAGAACAAAATTAAATAAATACACCAGATAATGAACAATAAAATATACTGGATAAAAGTAATCATCAGAGTTACATAGTATACCGGATCTTACTTAGTACAAATACAGTTCAGCTATACATAAATGTCTACAGCGGAAAACAAACATAACATGTACAATAGGAGCTGAACAGCATAAAAAGAGATAAATGATAGAATCCATCTTCAGCTCCAGCTATCCAGAGAAAGAACCAGCTAAACCTAAATACAAGGCTGCCCGTGTAGAAAAAGGGGCACCCGAGTTTGAAAGTGCAACAAACTACGAGTCAGTCATGGGACTGGTATGAGAAATCTATTCAACACATATATAATATGGCCAATCACAGGACCATGCCACTTTCGTGGAACGGGTTTACTCCATTGGATTGCCAGTGCTTTAAAACAAATCTTTCTTTTTAACATCGCTATGCTTTTTATAAAAATGAAGCCGTTATAAGACTCAGTTCCCATCACACAATGCAACGCAAACCGGAGGATAGAGTTTTTACCTTATAACGGCCAAAATATGCTTGATACGAATAAAACAAAGGCATTTGATATTATTGCTAGTATTTATATGTTTTGAAAACAATTTCAAATCATAACTATCAATCATAGACGGCATGGGTACCATATATCATGTCGCCATATATATATACAATCAAAACCGCACGATGTCGTATTTGGGAATTGGATTTCCGTCATGAACCAAGGCAAAAGATAGTCCTTACTGAATTCGAGACGCTCTAGCCCGCCCCTCAGGATCAGAGCTCGAGTGACCCTTGGATCGTCAGGGCCGGTCCACCGATGTGGATTAAAATTCCTGAACACTGCGTTTCCCTGCCCTTTGGGGCGTAAACGAGCCAACGAATGACTCCATCGGACTCGAATTGTCCGATCAAACCGAGGCGCCTCACAACAGCAACAACCACATAGGTGAAAAGTATATAAATGTCAGGGCTGGTAGGTCACTGACACCACCCTAGCTAGAAAGAAACGCATGCCCTCCCTGAGGTCCTTCTCCCGTTTCTGGTTCATACCGGGGTGTGAGGCTCGCGAATTCACGTTATACACAAAGCTACGCCACACAGGCGGTGCTTTGATCATCACCACAAGACTTTGCTTTTCAAAAGAAGTCCTGATCACTGCATCTTAGCATGCCACACAGGCAATTCATGCCATGCGACTGATGTCCATCAATACACAACCTCTGAGCTCGTGCGTTTCAGAGAAGGGCGTTAAGCAAAAGAATAAATTCTCCGCCGCCAAACAGATGTATATTTAACAGAAATCAATCAACACGGAATAAACTCCAATGTTAGACACACAGTCCATTTACAAGTCCGTTCTGGGTCTGAACGAAACCGGAGGCACTAAATACCTCGCAAACCCATCGATCACCACGTACGTCTGGACGATCACCACTCATTATCCGTATTTCAGGATGCCTCCCAATCAGGACCTCGGTTACCATCCAAACGAGGTGAAGATCTCCGGTCTTCGACCGTCGTCTTCATCTTCGAATTTCAATCGTCGGTCAATCATTTGAAATGAGAATTAACTCGGCCTTTTCAAATAATTCACATATATTTAGAATTTCAAATCAATTTATTTCAATGGTTAAATTATTTGACAACACCAATCTTGTTCTTTAATGTAATTTTCACACCAAACACATTCAACCATCAAAAGCCACACAAATCGAGCAAATTCAGTTTATTTCCATTCCATATCGCTTATGATATTTTATAACGATTTATCGCTATTTTTATTTATTTTAAAATAGCTAATTTATTCAAAACGACGCTTCGGGCCATAAAGCGGCCGTGGCACTGTTTTTCTTCAGATTTGATTTACCCATATCTGGAAATCTAACCGTTGGATCTTCACAAAATTTACATCATTAGAAAGGTCTTTTCAAAATGAATCCAACGGTTCCAGTTTCGGGAAAATCCGACGGTCGGATCTCCCGGTACAATCGTTTGAAGTTTCGATTTCAAATACGAACTGCAGCGTCGTTATTCGATTAAATATATATATATATATATATATATATATATAAATATAATCGCTTCTAGCGTTGTTTTTCTTCAGATTTGAATTAAACATTCCAGACAATCCAACCGTTGGATTTTTACAAAGTTGGTGCCGTTGGGAAGATATTTCCAAGGCGAACCCGACGGTTGCGGTTTCGGGAAAATCCAATGGTCGGATTTCCCGCACTATTTGTTTGAAATCATGGTTTCAAAATGCGAACTGCACGACTACGTTTCGTTTTAATTTTATTTATATTTATATATTTATATAAATATAGTTCATTCAATTTTTCAATATCGTTTTCACTTCAAATATTTCACTAACGCCTTAAAATTTTGGAAAATTTCGCCATAATCTCCCCTGCACTGGGAGCATCAGGAAATCTCAAATAGCTTCCCCGGTCCTTCTAATCTCAAAAAGAAAAAGAAAAAGCCAAGCGGCTAGCCAACAGGCTCATAAAATCATCACCCAAACAAAACAGTAAATGTGTACTTATTTGTCGGGCACAAAATTTTATTCCTCTACTCTAGCCCCTTTGCTATAACTTGTTCAATGAATATGCATGTACATATATATAGTTCTTATCATTTATCATTTTCTATTCAACTTCATATTTGATTTCTATTTGGTTTAAAAACACCATTCATTCTAATGTTACATACATAGGTACAAATCATATCATTAGCTAATTAATGAATATTTCAACTCATATATATTTATTTGAACAAGTGGCTATTTTTAACACTTCACATTTCAACGATTCATGCATATAATAAAAATGTGATTTTTATTGTAAAACAACTCATTTCAAAACATTATTATTTTATATATTTCATATTGGTGATAAAAATAGGTTTTTTTCTTATAAAACAATTTCTTTCAAAACGAGATTATTTTACACAGTTCATATAGTCGATAATGTGATTTTTATATTTAAAACGCGAATACCATTCAACACATGAAGGTTTTCTATAGTTTCTATATATAGATAAAAATGTGATTTTTATATTTAAAACGCGGATACCATTCAACACATGAATTTCTAATCAACGAATGAATATCAATTCAACACATGAAGGTTTTCTATTCAATGAATAAATATAGTTTAAGCAGATGAAAATAATTCAAACACACGAATATTATTCAAAATTTCGGCAGCATAATGGCAGGGTAGTTAAAACCGGGACCATCCCTAGTACGGCTCCTCGCTCTACCTTAAAACCTCGCGGTTTTTGACAATGGGGATCATGCATCTAGTTCGCACGCAGGCGGCATGTATATATTTATTTCATTTCCACAAACTAATCCTATGTGGTTTCAATCAAATATTTCTCAACCACAAACGGGTATTTTTCAACCACAATCAATCAATATCAACCGCAAACAATCCCAAACAACCATTCGCTATCAATCAATTTTCACATCAATCACAATCAATAAATATCGTCCATGGTTTGTGGACGAGGGGCGTATATATATATATATATATATATATATATATATATATATATAGCAATTCACTTTTATTTCAACACATATATAATTTTTACAACGCATATATAACTTATACATCGAACATATAACTTATACAACGCTTATACATGAGGTGTACAACGCTTATATAACTCATACATCGACTATATAATTTATACATCATCGTTTTCCATATTGTTTTTAAATCAGAAATCTCACATTGGGTTCCACTCCACCGTGCTTTGCTTCTGAACTGTTGAACCGTCTGGATCTGCTTGAAATCCCAATGCAGTTCTTTGTCCCGCTGTTCATAATAAAAATTATATTTTTATTGCTTCATTCTAATAAATAAAAATCATATTTTTATTTTTTCATATATAGTTTTGACGCTTCATTCTATATAAACCTTATATTTTTTTTCAATTCCTATATATAAAAATCGAATTTTTATTTCGCTACATATATAATAAAAATCGAATTTTTATTTCGTTATTCACTATATAAAAATCGGATTTTTACTTCATTATTCAATATATAAAAATCGAATTTTTACATAGTTATTCACTATTAAAAAATGGATTTTAGATACAAAAATAATTCAATTTCAGATTTAAAAATAATTCAATTTCAGATCTAAAAATCTTAGTTTTAACCTATATTTTTAACACACTAGAACTGATTTTAATATATGTTTTTATCACCCAAAACTGATTTAAAATATTGATTTTATATACATTCAAAACTGAAAATAAAACACTGGATTAAAATAAAAACTGAATTAAAATAAAATCGGTTAAACAAAACTTACTGTGTTGTTCTTCTTTTATTTACCCTGGACTGTCGAACTGAGGTGGAGAACTGTGGTGGGCCTGGAAGCGGCGGCAGCAGGTCGGCGGGTCACTGGTGGTAGGCTTCAGGTGGTCGGCGGCTTTCTCCTGGTGGCGCGGTGGACTGAGCGTCGGTCTGGGGGTGGGGTTCGCACTCGCGATTGGCTCGATGTGAGCACAGTCTTCAAGTGGGAGGGGGTGGCGACAACTGTTTATGGGTTGAGGGGGGGAGGCGCGTCGTATGGGGAGAGGATCGGCGAGGTTGGCGATGGGGGAAGGTGGTGATGGCGGCGTTCCTCTTGGATCGGGGAGGAAATCGATTTTCAGAAAAAGGGGGGCTCGTGAGTTATGAAAGAACAGAAAGGAGGGAGGTTTTTTTTTATAAATTTTTATATTTAATTTTAATTTTAAATTTAAAAAGGTTGCTTTTTAATATGAACTCGAAATCAAGCTCATCGACTGTCGTCCATAGCATATTACCCCCATTCTGAACACAATGGGACATGTATCGTAAGCTGATTCGACTGTTTCGATCAGTTTCCATCAAAACCAACATATAACTCTATATATTGAATTTGAACGCGCATTTCGATTTACCGGGGTCACATACTAACTAGAAAAATTCTCGAAAAATATTTTCTAGCTTTGTATTGACGATACGGTCCTAAAAAACTAATTTCGTCAAATTCTGAGACCATTTGAAAAATGGCCAATTTCCAGTCGATTAAAATCAACTAAAACCGGTCAAACGCGTTTTCCTTTGCCACGCTCACATATTGATTCGAAAAATTATGAAATTTGAAACCTAGCAATAATTTGACATCACGGATCCAACAAAAGTGGTTTCATCGAAATCCGAGGTCGTTTGCAAAATGTCCATTTTTAAGGGCCTGAATTCCATAGCGACTATTCAGAATTTTCAACTGGACATATCTTTTGATTCCCGCTATCAAATTTCGATTTGTCAGATTCGTTGGAAAGATATTATCAATTAGATTCCATTATTTTTGGTTTCACTAAAATTTGGATTGTTTTGCACCTGGTACAGTCCGACAAATTTTGAATTCAATTTTCGAAACTACAGCGCCATTTCAGGCCTTGTTTATAATTATAATTAATTATATTCATTTTCAATTGTCGATTCAAACTCAATTTTCAATGCCATTATTTAAAATATTTATTTTAAATATTTAAAATCCATCATTTTAGCCAATTTAAAAATTTTAAATTGGTTCAGATTTTCTGGGTCGTTACAGGTGGGGGGGAAACGGAAGAAAAGAAGACGGAAGAAAAACAGAGTCAGACATAAAGCCTGAGTAAGTTCAGTAACTTCTAGCATGTGAACATGGAAAAACAAAACGACATGAATTAACTGAATACAAGATTACACCATGATGATAGGGTCAGCAAGATTAGGCAAGATCAACACAAGATATGCTAAGATAAGATAAACTGGATGTTCTCTAATACTTTCGCCGCTTTGCCATTTCCTTGTTATACGGATTTCTATTATTTCTGCCCCAGCTAACTAATGCCCCAACTAGTAACGCTAACGTGATCCCAATCCCTGTATTTTCCATTGCCTTCCGGCATCCATTTATTTATTTGCTACCTAGATTTAATCTAGGGTTCTCTACCAAGTGCCTTCTAGATTCAACTAGAGTTTACACTGTCTGCTGAACGCTTCTCGGATTCAGGATTTATGCCACCTAGTCCAATTAGTGCTACCTGTCGAACGATGCCCCCAAGTCTAGGACACACTACCTAGAGTGGTATATGTTCCTATACTTCCCCACGCATGTATCGTGAATCGTTATCGCTTGTCTAGATGCACATGTCCCATAATGTGCGGTCCGAGTCCTGTGTCAGGGCAAATCAAGGAATACAGAACTCGGTCGGGAGCTTTCAGATATCTGCCGATGCAGATGCTAAGGTCTGTTTTTGTTCCAGTGGCTATGGTCCCACTTGACCCCTCCCTCAACTAATGAAAGGCACACCTTGAAAAATGAGAACTATACGCCGGCCCCCCGGTGCCCCACTATCTTATGGCCATCCTCACCCATAACTAGATAGCAAGTATATGGTCTTTTGGAGTTCTCCGCCTTTCCGCTTCACGTATCTCGATTGACTCAAGATGGATGGTAGACGACGAGTCGCTATCACAGGGCTACCGTTTGCTCGCCGAATCACGCCAGTCCATCCTAGTCTTTAGGTTGCCATGTATTGCAACCAAGGCATACCCCTGGTTCTTCTACGTAGACCTTAACCTCTGTGGGCCCAGGCGGATCATCTGCAGCCTCACAGAGGGATACCAAGAGTACCCTCACGTCCCCTCGAAGCCTCGGGCTTCGTAACCCAATTCGTTGGAGCCTTCTTTCTACTCAGACGGACATTCGCTCCTTCCCGTGTTATACTAAGAATTACTACTTAGTTTTACTAACTAAGATTTACCACTTAGTTTCCAGAATCGTTGTTTCCTTAACTAAGGTTTACTACTTAGTTCCCTTTCCCGTCAATTTGGATTGGTTAAGTATCATTAGTCAATTCTTAACCCTCTTCATTCATCCTGTTATACTGGTTAAGTGTTATCAGTAATTCATGTAGACTTAACCCCACCACAAACCAAGTTATATTGGTTAAGTATTTTTTATTACTTAACACTGCCCATTCACCCTGTATTGGTTAAGTGTTCCTTTTTAACTTAACCTTGCCCATCTGTCTTAACTAACATGTTATTAATGGTTAAGTATTATCCCTTCGTGTTATTGACTTAACCTCATTCCTTTATCACACCCTGATGGTTAAGTGTTCAGGTTTACTTAACCCTACAGTCTAGCCCAGCTAACATATCAAAATTGGCTAAGTGTATTAGATTTTACTTAACCCCAACCTCTAGTCTAGTTAACATATTAATTTGGCTAAGTGTATTAACTTTACTTAACCCCTACAAGTCTCGTTTTGCTACCTTGAGTTTGGTTAAGTGTCTCTATGGACTTAGCCCTCCCATTCTAGCTTAACTGTGTTAAGTTGGTTGAGTGTTCCTATGGACTTAACCCTCCCATTCTAGCTTAACTGTGTTAAGTGTCAGTCTGAACCTAACCCCACCCATCAGTCTAGTTATCATGTTGAACTGGTTAAGTGTCTTAGTTAACTTGACCCTACCATTCTTGTTCTAGCTTTAACTAGCCGCTACCACTCACATTAGACAGATATTGTTGCGAATACTGGATGTGCCGGTTGGTTCCGGGCAGGTTTACATCGCAACTCAGTCTAACCTAGGGTTAGGCATATTCGTGTTTTCTAAGTTCAAAGGGGTTTTTGATTAGTTTTCAAATCAGGTTTTGAAAGTAACCATCCCGTCCGTCGGATCAGTTAGGGATAGCCAGGGAGAGCAGGAAACTTGTATTTTCCAAACCCAAGCCTAGACACTATCCTCTCTGTCACCCTAGAACTTTCTGGCTTATTATTAAAAGAGATGTCGTCAAGCAACCTTTAATTTGTCTAAATTTACATTTCCTCATTCAGGCCAAATTCTATAAGTAAATTATTTCTAATTTACTTATTTCCTAATTACTCTTTTAATATAAATTGTCTACATTTATTCCTACGGCCCATTTCCCCTTCTAAATCACATTTATGCTTTTTGGTATGTGGACTATCCCAAATTAAGTGTCACTAACCATGATTTTGCTAAACCTGCCAATTACTCCTAATTGTGGACAATTTCACATTTATGCCAATATACTTACCGTGCCAAATTAGCTAATCCAATTCCAATTTAATATTCTAATTCACGTCAAACTTGACTTATTACTCTTGTTTCACTATTCATGTAAATGCTAGATTTACATGTCAATACTAGATTCACATCTTATAATTTATGTCAAATTTATCCAATTTGCATTTCTATGAACATGCCATAATACATGTTCCCAATTTATGCCAATTTCCAAGTTAAACTACGTTTTTAGTAAATTTCATATTTTGCCCAAACCGCATTCCCACCATTCGTATAATCGTGATTCATTCTAGATTAAAGCTAGGTTCGTAGAAAATAGGGAATGAACCAAAGATGCTATGTAAAAGATGGACATACTAACTGGCATAAAAAGGGTTGAATAACGACGTCGGTTCAAGAACATGGGTAGACCTAACTTAATAGGTAAATTCCCAAGGTCTAAACCCAAGAATAGACAGAATAAAGGCGTAGGTTCAAGAACATGGGTAGACCTAACTTAATAGGTAAATTCCCAAGGTCTTTAAACCAAAGAAAACAAAGAACAGACAGAATAGATAATCGGATTTAGACCCAATTTCACAGTCACAAAACTTAAACACTTTCCTAGTCATGAACCATAGGTGCATAATCACAGTTGTCCCATTTATGTCATAGACAATAGTTTTGCTTCCTAATCAATGGTATAGGCTTCTCATAGTCACAGTCATAGTCATAGGCAATGTCCATAGTCATAGGCAATGTTCATAGTCATAGGCAAATGTTCATAGTCATAGGAAATGTTCATAGTCAAAGAGGCATATGGTTCTAAGGTCGATAGTTTCATAGTCACGGTCTTATTTGTCCTTGAATCATGACAGTTCTTAATTAGGTCCAAAGAGATAGGCACAGATTCGAATAGAAAGATTTGGCATATTCTTTTATTCCTTTAATTTCATGTCACGAACAGAGAAAAACGTTCAAATCTAAAAAGTAACTGACTTACAGAGATTAGATTAGAACAGAAAGATGGCGTTGCTATGATTCGTAGAAAAACAGTCGTTGCAGTCGTTCGAATCTTCACTTGAATTCTAGCTTGAATCTCCTCTTTGAAAGTCTTTGAGCAGCACCTCCTCGTCTTGATTTATTTTATATATATTATTTTATTTATTATTTGATTTTAAGAGGAGGAGAGGAAGCCATGTTCACTAAGAATCTTTGCAGCATAAGGGTAGAGAAGAATTGTGAATAGAGAAGAAGACCAGGGCTGTTTATATAGTGTAGAAGTCAACGAATCTGGTCAGAAGGGCGTCCGAATAAAGAGAAACGAATCTGGTTCAGAAAACAGGAAAAAGCGGGGGGGGGGGGGGGGGTCGACTACCCAGTCGACCTGGGTGCCTTGGGCGGGAAAATTCTCGCCCAGCCCATTTGTAACACCCCACGTCCATTAATGTCACTCACAGAGGGAATGCGTTAACTTCTATGGAGGTTTTAGGTGAATATAGAAGTTAATGCATTCCCTTTGTGAGTGACATTAATGGACGTGGGGTGTTACACGTGGTATCAGAGCATAAGGTTACCAGTACAGATAAAATTTTTAGAAAAATATTTTTTGTAAAGTATTTTTGGAAGAAGTGCTTTCAAAAACATGTTATTTAGAGAAAGTTTTTATGAAAAACATAATCCCAAATAGCCATATCCTTATCTTTATCTTTTGACTTCTCTATTTTGAATCTTTCCTTTCCCGTTTCAGCATGGCTGAAGATCTTAATCTCCCAGAAGGTGTGACGATTCCAGGGTGGTTTAGGAGATATTTGGAGGCTAGGGCCACCACTGCAGGCCCAACAGATGTTCCTCCACCCCCAGTTGCACCCATTCCTCCTCCTCCTCCTCGTGTTGACACTTTTGCAAAGACGTGCAAGGAATTTAAGGCTATGGGAGGAAAAACTTTTCAAGGGACTGAGACGTTTGTGGAGGCCAGAGACTGGCTTAAGGAGACTGAGGAATTGTTGGATATCTTTGAAGTGGAAGATGGGAGGAAAGTCCGTTTATCTGCTTGATTAATGAAGGGAGAGGCCTCGTTTTGGTGGGAGGTCACTAACGGGGAACGTCCAGTTGATTCATGGGCGGATTTCAGATGAAGGTTTGAGGCAAAGTTTCTTTCAAGGGCAGAGGAGAATTTAAATATGGAAAAATTCCTGACATTAAAGCAAGGGAGCTTATCAGTGAAGGAGTATGTCAATAAATTTAATCAGTTAGCAAGGTTTGGCTTGGAGTTGGTGAACACGCCAGAGAAGAAAGCTTTGAGGTCCGTTAGAGGCTTGAATGAACCGTTGCAAGGGTTGGCTATGACCCACATCCCTATGGGAGACACCTTTGAAAGGCTAGTAGAAATGGCACTTATGCATGAGGATAAGGCAGTTGAAAAGAAAGGGGATCAGAAGAAACCCCAACAGCAAAATAAGAAGGGTGGTAAAAGCAATAATGGCAAAGGGAAGAAGAGATGCTTCAATTGTGGGACGCCTGGCCATCTCAGCAAAGATTGTAGAAAGAAAAAGAAAACTGGTTGTTTTCATTGTGGAGATGTGGGACATTTGGTGAAGGACTGCCCAAAGAAGGGGCAGAGGGCAGGGTCTACCTCGGGAGGACAGGTGCAGGCTCTTATGGCACCAGGGCAGGTAAGGGGGCAAGTTCAGGCTATTGCGGCCCCACCGCTGCAAGAAAGAGGTAGAACAATTTCTGTTGAAAGCTTAGTTTTTCTGTTTGATCATCCTGTCCGTACCTTATTCGATTCTGGCGCATCTCATTCGTTTATCTCTGCATCATTAGTTGAATTACTGCACTTGAACACCAGTTTAGTAGAGGATCCCTTGGTTGTTTCAAATCCAATTGGGGGTTCGGCTCATTTGACCATGATATGTTTGGATTTGAAAATCTCTATACTTAGCGTTGAATTTAGATGTGATGCTTATGTATTGGGCTTCACGGGCTATGGGCTAATTTTAGGAATGGATTGGTTATCTAGAAATGGGGCCATTCTTGATTGTGAAAGGAGAGTAGTTAGGCTTGTGACTCGCCTTGGTAATGCTCTCGACATCTTTTGTAGTCCCATAAATTCCGTTATGCTAAGTTATCTTGAATCGCTTGACGCGTCTGTAGAGAATCTGCGAACGGTAGAGGTGGTCCGGGAATATCCGGATGTGTTTGAGGAGGTGAAGGGCTTACCTCCAAAGCGGGAGATAGACTTTCGAATTTATCTTGTGGATAATGCTAAACTCGTATCTTTGCCAGTGCGCCACATGGCTCCTTGTGAAAGGAGGGAACTCAATAAGCAAGTGAAGGAGTTGCTTGAGAAGGGGTTCATAAGACATAGTATATCAGAGTGGGGTGCTCCAGTAGTATTTGCTACAAAGGCGGATGGGTCCCTTAGACTTTGTGTGGACTATAGAGAACTAAACAAGCTTACTAAAAAGAACTGACACCCACTGCCGAGGATTGACGATCTCTTTGATCAGTTAGTTGGCGCCTCAGTGTTTTCGCAGTTGGACTTAGCCACTGGCTTTCATCAACTGAGAGTGGCTGAGGATAGTATAGATAAGACTGCTTTTAGGACTCCTGACGGATTCTATGAATGGCTAGTGATGCCCTTTGGTTTGACAAACGCCCCCGCATATTTTGTTGATTTGATAAATAGGGTGTTTAGGGAGTACCTTAACAAATTCGTGGTAGTCTTTGTGGATGACATCTTAGTCTTTTCTAAGAATGAAGAAGAGCATGCCCTACATCTTAGGGAAGTGTTGGAAACCCTTCGAGCACATAACCTTAAGGCAAAATTTTCTAAGTGTCACTTCTGGAGGAAAGAAGTACGGTTCTTAGGGCACGTGGTTTCCAAGGAAGGGATAGCAGTAGATCCCACAAAGGTGGTGGCCATCCAAGATTGGAAGGTCCCTAAAAATGTAACCGAAGTAAGAAGTTTCTTGGGGTTGGCTGGCTATCATAGGAAGTTTATCAAAGACTTCGCAAAAATATCAGCTCCATTAACACGGTTAACGAAGAAGAACCTGGTTTTTACGTGGGACGAAGATTGTGATGATGCGTTCCAACGTTTAAAGAGAGCCTTAACTTCAGCCCCAGTCTTAGTGCTGCCAGACGGGAATAAACCGTTTACCATCTATACTGATGCTTGTGGGACGGGACTTGGCGCGGTCCTCATGCAAGAGGGAAGAGTAATAGCCTATGGTGGAAGGCAGTTGAGGGTTCATGAAAAGAATTACCCTACGCATGACCTTGAGTTAGCCGCAATTGTTTTCGCGTTTAAGTCTTGGCGTCACTATCTTCTTGGTGAGAAATTCGAACTGTTCACTGACCACAAATCATTAAAATACTTATTCTCTCAGAAGGATTTGAATTTAAGGCAGCAACGGTGGATGGAATTCCTAGCCTCCTACGATTTTGAAATAGCATATACCCCGGGCAAGGGTAACGTGGTAGCAGACGCCTTAAGTAGGAAAAGGTTGTCCTTGAGTCCATTGTTTGTTGAACGACGAAGCTTAGAATTCATTTCCATGTTTGACTTTAGACCCTCCGTTGACCTAGTACCTGGTTTGTTAGCATCCTTGGAGGTTAGACCTACACTTCTAGGACGAGTTGGTGAGGCACAGCAAGACGACCCCCAGTTGGTTGAGATAGCAGAAAAGCTCAAAGGAGGGGAGTCGTCTAGCCATCTTCGTAGGTATACCCTAGATGATAAGGGTTGGTTACGAAGGGACAATAGACTTTGTGTACCACAAGACGAAGACTTAAGGAAGGCCATTCTTGATGATGCTCATCGCTCAAAGATGACCATTCATCCCAGCGGAGACAAGATGTACAAAGATATGAAGCGGGTTTTCTTTTGGGCCGGTATGAAAAAGGATGTGGCCGAGTACGTCGCTAGATGCTTGGTGTGCCAACGGGTAAAAGCGGAACAAAAGAAACCCGGTGGGTTGCTTCACCCATTGGAAGTTCCACTATGGAAATGGGAAAGCGTCTCAATGGATTTTGTGGATGGATTACCAAGATCAAGGAAGGGTAATACGGGGATTTGGGTTATAGTAGATAGACTTACTAAGAGCGCCCATTTTATTCCCGTGAAAAGTAAGAGGACTGCTCCGTGGTTGGCTTCTGTATACATTAAAGAGATAGTTCGTTTGCACGGTATTCCTTCTAGTATAGTAAGCGACCGTGATCCCATCTTCACTAGCGAATTTTGGAAGAGTTTACAGGAGGCGGTAGGGACTCAGCTTTGTTTGAGCACCGCATATCATCCTCAGACGGACGGCCAGACCGAGAGGGTGAATCGTATTCTAGAGGATCTTTTAAGGCTTTGTATCCTAGACTTTGGGGGTACATGGGAAGAGCACCTTCCGTTGGTAGAATTTGCATATAATAATAGCTTTCAGTCTAGTATTGGCATGGCACCTTTCGAAGCTCTTTATGGAAGGCCTTGCCGTTCGCCTACATGTTGGTGGGAATCTACCGATAAAATCCTACTTGGGCCAGATATGGTTAGGGAAACCTCGGAGAAGATTGATTTGATTCGAAGGAGGATGAAAGCAGCACAAGATAGGCAGAAATCGTATGCTGATAAGAGGAGGACAGATCTTGAGTTTGACATTGGGGACATGGTTTTTATCAAAGTGTCTCCGTTACGGAATGTTGTTCGCTTTGGGTCCGTTGGGAAATTAGCGCCAAGGTTTGTAGGGCCGTTACCTATAAAAGACAGGATTGGGAAGATGGCGTATAGGGTGGAGTTGCCTGAGAAACTTAGTGGAGTACACGACGTATTCCATGTATCACATTTGAGGAAGTGTTTGCACAAGACCGCGGAGGTGGTAGAGCCGAGCTTGCTTAAAGAGGTGGAAATAGAGCGTGATGCAACAATTAGACGAGCTCCTACATGCATTCTTAGGTCGGAGATCAAAAAGTTGAGAAATCGAGAGGTCAGACTAGTTAAAGTGCAATGGGGAGATAATGAGAGCAACGCTACTTGGGAGACAGAAGGGAAGATGCGTTCGCTATACCCTTTTCTTTTTGAGGGTATGTCCTTTAATTTCTCCTTTATCGCTTAGCTTATCTTATCTTATCTTATCTTATCTTATCTTTAGTATGTCCTCTCATTAGTATCTTTGACCTTTAGTTAGGATAATCCTATGGTTGAAACATGTGTTTGAGACATGTTATGTATGATGGATGCAAGTGGTTGCTCGTGGATGCATATATACACACACTTTAGGCACTAGATCGGCTCAGTCACTACATATTGCATATTGCATAAATGAATGTATTTAGTATAATGGATGTATAATGGTTGTACCATCATATAGATGCTGCATTCGGTTGAATGGATGTGCACGCATATAGAAGTAGTTTGTAAGCAATTAGGATCTTTTGCATACATAATGGATGCATGGCACTATCATGAATTGCATCAAGGAGGTCAACTGAATCAGCGGACCGCCTGATTTTGCATTAGATACGGACATAGACACACACTGTGCATTTAAACATGAAAGCATTAGAAGTCTATAAGGACAGTGGATGCCAGTGTTTGTTGATTGAGTAGATGGTTCATGATAGGATATAAACATGAAGATTTCGGGGTCGAAATCCCTTAAGGAGGGGAGAATGTAACACCCGTATTTCTGTTAATACTAATATTCACAAATTAAAAGAATTAATATTGAGAATTTGCACGAAATAGCCTTAAAAAGGCATATGACAAATTTGAGATATGTGAATTGCCTTAAAAGGCGAAAAATGGAATTAAGACATTAATTGGAAAATTAATGTGTAGAAATGGTCATAAGTTAATTATGGATTAATTTGAATTCATGAATAGGTGCGCGTGTATATATATATATATATTTTTATATATATATGGGCAGTTAATGTAAACATGAATAGAAGTTTATTAATTTGCTGAGTGTTTGCTGTGTCACTTCTGACTCATTGCTGAGTCAATAAGATAAACCCCATCTGGTCTGAATGGCTGCGGTTATTTCTAGGTTAAATCTAATGGCCTAAATGAATCCTAACATCTATAAATAAGTGGGTAGACTCTAACCCTAAATCACTTGAAAAATTGGAGAGCTACCGACATGCCGTTGCCATGGAGTTCAGCATAGCCGTCACAAACTAAAGAAGAAGAAGGCCTAATCTACAAACTAAATCTACTCAAATCAAATCAAAAGCTCTCTCTCTTTCTATTTCTCTTCTTTAAAATTGTGAGTATGATGAATCTCACAATATTATTATAAAATAATTTGATTAAGCTATGAATGGATCACAAGAAAGTGACATGAATTGTTATGTATTTGTAAATTATGTTGTGGATCTCTTGTTATGCTATTATGTTATCACATATATGTTGTTATGTTGTAGTGATTATGTTGTAAATAATCCTATGCTATGTCATATGTGATTAATCATGCTATGCTATGTTGTAAATCATATCATGATATGTTGCAAATTATGATATGCTATGTTGTAAATCTTATATATGTTGTAGATCTCATATTATCACATATGTTGAAATACTTATGTTATATGATAATGATGTCATGTTAAGTTGTGTTGAATCATACAAGTTGTAAAATCATGATGTTAGTATTTATGCGAATTGGATCATGTTTAAAGTTTATGTTTTTTTATAATAGATCTTGATTATGGGAATTTGCCTATTGGGTTAGGTGTACCCATATACATGAATCTACAAATTAATTGGATCTTGAATATGGGAATTTGCCTATTAAGTTAGGTGTACCCATATACATGAATCTACGATTAAATGAATTTTGATTTTTGGGAATTTGCCTATTGAGTTAGGTGTACCCATATAAAACCATATTGTTAATGATGTTGATTCACACATGTCCTATACAAGTTTATGAAATTTGATCAAAATCATATTATGTGAATTATGAATAAGTTGACACCCTTAGATCCATGACATGTATAACCTTATGCAAGTTGTAATGTATGCAAGTTTTACCCCTTGTTATGATTTATTTAGTCACATATATATGTTGTTGTTGTGAATATTTTCTTTTATGCTATGAGTTAGACTAATAGGGTCTAGCATACATTTTGCGAATAAACGTTCAAACGTGGGGTAGGGGTAATATTAGGAAATTAATAAATTGGGGTGCAATTGATATGATTTTGCATGCCTTAAATGGATGTCCATAATTGAGTCAATTATGGACATTGTTAAATTTGGAATTAATTAATAATTCAAGTAGGGAATTATTAAAATTGGGAAAGTGGATTATTAATAATAATCAATGCTTAGGACACGAGGTTGGACCCGTTTGTGACGTAAACCTGCCCGGACCCGCCCAACAAATCCAGTAGTCACAAATGTCGGCCCAATGTGAGAGGTCCTAGGCCCAAACTAAAGCATAACAGTTGTAAAGACACGAGGTTAGACTCTTTTATGGTGTAAGACTGCCCGGACCCACCCAGCAAATCCAGCTGCCATAAATGCCAGTCTAATATGAGAGGTCTTTATGAGGTTATGGCCTTAATGAATTAAGAAATACTTAGCCAGATAATCATGTAAGGTGGGACATGGGGGTTAAGTAGGTGCCTTGGGTGGCATGAGGAATCTAGTGGTTGCCTTTAGAGGCATTTGAAATACGATTAGACTTAACCAAATACACATGTAAATGAACATGACTAAGTGGGTTAAGTGGATGGACTAATGGGACAAGCTTAGGTGGAATGCTTGTGGGAAATAATGGGGGCCCATTTCAACCAGTATCCCAAAACGTATCTTTGTGGGCTCGACCCAAGTCGAGGACGGGACACACATACTGGGTTTGACTATAAGAGGCCAAAACAAGGAGCGGTGGCAACGCAAGTCCAACGGGTTTCATATGCGTGTGTGGACCCGGGCTGGTAGGTAAGACGTTGTTGCATCGTGTAGGTATAAGCCGTGCATCTCCGTTATATCGGGTTGCCACTTTAGGGGAATGATACACCCCACCGTGGGGCCAGCACGGGTATCTACGAGTAGGGAGCCGATCGAAAAATGGAAAGTGGGGTCCACCTAGTGGAGATAGGGGCAGGCGGCACCTATGTAGTCAGCTAGGAGTACGTAAAGCCATTAAGAAAGTTTCTAAGTGAAGCTAAGTGGAATCAATCTTTAGGGTGACTGGTGTAGTGCAGTATAGTGTTTATCCTTTAGTATTTAGGAGCGCCTATAACGTTTCCTTTAGCGATTATCTATGTCCTTAATCTGCTCTTTCATAGACATTTCCTTGTTTTCCATCTTATGCCTTAGTCCAGTTATTTTGATAATAGTATTGTAGAATTATCATACTTGCCAGACTTTATGCCTGACTCCCCCTCTTTTTCATCCTTTTCTCCCTTCAGGTCCTCAGGTTGGGCCAAGTTCCAGTGGAGTCTGATTGGATTTCTTATCTCTTGGAAAGCTTGGACTGCTGAAGTAAAGTCCAGCTTGTTATCTTTCTTTTTTATGGCTATTTATGTAATGGGATTATGTACTTGTTTTATCAAGATAGATATTGTACTTGACTTTGATTATGGTGTTATGATGTGATCAAACATGTTTTGACTTCTGTTGCAATTGAAATAAAGTTTTTAAATTTCCAAGTACTATTTTATATCTGTTTTATTGAAATTTTACTGTTCTATATTCACCTAAAACCTCCATAGAAGTTAGTGCATTCCCTTTGTGAGTGACATTAATGGACGGGGTGTTACACGATTCTGGGTCCGATTTGAATTTTGAACCTGACCTGTTTTGAAATTTGAACTTCGCAGAATCTTCCGGAGGCCATATCTCCCTCATACGGACTCCGATTTACGTAAACTCAGACTCGTTTCCATGCAGAATTCCAAGATGAACGTAACGGCGTAGCCCGTTTCCCTTGATTTTGATTTTAACTTTTAATTCTGCCTTGATTTGTGAATCTTAGTGTTGTAGAATTACGGGGTGTTACAGAAATAGTCATGGACATGGTCGCGGAAAAACACAAGTTGTTGAAGAGGAAGAGGAAGAAGATGAGACGGAGTCGCAATCCGAGTCTTGTTAGTTCACTTCCTAGTTTTATCTTGCTATGTACCTATGTCTATCTTTTGCTTTAAGACTTGATTTGGCACTTGTATCTAAAAGGTGCTGTGTTTTTTAGTCATACTAGACTTTTGGTTGTGTATAACGTTATTTTGAGACTCTTGGCATGATCTATGTTACTCGTTTATGTTGCTTAAATATTCTGATAGTATCATTTATATCTTCACTTATTTACTTCTTTTTGTCGATGAAAAAGGGGGAGAGATTGGTACTAACAGTGTTATGCAGGAATATATAGTTCATGTTCATATACAGGCACAATCTCAGGGGGAGATCAAATATAGGGGGAGATTCAAAACTATGTTGTCATCAATCAAAAAGGGGAAGAATGTTGAGTCAAAAGATTATGGAGTTTTGCTTTCTGACAAAGAAATAAGTCGTGATCGACAAAAAAGAAGATATTTATTGGTTTGAAGAGGTACAAAGAGCTACATATGGTATTCTAGATTAGAGGTTGATTATTTGGTGTTTTTAGTGTTGTTTATATTAAAGTCTATCTTCAAATAATCTCATACCTCGAAATTATCGATATATATATTCGAATATATAAATACACATTGAATGTGCAACCTAGGTTAAACCGGTCGACCGCCCTGGATATGCCTTACGAAGTACCGACTAGGCCCGCTTCATTTGTGGCCTAGCGAGAATCAACAACCTTTGCATCCGAAGTTCACTTGACCTGTCGACCGTTTCTACCCAGAATGCACAATAAATGTGTACATGTGAATATAATGTACATATATTCAAATTCCTATATACCGGCTCTTTTTGACTTGTCGACCGTTTTCTTTTAGAAAACAACCTTTCAAAAAGACACTTCTTTTCAATCAAGGGTTGCATCTCCTTCTCTTCACCAATAATCATGGCTATTGTTCGTTACTCTTCACAAAGAGTTACAGCTATTTATTATCTATATAAACACTATGAGATCATCATTCCATTCAACTAGTTTAACAAATTTTTGACTTGATTACTATCTCTAATTTCTTGATCTCATTTCTATATTCTCAAGCGCTTAATTGCCCATATCCAATAATATATCGTTTGAATCCTAGAATCTATATAATATTCTTTTGATTCAATATGATGTCCACTTCCAAATCTTCATATACACAATTATTCTATTTGAGGATAAGATTATAGGAAGGTTGCACTACAAGTGACAAATTCGTGTTATCAAGAACACATACTGTCAACAACAATTGTATTCATCTTAGTTGAAGTCCTCGGTGTTATAAGAGGCACATGTTGAAGTCCTCGGTGTTTTAGAGGCGTGAAATCCCGTTCATCTGCTCGGGTGTTGTAAACTTGTTGCTCCGGGTGAAGTGAGGTGGCTGTTAGTGAAAATCCAGATAGAAGTCTGGGACTGGACGTAGGACGGAGCTCCGAACCAGTATAAAAATCTCTAGTGTTATTTTTCTATTTTTACTGCATTTACTATATATATCTGTGATTAGCTAATATTTATGTCATCTTATTTATTCTTTCATAGCTGTTGGAAATATCTTTGTTTATCTGTGTGTTATACACCATATTACACGATCTGTGTGTACTGTTTTAGCACATACACAATCCTCATGAAAGACCATCCCTCTCGCATTCAACTAAGAGCTCCCTTCGTCAGGACCCTCAGTAATAGTTATTTGGACTTACCCCGGAAGGGAAGTCACAAGTTTTCTTGCAAAGCCTTTGTAGTTAAACCCTATCGTTGACTAAAGCGGAGCATCTAAGGCGAAGGAAGAATCCACACCTATAAATAGGGTCCCACAAGCTCAAGGTGGGAGGTTCCTTCTTTTTTCGAACATTCATTTTACTCTCCATATTTTGGTAATCTCTTATGGCAGGGTCAAGCCTTAACTATTAAATGAACTTGGAGAAATTTTTGTAACATTGTATATGATCAATAAAGAGGAAATATACAGCGACTAAGGTAACCGCGAGAAATTTTGTTTCAATCATATATTATAATTACTTTCTCACTAACATCGCAGGTATAAAATGCGATGTATGCATAATTAGGTTTATTTCATACCCTGAGCCGCAGTCCTCTTTGAAACCCTTAGATCCTAGAATTGGAAGTATTCATTGTCTAATGGATTTTATTGTTACTTAAGATTTGTGTTAGGATCTTCCCACCAAACGACTTATAGGATTTAAATGCATGATTGGAATTAAGGGCATATTCCATCCATTTCGACAAACCTCCGAGGGATCAAAGAAGATTTATGAAAACCCATCATTTAATGACTGTTTCAGAGGGAATAACCACCTTGAACTCGGTTTGTGATCAGAAAGTACTATCTAAAAATCTCAGTATACTCCTAAGTAGCGAGAATACAGGAGAATATGGCTCTCATTCAGTAAATCAAATTAAGGTTCGCAAATGGATTTGTTTTCAACGAGAAATATATCTTCGGTGCTCTACAGTGGTATTTCACAAGGATTTCAAAATATAGGCAATTTCCAAGTCTAAGTTCTATCTGCTTTAAAACAAGAGTTCTACAGGCAAATCTCGTTTTCAAGGTGTTAACTAGGTATGATTAGCAGAAGCAGTTGTAGGAGAGTCTGACACAACGAGCATATCACATGCAGCTGGATGAACCTGAATAGGTTTAGGAACCTACTTCCTAAGGGGAGGTCGAGATGGGGGTAACTTGTCCGAAATTGGCATGTCACTAGCATGTTTACAAACGTTAGATGTTTGTCCAAGGGAGTGGCAGGTAATGCAAATATCACGCTTCCAAATATAACTGACATCCACAAAGCTATCACGACCATCAATATTAACTTTAATCTGCTAAGGGAGCGATCTTTCTGGGGTGATTTTAATCAAGGCTCTCGCAAAAACAAAACATTCACTAACTACCATGCTAGCATCAAAACACTTAATCTTACCAATTTGACTTGCTATCCAATCAATTCCAAATAAAATATGAACAGTCAGTATATGAGTAATGTGTGCCCATACTTGGATAGACAAGATCCGTTCTCTAGCACGACCAACATACGAGAACCAAGAAGCGATAATAAAAGATTTTCCATCAGTGATTGATGAATCTAGTTCTAATACACGCCTTCTTTCCTCTGTAACTGAAAAATTAAAATAAAACATACCATCGACAAAGTAGACGCGCAAGCCTCCTTTAAGTTTCCACCAACCCCGATTGTGTTCACGGACTTCCATATAGCTAGCTTTGGAATCAAGAAAGAAACCGACGAGAAATCCTTCCAACGAGAAACCCCTTCTTGTACAACCTCTACCAGAGGTGTATCACTGTTTGAGAAGGCAAAATCTCATGAAAAATAATCAATAGCAGTTCTAGGTAAGGTAGTGAAAAATTATTTCCAGGATTTTATTCCAGAACTGTTCAAAGCATTAACACAAACATGTTGTGTGCTTAGACTACCAAGGCTTCAGGATGAGGCGGCTAATGGATTAGGAGGAACAACTGCATTTTCAACATCATCGGAATTTTTATAAATATAAGTTATACTTAACTTATTGGAATAAGAAGAATTGTAAGATAATATTTTATGAATCAATAAGTCTGTAAGTAAAGGTGTTTTGTTAAAGTAATAAGGAAATGTGCAGCGAAAGAGGTATACAAGATACAGGTGATGCACCATAATTTGTGCTACTTGTTTCAACGAAGGAGTTAAAATAATAAAGTTTTTCTTTTAATTTATGCAGGACACAAAATTCCTCTTTAGAAAAGATTCATAGAAACTTAATCTTAATGGTTCCCCTTGAAAAAGAATTGTATAGTAAAATAGATAAATAGGTATAACCGAGTTAGAGTACATAACCCTTTGAAAAGGAGAAAACCATAGTAAATGAATAGAAGTAGTCAATCATATCTTCTATAGTTTTTAACTTTTGATAAAGTTTTTGAGAAAACAAATCTTAGAGAATTAAAGATTGTTTAATGGAATGATTCTGATAGTGTGCTTGAACACTAGATAGAGCCTAGATGATTTATCTTGGTATGGAACGGACCAGAAAACATGAATAGTAAATGTAGAGAGTCTTAAAAGAGGAACTAAGGAGTAAAAACGAGAAATGATCAAGACTCAAAATTTATGAAATAGTGTATGAGGATTGAGAAAAAGGAAATTTTGAAAAGATGTCTCCCAAATGGTTACTATTCAATGGTGTTAACCGACCTTTTGGTCCGATTCCCAAAAGTGCCCAAGACATGCTCGACTCAACATATCGCATGGTATTACAGCCCAGAGGCGTCGCCAATATCACCCGGGGTCTAGTAACAGAATATTCAAGTCTGGACACTAGTAAGATGTCGCATCCCTCGAACGTAACCTCCATCAGTATTTGTCCGCGTCCGAGCCAAAGGCGAGACGTACTCCCGAACCGAAGGCGAGCCGTCAAGCGGGTCCGGGCGCAGCGCCGGTGGGGGTCCACGGCCCTACAGTCCCGACGGCGATCGACTTAGCCGGTTAGGTCGAAACTGTGGGCACCGCCCGATTCATCCGATTTCCACCAACAAGTGTGTTGCTCAGAATCACCAGATCGACTCAAAGTCAGGATTTAGCCAACAACTTCCGTGAACCTCGTTACTCCTCCAAACATTGCCAAACAAAGGCCTCGCAGTCCGAACCGTTCCCGAGCCGAGGCCTCAAGTCCTAAAAAAATCACGAGTCTCGAAGCACTCGAACCTACGGTCCACACGCACCTCAAAAAGCGAACTTCGCACCCCGCAGGTGCGAAATTTCGCATCTAGCTCAGAGTTCGAAATTTCAAACCCAACAGGTACGAAATTTTGGATCCAGCTCCAGGTTCGAAATTTCGAACCCAACAGGTACGAAGTTTCGAATCCAACAGGTAAAAAGTTTCGAACCCAGCCCCGGGTTTGAAATTTCGAACTCAGCGGGTGCGAAATTTCGAACCCACCCTCGGGTTCGAAATTTCGAACCCAACAGGTACGAAATTTCGAACCCAGCGGGTGCGAAATTTCGAACCTAGTCCCAGGTTCGAAATTTCTACTAGTGCGAGTGGCAGGTTCGAATTTTCTGCATGTGGTCCCTATTTCTACCTACTCCTAACTAACCCCTACCTAACCACTTCCTATAAATACCCCAAAGCCTCACACTTCAAAGGGGTTAGATTTTCTTCACTTGAGACCTTCCTAGAGCTTCATGAGCCTCATTAATGGCATCTCCTATTTGAGGAAGAAGGAGAATTAAATATTCTTTGTCCCAAATACCTAGCATATGGAAATTATAAAAGTGAATGTAATGAGCATGGCTCTACCTTGAAATTCTTGAGTGATTAATAAAAGTTCAACATCCTTCCAAAGTGGATGTAGGCCTAATCCGCGGCCGAAACACTATAAATACTTGTGTCATTTACCGCTTTCTTATACTTAGTATTGCGACCAAATTAACTATTCCTAGTAATAGGAATCTTTGGTGTTTTCGACATTTTTTGCCGTCAACATTTGGTGCTTTCACTGAGAAAACTCGGATTTTGCGCCTTTGTCGCACATTGTCATCTCGACCTCCGACGAGCTTGAGGTTCCTTGTTAAACCTGCTGTCGAGTCCGCTCACGATGGCAAAGCGACTAAAGAACGCAATGGTCGGCTCTTTAGCCGCAGCCGAGGCTGGTACATCCCAACAACCTCAACCGACAGATATCCCGACCACTAATGAAACCATCCCTCCTATTATGGACCCCGAAGCGCCCGCAACACAAGCTCAAATCTGCGTGCTTAATGATAAATATGAGAACACAGCGGTCGAGCTTAACCAATCATTGAAGAATAACATCGACCTTATGCGACAACTTCATGAAAGTCAACGCATCGTCGGTCAACTTCAACTAACTCAAAACAACGCTCGACCTAGACCAACTGTATCGGAAACTTTATCTTCCGAGTCAAGGGGCCCGCATCAGAGAAGGAGGTTTAGTCTCATTAACAACGTCGCCGTTCGTACTAGTGCCCTCAAGAACGGCAACGACAACGGTTACACCAATGGCAACGGCGACCAAACTACAGTCACATATAGTGAGGGGGCATAGTACCGTGACCGCTCTCACTCGATCATCAATGACAGACCAGGTCCTACCAACTAACCTCTTCCTCGACATAACCCAACCACCGCTAATCAGGATGATGGGCCCGCTATTTCAGCGGCCCGTGCTCCCCCAGAACAGGATCCGCATCATCCTGCTCCACCTCACCGTCCACACGAGGACTCAATTATAGACGTCGAGTACATGGAGGAAGATGATCCATACATCCATCATAGAAGACGCCTTCGCAATAGAACTCGGAACCTCACCAAAACCCATGGGTCCCAACGACGGATCCGCATCCAACTGATCGTCACGACATGGTCTGAAGGATTACAAGGGAAGTACGAGGGAATGTGCACGATTCATGGGAAACGCACATTTGGCGCAACACCTTCACAAGAAGGGTAAATGAAGCTGAGTGGTCGTGATGCTTCAGCATGCCACAGATGCCGCTTTACGACGACACCACCGATCCTTGTGCCTTCCTAAATCGATATGAAAGGCAAATGGACTCGAGCTGGGGCAACGATCCGGTCAAATGCAAGTGTTTCCTAGTCTTCTTATCAGGAACTGCTTTGTTATGGTTCTCTCGCCTCTCACTAGATTCCGATAACAACTTCGGCCAGTTAGCGATAGAATTGATCAAGCAATTCAGGGTGCATATCCCGACTCCAAAGAGCGCCCTCACCCTGTCCAACCTATACCAAGGGCCCGCTGAGTCGCTCAAAAGCTACCTTTCCAGGTTCAACGTCTCCCTCATCGAGGTCGAAGATCCGGACCCTTGCACCATACTCTTCTAGTTAGCAAAGGGCGTCCTCCCTACTTCCGAATTTGGGGGCATGGATCGATCGGAAGCAGCCAAAAAGCCTCGATGCTTTCCATGAAAAGGCTAGCCAATACTTATGTCAAGAAAAAGCTGGATGAAACCGACTCTCCAGGGTCGGTCTTCCCAACAATCCACATGCGAATACCATAAATGACAGCGTCAAAGGGAACAGATAGCGAAGCTCTTCGATAAGGACAAGTGGGAAAGACCATATTAACAAAGGCCGAATAACGGTAGGTAAGGAGGCCGCAACAACGGCCAGGTTCCTACGGAACCCAAGAAGCCCGGCCCTCACCGGGCATACAAGATCTACACCCCGTTGAATGCAGATTTGGAAACAATCTACCGGGAAACGTGCAATGCGCTTCAATACAAGAAACCATACAACAAGGAATCCACTAATCATGAGAAGAATACTGTCAAGTACTGTCGATATCACGACATGTACAAACATAATACCAATAATTGCCGTCAATTCAAAGACGTTATCGAAAAGCGTATCCGGAGAAGGCCTTGAGCAGTACGTCCAAAATGTAGCATGACTCTCACTGGCATTAAGCAGAATTCCGGCAAAACCTAACGCTCACCCTGTTGGCCACAATTGACGATGGTACCTCTCACCAGCCCCGAGCGGAAGAGGACCCACTGGAAACGGGTCTCCTTCAACTTATGGACCCCGAAGTTCATGCGACTCGAGCACAGATTCACATGCTTAACAAGAAATATGAGAATGCAACTCTTGCACTGCGCGTTGAAGACTAACATCAATCTCATGCGCCAACTTCAAGAAAGTCAACACATCATCATTCTACTTCAGCTCGCTCATAACCGCGCCTGCTCGCGGCACACCACATCGGAAGTTTCTTCTTTCGGAGCTGGGTGCTCACATCGAGGAAGAAGGTTAACCCTCATTAAAAACATCGCCGTCCGCTCCAACACTCGTGCGGCGATAGTAACGACAACAGAGATGAGAGGACGATCGAGCCATCATCGCTTACGACGTCTATGAAACCAGTACAGGGCATTACCCGTTCACGTCGGCCACCCATAATACCAAATGGCACAAGCTGAAGCGACCCGAACTTCCCCGTAAAGGAAAGCCCGGATTGAGTTGAGAACACGACAAATTAGAACGCAAACAGAAGAACATTTCATTGCTTATTACAACAATTTACATCAGAGTACAAGAATATACAGAGAATGAACAAATAATATACGTTTAATAAATATCAGAGATTTACAATTTACAATGCAGTGGAAAATAATACAAAACACAACTGAAAGAGATAAACGGATACAGAGCTTTCCAAATATCATTCAAGTGGTAAACCAGGATCCTATGAATATAAATCTGCAAAACCAAAACTACTAGCTTCCTGTGTGGAAAACAGGGGCACCCAGAGTTTAGGTTAAAACAATAAACTCCGGGTCAGTCATGTGAATGGTGTGAGAACTAAAACAGTTATTAAACCTTTACTTTAAAATAAAGTAAATCAAGGGACCACACCGTATAACACGGAACATGTTTCCTCCCAAGAATACCTGTGCATCAAATAAACAACGCAATGCTTTTTGGAAAAATGAAGCTATTATAAGACCCAGGTCCCATCACATAATTCAACGCAAGCCGGAGGATAGAGTTTTACCTTATAAAAGCCAAACATACTTGGTATGTTTAAAAAAAATCATTTTGATACTATTATAAGTGTAAAGTGTATAAAATAACTTCAAATGTATCAATCATAGACGACATTCGTGTCCCATGCCACTATGTCGCTAGTAGTATACAACTAAAACCGTAAAATGTCGTATTGGAAGTTGGATTTCCATATGCGAACCAAGGCAAGGGATCGTCATTACCGCTTCGAGACTCTCTAGCCAGAGCCTCAGGCAAGCGTGCAGGCGAGCCTTGGATCGTCAGGGCCGGTCCACACGGAGTGGATTAAAATGCCTGAACAATACGTTTCCCCGCCCTATGGGGGGTAAACTGGTCATATATCGACCAAACCATCTATCGGCACCGCAGTGACCGATATAACCGAGGCGCCTCGCTATCCATCATCCACATAAGTAAAACGTCTGGGCTTGCAAAACCCAAACACCACTTCTAGCTAGAAGTAAACGCATGCCCTCCTTGAAGTCCTCTCCCATTTCTGGTTCACACCAGGGTGTGAGGCTCGCGAATTAACGCTATACACAAAGAGGTGCTATATTAACGCTATGCTTTGATCATCAACCACAAGACTCTGCTTTTCAACAGAAGCCTTGATCATTTACATATCAGCACGCCACACAGGCAATTCACGCTATGCAACCAATGTCTATCAATCACATAGAATTAAATCCGATGTCAGACACACATCCATTTACAAGTTCGTTCTAGTTCTGAATGCAACTGGAGGCACATCATTCCTCGTCCCATATGTCCAATACAGAAGAGAGGTCCTCACATATCCGGTAATCTCCAAGTACATCTGGACGATTACCACTTATTACCTCGTCTTGGGTGTACAGCCCAATCAAGACATCAGTAATCATCCAAACGATGTGAAGACCTCTGGTCTTCAACCACCGTCTTCATCGTCGACTCATCTCCGATTCAGTTATTCAGAATGGGATAAACCCGATCTTTCCGAATAACTCGCGTATATAATAAACAAGTGCTATAAAAACACAATATATGCCTCATTCCTATTATGAATATTCTTTTACTTAAATATTCATATCCTTGGGAAAAGTTCCCATTAATTTTATCAAAGATAAATTCTTTAAATTTATTCTTTAATCTTCCTTTGGATATCAATCCATACTAAATTAAGGTTTATCCAAAGTAGTTGGGATTAGCGAACCCTACCGAATTAATCATTTATTATATTTCCCAATCCCAACCTATTCATCCCATGAAGCAAAACCGGTAATACTTCATATCTAACACCACAGGTGTTATCAGTAAAATTAATTAACATTTCATGTTCAAATCTAATTAAAAATATAACTATCGCTAGGAGTAAAACTGGTGATACTCCATTCTCGATCATTTACCAAATTTGATAATTTTAGTTATCAGATTCACCTTTCAATCTAATTAAAGATTCGTTAAAACTCCATTTAGTTTTAATCTCCAAAAATCATTACTTAATGATTATTCAAATTCAGGAAATAAATCCTATCTTTAACTAGGTTAAAGAACTAATGTCATTTAAAACACAACTCACGATAAATCCAAAATCACATTCCATTAATTATGGAATCTTCAAGGAAAACGGATCAATATATATAATCGATATAAACTTCCATGTCTGACTAATAATATAAATGGAATAACGACAAAGCCTTTTAAATTCCATATATGTTAGCAGTTTTCCTCCACAGATGTTCACTTCGATTATTACCAAATCGATTTCCATTCCATTCCAATTTATTTTATTAAATTGAAAAACTTTAATTTGGAAAATCTCCTTTAAATCTTAACAAAAGATTTATAAATTCCAAATCACATTTCACTATAAATCGGGTTAAAGAACGAATGTCGTTAAAAACATAGTTCGTGATAAACCCAATTCACATTCCATTTTATTCCAATTATTAAATATAATTGGAAACTCTAACAATATAAATTAAAAGATTTATTCTCTTCACATGGGGTTCAAGAACAGTGAGACGACCCCAAACCCCGTACTGACGGTGGCAAGGGTAATCCTTGGAATATAACACAGAAACAGGGAAATAGCAGAACAGAAATAAATAAATACACCAGATAATGTACAATAGAATACACTGGATAAACATAATCATCAGAGTTACACAGTATACAGGATCATACTTAGTACAAATACAGTTCAGCTATACATAAATGTCTACAGCGGAAAACAAACAAAATATGTACAATAGGAGCTGAACAACATAAAAAGAGATAAATGGTAGAATCCATCTTCAGCTCCAGCTATCCAGAGAAAGCCAGCTAAAACCTGAATTGTAACAGCCTACACCTCCGTTCATGCAAGATATTGTCCCCAACTTAGCCACCGTATATGTATGGGGTTTTGTTCGTCAAAAGGCCTCGACGTTAGTAAGAGATGGGCTCTACTATATAAGTACCCACTTCACACAGACTTCCACGATGTGGGACTTAGGGGTGTTACATTCTCCCCTCCTACAGAGCCCAACGTCCATGTTGGCTCACAAACACCTCACCCAGGCGCCGTGGTCCACACATGAGCCACAATTCCGACTGGGTATTGGCTCTGATACCACTGTAACAGCCCGCACCTCCGTTCGCGCAAGATATTGTCCCCAACATAGCCACCGTATAGGTATGGAGTTTTGTTCCTCATAAGGCCTCGACGTTAGTAAGAGATGGGCTCTACTATATAAGTACCCACTTCACACAGACTTCCACGATGTGAGACTTAGGGGTGTTACATGAATACAAGGCTGCCCGTGTACGAAAAGGGGCACCCGAGTTTGAAAGTGAAACAAACTACAAGTCAGTCATGGGACTGGTATGAGAAATCTACTCAACACATTTGATATGGCTAATCACAGGACCACGCCACTTTCGTGGAACGGGTTTACTCCATTGGATTGCCAGTGCTTTAAAAACAAATCTTTCTTTTAAACATCGCAATTCTTTTTATAAAAATGAATCCATTATAAGACTCTGTTCCCATCACACAATGCAACGCAAATCAGAGGATAGAGTTTTACCTTATAATGGCCAAAATATGCTTGATACGAATAAAACAAAAGCAATTGATATTATTACTAGTGAAAAGTCGGAGTGTGTATGACTTGTGCAGGATCTATAATATGGCTATGCGGAATGTATGTGATAACTTAAGCTATTCAATAGTTACGCAGGTAAAAATTCGCAAACAAGAAATATATCACTAACAAATATAAATGCTGTAGATAAAGTAAAGTATTGACACCAGATTTTTATACTGGTTCGGACCTCCCGTCCTACGTCCAGTCCCGAAGCTTCTCTTCGGCTTTTCACTAAACAACACCCTCGCTTCACCCGGAGGAACAGGTTCACAACTACTTGATTTACGGGCTACAAGTTTACCCACTTGATTTCACGGGCCACAAGCTTACCCACTTGATTTCACGGGCTACAAGCTTACCCATTTGATTTCACAGGCTACAAGCTTACCCACAAGACGATTACAAGAGTTTGACCTTGAATGTGTTCTTTCTTCAACACTGATTAGTCAATGATTGAGTACAACCTTCCTATAATCTTATCCTCAAATATATATTGATGTTTGCAAAGATTTGGAAGTGGATTATCGAGTTGAATCACAAGTGTGTTAAATATGCTTGGAGATTCAAACGATAATTGAATGCTTTTGAGTGCTTTTAGAATGCTAAGAATAATACAATATAGATCAGAGAATGGAGAGAAATTTCGGTGATTTGATTAATTGAAAACTGATGTATTTATAGTAATTGAGAAGTTGCAATTATTGGTGAAAAGTTGTAATCAAAAGAAATGATTTTAAATGAAGAGAAATGGATGCAACTTTTCAAGAAAGAAGATGACTCTTCATGAAATTCAAAAATAGGTCGATAGGAAAAATTAATAGGTTGACAGGTTTTTGACCGTTATTTCAAAAAGCTGTTGACCTATTAATTTTAACAGGTTGACCTGTTATATTTAAAAATAGGTTGACCTGTTATTTTTAACAGGTTGACCTGTTTTTGTCAATATACAATAAAAACGAGTTTTCATGCATAATTTTGAAATCAATGGGAAGTATGATTATTTGAGGATAGATTTTAACATAAAATATTCTAAATAACCAACTTCTAACCTATGAAACCATTGAATCTTCTTTTTGTCGATCATGAAGCTTCTTCTCGTCATTAATCAAAACGATCATTAAAAGTTCTTGACTCAACATTCTCCCCCTTTTTGATTGATGACAACATAGCTTTTAAAATATGATCTCCATTGCTATCTCCCCCTGTATATATGCTCTAACTCCCCCTGAGTATATGATCTCCCTGGACAAAAAATAACTAAATCTCTACAAAAAGAGGGTTAGCAATCATTCTCTCCCCCTTTGTCATCGACAAAAAGGGTATAATAAATATGAGAGAGATTAAATAGCATAAGACACCACATCCAGAGTATATCATACACTACACACAATACCAAAATATACAAGACCACCCCAAGTTTTTCGTAGCAAACATAAAACAAAACACATAGAAAAGCTAATAGTGTTTTTTTGAAGGCATAATATCATAACCAGAGATAGATATAACTACTGAGGAGGTATATCCGAGTCAGTTTCGTCTCCTTCTTCTTCTGATGATCCTTCCTCCTCATCTGTTTCTTCTTCCCAGGATTCCTCTTCCTTATCTCCCTCTACTTCCTTCTCCTTATCCGCTTCTTCTTTTTCTCCTTCTTCTTCCTTATCATCATCAAATTGTTCTTCTTCTCCCTCGTGCCAACTTGGTTCAACATATGAGATTCCATGACCACGACTATGCTGAGTACTTTCTCCAAAGCTAGTGGTCTCCTCCGAAGTAGACCATGTGAAAGTAGGAGGCATTGGTCGTTTTCCTGGATTTTGAACATGTGTGGTTGAGGAAGAAGCTCCACATGAAATTGCTCCCTAGAGAATGCTGAAAAAGGACTTAAGTTTGTTGAATCGTTTGTCCATCTTGGTATCTAAGCGATCAAGCTTTTTATTGGTTCGCTTAAGTCGTGCTTCCAGAAGAAATCGATTCCTTGCTATTTGTTCAAGAGATTCCTTTGTTGTAGAAGTGGGTGAAGGAATCTTAACATCTACTGGTCTCGACGTAGGAACATGTGATGTAGAATGTTCAGGAGGAACCGACGTAGGAACATGTGATGTAGAAGGTTTAGGAGGACCTTGATGTATGTATTGCTCATAAGGAATAATGTTCAGGTATGGCTCTGGAAGTTTCATTCTCTTCTTCGAAGCTTTATTTATACATTTCGACTTTGAAATTTTGGATTCTGGAGTTGGAACTCCGCAATTTATTAAAAGATGCATAATGTATTCGTTGTAAAAAATACGAGGACGAGAGAGTCTGTTTACCTTTAAAATCTCATCAAATATCAACTCAATCCAATTTATATTGATATTTCCATAGATGGCGTACAATGCCCTAAAATTTTCTCTGCAAACTGCGTCAAAGTTTTGGTTCTTGGTAAAATTGAATGAGTGAGGCTATGATGAAGAATTCTCGGCGTAGGTCACAGATTAACTCCTTTTACACTTGACTTATGATCTTCAATGAATAAGTGACTAACTTTATCTCTAATATGAACAGGACAGAAGTCATTTGAAAAGGATATACCATCATTTGGAGATTGAAGAACTTCAGCCATTCTATCTTTAGAGATAAACACAGGTTGGCCACAGACCACTGACAATAAGCAATCTGATGAGTTCTCTGGCTTGAATTATTCCAAGTTGAGATTAGCATAGAATAGTTTAATCATGATATGATTAATCTCCACATTGTTGTCTTCAAAACTAAGAAGAGACTCAATTCCTGCTCTGTTTGCTATTTCTCTAACATTATAGAGAAAGAAATCGTTGAATTTGATAAACACTCCTTGGTGAAAGGTATAATCTTTCATTTTGTTCCATCTTCTTACAGCTATTGGATCCATAAGCCAATTTTTGATTTGAGCATCGATAGGTTGAATTGATGTTGAGGAGGTAGAAGTTTTTGATTTCTTTGTCTTTGGAGCCATTGGAGATTTGAAAAAATGGAATTTTTAGAAATTAGGGCTTGATCGAAAAGGTGTTTCGAAATTTTGAAGAAATAGTGAATGAAAAGGTGCGGTGGTTTTAAATTTGTGAATCAACATGTCTATATATATATATATAAAACAAGTTTTCACAGTGACCGGTTGACCTATGAAATCAAGGCGGTCGACCTAAAAAGTTTCAGGTTGGAGAAGGAGGTAGAAATTGTTTAAACCGGTCGACCGAAATGTTCTACAGGTCAACCTTTTTCTTGCTGAAATAGAACTGGTCAACTTAAGAAAGTATACCGATCGACCGAAAATATCTCTGTGTGAAAAAGATGTGAAACCGGTCGACATAAATTTTATATCTGGTCGACCGAATTCTTCTCTGGATTGTGAATAACAAAACCGGTCGACATAATTTTCGTTACCGGTCGACCTAATTCTTTTCTGGATAGTGAAAAACAAGAACCGGTCGACATAAATTTTTTGACCGGTCGACCGAAATCTTGTCTGAATTTTAAAAAAACAGAACCGGTCGACATAAATTATTGGACAGGTCGACCTAAAAACTCTCTGACTTGGAATTCACCTATTTAGGTCGACAGGATTTTATTTTAGGTCGCCAGGATTTGAATCAAACTTGTTTTTTTTTCCAGCAATATTTTGAATGAAACCAATACGTAAATAATTTTTATTATAATAAAACAAAGTAAACACATGAAAAAGGAAATAAAAACATTATTAAACGGAATATATAAATAAATCTCCTTAGATCCAACATGATTATTATTTCCTTGGTTCCCAGGGAGAATATTTTCCGCTTCCGCCTTCATTTTGTTATAGTTCCTATCCCATGAGTTGGGTGCTCTCGATGATGATGGCATAGGTATTGGCTCATGAACGTTATGTTTGTTGGAACTACAGAAGAGTGAAGCTATTTGCTCGAGATACGTCAAACGAAGGAAGTTAATTTTTGCTCATAGTACATCTCCCTTTGGAGATCGACTTGGTGTTTTTGATAGTGGTGTATCTCGTCAATCTTTTCTTTGGTTCGTGGGGAACAGAAAAGAGCCTTCTTGCATCGTTTTGATGTTGGAGTATTTCCAGGTGTACGATAATTCTGATGAAAGCCAGGAGGGTGTTCCGGTGTCTTAGGGGAGTAGTGTTCTTCAGACTCGGAACTTGTTATGGTGATGTGCGATTTTCGTGCACATTCATCACAGATACGACCCATGATAATACGTTATTTAATGGAGATTTGAGAGAAAAAGTTGTCTGAGAGCACTCAAGAAAATAAAATATAGTCATATATATGGAAGGAATTTTCTATTTGGAGAAAGAAAAGAGATGGTTCGTATTTGTTTAACCATAGAAAAATTCTCTTCTAAATATAGTAAAAAAAAAGACATTGGTTTCTGGAAAAAAATAATGTACAAACTCTTGATATATGTTAAAAAGATTTTTTTTACTCTTCGAGTTCTTTTCTTGAAACCAACCCTAGCTCTCTATGTAAGTTGACAAAACTTGATTCCAGTAGAGGCTTTGTAAATATATCAACTAGTTGATTTTCCGTATTTACGTATTCGAGATTTATATTACCCTTTTCAATGTTATCTCTTAGAAAATGATGTCGAATATCGATGTGTTTAGTCCGAGAGTGGTTAACTGGGTTTTTGGATAAATTTATCGCACTCGTGTTATCACAATATATAATAGAATTCGATAAGTTTATACCGAAGTCTTTAAGTGTTTGTTGCATATATATAACTTGTGTACATCCTAGTGCTGCTGATATATATTCCGCTTCACACGTCGAAAGTGAAACACAATTTTGTTTCTTACTAAACCAAGAGACAAGTGATTTTCCAATAAAATGGCACGTACCACTTATGCTCTTTCTATCCGTTCGTGATCCTCCGAAATCAGTATCACTATATGATACTAATTCAAATGTACATTCTTTTGGATAGAAAAGACCGAAATCTTTGGTATTATTAAGATAGCGAATTATACGTTTCACTGCTCGTAAGTGTGAATCTTTAGGATCGGCTTGAAAACGTGCACATAAACAAACACTCATCATAATGTCAGGACGACTAGCTGTTAAATATAATAGAGAACCTATCATACTACGATATAACTTCTGGTCAACATTCTTTCCAAGTTCATCTTTTTCAAGATGTGTGGTCATACTCATAGGAGTTGGTTTACCAGAGGTATTTTCTAGTCCGAAGCGTTTAACTAGATTTCTGCAATATTTTTCTTGATTGATAAATATACCATTTGAAAGCTGTTTGATTTGAAGACCGAGGAAATATGATAGTTCTCCCATATGTGACATTTCAAATTCTTTGGTCATAATATTTGCAAATTCTTTGCAGAGTTCATCGTTTGTTGAACCAAAGATAATGTCATCTACATATATTTGGATAACTAATATATCTTTTTGAGAATTTTTAATGAATAAAGTCTGATCAACTTTTCCAATTTGAAATCCAGAATCTATGAGATAGCTTCTTAATCGTTCATACCAAGCACGAGGTGCTTGTTTCAATCCATATAAAGCTTTCTTAAGTTTATATACATGATCCGGATATTTCTCATGTATAAACAAAGGAGGTTGTTTGACATATACATTCTCTTTGATAAACCCATTAAAAAAAGCACTTTTGACATCCATTTGATAAAGTTTGAAATCATGATGACAAGCAAAGGATAGTAAGATTCGAATAGCTTCTAATCGAGCTACGGGAGCAAAGGTTTCTTCATAATCGATACCTTCTTCCTGATTATATCCTTGTGCTACCAATCTTGCTTTATTTCTTGTAATGTTCCCTTGTTCATCGGCCTTATTTTTATATACCCATTTAGTTCCTATAACTGATTGATCAGTCGGCCTTGGAACAAGTTCCCATACATCATTGCGCTCGAACTGGTTTAGTTCTTCTTGCATGGCAATGACCCAGTATTCATCACTAGCAGCTTCTTTAGGATTTTTAGGTTCGATATTTGAGATAAACGCAACATGACCCATTTGATTAAGTTGATTCCTTTTTCTAATTTGTGATGTTACTTCTCCAATAATATTTTGAACTGGATGATCTCTTAGAATTCTCGGAGGAGATCTAAATCTTGTTGGAGAAGGTACAATAATAGGTTGAGGAATATTCTCAATAATTTCTGAGTCAGAGTCATTATTTGTGATGATAGGATTATCAGTGACTATGGTTTCTTCGTCATCTGATATTATGTGAGATGGTTTAAAGAATTCATCAAAAGAAACATGAAGTGATTCTTCAATAGTTTTGTTTCTCTTATTGAATATACGATAGGCCTTGCTTCCTTCCGAACATCCGACAAATATTCCTTCATCGGATTTTGGATCAAAATATCCAAGATGATCTTTCGTATTTAAAATAAAGCACTTAGAACCGAAAACATTGAAATATGAGATATTTGGTTTTCTTTGATTAAATAGCTCATATGATGTATTTTTAGTCAGAGGTCGAATAGATACACGATTCAAAACATAACATGCAGTTGCAACAGCTTCTGCCCAAAAATATTTTTGTAGAGTGGATCCATTTAATAATGTTCTTGCACATTCTTGTAAGGTTCGATTTTTCCGTTCTACAACTCCGTTTTGTTGTGGAGTTCTAGGAAACGAAAAATTATGATTTATACCTTTTTTTGTACAAAAATGTTCAAAATCATTATTTTCGAATTCTCCGCCATGATCACTTCTTATATTTTTAACCTTAAGTCCTTTTGACTTTTGAATTCTTTTGACGAAGGATTTGAAATAATGAAAAGTGTCACTTTTATTTTTCAAGAAAATAACCCATGTATACCGAGAATAATCATCAACAATTACAAACACATATTTATTATGATTTATTGACTGAACCTGTGTTGGTCCAAATAAATCCATATGTAATAGTTCAAGTGGTTGTAATGTTGATATGATTTTCTTGGATTTGAAAGAAGATTTAGTCAATTTTCCTAATTGACATGCATCACAAATATTATTGACCGAAAAGCTCATTTTGGGGAGACCTTTAACAAGATCATTTTTGGCTAGCTTGTCAATAGTTTTGAAGTTTATGTGACAGAAACGTTTGTGCCATAGCCATGGATCATTATCATTTGCTACAAGACACACATCTGAATTATGATTAATATTCATATTCAGAATATAGATGTTTCTATCTCTATGTCCTTCAAAAGCTATATTTCGATCTTTATCTAAAATACTACATTTATTATCCGAAAAGGAAATGGTAAAACCATTGTCGCACAATTGACTGATACTTAATAAATTATGTTTCAAATTCTTAACTAGCAAGACATTTGTAATAAGAGGTAAGTTAGATGTACCATAATTGCTCACATCGCCTTTGCCGATGATATAGCCTTTTGAATTGTCTCCAAAAGTGACTAAGCCACCATCCGAATAAGTGATATTTGTTAATAAGCTCTTGTCTCCAGTCATATGCTTTGAGCAACCACTGTCCAGTATCCACTTTCCTCTTTTCTTAAGTGGGACCTGCAAAAAATAAAGTTAAGTCCACGGTGCCCACTTTTTATAGGGTCCAAGAGTTAGGTCTTAGGAGTCCAAACCCATACGGGTCCGATATCTCCTTTATACAAATAATTTGGATTATGATGCACAGTACTCAATTTTTTTTGAATATACTTGTTCCTAATCAAATTGTTATTTGTTTTAGGAACCCATATTTTTATAATTTTGACATTCTTCTTTTGAAATTTCACAATCGGTTTTGGTTTGGAATATAATAAACTAAGATTTTTCTTAGCTTCAGTTTCTTGTACTACCTTATTTTTCCTTTTTCTTTTGCCAAGATGTTTCTTGATAACTTGTTTCTTATATCCCAACCCTTGTTTATTTGTAGCTGATTGTGAACTCTCAATAATTTTTGTTAAATTTTCTCGACCTTTGTTAAAGTTAGAATTTTTTTTAGTAATATCGTCTAACTTTGTTTGTAAACTAGCTTTTTCAAGATCTAGAGATTTAACTTTTTCTTTAAGCTCATGATTCTCAGTAGTAAGAGTATCATTCTTCTTTTTTTGAACTTCAATTTCTTGAGTCAAAAGAGATAGTTGAGAGTCAATATTTGATGATGATTCTTGAGTCTTTCCAAGTTCCTCTTCTAATATTTTCTTTTCATCTTTTAACATATCTCGTTCAAATTCTACTCTACTTAAATCAGCTTGAGCTTGTTTACATTGTCGTTTCATATCTTTAAATTTATATATCAACTCAGCATTTATATCAAGAACTTCTTCAAAAGAAGGAATTTGTACCTCATCTTCTTTAGCCATAAAACATATATTTGCTTGTTCATTATCTGAGTCGCTTTCTCTTTCGAATGAAGATGAATCTGAATCATCCCAAGTTACTGAGAATGCCCGTTTCTTTGACTTGTCCTTTTTGTGTTTGAACTTGTCATTTTCTGTCTTCTTCTTTTGTTTTGGACAATCATTTTGCATATGTCCCTTCTTATGACAGTTAAAGCATTCTACATTTGATGATGATGGTCTGTTTGATCCGAACTTCTTTCTGTTGTATCGACTAGCTTTTCGTTGCTTTAAGAATTTTTTGAATCCTTTTGCAATGAATGCTAGATCCTCATCTTCAGAATCTGAGATGTCTTCATTAGCATGAAAAGCTACATTTTTCTTTTCTTCTTTTTGTTCTTTTCGAGCCTGCAAGTTAGCTTCATAGGACATAAGATTTCCTATCAATTCATCTGGCTTCATGGTGGAAAGATCATTAGCTTCTTCTATGGCTAATACTTTTCCTTCCCATTCATTAGTCAGTGAATGTAGGACTGTTGAAACTACATCGAAGTCAGAATATTTTTGTCCTAACCCGATAAGAGCATGATGAATAGTTTGAAACCTCGAATACATCTCATTGATTGTTTCATTTGGCTTCATTTTGAAATTTTGAAATTGACTTTTCAACAGAGCTATTTTTGCTTGTTTAACCTTGTTAGTACCTTCATGAGTGGTCTTTAGTGTTTGCCAAATTTGATAAGCAGTGGTACAGATACTAACACGGTTATACTCATTTTGATCTAATGCACAAAACAACATATTTATTGCTTTTGCATTTATAGCTGCTGCTGTTTTCTCAGCAGGAGTCCATTCTGCATACTAAGTTGTTGGATTAACAATTTCTTTCGGAGTAGCATTCCATGCGTCATAATTTGTTGATTGCATATAAAAAGCCACATACGTGTTGCCCAATAGCTATAGTTTAGGCCATTAAAGAAAGGAGGTCTTTGTGTCGATTGACCTTCAGTGTAAGTGGTGTTACTTGTACTTGCGTTATTTGCTATATTACTAGAATATATCAAATAACTGTGTTACGGTTATATGATGACCTTGCTCTGATACCAATTGAAAAGTCGGAGTGTGTATGACTTGTGCAGGATCTATAATATGGCTATGCGGAATGTATGTGATAACTTAAGCTATTCAATAGTTACGCAGGTAAAAATTCGCAAACAAGAAATATATCACTAACAAATATAAATGCTGTAGATAAAGTAAAGTAATGACACCATATTTTTATACTGGTTCGGACCTCCCGTCCTACGTCCAGTCCCGAAGCTCCTCTTCGGCTTTTCACTAAACAACAGCCTCGCTTCACCCGGAGGAACAGGTTCACAACTACTTGATTTACGGGCTACAAGTTTACCCACTTGATTTCACGGGCCACAAGCTTACCCGCTTGATTTCATGGGCTACAAGCTTACCCACTTGATTTCACAGGCTACAAGCTTACCCACAAGACGATTACAAGAGTTTGACCTTGAATGTGTTCTTTCTTCAACACTGATTAGTCAATGATTGAGTACAACCTTCCTATAATCTTATCCTCAAATATATATTGATGTTTGCAAAGATTTGGAAGTGGATTATTGAGTTGAATCACAAGTGTGTTAAATATGCTTGGAGATTCAAACGATAATTGAATGCTTTTGAGTGCTTTTATAATGCTAAGAATAATACAATATAGATCAGAGAATGGAGAGAAATTTCGGTGATTTGATTGATTTAAAACTGATGTATTTATAGTAATTGAGAATTTACAATTATTGGTGAAAAGTTGCAATCAAAAGAAATGATTTTAAATGAAGAGAAATGGATGCAACTTTTCAAGAAAGAAGATGACGCTTCATGAAATTCAAAAATAGGTCGACAGGAAAAATTAATAGGTTGACAGGTTTTTGACCGTTATTTCAAAAAGCTGTCGACCTGTTAATTTTAACAGGTTGACCTGTTATATTTAAAAATAGGTTGACCTGTTATTTTTAACAGGTTGACCTGTTTTTGTCAATATACAATAAAAACGAGTTTTCATGCATAATTTTGAAATCAATGGGAAGTATGATTATTTGAGGATAGATTTTAACATAAAATATTCTAAATAACCAACTTCTAACCTATGAAACCATTGAATCTTCTTTTTGTCGATCATGAAGCTTCTTCTCGTCATTAATCAAAACGATCATTAAAAGTTCTTGACTCAACAACTAGTGTTTACATGTTTCAAAAGCAATTTCGAATCATAAATATCAATCATAGACGACATGGGTACCATATATCATGTCGCCATATATATATAAACAATCAAAACCGCACGATGTTGTATTTGGAAATTGGATTTCCGTCCTGAACCAAGGCAAAAGATAGTCCTTACCGAATTCGAGACAATCCAACCTACCATGTCTCAGGAACAACCGCAACTGCCCCTTGGATCGTCAGGGCTGGTCCACCGATGTGGATTATTATACCTGAACACTACGTTTCCCCGCCCTATGGGGCGCAAATGAGCCAACGAATGACTCAATCTGTCCTGGATCGACCGATATATCCGAGGCGCCTCGCTATCCATCATCCACATAAGTAAAATGTCAGGCCGTGTAAAAACACCGACACAACTCCTAGCTAGAAAGAAACGCAGGCCCTCCCTGATGTCCTTCTCCCGTTTCTGGTTCATACCGGGGTGTGAGGCTCGCGAATTCACGTTATACACAAAGCTACAACACACAGGCGGTGCTTTGATAATCACCACAAGACTTTGCTTTTCAACAGAAGCCCTGATCATTTGCCACTTAGGCATGCCACACTAGCAATTCATGTCATGCGACTGATGTCCATCGATATACAACCTCTGAGCTCGTGCGTTTCAGAGAAGGGCGTTAAGCAAAAGAATAAATTCTCCGCCGCCAAACAGATGTATATTTAACAGAGATCAACCTACACAGAATAAAATCCAATGTCAGACACACAGTCCATTTACAAGTCCGTTCTGGGTCTGAACGAAACCGGAGGCACTATATACCTCGCAAACCCATCGACCACCACGAACGTCTGGATGATCACCACTCATTCTCCATATTTCGGGATGCCTGCCAATCAGGACCTCGGTTACCATCCAAACGAGGTGAAGATCTCCGGTCTTCGACCACCGTCATCATCTTCGATTTCTTATCGTCGATTCAGTTATTCAGAATGGGATAAACCCGGTCTTTCTGAACAACTCGCGTATATAATAAACAAGTGCAACACTAACATACACACACATCATTTTAATTCGTTAGTCACTAACCGTCAATCAGTAAGAGAACGATTTCCCAAATATTAACCCTGAAGGTCGAAACCAACATCAGATCAACACCCAGGAAACCATTCGGCTTTGCCAACCTTCAGTTAATTTCTAAATTTCACATCCATATCGTTTATAATATTTTATAACGATTTATCGCTATTTTTATTTATTTTAAAATAGCCAATTTATTTAAAACGACGCTTCGGGCCATAACGCGGCCGTGGCGCTGTTTTTCTCCAGATTTGATTTACACATATATGAAAATATGACCATTGGATCTTCACAAAATTTACATCATTAGAAAGATCTTTTCAAAACGAATCCAACGGTTCCAGTTTCGGGAAAATCCGACGGTCGGATCTCCCGGTATAATCGTTTGAAGTTTCGATATCAAAATACGAACTACAGCGTCGTTATTCGATTAAATATAATTATATATATATATATAATCGATTTTGTCGCTGTTTTTCTTCAGATTTGAATTAAACATTCCAGACAATCCAACCGTTGGATTTTTACAAAGTTGGTGCCGTTGGAAAGATTTTTCCAAAGCGAACCCAACGGTTGCGGTTTCGGGAAAATCCGATGGTCGGATCTCCCGCACTAATCATTTGAAATCACGATTTCAAAATACGAACTGCAGCGTCGTTATTCGATATATTTCAATTATATTTATATATATATATCGATTCTTCGATTTCAAAGCTATATTCTTTTCATACATTTGATAAAAATGATATTTTTATCTAACTGTCTTCTATTTCAACACTTCACTATATTTAACAATTCATGTATATAATAAAAATGTAATTTTTATTGTAAAACAATTCATTTCAAAACACTATTATTTTATATAGTTCATATAGGTAATAAAAATAGGATTTTTATTATAAAACAATTTCTTTCAAAACAAGATTATTTTGTATAGTTCATATAGATGATAAAAATGTGATTTTTATATCTAAAACATGAATACCATTCAACACATGAATTTCTATCCAACGAATGAATATCGACTCAACACTTGAAGGCTTTCTATTCAACGAATAAATATAGTTTCAACAAATGAAAATAATTCAAACACATGAATATTATTCAAAATTTCGGCAGCATAACGACAGGGTAGTTAAAACCAGGACCGTCCCTAGTAAGGCTCCTCGCTCTACCTTAAAACCTCGCGGTTTTTGACAATGGGGAATCATGCATCTAGTTCGCACGCAAGCGACATGTATATTTATTTCATTTCCACAAACTAATCCTATGTGGTTTCAACCAAATATTTCTCAACCACAAACGGGTATTTTTCAACCACAATCAATCAATATCAACCACAAACAATTTCAATTAACCATTCACTATCAATCAATTTTCACACCAATCACAACCAATAAATATCGTCCATGGTTTGTGGACGAGGGGCGTATATATATATTTATTTAGATATAGCAATTCACTTCTATTTCAACACATATATAATTTTTACAACGCATATATAACTTATACATCAAACGTACAACTTATACAACGCTTATACATGAGGTGTACAACGCTTATATAACCCATACATCGACCATATATTTTATACATCGTCGTTTTCCATATCGTTTATAATTTTAGAAATCTCACATTGGGTTCCACTCCACCAAAAATAGCAGAAGGCTCAGAAAAATATGCGGTCTCTTCTAAAATGTGGAAGACGTCCACACGGTCACGATGTTTCCTGTTTCATCGAATTTCGTTGAAAAACGAAAAAGATATGATTTTTCAAAGTTTGCAATGGTTTAAAGGTGTTAAAACAGTTCAAAATAAACAGCCGAACCTTTTCTGAAATGGTTCCAAACTAGGTTTGGATTTTTCGATCAATCCGTGTAATGGTTCCACGATCGGGTTGCGCGAGGTTGAAGGGGGAGGAGAGGCGCTCAGGCGTCGGAAGTGGGGTCCACTTCGGTGGTCTGACGTGGCCACGGCGGAGCTTCAAAGCTCCGAACTTCCCACTCGCGGTTCTCTTCAGATACACTTCGAAAAAATGCAAATCCTATATGGATTTGAAGCTTGAGAGGTGCTCTGCAAAATCCTTAACTGGAGCACTTGATTTTACCGAGTGTGGAAGGAGGAATCGAGGAGAGAAGGGGGCAAGCGTATTCCGCCGTGCGTCGGGGTAGATTACGGGGAGAGAGAAAGTCAACCGACCAATGATATTTTTTTGTTTATTTATATATTTTAAAAATCCGAAAATACCCTCTTTCCCACAAGAACACTAATTCAAGCCCAACGACTGTCGTCCCTAGCGTTTTACCCCCATTCCGAACACAATGGGATATGTTTCGTTGGCCCATTCAACTCTTTCAGTCAGTTTCCATTTAATTTAAAATATATAACATTCAATATTCGATTTGAACGTACATTTCAATTTGCCAGGGACACAAACTGATTCGAAAAATCCCAAAAAAATAAATCTGGCTATGTTTTGACGATACAGTCCCAACAAAACTAGTTTCATCGAATTCTGAGACCGTTTGCAAAAAGGCCCATTTCTGGTCGATCCAATTTAACTTTAATTGACCAAAACACGTTTTCCTTTGCCACGCTCACATACTAGCTTCAAAAATTATGAAATTTGAAACCTAGCAATAACTTCACATCCTGGATCCAACAAAAGTGGTTTCGTCGAATTCCGTGGTCGTATGCAAAATGGCCAATTTCACGGGCTATATAAATTCCATAGCGACCTTTCTGAAAATTCATTTGGCCATAACTTTTGCTTTCCGCTATGAAACTTCGATTTTTCAGATTCATTAGAAAGGTATTCACTAACAGATTTAAATATTTTTGGTTTCACTCAAATCCGTTTTGTTTTTCACCCGGTACAGTCCGACAAAGTTTGAATTCAATTTTTTGAAACTGCAGCGCCTTTTCAGGCCTTGTTTATAATTAGAATTAATTATATTTGTTTTCAAACGTCGATTCAAACTCACTTTTCATAGCTATTATTTAAAATATTTATTTTAAATATTTAAAATCCATTATTTTAGCCAATTTAAAAATTTTAAATTGGTTCAGATTTTCTGGGTCGTTACAATCTCCCCCACTTAAAACTTTTCGTCCCCGAAAAGGAACAAAGTCGAAAGTGGTTTGATTTATCAACTCTACGTTCGATCTGGCTTCAATTCTCCAACTTTTCAGTTTCTGAGAATTTTCAAATTCTTCAAAATTTTGGCTAACACCCGGAATTTTCGAAAAATTTCGCCATAACCTCCTTTGTACGGGGAGAGGTTTGGAAATTTATTGGGCCTTATTAGGTACCCAATAAATCCTAATAAGCATACACATATTTATAGTGATATATTCTGGTGTTTACAGGGGAGCGTGTATTGATAATAACTCCAGAGAATAAATTCTCATCACCCTGTCAAAGCCTGAGGGAGTGTGTATTTTAAATGCTCCAGAGTATAAATCCTCGTCACCTCGTCCCGTGTGGGAAATAAATAGTCCATGTGCCGTATCTAATAACTAGAGAGACATGATTATTGTCAACTCCAGACCCGTGTGGGGTTTTTATTAATCTGGCCAGTTTATCGTTACAATTTAAATAGTCCATATCAGCCATCAGTTCAACCTGTAAAATATAGTAATCGCCATATAAGTCTCTCGCTCATATGGTAAATCTTCCACCTCGTCACACAAGCTCCAAATGCTCATGTGGTATATGATGAAGTATGCCTATCTTCAGAAGTATGCCATGCAGTGTAGTTCAAAATTAATTGTTACTATCCTATGGCGACGTTTATTATTTCACACAGAATAACCAGCACTCCGCATCCAATGGCATTCACAGGAGTTGATATAATAATATTTCGTATCCAACTCATTAAGGTATACCTATTTGTTGGGCACGCAAATAAAATCTTTACTCAACAGCTATCCAATTTCCTGTTCAAACATATATAATGCACAAATATATATTTCTAACTATTTTTTAATCAGTTCAATGTGTGATTTAATCGAATAAATTCTACCATTCATTCTATTATTGATTAAATTAACTATCATTTTAATAATTTAATTAATCAAATCTACTATCACACAACTCAAACAATCAATCAAATTTTTTTAGCTTTTCAAAAATTACTAATCAATTTCTATACTCTTTCTGCTACTCATACTAGGATATTACTGATCCTATTTGTATTGAGTTACTCGTCCTAGAATACTACTGGTTCTATTTCTGATGAGTTCGTTAATATGTTATATTCCAGAACTAAGTTTAACCAAAGCTCTGATACCAAAATGAGACGACCCCAAACCCCGTACTTACGGTGGCAAGGGTAATCCTTGGAATATAACACAGAAACAGGGAAATAGCAGAACATAATTAAATAAATACACAGATAATGTACAATAGAATACACTGGATAAACGTAATCATCAGAGTTACACAGTATACAGGATCATACTTAGTACAAATACAGTTCAACTATACATAAATGTCTACAGCGGAAAACAAACAAAACATGTACAATAGGAGCTGAACAGCATAAAAAGAGATAAATGGTAGAATCCTTCTTTAGCTCCAGCTATCCAGAGAAAGCCAGCTAAAACCTGAATACAAGGCTGCCCGTGTAGGAAAAGGGGCACCCGAGTTTGAAAGTGAAACAAACTACGAGTCAGTCATGGGACTAGTATGAGAAATCTACTCAACACATTTGATATGGCTAATCACAGGACCACGCCACTTTCGTGGAACGGGTTTACTCCATTGGATTGCCAGTGCTTTAAAAACAAATCTTTCTTTTAAACATCGCAATGCTTTTTATAAAAATGAAGCCATTATAAGACTCAATTCCCATCACACAATGCAACGCAAACCGGAGGATAGAGTTTTACCTTATAATGGCCAATATATGCTTGATACGAATAAAACAAAAGCAATTGATATTATTACTAGTGTTTACATGTTTCAAAAATAATTTCGAATCATAACTATCAATCATAGACGGCATGGGTACCATATATCATGTCGCCATATATATATATATATACAATCAAAACCGCATGATGTCGTATTTGGAAATTGGATTTCCGTCCTGAACCAAGGCAAAAGATAGTCCTTACCGAATTCGAGACAATCTAGCCTACCATGTCTTAGGAACAGCCGCAACTGCCCCTTGGATCTTCAAGGCCGGTCCACCGATGTGGATTATTATACCTGAACACTACGTTTCCCCGCCCTATGGGGCGCAAATGAGCCAACGAAGGACTCCATCGGTCCCGGATCGACCGATATATCCGAGGCGCCTCGCTATCCATCATCCACATAAGTAAAATGTCAGGCCGTGTAAAAACACCGACACAACTCCTAGCTAGAAAGAAACGCAGGCCTCCCCTGATGTCCTTCTCCCGTTTCTGGTTCATACCGGGGTGTGAGGTTCGCGAATTCACATTATACACAAAGCTACGCCACACAGGCGGTGCTTTGATCATCACCACAAGACTTTGCTTTTCAACAGAAGCCCTGATCATTTGCCACTTAGGCATGCCACACTAGCAATTCATGCCATGCGACTGATGTCCATCGATATACAACCTCTGAGCTCGTGCGTTTCAGAGAAGGGCGTTAAGCAAAAGAATAAATTCTCCGCCACCAAACAGATGTATATTTAACAGAGATCAATCTACACAGAATAAAATCCAATGTCAGACACACTGTCCATTTACAAGTCCGTTCTGGGTCTAAACGAAACCGGAGGCACAATATACCTCGCAAACCCATCGACCACCACGTACGTCTGGACGATCACCACTCATTATCCATATTTCGGGATGCCTCCCAATCAGGACCTCGGTTACCATCCAAACGAGGTGAAGATCTTCGGTCTTCAACCACCGTCATCATCTTCGATTTCTTATCATCGATTCAGTTATTCAGAATGGGATAACCCCGGTCTCTCTTAACAACTCGCGTATATAATAAACAAGTGCAACACTAACATACACACGCATCATTTCAATTCGTTAGTCACTAACTGTCAATCAGTAAGAGAACGATTCCCCAAATATTAACCCCGAAGGCCGAAACCAACATCAGATCAACACCCAGGAAACCATTCGGCTTTGCCAACCTTCAGTTAATTTCTAAATTTCACATCCATATCGTTTATAATATTTTATAATGATTTATCGCTATTTTTATTTATTTTAAAATATCCAATTTATTCAAAACGACGCTTCGGGCTATAACGCGGCCGTGGCGCTGTTTTTCTCCAGATTTGATTTACACATATCTGAAAATCTAACCGTTGGATCTTCACAAAATTTACACCATTAGAAAGATCTTTTCAAAACGAATCCAACGGTTCCAGTTTCGGGAAAATCCGATAGTCGGATCTCCCGGTATAATCGTTTGAAGTTTCGATTTCAAAATACGAACTGCAGCGTCGTTATTCGATTAAATATAATTATATATATATAATCGATTCTGGCGCTGTTTTTCTTCAGATTTGAATTAAACATTCCAGACAATCCAACCGTTGGATTTTTACAAAGTTGGTGCCGTTTGAAAGATTTTTCCAAAGCGAACCCAACGGTTGCGGTTTCGGGAAAATCCGATGGTCGGATCTCCCGCACTAATCATTTGAAATCACGATTTCAAAATACGAACTGCAGCGTCGTTATTCGATATATTTCAATTATATTTATATATATATATATATATCGATTCTTCGATTTCAAAGCTATATTCTTTTCATACATTTGATAAAAATGATATTTTTATCTAACTGTCTTCTATTTCAACACTTCACTATATTTAACAATTCATGTATATAATAAAAATGTGATTTTTATTGTAAAACAATTCATTTCAAAACACTATTGTTTTATATAGTTCATATAGGTAATAAAAAAAGGATTTTTATTATAAAACAATTTCTTTCAAAATAAGATTATTTTGTATAGTTCATATAGATGATAAAAATGTGATTTTCATATTTAAAACACGAATACCATTCAACACATGAATTTCTATCCAACGAATGAATATCGACTCAACACATGAAGGCTTTCTATTCAGCGAATAAATATAGTTTCAACAAACGAAAATAATTCAAACACATGAATATTATTCAAAATTTCGGCAGCATAACGGCAGGGTAGTTAAAACCGGGACCGTCCCTAGTACGGCTCCTCGCTCTACCATAAAACCTCGCGGTTTTTGACAATGGGGAATCATGCATCTAGTTCGCATGCAGGCGGCATGTATATTTATTTCATTTCCACAAACTAATCCTATGTGGTTTCAACCAAATATTTCTCAACCACAAACGGGTATTTTTCAACCACAATCAATCAATACCAACCACAAACAATTTCAATCAACCATTCACTATCAATCAATTTTCACACCAATCACAACCAATAAATATCGTCCAAGGTTTGTGGACGAGGGGTATATATATATATATATATATATATATATATATATATATATATATATATATATATATAGCGATTCACTTCTATTTCAACACATATATAATTTTTACAATGCATATATAACTTATACATCGAACGTACAACTTATACAACGCTTATACATGAGGTTTACAACGCTTATATAACCCATACATCGACCATATAATTTATACATCGTCGTTTTCCATATCGTTTATAATATTAGAAATCTCACATTGGGTTCCACTCCACCAAAAATAGCAGAAGGCTCAGAAAAATACGCGGTCTCTTCTAAAATGTAGAAGACGTCCACACGGTCACGATGTTTCCTGTTTCATCGAATTTCATCGAAAAACGAAAAAGATATTATTTTTCAAAGTTTGCAACGGTTTAAAGGTGTTAAAACAGTTCAAAATAAACAGCCGAACCTTTTCTGAAATGGTTCCAAACTAGGTTTGGATTTTTCGATCAATCCGTGTAATGGTTCCGCGATCGGGTTGCGCGAGGTTGAAGGGGGAGGAGAGGTGCTCAGGCGCCGGAAGTGGGGTCCACTTCGGTGGTCTGACGTGGCCAAAGCGGAGCTTCAAAGCTCCGAACTTCCCACTCGCGGTTCTCTTCAGATACACTTCAATAAAATGCAAATCCTATATGGATTTGAAGCTTGAGAGGTGCTCTGCAAAATCCTTAACTGGAGCACTTGATTTTACTGAGTGTGGAAGGAGGAATCGAGGAGAGAAGGGGCAAGCGTATTCCGCCGTGCGTCGGGGTAGATTACGGGGAGAGAGAAAGTCAACCGACCAATGATATTTTTTGTTTATTTATATATTTTAAAAATCCGAAAATACCCTCTTTCCCACACGAACACCAATTCAAACCCAACGACTGTTGTCCCTAGCGTTTTACCCCCATTCCGAACACAATAGGATATGTTTCGTAGGCCCATTCGACTGTTTTAGTCAGTTTCCATTCAATTTAAAATATATAACATTCAATATTCGATTTGAACGTACATTTCAATTTGCCAGGGCCACAAACTGATTCGAAAAATTCCAGAAAAATAAATCTGGCTATGTTTTGACGATACGGTCCCAACAAAACTAGTTTCGTCAAATTCTGAGACCGTTTGCAAAAAGGCCCATTTCTGGTCGATCTAATTTAACTGTAATTGACCAAAACACGTTTTCCTTTGCCAAGCTCACATACTAGCTTCAAAAATTATGAAATTTGAAACCTAGCAATAAATTCACATCCAAGATCCAACAAAAGTGGTTTCGTCGAATTCCGAGGTCGTATGCAATATGGCCAATTTCACGGGCTATATAAATTCCATAGCGACCTTTTTGAAAATTCATTTGGCCGTAACTTTTGCTTTTCACTATGAAACTTCGATTTTTCAGATTCATTAGAAAGGTATTCACTAACAGATTTAAATATTTTTGGTTTCACTCAAATCCGTTATGTTTTGCACCCGGTACAATCCGACAAAGTTTGAATTTAATTTTTTGAAACTGTAGCGCCTTTTCAGGCCTTGTTTATAATTAGAATTAATTATATTCGTTTTCAAACATCGATTCAAACTCACTTTTCATGGCTATTATTTAAAATATTTATTTTAAATATTTAAAATCCATTATTTTAGCCAATTTAAATTTTTTAAATTGGTTCAGATTTTCTGGGTCGTTACAAATAGTGTTACTGAAGACACCATTCATGACAAACCCAAAATCCCATTTGATATTAAATACAAGACTCTGAATAGAAAATATATTAGCTTATATTCAATATCAAATTCTACAACCAACAAATATCGTATTCGAAATAACGATATAAATATATTTTCAAATTTCCATAACAATATCTGTATAATCACGAAATCCAATGTAGAAATATTTCGAAGACAATTTCGATTCAAATCCATTCCAATTAATATATTGGAAATCCTGGTTATTTTTAAAACCATTCCAAATCCAATTTAATTTATTTTAAAATTATTGGATTTCAAATCTAGTTAATAAATAGTTCATTTTGATAAAAATATATTTTTATCTTTTCAAATATATAATTTTTCATTCCAATTCTTTCCAAATCATTTATTATGATTTTACACAAATTGTTGATATTTTTAATAATTTTATCAAGGCCCGTACAGTCGAGTCCATAAACGACCATCGAACTGCACTTACAACGACCTTTTCCAAATTTGATTTGGATATAATTCCAAATTCAACCATTAGATTTCAAATTTCTTGTATTCGTTAGAAAGCTCTTTTTGATACGAATCCAACGGTTCCAGTTTTAGGAGAATCCGACTGTCGGATCTCCCATAATGTCCATTCAAAATTGGTTAAAATTCGCGAACTGCCCCGGCGTGGCGCGTTCTATTCAGGCCATTAAATATATATATATATATATATATATATATATATTATAAATTTCGTCAATTTCCATTTAAAACGTATTTTATGAATCGTTTTAAATTCGTTTTCAAAACGATTTCCACTTCATATTCAATTTTCAAATCAAATTTGAATATTCCTTAATAAATTCGTTTTAAATTCATTTTAAAACGATTTCAATTTCATTTCAAACTTCAAATCAAATTTGAATATTCCTTAATAAATTTGTTTTAAATTCATTTTAAAACGATTTCGATTTCATTTTAAATTTCAAATTAAATTTGAATATTCTATATCATTAATATATAAATGATAATATTTTCAAAACATTAGATTTTGAAATCACTTCCATTTAAATATTCATTATAAAAATGAATAAAATCGATATAAATATCGTTCATGTCAAAATGGCGTTAATCTAATCAACACGGCTTTATATATTTAAATATTTTCACGTCCATCCCAAATCGGACATCAAAATCATATTTTGATCCATTACTGAATATTATTTTAAAATAGTGAAAATTAGGCACACATCCCTAAAAGCAAACTTAATTAGGCTCACATCCAGTCATAAACTTATTATAAATTAGGTCCCTATTTTTCGAAAGTAGCGAAAAAATTGAATAAAAAAAATATGAAAATTATTATTGAAATAAATTATGCATTCGACAAAAAAATCGCTTAAAAATAATAATCCAAAAACATGCAAAAAAAAAAACAGCAAAAAATACAGTTAAATGCATAATGTTATGCAAGAATTCCAATTTCTTGCATATATATTTGCAAGTATTCCAGTGTTGCATCCGCGTTTGATTTTTTTGCATATTTATGTGCAAGTGTTGCATCATTCTTGCATAAAAATATGCAATATTTCGTAACCGTGCAACTCAGTTCATTTTTATTTGCATTTAAGTGTGCAAGAAAATCCGAAACATGCACACATGTGTGAAAAATACGTACAGGCAAACCGTTAGCAAAATTTCCTTTATGCAATAATTGCATATATGTATGCAAGTATTGGCAATACTTGCATACATATATGCAACTTCTTTTTTCGCTTGGCATGGACTTCTGCTATTATTTATAGATTTTAGAATTTTTTTTTATCATCGCCGCACTTTTTTCTGGAAGAAAATGCAGGAGGGGTAACAAAATAAGTAGCAGGCGGAACCATGAAAGTAGGATACGGATCCTACAAAAAAGGAGGTGGGAATTCAAAAATAGGGGGCGGGTTTATATTATAAACTATGAACGGATGTGCGCCTAATTTTGAAACTTAATAGGGACCTGTAAAAACGCACCCTTTAAAATATTAGTTATTTTAAAATATTCAGTATTCACCATTTTAAAATATTCGTTATTTTAAAATATTCGTTCTTTCCGAATTAGAATAAGACACAGTCAATTACCATATAATTTTATTTATCTGGATTTCATACACACATATACACAACAATAATCAAACACAGTCTACCATCATCCAGAGTGCATTACACAACCGTATAAGCGTTAAAAATAAATCAATAACGCTCATCATAGTCTGTCAACCCATTGATTGATATACCGCTAATTATTGGGATCAGTGTATGTCAAATATCATCCCAGTACCCATATGGGGTTTTCAAACAACAAATACTGGTTATTATTTGTGCAGTTGGGCGATGTGTAAAATTTATCGTCCCAATCAGTATCAGATAAATGAGTGTACATAAACAAATCGTACGATTTGTTTATGAATATTTATTTTAACACATGACTATTTTATGCAGTTCATACATACAATAAAACTGATGTTTTTTTTATTCAAATATTTTATTCATCACATGAATATTTTAATCACCATTTCACAACACAATCACAATCAATTTCTAAATCACAATACAATCAAACAAGTTGTCCATGGTATGTGGACGACGGGGAGCAGTTCATATATAAAGTTATAACATAAATATCTGTATAAGAAATTTCAATGAGGAGTTCTCACCTTTGGGATCCACTTTGCCATTCTTTCTTGTCTGAACGGTTTGGATTTTTCTGTAATGCCAACACGATCCTTTTTCACACTGTTCATATTAAAAATCACATTTTTTAAAATGATGTTCATATATTTAAAAATCGCATTTTATATCCCTATATATATAAAAAATCATATTTTTAATTCGCTACTTATATAAAAATAATATTTTTAATTCTCTACTTGTATACAAATAATATTTTTAATTCTCTACTTGTACAAAAATAATATTTTTAATATTATGATAAATCATATCTTTATTACGCTACATAAATAAAAATAATATTTTTTTTACTCTACATAAATAAAAATCATATTTTTACTACTCTACATAAATAAAAATCATATTTTTACTACTCTACATAAATAAAATTCACATTTTTATTAAGTTAAAAATCATATCTTTTATAAATAAAAAATCTCATCTTTTTAATCCTATGTATATAGAGAAAACTGATTTATAAACTAATTGCATTATATACAATAATTAAATAAAACTCACATTTTATCCAGTTATTTTTAGAGGGGCCTACATTGACGGTGGATGGTCGGAGGGGGCAGAGGAGGGTTGTGGGTGCGGCGGGCGGTTGTGTGGGTGGCGGATGGTGGCGCCAGGGGGTGCTCCGATGGCTAGGGTTTCATATGGGGGGTTTGGGGATGTCGGACCGGGACTACAGAGGGAGGGGGTTCGCGCGCGACGCAAGGGGGGGGGGGGCAACATTGGAGGGCGGGGGTTGGAGGCATCGAGGAGCGACAGGTCTTCCTCCATTATTCTCTTTTTTTTATTTTTTATTTTCTGAAATCGACGTTAGACTAAATGGAGAAAGAGGGGTGAGGGGGTAGAGATATATATTAATTTAATTATTTTATTCTCCAAAGAGTTAAATTTTCATTCGAAATCCAACTTAAACCCAACGACTATTGCCCCAAGCTAATTACTCCCATTCCGAACACAATGAGATATGTATCGTGAGCCAATTCGACTATTTTGATCAGTTTCCGTTAAATTTAAAATATAAATCAATATATTTTAAATTCAAACGCACATTTTAATTTACCGGGCCACATACTGACTCTAAAAATTCTAGAAAAATCAATCTGGCTATGTTTAGACAATACGGTCCTAAAAAAACTAATTTCGTCGAATTTGGAGACCGTTTGAAAAACGGTCATTTTCCAGTCGATTAAATTCACTGAAATTACCAAACGTGTTTAAATTCCCCACACTCACAGATTAATTCCAAAAATTATGAAAATTGGAATCTAACAATAATTTGACACTCCAGATCCAACAAAAGTGGTCTCATAAAAAACGGAGGTCGTTTGCAGAATCGCTATTTTAAGGGCTATATTTCCATAACGACTATTCTAAATCTTCAACTGGACATAACTTTTTATTCCTGCTATGAAATTTGGATTTTTCAGATTCATTGGAAAGATATTTTCAAACAGATTCAAATATTTTTGGTTTCACCAAAATTTGGTTTATTTTGTATCCTGTACATTCATTTGAAATTTGAAATCGAATTTTCAAACTACCGCGCTATTTTCAATTCCTTTTATAATTAAAATAAATATTTATATTCTAACTTCGATTTAAATAAATATATACGTTCTAATTCTATTCAAAATAAATTTCTAGTCATTATTATTTAAAATAAATCATTTTAAATATTCAAAATTCATTAAAATTACCAAAATAAAATTTTTAAATTGGTTCTGATTTTCCGGGTTGTTACAATCTCCCCCATTTAAAATCTTTTCGTCCTCGAAAAGGAACAGAGCTGAAAGTTGTTTAACTAACCAACTCAACTTTCAGTTTGGCTTTCATTCTTCAACTTTTCAGTTTCTAAGAATTTTCTAATTTTTCAAAAATTTGGCTAACACCCTAAATTTTCGATTTTTTTCCCATAACCTCCTTTGTACGGGGAGAAATTTAAAACCACAACTTGCCTCACAGGGCCCTCGTCTATCCAAAGGAAAAAGAAAATGCCAAGCGGCCAGCCTTAGGCTCATAAACTCTTTTAAAAGAAAAGGAAAAGTTGCCAAGCCACCAGCCTTAGGCTCATAAACATTTAAAAGAAAAAGAAAAGTTTCCAAGGAGCCAGCCATAGGCTCATAAACATTTAAAAGAAAAAGAAAAGTTGCTAGAGGCCAGCCTTAGGCTCATAAACATTTAAAAGAAAAAGAAAAGTTGCCAAGCGGCCAGCCTTAGGCTCATAAACATTTACAAGAAAAGAAAATTGGTAAACACATACCTATTTGTCGGGCATAAAATTTTATTTCTCTGCTTAGTTGTTTATCCATAACCTGTTCACACATATATAATGTACATGTATGCAATTTCAACCATGTTTGGATTCAGTTCCATATTCGACAAAATTTGGCTTAATGGTTCAAAATTTTAATTAATCAAACCAATAATCATACAACATAACCAACAATTAGTTAGTTGATTATCGTTTCAAATTCATAACTTTTATATAGCCAAAAATCATATTTTTGATGCCAAATCACAACAATATATTCTAACTATATTTTGGTTCTCACACCAGTCAATTGGAATTATATAGATATCCCACTTTCGAAACTCAAACATAAGTTCTGATGATGCACATGATCACCATCAAAATCATCTCGAGCGACTAGAGTGTGACTCTATATCTATCCAGCATATTTGAGACTTCGTATACACATGGATCAGACGTATATGCAAAATCTATATATACTTGATTGTCCAAATCAATTTAAAATAAATATTCAAATACGTTGAATAGGGTTTAAATTTTCAAAAAAATATTTGTTTTCATTTTTATTTTAAAAATACACTCTTTGGACTCATTTTAGGATACTACTGATCCCATCTCTAACGAGGCATCCTCATTGGATATTACTATTCCAATCTCTGATGAATTATTTCGTTTGGTTCTAATGTGTCTTGTTCTCGAGCTCTAAAAAGCAAGGGTCTGATACCAAATGAAGCGACCCGAACTTCCCCATAAAGGAAAGCCCGAATTGAGTACGACAAATCAGATCACAAACAGAAGAACATTTCATTGCTTATTACAACAATTTACATCAGAGTACAAGAATATGCAGAGCATGAATAAATAGTACACATTTGATAAATATCAGAGATTTACAATTTACAATGCAGCGGAAAATAATACAAAACAAAACTAAAAGAGATAAATGGATACAGAGCTTTCCGAATATCATTCCAGCGGTAAACCAGGATCCTGTGAATATAAATCTGCAAAACCAAAACTACTAGCTGCCCGTGTGGAAAATAGGGGCACCTAGAGTTTAGGTTAAAACAATAAACTCTGGGTCAGTCAAGTGAATGGTGTGAGAACTAAATCAGTTATTAAACCTTTATTTTAAAATAAAGTAAATCAAGGGACCACGCCGTATAACACGGAACGAGTTTCCTCCCAAGAATACGAGTGCATCAAGTAAACAGCGCAATGCTTTTTGAAAAAATGAAGCTATTATAAGACCCAGGTCCCATTACATAATACAACGCAAGCCGAAGGATAGAGTTTTACGTTATAATAGTCAAACATGCTTGGTACATTTAAAACAAATCATTTTGATACTATTATAAGTGTAAAGTGTATAAAACAACTTCAAATATAAATGTATCAATCATAGACGGCATTAGCGTCCCATGCAACTATGTCGCGAATAGTATACAACTAAAACGGTAAAATTTCGTATTGGAAGTTGGATTCCCAATTGTGAACCAAGTCAAGGGATCGTCCTTACCGCTTTGAGACTCTCTAGCCCGAGCCTCAGGTAAGCGCACAAGCAAGCCTTGGATCGTTAGGGCTGGTCCACATGGAGTGCATTAAAATGGCTGAACAATACGTTTCCCCGCCTTATGGGGCATAAATTGGTCATATATCGACCAAACCATCCATCGACACCACTGTGACCGATATAACCGAGGCGCCTCGCTATCCATCATCCACATAAGTAAAATGTCTGGGCTTGCAAAACCCAGACACCACTCTTAGCTAGAAGGAAATGCATGCCCTCCGTGAAGTCCTCTCCCGTTTCTGGTTCACCCCGGGGTGTGAGGCTCGTGAATTAACGCTATACACAAAGCGACGCTATATTAAAGCTATGCTTTGATCATCAACCACAAGAATCTGCTTTTCAACAAAAGCCTTGATCATTTGCATCTCAGCATGCCACACAGGCAATTCACGCTATGCAACCAATGAATATTAATCACACAGAATGAAATCCGATGTTAGACACACATCCATTTACAAGTTCGTTCTGGGTCTGAACGAAACCGGAGGCACCTTATTCCTCGTCCCATATGTCCAATACAGGAGAGAGGTCCTTGAATATCTGGTCGATCTCCAAGTACGTCTGGACGATCACCACTTATTACCTCGTCTTGGGTGTACAGCCCAATCAAGACATCAGTAATCATCCAAACGATGTGAAGACCTCCGGTCTTCGACCACTATCTTCATCGTCGACTCATCACCGATTTAGTTATTCAGAATAGGATAAACCCGGTCTTTTCAAATAACTCGCGTATATAATAAACAAGTGCTATAAAAACACAACATACGCCTCATTCCAATTCTCAATATTCTTTTATTTAAATATTCATTTCCTTTGGGAAAGGTTCCCATTAATTTTATCAAGGGTAAATTCTTTAAATTTATTCTTTAATCTTCCTTTGGATATCAATCCATACTAAATTAAGGTTTAACCAAACTAGTCGGGATTAGCGAACCTTACCGAAGTAATCATTTATTATATTTCCCAATCCCAACCTATTCATCCCATAAAGAAAAACTAGTAATACTTCATATCTAACACCGCGGTGTTATCGGTAAAATTAATTACCATTTCATGTTCAAATCTAATTAAAGATTTAACTATCGCTTGGAGCAAAACTGGTGATACTCCATTCTCAATCATTTACCGAATTTGATAATTTTAGTTATCAGATTCACCTTTCAATCTAATTAAAGATTCATTAAAACTCCATTTAGTTTTAATCTTCAATAATCATTACTTAATGATTATTCAAATTCAGGGAATAAATCCTCTCTTTAACTGGGTTAAAGAACTAATGTCATTTAAAACACAGCTCACGATAAACCCAAAATCACATTCCATTAATTGTGGAATCTTCAAGGAAAACGGATCAATACATATAATCGATATAAACTTCCATGTCCGACTAATAATATAAATGGAATAACGGCAAAGCCTTTTAAATTCCATATATATTAGCAGTCTTCCTCCATAGATATTCACTTCGATTATTACCAAATCGAATTCCATTCCATTCCAATTTATTTTATTAAATTGGAAAACTTTACTTTGGAAAATCCCTTTTAAATCTTAACAAAAGATTTATAAATTCCAAATCACATTTCACTGTAAATCGAGTTAAAGAACGAATGTCGTTAAAAACACAGTTCACGATAAACCCAATTCGCATTCCATTTTATTCCAATTATTAAATATAATTGGAAACTCTAACAATCTTAATTAAAAGATTTATTCTCTTCACATGGGGTTCAAGAACAGTGTTACTGAAGACACCGTTCACGACAAACTCAAAATCCCATTTGATATTAAACACAAGGCTCTGAATAGAAAATATATCGGCTTATATTCAATATCAAATTCTACAACCAACAAATATCGTATTTGAAATATTGATATAAATATATCTTTCAAATTTCCATAACAATATCTGTATAATCACGAAATCCAACATCGAAATATTCCGAAGACAATTTCGATTCAAATCCATTCCAATTTGTATATTGGAAATCCTGGTTAATTTTTAAAACCATTCCAAATCCAGTTTATTTTATTTAAAAATTATTGGATTTCAAATCTAGTTAATAACTAGTTCATTTTGATAAAATTATATTTTATCTTTTAAAATATGGAATTTTTCATCCTAATAATTTCCAAATCATTTATTATGATTTTACACAAATTATTGTTATTTTTAATAATTTTATCAAGGCCCGTACAGTCGATTTCCATAAACGGCCATCGAACTACACTTACATCGACCTTTTTCAAATTTGATTTGGACATAATTACAAATCCAACCATTAGATTTCAAATTTCTTGTATTCGTTAGAAAGCTCTTTTCGATACGAACCCAACGGTTCCAGTTTTAGGAGAATCCGCCTGTCGGATCTCCCATAATGTCCATTCGAAGTCAATTGTCGAAATTCGCGAACTGGCCCGGCGTGGTGCGTTCTATTCAGGCCATTAAATATATATAATATATATATTATATATATTTCATCGATTTCCATTTAAAACGTATTTTATAAATCGTTTTAAATTCGTTTTCAAAACGATTTCAACTTCATATTCAATTTTCAAATCAAATTTGAATATTTCTTAATAAATTCGTTTTAAATTCATTTTAAAACGATTTCAATTTCATTTCAAATTTAAAATCAAATTTGAATATTCCTTAATAAATTCGTTATAAATTCATTTTAAAACGATTTCAATTTCATTCCAAATTTCAAATCAAATTTGAATATTCCGTATCATTAAAATATAAATTAGATTTTGAAATCACTTCCTATTAAATATTCATTTAAAAAATGAATAAAATTGATATAAATATCGTTCACGTCAAAATGGCGTTAATCTAACCAACACGGCTTTATATATTTAAATATTTTCGGGTCCATCCCAAATCGGACATCAGAATCATATTTCGATCCATTATTGAATATTATTTTAAAATATTAGTTATTTTAAAATATTCATTATTCGCCATTGTAAAATATTAGTTCTTTCCGAATTGGAATCAGACACAGTCAATTACCATATAATTTTATTTATATGGATTTCTTACACACATGTACACAACAATAATCAGACACAGTCTACCATTATCCAGAATGCATTACACAACTAGATAAGCGTTAAAAATAAATCAATAATGCTCATCACAGCCTGTCAACCCATCGACTGACATACCACTAATTATTGGGATCAATGTATGCCAAAATCATCCCAATACCCGTGTGGGGTTTTCAAACAACAAATACTGGTTATTATTTGTGCAGTTGGGCGATGTGTAAAATTTATCATCCCAATCAGTATCAGATAAATGAGTGTACATAAACAAATCATCCGATTTGTTTATGTATATTTATTTTAACACATGATTATTTTATACAGTTCATATATACAATAAAAATGATATTTTTATTATTCAAATATTTTATTCATCACATGAATATTTTATTCACCATTTCACAATACAATAACAATCAATTTCTACATCATAATACAATCAAACAAGCCGTCCATGGTCAGTGGACGACGGGGAGCAGTTCATATATACAGTTATAACATAAATAATTGTACAAGAAATTTCAGTGAGTAGTTCTCACCTTTGGGATCCACTCCGCCATTCTTTCTTGTCTCGACGGTTTGGATTTTTCCATAATGCCAACGCGATCCTTTTTCACGCTGTCCATAGTAAAAATCACATTTTTAATATGATGTTCATATATTTAAAAATCGCATTTTATATCTATATATATATAAAAATCATATTTTTAATTCGGTACTTATATAAAAGTAATATTTTTAATTCTCTACTTGTATAAAAATAATATTTTTAATTTGTCTACTTGTATAAAAATAATATTTTAAATATTATGAAAAATCATATCTTTATTACGCTGCATAAATAAAAATCATATTTTTATTACTCTACATAAATAAAAATCATATTTTTACCGCTCTACATAAATTAAAATCGTATTTTTACTACTCTACATAAATAAAAATCATATTTTTTCTACTCTACATAAATAAAAATCATATTATTATTATTAAGCTAAAAATCATATCTTTTATAAATAAAAAGTCTCATCTTTCTAATCCTATGCATATAAAGAAAATTAATTTATAAACTAATTGCATTATATAAAATAATTAAATAAAAACACACATTTTATCTAGTTATTTTCAGAGGAGGGGACTTACATTGACGGTGGACGGTCGGAGGGGGTAGAGGAGGGTCGTGGGTGCGGCGGGGGGTCGTGTGTGTGGCGGATGGTGGCGCCGTGGGTGCTCCAGCGGCTAGGGTTTCAGATAGGGGGTTTGGGGACGTCGGACTGGGGATAGAGAGGGAGGGGGTTTGCGTGCGACGCAATAGAGGGAGGCCAACATCGGAGTGAGGCGGGGGCAGCATCTCTGGCGGTTGGAGGTGTCGACGATCAACGAGTCTTCCCCCGTCGTTCTGTTTTTTTTCTTCTGAAATCGACGTTTGATTAAATGGAGAAAGAGGGGTGAGGGGGTAAAGATATATATTAGTTTTATTATTTTATTCTCCGAAAAGTTAATATTTCATTCGGAATCCAAATTAAACCCAACGACTGTTGCCCCTAGCTAATTAACCCCATTCCGAACACAATGGGATATGTATCGTGAGCCAATTCGACTATTTCAATCAGTTTCTATTAAATTTAAAATATAAATCAATGTATTTTAAATTCAAACACACATTTTAATTTACCGAGGCCACATACCGACTCTAAAAATTCCAGAAAAATCAATCTAGCTCTGTTTAGATGGTACGGTCCTAACAAAACTAATTTCCTCGAATTTGGAGACCGTTTGAAAAATGGTCATTTTCTAGTCGATTAATTTCAAACTGAAATTACAAATGCGTTTAAATTCGCCACACTCACATATTAATTCAAAAAATTATGAAAATTGGAATCTAGCAATAATTTGACATTCCGATTCCAACAAAAGTGGTCTCGTCGAGAACGGAGGTCGTTTGCAAAATCACTATTTTTAAGGGCTATATTTCCATAACGACTATTCTGAATCTTCAACTGGACATAACTTTTTATTCCCGCTATGAAATTTGGATTTTTCAGTTTCGTTGGAAGATATTTTCAAACATATTTAAATATTTTTGGTTTTACCAAAATTCGGTTTATTTTGAATCCTATACATTCATTTGAAATTTGAAATCGAATTTTTAAACTACCGCGCCATTTTCAATTCCTTTTTAATTAAAATAAATATTTGTATTCTAACTTCGATTTAAATAAATATATACATTCTAATTCTATTCAAAATAAATTTCTAGTCGTTATTATTTAAAATAAATCATTGTAAATATTCAGAATTCATTAAAACTACCAAAATAAAATTTCTAAATTGGTTCTGATTTTATAGGCTGTTACACAAGCGCTTCGACATATCGACACTCGCCCCGTACTTAAAGAAGCCATGACTCCCGAATCCTCGTTAGCCGCCACAAATGGCACATGGTTTCGCTACACGTCTCCCACGCCATAAAGTGCAAGTGCTTCCCCGTCATTGTCCAAGACGGCTCTATCCGGGTTCTCTCGACTTCCACCTTAAACTATCCCAACTCTCGACTAACTCGCGAAAAGATTGGTCATGCAATCCAGTTTTCACATCGCGACACCCAAAGACATCCTCTCAGTCTTGAACATTTACCAAGGCACCTGTGAAAACTCTCAAAGGCTATCTCGTAAGATCCCACACCGCCTTGGCTGAAGTCGAGAAACCTACTACTCGGATCAAACTCATCCAGCTCACAAATGGCATACAACCTGGTTCCGAACTTAGAGCATGGACCGATCAGAAGCAATCAAAGATTCAGGAGATATTCTGCATTAATGCCAGCTACTTCCTACGCCGAAATTTATCCTAAAGGAAACATGCTGCTACCCTCAACATCCTGCCTCGTGACGACATTCAGAGCTCCAACAACTCTAATTCTATCACTCTACACAATCTTGCTTGCGCCGACAACGTTAGAGGTAGCCATAGCAATGAATGGAATTGTCTTTGACTCCTATCTTTCCGCAGCTATACTGCTCTCAGTGACACCCCCGAGAAAATCTATCTCATGACCTGCAATTCCCAACCATGCAAACGGCCAAGACCGGAAAGTTCGATGAGCGCACCAAGGGACTCTACAGGATATTGTCAGTTCTACATCATCCGCAGACACAACACAAACATGTTTCACCACTCGTAGAACAACATCGAGGAACTCATCCGCAGGGGAACTCCGAGCCACTCAACGCTCATCAAAGACTCCCACTGCCCGGGATCTCCAAGCTACTCGAGGCTCATCAAGGATCCCCACTACATGGGATCTGTGAGCTACTCTGTAACACCCCACACCCGCTAAGGTCACTCACTAAGGGAATGCCTTAGTTTTGGTGGAGTATTTTTAGTGAGTATAGAACAGAAAAATTACAACAGGACAGATATAAGTAATACTTGAAAATTTAAAACCATCATTTCATTATCAAAACATGTTTGGTTACATCACAAAACCATAACAAGAGTCAAGTACAAAATATCCATCCTGATAAAATAGAAGTACATAATCCCATTACATAGACAATAGCCAAAAGATAACCGAGCTTTACTTCTACCGTCCAAGCCCCAAAAGATAGATATAGCGGTCTGGCCCAAGCCCACTAGTGCTAAGTCCACTCTGATAACCTGAGGGTGGGGAAAAAGATAAACAACAACGGGGTCAGACATAAGTCTGAGTGAGTCCTATAACCCTAACAATACAACCATTAAAGTAATTAGGGTATGATATAAACAAGATACGGTACCTCTGGGGATAATGACTACAATAAGTAGCCCACAAAACACAGGATGTACTACAATAATCGCAACGACGTATTTATCCACCCAAGGATAATTACTAGCTTACACCACCCCAGACCTACCCTTCCAAGGGTAATTCCTACACTGCACCACACCAGTTCTACCCACCAAGAGTAATTTCCTACTTAAAGGTTGATCCCACTTAAAGACTTAGAAAATATAACTAGTAGTTTCTGGTACTTCTAGCTGACCACGTAGGTGCCGTCTGCCCCTACCTCCACTAGGTGTATAACTGACCACGTAGGTGCCGTCTGCCCCTACCTCCACTAGGTGTACCTAGTAATCTTACCCAGTAGTTTCGTGTACCCCTACATAGGTGCCGTCTGCCCCTATCTTTACTAGGTGTACCCACTACTCCCAAGCGATCGGCTCCCTAACGTAGATACCCGTGCTGGTCCCACAGTGGGGTGTATCACTCCCCTAAAGTGGCCACCTGATAATATCAACGGTGCACGGCTTTATATCTACACGATGCAACAACGGCTTATCTACCAGCCCGGGCCCACACACGCATATGAAACCCGTTGGACTTGCGTTGCCACCGCTACCCGTTTTGGCCTCTTATAATCAAGCCCAATATGCGTGTCCCGTCACTCGACATGGGTCGAGCCCACAAAGATACGTTTGGGATATTGGTTGAAATGGGCCCCCACAAGCTACTACTTAAGCTTGTCATTAATCTAGTGCACCCCACTTAACCTTTTTTTTATAATCATGCCCCCTTACACGTTAAGGTTTGGTTAAGTCATCTAATTATATTTCAATTGCCACTTAAGGCACCCACTAGATTTCCACATGCCACCCAAGGCACTTACTTGATTCCCCCATGCCACCCAAGGCACTTACTTAACCATTTAATCATGTTTAATTACATGTTCCACTTTGGTTAAGTATTCTAATCGTATTTTCTATTGCCACCCAAGGCAACCCACTAGTTTCCTCATGCCACCCAAGGCACCCCCACTAGTTACTACATGCCACCCAAGGCACCCACTTAACCCCTCATGTCCCACTACATGCTAATATGGTTAAGTGTTTCTTAATTAATTAAGACCGTGATCTCCCATAAAGACCTCCCACATTAGACTGGCTGTTATGACCGCCTGGTTAAGCCGGTAGAGTCCGGGCAGTCTTACGTCATAACAGAGTCTAACCTCGTGTCTTTACTTTAATCACGTATTTAATTTATGGCTAAGACCTCCCACATTGGGCTAACATTTGTAGCAACTGGTTAAGCCGGTCGGGTCCGGGCAGTTTTACACTACAAATGAGTCCAACCTCGTGTCTTAGTCGATTAATTACACCTAATTAATCACCCCCATATTAATTATCCCTAATTAATATCAAGTTTTCCCTAACATGGGTAGACCTAACTCAATAGGTAAATTCCCATGGGGTAGACCTAACTCAATAGGTAAATTCCCACTTATGGTAATTTATTTTTATGGTATGCTTAATCATACCCAACCATTCTTTAATTAACACATTTACCAACCCCATCGTTTCCCCACGTAAATCGTTCTCATTTCATGACATAACAAAGGGGAAGATCATCACAAATATCATGGGTTTAGCATACAACTTTGTCACGGGTTAAGAGAATGTCAACTTGCATATATGAGCATATATTAACCCAACCACATTTAACCCATACATGCACATTATCATACACATGTCTTGCATAACATGTTGAACTTGCATCTAAGCATTCTCATAAATTGCATAACATGTTAAACATGCATTTAAGCCTACACATAACTTGCATAAGCATTCACATACTTGCATGGGCATTCATATACTTGCATAAGCATTCACATACTTGCATGGGTATTCATATACTTGCATAAGCATTCACATACTTGCATGGGTATTCATATACTTGCATAAGCATTCACATGCTTGCATATCACATTAAGCTCGCATTTAAGCATATACATAACTTGTATAACATCATGCACATAACTTGCATAATCTCATAAACTTAACTTGTATAACACCATGCACATAACTTGCATACCCTCATACACATAACTTGCTTATGAACTTGCATAACAACATGCACATAACTTACATAACATCATGCACATAACTTGCATAACATGTTGAGCTTGCATGTAAGCATAACTTGCATAATATGTCGAACTTGCATATATGACTTGCATCTTAAAGGAGGGTAAACATGCATAGCATATAGAGGTGCCATCTTGCATATGTATACACCATATTTAAAAGGATAAACTTGCATGTCATGATTTATGCATAATACCAAACACTTAGCATGCGTAAAACCACCTACTTATCATGCATAAAATCAAATACTTATTATGCATAAACCCACCACTTAACTTGCATAAACCCAAACACTTAATATGCATAAAACCCAATACTTAGTATGCATATAATCAAGTACTTAGCATGCATAACATCAAATACTTAGCATGCATAACACCAAATACTTAGCATGCATAAAATCACATGCATAACTTACATATCATGTTACATATAACTTGCATATATTCTCACATACAATTTGCATAACATGTTACATATGCATAAATGTTCAACATAGTGTTTTGCATCATAAAACATGGCATTAACCTTGCATATAACATAAAACTTGCAAATCACATATCATACAAACTTGCATAAACTTATTTATCCACAACCATAGCCATGTCTTATCACATCCTACCATAATCAATTTAACAATTGATTATTAAAGCCATAGAAACTCACCAAAACCAAGATTAGCAAACTTATGAAGTGGAATTAGTGGCTTTAATTGAAGAAGATGTTGATTAGCTTGCAACTCTCTTTATTGATTTGTGGAGGCCATGCTCAAATTTCATTTTGCCATAGTTTAGTTACAAAACCTAATTATGAATGAATTAGGATAGGGTTGGGGTCTTATTTATAGGATTAGGTAGTGTTTTAGGCCCTTAGATTAACCCTAGGTTAGATTAGGACCGTTAGATTTAGGAAATCTCTAGAACCAGCCCTCTAGGCCAGCCCAAGAACTCAAACTGGTGCACCCAGTTTCACTGGGCGTCGCACCCCTGTCGACAGGCAAGTCGACAGGGCAGTCGATACTCCTGTCGATAGCCCTGTCGACAGCGCTGTCGACATGGCTAGGGCGGGAACTTCTCCCGCCTGGCCCGCTGCTTTTATTTCAAATTCTGAATTTGAATTTTTAAATCTGTTTTTATCTTTGAATTTTCTGAAAACTTCTTTGGGCCATAACCGGGCCATACAGACTCCGATTCTCGAAAACTCGGACTATATTTCACGTATTTTTCCGAGACGAACGCAATGACGCAGCCCGTTACCCCCAATTCCCACATCTGAGATTATTTATCCTATAATTAGTGAATTTTAGTATTAACTAAAATTCGGGGTGTTACATACTCAACGCTCATCAAGGATTCCCACTAAAAGTGACCTCGACCAACAACTAATCCCTCAAGATCGTCCACCCACCTCGTCAGGACTACAGCTTCCATGGCGCAGTTGACTCTAGGTTGTCATCGGGGCTACCAGTTTGCAATTCCTCCCTGCCTATGCCTCCCTCATTGGAAGCAGAATAGAAACTAAAGGCGACCTTTCTCCTATAAATGACACCTCCTTTTCTCTATGTTGTGTCCTTTTTTGTCCTCCATATGGCGCTCCTGACCCCCTCCAATCAGTAGGGGGCACACTGAGAAACATTACCGAAGAAAGGTTCGGGAGCAAGCCTGAGAGTTCCAGTCCTCTGTCAGCCCCACGATCGTCCTCTACGATACAACAATCCCCGAGGTTATCATTAGAGATATCGGTCGTCAACTCATTAACACCATCAGCTCGCCCATAAAAAAAAGAAGGGTGAGAGAGAAGATTTAATTTCATAAAGAAGGCATACACATTAACAGACCAAAAAATAGGACCTCTAGTGCAATTGCCGACGGAAATGTCTGTTGGTTAAAGGGTCGCAACAATTTTAATAGTCATTACCATTGCAATTCAAACAGAGTCATCCATTCACAGATAGATGCCTCATTCCGGCCTATGTATATATAGGCCTGCAAAAAAAATGATGAATGAAATGGAAACGAAAAGCAAGGCCCCTTCTCCAAGACACACCTCCTCTTTGTTGTATCATAGCCATCCTCCTCCAACTAATGCTCCGACCACTTGGAGGCACGACTGAAAACTCAACCGAAGGCCTGTTTGAACGCACATCGGCGACCTCGTCTTCAAACAGGTCTTTCCTCCACTTGCAGGCCTCGCTCCTTGTTAGGAAGGCCCCTACTCATACAACGGAAGCTCAGTGATGGAACTTTCAAACTCTCAACCATGGACCAAACTGAACTCCCAAAGGCATGGAAAAACGGACATCTCCACCATTAGTTTACATAACTTAGTGTACAATTGATTCGTGCCTTCCAACGATGTCTTGATTTCCTATAATTCAAGGCGTTATAAAGGCTACTACCAGAGTTGTCCTTAGAAATAATGTTCAGTTTCCTATCATGCTTCCATGTTTACTCCATGCATGACATGTTTGATTAATCCTAACAAACAGCTTGCGCGCAAACATTGGATCGCTGCATCGGCGCCCTGAGCATGGGAGTCGGCGTCACCATCCAAACCTCGATCGAACATCGAGGCCAAACAACACTGGCAATGTCCGGCACCCCGAGCACGGGAGCCAGCAACGCTACTTGAGTCGCCGGCCCGTAGCGCGACCGAGTATTAATAACCACTGACTTGAACCTCGGCCCCGTGCCGAGACCGAGGATAAATCATTCCTCATCCAAGTCCAAGCAACTTGGCGCCGCCACCCAACGGCCGACTAAGAGTGATGAAAGTCCCTCTTCGCCGGTTATGGTTGTCGGTCGAATCTTGGCGCAGCACTAAGACCGACCTTAAATCGTTTCTCCCTAAAGCTCTCAAGGCTTAGGTGCAGCTCATGGCCACGATTGGACCCTATGGGCTAATGAATAGAGCTTTTCTCTGGCGAATAAACGAAGTCGTCACTCGCCCCAACCCAACAAACGACGGGACAGCCACAAACCGGACGGACCGAACAAGACGACGTCATACGCCTCTGCTACATTTGGGATTAACCCTAGGCAACCCAAGTACAGCAAGCACTCAGCCTGGCTTCACAAACTACGAGTTTCCCGAGATAAGGGAAACTTACTAGAAGCCTGTGCTCTATCACACCCCTCTGGAATAATTGACCCAGAGCATGGTACACAATCACACCCCTCTGGAATAATTGACCTAGAGCGCGGTACACAATCGCTTTTTTGTTAGGTGTAACGACAAGTATGCTTATGCAAGTACGGGACGCTTGAAAACATAAGAAGAACATCCAAACACTTAACACAAATCGCGATCTTTACTAATTCATATTTTATTTCTGCACACACCCCAAGTAGACTACATGTCTAACATTTCTTCTTTATGGTGACAGGGTGTACATGAAAACCACACCATACCTTTAGGGACCAAAAGAGAGGGTCACACTCGCATATACTATCGGTCCACCTAACCCAAAGTATCTTTAATGCCTTTAACAAATATTGATGCTACTCATCCTTCTCTTGTATTTTTTTTTATCTGTACAGGTTCGGCACTTGACAAATCACCACTAGCGATGGTCCCCTTCCTTCCAGAATCGCTTCCTCCTCTTCTACTCTTCACAAGAGTAATAGATTCGTAAGACATCGATGCGCGCCTCCCGCCATTAGCCTCGCCGCTTGTAATTATTGTAACTTCTCCGAGAGCGATACATGGCAACGAATTAAGGACGATGTCAAAAGCGAGGACCAATGCAGCTTGGGTTTCTCCCCAAGTCTCCTTGGCGTCCGACTCCGCTCTCTTCTCAGCATCTTCGGCGGTCTTCTAATCAGCTAGCTCCCTAGCCTGGAGTCGCATAATTTCATCTTCTTCGAGTTTGCCAAGGGTCACCTCGCCCTCTTTTGGTAGGCATCATCGACGGTTTTCCTTTTTCCTAGCCTACTCAAAGGCTCTCTCCTTCACCGACTCAATATCGGCCTGCTTCTTTGCCACCACAGCAGCAGATTTCTCCCCGGCATCCTGCCTAGCCTTTGCCCACTCATCTTGTATGGAAGCCTCATCCTGTCCCTCTTCCCCTCCGGCTCCTCATACTTTGCCACCAGCCGGGCTTCCTGACCTTGCACCGTAACTTCCATTGTTGGCAAACTTACGTCAGCTATGCCCGTCACACGAGCACTTCGGCCAACCAAAACTTCTCCTCCTCCAAAGAGACTCACATAAATATGGGATCCCGAGGCTATAGGATCTCCTACTTCTCCAGATTAGTCTCACTGTAGCTCCAGCCGATACTCGGACGCTTGAGGAAGCACGGGGGAAAAGCCTAGTGTCGCCTCCGTTCTAAGGCGCTGCCCAGCAAAAGAGGCAGCTATTTGACTCCTGAAGGTTCATCGCTCGCATCCTCTTCTATTGGCAAGTAGTCGAGCCCGGGGGCAGTCCTCCACCTATCCTTTCGCCAGCTTACTCATCGCAGGACCTGGGGAAGATTCCCACCAGCTCCCACACTGGCATTTCCATCCACCATAACCTTCGAAACAATCATTCAAAAGAGGAACATACACCTCGCCACGAGGATGATCCAGAGCCAAAAGCTCAGGTCTTGGAAACTTCTTACCTCCCGCCAATACTAGGCAGTCCGGGCAAAGAGGCCCGAACCGAAAGAAATGAGGAGCTACACAATCACTAGTTCCCCGAGGAACATGGGAATTTAGAGAAGTTCTCAGTATGCGAAATAAAAAATTCATATATTGATGCAAGTTCTGGAATTTCCATGGCCGGTTCATCAGGTTCCCAAAGTTTCTACGCCTTGCCAACAAGCTCATACTTAAACGCAATGTGAAGTTGACTCATACCCCTCGATGCAACAGCTTCCTACCTATAAGCGCATCGGAACGTGGTGATGACACCTAGTTTTAATAACTATGGTAGTGATTCTCGGTAACCATCAACACCATTCTTACGTGGGAAAAGGGTTACAAGATAATTGGGCTGGAACTAACGACTCAACCGTATGTTTACATCTTATGTGCATATCCGAGTAGTCAGCCTGAATAAGTCCAATCTCCATAATCATTCACCAACCAGTTGTGTTATGTTCAACTTCAATTACAAACCAAACATAAAACATTGAGCAACAATCCGAACTTGTTAACACATCCCTTACCCGGGCTTGGGGGCAACTCTCTACCGATTATTGCACCCCTCAAGACCCAATCAGATCCCCTTTAGCCCCTGCGCGGGCATCATCTTCACAACATCCCTTGGAGCCATCATCTTGAAGCACCTTCACCTCGCATAGAAGGCAATCCAAAGGTAGAGTACAGGCCCTGGAGGCTTTTTAAGCTTTCCTTCAGCACCCGGACTCCACAAAAAGTAGACATTCCGAAACATGATGACAATCTTTAGCCTCAACGACTAACGCCATGGCCATCACCCACTACCAGCGCAACGCCTGATTCAAGATGCAACTGCATCATGGTTGCCTTATTGATCGGATCCTGCAACTAACAGCTCAACTGTGTGTCGACATCCTCCATACGTATTCGAGCTAACAATCCAAGCAATCCATTCCTCGAGGGCCGCATCGCAAGACCAAAACTCACTAATCACTGTCTGCTCATCAGGCACCATGTAAATGTTTAATTTTACTAGCCCAAGCTTTGAGCCAAGACCAAGTCATCAGAATGCGAAGTTATGCGTCGTCCTCCCACGCACTTGCTAGGTTATCACATCCCTCAAATCAACTTTGACCTCTTTAAAAACCAGAAGGGTTCACTAAGTGTCCAGGATAGGAAGCCCAATCCCGTATTCACGCAGGCTTGGTGACCTTTATCCGAATTCCTAATTATGTTACCTAAGATCCATCGCTCCAGGTTCAAAGTACAAAAGAAATATTTTGGTATCCTCCATGTCTTAAGCTGATTTTCTGTTCGGAGAAGAGAAGAAAGGAAGCAACTACCATTAGAGGATCGACACACCCTAAACTAATGTTTCGGGATCGGAATTCGGGATTGTACACCAAGCTACGATCATATTTCGAAGCTCTAACTACCGAGTCAATCACTACTCGGCGACCACTTGTGTGCTCACCAAGTGCTTAATCATCAAAGTGCATGCGTCCAACATTTGGGTCGACCTCGCCTCAAAGGAAAACCCATATGAATACATGCCACGGCATGTGACAAGTATTGTCCTAACAAAGCCATTCACGTATATGAGTTGTCGAAAATTTGATCGATTGAACTAGCTCGGAATTTTAAACGACCTTGGGTTCACAAATCCAAGTGATTTAGCTGATCCTCAAACATTTCAAAAGCTAAAATTGCGCAATCGCGAGCCCAGGACGTATAATTCACCTTCCTGTTGCCTATTGCAGCTCATATCGCATCACACAAAATCACGTGCAAATCGTGGTTGCATGCACAATTACGACTTGATAATAGACCATTTGCACTTCGATGCAACCAGGATTCGGCCACTAACATTTATGGTCTTTAATCCACATGAACTAAACGCCTTGGACAGGTTCCAGCCCAAGCTGCAAGACTCAAACGAGGCAAAGCTCTTAGCAATGTTGAATCCTAAGCTCATACCAACATGTTCCAACAGGGCGTCCCAACAACTCCAAAGTAGTGCGCTCTCGACATACAACTAAAGAGTAAGGTTGTAACCAGTCACTAGGCACTGCATGGAGATGTTTGCACCCATACTAGATTCATCTCACTTCAAAGCACGTCTCGTTAACACAAAACATACTTTGAGGGGGCAAATTTTAACCGACCTTTTGGTCTGATTCCCAAAAGTGCACAAGACACGCTCGACTCAACATATCGCGTGGTATTACCACCCAGAGGCATCGCCAATATCATCAGGGGTCCAGTACCAGAATATTCGAGCCTAGCCACTAACAGGATGTCGCATTCCTCGAATGTAACCACCATCAGTATCCGTCCACGTCTGAGTCGAAGGCGAGCCAAGCTCCGAACCAAAGGCAAGCCGTCAAGCGGGTCCGGGCGCAGCGCCGGTGGGAGTCTGGGGCCCCACAATCCCGACGGCGATCGACTTAGCCGGTTAGGTCGAAACTGTGGGCACCGCCCGATTCATCCGATTTCCGCCAACAAGTTTGTTGCCTAGAATCACCAGATCGACTCAAAGTCAGGATTCAGGTAACAACTTCTGTGAACCACGCCAAACATTGCCAAATAAAGGCCTCACAGTCCGAATCGTTCTCGAGCCGAGGCCGCAAATCCTAAAGGAATCATGAGTCTTGAAGCACCCGAACCTGCGGTCCACATGCCCCTCAAAAAGCGAACTTCGCACCCAGCAGGTGCGAACTTCGCACCCAGCAGGTGCGAACTTCGCACCCAGCAGGTGCGAAATTTCGCACCCAGCTCTGGGTTCGAAATTTCGAACCCAACAGGTATGAAATTTTGAACCCAGCTCCCGGTTCGAAATTTTGAACCCAACAGGTATGAAATTTCGAACCCAGCCCCGGGTTCGAAATTTCGAACCCAACGAGTGCGAAATTTCGAACACAGCTTCGGGTTCGAAATTTCAAACCCAACAGGTACGAAATTTTGAACCCAGCTCCGGGTTCGAAATTTCGAACCCAACCGGTATGAAATTTCAAACCCAGCCCCGGGTTCGAAATTTCAAACCCAGTGGGTGCGAAATTTCGAACCCAGCCCTGGGTTCGAAATTTATGCTAGTGCGAGTGGCGGGTTTGAATTTTCTGCATGTGGTCCCTATTTCTACCTACTCCTACCTAACCCCCACCTAACCACTTCCTATAAATACCCTATAGCTTCACACTTCAAAGGGGTTGGATTTTCTTCACTTGAAACCTTCTTGAAGCTTCGTGAGCCTCATTAATGGCATTTCCTATTTGAGGAAGAAGGAGAATTAAATATTCTTTTTCCCAAATACCTAACATATGGCAATTATAAAAGTGAATGTAATGAGCATGGCTCTACCTTGTAATTCTTGAGTGATTAATAAAAGTTCAACATCCTTCCAAAGTGGACGTAGGCCTAATCCGCGGCCGAACCACTATAAATACTCGTGTCATTTACCGCTTTCTTATACTTAGTCTTGCGACCAAATTAACTATTCCTAGTAATAGGAATCTTTGGTGTTTTCGACATTTTTTGCCGTCAACAAATGGATAAAAGCAAAGCTAATTTTAAAATTTGTATAGTTTATGTGGAAAGGATAGAGATGGATCCTGCATAAATATAGTTTTAACAAAGGGTACAAGTTAAGTGAAAAAGATTTGTTAACTCGCATGAGATTTAAGCTCCCATGTAAATTGTAATATAATGGTAAGTGATCGAATTTTCAAGGAAAGGCCTAGAAATTACATAATTGAAATGATGAGGAAATGGACTACAAAGAGAAAGTTTAGTATTTTTGTAAGAAAAATTATAACATGGTTTATAAATAATGTAAATCCTTTTCAGCACCTCTTGAGGAAATAAAAAGTTCAACATATCGTCTTACTTTATGGTAGATTAAGAATTAAACCTAATAATATGGTGCTACTTCATAGTGAAGTAAGTATAGTTAGATATAGATCTATCGAGATATTGGGAACAACAAGCTGATGAGTATAAGTATATTATCCATGGGAAGTTGGAGATGGCCCATTTATAGTAGTAGATAGCTAAAAAACTAACAGGTATACGGCATGAGTTTGCAAAGAGTGGTAGATTGAAAGCAGGAGCTCCTTTGTTGTCTAGATTCAATGATTAGGACCTTTTTATGTTAAGAGAGACAAGGTCTGAAATAACCCAGACTTCCCCGATCCTCGAGGGGACAGAGGAGCCTGGGTTGCTTTGAGAACATGACGCATCAGAACACAAACAACAGAACATTTCATTGTTATTACAACAATTACATCAGAGTACAAGAATATAACAGAGTTCAAACAAATAAATATTACACAGTGGAAAAATATCAGAGATTAAATTACATAAAAAAGCGGAAAATATAATACATAAATGTAATGTGTAGTGGAAAACATCAACTACCACAGCTGAAAGAAATACATGGATGCAAAGATTTTCGAATATAGCACCAATTGTAAATCCAGGATCTTGTGAAAAGAAATAACTACAAATTCCAAAACTACTAGCTGCCCATGTGGAAAATATGGGCACCTGGAGTTTAGGTAGAAACAATAAACTCTGAGTCAGTCATGGGACTGGTGTTGTAATGTCCTGTATTTTTACAGTGTAATAATAAATTTATTTAATTATTTAAATAATGGTTTAGAGATTTATATGGTCGTTTAATTAAATAATATTGAATATTTAATTAAAATAAATAATAGAATATTATATTTAATTTGTGAAATAGTCGAAAATAGTAGGATTGGCAATATTCTGTGAATTGGACAATTCAAAATATATAATTCAGTTTAAAATTGAATTACGATAATGAATATATTTAAATAACGACAGTTTGAACGTATAATTATATTATAATTATAATCGAGCTCGAATTGGCGCGGCAGTTCGCTATTTGGCGATTTGAACTTTAAATGAATATACAAAATCCGTTTTAAATCGAATTTATGTGAAATAAGAAACGTTTGGAGCTGGTGAAGTATTATTTATGATGGAAGAGAAAAATCGAGATTTCATTGTATAGATTTTGATTTATGTTCAAATCAAATTTTAGAAAAGTCGCTATGGAATTCCTTTGAAATTTATAAATATATATTTATATTATAAAAGTATTTTGAATATAAATCGAATATCGATTTAACTGGAAAATTGGAAATATCAAGTTATAAATACAATTGGAGCTGTATGATATTCTGTTGGGAATATATACGATACTATTTATTTATAAATATTTAATTTAATTATTTTTAAATATATTTATATATTTAAATGGGTTATTTAGAGAATTAAAAATAGTCAATTTTGCAAACGACCTCCGTTTTCGACGAAACTAATTTTGTTGGATTCGCAATGTTAAATTATTGTTAGATGTCAAGTTTCGTGATTTTTGAAGTCAATATGTGACCGTACGGGATTTTAATGTGAAATACAGTCAATAAATTGACCTCTTCATCAAAAACATCGCGAGTTAGAAAATCCAAAACAATTGGATAAATTTCTACAAATCCCAAAATATAATATGTACGAATCGTTGTGAGTTCAACTTCATATCCATTCATGTTTTACTGTGTGCAATGCAACCTCTATCGCGCTCGAAGTATGTCAGAAAAGCTAGGGTTAAGAATTGAAGGAGTGTGGAGCATTGATTCATGAAACGGTCGTGATATTTATGGTTAGGGAAGAGAGTCGCACTGGTATGCTAAGTGTTGTAGTGTTCGGCTACCATTTGTGTCACACCCTTTCTACTTGGCAACGCGAGACCTCCGAGGTCGCGGTTCAGGCAAGAGCGACGAGTTGAGGGAGACATTGATGAAGGGGATGAGCTCAAGGTAATAGAAATTTTGGTGATGTCGGTTTGATGATTTGTGAAGTGCAGAGTGGGTTATAAAGGAAGAAATGGCAGGAAGATGACTAAATGGGATCGACTGTACCCATTGTTTTGGAGCAGCAGTTCAATTGGGAAGAGAGGATGCAGACGGGTTTTAATTGATGGAGTGGGCCGATTGTTTTTGGGTAAAGCCCAAATAAAATGATAATTAAGTTTTATTTTTAAAGTTTAAACAGTATATTAGCTTGTAAAATTGATAACTTATCCATACGGTATCGAAATTCAGCGAAACAAGATCCTTTGGGATCTTATGGACGGTGGCTCCACAATGAAACTGACTGGGAGTGAATCAGAGCTCGTTACAATTTATGGCAAAATAAATTGCCCGTCTGAATCAAGCAATGGTTATCGTTATTAACGATGATCGTCCAATGTGAGTAAAACTCACCTACTCCACCGGTTCATATTTTTATAACGTATATTTAGAACTGGTAAATGATGATTGACTGTTGTGTATTGACTGTTTGGTTGAACTGCTAAGTAATTGGTTGAAATTATAGATCTGGTGTTATATATATATATATATATATTGATTCTATTTAGCAGAATATTTCATAGTGAAATGAAATTGATGTTAATTATATTGTTTAACATCTGTGGATGCAGGGAAATAGGACGGAAGAATCCGACTAGATTCCTCAACATTTATTTTATTGTTTTTCATATATTATGATATATGATGTGATATATAATATGTTGTTGATGATGTGTGTTAGAATGATATTGATCATTGTTATTTTGGTATTTTAAATACCATAAGGAATACTGGAATGTTAAAAAAGAAATTTTCAATGCTGTATTGAAAAAGAAATATATATAAAATTAAAGGATTTTATAGAAAGAGATATTTATAAAATTAAAGGATTTTATAAAAAGAAATATTTTTAAAATGAATAGAATTTAATAAAAGGAATTATTTATATAATAAATAAGATTATATAAAAGGAAATATTTGTAAAACAATTACAAATAGAATATGAAAGGAAATATTAGTAAAACATTTACAAATAGTATATGAAAGCAAATATTTGTAAAACATTTACAAATAGAATTGAAAAGGAAATAATTGTAAAACATTTATTAATAGATTATGAAAGGGAAATATTTATTTGTTAAATAAATAGGATTGAAAGGCAAATATTTATTTGTTAAATAAATAGGATTGAAAAGGAAATATTTATTTGTTAAATAAATAGAATTTACAAGGAAATATTTATTTGTTAAATAGACAAATAGAAAAGGGAATATTTGTAAAACCAATAGAAAAGGAAATATTTGTATAAACAAATTGAAAAGGAAGTATTTGTAATCAAATAGTGTTAGTCAAAAAAGGAGTTATCGGATATTGGTTATTCGAAAAGAGTTAGCGAATATTTGTTATTGAAAAGGGAATTGTCGAATATTTGTTATTTGAAAAGGAGATAATCGAATATAGTTTATTCGAATAGAAAAAAGGAGTTATCTAATATAGTTTATTTGAAAAAAATTAATTGATTAGAGTTAATTCATTAGAGTTAATCGATAGGGTTCATCCAATAGAGTAAATCGATTAGAGTTAATCGAGTTAGAGTTATTCGAATAGAGTTAATTGAAAAAGGGGTTATTCGAATAGAGTTAATTGAATTAGAGTTAGTCAAATTAGAGTTAATCGAATTAGCGTTAGTCGAATTAGAGTTATTCGACTATAGTTTATTCGAAAGGAGATTATAGAATATAGTTTATTGGAAAGGAGATTATCGAATATAGTTTATTCGAAAGGAGTTATCGAATATTAGTTATTCGAATAGAGTGAAAAGGAGTTAGTCGAATATAGTTATCCGAAAGAAGATAATCAAATATAGTTTATTCAAAAGAGAGATTATCGAATATTAGTTATTCGAAAAGGAGTTAATCGAATATAGTTTATTTGAAAAGGAGTTATCGAATAGAGATTATTCGAAAGAGAATTATACGTAGAAATTCGATTATATCGAATTCGGGTAAGTACTATTCACTTTTCGGTTTTTATCAAGATTTATTTATTTACTAATAAATTGTTGTTTGTTTAATTTTCCAAAGTAATAAATAAAAGTTATATTTTGAAGTTTGATATTTCAGAAGTAGGGATTATAACACTATAGTTATAATCAGTGTTTTCAATAAAGAAGTGGATTTGTAAATTGAAATCCGGGAGTTACTTAAGGAAGTTTGTTAAAGATTTAGAAGGTGAACTTTGTCTATTTTCGATGTTAGAAACATTGTTCAGTTAAGGTCTGAGAGTTAGTTATACCTCAACTTGATTGACTCCATTTTTAACTAAGGGAAGGTTAAGGTTCGATAGTGAATGTTGGTTAAGTGAATTCAGGTAATGAGTGTAATGTTTTGAGTTGACACAACATTGTTTTATCTAGACATCTGTTTAAATTCAATTGTAGGAGTTTTGAAAATGTTTTTCAAATAAGAATCAGGAATATTTTCTAATATAGAAAATAAGAAATTGAAACGTTTTCCAAAGTTAATAACGTATATTTTTTAAAATTAAAAAAATAAAGATTTGATGAATATATGGAAACGAGAAATGGGGCAATGAATAAATGTTGATTGATGATTGATCAATAGAATTTCCATCTGGAAATAATATCGTTGCTTGCACACATGTTTTTCTTTGATAGTTAACTCACCGACTATCGAAGTTTTTGACCATTTCCATCGCCAATACGGAGAGACCGAGATTAGATTCATTATCTGAATACCACTTTGTATAGGCGTTAGTGTTGCGATCAAATATGATGAAGATAATTGAAGACGGAATTATGCAAGGGCTGTCCTGTTTACATAATAGTGCCTTCGATTTGTTCAGTCCCAGGCAACCTGTATGGAAGAATGTCTGACAGAGTATATTTAATGGATCACGTAAGTTGACCTCTTCAAATGTATGTACGTTTGGTGGCGGAGGAATTCATTTCTCTTAGTTGTATACCCATTGTATTTTTGGGGAAATCAATTTGTGATTTGGAGGGTATGACGATGTGACATTCAAAGTGAATGATTGTGTGATCTGTCAGAGATAAGCGTGGCCTCTAGCCTCACAACCGGGAAATGACAAAAATCGTGCAGGCAGCATGGCTAAGTGGTTGGCTGCCAAGTAGGGTGTATTATCACCTATCTAGAGTTATTCATTTCATTCTTTAATCTACTCGATGTTGTCCCATTCCGGAAACGGTTGCTGATCCTAATCATTGATGATATACTTTCGATACACTCAAGCGAAATGAATAGTCGGTCATGTGTGGCCGGGTTGCAAGATGTTCTTGTTAAACCTAGTGTATTCCTCTCTAGAGGTACACTATCGGAAGGTGGTTCCATACCTTGTCATAGTTGGTAATCCATTATCCAATAAGTGCTCGCGGTTTTGATTGTATACTATACATGTAGAACGTGAGATGAAAGCGTTTCTGCTAGATGATTATTTAGTTGTGATTGATAGACACTATTATAATATCAAAAGAGTTTGATATAAAATTTATCATTTCGTTCAAAAGGATTTTTGATGTTAAATCAAATGCTTTGGATTCTCATAAGGGAAAAAAACCCGTTCCGTTATACGGTGTGGTCTTATGAGATATCGTTTAATTGCTCAAATTGTTTTAAACTATTTTACTCACACCAGTCCAATGACTGACCCAGAGTTTATTTTGTTTTGTTTTCCATAAATTCTTGGGTGCCCAATTTTGTACGGGCAGTCAAGTAGTCAGGATTTTACAGATATACTTGGAGAGCTTAGAGCAGGAGGCTTCAAGATTATATAGCTATTGTTTATTCCGTTGTGTTGTAAGTGTTGTACTCTGATAGTGTTACTATATACATATACTGATTTTATTTCAAGGATATGTTATCTATTATATGTTGTTCGTTCCGGTGTGAGATTCGTGTTACTCTGATGTTGTATGTTCTTCTTCTTCTTCTTCTTCTTCTATTCTAAGTTTCTATCTTATCTATCCTCACCCTCTGTTTTCTTTCTATTAGTTTTCTGGTTTCCAGTATAATATGGGTTGGACTTGTGTTATTTGGTCAGCTCAAATTGTACCGGAAATTCGGGACACTACAGTTGGTATCAGAGCTTAAGGTTTAAGTAATTACCTTGGCTCTATGGCGTGACTCAGTAGAGACGGGGTTAGTAATACCCTAGATTGAGTTGAGTGTATATATATGAGTGCGTATTTGTTGTTCAACATAAAATGATTTTATATTGTGGAGATTTAGTGGTTGAGTTGTTTATGGGTTCTGGTCAATCAGTTTGATCCACTATATCAGTAGGGGTTCATAAACAATCGAATACGATGAACCGACACTGTAAGTTTTGAAAATAGGGTAATGAAATAATTTTACCCAAATTATATTTTGATATAAAGGATTTATATTGGAATTATTATAATATATATTGGATATATTGATTTTTATCATAATCAGATAAGATTATAATTGAAACGATTATGTAAATAACCAATCAAAATTCGTATAAGTGTTACGAAATGAATTAAATATAAGGAAATTTTAAATCCTGGGAGATTTTAAATTGTTTTACAAGCATTGTGAATGATATTTTGAAATGTATTTCAAAATGGAAGTCTTCAGAAATGGTTTTGAAAATACTATGGTATTGAACTCACTTTGATCGCTGGAAAATAATTCCGATGATAAAGTCGAACATCATCGGTGTTCATTTTTGAGTTTCTAAGTGACGGATTACTACCAAAGATACTATTTTGAATTTGTTTTGAGTAAACAAGTTGTTTTGAATTCCAAAATGAGATATTTGATTTTTGAAAAGCTAAGTGATTTAAACTTACCAAGGAAAGATTGTTTGATTTAAAACCAAACTGAATTGAAGTTTGGGAAAGCCAATTGGAATTAAAATAAAGTCGGTTAAGTGGTAACTGAAATTGAATTAGAATGATATCGAGACAAATTGGATTTGTGAGATTCGAATTTGAAGTGTAATTTGATAATCAAGTTAAGAGTTTGAAAATCAAGAATGGAACTTCGATTTGAAATTGAATTTGGCTTGGATAAGCGAATGGTTGTGTTGGAGATAAAAGAGATTTGAGTTTGATTGGGATAACATTTGTATATGTTGAATTAGTAGCAGATATGAAAGATGGAAAGGATATATTGATATGCCCGACAAAAAGGTACAAGTTTATATTTGGTATAAGCATGTGATTTACGAGCCTGTTTGGCAAGCCGCTTGGCTGTTTGATTTTCGTTTGGGTTGGAGATGGCCCAGAGAAGAGAGTTGTAGTTGTACCGATTGACCAGTACAATGGAGGTGCTGGCGAAATTTTTCGAAAATTTCAGGTGATAGAAAAATTTCAAGATTTTTGAAAATTTTCGTTAGTAGGAATAAATAAATATTCAATTGAAATTTAATTGGTTCAGTTGAAACTGAAGTTAAGAAATGAACAAATAAGTTCTAACTAGTTAATAAGGTTTGTTTTATACCTTAGCAATTTCGAGGACGAAATTATTTTAAGAGGGAAAGAATGTAATGTCCCGTATTGTTACGGTGTAATAATGAATTTATTTAATTATTTAAATAATGGTTTAGAGATTTATATGGTCATTTTATTAAATAGTATTGAATATTTAATTTAATAAAATAATAGAATAATATATTTAATTTGTGAAATAGTCGAAAATAGTAGGATTGGCAATATTGTATGAATTGGACAATTCAAAATATATAATTCAATCTAAAATTGAATTACAATAATGAATATATTTAAATAACAATAGTTTGAACATATAATTATAATCGAGCTCGAAATGGCGTGACAGTTCGCTATTTGGCGGTTTGAACTTTAAATGAATATACATAATCCGTTTTAAATCGGACTTCTATGAAACAAGAAACGTTCGGAGCTGGTGAAGTACAATTTTCTAATGGAAGAGAAAAATCGGGATTTCATTGTGTATATTTTGATTTATGTTCAAATCAAATTTTAGAAAAGTCGCTATGGAATCCCTTTGAAATTTATAAATATATATTTATATTATAAAAGGATTTTAAATATAAATCGAATATCGATATAACTGGAAAATTGGAAATATCAAGTTATAAATCCAACTGGATCTATATGATATTCTGTTGGGAATATATACGATAATATTTATTTATAAATATTTAATTTAATTATTTTTAAATATATTTATATATTTAAATGGGTTATTTAGTGCTTTAAAAATAGTCAGTTTTGCAAACGACCTCTGTATTCGACGAAACTAATTTTGTCGGATCCGCAATGTTAAATTATTGTTAGATGTCAAGTTTCATGATTTTTGTAGTTAGTATGTGACCGTACGAAATTTTATTGTGAAATACAATCGATAAATTGACCTTTAAAAATACATTGTGTGAGCAAACTGTAACGACCCAGAAAATCTGAACCAATTTAAAATTTTTAAATTGGCTAAAATAAGGGATTTTAAATATTTAAAATAAATATTTTAAATAATGGCAATAGAAAGTGAGTTTGAATCGGCGATTGAAAATGAATATAATTAATTATAATTATAAACAAGGCCTGAAAAGGCGCTGTAGTTTCAAAAAATTGAATTCAAACTTTGTCGGACTGTACCGGGTGCAAAACAATCCGGATTTTAGTGAAACCAAAAATATTTAAATTTGTTAGTGGATACCTTTCTAACGAATCTGAAAAATCGAATTTTCATAGCGGAAAGCAAAAGTTATGGCCGAATGAATTTTCAGAAAGGTCGCTATGGAATTTATATAGCCCATGAAATTGGCCATTTTGCATACGACCTCGGAATTCGACGAAACCACTTTTGTTGGATCCGGGATGTGAAGTTATTGCTAGATTTCAAATTTCATAATTTTTGAAGCTGATATGTGAGCGTGGCAAAGGAAAATGTGTTTTGATCAATTACAGTTAAATTGGATCGACCAGAAATGGGCCTTTTTGCAAACGGTCTCAGAATTCGATGAAACTAGTTTTGTTGGGACCGTATCGTCAAAACATAGCTAGATTTATTTTTTTGGAATTTTTCGAATCTATTTGTGGCCCTGGCAAATTGAAAAGTACGTTCAAATTAAATATTGAATGTTTTATATTTTAATCTAAAGGAAAACTGACTGAAACATTCGAATGGGCCTTCGAAACATATCCCATTGTGTTTGGAATGGGGGTAAAACGCTAGGGACGACAGTCGTTGGGTCTGGATTGGGGTTCGTGAGGGAAAGGGGGTATTTTAGAGATTTAAAAACATATAAAATAATAAAAAAATCTATTGGTCCACCTCATTCTCTCAGCCCCGACCTTCTTCCTCGAAACCCCAGAACGCACGGCGGAATGAGCTCAAACTTCCCAGCCAATTTTCTCCTTCCACGCTCAACAAAACCCCATCGTCCTTTGGAAGTTTTTGTAGAGAATTTTGCAAGCTTCACATCCATACTTGGATTCGATTTTTTCACTGAGTATATCGAGAGAATTTCCTCTCCGAAGTTCACCAGTTCCGCACCATTTTCCGGCCGAGGTAGGGGTTCGAGCTCCACCATCTTCCTGGCGCTGAGGCGTCTCTCGAAGCTCGTCAACGTGGTGCGGTTGGATCTCGACGAAGTGCAGCGGATTTGGTTTAAATTCGAAACCTAGTTTCGAAGTTTTAACGAGGTAAACGGGTTTAAATTTCAGAATGGAAAATAACACTTTTTAGTGTTGCAAATCTTTTCTTTCGAATAAAAATCATATCTTTATCATACGTTGACGAAATTCGATGAAACAGGAAACATCGTGACCGTGTGGACGCCTTCTACATTTTAAAAGAGACCGCGTATTTTTTTGAGCCGTCTGCTATTTTTGGTGGAGTGGAACCCAAACTGAGATTTCTGATTTATAAACAATATGAAAAACGACGATGTATAAATTATATAGTCGATGTATGAGTTATATAAGCGTTGTACACCTCTTGTATAAGCGTTGTATAAGTTGTATGTTCGATGCATAAGTTATATATGCGTTGTAAAAATTATATATGTGTTGAAATAAAAGTGAATTGCTATATATATATATATATATATATATGTATATATATACGCCCCTCGTCCACAAACCATGGACGATATTTATTGATTGTGATTGGTGTGAAAATTGATTGATAGCGAATGATTGTTTGGGATTGTTTGTGGTTGATATTGATTGATTGTGGTTGAAAAATACCCATTTGTGGTTGAGAAATATTTGGTTGAAACCACATAGGATTAGTTTGTGGAAATGAAATAAATATATACATGCCACCTGCGTGCGAACTAGATGCATGATCCCCATTGTCAAAAACCGCGAGGTTTTAAGGTAGAGCGAGGAGCCGTACTAGGGACGGTCCCGGTTTTAACTACCCTGCCGTTATGTTGCCGAAATTTTGAAGAATATTCATGTGTTTGAATTATTTTCATTTGCTGAAACTATATTTATTCATTGAATAGAAAACCATCATGTGTTGAATCGATATTCATTCGTTGATTAGAAATTCATGTGTTGAAAGGTATTCGTGTTTTAAATATAAAAATCACATTTTTATCTATATATAGAAACTATAGAAAACATTCATGTGTTGAATCGATATTCACTCGTTGATTAGAAATTCATGTGTTGAATGGTATTCATATTTTGAAATAAATTGTTTTATAATAAAAGTCCCAATTTGAACATCAATATAAAATGTATAAAATGATCCTGTTTTGAAATAATTTGTTTTACGATAAAAATCACATTTTTATAATATACATGAATTGTTGAAATGTGAAGTGTTAAAAATAGCAACCCGTTCAAATAAATATGCATGAGTTGAAATATTCATTAATTAGCTAATGATGTGATTTTTACCTATGCATGCAACATTAGAATGAATGGTGTTTTTAAACCAAATGGAATCAAATATGAAGTTGAATGGAAAATGATAAATGATAAGAACTGTATATATGTACATGCATATTTATTGAACAGGTTATAGCAAAGTGGCTAGAGAAGAGGAATAAAATTTTGTGCCTGACAAATAGGTACACATTTACTGTTTTGTTTGGGTGATGATTTTATGAGCCTGTTGGCTAGCCGCTTGGCTTTTTCTTTTTGACATGAGACGCCCGTGTGACTATTTGGGAATTTTCCCAGCCCCTCCCGTACAAAGGAGGTTATGGCAAAATTTTCCAAAATTTAAAGGCGTTAGTGATATATTGGAAGTGAAAACGATATTGAAATTGTTGAATAAACTATATTTATATAAATATATAAATATAAATAAAATTAAAACGAAACGTGGCCGTGCAGTTCTTGTTTTGAAACCGTGATTTCAAACAACTAGTGCGGGAAATCCGACCATTGGATTTTCCCGAAATCGCAACCGTTGGGTTCGCCTTGGAAATATCTTTCCAACGGCACCAACTTCGTAAAAACCCAACGGTTAGATTGTTTGGAATGTTTAATTCAAATCTGAAGAAAAACAGCGCCAGAAACGATTATATTTATATATATAAATATAATTATATTTAATCGAATAACGACGCTGCAGTTCGTATTTTGAAATCGAAACTTCAAACGATTGTACCGGGAGATCCGAACGTCGGATTTTCCCGAAACTGGAACCGTTGGATTCATTTTGAAAATACCTTTCTAATAATGTAAATTTTGTGAAGATCCAATAGTTAGATTTTCAGATATGTGTAAATCAAATTTGAAGAAAAACAGCGCCACGGCCGCGTTATGGCCCGAAGCGTCATTTTGAATAAATTGGCTACTTTAATATAAATAAAAATAGCGATAAATCGTTATAAAATATCATAAACAATATGGAATGGAAATAAACCGAATTTGCTCGATTTATGTGGTATTTGATGGTTGAATGTGTTTGGTGTGAAAATTACATTAAAGAACAAAATTGGTGTTGTCGAATGAATTAACCATTGAAATAAATTGATTTGAAAAATCTAAATATACGTGAATTATTTGAAAAGGCCGAGTTAATTCTCATTTCAAATAATTGACCGACGATTGAAAGTCGAAGATGAAGACGGTGGTCGAAGACCGGAGATCTTCACCTCGTTTGGATGGTAACCGAGGTCCTGATTGGGAGGCATCCCGAAATATGGATAATGAGTGGTGATCGTCCAGACGTACGTGGTGATCGATGGGTTTGCGAGGTATTTAGTGCCTCCGGTTTCGTTCAGACATAGAACGGACTTGTAAATGGACTTTGTGCCTGACATTGGATTTTATTTTGTGTTGATTGATCTCTATTAAATATACACCTGTTTGGCGGCGGAGAATTTATTCTTTTGCTTAACGCCCTTCTCTGAAACGCACGAGCTCAGAGGTTGTATATCGATGGACATCAGTCGCACGGCATGAATTGGTAGTGTGGCATGCCTAAGTGGCAAATGATCAGGGCTTCTGTTGAAAAGCAAAGTCTTGTGGTGATGATCAAAGCGCCGCCTGTGTGACGTAGCTTTGTGTATAACGTGAAATCACGAGCCTCACACCCCGGTATGAACCAGAAACGGGAGGAAGGACCTCAGGGAGGACATGCGTTTCTTCCTAGCTAGGGTGGTGTCAGTGACCTACCAGCCCTGACATTTATATACTTTTCATCTGTGTGGTTGTTGCTGTTGCGAGGCGCCTCGGTTTGATCGGACGATCCGGGTCCGATGGAGTCATTCGTTGGCTCGTTTACTCCCCAAAGGGCAGGGAAACGTATTGTTCAGGAATTTTAATCCACATCGGTGGACCGGCCCTGTCGCCCCTAGGGTCACTCGAGCTCTGATCCTGAGACTCGGGCTAGGCAGTCTCGAATTCGGTAAGGACTATCTTTTGCCTTGGTTCATGACGGAAATCCAATTTCCAAATAAGACATCGTGCGGTTTTGATTGTATATATATATATATATATATATATATATATATATATGGCGACATGATATATGGTACCCATGCCGTCTATGATTGATAGTTATGATTCAAATTGTTTTTGAAACATATAAACACTAGTAATAATATCAAATGCCTTTGCTTTATTCGTATCAGTCATATTTTGGCGATTATAAGGTAAAACTCTATCCTCCAGTTTGCGTTGCATTGTGTGATGGGAGCTGAGTCTTATAATGGCTTCATTTTTATAAAAAGCATTGCGTTGTTTAAAAGAATGATTTGTTTTAAAGCACTGGCAATCCAATGGAGTAAACCCGTTCCACGAAAGTGGCGTGGTCCTGTGATTAGCTAAATTATATATGTGTTGAGTAGATTTCTCATACCAGTCCCATGACTGACTCGTAGTTTGTTTCACTTTCAAACTCGGGTGCCCCTTTTTTCTACACGGGCAGCCTTGTATTCAGGTTTAGCTGGTTCTTTCTGGATAGCTGGAGCTGAAGATGGATTCTATCATTTATCTCTTTTTATGCTGTTCAGCTCCTATTGTACATATTTTGTTTGTTTTCCGCTGTAGACATTTATGTATAGCTGAACTGTATTTGTGCTAAGTAAGATCCTGTATACTGTGTAACTCTGATGATTACTTTTATCCAGTATATTCTATTGTTCATTATTTGGTGTATTTATTTATTTCTGTTCTGCTATTATCTGTTTCTGTGTTATATTCCAAAGATAACCCTTGTCTCCGAAAGAACGGGATTTGGGGTCGTCACAACGTGGTATCAGAGCTTTGGTTATGCTTAGTTCTGGAATATAACATATTAACGAACTCGTCAGAAATAGAACCAGTAGTGTTCTAGGACGGGTAACTCATTACAGATAGGATCAGTAATATCCTAGTATGAGTAGCAGAATGAAACAACACCTAGATAGACACATTTACATTCAAGCATTTGTCTCTATATTTTGAAATATCTTTCTGTTGACCTGACACATGATCTACTATTTGCAGAAGAACTAGAAAATGAGTGCCCGAAACAGAAGAAGTAATACTGACCCGGATATTGAAGCCCTATATATGAAATATAGAAATCTGGGTGGAAAGCCATTCTCGGGCGAAGAATCTATTATGAAAACACAAGCCTGGATTCGTTCGGCTGAGATAATCTTTGATGGTTTAAAGCTGAGGGATGACCAGAAAAGGTTACTGGCATCCTGGGCACTCAAAGATGAAGCTTTGTTCTGGTGGGATTCGGTCATAGAGAATAATCCAGAAGGTGATATCACCTGGGACAGATTCAAAGTGACTTTCCTAGAAAGATTTACTCCTCCAGAAGTGACTGAGCGATTATGCGACGAATTTTCTTATCTGATACAGGGTGATATGACCATCCCAGAATATCATAAGAAATTCAACGAACTTTCTCACTTTGCTCCTCATCTGATTAAAGACCCAAAGAGGAAAAATCTGAGATTTATTCACGGGCTTCAAAGAAAATATCAGAACAGTGTAATGAGGAACGTGAAGCTCCCCTTTTCTGAAATGATTTATATGGCTTATCAATATGAAGATCTAGATAAGAAAGGTATGCTACAGTATGAAGAGGAAGTCAGCTCTAGTAATAAAATTGAGTCTGAAACTGATCGCCCTGAGGCCAGTACAATGTCTGAAGTCGGTAAGAAGCCCAAAGCTGATCGAAAAGGGGCCAGATCCGAAAAAGAACCAGTAACGACAGCTGTATGCAGTAACTGCCATAAACAGGGGCATTTGACTAGGAATTGTAAACCCTCGAAGAAGCTAAGGAAAGATGAAACTAAATCCGGTAAGAAGTTCCAAGAGAATAGAAAGTGCAGTCAATGCCATCAGTCCGGTCATCTTTCAAAGGCCTGCCCGCTATTCAAAAAACCTAAAGCAGTACATGTAAATGAAGTGGTAGAAGTACATGCACCATCGTCTGCTCAGGAAAGGTCTGATGTTTTAGAAGGCACGCTCAATGTCAAAAACATTCCAGTTAAAGTATCTGTTCACCCAGAAGGACTTGAATCTGAGGCAGCAGCATTGGCTGGAGTTTCTTGCAGCATACGATTTTGAAATCATATACACTCCAGGGAAAGCCAATGTCGTGGCCGATGCGTTAAGCCGAAAGAATGAAATGATCGCCAGTTTTATTATCACGACTTCATTGATAGATAAAATATCTGCTCTTCAAATGGATGATCATTTCATTCAGAAGATCAGAGAGATAATTCAGAAAGGCGAGCCCTCGAGTTTTCAAGTTGATAATGATGGGATTCTAAGGCTCAAAGGTCGAATTTGTGTCCCTAACATTCCTGAGCTTCGAAAGGAAGTACTGGATGAATGCCACAAGTCAAAACTTAGTATCCATCCGGGAGTGAGCAAAATGTATAATGACATCAAATGCACTTTCTGGTGAAAGTCGATGAAGAGGGACATTTCTTTATATGTTTGCCGATGCCCTACTTGCCAGCTAGTCAAGAGCGACCAAAAAAAACTGGCCAGATTGTTGCAACCGCTAGAAGTTCCAGGCTAGAAGTGGGAACATATTTCTATGGATTTCATTGATGGTCTACCCCAAACCAGAAAAGGGAATGACAGTATTTGGGTGATCGTAGATCGCTTCACGAAGACCGCCCATTTCATACCTGTCAGATCAAACATAACCGCTCAGAGTCTGGCGCAAATATACTTCAGGGAAATAGTTAGACTGCATGGAGTGCTGCTCAGTATAGTCAGTGATAGAGGTACAATATTCGCTAGCAAATTCTGGGAAGCATTTCAAGTCGAGCTGGGAACGAAGTTGAACTTGAGCACCGCTTATCATCCTCAGACAGTCGGTCAGACTGAGAGGGTGAATCGTATTTTAGAAGACCTATTGCGGGCTTGTGTTATAGACTTCGGGGGATCATGGGAAGACCATCTGCATTTGGATGAATTCTCATATAACAACAGCTACCAGGCGAGCCTGACAATGTCGCCATTCGAAGCATTGTATGGTAGACCGTGCCGATCTCCTGCTTGTTGGGTCGAGCCCGGAAATAGACTTGTGTTGTGTCCTGATATGATTCGAGAAGTTGCCGACAAAGTTGATTTTATCAAAAAGCGATTACTCGCCGCTCAAAACCGACAAAAGAGCTATGCCGATAGAAGAAGAAGAGATATATCCTTTGCTGTTGGCGACTATGTATATTTGAAAGTATCGCCGATGAGAGGAGTTATCCGGTTCGGTAAAACTTGAAATTTGGCGCCCAAATTCATAGGTCCGTTTCCTATTCTGGAACGGATTGGAACCCTCGCTTATAGGGTCAAATTGCCTGACTGGTTGCCTGGAGTTCATGATGTATTTCACATATCTCAACTTCGGAAGCACGTTCATGATCCAGACTTGATCGTCGAAGAAGCAGCTCAGTAGGATATTGAAATTACTCCAGAATTAGCTGTGAGAAGAGAGTCGCTAAAGATTATCGGCAAAGAAACCAAAGAGCTGAGGAACAAGAAGGTTCACTTAGTCAAAGTGCAATGGAGTGGAGATCCGCGAGATTGTACTTGGGAAACTGAGGAGAGCATTCAGAAAGCCTATCCTAGATGCCGAGTAGATATCTCTGATTGACTCTGGTGCAAGGTATATTTACCATACTTTGCATTACCATTTAATTCTCTACTCTGTTGTTATTTTCTTTCCATGGATGTGCACTTTTAATTCCATAGTCTGAATGGTTTTAAAAGAATATAGAAATTGATTAGTATACTTTTGAAAAGTTGAAAGCAATTGGATTGGTTGTTGGGTTGTGTGATTGTAGATTTATCAAACCACTTTCGACTTTGTTCCTTTTCGGGGACGAAAAGTTTTAAGTGGGGGAGATTGTAATGACCCAGAAAATCTGAACCAATTTAAAATTTTTAAATTGGCTAAAATAAGGGATTTTAAATATTTAAAATAAATATTTAAAATAATGGCAATGGAAAGTGAGTTTGAATCGACGATTGAAAATGAATATAATTAATTATAATTATAAACAAGGCCTGAAAAGGCGCTGTAGTTTCAAAAAATTGAATTCAAACTATGTCGGACTGTACCAGGTGCAAAACAATCTGGATTTTAGTGAAACCAAAAATATTTAAATCTATTAGTGGATACCTTTCTAATGAATCTGAAAAATCGAATTTTCATAGCGGAAAGCAAAAGTTATAGCCGAATGAATTTTCAGAAAGGTCGCTATGGAATTTATATAGCCCATGAAATTGGCCATTTTGCATACGACATCGGAATTCGACGAAACCGCTTTTGTTGGATCCGGGATGTGAAGTTATTGCTAGGTTTCAAATTTCATAATTTTTGAAGCTGATATGTGAGCGTGGCAAAGGAAAATGTGTTTTGATCAATTACAGTTAAATTGGATCGACCAGAAATGGGCCTTTTTGCAAACGGTCTCAGAATTCGACGAAACTAGTTTTGTTGGGACCGTATCGTCAAAACATAGCTAGATTAGTTTTTTGGAATTTTTCGAATCAATTTGTGGCCCTAGCAAATTGAAAAGTACATTCAAATTAAATATTGAATGTTTTATATTTTAATCTGAAGGAAAACTGACTGAAACATTCGAATGGGCCTTCGAAACATATCCCATTGTGTTTGGAATGGGGGTAAAACGCTAGGGACGACAGTCGTTGGGTCTGGATTGGGGTTCGTGAGGGAAAGAGGGTATTTTAGAGATTTAAAAACATATAAAATAATAAAAAATTTCTATTGGTCCACCTCATTCTCTCAGCCCCGACCTTCTTCCTCGAAACCCCAGAACGCACGGCGGAAAGAGCTCGAAACTTCCCAGCCAATTTTCTCCTTCCACGCTCAACAAAACCCCATCGTCCTTTGGAAGTTTTTGTAGAGAATTTTGCAAGCTTCACATCCATACTTGGATTCTATTTTTTCACTGAGTATATCGAGAGAATTTCCTCTCCGAAGTTCACCAGTTCCGCACCATTTTCCGGCTGAGGTAGGGGTTCGAGCTCCACCATCTTCCTGGCGCTGAGGCGTCTCTCGAAGCTCGTCAACGTGGTACGGTTGGATCTCGACGAAGTGCAGCGGATTTGTTTTAAATTCGAAACCTAGTTTCGAAGTTTTAACGAGGTAAACGGGTTTAAATTTCAGAATGGAAAATAACACTTTTTAGTGTTGCAAATCTTGTCTTTCGAATAAAAATCATATATTTATCATACGTTGACGAAATTCAATGAAACAGGAAACATCGTGACCGTGTGGACGCCTTCTACATTTTAGAAGAGACCGCATATTTTTCTGAGCCTTCTGCTATTTTTTTTGGAGTGGAACCCAATGTGGGATTTCTGATTTATAAACAATATGAAAAACGACGATGTATAAATTATATAGTCGATGTATGAGTTATATAAGCGTTGTACACCTCTTGTATAAGCGTTGTATAAGTTGTATGTTCGATGTATAAGTTATATATGCATTGTAAAAATTATATATGTGTTGAAATAAAAGTGAATTGCTATATATATATATATATATATATATATATATATATATACGCCCCTCGTCCACAAACCATGGACGATATTTATTGATTGTGATTGGTGTGAAAATTGATTGATAGCGAATGATTGTTTGGGATTGTTTGTGGTTGATATTGATTGATTGTGGTTGAAAAATACCCATTTGTGGTTAAGAAATATTTGGTTGAAACCACATAGGATTAGTTTGTGGAAATGAAATAAATATATATATGCCGCCTGCGTGCGAACTAGATGCATGATCCCCATTGTCAAAAACCGCGAGGTTTTAAGGTAGAGCGAGGAGCCGTACTAGGGACGGTCCCGGTTTTAACTACCCTGCCGTTATGCTGCCGAAATTTTGAAGATTATTCATGTGTTTGAATTATTTTCATTTGCTGAAATTATATTTATTCATTGAATAGAAAACCATCATGTGTTGAATTGATATTCATTCGTTGATTAGAAATTCATATGTTGAAAGGTATTCGTGTTTTAAATATAAAAATCACTTTTTTATCTATATATAGAAACTATAGAAAACATTCATGTGTTGAATCGATATTCATTCGTTGATTAGAAATTCATGTGTTGAATGGTATTCATATTTTGAAATAAATTGTTTTATAATAAAAGTCCCAATTTGAACATCAATATAAAATGTATAAAATGATCCTGTTTTGAAATAATTTGTTTTACGATAAAAATCACATTTTTATTATATACATGAATTGTTGAAATGTGAAGTGTTAAAAATAACAACCCGTTCAAATAAATATGCATGAGTTGAAATATTCATTAATTAGCTAATGATGTGATTTTTACCTATGCATGCAACATTAGAATGAACGGTGTTTTTAAACCAAATGGAATCAAATATGAAGTTGAATGGAAAATGATAAATGATAAGAACTGTATATATGTACATGCATATTTATTGAACAGGTTATAACAAAGTGGCTAGAGAAGAGGAATAAAATTTTGTGCCCGACAAATAGGTACACATTTACTGTTTTGTTTGGGTGATGATTTTATGAGCCTGTTGGCTAGCCGCTTGGCTTTTTCTTTTTCTTTTTGACATGAGACGCCCGTGTGGCTATTTGGGAATTTTCCCAGCCCCTCCCGTACAAAGGAGGTTATGGCGAAATTTTCCAAAATTTAAAGGCGTTAGTGAAATATTTGTAGTGAAAACGATATTGAAATTGTTGATTGAACTATATTTATATAAATATATAAATATAAATAAAATTAAAACGAAATGTGGCCGTGCAGTTCGTGTTTTGAAACCGTGATTTCAAACAACTAGTGCGGGTAATCCGACCATTGGATTTTCCCGAAACCGCAACTGTTGGGTTCGCCTTGGAAATATCTTTCCAACGGCACCATCTTTGTAAAAATCCAACAGTTGGATTGTCTGGAATGTTTAATTCAAATCTAAAGAAAAACAGTGTCAGAAACGATTATATATATATATATATAATTATAATTAATCGAATAACGACGCTGTAGTTCGTATTTTGAAATCGAAACTTCAAACGATTGTACCGGGAGATCCGACAGTCGGATTTTCCCGAAACTAGAACCGTTGGATTTGTTTTGAAAAGACCTTTCTAATGATGTAAATTTTGTGAAGATCCAACGGTTAGATTTTCAGATATGTGTAAATCAAATCTGAAGAAAAACAGCACCACGGCCGCATTATGGCCCGAAGCGTCATTTTGAATAAATTGGCTATTTTAAAATAAATAAAAATAGCGATAAATCGTTATAAAATATCATAAACAATATGGAATGGAAATAAACTGAATTTGCTCGATTTATGTGGTATTTGATGGTTGAATGTGTTTGGTGTGAAAATTACATTAAAGAACAAAATTGGTGTTGTCGAATGAATTAACCATCGAAATAAATTGATTTGAAAATTCTAAATATACGTGAATTATTTGAAAAGGCTGAGTTAATTCTCATTTCAAATAATTGACTGACGATTGAAAGTCGAAGATGAAGACGGTGGTCGAAGACCGGAGATCTTCATCTCGTTTGGATGGTAACCGAGGTCCTGATTGGGAGGCATCCCGAAATATGGATAATGAGTGGTGATCGTCCAGACGTACGTGGTGATCGATGGGTTTGCGAGGTATTTAGTGCCTCCGGTTTCGTTCAGACCCAAAACGGACTTGTAAATGGACTATGTGCCTGACATTGGATTTTATTTTGTGTTGATTGATCTCTATTAAATATACACCTGTTTGGCGGCGGAGAATTTATTCTTTTGCTTAACGCCCTTCTCTGAAACGCACGAGCTCAGAGGTTGTATATCGATGGACATCAGTCGCACGGCATGAATTGCTAGTGTGGCATGCCTAAGTGGCAAATGATCAGGGCTTCTGTTGAAAAGCAAAGTCTTGTGGTGATGATCAAAGCGCCGCCTGTGTGACGTAGCTTTGTGTATAACGTGAAATTGCGAGCCTTACACCCCGGTATGAACCAGAAACGGGAGGAAGGACCTCAGGGAGGACATGCGTTTCATCCTAGCTAGGGTGGTGTCAGTGACCTACCAGCCCTGACATTTATATACTTTTCACCTGTGTGGTTGTTGCTGTTGCGAGGCGCCTCGGTTTGATCGGACGATCCGGGTCCGATGGAGTCATTCGTTGGCTCATTTACGCCCCAAAGGGCGGGGAAACGTATTGTTCAGGAATTTTAATCCACATCGGTGGACCGGCCCTGTCGCTCCTAGGGTCACTCGAGCTTTGATCCCGAGACTCGGGCTAGGCAGTCTCGAATTTGGTAAGGACTATCTTTTGCCTTGGTTCATGACGGAAATCCAATTTCCAAATACGACATCGTGCGGTTTTGATTGTATATATATATGGTGACATGATATATGGTACCCATGCCGTCTATGATTGATAGTTATGATTCAAATTGTTTTTGAAACATATAAACACTAGTAATAATATCAAATGCTTTTGCTTTATTCGTATCAATCATATTTTGGCCATTATAAGGTAAAACTCTATCCTCCGGTTTGCGTTGCATTGTGTGATGGGAACTGAGTCTTATAATGGCTTCATTTTTATAAAAAGCATTGCGTTGTTTAAAAGAATGATTTGTTTTAAAGCACTGGCAATCCAATGGAGTGAACCCGTTCCACGAAAGTGGCGTGGTCCTATGATTAGCTAAATTATATATGTGTTGAGTAGATTTCTCATACTACTCCCATGACTGACTCGTAGTTTGTTTCACTTTCAAACTCGGCTGCCCCTTTTTTCTACACAGGCAGCCTTGTATTCAGGTTTAGCTGGTTCTTTCTGGATAGCTGGAGCTGAAGATGGATTCTATCATTTTTCTCTTTTTATGCTGTTCAGCTCCTATTGTACATATTTTGTTTGTTTTCCGCTGTAGACATTTATGCATAGCTGAACTGTATTTGTGCTAAGTAAGATCCTGTATACTGTGTAACTCTGATGATTACTTTTATCCAGTATATTCTATTGTTCATTATTTGGTGTATTTATTTATTTCTGTTCTGCTATTATCTGTTTCTGTGTTATATTCCAAAGATAACCCTTGTCTCCGAAAGAAAGGGATTTGGGGTCGTCACACAAACGGAGTCGGAATTCGACGAAACCAGTTTCGTTGGGTCCGTAATGTTGAATTGTAGCTACATGCCAATTTTTATGATTTTTGGGTATTGTATGTGATCATAGAAATTTTTAATAACAAATACAAACATCAGTTGGTTAAAAAGGAATATGAAATCGAATATAAAAATATTATTTTCTCCTATATATAGTCTAACTTATCCTCTAAACCTAATTCCCTTCTCTGGTCAACCAAAATCCGCCGTTACTTTTCTTATTCCTCTTCATCAAAAATATCGCGAGTTCGATAATCCAAAACAATAGGATAAATTTCTACAAATCTGAAAATATAATATATACGAATCTTTGTGAGTTCAGCTTCATATCCTTTCATGTTTTACTGTGGGCGATGCAACCTCTATCGCGCTCGAAGTATGTCAGAAAAGATAGCGTTAAGAATCGAAGGAGTGTGGAGCATTATTCATGAAACGGTCGTGATATTTGTGGTTAGGGACGAGAATCGAAGGAGTGTGGAGCAGTATTCAGGCAAGAGCGACGAGTTGAGGGAGACGATGATGAAGGGGATGAGCTCGAGGTAATAGAAATTTTGGTGATGTCGGTTTAATGATTTGTGAAGTGGGGAATGAGTTACAAAGGAAAAAATGGCAGGAAGATGACTAAATGGGATCGGTTGTACCCATTATTTTGGAACAACAGTTCAATTGGGAAGAGTGGATGTTGACGAGTTTTAATTGATGGAGTGGGTCGATTGTTTTTGGGTATAGCCCAAATCAAATGATAATTAAGTTTTATTTTAAAGTTTAAATTGTATATCAGCTTGTAAAATTGATAACTTATCCATACAGTATCAAAATTCAGCAAAACAATATCCGTTGGGATCGTATGGACGGTGGCTCCACAATGAAACTGATTGGGAGTGAATCGGAGCTCGTTACAATTTATGGCAAAATAAATTGTCCTTCTGAATCAAGCGATGGTTATCGTTATTAACTATGATCGTCCAATGTGAGTAAAACTCACCAACTCTACCAATTCATATTTTTATAACGTATATTTAGAACTGATAAATGATGATTGATTGTTGTGTATTGACTATTTGGTTGAACTGTTAAGTAATTGGTTGAAATTATAGATCTGGTTATATATATAAATATATATATATAAATTGATTCTGTTTAGCAGAATATTTCATAGTGAAATGAAATTGATGTTAATTATACTGTTTAACATCTGTGGATGCAGGGAAACAGGTCGGAGGAATCTGTCTGGATTCCTCAACATTTATTTTATTGTTTTTCATATATGATGATATATGATGTGATATATAATCTGTTGTTGATGATGTGTGTTAGAATGATATTGATCATTGTTATTGGTATTTTAAATACCATAAGGAATACTGGAATGTTAAAAAGGAAATTTTCAATGTTGTATTGAGAAAGAAATATATATAAAATCAAAGGATTTTATAGAAAGAGATATTTATAAGATTAAAGGATTTTATAAAAAGAAATATTTTTAAAATGAGTAGAATTTTATAAAAGGAATTATTTATATAATAAATAAGATTATATAAAATGAAATATTTGTAAAACATTTACAAATAGAATATGAAAGGAAATATTTGTAAAACATTTACAAAAAGAATTGAAAAGGAAATAATTGTAAAACATTTATTAATAGATTATAAAAGGGAAGTATTTATTTGTCAAATAAATAGGATTGAAAGGGAAATATTTATTTGTTAAATAAATAGGATTGAAAAGGAAATATTTATTTGTTAAATAAATAGAATTGAAAAGGAAATAATTATTTGTTAAACAGAAAAATAGAAAAGGGAATATTTGTAAAACCAATAGAAAAGGAAATATTTGTATAAACAAATAGAAAAGGAAGTATTTGTAATCAAATAGTGTTAGTCGAAAAAGGAGTTATCGAATATTGGTTATTCGTAAAGAGTTATCGGATATTGGTTATTGAAAAGGGAGTTATCGAATATTAGTTATCTGAAAAGGAGATAATCGAATATAGTTTATTCGAATAGAGAAAAGGAGTTATCGAATATAGTTTATTCGAAAAGAGTTAATCGATTAGAGTTAATTCATTAGAGTTAATTCATTAGAATTAATTGATAGGGTTGATCCAATAGAGTAAATCGAGTTAGAGTTATTCGAATAGAGTTAATTGAAAAAGGGGTTATTCGAATAGAGTTAACTAAAAAAGGGGTTATTCGAATAGAGTTAGTTGAATTAGAGTTAGTCGAATTAGAGTTTGTCGAATTAGAGTTAGTCGAATATAGTTTATTCGAAAGGAGATTATCGAATATAGTTTATTCGAAAGGAATCATCGAATATTAGTTATTCAAAAAGGAGTAATCGAATATAGTTTATTCGAAAAGGAGTTATCGAATAGAGATTATTCAAAAGAGAGCTATACGTATAAATTCGATTATATTGAATTCGGGAAAGTACTATTCACTTTCTGGTTTTTATCAAGATTTATTTATTTACTAATAAATTGTTGTTTGTTTAATTATCCAAAGTAATAAATAAAAATTATGTTTTGAAGTTAGATATTTCAGAAGTAGGGATTATGTAACACCCCATGTCCATTAATGTCACTCACAAAAGGAATGCATCAATGTCCATGAAGCGTTATTGTTGTATAGAACAAACAAATTACAAGAATAAATAAATAAAACAACACAGCAGAAGATAAAACTTATTTCATTGCATTATAACTCAAAACAAGCTTACATAAGTAGTCTCCAAAACCATTACAACAGGATTAATAGTCTTTTCCAAAAAATTCAAAGTACATAAAGAAGCAAATACTTAAATAACATAAATGCATAAATCCCTACTGAGTATAAGCAAAGCCAAAAACATGAGAGAGTCCAAAAAGATACATCTACTCTTTTCAAGCAACTGAAAGAAATCGACACTAAGCTGTAGTATTCCCTCCTTGCAAACCTGAGGTAGGGGGGATGAAGGAAAGAAAAGAGGTGGAAACAAAACGGGTCAGACATAAAGTCTGGCGAATCCAGTAATTTTAACAAATAATAGGTAGGGTAAATAATCAAGACATAAATAGGCATCATGATATGGCTATAACATAGATAAGGTAGATAAAAAGGATGGACAAGATGATTCCGTTCCTAAGTACTAAGACAATCCTGCACCTCGGCTAAGCGAACAACCCTCCAAGTACTAACCCCAATGACCGAAGTCAACATCAGACTTGCACCCAAAGGACTATGCAACTCAACTGAAATGACCCAAACTTCCCCGTAAAGGAAAGACTGGATTGCTTTGAGAACAATACACAACAGAACATAAACTGAAGAACATTTTACTGCTGATTACAACAATTACATCAGAGTTCAAGAATATAATAGAGTATGAATACTTATTACAAAAATAGAAATACAAGGATATCAGAGATTTAAATTACATTTAAATAGCAGCGGAAAAATATTACAAACACACAACCGAAAGGAGTACACGGATACAGAGCTTTCCGAATATCGCTTCAGCTGTAAACCAGGATCCTGTAAATATATCTGCAAAATCTACTCGACTGCCCACGTGGAAAATATGGGCACCCGAGTTTGCAAGGTGAAACAAACTACAGGTCAGTCATGGGACTGGTATGAGAAATCTTAACTTAACTATCTAATAATAAGGCTAATCACAGGACCACGCAGCTAACGCGGAACAGGTTTACTCCATTGGATTGCCAGTGCATAAAATAAAGTAAATCGTTAAACAATGCAATGCTTTTTAGAAAAATGAAACCATTATAAGACCCAAGTCCCATCACACAATGCAACGCAAACCAGAGGATAGGGTTTTACCTTATAATGGTCCAAAGATGCTTAATACGATAAAACGAATTTAGTATTAGTGTGTATATATTTTAAAAACAATTTCAATCATAAATATCAATCATAGACGACATAGTACCCATCCTACTATATCGCCCTACTAGTTCTACAATCAAAACCGCAAGGTCGTATTGGAAGTTGGATTTCCATCATGAGTCGAGGCTAGGGGCAAGCTCCTCTTCGATTCAAGACACTCTAGCAAATGCCTCAGGATCCCCCGTAGTGAACCCTTGGATGCGGTAGGGCCGGTCCCCGCCTATGGGCAGTGGATTGGTTATGCCTGAACACACGTTTCCCGGTTCCTTTGAACCTATAATATGACCACTATCGGCCTATAAAAATCCGAGGCGCCTCAAAATCCATCATCCACATAAGTAAAATGTTAGGGCTGGTAGGTCGCTGACATCACTCTAGCTAGAAAGAAACGTGTGCACTCCCTACGGTCCGTATCCCGTTTTTGACTCATACCGGGGTGTGAGGCTCGCGAAGTCACGATATACACAAAGGTATACCGTAATAGGCTATACTTTGATCATCCCACGAGGCCCTGCTTTTCAACAAAATCCTTGATCAATTGCATCTTGGCGTGCCACACTGACAATTCACGCCATGCGATCAATCACTATTAACATATACCAGGGTGTTAAGTAGAGAATAAATCCTCCACCACCAAACAGACATACACTAATAGAAATCGATTTAATTCACATGGAACGAAATCTAATGTCAGACACGCATCCATTTACTAGCTTATGCTCTGGGTCTGAGCGAAAACCAAATCCGAACAAATCAACAATAGTCCGGACGGCTACCACTGAAGCCCCTTCTAGGTAGCTACTCCCATCAGGGTCTCTGTAGCAACACATCCATTCGATGTGAAGATCGTCGGTCTTCAACACCGTCTTCATCTTCGACTCTTCATCGTCGTAGTAATTATTCGGAATGGGTTAAACCCGGTCTTTCCGAATAACTCGCGTATTCTAATAAATAATAAGTGCTATAGAAAACACATCCAACGCCTCATTCCAATTCAAAATATTCTGTTAATAATATATTCATATTATTAAAACTCTAATTTTAGTTTTCATCTCAAAAATCATTGTTAAATGATTATTCAAATTAAGAAATTAATCTTAACTTTAACTGGGTTAAAGAACTAATGTCGTTTAAAACATTGTTCACGATAAACCCAAAATCCTGTTCAATTAAATATGGAATTTTCACGGAAATCAAATCAAAATATAGTCGTTATAAACTTATGTATCCGACCAATAATATAAATGGAATAACGGAAAAGCATCTTAAATTCCATATGTAGTATCGGTTTTCTTTTAACAGAAGCTTATCTCGATTATTATAAATTCGAATTCCATTCAACTCCTAATTTAATATATTAAATCGGAAAACTTGGCTTTTGGAAAATTCCCATTTAAAACTTTAAATAAAGATTTATAATTTCCAAATCATATATTTTCACTGTCAGTTGAGTTAAAGAACATATGTCGCTTAAAAACACAGTTCACAATAAACCCAACTCACATTTCATCTTATTTCAATTACTAAATATAATTGAAAACTTTAATAATCTAAATTAAAAGAGTATTCCTTTCATACAGGGTTTAAGAACAGTGTTATTTAAGACACTATCCACGGCAAACCCAAAATTCAGTTTATTCAATTTAATTTGAGTTAAATATCAAATAATTGGAAAACTTCATTAAATCTTAATTTAATGATTTACTCTAGTTGAATACTAGTTTATATCAGATAAATATATTTTTCTAAAATGTATTCTTTTTCTAAAATATTCTTTTCTAGAATATTCTTTATTGGAATGTGACTCTGTCAACAACCATAATTTGCATATAATCAACAATCATGATAAATAACTATCGCACAACCAAATAATCAACCAGAGTGGATACTACACTAAATATTGGGACTAGTGTAGATCAAATATCATCCCAACACCCGTGTGGGGTTTCATCCAGCAATCAAATAATAATATATTTGTGCACTTGGGCGATGTGTGAAAATTATCGACCCAATCACAGAAACAAGTCGGATGACTTGTAAATGGATGTGTAGTATTCAGTTAACAATATATTTGACACATCAAACATTTCAACATCACAAACAAAACATCTCAATTCTTTTTATTGTGAACAATGACAATAAAAATCTAGGCTTTTATTCCCATTCTTTTTAATGTATAGAGATATACGTTCTTAACTCATTCTTTTTAATGTACAAGATATATATTCTTAGCCTTTCCTTTTTAATGTATAAAAATATACACTTTTAGCTTCTCCTTTTTTTTATGTATAAAAATATACATTTTTATTTCATTCATGTCAAGTGCAAAAATGTCCTTTTATTCTAATTTACAGTTTCTAGCAAAAATGTATTCTAATTACATCTCCTAACAAAAATGTATTCTTTATTTCTAGTTACATTTTCTAGCAAAAATGTATTCTTTATTTCTCACAAAAATTGTGTTTAAATCTAATTCATTTCAATGTAAACAAAATGAGTATTTTTACTTCACTCTTTTTTAATGATAAAAAGAATGTTTCTTTTTATTTTCTTTATAATTCCTTTTTAGTGAACCAAGATATTCATTTTTGATTCACTAGCCATTCTTTTGACAAAATGCGCTAATCTTTCTTTGACAAAAGTGTTCATTTCATCGCTATCACTTTATATTGACAAAAATATGATTTTATCGCTATCACTTTATATTGACAAAATATGATTTTATTTCACAAATCATTTTATTTTTTCACAAAAACTGATAATTCTTATATGTAAACAAAATGTTTCTATTTTGTTGCAAAACAAATTTCAACAACAAAAATGTTATTTTTATTTGCAAATCATATTTCAAATAAAAAGGTTGTTTTTATTCACAAGTGACCAAAATGTACTCTTTTATTTCAAGTCAAATTATGCATTCTTTTGTTTTAATTGTTTTGTTTAGACAAAGATGTGGTTTTTGTCTAAACTCTATTCCTTTAACAAAAATGTATATTCTTGTTTTTCATGTTGAATTTGCTTCTAGATTACAAGTAAAAATATAACTTTTAATTTCATAATTTATTTGCATCAAAGAATGCAAATAAAGAATACAACCTTTGTTCTAGTTTTATTTACATCAAGAAATGTAAACAAAGGAGATTTGACTTTTTATACCGATGTTCCATTTGCATGAAGGAGTGCAAATAAAAATATACTTTTTATTTCAAAGTCTTATTTGCACGAAGGAATGCAAATAAAGAACAAACTTTTTATTTGGATATTCACTTACATTTAAATCTGCAAATGTAAAAAATGTAATCAATTTATTTTTAATGTAGATTTGCATTTGTGAATGCAAATAAGAGAACAAATTCTATTTTCGATGTACACTTGCATTTGTGGATGCAAATAAAAGGAAAAATTTATTTTTAATGTATATTTGCATTAGTGGATGCAAATAAAAGGACAAATTTATTTTTAATGTATATTTGCATTAGTGGATGCAAATAAAAGGACAAATTTATTTTTAATGTATATTTGCATTAGTGGATGCAAATAAAAGGACTAATTTATTTTTAATGTATATTTGCATTAGTGGATGCAAATAAAAGGACTAATTTATTTTTAATGTATATTTCTATTAAAAAAAATGTAACTTTTCTTCTCTTTGATTTCATTTAAAGAAAAAGGTAATTTTACTTATTTTGATTACGTTAAATAGAAATGTAAACTTTTAACCTAATGACTCCTTTTTAAATAAAGTTGAGATTTTTATTTAAATTCTAATAACACATAAAATAATATTTATATGTAAAACATCTCTTGTGAATTCTAATATTATATATATATATATATATATATATAACAATTTATGTGTAAACATTTCTATGAATTTTGATATCATATAAAATAATATTATGTGCGCAAACATGACTGTGAATTTTGTCGCTCATTTCTATTTCAGCAAAACAATAAAAACAAAAACTTTTGTTTGTCGACAAATATAGTTCGACAAAGCGATAAAAATAAGAACCTTTGTTTTGTCGACGATCTAATTCGAAAATAATAAAAATAATAACTTTGTTTTCAACTTTTAGGTTTCAACAAAATTGATAATTTTGTTTCACTTTTTAGTTATAACAAAAATGATATATTTTTGTTTTCAATTTTCATGTTACGACAAATGATATATTTGTTTCATCCATTTAATAACAAACATAACACACACAATTCCATACTATGATTCATCGCAATACAACACAATCAACATTTCAATAAATATATATACACACCACGTCATCATGAATTTATATAATATGAATATAAATTTTGCAGTGAAATAAATAAATAAATAATTATATTTTAAAGTAGAATTCTCACAGTGTTTTGATTCTAAATAATTCAGATCTAGAATTTGACCAAAATATGAACTGCTCCTTTTCTGTCTCGATCAGTTCTAAAACGTAGTATTTTTCGTTGCGAATCCAATGCTTCGAAAATCATTCGATTCTGATCATGTTTGCAAGAGTTATCGCTAATAAACCATTTAAATAATTAAGTTATAAAATTAATTAAATGTTTAGGGCCTAATTGCCCTTGATTTACATTAGGAGAATCGTGGTCCCTGTTATTATCTTCTTCTACCTCGTCTGCAACCGGAAACCCATCATCCCGATTTGAACTTCCACCATCGCACCCCGCTCGAGACCACTGGACCTAGATCGGCCTCCACCACTCCAAAGCTCTCGACCCCGCCTTCTCGCGCCTGACATATGGAAGAACTCGGTGGCCCCTCCTCCTCGAGTTCCGTTCCAAACGCAGCAACTTCCCATTCCAAAATCACCCACTTCAGTCAAGTACGATCGATCATAACCGTTGAACATATGCCTCTCCTTGTCCTCTTAAATTTTGTGATTGAAAGCTTCGGAAAACATTAAGTAAATTTGGAGAAATCGTTGATTCATGTTTGGAGGATGTCCGCCATTCGTTGCCAAAGGGTGGCGGCTATAGGTTCATTTTAAGGTTTCTGAAATACGGCGTATAATACAGTGTATTTATACCCTGTACTCTTAGTGTAATTTATATTTATTTATTTATTTAATTCAAACAAAAAGCCCGTTAACCTATACGAACTCCAATTCAAACCCAACGAGTGTTGCCCCTAGCTAATAACCCCCGTCCCGAAAACAATGGAATATGTTTCATAACCCAACTCGGCTGTTACGATATGTTTTTCTTTAATTTACATTAAAAATCATTTAATTATTAAATTTAAACGTACATTTTAAATTTCCGGGACCCCATACTGACTCTAAAAATTACAGAAAAATTATTTCTGGTTATGTTTTGACGATACGGTTCTAACAAGACTAATTTCGTCGAATTCTGAGACTGTTTGAAAAATGGCCATTTTCAAGTCGATTAAATTTGACAGTAATTGACAAAACACGTTTTCCTTTGCCACGCTCACATATTAATTTGAAAAATTATGAAAACTGAAGTCTAGCAATAATTTTACATTCCGGTTCCAACAAAAGTAGTTTCGTCGAAAACCGAGGTCGTTCGAAAATGACTATTTTTAAGGCCAATATATTTAATATTAAAAATACATTTTTAAACAAATAAATTCCGAAACTCAAAATATATAAGTGTTTACTGTTTTTCAATGCAGAAACGTCATTCCGAACTCAATGGAAGTGGTTTTGAGTCGAAATTCCTTCATATGTGAAAAGTAGCCTTTCCGGCCCTATATAATATATATATATAAATTCTACATCGACTTTTCTAAAAATTGAATTGGCCATAACTTTTGATTTCCGATATGAAATTTCAATTTTTCAGATTCGTTAGAAAGATATTATTAAACAGATTTAAATATTTCTTGTTTCGCTCAATTCTGATTTATTGTGAATCCTGTACATCCAGTCAAAGTTCGAATTCAATATTTCAAACTGCAGCGCTGTTTCTAACTCCTTTTATAATTAAATTAAATTTATTCATTTTAAAATAAATTTTTAGTCGTTCTTATTTAAAATAAATTATTTTTAAACATTAAAATCTATTAAAATTTATAAAATAAAATTTTTTAATTGGCCACAAATTTCCTGGTTGTTACAGTCGCCCCCACTTAAAATCTTTTCGTCCTCGAAAAGGAACGTAGCTGAAAGTTGTTTAATTAACACGCTTACTTAATTTCTTATTCATTGGTTTAATTAATTACCATTCTAATAATTTAAATTAGTGAATCAAACATCACAGCTAGCAATCAATTAGGTGGTTAATTTTTCAAATATACATAACTTTTATATATAGTCAAAAATCATATTTTTGGTGTAAATCACAGCAATGTGTACTAACTAAGTGTTGGTTCTCATACCAGTCGATGGAAATATATAGATATCTTACTTTCGAAACTCGAAAATAAATACTGATAATGCTGCAGCATTATCAGAATTATCCCCGGGCGACTAGAGTGTGATTCTATATCTATCCAGTATATTAAAACTTCGAATATCCGTTAATTACTCGTATATTCAAAATCTTTATATACTCGATTGTCCACATTAAAATATAATATATCCAAATACGTATTTTAAGATAAAAAAATTCAAAACTATATTTTGTTTTCATTTTTATTTTAAAGAAAATAATACTCTTTAAACTCGTTCTAGGATACTACTAATCCTATCTCTAACGAGTCATTCTTATAGGATATTACTAACCCAATCTCTGATGAATTCTTTCGTTCGGTTCTAATGTGCCTTATTCTAAGCTCTGTAAACCGAAGCTCTGATACCAACTGAAACGACCCAAACTTCCCCGTAAAGGAAAGACTGGATTGCTTTGAGAACAATACACAACAGAACATAAACTGAAGAACATTTTACTGCTGATTACAAAATTTACATCAGAGTACAAGAATATAACAGTGTATGAATACTTATTACAAAAATAGAAATACAAGGATATCAGAGATTTAAATTACATTTAAATAGCAGCGGAAAAATATTACAAACACACAACCGGAAGGAGTACATGGATACAGAGCTTTCCGAATACCGCTTCAGCTGTAAACCAGGATTCTGTAAATATATCTGCAAAAGCTACTCGACTGCCCGCGTGGAAAATATGGGCACCCGAGTTTGCAAGGTGAAACAAAATACAGGTTAGTCATGGGACTGGTATGAGAAATCTTAACTTAACTATCTAATAATAAGGTTAATCACAGGACCACGCCGCTAACGCGGAACGGGTTTACTCCATTGGATTTCCAGTGCATAAAATAAAGTAAATCGTTAAACAACGCAATGCTTTTTAGAAAAATGAAACCATTATAAGACCCAAGTCCCATCACACAATGCAACGCAAACCAGAGGATAGGGTTTTACCTTATAATGGTCCAAAGATGCTTAATACGATAAAACGAATTTAGTATTAGTGTGTATATATTTTAAAAACAATTTCAATCATAAATATCAATCATAGACGGCATAGCACCCCATCCTACTATGTCGCCCTACTAGTTCTACAATCAAAACCGCAAGGTCGTATTGGAAGTTGGATTTCCATCATGAGTCGAGGCTAGGGGAAAGCTCCTCTCCAATTCGAGACACTCTAGCAAATGCCTCCGGATCCCCCGCAGTGAACCCTTGGATGCAGTAGGGCCGGTCCCCGCCTATGGGCAGTGGATTGGTTATGCCTGAACACACGTTTCCCGGTTCCTTTGAACCTATAATATGACCACTATCGGCCTATAAAAATCCGAGGCGCCTCAAAATCCATCATCCACATAAGTAAAATGTCAGGGCTGGTAGGTCGCTGACATCACTCTAGCTAGAAAGAAACGTGTGCACTACCTACGGTCCGTATCCCGTTTTTGACTCATACCGGGGTGTGAGGCTCGCGAAGTCACGATATACACAAAGGTATGCCATAATAGGCTATACTTTGATCATCCCACGAGGCCCTGCTTTTCAACAAAAGCCTTGATCAATTGCATCTTGGCGTGTCACACAGACAATTCACGCCTTGCGATCAATCACTATTAACATATACCAGGGTGTTAAGTAGAGAATAAATCCTCCACCACCAAATAGACATACACTAACATAAATCGATTTAATTCACATGGAACGAAATCCAATGTCAGACACGCATCCATTTACTAGCTTATGCTCTGGGTCTGAGCGAAAACCAAATCCGAACAAATCAACAATAATCCGGACGGCTACCACTGAAGCCCCTTCAAGGTAGCTACTCCCATCAGGGTCTCTGTTGCAACACATCCATTCGATGTGAAGATCGTCGGTCTTCAACACCGTCTTCATCTTTGACTCTTCATCGTCGTAGTAATTATTCGAATGGGTTAAACCCGGTTTTTCCGAATAACTCGCGTATTCTAATAAATAATAAGTGCTATAGAAAACACATCCAACGCCTCATTCCAATTCAAAATATTCTTTTAATAATATATTCATATTATTAAAACTCTAATTTTAGTTTTCATCTTAAAAATCATTGTTAAATGATTATTCAAATTAAGAAATTAATCTTAACTTTAACTGGGTTAAAGAACTAATGTCGTTTAAAACATTGTTCACGATAAACCCAAAATCCATTTCAATTAAATATGGAATTTTCACGGAAATCAAATCAAAATATAGTCGTTATAAACTTCTGTATCCGACCAATAATATAAATGGAATAACGGAAAAGCATCTTAAATTCCATATGTAGTATCGATTTTCTTTAACAGAAGCTTATCTCGGTTATTATAAATTCGAATTCCATTCAACTCCTAATTTAATATATTAAATCGGAAAACTTGGCTTTTGGAAAATTCCCATTTAAAACTTTAAATAAAGATTTATAATTTCCAAATCATATATTTTCACTGTCAGTTGAGTTAAAGAACATATGTCGCTTAAAAATAAGTTCACAATAAACTCAACTCACATTTCATCTTATTTCAATTACTAAATATAATTGAAAACTTTAATAATCTAAATTAAAAGAATATTCCTTTCCTACGGGGTTTAAGAACAGTATTATTTAAGACACTATCCACGGCAAACCCAAAATCCAGTTTATTCAATTTAATTTGAGTTAAATATCAAATAATTGGAAAACTTCATTAAATCTTAATTTAATGATTTACTCTAGTTGAATACTAGTTTATATCAAATAAATATATTTTTCTAAAATGTATTCTTTTTCTAAAATATTCTTTTCTAGAATATTCTTTATTGGAATGTGACTCTGTCAACAACCATAATTTGCATATAATCAACAATCATGATAAATAACTATCACACAACCAAATAATCAACCAGAGTCGATTCTACACTAAATATTGGGACTAGTGTAGATCAAATATCATCCCAACACCCGTGTGGGGTTTCATCCGCAATCAAATAATAATATATTTGTGCACTTGGGCGATGTGTGAAAATTATCGACCCAATCACATAAACAAGTCGGATGACTTGTAAATGGACGTGTAGTATTCAGTTAACAATATATTTGACACATCAAACATTTCAACATCACAGACAAAACATCTCAATTCTTTTTATTGTGAACAATGACAATAAAAATCTAGGCTTTTATTCCCATTCTTTTTAATGTATAGAGATATACATTCTTAACTCATTCTTTTTAATGTACAAGATATATATTCTTAGCCTTTTCTTTTTAAAGTATAAAAATATACACTTTTAGCTTCTCCTTTTTTTTATGTATAAAAATATACATTTTTATTTCATTCATGTCAAGTGCAAAAATGTCCTTTTGTTCTAATTTACATTTTCTAGCAAAAATGTATTCTAATTACATCTCCTAACAAAAATGTATTCTTTATTTCTAGTTACATTTTCTAGCAAAAATGTATTCTTTATTTCTAACAAAAATTGTGTTTAAATCTAATTCATTTCAATGTAAACAAAATGAGTATTTTTTACTTCACTCTTTTTAAATGATAAAAAGAATGTTTCTTTTTCTTTTCTTTATAATTGTAACACCCCACGTCCATTAATGTCACTCACAAAGGGAATGCATTAACTTCCATGGAGGTTTTAAGTGAATATAGAACAGTAAAATTACAACAAGACAGATATAAAATAGTACTTGGAAATTCAAAAACTTTATTTCATTGTAGCAGAAGTCAAAACATGTTTGATTACATCATAACACCATATTCAATGTCAAGTACAATATCTATCTTGATAAAACAAGTACATAATCCCATTACATGAATAGCCATTAAAAAGAAAGATAACAAGCTGGACTTTACTTCAGCAGTCCAAGCTTTCCAGAAGATAAGCGATCCAACTAGACTCCACTAGAACTTGGCCCAACCTGCGGACCTGAAGGGAGAAAAAGGATGGAAAAGAGGGGGTCAGACATAAAGTCTGGTGAATAAAGTCTGGAGAAAAAGGTAGTGCGAGGAGCCGTACTAGGGACGGTGCCGGTTTTAACTACCCTGCCGTTATGCTGCCGAAATTTTGAATAATATTTGTGTGTTAGAATTATTTTCATATGTTGAAATTATTTGCATGCATAGAAATTAAAGCCATATATTGAAACTATATCCATGTGTGGAAATTGTTCATGTGTTGGAAAGTCTTGTGTGAAAATTAAATTCATTTGTGAATGAATGAAGTGTATAGACAATAAAAAAATCACATTTTTATAAATATATGAAGTATCAAAAATATTCGCCTTATATGAATAGTTTCAACAATCAAAATTTCATCTTTTTAATAAGAACAACATAAATAAGATGTCCATGTGTGGAAATGCTCATTTGTTGAGAAGTGTGTGTAGTGGAAAGGTTCATGTGTTGAATAAAAAGATTGAACGATAAAAATTACATTTTTATTGAAACTATGAAGTGTTGAAACCATACATTGGTTGAATAAATATTTTAAATGATAAAAATATCATTTTTATCATATGTGTGATATGCTAAAGATATGCAGACGTTGAAACAAATATTTGTGATAGAAATATTATTTTTAACAGGCATAGGAACTAAATAAATTAATCATGTGTTGAAATCTACTTCAGTTCGCCAAAATTATCATCTTTGAAATGTGAAGTGTTAAAAATAGCCACTGGTTCGAATAAACGTGCATGAGTTGAAATATACATTAACTAGCTAATGATATGATTTTAGCCTATGCATGCGATATTAGAATGAATGGTGTTTTTAGACCAAAGCAAGTCAAATATGAAATTGAATGGAAAATGATAAATGTTAGAGATTGTATATATGTGCATGCATATCTATTGAACAGGTTAAAGCAAAAAGGGGCTAGAGAAGAGGAATAAAATTTTGTGCCCGACAAATAAGTACACATTTACTGTTTTGTTTGGGTGATGATTTTATGAGCCTGTTGGCTAGCCGCTTGGCTTTTTCTTTTTCTTTTTGAGATTAGAAGGACCGGGAACGCTATTTGCGATTTCCCGATGCTCCCGGCGCAGGGGAGGTTATGGCGAAATTTTCCAAAATTTTAAGGTGTTAGAAAAATATTTGAAGTGAAAACGATATGGAAATCATTGAATGAACTATATTTATATAAATATAAATATAATTAAAACGAAACGTGGCCGTGCAGTTCATATTTTGAAACCGTGATTTCAAATGATTAGTGCGGAAGATCCGACCATTGGATTTTCCCGAAACCTCAACCGTTGGGTTCGCCTTGGAGATATCTTTCCAACGGCACCAACTTTGTGAAGATCCGACGGTTGGATAGTCTGGAATGTTTAATTCAAAATTAGTGAAAAACAGCGCCAGAAACGATTATATTTATATATATATAAATATAATTAAATTAAATCGAATAACGACGCTGCAGTTCGTAAATTGAAATCGTAACTTCAAATGGTTAGTGTGGAAGATCCGACCGTCAAATTTTCCCAGAACTGGAACCGTTGGATTCGTTTTGAAAAGACCTTCCTAATGATGTAAAATTTGGAAGATCCAACGGTTAGATTTTCCTATATGTGTAAAACAAAATTAGTGGAAAGCAGCGCCAGTGCATCGACACGACCTGAAACGTCGTTTAATTAAATATGGCCGTTTTAAATTAAACAAAAATGGCGATATGTCGTTATAAAGTGCTATAGACGATATAGAGTGAAAATGAACCAATTTTGTTGTGTTGGCTTGAGATGTGATGGCTGAATGTGTTTGACATGAAAATTTTAACTAAATAACTGAAATGTGAATGTTGAATAGTTCAACCATGTGATTAATTGGTTTGAAAATCTAAATATACGTGGATTATTTGAAAAGGCCGAGTTTATCTCATTTCAAATAATCGATCGACGTTGAGAAGTCGAATAGTCGAAGACGACTGAAGACCGACGATCTCCACATTGGATGGATGGGCGCTACTGATGCTCGTGATTGGAGTAGCTACCATGAAGGAATTGAAGTAGTAGCCGTCCAAACATATTGTTGATTGTACGGATATGCGAGGAATTGGTGCCTCCGGTTTCGTTCAGACCCAGAACGGACTTGTAAATGGACTGTGTGTCTGACATTGGATTGTGTTCTGTGTTGATTGATCTCTGTTAAATATATATCTGCTTGGCGGCGGAGAATTTATTCTCTTGCTTAACGCCCTTCTCTGAGACGTACGAGCTCAGAGGTTATGTATTGACAGAAATCAGTCGCATGGAGTGGATTGCCTGTGTGGCACGCCTAAGTGGCATATGATCAAGGCTTCTATTGCAAAGCAAAGTCTTGTGGTTGATGATCAAAGCATGGTCTGTGTGACGTAGCTTTGTGTATAACGTGAATTCGCGAGCCTCACACCCCGGTATGAGTCAAAAACGGGAGAAGGACCCAAGGAGTGCATGACGTTTCTTTCTAGCTATGGTGGTGTCAGTGACCTCCCAGCCCTGACATTTATATCTACTTTTCACCTTTGTGGTTGTTGGAATGCGAGGCGCCTCGATTATAGCTCTGTAAGGACCGGGAAACGTGTGCTCAGGAATTGCCAATCCTCAAAAGTAAGAGAGGACCGGCCTTGGAGGATCCAGGGGATTGCTGTGTGCGGTCCCGAGGCATTTGCTAGAGTGTCTCGAACGGAGAGGAGCTTGCCCCTTGCCTCGACTCATGAAGGAATCCAATTTCCAATACGATATGTGCGGTTGTGATTGTATTACTAGTATGGCGACATAGTGGTATGGGTCATTTATGCCGCCTATGATTGATATTTATGATTGAAATCGCTTTTGAAACATATATGCACTAGTAATAATATCAACACTTTTGTTTATTCGTATGAAGCATCTTTGGCCATTATAAGGTAAAAACTCTATCCTCCGGCTTGCGTTGCATTGTGTGATGGGACCTGAGTCTTATAATGGCTTCATTTCATAAAAAGCATTGCGTTGATTTAATCATTTACTTTATTTCATGCACGAGCACTCATTGGAGTAAACCCGTTCCGCGAAAGTGGCGTGGTCCTTTTATTTGCCTTATTATTGTTGTTAATAAGTTGAATGGATTTCTCATACCAGTCCCATGACTGACTCGTAGTTTGTTTCACCTTGCAAACTCGGGTGCCCTTATTTTCACACGGGCAGCCTAGTTACAGGTTTCTGACGCACCTTTTGGCTCATGGCGAGGCTTGACTACACCGTGCTGACTTGGATTTTCTCCGCCATTATTGTATCTATATTATGATTCCGCCACTGGCGATGTAGACTGATATTCCTTTTGTGTACTCTTTATGTATGATTCCGCCTCAGGCGATGGTGACTGATTATGTATCATTGTGCACTAAGTTGTATCCTGTACTGTGCTTCTCTGATGTGATGTTATCTATATGATTCCGCTGTCATATGTGTGTAAATTATTCTAATTTCTGTTTATGCTAATATCTGTGATCTGCTAATGATGATTAATGTGCTATATTCCAATGATTATCCTTAACACCGCGTCACGGGGTTTTGGGATCGTCACAGCTGGTATCAGAGCTTTGGTTAACCTTAGTTATGGAGTCTAACACATTAAACACTTCGTCAAAATAGAATCAGTAGTATTCTAAGGCGAGTCGCTCATTAGAGATAGGACTAGTAAAGTCCTAGAATGAGCTGAGCAGAATAACAAAAACAATTGATCAGTCCATCGTTATCTTTCCATAGGAATTTCTGCTTAACTATGCAATAGACTATCATTTCTGTTAGCTGACCTTTTTTTTTCGTTGCTTATACAGAATTTGACAAATGGCTACCAGAGCAGCCGCCGCTAGAGGAGGTCGTGCCGGCCGAGGTCGAGGAAGGGGAGAAATCCCAGCTCAAGAAGGACCTTTGATACAACCTCCGGCAGCTCAATACTTCGAGCTCGACCATGTAGCTAAGAGATATAAGAACTTAGGAGGCAAGACCTTCTCGGGAGCTGGCACCGTAATAGAGGCCCTTGCATGGCTCAAAACATGCGAGAAAATCCTTGAAGGCCTAAGGCTAGGAGACGAAGACAAAGCTATTATGGGCGCCTGGCTTATGCAGGAGCAAGCCGAATTATGGTGGGAATCTCTTACCGCCGGGAATAGAGAAGATGGAAGAACATGGGATGGATTCAAAGAACTCTTCAAGGAGAAATATGTCCCAGAACAAGCTCTAGAAAGAATGCACGATGACTTCGCCAATCTCCAGCAAGGGGATCTTTCCGTGCAAGATTATCTGAACAAATTCACAATGTTGTCGCCCTATGCTCCAGAACTCGTTGCTACCGCGAAATCCAAAAATAAGAGGTTTATCTTTGGACTAAGACGACAATATCATGATAGAGCCATGGCCCATGTCAAGCTGGATTTCAATGAGCTAGTGGAAATGACATGCAACTATGAAGACCTTGATCAAAGGCATCTGGATCAGGATCGCGCTAGAAGCCAAGCCGGAAACAAGCGCAAGCCTGCTGTAAATCAGGGCGAGTCAAGCCAAGCAGCATCTTCCAAGCCTCAGACTGGCAAGCCGCCAAGAGGAAGTTGCTTTAATTGTGGTAAGCCGGGGCACTACTCAAACGTCTGCACAGCTCCGAAGAGGCAGAAAACAAATTCTCAAGGCTCGAGCCAAGGTTCTCAGAACCCTCGCTCGTGCTTCAACTGTCGCAAGACCGACCATCTGGTCAAAGACTGTCCTTTGCTAAAGAAAGCTACTGTAGCTCATGTCTATGACGGGTCTAGCCCGCCAGCTGCTTCCGATGGAGCAGGTAAACCCGATGTTTTGGGAGGTACCCTTACAATTAAAAATATTCCTGTTTCTGTATTGTTTGACACAGGTGCATCGCGTAGTTTTATTGCTAGAAACACAGTGCACAAACTAAAGTTAAAACAGCGAAAGCTTAAAGAATCGGTTGAAGTTCATAACCCGATAGGGGGTCCTGTTACTCTCGGTTTATATTGTAGAGTGCCAATCTCCTATTCTTTCTATAAATTTCCTTTTGATTTAATCGTTATGGATTTTCCCGAATTCGATATTATTCTCGGGCTAGATTGGTTAACGAAATATGAAGCTGAAGTGAAGTGTGCGGAAAGAATTGTTAAAATCCGAACGGAGCTTGGATATATATATTCCCTGTCATGGTTCGAATCCGAATAGAGAAGAATTTTGGTCAGCATTAGAACTTATTCCCACCTCCATAGAAAAGATTCCGATTGTTAGCAACTATGCGGATGTGTTTGAAGAAGTTGAAAACTTACCTCCGCAAAGAGAAATAGAATTCCGAATCGATCTAATTCCCAATGCCAGACCCGTGGTACATCCAATCCGTAGAATGACTCCGAAAGAAAAAGAAGAATTAGGCGATCAAACTCGTCAACTGTTGTGGAAAGGTCTAATCAGACCTAGTTTTTCTAATTGGGCTGCAGCTGTTGTGTTTGTCCCGAAGTCAGACGGTACTCTTAAATTATGTGTTGATTACCGAGACCTCAACAAACAGACGCTCAAAAATAAATATCCACTACCCCGCATTGATGATTTGCTAGACCAATTGAATGGGGCGAAAGTATTTTCCCGAATGGACCTAGCTACAGGTTTTCATCAATTGAGAATAGCAGAAGAGTGTGTTCCTTTGACCGCTTTCAGAGGTCCAGACATATTTTACGAATGGTTAGTAATGCCGTTTGGCCTATGCAACGCTCCAGCATACTTTGTCGATCTAATGAATAGAGTGTTCAGGGGAGTTCTGAATAAATTTGTCCTCGTATTTATCGATGATATCTTAATCTACTCCAAATCAAAACCCGAGCATGAAAAACACTTAGAACAAGTATTGGAGATTCTAAGGAAGAACGTCTTCAAAGCCAAATTCTCTAAATGTGTCTTCTGGCAAGAAAAAGTTAAATTTCTCGGCCATGTCGTGTCAGAGAAAGGAATTTCTGTTGACCCAAGCAAGATAACAGCGATTCAAGACTGGAAACAACCCACTACTCCCACAGAAGTTAGAAGTTTTATGGGGTTGGCTAGTTATTATCGAAAGTTCGTTAAGGATTTTTCGAAGATATCCGGTCCGTTAACGAAGCTCACAAAGAAACATGAGAAGCTTAAGTGGACTTCCGACTGTGAAGAAGCTTTCCAGGAATTGAAATCGAAGCTTACCACCACTCCAGTATTAACAATTATTGATGGCAATCAGGATTTAACGGTTTGGACAGATGCTTCTATTAGAGGTCTTGGTGCAGTATTAATGCAGAGAGGCCAAGTAGTCGCTTATGCAAGCCGCCAATTGAAACCGCATGAGAAGAATTATGTGACTCATGATCTTGAGTTGCTAGCCATCGTATTTGCCTTTAAAATCTAGAGACATTACTTATTGGGCGAGAAATTTATACTGTATACAGATCATCAATCATTGAAGTATTTATGTACCCAGAAAGATCTGAATCTGAGACAGCAGCGTTGGCTAGAATTTCTTGCAGCGTATGATCTTGATATCCTGTATACGCCGGGAAAAGCTAACGTAGTAGCGGATGCGCTTAGTAGAAAAACCGCAATCATTTCCAATCTTATAATTACACCTGGATTGATTGATAGGATATATGTTCTTCAGAAAAGTGACAATTTTGCGAAAGAGATGGTAAAAAGGATTCAAAGGGGCGAAGGCTCTAGTTTCCAAGTGGATACAGAAGGAGTTTTGAGGCTGAATAGAAGAATATGTGTTCCCGACATTCCCGAGCTTAAAAGAGAAGTACTAGATGAATGCCATAAATCCAAATTTTGCATCCATCCTGGGGTGAGTAAAATGTACAACGATATCAAACGCACTTTCTAGTGGAAGGCAATGAATAAGGATATTTCTTTGTATGTTAGCAGATGCCCTACTTGTCAATTGGTCAAGAGTGACCAACAGAAGCTAGCTGGATTGTTGCAACCGTTGGAAGTCCCAGGTTGGAAATGGGAACAGATTTCCATGGATTTCATAGATGGTTTGCCGCGAACCAAGAAGGGTAATGACAGTATTTGGGTAATCGTAGATCGCTTCACGAAGACTGCCCATTTTATACCTGTCAGGTCCAATAGAACTGCCCAAAGTCTAGCACAGATATATTTCAAAGAAATTGTTAAGCTGCATGGAATTCCCATCAGCATAGTCAGTGATAGAGATCCCCTATTTACTAGCAAGTTCTGGGAGGCTTTCCAGACAGAATTGGGGACAAAACTGAATATGAGCACCGCTTATCACCCTCAAACAGATGGCCAAACTGAGCGGGTGAATAGAGTTCTGGAAGACTTATTGCGGGCTTGTATAATCGATTTTGGTGGGTCATGGGAAGATCATTTGCATTTGGCAGAATTCTCATATAACAATAGCTATCAAGCAAGTTTGAGGATGTCACCATTTGAAGCATTATATGGCAGACCCTGCAGATCTCCAGCATGTTGGGTAGAGCCTGGCAATAGACTTGTACTAGGACCCGATATGATTAGGGAAGCATCTGATAAAGTGGACTTCATCAAGAAGCGATTGAAAACCGCCCAAAGCCGACAGAAAAGTTATGCAGACTCTAGAAGGAGAGATTTGACATTTGCTGTTGGTGAACATGTTTATTTAAAGGTTTCTCCGATGAGAGGGGTAATCAGATTTGGAAAGACTGGGAAGTTGGCACCGAGATTTATTGGTCTCTTTCCTATACTTGAGCGAATTGGAACTCTTGCCTATAGGGTTCAATTGCCAGATTGGTTGCCTGGAGTGCACAATGTATTTCACGTATCTCAGCTTAGGAGACATGTGCATGATCCAGATCTTGTTGTAGAAGAAGCAGCGCAACAGGATGTGGAGATAACTCCAGAATTAGCACTCAGAAGAGAGCCATTAAAAATTGTTGGCAAAGAAACCAGAGAACTCAGGAGCAAAAAGGTTTATTTAGTTAAAGTGCAGTGGAGCAGTGATCCTAGAGACTGTACTTGGGAAACTGAGGAAAGCATTAAGCAAGCTTACCCCAAATGCAGAGTGGATATCTCTGACTAACTCCGGTGCAAGGTACCTTTACCATACTTTGCATTTTATTCCCTACTTTATTGTTGTTTCCTTTTCGAGGACGAAAAGTTTTAAGTAGGGGAGATTGTAATAACCCGGAAAATACGAGCCAATTTAAAATTTTTAAATTGATTATTTCAAAGCAATTTGAACCATTGAAATATAATATTTCAATAAATTAGTGAATTAGAAATAGTAAGTCAGTTTGAAAATTTGAATTCAAACTTTGACCGACTGTGCAGGGTGGAAAATATAACGGATTTTAGTGAAACCAAAAATATTTAAATCTGTTAGTCAATACCTTTCTAACGAATCTGAAAAATCGAAGTTTCAAAACGGGAATCAAAAGTTATGGCCGAATGAATTTTCAGAAGAGTCGGTATATAGAATATATAGGCCTGGAAAATTGATATTTTGCATACGGCCTCGGAATTCGACGAAACCACTTTTGTTGGGTCCGGGATGTCAAACTATTGCTAGGTTTCAAATTTCATAATTTTTCGAATCAATATGTGAGCATGGCAAAAGAAAACGCGTTTGACCAGTTTCTGTTGAATTTAATCGACTGGAAATTGGCCATTTTTCAAACGGTCTCAGAATTCGACGAAACTAGTTTTGTTAGGACCGTATCGTCAATACGAAACTAGAAAATATTTTTCTGGAATTTTTCTAGTTAGTATGTGGCCCCGGTAATTTGAAATGTACGTTTAAAATTCAACATAAGGATTTAAATGTAAATTCAACGGAAACTAATTGTAACGATCAAATCAGCTTACGATACATATCCCATTGTGTTCGGAATGGGGGTAAAACGCTATGGGCGACAGGCGGTAGGCCTCGTTTTGAGGTCGTATGTAAAAGTCAACCTTTTTGCAAAAATTAAATAATTAAATAATAAAAAGGAAAAAATATACTATTTTAATTCCCTCCCTTTTCTTCTTCTTGCCCCCCCCCCCCCGATTCATTAATCAGAAAACGAAAAAAAAAAGAAAAACCTAAACCTAGACATCGCCGCCGCCCCCCCCTCCGTCCAGCCTCCTCCTCCCAGTGTCGAAACCCTCGAACCCCTCGCGCCGCATACCCCCCCCCCCCCCGTCGAATCAAATCGAGCAGCCCCCTGAAGCCTCGACGCCACCACCACCCTGCCGCCGACGCCTTCTTCTTCCCTCCCCTTCGCAGGCTAAGGTGAGCATTTTAGGTTATTTTATTTTTATTTTTATTTTTGTTTTGCAAAAACTGATTTTTTTAAAGAATTTAAAAACTGATTTGATAAAGATTTAAAAACTGAATTTTTTTTAAAGAATTTAAAAACTGATTGATAAAGAATTTAAAAACTGATTTGATAAAGATTTAAAAACTGAATTTTTTTTTAAGATATAAAAACTGAATTTTTTTTAAAGATATAAAAACTGATTTTTAAAGATATAAAAACTGATTTTATTTTAAGGTTTAAAAAGGGCTTAAACTTTGAAATAGAAAAAGGTTTAATCTTTTAAAAGAAAAAGATTTGAACTTGCAAAAAAATAAAGATCATATTTTTAAAAAGAGAAAAAGACGGAATTTTTATTAGATAAAAGGAGTAAGTTATGATTTTTGTATTTTTAAAGTAATAAAAATATAATTTTTACATCATAGGAATATTAAAAATATAATCTTTGTTTTAGAATATGATCTTTATATATTGAATAACATAGTAAAAATTCGATTTTTACCTATGTAGAGAATACGGGCAACGAAAGCGACAAGAAGGCAAAATAGACGAAGATTTCTATAAAGGAAGAGTCGTGTTATTGGATAGCTATTGGTGAGAATTTCTCACTCTTCAATTTCTTTTTATATATATATATATATGTGTGTGGAAATAAAAGTGAATTGCTATATATAAATATATATATATATATATATATATATATATACACGCCCCCTCGTCCACAAACCACGGACGATATATATTGGTTGAAATTGTTGTGAAAATTGGTTGACGGCAAATTGTTGTTTGGGATTGTTTGTGGTTGATATTGAATTGATTGTGGTTGAAAAATACCCGTTTGTGATTGGAAAATATTTGGTTGAAACCACATAGGATTAGTTTGTGGAAATGAAATAAAAATAAACATGCCGCCTGCGTGCGAATTAGATGCATGAATCCCCATTGTCAAAAACCGCGAGGTTTTAAGGTAGAGCGAGGAGCCGTACTAGGGACGGTGCCGGTTTTAACTACCCTGTCGTTATGCTGCCGAAATTTTGAATAATATTTGTGTGTTAGAATTATTTTCATATGTTGAAATTATTTGCATGCATAGAAATTAAAGCCATATATTGAAACTATATCCATGTGTGGAAATTGTTCATGTGTTGGAAAGTCTTGTGTGAAAATTAAATTCATTTGTGAATGAATGAAGTGTATAGACAATAAAAAAATCACATTTTTATAAATATATGAAGTATCAAAAATATTCGCCTTATATGAATAGTTTCAACAATCAAAATTTCATCTTTTTAATAAGAACAACATAAATAAGATGTCCATGTGTGGAAATGCTCATTTGTTGAGAAGTGTGTGTAGTGGAAAGGTTCATGTGTTGAATAAAAAGATTGAACGATAAAAATTACATTTTTATTGAAACTATGAAGTGTTGAAACCATACATTGGTTGAATAAATATTTTAAATAATAAAAATATCATTTTTATCATATGTGTGATATTGTAAAGATATGCAGACGTTGAAACAAATATTTGTGATAGAAATATTATTTTTAACAGGCATAGGAACTAAATAAATTAGTCATGTGTTGAAATCTACTTCAGTTCGCCAAAATTATCATCTTTGAAATGTGAAGTGTTAAAAATAGCCACTGGTTCGAATAAACGTGCATGAGTTGAAATATACATTAACTAGCTAATGATATGATTTTAGCCTATGCATGCGATATTAGAATGAATGGTGTTTTTAGACCAAAGCAAGTCAAATATGAAATTGAATGGAAAATGATAAATGTTAGAGATTGTATATATGTGCATGCATATCTATTGAACAGGTTAAAGCAAAAAGGGGCTAGAGAAGAGGAATAAAATTTTGTGCCCGACAAATAGGTACACATTTACTGTTTTGTTTGGGTGATGATTTTATGAGCCTGTTGGCTAGCCGCTTGGCTTTTTCTTTTTCTTTTTGAGATTAGAAGGACCGGGAACGCTATTTGCGATTTCCCGATGCTCCCGGTGCAGGGGAGGTTATGGCGAAATTTTCCAAAATTTTAAGGTGTTAGAAAAATATTTGAAGTGAAAACGATATGGAAATCATTGAATGAACTATATTTATATAAATATATAAATATAAATATAATTAAAACGAAACGTGGCCGTGCAGTTCATATTTTGAAACCGTGATTTCAAATGATTAGTGCGGAAGATCCGACCATTGGATTTTCCCGAAACCTCAACCGTTGGGTTCGCCTTGGAGATATCTTTCCAACGGCACCAACTTTGTGAAGATCCGACGGTTGGATAGTCTGGAATGTTTAATTCAAAATTAGTGAAAAACAGCGCCAGAAACGATTATATTTATATATATATAAATATAATTAAATTAAATCGAATAACGACGCTGCAGTTCGTAAATTGAAATCGTAACTTCAAATGGTTAGTGTGGAAGATCCGACCGTCGAATTTTCCCAGAACTGGAACCGTTGGATTCGTTTTGAAAAGACCTTCCTAATTATGTAAAATTTGTGAAGATCCAACGGTTAGATTTTCCTATATGTGTAAAACAAAATTAGTGGAAAGCAGCGCCAGTGCATCGACACGACCTGAAACGTCATTTAATTAAATATGGCCGTTTTAAATTAAACAAAAATGGCGATATGTCGTTATAAAGTGCTATAGACGATATAGAGTGAAAATGAACCAATTTTGTTGTGTTGGCTTGAGATGTGATGGCTGAATGTGTTTGACATGAAAATTTTAACTAAATAACTGAAATGTGAATGTTGAATAGTTCAACCATGTGATTAATTGGTTTGAAAATCTAAATATACGTGGATTATTTGAAAAGGCCGAGTTTATCTCATTTCAAATAATCGATCGACGTTGAGAAGTCGAAGAGTCGAAGACGACTGAAGACCGACGATCTCCACATTGGATGGATGGGCGCTACTGATGCTCGTGATTGGAGTAGCTACCATGAAGGAATTGAAGTAGTAGCCGTCCAAACATATTGTTGATTGTACGGATATGCGAGGAATTGGTGCCTCCGGTTTCGTTCAGACCCAGAACGGACTTGTAAATGGACTGTGTGTCTGACATTGGATTGTGTTCTGTGTTGATTGATCTCTGTTAAATATATATCTGCTTGGCGGCGGAGAATTTATTCTCTTGCTTAACGCCCTTCTCTGAGACGTACGAGCTCAGAGGTTATGTATTGACAGAAATCAGTCGCATGGAGTGGATTGCCTGTGTGGCACGCCTAAGTGGCATATGATCAAGGCTTCTGTTGCAAAGCAAAGTCTTGTGGTTGATGATCAAAGCATGGTCTGTGTGACGTAGCTTTGTGTATAACGTGAATTCGCGAGCCTCACACCCCGGTATGAGTCAAAAAGGGAGAAGGACCCAAGGAGTGCATGACGTTTCTTTCTAGCTATGGTGGTGTCAGTGACCTCCCTGCCCTGACATTTATATCTACTTTTCACCTGTGTGGTTGTTGGAATGCGAGGCGCCTCGATTATAGGTCTGTAAGGACCGGGAAACGTGTGTTCAGGAATTGCCAATCCTCAAAAGTAAGAGAGGACCGGCCTTGGAGGATCCAGGGGATTGCTGTGTGCGGTCCCGAGGCATTTGCTAGAGTGTCTCGAACGGAGAGGAGCTTGCCCCTTGCCTCGACTCATGAAGGAATCCAATTTCCAATACGATATGTGCGGTTGTGATTGTATTACTAGTATGGCGACATAGTGGTATGGGTCATTTATGCCGCCTATGATTGATATTTATGATTGAAATCGCTTTTGAAACATATATGCACTAGTAATAATATCAAGCACTTTTGTTTATTCGTATGAAGCATCTTTGGCCGTTATAAGGTAAAAACTCTATCCTCCGGCTTGCGTTGCATTGTGTGATGGGACCTGAGTCTTATAATGGCTTCATTTCATAAAAAGCATTGCGTTGATTTAATCATTTACTTTATTTCATGCACGAGCACTCATTGGAGTAAACCCGTTCCGCGAAAGTGGCGTGGTCCTTTTATTTGCCTTATTATTGTTGTTAATAAGTTGAATGGATTTCTCATACCAGTCCCATGACTGACTCGTAGTTTGTTTCACCTTGCAAACTCGGGTGCCCTTATTTTCACACGGGCAGCCTAGTTACAGGTTTCTGACGCACCTTTTGGCTCATGGCGAGGCTTGACTACACCGTGCTGACTTGGATTTTCTCCGCCATTATTGTATCTATATTATGATTCCGCCACTGGCGATGTAGACTGATATTCCTTTTGTGTACTCTTTATGTATGATTCCGCCTCAGGCGATGGTGACTGATTATGTATCATTATGCACTAAGTTGTATCCTGTACTGTGCTTCTCTGATGTGATGTTATCTATATGATTCCGCTGTCATATGTGTGTAAATTATTCTAATTTCTGTTTATGCTAATATCTGTGATCTGCTAATGATGATTAATGTGCTATATTCCAATGATTATCCTTAACACCGTGTCACGGGGTTTTGGGATCGTCACAATTTTTAAACATTAAAATCTATTAAAATTTCTAAAATAAAAATTTTTAATTGGCCACAAATTTCCGGGTTGTTACAGTCGCCCCCACTTAAAATCTTTTCGTCCTCGAAAAGGAACGTAGCTGAAAGTTGTTTAATTAACACGCTTACTTAATTTCTTATTCATTGGTTTAATTAATTACCATTCTAATAATTTAAATTAGTGAATCAAACATCACAGCTAGCAATCAATTAGGTGGTTAATTTTTCAAATATACATAACTTTTATATATAGTCAAAAATCATATTTTTGGTGTAAATCACAGCAATGTGTACTAACTAAGTGTTGGTTCTCATTCCAGTCGATGGAAATATATAGATATCTTACTTTCGAAACTCGAAAATAAATACTGATAATGCTGCAGCATTATCAGAATTATCCCCGGGCGACTAGAGTGTGATTCTATATCTATCCAGTATATTAAAACTTCGAATATCCGTTAATTACTCGTATATTCAAAATCTTTATATACTCGATTGTCCACATTAAAATATAATATATCCAAATACGTATTTTAAGATAAAAAAAATTCAAAACTATATTTTGTTTTCATTTTTATTTTAAAGAAAATAATACTCTTTAAACTCGTTCTAGGATACTACTGATCCTATCTCTAACGAGTCATTCTTATAGGATATTACTAACCCAATCTCTGATGAATTCTTTCGTTCGGTTCTAATGTGCCTTATTCTAAGCTCTGTAAACCAAAGCTCTGATACCAACTGAAACGACCCAAACTTCCCCGTAAAGGAAAGACTGGATTGCTTTGAGAACAATACACAACAGAACATAAACTGAAGAACATTTTACTGCTGATTACAAAATTTACATCAGAGTACAAGAATATAACAGTGTATGAATACTTATTACAAAAATAGAAATACAAGGATATCAGAGATTTAAATTACATTTAAATAGCAGCGGAAAAATATTACAAACACACAACCGAAAGGAGTACATGGATACAGAGCTTTCCGAATACCGCTTCAGCTGTAAACCAGGATTCTGTAAATATATGTGCAAAAGCTACTCGACTGCCCGCGTGGAAAATATGGGCACCCGAGTTTGCAAGGTGAAACAAAATACAGGTCAGTCATGGGACTGGTATGAGAAATCTTAACTTAACTATCTAATAATAAGGTTAATCACAGGACCACGCCGCTAACGCGGAACGGGTTTACTCCATTGGATTGCCAGTGCATAAAATAAAGTAAATCGTTAAACAACGCAATGCTTTTTAGAAAAATGAAACCATTATAAGACCCAAGTCCCATCACACAATGCAACGCAAACCGGAGGATAGGGTTTTACCTTATAATGGTCCAAAGATGCTTAATACGATAAAACGAATTTAGTATTTGTGTGTATATATTTTAAAAACAATTTCAATCATAGACGGCATAGTACCCCATCCTACTATGTCACCCTACTAGTTCTACAATCAAAACCGCAAGGTCGTATTGGAAGTTGGATTTCCATCATGAGTCGAGGCTAGGGGAAAGCTCCTCTCCAATTCGAGACACTCTAGCAAATGCCTCCGGATCCCCCGCAGTGAACCCTTGGATGCAGTAGGGCCGGTCCCCGCCTATGGGCAGTGGATTGGTTATGCCTGAACACACGTTTCCCGGTTCCTTTGAACCTATAATATGACCACTATCGGCCTATAAAAATCCGAGGCGCCTCAAAATCCATCATCCACATAAGTAAAATGTCAGGGCTGGTAGGTCGCTGACATCACTCTAGCTAGAAAGAAACGTGTGCACTCCCTACGGTCCGTATCCCGTTTTTGACTCATACCGGGGTGTGAGGCTCGCGAAGTCACGATATACACAAAGGTATGCCATAATAGGCTATACTTTGATCATCCCACGAGGCCCTGCTTTTCAACAAAAGCCTTGATCAATTGCATCTTGGCGTGCCACACAGACAATTCACGCCATGCGATCAATCACTATTAACATATACCAGGGTGTTAAGTAGAGAATAAATCCTCCACCACCAAATAGACATACACTAACATAAATCGATTTAATTCACATGGAACGAAATCCAATGTCAGACACGCATCCATTTACTAGCTTATGCTCTGGGTCTGAGCGAAAACCAAATCCGAACAAATCAACAATAGTCCGGACGGCTACCACTGAAGCCCCTTCAAGGTAGCTACTCCCATCAGGGTCTCTGTTGCAACACAACCATTCGATGTGAAGATCGTCGGTCTTCAACACCGTCTTCATCTTTGACTCTTCATCGTCGTAGTAATTATTCGAATGGGTTAAACCCGGTCTTTCCGAATAACTCGCGTATTCTAATAAATAATAAGTGCTATAGAAAACACATCCAACGCCTCATTCCAATTCAAAATATTCTTTTAATAATATATTCATATTATTAAAACTCTAATTTTAGTTTTCATCTCAAAAATCATTGTTAAATGATTATTCAAATTAAGAAATTAATCTTAACTTTAACTGGGTTAAAGAACTAATGTCGTTTAAAACATTGTTCACGATAAACCCAAAATCCATTTCAATTAAATATGGAATTTTCACGGAAATCAAATCAAAATATAGTCGTTATAAACTTCTGTATCCGACCAATAATATAAATGGAATAACGGAAAAGCATCTTAAATTCCATATGTAGTATCGATTTTCTTTAACAGAAGCTTATCTCGGTTATTATAAATTCGAATTCCATTCAACTCCTAATTTAATATATTAAATCGGAAAACTTGGCTTTTGGAAAATTCCCATTTAAAACTTTAAATAAAGATTTATAATTTCCAAATCATATATTTTCACTGTCAGTTGAGTTAAAGAACATATGTCGCTTAAAAACACAGCTCACAATAAACCCATCTCACATTTCATCTTATTTCAATTACTAAATATAATTGAAAACTTTAATAATCTAAATTAAAAGAATATTCCTTTCCTACGGGGTTTAAGAACAGTATTATTTAAGACACTATCCACGGCAAACCCAAAATCCAGTTTATTCAATTTAATTTGAGTTAAATATCAAATAATTGGAAAACTTCATTAAATCTTAATTTAATGATTTACTCTAGTTGAATACTAGTTTATATCAAATAAATATATTTTTCTAAAATGTATTCTTTTTCTAAAATATTCTTTTCTAGAATATTCTTTATTGGAATGTGACTCTGTCAACAACCATAATTTGCATATAATCAACAATCATGATAAATAACTATCACACAACCAAATAATCAACCAGAGTCGATTCTACACTAAATATTGGGACTAGTGTAGATCAAATATCATCCCAACACCCGTGTGGGGTTTCATCCGCAATCAAATAATAATATATTTGTGCACTTGGGCGATGTGTGAAAATTATCGACCCAATCACATAAACAAGTCGGATGACTTGTAAATGGACGTGTAGTATTCAGTTAACAATATATTTGACACATCAAACATTTCAACATCACAGACAAAACATCTCAATTCTTTTTATTGTGAACAATGACAATAAAAATCTAGGCTTTTATTCCCATTCTTTTTAATGAATAGAGATATACATTCTTAACTCATTCTTTTTAATGTACAAGATATATATTCTTAGCCTTTTCTTTTTAAAGTATAAAAATATACACTTTTAGCTTCTCCTTTTTTTTATGTATAAAAATATACATTTTTATTTCATTCATGTCAAGTGCAAAAATGTCCTTTTATTCTAATTTACATTTTCTAGCAAAAATGTATTCTAATTACATCTCCTAACAAAAATGTATTCTTTATTTCTAGTTACATTTTCTAGCAAAAATGTATTCTTTATTTCTAACAAAAATTGTGTTTAAATCTAATTCATTTCAATGTAAACAAAATGAGTATTTTTACTTCACTCTTTTTAAATGATAAAAAGAATGTTTCTTTTTCTTTTCTTTATAATTGTAACACCCCACGTCCATTAATGTCACTCACAAAGGGAATGCATTAACTTCCATGGAGGTTTTAAGTGAATATAGAACAGTAAAATTACAACAAGACAGATATAAAATAGTACTTGGAAATTCAAAAACTTTATTTCATTGTAGCAGAAGTCAAAACATGTTTGATTACATCATAACACCATATTCAATGTCAAGTACAATATCTATCTTGATAAAACAAGTACATAATCCCATTACATGAATAGCCATTAAAAAGAAAGATAACAAGCTGGACTTTACTTCAGCAGTCCAAGTTTTCCAGAAGATAAGCGATCCAACTAGACTCCACTAGAACTTGGCCCAACCTGCGGACCTGAAGGGAGAAAAAGGATGGAAAAGAGGGGGTCAGACATAAAGTCTGGTGAATATGATAATTCTACAATACTATTACCAAAATAACTGGACTAAGGCATAAGCTGGAAAACAAGAAAATGTCTATGAAGAGCAGATTAAGGACATAGACAATCGCTAAAGGCAACGTTATAGGCGCTCCTAAATACTAAAGGATAAACACTATACTGCACCACACCAGTCACCCTAAAGATTCATCCCACTTAGCTTCACTTAGAAACTTTCCCAATGGCTTTACGTACCCCTAGCTGACTACATAGGTGCCGCCTGCCCCTATCTCCACTAGGTGTACCCTACTTCCCATTATTCGATCGGCTCCCTAACTCGTAGATACCTGTGCTGGCCCCACAGTGGGGTGTATCACTCCCCTAAAGTGGCAACCTGATACAACGGACATGCACGGCTTATACCTACACGATGCAACAACGTCTTACCTACCAGCCCGGATCCACACACGCATATGAAACCCGTTGGACTTGCGTTGCCACCGCTCCCTGTTTTGGCCTCTTATAGTCAAACCCAATATGCGTGTCCCGTCCTCGACTTGGGTCGAGCCCACAAAGATACGTTTTGGGATACTGGTTGAAATGGGCCCCCACTATTTACCACAAGCATTCCACCTAAGCTTGTCCCCATTAGTCCATCCCACTTAACCCACTTAGTCATGTTCATTTACATGTGTGTTTGGTTAAGTCTAATCGTATTTCAAATGCCTCTAAAGGCAACCACCAGATTCCTCATGCCACCCAAGGCACCTACTTAACCCCCATGTCCCACCTTACATGATTATCTGGTTAAGTATTTCTTAGTTCATTAAGGCCATAACCTCATAAAGACCTCTCACATTAGACTGGCATTTATGGCAGCTGGATTTGCCGGGCGGGTCCGGGCAGTCTTACACCATAAAAGAGTCTAACCTCGTGTATTTACAACTGTTATGCTTTAGTTTGGGCCTAGGACCTCTCACATTGGGCCAACATTTGTGACTACTGGATTTGCCGGGCGGGTCCGGGCAGGTTTACATCACAAACGGGTCCAACCTCGTGTCCTAAGCATTGATTATTAATAATAATCCACTTTCCCCCAATTTTAATAATTCCCTACTTGAATTATTAATTACTTCCAATTTTTAACAATGTCCATAATTGACTCAATTATGGACATCCATTCATGGTATGCAAAATCTTACAAAATTGCACCCAATTTATTAATTCCTAATATTACCCCTACCCCACGTTTGAACGTTTATTCGCAAAATATATGTTAGACTCGAATAGCCTAACTCATAGCATAAAAGAGATTATCATAATAACAACATGTATATGTGACCAAATGAATCATAATAAGGGGTGAAACTTGCATATGTCCAACTTGCATAGATTATACATGTCATGGACCTAAAGGTGTCAGCTTGTTCAAAATTCACCTAATATAATCTCAATCAATTTTCATAAACTTACATATGAACATGTGTGAATCAACATCATCTAATTTTTTTAACAACATGGTTTTATATGGGTACACCTAACTCAATAGGCAAATTCCCATATTCAAGTTTTATTTAATTATAGTTTCAAGTTTATGGGTACACCTAACCTAATAGGCAAATTCCCATAAACAAGATCCATTTAAATTAAAAAAAACATAACTTTAAGCATGTTCCAACAACATCATGATTTTACAACATAATATAGCATGATTTATAACATGGCATAGTATGATAGTATAACATAGCTTGACATGATTCTCAACATAGCACGACATAGCATAAGAGAATTTACAACATAGCATGACATAGCATATATAATTTACATCATACGACAACATAATAACATAATAAGAGATCCACAATATATAGAATTTACAATTACAAATCACGTCACTTTCTTGTGATCCATTCATAACTGAGTCAAATTAGTTTGTAATAGTCTTGTGAGAATCATCATACTCACCAACAAAAGAAAAGAATTAGAGAAAGAGAGATCTTTTGATTTGATTTGTGTAGATTTAGTTGTAGATGATTAGGCTTCCTCTTCTTAGTTTGTGACGGCTATGCTGAACTCCATGGCAGCAGCATGACGGTAGCTTCTCTAATTTTACAAGTGATTTAGGTCTAGGGTCTACCCACTTATTTATAGATTTTAGAATTCATTTAGGCCATTAGATTTAACCTAGAAATAACCGCTGCCGTTCAGACAAGATGGGGTTTATCTTGTTGACTCAGCAATGAGTCAGAAGTGACTCAGCAAACACTCAGCATATTAATAAACTTCTATTCATGTCATAAATATATATATATTTTCTACAATGTACATATTAGATACATCCCCCTTTACTTATTATTGTTTTTATATACATATTAGATACATCCCCTCTCTCACACACTTATTAATATTTTTATATTCATATTAGATACAACCCCTCTCTTACACACTTATTAATATTTTTATATTCATATTAGATACATCCCCTCTCTTACACACTTATTATTATTTTAGCAACTTTAGTGTTAATAGAAAATTCGGGGTGTTACATTCTCCCCTCCTTTTAGGATTTCGTCCCCGAAATTTTCAAGTCTGGAAGAATGTATATCCTACCATCCAAACGTCCATCTACTCATCCATCATACACAGGCATCCATTGTCCTTACAGACTTCTAATGCTTTCATGTTTAAATGCACAGTGTGTGTATATGTCCGTATCTAATGCAAAATCAGGCGGTCCACTGATTCAGTTGACCTCCTTAATGCAACTATGATCGTGCCATGCATCCATTATGTATGCAAAAGATTCTTAATGCTACATAATACTTCTATATGCGTGCACACCCATTCAACCGAATGCAGCATCCATATGATGGTACAACCATTATACATCCATTATACTAAATACATCCATATATATGCAATATGCAATATGAAGTGACTGAGCCGATCTAGTGCCTAAAGTGTGTGTATATATGCATCCACGAGCAACCACTAGCAAACACTTGCATCCATTTTGCATCCATCATACATAACATGTCTCAAACACATGTTTCAACCATAGGATTATCCTAACTAAAGGTCAAAGATACTAATGAGAGGACATACTAAAGATAAGATAAGATAAGCTAAGCGATAAAGGAGAAATTAAAAGACATACCCTCAAAAAGAAAAGGGTACAACGAACGCATCTTCTCTTCTGTCTCCCAAGTTGCGTTGCTCTCATCATTTCCCCATTGCACTTTAACCAGTCTGACCTCTCGATTCCTCAACTTTTTGATCTCCGACCCAAGAATGCATGTAGGAGCTCGTCTAATTGTTGCATCACGCTCTATTTCCACCTCTTTAAGCAAGCTCGGCTCTACCACCTCCGCGGTCTTGTGCAAACACTTCCTCAAATGTGATACATGGAATACGTCATGTACTCCACTAAGTTTCTCAGGCAACTCCACCCTATATGCCATCTTCCCAATCCTGTTTTTTACAGGAAACGGCCCTACAAACCTTGGTGCTAATTTCCCCACGGACCCAAAGCGAACAACATTTTGTAACGGAGATACTTTGATAAAAACCATGTCCCCAATGTCAAACTCAAGATCTGTCCTCCTCTTATCAGCATACGATTTTTGCCTATCTTGTGCTGCTTTCATCCTCCTTCGAATCAACTCAATCTTCTCCGAGGTTTCCCTAACCATATCGGGCCCAAGTAGGATTTTATCGGTAGATTCCCACCAACATGTAGGCGAACGGCAAGGCCTTCCATAAAGAGCTTCGAAAGGTGCCATGCCAATACTAGACTTAAAGCTATTATTATATGCGAATTCTACTAACGGAAGGTGCTCTTCCCATGTACCCCCAAAGTCTAGGATACAAAGCCTTAAAAGATCCTCTAGAATGCGATTCACCCTCTCGGTCTGGCCGTCTGTCTGAGGATGATATGCGGTGCTCAAACATAGCTGAGTCCCTACCGCCTCTTGTAAACTCTTCCAAAATTCGCTAGTAAAGATGGGGTCACGGTCGCTTACTATACTAGAAGGAATACCGTGCAAACGAACTATCTCCTTAATGTATACAGAAGCCAACCACGGAGCAGTCCTCTTACTTTTCACGGGAATAAAATGGGCGCTTTTAGTAAGTCTATCTACTATAACCCAAATCCCCGTGTTACCCTTCCTTGATCTTGGTAATCCATCCACAAAATCCATTGAGATGCTTTCCCATTTCCATAGTGGAACTTCTAATGGGTGAAGCAACCCACCGGGTTTCTTTTGTTCTGCTTTAACTCGTTGGCACACCAAGCATCTAGCGACGTACTCGGCCACATCCTTTTTCATACCGGCCCAAAAGAAAACCCGCTTCATATCTTTGTACATCTTATCCCCGCCGGGATGAATGGTCATTTTTGAGCGATGAGCATCATCAAGAATGGCCTTCCTTAAGTCTTCGTCTTGCGGTACACAAAGTCTATTATCCCTTCGTAACCAACCCTTATCGTCTAGGGTATACCTACGAAGATGGCTTGACGACTCCCCCCCTTTGAGCTTTTCTACTATCTCAACCAACTGTGGGTCGTCTCGCTGTGCCTCACCAACCCGTCCTAGAAGTGTAGATCTAACCTCCAAGGATGCTAACAGACCGGGTACTAAGTCAACGGAGGGTCTAAAGTCAAACATAGAGATGAATTCTAAGCTTTGTCGTTCAACAAACAACGGACTCAAGGACAACCTTTTCCTACTTAAGGCGTCTGCCACCACGTTACCCTTGCCCGGGGTATATGCTATTTCAAAATCGTAGGAGGCTAAGAATTCCATCCACCGTTGCTGCCTTAAATTCAAATCCTTCTGAGAGAATAAGTATTTTAATGATTTGTGGTCAGTGAACAGTTCGAATTTCTCACCAAGAAGATAGTGACGCCAAGACTTAAGCGCGAAAACAATTGCGGCTAGCTCTAAGTCATGCGTGGGGTAATTCTTTTCATGAACCCTCAACTGCCTTCCACCATAGGCTATTACTCTTCCCTCTTGCATGAGGACCGCGCCAAGTCCCGTCCCACAAGCATCAGTATAGATGGTAAATGGTTTATTCCCGTCTGGCAGCACTAAGACTGGGGCTGAAGTTAAGGCTCTCTTTAAACGTTGGAACGCATCATCGCAATCTTTGTCCCACGTAAAAACCAGGTTCTTCTTCGTTAACCGTGTTAATGGAGCTGATATTTTTGCGAAGTCTTTGATAAACTTCCTATAATAGCCAGCCAACCCCAAGAAACTTCTTACTTCGGTTGCATTTTTAGGGACCTTCCAATCTTGGATGGCCACCACCTTTGCGGGATCCACTGCTATCCCTTCTTTGGAAACCACGTGTCCTAAGAACCGTACTTCCTTCCTCCAGAAGTGACATTTAGAAAATTTTGCCTTAAGGTTATGCGCTCGAAGGGTTTCCAACACTTCCCTAAGATGTAGGGAGTGCTCTTCTTTATTCTTAGAAAAGACTAAGATGTCATCCACAAAGACTACCACGAATTTGTTAAGGTATTCCCTAAACACCCTACTCATCAAATCAACAAAATATGCAGGGGCGTTTGTCAAACCAAAGGGCATCACTAGCCATTCATAGAATCCGTCAGGAGTCCTAAAAGCAGTCTTATCTATACTATCCTCAGCCACTCTCAGTTGATGAAAGCCAGTGGCTAAGTCCAACTGCGAAAACACTGAGGCGCCAACTAACTGATCAAAGAGTTCGTCAATCCTTGGCAGTGGGTGTCGGTTCTTTTTAGTAAGCTTGTTTAGTTCTCTATAGTCCATACAAAGTCTAAGAGACCCATCCGCCTTTGTGGCAAAAACTACTGGAGCACCCCACTCCGATATACTACGTCTTATGAACCCCTTCTCAAGTAACTCCTTTACTTTCTTATTGAGTTCCCTCCTTTCACGAGGAGCCATGTGGCGCACTGGCAAAGATACGGGTTTAGCATTATCCACAAGATAAATTCGAAAGTCTATCTCCCGCTTTGGAGGTAAGCCCTTCACCTCCTCAAACACATCCGGATATTCCCGGACCACTTCTACCGATCGCAGGTTCTCTACAGACGCGTCAAGCGATTCAAGATAACTTAGCATAACGTAATTTATGGGATTACAAAAGATGTCGAGAGCATTACCAAGGCGAGTCACAAGCCTAACTACTCTCCTTTCACAATCAAGAATGGCCCTATTTCTAGACAACCAATCCATTCCTAAAATTAGCCCATAGCCCGTGAAGCCCAATACATAAGCATCACATCTAAATTCAACGCTAAGTATAGAGATTTTCAAATCCAAACATATCATGGTCAAATGAGCCGAACCCCCAATTGGATTTGAAACGACCAAGGGATCTTCTACTAAACTGGTGTTCAAGTGCAGTGATTCAACTAATGATGCAGAGATAAACGAATGAGATGCGCCAGAATCGAATAAGGTACGGACAGGATGATCAAACAGAAAAACTAAGCTTTCAACAGAAATTGTTCTACCTCTTTCTTGCAGCGGTGGGGCCGCAATAGCCTGAACTTGCCCCCTTGCCTGCCCTGGTGCCATAAGAGCCTGCACTTGTCCTCCCGAGGTAGACCCTGCCCTCTGCCCCTTCTTTGGACAGTCCTTTACTAAATGTCCTGCATCTCCACAATGAAAACAACCAGTCTTCTTTTTCTTTCTACAATCTTTGCTGAGATGGCCAGGCGTCCCACAATTGAAGCATTTCTTCTTCCCTTTGCCATTATTGTTTTTACCACCCTTCTTATTTTGCTGTTGGGGTTTCTTCTGATCCCCTTTCTTTTCAACTGCCTTATCCTCATGCATAAGTGCCATTTCTACCAGCTTTTCAAAGCTGGCTCCCATAGGGATGTGGGTCATAGCCAACCCTTGCAACGGTTCATTCAAGCCTCTAACGAACCTCAAAGCTTTCTTCTCTGGCGTGTTCACCAACTCCAAGCCAAACCTTGCTAACTGATTAAATTTATTGACATATTCCTTTACTGATGAGCTCCCTTTCTTTAGTGCCAGGAATTTTTCCATATTTAAGTTCTCCTCTGCCCTTGAAAGAAACTTTGCCTCAAACCTTCGTCTGAAATCCGCCCATGAATCAACTGGACGTTCCCCGTTAGTGACCTCCCACCAAAACGAGGCCTCTCCCTTCATTAACCAAGCAGCTAAACGGACTTTCCTCCCATCTTCCACTTCAAAGATATCCAACAATTCCTCGGTCTCCTTAAGCCAATCTCTGGCCTCCACAAACGTCTCAGTCCCTTGAAAAGTTTTTCCTCCCATAGCCTTGAATTCCTTGCACGTCTTTGCAAAAGTGTCAACACGAGGAGGAGGAGGAGGAATGGGTGCAACTAGGGGTGGAGGAGTATCCGCTGGGCCTGTAGTGGTGGCCCTAGCCTCCAAGTATCTCCTAAACCACCCTGGAATCGTCACACCTTATGGGAGATTAAGATCTTCAGCCATGCTGAAACGAAAAAGGAAAGATTCAAAATGGAGAATTCGAAAGATAAAGATAAGGATGTGGCTATTTGGGATTATGTTTTTCATAAAAACTCTCTTTAAATAACATGTTTTTTTTTGAAAGCACTTCTTCCAAAAAATACTTTAGAAAAAAAAATATTTTTCTAAATTTTTTTTTTATCTGTTCTGGTAACCTTATGCTCTGATACCACGTGTAACACCCCACGTCCATTAATGTCACTCACAAAGGGAATGCATTAACTTCCATGGAGGTTTTAAGTGAATATAGAACAGTAAAATTACAACAAGACAGATATAAAATAGTACTTGGAAATTCAAAAACTTTATTTCATTGTAGCAGAAGTCAAAACATGTTTGATTACATCATAACACCATATTCAATGTCAAGTACAATATCTATCTTGATAAAACAAGTACATAATCCCATTACATGAATAGCCATTAAAAAGAAAGATAACAAGCTGGACTTTACTTCAGCAGTCCAAGCTTTCCAGAAGATAAGCGATCCAACTAGACTCCACTAGAACTTGGCCCAACCTGCGGACCTGAAGGGAGAAAAAGGATGGAAAAGAGGGGGTCAGACATAAAGTCTGGTGAATATGATAATTCTACAATACTATTACCAAAATAACTGGACTAAGGCATAAGCTGGAAAACAAGAAAATGTCTATGAAGAGCAGATTAAGGACATAGACAATCGCTAAAGGCAACGTTATAGGCGCTCCTAAATACTAAAGGATAAACACTATACTGCACCACACCAGTCACCCTAAAGATTCATCCCACTTAGCTTCACTTAGAAACTTTCCCAATGGCTTTACGTACCCCTAGCTGACTACATAGGTGCCGCCTGCCCCTATCTCCACTAGGTGTACCCTACTTCCCATTATTCGATCGGCTCCCTAACTCGTAGATACCCGTGCTGGCCCCACAGTGGGGTGTATCACTCCCCTAAAGTGGCAACCTGATACAACGGACATGCACGGCTTATACCTACACGATGCAACAACGTCTTACCTACCAGCCCGGGTCCACACACGCATATGAAACCCGTTGGACTTGCGTTGCCACCGCTCCCTGTTTTGGCCTCTTATAGTCAAACCCAGTATGCATGTCCCGTCCTCGACTTGGGTCGAGCCCACAAAGATACGTTTTGGGATACTGGTTGAAATGGGCCCCCACTATTTACCACAAGCATTCCACCTAAGCTTGTCCCCATTAGTCCATCCCACTTAACCCACTTAGTCATGTTCATTTACATGTGTGTTTGGTTAAGTCTAATCGTATTTCAAATGCCTCTAAAGGCAACCACCAGATTCCTCATGCCACCCAAGGCACCTACTTAACCCCCATGTCCCACCTTACATGATTATCTGGTTAAGTATTTCTTAGTTCATTAAGGCCATAACCTCATAAAGACCTCTCACATTAGACTGGCATTTATGGCAGCTGGATTTGCCGGGCGGGTCCGGGCAGTCTTACACCATAAAAGAGTCTAACCTCGTGTCTTTACAACTGTTATGCTTTAGTTTGGGCCTAGGACCTCTCACATTGGGCCGACATTTGTGACTACTGGATTTGCCGGGCGGGTCCGGGCAGGTTTACATCACAAACGGGTCTAACCTCGTGTCCTAAGCATTGATTATTAATAATAATCCACTTTCCCCCAATTTTAATAATTCCCTACTTGAATTATTAATTACTTCCAATTTTTAACAATGTCCATAATTGACTCAATTATGGACATCCATTCATGGTATGCAAAATCTTACAAAATTGCACCCAATTTATTAATTCCTAATATTACCCCTATCCCACGTTTGAACGTTTATTCGCAAAATATATGTTAGACTCGAATAGCCTAACTCATAGCATAAAAGAGATTATCATAATAACAACATGTATATGTGACCAAATGAATCATAATAAGGGGTGAAACTTGCATATGTCCAACTTGCATAGATTATACATGTCATGGACCTAAAGGTGTCAACTTATTCAAAATTCACCTAATATAATCTCAATCAATTTTCATAAACTTACATATGAACATGTGTGAATCAACATCATCTAATTTTTTTAACAACATGGTTTTATATGGGTACACCTAACTCAATAGGCAAATTCCCATATTCAAGTTTTATTTAATTATAGTTTAAAGTTTATGGGTACACCTAACCTAATAGGCAAATTCCCATAAACAAGATCCATTTAAATTAAAAAAAAACATAACTTTAAGCATGTTCCAACAACATCATGATTTTACAACATAATATAGCATGATTTATAACATGGCATAGTATGATAGTATAACATAGCTTGACATGATTCTCAACATAGCACGACATAGCATAAGAGAATTTACAACATAGCATGACATAACATATATAATTTACATCATACGACAACATAATAACATAATAAGAGATCCACAATATATAGAATTTACAATTACAAATCACGTCACTTTCTTGTGATCCATTCATAACTGAGTCAAATTAGTTTGTAATAGTCTTGTGAGAATCATCATACTCACCAACAAAAGAAAAGAATTAGAGAAAGAGAGATCTTTTGATTTGATTTGTGTAGATTTAGTTGTAGATGATTAGGCTTCCTCTTCTTAGTTTGTGATGGCTATGCTGAACTCCATGGCAGCAACATGACGGTAGCTTCTCTAATTTTACAAGTGATTTAGGTCTAGGGTCTACCCACTTATTTATAGATTTTAGAATTCATTTAGGCCATTAGATTTAACCTAGAAATAACCGTAGCCGTTCAGACAAGATGGGGTTTATCTTGTTGACTCAGCAATGAGTCAGAAGTGACTCAGCAAACACTCAGCATATTAATAAACTTCTATTCATGTCATAAATATATATATATTTTCTACAATGTACATATTAGATACATCCCCCTTTACTTATTATTGTTTTTATATACATATTAGATACATCCCCTCTCTCACACACTTATTAATATTTTTATATTCATATTAGATACATCCCCTCTCTTACACACTTATTAATATTTTTATATTCATATTAGATACATCCCCTCTCTTACAAACTTATTATTATTTTAGCAACTTTAGTGTTAATAGAAAATTCGGGGTGTTACAATAATTCCTTTTTAGTGAACCAAGATATTCATTTTTGATTCACTAACCATTCTTTTGACAAAAATGCGCTAATCTTTCTTTGACAAAAGTGTTCATTTCATCGCTATCACTTTATATTGACAAAAATATGATTTTATCGCTCTCACTTTATATTGACAAAATATGATTTTATTTCACAAATCATTTTTTTTCACAAAAACTGATAATTCTTATATGTAAACAAAATGTTTCTATTTTGTTACAAAACAAAATTCAACACCAAAAATGTTATTTTTATTTGCAAATCATATTTCAAATAAAAAGGTTGTTTTTATTCACAAGTGACCAAAATGTACTCTTTTATTTCAAGTCAAAATATGCATTCTTTTGTTTCAATTGTTTTGTTTAGACAAAGATGTGGATTTTGTCTAAACTCTATTCCTTTAACAAAAATGTATATTCTTGTTTTTCATGTTGAATTTGCTTCTAGATTACAAGTAAAAATATAACTTTTAATTTCATAATTTATTTGCATCAAAGAATGCAAATAAAGAATACAACCTTTGTTCTAGTTTTATTTACATCAAGAAATGTAAACAAAGGAGATGTGACTTTTTATACCGATGTTTCATTTGCATGAAGGAGTGCAAATAAAAATATACTTTTTATTTCAAAGTCTTATTTGCACGAAGGAATGCAAATAAAGAACAAACTTTTTATTTGGATATTCACTTACATTTAAATCTGCAAATGGAAAATATGTAATCAATTTATTTTTAATGTAGATTTGTGTGAATGCAAATAAGAGAACAAATTCTATTTTCGATGTACACTTGCATTTGTGGATGCAAATAAAAGGACAAATTTATTTTTAATGTATATTTGCATTAGTGGATGCAAATAAAAGGACAAATTTATTTTTAATGTATATTTGCATTAGTGGATGCAAATAAAAGGACAAATTTATTTTTAATGTATATTTGCATTAGTGGATGCAAATAAAAGGACTAATTTATTTTTAATGTATATTTGCATTAGTGGATGCAAATAAAAGGACTAATTTATTTTTAATGTATATTTCTAGTTTAAAAAAATGTAACATTTCTTCTCTTTTATTTCATTTAAAGAAAAAGGTAATTTTACTTCTTTTGATTACGTTAAATAGAAATGTAAACTTTTAACCTAATGACTCCTTTTTAAATAAAGTTGAGATTTTTATTTAAATTCTAATAACACATAAAATAATATTTATACGTAAAACATCTCTTGTGAATTCTAATATTATATAAAAATATATATATATATATATATATAACAATTTATGTGTAAACATTTCTATGAATTTTGATATCATATAAAATAATATTATGTGCGCAAACATGACTGTGAATTTTGTCGCTCATTTCTATTTCAGCAAAACAATAAAAACGAAAACTTTTGTTTGTCGACAAATATAGTTCGACAAAGCGATAAAAATAAGAACCTTTGTTTTGTCGACGATCAAATTCGAAAATAATAAAATAATTAACTTTGTTTTCAACTTTTAGGTTTCAACAAAATTGATAATTTTGTTTCACTTTTTAGTTATAACAAAAATGATATATTTTTGTTTTCAATTTTCATGTTACGACAAATGATATATTTGTTTCATCCATTTAATAACAAACATAATACACACAATTCCATACTATGATTCATCGCAATACAACACAATCAACATTTCAATAAATATATATACACACCACGTCATCATGAATTTATATAATATGAATATAAATTTTGCAGTGAAATAAATAAATAAATAATTATATTTTAAAGTAGAATTCTCACAGTGTTTTGATTCTGAATAATTCAGATCTAGAATTTGACCAAAATATGAACTGCTCCTTTTCTGTCTCGATCAGTTCTAAAACGTAGTATTTTTCGTTGCGAATCCAATGCTTCGAAAATCATTCGATTCTGATCATGTTTGCAAGAGTTATCGCTAATAAACCATTTAAATAATTAAGTTATAAAATTAATTAAATGTTTAGGGCCTAATTGCCCTTGATTTACATTAGGAGAATCGTGGTCCCTGTTATTATCTTCTTCTACCTCGTCTGCAACCGGAAACCCATCATCCCGATTTGAACTTCCACCATCGCACCCCGCTCGAGACCACTAGACCTAGATCGGCCTCCACCACTCCAAAGCTCTCGACCCCGCCTTCTCGCGCCTGACATATGGAAGAACTCGGTGGGCCCCTCCTCCTCAAATTCCGTTCCAAACGCAGCAACTTCCCATTCCAAAATCACCCACTTCAGTCAAGTATGACCGATCATAACCGTTGAACATATGCCTCTCCTTGTCCTCTTAAATTTTGTGATTGAAAGCTTCGGAAAACATTAAGTAAATTTGGAAAAATCGTTGATTCATGTTTGGAGGATGTCGGCCATTCGTTGCCAAAGGGTGGCGGCTGTAGGTTCATTTTAAGGTTTCTGAAATACGGCGTATAATACAGTGTATTTATACCCTGTACTCTTAGTGTAATTTATATTTATTTAATTATTTAATTCAAACAAAAAGCCTGTTAACCTATACGAACTCCAATTCAAACCCAACGAGTGTTGCCCCTAGCTAATAACCCCCGTCCCGAAAACAATGGAATATGTTTCATAACCCAACTCGGCTGTTACGATATGTTTTTCTTTAATTTACATTAAAAATCATTTAATTATTAAATTTAAACGTACATTTTAAATTTCCGGGACCCCATACTGACTCTAAAAATTACAGAAAAATTATTTCTGGTTATGTTTTGACGATACGGTTCTAACAAGACTAATTTCGTCGAATTCTGAGACTGTTTGAAAAATGGCCATTTTCAAGTCGATTAAATTTGACAGTAATTGACAAAACACGTTTTCCTTTGCCACGCTCACATATTAATTCGAAAAATTATGAAAACTGAAGTCTAGCAATAATTTTACATTCCGGTTCCAACAAAAGTAGTTTCGTCGAAAACCGAGGTCGTTTGAAAATGACTATTTTTAAGGCCAATATATTTAATATTAAAAATACATTTTTAAACAAATAAATTCCGAAACTCAAAATATATAAGTGTTTACTGTTTTTCAATGCAGAAACGTCATTCCGAACTCAATGGAAGTGGTTTTGAGTCGAAATTCCTTCATATGTGAAAAGTAGCCTTTCCGGCCCTATATAATATATATATAAATTCTACAGCGACTTTTCTAAAAATTGAATTGGCCATAACTTTTGATTTCCGCTATGAAATTTCAATTTTTCAGATTCGTTAGAAAGATATTATTAAACAGATTTAAATATTTCTTGTTTCGCTCAATTCTGATTTATTGTGAATCCTGTACATCCAGTCAAAGTTCGAATTCAATATTTCAAACTGCAGCGCTGTTTCTAACTCCTTTTATAATTAAATTAAATTTATTCATTTTAAAATAAATTTATAGTTGTTCTTATTTAAAATAAATTATTTTTAAACATTAAAATCTATTAAAATTTCTAAAATAAAAATTTTTAATTGGCCACAAATTTCCGGGTTGTTACAGTCGCCCCCACTTAAAATCTTTTCGTCCTCGAAAAGGAACGTAGCTGAAAGTTGTTTAATTAACACGCTTACTTAATTTCTTATTCATTGGTTTAATTAATTACCATTCTAATAATTTAAATTAGTGAATCAAACATCACAGCTAGCAATCAATTAGGTGGTTAATTTTTCAAATATACATAACTTTTATATATAGTCAAAAAACATATTTTTGGTGTAAATCACAGCAATGTGTACTAACTAAGTGTTGGTTCTCATTCCAGTCGATGGAAATATATAGATATCTTACTTTCGAAACTCGAAAATAAATACTGATAATGCTGCAGCATTATCAGAATTATCCCCGGGCGACTAGAGTGTGATTCTATATCTATCCAGTATATTAAAACTTCGAATATCCGTTAATTACTCGTATATTCAAAATCTTTATATACTCGATTGTCCACATTAAAATATAATATATCCAAATACGTATTTTAAGATAAAAAAAATTCAAAATTATATTTTGTTTTCATTTTTATTTTAAAGAAAATAATACTCTTTAAACTCGTTCTAGGATACTACTGATCCTATCTCTAACGAGTCATTCTTATAGGATATTACTAACCCAATCTCTGATGAATTCTTTCGTTCGGTTCTAATGTGCCTTATTCTAAGCTCTGTAAACCAAAGCTCTGATACCAACTGAAACGACCCAAACTTCCCCGTAAAGGAAAGACTGGATTGCTTTGAGAACAATACACAACAGAACATAAACTGAAGAACATTTTACTGCTGATTACAAAATTTACATCAGAGTACAAGAATATAACAGTGTATGAATACTTATTACAAAAATAGAAATACAAGGATATCAGAGATTTAAATTACATTTAAATAGCAGCGGAAAAATATTACAAACACACAACCGAAAGGAGTACATGGATACAGAGCTTTCCGAATACCGCTTCAGCTGTAAACCAGGATTCTGTAAATATATCTGCAAAAGCTACTCGACTGCCCGCGTGGAAAATATGGGCACCCGAGTTTGCAAGGTGAAACAAAATACAGGTCAGTCATGGGACTGGTATGAGAAATCTTAACTTAACTATCTAATAATAAGGTTAATCACAGGACCATGCCGCTAACGCGGAACGGGTTTACTCCATTGGATTGCCAGTGCATAAAATAAAGTAAATCGTTAAACAACGCAATGCTTTTTAGAAAAATGAAACCATTATAAGACCCAAGTCCCATCACACAATGCAACGCAAACCGGAGGATAGGGTTTTACCTTATAATGGTCCAAAGATGCTTAATACGATAAAACGAATTTAGTATTAGTGTGTATATATTTTAAAAACAATTTCAATCATAGACGACATAGTACCCCATCCTACTATGTCACCCTACTAGTTCTACAATCAAAACCGCAAGGTCGTATTGGAAGTTGGATTTCCATCATGAGTCGAGGCTAGGGGAAAGCTCCTCTCCAATTCGAGACACTCTAGCAAATGCCTCCGGATCCCCCGCAGTGAACCCTTGGATGCAGTAGGGCCGGTCCCCGCCTATGGGCAGTGGATTGGTTATGCCTGAACACACGTTTCCCGGTTCCTTTGAACCTATAATATGACCACTATCGGCCTATAAAAATCCGAGGCGCCTCAAAATCCATCATCCACATAAGTAAAATGTCAGGGCTGGTAGGTCGCTGACATCACTCTAGCTAGAAAGAAACGTGTGCACTCCCTACGGTCCGTATCCCGTTTTTGACTCATACCGGGGTGTGAGGCTCGCGAAGTCACGATATACACAAAGGTATGCCATAATAGGCTATACTTTGATCATCCCACGAGGCCCTGCTTTTCAACAAAAGCCTTGATCAATTGCATCTTGGCGTGCCACACAGACAATTCACGCCATGCGATCAATCACTATTAACATATACCAGGGTGTTAAGTAGAGAATAAATCCTCCACCACCAAATAGACATACACTAACATAAATCGATTTAATTCACATGGAACGAAATCCAATGTCAGACACGCATCCATTTACTAGCTTATGCTCTGGGTCTGAGCGAAAACCAAATCCGAACAAATCAACAATAGTCCGGACGGCTACCACTGAAGCCCCTTCAAGGTAGCTACTCCCATCAGGGTCTCTGTTGCAACACAACCATTCGATGTGAAGATCGTCGGTCTTCAACACCGTCTTCATCTTTGACTCTTCATCGTCGTAGTAATTATTCGAATGGGTTAAACCCGGTCTTTCCGAATAACTCGCGTATTCTAATAAATAATAAGTGCTATAGAAAACACATCCAACGCCTCATTCCAATTCAAAATATTCTTTTAATAATATATTCATATTATTAAAACTCTAATTTTAGTTTTCATCTCAAAAATCATTGTTAAATGATTATTCAAATTAAGAAATTAATCTTAACTTTAACTGGGTTAAAGAACTAATGTCGTTTAAAACATTGTTCACGATAAACCCAAAATCCATTTCAATTAAATATGGAATTTTCACGGAAATCAAATCAAAATATAGTCGTTATAAACTTCTGTATCCGACCAATAATATAAATGGAATAACGGAAAAGCATCTTAAATTCCATATGTAGTATCGATTTTCTTTAACAGAAGCTTATCTCGGTTATTATAAATTCGAATTCCATTCAACTCCTAATTTAATATATTAAATCGGAAAACTTGGCTTTTGGAAAATTCCCATTTAAAAATTTAAATAAAGATTTATAATTTCCAAATCATATATTTTCACTGTCAGTTGAGTTAAAGAACATATGTCGCTTAAAAACACAGTTCACAATAAACCCAACTCACATTTCATCTTATTTCAATTACTAAATATAATTGAAAACTTTAATAATCTAAATTAAAAGAATATTCCTTTCCTACGGGGTTTAAGAACAGTATTATTTAAGATACTATCCACGGCAAACCCAAAATCCAGTTTATTCAATTTAATTTGAGTTAAATATCAAATAATTGGAAAACTTCATTAAATCTTAATTTAATGATTTACTCTAGTTGAATACTAGTTTATATCAAATAAATATATTTTTCTAAAATGTATTCTTTTTCTAAAATATTCTTTTCTAGAATATTCTTTATTGGAATGTGACTCTGTCAACAACCATAATTTGCATATAATCAACAATCATGATAAATAACTATCACACAACCAAATAATCAACCAGAGTCGATTCTACACTAAATATTGGGACTAGTGTAGATCAAATATCATCCCAACACCCGTGTGGGGTTTCATCCGCAATCAAATAATAATATATTTGTGCACTTGGGCGATGTGTGAAAATTATCGACCCAATCACATAAACAAGTCGGATGACTTGTAAATGGACGTGTAGTATTCAGTTAACAATATATTTGACACATCAAACATTTCAACATCACAGACAAAACATCTCAATTCTTTTTATTGTGAACAATGACAATAAAAATCTAGGCTTTTATTCCCATTCTTTTTAATGTATAGAGATATACATTCTTAACTCATTCTTTTTAATGTACAAGATATATATTCTTAGCCTTTTCTTTTTAAAGTATAAAAATATACACTTTTAGCTTCTCCTTTTTTTTATGTATAAAAATATACATTTTTATTTCATTCATGTCAAGTGCAAAAATGTCCTTTTATTCTAATTTACATTTTCTAGCAAAAATGTATTCTAATTACATCTCCTAACAAAAATGTATTCTTTATTTCTAGTTACATTTTCTAGCAAAAATGTATTCTTTATTTCTAACAAAAATTGTGTTTAAATCTAATTCATTTCAATGTAAACAAAATGAGTATTTTTACTTCACTCTTTTTAAATGATAAAAAGAATGTTTCTTTTTCTTTTCTTTATAATTCCTTTTTAGTGAACCAAGATATTCGTTTTTGATTCACTAACCATTCTTTTGACAAAAATGCGCTAATCTTTCTTTGACAAAAGTGTTCATTTCATCGCTATCACTTTATATTGACAAAAATATGATTTTATCGCTCTCACTTTATATTGACAAAATATGATTTTATTTCACAAATCATTTTTTTTCACAAAAACTGATAATTCTTATATGTAAACAAAATGTTTCTATTTTGTTACAAAACAAAATTCAACACCAAAAATGTTATTTTTATTTGCAAATCATATTTCAAATAAAAAGGTTGTTTTTATTCACAAGTGACCAAAATGTACTCTTTTATTTCAAGTCAAAATATGCATTCTTTTGTTTCAATTGTTTTGTTTAGACAAAGATGTGGATTTTGTCTAAACTTTATTCCTTTAACAAAAATGTATATTCTTGTTTTTCATGTTGAATTTGCTTCTAGATTACAAGTAAAAATATAACTTTTAATTTCATAATTTATTTGCATCAAAGAATGCAAATAAAGAATACAACCTTTGTTCTAGTTTTATTTACATCAAGAAATGTAAACAAAGGAGATGTGACTTTTTATACCGATGTTTCATTTGCATGAAGGAGTGCAAATAAAAATATACTTTTTATTTCAAAGTCTTATTTGCACGAAGGAATGCAAATAAAGAACAAACTTTTTATTTGGATATTCACTTACATTTAAATCTGCAAATGGAAAAAATGTAATCAATTTATTTTTAATGTAGATTTGCATTTGTGAATGCAAATAAGAGAACAAATTCTATTTTCGATTTACACTTGCATTTGTGGATGCAAATAAAAGGACAAATTTATTTTTAATGTATATTTGCATTAGTTGATGCAAATAAAAGGACAAATTTATTTTTAATGTATATTTGCATTAGTGGATGCAAATAAAAGGACAAATTTATTTTTAATGTATATTTGCACTAATGGATGCAAATAAAAGGACTAATTTATTTTTAATGTATATTTGCATTAGTGGATGCAAATAAAAGGAATAATTTATTTTTAATGTATATTTCTATTAAAAAAAATGTAACTTTTCTTCTCTTTGATTTCATTTAAAGAAAAAGGTAATTTTACTTCTTTTGATTACGTTAAATAGAAATGTAAACTTTTAACCTAATGACTCCTTTTTAAATAAAGATGAGATTTTTATTTAAATTCTAATAACACATAAAATAATATTTATATGTAAAACATCTCTTGTGAATTCTAATATTATAAAAAAAAATGTAATAATTTATATGTAAATATTTCTATGAATTTTGATATCATATAAAATAATATTATGTGCGCAAACATGACTGTGAATTTTGTCGCTCATTTCTATTTCAGCAAAACAATAAAAACGAAAACTTTTGTTTGTCGACAAATATAGTTCGACAAAGCGATAAAAATAAGAACCTTTGTTTTGTCGACGATCTAATTCGAAAATAATAAAAATAATAACTTTGTTTTCAACTTTTAGGTTTCTACAAAATTGATAATTTTGTTTCACTTTTTAGTTATAACAAAAACGATATATTTTTGTTTTCAATTTTCATGTTACGACAAATGATATATTTGTTTCATCCATTAATAACAAACATAACACACACAATTCCATACTATGATTCATCGCAATACAACACAATCAACATTTCAATAAATATATATACACACCACATCATCATGAATTTATATAATATGAATATAAATTTTGCAGTGAAATAAATAATTATATTTTAAAGTAGAATTCTCACAGTGTTTTGATTCTGAATAATTCAGATCTAGAATTTGACCAAAATATGAACCGCTCCTTTTCTGTCTCGATCAGTTCTGAAACGTAGTATTTTTCGTTGCGAATCCAATGCTTCGAAAATCATTCGATTCTGATCATGTTTGCAAGAGCTATCGCTAATAAACCATTTAAATAATTAAGTTATAAAATTAATTAAATGTTTAGGGCCTAATTACCCTTGATTTACATTAGGAGAATCGTGGCCCCTGTTATTATCTTCTTCTACCTCGTCTGCAACCGGAAACCCATCATCCCGATTTGAACTTCCACCATCGCACCCCGCTCGAGACCACTGGACCTAGATCAGCCTCCACCACTCCAAAGCTCTCGACCCCGCCTTCTCGCGCCTGGCATATGGAAGAACTCGGTGGGCCCCTCCTCCTCGAATTCCGTTCCAAATGCAGCCACTTCCCATCCCAAAATCACCCACTTCAATCAAGTATGACCGATCATAACCGTTGAACATATGCCTCTGCTTGTCCTCTTAAATTTTGTGATTGAAAGCTTCGGAAAACATTAATTAAATTTGGAGAAATCGTTGATACATGTTTGGAGGATGTCGGCCATTCGTTGCCAAAGGGTGGCGGCTGTAGGTTCATTTTAGGGTTTCTGAAATACGGCGTATAATACAATGTATTTATACCCTGTACTCTTAGTGTAATTTATATTTATTTAATTCAAACAAAAAGCCCGTTAACCTATACGAACTCCAATTCAAACCCAACGAGTGTCGCACCTAGCTAATAACCCCCGTCCCGGACACAATGGAATATGTTTCGTAACCCAACTCGGCTGTTACGATATGTTTTTCTTTAATTTACATTAAAAATCATTTAATTATTAAATTCAAACGTATATTTAAAATTTCCGGGACCCCATACTGACTCTAAAAATTACAGAAAAATTATTTCTGGTTATGTTTTGACGATACGGTTCTAACAAGACTAATTTCGTCGAATTCTGAGACTGTTTGAAAAATGGTCATTTTCAAGTCAAATTTGACTATAATTGACAAAACACGTTTTCCTTTGCCACGCTCACATATTAATTCGAAAAATTATGAAAACTTAAGTCTAGCAATAATTTGACATTCCGGTTCCAACAAAAGTGGTTTCGTCGAAAACCGAGGTCGTTTGAAAAATGACTATTTTTAAGGCCAATATATTTAATATTAAAAATACATTTTTAAACAAATAAATTCCGAAACTCAAAATATATAACTGTTTACTGTTTTTCAATGCAGAAACGTCATTTCGAACTCAATGGAAGTGGTTTCGAGTCGAAATTCCTTCATATGTGAAAAGTAGCCTTTCCGACCCTATATAATATATATATAAATTCTACAGCGACTTTTCTAAAAATTGAATTGGCCATAACTTTTGATTTCCGCTATGAAATTTCAATTTTTCAGATTCGTTAGAAACAGATTTAAATATTTCTTGTTTCGCTCAATTCTGATTTATTATGAATCCTGTACATCCAGTCAAAGTTCGAATTCAAATTTTCAAACTGCAGCGCTGTTTCTAACTCCTTTTATAATTAAATTAAATTTATTCATTTTAAAATAAATTTTTAGTCGTTCTTATTTAAAATAAATTATTTTTAAACATTAAAATCCATTAAAATTTCTAAAATAAAATTTTTTAATTGGCCACAAATTTCCGGGTTGTTACATCAACCAACATGTATTTCGTTACACCGCACTTTTGTTAAGTTACACCACATTACTTAATTACACTGCACATCTACTAGTCTCTATTTACTAAAGGTTGATCCCTTCCCACTAACTGTACCCACATGACAAACTTGGTAGTTACTTGTACCTAGCTTCTATCGTAGGTGCCGACTTGCTCCTACCACCGCTAAGGTACCCTTACCCTACCCATTCGATTGGCTCCCTAAACCCCGTAGGCACCCGTGCTGGCCCCACAGTGGGGTGTATCACTCCCCAAAGTGGCAACCCCGATACCAACATAAAATGCACTGCCATACCTACATGATGCAACAACGTCTTACCTACCAGCCTATGACGAGAAGGAATCTCGCTCGGTCTGAACCAGTCGCTAAACCGACCCAGACCGTTCGAAATGCCCTATCGTTTGAGAACATGACAAAATAGAACGCATACAAAAGAACATTTCGTTGTATATTACAACAATGCATCAGATTACAAGAATATACAGAGTATAAACAAACATATATTACACAGAAATATCAGAGATTTCAATAAATTACATAGCAGCGGAAAATAATACAATACACAACTAGAAGGAGATATACGGATACAAAGCTTTCCGGATATCGTTCCAGCTGTAAACCAGGATCCTGTGAATATAAATCTGCAAAACCAAAACTACTAGCTGCCCGTGTCAAAATAAGGGCACCCAGAGTTTTGGTTAAAACAATAAACTCCAGGTCAGTCATGGGACTGGTGTGAGAACTAAAACAGTTATTAAAACTTTATTTTTAAAGAGAGTAATTCAAGGGACCACGCCGTATAACACGGAACGGGTTTCCTCCCAAGAATACCAGTGCATAGAATAAATAACGCAATGCTTTTTCGAAAAATGAAGCTATTATATGACCCAGGTCCCATTACAAAATGCAACGCAAGCCGGGGGATAGGGTTTTTACCTTATAATAGTCAAGAATGCTTGATACGTTTAAAAGAAATCATTTGATACTATTATAAGTGTATAGTGTATAAAACAACTTCAAATCATAAGTATCAATCATAGGCGGCATGAATGCCCCATACCACTATGTCGCCATATATAGGTTATACAATCAAAATCGCAAAGTCATGTATTAGGAAATTGGGTTTCCATCTATGAACCGAGGCAAAAGATAGTCCTCAACCGATTCGTGACTCTCTAGCCCGAGCCACAGGGTCAGAGCGCATCGACCCTTGGATCGTCAGGGCCGGTCCACCGATGTGGATTAAACTTAAACCCTAAACATGCGTTCCCCCGCCCTATGGGGCGTAAATGAGCCAACGAATGACTCCATCGGACCCGGATCGTCCGATCAAACCGAGGCGCCTCGCAACAACAACAACCACATAAGTCAAACTCGTCAGGGCGTGTAAAACCACTGACGCCATTTCTAACTAGAAAGAAACGCATGCCCTCCCTGAGGTCCATCTCCCGTTTTTGGTTCATACCGGGTGTGAAACTCGCGAAGTAAACGTTACACAAAGCTACGCCACAAAGGCCGTGCTTCGATCATCAACCACAAGACTTTGCTTTCAACAGAAGCCTTGATCATTTGCCACTTAGGCATGCGACATAGGCAATTCACTCCATGCGTTTGATATCCATCAATATATAACCCCTGAGCTCGTACGTCTCAGAGAAGGGCGTTAAGCAAGAGAATAAATTCTCCGCCGCCAAACAGATATATATTTAATAGAGATCAATCACACGGACTAAAATCCAATGTCAGACACACAGTCCATTTACAAGTCCGTCCTGGGTCTGAACAAAACTGGAGGCACCTAGTACCCCGCATATCCATCAATCTCCAAGTACGTCTGGATGATCACTAACTGTTTCCATCTTCTTGGGTGTACACCCCAATCAAGATCATCAGTAATTATCCAAACGACGTGAAGACTTATGGTCTTCGACCACCGTCCTCATCTTCGACTTATCGTCGTATCGGTTATTCAGAATGGGATAAACCCGGTCTTTCCGAATAACTCGCGTATACTTTAAATAAGTGTTACACAAAACACAACATTCGCCTCATTCCAATTCATCAGTCACTAACCGTAAATTAATCAAGAGAATAATTCCCCAAATATTAACCCCGAAGGCCGAAACCAACATCAGATCAATATCCAGGAAACCATTTTGCTTAGCTAACCGACAGTTAGTTTCAGAATTTCACATTCATAGGGAAAGGTTCCCATTAATTTTATCAAAGATAAATTCTTTATATTTATTCTTTAATCTATCCTTTTGAATATCAATTCAAACTAGTCGGGATTAGCGAACCTTACCGAAGTAATCTTTTGTTTTAATTTCCCAATCCCAACCTATTCATCCCATGAAGTAAAACTGGTAATACTTCATATCTAACACTACGGTGTTATCGGTAAATTCAATTACCATTTCACGTTCAAATCTAATTAAAGATTTAACTATCGCCTGGAGCGAAACTGGTGATACTCCATTCTCGATTCTTTCAATCTAATTAAAGATTCATTAAAACTCCACTTAGTTTTAATCTGTGACTGGGTTAAAGAATCAGTGTCATTTAAAACACAGTTCACGATAAACCCAAAATCACATTCCATTAATTATCAGGTTAAAGAACGAGTGTTATTTAAAACACTGTCCACGATAAACCCAAAAATCAATATCAATTCAATTCCAATTAAATATTATTTAATTGGTACACTTCATTAAATCTAAATAAAAAGATTCAATCTTTTTCTCAACTGGATTCAAGAACGGTGTTAATGAAGACACCATTCACGGCAAACCCAAATCACATTTGATATTCAATACAAGGCTCTGAATAGAAAATATATCGGCTTATATTCAATATCAAATTCTACGATTAACAAATGCCGTATTGGAAATAACGATATAAATATATATCTTTCAAATTTCCATAACAACATCTGTATAATCACGAATTCCAACATCGAAATATTCCGAAGACAATTTCGATTCAAATCCACTCCAATGCAATCATTGGAAATTCTGGTTATTTTTAAAACCCTGTTTAAATTCAATTTATTTATTTAAAAATAAATAGAATTATAATTCTAGTTCAAAACTAGTTCATTTCTATAAAAATCTATTTTTATCTTTTCAAATATGGAGTTTTCCATCCTAATCCTTTCTAAATCATTTCTTATGATTTTACACAATTTATTATTATTCTTAATAATTTTATCAAGGCCCGTACAGTCGATTTCCATCAATGGCCATCGAGCTGCACTTACAACGACCTTTTTCAAATTTGATTTGGACGTATCTCCAAATCCAACCGTTAGATTTCAAATTTCTAATATTCGTTAGAAAGCTCTTTTCGATACGAACCTAACGGTTCCGGTTTTAGGAGAATCCGACGGTCGGATCTCTCGTATTATTCGTTCGAAGTCAATGGTCGAAATTCGTGAACTGCCGCGGCGCGGCGCGTTCTATTCAGGCCATTATATTATATATATAATATATATTTCGTCCACTACTATTTAAAACGAATTTTATAAATAGTTTTAAATTCGTTTCAAAAACAATTTCAACTTCCATTTCAATTCAAATCAAAATTGAATCTTTCCTTATAAATTCGTTTTAAAATTCATTTCTATTCAATTCAAGTTTCAATTCAATTAAAAAAAAAACTTGCGGCCATGGCTGCCTTATGTTCACATAATAACCCGATCTTCGACAACAACCCTCCTCCTATAGAGGGTTCTTCCTCCTCCCCTCCTCTTTCTAATCGACCTCCCAACCCTCCCCCTGACCCTAAATTGGATGAGGATGGGTTTACTAAGGTCCTTAACCGCAAAAAAGGACCTAAATCCTTCTTGAATTCAAAAACTTCTGCGCTTTTTAGAACGGCGGCCAGTTCCTCTAATGAATACCCATCTAAAGCGTAGCAAAAACCTTATCCGGCCTCAAGTGGAGGGCGTCTTCAATCAAGAAATCAAAATCAGAACAGTCCTGCTCAAGATTTATCAAGAAACCCAAATCCTTCGATAAAGGAACCCGGGAAAATGTCCAACATCCTTACGGGTATAAATCAGAAAGCTTCATCGTGGGCAGATTTGATTAAGAAGGGCAATCAAGATTCAGGCTTTGATTTGAGTTTCATCCCCCCGGTGGTTACACCTAGAGATGAGAGGATAGTTGTGGCCTCTGAAGAGGCATGCAATCGCACAGAAGGTAAATGGTGTCATTCCATTGTGGCATATGTCTTTGGGAAAAGGCCTGCCTATCACTGTTTCAGAAATTATGTGGTGCGCACTTGGAACCCTAGTGGCTCTTTCGAAATCTTTACAAGAGAAAATGGGTTCTTTATAATTAGGTTTTCGAATGTTGAAGATAAAGAGAAACTTCTAAAAGGGGGACCCTATTTCATTAATGGGAAGTTGATTATATTAAAGAATTGGTCCAAGAAAACAGTTCTTGACCGGGATATCTTAAACACTATGCCCATATGGATTCGACTTCCAGAACTGAACCTTCGATTATGGGACAAGGAAATCTTTAGTGCCATAGGAAGTCTTGTTGGTAATCCATTAAAAATGGATGAACAAACAGCGAAGGAAACGCGATTAAGTTACGCTCGCTTGCTTGTTGAAATTAAAGCGGATTCTAAGCTGCCTAATGAAGTATCCATCTATACACATGACGGGGAGATTATTACACAACAGATTACGTATGAGTTAATTCCAGATAGTTGCAAATTCTGCAAATGCTTTGGTCATTCCGCTGAAACATGCTTGAATAATGAGAATCAGGGCGAACAGCCAAAGCACGCTACAATTACAAATAACTGCTCTGATGTTAACAAAGAAGATGCTCATAAAGATATCAATAACATCGAAGCAGACTGTTCTGGAATTAACCCAGCAGTTATTGAAGATATCTGCCCTAATTCAGAGCAAGCTTACATGGAAACAAATGCAGAAGATATGAACATAGACGCATTCAAACTTCATTCAGATTCAGCCAAGAAAGCTCAACCTCAAACAATTCCAGATTCTCATAGTACTGCAAGTCCTAAAGAGGATATGCAGACCCGTTATGCTTCGGCTGAGATTGTGGAAACTCCATCAGGGGTTTCCACAAATACTAAGGAACCCAACTATATAAAAGAAAATAATATCATCACAAAGGAGGGATCCTACACTAAACAGGTCATTGAGTCCTTCCCCTCCTTGAAGGACCCAAGCATTATTACAAATTCTACAAATAATTCAACAATAAATTTAGGGGATTCTTGTGAAGACCTTCTCGCTGCTGATCCCATTTATACTAATGCTTCTCTGCTTGCAAGTGGCCTAGCACCAACTAAATCAGCCATTACTCTCAAAAATATCCAGGATGCTGTCAACCAAACCATAGCAGCTGCAAAGACTTCAAGGCCTGTCTCACCTACAATAAAAAAGAAAAAAGGAAGGACCAAAAGCCTAATAGATATTGTAACTGTGGAGGATACTGAAGATGAAAAGGATCATGACTTCAGAAAGAAATATATTAGCAAAAATGCTAAATGGGAAAAACAATTAAAGCCTACTGACAAAAGTAGTTAAAAGAGAAGTGGCAAGCAGTTGGGGGTAAAGGTGGATGGTAAAAAGCTCAGGGGATCATCTTAGGTGATGTGTATCCTTTATCTTTTTTCTATATCCTTCTTAATTCATTTTTATGGATATTATCACGTGGAATATCAGGGGACTAAACTCTCCAGAAAGGCAGTTAGACTTAGCTAACTTCTTAGCTTATTACAAACCCTGCATAATGGGTTTGGTTGAACATAAACTCAGTGACCTAAAAATAGAAGAGTTGCATAATAGGCTTTTTTCAAATTGGAATATTATCAACAATAATTTGATGGGAGGGAATGGCAGGATTATGGTCCTCTATGACTCTACCATTTGGACTCTCATTAGTCATTTTATTGATATGCAATATATTCATTGCACATTCAAAAATAAAGGAGGGTTGTACTTAAAAATTACTTTTATATATGCCTCAAATTTAGAAAATGACAGAATTTTGCTATGGAATAGTATTGTTCAATTAAGTAAAGTCATTCATACTCCTTGGTTGTTAATTGGAGATTTCAACACTGTTTTTCATTATCATGAAAAAAGAGGAGGAAACCCCATTCCTTTTTCTAAGTTAGAAAAAATTGACTGTTTTATGTTGAAATCTGGCTTAATAGAACCCCCCATAATTGGCAATAAATTCACTTGGAAATCAGGTGAATTCAGGAATATTCATTGCAAATTGGATAGGGTTCTATTTAATCAACACTTTATCAATCTATTCCCTAGTGTTAACTGTAGCACTTTGCCTCAAAACACTAGTGATCATACCCCTATTTTAGTTTCTATTAATTCTGTGAATAAAAATAGTGGCAACCCCCCTTTTAGATTTGTAAATGGTTGGGTGTATGAGAAGGACTACAAGGATGTTGTCTCTAGTTGTTTCACTAATAATTTCTTTGGTACTGCTCAATTCAAGTTTTACAAAACGTTGCATCTTGTCAAGTCTAAATTAAAAACCTGGAACAGCTCTAGAAATAGAAATGATATCAAAAACATTAGAGATGAATGTGATAGGTTACAAAATGAATTAGACATTGACGGCTCAGATAAGAGTAAGGCTGAGAATTTTTTTAATGCTCAAGCTAAGTTGGTCAATGCTCTACACATCAGTTCTGTTAACATAAGGCAGAAAGCAAAGTTGAGTGGTTAACAGCTGGTGATGAAGCTAGCAAATTCTTCTATTCTAGAATGTCAAACAGGAAAAACAGAAACCATATAGGCAAGCTAATGGATCCAGATGGTAGGATTATAAATGATGCTAAGAATATTGAGGATGAGGCTATCAGCTATTTCAGTAGTCTGTACAATTCTAATAACCTCACCAACAATTTCCCTGAGATTGAGTTTAAATATCTAGTTAATTCTAATAGTACTGATGTTTTACTTGCCCCTATTAGGCAGGAAGAGATCAAAAATGTCATATTCTTTGCTAATAATGATAAAAGCCCAGGTCCAGATGGATTTGGTGCCAAATTTTACAAAACACACTGGGGTGAGATGCAGAATGGTTTGTGTGATTCAATCTTAGAATTCTTTAATTCAGGTAAACTTCTGAAAAGTATTAACCATACATACATTACCCTTATTCCCAAAGTGGAAAGTCCTACTAGTTTAGATGATTATAGGCCTATTGCCTGTTGTAACTTTGTGTACAAAATTATTGCTTCTCTCCTGTGTAATAGATTAAAAGGTTTTCTTAAGTTCACTATATCAGAGAATCAAAGTGCTTTTATCCCAGGTAGGTTAATATCTGAAAACTCTCTGCTTGCTCATGAGTTAATCAGAAATTTTAACATAAGGAATAAAAATCTTATGTGCATTAAAATTGATCTGCATAAAACAATTGATAAAATTAATAGAAATTTTATCATTCACATTATGCAAAAGATGGGCTTTGACAAAAAATTCTGTGCTTTAATTAAAGAGTGTATATGTAATGTGTCTTACTCTATCATGATAAATGGTTCTCCTAAAGGCTTCATTACTAGCAATAGAGGAATTAGACAGGGGGACTCACTGTCACCATACCTTTTCTCTATTGTTATGGAATATTTTTCTATGCAAATGGAATTAGAAATACTTAAGGGAAACATTAAACCTATAAATAGAGTTAAACCACACATTACACACCTTTTATATGCAGATGATATGCTCTTATTTTTGAAAGCAGACAAAGGGAGTGCTATTGCTATTCACAAGATTTTAAAAAACATGGAGAACCATGCTGGGTTAGCTGTCAATTTAAATAAAAGCAAAATCTATTTTAGTAAAGATGTTCTTATTAAAGAAGAGATCTTACACCTCTTGAATTTTAAAGAGGGCAATCTCCCTGTTAAATACTTAGGCCTCCCCTTAAGCATAAATCAGATCAGTGAAAAAGATTGTTCTAGACTACTTGATCTGATTCAAAGTAAGCTTGAAGGGTGGTCTGGTAAATTACTTTCTTTAGCAGGCAGAATGGAGCTTACTCACACAGTCATATCTGCTATGGTTATGTATTGGGTGCAGTCTCATAATATCCCCACAAATGTTATACATAAGATTGATAGAATGTGCTCTAATTTTATTTGGAGAGGCAAATATCATAAAGTAGCTTCGGATACTGTGTGTAAACCTAAAAAATTTGGAGGTCTTGGGCTTAGAAGCATTAAGGACATAATTGATGTTAGCAAATTTAAATTATTTTGGAAATTTTTCGAGGGAAAATCTCTTTGGGCCAGATGTATGTGTGAAAAATATTTAAAAAATAAAAACTTCTGGCTTGCTAGAAAAGAGGTGCACCATTCTTATGTTTGGAAAAGTATTTTAGATTGTAGGGAAATTGGCAAATGCCTAATTCAAAGAAAGCTAAAAGGTGGTACTCAAACCAGTTTGTGGTTTGATCCATGGATTAGTGGAAATTCACTAATTAACCTTTTAGGTTGGAAAAATTTATATATTTTAGTAGGGGCTAATGATAAAGTTCAGAGCATTATTAATAATAATTGTTGGAGCTTTCATAACAATCCTGCTGCCCATATTTTCAAAAATGCCATCAGTGAAATACAGATTGAGCAAAATAGCCTCAGAGATCATTGGTCTTGGAAGTTATGCTCAAAAGATAAATTTTCTTTTAAAAAAGTTTGGGAATACTTGGTAGGTAAAGAAGTAGAAGTTGATTGGTTCAAAATAATATGGTGTAAATCAAACTGCCCTAAAATGGCACATTGTGCCTACTTTGCTATTTTGAATAAATTACCAACTAGAGAGATTTGTAACAAATGGGAAAAAGACTCTGATAGCATTTGATTGCTTTCTAAAAAAGAAAATGAGAGCTCCAATCATTTATTCTTTGACTGCATATATTCCCAGTACATTTGGTATAATGCCAAATGTACTTTGGGATTCAGTCAATCCTATGCTGCTTTGGATATTAGGGATAGCATTAAGTACATTTTAAAGTTTTTTAAGCCCAAGACCTTTAAATTTTCTAGAGCATGTGTTCTGCTTACTGCATCTATTTATTACATTTGGAGGGAAAGAAATCAAAGGCTTCATACTGGTAAAGAAAATAGTTGTTTTCAGACTTGGAGCATTATTCTTAATGATAGCAATATTGTTATGAAAAAAGCTAACAGATTCAAGCAAGAGAATTTGCATAATCATAACATTCAGAAAAATGCTGACTGTGATAATCAAATTGAAGAGTTCTTACTGAATGGCAAGCTAATTGCCAATAAAAAGTTCCCAAGGCACTTCTTTAGAGACAACTTGTCCAGCTTTGCAATCAACCCTCCTCGCTGCAAAGGGAGTTATCAAAACAATATCACTCCTAATGTCCCTAATCATTCAAATAAGAATAATAATGCTATTATTTTACCTGATGCAGATCACCATATTAAATCTCGTACTGGATGCTTTTTGGGTGATGTGAATAGGCCAGTTGAACATCTTGAGGATCTCATCACTACTGATTTCTTAACAAATCCTAGTGAGGGAAGTAGACATAATTCGAATCATTCTGTGCGTGTTTTAAATTATAATTTAAATAGTAATCATCTGCTTTTACCTGACACAGAGGAAAGAGCTCACAGAAGAGTTTCAGAGAGAACTAATCACCTGAAAATGAGAAAATTAGAAGGAAAGTTCAATACTTTGCACAGAATTGGGAGCAACTTTTACAAAAGCGAGCTGAATAATATGATTTATCACTTATCTGCCTGGTCTGATGGTGAGAGCAGTCGTAGAAGGATTCCTGATGAAGACAGAGGCACAACTAGACAAAAGAGAAGCCTTGACAACATAAGAAGCTCAGATCCATCAGAAACAAACTCCACCATGAACGTTGAGCTCGAGGGAAAGCACTTGAGAAGCCAAACCCATCTTCTGAGAAACTACAAAGTGAGACTGGAGCCTGATCCAAGCGAGAAGAGAAAGGAGATGATTGAGGATAAATTTTGGAAGCCACCGTGAAGGAAGAGGAGCTGTCTGGCGGCGCGTTCCGCCATTTTAGTGTTTTCTGTAATTAGGGTTTCATTCTGAAAGAATGAGGAAGCTAGGGTTAAGTATTTGTTATTTGGATTGGGCCTTGGGCCTGTTTTTTTCTCCTTTTCAAAAAAAAGTTTCAATTCAATTTGAATTTATTTCCATTTGTTTCCAATTTGAATTCGTTTTCAATTCAATTCGAATTGGTTTTATATTCGATTCAATTCAAATTCGTTATCTATTCAATTCAATTCGAATTCGTTTCGTTTGCTATTCAATTGAAATCAAATTCGTTTTCCATTCAATTCGAATTCATTATATATTCAATTCATTTCGAAATCGTTTTATATTCAATTCATTTCGAAATCGTCATATATTCAATTCATTTCGAAATCGTCATATATTCAATTCATTTCGAAATCGTTATATATTCAATTCATTTCGAAATCATTTTATATTCAATTCATTTCGAAATCGTTATATATTCAATTCATTTCGAAATCGTTTTATATTCAATTCATTTCGAAATCGTTATATATTCAATTCATTTCGAAATCGTTATATATTCAATTCATTTCGAAATCGTTTTATATTCAATTCATTTCGAAATCGTTATATATTCAATTCATTTCGAAATCGTTTTATATTCAATTCATTTCGAAATCGTTATATATTCAATTCATTTCGAAATCGTTATATATTCAATTCATTTCGAAATCGTTTTATATTCAATTCATTTTGAAATCGTTATATATTCAATTCATTTCGAAATCGTTATATATTCAATTCATTTCGAAATCGTTTTATATTCAATTCATTTCGAAATCGTTTTATATTCAATTCATTTCGAAATCGTTTTATATTCAATTCATTTCGAAATCGTTTTATATTGATAAAGATGTAAATTTTATTACTAAAATATTTCGTTCAACACATGACTAATCTCAACGGATGAGTACAGTCAACACATGAACCTTTATTTTATAAAATTCTTTATTTTCTAAATTGGAATGAGGCCCAATCAATCACCATATAATGTTAATTATATGGATTCTCATACAACACATGTATATAATAGAATTGAAAAATAATCAACCATCAACCAAAGTGCACTACACTGTATAAGCATCAAATATAGATATCTAACGCTTATAACAGCCTATCAATCAATCGATCGACATATTTAATCAATCAGGATGAGTGAACTTCAAATTTCATCCCAACACCCGTGTGGGGTTTCAAACAATCAAACACAGATTTTATTTGTGCAGTTGGGCGATGTGTAAAATTTTATCGTCCCAATCAATGTCAGTCAAATCAGTGTATATAAACAAATCGGCCAATTTGTTTATAAATATTTATTTGTTCACTTTCACGTTAAAAATTATATTTTTAACGATAAAACATTTTATTCAACCTATGAAAATATTCTATTCAGTTCATTTATTAAATAAAATGATCTTTTTATTTCTCTAACATATTTTAGAAAATTTCGGCGGCATAACGGCACGATACTAGAAACGGGACGAGGCCTAGCCTTATCCCCGATCTAGTGAAGGCCCACGCCATTCACACATCAATCAAATCAATTTCATTTCACCAAACAATTCAATTCAAAACCAAATAATCTAACCAACTACACAACCAAACAATTAAACAAACAAGCCATCCATGGTCTGTGGATGGCGGGTGTCGGGTGCTACTAAACACCGTCTACATCCTGGTATATATATATAACTAGAAAAAGAAATTTAGAGTGAGGAGTTCTCACAGATAGCCATCCAATCATCTTGACTCTTCTTTGCTAGAAATCTTCATCGTTATCGCATCTTTGTCATCTTCGTTGCCCGTAGCCACTACATATATAAAAATCACATTTTTATTTGTTCACTTTCAATTTAAAAATCATATTTTTATAATCACTTCCTATTTTTAAAAAACAAATTTTTACTATGCTATTCAATATATAAAAATCGAATTTTTACTTCGTTATTCAATATATAAAAATCGAATTTTTACTTCGTTATTCAATATATAAAAATCGAATTTTTACTTCGTTATTCAATATATAAAAATCAATTTTTACTTCGTTATTCAATATATAAAAATCGAATTTTTACTTCGTTATTCAATATATAAAAATCAAAACTTTTACTTCGTTATTCAATATATAAAAATCAAAACTTTTACTTCGTTATTCAATATATAAAAATCAAAACTTTCATGAATAAAAATCTCTACTTTGATCATGTTAAAAATCTCTCCTTTTACATGTTAAAAATCTAAACTTCGTCTATATAAAAACATGAACTTTATGTTGATAAAACCTACCCTTGATGTACATAAAAATTCAATCTTTCATCGTATAAAAATTGAATCTTAAACTTAATGACATACGTATTTAATTTAAACCAATTAAACAACAACAAAAACTCACCCTTTCACGTTTGGAGGGGCTGAAGCTTGCTGGAAGTGGAGCAAGGAGCGGCTTCAGGTGATTTCGACGCTGAGGGGAGGGGTTTCGCGGTGCTGGAATCGAGAGGATGGAAAGAGGGAGAGAAGGAGCGGAGGGCGGAGGCAGGCGCGACATAGGATGGCGAAACGGGAGGGGGTGGCTTGCGGAACTCGAGGTGGGCGTAGGGTTTGGGTTCGGGTTCGAACAGGGGAAGGGGCGCGGGCTGACGCGAGGTCGGAGGGGCGCTTGCCTGCTCGGTGGCGCACGGAGGAGGAGGTGTCGATGGGGACGACGACTGGAGGACCCGTCGCTCCTCTTTCTCTTTTTTTTATTCTGATTTAGTCAACGGTATGGGGAGGAGAGGGTTAAAGGGGATTATATATATTTTATATTTATTTATTTTATTATTTTAAATTTCAAAAAGGTACTTTAAAATACGAACTCAAAATCAAGCCCACCGACTGTCGTCCATAGCTAATTACCCCCATTCCGAACACAATGGGATATGTACTACAAGCCTATTCGACTGTTTCGATCAGTTTTCGTTAAAATCAACATATAACTCTATATATTGAATTTGAACGCACATTTCAATTTACCGGGTTCACATACTAACTCTAAAAATTCCTGAAAAATATTTTCTAGCTTCGTATTGACGATACGGTACTAACAAAACTAGTTTCGTCGAATTCTGAGACCGTTAGAAAAATGGCCATTTTCCAGTCGATTAAAATCAACTGAAACTGGTCAAACGCGTTTTCCTTTGCCACGCTCACATATTGATTCGAAAAATTATGAAATTTGGAATCTAGCAATAACTTGACACCGCGGATCCAACAAAAGCGGTTTCGTCGAAATCCGAGGTCGTTTGCAAAATTCCCATTTTAAGGGCCTGAATTCCATAGCGACTATTCAGAATTTTCAACTGGACATATCTTTTGATTCCCGCTATGAAATCTTGATTTTTCGGATTCGTTGGAAAGATATTCACAATTAGATTCCATTATTTTTGGTTTCACTAAAATCCGGATTGTTTTGCACCCGGTACATTCAATTGAAGTTTGAAATCGAATTATCGAACTACCGCGCCATTTTCAATTCCTTCTATAATTTAAAATAATTATTTATATTCTAACGACGACGTATATAAATATATTCGTCTGAATTCTATTCAAAATAAATTTCTCGTCGATATTATTTAAAATAATTCATTTTAAATAATCAAAATTCGCAAAAATTGCCAAAATAAAAATTTTAAACTGGCCCAGATTTTCGGGTTGTTACACAGCCCGGACCCATGCACGCACATGAACCCGGTGGACTCACGTTGCCACCGCTATTCACGTTTTGACCTCTTACATTCAATTCCAGTAACCGTGCCCCAACCCTGACCTAGTACTGGGCCCAATTAGATACTCAAACGGGTTACTGGTTGAAACTGGTCCCCCATCCGATACAAGCCTCCTACCTATGCTTGGTCCCCACTAGGTTTTTCTCCCACTTAACCATTTTAATTTAAATGTCCATGTCTTACACATGTTATGGTTAAGTCCATACTTACATGTCATAATTTACATGTCTTATCTTATACCGGTTAAGTCCATATTTACATGTCATAATTTACATGTCACCCCACTTAACCCTCTAACCATACCCATGTCTTATTATGGTTAGTATTCCTTAATTCATTCCTTATGACGAATGGTGCATGACCTCCCACATTAGACCAAACGCTTTCTGGCCGCTGGATTTGCCGGGCGATTCCGGGCAGTCTTACGCCACAAACCGGGTCTAACCTCGTGTCATTAACCGTTGCGCCTACAATTCATTCCTTTGACCTCTCACGTTAGACGTCCAATTGTGGCAGCTGGATTTGCGGGCGGTTCCGGGCAGTCTTACGCCACAATTGCGCCTAACCTCATGTCAAAGGTTTATTAATAATCGTATTTCACCAATACCCAATTTTCATGTAATGTATACCCAATTAAACATATAATAATGTTTATAATATAGCCTATTCCAAATTGTCACTAATTACATATTAATTAGCCTCAATTACAAATTTACAATTATAGGCAATTTCATCAATTCCATGTAATTCATACCCAAATATGCCAATTTCACATATTATCCAATTATCCAAAATATGCAATAATATCCAATTTTCCACATTTCACATATTCCCATCGTTCCCACGTATTTGCATTCACGCGTATTTTTAATATAGGCTCGAAGGTAGCCTAGATCCAAAAATAAAAGGAATAGGGATAAGAAGAGAGAATCAAATCACATAAAATTGGAATTAACACAACATCATGAAATAAAGGGGCATGTAAACTGGCATAGAGGCATAATGACAGATTCAACATGAATAAACTGATAAAGGTATGAACTTTACATAGAAACATAGGCATATGATGACACGAATCAAAAAGGTGAAGACTTGGATGAGATTTAAATTACATACGAATCCTCTTTATAACTTCATCATGTTACTTTTATTCCCATTATATTGTGAAAATCACCGTACTAACCTTTTGTGGTTAAAGAACAGAATTATGCACTGAAATTGGTGTAGAAACGTTGCGGTGTTGCTGATTTATCTTCTTGAATTGTTGTAGAAGCTCTAATCTTTAATTTGAGTTGAAGTTGAATACTTGAGATTTGATTTAGAGGCGGCGGCTAGGGTTTAATAGAGAGTTTGACAGCATAATGGTGTCATAGATAATATTTATGAATTAGGGTTAGGTCTTAGGGTGTATATATAGGTGTAGGAAGTTATTTAGGACCATTAGATTAACCATGAACCATGAGAACCAATCAGATGCCACATCTGCCTTTGAGCGAATCAGCCCACGGGTTGACAGCCAAACACCCTGAACAAGCCCTAGTCGACCCAGCGAGGCTCGGGTCGACCTCAAAAATGGGCAGGTTCGGTTATTCCCCCTCCCAATTCGCTGTTTTGAACTTTTTTGCATATTTATTTATTTAATTTTTTTTATATATATATATATTTCTCTCATATGCATACAAACTTCAAGGCTTAATAACATCTTCATAAGGTATCCGTTTTGTGCAAAGCAAATGTCTATCTTTACCCAAAATTTTGAAACGAACATAATAGCGCAACCCATTTCACTTAATTCTTTTCTAAAAATTAAGTATACTTTAATTTGTGAATTTTAATGTTATAAAATTACGGGGTGTTACAATCTCCCCTTCTTAAAGGATTTCGTCCCCGAAATCTCCAAGTTAAGTAGAATGTATCCTACTATCCAATCATCCATCTACTCAACCATCATCCACAAGCATCCATTGTCCTTAAAAGATTTCTAATGCTTTTCATGTACATATGCATAGTGTATGTATATGTCCATATACTAATGCAAAATCAGGCGGTCCACTGATTCAGTCGACCTCCTTAATGCAAATAATGATAGTGCCATGAATACATCATGTATGTAAAGAACCCTATACATATCATTACTACATGTGTGCACAACCATTCATTTAAATGCAACATCCATATGATACACACATTCAATGTACATTCATTTTACTAAATACATCCATTTATATGCAATATGCAATATGAAAGTGACTGAGCCGATCTAGTGCCTAAAGTTTGTGTATATGCATCCACGAGCAACCGCTAGCAAACACTTGCATCCACATGCATCCACCATACATAACATGTCTCAAACACATGTTTCAACCATAGGACTACCCTGTCTAAAGGTCAAAGATACTAGCGAGAGGACATGCTAAAGATAGAACAAGTACAAGCTAAGCGATAAAGGAGAAATTAAAAGACGTACCCTCGAAAAGAAAAGGGTACAATGAACGCATCTTCTCTTCCGTCTCCCAAGTAGCGTCGCTATAATCATCTCCCCATTGCACTTTGACTAGCTTGACCTCTCGATTCCTCAGCTTCTTAATCTCCGACCCAAGAATGCATGTAGGAGCTCGTCGAATCGTCGCATCATGCTTTATCTCCACATCTCTAAGCAAGCTTGGCTCTACCACTTCCGCGGTCTCATGCAAGCACCTCCTCAAATGTGATACATGGAATACGTCGTGTACACCACTAAGTCTCATGGGAAACTCCATCTATACGCCATCTGTCCAATCCTCTCCTTAATAGGGAACGACCCTACAAACGTTGGTGCTAACTTCCCAACGGACCCAAAGCGAACAACATTCCGTAATGGAGACACCTTGATAAAGACCATGTCCCCAATATCAAACTCAAGATCTGTCCTCCTCTTGTCCGCGTACAATTTCTGCCTATCTTGTGTCGTCTTCATCCTCCTTCGAATCAAATCAATCTTTTCCGAAGTCTCTCTAATCATATCGGGCCCAAGGAAGATCTTATCCGTAGATTCCCACCAACATGTAGGTGAACGACACAACCTTCCATAAAGAGCCTCGAAAGGTGCCATGCCAATGCTAGAATGAAAACTATTATTATACGCGAACTCCACCAAAGGAAGATGCTCCTCCCATGTACCTCCGTAGTCTAAAACACATAGCCTCAAAAGGTCCTCTAGAATACGATTCACCCTCTCGGTCTGGCCGTCCGTCTGAGGATGATATGCGGTGCTCAAACATAACTAAGTCCCTGCCACCTCTTGCAAGCTCTTCCAAAACTTGCTAGTAAAGATAGGATCGCTATCACTCACTATGCTAGAAGGAACACCGTGCAAACAAACTATCTCTCGAATGTATACGGAGGCTAACCATGGAGCAGTCCTCTTACTCTTCACAGGAATGAAATGGGCGCTCTTAGTAAGTCTGTCTACCATGACCCAAATCCCCGTATTACCCTTCCTCGATCTTGGTAACCCATCAACAAATTCCATCGAGACACTCTCCCACTTCCATTGCGGGACCTCCAATGGGAAAAGCAACCCACCGTGCTTCTTTAGCTCTGCTTTTACTTATTGGCACACCAAGCATCTAGCGACAAACTCGGCCACATCTCTCTTCATACCGGCCCAAAAGTAAACTCATCTCATGTCCATGTACATCTTGTCCCCGCCGGGATGAATGGTCATCTTCGAACGATGTGCATCATCAAAAATGGTCTTCCTCAAGTTCTCGTCTCATGGTACATAAAGTCTACCATCCCTACGTAACCAACCATTATCATCTATGGTATACCTACTGAGATGGCTCGATGACTCCCCCCTTATGATCTTCTCTACTAACTCAACCCACTGTGGGTCATCTCGCTGTGCCACATCAATCCATCCCAAAAGCATAAGTCTGACCTCTAAGGATGCTAGCAAACTGGGTACAAAGTCAATGGAAGGTCTAAAGTCAAACGTAGAGATGAACTCTAAGCTTCGCCGCTCAACAAACAACAGACTACCACCACGTTAGCCTTGCCAGGGGTATATACTATCTCGAAATCGTAGGACGCTAAGAATTCCATCCACCTTTGCTGCCTTAAGTTCAAGTCCTTCTGAGAGAAAAAGTATTTTAGCGATTTGTGATCGGTGAACAATTCGAATTTCCCGCTAAGAAGATAATGGCGCCAAGACTTAAGCGCGAAAACAATAGCGGCCAACTCTAGGTCATGTATAGGGTAATTTCTCTCATGCACTCTCAACTGCCTTCCTCCATAGGCTATTACCCTCCCCTCTTGAATTAAGACTGCGCTTAATCCTGTCCCACAAGCATCGGTATAAACGGTAAATGGCTTACTCCCATCTGGCAACACTAAGACTGGGGCTGTGGTCAAAGCTCTCTTTAAACGTTGGAACGCATCATCACAATCTACATCCCACGTGAAAACTAGGTTCTTCTTCATCAAGCGTGTCAATGGGGCTGATATCTTTGCGAAGTCCTTGATAAACTTCCTATAGTAGTCAGCCAACCCCAAGAAACTCCTCACCTCTGTAGCATTTTTAGGGACCTTCCAATCTTGGATGGCCACCACCTTCGCGGGATCCACAGCTATCCCTTATTTGGAAACCACGTGCCCTAAGAATCGCACTTCCTTCCTCCAAAAGTGACATTTAGAAAATTTAGCTTTAAGGTTATGCGCTCGAAGGGTCTCCAACACTTCCCTGATATGTAGGGCATGCTCTTCCTCGCTCTTAGAAAAGATCAAGATGTCATCCACAAAGACCACCCCGAATTTATTAAGGTACTCCCTAAACACCCTACTCATCAAGTCAACAAAGTATGCGGGGGCGTTTGTCAAACCGAAGGGCATCACAAGCCACTCATAGAAACCGTCCGCAGTTCTAAAGGCAGTCTTTTTTATGCTATCCTCAGCCACTCTCAATTGATGGAAACCAGTGGCTAAGTCCAATTGCGAAAACACTGAGGCGCCAACTAACTGATCGAAGAGATCGTCAATCCTCGGCAGTGGGTGCCTATTCTTCTTAGTAATCTTATTAAGTTCTCTGTAGCCCACACAAAGTCTAAGGGACCCATCCGCCTTCATGGCAAATACTACTGGAGTACCCCACTCCGATATACTACGTCTTATGAACCCCTTCTCAAGCAACTCCCCTACTTGCTTATTGAGTTCCCTCCTCTCACGAGGAGCCATGTGGCGTACTGGCAGAGATACGGGTTTTGCATTGTCTACAAGATAAATACGAAAGTCTATCTCACATTTTGGGGGTAGACCCCTCACCTCATCAAAGACATCAACATATTCACGGACTATACGAACAAAACATAAATCATCATTGGATGCATCAAGTGACTCAAGATAACTAAGCATCACCGATCCTCTAGGGTCATAAGAAATATCAAGGGTCTTTCCACTACGAGTCAACAGATTTACTACCCTTCGTTCACAATCTAGGATGGAACCATGTCTGGCTAGCCAATCCATCCCTAGAATCAACCCATAGCCCATGAAACCAAGCACAAAAGCATTACATTCAAAACCAACGCCTAAGATAGACAATCTCAAATCCCTACAAACCATGGATAAATGAGCCGACCCACCAATAGGACTTGAGACTACAATGGGATCCACAACGAGACTAGTATTTAAGTGCAATGTTTCAACTAATGATGTAGAGATAAACGAATGTGATGTGCCAGAATCGAATAAAGTATGGACAGGATGATCAAACAAGAAAATCAAACTTTCGACAGAAATTTTTCTACCTCCTTCCTATCCCATAGCCATGAGAGCGTGAACCTGCCCTCTGCCCTTGCTTCTTAGAACAGTCCTTAGCAGCATGACCTGGATCACCACAATGATGACAAGCGAAATTCTTCTTCTTCCTACATTCTTTCTTCAAATGGCCGGGTATCCCATAGTTTGACACTTCCTCTTTTCTTTACCACCTTTCTTTTGTTGTTGGGCTTTCTTTGGATCCTCCTTCTTATCTTGCAGCCTAAAAGTACTTACACCCTTCTCTTCTTTGTGCATGTATGCCATATCATACGTAGCCCCCATTGGAATGTGGGACATAGCCAAACTGTGAAGTGGTTCATTTAGGCCCTTTGCAAACCTCAAGGCCTTGAGGCGTATTCACCAACTCTAGTCCAAATCTTGCCAACTTATTAAATTCGGTCACATACTCCTTCACGGTCAAGTTTTTCTGCTTCAATGTCAAGAACCTCTCCATGTATATACTCTCCTCAGCTTGAGAAAGGAATTTTAACTCAAACCTTCCCCTAAAATCTACCCATGTCTCTACAGCACGCTCTCCATTAGTAACCTCCCACCAAAACAAAGCTTCGTCCTTCATCAACTAAGCAGCCAATTGGACCTCCCTACAATCGTCCAAATCAAAAATGCCAAATAGATCCTCCACTTCTTTCAACCAATTTCTAGCTTCAACGAACGTTTCAGACCCACTAAAAGGTTTTCCACCCATCGAACGACAGTCTTTACATATCTTGGAGAAAGCATCTCCACGCGGAGGAATGACTAGAGCTGGGGGAGGAGGAGGAGAAACGTCAGCCGGACCCGCGACAGCGACCCTAGCCTCGAGATATTGATGAAACCAACCGGGTACATGAACACCCTCTAGTATGTCAGATGCTCCAGACATGCTGAAAAGAAAAAGAAAGAGTTTCAAAACAAGGGAAGTGAAAGAGAGATGTTTGGCTTGCGGGGATTATGCTCTTTAAAATAAACTTTCCTTGAAAATAGCTTCTGGTGTGTCTTAAAGGAGAAATCGCACCTTATAAGATATAGTACGATTAATGATAAGTCATACAGATCTTCCAATGAATTAAATTTAGAACAATTTTATTAAATCCCACTAAAATCATTTTAAAGATGCCATATAAGATACGGACTAGGAAATGTCCTAGTGTGTCTAATGAGAAGATTTGGGATGTAAGACGTTTGTTAAACATCCTTCCACTGATAAGATCAGACCCAAATCAGATCACTATTTTGTGTAATATCCACAAGAAACAAATGGATATTATTCCTATAAATTCTCTGAGAATAAAATGTCTTTTGCTCGAATTGGTATCTTTTGTAAAGGGGAGTAAGTCTCTAAGATACCGATAGGAATGAAATAGAATTCGAAATGTCTCGAAAACCATAGAATGCCATTGAATCTTGTATAGACAAGAAATTGAGTGGGAGTGACACAATAATTCTAATGTTATTTGATAACACATTAATTATTGTAAATAATGTTAATTTTAAAACAAGAAATAAATACTGATTCTGAGAAAGGAAATGTTTGGATTAAGAAGTTCATAGATGAACTTAATTCATTGTTGATCCAAGGATATACATTGCAATAACAATGTGGCTATTGCTCAGGCCTAAATTATTAAACTCATTATCGATCCAGACATATATTTAAGAAATATAATTCCTATGTGAAGTTATTCATAGAAGAAACGAACATATCTGCAAAGTTACAAAAGTAGTAATGTTGCAGTCCTACTGAATTAAACTTTGTCGCAGCAGAAGTTTAGTAGTCACACTAGTTTCAAGAGTATCGGATACATGAATGATTGACCCTAGTGCAAGTGGGAAATTGTTAGAGTTTATGCCATAGAGGCAATCCATTTGATGAGATTGATAACCAATAGAGGGTCGGCGATTGATGTGCCTAGTGATTCGATGCTTCATCTTTCTTCCAGTTTGATTTTGTTTTTCTTGAATTCAGCAATGACAGGTATGATTCCTAGCCTAGATCTACTTTGGTTTACTTTTATTGAAAAATCCATGATTTAAATATGTTAAATCATTAAAAATTAAGATGTCAATTTGATCGATTATTCCAACACGACCAAGAACATTCAAGAATGCGGATTGTTTGAGAACACGATGCATCAGAACACAATACAACAAAACTTTTCATTGCAATTGCAACAATATTACAACATAGTACAAGAATATCAGAGTGCGAATGAATAAGATACACAACGGAAATACAATATCAGAGATTTATATTACATAGCAGTGGAAATAAAAATGTATAAATACGATGCGTAGTGGAAATACATCAATAACACAACTGAAGGAAACACACGGATACAAAGCTTTCCGAATATAGCTCAACTATGAACCAGGATCATATTAAATAAATATGCCCATGTGGAAAATATGGGCACCTAGAGTTTAGGTAAAAACAATAAACTCCAGGTCAGTCATGAGACTGGTGTGAGAACTAAAATAGTTACTAACTTTATTTTAATGTTGGGCAAATCAAGGGACCACGCCGTATAACACGAAAAGGGTTTTCTCCCAAGAATCCCATAAAACAAACAATGCAATGCTATAAGGGAAAATGAAGCTATTATAAAACTCAGGTCCCATCACACAATGTTCCAAAGGATAGAGTTTTACCTTATAATAGCCAAACATGCTTGATACGAAAAATTTATCCTTTATTATTATTATAAGTGAAGAAATCAACTTCAAATATAAATGTACAATCATAGACGACATTGGTACCATATATTATGTCGCCATGTAGGTTAACAAATAAAATCGTAAAATCGGGTATTGGAAATTGGGTTTCCATCTATGAACCAAGGAAAAGGATATTCCATTCCGATTTCGAGATGCACTAGCAATGCCTCCGGATCACACCTTTGGGCAACCCTAGGTTAGCGGCAGGGCCAGTCAGTCGTCGCTAATTTGTAATACCATAAACAATACATTAGCCGATCCTATCGGACCTACAACCTGGTCAACACGTCGACCATATAAGCCTTTTAGTCGGCTATATATCTAAAGTTCCTCGCAATCCATCATCCACATAAGTAAAAATGTCTGGACTCCATACCATGACATCACCCATAGCTAGAAACCAACGTATGTCCATTTCCATGCAGCCCTCATCCCGATTAATGTATGTTAAAGCTCGCGATTAATGCTACACAAATCTGTGCTACATTAAAGTTGTGTTTTTATCATCAAGCACAAGGATCTTCTTTTCAACAAAAGCCTTGATCCATGCATCTCAGAATGCCACATTGTCAATCCATACGATATCTTTGATTTCCACTTATATATAACCTCTAAGCTCATACGTCTCAGAGAAGGGTGTTAAGAAAGAGAATAAATTCTCCGCCACAAAACAGATATATATTTAGCAGAGATCAACGAGTACAACACGAAATACAATAACAAAAATACAATCCATTTGCAAGTCCGTACTTGGTCTGAACGAAACTGGAGGCACCTTATTCCTCATCCCATACGTCCAATACATGAGAGAGACCCTCGCATACCCGGTCGATCTCCAGTACATCTAGATGACCACCACTTATTACCTTGTCTCGGGTGTACAGCCCAATTGAGACATCAGTAGTCATCTAAATGATGTGAAGATCTCTGTTCTTCAACCACCGTCTTCATATCTTCGACTTCTAATCGTTGTATCAGTTATTCAGAATGGGTTAAACCCGGTCTTTCCGAATAACTCACGTATTTTACAATCAAGTGCTATATAAACGCACCATGCACCTCATTCCAATCTAGAATATTCTTTTATTCAAATATTCTTATACTTGGAATTATTCCCCTTAATCTTATTAAAAATAATAATTCGTTTATCCTCTTATTTAAATCTTTCTTTGGAAACCATTTCAAAATATTTTGTATGGTCTTTCCACAACTAAAATCGGATTAAGGTTTATCAACTACTCTGGATTAACAAGCCTTACCGAACAAATCATTCTTTTTAGTATCCCAATCCCAACCTATTCATCCCATGGAGAAAAACTGGTAGTACTCTATATCTAACACCCATTGTGTTATCGATAAAATTAATTACCATTTAACGTTCAAATCTAATTAAAGATTTAATTATCGCCTGGAGTAAAACTGGTGGTACTCCATTATTGAACATTTCTTGAATTCAGTAAATTTAATTACCTCATTAACATTTTAATCTAATTAAAGATTCATTAAAAATCCATTCAGTTTTAATCTCAAAAATCATTACTTAATGATAATTCAATTTTAGGAAATCAATCCTGTCTTTAACTGGGTTAAAGAACCAATGTCATTTAAGACACAGTTCACGATAAACCCAAAATCATCTTCCATATAAGTTGAACTTTCATGGAAATCTGATCAGTATATAATCGATATAAACTTCCGTATAAGACTAATACTATAACGGAATAACGACAAAGCCTTTTGAATTTCATAAATAGTAATGGTCTTCCTTCATAGAATCTCATCTAGATTATTAATAAATCGAATTCCATTCAATTCCAATTTAGTATATTAAATTGGAAAACTTCTCTTTGGAAAATTTCATTAAATCTTCATCGAAAGATTTATAAATTCCAAATCATAACTTCATGGTTAATTGGGATGTAAGAACTAATGTCATTTAAAAAATCCTTCACAATGAACCCAAAATCAACTTTCATAAATTCTAATTATATTTACTAATTGGAAAATTTCATTAATCGTAATTAAAAGATTTATTCCTTTCTCAACTAGGTTTAAGAATAGTGTTATTTTAGACACCTTTCACGACAAACCAAAAATCCAATTTAATATTAAATATAACGCTCTGTATAGAAATCATATCGACTTATATTCAGTATCAAATTCTGAAACCAACAGATATCGTATTGGAATAGCGATATCTATATCTTCCAAATTCCTCTACGATATCTGTATAATCATGAAATCTAATATCAAAATATCCGAAGATAATTTCTATTGAAATCCTTTCTAATTCATACAATGGAAATTTTTTGGTTACATCAAAACCATTCGCAATATAATTTATCAATTGAAAACATTGGATTTCTTACACTAGTTGTTAACTATCCTATTCAGATAAAAAAATCATTATCATTTCAAAACTAGAATATTTCATTTAAAAATACTTTCAAATCATTTATTATGATTTAACATAATTTTTCTCTATTTTTAATCATTTAAAAATAGGCCCTTTCAGTGACGTTTTAGGTCATTTAGCAGCCCTGGCACTGATTTTATTCAAATTTGAATTTAAATTTCACAAAATCTAATCATTGAATTTTAAATCTCTTATTATCATTTGTAAGATCTTTTCGATATGAACGTAACAGTTTCGATTTTAGGAGAATCCGATGGTCGAATATCTCATTACGCAATTCGAAGCTAATGGTTGAATTTCGCAAACGGTCGCTGTGCAACACGTTCTATTCAAACCATTTAATTATATATATAATATATTTTGTCGATTTCCATTCAAAACGTAATTTATAAAGCGTTTATAAATTTGTTTAAAAATGATTTCAACTTTAATTTCAATTTTAAATCAAAATTGAATCTTCTACATTTTTATAATATTAATTAATAACATTTCAGAATGTCATACTTTGAAATCAAATCTTTTCGATATTCATTACAAAAATGAATAAAATCGATAGAAAATCCGTTTGAGTTAAAATGTTGTTTATCTACTTAACTCGGCTTCATATATTTTAATATTTTCTTGTCCATCCAAAATCGGACATCAAAATCATATTTTGATTCTTCACTAAATATTATATTAAAATATTTTTTTTTTGTTCCAAATAGAAATGTGACTAAATCAATTACCACATAATTTTAATTATATGGATTTCATACATTACATGTATTCAACAATAGTTATAAACAACTATTAAACATCCAATTCACATCCAGAGTGCATCAACAACATATATATGTACAGTTTGATAATTATAACATTAAAACTATAAATATCCATCAATCACCAAACAATATTGCAATCACTGGCAATCAATCAATATTCAGTTATAAATAAATAAATAACAGTACAAAATAATTGAGTGAGAGAGTTCTCACATTAGGTTTTTAATCGTTATAAAACAATCATTTCCCGATTGTTCAACCATACATTTTATTTTGTCATAAATTTCCACGAGCTCCAAATCAGTTTCATTGTGAAGCTCTTATCGATATGGTTCTGATTGATCTTGTTTCACTGGATTCCGATAACATAGGAAAATGTTATATATTTTATAATTCGTACACATATACAAGAGTCGTTAACTATATATTAATTAAATAAATTAACACCCTTAACTTAATTACAATGCTAATCTCTCCTTCCTCTCCTCATTGTATCGAAACCTACTGAAGATTTAAAGGCCATAGCTAAAGCTTCACGCCCCTCTTACTCCCTTCTTTTTCCACGATATTTAAAACCGAGTTCACCTTCGATCTTCTCTTTCGAATATCTCCATTCCCATACACATTTCAACACCCTCGAACCAAACCTACAAACCACGACTCCCCCACTGGTCTCGAGCTGCTACAGGACATTGCGTAAGTTTTTATCATCGAACTTCATAAAAAAATCACAAAGTTGCTATTCCATTCAACAAATCTAAAAACGAACTCCATTTAGCACCACCCTCCTTCAATCATGAGCCATTGCCAGCTCTAGCTTGCGTCATTCACGCTGTAGGTATTTCGCTCAACCTAAATCTTGTTGAACCCTATACAAACGTATATCAAATTGAAGAGCTGCCGATAAGGATCCTGAATATATATATATATATATATATATATATATATATATATATATATATATATATATTTCATGTTTTTAAGAGGTGTATTTATTTGTTAGAATTTTTCAAAGCCCGAAGCCCTCGCATTTTTTATTTTTTTACTGGAGGTGGCTCTTGTTAGTTGACTAGAGAAAGAGGAAAACTAGGGTTAGGGTATGTTGAGGGTATTATGTAGGGTAGTGGAAATATATTTTTATTTGATCATTATATTTTATTTTATTCAATCTTTACCTCTATTTTTCGTTTAAAAATTCGTATGACTACATACAAATTCTATCTTCGATGAAAATTGACAGACATGTATAATTTAAAAATACAGACCCAGTGAAACTTGTTACAGTGAATTCTGAGTCCGTTTGCTTACGCAACGTATTTTTAAAGTCAAAATATTGGTCGTTTTACATTAAAATCTCACACGGTCACATGTTGACTCCAAAAATCACGAAATTTAAAATTTAGCAATAATTTAATATTCTGGATCTATCAAAATTGATTTTGTCGAAAAAGGAGGTCATTTGCAAAATGGTTATTTTTAAGGGCTTAAATAATATTAAAATATTAATAATTTTCATAGCGACTATTTTGAATTTTTATCTGGACATAACTTACAATTTATAATATGAAATCTAATTTTGTCACATTCATTAGAAAGATATAAATAAATAGATTCTAACGTTTGTTATTTTATCGAAACCCGACTTATATCGAATTCTGTATATTCATTTAAAGTTCAAAACCCAATTTTCAAACTACCGTGACGTTATATGCTCGTTTTAATTAAATTTTAAATTCTAACTTCATTTTAAAAAAAATTATGAGTCGTTATTTATTATTATAAATCATTTTAAATATTTAAGATCCGTTAAATCAATTAAAAAAATTAAATTGGCTCCAAAAATGCGAGTTGTTACAATCTCCCCCACTTAAAATGTGACGGCCCGCCCCGCACCAACCGACATTTACCCCAAAAGTGCGCGGTACACATGTCCAGTTAGCACGGAACGGGTCGTGAGAAGGAAAGGGAAGAAGGAAATGAACATACAAAGAACCTATAGAATGTCTTACAGTGCATAGAACAAAATATAATAATAACATACTTGACATAAAACAGGAGAGACAGTGCATAAGCTGAAAATCAGAACTAAACATCATAGCAGCGGAAATTCAGAATACAGCTTATTACAACTTTCAAACTATCTCAAAGCAAAAGTAAGATAAATGAGGTACACTACTAATGCCCAAGTAGCGACCATCAACAACACAGGGAGAATGTGCATATATATATATATATATATATATATATATATATATATATATATATATATATATATCATACGTGGAAGCCTCCTGCCCGCCTCCGAATCAGCTACTCGCGCATCTCCAGCTAACCTGTCTCTAGTCTGCTCGTGTGAGCACCCAGAGTAATAAGAGGAGACATAAAACTCTGGGTCAGACATAAAGCCTGGTATGAGCGATAAGCATCTAAAGTGAACAATAACAGGTAGACTAAAACATACCTGAACCTGGACCTGCAACCAAAGAGTTAGCACTACATACTGTACAACACTCCAAGGTACCATATCAAACGTTGTAAAGATACGGAGGTGGGGGAGGTGTGCATGTCATAGGGATGGCAAACAATCAAACATAGCATCCATCCTCACATCTCTCACTCAGTGCGTAAAGCATACGATATTCACCACTTCGATCACCCAACATTCCTTGCTACGATCACTCTGCCCCATGAAGTCATGAATGTCTTCACTGCACTGATAACGTAGCCACTAATCCTTTGCTATGTCCACTTTGCCCCATGAAGACACAAGAACCCCATTGCACTGGCTCATAGCCTTACCAATCTTTACTATGTCCACTCTGCCCCCATGGAGTCACAGGAACTCCACTGCACTGGCTCATAGTCTTACTACGCATCACCTTGCCCCTCGGGTCATAATGACCCTACTGCACTGATAACGTAGTCTTGCTACCATCACTTTGCCCCTCAGGTCATAATGACCCTACTGCACTGATAAGTAGCCCATCATTCCTTTTTAGTGGTGAATCGAAGTTATGAACGTCGACAACTCCTTAGCACACGTCCCGCAGCAAAGTCCAACCATGAAGTGAACTCATTGGTCCCCAACTGGTTCCGGGATCCTGAGCTCTAACTTCCCTTATTGGACTACCTTTGCATCTTGGGTTATTGGTCAATACTGGGTCCGGTCGGGTTCCTCCTCAAGCCATCGGTTCGGGTCGGTGTCCTTCATCTGTTCGGGTCGGGTCTCCTTCTGGTGCGGTTCGGGTCGGGCATTCCTTTGGGTTCGAGTCAGATGCTTCTCTTCAGGTCGGGTCGGGTGCTTCCCTTCGGGTCGGGTCGGGTGGATTCGTCTTCACGCTCCCTTCATATGCTCCTATCCGATCCGCTTCCGTGCTCCTGCTCTAATTCGTCTTCGTGCTTCCGATCCGATCCGTCCTTCTCGATTCGATCCGTCTCCCTCTATCCGATCCGATCCCAGCTCAGCTAGCATGGCCTTCCTTTTTTCCACTTTTCCTAAGTGTTGGGTTCCGATCCGATCAGATTCTTTGCTCAGTTCTACATATCCGACCCGAGCCCCCTTATCCGATCTGATCCGAACTCTGCACTGTTTTCTGAAACTGTTCCAGCAAGTGTTTACGCCATTCGATGACGTTTTTGACCATTCTAACTATTGAAATCAATCACAAAGCATTTCATACAGTCATAGCAACATGCATAATCAACCACAAACATCATTCACATCAATATCATAGGTTAAAATGGATCAAACATACCCAAAATCCCATATTCCCCCTTAAGCATGTTTAGGTGAAACTAATGATAGGATTAGCAAAACTAAACCAAATTAACCCAAATTCATATCAGAGGTCTAAAACATCATTTAGAAATTTATGAACATTTTTCCCGAATTTTATCATGTTTAAATTCGCTAATTAGCACTAATCACCCCTAATTACCCATAATTAGTGTAAAACTATGCAAATCACTCGCCTTAGCCACAAAATAAACTAAGATCTGAAATAATTCTCTGATTTGATGTGAATCTCAATGCCAACAGCAGCTCCTATGTTGATTTGGTGGAGATCTTCCTTGATTAGGGGTTGCTAAGCTTAATCCTTGACCAAAAGATGATTTGGAGGTGATTTAAAGGTTAGAGGCCATTTTTAGGGATCCTTGGTGATAAGTGGAGGCTAGAAAACTGAAATGGAATGATTCTCCATCTCGTTTCAGCCCTCCCATAACCCTAATCCCGAAATGGGTTATGGGCCTACTCAGTAATCACCCGATTTGGCCTGGTTAAGCAGTTTTTCACCCTCCAAACCTTGTTTCAGCCATATCTCCCAAACGGTAAGTCCGTTTGGCTAATGTAACCACTCCACGGAAAGGTAAACCATCAAACGAATCAAATGGAAGTGGTTTTAGGTCAAAATTGCTTTCCAATCAAAAGTTATGGCCAAAACAGTACCAACTAGGGGCAAAATGGTCATTTAAAAATCGACAAAAATCATGAACATGGGAAATGACTCAAATGGATGTTTCCCAAAGTTACATGACCATACAACTTCATATGAGAAAGAAATAAATATTCTACGATCCTATGGTGTGTAGAATACGGGTCATTACACTCTCCCCCCCCCCCCCCCCCCTTAAGAAATTTCGCCCCCGAAATTCCCTAATCAATACATACACAAAGGTTCCCGCATGCCTATCAACCATAAAACAATCATCAAACATGCAAAACGAATAAAATAAGTCTACCCTAGCATGCGGAAAACTAAATTACAAAGTAAGTCTTACCAGACAAAGAGTTCTGGATATGCCTCCCTAATGCTCTCCTCTGTTTCCCAAGTACAACCATTCTCGTCCTCGCCCCACTAAACCTTGACTAGCTTCACTGCCTTCCTTCGAAGTTGCTTCGTATCGTGCCCTACAATACGAATCGGCTTGCGGTTCCCAACCGCCTCGGGTTCTACTTCGAAGTCCTCTAACTGATCAGGTGAAATAGTCACATCTGAGTCGTGAACGAACTTCCTTAGTTGGGAAACATGAAATACATTGTGAACTCCCGCCATTTTCTCTGGTAAGCCAACTCTATATGAAAAATTCCCGACTAGTTCAAGAACAAGGAATGGACCAACAAATCTTGGTGCCAACTTGCCTCTCCTGCCAAATCGTATCACGCTCTTCAACGGAGAGATCTTGACAAACACCAAGTCACCAACGGAGAATTTCAAGTCTCTTCTCCTTTTATCATCATAACTCTTCTTCCTATCTTGGGCAGCTTTCATTCGTTGCTAAATGATCTTGATCTTATCGGAAGTTTCCCTCACCACATCTGGTCCAAGCACAAACTTCTTGCCAGTCTCTATCCAACATGATGGTGAGTTACACGGTCTTCCGTACAAAGCTTCATATGGAGCCATACCGATACAGGATTGGTAGCTATTATTATATGCAAACTCTACTAGATGCAAATGGTCATCCCATGATCCACCAAAATCCAATATACAAGCTCTCAAGAGATCTTCCAATATACGATTCACCCTTTCCGTCTGACCGTCGGTCTGAGGATGATATGCGGTACTGAGATGTAATCCTGACCCTAGAGCCTCTTGTAAGCTCTTCCAAAACCCACTAGTGAACAACGGGTCTCGGTCACTCACAATGCTTTTGGGTACTCCATGAAATCTCACTACCCACTTCATATACAATTCTGCCAACTTGGCTGCCGTTCTGGTCGATTTGACTGGTATAAATCTTGCGCTCTTAGTCAATCGATCCATAATTACCCAAATGCTATCATATCCCGATCTAGTCCTTGGTAGGCCATCGATGAAATCCATCGAGACTTGCTCCCATTTCCATTCGGGAATTTCTAATGGTTGCAACAAACCACTAGGCTTCTTTTGCTCGGCTTTAACTAGCTGGCAATTCATGCATTTGGATATAAACTTCCCAACGTCTCTTTTCATCCCTTCCCAGTAGTAAGTCTGTCTCATGTCTCGATACATCTTGTTACCACCGGGATGTATAGTCAGTTTTGAGTGATGACATTCTCTAAGCACTTCACCTCTCAAACCATTCACGTTGGGCACAACTAATCTTCCATTCTTTCTAAGCCACCCATCTCGATCAAGCCCATACACACTCATCTCCTCATCGATACCCATCTCTAACTTGGAGATGATTTCCAATAGATTAGGATCGTCCCTCTGGCTGGAACCAATCCGCTCCATCAAAGTGGGTCTGATCGTCAAACTAGCTAGCATAACTGGATCCAATTCGCACTTTGGTCTGAAATCAAACCCCGCGATATACTCCAGTTGCTTCCATTCAAGAAACATTGCCCCTAAGCTGGCATGTCGCCTACTCAAGGCATCGTCTACCGCATTACCTTTCCCAGGTGTGTATGCGATATCAAAATCATACGAAGCCAAGAACTCTAACCATCTCTGCTGACGGAGATTTAGATCTTTCTGAGAGAAGAGATACTTTAACGATTTATGATCGGTAAACAACTCGAATCTTTCTCCCAAGAGATAGTGTCTCTACATCTTCAGCGCAAACACAATCGCTGCTAATTCCAAATCATGGGTAGGATACTTCTTTTCATGCGGCTTTAGCTGTCGACTAGCATAAGCTACAACCCTACCTCCTTGCATCAATACAGCACCCAGTCCGGTACCACAAGCATCCGTGTATACCGTCATCTCTTCATTCCCTTTGGGAATGACTAACACTGGCGCACGTGTCAACCTCTCTTTTAGACTCTTGAAGGCATCCTCACACACTTCGTCCCAGACGAAGGACTGATTCTTCTTAGTCAACTGAGTCAACTGAGTCAACGGTGCTGCTATCTTGGAGATGTCCTAGATAAACTTACGATAATATCGAGCTAATCCCAAGAAACTTCTTACATCTGTAGCATTCTTGGGCGTAGGCCAATCCTGTACCGTAGCCACCTTCGCAGGGTCCACTGCAATACCACTCTCTGAAACAACATGACCCAAGAATCTTACTTCCCTTCTCCAAAAATGACACTTAGAGAATTTCGCTTTCAATTGGTGTTTCCTCAACACCTCCATCACTATCCTCAAGTGTGCCTTGTGTTCCTCCTCTTTCCTTGAATAAACAAGGATATCATCCACGAACACAAGAATAAACTCATTCAATTGATCTCTGAATACTCGATTCATAATATCCACAAAATAGGCTGGTGCATTGGTCAACCCAAACGGCATGACCAACCACTCATAAAATCCAGACGGCGTCCTAAATGCCGTTTTCGAAACACTATCATCTGCTACTCGAAGCTGATGAAATCCTGTCGCGAGGTCCAACTGGGAGAACACTCTAGCTCCTTCCAGCTGATCAAACAAATCATCTATCTGTGGTAGAGGATACTTATTCTTCCTCGTCACCTTATTCAACTCGCGATAGTCCACACACAAATGAAGGGAACCATCTACCTTAGTGGCAAACACAACTGGTGCTCCCCACTCGGAGACACTCCTTCTAATAAATCCCTTCTTCAAAAGATTGCTGACTTGCACCCCGAGCTCTCGCTGCTCCCTTGGTGCCATACGACGAAGTGGCATCACTATAGGTCTGGCATCTTTCACTAAATCAATACAGAACTCAATCTCTCGGTGTGGTGGAAGCCCGGTCACCTCCTCGAAGACGTCCGGATACTGGCCAACCACGGGCACATCTGACAACTCATCCTGCTGGATGTCGAGGGAATTTACAAAACTAGCCATAACCCCATCACTAGGTAGGCTACCAAACACTACCCTCTGCCCATCGTCCGCCCTCACTGTCACCAAAAAGCCCTCACAGTCTACCACCACCCCGTATCTTTGGAGCCAATCGACTCCCAGTATAATGCCATACCCAGTAAAGCCCAAAACAAAGCAATCACATACAAACATACATCCATGACTCGATAAGACCAAATTCCTACAAATCATACTAAGGCTAGTCGAACCACCAATCGGGTTCGTCGCAACCAATGGTCTATCGACTATCTCGGGTTCCAGTCCCAACCTATCTACCAGGTCACTAGATATGAAGGAACGGGAAGCCCCAGTATCAAACAAAACTCGAACTGGTACATCATAAATATAAAGCATACCTTGAATAACAACATTCTTTCCTTTCTTCGCCGCAGTTGGGGCATTCGACGAAAAAGGAACAGCATCAATAGCATATGCTTTCACAATCTGCTTCTCCTTAAGATGTTGCGGACACTTATCTTTCTGATGTCCCACTTGACCACAGTTGTAGCACTTCCTTTCCGCTGGCTTGGCCCGACATTCTTCAGCATAATGGCCCTTCTTACAACAGCTGAAGCACTCAACATCCTTCTTGCTCTTTTTCTGGCCACCTTTTGATTGGTCCTGCTTCCTCTTATTCTGAGAGTTATTCTTGCCTCCACCGCCTGCTTACAGCTTTGGCCCTTCTGCAAATGCAGCCTCAGTCTTTGACTTAGGGTAAAGACTCTCTGACCTCGAAGCTTTCCCCACAATCGATTCAAAAGTCTCATCAATGTGGTTGATAAGCCTTTCCCCCAAGTATCCATCCAAACCAGTAATGAACTTCTCATTCTTCTTTTCAGAAGTATCAATAAGAGACAGTCCATACTTCGACAAAGTGTCGAACTCAGCAATATAATCAGAAACTGCCCTTCCATTCTGCTTAAGTTCCAAGAACCTCTTAAACAACACTGACTTCTGGGCAGCTGGGATAAACTTCTCACTAAAGCGAGCCTTGAACTGATCCCAAGTAACCTGATCCTCTGGAGTAGCTGTTCTAATGGCATTCCACCAATTCATCGCTCGCCCTTGCAGCTGACGAGACGCTAGTCTTCTCTTCATCGCATCCTCGAGACCCAAGTCATCGAAGATACGGTCACAGCTATCCATACAATCTTGAACATCCATGGCCGACTCCGTTCCGTGGAACGGCTTCCCACCAAGGTTAGTGTAATCTTGGCACAACTTGGCGAAGTCGACCCTAGGAGCCTGCACTACTGGGCCAACACCAACTCCGGGATTGGGAACTGCCCCTTGAACTTCTCTAAGCATGTCTCTCATGAGGTTAGTAAACATAGCCCTCATGTCAACAGCATTCCCTTGGTTGGTCCCTCTACCAGCACCCCTCGTGTCTCGGCTCATCGTCAATCTGAAAAAGGGAAACGATTAACGACCCCATAATGGTGCTAGTGCAGTGCGACTTCATTCTTATACTACTAATAGTATATATATACATAGATTTTGAAAACCAAAGTAATCACAAATGCGTGCTCTCAAATATGTACTAACTCTCCCTAGTGTCTTTCCCTTGGTTAACTACGCAACCTAGAGCTCTGATACCAAGTGTGACGGCCCGCCCCGCACCAACCGACATTTACTCCAAAAGTGCGCTGTACACATGTCCAGTTAGCACGGAACGGGTCGTGAGAAGGAAAAAGGAAGAAGGAAATGAACATACAAAGAACCTGTAGAATGTCTCACAACGCATAGAACAAAATATAATAATAACATACTTGACATAAAACAGGAGAGACAGTGCATAAGCTGAAAATCAGAACTAAACATCATAGCAGCGGAAATTCAGAATACAGCTTATTACAACTTTCAAACTGTCTCAAAGAAAAAGTAAGATAAATGAGGTACACTACTAATGCCCAAGTAGCGACCATCAACAACACAGGGAGAATGTGCATATATATATATATATATATATATATATATATATATATATATATATATCATACGTGGAAGCCTCCTGCCCGCCTCCGAATCAGCTACTCGCGCATCTCCAGCTAACCTGTCTCTAGTCTGCTCGTGTGAGCACCCAGAGTAATAAGAGGAGACATAAAACTCTGGGTCAGACATAAAGCCTGGTATGAGCGATAAGCATCTAAAGTGAACAATAACAGGTAGACTAAAACATACCTGAACCTGGACCTGCAACCAAAGAGTTAGCACTACATACTGTACAACACTCCAAGGTACCATATCAAACGGTGTAAAGATACAGAGGTGGGGGAGGTGTGCATGTCATAGGGATGGCAAACAATCAAACATAGCATCCATCCTCACATCTCTCACTCAGTGCGTAAAGCATACGATATTCACCACTTCGATCACCCAACATTCCTTGCTACGATCACTCTGCCCCATGAAGTCATGAATGGCTTCACTGCACTGATAACGTAGCCACTAATCCTTTGCTATGTCCACTTTGCCCCATGAAGTCACAAGAACCCCACTGCACTGGCTCATAGCCTTACCAATCTTTACTATGTCCACTCTGCCCCATGGAGTCACAGGAACCCCACTGCACTGGCTCATAGTCTTACTACGCATCACCTTGCCCCTCGGGTCATAATGACCCTACTGCACTGATAACGTAGTCTTGCTACCATCACTTTGCCCCTCAGGTCATAATGACCCTACTGCACTGATAAGTAGCCCATCATTCCTTTTTAGTGGTGAATCGAAGTTATGAACGTCGACAACTCCTTAGCACACGTCCCGCAGCAAAGTCCAACCATGAAGTGAACTCATTGGTCCCCAACTGGTTCCGGGATCCTGAGCTCTAACTTCCCTTATTGGACTACCTTTGCATCTCGGGTTATTGGTCAATACTGGGTCGGGTCGGGTCGGGTTCCTCCTCAAGCCATCGGTTCGGGTCGGTGTCCTTCATCTGTTCGGGTCGGGTCTCCTTCTGGTGCGGTTCGGGTCGGGCATTCCTTTGGGTTCGAGTCAGATGCTTCTCTTCAGGTCGGGTCGGGTGCTTCCCTTCGGGTCGGGTCGGGTGGATTCGTCTTCACGCTCCCTTCATATGCTCCTATCCGATCCGCTTCCGTGCTCCTGCTCTAATTCGTCTTCGTGCTTCCGATCCGATCCGTCCTTCTCGATCCGATCCGTCTCCCTCTATCCGATCCGATCCCAGCTCAGCGAGCGTGGCCTTCCTTTTTGCCACTTTTCCTAAGTGTTGGGTTCCGATCCGATCAGATTCTTTGCTCAGTTCTACATATCCGATCCGAGCCCCCTTATCCGATCCGATCCGAACTCTGCACTGTTTTCTGAAACTGTTCCAGCAAGTGTTTACGCCATTCGACGACGTTTTCGACCATTCTAACTATTGAAATCAATCACAAAGCATTTCATACAGTCATAGCAACATGCATAATCAACCACAAACATCATTCACATCAATATCATAGGTTAAAATGGATCAAACATACCCAAAATCCCATATTCCCCCTTAAGCATGTTTAGGTGAAACTAATGATAGGATTAGCAAAACTTAACCAAATTAACCCAAATTCATATCAGAGGTCTAAAACATCATTTAGAAATTTATGAACATTTTTCCCGAATTTTATCATGTTTAAATTCGCTAATTAGCACTAATCACCCCTAATTACCCATAATTAGTGTAAAACTATGCAAATCACTCGCCTTAGCCACAAAATAAACTAAGATCTGAAATAATTCTCTGATTTGATGTGAATCTCAATGCCAACAGCAGCTCCTATGTTGATTTGGTGGAGATCTTCCTTGATTAGGGGTTGCTAAGCTTAATCCTTGACCAAAAGATGATTTGGAGGTGATTTAAAGGTTAGAGGCCATTTTTAGGGATCCTTGGTGATAAGTGGAGGCTAGAAAACTGAAATGGAATGATTCTCCATCTCGTTTCAGCCCTCCCATAACCCTAATCCCGAAATGGGTTATGGGCCTACTCAGTAATCACCCGATTTGGCCTGGTTAAGCAGTTTTTCACCCTCCAAACCTTGTTTCAGCCATATCTCCCAAACGGTAAGTCCGTTTGGCTAATGTAACCACTCCACAGAAAGGTAAACCATCAAACGAATCAAATGGAAGTGGTTACAGGTCAAAATTGCTTTCCAATCAAAAGTTATGGCCAAAACAGTACCAACTAGGGGCAAAATGGTCATTTAAAAATCGACAAAAATCATGAACATGGGAAATGACTAAAATGGATGTTTCCCAAAGTTATATGACCATACAACTTCATATGAGAAAGAAATAAATATTCTACGATCCTATGGTGTGTAGAATACGGGTCATTACATAAAAACTTTTCGTCCCCAAAAAGTAACGGAGCTGAAAGTTGTTTAACTAACCAATTCAACTTCCATTCTAGCTTAAGTTCTTCAACTTTTCAGTTTCTAATAGCTTCCATATTTTCCTAAAATTTGGCTAATGCCTTAAATTTTTGAAAAATTTCGCCATAACCTACTTTGTACGGGTTGATTTGAACAAATTTATATGGCCTTATCAGGCATCCAATAAATCAATATATTGCATACAAATCAACTTTGACTTATCTATCCTCAAGGGAGATGTATGAAAAATATTCCCTTGACCCAGTGATGGGAGTTTGTCATAATCCATGTGTCGTATCTAAAACAAGAGAGATGTGTATGTTTTTGTTATCTAAAGACCCAATGATGGGGTTTATTATTAAATTCTTCCATTTTTCATTATATTTATTAAGTTCATAATCAGTCCTTGGTTCAACCTGTAATTCAGTCCTCGCCATACAAGTATTCTGCTCATATGGTCATCCAAATCTCGTCATGTAAGCGCCAAATGCTTAAATGAATATGCTATGCTTTGATGTCCATGATATATGTTATGCGGTGTTATCCATAATTTATTGGTTACTATCCCGTGGCGTATGTTTAATTTCACATAGAGCAACCATAACAATGCATCCAAATCATTCATAATAGTATAATAATAATAAAATTGTGCAACAAACTAGTAAAGGTGCACCTGTTTGTCGGGCATGCAAATTTATTTCTCTACTCAACTTTAAATCCATAACCAGTTCAATATATATGTGTATATATATATTTCTAATCCAAACAATTTTCAATTCAATTCAATATTAAATTTGATTTGGCAAAATTCACGTTTCATTCTCATATTGGTTTTATTATTTCAATATTTTTGTTAGTTAAACTAACAATCACGCATCATAACCAATAATCAGTTAGTTGATTAACTTTTCAAACATATAACTTTTATATATACTCAAAAATCCAACTTCAAGGCCAAATCATAGACAATAAATTCTAACTAAGTTTTTGGTTCTCACACCAGTCAATTGGAAATATATAGGTATCCCTATTTCGAAACTCGAAAATAAACTACTGATGCTACATAGTCATCAATAGAATCATCCTCAGGCGATAAGAGTGTGATTCTATATCTATCCAGTATATTTGATGCTTCATATAGAAATTTGCAAGGCGTATATGCAAAATCTTCTTATACTCGATAGTCCAAATTCGAAATAAAATAAAATATTTAAATCTTTATAATAAGATATAATTTTCAAAACTAAATATGTTTTTTATAAAGAACACTCTTCAAACTCATTCTAGGGCATTACTAACCCTATCTCTAACGAGCTATTCTTGTAGGATATTATAATCCTATCTATGATGGATTCTTTCGTTCGATTCTAATGTGTTTTGTTCTCGAGCTTTGTAAACCAAAGCTCCGATATCAAGCTATCACGCACCGAATTTTTCCCAATCCGAATCGATCGCTAAACCGACCAAGACCGTTCGAGAACGCTTATTGTTTGAGAACACGATGCACAGAACACAATACAGCATAACTTTTATTGCCATTACAACAATATAACATTACAGTACAAGAATATCATAGTGAGAATAAAAAATATACACAACGAAAATGTAATATTAGGAAATAAAAATGTATAAATACGATGTGTAGCGGAAATACATCAAATAACACAACTAAAGGAAATACATGGATGCAAAGCTTTCCGAATATAGCTCTAGCTGTAAACCATGATCATGTTAAATAAATATCTGCAAAACCAAAACTACTAGTTGTCCGTGTAGAAAATATGGGCACCTAGAGTTTAGGTGAAAACAATAAACTCCATGTCAGTCATGGGAATGGTGTGGGAACAAAATCAGTTATTAACTTTATTTTAATGTTGGACAAATCAAGGGACCACGCCGTATAACACGGAACGGTTTTCGCCCAAGAATACCATAAAATAAACAATACAATGCTAATAGGAAAAATGAAGCTATTATAAGACTCGGGTCCCATCACACAATGCAACGCAATCCTGAGGATAGAATTTTACCTTATAATAGCCAAACATGCTTGATACGTGGAATTTATCTTTTATTATTATGATAAGTGAAGAAATCAACTTCAAATATAAATATATCAATCATAGACGGCATAGGTACCATATATTATGTCGCCATATAGGTTTAAAACTAAAACTGTAAAATCGCTAATTGGAAATTGGGTTTCCATCTATGAACCAATGCAAAGGATATTCCTTTCCGATTACGAGAAGCACTAGCAATAAATTAGGATCACACCTCTGGGCAACCCTAGGATAGCGGCAAAGCCAGTCAACCATCGCTGATTAGTAATATCATAAACAATATGTTAGCCGATCCTATCGGACCTACAACCTGGTCAGTACGTCGACCATATAAGCCTTTTAGTCGGCTCTATATCTGAGGCGCCTCACAATCCATCATCCATATAAGTAAAAATGCCTAGGCTCCATACCATGACATCACCTGTAGCTAGAAACCAACGTATGTCCATTTCCCAGCGGTCCTCATCCCGTTTTTAGTTCATACCGAGGTGTGAAGCTCGCGAATTAACGCTACTCAAAGCTGGGTTATATTAAAGCGGTGCTTTGATCATCGACCACAAGGCTTTACTTTCAACAAAAGGCTTGATCCATGCATCTGTGCATGCCACAATGTCAATCCATGCCATACCATTGATTTCCACCAATATATAACCTCTAAGCTCATACGTCTTAGAGAAGGGTGTTAAGCACGAAAATAATTTCTACCACCTAATAGATATATATTTAGCAGAGATCAACGAGTACAGCACGAAATACAATATCAGATATACAATCCATTTGCAAGTCCGTCCTGGGTCTGAACGAAACCAGAGGCACCTTATTCCTCATCCAATATGTCCAATACATGAGAGAGGCCCTCACATATCTGGTCGATCTCCATGTACATCTGGATGACCACCACTTATTACCTCGTCTCGGGTGTACAGCCCAATCGATACATCAATAATCATCTAAATGATGTGAAGATCTACGGTCTTCAATTACCGTCTTCATATCTTCGACTTTCAATCGTCATATCAGTTATTCATAATGGATTAAATCTGGTCTTTCCAAATAAATCACGTATTTTATAATCAAGTGTGATAAAAACACATCATACACCTCATTCCAATCCAGTATGTTCTTTTATTTTAATAGTTTAATACTGGGAATTAATCCCCTTAAATCTTATCAAAGATTTAATTCATTTAACCTCTTGTTTAAATCATTCTTTGGAAACCATTTCAAAAGATTTTGTATGATATTTTCAATACGTAAACCAAATTAAGGCTTATCAACTAGCTGGGATTAACGACCCTCCCCAAAGTAATCATTCTTTTTATTATCCCAATCCCAACCTATAATCCCATGGAGAAAAACTGGTAGTACTCCGTATCTAAAATCCATTGAGTTATCGGAAAAATTAATTACCATTTAACGTTCAAATCTAATCAAAGATTTAACTATCGTCTGGAATAAAACTGGTGGTACTCCATTCCTGAACATTTCTTGAATTTGGTAAATTTAACTACCTCATTCACATTTCAATCTAATTAAAGATTCATTAAAACTCCATTTAGTTTTAATCTGAAAAATCATTACTTAATGATTACTCAATTTTAGGAAATCAATCCTGTCTTTAACTGGGTTAAAGAACCAATGTCATTTAAGACACATTTCACGATAAACCCAAAACCATCTTCCATTAAAATGAAACTTTCGTGGAAATATGATCAGTATATAATCAATATAAGTTTCCGTACCAGACTAATACTATAAACGGAATAACGGCAAAGCCTTTTAAATTCCATAAATAGTAACGGTCTTCTTTCACAGAAGCTCATCTTGATTATTAATAAATCGAGTTCCATTCAATTCCAATTTAGTTTATTAAACTGGAAAACTTCCCTTTGGAAAATTTCACTAAATATTAATCGAAAGATTTAAAAATTCCAAATCATAACTTCACGGTTAATTTGGTTGTAAGAACTAATGTCATTTAAAACATCGTTCACAACGAACCCAAAATCATCTTCCATTTAATTCCAATTACATTTATTAATTGGAAAATTTCATTAATCTTAATCAAAAGATTTATTCCTTTCTCAACTAGGTTTCAGAATAGTGTTATTTAAAACACTATTCAGGACAAACCCAAAATTCAATTTCATATTAAATACAAGGCTTTGAATAGAAATCATATTGACTTATATTCAATATCAAATTTTGAAACCAATAGACATCGTATTGGAATAACGACATCTATATCTTCCAAATTCCTCAATGATATCCGTATAATCACGGAATCAAATATAGAAATATCCGATGATAATTTCCATTCAAATCCTTTCCAATTCATGCGTTGGAAAAATTCTGGTTATATCAAAACCATTCGTAATCCAATTTATCAATTAAAAATGTTGGATTTCTTACAAGTTGTTAACTAGTCTATTCAGATAAAATATCTTTATCTTTTCAGAACTGGAATAATTCATTTAAAAATCCTTTCAAATCATTTATTATTATTTAACATAATTTTTCTCTATTTTTAATCATTTAAAAATAGGCCCTTTCGGTTATAAGACGTTTCTGGTCATTTAGCTGTCCTAGCGCTGTTTTTATTCAAATATGAATTTAACATTTCAAAAAATCTATTCATTGGATTTTGAATCTCTTATTATCATGGGTAAGATCTTTTCGATACGAACCTAACGGTTCTGGTTTTAGGACAATCCGACAGTCGAATCTCCTGTTACGTCAATTCGAAGTTAATGGTCGAAATTCGCGAATGGTCGTTGCGTGACACATTCTATTCAAACCAATTAATTATATATATAATATATTTCGTCGATTTCTATTCAAAACGTATTTTAATAAACGTTTATAAATTCATTTAAAAACGATTTCGACTTTCATTTCAATTTTAAATCAAAATTGAATCTTCCATATTATTATAATATTAAAATAATAACATTTTCAAAACGTCATATTTTGAAATCAAATCTTTTCGATATTCATAATAAAAATGAATAAAATCAATAGAAAAATCCATTCAACTAAAAAAGGCGTATATCTACTTAACTTGGCATAGAATTTTTCAATATTTTCATGTCCATCCAAAATCGGATATCAAAATCATATTTTGATTCTTCACTGAATATTATACTAAAATATTCATTTTTTTTTGTTCCGAATTGAAGTGTGACTCAATTAATTACCATATGAGTTTAATTATATGGATTTCATACATTACATGTATTCAACAATAGTTATAAACAACTACTAAACATCCAATTCACATTCAGAGTGTGTGAACAAGTGTGTAAGGATTAAATAATTTAATAACGCTTACAATGGTCTGCCAATCAATTGATTGACATACGATTACACACAAGGGAGATGTGTGAAGCCAATATCATCCCAAGGCCCATATGGGGTTTTTAACCATCAAACATATATTATTATTTGTACACTTGGGCGATGTGCAAAATTATCGTCCCAGTACCCGTGTGGGGTTTACATCACAATCCATGTGAACTTATATATTATTAGGGAGATGGCTGGGTAAATTGTCATCCCAAAATAACTCATAATACAGACATTTTATTTAACAACATATATATCTACAGTTTAATAATTATAACATTAAAACTGTGAACATCCATCAATCACCAGACAAATATTGCGATCACATGCAATAAATATATATTCAGTTATTAAAAAATAATTAACTATACAAAATAATTGAGTGAGAGACTTCTCATATTAGGTTTTAATCGTTATAAAACGATCGTTTTTCGATTGTTCAACCACACAATTTATTTCGCCATGCCACGAGCTCTAAATCAGTTTCATTGTGAATCTCTCATCGATATAGTTCCAATGAATATTGTTTCGTTGAATTCCAAAAATGTAGGAAAAAGTTATATGTTTTGTAAGTCGCACACATATATAAGAGTCATTAACTATATTAATTATATAAATTTACACCCTTAACTTAATTACAATGTTAATCTCTCCTTCCTCTCCTTATTGTATCGAAACCCATTGATGCTTTAAAGGTCGTAGCCGAACCTTTATGCTTCTCTTACTCCCTTCTTTCTCCATGATATTTCAAACTGAGTTCACCTTCGAGCTTCTCTATCTAATCTCTCCATTCCTACACACATTTCAACACCCTCGAACTGCACCTACAAAACCACGACTCCCCCACTGGTCTCGAGCTGCTACAGGACACTGTGCAAGTTTTTATCACCAAACTTCGTAAAAAAAATCACAAAGGTGCTCTTTCATTCAACAAATCAAAAAACGAACCCCATTTAGCACCACACTTGTAACAACCGGGAAAATCATAACCAATTTAAAAAATTTATTTTGGCAATTTTGATGACTTTTGAATATTTAAAATGATTTATTTTAAATAATAACGACAAGAAATTTATTGTAAATAGAATTAGAATGTATATATTAATTTTAATCGACGTTAGAATACAAATATTTATTTTAATTATAAAAAGGAATTGGAAATGGCGCGGTAGTTTGAAATTTCGATTTCAAATTTCAAATGAATGTACAAGATTCAAAATAAACCGGATTTTAGCGAAACCAAAAATATTTGAATCTATTTGAAAATATCTTTCCAACGAATACGAAAAATTGAAATTTCATAGCAGGAATAAAAAGTTATGCCTAGTTGAAAATTCAGAATAGTCGCGATGGAAAATATAGCCCTTAAAAATGGAAATTTTGCAAACGACCTCCGTTTTCAACGAAACCACTTTTGTTGGATCCAGGATGTCAAGTTATTGCTAGATTCGAAAATTCATAATTTTCTGAATAAATATGTGAGCGTGGCACAGGTGAACGTGTTTTGTCAGTTTCAGTCAATTTGGATCGACTAGAAAATGGCCATTTTTCAAACGGTCTTCAAATTTGATGAAATTAGTTTTGTTAGGACCGTATCGTCGATATGAAGCTAGAAATAATTTTTCTGGAATTTTCAGAGTCAGTATGTGGCCCAGATAATATAAAATGTACGTTTAAAATTGAATATATAGATTTATATTTTAATTTAGATGAAAATTGATCGAAACTATGGAATAGGCTTATCCCATTGTGTTCGGAATGGGGGTAATTAGCTAGGGGCGATAGTCGTTAGGCTCGATTTGGAGTTCATACAAAAGGGTTGACTTTTTGGATTTAATTAAATATTAAAATCAATAAATATATTATTATAAACCCCCTCCCCTTTATAATATCTCAGCCCCATTCGTTTTCTAAACCTAAATTGAAATTTAAGTACCCGCTGCTCCCTCATTTCTGACGCCACCGCCTGCTCCGTCGCACTCCCTAGGCCACCGCCTCCGGCGCCTCCACCGCCGCACCCTCTCTGACCCCGCTGCCTCTCCTCCCTCCCTTCTCTCTCCTACGTGGAAACCCCACCGCCCAAAACAGAAGTAAACCTCCGTGCTACCACCTGGCCACGAGCCCCGACCACCGCAGTCCCCACCTACCACCATTCGCGATCAGCGCCGCCGAGACCCTCCTTTCAACAGTGAACTCCGATTCAAGAGAAATCGGTGAGTTTTTATATAAATGGTTTATTTAATTTAGATAATTAGGTAACTTTCTGATTTTTGTATATAATAACATGAATTAAAAATTTGATATATATATATATATAACTTTGTGGTAAAAGTGTGATCTTTATTATATGAGTAGCGCTATAAAGGTATGATTTTTAATTACATAAAGGAGAGATTTTTAATTACATAAAGGAGATATTTTTAATTATATAAAGGTGATATTTTTATTAATATGAAGCTATGATTTTAAATTACAAAAAGATTTGATTTTTATGTTGATAAAAATATAGTTTTTAGTTCATAAAGAAGTAAGATTCTTATAGAGGATTCTTAATAGTGTATTAACTTAGAAAATGTGTAACTATCTCATACGATATCAGAATCAGACGAAACAAGATCCGACAGGATCGTATGGATGGTGGCTACGCTATGGAATAGACGGGGAGTGAATCGAAGCTCGTTACAATTTATAGCAAAATAAATTGTCGGTCTCAATCAACCTATGGTTATCGTTATTAATGATGATCATCCAATGAGAGTAAAACTCACCAACTCTGGACAGTTATATTTTTATAATGTATTCTTAGAACTGATAATTATCCGTTGATTTCTGTGTGTTAACTGTTTGGTTGAATTGCTTATGTATTGGTTGAAATTATAGATAACGATATATATATAAATCGTTAATCAAATATTGATTCTGTTTATCAAAATATTTCATATCAAAATGAAATCGATGTTATTTATATTGTGTAACATCTGTGGATGCAGGGAAACAGGTCGGAGGGATCCAACTGGATTCCTCAACATTTATTTTACTGTTTTCATATATATTGTGATATATGATGTGATATGCAATATGTTGCTGATTGTGTGTGATTGGGTGATACCGAGCAGTGATATATGGTATTTGAAACACCACAAGAAATACTGGAATATACAAAGGGATTTTTCAAATTGTATACTGAAATATAAATTATATTTGTAAATCAAATGTAATTGAAGTGGAAATATTTGTAAATCAAATATGATTGAATTGGAAATATTTGTAAATCAAATATAATTGAATTGGAAATATTTGTGAAAACAAATACAATTGAATAGGAATATTTGTGAAAAACAAATATAGAAGAAATATTTATTGGTTCAACAAATAGAATTGTAAGGGGTTATTTATTTGTTAAATAAATAGAATAAAAATGGAATATTTATTTAAGAAATAAATAGAAGGATAAAAGGAATATTCATTTAGGAAATAAATAGAAAAGATAAAGGGAATATTCATTGGTTAAATAAATAGAATTGAAAGGGAGTAGTTATTTGTTAAGTAGACAAATAGAAAAGGAATTATTTGTATAAATAAACAGAAAAGGAATTAATCAAAGGAGTAAATCGAAAAGAGTTAATTGAAATGAGTTAATCGAATATTAGTTATTCGATTAGAGTTAATCGAATAGAGTAAATGAGTTAGAGTTAACCAGTTAGGGTTAATCAATTAGGGTTGACCAGTTAGAGTTGATCAGTTAGAGTTAACCTGTTAGAGTTAACCAGTTAGAATTGACCAGTTAGAGTTAACCAGTTAGAGTTAATAAGTTAGAGTTGATCAGTTAGAGTTAACCAGTTAGAGTTAACCAGTTAGATTTAATTAGTTAGAGTTAACCAGTTAGAGTTGATCAGTTAGAGTTGATCAACTAGAGTTAACCAGTTAGAGTTAACCAGTTAGAGTTAAAGTTAACCATTTAGAGTTAGAGTTAACCAATAGAGTAATTAAATAGAGTTAATCGAATTAGAATAAATCGATTAGAGTTAGTCGAATTAGGAGTTATCGAATATTAGTATTCGAATAAAGTTAAAAGGAGTTATCGAATATTATTTATTCGAATCGAGTTAAAAGGAGTTATCGAATATTAGTTATTCGAATCGAGTTAAAAGGAGTTATCGAATATTTGTTATTCGAAACGAGTTAAAAGGAGTTATCGAATCTAGTTATTCGAAAGGTGTTATCGAATCTAGTTATTCGAAAGGAGTTATCGAATATTAACTAATCGAATCGAGTTAAAAGGAGTTATCGAATATTAGTTATTCGAATCGAGTTAAAAGGAATTATCGAATATTAGTTATTCGAATTGAGTTAAAAGAAGTTAATTGAATTTAGTTATTCGAAAGGAGTTATTGATTAGTTTAATCGAAAGGAGTTAATCGAATTTAGTTATTCGAAAGGAGTTATCGATTAGTTTAATCGAAAGGAGTTAATCGAATTTAGTTATTCGAAAAGGAGTAATCAAATATAGTATTTGAAAAGAGAGATTATCGAATATCGTTTATTCGAAAGAAAGAGTAATCGAATATTAGTTATTCGAAGTGAGTTAATCGAATATTAGTTATTCGAAGGGAGTTAATCGTCGAAATTCGATTATATCGAATTCCGGAAAGTACTTATACTTTCCGATGTTTAAATCAAGATTTATTTATTTATAAATCAGGTGTTTATTTATTTATTCGCATTAAAGAATAAAAGTTATAATTGAAGTTAGATATTTCGAAAGTAGGGATTATAACGTTATCGTTATAACCAATGTTTTCAATAAAGAAGTGGATTCGTAAATAGAATCTGAGAGTTTCGTAAGGAAGTTTGTTAAAGATTTAAAAGATAAACTTTGACTATTTCGAAGTTAAAACGTTTTTTAGTTAAGGTCTGAGAGGTAATTATACCCCAACTTGATTGACTTCCTTCTTAACAAAGGAATGGTAAGGTTTGGTAGTAAAGGAGTTTTGGAAATGTTTTCCAAATAAGAATCAGAAATGTTTTCTGATAATAGAAAATAAAAATTTAGAAATATGGAAACAGGAGATAAGTAAATTAATGAACTAAAGAGATAAATGTTAAATGATGATTGATCGATATAATTTCCATCTGGAAATAATATCGTTGTTTGCACACGTGTTTATCTTTGATAGTTAACTCATCGACTATCGAAGTTTTCGACCATTTTAACGTTGTTAATATGGAGAGACCGGTTGGATTATTATCCAAAGAACCACTCCGTATTGGCATAAGCGTTGCAAATCATATATGCCAAAGATAATTGAAGACGGAGTAAAAGTGCAAGGGCTATTGTATAAATCTTAGGTAAAGATTGCCTAAGATGGATGTACTGAATAGTGCCTTCGGTTTGTCCAGTCCCAGGGCGACCTGTATGGAAGAATGTCTGACAGAGTATATTTAATAGATAGTGAAAGTTGATCACTTCAAACGTATATACGTTTGGTGGCAGAGGAATTCGTTTCTCTTAGCTGTATACCCATGGTATTTTTGGGGAAATCAATTTGTGATTTGGCGGGTATGAAGATGTGACATTCAAAGTGAATAAATGTGTGATATGTCAGAGATAAGCGTGGCCTCTAGCCTCACAACCAGGAAATGACAAAAATCGGTCAGGCAGCATGGCTATGTAGGTGGCACCTATTAGGGTGTATAATCACCTGATCTAGAGTTTCATTTACTTCTAAAAATCTATTGTCGATGCTGTCCCATTCGGGAAACGGTTACTGATCCCAACCGTTTGTGATAAATAATCGATATACTCAAGCGAAATGAGTGGTCGGTCATGTGTGGCCGGGTTGCAAGATGTTCTTGTTGAATCCAGTGTATTCCTCTCTAGAGTTACACTAGCGAAAGGTGGTTCCATACCTTGTCATAGTTGGAAATCCATTACCCAATTCGTGCTTGCGGTTTTGATTGTATACTATATATGTAGAACATGAGATGAAAGCGTTTCTGCTAGATGATTATTATATTGTGGTTGATAGACATTATTATAATATCAAAAGGTGTTTGATATAAAGATATTTTGGATTCTCATCGGGGTAAAACCTGTTCCATTATACGGCGTGGTCTTATGAGATATCGTTTACTTGTTCAAACTGTTTTACTCACACCAGTCCCATGACTGACCCGGAGTTTTTTTTTTTTTTTTTTCCCTAAACTCTTGGGTGCTCAATTTTGTACGGGCAATCAAGTAGTCGGGATTACAAATACTTGAAGAGCTGGAGCAGGAGGCTTCAGGATCATATAGCTATTGTTTATTTCTGCTGTGTTGTAAGTGTTGTACTTTGGAAATGATATGTATATTCAAGTACATATTTATATTTCAAAGTTATGATATATATTATATGTTATTCGTTCCGCTGTGAGATTCGTGTTACTCTGATGTTGTGTTCATCTTCTTCTTCTATTCTAAGTTTCTATCTTATCTTTCCTCACCATCTAACTTCTTTCATTAACTACCGTTATTTTCGATCCTTGGATGTTCGATATATGTTGTATATCGGATAACCAAGATCGACTTTTTCCGGGTCGTTACACATTTTTACATTGAAAATATGGTGATATTTCCGCGCAATCTCCTTTTGTTTTCCTTTACCTTGGAATCTTATTTACATATTCTCGAGTCCTTTTATTTCCTTTACTCTGGAAATCATATTATATTCTCAAATCTTTATTTCCGTTACTTTGGAAATCCCATTGTATTCTCAAATCTTTATACTTCAACATTCATTAGTCCCTGACCGTAGATTGGTAAGCGAACAATTTCCTAAATATCAAACCCGAAGACCGAAATCAACATCAGATTAATATTTAGGAAATCACACAACTCAACAAATCTCCAGTTAGGTTCCAATTCTGATCTTAACTCATTACCGAGCATACCATTCCATTTCTAATTCACTCGATCCTTTTCCACTTTGAAAATCTCGTTTCACTTCCATTCATTCACTTGATATCATTATTAAGTATTGACAATTCAAATCAATACTTTACTTCTCATTACTTTTATAAACCTTGTTTATAAAATCTCTGGTTTAATGTAAACCCTTTTTATCTTACTTCATTTACTTAATTTTAAATGTCAGTAAGTATCTATTTTAAGCTATCATATTCGCTTAAAATCCCATTTATAACTTAGTTATAAAACTGGGTTTTAACATATACCCATCCATTTACTCATTTCAAATCTTAATATATTTCATTTCGAACCTGATTACTTACTCAAATGAATTTTATTTAAATAATAATCCCTTAAATCTTTCTTGATTAAAATAATAATTTACTTCATTATTAACTACTATAGAAGTAGTTAAATTCTTTATTAACTAAATAAATAATAAATTTCCTTTTTAATAAATCCTTATTTAAAATTAAACATCTATTTGTTAAAATATTCTATTTGATTAATTTAAAAGTAAATTAATCAGATAACCAATTTCAACTGAAATAATTGAATTTGTCAACTCAACCCATGATTATCTCATTAATCAACTTCAATTAATTGTCCCTTTAAATTAATTTATAATATAATTAATTTAAATATCTTCATTAAATTGTTTCTTAGAACAATTAATCAAATTCTTAACCGTTCGGTTAATTTCTGCTCATTTACTTATGAATCTTATTTATATAAGAATTTTCCTTATAAAACCCTTTAATAATTATTTATAACTAAAATAATAAATATTTATTTCCTTTTAAATGAATTCCAATTCAAATTAATAGATTTCAAAATCTATTCTCAATTATAAAAAATATATATTTTATAGCCTCATTTCTGTCATTTTATCTAACGGTAAATCCATATTTATCAAATAATTGATTTCAAGCCATCTGATGTCGTTTACTTAACCAATATCACCCATTGGTTAATATCACAATAACCATTGAAGTACGATTCAACAATCTATGAACAGATCAATCATTTAATCGGGTTTGTCATAAAGTTCATATAACGATAATATGAAAATAAATAATAAATTTGAGGAATCCAGTTGGATCCCTCCAACCTGTTTTCCTTGCATCCAAATACGTTACCTCAATTTCAATTCAATAACAGATATAATATTCAACAGTAAATAAATCACAGCAATCCAGTCATCCTTATTGTGATCTAATACGTTTATATTATTATAAACGTAACCAGTGAGGGAAGTTACCTCATTTGGAAATAATCGTTCAAAAATAACAATTGGTTCAAATTAAATTAAACGAACGTTCAATTTAATCTGTTCGATTTAACACACACACACATATACATATACATATATATATATATATATATATATATATATATATAGCATCCATCAAACAATTAACAAACATAGCACACAAATATTTAGCCCGACTTATATAAATATAAGTGGGTAAACTGAGTGAGTTAAACTTACTTTGGTTCCATTCATTCGCTGCAGCAGTTGGTTTACAGTTAAATTAAACGGTCGTTTAATTTAACTGTAAATCCCTGTCATCTCCTGCCTTGTCCTGATCACTTCCATAATGTAGATCTCGTTGAGAGGATTCCAACGTTAGTTTCATTCCGTTTATCCACCAACAAGTTATAAACAATATAAGATACATGATTTAATTATACTATTAATTAGCGTTTAAACATTTACGATTAAATTAAATTACTAAACTCTAAATTTTATTTTATATTAAAATACTTACGTTACTCCATCTTCCTAATTATTATAAACTTAATTACACTTATGGTTAAGTTAATAACACGCTAATACTTGAAATCGGATCCTTATATTCAATGCAAAATCAACCGTCAGACCCCTTCCTTTCTTTGTCGTTGTTAAATTGTGCCCGACTGTCAGTGATGTTGCTCCAAAAAAACATCATATTCTTTTTTTTGCTAACCCAGAACACACGATACCATCTGCTGACATCCATTCCACTAGCTGCAAAAACTTGTTTCAAAACAAAACAAGCCGACTGTTTTGTCCCATCTTCTCCCTTCTTTCCTTTTTGACCTGACCATACTTTTGTATTAAAATCACGTCCTAACTTTATATTTCTTCTATCGACTGTTCGAAATTCATCTTGCTCAAAACGTGTACTGCATGCCTTTTAGTTTTGTTCTCATCCGCACTTTATCCCTTTCAAACCGTTGCTTCTTCCTACAGCCTCCGCCGTTCTTCACGTAACATATTCCATCACGTACCCCATCAAACTCCAGCGGGTCCCTTCTTCTTGAACTCGCTTCCTGTTGCTTCCTCATGCAAACATCCCATCTTCTCCGATCCTCCCCTGGTGTTCAACAATACACCACTTTGTTTGAAATCCCAACACAACACTTATTCAGTTGAAAAATGAAGGTGATCTGCTTCCTTCTGTTCTTTTTATAACATAAATACTACTTCTTCGATATACCAATGCTCGATCCTTCCTTGCCCCGCCATGTTGCAAACAAAGTGTGCCATCTTACTGTGCTTTCTTCATGTAATTAAAATGGTCCCATACAAACCCACTTCAGTTTCAACACAATACTTCCCCCGTTCGTTTACTGTTCCAAACATAACCACTTCTTCATTCTACCCAACGCATCAATTTGACCTGCCATATTGTTCCTTTCCTTCGTTGCTTGAACACTATTATGATTTTGAGTTTCTTTTCATTTTGCCAATGGAATTTGGGGTTAAATTAAGTGGATCTTGTGTTTTCTTATTATTTGTGTAGATGGGAATGGTGTAGGTTGTTTGATTTTAAATTTGGAGTAGAAGTACAGTTTAAAACTACAATGGCAATAGGCCATTTCCTTCTTCTGGAATCGAAAATGGAGGGACTAGTTTTAGTGCATATTTATAGCAGAATTGATATAGTGGCTAAGTTTTTTATAAATATTATAATATACATAGTTTGTACAGTGGATGTGTTGAAAGTAGGTGTGCAGAATAGGCTTGATGTATAGATTAGCTAAAGAAAAAGCATACCGACAGAAGCTAGAGGGTATGGTTCCTTAAGCACTAAGAAATTATCCATTATATATATATATATATATATATATATATAAATATTTGTTTTACCTAGGTCTGTAGCGTTTGGGTCTTAGGATAGCTACTACTCTTACTTATATAAGATTCATTTGTATGGAAGTGTGTACATGGAAGATACTTACCAGACCTACAATTAACATTTACTTATAGATTTTGAAAATCATATTCCAAGCTTTACTCTTAATTGCATGCTATGAAATATGATTCCTGCGTTTACTTGTAGCGTGAGTATGGCTGATAATTAGAAGTGCCAAACCTTTCTCATTCATATAGATATAAACGCACTGATTCCATTTACATATCACATATGAAACGTTAATAGAAACTAATATGCTAATAAATCCTACATTATTTACATATATATATATATACAGGAAAGTTTATACTTAACATTCATAAATTGCTCTTCCTACGCTTAGTAACTTGTTTTGAAATACATGTTTGTGACATGAATATGTAAATATATATTATTGGAGTTGTAGTGAAGACCGAGAAATAAGGCCACAATTTAGTGTATCGGGTACGTGTTAAATCTTTTTCCTCGTTTACTCTTTTCTTTAACTGGTAAGAGCCACTCTCGCGTTTGCTTATATTATACAAAAATTCCTATTTTATTATTACATAAACGTTATCGCTTACTAACAATTTCCATAGAGACTATTTGAAAATTTGAATTGGACATAACTAACAATCTATAATATGAAATCTCCATTTTTCTCTTGCACTAGAAAATTACTATCTTATAGATTCAAACTTTTTTTGTTTCACTGAATTCCGACTTATATCGGATTCTGTATGTTCAGTTGAAGTTCAAATCGTGAATTACGAACTACTGTTCCATTTCGAGCTCGATTTATATTAATATCTAAATTAAACGTTATAAACTTCATTTTATATATGAATTATATATTTTAATATAATAAAACACATTAAATATTTGACTGCCGAAAGTACAGGACATTATAGGAGAGTAATAAGGGAAGCAGATCAACAGGTAATATCAGGTATTAATATTTTATAAACCAAGTTTATCATTATCAAAAAGGGGGAGATTGTTAGAGAATGGAGTTTTGATGACAACGACCTTGTTTCAATTATTTACATTATTGATTGTAAAATGTTTATACTAACATCTTTTGTGCAGAATATATATATGTACTGTAGGATATAAATACTGAAGACTATACAGTATTAGAGATTTAAGGAATTCAAGATCTCAAAGGAATTCAAGACTCATGAGTATCAGTATATCAAGGTTTCAAGAGCTTAAGAATATCAAAGTAATAGAGTCTAGTTTATATGTAAAACTCCGGTCAGCACTTTCAAATTCTGTTTCCAAATTCCTTTTCAAATTGATTTCAAAATTATTTCGAACTCCTTTTCTAAATGGTTTCAAGTTATTAAGATTTTACTTATAATTTCAAATATATATATATAATTTTATAGTTTATAAAGTTTTATAATATATATAGTTTTATTTATATAATTTTATAAATATGTTCATATTATATATTACTATATTTTTATAAGATTTTATACTTTAGAAAATTCATTTAAAACATTATTTTTGATTCAAGATTTTCCAGAAAATATATATTGGTTTTAACAATTGAAAAATGATTTCAAAAATTCAAAAATCATGTATATGTCGACATGTGCATATTGGTATGTCGACATATAACTGTCATTTTTTCAAATTTCAAAGGAAGTCTCTTTTCATATTTTGAAACGCTTCAAAAACGTTGCAACCTTTCAAACTCTGTAAATAGAGCTAATTTCAAATTTTTTTAATCACATTTTCATCATCTTCTTCATGCCTTCTCTTACCACCATTATCATACTTTAATTTCTTCATTTCAACACTTATACTCTGCCGATTTCTACTCAAATTATATCAAACTTCTTCTTTCTCAATCTCTATCATATACTCTCTGATTGGAAGCGATATTCAAGAGTTCTAGGGCTGCTGTAATCATTTATGAATTGTTTGGAAAGGGTGTATTCCTTGTAGTCCATAAATCGAGGAAAGGGAGCAGTGTTAACCTTGTGCCGTGAAATCAAGGGTGGTGGAATCGGTGTTAACCTTGTTGCCGTGAAATCAAGGGTGTTGTAAATTGATTTGATATTAATAAAACTCTGCGCACTCTAGCGTTGCATGGTACTGGACATAGGAGTAATCCAAACTAGTATAAAATCCTATGTGTTCTTTCCTTTTCTGCATTTTATATTTACTTATACCTGTCTTTGTGATTGTTTCTGTGTTTGTGATCATTTATGGTGTGATAATCACTGTGTGATTCATATAGTATTTCAAGATTGTTAAAGATTTCTATACAATTCTTACAAACACTGTTCACCTCCAATATAGTGTTAATTCTACCTTAAGATCCTTATTCTGTATCCTTAATATCTGTTTTATCCTGCTATTCTTGTTTATCCTATTGTTTAGTTTATCTAGTTTAACTGTTGCCATATATGATAATGAACTTTCTCATCCAGTCTTATTTATCTGTCTTGATATCTCTATTTTATGCATATTTGAAAATCATTGGAACTCGCCAGACTTTGTGTCTGACCTATTTTTCTTTCACTTCTTTCTCTTCCTTTCCCCCTTCAGGTCCTTAGAGTGGTAGCACTCCTAAAGGATTTGGACTTTTTCTTTTCAGCTTTGATCTGGACTTTCTGAGATGTACCGCTTTGACTTACGTTCTACTGTGTTATGGCTTGCTATGAGGGATATGGTTTTATATTATGGAACTCTGTTATTTTGCATTATGAGAAAATTTTGAGGTTCTTGGTTTTGATTTAACCAGTTTAATGATGTTAACCTCTTTTTATACTATGTTTTATTTTAAATAATAAAGTTGAAATTTCTGCTGCTTACTTTATATCGGTCTTGTGAATTTCTGTATTGTTTACCTATTGCGCTTCACGAAACTTAATGCATTCTCTTATTAGTGACAATAACGGATGTGGGGTGTCACAGTTTTTTAATGGACCATCCACTGCCTATTCAAGCTCATAGTACATGAGCCAACCTAAGAGACTTGACTGCTAGTTATCATTCTCCATGCAGGGAGACAGTTATAAAACCAACATACTAATCACAAAAAGTGTAAAAAGTACCTATATCTAAACTACATAACGTGATGAACAAATCACAGGCTGTAACCAGTACAACAAATTTCAAAGTTATCAGTGCCTGGAAAAAAATAGCAAAGCATAACTAGGCATAGGGCAAGGTAGCTCGATGTGCAAAAAGCATATCACATCAAACCGCTGCAAAAAAGTCCATTCTTTATTGTATCATACAATACTTTCATCCTTCACATCAACAAAAAATAATACTCATACTTCACCAAAGCAAGCAATCTTCAGCACGGAGACGGGAAACACAATAACTTAATCATAAAATTAGATTAGCCACCTTGGTGTTGAATTAAACTTGCGATAAATGACATACAAAACAAACATTACATTGCAAAATGTACTGAAAAGACTACTGGAATCTTGCCTGAAAGTATTACAACCCCGGGTAGAAAATGCAACCACATAACCAACATTGATAATATCCTTTACTGACCACTGTGACGACATGTATTCACGTCAGTCATTAACATAAAGGTAGTGCACCATAGGTATACCACAACCAAACAGTACCACTGAACCACCACCAAGGAAACTACCAACTGCGAACTGAATCACCATTGCAGCATTAAAGCAAGGAGGAGCAATAATATAGTAGTACAGAATGACATAGGATCAGAATAATCCAACAAAGAGCTTCCAAAGCAAGATTAAGGCAATCACATATAAACCAAAACAACTGAGTTGAATGGTGCGAGAAAACATGCAACACCAAACATCAGCAAAACCCATAGCAGAGCTATCTCTATTTAGCTGGAAAATAGCACCAACTGGTGAAGCAAACCCATTCGAACCTAGGCTCTATTCAACCAGAAAAACATACAGATCCAATAAACTTTATGCAAATTAAGAAAACTCGAACAATTACAGTAGAAACATACCAATTTAAACAAGAACTCATAGACGAAACGAGAAACATCTTAAATCCGCCATGATAAAAACCAGCCAAGACCACAATCAACTGTAGAATAGTCATGTAATGAGGTAGCAAGGTTAGAACAATAGAGAAACGCCTGGCCCATGACTCCGCGCAAGATTCAAGGCAAGGAACTAGCAGTAAATCGAAGAAGGGTGGATCTGAACAATTAAAATAGGGTTAAGAGAAGAGCTAACTGTTGGAGAATTATAATTATATCAAAATAATTTGAAAATGCTCAAAAATAAATTTTGAACTAAGAGTATGTCGACATACATAAAATATTATGTCAACATTCAACTGTCATTTTTTCATTTTTGAGGGGAAGTGTCTTTTCACTATTTGTGACGGTCCTGAAGCGTGGCATCCTTTCATTCGCTATAGAAAGGGCTTGAATTCGAATTTTTTATTATCTCTAACTTCATCCACTTTCTTTATACAATTATTCTTAATCATTTTTATGATTCCTACACTTATACTCCGCCGAATTCAATTCTGTTTTAATCAAACTTCTTCTCTTTACACTCCCTACTCTCTGAATCAAGTGCTATTGAAGAGTTATAGGGTTGTTTGTAATTGTTTGGGTTGTATTCGGGGTTAAACAGTTTTATCCCCTGTAGCCTTGAAATCAAGGACAAAATCGGTGGTATCCCTTGTAGTTGTGAAATCAAGGATGAAATTGGTGGTATCCCTTATAGCCGTGAAATCAAGGAGGTTGTAATTGGATATTGATATGGTAATAAAACTTTGCACAATCTAGCATTGCGTGGGACTGGACGTAGTAGTAATCCAAACCAGTATAAAATCCGGTGTGTTCTTCCCTTTCCTGCATTTTTTATTTATGTTTATTCTTTTATTTGTGTTTGAATCTGTGCCTGTGATTGTGTTTGTGGTATCTGATTCATGTTGAAATTTCCACTAGTTTTAGATTTTGTTTAAATTCTCAAAAACACTACTAACCCCCCCCCCCCCCCCTCTAGTGTTTATTTTGCCTTAACGATCCAATCCACATTCCCTAACAATTGGTACTAGAGCAAGGTCTTTCAAAAAGTTCATAATCTGATTTTTGAAAATAATGATAATGGCAAGCAACACTGGTAGCAATAATAGTTCTTTTATAGAGGATCAGTCCACTGTTAGACCACCATTGTTTAGTGGTAGTAATTTTTCATATTGGACATGTAGAATGAAAATATATTTGCAATCAGTAGGTTTAGACACATGGAATAGCATACAAAATGAATATGTTGAACCCACAACTGTATTTGCAAAATGGACAAATGATCAAAAGACCGTTGCGCAAAGCAATTCTAAGGCTATGAATATGTTATTTTGTTCACTAGATAGGAATGAATTTAATGGAGTATCAGTATGTAAAATTGCCTATGAAATTTAGAGAACTTTACAAGTTACTCATGAAGGAACTAATAAAGTTAAACAAACAAAAATAGCAATGCTAGTTAATCAGTTTGACTTATTCAAAATGAACGAGAATGAGTCTATTTCAGATATGTATTGCATATTTCAAGAGATAGTGCATTCATTAACTACACTTGGAAAAACTTATTCTGAAACAGATCAAGTCAGAAAAATATTAAGTTAATTAACTCTAGAATGGGATCAGAAAACTTTGGCAATTGAAGAAGCCAATGATGTGAATGAAATTAAGACTGAAGAGTTAATTGGTGAAACACCCCACCACCGTTAGGGTCACTCTCAAAGGGAATGCCCTAATTTTGGCGGAGGTTTATAAGTATAAGTCAGAGATACACAAGACAGATATAAATACACATATTTTTGAATAGCGGAAAACGACAACAATTTTTATTTCAACAAAATACGTGTTACACAAACCATGTCATAACTGTCTTACAATACTTCCAAAAACATTACATTTTCATAACTGTCTTGATTTCATTATTTAAAGAAGCATAAAAACATAAGTAAACTGCATATGTCCCATAATTGCTGTCCAAAGCCATAGTCCAAAACGAAAGAGATCCAACCAATACATTCTTTCTCTTCAAGCTAGATGTAAAAACTGGTCAAGCTGCAATATTCCCTCCCTGTGGACCTGGGGGGGGGGGGACGAAAGAAAAGAAGAGGAAAGAAAAGTAGAGTCAGAAATAAAGCCTGAGTAAGTCTAGGACTATTCAGTCTATGAATAAAGAATTGGGCATGATAAGTATAAACTGGAAATGGGAAAGCACTATAAACTAGGTTAAGTTGTCTAGAGTCGAATATACTATCGTACCCCATATTAGTCTCTGCATCCGTATAAACTAGTTCCCAACAGGCACCTCATAATCAGGGTGAATTGATCCATTTCTAATGATCGGCTCCTACTCGCATAGTTACATGTGTCTTACGGCCCCCGATGTTGTAGTTACCTATGCTGGTCCCACCATAGGGTGTATCAAGTCCCATGGTGGTGGCCCGACACAATTCTAGAATGCACAGGTATACTACTGGTGCCCAGTGCCTTATTTTTCTGCGCCGGAGTGTGTGCACGCCTGCACCCCGTTAGAACCTACACTGCTGCACCCCCACCGTCGATTTGACCTCTTACAGTCAGCCCAGTAATCGTGCCCCACCCTTCCTAGTTCAGGGTATCCTGATACACCTTGTAGGGTTACTGCTGAAAAGGGTCCCTCGCTACTAGGTTTTCTATTTCTAGCCAACATGCTAAGTTGGTTAAGTGTTTTGTAAACCTAACCCCCAATCAGTCTATATAGTTTAGCATGTTCCATTTTGATTAAGTATTAATTCAATTTACTTAATTCTATCAATCATGACTCAGCCTTAATTGTCTTATTAAAGCCTCGACCTCTCACATTAGACAAGTATTGTTGTGACTGCCTGTTGCCGGTTGGTTCCGGGCAGTCTTACGTCACAACTCAGTCTAACCTCGGGTCTTTATTGGGCTCAATGTTTAACCACCCACATTGGATAGGTATTGTTGTGACTACTGGACAGCCAGGCAGTTCCGGGCAGGTTTACATCACAACTCAATCCAACCTCGGGTTAAACACATCGTATTTTCTAAATTTACATATTTTGTCTCTTTTCTTTTTATATGTAAATATTTGCGGCCCATTATTCAAATTCATCTTTATTGGGTAAAATTAATTTATACCACTTAATTGTTTTCAAGGTCATTGGCATGCGTCAAACATGCCAACACATATGTTTATTTTTAACCCAACGTCATTACCCCCGTCCTTACGTTTGCTATAATATAACATATATTGGGTTTAACATTTAAACCCAACTTAGCCACATGAAAAAGGGGAGGCTTAGAACATGGTGTTTATATATATTCTAAGTAACATCAAAAAGGGGAGTGTGAACGCATGAACTTGCAACATAACGATCTAATTAACATGAATTAGGCACTTGTGAACTTGCATTGTAATAGCATATAATCATGGCATAAACATACCTAAACATGAATCATGGTTTTTTTGATCTATTCATATAATCATGGCATAAACATACCTAAACATGAAATCATGTTTTTCATGTAAACTTGCAATTGGAATGTAAATCTAACATAATTATGTGTCATATATATTATCATATGATTTTGATAACAACATAGGCCTAAAACGTGTTTTTAAATTAGGCATAACACCAAACATAGTTTAGTCATGTTCATAGAGTCAACACAAGTTCACAAAGATGCTTACTTTTGTCTCTAATACAAAAGTATGGTTTTACACTTGAATCATGATGCCAATTCCAACATAAATTCATATGAGTCATAATACTCAAATGGATCCAACTACACTAAAAGTGATTATAAAAATATACATTATGTTGGCATAATAGTGAATCATATACTTGCATGAATCAAAAAAAAACTACCATAAACATATAGTCGTTAACATGAATTATATACTTGCAATTATCCAATAGGTGTTGAAATAAACTACCACAAACATATAGATGTTAACTTTCAGCATGAATCACATACTTGCAAATATCTAATAGGCCTAACATCGTTATACCACAATATCCCTAATCGATTCGTAATTAGAATCATAGCAACGTACAATTATGAATTATTCTCACCACAAATTAAGTACAATTCCATTTCTCATTTTACACAAATCGAAACACAATTATTCATTCACATCGGAATAGCACTCTACTTACAATGTATGACGAATCTTCAATTCAGGAATCTGAATTCTGAATTCTGAATTTGGAGATGCTATCCTTTGTTGTAGGCGTTGTTTTGATTTAGTTGCCGTTGCTTTAAGCTTTTTAATTGTCTCCTTGTAACACCCCGTAAGTCTGTAACACTAAGATTCACGAATCAAGGCAAAATTAAGAGTTAAAATCAAAATCAAGGGAAACAGGCTATGCCATTGCGTTCGTCTCGGAAAAATACGCGAAATAGAGTCCGAATTTTCGAAAATCAGAGTCCGTATGACCAAGATATGGCCCGTCAAAGTTTTCAGAAAATTCCAAGTTCAAAACAGTTTAAAAACTAGAGCCAAATTCGAATTCAAAACACACATAGCGCAGGGCGGGAAAATTCCCGTCCAGGTCAAGTCGACAGGGGTGTCGACTGCGCAGTCGACACCCCCTCCCCATGTCGACTGCCCAGTCGACATGGGTGTCGACTTGGGTCCCGAAATCCAGTTTTCTGCACCCAGTTCGTTCTTCTATATCTAGATGCCATTCTGACCAGGTTCGTCCGCCTAACACTATATAAACAGCCCCGGTCTTCTTCTCTATTCACAATTCTTTTCTATCCTTATGCTGCCTCTGAGAAAATATAAAAATAAGAAGATAATACAAAAATCCAAGATAAGGTTATGCTGCTCAAGTTGTCTAGAAGAGATTCAAAGCTTCAAGATAAGGATTAAAGGCTAAACGTCGCACGAATCATAGCAACGCCTCCTTTCTATTCTAATCTAATCTCTGTAAGTCAGTTATTTTTAGATTTGAACGTTTTTCTTTATTCGTGACATGAAATTAAAGGAATAAAAGAATATGCCAAATCTCTCTCTCTATTCGAATCAGTGCCTATATTCTTGGACCTAATCAAGAACTGTTATGATTCAAGGACAAATAAGACTGTATGCCTCTTTGACTATGAACATTGCCTATGACTATGAACATTGCCTATGACTATGGACATTGCCTATGACTGTGAACATTGCCTATGACTATGAACATTGCCTATGACTATGGACATTGCCGATGACTGTAAACGTTGCCTATGACTATGAACATTGCCTATGACTATGGACATTGCCTATGACTGTGACTGTGACTATGAGAATTATTTCCTTGACTAAGCTTATGCTTTTGATTTGGAAACATAAACTATTGCCTATGACATAACAAGGACAACTGTGACTAAACACCCATGATTTCTGACTAGGAATGGGTTGCTGTGAAATCGGGTCTAAACCTGATCTTTCTATTCTGTCTATCCTTGATTTTCAATGGTTTTAGACCTTGGGAATTTACCTATTAAGTTAGGTCTGCCCATGTTCTTGAACCTACGTCTCTATTCTGTCTATTATTGGTTTTCTTTGGTTTTAGACCTTAGGAATTTACCTATTAAGTTAGGTCTACCCATGTTCTTGAACTGACGTTGTTATTCAACCCTTTTTATGCCAGTTAGTATGTCTATCTTTTGCATAGCATCTTTGGTTCATTCCCTATTTTCTACGAACCTAGCTTTATTTATAAATCTAGACTGATTCACGATTATACGAATGGTGGGAATGCGGTTTAGGAAAAATATGAAATTTACTAAAAACGTAGTTTAACTTGGAAATTGGCATAAATTGAGAACACGCATTATGGCATGTTCATAAGAATGCAAGTTGGATAAATTTGACATGAACTATAGATTGAGTAGCATGAATCTAGTATCGACATGTAAATCTAGCATTTACATGAATAGTGAACTTGAGTAATAAGTCTAGTTTGACATGAATTAGAATGTTGAATTGGAATTGGATTAGCTAATTTGGAACGGTAAATATATTGGCCTAAATTTGAAATTGGCCATAATAGGCAGTAATTGGCAGGTTTAGCAAAATCATGGTTACTGACACTTGATTTGGTATAGTTTACATACCAAAAAGCATAAACATGATTTAGAGGGAAAAATGGGCCATAAGAATGAATGTTGACAATTTACATTAAAAGGGGAATTAGGAAATAAGTAAATTAGGAATAATTTACTTATAGAATTTGTTCTAAATGAGAAATGTAAACTTAGACAAATTAAAGGTTTGTTAAAAGACATCTCTTTTAATAACACACCAGAAAGTTCTAGGGTGACAGAGAGGATAGTGTCTAGGCTTGGGTTTGGAAAATACAAGTTTCCTGCTCTCCCTGGCTATCCCTAACTGATCCGACGGACGAGATGGTTACTTTCAAAACCTGAATTGAAAACTAATCAAAACCCTTTGAATTTAGAAAACACGAATATGCCTAACCCGAGGTTAGACTGAGTTGCGATGTAAACCTGCCCGGAACCAACCGGCACATCCAGTATTCGCAACAATATCTGTCTAATGTGAGTGGTCGTGGCTTTAATCTACTTAATGAAAGCTAGAACAAGAATGGTAGGGTTAAGTTAACTAAGACACTTAACAAGTTCAACATGACAACTAAACTGATGGGTGGGGTTAGGTTCATAAAAACACTTAACACAGTTAAGCTAGAATGGGAGGATTAAGTCCATAGGAACACTTAACCAACTTAACACAGTTAAGCTAGAATGGGAGGGTTAAGTCCATAGGAACACTTAACCAACTTAACACAGTTCAGCTAGAATGTGAGGGCTAAGTCCATAGAAACACTTAACCAGACTCAAGGTAACAAGCCAAGATTTGTAGGGGTTAAGTAAAGTTAATACACATAGCCAAGTTAACATGTTAACTAGACCAGAGGTTGGGGTTAAGTAAAATCTAATACACCTAGCCAATTTAATATGTTGGCTAGGCTAGACCGTAGGGGTTAAGTAAACTTGAACACTTAACCATCAGGTTGTGATAAAGGAATGGGGTTAAGTCTAAAACATGAAGGGATAATACTTAACCATTAATAACATGTTAGTTAAAACAGACGGGCAAGGTTAAGTTAAAAGGGAACACTTAACCAATACAGGGTGAAGGGGTAGGGTTAAGTAATAAGAAATACTTAACCAATATAACTTGGTTTAGGGTAAGGTTAAGTCAACATGAATTATTGGTAACGCTTAACCAGTTTATCAGGATAAGTGAAGAGGGTTAAGTTAGCTTGAATTGACTAATGACACTTAACCAACCCAAATTGACGGGAAAGAGAACTAAGTAGTAATTCTTAGTATAACACGGGAAGGAGCGAATGTCTGTCCCAGAAGGCTCCAACGCATTGGGTTACGAAGCCTGAGGCTTCGAGGGGACGTGAGGGTACTCTTGGTATCCCTCTGTGAGACTGCAGATGATCCTCCTGGGCTCATAGAGGTTAAGGTCTACGTAGAAGAACCAGGGGTATGCCTTGGTTGCAATATATGTGGCAACCTAAAGACTAAGATGGACCGGCGTGATTCGGCGAGAAAACGGTAGCCCTGTGATAGCAACTCGTCGTCTACCATCCATCTTGAGTCAGTCGAGATACGTGAAGCGGAAAGGCGGAGAACTCCAAAAGACCATAATTGCTATCTGGTTATGGGTGAGGATGGCCATAGGATAGTGGGGCACCAGGGGCCGGCGTATAGTTCTCATTTTACAAAGGGTGCCTTTCATTAGTTGAGGGAGGGGTCAAGTGGGACCATAGCCACTGGAATAAAACCAGACCTTAGCATCTGCATCGGCAGATATCTGAAAGCTCCCGACCGACATCTGTATTCCTTGATTTGCCCTGACACAGGACTCGGGTCGCACATTACAGGACATGTGCATCTAGACAAGCGATAACGATTCGCGATACAGGCGTGGGGAAGTATAGGAACATATACCACTCTAGATAGTGTGTCCTAGACTTGGGGGCATCGTTCGACAGGTAGCATAATTCCTAGTTGAACTAGGTGGCATAAATCCTGAATTCGAGAAGCGTTCAGCGGATAGCGTAAACTCTAGTTAAATCTAGAAAGCACTTGATAGAAAACCCTAGATTTGATCCGGGTAACGAATAATGAATGTATGCCAAAAGGCAATGGAAAATACAGGGATTGGGGTCACGTTATCGTTACTAGTTGGGACACTAGTTAGGTGGTGCAGGGATATAGTATAACAAGGAAATAGCGAAGCGGCGAAAGTATTAAAGCATATCCAGTTAGTCTTATCTTAGCATATCTTGTGATTACCTTGTCTAATCTTGTTGACCCTATCGTCATGGCGTAATCTTGTATTCAGTTAATTCATGTCGTTTTGTTTTTCCATGTTCACATGCTAGAAGTTACTGAACTTACTCAGGCTTTATGTATGACTCTGTTTTTCGTTCGTCTTCTTTTCTTCCGTTCCCCCCAGGTAGTAGAGGAGGGAATAGTATAGCTCAGGTTAAGTTGGAATGTCACCCTTTCCCAGCTTGAAGATTTGTCGAAATTTGCTTGGATTCCCTTTTCAGATGCTATGGCTGGTTCTTGCAAAATTTGGGGAATATAAATGCATTTTCATGCTTCTTTATTTTGTAAGACAGATGATACTCTGATATTGTAAAGAAATCATTGTACAAACTAATTATCAATAAAGCAAAGTTTTATTTTCCGTTGTTTAATTTTTGTCTGTCTTGTAATTTATCTGCATCTTCTACCCTAAATGCTCCACAGAACTTAGTGCATTCCCTTTGTGAGTGACACTAACGGACGTGGGGTGTTACACTCCTAATCGTCTCTCAATTTTGACGGCTATTCCTAGTCTTTCCTCAGCAGCATGACGGTCTCATTCTCATTTTTATTTGTATGAATTAGGTGGAGTCTTCGGTCCTTTTTATAGAGTTTGTGAATTGATTAGAACCGTCGATGGAGCTTGGAATATTATTAGCCGTTCGTTTGAAGGAGAGAACAATCAGGAGCTGACACCTAGCCCTAGTGACAAGGCAAGGCTCAGAAATTCGGCCAAGCACAGACCAGGCTAGCCAGGGGGGCTTGGTTCAACCTGGCTCAGGGGCCAGGTCGACTCCCCAGTCGATCCCCATGTCGACTTGGTAGTCGACCTGGGTGCCCCAAGTCGACTACCTAGTCGACCTGGGTAGCCTAGGTCGACTACCCAGTCGACCTGGGTGCCTTGGGCGGGAAAATTCCCGCACTGGCCAATCTGGCCCGATTTTTGAAATTTGAATTGGTTTTCCGAGCTGTTTGAATTTTTAAACTGAATTCTGAAACTTCCGGAGGCCATATCTTCTTCATACGGAGTCTGTTTTACGCAAGCTCGGACTTTATGCCAAGCAGAATTCCAAGACGAACGCAATGGCGTATCCCATTTCCCTTAATTCTTTGATTTGAAATTAATTATACTTTAATTTGTGAATTTCACTATTATAGAATACACGGGGTGTTACATTCTCCACCACTTAAAAGGATTTCGTCCCCGAAATCTTCAAGTTTAGGAAGAATGTATATCCTAACATCCAAACGTCCATCTACTCATCCATCAAACACGAGCATCCATTGTTCTTAAAAGACTTCTAATGTTTCATGATCATATGCAAAGTGTGTGTACATGTACTTATCTAATGCAAAATCAGGCGGCCTACTGATTCAGTTGACCTCCTTAATGCAAATTATGTAAGTGTCATGAATCCATTATGTATGCAAAATTTCCTATTCATGATTCTACATGAGTGCACAATCATTCATATAAATGCAACATCCATATGACAACACATTAAACTTCAACCATATAAGAATGTAAATACATATATGCATATGCAATATGAAGTGACTGAGCCGATCTAAAACCTAGATTGTGTGTGTATATGCAACCACGAGCAACCACTAGCAATCACTTGCAACCACTTGCAACCATCATCCATAACATTTTTCAATTACATGTTTTCATCCAAAGGGTTTCTATCTAAAAGATAAGGTCGAGGAGATATACCTAAAAAAGATAGATAAAAGCGCAACTTAAGGAAAAAGAAAGATCAAAGATGTACCCTCGAAAAGAAAAGGGTATGCTGCGCGTATTCTAGCTTCAGTTTCCCAAGTTGCGTCTTCCTCGGCGTCGCTCCACTGAACTTTGACGAGCTTGACTTCGCGGTTGCGTAGCTTTTTCACTTCAGTTCCTAAGATGCGTGTTGGAACTTTCCTCACGGTTGCTTCGCTTTCCACTTCAGCTTCTTTTAGGATGTTTGGCTCTACCACTTCAGCAGATTCATGTAGACATTTTCGGAGGTGCGAAACATGGAAAACGTTGTGAACTCTGGCCAGTTTTTCGGGTAGCTCTAATCTATAAGCCATTTTCCCAATTTTCTCGATGATAGGAAATGGCCCTACGAATCTTAGTGCTAGCTTCCCTGAGGATCCAAAACGAACAACGTTCCTTAGAGGAGATACCTTCAGAAAAACTCTGTCCCCAACCTCAAACTCAAGGTCGGTCCTCCTCTTGAGGATTTTTGTCTGTCTTGGGCTATCTTCATCCTTCTTCGTATCAAGTTTACTTTCTCTGAAGTCTCTCGGATCATATCTGGTCCAAGTATGAGCTTGTCAGTAGACTCCCACCAACAAGTGGGCGATTGGCACGGTCTTCCATATAAAGCTTCGAAGGGCGTCATTCCGATGGTGGCTTGGTAGCTGTTGTTGTAGGCAAATTCCACCAAAGGAAGATGGTCTTCCCACGTCCCTCCGAAGTCAAGGACGCACAGTCTTAAAAGGTCCTCCAAAACTCTGTTCACTCTTTCTGTCTGGCCGTCGGTTTGGGGATGATAGGCTGTGCTCAAGCATAACTGTGTGCCTACCACTTCTTGTAGACTCCGCCAAAATTCACTTGTGAAGATAGGGTCTCGGTCACTAACAATGCTGGAGGGTATTCCATGGAGTCGAACAATTTCCTTGAGATAAAGAGATGCTAGGGATGAGGCAGTTCTTTTACTCTTGACAGGTAAGAAGTGGGCGCTTTTAGTAATCCTATCTACTATTACCCAAATGCTAGTGTTGCCTCTTCTAGACCTAGGCAGCCCATCAATGAAGTCCATTGAGATGCTATCCCACTTCCACTGCGGGACCTCTAGAGGATGGAGCAGACCGCCAAGCATTTTCTGTTCTGCCTTAACCTGTTGGCAAACCATACACTTTGAAACGAATTCTGCCACGTCTTTCTTCATGCCGCTCGAAAAGAGAGTTCTCTTTATGTCCTTGTACATTTTATCTCCGCCTGGATGTATCATCATCTTGGAGTGATGTGCTTCCTCGAGAACCTTCTTTACTAAATCCCTTGTCTGTGAGACGCATAGTCTTCCGTCTTGCCTTAGCCAACCCTTATCGTCGATGGAGTATCTGTTGAGGTGGCTTGAAGTCTCACCCCTAATTAGCCTATCAATCATCTCCACAAGCTGAGGGTCTTCGCGTTGTGCTGTCCCTATTGAGTCCACTAAAGTCGGGCGTACTTCGAGAGATGCTAGCAAGCCCGGTACAAAATCGGAGGAAGGCCTAAAGTTAAAACTGGCTATAAACTCTAGGCTTTTCCTTTCAACAAACAACGGGCTTAGGGTCAGTTTCTTTCGGCTCAACGCGTTTGCCACTACGTTGCCTTTGCCCGGAGTGTAGGAGATCTCGAAATCGTACGAGGCAAGAAATTCCATCCATCTCTGTTGCCTCAAGTTAAGGTCTTTCTGCGAGAAAAGATATTTCAACGATTTATGGTCAGTGTAAAGTTCGAACTTCTCACCTAGGAGATAGTGTCGCCAAAACTTGAGTGCAAAGATGATGGCAGCTAACTCAAGATCGTGGGTCGGGTAGTTTTTTCGTGCACTTTCAACTGTCTCCCGCCATAAGCTACTACCCTTCTTGCATTAAGACAGCGCCTAGTCCTGTCCCACATGCATCTGTATAAACTGTGAACATCTTGCTTCCATCTGGCAACGTCAGAACTGAGGCTGTTGTAAGAGCCCTTTTTAGTCGTTGGAAAGCAAACTCGCAATCCAAGTCCCAATTGAACACTAGATTCTTCTTTGTCAGCCTTGTGAGTGGAGCTGAGATTTTCGCAAAATCCCTTATGAATATTCGGTAGAAACCTGCTAGTCCTAGAAAACTTCGGACCTCAGTTGTATTCCTTGGTGTCTTCCAATCCTGTACCCCTACTACCTTAGCAGGGTCCACAACTAACCCTTCTTTGGATAATATATTCCCAAGGAACCTCACTTCCTCTCTCCAAAAGTGGCATTTGGAGAATTTGGCTTTTAGCTGATGGACTCGCAGAGTTTCCATGATTGCCCTTAAGTGCTGAGCATATTCCTCTTCACTCTTTGAGAAGATAAGGATATCGTCTACGAAGACCACTACGAACTTGTTGAGGAATTCCCTGAACACCCTACTCATCAGGTCCACAAAGTAAGCGGGTGCGTTTATCAAGCCGAAGGGCATGACAAGCCATTCAAAGAGGCCGTCTGGGGTTCTAAATGCTGTCTTATCGATGCTATCTTCAGCCACCCTTAGCTGATGAAATCCGGTCGCTAAATCGAGTTGGGAGAAAACAGACGCTCCTACAAGCTGATCAAACAGATTGTCAATTCTGGGGAGAGGGTGCCTATTCTTTTTTGTTTGATTGTTGAGCTCCCTATAGTCAACACATAGATGGAGTGAACCATCCGCCTTTGTGGCGAACACCACTGGAGCGCCCCATTCTGAAATACTCCTCCTAATGAACCCCTTCTCTAGAAGCTCTTTAATTTGTTTACTGAGCTCTTTCCTTTCCCGCGGAGCCATGTGTCTAATGGGCAACGCAACGGGCTTTGCATTATCTACAGATATATGCGGAAGTCTATCTCCCGCTTCGGAGGTAAGCCCTTCACCTCTTCGAAGACATCCGGATATACCCGGACCACTCTAACCGATTGCAAACTTTCAACAGAAGCATCTAGCGATTCAAGATAACTAAGCATAACCGCATACGAGGGATTACAAGTAATTTCCAGAGTGTTACCGAGTTAGGTCAGAAGCCTAACCACCCTTTTCTCGCAAACAAGGATGGCACCATTACTGGTTAGCCAATCCATGCCCAAAATCAAACCATATCCCGAGAAGCCCAAAACAAAGGCACTACATCTAAATTCTACGCTTAGAATAGAAATTTTCAATCCCACACAAATCATAGACAAATGAGCTGGGCCCCCAATTGGATTTGAAACAATTAAGGGGTCCTCTACCATACTAGTTTCTAGGTGCAGAGATTCTGTAATGACCCACAATTTCAAACCATTCAAATCGACAATAAACCACTCATGTTAGATCTGAATCGCTCAAAACCATGAATTGTTAATTTAACTATTGAGGTAAATGCAAATCAGAACACAGAACCACAGATATAGGAACAGAGTAACATGCAGCGGAACAAAGTAGTACATAGGTTCATACGCGATACATAATACATATAAGTACATAATGAGTCATAAGCTCATACAAAATAGAGTACATATAGATAACTAGTAGTAACCTGGATAACTTAGATAACTAGAAGCTGGTAACTGCAGATGGTCCAAAAGATGCAAGTCTCCCAAATGCGTCACAAACAATTGAGGTGCTCAAGCTGACCCAAGCATACAGTCAAAGAAACAATACACTCGAGTCAGGACTAATAGTCTTAATAAGTAAATCAACACAAATGACATGCTTATAAAAATGTACAGTAACTTAAAGGATGTTGGGATCTCCATCCTTTAAGGATACGTGAAACTAATACATATAATAGTATGCTATTATGATAATGTCTATTCAGTACAGTATAAATAATGAAAATAGCGTAAGCGGAATTACATTTTTACCCTTACACCGTTTATAATATCGTATTCTATACAGTACCGTAAACCCAACCTAACACGGATGGCATCAGAGGGCACTCCATAGGTACGATACAAATCAAAATCGTATGGGGCTCGCTAGGGTAAATGACATGGCACTCGAGGCAATACCAGGGTAGTATTCTACCAATTGCACTCCTGGATCGGTTGTAACGCATAGCAGCCACTACCGCCCACCTCGGAACACATTCCCAAATCAAAAAGGGCACCCACATCATAACATAGTCATAGAAATAGTATCGAAGAAATGTGTCCGATCAAAGGTGCTACCTCAATTAGTCACGGTATAACTCTTGTTTTAGTCATTTAATTATGACCCGAAGGTCAAGGCCATATCGTTATCGTTCACCATCTTCAATCCAGGAATCGCCTCAAGTCATCATGCTTCGTTCTAGATACGTCACCCCGTATACAGTTGTTAAAGTGGTATCGGTACTGACAGAGAGTATGCCACTTACCGACTCCGGTCTCTTTAACAACCAACGCTTACCAAATTTTCCCACACCGTGGCCATTGGTTTAAAATTCATTTTTTTTCAAATATCGCAAGACAATTTATTCAAGTATTTCCCAAAATCGCTTCCTCAAATCAATTACCAATAGTTTGATTAAGATTTCAGAATTTATATTCACCACCATTCTTTATTAACCATTTGAGATAAAGTTCTCTCTTCAAAATGTCATTTATACTTGAAAGCCTAAATTTGAACCTTTGAATTCACAAGACTGGATTGGATAAAGCTTTTGTTTACAAATCATAAATATATGTTTAAATAAATTAAGTTTGAAAAATTAGTATATAGATATATTAAGTGGAAAAAATGTATATATATATATATATATGTATATAGACGAAAACTATTATAAATCCATATAGTTAAAGGAATCAAGTTATTTAAAGGGAAAGATTAACAAAATCAAGTAAGGTGGATTTTTTTTTTTTGAAGTTCAAGTTTTATTCAATAATATTAATTCAAATCCAATCTCAATCCATTTACAAAAAAAAAAAAAAAATTGCCATAATATCTTAAAATAACCTTATTGACCACGGTGCCCGTATATTATTTTCTAACCTACGGTCAAGTGGTACGGATATTTATCACTTCAGTCCGTTCTTAAACATATTCGAATCACGGGTGTGTATCATTTCAACCCGTATCCCAAACCGATTCAAATATGCAGGGTTCGGGTATTTATCACTTCAACCCGTGACATTTTTTTTTTCTTAACTAGGGACTTGCATGGTGAGAATAATAACATAACATATCATACAACATTCATAGTGTCATGTATGAACGGTGCGCGTGTAGCATGTGCACAACCATAACAAAAAATCTAGAGCACCCTAACATTTAAATCAACATCTCAAATTTCTAATTCACTTAATAATAAATTAGTCATGCGTGAGAAAACTCACCTTTCATGGCAAAAGCGAGAAGACACATTATGAGCAGAACGACGCTAACGGCTACAAGGCGGAACTTCGTTACCTAAAACAAAGGCACGATCATTGTTTAGACTGACGGATCAATTTCCATGCGACGCTTATGCAAAAGATTTGGGTTTCCTTTTTTTTTTCTTTACGGCTTGCGCATGCCCTTGTCAATAAAAGGGTCCAACCAAATAAATGCTTCAAGCGACCCTTTTGCATGTAACTAATTACATGCTACTTACTCACCAACGCATGCACCTACTGTGCATGTTTAATTTTGTTTTTTTTTTTTTTTTTTTTTTATAGGACTTGCGCAAGCCTAAAATGCCCAACACAGACAAAGCAAGTAATATGCATGGAACCGCATGCATCCATTTCCTTTTTTTTATTAGTAATGCTTGCGCAGGCAAGTATTGGAAAAAAATTGTCAAACACATGCAAGTTTCACTTTTTTTTTCTTTTAACCACTTGACAGTGGCACATTTTTTTGCTGTTAAAACAAAGTATTTGGAACCAAAGGAACCACACATGCATGTCTTTGCACAACCGAATGAAGGCATAAAGCCTACTAGTACTCTTTCCTAGTTGCATGCGTTATATTGTTTGTTGTCTCTTTTATATATATATATATATATATATATATATATATATATATATATATATATATATATATATACACACACACAACTAAGCAAATGGAAAGCATCTTAGGCCAAGATGAATTTGTACTAATCATTCACCAACGCATGCACCTACTGTGCATGGTGCATGCTTCATTTTCGTTTTTCTATATATATATATTTTATTGGGATGACTACCATGACAGTTAGGGAGCAAAGAAGCCACGCACCTCTAACTTTACTAGAATAGTGCCAACAAGCACGCATGTACACCTTTGCATGCATGCATACTTGCTACAACAAGTATATAACAAAAAAGAACATGTTGAAAAGGTTCCAAAATGAAGTCACACGCATACAATTAAGGATATACACACATGTATGAAATTCCCGCAAGATAAAGCTTAGCATACCACATATATATTAGTTAAATGATATGCATACATGTGAACGAAGGGGTGAGGGAAACAAGACTTACGGTGCTAGCTTGGCTTGCGGGGAGGGAGCTACTGACGCAAACGGGATGGAAGAAAATGGTATGGAGAAGTTGAAGCAAAGGGGAAAAAGTGCATATATAAAATAAAAAGGAGGACATGCAGAGGGTTTGCAGAAAACAACGAACACGTGTAAACTTTTGGATCAAATTTGCTACCAAGTGTCCTTCAGGCAATGCCACCGTTCTTCCATGCGTTTGATTTTTTTCTATTTTTTTTTATTTATTTTTTCTCTATTTAATTTTTTTACTCATTTACCAAAATATGAACGGTTAGTGCAACGCCATACAACAGACGATATCTGTTTAACGCGCGTTTCTAGCTGTGCGCGCTACGGTTAGACAATGCTGAATGCTCGGACGTTAAATTTTTGTTAAATTATTATTTCATCATTTTTTTCGCATATGGATTTACGTTCATATATATATTTGGAAATCTAAGGTAACGTCGGTTTGTGCAACGGACGCGCTAATGACAATATCTGTTTAACGCGCGTTTTCAGCTTTGCGCGCTACCGATAAGCAACACTGAATACTCGAACGCTAAAAATTTGAAATAAAATAAAATAAATTTTTTTCAAATTTTTTTTTCATAAATTCATTTTTAATTCTTTAAATTTCAAGATCGTTACATCCTCCCCCACTTATAAGCTTTTCGTCCTCGAAAAGAACTAGGTGAATCATGAATAGCAACGACAGATATGGATAAGATGGGGTGGATTCAATGAATAATACCTGAAATAAACAATTCCGGATTTGAAGAATGCATGCTCTCCTCCGTTTCCCAAGTACAGTCTCGATCATCGTCGCTCCACTGCACTTTGACTAAGCTGACCGATTTCTTCCTAAGCTGCTTCGTGCCTCTATCGACTATACGAAGAGCTCTATTCTCAATGGTCAAGTTAGGTTCGATATCCAGATTGTCAAGTGCTGTTAGCTGAACATAAGAAGAAGGATCATGCAGACATTTCTGAAGATGGGATATATGAAACACATTATGTACTCCTGAAAGTTTCTCAGGTAACCCAATGCGATAAGCCAAAGGACCAATCTTCTCTAAAATACGGAATGTGCCAATGAATCTGGGAGCTAGTTTTCCTTTCCGTCCAAAACGAATGACATTTTTAAATGGTAAGATCTTCAAAAAGACTTGATCTCCAACCTCGAATTTAGTTCTTCTTCTATCTGCGTATTTCCTTTGACGGTCTTGAGCAATTTTCATCTTATTCCTGATATCAGTGACTTTTTGCGTTGCTTTCATGATCATATCTGGTCCAAGAAGCAAACGATCTCCTTGTTCAATCCAATTAGCAGGCGATCTACATGGTTTTCCATATAAGGCCTCAAAGGGAGAACTTCCGATGCTAGCCTAGTAGCTATTATTGTACGTGAATTCAACGAGATGAAGGTGATCTTCCCAAGATCCTCCATAGTCAAGGATACAGGCACGAAGGAGATCTTCCAATACTTGGTTTAATCTTTCCGTTTGACCATCTGTCTATGGATGATAGGCAGTACTAAGATTTAATCTAGTACCCAAGGCTTCCTGAAATGCTTTCCAAAATCTACTCATGAAGATCGGGTCTCGGTCACAGACGATGCTAGAGGGAACGCCGTGCAATCTAACGATTTCTTTCATATATAATTCCGCTAGGCTTGATGCGGTACGGCTAGCTTTAACGGGAAGGAAATGGGCTGACTTGGTCAATCTGTCCACAATTACCCAAATGCCCTCATTCCCTTTTCTCGTCTTAGGGAGACCGTCGATAAAATCCATGGAAATTTGATCCCATTTCCAACTAGGAATTTCCAGAGGTTGTAATAATCCAGCGACCTTTTGATGATCTACTTTTATCTGCTGGCAGGTCATGCATCTATTAATGTGACGACAAACATCTCGCTTCATACCTATCCACCAAAATAATTTCTTCATATTTTGGAACATCTTATTTATACCTGGATGGATAGAGAGTTTAGACGGATGACATTCCCTTAATACTTCTTGCCTTAGATCGTCAACATTTGGAACGCATATTCGGTTTCTAATTCGTAGGACTCCTTTCTTATCAATCTAAGCATCCATCTTGCTATGATCACCCACTTCTCTTTTTCGAACTTTCTCCTTGATGAGTCTAATTATCCGATCTTCATCCTGCTTGGCTGCAATGCGATCCATAAGGGGTAGTGACACTGAAATTTGCCATAACATAGCCTTCTTTTGACTCAGTGCATCAGCTACTACATTTGCCTTTCCCGGAGTGTATTTAATGTCAACATCATAGGAAGCGAGAAACTCAAGCCATCTAACTTGTCTTTGATTTAGGTCTTTTTGGGAGAATATATACTTAAGAGATTGATGATCGGTAAGTACTTCAAACTTGGTTCCTAAAAGATGATGTCTCCATAACTTCAAAGCAAACATTACCGCAAGCAACTCCCGATCGTGTGTCACATAATTGACTTCATGATTCTTAAGTTGTCGACTAGCATATGCGATCACCCTTCCATTCTGCATTAGAACGGACCCCAAAACTTCTTTACTAGCATCGGTATAGACTGCAAATCCTTCATTTCCATTAGGGACGGTAAGAACAGGTGCAGAAGTAAGTTTTTCCTTCAACTGTACAAATGCAGCTCTACACTTGTCACTCCAAACAAACTTAACATTCTTCCTTGTCAAAGCGGTCAACGGCGCGGCAATACGAGTGAAATTCTCTATGAATCTTCGATAGTATCCAGCGAGTCCTAAGAAACTATGAACTTCGGTTGGATTCTTGGGTTCTTTCCAATCATTGATCGCAACAACCTTGGCTGGATCAACTGAAATTCCATTTTCAGAAACTATATGGCCAAGATAGCGAACTTTATTTTGCCAGAAATGGCATTTCGTAAATTTGGCTTTCAATTGGTGTTCCCTTAAGGTTCCAAGTACATACTCCAAGTGAGCCATATGTTCCTTTTTGGACATCGAAAAGACTAAAATGTCATCAACGAAAACGAGGACAAATCTGTTAAGAACTTCGCGGAAAACTCGATTCATAAGGTCAACAAAATAAGCTGGAGCATTAGTTAAACCGAATGGCATAATCAACCACTCGTAGAAACCATTCTCCGTACGGAAGGCTGTCTTAGGTATGCTCCCCTCGGCTACTCTAAGCTGATGGAAACCAGAGGCAAGATCGAGTTGAGAGAAAACTTTAGCTCCATAAAGCTGGTCGAACATATCGTTAATTCGAGGCATCGGGTATCTATTCTTTAGGGTAAGTTTGTTTAGTTCTCGATAATCGACACACATTCTTAGCGATCCGTCTGATTTGGTTACAAACACCACAGCGGCTCCCCATTCGGAAAAACTTGGTCAAATGAGTCCTTTCGAAAGTAAATCCTCAACTTGCGCCCTTAATCAGTTTTTTCCTTTGGCGCCATTCTTCGTGGAGGAAGGACTACAGGACGTGCTCCAGGGACAAGGTCTATACGGAATTCAATTTCTCGTTTTGGCGGAAGGCCCATTACTTCACCAAACACGTCGGGATAATGTTGAATGACTGGAGTAGAACTAAGATCGCCGAGATGAGAATCAAGCGAGAAGACAAAGCTTCCGGTGTACTTTATAGGCATACGACACCTGATCGTCAGTTTTTTTCCTTGATCATCTATTAAAGAAACAGTTCGAGATCTGTATGAGATTTCTGCTTTATATTTCTTTAACCAATCGTCGCCAAGAAGAATATCAAAAGCAACAAAACCAAGAACATAGAAGTCGCCAGTGAAACGATGAAGGTCACAAAGAAGTTTAACCCCTTTACAAATCCTACTGAGATAGGCTGGGCCTCCAATCGGATTGGATACACACAACGATTCAGATGCTAATGTGGGTTCTAAAGCTTTCTCAAATTCATTATAAAGATCCATAGAGATAAAACTATGTGAAGCACTAGTGTCGAATAGCAGACGAACAGGATGAAAAAATAAATTGAATGCACTTAAAAGCGTACCTTTAGTGTCATCACCGGTGGGAGGAGTGGGAGATGTCATAGCAAAAACTCCGGATGTGGTTCCTTTGTTCTGAGTGGGACAGTCTCTGCTAATATGTCCAGGCTGAAGACAAGAATGGCAAAGATCATTGCGAGGTGCATGAGTTGGCGGGACACGAGCTTTAGGAGGGTTAGGACAGTTGTTGGAGTAGTGACACAATTGCTGGCAGTTGTAACAACGAACATTCGAGAGATCAGGGGGAGGTCTCTGAGCATGATATCCTACTCCTTGCACATTTTGCTGCTTCTTTCGTGCCCAATACTTTGCCTTTCTCTTCTTTTAATTGCTTGCTGATCCCTGAGATGGTGGCACCTGAGCAACTTGTTTTCCTTCGAGGTTCGGAGAATTTTCAAGTCTAGTGGCATAGTTCATGAGCTCTGAAAAAGGTTAGTTAAGATAATTCGTCAAATGTTCGTAGAATTCCGGACGTGCACCAAGTATAAACTTCTCATTCCTCTGAAATGGTGTTCCAATCAAGTTTGGACCAAACTTGGAAAGCTCATCAAATTTCCTTTCATCTTCGGCAAAAGTCATGTTGCCTTGCTTAAGATCCATAAATTCTCGATACAATTTGGATTTTCCGGACTCAGGCATCCATTTGGTTACAAAAGCATCCCTAAAATGCGGCCATGTAAGGTCGGTCTTAGTTGAATGTGTAACGAAAGATTCCCACCAATTCCTTGCAGTATCCTTAAGCTGCCAAGCGGCCATCTGAAGCTTCTGTGCATCGGTAATCTCTAAGCCAGAAAATATTCTTTCCAATTCATCCAACCATTTCTGGGATTCGACGATCGATTCGGAACCCGAAAACTTAACGCCTCCCAGATGAGTGTACTCCTTACAAAGCTTGGTAAACCTAACAGGTTGAGCGGGCTGGGCTGGCCTGACTGGTGGCTCAGGCTCGACAGGGCGGCCTCCTTTGTGGCCTCCACGACCCCTACCTCGGCCTCTAGCAGATTACATCTGGTAGCCATCTGGAACATCGAGAACGAGGCTAAGAATTTGACTCAAGTCGAAGTTTTATAATTAAAATACTTTGAAAACTTTTATTTTCTTGAAATACTTGTACTTTTAAAATACGCTCTCTCACAAAGATTGGATCCTGATACTGATCTTACTCATTCTAGGGTGTTTCCACCCTATCTCTAATGAGTTATTTAGCTCAACAGCTAAGGTTAAACCTCAGCTCTGATACCAACTGTAACGACCCACAATTTCAAACCATTCAAATCGACAATAAACCACTCATGTCAGATCTGAATCGCTCAAAACCGTGAATTGTTAATTTAACTATTGAGGTAAATGCAAATCAGAACACAGAACCACAGATATAGAAACAGAGTAACTTCCAGCGGAACAAAGTAGTACATAGGTTCATACGCGATACATAGTACATATAAGTACATAATGAGTCATAAGCTCATACAAAATAGAGTACATATAGATAACTAGTAGTACCCTGGACAACTTAGATAACTAGAAGCTAGTAACTGCAGATGGTCCAAAAGATGCAAGTCTCCCAAATGTGTCACGAAAAACTGAGGTGCTCAAGCTGACCCAAGCATACAGTCAAAGAAACAATACACTCGAGTCAGGACTAATAGTCTTAATAAGTGAATCAACACAAATGACTTGCTTATAAAAATGTACAGTAACTTAAAGGATGTTGGGATCTCCATCCTTCAAGGATCCGTGAAACTAATACATATAATAGTACGCTATTATGATAATGTCTATTCAGTACAGTATAAATAATGAAAATAGCGTAAGCGGAATTACATTTTTACCCTTACACCGTTTATGATATCGTATTCTATACAGTACCTAAACCCAACCTAACACGGGTGGCATCAGTGGGCACTCCATAGGTATGATACAAATCAAAATCGTATGGGGCTCGCTAGGGTAAATGACATGGCACTCGAGGCTATAATATCTTAAAATAACCTTATTGACCACGGTGCCCGTATATTATTTTCTAACCTATGGTCAAGTGGTACGGATATTTATCACTTTAGTCCGTTCTTAAACATATTCGAATCACGGGTGTGTATCATTTCAACCCGTATCCCAAACCGATTCAAATATGCAGGGTTCGGGTATTTATCATTTCAACCCGTGACGTTGGTTTTTTTTCTTAACTAGGGACTTGCATGGTGAGAATAATAACATAACATATCATACAACATTCATAGTGTCATGTATGAACGGTGCGCGTGTAGCATGTGCACAACCATAACAAACAATCTAGAGCTCCCTAACATTTAAATCAACATCTCAAATTTCTAATTCACTTAATAATAAATTAGTCATGCGTGAGAAAACTCACCTTTCGTGGCAAAAGCGAGAAGACACGTTATGAGCAGAACGACGCTAACGGCTACAAGGCGGAACTTCGTTACCTAAAACAAAGGCACGATCATTGTTTAGACTGACGGATCAATTTCCATGCGACGCTTATGCAAAAGATTTGGGTTTCCTTTTTTTTTTCTTTACGGCTTGCGCATGCCCTTGTCAATAAAAGGGTCCAACCAAATAAATGCTTCAAGCGACCCTTTTGCATGTAACTAATTACATGCTACTTACTCACCAACGCATGCACCTACTGTGCATGTTTTAATTTTTTTTTTATAGGACTTGCGCAAGCCTAAAATGCCCAACACAGACAAATTAAGTAATATGCATGGAACCGCATGCATCCATTTCCTTTTTTTTTATTAGTAATGCTTGCGCAGGCAAGTATTGGAAAAAAATTGTCAAACACATGCAAGTTTCACTTTTTTTTCTTTTAACCACTTGACAGTGGCACATTTTTTTGCTGTTAAAACAAAGTATTTGGAACCAAAGGAACCACACATGCATGTCTTTGCACAACCGAAAGAAGGCATAAAGCCTACTAGTACTCTTTCCTAGTTGCATGCGTTATATTGTTTGTTGTCTCTTATATATATACACACACACACAACAAAGCCAATGGAAAGCATCTTAGGCCAAGATGAATTTGTACTAATCATTCACCAACGCATGCACCTACTGTGCATGGTGCGTGCTTCATTTTCGTTTTTCTATATATATTTTTTTTATTGGGATGACTACCATGACAGTTAGGGAGCAAAGAAGCCACGCACCTCTAACTTTACTAGAATAGTGCCAACAAGCACGCATGTACACCTTTGCATGCATGCATACTTGCTACAGCAAGTATATAACAAAAAAAACATGTTGAAAAGGTTCCAAAATGAAGTCACACGCATACAATTAAGGATATACACACATGTATGAAATTCCCGCAAGATAAAGCTTAGCATACCACATATATATTAGTTAAATGATATGCATGCATGTGAACGAAGGGGTGAGGGAAACAAGACTTACGGTGCTATCTTGGCTTGCGGGGAGGGAGCTACTGACGCAAACGGGATGGAAGAAAATGGTATGGAGAAGTTGAAGCAAAGGGAAAAAAAGTGCATATATAAAATAAAAAGGAGGACATGCGGAGGGGTTTGCAGAAAACAACGAACACGTGTAAACTTTTGGATCAAATTTGCTACCAAGTGTCCTTCAGGCAATGCCACCGTTCTTCCATGCGTTTGATTTTTTTTTTCTATTTTTTTTACTTAATTTTTTTTCTCTATTTAATTTTTTTTTAGAGATTTTTTTTTACTCATTTACCAAAATATGAACGGTTAGTGCAACGCCATACAAAAGACGATATCTGTTTAACGCGCGTTTCTAGCTGTGCGCGCTATGGTTAGACAATGCGGAATGCTCGGACGTTAAATTTTTGTTAAATTATTATTTCATCATTTTTTTTCATATATGGATTTACGTTCATATATATATATTTGGTAATCTAAGGTAACGTCGGTTTGTGCAATGGAAGCGCTAATGACAATATCTGTTTAACGCGCGTTTTCTGCTTTGCGCGCTACCGATAAGCAACACTGAATACTCGAACGCTAAAAATTTGAAATAAAATAAAATAATTTTTTTTCAATTTTTTTTCATAAATTCATTTTTAATTCTTTATATTTCAAGATCGTTACAGATTCTACTAAAGCAGATGAAATAAAGGAGTGTGATGCGCCAGAATCAAATAAAGTGCGAACTGGGTGATCATAAAGATAAACTACACTTTCTACAGAAGTATTTATACCTCGCTGTTGCAGAGGTGGCGCTTCTAGCACATGAACCTGTGCCCCTGAGGTGGATCCAGCCCTCTGCCCCTGCCCTCGTTTCTTTGGGCAATCCTTAGCCATGTGGCTTGTCTCACCGCAAGAAAAGCACCCACCATTCATCTTGGCCTTCTTTTTCCGGCAATCTTTCACTAAGTGCCCCACTTTGCCACAGAAATTAAACTTCCTCTTCTCTTTGTTGTCTTTCCCGCCCTTCTTAAAGTCTGTCTTCTTAGGCTGTAAACCCTCTTTCTTCCCTTGAGAGCTTTCTGCTTTTGTCTCCTTCTTGCCCTTATCCTCTTCGTTCAGCAGTGCCATCTGCACCAACCTTTCATACGTAGCTCCCATAGGTATATGGGTCATGGCCAAACTATGTAATGGCTCATTCAATCCTTTGACAAAGCGGAGAGCCTTCTTGTGCGGAGTGTTGACTTGGTCCAGTCCGAACCTAGCCAGCTGATCGAACTGATTAACATACTCTTTGACTGTCATATTCCCTTGCTTAAGAAATAAGAATTTTTCCAATTGAAGACTCCTTTCAGCTTCTGAGAGAAATTTAGCCTCAAACCTTGCCCTAAAGTCCTCCCATGTTTCCACTAGTCTTTCTGCATTGGTGACTTCCCACCAGTAGGAAGCCTCGCCTTTAAGCAGCCATACTGCCAGTTGTACCTTCTGTCTATCTTCTACCTCAAAATGACGAATAAGTCTTCGGTTTCCTTCAGCCAATTCCTGGCTGCCACGAAGGATTCGGTTCCATGAAAGTCCTTTCCTCCCATAGCTTTAAAATCTTTACATATCTTAGCAAAAGTATTACCACGCGGAAAAGGTGGAGGAAGAGGTGTTGCTGCAGCTGGATGATTTCCTGCAGCTGGGGGAGGAGGAACGGTAGGACCTGGCTGAGTGGCCCTTGCTTCTAAGAATCATCTAAACCAACCAGGTATTGGTATAACCTCTGGCAAGTTAAGTTCTTCGGACATGCTAAAACAAAAAGGATAGATTCAAAACGAAGGATAAAAGATAGTACCTATGGCTTTGGGGGACTATGCCTTTTTTAAATGAAATAATATTTTATCTTTAAAAATGCTTCTTTAAATTTTCTTTTGAAAATAAATTTTCAAAACTTTTTATCTTATCTGGTAAACCTATGCTCTGATACCAAGTGAAACACAACACCTCCGTTAGGGTCACTCTCAAAGAGAATGCCCTAATTTTGGCGGAGGTTTATAAGTATAAGTCACAGATACACAAGACAGATATAAATACACATATTTTTGAACAGCGGAAAACAACAGCAATTTTTATTTCAACAAAATACGTGTTACACAAACCATGTCATAACTGTCTTACAATACTTCCAAAAACATTACATTTTCATAACTGTCTTGATTTCATTATTTAAAGAAACATAAAAACATAAGTAAACTGCATATGTCCCATAATTGTTGTCTAAAGCCATAGTCCAAAACGGAAGAGATCCAAGCAATACATTCTTTCTCTTTAAGCTGGATGTAAAAACTGGTCAAGCTGCGGTATTCCCTCCCTGTGGACCTGGGGGGGACGAAAGAAAAGAAGACGAAAGAAAAGTAGAGTCAGACATAAAGCCTGAGTAAGTCTAGGACTATTCAGTCTATGAATAAAGAATTGGGCATGATAAGTATAAACTGGAAATGGGAAAGCACTATAAACTAGGTTAAGTTGTCTAGAGTAGAATATACTATCGTACCCCATATTAATCTCTGCATCCATATAAACTAGTTCCCAACAGGCACCCCATAATCAGGGTGAAGTGATCCATTTCTAATGATCGGCTCCTACTCGCATAGTTACATGTGTCTTACGGCCCCCAATGTTGTAGTTACCTATGCTGGTCCCACCATGGGGTGTATCAAGTCCCATGGTGGCGGCCCGACACAATTCTAGAATGCACAGGTATACTACTTGTGCCCAGTGCCTTATTTTTCTGCGTCGGAGTGTGTGCACGCCCGCACCCCGTTAGAACCTACACTGCTGCACCACCGCCGTCGATTTGACCTCCTATAGTCAGCCCAGTAATCGTGCCCCACCCTGCCTAGTTCAGGGTATGCTGATACACCTTGTAAGGTTACTGCTGAAAAGGGTCCCCCGCTACTAGGTTTTCTATTTCTAGCCAACATGCTAAGTTGATTAAGTGTTTTGTAAACCTAACCCCCAATCAGTCTGTATAGTTTATCATGTTCCATTTTTATTAAGTATTAATTCAATTTACTTAATCCTATCAATCCTGACTCAGCCTTAATTGTCTTATTAAAGCCTCGACCTCTCACATTAAACAAGTATTGTTGTGACTGCCTGTTGCCGGTTGGTTCCGGGCAGTCTTACGTCACAACTCAGTCTAACCTCGGGTCTTTATTGGACTCAATGCTTAACCACACACATTGGATAGGTATTGTTGTGACTACTGGACAGCCGGGCGGTTCCGGGCAGGTTTACATCACAACTCAATCCTACCTTGGGTTAAACACATCGTATTTTCTAAATTTACATATTTTGTCTCTTTTCTTTTTATATGTAAATATTTACGGCCCATTATTCAAATTCATTGTTATTGGGTAAAATTAATTTATACCACTTAATTGTTTTCAAGGTCGTTGGCATGCGTCAAACATGCCAACACATATGTTTATTTTTATTCCAACGTCATTACCCCCGTCCTTACGTTTGCTATAATATAACATATGTTGGGTTTAACATTTAAACCCAACTTAGCCACGTGAAAAAGGGGAGGCTTAGAACATGGTGTTTATATATATTCTAAGTAACATCAAAAAGTGGAGTGTGAATGCATGAACTTGCAACATAACGATCTAATTAACATGAATTAGGTACTTGTGAACTTGCATTGTAATAGCATATAATCATGGCATAAACATACCTAAACATGAATCATGGTTTTTTTGATCTATTCATATAATCATGGCATAAACATACCTAAACATGAAATCATGGTTATCATGTAAACTTGCAATTGGAATGTAAATCTAACTTAATTATGTGTCATATATATTATCATATGATTTTGATAACAACATAGGCCTAATACCTGTTTTTAAATTAGGCATAACATCAAACATAGTTTAGTCATGTTCATAGAGTCAACACAAGTTCACAAAGATGCTTACTTTTGTCTCTAATACAAAAGTATGGTTTTACACTTGAATCATGATGCCAATTCCAACATAAATTCATATGAGTCATAATACCCAAATGGATCCAACTACACTAAAAGTGATTATAAAAATATACATCATGTTGGCATAATAGTGAATCATATACTTGCATGAATCCCAAATAAACTACCACAAACATATAGTCGTTAACATGAATCATATACTTGCAATTATCCAATTGGTGTTGAAATAAACTACCACAAACATATAGTTGTTAACTTTCAGCATGAATCACATACTTGCAAATATCTAATAGGCCTAACATCGTTATACCACAATATCCCAAATCGATTCGTAATTAGAATCATAGCAACGTACAATTATGAATTATTATCACCACAAATTAAGTACAGTTCCATTTCTCATTTTACACAAATCAAAACACAATTATTCATTCACATCGGAATAGCACTCTACTTACAACGTATGACGAATCTTCAATTTAGGAATCTGAATTCTGAATTTGGAGATGCTATCCTTTGTTGTAGGCGTTGTTTTGATTTAGTTGTCGTTGCTTTAAGCTTTTGAATTGTCTCGTAATCTTCTCTCAATTTTGACGGCTATTCCTAGTCTTTCCTCAGCAGCATGACAGTCTCATTGTCATTTTTATTTGTATGAATTAGGTGGAGTCTTAGGTCCTTTTTCATAAAGTTTGTGAATTGATTAGAACCGTCGATGGAGCTTGGATTAATATTAGCCATTCGTTTGAAGGAGAGACCAATCAGGAGCTGACACCTAGCCCTGGTGACAAGGCAAGGCTCAGAAATTCGGCCAAGTACAGACTAGGCCAGCCGGGGGGTGGGGGGGCTGGGTTCGACCTGGCTCAGGGGCCAGGTCGACTCCCTAGTCGACCCCCATGTCGACTTGGTAGTCCAGGTCGACTACCCAGTCGACCTGGGTGCCTTGGGCGGGAAAATTCCCGCCCTGGCCAATTTGGCCCGCTTTTTGAAATTTGAATTGGTTTTCCGAGCTGTTTGAATTTTTAAACTAAATTCTGAAACTTCCGGAGGCCATACCTTCTTCATACGGAGTCCGTTTTACGCAAACTCGGAATCTATCCCAAGCAGAATTCCGAGACGAACGCAATGGCGTATCCCGTTTCCCTTAATTCTTTGATTTAAAATTAATTATACTTTAATTTGTGAATTTCACTATTATAGAATACACGGGGTGTTACAATTGGAAACTTGATGTCTTACGAAGTCCAATTACAGAAAAGAAAAGAAAACAGATCAATAGAGAAGAAATCTATTGCACTGAAAGCAACCACAAATGATTCTGACTTAAGTAGTGAAGATGATGAAGAAACAACGCTTATGACAAATCATTTTAGAAGATTTTTGAGGTATAGAAGGAAGAATTATAATCAAGGAAGTTCAAGAAGTAATGACGATCGGTGTTATAACTGCAACAAACCAGGACATAAAAAGTATATGTGTCCACATCCCGACAAATCGAGTCAACAAACAAACAACAACAATTCATCAAGAAAGAGAAAGAAAGCATACGCAGCAACATTATATGATTCAGATTCATCATCAAGTAATGAAGAAGTAGAAATAGAAAATACAAATATATGCTTTACGGCAATTTAGAGTTTAGTAAATTTCGAAGAAAAGGATCCAAAAACAGGGTACGCTTTAATAAATTTCTAATTTTACTTGGTTGAATGGTTGCTTTGTTTGTTTACTTTGATTTGACCTTAAAACTTTAACATTTTAAATTTTGAAATTTAAAATAATAAAATAATAATAAATAACAAATAAAATAACTAAATAAATTGTTTGTGTGTTTACTAGGATTAGAATTATTTCAAGAAATCGTTTAGCCAGAAATATAAATCGATAATATAAATTTCAATACTCAAAATTTAAATTCTCTTTGAAAATAGACATATATGTCGACATACAAATAAGTCTATGTCGACATACCTGATCAGTTTTGGAATTCAAAATTTGAATTTCAAAAAGTTTAAACTTTCAAACTTCCCTCCAACTTTTCACCAACTCCCAAGGTCTGAAAAGGTGTCATTTCAATCTGAAAAGTTGTGCCTATTCAATTCATATCTATTCAATTCATATCCATTCAATTTCTGTATATACATCTTTTCTTTCTACCTTTCAAGTGTTGAAATGAAAGTATATTTTTTATATATATGAAGTAGCGATTAAAAAAATTGATTTTTATATATATGAAGTAGCGATAAAAATTCGATCCTTATATAGGAAGTAGAAATATAAAAATATAATTTTTATATAGAAAGAAGCATTATAAAATATATGAAGTAGAAATATGATTTTTATTTATTGGAATGAAGCGATAAAAATATGATTTTTATATATGAACAGCGTGAAAAGGATGCGTTGGAATTTCGAACAAATCCAAACAATTCTGAAAGAAAGACTGGCGGAGTGGAACCCAAAGGTGAGAACTTCTCAGTTTAATTTTATTTTATAGTTAAAATATATATTATGATGCAGACGGTGCTTAGCAGCACCCGACACCCGTTGTCCACAGACCATGGACGACTTGTTTGATTGTTTGGTTTGGTTGATTAGATTATTTGGTTGTTTGGTTGAAATGAATTGATTTGAATTGTTATGTTGGTATGGCGTGAGCTGATATCAGGAGAGGGGTAATGCTGGACATTACCCGATTTTGACATCGTGCTGTTATGCTGCCAAAATTTTCAAAAAAATGTTAGAACAATAAAAATATTATTTTTATTGTGTAAATGAATGGAGTAAATATTTAATTGTTAAAAAATATAATTTTTAACGTGTATATGAATAAAATAAATATTCATTTACAAATCAGACGATTTGTTTATGTACACCCATTTGACTGATATGGATTGGGGCAATAAATTTTACACATCGCCCAACTACACAAATAAAATACATTATTTGTTGATTGAAACCCCACACGGGTATTGGGATAATATTGGACATACACTTATCCCTATATTTAGTTGTATGTCAATCAATTGGTTGACAAGCTGTGTAAGCACTGAATATTTATATTTAATGCTTATACAGTGTAGAATGCACTCTGGATGATGGTTGATTGTTGTTTTTATTGTTGTTATACACATTTGTTGTGTGAAATCCATATAATGACATTATATGGTAATTTACTGTGTCTGATTCTAGTTCAGAAAGAATGAATATTTTAAAATAACGATTATTTTAAAATAACGAATATTTTCAAATAATATTCAGAAAAGAATCAAAATATGATTTTGATGTCCGATTTGGGATGGACACAAAAATGTTTCAACATACGAAGCCATGTTGATTAGATTGACGCCATTTGAATGTGAACGATATTTATATCGATTTTATTCATTTTTAGAATGAATATCAAAATGAATTGATTTCAAAATCTAATGTTTTGGAAATACTATCATTTATATATCGATGATATGGAATATTCAATTTTGATTTGAAATTGAATATGAAGTTGAAATTGTTTTGAAAATGAATTTAAAACGATTTATAAAATACGTTTTAAAAAGAAATCGATGAAATATATAATATATGTATATATATATATATATATAATGGCCTGAATAGAACGCGCTGCGCCGCAGCAGTTCAGAATTTTGACCATTGACTTCAAACGGACATTACGGGAGATCCGAGTATCGGATTCTCCTAAAACCAGAACCATTGGGTTCAAATCGAAAAGAGCTTTCTAACGAATATTAGAGATTTGAAATCTAACGGTTGGGTTTGGAATTATGTCCAAATCAAATTTGGAAAAGGTCGTTGTAAGTGCAGTTTGATGGCCCTTTATGGAAATCAACTGTACGGGCCTTGATAAAATTATTAAAAATATCAATAATTAGTGTAAAATCATAAGAAATGATTTGGAAAGAATTGGAATGAAAAATCCCATATTTAAAAAGATAAAAATATATTTTTATTGAAATGAACTAGTTATTAACTAAAATTATAATCCAATTATTTTTAAATAAAATAAACTGAATTTGAAATAGTTTTAAAAATAACCAGAATTTCCAATATATGAATTGGAATGGATATGAATCGAAATTATCTTCAGAATATTTCGATATTGGATTCCGTGATTATACGGACATTGTGGAGGAATTTGGAAGATATATATCGTTATTCCAATACGATATTTGTTGATTTCAGAATTTGATATTGAATATAAGCCAGTATATTTTCTATTCAGAGCCTTGTATTTAATATCAAATGGGATTTGGGTTTGTCGTGAATGGTGTCTTCATTAACAATGTTCTTAAACCCAGTTGGGAAAAGATCAAATCTTTTTATTTACATTTAATGAAGTACACCAATTAATTAATATTTAATGGAATTGGATTGGAATTGATTCTTGGGTTTATCATGAACGGTGTTTTAAATAACATTTGTTGTTTAACCCGATATTTAATGGAATGTGAATTGGGTTTGTTGTGAACTGTGTTTTAATGACATTCGTTCTTTAACCCGATTTACAATGAAATGTGATTTGGAATTTATAAATCTTTTATTAAGATTTAAAGGAGATCTTCCAATGTAAAGTTTTCCAATTTAATAAAATAAATTGGAATTGAATGGAATTCGATTTGGTAATATTCGAAGTGAGCTTCTGTAGTGGAAGACTGTTAATATATATGGAATTTAAATGGCCTTACCATTATTCCATTTATATTATCGGTTGGATATGGAAGTTCATATCGATTATATATATATTGATCTATTTTTCGTGAAGATTCCATTGTTAATGGAATGAGATTTTGGGTTTATCGTGAGCTGTGTTTTAAATGACATTAGTTCTTTAACCCAGTTAAAGATAAGATTTATTTCTTAACTTTGAATAATCATTAAGTAATGATATTTGGAAATTAAAACTGAATTAGAGTTTTAATGAATCTTTAAATAGATTGAAAGGTGAATTTGATAACTAAAATTATCAAATTCAAGAAATGGTCGAGAATGGAGTATCACCAGTTTTGCTCCAAGCGATAGTTAAATCTTTAATTAGATTTGAACGTGAAATAGTAATTAATTTTACCGATAACACCGTGGTGTTAGATATGAAGTATTACCAGTTTTTCTTCATGGTATGAATAGGTTGGGATTGGGAAATTAAGCAAATGATTACTTCGATAAGGCTCGCTAATCCCGACTAGTTTGGATAAACCACAATTTGGCTTGAATTGATATTCAAAAGAAGATTAAAGAATAAATTTAAAGAATTTATCTTTGATAAAATTTAGTGGGAACCTTTCCCAAAGTATAAGAATATTTGAATAAAGGAATATTCTGAATTGGAATGAGGCGTATGTTGAGTTTTTATAGCACTAGCAAAAACGCGAGTTATTCAGAAAGACAGGGTTTATCCCATTCTGAATAACTAGTTCGACGATTGGTCGAAGATGAAGATGGTGGTTGAAGACTGGAGGTCTTCACATCGTTTGGATGATTACTGATGTTTTGATTGAGTTGTACACCCAAGACGAGGTAATAAGTGGTGATCGTCCAGACGTACTTGGAGATCGACCGGATATGCGAGGACCTCTACCCTATATTGGCATATGGGGGAGGAATAAGGTGCCTCCGGTTACGTTCAGGCCCAGAACGAACTTGTAAATGGATGTGTGTCTGACATCGGATTTCATTCTGTGTGATTGATAGACATCGGTTGCATAGCGTGAATTGCTTGCGTGGCATGTTAAGATGAAAATGATCAAGGCTTCTGTTGAAAAGCAGAGTCATGTGGTTGATGATCAAAGCACGGCTTTAATACATCGTAGCTTTGTGTAGCATTAATTCGTGAGCCTCACACCTAGGTGTGAACCAGAAACGGGAGAGGACATCAGGGAGGACATGTGTTTCCTTCTAGCTAGGAGTGGTGTCAGCATTTTACTAGCCCTGACATTTTACTTATGTGGATGATGGATTGCGAGGCGCCTCGGTTATATTGGTCTCTACATAGCCGATGGATGGTCTTTGTACAGACCAGATTGACGCCCCATAGGGCGGGGAAACGCAGTGTTCAGGCATTTTAATCCACATTGAGTGGACCTGCCCCGACGATCCAAAGGTCACTCGAGCTCTGACCTGAGACACGGGCTAGAGCGTCTCGAAGCGGTAAGGACGATCCCTTGCCTTGGTTCACAAATGGAAATCCAACTTCCAATACGACATTTTGCGGTTTTGATTGTAGAGCCTAGTATGGCGACATAGTGGGATGGGGCATTCATGCCGTCTATGATTGATACATTTATATTTGAAATTGTGTTGACATTATACACTTATAGTAATAATAAAATATGAAATTTCATGTACCAAGCATTTTTGGCTATTATAAGGTAAAAATTCTATCCTCCGGCTTGCGTTGCATTGTGTGATGGGACTGTGTCTTATAATAGATTCATTTTTCTTTATTTAGCATTGCGCTATTTGTTTTATGCACTGGTATTCTTGGGGGTAAACCCGTTCCGTGCTATACATCGTGGTCCCTTGATTTACCTAACTTTAAAATCGAATTAATAACTATTTTAGTTCTCACACCAGTTACATGACTGACCTGGAGTTTATTATTTTAACCTAAACTCTGGTTGCCTCTATTTTCCATATGGGCAGCTTGTAGTTTTGGTTTTGCAGATTTATATTCACAGGATCCTGGTACAGCTGGAATGATATTCAGAAAGCTCTGTGTCCATATATTCTTTTCAGTTGTGTTTTGTATTATTTTTCTGCTGCATAGTAACTTGTAAATCTTTGATATTTAGTAAATGTGTAATATTTATTCATATTCTATATATTCTTGTATTCTGATGAAATTGTTGTAGTAAGCAATGAAATGTTCTTCTGTTTGTGTTCTGATTTGTCTTGTCCTCAAGGCAATCCGTTCTTCCTCTTCTCCTCAAAGACCAGGGAAGTTCGGGGTCCTTACAACACTCCTTCAATTGTGAGCCATGGCTAGCCCTAGCCTGTGCCATTCACGCTATAGGTATTTCGCTCGATCTAAATCTTGTCGAACCCTATACAAATGTATGTCAAATTGAGGAGCCGCCGATAAGGATACTAAATACATATATTTCACGTTTTTAAGAAGTGAATTAATTAGTTAGAATTTTCTAAAGCATAAAGCCCTCACGTTTTTAATTTTTTCTGGAGATGGCTCTTATTAGTTGATTGGAGAAAGGGGAAGATTAGGGTTAGGGTATGTTGAGTGTATTATATAGGGTAGTGGAAATAACTTTTTATTTGATTATTTTATTTTATTTTATTCAATCTTTACCTCTATTTGTTGTTTAAAAATTCGTATGACTATATACGAATTATGTCTTTAATAAAAATTGACATATAGATAAAATTTGATATTATGGACCAAATAAAACATGTGTCGTCGAGTTCTGAGTTCATTTTCTCATGCAACGTATTTTTAAAGTCAAAATACTGATCGTTTACATTAAAATCCCACATGATCACTTGCTGACTCCAAAAATCACGAAATTTTAAATTTAACATTAATTTATTATTCCGGATCCAACAAAATTAGTTTCGTCGAAAATGGAGGTCATTTGCAAAATGGCCATTTTCAAGGGCTTAAATAATATTAAAATATTAATAAATTTTATAGCGACTATTTGGAATTTTTATTTGGACATAACTTATAATTCATAATATGAAATCTAAAATTTTCACATTCATTAGAAAGATATAATTAAATAGATTCTAACGTTTCTTGTTTCTTCAAAATCCGACTTATGTCGAATTCTGTATATTCATTTAAGTTAAAGACCAAATTTTCAAACTACAGCGACGTTATGTGAAACACCCCACCTCCATTAGGGTCACTCTCAAAGGGAATGCCCTAATTTCGGTGGAGGTTTATAAGTACAAGTCACAGATATACAAGACAGATATAAGAACACATATTTGTAAACAGCGGAAGAACAACAAACTTTTATTTCATAAAGTCAAATACGTGTTACAACAACATCCTTTCCAAAAACATAACATAACACTTTCATAATCTGTCTTGAGTACATTATTTTTAAAGAAGCATAAATAAAACATAGATGAACTGCAAAAGCCCCATAGTGGATTGTCCAAAGCCATAGTTCAAAACAGGAAAGTCCAAGCAATACATTTCTCTTCTTCAAGCTGGATGCTAAGGCTGGTCAAGCTGCTGTGTTCCCTCCCTGAGGACCTGGGGGGAGGGGGGAAACGGAAGAAAGAAGACGAAAGGAAAAGCAGAGTCAGACATAAAGCCTGAGTAAGTCTAGTACTACTTTGTCTATGAATAAAGAACTGGGTATGATAAGTATAAACAGGAAGTGGGCATGCATTATAACTTGGTTAAGTTGTCTAGGGTCGAATATACTATCGTACCCCATGTTAATCTCTGAACCCATTTAACTAGTTTCCAACTGGCACCCCAAAATCAGGGTGAAGTGATCCATTCTATGATGATCGGCTCCTACTCGCATAGTTACATGTGTCTTACGGCCCCCGATGTCTGTAGTTACCTATGCTGGTCCCACCATGGGGTGTATCAAGTCCCATAGTGGCAACCCGACACAACCTTTGAGTGCACAGGTATGCTACTGGTGCCCAGTGCTTTATTTTTCTGCGCCGGAGTGCGTGCACGCCCGCACACCGTTAGAACCTACACTGCTACACCACCGCCGTCGATTTGACCTCTTACAATCAGCCCAGTAATCGTGCCCCACCCTGCCTAGTTTCAGGGTATCCTGATACACCTTTTAGGGTTACTGCTGAAAAGGGTCCCCCGTTACTAGGTTTTCTATCTCTAGCCAACATGCTAAGTTGGTTAAGTGTTTCCTAACCTAACCCCACCAGTCCGTTTAGTTTAGCATGTTCCATTTTGATTAAGTCTTTAGTTCACTTAATCCTAACAATCCTGACTCAGCCTTAATTGTCTTATTAAGGCCGTGACCTCTCACATTAGACAGGTATTGTTGTGGCTGCCTGTTGCCGGTTGGTTCCGGGCAGTCTTACGCCACAACTCAGTCTAACCTCGGGTCCATGCTGGGCTCCATGTTTAACCTCCCACATTGGATAGGTATTGTTGTGACTACTGGACAGCCGGGCGGTTCCGGGCAGGTTTACATCACAACTCAATCCAACCTCGGGTTAAACACATCGTATTTTCTACATTTACATATCTTGTCATTCTTCTTTATTTCTTATATGTAAATATTTGCGGCCCATTATTAAGTTAATGGTGTAAAGGTTACACCAATCATGGGCCCAACCCATACTTGAATTTGGGCCCTTCTATTTCATATTTTCATTCATTAATTAATTTTTAACCCAACGTTATTTTCCCCCGTTTTACACGTCCGTTTATATATATATATTGGGCTTAGCCTTTTTAAAGCCCAATTTAGCCATGCGAAAAGGGGAGGCTTATGGCGTATACACAAAGAGGGGAAGGTGAGCGCATGAACTTGCAGTACGACGTTGGAAATACAAAATAGAAGTTGGTGTACTTGCATAGTGGTAACATAGGTGACATGAATCAAAGCATGTGAACTTGCATAGGTTTAACTACAACATGAACCTATATTCTTATTTAGGCATAATGTCAAACATAAGCATGTCATAAATATTTCTAGCATAAGCATAGCATAATGTCAAACATAAGCATGGCATAAATACTTTTAGCATAAACATGGCATAAACATAAACAAGTCATGTTCATAAGGTTTCCACATGTTTATAAAGGGAATACTTTGTTACTAACACAAAAGCATAGTTCAACTTAATCATGATTTAAGTCTAATCACATAACAACGGTATAAACATACTTATGCATAAATATTCCTAATCATGGTGTTTGCTTTAAACTTGTAAAAAGGGGATTTTTTTTGAGTCTAACCTAGCCATGTCTCACATATGTCATTTTAACAATATAGAACTAACATGGATTTCAATTATGCCCAATATCATTCATAGCCTAGCCATATTCATAAGTTTGCAAAAGCATGACTTAATACATGGATTATGGTGTCAAAATTCCAACATAGTTTCATATGAACTATAACAACCAAACTTGTTTCAATTACTTGCAAAATGATTTATGCACAAAATATACATCATGATGGCATAATAACAAAGCCCCAAGCTCGCATGAATTTCAATCAACTACATACATGTAGCTTCAACATAGATTACATAATTTGCGAAATAATCCAAACATTTACTTGCATAGAACTACCGCATGTAGTTCTTTATAACATGAAAAACATAATTCAAGAATATCCAAACGTATACAAATTGATAAGAACGCATAAGTATGAATTACTTTTACTGCCACAATTCAAGCATACACATCAACACAATTGTTTATTCATACCAAAGTAATACTCTACTTACAATGGTTGCGGCGAATTCTCTAATTAAGAGATATGATTCCTTTGTTGAATTGATTGGCTTTAGGTTGCTTGAATTGCTTTAGGCTTTAGAACTTTCTCCCTAATCCTCTCTCTAGTTGGCGGCTACTCTTAGTCGTTCCTCAGCAACATGGCGGCTATGCTCTTAATTTGAATGAATAGATTAGGGTTTAGTCTAGGGTTGTTTATATAGAGGTTAGGAATTGATTAGGACCATTGATGTTGCTAGGTTAGATCATAGCCATTCATTAGATAGAGAGACCAATAAAAACCCGCCACCTAGCCCTAATGACAAAGCAGACCACAGAAATTCGACCAAACACAGACCTGGCCAGCCAGGTTGACTGGGCTCGACCAGGTCGACACCCCTGTCGACAGGGCTGTCGACAGCCCTGTCGACATGGGTAGCCCAGGTCGACAGCCCAGTCGACCTGGGTGGCCTAGGCGGGTGTTTATCCGCCCTGGCCCACTGGGCCCGATTTTTAATTATTTTATTCTGTTTGAATTTTAAATTTAATTCAAAACTTCCGAAGGCCATATCTTCTTCATACGGACTCCGTTTTTCGAAAACTCGGACTCCATTTCGCGTATTTTTCCGAGACGAACGCAATGGCGTATCCCGTTTCCCTTAGTTCTTTGATTTGAATTTGATTATACTTTAATTCATGAATTTCACAGTTATAGAATTCTCGGGGTGTTACATTCTCCCCCACTTAAAAGGATTTCGTCCCCGAAATCTTCAAGTTAGGAGGAATGTATATCCTAACATCCAATCATCCATCTACTCATCCATTAAACACGAGCATCCATTGTCCTTAAAAGACTTCTAATGCTTCATGATCATATGCGAAGTGTGTGTGTACATGTACTTATCTAATGCAAAATCAGGCGGTCTACTGATTCAGTTGACCTCCTTAATGCGAATTATGTAAGTGCCATGAATCCATTATGTATGCAAATTTTCCTATTCTTGATTCTACATGAGTGCACAATCATTCAATACAAATGCAACATCCACATGACAACATATTAAAGTTCAACCATATACAAATACAAACATATATGCATATGCAATATGAAGTGACTGAGCCGATCTAAAACCTAGATTGTGTGTGTATATGCAACCACGAGCAACCACTAGCAATCACTTGCAACCACTTGCAACCATCATCCATAACATGTTTCAACTACATGTTTCCATCCAAAGGGGTTTCTACCTAAAAGATACGGTCGAGGAAATTTGCCTAAAAAGATAGATAAAAGCGCAACTTAAGGAAAGAGAAAGATCAAGGATGTACCCTCGAACAGAAAAGGGTAGGCAGTGCGTATTCTAGCTTCAGTTTCCCAAGTCGCGTCTCCCTCGGCGTCGCTCCACTGAACTTTGACGAGCTTAACTTCGCGGTTGCGTAGCTTCTTCACTTCCGTTCCTAAGATGCGGGTTGGAACTTTTCTTATGGTTGCTTCGCGTTCCACTTCGGCCTCTTCGAGGATATTTGGCTCTACCACTTCAGCTGACTCATGTAGACATTTTCGGAGATGTGAAACGTGAAAAACGTTGTGGACTCCAGCCAACTTCTCGGGTAGCTCTAATCTATAGGCCATTTTCCCAATTTTCTCGATAATAGGGAATGGCCCTACGAATCTTGGCGCTAGCTTTCCTGTGGTTCCAAAACGAACAACGTTTCTTAGCGGTGATACCTTGAGAAAAACTCTGTCTCCAACCTCAAATTCAAGGTCGGTCCTCCTCTTGTCGGCATAGGACTTTTGTCTGTCTTGGGCCGTCTTCATCCTTCTTCGTATTAAGTCTACTTTCTCTGAAGTCTCTCGGATCATATCTGGTCCAAGTATAAGCTTATCAGTAGACTCCCACCAACAAGTGGGCGATCGGCACGGTCTTCCATATAAAGCTTCGAAGGGCGCCATTCCGATGGTTGCTTGATAGCTGTTGTTGTAGGAAAATTCCACCAAAGGAAGGTGGTCTTCCCATGTCCCTCCGAAGTCAAGGACGCATAGCCTTAAAAGGTCTTCCAAAACTCTGTTCACTCTCTCCGTTTGGCCGTCGGTTTGGGGATGATAGGCTGTGCTCAAGCATAACTGCGTTCCTACTGCTTCTTGCAGACTCCGCCAAAATTCGCTGGTGAAGATGGGGTCTCGGTCACTAACAATGCTAGATGGTATTCCATGGAGTCGAACGATTTCCTTAAGGTAAAGTGATGCTAGGGATGAGGCAGTTCTTTTACTTTTGACAGGTAAAAAGTGGGCGCTTTTAGTAAGCCTATCCACTATTACCCAAATGCTAGTGTTGCCTCTCCTAGACCTAGGCAGCCCATCGATGAAGTCCATTGAGATGCTATCCCACTTCCACTGCGGGACCTCCAGAGGATGTAGTAGTCCGCCAGGCTTTTTCTGTTCCGCCTTAACCTGTTGGCACACCATACATTTAGAAATGAATTCTGCCACATCCTTTTTGATGCCATTCCAAAAGAAAGTCCTTTTTATGTCTTTGTACATTTTATCCCCGCCTGGGTGTATCGTCATCTTGGAGTGATGTGCTTCCTCGAGGACCTTCTTTATTAAATCGTTTGTCTGTGGGACGCATAGTCTTCCGTCTCGCCTTAGCAAACCCTTATCGTCAATGGAGTATCTGTTGAGGTGACTTGAAGTCTCACCCCTAATTAGCCTATCAATCATTTCCATAAGCTGAGGGTCTTCGCGTTGTGCTGCCCCTACTGAATCCACTAAAGTTGGGCGTACTTCGAGAGATGCTAGCAAGCCTGGTACGAAATCGGAGGAGGGCCTAAAGTCGAAACTGGCTATAAACTCTAGGCTTTGTCTTTCAACAAACAACGGGCTTAGGGTCAATTTCTTTCGGCTCAACGCGTCTGCCACTACGTTGCCTTTGCCCGGAGTGTAGGAGATTTCGAAATCGTACGAGGCAAGAAACTCCATCCACCTTTGTTGCCTCAAGTTAAGATCTTTCTGCGAGAAAAGATATTTCAACGATTTATGGTCAGTGTAAAGTTCGAACTACTCACCTAGGAGATAGTGTCGCCAAGACTTGAGTGCAAAGACGATGGCGGCTAACTCAAGATCGTGGGTTGGGTAGTTCTTTTCGTGCACCTTCAATTGCCTCCCACCATAAGCTACTACCCTTCCTTCTTGCATTAAGACGGCGCCTAGCCCTGTCCCACATGCATCCGTATAAACAGTGAACATCTTGCTCCCATCTGGCAACGTCAAAACTGGGGCTGTTGTAAGAGCCCTTTTCAGTCGTTGGATAGCAAATTCGCAATCCAAATCCCAATTGAACACTAGATTCTTCTTAGTTAATTTCGTGAGCGGAGCTGAGATTTTCGCAAAATCCCTTATGAACTTTCGATAGAAACCCGCTAGTCCTAGAAAGCTTCGGACCTCAGTCGCATTCCTTGGTGTCTTCCAATCTTGTACCGCCACTACCTTAGCAGGGTCCACCGCTAACCCTTGTTTGGATACTATGTGCCCAAGGAACCTCACCTCTTCTCTCCAAAAGTGACATTTGGAGAATTTGGCCTTTAGTTGATGGACTCGCAAAGTTTCCATGATTGCCCTTAAATGTTGAGCATGTTCCTCTTCACTCTTTGAGAGGATAAGGATATCATCTACGAAGACCACTACGAATTTGTTGAGGAAATCTCTAAATACCCTACTCATCAGATCCACGAAGTACGCAGGTGCATTTGTCAAGCCGAAAGGCATGACAAGCCATTCAAAGAAACCGTCTGGGGTTCTGAACGCCGTTTTATCGATGCTATCTTCAGCCACCCTTAGCTGATGAAAACCGGTTGCTAAATCGAGTTGGGAGAAAACAGACGCTCCTACAAGCTGGTCAAATAAATCGTCAATTCTAGGGAGAGGGTGCCTATTCTTTTTCGTTAGCTTGTTGAGCTCCCTATAGTCAACACATAGACGGAGTGAACCATCCGCCTTCGTAGCGAACACCACTGGAGCGCCCCATTCTGAAATGCTCCTCCTAATGAACCCCTTTTCTAGAAGCTCTTTAATCTGTTTACTGAGCTCTTTCCTTTCTCGTGGAGCCATATGTCTAACGGGCAACGCAACGGGCTTTGCATTATCTACAAGATATATGCGGAAGTCTATTTCCCGCTTCGGAGGCAAGCCCTTCACCTCTTCGAAGACATCCGGATATTCCCGGACCACTCTAACTGATTGCAAGTTTTCAACAGAGGCATCTAGCGATTCAAGATAACTAAGCATAACCGCATACGAGGGATTACAAGAAATTTCCAAAGTATTACCGAGCTGGGTTAGGAGCCTAACAACCCTTTTCTCACAATCAAGGATGGCCCCATTACTGGATAGCCAATCCATGCCAAAATCAAACCATACCCCGAAAAGCCCAAAACAAAGGCACTACATTGAAATTCTACGCTTAGGATAGAAATTTTCAATTCCAAACAGATCATAGACAAATGAGCTGGGCCCCCAATTGGGTTTGAAACAATTAAGGGGTCCTCTACCATACTAGTTTTTAGGTGCAGAGATTCTACTAAAGCAGACGAGATAAAGGAGTGTGACGCGCCAGAATCAAATAAAGTGCGAACGGGGTGATCATAAAGATAAACTACACTTTCTACAGAAGTATTTATACCTCGCTGTTGCAGAGGTGGCGCTTCTAGCACATGAACCTGTGCCCCTGGGGTGGATCCAGTCCTCTGCCCCTGTCCTCGTTTCTTTGGGCAGTCCTTAGCCCTATGGCCCGTCTCACCGCACGAAAAGCACCCACCATTCTCCTTGGCCTTCTTTTTCCGGCAGTCCTTTACTAAGTGCCCCACTTTGCCACAGAAATTGCACTTCCTCTTCTCTTTGTTGCCTTTTCCGCCTTTCTTAAAGTCCGCCTTCTTAGGCTGCAAACCCTCTTTCTTCCCTTGAGAGCTTTCTGCCTTTGTCTCCTTCTTTCCCTTATCCTCCTCATTCAGCAATGCCATTTGCACCAATCTTTCATACGTGGCCCCCATGGGTATATGGGTCATGGCCAAACTGTGTAATGGCTCATTTAACCCTTTGACGAAACGGAGAGCCTTCTTGTGCGGGGTGTTGACTAGGTCAAGCCCAAACCTAGCCAGCTCATCGAATTGATTCACATACTCTCTGACTGTCTTGTCCCCTTGCTTAAGAAATACGAATTTTTCCAACTGCAAACTTCTTTCCGCATCTGAGAGAAATTTGGTCTCAAACCTTGCCCTAAAGTCCTCCCATGTCTCCACTGGTCTTTCAGCATTAGTGACTTCCCACTAGTAGGAAGCCTCGCCCTTCAATAGCCACACCGCCAGTTGTACTTTTTGTCTATCCTCTACCTCAAAGATGATGAATAGGTCCTCCGTTTCTTTCAGCCAATTCCTAGCTGCTACGAAGGACTCAGTTCCATGGAAATCCCTTCCTCCCATAGCTTTAAAGTCTTTACATATCTTAGCAAAAGTGTTTCCCCGAGGAGGAGGTGGAGGAAAAGGTGCTGATGCAGCTGGATGATTTCCTTCAGCTGGGGAAGGAGGAACGGTAGGACCTGGCTGAGTGGCCCTTGCTTCTAAGAACCGTCTAAACCAACCAGGTATTGGTACCCCTTCCGGCAAGTTAAGTTCTTGGGACATGCTGAAACAAAAAGGATAGATTCAAAACGAAGGATAAGAGATAGTTCCTATGGCTTTGGGGGGTGGACTTTGCCTTTTAAAAATAAAATAATACTTTTCTTTTAAAAATGCTTCTTTAAATTTCCTTTTTGAAAATAATTTTCAAAACTTTTTATCTCATCTGGTAAACCTATGCTCTGATACCAAGTGAAACACCCCACCTCCATTAGGGTCACTCTCAAAGGGAATGCCCTAATTTCGGTGGAGGTTTATAAGTACAAGTCACAGATATACAAGACAGATATAAGAACACATATTTGTAAACAGTGGAAGAACAACAAACTTTTATTTCATAAAGTCAAATACGTGTTACAACAACATCCTTTCCAAAAACATAACATAACACTATCATAATCTGTCTTGAGTACATTATTTTTAAAGAAGCATAAATAAAACATAGATGAACTGCAAAAGCCCCATAGTGGATTGTCCAAAGCCATAGTTCAAAACAGGAAAGTCCAAGCAATACATTTCTCTTCTTCAAGCTGGATGCTAAGGCTGGTCAAGCTGCTGTGTTCCCTCCCTGAGGACCTGGGGGGGGGAACGGAAGAAAGAAGACGAAAGGAAAAGCAGAGTCAGACATAAAGCCTGAGTAAGTCTAGTACTACTTTGTCTATGAATAAAGAACTGGGTATGATAAGTATAAACAGGAAGTGGGCATGCATTATAACTTGGTTAAGTTGTCTAGGGTCGAATATACTATCGTACCCCATGTTAATCTCTGAACCCATTTAACTAGTTTCCAACTGGCACCCCAAAATCAGGGTGAAGTGATCCATTCTATGATGATCGGCTCCTACTCGCATAGTTACATGTGTCTTACGGCCCCCGATGTCTGTAGTTACCTATGCTGGTCCCACCATGGGGTGTATCAAGTCCCATAGTGGCAACCCGACACAACCTTTGAGTGCACAGGTATGCTACTGGTGCCCAGTGCTTTATTTTTCTGCGCCGGAGTGCGTGCACGCCCGCACACCGTTAGAACCTACACTGCTACACCACCGCCGTCGATTTGACCTCTTACAATCAGCCCAGTAATCGTGCCCCACCCTGCCTAGTTTCAGGGTACCCTGATACACCTTTTAGGGTTACTGCTGAAAAGGGTCCCCCGTTACTAGGTTTTCTATCTCTAGCCAACACGCTAAGTTGGTTAAGTGTTTCCTAACCTAACCCCACCAGTCCGTTTAGTTTAGCATGTTCCATTTTGATTAAGTCTTTAGTTCACTTAATCCTAACAATCCTGACTCAGCCTTAATTGTCTTATTAAGGCCCTGACCTCTCACATTAGACAGGTATTGTTGTGGCTGCCTGTTGCCGGTTGGTTCCGGGCAGTCTTACGCCACAACTCAGTCTAACCTCGGGTCCATGCTGGGCTCCATGTTTAACCTCCCACATTGGATAGGTATTGTTGTGACTACTGGACAGCCGGGCGGTTCCGGGCAGGTTTACATCACAACTCAATCCAACCTCGGGTTAAACACATCGTATTTTCTACATTTACATATCTTGTCATTCTTCTTTATTTCTTATATGTAAATATTTGCGGCCCATTATTAAGTTAATGGTGTAAAGGTTACACCAATCATGGGCCCAACCCATACTTGAATTTGGGCCCTTCTATTTCATATTTTCATTCATTAATTAATTTTTAACCCAACGTTATTTTCCCCCGTTTTACACGTCCGTTTATATATATATATTGGGCTTAGCCTTTTTAAAGCCCAATTTAGCCATGCGAAAAGGGGAGGCTTATGGCGTATACACAAAGAGGGGAAGGTGAGCGCATGAACTTGCAGTACGACGTTGGAAATACAAAATAGAAGTTGGTGTACTTGCATAGTGGTAACATAGGTGACATGAATCAAAGCATGTGAACTTGCATAGGTTTAACTACAACATGAACCTATATTCTTATTTAGGCATAATGTCAAACATAAGCATGTCATAAATATTTCTAGCATAAGCATAGCATAATGTCAAACATAAGCATGGCATAAATACTTTTAGCATAAACATGGCATAAACATAAACAAGTCATGTTCATAAGGTTTCCACATGTTTACAAAGGGAATACTTTGTTACTAACACAAAAGCATAGTTCAACTTAATCATGATTTAAGTCTAATCACATAACAACGGTATAAACATACTTATGCATAAATATTCCTAATCATGGTGTTTGCTTTAAACTTGTAAAAAGGGGATTTTTTTTTAGTCTAACCTAGCCATGTCTCACATATGTCATTTTAACAATATAGAACTAACATGGATTTCAATTATGCCAAATATCATTCATAGCCTAGCCATATTCATAAGTTTGCAAAAGCATGACTTAATACATGGATTATGGTGTCAAAATTCCAACATAGTTTCATATGAACTATAACAACCAAACTTGTTTCAATTACTTGCAAAATGATTTATGCACAAAATATACATCATGATGGCATAATAACAAAGCCCCAAGCTCGCATGAATTTCAATCAACTACATACATGTAGCTTCAACATAGATTACATAATTTGCGAAATAATCCAAACATTTACTTGCATAGAACTACCGCATGTAGTTCTTTATAACATGAATAACATAATTCAAGAATATCCAAACGTATACAAATTGATAAGAACGCATAAGTATGAATTACTTTTACTGCCACAATTCAAGCATACACATCAACACAATTGTTTATTCATACCAAAGTAATACTCTACTTACAATGGTTGCGGCGAATTCTCTAATTAAGAGATATGATTCCTTTGTTGAATTGATTGGCTTTAGGTTGCTTGAATTGCTTTAGGCTTTAGAACTTTCTCCCTAATCCTCTCTCTAGTTGGCGGCTACTCTTAGTCGTTCCTCAGCAACATGGCGGCTATGCTCTTAATTTGAATGAATAGATTAGGGTTTAGTCTAGGGTTGTTTATATAGAGGTTAGGAATTGATTAGGACCATTGATGTTGCTAGGTTAGATCATAGCCATTCATTAGATAGAGAGACCAATAAAAACCCGCCACCTAGCCCTAATGACAAAGCAGACCACAGAAATTCGACCAAACACAGACCTGGCCAGCCAGGTTGACTGGGCTCGACCAGGTCGACACCCCTGTCGACAGGGCTGTCGACAGCCCTGTCGACATGGGTAGCCCAGGTCGACAGCCCAGTCGACCTGGGTGGCCTAGGCGGGTGTTTATCCGCCCTGGCCCACTGGGCCCGATTTTTAATTATTTTATTCTGTTTGAATTTTAAATTTAATTCAAAACTTCCGAAGGCCATATCTTCTTCATACGGACTCCGTTTTTCGAAAACTCGGACTCCATTTCGCGTATTTTTCCGAGACGAACGCAATGGCGTATCCCGTTTCCCTTAGTTCTTTGATTTGAATTTGATTATACTTTAATTCATGAATTTCACAGTTATAGAATTCTCGGGGTGTTACATTATGCGCTCGTTTTAATTAAGTTTTAAATTCTTACATTCTAACTTTTTTTTAAAATAAATTATAATTCATTATTTATTATAATAAATCATTTTAAATATTTTAAATCTATTGAATCAATTAAAATAAATTTTAATTTGGTTCCAAAAATGCGGGTTGTTACATCCATTCTCTAGTCTCTTGGCTTAGTAAAAAGAAAAATACAGTATCCTTATCTATAACTAAAGCAAAATATATATCTGCTTGTTTGCTTCTTCGTAAGTAATATATATGCAACAAACTCTAAATGATTTTGGTTCAAATATAAATACATCACCAATCTATTACGATAATACGAGTGCCATAAATATATCTAAAAAATCCAACTCATCATTCATGAATAAAACATAGAGATATAAGACATCATTTTTTAAGAGATAACGTAAGTAAAGAGAAAATTTCACTTGAATTCATAGAAACAGAAAAACAATTAGCAGATATATTAACAAAACCTCTAAATGAAGCAGCATTTACTAAATTTAGAAGAGAAATAGGCATATGTTTTTTAACTGGAATAGATTAATTAAAGATATTAATATAGAATATAACAAAAAAATAAAAAATTTATACATATGTATGGTATGTTTACATATAACTGCCAAATTTTTTAAAATTAATTCCCACCAATGTTAGTTACAACCTATATTTAAACTCATTATTTCAAAATTTCTTCTTCTTCTTCTTCTTCTAATTTTCTCTCTGGAAAAATTCTCAACCAAATAAAATATGGCCTCCACTAATAATAACAACTAAAACACCTATGTTTCGTTTCCCGGACTATCCGAAGGTCCATTTCAACGAACTATGCTCGCTAGAGTCATGAAACTAGAGGAAATGATGAAGGATGTTCTGCAAATGCTTACTTAAATTCGAGTTCTACAAGTAAGAATGAATAAGGAGCATGAGAAACAAGGAAAAATTATGAGAAATCCACAAAGATTTGTTATGGATAACCACACAAATCCGATTATCATCAAAGATGATAATCAAATGGAGGAAGAGGAAGAAGAAGAAGAAGAAGGAGAGGAAGAAATGGTAGAAGAAGAGGAAGAAGAGGCACAAACTGAAGGCATGGATGAAGACGATAACGTAATTTGCGTAAGTGAAGTGTGCTTAGACAAGGAAGGGAATGTAATTGAACAAAATGGGAAATTTTGTCTTTATCATCCTCATTGTCCAATTCAGAAATCCCGAATTGTGAAGAAATACTAAACCATTAACAATCTCGTAGTTTGTGTATAAAATACGACTTGTGTTTATATGATTTGCTTGTATATTTGCTTGGATTGAATGGATTGTATGTATAGTTTGTTATGTTCAATAGAATTACATAATTTATGTAATGGTTGTTTTGTTAGATATAATAGTATAGGTTTAATACTATAGAATAAGTTAAGCATAAATTTAGGGGGAGTTTAATTTAGTCTAGTTTAGTGTAATATAATTCAGTTTATTATAATCTACTTTAGGTATAATATAGTATAGTTTAGGTTAGTTTTTGATAATGACAAAGGGGGAGAATCTATAAAATAAGATATAGTTAAGATAGTCATGGTTTAAGGGGGAGTCAAAAGGATTTCATAATGAAAGGGGGATGTAACAACCGAGGGATTCGACGCCTTAATTCCAAAAATAATACCTAAACCTGTATTACTTGCCAGAATTCAAGTATCCAAGACACCAGATAGTTAATGAAAGAATATAGAGGGTGAGATAAGAAAGAAAGAAATTTTAGAATATAAGAAGAAGAAAAAGATGAACACCACAACATCAGAGTCTCACATCGCAGCGGAATAAAATATAATAGAAACAAAACTTTATTGAGAGCTTTGAAATAAAACTTACAATCGTCAGAGTACATCAATACATTTGAACAATTACTTTAATCTGTCCTCATATACAACACACAGCGGAAAATTTCCTAGATATCATACATCTGAACACCTTCAGCTCGTCTCCTGACTTCATAGCATTTGATAAGCTGAACCTGTACAACCCGGTCTAACCTGAGTGTTTACAAAACGCCGGATCAGTCTGGTGAACCAGAGTGAGAAAACTCGCTAAGTTTAAAAACATCACCCAACTTGATTTTAAAGTCAAATCATTTCTTTTTGAAATCATAGCTTGTTCTGATATTATAATAGTGTCTAAACACAAATAATTATCAATCTAGTGGAACGCTTTCATCTCACGTTCCACGTATATAGTATACAATCAAAACCGCGATCACTTATTGGAGATTGAATTTCCGAATATGACAAGTTATGGAACCACCTTCCGATAGTGTATCTCTAGAGGCGAACACAATGGGTTCAACAAGAACATCTTGTAACCTGGCCACACATGACCGACCACTCATTTTGCTTGAGGGTATCGAATGTATATTACCAACGGTTGGGGGCGAACCACGGTTTCCCGATAAGGGACAGCATCGAAATAGATTAAAAAAGAAAATGAATTTTCTCTAGATAGGTGATTATACACCCTACTTGGGAGCTACCCACTTATCCATGCTACCTGCCCGATTTTTGTCATTTCCCAGTAAAAGAGGCATGAGGTTTAACACTACCTTTAGAACATCATATCACTATTCACTTTGAATGCCACATTGTCAGATCCATCAAATCACTAATTGATGACCCCAAAAATACTCTGTAGCTAACAGAAGTACATTTGTAAAAGTCAATGTACGTGAGTCTTAAGAAATACTCTGTCAGACACTCATCAATACCAGTCATCCAGGAACAGGATGAACCGAAGGCACTCTCCTACCACATCCTAGGTATCACCCTATAGATTGGTAGCGAGTAGTCCTTGTAAATCCGTAGATTCCAACCCCGATAGTATTACAGTACATCTCCGGCCGCTAAACCCGAGACTTTATGTAATTCTAACATTTTATAAATATCCACGGTCTTTAATTTCTCCATCTCGATCAGTGTCTGATATCTTTAACAATTCGTATTTGCTAGTCAGAATGGTTTTTGAATATATATTCGATCTCGGTCTTTCAGTACCAACAATTGTATAGGCCAGATTTGATAGTCAGTTATTTAACTATCAAATAAACAACCATTCAATCATAAAAATAAAAGTAGATCTACTGGTTCAGTATTCTGCATCACTTGGCTTATTTAAAAATATTTAAACAATGGTTAATTTACAACTTAAACTCTTTTCGATATTTTAACATAGCATTTTACTTCTTATTTAAATCATAAGATTTTCTTTAAAACTATTTACCATACAATTACTCGTTATCTACAATCGGGAAACCACTTCAACTCCCCACTCGTAAAACAACGTTACAAATCTCTATATTTCATTATTTGAAAATAATTACCAACTCTTATAAAAATCCTATTTTAAAGCACAACTTATCATTTCCTTTTTACCTTGAAAATATCGTGATATTTCCACGCAATCTCCTTTGTTTTCCTTTACCTTGGAATCTTATTTACATATTCTCGAGTCCTTTTATTTCCTTTACTCTGGAAATCATATTATATTATCAAATCTTTATTTCCGTTACTTAGGAAAGCCCATTGTATTCTCAAATCTTTATACTTCAACATTCATTAGTCCCTGACCGTAGAATGGTAAGCGAACAATTACCTAAATATCAACCCCGAAGACCGAAATCAACATCAGATTAATATTCAGGAAATCACTCAACTCAATAAATCTCTAGTTAGGTTCCAATTCTTATCTTAAATCATTACCGACCATACCATTCCATTTCTAATTCACTCGATCCTTTTCCACTTCGAAAATCTCGTTTCACTTCCATTCATTCACTTAATATCATTATCAAGTATTGCCAATTCAAATCAATATTTTACTTCTCATTACTTTTATAAACCTTGTTTATAAAATCTCGGGTCTAATGTAAACCCTTTTTACCTTACTTCTTTTACTTAATTTTAAATGTTCAGTAAATATCTATTTTAAGTTATCATATTCGCTTAAAATCGCATTTACTACTTTGGTATAAAACTGGGTTTTAACATATACCCATCCATTAACTCATTTCAAATCTTACTATATTTCATTTCGAACCTGATTACTTACTCAAATGAATATTATTTAAAAAAAATCCCTTAAATCTTTCTCGATTAAAATAATAACTTACTTCATTATTAACTACTATAGAAGTAGTTAAATTCTTTATTAACTAAATAAATAATAAATTTCCTTTTTAATAAATCCTTATTTAAAATTAAACATCTATTTGTTAAACAATTCTATTTGATTAACTTAAAAGTAAATTAATCAAATAACCAATTTCAATCGAAATAATTGAATTTGTCAACTCAACCCATGATTATATCGTTAATCAACTTCAGTTAATTGTCCCTTTAAATTAATTTAAATATCTTCATTAAATTGTTTCTTAGAACAATTAATCAAATTCTTAACCGTTCGGTTAATTTCTGCTCATTTACTTATGAATCTTATCAATATAAGAATTTTCCTAATAAAACCCTTTAATAATTATTCATAACTAAATAATAAATAATAAATAATAAATATTTATATCCTTTTAAATGAATTTCAATTCAAATTAATAGATTTCAACATTTGTTCTCAGTTATAAAAAATATATACTTTATAACCTCATTTCTATCAATTTACCTAACGGTAAATCCATATCTATCAAATAATTGATTTCAAGCCATCTGATGCCATTTACTTAACCAATATCACCCACTCGTTAATATCACAACATCTGTTGAATTACTATTCAACAATCCATAAACAGATCAGTCATTTAATCAGGTTTGTCATACAGTTCATATAACGATAATATGAAAACAAATAATAAATTTGAGTAATCCAGTTGGATCCCTCCAACCTGTTTTCCCTACATCCAAATATGTTACCTCAATTTCAATTCAATAACAGATATAATATTCAACAGTAAATAAATCATAGCAATCCAGTCATCCCTATTGTGATTTAATATGTTTATATTATTATAAACGTAACCAGTGAGGGAAGTTACCTCATTTGGAAATAATCGTTAAAAATAACGATTGGTTCAAATTAAATTAAATGAACGTTTAATTTAATCAGTTCGATTCAACACATAATAATATATAGCATCCATCAAACAATTAACAAACATAGCACACAAATAATAAACCCGACTTATATAAATATAAGTGGGTAAACTGAATGAGTTAAACTCACTTTGGTTCCATTCATTGGTGGCAGCGGTAAGTTTACAGTTAAATTAAATGGTTGTTTAATTTAACTGTAAATCCCTGTCATCTCCTGCCCTGTCCAGATCAGTTCTATAATGTAGATCTCGTTGAGAGGATTCCAACGTTTGTTTCATTCTGTTTATCCAATAACAAGTTATAAACATTATAAGATACATGATTTAATTATACTATTAATTAGCTTTTAAACATTTACGATTTCATTAAATTACTAAACCCTAAATTTTATTTTATATTAAACTACTTACGTTACTATATCAACCTAATTATTATAAACTTAATTACACTTAGGGTTAAGTTAATTTCACGCTAATAAATGAAGTCGGATCCTTACGTTCAATGCAAAATCAACTGTCAGACCCGTCCTTTCTTTGTCGTTGTTAAATCGTGCCCGACCGTTAGTGCTGCTGTTCCAAAAAAAACGTCCTATTCTTCCTTTTGCTAACCCAGAACACACAACACCATCTGCTGCTATCCATTTCACTAGCTGCCAAAACTTGTTTCAAAACAAAACAAGCCGACTGTTTTGTCCCATCTTCTCCCTTCTTTCCTTTTTGACTTGACCATGTTTTTGTATTAAAATTACGTCCCAACATTATATTTCTTTTATCGACTGTTCGAAATTCATCTTGCTCAAAACGTGTATTGCATGCCTTAGTTAGTTTTGTTCCCATCCGCACTTTATCCCTTTCAAACCGTTGCTTCTTCCTACAACATCCTCCATTCTTCACGTAACCAATTCCATCACGTACCCCATCAAACTCCAGCGGGTCCCTTCTTCTTGAACTCGCTTCTTCCTGTTGCTTCCTCATGCAACCATCCCATCTTCTCCGATCCTCCCCTGGTGTTCAACAATACACCACTTCATTTGAAATCCCAACACAACACTCATTCAGTTGAAAAATGAAGGTGATCAGCTTCCTTCTATTCTTTTTAAAACACACATACGGCTTCTTTGATATACCAATGCTCGATCCTTCCTTGCCCCGCCACGTTGCAAACAAAGTGTGCCATTTTTCTGTGCTTCCTTCTTGTAATTAAAATGGTCCCAAACAAACCCACTTCAGTTCCAACATAATACTTCCCCCGTTCGTTTACTGTTCCAAACATAACCACTTCTTCATTCTACCCAACGCATCAATTTGACCTGCCATATTGTTCCATTCCTTCGTTGCTTGAACACTATTATGATTTTGAGTTTATTTTCATTTTTCCAGTGGAGTTTGGGTTTAAATTAAGTGGAGCTTGCATATTCTTCTTATTTGCGCAGAGAGGAAAGGTGAGGGTTGTTTGTTTTTAAATTTGGAGGAGAAGTACAGTTTAAAACTGCAATGGCTATATGCCATTTCCTTCTTCTGGAATCGAAAATGGAGGGACTAATTTTAGTGCATATTTATAGAAGAATTGACTAAGTGGCTAAGTCTTTTGTAAATATTATAATATACATAGTTTGTACAGTGGATGTGTTGAAAGTAGGTGTGCAGAATAGGCTTGACGTATAGATTAGCTGAAGAAAAAGCATACCGACAAAAGCTAGAGTGTATGGTTCCTTAAGCACTAAGCAATTCCCCTTTTGTTTTATATATTTATTTATTTTACCTAGGTCTGTAGCGTTTGGGTCTTAGGATAGCTACTACTCTTACTTCTAGAATATTCATTTGTATGGAAGTGTGTACATGGACGATACTTACCAAACCTACAATTAACATTTACTTATAGATTTTGAAAATCAGATTCACAAGCTTTAGTCTTAATTGCATGCTATGAAATACGATTCGTGCGTTTACTTGTAGCGTGAGTATGGCTGCTAGTTGGAAGTGCCAGACCTTTCTCATTTATATAGATATGGACGCACTGATGCCATTTACATATACACATATGGAACGTTAACAGAAACTAATATGCTAATAATTCCTACATTATTTACATACATACATACATATATATATATATATATATATATATATATATATATAGGAAAGTGTATACTTAACATTCATAAAGTGCTCTTCCTACGCTTAGTAACTTGTTTTGAAATACATGTTTTTCACATGAATATGTAAATATATATTATTGGAGTTGTAGCGAAATAAATATATATTATTGGAGTTGTAGTGAAGACCGAGAAATAAGGCCACAATTTAGTGTATCGGGTACATGTTAAATCTTTTTCCTCGTTTACTCTTTTCTTTAACCGGTAAGAGTCACTCTCATGTTTGCTTATATTATACAAAAATTCCTATTTTATTATTAAATAAACGTTATCTCTTACTAACAATTTCCATAGCAACATGAAATTTTGAACTGGACATAACTAACAATCTATAATATGAAATCTCCATTTTTCTCTTGCACTAGAAAATTATTATTTTATAGATTCAAACGTTTTTTTGTTGCACCGAATTCCGACTTATATTGGATTCTGTATATTCAATTGAAGTTCAAATCATAAATTACGAACTACAACGCCATTTCGAGATCGATTTATATTAATATATAAATTAATCGTTATAAACTTTGTTTTATATATGAATTATATTTTTTAATATAATAAATAGATTAAATATTTGACTACCGAAAGTAAGGGACATTACATTCTTCCCCCCTTAAAAGGATTTCAACCCCGAAATTACTAAGGTAGAAAAAACGTTACAACCCATCAACTTTTCGAACTCCAATTTATTTCAAATCAAAAACCAATCCATTGTTGTAAATAAAACTTTTCAAAAATATTGAAAATTTTCTAACACATTAAATACTTGGAAAAAATCGGCAGAGTCTCCCCTGTACGGTGTGACTTCTACGATATCATAGGATCAAATAATATATATACATTGACCCACACGGTCGGAAAACAACATTCAAAACCCATAAAATTATATTTTCGCGTGAGCATACCTTATGCGAGCGCTATTGAACATATTTTCCCAATTTATTACGATATACTCAATCAAAATCAATCTCAAAGCCTTCTGGCACCTGTACTCAACTCAATTCATCATGTAAGTAAACAATACATGTAATTCTTCATTAACATTTCATTTATTTACAGTGTAACTAAACAAATTCTCAAAATAAACATATGTCATCATTCATATGTAAATACAGAGTTAAATCATCTCATTTCTATTCATAAGTGGTTCCATTCCAATTTATTCCATTGGAATTCATTTCTTTAGCTTATAATTCATTCTATTTCTTTATTAAACCATTTATGAATTCTATATTCAATCAATCTAACAAACAACAACAAACAATGCATACCCAATATAACCAATCATTCAACTTTGATTATCTTTAGTTAATATTCAATATGAATATTTACTTGTTTTTTACAAACTATAATTATTAGTCGATTCATATTCGACTGAATCCCATTCAATCATTGTTAATTCTGGTCCATATTCAATTGACTAATTTATTTTCAAATTAGTTTATTTCCATTTTAAAAATTTATATTCTGATTTTATTTCAAAAATCATTCAATTCCTCTTCAGTTTTTTTATTTAACTTATTTTTAAGTTAAATTCTGATCCATTTTAATTTCAAATTAAAATTTTCATTCACAAACTCCATATGTGAAATCTCTGGTTATATTAACCATTCAAATTCTTAATCCGATCTGAATTTCAATTAAATCAATCAAACAAATCCATATCTAAATAACTTGATAAAATTATTTCCTTACTATACAAAATATAATTGGGCAAAATTATTTCATTTAACCTCTTTACAAAAGAATATCAGGTACATTTCCAGTTCAATGCTTCTCAACACTTGAACAGATCAAACAACACAATACAAAACATTTGTATGTATAAAATTTACAAATAGGCTATCATATATATATTTATACACTCCAACACAATCTAGGGTATTACTAACCGCATCTCTATCGAGTTACGCCACAAAGCCAAGGTTATTACTAAACCTATAAATCTGATACCACTGTAATGACCCATGGATTCGACGCCTGCATTCCAACAATAATACCTAAACCCGTATTACTTGCCAGAACTCAAGTATCAAAGACACAACATAGTTAATGAAAGAATATAGAGGGTGATATAAGAAAGAAAGAAAATTTAGAATAGAAGAAGAAGAAGAAGAACACCACAACATCAGAGTCTCACAATGCAGTGGAATAAAATATAATAGAAACAAAACTTTATTGAGAGCATTGAAATAAAACTTATAATCATTAGAGTACATCAATAAATCTGAACAGTTACTTTAATCTGTCCTCATATACAACACACAGCGGAAAATTTCCTAGATATTATACGGCTGAACACCTTCAGCTCATCTCCTGACTTCACAGAATTTGATAAGCTGAACCTGCACAACTCGGTCTAACCGGAGCATTTACAAAATGCCGGATCAGTCTGGTGAACCAGAGTGAGAAAACTCGCTAAGTTTAAAAACATCACCCAACTTGACTTTAAAGTCAAACCATTTCTTTTTAAAATCATAGCTTATTCTGATATTATAATAGTGTCTAAACACAAATAAGTATCAATCTAGTGGAACGCTTTCATCTCACATTCCACGTATATAGTATACAATCAAAACCGCGAGCACTTATTGGAGATTGGATTTCCAACTATGACAAGGTATGGAACCACCTTCCGATAGTGTATCTCTAGAGGCGAACACACTGGGTTCAACAAGAACATCTTATAACCCGGCCACACATGACCAACCACTCATTTTGCTTGAGTGTATCGAATGTATATCACCAACGGTTGGGGGCGACCCACTGTTTCCCGATAAGGGACAACATCGAAATAGATTAAAGAAGGAAATGAATTTTCTCTAGATAGGTGATTATACACCCTACTTGGGAGCTACCCGCTTAGCCATGCTACCTGCCCGATTTTTGTCATTTCCCAGTAGAAAAAGTTTGAGGTTTAACACTACCATTAGAACATCATATCACCATTCACTTTGAATTCCACATTGTCAGATCCATCAGATCACTAATTGACGACCCCAAAAATACTCTGTAGCTAACAGAAGTACGTTTGTAAAAGTCAATGTACGTGACTCTTAAGAAATACTCTACCAGACACTCACCCGTACCAGTCATCCAGGAACAGGATGGACCGAAGGCACTCTCCTACCACATCCTAGGTATCACCCTATAGATCGGTAGCGTGTATTCCTTGTAAATCCATAGATTTCAACCCCGATAGGATTACAGTATATCTCCGGCCGCTAAACCCGAGATTTTAAGTAATTCTAACATTTTATAAATTTCCAGGTCTTCAATTTCTCCATCTCGATAATTTTCTGATATCTTCAACAATTCGTATTTGCTGGTTAGAATGGTTTTTGAATATATATTCGATCCCGGTCTTTCTGTACCAACAATCGTATAGGCCAGATTTGATAGTCGGTTATTTAATTATCAAATAAACAACCATTCAATCATAAAAATAAAAGTAGATATACTGGTTTAGTATTCGGCATCACTTCGCTTATATAAAAATATTTAAACAAATGGTTAATTTACAACTTAAACTCTTTTCGATATTTCAACGTAGCATTTTACTTCTTATTTAAATCATAAGATTTTCTTTAAAACTATTTACCATACAATTACTCGTTATCTAAAATTGGGAAACCACTTCAACTCCCCACTCGTAAAACAACATTACAAATCTCCGTATTTCATTATTTGAAAACAATTACCAACTCTTATAAAAATCCTATTTTAAAACACAACTTATCATTTCCTTTTGTAACGACCCGTATTTTCTGCGATATATAATTAACTTATTTAATTATATAAATAGTGATTTAGATTCAAATGGTCGTTAATTAAATTATATTGAATATTTAATTAATTTAAATAATAGATTAATATATTTAATTTCTGAAATAATCAGAAATATTGGAATTCACAATATTATGTGAATTGGATTATTCCTAAGATTTAATTCAACTTAGAATTGAGTTAGAATAATGAATATATTTAATTTATGTCAGTTTGAATGTAGAATTATAATATGATTAAAATCGAGCTCGAAATGGCGCTGCAGTTCGTTATTTGACAATTCGAACTTCAATTGAATATACAAAAGCCGTTTTAAGTCGGATTTCTGTGAAACAAGAAACGTTAGGAGCTAGTGAAGTATATTTTTCTAGTGGAAGAGAAAAATTGGGATTTCGTCGTGTAGATTTTGATTTATGTCCAAATCAAATTTCAGAAAAGTCGCTATGGAATTCCTTTGAAATTTATAAATATTTATTTATATTTTAAAAAGGGATTTCATTATAATTTGAGTATCGATTTATCCTGAAAGTGAATATCGAGTTAGAAATTCACATAGGAATATTCTGAAGCTGTATGTTATTCCACTGTGAATATATACGATAATATTTATTTATAAATATTTAATTTAATTATTTTTAAATATATTTATATATTTAAATGAGTTATTTAGGGTTTTAAAAATAGCCAGTTTTGCAAACGACCTCAGAATTCAACGAAACTAATTTTATTGGATCCGCAATATTGAATTATTGCTATATTTCAATTTCCGTGATTTTTGAAGTCAGTATGTGGCCATACAGGATTTTAATGTGAAAAACTGTTAATATTTTGACCTTTAAAAATACGCTGCGTGAGCAAACGGGGTCAGAATTCGACGAAACCATTTTCGTTGAGACCGTAATGTTGAACTGTAGCTACATGACCATTTTCGTGATTTTTGAATATCGTGTGTGATCACACAAATTTTTAGAAGGCGAATTGAATATTAAAAACTAAAAATATCCTAAGTATGGGTGAACCTAAACAAGCCACCACTCACTGTTTTCATCCACACAAAAATTTCATTCCCTTTATAAAACCGTTCTTTCAGCCGCCAACAATTTTTTTAGCAAAACATGAAAACCTCCTCTTTCAAAATCAAAGTAAAACCGTAGAAAATCCCTAAAATCATGATTTATATATAACCATGTTCCTCTAATGATTCTCGACATCTTGGTAGGCATTTTGAGAGGCTCGACTATATTTTTGGTCGTTGGTCTTGTGTACAGCGATAGGTTTTTGTACTAGGGTTATCGACTTTGTGGTATATGAAGTATCAATTCCTGATTTAAGGGTTGTTTCGAGCTTAAGCATGTTGTTAAATGTCGTATGGAGGAGTTTGGATGGATTTGGTCACCAAAGGTGTCGTGGGTTTCACTGTAACCGAGCTTTTGAGCTCGACGTGGCATCTTTTTGGGGTTGATCGAGTGTAATTCTTTGGCGAGGAGATGATGGAGACTGAAACGAGGAGTTCAACGGTGAGGAGTTTGGAAGTTGCCATGGAGTAGGGAACGAGAATTTGGGGGAGAAAGAAATCAATAATGGTTGGAAAGGGATGAAGCAGGCGTCGGTTTTGTTCTGAGTGGAAGAAAGGTGAGCGGGTATGGGCTTGAACAAAAGGAAGATGGGCCAAGGGTGTTTGAAAAGGGTAAAGGCCCATATAATATTTATAATTTAAGTTTAAATAAATTTCAATAGTGTATTAACTTAGAAAATGTGTAACTATCTCATACGATCTCAGAATCAGACGAAACAAGATCTGACAGGATCGTATGGACGGTGGCTACACTATGGAACTGACGGGGAGTGAATCGAAGCTCGTTACAATTTATAGCGAAATAAATTGTCGGTCTGAATCAATCGATGGTTATCGTTATTAACGATGATCGTCCAATGTGAGTAAAACTCACCAACTCTGGGCAGTTATATTTTTTAACATATTCTTAGAACTGATAATTATACGTTGACTGTTGTGCGTTTACTGTTTGGTTGAATTGCTTATATAATGGTTGAAATTATAGATAATGATATATATATATATATATATATAAATCGTTAATCAAATATTGATTCTGTTTATCAAAATATTTCATATCAAAATGAAATCAATGTTATTTATATTGTGTAACATCTGTGGATGCAGGGAAACAGGTCGGAGGGAACCAACTGGATTCCTCAACATTTATTTTACTGTTTTCATATATATTGTGATATATGATGTGATATACAATCTGTTGTTGATTGTGTGTGATTGGGTGATACCGAGAAGTGATATATGGTATTTGAAACACCATAAGAAATACTGGAATATACAAAGGGATTTTTCAAATAGTATATTGAAATATAAATTATATTTGTAAATCAAATGTATTTGAATTGGAAATATTTATAAATCAAATATAATTGAATTGGAAATATTTGTAAATAAAATATAATTGAATTGGAAATATTTGTGAAAACAAATATAATTGAATAGGAATATTTGTGAAAAACAAATATAGAAGAAATATTTATTGGTTCAACATATAGAATTAAAAGGGGTTATTTATTTGTTAGATAAATAGAATAAAAATGGAATATTTATTTAAGAAATAAATAGAAGGATAAAAGGAATATTCATTTGGGAAATAAATAGAAAAGATAAAGGGAATATTTATTGGTTAAATAAATAGAATTGAAAGGGAGTAGTTATTTGTTAAGTAAACAAATAGAAAAGGAATTATTTGTATAAACAAACCGAAAAGGAATTAATCAAACGAGTTAATCGAAAGAGTTAATCGAAATGAGTTAATCGAATATTAGTTATTCTATTAGAGTTAATCGAATAGAGTAAATGAGTTAGAGTTAACCAGTTAGGGTTAATCAATTAGGGTTGACCAGTTAGAGTTGATCAGTTAGAGTTAACCAGTTAGAGTTGACCAGTTAGAATTAACCAGTTAGAGTTAATCAGTTAGAGTTGATCAGTTAGAGTAAACCAGTTAGAGTTAACCAGTTATAATTAATCAGTTAGAGTTAACCAGTTAGAGTTAATCAATTAGAATTGATCAGTTAGAGTTAACCAGTTAGAGTTAGAGTTAACCAGTTAGAAATAACCAGTTAAAGTTAACCAGTTATAGTTAGAGTTAACTAATAGAGTAATTAAATAGAGTTAATCGAATTAGAATAAATCGATTAGAGTTAGTCGAATTAGCAGTTATCGAATATTAGTATTCGAATAAATTTAAAAGGAGTTATCGAATCTAGTTATTCGAAAGGAGTTATCGAAGCTAGTTATTCGAAAGGAGTTATCGAATATTAGTTATTCGAATCGAGTTAAAAGGAGTTATCGAATAATAGTTATTCGAATCGAGTTAAAAGGAGTTATCAAATATTAGTTATTCGAATCGAGTTAAAAGGAGTTAATCGAATTTAGTTATTCGAAAGGAGTTATCGATTAGTTTAATCGAAAGAAGTTAATCGAATTTAGTTATTCGAAAGGAGTTATCGATTAGTTTAATTGGAAGGAGTTAATCGAATTTAGTTATTCAAAAAGGAGTAATTGAATATAGTATTTGAAACAAGAGATTATCGAATATTGTTTATTCGAAAGAAGAGTAATCGAATATTAGTTATTCGAAGTGAGTTAATCGAATATTAGTTATTCGAAGAGAGTTAATCGTCGAAATTCGATTATATCGAATTCAGGAAAGTACTTATACTTTCCAGTTTTTAAATCAAGATTTATTTATTTATAAATCAGGTGTTTATTTATTTATTCACATTAAAGAATAAAAGTTATAATTGAAGTTAGATATTTCGAAAGTAAGGATTATAACGTTATCGTTATAACCAATGTTTTCAATAAAGAAGTGGATTCGTAAATAGAATCTGAGAGTTTCGTAAGGAAGTTTGTTAAAGATTTAAAAGATAAACTTTGACTATTTCGAAGTTAAAACGTTGTTCAGTTAAGGTCTGAGAGGTAATTATACCCCAACTTGATTGACTTCCTTCTCAACTAAGGAATGGTAAGGTTTGATAGTGAAGGAGTTTTGGAAATGTTTTCCAAATAAGAATCAGAAATGTTTTCTGATAATAGAAAATAAGAATTTAGAATATATGGAAACTGGAGATAAGTAAATTAATGAACTAAAGAGATAAATGTTAAATGATGATTGATCGATATAATTTCCATTTGGAAATAATATCGTTGTTTGCACACGTGTTTTTCTTTGATAGTTAACTCACCGACTATCGAAGTTTTCGACCATTTTAACGTTGTTAATATGGAGAGACCGGTTGGATTATTATCCAAAGAACCACTCCGTATTGGCATAAGCGTTGCGAATCATATATGCTAAAGATAATTGAAGATGGAGTAAAAGTGCAAGGGCTGTTGTATAAATCTTAGGTAAAGATTGCCTAAGATGGATGTACTGAATAGTGCCTTTGGTTTGTCCAGTCCCAGGGCGACCTGTATGGAAGAATGTCTGACAGAGTATATTTAATAGATCACGAAAGTTGATCTCTTCAAACGTATTTACATTTGGTGGTGGAGGAATTCGTTTCTCTTAGCTGTATACCCGTTGTATTTTTGGGGAAATCAATTTGTGATTTGGCAGGTATGACGATGTGACATTCAAAGTGAATAAACGTGTGATCTGTCAGAGATAAGCGTGGCCTCTAGCCTCACAACCGGGAAATGACAAAAATCGGGCAGGCAGCATGGCTATGTAGGTGGAACATATTAGGGTGTATAATCACCTGATCTAGAGTTTCATTTACTTCTAAAAATCTATTATCGATGCTGTCCCATTCGAGAAACGGTTGCTGATCCCAACCGTTGGTGATAAATATTCGATACACTCAAGCGAAATAAGTGGTCGGTCATGTGTGGCCGGGTTGCAAGATGTTCTTGTTGAACCCAGTGTATTCCTCTCTAGAGGTACACTAGTGAAAGGTGGTTCCATACCTTGTCATAGTTGGAAATCTATTACCCAATATGTGCTTGCGGTTTTAATTGTATACTATATATGTAGAACATGAGATGAAAGCGTTTCTGCTAGATGATTATTATATTGTGGTTGATAGATATTATTATAATATCAAAAGGTTTTTGATATAAAGATATTTTGGATTCTCATAAGGGAAAAACCCGTTCCGTTATTCGGCGTGGTCTTATGAGATATCATTTACTTGTTCAAACTGTTTTACTCACACAAGTCCCATGACTGACCCGGAATTTATTTTGTTTTGTTTCCCTTAAACCCTTGGTGCCCAATTTTGTATGGGCAGTCAACTAGTCGGGATTACAGATACTTGAAGAGCTGGAGCAGGAGGCTTCAGGATCATATAGCTATTGTTTATTTCTGCTGTGTTGTAAGTGTTGTACTTTGGAAATGATATGTATATTCAAGTACAGATTTATATTTCAAAGTTATGATATATATTATATGTTATTCGTTCCGCTGTGAGATTCGTGTTACTCTGATGTTGCGTTCTTCTTCTTCTTCTATTCTAAGTTTCTATCTTATCTTTCCTCACCCTCTAACTTCTTTCATTAACTACCGGTATTTTTGATCCTTGGATGTTCGATATGTGTTGTATATCGGATAACCAAGATCGACTTTTTCCGGGTCGTTACACCTTTTTACCTTGAAAATATCATGATATTTCCATGCAATCTCCTTTTGTTTTCCTTTACCTTGCAATCTTATTTACATATTCTTGAGTCCTTTTATTTCTTTTACTTTGGAAATCATATTCTCAAATCTTTATTTCCGTTACATTGGAAATCCCATTGTATTCTCAAATCTTTATACTTCAACATTCATTAGTCCTTGACCGTAGATTGGTAAGCGAACAATTTCCTAAATATCAACCCCGAAGACCGAAATCAACATTAGATTAATATTTAGGAAATCACTCAAACCAACAAATCTCCAGTTAGGTTCCAATTCTGATCTTAACTCATTACCGAGCATACCGTTCCATTTCTAATTCACTCAATCCTTTTCCACTTTGAAAATCTTGTTTCACTTCCATTCATTCACTTGATATCATTATTAAGTATTGCCAATTCAAATCAATACTTTACTTCTCATTACTTTTATAAATCTTGTTTATAAAATCTCTGGTTTAATGTAAACCCTTTTTATCTTACTTCTTTTACTTAATTTTAAATGTCAGTAAGTATCTATTTTAAGCTATCATACTCGCTTAAGATCCCATTTATAACTTAGTTATAAAACTGGGTTTTAACATATACCCATCCATTAACTCATTCCAAATCTTATTATATTTCATTTCGAACCTGATTACTTACTCAAATGAATTTTATTTAAATAATAATCCCTTAAATCTTTCTTAATTAAAATAATAATTTACTTCATTATTAACTACTATAGAAGCAGTTAAATTCTTTATTAACTAAATAAATAATAAATTTCCTTTTTAATAAATTCTATTTAAAATTAAACATCTATTTGTTACACTATTCTATTTGATTAATTTAGAAGTATATTAATCAAATAACCAATTTCAATTGAAATAATTGAATTTGTCAACTCAACCCATGATTATCTCATTAATCAACTTCAATTAATTGTCCCTTTAAATTAATTTATAATATAATTAATTTAAATATCTTCACTAAATTGTTTCTTAGAACAATTAATCAAATTCTTAACCGTTCGGTTAATTTCTGCTCATTTACTTATGAATCTTATCCACATAAGAATTTTCCTTATAAAACCCTTTAATAATTATTTATAACTAAAATAATAAATAATAAATATTTATTTTCTTTTAAATGAATTTCAATTCAAATTAACAGATTTCAAAATCTATTCTCAGTTATAAAAAATATATATTTTATAACCTCATTTCTGTCAATTTACCTAACGGTAAATCCGTATTTATCAAATAATTGATTTCAAGCCATCTGATATCGTTTACTTAACCAATATCACCCATTGGTTAATATCACAACAACCATTGAAGTACGATTCAACAATCTATGAACAGATCAATTATTTAATCGGGTTTGTCATACAGTTCATATAACGATAATATGAAAATAAATAATAAATTTGAGGAATCCAGTTGGATCCCTCCAACCTGTTTTCCTTGCATCCAAATACGTTACCTCAATTTCAATTCAATAACAGATATAATATTCAACATTAAATAAATCATAGCAATCCAGTCATCCCTATTGTGATTTAATACATTTATATAATTATAAACGTAACCAGTGAGGGAAGTTACCTCATTTGGAAATAATCGTTCAAAAATAACAACTGGTTCAAATTAAATCAAACGAACGTTCAATTTAATCTATTCGATTTAACACACACACACACACGTACACACACACACATACAGACACACACGCACACACACGCACACACACACACACACACACACACACACACACATATATATATATATAGCATCCATCAAACAATTAACAAACATAGCACACAAATAATTAACCCGACTTATATAAATATTAGTGGGTAAACTGAGTGAGTTAAACTCACTTTGGTTCCATTCATTCGCTGCAGTGGTTGGTTTACAGTTAAATTAAACGGTCGTTTAATTTAACTGTAAATCCTTGTCATCTCCTGCCTTGTCCAGATCACTTCCATAATGTAGATCTCGTTGAGAGGATTCCAACGTTAGTTTCATTCCGTTTATCCACTAACAAGTTATAAACATTATAAGATACATGATTTAATTATACTATTAATTAGTATTTAAACATTTACGATTAAATTAAATTACTAAACTCTAAATTTTATTTTATATTTAACTACTTACGTTACTCCGTCTACCTAATTATTATAAACTTAATTACACTTAGTGTTAAGTTAATTTCACGTTAATAAATAAAGTCGGATACTTACATTCAATGCAAAATCAACCGTCAGACCCGTTCCTTTCTTTGTCGTTGTTAAATTGTGCCCGATTGTTAGTGCTGTTGCTCCAAAAAAAGTCATATTCTTTTTTTTGCTAACCTAGAACACACGATACCATCTGCTGACATCCATTTAACTAGCTGCCAAAACTTGTTTCAAAACAAAACAAGCCGACTGTTTTGTCCCATCTTCTCCCTTCTTTCCTTTTTGACCTGACCATACTTTTGTATTAAAATCACGTCCCAACTTTATATTTCTTCTATCGAATGTTCGAAATTCATCTTGCTCAAAACGTGTACTGCATACCTTTTACTTTTGTTCTCATCCGCACTTTATCCCTTTCAAACCGTTGCTTCTTCCTACAGCCTCCACAGTTCTTCACGTAACCCATTCCATCACGTACCCCATCAAACTCCAGCGGGTCCCTTCTTCTTGAACTCGCTTCCTGTTTCATCCTTATGCAACCATCCCATCTTCTCCGATCCTCCCCTGGTGTTCAACAATACACCACTTTGTTTGAAATCCCAACACAACACTTATTCAGTTGAAAAATGAAGGTGATCTGCTTCCGTCTGTTCTTTTTAAAACACACATACTACTTCTTCGATATACCAATTCTCGACCCTTCCTGGCCCCGCCACGTTGCAAACAAAGTGTGCCATCTTACTGTACTTTCTTCTTGTAATTAAAATGCTCCCATACAAACCCACTTCAGTTTCAACACAATACTTTCCCCATTCATTTACTGTTCCGAACATAACCACTTCTTCATTCTACCTAACGCATCAATTTGACCTACCATATTGTTCCTTTCCTTCATTGCTTGAACACTATTATGATTTTGAGTTTCTTTTCATTTTGCCAATGGAATTTGGGTTTAAATTAAGTGGAGCTTGTGTGTTCTTATTTGTGTAGAGGGGAATGGTGCAGGTTGTTTGATTTTAAATTTGGAGTAGAAGTACAGTTTAAAACTGCAATGGCAATATGCCATTTCCTTCTTCTGGAATCGAAAATGGAGGGACTAGTTTTAGTGCATATTTATAGCGGAATTGATATAGTGGCTAAGTTTTTTATAAATATTATAATATACATAGTTTGTACAGTGGATATGTTGAAAGTAGGTGTGCAGAATAGGCTTGATGTATAGATTAGCTGAGGAAAAAGCATACCGACAGAAGCTAGAGGGTATGGTTCCTTAAGCACTAAGAAATTCTCCTTTTGTTACATATACATATATTTATTTATTTATTTATTTTACCTTGGTCTGTAGCGTTTGGGTCTTAGGATAGCTACTACTCTTACTTATAGAAGATTCATATGTATGGAAGTGTGTACATGGACGATACTTACCAGACCTACAATTAACATTTACTTATAGATTTTGAAAATCAGATTCCAAGCTTTACTCTTAATTGCATGCTATGAAATATGATTCCTGTGTTGACTTGTAGCGTGAGTATGGCTGCTAATTGGAAGTGCCAAACCTTTCTCATTCATATAGATATAAACGCACTGATTCCATTTACATATCACATATGAAACGTTAATAGAAACTAATATGCTAATAAATCCTACAGTATTTACATATATCTATAGGAAAGTGTATACTTGACATTCAAAAAGTGCTCTTCCTACGCTTAGTAACTTGTTTTGAAATACATGTTTGTCACATGAATATGTAAATATATATTATTGGAGTTGTAGTGAAGACCGGGAAATAAGGCCACAATTTAGTGTATCAGATACGTGTTAAATCTTTTTCCTCGTTTACTCTTTTCTTTAACTGGTAAGAGTCACTCTCGCGTTTGCTTATATTATACAAAAATTCCTATTTTATTATTACATAAACGTTATCGCTTACTAACAATTTCCATAGCGACTATTTGAAAATTTGAACTGGACATAACTAACAATCTATAATATGAAATCTCCATTTTACTCTTGCACTAGAAAATTACAATCTTATATATTTAAACGGGTTTTTTTGTTTCACCGAATTCCAACTTATATCGGATTCTGTATGTTCAGTTGAAGTTCAAATCGTAAATTACGAACTGCTGCGCCATTTCGAGCTCGATTTATATTAATATATAAATTAAACGTTATAAACTTCGTTTTATATATGAATTATATAATTTAATATAATAAAACAAATTAAATATTTGACTATCGATAGTACTGTAACAACCCGAAAATCCGAGCCAATTTAAAATTTTTATTTCGGCAATTTTGATGAATTTTGAATATTTAAAATGAATTATTTTAAATAATGACGATGAGAAATTTATTTTGAATAGAATTAGAATGAATATATTTATTTGAATCGACGTTAGAATATAAATATTTATTTTTATCAATAAAAGGAATTGCAAATGGCGTGGTAGTTTGAAATTTCGATTTCAAAGTTCAAATGAATGTACAGGATTCAAAATAAACCGGATTTTAGCGAAACCAAAAATATTAGAATCTATTTGAGAATATCTTTCCAATAAATCTGAAAAATTGAAATTTCATAGCGGGAATAAAAAGTTATGCCCAGTTGAAAATTATGAATAGTCGTTGTGGAATTATAGCCCGTAAAAATTGAAATTTTGCAAACGACCTTCGTTTTCGACGAAACCACTTTTATTGGATCCGTGATGTCAAATTATTGCTAGATTCCAATTTGCATAATTTTCCGAATCAATGTGTGAGCATGGCGAAGTTAAATGTGTTTTAACAGTTTGAGTAAATTTCGATCGACCAGAAAATGGTCATTTTTCAAACGGTCTCAGAATTTGACAAAATTAGTTTTGTTAGGACTGTATCGTCAATACGAAGCTAGAAAATATTTTTTGGGAATTTTTAGAGTTAGTATGTGGCCCCAGTAAATTAAAATGTACGTTCAAATTGAATATATGTAGATTTATAGTTTAATTTTGGCGAAAACCTATCGTAACAGCCGAATTGGCTTATGGGACATATCCCATTGTGTTCGGAATGTGGGTAATTAGCTAGGGGAGATAGTTGTGGGTTTGATTCTGAGTTCGAATGAAAAGATAATTTTTGAAGAATAAATTAATTACAAATATAATTAAAAATAAAAAGTCAACCCTCTCTTTTAACACCCCCCCTCTCTCTCTTATCTCCTTCATCGTTCAGAATAAAATAAAATAAAACGACGGAAAGGAAAACCACGCTCAGCCCCACTCCGCCCGTCACCGCGTCACACCCCTCCCTCCTCCCTTTTGCTGTCGTACCCTCCCCCTTCTTCCTCCTCTTCCTCCTCCTCCTCCTCTCTCTCTCCAATTTCTGAAAACCCTAACCCCTTAAATCAACCTGATCCGCCGCCGCCAGTCATGGCGCCACCCCCCTCGTAGCACAACTCCACCTCCAGCACGCAGCAGCCTCCCCGACCTCTCCTCCAACCACCACAGTGAGTTTTTACATATATGTAAAGTAGCGATAAAAATAAGATTTTTATATATGCAGTAGCATTGTTAAAAAACTGATTTTAACACAAATGCGTGAAACGTATTGCATTGGAATCAAAACAACGAATCTGAGCGACAACGAAGAATGACGGAGTGAAAACCTATGGGTGAGAACTTCTCACTAAAAATTTTGGTTCATTTATTTATTTTATAACTGCATATATAAACTGCTCTCCGTTGTCCACAGACCATGGATGACTTGTTTGTCTTGTTGTGTATTTTGATTGATTTGTTTGTGTGAATTTGGTTTGTGATGTGAAATGAAGTAAATAAAATATTCATATGTTGAATAACGATAAAATTCACATTTTTATCGTATATATGAAGTAAATAAAATATTCATATGTAAATAAATTGTTTGAACAATAAAAATAACATTTTTATTTTGTATATGAAGTAAATAAAACATTCATATGTTGAATAAATTGTCTGAACAATAAAAATAACATTTTTATTGTATGTATGAAGTATATGAAATATTCATGTTTGAAATAAAGTCTTTGAACGATAAAAATAACATTTTTATTGTATGTATGAAGTATCTGAAATACTCATGTGATGAATAAATTCTTTGAACGATAAAAATAACATTTTTATCATATATGTGAAGTAATAAAAATGGTCATGAGTCAAAATATTTATTTTTGTTCGCAAAAAATATATTATTTTTTCATGTATATGGGGTGTTAAAAATGGTCATGAGTCGAAATATATTTTTGTTTGTCGAAAATAACATTTTTAACAAGTATGTGAGCTATTAAGAATAGTAATGCAAAGGGATTATTATTAGTTGATCAAAAATAGGATTTTTAGCTTATGTATGCTGTGTGGAATATATATATATATATATATATATATATATATATATATATATATATATGCGTGGTATAAAACTATATGTAAACGTTTTATGAAAATATACATATAGGATGTATGAAACTATATATAAACGTTTTATGGAAATATACAAATGTGATGTATGAAAATATATATAAGCATTTGATGAAAATATACATACGAGATGTATGAAAATGTATATATATATATATATATACGTGGTATGAAAATATATAAGCATTGTGGAATAATAATAAATATTTATTATTATTCAAGTAAGTGATTAACGATATAATAACCTTATTGTTGATCGTCATGTAAGCATATATAGGCTTGAATGCCAAACTAGAATTGCCAAAGTTATGAAGTTAAATAATAATTGGACTAATAAAACCCATATAAGAGAATGAAAGGTAAAGCGAACCAAATCGAATTAAATATTGAACAGAATTGAAAATTGATTGAATTTGCATAATGTACATGCATATACATTGAACAAGTCATAGCAAGGAGGCTAGAGAAGAGGAATAAAATTGTATGCCCGACAAATAGGTACTTATTTACTGTTTTTTTTGGGTTTGATGATTTTATGAGCCGATTGGCTAGCCGCTTGGCTTTTTCTTTTTCTTTTTGGATTGGAGAGGCCTATATGGAAATTTCAGGATTTTCCCGGTGCTCCCGTGCAGGGAAGGTTATGGCGAAATTTTTCAAAAATTTAGGGTGTTAGCCAAATTTTTGAAAAATTTGAAAGTTCTTAGAAACTGAAAAGTTGAAGAACTTGAACCAGAATAGAAATTGAAATCGTTTTCAGACGAATTTATAAAATACGTTTTAAATGGAAATCGACGAAATATATATATTATATATATTATATGGCCTGAATAGAACGCGCGAATTTTGACCATAGACTTCGAATTGACATTACGGGATATCTGCCGAATTCTCCTAAAACCGGAACCGTTAGGTTGGTATCGAAAAGAGCTTTCTAACGAATATAAGAAATGTGAAATCTAATGGTTGTATCTGGAATTGTGTCTAAATCAATTTTGGAAAAGGTCGTTGTAAGTGCAATTCGATGGCCGTTTATGGAAATCGACTGTACGGGCCTCGATAAAATTATTAAAAATATCGATAATTTGTGTGAAATCATAAGGAATGATTTGGAAAGAATTAGGATGAAAAATTCCATATTTGAGAAGATAAAAATAGATTTTATCGAAATGAACTAGTTTTGAACTAGAATTATAATCTATTTATTTTTGAAATAAATAAATTGGATTTGAAATGGTTTTAAATAACCAGAATTTTCCAATAAATAAATTTGAATGGTTTGGAATGGAAATAATCTTCAGAATATTCCGATTTTGGATTTCGTGATTATACAGATATTGTGATGGGAATATGGAAGATATCGATATCGTTATTCCCGAGAAGATGTCTGTAGGTTTCAGGATTTGATGTTGAGTATAAGTTGATACTATCTCTATTCAAAACCTTGTATTTAATGTCAAATTGGATTGATTGATTGTTTGGATTGTGCTCAACCAGTTTATGAGCAAATATGCTTTTACATTTAGCATTGAGTTGGGTAGAAATATCTGTGTGCTAACACCTTGTGAAACACTTCACGATTTGACGGTGAAGTATTTAGCGATGTGTTCATTTCAAATTTAATGAATGATTTTGAAATGATGTTTTTCTTAAGTGAAAAGAAATATATTCCTGATTTTGGACAGGGAATGTCTTATAAAAATGTTTTATAAAATAGAAAAGATTTCGAGGCCTAAACCCAATGATTTCTAAAATGATTTAGAAATGTATTATGTTTTACATTGTGGTTCATCGTGTATCCGATTAGTTGCTATTGATAACATATCTGTTTGGTGGCGGAGAATTTATTCTCTTACTTAACACCCTTCTTTGAGACGTACGAGCTCAAAGGTTATGTGATTAATAGTGACTAATCATATGTGTTAATTACTAATGTGAAGTACCATAGTTTGAAAGTACTTGTGATTATTATGTTGTGAAATGATTTTCCCTACTTCGGAACATAAAATGGTTTAGTGTGTGGCTAAAGATTCGGGTAACCCAGACGACTAAAAGTATGGGTGAGATGGGCGGTGTATGCTTCCATGCGTGGGAAGTGCATCGTCGGTGTAGCCTGCTCCATGCGTGGGAGGTGCACATATATATATATATATATATATATCGAGTTGCTTAGGTGCATGCCCTTTGCCTTGTCTAGGGGGAGCCCGATATTTGGTTGCATACTTGTTTGTATGCGTTGTTATGATTTGGAATTCATATTTCCAAATGATTTGATTTGAGATCCCGAAGTGAAATCTACTTTGATATAAAGCTAGATATGTATTTCAAATGACTTGAAATAGAAATCGGGAAATAAAGTCCAAAGGAATAATTTCTGTAAATTGAATTGGATTTGGAAAATCTAAGTGTGGCGATTAATCTAAATGGGTAGATTGGGATATTGCATGTTGATTGATGCATAGTAGATCCATAACTATTTATTGTTGTTTATACATTGGCATTCATGGGGGTAAACCCGTTCCGCGTTAGCGGCGTGGTCCTGTGATTTGCCTTATCATTTATATAAGTTTACAACTGTTTAGAGTTTCTCACACCAGTCCCATGACTGACCTGTAGTTTTCTTTTCCCTTGCAAACTCGGGTGCCCTTATTTTTCACACGGGCAGTAGAGTCGTTTTATTTTGCAAATATATTGAGAAGGATTTTGGATTGAAGCTTTAAGCTGTGTCCAAACATTTATAGTCTTCCACTGTGCATTGTATTACATTTATAGTAAATAAATCTTCTGTTGTATTATTATTTTTCGATATACTCTGATACGCTGTACTCTGATGTAACATTATTATGATGCTTATAAAAGTCTTCTGTTATTTGTTCTGACGTGTTGTATGCCCAGAGTTAGCATATGCGGGATTCGAACGGTCTTGGTCGATTAAGCGATCGATTAGATCCGAGCGAAATCCGTATCGTTACAGACGGTATCAGAGCTTTTGTTAACTCACATCTTTGGGGTGCAACTATTTAGAACATAATAAAAGACGAGTCAGAGGTTGGATTAGTAATACCCTACAGAAAAATCCTCGTTAGAGATAGAATTAGTAGCATTCTAGAATGAGTGACTCATTCGAGACGGGGTTAGAAATGCCCTAGAACTTAAGCCATAATGAAAATAATGAAAGTTGAGTTGATTTGTAAAACAACTTTCAGCTTCGTTCCTTTTCGGGGGCGAAAAGTTTTAAGTGGGGGAGAATGTAACAACCCGAAAATCCGAGCCAATTTAAAAAATTTATTTCGGCAATTTTGATGAATTTTGAATATTTAAAATGAATTATTTTAAATAATGGCGATGAGAAATTTATTTTGAATAGAATTAGAATGAATATATTTATTTGAATTGACGTTAGAAAATAAATATTTATTTTTATTTATAAAAGGAATTGAAAATGGCGCGGTAGTTTGAAATTTCGATTTCAAAGTTCAAATGAATGTACAGGATTCAAAATAAACCAGATTTTAGCGAAACCAAAAATATTAGAATCTATTTGAGAAAATCTTTCCATGATGTATTTCACATATCTCAACTTTGAAAGCACGTTCATGATCCAAACTTGATCGTGGAAGAAGCAGCTTAGCAGGATATTGAAATTACTCCAGAATTAGCTGTGAGACGAGAGCCGCTAAAGATCATCGGCAAAGAAACCAAAGAGCTGAGGAACAAGATGGTTCACTTAGTCAAAGTGCAATGGAGTGGAGATCCACGAGATTATACTTGGGAAACTGAGGAGAGCATTCAGAAAGCTTATCCTAATGCCGAGTGGATATCTCTGATTGACTCCGGTGCAAGGTACATTTACCATACTTTGCATTACCAATTAGTTCTCTACTCAGTTGTTATTTTCTTTCCATGGATGTGCACTTTTAACTCTATAGTCGGAATGACTTTAAAGGAGAATAAGAATTAATTTGTATGATTTTTAAAAGTTAAAAACAATTTGATTGTTGGTTGTGTTGGGTAACTGTAGATTTGATTAATTGAATTATTGAAACAATAGTTAAATTAATCAACGATAGAATTATGGCGAAATTTTTCGAAAATTCCGGGTGTTAGCCAAATTTTTGAAGAGTTTGAAAATTCTCAGAAACTGAAAAATTGGAGAATGGGAGCCAGATCGGATGTAGAGTTGAATAATCAAACCACTTTCGACTTTGTTCCTTTTCCGGGACGAAAAGTTTTAAGTGGGGGAGATTGTAACGACCCAGAAAATCTGAACAAATTAAATTTTTTTAAATTGGCTAAAATAATGGATTTTAAATATTTAAAATAAATATTTTAAATAATGGCAATGAAAAGTGAGTTTGAATCGCTAATTGAAAACGAATATAATTAATTATAATTATAAACAAGGCCTGAAATGGCGCTGCAGTTTCAAAAATTGAATTCAAACTTTGTCGGACTGTACCGGGTGCAAAACAAAACGGATTTGAGTGAAACCAAAAATATTTAAATCTGTTAGTGAATACCTTTCTAACGAATCTGAAAAATCAAATTTTCATAACGGAAAGCAAAAGTTATGGCCAAATGAATTTTCAGAAAGGTCGCTATGGAATTTATATAGCCCGTGAAATTGGCCATTTTGCATACTACCTCGGAATTCGACGAAACCACTTTTGTTGGATCTGGGATGTGAAGTTATTACTAGGTTTCAAATTTCATAATTTTTGAAGCTAGTATGTGAGCGTGGCAAAGGAAAACGTGTTTTGGTCAAGTACAGTTAAACTAGATCGACCAGAAATAAGCCTTTTTGCAAAAAGTCTCAGAATTCGACGAAACTAGTTTTGTTGGGACTGTATTGTCAAAATATAGCTAGATTAATTTTCTGGAATTTTTCGAATCAGTTTGTGGCCCTGGCAAATTGAAATGTACATTCAAATTAAATATTGAATGTTTTATATTTTAATTTGAAGGAAAACTGACTGAAACATTCGAATGGGCCTTCGAAACATATCCCATTGTGTTCGGAATGGGGGTAAAACACTAGCGACGACAGTCGTTGGGTTTGGATTGGTGGTCGTGTCAGAAAACCTCTTATAAAATCTCCTGGCCAATCAGAATTTTTATAAAAAAAGAAAGAAATATCCATTTTCTCTTTCCCCAACATCATCTCCAGGCGACGGCGGAAGTCATCTAATTCTTCCCGATCAGATTGCTCCTTCGTTTCTTAACGAAATCGAGCGCGGTTGGATCCATTTCGAAGCTCTCGATCTCCTCTTCAAATCCATATAAGGAGCAGCAATTATAGTTGTGTAAATCGGCCGAATCACCTCCGTGAAGTTTCGACGTTGAAACCGCCGCCACGACCGCTAGGGCCCACCGAGTTGTCCCTCCTCCCTGGCGCACGTGCGCCCCTCTCCTCCCTTCGACACTGCACTAGCGATCGTCGAACCGCTTCACCGTTTGCTCGAAAAATCCAAACCTAGTTTGGAACGAAAACTGAAGGTAACGGCTTGGTATAATTTTCAACTATTTTAACACTTTAAAGTGATGCAAACTTTGAAAAATCATAACTTTTTGCTATGTGGTCGAAATTCAGTGAAACAAGAGACAATGGACTCGTGTGGACGTCTTCTGCATTTTAGAAGAGACCGCATATTTTTCTGAGCCTTCTGCTATTTTTGGTGGAGTGGAACCCAATGTGAGATTTCTAATTTATAAACGATATGGAAAACGACGATGTATAAATTATATAGTCGATGTATGAGTTATATAAGCGTTGTACACCTCATGTATAAGTGTTGTATAAGTTGTACGTTCGATGTATAAGTTATATATGCGTTGTAAAAATTATATATGTGTTGAAATAGAAGTGAATTGCTATATATATACACACACACACGCCCCTCGTCCACAAACCGTGGACGATATTTATTGATTGTGATTGATGTGAAAATTGATTGATAGCGAATGGTTGATTGTGATTGTTTGTGGTTGATATTGGTTGATTGTGGTTGAAAAATACCCATTGGTGATTAAAATGAATTGGAAATATTTGTGCAAATGAAAATAAAAAATGCCGCCTGCGTCCGAATTAGATGCACGAATCCCCATTGTTAAAAACCGCGAGGTTTTAAGGTAGAGCGAGGAGCCGTACTAGGGACGGTACCGGTTTTAACTACCCTGCCGTTATGCTGCCGAAATTTTGAATAATCTTTATGTGTTAGAATAATTTTCATATGTTGAAATTATTTTCATGCGTTGAAATTAAAGTCATATGTTGAAACTATATCCATGTGTGAAAATGTTCATGTGTTGAAAAGTGATGTGTGAAAATTAAATTCATTTGTGAATGAATGAAGTGTCTAAACAATAAAAAATCACATTTTTATAATATATATGAAGAATGTAAAATATTCGCCTTATATATAAATAGTTTCAACAACAAAAATTCTATCTTTCTTATATGAACAACATAAATAAAATATCCATGTGTGGAAATGCTCATGTGTTGAGAAGTGTGTATAGTGGAAAAGTTCATGTGTTGAATAAAAAGATCGAACAATAAAAATTACATTTTTATTGAAACTATGAAGTGTTGAAAACATCCATTTGTCGAATAAATATTTTAAATAATAAAAATATCATATTTATCATATATGTGATATGCTAAAGATATGCGGACGTTGAAATAAATATTGGTGAAGAAATATTATTTTTAACATGCATAGGAACTAAAGAAAATAGTCATGTGTTGAAATGTTTTTTAGTTCGCCGAAATTATCATCTTTGAAATGTGAGGTGTTAAAAATAGCCACTTGTTCAAATAAAATATGCATGAGTTGAAATATACATTAATTAGCTAATGATAGGATTTTAGCCTATGCATGCATCATTAGAATGAATGGTGTTTTTAAACCAAAGTAAATCAAATATGAAGTTGAATGGAAAATGACAAGTGATGAAAATTGTATATATGTACGTGCATATTTATTGAACAGGTTATAGCAAAGGGGCTAGAGAAGAGGAATAAAATTTTTTGCCCGACAAATAGGTATACATTTACTGTTTGTTTGGGTGATGATTTTATGAGCCTTTTGGCTAGCCGCTTGGCTTTTTCTTTTTCTTTTGACATGAGATGCCCGTGTGGCTATTTGGGAATTTTCCCAGCCCCTCCCGTACAAAGGAGGTTATGACGAAATTTTCCAAAATTTAAAGGCGTTAGTGAAATATTTGAAATGAAAACGATATTGAAATTGTTGAATGAACTATATTTATATAAATATATAAATATAAATAAAATTAAAATGAAACGTGGCCGTGCAGTTCGTGTTTTGAAACCGTGATTTCAAACAACTAGTGCGGGAAATCCGACCATTGGATTTTCCCGAAACCGCAACCGTTGGGTTCGCCTTGGAAATATCTTTCCAACGGCACCAACTTTGTAAAGATCCAACGGTTGGATTGTCTAGAATGTTTAATTCAAATCTGAAGAAAAACAATGCCAGAAACAATTATATATATATATATACACACATATATATAAATATAATTATATTTAATCGAATAACGACGCTGTAGTTCATATTTTGAAATCGAAACTTCAAACGATTGTACCTGAAGAACCAACCGTCGGATTTTCCCGAAACTAGAACCGTTGGATTCGTTTTGGAAAGATCTTTATAATGATGTAAATTTTGTGAAGATCCAACGGTTAGATTTTCAGATATATGTAAATCAAATCTGAAGAAAAATAGTGCCACGGCCGCTTTATGGCCCGAAGCGTCGTTTTGAATAAATTGGCTATTTTAAAATAAATAAAAATAGCGATAAATTGTTAAAAAATATCATAAACGATATGGAATGGAAATAAACTGAATTTGCTCGATTTATGTGGTATTTGATGGTTGAGTGTGTTTGGTGTGAAAATTACATTAAAGAACAAAATTGGTGTTGTCGAATGATTTAACCATTGAAATAAATTGATTTGAAATTCTAAATATACGTGAATTATTTGAAAAGGCCGAGCTAATTCTCATTTCAAATAATTGATCGACGATTGAAAGTCGAATATGAAGACGGTGGTCGAAGACCGGAGATCTTCACCTCGTTTGGGTGGTAACCGAGGTCTTGATTGGGAGGCATCCCGAAATATGGATAATGAATGGTGATCGTCCAGACGTACGTGGTGATCGATGCGTTTGCGAGGTATTTAGTGCCTCCGGTTTCATTCTGACCCAGAACGGACTTGTAAAAGGACTGTGTGTTTGACATTGGATTTTATTCTGTGTTGATTGATCTCTATTAAATATACATCTGTTTGGCGGCAGAGAATTTATTCTTTTGCTTAACGCCCTTCTCTGAGACGCACGAGCTCAGAGGTTGTGTATCGATGGACATCAGTCGCATGGCATGAATTGCTAGTGTGGCATGCCTAAGTGGCAAATGATCAGGGCTTCTGTTGAAAAGCATAGTCTTGTGGTGATGATCAAAGCACCGCCTGTCTGGCGTAGCTTTGTGTATAATGTGAATTCGCGAGCCTCACACCCAGGTATGAACCAGAAACGGGAGAAGGACCTCAGGGAGGGCATGCGTTTCTTTCTAGCTAGGGTGGTGTCAGTGACCTACCAGCCCTGACATTTTTATACTTTTCACCTGTGTGGTTGTTGCTGTTGCGAGGCGCCTCAGATATATCGGTCGATCCGGGACCGATGGAGCCATTCGTTGGCTCGTTTATGCCCCATAGGGCGGAGAAACGTAGTGTTCAGGCATAATAATCCACATTAGTGGACCGGCCCTGTCGATCCAAGGGCCCACCTGAGTCTGGGCCCTGAGACATGGGTTAGATTGTCTCGAATTCGGTAAGGACAATCTTTTGCCTTGGTTCATGACGGAAATCCAATTTCCAAATACGTGACTGTGCGGTTTTGATTGTATATATATGTGGTGACATGATATATGGTACCCATGCCGTCTATGATTGATAGTTATGATTTCAAATTGTCTTTGAAACATATAAACACTAGTAATAATGTCAAATGCTTTTGTTTTATAAGTATCAATCATATTTTGGCCATTATAAGGTAAAACTTTATCCTCCGGTTTGCGTTGCATTGTGTGATGGGAACTGAGTCTTATATGGCTTCATTTTTATAAAAAGCATTGCGTTGTTTAAAAGAAAGATTTGTTTTAAAGCACTGGCAATCCAATGGAGTAAACCCGTTCCACGGAAGTGGCGTGGTCATGTGATTAGCCATATTTTGAATGTGTTGAGTAGATTTCTCATACCAGTCCCATGACTGACTCGTAGTTTGTTTCACGTTCAAACTCGGGTGCCCTTTTTTCTACACGGGTAGCCTTGTATTCAGGTTTAGCTGGTTCTTTCTGGATAGCTGGAGCTGACGATGGATTCTATCATTTATCTCTTTTTATCCTGTTCAGCTCCTATTGTACATATTTTGTTTGTTTCCGCTGTAGACATCTATGTATAGCTGAACTGTATTTGTACTAAGTATGATCCTGTATATTGTGTAACTCTGATGATTACTTTTATCCAGTATATTCTATTGTTCATTATCCGATGTATTTATTTATTTCTGTTCTGCTTTTATCTGTTTCTGTGTTATATTCCAAGTATTACCCTTGCCACCGTCAGTACGGGGTCTGGGGTCGTCTCATTTTGGTATCAGAGCTTTGGTTAAGCTTAGTGCTGTAATATAACATATTAATGAACTCGTCAGAAATAGAACCAGTAGTGTTCTAGGACGGGCAACTCTATACAGATAGGATCAGTAATATCCTAGTATGAGTAAAGCAGAATGAAATTACACCTCAATAGACACATTTACATTTGAAGTATGTGTTTCTATATTTTAAAATACCTTTTCTGTGACCTGACACTTGATCTGCCATTTGCAGAAGTGCTAGAAAATGAGTGTCAGAAACAGAAGGAATGTAGAACTGGGTATTGAGGCCCTATTAATCAAATATCGAAATATGGGTGGAATACCGTTCTCTGGTGAAGAATCCATTATGAAGACACAGGCTTGGATTCGTTCTGCTGAGAAAATCTTTGAGAGTTTAAAGCTGAGGGATGACCAGAAAAGATTACTGGCCTCCTGCGCACTCAAAGATGAAGCTTTGTTCTGGTGGGATTTAGTTGTTAAAGATAATCCCGAAGGTGATATCACCTGGGGCAGATTCAAAGTGATTTTCCTGGAAAAATTTACTCCCGAAGCGACTGAGCAATTATGCGATGAATTTTCTTATCTGATACAAGGAGATATGTCAATCCCAGAATATCATAAGAAATTCAACGAACTTTCTCACTTTGCTCCTCATCTAATTCAAAACCCAAAGAGGAAGAATTTGAGATTTATCAATGGGCTTCAAAGGAAATACCAGAATAAAGTAATGGGGCATGTGAAGCTTCCTTTTTCAGAAATGATTTATATGGCTTATCAGTACGAAGATCTCGACAAGAAAGGCATGTTGCGCGACGATGAGGAAGTCAGCTCTAGTAATAAAATTGAATCTGAAACTGATCGTACCGAGGCCAGTACAACGTCTGAGGTCAGTAAGAAGCCCAGTGCTAAGAGAAAATGGGCTAAATCTGAGAAGGAACCAGTAACAACTGTCATATGCAATAACTGCCATAAGCAGGGGCATTTGCAAGGAAAATGAAAATCTTTAAAGAAGCAAAAGAAGGAAGTATCTAAATCTAATAAAAGGGTTCATGAGGGCAGAGGATGTCATAAGTGCCGCCAGGCCGGTCATATTGCGAAGAATTGCTGGTTGTTAAAAAAGACCAATGTGGTTCAAATAAATGAAATAGCAGAAGCTTCTGAGCCATCGGCTATTCAAGAAAGGCTAGATGTATTAGAAGGCACGCTTACTGTCAAAGATATTCCAGTTAAAGTGCTGTTTGACACCTGCGCGTCGCGAAGCTTTGTTGCGAAGAATGCAGCTAAGAAGCTGGATTTGAATTTGAAGAAGCTCAAGGAACCAATGACTGTCCAGAACCCGGTTGGGGGTTCCATTGACCTCAGTTGGGTTTGTGGAGTGCCGGTTTCCTTTTCTCATTATCGATTCCCTACCATCACGGCCGTCATGAATTTTACAGAGTTTGATCTTATCTTGGGGTTAGACTGGATGACCAAATATGAAGCTGAGGTTAAATGCGCCGACAGAGTCGTTAAGGCGAGGATTAAATCAGCTGATTATATAACCATTCCCTGTGAAGGTCAGAATGCTAATAGAAAAGACTTCTGGGCAGCTTTGAATGTTTCTCTAGCCCAAATAGAAAATATCCCTGAAATCACAGAGAATGTTCCCGATCTAGTGAAAGATGTTCCTGTCGTCAAGAGTTATGCGGATGTGTTTGAAGAAGTTGTTCACTTACCTCCGCAGAGAGAAATAGATTTCAAGATTGCTTTAATTCCGAATGCAAGGCCGGTAGTTCACGCTATTAGAAGAATGTCCTTGAAAGAGAAAGAGAAATTGGACAATCAAACACGACAGCTCGTATGGAAGGGTCTGATCAGGCCTAGTTTCTCTGATTGGGGAGCAGCAGTGGTGTTTGTCCCAAAATCTGATGGTACTCTACGGCTATGTGTGGATTATCGTGATTTGAATAAGCAGACCATAAAGAACAAATATCCTTTGCCGCGGATTGATGATTTGTTGGATCGATTAAATGGCGCACAAGTATTTTCAAGAATGGACCTAGCTACAGGTTTCCATCAACTTCGAATTGCCGAAGAGTGTGTTCCAATGACAACATTCAGAGGTCCCGACTTATTCTACGAGTGGTTAGTAATCCCATTCGGCTTATGTAACGCTCCAGCTTACTTTGTCGATCTGATGAACGGAGTGTTCAGAGGGGTTTTGAATAAATTTGTTATGGTTTTCATTGATGATATTCTAATCTTCTCTAAATCAAAGGCCGAACATGAAAAGCATCTGGAACAGGTTCTGGAAATTCTGAGATGGAATGTATTGAAAGCCAAACTGTCCAAATGTATATTCTGGCATGATGAAGTGAAATTTCTAGGCCACGTCGTATCGAAATAAGGAATTGTTGTGGATCCAAGCAAAATCACAGCTATTCAGAATTGGAAACAGCCCAGTACCCCCACTGAAGTCCGCAGTTTTCTCGGATTGGCTAGTTAGTACCGGAAATTCGTTAAAGACTTTTCGAAGATATCTGGTCACTTAACGAAGCTTACAAAGAAGCATTCTAAATTCAAGTGGACTCCAGAATGTGAAGAGGCTTTTGAAGAGCTAAAGTTAAGATTAACAACATCTCCAGTGTTAACCATCATCGATGGCAATCAGGATTTAAAGGTCTGGACTGACGCTTCTAGAGAAGGCCTTGGCGCAGTGTTAATGCAGAGGGGCCAAGTGATTGCTTATGCTAGCCGTCAACTAAAGTCGCACGAGAAAAACTATGTAACTCATGATCTTGAGTTATTGGCTATCATATTCTCTTTGAAAATCTGGAGACACTATCTTCTGGGTGAGAGATTTGAACTGTTTACAGATCACAAGTCGTTAAAATATCTGTTCACCCAGAAAGACTTGAATCTAAGGCAGCAACGTTGGCTAGAGTTTCTTGCAGCATATGACTTTGAAATTATATACGCTCCAGGGAAAGCCAATGTCGTGGCCGATGTGTTAAGCCGAAAGAATGAAATGATCGCCAGTTTTATTATCACGACTTCATTGCTAGATAAAATATCTGCTCTTCAGAAGGATGATCACTTCATTCAGAAGATCAGAGAGATAATTCAGAAGGGCGAACCCTCGAGTTTTCAAGTTGATAATGATGGGATTCTAAGGCTCAAAGGTCGAATCTGTGTTCCTAACATTCCTGAGCTTCGAAAGGAAGTACTGGATGAATGCCACAAGTCAAAACTTAGTATCCATCCGGGAGTAAGCAAAATGTATAATGACATCAAACGCACATTCTGGTGGAAGTCGATGAAGAGGGACATTTCTTTATATATTAGCCGATGCCCTACTTGCCAGCTAGTCAAAAGCGACCAACAGAAACTAGCTGGATTATTACAACCGCTAGACGTTCCTGGTTGGAAGTGGGAACATATTTCTATGGATTTCATTGATGGTCTGCCCAGAACCATAAAAGGAAATGACAGTATTTGGGTGATCGTAGATCGCTTCACGAAGACCGCCCATTTCATACCTGTCAGATCAAACAGGACTGCTCAGAGTCTGGCGCAGATATACTTCAGAGAAATTGTTAGACTACACGGAGTGCCGCTCAGTATAGTCAGCGATAGAGATACAATATTTACTAGCAAATTCTGGGAGGCATTTCAAGTAGAACTGGGAACGAAGTTGAACTTGAGCACTGCTTTTCATCCTCAGACAGATGGTCAGACTGAGAGGGTGAATCATATTTTAGAAGATCTATTGCGGGCTTGTGTTCTAGATTTCGGCGGATCATGGGAAGACCATCTATATTTGGCTGAATTCTCATATAACAACAGCTACCAGGCGAGCCTAACAATGTCACCATTCGAAGCATTATATGGTTGACCGTGCCGATCTCCTGCTTGTTGGGTCGAACCTGGTAATAGACTTGTGTTGGGGCCTGATATGATCCGATAAGAACAGGAGAGATATATCCTTTGCTGTTGGCGAATATGTATATTTGAAAGTATCGCCGATGAGAGGAGTAATCCGGTTCGGTAAAATTGGGAAGTTGGCGCCCAAATTCATTGGTCCGTTTCCTGTTCTGGAACGGATCGGAACTCTTGCTTATAGGGTTAAATTGCCTGATTGGTTGCCTGGAATTCATGATGTATTTCACATATCTCAACTTCGAAAGCACGTTCATGATCCAGACTTGATCGTGGAAGAAGCAGCTCAGCAGGATATTGAAATTACTCCAGAATTAGCTGTGAGACGAGAGCCGCTAAAGATCATCGGCAAAGAAACCAAAGAGCTGAGGAACAAGAAGGTTCACTTAGTCAAAGTGCAATGGAGTGGAGATCCGCGAGATTATACTTGGGAAACTGAGGAGAGCATTCAAAAAGCTTATCCTAGATGTTGAGTGGATATCTCTGATTGACTCCGGTGCAAGGTACATTTACCATACTTTGCATTACCAATTATTTCTCTACTCAGTTGTTATTTTCTTTCCATGGATGTTCACTTTTAACTCTATAGTCGGAATGACTTTAAAGGAGAATAGGAATTAATTTGTATGATTTTTAAAAGTTAAAAACAATTTGATTGTTGGTTGTGTTGGGTAACTGTAGATTTGATTAATTGAATTATTGAAGCAATAGTTAAATTACTCAACGATAGAATTATGGAGAAATTTTTCGAAAATTCCGGGTGTTAGCCAAATTTTTGAAGAGTTTGAAAATTCTCAAAAACTGAAAAGTTGGAGAATGGGAGCCAGATCGGACGTAGAGTTGAATAATCAAACCACTTTCGACTTTGTTCCTTTTCCGGGACGAAAAGTTTTAAGTGGGGGAGATTATAACGACACAGAAAATTTGAACCAATTAAAATTTTTTAAATTGGCTAAAATAATGGATTTTAAATATTTAAAATAAATATTTTAAATAATGGCAATGAAAAGTGAGTTTGAATCGACAATTGAAAACGAATATAATTAATTATAATTATAAACAAGGCCTGAAATGGCGCTGTAGTTTCAAAAATTGAATTCAAACTTTTTCGGACTGTACCGGGTGCAAAACAAAACGGATTTGAGTGAAACGAAAAATATTTAAATCTGTTAGTGAATACCTTTCTAACGAATCTGAAGAATCGAATTTTCATAACGGAAAGCAAAAGTTATGGCCAAATGAATTTTCAGAAAGGTCGCTATGGAATTTATATAGCCCGTGAAATTGGCCATTTTGCATACTACCTCGGAATTCGATGAAACCACTTTTGTTGGATCCGGGATGTGAAGTTATTACTAGGTTTCAAATTTCATAATTTTTGAAGCTAGTATGTGAGCATGGTAAAGGAAAACGTATTTTGGTCAATTACAGTTAAATTGGATCGACCAAAAATGGGCCTTTTTGCAAACGGTCTCAGAATTCGACGAAACTAGTTTTGTTGGGACTGTATCGTCAAAATATAGCTAGATTAATTTTTCTGGAATTTTTCGAATCAGTTTGTGGCCCTGGCAAATTGAAATGTACGTTCAAATTAAATATTGAATGTTTTATATTTTAATTTGAAGGAAAACTGACTGAAACTTTCGAATGTGCCTTCGAAACATATCCCATTGTGTTCGGAATGGGAGTAAAACGCTAGGGACGACAGTCGTTGGGTTTGGATTGGTGGTCGTGTCAGAAAACCCCTAATAAAATCTCCCGGCCAATCGGAATTTTTATAAAAAAAAGAAATATCCATTTTCTCTTTCCCCGACATCATCTCTAGGCGACGGCGGAAGTCATCCAATTCTTCCCGGTCAGATTGCTCCTTCGTTTCTTAACGAAATTGAGCGTGGTTGGATCCATTTCGAAGCACTCGATCTCCTCTTCAAATCCATATAAGGAGCAGCAATTATAGTTGTGTAAATCGGCCGAATCACCTCCGTGAAGTTTCGACGTTGAAACCGCCGCCACGACCGCTGGGGCCCACCGAGTTGGCCCTCCTCCATGGCGCACGTGCGCCCCTCTCCTCCCTTTGACACTGCACTAGCCGATCGTCAAACCGCTTCACCGTTTGCTCGAAAAATCCAAACCTAGTTTGGAACGAAAACTGAAGGTAACGGCTTGGTATAATTTTCAACTATTTTAACACTTTAAAGTGTTGCAAACTTTGAAAAATCATAACTTTTTGCTATGTGGTCGAAATTCAGTGAAACAAGAGATAATGGACTCGTGTGGACGTCTTCTGCATTTTAGAAGAGACCGCATATTTTTTGAGCCTTCTGCTATTTTTGGTGGAGTGGAACCCAATGTGAGATTTCTAATTTATAAACGATATGGAAAACGACGATGTATAAATTATATAGTCGATGTATGAGTTATATAAGCGTTGTACACCTCATGTATAAGCATTGTATAAGTTGTACGTTCGATGTATAAGTTATATATGAGTTGTAAAAATTATATATGTGTTGAAATAGAAGTGAATTGCTGTATATATATATATATATATATATATACACGCCCCTCGTCCACAAACCATGGACGATATTTATTGATTGTGATTGGTGTGAAAATTGATTGATAGCGAATGGTTGATTGTGATTGTTTGTGGTTGATATTGGTTGATTGTGGTTGAAAAATACCCATTGGTGATTAAAATGAATTGGAAATATTTGTGGAAATGAAAATAAAACATGCCGCTTGCGTGCGAATTAGATGCATGAATCCCCATTGTTAAAAACCGCGAGGTTTTAAGGTAGAGCGAGGAGCCGTACTAGGGACGGTGCCGGTTTTAACTACCCTGCCGTTATGCTGCTGAAATTTTGAACAATCTTTATGTGTTAGAATAATTTTCATATGTTGAAAATATTTTCATGTGTTGAAATTAAAGTCTTATGTTGAAACTATATCCATGTGTGAAAATGTTCATGTGTTGAAAAGTGATGTGTGAAAACTAAATTCATTTGTGAATGAATGAAGTATCTAAACAATAAAAAATCACATTTTTATAATACATATGAAGTATGTAAAATATTCGCCTTATATATAAATAGTTTCAACAACAAATATTCTATCTTTCTTATATGAACAACATAAATAAAATATCCATGTGTGGAAATGCTCATGTGTTGAGAAGTGTGTATAGTGGAAAAGTTCATGTGTTGAATAAAAAGATCGAACAATAAAAATTACATTTTTATTGAAACTATGAAGTGTTGAAAACATCCATTTGTCGAATAAATATTTTAAATGATAAAAATATCATTTTTATCATATATGTGATATGCTAAAGATATGCGGACGTTGAAATAAATATTGGTGAAGAAATATTATTTTTAACATGCATAGGAACTAAAGAAAATAGTCATGTGTTGAAATGTGTTTTAGTTCGCCAAAATTATCATCTTTGAAATGTGAGGTGTTAAAAATAGCCACTTGTTCAAATAAAATATGCATGAGTTGAAATATACATTAATTAGCTAATGATAGGATTTTAGCCTATGCATGCATCATTAGAATGAATGGTGTTTTTAAACCAAAGTAAATCAAATATGAAGTTGAATGGAAAATGACAACTGATGAAAATTGTATATATGTACGTGCATATTTATTGAACAGGTTATAGCAAAGGGGCTAGAGAAGAGGAATAAAATTTTGTGCCCGACAAATAGGTACACATTTACTGTTTGTTTGGGTGATGATTTTATGAGCCTGTTGGCTAGCCGCTTGGCCTTTTCTTTTTCTTTTGACATGAGATGCCCGCGTGGCTATTTGGGAAATTTTCCCAGCCCCTCCCGTACAAAGGATGTTATGACGAAATTTTCCAAAATTTAAAGGCGTTAGTAAAATATTTGAAGTGAAAACGATATTGAAATTGTTGAATGAACTATATTTATATAAATATATAAATATAAATAAAATTAAAACGAAATGTGGCTGTGCAGTTCGTGTTTTGAAACCGTGATTTCAAACAACTAGTGCGGGAAATAGGACCGCTGGATTTTCCCGAAACCACAACCGTTGGGTTCGCCTTGGAAATATCTTTCCAACGGCACCAACTTTGTAAAGATCCAACGGTTGGATTGTCTGGAATGTTTAATTCAAATCTGAAGAAAAACAGCGCCAGAAACGATTATATTTATATATATAAATATAATTATATTTAATCGAATAACGACGCTGCAGTTCGTAGTTTGAAATCGAAACTTCAAACGATTGTACCGGAAGATCCAACCATCGGATTTTCCCGAAACTGGAACCGTTGGATTCGTTTTTAAAAGATCTTTATAATGATGTAAATTTTGTGACGATCCAACGGTTAGATTTTCAGTTATGTGTAAATCAAATCTGAAGAAAAACAGCGCCACGGCCGCGTTATGGCCCGAAGAGTCGTTTTGAATAAATTGGCTATTTTAAAATAAATAAAAATAGCGATAAATCGTTATAAAATATCATAAACGATATGGAATGGAAATAAACTGAATTTGCTCGATTTATGTGGTATTTGATGGTTAAGTGTGTTTGGTGTGAAAATTACATTAAAGAACAAAATTGGTGTTGTCGAATGATTTAACCATTGAAATAAATTGATTTGAAATTCTAAATATACGTGAATTATTTGAAAAGGACGAGTTAATTCTCATTTCAAATAATTGATCGATGATTGAAAGTCGAAGATGAAGACGGTGGTCGAAGACCGGAGATCATCACCTCGTTTGGGTGGTAACCGAAGTCCTAATTGGGAGGCATCCCGAAATATGGATAATGAGTGGTGATCGTCCAGACGTACGTGGTGATCGATGGGTTTGTGAGGTATTTAGTGCCTCCGGTTTCGTTCAGAACTAGAACGGACTTGTAAAAGGACTGTGTGTCTGACATTGGATTTTATTCTGTGTTGATTGATCTCTATTAAATATACATCTGTTTGGCGGTGGAGAATTTATTCTTTTGCTTAACGCCCTTCTCTGAGACGCACGAGCTCATAGGTTGTGTATCGATGGACATCAGTCACATGGCATGAATTGCTAGTGTGGCATGCCTAAGTGGCAAATGATCAGGGCTTCTGTTGAAAAGCAAAGTATTGTGGTGATGATCAAAGCACCGCCTGTGTGGCGTAGCTTTGTGTATAATGTGAATTCGCGAGCCTCACACCCAGGTATGAACCAGAAACGGGAAAAGGACCTCAGGGAGGGCATGCGTTTCTTTCTAGCTAGGGTAGTGTTAGTGACCTACCAGCCCTGACATTTATATACTTTTCACCTGTGTGGTTGTTGCTGTTGCGAGGAGCCTCGGATATAACAGTCGATCCGGGACCGATGGAGCCATTCGTTGGCTCGTTTACGCCCCATAGGGCAGAGAAACGTAGTGTTCAGGCATAATAATCCACATCGGTGGACCAGCCCTGACGATCCAAGGGCCCACCTGAGTCTGGGCCCTGAGACATGGGCTACATTGTCTCGAATTCAGTAAGGACTATCTTTTGCCTTGGTTCATGACGGAAATCCAATTTCCAAATACGTGACTGTGCGGTTTTGATTGTATATATATATATATATATGGCGACATGATATATGGTACCCATGCCGTCTATGATTGATAGTTATGATTTCAAATTGTCTTTGAAATATATAAACACTAGTAATAATGTCAAATGCTTTTGTTTTATAAGTATCAATCATATTTTGGCCATTATAAGGTAAAACTTTATCCTCCGGTTTGCGTTGCATTGTGTGATGGGAACTGAGTCTTATATGGCTTCATTTTTATAAAAAGCATTGTGTTGTTTAAAAGAAAGATTTGTTTTAAAGCACTGGCAATCCAATGGAGTAAACCCGTTCCACGAAAGTGGCATGGTCATGTGATTAGCCATAATTTGAATGTGTTGAGTAGATTTCTCATACCAGTCCCATGACTGACTCGTAGTTTGTTTCACTTTCAAAATCTGGTGCCCCTTTTTCTACACGGGCAGCCTTGTATTCAGGTTTAGCTGGTTCTTTCTGGATAGCTGGAGCTAATGATGGATTCTATCATTTATCTCTTTTTATGCTGTTCAGCTCCTATTGTACATATTTTGTTTGTTTCCGCTGTAGACATCTATGTATAGCTGAACTGTATTTGTACTAAGTATGATCCTGTATACTGTGTAACTCTGATGATTACTTTTATCCAGTAAATTCTATTGTTCATTATCTGGTGTATTTATTTATTTCTGTTCTGCTTTTATCTGTTTCTGTGTTATATTCCAAGGATTACCCTTGCCACCGTCAGTACGGGGTTTGGGGTCGTATCATTTCTCTTTCTCTCTCTCTCCAATTTTTGAAAACCCTAACCCCTTAAATCAACCTGATCCGCCGCCACTAGGCATGGCGCCACCCCCTCGCCGCACACCTCCACCTCCAGCATGCAGCAGCCTCCCCGACCTCTACTCCAACCACCACAGTGAGTTTTTACAATATTGAATAGAAAAAAATCAGTTTTTTTATGATGGCAATATAGAAAAAAAATCAGTTTTTTATGAAAGCAATATAGAAAAAAAATCAGTTTTTGTATGAAAAGCAATATAAAAAAATCAGTTTTTTTTATAGGAATAGCAATATAAAAATATTATTTTTATATATGTAGAAGCATAATAAAATTTAGATTTTTATTTATATGGTAGCATATTAAAAATATGATTTTTATTAAGGAAAAGTCATAGGAGAAAATATGATTTTTTTATTTATGTGAAAGTTTTGATTTTTATATATATGAAGTAGCGATAAAAATTCGATTTTCATATATATGAAGTAGCGATAAAAATTCGATTTTTATATATATGAAGTAGCGATAAAAATTCGATTTTTATATATGTGAAGTAGTGATAAAAATAAGATTTTTATATATGCAGTAGTGTTGTTAAAAATCTGATTTTAACACAAATGCGTGAAACAGATTGCGTTGGAATCAAAACAGCGAATCTGAGCGACAACGAAGAATGACGGATTGAAAACCTATTGGTGAGAACTTCTCACTAAAATTTTCTGTTCAGTTATTTATTTTATAACTGCTTATATAAATTGCTCCCCGTTGTCCACAAACCATGGACAACTTGTTTGTTTGGTTGTGTGTTTGGATTGATTTGTTTGTGTGAATTTGGTTTGTGATGTGAAATGAAGTAAATAAAATAGGGTGCGTTTTTTAGAGGTCCCTATTAGGTTTCAAAATATAAAAAAAACCCGGTCATAAACTTATTGTAAATTTAGTCCCTATTTTTCGAAAATTCATAAAAAAAATATAAAAAAATTATAAAAAAATCACGATAATTCGTATTTAAATAAAACATGTACTCGCCCAAAAATTCAGATCATAATAAAATCAGAACATGCATCAAAATCGAAAAAATACAGAAAACAACGAAAAATGCAGTAATTTGCATCAAATCATGCACATATTTGGAATACTTGCATTCATCTGTGCAAGTATTTCTCTGTTATATTTTTACATGCAATACTTGCATACATGTGTGCAAGTATTTAAAATAGTTGCATACATGTATGCAAGTTTCTGCACATATTTTATTTTCACATGTAAATACTTGCATACATGTGTGCAAGTATTTCAAATAGTTGCACACATGTATGCAAGTTTCTGCATACATTTTCAACTAAAACAGCTTCAGAAATACTTGCATACATGTATGCAACTATTGGCAAAAGTTGCATACATGTATGCAACTATTTTGCAAGTTTTAAATTCACAATACATCCCTGTAATTAATGTTTTCTCTGTAAACCCGCCCCCTATTTTAGCTGCCGCCTGGAATCTTCCGCCTGCCACTTTCCATACCTCCGCCTCTTTCGTTTTATGTCCAAATTTTCAGGCGCTATCACTTAAAAAAAAAAAAATTCTAAAATCTGTAAATATTCTCGGAAGTCCACAGAAATTTAAAAAAAAAAGTTGCATAAATGTATGCAACTTTTACGAATAGTTGCATACATTTATGCAACTATTCGAATACACATGCATATATTTATGCACGCCTGTTTGAAAAATTGCATACATGTATGCAGTTTTTCTATATAACTGCATACATGTGTGCATATATGTCAAAATACATGCAAACGTGAATAAGTTGCACGTAGGTATGCAGTTTTTAAACAAATGCATCAGCAGATGCATGTTTTAACAATATGTGCATACATGTATGCATTTATACTGCAGTTTTGACGCAGATTTGAAATAAATGCATACAGGTATGCAACTAATCGACTTATATGCATGTTTTGATGCAATTTACTGCATTTCGTTGATTTTCTGTATTTCATGATTTCGACGTTGTTTTTAATGTTTTTTTTGATCTGATTTTTTTCACGATTAATTGTTTTAATTAAATACGAATTTACATGGTTTTTTAATATTTTTTTTATATTTTTTTATGAATTTTCGAAAAATAGGGACTAAATTTACAATAAGTTTATGACCGGATGTGAGCCTAATTAAGTTTCGTTTTAGGGATGTGTTCCTAATATTCACAATAAAATATTCATATGTTGAATAAATTGTTTAAACGATAAAATTCACATTTTTATCGTATATATGAAGTAAATAAAATATTCATATGTAAATAAATTGTTTGAATAATAAAAATAACATTTTTATTGTGTATATGAAGTAAATAAAACATTCAAATGTTGAATAAATTTTTTGAACAATAAAAATAACATTTTTATTGTATGTATGAAGTATATGAAATATTCATGTTTGAAATAAATTCTTTGAATGATAAAAATAACAATTTTATTGTATATATGAAGTATCTGAAATACTCATGTGATGAATAAATTCTTTGAACGATAAAAATAACATTTTTATCGTATATGTGAAGTAATAAAAATGGTCATGAGTCAAAATATTTATTTTTGTTCACAAAAAATATATTATTTTTATCATGTATATGGGGTGTTAAAAATGGTCATGAGTCAAAATATATTTTTGTTTGTCGAAAATAACATTTTTAACATGTATGTGAGCTATTAAGAATAGTAATGCAAAGGGATTATTATTAGTTGATCAAAAATAGGATTTTTAGCTTATGTATGCTATGTAGAATATATATATATATATATATATATGCATGGTATAAAACTATATATAAACGTTTTATGAAAATATACATATAGGATGTATGAAACTATATATAAACGTTTTATGGAAATATACAAATGTGATGTATGAAAATATATATAAGCGTTTTACGAAAATATACATACGAGATGTATGAAAATGTATATATATACGTGGTATGAAAATATATAAGCATAGTGGAATAATAATAATATTATTCAAGTAAGTGATTAACGATATAATAACCTTATTGTTGATCGTCATGTAAGCATATATAGGCTTGAATGCCAAACTAGAATTGACAAAGTTATGAAGTTAAACAAGAATTGGACTAATAAAAGCCATATAAGAGAATGAAAGGTAAAGCGATCCAAATCGAATTAAATATTGAACTGAATTGAAAATCGATTGAATTTGCATACATGCATATACATTGAACAGGTCATAGCAAGGGGGCTAGAGAAGAGGAATAAAATTGTGTGCCCGACAAATAGGTACTTATTTACTGTTTTTGTTTGGGTTTGATGATTTTATGAGCCGATTGGCTAGCCGCTTGGCTTTTTTTTTTTTTTTTTTGGACTGTAGAGGCCTATATGGAAATTTCGGGATTTTCCCGGTGCTCCCGTGCAGGGGAAGTTATGGCGAAATTTTTCGAAAATTTAGGGTGTTAGCCAAATTTTTGAAAAATTTGAAAGTTCTTAGAAACTGAAAAGTTGAAGAACTTGAACCAAATAGAAATTGAAATCGTTTTCAAACGAATTTATAAAATACGTTTTAAATGGAAATCGATGAAATATATATATTATATATATATTATATATATTATATGTCCTGAATAGAACGCGCCGCACAGCGACCATTCGCGAATTTAGACCATAGACTTCGAATGGACGTTACGGGAGATCCGACCGTCGGATTCTCCAAAAACTGGAACCTTTAGGTTCGTATCGAAAAGAGATTTCTAAAGAATATAAGAAATGTGAAATCTGACAGTTGGATTTGGAATTATGTCCAATCAAATTTGGAAAATGTCGCTGTAAGTGCCGTTCGATGGCCGTTTATGGAAATCGACTGTACAGGCCTCGATAAAATTATTAAAAATACTGATAATTTGTGTGAAATCATAAGAAATGATTTGGAAAGAATTGGGGTGAAAACTTTCATATTTGAAAAGATAAAAATAGATTTTTATCGAAATGAACTAGAATTATAATCCATTTATTTTTAAAATAAATAAATTGGATTTGAAATGGTTTTAATTAACCAGAATTTTCCAATAAATAAATTGGAATGGTTTGGAATGGAAATAATCTTTGGATTATTCTGATATTGGATTCCGTGATTATACAGATATTGTGATGGGAATTTGGAAGATATCGATATCGTTATTCCCGAGATGACGTCTGTAGGTTTCAGGATTTGATGTTGAATATAAGTCGATACTATCTCTATTAAAAACCTTATATTTAATGTCAAATTGGATTGATTGATTGTTTGGATTGTGCTCGACTAGTTTATGAGCAAATATGCTTTTACATTTAGCATTGGGTTGGGTAGAAATATCTATGTGCTAACACCTTGTGAAACACTTCACGATTTGACGGTAAAGTATTTAGTGATGTGTTCATTTCAAATTTAATGAATGATTTTGAAATGATGGTTTTCTTAAGTGAAAAGAAATATATTCCCGATTTTGGACTAGGAATGTTTTACAAAAATGTTTTATAAAATAGAAAGGATTTCGAGGCCTAAACCCGATGATTTCTAAAATGATTTAGAAATGTATTATGTTTTACATTGTGGTTCATTGCGTATCTGATTAGTTGCTATTGATAACATATCTGTTTGGTGGTGGAGAATTTATTCTCTTACTTAACACCCTTCTTTGAGACATACGGGCTCAAAGGTTATGTGATTAATAGTGACTAATCATATGTGCGAATTACTGATGTGAAGTACTATAGTTTGAAAGTACTTGTGATTATTATGTTGTGAAATGATTTTCCCTACTTGGAGATATAAAATGGTTTAGTGTGTGGCTAAAGATTCGGGTAACCCGGATGACTAAAAGTATGGGTGAGATGGGCGGTGTATGCTTCCATGCGTGGGAGGTGCATCGCCGGTGTAGCCTGCTCCATGCATGGGAGGTGCACATATATATATATATATATATATATATATATATATATATATATATATCGAGTTGCTTAGGTGCGTGCCCTTTGCATTGTCTTGGGGGAGCCCGATATTTGGTTGCATACTTGTTTGTATGCGTTGTTATGATTTGGAATTCATATTTCCAAATGATTTGATTTGAGATCCCGAAGTGAAATCTACTTTGATATAAAGCTAGATACGTATTACAAATGAATTGAAATAGAAATCGGGAAATAAAGTCCAAAGGAATCATTTCTGCAAATTGAATTGGATTTGGAATATCTAAGTGTGGTGATTAATCTAAATGGGTAGATTGGGATATTGCATGTTGATTGATGCATCGTAGATCCATAACTATTTATTGTTGTTTACACATTGGCATTCATGGGGGTAAACCCGTTCCGTTTTAGCGGCGTGGTCCTGTGATTTTCCTTATCATTTATATAAGTTTACAACTGTTTAGAGTTTCTCACACCAGTCCCATTAATGACCTATAGTTTGCTTTTCCCTTGCAAACTCGGGTGCCCTTATTTTTCACACGGGCAGTCGAGTCGTTTTATTTTGCAGATATATTGAGTAGGATTCTGGATTGAAGCTTTAAGCTGTGTCCAGACATTTATAGTCTTCCGTTGTGCATTGTATTACATTTATAGTAAATAAATCTTCTGATGTATTATTGTTTTTCGATATACTCTGATATTTTGTACTCTGATATAACATTATTATGATGTTTATAAAAGTCTTCTGTTATTTGTTCTGATGTGTTGTATGCCCAGAGTTAGTGTATGCGGGATTCGAATGGTCTTGGTCGATTTAGCGATCAATTAGGTCCGAGCGAAATCCATATCGTTACAAGTATGGGACATTACAAGGGAGTAATAAGGGAAGCAGATCAACAGGTAATGTAACGACCCAGAAAATCTGAACCAATTTAAATTTTTTTAAATTGGCTAAAATAATTGACTTTAGATATTTAAAATAAATATTTTAAATAATAGCAATGAAAAGTGGGTTTGAATCGACGATTGAAAATGAATATAATTAATTATAATTATAAACAAGGCTTGAAAAGGCGCTGCAGTTTCAAAAATTGAATTCAAACTTTGTCGGACTGTACCGGTGCAAAACAAAACGGATTTTAGTGAAACCAAAAATATTTAAATCTGTTAGTGAATATCTTTCTAACGAATCTGAAAAATCGAATTTTCATAGCGGAAAGAAAAAGTTATGGCCGAATGAATCTTCAGAAAGGTCGCTATGGAATTTATATAGCCCGTGAAATTGGCCATTTTGCATACGACCTCAGAATTCGACGAAACCACTTTTGTTAGATCCGTAATGTGAAGTTATTGCTAGGTTTCAAATTTCATAATTTTTGAAGCTAGTATGTGAGCGTGGCAAAGGAAAACGTATTTTGGTCAATTACAGTTAAATTGGATTGACCAGAAATAGGCCTTTTTGCAAACGGCCTCGGAATTCGACGAAACTAGTTTTGTTGGGACCATATCATCAAAACATAGCTAGATTTATTTTTCTAGAATTTTTCGAATCAGTTTGTGGCCCTGGCAAATTGAAATGTACGTTCAAATTCAATATTGAATGTTTTATATTTTAATGTGAATGAAAACCGACTGAAACAGTCGAATGGGCCTTCGAAACATATCCCGTTGTGTTCAGAATGGGGGTAAAACGCTAGGGACGACAGTCGTTGGGTTTCAATTGGTGGTCGTGTCAGAAAACCCCTTTAAAGACCCACCGACCAATCAGAATTTAGGAAAAAAATTAAAAAAAAATACTCAGACCCCCCCCCCCCCCCCGATCGACGGCGATAAAGGTTCCCCCCTTCTCTCCTCCGCCGCCGCTGCTACAGGCCACCAGAGCCGCCGCCACCACATCCATTCGTACCGCCTCCCCATCCTCTTCAAATCCGACACCAACTCCGCCTCTATCGACGCCCCCATCACCAGAAACGACCTTCCAAAGATCCGACCTTCCTGACACCGCCACCGCTGCTACAGACCTCCGTACTCCCTCAATCCACCATCGATCGACAGCCCTCACCTCCCTCTACGACGCTGTAGCCACCGATCATCCCCGTTCTCCCCGGATTTCGCGAATTTCTTCGACCTAATTTTGAATAGCATATAAAGGTAATTCTTATATTGTTTAAACACTTTTTAGTGTTGCAAACCTTTTAAAAATCATATATTTTTCATTCATTAAAGAAATTCGATGAAACAGACGACGACCAAAATCAAGCATTCCCAAAGTTAGGAAGATGGCCGAGGGAATCTGGGGCTCAACTTATTAATATACTGGTCCAGAGCCACGATTCCCCGAATACCTAAAATAGAGATTATCATAGAAAATGTAAAATATTTGATAGGATCCGTTTCGGAAACGTGGAATATTTGAGAAATTCAAATTGATAGTACCTTTCTCTTCGTCTCAGGTCGATGGATCAAGGCCTGAACGGGGGCATAAAAGCCTTGGAACGGAAGCTATTTTGTGTCTGTACCCCCCAAAAATCTGAGCACTCTATTCCATTTCATTTATCAAGAGCGGAATGATTGAAAAAAAAAGAGTATTGGTATCTCTTAAACTTTTAATATTGAATATAGCAAACTTTACCGAACAATTTTTAGCACTTTGTCGAAAAGCAAAACCCTCTTTTAGCTTCTAGGCCATCTTCTACATTTTAGAAGAGACCGCGTATTTTTCTGAGCCTTTTGCTATTTTTGGTGGAGTGAAACCCAATTTGAGATTTCTAATTATAAACAATATGGAGAACGACGATGTATAAATTATATAGTCGATGTATGAATTATATAAGCGTTGTACACCTCTTGTATAAGCGTTGTATAAGTTGTACGTTCGATGTATAAGTTATATATGCGTTGAAAAAAAAATTATATATGTGTTGAAATAGAAGTGAATTGCTATATATATATATATATATATATATATATACGCCCCTCGTCCACAAACCATGGACGATATTTATTGGTTGTGATTGGTGTGAAAATTGATTGATAGCGAATGGTTGTTTGGGATTGTTTGTGGTTGATATTGATTGATTGTGGTTGAAAAATACCCATTTGTGGTTGAAAAATATTTGGTTGAAACCACATAGGATTAGTTTGTGGAAATGAAATAAATATATACATGCCGCCTGCGTGCGAACTAGATGCATGATCCCCATTGTCAAAAACCACGAGGTTTTAAGGTAGAGCGAGGAGCCGTACTAGGGACGGTCCCGGTTTTAACTACCCTGCCGTTATGCTGCCGAAATTTTGAATAATGTGCATGTGTTTGAATTATTTTCATTTGCTGAAACTATATTTATTCGTTGTATAGAAAACCTTCATGTGTTGAATCGATATTCATTCGTTGATTAGAAATTCATGTGTTGAATGGTATTCATGTTTTAAATATAAAAATCACATTTTTATCTATATATAGAAACTATAGAAAACCATCATGTGCTGGATCGATATTCATTCGTTGATTAGAAATTCATGTGTTGAATGGCATTCGTGTTTTAAATATAAAAATAACATTTTTATCTATATATAGAAACTATTGAAAACCTTCATGTGTTGAATCGATATTCATTCGTTGATTAGAAATTCATGTGTTGAATGGTAATCATATTTAGAAATAAATTGTTTCATAATAAAAATCACCTTTTTATCAACTATATAAACTATATAAAATAATAGTGTTTTGAAATGAATTGTTTTACAAAAAAAAATCACATTTTTATTATATACATGAATTGTTGAAATGTGAAGTGTTAAAAATAGCAACTCGTTCAAATAAATATGCATAAGTTGAAATATTCATTAATTAGCTAATGATAAGATTTTTGCCTATGCATGCAACATTAGAATGAATGGTGTTTTTAACCAAATGGAATCAAATATGAAGCTGAATGGAAAATGATAAATGATAAGAACTGTATATATGTACATGCATATTTATTAAACAGGTTATAGCAAAGGGGCTAGAGAAGAGGAATAAAATTTTGTGCCCGACAAATAGGTACACATTTACTGTTTTGTTTGGGGTGATGATTTTATGAGCCTATTGGCTAGCCGCTTTGCTTTTTCTTTTTCTTTTCGACATGAGACGCCCGTGTGGTTATTTGGGAATTCTCCCAGCCCCTCCCGTACAAAGGAGGTTATGGCGAAATTTTCCAAAATTTAAAGGCGTTAGTGAAATATTTGAAGTAAAAACGATATTGAAATTGTTGAATGAACTATATTTATATAAATATATGAATATAAATAAAATTAAAACGAAAAGTGGCCGTGCAGTTCGCATTTTGAAACCGTGATTTCAAACGATTGTACCGGGAGATCCGACCATCGGATTTTCCTGAAATCGCAACCATTGGGTTCGCTTTGGAAAAATCTTTCCAACGGCACCAACTTTGTAAAAATCCAATGGTTGGATTGTCTGGAATGTTTAATTCAAATCTGAAGAAAAACAGCGCCAGAAACGATTATATTTATATATATATATATATATATAATTATATTTAATCGAATAACGACGCTGCAGTTCGTATTTTGAAATCGAAACTTCAAACGATTGTACCGGAAGATCCAACCGTCGGATTTTCCCAAAACTGGAACCGTTGGATTCGTTTTTAAAAGATCTTTATAATGATGTAAATTTTGTGACGATCCAACGGTTAGATTTTCAGTTATGTGTAAATCAAATCTAAAGAAAAACAGCGCCACGGCCGCGTTATGGCCCGAAGAGTCGTTTTGAATAAATTGGCTATTTTAAAATAAATAAAAATAGCGATAAATCGTTATAAAATATCATAAACGATATGGAATGGAAATAAACTGAATTTGCTCGATTTATGTGGTATTTGATGGTTGAATGTGTTTGGTGAGAAAATTACATTAAAGAACAAAATTGGTGTTGTCGAATGATTTAACCATTGAAATAAATGGATTTGAAATTCTAAATACACGTGAATTATTTGAAAAGGCCGAGTTAATTCTCATTTCAAATAATTGACCGACGATTGAAATTCGAAGATGAAGACGATGGTCGAAGATCGGAGATCTTCACCTCGTTTGGATGGTAACCGAGGTCCTGATTGGGAGGCATCCCGAAATATGGATAATGATTGGTGATCGTCCAGACGTACGTGGTGATCGAAGGGTTTGCGAGGTATTTAGTGCCTTCGGTTTCGTTCAGACCCAGAACGGACTTGTAAATGGACTGTGTGTCTGACATTGGATTTTATTCTGTGTTGATTGATCTCTATTAAATATACATCTGTTTGGCGGCGGAGAATTTATTCTTTTGCTTAACGCCCTTCTCTGAAACGCACGAGCTCAGAGGTTGTATATCGGTGGACATCAGTCGCATGGCATGAATTGTCGGTGTGGCATGCTGAGATGCAATGATCAGGGCTTCTGTTGAAAAGCAAATCCTTGTGGTGATGATCAAAGCACCGCCTGTGTGGCGTAGCTTTGTGTATAACGTGAATTCGTGAGCCTCACACCCCAGTATGAACCAGAAATGGGTGAAGGACCTCAGGGAGGGCATGCGTTTCTTTCTAGCTAGGGTGGTGTCAGTGACCTACCAGCCCTGACATTTATATACTTTTCACCTATGTGGTTGTTGCTGTTGTGAGGCGCCTCGGTTAGATCGAATGATCCAGGTCCGATGGAGTCATTCGTTGGCTCGTTTACGCCTAAAAGGTCGGGGAAACATATTGTTCAGGCATTTTAATCCACATCGGTGGACCGGCCCTGACGATCCAAAGGCTTGACTAAGTACTTGCATGTGGCTCGGGCTAGAGAGTCACGAATTTGGTAAGGACTATCTTTTGCCTTGGTTCAAGACGGAAATCCAATTTCCAAATACGACATCGTGCGATTTTGATTGTATACCTATATATGGCGACATAGTGGTATGGGGCATTAATGCCGTCTATGATTGATAGTTATGATTTGAAATTGTTTTCAAAACATATAAGCACTAGAAATAATATCAAATGCCTTTGTTTTATTCGTATCAAGCATACTTTGGCCGTTATAAAGTAAAAACTCTATCCTTCGGTTTGCGATGCATTGTGTGATGGGAACTGAGTCTTATAACGGCTTCATTTTTATAAAAAGCATAGCGATGTTTAAAAGAATGATTTGTTTAAAGCACTGGCAATCCAATGGAGTAAACCCGTTCAACGAAAGTGGCGTGGTCCTGTGATTAGCCATATTATATATGTGTTGAGTAGATTTCTCATACCAGTCCCATGACTGACTCGTAGTTTGTTTCACTCTCAAACTCGGGTGCCCCTTTTTCTACATGGGCAGCCTTGTATTCAGGTTTAGCTGGCTCTTTCTGGATAGCTGGAGCTGAAGATGTATTCTATTATTTATCTCTTTTTATGATGTTTAGCTCATATTGTACATATTATGTTTATTTTCCGCTGTAGACATTTATGTGTAACTGAACTGTATTTTTACTAAGTATGATCCTGTATACTGTGTAACTCTGATGATTACTTTTATCCAAGTATATTCTGTTGTTCATTATCTAGTGTATTTATTTAATTCTATTCTGTTATTATCTATTTCTGTGTTATATTCCAAGGATTACCCTTGCCACCGTCTGTACGGGGTTTGGGGTCGTCTCAATTTGGTATCAGAGCTTTGGTTAAGCTTAGTTCTGGAATATAACATTTGAACGATCTCGTCAGAAATAGAACCAGTAGTGTTCTAGGACGGGTAGCTCTATACAGATAGGATCAGCAATATCCTAGTATGAGTAAAGCAGAATGAAATTACACCTCGATAGACACATTTACATTTGAAGTATTTGTCTCTATATTTTGAATTATCTTTTCTGTGACCTGACACTTGATCTACCATTTGCAGAAGTACTAGAAAAATGAGTGCCAGAAACAGAAGGAATGCAGAACCCGATCTAGAGGTTCTATTAAAGAGATATCGAAATCTGAACGGAGCACAGTTCTCGGGCAATGAATCTATAATTCAGACTCAAGCTTGGATGAGTTTTGTCGAAATTTTTTTTGAGCATATCCAGCTGAGAGATGACAAGAAACGGTTAGTAGCATCTTGGGCGCTCAAAGAAGAAGCTTTAATCTGGTGGGAAACAATCATCAAAGATAATCCAGAAGGTGATATCACCTGGGACAGATTCAAAGTGATTTTCCTGGAAAGATTTACTCCTCCCGAAGCGATGGAGCGATTATGTGATGAATTTTCTTGTCTAATACAAGGTGATATGACCATCCCAGAATATCATAAGAAATTCAACGAACTTTCTCACTTTGCTCCTCATCTGATTCAAGATCCAAAGAGGAAGAATCTGAGATTTATCCATGGCCTGCAAAGGAGATATCAGAATAGTGTGATGAGGAATGTGAAGCTTCCTTTTTCAGAAATGATATACATGGCTTATCAGTATGAAGATCTCCATAAGCAAGGAATGTTACATGACGAAGAAGAAGCCAGTTCTAGTGACAAAGCAGAGTCGGAAACTAATATTCCTGAAGCCAGTACGAGGTCTGAGGTCAATGAGAAGCCCAGTGCCAAGAGGAAAAGGGCTGAATCTGGGAAAGAACCCGCAACGACCGCCGTATGCAATAACTGCAATAGGCGAGGACATCTCTCGATAAGTTGCAGATCTTTAGAGAAACAAATCAAGATTGGATATAAGCGCATTAGGAAACAAAAGAACCCATATGGGGAAAGGAGATGCCATAAGTGCCGCCAAGCAGGTCATATTGCATGGGCGTGCCAACTCTCAAAGAAATCTGAAGCCGTATATATAAATGAAGTAGCACAAACTTCCGAGCCCTCAGCTAGTCAAGAAAGGGCCGATGTTTTAGAAGGCACGCTAACTGTCAAAAACATTCCAGTCAAAGTACTGTTTGACACAGGCGCGTCAAGAAGCTTCATTGCCAAAGATGCAGCCATGAAACTGGATTTGAAATTGAAGAAGCTCAAGGAACCAATGACTGTCCAGAATCCGGTTGGGGGTTCCATTGATCTCAGTTGGGTTTGTGGAGTGCCGGTTTCTTTCTCTCGTTATCGGTTTCCTACCATCGCGGTCGTTATGAATTTTAAAGAGTTTGATCTTATCTTGGGATTAGACTGGTTGACCAAGTATGAAGCTGAAGTCAAATGCGCCGACAGAGTCGTAAAGGCAAAGATTAAATCAGGTGATTATATAACCATTCCCTGTGAAGGTCAGAATGCTAATAGAAAAGACTTTTAGGCAGCTCTAAATGTTTCTCCAGCCCAAATGGAAAATATCCCTAAAGTTACTGAGAATATTCCTGACCTCATCAAAGACATTCTTGTCGTCAAGAACTATGCCGATGTGTTCGAAGAAGTTGTTCGCTTACCTCCGCAGAGAGAAATAGATTTCAAGATTGCTTTGATTCCGAATGAAAGGCCGGTAGTTCATGATATTCGAAGAATGTCCTTGAAAGAGAAAGAGGAATTAGACAATCAAACACGACAGCTAGTATGGAAAGGTCTGATCAGGCCCAGTTTCTCTGATTGGGGTGCAGCAGTGGTATTTGTCCCAAAATCTGATGGTACTCTACGGCTATGTGTGGATTATCGTGATTTGAATAAGCAAACCATAAAGAACAAATATCCATTGCCGCGGATTGATGATTTGTTGGATCGATTAAATGGCGCACAAGTATTTTCACGAATGGACCTAGCTACAGGTTTCCATCAACTTTGAATTGCCGAAGAGTGTGTTCCAATGACAGCATTCAGAGGTCCCGACTTATTCTACGAGTGGTTAGTAATGTCGTTCGGCTTATGTAATGCTCCATCTTACTTCGTCGATCAGATGAATAGAGTGTTCAGAGGGGTTTTGAATAAATTTGTTCTGGTTTTTATTGATGATATTTTAATATTCTCTAAATCAAAGGCCGAACATGAAAAGCATTTGGAACAGGTACTAGAAATTCTGAGAAGGAATATATTTAAAGAAAAGTTTTCCAAATGTATATTCTGGCAAGATGAAGTGAAATTTCTAGGCCAGTAGTATCGAAAGAATGAATCGTTGTGGATCGAAGTAAAATCACGGCTATTTAAAATTGGAAACAGCCCAGTACCCCCACTGACGTCCGCAGCTTTCTCGGATTGGCTAGCTATTACCGGAAGTTCGTTAAAAACTTTTCGAAGATATCCGGTCACTTAACGAAGCTTACAAAGAAGCACTCTAAATTCAAATGGACTCCAGAAAGTGAGGAGGCTTTTGAAGAGCTAAAGTTAAGATTAACGACAGCTCCAGTGTTAACCATCATTGATGGCAATCAGGATTTGAAAGTCTGGACTGATGCTTCTAGAGAAGGCCTTGGCGCAGTGTTAATGCAAAGAGGTCAAGTGATCACTTATGCTAGCCGTCAACTGAAGCCGCATGAGAAAAACTATGTCAATTATGATCTTGAGTTATTGGCGATAGTATTCGCCTTGAAAATCTGGAGACACTATCTTCTAGGTGAGAGATTTGAACTGTTTACAGATCACCAATCGTTAAAGTATCTGTTCACGCAGAAAGACTTGAATTTGAGGCAGCAACGTTGGCTGGAGTTTCTAGCAGCATATGACTTTGAAATTATATATATACTCCAGGGAAAGCCAATGTCGTGGCCGATGCGCTGAGCCGAAAGAATGTAATGATCGCCAGCTTTATTATCACGACTTCCTTGATTGACAAAATATCTATTCTTCAGAAGGAGGATAGCTTTATTAAGGATATGATTAAAAGGATTCAGAAAGGCGAACCCTCGTATTTTCAAATAGATAACGACGATACCCTGAGATTGAAAGGAAGGATTTGTGTTCCCGACGTCCCAGAGTTAAAAAGGGAAGTGTTAGACGAGTGTCACAAGTCCAAGCTGAGTATCCATCCTGGTGTGGCCAAAATTTATAACGATCTCAAACGAACGTTCTGGTGGAAGGCTATGAAAAGAGACGTTTCAATATATGTTAGACGATGCCCTACTTGCCAGCTAGTAAAAAGCGACCAACAGAAATTGGCTGGATTGTTACAACCACTAGAAGTTCCTGGTTGGAAGTGGGAACATATTTCTATGGATTTCATTGATGGTCTGCCCAGAACCAGAAAAGGAAATGACAGTATTTGGGTGATCGTAGATCGCTTCACGAAGACCGCCCATTTTATACCTGTCCGATCAAACAGAACTGCTCAGAGTCTAGCGCAGATATACTTCAGGGAAATAGTTAGACTACATGGAGTGCCGCTCAGTATAGTCAGTGATAGAGATACAATATTCACTAGCAAATTCTGGGAAGCATTTCAAGTCGAGCTGGGAACGAAGTTGAACTTGAGCACCGCTTATCATCCTCAGACAGACGGTCAGACTGAGAGGGTAAATCATATTTTAGAAGATCTATTGCGGGCTTGTGTTATAGATTTCGGTGGATCATGGGAAGACCATCTGCATTTGGCTGAATTCTCTTATAACAACAGCTACCGTGCGAGTCTGACAATGTCGCCATTCGAAGCATTGTATGGTAGACCATGCCGATCTCCTGCTTGTTGGGTCGAAACAGGCAATAGACTTGTGTTGGGTCTTGATATGATCCGAGAAGCCGCCGACAAAGTCGATTTTATTAAGAAGCGATTACTTGCCGCTCAAAGCCGACAAAAGAGCTATGCCGATAGAAGAAGAAGAGATATATCCTTTGCTGTTGGTAACTATGTATATTTGAAAGTATCGTCGACGAGAGGAGTTATTCGGTTCGGAAAAACTGGAAAGTTGGCGCCCAAATTCATTGGTCCGTTTCCTATTCTGGAACGGATCGGAACTCTCGCTTATAGGGTCAAATTGCCTGACTGGTTGCCTGGAGTTCATGATATATTTCATATATCTCAACTTCGAAAACACGTTCATGATCCAGACTTGATCGTGGAAGAAGCAGCTCAGCAGGATATTGAAATTACCCCAGAATTAGCTATGAGACGAGAGCCGCTAAAGATTATCGGCAAAGAAACCAAAGAGCTGAGGAACAAGAAGGTTCACTTAGTCAAAGTGCAATTGGAGTGGAGATCCGCGAGATTGTACTTGGGAAACTGAGGAGAGCATTCAGAAAGCTTATCCTAGATGCCGAGTGGATATCTCTGATTGACTCCGGTGCAAGGTACATTTACCCTACTTTGCATTACCATTTAATTCTCTACTCTGTTGTTGTTTTCTTTTCATGGATGTGCACTTTTAAATTCTATAGTCTGAATGATTTTAAAAAGAGTATAGAAGTTGATCAGTATATTTTTGAAAGGTTAAAACGATTTGATTGTTGGTTGTGTTGTGTAATTGCAGATTTATCAAACCACTTTCGACTTTGTTCCTTTTCGGGGACGAAAAGTTTTAAGTGGGGGAGATTGTAACGACCCAGAAAATCTAAACCAATTTAAATTTTTTTAAATTGGCTAAAATAATGGATTTTAAATATTTAAAATAAATATTTTAAATAAAAGCAATGAAAAGTGGGTTTGAATCGACGATTGAAAATGAATATAATTAATTATAATTATAAACAAGGCTTGAAAAGGCGCTGTAGTTTCAAAAATTGAATTCAAATTTTGTCGGACTGTACCGGGTGCAAAACAAAACAGATTTTAGTGAAACCAAAAATATATAAATCTGTTAGTGAATACCTTTCTAATGAATCTGAAAAATCAAAATTTCATAGCGGAAAGAAAAAGTTATGGCCGAATGAATTTTCAGAAAGGTCGCTATGGAATTTATATAGCCTGTGAAATTGGCTATTTTGCATACGACCTCGGAATTCGACAAAACCACTTTTGTTGGATCCGTAATGTGAAGTTATTGCTAGGTTACAAATTTCATAATTTTTGAAGCTAGTATGTGAGCGTGGCAAAGGAAAACGTATTTTGGTCAATTACAATTTAATTGGATCGACCAGAAATGGGCCTTTTTGCAAACGGTCTCAGAATTCGACGAAACTAGTTTTCTTGGGACAGTATCATCAAAACATAGCTAGATTTATTTTTTTGGAATTTTTCGAATCAGTTTGTGGCCCTGGCAAATTGAAATGTACGTTCAAATTAAATATTGAATGTTTTATATTTTAATGTGAATGAAAACCGACTGAAACAGTCGAATGGGCCTTCGAAACATATCCCATTGTGTTCGGAATGGGGGTAAAACGCTAGGGATGACAGCGGTTGGGTTTCAATTGGTGGTTGTGTCAGAAAACCCCTTTAAAGACCCACCGACCAATCAGAATTTAGGAAGAAAAAAAATCCTCAGACCCCCCCCCCCCCCCGATCGACGGGCGATAAAGGTTCCCCTGCTTCTCTCCTACGCCGCCGCCGCTACAGGCCACCAGAGCCGCCGCCACCACATCCATTCGAACCGCCTCCCCCTTCTCTTCAAATCCGACACCAGCTCCGCCTCCATCGACGCCCCCATCGCCAGAAACGGCCTTCCAAAGATCCGACCTTCCTGACGCCGCCGCCGCTACAGACCACCGTACCCCCTCAAACCACCATCGATCGACAGCACTCACCTCCCTCTACGACGCTGTGGCCACCAATCATCCCCGTTCTTCCCGAATTTCGCGAATTTCTTCGACCTAGTTTTGAACAGCATATAAAGGTAATTCCTTTATATTGTTTAAACACTTTTTAGTGTTGCAAACCTTTTAAAAATCATATCTTTTTTATTCATTAAAGAAATTCGATGAAACAGGAAACACCGTGACCGTGTGGACGTCTTCTACATTTTAAAAGAAACCGCATATTTTTCTAAGCCTTCTGCTATTTTTGGTGGAGTGGAACCCAATGTGAGATTTCTAATTATAAACAATATGGAAAACGACGATGTATAAATTATATAGTCGATGTATGAGTTATATAAGCGTTGTACACCTCTTGTATAAGCGTTGTATAAGTTGTACGTTCGATGTATAAGTTATATATGCATTGAAAAAAAAATTATATATGTGTTGAAATAGAAGTGAATTGCTATATATATATATATATATATATATATATATATATACACGCCCCTCGTCCACAAACCATGGACGATATTTATTGGTTGTGATTGGTGTGAAAATTGATTGATAGCGAATGGTTGTTTGGGATTGTTTATGGTTGATATTGATTGATTTTGGTTGAAAAATACCCATTTGTGGTTGAAAAATATTTGGCTGAAACCACATAGGATTAGTTTGTGGAAATGAAATAAATATATACATGCCGCCTGCGTGTGAACTAGATGCATGATCCCCATTGTCAAAAACCGCAAGGTTTTAAGGTAGAGCGAGGAGCCGTACTAGGGACGGTCCCGGTTTTAACTACCCTGCCGTTATGCTGTCGAAATTTTGAATAATGTTCATGTGTTTGAATTATTTTCATTTACTAAAACTATATTTATTCGTTGTATAGAAAACCTTCATGTGTTGAATCGATATTCATTCGTTGATTAGAAATTCATGTGTTAAATGGTATTCGTGTTTTAAATATAAAAATCACATTTTTATCTATATATAGAAACTATAGAAAACCTTCATGTGTTGAATCGATATTCATTCGTTGATAAGAAATTCATGTGTTGAATGGTATTCGTGTTTTAAATATAAAAATCACATTTTTATCTATATATAGAAACTATAGAAAACCTTCATGTGTTGAATCGATATTCATTCGTTGATTAGAAATTCATGTGTTGAATGGTATTCATATTTTGAAATAAATTGTTTCATAATAAAAATCACCTTTTTATCAACTATATAAACTATATAAAATAATAGTGTTTTGAAATGAATTGTTTTACAAAAAAAATCACATTTTTATTATATACATGAATTGTTGAAATGTGAAGTGTTAAAAATAGCAACTCGTTCAAATAAATATGCATGAGTTGAAATATTCATTAATTAGCTAATGATATGATTTTTGCCTATGCATACAACATTAGAATGAATGGTGTTTATAAACCAAATGGAATCAAATATGAAGTTGATGGAAAATGATAAATGATAAGAAATGTATATATGTACATGCATATTTATTGAATAGGTTATAGCAAAGGGGCTAGAGAAAAGGAATAAAATTTTGTGCCCGACAAATAGGTACACATTTACTGTTTTGTTTGGGGTGATGATTTTATGAGCCTATTGGCTTTTTCTTTTTCTTTTCGACATGAGACGCCCGTGTGGCTATTTGGGAATTTTTCCAGTCCCTCCCGTACAAAGGAGGTTATGGCGAAATTTTCCAAAATTTAAAGGCGTTAGTGAATATTTGAAGTGAAAACTATATTGAAATTGTTGAATGAACTATATTTGTGTAAATATATGAATATAAATAAAATTAAAACGAAACGTGGCCGTGCATTTCGCATTTTGAAACCGTGATTTCAAACGATTGTACCGGGAGATCCGACCATCGGATTTTCCTGAAATCGCAACCGTTGGGTTCGCTTTGGAAAAATCTTTCCAACGGCACCAACTTTGTAAAAATCCAACGGTTGGATTGTCTGGAATGTTTAATTCAAATCTGAAGAAAAACAGCGCCAGAAACGATTATATTTATATATATATATATATAAATATAATTATATTTAATCGAATAACGAGGCTGCAGTTCGTATTTTGAAATCGAAACTTCAAACGATTGTACCGGGAGATCCGACCGTCGGATTTTCCCGAAACTGGAACCGTTGGATTCGTTTTGAAAAGATATTTCTAATGATGTAAATTTTGTAAAGATCCAACGGTTAGATTTTCATATATGTGTAAATCAAATCCGAAGAAAAACAGCGCTACGGCCGCGTTATGGCCCGAATCGTCGTTTTGAATAAATTGGCTAGTTTAAAATAAATAAAAATAGCGATAAATCGATATAAAATATCATATACGATATGGAATGGAAATAAACTGAATTTGCTCGATTTATGTGGTATTTGATGGTTGAATGTGTTTGGTGAGAAAATTATATTAAAGAACAAAATTGGTGTTGTCGAATGATTTAACCATTGAAATTAATTGATTTGAAATTCTAAATATATGTGAATTATTTGAAAAGGCCGAGTTAATTCTCATTTCAAATAATTGACCGACGATCGAAATTCGAAGATGAAGACGGTGGTCGAAGACTGGAGATCTTCACCTCGTTTGGATGGTAACCGAGGTCCTGATTTGGAGGCATCCCGAAATATGGATAATGAGTGGTGATCGTCCAGACGTACGTGGTGATCGAAGGGTTTGCGAGGTATTTAGTGCCTCCGGTTTCGTTCAGACCTAGAACGGACCTGTAAATGGACTGTGTGTCTGACATTGGATTTTATTCTGTGTTGATTGATCTCTATTAAATATACATCTGTTTGGCGGCGGAGAATTTATTCTTTTGCTTAACGCCCTTCTCTGAAACGCACGAGCTCAGAGGTTGTATATCGGTGGACATCAGTCGCATGACATGAATTGCCGGTGTGGCATGCTGAGATGCAGTGATCAGGGCTTCTGTTGAAAAGCAAAGCCTTGTGGTGATGATCAAAGCACCGTCTGTGTGGCGTAGCTTTGTGTATAACGTGAATTCGCGAGCCTCCCACCCCGGTATGAACCAGAAACGGGAGAAGGACCTCAGGGAGGGCATACGTTTCTTTCTAGCTAGGGTGGTGTCAGTGACCTACCAGCCCTGACATTTATATACTTTTCACCTATGTGGTTGTTGCTGTTGCGAGGCGCCTCGGTTAGATCGGACGATCCGGGTCCGATTGAGTCATTTGTTGGCTCGTTTACACCCCAAAGGGTGGGGAAACGTATTGTTCAGGCATTTTAATCCACATCGGTGGACCGGCCCTGACGATCCAAAGGCTTGACTGAGTACTTGCCTGTGGCTCGGGTTAGAGAGTCACGAATTCGGTAAGGACAATCTTTTGCCTTGGTTCAAGACGGAAATCCAATTTCCAAATACGACATCGTGCGATTTTGATTGTATACCTATATATGGCGACATAGTGGTATGGGGCATTAATGCCGTCTATGATTGATAGTTATGATTTGAAATTCTTTTCAAAACATATAAACACTAGCAATAATATCAAATGCCTTTGTTTTATTCGTATCAAGCATACTTTGGCCGTTATAAGGTAAAAACTCTATCCTCCGGTTTGCGATGCATTGTGTGATGGGAACTGAGTCTTATAACGGCTTCATTTTTATAAAAAGCATAGCGATGTATAAAAGAATGATTTGTTTAAAGCACTGGCAATCCAATGGAGTAAACCCGTTCCACGAAAGTGGCATGGTCCTATGATTAGCCATATTATATATGTGTTGAGTAGATTTCTCATACCAGTCCCATGACTGACTCGTAGTTTGTTTCACTCTCAAACTCGGGTGCCCCTTTTTCTACACGGGCAGCCTTGTAGTCAGGTTTAGCTGGTTCTTTCTGGATAGCTGGAGCTGAAGATGGATTTATTATTTAACTTTTTTTAAGTTGTTCAACTCTTATTGTACATATTATGTTTATTTTCCGATGTAGACATTTATGTGTAGCTGAACTGTATTTTTACTAAGTATGATCCTGTATACTGTGTAACTCTGATGATTACTTTTATCCAAGTATATTCTGTTGTTCATTATCTGGTGTATTTATTTAATTTTGTTCTGTTATTATCTATTTCTGTGTTATATTCCAAGGATTACCCTTGCCACCGTCTGTACGGGGTTTGGGGTCGTCTCAGGTAATATCAGGTATGAATATTTTATAAACCAAGTTTGTCGTTATCTAAAAGGGGGAGATTGTTAGAGAATGGAGTTTTGATGACAACGACCTTGTTTCAATTATTTACATTATTGATTGTAAAATGTTTATACTAACATCTTTTGTGCAGAATATATATATGTACTGTTGTATATAAATAATGAAGACTATACAGTATTAGAGATTCAAGGAATTCAAGATCTCAAAGGAATTCAAGACTCATGAGTATCAATATATCAAGGTTTCAAGAGCTCAAGAATATCAAAGTAATAGAGTCTAGTTTATATGTAAAACTCCGGTCAGCACTTTCAAATTCTGTTTCCAAATTCCTTTTCAAATTGATTTCAAAATTATTTCAAACTCCTTTTCTAAATGGTTTCAAGTTATTAAGATTTAACTTATAATTTCAAATATATATATATATATATATAATTTTATAGTTTATAAAGTTTTATAATATATATAGTTTTATTTATATAATTTTATAAATATGTTCATATTATGTATTACTATATTTTTATAAGATTTTATACTTTAGAAAATTCATTTAAAACATTATTTTTGATTCAAGAATTTCCAGAAAATATATATTGGTTTTAACGCTTGAAAAATGATTTCAAAAATTCAAAAAACATGTATATGTCGACATGTGCATATCGGTATGTCGACATATAACTGTCATTTTTTAAAATTTCAAAGGAAGTTTCTTTTCATATTTTGAAATGCGTCAAAAACGTTGCAACCTTTCAAACTCTATAAATAGGGCTAATTTCAAAAAAAAAAAAAAAATCACATTTTCATCATATTCTTCATCCCTTCTCTTACCACCATTATCATACTTTAATATCTTGATTTCAACACTTATACTCTGCCGATTTCCACTCAAATTATATCAAATTTCTTCTTTTCTCAATCTCTATTAAATACTCTCTGATTGGAAGTGACATTCAAGAGTTCTAGGGCTAGTGTAATCATTTACGAATTATTTGGAAAGGGTGTATTCCTTTTAGTCTAGAAATCGAGGAAAGGGAGCGGTGTTAACCTTGTGCCGTGAAATCAAGGGTTATGGAATTGGTGTTAACCTTGTTGCCGTGAAATCAAGGGTGTTGTAAATTGATTTGATATTAATAAAACCCTGCGCAGTCTAGCGTTGCATGGGACTGGACATAGGAGTAGTATAAAATCCTATGTGTTCTTTCCTTTTCTGCATTTTATATTTACTTATACATGTGTTTGTGATTGTTTATGTGTTTGTGATCATTTCTGGTGCTCATATAGTATTTCAAGATTGTTAAAGATTTCTATACAATTCTTATATTCACCTCCCCTCTAGTGTTAATTCTACCTTAAGATCCTTATTCCATATCCTTAATATCTGTTTTATCCTGCTATTCTTGTTTATCCTATTGTTTAGTTTATCTAGTTTACCTCTTGCCATATATGATAATGCACTTTCTCATCCAATCTTATTTATCTGTCTTGATATCTCTATTTTATGCATATTTTAAAATCATTGGAACTCGCCAGACTTTGTGTCTGACCTATTTTTCTTTCTCTTCTTTCTCTTCCTTTCCCCCGTTCAGGTCCTCAGAGTGATAGCACTCCTCAAGGATTAGGACTTTTTCTTTTTAGCTTTGATCTGGACTTTCTGAGATGTACCGCTTTGACTTACTTTCTACTGTGCTATGGCTTGCTATGAGGGATATGGTTTTATATTATGGCACTCTGTTATTTTGCATTATGAGAAAATTTTGAGATTTTTATTTTGATGTAACCAGTTTAATGATGTTAATATCTTTTTATACTATGTTTTATTTTAAATAATAAAGTTGAAATTTCCGCTGCATACTTTATATTTGTCTTGTGAATTTCTTTATTGTTTACCTATTGCACTTCATGAAACTTAAAGCATTCTCTTATTAGTGACAATAACGGATGTGGGGTGTCATAGTTTTTTAATGGACCATCCACTGCCTATTCAAGCTCATAGTACATGAGCCAACCTAAGAGACTTGACTGCTAGTTATCATTCTCCATGCAGGGAGACAGTTATAAAACCAGCATACTAATCACAAAAAGTGTAAAAAGTACCTATATCTAAAGTACATAACGTGATGAACAAATCACAGGATTTAACCAGTACAACAAATTTCATAGTTATCAGTGCCTGGCAAAAAATAGCAGAACATAATTAGGCATAGGGCAAGGTAGCTCGATGTGCAAAAAGCATATCACATCAAACCACTGCCAAAATAGTCCATTCTTTATTGTATCATACAATACTTTCATCCTTCACATCAACAAAAAATAATACTCATACTTCACCAAAGCAAGCAATCTTCAGCACGGAGACGGGAAAAACAGTAACTTAATCACAAAATTAGATCAGCCACCTTGGTGTTGAATTAAACTTGCGATAAATGACACACAAAACAAACATTACATTGCAAAAAGTACTGAAAAGACTACTGGAATCTTGCCTGAAAGTATTACAACCCCGGGTGGAAAATGCATCACATAACCAACATTGATAATATCCTTCACTGACCACTGTAACAACATGCAGTCATGTCAGTCACTAACATAAAGGTAGTGCACCATAGGTATATCACAACCAAACAGTACCACTGAACCACCGCCAAGGAAACTACCAACTGCGAACTGAATCACCATTGCAGCATTAAAGCAAGGAGGAGCAATAATACAGTAGTACAGAATGACATAGGATCAGAATAATCCAACAAAGAGCTGCCAAAGCAAGCTTAAGGCAATCATATATAAACCAAAAACAACTGAATTGAATGGTGCGAGAAAACATGCAACACCAAACATCAGCAAAACCATAGCAGAGCTATCTCTATTTAGCTGGAAAATAGCACCAACCAGTGAAGCAAACCCATTCGAACCCAGGCTATATTCAACCAGAAAAACATACAGATCCAATAAACTTTTTGCAAATTAAAAAAACTTGAACAATTACAATAGAAACATACCAATTTAAACAAGAACTCATAGACGAAACGAGAAACATATTAAATCCTCCATGATCAAAACCAGCCAAGACCTCAGTCAACTGTAGAATAGTCATGTAATGAGGCAGCAAGGTCAGAACAATAGAGGAACGCCTGGCCCATGACTTTGCGCAAGATTCAAGGCAAGGAACTAGCAGTAAATCGAAGAAGGGTGGATCTGAACAATTAAAATAGGTTTGAGAGAAGAGCTAACTGTTGGAGAATTATATTAATAACAAAACAATTTGAAAATGCTCAAAAATGAATTTTGAACTAAGACTATGTCGACATACATAAAACATTATGTCAACATTTTACTTTCATTTTTTCAATTTTGAGTGGAAGTGTCTTTTCACTATTTGTGACAGTCCTGAAGCATGGCATCCTTTCATTCGCTATAGAAAGGGCTTGAATTCAAATTTTTTATTATCTCTAACTTCATCCACTTTCTTTATACAATTTTTCTTAATCATTTTTATGATTTCTACACTTACACTCTGCCGAATTCAATTCTGTTTTAATCAAACTTATTCTCTTTACACTCTCTACTCTCTGAATCAAGTGCTATTAAAGAGTTATAAGGCTGTTTGTAATTGTTTGGGTTGTATTTAGGGTTAAATGGTTTTATCCCCTATAGCGCTGAAATCAAGGACAAAATCGGTGGTATCCCTTGTAGTTGTGAAATCAAGGACGAAATTGGTGGTATCCCTTATAGCCGTGAAATCAAGGAGGTTGTAATTGGATATTGATATAGTAATTAAACTTTGCACAATCCAGCATTGCGTGGGACTGGACGTAGAAGTAATCCAAACCAGTATAAAATCCGGTGTGTTCTTTCCTTTTCTGCATTTTTTATTTCTGTTTATTCTTTTATTTGTGTTCGAATTTGTGCCTGTGATTGTGTTTGTGGTATCTAATTCATCTTCAAATTTCCACAAGTTTTAGATTTTGTTTAAATTCTCAAAAACACTGCACACCCCCCCCCCCTCTAGTATTTATTTTGCCTTAATGATCCAATCCACATTCCCTAACGATTGGTACTAGAGCAAGGTCTTTCAAAAAGTTCATAATCTGATTTTTGAAAATAGTGATAATGGCAAGCAAAACTGGTAGCAATAATAGTTCTTTTATAGAGGATCAGTCCACTGTTAGACCACCATTTTTTAATGGTTGTAATTTTTCATATTGGACATGTAGAATGAAAATATATTTGCAATCAGTAGGTTTAGACACATGGAATAGCATACAAAATGAATATGTTGAACCCACAACTGTATTTGCACAATGGACAAATGATCAAAAGACCGCTGCGCAAAGCAATTCTAAGGCTATGAATATGTTATTTTGTTCACTAAATAAGAATGAATTTAATGGAGTATCAGTATGTAAAACTGCCTGTGAAATTTAGAGAACTTTACAAGTTACTCATGAAGGAACTAATAAATTTAAACAAACTAAAATAGCAATTATAGTTAGTTAGTTTGGGTTATTCAAAATGAACGAGAATGAGTCTATTTCAGATATGTATTGCATATTTCAAGAGATAGTGCATTCATTAACTGCACTTGGAAAAACTTATTCTGAAGCAGATCAAGTCAGAAAAATATTAAGTTAATTAACTCTAGAATGGGATTAGAAAACTTTGGCAATTGAAGAAGCCAATGATGTGAATGAAATTAAGACTGAAGAGTTAATTGGAAACCTGATGTCTTACGAAGTCCAATTACAGAAAAGAAAAGAAAATAGATCAATAGAGAAGAAATCTATTGCATTGAAAGCAACCACAAATGATTCTGACTTAAGTAGTGAAGATGATGAAGAAACAACGCTTATGACAAATCATTTTAGAAGATTTTTGAGATATAGAAGGAAGAATTATAATCAAGGAAGTTCAAGAAGTAATGACGGTCGGTGTTATAACTGCAACAAACCAGGACATAAAAAGTATATGTGTCCACATCCAGACAAATCGAGTCAACAAACAACAACAATTCATCAAGAAAGAGAAAGAAAGCATACGCAGCAACATTATATGATTCAGATTCATCATCAAGTAATGAAGAAGCAGAAATCAAAAATACAAATATATGCTTTACGGCAAATTAGAGTTCAGTAAATTCCGAAGAAAGGATCCAAAAACAGGGTACGCTTTATTAAATTTCTAATTTTACTTGGTTGAATGGTTGCTTTGTTTGTTTACTTTGATTTGACCTTAAAACTTTGAAATTATAAATTTTGAAATTTAAAATAATAATAAATAACAAATAAAATAACTAAATAAATTGTTTGTGTGTTTACTAGGATTAGAATTATTTCAGGAAATCATTTAACCAGAAATATAAATCGATAATATAAATTTCAATACTTAAAATTTAAATTCTCTTTGAAAATAGACATGTATGTTGACATACAAATAAGTCTATGTCGACATACCTGATCAGTTTTGGAATTCAAAATTTGAATTTCAAAAAGTTTAAACTTTCAAACTTCCCTCCAACTTTTCACCAACTCCCAAGGTCCGAAAAGGTGTCATTTCAATCTGAAAAGTTGTGCCTATTCAATTCATATCTATTCAATTCATATCCATTCAATTTCTATACATACATCTATTCTTTCTACCTTTCATTTACAACTCAAAGAAACACTCTTCATATCTACTCTCTTCAAAATTATCAATTCAATGGCTTCCTCTAATTCATCCCAAAAATTGAAGATAACCAAAACCATCAAAGGCTATCTTCACAATGACAAAGAGGCCATCAAAACCTATGGTAACTACTTAGCAAATGCTAAAGTTAACACGGGTGCTTTCGCCATCTTTAGCGATTTTCCCTCTTTTTCTAAACAATGAAGTCTTGAGTCTATTTAACTCCCATGACAATGACGAAGTATGCTACCCCAATCTTGTCAAGATGTTCTATGAAAATCTCAATCGCAGATTTTATGAAGGCAATGTAAATAAAATTTGGAGTAGTGTCAAAGGCACTCAAATTGTTCTCGATGCTGAACTCTGAGGCACTATTATAAATTGTAGAAGAACGGGCTCAAATTTTTCGGATTTTGTTATCGATGAAACCGATTTGGAAACCTACCACAACGTATATGAAGAAAGTGCTCCAACGGAATTCAAAAATTGTTCCTTTCTTCCAAAAATAAGAATTTTCAGTCTTCTACTTCAACATACTATCACTCCTTGCTCCGGAAAATTCAACAATCCTACCATCAAAGTCCAAAAGGCTCTCTTTGCTATTATGGGTGGCTATACTATCAATTGGGCGGAAATGATCCAAAATGAAATTAAGCCCATAGATTTATCAACAAGAAAAAGCACTCTCTACAATGGTGTTTATCTCACTCGCATTTTCAAGTACTTTAACGTTGATTTTCATAGAGAAGAATTTGTGCCTAGAAAAGTGTTTGACGCATCAAACATTCATCTCATGAAAATTCCTATCATTTTCAAACATTAAGACATTCGAAGCCAAACAATTTTGAATGCAACAAGAACAAGATCCATTGGAAGTCGAAGAAGAAGAGGCTTCTATGGAAAGTGTTGAGTATCCAACCGGCACTAAACGCATCCACAAAGAGCCGATTATTCTAAACCAAGTGAAAATCGCCAACAATAGAAAAAAGCTTAGCAAAAAACTTTCCAAAATATCCAAATTCTTGATCAAGATAGGAAGAAAGCTAGGATATTCATCTTCCTCATCATCATCTGAAAACTAGGCCATCTAGTTTAATCTATCTTTATGTATTCATTTAAATTTCCTTGTATTTGCTTTCGAATCTCGTATTTAAGTGTGTCTTGATTAGTTGGATGTATTTGCTTTCTATTAAGTAATAAATGGAGTTTTATTTATGATAAAATCATCTTCATGGTTATGGAAAAACTTTAGAACTAATTATAATATAATAAAATTCAAAAAAATTCAAAGTTTGAGAAAATTCAATTTTTTTACTGTAGTATGTCGACATAGAAATAAGAGTACGTCGATGTATAACTGACAGATTTTCAAATTGTTTCAAATTTAAAAATTAAATAACTACTCATGTCCATTAAAAATCCAACGAATTTCAGACCCTATTTAAGTACATTTCTTCCAAAAAAAATTCATAATTCTATTTCTCCTTCTTCCTTATTCATTTCTACTCAAATCCATGGCAAATCCTACTCATAATCTTAGTGAAAATCAAGAAGAAACCTTGAATTCTTTCAAAAATATTCTCTCTATCATTCTACGAAACTAGCATCATCCCGAACTAAGCAAAATAAAGATGTTTGAACAACAAGAGAAGCATTTTGATGCAATGCGATGGCTAATCTCTTCTCTTTTCAGAGATGAAGATAATAATCTCGCAAAGGCTCCTCCAACTAAAGAAGATGAGGATTGGGAAGTCATTAAGTAGGATTCTATCTTTGGAGAAGACAGTTGGGTTGAAGTTCCAAGAAATGTTAAATTGTTCGGTGCGATTTGAATGATTTTTTTGAATTTGATTTGGATTATATGATTTGAAACTTGTATATATATTAAGACATATGGTGTGGTGTGTTTGATTTGGTTTGTATATATAACAAACAAACATATGTAATTATAATACTTGGATTGGTTTGTATTTTATCATCATATTGTTGGGAATTATCATTATAGGTTTGTATAGATTAAGGGGGAGTATTTTTACTTTGAATTAGTTATAGATTAAGGGCAATATCATTATTGGGTTGGTTACTTAAGTTCTATTCAAATAGTTATATAATTTAGAGGGAGTACTTTTAGAATTTCTTTTGATAATGACAAAGGGGGAGAAATTATAAAATAGTTTTTAGGATTCGTATAGAAAGGGCGAGTATTTGAAGGGTCAGCATTAATAGGTATATACAGGTATGATATTTTATAAACTAAGGCTGTCATCATCAAAAAGGGGGAGATTGTTGGAGAATGGAGTTTTGATGACAACAACCTTATTACAATATTAATTGATTATAAAATATATATACTAACACTTTTGTATAGAATATATTTATACACATATGCATGATTTATATACAGGAAATATTACTGAAGACTGTACAGTTTAAAGATATTAGAGATTCAGAGTTCAGAGAAGTTTCAAGATTCATCAGTATTCAAGATTTCAAGAGTTCAAGGGTTCAAGATAATAAAGTTATAGAGTCTATATTATGTAAGACTTTGAATAGAACTCCAGGTTAAAATTCAAATTCTGATTTTCAAATTCTGTTTTTAAATTCTATATTCAATCCTCTCTATTTTTTTTTCTCTCTATTTCATTTTCTATCTTTTCTATTTTCTCTTCTTACTTTACTTTTGATTTTCAAACTTAAGTTTTATATATTTATATTTTTATACTTCTAAAATTATATAGTTTAAAACCTTATAATTTTATAAATATATTTATATAGTTTAAATTTATGTTTTTGTATGATTTCATACTTTATAATATTAATTTATAACACTATATTTTAATTCAAGAATTTCCAGAATTATTTTATATCAAAAGAAAATGCTCAAAAATGAATTTTGAACTAAGAGTATGTCGACATACATAAAACACTCTGTCGACATATAATTGTCATTTTTTCAATTTTGAAAGGAAGTTTCTTTTCACTATTTATGACGGTTCTTAAGCATGCCATCCTTTCATTCACTATAAAAAGGGGTTGAATTCGAATTTTTTATTTATCTCTTCTTCTCTAACTTCATCCTCTTTCTTTATACCATTATTCTTAATAATTTTTACGATTTCTACACTTATACTCTGCCGAATTCAATTTCGTTTCGATCAAATTCCTTCTCTTTACGCTCTCTACTCTTTGAATCAAGAGCTATTGAAGAGTTATAGGGTTGTTTGTAATTGTTTTGGTTATATTTAAGGTTACACGGTTTTATCCCTCATTGTCATGAAATCAAGGACAGAATCAGTGGTATCCCTTGTAGCCGTTAAATCAAGGATAGAATCAGTGGTATTCCTTGTAGCCATGAAATCAAGGAGGTTGTAATTAGATATTGATATAGTAATAAAACTCTGTGCAATCCAGCGTTGCATAGGACTGGACGTAGGAGTAATCCGAACCAGTATAAAATCCGGTGTGTTCTTTCCTTTTCTGCATTTTTTATTTCTGTTTATTCGTTTGTTTGCGTTTAAATATGTGTCTGTGATTGTGTTTATGGTATCTGATTCATCTAGAAATTTACACAAGTTTTAGATTTTGTTTAAATTCTTAAAAACACTATTTACCCCCTCTAGTGTTTATTTTTCCTTAATGATCCATTTCACATTCACTAACACTAACTAATAAATCCCAGGCGCAGCGAAAGCTAGTGTAGAGGGAGAAGAAAGAAAGAGTGTTAAGAGGGAAGAGAGTTGCGAAGAGGTGAAGAGGAGGAGCGGATGGAAGGAAAAGGGGAATGGATGAAAAGTACTAGTCGCCATTTCCAGGGTAGCTCAGAAGCATTCGAATATTTTTTGCCTAATGGAATTTAGTCATACGTTGGCCAGACGCAGGACTAAAAATCCCTAAGTACTTAGTAGACCTACTTCAACACCTAGTAAAAATTACTTGAAATTTAAAAAAATAATAGATATGAAATGTACCATCCCATGGATCGCGGAGCAATGGTTATGTTGTTTTCCCAAAGGGATCACTCGTATATGTAGGCATCATTGTCATTCGGATTACGCCATCATTACACCAGAAAAGACCTTTAGCAATATTGAAAAAACGTTGCCTAAACCTTTAGTAGCACTATAGAGAATGTTGTTATACAACATGCAACTAAAAGTCTGAATTTTTGTTGCATTGTTGTTAGCACTATAAAAATTTGCCATATTGTAGTGTCTCTGAAATGTAGCAGAATTTCTTTCCGTAAGTTTAGAAAAATGCTACCAAATTGGAATTTCCTAGTTAAAATTGCATTATTTTACTTTTCATAACGTTTTTTATGCAATCATATTTTTTGAATAGTCTACATTTTTTTAGCATTTTAAGAATACTACTAAAGTTATTGATTATTAGACAGAATATTTTAAATGCTATTATTTACCGTTGATGGCATGTATCGTTTCCAATAACGATCGTATAATATCTGTATTAAAACCCATAATCAGTCATATAACTATCATATTCGAAACAAGAGTTAATTGCGTAATTATGATATTCAAACAAACTAGTTTACACTAACAAGTTTCTCGATAGAATAAATCACATATCACAAGCATTCACAATTATTTGTGCACAAATGGTACTAACAAAATATCATATTATATATAATAATTAAGTCTTGTTTATTGTTTGATTACCAATAATTTTTCCTTGTCGTTAGTCTTCACTTCAAAAAAGTAAATATCTATAGGCAAATTTAATGATCAACAATAAGAATTTTGACCGAAAAATGTTCAGTCGGCTTAGAAAGTGTTTTTTCATTTGTTGGCATTGAGTTATTGCAACCTTATAGGTTCAATAAATGCACTAAGGTATATTATTTATGAGCTTAAAGTTGAAGTTTCAAGTCATTACAAGTTCAAACGAATACCAAATTGGTTATAAATGTGGCGTTGCAATGGAAAAGGAATTTATAAATCTTGTAGCATATAAATATACCACTTGGGACTCTGATTTTAAGCACGAGCCACAATGCATGCAAAATAGCAATTGAAGTTGTCTAAATGAAGGTTATATATAATTGGCCAACTTCCCAGCTTCCATAAATTTTTATTGTAATTTATAAGGATAAAGCAGTTACATCAAAATATATAAGGATTTAATATAAGACATATAGACTAAAATGGTTATAATGCTGACACAGCCGCTGAGATGTCATTTTATTACTAGACAACTTTTCCCCTTAACAATAACCAAATATTTCAATACCAAGAAATCGACCTATTATGATGTTAACGTGAAGTGTAGGTTTCAATTAACTGAGGCATTTCTTTGTGTTATTCAAAAATTTAGAATTACAACATACATGCTTATCCTCAAAAGAGTCGAACAGAAATTTACATTAAGGAACAGAACAACGTAAGGAGCAATAAGGGATAATATGACGGATAAATGATGGAATTCGAAAAGTTAGTACTCACATTAAGAAACAAAAGAAAGAGAAAATAACCATATCGTGGAACTCGGGTTTAAGTAGAACGTAACTTAGGGAAAGTAATTAGAGCAAGGAAAATACCTCATATGAGATTACAACATCAAACATTTTGTTTTCTTTAAATAATTTCTCTGGTTGGAGAAAAAAAGCAGTAGCAAATATTTAAAATAGTAGTAACACTGCCCATGTACAATAATAAAATGAGATATTTTAGTCCATATATATTATCATCTATCCAAAATTGGATTTCGTAGCTTTAAAAATAAATTTCATGTATAAATAAGCTAACATGGTGTAAATTTATACTTAAAATGAAAATGTTAAGTTGCTCTTTCAAAATATTTTAATTTCCATAGTAATGCCTTAATCATTTCTGTAACAACCCGGAAAATAAGAACCAATTAAAAAAATTTATTTTGGCAATTTTAATGAATTTTGAATATTTAAAATGATTTATTTTAAATAATAACAACTAGAAATTTATTTTGAATATAATTAGAACGTATAAGTTTATTTAAATCAAAATTAGAATATAAATATTTATTTTAATTATAAAAGGAATTGGAAATGGTGCGGTAGTTTGAAAATTCGATTTCAAATTTTAAATGAATATACAGGATTCAAAACAAACCGGATTTTAGTGAAACCAAAAATATTTGAATCTATTTGAAAATATCTTTCCAATGAATCTAAAAAATCCCGATTTCATGGCGGGGATAAAAAGTTATGCCCAGTTGAAATTTCAGAATAGTAGCTATGGAAATATAGCCCTTAAAAATATCGATTTTGCAAACGACCTCCGTTTTCGACGAAACCACTTTTGTTGGATTTGGAATGTCAAATTATTGCTAGATTCCAATATTCAGAATTTTGGAATCAATATGTGAGCGTGGTAAATTTAAACGTGTTTGGTCAATTTAGTTTGAATTTAATCACTGAAAAATGACCGTTTTCCAACGGTCTCCAAATTCGACGAAATTAGTTTTGTTAGGACCATATCGTCAAAACATAGCCAGATTTATTTTTCTAGAATTTTTGGTCTGTATGTGGCCCCAGTAAATTAAAATGTACGTTAAAATCAATATTGACTATTATATTAATTTATATTTTAAATTTAATGAAAACTGATCGAAACAATCAAATTGGCTTACGGGTCATATCCCATTGTGTTCGGAATGGGGGTATTTAGTTCGGGGCGACAGTCGTTTGGCTCGATTTAGAGGTCGAATTAAAATTTTACTTTTGGGAAATTAAAAGAATTAAATATATAATTATAAAACCAAAGTCAACCCTTTACCCTCTTATTCTCTTTTCCCCGTTCACTTTCAGATTGAAAAAAAATAAAAAGAAAAGAAGGAAGGTGACGGGGGGGACCGCTGCTCCAGGCGTCGCGCCACCCCCAGCGCCGACCATCGCGTCACCACCTCCTCTCCCCTTCCTCGTCGAACTCCTCTCCTCCCTCCTCTAATCGAAATCCGCGACCCCCAAATCCCGCGTCCACTTCGAGAAACCGACGCCATCGCCTGAACCGAGCCTCCACCTTTCCTGCGCCGATCGCTGGTGATCCCCGCCGCACTCTAGCCCACCTGCCACCTCCGACGCCTCGACCTCCCAAAGATTTAACCACGTGTGAGTTTTTTTAATTTCGGTTTTTTATATAGAACATTGTTTAAATTTCGTTTTTTATATATAAAAATATTGTTTAAAATCGGATTTTAATGTAATGTCATTATTTTAGAATAATATATATATAGGTTAAAAATAGAAAAAGATTTTTATAATAGAAAAGACGAGATTTTTATTATAGAAAAAACGAGATTTTTATAATAGAAAAGGCGAGATTTTTATAATAGAAAAGAGAGATTTTTATAATAGAAAAGGCTAGATTATATTTTTCAATATGAAAAGATTATATTTTTAAATTAGAAAAGATTATTTTTTTTGAATATGAAAAGATTATATTTTTAACATAAAAAAGATATGAATTTTAATTATATAAAAATATGATTTTTTAACAATATGAAAATTTGATTTATATATATATAGCGAAGCGATAAAAATTGGGTTTTTATTTATCTAAATGAAGAGATAAAAATATAATTTTTATTTATGAAAGAGGTTAAAAATATGATTTTTATACGAATGGTATGAGTATAAAAAAAGTTGATTTTTTATATAAAAATCGTGTGAAACAGATTGCGATGGGACTGACTCGAAACGAATCCAAATCCAAATCTTTTAAAAATATAGAATGGAGAAGTGGATTCCAAAGGTGGGAACTTCTCACTAAAATCATTTCTGGACAGTTATTTATTTTAATAACTGCATATATGAACTGCTCCCCGTCATCCATAGACCATGGACAACTTGTTTGTTTGATTGTATTGTGTTGTGAAAATTGATTGGGATGTGGAATGGAGTATAAAATATTCATGTGTTAAATAAATATTTTATCGTTAAAAATATATATTTTAATGTGTATATGGAATGAAAATTAATATTCATTTACAAATCACCGATTTGTCTGATATTGATTGGGACGATAAATTTAACACATCACCCAACTGCACGAATAATATTCAGTGTTTGTTGATTGAAACCCCACACGGATATTGGGATGATATTTGACGTACACTAATCCTAATTGTTTTGTTATATGTCAATCGATTGGTTGACAGACTATTGTAAGCGTTAAAGATTTATAATTAATGCTTATGCAGTGTAGAATGCACTCTGGATGATGGTTGACTGTGTTTGATTATTGTTATGTACATGTGTGTATGGAATCCATATAAATAAAATTATATGGTAATTGACTGTGTCTGATTACAGCTTAGAATTAACGAATATTTTAAAATAATATTCAGTGAATATTGAAATGTGAAGCCGTGTTAAGTAGTTAAACACCATTTTAACACGAACGGGAATTTTGTCGATTTTATTCATTTTATAATGAATATCGAAAAATGATTTCAAAATTTGACATTTTGAAAATATTATCATTCTAATATTAAAATGATATGGAATATTCAAATTTGATTTGAAATTTGAAATGAAATTGAAATTGTTTAAAAATGAATTTAAAACGATTTGTTAACGAATATTCAATTTTGGTTTAAAATCGAAAATGAAGTTGAAATCGTTTTAAAACGAATTTATAGACAATTTATAAAATACATTCTAATTGGAAATCAACGAAATATATATTATATATATATAATATAATGGCCTGAATAGAACGCGCCGCGCCGCGGCCGTTTTCGAATTTCGACCATTGACTTCGATTTGATATTACGGGAGATCCGACCGTCGTATTCTCCTAAAACTGGAACCGTTGGGTTCGTATCGAAAAGAGGTTTCTAACCAATACAAGAAATTTGAAATCTAACGGTTGGATTTGGAATTATGTCCAAATCAAATTTGGAAAAGGTCGTTGTAAGTGCAGTTAGATGACCATTTATGAAAATCGACTGTACGAGCCTTGATAAAATTATTAAAAATATCAATAATTTGTGTAAAATCATAAAAAATGATTTGGAAAGAATTAGGATGAAAATTACATATTTTAAAAGATAAAAATATATTTTTATCAAAATGAACTAGTTATGAACTAGAATTATGAAATCCAATATATTTAAATAAAAAAATTGGATTTGAAATGGTTTTAAAAATAACCAGAATTTCCAATATAAAAATTGGAATGGATTTGAATCAAAATTATCTTCAGGATATTTCGATATTGGATTCCATGATTATACGGATATTGTGGAGGAATTTGGAAGATACATATATCGTTATTCCCAATACGATATTTGTTGATTTCAGAATTTGATATTAAATATAAGCCGATATAATTTCTATTCAGAGCCTTGTATTTAATACTGAATTGGATTTTGGGTTTGTCTGAACTGTGTTTTAAATGACACTGTTCTTAACCCAGTTGAGAAAAGATTAAATCTTTTAAATAAGATTAAGAAGAATTACCAATTAATTTACATTTAATTGGTATTGAAAATGGAATTTGAATTGGGTTTATTGTGAACCGTGTTTTCAACGACATTCGTTCTTTAACCCGATTTATAGTGAAATGTGATTTGGAATTTGTAAATATTTTTATTAAGATTTAACGAGAATTTTCCAAAGTAAAGTTTTCCAATTTAATATATTAAATTGGAATGCAATAGAATTCGATTTGATAATAATCAAAGTGAACTTCTGTGGAGGAAGACTATTAATACATATGGAATTTAAAAGGCTTTGTCATTATTCCATTTATATTTTAGTCGGATATGGAGATTGATATCGGTTATATATTGATTTGTTTTTCCATGAAGATTCCATAATTAATGGGATGTGATTTGGTTTGTCGTGAACTGTGTTTTAAATGACATTAGTTCTTTAACCCAGTTAAAAGCAGGATTAACTGTCTGTCATTGTATTTCGAACTGTATGGTTGACCTCTGCTAAATATATATCTGTTTGGTGGTGGAGAATTTATTCTCTTGCTTAACACCCTTCTCTGAGATGTACGAGCTCAGAGGTTATATATAGGAAGAAATCAATAGTGCGATGTAGATTGTCGATGCGACGTGTTTGTGTTTCCAAAGTTAAATAATCATTAATATTGATTTTTGGGAAGATTAAAACTAAGTGGAGTTTTAATGAATCTTTAATTAGATTGAAATGTGAAATGATAATTTAAATTATCAAATTTGGGAAATGATCGAGAGTGGAGTATCACCAGTTTTGCTCCAAGCGATAGTTAAATCTTTAATTAGACTTGAACGGGAAATGGTAATTAAATTTACCGATAACACCGTGGTGTTAGTTTTGGGGTAATACCTGTTTTTCTCCATGGGATGAATAGGTTGGGATTGGAAAATTAAATAAATGATTACTTCGGTAAGGTGCGTTAATCCCGACTAGTTTGGAAAGCCTTAATATGGTTTGAATTGGTATTTAAAGGAAGATTAAAGAAAAAAATTAAAAGAATTTATTTTTGATAAAATTAATGGGAACATATCCCTAAGAATGTGAATATTTGAATAAAAGAATATTCTGAATTGGAATGAGGCGTATGCTGTGTTTTTATAGCACTTGTTTATTATATACGCGAGTTATTCGGAAAGGTCAGGTTTATACCTATTATGAATAACTAATTCGACGATAAGTCGACGATGAAGATGGTGGTTGAAGACCGGAGGTCTTCACTTCATTTGGATGATTACCGATGTCTTGATTGGGCTGTACACCCAAGACAAGGTAATAATTGGTGATCGTCCAGACGTACTTGGAGATCGACCGGATATGCGACGATCTCTCTCCTGTATTGGACATATGGGACGAGGAATAAGGTGCCTCCGGTTTCATTCAGACCCAGAACGAACTTGTAAATGGACTGTGTGTCTGACATTAGATTTTATTCTGTGTTGATTGATCTCTATTAAATATATATCTGTTTGGCGGCGGAGAATTTATTCTCTTGCTTAATGCCCTTCTCTGAGACGTATGTGCTTAGAGGTTATATATCGATAGACATCAGTCAAATGGCGTGAATTGCCTGTGTGGCATGCCTGAGTGGCAAATGAACAAGGCTTTGGTTGAAAAGCAGGGTCTTGTGGTTGATGATCAAAGCACGACTATAATATAGCATAGCTTTGTGTATAGAATTAATTCGCGAGCCTCACACCTCGGTATGAGTTAAAAACAGGATAAGGAAACCCAAGGAGGACATGACGTTTCTTTCTAGCTATGGGTGGTGTCCGGATTTTGCGAGCCCAGACATTTATATTATTTTTACCTTTGTGGTTGTTGGAATGCGAGGCACCTGGGTTATATCGGTCTCTACGGAGCTGATGGATATAGGTCCTATAGAACCGGGAAACGTTTGTTCAGGAGTAACTAATCCACTAATGTAAGTGTGGACCAGCCTTGGAGGATCCAAGGGTCTACTACGGGAGACCCTAAGGCATTTCCTAGAGTGTCTCGAAGCCAGTGAGGAGTACATCCCTTTCCTTGACTCATGACGAAAATCCAATTTCCAATACGTGACATTTTGGTTTAGTTGTAAAACTAGTATGGCAAAATAGTAGCATGGGATACTATGCCATCTATGATTGATACATTTATATTTGAAGTTGATTTATTAACTTGTAGTAATAATAAAAGATGAAATTTTCACGTATCAAGCATTATTTGGCTATTATAAGGTAAAACCCTATCCTCTGGCTTGCGTTGCATTGTGTGATGGGACCTGGTTCTTATAATAGCTTCATTTTCTTTAATTAGCATTCCGTTGTTTGTTTTATACATTGGTAATCTTGGTAGAAAACCCGTTCCATGTTATACGGCATGGTCCCTTGATTTACCTAACTTTAAAGTCAAAATAATAACTGTTTTAGTTCTCACACCAGTCACATGACTGACCTGAAGTTTATTGTTTTAACCTAAACTCTTGGTGCCCCTATTTTCCACATGGACAGCTAGTAGTTTTGGTTTTGCAGATTTATATTCACAGGATCTTGGTTTACAGCTAGAATGATATTCGGAAAGCTCTGTATCCATATATCTCTTTCAGTTGTGTTTTGTATTATTTTCCGCTGCTATGTAATGCATTTTAATCCCTGATATTTTACAATGTGTAAATTGTTCGCACTCTGTATATTCTTTTACTCTGATGTAAATTGTTGTAATAAGCAATGAAATGTTCTTCTGTCTGTGTTCTGATTTGTCGTGTTCTCAACTAAATCTGTTCTATCTCTTCTCTTCGGAGTCCGGGGAAGTTCGGGTCATGTCAATTTCACCCAATAACAAAGTATAGTGGACATATATTAAGCAATTAGCTCTAAACTAATATAACACATCATCTTATTCTAAAATATGTAGGTCTATAAGGTCCTAAAGTAGGTACTTTCAGCCTAATTCTCCAAGCTTCATCTTTAAGCTCAAGCTTCTTCTATCTAGAGACTTCTAAGATAGTTAGACAAAGGCTAAAAAAATAAAGGGAAAAAGAAAATATAATGTTCTTAAATTGCTCGATCTTTACCGTGTGTAAAGACCCATATTTTATTAAGAAATGTTTATTGAATATTAAATATTTAAAACAATTTATTTTAAGAATTAATGACTTGAAATTTATTTAATTTAACCTTTGAACATATAATTTTTAATATAATTAAATACGAGCTCGCAGTGGCATGGTAGTTTTGTAATCTTACGTTTTGAAGTTTGAATGAATGTACAGAATCCATTATAAGTCAGAATTTGTTGAAACAAGAAACGTTCATATCTGTTGAACTATAGTTTTTTAAGGAAAGTGAAAATTCGAGATTTCATCTTGTTTATTGTGAGTTGTGTCCAAATCGAAATTTCAGAAAGTCGCTATGGAATTGTTTATAAACCATAACATTTTATTTAATAAAATAAAAGGTATTTTATTATAAAATGAATATCGATTTAGCTTAAAAATGAGATATCGAGTTTAAAATCCAATATAGTTTATTCTTAAGCTATATGAATTTTATTTGGATATATATGATAATTACAATGTGTTTTTCAAAGAATTTAAATATATTGGATTTAAACTAAATTTATCGATTTGTTTGAATAATGGAAAAATAGTCATTTGCAAATGACCTCAGATTTCGATGAATTTTTCTTATCGAATCCGTACTAATAAATTATTGTAAGATTCCAAATTTTGTGTCAATCGGAGTTAGTATGTGACCGTGCATAATTACGATGTGAAAAGACCAATATTTTGAGCTTGAACTAGTGCTATTTGAGCAAACATAATCAGATTTCGACAAAACAAGTTTCATTAGGACCGTAATGACAAATCATAGCCATATATCAATTTTCACCATGAACGGAGTTCATATGTGATGATACGAATTTATTAATGACAAATACAAGTAGCGATAACTAAAAAAATAAACTAATATACAAGGTTTGCTTTAATCTAACCTACCCTAATATAATGTCCTAAACTAATCCCCAACCCTAAACCCATAGGGCAACCGCCATTATTTGCAAATAATGCCCTCCCTCTATGATAATTTTTATCTTCTAAACCATTACGAATTGGAGGAAGTCGCTAACAAAAAGTTCAAATACTTGATGAAAGCTACCTAGAACAAAAATTTGGTGGAGAATGGGCGCCGGAGGTAACCAGAAATCTCCATGACAACAAAGATGGGTACTTTTGGTTTTTCCTGTTTGGTGTGCAAACAAGGAAGATTTGGACCGAGGTGCCAACTAGTAAGTTGGAGAGGGGAGAGAGACCAACAAGTTATAGCTGGGTGTTTGGTCGAAAAGTGAACGTGTTGGTCACGGCGGTGACATGAATGGAGGGGAACAATTTTAGTGAGCATCATTGGTATTTTCATCTATTGTAGGAGGTAGAGGCCGATTCAGGATGAGGCTCCAACAGGAAAGTTGTTCGTCGTGGTGAGGTGGTGTTGCACATCAAATTTCGTGGTGGTTGGTGGTCCCTAGTGGTCGTAGTTCTGGTCGACATAGTTAGGGTTCGTTGGCTGTTTCTATGTGCGACGGTCGAATTGGGGGTGGCGGCTTCTGGCGTGGCAGCTGGTGGATTGGGGGTGCTGGCACAGTGGTCGGTCGGCCCTCCGATCATGTCCAAGTGGCGCAGCGGTGACTTGGATGACGTGGAGCAACGTGAAATGCAGATGGAGAAGGAAGGTTAAAATAATTATTTAATTAGTTAAATGCTAATGATCGTTCAATGTTTAAATAAGCATATCTCGCTCATATAAACTTAGAAATGGATGAGACTAAATTCGTTGGATTCGTGGAGTCGACAGCTTCACAATAAAATTGATTTGGATGGATTTGGAGTAAGTTTGATTTTTAGGATAAATTAATCACGCGTTTAATTTTATTTGAAAAGGAGTCATAAATCGACCAATGTGAGAACTCACGGAACTGTTTTAAAAGTTATTATAATCTTATCTGATTATACGTTATTTTGCTTGTGGTTTCTATGATTGCTTCGTGGATAATGGTTGTTTATTACAGTTATTTATTTACTGTTTATGTAAATTTATGCATTAATAATTATAACGCTTATCTTATAACTATTGTTTGATGGATGATGAACTGTTGTGGTGGTTATTATTATTGTTCACACAATTGATACCACAAATATGAAATTATTTGGGAATTGACTGAGTCGTGGAATATTAAATGAAATAAGGTGTGTAAATGAAAATTGGATTTTTATATCCTAAACGATTTGGAAATGAAACTGAAATGATTTCAAACAACTACTGAAAAGGTTGAAATGGATTTGAAAGAGTTTTGAATTAGAAATGGCTAGTTCTAATTTAAAACTAGAGTTTGAATAGTAAATTCAGAAGTGAATTCGAGTTAGATATATAAATGATGGTTTTAACTCGAATTTATTGTTCTAATGACCTTATTTATTTTCATAATGAATTTCAAGAAAATTTGGATTTCAAAATATTTATTTTGGAAAATATTATTGTTTTAATATTATAATAATATAGAACATTCAATTTTCAAATATAAATGAATTTGAAGTCTGAATCATTTTTTAATGGGTTTATAAACATTTTATAAAATACTGTGGAATGAATCGATGAGTTTTATACTAAATTACAATATGATTTGAGTAGGACGTGTCACGTAACGATAGTTCGCAAATTTCAACCATGAACTTCAAACTAACATAACTAATGCAATTTAAATCGGATTTTCCGAAATTTGGAAATGTTTGTTTTCTATTGAAAAGAGCTTTCAAATGAAAGAAGAAATTTTGGATTTCAACTTATGTATTTCATGTTATGTTTAAATCTATTTTTGAAACGGTGGTTAAATGCAATTCGACGACCGTAATTGGAAATCGATTAAAATGGCCATATAAAAATTATTAAAAATATGATAAATCATAATTAGTTATTATAAAGTGACTTTTAAAAGAAATATGAAGTTTCAAACTATATTTCAATTTTGTGTTTTCAGCCTGATTGGTTGAAAATAGTAAAACGACGTTTTGAGAATTTAAATTAAATGAACTAAAGATTTCCTAATATTAGTTTATTTGATTTGAAATATGAGTTTTGATAAATCCTTTAATTAATATTAATTAAAATTTGGATTTGGATAGAAATGGCCTTCGGATATTTGGTATTTAATACCGTTATGTACACGTTTACTATTTTGAGGAATTTGAAAGATGTTTACATTGTTATTCCACTTTTAGTTTTCGTTGATTATGAGAATTGTTGTATAATATAGGCGGATAGAAATTCTGTTTAAATCTTATATTTAATATCAATTAGTTTGGAGTTTGTCATGAATGGTGTCTTTAATAACATTGTTCTTTAACCCAGGTAAAGATGAAGTTTATGGAATAAATCTTTTAATTAAGGTTTAATGAAGTTTCCAAAGTTAAGTTTTCCAGTTAATGAATTAAACTGGAATTGAATGGAAATAGATTATGAACTAATATGATTTCTGTGAAGATTCCATTTCTAATGGAAGAATGATTTTGGGTTTATATTGAATAGTGTTCTTTTAACCCTTGTAACAGAAAAGATAACTTTCCAAGATGACTTGGAATGAAATATTTATTTAATTCGAATATAAAAATTTAATGAAAGAGTTTTCCCTAACAAATGATAATGGGAACGAGTTTGAGAATAGCTTAAAAGAAGATAAGCATGTTTTTCGCGTAGGCGATAAGATTAAGAAATCATAAGTACGACTTTGGGTTTGGGATAAATATGTTTTCCCGTAATGACAATTGAAATCTTTAATCCAATTTGAAAAGAATGAAGGTAATTAAACTTACCAAAATATGAGGGCATTAGATATGGAGTACCACCAATTTTGCTCAATGTGATGAATAGGATGGGAATGAGATAATGACTTAAGAATCACCTTTTCTACAAAATTCAATAATCTCGATAAAGCATAGAAAAATTGATTTGAGTTAAGTTTGAGAAATAAGATTTTATAATCCTTCAAAGTAATTTCCAAGGAAAGATTTAAACAAGAGTTTAAATTATATAAATCTTTGATAAGATTTAAGGGAGTAATTCCTAATGTAAAGAATGGAATAAGACTCATGATATTTTATATATTGTTATCCACCAAATATTGGGGAACGAACCCGATCGGTATAGTCAGAAGAATGGACCGAACGGCCAAGAAAATACAACATGGCTTGATTCAAGAAAGCAACGCCGATCGGTATGATGACATCGACACCGGTCAGTCCGAAGCCAAACACACTGGTCAGATAGTCACAACTTCAGAGTAGAGCACAATCCTGTACACGAAGAAAGGAAAAATCCCCTACCGGGCGGCCGAGATCTGTGAGTCCTGACCGGCCCCTTTAGAGATATCATGTTTGCCCAAGTGAGACAACACCGACTGGCCTAAGGATGAGCAACCGGCCGGCCATGTTATGGAATCCTTGCCAAGTCACCCGTGTGAAGCAAAAGAGGAGTCGTACCGACCGGCTGAACCCAATCCAGACCGATCGGTCCTTCCGACAGCTGTCTACAGGTTGGTTTCTGGACAACTGTTGCCAGGCTGGCCGGTGGCAATTTCGTAAATAAGGGTCGACCGACCGGTGACACTGAATATGATATCACCTCATTTCTCCACACCTATAAATAGAGGTCCAACCCCACTTTAAGGGAGGATGGATCCGATGATCCCGAAGGGCTGCTAAACTCCATTCTCTACATCTAGTTAGAGATTTCATCATCTCCAATCACCATAAAGTTAATCTATCAAAGTTTACATGGAAATCTCCATTCAATCCACCATCATCCGCCACCGTTGAAGTCCTTCACCATTCTTCCTTAGTCAAATCCTTGGAAAGTGTAGCGATGAATGTAATGAGAGGATGTGTTTGCCTTGTAACTCTATGCGCAATAATGGAATCACAATGCAAAGTGGACGTAGATCACACTTGATCGAACCACTATAAAAATATTGTGTCTCTTTACTTGATTTATCTTGTTGATTGGCTCCACATTTCATATTACCAAGCTTTTTGAGAAGTACCCCGAGTACACTTGGTGTTTGTGCCAATTTTGACGCAAACATTTGGCGCCCACCGTGGGGCCGATTCAATCATCCGTTCTCTCATACTCACTCACAAGGTCCTACGCCTTGTATTAAAGGTCTGAGCCCATTTCACTACAGTCCAATTCAAGCCCTTGCTAGAAATAATGAAGAAAATAGGTAGACCATCAAAGAAGGTCGCCAATCAAAACACTGAGAATAATGGTAGTGTCGCTGACCATGAGCATGAAACTACTCCTCCGACCAACCCATTCGAACGCAAAGAAAATTTTAACAACGGAGAGGCATTCACGAGGAGAGAACTCGACGAAGTGGCGGCCGGACTAGCAAATCGGATGGATGTTGAAAATAAAGCTATGATGAAAAGGCTTGAAGCAATGTTCGCCACACAAGTTGCTGCGGCCAAGGTCACCAGGAAATCCGCCCGAGCAAAATCCCTTCAAACTCCGCATACAGAAAACGCAGGATCTTCTTTTTCATGTCCAATGCGAGGAAATTCTATCCAAGAGATGACAAATCCTAGCCATAAGGAAACTAAAATACCTCCTCATAACTATAATGACAAGGCGACTTCCCAACAAGTGCTCGACTCCGCCAAAGGGGCACCTCCTCAAGTAGGAGGCTTAGGGCCCCGAAATCTGAAACGTGATCGTCCGCTTAAGTAAACATCCGGTAAGGAAGACGACGTCCGCCCCGTGGATCGACACAACGAGGAAGAGCGTATATCGGAGATGATCCATAGAATTGTGTAAAAGGGGCTGAAGAAGCAGAGTGACGAGAAAGAATGGGGATTCGCTCCCACAAAGACTCCACTGACAGAAAGGATAAAAATGGCACCATATCCGAACAAATTCAAACCACCAACAGTTCAGGCCTATAATGGGACAACCAACCCTAATGTGTTCCTATTTATGTATGATCAGCACATGGACACGGCCCGAGCCACTAATGAATTAAAATGCTTGTATTTTCCGACCTACCTCGAAGAAGTAGCTTCGCTTTGGTTCACAAAGTTACCACCTAGATCAGCGGATGACTTCGCTACACTGGCAAAGCTATTCCGAGAGCAATTCAGACTTTAAACCATGAAGGTGCGAGATGTAATGGAGTTGAACGAGCTAAAGAAGAGGCCGGGCGAGCCTACTAGAACTTTTCTTACCAAATTTAATATCGTAGCAGCTGAAGTTGGGAATTACGAGCCTCGATTGGCATTAATGGCCTTGAAGGGGGCCGTAAATAAGAAGACTAAGCTCGAACGTTGGATTAAAAAGAAGAAACCCAGTACCCTCAAAGAATTATTCGATAAAGCTGAAGAATACATAGGTGTGGACGAGGATCTAGCCTATGCTATAGATATCCCAGAAAGAAGAATATAGCTTGAGAAGAAGGGTGATGAAGCTGATAACAATCAGAAAAACCTTGGAGGCCGAAAACGAGGCAATGATGGGAGAGACAACCGAGTTAATAAAAAGTTCCATTACTTCAAGAACTCAGATTTGACACCATTAAACGAGACGATAGAGAATATCTTCATGGCCACCAAGGAGACTGAATATTACCCTTCACCAAAGCAAATAAAGGTTAGCGATGCCGCCGTTAAGTCCAGAAGATTTTGTCGGTTTCATAACCAACCGAGGCATAACACAAATGAATGTCGACACTTAAAGAGCTTAATTGAAGAACTAAGAAAGAAAAATAGACTTCAGCAATATACCAAGAATCCGCAAAATTCTCAAGCATTCCAAGGCGAAGGAGCCTCTAATGGACAACCAGGCCAAAGTGAGAAAGGTGCAAACGCTGTTATGCCAAGGGTGATCATTAATACCATAAAGGAGGCCCACACCCTGCCGGGAAAAGTAGGGGGGAGCTTGTAAAGTATGCTAACGAGATGAGGAGCCTCCCAAAGGAAGGTGAGCTCATGATCATGAGTGAAGCTTTTTCAGCAAAGATACCCAGGTTCTCCTAGGATGACATTGTATTCAAAGAACTAGATTCAGAAGGGTTGATAGTCCCAACCGAAGACCCAATTGTGATAACCATAGGCTCGGGTCCTGCCATCGTCAGAAGAGCTCTGGTTGACAGTGGAGCGTCTGTCAATGTCTTGTTCATTAATGCCTTTCACAGAATGAAGCTTTATATGGGAGATGTGAAAGCTTGTCAGAAGAAAATTCATGGCTTTACCCGGCAGGTTGTCCAACCAATTGGAATTATCAATCTGCTTGTTGATCTCGGAGAAGGAGAGCAAAGGGTCACACGAGAGCAAGACTTTGTTGTAATCGACGATCTCTCGTCTAATAACACCTTCCTAGGAAGACCAACACTTGCAGCATTCCGAATCACCATGGCCCCGTGGTGCCTGACGATGAAATTTACCACCGAGAATGGGATTGGTATAGTTAAAGGTGACCAACAAGCAGCAAGGGAGTGCTACGTGGCTGAGCGTTCTGAATTAAGGGAGAAAGAAGTGAAGGAGGATGTGGAGCCACCGCTCCGCATCCAAAACCATCCTTTATATCAACTAAAGCAAGGCCCCCATACTAGCAAGCATAGCGGAGCTTAGAAGGAGATGGATCGAAGAAAAACCAGTATGGGGGAAGACCGAGCGGTCCCAGCTGAAGATACCGTTTCTGTTCCGGTGCATGATAGAGATCCTAACCGAGTTCTAAAAATAGGTTCTCAGTTGCGCCAGAAGCTGAAAAGGGATTTGATATTGTTTCTGAAAGCAAACTTAGACGTCTTTGCATGGACACACTCAGACATGTGCGGAATATCAACAGATACAATTGTTCATAAACTGAATGTTAGTTCCAGCGTCACTCCTGTAAAACAAAAACGACGAGCCCAGGGACCTGAAAGATCTATAGCATTGCAAGAAGAGGTAGATAGATTTTTTAAGAACAACTTCATACGAGCATCAACATATCCCGATTGGGTATCAAATCCAGTTCTTGTCAAAAAGTCTAACGGCAAATGGAGGGTGTGCATAGACTACTCGGACCTTAATAAAGCATGTCCTAAGGATAGCTTTCCCCTACCAAGAATCGATCAGCTCATTGATGCAACTACGGGGCATGCACTGCTGTCTTTCATGGATGCATATTCTGGATATAATCAGATCATGATGCATGAACCGGATGAAGAGAACATAAGCTTTATAACTGATAGTGGCCTATACTGTTACAAGGTCATGCCATTCGGACTAAAGAATGTTGGGGCAACATATCAGCGTCTAGTGAACTCCATGTTCAAATCCCAAATTGGGAACACTATGGAGGTGTACGTCGATGACATGCTTGTAAAGTCGAAAAAGGATGAAGATCACCTAGAAGATCTAGCAGAAATGTTCCATATTTTAAGAAAATTCAACATGAAGTTAAATCCTATGAAATGCTCATTTGGAGTGTCTTTAGGAAAATTCCTCGGGTTCATCGTCAATGCCAGGGGCATCGAGGCAAATCCTTCCCAGGTCACGGCGTTGAGAAGTGCGGGCACCAAAAATAATAAAGGAGCTTCAAAGCTTGAATGGAAAAATCGCCGCCCTTAACCGCTTTATCTCCAAGGCAACAGATCGATGCATCCCGCTTTTTGACGCTTTAAGCAAAGGAAAGAAAGACTTTCAATGGACTCTAGATTGCCAAATCGCTTTTGAACAATTAATTCAACATTTGGAATCACCGCCGATGCTTTCTAAACCCAAAAATGGAGAAGAGCTATTCTTATACTTGGCAGTATCACCACATGCCCTGAGTGCCGCACTTGTCCGAGAAGATTCAAAGGTCCAATGGCCAGTGTATTATATCAGTAAGTGACTTGCTGGAGCAAAGCTGAATTACCCAAAGCTTGAAAAGCTGGCATATTGTCTACTCATCGCCTCAAAGAAATTGAGACCATATTTCCAGTCCCATCCAATAAAGGTCCTCACCGACCCACCGCTAAGGCAAATTCTCTTCTGTCCAGAAACTTCTGGAAGACTGCTAAAGTGGAACATTGAGCTCAGCCAATATGACATCACCTATCACCCTCGAAAGGCTATCAACGGGCAAGCTTAGCGGACTTCATTGCCGAACTCATGGACAGAGGAGGAGAAATTGAGGAACCAGCGAAAGCAGTCACTAGCTGGAAGCTATACGTGGATGGCTCAAGAAATGATTATTGTTCAGGAGCCGGGATTGTCTTGGAAACTCCAAAAGGCCATTCTTTATGTCATGCATTAAGGCTAGAGTTTCCGTCAACCAATAATGAGGCTGAGTACGAAGCACTGATAAGCGGATTAAAACTGGCAAAAGAGTTGAATCTAAAGACCATACGGATATTCAGCAATTCCCAATTGGTAGTAGGGCAGGTTCTTGGGGAATTCCAGACTAAAGTGGGAAATCTTCCTTCCTATCTTATGAAAGCCATGAAACTCCTCAACAACCTCGATCATTACACTATATCTCACATTCCGAGAGAGGAAAATACTAAGGCTGATTCTCTCGCCCGATATGCAAGTTCTTCTGATGCACATTTGCTGGGACTAGTGAATGTTGAAGTCCTTACAACGCCTGTCATTGAAGAGGAAGATGTCGAGTGGATAATGGAAGCCGTGGAAGAACCTGAGTCCTGGATGACACCGATTAAGGAATACATCCTCAATGGAACACTCCCAGAGGAACCGAAAAGGCGGAAGGAAATATTGTGCAAGGCTCCACTATATCTCGTTCGAGACGGAAAGCTGTATAGACGAGGATTCTCTGTGTCATTATTGCAGTGTGTGTCCAAGGAGTAGTCAAGAGTAATCTTGGCGGAATTGCATGAGGGAGATTGTGGAGGTCACGTCGGCGGTCAAACATTAGCCAAGAAAGTTCTGCGATACGGCTATTTTTGGCCCGACGTGAACCTAGGCGCAATGAATCATGCCAAAAGATGCAACGAATGCCAAAGATTTGGGAAAATTCCAAGAGTACCACCAGCCAAGTTAACACAAATGGTCAGCCTGTGGCCATTTACTGTCTGGGGCATAGATTTAATTGGGGCACTACCCACCGCAAAGTCAAATATGAAGTACGCAATAGTGGCAGTTGATTATTATACAAAATGGGCCAAAGTAGAACCATTAGCCACTATTACTTCAAAGAAGGTGATCAACTTTGTCTTGAAAAACATCATCTGCAGGTTCGGCATACCACAAAAGATAATCACTGACAACGGCGCTCAATTTGATAGCGGTGAGTTCTTGGATTTTTGCGCCAAATTTAAAATCAAGAAAAGTTTTTTGGTCGTTGCCCATCCGCAAGCTAATGGGCAAGTTAAAGCAATCAAAAAGATCCTGAAGTCAACCATCAAGAAACGACTTGAGAAATCCAAGGAGTAATGGGTTGATGAACTTCCGCTAGCATTGTGGGCATACCATAACACCCATAAAACTACAACCGGCCACACTCCATTTTCATTGGCATTCGGATCTGAAGCGATGATCCCAGTCGAATTAGAAATCCTAACTCATAGAAGAATCTACTTTGACCAAGCAGAAAATGAAAAACTTCAATTCGAGACGCTTGACTTACTCGAGGAAAGAAGGAGAGAATCGAAACTCAGAGCTATGGCGCATCAGAGAAGAATAGCCCGCCGTTTCAATGCCCAAGTTAGGCGAAGGACCTTCCAAGTTGGGGATCTCGTTCTTAAGAAAATCATGACAGGAACCAGAGTACTAGGACCCAATTAGGAGGGGCCATATGTAATAAGTCAAAAGTTCTCAGATGGAACATTTGAGCTAAAGACAACGGACGGAATCCAACTCCCGAGAGCATGGAATGTTATTCATCTCCGTCGCTACTTCTTTCAGTTTTCCTTTTGTATTACTTGTAAAAAATGCATCGTATACACCATGCGACGTTATTACAAGTTTTGTAAATATAAATGAGAAGAGATTACGTTACCCGTATAAATCTTACATTTACGTACTTCTTGATGAGATTTGACCTCTATCGCAGGTCTTAAAAAGTGGTGACCCTATCATAGCGTGGCTAATCCTGATGATTATTATAGCGTATCTTGGCTGGATAGCTCAAATATCCACCATTTAACGCTAAAAGCATCATTCACTATGGATTCAAAAGATGTGAAAGCATAATTGTGCACAACAGGGTACCAGGAATATGCCTTTCAAATGTTTCCAAACACTAGCAACAACGGGTGGCAATAAAAACTAGTAAGTAAGCTAGTGACAGTTCCAAATGAAAAATTATATAGTCAATAAACCAATAACCTCCTCAGGGGGTACTCGGTTACTCGCTGACGCCATTGATACATGGCCGGATAGCGACACTAATACCGGGTTTTAGAAACTAAACACCTCCCCGGGGGGCACTCAGTTACTCGTCAATGCCATTGATACATGGCTGGATAACAACACGAACACTGAGTCTAAAAGACCTCTTGGGAGGCATCCGTTCAGATGTTGGGTCTTCCAAATCCAACTATCAATTCTGAGTCTTCCAAACCCAGTTACTGATGAATTACCAAAAAACCTCTTCGGGGGTGTCCGATCATATGCCGGATCTTCCAAATTCGGTTAGTGACGGACCCAAAGGCCTTTTTCGGAGGCACCCTACAAATTCTATAAGTGGCTGAGCCATTCAGTCACAATGAATAAAGGGTTCATAAATGTTGCCTTCCAAACAGGGGCACTAAGAAGGAACTTATCTTCATAAAAAGTGCAGAAATTCTGTGTTGCAAACATGAAAAACAAATCACAGATACGCGTTTCATAAGCATAAAATAGCGTACAATATTGAACTCGTCAGGTTATATCAACCACCTAATCGTCAAGTATCGATACAACTCCAAACTAAGATGGTGTATTTTAGCAAACAAGCTTCGTTAGGTTCTAAAGACCATCGAATGAAACAAGTTTGCAAAAACACTGATTCATGTTTGAAATTCATCATACTTAGATGATTGACTTGTTGGTAATGTGGACAATCAATATCGAATTAACTAACCTAGAGTTATGCAACGCTTTAATTATTATAAGACAGGTTATGATGACCCGGGTCAGAACCAGGGGCAACCTCGCGTCGTCACCGCACATCTAGTGACATGATCTGACATTCAAAGCCAAAAAGCCATCATACAAAAATGGGATCAATGCACCATTAGCAACCCGCACCACCGGCCGGCTTCAGGTGGAAAACAACAGGTCGGTCAACGCCATCGGTAACTGGTCGGTCATAAACCGGTCGTCCGAGTGATCATAAACACGGACTACCCGGTATCAGACACAAAGAATACAAGCCACAACAAGTAAAGGCATAAAGAAGAAAGCAAGATGTGAACTAAGTGACCTAGATAATTAAGCATTAACTTTCATGGCTAATATCCCATCGCCATAAAAAAAACCCAGCAAACACAGTAACGCAGTCACATAACACCAGCATAAGCCAACATAGTATTTAAAGGCGAGGACCGGAACTCACTTAATACAACCGGTCTAGAGATAAAATTCATCAAGCCAAAAGTTACCAAGCATTAGGAGGAAAGAGCCATGCATTCGGGTACTTCCTGGGCCGTCCGACCTTATTCTTCATTGGAACAGACCCTGATGTGGAAGTGTTAGGAACAGGCCTCTTGCTAGCTGGACCTTCCAACACAATGTCTCCCTTTAGAAAAGCAGTAACAAGAGCATCTCAGTTTCTCAAAGCGTGGATCAGTTTCACCTTATCAGCGTCTAAAATTGCAACGCGGTCGAGGCTCTCCTGATGAAGTCTTTGAAAGTCTCCGGCCAGAGAATGCCAGTCTTGAAGCTTTTTCGCGGCTTGATCTTTGAGTAGATCCATTTGTTTCTCAAATTGATGCAAAGTTTCTTCCATACATCCAAGCAATCTGGATTTGGCAACCATGATGTCACTGGATGTAATTCGACAATCGGGGTGCGACACCTCTAAGTCGAAAGAAACCCCTTGTAAGTTGCAACCGGGAAGTCGTTTAGCAAGCTTGGCATTACAAGCCCTTAGTGCATAACGAGGCCTGCTCACGATTGATTGTATCTCTGGGTAAGTAGGGCCAGCAAGTATGGGGGAATTCACTGAGGGTTGGTCAATTGTTTCTTCGTCCAGATCAAAGAACTTTTTAATCCGGTATTCGTTGGAAGTTGGATCCATCCTGCATAGAAAAAGGAAGTACTCAAACACTTTTCTAAACATTAAAGTGAACAAGGATGAGAAAGCAGTTGGGTGACCTCCAGAATCAACCGATCGGTATCGATTTCAGTCCAGACTGACTGGTGCCTTCGAGAAATCGCCCAGAGAAACAGAAATAACTGGCTGGTCAGTACCACTCGTGTGCCTAGAAATCACATGACTGACTGGCACCTAGGAACAAACCGGTCGGTACCATTAACTTCCCAGAAGGATTGAGCAAACCGGACGGTGATCAACACACACCAACCGGTGCCCCCACTCCTTCAGGAATTTAACTAGGACCGACCAGTATCTGTGGCCGACTAGCAAATGTGATCATCTTCCCATAAAGAAGACCGGTTGATGATTTTTCTGAAGGATTTTTTTCACGGTCAACATGAAATGGTACACAAGGTTATACGAGGGTATTAGATTCAAATGTGGCATTGCGAAAATCAGTGTAGTTAAGTAGCATCCAGAAACCGAACTTAATGTAACATGCAACTATAGCAGAGGTGGTATCGGAGCAAAATATGCACGACAAAATTTAAAGACCGCAATTCTCTAATGCAAAGTCATGCAACATGAAATTTGGAATTTGCACAGCATGTCTAACACGTTTCAGCCTAGGCATTTTGTCGAACACCATGGAGACATCGAACGAGGCTAGAGTTATGAAAACCAAATTTCGCAACAAGTTTCTTAAGGCTGCAACAACTGTGCTTAACTCAATCAAAACTACTCAGAGCTAAATCGGTTAAACCAAAAATTCAAATTCGTCAAACCATCACTTTTATGTTAAATCAACTCACACCAGGTTCAAACGACATTGTTTTTGAGTAGGGAGCATGAATACAAGAAAATTTTAACTTAAATGGAAGCAAGATAAAGAAGAGTTAAAGAAGAACCTGGTGGTGGAGAAGTCAATTCGAAGCTCGAGAGAAGGTGAAGGATTAGCGAGAAGCTTGAGGGAGAAAGAAAGCTCCACTTTTGATTTTCTGTCAGGTCAAGATTTAGCTGCCATTAATTTTCCTTAAAAGAAAAATGTGGAACGATGAGGAAATGATCATTTGAAGGGATATAAATAGAGGAGCATTGGGAAGCCCAGCAGTCAAGAGAGATAAAAAGTCACATCGGTCAAATCTCAAATCAAGTCCATGAATCCCAAGGGGCATACACCGATCAGCTAGAAAACCAACCGACTCCTATCTCGCTCGTGCTTAGGTTAATAGACCAATCAGCCTATTAGGATCCTTTGTTTAGACTTGTTTTTCCCATTCACAGGTGCGACGATCGGGATATGTCGATTCATAATAAAAGTTTTTGTGTCGAGCTCCTCAATTTTACAAGAATAAAGATTAAGGACTTCGAGGGGCAAATGTTATCCACTAAATATTGGGGAACGAACCCGATCGGTATAGTCAGATGAATGGACCGAACGGCCAGGAAAATACAGCATGGCTTGATCCAAGAAAGCAACGCCGATTGGTATGATGACAGCGACACTGGTCGGTCCGAACCCAAACACACTGGTCAGATAGTCACAACTTCAGAGTAGAGCAGTTCTGTACACGAAGAAAGGAAAACTCCACGACCGGGTGGCCGAGATCTGTGAGTCCTGACCGGCCCCTTTAGAGATATCATGTTTGCACAAGTGAGACAACAACGACTGGCCTGAGGATGAGCAACCGGCCGGCCATGTAATGGAATCCTTGCCAAGTCACCCATGTGAAGAAAAAGAGGAGCCGTACCGACCGGCTGGACCCAATCCAGACCGATCGGTCCTTCCGACAGCTGTCTACAGGTTGGTTTCTGGACAACTGTTGTTAGGCTGGCCGGTGGCAATTTCATAAATAAGGGTCAATCGACCGGTGACACTGAATATGATATCACCTCATTACTCCACACCTATAAATAGAGGTCCAACCCCACTTTAAGGGGGGACGGATCCGATGATCCCGAAGGGCTGCTAAACTCCATTCTCTACATCTAGTTAGAGATTTCATCATCTCCAATCACCATAAAGTTAATCCATCAAAGTTTACATGGAAATCTCCATTCAATCCACCATCATCTGCCACCGTTGATGTCCTTCACCATTCTTCCTTAGTCAAATCCTTGGAAAGTGTAGCGATGAATGTAATGAGAGGATGTGTTTGCCTTGTAACTCTATGCGCAATAATTGAATCACAATGCAAAGTGGACGTAGATCACACTTGATCGAACCACTATAAAAATATTGTGTCTCTTTACTTGATTTATCTTGTTGATTGGCTCCACATTTCATATTACCAAGCTTTTTGAGAAGTACCCCGAGTACACTTGGTGTTTGTGCCATTTTTGACGCAAACATATATCAATTATGGTTTGTAAAGATGCTCTAGCTATTCAAAAAGACCGGGTTTCGACCCATTCTGAATGTCTATATGACGAATATTGAAGATACACAAGACTGTGGTTGAAGACCAAAAACCTTCACATCGTTTATCTTATTGTTGATGTCTCAATTGGGAGGTACATCCAAGACAAGGTTATAAGTGGCAGTAGTCCAGACGTACTTGTTGATTTTCCGGATTTGTTAGGGCTTCTCTCCTTTATTGGATGAGGAATAAGGTGCCTTAAGTTTCATTCACAACCCAAAACAAACTTGTAAATGGATGTGTAAGCCCAACGTTGTATTTTACAACATAACCAATTGGTTTCTAATGATGTTGTATCAGTCAGTGGCAGAGAATTTACTTTCTCAGCTTAAACCCTCCTCTGATACTTATGTACTCATAGGGTTATATATTAATAGACACCGATTATATGTTGTGAATTGACAATGTGGCATGCTAAGTGCTGAGCCGATCAAAGCTTTTTGTTCAAATGTAGAGCTTTGTGGATGATGATTAAAGCATGACTGATATAACATAGCCTTATGTTGAAACATAACCTTAGAACCTCACAACCCGTGAATAGCCGAAAATAGGATTATGTACTGTAGAGATAGGGACATACATCTCCTTCAAGTTAAAAATTCATGCTATGATATGGAGCCCTGACAAGTTATTATGTGGATGATGGATCGAGGCGCATCGGATGACGGTCAAATACGATCGGGGGACGTTATGTTCAGGAAAGATTCTAATTAGCTGTTTAATGTTGGCCGACTATGTCGCTGCGAAGGATCATATGTGTGAGTCCTGGGACATCTTGCTAGAGGTGTTCCGAATGGTTAAGGAAGATCCTTTTCCTTGGTCATTGATGGAACCTAACTTCTAATACAAGCTTTGCGTTTTCAGATGTAACTTAATAGCCAACATAATGGGATGGGGCATTATGAGAGCTAAGATTTATACATTTACTTTTGAAAGTGATCGACACTATGCACTAGTAATAATAAAAGAGAACTTCACGTATCAAGCATGTTTCATTATTATAAGGTCTCTGGTATGCGTTGCATTGTGTGATGGGACTTGAGTCTTATAATAGCTTCGGTAACAGCCCGCATTTTACGTATCGGAAGATCATAAAATATTTTTATTTTATTCCCTGAGGGTTGGACCATTCTCATCTTTTAGTATGTTGCTTATGGAGATGTGAGACATTTCCATAATTTTTACCAATTTTGTTTGTGACCATTTTGCCCCTGTCAGTCTTGTGTAGGGAATAACTTTTGACACAGGTCAAATCAAAGGGTGAGAACTGTGCCATTGGAAAGGAATTGATGATTGTCTTTCCGTAGAGTGGTTATATTGATGATTTGGCTCAGCGGTTTGGGAGGAATCGCTGTTTTAAGGTTTTTCAGTTGGTTGTCCAGGTTTTGGGAGCCTAATTGGCTGATTTGGGAGGCCCATTAGTGGGTTGGTGGAAACTATAAATAGGGGGTGAGGGGTATGAAGAAGAGGTTACTTCTCCCATTCTCTCATTTGGAGGCCTCGATGTTCTCCTTCCTCTAAAACCTTTCCACCGTTAGAAATCATAATCCAAGGAGGGAAATCATAGATCTACACCATTGGAGGCTAAATCTACATCAATTGAGGAAAGGATTCATCAGATCAAAGTGTTTGGTGTGAGATGCTTGCTGTTCGAATTCTTATTTCATCAATTTTAGCTTGTTTTGGAGAATCGGTAAGTGATTTACATCTTTCACATGGATTCAATGAAGTATATGAGTGTTTGTGCATATTTTTAATCAATTTCAAGTGTTTTCCATGGATATATGCGTTGGTAAGCCCATTTTCATATGAATCACCCTATAATATGATTTAGCATGTTTAGGTAGGTAATTTCTATGATATTTCATTATTTGTTAATGCTCTTTATTAGGATGGGTTTCAGGGTAGGGCATTGCAAAATGGTATCAGAGTGGAGATTCAAAACAAAGTACGAAAGATAAAGAACAGAACCAGAATAGTATAGGTTTTACAACATGGAAAGATAACAATCGTGTCTACATTTATCACTTTCCTCGTTATCCTTATCTTGTGTTTCCTTATCGGTGCGTTGTGTGAATCCTTGGTATATGGAATACATGTAAGAATGAGTAGATTGTCATGTAGTATTCCTTGTTTGGTGTCCATATTTGATAGTATGACTCGATAGAAAATTTTCCATCCTCTATATCTTTAGGTAGAACTCTTGGAGAATTTTTTTACCCTATCCTTAGTGTTTAAACTGATTGTTGGGCTAGGTAGGGAAAACTAGATGGTATATATTAAACCTAAAAGTGGTGTTCACTTAAGGTGATGAGATTTTGAACTAAAATAAATAAAATCAGAGTTGCACAGTAGAAGCAGGTAAACCATTTCGGCTGTGCTAAATCTAAAATAGTTAATCAAGGGGTATGGGATGGATAAAAAAAAATTGATTATAAGTTTTGATGAGTTAATTACCGTATAACCTAGTGATTAATCGAAATTTTGATATTGGCTTGTTTTATTTTGGTAAAGATAAGAATATTAATGATAAGAAGTAATAAAAACGACCATGTGTGAATCTAAATTGGTGATCATTTTCTTTGTTGAATGGTTAGATGAGTGTCTTAAGGGCTTTGATCGATACGTCTGATCATCGCTATCATAGAAATTTCTTAAAAACTTATACGATACTATCAAACACACTAGATGATTAGTCAAATGGGATTTGGTGGAAGATATAGTACGAAATAATTATGTTAGGATAATGTTAAACCACTACATGAGATGTGAGATATGGAAAGGTTGGTGATGCAATGGCGATAATATATTGACTTTGCAGCCAAACAGTAGAAGAATTTTGGTAAGATCGGTGGTTTAAAAAATATTCTAATCATATTAGAAGAAATACATGAATGAAACTAAGTTTTTCTATGTTTAAAAGTTGTTATATTTAAATAACTATCTAGATTAAGTATGCTATTTTTGGAATATACATTCATAATTTAATCTAGTAGACGGTTGCAACCATTGATTTCAGAATAATTCATCGGACATGGCAAGGTTATTTGATGATTAAAATCTAAGTAGCAGTCATTGTTTGAGAAAATATAAAAGATTCAATGGCACGACAACATCTAGTATTGACTGGAGACCAAAAACCTATGAGTGCGCATTTCAGGATATGCCTTGGGAAGGATAAGTTGTGTTACTTAAACTTAATATGGTAAATTGTTGGAATAGATGATTAAAACTATTTATAAATTTAGTTAAATTCAAGTTCAAATTTTGGTATCATAATTTATATATGTGTTAGGAAATTTCAAATACCATGTGATTGCTTCTTAAATTGGAAGTTCTAAGTGGTTGGTCCATTATAAAAACCAGTCGGCCTTGCCAAAAAAATAAATTGGAAGTTCATTTAAGAAATAAATTATGATAGCAACTGGGAATTATGAGATAATTATACACTATTTTAAGTAAATAGCTAGGACACAATTTATTTAAGGGGGAGTCTGTAACAACCCAGGTTTTTGGCACCCGCAGTGAACATGTTTATTGAGTTTTATAATTTGAGAACCAGTGTATGTATGTGATGCGAGTTTGTGTGACTAACTAGTATAGTATTTGGAATATGAAAATTAAGATAATAAGTAGTGGGTTTATAAATAGAGCATCTTTAAATAAATTATGTGGTTTTTTCATAATAGGAAATTTATTCCAAACCATGGCTATAATTCATAACTACATGATTAAAGAGAATGCTGAAAACATATAATATTGGTTAGCAATCAATATTTAAGTAGGAACATATTCTCAATATAAGTGTTGATTATGTTTTCTAATGTAAGTTGTATTTCTTGGAAAAATGAAAAGTAAGATTGAGTTTTAAACTATGTTTGGGAATGGTGGTTAATTTCGAAAAATATATATTGTGAATTTTATCAAAGTGTAAATATAAATTTGAAAGGTTGTGTTAAAAGTTATTTGTTGACATTAATAACAATATTACGGTTTAATTGGGATTTCTTCAATGTAGAAATTCAAATATTGGTTGGGAATCTATATTCAAAGGTAGAAAATATTTTATTTTAGCTAGTTGATTTAAATTGTTTAAATTAGTTCGTTGTTTGAACTTTGTTTCTAAATTATAAGCTAGTTTTATGTGTGAAATAAATATTTTGACAAATATTTTTATATTAGTGTATTTGTGTCATATTGATATTTAAATATTGTGCAAATGTGTTTTATGCGTGTTTAAATTTGTGTGATGGGTTGCGAAATTTAACACAACTCAATTAGTGGGGTGTATGTGTGTGTTCGGTGGTTTAAGAGTGTGTTAGTAGTATTTAATTGAGTTGTTAATATGTGTTTTAATCCTTAATATGGTGTACCTATGACTTGATAACTAAATTTAACTGTGTTAGACTTAATTATGAACGAGTAATCCCATTTTCTTAACCTAATAGAGGAGTACGTTGTTTTCCTTTTGACTTCATTCTATTTTCTCCCTCCTGTAAATTGTCAAAACAATGGCAGATCAGTTCTCCTCCTCTTTTTTTTATCATAAATTCCATGCATGCTCCAATCCAAAGCTTTATTAGAAGCCATCTTGTTCTCTTTTTATAATCTAGGCCTAATTCAAGCAAGAGATTAGTTACCAGTGCCGAAAATGAAAGGAAAGTTACAGCAAACTATGTGTGACAACCGCCCATAGCCCCCACACTAAATAAGAGGAATAATGCACTGGAAGATGTGCACGGCAGCTATGGACGATCATTAGAGTCGATAAACACAAGCGTACCTATCGTAGAATTCACAGCGCAAGGATAAAATATAATAGAACATATACAACATGTAATAACAGTGAAGCATCATGTAATAAACTTTTGAAACTTTCACAACATGCTGGAAGATTATCCAAACATCATAGGAAATATCAAATTTTGTACATAATGCCTCACTACAACACTCATAGAACAACTCAAACAGCGGATACAGAAATACTAGATAGTAATAAAACTGGTACGTAAGCCTCCTGCTCGCCTCCGAAAAACTACATCGTCCACACTATGCAATCACTTTCCACCTAGTCTGCCCACCCAAAAATGGATGAACAACCCAAGGTAATGAGAGGGAAACATAAAATCTTGAGTCAGACAACAGTCTTAGTGAGCGGTAAAACAACTAACAAACTTCATCAATAAAGTATATGAGAATTGGTAGATTAACAAACCAATCTACCAAACACCAGAGAAGAACACAACTTCCGTCTTCCCCACATTGGACAGTGATAGCCTTTACATTAAACAATTCAACCATTTGTCCATGGAAACCAGAACACCCATTCAATCATGGTAAAGCACCCATGACATCCATAATATATAACTCATGTAAACCATCCTAATCGAGTTCAACATCCCTCAAGCACAAGCCCTAGAGGCCTAAACCAATATCAGACTAGCACCCTAGGAACATCTCCTTCGACGTTGGACAATCTACATGAGACAGTACAAACAGAGCATCCAAATAATCAAACATCCATGACTAACTCTGGCTATCACCGCCAATCCTGCTTTGAAACTACCATTAGTCGTATGACGGCCAATCTTGCCATATGTCAAGGGCTAATGGTAACCCCAGTTCTGGCATAAACTCCATACGCCTTTCAATGATACGTATGCATGTCCAACCTTGACAACTAGGCCTTTCAAAGACACCCATGGTACTCGACCTACAACCGGTCTTTTAGGTGCCCCTATCATACCCCTGCTTTGAACCTGCTAGAACTTACAAAAACGATAATCTCTTGGCCTTCACATCTCTAGTCATCCAACCCGATGACCTTACATAGCTCAAGCAACCTTCTCAAGCAACCATTATCCACCAACTCTTCAAATCTACTTTGACCTTTGAGTTGTTACCTCATTCACTGTTCCACACCGATCAACGAACACCTTTCAACACTTCAAACCTTCCTACTTGAATTTCCTTTAAAGTCACACCATCACGGAGCCAAATTACATCATTGCGATGTAGTTAGGCTTCGGGTGTTTCCCCCAAAAAAATATTTTTTTTCAGGCCCTTTTTATTCAAATCCGAGTCGAACCCGAAAATATAAATTTTTAGAAATGACCTTGTTATGCACGAACGACTGACCGACCCTGGCCTCCCTGCACGACTGACCCGTCCTGAAGCACAGACCGACCGGTATGAACGACCAACCCAAAACTTGCATTCAGATCCTATCATGCGCGACTATCCGAGTACCATTCGAATGGCCGACCAGCCGATGCACGACACAACACCTTCTTCACTTCACTCTTCACAACCGACCGACCCTGTTCTGCCAACACGACTGACCGACCAGTTGATGCACGACCCATCACTTTGTGCGCGACCGACCCAATCTCCTGGTTCTAATGCACAAACCTGGCCTGCTCTACCCTGGCCTACTCGAGTGCTTGACCCGGTGTTGCTCGTTCGACCGACCACCCTGCTCGAGCTCATACTATGCTCGACCGACCCCCCGTACTACACATTGTACTACACGCTCGACCCGTGGCATGTACAGCCCCAAATCATGTCCAATTTCGACCGAAACTTTGCCAATCGACGAAACCACATCATATAATTGATTCAACTCAACCATAAGCATGTTATGAAATCACTAACAACATGAATATGACAATTTTCATCAAAATCATACAATTTCCCCCAAAAATCGTGATAAATGAACATATGGACATAATTGTGAATCTAACTTGCATAAACTATGAAATGGCATAGGAATTATCGATTTAAACTTGCTAAAATAGATCCTAGGGTGATTCATATAAAAATGGACTTACCAAGGTATAGATCTATGGGAAAGTACTTGAATTTGGTGAAAAACATGATCAAACATTCGTATGCTTCATTGAATCCATGTGAGAGATGCAAATCACTCACCAATTCTCATAATGTAACGACCCGGATTTTCAACGACTTTGGTTATCGCCGTAAGCACGATGATGACTAACCAAACATCGAAAAAATACCGGTCATTAGTGAAAGAAATTAGAGGGTGAGGAAAGATAAGATAGAAACTTAGAATAGAAGAAGAAGAAGAACACAATATCAGAGTAACACGAACCTCACAGCGGAATGAATAACATATAATATATATAACATATCTTGAAATATACATCTGTACTTGCATATACATATCATTATCAAAGTACAGCACTTACAACACAGCGGAATAATAATAGCTGTATGATCCTGAAGCCTCCTACTCCAGCTCTTCAATGTATCTGTAAATCCCGACTACTTGAAAGCCCATACAAATTTAGGCACCCAAGAGTTTAGGGAAAACAACAAAGTAAACTCCGGGTCAGTCATGGGACTGGTATAAGTAAAACAGTTTAAAAACAGTTCGAACAAGTAAACGATATCTCATAAGACCACGCCGCATAACGGAACGGGTTTTTCCCTTATGAGAATCCAAATTATCTTTATATCAAAAACCTTTTGATATTATAATAATGTCTATCAAATACAGTATAATAATCATCTAGCAGAAACGCTTTCATCTCACGTTCTACATATATAGTATACAATCACAACCGCAAGCACGTATTGGGTAATGGATTTCCAACTATGACAAGGTATGGAACCACCTTTCGCTAGTGTACCTCTAGAGATGAATACACTGGGTTCAACAAGAACATCTTGCAACCCGGCCACATATGACCGACCACTCATTTCGCTTGAGTGTATCGAATGTATATCACCAACGGCTGGGATCAGCAACCGTTTCTCGAATGGGACAGTATCGACTATAGATATTTAGAAGTAAATGAAACTCTAGATCAGGTGATTATACACCCTACTTCGGTGCGACCGACTTAGCCATGCTGCCTGCCCGATTTCTGTCATTTACCGGATGATGAGGCTAGAAGCTACGCTTTATCATCATACCAGATTCACTTTGAATGCCACATCATCAAATCCATCAGAATCACCGATCGACGTCCTCAACAATACATTATGTGTTAGCTAAAAGAAGTTTCCTTCTCCGCTTCTACTCTTAGTATGGTTGGAGAAATCAATATACGTGATCGTCTGGACATACTCTGTCAGACATCCGTCCATACAAGTCATCCAGGAATAGGATGAACCGAAGGCACTATTCTGTAAACAGGATAGCCCTTGCATAACTACGTCTTCAATTTCCTTTGGCATATATGATTCGCAACGCTTATGCCAATACAGAGTGGTTATTTGGATAATAATCCAACCGGTCTCTCCATATTAACAACGTTAAAATGGTCAAAACTTCGATAGTCTGTGATTTAACTATCGAAGAAAAATAGGTGTGCAAACAACGATATTATTTCCAAATGGAAATTATATCGATCAAACATCATTTAACATTCATCTCCTTAGTTCAATTTTCATCTCCTGTTTCCCTATATTCAACATTTCTTATTTTCTAAATTTAGAAAATATACGTTATTAACAATGGAAAACATTTCCATTTCTTGTCTGTAAAGACCCGCAACCTCCCCGTAAGGGAAAGCGTCGGATAGTTCGAGAACAAACCACAACAGAACGCATACAGAAGAACATTTCATTGTATATTACAACAATGCATCAGATTACAAGAATATACAGAGTATAAACGAATATTACACAGAAATATCAGAGATTTAAATTACATTTAAATACATAGCAGCGGAAAATAATACAATACACAACTAGAAGTAGATATACGGATACAAAGCTTTCCGGATATCGTTCCAGCTGTAAACCAGGATCCTGTGAATATAAATCTGCAAAACCAAAACTACTAGCTGCCCGTGTCAAAAATAGGGGCACCCAGAGTTTAGGTTAAAACAATAAACTCCAGGTCAGTCATGTGACTGGTGTGAGAACTAAAACAGTTATTATTCTCTATTTTAAATCATTAGGTAAATCAAGGGACCACGCCGTATAACACGGAACGGGTTTCCTCCCAAGAATACCAGTGCATAAAACAAACAGCGCAATGCTAAATAAAGAAAGATGAAGCTGTTATAAGACCCAGGTCCTATCACACAATGCAACGCAAGCCGGGGGATAGGGTTTTCCCTTATAACAGCCAAAGAATGCTTGATACGTTTAAAACAAATCATTTGATACTATAATAAGTGCATAGTGTATAAAACAACTTCAAATCATAAGTATCAATCATAGGCGGCATGGGTACCATATATCATGTCGCCATATATAGGTTTACAAATAAAACCGCAAAGTCACGTATTTGGAAATTGGATTTCCGTCTATGAACCGAGGCAAAAGATAGTCCTCAACCGATTCGAGACGCTCTAGCCCGTGTCTCAGGATCAGAGCTCGAGTGACCCTTGGAGCGACAGGGCCGGTCCACCGATGTGGATTAAAATGCCTGAACACTGCGTTTCCCCACCCTTTGGGGTGTCAATGAGCCAACAAATGACTCCATCGGTTCGAGAACGACCGATCAATCCGAGGCGCCTCGCAACAGCAACAACCACATAAGTCAAACTCGTCAGGGCGTGTAAAACCACTGACGCCACTTTCTAGCTAGAAGAAAACGCATGCCCTCCCTGAGGTCCGTCTCCCGTTTTTGGTTCATACCTGGTGTGAAACACGCGAGGTAAACGTTACACAAAGCTACGCCACAAAGGCCGTGCTTTGATCATCACCACAAGACTTTGCTTTTCAACAGAAGCCTTGATCATTTGCATCTTAGCATGCCACACAGGCAAACCATCCTATGCAACCGATATCAGTCACACAGAATGAAATCCGATGTCAGACACACAGTCCATTTACAAGTCCGTTCTGGGTCTGAACGAAACCGGAGGCACCTAGTACCCCGCATATCCATCGATCTCCAAGTACGTCTGGACGATCACTAACTGTTTCCATCTTCTTGGGTGTACAGCCCAATCAAGATCATCAGTTATCACCCAAACGACGTGAAGACCTCCGGTCTTCGACCATCGTCTTCATCTTCGACTTATCGTCGTATCAGTTATTCAGAATGGGATAAACCCGGTCTTCCCGAATAACTCGCGTATATTTTAAATAAGTGTTACACAAACACGACATACGCCTCATTCCAATTCATTAGTCACTAACCATAAATTAATCAAGAGAATAATTCCCCAAATATTAACCCCGAAGGCCGAAACCAACATCAGATCAATATTCAGAAAACCATTCTGCTTGGCTAACCGACAGTTAGTTTCTAAATTTCACGTTCAAATCTAATTAAAGATTTAACTATCGCCTGGAGCAAAACTGGTGATACTCCATTCTCGATCTTTTCAATCTAATTAAAGATTCATTAAAACTCCACTTAGTTTTAATCATTATCTGGGTTAAAGAATCAGTGTCATTTAAAACACGATTCACGATAAACCCAAAATCACTTTCCATTAATTATCGGGTTAAAGAACAAGTGTTATTTAAAACACTGTTCACGATAAACCCAAAAATCAATACCAATTCAATTCCAATTAAATATTATTTAATTGGTGCACTTCATTAAATCTAAATCAAAAGATTTAATCTTTTCTCAACTGGGTTCAAGAACAGTGTTAGTGAAGACACCATTCACGACAAACCCAAATCACATTCATTAATTATCGGGTTAAAGAACAAGTGTTATTTAAAACACTGTTCACGATAAACCCAAAAATCAATATCAATTCAATTCCAATTAAATATTATTTAATTGGTACACTTCATTAAATCTAAATAAAAAGATTTAATCTTTTCTCAACTGGGTTCAAGAACAGTGTTAGTAAAGACACCATTCACGACAAACCCAAATCACATTCGATATTCAATACAAGGCTCTGAATAGAAAATATATCGGCTTATATTCAATATCGAATTCTACGACTAACAAATGTCGTATTGGAAATAACGATACAAATATATATCTTTCAAATTTCCATAACACCTGTAATATCACGAATTCCAACATCGAAATATTCCGAAGACAATTTCGATTCAAATCCACTCCAATGCAATCATTGGAATTTTGGTTACTTTTAAAACCCTTTTCGAATTCAATTTATTTATTTTAAAAATAAATAGAATTATAATTCTAGTTCAAAACTAGTTCATTTCGATAAAAATCTATTTTTATCTTTTCAAATATGGAGTTTTTCATCCCAAACTTTCACAAATCATTTCTTATGATTTTACACAAATTATTACTATTTTTAATAATTTTATCAAGGCCCGTACAGTCGATTTCCAACAATGGCCATCGAACTGCACTTACAGCGACCTTTTTCCAATTTGATTTGGACGTATCTCCAAATCCAACCGTTAGATTTCAAATTTCTAATGTTCGTTAGAAAGCTCTTTTCGATACGAACCCAACGGTTCCGGTTTTAGGAGAATCCGACGGTCGGATCTCCCGTAATGTCCGTTTGAAATAAGTGGTCGAAATTCGCGAACTGCCGCGGCGCGGCGCGTTCTATTCAGGCCATTATATTATATATATAATATATATAATATATACTTCGTCGATTTCTATTTAAAACGAATTATATAAATAGTTTTAAAATCGTTTCAAAAGCTATTTCAACTTTCTTTTCAATTCAAATCAAAATTGAATTCTTCTTTATAAATTCGTTTCAAAATTCATTTCTTGTTCAATTCAAATTTCAATTCAATTTGAATTCATATTCAATTCAATTCATTTCGAAATCGTTTTCAATTCAATTCATTTCGAAATCGTTTTCAATTCAATTCATTTCGAATTCGTTTTCAATTCAATTCATTTCGAAATCGTTTTCAATTCAATTCATTTCGAAATCGTTTTCTAAAATCGATATAAATATCGTTCACGTCAAAATGGCGTCAATCTAATCAACACGGCTTCATATATTCCTTTATTTTCAAATATTCTATTTCGAATATTTCTTTTTCAAATATTTCTTTTTCAAAACTGGAATGAGGCCCAATCAATTACCATATAAAATTAATTATATGGATTTTCATACAACACATGTATATAATAGCATTGAAAATAATCAACCATCAACCAAAGTGCACTACACTGTATAAGCATCAAATATAGATATTCAACGCTTATAACAGCCTGTCAATCAATCGATCGACATGTTTAATCAATCAGGATGAGTGAACTTCAAATTTCATCCTAACACCCGTGTGGGGTTTCAAACAATCAAACACTGATTTTTTTTAGTTGTGCAGTTGGGCGATGTGTAAAATTTATCGTCCCAATCAATGTCATTCAAATAAGTGTACATAAACAAACCGTCTGGTTTGTAAATGAATATTTATTTTATTCACTTCACGTTAAAAATTATATTTTTAACGATAAAACATTTTATTTCAACCTATGAATTTCTATTCAATTCATTCTTTAAATAAAATGCTATTTTTATTTTTCTAACTTATTTTAGAAAATTTCGGCGGCATAACGGCACGATACTAGAAACGGGACAAGGCCTAGCCTTATCCCCGGTCTAGTGAAGGCCCACGCCATTCACATATCAATCAAATTCACTTTCGTTATGCAAACCACAAAATTTGGAGTAAGGGTCTAACCTAGCCTTACTCCTTCGCCTTATAACGGCGCACGTCTAATCCTAACCAATTTATCGATTCGATTTTTCACACCACAAACCACATTCAAACCAATATCGCAATCAATCACCAAACAGTCAAACAAACAAGTCCATGGTCTGTGGACGATTGTGTCGGGTGCTACTAAGCACCGTCTGCATCCTAGTATATATATATAACTAGAAAAGAAATCGAAAGGTGAGGAATTCTCACATATAGCTATCCTAGCTCCACGGCTCTTCATTGATAGAAATCTTCGTCGGTCCCGCCTTTTTGTCACTTTCGCCCGTATTCTCTACATATGTAAAAATCGAATTTTTACTTCGCTTTTCAATATATAAAAATCACATTTTTAATTCGAAGTTCACTATATAAAAATCTTATTTTTCATTCGAAGTTCAATATTTAAAAATCAAATTTTTTTTTCGAAGTTCAATATTTAAAAATCAAAATTTTCTTTCGAAGTTCAATATTTAAAAATCAAAATTTTCTTTCGAAGTTCAATATTTAAAAATCAAATTTTTTTCGAAGTTCAATATTTAAAAATCAAATTTTCTTTCGAAGTTCAATATTTAAAAATCAAATTTTCTTTCGAAGTTCAATATTTAAAAATCAAATTTTCTTGCTATTCAAATGAATAAAAATCTCATTTTTGTCATGATGTTTATATAATAAAAATCACTTCTCTAATATGATAAAAATCATGTTTTCACGTTCGCTAATATATAAATAAAAATCATATACCCTTTTGCTATTCCACTATTAAAAATAATATTTTTCTTCACTGGAAATCATATTCAAACCATGCTTTTATATTCTTAAAACTTAACTTTTATATTGCTATTTTTATTTCAAAACCCATGCTTTTTCTACTTCAAAAATCTATGCTATTTTATATTTTCATAAAAAAAGATCACATTTTTTTTTCTTCAATGCTATTTTAAAAATAATACCAATTTTATTTAAAAAGATAATACAAATTTTATTTATAAAAATTCAGTTTTTGTATTTAACCATACTAGATCTCAAAATTACACTAAACTAAATTAACTAAAAAACAAAATAAAATAATAATAAATAAAAAAACTAGAACTTACAGCCGATGGGGGGGGTCAGCGACGCTGTGGCGGTCGCGGTCAGGAAAGGGCTCGCGGCTTCGAGCTTCAACGAAGCGGAGGGAGAGAACGGGGCTGCGCTTCGGTTTGGAGAAAGGCGGGAGGGTCGCGGTGGCTCAGGGGAGGAGTGGGTGGCGGGGCGCCGAAGGGAAGGGGGGGGGGTGGCGTGCGATCGTCGGCGGCTAGGGAGGAGGGTGGGCGACGGGTTCATGATCGTGGTTTTTTTTTTTTTTTTTTTTTTTTTAGATCTGAGAGAATAAGGGGTGGGGGGGTTTATTATAAAGAAATATATTTTTATTTTATAATTTAATTTAATTTTCTCCTTATAGTTGACTTTTACTACCGAACTCGAAACGAGGCCACCGCCTGTCGCCCATAGCGTTTCACCCCCATTCCGAACACAATGGGATACGTATCGTAAGCTAATTCGGCTGTTACAATCAGTTTTTGTTAAATTTACAATATAAATCTTTATATATATTCAGTTTAAACGCACATTTCAATTTACCGGGGTCACATACTAACTCTAAAAATCCCAGAAAAATATTTTCTAGCTTCGTATTGACGATACGGTCCTAATAAAACTAGTTTCGTCGAATTCTGAGACCGTTGGAAAAATGGCCAATTTCCAGTCGATTAAAATCAACTGAAATGGTCAAAACACGTTTTCTTTTGCCACGCCCACATATTGATTCGAAAAATTATGAAATTTGGAATCTAGCAATAACTTAACATCACGGACCCAACAAAACTGGTTTCGTCGAAATCCGAGGTCGTTTGCAAAATTGCTATTTTTAAGGGCCTTATATATATAAAAATATATATAAATTCCACAGCGACTATTTCTAATTTTAAACTGGACATATCTTATCATTTCTAAGATGAAATCTCAGTTTGTTAACTTCGTTACAAAGATATAGTTATACAGATTCAAATATTTCTTGTTTCGTTCAATTCTGACTTATATTGAATTCTGTATATTCATTTGAAATTAGAAATCGAATTTTCGAACTACCGCGCCATTTTCAATTCCTTTTATAATTATATATAATTATTATATATTCTAACGACGACGTATATAATATATACGTTCGAATTATATTCAAAATAAATTTCACGTCGATATTATTTAAAATAATTCATTTTAAATAATCAAAATTCGCTAAAATTGCCAAAATAAAAATTTTAAACTGGCCCAGAATTTGCGGGTTGTTACAATCTCCCCCACTTAAAACTTTTCGTCCCCGAAAAGGAACAAAGTCGAAAGTTGTTTAACAATTCAACTCAACTTCCATTGTTTCGATTACGGCTTAAGTTCTTTAACTTTTCAGTTTCTAAGAACTTTTCAAAGATTTCAAAATTTTGGCTAACACCCTAAATTTTTGAAAAATTTCGCCATAACCTCCCCTGCACCGGGAGCATCGGGGAATTTCAAATAGCTTCCCCGGTCCTTCAGATCTCAAAAAGAAAAAGAAAAAGCCAAGCGGCTAGCCAATAGGCTCACAAAATCATCATCACCCAAACAAAACAGGAAATTATGTAGTAAACATGTACCTATTTGTCGGGCAAACAAATTTTATTCTCTGCTCTAGCCTCCTTGCTATGACCTGTTCAAAGATATATATGCATATGCAAACAAATGCGACCAAATTTCAATACAAGTCAATATTTGATTCAAATGAACTAAATGGTTCAAATTTTAATTATTCATACAATAATCAAACAATACAACCATCAATCAATTAGTTGATTAGTTTTTTAAATGCATAACTTTGATATATATACAGAAAATCATGTTTTTGATGCCAATTCACAACAAAGGGTTCTAGCTATATAAGTTTTGGTTCTCACACCAGTCTAATGGAAATATATAGATATTACACGTTCCTCACTCGAATATAAATTCTGATGATGATATATCAATCATCAGAATCACCCCCGGGCGACTAGAGTGTAATCCTATATCTATCCAGTATATTAAAACTTCGAATACACGCGGATCAGACGTATACGCAAAATCTATATATACTGGACTGTCCAACTCAATATAAATAGATAATCAAATACGGATAATTGATTTAAATTTTCAAAACAAAAATTGTTTTCATTTGAAAAATATACTCTTCACACTCGTTCTAGGATACTACTGATCCCATCTCTAACGAGTCATTCTAATTGGATATTACTAATCCAATATCTGATGAATTCTTTCGTATGTTTCTAATGTGTCTTGTTCTCTGAGCTTTGTAAACCAAAGCTCTGATACCACGTGTAAAGACCCGCAACCTCCCCGTAAGGGAAAGCGTCGGATAGTTCGAGAACAAACCACAACAGAACGCATACAGAAGAACATTTCATTGTATATTACAACAATGCATCAGATTACAAGAATATACAGAGTATAAACGAATATTACACAGAAATATCAGAGATTTAAATTACATTTAAATACATAGCAGCGGAAAATAATACAATACACAACTAGAAGTAGATATACGGATACAAAGCTTTCCGGATATCGTTCCAGCTGTAAACCAGGATCCTGTGAATATAAATCTGCAAAACCAAAACTACTAGCTGCCCGTGTCAAAAATAGGGGCACCCAGAGTTTAGGTTAAAACAATAAACTCCAGGTCAGTCATGTGACTGGTGTGAGAACTAAAACAGTTATTATTCTCTATTTTAAATCATTAGGTAAATCAAGGGACCACGCCGTATAACACGGAACGGGTTTCCTCCCAAGAATACCAGTGCATAAAACAAACAGCGCAATGCTAAATAAAGAAAGATGAAGCTGTTATAAGACCCAGGTCCTATCACACAATGCAACGCAAGCCGGGGGATAGGGTTTTCCCTTATAACAGCCAAAGAATGCTTGATACGTTTAAAACAAATCATTTGATACTATAATAAGTGCATAGTGTATAAAACAACTTCAAATCATAAGTATCAATCATAGGCGGCATGGGTACCATATATCATGTCGCCATATATAGGTTTACAAATAAAACCGCAAAGTCACGTATTTGGAAATTGGATTTCCGTCTATGAACCGAGGCAAAAGATAGTCCTCAACCGATTCGAGACGCTCTAGCCCGTGTCTCAGGATCAGAGCTCGAGTGACCCTTGGAGCGACAGGGCCGGTCCACCGATGTGGATTAAAATGCCTGAACACTGCGTTTCCCCACCCTTTGGGGTGTCAATGAGCCAACAAATGACTCCATCGGTTCGAGAACGACCGATCAATCCGAGGCGCCTCGCAACAGCAACAACCACATAAGTCAAACTCGTCAGGGCGTGTAAAACCACTGACGCCACTTTCTAGCTAGAAGAAAACGCATGCCCTCCCTGAGGTCCGTCTCCCGTTTTTGGTTCATACCTGGTGTGAAACACGCGAGGTAAACGTTACACAAAGCTACGCCACAAAGGCCGTGCTTTGATCATCACCACAAGACTTTGCTTTTCAACAGAAGCCTTGATCATTTGCATCTTAGCATGCCACACAGGCAAACCATCCTATGCAACCGATATCAGTCACACAGAATGAAATCCGATGTCAGACACACAGTCCATTTACAAGTCCGTTCTGGGTCTGAACGAAACCGGAGGCACCTAGTACCCCGCATATCCATCGATCTCCAAGTACGTCTGGACGATCACTAACTGTTTCCATCTTCTTGGGTGTACAGCCCAATCAAGATCATCAGTTATCACCCAAACGACGTGAAGACCTCCGGTCTTCGACCATCGTCTTCATCTTCGACTTATCGTCGTATCAGTTATTCAGAATGGGATAAACCCGGTCTTCCCGAATAACTCGCGTATATTTTAAATAAGTGTTACACAAACACGACATACGCCTCATTCCAATTCATTAGTCACTAACCATAAATTAATCAAGAGAATAATTCCCCAAATATTAACCCCGAAGGCCGAAACCAACATCAGATCAATATTCAGAAAACCATTCTGCTTGGCTAACCGACAGTTAGTTTCTAAATTTCACGTTCAAATCTAATTAAAGATTTAACTATCGCCTGGAGCAAAACTGGTGATACTCCATTCTCGATCTTTTCAATCTAATTAAAGATTCATTAAAACTCCACTTAGTTTTAATCATTATCTGGGTTAAAGAATCAGTGTCATTTAAAACACGATTCACGATAAACCCAAAATCACTTTCCATTAATTATCGGGTTAAAGAACAAGTGTTATTTAAAACACTGTTCACGATAAACCCAAAAATCAATACCAATTCAATTCCAATTAAATATTATTTAATTGGTGCACTTCATTAAATCTAAATCAAAAGATTTAATCTTTTCTCAACTGGGTTCAAGAACAGTGTTAGTGAAGACACCATTCACGACAAACCCAAATCACATTCATTAATTATCGGGTTAAAGAACAAGTGTTATTTAAAACACTGTTCACGATAAACCCAAAAATCAATATCAATTCAATTCCAATTAAATATTATTTAATTGGTACACTTCATTAAATCTAAATAAAAAGATTTAATCTTTTCTCAACTGGGTTCAAGAACAGTGTTAGTAAAGACACCATTCACGACAAACCCAAATCACATTCGATATTCAATACAAGGCTCTGAATAGAAAATATATCGGCTTATATTCAATATCGAATTCTACGACTAACAAATGTCGTATTGGAAATAACGATACAAATATATATCTTTCAAATTTCCATAACACCTGTAATATCACGAATTCCAACATCGAAATATTCCGAAGACAATTTCGATTCAAATCCACTCCAATGCAATCATTGGAATTTTGGTTACTTTTAAAACCCTTTTCGAATTCAATTTATTTATTTTAAAAATAAATAGAATTATAATTCTAGTTCAAAACTAGTTCATTTCGATAAAAATCTATTTTTATCTTTTCAAATATGGAGTTTTTCATCCCAAACTTTCACAAATCATTTCTTATGATTTTACACAAATTATTACTATTTTTAATAATTTTATCAAGGCCCGTACAGTCGATTTCCAACAATGGCCATCGAACTGCACTTACAGCGACCTTTTTCCAATTTGATTTGGACGTATCTCCAAATCCAACCGTTAGATTTCAAATTTCTAATGTTCGTTAGAAAGCTCTTTTCGATACGAACCCAACGGTTCCGGTTTTAGGAGAATCCGACGGTCGGATCTCCCGTAATGTCCGTTTGAAATAAGTGGTCGAAATTCGCGAACTGCCGCGGCGCGGCGCGTTCTATTCAGGCCATTATATTATATATATAATATATATAATATATACTTCGTCGATTTCTATTTAAAACGAATTATATAAATAGTTTTAAAATCGTTTCAAAAGCTATTTCAACTTTCTTTTCAATTCAAATCAAAATTGAATTCTTCTTTATAAATTCGTTTCAAAATTCATTTCTTGTTCAATTCAAATTTCAATTCAATTTGAATTCATATTCAATTCAATTCATTTCGAAATCGTTTTCAATTCAATTCATTTCGAAATCGTTTTCAATTCAATTCATTTCGAATTCGTTTTCAATTCAATTCATTTCGAAATCGTTTTCAATTCAATTCATTTCGAAATCGTTTTCTAAAATCGATATAAATATCGTTCACGTCAAAATGGCGTCAATCTAATCAACACGGCTTCATATATTCCTTTATTTTCAAATATTCTATTTCGAATATTTCTTTTTCAAATATTTCTTTTTCAAAACTGGAATGAGGCCCAATCAATTACCATATAAAATTAATTATATGGATTTTCATACAACACATGTATATAATAGCATTGAAAATAATCAACCATCAACCAAAGTGCACTACACTGTATAAGCATCAAATATAGATATTCAACGCTTATAACAGCCTGTCAATCAATCGATCGACATGTTTAATCAATCAGGATGAGTGAACTTCAAATTTCATCCTAACACCCGTGTGGGGTTTCAAACAATCAAACACTGATTTTTTTTAGTTGTGCAGTTGGGCGATGTGTAAAATTTATCGTCCCAATCAATGTCATTCAAATAAGTGTACATAAACAAACCGTCTGGTTTGTAAATGAATATTTATTTTATTCACTTCACGTTAAAAATTATATTTTTAACGATAAAACATTTTATTTCAACCTATGAATTTCTATTCAATTCATTCTTTAAATAAAATGCTATTTTTATTTTTCTAACTTATTTTAGAAAATTTCGGCGGCATAACGGCACGATACTAGAAACGGGACAAGGCCTAGCCTTATCCCCGGTCTAGTGAAGGCCCACGCCATTCACATATCAATCAAATTCACTTTCGTTATGCAAACCACAAAATTTGGAGTAAGGGTCTAACCTAGCCTTACTCCTTCGCCTTATAACGGCGCACGTCTAATCCTAACCAATTTATCGATTCGATTTTTCACACCACAAACCACATTCAAACCAATATCGCAATCAATCACCAAACAGTCAAACAAACAAGTCCATGGTCTGTGGACGATTGTGTCGGGTGCTACTAAGCACCGTCTGCATCCTAGTATATATATATAACTAGAAAAGAAATCGAAAGGTGAGGAATTCTCACATATAGCTATCCTAGCTCCACGGCTCTTCATTGATAGAAATCTTCGTCGGTCCCGCCTTTTTGTCACTTTCGCCCGTATTCTCTACATATGTAAAAATCGAATTTTTACTTCGCTTTTCAATATATAAAAATCACATTTTTAATTCGAAGTTCACTATATAAAAATCTTATTTTTCATTCGAAGTTCAATATTTAAAAATCAAATTTTTTTTTCGAAGTTCAATATTTAAAAATCAAAATTTTCTTTCGAAGTTCAATATTTAAAAATCAAAATTTTCTTTCGAAGTTCAATATTTAAAAATCAAATTTTTTTCGAAGTTCAATATTTAAAAATCAAATTTTTTTCGAAGTTCAATATTTAAAAATCAAATTTTCTTTCGAAGTTCAATATTTAAAAATCAAATTTTCTTTCGAAGTTCAATATTTAAAAATCAAATTTTCTTGCTATTCAAATGAATAAAAATCTCATTTTTGTCATGATGTTTATATAATAAAAATCACTTCTCTAATATGATAAAAATCATGTTTTCACGTTCGCTAATATATAAATAAAAATCATATACCCTTTTGCTATTCCACTATTAAAAATAATATTTTTCTTCACTGGAAATCATATTCAAACCATGCTTTTATATTCTTAAAACTTAACTTTTATATTGCTATTTTTATTTCAAAACCCATGCTTTTTCTACTTCAAAAATCTATGCTATTTTATATTTTCATAAAAAAAGATCACATTTTTTTTTCTTCAATGCTATTTTAAAAATAATACCAATTTTATTTAAAAAGATAATACAAATTTTATTTATAAAAATTCAGTTTTTGTATTTAACCATACTAGATCTCAAAATTACACTAAACTAAATTAACTAAAAAACAAAATAAAATAATAATAAATAAAAAAACTAGAACTTACAGCCGATGGGGGGGGTCAGCGACGCTGTGGCGGTCGCGGTCAGGAAAGGGCTCGCGGCTTCGAGCTTCAACGAAGCGGAGGGAGAGAACGGGGCTGCGCTTCGGTTTGGAGAAAGGCGGGAGGGTCGCGGTGGCTCAGGGGAGGAGTGGGTGGCGGGGCGCCGAAGGGAAGGGGGGGGGTGGCGTGCGATCGTCGGCGGCTAGGGAGGAGGGTGGGCGACGGGTTCATGATCGTGGTTTTTTTTTTTTTTTTTTTTTTTTTTAGATCTGAGAGAATAAGGGGTGGGGGGGTTTATTATAAAGAAATATATTTTTATTTTATAATTTAATTTAATTTTCTCCTTATAGTTGACTTTTACTACCGAACTCGAAACGAGGCCACCGCCTGTCGCCCATAGCGTTTCACCCCCATTCCGAACACAATGGGATACGTATCGTAAGCTAATTCGGCTGTTACAATCAGTTTTTGTTAAATTTACAATATAAATCTTTATATATATTCAGTTTAAACGCACATTTCAATTTACCGGGGTCACATACTAACTCTAAAAATCCCAGAAAAATATTTTCTAGCTTCGTATTGACGATACGGTCCTAATAAAACTAGTTTCGTCGAATTCTGAGACCGTTGGAAAAATGGCCAATTTCCAGTCGATTAAAATCAACTGAAATGGTCAAAACACGTTTTCTTTTGCCACGCCCACATATTGATTCGAAAAATTATGAAATTTGGAATCTAGCAATAACTTAACATCACGGACCCAACAAAACTGGTTTCGTCGAAATCCGAGGTCGTTTGCAAAATTGCTATTTTTAAGGGCCTTATATATATAAAAATATATATAAATTCCACAGCGACTATTTCTAATTTTAAACTGGACATATCTTATCATTTCTAAGATGAAATCTCAGTTTGTTAACTTCGTTACAAAGATATAGTTATACAGATTCAAATATTTCTTGTTTCGTTCAATTCTGACTTATATTGAATTCTGTATATTCATTTGAAATTAGAAATCGAATTTTCGAACTACCGCGCCATTTTCAATTCCTTTTATAATTATATATAATTATTATATATTCTAACGACGACGTATATAATATATACGTTCGAATTATATTCAAAATAAATTTCACGTCGATATTATTTAAAATAATTCATTTTAAATAATCAAAATTCGCTAAAATTGCCAAAATAAAAATTTTAAACTGGCCCAGAATTTGCGGGTTGTTACAATGTCTTCTTTATTTGAAAACATTTCTGGTTTCTTATTTGGAAAACATTTCCAAAGCTTCTTCATTGGACTTAGACAGATGTTTAAACAAACCATCGCGATGCCAATTCAAACCATTTCCTTTACTGCCGAACCTTAACTATTCCTTAGTTAAAAACGAAGCCAATCAAGTTGGGGTAGAACTACCTCTCAGACCTTAACTGAACAACATTTCTAACTTTGAAATAGGCAAAGTTCACTTTATATTCCTTTTACTAACCTCCTTACTTAACCCTCTTTCGAATGGTTATATTCGATTTACTCTTTTCACTTAACTCTATTCGATTAACCATAATCAATTAACTCTATTGGACTAACCCTATTGGATTAACTCTATTTGACTAACGCTATTGATTTACTCATTCACTTACTCCTTTCGAATACTATATTCGATAACTCCTTTTTCTTTCTTCGAATAAACTATGTTCGATTAACTCACTTTACTTTCTATTCGAATAAACTATATTCGATTAACTCATTTTACTTTCTATTCGAATAAACTATATTCGATTAACTCATTTTAATTTCTATTCGAATAAACTATATTCAATTAACTCATTTTACTTTCTATCCTAATAAACTATATTCGATTAACTCATTTTACTTTCTATTCGAATAAACTATATTCGATTAACTCATTTTACTTTCTATTCGAATAAACTATATTCGATTAACTCATTTTACTTTCTTCGAATAAACTATATTCGATTAACTCATTTTCTTTAAGTCTAATCGATTAAACTAACATCGATTAGCTCCTTTATTCTTTTACTCTAATCGATTAACTAACATCGATTAGCTCCTTTTACTTTAACTCTAATCGATTAAACTAACATCGATTAGCTCCTTTATTCTTTTACTCTAATCGATTAACTAACATCGATTAGCTCCTTTTACTTTAACTCAAATCGATTAACTAACATCGATTAGCTCCTTTTATTTTAACTCTAATCGATTAACTAACATCGATTAGCTCCTTTATTCTTTTACTCTAATCGATTAACTAACATCGATTAGCTCCTTTTACTTTAATTCTAATCGATTAAACAAACATCGATTAGCTCCTTTATTCTTTTACTCTAATCGATTAACTAACATCGATTAGCTCCTTTTACTTTAACTCTAATCGATTAACTAACATCGATTTGCTCCTTTTATTCTTTTCGAATAAACTATTCATTTATAAAGATTTACTTTTAGTAATAGTTCTTCACTTTACAAATGATTTCCCTTTTTATTTACTTTCGAAATATTTCCTTTTACAAAATCTGTTGATTTTATAAAATCCCTTTATTTCAATATACATTGAAATAATTCTTTTTACATCCTAGGGTCTTTTATGATATTTAAAATATCGAATAAAAATGATCAACATCATTCCAACACCCATAATCCATAACAGATTATATAACACATCATATATCACAATATATGAAAAACAGTAAAATAAATGTTGAGGAATCCAGTTGGATTCCTCCAACCTGTTTTCCTGCATCACAGATGTTAAACAATATAGATAACATCACTTTCAGTCCCATATGATATATTCTGTTAAACAGAATCAATATAGAAATTCAACTAAATGACTAGCAGTTCAATCAACAGTGAACACACAGTCAATCAGCCAATATCTAACAGTTCTAAAAATACAACATGAAATTATAAACTGTTCAAAGTCAGTGAGATTTACTCACATTGGCGAGTTAATCATTAAATAACGGTTTGCGTTATTTGATTCAGTAGGACTATTTATTTTGCCATAAATTGTAACGTGCTCGGATTCACTTCCGGTTATTTCCATTGTGTTGATCCCGTCCATACGATCCCAACGGATCTTGATTCACTCGATTCTGATAACGTATGACCCAGTAATGATTTATACAACTTTCTATACTATTTAATTAAAATTAAACTTAAATTATTTTTAAATCCTGGGCCTTAGTTTTAAAATCCAGCCCAATCCCCTTACCTTTAAATCCAACCCGAGTCGCGCATCTTCTTCTCAAATTAAAAACTCCAGCTCCCACTCCGTGAAAACTGAAAACATTGTCGCGTTTAATCCATCCCACCAGCTTCCTCTCTTATCTAAAAATCACGAGACAAACATCACAAATCATAACTCCAAAATCCCTTCCATTCTATAACATCTACTCGCATCTCGATCTCCCTTTCATACATCGCGTTCTCCATTTCCCCAAATTACCGGACACAACAACCCATTACAAATTCCATCCACTTCACCACGTTATACACCACACCCAAAACCACTAAAATCATCACAGTCTTCCACTTCAAAAACTGGAACTCACGGTTTCACTCTCCGAATGTTCTGGACCCATTTTCATCGCGACGCGGAAAATCCTGCTACCACTTCTACAATAACCTGCGACTAACATCTGACCGGAATTTCACCGGACTTTGGCCCATCGCGCGCCTTACTATGGTGAACACTACACCGCCTTCGATTTTCCCTTTCGACCACTGTGCCAACGTTGAAGACCAGCTCTATCATACGCGAGACAGTGACTTCCCAGAACAAGATCGAGCTTCAACAAAAATTTAGACCGAACCAAGCAAAACTGACATAGAAATGGAGTCTGTCTCGAAACAAATCCAAGGATATCTATATTGTAATTTATTTCATTTGAGATTGAACTTTTACTGGAGGAAGAAAACTTGTGGCGGCCTATATTTGCATTTATACCCGATGGATAATCTTGTGTGGTTTAGTAGATGGTATGTGGCCTTGTAATATGACACAAAGAATTTGTGGATAGAAAAAGAAGGGCGTGGAGCATTAAGGAACCATACATTTTGTTTTAACTTTTAGTAACATAAGATTTCATTTATGTCCGACGGCGTCAAACAGAAATAAACACACCATCGTGAGGAGCGAGGTGTCCCGACTCCAGAAATATAATAATACCGGTAGGTGGTCTTATATTTTGAAACTTCAAAATGTTGATTACAGGGTGCGAAATACTCCAATTAAAAAGTTGCTTATTTAATTAATTAAAAATTACAGTAAAATCCTAAAAATTAAATTATTGCTATGTCCCAAAAGAACCTTGTCTAATTTAAAACCCGATGTCTAGTTATATTGAAAATCCTTTTATAACATAAATAAAGCGTTGCAAATTATAATGGAATTCCACATCGACTTTTTCTGAAATTTGATTTGGACGTAAATAAAAATCTATACGACGAAATCTCGATTTTTCTCTTCCACTAGAAAGATATACTCCACCAGCTCCGTACGTTTCTTGTTTCACAGAAATCCGATTTAAAACGAACCCTGTATATTCGTTTAAAGTTCGAATCGCCAAATCGTGAACTGCCGCGCCATTTCGAGCTCTATTTTAATTATATTATAAACTATACGTTCAACTGTCGACGATTGAAAATATTCGTTATTCAAATTCAATTCCAAGCTGAATTAAATATCACAGATGATCCGGTTCACACCATATCGTCATTTCGGCCAATTCTGATTATTCTGAATTAAATATATTATTTAATTTATTAAATTAATTAAATATTCATCATTATTTTATTCCACGACCATTTAATTCACTCAACCACCATTTATATAATAAAATAAATTAATCATAATACCTCTATCAATGCGGGTCATTACAATCTTCCCCACTTAAAATAATTTCGTCCTCGAAATTGCTAAAAGGTAGAGGATGACCCTATCGACTGGTTAGAACATATTTGTTCACTTCTTAACTTTAGTTTCAACTGAACCAACTTAATTTCAATTAAATTATTAATTAATTCTTATCAACGAAAATTTTCAAAAATCCTGAAAATTTTCTAACACCTTAACTTTTCGAAAATTTTTGTTAGCACCTCTATACTAGTCAATACGTCAAACTCCAACTGTCCTCTCTGGGCCATCTCCGACCCAACAGAAAATCAAACAGCCAAGCGGCTTACCAATTCGGCTCATCAAAATCTCATACCATATAAAATATAAACTTATACCTTTTGGTCGGGCATATCAACTCTATCACTTCCATATGCTATCAACTCAGCATATACCAATGTTATCCCAATCAAATTCTGGAATCACTTTCATCTCCAATACAACCATTCACCTTTTTACCAAGCCAAATATCATTTTAACTCGAGTTTCTTCTCGATTCCCAACTCTTAACTTGATTATCACATTACACTTCAAATTTGAATCTCACAATCCAATTTGTCTTGATATCATTCTAATTCAATCTCAGTTACCACTTTACTGGCTTTACTTTAATTCAATTTTGCTTTCACAAATTTCAGTTAAATTTGTTTTTAATTCAAACAATATTTCCCTGGGAGTTTTTTTTTAAACAGTTAACTCTTTTCAAAAGTCAAATTTTCCTTTTGAACATGTCACAGAGCCCTTAATTAATATTCCATTAGTTAAATCACTTCTCTATTTCTTCATCAATATTTGTTAACCAAATATTTTCAATAACCATATTGGCCTTTTATGTTATTTGGAAAACATTTCCGAATATCGCCTTTCTTTATTTTCTATACTTTAGAAAATACATGCTATTTAAAATTGGAAAATATTCTAATTTCTTATCTCTTTTCCGATCTCGTTTATTTCTATACTTAGGAAATATTATTTATTATATGTCCAAGCTTACACTTATTTGGGTTAAAACGGATGTTGTGTAAAACATCGTTACGACAACCCATATACTATATTCAACTAGCTCTTACTCAACATTGATCTTCGAGTCTGAAATCTTACTATATATTTGTTAATAATGAAATCAATCAAGTTGGGGTATAACTACCTCTCAGACCTTGACTGAATAACATTTATAACGTCAAAACAGATATGACTACTTACTCGAATAATCAATACCATACAACTACTTGTTCACTTTTAATCACGTACACGCTTCCTCTTTCTATTCTTTCGAGATTTTATTCTAGACTTCCTTTTTGATTTTACTATTCTATTTCTAAGTTTGTTTTCCTTATCGACTTCTATATATATCGATACGTTGATTTCTAACTATCAAATTATCTTAAAAATATTCTAACTCTTTAAATTCCTGGAAAAATTCGCCATAACCTCCTTTGTACCAGGAGCATCGGGATATTTCTAATAGCCTCCCATGGCCCTCACCAATCCAAAAGAAAAAGAAAAAGCCAAGCGGCTAGCCGATACGGCGCATAAAATCTCATATATGAATTAAATACATACATTTTGTCGAGCATTTTATTTATATACCTTCATACCTTATCCATACATATCTCATGTATATTTATACATTTCTAATTCATTTCAACTTAATCCAATCATTTTAACTTTGTTCGTTAAGTGATTTTCAAATTACTGGTTTGCCCATTTCACCTTTTTATTTGAATATACATGTTCAAATATAGGTTTAACTTGTTTATCAACTAATTGAATTCCATTTCAATTTTATTTGAATTTCCTATATTCAAATTCCATTTCAAATCTCTTATTCAAATTCTATATTTGAATTTCATTTCAAATCTCTTATTCAAATTTTATATTTGAATTTCGTTTCAATTTCCTTATTCAAATTCTATATTTGAATTCCTTTATATTTTCTATATTCAAATTCTGTATTTGAATTTCATTTGAATTTCTATATTCAAACTCTATTTCAATTCCATTGAATTTCATATATTCAAACTCCCTTTGAATTTTCTATATTCAAATCCCCTTTGCCATGTCCAGTATTTCTTATTTACATTCTATGTTTGAACTTCCTTAATTCTAATTCCTTTTCAAACTTTATTTAATCATTCTTTATTATAAATCCCATTTGAAATTCAACACAACTTGTCTTTCCCAAAACAATTTCAAAACATTATCTCTGGTAGTAATTCGTCACTTACAACTCGAAAATGAATATCGATGATGCAGCTGTCATCATCAGAATCTATTTTCCAGCGATCGAAGTGAGTTCAATACTATAAAACCACTTCCAACATTTCCACTTTGAAATTCATTTCAAAATATAATTCACACTGCTTGTAAAACAATTTAAAATCTCCCAGTATCTTAAATTTTCCTTATTTATTATCCAAATCCATTTACAAACACTTATCAAATTCTCCAGATTTTTAATTCAATTTCTGGTTTTAAATTCAGATTTAAACTCATCTAATTTCACGTATTTCACTTATATGAATTCTGATTGGTTATTCACATAACCATTTAATTTATAATCTTACTCGATTATAATAACAACCAATATATCCAATATATTCAAAATATACTTTGGGTAAACTTATTTTCATTTACCCTCTTTTCAAAACATACCATGATGGTTCATCGTATTTAAGTGTTAACAAAATCCCTACCGATACAGTGGATCAAACTGATCGACCAGAACTCATAAATGACTCAACCAATGAATCTCCACAGTATAAAAACTATTTTTATATCAATAACAAATACGTTCACTCGTATATATACACTCAAACTCAATCTAGGGCATTACTAACCCTATCTCTACCGAGTCACGCCACAGATCAAGTAATTCTTAACTTAAGCTCTGATACCAACTGTAACGACCTGGATTTTCAACGACTTTGGTTATCGCCATAAGCACGATGATGACTAACCAAACATCGAAAAAATACTGGTCATTAGAGAAAGAAATTAGAGGGTGAGGAAAGATAAGATAAAAACTTAGAATAGAAGAAGAAGAAGAACACAGTATCAGAGTAACACGAACCTCACAGCGGAACGAATAACATATAATATATATAACATAACTTGAAATATACATCTGTACTTGCATATACATATCATTATCAAAGTACAGCACTTACAACACAGCGGAATAATAATAGCTATATGATCCTAAAGCCTCCTGCTCTAGCTCTTCAATGTATCTGTAAATCCCGACTACTTGACTGCCCATACAAATTTAGGCACCCAAGAGTTTAGGGAAAACAACAAAGTAAACTCCGGGTCAGTCATGGGACTGGTATGAGTAAAACAGTTCGAACAAGTAAACGATATCTCATAAGACCACGCCGCATAACGGAACGGGTTTTTCCCTTATGAGAATCCAAATTATCTTTATATCAAAAACCTTTTGATATTATAATAATGTCTATCATCCACAGTATAATAATCATCTAGCAGAAACGATTTCATCTCACTTCTACATGTATAGTATACAATCACAACCGCAAGCACGTATTGGGTAATGGATTTCCAACTATGACAAGGTATGGAACCACCTTTCGCTAGTGTACCTCTAGAGAGGAATACACTGGGTTCAACAAGAACATCTTGCAACCCGGCCACACATGACCGACCACTCATTTCGCTTGAGTGTATCGAATGTATATCACCAACGGCTGGGATCAGCAACCGTTTCCCGAATGGGACAGTATCGACAATAGATTTTTAGAAGTAAATGAAACTCTAGATCAGGTGATTATACACCCTACTTCGGTGCGACCGACTTAGCCATGCATATGATCGTCTGGACATACTCTGTCAGACATCCGTCCATACAAGTCATCCAGGAATAGGATGAACCGAAGGCACTATTCTGTAAACAGGATAGCCCTTGCATAACTCCGTCTTCAATTTCCTTTGGCATATATGATTCGCAATGCTTATGCCAATACAGAGTGGTTCTTTGGATAATAGTCCAACCGGTCTCTCCATATTAACAACGTTAAAATGGTCAAAACTTCGATAGTATGTGATTTAACTATCGAAGAAAAATAGGTGTGCAAACAACGATATTATTTCCAAATGGAAATTATATCGATCAAACATCATTTAACATTCATCTCCTTAGTTCAATTTTCATCTCCTGTTTCCCTATATTCAACATTTCTTATTTTCTAAATTTAGAAAATATACGTTATTAACAATGGAAAACATTTCCATTTCTTGTCTTCTTTATTTGAAAACATTTCTGGTTTCTTATTTGGAAAACATTTCCAAAGCTTCTTCATTGGATTTAGACAGATGTTTAAACAAACCATCGCGATGCCAATTCAAACCATTTCCTTTATTGCCGAACCTTAACTATTCCTTAGTTAAAAACAAAGCCAATCAAGTTGGGGTAGAACTACCTCTCAGACCTTAACTGAACAACATTTCTAACTTTGAAATAGGCAAAGTTCACTTTATATTCCTTTTACTAACCTCCTTACTTAACCCTCCTTCGAATGGCTATATTCAATTTACTCTTTTCACTTAACTCTATTCGATTAACCATAATCAATTATCTCTATTGGACTAACCCTATTGGATAAACTCTATTTGACTAACGCTATTGATTTACTCATTCACTTACTCCTTTCGAATACTATATTCGATAACTCCTTTTTCTTTCTTTGAATAAACTATGTTCGATTAACTCATTTTACTTTCTATTCGAATAAACTATATTCGATTAACTCATTTTACTTTCTATCCGAATAAACTATATTCGATTAACTCATTTTACTTTCTATTCGAATAAACTATATTCGATTAACTCATTTTACTTTCTATTCGAATAAACTATATTCGATTAACTCATTTTACTTTCTATTCGAATAAACTATATTCGATTAACTCATTTTACTTTCTATTCGAATAAACTATATTCGATTAATTCATTTTACTTTCTTCGAATAAACTATATTCGATTAACTCATTTTCTTTAACTCTAATCGATTAAATTAACATCGATTAGCTCCTTTATTATTTTACTCTAATCGATTAACTAACATCGATTAGATCCTTTTACTTTAACTCTAATCGATTAAACTAACATCGATTAGCTCCTTTATTCTTTTACTCTAATCGATTAACTAACATCGATTAGCTCCTTTTACTTTAACTCTAATCGATTAACTAACATCGATTAGCTCCTTTTATTTTAATTCTAATCGATTAACTAACATTGATTAGCTCCTTTATTCTTTTACACTAATCGATTAACTAACATCGATTAGCTCCTTTTACTTTAACTCTAATCGATTAAACTAACATCGATTAGCTCCTTTATTCTTTTACTCTAATCGATTAACGAACATCGATTAGCTCCTTTTACTTTAACTCTAATCGATTAACTAACATCGTTTAGCTCCTTTTATTCTTTTCGAATAAACTATTCATTTATAAAGATTTACTTTTAGTAACAGTTCTTCACTTTACAAATGATTTCCCTTTTTATTTACTTTCGAAATATTTCCTTTTACAAAATCTGTTGATTTTATAAAATCCCTTTATTTCAATATACATTGAAATCATTCTTTTTACATCCTAGGGTCTTTTATGATATTTAAAATATCGAATAAAAATGATCAACATCATTCCAACACCCATAATCCATAACAGATTATATAACACATCATATATCACAATATATGAAAAACCGTAAAGTAAATGTTGAGGAATCCAGTTGGATTCCTCCAACCTATTTTCCTGCATCACAGATGTTAAACAATATAGATAACATCACTTTCAGTCCCATATGATATATTCTATTAAACAGAATCAATATAGAAATTCAACTAACTGACTAGCAGTTCAGTCAACAGTCAACACACAGTCAATCAGCCAATATCTAACAGTTCTAAAAATACAACATGAAATTATAAACTGTTCAAAGTTAGTGAGATTTACTCACAATGGCGCGTTAATCATTAAATAACGGTTTGCGTTATTTGATTCAGTCGAACAATTTATTTCGCCATAAATTGTAACGTGCTCGGATTCACTTCCGGTTATTTCCATTGTGTTGCTCCCGTCCATACGATCCCAACGGATCTTGATTCACTCGATTCTGATAACGTATGACCCAGTAATGATTTATACAACTTTCTATACTATTTAATTAAAATTAAACTTAAATTATTTTTAAATCCTGGGCCTTAGTTTTAAAATCCAGCCCAATCCCCTTACCTTTAAATCCAACCCGAGTCGCGCATCTTCTTCTCAAATTAAAAACTCCAGCTCCCACTCCGTGAAAACTGAAAACATTGTCGCGTTTAATCGATCCCACCAGCTTCCTCTCTTATCTAAAAATCACGAGATAAACACCACAAATCATAACTCTAAAATCCCTTCCATTCTATAACATCTACTCGCATCTCGATCTCCCTTTCATACATCGCGTTCTCCATTTCCCCAAATTACTGAACACAACAACCCATTACAAATTCCATCCACTTCACCACGTTATACACCACACCCAAAACCACTAAAATCATCACAGTCTTCCACTTCAAAAACTGGAACTCACGGTTTCACTCTCCGAATGTTCTGGACCCATTTTCATCGCGACGCGGAAAATCCTGCTACCACTTCTACAATAACCTGCGACTAACATCTGACCGGAATTCCACCGGACTTTGGCCTACCGCGCGCCTTACTATGGTGAACACTACACCGCCTTCGATTTGCCCTTTCGACCACTGTGCCAACGTTGAAGACTAGCTCGATCATACGCGAGACAGTGACTTCCCAGAACAAGATCGAGCTTCAACAAAAATTTAGATCGAACCAAGCAAAACTGACATAGAAATGGAGCCTGTCTCGAAACAAATCCAAGGATATATATATTGTAATTTATTTCATTTGAGATTGAACTTTTACTAGAGGAAGAAAATTTGTGGCGGCCTATATTTGCATTTATACCCGATGGATAATCTTGTGTGGTTTAGCAGATGGTATGTGGCCTTGTAATATGACACAAAGAATTTGTGGATAGAAAAAGAAGGGCGTGGAGCATTAAGGAACCATACATTTTGTTTTAACTTTTAGTAACATAAGATTTCATTTATGTCCGACGGCGTCAAACAGAAATAAACACACCATCGTGATGAGCGAGGTGTCCCGACTCCAGAATTATAATAATACCGGTAGGTGGTCTTATATTTTGAAACTTCAAAATGTTGATTACATGGTGCGAAATACTCCAATTAAAAAGTTGCTTATTTAATTAATTAAAAATTACACTAAAATCCTAAAAATTAAATTATTGCTATGTCCCAAAAGAACCTTGTCTAAATTCAAACCCGATCTCTAGTTATACTGAAAATCCTTTTATAACATAAACAAAGCGTCGCAAATTATAAGGAATTCTACAACGACTTTTTCTGAAATTTGATTTGGACGTAAATAAAAATCTATACGACGAAATCTCGATTTTTCTCTTCCACTAGAAAGATATACTCCACCAGCTCCGTACATTTCTTGTTTCACAGAAATCCGATTTAAAACGAACCCTGTATATTCGTTTAAAGTTCGAATCGCCAAATCGTGAACTGTCGCGCCATTTCGAGCTCTATTTTAATTATATTTTAAACTATACGTTCAACTGTCGACGATTGAATATTTTCGTTATTCAAATTCAATTCCAAGCTGAATTAAATATCACAGATGATCCGGTTCACACCATATCGTCATTTCGGCCAATTCTGATTATTCAGAATTAAATATATTATTTAATTAATTAAATTAATTAAATATTCATCATTATTTTATTCCACGACCATTTAATTCACTAAACCCCCATTTATATAATAAAATAAAATAATCATAATACCTCTGCCAATGCGGGTCATTACAATCTTCCCCACTTAAAATAATTTCGTCCTCGAAATTGCTAAAAGGTAAAGGATGACCCTATCGACTGGTTAGAACATATTTGTTCGCTTCTTAACTTTAGTTTCAACTGAACCAACATAACTTCAATTAAATTATTAATTAATTCTTATCAACGAAAATTTTCAAAAATCCTGAAAATTTTCTAACACCTTAACTTTTCGAAAATTTTTGTTAGCACCTCCTTTATACTGGTCAATACGTCAAACTCCAACTCGCCTCTCTGGGCCATCTCTGACCCAACAGAAAATCAAACAGCCAAGCGACTTGCCAATTCGGCTCATCAAAATCTCATACCATATGAAATATAAACTTGTACCTTTTGGTCGGGCATATCAACACTATCACTTCCATATGCTATCAACTCAGCATATACCAATGTTATCCCAATCAAATTCTGGAATCACTTTCATCTCCAATACAACCATTCACCTTTTTACCAAGCCAAATATCATTTTAACTCGAGTTTCTTCTCGATTCCCAACTCTTAACTTGATTATCACATTACACTTCAAATTTGAATCTCACAATCCAATTTGTCTTGATATCATTCTAATTCAATCTCAGTTACCACTTTACTGGCTTTACTTTAATTCAATTTTGCTTTCACAAATTTCGGTTAAATTTGTTTTTAATTCAAACAATATTTCCCTGGGAGTTTTTTTTTAAACAGTTTACTCTTTTCAAAAGTCAAATTTTCCTTTTGAACATGTCACTGAGCCCTTAATTAATATTCCATTAGTTAAATCACTTCTCTATTTCTTCATCAATATTTGTTAACCAAATATTTTCAATAACCATATTGGCCTTTTATGTTATTTGGAAAACATTTCCAAATATCGCCTTTCTTTATTTTCTAAACTTTAGAAAATACATGATATTTAAAATTGGAAAATATTTTAATTTCTTATCCCTTTTCCGATCTCGTTTATTTCTATACTTAGTAAATATTCTTTATTATATGTCCAAGCTTACACATATTTGGGTTAAAACGGATGCTGTGTAAAACATCGTTACGACAACCCAAATACTATATTCAACTAGCTCTTACTCAACATTGATCTTCGAGTCTGAAATCTTACTATTTATTTGTTAATAATGAAATCAATCAAGTTGGGGTATAACTACCTCTCAGACCTTGACTGAATAACATTTATAACGTCAAAACAGATATGACTACTTACTCGAATAATCAATACCATACAACTACTTGTTCACTTTTAATCACGTACACGCTTCCTCTTTCTATTCTTTCGAGATTTTATTCTAGACTTCCTTTTTGATTTTACTATTCTATTTCTAAGTTTGTTTTCCTTATCGACTTCTATATTTATCGATACGTTGATTTCTAACTATCAAATTATCTCAAAAATATTCTAACTCTTTAAATTCCTGGAAAAATTCGCCATAACCTCCTTTGTACCAGGAGCATCGGGATATTTCTAATAGCCTCCCATGGCCCTCACCAATCCAAAAGAAAAAGCCAAGCGGCTAGCCGATACAGCGCATAAAATCTCATATATGAATTAAATACATACCTTTTGTCGAGCATTCTATTTATATACCTTCATATCTTATCCATACATATCTCATGTATATTTATACATTTCTAATTCATTTCAACTTAATCCAATCATTTTAGCTTAGTTCGTTAAGTGATTTTCAAATTACTGGTTTGCCCATTTCACCTTTTTATTTGAATATACATGTTCAAATGTAGGTTTAACTTGTTTATCAATTAATTGAATTCCATTTCAATTTTATTTGAATTTCCTATATTCAAATTCCATTTCAAATCTCTTATTCAAATTCTATATTTGAATTTCATTTCAAATCTTTTATTCAAATTTTATATTTGAATTTCGTTTCAATTTCCTTATTCAAATTCTATATTTGAATTCCTTTATATTTTCTATATTCAAATTCTATATTTGAATTTCATTTGAATTTCTATATTCAAACTCTATTTCAATTCCATTGAATTTCATATATTCAAACTCCCTTTGAATTTTCTATATTCAAATCCCCTTTGCCATGTCCAGTATTTCTTATTTACATTCTATGTTTGAACTTCCTTTATTCTAATTCCTTTTCAAACTTTATTTATTCATTCTTTATTATAAATCCCATTTGAAATTCAACACAACTTGTCTTTCCCAAAACAATTTCAAAACATTATCTCTGGTACTAATTCGTCACTTACAACTCGAATATGAATACTGATGATGCAGCTGTCATCATCAGAATCTATTTTCCAGCGATCGAAGTGAGTTTCATACTATAAAACCATTTCCAACATTTCCACTTTGAAATTCATTTCAAAATATAATTCACACTGCTTGTAAAACAATTTAAAATCTCCCAGGATCTTAAATTTTCCTTATTTTTAATCCAAATCCATTTACAAACACTTATCCAATTCTCCAGATTTTTAATTCAATTTCTGGTTTTAAATTCAGATTTTAACTCATCTAATTTCACGTATTTCACTTATATGAATTCTGATTGGTTATTCACATAACCATTTAATTTATAATCTTACTCGATTATAATAACAACCAATATATCTAATATATTCAAAATATACTTTGGGTAAACTTATTTTCATTTACCCTCTTTTCAAAACATACCATGACGGTTCATCGTATTCAAGTGTTTACAAAATCCATACCGATACAGTGGATCAAGCTAATCGACCAGAACTCATAAACGACTCAACCAGTGAATCTCCACAATATAAAAACTATTTTTATATCAATAACAAATACGTTCACTCGTATATATACACTCAAACTCAATCTAGGGCATTACTAACCCTATCTCTACCGAGTCACGCCACAGAGACAAATAATTCTTAACTTAAGCTCTGATACCAACTGTAACGACCCGGATTTTCAACGACTTTGGTTATCGCCATAAGCACGATGATGACTAACCAAACATCGAAAAAATACCGGTCATTAGTGAACAAAATTAGAGGGTGAGGAAAGATAAGATAGAAACTTAGAATAGAAGAAGAAGAAGAACACAATATCAGAGTAACACGAACCTCACAGCAGAACAAATAACATACAATATATATAACATAACTTGAAATATACATCTGTACTTGCATATACATATCATTATCAAAGTACAGCACTTACAACACAGCGGAATAATAATAGCTATATGATACTGAAGCCTCCTGCTCCAGCTATTCAATGTATCTGTAAATCCCGACTACTTGACTGCCCATACAAATTTAGGCACCCAAGAGTTTAGTGAAAACAACAAAGTAAACTCCGGGTCAGTCATGGGACTGGTATGAGTAAAACAGTTTAAAAACAGTTCGAACAAGTAAACGATATCTCATAAGACCATGCCGCATAACGGAACGGGTTTTTCCCTTATGAGAATCCAAATTATCTTTATATCAAAAACCTTTTGATATTATAATAATGTCTATCAACCACAGTATAATAATCATCTAGCAGAAACGATTTCATCTCACGTTCTACATATATAGTATACAATCACAACAGCAAGGACGTATTGGGTAATGGATTTCCAACTATGACAAGGTATGGAACCACCTTTCGCTGGTGTACCTTTAGAGAGGAATACACTGGGTTCAACAAGAACATCTTGCAACCCGGCCACACATGACCGACCACTCATTTCGCTTGAGTGTATCGAATGTATATCACCAACGGCTGGGATCAGCAACCGTTTCCCGAATGGGACAGTATCGACAATAGATTTTTAGAAGTAAATGAAACTCTAGATCAGGTGATTATACACCCTACTTCGGTGCGACCGACTTAGCCATGCTGCCTGCCCGATTTCTGTCATTTACCGGATGATGAGGCTAGAAGCTACGCTTTATCATCATACCAGATTCACTTTGAATGTCACATCATCAAATCCATCAGAATCACTGATCGACGTCCTCAACAATACATTATGTGTTAGCTAAAAGAAGTTTCCTTCTCCGCTTCTACTCTTAGTACGGTTGGAGAAATCAATATACGTGATCGTCTGGACATACTCTATTAGACATCCGTCCATACAAGTCATCCAGGAATAGGATGAACCGAAGGCACTATTCTGTAAACAGGATAGCCCTTGCATAACTCCGTCTTCAATTTCCTTTGGCATATATGATTCCCAACGTTTATGCCAATACAGAGTGGTTCTTTGGATAATAATCTAACCGGTCTCTCCATATTAACAACGTTAAAATGGTCAAAACCTCGATGGTCTGTGATTTAACTATCGAAGAAAAATAGGTGTGCAAACAATGATATTATTTCCAAATGGAAATTATATCAATCAAACATCATTTAACATTCATCTCCTTAGTTCAATTTTCATCTCCTGTTTCCGTATATTCAACATTTCTTATTTTCTAAATTTAGAAAATATACGTTATTAACAATGGAAAACATTTCCATTTCTTGTCTTCTTTATTTGAAAACATTTCTGGTTTCTTATTTGGAAAACAATTCCAAAGCTTCTTCATTGGACTTAGACAGATGTTTAAACAAACCATCGCGATGCCAATTCAAACCATTTCCTATACTGCCGAACCTTAACTATTCCTTAGTTAAAAACGAAGCCAATCAAGTTGGGGTAGAACTACCTTAACTGAACAACATTTCTAACGTTGAAATAGGCAAAGTTCGCTTTATATTCCTTTTACTAACCTCCTTACTTAACCCTCCTTCGAATGGCTATATTCGATTTACTCTTTTCACTTAACTCTATTCGATTAACCATAATCAATTAACTCTATTGGACTAACCCTATTGGATTAACTCTATTTGACTAACGCTATTGATTTACTCATTCACTTACTCCTTTCGAATACTATATTCGATAACTCCTTTTTCTTTCTTCGAATAAACTATGTTCGATTAACTCATTTTACTTTCTATTCGAATAAACTATATTCGATTAACTCATTTTACTTTCTATTCGAATAAACTATATTCGATTAACTCATTTTACTTTCTATTCGAATAAACTATATTCGATTAACTCATTTTACTTTCTATTCGAATAAACTATATTCGATTAACTCATTTTACTCTCTATTCGAATAAACTATATTCGATTAACTCATTTTACTTTCTTCGAATAAACTATATTCGATTAACTCATTTCCTTTAACTCTAATCGATTAAACTAACATCGATTAGCTCCTTTATTCTTTTACTCTAATCGATTAACTAACATCGATTAGCTCCTTTTACTTTAACTCTAATCGATTAAACTAACATCGATTAGCTCCTTTATTCTTTTACTCTAATCGATTAACTAACATCGATTAGCTCCTTTTACTTTAACTCTAATCGATTAACTAACATCGATTAGCTCCTTTTATTTTAACTCTAATCGATTAACTAACATCGATTAGCTCCTTTATTCTTTTACTCTAATCGATTAACTAACATCGATTAGCTCCTTTTACTTTAACTCTAATCGATTAAACTAACATCGATTAGCTCCTTTTACTTTAACTCTAATCGATTAAACTAACATCGATTAGCTCCTTTATTCTTTTAGTCTAATCGATTAACTAACATCGATTAGCTCCTTTTACTTTAACTCTAATCGATTAACTAACATCGATTAGCTCCTTTTATTCTTTTCGAATAAACTATTCATTTATAAAGATTTACTTTTAGTAACAGTTCTTCACTTTACAAATGATTTCCCTTTTTATTTACTTTCGAAATATTTCCTTTTACAAAATCTGTTGATTTTATAAAATCCCTTTATTTCAATATACATTGAAATCATTCTTTTTACATCCCAGGGTCTTTTATGATATTTAAAATATCTAATAAAAATGATCAACATCATTCCAACACCCATAATCCATAACAGATTATATAACACATCATATATCACAATATATGAAAAACAGTAAAATAAATGTTGAGGAATCCAGTTGGATTCCTCCAACCTGTTTTCCTGCATCACAGATGTTAAACAACATCGATAACATCACTTTCAGTCCCATATGATATATTCTGTTAAACAGAGTCAATATAGAAATTCAACTAACTGACTAGCAGTTCAATCAACAGTCAACACACAGTCAATCAGCCAATATCTAACAGTTCTAAAAATACAACATGAAATTATAAACTGTTCAAAGTTAGTGAGATTTACTCACATTGGCGCGTTAATCGTTAAATAACGGTTTGCGTTATTTGATTCAGTCGGACAATTTATTTCGCCATAAATTGTAATGTGCTCGGATTCACTTCCGGTTATTTCCATTGTGTTGCTCCCGTCCATACGATCCCAACGGATCTTGATTCACTCGATTCTGATAATGTATGACCCAGTAATGATTTACACAACTTTATATACTATTTAATTAAAATTAAACTTAAATTATTTTTAAATCCTGGGCCTTAGTTTTAAAATCCAGCCCAATCCCCTTACCTTTAAATCCAACCCGAGTCGCGCATCTTCTTCTCAAATTAAAAACTCCAGCTCCCACTCCGTGAAAACTGAAAACATTGTCGCGTTTAATCCATCCCACCAGCTTCCTCTCTTATCTAAAAATCACGAGATAAACACCACAAATCATAACTCCAAAATCCCTTCCATTCTATAACATCTACTCGCATCTCGATCTCCCTTTCATACATCGCGTTCTCCATTTCCCCAAATTACCGAACACAACAACCTATTACAAATTCCTTCCACTTCACCACGTTATACACCACACCCAAAACCACTAAAATCATCACAGTCTTCCACTTCAAAAACTGGAACTCACGGTTTCACTCTTCGAATGTTCTGGACCCATTTTCATCGCGACGCGGAAAATCCTGCTACCACTTCTACAATAACCTGCGACTAACATATGACCGGAATTCCACCGGACTTTGGCCCACCGCGCGCCTTACTATGGTGAACACTACACCGCCTTCGATTTTCCCTTTCGACCACTGTGCCAACGTTGAAGACTAGCTCTATCATACGCGAGACAGTGACTTCCCAAAACAAGATCGAGCTTCAATAAAAATTTAGATCGAACCAAGCAAAACTGACATAGAAATGGAGTCTGTCTCAAAACAAATCCAAGGATATCTATATTGTAATTTATTTCATTTGAGATTGAACTTTTACTGGAGGAAGAAAATTTGTGGCGGCCTATATTTGCATTTATACCCGATGGATAATCTTGTGTGGTTTAGCAGATGGTATGTGGCCTTGTAATATGACACAAAGAATTTGTGGATAGAAAAAGAAGGGCGTGGAGCATTAAGGAACCATACAATTTGTTTTAACTTTTAGTAACATAAGATTACATTTATGTTCGACGGCGTCAAACAGAAATAAACACACCATCGTGATGAGCGAGGTGTCCCGACTCCAGAAATATAATAATACCGGTAGGTGGTCTTATATTTTGAAACTTCAAAATGTTGATTACAGGGTGCGAAATACTCCAATTAAAAAGTTGCTTATTTAATTAATTAAAAATTACAGTAAAATCCTAAAAATTAAATTATTGCTATGTCCCAAAAGAACCTTGTCTAAATTCAAACCCGATCTCTAGTTATATTGAAAATCCTTCTATAACATAAATAAAGCGTTGCAAATTATAATGGAATTCCACAGCGACTTTTTCTGAAATTTGATTTGGACGTAAATCAAAATCTATACGACGAAATCTCGATTTTTCTCTTCCACTAGAAAGATATACTCCACCAGCTCCGTACGTTTCTTGTTTCATAGAAATCCGATTTAAAATGAACCCTGTATATTCGTTTAAAGTTCGAATCGCCAAATCGTGAACTGCCGCGCCATTTCGAGCTCTATTTTAATTATATTATAAACTATACGTTCAACTGTCGACGATGGAATATATTCGTAATTCAAATTCAATTCCAAGCTGAATTAAATATCACAGATGATCCGGTTCACATCATATCGTCATTTCGGCCAATTCTGATTATTCAGAATTAAATATATTATTTAATTTATTAAACTAATAAATTATTCCTCATTATTTTATTCCACGACCATTTAATTCACTAAACCACCATTTATATAATAAAATAAAATATTCATAATACCTCTGCCAATGCGGGTCATTACACACAAACAAGCTAAAATCAATGTAATAAATTCCAGACAGCAAGCACTTCGAACCAAACCCCTTGATCCGATGAATTCTCGCTTTAATTGATGCAAATCTAGTCTTCATTGGTGTAGATCTTCGATTTCCATCCTTAGATTTTGATTTTTAATGATGGAAAGGTGTTAGAGGAAGGAAGAACATAGGTCACCAAATGAGAGAATAGAGAAACTAAACTAATTCTCAGACCTCCAACCCCCTATTTATACCCTTCCACCAGCCCAAATCAGCCCATTGTGGCTTAAAAAAACTAAACAGCCAATTGTTGAACTTTAAAATGGAGAATCCTCCCAAACCGCTGAGCCAAATCTTTAATGTAACCACTCTACGGAAAGGCAATCATCATTTCCTTTTCAATGACACAGGTCTCACCACCTGATTCAACCTAAGTCAAAAGTTATGCCCTGTACAAGGATGATAGGGGAGAAATGGTCACAAACAAAATTGGTAAAAAATTATGGACATGTCTCACATCCCCATAAACAACATATTAAAAGATGAGAATGATCCAACCCTCAGGGAATAAAATAAAAATATTTTACGATCTTCCGATACAAAAAATGTGGGCCGTTACATTCTCCTTCCTTAAGAATTTCGCCCCCAAAATTCCAATCAAACACAAGCAACCACAACAATTCCACATTCCTATCATCCATGAGAAGCAAATTCTATCATCCAAACTAGTAATAATCAAGCCATGCATCCATAGCCTAATCCTAGCATGCAGAATTCTATCAAACAACAACAAGATACAACGATACGACGATGATACAATTTCAAAGGGTCCTACCGACGAAGAGTTCTGGATGTGTCGCCTCCATGCTCTGTTCCATCTCCCATGTAAAATCGTTGCCATCTTCGCTCCATTGTACCTTGACTAGCTTAACTGCCTTCCTATTAAGCTGTTTCATGTCTTTCCCCACAACCCGAAGTGGCATACAAGGTCTCGCAACTACGATCTCTACCTCTAGAACTTCGTACTGTTCTGGAGATACCACCACATTTGAATCAAGCATGAACTTCCGTAGAAATGACACATGGAACACATTATGCACATTTGACATCTTCTCGGGGTACTCCAACCTATGTGCGAGCTTTCCAATTCGCTCGACTATCGAAAATGGTCTAACGAACCTGGGAGCTAACTTTCCTTTAGTTCCGAATCGAATGACATGCTTCAAAGGAGAAAACTTCACAAAAACCATATTGCTAACGTCGAATTCCAAATCCTTTTGATGCTTATCGGCGTAACTCTTTTGATAGTCTTGGGCTACCTTCATTCGTTGTCGAACGATCTCGATACAATCCAAGGTTTCTCTAAACATATTAGGCCAAAGTACTAACTTATCTCCAGTTTCTAACCAACATGCTGGAGAATTGAACGACCTCCCATACAACGCCTAGTATGGTGTCATCCCAATGCTAGACTTGTAGCTATTATCATATGCAAACTCAACTAGATGTAGATATATTTCCCATTATCCTCCAAAATCCAGCACATATGATCTTAAGAGATCTTCCAAAACTCGGTTAACCCTCTCGGTTTGACCATCAGTTTGGGGATGATAAGTCATACTCAAGCACAACTCAGTTCCCAAAGCTTCTTGCAAACTTTTCCAAAATCCACTCGTAAACAATGGATCTCGGTCGCTCTCTATACTCTTAGGAATACCATGGAATCGAACTTTCCATTTCATATAAAGTTCAGCCAATTTCGATGTCGTTCTAGTCGACATGACAGGAATGAACCGTGCACTTTTGGTCAAGAGATCAATGATGACCCAAATCCCTTCGTTTCCTACCCTAGTTCTAGGTAGCCCATTGATAAAATCCATCGATACTTGCTTCCACTTCCATGTAGGAACTTCCAGTGGCTGAAGTAAACCACTCGGCTTATTTTGTTCATCTTTCACCAACTGATAGTTTATACACTTGGAAATGAAATTTCCAATATCCCGCTTCATCCTCTCCCAGTAGTAGACTCGCTTCATGTCCCGATACAGCTTATCATCGGGATGAATTGTCAACTTCGAGTGATGACATTCCCTCAAAACCTCATCTCTCAATCCGTTGATATCTGGAACAACTAATCGCCCTTGCTTTCGAAGCCAACCTTCTCGATTGACCTTGAACTCTTTATCTTATGGTTCCAAATTCTAGATAAACTCGACAAGCTTTGCATCTTTCTTTTGGTTCTCGCCAATACTTTCGATCAGAGTAGGTATTACCGAAAAACTTGCCAACATTTCAGGTTCAAATTCACATCATGGTCTGAAATCAAACCTTGCCAAATACTTGAGGCTCTTCCATTCTGAAAATATCGCTTCCAAACTTGCATGTCTTCGACTCAACGCATCGGCAACTTCGTTACCTTTGCCAGAAGTATAGGCTATACCAAAGTCTTACGCCAGAAACTCTAACCATCATTGCTGCCAAAGTTTCAAATCCTTTTGGGAGAAAAGATACTTCAATGACTTGTGATCCATAAACTAATCGAATCAAACTCCCAACAGGTAATGCCTCCACATCTTTAGAGCAAACACAGTCGCCGCCAACTCCATATCATGTATTGGATATTTCCTCTCAAGCGCCTTCAGCTATCGACTTGTATAGGCTACAACCTTATCCTTTTGCATTAGCACTGCTCCAAGCCCGGTGCCACATGCATCGGTGTATACTACCATCTCTTCATTCCCATTTGGAATGGCCAACACAGGAGCACTCGTTGGTCTCTCCTTTAGGATTTCAAACGCTTGCTCACACTTTGCATCCCATGTGAACACTTGGTTCTTCTTTGTCAATCCTGTTAACGGTGCAGCTATTTTGGAGAAATCCTTGATAAACCGTCGGTAATAACTAGCCAACCCAAGGAAACTTCTCACATCCATCACATTTTTAGGCCTATCCCAGTCCTGCATTGCTTCCACTTTAGCGGGGTCAACCGCTATCCCATTTCCAGAAACTACATAGCATAAGAACCTTACTTCACTCTTCCAGAAGTGAACTTTGAAAACTTGTATCTTAGCCGATGCTTTCGCAAGAGTTCCAGCACCACTCTCAAGTGTTTCTTGTGTTGTAATGACCCGTATTCTACACATCATAGGATTGTAGAATATTTATTTCTTTGCCGTATGAAGTCGTATGGTCATGTAACTTTGGGAAACATCCATTAGAGTCATTTCTCATGTTCATGATTTTTGTCGATTTTTGAATGACCATTTTGCCCCTAGTTGGTACTGTTTTGGCCATAACTTTTGAATGGAAAGGAATTTTGACCTGAAACCACCTCCATTTGATTCGTTTGATGGTTTACCTTTCCGTAGAGTGGTTACATTAGCCAAACGGACTCACCGTTTGGGAGATATGGCTGAAACAAGGTTTGGAGGGTGAAAAACTGCTTAACCGGGCCAAATCGGGTGATTAGTGAGTAGGCCCATAACCCATTTCGGGATTAGGGTTATGGGAGGGCTGAAATGAGATGGAGAATCATTCCATTTCAGTTTTCTAGCCTCCACTTATCACCAAGGATCCCTAAAAATGGTCTCCAACCTCTAAATCACCTCCAAATCACCTTTTGGTCAAGGATTTGGCTTAGCAACCCCTAATCAAGGAAGATCTACGCCAAATCATCATAGGAGCTGCTGTTGGCATTGGGATTCACATCAAATCAGAGATTTATTTCAGATCTTAGTTTATTTTTGGCTAAGGTGAGTGATTTGCATAGTTTTGCACTAATTATGACTAATTAGGGGTGATTAGTGTTAATTAGCGAATTTAAACATGATAAAATTCTGGAAAAATGTTTATAAAATTTGGAATGATGTTTTAGACCTCTGATATGAATTTGGGTTAATTTGGTTAAGTTTTGCTAATCATATCATTAGTTTCACCTAAACAGGCTTAAGGGGAAAATATGGGATTTTGGGTATGTTTGATCCATTTTATATGCTATGATTTATGTTTTGATGTTTGGGATCGATATTACATGTTGCTATGACTGTATGGTATGCTTTGTGATTGTTTAGAAGTGTTAGATTGGTCGAAAACGCCGTCGAAGGGCGTAAAAACAGTCGCAGGAAACATGCAGGAAATGACCCAGAATCCGGATCGGATCGGTGGAGGGGAGCGCGACTCGACCCGTTCCAGCATGGGTGTCACGATCCGTTTGAAGGAGTTGGTCATGACTTAGCTAGGTGGCACGATCCGGTGGTAGAAGCACGATCCGAACCAACAAGTACTCCCGATCCGAACCAGAAGAGGGTGTGGAGCTCACGAGTCGATGGGTACTAGGGCAAGACGACCCGACCCAATCAGAAGACACGACCCGACCCGGATAAAGCAACCCGATCCGACCCGAAGTGGTGACGCCGATCCGAATCAGGAAGAGGATCCATGAGCTGGAGGACCACGACCCGATCCGACGCAGGAGGCGCGACCCGATCCGAGTGACTAAGGCCGATCCGATCCGATGAAGAATGTAAAGGTTGATCCGATCCGATTCGATTGTGATGACCAATAACCCGAGATGCAAAGGTAGTCCAAATGGAAGTTAGAGCTCAGTATCCCAGAACCAGTTGGGAACCAATGAGTTCACTTCATGGTTGGGCTTTGCTGCGGGACGTGTGCTAAGGAGTTGTCGACGTTCATAACTTCGATTCACCACTAAAAAGGAATGATGGGCTACTTATCAGTGTAGTAGGGTCATTATGACCTGAGGGGCAAAGTGATGGTAGCAAGACTACGTTATCAATGCAGTAGGGCCATTATGACCCGAGGGGGCAAGGTGATGCGTAGTAAGACTATGAGCCAGTGCAGTGGGGTTCTTGTGACTCCATGGGGCAGAGTGGACATAGTAAAGATTGGTAAGGCTATGAGCCAGTGCAGTGGGGTTCTTGCGACTCCATGGGGCAAAGTGGACATAGCAAAGGATTTGTGGCTACGTTATCAGTGCAGTGAAGTCATTTATGACTTCATGGGGCAAAATGATCGTAGCAAGGAATGTTGGGTGATCGAAGTGGTGAATATCGTATGCTTTATGCACTGAGTGAGAGATGTGAGGATGGATGCTATGCTTGATTGTTTGCCATCATTATGACATGCACACCTCCCCCACCTCCGTATCTTTACACTGTTTGATATGATACCTTAGAGTGTTGTACAGTATGTAGTGCTAACTCTTTGGTTGCAGGTTCAGGTATGTTTTAGTCTACCTGTTATTGTTCACTTTAGATGCTTATCGCTCATACCAGGCTTTATGTCTGACCCAGAGTTTTATGTCTCCTCTTATTACTCTGGGTGCTCACACGAGCAGACTAGAGACAGGTTAGCTGGTGATGCACGAGTAGCTGGTTCGGAGGCGGGCAGGAGGCTTCCACGTATTATATATATATTCACATTCTCCCTGTGTCGTTGGTGGTCGCTACTTGGGCATTAGTAGTGTACCTCATTTATCTTACTTTTGCTTTGAGACAGATTGAAAGTTGTAATAAGCTGTATTTTGGATTTCCGCTGCTATGATGTTTAGTTCTGATTTTCAGCTTATGCATTGTCTCTCCTGTTTTATGTCAAGTATGTTATTATTATATTTTGTTCTATGCGCTGTGAGACATTCTACAGGTTCTTTGTATGTTCATTTCCTTCTTCCCTTTCCTTCTGACGAACCGTTCCGTGCTAACTGGACATGTGTACAGCGCACCTTTGAAGTAAATGTCGGTTGGTGCGGGGCGGGCCGTCACACTTGGTATCAGAGCCAGGTTGCGGAGTTAACCTAGGGAAAGACACGAGAGAGAGATAGTACGTATATGAGAGCGCGTATTTGTGATTACTTTGGTTTTCAAAAGCTATGTATATATACTATTAGTAGTATAAGAATGAAGTCGCACTGCACTAGCACCACTATGGGGTCGTTAATCGTTTCACTTTTTCAGATTAACGATGAGCCGAGACACGAGGGGTGCTGGTAGAGGGACCAACCAAGGGAACGCCACTGACATGAGGGCGATGTTTACTAACCTCATGAGAGATATGCTTAGAGAAGTGCAAGGGGCAGTTCCCAATCCCGGAGTTGGTGTTGGCCCAGTAGTGCAGGCGCCTAGGGTCGATTTCGCCAAGTTGTGCAAGGATTACACTAACCTTGGTGGGAAGCCGTTCCACGGAACGGAGTCGGCCACGGATGTTCAGGACTGGATGGATAGCTGTGACCGTATCTTTGATGACTTGGGTCTCGAGGATGCGATGAAGAGAAGGCTAGCGTCTCGTCAACTGCAAGGGCGAGCGATGAATTGGTGGAATGCCATTAGAACAGCTACTCCAGAGGATCAAGTTACTTGGGATCAGTTCAAGGCTCGCTTTAGCGAGAAGTTTATTCCAGCTGCCCAGAAGTCAGTGTTGTTTAAGAGGTTCTTGGAACTCAAGCAGAACGGGAGGGCAGTTTCTGACTATATTGTTGAATTTGACACTTTGTCGAAGTATGGACTGTCTCTCATTGATACTCCTGAAAAGAAGAATGAGAAGTTCATTACTGGTTTGGATGGGTACTTGGGGGAGAGGCTTATTAACCACATCGATGAGATTTTTGAATCGATTGTGGGGAAGGCTTTGAGATCAGAGAGTCTTTACCCTAAGTCAAAGACTAAGGCTGCATCTGCAGAAGGGCCAAAGCCGCAAGCAGGCGGTGGAGGCAAGAATAATTCTCAGAATAAGAGGAAGCAGGACTAATCTAAGGGTGGCTAGAAAAAGAGCAAGAAGGATGTTGAGTGCTTCAGCTGTGGAAAGAAAGGCCATTATGCTAAAGAATGTCGGGTCAAGCCAGAGGAAAGGAAGTGCTACAACTGTAGTCAAGTGGGACATCAGAAGGATAAGTGTCCGCAACCTCTTAAGGAGAAGCAGATTGTGAAAGCATATGCTATTGATGTTGTTCCTTCTTCGTCGAATGCCCCAACTACGGCGGAGAAAGGAAAGAATGTTGTTATTCAAGGTATGCTTTCTATTTATGATGTACCAGTTCGAGTTTTGTTTGATACTGGGGCTTCCCGTTCCTTCATATCTAGTGACCTGGTAGATTGGTTGGGACTGGAACCCGAGATAGTCGATAGACCATTGGTTGTGACGAACCCGATTGGTGGTTCGACTAGCCTTAGTATGATTTGCAGGAATTTGGTCTTATCGAGTCATGGATGTATGTTTGTATGTGATTTCTTTGTTTTGGGTTTTACTGGGTATGGCATTATATTGGGAGTCGATTGGCTCCAAAGATACGGGGTGGTGGTAGACTGTGAGGGCTTTTTGGTGACAGTGAGGGCGGATGATGGGCGGAGGGTAGTGTTTGGTAGTCTACCTAGTGATGGGGTTATGCCTAGTTTTGTAAATTCCCTCGACATCCCGCAGGATGAGTTGTCAGATGTGCCCGTGGTTGGCCAGTATCCGGACGTCTTCGAGGAGGTGACCGGGCTTCCACCACACCGAGAGATTGAGTTCCGTATTGATTTAGTGAAAGATGCCAGACCTATAGTGATGCCACTTCGTCGTATGGCACCAAGGGAGCAGCGAGAGATCGGGGTGCAAGTCAGCAATCTTTTGAAGAAGGGATTTATTAGAAGGAGTGTCTCCGAGTGGGGAGCATCAGTTGTGTTTGCCACTAAGGCAGATGGTTCCCTTCGTTTGTGTGTGGACTATCGCGAGTTGAATAAGGTAATGAGGAAGAATAAGTATCCTCTACCGCGGATAGATGATTTGTTTGATCAGCTGGAAGGAGCTAGAGTGTTCTCCCAGTTGGACCTCGCGACAGGATTTCATCAGATTCGAGTAGCAGATAAGAGTGTTCCGAAAACGGCATTTAGGACGTCGTCTGGATTTTATGAGTGGTTGGTCATGCCGTTTGGGTTGACCAATGCACCAGCCTATTTTGTGGATCTTATGAATCGAGTATTCAGAGATCAGTTGAATAAGTTTGTTCTTATGTTCGTGGATGATATCCTTGTTTACTCAAGGACAGAGGAGGAACACAAGGGACACTTGAGGATAGTGATGGAGGTGTTGAGGAAACACCAATTGAAAGCGAAATTCTCTAAATGTCATTTTTGGAGAAGGGAAGTGAGATTCTTGGGTCATGTTGTTTCAGAGAGTGGTATTGCCGTGGACCCTGCGAAGGTGGCTACGGTACAGGATTGGCCTACACCCAAGAATGCCACAGATGTAAGAAGTTTCTTGGGATTAGCTGGATATTATCGTAAGTTTATCCAAGACTTCTCCAAGATAGCAGCACCGTTGACTCAGTTGACTAAGAAGAATCAGTCCTTCGTCTGGGACGGAGTGTGTGAGGATGCCTTCAAGAGTCTAAAAGAGAGGTTGACGCGTGCGCCAGTGTTAGTCATTCCTAAAGGGAATGAAGAGATGATGGTATACACGGATGCTTGTGGTACCAGACTGGGTGCAGTATTGATGCAAGGAGGTAGGGTTGTAGCTTATGCTAGTCGACAGCTAAAGCCGCATGAGAAGAAGTATTCTACCCATGATTTGGAATTGGCAGCGATTGTATTTTCGCTGAAGATGTGGAGACATTATCTCTTGGGAGAAAGATTTGAGTTGTTTACTGATCATAAATCGTTAAAGTATCTCTTCTCTCAGAAAGATCTGAATCTCCGTCAGCAGAGATGGTTAGAGTTTTTGGCTTCGTATGATTTTGATATCGCATATACACCCGGGAAAGGTATTGCGGTAGCCGATGCCTTGAGCAGGAGACATGCCAGCTTAGGGGCAATGTTTCTTGAATGGAAGCAACTGGAGTTTATCGCGGGGTTTGATTTCAGACCAAAGTGCGAATTGGATCCAGTTATACTAGCTAGTTTGACGATCAGACCTAGGGGTGAGCGTTTGGTTGGTTGGTTTATCCGATGATAAAATTTCTCAAACCAAACAAAAACCAACAAAAATGTAATTCAAAACCAAACCAACCAAATTGAGTTTGGTTGGTTCGGTTGGTTATCCGATCAAACCGAACTAAAAATGTTTTACAATTTGTGTTCAGAATATTTACTATAATCTAAATTAAATTATAAATATACAATTAGAGTATTATTATTTATGATTTTTATGATTTCTAATATTAATTTTGACACATAGGTGATAATTAAAATTTACTTAAATAACTAAACTAACCCAAAATATTTATTAAAATATTGAAAAATCCGAAAATATAGTAAAAGTTCGGTTAATTTGGTTAAAGCGACAACCGAACTTAATATTTTTTCGGGCCGATTACAAACCAATTTAATTTCAAAACCGGTCCAAACCGAACAAAATAAATTGGTTTGGTTGGTTTATTTGGTTTAACCGAATAATGCTCAACCCTAATCAGACCCACTTTGATAGAGCGGATTGGTTCTAGCCAGAGGGACGATCCTAACCTATTAGAAATCATCTCCAAGTTAGAGATGGGTATCGATGAGGAGATGAATGTGTATGGGCTTGATCGAGATGGATGGCTTCGAAAGAATGGAAGACTAGTTGTGCCCAACGTGAATGGTTTGAGAGATGAAGTGCTTAGAGAATGTCATCACACAAAACCGACTATACATCCCCGTGGTAATAAGATGTATCGAGACATGAAACAGACTTACTACTGGAAATGAATGAAAAGAGACGTTGGGAAGTTTATATCCAAATGCATGAATTGCCAGCTAGTTAAAGCCGAGCAAAAGAAGCCTAGTGGGTTGTTGCAACCATTAGAAATTCCCGAATGGAAATGGGAGCAAGTCTCGATGGATTTCATCGATGGCCTACCAAGGACTAGATCGGGATATGATAGCATTTGGGTAATTGTGGATCGATTGACTAAGAGCGCAAGATTTATACCAGTCAAATCGACCAGAACGGTAGCCAAGTTGGCAGAACTGTATATGAAGTGGGTAGTGAGATTTCATGGAGTACCCAAAAGCATTGTGAGTGACCGAGACCCGTTGTTCACTAGTGGGTTTTGGAAGAGCTTACAAGAGGCTCTAGGGTCAGGATTACATCTCAGTACCGCATATCATCCTCAGACCGACGGTCAAACGGAGAGGGTGAATCGTATATTGGAAGATCTCTTGAGAGCATGTATATTGGATTTTGGTGGATCATGGGATGACCATTTGCATCTAGTAGAGTTTGCATATAATAATAGCTACCAATCCAGTATCGGTATGGCTCCATATGAAGCTTTGTGCTGAAGACCGTGCAACTCACCATCATGTTGGATAGAGACTGGCGAGAAATTTGTGCTTGGACCAGATGTGGTGAGGGAAACTTCAGATAAGATTAAGGTCATTTAGCAACGAATGAAAGCTGCTCAAGATAGGCAGAAGAGTTATGCCGATAAGAGGAGAAGAGACTTGAAATTCTCCGTTAGTGACTTGGTGTTCGTCAAGATCTCTCCGTTAAAGAGCGTGATTCGATTTGGCAGGAGAGGCAAGTTGGCACCAAGATTTGTTGGCTCATTCCCTGTTCTTGAACTTGTCGGGAATTTGGCGTATAGAGTTGGCTTACCAGAGAAGATGGCGGGAGTTCACAATGTATTTCATGTTTCCCAACTAAGGAAGTTCGTTCACGACTCAGATGTGACTATTTCACCTGATCAGTTAGAGGACTTCGAAGTAGAACCCGAGGCGGTTGGGAATCGCAAGCCGATTCGTATTGTGGGGCACGATACGAAGCAACTTTGAAGGAAGGCGGTGAAGCTAGTCAAGGTTCAGTGGGGCGAGGACGAGAATGATTGTACTTGGGAGACAGAGGAGAGCATTAGGAAGATGCATCCAGAACTCTTGGCCTGGTAAGATTTACCTTGCGATTTAGTTATTCCGCATGCTAGGATAGACTTATTTTACTTGTTTTGCATGTTTGATGGTTGTTTTATGGTTGATAGGCATGCGGGACCTTTGTGTGTGTTTGGATTAGGGAATTTCGGGGGCGAAGTTTCTTAAGGGGGGGAGAGTGTAATGACCCGTATTCTACACATCATAGGATTGTAGAATATTTATTTCTTTCCCGTATGAAGTCGTATGGTAATGTAACTTTGGGAAACATCCATTAGAGTCATTTCTCATGTTCATGATTTTTTTCGATTTTTGAATGACCATTTTGCCCCTAGTCGGTACTGTTTTGGCCATAACTTTTGAATGGAAAGGAATTTTGACCTGAAACCACTTCCATTTGATTTGTTTGATGGTTTACCTTTCCGTAGAGTGGTTACATTAGCCAAACGGACTCACCGTTTGGGAGATATGGCTGAAACAAGGTTTGGAGGGTGAAAAACTACTTAACCGGGCCAAATCGGGTGATTAGTGAGTAGGCCCATAACCCATTTCGGGATTAGGGTTATGGGAGGGCTGAAATGAGATGGAGAATCATTCCATTTCAGTTTTCTAGCCTCCACTTATCACCAAGGATCCCTAAAAATGGCCTCCAACCTCTAAATCACCTCCAAATCACCTTTTGGTCAAGGATTTGGCTTATCAACCCCTAATCAAGGAAGATCTACACCAAATCATCATAGGAGCTGCTGTTGGCATTGGGATTCACATCAAATCAGAGATTTATTTCAGATCTTAGTTTATTTGTGGCTAAGGTGAGTGATTTGCATAGTTTTGCACTAATTATGGCTAATTAGGGGTGATTAATGTTAATTAGCGAATTTAAACGTGATAAAATTCTGGAAAAATGTTTATAAAATTCGGAATGATGTTTTAGACCTCTGATATGAATTTGGGTTAATTTGGTGAAATTTTGCTAATCATATCATTAGTTTCACCTAAACAGACTTAAGGGGAAAATATGGGATTTTGGGTATGTTTGATCCATTTTATATGCTATGATTTATGTTTTGATGTTTGGGATTGATATTACATGTTGCTATGACTGTATGGTATGCTTTGTGATTGTTTAGAAGTGTTAGATTGGTCGAAAACGCCATCGAAGGGCGTAAAAACAGTCGCAGGAAACATGCAGGAAATGACCCAGAATCCGGATCGGATCGGTGGAGGGGAGCGCGACTCGACCCGTTCCAGCATGGGTGTCACGATCCGTTTGAAGGAGTTGGTCATGACTTAGCTAGGTGGCACGATCCGGTGGTAGAAGCACGATCCGAACCAACAAGTACTCCCGATCCGAACCAGAAGAGGGTGGGGAGCTCACGAGTCGATGGGTACTAGGGCGAGACGACCCGACCCGATCAGAAGACACGACCCGACCCGGATGAAGCAACCCGATCCGACCCGAAGTGGTGACGCCGATCCGAATCAGAAAGAGGAGCCACGAGCTGGAGGACCACGACCCGATCCGACGCAGAAGGCGCGACCCGATCCGAGTGACTAAGGCCGATCCGATCCGATGAAGAATGTAAAGGTTGATCCGATCCGATTCGATTGTGATGACCAATAACCCGAGATGCAAAGGTAGTCCAACTGGAAGTTAGAGTTCAGGATCCCGGAACCAGTTGGGAACCAATGAGTTCACTTCATGGTTGGGCTTTGCTGCGGGACATGTGCTAAGGAGTTGTTGACGTTCATAACTTCGATTCACCACTAAAAAGGAATGATGGGCTACTTATCAGTGTAGTAGGGTCATTATGACCTGAGGGGCAAAGTGATGGTAGCAAGACTACGTTATCAGTGCAGTAGGGCCATCATGACCCGAGGGGCAAGGTGATGCGTAGTAAGACTATGAGCCAGTGCAGTGGGGTTCTTGTGACTCCATGGGGCAGAGTGGACATAGTAAAGATTGGTAAGGCTATGAGCCAGTGCAGTGGGGTTCTTGCGACTCCATGGGGCAAAGTGGACATAGCAAAGGATTTGTGGCTACGTTATCAGTGCAGTGAAGCCATTTATGACTTCATGGGGCAAAGTGATCGTAGCAAGGAATGTTGGGTGATCGAAGTGGTGAATATCGTATGCTTTATGCACTGAGTGAGAGATGTGAGGATGGATGCTATGCTTGATTGTTTGCCATCATTATGACATGCACACCTCCCCCACCTCCGTATCTTTACACTGTTTGATATGATACCTTAGAGTGTTGTACAGTATGTAGTGCTAACTCTTTGGTTGCAGGTCCAGGTTCAGGTATGTTTTAGTCTACCTGTTATTGTTCACTTTAGATGCTTATCGCTCATACCAGGCTTTATGTCTGACCCAGAGTTTTATGTCTCCTCTTATTACTCTGGGTGCTCACACGAGCAGACTAGAGACAGGTTAGCTGGTGATGCGCGAGTAGCTGGTTCGGAGGCGGGCAGGAGGCTTCCACGTATTATATATATATATACATATTCTCCCTGTGTCGTTGGTGGTCGCTACTTGGGCATTAGTAGTGTACCTCATTTATCTTACTTTTGCTTTGAGACAGATTGAAAGTTGTAATAAGCTGTATTTTGGATTTCCGCTGCTATGATGTTTAGTTCTGATTTTCAGCTTATGCACTGTCTCTCCTGTTTTATGTCAAGTATGTTATTATTATATTTTGTTCTATGCGCTGTGAGACATTCTACAGGTTCTTTGTATGTTCATTTCCTTCTTTCCTTTCCTTCTGACGACCCGTTCCGTGCTAACTGGACATGTGTACAGCGCACCTTTGGAGTAAATGTCGGTTGGTGCGGGGCGGGCCGTCACATGTGCTCTTTCTCATTCCGCGAGTAAACCAGAATGCCAGCCACGAACACAAGCACAAACTTATTCAGCTGATCTCTGAAAACCCTATTCAAAAGATCCACAAAATACGCTGGTGCGTTAGTCAACCTAAACGGCATCACAAACCATTCAAAGAAACCGGATGGTGTCCTAAAACCTGTCTTTGGCACACTATCCTTTGCCACCCTTAACTGATGAAATCCCATTGCCAAATCCATTTGAGAAAACACTTTGGCTCTGTGAAGCTGATCAAACAAGTCGTCTATCCTTGGCGATGGATACTTGTTCTTTTAGGTCACTTTATTCAGCTCACGATAGTCCACACATAATCTTAATGAGTCATCTGCCTTGGTTGCAAACACAACTGGTGCACCCCATTTGGATACACTCCTCCGAATTAATCCTTTTCCCAAAAGGTCACAAACTTGTATCTCCAACTCTCGTTATTCCTTAGGCGCCATCCGCCTAAGAGGCATAACGATTGGTCTAGCATCCTCGACCAAATCGATCCTAAACTCGATCTCACGATGCGACGGCAACCCTTTGACCTCGTCAAAGACAACCTCATACTCATTAACGATCAGTATGGAATCCCAAGCGAATATAGATAGCTCACGAAGACACCCTCTTCGTGGTTACATCTAATCAATACCTTTCGCCTTTCCACATCCCCGACTCTCACCTCTAGCTTCTCGCAATTCACCCTTGTCGTACACCTCTTGAGCCAATCCACACCCAAGAAGATCCCAAACCCAGCGAAGTCAAGAACAAAACAATCACACACAAAAGAGCAACCATGACTCAAAAACACAAGATCACGACATATCATGCAAAGGCTGGATGAACCCCCAACTGGATTAGTCACTATGAAAGGTCTATCACAAATCTCGGGTTCCAAACCCAAGCGATACACAAGCTCATTGCAAATGAAAGAATGCGATGCTCCAGTATCAAACAAAACTTGAACTGAAACACATTGGACAAAAAGAGTGCCTTGAACGATGACACCCTTTCCCTTCTCCCCTGCAATAGGAGCTCTCGAAGAAGTTGGCATGGATTCCAAAGCATATGCCTTCACAACCTGCTTGCCCTTAGCTGATTCTGGATAGTCTTTCTTCTCATGCCCAAGTTTCCCACACTTCTTCTCAGCTTAAGGATTCTTGACCTCATTCGAGTAATGACCCTTCTGTTGGCAGTTAAAGTAAACCATCTCACTCTTAGGCTTCTTCTGGCCATCCTTTCCTTTCTACTATTGCTGCTTCCTTTTCTTATTATTACCACCCTACTGTGGTTTCAGAACTTCTTTGGTTGCAGTGACAACATTTACTTCTTTAGGAAACAAGCTCTCATGGCGAATAACTTTTTTCATAAGCTTATTGATTGTATCATCAAGGTAATCCACCAACGGCCTTATAGGTATCCAGCCCCAACAAACTTCTTGTTCTTATGATAAGGTGTATCAATGTATGAACGAGGGTATTTGGAAAAATCCTCGAAATCAAAAACATAATCAAGCACAGAACGACCATTCTGTTTCAGCTCCATGAACTTCTTGAAACAAAGCTGACTTCTAAGCAGTGGAGATAAACTTTGCTTCAAACTTAGCCTGGAATTGCTTACATGAAATTTATTCCTCTGGAGTCTCAAGCGTGACTGAATTCCACCATTCCATGGCCCTGCCTTGCAGTTGCCTCGGTGCAAGCTTTCTCTTGGTTGCACCCTCCAAACTCAAGTCTCCAAAGATACGAACACAAGAATCCATCAACCTTCGAACCTCTTTAGCTGGCTCAGATACTTTGAATGGTTTTTCTCCTAGAGATGTAAAATCTTTGCATATCTTCGCAAAATCCACAACCCTAGGCAACTAAACTCCTACGTCTAACGTAGCTACCACTAGAGCGGGAACCCTTCGCTCATTATGGCTTCAAACATGGTAAGGTAGTCTGGTTCACCGCCATTTCCCCCTCCAGCATTAGCTCCCCTAGCAGCACATCTTGATGGTCGTCTACTCATTCTAAATCTACAATTTAGAACAATTGGCCACTTCCAAGAAAAATTGCTAAAGAAATACAACCATTACTAGTATATATGCTAATATATATAGTAAGCATCCAACTGAAATCTAAAAATACGTCTCTCATACGTAATTACGTCTTAGAACTTTGGCTAAAATCAATAACCAGAGCTCTGATACCAAAAATGTGACGACCGACCACAGCCCTTGCACTAAATAAGAGGAATAATGCACTGAAAGGTGTGCACGATAGCTATGGAGATCATCAGAGTTGGTAAACACAAGCGCTACCTGTTGTAGAACTCACAGTACAAGGAGAAAATATAACAGAACATATACAGCAGGTAATAACAGTGAAGCATCACATAACAAATTTTTGAAACTTTCACAACATCCTAAAAAATTATCCAAACATCATAGGAAATATCAAAGTTTGTACATAAGGCCTCACTACAACACTCATAGAGCAACTCAAACAACAGAAACAAAAATACTAGATAGTAATAAAACTGGTACGTAAACCCCCTGCTCGCCTCCAAAAAGCTACATCGTCCACACTAAGCAATCACCTGCCACCTACCACCTAGTCTACCCACCCAAAAACGAATGAGAAGCCCAAGGTAATAAGAGGGAAACACAAAACCTTGAGTTAGACAACAGCTTTAGTAAGCGATTAAATAGCTAGCAAACTTCATCAATAAAGTATATAAGAATAGGTATATTAACAAACCAATCTACCAAACACCAGAGAAGAACTCAACTTTCATCTTCCCCACATCGGACAGTGATAGCCTTTACATTAAACAATTCAACCATTCATCCATGGAAACCAGAACACCCATTCAATCATGGTAAAGCACTCATGACATCCAGAGCCTAATCGAGTTCAAAGTACGACAAGCATAAGCCTTAGAGGCCTAAACCAATATCATAATAGCACCCAAGGAACATCTCCTTCGACGTTGGACAATCTACATGAGACAGTACAAACAGACATCCAAACAATCAAACATCCATGACTGGCTCTGGCTATCACCGCCAATCCTGCTTTGAAACTACCGTTAATCGTATGACGACCAATCTTTCCATATGCCAAGGGCTAATGGTAACCCCAGTTCTGGCATAAACTCCATACGCCTTTCAATGATACGTATGCATATACAACCTTGACAACTAGGCCTTTCAAAGATACCCATGGTACTCGACCTACAACCGGTCTTTTAGGTGCCCCTATCATACCCCTGCTTTGAGCCTTCTAGAACTTACGACAACGATAATCTCTCGTCCTTCACATCTCTAGTCATCCGACCCGATGACCTTACATAGCTCAAGCAACCTTCTCAACCAACAATTATCCACCAACTCACGACCTTTGAGTTGTCACTTCATTCATTGTTCTACACCGATCAATGAACACCTTTCAACACTTCAAACCTTCCTACTTGAATTTCCTTTGAAGTCACACCATCACCGAGCCAAATTACATCACTGTGTTGCGGCTACGCTTCGGGGGGTCGCCCCTGAAAAATATTTTTTTTAGGCCATTTTTATTCAAATCTGAGTCGTACCCAAAAATATAAATTTTCAGAAATGACCCTGTTATGCACAACTGACCGACCCCGGCCTCCCTACACGACCGACACGTCTTGAAGCATGGACCAACCGACCGGTATAAATAACTAAGCCAAAACTTGCATTCAGATCCAATTGTGTGCGACTGACCGAGTACCATTCGAATGAACGACCAGCTAGTGCACAACACATCACCTTCATCACTTCACAACCGACCGACCCTATTCTACCAACAAGACTGACCGACCAGCTGATGCACGACCCATCACTTTATGCGCGACCAACCCAATCTCCAGGTTCTTGTGCACAAACCTGGCCTACTCGACCCTAGCCTGCTGACCGCTCGACCAAGTGCTGCTCGTTCGACCGACCACCCTACTCGAGCTCATACTATGCTCGACCGACCCTCTGTACTACACATTATGCTACATGTTGTACTACACGATCGACCCTTGGCATGTACTGCCCCAAATCAAGTCCAATTTCGGCCAAAACTTCACCAATTGACACAATCGACGAAACCAACTCATCTAATTCATTCAACACAACCACAAGCATGTTATGAAATGACTAACAACATGAATATGACAATTTTCATCAAAATCATACATTTTTCACCAAAAATCATGATAAATGAACATATGGACATAATTGCAGATCTAACTTACATAAACATATGAAACGGCATAGGAATTATTGATTTAAACTTGCTAAAATAGATTCTAGAGTGATTCATATGAAAATGGACTTACCAAGGTATAGATCTATAGGAAAATGTTTGAATTTCATTCATATGCTTCATTGAATCTATGCGAGAGATCCAAATCACTCACCAATTCTCACAAACAAGCTAAAATCAATGTAATAAGATTCTGGACAGCAAGCACTTCGAAAAAAACCCTTGATCTGATGAATTCTCGCGTCAATTGATGTAGATCTAGCCTTCAATGGTGTAGATCTTCGATTTCCTTCCTTAGATTTTGATTTTTAATGGTGGAAAGGTGTTAGAGGAAGGAAGAACATAGGCCACCAAATGAGAGAATAGAGAAACTAAACTATTTCTCATGCCTCCTACCCCCTATTTATACTCTTCCACTAGCCCACTAATGGGCCTCTCCAAATTAGCCCATTGTGGCTTAAAAACCTGAATAACCAATTGTTGAACCTTAAAACGACGATTCCTCCCAAACCACTAAGCCAAATATTTAATGTAACCACTACTGAAAGGCGATCATCATTTCCTTTCCAATGACACAGGTCTTACCACTAGTTTCGACCTGAGTCAAAATTTATAAACTGTACAAGGCTGATAGGGGCAAAATGGTCACAAACAAAATTGGTAAAAATTATGGACATGTCACACATCCCCATAAACAACATATTAAAAGATGAGAATGATCCAACCCTCAAGGAATAAAATAAAAATATTCTACGATCTTTCGATACGTAAAATGCGGGCTGTTATACTATGGTTGCTGCATGTCAGTGATTCCTTCTCCTTTACAGCTGCATGTTCCATAATTAGCCTCCTACAAATCCAAATCATTGAGATCTTGCCTAAAATCCAATCAAGATGAGTCAATAGACTTACACCTTCTAGCTTACTTGTTTTTAGTAGTTATCTATATGAACTAATTCAATGTCGAATGAAAATCTATAGCTTTTTGAAATAATTTCATCTCTATTACTTAAAGCAGCAAGCTTGTTACTTTGAATGTTGATATCTTGGTCATATTTGGTTAAATTGATGCATTCTAGTTTCTACTTGTAGTTGGGTTATTGGTTTATAGATTTGCAAAGTTTCATTTAATCTCAATCATTGAAAGTAGGTGAAATCAGTTGTCGAAGTTAGTGTTCCACTCGGATTCCGACCTGGGTAAATTTCCATGGAATGGGTTGACCCATGGGTTGACATAGATCAAGGATGGGTCAACCACTTTATGTGTTAAACGCAGGAAATTTTCCTGCTTTGCTATGCTTTATTGTGAAGTTTTTATGCAAGTGATCCTTGTTTTCAATTGTGCTTCCTAGTGTTTAATTACTTGATTTAGCTATTACAAAAGCTTAGAAAACCAAGCTCATATTGTGGTTAATCCGAATCCCGAATCTATGTAGATATTGGTGACTCAATTATAGATGTTCATGAGGTGCTTTGTTTGATGTTGAACACTTACGCGCGATTTTTGCTCTAGTTTCTATATATAAATAAACCTCATTTTCTCTATAGTTTTTAGGCTAATATAATTAAATGATTTTTATTTTTAGTAACAAAAGGCCTCAAAATAATAGTAAAATCTAGTTTAGAGATATAAGCAACTTTAAGTTAGAAATCAATTGGTTTTTGGCAATCGTTTAATAAAACCCGCTTTTGAAAACCAAGTATTTTCCTATATGAAAGCCACACTTTTATGCACCCTTTGAGAATACGTAATGGAGGTTAAACGATATCGTAAACCCTGTGGTATATGACAGGGGCTATATAGAATCGATTAATCCCAAGATCATCTAATTTAAGCAGTTGGATTGATGTTTCTGATGATTTGATGTTACTGTTGGTTTGTTTTTATGACGTTTTCTGATGTAGAATTGATGAGCGAATAGTAAACCAGTAGTGAGATCGTGTGGTATGGGATGCACAATTACCATCGCTGGGTTACTATCCATAAGTTTGTGACATATCCCACTGTTAATGCCAATACCAGGGGCTAGTGGGTCCAATATGTATATAAAAATATGTACAAAGCTACTTGATGTTTTTTGTTGTAGGCGTATGGGCCAGAATAAGGGTTGTTGGGTAACTTATTCAAACTATTAAGCTGTTGGATTTCGATACATATTAAGGGCTGTAGAGTCACTTATTTAAATTATCAAGCTATTAAGCTTCGATGGAGAGAAGTCACTTCTTAGTTCTAGTGAAATCGAGTTGTTAGGTCATGACTAGAGGCTGACGAGTATCCTAATAAAAGTTACTTGGCAAAGCTCAAGGTGGAGCTATATAAACTTGCAGTATTTGATTTTTTTCGGATCTGAATTAGTTCTATCGATGAAATTCTATATAGATCCAACTATTGATGTTTTGATGATAACGATCTTATGATCATATTTTTACTTGGTGCTTTGGTAATATTAGATCCTCGTCTATATGCAATGATGTTGGATCCACTCTACTTTTGATGACTTGATAATATAATCATATATTTATGTTTGATGATTTTCAATCTAGAATCTATGTATTTGATGATTCGGGATTTTGTTGTTGCATGTTGTTATTGGAAATATTGGATTTATATAAACTAACTTGAGTCTACATAAGTTGTTAAGTTGCATTAGATTTTGTTAAGCTATTTGACTCATTTGACTTTATGTGTGTCGACTTTTGATAAAGACGATATCTTAATTTTGATGATTATTCAATGTTCATATTGAGTATTTAGTACATTACTAGGATGCACTTAGGTGTAAACTTCTCCTTGGTGCTAAGTTGATCATGTACATCTGTGTCTCTGTGGTTCCATCTCAGATGAGAAGTCAGTATTTCATTTAACTCAGTTATTATATATATATATATATATATATTTGTAAGCTAGACTGACCCACGTGTGTATTCCTCGGGGCAGACTAAGTAATTTCGGGTTTAGTTGCTTTGCTTAGGGTGTAGCCATGTCATTGCTTGACTGTCTCTTTTTTTGCTATTTCCTTGTTATGCGTAGCTGAGTTTACAACATATTCATTCATTTGTGTCATTTTGTATGCGTAATAGTCCTGTAACCATTTGAACTTGTAGTGTATACTCTGTTGTTGTGATATTATATAATATGTTCTATGAATTATGATTGCGTATATAAATATATTGCGTTCTAAGCTGATCCTGTAGCCATCATGGAATTGTATTATGCCAGTCTCAAGTATGTCGAGCTACATGAAAGAAAAAAATGGAGAGCACATCATCGACGTATTTAATACTTGTTAATGCAAATCTACAAATGGTCACTCCTAACAAGCCCTATTCTCCGATCTTATAGACTGTAGTACTTATGAACTCTCTACGTTAAGGTGGGTATCGCAGCGGTGTGTTACACTAATTTGGCAAGCTATAATTTGTCTAGCATAATAGTCTGAATTTGATTTTTCATTAAGTGTTATTGGGAAAGATGACCATAACTGTCATAGCAATTCCATTGTAGCATGGAGCAAGGCCTTCTTAAGGGTGAATTTTTATTTTATGCTTAGAAAAACTGAAAAATGCATGCATGCATGCAACGAATGGAATTTTTAACCATAAATAATGCAATAATTATATATAATGGACACTTTTATCAATCGGTGGTATGAATATTACTTAGACTAAATCGTTAACAAATGGAATTTTTATCTATACTTAACATCTTTTTCATACAAGACCATTGATGTTGATGATGTACGACTATTGATGTTGATGATATGGTAGCATTTAACTAGAAAATATAGAAATCTTTTCTATTTACCTATTATAGGAAACTTAAAATCAACCACACATTCTATAGTGTTATTGAAGGTGAACTACAACAAGTTCATCAAGTGAACTCTATTATGTCTAAAAAGACTTTTTTGCAATATATCCATATGAAATTCTATAACACCCCGTAATTTCAAAGAATAGTAATTAACTAAATAATACTTAACTTAATTTTAGGAATCAAGTAAAATGGATTGTACCATTGCGTTCATCTCGGAATTCTACTTCAGATAGACTCCGAGTTTGCATAAAATGTATATCATATGAAGAAGATAATAAGGTTTGAAGTTATTATATACATAAGAGAAATATATGTAAACAAATCAGTCCAAAAATTCAAAATAGTTCAAAATCAAAGCGGGATGATGACGTGAGATTTGGACCCATTGGGGGTCGACCCAATTAAGGGTGTGTCGACCCTAGGGTCGACTAACCCCAGATCCATCCAAATTCATTTCCTGAACATGGACTTGTTTCTAAATGAGATTCATTGGAAAAAAGTATATAAGGGATGGCATTTCTATTGTTTTATACATCTAAAACAATGGAGACAAGGAGATGCTGCCTCAGCTTGGATTGAATTAGACTATCTTCTACAACGACAGCCTATATGTATACAAGAATATCTTCTGCAACATCAGCATACTATTTTCTGTTCTTTAGATCCAATCTCTGTGAGTTCATGTTACTTTTAGATATAAATATTTAACAGTAATCTTGACATCTTAATAAATTGGATCTAAACCTATACCTGTTAAGAAACTGATTTACCTTTAAACATATCTTCTATAATGACATGAAATTTTCTATACACCTGTTTTGTTATTTAGTTATTACTATGTGCCTATTTCTGTTCTTCTTCCTCTCTCATTCCCTTTTTGTTTTTATATCCTTGGCTACCTACGAGCGTAGGCCAATATCGCCGAAATATGCGTACAAACGAAATTGGGATTAATTGGGAATGATTGGGAATGGTAATTTGGGGGAATAACCTGTACTATGAATATGACTAAAGTTTGGGGCATAACTTATACTGTGTAATATAACTGAAATATAGGGTTTATGAACATGTAAAAGATGTAGGCTTAATTCAAATATTAAGTGGAACATTTTAATAGAACTGTATGTCACTTATGTAATATGTTTTATCTATTGGGGGTTAAGTAAACTTGTTAATTTGTTGGGGTTGTAGGGACACTATTAACCCATGTAAAACTTAACCTGTGGAAATCCTAGTTGATTGGGGACCCAAGTTTAGGGGTTTGATTTGTGTCATCTGTTGTGTGGGACTCATATTAGTCAGTAAACCATTTTGGTATTAAAAGGGGACCCCGCCCTAGGTAGGGATCAATGCACACTTACTGAGCTAATTTAAGAGGTTCATTTAGGGATGGGGTGTTCTAATGGCACGTTCCAATGGGGTCATGTGTGTGCACGGCTCCGGTATGTCTGGGAAAATAAGATGCCATAACACCTATAAATAGATCTGTGTCCTTCTGGTGGTTGCCACTTTAGGAAGTAATAAACCCTACTGTGGGGCCAACACAGGGTATTTAAGTGGTAAGGAGTCGATCGTTGGGGGTAAAACCCGTTACTAGAAGTACACCTAAATCTACCTATTATGTTCTGTTGGGATCATTCTGTTTCTGTTAAGTAACTGAAAATTACTTAATACCATATACTAGTATTTGTGTACAGAAAGTATTTGAGAAGCATAGTTTATCCTATTCATACCAATTATATATTGCATTTTTCTCTCATCCAGTTTATTTACTATCTTGATACTTTTATTTCTTTATATGCTAAAAGTCACTGGACTTGCCAAGCTTTGTGTCTGACCATTTTGTTTCCTTTTCTCTCTCTTCCTCCCCCAAGGTTCTCAGGGTGGGAACACTCAGGCTTGATTAGGATTCTCTCTCATGTTTATGCTTGGATTTGGATCTACTTATATGTATCGCTTTGACTACTTGTCTACTGTGTTATGGCTATTTTTGGGGACTATGATTTTATATTTCTGTACTATGATGGTTTTAGTACAAGGTAGATACTTTGGTTTGATGTAATTGGTTTTCAGTATTTTAGACTGATGTTGTAACTAGATTTTTGGACAATGATGTTTTTCTGAATAAAGTTTTAAATTTCCACTGCTATTTTATATCTTTCTTATGAAATTTTGTGTCTTTTTACCTATAATGCTTCGCAGAACTTAAAATATTCTGATAAAAGTGAAATTAACGGACGTTGGGTGTCACATTTGGTATTAGAGCTGAAGGTTGCAAGATTGGATAAAAGTTTTGAAAATTGTTTTCAATAGTAAAGTATTTCAAAGAAAAGTCTGTTTTTGAAAAATGTATTCCCTAAAGCTATATAAATCTTTCAGTTCTATATTTGAATCCTCTTTTTTCTTTTTCTTTTAGCATGTCTAGGGAACTGAATCTTCCTGAGGGGTTCAGATACCGGCTTGGTTCCGCAGAAATCTTGAGGCTACGGTGCCTGCCAGAGACCAAGCAAACGCCCTTCCCCTAGCTTCAGCTGTCGTTCCTCCTCCTCCGCGAGTGCGATAATTTCTCTAAGATATGTAAGCACTTTTGTGCTATGGGAGGAAAACCATTCCGTGGAAGTGAAAGCTTTGTGGAAGCACGAAATTGGCTTAAAGAGACAGATGATTTTTTGGGATTTTAAGTTTGACGACCGTAGGAAGATTCAGTTGGCTGCATGGCAGCTGAAGGATGAGGCTTCATTCTGGTGGGAAGTGATGGAAGCAGGGCATCCAATAGACACTTGGGCTGATTTTCGACAAAGATTCGAGATGAAGTTTCTCTCTCAAGCATAAGAGAATATGGAAATGGAAAATTTTCTAGCACTTAAGCAAGGGAGCTTATCTGTTAAAGAGTATGTCAATAAGTTCAACCAATTGGCATGGTTTGGTTTGGAGCTGGTGAATACCCTGCATAAGAAAGCATTAAGGTTTGCAAGAGGATTGAATCAACCTCTGCAAGCATTGGCACTATCACACATACCGATGGGATCAACTTTTGAGAGACTGGTTGATATGGCGCTGATGCACGAAGATGGTAAAGATGAGAAAAACGAGGCTCAGACTGGGGAGGCACAAAATAAGAAAGTGTGGCCCAAGAAAGAACAGCAAAAGAAAGATGGAAAGAACAACAAAGCCCAGAATAAGAAGAAATACAATGGTTATGGAAGCTTGGGTCATGTGGTCAAGGATTGCAGCAAAAGGAAGAATTCTTGTTACAGCTATAGTGAAACTGGACACTGTAGTAGGGAATGCCCGAAGAAGCAAGGACACTCGCAAAGGGCAGGACCTTCTGGAAGGTAAGTGCATGCTTTCAAGGCTAGCAGACCGAGCAGAGGTAGGAAAGTTACCATAGAAGGTTGGACTTCTCTTTCTGATCATCCGATTAGGACTCTTTTTTTATTCTGGTGCTTCTCACTCTTTTATATCTGATTTTTTGGTTGAGTTTCTATCCTAAGTTCTAGTATTGTTTCTAATCCCATTATTGTCTCAAACCCCATTGGGGGCACGACTCATTTGTCTATGATTTGTCGGGGTTTGAGGATATCTGTGATGACCCCAAACTTCCACGGAATGAAAGTAGGAGTAATCATTTTTGGAATACAACATAAATACAATAAAACAGAACACAGATACAATATAGCAAAGGAAATTCATGGAGTAATAACATTATAGCAGCGGAAAAATATAATGTCATCAATCACAGAAAATCCACAGTCACAAAAACTAAGCTATTACAACAAGTTTTGCAGAAAAGAAATAAGTTTGATGTCTAAAAAGAAAAGAAAAGATGCCATAGAAACAAAAGATAAATGTCTTCAAGCTCCAAGTCATCACCTCTCCACAAAAGAAAATCCAAGGAAAATGATAAGCGGCTTCAAAGAAAAACTCCAAGCAAAGAATGAACCTGTCTACTTGGCTGCCCGTGTATAAGAGAGGGCACCCAAGTTTGCAAAAAGGTGAAACAAACTATGGGTCAGTCATGGGACTGGTGTGAGAATTCTTAAGTAAAATAACTATTAGATATAAGGCAAATCCAAAGACCACGCCGCTAACGCGGAACGGGTTTGCTCTTATGGATTGTCATGCATAATTTAAAGTGTCATAACAAATAAATAAGTACATCGTAAACAACGCAATGATTTTTGGAAAAAAATGGAATCACCATAAGACCCAAGTCCCATCACACAATGCAACGCACACCAGAGGATAGGGTTTTACCTTATGGTGAATAAACATGCTAAATACGGCAAATACGCATCTAATATTATCATTAATGTATATGAAAGCATTTCAAAGTAAATGTATTAATCTTAGGAAGCATAGGTACCATATACTATGCCTCCGTACTAGTAATACAATCAAATTCGTCGGTTCGTATTTGGATTTTGGTTTCCATCATGAGTCAAGGCTAGAGCGGAGCTCCTTACCGATTCGAGACACTCTAGCTAGTGCCTCAGGATTCCCCGCGGAGAACCCTTGGAAATGGCAGGGCCGGTCCGCAAATACAGCTTAGCGGATTGGCAATTCCTAAGCACACGTTCCCCGGTCCTATAGGACCTAATATCTGAGGCGCGCCACATTCCATCATCCACATAAGTAAAGTATCAGCGCTGGGAGGTCCCTGACACTACTTCTAGCTAGAAAGAAACGTGCTGCTTTCCCTGCGTTCCCTTCGCCCGTTTTAGACTCTACCGGTTTGTGAGGCTCGTGAGGTTACGTAATACACAAAGCTCTGCTTATTCAAGCAGTGCTTTGATCGTCACCAAAAGGTTCTGCTTTTCAACAAGAAACCTTGATCATTGCATCTTAGTATGCCACACTGTCACTCCATGCCATACCATTGCTTCTCCATCAATACATAAATGGGTGTTAAGTAGAGAATAAATTCTCCACCACCAATATTTATATATTAACAGAAAATCAACAATATGATATATAACGAAGTACGATGTCAGACACACCATCCATTTAAACTTATGCTCTGGGTCTGGACGAAAGTCAAATCCGTGAAATCAACGCGTACGTCTGGGCAATGACCTTGACCCATGAATTGGTAGCAAGTCAATTCAGGATCTCGATCGCTGTCCATTCGAGGGAAGATTTACGGTCTTCATACGTCGTCTTCTTACTTCGATCTTTAACGCCGCTGGATTAATTTGGGATGAGAATATCTCGGACTTCCCAAACAATCCTCGTATATATATACATACATATATATATATATATTGAAAATCCTTCTTATTTGTTAGTAATTATTTTTATTAACAATTCATTCTATTTTAATTATTTAAAATAGTCAAACTTCTTATTTAACGACGCATTCTCAAAATCATATTTTTATTTACATTAATTAAAATGTAAACTTGCATTTACATGTCGCATTCTCACCTATTTACATTGAATAAAATGTAAACTTTCATTACTTGTCGTATTCTTACTTATTTACATTGAATAAAATGTAAACTTTCATTACATGTCGCATTCTTGTTTTCTTTACATTTAATAAAATGTAAACTTGCAATTACATGTCACATTCTTACCTATTTACATTGAATAAAATGTAAACTTGCATTTACATGTCGCATTCTTACTTATTTACATTGAATAAAATGTAAACTCATCCTACGGTGGAATTCCTTTATTTTAACATTAAAATAATGTAAATTTTTCCCTATGGTATATACACTTTTTATATTAACATTTAGAATAATGTTAACTCATCCTACGATGCATATTTTCTTAATTTTAACATTAAAGATAATGTTGACTTATCCTATGGTTAGATTACCCTTTATTAACATTAAAAATAATGTTAACTCACCCTATGGTGTTGTTCCTTCTTAATTTCATAAAAAAAATGTAACATTCCTACGGTCAATTCCCTTTTTTGTTAACATTATAAAATAATGTTAATTTTATCCTACGAAGTAATTCTCTTAATATTAATATTAAAAATAAATGTATATTAACCCTATGGTTAAATTATCCTTTATTAACATTAAAAATAATGTAATCTCATCCTATGTTAAATTACTTTATTACTTTACATTAAAAATAATGTAGCTCAATCCTACGGTTAAGTTACTCTTTAATTTAACATTAAAATTATGTTAATTCAACCTACGGTTGAATTTCCTTTATTTTAACATAAACAAAATATAATGTTAATTCATACTACGGTGGAATTCACTATATATTAACATTAAACACAATGTTAATTCATCTTACGGTCAAATTCCTTATATACTAACATTATAAATAATGTTAATTACCCTATGGTGAAATCCTTTTATTTAAACATTAAAAATAATGTTAAATCCTTCTACGGTGAAATTCTTTTACTTTAACATTAAAAATAATGTTAATCATCCTACAATGTAAATTCTTTTTATTTAACATTAAAAATAATGTTAATCATCCTACGGTGTAAATTCTTTTTATTAACATTAAAAATAGTGTTAATCTTATCATATGATGTAAATTCTTTTTATTTAACATTAAAAATAATGTTAATCTTATCATACGATGTAAATTCTTTTACTTTAACATTAAAAAATATATTAATGACATCCTACGGTTAAAAAATTTATTATATTAACATTAAAAATGTTAATTACATCATACGGTGTTATCTTTAACATTAAAAATGTTAATTTACATATGCGGTGAAATTACTATTTAATTAACATTAAAAATAATGTTAATTGCTCATGCGGTGTAGTTTCTTATTATTAACATTTAAAAAAAATAATGTTACTTTCTCATACCATGTAAATTCCTTATATTTAACATTAAACAAAATGTTAATTTCTCAACACTCTAATTTTACATAATTAAATGTAAATTTAATGTTAACACAAATTCCTACTTTGGTTTTACATAATTAAATGTAAATTTATGTCATTCCAAATTTCATACCTTAATTTTACACAATTAAATGTAAATTTAATGTTAACACCAATTCCTACTTTGGTTTTACATAATTAAATGTAAATTTATGTCATTCCAAATTTCATACCTTAATTTTACATAATTAAATGTAAATTTAATGTTAACACCAATTCCTACTTTGGTTTTACATAATTAAATGTAAATTTAATGTTAACACCAATTCCTACTTGGGTTTTACATAATTAAATGTAAATTTATGTCATTCCAAATTTCATACCTTAATTTTACATAATTAAATGTAAATTTAATGTTAACACCAATTCCTACTTTGATTACATTGATAAAAATGTAATCTTTTTCCTACGGTGAAGTCCTTGAATATATTACATTAAAAAATGTGAACTTTATTTACATATCACATTCTTAATAAAATAAAACGTAAACTTTAGTTACATTTCACATTCTCAATTTGTTTACATAAAATAAAAGGTAAACTTTAGTTATGTTTCTAAAAATTTAAATTTCACCTGCAGAGTAAATTCTTATATATATTACATTAATAAGAATGCATATTGTGCATACAGTTAAAATTACCATTTTATTCACATTACAATTTATTCACATTAATAAAAATGTGTTACATGTCTAATAATTTATTTTATTCACATAAGTAAAAATGTGAAATTTTACATGTCCAATATTTAATTTATAATATTAACATTAAAATTGTTAATGTCATCATACGGTTGAATTTTATAATATTGACATTAAAAATGTTAATGTACATACTGTTGAATTTTTATAATATTAACATTAAAAATGTTAATTTCATCCTACGTTTTATTTCTTTTTATATTAACATAAAAAAAATGTTAATGTACACTTGCGGTAAAATTACTATTTAATTAACATTAAAAATGTTAATTTTTCATGCATTGAAAATTACTTATTATTAACACCAAAATAAATGTTAATTTTTCATACAACGTAAATTACTCCTTATTAACATCAAAATAAATGTTAATTTTTCCCTATTTCAATTTTACAAAAAAAAAAAAAGAATATGTAAATTTCATCACAAGTCGCGTTCTTATTTACATCAAATAAACTGTAAATTCTCATCACATCGCATAACAACATCCAAATACAACAATAGGATCGGATTCGATACTAACATCGAGGTAAATTGCAAGATGGGGTTTCACACAGCATATGTAAAATCAACATGGCATGGTTAAATAAATAACACATAATTAATTTTAATTAATTATGAATTCAGATTTAAGCCTAAAATTTCAGTTCTAATCACATAACACTATAGGCAATTTAGATTCCACATCATATGTTATGAACGGTTTAGATCTATGTTTAAACATCGTGTCATATTAATTCTACTGTTAATAATCATGCAAATAATAATTAAATAAATTAAATTAAATTTAAAAATAAAATTCTCACAGTGTTTGGTCAGAGAGGTGATTCAGGTTCGGTCAGATTCGGTGTTCCAATTCAAGACGATTTCAGATCTGGAACGATTCGAATACAAATTCATACACAAAATCAAAAATCAGCTTTTTACAACTGGCTGTGTAACGCTTAAAAGCGTGGGGAAATCTGAAACAAAATCTACCTTAGAACGTTCAAAACTTCAAGTTCGATTTTCTGGAGTTGTAGTTGACGAAACGACGAGCCGTTTGTTGGAGAAGGATCGGCTACGAGAGAGCTACGCACGGCCAGAAGGTGGCGAGGTGCGGCGGCGACATGTGGGGCCTAGCGGGGCGCGACCGGCGGACCTTTGGAGGGACGGGGCTGGCAGATCGAAGCATGAGAATGGCTAAGGTTGGAACCAAATCGAAGAGCTCGGCGAGAGCTTCGAAACGAGTACTCACACGCCAAATTCCGTTAAGAAATGAGAGAGAAAACTGAGTTTGAATTTTTGAAGGGAGATGGGTTTGGAGCTTCAGCAAATGACGGCTTGGAGATGATGAACAGTGATTTTCGTCCTTTTATAATATAATATTAGGGTTAACTAATTATTAATTAGCCCGTTTAAGCCCGTTTTGGTCCGAACCCCGATTTAAGCCTGCTTACTGTCGTTCTTAAGGTTTTGAGGCCTTCTGAACGCAATGGAACATGTTACAGGACCCAATTCCGAAATTTATTATGAGTTCTGGAATAATTATATTATTTTATTAATATTTTAATGTATACCGTACATGAAAATTCACCGAGGTCACAAATTAACTTCAAAAATTCTCGAAAAATATATTTAGCTATGTTTTGATGCTGTGGACCTATGAAAATTAATTTCATTTAATTCTGAGCCGGTATGAATTTTTAATGAATTTTTAAAGTCAAAAATTTGCCCGTTTACATTGAAAAATCAATTATAATTATATTTTAATTCTAAAAATTACCGAAAAATTATTTTTAGCTTTGTTTTGATGATACGAATCCAACAAAATTTATTTCGTTCGATTCTGAGACTTTTTGAAAAATGACTATTTTTAAGGCCAGTATATTTAATATTAAAAATATATTTTTAAACAAATAATTTCCGAAACTCGAAACATATAAGTGTTTACTGTTTTTCAATGCAGAAACGTCATTTCGAACTCAATGGAAGTGGTTTCGAGTTCAAATTCCTTCGTATGCAAAAAGTAGCATTTTTGACCTATGCAAATTACCCAGCGACCTTTCTAAAAATTGAATTGGCCATAACTTTTGATTTCCGCTATGAAATTTCGATTTTTCAGATTCGTTGGAAAGATATTTTTAAATAGATTCTAATATTTTTGGTTTTACTAAAATCCTTTAAATTTTGCATCCTGTATGATTAGTCAAAGTTCAAGTTTGACTTTTCAAACTACCGCGCTATTTCTAGCTCTTTTTATAATTAAAATTAATTTATTCATTCTAACTTCGATTTGAACCAAATTTGTGATCCTTATTATTTAAAGTAGATTATTTTAAATATCAAAACTCATTTAAAATTACTTAAAATAAATTTTAAATTGGCCCAAAAATTCAGGGTTGTTACAGTCTCCCCCACTTAAAAAACTTTTCGTCCTCGAAAAGGAAAAAGAAAAATCGAAGAGGAAGAATAAACACAGAGAATGTTTTTAACAGAGATGGTACCGTCTATAACATCAGGCTTTCCACCGAAGAAGTTGGTCCTTTCGTTCCTTCGTAAACATGTGCCAATTGAGCATCGCCACTTCACTTAGTCTTCTTCGAATGCACGATCAAGGGGAGAGTCAAAACAACTGAAATGGTGATTCTAGGAGATAGAAAAGATCGAAGGACGAATGAAAAGATGACGATAAAGTGACTGGCTATTATGTATCCCATGAAATGTTCGCCGTAGGATATAGTGATTCTACGTAAACGAATTATTATAAATATGTTATATTCTGCTTTGTAAACCAAAGCTCTGATACCAACTGTGATGACCCCAAACTTCCACGGAATGAAAGTAGGAGTAATCATTTTTGGAATACAACATAAATACAATAAAACAGAACAAAGATACAATATAGCAAAGGAAATTCATGGAGTAATAACATTATAGCAGCGGAAAAATATAATGTCATCAATCACAGAAAATCCACAGTCACAAAAACTAAGCTATTACAACAAGTTTTGCTGAAAAGAAATAAGTTTGATGTCTAAAAAGAAAAGAAAAGATGCCATAGAAACAAAAGATAAATGTATTCAAGCTCCAAGTCATCACCTCTCCACAAAAGCAAATCCAAGAAAAATGATAAGCGGCTTCAAAGAAAAACTCCAAGCAAAGAATGAACCTGTCTACTTGGCTGCCCGTGTATAAGAGAGGGCACCCAAGTTTGCAAAAAGGTGAAACAAACTATGGGTCAGTCGTGGGACTGGTGTGAGAATTCTTAAGTAAAATATCTATTATATATAAGGCAAATCCAAAGACCACGCCGCTAACGCGGAACGGGTTTACTCTTATGGATTGCCGTGCATAATTTAAAGTGTCATAACAAATAAATAAGTACATCGTAAACAACGCAATGATTTTTGGAAAAAAAATGGAATCACCATAAGACCCAAGTCCCATCACACAATGCAACGCACACCAGAGGATAGGGTTTTACCTTATGGTGATTAAACATGCTAAATACGGCAAATACACATCTAATATTATCATTAATGTATATGAAAGCATTTCAAAGTAAATGTATTAATCTTAGGAAGCATAGGTACCATATACTATGCCTCCGTACTAATAATACAATCAAATTCGTCGGTTCGTATTTGGATTTTGGTTTCCATCATGAGTCAAGGCTAGAGCGGAGCTCCTTACCGATTCGAGACACTCTAGCTAGTGCCTCAGGATTCCCCGCGGAGAACCCTTGGAAATGGCAGGGCCGGTCCGCAAATACAGCTTAGCGGATTGGCAATTCCTAAGCACACGTTCCCCGGTCCTATAGGACCTAATATCTGAGGCGCGCCACATTCCATCATCCACATAAGTAAAGTATCAGCGCTGGGAGGTCCCTGACACTACTTCTAGCTAGAAAGAAACGTGATGCTTTCCCTGCGTTCCCTTCGCCCGTTTTAGACTCTACCGGTTTGTGAGGCTCGTGAGGTTACGTAATACACAAAGCTCTGCTTATTCAAGCAGTGCTTTGATCGTCACCACAAGGTTCTACTTTTCAACAAGAAACCTTGATCATTGCATCTTAGTATGCCACACTGTCACTCCATGCCATACCATTGCTTCTCCATCAATACATAAATGGGTGTTAAGTAGAGAATAAATTCTCCACCACCAATATTTATATATTAACAGAAAATCAACAATATGATATATAATGAAGTACGATGTCAGACACACCATCCATTTAAACTTATGCTCTGGGTCTGAACGAAAGTCAAATCCGTGAAATCAACGCGTACGTCTGGGCAATGACCTTGACCCATGAATTGGTAGCAAGTCAATTCAGGATCTCGATCGCCGTCCATTCGAGGGAAGATTTACGGTCTTCATACGTCGTCTTCTTACTTCGATCTTTAACGCCGCTGGATTAATTTGGGATGAGAATATCTCGGACTTCCCAAACAATGCTCGTATATATATACATATATATATTTTGAAAATCCTTCTTATTTGTTAATAATTATTTTTATTAACAATTCATTCTATTTTAATTATTTAAAATAGTCAAACTTCTTATTTAACGACGCATTCTCAAAATCATATTTTTATTTACATTAATTAAAATGTAAACTTGCATTTACATGTCGCATTCTCACCTATTTACATTGAATAAAATGTAAACTTTCATTACTTGTCGCATTCTTACTTATTTACATTGAATAAAATGTAAACTTTCATTACATGTCGCATTCTTGTTTTCTTTACATTTAATAAAATGTAAACTTGCAATTACATGTCACATTCTTACCTATTTACATTGAATAAAATGTAAACTTGCATTTACATGTCGCATTCTTACTTATTTACATTGAATAAAATGTAAACTCATCCTACGGTGGAATTCCTTTATTTTAACATTAAAATAATGTAAATTTTTCCCTATGGTATATACACTTTTTATATTAACATTTAGAATAATGTTAACTCATCCTACGATGCATATTTTCTTAATTTTAACATTAAAGATAATGTTGACTTATCCTATGGTTAAATTACCCTTTATTAACATTAAAAATAATGTTAACTCACCCTATGGTGTTATTCCTTCTTAATTTCATAAAAAAAATGTAACATTCCTACGGTCAATTCCCTTTTCTGTTAACATTATAAAATAATGTTAATTTTATCCTACGAAGTAATTCTCTTAATATTAATATTAAAAATAAATGTATATTAACCCTATGGTTAAATTATCCTTTATTAACATTAAAAATAATGTAATCTCATCCTATGTTAAATTACTTTATTACTTTACATTAAAAATAATGTAGCTCAATCCTACGGTTAAGTTACTCTTTAATTTAACATTAAAATTATGTTAATTCAACCTACGGTTGAATTTCCTTTATTTTAACATAAACAAAATATAATGTTAATTCATACTACGGTGGAATTCACTATATATTAACATTAAACACAATGTTAATTCATCTTACGGTCAAATTCCTTATATACTAACATTATAAATAATGTTAATTACCCTACGGTGAAATCCTTTTATTTAAACATTAAAAATAATGTTAAATCCTTCTACGGTGAAATTCTTTTACTTTAACATTAAAAATAATGTTAATCATCCTACAATGTAAATTCTTTTTATTTAACATTAAAAATAATGTTAATCATCCTACGGTGTAAATTCTTTTTATTAACATTAAAAATAGTGTTAATCTTATCATACGATGTAAATTCTTTTTATTTAACATTCAAAATAATGTTAATCTTATCATACGATATAAATTCTTTTACTTTAACATTAAAAAATATATTTTAATGACATCCTATGGTTAAAAATTTTATTATATTAACATTAAAATTGTTAATTACATCATACGGTGTTATCTTTAACATTAAAAATGTTAATTTACACATGCGGTGAAATTACTATTTAATTAACATTAAAAATAATGTTAATTGCTCATGCGGTGTAGTTTCTTATTATTAACATTTAAAAAAAATAATGTTACTTTCTCATACCATGTAAATTCCTTATATTTAACATTAAACAAAATGTTAATTTCTCAACACTCTAATTTTACATAATTAAATGTAAATTTAATGTTAACACAAATTCCTACTTTGGTTTTACATAATCAAATGTAAATTTATGTCATTCCAAATTTCATACCTTAATTTTACATAATTAAATGTAAATTTAATGTTAACACCAATTCCTACTTTGGTTTTACATAATTAAATGTAAATTTATGTCATTCCAAATTTCATACCTTAATTTTACATAATTAAATGTAAATTTAATGTTAACACCAATTCCTACTTTGGTTTTACATAATTAAATGTAAATTTAATGTTAACACCAATTCCTACTTGGGTTTTACATAATTAAATGTAAATTTATGTCATTCCAAATTTCATACCTTAATTTTACATAATTAAATGTAAATTTAATGTTAACACCAATTCCTACTTTGATTACATTGATAAAAATGTAATCTTTTTCCTACGGTGAAGTCCTTGAATATATTACACTAAAAAATGTGAACTTTATTTACATATCACATTCTTAATAAAATAAAACGTAAACTTTAGTTACATTTCACATTCTCAATTTGTTTACATAAAATAAAAGGTAAACTTTAGTTATGTTTCTAAAAATTAAAATTTCACCTGCGGAGTAAATTCTTATATATATTACATTAATAAGAATGCATATTGTGCATACAGTTAAAATTACCATTTTATTCACATTACAATTTATTCACATTAATAAAAATGTGTTACATGTCTAATAATTTATTTTATTCACATAAGTAAAAATGTGAAATTTTACATGTCCAATATTTAATTTATAATATTAACATTAAAAATGTTAATGTCATCATACGGTTGAATTTTATAATATTGACATTAAAAATGTTAATGTACATACGGTTGAATTTTTATAATATTAACAATAAAAATGTTAATTTCATCCTACGTTTTATTTCTTTTTATATTAACATAAAAAAAATGTTAATGTACACTTGCGGTAAAATTACTATTTAATTAACATTAAAAATGTTAATTTTTCATGCATTGAAAATTACTTATTATTAACACCAAAATAAATGTTAATTTTTCATACAACGTAAATTACTCCTTATTAACATCAAAATAAATGTTAATTTTTCCCTATTTCAATTTTACAAAACAAAAAAAAAGAATATGTAAATTTCATCACAAGTCGCGTTCTTATTTACATCAAATAAACTGTAAATTCTCATCACATCGCATAACAACATCCAAATACAACAATAGGATCAGATTCGATACTAACATCGAGGTAAATTGCAAGATGGGGTTTCACACAGCATATGTAAAATCAATATGGCATGGTTAAATAAATAACACATAATTAATTTTAATTAATTATGAATTCAGATTTAAGCCTAAAATTTCAGTTCTAATCACATAGCACTATAGGCAATTTAGATTCCACATCACATGTTATGAACGGTTTAGACCTATGTTTAAACATCGTCTCATATTAATTCTACTGTTAATAATCATGCAAACAATAATTAAATAAATTAAATTAAATTTAAAAATAAAATTCTCACAGTGTTTGGTCAGAGAGGTGATTCAGGTTCGGTCAGATTCGGTGTTCCAATTCAAGACGATTTCAGATCTGGAACGATTCGATCACAAATTCATACACAAAATCAAAAATCAGCTTTTTACAACTGGCTGTGTAACGCTTAAAAGCGTGGGGAAATCTGAAACAAAATCTACCTTAGAACGTTCAAAACTTCAAGTTCGATTTTCTGGAGTTGTAGTTGACGAAACGACGAGCCGTTTGTTGGAAAAGGACCGGCTACGAGAGAGCTACGCACGGCCAGAAGGTGGCGAGGTGCGGCGGCGGCATGTGGGGCCTAGGGGGCGCGACCGGCGGACCTTTAGAGGGACGGGGCGGGCAGATCGAGGCACGAGAATGGCTGAGGTTGGTACCAAATCGAAGAGCTCGGCGAGAGCTTCGAAACGAGTACTCACACGCCAAATTCCGTTAAGAAATGAGAGAGAAAACTGAGTTTGAATTTTCGAAGGGAGGTGGGTTTGGAGCTTCAGCAAATGACGGCTTGGAGATGATGAACAGTGATTTTCGTCCTTTTATAATATAATATTAGGGTTAACTAATTACTAATTAGGCCGTTTAAGCCCGTTTTGGTCCGAACCCCGATTTAAGCCTGCTTACTGTCGTTCTTAAGGTTTTGAGGCCTTCTGAACGCAATGGAACATGTTACAGGACCCAATTCCGAAATTTATTATGAGTTCTGGAATAATTATATTATTTTATTAATATTTTAATATATACCGTACATGAAAATTCACCGAGGTCACAAATTAACTTCAAAAATTCTCGAAAAATATATTTAGCTATGTTTTGATGCTGTGGACCTATCAAAATTAATTTCATTCAATTCTGAGCCCGTATGAATTTTTAATGAATTTTTAAAGTAAAAAATTTGCCCGCTTACATTGAAAAATCAATTATAATTATATTTTAATTCTAAAAATTACCGAAAAATCATTTTTAGCTTTGTTTTGATGATACAAATCCAACAAAATTTATTTCGTTCGATTCTGAGAATTTTGAAAAATGACTATTTTTAAGGCCAGTATATTTAATATTAAAAATATATTTTTAAACAAATAATTTCCGAAACTCGAAACATATAAGTGTTTACTGTTTTTCAATGCAGAAACATCATTTCGAACTCAATGGAAGTGGTTTCGAGTTCAAATTCCTTCGTATGCAAAAAGTAGCATTTTTGACCTATGCAAATTACCCAGCGACCTTTCTAAAAATTGAATTGGCCATAACTTTTGATTTCCGCTATGAAATTTCGATTTTTCGGATTCGTTGGAAAGATATTGTTAAATAGATTCTAATAATTTTGGTTTTACTAAAATCCTTTAAATTTTGCATCCTGTATGATTAGTCAAAGTTCAAGTTTGACTTTTCAAACTACCGCGCTATTTCTAGCTCTTTTTATTATTAAAATTAATTTATTCATTCTAACTTCGATTTGAACCAAATTTGTGATCCTTATTATTTAAAATAGATTATTTTAAATATCAAAACTCATTTAAAATTACTTAAAATAAATTTTAAATTGGCCCTAAAATTCAGGGTTGTTACAATATCTGTATTGGGCATCGACTTTGAGTGTGATGCATATGTGCTTGGTTTTATGGGCTACGTTTTGATTCTGATGGTGGATTGGGTAGCCATGTATGGTGTCATTCTAAACTGTAAGAGGAGGGTCGTTAGACTTTTGACTTGCCCTGGGAGGACTCTCGAGATTTCTTGTGACCCAAGGGAGGTCTGTCATGCTTAGTTTCCTAGAGTCACTTGATGCTTCTGTTGATGATTTGCGATATGTACCTGTAATCTATGAGTATCCAGATGTTTTTGATGTGGTTAGAGGCTTACCTCCGAGGCGCGAGATTGATTTCCGAATATATTTTGTGGATAAAGCGAAGCCAGTCGCATTACGTATACGCCATATGGCTCCCAAGGAGAGGAGTGAGCTTAGCAAGAAAATAGGGGAGCTACTTGAGAAGTATATTAGAATGGGTTGCTCTTGTCGTCTTTGCAACTAAGGCGGATGGTTCACTTCGCCTATGTGTAGTTTTTAGAGAGTTGAATAAGCTCACAAAGAAGAATAGGCACCCACTCCTGAGGATTGACGATTTGTTTGACCAGCTTGTTAGCGGATCTGTTTTCTCGTAGTTAGATTTGGCTACGGGATTTTATCAGTTGAAGGTGGCCGAAGATATTATAGATAAGACCACTTTCAGAACTCCAGATGGCTTCTTTGCGTGGTTAGCCATACCTTTTGGTTTGACGAATGCACCCACATATTTTGTGGATCTAATAAGTAGGGTGTTTAGGGAGTTTCTGAATAAATTCGTTGTGGTCTTTGTGGATGACATCTTGATTTTCTTGAAGAATGAAGAAGAGCATGCCCTACATTTAGGAGGGGTCTTAAGGACTCTCAGAGCACACCAACTTAAGTTGAAATTCTCCAAGTGCCACTTTTGGAGAAAAAAGGTGAGATTTTTAGGGCTTGTGGTCTCCAAGGAAGGGATAGCAGTGGATCCCGCAAAGGTAGTTGCAGTTCAAGATTGGAAAGTTCCAAAAATGCAATGGAGGTGAGAAGTTTTCTTGGTTTAGAAGGCTACTATAGGAAGTTTATTAAGGACTTCGCAAGGGTATCTGCCCCACCCACCAGACTGACGAATAAGAATTGTCCTTTGCTTGGATTATTGATAGTGAAGATGTTTTTCAGCGATTAAAGAGGGCTCTGACAATAACCCCAGTTTTGATATTACCTGATGGGAGCAAGGAGTTCACAGTGTATACTGATGCGTGTGGTATAGGGCTCAGTGCAGTTTTGAGGCAAGAGGGAAGGGTAGTATGCAATGGAAGTAGACAGTTGAAGGTTCATGAAAAGAACTACCCTACACACGATTTGGAATTGGCTGGTATAGTGTTCGCACTTAAGTCTTGGCGACATTATCTACTTAGAGAGAAGTTCGAGTTATACACGGACCATAAATCTCTCAAGTATATACTCTCGCAGAAGTATCTCAATTTGAGAAAGCAGAGATGGATATATTTCCTAACGTCCTCTGACTTTGAGATTGCTTATACCCCTAGCAAGGTAATTGATGGGGGACGTGTTGAGTAGGCAGAGGATGACTTTGAGTCCTCTATTCGTAGAGAGGTGGAGCTTGGAGTACATATTGACTTTCGATTTTAGGCCATCTACGGATTTTACACCTGGTTTGTTGGCATCCTTAGAGGTGCGACCTACTCTTATGGAACAGACAGGATCTTCGCAGCGATAGGACCCACAGATAGCAGGCATCTTGGACAGGCTCGGTATAGGGGAGACTTCTAGTCACCTCAGTAGATATTCCACAGATGATAGAGGGTGAAACACCCTACCTCCGTTAAGGTCACTCACAAAGGGAATGCCTTAATTTTGGTGGAGGTTTATTAGTAAAAGCCACAGATAAACTCAAGACAGATATAAATACACATATTTTAAACAGCGGAAACCAAACAGACTTTTATTTCATCAATACGTGTTCAAAACAAAACATTCCATAATTGTCTCAAAATACTTCCAACATTACAACCTCATTTCTGTCTTGATTATTAAAGAAGCATAAAACATAAATAAAGTGAAAAAAATCCCCATAGTGATGTCCAAAGCCATAATCCGAGCAAAAGAGATCCAAATCATACATCTACGGTCTTGGTGCTCGTAAAGAGCCTGACTGAGCTGAGCTGTTTCCTCCCTGTGGACCTGAGGGGGGGAAACGAAAGAAAAGAAGACAAAAAGAAAATAGGGTCAGAATTAAAGCCTGAGTAAATCTAGTAACTCTTCAGTATGTGAATAAGAAAAGGCATGATATATACTGAAAATAGGATATTGTCACAAGCTAAGGAAGTGTCGAATGTACTATCGCACCCATGTTTTATCTCTGCACCTACTTGAGTTTATTCCAACTGGCACCCCGTGGTGAGGGTGAAGTGATCCCCATTTCTATTTAAAGATCGGCTCCTATCTGCGTTAACATGTGTCATACGACCCCCAAGAATTGTAGATACCTATGCTGGTCCCACCATGGGGTGTATCAAGACCCATAGTGGCGGCCCCAACACAAATTCTAGAAGGCATAGGTTATACTGCTGGTGTCCCCAGTGCCCTGGTTGTCTGCTCCGAAGTGTGTGCACGCCCGTACCCCGTTAGACCTACACTGTGCACCCACCGCCGTCGTTTTGACCGCTTACAATCAGCCCAGTAACCGTGCCCCACCCTGCCTAGTTTCAGGGTACCGTTGATACCTAACTTGGATTACTGCTGAAACGGGTCCCTCGTTACCAGGATTTTCTAGTCAAACACGTTAAGTGGTTAAGTGTCTGTATTTACCTAACCCCACCCATCAATGTTGAATTTGGTTAAGTGTTATAGTTGACTTAACCCTACCCTCTGTCCTTAGCCTCTTAGGAGCACCTGACCACTCACATTAGACAGGTATTGCTACGGTTACTGGATATGCTGGTCGGTTTCGGGCAGGTTTACACCATAGCTCAGTCTAACCTCAGGTCATTATTGGGCTCAATGCTTAACCACCCACATTGGATAGGTATTGTTGTGAATACTGGACAACCGGGCGGGTCCGGGCAGGTTTACATCACAACTCAATCCAACCTCGGGTTAAGCATATCATGTTTTCTAAATTTACATATTTTATTACTTCCGAATTATATATGTAAATGTCATATTTTTTATTTTTGGGTATATCAATTCATACCACTTAAATGTCATTGTCGTTGGCATGTGCCAAACATGCCAACATATATTTTCAATATTTTACACCCAATGCTGTTACCCCTGTTTGTAACGTTCGCAACATTATAACAAATGTTGGGCTCGAAACAATTCGGCCCAACTTTATAAACGTGAGAAAAAGGGGAAAATCAATAACATGTAATAGTTTACAACATATAACGGTGTGTGGCGCATGAACTTGCGATTTAGCGATACTAACATAAATGATGGGTCATGTGAACTTGCATTCAAATCAAAGTATAACTAAGTAGGTGACATATGAGATAATATAGTTTAGGTTTATACAAACTTGTGTTTAAACATGTTTAACTTGGCATAATGTCAAACACAAAACTAGCATGTTGTGTATTCACCAAAATGTCCAATTATAGCATCTAATCACATAGCCTATTTCAACATGAACTTGCATAGTTTATGAAACCCAAACGATATTTAACATAGATCCAATTATACTTACAAATAAAAATGAACTTGCATAGTTTATGAAACCCAAACGTTACTTAACATAGATCCAATTATACTTGCAAATAAACATGCAAATGATATCATAGGTTTTGGGTCGTAGGCATAAAAGGTTTTCAAATCTAGAACATGTTTACATAAGCCTTAGTTTAGACTTAGTGAATGTATATAATCCATGCCATAGGCATAATCATAAAGGGATCAAATTCTAGTTTTTACCACAAACTTGCAAGTGCCATTGTTTTCATATACAATTGTTCAATAGGCTTGCATCAATCAATTTATGCCACAAACATCAATACACAAGTCATGATAGAACCATTACAATACACAGAATTTATACAATACAATAACACAATTCTATTTTCATTTACATCGAATCACATCACAATTTTTATTCATATTCTGAAAGGTCACTATACTTACAACGAATGCAGAATCTTGAATTCTGGATTCTGAATTCTGAAACTGAGATGCGCTCCTTTGGGTAGACTAACGTTGCATTGATTTATTTGATTTAACTTTATTCTTCTTCTTAATTTGATTCGTCTCTTAGGCTTTTCTCTCTTGACGGCTATGCTCAATCCCTCCCTAGCAGCATGACGACTCCTTTCTTATTTTTTGTGTGAATTTTCAGTTGAGACTTAGGGTGTATTTATAGATTTTTAAATCGTTTTGAGCCGTCAGATGAAGACAGGAGGAATCTAGGCCATACAAAATTCAAAGAGCCAATCAGGAGGTGACACGTCAGCCCTAGTGACACACAGGGCCACAGAAATTCGAGCCAGAGCCAGACCTAGCCAGCCAGGTCGACCAGGCAGGTCGACCAGGCAGGTCGACACCCAGGTCGACACTATGGTCGACCTGGGGGGGGGGCAAGTCGACACTATGGTCGACCTGGGGAGGCCAGGTCGACACGATGGTCGACGTGGTCTTCTGGGCGGGAATTTTCCCACCCAGTTTGAACCTGAAATTCGATTTTTGAATTTTAAACTGAGCTATTTGAATTCAAATTTTGTTCTGAAACTTCTGAAGGTCATAACTCCTTCATATGGAGTCCGATTCGCGCAAACTCGGACTCTATCTCAAGCAGAATTCTGAGGCGAACGCAATGGAGTAACCCATTTCCCTTAAATCTTTCATTTAGAATTAATTATACTTTAATTTGTGAAGCTTAACGTTATAGAATTCACGGAGTGTTACATTCTCCCCCCTTAAAAGGATTTCGTCCCCGAAATCTTCAAGTTAGGAAGAATGTATGTCCTACCATCCAACAGTCCATCTACTCAACCAACAAACACAGCCGTCCATTGTCCTTAAAAGACTTCTAATGCTTCATGATCATATGCATAGTGTGTGTACATGTCCTTATAATGCAGAAATCAGGCGGTCTACTGATTCAGTTGACCTCCTTAATGCAAATCATGTAAGTGTCATGAATCCATTGTGTATGCAAATTTTTTTTCCTACTCATAATTCTACATGAGTGCACAACGTATTCGTACAAATGCGACAGCCATATGACAACATATCAAGTTTCAACCATATACAAATGAGAATACATATATATGCATATGCAATATGAAGTGACTGAGCCGATCTATAACCTAGGGTGTGTGTATATGCATCCACGAGCAACCACTAGCAATCACTAGCAACCATTTGCAGCCATCATCCATAACATGTTTTCAAATACATGTTTTCATCCATTTGTTTTCTACCTAAGGAGTTAGGAAAAGGACCAAGGAGATATACCTAAAAAGATAGATAAGGCATAGCTTAAGGAAAAAGAGAGAGATCAAAGATGTACCCTAAAAAAGAAGAGGGTACGCAGCGTGTATTCTGTCCCCAGTTTCCCAAGTCGCGTCTTCCTCGGCATCGCTCCACTAAACTTTAACGAGTTTGACTTCGCGGTTGCGTAACTTTTTCACTTCAGTTCCTAAGATGCGGGTTGGAATTCTCCTCACAGTTGCTTCACGTTCCACTTCGGCTTCTTCTAGAATGCCAGGTTCCACCACTTCCGCAGACTCATGTAAAGACTTCCGGAGGTGAGAAACATGAAAGACGTTGTGAATTCCGGCCAGTCTCTCGGGTAGCTCTAATCTACATGCCATCTTCCTAACCTTCTCGATGATAGGAAACGGTCCTACAAATCTTGGTGCTAGCTTTCCTGTGGATCCAAAGCGAACGTCGTTCCTTAAAGGAGATACCTTAAGGAAAACCCTGTCCCCAACCTCAAACTCAAGGTCGGTCCTTCTTTTGTCGGCGTAGGACTTCTGTCTGTCTTGGGCAGTCTACATTCTCCTACGTATCAAGTCCACTTTCTCCGAAGTCTCTCGAATCATATCTGGCCCAAGTATAAGCTTATCTGTAGACTCCCACCAACATGTTGGTGTTTTGCACGGTCTTCCGTACAAGGCTTCGAAGGGCGCCATACCGATGGTAGCTTGATAGCTGTTGTTGTAGGCAAATTCTACTAAAGGAAGGTGATCCTCCCAAGTCCCTCCAAAGTCAAGAACGCAAAGTCTCAAAAGATCCTCTAAAACTCTATTCACCCTTTTCGTCTAGCCATCGGTTTGGGGGTGATAGGCCGTGCTCAAACATAACTATGTGCCTAAAGCTTCTTGCAGACTCCGCCAAAACTCACTTGTGAAGATAGGGTCTCGGTCGCTAACGATGCTTGAGGGTATCCCATGGAGTCGAACTATTTCCTTGAGATAAAGAGATGCTAGAGATGAGGCAGTCCTTTTACTTTTGATAGGTATAAAGTGGGCGCTTTTAGTAAGCCTATCCACTATTATCCAAATGCTAGTGTTGCCTCTTCTCGACCTAGGTAGTCCATCAATGAAGTCCATTGAAATGCTATCCCACTTCCACCGTGGGACCTCTAAAGGATGAAGTAGTCCTCCGGGCTTCTTCTGTTCCGCCTTGACCCGTTGGCAGGTCATGCACTTAAAAACAAAATCTGCCACGTCTTGCTTCATGTCGTTCCAAAAGAAAGTCCTTTTTATATCCTTGTACATCTTATCACCGCCAGGGTCTACAGTCATCTTGGAATGATGCGCTTCCTCGAGAACCTTCTTTTTCAACTCCTTTGCTTGTGGGACGCATAACCTTCCATCTCGCCTCAGCCAACCCTTATCATCGATGGCGTATCTACTGAGGTGACTAGAAGTCTCACCCTTAATAAGTTTATCAATCACATCAACAAGCTGAGGGTCTTCACGTTGTGCAGCACCTATTGAGTCCAAGAGAGTAAAGCGTACTTCGAGAGATGCTAACAAACCCGGTATAAAATCTGAGGAGGGTCTAAAGTTAAAACTGGCTATATGCTCCAGGCTTTGCCTTTCCACAAAGAGCGGGATTAAGGTCAGTTTCTTTCGGCTCAACGCATCTGCTACTACGTTGCCTTTTCTGAGAGTATAGGAAATTTCAAAGCCATACGAGGCAAGAAACTCCATCCATCTTTGCTGCCTCAAGTTAAGATCCTTCTGCGAGAAGAGATATTTTAACGATTTATGGTTAGTGTATAATTCGAACTTCTCACCTAGGAGATAATGGCGCCAAGACTTAAGCGCAAAGACGATGGAGGCTTACTCAAGATCGTGGGTTGGGTAGTTCTTTTCATGAACTTTCAATTGTCTTCCACCATAAGCAACTACCCTTCCTTCTTGCATTAGAACAACGCCTAATCCCGTTCCACATGCATCTGCGTATACTATGAACATTTTGCTTCCGTCAGGTAGAGTTAGAACTGGGGCTGTTTTAAGAGCCCTTTTTAATCGTTGGAAAGCAAACTCGCAGTCCAAATCCCAAGTGAACGGCAGACTCTTCCTTGTTAGCCTTGTGAGTGGGGCTGAGATTTTCGCGAAATCCCTAATAAACTTTCGGTAAAAACTGGCTAGCCCAAGCAAGCTTCGCACTTCGGTTGCATTTCTTAGTGTCTTCCAATCTTGCACTGCCACCACTTTCGCGGGGTCCACGGCCAACCCTTCTTTGGACAATATATGCCCCAGAAATCTTACCTCCTTTCTCCAAAAGTGGCACTTGGAGAATTTGGCTTTTAGCTGATGTGAACGGAGAGTTTCCATGTTTTCTTTCAGATGTTGAGCATGCTCTTCCTCATTCTTTGAGAAGATTAAGATATCATCTATGAAGACAACCAAAAATCTGTTGAGGAATTCTCTGAACACCCTGCTCATTAGGTCTACGAAATAAGCGGGTGCGTTTGTCAAACCGAAAGGCATGACAAGCCACTCGAAGAAACCGTCTGGGGTTCTGAACGCCGTTTTATCAATGCTATCTTCAGCTATTCTTAGCTGATGGAACCCAGTTGCCAGATCAAGTTGGGAGAAGACCGTCGCACCTACAAGCTGATCAAACAAATCGTCGATTCGGGGAAGAGGGTGCCTATTTTTCTTGGTCAATTTCTTTAACTCCCTATAGTCGACGCAAAGGCGAAGCGAACCGTCCGCTTTGGTTGCGAACACCACTAGAGCACCCCATTCTGAAATGCTCCGTCTGATGAACCCCTTTTCGAGAAGTTCTTTAACCTGCTTACTGAGCTCCTTTCTCTCCTTTGGAGCCATGTGTCTGACAGGTAAAGCTACAGGCTTTGCGTTATCCACAAGTTATATGCGGAAGTCTATTTCCCGCCTCGGAGGTAAGCCTTTCACCTCCTCAAAGACATCCGGATATTCCCGGACAACTCTAACTGATTGCAAATTCTCATCAGAAGCATCAAGCGACTCTAGATAACTAAGCATAACAACATTCAAGGGATTACAAGAAATTTCTAGAGTGTTACCAAGCCGAGTTAAGAGTCTAACTACTCTTTTCTCACAATCAAGAATGGCACTATTACTGGATAACCAGTCCATGCCTAAGATCAAATCATATCCCGAGAAGCCCAAGACAAAGGCATTACAACTAAACTCAACGTTGAGAATAGAGATTTTCAAACCCAAACAAACCATTGACAAGTAAGCGGAGCCCCCAATTGGATTTGAAACTACTAAGGGATCTTCTACCATACTAGTGTCTAGATGCAGAGATTCTACTAAGGCAGATGAAATAAAAGAGTGTGATGCACCAGAGTCAAAAAGTGAGATGACCCGAAATCCCGTTCAGACGGAGACAAGGGTTATCTTTGGAATATAACACAGAAACAGATAATAGCAGAACAAAATTAAATAAATACGCCAGATAATGAACAATAGAATATACTGGATAAAGTTAATCATCAGAGTTACACAGTATACAGGACCTTACTTAGTACAAATACAGTTCAACTATACATAAAAGTCTACAGTGGAAATAAACAAAATATGTACAATAGGAGCTGAACAACATAAAAAGAGATAAATGATAGAATCCATCTTCAGCTCCAGCTATCCAGAAAGAACCAGCTAAACCTGAATACAAGGCTGCCCGTGTAGAAAAAGGGGCACCCGAGTTTGAAAGTGAAACAAACTACGAGTCAGTCATGGCACTGGTATGAGAAATCTACTCAACACATATATAATTTGGCTAATCACAGGACCACGCCACTTTCGTGGAACGGGTTTACTCCATTGGATTGCCAGTGCTTTAAAACAAATCTTTCTTTTAAACATCGCTATGCTTTTTATAAAAATGAAGCCATTATAAGACTCAGTTCCCATCACACAATGCAACGCAAACCGGAGGATAGAGTTTTTACCTTATAACGGCCAAAATATGATTGATACGAATAAAACAAAGGCATTTGATATTATTGCTAGTGCTTACATGTTTTGAAAACAATTTCAAATCATAACTATCAATCATAGACGGCAATAATGCCCCATACCACTATGTCGCCATATATAGGTATACAATCAAAACCGCACAGTCACGTATTTGGAAATTCGATTTCCGTCATGAACCAAGGCAAAAGATAGTCCTTACCGAATTCGTGACTCTCTAGCCCGAGCCACCGGAACAGCCGCAACTGCCCCTTGGAGCGACAGGGCCGGTCCACCGATGTGGATTATAGTGCCTGAACAATACGTTTCCCCGCCCTTTGGGGCGTAAATGAGCCAACGAATGACTCCATCGGACTGGATCGTCCAACCAAACCGAGGCGCCTCGCAACAGCAACAACCACATAGGTGAAAAGTATATAAATGTCAGGGCTGGTAGGTCACTGACACCACCCTAGCTAGAAAGAAACGCATGCCCTCCCTGAGGTCCTTCTCCCGTTTCTGGTTCATACCGGGGTGTGAGGCTCGCGAATTTACGTTATACACAAAGGTATGCCACACAGGCGGTGCTTTGATCATCTCCACAAGACCTTGCTTTTCAACTGAAGCCCTGATCACTGCATCTTAGCATGCCACACCGATAATTCATGCCATGCGACTGATGTCCATCGATATACAACCTCTGAGCTCGTGCGTCTCAGAGAAGGGCGTTAAGCAAAAGAATAAATTCTCCGCCTCCAAACAGATGTATATTTAACAGAGATCAATCAACACAGAATAAAATCCAATGTCAGACACACAGTCCATTTACAAGTCCGTTCTGGGTCTGAACGAAACCGGAGGCACTAAATACCTCGCAAACCCTTCGATCACCATGTACATCTTGACGATCACCACTCATTATCCATATTTCGGGATGCCTCCCAATCAGGACCTCGGTTACCATCCAAACGAGGTGAAGATCTCCGGTCTTCGACCATCGTCTTCATCCTCAATTATCAATCGTCGGTCAATTATTTGAAATGAGAATTAACTCGGCCTTCTCAAATAATTCACGTACATTTAGAATTTCAAATCAATTTACTTTAATGGTTAAATCATTCGACAATAGCAATTTTGTTCTTTAATGTAATTTTCACACCAAACACATTCAACCATCAAATACCACATAAATCGAGAAATTCAGTTTATTTCCATACCATATCGTTTATGATATTTTATAACGACTTATCGCTATTTTTATTTATTTTAAAATAGCCAGTTTATTCAAAACGACGCTTCGGGCCATAACGCGGCCGTGGCTCTGTTTTTCTTCAAATTTGATTTACACATATCTGAAAATTTAACCGTTGGATTCTCATAAAATTTACATCATTAGAAAGGTCTTTTCAAAACGAATCCAACGGTTCCAGTTTCAGGAAAATCCGACGGTCGGATCTCCCGGTACAATCGTTTGAATTTTCGATTTCAAAATACGAACTGCAGCGTCGTTATTCGATTAAATATAAATTTATATATATATATATATAATCGCTTCTGGCGCTGTTTTTCATCAGATTTGAATTAAACATTCCAGACAATCCAACCGTTGGATTTTTACGAAGTTGGTGCCGTTGGGAAGATATTTCCAAGGCGAACCCGACGGTTGAGGTTTCGGGAAAATCCAATGGTCGGATTACCCGCAATAGTTGTTTGAAATCATGGTTTCAAAATGCGAACTGCACGGCCACGTTTCGTTTTAATTTTATTTATATTTATATAAATATAGTTCATTCAATGATTTCAATATCGTTTTCACTTCAAATTTTTCACTAACGCCTTAAAATTTTGGAAAATTTCGCCATAACCTCCCCTGCACCGGGAGCATCGGGAAATCGCAAATAGCTTTCCCGGTCCTTCTAATCTCAAAAAGAAAAAGAAAAAGCCAAGCGGCTAGCCAACAGGCTCATAAAATCATCACCCAAACAAAACAGTAAATGTGTACCTATTTGTCGGGCACAAAATTTTATTCCTCTTCTCTAGCCCCTTTGCTATAACCTGTTCAATGAATATGCATGTACATATATATAGTTCTTACCATTTATCATTTTCTATTCAACTTCATATTTGATTTCTATTTGGTTTAAAAACACCATTCATTCTAATGTTACATACATAGGTACAAATCATATCGTTAGCTAATTAATGAATATTTCAACTCGTATATATTTATTTGAACGAGTTGCTATTTTTAACACTTCACATTTCAACGATTCCTGTATATAATAAAAATGTGATGTTTATTGTAAAACAATTCATTTCAAAACACTATTTTTCTATATTGTTCATATAGGTGATAAAAATAGGATTTTTATCATAAAACAATTTGTTTTTAAAACGAGATTATTTTACGCAGTTCATATAGTCGATAAAAGGTGATTTTTTTATCAAACAATTTATTTCAAAATATGAATACCATTCAACACATGAATTTCAAATCAACGAATGAATATTGATTCAACACATGAAGGTTTTCTATAGTTTCTATATATAGATAAAAATGTGATTTTTATATTTAAAACGCGAATACCATTCAACACATGAATTTCTAATCAACGAATGAATCTCGATTCATCACATGAAGGTTTTCTATTCAATGAATAAATATAGTTTTAGCAAATGAAAATAATTCAAACACATGAATATTATTCAAAATTTCGGCAGCATAACGGCAGGGTAGTTAAAACCGGGACCGTCCCTAGTACGGCTCCTCGCTCTACCTTAAAACCTCGCGGTTTTTGACAATGGGGATCATGCATCTAGTTCGCACGCAGGCGGCATGTATATATTTATTTCATTTCCACAAACTAATCATATGTGGTTTCAACCAAATATTTCTCAACCACAAACGGGTATTTTTCAACCACAATCAATCAATATCAACCACAAACAATCCCAAACAACCATTCGCCATCAATCAATTTTCACAACAATTTCAATCAATAAATATCGTCCATGGTTTGTGGACGAGGGGCGTATATATATATGTATATATATTTATATATAGCAATTCACTTTTATTTCCACACATATATATATGGCTAGAAAAAGAAATTGAAGAGTGAGAAATTCTCACAGATTAGCTAATTCAATCCCACGACTCTTCTTTGCATAAATCTTCACCGTTCTCGCCTTTTGTCGCTTTCGTTGCCCGTATTCACTACATATATAAAACGCATTTTTTTTAACTGCTATCTTTAAATTAAAAGAAATCACATTTTTTTATTTGTTCACTTTCAATTTAAAAATTATATTTTTCCTTAACCATTCTAATGATAAAAATCGTATTTTTTTCTTTGCTACACATATGATAAAAATCATATTTTTACATTTTTACAACTATGTTATTTATTTTAAAAACAAAGCCATTTATATTTTTAAAACAAAGTTGTTTATATTATAAAAACAACATTTTCGAAAAAAAGTACATTTTCCTTTTCTATAACAAAGTATATTTACTTTTTCTATAATGAATTATATTTACATTTTCTATAATGAATTATATTTTCTTTCATTAAAAATCAATCTTTTTCGTTATTTTAAAAATCACCACTTTTCGATGTTAAAAATCATCATTATATTTTTCAGTTTTATATAAAATAATTAATTAAAAGAAACTGAAATAAACAAAATAAAATAATTAAACTTTACCTTTGCTTTGAAGGGGGAGAGGTTCATCGCTGTCGCCTGAAGAGGGGGGGTGCTTCTGGTTCACGGATCGAGGAAGGGGGGGCTACTAGGGCGCGTCGGTGAAGGAAAGTGGGGGCGGATTGGGGAGGTACGGCGAGTGAGGGGTGTTCGGTGATGGGTGCAGGCTAGGCTAGGGTTTGGAATAAAGGGGCGCGCGATACTGGAGGGTCTCGTTTTGGCGAAGTGGAAGAGGAGAGGAAGGGGAGAGAGGAGATCGGAGAAGATGGAGGTGATGGGGGGAGTTCGGCGACGGCTAGGGCGGCGCTCCGACGGGTGCGACGGCGTCGATTGTTTTTTTTTCTTTAATTCTGCTGAACGACGGGGAAATGGGGAGGAAGAGAGAGAGAGTGAGGGTAAGGGGTTATATATTATTTTATTTAATTTAATTTCTATTAGAAGTTGACTTTTTATTCGAAGTCGAAATGAGACCCACCGACTGTCGTCCCTAGCGTTCTACCCCCATTCCGAACACAATGGGATATGTATCGTAAGCTGATTCGATCGTTTGAATTAGTTTCCGTTGAATTTAAAGTGTAATTCTTTATATATTCAATTTAAACGCACATTTCAATTTAGTGGGGCCACATACGAACTCGAAAAATTCCAGAAAAATATTTTCTAGCTTCGTATTGATGATACGGTCCTAACAAAACTAGTTTCGTCAAATTCTGAGACCGTTTGAAAAATGGCCAATTTTCAGTCGATTAAAATCAACCGAAACCGGTCAAACGCGTTTTCCTTTGCCACGCTCTCATATTGATTCGAAAAATTATGAAATTTGAAACGTAGCAATAATTTGACATCACGGATCCAACAAAAGTGGTTTCGTCGAAATCCGAGGTCATTTGCAAAATGTCCATTTTTAAGGGCCTGAATTCTATAGCGACTATTCAGAATTTTCAACTGGACATATCTTTTGATTCCCGCTATCAAATTTCGATTTTTCAGATTCGTTGGAAAGGTATTCACTAATAGATTTAAATATTTTTGGTTTCACTAAAATTCGTTTTGTTTTGCACCCGGTATAGTCCGACAATGTTTTGAATTCGATTTTTGAAACTACAGCGCCCTTTCAGGCCTTGTTTATAATTATAATTAATTATATTCGTTTTCAATTGTCGATTCAAACTCAGTTTTCATCGCCATTATTTAAAATATTTATTTTAAATATTTAAAATCCATTATTTTAGCTAATTTAAAAATTTTAAATTGGTTCAGATTTTCTGGGTCGTTACAATCTCCCCACTTAAAACTTTTCGTCCCCGAAAAGGAACAAAGTCGAAAGTGGTTTGATTAATCTACAATCACACAACACAACAACCAATTTGTTTTTAACCTTCCAAAAATATACTAATCAAATTCTATATTCCTTTAAAAAAATCATTCAGCCTATAGAATTTAAAAGTGCACATCCATGAAAAGAAAATAACCACAGAGTAGAGAATTAAATGGTAATGCAAAGTAGGGTAAATGCACCTTGCACCGGAGTCAATCAGAGATATCTAGTCGGCATCTAGGATAAGCTTTCTGAATGCTCTCCTCAGTTTCCCAAGTACAATCTCGCGGATCTCCACTCCACTGCACTTTGACTAAGCGAACCTTCTTGTTCCTCGGCTCTTTGGTTTCTTTTCCTATTATCTTTAGCGGCTCTCTTATCACAGCTAATTCTGGGGTTATTTCAATGTCATGTTGAGCTGCTTCTTCCACGATCAAGTCTGGATCATGAACGTGCTTTCGAAGTTGAGATATGTGAAATACATCATGAACTCTAGGCAACCAATTAGGCAGTTTGACCCTATAAGCGAGAGTTCCGATCCGTTCCAGAATAGGAAACGGACCTATGAATTTGGGCGCTAACTTTCCAGTTTTACCGAACCGGATAACTCCTCTCATCGGCGATACTTTTAAATATACATAGTCGCTAACTTCAAAGGATATATATCTTCTTCTTCTATCGGCATAGCTCTTTTGTCGGCTTTGAGCGGCGAGTAATCGCTTCTTAATAAAATCGACTTTGTCGGCAGCTTCGTGAATCATATCAGGCCCTAACACAAGTCTATTTCCAGGTTCGACCCAACAAGCAGGAGATCGGCATGGTCTACCATACAATACTTCGAATGGCGACATTGTCAGACTCGCCTGGTAGCTATTGTTATAAGAGAATTCAGCCAAATGCAGATGGTCTTCCCATGCTCCACCGAAATCTAGAATACAAGCCCGCAATAGATCTTCTAAAATACGATTCACCCTCTCAGTCTGACCGTCTGTCTGAGGATGATAAGCGGTGCTCAAGTTCAACTTCGTTCCCAGCTCGACTTGAAATGCTTCCCAGAATTTGCTAGTGAATATTGTATCTCTATCACTGACTATACTGAGCGGCACTCCATGTAGTCTAACTATTTCCCTGAAGTATATCTGCGCCAGACTCTGAGCAGTTCTATTTGATCTGACAGGTATGAAATGGGCGGTCTTCGTGAAGCGATCTACGATCACCCAAATACTGTCATTCCCTTTTCGGGTTCTGGGCAGACCATCAATGAAATCCATGGAGATATGCTCCCACTTCCAACCAGGAACTTCCAGTGGTTGTAACAATCCAGCCAATTTCTGTTGGTCACTCTTGACTAGCTGGCAAGTAGGGCATCGACTAACGTATATTGAAACATCTCTTTTCATAGCCTTCCACCAGAATGTTCGTTTGAGATCGTTATACATTTTGGCCACACCAGGATGGATACTCAGCTTGGACTTGTGACACTCGTCTAACACTTCCCTTTTGAGCTCAGGAATGTCAGGAACACAAATCCTTCCTTTTAACCTCAAGGTCTCGTCGTTATCTATTTGAAAACACGAGGGTTCGCCTTTCTGAATCCTTTTAATCATATCCTTAATAAAGTTATCCTCCTTCTGAAGAATAGATATTTCGTCAATCAAGGAAGTCGTGATAATAAAGCTGGCGATCATTACATTCTTTCGACTCAGCGCATCGGCCACGACATTGGCTTTTCCTGGAGTATATATAATTTCAAAGTCATATGCTGCAAGAAACTCCAGCCAACGTTGCTGCCTCAAGTTCAAGTCTTTCTGAGTGAACAGATACTTTAACGACTGGTGATCTGTAAACAGTTCAAATCTCTCACCCAGAAGATAGTGTCTCCAGATTTTCAAAGCGAATACTATAGCCAGTAACTCAAGATCATGAGTGACATAGTTTTTCTCGTGCGGCTTCAGTTGACGGCTAGCATAGGCAATCACTTGACCCCTTTGCATTAACACTGCGCCAAGGCCTTCTCTAGAAGCATCAGTCTAGACTTTTAGATCCTAGTTCCCATCGATGATGGTTAACACTGGAGCTGTCGTTAGTCTTAACTTCAGCTCTTCGAAAGCCTCCTCACTTTCTGGAGTCCATTTGAATTTAGAATGCTTCTTTGTAAGCTTCGTTAAGTGACCAGATATCTTCGAAAAGTCTTTAACGAACTTCCGATAATAGCTAGCCAATCCGAGAAAACTGCGGACTTCAGTGGGAGTACTGGGCTGTTTCCAGTTCTGAATAGCTGCGATTTTACTTGGATCCACAGCGATTCCTTCTTTCGATACGACGTGGCCCAGAAATTTTACTCCGTCTTGCCAGAAGATACATTTGGAAAATTTGGCTTTTAATACATTCAGTCTCAGAATTTCCAACACTTGTTCCAAATGTTTTTCATGTTCGGCCTTTGATTTACAGAAGATTAGAATATCGTCAATGAAAACCAGAACAAATTTATTCAATACTCCTCTGAATACTCTGTTCATTAGATCAACGAAGTAAGCAGGAGCGTTACATAATCCGAACGGCATTACTAACCACTCGTAGAATAAGTCGGGACCTCTGAATGCTGTCATTGGAACACACTCCTCGGCAATTCTAAGCTGATGGAAGCCTGTAGCTAGGTCCATTCTTGAGAATACTTGTGCTCCATTTAATCGATCCAACAAATCATCTATCCGCGGCAATGGATATTTGTTCTTTATTGTCTGTTTGTTCAGATCACGATAATCCACACATAGACGTAGAGTACCGTCAGATTTTGGGACAAATACCACGGCTGCACCCCAATCAGAGAAACTAGGCCTGATCAGACCTTTCCATACTAGCTGTCGTGTTTGATTGTCTAACTCCTCTTTCTCTTTCAAGGACATTCTTCGGATAGCGTGAACTACCGGCCTTGCATTGGGAATCAAAGCAATCTTGAAATCTATTTCTCTCTGCGGAGGTAAGCGAACAACTTCTTCGAACACATCCGCATAGTTCTTGACGACAGGAATGTCCTTAACGAGGTCAGGAATATCCTCAGTAACTTCAGGGCTATTATCTATTTGGGCTGGAGAAACATCCAAAGCTGCCCAGAAGTCCTTTCTATTTGATGTTGGGCCTTCACAAGGGATGGTTATATAATTCCCCAATTGTGCCTTTGCCTTTACAACTCTCTCGGCGCATCTAACCTCTACTTCATATTTGGTTAGCCAATCCAATCCCAGAATAAGATCGAATTCATTAAAATTCATGACGATAGAGATAATAGGGAATTTATAGCAAGAAAAGGAGACAGGTACTGCACAGATCCAACTGAGATTGATAGAACCCCCGACCGGATTCTGGACAGTCATTGGTTCCTTGAGCTTCCTCAAGTTCAAATCTAGTTTCTTAGCGGCACTCTTTGAAATAAAGCTTCGCGACGCGCCTGTGTCAAACAATACTTTAACTGGAATGTTTTTGACAGTAAGCGTGCCTTCTAAAACATCAGATCTTCCCTGATTATCTGAGGGTGCTGAGGTTTCTGCTACTTCATTTATTTGAGCCTCCTTGGTTGCCTTTAATAGCCGGCAATCCTGTCTTACATGGCCAAACCGATGGCAAATGCTGCATTCTCTAGTCTCTTGAAACTTCTTAATAGACTTAGATCCTTCCTTTCTTTGTTTCTTTAGAGATCGGCAACTTATCGAGAGATGTCCTTGCTTATTGCAGTTAGAGCATACAGTTGTCGTTACTGGTTTCTTCTCAGATTTGGCCCTTTTTTTCTTGGCACTGGCCTTCTTACTGATCTCAGACATTGTACTTGCCTCAGGATAATCAGTTTCAGACTCAATTTTATTACTAGAGCTGACTTCCTCTTCGTACTGTAGCATACCTTTCTTATCTAGATCTTCATATTGATAAGCCATATAAATCATTTCTGAAAAAGGAAGCTTCACATGCCCCAATACTTTATTCTGGTATTTCCTTTGAAGCCCATTGATAAATCTCAAATTCTTCCTCTTCATATTTTGAATTAGATGAGGAGCAAAGTGAGAAAGTTCATTGAATTTCTTATGATATTCGGGAATTGTCATGTCTCCTTGTATCAGATAAGAAAATTCATCGCATAATCGCTCAGTTGCTTCGGGAGGAGTAAATCTTTCCAAGAAAATCACTTTGAATCTATCCCAGGTGATATCACCTTCTGGATTATCCTTAACAACAGAATCCCACCAGAACAAAGCTTCATCTTTGAGTGCCCAGGAGGCCAGTAATCTTTTCTGGTCATCCCTCAGCTTTAATGCTTCGAAGATTTTCTCAGCCGAACGAATCCAAGCTTGTGTCTTCATAATAGATTCTTCACCAGAGAACGGTATTCCACCCATAATTCGATATTTGATTAATAGGGCCTCAATACCCGGTTCTGCATTCCTTCTGTTTCTGACACTCATTTTCTAGTACTTCTGCAAATGGCAGATCAAGTGTCAGGTCACAGAAAAGATATTTTAAAATATAGAAACACATACTTCAAATGTATATGTGTCTATCAAGGTGTAATTTCATTCTGCTTTACTCATACTAGGATATTACTGATCCTATCTGTATTGAGTTGCCCGGCCTAGAACACTACTGGTTCTATTTATGACGAGTTTGTTCAAATGTTATATTCCAGTACTAAGCTTAACCAAAGCTCTGATACCACGATGAGACGACCCGAAATCCCATTCAGACGGAGACAAGGGTTATCTTTGGAATATAACACAGAAACAGATAATAGCAGAACAAAATTAAATAAATACACCAGATAATGAACAATAGAATATACTGGATAAAGTTAATCATCAGAGTTACACAGTATACAGGACCTTACTTAGTACAAATACAGTTCAGCTATACATAAAAGTCTACAACGGAAATAAACAAAATATGTACAATAGGAGCTGAACAGCATAAAAAGAGATAAATGATAGAATCCATCTTCAGCTCCAGCTATCCAGAAAGAACCAGCTAAACCTGAATACAAGGCTGCCCGTGTAGAAAAAGGGGCACCCGAGTTTGAAAGTGAAACAAACTACGAGTCAGTCATGGGACTGGTATGAGAAATCTATTCAACACATATATAATTTGGCTAATCACAGGACCACGCCACTTTCGTGGAACGGGTTTACTCCATTGGATTGCCAGTGCTTTAAAACAAATCTTTCTTTTAAACATCGCTATGCTTTTTATAAAAATGAAGCCGTTATAAGACTCAGTTCCCATCACACAATGCAACGCAAACCGGAGGATAGAGTTTTTACCTTATAACGGCCAAAATATGATTGATACGAATAAAACAAAGGCATTTGATATTATTGCTAGTGTTTACATGTTTTGAAAACAATTTCAAATCATAACTATCAATCATAGACGGCATTAATGCCCCAAACAACTATGTCGCCATATATAGGTATACAATCAAAACCGCACAGTCACGTATTTGGAAATTGGATTTCCGTCATGAACCAAGGCAAAAGATAGTCCTTACCGAATTCGTGACTCTCTAGCCCGAGCCACCGGAACATCCGCAACTGCCCCTTGGAGCGACAGGGCCGGTCCACCGATGTGGATTATAGTGCCTGAACAATACGTTTCCCCGCCCTTTGGGGCGTAAATGAGCCAACGAATGACTCCATCGGACCCGGATCGTCCGACCAAACCGAGGCGCCTCGCAACAGCAACAACCACATAGGTGAAAAGTATATAAATGTCAGGGCTGGTAGGTCACTGACACCACCCTAGCTAGAAAGAAACGCATGCCCTCCCTGAGGTCCTTCACCTGTTTCTGGTTCATACCGGGGTGTGAGGCTCGCGAATTTACGTTATACACAAAGCTACGCCACACAGGCGGTGCTTTGATCATCTCCACAAGACTTTGCTTTTCAACAGAAGCCCTGATCACTGCATCTTAGCATGCCACACTGGCAATTCATGCCATGCGACTGATGTCCATCGATATACAACCTCTGAGCTCGTGCGTCTCAGAGAAGGGCGTTAAGCAAAAGAATAAATTCTCCGCCGCCAAACAGATGTATATTTAACAGAGATCAATCAACACAGAATAAAATCCAATGTCAGACACACAGTCCATTTACAAGTCCGTTCTGGGTCTGAACGAAACCGGAGGCATTAAATACCTTGCAAACCCTTCGATCACCACGTACATGATCGACGCTAGTCTATGAATTAGAAAAGCGTGACATTTGTAATAAATTCTGCAAGCGTACAGTTCGTGTAGCAAACAGGTCGAACACAGGGAGGTGTAATTAAAAATTATTATCTATTTATTCTTAGGCGAGTTAGACAGAACTTTGGGGGTTGTTTTCAATGTTGTTGAAATAATGTTATTGAAACTGCTACAAATCTGAATCTAATCAGACGTATATCAAATTCAACAACAGGAAAGTAAATAACAAGTACTAGCAAAAACAACAAAAGTAAATAATAACTGGAACAATAACAGAGAATTAAAAGTAGAGTTGCTGTTGAAACTAATCAAACAGTCAACACTAGTATGCAGTAACAAAGACAATAACAATAGGTGTTCTACCGAATCTAATCGTGTAGATACACAAATTGTTTTAAAAGAAAAGTAAATAACTAGAACAAGAAAATTTTATTAAACTAATGGCAGTACAGAAAAAAAATATGAGATCCTTTTTACAATGGTTATAACACATATTTATAGATGAGAATGGGAAAACCGTAACTAGGTCTATGAATAAATGGCCCTCCTCATTCATGAATATTTCTTGCCTTCCTTGACTAACTTGATTGGAGAAAATCTGGGCATATCATGGTAAATATTTTCCATATCTTTCAATTTTCCCATGTGGCTTGATTGATAGAAGATTGCATCTAATTAATTCTTCCAAACAAGGACGCTTATCAGACTCCAAAGGCAATATAAGATAAAATCTTCAAAATTGGTTTTTCTTCTTGGCAACAATTAAATCAGAAATTCTTCTAATTGAAATTGACTGAATTTAATTTAATTCCATGATGAGAATATGGCTATTGCTGAAATGTTAATTGGTGCACATCATAAATACATACACATGAATATGTGTATGTATATATATAGCATAACACTAATCCAGATATTTCCCAAAGCAAAGGGCCAGTGTGAACGCGTTCCGTTTCTTTGGCAAAAAGTGAGCTTGACGGGGTTCGAACTCAGGTCTCTCAGCACCAATTCCTATGCCTTTACCAGTGAGCTACTACTTCTTTTGCAATTGAAATGAATTTGATGTGAGGAAGTAGCTCTTTCTTGTAGTTGGCCTTTGATTTGAATTGAAGGAGGCAACGCTTGAAATCTGTAAAAACACATAAAAAATACCCAAAGTATCATTTATTTATTTGCAAAAGATAAAGCTAAGAGTCATAAAATAAACACTTTTCAATGTCAATCAAATACCCCCACACTTATCTTTTACTCGTCCTCGAGTAAAACAAAAAATGAAAAACTAAACTAGATAGGTCACACTTTCGTAGGAAACACGATTGCATTGAGCGCATGCAACAAGCCGTTAAACCTCTAGGTGTCCCTAGTAGGACGAATGGTGTCTCGTAAGGGTTTTCAGCGGATACTACCCACAAAATCCAAATGTAGTATGCTATGATTCTAATGAAACTACATGAATGCAACGGACATATGCAAACAAAAGCAAAAATGAAAACAAGACTTGTTTCTGAAGTGGTACAACAAATTAAATTAACAATTTCTAGTCAGTTGATTTTATTTTAGATACCTCAACTTGTCACAAATTTTCAATATAAATCAAGTTTTCAAATGTTAAATTCCAGTTTGGCCAGTTAGTTCGGTCGATAACATAGTGCAGCCATGAAATAAATTCTTAGTTTGCTTGGCACAGTTTGCAAAGTGGTATTCTAATTTTCTCATGTATGGCTCGCCAAATCAATAAGGTCAAGAAGTGTTTGGGCATCATCGCTTATTCTTTATTCTATAAAATTTTAAGATTTATGATTAAGTACATACACCTAACTTAGAAGACCAAGGTTTACCACCCATGCACTGCCTCGCGGACTAACGGAGAGTAGGTAAAGAGCTTGGCGGATTGTGCAGGCCGACTTTGACTTTGTCAACAACGTGTCGGTAATCCTTAGGTGTCCAATCTCATAGAATGAGACCAAGATATTCCAACTTTGACTTTGTCAACAACGTGTCGGATAGAGCTTGGCGGGTTTGCACACCAACGCTTGATATACAAGCAATGTTGGATACCCTTGGAATACTATTATTATTATTATCGAAAATTTAAGCACAAAAGAGAGTTACGCGAATTCAACTTAACACAACTTAGTTTTAAAGATTTGAAAAGCCAATATAAGTCTTTTAAGTCCTCCACTTATTTAAACAAAGTCTACAATATAGAATAGATTTCATGGCCATCACCTAAGAATCTCCCTATGTACCGGTTACACTATTATCCCTCAAAATTAAACTTTTCATTATATTTCAAATTCGAACTTAGCTGAGAGAGAAAAATACTATCAACTGGCTAAAAATTGTAAACTTATTTTGCTGTATCAATTGAAAATGAGTCGTATTTCAAAAAAAAAAAAAAAGATGGCATGTTACTACAGTCTAAAATGCATGATGGTCCTACTTAAATGGCTGAAAATAAAAAGAAATAAAAACAAAGAAAAATGAAAATGGATGAAATGCAGACTCCAACAAAAACTTGATCGACGCTAGTCTATGAATTAGAAAAGCGTGACATTTGTAATAAATTCTGCAAGCGTACAGTTCGTGTAGCAAACAGGTCGAACACAGGGAGGTGTAATTAAAAATTATTATCTATTTATTCTTAGGCGAGTTAGACAGAACTTTGGGGGTTGTTTTCAATGTTGTTGAAATAATGTTATTGAAACTGCTACAAATCTGAGTCTAATCAGACGTATATCAAATTCAACAACAGGAAAGTAAATAACAAGTACTAGCAAAAACAACAAAAGTAAATAATAACTGGAACAATAACAGAGAATTAAAAGTAGAGTTGCTGTTGAAACTAATCAAACAGTCAACACTAGTATGCAGTAACAAAGACAATAACAATAGGTGTTCTACCGAATCTAATCGTGTAGATACACAAATTGTTTTAAAAGAAAAGTAAATAACTAGAACAAGAAAATTTTATTAAACTAATGGCAGTACAGAAAAAAAATATGAGATCCTTTTTACAATGGTTATAACACATATTTATAGATGAGAATGGGAAAACCCTAACTAGGTCTATGAATAAATGGCCCTCCTCATTCATGAATATTTCTTGCCTTCCTTGACTAACTTGATTGGAGAAAATCTGGGCATATCATGGTAAATATTTTCCATATCTTTCAATTTTCCCATGTGGCTTGATTGATAGAAGATTGCATCTAATTAATTCTTCCAAACAAGGACGCTTATCAGACTCCAAAGGCAATATAAGATAAAATCTTCAAAATTGGTTTTTCTTCTTGGCAACAATTAAATCAGAAATTCTTCTAATTGAAATTGACTGAATTGAATTTAATTCCATGATGAGAATATGGCTATTGCTGAAATGTTAATTGGTGCACATCATAAATACATACACATGAATATGTGTATGTATATATATAGCATAACACTAATCCAGATATTTCTCAAAGCAAAGGGCCAGTGTGAACGCGTTCCGTTTCTTTGGCAAAAAGTGAGCTTGACGGGGTTCGAACTCAGGTCTCTCAGCACCAATTCCTATGCCTTTACCAGTGAGCTACTACTTCTTTTGCAATTGAAATGAATTTGATGTGAGGAAGTAGCTCTTTCTTGTAGTTGGCCTTTGATTTGAATTGAAGGAGGCAACGCTTGAAATCTGTAAAAACACATAAAAAATACCCAAAGTATCATTTATTTATTTGCAAAAGATAAAGCATAAGAGTCATAAAATAAACACTTTTCAATGTCAATCAGTACATCTGGACGATCACCACTCATTATCCATATTTCGGGATGCCTCCCAATCAGGACCTCGATTACCATCCAAACGAGGTGAAGATCTCCGGTCTTCGACCATCGTCTTCATCCTCAATTATCAATCGTCGGTCAATTATTTGAAATGAGAATTAACTCGGCCTTCTCAAATAATTCACGTACATTTAGAATTTCAAATCAATTTACTTTAATGGTTAAATCATTCGACAACAGCAATTTTGTTCTTTAATGTAATTTTCACACCAAACACATTCAACCATCAAATACCACATAAATCGAGCAAATTCAGTTTATTTTCATCCCATATCGTTTATGATATTTTATAATGACTTATCGCTATTTTTATTTATTTTAAAATAGCCAGTTTATTCAAAACGACGCTTCGGGCCATAACGCGGTCGTGCGCTGTTTTTCTTCAGATTTGATTTACACATATCTGAAAATCTAACCGTTGGATTCTCATAAAATTTACATCATTAGAAAGGTCTTTTCAAAACGAATCCAATGGTTCCAGTTTCAGGAAAATACGACGGTCGGATCTCCCGATATAATCGTTTGAATTTTCGATTTCAAAATACGAACTGCAGCGTCGTTATTCGATTAAATATATAATTATATTTATATATATATAAATATAATCTCTTCTGGCGCTGTTTTTCATCAGATTTGAATTAAACATTCCAGACAATCCAACCGTTGGATTTTTACAAAGTTGGTGCCGTTGGGAAGATATTTCCAAGGCGAACCCGACGGTTGAGGTTTCAGGAAAATCTAATGGTCGGATTTCCCGCACTAGTTGTTTGACATCACGGTTTCAAAATGCGAACTGCACGGTCACGTTTCGTTTTAATTTTATTTATATTTATATAAATATAGTTCATTCAATGATTTTAGTATCGTTTTCTCTTCAAATTTTTCACTAACGCCTTAAAATTTTGGAAAATTTCGCCATAACCTCCCCTGCACTGGGAGCATCGGGAAATCGCAAATAGCTTTCCCGGTCCTTCTAATCTCAAAAAGAAAAAGAAAAAGCCAAGCGGCTAGCCAACAGGCTCATAAAATCATCACCCAAACAAAACAGTAAATGTGTACCTATTTGTCGGGCACAAAATTTTATTCCTCTTCTCTAGCCCCTTTGCTATAACCTGTTCAATGAATATGCATGTACATATATATAGTTCTTACCATTTATCATTTTCTATTCAACTTCATATTTGATTTCTATTTGGTTTAAAAACACCATTCATTCTAATGTTACATACATAGGTACAAATCATATCATTAGCTAATTAATGAATATTTCAACTCGTATATATTTATTTGAACGAGTTGCTATTTTTAACACTTCACATTTCAACGATTCCTGTATATAATAAAATTGTGATTTTTATTGTAAAACAATTCATTTCAAAACACTATTTTTCTATATTGTTCATATAGGTGATAAAAATAGGATTTTTATCATAAAACAATTTCTTTTAAAACGAGATTATTTTACGCAGTTCATATAGTCGATAAAAGGTGATTTTTTTTATCAAACAATTTATTTCAAAATATGAATACCATTCAACACATGAATTTCAAATCAACGAATGAATATCGATTCAACACATGAAGGTTTTCTATAGTTTCTTTATATAGATAAAAATGTGATTTTTATATTTAAAACGCGAATACCATTCAACACATGAATTTCTAATCAACGAATGAATATCGATTCAACACATGAAGGTTTTCTATTCAATGAATAAATATAGTTTTAGCAAATAAAAATAATTCAAACACATGAATATTATTCAAAATTTCGGCAACATAACGGCAGGGTAGTTAAAACCGGGACCGTCCCTAGTACGGCTCCTCGCTCTACCTTAAAACCTCGCGGTTTTTGACAATGGGGATCATGCATCTAGTTCGCACGCAGGCGGCATGTATATATTTATTTCATTTCCACAAACTAATCCTATGTGGTTTCAACCAAATATTTCTCAACCACAAACGGGTATTTTTCAACCACAATCAATCAATATCAACCACAAACAATCCCAAACAACCATTCGCCATCAATCAATTTTCACAACAATTTCAATCAATAAATATCGTCCATGGTTTGTGGACGAGGGGCGTATATATATGTATATATATTTATATATAGCAATTCACTTTTATTTCCACACATATATATATATGGCTAGAAAAAGAAATTGAAGAGTGAGAAATTCTCACAGATTAGCTAATTCAATCCCACGACTCTTTTTTGCATAAATCTTCACCGTTCTCGCCTTTTGTCGCTTTCATTGCCCGTATTCACTACATATATAAAACGCATTTTTTTAACTGCTATCTTTAAATTAAAAGAAATCACATTTTTTTTATTTGTTCACTTTCAATTTAAAAATTATTTTTTTCCTTAACCATTCTAATGATAAAAATCGTATTTTTTTCTTTGCTACACATATGATAAAAATCATATTTTTACATTTTTACAACTATGTTATTTATTTTAAAAACAAAGCCATTTATATTTTTAAAACAAAGTTGTTTATATTATAAAAACAACATTTTCGAAAAAAAGTACATTTTCCTTTTCTATAACAAAGTATATTTACTTTTTCTATAATGAATTATATTTACTTTTTCTATAATGAATTATATTTTCTTTCATTAAAAATCAATCTTTTTCGTTATTTTAAAAATCACCACTTTTCGCTGTTAAAAATCATCATTATATTTTTCAGTTTTATATAAAATAATTAATTAAAAGAAACTGAAATAAACAAAATAAAATAATTAAACTTTACCTTTGCTTTGAAGGGGGAGAGGTTCATCGCTGTCGCCTGAAGAGGGGGGGTGCTTCTGGTTCACGGATCGAGGAAGGGGGGCTACTAGGGCGCGTCGGTGAAGGAAAGTGGGGGCGGATTAGGGAGGTACGGCGAGTGAGGGGTGTTCGGTGATGGGTGCAAGCTAGGCTAGGGTTTGGAATAAAGGGGCGCGCGATACTGGAGGGTCTCGTTTTGGCAAAGTGGAAGAGGAGAGGAAGGGGAGAGAGGAGATCGGAGAAGATGGAGGTGATGGGGGGAGTTCGGCGACGGCTAGGGCGGCGCTCCGACGGGTGCGACGGCTTCGATTGTTTTTTTTCTTCTTTTCTTTAATTCTGCTGAACGATGGGGAAATGGGGAGGAAGAGAGAGAGTGAGGGTAAGGTGTTATATATTATTTTATTTTATTTAATTTCTATTAGAAGTTGACTTTTTATTCGAAGTCGAAATGAGACCCACCGACTATCGTCCCTAGCATTCTACCCCCATTCCGAACACAATGGGATATGTATCGTAAGCTGATTCGACCGTTTGAATCAGTTTCCGTTGAATTTAAAGTGTAATTCTTTATATATTCAATTTAAACGCACATTTCAATTTAGTGGGGCCACATACGAACTCGAAAAATTCCAGAAAAATATTTTCTAGCTTTGTATTGACGATACGGTCCTAACAAAACTAGTTTCGTCAAATTCTGAGACAGTTTGAAAAATGGCCAATTTTCAGTCGATTAAAATCAACCGAAACCGGTCAAACGCGTTTTCCTTTGCCACGCTCTCATATTGATTCAAAAAATTATGAAATTTGAAACCTAGCAATAATTTGACATCACGGATCCAACAAAAGTGGTTTCGTCGAAATCCGAGGTCGTTTGCAAAATGTCCATTTTTAAGGGCCTGAATTCTATAGCGACTATTCAGAATTTTCAACAGGACATATCTTTTGATTCCCGCTATCAAATTTCGATTTTTCAGATTCGTTGGAAATTTATTCACTAATAGATTTAAATATTTTTGGTTTCACTAAAATCCGTTTTGTTTTGCACCCGGTATAGTCCGACAAAGTTTTGAATTCGATTTTTGAAACTACAGCGCCCTTTCAGGCCTTGTTTATAATTATAATTAATTATATTCGTTTTCAATTGTCGATTCAAACTCAGTTTTCATCGCCATTATTTAAAATATTTATTTTAAATATTTAAAATCCATTATTTTAGCCAATTTAAAATTTTTAAATTGGTTCAGATTTTCTGGGTCGTTACAAAAAGTGTGCGAACTGGATGATCATAAAGATAGACTACACTTTCTACAGAAATATTACTACCTCATTCTTGCTGAGATGCCACTAGCGCATGAACCTGACCCCCTGAAGTGGATCCGGCTTTCTATCCCTGCCCTTTCTTCTTTGGGCAGTCCTTAGCTTGGTGCCCAGTCTCTCCACAATGGAAGCAACCACCAATCTTCGCCTTCCTTTTTCGGCAGTCTTTTGATATTTGTCCCACAATGCCACAAAAATTGCACCTTCTATTCTCACGGGGTTTATTGTTCTTCCATCCTTTCTTGAAGTCTGTTTTCTTTGCTTGTAGACCCTATTTCTTCTCTTCCACCTTAGTTACTTTCTTGTCGTGGTCTTCCTCGTGTAGCAACGCCATGTCCACCAAACTTTCATAAGTCGCACTCGTGGATACATGGGTCATGGCAAGGCTGTGTAGAGGCTCATTCAAACCCTTGACGAAGCGAAGTGCCTTCTTGTGTTGGGTGTTTACGAAGTCTAGCCCAAATCTGGCCAGCTGATTAAACTGATTGACATACTCCCTGATTGTCATACTTCTCTGTTTCAGAGTTAGAAACTTCTCCATTTGCAGGCTTCTTTCAGCTTGGGAGAGGAATTTCATCTCAAACCTTATCCTGAAATCTTCCCATGTTTCCATCGCCCTCTAAGCATTGGTAACTTCCCACCAATAGGAAGCTTCATCCTTAAGCAACCATACCGCTAGTTGTATCTTTTGCCTGTCATCGACTCCGAAGATGATAAACAGATCCTCAGTCTCCTTTAGCCAGTTTCTTGCCCCTACAAAGGATTCTGTCCCATAAAAGTCTTTTCCACCCATAGCCTTAAAGTCTCTGCATGTTTTTGCGAAAGCATTTCCACAAGGAGGTGGAGGAGGAGGAGGAACCGCGGCCACTGGACGAGGGATGTCTGCTGGGCCCGCGCCATTGGCCCTTGCTTCTATGTACCTCCTAAACCATTCGGGAATCGAAACTCCTTCCGGGAGGTTAAGGTCTCCAGACATGCTAAAACAGAAAGGAAAAATACAAAACGAAGGATAGAGAGAGATAGGTAGCACATGGCTTTGGGGGATTTTGTCTTTTTTTATATAAATATAACACTTTTTTCTCGAAAAATTCTTCTTTAAACTTTTTTTTTGAAAACAATTTCAAAAACTTTTTATCTTATCTCATAAACCTATGCTTTGATACCAAGTGAAACACCCCACCTCCGTTAAGCTCACTCACAAAGGGAATGCCTTAATTTTGGTGGAGGTTTATAAGTAAAAGCCACAGACAAACTCAAGACAAATATAAATACACATATTTTAAACAGCGGAAACCAAACAGACTTTTATTTCATCAATACATGTTCAAAACAAAACATTCCATAATTGTCTCAAAATACTTCCAACAATACAACCTCATTTCTGTCTTGATTATTAAAGAAGCACAAAGCATAAATAAGCTGACAAAAATCCCCATAGTGATGTCCAAAGCCATAATCCGAGCAAAAGAGATCCAAATCATACATCTACGGTCTTGGTGCTCGTAAAGAGCCTGACTGAGCTGAGTTGTTTCCTCCCTGTGGACCTTGGGGGGGGGGGATGAAAGAAAAGAAGATGAAAAGAAAATAGGGTCATACATAAAGCCTGAGTAAATCTAGTAACTCTTCAGTATGTGAATAAGAAAAGGCATGATAGATATATACTGAAAATAGGATAGTGTCATAAGCTAAGGAAGTGTTGAATGTACTATCGCACCCATGCTATATCTCTACACCTACTTGAGTTTATTCCAACAAGCACCCCGTGGTGAGGGTGAAGTGATCCCCATTTCTATTTAAAGATTGGCTCCTATCCGTGTTAACATGTGTCATACGGCCCCCAAGAATTGTAGATACCTAAGTTGGTCCCACCATTGGGTGTATCAAGACCCATGGTGGCGGCCCCGACCCAAATTCTAGAAGGCATAGGTTATACTACTGGTGTCCCCAGTGCCCTGGTTGTCTGCTCCGGAGTGCGTGCACGCCTGCACCCCATTAGACTTACACTGTGCACCCACCGCCGTCGTTTTGACCGCTTACAATCAGCCCAGTAATCGTGCCCCACCCTGCTTAGTTTCAGGGTACCGTTGATACCTAACTTGGGTTACTGCTGAAACGGGTCCCTCGTTACCAGGATTTTCTAGTCAAACACGTTAAGTGGTTAAGTGTCTGTATTTACCTAACCCACCCATCAATGTTGAATTTGGTTAAGTGTTATAATTGACTTAACCCTACCCTCTGTCTTTAGCCTCTTAGGAGCACCTGACCACTCACATTAGACAGGTATTGCTACGGTTACTGGATATGTCGGTCGGTTCCGGGCAGGTTTACACCGTAGCTCAGTCTAACCTCGGGTCATTATTGGGCTCAATGCTTAACCACCCACATTGGATAGGTATTACTGTGACTATGGGATAGCCGGGCTGGTCCGGGCAGGTTTACATCACAACTCAATCCAACCTCGGGTTAAGCATATCGTGTTTTCTAAATTTACATATTTTATTACTTCTGAATTATATATGTCAATGTCATATTTTTTGTTTTTGGGTATATCAATTCATACCACTTAAATGTCATTGTCGTTGGCATGTGCCAAACATGCCAACATATATTTTCAATATTTTACACCCCACGCTGTTACCCCCGTTTGTAACGTTCGCAACATTATAACAAATGTTGGGCTCGACACAATTCGGCCCAACTTTATAAACGTGAGAAAAAGGGGAAAATCAATAACATGTAATATTTTACAACATATAAGGGTGTGTGGCGCGTGAACTTGCAATTTAGCGATACTAACATAAATGATGGGTCATGTGAACTTGCATTCAAATCAAAGTATAACTAAGTAGGTGACATATGAAATGGCATAGTTTAGGTTTATACAAACTTGTGTTTAAACATGTTTAACTTGGCATAATGTCAAACACAAAACTAGCATGTTGTATATTCACCAAAATGTCCAATTATAGCATCTAATAACATAGCCTATTTCAACATGAACTTGCATAGTTTATGAAACCCAAACGATACTTAACATAGATCCAATTATACTTGCAAATAAACATAAACTTGCATAGTTTATGAAACCCAAACGATACTTAACATAGATCCAATTATACTTGCAAATAAACATGAAAATGATATCATAGGTTTTGGGTCATGTAGGCATAAAAGGTTTTCAAATCTAGAACATGTTTACATAAGCCTTAATTTACACTTAATGAATGTATATAATCCATGCCATAGGCATAAACATAAAGGGATCAAATTCTAGTTTTTGCCACAAACATGCAAGTGCCATTGTTTTCATATACAATTGTTCAATAGGCTTGCATCAATCAATTTATGCCACAAACATCAATACACAAGTCAAGATGGAACCATTACAATACACAGAATTTATACAATACAATAACACAATTCTATTTTCATTTACATCGAATCACATCACAATTTTTATTCATATTTTGAAAGGTCACTATACTTACAACGAATGCAGAATCTTGAATTCTGGATTCTGAATTTTGAAACTGAGATGCGCTCCTTTGGGTAGACTAACGTTGTGTTGATTTATTTGATTTAAAATTTATCTTCTTCTTAATTTGATTCGTCTCTTAGCCTTTTCTCTCTTGACGGCTATGCTCAATCCCTCCCTGGCAGCATGACGACTCTGTTCTTATTTTTTTGTGTGAATTTTTAGTTGAGACTTAGGGTGTATTTATAGATTTTTAAATCATTTTGAGCCGTCAGATGAAGACATGAGGAATCTAGGCCATACAAAATTCAAAGAGCCAATCAAGAGGTGACACGTCAGCCCTAGTGACACACAGGGCCATAGAAATTCGAGCCAGAGCCAGACCTAGCCAGCCAGGTCGACCAGGCAGGTCGACTGGCAGGTAAATACGTCTTTACACTTTAGGTTTACTTTCTTTTTCGTCCATAAAGCTTGGATTTTATTAAAAATTCTCTTTATAAACATTTACAAACATCCAATCCAAATTTCATTACACCTTGGTTACTATGTTAAATGAATTTCATTTAAGAAATAATCATTTTAGTTATTATTAATTAAAATAATAATTAAGTTCATCATTTATTGAAATAAAAATAGTTTTCTTCTTCATTAACTAAAGTGGGTTAGTTAATCACTTTTTAAATTAAAATCATTATACCAAAACAAAGTACATTTAAAATATTTAATCGTTAATTAAAAGTAAATTATTTTTAGGAAATCTTATTAAATTTAAACAACTATTTGTTAAAACTATTTTCATTATTTATTGAAGCCAAAATAATCTAATAACTACTTTTAATCAAAACAGTTGACTTAGTCAAGTTTAAACCATCAGTTAACTTATTAACTGATTTCAATTACTTCTTCCTCTGAGATAAATATTATTAATCTAAAATATCACTTAATTGTTTTCTCAAAACAACTGTCTAATTATTAACCCGTAGGTTAACTACTGCTTTATTCACTTATAAAACTTATTTAAACATAAAATCTCATCATATAATCATTTAATATTGTTATTAACTAATTTATAAACATCGATTTATTTTTAAAACATTATTATATGTAACACATAAAATATAAATGAAGGTCTTGATTTAGTTAAAAAATTATTTTTTTATAACTTAACTTCGTCAATTCGCCTGATGGCAAATCAACATCTCAACAAAAAGGTGGATTTTAAGCCATTTGCCGCCAATCACTTAATCAATACCATCTATTGATTAAAAACACAACAATGTTGAATTTCAATTCAACGTTCAACATCCAAACAGGTTTTCAATGTCATTTACGTTTAACAATTCATATATAAATAATATGGAAACAAACAACATACATAATATTTATGGAATCCGGTTGAATCCCTCCAGCCCGTCCTTCCGTGCCTCACAGTTCATGATATCATTTTATAATAACATATGAGATAGAATTTAATCCAATGCATTTAAACGACGTAAATATGATAACATCAACCAATAACAGACAAATAGCATCCAAGGCATCCAATCAATTTATACTATCAACGATAAATATGAATTTTATCACATCTTAGTATTTCAGAAAGAGCGAGACAACTCACATTTATTTTTGATTCGAAGATTGTCGCATTGTTTCATTTGATTTTAAACGAGCGTTTAATTATATGAAAGCCCAATTGCTTCCAATCCCTTCTGAATTAGCTTAGCATTGTAGTATTTTCCAATACGATCCAGTGGACCTTGTTTCGGGCAATTCTGTTTAAGAATGAACAAGTTATTGCTACTTTAGGTTTATATATATTATATCTATAATAAACCGTCATTAGTTTTTAAATTAATAACCATTAAACACTCTAATGACTGTAATTATGCTGCAAATCCTTCTCCTCTACTCTCTAAAACCTCGATGCCTTTCCAATTCACAAACCCGACATCTTTAATCGATCACCACCATCGTTACAGTGACCTGGACGCCACCACACCCATGCCAACACCATCGCCTCACCTCAGACCCCTCCGCCCTGAAGGCCCGACCACCATTCATCCTCGAATCGCCAGAAAAACAATTTGACCCAAATTCAATCACATGAGAACTGCAGCTGCCACGGTCCACCAGAGACCTCACCCTCCCCCCACTAATCGACGCGCTGTGCCCCCTACCGATCACCTTTAGACCACCGACCCTAATCCGCCACCCATCACCTTCAAAACACCTACAATACCCTCTTTTAACTTTTGATTTCACCGCTGACCAACCACCAGAGGTCACCACCTCTGTTCCAAATAGACGGTATCTCTACTTTCTCTACTTCATCTTCATATCCCCTTGTTTGAAATCGATCCCAACACCTCCAATCAGCAAAAGAATAGAACTATTACACTTCACTGTCTTCATCGATTCCAGTCCCCACTGGTGACCATTAGCCATGAAATTTTACCCGTAGGTTCCCCTCATCACCCTCTCCAATTTCCCAATAACGACCTCCTATGATTCTCAATGGTTTGAGAGAAATAAATTAAAATGGAAAATGGACTTATTTGCAAAATGTAATGGCTGGTGAATGATTTGGGGTTAGGTTTACTGAATTTGGAGGGGTATATATAGAGTAAATTTATATTATTTTATCTTGAAGTGACTAACGATATTTAATTGAAAATGACCAACAATATTTATTTGTGCCTATCGCCATTTCCAATCAACGTTTATTGATTCGTATGATCACATACAAATTTCACTCATTATGAAAATGGACATCTTGCAATAGTTCGACATTTTGGACCAATGAAACTTGTTTCATAGAAATCCGAGTCCGTTAGCTAAAATAGCGCCAGTTTGAGTTCAAATCGTCGATTTATTTACATTTAATTTGCGTACACTTAAATAGCTCTGATTGAGGCGAAATTTGAAATCTGACAAAATTTAGGTATTACAGATTTAATAAAATTTGTCTTGTTATCGGAGGTCATTTGAAGAATGCTCCCTTTTAAGCGTCCAAATTAAATCAATATATTATCAGACATATTCGAGTAGAATTTCATATAGTTCCTAAATAAATTATTTCGGGTTGAATTCCAAGATAAATCTATACTCAATATATTAAAAATCCTTTTATTTATATAATAAATTGTTATGGTTTATAAATGATTCCATAATGACCTTCTGAATTTTTGATTTGGACATGACCTAAAATCTATAATATGAAATCTCTATTTTTTTCTCTTTCATTAGAAAATTATTATCCAATAGATTCAGATGATTCTTGTTATAAAGAATTTCGACTTATATTGGAACTTGTACATACCTTTAAAGTTCAAAACGTAAAATAACGAACTACCATGACGTTGTAGCTCGTTTTATAATCAAATTATAAACTATACGTTCAAACGTCATTTAATAAACGTATTCATTATTATAATTCAATTTCTAACTGAATTAAATCCTTTTATATTACCAATTCATACAGTATTGCAAATCCAACCATATTCCGACTATTTCAAAATTAAATTATTATTAATATTAATAAAATATTCAAAACTATTGAATTCAATTCTTTTAAATTCCAAATCGACTTTTAAAACCATTTATTGAATATTTAATTTAATGGCTAAAAATTTGGGTCGTTACATTCCTTTCCCCTTAAAAAATTTCATCCCCGAAATGACTGATTGCTACCAACCCATTAACTTTTCACAAATTCATTCAGTTAAAATCTCCATTTCGCTTTCTAAACTTTTAATTTCAACTAGTAAATTAGTTTTAGACACCACTTCATTTCTATTATCAAAATTTTCCAAAAAGATTTGAAAATATTCTAACTTCTTAACTTTTCGAATTTTTTTGGCAGAATCTCCCTTGTATGGAGGGACTTCTGCAATATTGCAGGAACAACAAATATATATACATCAACCCACACGATCGGAAAAATCTAATTCAAAGCCTAAAAATTTATATTTTGCATAGGCGTATCTTGTATGAGCGTTATTAAGCGATAAGAAATAAGCTATACGTAGGCTACCTCAATTATTATGCATCTCTTCAAACTGGATCCAACTTCAGACTCAATCAATATAGGCTTAAAAATGGATTAGGCCCTGCACCTTTTCTTAACTTAGATGGAATTTATTAGTTCTATAACCACGTCAGTCAGATTCAAACATCCAAGTCATCCATTCCAAACAATTTCACATGAAATTTTATTTATAACCATCTCTTAACAATTCACTATGGATTCAATTCCTTATATTCCATTCAAATTCATTATACTTGAATTAATTTGTTTATGGGTTCTCAACTAAGTCCATTTGTTCTCAAGTCTATGCCCATGCAATCTATTCATACAATTCACTTATTCCCAACATTTCATTTGGATTCATTAACTCGTATGTATTTCTATTCTTAAACTCAAGTCAAATCCTTATTGACTTAAGTTAAATTTTTGTTTTAATTTCAAATTAGAAGATGCATTTAACTCAACATAAGTTAAATTAAATATTAAAATTCTTATTTACACATTTCAAATTTGAAATCACTTTCTTAGTTAAATTTCTCCAATTTCATATTCAAATTGGAACTCTATTCAAATCAACATTGGTTGATTAAAAATGTTATAATAACTTGAGAAAATTATAACCTTTACCTTCTTTATAAAATATTTTGCTATATCAAATTGCAAATATGCGCTCATATATACATACACACATATATATACACACACACGCTCAAGCTCAATCTAGGGTATTACTAACCCCATCTTTATTGAGTTATGCCACAGAGCCAAGGTTATCACTAAACCTTATGCTCTAATACCACATTGTAACGACCCACTTGTTTCCGTATAGTTTAAGCCAACATTTATCAACCCATGTCAACTCAAATTGCACAGAAAAGAAGATGGTCAGGAGAAAGAAATTAGAGGGTGAGAAAGGAAAACAGAAACATTAGAAAAGAAGAAAAAGAAGATTAGAGTCTCACAGCGGGATGGACAAAATATAATATATCAACAACTCTTTGCTCAAAAGAAAATTGTACATATTTGATTACAATATCAGAGTACAACATAAGATCAATACAACTTACACAGTGGAATATTTCATTATCAGAGATTATGGAATTCCATCTCGACTCTAGCTTCTCTTCTGAAGCTTCAAGCAGATCCTACTATAACCGGGAGATGCACTCGGCATGACCAAGCCCATTTGCAACACGCAAATCACACGGATTGTCAGTCTGGAAGACTTTCTGTGATCAAACTCATACAATAACCAACTTGCTTAACTTTAGAAAATCCTTTAAAAGAAAAGGTTAATAGTAAGAACATTCCACACATAAACATGGATGGTTTTTACCTTACGATATCCCAAAACACTTTAAATATCAAAATCCAGTGATATTGTAATAATGTCTATCAATCCACAAATAAATAAGAATATAGCCGAAAAACTGATTCACACTTTCCAACATAGTTGGTATACATTTAAAAACGTACGGCTTGTATTGGAGTTTGGATTTCTAACACAACAAGGTATGTGACCACCTTTCGATAGTGTACCTCTAGAGAGAAATACATTATGCTTCAATAAGAATATCTTGCAAGCTGACCACATATGATTGACCAGTCATTTAACTTGAGTGTATCAAATATATTGTCACCTTACGATTGCGTGTAACTATCGTACTCCGTGGACATACAGAAACGAAAGAAGAACAAAAATGAAATTTCTCTAGATGGTGCCAATATACCCTGATGGGGATGACCCACATATCCATGCTGCCTGCCCGATTTCTATCATTTCCCAATTGACGAGGCTTGAGGTCATGATTACTTTTTAGAGAACATCACATCATCATTAACTTTTAATATCACATCATCAGATCCATCAAATCACCAATTGATGTCCACAAATATACCGTAGGTGTTAAACTAAGAGAAGTTCCTTTTCCGCCATCAAACTTGGTATATTTGTAAAAATTAATATATGCGACCCTCATGAAATATTCTATCAGACATTCGTCCATACAAGTCATCCAGAAACATGATGAACCGAAGGCACCCTCCTACTGCATCCTATATAAGAATCACCCCAAGGATCAGTAGCAAGTATTCCTTGCAATTCGTAGATTCCAACTAGGACAAAACCATAATGTATCTCTGGGAGCTAATCATAGATTGTAAGTAGTTCTACCGCTTTATGAAGATCTACAGTCTCCGATGCTCCATCTTTATACATATCCTATAGATTAGTTTGGAGCGCAAACGTTGGTTAAAAGTGGTTTTAGGTCTAGTTTCCATCCCGGTCTCTTCGAAACAAGACGTCAAATGTCCAATAAGATATTTCATCGATAGTTGGATTTTTAACTATCAATTCAAATAGTACGGTCAAGTATATTGGTAGCTCAGACCTTTTAATTAAAACCAATTATTAAACTATACATCGATTCTACATCCTTATCTCAATAAATCTCTTTTGTTCTTGTCATTTGAAAACAATAACATATTTACCAAACTCCGCTTTATTTCGTTTACTTCGAAAATACTGCTACATTTCATAAAACCTTTTCCGTTTCCTTTACCTTGGAAATATTACTTTATATTCTCAAGATTCCTTTATCCTTCCTTTACTTTGGAAATATCGGTATATATTATATTCTCAATGGTATAAATCCAATTACCAATTCTTATACCAGCCAAAACAATGTCAAGCGACATATTTATTATTATATAATCCCAAACGACTTAATTAAACTTCAAACTTTGAAGATTACAATTTAGTATTGACACTTATGGAAATATATAATTGAAGTTCGATCACTTACCTCAGTTTCCAATCCAATATAACCCTTTTACATTTCTTTCGAAACATCATCACCATTTACTTACTATATTGAATAAGTTTTCTTTAAACCATACTATTTTCATTATCTAGAAAATAGTGCTATATATACATTTAACCAAATGATCTAAACATAATTGTACTTTAAACTTAGGCCAAACGACGTTAGATTGTACATTGTTTACTTTATAACCCAATAGTATTAATTACATTTCAAAATCTTGCAAATAACGTTGCAATATTCCTTTTATGGAATAATAATCTAATCTCAATATTCCTTATCGTTATAAACTAATACCATCCCTCAATAATAGTGAAGTCGTTAAAATTGGGTTATTTTATTTACGTCTAAGACCTTGATCGACATATTCTTATCTCATAATAGATATAAGGTCGTAGCTAAAATCCATATTACTTATAATATCAACCAAACCTTTTTACTATTTTACTTAAAATATGGTTTTATAAACCATAACCATACTTTTGAAAATCTCAGACGATTATAACCATTTTTCCTTAATTCGTTGATTAAGTAAATTATTTACTAAAATACTAACCTTCGCTTTAAATCTGTGTATAAAAATTCCATTTATAACCTGGATTATATTACGATAATCCATTTACTATTACTTTACCCAAAACCCTTTAACATTGTATTATCAAACTAAATTGTTGGATTAAAATCCATTTATCAACTTCTTTACCCAAACCAATAACATTATGCCTTTTTCTTTTTTGTTATTTCCTTCTAATTCTGATCATTTATTCTTAATTCAAATAATTAAGTAAATACATCTTTATACTTTAGCTTTACTTTCCTTTTTGTCCATAACACTTGGATTTTGTTAAAAATTCTCTTTATAAAACATTTACAAACATCCAATCCATATTTCATTACACCTTGGTTACTATGTTAAATGAATTCCACTTAAGAAATAATCATTTTAGTTATTATTAATTAAAATAATAATTAACTTCATCATTTACTGAAGTAAAAAACAATTTACTTCTTTATTAACTAAAATGGATTAGTTAATCACTTTTTAAATTAAAATCATTAAACCAAAACAAAGTACATTTATAATATTTAAAAATCGTTAATAAAAAGTAAGTTATTTTTAGGAAATCTTATTAAATTTAAACAACTACTTGTTAAAACTATTTTGATTATTTACTAAAGACAAAATAATCTAATAACCATTTTTAATCATAACAGTTGACTTAGTCAACTATAAACCATCAGTTAACTTATTAACTGATTTCAATTACTTATTCCTCTGAGATAAATATTACTAATCTAATAATACCACTTAATTGTTTTCTCAAAACAATTGTCCAAATTATTAAACCATCGGATAATTACTGCTTTATTCGGTTATAAAACTTATTTAAACGTAAAATCACATCATATAATCATTTAATATTGTTATAAAACTAATTTATAAACATCGATTTATTTTTAAAACATAATTGTATATAACACATAAAATATAAATGAAGATCTTGATTCGGTTAAAAAATAATTTGTTATAACTTAACTTCGTCAATTCGCCTAACGGCAAATCAACGTCTCAGTACAAAGGTGGATTTTAGGCCATCTGCTGCCAATCCCTTAATCAATACCATCTACTGATTGAAAATACAACAACATTAAATTTCAATTCAATGTTCAACATCCAAACAGGTTTTCAATGTCACTTGGGTTTAACAGTTCATATGTTGACGTGGGGAATTGTCGCTATTCACGCACGCCAACTTTTGAGTGTACGTTTTGCAAAAAAATGACAATGGATCTAAAGTAATGATATGCAGAGAGAACACAACTTTTTATAGTGGTTTGGCACTAATACCTACGTCCACTTCATAGTAAACATTCATCGTATAATTAATGATTACAAAGTTTGTTCAAGTTCGGACAATTTCGATGTGCAAAGTTGTATAATAGAAGTACAAAATGTTTGTTAATTCTAAATTTTCACCGAAATTCCCATTGTCTCCTTCATCGAGAGATAAGTATGGAGTATTATTAAAAAAGTAGCTTCAATGTCCAAGAAAATCCAAGGATATCCCAAATAGTCCAGAAGTGGTATAAATGTCCAAGAGACTGTCCAAATATTGAAGGAAAATGTGTATGCCATGTTTTAGAGGCTCAGGCTATGTCCAGTAGTCACGAGAAGAAGATTCCAGCCATTAATGATGCACTGGAGCTCTAGAGTGTCCAAAATCCCATCCTTTTGAAGAATGTGGTTGGGAGTATTTATAGGAAGTGGATTAGGTGAGAGTAGGTGAGATTTGGGGACCACTCAGCAGAATTTTGTATCCTAGAACCATCTCCTCCACAAATTCGCATCTCTCCTTTTCATGCTAGTTGATTTCATATCCAATCCGCGGGAGACGATAGGTTCGTACCCCTTGGGGATACAAAATATCGTATCCCTAAGGGATACAAAGTACGTATCCCTGGGATACAAAAATTTGTATCCCGAGGGATACGAATTTCATATCCCAGAGGATACGAAGCTTAATTGGAGACTGGGGATGATAGATGTAGGAGGAGTGCGATCTTGCAGTGACGCAAACAACTATGGTGTGAGGCGAAGTTTAAGACTCGAAGTAGAGGTATGTGAAATCCTTAGGAGCTGAAATGTGGAGTGTGTAGTGACGGGAGGCGAGGCATGTGATGCAAGCTCGAGGGGTGCGAAGCTGGTGGAGAATGTATCCCCTGAGGGATACGTAATCGCATAACCAGATGGATACAATTTCTTATCCTTGGGGATGCGAGATGCATATTTCACATCCCGTGAAGGATATGAAATGTGCATTTTATCATCACAAAAGATGCAAAAATTATGGGGCTTGCTTGCCGAATTTTTATCTTCCCAGGTTTAGTTGCACGAGCAATTTTTAGTGATTGGCGCGGTACGCGCAAGCTTTTAAAGTGATCGTCACGTGTTTGCCATACGTGCCTGAAACGATGCAGATTATAGGAATGAAAATATATTTCGACTCGATTCCAAGAATGTCGTTGAACATGAACTTGATGCGTGACTTCTTTGACCAAAAACCGTATTAATACTTTGCCCCTCAAAACATGTATTTCTTGATTGAAGGAAGATGTGTTTTGTAAGTAATCTAGAATCTATAAATCTGCAAGCTGTAATTTGAGAGAGGCCGGACGTTTGCTGAGATCATAATATAATAGAATTCAATGATCACTGAGATCGTAATTGAATAGAAATCCAATGGCCATTGCAGCCGTATTTAGAATTGATATCTGACGATCACCAAGATCGTATTTGAATTGAAAGCCAATAACTGTTGAGGTCGTAATAAAATAGAAATTCGATGATCACTGGGATCATATTATGGTGGAATCTGACTGTCACTGAGATCGTATTTAGAATAGATGCCGAATGATCATGGAGATCGTATTTAGAATGAACTGCCGAGTCCGAGCTGCTTGGGATACACGAAATAGGAGGCCATGAGCTGGCTAAGTCTTGCCGGAGTGAGTATGTACCTACAAAAGAGGTTTTTGTACTTGGTGGACCAAGTTATGTAGTATTATGTATTTGATGGACTAGGTTGCTGAGATTTCTGCACTAAGAGGGTTACCGTAAGGAGCTTCTATGCCTAACAGGACGAGTCGGATAGTTCTTATGCTTGGTAAACCCATTTGGAAAATCTTAACACCGATAGAACCCAATCTTTAGGGAAGTCGTAAACCTGAGTCCAAGGTTGAGAACCAGAGTTCAAAGTTTATGCTCGACTGACCAAGGAAGGGAAGATCGGATTCTTTCGTTTATATTGGACGGATCTAGTGCGGAGGAGACTAGAGTCTGAATCTTATACTGGATTGATCTAGTGTGGAGCTGGAGCCTAAATTTTATATTGGACTGATCCAATGTGGATTCGAGCTTGAATTTTATGATTGACTGATCCAATATGGGGCCGGAGCTCGAGTTTTATACTTAACTAATTCAATGTGGAGTCGGATCCGGAATTTTATACTGGATTGATCCAGTATGGAGCTAGGGCCCTAACTTTATACTAGACTAATCTAGTATGGAGCCAGAGCCCGATTTTTTTACTGGACTGATATGGTGTGTTACTGAAGCCCCAAAGTAGTATTTTATTAATTTCGCAGGGGTACAAAAGTCATTAGTCCATCTCAAGGCATGACTGGAGACTACAGGCTGGTTCTGTGTGTGTATGACCCAACATTGCCGCTTCGATTACATGTAAGAAAAGGAAAAAAGTGAAAAGTCACTAATAATAATAACAAATATAAGCAATAGACCGGAGTCAGAGCCAAGGAGATCCATTGAGCGGGATTATTTGGTGATAACGCCCAGAGGGAGACCAGTTTTTCCCCTATACTGAAATGTTGCACGAGGGGGGGGGGGGGGAGGACAGGTGGTACAACCATTATTGTTGGATTTAGGATGTACTGTTGTAGTTCGCCATGCCTGAAGCATGTTTCAATAGATCGCAAAATTGCTTGCAATGGTTAGTGCCATGACCTGTAAGTTCATGGAAAAGGCAGTACTTGTCGGAGTTGTGGAGATAAACCCTTTCCAGGCAATGAGTGAGCTCAGTGTATGTTGAGAACACTATGCCAAAAGATCAAATTAAAAATATATGGTTTTTTTGATTTGAAACACTATGATAGTGTTGTTAAGGTTAATACAATGTGAAATCATTTCTGTATACTAAGTGTTTCCATAATTCTTTTATTTTTTTTAAAAGAACCTTTTTGCAATTGGAATATAATCGTCCTTCCTAAGCATGGTATATCATTCTGAAACCATTCACATGGATACAAAAAAAGAAACAATTAGTTTTTTCCTTCCCCAAGCCCAAATCAACCATTTCTCTGAGTCAATCGTCTCTTCTTCAAATTGCTTCTTCAATATCGAGCATCCATCGTTCAACCAAGTTTCCTTTATCAGGTCGAACCTTCGTACATGTGATGGTGGTATGATCAAATCTGAAAACTAAGGTAACAATTGTATACCCTCCGATAAACTTTGATTTTTTTTCCGCTATTAGATTTGAATGTTGATTTCTTCCACCATGGTTTATATTCGATGAATTATTTGGTCATTGATCATATTGGTCAAAAATGGATAATATGGGGAAAAATGAAGTACAATTTGGTGTAGATATAACTTAAACTCCCGCATCACAAGATTGTCCATTTGAATAATACTAATACTTGAGAGCTCACGAACACTGGTTTCGTTTCCCTTCATATGTATTGATGTGTATTTCAGATATAACAGTGGTTGCAACAGGCCTAAACAATAAGTCATGTATAATGTAGCTGATGCCATAATGGATTTGTTTCCATGTGCTATATTGCTTGCAAGTTTGAGGTTTCAATTTTTCCATTACATTTTGGCAGATCTTGTTGAAATAGATAGCAGGTAAAACGTAAATTTAAATCAAAGACAAAATAAAATGTAAATTCAAATCAAAAAGATTAGATGATGCGTTAAATGTACGACACTAGTATATATTTATTGTAGAACCAAAAGTTAGATCCGAGCAGAGATTAAAATCCTCAAATCTGATCATAGTTTGGAAGCCTCAATCAATCGAAATGAAATTAGGAACCAAATTTTTTGAACCTTAACTATTTAGTTTAATTGTCTTTGATTTACATTAATACAAACTCAATAACTAGTTGTTGAGTCCAATGTAGTGTATTATGTTTCTCTTCAGCACTCATGTTAGTATCATCTTAGCTCATTTTTGTACAATAGATTTTGACTAGGGCTTAACATATAAATAAGAATGTCAGTCTTTGTGAATACAGTCAGATGCACACACTAAATTTTGTACTTGTTATAATTAAAGTATTCATAAGGTGGATGTGAAACTTGTATTATAACTCAATAAAAAAGGTAGATGTAAATCAAGGATACAGGCCTACCAAAAAATGATTCAATATCCCAATAACTTGATAGATATATTAACTCACTAAAAAAATAGGGGAAAAAAGGTTTCAGATATAACTTAATTTAACACACCTAACAAAGATGCACATAAATTTCAAAGTTTTCGATTGACAACAAAGTATGCAACGCTGACCTATTCAATAATCTGACCATCATCTTCCAGTTTCTTGGGGGGAATATGACTGTCTACAAAGTATAGTTGGCACCAACAACACTACCACTGCTGGCCAATGTTGGCATAAATCAAAATTCATTAATTTCTCTAGTGCTTATTAAAATAAAAGGTCATTAAGTGTCATGTCTATTAGTGAATTGTCATATCCATTAGATGAAGTGTCATGTCTATTGGTAAAGTGTTGTGTCCTTTAAGTCTAAAAGTCATATTAAAGTTTGTGTGTCTCTTAGTAAAATGTAATGTCCACTGATGAAGTGTCATGTAAGGCTATTTATAAAGCCTATCATTTTAGTTGTAATGAATGTGGTGAATAAAAAAAAAAGTGCAATAAAATACTATCTTCTTCCTCCTACAAAATATCATCTCCTTCCTCCAACAATTTGTATCAGTGCTTCTCTACTCCATCAAACTAGTATTAAAGCTTCTTCAAAAACCAACAAATTGGTATCAAAGCCAAAAAACTCTACAAACTGGTATCGCAGCCTGGTTGAAATATGGCATTTCAATTTCTTTTTCTGTTTGTTCTCACAACGTGGAGTAACAAAAAGAAAGAAGAATTGATCTTTAAAGGATTATGGGAGATCATTGAAAATGGATTTGAAGATCCAAAAGATACTAAAGATTTGATGGAGAAAGAAAAAAAATCAATCACAATATTGAGTTGGAATGATCTGTAGGCTCGTATTGTGATGACTGCAAATATCGATGATGAAGCATATGATCATATTACTAGAGAAAATTGCGTAAAAGATGCGTGGAATTTACTAAAGGAGATTTATGATAAGAATGTGGAGGAGAACATACAAGAACATAATTTGAAAGAGGCTATTTCTGAAGCCAAAGCCGAAAAAGCTGAAAGTAGCGTAACTGAGCCCGCAAATGTGCCAAATGGCAACGAAGCCAAAGTACACATTGAAAAGGTTAAGTCAATCGATGATGTGAAAGATAATGCAAACAATATGAAATACGGGGATGTTGCAAACAAGCCTAAAGAAGAAAAAGATGATGAATCATTGCCTACGGTCAATGATGCTACAAAAGAAACTACCGAAAATGATGTCAAAGACACGGTTAGTAGCATTCAGATATGGGAAAAGAACCTGAAATAGTGGTTTCAAAAGAAGCAAACTCTTTTCAGAGAAATACATCCGTAGTTGAGCATAAAAAGGTCAAAAGGATGGAATTAAAGCACAAAAATATTGCAGCTGAACCAAAAAAGAAGAAGGTCATGGTGACTGAAGTTGTTGCAGGTGGATCAGTCGACATCAAAGAAGCAAATGGTGCTACAATCCATGAAGGCATGGAATCATATGAGATTAAAATTAATGGGAATGTATTTCAAGTAAAAAGTGTGAGAAACTTGAATGGACATAGCATTGGGCCTTATCAAATTTACGTTGGAAAATCAGTGCCCATTGTTAAAGGTGGCGAGTAAACAAGGTTTTTAGCTATTGAGATTTTTACCTCAACTGAAAAAGGATTTATAAGACAATACTTTGTGTATAGTAGTTACATGAAAAACTTCGATGTTGGGCACGTATCATTGAGATTACCTAGAGCAAAGCAACTGCTGGGAACAATCAACAAATGTCTAGTCATATTATTCTTATTTTTGCCAAAACTTGTGAGATATAAAGGAATCAAAGTCATGAGATGTTCTCAAAATCTTGAAAGATCTGGAAAGGAACACAAATGGGATCGTATTCAACAAATGTCACTACATTAGGCATTCGAAGGAATTTTGGTTTAGGGGAAGCATTGTTGGCGTAAACCAAAATTCATTAATTACTCTAGTGCCTATTAAAATAAAAGGTCGTTAAGTGTCATGTCTATTAATGAAGTGCATATCCATTAGACGAAGTGTCATGGCTATTGGTGAAGTGTTGTGTCTTTTAAATCTAAGAGTCATATTAAAGTTTGTGTGTATCTTGATAAAATGTGATGTCCATTAATGAAGTGTCATGTAAGGCTATATATAAAGCCTATCATTTTAATTGTAATGAATGTGGTGAATGAAAAAAAAGTGCAATAAAATACTATCTTCTTCCTCCTAAAAAACATCATCTCTTTCCTCCAATGATCTGTATTAGTGCTTCTCTACTCCATCAAATGGTATTAAAGCTTCTTCAAAAACAAAAAAATTGGTATCAAAGCCAAAAAAACCCAACATCCAAATGGTTATTGATGTAGGATCTGATGTCACCCACAGTGTGATCTATGTTGAAGCGCCCAATAGTGCACGATCCATCGACCAAACGGAGCTGTGTTGAAATAGAAGGCTTGGAACCATCAAATATAACTAAAGCAGATGTGTAATGAGATGGGTTGTAGTGGAAGAAGAGGAGGATCCAGATCCAAGAGTTCTGCCTTTACCCTGGAATACTACGGTGCTGGCTTGTTTCTTAGGTTCCTGAAGTAAAAAGTTATTATATTTGTGATTGATTTTTGATACTTCTTTAATTAGTCATATTGGTCAAACAATGATATAACATACAGTGTAGTTTTCTGGTATCTTTCTGAGATTTACATTCACCACAATCCTTTTATCTACCGTCTCCAACTCTTTAGAGCATTCCGATTTCCTAATACTATACAAAGTCCATACATCAGAAGAGCATGATATCAACCAACATAAATTTTAGCTAGGATGGAGTTGAACAAGTGTTGAAGGTACAAGTTCAGAAAGTCGAGTAGAAAATTATATATGTTTACAAAATTATCGGAGTACATGTATAGTGATGCCTCAACAAAAGATGCATTCACATGTTCATCAGAACACCTCAACGGTCCATCATTAACTGAGAAACCTTAGGCCTATTGGCTAGGAAATCGCACCCAAGCATATAAAAAAAATCCTCCCTTCAGGCACACTATTTGGTCCTGTGTGGGTAAGTCAAAACAAGTCACTTCAGTCCAATGCATGCTACATGTTATTTATTTATCTATCAATATATAATTAAACATAATACTTTATTTATTTATTTATTTACTTAACACTACAAGAACGTACCAATATCGTGACGGACAGTGGCGACGGCTAGCGACGGCTAAAAAAGCGGCCCTTGCAAGCCGTCGCCAACCGTCGCCTAAAACAAATAAAACCGGGAGGCTACAGAAAAACAGATCATTCACGAATCCATCCCAATCTCCCCCAAATCAAACCCCGATCCCCAAACCCTACCACCCCACGCCCTGTCGTCGCCAGCCGACACCGCCGCCGCCAACCGACACCCTCCGCCGCCGCCTAACTGATTCCTCCCCCATCCGGCCTTCTCGAGCTCTCTCCATCACTCCAAACCAATCTCTCTCTCTAAGGTATGAATTATAACCTAATTTCATGAATTAATTATTCAATAGTGATACAAATGTATGTGTTAGTTGATTATATAATGGTTGTTGAATTAATGTAGTTGATTTAGTAATGATTGGAACCCTAGATTGTTGATTTAGTTGTTTATCGGTGTGATGTTTGATTTTGTGTTAATGTATGTGTTAACGAACCGTTATGGTGTACATGTTGTTGGATATAGCTAGTTAAAAGCGATGGTTGTGAAATTGTTGGGTTGTAGACGGGGCTTGAAAATGAATTGTATTGTGGAAATTATTGGAATGGAATGACTATGTATGGCGCAAGTAGGATTTTAGTTGATGGTCATGATAGAAATAAATTGCTTAGATAATAAAAATCACATTTTTATTATGTATGATAAAAATATTCATGTGTTTAATAAATTCTTTGAACAATGAAAATCAGTTTTTTATTATATGTATGAACCACTAAAAATGTTAATGTGTTGAATAAATTCTTTGAACAATAAAAATAATATTTTTATTGTACGTATGAACCATTAAAAATATTCGTGCGTTGAATAAATTTTTTGAACAATATATGTATGTGTTATCGAAATCACTGACATATATTTTTGAATCAGGAAAAATGTCCAATTATTACATTGACCGTAGTTGGATGTATGAAGTTAGATTTGGAATGAAAGGCTCAGTGAAAGAAGATTTCTATAATGGTGTAAATGAATTTGTTAGATTTGCAACATCTAATAATCGAAATTACGAGGAGCTTCGTTGCCCCTGTAGTAAGTGTAAACTGATGAGGTTTCATAAACCAGACATCGTTAAAGTACATTTGTACAAATCAGGTTTTGTGCCAAATTATTATTTATGGGATCGTCATGGAGAACTTGTTGCGCCTACAGTAAACCCTGTAGTGTCGGAGGTCGAATTAGTTATGACGAATCCAATAGAAGATATGGTGGAAGATGCAGCACGGTCAATGTTCCCTATCGGTCAGGTTGACGACGATGACGTCAATATAGAAGAAGAACCGAACACGGAAGCCAGAAAAATATATGATTTATTGGCTTCAGCTAAGGGCCATTGTGGAATGGTTGTGAAAGTGGAACTGAATTATCGGTAACCGTTGAGTACATCACCATGAAATCAAAATTTAACCTTACAGAAGCTGCATTTACATCGGTTGTACAATCTGCGAAAAGACATATGCCACCCGATAATCTGATGTGCGATAGTCATTACAAAGTGAAAACACTAATGTCGGCTTTTGGTTTGCCGTACCAAAAAATAGATACTTGTGTTAAAGGTTGCATGTTGTATTGGAAAGATGATACTAATCTTAGAAACTGTAAGAAATGCTGCGGGGAACGATATAAACCAAGAAAAAAGAAAGGTAAGGAAGTTCCGTATACAAGAATGCATTATTTACCAATCATCCCTAGACTACAACGGTTATATGCATCCTCAGTCACTGCATGTCATATGCGATGACATAGTGCGCGAACACCTGAAGATGGAACTTTGACACATCCATCGGATGGAGAAGCATGGAAACATTTTGATAGGACGTATCCAACATTTGCCGCAGAGAGTCGTAACGTAAGACTTGGTTTATGTACAGATGGGTTTTCACTATTTTCTCAGTTTGGTAGTAAATATTCATCTTGGCCTATTATCGTTACTCCTTATAATTTACCGCCATGGATGTGTATGAAAACTCCATATATGTTTCTCACTGTTGTCGTTCCTGGTCCTAATGATCCAAAACAAGGCATCGATGTTTATCTACAACAATTAATCGAAGAGTTGAAAAAACTATGGGATGATGGAGTTGAAACCTACGACATTTCAAGAAAAAAGAATTTTCGTATGTTCGCTTGTTTGTTATGGACGATTAGTGATTTCCCTGCATATGGGATGCTTTCAGGTTGGAGTACCGCCGGTCGTCTATCTTGTCCTTTATGCATGAAGAATCACAAGCATTTTTCTTACGGTATGGAAGGAAGCATTCGTGGTTTGATTGTCACCGTTGTTGATTGCATACCAATCATACTTTTAGAAGAGATAAAAAAAACTTTAAAGCTAACAGCGGAATGACTTTGCAAGCACCCAAAATTTGGACGAGTGAAGAAATATACGATATTATAAAGGATTATCCGAAGATCCATGAGACTGGAGAGCAGACAGAAATTCCGGGTAAATCTGACATTCATAATTGGTGTAAACAAAGCATATTCTGGGAGCTACCTTATTGGAAAGATCTCAAACTTCGACATAATATCGACATTATGCACAATGAAAAGAATGTATTTGATAACGTGTTTAATACTGTTTTGAATGTCAAAGGGAAAACAAAGGACGATATACATTCGAGACATGACATAGAAGAATATTGTAAACGTCCAGAACTTCATATGAAGCCCAATGACAATAAAAAACCCAAAGCGTGCTATGAACTAGACAACAAACAAATAAAACTTGAACTGAAATGGGTTGAGGGACTGAAATGTCCGGATGGGATTTCTTCTAATCTTCGTAGATGTGTTGACTATAAAAACAATAAACTGAGTGGGATGAAAAGTCATGATTGTCATGTCATGATGGAATATTTATTACCAGTGATGTTCAAAGAATTGTTGCCTGTAAAAGTGTGGGGCGTTTTAACAGAGTTAAGCTTATTCTATAAACAGCTTTGTTCGGCAACGTTAAAAATTGATCGTCTCCATAAACTTGAAGTAGAATTCCGATATTGATTTGCAAATTAGAGAAAATCTTCCCTCCGGGATTTTTTAATGTAATAGAGCATTTACCTATTCATCTTCTATCCGAAGCTATTCTTCGAGGTCCAGTACAATATGGATGGATGTATCCTTTTGAAAGGTAAAATTTATGCTTACGATTCAAAGTGACATTAGTGCATATAAATTGAATTAATTTTATTTTAGGTATTTGAACCATCTGAAGAAAAAAGTACGACAAAAAGCACAAGTTGAAGGTTCGATTTGCAAATCTTATCTTGAAGAAGAAGCTTCGTTCTTTCTTTCTCATTACTTCAGTGATCATGTGAACCTATCATTTGTAAGTGGTCCTCGTAATGATGAAACCGTGGAACCCAATTTTTGTCCGATAATGTTATCAGTTTTTAGACAACATGGTCGATCGTCCGGAAAATGTGTAGAAATTTGGTTAGATGATACAGATCACCACGTGGCACACACATATGTTCTTCTAAATTGTGCTGAAGTTGCACCATTTGTTAGGTACTAAATTTTTAACTTTATTACAGTTATGTGTACATAAATTGTTTGCTAGTAATAAAATCATTTATATTTGCAGTATTTACGAATCAAAAAATCCAAATGGCGATCTCAGTAAAGATTTTGCTAAATGGTTCTCGAAGTACGTTTTCGATCCAATAAACTGCGTCAATGACGAGGGTTTGCAACATCTTGCGCTTGGACCAAAAAGAAATGTTAAGACTTATCCAATATTCATCGTCAATGGATTTAAATTCAACACCAAAGACCATGGTACTGACAGATTAACATATAACAGTGATGTATTTGTCAAAGGTAGTGATGATCCCGAAGAGCATATAAAAGACTTTTATGGCGTGTTGACACAGATTTTAGAGTTGACATATTATGTACAACCCGTTGAAAAAGTTGTTCTATTCAAGTGCAACTGGTTCAGCAATGTTCCTGGTACTGGAATCGACGTGCATAAAGATTACAAGCTTATAGAAATAAAGCACACATCGCATTACTATAAGTATGATCCTTTTGTATTAGCAAAGCAAGCATTACAAGTTTACTTTGCTCCATATCCGTCCTTAAAAAGAGATAAAGCAGATTGGTCTGCTGTAATTAAAACAAAGGCAAGATTTACCTTTGAAGGAATTGCTATTCCAGACGATTCAGCGTATCAAACGGATGCAAATCAAAGCGACGAAATAATAATTGCTAATGATGTTAATTTAGAGTCTTTAAACGATGAATCAAATGAATTAATAAAAGCTTTTGAGAGTACAGAGGACAACGATATAGAGTATGAGACCGAGACTGAATCAGAAAATGAAGAAGAATAATGTTATTTGCATCGCTATGTTGTGAACTTATATGATGTGCTATGTTGTGAACTTATATGATGTGCTATTTTGTGAACTTATGTGATGTACTATTTTGTGAACTTATATATGATGTGCTATGGTTATTTATTATCTGGTTCTTCTTCTTTTATGTAAATGGGTCTTGTAGTTGCATTTGACAATATATGTTGTATGAGTTTATTTGGTAATGGATGTGCATAATGATGTATGAGTTATTGTGATTTTCATAATTGTTTGTGTGATGGTCATAATTGTTCATACTTGCTTTACGTGATGTGGATTAACTTGTTTGTGACAGATATGCCTCCTAGACGCTGACCTACCCACAGTTCAGAGGCGGGTGCGAGCGGTACAACACCGGATACACGTCCGGTCGTAGAGGTTGTACCCAAGTCCACAGGGTAAGTTATTGATTTCGTAAATGCTTAGTATTCCAAAGTTATTAAATGCATGCTAATATCGTACTTTCCGCAGGGGGTTTGATATTATTCCAGGAGAGGTTGTTTTACGTGTGTCTAGACAAGCATATGTCGCTAGGTGGACAGAGGCGTGGCCTCACTGGACGATATTCCTGTGCAGATTAGGAATGCCATCCTCGCGGAGGTTCTTGTAAGTATAAATTTATTTCTCATTTGCAAAATTATATGAAATATGTAATACAATTTGTTTGGTAATTTATAGTGTGTTGTACGGGTCCGGGAAAAAGATATGGATGTTTTCCTCACCGCATGGAACCAGAAGACGAGGAAAAATTATTCAGGCAATATATACAAGGCAAAAAGAGCGACAAAGAGGCCTCAGTGGATGAGCGAGGAGGTCTACGGCGATTTCCGGGAATTGTGGGCCACGGATGCTGCGAGGGTAATTAATTAAGCTTATTTTAAAATTTTATTTTGTATGTCAATCAATTAATCATATAATTAAATATACAGGAGCTTTTAAAGCGAAACCGAGAAAATAGGCTCAGAAATCCTGCTTTGCATTGGGCTGGGTCTAAGTCGTTCTCCCAGCATCGTCGCGAATTGGTACGAACGATAAATCACATATACAAATAGTTCTAAACTTTTAAAATCGTACTGACAAATATATATTTTATCATTTCAGATGTCGACTCTCCAGCGGGAGCCTACATTTGCTGAGGTATTTACACAGACTCATGCCGTCGAGCGGACAGATGCGGAGGGTAACACCTCATATACCTGGTTGGATCCTAAGTCCTGCGAAACGATGGTTAGCATTTGTAATATTTTGTATCTCACATTGTTATTTTGAATTGAGTATTTAATGTATTCCATAATTGTCCGCTATTGCAGTACAAATACAGGGTGGCCTTAGACGCTCGAGCGACGCAGTTGGGTCAAGAGCCAGACGTGGAGGAGTGCAATCGCATCTGGAACAGAATCATCGACCCGCCTACTAGGGGTAGAAGCTACGGCTTCGGAAACATTGAGGTAAAGCGTTTATAGTATATAAAAAAACTTTTGACAATGGTTTGTAACTTTTTAATATAATTACAGATAGCAGGGACTCAGGCCTCTTATACGAGGCGTCAGGATGAGGAGGAGATCCACATGCTTCGACAACAGGTTGCAGCCCTGGAAGATTTTCAGAAGAACGGGCTGGAGACCGTGTTGGATGCGCGGATTGCTGCATATCTTCAGAAGCATGGTGTGATGCCTCCGAGTCAGCCCGTGGAGGAGGACGATGAGGACGATGGGGACGAGGTGGATGATGGGGACGAGGAGGACGGTGAGAGTGACGATGAGTAGGTTAGTACTTTTTTTTTTGGACATGTTTTGTAAATACAACTTGTTGTTGGTGATGGACATGGTTTGTTTGTGGTATTTTGTGGAGACATGGTTTGTTTGGTTGATGGTATTGTTGACATGGTTTGTTGTGTTGATGGTTTTTTGCTAGTTTATCGTTTATATGTTTGTTTTTTGGGCGTTTTGATGGTATGAGGTGATTTATAGTGTTGATGAGGTGATTGAATGTGAATGTGAGTTGATGGAATGTCAAATTGAGTGTATATGAGTTGCATTTGAACTCCGTTTTGAGTTTGTGTGGTTTGTTGGCTTGTTAGCTGCTGAAATACAAAAAAAAAGTTACAGTTTGGCGACGGCTAGCGACGGCTAGTGAGGGTTTCCTGGTCACGTTGAGTGACGACTGGCGACGGCTAGTGAGGGTTTTTCACCCAGATTTGTCACGAATAGCAACGGCTTGCGACAATATATTTGCTGGGCATAGTGACGGTTAGCGACGGCTTGTTAGGGCTAAATGGTGACGGTTTTTGACGGCTTGTAACAGTTTTTTTGAATTATAACCGTTTGTCCATGTGGCAAATTTACCGTGGCTAGCCGTCGCAAATTTGGTGTCCACAGCCATCACCATGGCCGACGCTATATACTTGGCGTCCACATTATTTGTGATGGCTTATAGTGACGGTTGGCGACGGCTAGCGACGGCTGTCGACGGTTTTTTACCGTCGCTATTTGAGCCGTTTCTTGTAGTGTAAACATAATATATAAGTCCTGGTTGTGCATAAGACAAAGTGTAAGCAATTGATTCAAGTGATATTAGCACTTTATATATTCATTTATTTCTCATAATAGGAATTATGTAAGTTTTCTCTTTCCCAGGATTTTGCCTGTTTAAATTTTGCATTTTCTACCGTATGTCGGAAAACATTATGGGAGCTATTGGGATCTTGCAGGGTTGTGAATACATGACCGAATGCTATGCATAATTAGATAGGTTAGGGTAAGTATGTATCACAAACTTGCTTCATTATGTCTACTCACTCTCTTTGATATTTTCTAATGCCATTTTTGCTAAGTTGTTAAGAATGTAGACATTTTACATGTTCTGTCTAGATGTATTAGTAGAAAACTGTAGGTAGAGATATACACAAATTAACGTGCCTGTGGCTCATTATAGTAGCTAACAGTAATTCCTTTTTTTGGTTGGTTTTAAAAATAAGTATATAACAAATTCATAAAAATTTAATAGATTTTTGTAGCCAGTATCCAAAAATCCTACAAAATCGGATCAGTTAACATTACATTAAAAAGTATTCTGTAGTTGGACATATAATACTAAGCAATGTTTGTATTTGTACTGTAGAGGTATTACTATTAACAGACTTTAAGAAATGTAGCAAAAAACAGTGATGCATTACTGTATCCTTTACAGTATAATAGTGCAAAATTCTCAAAGTAATAAAACCCATACATGTGGATCTGAAACACATGTTTTTTGTAAGGTAGTGATTATGAACTTTCATCGAAAATTATTGCAGAGATTGTATAATCTTTAAATCTAGTGAGTGTAATATAATGAATAATCGTTTTTCAGATCCATTATATTTGTTATATAAACATATGTATTTGAGCTATCAGTATCTGACAGGTTTGAACAAAGAAGTATGGGACATGTTATGGCTGAGGCGAACATCTGTTATTTTTAAAGAATGTTCATTCAAAGAAGATACCGTTAAATGAAAAATAAAAGATTATTAAAATCGAAACAGCCATTCTTAAATACAGACAACATCACATATGAACCTATGCATATTGACTAATTCTCAGTCATTTCTTAAATTTTTATTTTAACTGTATGGGCGATTTCTAATCAATTCTTGTTTCAACTTTGTGCTAACATTATATTTGTTATATAAATAGCATGTTACTATAATGGGAAATTCGTGCTATATTTCTACATTGTAGTTCATTATAGGTACATTCTTATTATAACTAGTAGTGCTAAAATGTGCATAGGATTTATATTTTAATTATAAATTATAGTTGTAAGGTGATGGTACTTCTCTCAAATTGTATAAGCATACAGTATTGCAATGAAGCCACTTCCTTTCCCTAAGGTTCGTGAACTAAATTATTTTCATATCTAAATATGCAACTATACACATTAATCTATATTCAAGCGCAAATTCCTCTTTTGTGAATAGTATATGCATATTTACTTTGGGAAGTCACGTCCCTAGCGTCCCTTTATTTGTATAGCCATAGCATTTTAGGCAACATCATTCTTGCTTTATTACCGGGAAACATTATGCTTTTTTGTGTGAATGGACCATAGTTGTACAATGTTAAATCAATATATGACTATTCACTAAGAAAAATTTGCTTTGACTTTGTTGTTCTCCATTCTCTCATGCGTGAACTGCTTCATTTTTTGTCATGCTTGAGCATACTATGATTTTAGCCCCTGCATTCTTTCTTTTGCATTCAAATTAAACTAGTTTGGTGTTGAGATTTTGCTGTTGTAAAATTGTATGCTTGTATCCATTTTTCTAGTGCGCTTCTTGCACTTATTACTTCATGTCTGAAATTTGTTGCATGCCCATTTGGCGTACATGTAATTAATTTTGTTGTCGTTGGCCTTTATTCGATCGACCTATGACGCATGAAATTTTGTGCGTTCTGGTCCCTATTTATCAGTGATTTAGTACACCAATTTTCCCGAATATGAAATTCCTATGAACTTTCCAAATAGTTAGTTATGAATTGTTTTATTCTATTTTGGTTTTTTTTAAACCTTTCAACATCGAAAAGTACATCAACAATGCAAACAAAATAATAGGCAAATATTCGTAATATAGTTTCGAATTTGTGGCGCTTAACCATCGTTTTGCTGTGCCGGTAGATGGTATCAGTTGAGAAGGAGATATGGAACGTGTTGATTCATGCATCTTTTTTATTATTTAAAAACTAACAAATCTAAGTTTTATTCAGAATTCTGGAACAACCATTAACATACAAATAAGAGAGGCGCTCCAATACAGGAATCATAGTTGTATACTATTCAAGCTATAATTTTTTGTTGCCTTCTGCTTAGGAACATGGTACTAGCACTTAGTCTAGATAATGTTGAAGGTGGGAAGTAAGCATGATTGCCGTAAATTAGAGCAAGGTATTTATTGTTTGTTTCTTAGACTAATTCGCATTACCAGAGATTATAAAGAGATATAATTATAAATTTTATCATGTGATTTCAATCCAATTATTAAATTTTCTCGTGCCTTCCTCTATGCTTATTAGATATAATTATGTTTTTTCATAAACATGCTGAGGAGATGGAAATTTTGTTGCATCTGAAGGATAGAAGATGGTATGCTTTTATATTTAACCTTATACTCTCCCATTTATTTGCCATATTTAGCCAGAAAAGGATTCTCAGTCCTTTTCACTTATTTATCAGAATGGCCAATGATTACTTGACCTGGTATTATTTCAGAGCTCCGTGTAGAATTCTACTTTCGAAAGGCCTCTATTCACCGTACTTAATATCATGCACATATATGCTTTGTGTTGATTTAAGTAGTTGTTAGATTTTTTTGGTATTTGATGTCTACATTATTGCAGGGGAAGCCGTTTCAGCAAATGAGTGGACAAATATATCTAATATTCATGATAATAAATTATGCATTGCAAAAATAAATAAGGATTGGGTTAGTACCATTATGTGTTGTGTTGCTGATTGTAAGAATAAGTAGTGCATCAGATGTTAAATATGTGAGTGACTTGTTGTAGTTACCATGTAAATATTCTTCAGAATAAAATTGTTGAGTGATTTGTTGTACATGTTATTTCACAGTATTGATGAAGACATGATTTATCGTTGTCTGCTAGTGTGCATGAATGTAACCTATGGATTTAAGGTTAATACATATATTGTAGTAGGAAGCAAAATTTAAAAATCTATGTGTGCATGTGCATGTGTAAATATATCTATATACGCACACACACATACATATAAATAATTTGTGGTGGCTTAGAGTCTTTGCAAAATATGTTTGTATGTATATATATATATATATATATATATATATATATATATATATATATATATATATATATATATGTGTGTGTGTGTGTGTGTGTGTGTGTGTGTGTGTGTGTGTGTGTGTGTGTATGTGTGTGTGTGTTTGTGTGCGTGTATGTGTGTATGTGTATGTGTGCATATGTGTATATACATACATACATACATACATAGATATATATATTTATACGGTAGCAAAATTAGAAAGTGTTCTAGCTTATCAGTTTGAAACACTTAGTAAGTGTTTCAAATTGTTAATCAAAAACACTTGATAGGTGCTTCAAATTGATAAATTGCAACACTCACTAAATGTTTCGAACCAACAATTTGAAACACATGGTAATGCTTCAGATTGATAAACTGCACCACTTATCAAGTGTTGCAATTTATCAATTTGAAACATGTATCAGGTGTTTCAGGTTAGTGATCTGCAACATCTAATAAGTTTTTCAGATTACCAATCTGAAACGTATTGTAAGTGTTGCAAATATCTGCAACATACTAATCTGCAACACTTGTAAAGTATTTCTAAAAAAATTAGTAACATTTTATTACCATTTCAAAATGGTCTTTTTGGTGTAGTGGAGCTTTGGCCCGAATCGAGGTCATGTGTTCCGATTGTCCTAAGATTTTCCCTTTCCTTTGTCGAGCGCTGATGGCCCTGAGCCTATTGTAGAATTGGTTCGATGTACAGGATTTTTGTCGTGGGAGTCTTCCTCCCTCGGAAATCCTTCAGTCTTGAAGTAGAATTCAGCGAGATCCCTCGGTGGGTCTCGTCACATTGAGACTTTAAAGTCTGTTTTGTCAAGAATGCCGGAGATGGCGACCATTAGGACCATGGATGGATCAGGACTATCGATAGAGGTCGCCGCCGCAATAAATCATTCAAGAAATTTACACAGAGTCTCGCCTGATCTCTGCCTGGCTGGTGTCAAAGTAATGACGTTCCTTGGTTGGGCAATGTGAACTCTTAATTGCTCGATGAATTTTCCAACCAAAAAGTTCCAGCTGTTAATCAATTCTGGTTCCAACTATCTGAACCATAAAGAAGCAATGTCTGTGAGGTAAAGCGCGAAGCACTTTTCCATAATGTTGTCCGAAGACGAATGTACTTCCATATGGCGCATATAGCACGTGACATGTATAGTTGGATCTGTCTTATTATCGAAAGCTTCTAACACCGACAATTTTAAGTCTGGTGGGTTTTGAGAGTTCTTGATGTCTTGAGTGAAAGCGCTGCGAGTAACACATTCCAAGCTGGCATGGGGTGCCCTGCCATTGGCATAGCATCTAATGGTGCCAGTGACTTGACTTTCACTGCCTATGCCGAGTAACTGATTCAGATATGTAAGTTGACAGCAGTCCCCCAGCATCAAGTCCAATATTATCAAAAGGTTGAGCGCCAAGCAAAGTATCTGGCTCGATCCTGATATGAGGTACCTAGATGGGCATGAACCCAAAAACTCGTAACTTGTGGGTTTGTGTATCCAAAGTTGCATGCACTGGTGCTTGAGTGTTATTTCCAATGTCGCATCCTGAGGTCTGATTGACGATAGCCTGAGCTGAACCTGAATGGGATTGGGGGTGTTACCCCCGAGACTAGCCGATCTTATAGCTGTCTGTGGATTGGTATTGACACAGTGTTGCTCTTTGTGAATTTCCCCTTAGTCCCGAGCTAATCTTCGCAAAACAATAGCACTTGTTCCGATTATATTTCCTTGGTTCGACTGCCTGTAAATCCTTCGAGTCAGGCGAGAAGAGTGCCCATGGTGGCTTCTTGGCAATGGAAATGCTCTTCTCGATGTTTTAAACGAGAAGTATGATCTTTAGTTAAGTCCTTGATGACGATGTCGTCTCGAGTGACAAAGTTTGATGGGTGTCCGATCGAGGAGAGTTCTTGATCCTCCTCCACACCTTCTACTTCCGAGCGAATTATCTGCTTCCTTTTAACCACGGCGGAAAGCGAGTGAGATTCATTTCCAAAAGAAAGTCGAAGTTGAATTCAAAAATTCGAAGACCAAAGTCTAGAGCTAAGGTCAAGAACTAAAGCCAAAAGCTGAAGTCGAGAACAGAGACTGAAGCTGTATGCCTCCCTACTTGGCGGGTCGAAGTCTTGACGTAAAGGATTGTCACTATCCACACATGCCAAATCCTGAGTGTATGTTTTGCAAAAAAAGATAATCTGAATATAAAGTAATGATATGCATGGAGATCAAAACCTTTTTTTAGTGATTTGGCACTAACATCTACATCCTAATCATTCATCATATAATTAATGATTATAAAGTTTTACAAGTTCGGACAATTTATGTGTGTAGAGTTGTATAATAGAACAACAAAATGTTTGTTAATTCTAAACTTTCACTGAAATTCCCTTCATCTCCTTCATTGAGCGATAAGTACGGAATAATATCCAAAAAGTAGCTTCAATGTCCGAGAAAATCCAAGGATATCCCAAATAGTCCAGAAGTGGTGTAGATGTTCAAGAGATTGTCCAAATGTTGAAGGAAAATGAGTATGCAATATTTTAGAGGTTTAGGCAATGTCCAATAGTCACAGACAAGAAGATGGCAGTTGTTAATGACGATTTGGAGCTCTATAGTGTCCATAATCCTACCTCTTGTAAGAATGAGGTAGGGGTATTTATAGAAAGTGGATTAGGTGAGAGTAGGTGAGATTTGGGGACGACACAGCAGAATTTCATATCCTAGAATTGGCTCCTATAAAAATTCGCATCCCTCCTTTGCATGCTAGTTGATTTTGTTTCCCATCTAGAGGATACAATGGCTTCGTACCCCTTCGGGATACGAAATATCATATCCCCAAAGGGATACAAAAAACGTATCCCTAGATACGAAGAATATTTCCCTCGGATACGAAGCTAAAGTGGAGACTGGGGATGCGAGCTGTAGGCATCATGAGATCTTGGGGATGCGAACTAGTGTGGTATGAGGCGAAATGGGAGACTCGAAGCAGAGGGATGCGAAATCCTTGGAAGCCGAAATGTGAAGTGTGAAGCGATGAGAGGCGAGGCTTGTGAAGCGAGCTCGAGCGGTGCAAAGCAGGTGGAGATTGTATCACTTGAGGGATATGAAATTTCATCCCCAGAGAGAGACGCTTTCGTATCCCTGGGGGAAGCGAGACGCATATTTCGCATCCCGTGAGTGATATGAAATGTGCATTTTCAAATCCCAAGGGATGTGAAAATTATGGGACCTGCTTGTCGAATCTTAAACTTGCCAAGTTGTGTTCACAAGCAAATTAAAGTGATTGGCACTGTGCGTGCAAGCTTTTGGAGTGATCAACACGCATTTGCCATACGTGCTTGAAACGATGCCGATTCCAGGAATGAAAATATAGTTCGACTCGATTCTGAGCATGCTGTTAAGCGTGAATTTGACATGTGACTATTTTGACTAAAAAACATGCCAATATCATATATAAATAATATGGGAACAAACAACATACATAATATTTGAGGAATCTGATTGGATCCCTCCGACCTGTCCTTCCCTGCCACACATTTCATGATATCATTTTATAATAACACAAGAGATAGACTTTAATCCAATGAATTTAAACAACATAAATATAATTAATGTCAACCAATAACAAACAAATAGCGTCGAAGGCACCCAATCAATCAATTTATACTATCAATGACAAATATGAATTTTATCGCATCTTAGTGTTTCAGAAAGAGTGAGAAAACTCATATTTATTTTCAATTCGATGATCATCGCGTTGTTTCGTTTAACTTTAAATGAGCGTTTAAAATCAAGTAAAAGCCCAATTGCTTCTGGTCCCTTCTGAATCAGCTTAGCAGTGTAGTATTCTACAATACGATCCCATCTGATCTTTTTTTGCGCAATTTTGTTTATGTATGAAAAAGTTATTACTATTTCAAGTTTATATATATTGTACCTATAATTAACCGTCATTTCTTTCTGAATTAATAACTATTAAATACCTTAATGACCATAATTATCCTACTAATTCTTCTCTCCTGCTCTTTAAATCACTGATGCCTTTCTAATTCACAAAATTGACACCTTTAATCGATCATCATCACTTTTACAGTGACCTAGATGCCACCGCCTCACCTCAAACCCCCTTCGCCCAGAGGGCCCGACCGCCTTTCATCCCCGAATCACCAAAAAATCTATACAACCCAAATTTGATCATCTAAGAACTGCAGCTGCCATGGTCCACCAGAAACTTTGCCACCACCACTGATCGACGTACCGTGTTTCCCCTACCAATCACCTTCAGACCACCGACCCTAATTCGCCATCCATCACCTTTAAAACACCCAAAACCCGATCGAACTCTCCCGCAACAACACCCTCGTTCAACTTCTGATTTCACCGCCGACAGACCAGTAAAGGTCACCACTCCAGTTCCAAAATAACGACCTCTCTTCCCTCCCTACTTCATCTTCAGGTCCCCTTACCTAAAATCGATCCCACCTCCTCTAATCACCAAAAGAACAGAACCGCTACACTTCGCTGTCTTCATCGATTCCGACCATCAGGGTGACCATTGGCCATGAAATTTTACCCGTAGGTTCCACTCATTACCTTCTCCAACTTTCCAGTTTACGACCTCCTCTGATTCTTAATGGGTTTAGGAAAATAAATTAAAATGGAAAATGGACTTATTTGCAAAATGTAATGGCTGGTGAATGATTTTGGGTTAGGGTTACTGAATTTGGAGGTGTATATATAGAGTAAATTTATATTATTTTATCTTGAAGTGACTAACGATATTTTATTGAAAATGACTAACGTAATTTATATGTGCCTATAACCATTTCCAATAGACGTTTATTGATTCGTATGATCGCATACGAATTCCATTCGCGACGAAAATTGACATCATACTATAGTTCGACATTCCGAACTCAATGAAACTTGTTTCGTCGAAATCCAAGCCCGTTCAGTAAAATAGCGCTAGTTTGAGTTCAATTGGTCGATTTATTTACATTTAATTTGCGTACACTCACAAAATAACTTCGATTGATGCGAAACTTGAAATCTAGCAATAATTAGCTATTACAAATTTAATAAAATTTGTCTCGTTGAAATCGGAGGTCGTTTGAACATTTGATATAATAATAGTAAATTATTATTATCGGACATATTCGAGTAGAATTTCATATAGTTCCAAAATAAATTACTTCGGGTTGAATTCCAAGCTAAATCGATATTCAATATATTAAAAATCTTTTTATTTATATAATAAATCGTTATGGTTTATACACGATTCTATAGCGACCTTTTGAAAATTTGATTTGGAAAAACATAAAATCTACAATATGAAATCTCAAATGTTCTCTTCCATTAGAAACTTATTATCCAATAGATTCAGACGATTCTTGTTTAAAAGATATCGACTTATATTGAATCTTGTACAATCATTTAAAGTTCGAAATGTAAAACTACGAACTATTGTAACGTTGCAGCTCATTTTATAATTATATTATAAATTATAAGTTCAAACATTGTTTAGTAAACGAATTCATTATTATAATTCAATTTTTAACTGAATTAAACCCTTTTATATTGCCAATTCTTAAATTATTGCAAATCCAACCGAATTCCGACTATTTCGAAATTAAATTATTATTTTATTATTAATATTAATAAAATATTCAAAACTATTGAATTTAAGTCTTTTAAATTCTAAATCAACATTTTAAAGCATTTTCTAGATATTTAATTTAATGGCTAAAAATTTGGGTCGTTACAGATAAAGATATAGTCACTAATTGTTTTTGAATCATCAGATAAAGTATTCCACTCTGCATTAATCTATCCTTTATGGTTAGCCGAACACTTTTCAGATCTAAGCTTATTTCACGAAATTGAGCTGAGATCTGGTCCCCTTCCTTTCTTCAATTGAAACTCTAACTCATTAGGACCTCAGTAACGCAACTGACCACGTTTTCAGTCGACGAGATGTGGTTATTTCAGTCATCTTCTTGCCACTGGCAAGTTATTAAATTGACAGCAACGTCTTTGGTGTTGAATCCGCCACTAACGTGGAATTCCCTATAGCATAGAAACTCCATTCAGCCACCTCGTCTTCACATCTCGACCTCGGTTTGTGATGTTACATTCTACTATGTGGTATTCAATGTTAACTGGGATTTTTCTTATTGGTAGTATTGTTGTTGGTTGTTGTCACTTGGGTCTCTCTTGGGGTTCATTTTGTTCAGTTGCCATTTTTTATGCTAGATCTCACTTCTTTGAGGACTAAACCTACTCTAATTCTATTGCCATTGTTTTTTTCTTTCATGGTGCTCTAGGGTAATAACGTATGGGTCATCACTTTGAATGAAAGCAATACACGAGATGCCTTAGGCATTGAACATTGTCATTTCGTTTTGAAGGTGTTGCCTGTATGGTATTATTCTGGGACCTGTGAAGCCAGTTTAATGATCTATTTTAGGATGAACAATTTCTTCTTTGTGGTTGGTTATGTGTAGTTGTGTGAAAGGTGATCTAGTTTATCTTTGGTCATCATAATCTTGGTTAAACAGGAAACGTGCGTGCTTATCTTTGCTGGTATTACGGTGATCTCTCTATATGTTCTCCTTCCTTCCCATGCTTAAGTTAGAAGGCTATAATGTCAAATATTCGATAGGTAACCTGTGTACGTTTTCTATGGCGTGGTGCTCGAGAAATATCACAAATCACTGTTTGCACTACTGAAGCAGGAGCACCTTTCAGTTGGTGTACAACATTGATTCTGTATTGTATCTTTTTGAATACCGGGGAAATATGTTAACGGTTTAGTGCTGTATTATTTGTATTCAAATGTATTAACTTCTTAGTGAAGTATGTAATTTTCTCAGTCCCTACGTAGAGTGACAGGTCATAATAGAATTGTAGTCTAGTAATTTAACTAGCTCCTACTACAACAAAAACACCATATTACAACTTTAATTTTACAACTGTGCGAAAAGCACAGTTGTAATAAATGCTTTTTTACAACTGTGCAAAACGCACTGCTGTAATAAATGCTTTTTTACAACTGTGCCAAACGCACTGTTGTAATAAATGTTTTTTACAACTGTGAAAAAATCACTGTTGTAATAAACATATATATCACAACTTTTCTTTTTTGTCTGTTGTAATAACTAATATATATACTCATTAATTTCTGGTAATTAATAGTTAAATTAGAAATTGTTTAAACTTATTTTTAGTAACTCTTTTTTCTATTTCCTGTATTGGAGACCTATTAAATATTAATAACAACTTATATTTAATGATTAGTAATATTAACATTTAAGAATAATTCATATTCAACAATAAATTTACAAATTAATACCAATTACTATTAATATTTACTATTAGGTTAAATAAAAACTACTTAATTGATGATTAATAAATAATAGTTATTTTTTAAAAATTACTGTTAAATATTTAATAGTATATAATCAATAACATTTACGTAATAATTAACTTTTAATAGTTGGAATTCAATTATAACTTTGAAGAAATAGGTAATAATTAATATTAACCATTATTAATCAGTAATATTTAATTTGTTTGTAAAAATCAATTATCAAGAAATTCATATTATATTTATATTTAATATAAAATTTTACTTGTTAATTCTAAGTTATAATTTTTAATTCTCTAAGTTTTGGTGAAATTTTAATTGTAACCTTTCTCCGTCTTTCTACGTACCAACCCCTTCGCTGTCACTTTCCTTCTCTCACGCGAAGTCTACCTCAGTCACCCTTCTTCTCTCTTCCTCTACTGATGACGCCGAATCTCTCTCTCTCTCTTTCTCTCCCCCGCTGTGTTTCCCTCTTTCGCCTCTCCTCTCCCTCTGTTCATCTCTGCGTTGCAGACCGTTCACGGAGTGTAATAATAATTAATAAGTAATCTTTAATAATCAATAACTAATGAGATTAAACTCCATTCTAATAATTTAAAAATCAACAATTAATGATTAAATTTTAAAATTTTAAAAATAGTTATTAATAATGAAATTTTATTGATTAGTGATTATTATTAAATAATTGAACACTAATAATACATATTATAATTTTACATACTAATAGTTTAAAATACAAACACAATATTAAATTTTATATACTATGTTGTAAATTTTTAACATTTAAAATTAATTTTCAAATTACATGAAATAAAAAATAGTGCTTATTTAGTGCTCAATTAAAATTTTTTTTTTTTCTAAAGTTCAAAAAATAAAAGTTTATAATAATATCTGTTATTCCTTGGTTGCTAGCAACCGCTGTTTCGCTCATTTTTTTAGCAATTTAGTTACCGCCCTCGTTTCAACCAAAATTTCAATTCCCGCTTACAATTCTCGTCCCAAAATAAACCCTACGTTCTCCGCATCCAAGCCGACTTAGCTCCTGAACTCGTTAATTTCCACCAACTTCCTTCTTCGTTTTCACCAAAAAAACATGCCTTCTCACAAAGACCAAAAAAAATAAAACCTGGAAATTTTGATATTGCTTTTGATTTCGTCTTCTCATTGTTCGGGTACCAAATCCATTTTTCTTTAGCCCCACTTTCAAACGTGTTTTCTTCTTCTTTTTTAGTTCTTCGCGATTTGGATTTTGTGATTCGATTGGTTGACCTGGATCTGGATGTTACAAATTAGAAGAAATCGCGTTTTGGATTTGGATTTCGCGATTTGGATTTGGATTTGGATCTGGATTTCGCGATTTGGGTTTCTTCCTTTCAAACGAAGTAGAAGAAATCGTTGTCGCCTAGATAGTTAGCTTTCAATCAAGATGGTTACAACGACTTTGTGACCTTTGTTAATAGTAGGACTTTATGAAGCATGAATTTGAATAATTATTCTCCTCTTCATCTTTTTTATAGACATCACTGCACGGCAGCTGTTGTAACAACCCGTATTTTTGAATAACATGTTATAACATAAATGGAGGCAAAATTAAACTGTAAAATCTGAATCAAGGGAAACGGGCTGTGCCATTGCGTTCGTCTCGGAAAAATACGCGAAATAGAGTCCGAGTTTTCGAAAACCGGAGTCCGTATGACCAAGATATAGCCTCGCGAAGTTTCACGAAAAAATCACAAATTAAAGTATACTTAATTAAGTGAAATGGGTTGCGCAGAGAAATATATATATATTGATATATATATATATAATTGAAAATTAAATAAATAAATATGCAAAAATGTTCAAAACAGCGAATTGGGAGAGGGGAATAACCGAACCGGCCGATTTTTGAGGTTGACCCGAGCTCGCTGGGTCGACTAGGGGTTAATCCAGGGTGTTTGGCTGTCAACCCGTGGGCCGATTCGCTCAAATGCAGATTTTGCATTTGAATGGTTCTCATGGTTCAACTTTAATCTAAAGGCCCTAGATGGTTCCTACACTTGACTTCTTCCCCAAGACATGCTTTGATGGCTTGGATTGAATCTAGGGTTAATCCTATGGCTAATACTATCCTAAAACTCTATAAAAAGGACCTAACACCTACCCTAAATCATCATTATTCATTCCTACAACTAAACTATGTCAAATTTGTTCCTCTCATGGCCTCCACTCTCATGCTAAAATTCCTAAGTCTATTTCTATGAAAGATTGTGAGTTCATACAAGTGTTTTCAAGCTTGTATGAGTGTTCTTAGTTTGCATTCAAGTCAAGTTGCAACATTTCTATTACAAAGCAAGGGTTTTTATTGATTTGGCTCAAGGGTTTTCATTTGAAGCTTGCATATTTTGGTTTTTGGTGCTTGCATAAGGGCTTCGTCTCAATCTTTATAATAAATAATTATTTGTGTCTTCATAGCATTGTAATCCCTTTTCTACTTTCTTTCTTTTAACTCTAAAGTTAAATGAATGATGCAAGTTTGGGGTTGATCATTATATGCAAGTTTGTTTGATCATTATATGCAAGTTTGGTTGGTCATTATATGCAAGTTTGGTTGATCATTATATGCAAGTTTGGTTGATCATTATATGCAAGTTTGGATGATCATTATACAAGTTGGTTTAATCATTATGTATGACACATGTTGCTATGTTATGCAAGTTTGGGTTGATCATGTTATCATGTTATGCAAGTTAAACTTGAGGTTTTGAGCATAAAGCTCCAAGCTTTATATTAAAGGTTGCATTTTGGCAACATGAAAGTTATCATATCCCTTATGATAACTTGCATGTGAGGCAAAATGCGAACTTCTAGCAACTTCTACATGTTATTTATCACCATGTATCACTCATATGCTAAGTTTGGTTTTATGCATGCTTTTGAAGCCTAATAATGCAATATGCAAGTATATGAACATATGTACATTTCATATGCCACCATGTTAAACTTGTGGCTTCAACACCTATATGTCAAGGTTATGCCAAGTTCACTATTTTATCCTTTATGCGTTGTTGCGATTATGTAAACGATGGGATTACGTTGGGGTTGGGTAACATAATGACATGAACATGATTTTTGTAACATGACGTGATATGTTAACTTGTAATTATGTTTTGGAAACATAATGGACATGACACTTAGAAAATATGAGTGTGGCCAACTCGAGGTTGGGTTGAGTTTGTAGCATAAATCTACCCGGACCCGCCCGGCTTAACTAGTGGCTACAAACAATAAGACCCAATGTGAGAAGTTGGTCATGTTGTGCTCGAACCCGAGGTTAGACCTAGTTGTGGTGTAAAGCTACCCGGACCCGCCCGGCTTAACTAGTAACCACAACAAAGTCTAATGTGAGAGGTTAAAGCGCATTAAGTTAATTAATGCCTCCTGATTAGGGTTAAGTCATGGTCCACTTAATACTTAACCAATTTGGGCTTGATGGATTAATCGAGGTTAAGTCAGGAGCCTTGGGTACTCTTAACCGATTTAATCCACGTTTGGATCGGGTTAACCACATTTAACCCATTAAGAAACCCTAGTTGCGTGGTCCTTTTCAGCAGTAACCTTCTAGGTAGTATCATAAGACCCTAGGACTAGGCTAGGGTGGGGCACGATTACTGGGCTGATTGTAAGAGACTAAAAGAGACGGCTGAATGATGCCCCGGTTGTTCAGGCGGACCATGGTCGTGCACATTAAGTCCGGAGTTGAACACGGGCACCGGTAGGTTTGACTGTGCATCATGGTATGGTGTCAGAGGGTTACACCATAGGGCCTGATACACCCTAGGGTGGACCCTGCACAGTCAACTACATTACATGATTAAGCCGCACGACACCGACACTTGACGAGTTAGGCTTATAGGGAGCCGATCGACTAGACCGAGTAGTCGGTCCTTGATTTAGGTCATCTCATGATGTTGGGCCAAGCTTGGACCAAGGGATCAATTCTTGTTTTTACTTGACATGTTAGAATGCTAGTACACCCGTGGTGCAAAACTTAACCTTAATTATGCGATGACACCTTTATCTATCTTGTTAGTTAATCATCATGCCAGTATGTTGTTATCCTTATGTTCATCTCAGCTTCTCATGCCAGTTAACTTTACTAGTTCATAGACAGATAGTAGTAGGGCTTACCAGTCTTTTTGACTGACCTGTTTTCTTTCGCCTCTTTTCTTCCGTTCCCCCCTCAGATTCTCAGGGTGGGAACATTGGAGCTTAGCTTGGATCTTTACAGCTTGCTTATTGGATTTGCTCATGTACGGTTTTGGACATTGAGCTAGCTATGGTTTATCACTTCATTTTGGGGATAGTACTTTATGTATTTCAGTTTTTCAGTTTATGCTTTTATCTAGACTTTGTTGTTGGAAAATAATGACCAAGTACTTTGTTGTAACATGACTATGGTTTTGAAATGCTAAGTTTTATCCGCTGCTTTACTACTCTGTTTTACTTATATGTTCTGTCTTGTGATATCTGCATGCATGTTTACCTTGTTTAACTCCCCTCCAAAGCTAATGTCCTTGCAAGAGTGGCATTGGCGGAGTTGGGGTGTTACATTTGGTATCAGAGCATAAGGTTAACAAGATTCGAGCCAAAGGTTTTTAAAACTTACCTTTTGGAAAACTATTTTCAAAACCAATTAAGTATTTTCCAAGAAAAGTCTAGTTTATTTTAAAAGGCTATTCCCCAAAAGCCATTAGCACTATCCTTCGTTTCTTCGTTCTGAATCTATCTTTTTCTTCGTTTTAGTATGGCCGATCGCTTTAACATCCCGGAAGGCGTACAAGTACCTGTCTGGTTCTGGAGATTTATGGAGGCAAGGGCGAAAGAAGCTGGCCCCGCGAACATTCCTCCTCCTTCCCCCGTCGCTAACATCTCTCCTCCTCCCGTAGCTGAGGTTCCTCCTCCCCCTCAGCATCCGCAAGAGGATTTCGCAAAGCTTTGCAAAGACTTTAAGGCGATGGGTTGCAAGAATTTTGTCGGAACGGAGACTCCCGTGGAGGCAAGAAACTGGTTAAAGAAAACTGAAGACCTCTTTGCTATCTTTGATGTGGAAGATCGTAGGAAAGTTCTGTTGGCGGTATGGCTATTGAAAGGGGAAGCTGCTTATTGGTGGGTAGTCACCACCACTACTAGACCCATTGAGACTTGGGATAACTTTAGGAGAAGGTTTGGACTAAAGTTTCTATCATCGACAGGAGAGAACCTTCAGCTAGAGAGGTTCCTATCACTAAAGCAAGGGGACATGACCGTTAGAGAATACGTGGATAAGTTTAACCAACTTGCTCAGTTCGGTCTAGAATGGGTTAACACCGCTCGGAAGAAGGCCCTACGCTTTGCTCTAGGATTAAATGAGCCATTGCGCGGTTTGGCCATATCTCATATACCCCTGAGGGAGACCTTCGAGAGTTTAGTGAATATGACCCTACTTCAAGAAGAAGATGAGAGTGTCAAGAAGGAGGTCAAGGTAAATGAGTCCCAAGGCAAGAAGGAAGATACTGAGAAAAGAGATAAGAACAACAACAATAGCAAGGACAACAAGTCAAGAGAAAGAAGGAAGTGCAACTTCTGTAGGATCACTGGGCACATAGCCAAGGATTGCAGGAAGAAGAAAAGGAAGTTGGGCGAATGCTTTCATTGCGGAGAATCTGGACATCTTAGCAAGGATTGTCCCAAGAAGCATGGACAAGGGCAAGGACAAACTCAGCAAGTAGGACCCTCTAGAGGGCAATTGCAGGCTCTCCTCGCTCCTCCAGCTTTTGATCGAAGTAGAGTTTTTATAGAAATTCATGTTTACATTTCTGATTTTCCTGTTCGCACCTTATTTGATTCTGGCGCATCGCATAGTTTTATCTCTTCTGATATTGTTGAAAGTTTGCACCTAAGTACTAGCTTAGTTGAGGATCCCGTTTGTGTTTCAAATCCAATTGGGGGTTCCGCCCATCTGTCTATGATTTGTGTGGATTTGAAAATTTCTATCTTGGCCATAGAATTCACGTGTAGTGCTTATGTTCTCGGGGTCACGGGATATGGGTTGGTCTTGGGCATGGATTGGTTGTCCAGTTATGGAGCCATCCTCGATTGTGAGCATAGGGTGGAGAGGCTCATGACTCGCCTCGGTAACACCCTAGAAATTTCTTGTAACCCTAGAGGTCCCGTCATGTTATGTTATCTTGAATCTCTCGACTCGTCCATCGATGATCTGCAATCTGTAAGGGTGGTCTGAGACTATGCCGATGTCTTTGAAGAAGTTAAGGGGTTACCCCCTAAACGAGAGATAGATTTTCGCATTTATCTAGTTGATAATGCCAAGCCAGTATCATTGCCCGTTAGGCACATGGCCCCTCGTGAAAGAAGGGAGCTCAGTAAGCAAATCAAGGAGTTGCTTGAGAAGAATTTTATTAGGCGAAACATTTCTGAATGGGGTGCTCCGGTGGTATTCGCTACTAAGGCAGATGGTTCGCTTCGTCTATGTGTTGATTATCGAGAGTTGAACAAGCTGATAAAGAAGAATAGGCACCCGTTACCGAGAATTGATGATCTCTTTGACCAGCTTGTAGGTGCTTCTGTTTTCTCTCAGCTCGATCTAGCCACCGGATTCCATCAGCTTAGAGTGGCTGAGGATAGCATTGATAAAACTGCGTTTAGGACTCCAGATGGATTCTTTGAATGGCTTGTCATGCCATTTGGTTTGACTAATGCACCCGCCTACTTCGTAGATTTGATGAGTAGGGTGTTCAGGGAGTTCCTTAACAAGGTTGTTGTTGTCTTCGTGGATGATATTCTGATCTTCTCAAAGGATGAGGAAGAGCATGCTAGGCATCTCAAGGAAGTGATGAATACGCTTAGAGCGCATCAGTTGAAAGCCAAGTTCTCCAAATGTCATTTCTGGAGAAGGGAAGTTCGGTTTCATGGACATATAGTTTCCAAGCATGGCATAGCGGTGGATCCCGCGAAAGTGGTTGTGGTTCAAGACTGGAAGACTCCTAGGAATGCAACCGAAGTAAGAAGCTTTCTCAGTTTGGCGGGCTACTATAGGAAGTTCATCAGGGACTTCGCTAAGATCTCGGCCCCTCTTACTAAGTTGACGAAGAAGAACTTAGTCTTTGCATGGGACTTGGAGTGTGAGCTTGTTTTTCAAAGGCTCAAGAGAGCCCTTACCTCAGCTCCAGTTTGGCAACGTGGATTGGCACTGTTTTCAAGAGATAGTTTTCTGCGTGGGATACAGTATAATATGTAAACGAGATCCAAGATTCACTAACGAATTTTGGAAAGCTTGCACGGAACCATGAGCACGCAGTTATGTTTAAGCCAAGTATTTTAGACAAAGAATAAGTGGAAGTGGAACGAGAGGCAATGGTGAAATGAGTTCTAACTCATATTTTGGGAACAAGAATTAAGAACTACGGAATTGCGAAGTTAAAAGACGGTCAGGGCACGATGGGATTAAGCACAAGAAAATGCGGCTTAGAAGATCGAAGACTAGATACGCGCATTTAATCTCTTTCTAAGAGTATATCCTTGATCCCTATTGTTCCGTAGAGCTTACTCGCATGCTGTCTTTTAAGTATATCCTCTCGGTCCTATCCTCAATCTAAGATCTGTTGCAAACCCCCTAAGGAGTATGACTAGCCTATTTGTGATATATGGTTGGGGTGAAGAAGTTCGTCACCAAACTATTTGGGCTTTATGGGATATGGGTAATAATTGATAGACTTACGAAGAGAACCCATTTTTCCGGTGAAAAGCAAGAGGACCGTATCATGGCTAGCATCTGTTTATCTTCGAGAGATAGTATGGTTGCATGGAGTTTCGTCTAGCATAGTTAGCGATCGTGACCCAATTATCACTAGCCAGTTCTGGAATAGTTTGCAAGAAGCGATGGGTACGCGATTGAATTTGTGTACAGCCTATCACCCCCAGACGGATGGCCAAAGCGAAAGGGTGAATAGAGTGCTAGAAGATCTCTTGAGGCTTTGTGTTCTCGACTTTGGTGGTACTTGGGAAGACCACCTTCCTCTTGTAGAGTTTGCTTATAATAATAGCTATCAAGCCAGCATAGGGATGGCACCATTTGAAGCTTTATATGGGAGGCCGTGTAGGTCACCATCTTGTTGGTGGGAGACAACAGATAGACTTATACTTGGGCCCGATATGATACGAGACACATACGAGAAAGTTGAATTAGTAAGAAGAAGGATGAAAGCGGCCCAAGATAGACAGAAATCCTATGCTGACAAGCGAAGGGCAGATTTGGAATTCGAAGTGGGAGACATGGTTTTCGTGAAGGTATCTCCTTTGCGAAATATGGTACGTTTTGGAGCAGCGGGGAAGCTGGCACCAAGGTTCGTAGGACCCTTCCCTATCATAGAGAGAATTGGAAAGATGGCCTATAAGGTGGGATTGCCCGAGAAGCTAGCCGGAGTGCATAATGTCTTTCATGTCTCGCATCTCCGAAAGTGCCTACATGAGTCCGCTGAGGTGGTTGAACCAAGCATTCTTGAAGACATTGAGGTAGAGAAAGAAACAACCTTGAGAAGAGCTCCGATTCGTATCTTGGGAACAGAGATCAAGAAGCTAAGGGATCGAGAGGTCAAGTTGGTGAAAGTTCAGTGGGGTGAAGCCGACGAAGATGCAACTTGGGAAACCGAGGAGAAGATGCGTGGGCTTTATCCATTTCCTTTTGAGGGTACATTCTCGATCTCTTTTCCTAATTAGCATATCTTTCTTTTTGCTATCCGTGTTTATCCTGTTTGTCTAATTATCTCGTTAATCATGTTATGAGGACCTTAGGTAGAAACCCTTTGGATGAAACATGTATTTGAAACATGTTATGCTTGATGGTTGCAAGTGGTTGCAAGTGTTTGCACGTGGATACTCGTGGATGCATGATACAAATTAGGCACTAAGATCGTCTCACACACTTTCATACCGCATATGCATGAGTGTTTATGCTTATTCATGGATGAAACTTGTTATGCTATCATGTGGATGTTGCATATGGATGAATGTTATGTGCACTCATGTAGAGACTATGAGTTATGTTAGGAATTTGCATACATATGGACTCATTTCACTAACATGCTTTGCATTAAGGAGGTTTACTGAATCAGTAACCGCCTGATTTTTGCATTAGATAAGTACATATACACACACCTTTGCATATGATCATACAGCATTTAGAATCCTTTAAGGACAATGACTGCACGTGGATGATGTTTTGAGTAGATGGGTGATGGATGGTAGGATACGTTCTTCCTAACTTGGAGATTTCGGGGACGAAATCCTTTAAGGAGGGGAGAATGTAACAACCCGTATTTTTGAATAACATGTTATAACATAAATGGAGGCAGAATTAAACTGTAAAATCTGAATCAAGAGAAACGGGTTATGCCATTGCGTTCGTCTCGAAAAAATACGCGAAATAGAGTCCGAGTTTTCGAAAATCGGAGTCCGTATGACCAAGATATGGCCTCGCGAAGTTTCACGAAAAATTCACAAATTAAAGTATACTTAATTAAGTGAAATGGGTTGCGCAGAGAAATATATATATATTGATATATATATATATATATATAATTGAAAATTAAATAAATAAATATGCAAAAATGTTCAAAACAGCGAATTGGGAGAGGGGAATAACCGAACCGGCCGATTTTTGAGGTCGACCCAAGCCCGCTGGGTCGACTAGGGGTTAATCCAGGGTGTTTGGCTGTCAACCCGTGGGCCGATTCGCTCAAATGCAGATTTTGCAATTGAATGGTTCTCATGGTTCAGCTTTAATCTAAAGGCCCTAGTTGGTTCCTACACTTGACTTCTTCCCCAAGACATGCTTTGATGGCTTGGATTGAATCTAGGGTTAATCCTATGGCTAATACTATCCTAAAACTCTATAAAAAGGACCTAACACCAACCCTAAATCATCATTATTCATTCCTACAACTAAACTATGTCAAATTTGTTCCTCTTATGGCCTCCACTCTCATGCTAAAATTCCTAAGTCTATTTCTATGAAAGATTGTGAGTTCATACAAGTGTTTTCAAGCTTGTATGAGTGTTCTTAGTTTGCATTCAAGTCAACTTGCAACATTTCTATTACAAAGCAAGGGTTTTTATTGATTTGGCTCAAGGGTTTTCATTTAAAGCTTGCATATTTGGGTTTTTGGTGCTTGCATAAGGGCTTCGTCTCAATCTTTATAATAAATAATTATTTGTGTCTTCATAGCATTGTAAGCCCTTTTCTACTTTCTTTCTTTGAACTCTAAAGTTAAATGAATGATGCAAGTTTGGGGTTGATCATTATATGCAAGTTTGGTTGATCATTATATGCAAGTTTGGTTGATCATTATATGCAAGTTTGGATGATCATTATGCAAGTTGGTATAATCATTATGTATGACACATGTTGCTATGTTATGCAAGTTTGGGTTGATCATGTTATCATGTTATGCAAGTTAAACTTGAGATTTTAAGCATAAAGCTCCAAGCTTTATATTAAAGGTTGCATTTTGGCAACATGAAAGTTATCATATCCCTTATGATAACTTGCATGTGAGGCAAAATGCGAACTTCTAGCAACTTCTACATGTTATTTATCACCATGTATCACTCATATGCTAAGTTTGGTTTTATGCATGCTTTTGAAGCCTAATAATGCAATATGCAAGTATATGAACATATGTACATTTCATATGCCACCATGTTAAACTTGTGGCTTCAACACCTATATGTCAAGGTTATGCCAAGTTCCCTATTTTATCCTTTATGTGTTGTTGCGATTATGTAAACGATGGGATTACGTTGGGGTTGGGTAACATAATGACATGAACATGATTTTTGTAACATGACGTGATATGTTAACTTGTAATTATGTTTTGGAAACATAATGGACATGACACTTAGAAAATATGAGTGTGGCCAACTCGAGGTTGGGTTGAGTTTGTAGCATAAATCTACCCGGACCCGCCCGGCTTAACTAGTGGCTACAAACAATAAGACCCAATGTGAGAAGTTGGTCATGTTGTGCTCGAACCCGAGGTTAGACCTAGTTGTGGTGTAAAGCTACCCGGACCCACCCGGCTTAACTAGTAACCACAACAAAGTCTAATGTGAGAGGTTAAAGCGCATTAAGTTAATTAATGCCTCCTGATTAGGGTTAAGTCATGGTCCACTTAATACTTAACCAATTTGGGCTTGATGGATTAATCGAGGTTAAGTCAGGAGCCTTGGGTACTCTTAACCGATTTAATCCACGATTGGATCGGGTTAACCACATTTAACCCGTTAAGAAACCCTAGTTGCGTGGTCCTTTTCAGCAGTAACCTTCTAGGTAGTATCATAAGACCCTAGGACTAGGCTAGGGTGGGGCACGATTACTGGGCTGATTATAAGAGACCAAAAGAGACGGCTGAATGATGCCCCGGTTGTTCAGGCGGACCATGGTCGTGCACATTAAGTCCGGAGTTGAACACGGGCACCGGTAGGTTTGACTGTGCATCGTGGTATGGTGTCAGATGGTTACACCATAGGGCCTGATACACCCTAGGGTGGACCCTGCACAGTCAACTACATTACATGATTAAGCCGCATGACACCGACACTTGACGAGTTAGGCTTATAGGGAGCCGATCGACTAGACTGAGTAGTTGGACCTTGATTTAGGTCATCTCATGATGTTGGTCCAAGCTTGGGCCAAGGGATCAATTCTTGTTTTTACTTGACATGTTAGAATGCTAGTACACCCGTGGTGCAAAACTTAACCTTAATTATGCGATGACACATTTATCTATCTTGTTAGTTAATCATCATGCCAGTATGTTGTTATCCTTATGTTCATCTCAGCTTCTCATGCCAGTTAACTTTACTAGTTCATAGACAGATAGTAGTAGGGCTTACCAGTCTTTTTGACTGAACTGTTTTCTTTCGCCTCTTTTCTTCCGTTTCCCCCCTCCCTCAGATTCTCAGGGTGGGAACATTGGAGCTTAGCTTGGATCTTTACAGCTTGCTTATTGGATTTGCTCATGTACGGTTTTGGACATTGAGCTAGCTATGGTTTATCACTTCATTTTGGGGATAGTACTTTATGTATTTCAGTTTTTCAGTTTATGCTTTTATCTAGACTTTGTTGTTGGAAAATAATGACCAAGTACTTTGTTGTAACATGACTATGGTTTTGAAATGCTAAGTTTTATCCGCTGCTTTACTACTCTGTTTTACTTATATGTTCTGTCTTGTGATATCTGCATGCATGTTTACCTTGTTTAACGCCCCTCCAAAGCTAATGTCCTTGCAAGAGTGGCATTGGCGGAGGTGGGGTGTTACAGCTGTCCAGTCATCAAAGGAGAAAAATGGGTTGCCACCAAATGGATCAGAGACCAAATCCAGAAGTACTAGAAAATATTTAAGCTATTCTTCACCTGATTCAATTCATCGACACCATACTTGCGGTAAACCTGTGCATTACACTAGTTTATATATTTCAATACATGAGGTTTAAAAATAAATGAATTTTGTAGCAGTAGAAAGATAAACTACAACAATTTATATACAATAGTTATGAATGAATTGTATTATTAATTACTGTCGACTGTCAATGTTCCCTGTGTTTATATTAGCTTATATTGTTTTACTGGTGTTTCTGTAAAATTATATGATCGAGTACTGCGATTTCCTCATTTTGTACCCAATATAATAAACATAGAATCTTGTTAATCTGTGAAATTCTTTGTTGATTTTGTTTATATTTTGTATCTTTTTGACTTTCCCAACAAGATAGGATTGCATTAAGGATGATGGCGCCGTCCGAGGGTATTCGGCGCAGACCAGTGTGTGAACCGTGTTGATTATAAAAAGACTGAGATGTTATTTTCCAATAAATGTAAGTGCAATTCTATTTTATTTCTTCTTTTCTTGTTTTATTTATCTTAACGCATCTTGTTTCAACTTCGGTGTGGTTCATTGCATGATTTACACTTACATTTATTGTAACTGTGCAAGTGCGTTTTGAATTCGCTTTGGGACTACGTTGTTGAGTGTGGTGTTGTGACTCCTCTAAATATTCCATGTATCTATACTAGGCTACATATTATGGTGTAATTAATGTATAAGAATTATTGTGTTAAGGTTTAAACCAAGAAGGTTACATTTTTCCTACTTTGGAACAAATTTGTTGTGGTCTCTCTTTCTCCCCACTGCCTAGTTAAAGAAAAGTTGGCTCTGTCAACATGTACCAAATGACTAAATATTCCAATGGTTTTTTTGTATCAAGCAGCCTCCATGGGTTTATTACTATTAGCAGCCAATTTTTGTTGTGGTTTATTCTCATTGCCAGAATATTCAAACCAATAGTTCAACAATTTTTTCTTTAATATGCATTTATTAGAAATAAAATGAATATGAACATAAATTTATGTAATAAAAGGGTAAATCGTCTAACTTGTAATAACCTTGGGCCTCACATCCCACAACATGTATATTGCAGCTAGTTTGACAAGAATCAGTTAAGCCAAGATACGAGTTATTGTTTCTCAAACAAAATCAGCAAACAATGTTATCAAATATCCACAGCAACAAATATCCTTATGAATGGTGGGCGTGTTGAACAAGATACGATGTATGCATTGTTCCTTGTGTGGTATGGTACATGTAATATTAGAAAATTATAAGTGTAACTTATTGCAAATGGTATATAAGTAACTTAGATGTGTCGAAAAATATCTCTAAAACTTGTTTTGTTTATTTTGTGTGAACGAACCAGATTATAACGAGCCTGGAAATATCAACGGGAGGGGTTATTGCATTCTGTAGAGGACGGCCAGATGAAAGGTGTGACTTTACCAATAAATAGCGCTGCAGTATTTCCATCTCCAGTACTTTTGTGGAGCCTGAAGGTATTTCTCACTAACATGAAGAAAAAAGAGGTTAAACCTTCTTGTACTAAGTTGCTTTGTAACGGTCAAGTATGTAATAGTCCGCGAAATCTTTTGTAAAACTTATTATTTGTAATATTAAAAATTTGAGTATTTTAATAAATTAGTTTGCAAATAACTGTAATATTTGTTTTGCTTATGGAGTATTGCTATATTTAGTGTATGGTTCATTTCAGTTGCAAAGGATGTCTATTTTTTTTAAATGCAACTGTCAATTACAACGGTGGATAACTGTTGTAGTATATATTATTACAATGGTGCATAACTGTTGTAATAAAGTTTATTACAACGGTGGAAAAAAGTTGTAAAATACACATATTACAATGGTGTTGCAACGGTGCAAAAAAGTTGTAAAAGATTTTAGTCTATTACAACTTCTTAATACACGACGGTTTGCCCACCGTTGTAAAATGTATATTACAACGGTGTTCCACCGTTGTAATAGGTTCATTTTGTTATAGTGTCCAATACTGTAAGCCTGATAGGTAGAGTGGATGGAACACTATAGACTCCGTAGCCGATAGACAGTTCACATCAAAAACCGAATTAGTTGATTGAAACCACAATCACTTGTACTATACTGTATTTTATTATTGGTTATAATAAAAAAAGTGTTACGGAACACTATAAAAACCGGTCGGCTATGCTAGAAAAATAATCCCACTACATAGGAAATGCCGAGTCAAGTTTAATTTGTGACATACCAAAGGATGCCACTGATGTCTGCATAATTAAACTGTCGTACACTTTCATTAATGTTCCTGAATATTTTTACATTAGGACCATAAGGTGCACATGGAGATTTACAGTCAAAAGTAAATGTGTTTCTTTAGTATCTTCTCAATGTGGTGAGACTGATCCAAAGAAATTCTTTTTTTACTAAGAAATCTTAATATCCTTTTTACTTTTGCTTCAACTTGATTTTCAGATGAAAGTTGGCATTTAACTACTTATATTATGAATATTTGATCCAAAAATAAGTTGATCATATGTATACAAACATATAATGATGCAAATGTTGTTCTTTGGTTTATAATAAATACGTTTGTCACTTTCATTAACTTTGAAACCATATTAGATTATTAAGTTATCAAAATCTTCATGCCAATGCTTAAATGCTAGTTTTAAGCCATATAAACATTGATCTAGTTTGCAAGCTTTATGTTCTTTACTATTAATTACAAAACCTTCAAATAGTACTACCGCAAAAGAAATCTGAATCTTATCTTCGATCTTTTGGTGTAGCTTAATAAGTGTATCCAATACTAATGCAATTCTTCCAATTGCTTCATCTATCTAGTAATCTTGGGATTTTGTATGCAGCGGAAGCTTGACAAAATGCCAAGAAAAATAGGATCTTTATCAAAGAATCACTTGAAAATGAATTTGATTGAAAAACAAAAAAAAAAATATAAAAAATATTGGAAATGTGAGCACACGATATTCCACCCAACCACCCTCTTTATTGATTCACTAATAAAAATTGTTTACAAACGACCTCAACTATCGTTACAAACAATTACAACTTGAATCAATAACCTTATTGAGAAATAGGTAGAGAATATCTAATGGCTAAAAATTTGAGGAAAAAGATAATGAAGAATAATGGAAAATTTTCCACATCTAATGAAGAGATTAGCTAGCCCTTTTTATAGTGAGAATTGCTTTATGCCCAAGAAAAACTTGGCTTCATGCCCAAGAAAACTTGGCTCCCAAATATCTTCATATATGTTATAAAACTATTTGGTTAAGCACCAAATATCCTTGCAATAAATGTCCACAAATATAGCAACCAATATCTCTCCATAAAATCTAGCACCAAATCTCTTCATCAAATCTAACAACAAATCTCTCCACAAAATATGTAAGATTATTTGTTGCCCAAAATTGTGATTTGCGTATCACCAATTTCAACACTCCACCTTGATACCAAATCACATCTCCTCCACTCAAACAATAGCCCCTTAGCTCTCACTTTCAACCTTTCTTTCTCAATTAACACCATTACAAACCTCCACCATCGCCCACTAATGATGCACCTCCCTTATCCGTGCACCATGCCACTAGCGATCTTCAAAAGCATTTGTAATACCACAAAGACCTCCATCTCGTCTTTGTGGGTTTCACAACTCGACATCCGTCTTCCGCTTGACATGATCTCTTCATCTCCAGGATCCTTCGGGCATCATCAACATCTATACCCTTGTCGATACCATGATCCTCCACCATAGGACCATTAGCGGTGACCATATTAACCTCTCCACCTTGTTGTGGACTAGGTTCTTCAACCGTCACCCGCCTTTCATTATTGACTACCGAACCGATCAAACTACATAGGTTTCCCTCGTCCAAAACTCCTCGCATCATCACACGACCACCCTTCTTCACTCTCAAAACTCCACCTCGAGTCTCATAAGTGCAACCGCGGCGATCTAACTGACCGAGAGATATGAGGTTATGCGAACAAGTGGGTATGTGCCTCACACCGACCACTTCTCTCACCACTCCATCATGCATCCGAAACCTAACAGCTCCAACTCCACAAATTGGTAGCTCTACTCCATTGGCGGTCTTTATCATGCCAACACTCTTCTCATATGAAGAAAAACTTTTCACATCATGACATATGTGAAAACTGGCTCCTGAATCCATCTTCCAAGGCTCCACAACACTAAATAGGACATCACATGAAGAATCGCTTTTGGTACCTTCAGCAAAACCTGCTTGTCCCAAATCATTATTATTATCACCTTGCGTCTTCTTCTTATCCCTCTGATAAGCATAACAATCATGGCGCTTGTGGCCTTTCTTACCACAATAATAACAAGCACATTTACCACTAGCCTCTTTCTTCTTCCTTCTTGTATCTTTCCCCGAGTCCCTTGCTACCATCGCCTCAGTTTGAACCGATTTCAACTCCGACCCTTTTCTCCTTAGCCCCTCATTCAAAAGACTGCTTCGAACCGTTTCTAAAGAGATAGTTCCATTAGCATTGGAATTACTCAATGAAACAACCAAAGTCTCCCAACTTTCCGAAAGAGAACTCATCAACAAAAGAGCCTGCAACTCATCATCAAAATTGACCTTCATATTTGCCAATTGATTGATGACATCCTGAAACTCGTTCAAATGCTCTGCAACAGACTTCTCCTCATCCAATTGAAGTTTCACCAACTTTCGAACCAGAAAAGCCTTACTTGTAGCACTCCTTGACTCATACAAAGATACTAATTTGTCCCACAACGCCTTTGCGGATTCACAACTAGCCACATAGTGGAATAAAGAATCATCCAAATATTGACGAAGCAACGCAATCGCCTTTTTGTCCATTTTCTTCCACTTTCCCTCATCCATATTCGAGGGCTTCACCCCATCTCCATCAATGGGATCATGCAAATCATTGAGATATAGTATGTCCTCCATCTTCGGCTTCCATATACCCCAATTCTTCCCATATAAAATAGCCATCTTTGAAAACGTCATCATCTCCGACATCTCCAATTTTCAATCCAACAAACACTCCAAACTATGCGATGATCTGGCTCTGATACCAAACTGTTGGGATTTTTGTGCAACGGAAGCTTGACAAAATGCCAAGAAAAATAGGATCTTTATCACCCAATCACTTGAAGATGAATTTGATTGAAAAATAAAAAAACAATATAACAAATATCGGAAATATGAGCACACGATATTCCACCCAACCACCCTCTTTATTGATTCACTAATAAAAATTGTTTACAAACGACCTCAACTATCGTTACAAACAATTACAACTTGAATCAATAACCTTATTAAGAAATGGGTAAAGAATATCTAATGGCTAAAAATTTGAGGAAAAAGATAATGAAGAATAACGGCAAATTTTCCACATCTAATGAAGAGATTAGCTAGCCCTTTTTATAGTGAGAATTGCTTCATGCCCAAGAAAAACTTGGCTTCATGCCCAAGAAAACTTGGCTCCCAAATATCTTCATATATGTTATAAAACTATTTGGTTAAGCACCAAATATCCTTGCAATAAATGTCCACAAATATAGCAACCAATATCTCTCCATAAAATCTAGCACCAAATCTCTTCATCAAATCTAACAACAAATCTCTCCACAAAATATGTAAGATTATTTGTTGCCCAAAATTGTGATTTGTGTATCACCAATTTCAACAAGTAATCTATATTTAGCTTGGATAATCGAGTAGGATCGACTAAAGGAATACTATAGTTAACTTAATTTGATCTTTTCGTTTTTTTTTAATTATTGAACATTTATCATAGAAGTGTTGTGCATTTACTAGTACTTTCTCACAGTCTCCTTAAATTAAATTTAAATCAAATGAAATCCAACTTATACAATAGTTTATTCCAAAAAAACTCATGTTGCCACTAATTGAATATTCATTTTGGTGCGTCGCAAATTATCAAATTCCCAAAGGGGAAATATGAGATCATTGAAATAACAATTCTCCAGATCTATTGCAACCTGGTTCTGTGCTCTCGAAATGTTTAACTTAGGTTTTTCTTGTAACTTGTTTATGGTCTACGTATGGATCATCGTTCTCTGTTGCAATACATGATTATCTTACCAAGTAAGCTGGGTTGAACTAACCCTCAAAAGCTAGTTTATAAGGGATGATGCCTAGTTAGATATATAGTTATCATCCATATCATATTAGGCGATGTGGGACATTACATGCTGACACACTTCCAAAGACCAACGTCCATGGCAATGCTCTATTACACTGCCTCCACCCCATAATAGTATTCAATAGAGTGGCATCGTGCCCATACATGTCACCAATAGGCCTCTAGCATTTTCAATCATCATGTTCGACTCTTGTATCAATTGTTACAAACCATACTTAATATAACTCACCCTTAAAAGCTACCTTGAAGTATGGTGCCTAATTGATCATACTATCATCATTTGTACCATAATAGGTAATATGGGACAAAACATATTCATAATGATTTTTCTGTTCGTCAATACAACGAGGCCATCATAAGAGGAAATAAGAGCATCAGGCGGTTCTTCTTTAAGAAAAGGCAAGGAGCTACAGATTTGGATGAAAGTTGAAAAACACTAGCCACGATGTACTTAATTTGATCTTGAAAGTATTTTATTTTCTATGACGTAGATTTTCTAGATTTAATATAAAAATTAAGAAAATATATTTTTGTATAAAACAGATAAATAAATCATAATTCTACAAAAATATATTCAAAAACATTGAACCAATTATATTTCTATTGTCATTAATTTTTTCAAGAATTTAATTTTTTTATACATACGTCTTTCATAGTTATAAATTTTTTAAATTGAGTTTATTATTTTATCCTTTATCTATTAATATAGGGACGTTTGGTTAAGGTCCGAGTTAAGTTTCAAAATGCACAAAAACTCTCTATCTTAAAACTTTATAAATTAGGTCTTTGGTTTTCGAAAATTGTCAAAAAACATCAATAATCATTGAAAAAACTACCAAACTTTAAAACTTAATTCAATATATAATCGTTTGCGTATTCATTTAAGAAAAGTATAAAAAAAGCTATAAAAAAAATCATGCTTCAATGAAATTGCAGGAAAGACTGCAATTTTTCAAAAAATTGTAGATATCACCGTAACTATTTAAAAAAATTACATATTTTATGCAATTTTTGGTGATTGCTTCAAGTTTTAAAATTTAATGCCTACACTTATTCAAACATCACATTATTGCAGAAAATTATCAAAAAATGATGTATATTGCATATAATTGAAAATTAAATCACTTTCAGTGAAATTACAAAAATAACATAAATGATGTAGAAAATTTGCAGATATTGAAACATGTCTACAACTCACTATGAGAATTGTTGTAGATATTTCTACACTTAGTCACAAAAAGTGCAGATATTTCAACAACTTATTTTTCTTTTCCGGATACACTATAGAATAGCGGCTGATATGTCTGCACTTTTCAAAATAATTGTAGACATTTCAGTTATTTTTCCAGTATCAGCATTACACCATAAAATGGTTGCTGATATATATGCACTTTTTTCACAATAAGTGCAGATAATTTGGTAACTTATTTCTTTTCCAGTAATATTTTGGTAATATTTACAATTTTTTGAATCCTTTTAGGCAATAGCGCAAAAATTCACGGAAAATATGTTGTACAGTAATAGGGGACCTTATACTGAAACTTAGAAGAGGACGGGCAGTGAATAAAGTTTTATTTTAGGGGCCCGTCCCTAATTATCACCTTAATATATATATATATATATATATATATAATTATTTATTTTTCATACAAATATTCTACATAAATGTTACTTTATTCAAAAGATGGAAAAAAATGTCATTTTTTATTAAAATATGAAATTTTCACTTTCTTATATTTTTTCTTGCTACAATATATATCATCATATTTGAAATGTTTGAATTAGTCATTGATAGAAAAATTAAAGTATATATAATTGTAAATGAATTTATCATTTTACCATTGTATTAGAAATTATAGAAATTTATCGTTTAATTGTTGTATTTGAAATGATAAAAGGTTTTACCATTATCTTTGAAATTTTTATTTTAGAATTTTGAATGTATTTATTCAGGATGGTGTTGTGCCTAGTTGGTCTTGTATAAATGCATGTTGTCTTATGTGATTTGTTATGAAACTTTGAGGATAGTTGATTTGCTCAATTACATTTGTTGTCTAAATTTGTTGTTTAAATTTGTTGTGATTGGGGGTGTGGATATGTACAAAAGTATTTTGTTATGTTTTCATAGAATTTCCTATGAGAATATATATATACTAATCGTGCGTGGCCAGTGCTTTTTTGTTCGGTCCTTTCAGTTTGCTATACTTATTGCAGTTATCAGAAATATGTGGTTGGTTAGGCATTATGCATTGTTTAGATGTTACATTGATTAGGATGGAATGGGTTTTGGGCCATATTTATATATTAATGTATGTATATAATTGGACATTTTGTTCACATTAATTATTTTCCAAAATATAAATTGATATTTATGTTTTATTAAATTCAAAAATAAGGAAATTACTGTCAAGGGCAAAGTTACATACCTTTAAAGCCGCTAGGACAGTTCGCTAAAATTTAGTCGCAAGTACAACTCTAATTTTTGTATACCTTCTCTTCTTCGACTCTTCACTAACTCTGTATTACTCTTCCAACCATATACTTATGCATCAACAATTATATTGAATTCACTAGCTTCTGATGAACCTTTAGACAACTGTCAATCTTAAACTTATGAACTTCCGATGCACTAGGTGTTGAAGGGACCACCATGATGCACTATATATAAAGCGACTTCATCCATACGAAAGTCAATCACCCTAGCATGTTCAAGCTTAAAAGAGCGTTGGCCATGTCCTAACTTATATTGCTATTTCCTTTGCCAAAAACCACAAGGGAAAATTGAACGCAATGTTACATAACTTGATATATATATATTATATGATCATCAAACATCTAGTAAAGTCTTTTAGTATTAGACATTATTTTTTGACAAAGCCGACCGGTTTTTAACGTGACCGCAGACACTTATTATTATAATAAATAATAATAACATGATTACAGGAGATTGACAGTTTATCAGCGTACTACAAATTCAGTTTTTAAGGCGGACCTATAACACCCCACTCCCGCTATGGTCACTCGCTAAGGGAATGCCATAACATCGGTGGAGTATTTTAAGTGAATATAGAACAGAGAAATTACAGCAAGACAGATATAAGTAATACTTGAAAATTTAAAACATCATTTCATTGTAGCGGAAAGTAAAACATGTTTGGTTACATCACAAAACCATAATAAGAGTCAAGTACAAAATATCCATCCTGATAAATAAAAATACATAATCCCAATACATGAACTGATAGCCATAAAAGAAAAGGGTAAGCTGAGCTCTACATCTAGGGTCCAAGCTCCAAGAGAGTAATAAAAGCAGCCTGATCAAAGCCCACTCGTGCTGGGCTCACTCTGAGAACCTGAGGGTTGGGAAAAAAGATAAAAACAACGGGGTCAGACATAAGTCTGAGCGAGTCCTATAACTTTAACAATGCAATCATTAAAGTAATTAGGGTATGATATAACTTGGTACAGTGTGACTGGGGATAAATGACTACACTCAGTAGCCAATCAGACTTAGAATGAACTAAGATAACGATAAAGACGCATTTACCCACCCAAGGATAATTACTACACTGCACCACACCAGTCATTTCCTACTTAAAGGTTGATCCCTCCCAAGGACTTAGTAAATTTACCCAGTAGTTTCGTGTACCCCTAGCTGACTACATAGGTGCCGCCTGCCCCTATCTCCACTAGGTGTACCCACTACTCCCAAGCGATCGGCTCCCTACCTAGATACCTGTGCTGGCCCCACAATGGGGTGTATCACTCCCCATAGTGGCAACCCGATACAACAAATGGTGCACGGCTTATATCTACACGATGCAACAACGTCTTACCTACCAGCCCGGGTCCACACACGCATATGAAACCCGTTGGACTCGCGTTGCCACCGCTACCCCGTTTTGGCCTCTTATAGTCAAGCCCAATATGCGTGTCCCGTCCTCGACTTGGTTCGAGCCCACAAAGATACGTTTGGGATATTGGTTGAAATGGGCCCCCACAAGCTACCCACCTAAGCTTGTCATTTCTAGTGTATACCACTTAACCCTTTAATCATGTTTTAATTACATGTTCCACTTTGGTTAAGTATTCTAATCGTATTTTCTATTGCCACCCAAGGCAACCACTAGATTTCCACATGCCACCCAAGGCACCCACTTAACCCCTCATGTCCCTCTACATGCTAATATGGTTAAGTGTTTCTTAATTAATTAATTAATTAAGATCATGACCTCATAAAGACCTCTCACATTAGACCATCTTTTATGACTGCTGGATATGTCGGTTGGGTCCGGGCAGACTTCCGTCATAAAAAGGGTCTAACCTCGTGTCTTTACTTTAATCACGTATTTAATTTATGACTAAGACCTCTCACATTGGGCCAATCATTTGTAGCTGCTGGATTGCCGGTCGGTTCCGGGCAGACTTCCGCTACAAAAGGGTCCAACCTCGTGTCTTAGTTGATTAATTACACCTAATTAATCACCCCCATAATTTGTATTAATTATCCCTAATTAATTACACATTTTTAAGAATATGGGTAGACCTAACTCAATAGGTAAATTCCCAATTCCATAGTATGGGTAGACCTAACTTAATAGGTAAATTCCCAACTCCATAATATGGGTAGACCTAACTTAATAGGTAAATTCCCAATTATGTCCATTCATTTTATGTTATGCTTAAGCATACCAACTTTACACATTTCTATTAACATGCATATTAACCCCATCGTTTCCCACGTAATTCGTTCTCATGACATGTCATATAAATGGGGAGTTTCATTATAAATGTAATGGGTTCAATCTTAGCACAACGTTGGCATTTACATGGGTTTAAAAGGTGTTAACTTGCATCATAACATTAAACCCAACTAGCATAAATCATTAACCCAAACTTGCATATGAACTTGCATATAAACTTGCATATGAACTTGCATATAAACTTGCATATGAGCTTGCATAACATATCATACATAGAGGCAACCTTGCATATGTTATGCATATCATAAAAAGAGACAAACTTGCATATGAACTTGCATATAAACTTGCATATGAACTTGCATATCATGTCATACATAGAGGCAACCTTGCATATGTTATGCATATCATAAAAAGAGACAAACTTGCATATGAACTTGCATATAAACTTGCATATGAACTTGCATAACATGTCATATCATAAAAAGAGACAAACTTGCATATGAACTTATAAACATATGACAACCACAACATGCATAGATCCTCATTTACATCCATAGCCTCCTAATATCCTATCCTAATTAGTTTAGCAATTGCTTGCTAAAGGCATAGGAACTCACAAATCACTAATTAGCACTCCAATGAGGAAGATTAAGTTGCTAGAGTGGATTAGAACTTGCTTAGAGTTGATTTGAGATGCTAACTTCCTCTCAACTTTGGTGGAGGCTCCTTCTAGTTTTAATTTGACGGCATGAGGCCCTTGAATCTATTTTTAGTATGAATTAGGGTAGTGTTAGGGTGTATTTATAGATTAGGCAAGTGTTTTAGGCCATTAGATTAACCCTAAATTAGATTAGGACCATCAAATCTCGGAAGCTTCTAGAGAACAGCCCAAAACATAGTCAAACCCTAAAATGGTGCACCAGGTTATACTGGCCGAGCACCACCTGTCGACACCCAAGTCGACAGGGCTGTCGACTTGGTCCTAGCCATGTCGACTGCCCAGTCGACATGGCTGTCGACTTGGGTAGCTAGGCGGGAATTTTTCCCTCCTACGCCCAATGGCCCCAATTTCGAAATTTAAACCTGAATTTTAAATCTGTTTTGAACTTTGAATTTTCTGCAAACTTCATTGGGCCATAACTGGGCCATACGGACTCCGATTTACAAAATTTCGGACTCTATTTTGCGTATTTTTCCGAGACGAACGCAATGACGCAGCCCGTTTCCCCCAATTCTCACATCTGAGATTATTTATTATGCAATTAGTGAATTTTAGCATTAACTGAAATTCGGGGTGTTACATTCTCCCCTCCTTAAAGGATTTCGTCCCCGAAATCTCTAAGCTGAGGAGAATGCATATCCTACCATCCAAACAACCATCTACTCAATCCATCAAACACGGGCATCCGTTGTCCTTAAAACAATTTCTAATGATGTATGAGCATATGCAAAAAGTGTGTGTATATGTTCCCTATCTAATGTATGAACATATGCAAACCATGATAGTGCCATGCATCCATTATGTATGCGAGAGAACCCTATCGACACATAAAATATCTACATGAGTGCACTATCATTCACCAAAATGCATCATCCATATGGTAACTCAATCATTATACATCCATAAATATAGCTACCTACACACAATTATATGCAATATGAAGTGACTGAGCCGATCTAGTGCCTAGAGTGTGTATATGCATCCACGAGCAACCACTAGCAAACACTTGCATCCATCAACCATAACATGTCTCAAACACATGTTTCAACCATAGGTTTACCCTATCTAAAGGTCAAAAGGACTAACGAGAGGACATACTAAAGATAAGATAAGTACTAGACAAACGATAAAGGAGAAGTTAAAAGACATACCCTCAAAAAGGAATGGGTATAATGAACGCATCTTCGCTTCCGTCTCCCAAGTAGCGTTGCCCTCATCTTCTCCCCATTGTACTTTGACTAGTTGAACCTCTCGATTCCTCAGTTTCCTAGTCTCTGACCCAAGGATGCTAGTAAGAGCTCGTCGAATAGTCGCATCACGCTCTACTTCCACTTCTCTAAGCAAGCTCGGCTCAATCACCTCTGCGGTCTCATGTAGGCACTTCCTCAAATGTGACACATGGAATACATCATGTACACCACTAAGTCTGTCGGGCAACTCCACTCTATATGCCATCCGTCCAATCCTTTCCTTAATAGGAAACGGCCCTACGAACCTTGGTGCTAACTTCCCAACAGATCCAAAGCGAACCACATTTCATAATGGAGACACTTTGACAAAGACCATGTCCCCAACTTCAAACTCAAGATCCGTCCTCCTCTTGTCCGCATAAGATTTTTGCCTATCCTGTGCTGCTTTCATCCTTCTTCGAATCAAGTCAATCTTCTCAGAAGTCTCCCTAACCATATCAAGCCCAAGCAAGATCTTATCCGTTGATTCCCACCAACATATAGGTGATCGACAAGGCCTTCCATAAAGAGCTTCGAAAGGAGCCATACAAATACTGGACTGAAAGCTGTTATTATATGCGAACTCCACCAATGGAAGATGCTCTTCCCATGTACCTCCAAAATCTAAGATACAAAGCCTCAAAAGGTCTTCTAGGACACGATTCACCCTCTCAGTCTGGCCGTCCGTCTGAGGATGATATGCGGTGCTCAGACATAATTGAGTCCCCACTGCTTCTTGCAAACTTTTCCAGAACTCGCTAGTGAAGATAGGATCTCGATCACTCACTATGCTAGAGGGTACCCCATGCAATCGAACTATCTCTCGAAGATATACTGAAGCTAGCCATGGAGCAGTCCTCTTGCTCTTCCCAGGTACGAAATGGGCGCTTTTAGTAAGTCTGTCTACCACAACCCAAATTCCCGTATTACCCTTTCTCGATCTGGGTAACCCGTCAATAAAATCCATCGAGACGCTATCCCACTTCCATTGCGGAACTCCCAATGGGTGAAGCAACCCACCTGGTTTCTTTTGCTCCGCTTTCACCTGTTGGCAGACCAAGCATCGAGCGACATACTCTGCCACATCTTTCTTCATACCGGCCCAGAAGAAAACCCGCTTCATGTCTTGGTACATCTTGTCCCCACCGGGTTAAATGGTCATCCTAGAACGGTGTGCATCATCAAGAATAGCCTTCCTCAAACCCTCGTCTTGCGGTACACAAAGTCTACCGTCTCTACGCAAGCACCCCCTATCGTCTAGGGTGTACCCACTACAACAAAAAACACTATTCGCAACAGGCGATATCTGTTGCAGTAGACCTATTGCAACAGGCCTGCGCCTGTTGGTATAGCCAAAGTTGCTAAAAGTCCGCAACATTTTCTGCCTGTTGCAATAAAATGTTGCGGTGTACTTTTTTGCAACAGGCTTTTGCTATTGCAACAGACCATTTTGCAACAGTATATGCCTGTTGCGATAGATTCATAAATCTATAAAAAAAATTACAGCTTATAGATATTACATATTAAATGTATTTATTTTAGTAATAGTGTATATCACAGAATGAAATAAACAAATAAAAATTTTATTCTAACAAAGTTTTAATAGTACAAACAATTCCAATAAAAGTTTCTACAATTTTCATACACTATTCATGTATAACAATTTCTTCACTCACACAACACATTTTTTTTCGAATAGAGTAGTTTTTGCTTATATTTCTACTCTATCATATATATACTAGAACAAAAGAATAAATATCATCAGTTCACTAGAACAAATCTGCAGTTCATGCTCCAAGTTTGCTGTCGATCATGAACATGTACATGCCTATCCAGGAATATGTATGCAATTCCAGCGAACCCTACATCAAATAAAAACCTAGAATTGACATGCAATAATAAAACATATATGAAATAATATTTGAATTGAAATGTGAAGAATTCTATCATGTTAGGCAACTTACTTTATTAGAAATGGAAAAGAAAGCTTATCAAGCAAAGACTTACAGAAAAGCTGCACATGAAAACAAAGCCTTGGCCCATGTCATCCTAGAATCACCTTAAAAATAGACTATGTACCAAGCAAGAATACCAAGATGAGAGAAATGCTTATAGAATGAAACGAAAGCACAAAAATTTATGAAAAAAACAACTCCAAATAGTAACCTGTATGCAATAAAAGATATACCAGCACAACATACCCCGGATCATTTGGCAAACACAAATATTACAAACGAATTTAGCAAAACTCAAAGAAGACATACCAGATACAAGAATTGAAGCAAATCTATCTTCTATTAGAGCTAGATAAGACAAGGAAATCCATGTACCAAAAACTTTAACCACTTACAAGTGTAAAAAACCTAACCTCAACTCCGGAAAACTTAAGCTTGACCGCCTGACCTATGCAGCTTAGCACTTAATTTTCCCTGGTGTAGAATCTTGATTATCCCTGCATTCATTAAGTTGATCATAACCGAGTTCCTTTACTCAAAATACATGAAACATCTTGTATTACAAATCATTGTTGTGCCATATACGTATATCAATACATACTTACATAGAGATAATGTTCTTTTATGCAAAACATACTATTATATAAATATATTCTTTGCACTAGGGTCACCACAATCAGTATATTATAGTGCAGATCTTGTTTCTGCTTTTGCACTAGTTTTGGTTCCTCATCAACCAAAACTACATGTGTCTATTTAATGGTAGTGCTATAATTTAAAACATGCAAGCAGTATTTGACCCCTATTTTGAATTTTCAGATATAGAATATATAATTTGAATGGAGTATTACAGTCATAGATGCTATGATAGTCTGTATGCAGAATAACGTCAACGATTTAATGCTTCTGAATCAGAATGTGAACTACACATTACAGGCTGTGTTTCGCACATTGATCACAATAAATATACTCTATAAATGAACTACACTTAGCAGTTTCACCTCGACCTAGATTCCCAAACAACTGAACACGATATTCCTTTTCATGCCCCCAAATCAACGCATAATATCACCATCAAATCTAAAAGTTGACATCATAACATTCGGAGATTAAAAAAAGGTCAAAACTTATCTGTAAACTTGAACGAACTGGAGAAGGGAAACAATTTTGCTCCATGAGAAAACCAAAGCAGTTTAATAATTAAAAAATAAAAGGAGGAGGAATGATACCAATTTATCGAGTCGCCCATTTTTGTCTTATTTCGCTCTTCCGGATTTTACAACAACAGTCCCAGTCAACAAAATAGAGTCGGGAGTCTATTCTAGGTTCAGATGAAAAGATAGGAAGGTGGACTCAAACAAAAGCGATATCACTAATTTGGGCTATAGGACTGGACGGAAAAATGACAGCAGAGCGAAACTCAAAGGAAAGTGGTAAGGGAGCAACGGCGAGCAGGGAGAGATCTGATTGGTCGGAAAAAGTTGATTGAGGAAGCTGTGAATCATGATAGGACGGGGTAGAAAACGGCCATGGGGATGTAAATAAAAACGAGATCTGAAAAGGATGGCTAACCAAAAAGGGTAGGGGGAAAAAGGCAGAGAATAAAATTAGGCGTGAGGAGATAAGGTGGATAGAGCCAAAAAGGAGATCTGAAAAGAAGAAGACAGGGCGGAAACCTAGCCTCCATTTTAGATCTACATTTCTAAGATGGTGCAATTGAGAACGCCAAGAGACGAAGGATTTGGGAATGGAGAAGCGGAAGGGAAAACTTTAGTTCAGCATAGAGCCGGGAATGGTGAAATTTAATGGTTAAGCCGCCGAAAATTTCATCTGGCGCTTCTTTTTCACACATTTAACTTTAATTTTTTGGTTTAGTTCATCCCAACGAGCGCAGTTACAGCTCCATATTTTGGTGTTTTTCTACATCATGCATAATATTATTTCTTGTGTTAACGGTAAACTAATCTCGACAATCAAATTGATTATGTTATTATAGATTGCGTTGGTTAAGTCGCTTAAATATTCATTTCGACTTTGAAGTTCAATCACCGTAAGAAATAAAAGAAAATTTAATGCTAAAATTTCACAAAAGAGGGAAGAAACAAGTTTTCAAAAATTTGAAAATTTCATAAAGTATTAAATTTATTTAACTTTTTATTAATTTATGAAAATTTCAATATTTTATAAGTATTTTAAAATTTAGTATAAAAAATTTCAAACTTTGGAAATTTTGGAATATTAGATGTTAAATATGTTATTAACCATAACTTTAAAATATTAAGTACAAATATCAGATATTACTTCTTAATTATTAATGATTAATTATTAATCATTAGTTATTAATCATTAATTATTAAATAATAATTATTAAATATAGTCTTAATTATTAATTATTGCTTTTTAATTATTAATAGCAATCATCAATAATTTATGATCAACATTATAATACTTAAATTTTATTATTAATTATCAAATATTAATCTGAATTATCATATAATTACTAGTAGTTAATCATTTAATAACAACTATTTAAAATTAATCATTAAAAGCTAATACTAATTTTTAATAGTATGTTTTTTGCAACTGGCTTTACCAGATGTAAAAAAATAGAGTTATTGCAACAGGCGAAAACAGTTGCTAAAGATATTTATTCGCAACTGGCTTGGAAGCGCAGTTGCAAATAATATGTTTGTTGCAACTGTTATGAAAGCGCAGTTGCTAAAAGTATGCTTTTGCAACAGGAAGAGAAGCGCAGTTGCTAAAAATATGGTTTTCGCAACATGCAAAAAAGGCATGTTGTTAAATCTCACCTATTGCAACTGCTATAATAGGTCTGTTGCTAAATATTATTTACTGCAACTGTAATTTGTTGCCTGTTGCAAATAGCTAGTTGCAATAGGGTATTTTTCTTGTAGCGACCTACTCAAATGGCTGGACGACTCCCCCTTATGAGCTTCTCTACCAACTCAACCAACTGTGGGTCGTCCCGCTGTGCTTCTCCAATTCGCTCCAAAAGAGTAGGTCTGACCTCCAAGGATGCTAGCAAACCGGGTATATAGTCAATGGAAGGTCTGAAATCAAACATCGACATAAATTCCAAGCTTTGTTGTTCCACGAACAATGGACTCAAGGACAACCTTTCTCTGCTCAAGGCGTCCGCCACCACATTACCCTTGCCAGGGGTATACGCTATCTCGAAATCATAGGATGCTAAGAACTCCATCCACCTTTGTTGTCTCAAATTCAAATCCTTCTAAGAAAACAAGTACTTCAATGATTTGTGGTCAGTGAACAATTCGAATCTCTCACCAAGAAGATAATGGCGCCAAATCTTAAGTGCAAAAACAATAGCGGCCAACTCTAAATCATGGGTAGGGTAATTTTTCTCATGCGCCCTCAACTGCCTTCCACCATAGGCTATTACCCTTCCCTCTTGCATTAAGACTACGCCCAGTCCTATCCCACAAGCATCGGTATAGACAACAAATGGCTTATTCCCATCTGGCAACACTAAAACTGGAGCAGTGGTTAAAGCTCTCTTTAACCGTCGGAACGCATCATCACAATCTACGTCCCATGTGAAAACAAGATTCTTCTTCGTTAAGCGGGTTAATGGGGCTGATATCTTCGCGAAGTCTTTGATAAACTTCCTATAGTAACCCGCCAACCCTAAGAAACTTCTTACTTCGGTAGCATTCTTCGGAACCTTCCAATCTTGAATTGATACTACCTTCGCGGGATCCACAGCTATCCCTTCCTTGGAGACCACGTGTCCCAAGAACCGCACTTCCTTCCTCCAGAAGTGACATTTAGAGAATTTAGCCTTAAGGCTATGTGCTCGAAGAGTCTCCAACACCTCCCCAAGATGTAGGGCATGCTCTTCTTCACTCTTAGAAAATACTAAGATATCATCCACAAAGACCACCACGAACTTATTAAGGAACTCCCTGAACACCCTACTCATCAAATCAACAAAGTATGCAGGGGCGTTCGTCAACCCAAATGGCATCACCAGCCACTCATAGAAACCATCCGGAGTCCTAAAGGCAGTCTTGTCTATGCTATCCTCAGCCACCCTCAACTGATGAAACCCCGTGGCTAAGTCCAACTGAGAAAATACTGAAGCGCCAACCAACTGATCGAAAAGATCATCAATCCTCGGCAATGGGTGTCTATTCTTCTTTGTGAGCTTGTTGAGTTCTCTATAGTCTACAAAAAGTCTGAGGGACCCATCCGCCTTCGTAGCAAAAACTACTGGAGCACCCCACTCCGATATACTTCGTCTTATGAACCCCTTCTCAAGCAACTCCCCTACTTGCTTATGGAGTTCCCTCCTCTCACGAGGAGCCATGTGGCGCACTGGTAAAGATACAGGTTTAGCATTATCCACCAGATATATTCGGAAGTCAATCTCTCGCTTCGGAGGTAAGCCCTTCACCTCCTCAAACACATCTGAGTATTCCCGGACCACTCTAACAGATTGCAAACTCTCGACCGAAGCGTCAAGCGATTCAAGATAACTTAGCATAACAGAATCCATGGGATTACAAGAGATCTCGAGAGTGTTACCCAAGCGGGTCATGAGCCTAACAACTCTCCTTTCGCAATCTAGAACGGCACCATTACTGGATAACCAGTCCATGCCCAAAATCAACCCATAGCCCGTGAAGCCCAAATCAAAAGCATCACATCTAAACTCAATGCTAAGTATAGAAATTTTCAAACCCAAACATATCATGGACAAATAAGTGGAGCCCCCAATTGGGTTTGAAACAACCAAGGGATCATCTACCAGACTGGTGTCTAAGTGCAGTGACTCAACTAATGATGATGAGATAAACGAATGCGATGCGCCAGAATCAAACAATGTACGGACAGGATGATCAAATAGAAAAACCAGACTTTCAACGGAAATAGTTCTACCACTTTCCTGAATCGGTGGAACCGCGAGAGCCTGTACTTGCCCCCTAGCCTTACCCGGTGCCATAAGAGCTTGCACATGTCCTCCTGAGGTAGATCCCGTCCTTTGCCCCTTCTTAGGGCAATCCTTCACTAGATGCCCTGCTTCGCCACAGTTATAGCAGCCAGTCTTCTTCTTCTTTCGACAATCTTTGCTTATGTGGCCTGGAATCCCGCAATTGAAGCACTTCTTCTTTCCCTTGCCACCATTGCCTTTCCCACCTTTGTTTTGCTATTGTTGCTGAGGTCTCTTTTGATCTCCCTTCTTCTCGGGTGCCTTATTAGCATTGGGACCCTTCTCTTCTTCATGCATGAGTGTCATGTCAACTAGCTTCTCAAAGGTGGCCCCCATAGGGATATGAGTCATAGCCAACCCATGCATCGATTCATTCAAGCCTTTCACGAACCTCAAAGCCTTCTTCTCCGGTGTATTCACCATGTCTAGGCCAAACCTTGCCAATTGATTAAACTTGTTAACATATTCCTTCACTGAGAGATTTCCTTGCTTTAGAGTCAAGAATCTTTCCATATACAAGTTTTCCTCCGCCCTTGAGAGAAACTTTGCCACAAATCTTTGCCTAAAATCCGCCCAAGAGTCAACGGGGCGTTCTCCATTAGTGACCTCCCACCAGAATGAGGCCTCTCCCTTCATTAACCAAGCAGCTAACTTGACTTTCTTTCCTTCTTCCATCTCAAAGATATCTATCAACTCTTCCACCTCCTTAAGCCAATCTCTAGCCTCCACAAAAGTTTTTGATCCTTGAAAAGGTTTCCCTCCCATAGCTTTAAATTCCTTGCAAGTCTTAGCAAAAGTATCCGTGCGAGGAGGAGGGGGAGGAGGAAGATCGGGTGCAATGGTTGGTGGAGGAACATTTGCTGGACCCGCAGTGGTGGCCCTAGCCTCCATCAATCTCCTATACCATACTGGTATCGTCACACCCTCCGGAAAGTTAAGATCCTCAGCCATGCTGAAACGAAAAAGGAAAGATTCAAAATGGAGAATTCGAAAGATAAAGATATGGCTATTGGGGATTATGCTTTTCTTTCAAAAACTTTTCTCTTTAAAGACATGTTTTTGAAAATATCTCTTCCAAAAATGTTTTTAGAAAAATAGTTTTCTAAAAATTTTATCTGTTCCGGTAACCTTTGCTCTGATACCACGTGTAACACCCCACTCCCGCTATGGTCACTCGCTAAGGGAATGCCATAACATCGGTGGAGTATTTTAAGTGAATATAGAACAGAGAAATTACAGCAAGACAGATATAAGTAATACTTGAAAATTTAAAACATCATTTCATTGCAGCGGACAGTAAAACATGTTTGGTTACATCACAAAACCATAATAAGAGTCAAGTACAAAATATCCATCCTGATAAATAAAAATACATAATCCCAATACATGAACTGATAGCCATAAAAGAAAAGGGTAAGCTGAGCTCTACATCTAGGGTCCAAGCTCCAAGAGAGTAATAAAAGCAGCCTGATCAAAGCCCACTCGTGCTGGGCCCACTCTGAGAACCTGAGGGTTGGGAAAAAAGATAAAAACAACGGGGTCAGACATAAGTCTGAGCGAGTCCTATAACTTTAACAATGCAATCATTAAAGTAATTAGGGTATGATATAACTTGGTACGGTGTGACTGGGGATAAATGACTACACTCAGTAGCCAATCAGACTTAGAATGAACTAAGATAACGATAAAGACGCATTTACCCACCCAAGGATAATTACTACACTGCACCACACCAGTCATTTCCTACTTAAAGGTTGATCCTTCCCAAGGACTTAGTAAATTTACCCAGTAGTTTCGTGTACCCCTAGCTGACTACATAGGTGCCGCCTGCCCCTATCTCCACTAGGTGTACCCACTACTCCCAAGCGATCGGCTCCCTACCGTAGATACCCGTGCTGGCCCCACAATGGGGTGTATCACTCCCCATAGTGGCAACCCGATACAACAAATGGTGCATGGCTTATATCTACACGATGCAACAACGTCTTACCTACCAGCCCGGGTCCACACACGCATATGAAACCCGTTGGACTCGCGTTGCCACCGCTACCCCGTTTTGGCCTCTTATAGTCAAGCCCAATATGCGTGTCCCGTCCTCGACTTGGGTCGAGCCCACAAAGATATGTTTGGGATATTGGTTGAAATGGGCCCCCACAAGCTACCCACCTAAGCTTGTCATTTCTAGTGTATACCACTTAACCCTTTAATCATGTTTTAATTACATGTTCCACTTTGGTTAAGTATTCTAATCGTATTTTCTATTGCCACCCAAGGCAACCACTAGATTTCCACATGCCACCCAAGGCACCCACTTAACCCCTCATGTCCCTCTACATGCTAATATGGTTAAGTGTTTCTTAATTAATTAATTAAGATCATGACCTCATAAAGACCTCTCACATTAGACCATCTTTTATGACTGCTGGATATGCCGGTTGGGTCCGGGCAGACTTCCGTCATAAAAAGGGTCTAACCTCGTGTCTTTACTTTAATCACGTATTTAATTTATGACTAAGACCTCTCACATTGGGCCAATCATTTGTAGCTGCTGGATTGCCGGTCGGTTCCGGGCAGACTTCCGTTACAAAAGGGTCCAACCTCGTGTCTTAGTTGATTAATTACACCTAATTAATCACCCCCATAATTTGTATTAATTATCCCTAATTAATTACACATTTTTAAGAATATGGGTAGACCTAACTCAATAGGTAAATTCCCAATTCCATAGTATGGGTAGACCTAACTTAATAGGTAAATTCCCAATTCCATAATATGGGTAGACCTAACTTAATAGGTAAATTCCCAATTATGTCCATTCATTTTATGTTATGCTTAAGCATACCAACTTTACACATTTCTATTAACATGCATATTAACCCCATCGTTTCCCACGTAATTCGTTCTCATGACATGTCATATAAATGGGGAGTTTCATTATAAATGTAATGGGTTCAATCTTAGCACAACGTTGGCACTTACATGGGTTTAAAAGGTGTTAACTTGCATCATAACATTAAACCCAACTAGCATAAATCATTAACCCAAACTTGCATATGAACTTGCATATAAACTTGCATATGAACTTGCATATAAACTTGCATATGAACTTGCATATAAACTTGCATATGAACTTGCATATAAACTTGCATATGAGCTTGCATAACATGTCATACATAGAGGCAACCTTGCATATGTTATGCATATCATAAAAAGAGACAAACTTGCATATGAACTTGCATATAAACTTGCATATGAACTTGCATATCATGTCATACATAGAGGCAACCTTGCATATGTTATGCATATCGTAAAAAGAGACAAACTTGCATATGAACTTGCATATAAACTTGCATATGAACTTGCATAACATGTCATATCATAAAAAGAGACAAACTTGCATATGAACTTATAACATATGACAACCACAACATGCATAGATCCTCATTTACATCCATAGCCTCCTAATATCCTATCCTAATTAGTTTAGCAATTGCTTGCTAAAGGCATAGGAACTCACAAATCACTAATTAGCACTCCAATGAGGAAGATTAAGTTGCTAGAGTGGATTAGAACTTGCTTAGAGTTGATTTGAGATGCTAACTTCCTCTCAACTTTGGTGGAGGCTCCTTCTAGTTTTAATTTGACGGCATGAGGCCCTTGAATCTATTTTAAGTATGAATTAGGGTAGTGTTAGGGTGTATTTATAGATTAGGCAAGTGTTTTAGGCCATTAGATTAACCCTAAATTAGATTAGGACCATCAGATCTCGGAAGCTTCTAGAGAACAGCCCAAAACACAGTCAAACCCTAAAATGGTGCACCAGGTTATACTGGCCGAGCACCCCCTGTCGACACCCAAGTCGACAGGGCTGTCGACTTGGTCCTAGCCAAGTCGACTGCCCAGTCGACAGGGCTGTCGACTTGGGTAGCTAGGCGGGAATTTTTCCCTCCTACGCCCAATGGCCCCAATTTCAAAATTTAAACCTGAATTTTAAATCTGTTTTGAACTTTGAATTTTCTGCAAACTTCATTGGGCCATAACTGGGCCATACGGACTCCGATTTACAAAATTTCGGACTCTATTTTGCGTATTTTTCCGAGACGAACGCAATGACGCAGCCCGTTTCCCCCAATTCTCACATCTGAGATTATTTATTCTGCAATTAGTGAATTTTAGCATTAACTGAAATTCGGGGTATTACAGGACCGTCCACCATAAACGTTTTTAAAGTGGAACATCCACTGCTAATAGACTATCTAACATTACAGGTGCCAGTCCAACTGACTAGGAAACTATGACATGCCCTTGCAGGTGCTCACAAATTACATGAAAACAAACTAGCAAAGAAACTAAATTACATAGCAACAGACTTTCATTCCACTAAGACCGTTTGAACACATTCCATAGAAGCAATTCATTCCAATAGCAGAGCAAGGCAGATGACACGTTCACTCAAAGAAACATAATACTATAAGAAAAAACTAATATGATAACGTTTGAAAAATGCTTTTTATATACATTGACAACGTTTTTCCATATGTTGTCTATTTAGAAGTTGTGAATGAAAAGTCACTCATTATGTGTAAGTAATATTGATTATTTTCACAATGGTCTTCTACTATCGTATCATATGAATTCCAAGATAGGTTTGGACAATTCTAAATAGTTTAAAATCATTGTATAATATTCTATCAACTATCACCTTGCATTGTTAAAATAATTATTTATTTTCAATTTTAATTACTAACATTCAAAATAATGATAACAGTTATAACTCCTAACAACACAATTTAAATACAAATCACATTATCATTTGTCATCACATTATTTACTGTATCCAAAGTACAAAGAACAACAAATCGATAATTCATTAGAATTAATGAATGTTTGATAGTTGTGGTTAATAATAATTTATGAATATAAAACAAAGAGAAATAATATCTTTCTAGTATTCGTGAATCAACAGAGCTTCTTGTATTTATTTTGGATCTCCAGCTCATTTATTCCAAGTATCTCTCTTTAGCTCTAGTCTCCTTTCCCTCTTCCTTTCCCACTTTAAGGATACTAATAGACAAGGCATGGTTATTGTCTGCATATTTATCCTTGCCTTCTTTTTTGGAACATTGAGCAAACTACTCATTTCTTTAAAGTTTTTCTCTTCAGCCTTAGTCTCTTGTCCCTCCTCCTTTTCATTCTTTAAGAACATTAAGAAATTAGACTCAACTATTGTTAGGATACTCATTTGGTTATGAACTGCTGAATGCATAAAGGTGTTGTCACTAATATCAACAATAATTAGTCACTATGTACTGATGTCTAACAACCAAAACACGATAATAAGATAAAAGTGGTGTAAGTGGACAAGATCATCTAACAATTCCTAGAAAATGCTAATTTTAACCTTACAAGACTTCAACAATTGAAGAAAGACACTGATATAGATTTTTTTTTTCTTTCACTACGTTCTATCAGTAGAACATTTTTCGTTTTTGCATAAATGTGTAGCACCCCATATGACTAATAAAGAAAGAGAAGTTGAAGATGAGTCCAGTGAGTATCTAAAAATACATTTGTATAGTAAAATTTGTAAAGAGAATTATTATATCATTTTCAGGTGCATATTTTTCATAAATACCTTATACCATAAAAATAACCCTGACCATAACACTAGTAAATGTGTCTGATTATAGATTTCAACTTTGTGGAGGTTTTCATCAGATGATCTTATAAATACTATGTAGGACTCAAACCAAACCATTTTTGCATTCAATAGTAGGACATCAGAATACTAATCGAAATAAGAATTTAATGAACTACAACTTTCAAAACCAAATGACATATAAAAGGGATGACGTACCCTAGCTAACCCAACATTCTTATTTCCTACAAAACAATATATAAAACAGGATTGACGTTCATGACATAAGGATGCACAATTAAGCATGAATTGACCTACATCTAGTATGTTATTTAGAGAATACGATAACAACATAGAAATTGTCATATTAGTCCAAATAACAGGAAAATAGAATCGTATTAATGTTCTATTGTCAAGGAAAAAGTTCACATATCCAAAATACATGTGATATCACATTTTCCCAATAAGAAATTTTTGTAAATTGACTAATGTGAGATTTTTGATGAAAAAATTGATGTTTATAGAATAGTGTGAACATACGATGTATTTTGAAGTCCTAATTGTTACAAGTTAAACAACTGTAAATGAGGTATGAACGTAACTGTAAATTTCTAAAGAAAGTAAAATAAATGTGTATGTTTATACTAACATAGTCGTTACTGTGAAATCAAAAAAAGGAAGGGGGATAACATTCAAAATCATAACCAAAAACTATATTTATCTGAACTCTTCATTTACTTCAACATCTTTAACATTCGCTAGTGCCATTATTATACTTGTACCTTATTAACATCACAGGACTTTAAAAAAAGTAGATAAATTATGGCTTTTAACTACAAGAGCAAACGAAAATAAAACACATTTATTTGGTACTTGGAAATCTAATAAAAATAAGAGTATAAGTGTGGTAAGTTTAATGGGCTAAATAAATACCAATCTTAATATTTATAGCCGGCAAGAAGACACCAAATGGAACACAACCTAACTTTAACATGCATCTGCATATAGTTTGTTAGACATAATGGTTCGTGGAATAAAACTCAAAATTTGTAAAATAATTTCATTAGACACATTTTGTTAAAATCACGTGCAGAAGAAGTGTACTGCAAGTCAAGTTCAGATTAACCTAGAAAATAGAACATTTAATTTCTAAGACAAGATTTAAGACTCCCATTTGATATGTTTCCTTTGTGTTTTAAAATTATATTATTCGTAAATCATATTGATTAATTAACATATTATCTTCGTGATCAGTGTTTTTACTGAATTTTCAGTAAATAATTTGTTGTTAAAACTATCACACTATCCGGTATGAGAAAAAAAGGAAAAATATAAAAACAAAATTTAAAGTGAAAAAGATTTGGATAATAGCTCCGCAGTAATAAATAGATAAAGGGGAAACATGGATTAGTAACCTATTATTCAAATAAAATATGTACCACAAACTTCATATTACAAATGCAAGTTTTAATTTTTGATGCATTAGATGACAGTTTGGAAACCTAACGAACCAAATTCAAATATCATTTGAAACCACGTATTTTATCTAAGGCAAAATTATCATTTTCATTAACTTTGAAGATCACATATCAAACATATGCAAGCTAATAAGCTAGCGTTCAACTCAAACACTTGATTTAAAATTCACATAGATCAAAGAAAATACCTTTCAAAAATCGTACAGGATAACATTCACTGTAAAAGGAAAAAAAATTCAGTCAATTAGAAGAACGTTCGAATAATACAGTCATAATGTAAGAATCCATAAATTAATCAAACTTTATATTATCAAAATGGAAAGGAAATTGAAAATTTAAGAGTAGAAAGCCTAATTTTGTAATTGAAATTACATGAACAAAAGTTCTAAGAATCAAATGCAAGAATGAAATAGAAAGATATTACTGGAAAATAATAAAAATATCTCAAATCAAATCTTCACTTGTAAATAGATTGAGGAGATCTGAACCACCTTTTTCATACAGAGAAATAAAAGAAGAGGGAGGTTGAGGAGATCCAAATATATTTTATTTAGCGCGAGGAGAAACAAGAAAATAGGGATGTTAAGGTACCATTTGCAAGCGCAACTGGCCAGGGGAAGTTGGCGTCTGCATGTGACGCATCGGACGCATCATAAGTGTGGCCCATGCTTTTACCCCTTGAAACCGGAATGTTCAAAAATAGGCGTTTGAGTCTGACGCGTCAGAACATGTAACACCGCAAAATTTAACACACTATAACCATGCTTAAAGGTAATAAATTGAGAATAACTTAATTAAATATTTAGAATTAAGTGAAACCGGCATTACCATTGCGTTCGTCTCAGAATTCTGGTTTAGACAGACCCCAAGTTTGCGTAAAACGGATTACGTATGAAGAAGTTATAGACCTTAGAAGTTTGTATACACATAAGGGTCATATATATAAATATAAAATAAAATATATTCCAAAAAATCAAAACGAGGTGATCGGTGGAATTAAACCAGACTCGTTGTAGGGCAACCCATGCCAGGACCGGGTCGACCCAAAGGGGGGCTGGGTCGACCCAAGGGGGGCTGCGAACCTGGACTGTTTTATGCACAGCATTTGTTGCTGACTCAGCATGACTTGTACGGTTTAGATTTAAAACCTAAAATCTAAAGGTTGAGGTTGACTCTGTGACTCTATAAATAGATGGCTTCTCCCATTTCCAATTCACACAAATTCTTCATATCTTCTTCTACCACTATGAAATTATTCTGAAAAATAAACATATAATGGAGGAATGCTGCTAAAGATTGGATCAAACAGAGACTACATCAGGACTTACATACATACATACAAGTTTTATTGGACTTGGACTTCCTACGTCATAGTTTTATACAATTTTCTTCCCCAAGACTCACTGTGAGTTCCCATTATTTACAGATCTGATTTCTTAGACTTTGAACATGATAGTTAAATGAAATTGGTTAGGATCTACAGTGTTAGTAAAATAAATGTTATACATGTTTTCACTGTTAATCACCTATATCGTTATGATCAGTTATACATATGCATGTGATGTTGGTAAGTAACAAGTTATACATAAGCTTGTGATATTGGATAAATAACAAGTTAAGTGTATCTATCTTCCTTTTCCCATTTTCTATGTTTATGTTTATTTCCAGTCTTGCCTATATTTCTATGTGATTTGATTCTATTCTCTTTCCACTGTTTTCTTTTTATTATATGATAAGCCTAGGCCTCTAGAAGCCTAGGCTATACCTGATTCAAGTGTGCGTATAACTTGGGCAATAATGAATGACATAAAAAGAAGAAACTAGGCATGTTATTTAATTGGGACTGATTGAATGTATTTTGGAGAAGAAGACAAATATACACATGTTTAGACTTGCTGTGAACTAATAAAAGGGACAATGTGTATATGTTGTTATAACTTGGTAGAAATATGCGCATAAACCTATATGTGTTGTAATTTGGGGACATAGTTGATATGCATATCAAATGGACATGTTAGATTTAACTTAAAACTGACATTAAGTAAATGACATGTTAACAGTAGGAACCAGATGTAGTTTAATAAACTGAAATGCTGAGGGAATTGTACACATCTAGGCAGGTGTTTTGGGAAAGGGTTGTGCACATAATGACATGTAATAATTACAACCATGCTTATTAGTAAACCTAAACCTGTTAGGTTAAATATAAGTATTAATAAGTTAAGAAGTCCCTCGTACTTGCTGTTATATCGGCTTTTGGGACTCTTAAATCCTAGTTTTGGGGGCATAACATTAGGGGGTTTGGATTGTGTTGATCTGGTGTTTGGAACTCATATTAGTCAGTATCCCTGTTAGCAACTTATTAAAGGGGCCTCGCACTAGGTAGAGGCCATGGCACACTTTAATGAACTGGATAGTAAGAGGTTCACATGGGGGTGGTTACGGATGCGTTACAACGGAGTCATGAGCATGCATGGGCCCGACTAGAGAAGATAAGACACTATAACATTAGTAAATAGGTCTGTGTTATACAGTTGCGGGGTTAGGGGGTGATATACCCTGCTACTGGGGCTGACACAGGGTATTTACGTAGTAGGGAGTCGATCGCTTGGGTAGTAATTAGGGTACACCTAATCTTGTTGTTTTAGGCTAACACCTAATGGTTTTATGTAATTAGGGTACGCTTAATCCTGCTATTTAAACTTGCTGCTTATTTTTACTGTTAAACACAATAATATGTAATCATGTTGAACTTGTTATACTAGTATTGGTGCTGACCTAAGATCTAAGACACAAGACATATATGATCCAGACGTTACCTCTTTTTAGGATATAAATGTGAAGAATTACCTGATCATAAGTTTATATCTGTTATTCTTTTCCATCATGCTATTCTGTTTAAGTTTAGTATACCTTCTATGACATAGTACCTTTCTCATCCAGTCTTATTTACTTATCTTGATATTTCTACCTTTTGCATATTCGTAAATCATTGGAACTCGCCAGACTTTATGTCTGAACCTTTTTCTTTTGCCTCTTTCTTCTTTTCTCCCAGGTCCTCAGAGTGAAAGCACTCAGCAGTGACTAGGATTTCTCTTACAACTTGGACTTCTTGTGATATATCGTTTTGACTTACTCTCTACTTTAGTATGACTTATGGCGAGGGATATGATTTTATGTACTTTGACATTTTATTACATGAGATGTTTCGTGAGACAGATCTGAGACATTTGAGTAATTGTAACTAGTTTTGATGTACTTGTGAAACCATGCTTTATTTCTTTTATAATATAGTTTAAAATTTTCCGCTGCTTATTTTATCTGTCTTGCAAATTTTCTATAATGATTACCTATATTGCTTCACGATACTTAATGCATTCTCTTATGAGTAACATTAACGGACGTGGGATGTCACATTTGGTATCGAACCTGAAGGTTACAAGTTCAGATTTTTTTTAAAAAAAAATTGGTTTCAAAAGAAAAATCTGTTTTTGAAAAACATATCCCCTCAAGCCATAGTCAAATATTTTCTCGATCTCTTGTTGAATCCTTTTTCTTTTCTTTTCAGAATGTCTGGGGCACCCAATCTTCCCAAGGGCATTCCATTACGGACATGGTTCCGTAGATACCTTAAGGCTACGGCACCTGCCGGAGGTCAAGGGGATGCTCCTCCCCAGCTGCGGTCGTTGTTCCTCTACCTCCACGAGTTGATAACTTCTTTAAGTTATGAAAAAGCTTCTGCGCTATGGGAGGAAAACCATTCTGTGGTACTGAAAGCTTTGTAGTAGCACGAAATTGGCTAAGAGAGAGGAGAATTTGTTTGGGCTCTTTGAGATCGACAATCGAAGGAAGATATAATTGGATGCATGGCAACTTAAGGATGAGGCTTCCTACTGGTGGGAAGTAACGCAAGCTAGACAAACAGTAGTTACTTGGGACGACTTCAGGTAGAGATTCGAGATAAAATTTCGATTTCAGGCAGAAGAGAACTGCAAATGGAGAGATTCTTGGTTTTAAAGCAAGGAGATATTACTATTAAAGACTATGTGAACGAGTTTAATCAACTGGCAAGGTTTGGGCTAGACTTGCTGAATAAGCCCCATAAGAAGGCTCTTAGATTCGCAAGAGGACCGAATCAACCTTTCCAAGGACTTGCTTTATCTCATATACCAATGGAGGCAACATTTGAAAGGCTAGTTGATATGCATGAAGATGGCAAGGAGGAAAAGAAAGGAAATAAGACTGGGGAGACTCAAGCAAAGGGCGAGAAAAAGAAATGGTGGCCCAAAAAAGGAAAGCAACAAAAGAAAGGTGGAAAGCCTGACAAGGCTCAAATAAAAATAGATGTAAAGTGTCATGGTTGCAGTGCTATGGGTCATTTTGTGAAGGATTGCCAAAAGATGAAGAAGGCATGCTTTAATTATGGGCAAATGGGACATTTCAGCAAAAAGTGCCATAGCAAGTAAGGACATGGGTAGGAACTTCTGGACAAGTGCATGCTTTGGAAGAAGGTGGAGCCGATTGAGGTAGGAAAATCATGGTTGAAGGTTTGATTTCCCTTTTTGACTATCTCATTTGAACCTTGTTTGATTCTGGCGCTTCACATTCATTTATATCCAGTTCTTTAGTAGATAGTCTGCACCATACTAGTATAGCCTCTGAACCTGTAGTAGTCTCAAAACCCATAGGAGGATCGGCTCATTTATCCATGATATGTAGGGGTTTGAGGATTTATATCTTGGGTGTCGAATTTGAATGCGACGCATACGTGCTGGGCTTTACGGGCTATGGTTTGATTCTAGGTATAGATTGGCTAGCCATGTATGGTGCCATCCTTGATTGCGAAAAGAGAGTGGTTAGACTTATTTCTTGTCATGGTAGGACTCTCGAAATTTCCTGCGACCCACGGGGGTCGGTGATGCTTAGTTTTTTAGGATCACTTGGTACTTCTATTGACGATCTACGATCTGTGCCCATAGTTAGAAACTACGTGAATGTGTTTGAGGAAGTTAAGGGCCTACCTCCATAGCATGAGATAGACTTTCGAATTTACTTGGTAGAGAACGCAAAGCCAATTGCTCTACCAGTTCACCATATGGCTCCTTGAGAGAGAAGGGAGCTTAGCAAGCAAGTAGGGGAGTTATTTGAGAAAGGTTTTATTAGACGAAGCATTTCAGAGTAGGGAGCACCAGTCGTCTTTGCAACTAAGGCCGACGGTTCACTTCGTCTATGTGCGGCTTATAGGAAGTTGAATAAGCTCACTAAGAAGAATAGGCACCCGCTAACGAGAATTGACGATCTGTTTGATCAACTAGTAGGTGCATCAGTTTTCTCACAAATGGATCTAGCCACGGGGTTCATTAGTTAAGATTGGCAGAAGACAACATAGATAACACGACATACAAAACTTTTGTGGATTTGATAAGCAAGGTGTTTAGGGAATTTCTGAATAAGTTTGTGGTGGTCTTTGTGGATGACATTCTGATCTTCTCAAAGAGCGAGGAGGACCATGACCAACACTTAGGAGAGGTTTTATGTACCCTTAGTCACATCAACTCAAGGCAAAATTTTCTAAATGTCACTTTTGGAGAAAGGAAGTGAGGTTCCAAGGGCATGTAGTCTTCAAGGACGAGATAGCAATGGACCCCATGAACGTCGTTGTAGTTCAAGATTGGAGGACTCCAAAAAATGCAATGGAGATGAGAAGTTTCCTTGGATTGGCAGGCTACTATAGAAAGTTTATCAAGGATTTTGCAAGAGTATCGGCCTCGCTTACCCGATTGATGAAGAACTTGAATTTTTTATGGAGCATCGATTGTGAGGATGCCTTTCAGAGACTAAAGAGGGCTCTGACAACAGCCCTAGTTCTAACTCTCCTAGACGGAAGCAAGATTTTTATGGTTTACACTGATGCTTGTGGAACAAGGCGTGGTGTCGTTCTGATGCAAGAGGGAAGGGTAGTATGCTATGGAAGCGGACAGTTGAGGGTTCATAAAAAGAACTACCCAACCCATGATCTAGAGTTGGCTTCTATAGTGTTCGGATTGAAGTCTTTGCGACACTATCTACTTGGAGAAAAGTTTAAGCTATACAAGAATCATAAGTAGCTAAGGTACTTGTTCTCACGGAAGGATCTCAACCTTAAGCAGCAAACAATGTATGGAGATCATAGCGTCCTATGACTTCAAAATAGCTTATACCCCAGGCAAGGGTATGTAGTTGCAGACGCAATGAGTAGACAGAGGATGAATTTGAGTCCTCTATTTGTAGAAAGGCAGAGCTTGGAGTACATCTCAACTTTTGATTTTAAGCCTTCTATAGATTTCACAGTTGGGTTGTTAGCATCATTAGAAGTGCGACCTGCTCTATTGGAGCGAGTTGGATCTATGCAACGAGAGGACCCGTAGATTTCAGACATCTTGGACTAGCTTGGCAGAGGAGAAACTTTTGGTTACCTTGCTAGATATACCGTGGATGATAAGGGAGGCTAATACGAGATGGGAGGCTATGTCTCCCTAAGATTGAAGAATTTCTTAAGGCAGTGCTTGAGGAAGCTCATCATTCTCAGATGACTATCCATCCGAGCGGCGACAAAATGTATCGAGACATGAAGAGGGTTTTCTTTTGAACTGGCATGAAGAAAGATGTGGTGGAATTTGTCGCTTGATGCATGACTTGCCAAAAAGTAAAGGCTGAACAAAAGAAACCAAGCGGATTGTTTCAGCCCTTGTATATTTCACAATGGAAGTGGGAAAGCATCTCTATGGACTTCATTGATGGATTGCCATGATCAAGGAAGGCAATACGAGCATTTGGGTGATAGTGGATAGACTTACAAAGAATGCTCATTTTATTCCTGTGAAGAGCAAGAAGATAGCGTCTTGGCTAGCATCAATGTATCTCCGAGAGACAATTCGATTGCATGAGGTACTTTCTGTTGTATATAACGTAGTTATATATACAATTATATGATTTTTGTTTGATGATAACAAACAAGTATATATTATCTTAAATGTATTTGTTACTGTACTGTTATATCACATCTCAGACAAGAATATAATATTTCTGTTTAAATAAAATACGACTGTACAAAATTCCAAATATTCACACAGTATTTTATTTGAATAGAATATTTTATTTCAAATATAAACAATACAAATTTTATACTCCACTATTTGTACATCACTAATATACTTTTCAATACACTCAATTTGGCACACAATTTCTCTCTACATCACTCACGCTTGGTTATACAAGACTCATATATTCATATACAGACACTTGTACTAATGTTCACTAACATTGTTCTTGTTCTAAATTTTCTATCTTCTATCTTCACAGTCTTCACTGTCATTCCAGTCTTCACAGCTCTGTCAGTCCAGTCTTCATGTTTACCTGTCACACATGAAACAGACACACAGTACACTGCAATAGAAATAATACTGAATACATGCAAATATAATTTTTATTTTTAAAATTTTATTTGCCTCAGATTTCTGGTGTGTTTCTCATCATTTTTCATGACTTGATCTGATGCATCTGTGTCTAGGCAGACAGTTTGTATATGTACAGGGATAGGAAAATTTGTCTGATGGATGCATATATACACGTGTATAAATATACACGTGTACACTGTCTCGCCAATCAGCGAGCAACTGAGGAGTAGCCACGTGGACCATCTCGACTCAGTGCAACACTCAATCAACAAAACAAAAGTCAAGACAACAAACATTCAAAGCCAGGGTCAAAGCAATAAAATCAAAGCCAAAAGTATAAGAACAACTCAGCCAACATGAAGCAACTTGTGTCAACATGGCACAAGTAAAATTCAGTTTTCAAGTGTTTACAAGTGGTCAAGCACAATAACTGACAAAGTAAGCAAGGCACCCAACATACATGCACATGGTCAAAGGAAACAGGGTCAAAACAGTTTAGTGAAATTTAACATTTAAAAGCAACCAAGTATACATGAAGCAAGTCAATGTGCAGCATGACAAGAGTACATCACAGAAATGATACAGCAGCAAAAGTGGTTAAAAATGCGATGTACATTTATGGTGCAACTCATAAGCTAATGATGCATTTCAGTTTTAAATGTTGACAAGCATACATGAAGACAGCATGCACAAATGGATGGAAAATGAATTTACAATGGTGCATCTATATGGTAAGTTCAGATTCAAGTCTCAAGGCAGCAACATATGTTTCAAGATTGTCACAGCAGCTAATACATATATAAAGAGCAGTGCAAAACTTCATAGCAGCATGTACAAGATTGGTTCTACACTACATACAAATACAAGGAGTTAATACAATTCACTTAAGCATGGAGCATGGAGCAATGTTTCACTGAACAACAATACGGTGCATCAACAATGAAGAGAAATCATGGTCAAATAGGGTGATGCTATGTACTTAGAAGTGAACAAGCATAAGTAATAAAGGCAAGAAGTGTTCATGGTCCATCAAAGTATCGAGACATGCAAACAGATTAACGTATATACAGTCATGAACACAGCATGGTTTAATACCAACCAAATGGAAGACAAATGGTTCAGTAACTAAAAGTGCAGTTCAAGTGACCATGGCAACAGCATGCAAATATGCAAGATTGGTCGAGTACAATACACGGTAGTTTATACATGTTGCATATAAAACTCAAAAATGAATGGTGAAGCAAGTGATGTTCAATGGTGCACCACAAATATATGAGACAACATGCAGTCCATAACAGCAAGCCCAAACGACATGGTTCATAATGGCAAATACTTGGAGCAATCAATACATAAGGATATGTAAATGCAGCAATTTCAGGTGCATGCAGAAAATATAGCATAAATTGTTTCAAGTGCAGAAATAATGATTCCAGAAGTCATGTTTTATTTCTAGAAAAGAAAATCACATTTGGGATTTGAGGCGAGTGTTAAATTGTTTCCAAGAATTCAACAATTCAAATATGCAAATTTCATATCCATCAATCTGTTTCCTGTTTTGGCAAACAATCCATTTTCACTCCAGAACTACAGCATTAAAATCAGTAATGAATTTTGGCAAATGTTTTTCTGAAATCAGTTTGCAAAGATATTGCTGTTTTTTCCTTTTTGGAAATCATTAATTCACCACATTCATAGAAGAAAAGGAATTCGACCAGAAATAGGAACAATTACTGTGAATTATTTTGGCAAGTTTTTATAATCAGAAAGGGGCACAAATCAATTTCGAGATTAGTTTCAGAAATGCAAAAGTCTTTTTCAAAGACCAGAAAATCACACATGTTTTTTAAAGCCGAGGAATCTATTTTTATTTAAGGCAAAAGAGGAAATCACGCAAGGAATTTCCAAAGGCAGCAAATCAATTCGACATTGGTTCACAAATTCAAAAATTCAGCCAAGGAAGCAAAAGGGGAAACACGCAAATCAGGGCAAGTCAATTTGAATGAAATCAGAGTAATAGGGTTTCTATTTTACCCTATAAACTGCACCACTTCATCACTGGCAAGGGTGAATCGAAATCATACATCAAAAATTCAAAGCAATCAATTTTAAATCAGAGAACTTACAAAGGGTTTCAATTGATATCTCAAGCCAAAGCAACCGAAGAACAGAACCATCATCGCATTCGATTCTACAGAGGAATTCCAGAGACAAAATCATCAATTGCAATTTGATTTGGAAGATTTCAGAAACCCTAGGAAGCGGCCGCCATTTTTAATCTCCAGAGCAAAAGAAAGAAGGATAGGGACACAAATGAAAAGGGTGCAACGCAATTAATTAATCTCCTTAGGGTTTTTCTTGTTATTTTAAATTGTATTGTTTTTATTTTTTCATTTTCAATTTCTTTTGTAAACAAACGAATCAGTGTCTAGATCTGTAAAGTCTAGGATATCGGTCAGGGTGTTGACTATCAGATTCAGAGTTTGTAGAATCTGGGATTACGGATTACGGTGTTGTAATTCGGGGAAATCTGATCGAGGGTATATCGATCAGTCGAGGGTTTTAAGCATAGGTTTAGAATAGGAGCAGGGTTTGCGAGTGTACATTGTTATGTATGCGGGAACTGTTCTATCACCTAGTAGAAACCTTAGAAATGCAGCAGTAGGCAGGTTTTTGCCGAAGCTGGGTATATCTGTGTGTGATTTTTTCTCTGCATTTCTGCTTCTGCTATATTCTGTTATCTGTGTACTATTATATATCTCGTTAGAATTTTAATTCAGTTAAAAACTGTGATAAACCCTATTCGCTCCCCCCCCGTTATTCTAGATCCAACAAGTGGTATCAGAGCCTGGTAATTTCATTAACCCTAGAATCATGGATCCTAGTTGTCAACCGATAGAGAGTCAGTCCAGTTCATTTCCAACTATTTTCGATGGAACAGATTTTTCAAATTGGAAATCCAAAATGGAATTTTATTTAAAATCTGTTAATATTAAATGTTGGAATGTTGTTATCCATGGATTTGATAATGTAGATATTACTTTCAATACTCGTGCTATGAAAATTATATTTGATTATCTTAGTACTGAATAGTTTAATCTTATCTGTCATTGTTTATCTGCACAGGAAATTTGGGATACTCTCAATACAAAGTATGGAAAATCTGACAATAGCTCAAAACCCCAGAATGTCAACTCAGATTTAGAATTCTATTTAACAGGATTTACAAATGAAAATTTAGAAGGATCAGATGATGGAGAATCAACAGATGCTGAAGTTGAAAATTTCTCATACGAAGATTTGGTATATATGTGTGTTGATTTAACTAAATCTGTTGATAAACTTAAATCTAAAAACAAATCTCTGAAATTTAGGAATTCTGAGTTGACCAGCAAAATTGATGATTTGGAATCACATCTTGAATATTTTAAAAATTCTTCAAATTCAGATTGCAAAAATTGTTTAAAATTGAAAACCAATCTTGTTCATCTCAATAAAAATATTCAAAAGTTTGAAAAGGAAATTCTGATCTTAAAAGAAAACAAGATTGAGTTATCAAGTTTGAATAATTTTTTACAAAAGGAATTTGAAATTTTTAAGACTGATATATATTCCAAATTTGAAATTGCTGAAAATGAAAATTTGGTGAAAACTGGTTTGATTTTGAAAGAACTTGAAAATGAGATTGAAAAATACAATAATTTTGAGTTTGAAAAACAAAAATGATTTGAACTTGAAATTTCTGAATCCCAAGTCAAAATTAAATTGCTTGAAAATGAGAAATTGGTTTTGAAACAGTCCAATGCTGAACAGAAGATCGCTATAAATAATTGCTCAAATTTACTAAAAGAAAATAGCGATCTAAAATCCAAACTTCAATGATTAGAATCAACTTTGGATAAATTTTCTAATGGGGAAAAATCGTTGAATATGCTATTACAAAACCAAGTTTCTATTGGAAATAAATCTGGTCTTGGCTTCGGGAAAAATGATGTTTTTGGAAAACAAAATTCAAATGATTTGAAAAATCCCTCAAACAGCTTTGGAAAGAACTGCTTAGAAAATTTGAACATTGAGAATTTCAAAGGTTTTTTGAGTCAAAATTGTGATGAGATATCGTTTTATAATAAACCATTTAAACATTCTTGGATCCCAAAAAATAAAACGGCCTTCGTCAAGTTCAAACAGATTTGGGTTCCTAAGGGAACAAAAGTTAATTCTAATGGTTTGTTATACAAATAAGTCTGGGTACCAAAACATATGAATACAACTGTGAGTGGTTTTTCTAATTTTGTTAGACCACTCGATTCTATGAACTGTTAGGTACCGAAGGAGGCTGAGGAACTTCTGTACAAAAAGAAATTTGAAATCAAGCTGGCTTATACTTCTGTATCATTCACAGTTCCTCCAGCCAAGATTGATGAGTTAGAGATTCTGATTTACACTGGATTCTGGTGTGATCTCTAAACTCACCTCTGTAAATATTTTCTGTTTTTGATTTTTTTTTCTTTTGTTTATTTCTTCTTCTTCTCCCTTCTATCTCTCTCTTCTATCTATTCTGATTTAATTTATCACTGCCATATTTTTTTTGCTTCTTGAATTGCAGCATTCATGATATTCTGGAAATTTGTTTTGTGTGTATAGAACTCTGATACTTTTAATCATGTCCAGATACTGAATTTTTTTTCTGCAATTGTTTTGAAGTTTTTTTGTTTTTGTTTTCTGAATTCCTAACGGTGTTGACGTATTCTTGTTATATCTTGAACACTGTTAATCTGAATTCTAAATTGTTTTGAAGATCTGAAAATTATATGGAAATTCACACACCTTGGCTGTTCTAAGTTTATTCTAATTCATTTTAGAAAAGCTCAAGATATCATACTCATTACAGCACACTGCTATTTATCAGTTGTGACAATTCCAGTAATTTTCAGATTGGCTTGAATATCTTTTTAGAAATGTCTTGTCTCAATGATACATATTAAAACTCATTTTTATTCATGATCAAGTTGAAATTAGTTTGTTTGAAATCATCTGAAATTCCTGATATTTTGAATCTCACACACCTCCTAAATTTGAAATTATCAACCTTGTGTGACTGATTCATTATATCCCAGAACTTGACATTGATTCAAGTGATTTCAAATAAATTACTTTAATTTTCTAGTTCATGAATACCTCTCAAATTTGATGTAAATGATCTGAATTTAATCTCACACTTGTCAGAGATACTTGTGTAAATTTCTTTTGTTAAAACTGGTCTTAAAATTCTCTTTTATTTCATGATTATTTGATTCAAATATTTGTTTGTTTTAAAAATCATTTGAAATTATTGATTTATTGAATCACACACATATCTTGAATCTGAAACTAATATTTTGGTGTGATTGATTCATTGAATCTAGAGTTTTTCATATTCCTCAAATGATTTTAAATAAACGTTTTTTTTAATCATTGGATCATGAATCATCTTGTGTGAGCAACATCTTAACAAGTCTGATTTGAAATTATTTCTGTTGTGCTGCTCTGATACTGTTTTCAAATAACTGCCTACTTTAATCTGACTGCTGCTCTGAAAATTGTGCCAAATGTGTAATCTTGTCTGTTTGGGCTTTGTGTTTTAAATCTCTGTAATCTAAGATATCTAGGGTGTGAATAAATTCCTCGATAAGGGAGACTACAATTGGTATCAGCTTTTTCGTCCATCTGTTTTGAATTTTCACCTTGTATAGACACCATACACATTTTTTTCCCTGATATAAATCTGTATAAATTCCTCTTGTAATTGTTTTTTCAATTTTAAAATTATTTATTGATTATTCATTCAGAAATTGAAATCAATATCCAAATTGAACTGTATTTATAATCCATCAAAATTATTATCAGTTTTTGAAATTGTGATGAATTGTGACTGCAGTATATTTCACAACAAGAGGAGATTTTATTTGAATTTTCATGATAGTTTAATATTTATTATAATATCATTGAACTGGCAATTATTTCACGACCATCTCCTTTATTTATCACCCGTCTGCTATCCATCATGATTTTATATTAATGTGGATAGTTTAAGTTTTTTAAAAAAAGAAGGAAAAATCATCTTGTGTTAAAAACAGTGAAAATTATTTGTGATAGAAATGGGACTATATTATTATTCAAAATTAGTGATAATTGAATTTTTTTTTAATAATCCCGGTACAGTCGAGCTTATTTCATAATATAATTAATTTAGAAATTTATTTCACATTCCATTTCTGCACCTACCACATTTCAATCATTCATATTGGTTTCATATACCGAGGAGTTTTTCCTTTATAAAGCTGAAAATGATAAAAATATAATTAATATATAAGAGTGTCTCTAACCTCATTTAAAAATCTAAGCTCTGGTTATGCATGGTTATGAGACGTCTTATAATTTAAGCTGCGACTGATCCCATTTAAAAATCCAAGCTCTGGTTATGCGTGGTCAGTGTGCTCTTAAATAAAAAATAAATAAAAAGGAAATAAAGTGCTAAAAATAGAAATAAATTTGAAATTCTCCTCAGTGTATAAAAACCAGCCTATCAATCCATCTTTCTAATCTGTGAAATGTGTTGAAATATTATGACGTATTATGATTTATTGATTATTAGATATTGGGATTTGAGATTATTCGATCTTGTCACTTAAATTGAATTATTTATTATAGTCCAAATTCATCACTGTTTTTTGTGCTTTATTTTTATAAAAATCCTTTGAGAATAATTGGAAATGAATTGTTTTAAAAACTCTCTCCGTTTTATATAAAATTCATCGTATATCCGTCATTCTCTACAATGTGAAATATGCCACCTATTCTTAGAATATTATGATTTTTGTTTGACTGACTGAAATTTATGATGACCGTTCTTACTCTTAAGCTGAAATTATATTTTTAGTCAACTTTCATCTGTATTTTAAACTCTGTATCCTTTTGATGATAACAAAAGGGGGGAATTAAATAGATTTTGATTTATGAGTGAATATTTTATAAATATTTTTAATTTTGAAGAGTTATTATTCATTCATTTCACTCATGCACAGTTATAGGGGAAGTTGTCTGTTGTAGGGGGAGCATTCAAATAGGGGGAGTTTCACTATTCATGAACAAACACATTTATTATATACAAAATCTTTCATTTGTTTGTCATCATCAAAAGGGGGAGATTGTTGTATATAACGTAGTTATATATACAATTATATGATTTTTGTTGATGATAACAAACAAGTATATATTATCTTAAATGTATTTGTTACTGTACTGTTATATTACATCTCAGACAAGAATATAATATTTCTGTTTAAATAAAATACGACTGTACAAAATTCCAAATATTCACACAGTATTTTATTTGAATAGAATATTTTATTTCAAAATATAAACAATCCAAATTTTATACTCCACTATTTGTACATCACTAATATACTTTTCAATACACTCAATTTAACACACAGTTTCTCTCTACATCACTCACGCTTGGTTATACAAGACTCATATATTCATATACAGACACTTGTACTGATATTCACTAACATTGTTTTTGTTCTAAATTTTCTATCTTCTGTCTTCACAGTCTTCACAGCTCTGTCAGTCCAATCTTCATGTTTACCTGTCACACATGAAACACACACAGTACACTGCAATAGAAATAATACTGAATACATGCAAATATAATTTTTATTTTTAAAATTTTATTTGCCTCAGATTTCTGGTGTGTTTCTCATCATTTTTCATGACTTAATCTGATGCATCTGTGTCTAGGCAGACAGTTTGTATATGTACAGGGACAGGAAAATTTATCTAATGGCTGCATATATACACGTGTATAAATATACACGTGTACACTGCCTCGCCAATCAGCGAGCAACTGAGGAGTAGCCACGTGGACCATCTCGACTCAGTGCAACACTCAATCAACAAAACAAAAGTCAAGACAGCAAACATTCAAAGCCAGGGTCAAAGCAATAAAATCAAAGCCAGAAGTATAAGAACAACTCAGCCAACATGAAGCAACTTGTGTCAACATGGAACAAGTAAAATTCAGTTTTCAAGTGTTTACAAGTGGTCAAGCACAATAACTGACAAAGTAAGCAAGGCAGCCAACATACATGCACATGGTCAAAGGAAACAGGGTCAAAACAGTTTAGTGAAATTTAACATTTAAATGCAACCAAGTATACATGAAGCAAGTCAGTGTGCAACATGACAAGAGTACATCACAGAAATGATACAGCAGCAAAAGTGGTTAAAAATGCGATGTACGTTTATGGTGCAACTCATAAGCTAATGATGCATTTTAGTTTTAAATGTTGACAAGCATACATGAAGACATCATGCACAAATGGATGGAAATTCAATTTACAATGGTGCATCTGTATGGTAAGTTCAGATTCAAGTCTCAAGGCAGCAACATATGTTTCAAGATTGTCACAGTAGCTAATACATTTATAAAGAGAAGTGCAAAACTTTATAGCAGCATGTACAAGATTGGTTCTGCACTACACACAAATACATGGAGGTAATACAATTCACTTATGCATGGAGCATGGAGCAATGTTTCACTGAATAACAATACGGCGCATCAACAATGAAGAGAAATCATGGTCAAATAGGGTGATGTTATGTACTTAGCAGTGAACAAGCATAAGTAATAAAGGCAAGAAGTGTTCATGGTCCAGCAAAGTATCGAGACATGCAAACAGATTAACGTATATACAGTCATGAACACAGCATGGTTTAATACCAACCAAATGGAAGACAAATGGTTCAGCAACTAAAAGCGTAGTTCAAGTGACCATGGCAACAGCATGCAAATATGCAAGATTGGTCGAGTACAATGCACGGCAGTTTATACATGTTGCATATAAAACTCAAAAATGAATGGTGAAGCAAGTGATGTTCAATGGTGCACCACAAATATATGAGACAACATGCAGTCCATAACAGCAAGCCCAAACGACATGGTTCATAATGGCAAATACTTGGAGCAATCAATACATAAGGATATGTAAATGCAGCAATTTCAGGTGCATGCACAAAATATAGCAAAAATTATTTCAAGTGCAGAAATAATGATTCCAGAAGTCATGTTTTATTTCCAGAAAAGAAAATCACATTTGGGATTTGAGGCGAGTGTTAAATTGTTTCCAAGAATTCAACAATTCAAATATGCAAATTTCATATCCATCAATTTGTTTCCTGTTTTGGCAAACAATCCATTTTTACTCCAGAACTACAGCATTAAAATCAGTAATGAATTTTGGCAAATGTTTTTCTAAAATCAGTTTGCAAAGATATTGCTGTTTTTTCCTTTTTGGAAATCATTAATTCACCACATTCATAGAAGAAAAGGAATTCATCCAGAAATAGGAACAATTACTGTGAATTATTTTGGCAAGTTTTTATAATCAGAAAGGGGCACAAATCAATTTCGAGATTAGTTTCAGAAATGCAAATGTCTTTTTCAAAGACCATAAAATCACACATGTTTTTCGAAGCCGAGGAATCCATTTTTATTTAAGGCAAAAGAGGAAATCACGCAAGGAATTTCCAAAGGCAGCAAATCAATTCGACAGTGGTTCACAAATTCAAAAACTCAGCCAAGGAAGCAAAAGGGGAAACATGCAAATCAGGGCAAGTCAATTTGAATGAAATCAGAGTAATAGGGTTTCTATTTTACCCTATAAACTACACCACTTCATCACTGTCAAGGGTGAATCGAAATCATACATCAAAAATTCAGAGCAATCGATTTTAAATCAGAGAAATTACAAAGGGTTTCAATTGATATCTCAAGCCAAAGCAACCGAAGAACAGAACCATCATTGCATTCGATTCTACAGAGGAATTCCAGAGACAAAATCATCAATTGCAATTTGATATGGAAGATTTCAGAAACCCTAGGAAGCGGCCGCCATTTTTAATTTCCAGAGCAAAAGAGAGAAGGATCGGGACACAAATGAAAAGGGTGCAACGCTAACTTAGTGGGCCGGCCAAGTGAACTCAACTAAAAAAAAGGGGATGACCCCTTTAATTAATCTCCTTAGGGTTTTTCTTGTTATTTTAAATTGTATTGTTTTTATTTTTGCATTTTGAATTTCTTTTGTAAACAAACGAATCAGTGTCTAGATCTGTAAAGTCTAGGATATCAGTCAGGGTGTTGACTGTCAGATTCAGAGTCTGTAGAATCTGGGATTACGGATTACGGGGTTGTAATTCGGGGAAATCTGATCGAGGGGATATCGATCAGTCGAGGGTTTTAAGCATAGGGTTAGAATAGGAGCAGGGTTTGCGAGTGTACATGGTTTTGTATGCGGGAACTGTTCTATCACCTAGTAGAAACCTTAGATTTGCAGCAGTAGGCAGGTTTTTGCCGAAGCTGGGTATATCTGTGTGTGATTTTTTCTCTGCATTTCTGTTTCTGCTATATTCTGTTATCTGTGTAGTATTATATATCTCGTTAGAATTTTAATTCAGTTGAAAACTGTGATAAACCCCATTCACCCCCCTCTAGGGTTATTCTAGATCCAACACCTTCCAGTATAGCGAGCAACTGCGACCCCATCTTTACTAGCAAGTTTTGGAAGAGCTTGCAAGAGGCATTAGGTACACAGCTACGTTTGAGCACAACATGTCACCTTCAGATAGATGGACAGACTAAGAGGGTGAACAGGGTTCTTGAGGATCTTCTAAGATTGTATATCCTAGACTTTGGAGGGACTTGGGAAGAGCATTTTCCTATGGTGGAATTCACCTACGACAGCAATTTCCAATCAAGTATAGGCATGGCACCATACAAAGCATTATATGGGCGATCTTGTAGATCACCAACTTGTTGGTAGGAGTCTACGGATAGACTTCTACTAGGACCCGAGATGATACGAGATACCTCTGAGAAGGTTGATGTAATAACCCGCAAAATCTGGGCCAGTTTAAAATTTTTATTTTGGCAATTTTAGCGAATTTTGAATATTTAAAATAAATTATTTTAAATAATATCGACGTGAAATTTATTTTGAATAGAATTCGACGTATATATTTATACACGTCGTCGTTAGAATATAAATATTTATATATAATTATAAAAAGGAATTGAAAATGGCGCGGTAGTTCGAAAATTCGATTTCTAATTTCAAATGAATATACAGAATTCAATATAAGTCAGAATTGAACGAAACAAGAAATATTTGAATCTGTATAACTATATCTTTGTAACGAAGTTAACAAACTGAGATTTCATCTTAGAAATGATAAGATATGTCCAGTTTAAAATTAGAAATAGTCGCTGTGGAATTTATATATATTTTTATATATATAAGGCCCTTAAAAATGGACATTTTGCAAATGACCTCGGATTTCGACGAAACCAGTTTTGTTGGGTCCGTGATGTAAAGTTATTGCTAGGTTTCAAATTTCATAATTTTTCGAATCAATATGTGAGCGTGGCAAAGGAAAACGCGTTTGACCAGTTTCAGTTGATTTTAATCGACTGGAAATTGGCCATTTTTCTAACGGTCTCAGAATTCGACGAAACTAGTTTTGTTAGGACCGTATCGTCAATACGAAGCTAGAAAATATTTTTCTGGAATTTTTCTAGTTAGTATGTGACCCCGGTAATTTGAAATGTACGTTTAAAATTCAATATAGTGATTTAAATGTAAATTTAACGGAAACTGATTCAAACAGTCGAATCAGCTTGCGATACATATCCCATTGTGTTCGGAATGGGGGTATTACGTTAGGGATGACAGTCGTTGGACCCAGTTCGGTGTTCGTATGTAAAAGTCAACTTTTAATAATAATAAAATAATAATATAAATAAAAAAAAACCCTTTTCTCCCTTAAACCCTCTGCCCCCCCCCCCCGTTTAGTTTCAGATTCAATAGTATAAAAAAAAAAAAAAAAAAAAAAAACCCTAGTTCGCGACGCCCGCCGACCCCCCCCCCCTGAAGCGCCGCCGCCCATCACCGCCCCCTCCCTCGTACAACGAGCCCCACCGAAGCCCCCCCCAGATCGAACGAGCCCCATCGAAGCCCCCCAGATCGCACGAGCCCCACCGAAGCCCCCCTAGTTCGCGACGCCCGCCGACCCCCCCCCCCCCCCCCCCCCTGAAGTGCTGCCGACGCCTTCTTTCCCCCCCTCTTCGCAGAGCTGTAAGTGATTTTTTTTTTTTTTTTCTTTTATTTTTAAATTCAGTATACTGATGATTTTTAAATAAATAGAAAACTGATTTTAACATAAATAGAAAACTGATTTTAACATATTTAGAAAACTAATTTTAACATATTTAGAAAACTGATTTTGTCATAATTTAAAAACTAATTTTATTTTGAGTTATAAAAGATGTGATTTTTGAGATATAAAAGATTTGACTTTTTTTTCTGATTAGAGAATAAAGATAGGATTTTTTTTTTTTATCTAAGAAAAAGTTCATATTTTTGTTTAGAAAAAGATCGTAGTTTTGATTTAGGAAAAAATTAGATTTTTGATTTAGAAAAGATTAGATTGTTATTTCTATAAAGACTAGATTTTTATTCAATTAAAAATAGAATTTTTATATATTGAACTTCGATAGAAAAATTCGATTTTTATATATTGAACTTTGAAATAAAAATTCGATTTTTATATATTGAACTTTGAAATAAAAATTCGATTTTTATATATTGAACTTTGAAATAAAAATTCGATTTTTATAAAGGTGAAATCTTTAAATTAGAAAAGGCGAAATATTTGAAAAGGCGAGATCTTTATATAGAAAATAGCGAAATAAAAATTCGATTTTTATATATTGAACTTTGAAATAGAAATTCGATTTTTATATATTGAACTTTGAAATAAAAATTCGATTTTTATATATTGAACTTTGAAGTAAAAATTCGATTTTTATATATATAGTGACTACGGGCAACGAAGATGACGAAGAGGCGATAACGAGGAAGACTTCTGCAAATGAAGAGCCATGGAGCTAGGATAGCTATATGTGAGAATTTCTCACCTTTCAATTTATTTTTCTAGTTATATATATATATATATACTAGGATGCAGACGGTGCTTAGTAGCACCCGACACAATCGTCCACAGACCATGGACTTGTTTGTTTGGCTGTTTGGTTATTGATTGTGATATTGGTTTGAATGTGGTTTGTGGTGTGAAAAATCGAATCGATAAATTGGTTAGGATTAGACGTGCGCCGTTATAAGGCGAAGGAGTAAGGCTAGGTTAGACTCTTACTCCAAATTTTGTGGTCTGCATAACGAAAGTGAATTTGATTGATGTGTGAATGGCGTGGGCCTTCACTAGACCGGGGATAAGGCTAGGCCTTGTCCCGTTTCTAGTATCGTGCCGTTATGCCGCCGAAATTTTCTAAAATAAGTTAGAAAAATAAAAATAGCATTTTATTTAACGAATGAACTGAATAGAAATTCATATGTTAAAATAAAATGTGTTATCGTTAAAAATATAATTTTTAACGTGAATGTGAATAAATAAATATTCATTTACAAACCAGACGGTTTGTTTATGTACACCTATTTGAATGACGTTGATTGGGTCGATAAATTTTACACATCGCCTAACTGCACAAATAAAACATGTGTTTGATTGTTTGAAACCCCACACGGGTGTTAGGATGAAATTTGAAGTTCACTCATCCTGATTGATTAAATATGTCGATCGATTGATTGACAAGCTGCTATAAGCGTTAAATGTCTATATTTGATGCTTATACAGTGTAGTGCACTTTGGTTGATGGTTGATTATTTTTCAAGGCTATTATACATGTGTTGTATGAAAATCCATATAATTAACTTTATATGGTAATTGATTGGGCCTCATTCCAGTTTTGAAAAAGAAATATTTGAAAAAGAAATATTTGAAATAGAATATTTGAAAATAGAAAATTTATGAAGCCGTGTTGATTAGATTGACGCCATTTTGACGTGAACGATATTTATATCAATTTTAAGTAATTTCGAAATGAATTGAATTGAAAACGATTTCGAAATGAATTGAATTGAAAACGATTTCGAAATGAATTGAATTGAAAACGATTTCGAAATGAATTGAATTGAAAACGATTTCGAAATGAATTGAATTGAAAACGATTTCGAAATGAATTGAATTGAAAACGATTTCGAATTGAATTGAAAACAAATTGAAATGAATTCAAATTGAATTGAAATTTGAATTGAATAGAAATGAATTTTAAAACGAATTTATAAAGAAGAATTCAATTTTGATTTGAATTGAAAAGGAAGTTGAAATTGTTTTTGAAACGAATTCAAAACTATTTATATAATTCGTTTTAAATAGAAATCGATGAAATATATATTATATATATTATATATATAATATAATGGCCTGAATAGAACGCGCCGCGCCGCGGCAGTTCGCGAATTTCGACCATTTATTTCAAACGGACATTACGGGAGATCCGACCGTCGGATTCTCCTAAAACCGGAACCGTTGGGTTCGTATCGAAAAGAGCTTTCTAATGAATGTTAGAAATTTGAAATCTAACGGTTGGATTTGGAGATACGTCCAAATCAAATTCGAAAAAGGTCGCTGTAAGTGCAGTTCGATGGCCGTTGTTGGAAATCGACTGTACGGGCCTTGATAAAATTATTAAAAATAGTAATAATTTGTGTAAAATCATAAGAAATGATTTGTGAAAGTTTGGGATGAAAAACTCCATATTTGAAAAGATAAAAATAGATTTTTATCGAAATGAACTAGTTTTGAACTAGAATTATAATTCTATTTATTTTTAAATAAATAAATTGAATTTGAAATGGTTTTGAAAATAACCAAAATTTCCAATGATTGCATTGGAGTGGATTTGAATCGAAATTGTCTTCGGAATATTTCGATGTTGGAATTCGTGATTATACAGGTGTTGTTATGGAAATTTGAAAGATATATATTTATATCGTTATTTCCAATACGACATTTGTTAGTCGTAGAATTCGATATTGAATATAAGCCGATATATTTTCTATTCAGAGCCTTGTATTGAATATCGAATGTGATTTGGGTTTGTCGTGAATGGTGTCTTCACTAACACTGTTCTTGAACCCAGTTGAGAAAAGATTAAATCTTTTTATTTAGATTTAATGAAGTGTACCAATTAAATGATATTTAATTGGAATTGAATTGGTATTGATTTTTGGGTTTATCGTGAACAGTGTTTTAAATAACACTTGTTCTTTAACCCGATAATTAATGAATGTGATTTGGGTTTGTCGTGAATGGTGTCTTCACTAACACTGTTCTTGAACCCAGTTGAGAAAAGATTAAATCTTTTTATTTAGATTTAATGAAGTGTACCAATTAAATGATATTTAATTGGAATTGAATTGGTATTGATTTTTGGGTTTATCGTGAACAGTGTTTTAAATAACACTTGTTCTTTAACCCGATAATTAATCGAATGTGATTTGGGTTTGTCGTGAATGGTGTCTTCACTAACACTGTTCTTGAACCCAGTTGAGAAAAGATTAAATCTTTTTATTTAGATTTAATGAAGTGTACCAATTAAATGATATTTAATTGGAATTGAATTGGTATTGATTTTTGGGTTTATCGTGAACAGTGTTTTAAATAACACTTGTTCTTTAACCCGATAATTAATGAATGTGATTTGGGTTTGTCGTGAATGGTGTCTTCACTAACACTGTTCTTGAACCCAGTTGAGAAAAGATTAAATCTTTTTATTTAGATTTAATGAAGTGTACCAATTAAATGATATTTAATTGGAATTGAATTGGTATTGATTTTTGGGTTTATCGTGAACAGTGTTTTAAATAACACTTGTTCTTTAACCCGATAATTAATGGAATGTGATTTTGGGTTTATCGTGAATCGTGTTTTAAATGACACTGATTCTTTAACCCAGATAAGGATTAAAACTAAGTGGAGTTTTAATGAATCTTTAATTAGATTGAAAAGATCGAGAATGGAGTATCACCAGTTTTGCTCCAGGCGATAGTTAAATCTTTAATTAGATTTGAACGTGAAATTTAGAAACTAACTGTCGGTTAGCCAAGCAGAATGGTTTTCTGGATATTGATCTGATGTTGGTTTCGGCCTTCGGGGTTAATATTTGGGGAATTATTCTCTTGATTAATTTACGGTTAGTGACTAATGAATTGGAATGAGGCGTATGTTGTGTTTGTGTAACACTTATTTAAAATATACGCGAGTTATTCGGAAAGACCGGGTTTATCCCATTCTGAATAACTGATACGACGATAAGTCGAAGATGAAGACGATGGTCGAAGACCAGAGGTCTTCACGTCGTTTGGGTGATAACTGATGATCTTGATTGGGCTGTACACCCAAGAAGATGGAAACAGTTAGTGATCGTCCAGACGTACTTGGAGATCGATGGATATGCGGGGTACTAGGTGCCTCCGGTTTCGTTCAGACCCAGAACGGACTTGTAAATGGACTGTGTGTCTGACATTGGATTTCATTCTGTGTGACTGATATCGGTTGCATAGAGTGGTTTGCCTGTGTGGCATGCTAAGATGCAAAGGATCGAGGCTTCTGTTGAAAAGCAAAGTCTCGTGGTGATGATCAAAGCACGGCCTTTGTGGCGTAGCTTTGTGTAACGTTTACTTCGCGAGTTTCGCACCCGGTATGAACCAAAAACGGGAGAGGACATCAGGGAGGACTTGCGTTTCTTTCTAGCTAGAAGTGGCGTCAGTGGTTTTACACGCCCTGACGAGTTTGACTTATGTGGTTGTTGCGGTTGCGAGGCGCCTCGGTTATATCGGTTTCGGCCGAATGCATTCTGGTCGGCTGACGGACCAGACTTACACCCCATAGGGTGGGGAGACGTATTGTTCAGGCATAATAATCCACTCCGTGTGGACCGGCCCTGACGATCCAAGGCTTGCCTGCGCGCTTGCCTGAGGGGCGGGCTAGAGCGTCTCGAATCGGTAGAGGACGATCCCTGGCCTCGGTTCATAGACGGAAATCCAATTTCCAAATACGTGACTTTGCGGTTTTATTTGTAAACCTATATATGGTGACATAGTGGGATGGGGCGCTCATGCCGCCTATGATTGATACTTATGATTTGAAGTGTTTTATACATTATGCACTTATAATAGTATCAAATGATTTGTTTTAAACGTATCAAGCATTCTTTGGCTGTTATAAGGGAAAACCCTATCCTCGGCTGCGTTGCATTGTGTGATGGGACCTGGGTCTTATAACAGCTTCATTTTTCTTTATTTAGCATTGCGCTGTTTGTTTTATGCACTGGTATTCTTGGGACGAAACCCGTTCCGTGTTATACGGCGTGGTCCCTTGATTTACCTAATGATTTAAAATAAAGATTTATAACTGTTTTAGTTCTCACACCAGTCACATGACTGACCTGGAGTTTATTGTTTTAACCTAAACTCTGGGTGCCCCTATTTTGACACGGGCAGCTAGTAGTTTTGGTTTTGCAGATTTATATTCACAGGATCCTGGTTTACAGCTGGAACGATATCCGGAAAGCTTTGTATCCGTATATCTCCTTCTAGTTGTGTATTGTATTATTTTCCGCTGCTATGTATTTAAATGTAATTTAAATCTCTGATATTTCTGTGTAATATTCTTTTATACTCTGTATATTCTTGTAATCTGATGCGTTGTTGTGATATACAATGAAATGTTCTTCTGTATGCGTTCTGTTTTGTCCTGTTCTCAAACGATAGGGCGTTTCGAACGGCTTGGGTCGGTTTAGCGACTGGTTCGGACCGAGCGAAATTCTTTGCCGTCACAGTTGGTATCAGAGCTTTGGTTTACAAAGCAGAGAACAAGACACATTAGAACCATACGAAAGAATTCATCAGATATTGGATTAGTAATATCCAATGGGAATGACTCGTTAGAGATGGGATCAGTAGTATCCTAGAACGAGTGTGAAGAGTATATTTTTCAAATGAAAACAATTTTTGTTTTGAAAATTTAAATCAATTATTCGTATCTGATTATCTATTTATATTGAGTTGGACAGTCCAGTATATAAAGATTTTGCGTATACGTCTGATCCGCGTGTATTCGAAGTTTTAATATATTGGATAGATATAGAATCATACTCTAGTGGCCCGAAGATGATTCTGATGGTTGAGTACTCATCGTCAGAATTTATATTCGTGTGACGAAGGTGTGATATCTATATATTTCCATTAGACTGGTGTGAGGACCAAAATTAGATAGGGCTTATTGTTGTGAATTGGCATCAAAAACATGATTTTTGTACATGTATCAAAATTATGAATTTGAAACTCTAATTCACTAATTGATTGATGTTTGTGTTGTTTATTTATTTGTTTGCTAATTTTTAGCCATTTAGCCTAACAGAATCAAATATTGACTTGTATTGAAATTTGGTCGCATTTGCTTGCATATGCATATATATCTTTGAACAGGTCATAGCAAGGAGGCTAGAGCAGAGAATAAAATTTGTTTGCCCGACAAATAGGTACATGTTTACTACATAATTTCCTGTTTTATTTGGGTGATGATGATTTTGTGAGCCTATTGGCTAGCCGCTTGGCTTTTTCATTTTCTTTTTGAGATCTGAAGGACCGGGGAAGCTATTTGAAATTCCCCGATGCTCCCATTGCAGGGGAGGTTATGGCGAAATTTTTCGAAAATTTAGGGAGTTAGCCAAATTTTTGAAATTTGGGAAATTCTCAGAAACTGAAAAGTTGGAGAATGGAAACCAGATCGAACGTAGAGTTGATTAATCAAACCACTTTCGACTTTGTTCCTTTTCGGGGACGAAAAGTTTTAAGTGGGGGAGATTGTAATAACCCGCAAAATCTGGGCCAGTTTAAAATTTTTATTTTGGCAATTTTAGCGAATTTTGAATATTTAAAATAAATTATTTTAAATAATATCGACGTGAAATTTATTTTGAATAGAATTCGACGTATATATTTATACACGTCGTCGTTAGAATATAAATATTTATATATAATTATAAAAAGGAATTGAAAATGGCGCGGTAGTTCGAAAATTCGATTTCTAATTTCAAATGAATATACAGAATTCAATATAAGTCAGAATTGAACGAAACAAGAAATATTTGAATCTGTATAACTATATCTTTGTAACGAAGTTAACAAACTGAGATTTCATCTTAGAAATGATAAGATATGTCCAGTTTAAAATTAGAAATAGTCGCTGTGGAATTTATATATATTTTTATATATATAAGGCCCTTAAAAATGGACATTTTGCAAATGACCTCGGATTTCGACGAAACCAGTTTTGTTGGGTCCGTGATGTAAAGTTATTGCTAGGTTTCAAATTTCATAATTTTTCGAATCAATATGTGAGCGTGGCAAAGGAAAACGCGTTTGACCAGTTTCAGTTGATTTTAATCGACTGGAAATTGGCCATTTTTCTAACGGTCTCAGAATTCGACGAAACTAGTTTTGTTAGGACCGTATCGTCAATACGAAGCTAGAAAATATTTTTCTGGAATTTTTCTAGTTAGTATGTGACCCCGGTAATTTGAAATGTACGTTTAAAATTCAATATAGTGATTTAAATGTAAATTTAACGGAAACTGATTCAAACAGTCGAATCAGCTTGCGATACATATCCCATTGTGTTCGGAATGGGGGTATTACGTTAGGGATGACAGTCGTTGGACCCAGTTCGGTGTTCGTATGTAAAAGTCAACTTTTAATAATAATAAAATAATAATATAAATAAAAAAAAACCCTTTTCTCCCTTAAACCCTCTGCCCCCCCCCCCCGTTTAGTTTCAGATTCAATAGTATAAAAAAAAAAAAAAAAAAAAAAAACCCTAGTTCGCGACGCCCGCCGACCCCCCCCCCCTGAAGCGCCGCCGCCCATCACCGCCCCCTCCCTCGTACAACGAGCCCCACCGAAGCCCCCCCCCAGATCGAACGAGCCCCATCGAAGCCCCCCAGATCGCACGAGCCCCACCGAAGCCCCCCTAGTTCGCGACGCCCGCCGACCCCCCCCCCCCCCCCCCTGAAGTGCTGCCGACGCCTTCTTTCCCCCCCTCTTCGCAGAGCTGTAAGTGATTTTTTTTTTTTTTTCTTTTATTTTTAAATTCAGTATACTGATGATTTTTAAATAAATAGAAAACTGATTTTAACATAAATAGAAAACTGATTTTAACATATTTAGAAAACTAATTTTAACATATTTAGAAAACTGATTTTGTCATAATTTAAAAACTAATTTTATTTTGAGTTATAAAAGATGTGATTTTTGAGATATAAAAGATTTGACTTTTTTTTCTGATTAGAGAATAAAGATAGGATTTTTTTTTTTTATCTAAGAAAAAGTTCATATTTTTGTTTAGAAAAAGATCGTAGTTTTGATTTAGGAAAAAATTAGATTTTTGATTTAGAAAAGATTAGATTGTTATTTCTATAAAGACTAGATTTTTATTCAATTAAAAATAGAATTTTTATATATTGAACTTCGATAGAAAAATTCGATTTTTATATATTGAACTTTGAAATAAAAATTCGATTTTTATATATTGAACTTTGAAATAAAAATTCGATTTTTATATATTGAACTTTGAAATAAAAATTCGATTTTTATAAAGGTGAAATCTTTAAATTAGAAAAGGCGAAATATTTGAAAAGGCGAGATCTTTATATAGAAAATAGCGAAATAAAAATTCGATTTTTATATATTGAACTTTGAAATAGAAATTCGATTTTTATATATTGAACTTTGAAATAAAAATTCGATTTTTATATATTGAACTTTGAAGTAAAAATTCGATTTTTATATATATAGTGACTACGGGCAACGAAGATGACGAAGAGGCGATAACGAGGAAGACTTCTGCAAATGAAGAGCCATGGAGCTAGGATAGCTATATGTGAGAATTTCTCACCTTTCAATTTATTTTTCTAGTTATATATATATATATATATACTAGGATGCAGACGGTGCTTAGTAGCACCCGACACAATCGTCCACAGACCATGGACTTGTTTGTTTGGCTGTTTGGTTATTGATTGTGATATTGGTTTGAATGTGGTTTGTGGTGTGAAAAATCGAATCGATAAATTGGTTAGGATTAGACGTGCGCCGTTATAAGGCGAAGGAGTAAGGCTAGGTTAGACTCTTACTCCAAATTTTGTGGTCTGCATAACGAAAGTGAATTTGATTGATGTGTGAATGGCGTGGGCCTTCACTAGACCGGGGATAAGGCTAGGCCTTGTCCCGTTTCTAGTATCGTGCCGTTATGCCGCCGAAATTTTCTAAAATAAGTTAGAAAAATAAAAATAGCATTTTATTTAACGAATGAACTGAATAGAAATTCATATGTTAAAATAAAATGTGTTATCGTTAAAAATATAATTTTTAACGTGAATGTGAATAAATAAATATTCATTTACAAACCAGACGGTTTGTTTATGTACACCTATTTGAATGACGTTGATTGGGTCGATAAATTTTACACATCGCCTAACTGCACAAATAAAACATGTGTTTGATTGTTTGAAACCCCACACGGGTGTTAGGATGAAATTTGAAGTTCACTCATCCTGATTGATTAAATATGTCGATCGATTGATTGACAAGCTGCTATAAGCGTTAAATGTCTATATTTGATGCTTATACAGTGTAGTGCACTTTGGTTGATGGTTGATTATTTTTCAAGGCTATTATACATGTGTTGTATGAAAATCCATATAATTAACTTTATATGGTAATTGATTGGGCCTCATTCCAGTTTTGAAAAAGAAATATTTGAAAAAGAAATATTTGAAATAGAATATTTGAAAATAGAAAATTTATGAAGCCGTGTTGATTAGATTGACGCCATTTTGACGTGAACGATATTTATATCAATTTTAAGTAATTTCGAAATGAATTGAATTGAAAACGATTTCGAAATGAATTGAATTGAAAACGATTTCGAAATGAATTGAATTGAAAACGATTTCGAAATGAATTGAATTGAAAACGATTTCGAAATGAATTGAATTGAAAACGATTTCGAAATGAATTGAATTGAAAACGATTTCGAATTGAATTGAAAACAAATTGAAATGAATTCAAATTGAATTGAAATTTGAATTGAATAGAAATGAATTTTAAAACGAATTTATAAAGAAGAATTCAATTTTGATTTGAATTGAAAAGGAAGTTGAAATTGTTTTTGAAACGAATTCAAAACTATTTATATAATTCGTTTTAAATAGAAATCGATGAAATATATATTATATATATTATATATATAATATAATGGCCTGAATAGAACGCGCCGCGCCGCGGCAGTTCGCGAATTTCGACCATTTATTTCAAACGGACATTACGGGAGATCCGACCGTCGGATTCTCCTAAAACCGGAACCGTTGGGTTCGTATCGAAAAGAGCTTTCTAATGAATGTTAGAAATTTGAAATCTAACGGTTGGATTTGGAGATACGTCCAAATCAAATTCGAAAAAGGTCGCTGTAAGTGCAGTTCGATGGCCGTTGTTGGAAATCGACTGTACGGGCCTTGATAAAATTATTAAAAATAGTAATAATTTGTGTAAAATCATAAGAAATGATTTGTGAAAGTTTGGGATGAAAAACTCCATATTTGAAAAGATAAAAATAGATTTTTATCGAAATGAACTAGTTTTGAACTAGAATTATAATTCTATTTATTTTTAAATAAATAAATTGAATTTGAAATGGTTTTGAAAATAACCAAAATTTCCAATGATTGCATTGGAGTGGATTTGAATCGAAATTGTCTTCGGAATATTTCGATGTTGGAATTCGTGATTATACAGGTGTTGTTATGGAAATTTGAAAGATATATATTTATATCGTTATTTCCAATACGACATTTGTTAGTCGTAGAATTCGATATTGAATATAAGCCGATATATTTTCTATTCAGAGCCTTGTATTGAATATCGAATGTGATTTGGGTTTGTCGTGAATGGTGTCTTCACTAACACTGTTCTTGAACCCAGTTGAGAAAAGATTAAATCTTTTTATTTAGATTTAATGAAGTGTACCAATTAAATGATATTTAATTGGAATTGAATTGGTATTGATTTTTGGGTTTATCGTGAACAGTGTTTTAAATAACACTTGTTCTTTAACCCGATAATTAATGAATGTGATTTGGGTTTGTCGTGAATGGTGTCTTCACTAACACTGTTCTTGAACCCAGTTGAGAAAAGATTAAATCTTTTTATTTAGATTTAATGAAGTGTACCAATTAAATGATATTTAATTGGAATTGAATTGGTATTGATTTTTGGGTTTATCGTGAACAGTGTTTTAAATAACACTTGTTCTTTAACCCGATAATTAATCGAATGTGATTTGGGTTTGTCGTGAATGGTGTCTTCACTAACACTGTTCTTGAACCCAGTTGAGAAAAGATTAAATCTTTTTATTTAGATTTAATGAAGTGTACCAATTAAATGATATTTAATTGGAATTGAATTGGTATTGATTTTTGGGTTTATCGTGAACAGTGTTTTAAATAACACTTGTTCTTTAACCCGATAATTAATGAATGTGATTTGGGTTTGTCGTGAATGGTGTCTTCACTAACACTGTTCTTGAACCCAGTTGAGAAAAGATTAAATCTTTTTATTTAGATTTAATGAAGTGTACCAATTAAATGATATTTAATTGGAATTGAATTGGTATTGATTTTTGGGTTTATCGTGAACAGTGTTTTAAATAACACTTGTTCTTTAACCCGATAATTAATGGAATGTGATTTTGGGTTTATCGTGAATCGTGTTTTAAATGACACTGATTCTTTAACCCAGATAAGGATTAAAACTAAGTGGAGTTTTAATGAATCTTTAATTAGATTGAAAAGATCGAGAATGGAGTATCACCAGTTTTGCTCCAGGCGATAGTTAAATCTTTAATTAGATTTGAACGTGAAATTTAGAAACTAACTGTCGGTTAGCCAAGCAGAATGGTTTTCTGGATATTGATCTGATGTTGGTTTCGGCCTTCGGGGTTAATATTTGGGGAATTATTCTCTTGATTAATTTACGGTTAGTGACTAATGAATTGGAATGAGGCGTATGTTGTGTTTGTGTAACACTTATTTAAAATATACGCGAGTTATTCGGAAAGACCGGGTTTATCCCATTCTGAATAACTGATACGACGATAAGTCGAAGATGAAGACGATGGTCGAAGACCAGAGGTCTTCACGTCGTTTGGGTGATAACTGATGATCTTGATTGGGCTGTACACCCAAGAAGATGGAAACAGTTAGTGATCGTCCAGACGTACTTGGAGATCGATGGATATGCGGGGTACTAGGTGCCTCCGGTTTCGTTCAGACCCAGAACGGACTTGTAAATGGACTGTGTGTCTGACATTGGATTTCATTCTGTGTGACTGATATCGGTTGCATAGAGTGGTTTGCCTGTGTGGCATGCTAAGATGCAAAGGATCGAGGCTTCTGTTGAAAAGCAAAGTCTCGTGGTGATGATCAAAGCACGGCCTTTGTGGCGTAGCTTTGTGTAACGTTTACTTCGCGAGTTTCGCACCCGGTATGAACCAAAAACGGGAGAGGACATCAGGGAGGACTTGCGTTTCTTTCTAGCTAGAAGTGGCGTCAGTGGTTTTACACGCCCTGACGAGTTTGACTTATGTGGTTGTTGCGGTTGCGAGGCGCCTCGGTTATATCGGTTTCGGCCGAATGCATTCTGGTCGGCTGACGGACCAGACTTACACCCCATAGGGTGGGGAGACGTATTGTTCAGGCATAATAATCCACTCCGTGTGGACCGGCCCTGACGATCCAAGGCTTGCCTGCGCGCTTGCCTGAGGGGCGGGCTAGAGCGTCTCGAATCGGTAGAGGACGATCCCTGGCCTCGGTTCATAGACGGAAATCCAATTTCCAAATACGTGACTTTGCGGTTTTATTTGTAAACCTATATATGGTGACATAGTGGGATGGGGCGCTCATGCCGCCTATGATTGATACTTATGATTTGAAGTGTTTTATACATTATGCACTTATAATAGTATCAAATGATTTGTTTTAAACGTATCAAGCATTCTTTGGCTGTTATAAGGGAAAACCCTATCCTCGGCTGCGTTGCATTGTGTGATGGGACCTGGGTCTTATAACAGCTTCATTTTTCTTTATTTAGCATTGCGCTGTTTGTTTTATGCACTGGTATTCTTGGGACGAAACCCGTTCCGTGTTATACGGCGTGGTCCCTTGATTTACCTAATGATTTAAAATAAAGATTTATAACTGTTTTAGTTCTCACACCAGTCACATGACTGACCTGGAGTTTATTGTTTTAACCTAAACTCTGGGTGCCCCTATTTTGACACGGGCAGCTAGTAGTTTTGGTTTTGCAGATTTATATTCACAGGATCCTGGTTTACAGCTGGAACGATATCCGGAAAGCTTTGTATCCGTATATCTCCTTCTAGTTGTGTATTGTATTATTTTCCGCTGCTATGTATTTAAATGTAATTTAAATCTCTGATATTTCTGTGTAATATTCTTTTATACTCTGTATATTCTTGTAATCTGATGCGTTGTTGTGATATACAATGAAATGTTCTTCTGTATGCGTTCTGTTTTGTCCTGTTCTCAAACGATAGGGCGTTTCGAACGGCTTGGGTCGGTTTAGCGACTGGTTCGGACCGAGCGAAATTCTTTGCCGTCACAGTTGATCTTATCCACCGAAGAATGAAAGCTGCTCAAGACAGACAGAAATCTTACGCTGCCAAAAGGAGAACTGATTTGGAATATAAATTAGGAGAGATGGTCTTCATTAAAGTGTCACCGCTAAGAAATGTAGTTTTCTTTGGCTCAGTAGGAAAATTGGCGCCGAGGTTTGTAGGGACATCCCCTATCATAGAGAGGATTGGGTAGATGATTTAGAGGATTAAGCTACCGAATAAACTAGCCAGCGTACACGCCGTATTTTTCACATTTCCCATTTGAGGAAATATCTCCATGATATGGCAGAGATAGTATGGCCGAGCACTCTTGAGGATATGGAAGTTGAGAAGGAAGCATCAGTAAGATGGGTTCCTACTCATATCCTTGGATCAGAAATCAAGAAGCTTCGTAATAAGGAGATCAAATTAGTTAAAATGCAATGGGGAGAAGATCGCGAAGATGCCACATGGGAACTCGAAGATAGGATTCGCGCTTATTATCCTTTTCTTTTGAAAGTACATTCTTGACTTCTTTTCGAGGTTCTTACTTTGCATCTATCATTCAAGTTTATTCCATCATTCGAGCCTTTCAATCATTAAATAGAAACCAATTGTTGGAAAGATGTGTTTAAAGCATGTTATGTTCGATAGTTGCAAGTGGATGCAAGTGTTTGCTAGTGGTTGCTCGTGGATGCATGTATACACACTAGGCACTAGATCAGCTCAATCACTTACATATTGCATATGGATATGTGTGCATTAGGATTTTCTATGGATGGAAATGGATGGATCATCATATGAATGTTGCATTTTGGTGAATGATTGTGCACACATATAAAACTTATATGTTATACTAAGGTTATTTGCATACATTTTGGATGCATGATACAAACATATACTGCATTAAGGAGGTCAACTGAATCAGTCGACCGCCTGATTTGTGCATTAGCCTAAGGACATATACACACAACTTTGCATATATTTATACAAACATTAGAGATTCTTAAGGACAATTGATGCCTATGGATGACGGATAATATATGGTTGTGGTTGTTAGGATAATAACATTCTTCTTAACTTGGAGATTTCGGGGATGAAATCCTTAAAGTAGAAAGAATGTAACAACCCAGAATTTAAGACACAATAACCATGCATAAAAGTAAAAATTGATAATAACTTAATTAAATATTCAGAATTAAGTGAAATCGACATTACCGTTGTGTTCGTCTTAGAATTCTGGTTCAGAAAGACCCCAAGTTCGCGTAAAACGATAATGTATGAAGAAGCTAGTTATGAACCTTAGTAGTTTGTATACACATAAGGGTTATATATATAAATATAAAACAAAATATTATCCATAAAGTCAAAATGAGGCAAGCACGGAAACCAGGCCCGTTGTGGGGTGGCCCACGCCAGGCCCGGTTCGACCCATACGTTGACCCAAGGGGGCTGGGTTGACCGTAGGGTCGACCCACTATGAACCTGGGCAGATCCGTTCTGCGAACATGGACTATTTTGTGCACTGTATTTGTTGCTGGCTCAACATGACTTGTACGGTTTGGATTTAAAACCTAAAATCTAAAGGCTAAGGTTGACTATGTGACTCTATAAATCGATGGCTTCTCCCGTTCCCAATTCACACAAATTCTTCATATGTTCTTCTGCCTCTATGAAATTATTCTAAAAAATAAACATATAATGGGGAAATGCTGCTAAAGATTAGATCAAACAGAGACAAAATCAGGGCTTACATACATACAACTTGCATTGGACTTCCTACGGCACAGTGTTATATAATTTTCTTTACTAAGACTCACTATGAGTTCCCATCATTTACATATCTGATTTCTTAGACTTTGAACATAATAGTTAAATGAAACTGGTTAGGATCTACAGTTTTAGCAAAATAAATTTTATACATGTCTATTAATCACATATACCATTATGATTAGTTATACAGGTGCATGTGATGTTGGATAATTAACAAGTTATACATATGCCTATGATATTGGATAAATAAAAAGTTAAGTGTATCTATCTTCCTTTTCCCATTTTCTATGTTTATGTTTATTTCTAGTCTTACCTATATGCCTATGTGATTCGATTCTATTCTCCTTCCTCTGTTTCCTTTTTATTTTTTTCTAAGCCTAGGCCTCTAGAAGCCTAGGTTATACCCGATTCGAGTGTGCGTATAATTGGGGCAATAATGAATGACACAAAAAGGAAATTAAGCATGTTTGGGACCCATTGACTGTATTTTGGGGAAAAGGACAAATATACACATATTTAGACTTGCTGTAAACTAATAAAAGGTACAATGTGTATATGTTGCTATAACTTGGTAGGAATATGCATAAACCTATATATGTTGTAATTTGGGGACATAGTTGATATGCATATGAAATGGACATGTTAGATTTAACTTAAAACGGACATTAAGTAAATGACATGTTAAGAATAGGGTAAATACCAGATGTAGTTTAATAAACTGAAATGCTGATGGAATTGTATACATATGGGTAGGTGTTATGGGAAAGGGTTGTGCACATAATGACATGTAATAATTACAACCATGCTTATTAGAAAACCTAAACCTGCTAGGTTAAATACGAGCATTATTAAGTCAAGAGGTCCCTCGTTCTTACTGTTGTATCGGGTGTTGGAACTCTCAAATCCTAGTTTTGGGGCACAAGCTTAGGGGGTGTGGATTGTGTAAATCTACTATTTGGACCTCATATCAGTCAGTATCCCTATTGGTATCTTATTAGAGGGGGCCTCGCAATAGGTAGAGGCCAGGGCATGCTTTAATGAACTGGATAGTAAGATGTTCACATGGGGGTGGTTAGAGCGCATTCTGGCGGATTCATGAGCATTCATTGGTCCGACTAGGAAGATAAGACACTATAACACTAGTATATAGGTCTGTGTCATATAGTTGTTGGGTTATGGAGTGATACACCCTACTGCCGGGGCTGACACAGGGTATTTACACAGTGGGGAGTCGATCGCTTGGGTAATAATTAGGATACACCCAATCTTGTTGTTGTATACTTAGGTTAACACCTAATATTGTTATGTAATTAGGGTACGCCTGATCCTGCTGTTTAAACCTGCTGCTTATTTTTTCTGTTAAACCTGGTGATATGTAATCATGTTGAACTAGTTATACTTGTATTGGTGCTGACCTAAGATCTAAGACAAAAGACATATATGATCCAGACGTTACCTCTTTTTAGGATATATATGTGAAGCATTACCCAATCATAAGTTTATTCATGTTATTCTTGTCCATCATGGTATTCTGTTAAAGTTTAGTTTACCTTCTATGACAACGTACCTTTCTCATCCAGTCTTATTTACCTATCTTGGCAATTCTACTTTATGCACATTTGTAAATCACTAGAACTCACAAGACTTTATGGCTGACCCTTTTTCTTTTTCCTCTTTCTTCCTTCCCCTAGGTCCTCAGAGTGGAAGCACTCAACAGTGACTAGGATTTCTCTTTCATCTTGGACTTGACTTGGACTTCTTGCGATGTATCGTTTTGACTTTCTCTCTACTTTAGTATGGCTTATGGCGAGGGATATGATTTTTTGTACTATGATATTTTATTTCATGATATTTTTTGTGACACTGATCTGAGACAATTGTGTAATTGTAACTGGTTTTGATGTACTTATGAAACCATGCTTTATTTCTTTCATAATAAAGTTTAAAATTTTCTGCTGCTTATTTTATCTGTCTTGCAAATTTTCTGTAATGATTACCTGTTATGCTTCACGAAACTTAATGCATTCACTTATGAGTAACATTAATGAACATGAGGTGTCGTAGAATGCCAAATGGCTATTCCACAATGTTCATTTCCCTTTATCTTCTATATAAACCTTACCTCGTTTCACCATTTCCTTCACCGAGCCAGTGCAAATATGAGCATTCCTTTTTTTTTGCGAGCCCCATCAATTTTTCAGATAAGCATTTTTATTTTCATGTTTTCATATCAATATCTATCACATATTTTTTTCGTAATTTTTTGAATTTTTTTCCCAAATTTCATCCAACCAATCTTCTTCTACCCGCACTATCGTCGGCTGGAATGATGATAGAACCAATGCTTTTATTGACATTTGCATGGAGATCTCGCCGCAGCATCAAGGATCTATGGCACAGTGGTACGAGGATGTTGCCACGCTTTTCAACAAGCGCACTAACCTCAATTGCAATGCAAGCCAAATGAAGAATAAATTTACAATCTTAAGAGGGACTTGTTTCGTGGAACTGGCTACTACAGATTTCTGGCGGATATTGGAACGAGGAGAAGGACATCGTTGGTGGAACCGACGAGTGGTGGTATACGGTACCCGCACAGTGCCGCAAGTAGCATGCATCTCCCAACAGATTCAGAGAGATGGACGCTCTTTTTGGAGGCTGCGTTAATAAAGAAGAGTGTCAGTTTATAGTTCCATAAGCCCCCCAGTTAATATGTAATTCGCAGCCCGGCTCTATGGCGATTTCATTAGGGGCGATACTACTGAGATCTCTAGCCGTCCAGCTCGTCGACATTTTAGGTAGAGTGTCGGTCCGTCTCATTCTGCTCCTCCTACCATATCACATGATGAAATTATCGTTGCGTGCATGGTTATACATCGCGATACGGATGACTATAATAAAATAACAACAATACTCATTTTAATTTGCCCCTTTCGTAAAAAAAACGCATTCCCCGTTTGCGAAAATGCCCCTTCCCCAGCCCCTACAAAATGCCCATTCCATTTCGTTTGCAAACACACCCTAAGATTGCTAGATTTAAATCAGAACCGTAGGTTAATAATCAATCTAATAGATGGGGGCTTGAGGTGTTAAAGGTGTGGATGTACAATGAATACGAGGATTTTTTTTCATTTAGCCTATCAATATATATATATATATATATGTATGTATGTATGTATGAAAATTGGTTCACTTTATTTCTAAATAAAAATAGTACAAAAGACAGGTTAACATACTAACCGCTACAATATAAAAGGAAAAAAATGGTGAATACAAGTAACTATAAAAACGAAGTAACAAAGATCTGACCCATGATGAGGCCTCCAATCCCACTTTTAGTGCAACTCGCCACACTACCCCGAACCAGCTACCCTTAAAACACTCATTAGGCCCTTCACTGCCCTTAAAATATGCTAGTCATCTTATGGTAGAATTTATACCATTATTGATCACCTATCCTTGTTCCTAGCACCTCAACCATGCAGCTCTTATAGCTATATATAACACCTAAATATAGCCACACATCCCAAAAAATTTACAATTCCAAACAGTAGGTCTGGTTGATGATTCACAGACCCCTATGAATCAATCCTATTTCCAAAGTTGACAGTTTGATATGTAGATTTTGTAGCTGTAAACAACAAGTGCCACAATATAACTGCAACCCAATTATGTCTGCCTTGAAAGCATTATATGTATTGATATTGAAAATCCCTCCAGTAGCAGCCCATCAGTAGATGTTAATGGCATTTGAATTCTCAAAATGCAATGGACTATAGACTCACCCATAATCAAAAAATCATCATGATGCTATAATCCACATACCATATAGAATGAAATTCACGAAAACCAAATAGCTCAACTCTGCGCTAACACCATTAATAGTTCATACAAACCTATCACCAACAATCCATATAAACTACTTCCACAATGAGTAAACCAACTCACTGGGGACTTTATGCTGGATCAATAGCATGTTTTACTTGAATCTAAATGTATCAAACCAATACTGCATTATATTGAGTTCAGCATCAACAAACTGAGGGTTAAATTATGCAGAAGCCAACTAAAAATCACATTCACTGTATGCTTCATTAGCAGCCAATATCCCGTTCTTATATGAAACTTAAAAAGTGGCATACTGTAATCGGATATAACCAACCATATAAATCGAAACTCCTCAAAGAATAAACTAAAAATACCTTGATCTTGGATAAGATAATCAAATGAGTATTCAACATATTCCAATGCATGACAACCTCGACGTGTAGTTAAACTGAATTTTCTCAGATTGTCTTAACTGCTTCCCTGTATACCCAAACCATTATTGTCAACCAATACCAAAGAAGCATGGTACTGACAACAAGATATTGGGTGTAAAAGCATAATGGAATACGTGAAAAAGGGGAAATGAAAAAACCACTGGAAACCATTAAGGCATAGTTCAAAATACAGTAAAACTCTATTGGATGAAATTACGAATTATCCAAATAGAACTCTGCTCCATCAACTATCTTCAATTTTATTAATGAAAACTAAATCGGTTAAAACCAAATCAGATTCCATGTAGACAACCAGTCCAATAAAAATTGCCAAAATAATCTAATCGCAGATACCAAATCTAGTCAAAATAAAAGATTCCAATCATCCAAAATGAACAAAAACTTACCCACACCCATAGTTGAAGTCGATCTAGTTCAACAGAGGAAGAAACGGTTAGATTACTTGGAACCGAAACTTGTTCACTTGCGCCGGCAATGCCCGAACCCAAATCCACAGAGGCTTGTTCTTCCAGGATTAAAACTAATCCAACTCAAGCGAGAATGAGCAGAGTTCTTATTATTTAGGGATCGCTAATAAAAACTCTAGATCTGGCACAATCTGGATATAATCCTTTGTAGATACGGTTATGAAAATCGAAAAAAAGTATGATTGTCTTATCAACGAATAATAAAATTCGCTGAAGATTACACGAAGAAATCGGAAGAAAAGAAGATGAAATCAAATGTTAAGAGAGAGCTCACGCATAGAGAAAGCAAGGAAATTATTCCTCCTGTCGCCATTAAAAAGTTCTCTTCTATCTATGTATGTATTAACTTGTTTTCCCTTTCAATATATATATATATATATTAAATGGACAATGAATGTGATTGATGGGAAACAAATCTACATTATTTTTTAATCATTCTGCAAAAAGTGGTTCTGGATAGCAGATCTTGTTAAATACAACAAAAGCTATAAATATCTTTTGAATATTTCATAAATGGTGTGAATAAAATCAACTTACAACACAAAAAGTTTGTAAGGCATTAAAATTTAACAACATCCAAAAGAATAACGATGAAACAAAATATAACACAATGAAAAAGGATAATTATAAAATATTATTTTCAACAACTATATAAACCAAGTTATAGAATTTGATTGCAATACAAAATTTTTTGGGAAACATTGTTTAGGAAGATTGACTACAACGTTTTCTTCAAAAAATTGTTAAAACTCTGACTTTTTCGCAAAACTTTATATAGCTATAGTAAATTTTTATTTGTAAAATGGTGTTTTGGTTGTTGAAGGTCAATCCAGCAAACATAATGGCCAAGAGCCAGAGTAGCCACGCTAGCGAAGCTCAGCAACCATTAACTTTCGCATCCATTTGAGTCATGGCAATCCACATATAGAACATGAGCGAACCAAGAAAGGATTACATAGCTACCTACCTAAAACAGCAAGGGAAATGACATATAGCTCACACAAAGCTGGAAAAGGCCAAACCACCAAATGCAGTACCAAAGGATAAGTGCAGCTGCAGTAACAGAGGCTACAACCGCTACCTAAGGCATAGAAAGAGGGCATGACATACCAGATGAAGATCAGTAGCAAATTACATGTTCAGATTACCATCAGAATACAGCTTGAGAACCAACACCGAAAGGCAGTAACTCAGAAAGATGTGCATCACCAAATTCCATACTCCCAAAAGAGTTACTAAATCACCCCAACACTACAAACTTCCACGCGGAAACTAAAACAACCAACATACCAGAAATTTCAAGAAGACTTCCAAAGTTCACTAGCAGTCAAACTCCACAATGAGCACCAACAAACAAATCTAGGTATCTGAACTGACTCTGAACAATAGATCACCAAGCTAAAGACACGTCACAACCTCTCCAAGCATACATGTTAGAAAAAGTGAGTAGATTAACATACCAGACATTGTGGAGGTAGAGTCGTGAAGCAACAAACAGAGCTCAACCACATAACAAATTGCAGAAACTCTGCGAAGACATCAAGACTTCCACATCCTTGTAAGTCGAACCCCTACCAAAATTGACAGAACCCCCGAAGTAAACCAAAGCAACAGTGTACCAACAAACACTACACCAATTCCATCTGACAGAAGTCAAACAAAAACCGGATATAACCTCACAAATTTAGGATCACACATTCATTTTACCTTTTTAGTATTATTTTTCTTATTTATGTAAGTACCAGATTTTAGTATCAGTTTTACGTTTGTATGATATAAGAATTTAGATATCAATATTTAGGTACTAGCTTCAATTCGATGACAGTTTTTAGATATCTGTTTTGAATTAATTTCAACTGGTGCTACAGGTGGTATGTATGAATTTGAAGAAGAACATTCTTAATTTTTGTAAATTAGTGGAACAGTTGTTGATTTATTTTTAAAATGCAAAGGGTGATTTACATATTTTCAAAATAATCAAAATATTTGTTATGCATTGAAGTACTACGGTCATAATAAGTGTAGTTGACAAGCTTTTAGTAACATACGAATTTGCTGAGATTTATACAGGATTGTATGTCTCTTTTTTTGTAATTTTATGTAACAGATATTACTTCTAATTAACTATTATGTGTTAAGAATATACAGGATTGACCCCCCGCCTTCCAACGCCACCTCCCTTTAGGCACCCCTACTGATGACCACCACGGCCGCCGAAAATGGGCAAAAACCCACCGCTACTAACCCCATATACCCAAAAACACTGCTTCACGTTTAACTGGCCACCGCCGTCACCTCCAACCACCAAAGAACCCGAGACCACCGCCAAATTAAAGCTTGGACTTCCCTCTTTAATTCCCCCCATGTCCCATCCTCTCCAATCGATCCAATCTCCCACAAAACCAAGAAAAACAAAATTAGTTTTCCACGTTTAACACCGATTCCGGCCACCTCCGACCACCGTTCCACCCCAATTTTTCTCAACATGTAGATACGGACCCGATCTATATGTTTACTTCAGGTTCCCTTGTCTAATTGTTGACAGATTTGGAGAAATAAATTATTTCATGAAGGAGGGCTTATTTGCAAATTTCAGAATGTGGAGAACAGAAAATGGCTTGGGAAGGCTGAGTTTTGGGTTGTATAAAGAAGGAAAACAATATTTTTATATTTTGATTTGACTAACGATTTTTATTGAGGTGACGAACGATATTTGTTCTTGTCTACCGCAATTTCGAATGTTGTCTATTGGCTCCTGCGCTCACATACAAACCCCGTTCGAGATGCGAATGGACGACATAGTATAATTTGACGATACGGTCCTAATGAAACTTGTTTCGTCGAATTCCGAGTTCGTTTGCTCAAATGGCGCTCGTTCACGTCCAAGCGATCATTTTATTTGCATTTTATTTTGCCACGATCACAAATTAACCCCGATTGACGCGCCACTTGAAATCTAACAATAATTCGTTGTTGCGGTCTAAATAAAATTTGTTTTGTCGAAAACGAGGATCATTTGAATAAAGTCCCTTTTATAACTTCCCAATTCAAATTAAATTAACCAATTTTAAAATACCTCAATATAATAATAATAAAATTGGCCATGCACGACCAGAATAGCTAAAATAAAATAGCTCGGGCTGAGTTTGAAGCCAAATCGATATTATAAATATTTAAAAACCCTTTATTTTATATAAATAAACGTTATAATATATAACGAAATTCCATAACAACTATTTCAAAATTTGATTTGGACATAAAACAAAATCTACAACACGAAAACTCGATTTTTCTCTTTCATTAGAAAAAAATTATCCAATAGATTCGGACGTTTCTTGTTTCGAGAAAATCTGACTCATATTGGGCCCTGTACAGCCGTTTAAAGTTCAAAACGCCAAATTACGGACTGCTGTGCCACTGCAGCTCGTTTTATAATTTTTTTATGAGTAGGACGGATGTGTAGTGTGAAACTACACAACCGATTAAACATAATATTAAAATATATATAGCCCAGTTGACATGCCCAACTGGTGGACCATTTACCGAGTACATGAGAGTGATAATTATACAATAGTTCAAGCCAAAACAAACATTCAACAGTAACATGACCACCCCAAAACACAGATAGTGAAATATGCAGATTATACACAAGCCAAAAGAAGATATAGCAGAATAACATGCTAACACAGACGACCATATACAAATTACTGCAAATCCGGACTTGAATCGCCATGGTTAGAATCCACTGACTCATCTATACTATTGTTTGCTGGCAGAGCAATCATGAAGCTGGCAGAGGAAGAAGCCAGACCTGACCATGAGTTAAAACAAAATATTATGAGATTGCATAATCCCTTAAATCTCTTCAGAGGTTTATTAAATATCACTGCATTCCTTTCTTTCCAAATACACCAATAAAATATTGCTAAAAAGGAATCCAGTGCAGCATTTGCATCATTAAACAGCCAATGATCAAACACTGAATAAATTTCAGGCACAAAACCAAGCAGATAGGAACCAGTGGCTCATTTTATAATTAAATTATAAATTAAACGTTCTAACGTCGTTTTATAAAAAAAATTGTTATTATAATTCAATATAAACAAATATTTAATCATTTTAAATCATCTATTCACAATATACTTCAAATTCAACATTTTCCCAATGTGACGACCCCATTTCCCGTACAGACGGAGACAAGGGTAATCTTTGGAATATAACACAGAAACAGATAATAGCGGAACAGAAATAAAATAAATACACCAGATAATGCACAATAGAATATACTGGATAAACGTAATCATCAGAGTTACACAGTATACAGGATCATACTTAGTACAAATACAGTTCAACTATATATAAATGTCTACAGCGGAAAACAAACATAATGTACAATAGGAGCTGAACAGCATAAAAAGAGATAAATAATAGAATCCATCTTCAGCTCCAGCTATCCAGAAATAACCAACTAAACCTGAATACAAGGCTGTCTTTGTAGAAAAAGGGGCACCCGAGTTTGAAAGTGAAACAAACTACGGGTCAGTCATGGGACTGGTATGAGAAATCTACTCAACACATTTAAAATATGGCTAATCACAGGACCACGCCACTTTCGTGGAACGCGTTTACTCCATCAGATCGCCAGTGCTTTAAAAAAAATAATTCTTAGAAACATCGCAATGCTTTTTATAAAAATGAAGCCATTATAAGACTCAGTTCCCATCACACAATGCAACGCAAACCGGAGGATAGAGTTTTACCTTATAATGGCCAAAATATGCTTGATACGAATAAAACAAAAGCATTTGATATTACTACTAGTGTTTATATGTTTCAAAAACAATTTCAAATCATAACTATCAATCATAGACGACATGAGCGTCCCATGCCACTATGTCGCCAAATATGGGTATGCAATCAAAACCGCACAGTAACGTATTTGGGAATTGGATTTTCGTCATGGACCAAGGCAAAAAATAGTCCTTACCGACTTCGAGACTGCCTAGCTCGAGTCTCAAGATAAGAACGCATCGACCCTTGGATCGTCAGGGCCGGTCCACACGGAGTGGATTAAAATGCCTGAACACTACGTTTCTCCGCCCTTTGGGGCGTAAGTGAGTCAACGAATGACTCCATCGGTCCCGGATCAACCGATATATCCGAGGCGCCTCGCAACAGCAACAACCACATAAGTCAAACTCATCAGGGCGTGTAAAACCACTGACGCCACTTCTAACGAGGAAGAAACGCAGGCCCTCCCTGATGTCCTCTCCCGTTTCTAGTTCATACCGGGGTGTGAGGCTCGCGATTTTACGTTATACACAAAGCTATGCCACAAAGACGGGGCTTTGATCATCACCACAAGACTTTGCTTTTCAATAGAAGCCCTAATCACTGCATCTTAGCATGCCACACAGGCAATTCACACCGTGCAACCGATTGCTATCAATCACACAGAATAAATTCCAATGTCAGACACACTGTCCATTTGCAAGTCCGTTCTAGGTCTGAACGAAACCGGAGGCACTATATACCTCGCAAACCCATCGATCACCATGTACGTCTGGACGATCACCACTCATTATCCATATTTCGGGATGCCCCCAATCAGGACCTCGGTTACCATCTAAACGAGGTGAAGATCTCCGGTCTTCGACCACCGTCTTCATCTTCGATCTCTTATCGTCGATTCAGTTATTCAGAATGGGATAAACCCGGTCTTTCTGAGCAACTTGCGTATATAATAAACAAATGCTATACAAACACAATTACGCATCATTTCAATTCATTAGTCAATAATCGTCGATCAGTAAGAGAACGATTTCCCAAATATTAACCCCGAAGGCCGAAACCAACATCAGATCAATACCCAAGAAACCATTCGACTTTGCCAACCTTCAGTTAGTTTCTAAATTTCACATCCATATCGTTTATAATATTTTATAACGATTTATCGCTATTTTTATTTATTTTAAAATAGCCAATTTATTCAAAACGACGCTTCGGGCCATAACGCGGCCGTGGCGCTGTTTTTCTTCAGATTTGATTTACACATATCTGAAAATCTAACCGTTGGATCTTCACAAAATTTACATCAATAGAAATATCTTTTCAACACGAATCCAACGGTTCCAGTTTCGGGAAAATCCGACGGTCGGAACTCCCGGTATAATCGTTTGAAGTTTCGATTTCAAAATAAGAACTGCAGCATCGTTATTCGATTAAATATAATTATATTTATATGTATATAAATATAATCGATTCTGGCGTTGTTTTTCTTCAGATTTGAATTAAACATTCCAGACAATCCAACCATTGGATTTTTACAAAGTTGGTGCCGTTGGAAATATATTTCCAAAGCGAACCCAACGGTTGCGGTTTCGGGAAAACCCGATGGTCGGATCTCCCGCACTAATCGTTTGAAATCACGGTTTCAAAATACAAACTGCAGCTTCGTTATTCGTAATATTTTAATTCTATATATATATATACACATATATATATATATATATCGATTCTTCGATTTCAAAGCTATATTCTTTTCATACATTTGATAAAAATTATATTTTTATCTAACTATCTTCTATTTCAACACTTCACTATTTTTACCAATTCATGTATATAATAAAAATGTGATTTTTAATGTAAAACAATTTATTTCAAAACTCGACTATCTTATATAGTTAATATAGGTGATAAAAATAGGATTTTTATTATAAAACAATTTCTTTCAAAACAAGATTATTTTATATAGTTCATATCCATGGTAAAAATTGGATTTTTATTATAAAACAATTTCTTTCAAAATATGAATAACATTCAACACATGAATTTCAATTCAACGAATGAATTTCGATTCAACACATGAAGGTTTTCTATAGTTTGTATATGTAGATAAAAAGGTGATTTTTATAATTAAAACACGAATACCATTCAACACATGAATTTCAATTCAATGAATGAATATCGATTCAACACATGAAGGTTTTCTATAGTTTGTATATGTAGATAAAAAGGTGATTTTTATATCTAAAACACGAATACCATTCAACACTTAAATTTCAATTCAACGAATGAATATCGATTCAACACATGAAGGTTTTCTATAGTTTGTATATGTAGATAAAAAGGTGATTTTTATATTTTAAAAACACGAACACCATTCAATACATGAATTCTATCCAACGAATGAATTTTAATTCAACACATGAAGGTTTTCTATTCAACGAATAAATATAGTTTCAACAAATGAAAATAATTCTAACGCATGAATATTATTCCAAATTTCGGCAGCATAACGGCAGGGTAGTTAAAACCGGGACCGTCCCTAGTACGGCTCCTCGCTCTACCTTAAAACCTCGCGGTTTTTGACAATCGGGATTCATGCATCTAATTCGCACGCAGGCGGCATGTATATTTATTTCATTTCCACAAACTAATCCTATGTGGTTTCAACCAAATATTTCTCAACCACAAACGGGTATTTTTCAACCACAATCAATCAATATCAACCACAAACAATTCCAATCAACCATTCGCTATCAATCAATTTTCACACCAATCACAACCAATAAATATCATCCATGGCTTCTGGACGAGGGGCATGTATATATATATATATATATATATATATATATATATAGCATATCACTTCTATTTCAACACATATATAATTTTTACAATGCATATACAACTTATACATTGAACGTACAACTTATACAACGCTTATACAAGAGGTGTGCAATGCTTATATAACTCATACATCGATTATATAATTTATACATCGTCGTTTCCATATCGTTTATAAATTAGAAATCTCACATTGGGTTCCACTCCACCAAAAATAGCAGAAGGCTCAGAAAAATATGCGGTCTCTTCTAGAATGTAGAAGACGTCCACACGGTCACGATGTTTCCTGTTTCATCGAATTTCGTTAACAAACAAACAAGATATGATTTTTATTGTAAAATCAACATTCGCGACGGTTTTAAACTGTTGAAATCAGCCCAGAGTATAACAACCGTACCTTTTCTTAACCTGTTCGAAACTAGGTTTAAATTTTTCGGCAAATCCTTGAAGCGAGGTAGCGATCGGGCTACGCCATGCGAAAGAGCTTCGAGAGGCGCTCCAGGGGGTGGGGGTTTCGTTGAACTCGAACTGGCGAGGAGGGGGTATCGGCGGCGGGAAGTTCGGATCTTCCTGGGCTCGATTCTCGAGGCACAGCGCACGGTGGAGGTCGAGGGTGGTATGGATTTGAAGGCCTTGAGGAGTACTACAAAAACCTTAACTGGAGTGGGGGCTAAAGGTGAAGGGATTCGCCAGAAAATGGAAGGGAAGGGGGGAACACGGCCGTCGTCGACTTCGAGGGTATCTGGGAAGAAACGGGGAGAAAGAAAAAGTGAGGGCCAATCATATTTTTTATTTTTATTTATATATTTTTAAATTTCGAAAATACCCTCTTTCTCTCACGAACCCCAATCCAGACCCAACGACTGTCGTCCCTAGCATTTTACCCCCATTCCGAACACAATGGGATATGTTTCGTAGGCCCATTCGACTGTTTCAATCAGTTTTCATTCAATTTAAAATATATAACATTCAATATTCGATTTGAACGTACATTTCAATTTGCCAGGGCCACAAACTGATTCGAAAAATTCCAGAAAAATAAATCTAGCTATGTTTTGACGATACGGTCCCAACAAAACTAGTTTCGTCAAATTCTGAGACCGTTTGCAAAAAGGCCCATTTCTGGTCGATCCAATTTAATTGTAATTGACCAAAACACGTTTTCCTTTGCCACGCTCACATACTAGCTTCAAAAATTATGAAATTTGAAACCTAGCAATAACTTCACGGGCTATATAAATTCCATAGCGACCTTTCTGAAAATTCATTTGGCCATAACTTTTGCTTTTCGCTATGAAACTTCGATTTTTCAGATTCGTTAGAAAGGTATTCACTAACAGATTTAAATATTTTTGGTTTCACTCAAATCCGTTTTGTTTTGCACCCGGTACTGTCAGTCAAAGTTTGAATTCAAATTTTGAAACTACCGCGCCATTTCAGGCCTTGTTTATAATTAGAATTAATTATATTCGTTTTCAAACGTCGATTCAAACTCCCTTTTCATTGCTATTATTTAAAATATTTATTTTAAATATTTAAAATCCACTATTTTAGCCAATTTAGATTTTTTAAATTGGTTCAGATTTTCCGGGTCGTTACAATCTCCCCCACTTAAAACTTTTCGTCCCCGAAAAGGAACAAAGTCGAAAGTGGTTTGATTAATCAACTCTACGTTCGATCTGGCTTCCATTCACCAACTTTTCAGTTTCTCAGAATTTTCAAATTCTTCAAAATTTGGCTAACACCCGGAATTTTTGAAAAATTTCGCCATAACCTCCTTTGTACGGGGAGAGGTTTGGAAATTTATTGGGACGTATTAGGTACCCAGTAAATCCTAATAAGCATACACATATTTATAGTGATATATTCTGGTGTTTACAGGGGAGCGTGTATAGATAATAACTCCAGAGAATAAATTCTCGTCACCCTGTCAAAGCCTGAGGGAGTGTGTATTTTAAATGCTCCAGAGGATAAATCCTCGTCACCTCGTCCCGTGTGGGAAATAAATAGTCCGTGTGCCGTATCTAATAACTAGAGAGATGTGATTATTGTAAACTCCAGACCTGTGTGGGTTTTTTATTAATTTGGAAATTTTATCGTTACAATTTAAATAGTCCATATCAGTCATCAGTTCAACCTGTAAAATATAGTCATCGCCATACAAGCCTCTCGCTCGTATGGTAAATCTTCCACCTCATCACACAAGCTCCAAATGCTTATGTGGTATATGATGAAGTATGCCTATCTTCAAGAAGTATGCCATGTAATGTAGTTCAAAATTAATTGTTACTATCCTATGGCGACGTTTATTATTACACACAGAATAACCAGCACTCCGCATCCAATGGCATTCACAGGAGTTTGATATAATAATATTTCGTATCCAACTCATTAAGGTTTACCTATTTGTCGGGCAGGCAAATAAATTCTTTACTCAACAGCTATCCAATTACCTGTTCAAACATATATAATGCACAAGTATATATTTCTATCTATTTTCTAATCAGTTCAATGTGTGATTTAAATGAATAAATTCTACCATTATTCTCTTATTAATTAACTTAACTATCGTTTTAATAATTTAATTAATCTAATTTACTATCACACAACACAAACAACAATCAAATTGTTTTAAACTTTTCAAAAATATACTAATCAATTTCTCTACTCTTTTAAAATCATTCAGACTATAGAATTAAAAGTGCACATCCACGGAAAGAAAATAATCAACAAAGTAGAGAACTAATTGGCAATGCAAAGTATGGTAAATGTACCTTGCACCGGAGTCAATCAGAGATATCCACTAGGCATCTAGGATAGGCTTTATGAATGCTCTCCTCAGTTTCCCAATACAATCTCGCGGATCTCCACTCCATTGCACTTTGACTAAGTGAACCTTCTTATTCCTCAGCTCTTTGGTTTCTTTGCCGATAATCTTTAGCGGCTCTCTTCTCACAGCCAATTCTGGAGTTATTTCAATATCCTGTTGAGCTACTTCTTCCACGATCAAGTCTGGATCATGAACGTGCTTTCGAAGTTGAGATATGTGAAATACATCATGCACTCCAGGCAACCAATCTGGCAATTTTACCCTATAAGCGAGACTTCCGATCCATTCCAGAATAGGAAACGGACCAATGAATTTGGGCGCCAACTTTCCAGTTTTACCGAACTGGGTAACTCCTCTCATCGGCGATACTTTCAAATATACATAGTTGCCAACAACAAATGATATATCCCTTCTTCTCCTATCGACGTAGCTCTTCTATCGGCTTTGAGCGGCGAGTAATCGCTTCTTGATAAAATTGACTTTGTCGGCAGCTTCTCGGATCATATCTGGCCCCAACACAAGTTTATTACCGGGTTCGACCCAACAAGCAGGGGATCGGCACGGTCTACCATACAACGCTTCGAATGGTGACATTGCCAGACTTGCTTGGTAGCTGTTGTTATAAGAGAATTCAGCCAAATGTAGATGGTCTTCCCATGATCCACCGAAATTTAGAACACAAGCCCACAATAGATCTTCTAAAATACGATTCACCCTCTCAGTTTGACCATCTGTCTGAGAATGATAGGCGGTGCTTAGGTTCAGCTTTGTTCCCAGCTCTACTTGAAATGCCTCCCAGAATTCACTAGTAAATATTGTATCTCTATCACTGACTATACTGAGCGGCATTCCATGTAGTCTAACTATTTCCTTGAAATATATCTGCGCCAGACTCTGAGCAGTTCTGTTTGATCTGACATGTATGAAATGGGCGGTCTTCGTGAAGCGATCTACGATCACCCAAATACTATCATTTCCCTTTCGGGTTCTGGGCAAACCATCTATGAAGTCCATGGAAATATGTTCCCACTTCCAACCAGGAACGTCTAGCGGTTGTAACAATCTAGCCAGTTTCTGTTGGTCGCTTTTGACTAGCTGGCAAGTAGGGCATCAACTAACATATATCGAGATGTCTCTCTTTAACGACTTCCACCAGAATGTTTGCTTGATATCGTTATACATTTTACTCACACCCAGATGGATACGGAGCTTATATTTGTGGCATTCATCAAGAACATCTCTTCTGAGTTCAGGAATTTCTGGAACACAAATTCGTCCTTCTAACCTCAGAATCCCTTCGCTGTCGAGCTGGAAATCCAAAGCATTGCTTTCATGAATTCGCTGACTCATTCCTTTAATAAATTGGTCGTCTTTTTGGAGAGCTGATATCTTGTCAATCAACAAAGTCACAATGATAAAACTGGCGATCATTTCATTCTTTCGGCTTAACGCATCGGCCACGACATTGGCTTTCCCTGGAGTGTATAGAATCTCAAAATCATATGCTGCAAGGAACTCTAGCCAACATTGCTGCCTCAGATTCAGGTCTTTCTGAGTGAACAGATACTTTAACGACTGATGGTCCATATACAATTCGAATTTCTCACCCAGAAGATAGTGTCTCCAGATTTTCAAAGAGAATACGATAGCCAACAACTCAAGATCATGAGTTACATAGTTTTTCTCATGCGGCTTCAGTTGACGGCTAGCATAAGCAATCACTTGGCCCCTTTGCATTAACACTTCGCCAAGGCCTTCTCTAGAAGCATCAGTCCAGACTTTCAAATCCTGATTTCCATCGATGATGGTTAACACTGGAGCTGTCGTTAATCTTAACTTTAGCTCTTCAAAAGCCTCCTCACTTTTTGGAGTCCATTTGAATTTAGAGTGCTTCTTTGTAAGCTTCGTTAAGTGACCAGATATCTTCGAAAAAAATTTAACGAACTTCCGGTAATAACTAGCCAATCCGAGAAAACTGCGGACTTCTGTAGGAGTACTGGGCTGTTTCCAATTTTGAATAGCTGTGATTTTACTTGGATCCACAGCAATTCCTTCTTTTGATACGACATGGCACAGAAATTTTACTTCATCTTGCCAGAATATACATTTGGATAGTTTGGCTTTTAATACATTCCTTCTGAGGATTTCCAGAACCTGTTCCAAAAGCTTTTCATGTTCGGCCTTTGATTTAGAGAAGATTAAAATATTATCAATGAAAACCAGAACAAATTTATTCAAAACCCCTCTGAACACTCTATTCATCAGATCAATGAAGTAAGCTGGAGCGTTACATAAGCCGAACGGCATTACTAACCACTCGTAGAATAAGTCGGGACCTCTGAATGTTGTCATTGGAACACACTCTTCGGCAATTCGAAGTTGATGGAAGCCTGTAGCTAGGTCCATCCTTGAGAATACTTGTGCTCCATTCAGACGATCCAATAAATCATTGATTCGCGGCTATGGATATTTATTCTTAATTGTCTGCTTGTTCAAATCACGATAATCCACACATAGCCATAGAGTACCGTCAGATTTTGGGACAAACACCACTGCTGCACCCTAATCAGAGAAACTAGGCCTGATCAGACCCTTCCATACGAGCTGTCGTGTTTGATTGTCTAATTCCCCTTTCTCTTTCAAGGACATTCTTCGAATAGTGTGAACTACCGGCCTTGTGTTCGGAATTAAAGCAATACTGAAATCTATTTCTCTCTGCGGAGGTAAGCGAACAACTTCTTCAAACACATCCGCATAATTCTTGACGACCGGAATATCTTTCACTAGGCCGGGAATATTCTCTGTAACTTCAGGGATATTTTCTATTTGGGCTGGAGAAACATCGAGAGCTCCCCAGAAGTCTTTTCTATTAGATTTCTGACCTTCACACAGTATGGTTATATAATTCCCTGATTTAATCTTAGCCCTAACAACTCTCTCGGTGCATCTAACCTCTGCTTCATATTTGGTTAGCCAATCCAATCCCAGAATAAGATCGAATTCATTAAAATTCATGACGATAGAGATAGTAGGGAATTTATAGCTGGAAAAAGAGACAGGCACCCCACAAACCCAACTGAGATCGATGGAACCCGCAACAGGATTTTGGATAGTCATTGGTTCTTTGAGCCTCTTCAATTTCAAATCCAACTTATTGACTGCACTCTTTGCAATAAAGCTTCGTGACGCGCCAGTATCAAACAGTACTTTAACTGGAATGTTCTTGACATTGAGTGTTCCTTCTAAAACATCAGACCTTTCCTGAGCAGGCGAAGATGCATGCACTTCTGCCACTTCATTTACATGCACTGCTTTGGATTCCTTAAATTGCCTGCATTCCTTTTCAAGATGGCCAATCCGATGGCATTGACAGCATTTTCTATTCTCTCGAAACTGGTTATCGGGTTTAAACCCCTTCTTTCGTTTCTTCGAGGTTTTACACTTCCTTGTCAGATGCCCCTGTTTATCGTAGTTAGAACATGTGGCAGTTGTTACTGGTTCCTTCTTAGATTTAGCCCTTTTCCTCTTGGCACTGGGCTTCTAACTGATCTCAGACATCGTACTGGCCTCAGGACGATCAGTTTCAGACTCAATTTTATTACTAGAGCTGACTTCCTCTTCGTACTGTAACATACCTTTCTTATCTAGATCTTCGTACTGGTAAGCCATGTATATCATTTCAGAGAAAGGAAGCTTCACATTCCTCATTACACTGTTCTGATATTTTCTTTGAAGCCCGTTGATAAATCTCAAATTCTTCCTCTTCGGATTTTCAATTAGATGAGGGGCAAAGTGAGAAAGTTCATTGAATTTCTTATGATATTCGGGGATGGTCATATCTCCTTGTATCAGATAAGAAAATTCATCACATAGTCACTCAATCGCTTCAGGAGGAGTAAATATTTCAAGGAAAATCACTTTGAATCTATCCCAGGTGATATCACCTTCTGGATTATCCTTAATAACTGAATCACACCAGAACAAAGCTTCGTCTTTGAGTGCCTAGGAGGCTAGTAATCTTTTCTGGTCATCCCTCAGCATTAATCCTTCAAAAAAATTCTCAGCCGAACGAACCCATGCTTGTGTTTTCATAGTAGATTCTTCGCCCGAGAACGGCTTTCCACCCAGATTTCCATATTTCATAAATAGGGCTTCAATATCCGGGTCAGTATTACTTCTTCTGTTTCTGGCACTCATTTTCTAGTTCTTCTGCAAATAGCAGATCAAGTGTCAGGTCAACAGAAAAGATATTTCAAAATATAGAGACAAATACTTGAATGTAAATGCGTCTATCTAGGTGTTATTTCATTCTGCTACTCATACCAGGATATTACTTATCCTGTCTGTAATGAGTTACCCGTCCTAGAACACTACTGGTTCTATTTCTGACGAGTTCGTTAATAAGTTATATTCCAGAACTAAGCTTAACCAAAGCTTTGATACCACGTTGTGACGACCCCATTTCCCGTACAGACGGAGACAAGGGTAATCTTTGGAATATAACACAGAAACAGATAATAACAGAATAGAATAAAATAAATACACCAGATAATGCACAATAGAATATACTGGATAAACGTAATCATCAGAGTTACACAATATACAGGATCATACTTAGTACAAAAACAGTTCAGCTATACATAAATGTCTACAGCGAAAAACAAACATAATGTACAATAGAATCTGAACAGCATAAAAAGAGATAAATAATAGAATCCATCTTCAGCTCCAGCTATCCAGAAAGAACCAGCTAAACCTGAATACAAGGCTGCCCGTGTAGAAAAAGGGGCACATGAGTTTGAAAGTGAAACAAACTACGAGTCAGTCATGGGACTGGTATGAGAAATCTACTCAACACATTTAAAATATGGCTAATCACAGGACCACGCCACTTTCGTGGAACGGGTTTACTCCATCGGATAGCCAGTGCTTTAAAACAAATAATTCTTGGAAACATCGCAATGCTTTTTATAAAAATGAAGCCATTATAAGACTCAGTTCCCATCACACAATGCAACGCAAACCGGAGGATAGAGTTTTACCTTATAATGGCCAAAATATGCTTGATACGAATAAAACAAAAGCATTTGATATTACTACTAGTGTATATATGTTTCAAAAACAATTTCAAATCATAACTATCAATCATAGACGACATGAGCGTCCCATGCCACTATGTCGCCAAATATGGGTATACAATCAAAACCGCACAGTCACGTATTTGGGAATTGGATTTCCGTCATGAACCAAGGCAAAAGATAGTCCTTACCGACTTCGAGACTACCTAGCCCAAGTCACAGGATCAGAATGCATCGACCCTTGGATCGTCAGGGCCGGTCCACACGGAGTGGATTAAAATGCCTGAACATTACGTTTCTCCGCCCTTTGGGGCGTAAGTGAGTCAACGAATGACTCCATCGGTCCCGGATCGACCGATATATCCGAGGCGCCTTGCAACAGCAACAACCACATAAGTCAAACTCGTCAGGGCGTGTAAAACCACCGACGCCACTTCTAGCTAGGAAGAAACGCAGGCCCTCCCTGATGTCCTCTCCCGTTTCTGGTTCATACCGGGTGTGAGGCTCGCGAATTTACGTTATACACAAAGCTACGCCACACAGGAGGGGCTTTGATCATCACCACAAGGCTTTGCTTTTCAACAAAAGCTCTGATCACTGCATCTTAGCATGCCACACAGGCAATTCACACCGTGCAACCGATAGCTATCAATCACACAGAATAAATTCCAATGTCAGACACACTGTCCATTTGCAAGTCCGTTCTGGGTCTGAACGAAACCGGAGGCACTATATACCTCGCAAACCCATCGATCACCACGTACGTCTGTACGATCACCACTCATTATCCATATTGTGGGATGCCTCCCAATCAGGACCTCGGTTACCATCCAAACGAGGTGAAGATCTCCGGTCTTCGACCACTGTCTTCATCTTCGATCTCTTATCGTCGATTCAGTTATTCAGAATGGTATAAACCCGGTCTTTCTGAGAAACTCGCGTATATAATAAAAAAATGCTATACAAACACTACTATGCATCATTTCAATTCATTAGTCACTATTCGTCGATCAGTAAGAGAACGATTTCTCAAATATTAACCCCGAAGGCCAAAACCAACATCAGATCAATACCCAAGAAACCATTCGACTTAGCCAACCTTCAGTTAGTTTCTAAATTTCACATCCATTTCGTTTATAATATTTTATAATGATTTATCGCTATTTTTATTTATTTTAAAATAGCCAATTTATTCAAAACGACGCTTCGGGCCATAACGCGGCCGTGGCGCTGTTTTTCTTCAGATTTGATTTACACATATCTGAAAATCTAACCATTAGATCTTCACAAAATTTACATCATTAGAAAGATCTTTTCAACACGAATCCAACGGTTCCAGTTTCGGGAAAATCCGACTGTCGGATCTCTCGGTATAATCGTTTGAAGTTTCGATTTCAAAATATGAACTGCAGCGTCGTTATTCGATTAAATATAATTATAATTATATATATATATATATCATCGATTCTGGCACTGTTTTTCTTTAGATTTGAATTAAACATTCCAGACAATCCAACCGTTGGATTTTTACAAAGTTGGTGCCGTTGGAAAGATATTTCCAAAGCAAACCCAACGGTTGCGGTTTCGGGAAAATCCGATGGTCGGTTCTCCCGCATTAATCGTTTGAAATCACGGTTTCAAAATACAAACTACAGCTTCGTTATTCGATATATTTTAATTCTATTTATATATATATCGATTCTTCGATTTCAAAGTTATATCATTTTCATACATTTGATAAAAATTATATTTTTATCTAACTGTCTTCTATTTCAACACTTCGCTATTTTTACCAATTCATGTGTAACACCCTGTGTATTCTATAACAGTGAAATTCACAAATTAAAGTATAATTAATTTCAAATCAAAGAATTAAGGGAAACGGGATACGCCATTGCGTTCATCTCGGAATTCTGCTTGGGATAGAGTCCGAGTTTGCGAAAAAGGGACTCCGTATGAAGGAGATATGGCCTCCGGAAGTTTCAGAATTAAGTTTAAAATTCAAACAGACAGAAACAACTCAGAAATCAATTCAAATTTCAAAAATCGGACCCAGATTGGGCTGGGCGGGAATTTTCCCTCCCAAGGCACCCAGGTCGACTGGGTAGTCGACCTGGGCCACCCAGGTCGATTACATAGTCGACCTAGGGGTCGACTGGGTAGTCGACCTGGCCACTAAGCCAGGTCGAGCCCAGCCCCTCCTGGCTGGCCTGGTCTGTGCTTGGCCGAATTTCTAAGCCTTGCCTTGTCACTAGGGCTAGGTGTCAGCTCCTGATTGGTCTCTCTTTCAAATGAACGGCTAATATTAATCCAAGCTCCATCGACGGTTCTAATCAATTCACAAACTCTATAAAAAGGACCTAAGAGTCCACCTAATTCATACAAATAAAAATGAGAATGAGACCGTCATGCTGCTGAGGAAAGACTAGGAGTAGCCGTCAAGATTGAGAGACGATTAGGAGGCAATTCGAAATCTTAAAGCAACGACAACTAAATCAAAACAACGCCTACAACAAAGGATAGCATCTCCAAATTCAGAATTCAGAAACCTGAATTGAAGATTTGTCATACGTTGTAAGTAGAGTGTTATTCCGATGTGAATGAATAATTGTGTTTTGATTTGTGTAAAATGAGAAATGGAATTGTACTTAAATTGTGGTGACGATAATTCGTAATTGTATGTTTCTATGATTCTAATTATGAATAGATTTGGGATTGTTGTGGCATAATGATGTTAGACCTATTGGATATTTGCAAGTATATGATTCAGGTTGAAAGTTAACGACTATATGTTTGTGGTAGTTTATTTCAACAAAGTTGAGATTCATGCAAGTATTTGATTCACTATTATGCCAACATGATTTTAGACCCTTCTATGTATATTTTTATGATCATGTTTAGTGTAGTTGGATCCATTTGGGTATTGTGATTTATATGAATTTATGTTGAAATAGGAATTATGATTCTAGTGAGAGAAAAAAGACATACTTTTGTATTAGTGACAAGAGTAAGCATCTTTGTGAACTTGTGTTGACTCTATAATCATGACTAGATTACGTTTGGTGTTATGCCTAATTGAAAATAAGTTTTAGGCCTATGTTGTTATCAAAATCATGTGATAATATATGTGACACATAATTTAAGTTAGGTTCACAATTTAAATGCAAGTTTACATGACTAGATTAAAACCATGATTCATGTTTAAGTATGTTTTATGTCATGAGTTTATGCTATCGCAATGCAAGTTCACAAGTGCCTAATTTATGTTAATTTTTTCGCTATATTGCAAGTTAATGCATTCACACACCCCCTTTGATGTTACTTAGAATATATATACACCATGTTCTAAGCCTCCCCTTTTTCATGTGGCTAAGTTGGGCTTAAATGTTAAACCCAACATATGTTATAATATAGCGAACGTATAAAATGGGGGTAATGACGTTGGGTTAAAAATATAAAACATATGTGTTGGCATGTCTGACGCATGCCAATGACTTTGAGAACATTTAAGGGGTATAAATTAATTTTACCCAATGAAGATGAATTCGAATAATGAGCTGCAAATATTTACACATAAAAAGAAAAGAGACAAAATATGTAAACTTAGAAAATACGATGTGTTTAAACCGAGGTTGGATTGAGTTGTGATGTAAACCTGCCCGGAACCGCCCGGTTGTCCAGTAGTCACAAAAATACCTATCCAATGTGGGTGGTTAAACATTGAACCCAATAAAGACCCGAGGTTAGACTGAGTTGTGACGTAAGACTGCCCGGAACCAACCGGCAACAGGCAGTCACAACAATACCTGTCTAATGTGAGAGGTCGAGGCCTTAATAAGATAATTAAGGCTGAGTCAGGATTGATAGGATTAAGTAAATTGAATTTATACTTAATCAAATTGAACATGCTAAACTATACAGACTGATTAGGGGTTAGGTTTACAAACACTTAACCAACTTAGCATGTTGGCTAGAAATAGAAAAGCTAGTAGCGGGGGACCCTTTTCAGCAGTAACCCTACAAAGTGTATCAGGATACCCTGAACTAGGCAGGGTGGGGCACGATTACTGGGCTGACTGTAAGAGGTCAAATCGACGGTAGTGGTGCAACAGTGTAGGTTCTAACGGGGTGCGGGCGTGCACACACTCCAGCGTAGAAAAATTAGGCATTGGGCACCAGTAGTATACCTGTGCATTCTAGAATTGTGTCGGGCCGCCACCATGGGACTTGATACACCCCATGGTGGGACCAGCATAGGTAACTACAACATCGGGGGCCGTAAGACACATGTAACTATGCGAGTAGGAGCCGATTATTAGAAATGGATCACTTCACCCTGATTATGGGGTGCCTGTTGGGAACTAGTTTATAGGGGTACAGAGATTAATATGGGGTACGATAGTACATTCGACTCTAGACAACTAAACTTAGCTTATAGTGCTTTCCCATTTCCAGTTTGTACTTATCACGCTCATTTCTTTATTCCTAGACTTAATAGTCCTAGACTTACTCAGGCTTTATGTCTGACTCTACTTTTCTTTCGTCTTCTTTTCTTTCGTCCCCCCTCCCCGGTCCACAGGGAGGGAATACCGCAGCTTGACCGGTTTTCACATCCAGCTTGAAGAGAAAGAGTGTATTGCTTGGGCAACTTTCGTTTTGGACTATGGCTTTGGATAGCACTTATGGGGACTTATGTAGTTTACTTATGTTTTTTTATGCTTCTTTAAGTTATGAAATCAAGACAGTTATGAAAATGTAATGTTTTTGGAAGTATTGTAAGACAATTATGGCATGGTTTGTGTAACACGTATTTTGATGAAATAAAAGTTGCTGTTGTTTTCCGCTGTTCAAAATATGTGTACTTATATCTGTCTTGTGTATCTGTGACTTATACTTATAAACCTCCACCAAAATTAGGGCATTCCCTTTGAGAGTGACCCTAACGGAGGAGGGGTGTTTCACTTGGTATTAGAGCATAGGTTTACCATATAAGATAAAAAGTTTTGAAAATTCATTATCAAAAGAAAATTTAAAGAAGCATTTTTAAAGATAAAATATTATTCTATTTTAAAAAGGCATAGTCCCCCAAAGCCATAGGTACTATCTTTTATCCTTCGTTTTGAATCTATCCTTTTTGTTTCAGCATGTCCGAAGAACTTAACTTGCCAGAGCGTGTACCAATACCTGGTTGGTTCAGACGATTCTTAGAAGCAAGGGCTAATCATCCAGGTCCCACTGTTCCTCCTCCCCTAGCTGCAGGAAATCATCCAGCTGCAGCAGCACCTCTTCCTCCACCTCCTCCGCGTGGTAATACTTTTGCTAAGATATGTAAAGATTTTAAAGCTATGGGAGGAAAGGACTTTCATGGAACCGAGTCCTTCGTGGCAGCCAGGAATTGGCTGAAGGAAACCGAGGACTTATTCGTCATCTTTGAGGTAGAAGATAGGCAGAAGGTACAACTGGCAGTATGGCTACTTAATGGCGAGGCTTCCTACTCGTGGGAAGTCACCAATGCAGAAAGACCTATGGAAACATGGGAGGACCTTAGGGCAAGGTTTGAGGCTAAATTTCTCTCAGAAGCTGAAAGGGGTCTTCAGTTGGAAAAATTCTTATTTCTTAAGCAAGTGAATATGACAATCAAAGAGTATGTTAATCAGTTCGATCAGCTGGCTAGGTTCGGACTGGACCTAGTCAACACTCCGCACAAGAAGGCTATCCGCTTTGTCAAAGGATTGAATGAGCCATTACACAGTTTGGCCATGACCCATATACCCATGGGAGCTACGTATGAAAGATTGGTACAGATGGCATTGCTGAACGAAGAGGATAAGGGCAAGAAGGAGACAAAGCAGAAGGCTCTCAAGGGAAGAAAGAGGGTTTATAGCCTAAGAAGACAGACTTTAAGAAGGGTGGGAAAGACAACAAAGAGAAGAGGAAGTGTAATTTCTGTGGCAAAGTGGGCACTTAGTGAAAGATTACCGAAAAAAGAAGGCCAAGTTGAATGGTGGGTGCTTTTCTTGCGGTGAGATAGGCCACATGGCTAAGGATTGCCCAAAGAAACGAGGGCAGGGGCAGAGGGCTGGATCCACCTCAGGGGCACAGGTTCATGTGCTAGAAGCGCCGCCTCTGCAACAGCGAGGTATAAATACTTCTGTAGAAAGTGTAGTTTATCTTTATGATCACCCAGTTCGCACTTTATTTGATTCTGGCGCATCACACTCCTTTATTTCATCTGCTTTAGTAGAATCTCTGCACCTAGAAACTAGTATGGTAGAGGACCCCTTAATTGTTTCAAATCCAATCGGGGGCCCGGCTCATTTGTCTATGATCTGTGTGGGATTGAAAATTTCTATTCTAAGCGTAGAATTTAGATGTAGTGCCATTGTTTTGGGCTTCTCGGGATATGGTTTGATTTTGGGCATGTATTGCCTATCCAGTAATGGTGCCATCCTTGATTGTGAGAAAAGGGTGGTTAGGCTTCTGACCCAACTCGGTAACACTCTGGAAATTACTTGTAATCCCTCGTATGCGGTTATGCTTAGTTATCTTGAATCGCTAGATGCTTCTGTTGAGAGTTTGCAATCGGTTAGAGTGGTCCGTGAATATCCGGATGTCTTCGAAGAGGTGAAGGGCTTACCTCCGAAGCAGGAGATAGACTTCCGCATATATCTTGTAGATAATGCAAAGCCCGTTGCGTTGCCCGTTAGACACATGGCTTCATGGGAAAGGAAAGAGCTCAGTAAACAGGTTAAAGAGCTTCTAGAGAAGGGGTTCATTAGAAGGAGCATTTCAGAATGGGGTGCTCCGGTGGTGTTCGCTACAAAGGCGGATGGTTCACTCCGTTTGTGTGTTGACTATAGGGAGCTCAACAAGCTAACGAAAAAGAATAGGCACCCTCTCCCCAGAATTGACGATCTGTTTGATCAGCTTGTAGGAGCGTATGTTTTCTCCCAACTCGATTTGGCGGCCGGATTTCATCAGCTAAGGGTGGCTGAAGATAGCATCGATAAGACATCATTCAGAACCCCAGACGGCTTCTTTGAATGTCTTGTCATGCCCTTCGGCTTGACAAACGCACCCGCTTACTTCGTGGACCTAATGAGTAGGGTGTTCAGAGAATTCCTCAACAAGTTCGTAGTGGTCTTCGTAGACTATATCTTGATCTTCTCAAAGAGTGAAGAAGAACATGCTCAGCACTTAAGGGCAATCATGGAAACTCTGCGAGTCCATCAGCTAAAAGCCAAATTCTCCAAATGCAACTTTTGGAGAGAGGAAGTGAGGTTCCTTGGGAATATAGTATCCAAAGATGGGTTAGCTGTGGACCCTGCTAAGGTAGTAGCGGTACAGGATTGTAAGACACCAAGGAATGCAACAGAAGTCCGAAGCTTTCTCTGGCTAGCAGGCTTCTATCGGAAATTCATCAGAGACTTTGCAAAAATATCAGCTCCACTCACAAGGCTGACAAAGAAGAATCTAGTGTTCAATTGGGACTTGGATTGTGAGTTTGCTTTCCAATGACTAAAAAAGGCTCTTACAATAGCCCCAGTTTTGACGTTGCCAGATGGAAGCAAGATGTTCACAGTTTATACAAATGCATGTAGGACAGGGCTAGGCGCTGTCTTGATGCAAGAAGGGAGGGTAGTAGCTTATGGTGAAAGGCAATTGAAAGTTCATGAAAAGAACTACCCGACCCACGATCTTGAGTTAGCTGCCATCGTCTTTGCACTCAAGTCTTGGCGACACTATCTCCTAGGGGAGAAGTTCGAACTTTACACTGACCATAAATCTTTGAAGTATCTCTTCTCGCAGAAAGATCTTAACTTGAGGCAACAGAGATGGATGGAGTTTCTTCCCTCGTACGATTTCGAGATCTCCTACACTCTGGGCAAAGGCAACGTAGTGGCAGACGCGTTGAGCCGAAAGAAACTGACCCTAAGTCCGTTGTTTATTGAAAGGCAAAGCCTAGAGTTTATAGCCAGTTTTAACTTTAGGCCCTCCTCCGATTTTGTACCGGGCTTGCTAGCATCTCTCGAAGTACGACCGACTTTAGTGGACTCAATAAGGACAGCACAACGCGAAGACCCTCAGCTTGTGGAGACGATTGATAGGCTAATTAGGGGTGAGACTTCGAGTCACCTCAACAGATACTCCATCGACGATAAGGGTTGGTTAAGGCGAGACGGAAGACTATGCGTCCCACAGACAAGGGAATTAGTAAAGATGGTTCTCGAGGAAGCACATCACTCCAAGATGATGATACATCCAGGCGGAGATAAAATGTACAAGGACATAAAGAGAACTTTCTTTTGGAGCGGCATGAAGAAGGACGTGGAAGATTTCATTTCTAAGTGTATGATTTGCTAACAGGTTAAGGTGGAACAGAAGAAGCCTGGCGGTCTGCTCCATCCTCTAGAGGTTCCGCAGTGGAAGTGGGATAGCATCTCAATGGACTTCATTGATGGGATGCCTAGGTCTAGAAGAGGCAACACTAGAATTTGGGTAATAGTGGATAGGCTTACTAAAAGCGCCCACTTTTTACCTGCCAAGAGTAAAAGAACTGCCTCATCCCTAGCATCTCTTTTTCTCAAGGAAATTGTTCGACTCCATGGAATACCCTCCAGCATTGTTAGTGACCGAGACCCTATCTTCACAAGTGAGTTTTGGCAGAGTCTACAGGAAGCGGTAGGCACACGGTTATGCTTGAGTACAGCCTATCACCCCCAAACCGACGGCCAGACAGAAAGGGTGAACAGAGTTTTGGAGGACCTTTTAAGACTATGCGTCCTTGACTTCGGAGGGACATGGGAAGACCACCTTCCTTTGGTGGAATTTGCCTACAACAACAGCTACGAAGCCACCATCGGAATGGCGCCCTTCGAAGCTTTATATGGAAGACCGTGCCAATCGCCCACTTGTTGGTAGGAGTCTACTGATAAGCTCATACTTTGACCAGATATGATCCGAGAGACTTCAGAGAAAGTAGACTTGATACAAAGGAGGATGAAGATAGCCCAAGACAGACAGAAATCCTACGCCGACAAGAGGAGGACCGACCTTGAATTTGAGGTTGGGGACAGAGTTTTCCTTAAGGTATCTCCTCTAAGGAACGTTGTTCGTTTTGGATCCACTAGAAAGCTAGCACCAAGGTTCGTAGGGCCGTTTCCTATTATCGAGAAAATTGGGAAAATGGCCTATAGATTAGACCTACCTGAAAAACTAGCTGGAGTTCACAACGTTTTTCATGTTTCGCACCTCCGAAAATGTCTACATGAATGTGCTGAAGTGGTACAGCCAAACATCCTTGAGGAAGCTGAAGTGGAACGCGAAGCAACCGTGAGGAAAGTTCCAACCCGCATATTAGGAATGGAAGTGAAAAAGCTACACAATCGCGAAGTCAAGCTCGTCAAAGTTCAGTGGAGCGACGCCGAGGGAGACGCAACTTGGGAAACTGAAGCTAGAATACGCGCAGCCTACCCTTTTCTTTTTGAGGGTACTTCTTTGATCTTTCTTTTTCCTTAAGTTGCGCTTTTATCTATCTTTTTAGGTATATCTCCTCGACCTTATCTTTAGGTAGAAACCCTTTGGATGAAAACATATAATTGAAACATGTTATGGATGATGGCTGCAAGTGGTTGCAAGTGATTACTAGTGGTTGCTCGTGGTTGCATATACACACACAATCTAGGTTTTAGATCGGCTCAATCACTTCATATTGCATGTGCATATATGTATTTATATTCGTATATGGTTGAAGTTTAATGTGTTGTCATATGGATGTTGCATTTATTTGAATGATTGTGCACTCATGTAGAATCATGAATAGGAAAATTTGCATACATAATGGATTCATGACACTTACATAATTTGCATTAAGGAGGTCAACTGACTCAGTAGGCCGACTGATTTTGCATTAGATAAGTACATGTACACACACATCGCATATGAGCATGAAGCATTAGAAGTCTTTTAAGGACAATGGATGCTCGTGTTTGATGGATGAGTAGATGGACGTTTGGATGTTAGGATATACATTCTTCCTGAACTTGAAGATTTCGGGGACGAAATCCATTTAAGTAGGGGAGAATGTAACACCCCGTGTATTCTATAACAGTGAAATTCACAAATTAAAGTATAATTAATTTCAAATCAAATAATTAAGGGAAACGGGATACGCCATTGCGTTCATCTCGGAATTCTGCTTGGGATAGAGTCCGAGTTTGCGTAAAACGGACTCCGTATGAAGGAGATATGGCCTCCAGAAGTTTCGGAATTCAGTTTAAAATTCAAACAGACAGAAACAACTCAGAAATCAATTCAAATTTCAAAAATCGGACCCAGATTGGGCTGGGCGGGAATTTTCCCTCCTAAGGCACCCAGGTCGACTGGGTAGTCGACCTGGGGGTCGACTGGGTAGTCGACCTGGCCCCTGAGCCAGGTCGAACCCAGCCCCTCCTGGCTGGCCTGGTCTGTGCTTGGCCGAATTTCTGAGCCTTGCCTTGTCACTAGGGCTAGGTGTCAGCTACTGATTGGTCTCTCTTTCAAACGAACGGCTAATATTAATCCAAGCTCCATCGGCGGTTCTAATCAATTCACAAACTCTATAAAAAGGACCTAAGACTCCACCTAATTCATACAAATAAAAATGAGAATGAGACCGTCATGCTGCTGAAGAAAGACTAGGAGTAGCCATCAAAATTGAGAGACGATTAGGAGGCACTTCGAAATCTTAAAGCAACGACAACTAAATCAAAACAACGCCTACAACAAAGGATAGCATCTCCAAATTCAGAATTCGGAAACCTGAATTGAAGATACGTCATACGTTGTAAGTAGAGTGCTATTCCGATGTGAATGAATAATTGTGTTTTGATTTGTGGCAAATGAGAAATGGAATTGTACTTAAATTGTGGTGACGATAATTCGTAATTGTATGTTGCTATGATTCTAATTATGAATAGATTTGGGATTGTTGTGGCATAATGATGTTAGACCTATTGGATATTTGCAAGTATATGATTCAGGTCGAAAGTTAACGACTATATGTTTGCGGTAGTTTATTTCAACAAAGTTGAGATTCATGCAAGTATGTGATTCACTATTATGCCAACATGATTTTAGACCCTTCTATGTATATTTTTATGATCATGTTTAGTGTAGTTGGATCCATTTGGGTATTGTGATTTATATGAATTTATGTTGAAATAGGAATTATGATTCTAGTGAGAGAAAAAAGACATACTTTTGTATTAGTGACAAGAGTAAGCATCTTTGTGAACTTGTGTTGACTCTATAAACATGACTAGATTACGTTTGGTGTTATGCCTAATTGAAAATATGTTTTAGGCCTATGTTATTATCAAAATCATGTGATAATATATGTGACACATAATTTAAGTTAGGTTCACAATTTAAATGCAAGTTTACATGACTAGATTAAAACCATGATTCATGTTTAGGTATGTTTTATGTCATGAGTTTATGCTATCACAATGCAAGTTCACAAGTGCCTAATTTATGTTAATTTTTTCGCTATATTGCAAGTTCATGCGTTCACACACCCCCTTTGATGTTACTTAGAATATATATACACCATGTTCTAAGCCTCCCCTTTTTCATGTGGCTAAGTTGGGCTTAAATGTTAAACCCAACATATGTTATAATATAGCGAACGTATAAAACGGGGGTAATGACGTTGGGTTAAAAATATAAAACATATGTGTTGGCATGTCTGACGCATGCCAATGACCTTGAGAACATTTAAGGGGTATAAATTAATTTTACCCAATAAAGATGAATTTGAATAATGGGCTGTAAATATTTACACATAAAAAGAAAAGAGACAAAATATGTAAACTTAGAAAATACGATGTGTTTAAACCGAGGTTGGATTGAGTTGTGATGTAAACCTGCCCGGAACCGCCCGGCTGTCCAGTAGTCACAACAATACCTATCCAATGTGGGTGGTTAAACATTGAGCCCAATAAAGACCCGAGGTTAGACTGAGTTGTGACGTAAGACTGCCCGGAACCAACCGGCAACAGGCAGTCACAACAATACCTATCTAATGTGAGAGGTCGAGGCTTTAATAAGACAATTAAGGCTGAGTCAGGATTGATAGGATTAAGTAAATTGAATTAATACTTAATCAAATTGAACATGCTAAACTATACAGACTGATTGGGGGTTAGGTTTACAAACACTTAACCAACTTAGCATGTTGGCTAGAAATAGAAAACCTAGTAGCGGGGGACCCTTTTCAGCAGTAACCCTACAAGGTGTATCAGGATACCCTGAACTAGGTAGGGTGGGGCACGATTACTGGGCTGACTGTAAGAGGTCAAATCGACGGCGGTGGTGCAGCAGTGTAGGTTCTAACGGGGTGCAGGCGTGCACACACTCCGGCGCAGAAAAATTAGGCACTGGGCACTAGTAGTATACCTGTGCATTCTAGAATTGTGTCGGGCCGCCACCATGGGACTTGATACACCCCATGGTGGGACCAGCATAGGTAACTACAACATCGGGGGCCGTAAGACACATGTAACTATGCGAGTAGGAGCCGATTATTAGAAATGGATCACTTCACCCTGATTATGGGGTGCATGTTGGGAACTAGTTTATAGGGGTACAGAGATTAATATGGGGTACGATAGTACATTCGACTCTAGACAACTAAACTTAGCTTATAGTGCTTTCCCATTTCCAGTTTGTACTTATCATGCTCATTTCTTTATTCATAGACTTAATAGTCCTAGACTTACTCAGGCTTTATGTCTGACTCTGCTTTTCTTTCGTCTTCTTTTCTTTTGTCCCCCCCCCCCCAGGTCTACAGGGAGGGAATATGTAACGGCTGGAAATTTCCGACTCCTCGAGAGTCGGAAATTCCGCGACGTTAGTGAAAGAATTTAGAAGGTGAGAAAGAAAAGATAGAACTAATAGAATAGAAGAAGAAGAAGAACATCAGAATCATCAGAGTAACACGAATCTCACAGCGGAACGAATAACATATAATATATAACATAACTTTGAAATAAACAATTATATATATACAATAGCACTTATCAGAGTACAACACTTACAACACAGCGGAAATAACTATAGCTATAAAATCTTGCAGCCTCCTGCTCCAAGCTCTCCAAGTATATCTGTAAATCCCGACTACTTGACTGCCCATACAAATTTAGGCACCCAAGAGTTTAGGGAAAACAACAAAGTAAACTCCGGGTCAGTCATGGGACTGGTATGAGTAAAATAGTTTAAAACAGGTATAGGATATCTCATAAGACCACGCCGTGAATACGGAACGGGTTTTTCCCTTATGAGTATCTGAACAACTTTGACAAGCAATATCATTGTGATATTATAATAATGTCTAAGTACAAATAGGTATCAATCTAGCAGAAACGCTTGCATCTCACGTTCTACATACATAGTATAAAATCATAAACCGCAGGGCTCTTATCGGAGGATGGATTCCAACAGACAAGGTATGGGAGCACCTTCTGAATAGTGTACTCTAGAGGTGATACACTCAGGGTTCAACAAGAACGTCTTGCAACCCGGCCACACATGACCGCTCACTCATTTAGCTTGAGTGTCGCGAATATATTGCCACCACGGTTGTAGGCCATCAAACCGTCATCCGAAGATACAGAATCAAAAAGAAGTATAAATATGAATATTCTCTAGATCGGTGACAATACACCCTGCTTGGGGATGACCCAACTAGCCATGCTGCCTAGCCCAACTTTTGTTACTTCCCGGTGTGAGGCTAGAAGCTACGTCTATCTTCAGAACATCTGATCACCATTACTTTGAATGCCACATCGTCATACCCGCCAAATCACAAATTGACTTATCCAAAAATAACACGGGTATATAGCTAAGAGAAACGAATTCCGCCGCCACCAAACGGGAATACGTTTGAACAGATCAACTTACGCGATCCATTGGATATACTCTGTCAGACCTTCTTCCATATACGTTGTCCTGGGACTGGACAAACCGAAGGCACTATTCAGTATATCCATCTTAGTCACTGTTATCTAAGACTTATACAACAGCCCTTGCACTTTACTCCGTCTTCAATTTATCTTTGGCATATATTGCTCGCAACGCTTATGCCAATACAGAGTGGTTCTTTGGGTAATAATCCAACCGGTCTCTCCATATTAACAACGTTAAAATGGTAAAAACTTTGATAGTCTGTGATTCAACTATCAAATGAAAACATGTCGGTGTACAAACAACGATCTTATTTCCAAATGGAGATTCGATCGATCAATCATCATATGTTCATATTTCCTTATTTCATATATTTAGAAAATATATGTTATTAATCATTGGAAAACATTTCCATAGCTTATTTTCACATCACTATTATTTCGCAACTATCAGTCCCTAACTGTAACTAGTATGAGAACAATTCTCTAAGTATCAATCCGGAAGGTCGAAACCAACATCATATCGTCACTTAGAAAACCATTCAACTTACCCTCTCCAGTCAGTTTCTGAATTTGCTTAACTCTATCTCTTAAATTCTTATCATGAAAACATTTCATTTTCTATGTTTAGAAACATATCTGACTATATTTGGAAAACGTTTCCAAAACTCATTTACGGATTTCAAATGAATGTTGTATAAAACATCGTTACGCTTAATCCATTAATCGCTTATTACTTAACTATATTTCAAATCAACCTTTTCTATCGGACCACCACTATTCCTTTGTCAATTCTGAAGTCAATCAAGTTGGGGTATAATTACCTCTCAGACCTTAATTGAACAACGTCCTTTACCGTGAAATAGATGAAGCTCGTCACTCACTTTTTCCAATCATCTGTTTACGCAAATTCTTGGATTCCGGTTACGAATCCACTTATTATATGAAAACGTTTGATTTATAACTATAACGTTTTAATTCCTACTTCTGCAATATCTAACCTAAATTATAACTTTATCTCCTAACTCGAATAATTTAACCGACACCTAATTTCTAAATCAATAACTAAATCTTGATTTAAAACCTGGAAAGTAAATAGTACTTTCCCGAATTCGCTATAATCGAATTCGACGTATAACTCTCTTTCGAGTAATCTCTATTTGATTAACTCTTCTTCGAATAACTAAATTCGATTTAACTCTAATTGAATAACTAATATTCAATTAACTCTTACGTGTTTAACTCTATTTGAATAAGTAATTAGAATCACTCTAATGTGTTTAACTCTATTTGAATAAGTAATTCGAATCACTCTAATGTGTTTAACTCTATTTGAATAAGTAATTCGAATCACTCTAATGTGTTTAACTCTATTCAAATATCTAATTCGAATAACTCATTTCGAATAACTAAATTCGATTAACTCTTTTAACTTTACTCGAATAACTATATTCGATCAACACCTTCTTTCGAATAACTATATTCGATTAACTCTTCGACTAACTCCTTTGGATTAACTAACTTCGAATAACTCCTTTGAATTAGCTAACTTCGAATAACTCCTTTGGATTAACTAACTTCGAATAACTCCTTTGGATTAACTAACTTCGAATAACTCCTTTGGATTAACTAACTTCGAATAACCAATATTCGATAACTACTCTTCGAATAAATAATATTCGGTAACTCTTCTCAAATGGATAACATTTGATTTCTCCACTCGAATAATTATATTCGATTACTCTTCTCTCGAATACACTATATTCGATAACTCTACTTCGGATAAGTGATATTCGACGACTTTACTCGATTAATTCTACTTGGATAACTCTAACCGGTCAACTCAACTGGTTTAACCTAACTGGTTAACTCTAACTGGTTAACTCAACTGGTTAACTCTACTGGTTTAACCTAACTGGTTAACTCGTCTTGATTTAACTGAACAAATCCACTTAGTTTAACTTAGCTAATTCACGTTGATTAACTCTAACCGATTCACTTAGTTTAACTCAACTAATTCACTTCGATTAACCGCTTAGTTTAACTTAACTAACTTGCTTTGATTTACTTAACCAATTATTTTGTTTAACTCGACTAACTTTGCTTTGGTTAACTTAACCAATTACTTTGATTAACTCGACTAACTCGCTTTGGTTAACCTAACCAAATTACTTTGTTTTAACTCAACTACTTACTTTAGTAAATCTAACCAATTTTTTTGATTAACTCGACTAACTCACTTTGATTAACCACTTAGTTTACTTAACTAGTTCACTTAGTTTGACGCAACTAATTCACTTTGATTTACCAATTAGTTTAACTTAACTAATTCACTTGATAACCAATTAGTTTAACTTAACTAATTCACTTTGTTTGACGCAACTAATTCACTTTGATTTACCAATTAGTTTAACTTAACTAATTCACTTGATAACCAATTAGTTTAACTTAACTAATTCACTTTGTTTGACGCAACTAATTCACTTTGATTTACCAATTAGTTTAACTTAACTAATTCACTTGATAACCAATTAGTTTAACTTAACTAATTCACTTTGATAACCAATTAGTTTAACTTAACTAATTCACTTAGTTTGACGCAACTAATTCACTTTGATTTACCAATTAGTTTAACTTAACTAATTCACTTGATAACCAATTAGTTTAACTTAACTAATTCACTTAGTTTAACTTAACCAATTACTTTGTAAAATCCTTTTATCACACTCTGGTATTTGTTATGGTAATTAACACATCATCTAACAACGATGAATATCGTCCAACCACACGTAATCACAACAGATTATATATATCACATTTATATATCACAATACATAAATCACAGTAAAATAAATGTTGAGGAATCCAGTTGGATTCCTCCACCCTGTTTCCCTGCACCACAGATGTTAGTCAACATCAGTATAATATTCTGATAAACAGAATCAACATATAACTATTTGACGATTTATATATATATATATATATACATATATATATAATCTCTACTAACTGACTAGCAGTTCAATCAAACAGTCAACACACAATCAAACAGACAATATTTAACAGTCCTAAGAATACAACGTGAGAATAAAACTGTTTAGAGTTTGAGAGATTTACTCACATTGGACTATCATCGTTAATTAACGATAATTGTCGTTGGTTTGAACGGACAATTTATTTCACTATAAATTGTAACGAGCTTGGATGGGCTTTCAGTCAGTTCCATGTTGTAGCTGACGTTCGTACGATCCCGACGCAATTTACGGTTCGTCAAACTGATTACGTATGAGAGAGATATGAATTTATAAAGTATATATACAATTTGAATTTAAACTTCACTAATAAAAGTGTTTGGGCTTTTACCTTAAACAGGCCCATTTACCAACTAAAAATCCCCAACCCACTTCGGTTTCAACCCGTCTTCCCCATTCACTAATGCCGTGACCTGCTCCCCCTTTTCCACAGCCATTAGCCGACCTTTCTCCCTCCTTAATCCACAAACCACTCTCTTAAAAATCAAACTAAAATATGCACAAAACCCCTCATCTCCTACTCTCCTACTCTGGCACAACCTTGTTCATCTCGACGTCCCGACGTGAGGTGCGACAGCAGCTCTTTGAGCACGCTACAGGTGAACGCGACCACCAACTCAGCACCGAGCTTCATCATTCTTTCACAAACGACGCTCCTTTCAACCACAAACCCAAATCTCACCTCAACAACAAGTATCGACGCCTCAATACACCTCGAACACGAACCCTAGAGCCTACTGTTCATTTCTGCCGAACACAAATGTCGATCGCTCCACTTTCAAAGGACTCCAGATCGAAGAGAACGACTTCAGGGATCCATATGAATGGGTTTCATGATTTATAGAATTATACTGGAGTTGTTTTGGATTTTAGAAGATCAGGATTTTTCTATATATTTCCTTCTGAGTAAACGACGCATTTTTGACCTAAGAAAAATGAACTTAGGGTTTAAGGGTAAGGGTGGGCTATTTATAGGCAAAGAAATAATATTTTTATATTAGTTTATAACCAATCGCTAATTTCATTTGTCCTTTAAAAATTCCTGTAGTCACACATGATACCCAAAAATCACGATACTGGACATGCACCTAGTGTTCGACATTACGGTCCCAACGAAACTGGTTTCGTCGAATTCCGACTTCGTATGCTCACACAGTGTATTTTTAAAGCTCTGGATGACCCATTTAAATATATAAATATATTTAAATATAATTGAATTAAATATTAATAAATTAATATTATCGTACATCTTGGCGTATGATATCGTACAGCTCCAGAATATCACCTCAGATTTTATGACCAGATTTTCAGACTCCAGATTATCCCGATATTCTGTTCGTATCGAAAAATCGATTTATAACGTATATAAAGCGTCGCAAATTATAAAGGAATTCTACAGCGACTTTTCTGAAATTTGATTTGGACGTACATCAAAATCTATCCGACGAAATCCCGATTTTTCTCTTCCACTAGAAAGATATACCCCACCAGCTCCGTACGTTTCTTGTTTCACAGAAATCCGGCTTAAAACGAATCCTGTACATTCAGTTGAAGTTCGAATCGCCAAATAGCGAACTGTAGCGCCATTTCAAGCTCGATTATAATTATATTATAAATTATACGTTTCAACTATCGTTTATTTAATATATTCGTTATTTAAATAATTAAATAACTTAATTATTATACCTTACAAAACGCGCCATTACAGACTTCCCCCCTTAAAATAATTTCGTCCTCGAAATTGCTAAGCTAGGAAAATGCTACCAACTTTACTAACTAGATTCAAATATCTTTTAGTTTACTTCTCAACTCCAGTTTCAACTGAACCATTAAATTTTCAATTAAATTTTTAATTCATTCTGGCTAACTGAATTTCCATAAATCATGAGAATGTTCTAACGCTTGGAATTTTCGAAAAAATTCGCCATAACCTCCTTTGTATTGGTCAATATGACAATCCACCCCTCGCCTCTCTAGGCCTTCTCCAACCCAAAAGAAAATCAAACAGCCAAGCGGCTTGCCAATTCGGCTCATAAAATCCAAACTCATATATAATATAAACTTGTACCTTTTTGTCGGTCGTATCATTATATCCTTTTGATCTGTTATCACTTCTGCATATACCATGGTTATTCCACTCAGTTTATATCCTCAAACCAAATCATTCGCTTATACCCAAGCCGAATTCCATTCAAACTCCAATATCAAATTTCAAACTCGAGTTTCAAATTCCAAACTCTCAACTAATCGTTTCAAATCCAAAACCATATTATTCTCAAATCACTTCCAGTCTTTCTTAACCTATCATCTCAAGTTAAATTCTGGTTTATTATTTACCTTTTACCATCCCATTCGAATTAACTTCACAAGTTAAATTTTAATTTCTAGAACTTAAATTCCTAGGTAAATTTCAAATCAATTCGAAATCCTACTGCCAATTCAAAGCCTTTGAATTTTCTAAACAACTTGTTTCCTCAAAACAATTCAAAATAAAATCTTTGGTAGTAATCCACCACTTAGAACTCGAAAACCACACCGATGATACTGCGCAGTCATCATCGGAATTATTTTCCCGCGACCCAAGTGATTTCAATACTATATTATTTTCAAAACCATTACTAAATACTTCCATTTTGAAAACATTTCAAAATCTCCCAGGAACTTAAAATTTCCTTATTTTAATTCCAAATCTGATTTAAATTCATATTTAATTCATCTTATTTCATATACTTTACTTATATGAATTCTGATTAGTTATATATAACCATTTCACATGTTAAAATCTTACTCGATTATAATAACAACCAACACTGCCAATATATTATATCAAAATATATTCGGGTAAAATTATTTCTTTTACCCTCCTTTCAAAACATACCGTGTCGGTCCATCGTATTCGAGTGTTTAGTAACCCCTATCGATACAGTGGATCAAACTGATCGACCAGAATTCACAAACTACTCAACCAATGAGTCTCCACAATATAAAACCATTTTATATTGTATAACATATACGCACTCATATATATACACTCAAACTCAATCTAGGATATTACTAATCCCATCTCTATCGAGTTATGCCATAGAGCCAAGGTAATCACTTAACTTAAGCTCTGATACCAACTGTAACGGCTGGAAATTTCCGACTCCTCGAGAGTCGGAAATTCCACGACGTTAGTGAAAGAATTTAGAAGGTGAGAAAGAAAAGATAGAACTAATAGAATAGAAGAAGAAGAAGAACATCAGAATCATCAGAGTAACACGAATCTCACAGCGGAACGAATAACATATAATATATAACATAACTTTGAAATAAACAATTATATATATACAATAGCACTTATCAGAGTACAACACTTACAACACAGCGGAAATAACTATAGCTATAAAATCTTGCAGCCTCCTGCTCCAAGCTCTCCAAGTATATCTGTAAATCCCGACTACTTGACTGCCCATACAAATTTAGGCACCCAAGAGTTTAGGGAAAACAACAAAGTAAACTCCGGGTCAGTCATGGGACTGGTATGAGTAAAATAGTTTAAAACAGGTATAGGATATCTCATAAGACCACGCCGTGAATACGGAACGGGTTTTTCCCTTATGAGTATCTGAACAACTTTGACAAGCAATATCATTGTGATATTATAATAATGTCTAAGTACAAATAGGTATCAATCTAGCAGAAATGCTTGCATCTCACGTTCTACATACATAGTATAAAATCATAAACCGCAGGGCTCTTATCGGAGGATGGATTCCAACAGACAAGGTATGGGAGCACCTTCTGAATAGTGTACTCTAGAGGTGATACACTCAGGGTTCAACAAGAACGTCTTGCAACCCGGCCACACATGACCGCTCACTCATTTAGCTTGAGTGTCGCGAATATATTGCCACCACGGTTGTAGGCCATCAAACCGTCATCCGAAGATACAGAATCAAAAAGAAGTATAAATATGAATATTCTCTAGATCGGTGACAATACACCCTGCTTGGGGATGACCCAACTAGCCATGCTGCCTAGCCCAACTTTTGTTACTTCCCGGTGTGAGGCTAGAAGCTACGTCTATCTTCAGAACATCTGATCACCATTCACTTTGAATGCCACATCGTCATACCCGCCAAATCACAAATTGACTTATCCAAAAATAACACGGGTATATAGCTAAGAGAAACGAATTCCTCCGCCACCAAACGGGAATACGTTTGAACAAATCAACTTACGCGATCCATTGGATATACTCTGTCAGACCTTCTTCCATATACGTTGTCCTGGGACTGGACAAACCGAAGGCACTATTCAGTATATCCATCTTAGTCACTGTTATCTAAGACTTATACAACAGCCCTTGCACTTTACTCCGTCTTCAATTTATCTTTGGCATATATTGCTCGCAACGCTTATGCCAATACAGAGTGGTTCTTTGGGTAATAATCCAACCGGTCTCTCCATATTAACAACGTTAAAATGGTAAAAACTTTGATAGTCTGTGATTCAACTATCAAATGAAAACATGTCGGTGTACAAACAACGATCTTATTTCCAAATGGAGATTCGATCGATCAATCATCATATGTTCATATTTCCTTATTTCATATATTTAGAAAATATATGTTATTAATCATTGGAAAACATTTCCATAGCTTATTTTCACATCACTATTATTTCGCAACTATCAGTCCCTAACTGTAACTAGTATGAGAACAATTCTCTAAGTATCAATCCGGAAGGTCGAAACCAACATCATATCGTCACTTAGAAAACCGTTCAACTTACCCTCTCCAGTCAGTTTCTGAATTTGCTTAACTCTATCTCTTAAATTCTTATCATGAAAACATTTCATTTTCTATGTTTAGAAACATATCTGACTATATTTGGAAAACGTTTCCAAAACTCATTTACGGATTTCAAATGAATGTTGTATAAAACATCGTTACGCTTAATCCATTAATCGCTTATTACTTAACTATATTTCAAATCAACCTTTTCTATCGGACCACCACTATTCCTTTGTCAATTCTGAAGTCAATCAAGTTGGGGTATAATTACCTCTCAGACCTTAATTGAACAACGTCCTTTACCGTGAAATAGATGAAGCTCGTCACTCACTTTTTCCAATCATCTGTTTACGCAAATTCTTGGATTCCGGTTACGAATCCACTTATTATATGAAAACGTTTGATTTATAACTATAACGTTTTAATTCCTACTTCTGCAATATCTAACCTAAATTATAACTTTATCTCCTAACTCGAATAATTTAACCGACACCTAATTTCTAAATCAATAACTAAATCTTGATTTAAACCCTGGAAAGTAAATAGTACTTTCCCGAATTCGCTATAATCGAATTCGACGTATAACTCTCTTTCGAGTAATCTCTATTTGATTAACTCTTCTTCGAATAACTAAATTCGATTTAACTCTAATTGAATAACTAATATTCAATTAACTCTTACGTGTTTAACTCTATTTGAATAAGTAATTCGAATCACTCTAATGTGTTTAACTCTATTTGAATAAGTAATTCGAATCACTCTAATGTGTTTAAATCTATTTGAATAAGTAATTCGAATCACTCTAATGTGTTTAACTCTATTCAAATATCTAATTCGAATAACTCATTTCGAATAACTAAATTCGATTAACTCTTTTAACTTTACTCGAATAACTATATTCGATCAACACCTTCTTTCGAATAACTATATTCGATTAACTCTTCGACTAACTCCTTTGGATTAACTAACTTCGAATAACTCCTTTGAATTAGCTAACTTCGAATAACTCCTTTGGATTAACTAACTTCGAATAACTCCTTTGGATTAACTAACTTCGAATAACTCCTTTGGATTAACTAACTTCGAATAACCAATATTCGATAACTACTCTTCGAATAAATAATATTCGGTAACTCTTCTCAAATGGATAACATTTGATTTCTCCACTCGAATAATTATATTCGATTACTCTTCTCTCGAATACACTATATTCGATAACTCTACTTCGGATAAGTGATATTCGACGACTTTACTCGATTAATTCTACTTGGATAACTCTAACCGGTCAACTCAACTGGTTTAACCTAACTGGTTAACTCTAACTGGTTAACTCAACTGGTTAACTCTACTGGTTTAACCTAACTGGTTAACTCGTCTTGATTTAACTGAACAAATCCACTTAGTTTAACTTAGCTAATTCACGTTGATTAACTCTAACCGATTCACTTAGTTTAACTCAACTAATTCACTTCGATTAACCGCTTAGTTTAACTTAACTAACTTGCTTTGATTTACTTAACCAATTATTTTGTTTAACTCGACTAACTTTGCTTTGGTTAACTTAACCAATTACTTTGATTAACTCGACTAACTCGCTTTGGTTAACCTAACCAAATTACTTTGTTTTAACTCAACTACTTACTTTAGTAAATCTAACCAATTTTTTTGATTAACTCGACTAACTCACTTTGATTAACCACTTAGTTTACTTAACTAGTTCACTTAGTTTGACGCAACTAATTCACTTTGATTTACCAATTAGTTTAACTTAACTAATTCACTTGATAACCAATTAGTTTAACTTAACTAATTCACTTTGTTTGACGCAACTAATTCACTTTGATTTACCAATTAGTTTAACTTAACTAATTCACTTGATAACCAATTAGTTTAACTTAACTAATTCACTTTGTTTGACGCAACTAATTCACTTTGATTTACCAATTAGTTTAACTTAACTAATTCACTTGATAACCAATTAGTTTAACTTAACTAATTCACTTTGATAACCAATTAGTTTAACTTAACTAATTCACTTAGTTTGACGCAACTAATTCACTTTGATTTACCAATTAGTTTAACTTAACTAATTCACTTGATAACCAATTAGTTTAACTTAACTAATTCACTTAGTTTAACTTAACCAATTACTTTGTAAAATCCTTTTATCACACTCTGGTATTTGTTATGGTAATTAACACATCATCTAACAACGATGAATATCGTCCAACCACACGTAATCACAACAGATTATATATATCACATTTATATATCACAATACATAAATCACAGTAAAATAAATGTTGAGGAATCCAGTTGGATTCCTCCACCCTGTTTCCCTGCACCACAGATGTTAGTCAACATCAGTATAATATTCTGATAAACAGAATCAACATATAACTATTTGACGATTTATATATATATATATATATACATATATATATAATCTCTACTAACTGACTAGCAGTTCAATCAAACAGTCAACACACAATCAAACAGACAATATTTAACAGTCCTAAGAATACAACGTGAGAATAAAACTGTTTAGAGTTTGAGAGATTTACTCACATTGGACTATCATCGTTAATTAACGATAATTGTCGTTGGTTTGAACGGACAATTTATTTCACTATAAATTGTAACGAGCTTGGATGGGCTTTCAGTCAGTTCCATGTTGTAGCTGACGTTCGTACGATCCCGACGCAATTTACGGTTCGTCAAACTGATTACGTATGAGAGAGATATGAATTTATAAAGTATATATACAATTTGAATTTAAACTTCACTAATAAAAGTGTTTGGGCTTTTACCTTAAACAGGCCCATTTACCAACTAAAAATCCCCAACCCACTTCGGTTTCAACCCGTCTTCCCCATTCACTAATGCCGTGACCTGCTCCCCCTTTTCCACAGCCATTAGCCGACCTTTCTCCCTCCTTAATCCACAAACCACTCTCTTAAAAATCAAACTAAAATATGCACAAAACCCCTCATCTCCTACTCTCCTACTCTGGCACAACCTTGTTCATCTCGACGTCCCGACGTGAGGTGCGACAGCAGCTCTTTGAGCACGCTACAGGTGAACGCGACCACCAACTCAGCACCGAGCTTCATCATTCTTTCACAAACGACGCTCCTTTCAACCACAAACCCAAATCTCACCTCAACAACAAGTATCGACGCCTCAATACACCTCGAACACGAACCCTAGAGCCTACTGTTCATTTCTGCCGAACACAAATGTCGATCGCTCCACTTTCAAAGGACTCCAGATCGAAGAGAACGACTTCAGGGATCCATACGAATGGGTTTCATGATTTATAGAATTATACTGGAGTTGTTTTGGATTTTAGAAGATCAGGATTTTTCTATATATTTCCTTCTGAGTAAACGGCGCATTTTTGACCTAAGAAAAATGAACTTAGGGTTTAAGGGTAAGGGTGGGCTATTTATAGGCAAAGAAATAATATTTTTATATTAGTTTATAACCAATCGCTAATTTCATTTGTCCTTTAAAAATTCCTGTAGTCACACATGATACCCAAAAATCACGATACTGGACATGCACCTATTGTTCGACATTACAGTCCCAACGAAACTGGTTTCGTCGAATTCCGACTTCGTATGCTCACACAGTGTATTTTTAAAGCTCTGGATGACCCATTTAAATATATAAATATATTTAAATATAATTGAATTAAATATTAATAAATTAATATTATCGTACATCTTCGCGTATGATATCGTACAGCTCCAGAATATCACCTCAGATTTTATGACCAGATTTTCAGACTCCAGATTATCCCGATATTCAGTTCGTATCGAAAAATCGATTTATAACGTATATAAAGCGTCGCAAATTATAAAGGAATTCTACAGCGACTTTTCTGAAATTTGATTTGGACGTACATCAAAATCTATCCGACGAAATCCCGATTTTTCTCTTCCACTAGAAAGATATACCCCACCAGCTCCGTACGTTTCTTGTTTCACAGAAATCCGGCTTAAAACGAATCATGTACATTCAGTTGAAGTTCGAATCGCCAAATAGCGAACTGCAGCGCCATTTCAAGCTCGATTATAATTATATTATAAATTATACGTTTCAACTATCGTTTATTTAATATATTCGTTATTTAAATAATTAAATAACTTAATTATTATACCTTACAAAACGCGCCATTACAGAATACCGCAGCTTGACCAGTTTTCACATCCAGCTTGAAGAGAAAGAATGTATTGCTTGGACCTCTTTCGTTTTGGACTATGGCTTTGGATAGCACTTATGGGGACTTATGCAGTTTACTTATGTTTTTTTATGCTTCTTTAAGTTATGAAATCTAGATAGTTATGAAAATGTACTGTTTTTGGAAGTATTGTAAGACAATTATAGCATGGTTTGCGTAACACGTATTTTGATGAAATAAAAGTTGCTGTTGTTTTCCGCTGTTCAAAAATATGTGTATTTATATCTGTCTTATGTATCTGTGACTTATACTTATAAACCTCCACCAAAATTAGGGCATTCCCTTTGAGAGTGACCCTAACGGAGGTGGGGTGTTTCATCATGTATATAATAAAAATGTGATTTTTAATGTAAAACAATTTATTTCAAAACTTGACTATTTTATATAGTTAATATAGGTGATAAAAATAGGATTTTTATTATAAAACAATTTCTTTTAAAACAAGATTTTTTATATAGTTCATATCCATGATAAAAATTAGATTTTTATTATAAAACAATTTCTTTCAGAATATGAATACCATTCAACACATGAATTTCAATTCAACGAATAAATTTCGATTCAACACATGAAGGTTTTCTATAGTTTGTATATGTAGATAAAAAGGTGATTTTTATATTTAAAACACGAATACCATTCAACACATGAATTTCAATTCAACGAATGAATATCGATTCAACACATGAAGGTTTTCTATAGTTTGTATATGTAGATAAAAAGGTGATTTTTATATTTAAAACACGAATACCATTCAACACATGAATTTTAATTCAACGAATGAATATCGATTCAACATATGAAGGTTTTCTATAGTTTGTGTATGTAGATAAAAAGGTGATTTTTTATATTTTAAAAACACGAACACCATTCAACACATGAATTCTATCCAACGAATGAATTTCAATTCAACACATGAAGGTTTTCTATTCAACGAATAAATATAGTTTCAACAAATGAAAATAATTCTAACACATGAATATTACTCAAAATTTCGGTAGCATAACGTCAGGGTAGTTAAAACCGGGACCGTCCCTAGTACGGCTCCTTGCTCTACCTTAAAACCTCGCGGTTTTTGACAATGGGGATTCATGCATCTAGTTCGCACGTAGGCGGCATGTATATTTATTTAATTTCCACAAACTAATCCTATGCGGTTTCAACCAAATATTTCTCAACCACAAACGGGTATTTTTCAATCACAATCAATCAATATCGACCACAAACAATTCCAATCAACCATTCGCTATCAATCAATTTTCATACCAATCACAACCAATAAATATCGCCCATGGTTTGTGGACGAGGGGCGTATATATATATATATATATATATATATATATATATATATATATATAGCATATCACTTCTATTTCAACACATATATAATTTTTACAACGCATATACAACTTATACATCGAACGTACAACTTATACAACGCTTATACAAGAGGTATACAACGCTTATATAACTCATACATCGATTATATAATTTATACATCGTCGTTTCCATATCGTTTATAAATTAGAAATCTCACATTGGGTTCCACTCCACCAAAAATAGCAGAAGGCTCAGAAAAATATGCGGTCTCTTCTAGAATGTAGAAGACGTCCACACGGTCACGATGTTTCCTGTTTCATCGAATTTCGTTAACAAACGAACAAGATATGATTTTTATTGTAAAATCAACATTCGCGATGGTTTTAAACTGTTGAAATCAGCCCAGAGTATAACAGTCGTACCTTTTCTTAACCTGTTCGAAACTAGGTTTAAATTTTTCGGCTAATCCTTGAAGCGAGGTGGCGATCGGGCTACGCCACGCGAAAGAGCTTTGAGAGGCGCTCCAGAGGGTAGGGGTTTCGTAGAACTCGAACTGGCGAGGAGGGGGTATCGGCAGCGGAAAGTTTGGATCTTCCTGGGCTCGATTCTCGAGGCACAGCGCACGGTGGAGGTCGAGGGTGATATGGATTTGAAGGCCTTGAGGAGTACTACAAAAACCTTAACTGGAGTGGGGGCTAAAGGTGAACGGATTCGCCAGAAAATGGAAGGGAAGGGGGGAACACAGCCGCCGTCGACTTCGAGGGTATCTAGGAAGAAACGGGGAGAGAGAAAAAGTGAGGGCCAATCATATTTTTTTATTTTTATTTATATATTTTTAAATTTCGAAAATACCCTCTTTCTCTCACGAACCCCAATCCAGACCCAACGACTGTCGTCCCTAGCGTTTTACCCCCATTCCGAACACAATGGGATATGTTTCGTAGGCCTATTCGACTGTTTCAATCAGTTTTCATTCAATTTAAAATATATAACATTCAATATTCGATTTGAACGTACATTTCAATTTGCCAGGGCCACAAACTGATTCGAAAAATTCCAGAAAAATAAATCTGGCTATGTTTTGACGATACGGTCCCAACAAAACTAGTTTCGTCGAATTCTGAGACGGTTTGCAAAAAGGCCCATTTCTGGTCGATCTAGTTTAACTGTAATTGACCAAAACACGTTTTCCTTTTCCACGCTCACATACTAGCTTCAAAAATTATGAAATTTGAAACCTAGCAATAACTTCACATCCTGGATCCAACAAAATTGGTTTCGTCGAATTCCGAGGTCGTATGCAAAATGGCCAATTTCACGGGCTATATAAATTCCATAGCGACCTTTCTGAAAATTCATTTGGCCATAACTTTTGCTTTCCACTATGAAACTTCGATTTTTCAGATTCGTTAGAAAGGTATTCACTAACAGATTTAAATATTTTTTGTTTCACTTGAATCCGTTTTGTTTTGCTCCTGGTACAGTCAGTCAAAGTTTGAATTCAAATTTCGAAACTACCGCGCCATTTCAGGCCTTGTTTATAATTAGAATTATATATATTCGTTTTCAAATGTCGATTCAAACTCCCTTTTCATTGCTATTATTTAAATATTTATTTTAAATATTTAAAATCCACTATTTTAGCCAATTTAAAAATTTTAAATTTGTTCAGATTTTTTGGGTCGTTACACCCAAATATCCCGAAATTAAAATATTATTATATTATTAATATAATTTAAATATTCAAATTAAAATGGTCTAATCCCATTATTTAAACTCAAATTAATATTTTAAATAAACAAAATATTTCAAATAAATGGTCAGAAAATACGGGACATTACATTCCTTCCCCCTTAAAATAATTTCGTCCTCGAAATTGCTAAGGTAGAAAGAACGTTATAACCCATAATCTTTATAAAAATAATAATTTTAAAATTCAATTTTATTTTCGAAACTAACCTAATTGGTTTTAAAACCAATTTAAATAAAAGAATTTTCCAAAAATCTTCAAAAAATTTCTAACACCTTAAATTTTGGAAAACTTTTGGCGGAGTCTCCCCTGTACGGAGGACATCTGCAATATCGCAGGTTCAAGAAATATATATACTTCGACCAACACGATCGAAAAAATTCAAAATTCGAACTCAAAACCCAAATAAAAACCAAAATTTCATATTTTCATAGGCGTACCTTTTTGCTAGCGTTATAATGCGATAAGCTATAATTTATACACGAGCTTGCTTAGTTATTATGTGGCTCTATTCAAACTGGATTCAATTAACTCCAGAATTTCTCTTGGATGGGTTTTAAAGCTGAATTGGCACTTATGCACCTATTTCTCAACTCAAACGTATTTCATTAGTCCCCAAAACAATATCAATTAGTTTCAAGATATCCATGTTTTCCATATCATACAATCCAACCAATTCTACACACAATTCAATCCACGCGAGATTATAACCTCGTCTTAGCAATTCATTTATATCTTTGATTATCCTTTCGGATTTATTAAATTTGGATAGATTCTTTTTTTTTCAACTTATTTATTTCATTTTGGTTTTCAACCAAATCGATTTATGTTCAGATTCATATTCAAGCAACTAACAACACAATCCAAGCATATCATTCAATCAACATTAACAAATCGATCGGTTTGCCCATATTATAATAATTTATAAAATCCTTACCTTTATTATTTTATAAAATAAATTGGGCAAAAGGAATTAAGAAAATAATAATTTTATATCAAATTACAAATACGCGCTCTTATATATATACACCAACTCAATCTAGGTTATTACTAACCCCATCTCTATCAAGTCACGCCACAGAGCCAAGGTTATCTCTAAACCAATAGCTCTGATACCACTATAACGACCCGAGGAAAAATTCGATGCTCGAATTTTCGACAACAATACATAAACCCGTATTATTTGCAAAAACCCCAAGTATCGAACCCCAGATTGTCAATAGAAAGAAATTAAAGGGTGAGAATATAAAGAAAGAATATTAGAATAGAAGAAAGAAGAAGAACACCACATCAGAATCTCACAGTGGAACAGATAAAATATAATATCACAAATCTTTTTATACAAAAGAACTGTATATACATACCAACCATCAGAGTACAACATATATCAGACACTGCAGAAAAATAACTTTATATAATGAGCGGTGAAGCCGCCTGCTTCCAGCTCCTGAAACTCCAAGCGAAGCCTAACCTGGAAATACACTAGGTCTGACCCGAGCACATTTGAAGCAAAGCAAAATTCACCGGGTCAGTCTGGAATACTTTCAGTGATAAATTCACAGTACAAACAACTTGTTTAACTTTGGAAAATCTTTAATGAAACCAAAGGATAATAGTAAGACCAACTCACACATAAACATAGACGGTTTTTACCTTACTATAACCCAAAACATTTTTGAAATCATAACTTATTCTGATATTATCATAGTGTCTAAATACAAATAATTAACAATCTAGTGGAACGCTTGCATCTTACGCTCCATATATATTTTATGCAATCGAAAACCGCGGGCGTTAATTGGACATTGGATTCCGAATATGACAAGGTATGGGACCACCTCCCGATAGTGTATCTCTAAAGGAGAATACACTGGGTTCAACAAGAACGTCTTGCATCCCGACCCACACATGACCGACCACTCATTTCGCTTGAGTGTATCGAATGTATATCACCGACGGTTGGGATCAGCAACCGTCTCCCAAAAAGCGACAGCATCGAATATAGATTAAAGAAACAAATGGAATTTCTCTAGATAGGTGATTATACACCCTAATGGGAGTGACCCACATAGCCATGTTGCCTGCCTGATTTTTGTCATTTCCCAGTTGATGAGGCTTGAGGCTAGAACTTAACTTTAAAACATTTGGTCATCATTCACTTTGAATGCCACATTGTTAGATCCGTCAAATCACTAATTGACGTCCACAAATATACTCCGGGTTTTAAAGAAGGGCCATTCTTTGCCACCAACTTGGTATATTTGTAAAAATCAACGTATGTGGTTTTAAAGGAATACTCTGTCAGACATTCGTCCATACAAGTCATCCAGGAATAGGATGAACCGAAGGCACCTCCAACCGCATCCAATATAGGAATCACCCTATGGATCGGTAGCGAGAAGTCCTTGTAAATCCATAGATTTCAACCACGAAAGAATCACAAATCAAATAACTCTGGTTGCAAGTCAGAGGAATTCGATAAGTAGTCCTTCTGCTTATGAAGATCTACGATCTTTAATTGCTCCATCTTCAGTTACCATCTTCACGTATTTGTTGGTCGGAATGGTTTTTGAATATAAATTCAATCCCGGTCTTTTCGTACCAACAATAGCATTGGTAAGGTTTGATAGTCGGTGATTTAACTATCAAATAACAATCGTGTGAATAAAATGGGTTTATTGATTTAGTACTTGGCATGACTTGGCCTCTTTAAAAGTACTTTATAATTTAGTTAATAAACTTTAAAATCTTCCCGTATTATATCTATTCTTACAATATTATAGGAAAAACTATTTTATATGGTTTAGAACATATGTATATATATATTCTCACATTTCCATTTCCTTTGTAAATATCGAGAAATTTCTTCAAAACCTTTATCCCATTTTCTTATATACAATTTTCTCGATATATACATATATATATATATATATATGTTACTTAATGATATTTAACAAATTTCCGATTCTGCAATAGTAAAACAAATGTCAAATTTATAAAATTTAAACCAAATATTCTTATCTATATAATAACTAATACTGCAGTATTACTTATATCCCAAAATCTCGCACTAGTGTTCAATAATTCTCGTATGGGATACCACACAACTACGACACCTTTTTCTCGTTTCAAACTAATACCATTCCTTGAAGTTGTTCAAGTTGGGGTATTTTATTTACCTCTCAGACCTTGATCGACAACGTTCTTACCTCAGAATAATATCATTTCTTCACTTAAGCACTGATATCAAAGTCTCACTTACCACCTTGATTTCAAATCTGGTTTTATAAAACATTTCATACATTTGAAATCTTCTTTTAATATAACCCCCTTACTTAATTCGTTCGATTAAGTAAATGTCCATGAAACATCACTTTTAACTTGAATCATGCCTCGTTTATACATTTTGATTTTTTGTATAAAAACCATTCGTCAAATAATCTATTTCCATATACTAGGGCATTCTTATACTAAAGTTTATCTCGGATAAAAATCCACTTACCACCTTCTTTACAACAAGACCTTTTTCTTGGATTTTATTTCCAAAAATCATAGACCAATATTTAACACTAACCAATGGTATGTATTTCCCTTGTTTTTGAAATCCTTATTTCAATCCCCTCGTTTCGCTTAATTTAATTCTCTAACATTACACTCATCAATTTGTTTTTAAAAATCCTTTTAAAAACTCACTTTGATTTCTTTATAGTAATCTATTTACCATCCTTTCGCAACTTAGCTTAGATTTCGTTTTAACCATTAACACCTTTCGATCCATTTCAAATCTATTAACTATTTTCACTAAAACTTCATTCAGTTGAATTCACTTTAATAAAGAAAAATCTTATTTACATCTTTATATGTACTTACATATCTCAATTACAAATTTCGGTTTGAACTTGGATTATACATTTCCTTATAAAACTTTTATTTGACTTGATCTAATTTATCGACACTTAATTACTTCTAATGGAATTCCAATTAAAGGTAATTTCTTTAATTATTATAATAATTAACTTTTCCATTAACTATATTAAAAATAGTTAATTTTTTGCTATAAATAGGATCATACTGAATAATAATTAACTTTATTAACACTAAACGATACAAGAATTACTTTAAATTATCATTAATCAAAGATTAAGTAATATTTCATGTTGTTCATATAATTTAACGAATATTCTGAAATTTAAATCCCATTTGTCAATTTTTAGTTCAAAACGGTTGATTTTGTCAACCGTACATATCAGTTAGCGGTTAACTGATTTCATTTCTCATTTCCCTTTTAAATTTTTAATTAATTTAAAAATGCCATTTAATTATTTTAAAAACAATTACCCCATTTTGCCAACACGTAGGTGATTTCTTTGGATTTCTGCTCTATAACTGGTTTACATCATACGATTTTGTTGCATAAGCCACTTAAATAATTCTTTTATAAACTTGATTAAAATATTTATTTATAAATTTCTAATTTAATTATTTATATAAAATAACTGAAAAACTCCAGTTGAGTTATAAAATAATTTATATCTTTGAAACTACATAAATCCACCTGACGGTAGACTGATGTTTAAAACAATATATTTTAGGCCATTTACTACCAATTACCCAATCAATACTGTCGATTGATTTTAATCACAACAACGATGAATATATATTCAACCATTAACATTTGAACAGGTTTTGGTATCAGTCCCCACGCTAGAACCCTTGACCTCCAGAACCCGCCACCGCCGCCTGAAACCAAGCTAAACTGTTCTTCGTTGAAACGGAAATTGCCACCGCCTCAGGTCACCGTGGGTGACTAGACCACCACCCGATTGACCCCCTCGCCTTCCAACACCACCTCCCTTCAGGAACCCCTAGTGATGATCACTACGGCCATCGGAAATGGGCAAAAACCCATCGCTGCTAACCCCGTATACCCAAAAACACTGCTTCACGTTTAACTGGCCACCGCCGTCACCTCCGACCACCAGAGAACCCGAGACCACCGCCAAATTAAAGCCTGGACTCCCCTATCTACTTCCCCCCAGGTCCCATCCTCTCAAATCGATCCAATCTCCCACAAAACCAAGAAAAACGAAATTAGTTTTCCACCGTTTAACACCGATTCCGGCCACCTCCGACCACCATTCCATCCCAATTTTTTTCAGCTTGTAGATACAGACCCGATCTACAAGTTTACTTCAGGTTTTCTTTGCTAATTGTTGACGGATTTGGAGAAATAAATTATTTTGTGAATGAGGGCTTATTTGCAAATTTCAAAATGTGGAGAATAGAAAATGGCTTGGGAAGGCTGAGTTTTGGGTTGTATAAATAAGGAAAATAATATTTTTATATTTCGATTTGACTAACGATTTTTATTGAGGTGACGAACGATTTTTGTTCGTGTCTATCGTAATTTCGAACGTTATTTATTGCTCCTGCGCTCACATACAAACCACGTTCGAGATGCGAATGGACGACATAGTATAATTTGAAAATATGGTCCTAATGAAACATGTTTCGTCGAATTCCAAGTTCGTTTGCTCAATTGGCACTTGTTCACGTCTAAACGGTCGTTTTATTTGCATTTTATTTTGCCACACTCACAAATTTACCCCGATTGACGCATCACTTAAAATATAACAATAATTCGCTATTATGGTCTCAATAAAATTTGTTTCATCAAAAACGAAGGTTGTTTGAATAAAGTCCCTTTTATAACTGCCCAATTCAAATAAAATAAACCAAATTTAAAATACCTCAATATAATAATAATAAAATATTAAAATTGACCATACACAACCAGAATATCGAATACTACTAAAATAAAATAGCTCGGGTTGAGTTTGAAGCCAAATCGATATTATAAATATTTAAAAACCCTTTATTTTATATAAATAAACGTTATAATATATAACGAAATTCCATAGCAACTATTTCAAAATTTGATTTGGACATAAAACAAAATCTACAACACGAAAACTCGATTTTTCTCTTTCATTAGAAAAATATTATCCAACAGATTCGGACGTTTCTTGTTTCGAGAAAATCTGACTCATATTGGGCCCTGTACAGTCGTTTAAAGTTCAAAACGCCAAATTATGAATTGTCGCGCCGCTGCAGCTCGTTTTATAATTAAATTATAAATTAAGCATTCTAACGTCATTTTATAAATAAAAATGTTATTATAATTCAATATAAATAAATATTTAATCATTTTAAATCGTCTGTTCACATTATACTTCAAATTCAACATTTTCCCAAATATCCCGAAATTAAAATATTATTATATTGTTAATATAATTTAAATATTCAAATTAAAATGGTCAAATCCCATTATTTAAACTCAAATTAATATTTTAAATAAATAAAATATTTCAAATAAATGGTCAGAAAATACGGGACATTACACCCTTAGAGACTCCCTTTGTCTCTGTTTGATGTTGGCGATGATTGTATAGTTTATGGTTAGATCTTTGCAAATGCAGAACTGCACAGAGAATTCGTAGGAGAATTGTTTCCACAAGTAAATGGTCTTTTCCCTATAATGGCGATACCCCTTCGCCATAGCCCCTTGAAAGGTCACTGGGAAGAGGCGGCAACTAATGGCTCCAGAAGCATTGTAAAGATCCATCTGGCTGTCGAAAGCCATCAAATGATCGTCAGGGTCAGTTGTTTCTAGATATTTTATGGTGGGAACTATGACCCTCCACATATTATGGTATTCATAATCTCATTGATGAATGATGCCACTCTTTTGTTGTCATTAACCTTGTCATCATGGGTTCTCTTCCCCTTGCTTCCTAACAAGTCTTTGACGGTCTTATGAGTTATGAGTGACATCTTTGATGTAAGCTTCCGTGTTGTCATAGTCTTCTCTTTTGGGATCATAGCCTTTAGAGGTGGAGCTCCCGGACTGTTCTTGCTCGCACTGATACCTTAATAATCTACTCCTGTCAGATGGGACTTCTTTTTCTTGGAAGAAGTTGCCAGTGGCTTCCCTTTTGCTTCTGACTATTGAATGGGAGCCTTCCTTTTTGGAGATTCATTCGTCTCTCTCTGACTGGATCTAGTATGCTTTGAGGATTTTTGAGCTTGGAAAACAATGACTTGAGCCTGCATTTCTTGAAGTTGCCTTTCCAAGACCGAGATTCTTGCGACATTATCTTCCACGGTGTTCGAGTCTGGTGGTTGTTGTGGATTGGGTGCGGCTTCTTTCTTGCTATTATTCGAGTTGAGCGCTGGGCCCTCATTTCCTTCGAGGGTGACGTTGGGATCTAGCTCTTTGTTTTATTCCTTTAAATTTTTTGACTTCATTGTTTCCTGCCATGGAACGATAGATTCATCCAGCTAGCTTAAACAAATTAATCACAAGGTCAAGGGTTCAAGCCCTCCTACTAGCACTAAAATGTTAACGACATTTTTCTTTAACACCCGGATTACAGAATGTAATCTATGCGTTCATGGAATTTGTCGTGGTCATGACTCAGAGTTTCCTGAAAATAATCCTGGATCCGGAATGGGTAAGCCTCTATGCCATGTCGACAACATTGTGTATTCCAATAAGAAGAAAACAGGCTAACACCTCCCTTAAGTTCATGGATGAAAGCATTGCAATATTCAATAACTCCAATGAATCCCTCGTGTCAGATCTTCCAAAGAGGAATTTGAATCACGACAGAGATCGGGTTAGGAATTCATATACAATTTCAGTACATCAATGTTTGGGAAGCATTAGGTTTAGCATGAGAATATAGATCAACCATGGCGGCCATTTTAGGCGAGGAGAAGGGGACCTCATGTTTCCATATGGTCCTCTTCCTCCGCTACCGGAGCACTTTGGTTGTTCTCCTTATTAGAAAGGTTAGAGTTAACTCCCTGTTTCATTACTATGACACTGCAAGATTATCAAATCATAAGGTGTATAAGACCCGGAATTCCCCATTTATAGATTGCAGATATATTACAAGAATTGATGATTTGCTCCGCTTGAGAAGAAAGGAACTAAATTAAGAAATAAAAAGTTCATCCCGTTTTCACGGGGTTTCTGGGATCCTATTTGTAGAGAATCCAGGGTCTTTCTATAGGTAGATTGTTGGGCCTGAAGATTTCTGTCGGCCGTTACTTTTCTTGATCTCGGGCATCTGGCTGTTAGTCCTCCTTATGGTGCTAGTAACAGTCCTCGAAGCGAGGGTTCCGGGTGAACTAGGGCCTCCCCTAGATAGAAAGGAGTTTGTTGCCGAGACGGGTTACGGACACGCTTCGAGTTTCTCAGTGGATGCCTCTAAGTGTCGGTCCTTTATCGCAGGCTTACGGATGTAGGCTCTCAGCTTTAGCGTGGGTACTTGGAGGGGCTCACCCTCGCGACGTACGTGTATACTCGCCGAATTAGAACCGTTAATGGTTCAGATACTAGGTGGATTAGTACAAGTAGCCTGTATTCTTGTTTGAGTCTTGGTTTAACCTTTCGGTTCGACTTCTAAGAAGGTAGCTTCTAGTGATATCTATGTTGCTTACAATGGTAACCCCTTTCATCATCTGTGGGGCCGTTTTTTCAGGGGTCGGTTAAAGACCATCTTTACGTTCTGACCTGATACTCTTCCTCTTTTAATGCGCTGGTGCAACATCGGTTAATTCCTGGTGGTAGGCCATGTTGGATGAACCTTTGTTGATACTCTGTAGGTTTCGTGTGACGGCCCGCCCCGCACCAGCCGACATTTCCTCCGAAAGTGCGCTGTACACATGCCCAACTAGCACAGAACGGTTGCCAAAGAAAGGAAAGAAGAGAATGAACTAATCAAAAACCTGTAGAATTTCTCATAGCGCAGGGAACAAAATATAATAATAATGTACTTGACATAAAACAGGCGAGACAGTGCATAAGCCGATAACTAAAACCAACATCAACATCAGAGCAGTGGAAATCCAAATACATCTTATTACAACCTTCCAAATTACTGTCTCTAAACAAAAGAAAGAAATATACACTACTAATGCCCAAAGTAGTGACCACAGCAACACAGGGAGAATATCTATATATGTATCATACGTAGAAGCCTCCTGGTCGTCTCCGGTACAGCTACTCGTGCATCACCAGCTAACATGTCCTTAGTCTGCTCGTGAGAGCACCCAGAGTAATAAGAAGAGACATAAAACTCTGGGTCAGACAAAAAGTCTAGTATGAGCGATAAGCAGCAAAACAAAACAATAACAGGTATAATCCAATCATACCTGAACCTGGACCTACAACCAAAGAGTTAGCACTACATACCGTACAATACTCTAAGGTGCCACTAACATAGGTGTAAAGAAATACGGGGTGGGGGGTGTGCATGTCATGGTGATGGCAAACAATCAAGCGTAGCAACCATCCTCACATCTCTCGCTCAGTGCGTAAAGAATATGATATCCACTATTTGGTCACCTAATCCTTTGGGCCCTGATTGAATCCAATCTCGTACAACTATCACTACAAGCCCACTATCCGTCTCTCAGTGGTGGACCAAAGTTATGAATACAAACAACCCCTTTGCACACGTCCCGCAGCAAAGCCCTACTCATGAAGTGGACTTGTTGGTTCCCTTCTGGATCCTGAGTTCTACTTCCTATTTGGACTTCCTTTGCATCTCGGGTTTTGGTCGAATTGGAGTTGGTCTTCAAAAGAGTCTTCACAATGAGGTAAAAGTATACTTTGGTTCGGTTCGGTAGTCCCGACCCGGTTCGGTTCGGTGATCCTGGCCCATGCCTTGATCAGTGCTCCACTCCTCCTCGGTTCGGTCCTCCATCTCTGGTTCAGTTCGTTGGTTGCTCCCTCCTAGATGTCCCGATCCGATCCCCCTTCCCTTCATAAGCCCGATCCGGTCCCCCTTTGGTCTCTCCGATCCGATCCCCTCTTGGTCTCCCTGATCTGATCCCCTACCCAACTCCAACTCTAAGCAAATGGTCTTCCTTCTCGCCAAGGATCCTTTAGTGCAAAGTTCCAATCCGGTTTGGCTTCTCTGCCCAGTCCACCATCCGATCCGGTCCTCTTATCCCGATCTGATCTGAAACCCTGCATATTTTCCTGCAACTTTTCCAACGGCTGTTTTACGCCATTCAACGGCGTTTTCGACCAATCTAACACTTCTAAGCAATCACAAAGCATACCATACACTCATAGCAACATGTATAATCATTCACAAACACCAAAACAATAATTTGGTAGGTTAAAACGGATCAAACATAGCCAAAATCCCTTATTTCCCCTTAAACATTTTTAAGCAAATCTAATGATATGATTAGCGAAACCTAACCAAATTAACCTAGACTTCTAACAGAGGTCTAAAACATCATTTCATAATTTATAAATATTTTTCCAGATTTTTAACGTATATAAATTCGCTAATTATCACTAATTAACCCCAATCAGCCGTAATTAGGGAGAAACCTTGCAAATCACTCACCTTGGCCACAAATGAACTTTAGATCTGAAATAATCTACTGTTACGGCATTGTTCCCAATGCAACACAGCAGCTCTAACCTTGCTTTGGCGCTATTCCTCCTTAATTTGATGTAGTTTAAGTCAAAACTTGATTAAGAAGTGATTAGAGGTGTTTTTAGATGTTGGAGGCCATTGTTAGGTTGAAGAGATGGTTTGTGGCAGCTGGAAAATGAGCGAAAAACCAAAATCCTAACCCTAGCAACCCTTAAATACCTCTAGTCCCGAAAACCCCCATTGGGCCTAGCTGTTAATCACCCGGTTAAGCCCCAATTAAGCTGTTTTTCACCATCTGAAACTTGTTTCAGCCATATCTCCCAAAGGGTGAGTCCATTTGGCTAATGTGACCACTGTACGGAATTGTAAACCATCATCCAGAGCCAATGGAAGTGGTTTCAGGTCAAAACTCCTTTCCAATCAAAAGTTATGGCCAAAACAAGATTAGCTAAGGGCAAAACGGTCATTTAAAAATCGGGGGAAATCAACATGGGAAATGACCTCAATAGTTGTCTCCCAAAGTTACATGACTATACGACTTCGTATGTGAAAGAAATAAATATTCTACGATCCTGCGATGCGTAGAATGCGGGTCGTTACACTCTCCCTCCCCCCCCCCCCCTTTAAGAAATTTCTTCCCCGAAATCCCTTAACCCAAAACATACAAAGGATCCTGCATGCCTACCAGCCACAAACAACAATCAAACATGCAAAACAGACAGAACCAATCTGTCCTAGTATGCTGTTTACTAACAAGGGAAGAATCATCGCCGCTAAAATCTTCCCAGGCAAAGAGCTTTTGATATGACTTTCTTATGTCATCCTCTACTTCCCAAGTACAGTCGTTCTCTCGCCATCGACTCCCATCTCCACCCTAGAGGTGATTTCCAATAAGGTAGGATCGTCCCTCTGACTGGAACCGATCCACTTAATCTAGATCGATCTAATCGTCAAGCTTACTAGCGTTATGAATCCAATTCACACTTAGATCTGAAGTCATCTCCCGTGATATACTCTAGTTGCTTCCATTCCAGAAACGTAGCCTCTAAACTGGCATGTCTCCTACCCAATGCATCAGCTACCGCACCCAATCCGGTACTATGGCATCCATCTTTATTGTCATCTTCTTAGGTAATCCAACCCTATATGCCAAATTTCCAACTACATTCCAAATGTCCTTTCAAGTCCAACTTGAGTCCTTCCTACATTCGTACTTCACGTCCAACGTACATTCACCTTCTAGAAGCGAACTAGACCCATCCAATGAACCTAGGTACTCCACTTATACTCGTACTGCACGTCCAACGTACATTTACCTTCTAAAGGTGAACTAGACTCATCCAATGAATCTAGGTACTCTACCTTCGATTCTAAGTCCAACTTGAAACTCCTATATCCGCTGAATCTCCAAGGTCAACGGACGCTCCACAATGCCCAACATACTTCAAGTCTAACATAAAGTATCTTTCACCCATCATATCACCATGATCAACGAACTTATACTATTTCCATTCAACAGGATCCTACAGGTGGTACTCAAGAGAAGAAAGGTAGGAACAAACACAACAACCATAGCATCCATCAAACAAATCCTATCTATCACCTACTAAAGCCATGAATACATAGATACATGTATGTTTGGTCCAACCAACATCAATAACTAATGGAAGCCTTGCCTCCAAACGAACTACCGTACGTCCAACATAAGTTTATCCTCCAAGGATAACTAGATCACGTCCAACGGATCCAAGGTAAGTGGGCTTCCCAAGATACCCCTGCTTTTAGTCCACCTGAAACACTCGAGTCCCACCTAAGCCTATCCATTATCTTGCTGCCCTCTCGAGTCAAACTCGAGCCATTCCAATTCCTTACAGCCTTCTCGAGTCCAACTCGAGCCAATCTATTACCCATAAACTCAGACCCAGTCTTGGGTATCCATTACGTACAAACCCTAGTCCAACGTGAGTCGTCTCCCTATTCGTTGCATTTCCAAGATCAACGAACACCCATTTTCTTTTACGAGTCCAAGTCCAACTTGAATCGTCCTAATCTTCGTTGCATCTTCCATGATCGACGAACACGTCCTATTTCTTCAAAGTTCTACTATCCAAAGAGAACATCAGTATAGGGTCCTAAACAATCCATTACTTTGTATCTTTCTCGAGTCCCACTCTAGTCACCTGGTAACCCTATCGAGTCTAACTCGGGGCAGTCCATACCATCGAATAGTCTTATCCTATCACAGTTGCCCATCACTCCTCGAGTAAACCAAGATATCATCCAATGAAGAATCGCAACAATATTTATCTCTCATGCAAACCATCCTAGTCGAACTCGACATTCCCCAAGCACAAGCCCCAAAGGCCAAAACCAATATCAGACAAGCACCCAAGGAACATCTCCTCCGAATTCGGACAATCCACGTGAAGTGATACTAGCAAAACAACAAAGCACTGGAGCACTCATTTGCCTCCTAGAGACATCTAGAACTTATTACAACGATAACCTCTCAGCTTCCTTGACTCCAGTTATTATCGCCATCGCTAGGTAGGTACCTAATACCACCCTATTCCTTTAGAGTAGATCGACTCCCCAAAATAATGCTAAACCCAGTAAAGCCAAAACAAAGTAATCACAAGCAAACATACATCCATGACTCGATAAGACCACGTTATGGCAAATCATACTAAGGCTAGTCGAACCACCAATCGGGTTCGTCGCTACTAAAGGTCTATCGACTAACTCAGGTTTGTCAAACAAAACTCGATCAAAAACATCTTAAATAGAAAGCATACATTGAATAACGACACCTTTTTCCTTCTGCGCCGCAGTTGGGGCATTCGAAGAAGAAGGAACAGCGTTGATAGCATACGCTTTCACAATCTGCTTCTCCCTAGGAGGTTGTGGACAATCATCCTTGTGGTGTCCCGCCTGGCCGCAGTTAAAGCACTTCCTTTCCCTAGGCTTTTTCTCGACAATCTCTGGCATAGTGGACCTTCTTGCCACAGCTAAAGCCCTCGCCATCTTTCTTATTTTTCTTATTCTGACCATCCATGGTTTGGTCTTGTTTCCTCTTATTCTTACCTCCACCGCCTGCTTGCGGCTTTGGCTCCTCTGCAGATACAATAGCAACCTCTGTCTTTAGCTTAGGGTAAAGACTCTCTGATCTTAATGCCTTTCCTACAATCGATTCAAACGTCTCATCGATGTGTTTTATAAGCCTTTCCCCCAAGTACCGATCTAAACCTGTTATGAACTTCTCGTTCTTCTTCTCGGCGGTATCTATAAGGGATAATCTATATTTCGATAAAGTATCGAACTCAGCAATATACTCCGAGACTGCCCTACTATTCTTCTTAAGCTCCAAGAACTTCCTAAACAATTCTGACTTCTGAGCAGCTAGGATAAACTTATCACTGAAACGAGTTCTAAACTGATCCCAAGTGACTTGATCCTCTGGAGTAGCTGCCTTAATAGCATTCCACCAATTCAACGCCCGTCCTTGCAGCTGACGGGATGCTAGCCTTCTCTTTATCGCATCCTCGATACCCAAGTCTTTGAAGATACGTTCACAACTATCCAACCAATCCTGAACATCCGTAGCCGATTCCGTTCCATGGAACGGCTTCCCACCAAGACTAGTATAATCCTTATTCAGCTTGGCGAAATCGACCCTAGGTGCCTGCACTATTGGACCACCACCATTACCATTATTGGGAGCTGCCCTCTACACATCCCTAAGCATCTCTCTCGTAAGGTCAGTAAACATCGTCCTCATGTCAGCAGCATTCCCATTATTGGCTCCTCTACCGGAACCTCTTGCGTGTCGGCTCATCGTTCAATCTGTAAAGAGAAAACGATTAACCATCTCCATAGTGGTGCTAGTGCAGTGCGACTTCATCCTTAGCTATACTAATAGTATATATATAGCTTTTGAAAACCAAAATAATCACAAATACGCGCTCTCATATACGTATTATCTCTCCTTGGTGTCTTTCCCTAGGTTAACTACGCAACCTAGAGCTCTGATACCAAGTGTGACAGCCCGCCCCGCACCAGCCGGCATTTCCTCCGAAAGTGCGCTGTACACATGTCCAACTAGCACAGAACGGTCGCCAAAGAAAGGAAAGAAGAGAATGAACTAATCAAAAACCCGTAGAATGTCTCACAGCGCAGGGAACAAAATATAATAATAATGTACTTGACATAAAACAGGCGAGACAGTGCATAAGCCGATAACTAAAACCAACATCAACATCAGAGCAGCGGAAATCCAAATACAGCTTATTACAACTTTCTGAATTACTGTCTCTAAACAAAAGAAAGAAAGATACACTACTAATGCCCAAAGTAGTGACCACAGCAACACAGGGAGAATATCTATATATGTATCATATGTGGAAGCCACCTGCTCGTCTCCGGTACAGCTACTCGTACATCACTAGCTAACCTGTCTCTAGTTTGCCCCATGAGAGCACCCAGAGTAATAAGAAGAGACATAAAACTCTGGGTCAGACAAAAAGTCTAGTATGAGCGATAAACAACAAAACAATAACAGGTATAATCCGATCATACCTAAACCTGGACCTGCAACCAAAGAGTTAGCACTACATACCATACAATACTCTAAGGTGCCACTAAAATAGGTGTAAAGAAATACAGGGTGGGGGTGTGCATGTCATGGTGATGGCAAATAATCAAGCATAGCAACCATCCTCACATCTCTCGCTCGGTACATAAAGCATACGATATCCACTATTTGGTCACCTAATCCTTTGGGCCCTGAAAGAATCTGATTGACATAGAAATGTGTTTATTTTTACGCTCATATCTTATCTTTATTGTAAATAAATAAATATTACTTTGGGTATTTTCGTGTATTTTCACAGGTTGTTAAATAAATGTCTCCTTCATTCAATTAAAGACCAATTGCATAGGAAATGCTACTTCTTGGGATCAACAAATTTTCAATCATAAAGGAAGCTGTAGCACACTGATAAAGCCTGAAAATTTGGACAGAGTGTTCTGAGTTCAGCCACCGTCAAAGCCCTATTTTTTTGCTGAAGAAAAGAACAAATACATTGCCTCCGTCGCTTTGAAGAATAAAGAGACTAGTGCTATATTATATATATATATATATATATATATATTTATATGTATATAACATATGCACTAAGATTTGAAGAGCTAGACATTTTCTTCTCAAAGAAATCAATTGAAAATCTTGCATATTTACTTGCCATTGAGGAGAAGACTTGACATATATTTACCAGAATGCAACTCAATCAAATGCCACATGTCATCAATCAAGGAGGGAGAATCGTCATAGAACATCTCAAATCTATATCCATATCTCTTTTATTTGTAAATAGAATATCTCAAGAGATATTTCTTGGCCCAAAAGTCATATAGGATGGAGGCTACATCCCCTATAAATACCCATTGTATTCATTGTAACAACCATCGATTATTCTGTAATTCTTCTGCCATTAACAAAGTTCTTCTTTTTATTTTTCTGCTATTTTCTAATTTCTTAGAAATTAGTGTTGTCTACACGATTAGATTCGGTAGAGCATTAATTGTATTTTTCACTTATTTTCATTAGCGATTGACCGTCTGATTAGATTCAGCGGTAATCCTAATTCTTATTTTCTGTTCGTTTAATTTTGTTCTGCAATTTTATTTCCATTGTTCTATTTTATCTTTCATCATTGAATTCATTACAGACCCGATTAGATTCGAATCTGCAGTGGATTTAATTGCATCTTTTATTTGTAGTTTCAATTTTTATTTTGTTTTGCAAAATCAACCTCCAAGCTTCGTCTAACTCGCCCACGAAACATATAAATAATAAAATTTAACTTTCCTCCCTGTGTTCGAGCTGTATGCTACACACCTGTATGCTTGCAGAATTTATTACAAATGTCGCGCTTTTCTAATTCATAGACTAGCGTCGATCAAGTTTTTGGCGCCGTTGCCGGGGAGGTAACGATTAAATTTTAATTTTTATTTAATTTCTGATTCATGTTAGTTTTTTTTTTATTTTCTTTTTTTTTTGTATATTTAGTGGAAAAAAAATCTTGATTGGTTAGATTTGGTATTATATGATACCGTAATCTTCTAAATAAAAAAAAATCTTACTAATTCTGTTTCAATTTCTTTTCTTTTCTTCATCTATTTCTTATCCCTTCTCAATTTTTTTCCTTTTATATTTTTGTTTTCCTCTTGCCACTTTCACAACAATAATAAGAAAAAAAACATCCTTCCCAATTTGTACGTCCCCTCTCTCCCCATCAATTAATTTATTTCCAAAAAAAAAGCCATCACACTTCTTTTGCGTTTTCTTTTATTCTCCTGTTTTGATTTAATCCCTATTCATCTTCTGTCTCAACCCCACTCATCTTCATAATCTGTTCTGTGACCATCCCACCATCCCACTCTACCACGTCTAAGACCCCCCCACACCATCCCCAACGCATACCCCCTCATCATCTACGCATCCACTTATCCCCAAGGTTCATCAAATTCCCAAACCATTGCCAAAACCATTCATCCACGCCACAACTCAGCGTCCACCAATTCTCAGACAATATACATCCAGTCCATACAATCAAATAACCCACGCCACTTTCATATACCAACATCAAAGTCATTCCCCTCCCACAATTGTCTGTTCACCGGTTTCCGCCCCACAAACATTTGCCTCACGCGTTCTGTTCACAGTACCAAAAATCAAGTCTTCCTCCAAAATGCCACAAAGTTGATCAACAACATCGACAATCGCAATCTCCTAAACATCAACACAAAGCCAGCACTTCCACTTCAGATCCACCCTACAATCTCAAACAACAGCAATCATCACCGTGCTCCAAAGATCCGATACCATCTTTCAGCCCGTCAACCCCTCACCGATTCAAACAGCCACTGCTTTGTGGTCGATCACCACAACACCATCAAGTCCATCACCAATTTTCGAGCCAGTCCCAAAAAAAAAAAAAAACTTCACCGGAATCTACAAAAAAAAAAAAATCCCTCACCATATATACACATTCTCTGCAAACCCATTTCCTCCCATCAATCGCCCCACATCAACTCCAAAAAACAAATTCTCTCCTCCAGCTTCAACCACAACATCAGCCTGACTTCACAAATTTTTCCACGTTCTTCCACCTTGAAAACCCCATCATCACGCAGTAATTGCACAACCCACCTGAATTTCCGAAACCCCTTCTGTCCATCAGCCTCGAAAACATCATTGGGAAATCCTGCTTCATCATCTCGCTTCGCTGCAGAAACCGTAGGTACAACAAACTCAAACCGCTCGCCAAAACCGACCATCAACCCACCACTTCGCACAATACAACATCTCGCTGAAAGTTTCCTTCAGCAACAATCACAACCGATCTGAAGCCTAATCGAAGAAACATCAAAACTTGTCCACTTCGAAATCATCAAACCCAGAAATTCAACCCCAAACTTCAAATTTGAATCGAATATCCGAACCCAATCATCGAACTAAAGTAGCCTCAAACCCGGATTCAAACAGTTGTTCAAATCTCCAGATCCGAGGCAAATCACGAACACAGATTCCGATTCGAAGACCATCACTTGAAAACCAATTCAATCGATTCGAAAGAAGAAAAAAAAGAGTGAAAGGGGGCGTGCGTGATTTGTTTTCCCAAGAGGAAGGCAGCGTTTCTTTGTTATTTTAGGTTATCTAGATTTCATAGTTTTCTGGAGGGGCGTGCGTGATTTTTTTTTTTCACTTACAAAGGAGCGTGTTCTTTTCGGTTTGGTGTTAGCCGACTTTGATTTTGAGCGTGAGAGGGTTTATTTGTTGAGGGGTTATTCTGATTTGTGGCCTATATCCTGGTTCGTGGGTTGGCTTATGCTTGAGTAAACAGTTTGAGTTGTGTGACTTGTGTCCAGACTTGCTTGTTAAGCCTAACTTCAATTTTTTTTAGCTTAGTTTGTTTTAAGTTTTTTTTTTTAAGGTTGAGTTAGTTTGTTTCTTTTATTTTATTCAGAGTAGTCAACTTTTAGTTTGGTTCTTATTGTAATTCGGAGTTAGTTTTTGTTTCTTTTACTTTCAAAAAAAAAAAAAAAAAGAGACCAGTCAATTTTGATTTTTCTTTCCTTTTTTTTTCTCTGTTTTCTTCTGTTTGTTCCCCTTTATTCTTTTTTTTTCCTTTCAAAAAAAAAACCACATCAAAAGCGAGAAGAGATAGTGTCAAGCAACAAATCAGAGAATTCAACAGTCAAACAATCAAACAAAGGTTCGAAGGTTAGACAAGACGCAAACAGTGAGGTTAGAATCACTAGCATCACTCAAATTCTCTGGACGGACAGCCATACCCCACTGTAAAATTCCTTAAACTCTACAGGTGCTGAAAAATATAGAAAATTGCTTGTAAAAAATCTTCTGCAGGGGCAGCGGCTTGCACGTACAATATTTTAATTTTCTGTTATTATTCTGCGACTGTTCTGTGTCTGATATTTCTGAATCTGTTTGTGAGGAACGAATTTCCATAACAAAAATCATCACGCTCGTCGTTTTTCGATTATAGAACTTGATTTGATTTTCAAAATAATATAATTGAAAAGTGGTGTTTTGTGAAGTTGACTGTCTCGTATAATTGGATCGCGGATATATATTAGTTCAATTTATTGAACTTCTAGCAAAAGAGGTTGCATACTACCCGTAAAACATTGGTCGTATCCCTTAGTATTTATACTATACGTGAACGGCCATAAGACCCTCCCCCCTTCCAATTGAGTCAGTTAATTAATAGAGCACAACTCATTATTTTATATTATTTTGAATTGAGAATAATTTATGTCTTACCCTGACTTCATTCAAATGTCTAATTCAAAAAAATCCTTGAGAGAAATGTGGGATAATAGTCGGAGTAGACGTCCTCTTGAAGAATATGAGTATGAATTGCAACTAATGAAACAAGATTTTCCAAAGTTTCGTGAGCCCAATGTCAACAATTTTCAAAATTTTCCAACTGACCAACATTTTCAAAATCATAGTTATGATCGAAATGACGACTTCAATTCAAATTTCAATAATTTCGATTTTGGGCCACATCCACATCAAAACGGCTTTGAATCGCAACATACCTTTGATCAACATCAATATGGGGTTGGAAACCAATTCGGAAATAATTCTGAAAATGATTTTCAAATCAATCAAAATTTTCAAAATTACAACCCATATCCACATTTTGAATATGACCAAAATTGTAATTTTCCCTCGAATTTCGACAGTTTTGGTTACGAACATAATTTTCAAAATCAAAATGATTTCCAATACCATTTTTCTGAAAATTCCAACAACCACCACATTGGAAATAATTTTGATTGTGAAATTGATGTGGACTACAATTTTGAGAATCAAGAAATCCAAAACGAGAGCTCTCAAATCAACGATCATCTTAACATTCTTAGAGAGAGGGAAGAAAGACTAAATAAAAAGGCTGATGAACTTCTTTGTTTATTGACATCTTTGAAAGAACAACGAGAGCAACAAAATCAAATTCAAACAAGCGATGAATCAGGAAATAATCCATTCTTTGCTGACATTGAAAATTTTCAAATAACGACTTTTGAAATTGAGAATAATCATCTTGATGAAGTTTTTCAAAATTCAACCAATGATTTGAACTTCAACTCTTTTCAGGAAGAAGATTTAAGCTTAAATTTTGATCTTCCTCTTTCAGGCTGTGAGAAACTTAAAATTTTTGAAATTGAACCAAATGAAAATGTTGAATTTTTCAAAAACTCAGAAGGGGAAATGGATTTTAATGAACGTGAATTTCTTGATTTGTACGAGGATGAATTGCCAAATAAGGAAGAAGTGGATTCATGTCACGAGTTCGAAAATTTTAACTTTGAGGAAATTTCAAACGAACTTGACATTGTCAGTGTCGAAAATACGTTGTCAGTTAATGATGAGGAATGTGATAACATACTCTTGAACAACAGTCAGACTTCAACTTTCACCGACTTTATACACGATCACAAGTTTTTTGAAAAATTACACTAACAAATTTGTTGAATACATGAATTACTTTTGGAATGCTGGCTTGGTTGAAAAACTTCAGGTTAGGATGACCCTAGATATTTATCTCCTGGACTACAAGTCGAGGTATAAAGATGAGATGGTTTTCAAGAACTCTTACTTGTTAGAAAAAATGTCTAGACACAGTGGGAATGGGACTCATAGGGCAAGAACCAAGTGTGGGGGAAGAAGTTGGTGGAACTCTTTGCATCGCATACATCGCAAACGCATATATCATTGTACATATGATTTTCATTCGCATATAGTGGCTAAACTCCATTTCATTCTTCCAATAATTCTGCATCTCATTCACCTTTGGGTACTGTCTTTCAAATTTAGAAAAAAATTACAGTGTGGACACTGTATAATTCTAGTGTGGGGGAGGTCTGCATTTCACTCATTTTCGTTTTTTTCTTTCTCTTTATTTTCATTTTCAGCCATTTAAATAGGACCATCATGCATTCCAGATTGTACGAACATACCATATTTTTTTTTTGAAATACGACTCATTTTCAATTGATACAGCAAAATAAGTTTACAATTTTTAGCCAGTTGATAGTATTTTTTTCTCTCAACTTAGATCGAATAGGAAATATAATGAAATGTTTAATTCTGAGGGATAATAGTGTAACCGGTACATAGGGAGATTCTTAGGTGATGGCCATGAAATCTATTCTATATTGTAGACTTTGTTTAAATAAGTGGAGGACTTAAAATACTTATATTGGCTTTTCAAATCTTTAAAACTAAGTTGTGTTAAGTTGAATTCGCATAACTCTCTTTTGTGCTTACATTTTCGATAATAATAATAATAGTATTCCAAGGGTATCCAACATTGCTTGTATATCGAGCGTTCGTGTGCAAACCCGCCAAGCTCTATCCGACACGTTGTTGACAAAGTCAAAGTTGGAATATCTTGGGCTCATTTTATGGGATTGGACACCTAAGGATTACCGACACGTTGTTGACAAAGTCAAAGTCGGCCTGCACAATCCGTCAAGCTCTTTACCCACTCTCCGTTAGTCCGCAAGGCAGTGCATGGGTGGTAAACCTTGGTCTTTTTAGTTAGGTGTATGTACTTAATCATAAATCTTAAATTTTTATAGAATAAAGAATAAGCGATGATACCCAAACACTTCTTGACCTTATTGATTTGATTAGCCATACATGAGAAAATTAGAATACCACTTTGCAAACTGTGCCAAGCAAACTAAGAATTTATTTCATGGCTGCACTATGTTATCAACCGAACTAACTGGCCAAACTGGAATTTAACATTTGAAAACTTGATTTATATTGAAAATTTGTGACAAGTCGAGGTATCTAAAATAAAATCAACTGGTTAGAAATTATTAACTTAATTTGTTGTACCACTTTCCTGAAATAAGTCGTGTTGTCTTTCGTTTTTATTTTTGCATATGTCCATTGCATTCATGTAGTTTCATTAGAATCATAGCATACTGCATGTGGATTTTGTGGGTAGTATCCGCTGAAATCCCTCACGAGACACCACTCGTCCTACTAGGGACACCTAGAGGTTTAACGGCTTGTTGCATACGCTCAATGCAATCGTGTTTCCTACGAAAGTGCGACCTATCTAGTTAGTTTTTCATTTTCTTTTTACTCGAGGACGAGTAAAAGATAAGTGTGGGGGTATTTGATTGACATAGAAATGTGTTTATTTTTACGCTCATATCTTATCTTTATTGTAAATAAATAAATATTACTTTGGGTATTTTCGTGTGTTTTCACAGGTTGTTAAATAAATGTCTCCTTCATTCAATTAAAGACCACTTGCATAGGAAATGCTACTTCTTGGAATCAACAAATTTTCAATCATAAAGGAAGCTGTAGCACACTGATAAAGCCTGGAAATTTGGACAGAGTGTTCTGAGTTCAGCCACCGTCAAAGCCCTATTTTTTTGCTGAAGAAAAGAACAAATACATTGCCTCCGTCGCTTTGAAGAATAAAGAGACTAGTGCTATATTATATATATATATATATATATATATATTTATATGTATATAACATATGCACTAAGATTTGAAGAGCTAGACATTTTCTTCTCAAAGAAATCAATTGAAAATCTTGCATATTTACTTGCCATTGAGGAGAAGACTTGACATATATTTACCAGAATGCAACTCAATCAAATGCCACATGTCAGCAATCAAGGAGGGAGAATCATCATAGAACATCTCAAATCTATATCCATATCTCTTTTATTTGTAAATAGAATATCTCAAGAGATATTTCTTGGCCCAAAAGTCATATAGGATGGAGGCTACATCCCCTATAAATACCCATTGTATTCATTGTAACAACCATCGATTATTCTGTAATTCTTCTGCCATTAACAAAGTTCTTTTTATTTTTCTGCTATTTTCTAATTTCTTAGCAATTAGTGTTGTCTACACGATTAGATTCGGTAGAGCATTAATTGTATTTTTCACTTATTTTCATTAGCGATTGACCGTCTGATTAGATTCAGCGGTAATCCTAATTCTTATTTTCTGTTCGTTTAATTTTGTTCTGCAATTTTATTTCCATTGTTCTATTTTATCTTTCATCATTGAATTCATTACAGACCCGATTAGATTCAAATCTGCAGTGGATTTAATTGCATCTTTTATTTGTAGTTTCAATTTTTATTTTGTTTTGCAAAATCAACCTCCAAGCTTCGTCTAACTCTCCCACGAAACATATAAATAATAAAATTTAACTTTCCTCCCTGTGTTCGACCTGTATGCTACACACCTGTAAGCTTGCAGAATTTATTACAAATGTCGCGCTTTTCTAATTCATAGACTAGCGTCGATCAGAATCCAATCCCGTACAACTATCACTACAAGCCCACTATCCGCCTCTCACTGGTGGACCAAAGTTATGAATACCGACAACCCCTTTGCACATGTCCCGTAACAAAGCCCAACTCATGAAGTGGACTTGTTGGTTCCCTTCTGGATCCTGAGTTCTACTACCTATTTGGACTTCCTTTGCATCTCAGGTTTTGGTCAAATTGGAGTTGGTCTTCAAAAGAGTCTTCACAATGAGGTAAAAGTATACTTTGGTTCGGTTCGGTAGTCCCGACCCGGTTCGGTGATCTTGGCCCATGCCTTGATCAGTGCTCCACTCCTCCTCGGTTCGGTCCTCCATCTCTGGTTCGATTCGGTGGTTGCTCCCTCCTAGATGTCCCGATCCGATCCCCCTTCCCTTCATAAGCCCGATCCAGTCCCCCTTTGGTCTCTTCGATCCGATCCCCTCTTGGTCTCCCTGATCCGATCCCCTACCCAACTCCAACTCTAAGCAAATGGCCTTCCTTCTCGCCAAGGATCCTTTAGTGCAAAATTCCAATCCGGTTTGGCTTCTCTGCCCAGTCCACCATCCGATCCGGTCCTCTTATCCCGATCTGATCTGAAACCCTGCATATTTTCCTGCAACTTTTCCAACGGCTGTTTTACGCCATTCAACGGCGTTTTCGACCAATCTAGCACTTCTAGGCAATCACAAAGCATACATACAGTCATAGCAACATGTATAATCATTCACAAACACCAAAACAATAATTTGGTAGGTTAAAACGGATCAAACATAGCCAAAATCCCTTATTTCCCCTTAAACATTTTTAAGCAAATCTAATGATATGATTAGCGAAACCTAACCAAATTAACCCAGACTTCTAACAGAGGTATAAAACATCATTTCATAATTTATAAATATTTTTCCAGATTTTTAACGTATATAAATTCGCTAATTATCACTAATTAACCCCAATCAGCCGTAATTAGGGAGAAACCTTGCAAATCACTCACCTTGGCCACAAATGAACTTTAGATCTGAAATAATCTACTATTACGGCATTGTTCCCAATGCAACACAGCAGCTCTAACCTTGCTTTGGCGCTATTCCTCCTTAATTTGATGTAGTTTAAGTCAAAACTTGATTAAGAAGTGATTAGAGGTGTTTTTAGATGTTGGAGGCCATTGTTAGGTTGACGAGATGGTTTGTGGCAGCTGGAAAATGAGTGAAAAACCAAAATCCTAACCCTAGCAGCCCTTAAATACCTCTAATCTCGAAATTCCTTATTGGGCCTAGATGTTAATCACCCGGTTAAGCCCAATTAAGATGTTTTTCACCATCTAAAACTGTTTTAGTCATGTCTCCCAAACGGTGAGTCCGTTTGGCTAATGTGACGTCTACGGAATTGTAAACCATCATTTGGAGCCAATGGAAGTGGTTTCAGGTCAAAACTCCTTTCCAATCAAAAAGTTATGACCAAAACAAGATCAACTAGGGGCAAAACGGTCATTTAAAAATCGGGAAAAATCATGAACATGGGAAATGACCTCAATAGTTGTCTTCCAAAGTTACATGACCATACGACTTCGTATGTGAAAGAAAAAAATATTCTACGATCCTGCGATGCGTAGAATGTGGGTCGTTGCATTTCAGGTCCCTTCTTTTCGGAGGGGGTATCGACCAAAGTTGCTCTTGAATTCTTCTTCTCTTCCTTATTTTCATTTGACATCCCTTCACCGTCGTCTTGTGCTAAGGTTTTTTTGGTAGTAACAACTTGTTCCTTTAGAATTAATCTATTCCTAAACTCTACTTTTCATTTTCTTTAACTCAAAAAATACCGTTACAATTTCACATAAATCTCTTTTATAAATTCCTTTATTTGGGAAATGTTATATATATATATATATATATTCTTGAATCTTGCGATTAACATTGCGTTATTATTTCACATATAGAAGTAATAAGTTATTCTTAACCTCTTTTCCATTATAACTAATATCATCTTGAGATAATCCTGAAGTCATTCAAGTTGGGGTATTTATTTATCTCTCAGACCTTGATCAACAATGTTCTTATCTTAAAATAGATATGAGTTGTAATTCAAAAATCGATATTTATTTTAATATTACACAAATTTCATTAAACTATTTTATTTGAAATATAGTTTTATAAAACCTTCTTACTTTTGCAAATATCTCTTTTTAAATGTAACTTATTATTACTGAATTCATTGATTAAGTAATTGTCTATGAAAACGTCACCTTTTCCTTCTACTTCCTTAACCAATTTGTTTAATAACTCGGATTTTTGTTCCAAAATCCTATTACTCACTCCTTTACCAAATTCACTTCTAATAATCTCTTCTTCTAATCCATTGAACCAATTCCTGCTTTGAAAATCTTATTTCAATTTCCAATTTTACCTAGTTCCATTAATAAGTAACGTTAATTTAAAACTAACAATTTGACATCTTATCTCTTTGCATGACTTCGTCTATACAATTCTGGTATTCTCAATTTCTCTTTAACTTAATTCAAACATTAAGTAAACAATAATTTAAGTTATCGCTTAAAACTCCTTTTCAGCTTTGTTATAAAAACTCGGGATTTAATATAAACTCGTTCATAAACTCCTTTCACAATTCAATTAGATTTCATTTCAACTTTGATTACTTATTAAATGTATTTCAATTAAAAAGTAATTTCCTAAATTATTATTACTTAAAATAATAATTTACTTCAATCATTAACTAATGTAGCAGCAGTTAATTACTTTATAAAATAATTGGTATTTTTGAAATTTTAGTCAAATTTAAAACAAATATTCACTAAACTATTTTGTTAGATTAATTCAAAACAAACTGATTTAATAATCAATCATAGTTAAAATGTTTAACTTAGTCTGTTCAAAAATCAATTGTCTCGTTAACCCAATTCTATTGGTCCTTCCTTTAAATTAATTAATAATATAATTAATTTAAATAATTACATTAAATTGTTTTCTTACAAATAATTTTCCAATTCTTAACTGTTAGGTATATTTTCTATTCTCTTGCTTATAAATCTGATTAACATCATAATTTTGCTTTATAAAATCATTTAATAATCACTTATAAATCTAAATAATAAATATCTATTTCCTTTTAATAACTTTTATTAAAAATAACAGATTTAAAAATCTATTTTCAGTTATAAAATAATTTTTATAACTTCATTTCCATCGATTCATATGATGGTAATCATTATTTATAAAAAGATTGATTTATAAGCCATATACTGCCAATTACTCAACCAATATCATCCATTGGTTTAAACAAAAGATATGTTGAATTTCAGCTCAACAGTCAACAACCAAATCAATTATCCAATCAGAACAGTTCATATAATGATATAAAAATAAATAACATCTAATATATTTGAGGAATCCAGTTGGATCCCTCCAACTTGTTCTTCCCTACATCAAAATAGATTATCACAAATATGATTATTCAATTCAATTAAGAAATGATTTTTATAACAGTCAATAACGACTATTTAATATCAACCAATTAACAATACAATTCAAGCAATTCATTAAATTAAAACATGTTTATTAATAAACGTGACCAATAAGGTAAGTTACCTTAATTGAATCCAATGTTAAAATAACGATTTGGTTTTCCACTGAAATTAAAAAACGTTTAATTTTCTCGTTTCAATCAATGTATGAGTATATGATCAAAAACAATCAATCATTAGCAACTATAGCACAAAATTATAAAACTCTAATTATATAAAATATAAGTGGGAAGAACTAAATGAGTTTAACTCACCTTGATTTGATTATGTTGTTTAATCGATTGGTTTAAATTAAATTAAATGAGTGTTTAATTTAATTAAAAATATCCAGTTGATTCTAATTCCGTCCAGATATATTCCTTGGCATAGCACTCGTCAAGACGATTCCAACGGTGTATAACTTGTCTGATTGTTAAGGTATGTAATAGTTATTAACATTTTAGCAATTCGATTTAACAAATAGTTAAACCCTTTTAATTATAATTTAATATAATTAATTACTTTTATTTTTACTGAAATAATCCAATACCCAAATTTCTTCATCTGTTCCTGTTTTGCTCCATCTTTCAGGCATGCACCCTGTTCAGAAGTATATAGGAATTCAATAAATAACACTTAATTAATAAATTAATTATCCAATTAAATTGTTAACTTTCTAATTAATATAATTATTAATGCAAATTACTTTAGCTTAGGAAAATAAATAGGACTGATTGAATTTCTTCTAACTCTAAAAGCCTTTCGGATTCCAAACCCTATCACAAATTTAACACAACAATCTTTAATAGTTTACTATGATTAAATTAATTAAATAATGATATTAAATTTTAATTAATATAAACTAAACTTTAATCCAATATCATAAACGTTAATTATATTAATAATATCATCAGGCCCATATTTTTTTTTTTTTTACTTTTCATCGTTCCCATTCAAAAGCTCCTGAACCCAACTCAACCGCTGCCCTTCATCAAAACAACGTCGCACTAATCCAGCCGTTGGAGGTAGATCAGGACTTGTTGGATGATTCACAACTTCCCCTTCAACCTACGACCACATCCACAACTCGCCAGACCATCTCTATCACCAGCAGGGACCTCCGATCTATCGAGTATTTGGGGATTGATACCGGCCACTGCATAATGATTTTCAAAATTCTAGTCATTAAAATGGTAGAGGTCAATGAGCTCAATAATTTTTCTGTTGGAGATTTTCGATTTTGATTCGTAAATGGAGAGATTTGGAGGAGCGAATGTAAGGGATGTTCAGCTATTCAAAATTTCTGAGGGAGCGGCTTGGAGAGGTTGACCACGTGAAGAGGTTTGACACCAGTTTAGGGTTATAACGTGATATATATATATATATATATATATATATATAATTAGGAGATGGATAGAAAATAATAATATTTTATTATATATGAAACTTACACATGAATGTATCGGATCAAATCTTTCACATACGATGTCCAATCGAGACGAAACTCCTAATCTTAGCATAAAAAAATATTCCGGACTCGATGGGACATGTTTCATTGAATTCTGATATCGTTTGTGAAAAGTCCTTTATAAATCACAGGTGAAAATCATGCTTTAAATTTCTCATGATCACAAAATATATCCAGTCAACTTGAAACTTTGAAATTCTACTTGTCCTTTTCTTTACGGATCCAAAGAAATTTGTTTTATTAAAATCGGGGTTCGTTTGGCCACTCGTTTATTCCTTTAAAGTTACCCCTGTCTAAATTTGCCAAAATAATATAAACGATTAAGGTGTTTATCATTGCCATGATTAAATGGTAAGTCTGATTGAAACGAAATTGAAATCCTACAATAACTAACTAATACGAACCTAATGGCATAAGTTTCATTGCATTCCAAGACTGTTTCCCAGTACGCTATTTTACACGCTAAACAATGCTTTTTTGGACATCGAAATGCCCGATGTCCAAAAATTATCTACATGTCCTAACTTTAATCGTCGATACAAATTCAGTAGAATTCGTTTTTTGGCTTATTTCGATTGTCTGCTCAAGTTATACATAAATAACCCTTTATTAAATTAAATTAAATTAATTACGTGCTATAGAAAATGACTGGGTATTTACAGCTGCCGTTGTCACATACGACATTGGTTTGCCATGAAATTTAACATCGTACAATAATTTAACGCTACGGTTCCAATGAGACCAATTTCATCGAAAACCGAGACCGTTTGCAAAATGGGTCTATATATAATAACGATAAAATATTGATTAAACCCAAAATAATTTAATTAAATAATGATAAATCATTATTATCGTAAATATCCAAATAAAATTATCAGATAGCTTCAAATAAAGATTATATAACTCAATATCATCAATTTCGAGTTAAATGTTATCCAAATTATATAAAAACCATTATAAATTTATTAAATAAACGTTATCGCTTATTAACGATTTTCATAGCGACTATTTTAAAATTTGAATTGGACATAACTAAAAATCTATAACATGAAATTTGGATTTTTCTCTTTCATTAAAAATTATCATCAACTAGATTCAAATGTTTCTTGTTTCACAAAATTCCGACTTATATCGGATCCGTTATATTCAATTGTAGTTCAAAACTCAATATTACAAACTACCACGCCATTTCGAGCTCGATTTAAATTACATATAAATTATAACATTTAAACTTCGTTTTGAGAAAAACGAATTCAATATTAAAATCCATTAATATTCCAAACATAATATTTAAAATAATAAAATAAATTAAATATTTGACTATTTGGGTATAAAATATAATGATCTAGCATTTAGATTTAGTAGCAATATTGATTTATCACTGGAAGTGGAACTGAAAACTCCTCATTCTTTCAAATGAGGAACCAGAAGTTCATATCCAAAATGCTGAGAAGTTAAATCCTTCAAAAGCTAAAACAAAGCCTTAGAGCATATAAGTGTGTTTAATATTTTCTTATAGCAAAGGACGAACATTCAATAATAGGAAAGAATTTGAAAAATCAGTGGAAGAAAAGTTTCAATTAAAGGAAAAAGGATTATATTCAAATTTTGTATTACACACAATTTCTGGAAGAAATTTATTTTTAGAAAAGATCATTTGTTGACATGGAAAAGTGGTAACTCTCTCACGCCAAACCCCAAGATTGGGTTTAGAAGCAAACATGATATTCAAACAACCAAATATAGTGAAATGTAAAGGGACACACAACTTTTTATAGTGGTTCGGCACTAATGCCTGCATCCACTTTATAGTAATCATTCATCATTATTTTGTCGATTACAATGTTAATCCAAGTTCAGACACTTTGAATGTGCAAAGTTGTACAATAGAATAACAAATATCTTGTTAATTCTCAATTTTGACCAAAATGCCCTTCTTCTTCCTCCTTAGGTCAAAGTATGTGGGGATGAGTTTCAGTGTCCAATGAAAAGCCTCAATGTCCAAGAATGTCCCAATATTCCCAAAAGTTTGTGCAGAACAAGCCAAAAGTCCAAATGAATGAAAAAAGTAGTAAGCAAACTTCTAAGTGAAGTTTACAAGTCAAAGATGAAGTCCAAAGCTGTAACACCCCACCTCCATTAAGGTCACTCACAAAGGGAATGCCTTAACTTCAGTGGAGCGTTTTAGGTAAACTGGCACAGAATATCACAAGACAGATATAAATTTTTTGCAGCGAAAATAAACAGCTTTATTAAATCACCAAAATACTTTGTTACATAATACCATGAGTCATAAAACACTTCTGTCTTACATTATCATAGTACATAGGTATTTAAAAGAAAAACATCATTCCCCAGATTAAAGAGCAAGCCATATAAGGGACAGAGACTCGAGCCATACTTCAGAAGTAGCTCCTAGAAGATGATATCCACATCCTGACTAAATCTGGGTGTTTCCTCCCTGAGAACCTAAGGGGGGGAACGGAAGAAAAGAGGCGGAACAAACTAGGTCAGACATACTTGTGGTGAGTCCAGTAACTTTTAGCCAGTAAATAAATAAAGGTAAACATAACAGGCATACAAAGTGGATAAGAGGATTCACGGTACAGATGGCAGGTATGACAGAACAAATAAGGTAAGATGTATGCATGCTTCACTACAAACTACTCTGCACTATTACTAGTAAAATCAAGATGGGATGATCCCTTCTGCTAACCATAATAACGATAACGATGGTGGTAGTTTCGTGTATTCCTAGCTGTTGTCATAGGTGTAGTCTTCTCCTATCTCAGCTAGTCGTACCCACTACCCTCCTACTATAAGTTGGTAGACTTAGGGCATACGTCCGGGTATACCCTAACCACTACCCTAATCGGTCGGCTCCCTACTCTGTAGATACCCTGTGCTGGTCCCACAACTAGGGGGTATCACTTCCCTAAATTGGCAACCCAAGGTGTGCACAGTTATACCTACTGGTGTCACGGTCGTCTTGTCCCCCTCTGCCCGTCCCATGCACGCACATGTCCCCGGTCGGTTTGCGCTGCCCACACCATCCGTCTCGTTTTGGATCTCTTACAATCAATCTGTAACTGTGCCCCTTCCCCGCCTAGTACAGCGTTCTTTACTTTGATACCCCTCCGGATTACTGACTGAAATGGGTCCCACATAACATGATACAAGCTCTCCCCTATGTCTTGTATCCCCATTAGGTTTTCTACTGACTATGTATACCCTAAGGTGTCTTTAATTACATAGCCCTCAATTAGTTATGCGTACCTATAGGTGTCTTTAATACATAACCCTTAATCTACCTATCGGTTATGCTTACCTATAGGTGTCTTTAATACATAACTCTATCTATTCCCATTAGTTATGCGTACCCCTAAGGGTGTCTTTAATACATAACTTTACTATTTTGCCCTGGTTATGTATACCATTAGGTGTCTTTAATTACATAATCCTTTTTATCAGGTTAAGTTTGTGGGCCTATATATATTAATATTACCCACCAACCCTTCAGTTGTACTTAACCCTCCCGCGGATTTAATCCTATTTATTTAATGGTTAAGTTTGTGGGCCTATATATATATTAATGTTACCTACCTACCCATTAGTTATACTTAACCCACCCACAATCCAAATCATTTTACTTAGCCCTCACTTATGTCTATCATTATACAATCCACATGTATTAAGTTAGATTAAGTAGTCTTTACTTATTACCATGTCCAATTATGGTTATATTGGGCTAGACCTCCCACATTAGGCCTACAACATGTGGATGTTGGATATGCCGATCGGGTCCGGGCAGTCTTATTCCACAGTTGGGTCTAACCTCGTGTCTTATCCCGAGTCGTATTCACACACATAGACCACTCACATTAGGTTCAACATTAGTGGCTGCTGGATATGCCGGTCGGGTCCGGGCAGACTTCCACCACTAATGTAACCTAACCTCGTGTCATAAGTGTTAATTAAATTTTTAGACTTTAATTGCTTAAACATTCCTCTTTTGATTATTTAAGTTAATTAATTAATCCTTTCCTTTTTATAGGTGTCAATACCTATTTTATTAACAATTTGAATTTCCTATCCATAAATGGTCATATTCAAATTATACCATTTTTACTCAACTTTACCTATGTCATAATAGGCAATTATTTATATGTTTCCCTACTAGAATCATGTGCCCAATTTACATAAACACTATGTAAATTATGCCTATTACAAATTCCCCTTTTCCCTGTTTCTTAACTAGCGTAACCGTTTGCATTTTTGGCGCCTTCGAGGCTACAAGGTTGTCTCGCCATAACAATAAAATAAAGGGAAGGACAAGGTGATCGTTTTCAATACAATTTTGGGCATAAGAATGACAACTAAGGAAAATGACATGATAACTTCGCGTATAATTATGATTCATCACATAATAAACAACTTGCATAGATTCATGATTTTGCAACATAACGACTTGCATAGGTTCATGAATTTCTACATAATTAACAACTCACATAGGTTCATGATTCACAGCATAACAACATGTATAGGTGACTTGCATAGGATCATGATTCACAACATAACAACTTGCTTAGGTGACTTGCATAGGTTCAGGATTCATAACATAACAACTAGCATAGGTTCATGAATTCATTACACAATAACTTGCATAGGTAACTTGCATGATCTCATAACAACTTGCATAGGTTCATGATAACAACTTGCATAGATTCATGATAACAACTTGCATAGATTCATGAATTCGCAACATAATAACTTGCATAGGTTTATGAATTTCACTTGCATAATTTCATGATTCACCACAACAATAAACTTGTATAATTTCATGATCCACAACAACAACAAACTTGTATAATTTCATAATCCACAACAACAATAAACTTGTATAATTTCATGATCCATAACAACAATAAACTTGCATAATTTCATGATCCACAACAACAATAAACTTGCATAACTATAAACAACATATACCCAAATCATAGTCTACCACAATTCACTTTTATCTATTTAAACCTAAAAGTGACTAGAACTCACAGAAAAAGATGGTCTTGAGTTCTGGGATTTGAATTCTGTAATTGATTAGCGTTCCCTTGTTGTAGACAATTTTGTTGTTGCGATTAGACTTAGATTTGAATAAAATTGAATTGCTTTACTTTGATTCTAGTTGGTGGCGGCTACCCTAGGTTTTGGAGAGATAGTGTGACGGCTATTGATCTAATTTTTTTTGGTTTTAGGGTTTGAGTCTACATGTGTTTATATAGAATTTCAATTTAATTTGAGCCGTCGGATGCTCTTAGGGTTAATCAAAACCACTCAGTCGGGATAGGGTGACACCTCAGCCCTAATGACTCAGCAAAGAGTCAGAAAGGACTCAGCAATGAGTCACAGTGTGGATCAGATCACACCAGAAAGCTGTGCAGGCTTTCTGCTCGGCCTGGGCGCACTTGGAAAGTGCGCCAATGTATTTTTGTACTGGCGCACTTCCCAAGTGCGCCAGTGCATTTTTTTTCTTCTTCTGGTTTTTCCGCCTAACTTCGTTCGTCCATATCTCCATCATATGGTGTCCGTTTTACGCAAACTTGGACTCTATCTCAAGCAGAATTCCGAGACGAGCGCAATGGCGCAACCCGTTTCCCTTAATTCCCACATTTGAAATTAAGTATTCTTAAATTTAGTTAATTTGATTATTCAAAAATTCGGGGTGTTACATTCTCCCCTACTTAAAGGATTTCGTCCCCGAAATCTTCAAGTTAAGAAGAATGTGTCCTACCATCCAATCACCCATCTACTCAACCATCATCCACAAGCATCCATTGTTCTTATAAAACTTCTATTGTTGTATGAACATTTGCAAAGTGTGCGTATATGTTCCTTATCTAATGCAAAGATTAGGCGGTCCACTGATTCAGTTGACCTCCTTAATGCGAATTATGTCAGTGCCATGAGTCCAACATGTATGCAATTTTCCTATTTGATACATATTATCTCTTCATGTGTGCACAACCATTCATCAAAATGCAGCATCCATATGATTACACGACCATTATACATCCATAATCCTAAATACGCATACATTTTTATATGCAATATTAAAGTGATTTGAGCCGATCTAGTGCCTAATGTGTGTGTAAATGCATCCATGAGCAACCACTAGCAAACACTTGCATCCACTTGCAACCATCAAACATAACATGTCTTAAACACATGTTTACATCCATGGATTTCCTATCTGAAGGTCAAAGATTCGATTGATGGGATACAAACAAATGATATAACTAAAACAAAAGCTCTGTTCCCATTTGACATCGATTAAGAGAATAATTCCCTAAGTATCAGCCCCGAATACCGAAATCAACATCAAACTGACACTCGGAGAATTACCCCCATTAAACAATGTAAAAACTGGAAATCTACTTCATGCTTCGAGTAGAAACCCCTATCCTTCAGAAATATTCAGATACTTACAGACTACTGGTACAGATTAGATTACAGAATGATTCTCAGAAAGCTAAGCATAACAGACCCTTGTGGGTCACAAGAAACTTTGGGGGTCTTCGCATGACAAGTTAGAAACTTAACGACCCTCATCTCAAAATCTAGAACGGCCCTCTACATAGAAATCTGGTCCATTTAGAACCAACCCATAACCCATAAACTTGAGCACACAAATGTCACACTCAAATTTTTGACCCCTAACACAGATAATTTCAACCCCTTACAAATCACCAATAAATGAGCCGAACCACCAGAGGTGTTTGAAACAACTACAGGATAAAAAACAAGACTAGTATTAAAGTGCAGAGTCTCAATTACAAAATCAAAATGCCAGAATCCAAAAGAGTCTTAACTTCATAATCAGATAAGGAAATTAAACCTTTTACATAAATTTTTCCTACCTCTATCCTATCCATCTGCCATGAGAGCATTCGCCTTCCCTCCATAAGTCCCTTGCGATCCCTGTGCCTTCGGGCATTCCTTGGAGAAGTGTCCGACTTCTCTGCACTTAAAGCAATTGAGCTTCCTCCTTTTACATTCTTTGACTAGGTGACCTTCTTTCCTACAATAGTGGCATTTCCTCTTATCCTAGACCTTGTCATCCTTCTCGCCTTTCTTCTGTTGTTGCTGTTACTATCCTTTCTTGGGTCCCGCCTTCTCATTTTTCAATGTCCCTTCAACATTTTCCTCTTTCTTTGCTCCCTTGTCCTCTTCATGCATTAGGGCCATATCCACCAGCTTTTCAAAAGTGGCCCCCATGGAAACGTGTGTCATAGCCAATCCATGTAGCGGCTCATTCAAGCCTTTAACAAATCTCAGAGCCTTCTTCTCAGGTGTGTTCACCAAGTCTAAGCCAAACCTCGCCAACTGATTGAACTTGTTGACGTACTCCTTTACTAACAGATTCCCCTGCTTCAATGCCAAGAACCTTTCCATGTATATATTTTCTTCTGCTCGTGAGAGAAATTTCGCCTCAAACCTACGCCTGAAATCCAGCCATGTATCAACGGGACGCTCTCCATTAGTGACTTCCCACCAAAATGAGGCCTCATCCTTCATTAACCAGGCAGCCACCTTTCTTCCATCTTCTATCTCAAAGATTCCAAACAATTCATCCACCTCCTTTAGCCAATTTCGAGCTTCAACAAATGTCTCCGACCCGTGAAAAGGTTTCCCGCTCATTGCCCGAAAATCCTTACATATCTTTGCAAAAGTATCAACATGAGGAGGGGGAGGAGGAGGAACGGGTGCAGATGGGGGAGGAGGAATATTTGCTGGAACTGCGGCGGTGGCCCTAGCTTCCAAATACCTCCAAAACTATCCTGGTATTGGTACACCCTCTGGAAGCTTAAGATCCTCAGACATGCTAAGAAGAAAAAGGGAGAGATTTTAGAAAAAGGACCAAAGGATACTACATATGGCTTTTCGGGGAATTTTTTTCAAAACAGGCTTTCCTTTTTGAAAATACTTTCTTTTAAAACCTTTTTGAAAAATATTTTCAAAACTTTTATCTAATCTGGTAACCTTCAGCTCTGATACCAAATGTAACACCCCACCTCCATTAAGGTCACTCACAAAGGGAATGCCTTAACTTCAGTGGAGCGATTTAGGTAAACAGACACAGAATATCACAAGATAGATATAAAAATTTTGCAGCAGAAATAAACAGCTTTATTAAATCACCAAAATACTTTGTTACATAATACCATGAGTCATAAAACACTTCTGTCTTACATTATCAGAGTACAGAGACAGAGACAGAGACTCGAGCCATTTAAGAGAAAAACATCATTCCCCAGATTAAAGAGCAAGCCATTTAAGAGACAGAGACTCGAGCCATACTTCAGAAGTAGCTCCTATAAGATGATATCCAAATCCTGACAAAACATGGGTGTTTCCTCATGAAAACCTGGGGGGAAACGGAAGAAAAAAGGCGAAACAAACTAGGTCAGACATACATCTGGTGAGTCCAATAACTTTTAGCCAGTAAATAAATAAAGGTAAACATGACAGGCATACAAAGTGGATAAGAGAATTCACGGTACAGATGGCAAGTATGACATGACAAATAAGGTAAGATGTATGCATGCTTCACTACAAAATACTCTGCATTATTACTAGTAAAATCAAGATGGGATGATCCCTTCTACTACCATAATAACGATAACGATGGTGGTAGTTTCGTGTATTCCTAGCTGCTGTAATAGGTGTTGTCTGCTCCTATCTCAACTAGTCGTACCCATACCCTCCTACTATAAATTGGTAGACTTAGGGCATACATCCGGGTATACCCTAACCACTACCCTAATCGAATGGCTCCCTACTCTGTAGAAACCCTGTGCTGGTCCCATAACTAGGGGGTATCACTTCCCTAAAGTGGCAACCCAAGGTTTGCACAGTTATACCTACTGGTGTCACGGTCGTCTTGTCCCCCTCTGCCCGGCCCATGCACGCACATGTCCCCATTCGGTTTGCGCCGTCCACACCATCCGTCTCATTTTGGATCTATTACAACCAATCAGTAAGCGTGCCCCTTCCCCGCCTAGTATGGAGTTCTTCAATTTGATACCCCTCCGGGTTACTGACTGAAATGGGTCCCACACAACATGATACAAGCTCTACCCTATGTCTTGTATCCCCATTAGGTTTTCTACTGACTCTGTATACCCTAAGGTGTCTTTAATTACATAGCCCTCAATTAGTTATGCATACCTATAGGTGTCTTTAATACAGAATCCTTAATCTACCTATCGGTTATGCTTACCTATAGGTTTCTTTAATACATAACTCTATTTATTCCCATTAGTTATGCGTACCCCTAAGGGTGTCTTTAATACATAACTTTACTATTTTGCCCCGATTAAGTATACCATTAGGAGTCTTTAATTACATAACCCTTTTTATCCGGTTAAGTTTGTGGGCCTATATATATTAATATTACCCACCTACCCTTCAGTTATACTTAACCTCCCACTGATTTAATCCTATTTATTAAATGGTTAAGTTTGTGGGCCTATATATATTACTATTACCCACCTACCCATCAGTTATACTTAACCCACCCACAATCCAACTCATTTTACTTAACCCTAACTTATGTCTATCATTATACAGTCCACATGTATTAAGTTAGGTTAAGTAGTCTTTTCTTATTACCATGTCCAATTATGGTTATATCGGGCTAGACCTCCCACATTAGGCCTACAACATGTGGATGCTGGATATGCCGGTCGGGTCCGGGCAGTCTTATTCCATAGTTGGGTCTAACCTCGTGTCTTAGCCCGAGTCATATTCACACACTTAGACCTCTCACATTAGGTTCAACATTAGTGGTTGCTGGATATGCCGGTCGGGTCCGGGCAGACTTCCACCACTATTGTAACCTAACCTCGTGTCATAAGTGTTAATTAAATTTTCAGACTTTAATTACCTAAACATTCCTCTTTTGATTAATTAAGTTAACTAATTAATCCTTTCCTTTTTATAGGTGTCAATACCTATTTTATTAACAATTTGAATTTCCTATCCATAAATGGTCATATTCAAATTATACCATTTTTACTCAACTTTACCTATGTCATAATAGGCAATTATTTATATGTTTCACTACTAGAATCATGTGCCCAATTTACATAAACACTATGTAAATTATGCCTATTACAAATTCCCCTTTTCCCTGTTTCTTAACTAGCGTAACCGTTTGTGTTATTGGCGTCATCGAGGCTGCAAGGTAGCCTCGCCATAATAATAAAATAAAGAGAATGACAAGATGATCGTTTTCAGTACAATTTTTTGGCATAAGCATGACAACTAGGGAAAATGACTTGATAACTTCGCATATAATTATGAGTCATCACATAATTAACAACTTGCATATATTCATGATTTTGCAACATAACAACTTGCATAGGTTCATGAATTTCAACATAATTAACAACTCACATAGGTTTATGATTCACAACATAACAACTTGTATAGGTGACTTGCATAGGTTCATGATTCACAACATAACAACTTGCATAGGTGACTTGCACAGGTTCAGGATTCATAATATAACAACTTGCATAGGTTCATGAATTCATCACACCATAACTTGCATAGGTAACTTGCATGATCTCATAACAACTTGCATAGGTTCATGATAACAACTTGCATAGATTCATGATAACAACTTGCATAGATTCATGAATTCGCAACATAATAACTTGCATAGGTAACTTGCATAGGTTTATGAATTTCGCTTGCATAATTTCATGATTCACCACAACAATAAACTTGTATAATTTCATGATCCACAACAACTATAAACTTGTATAATTTCATAATCCACAACAACAATAAACTTGTATAATTTCATGATCCATAACAACAATAAACTTGCATAATTTCATGATCTACAACAACAATAAACTTGCATAACTACAAACAACATATACCCAAATCATAGTCTACCACAATTCACTTTTATCTACTTAAACCTAAAAGTGACTAGAACTCACAGAAAAAGAGGGTCTTGAGTTCTGGGATCTGAATTCTGTAATTGATTAGCATTCCCTTGTTGTAGACAATTTCGTTGTTGAGATTACACTTAGATTTGAATAGAATTGAGTTGCTTTACTTTGCTTCTAGTTAGTGGCGGCTACCCTAGGTTTTGGAAAGATAGTGTGACAACCATTGATCTAATTTTTATTTGGTTTTAGGTTTTGAGTCTACATGTGTTTATATAGAATTACAATTTAATTTGAGCCGTCGGATTCTCTTAGGGTTAATCAAAACCACTCAGTCAGGATAGGGTGACACCTCAGCACTAATGACTCAGCAAAGAGTCAGAAAGGACTCAGCAATGAGTCACAGTGTGGATCAGATCACACCAGAAAGTTGTGCAAGCTTTCTGCTCGGCCTGGGAGCACTTGGGAAGTGCGCCAGTGTGTATTTGTGTTGGCGCACTTCCCAAGTGCGCCAGTGCAATTTTTTTCTTCTTCTGGCTTTTCCGCCTAACTTCCTTCGTCCATATCTCCATCATACCGTGTCCGCTTTATGCAAACTCAGACTCTATCTCAAGCTAAATTCCGACACGAAAGCAATGGCGCAACCCATTTCCCTTAATTCCCAAATTTGAAATTAAGTATTCTTAAATTTAGTTAATTTGATTATTCAAAAATTAGGAGTGTTACAAAAGCAATGTGAATAACCATGGAAGCTTTTAATGAGCTCCAAAGAAAGCTATCATGTATGCCCAAAGTTCAAAAATACCAAGCCAAGCTATTTGAATGCCAAGAGAGAGGGTATCTATAGGTGAAGTTTTCATATATTAGCCAAAATTTCGTATTTCGGGAGGATACAAATTTCGTATCCCTAGGACTTAGCCAAATTTTCGAGTTCTAATGCAAAAAACTGAATACAAGAAGATATGTTGAAAATTGGTGATTGACAATTGCAGATCATCAAAAAACTAGTGATCTTCACGTACCAGGTGGTGATTAGCCACTCTGCCAAATTCCTAAGCCAGAAATGAATCTGTGCCAAATGCCAATTTCGAACCTTGAAAACGTGGTGCCCTAAAAGATAAATTGATGATCCATGTGTTATGCTCAATTGTTTCCATGTGCCAAAGCCGTGCTTGGGATTTCGAATCCCGAAGACATGCCCAAAGCCAAATCGTGAAATCCTAATGCGAAACTATTGAAAAATCCTGGGCGGGCAAATGTGCTTAATCTATTATCGAGCTTGCCAATTTCCTGTACGATGTATCCCCTGGAGGGATATTATTTTTCATCCCCAAGGGGATACGATTTTGTATCCCGTATGGGCTATGAAATCCATGTAATTGTATCCTAAAGGATACAAAAATCCCTGTTTTCTTGCTAAATCCAGATGCGTGTAGGAGCTGATGCACTACCATGGAAATGTATGATCACACCGTGTTGATCACGGGTTTTGAAGTGCCGCATCCATATTTGTGTAAATGGTTGATCTGATATTCCATACTGAACTGAAGAGCTACGCATATGAAAATAATTGATCATGCTATGTCGATCAGCGGCTTTTGAGTGATCAATTTCCAGAAGTTGTCGAGACTAATTTATTTTGGTTTGTCGAGTTTTTCCATGTGATTGGACCGAGGTGCTCAAGGATTTTGGGCTGATTCGGCCAAGTCGATTATATATTTTCACCATTCTAGTTTCCCAACATTTTAACGAATTTGCTAATCAGATAATGCCAATCCAAGAATCGACAATATTTCCAACTTTTTCCGAACAATTCGCGACTTCGACCAAATCGCTTTGTGGTTTCCAAAGGGTTCTCTAAACTCGAGCGCGTCACTAACCATTATCAGAATGTGTGACTGCTTTGCTAAAATGTGTGTCACACTTTGCCCTCTCCCCAAAACATATCTTTCTTGATTGAAGGAAGATGTGTTTTGCGAGTAAGCCAGAAATCCAAGAATCCGCAAACCAAAGCTAGGAGACGTCCAAAGGGAATTCCAATAAGCAGAAAAATGAAGAGCCACGATCGTGCCGGATCATGTTAACCGAAAGACAAGAAAATCTGAAAGCTAAAGAGACTGAATGCTGGTATCTCATCGGATCGCGCTAACCATAAGTCCATGATCGCGCCGGATCTTACTAGCCACAAAACCAAAGCCTGAAATTTGGTGAAAGCCGATGATCGCTACATATCGTTCCTTGAGAGATAACCAATACAACGAGATAACCAGAATAACGTAGTGACCAGAGCAACCGAAGAAACCAGGACAACTGAAGTGACTGGAATAGCTGGAGTAGTCAGAGTAGTAAGAATAAACATGATACCCGTGATAATCAGAGTAACCGAGGGATCTTGAGGATCCGAGAACCTAAATACCAGAATAACTGACAACAAATGGACCAAGGAGGTCTGAAATCCTGAATAACAAAAGTAGACTGATCTGAGGGACTGCAAGCCAGAAATATCATAATTGGGAAATCAGGGAACCGAATTTCATAAAACCGAGGTAATCTATAGCCATAAAACCAAGTAATCCTGTAACCTAGCTGATCATTATGCCGTAAGTAGACATAATGACCCAAAGCCAAGAGTGAGCGATCTTGTCGTGTCACCGACAAGAACATTCAAGTTTATCTAAGTGAGTTGCCTATCGAGAACCAACAAAACAACCCAAAAGCCAAGTGAGTAAAGACCTTACCTACCACAAATCAAGGCGACCTTGTTAGGAGATGACAAGGCAACCATGATAGCTAGATGAGTTCAGGGTGGCCTTGCTAAGGCAAGACGACCGTGAATAGCCAGAGTGTGAACTTGGCGAACCAAGTCTAAAGGTAGCAAAAGTGAAAAGAAAACTGAACGGTTTATCACTCGTAAAGAGCATGCATATGGACTTACCTGCTCCCGTGTATGTGGACTTGACCATTTTTTATTTCAGATTCATTCATAAAAGGGATTGAACGGCTCTTGTAACGACCTACATTTAACGTATCAGAGGATTGTAAAATGTTTTTATTTAATTCCCTAAGGGTCATATTATTCTCATATTTCCATATATTGGTTATGGAAATGTAAGACATGTCCATAATTTTTATCAATTTTATTTGTGACCATTTTTTTCTTGTCAATTTTGTACACGACATAACTTTTGACTGGGATCGAATCATGTGCTGAGATCAATTTCATCGGAAATGAAATAGGGTTGCCAATTCTTTAGAGTAGTCACATTAATGATTTGGTATAGCGGTTTGGAAGGAATCACTGTATTTGTGGACAGGCTAACTAGTCATTGGTGGGCTGATTTGGTGTGGCCCATTAGTAGGCTGGTTATATGCTATAAATAGAGGGTAGAGGCATGGAGAATGGTTTACTTCCTTCATTTTCTTATTTGGTTGGGGTTTGAGATTCTTCCTACTCCAATCAAATACATTTCTTCTCCATTAAATCTTAGACTTACCTTAGAAGGTTGAAGATCTACATCAAGGAAGGCTAGATCAACATCAAGACAGAGTAAATAGCATCAAATTGGGTTATTTGAAGATCATTCTTCACTGTCTGGATTTGTAGATTGTCGTTTTTAAGCTAATTCAAAGATTTGGTGAGTGATAAGCATCTCTCACGCGGATTCAATCGTGTGTATGGGTTGTTTGATCTTATTTTCACCATTTCAAGTTATTTTCACCTAGATATTCATCATGTTAAATATAATTTCATTCGAATCACCATAGGATCTAATTTAGTAAGATTATAATGGTTAAATTCATATGTTTATGCCAGATAGATCCATTTATTGTTCGTTTATTCATGATTTAGTGAATTCTATATGACTGCATGATGATTATTGATTTTTTAAGTGAAATTACTCGATTTAGTTGAGTTTGTTGCATGGATATCCCTCGTGAGGTATTAGATCATATGGATCAGAAGTTTTGTTGATGGACCGGAAGGTTTGATGGACCGAAATGAGTGAGGGACCTACAATGATGGACCTACAGCGATGGTCCTGCAGTGATAGAACTACAATGATGGATCGGTGAATGAACCATCAAATATATGATCAAGCGGAGTTTATTTTTGGTTCGATGATGGTCTTGGCTTTGATGTGACTTTAAGTTGTAATTTTTAAAGTGTTGTGAAGTGTTCATTGATTGGGGAGATGTAACGGATATGAAGACGACTCAAGTGTGATTTGAGCTTGTGGATAATGGTGCTTGAGACAAAATCTGAGCTTGTGTTTAGTCGCCTATGATGACGACTAGAGTTGAAAAGGTTGAGAGATTAATGTTGTTGTAAGTTCTAGCGAGCTCAAAGCATGGGTAAAATAGCTAGGGACACCTAACGGACTAGTGGGACTTGTCGAGTACCGGGGTCCATTGGATGAGCCTAGTTGTCTCGGGGAGGCAAATGTGCATGGGACGTGCAGTATTCTAACTAGAACTAGGGTTACCATTAGCCCTTGACGGATGACATGTCATGTCCAGTCATACGAGTATCTTGACGGATGACACGTCAGGGCCAATCATACGTTTAGCGATGGTTTCAAGGTAGGATTGGCGGTGTTAGCCAGAGACATGGAAGTTAATTATTTTTCTTGTATCATCGTGCGTTGATTGTCAGACTTCAAAGGTGATATCTCTTGGGTGCTTGTCTGATGTTGGTTTAGGCCTTCGGGTCTTGTTCTTAGGGAACGTTGATGTCGACTAGAATGGTCTGCACTGGATAATTAGTTGTTATGTATTCTACTTGTTGTTTTCTGATTTTATAAAGGCTATCACTATCAGGTGTGGAGGAGATAAGTCCGGATATCTTCTATGTTGATATATTGGTAGATTAGTTGATTGATCTACCTATTTCTCATATACTTTATTGATGATGTAAGATAGATGTTTTATCCCTCATTAAGACTGTTGTCTGACTCACAGTTTTGTGTCTCCCTCTTATTACCTTGGGTTGTTTATTCATGTGATGCATGAGTAGACCGTGCAGCAGGTGACAAGTAGTAGATCTTAATGAGGACGATGCTGTTGAGCGACGACGAGCAGGAGGTTGTCATATTATTTCCTACTATCTACTATTGTTATTTTCCGTTGTTTGATGTATTCTTTGAGTGAGTTGTCGTGAGGCCTTTTTTTACAGATTCTTATGATACATTTCAGTTTTGTATGGATAATTCATGATGATGTGACAAAGAGGAAGCTTGCATCGAGACAGTTACAAGGCATAGCTATGGATTGGCGGAACTCTGTCACTTTAGAGACCCTAGAGGATAAGATCACATGGGATTAGTTCGAAGTCAAGTTTGATACGAAGTTCATTTCTACCATTTAGAAGTCTATTCTATTTAAAAGATTCGTTGAGTTAGAGCAGAATAGTACACCAGTATTGGAGTATGTTTTGGATTTTGAACCTTGTCCAAGTATGCTCTTTAGTATATTGAGACTCCTTACCAGAAGAACAAGAAGTTTATCATGGGCTCAGACAAATATCTTAGGAATCATCTAATTGATCACTTAGATGACACCTATGAGAAGATCGTGGAGAATGCTCTAAGGCATGAGATTTTGTTTCCCAAGGAAGAGAGTGTTGTTGTAGCTAAAGAGGAACCGAAGTCACAACAGGGTATTAATAACAAAAAGAGGAAGCAACAACAGTAGAAAGGTGGTCAGAAGAAGCAGAAAAGCGAGGTGATATGCTTTAACTGCCAACAACAGGGCCATTATTCCATGGATTGCAAGTATCTGAAAGCCGAGAAGAAGTGCTTCAACTGTGGGAAGCTCGGGCATAACAAGAAGTATTGCCCAGAACCAGCCAAGGGTAAGTAGGTTGTGAAGTTGTATGCTTTGGAAGTTGTGCCATCTTCTTCGAGACCTCCTATGATAGAGGAGAAAGGGAAGAATGTTGTCTTTCAAGGTACTCTTTCCATTAGAGATGTTTCAGTTCAAGTATTATTTGATACTGGAGCATCACATTCTTTCATTTGTAATGACCTTGTGTGTTTCTTAGGTTTGGAACTCGAGATTTATGATAGACCATTGATTGTGACTAATCCAGTTGGGATTCATCCAATATGTGTATGATTTGTCGTGGTCTAGTGTTGTCGAGTCATGGTTTCTCCTTTATGTATGATTGTTGTGTTTTGAACTTCGCTAGGTTTGGGATTATTTTGGACATGGACTGGCTCAAGAAGTATGCAACAAAAGTGGATTACGAGACGCTAGAGGTGATAGTTGGGAATGTGGAAGGGGGAATGGTTATGATTCAATGTAAGCTCGAAGATGGTGTCTTCGTAAGCTATTTATATTCGCTTGTGATTCCACAGGAAGACTTGTTAATATCTTGATCGCTTGTGAGTTTGATGATGTCTTTGACGAGGTCAAAGGGTTGCCGCTGCATCGCGAGATTGAGTTAAAGATCGATTTTGTCGAAGGTGTCAGAGCTATTGTCATGCCTCTTAGGTGGATGGCGCTTAAGAAACAATGAGAGTTAGAGGTGCAAGTTCGTGACCTTTTGGGAAAAGGATTCATTCAGAAAAGTGTATCTGAATGGGGTGCACCAGTTGTGTTTGCAAACATGGCTGATGGATCTTTGAGATTGTGTGTGCATTATCGTGAGTTGAACAAGGTGACCAAAAAGAACAAGCATCTGTTGCTGAGAATAGATGACTTGTTCGATCAGCATCTCGAGGCCAAGGTGTTTTCTTAGTTAGATGGATTTGGCAAAGGGATTCCACCAGTTGAGGGTAGCAAATGATAGTGTGCCGAAACTGCTTTTAGGACACTATCCAGTTTCTTCAAATGGTTGGTGATGCCATTTGGGTTGACTAACGTACCCGCATATTTCATGGATCTTATAAACTGGGTATTTGTAGATCGGTTGAACAAGTCCGTGCTTGTGTTCGTGGATGAAATTTTGGTTTACTCACAGAATGAAGAAGAGCATAAGACGCACTTGCGAATTGTTTTGGAAATCATGCAAAAGCATCAGTTGAGAGCAAATTTTTCGATGTGTTACTTCTAGAAGAGTAAAGTGAGGTTCTTAGGCCAGGTTGTTTCTGGAAATGGAATAGCGGTGGATCCCGCTAAGGTGGAAGCAATCCAGAACTAGGATAGACCTAAGAATGTGATGAATGTTTGGAGTTTCCTTGGGTTGGTGGGATATTATCGTCGTTTTATCAAGGATTTCTCCAGGATAGTTGCACCATTAACTGGATTTGATTTTAGGACTAGATGTGGGTTAGAGCCTGAAAGGTTGGCAAGCTTATCGATAAGACCTACCCTCATCGAAAGGATTGATGAGAGCGAAAAGCGTGATGTAAAGCTTGCCGAGATTATCCAGAAGTTGTAAACAAAGAAATTTAGGTCATAGTGGATCGTTTGCCAAATGCGCGAGATTTATTCCGGTCAGATCGAGTAGTAAACATTGAAGTTGGTTGAGCTTTATATTAAATGGATAGTTTGATTCCATGGTATCCCGAAGAGCAGAGTGCGTGATCGAGATCCATTGTTCACGAATGGATTTTGGAAGAGTTTGCAAGAAACTTTAGGAACCGAGTTATGTTTGAGTACGACGTATCATCCTCAGACTGATAGTCAAACCAAGAGGGTTAACCAAGTTTAGGAAGATCTCCTTAGGGCTTGTGTATTGGACTTCAAAGGATCGTGGGAAGACCATTTACATCTAGTTGAGTTTGCCTATAACAATAGCTACCAGTCGAGGATTGGTATGGCACCGTACGAAGCCTTATATGGTAGACCGTATAATTCTCCGGCATGTTGGTTAGAAACTGGAGATAAGTTTATGCTTGAGCCAGAAATGATCAGAGAAACTTCATATTGTATCAAGATCGTTCGGCAATGAATGAAGGCAGCCCAAAATCATCAGAAAAGTAATGCCGATAAGCGTAGAAAAGATTTAGAGTCCAACATTGGATATATGGTTTTCGTGAAGATTTCTCCTTCGAAGAATGTTGTAAGGTTCTATAATAAGGGAAAGTTGGCCCCAAGATTCGTTGGACTGTTTCCGATAGTCGAGTGAATTGGAAAGCTCTCATTTAAATAGGATTTACCCAAGAAGATGTCGAGTGTGCCCAATGTTTTCCATGCGGTGATTCTATGGAAGTGTGTGCATGATTCAAATACGATGGTATCTCCGGAACAGTACGAAGACCTAGAAGTAGAGTCTCTAGTTACGAAACCTCGTAACCCACTTCGCGTTGTGGGGAATGACACGAAACAACTTAGGAGGAAGACAGTCAAGCTAGTCAAGGTGCAGTGGAGTGAGGATGATGATGATTGTACGTGGGAAACGGAAGAGAATATGAAGATGATCCATTCAGAACTCTTCATTGGTATGACCCATTGTTATCATGTCAACCTTACGCCATTGTAACTTATACTATTTGTTGGAATTCCACGTGCAAGGTTAAGGCCATGAATGCATGGCTTGATGGATGCTAATTTGGATGGTAAATTGGCTGTTGTGAATGGTAGGCATGCAGAATTGTTGTTGGTTGCTTGTGTTTACTTGGTATTTCAGGGGCGAAATTCCTAAAGGGGAGGGGAGGGAGAATGTAACGACCTGCATTTTACATATCTAAGGATCATAAGATATTTTTATTTAATTCCCTGAGGGTCGCATCATTCTCATATTTTGGTATGTTGGTTATGGGGATGTGAGATATATCCATAATTTTTATGAATTTTATTTATGACCATTTTTCCCCTATTAGTTTTGTATGGGGAATAACTTTTTATTGGGATCAAATCAGGTGCGGAGATTGATTTCGTTGGAAAGGAAATGGTGTTGCCAATTCCGTAGAGTGGTCACATTAAAGAATTGGTACATCATGTTGGGAGGAATCAGTGTTTTGTGTTACACAATTTCTGGATAGACTAACTAGTCATTAGTGGGCTGATTTTTTGTGGCCCGTTAGTGGGATGGTTAGATGGCTATAAATAGAAGGGTTAGGTAAGGAGAATGGTTTACTTTCTTCATTTTCTTATTTGGTTGGGGTATGAGATTCTCACTACTTCAATCAAATACATCTATTCTCCACTAAAATCTTAGATCCGCATTAGAAGAATGTAGATCTACATCAAGGAAGGCTATATCAACATCAAGGGAGAGTAGATCGCATTAAATTGGGTGATTTGAAGATCGTTCTTCATTATCCAAATTTGCAGATCACCGTGTTAAAGCTAATTAATTAGGTGAGTGATAAGCATCTCTCACACGGATTCTATCGAGTATATGAGTTTTTTTATCTTACTTTCATCATTTTAAGTTGTTTTCACATAGACCTTCATCATGGTAAATATATTTTCATTCGAATCACCATAGGATCCAATCTAGTAAGATTATAACGGTTAAATTCATGTGTTTATGCAAGTTAGATCCATTTATTGATTTGTTCAAAATTTTATCATGATTTGGTGAATTTTATATAATTGTATGATGATTACTGATTACTTGAGTGAAATTGGTCGATTTGGGTGAGTTGGTTACATATATATTCTTCATGAAGTGTTAGATCGTATGGATTAGAAGTTTTGTTGATGGATTGGAAGGTTTGATGGACGGGAAGGTTTGATGGACCGTGCGATGACCGCCCATAACTCATGCACTTAACAAGAAATAATGCGCTGAATGACGTGCCAGACAGTTATGGACGATCATTAGGATAGGATAACACAAACAGAACATGTCGTATAACTCACAGTGCAAGGATAAATTATAATAGAACATATACTAAAAGAAAAAATAGTGAAGCATAATTAAGGAGAATCTTAAACTTTTCATATCACCATGATATATCCATACAACAGTACAAAGTGCCTCACTACAAGCCACTCAGAGAATATATCAACATAGCAGAAGAAAAACAAATATTAGGAAATAGGAAACTAACACGTAAGCCTCTAGCTCGTCATCGCTCAACAACATCGTCCCCATCAAGATCAACTACCTGTCATCTTCTCTCGGTCTTCCCATCCAACACATGGATAAACAGCCTAAGGTAATAAGGGGAAACATAAAATCTTGAGTCAGACAACAGTCTTAATGAGCGATAAGCAGCTATCTAACATCATCAATAAAGTATATGAGAATAGGCAGATTAATTAACTAATCTACCAACATTTTAGAGAAGAACCCAAACCCGTCTTCCCCACATCCGACAGTGGTATCCTTTACAACAATCAAGTAGAAACAAATAGTATATTAATGGTAAGCAGTTATCAAGCGTAGACCATCCTAATCGATATTGACATCTTCCAAGCACAAACCTTGAAGGCGTAAACCAGCATCAGACAAGCGTCCAAGAAATGTTGCCTTTGACATCGAATAATCTACACCAGACGATACAACTAAAACAATCAATATTCATGACTCTGGCTATCACCGCCAATCCTGCTTTGAAACCATCATTGATCGTATGACCGACTCAACATCATGTCATCCGTCAAGGGCTAATGGTAAACCCCGGTTCTAGCAAAACTCCATATGTCATCGTGACTCGTATCTCTCGGCCCATCATGACTGCCCTGGGTACTCGACCTTACAACCGGTCTTTTAGACATCTCTATTATAACCCTGCTTTGAACTACTAGAACCTATGACAATGGTAATTACTCAGCCTTCATAACTCCAGTCGTCATCACCGACGACTATCCATTAGCTCAAAACACACTTGAGCAACCATTATCCACTAGCTCAAAATACACTTGAGTTATCTGCATATTCGTTGCATTTCACCGATCAACGAACACTACACAACATTTCGAAAATTCCTAGTTGAATTCACGTCGAAGCCAGGATCATTGCTGATCCAAAACTTATGTCGTTTGGTCGATATTCGATCCATAGTGTTTCGGTCTTTGCTGTAAATAATATTCCATAGCTTTTCCAAAACGCTGCAGCTCAATTTTGGTAGGAACTGTCCATTTTCAAGCATTCACACTTACCAGCATTTCTGAACCCTTTTTACAGCATTTCATAAGTGCCGTAACTGCTCATCAACGATCCACCATGGATCAGTTTCGATCCACTTGCCAGATATCATGAAAAGGCCAGTTTTTGTCGCTTCGATCTATGAAAAAATTGCTGATCCACCCATCTACATATCATACCCGATCCATTGTTTTTCATAGCATTTTGCTAAACGCTGTCAATTCTGATGGATCGGGTCTGATCCATACCCTTACCAAGCTATTGAAATTCCCACCAATACGTCGAAGAATGCTAGCTAACCTATACTTTTCCACATGCCGTATCCATCCATGGATCGTGGCTGATTTAGGACTTTTCTACAACGTTTTAGAAAATGCTATCAAACTTAGCTGATCCGATCCAACAAAAAATGCCCGATCCACTTGCATTTTTTATGTACCGATCCATCATTTTTCAACTGCCCAATCCATGCCAGATCAATCTTGCCCGATCCATCATTTTTCAACTTCCCAATCCATGCCAGATCAGCCTTGCCCGATCCATCTTTTTACAGCGTTTGCCAAACGTTGTTGCACCTAGAAATTTTGATTCAATCGAAATCTTTGATCCATGCAACATCTTTAGTCGATCCATGGGTTTTGTACGTCCGATTCATGCTCTTGCTTTGCCAAATCCACACGAAAACTTTGACCGATCCATATCTTCGACATGGTCGATCAATCACCAAATTCATTTCAAAACCAATTTAATTTCAATCAATAAGTCCATTAACGATTGTAAGATAAATCGTTCAATGATCTAATACATGAATTAGCATAGAAAGTTCACCGATATAAGTTGCTAGATTAGATCTTAAGGTGATTCGAATGAAAATATGCATACAATGACGTAGACCTAGGTGAAAACAACTTAAAATGATGAAAATAAGATCAAACAACCCATATACTCAATTGAGTCCATGCGAGAGATTCTTATCACTCACCAAATCTCAAAATAGCTTGAAAACCCCTAATCTCTAATCCGGATAGGGAAGAACAATGAAGAACGACTTCCAATCAGTCACTTAGATGGGATCTACCTTTCTTCGATGTTGATCTTCGATCTTCAAATTAAGATTTATGATTCCAAAGGAGGAGAGAGGTATTTTATTGAGCAAGGAGGATCACGATCTCAACCAAATAAGAAATGATGAAAGTAACCACTTTCCCTTTCCTCTACCCCCTATTTATAGCCAAACAATCAGCCCACTAATGGACCTCTCAAATCAACCCACTAATGACTAGTTAGTCCGTCCAAAAATTGTGTAGCACTAAAACAACGATTCCTCCTAAACGGCATAACCAAATATCTATTGTGACCACTCTACGGAATTGGCAACACCATTTCCTTTTTAACGAAATTGATCTCAGCACCTGATTCGATCCCAATCAAAAGTTAAGCCTTGTACAAAACTGATAGGGGCAAAATGGTCACAAATAAAACTAGTAAAAAATACGGATATGTCTCACATCCCCATAAACAACATATCAAAATATGAGAATGATCCGACCATCAGAGAATAAAATAAAAATATTTTATGATCCTCCAAGACGTAAAATGTGGGTCGTTACATTCTCTCTCCCTTAGTAATTTCTCCCTGAAATTCCAAGAAAAACACATGGAACCAAAACAATTCTACATGCCTATCATTCATAAGCAGCTAATTTGTCATCCAAACTAGCATCCATCAAGCCATGTATCCATAGCCTTAAGATAGCACACGAAATCCTGACAACGATAGTACAAGTTACAATGTTGTAAGTGTTTGATAAATGGCGTTTCTATGGAATTAGAAAACCATTGACAAAATATCGTAATAATAACTGCAAGTGCACGATGTACAATCGTCGTACGTGGTGAATATGTGTCAATCCGCAAGGAAAGATTTTATTCTAATCTTACTCAATCAAATTAAACTGAAAGCGAGTGAAATTGTTAACTAAAAACTAAAAGAAAACTAACAATGTTAAAATGAATGCAAACACGAGACTAAGAGACAATTTAGGAGTAGATTCACTATCAATATCAATCTAATTAACATAAAAAATGGATCTAACTCTCTTTAATAACTATCACATTAAGTGTTGAATTCATACAAGCTTGATTTATATGCTAGAAAACTCAAGCTACATAAATCATCAATTTACAATACAAATTTAAAGCCCTAATTATCAAATAGAAAATAATAGTTCTAATAAAAATGAAACATTATGAGTACGTTCTGTATGTTAATATTCACTACCTATATAGAACATCAAGGATGCTTTCACTTTTAATGTCACTACTTTTTCTAAAATGAATTAGATTGTGATAAAGTACGATTCTATTAATGATATGAGTATAACACATCTGGAAATAATCAACCAACATGTGCTATCAATTTTCACCATATAAAATCTTTACTTTATCTACATCCAATTTTAGATTAAGCTCAAATAAGAGAGTTAGAAACATGAATTTCTTATGTTAATTATTCATTAATCATGAGAGCGTCACTACCTCTAAATTGAAGGGGTTTAACTACTCATAATGGATTCAATGATAACATAAAGAGATTTCATTATAAAAGAGAACAAAAAAAGAGCAAATAAAGGTAAAAATCTATTCTACTTGTATAAAAAAGAAATCTATACTAATGGCATGAAAGAAAATGGACAACAAAAGAAAAGAGCACTAGATTAAAATTACACTAAAAAAATTACATAAAGAAAATAGCTAAGTAGCCATGAAAATAAAAGAGATTTTGATTTGAGCCTCTATTCTAAATTAAATAAAATCCCAGATGAATTTTACATCAACATACAGAGATTATTTATACATGTGAAAAACCCTAATTCAACTTCAGCATGCTACCAAGAATGCCCTTCATTAAGCTTCCTTTTTTCTTTAGCGATAATGATTCATGAAGCCTTTTTTGTCTCCACTAAAGAAAGAGGAAGAGTGGGTGGGGTCCTCCACCAATCTTTTATTTGAATTGATTCCTTCTCCATTGATTGATTTCTTTTTTTTGGCAAGTCATTGATTTTCTCTTTTTTGGCAAGGCATTGATTTCCTCTTTTTTTCCTTTGTATGCATATAAATCTCAATGAAGCCCTCTTCCATATGCACCAAATTTTTATAAAAATAATGAAAAATGTCCAAGTAATATTCTCAAAATAACATAAGCACAAAAAATGACCATTTTTCTTTTGTATGATGATGAATGTATGATATTTTGAAATCAATTGAATTATGGTCTAAACGTGATAAAATACCCAAAAGTGAAATTTATTTAAACTAAACAAGGATAAATATGTGAATATAAATGTGTATTTTTACGTGCGCATCAGATATCCTCACACTTATCTTTTTATTCGTCATCGAATAAACTTAAAAAACTAAGCTAAATCCATTGTCGTAGGGAGCACGATTGCATTGAACGTATGCAACAAGCCTTTAAACCTCAGGGTGTCCCCAGCAGGATGAGTGTTGTCTTGTGAGGGTTTTCAGCAGATACTACCCACAAAATCCAAAAGTTAAACGCAAAAAATATTTATAAAATGCAAGATTAGAAAATATTTAGAAGAAGAATGCATTCTTTTAAAGGAATATTTACAAATGGATAATGTAACGTCATAGAAATTTGGACAACTGGAATGTGAAATTAATTGAAGATTTAAATATTTACAATCAAATTTATATTAATACTGGTATTAAAAATTGAATTTATGGTTCAATGTATAAATGGAATTCAATAGTTATTACGGTTGATTGAGAATACAAATATTTATTTTTTGAATGTTGGAATTGAATTTAGTGGATGTGAAATCCGACTGAAAAAATTAAATGGTTGAAAAAAACAAATGTTGCTAAGATGTGAAACAAATCGAAGATTTTATTTGTTGAATTATATGAAGAATTGGCCAATAAAGAAATTGAAATTTACGGTTTCAAAATTGGAATCAAACGGAGTTGTTTTGTGAACAAATCGGTGAACCGATGAATAAGATAAAATTTAAAACAACGTTGCATGCAAATGGAGTCGAATTGCAACCAGATTAATTTTATTTGATGTAGAACATCAAGATGTAGTGGATTGTCAAATTTCGTTGCGTTCAGATTTGTGTCGGCGGTACGAAATTAGAACATTGTGGGGTATTCACGGTAAATTTTAATATTTAATTATAAACAAACATCACCTCCCCAGTATAACACTACGCCAACCTATAGAATGAAGTACGCAGATACCCTAAGCCTAATGAAAATACATTGTTCGTATCTCCTCTTTTTCATTCTATAAATCACCTGCTTCTGTTCCATTCCTTAAGAAGAAATCCATTTTTCCTAAATCAAAACTTTTCTCTTTCAATTTTAATGGCCTCCATCGCGTAACCCTTCCTCTTATCCAATCGCTCCGCCCTCCTCCCATCAATTAGAAACCCAAGCCTTGAGTAACGAACCGGGATTTTCGACTCTGAAAATCAACATACAACTGCCATGTTGACTATTCAGACATCAGAAATACTTGATCATTAATAGGAAGAAATTAGAGGGTGAGAATAGATAAGATAGAAAAATTAAAATAGAAGAAGATGAAGATCACCACAGCACAAAATCAGAGTAATACGAATCTCACAGTGGAACGAATAAAATATAATATATGACATAACTTTGCAATAAAACAGTATATATATAATTAACATTATCAGAGTACAACACTTACACACAACGGAGATAACAATAGCTATATAATCCTGAAGCCTCCTGCTTCAAGCTCCTCCAAATATATCTGCAAAGACCTGAACTACTTGACTGTCCGTACAAATTTGGGCACCCTAAGAGTTTAGGGAAAACAAAACAAAATAAACTCTGGGTCAGTCATGGGACCGATGTGAGTAAACTCAAATCATTTGGTTTAACTTTTCAAAATCCATTTCAAAAGAAATGATAATCGTAAGACTGATCCATACATAAACACGGACGGTTTTTACCTTACGATAACCTAAAATAGTATTGGAAATTAATACTTCTCTAATATTATAATAATGTCTAATCACAAGTAATTAACAATCTAGTAGAACGCTTGCTTCTCACGTTCCACATATATAGTATACAAACAAAACCAAGGGTGCTTATTGGAGATTTGATTCCGACTATGACAAGGTATGGGACCACATGCCGATAGTGTATCTCTAGAGGTGAATACACTGGGTTCAACAAGAACGTCTTGCAAACCGGCCCACACATGACCGATCACTCATTTCGCTTGTGTGTATCGAATGTATATCACCAACGGTTGGGAGCTACCCACCGTTTCCCAAAAAGGGACAGCAGCGATAATAGATAAAAGAATGAAATGGATTTTCTTTACATAGGTGATATACACCCTAATGGGAGCGACCCACTTAGCTATGCTGCCTGCTCGATTTCTGTCATTTCCTGGTTGATGAGGCTTGAGGTCATAACGTATCATTTATACACCTAACCACCATTCACTTTGAATGCCACATCGTCACACCCGCTAAATCACAAATTGATTTCCCCAAAAATACCACGGGTATAAAGCGAAGAAAAACGAATTCCTCTTCCACCAAACGTAAGAATGTTTGAAGAGATCAAATTATGCGATCCGTTAGATATACTCTGTCATACATTCGTCCATTCACATTGTCCTGGGACTGGACAAACCGAAGGCACTATTTTGTAAATAGCATAGCCCTTGCATAACTCCGTTTTCATAATCTCATCCTATTTGATCGCAACGCTAATGTCTATACAGAGTGATTTTCAGAAAATGAATCTTATCCCAGTCTCTCCGTATTAACGACGGAAAAATAGTCAAAAACTTCGATAGTCGGTGATTTAACTATCAAAGAAAAACAGGTGTGCAAAAAACGATATTATTTCCAGATGGAAATTCTATCGATCAATCAACATTCAACATTTATCTTTCTTAATTTATCCATTTTCCCTTTCTATATATTCGTAAATTCTTATTTCCTAAATTTAGAAAATATACGTCATCAATCATTGGAAAACATTTCCATCTCTGTTTCACGTATCACTGTCATTCCAGTATTCTTTCTCATCAACATTTCATTTTCTATGATTAGAAAATATCTCTGATTATATTTGGAAAATGTTTCCAAAATTTATTAATTTGATTTAAACAGATATTTAAATAAAACATCACTAAGACAATTTAAACCATTACACTCATTAACTAAATTCACTTAATCAATCTTCACTATCGAACCTTACCCATCCCTTAATTAAAAACGAAGTCAATCAAGTTGGGGTATAATCACCTCTCAGACCTTAACTGAACAACATTTCTAACCTCTAAATAGATAAAGTTCACTCTTTAAAATCTTTTAACCAACTTCCTTACGTAACTCGGATTCTATTTACGAATCCCCTTCTTTATTTTAAAACATTGATTTTAACTATAGCGTTATAATTCCTTTCTTCTTAAATATCCAACTTCAAAATGTAACTTTTATTCCTTAATTTAACTAAATAATTAAACCACTAATTTACTAATAAATAAGTAAATCTTGATTAAAAACGGAAAGTAAATATTACTTTCCCAAATTCGATATAATCGAATTCAGTGTATAATTCTCTTTTTCGAATAATCTCTATTCGATAGCTCCTTTTCGAATAAACTATATTCGATAGCTGTTTCTTCAAATAACTATATTCGATAATCTCTCTTCGAATGATTTACATTCGATTAACTCTCTTCGAATGGTTTACATTTGATTTACTTTCTTTCGAATAAACTATATTTGAATAACTACTCTAATTCTATTCGAATAAACTATTTCGAATAACTCCTTTGATTTAACTCATTCGGATTAACTTGGTTTGATTAACTCATCTTGACTAACTCAACTCTGTTAACTCAACTTGATTAACTTACTTGATTAACTCAACTTATTTAACTCCTATCGACTAACTAATATTCGATTAACTTATATTCGAATAACTATGTCTGTTTAACTTTATTTCGAATGGGTAATATTCAATTTAAATCCATTCGCTTGACTCTAGATCGTAGCGATCACAATGGTTACGCCTGATTCCCTTAGGAAACATCCAACCGCCGTAGACTATCTGCAGCCCTGTGAATTACGCTAGCAGCCATACGAAATGGCAACTCATCCTGAATAACTATTTTTGACTAACTCTATCTCAAATAACTATATTCGATCAACTCTAATTGAATAACTAATATTCAGTTAATCCTAATTCGATTAACCATGTTTAATTTACTCTATCTGGTTAACACTAACTGATTAACTCTAACTGGTTAACCCTAATCAATTAAATATAATCAATTAACTTAACTCTAATTGATTAATTCTAACTCTAATCGATTAACTCTAACTCAAATTGATTGATTCTAACTCTAACCGATTAACTAAAATTCGATTAACTCCTTTGATTTAACTCTTCGTCCATATTCAGTTCCAAATATCGATGTTGAAATCGATTCTTACTTCTCTATATAAGTCCTGACTTATATATTCTATTTATCCAATGATAAACATTTCATTTGATTTATAAAATATTATTTATAATTTTATCTTCTCAATGTATCGGTTAGAATAGATTCTATTTAAAATCTTTTCTTTAAATCCATATCATGTTATACCCGTGTGCGAAGCACGGGTCTAACCCTTTCAAATATAAAATCCTCTTTTATACTATTCTATTCACCTTTCAAGTATTTCCTTTTATAATCTGTTTATCTACAAAATAAATACTTTTTTGATAATTCTATTTATTTTATAAAATATTTTCTTTTTATATAAAATCCATTGATTTTATAAGTAATTTCTTTGACAATCTAACTATTTCCTTTTCTATCTATTTATTTTTTTTCAAATAAATATTCCTTTTCGATTCTATTTGTAAATGTTTACAAATATTTCCCTTCAATTTTATCTATTTGATTAAAAAATAAATATTCCTTTTCAATCTATTTATTTTCTAAATAAATAGTTTCTTTTTATAAAATCCTTTGATTTTATAAATATTTCTTTTTCAATATAACATTAAAAATTTTCTTTTTAACATTCCAGTATTCCTTTTGGTATTTAACACACCATATAACAATGATCAGTATCATTCAACCATACAAAATCAACAACAGATTTCATATCACATCATATAACACAATATATGGAAAAAAAAGAGTAAAATAAATGTTGAGGAACCCAGTTGGGTCCCTCCGACCTGTTTCCCTGCATCCACAGATGTTAAACAATAAAATTAACATCAATTACATTTCACTATGAAGTATTCTGCTAAACAGAATCAATATTTGATTAACGATTTATATCTATATCGTTGTTTATATTTTCAATCAACTGACTAGCAGTTCAACCAGACAGCCAACACACAGCAAACAACCATCACTTATAAATTCTAAAAATATTTTATAAAAATATAAATTAGGCAAAGTTAGTGAGATTACTCACGTTAAATAATGATAAACCCTTGGTTGGTTCGGACCGACAATTTATTTTGCTATAAATTGAAATGGGCTTCGATTCACTCCCCGTCAGCTCCATTGTGTAGCCCTCGTCCATATGATCATGTCGGATCTTGTTTTGTGAAATTCTGATAAGGTATACTCAAGTTATAACGATTACAAGTTAATGTAAATTTAAATAAATAAAAACTTGGATTTAATTCAATCACGGGCTTTACCAACACCATCCGGCCCATTTATCACTCCTCCCAAGTCCACGTTTATCTCCTTCTTCCCATAAGAACATCGGCCGCCCCAGTATATGTCCAGTGGCCATTACGGCTACTTCAAACCTCCACCGATCCTTCTCCTCCCCATCATATTCCAAACGGTTTCCACCACGAGACTCGCCTTCAACACCTCTCCGTTCTCATCACCTTAGTATGTAACTCGATGCCAAAGCACCCCCCCCCCCATCGCGTCTTTCATTCGTCGACGCACCACACAGAAAATACCGAAACTTTTTGGTAAGAAAATACCTCAAAATCCCATAAACGAAACCACTCTCCACCATAAATTCAACTACGATATCGAGAACACCCCAAATCGACTATGCTTCAACAAAATCCCAACCCTAATGCTCGTTGAGAAAATGACAGCGACGGAAACTCGAAACGAGTTCAACAAAATCCCACCAATTTGAAGAGAACCAGTTGGTGAATCCAAATATAGTTACTTCGGGATTTACGGAATTTATTTCAATTTCTTTTGAATTTATGAAGATCCGAAAAGAATTTTCTTGGAAGGAAAAATATGACGGTGGAATTTTGACCAACGAAGAAAGTGGACTTAGGTTTAGAAAAAGTTAGGATATTATATAGGATAAATATAATATTTTTTAATCGATTTTAATATTGAATTTTAAGCAAACGCTATTTTTATTTGTCCTCTAAAATTCCTGTGATCACATACGATACCCAAAAATCATGAAAGTTGATATGCATCTTCAGTTCGACATTATGGTCCCAACGAAACTGGTTTCGTCAAATTCCGACTTCGTATGCTCACACAACGTATTTTTAACCGTTAGAATATCGAATGTTTTTCACTCTAAAAATCCGTACGGTCACACAGTGACTCTAAAAATCCCGGAAATTGAAATCTAGCAATAATTTAATATTGTGGATCCAACAAAATTAGTTTCGTTGAATTCCGAGGTCGTTTGCAAAACTGGCTATCTTTAAAGCTCTAAATAACCCATTTAAATATATAAATATATTTAAAACAATTAAATTTAATATTTAAAAATAAATATTATCGTATATATTCACACTAGAATACCATACAGCTCCAATTGGATTTATAACTCGATATTTCAAAGTCCCCAGCTATATCGATATTCGATTAATATATAAAATCCTTTTGTAATATAAATATATATTTATAAATTTCAAAGGAATTCCATAATGACTTTTCTTAAATTAGATTTGGACATAACTTAAAATCTACACAATGAAATCCCAATTTTTCTCTTCTACTAGAAAAATATACTTCACCAGCTCCTAACGTTTCTTGTTTCACAAAAATCCGACTGTTGAAGTTCAAATCGCCAAATAGCGAATTGCCGCGCCATTTCGAGCTCAATTATAATTATAATAAAATTCTACGTTCAAACGGTCGTTCAAATAATATATCGTTATTCTAATTCAATTCTAAACTGAATTAAATATCATATATGATCCAACTCACACGATTTTGTGAATTCCACTATTTTCGACTATTTCAGAAATTAAATATATTATTATATTACTTATTTTAATTAAATATTCACTATAATTTAATTCAATGACCATTTCAATCTCTCAACCCTATTTATATAATTAAATTAATTAATTATTATACGGTAAAATACGGGTCGTTACATTCTTCCCCCCTTAAAAATAATTTCGTCCTCGAAATTGCTAAGCTAGAGAACAAACCCTACTGATTTGTACAAATTTATTTGTTTACTTATCAACTTCAATTTCAACTGAACCAGTTTGATTTCAATTAAATATTTATTTATCCCTACTAACAAAAATTTTCAAAAATACTGAAAATTTTCTAGCACCCGAAATTTACGAATTTTTTTGCCAGCACCTCCCTTGTACCGGTCAATAGTTCAAACCCCAACTCGCCTCTCTAGGCCTTCTCCAATCCAAAAGAAAATGAAACAGCAAAGCGGCTTGCCCAATCGGCCCATAAATCAACAATCCATAAAAAAATAAACGTGTACCTTTTTGTCGGGCATATCAATAAATCCTTTCATTCTGCAGCCAATTCAGCATATACCAAAGTCATCCCAATCAATCTTTGATCAATTTATCCTCAACACAACTATTCTCTTAAACAAGCCAATTACCATTTCAAACTCAAGTTTCATTCTCGATTCCAAACTCCTAACTCACCAATCCAATACCATTTCAGATTTTATCTCACAATTCAAAATCTGATTCTACTTGATATATCATATCCAATTCAATTTACAGTTAATTGGTTTCAATTCAATTCCAACTTGCTTTCAAAAATTTCTACTTTAATTTGCTTTTGTTTCAAACAATCTTTACCTAAGAGTTTCAAATAGCTTAGCCTTTCCAAAAATCAATTTTTTTTTTGGAATTTCAAAACAACTTTCTTTTCCCAAAATAATTTAAAAACAAAATGTTTGGTAGTAATCCATCACTTAGCAACTTGAGAATGACACTGATGATGTGGCCATCATCATCGGAGTTATTTCCCATCTATCTAAGTGAGTTCAATACTATATCACTTCAAAATTCAAATTTTAAACACTTTCATTTTGAAATATTTTTCAAAATATCATTCACAATACTTGTAAACAATTTAAAATCTCCCAGGATTTTTAAATTTTCTTATACTTAACTCAAATCCACTTACAAAAACTTCACCCATCTTTCAGAATTTTAATTCCAATTCTGATATAATTCTGATTTAATTAATCTGCTTTTATATTATACGAACTCAAATTGGTTATTTATATAACCATTTCAATTATAATCAACTAATACATCCAACATACTATAATGAATCGAATAGAAATATTTTATTTATATCAAAATATACTTTAGGTAAAATTATCTCATTTACCCTCTTTCAAAACATACTGTGTCGGTTTATCATACTTGAGTGTTTAGAAACTCCTATCGATATAGTGGATCAAACTGATCGACCAGAACTTATAAACAACCCAACCAATAAATCTTCACAATATAAAATAATTTTTATAAAATCTACAAATACGTTCACTTGTACACTCAAATTCAATCTAGGATATTACTAACCCCATCTCTACTAAGTCACGCCACAGAGCCAAGGTAATCACTTAACCTTCAGCTCTGATACCACTGTAACGAACCGGGATTTTCGACTCCAAAAATAAACATACAACTATCATGTTGACTATTCAGACATCGGAAATACCTGATCATTAATAGGAAGAAATTAGAGGGTGAGAATTGGTAAGATAGAAAAATTATAATAGAAGAAGAAGAAGATCACCACAGCACAGAATCAGAGTAATATGAATCTCACAGCGGAACGAATAAAATATAATATATAACATAACTTTGCAATAAACAGTATATATATAATAACATTATCAGAGTACAACACTTACACACAGCGGAGATAACAATAGCTATATAATCATGAAGCCTCCCGCTTCAAGCTCCTCCAAATATATCTGTAAAGGCCTGAACTACTTGACTGCCCGTACAAATTTGGGCACCCAAGAGTTTAGGGAAAACAAAACAAAATAAACTCTGGGTCAATCATGGGACTGGTGTGTGTAAACTCAAATCATTTGGTTTAACTTTTCAAAATCCTTTTCAAAAGAAATGATAATCGTAAGACCGATCCACACATTAACACGGACGGTTTTTACCTTATAATAACCCAAAACAGTTTTGGAAATCAATACTTCTCTAATATTATAATAATGTCGAATCACAAGTAATTAACAATCTAGTAGAACGCTTGCATCTCACATTCCACATATATAGTATACAAACAAAACCGAGGGCGCTAATTGGAGATTTGATTCCGACTATGACAAGGTATGGGACCACCTGCCGATAGTGTATCTCTAGAGGAGAATACACTGGGTTCAACAAGAACGTCTTGCAACCCGGCCCACACATGACCGACCACTCATTTCGCTTGAGTGCATCGAATGTATATCACCAACGGTTGGGAGCTACCCACCGTTTCCCGAAAAGGGACAGCATCGATAATAGATAAAAGAATGAAATGGATTTTCTCTAGAAAGGTGATATACACCCTAATGGGAGCGACCCACTTAGCCATGTTTCCTGCCCGATTTTTGTCATTTCCCGGTTGATGAGGCTTGAGGTCATAACGTATCTTTGATACACCTAACCACCATTCGCTTTGAATGCCACATCGTCATACCCACCAAATCACAAATTGATTTCCCCAAAAATACCACGGGTATAAAGCTAAGAGAAACGAATTCCTCCACCACCAAACGCAAGTATGTTTGAAGAGATCAACTTACGCGATCCGTTAGATATACTATGTCAGACATTCGTCCATTCACTTTGTCCTGGGACTGGACAAACAGAAGGCACTATTCTGTAAACAGCGTAGCCCTTGCATAACTCCGTTTTCATTATCTCCATCCTATTTGATCGCAACACTAATGTCCATACGGTGTGGTTTTCAGAAAATGAATCTGATCTCGGTCTCTCCGTATTAACGACGGAAAAATGGTCAAAAACTTTAATAGTCGGTGATTTAATTATCAAAGAAAAACAGGTGTGCAAACAACGATATTATTTCCAGATGGAAATTCTATCGATCAATCAACATTCAACATTTATATTTCTTAATTTATCCATTTTCCCTTTCTATATATTCGTAAATTCTTATTTCCTAAATTTAGAAAATATACGTCATCAATCACTGGAAAACATTTCCATCTCTGTTTCACGTATCACAGTCATTCCTGTATTCTTTCTTATCAACATTTCATTTTCTATGATTAGAAAATATCCTGATCATATGTGGAAAATGTTTCCAAAATTTATTCATTTGATTTAAACAGATGTTTAAATAAAACATCACTAAGACAATTTAAACCAGTACACTCATTAACTAAATTCACTTAATCAATCTTCACTATCGAACCTTACCCATCCCTTAGTTAAAAACGAAGTCAATCAAGTTGGGGTATAATTACCTCTCAGACCTTAACTGAACAACATTTCTAACCTCGAAATAGACAAAGTTCACTCTTTTAAATCTTTTAACCAACTTCCTTACGTAACTCGGATTCTGTTTACGAATCCCCTTCTTTATTTTAAAACATTGATTTTAACTATAACGTTATAATTCCTTTCTTCTTAAATATCCAACTTCAAAATGTAACTTTTATTCCTTAATTTAACTAAATAATTAAACCACTAATTTATTAATAAATAAGTAAATCTTGATTAAAAACGGAAAGTAAATATTACTTTTCCGAATTCGATATAATCGAATTCAGTGTATAATTCTCTTTTTCGAATAATCTCTATTCGATAGCTCTTTTTCGAATAAACTATATTCGATAACTCTTTCTTCGAATAACTATATTCGATAATCTCTCTTCGAATGATTTACATTCGATTAACTCTCTTCGAATGATTTACATTCGATTTACTTTCTTTTGAATAAACTATATATGAATAACTCCTATTCGAATAAACTATTTCGAATAATCCTTTGATTTAACTCATTTGGATTAACTCGGTTTGATTAACTCATCTTGACTAACTCGGCTTTATTAACTCAATTTGATTAACTTACTTGATTAACTCAACTTATTTTACTCTACTTATTTAACTCCTATCGACTAACTAATATTCGATTAACTTATATTCGAATAATTATGTCTGTTTAACTTTATTTCGAATGGCTAGTATTCGATTTAACTCCATTCGCTTGACTCTAGATCGCAGCGATCACAATGGTTACGCCTGATTCCCTCAGGAAACATCCAACCGCCGTAGACTATCAGCAGCCCTACGAATTACGCTAACAGTCATACGAAATGGCAACTCATCCTGAATAACTTTGTTTGACTAAATCTATCTCAAATAACTATATTCGATCAACTCTAATTGAATAACTAATATTCAATTAATCCTAATTCGATTAACCATGTTCAATTTACTCTATCTGGTTAACTCTAACTGATTAACTCTAATTGGTTAACACTAATCAATTAAATCCAATCAATTAACTCTAACTCTAATTGATTAATTCTAACTTCAATCAATTAACTCTAACTCAAATCGATTAATTCTAACTCCAATCGATTAACTAAAATTCAATTAACTCCATTGATTTAACTCTTCGTCCATATTCAGTTCCAAATATCGATGTTGAAATCGATTCTTACTTCTCTACTTCTTTATATAAGTCCTGACTTATATATTCTATTTATCCAATGATAAACATTTCATTTGATTTATAAAATATTATTTATAATTTTATCTTCTCAATCTATTGCTTAGAATAGATTCTATTTAAAATCTTTGCTTTAAATCCATATCATGTTATACCCGTGTGCGAAGAACGGGTCTAACCCTTTCAAATATAAAATCCTCTTTTATACTATTCTATTCACCTTTCAAGTATTTCCTTTTATAATCTATTTATCTACAAAATAAATCCCTTTTTGATAATTCTATTTATTTTTTAAAATATTTTCTTTTTATATAAAATCCATTGATTTTATAAGTAATTCCTTTGATAATCTAACTATTTCCTTTTCTATTTATTTTTCACATATTTCCTCTTTCTATTCTATTTGTTTTTTTCAAATAAATATTCCTTTTCAATTCTTTTTGTAAATGTTTACAAATATTTCCCTTCAATTTTATCTATTTGTTTAACAAATAAATAATCCTTTTCAACCTATTTATTTTCTAAGTAAATAGTTTCTTTTTATAAAACCCTTTAATTTTATAAATATTTCTTCTTCAATATAACATTGAAAATTTCCTTTTTAACATTCTAGTATTCCTTATGGTATTTAACATACCATATAACAATGATCGATATCATTCAACCATACAAAATCAACAACAGATTTCATATCACATCATATAACACAATATATGAAAAAAAACAGTAAAATAAATGTTGAGGAACCCAGTTCGGTCCCTCCGACCTTTTTCCCTACATCCATAGATGTTAAACAATAAAATTAACATCAATTTCATTTCACTATGAAGTATTCTGCTAAACAGAATCAATATTTGGTTAATGATTTATATATATATATATATATATCTTTATCTATATGTTCAATCAACTGACTAGCAGTTCAACCAAACAGCCAACACACAGCAAACAACCATCATTTATAAATTCTAAAAATATTTTATAAAAATATAAATTAAGCAAAGTTAGTGAGATTACTCACATTGGACGACGAACGTTAAATAACGATAAACTGTTGGTTGGTTCAAACCGACCATTTATTTCACTATAAATTGTAACGAGCTTCGATTCACTCCTCGTCAGCTCCATTGTGTAGCCCTCGTCCATACGATCCTGTTGGATCATGTTTCGTGAAATTCTGATAATGTATACTCAAGTTATAACGATTACAAGTTAATGTAAATTTAAATAAATAATATAAATATATAAAATCTATGTTTCAAAGTCCCCAGCTATATCGATATTCGATTAATATATAATAATATAAATATAAATTTATAAATTTCAAAGGAATTCCATAATGACTTTTCTAAAATTAGATTTGGACATAACTTAAAATCTACACAATGAAATCGCGATTTTTCTCTTCCACTAGAAAAATATACTTCAGCAGCTCCTAACGTTTCTTGTTTCACAGAAATCCGACTTAAAATGGACACTGTACATTCAGTTGAAGTTCAAATCGCCAAATAGCGAACTGCCGCGCCATTTCGAGCTCGATTATAATTATAATAAAATTCTACGTTCAAACTGTCGTTCAAATAATATATTCGTTATTCTAATTCAATTCTAAACTGAATTAAATATCACAGATGATCCAATTCACACCATTTTGTGAATTCCATTATTTCTGACTATTTCAAAAATTAAATATATTATTATATTACTTATTTTAATTAAATATTCACTATAATTTAATTCAACGACCATTTCAATCTCTCAAACACTATTTATATAATTAAATAAATTAATTATTATACGGTAAAATACGGGTCGTTACACCTTGGAATTCGAAGCTCCCAGCACCATCGTAGGCGGCCCCTTCTTTGATTTGTCGCCGCAAGCACTCAACCCTTTCAGCACTTTGCCACCTACTTCTTCTGGTTGGCCACCACCGTGAGCACCCATCTTAGAAGCTGCCGAAGCTACTAATCTCCCTAAAACACGGCAAAAGAGGTGAGTAATCACTCACGATTAATCTCAGTTTCAAGTGAATTGATTTCAACTTAAACCAAAATTATGATAGTTGATTTTGGGTTTAATTTATTGCTTTTTGTTATTTTTGTTAATCTTATGGCTCACGCATTTTATCCGCTGTCTATTCAATTGTTTGGTTGCTTTGAGAGTTGGTCATAAATCCGATTCATTGTTATTTTTTAGGCTTTGCTGTAAATTGGTCAACTTAAATCTAAATCTGATAAAAAACTGGTGGGTATGTGTGTGTGTGTGTATATATATATATATATGGAACAACACTTTATCATTGTGTATCTACGTGTTTGCTCCATTCTAGAACTGGAAATGCAAAATCAGTAAACATAGGGCTGAAAATTGTATGTATATAAAACTTTTCCAAAAATAGTTTATGTTTAAAGCTAAATCCACGACATAGGAAAAACAAAAGGAAGCCCAATAGATCAATTCACCTAATAAAACAAATCCATTGACTTTGCTATTTTCGTCATGATAGAACAAAGCTATTATGAAAAAGTATACCTGCTTAAGTTCGTTAACCAGACGGATTACTAGTGAGGTGTTCATCCCTTTTAGATTCTTAAACTTCTTGTACCCGTAGAAATCGTTGGCACAAACTGTTAAGATTATATTTAAAAATCTTCACAAATGCTAATAATATGTTAATATTGTTGAAAGAGGTGCAAACTTCTCGCACGTCATATATTGCTTTCAGAAATTGTATAATGCTCGTTCACATTGAAAATCGGAGCCGCTTAACAGATGTTGTACTAGTAGTTATAGTAAGCACTATATATGTTGTAACTTTACACCATAAAAAAATAGTGTAACATTAATAAAAACAACTTCTCACTTTTCTTAACAAAGGTTTTCATATTTAGGCTAATATAGGGTTGTATATCTATGTTCATATTATATTGCCTGCTATATTTTGCTGATTTACAATCGTATTATGTTGTATTGTCCAAGTTAATTAACATCCGGCTTATAATAAACTCAAATAAAAAACCCGACGACAGCTAATTCACATAGCTACAAATAATTATAGAAAGAAACACTGATAAGTTAACTCACGATTAATTTCATTCCAAGTATTTTAACTTCATAAAAATTGAATTTAGCAGTTTCCTGCATTTTAGTTGCTATCAATGTCCATTGGTTGTTGAACCCCTTTCCAACGGTTGGTTATGCACTCACTTATTGGTTATGATTTTGTATTGAAAGATGACTACACACACTTGCTTGCTTTCTGCCACAAAAATGTGAATACTTGTTGCTTGATGTTGCATCTTTGTTGCACCTACACATAGGTTGTATGTTCTCCTATGGAATGAGTTGGGCTTATGATCCTTACTGTCTTCATGCTTGGTCATTATTTGAATTTACCATGTTATAACCTGAAAAGATGTCCACTTCTATACACTAGTCACAAATGTGGTATTGAATATAGCTGTGAATATAAAATGCTAGGAGCTGTTAGGAAAAAGGGTGGGTTAGTTTTACCATTGCAATGGAGATGATGCATGTTTTTAAATGGACACAGCATATACATAATGGTGTATGGGTCTCTTAGAGAAGCTAAACTGAATTTTGTTTGATATAAATAAAGAGATAAGTTGAACCCGATACGTCAATACCCTCTAGTTAGTGATTACTGCTAATTATTTAGAAAATATGAAACATATCTAAACTAGTTTGGGTTAACTATTATATTTTATGTTTATATTGAAATTAATTTACTTGAACAAATGATTAATCCTGACTCGAGTGCTTTATGTTTTTGCATGGAACACTCGGGTCATACCTGAGCAGTATAGATTTTAAAAGATTACAGCTCAAGATTCGAAGGCTGACAACATTGGGATTCTGAAGACGCGCACTCTGAAGATTTCAAACCACTAAATATTTTCTATATTCAAAACTGTAGTTTTTATATTCCGCCGTACAGAGATTAAACTTTGTATTCATAAATTTTGATTATATATATAGAATAAATTTATTTCCTTATTCAATATTGTGTTATTGATTTATTCTGTAATTTCTGTGTGAATTCTGTATTTTAAACTCTGTAAGCTAAATAACAATCCGTCGATTTGAATGTTTTAAGTTGGTTTATTTACCACTTTGAAGCGGTCAAAATGGCAGGACGTTACAAGTGGTATCAGATCTTTGGTTTATTCAAAGCGTAGCTTATCGGGTTTAAGTGAGTAGAATCGACACTAGAAAAAAAATGGATTTTGAAAATGAAAGTTTTAAAAAGGAAATTAATTTGAAAATTTGTATTTGAAACTAATAGAGCGGAAAAAAAATTATTTTGAGTTTTTAAATATTTTTTTCGGGAATCCCCAGCCTTCGGATCTCGATTTGCCCGAGCTATTCTTCAATAAGTTCCCTTCGATATTTAAGGAAGATAAATATAAGAGAATCGACGAATAAGTTTTAGTAATTGCGTATTTTTTTGAAATCAAAGATAAGTGAAATTGATTGGAATAAGAATTCCAATTGGAACGTAAATGAAAGAGGAAATTGGAAATCGGTTCAGAAATGAAACGATGAATTTTATTTTGAATTTGGAATATAAATTAATAAAACTGAAAAGGGTATGATTGAAATTCGATTGTGTCAAAGTATTGGCAAGATAATTTATAATTGGTTTCAAACCAATAATATATAATCGAATATATGAATTCGATAATAAGCTATAAATTTGTTAGTTAATTAATTAGAAGTAAATTGTGAATGAGAGTTGTAAATGGAGTGGAATGTGAATGAAGATTTTAAAGAAACTCAAATAGATGTTCAGGTGAAATCAAAATTAATTTTACGTGACAAGTTCAGATTTTGATAAAAGGAAAAATACTTACTCTTAGAAGTAAATAACGTTTGGAAGTGAAAATGTTGAAAATGGAAGTGGGAATAAAGAAAAATATAGATGAACAGTACAGTGAGATTATTCTGAAGTTCATAATATAAATCAAATGAGGCTTTCCGAAATTCGGAATATATTATTGAATATACTATTCGAAAGGAAGATACTTATGCAAGTCAACTATGTCGAATTTCAGGAAATTACTATTTACTTTCTATTTTGATTAAAAATTTAAAATATTATTAATAAATTGTTTACATATTAGAGAATAAAGTATATTTTAAAGTTAAAGATCTTGAAGACGTGAATTATTATAATCAGCAATTTTTGTAAAGGAAATGAATTCTTGACTCAAATTGGAAATTTCAAGAATAAATGTTTTGTTGGTGTTTGAAGTGGTGGATTTTATCTGTTTTAATGTTAATAAAGTTGTTCAGTTAAGATCTAAGAGGTAAGTATATCCCAACTGGATTAACTTCATTTTTGACTAAGAAATGGTTAAGATTCGATAGCAAGGGTGGTTAAATGAAGTAAATGAATGTTAGTAGTTAAGTGAAAATACCGGTGTTTATTTAATATCTGTTTTAATTCAAGTAAAGAATTTAGAAATGTTTTCCCCAAGAAAAATGTATTTTCTATAGAAAATAAAGGTTTGTGAATATTTGGAAATGTTTTCCAATGATAATAAGTGATTTTCTAAAGGAGAAATATAATAATGTGTGTCCAAGGATCGGAAGAGACTAATGGGTTTTGATAAATTAGAATGGCAAGAACTAAAGAACAAAAAGCCGCACGTCGAGAATGAAGGGCAACAGAACGTAAAAGAAGGGAAGAATTAATTTTGGAATATGAGGATAGGATTAAGGAAAAACAGACAGCTGGCCCCTATGACAATATCGTCTGTTACCGATGTCATAAAAAGGGACATTACTTGGTTACATGCGAAGAGAGAGAAAAGGGAAAGAAGAAGGAAGAAAAATTTACCGATCCGATATTTTCTGTTTTAAATGTCGAGAGAGGGGACATTTCCCTAGTCGTTGTCTTAAGATGAAAAAGAAAAAGCCTGCCATCTCTGAGAAGCCCGATGAACCAATCGTTTGTTATCAGTGTAAAAAAGTTGGACATATAGCTCGAAACTATTCCGAGAGACAACAAGGAAGACAGGCAGTGTTGCGCCCCGCTAGAGAGAAAATAGTGAAGTACGTAAATGAAGACAGCTCCATCTCATATTATTGTAAAAACTACAAGGAGTGGGGTCATGTGAATGAAGAATGCACTAATCCTTTTGTGGAGACTCCGGAATGATGAATAAGTGATGCAGTCTATTATGGATCGAAAAGCAGTTATTGATGATTGTGGTCCCTAATTAAGTTAACTTTGTACTATCCTTTGTAATCCCCTATGTACAGGTTTTGAATAAGTTGAGACTATGTATAATTATTTAACTAAAGTAGGTATGGAAAATTTAGTACTTTAATCGCATTATATGAAATATTCGAGAATCTTGAATAGGGAAGACCAGTATTTGTTTGATAAACCAAGTTGGTAAATAAGTTAATATTGGTGAGATGAGTTTATAATTAAATTTAAATTTATATATATGTAATAAATAAAAGGGAATTAAGGAAATTAAAAATGCAGTTAAGAAATTTAGAAACTGATTGGTGATTAGTTAAGTTGGATAATTTCCTGAGTGTTGATCTGATGTTGGTTTTGGCCTTCAGGGTTGATACTTAGGAAGTTGTCCATTTGCTAATTGACGGTCGAATGATGTGAATATAAAAGAGAAAAAAATATAATATTAATAATAACATGAATGAGAATGAAAGAATTCTTGAATTTGGAAGTGTAAAAATTTGAATTAAGCGATGAATTGAATGGCTGGGGAATTTGAGTAACTGGAATTTGGAAGAGAAATTGGTTTGTAACAAATAAATTCAGGAATCTGAATTTGAAAGGATAATAAATATCTGAACTGATCAAAAGATCAAAATTGGAATTTTAAAATTTGAATGGAATTGGAGGATATTTGATTTTAAATATTGGATATAGAAGTTTTTGAATCTTATATGGAAAAATATATAAGAATATAGTGAAATTGATAACTGCCAGATTGGATGGAAACCCATTTGAAATGAAATCTTATACAGTAGAATTTATATAAAATGAGATGTTTGAGAAGGTGATTTAGAAAGAAAATTTTATGTGTGATTTATGAGGAGTATGGAATAAAATACTATATGTTCATAGTATTATATATTTTCAAAGCAAGATAAGGGAAGTACCATACTTCTCCTCTGAATTTCGAGCTCTATTGAGATGTGCTGCTGGTGGTAGTAGGTTGTCCGTACATATAACTCGAGTTGTCTGAAAGAACACGACCGTGTAGCGTAATTCGCATGGCTATAGATGGCCTACGGCGGAGGGATGTTTCTTGGGGGAACCAAGCATAACCATTGTGTCTGCAGCGATCTACAGTCGTGGTTATGGCTTAATCCGCAGTGCTGTGAAAGCTTACGGGTATGGATGTTTCCTGAGGGAATCAGACGTAACCATTGTGTATCTGCGGTCCACATGGCATATCTACACGTGAAAGAGATGTAACCACTAGAGTTACTAAAGATAGAATGGAGCCATGCAATGTTGAGATATCTTAGTGATGATGAGCCACCTGTTTGATGCAGCACTATGTCTTCATGACTGGATTTGTCTTCGTGACTTGATGTGTCTTCGTGACATGATTTGTCCTCGTGATTTGATATGTCCTCATGACTTGGTTTATCTTCAAAACTTGATAATTGTTTTGGTCACCCTGAGATAGAGCAGTCAAACGCTCAGTAACCTTAGTTTTTCTTTTGACTCTTAAAATTTCTCTGTTTATCTGTCCATGACGAAATTCGCAGGGAAGTGAATTCCTACGGATACAGATGTTTTTGGGGGATCCAGACGAAACCATTGCGTATCTGCGATTCATGAAAAATCAACATATCAATATCACATTGGTACTTTCCGTATCTATTTTCAAAGAATTTTTGAAATATTTTCACTGGGAGTTGAAGCAAGGATATTTAGTGTTTGGAGATTTTAGTCGTGCGCCTGGCCAGCGTATACCTAATATCTATAAGAACGACAATAGACTTGTCAAACTTCGAGTTATCAAATATTTTCAAATCAATAATTTGAAATTAGAATATACCCGACTTAATAAGTAAGAAAGAGGATTTCAGAGTATTTTTAAACCCATAGTTTTGAAATAAAAATACAAATATTTTTACATGAATTTCGTGTTATATGTAAAAAGACTATAAAAGATTTTGGATTTTTTAAATTTTCAAGTCGATAATTTCTGACTTGAATGTTATTACACTCTCAGATAATTGTTGGAAAGGCTAAATAGATTGAATGTAGGAGATTTGATTGAATTTGGAGTGTAAAGAATAAGTGGAACAATGGATAAGTAAATATTGACAAATGAGGTTTATAAAGAGAATTGGGATGATTTGAAATGCATAAATCCGACTTATGTGGGGTAATTTGAGATAGAATTTGAAATATTGAGTATAGTTCAAAGAGAGTAGAAATAAATAAAATCAATTTGGAAATTAAAGAAAATCTTATTTGATCAAAATTGATCTCTAAATATAGGAAAATCTGATTTCCGAGTTATATGAACATAATGGATAAATAAAGAAGGTCAATGCTTAAATATCGACATATAAATTTGTCGTGAATAAATGTCACGCAAATATGCAAATTGAAGTATACAATGGTATAACTCTAACAATATCTCCTTTTTGAGGATGAAAAGTTTTAAAGGGGGAAGATTGTAACGTCCTAGAAATTTGGACAACTAGAATGCGAAATTAATTGAAGATTTAACTATTTACAATCAAATTTTATATTAATATTGGTATTAAAAATCCAATTTATGGTTCGATGTATAAATGGAATTCAATATTTATTATGGTTGATTGAGAATACAAATATTTATTTTTTGAGTGTTGGAATTGAATTTAGTGGATGTGAAATCCGACTAGAAAAAAATAAATGGTTGAAGTTTTAAAATAAATGTTGTTAACATTGAAACAAATTGAAGATTTTATTTGTTGAATTATATGAAGAATTGGCCAATAAAGAAATTGAAATTTACGGTTTCAAAATTGGAATCAAACGGAGTTGCTTTATGAACAAATCGGTGAACCGATGAATAAGATAAAATTCAAAACAATGTTGCATGCAAATGGAGTCGAATTGCAACCATATTAATTTTATTTGATGTAGAACATCAAGACGTAGTGGCTTGTCAAATTTCGTTGTGTTCAGAGATTGGGTCGGCGGTACGAAATTAGAATACTGTGGGGTATTCGCGGTAAATTTTAATATTTAATTATAAACAAATATCACCTCCCCAGTATAACACTACGCCGACCTATAAACTGAAATACGCAGATACCCTAAGCCGAATGAAAATACGTTGTTCTTATCTCCTCTTTTTCACTCTACAAATCACATGCTTCCGTTCCATTCCTTCAGCAGAAATCCATTTTTCCTAAATCAAAACTTTTCTCTTTCAATTTTAATGGCCTCCATCGCGTAACCCTTCCTCTAATCCAATCGCTCCGCCTTCCTCCTATCAATTAGAAACCCAAGCCTTGGAATTCGAAGCTCCAAGCACCATCGTAGGCGGCCCTCTTCTTTGATATGTAGCCGCAAGCACTCAACCCTTTCAGCACTTTGCCACCTGCTTCTTCTGGTTGGCCACCACCGTGAACACCCATCTTAGAAGCCGCCGATGCTACTACTCTCCCTAAAACATGGCAAAAGAGGTAAATACTCACTCACGATTAATCTCAGTTACAAGTGAATTGATTTCAACTTAAACCAAAATTATGATAGTTGATTTTGGGTTTGATTTGTTACTTTCTGTGATTTTTGCTAATCCTATGGCTCATGCATTTCATCCGATGTTTGTTCAATTGTTTGGTTGCTTTGAGAGTTGGTCATAAATCCGATACATTGTTAATTTTTAGGCTTTGCTGTAAACTGGTCACCTTAAATTTAAATCTGAAAAAAAACTGGTGGATATGTGTATATGTATATAATATATATATATATATATGAAACAACACTTTATCATTGTGTATCTACGTGTTAGCTCCATGCTAGAACTGGAAATGCAAAATCAGTAAACATGAGGCTAAAAACTGTATGTATATATAACTTTTCTGAAAATAGTTTGTGTTTAAAGCTAAATCCACAACATAGGAAAAACAAAAGGAAGCCCAATAGATCAATTCACCTAATAAAACAAATCCATTGACTTTGCTATTTACATCATGATAGAACAAAGCTATTATGAAAAAGTATACCTGCTTAAGTTATTTAACCATACGGATTATTAGTGGGGTGTTCATCCCTTTTAGATTCTTAAGCTTCTTGTACCCGTAGAAATCGTTCGCACAAACTGTCAAGATTATATTTAAAAATCTTCAATTAAATGCTAATAATATGTTAATATTGTTGAACGAGGTGCAAACTTCTCTCATGTCATATATTGCTTTTAGAAATTGTATAATGCTCATTTACATTGAAAATCAGAGCCGCTTAATAGATATTGTACTAGTAGTTACAGTGAGCACTATATATGTTGTAACTTTACATGGTAAAAAAAATAGTGTAACATTAATAAAAAAAACTTATCACTTTTCTTAACAAAGGTTTAGATATTTAGGCTAATATAGGGTTGTATATCTATGTTCATATTATATTGCCTGCTATATTTTGCTGATTTACATTATAACATCTTTTATGTTAGTCGTTTATACTGCCAAAGGTTTTTAGAGTAAAACAGTGCCTTATTAGTTGAAAATGCTTCTATATTGGTAGCCGTATAATTATATATGTGCATATCTAAGATTTGAGTTGATTTTATTTTCCGCGTTTAACAGTACATGTATTTTTGCGGCTACATGATTCATGGAGATTTAATGATGGAATTTAGAGCTTTTGTTGGCTTCGATTTCAAACGTGATTTGAAAAAAACTTATATTTGCACTTTATACCCTTCTAGTATACATGGTTATTGGAATTTAAAACCCATTTTGTACCCACTGATGTTGGCACTTCGAAACCCTTTCAGTATATACTATATTGGCACTTTGAATCCACTCAATATGCACCGTTTTATATACTGTGTTGGCACTTTGAATCCATCCAACATGCACATTTTATACTCTGTTTTGACACTTTGGCTCCATCCAGTATGCACTGTTTCATACACTGTTTTGGCACTTTGAACCCATTCTGTATACACTGATTATGCGCTATTGATTATGAATATGGGTTTGTAGTTTCTTTTTAATACTTTTGCATTTGGCCTTTAAAAATGGGTTGGCTGTTGCATTTTTAATACTTAGACATCAAGGCTTTTATGACTAATTAGTTGTTGCATGGCTTTTATGACTAATTGGTTGTTGCATGGCTTTTATGACTAATTGGCTGTTGCATGGCTTTTATGACTACTTGGTTGTTGCATTTTAATACTTAGACATCATGGCACACATTTGAAAAATCATTGCAATAAAAATCAGTAATTTATGTTAGTTATTAAAACATGAAACACTAGTTTGGACATTTTTTAAAAATGATCGTTATTAAATCATACCAATCTTAATAAATGATAATGATCTGCACATTTATGTATCAGTAACTAAAGCAATGGAGTTTCCATATCGATGGACTGGAATTTCATATATCATATATTAGTAAATGTCCATTGCAATGTCCAGAAATTACTGTTGCCTTCGAGTGGCAGACACAATTAAGGTTATTTATATTCGTATTATGATGTATTGTCCAAGTCAATTAACATCCGGCTGATAATAAACACAAATAATAAACCCGACGACAGCTAATTCACATGGCTAAAAATAATTATAGAAAGAAACACGGATAAGTTAACTCACAATTAATTTCATTCCAAGTATTTTAACTTCGTAAAAATTGAATTTAGCAGTTTCCTGCATTTTTGTTGCTATCAAAGTCCATTGGTTGTTGTACCCCTTTCCAACGGTTGGTTATGCACTCACTTATTGGTTTTGATTTTGTATTAAAAGATGATTACACACACTTGCTTGCTTTTTGCCACAAAAATGTGAATACTTGTTTCTTGATGCTGCATCTTTGTTGCACCTGCACATAGGTTGTATGTTCTCCTGTGGAATGAGTTGGGCTTATGATCCTTACTGTCTTCATGCTTGGTCATTATTTGAATTTACCATGTTATAACCTGAAAAGATGTCCACTTCTATACACTTGTCACAAATGTTGTATTGAATATAGCTGTGAATATAAAATGTTAGGAGCTGTTAGGAAAAAGGGTGGGTTAGTTTTACCATTGCAATGGAGACGATGCATGTTTTTAAATGGACACAGCATATACATAATGGTGTATGGGTCTCTTAGAGAAGCTAAACTAAATTTTGTTTGATATAAATAAAGGGATAAGTTGAACCCGATACGTCAGTACCCTCTGGTTAGTGATTACTGCTAATCACTTAGAAAATATGAATCATATCTAAACTCGTTTGCGTTAACTGTTATATTTTCTGTTTATATTGAAATTAATTTACTTGAACAAATGATTAATCCTGACTCGAGTGCTTTATGTTTTTGCATGGAACACTCGGGTCAGACCCGAGCAGTACATATTTTAAAAGATTACAGCTCAGAATTCGAAGGTTGGCAACATTGGGATTCCGAAGACATGCACTCTGAAGATTTCAAACCAGTAAATATTTTTTGTATTCAAAACTGTAGTTTTTATATTCCGTTGTACAGATATTAAACTTTATATTCAAAAATTCTGATTATATATATATAGAATAAATTTATTTCCTTATTCAATATTGTGTTATTGATTTATTCTATATTTTCTGTGTGGATTTTGTTTAAACTCTGTAAGATAAATAACGATCCGTCGATTTGAATGTTTTAAGTTGGTTTAATTACTAATTTGAAGCGGTCAAAATGGCGGGATGTTACAGATAATTTACTTTAAAATGTTACACGAATGAGTTAACACAAATTTGGGTTGTCACTATGAAATTTGAGTCCATTACTAATCAAAACTTCAAACATAAGTCATGTTATCATCACAAACTCCTCCGGTTTGGCCAGTTGTTTTGGTAGAAACATAGTGCAAATATGAAATGAATTCTATAATCGATATCAACAATCGTTAAACGACATCTCAACTTCCTTTTTGTTAACAAGTTAGGTCGAATAAGTGAAGAGTGTGCTTGGATTTTAAGTACTAACTCTCTCTTTATTAAAAAAAATATTCACATTATTATTATTTACAAATACCTAGGTATACAACCCCTACACTGCATTACAACTTACGTGAGGGTCGGTAATCCTTAGGCATCCAACTCATAAAATGAGACCAAGGTATACCGACACTGACTTTGTCAACAAGGTGTCAAAAAGAGCTTGGAGAGTTTGCGCACCAATGCGAGATGTACTAGCAATGTTGGATACCCTTGGATTATTATTATATATATACATTCTTTTTTTCCTTTTTTTTAACATAAGAGAGAGAGTCAAGCAAGGATATCTTAGCATAACTTAACTTAAAATATGTAAAATGTTATCACAAGTAGTCTAAATCAACAACTCATTTAATCGGATTAAAATCCAGAGAACATTTTGTACTCATCACCTACGAATTTCCCAATATACCAGTTAACCAAATTTGCTCATAATTCAAACTTTCTTTTCGTTATCTGCTAAGAGAAGTAAATCTCCAAACATTTTAATTGAACGACCAAAATTGTATGCTAACTCCATCATGTCTTATTTAAAAGTAAATAGAAATGCAAAATTCTTTTTTTTAAAAGAAAAAGGAAAAAATGCAAAAAAATGCAAACTTAAACTATGCAAAACAGAATGAAAATGAGACTCCCCCCACACTTGATTTCGACTGTGTCCCCACAGTCAATGCATGACACAATGAGTGAACGGAAGAGAAATATTTACATATGTACAAAAGAGGGTTAGTGCGACTTACCAAATGTGCGTGCAGAAAATATGCAGTCATCGAATAGATGAACCGGTCCACGATGGACCAATGAATCAACCACATTAAGATTATGAGACACAACTTAAGCACAAAAAACAAATCATGTCAGATTTGGAACAACAAATTTTGTTTTCTCAAAAGTTTGAGTTGCTAATCTTAAAAATTTGAACTTACAATTGATCCTAAAATTGAATTTAATTTATGTAGCAACTAAAGAGAGGTCATCAAGCCGGGGTTCAATAGAAGTTTCAAAAACAAAGTTTGATTTGAGCAGTTGATGTATAAATTGAGAGACGTAAGCATCACTCTCACCCCCACACTTGTTTTGAGAAATATTATTCGGTTTTGCTTTGATATTTGAAATTTTGTTAACTAAAGGTTCATTCGTAAACCTAAAGTCAAAACCAAACAAATGAATTTTCAGCAAATTTCGAAATCGTTTTTTCTCTAAAACAGTGTTACTCGAGAAAGAGTTCATGTGCTGCAGAAATTTATCATTGAAAAACAAGTGATCACAGTGATGTTCAGTTGAAACGATCAAGTCACAAGGAGTTTCAATAGTTTCAGAAAAATCGTTATTTTGCTTAATATCACATTCAGCAGTTTCATTGTTTTCAGTCTCAAGAATTTCAAAGTTTTCAAATGTTTCATTTTCAGTTTCATTATCGTCGATCAGTTCAAGAAGTTTTTGCTCATCAAAGTCGTCCTCACTTAAACAGTTGTTAACAACTTCATCATTTTTGTCATGTTGACAATCTAAAGTTGCTAAATTTTCAAAAATTTCAAAGTCTAAGAGAGGAAGATCAAATTGAAGATTGACATATTCATTTTCAAGAGAATTTAAATTCAAATCAATTACAGAGCTTTCAACAACTTCATTAAGAGTTTCATCAATTTCAAAAATTGTTAGTTGAAGATCGTCAATCGTGGGCAAAGGTTGATTTTTATTTGAATCGTCACACGTTTGGATTTGATTTTGTTTCTCACGAAACATCAAGTGGTCGTCAATTTCGTTCGTTTGCTCAACAAAATCAAATTTGTAATTATTTACATGACAATTTTCAATTTGAAGTTGTTGAGAACGAAAATTTTCAGTTACATCACACTTGAAGTATTCCCATTGTCAAAATCATTTGAAAAGTGATTTATATTTCCTTTTTCAATTTGCAATTCATTTTGGAGTTCGAAATTGGATTGACAAGGGTTATAATCAAAATCATTTGAATTTGGAGGTGAAATCAAATTTTGATTATTTTGAAAACTTTCACTTAAATTTTTGCACATGTATGAATTACACAGTTCCTTTAATTTTTGGTTTTGTTGTATGCTCATTTCAAGTAAAGATTCAATACGTGTTTCAAGAGTTAAGGGTTGATCATCATTTCGAAAATTTGGTGGTGTATAATTAGGATTATTTTGAAAATTTTGAAAAGTTGGTGGCGTAAAATCAAAATTATTTGTACAATAGTTGTTATTAAAATATCTATATGAATTCGGTGTAAAATTATATGGATTATATTGATTTTCACAACAATCGTAAAATCTGCAGGAATAAGGAAATTGGGAGATTTTCAAGAAAGCTCTTTAAAAAAATGTTAAAATTAACAACTATGGATTATATGAATACAAGTCTAGGCCAGGTTCAGACAAGGGTTATCAGTGTGCCATGAATCACCGTAGAAACACGACTGAAGTTTTAAGAACCTGTTTGAGTTCTAGACTTTACCGTTCCTTAGACACCTCAGAGACTATCAATCCTAATTGTGAATTTAACGAATATTTTGTCCTATGAGCTTTGGGAAGTCCTCGATTCAGTTTCACAAATAATTTATTTCAAAGCCAAACTTTTCAATTTAATCCCACGTTCGTTTTAGAATTCTCAGCCACACATCAACAGGCAAAATATTTAATCATAGTACAGTCACAAAATAATAAATTGTAGAAATAAAAAAAATTACAAGCAAGCTGCGACACCTGCAAAAAATCTTTACAAGCAATTTTCTATATATTTTTCGAGCAGCAATAATACCTGTTGAGTTTTAGAAAATTCTCACCTAGATCAGTAGTCCGTCCAGTGCAACTGAATACTACTAGTGCGTTCGCACCCCACTTGGTGTGCAATCGCTCCTCTGAATTTCTTGTTCGTTTGCTCGAATTTGTTCTTTCATTTTGGCCTTTCTTTATGAATGTTTTTTTTTGAAGAAATAAAATGAAACTAAATACAAAACGAAACTAAAATAAAACAAAATGAAAACAAGATGAGTGAACAACAAAAGGAAATGAAATTATCTCTTTTTTTTAAAACAAAAGAAACCACAATAGGAAATGAAATGATTTTTTTCTTTTCTAAAAGAAAATAAATAACACAAACTAAAAGGAGGAAAAAAACTAAATAAAATGAATAACCAACTCAACTAAAAAAACTAAGCTTCTCACAATCAAAATCTCACGCACTCAACAACAAAAGGAAATGCGCGCAAGAAAAATAGAAAGTAAAACAAATCAAATAAACAAGGCCACACTCACCCAAAAATGGAAAATGGGACAAATAAAAAAGATCCAAGTCACCGTGACCTAGCCAAAAAGGTCCAAAAATTGCCACAACACTTAGATTACACCGCACCCAATTTCCAGACTTTAACACACCCTTTATCCTATAATTTTTCAATCGATCCAACTAGAAACCAGAACTTACGCCTCATTTCTATAAATCTCTATCATGGTGTCACCTGAAACAAAACGCAAGCCCTCCTCTAGAAAATAAATCGCCCTCCTTACCATTTCCTCTTTTCAAAATCAAAGGTTCAGGCTCTCAAATCGTATGAATCGGTTGTGGGTACGCGATAAAGAAATGTTGGGTGTTTCAGACATGAAGGGAATTTTTAATTAGATTGATGGTTGCGAAGTTCGAACTGGGGTTTGCGCTGGATTCCAGATTTGATGTTCGACTATAAGTTGGGTGGGCTTCTGAATCACAATTTAGGAATGGCTATGATTTCGATTTTGGTGAACAAGGATTGTCAGAAGTGGGTGATGATGATCGGTATAGTGAAGAAGGGTGTATGCTGATGCCATGAGTATATTTGGGAACCAATGATTGTAAAGTATGTGGTGAAGTATTTGTAGTGATGGACTTGGAAGAATTGCATTGAAATTGACAGTGAGGGTTTTGTTGATTATGAAGCTTTGTGGAGGGTGTTTTGAAAAGAAATTAAAGTGAAGGTGAAAGGCCTGTAAAGCGTGGTGATTGGAGTAGTATCTGTGGTTTTGAATTTGTGAATGAGGGAGATTAGTGAATGGTTGAAGAGGGTCTGTTGGATGAATTGAGGAAGAAGTTTTTGTAGGTGGAGCGACGTGATTTTTTGTGAGGATGTTGGGGTATATTAAGGTAGAAAGGGGAAAGAAATTATAGAGGAAGAAAGGTAAAATAAGTAAATTAAATGGCAAGCAATAAATTTGGTTTATTTTTTTTTTATTTCTTTTTTTTGGTAAGAATTGTACAAAGGAAAGGGATAAATAAGTATTGAAAATAAGGAGGAAAAAACAGGAAAGAAATCAAAGGAAATATGACAATTTTTTTTCTTTTAATAAATAAAAACACACACAGAATAAACACCAACAACAAATACAATTCACACGACTAACTACAAAATGGAAAAACAACAAAAAATTTAGGAAAGAAAACTAAGAACACTAATACAAGGCACAATGACACACACAAACAAACAAATAGAAGTGAAATAAAACAAACAAATACAAAATCTTTTTTTTCTTTTTTTCAGTAGAACATAAATAAGAAAATTAATTAGAAGAATAAAATTAAAACTAATTTCTCTCCCCGGCAACGGCGCCAAAAATTTGTTCGAAAAACGGCGTTTCCATGGAATTAGAAAACAGTTGACAAAATATCGTAATAATAACCGCAAGCGCACGACGTACAATCGTAGTACATGGCGAATACAGGTCGATCCACAGGGAAAGAATTTATTCTAATCTTACTCAGTCAAATTAAACTGAAAGCGAGTGAAATTGTTAACTAAAAACTTAAAAAAAAACTAACAATGTTAAAATGAATAAAAATATGAGACTAAGAGATAATTTAAGAGTAGATTCACTATCAATGTCAATCGAATTAACATAAAATCTCTTTAATAACTAGCACATTAAGTGTTGTATTCATACAAGCATGATTTATATGCTAGAACATTCAAGCTACATAAATCATCAATTTTCAATACAAACTTAAAGTCCTAATTATCACATAGAAAATAATAGTTCTAATAAAAATGAAACATTATGAGTACGTTCTGTATGTTAATATTCACCAACTACATAGAACATCAAGGATTCTTTCACTTTTAATGTCATTACTTTTTCTAAAATGAATTAGATTGTGATAAAAGTATGATTCTATTCTATAAATGATACGAGTATAACACATTTGGGAATAATCAACCAACATGTGCTATCAATTTTCACCATATAAAATCTTTACTTTATCGATATCCAATTTTAGATTAAGCTTAAATAAGAGAGTTAGAAATATGAAATTCTTATGTTAATTATTCATGAATCGTGAGAGCTTCATTACCCCTAAATTGAAGGGATTTAACTACTCATAATGGATTCAATGATAACATAAAGATATTTCATTATAAAAGAGAACAAAAAAAGAGCAAACAAAGATAAAAATCTATTCTACTTGCATAAAAAATAAATCTACACTAATGACATGAAAGCAAATGGACAATAAAAGAAAAGAGCACTATACTAAAATTACATTGAAAAATTACATAAAGAAAATGGCTAAGTAGCCATGAAAATAAAAGAGATTTTGATTTAAGCCTCTATTCTAAACTAAATAAAATCCCAGATGAATTTTACATCAACATACAGGGGTTATTTATACATGTGAAAAACCCTAATTCAATTTCAATGTGCTACCAAGAATGCCCTTCATTAAGCTTCTTTTTGTCTTTAGCGATAATGATTCATGAAGCCTTTTTTTGTCTCCACTAACATAGGAGGAAGAGTGGGTGGGCTCATCCACCAATTGTTTATTTGAGTTGATTCCTTCTCCATTGATTGATTTCCTTTTTTTGGGCAAGGCATTGATTTCCTCTTTTTTGGCAAGGCATTGATTTCCTCTTTTTTCCTTTGTATGCATGTAAATATCAATGAAGCCCTCTTCCATATGTACCAAATTTCTACAAAAATAATGAAAATGTCCAAGTAAAATTCTCAAAATAACATAAGCACAAAAAATGACCATTTTTCCTTTGTATGATGATGAATGTATGATATTTTGAAATCAGTTGAATTATGGTCTAAACGTGATAAAATACCCGCAAATGACATTTATTTAAACTAAACAAGAACTGCATTTTTACGTGCACATCAGTAAGGTGACACGACGTCAGTGGGTCATACCAATGAAGAGTCTAAGATGGAACATCTTCACACTCTCTTCGGTTTTCCACATACAATCATCATCATCTGCACTCCATTGCACCTTGACTAGCTTAACCATCTTCCTCTGAGTTGTTTCGTGTCATTCCTCACAACGCGAACTTGCTTACGAGGTCTTATAGCTACGATCTCGACTTCTAGGTCCTCGTACTGTTCGGAGATACAACTACATTCGAATCATGCACACACTTCCGTAAAAATGACACATGGAAAACATTTTGCACACTTGACGTCTTCTCAGGTAAATCCAATCTATATGCGAGCTTTCTAATCCTCTCGACAATGGAAACAGTCCAACGAATCTTGGAGCTAACTTTCCTTTGCTTCTGAAATCGAGCACCGTTCTTCAATGGTGAAATCTTCACTAAAACCATATCGCCAACATTGAATTCCAAATCCTTTCGGCGCTTATCGGCAAAACTCTTCTGATGGTCTACGGTTGCCTTCATTCGTTGTCGAACAATCTCGATACAATCTGGTGCCTTTATTATCATCTCCAACCCAAGTATCAACTTATCTCCGGTCTCTAACCAACAAGCCGAAGAATTACATGGTCTTCCGTACAACGCCTAGTATGGTTTCATCTCAATGCTCGACTAGAAGTTGTTGTTGTACTCAAACTCAACTTAACGTAGATGGTCTTCCCATGATCCTCCGAAGTCCAATACACAAGCCCTCAGGAGATCTTCCAAAACTTGATTAGACCTCTCGGTTTGACCATCAATTTGGGGATGATAAACTGTACTCAAACACAACTCAATTCCCAAAGTCTCTTGCAAATCTTCCAAAATCCACTCATGTATAATGAATCTCGATCACTCACCACGCTCTTCGGGATACCATGGAATCGAACTATCCATTTTATATAATCTCAACCAATTTCGATGCTATCCTAGTCGATCTGACAGGAATAAATATGGCGCTTTTGATCAAGCGATCCACTATGACCCAAATTGCTTCGTTTTCTGCTCTGGTTCTAGGTTGTCCATCGATGAATTACATCTATATCTGCTCCCACTTCCACGTAGGAACTTCCAATAGCTGAAGCAATCCACTTGGATTTTTCTGATTAGCTTTCACCAACTGACAGTTCATGCATTTGGAAGTGAACTTTCCAACATCCCTCTTCATCCCTTCCTAGTAGTAAGCTCGCTTCCTACTCTGATATTTATTTTTACCACTAGGATGAATCGTCAACTTTGAGTGATGAAATTCCCTCAGAATTTCATCTCTTAACTTGTCGATATCAGAAATAACCAATCTTTCTTTCTTTCGAAGCTAACCTCCTAGATTGTCCTTTAATTCCTTACCTTCTGGTTCTAGCTTCTGGATAATCTCAACAAGCTTTGCATCATGCTTTTGGCTCTCCCCAATCCTTTCAATGAGAGTAGGTCTTATCGATAATCTTGCCAACATTTCAGGTTCTAACTCACATCAAGGCCTGAAATCAAATCCTACCAAGTACTCGTTGTGCTTCCATTTTGAAAATATCGCTCCTAAACTTGTGTGTCTTTGACTCAATGCTTCCGCCACTTCGTTACCTTTACCAGGAGTATAAGCTATACCAAAATCACATGTTGCCAGAAACTCTAACCAACATTGTTGCGAAGATTCAAATCCTTTTGGGAGAAAAGATACCTCAATGACTTATGATCCTTAAACAACTCGAATCAAACTCCCAACAGGTAATCTCTCCACATTTCCAGGGTAAATACGATCGATGCCAACCCCAAATCTTGAGTCAGATAATTCCTTTCGTGTGGATTCAGCTGTCGACTTACGTAGGCCACAACTCTATCATTCTGCATTAGCGCTACTCTAAATCTAGTACCACATGCATCGACGTATACCACCATTTCTTCATTCCCACTTGGAATCGTTAAAACAGGAGCACTTGCCAGTCTCTTTTTCAGGATTCCAAAAGCTTGCTCACACTTCGCATCCCATGTGAACACCTTATTCTTTTTCATCAATCCCGTTAATGGTGCAACTGTCTTGGAAATATTCTTAATAAACCGGTAATAATATCCGGCCAACCCAAGGAAAATCCTCACGTCTGTCATATTCTTAGGTCTATCCTGGTCCTAGATTGCTGGCACCTTTGCAGGGTCAACCGCTATTCTATTTCCAGAAACAACATGGCCTAAGAACCTCACTTCGTTCTTCTAGAAGTGACATTTCGAAGACTTAGCACTCAGTTGATGCTTTCGTAAGACTTCCAAAATAATTCTCAAGTGCCTCTTATGCTCTTCCTCATTCCAGGAGTAAACCAGAATATCCTTCACGAACACAAGCACGGTCTTGTTCAACTAATCTCTGAAAACCCTATTCATAAAATCCATGAAATACACTGGCGCATTAGTCAACCCAAATGACATCACCAACCATTCGAAGAAACCGGATGGTCTCCTAAAAGCAGTCTTCGGCACACTATACTTTGTCACTCTTAACTAGTGGAATCCCGTTGCCAAATCCATCTGAGAAAACACCTTGGATTCGTGAAGTTGATCAAATAAGTCATCTATCCTTGGCAATAGATACTTATTCTACTTAGTCACCTTGTTTAACTCACGATAATCCACACACAATCTCAAAGATCTATCAGCCTTGGTTGCAAACACAACTGGTGCACCCCATTCGGACACACTTCTCCAAATAAATCCTTTTCCCAAAAGTTCACGTACTTGCCCTCTAACTCTCGTTGTTACTTTGGCACCATTCGCCTAAGAGGCACGACGATAGGCCTAGCACCCTCGACCAAATCAATTCTGAACTCAATCTTGTGACACGGCGGCAACCCTTTAACCTCGATAAAGACATCATCATACTCAATATCGATTGGCACCGATGATAAGTCTTCCCGTGGAATCATAAGTGAATATAAATAGCTTGCGAAGATACCATCTTCGGTCTTGCATCGAATCATAACCATTCCCCCTTCCACATTGCCAACTGTCACATCCAGCTTCTCGCAATCCACTTTTGTCATATACCTCTTGAGCGAGTCCATACCCAAAATAATCCTAAACCCAACGAAGTTCAAAACGAAGCAACCACACACAAATGAGCAACCATGAGTCGATAACACTAGACCATGATAAATCATACATAAACTGGATGAACCCCCTACTGAATTAGTGACGATCAATGTTCTATCAGAAATCTCGGGTTATAATCCCAAGCGACAAACAAGCTCATTAAAAATGAATGAATGCGATGCTCCAGTATCAAACAACACACGAACTAAAACATCTTTAACAGAAAGAATACCTTGAACAACACACTCTTCCCTTTCTCTGTAAAAACCCGTAACTTCCCCGTAAAGGAAAGCGTCGGATAGTTCGAGAACAAGCCACAACAGAACTCATATAAAAGAACATTTCACTGTATATTACAACAATGCATCAGATTACAAAAATATACAGAGTATAAATGAATATTACACAGAAATATCAGAGATTTAAATTACATTTAAATACATCGCAGCGGAAAAATAATACAATACACAACTAGAATGAGATATACGGATACAAAGCTTTCCGGATATCGTTCCAGCTGTAAACCAGGATCCTGTGAATATAAATCTGCAAAACCAAAACTACTAGCTGCCCGTGTCAAAATAAGGGCACCCAGAGTTTAGGTTAAAACAATAAACTCCAGGTCAGTCATGTGACTGGTGTGAGAACTAAAACAGTTAATCTTTATTTTTAGAGCTAGGTAAATCAAGGGACCACGCCGTATAACACGGAACGGGTTTCCTCCCAAGAATACCAGTGCATAAAACAACAGCGCAATGCTAAATAAAGAAAAATGAAGCTGTTATAAGACCCAGGTCCTATCACACAATGCAACGCAAGCCGGGGGATAGGGTTTTTACCTTATAACAGCCAAAGAATGCTTGATACGTTTAAAACAAATCATTTGATACTATAATAAGTGCATAGTGTATAAAACAACTTCAAATCATAAGTATCAATCATAGGCGGCATGAGCGCCCCATCCCACTATGTCGCCATATATAGGATTACAACTAAAACCGCAAATGTCACGTATTTGGAAATTGGATTTCCATCTATGAACCGAGGCAAAAGATAGTCCTCAACCGATTCGAGACTGCCTAGCCCGAGTCTCAGGATCAGAGCTCGAGTGACCCTTGGATCCTCAGGGCCGGTCCACACGGAGTGGATTAAAATGCCTGAACATGCGTTTCTCCGCCCTATGGGGCGTAAACGAGCCAACTAAATGACTCCATCGGTTCGAGAACGACCGATCAATCCGAGGCACCTCGCAACAGCAACAACCACATAAGTCAAACTCGTCAGGGCGTGTAAAACCACTGACGCCACTTCTAGCTAGGAAGAAACGCATGCCCTCCCTGACGTCCTCTCCCGTTACAAAAAGCTACGCCACAAAGGCCGTGCTTTGATCATCACCATAAGACTTTGCTTTTCAACAGAAGCCTTGATCATTTGCCACTTAGGCATGCCACATAGGCAATTCACTCCATGCGTTTGATATCCATCAATATATATAACCCCTGAGCTCGTACGTCTCAGAGAAGGGCGTTAAGCAAGAGAATAAATTCTCCGCCGCCAAACAGATATATATTTAATAGAGATCAATCACACGGACTAAAATCCAATGTCAGACACACAGTCCATTTACAAGTCCGTTCTGGGTCTGAACGAAACCGGAGGCACCTAGTACCCCGCATATCCATCGATCTCCAAGTACGTCTGGACGATCACCAACTGTTTCCATCTTCTTGGGTGTACAGCCCAATCAAGATCATCAGTTATCACCCAAACGACGTGAAGACCTCCGGTCTTCGACCATCGTCTTCATCTTCGACTTATCGTCGTATCAGTTATTCAGAATGGGATAAACCCGGTCTTTCCGAATAACTTGCGTATATATTATAAAAGTGTTACACAAACACAACATACGCCTCATTCCAATTCATTAGTCACTAACCGTAAATTAATCAAGAGAATAATTCCCCAAATATTAACCCCGAAGGCCGAAACCAACATCAGATCAATATCCAGAAAACCATTCTGCTTGGCCAACCGACAGTTAGTTTCTAAATTTCACATCCATAGGGAAAGATTCCCATTAATTTTATCAAAGATAAATTCCTTGAATTTATTCTTTAGTCCATTTTTGAATATCAATTCAAACTAGTCGGGATTAGCGAACCTTACCGAAGTAATCATTTGTTTTAATTTCCCAATCCCAACCTATTCATCCCATGAAGTAAAACTGGTAATACTTCATATCTAACACCACAGTGTTATCGGTAAATTCAATTACCATTTCACGTTCAAATCTAATTAAAGATTTAACTATCGCCTGGAGCAAAACTGGTGATACTCCATTTTCGATCTTTTCAATCTAATTAAAGATTCATTAAAACTCCACTTAGTTTTAATCGTTAACTGGGTTAAAGAATCAGTGTCATTTAAAACACGGTTCACGATAAACCCAAAATCACATTCCATTAATTATCGGGTTAAAGAACAAGTGTTATTTAAAACACTGTTCACGATAAACCCAAAAATCAATATCCATTCAATTCCAATTAAATATTATTTAATTGGTACACTTCATTAAATCTAAATAAAAAGATTTAATCTTTTCTCAACTGGGTTCAAGAACAGTGTTAGTGAAGACACCATTCACGACAAACCCAAATCACATTCATTAATTATCGGGTTAAAGAACAAGTGTTATTTAAAACACTGTTCACGATAAACCCAAAAATCAATATCAATTCAATTCCAATTAAATATTATTTAATTGGTACACTTCATTAAATCTAAATAAAAAGATTTAATCTTTTCTCAACTGGGTTCAAGAACAGTGTTAGTGAAGACACCATTCACGACAAACCCAAATCACATTTGATATTCAATATAAGGCTCTGAATAGAAAATATATCGGCCTATATTCAATATCAAATTCTACGATTAACAAATGTCGTATTGGAAATAACGATATAAATATATATCTTTCAAATTTCCATAACAACATCTGTATAGTCACGAAATCCAACATCGAAATATTCCGAAGACAATTTCGATTCAAATCCATTCCAATGCAATCATTGGAAATTTTGGTTATTTTTAAAACCCTTTCCGAATTCAATTTATTTATTTAAAAATAAATAGAATTATAATTCTAGTTCAAAACTAGTTCATTTCGATAAAAACCTATTTTTATCCTTTCAAATATGGAGTTTTTCATCCCAATTCTTTCTAAATCATTTCTTATGATTTTACACAAATTATTACTATTTTTAATAATTTTATCAAGGCCCGTACAGTCGATTTCCATCAACGGCCATCGAACTGCACTTACAGCGACCTTTTTCGAATTTGATTTGGACGTATCTCCAAATCCAACCGTTAGATTTCAAATTTCTAACATTCATTAGAAAGCTCTTTTCGATACGAACCCAACGGTTCCGATTTTAGGAGAATCCGACGGTCGGATCTCCCGCAATGTCCGTTTGAAATAAATGGTCGAAATTCACGAACTGCCGCGGCGCGGCGCGTTCTATTCAGGCCATTATATTATATATATAATATATATAATATATACTTCGTCGATTTCTATTTAAAACGAATTATATAAATAGTTTTAAATTCGTTTCAAAAGCAATTTCAACTTCCTTTTCAATTCAAATCAAAATTGAATTCTTCTTTATAAATTCGTTTCAAAATTCATTTTTATTCAATTCAAATTTCAATTCAATTTGAATTCATTTTCAATTCATTTCGAAATCGTTTTCAATTCAATTCATTTTGAAATCGTTTTCAATTCAATTCATTTCGAAATCGTTTTCAATTCAATTTGAATTCGTTTTCAATTCATTTCGAAATCGTTTTCAATTCAATTCATTTCGAAATCGTTTTAAAATCGATATAAATATCGTTCACGTCAAAATGGCGTTAATCTAATCAACACGGCTTCATAAATTTCTATTTTCAAAATAGTTGTTATTATCAAAATATTTCGTTCAACACATGACCAATCTCAATGGATGAGTACTGTCAACACATGAACTTTTATTTTATATTGATAAAGATGTAAATTTTATTACTAAAATATTTCGTTCAACACATGACCAATCTCAACGGATGAGTACTGTCAACACATGAACTTTTATTTTATAATATTCTTTGTTTTTCAAATTGGAATGAGGCCCAATCAATTACCATATAAAGTTAATTATATGGATTTTCATACAACACATGTATATAATAACATTGAAAATAATCAACCATCAACCAAAGTGCACTACACTGTAAAAGCATCAAATATAGATATTCAACGCTTATAACAGCCTGTCAATCTATCGATCGACATATTTAATCAATCAGGATGAGTGAACTTCAAATTTCATCCCAACACCCGTGCGGGGTTTCAAACAATCAAACACATATTTTATTTGTGCTGTTGGGCGATGTGTAAAATTTATCGTCCCAATCAATGTCATTCAAATAGGTGTACATAAACAAACCGTCTGGTTTGTAAATGAATATTCTATTTTATTCACTTTCACGTTAAAAATTATATTTTTAACGATAACACATTTTATTTTAACATATGAATTTCTATTCAGTTCATTCTTTAAATAAAATGCTATTTTTATTTTTCTAACTTAGTTTAGAAAATTTCGACGGCATAACGGCACGATACTAGAAACGGGACGAGGCCTAGCCTTATCCCCGGTCTAGTGAAGGCCCACGCCATTCACACATTAATCAAATCAATTTCATTATGCAAACCACAAAATTTAGAGTAAGAGTCTAACCTAGCCTTACTCCTTCGCCTTATAACGGCGCACGTCTAATCCTAACCAATTTATCGATTCGATTTTTTTTTCACACCACAAACCACATTCAAACCAATATCGCAATCAATAACCAAACAGCCAAACAAACAAGTCCATGGTCTGTGGACGATTGTGTCGGGTGCTACTAAGCACCGTCCGCATCCTAGTATATATATATATATATATAACTAGAAAAGAAAACGAAAGGTGAGAAATTCTCACATATAGCTATCCTAGCTCCACGGCACTCCTTTTGCAGGAAATCTTCATCGCTATCGCATCTTCGTCATCTTCGTTGCCCGAAGCCACTACATATGTAAAAATCGAGTTTTTACTTCGCTATTCTATATATAAAAATCATATTTTTATTTCGAAGTTCAATATATAAAAATTCTATTTTTATTTCGAAGTTCAATATATAAAAATTCTATTTTTATTTCGAAGTTCAATATATAAAAATTCTATTTTTATTTCGAAGTTCAATATATAAAAATTCTATTTTTATTTCGAAGTTCAATATATAAAAATTCTATTTTTATTTCGAAGTTCAATACATAAAAATTCTATTTTTATTTCGAAGTTCAATATATAAAAATTCTATTTTTATTTCGAAGTTCAATATATAAAAATTCTATTTTTATTTCGACAACATAAAAGATTATATTTTTATAACTTTACAACATAAATAAAAACCAGTTTTAAAGTAAATAAAATTCCGTTTTTTTAAACAAAATGAAATCAGTTTTCTAAACAAAACAAGATCAGCTTTCTAAACCCAAATAAAAATCAGTTTTCCTAAACAAAAATAAAAACAGTTTTCTTAAACAAAAATAAAATCAGTTTTCTAACTAAAATAAAAACAGTTTTCTAACTAAAATAAAAACAGTTTTTTTTTCTGTACTTTAATTAAATTAAAGATAAAATAAAATAAGAAAATAAAATAAACATAAAAAAACATACCAGCGAGGGGGGGGTTGAATCGCGGTGGTGGCCTAGGCAGGTGGCGGCGCTGGTGGAGCTCCGGCGTCGGGGTTCAAGCAGAGGAGGCGCTACTTTTGGGTGATGGGGTTTCTAGGGTTTCGGGGGTGCGGTTTCTCCCCAAATCGATTTTGGGGCTGCTCGTTTTCGGTGGAGGAGGAGGGAGGGTTCACGGTGACGCGGGAAGGCGGCGCAGGGGGGGGGGCTACTTCGGGAGAGGCGGCGGTGGAGGCCGTCGCGCTGGGGAGATCGGGTTTTGTTGTTTTTTTTTTGTTTTTTTTTTTTCTGCTAACGGGTTTCGAATAACTGAAGGGGGAGGAGAGAGATAAGAGGGAGTGGGGGTTGACCATTATTTATTTAATAATTTATATTATATTATTTTATTTTCTATAAAGGTGGACTTTTTATTCGAACTCGAAATCCAACGCAACGACTGTCGCCCCTAGCTAATTACCCCCATTTCGAACACAATGGGATATGCCACTCAAGCCAATTCATCTGTTTCGACTAGTTTCTGTCAAAATCAAAATATAAATCCTTTATATTTTAAATTTGAACGCACATTTCAATTTACCGAGGTCACATACTAACTCTAAAAATTCTCGAAAAATATTTTCTAGCTTCGTATTGACGATACGTTCCTAATAAAACTAGTTTCGTCGAATTCTGAGATCGTTAGAAAAATGGCCAATTTCCAGTCGATTAAAATCAACTGAAACCGGTCAAACGCGTTTTCCTTTGCCACGCTCACATATTGATTCGAAAAATTATGAAATTTGGAATCTAGCAATAACTCGACATCACGGACCCAACAAAACTGGTTTCGTCGAAATCCGAGGTCGTTTGCAAAATGTCCATTTTTAAGGGCCTGAATTCCATAGCGACTATTCAGAATTTTAAACTGGACATATCTTATCATTTCTAAGATGAAATCTCAGTTTGTTAACTTCGTTACAAAGATATAGTTATACAGATTCAAATATTTCTTGTTTCGCTCAATTCTGACTTATATTGAATTCTGTATATTCATTTGAAATTAGAAATCGAATTTTCGAACTACCGCGCCATTTTCAATTCCTTTTATAATTATATATAATTATTTATATTCTAACGACGACGCGTATAATATATACGTTCTAATTCTATATTCAAAATAAATTTTCGTCGATATTATTTAAAATAATTCATTTTAAATAATCAAAATTCGCTAAAATTGCCAAAATAAAAATTTCAAACTGGCTCGCATTTTACGGGTTGTTACAATCTCCCCCACTTAAAACTTTTCGTCCCCGAAAAGGAACAAAGTCGAAAGTGGTTTGATTTATCAGCTCAACATTCGATCTGGCTTCCCTTCTCTAACTTTTCAGTTTCTGAGAATTTTCAAAATTTCAAAAATTTGGCTAACACCCTAAATTTTCGAAAAATTTCGCCATAACCTCCCCTGCACCGGGAGCATCGGGGAATTTCAAATAGCTTCCCCGGTCCTTCAGATCTCAAAAAGAAAAAGAAAAAGCCAAGCGGCTAGCCAATAGGCTCACAAAATCATCTTCACCCAAACAAAACAGGAAATTATGTAGTAAACATGTACCTATTTGTCGGGCAAACAAATTTTATTCTCTGCTCTAGCCTCCTTGCTATGACCTGTTCAATGATATATATGTATATGCAAGCAAATGCAACCAATTTTCAATACAGTTCAATATTTGATGCTATTAGGCATAATGGTTCAAAATTATCAAACAAATAAACAAACAACACAAACATCAATCAATTAGTGGATTAGAGTTTCAAATTGATAACTTTGATACATAGTCAAAAATCAGATTTTTGATGCCAAATCACAACAATGTGTTCTAACTATATCAGTTTTGGTTCTCACACCAGTCTAATGGAAACATATAGAAAGCACACCTTTGAAACACGAAACTAATTACTAATGATGACGCGTCAATCATCAGAATCAGGTCCGGGCGACTAGAATGTGATTCTATATCTATCCAGTATATTAAAACTTCGAATATACGTTCATGACGCGTATATACAAAACCTTTATATATTGGATTGTCCATATAAATATAAATAAATAATCAACTACGAATAATTGATTTAAATTTTCAAAACAAAATTTTGTTTTCACTTTTATTTATCAAAAACACTACTCTTCACACTCGTTCTAGGATACTACTGATCCCATCTCTAACGAGTCATTCTCATTGGATATTACTAATCCAATATCTGATGAATTCTTTCGTATGGTTCTAATGTGTCTTGTTCTCGAGCTTTGTAAACCAAAGCTCTGATACCAACTGTAAAAACCCGTAACTTCCCCGTAAAGGAAAGCGTCGGATAGTTCGAGAATAAGCCACAACAGAACTCATATAAAAGAACATTTCACTGTATATTACAACAATGCATCAGATTACAAGAATATACAGAGTATAAATGAATATTACACAGAAATATCAGAGATTTAAATTACATTTAAATACATCGCAGTGGAAAAATAATACAATACACAACTAGAATGAGATATACGGATACAAAGCTTTCCGGATATCGTTCCAGCTGTAAACCAGGATCCTGTGAATATAAATCTGCAAAACCAAAACTACTAGCTGCCCGTGTCAAAATAAGGGCACCCAGAGTTTAGGTTAAAACAATAAACTCCAGGTCAGTCATGTGACTGGTGTGAGAACTAAAACAGTTAATCTTTATTTTTAGAGCTAGGTAAATCAAGGGACCACGCCGTATAACACGGAACGGGTTTCCTCCCAAGAATACCAGTGCATAAAACAACAGCGCAATGCTAAATAAAGAAAAATGAAGCTGTTATAAGACCCAGGTCCTATCACACAATGCAACGCAAGCCGGGGGATAGGGTTTTTACCTTATAACAGCCAAAGAATGCTTGATACGTTTAAAACAAATCATTTGATACTATAATAAGTGCATAGTGTATAAAACAACTTCAAATCATAAGTATCAATCATAGGCGGCATGAGCGCCCCATCCCACTATGTCGCCATATATAGGATTACAACTAAAACCGCAAATGTCACGTATTTGGAAATTGGATTTCCATCTATGAACCGAGGCAAAAGATAGTCCTCAACCGATTCGAGACTGCCTAGCCCGAGTCTCAGGATCAGAGCTCGAGTGACCCTTGGATCCTCAGGGCCGGTCCACACGGAGTGGATTAAAATGCCTGAACATGCGTTTCTCCGCCCTATGGGGCGTAAACGAGCCAACTAAATGACTCCATCGGTTCGAGAACGACCAATCAATCCGAGGCACCTCGCAACAGCAACAACCACATAAGTCAAACTCGTCAGGGCGTGTAAAACCACTGACGCCACTTCTAGCTAGGAAGAAACGCATGCCCTCCCTGACGTCCTCTCCCGTTTTTGGTTCATACCGGGTGTGAAACACGCGAGGTAAACGTTACAAAAAGCTACGCCACAAAGGCCGTGCTTTGATCATCACCACAAGACTTTGCTTTTCAACAGAAGCCTTGATCATTTGCCACTTAGGCATGTCACATAGGCAATTCACTCCATGCGTTTGATATCCATCAATATATATAACCCCTGAGCTCGTACGTCTCAGAGAAGGGCGTTAAGCAAGAGAATAAATTCTCCGCCGCCAAACAGATATATATTTAATAGAGATCAATCACACGGACTAAAATCCAATGTCAGACACACAGTCCATTTACAAGTCCGTTCTGGGTCTGAACGAAACCGGAGGCACCTAGTACCCCGCATATCCATCGATCTCCAAGTACGTCTGGACGATCACCAACTGTTTCCATCTTCTTGGGTGTACAGCCCAATCAAGATCATCAGTTATCACCCAAACGACGTGAAGACCTCCGGTCTTCGACCATCGTCTTCATCTTCGACTTATCGTCGTATCAGTTATTCAGAATGGGATAAACCCGGTCTTTCCGAATAACTCGCGTATATATTATAAAAGTGTTACACAAACACAACATACGCCTCATTCCAATTCATTAGTCACTAACCGTAAATTAATCAAGAGAATAATTCCCCAAATATTAACCCCGAAGGCCGAAACCAACATCAGATCAATATCCAGAAAACCATTCTGCTTGGCCAACCGACAGTTAGTTTCTAAATTTCACATCCATAGGGAAAGATTCCCATTAATTTTATCAAAGATAAATTCCTTGAATTTATTCTTTAGTCCATTTTTGAATATCAATTCAAACTAGTCGGGATTAGCGAACCTTACCGAAGTAATCATTTGTTTTAATTTCCCAATCCCAACCTATTCATCCCATGAAGTAAAACTGGTAATACTTCATATCTAACACCACAGTGTTATCGGTAAATTCAATTACCATTTCACGTTCAAATCTAATTAAAGATTTAACTATCGCCTGGAGCAAAACTGGTGATACTCCATTTTCGATCTTTTCAATCTAATTAAAGATTCATTAAAACTCCACTTAGTTTTAATCGTTAACTGGGTTAAAGAATCAGTGTCATTTAAAACACGGTTCACGATAAACCCAAAATCACATTCCATTAATTATCGGGTTAAAGAACAAGTGTTATTTAAAACACTGTTCACGATAAACCCAAAAATCAATATCCATTCAATTCCAATTAAATATTATTTAATTGGTACACTTCATTAAATCTAAATAAAAAGATTTAATCTTTTCTCAACTGGGTTCAAGAACAGTGTTAGTGAAGACACCATTCACGACAAACCCAAATCACATTCATTAATTATCGGGTTAAAGAACAAGTGTTATTTAAAACACTGTTCACGATAAACCCAAAAATCAATATCAATTCAATTCCAATTAAATATTATTTAATTGGTACACTTCATTAAATCTAAATAAAAAGATTTAATCTTTTCTCAACTGGGTTCAAGAACAGTGTTAGTGAAGACACCATTCACGACAAACCCAAATCACATTTGATATTCAATATAAGGCTCTGAATAGAAAATATATCGGCCTATATTCAATATCAAATTCTACGATTAACAAATGTCGTATTGGAAATAACGATATAAATATATATCTTTCAAATTTCCATAACAACATCTGTATAGTCACGAAATCCAACATCGAAATATTCCGAAGACAATTTCGATTCAAATCCATTCCAATGCAATCATTGGAAATTTTGGTTATTTTTAAAACCCTTTCCGAATTCAATTTATTTATTTAAAAATAAATAGAATTATAATTCTAGTTCAAAACTAGTTCATTTCGATAAAAACCTATTTTTATCCTTTCAAATATGGAGTTTTTCATCCCAATTCTTTCTAAATCATTTCTTATGATTTTACACAAATTATTACTATTTTTAATAATTTTATCAAGGCCCGTACAGTCGATTTCCATCAACGGCCATCGAACTGCACTTACAGCGACCTTTTTCGAATTTGATTTGGACGTATCTCCAAATCCAACCGTTAGATTTCAAATTTCTAACATTCAATAGAAAGCTCTTTTCGATACGAACCCAACGGTTCCGATTTTAGGAGAATCCGACGGTCGGATCTCCCGCAATGTCCGTTTGAAATAAATGGTCGAAATTCACGAACTGCCGCGGCGCGGCGCGTTCTATTCAAACCATTATATTATATATATAATATATATAATATATACTTCGTCGATTTCTATTTAAAACGAATTATATAAATAGTTTTAAATTCGTTTCAAAAGCAATTTCAACTTCCTTTTCAATTCAAATCAAAATTGAATTCTTCTTTATAAATTCGTTTCAAAATTCATTTTTATTCAATTCAAATTTCAATTCAATTTGAATTCATTTTCAATTCATTTCGAAATCGTTTTCAATTCAATTCATTTTGAAATCGTTTTCAATTCAATTCATTTCGAAATCGTTTTCAATTCAATTTGAATTCGTTTTCAATTCATTTCGAAATCGTTTTCAATTCAATTCATTTCGAAATCGTTTTAAAATCGATATAAATATCGTTCACGTCAAAATGGCGTTAATCTAATCAACACGGCTTCATAAATTTCTATTTTCAAAATAGTTGTTATTATCAAAATATTTCGTTCAACACATGACCAATCTCAATGGATGAGTATTGTCAACACATGAACTTTTATTTTATATTGATAAAGATGTAAATTTTATTACTAAAATATTTCGTTCAACACATGACCAATCTCAACGGATGAGTACTGTCAACACATGAACTTTTATTTTATAATATTCTTTGTTTTTCAAATTGGAATGAGGCCCAATCAATTACCATATAAAGTTAATTATATGGATTTTCATACAACACATGTATATAATAACATTGAAAATAATCAACCATCAACCAAAGTGCACTACACTGTAAAAGCATCAAATATAGATATTCAACGCTTATAACAGCCTGTCAATCTATCGATCGACATATTTAATCAATCAGGATGAGTGAACTTCAAATTTCATCCCAACACCCGTGCGGGGTTTCAAACAATCAAACACATATTTTATTTGTGCTGTTGGGCGATGTGTAAAATTTATCGTCCCAATCAATGTCATTCAAATAGGTGTACATAAACAAACCGTCTGGTTTGTAAATGAATATTCTATTTTATTCACTTTCACGTTAAAAATTATATTTTTAACGATAACACATTTTATTTTAACATATGAATTTCTATTCAGTTCATTCTTTAAATAAAATGCTATTTTTATTTTTCTAACTTAGTTTAGAAAATTTCGACGGCATAACGGCACGATACTAGAAACGGGACGAGGCCTAGCCTTATCCCCGGTCTAGTGAAGGCCCACGCCATTCACACATCAATCAAATCAATTTCATTACGCAAACCACAAAATTTGGAGTAAGAGTCTAACCTAGCCTTACTCCTTCGCCTTATAACGGCGCACGTCTAATCCTAACCAATTTATCGATTCGATTTTTTTTTTCACACCACAAACCACATTCAAACCAATATCGCAATCAATAACCAAACAGCCAAACAAACAAGTCCATGGTCTGTGGACGATTGTGTCGGGTGCTACTAAGCACCGCCTGCATCCTAGTATATATATATATATATAACTAGAAAAGAAAACGAAAGGTGAGAAATTCTCACATATAGCTATCCTAGCTCCACGGCACTCCTTTTGCAGGAAATCTTCATCGCTATCGCATCTTCGTCATCTTCGTTGCCCGAAGCCACTACATATGTAAAAATCGAGTTTTTACTTCGCTATTCTATATATAAAAATCATATTTTTATTTCGAAGTTCAATATATAAAAATTCTATTTTTATTTCGAAGTTCAATATATAAAAATTCTATTTTTATTTCGAAGTTCAATATATAAAAATTCTATTTTTATTTCGAAGTTCAATATATAAAAATTCTATTTTTATTTCGAAGTTCAATACATAAAAATTCTATTTTTATTTCGAAGTTCAATATATAAAAATTCTATTTTTATTTCGAAGTTCAATATATAAAAATTCTATTTTTATTTCGAAGTTCAATATATAAAAATTCTATTTTTATTTCGACAACATAAAAGATTATATTTTTATAACTTTACAACATAAATAAAAACCAGTTTTAAAGTAAATAAAATTCCGTTTTTTTAAACAAAATGAAATCAGTTTTCTAAACAAAACAAGATCAGCTTTCTAAACCAAAATAAAAATCAGTTTTCCTAAACAAAAATAAAAACAGTTTTCTTAAACAAAAATAAAATCAGTTTTCTAACTAAAATAAAAACAGTTTTCTAACTAAAATAAAAACAGTTTTTTTTCTGTACTTTAATTAAATTAAAGATAAAATAAAATAAGAAAATAAAATAAACATAAAAAAACATACCAGCGAGGGGGGGGTTGAATCGCGGTGGTGGCCTAGGCAGGTGGCGGCGCTGGTGGAGCTCCGGCGTCGGGGTTCAAGCAGAGGAGGCGCTACTTTTGGGTGATGGGGTTTCTAGGGTTTCGGGGGTGCGGTTTCTCCCCAAATCGATTTTGGGGCTGCTCGTTTTCGGTGGAGGAGGAGGGAGGGTTCACGGTGACGCGGGAAGGCGGCGCAGGGGGGGGCTACTTCGGGAGAGGCGGCGGTGGAGGCCGTCGCGCTGGGGAGATCGGGTTTTGTTGTTTTTTTTTTCTTTTTTTTTTTTCTGCTAACGGGTTTCGAATAACTGAAGGGGGAGGAGAGAGATAAGAGGGAGTGGGGGTTGACCATTATTTATTTAATAATTTATATTATTTTATTTTATTTTCTATAAAGGTGGACTTTTTATTCGAACTCGAAATCCAACGCAACGACTGTCGCCCCTAGCTAATTACCCCCATTTCGAACACAATGGGATATGCCACTCAAGCCAATTCATCTGTTTCGACTAGTTTCTGTCAAAATCAAAATATAAATCCTTTATATTTTAAATTTGAACGCACATTTCAATTTACCGAGGTCACATACTAACTCTAAAAATTCTCGAAAAATATTTTCTAGCTTCGTATTGACGATACGGTCCTAATAAAACTAGTTTCGTCGAATTCTGAGATCGTTAGAAAAATGGCCAATTTCCAGTCGATTAAAATCAACTGAAACCGGTCAAACGCGTTTTCCTTTGCCACGCTCACATATTGATTCGAAAAATTATGAAATTTGGAATCTAGCAATAACTCGACATCACGGACCCAACAAAACTGGTTTCGTCGAAATCCGAGGTCGTTTGCAAAATGTCCATTTTTAAGGGCCTGAATTCCATAGCGACTATTCAGAATTTTAAACTGGACATATCTTATCATTTCTAAGATGAAATCTCAGTTTGTTAACTTCGTTACAAAGATATAGTTATACAGATTCAAATATTTCTTGTTTCGTTCAATTCTGACTTATATTGAATTCTGTATATTCATTTGAAATTAGAAATCGAATTTTCGAACTACCGCGCCATTTTCAATTCCTTTTATAATTATATATAATTATTTATATTCTAACGACGACGCGTATAATATATACGTTCTAATTCTATATTCAAAATAAATTTTCGTCGATATTATTTAAAATAATTCATTTTAAATAATCAAAATTCGCTAAAATTGCCAAAATAAAAATTTCAAACTGGCTCGCATTTTACGGGTTGTTACAATCTCCTCCATCGTAGGAGCTCTTGAAGACAATGGCATAGCTTCCAAAGCATACACCTTCACAATATGCTTTCCCTTAGCTGGTTCTAGGTAGTTCTTCCTGAGATGCCCAGGCTTCCCACAATTGTGACATCTCCTCTCGACTTTCGGATTCTTTCAATCCTCGGAATATTGGCCCTTCTGTTGGCAGTTGTAGCAAGTCACTTCGCCTTCTTGCTTTTTCTAACCATCCTTTCTATTGTTGTTGCTTCCTCTTTTTGTTATTACCATCTTGTTGTGGTTTCAGTTCTTATTTAGCTACAACAACGATCTCTTCCTTGGGAATCAAACTCTCATGCCTCAGAGATTTCTCCACGATCTTATCGGACGAGTCATCCAAGTGATCAACCAGCTGATTACCAAGGTACTTGTCCAAGCCCATGACAAACTTTTCATTCTTCTGATAAGGAGTCTCGACATACGAGTGGGCATACTTCGACAAAGCTTCAAAGTCAGAAACATAGTCTAGCACAGGTATCTATTCTGCTTAAGCTCCACAAACCTTTTTAATAGAATATACTTCTGGACGGTAAAGATAAACTTCATCTCAAACTTGACTTGGAATTTCTCCCATTAAATCTGGAGTCTCTAGCGTAACATAGTTCCACCAGTCCATAGCTCTGCCTTGTAGCTGTCTCGATGCAAGTTTCCTCTTAGTCGCATCATCAATGCCCAAGTCTCCAAAAATCCGAATGCAAGTATCAAGCCACCCTTAATTCTCTACAATCGGATTTGTCCCCTTATAAACAGCTTCCCTCGTAGAGTAGTGAAATCTTTGCATAACTTCGCGAAGTCCACAGCCCTAGGAACTTGCACTTGAACTCCTACATCTACTGCGGCTGTCTCTGGAGTGGGAGCCCTTCTCATGATTGCTGCCACCATGGCCACGAACATAGCTAGGTAATCTAGTATACTGCCATTTCCACCTTCAGGAACAGTCTCCTCCCAAGTAGTGTGTCTTGACGTTCGACGAATCATTCTAAATCTGAAAAATAGAATGATTAGCCCACACATGAGAAAATTTTCACATGGAGTTCAAATGCTATTATACTATACACTAATATATAGTATACATCCATCTGAAATCTACAAATGTGTCTCTTATATGTAATTACGTCTTCAAACTTTGGCTAAAATCGATTAAGTAGAGCTATGATACCAAATGTGATGATCGCCCATAACCCCTAGACTTAACAAAGGAAATAATGCGTTGAAAGACGTGTCATACAATTATAGGCGATCGTCAGGGTAGGATAACACAAGTAGAACATATCATATAACTCACAGCGCATGGATAAATTATGTAGACCAAATACAGCATGCAATAATAGTGAAGCGGAATTGAGCAGAATCTTAAACTTTTTCATATCACTATGAAATATCATTACAACATTGGATAACACTATAAGAGTCTGTACAAAGTGCCTCACAACAAGTCACTCAGAGAATATATCAACATAACAGCAGAAATACAACATATATTAGGTAATAGAACACTAATTCTTAAGCCTTCAGCTCGTCATCACTCAGTAGTATTGTCCTCATCAAGATCAACTACCTATCACCTACTACTCGGTCTTCCCAACCGACACATGCATGAACATCCCAAGGTGATAAGAGGAAACATAAAACCTTGAGTCAGATAATAGTCTTAATGAGCGATAAATAACTTTCTAACATCATCAATAAACTATATGAGAATAGGCAGATTAATCAACTAATCTACCAACACATCAGAGAAGAACCCAAACCTGTCTTCCCCACATCAGACAGTGATAGCCTTTACAATAATCAAGTAGAAATAAACTGTAATGACCCGGATTCTTCAGTTATTTGAATTCGAATATTTAAATCTGTTTTAAATATTATATTTGGAATATTAATGGATTTTAATATTGATTTCGTTTATTAAAACGAATTTTGAACATTAAATTTATATATAATATAAACCGAGCTCAAAATGGCATGGCAGATCGTAATATTGAGTTTTGGACTTTAATTGATTATACAGAACTCATTTTAAGTCGGAATTCTGTGAAATAAGAAGCGTTTGAATCTATTTGATAATAATTTTCTAATGAAAGAGAAAAATCTTGATTTCATAGTAGATTTTTAGTTATGTCCAATTCAAATTTTAAAATAGTCGCTATAGAAATCATTGATAAACTATAACGTTTATTTAGTAAATTTATAATGGTTTTTATATGATTTGGATAACAATTAACTCAAAACTGATGACATTGAGTTTTATAATTTATATTTGGAGATATATGATAATTTTATTTGGATATATATGATAATAATATATTTTTATTACTTAATTGGTTTATTTGGGAATTTATATAATACTTTATTCAATATTATATAAGCGTTAGAAACAGCCATTTTGCAAATGGCCTCGGTTCTCGATGAAATTAGCTTCATTGGAACCGTAATATTATACTATTATATGATATGAAATTTCGTGGCAACCCGATGTCGTATGTGACTTCGGTAGCCAAAAACATCTCTATTTTATTTAATCATTTATATTATTTGGACAGGGGTAACTTTAAAGGAATTAACGACTGGCCAAACGAACTCCAATTTTGATGAAATAAATTTCATTGGATCCATATGGAAAAGGACAAGTAGAATTTAAAAGTTTCAAGTTGACTGGATTTATTTTGTAATCGCGGAAAATTTAAATGCATGATTTTTCACCCGTGATTAAGAAGGAATTTTCACAAATGACTTCGTACTTTGACAAAACTTGTCCCATCGGGTTCAGAATATTTTTTTATTCTAGGATTAGGAGTTTCATCTCAAATGGACATCATACGTGCTTAAATGTTTTAAAGTGTCACTTCGCTGTCAAGTTTCAATTATAATTAAATAATATTATTTCTATCTCTACTCTTTATAAAAGGAAAACATAACCTGTCTAGCGTGGGGTTCTGGTCGGTGAAAGAGGGGACTGTGGTGGTCACGGTGGCACTGACTGATCGGTCTTCGGTCGACACTTGGAGAAGCGGTGGGTGGATTTTTATGCCGTGCGATGGGTGATGGAATAATTGTTGCGTGGGAATTGTGAAAACGTGCTCTGTTTTGGAGCTTGAAGCAAACGAGAGGATGCTGAGTTGCACAGTATGGCAGTGGCCTCTTTCCAACATGCATGGACTAAGTACCGTGCTTTGAGCAGATGAAGGAACCTAAACAGAAGCGGCGTCGGCCTATTTAATTTTGAACAGGGTAATCAAAGTATACTAACTTTAATTAGAAACTAATTAGTAACTAAATTTAGTTTAATTTAAATTATATAATCTTAAATTATTAATAACTAACACATATTCTAATTTAGTCAATGAATAATTAGCGGGCATGTTTGGGTTTCAAACGATGTAGATAAAAGTTTGTCGGCCTGATCTGTTTACGCTAACATAAATAATTACGTAATAAATGGTTAAGAAATAATTAGTAATTAAACGTAGTTAGAAGTAATTAGTTATTTTGATTAAGGAGTTACTTAAAATAGTTTAAATTGTATGCTTATATTGTTTTTATCTTTTGTATATATGAACAGAATTTGACCAAACCAATTGCATTGGGACCATATGATTGAACTCTACGTTCTGGAATTTATTTTGGATAAGACTGGAAGCTGCTGGAATTTTATTAAACGCGTATTTAATTTAATGGAACAGAACCGCTTAGCGATAGTGGATTGAAATCAATGTGAGTTAAACTCACTCAGTTCTTCCGACTTATATTTTATATAAGTTAGGTTTTATAGTTGTGTGATATGGCTGCTAATGGTTGACTGTTTGCTAGATATATGTATATTCATATGTTGATGAACCGATGAAATTAAAGTTGTTTAATTTCAGCGAAAAATAAAATCATTATTTTAATGATTGGATCCAATGAAGGTAACTTACCCGTGTTGGTCACGTTTATAAAATAAACGTGTTAAATTAGTGAATTGTTTGAATTCATTGGTTGATGTTAAATAGTAGTTATTTACTGTTATAGAAATAACCAATTAAATTGAATTGAACACATTTATTTGTGATAATCTATTTTGATGTAGGGAAGAACAGGTTGGAAGGATCCAACTATATTCCTCAAATATATTAGATGTTAATAATTCTCATATTATCACCATGTGAACTATTCTGATTGGATGATTGATTTGGTTATTGACCATTGACTTGAAATTCAATATTTGTTTTGTTTAAACCAATGGGTAATATTGGTTTAGTAATTGGTAGTATAGGACCTCTAAATCAACCATTTTCTAAATCAGCCAACGGTATAACTGTGATTTAGTTTGACTGGGTCAACTATTTTAAGTGAGATTAATTATTAATTAATTTTTTTTCGAATTAATCTGACGAAATAATTTAACAAATATTTTTTTAGTTTTAATAAGATTTTAAAAAGGAATTTACTATTTGTTTTAGTAATTAAGAATTTAACTAGTGCTACTGTAGTTAATGATTGAAGTAAATTATTATTTTAATTAATAATAATTTAGGAGTACCTTTTATTTGAAATTCATTTAAAAAGCGATCGAAGTTGAAATGAAATATAATTGAATTGTTAAAGGAGCTATGAATGGTTTTTATATTTAAAAGCCATGTATTGTAACGAAGTAATAAAAGAGATTGTAAGAAAATATGATAGCTTAAAAGAAATGTTTACTTAATATTTGAATTAAGTAAAGAAAATAAAGATAAAAATGGGTTTTATATTAAACCTGAGTATTATAAACAAGGTTTATAAAAAGAGATGTGAAGTTAAAGCGTTAATTTTAAATTAACGTTATCAAATAATAGAACCGAGGGAAATAAACAGAATTGGAATGAGAATTTCATAAGGAATGATTAAAAGAGTTTTTTAATTTAATTTGATGAAGGATTTAGTAATGGGATTTGGCAATAATAACTCGAGTTATAAAATGAATTCTTGAAAGGAGTCAAGGTTAAGAAGTGGGTTTTATTAAGGAATTACTTAATCAACATATTAAGTAATACTAGGTTAAATTTAAATAGAGATATTTCCAAAAGTAAGAAGGTTTTATAAGCCATATTTTAAAAAAATAGTTTAACGGGATTTGGTTTGATGTTAAAAAAAACATCGGTTTTTGAATTACAACTCATATCTATCTAAAGATAAGAACGTAGCTGATTAAGGTCTGAGAGGTAAATAAATACCCCAACTTGAATGACTTCAGGACTATATGAGGATGATATTAGTTGGTAATGGGAAATAGGTTAAGAATAATTTATTAATTTTGTATGTGAAGTAATAACGCAATGTTAATCGCATGATTTGAGAATATAGAATGTAATTTCCAAAGTAACGGAAATAAAAAAGGATTTAAGAATATAGAATGTAATTTCCAAGGTAACGAAAATGAGAAGATTCGAGAACATATATATAATAATATTTCCAAAGTAAAGGTAACAAAAGGAGATGGTGTGGAATTATAACGGTAATTTTGAGGTTACAAGGAAATGACATGTGGAGTTTTGGAATGAGTTTATTCTAAACAAATATGGGTTGGTTATTGTTTTTAAATAACGAAACAAAATAGATTTCATAACGAGCGGTAATATGAGTTGAATTCCAATTAAAGATAATAAGAAATGAGGTAGCAAATGTTTTTAAATGATAGAATATAGAAATTGGATATGATTATAGGATATTTTCCTAAGTATTAAAATTATAGTAGTTTTGAAATATTCTTTTGTTAAATAAGAAGTGAAAGCTATATGCGTTATATTAAAAGATTTAAGAGTTTTAAATTTACAATACATTAATTATTTTTAAAGAGGCCAAGTAATGTCGAGTACTGAATCAGTGAACTCATTTTATTCTCATGACTGTTATTTGATAGTTAAATAACCGACTATCAAATCTGACCCATACGATTGTTGGTACGGAAAGATCGGGATCGAATTTATATTCGAAAACCATTCCAAACTAGCAAATAGGTGAAGATGCTGAATCAAGATGGAGCAATTGAAGACTGTAGGTCTTCATAAGCAAAAGGATTACTTGTCAAACATTCCCCGGCCGTACAACCAGAGGTATTCTTACATGATTCAGTCGTAGTTGAGAATTTACAGATTGCAAGGACTACTTGCTACTGATCCATGGGTTAACTCCTAGGATGTATTGGAGGGTGCCTTTGGTTCATCCTGTTCCTAGATGATTTGTATGGACGAGTGTCTAACAGAGTATTTGCACAGGGATCACGTACATTGATTTCTTCAATCGTATTTTTGTTGATGGCAAAGAAGAGCGCACTTCTCTTAGCTTAACAACAAGATATTTTTGTGGATGTAAATTAGTGATTTTCTGATGGATCTAATGATATGGAATTCAAAGTGATTGATGAAATAATATTCTAAAGGTAATGTTAACCTCAAGCCTCATCAACTGGGAAATGGCACAAAATCGGGTAGGTCGCATGGCTATGTGGGTCGCACCCATCAGAAGGGTATATCATTACCTGATTTGGATAAATCAAATGCCTTCCATTGTCCCTTTTTACTTTTGTATGTATGATATCGGTTCGGTTGGCTGGCCCCCAACTATGTAAATGATATATAGGGTACTCTCAAGAAAAATGTGGGGTCGGTCATGTTTAGCCTGGGTTGCAAGATATTCTTGTTGAACCCCAACGTATTCATCTCCGGAGGTACATTATCGGAAAGGTGGTTGCCCATACCTTGCTATGGAAATCCATTCTCCAATAGAAGCCCCGGGTTTTGATTGTATAATATGTATGTAGAGTATGAGATGCAAGTGTTCTGCTAGATTGATATTTATCTGTATTTAGACACTATTATAATATTAGAAAAATTATTAATTTCAAAAACGTTTTGGGTTATCATAAGGTAAAAACCGTCTGTATTTATGTATGGATTTGGTCTTACAATTATCCTTTTCTCTTGAATAGATTTTGACATTAAAATCAAGTTGTGTGATACTTTTAAACTCGATGTGTTTGCCTCACTCTAGTTCACCAGACTGATCTAGTGTTTGTAATGCTTTGGTTAGACAGGGTTTTTACTGGTTTAGATTGGATGTTGCGAACTTCAGAAGACGTGCTGTAAGAAATCAGACGTATGATATTATATTTTTGCCGTTGTGTGATTGTATATGAGGACAGGTTATTATAACTGTCTAGATGTGTGATGTACTCTGATGATTGTAAGTATTTTTGTCAAGCTCTCAATAATGATTTATTTCTATATTATATTTGTTCCGCTGCGATGTGAGACTCTGTGATGTGTTGGTTCTTCTTCTTCTAATATTTCTTTCTTTCTTATCTCACCCTCTAATTTATTTCAAATAACTTTCCTTTGTTTTTGGTGTTTGGAAGGTCGGCATGTTATATGATAAATGTATTTATGTTGATTTTCGGGGTCGAAAATCTCTTGGGTTGTTGCACAAACAGTACATTCATGGCAACCAGTTACCAAGCATAGACCATCCTAATTGATATCGACATCTCCCAAGCACAAGCCCCAAAGGCCTAAACCAACATCAAACAAGTGCCCAAAAGATGTCTCCTTTGGCGTCGAATAATCTACGCAAGATGATACAAGCAAAATAATCATCATCCATGACTCTGGCTATCACCGCCATTCCTTCTTTGAAACCATCGTTGATCGTATGATGGGATCAACATCATGTCGTCCGTTAAGGGCTAATGGAAAACCCCAATTCTAGCAAAACTCCATATGTTATCGTGACTCATATCTCTAAGCCCATCATGACTGCTTAGGGTGCTCGACCATACAACCGGTCTTTTAGGCATCCCTATTATACTTATGCTTTGAGTCCACTAGAACTTACGACAACGTTAACTTCTCGGACTTCAAAACTCTAGTCATCATCACCGGTGACTATCTATAAACTTAAAAAACACTTGAGCAACCATTATCCATGAGCTCAAAACACACTTGAGTCATCTGCATATTCTTTGCATTTCACCAATCAATGAACACTTCACAACACTTCGAACATTCCTGCTTGATTTCACGTCGAATCCACGATCATTGTTGATTCAAAACTTACGTCGTTTGGTCGATATTCAATCCACAACATTTCATTCTTTGTTCTAAATAACATTCCATAGCGTTTCCAAAACGCTGCAGCTCAATATAGGTAGGCACGTTGCATTTTTAAGCATTCACATTTAACAGCGTTTCATAAATGTTGTTACTGCTCATCAATGATCCACCATGGACCGGTTTTGATCCACTTACCGGAAATCGTGCCAAGCCTAGTTTTTACCATGTCGATCGATCAAAAAATGTTGACCCGCCCATCTATGGATCGTGCCCGATCCATCGTTTTTCACAGCGTTTTGCCAAATGTTGTCAATTCTGATGGATTGGATGTGATCCATACCCTCGCCAAGCCACTGAAATTCCCACCGGTCCATCGAAGAACGCTGGCCGATCCATACTTTTCCACGTTCCCGATCCATCCATGGATCATGGCCGATCCACGACCTTTCCATAATGTCTTCTCAAACTCAGCTGATGCGATCCAATAAAAACTGCCCCACCCACTTGCTTTTTTTCCATATCGGTCCATCATTTTTCAACTGCTCGATCCATGCTAGATCAGTCTTGCCCGATCCATCTTTTTACAGTGTTTACCAAATGCTTTGCACCTAGAAACTTCGATTCAAGCAAAATCTCCGTTTGGTGCAATATCTTTGGTCGATACATGAATTTTGTACATCTACTCCATGCTCTTGCTTTGCCAAATCCATGCGAAAACTTTGACCGATCCATATCTTCGTCGTGGTCGATCAATTGCCAAATTCATTTGAAAACCAATTTAGTTTCAATCAATAGGTCCATAATGAATCTAAGAAAAATTGAACAATGATCTAATACATGAATTAGCATAGAAAATTCACCGATTTAAGTTGCTAGATTAGATTCTAAGGTGATTCGAATGAAAATATGCATACCATGATGTAGATCTAGATGAAAACAACTTGAAATGGTGAAAATAAGATCAAACAACCCACATACTCGATTGAATCCATGTGGAGATGCTTATCACCCACCAAATCTACAAAATATCTTGAAAACCCCTAATCTATAATCCGAACAATGAAGAATGATGAAGAATGGCCTTTGAATCAATCAATTTGATGCCATCTACCTTTCTTCGATGTTGATCTTCGATCTTTAAATCTAGATCTATGATTTTAATGAAGGAGAGAGGTATTTGATTGAGCAAGGAGGATCATGAGCTCAACCAAATAATAAATGTAGAAAGTAACCCTTTCCCTTGCCTCTAACCTTAATTTATAGCCAAACCATCAGTCCACTAATGGGCCTCTTAAATCAGCCTATTAACGACTAATCAGTCTATCAAAAATTGTAGAGGACTAAAACAACAATTCCTCCCAAACCGTTGAACCAAATCTTTAAGGTGACCACTCTACGGAATTGGCAACACCATTTCTTTTCCAATGAAATCAATCTTAGCACCTGATTCGGTCCCAGTCAAAAGTTAAGCCCTGTACAAAACAGACAGGGACACAATGGTCACAAATAAAATTGGTAAAATTTATGGATATATCTCACATCCCCATGAACAACATATCAAAATATTAGAATGATCCGACCTCAGGGAATTAAATAAAAATATTTTCCGATTTTTCGATATGAAAAATGCAGGTCGTTACAGGCCGAAAGGTATGATGGACCTGCAATGATGGAGCAGTAATGGACATAAAATTATGGACCTACAGTGATGGATCAATGAATGATCCAACAAATATATGATCTTCCATAGCTTCCTGGCACACCTTTCCAGCGCATTATTCTTCTTGTTAAGTGCAGGAGTTATAAGCGGTCGTCGCAGTTCGCGAAGAGCATGCCTAAGATATTGCAGGTTCATATTTCATGGGTAAGAGAAATTAGCCATTCAAACTCCAAAGCCAGAAAAGTTAAATTTTATCAATAACCAGGGGATGATGGTATATTGTCGAGCACTGATCATGCCGACTCAGCCATCTATAACCAGAAAGCTAAAATAATACATCTAGTGTGCCAAACCCTATAAAGTTGTGGGTCTAAGCCTAGAAAGCCAAAACCATAGGCCGAAGCCCAAATTACCAAAGTACATAAGAAGCCACAAGCAAACCGTAAGCTAGAGAACCCAAGAAACCCAAAAGCTACATGTCGTTCGTAGATCGGGTGGTTTGGGACTCGAGAGATGGAAATCTAAGCACTGTGTATGGGCAGGTTCGAATCCTGTTGCAAACCAATTTGGGAGTTGGACGTTAAGCATCCATGTATGACGACTAAAAAATGCAAGGTATACACATGGCATGGGATTTACTTAAATGAGTGTCAATGTATACTATGATCTTGGGATTTCCCTGGTTACTCAAAAAAAAAAACCAAAAGCCGAAGAGCCAAGAATCGGAGAAAGCCAAAAGCCTAGAAACCAAACACCAAAAGTCAAAATACAAAAATCCAAGAAGCCAAAGAATACCAGAAACCAAGCAACCAAAGAATTTATGAAACCAAGGATGACCAAGATCAAGATCCAAAACATCCATAGTAATTGAAACCACAAGCCAAAAGATACTGATGTCCAGGAGGACATAATCCAAGACACCAGAGCGAGAACCAAGATCAGTCAATAATTATGTCACCATAGTGCTAGGCAGGGCCTACCCTGAGTAGCATAAGGGGCAGTGCCTAACCGGACACCATAGACCGAGTTCGAACAAACCATGCTAGCTCACTGTATTTGACACGCTCTTCGACCATATCCCAAAGATGCTGATAATCGCTTATGTTATAACAGTCGAGTTCATGAAATAAACAATGCTGACTAGAATGCCTTTCTCTTTGAGTTAACTCCCACCTAGCAGGTTTTCCAAATGGTGCAGTGGGATTAACTTCCAAGTAAATATCTTCGTGGGTGTGAGTAAGTTCTAAGTAAGACAAAAATTTAGGTTCCCTCCAAGCCATGTTTCGATCATTCCTCGAAGAAGGCTTACTTTTTCCAGAATCCTTAGCTTTACCAAAGTCGGGTGTTGCTCCGCCCTTAACCAAATTAGCCTCGAGAACCTTTTTATCAGTCATCGCATCCTCCTTATGAAGAAACCTTTCTGCTTCAAAGAAGAACTCACCCAGATTGCTCGGCTGGTCCCATTGCAATGAGATCTTAAAATCAGTCTTATCCAAAACAGCAGAGACTACAACAATCAGTATCATGGACGGATCGGGTCTGTCGACCAAAGCCACCGCTGCATTAAACCTTCTCAAGAGTGTGCACAAAGTCTCGTCAGTCTTCTGCTTGATCGTCATTAGAATCATAATGCTTTTTTGGACGAGCAATGTGAACTTTAAATTGATCGACAAACTTCCCGGCTAAAGAACTCCATGAATGAACTGAATCCGTTTCCAACTTCCAAAACCACATAGCACCAATGTTTGTGAGGTTAAGCGGAAAGCACTTTTTCATGACATTATTCAAAGCTAAGACAACTTCCATATGACGCGCATGGCACATCAAGTGAGCAATCAGATCCTTTCGACCATCATAAACTTCTAACACCGGTAACTTGAAGTCTAGTGGATTCTGAGAATTCTCGATATCCAAAGAGAACAGACTTCGAGTAACACAATCCATATCCAAAGAGAAGGCATCGCCTCGAGTAAATCAACGAATCGAATCCACGATTTGAGATCCATTACCAATATCAAGCAAACGATTCAAGTTATCCAAACTGACACTAGTACACCTAGAGTTTAAGTCCATGTTAGCAACTGGCTAATTTGCAATAAGAACTTCCAGTTGAATCCCAGTCTATGAAGCCGCTATAAGCACAATCCTTACTCCCGAAACCGTGGGATCCCTAACATCAAAACCTTTAAGAAAAGACGCTTGAGACACATTACCAATGTCAAAACCCGCAAAATGACCAACCAAAGCATCATGGGCTTGAGCGACGTCGGGGTTAGAGCATTGGCCCAACTGTAGTGGGGATGGCATCGGTCCGAGGATCATTGTCGCCCAGCTGAAGAGTTTGTGGGGTTTCCCCAAGTCCTGAGTCATAACTTGTGTTCTAGTACTTGTTATGATAATATCTTCCTGGCCTGGCGGCCATCCAACACTTCCAAGTCTAGCCTCAATCCGAATGAAAAAAGTATTTATCACTGCCTTTTGTCGCTCTAGTCGAGCGTTCAAATCCAAAGCCAAATCCTTAATAATCCCGCCAACATTGTCTCGAGTGATATAGTTCTAGGGATTATTGGTCAAGGAAAGTTCTTTACTTCCTTCACCTCTAGTACCTTGAGCCTCGACAATAGCATCGAGCTTCATCCATCTAACCATAACGAAAAGCAAGCGAAATCTATTTTCGAAACAAAATCGAAGTTGAAATCCAAAGCCAAAGTCGAAAACCAAAACCAAAGTCGAAAACCCAAAACCAAATCTGGGAACCAAATCCAAAGCCAAAGTCGAAGTTGTCGCGTACTTTACCTAGCACTCCAAAATGTTGACATGGAAAAGTGGAAACTCTGGCACGCCAAACACTAAGAGTGGGTCTAGAAGCAAACATGATATCCAAACAACCTAATGTAGTGAAATGTAAAGTGCCACACAAGTTTTTATAGTGGTTTGGCACTAACGCCTACGTCCATTTTATAATAACCATTCATCATTATTTTGTCAATTACGATGTTAATCCAAGTTCTTACACTTTGAATATGCAAAGTTCTACAATAGAATAACAAATATCTTTTTAATTCCCAATTTTGACCAAAATGCCCTTATTCTTCTTCCTCCTTAGGCCAAAGTATGTGCGGATGAGTTTCAATTTCCAACGAAAAGCCTTAATATCCAAGAATGTCCAAACATGCTCCAAAGTGTTAGTTCCAACACTTAGAGTTATGCAAAACAAGCCAAAAGTCCAAGTGAATGCTAAAAAGTTTAATTAAACGTCTAAATGAAGTTTACAAGTCCAAGAAGAAGTCCAGAGCCATCGGAATCATCACCATGGAAGCCAGTAGTGAGCTCCAAAGAAAGCTATCATGTATTCCCAAAGTCCAAACATACCAAGCCAAGCCCTTTGAATGCCAAGAGAGGGGGTATTTATAGGTGAAATTTCCATGCATCAGCAAAAAATTCGTATCCCGGGGGGATATGAAATACGAATTTTGAGTTCCAATGCAAAAAATAGAATCCATGAAAATATGTTGAAAATTGGCGATCGGCACGTGCATATCACCTAAAAACAAGTGATTCGCACGTACCAGGTGGCGATTACCCACTTTGCCAAATTCCTGAGCAAAAAACAAATCTGTGCAAAATGCCAATTTCAAATCATTGAAAATGTGTGCGCTTAAGCAAAAACCGCTAATATGTGCGCTGTGTAACACCCCACGTCCATTAATGTCACTCACAAAGGGAATGCATTAACTTCTATGGAGCGTTTTAATTGAGCATAGAACAGAAACTTAACAATAAGACAGATATAAACAGTACTTGAAAAATTAAAAACTTTATTTCATTGCAGCGGAAAATACATATGTTTGATTACATCATCAAAACCAGAGTCAAGTACATAATATCCATCTTGACTAAATCAAAGTAAATAAATTGAAAGACATAATCCCCAATACAAAATAGCCATAAATAAGAGAGGATGAACTTTACTTCAGCGATCCAAGCAATCTTCTAAAAGCAAGAAATACAGCTGTCCAAAATCAAGCTCCACTGGTGCTAGTTCCAACCTGAGCACCCGGGGGGAAGGAAGAAAAGAGGAGGAAACAAAGGGGGTCAGACATAAATTCTGGCGAGTGCGATAACTTTAACAATATAATTACCAAAGTAACTAGGCTAAGACATAAGTTGGAAAATCAGGAAATGACCATGAACCATTGAGTATGGCAGAGTAAACAAGGAAACAAGATGAACAACGATATCGTTAAAGCGCACCTAAACCACTATAAGATAATTACAAAACTACACCAACACTATAAGATAATTGCTATACTGCACCACCACTAGTCACCCTAAGGTTGATCCCGCCTACAGACTTAATAATGATATTGGTAGTTTCGTGCACCCCTAGCTGCCTTCATAGGTGCCGCCTGCCCCTATCTCCACTAGGTGTACCCACTACCCCCATGCGATCGGCTCCCTAACTCGTATATACCCATGATGGCCCAATAGTGGGGTGTATCACTCCCCAAAGTGGCAACCCGAGACCACCAATGATGCACGACTTATACCTACACGATGCAACAACGTCTTACCTACCGGCCTGGGTCCACACACGCATATGAACCCGTTGGACTTGCATTGCCACCGCTAACCCGGATTGGCCTCTTACGGTCAAGCCCAGTATGCATGTCCCGTCCTCGACTTGGGTCGAGCCCACAAAGATATGTATGGGTTACTGGCTGAAACGGGCCCCCATTACTTGACACAAGCTATCCACCTAAGCTTGGTCCCCTCTAGTACATCCCACTTAACCCTCTTCTTATTCATGTTTCAATTACATGTTTCAATTTTGGTTAAGTGTTTCTAATCGTATTTCTAATGCCACCCAAGGCACCCACTAGATTCCACATGCCACCCAAGGAACCCACTTAACCCCCTCATGTCCCACTACATGTTTATTTGGTTAAGTGTTTCTTAATTCATTAAGACCGTAACCTCATAAAGATCTCTCACATTAGACTGGCATTTGTGGCAGCTGGATTTGCCGGGAAGGTCCGGGCAGTCTTACACCACAAAAGAGCCTAACCTCGTGTCTTTACAATTGTTACGTATTTAATTTATGCCTAAGACCTCCCACACTATACTGGCATTTGTGGTAGCTGGATTTGTCGGGCGGGTCTAGGCAGTCTTACACCACAAAAGAGCCTAACCTCGTGTCTTATGCGATTAATTACTCGTAATTAATCATTCCCCAATTTGAATTAATTTCCCTATTCAAATTATCAATTAATTCCAAATTTAACTATGGCCATAATTGACTCAATTATGTCCATCTATTTATGGTATGTAAAATCATACCAATTTTCATCACAAATTTATTTTATGCCTTTTAAGGCATCTATGCCAATTAAATCTTTTAATATTATCCCCTTTTACCCCACGTTGTACGTTTATTCGTTTAACGTAAAATATACGTTAGACTCGAATAGTCTAACTCATGGAATAAAGAGAAAATATCACAACATACATATAATTAAAACTAGATCTAAACATAAGGGGTGAACTTGCATTTGTGAATGATGTTCTACATCTAAAAGTTGCATAGGCCAAAGTTACATCTTGCATAAAACTACATATGTCATAGACCCAAATCCAAAGGTATAAACTTGTTGAGATAATGGTCACAAACTTGCATAAATCATGTATGTCATAGATCTACATCTAAAGGTGTAAACTTGCATAGGCAATAACCACAAACTTTCATAACAGGATTCATATTCAAACACATGTATTCATATAAACTTGAATATGTGATTTATGCAACATAACAATGGTATAAACTTACATCTAAACATGTAAACTAGCATGTAGAATTTATCATAAAACTCACACATGTCATAGCCTAACTTTGGATCAAACTTTCACATAAACTAGGTGTCATGAACATGTAAGGTCACATATAATTTTACCCAACTTGCATATGATTCATGTCTAAATCAACATCTAAACTTGCATACATACTTATGATTTATCAAATGAATCAACATACCCAAACTAGCATATGAACAACATGGTGATTCGATTATACATAAGCCAATCATAGAATTACAACATGGATGATAGCATCATAACTTTACAATATAGATGATCACAACATAACATCATAGAATTCATCACAATTTTACAACATAATTATAACATGCGGTCAATAATTCACATCATATCCAAATAATCCACATCATAACTCAATCCAATTAATTTGCTAATTATTTTATTAAAATTATCGAACTCACAACTCAGAGAAGGTCTTGAATTCTGAATTCTGAGTTCTGAAGTTGTAATAGCTTTCCCTTGAAGAAGATTCGTTATTTAAGTTGAAAAGAATTGAATTAGATTAGCTTTCTTCCTCTCTAATTGGTGGCGGCTATGCTGAGTTGTTAGGTGACGGCATGGAGGCCATGAATCTAATTTTTTTTTGATCTTAGGGTTTGAGTCTATAGGTGTTTTTATAGAGTTTAGGATTAGTTTAAGTCGTCCGATCATCGCAGAATTAATCCCAGCCAACCAGAGCATATCAGAAACCCTAATGAGTCAGCATCTAGTCATTAACAGGTCATAAAACAAAGCTACCCGGGGGGGCAGGTCGACCCTATGGTCGACCTGGTCAGGGTAGGTCGACCCTATGGTCGACTTTGCCCTGGCGGGAAAATTCCCGCCTATCCCATCTAACTCTGAATTTTCAAATTTTGAAATCTGTTTTGAATTTTCTGAAACTTCCGATGGCCATAACTTCTTCATACGAAGTCCAATTCATGCAAACTCGGACTCTATCTCAACCAGAATTCCGAGACGAACACAATGGCGCAACCCGTTTCCCTTAATTCTCCCGTCTGAGATTAGATATTCTTTAACTTGTGAACATTAGTGTTAATAGAATTACAGGGTGTTACATTCTCCCCTCCTTAAAGGATTTCGCCCCCAAAATCTTCAAGTTAAGGAGAATGCATACCCTACCATCCAAACAACCATCTACTCAACCATCAAACACAGGCATCCATTGTCCTTAAAAATTTCTAATGCTGTATGAACATATGCAAGAAGTGTGTGTATATGTTCCTAATCTAATGCGAAATCAGGTTGTCTACTGATTCAGATGACCTCCTTAATGCAAACCATGATAGTGCCATGCATCCATTATGTATGCGAAAGAATCCTATTGATATATATTACATCTACATGCATGCACAACCATTCACCAAAATGCCGCATCCATATGATAGCACAACCATTATACATCAATTAGCTTAAATATGCACACACATTTATATGCAATATGCAATATGAAGTGACTGAGCCGATCTAGTGCCTAAAGTGTGTGTATATGCATCCACGAGCAACCACTAGCAAGCACTTGCATCCACATGCATCCATCATACATAACATGTCTCAAACACATGTTCCAACCATAGGACTACCCTATCTAAAGTTCAAAGATAGTAACGAGAGGACATACTAAAGATAAAACAAGTACGAGCTAAGCGATAAAGGAGAAATTAAAAGACATACCCTCGAAAAGAAAAGGGTACAATGAACGCATCTTCTCTTCCGTCTCCTAAGTAGCGTTGCTCTCATCATCTCCTCATTACACTTTGACTTGCTTGACCTCTCGATTCCTCAACCTCTTAATCTCCGACCCAATAATGCACGTAGGAGCTCGTCGAATCGTCGCATCACGCTCTATCTCCACCTCTCTAAGCAAGCTCGGCTCTACCACTTCCGTGGTCTCGTGCAAGCACTTCCTCAAATGTGATACGTGGAATACATCGTGTACACCACTAAGTCTCTCGAGAAACTCCACTCTATATGCCATCTGCCCAATCCTCTCCTTAATAGGAAACGGCCCTACGAACCTCGGTGTTAACTTCCCAACGGACCCAAAGCAAACGACGTTCCGTAATGGATACACCTAGACAAAGACCATGTCCCCAATATCAAACTCAATATCTAACCTCCTCTTGTCCGCATAAGATTTCTGCCTATCTTGCGCTGTCTTCATCCTCCTTCGAATCAAATCGATCTTTTTCGAAGTCTCTCTAATCATATCGGGCCCAAGTGAGATCTTATCTGTAGACTCCCACCAACATGTAGGCGAACGACACGGCCGTCCATAAAGAGCCTCGAATGGTGCCATGCCAATGCTAGACTAGAAGCTGTTATTATATGAGAACTCTACCAACGGAAGATGTTCCTCCCATGTACCTCCGAAATCTAAGACACACAACCTCAATAGGTCCTCTAGAATACGATTCACCCTCTCGGTTCGGTCGTCCGTCTGAGGATGATATGCGGTGCTCAAACATAACTGAGTCCCTACCGCCTCTTGCAAGCTCTTCCAAAATTTGCTACTAAAGATAGGATCGTGGTCACTCACTATGCTAGAACTATCTCTCGAATGTATACGGAGGCTAACCATGGAGCAGCCCTCTTACTCTTCACGGGAATTAAATGGGCGCTCTTGGTAAGTCTGTCTACCACGACCCAAATCCCCATATTACCCTTCCTCGATCTCGGTAACCTGTCAATAAAATCCATCGAGACACTTTCCCACTTCCATTGTGGGACCTCCAATGGGTGAAGCAATCCACCGGGCATCTTTTGCTCTGCTTTTACTTGTTAGCACACCAAGCATCTAGCGACAAACTCGGCCACGTCCTTCTTCATACCGGCCCAAAAGTAAACTCGTATCATGTCCATGTACATCTTGTCACCACCGGGATGGATGGTCATCTTCGAACGATGTGCATCATCAAGAATGGTCTTCCTTAGGTCTTCGTCTTTTGGTACACAAAGTCTACTGTCCCTACGTAACCAACCCTTATCATCTAGAGTATACCTATGAAATGGCTCGATGACTCTCCTACTTTGAGCTTCTCTACTAACTCAACCAACTGTGGGTCATCTCGTTGTGCCTCACCAATCCGTCCCAAAAGCGTAGGTCTGACCTCCAAGGATGCTAGCAAACCGGGTACAAAGTCAACGGAAGGTTTAAAGTCAAACGTACAGATGAACTCTAAGCTTCGCCGCTCAACAAACAACGGACTCAAGGATAACCTCTTCCTACTTAAGGCGTCTGCCACTACGTTACCCTTTCCAGGGGTATATGCTATCGCGAAGTCGTAGGATGCTAAGAACACCATCCACCTTTGCTGCCTTAAGTTCAAGTCCTTCTGAGAGAATAAGTATTTTAGCGATTTGTGGTCAATGAACAATTCGAATTTTTCGCCAAGAAGATAATGGTGCCAAGACTTAAGCGCGAAAAGAATAGCGGCCAATTCTAGGTCATGTGTAGGGTAATTTCTCTCATGCTCTCTCAACTGCCTTCCACCATAGGCTATTACCCTTCCCTCTTGCATTAAGACTGCGCCTAGTCCTATCCCCCAAGCATCGGTATAAACGGTAAATGGCTTACTCCCATCTAGCAACACTAAGACTTGGGCTGTGGTCAAAGCTCTCTTTAGACTTTGGAACGCATCATCACAATCTATGTCCCATGTGAAAACTAGGTTCTTCTTCGTCAAGCGTGTTAATGGAGCTGATATTTTTGCAAAGTCTTTGATAAACTTCCTATAGTAGCCAGCCAACCTTAAGAAACTCCTCACCTCGGTAGCATTTTTAGGGACCTTCCAATCTTGGATGGCCACTACCTTTTTCAGGATCCACGGCTATCCCTTCATTGGAAACCACATGCCCTAAGAATCGCACTTCCTTCCTCCAAAAGTGACATTTAGAAAATTTAGCTTTAAGGCTATGCGCTCGAAGAGTCTCCAACACTTCCCTAAGATGTATGGCATGCTCTTCCTCGTTCGTAGAAAAGATCAAGATGTCATCCACAGGGACTACCATGAATTTATTAAGGTACTCCCTAAAAACCCTACTCATCAAGTCAACAAAGTATGCGGGGGCATTTCTCAAACCGAAGGGCATCACAAGCCACTCGAAGAAACCATCTGGAGTCCTAAAGGCAGTCTTGTCTATGCTATCCTCAGCCACTCTCAACTGATGGAAACCCGTGGCTAAGTCCAACTGTGGAAACACTGAGGCGCCAACTAACTGATCGAAAAGATCGTCAATCCTCGGCAGTGGGTGTCTATTCTTCTTAGTAAGCTTATTAAGTTCTCTATAGTCCACACAAAGTCTAAGGGACCCATCTGCCTTCGTGGCAAATACTACTGGAGCACCCCACTCCGATATACTACGTCTGAAGAACCCCTTCTCAAGCAATTCCTTCACTTACTTACTGATTTCTCTTCTCTCTCTTGGAGCCATGTGGCGCACTGGCAATGCAACTGGCTTTGCATTATCTACTAGATATATTCGAAAGTCTATCTCATGTTTTGGGGGTAAACCCCTCACCCCATTGAAAACATTATCATATTCATGGACTATGAGAACAGAATGTATGTCATCATCGGATGCGTCAAGGGATTCTATGTAGCTAAGCATTACTGGACCTCTAGGGTCATAAGAAATATCAAGGGTCTTTCCAAAATGAGTCAACAATCTAACTACCCTCCTTTCACAATCTAGGATGGCCCCATATCTAGTTAGCCAATCCATACCTAGAATCAAACCGTAGCCCATGAAGCCAAGAACAAAGGCGTTGCATTCAAACTCAACGCCCAAGATAAACACTCTCAAATCCCGACAAATCATAGAAAGATGAGCTGAACCATCAATAGGATTTGAGACTACTAAGGGATCTGTAACTAGACTAGTATCTAGGTGCAGTGTTTCAACTAATGATGTAGAGATAAACGAATGTGATGTGCCAAAATCGAATAAAGTATGGACATGATGATCAAACAGAAAAACTAAAATTTCAACGGAAATTTCTCTACCTCGTTCTTGCAGCGGTGGGACCACGAGAGCCTGAACTTGTCCCCTTGCCTGCCCTGGTGCCTAAGAGCCTGCACCTGTCCTCCCGAGGTAGACCCTGCCCTCTGCCCTTTCCTTGGGCAGTCCTTAATAAGATGTCCCGCCTCGCCACAGTGGAAACATCTAATCTTCTTTTTCTTCCTACAATCTTTGCTTAGATGCCGGGTGTCCCACAGTTAAAGCATCTTTTCTTTCCCTTACCATTGTTGCCTTTGCCATCCTTCTTGTTCTGTTGTTGCTGTTGCGGATTCTTTTGATCCCCTTTCTTCTCGGGTGCCTTATCCATGACTCCACTATATGTTCTCCATTTGTGACCTCCGACCTATAAAAAACTTCGTCCTTCATCAACCAAGAAGCTAGTTGAACCTTCCTCCCTTCGTCTATCTCAAAGATACCGACAAGTCATCCACTTCCTTGAGCCTACTTATAGCCCCGACAAACGTCTAAGTCCCATGAAGTGATTTTCCGCCCATCGTACGGAAGTCCTCATATATCTTAGGAAAAAGCATCTATACGCGGAGGAAGAGATTTAAAAAGGGAAAGAGGAAGAGATTCAAAATGGAGAATCAAAGGAAAGATTCAATACAAAAGAACCGAAGGAAAGATTTATGGCTCTTGGGGTTATGCTTCCTAAAATAAGCTTTTCTCTTGAAAATACTTTCTTTAAAACATACTTTTGAAGGTACTTCTTTATAAAAATGGTTTTGAAAAAAAACTTTTCAAAATTCATATCTGTTCTGGTAACCTTTAACTCTGATACCACGTGTAACACCCTATGTCCATTAATGTCACTCACAAAGGGAACGCATTAACTTCTATGGAGCGTTTTAAGTGAGTATAGAACAGAAACTTAACAACAAAACAGATATAAATAGTACTTGAAAAATTAAAAACTTTATTTCATTGCAGCGGAAAATAAATATGTTTGATTACATCATCAAAACCAGAGTCAAGTACATAATATCCATCTTGACTAAATCAAAGTACATAAATTGAAAGACATAATCCGCTGTACAAAATAGCCATAAATAAGAGAGGCTTAACTTTACTTCAGCGATCCAAGCAATCTTCTAAAAGCAAGAAATACAGCTGTACAAAATCAAGCTCCACTGGTGCTAGTTCCAACCTGAGCACCTGGGGGAGGAAGAAAGAAAAGAGGAGAAAACAAAGGGGGTCAGACATAAAGCCTGGCGAGTGCGATAACTTTAACAGTATGATTACCAAAGTAACTAGGCTAAGGCATAAGTTGTAAAATCAGGAAATGACCATGAACCATTGAGTATGGCAGAGTAAACAAGGAAACAAGATGAACAACGATATCGTTAAAGCGCACCTAAACCACTATAAGATAATTACTAAACTACACCAACACTATAAGATAATTGCTATACTGCACCACCACTAGTCACACTAAGGTTGATCCCGCCTACAGACTTAATAATGATATTGGTAGTTTCATGCACCCCTAGTTGCCATCATAGGTGCTGCCTGCTCCTATCTCCACTAGGTGTACCCACTACCCCCAAGCGATCGGCTCCCTAACTCGTAGATACCCATGCTGGCCCCACAGTGGGGTGTATCACTCAACAAAGTGGCAACCCGATACCACGAATGATGCACGGCTTATACCTACACAATGCAACAACGTCTTACCTACCAGCCTGGGTCCACACATGCATATGAACCCGTTGGACTTGCGTTGCCACCGCTAACCCGGTTTGGCCTCTTACAGTCAAGCCCAGTATGCGTGTCCCGTCCTAGACTTGGGTCAAGCCCACAAAGATATGTATGGGTTACTGGTTGAAACGGGCCCCCATTACATGACACAAGCTATCCGCCTAAGCTTAGCCCCCTCTAGTAAATCCCATTTAACCCTCTTCTTATTCATGTTTCAATTTTGGTTAAGTGTTTCTAATCGTATTTCCAATGCCACCCAAGGCACCCACTAGATTCTACATGCCACCCAAGGCACCTACTTAACCCCCTCATGTCCCACTACATGTTTATTTGGTTAAATGTTTCTTAATTCATTAAGACCGTAACCTCATAAAGACCTCTCACATTAGACTGGCATTTGTGGCAGCTGGATTTGCCGGGCGGGTCCGGGCAGTCTTACACCACAAAAGAGCCTAACCTCATGTCTTTACAATTGTTACCTATTTAATTTATGCCTAAGACCTCCCACATTAGACTGGCATTTGTGGCAGCAGGATTTGTCGGGCGGGTCCGGGCAGTCTTACACCACAAAAGAGCCTAACCTCGTGTCTTAGGCGATTAATTACTCCTAATTAATCATTCCCCAATTTGAATTACTTTCCCTATTCAAATTATCAATTAATTCCAAATTTAACTATGGCCATAATTGACTCAATTATGTCCATTTATTCATGATATGTAAAATCATACCAATTTTCATCACAAATTTATTTTATGCCTTTTGAGGCATGTATGCCAATTAAATCTTTTAATATTATCCCCTTTTACCCCATGTTGCATGTTTATTCGTTTAACGTAAAATATAGTTAGACTCGAATAGTCTAACTTATGGAATAAAGAGAAAACATCACAAAATACATATAATTAAAACTAGATCTAAACATAAGGGGTGAACTTGCATGTGTGAATGATGTTCTACATCTAAAACTTGCATAGGCCAAAGTTACAACTTGCATAAAACTACATATGTCATAGACCCAAATCCAAAGGTATAAACTTGTTGAGATAATGGTCACAAACTTGCATAAATCATGTATGTCATAGATCTACATCTAAAGGTGTAAACTTGAATAGGCAATAACCACAAACTTTCATAACAGGATTCATATTCAAACACATGTATTCATATAAACTTGCATATGTGATTTATGCAACATAACAATGGTATAAACTTACATCTAAACATGTAAACTAGCATGTAGAATTTATCATAAAACTCACACATGTCATAGCCTAACTTTGGATCAAACTTTCACATAAACTAGGTGTCATGAACATGTAAGGTCACATATAATTTTACCCAACTTGCATATGATTCATGTCTAAATCAACATCTAAACTTGCATACAAACTTATGATTTATCATATGAATCAACATACCCAAACTAGCATATGAACAACATGGTGATTCGATTATACATAAGCCAATCATAGAATTACAACATGGATGATAGCATCATAACTTTACAATATAGATTATCACAACATAACATCATAGAATTCATCACAATTTTACAACATAATTATAAAATGCGGTCAATAATTCACATCATATCCAAATAATCCACATCATAACTCAGTCCAATTAATTTGCTAATTATTTTATTAAAATTATCGAACTCATAACTCAGAGAAGGTCTTGAATTCTGAATTCTGAGTTCTGAAGTTGTAATAGCTTTCCCTTGAAGAAGATTCGTTGTTTAAGTTGAAAAGAATTGAATTAGATTAGCTTTCTTCCTCTCTAATTGGTGACAGCTACGCTAAGTTGCTAGGTGAAGACATGAAGGCCATGAATCTAATTTTTGTTTTGATTTTACGGTTTGAGTATATAGGTGTTTTAATAAAGTTTAGGATTAGTTTAAGCCATCCGATCAACCCAGAATTAATCCCAGCCGACCAGAGCATATCAGAAACCCTAATGAGTCAGCATCTAGTCATCAACAGGTCATAAAACAAATCTACCCGGGGGGCAGGTCGACCCCCAGGTCGACCATATGGTCGACCTGGTCAGGGTAGGTCGACCCTATTGTCGACCTGGCCCTGGCGGGAAAATTCCCGCCTAGCCCGTCTGACTCTGAATTTTCAAATTTTGAAATCTATTTTGAACTTTTTGAAACTTCCGATGGCCATAACTTCTTCATATGAAGTCCAATTCACGCAAACTCAGACTCTATCTCAACCAAAATTCCGAGACGAACACAATGGCGCAACCCGTTTCCCTTAATTCTCCCGTCTGAGATTAGTTATTGTTTAATTTGTGAACATTAGTGTTAACAGAATTACGGGGTGTTACACGCTGCGCTTAAGCGTTTCCATGTGCCAAATCCGTGCTTGGCATTTCGAATTCTGAAGCCATTCCAAAAGCCAAATCGTGAAATTTTGATACGAACGAATGAAAAATCGGGGTCTGGCCGGAGCACTCAAGCTATTTTCGAGCTTTTCGATTTCCTATACATCGTATCCTCGGGAGGAAACCCTTTTTTGGAGGAGATACTTATAACACTGGGCTGAATCCATAATTTTTTCCTCCACCTCCTCTTTATCCTTGTGATGACCGCCTATAACCCCTGCACCAAACAAGAGAAATAATGCGCTGAAAGGTGTGCCAGGAAGCCATGGACGATCATCAGAGTAGGCAAATGCAAGAGGAACTTATCGTAGAATTCACTGCAAGGATAAAACATAATAGAAATTATATAATAGGTAATAGTAATGAAGCATCATATATCAAACTTTTTAAACTTTCACAACATCCTGAAAGGTTATCCAACGAATACCAAAGTTTTTTCATAAGGCCTCACTACAACCCTCATAGAGCACTCAACAGCAGAAATAGAAATACTGGATAGTAATAAAACTGGTATGCCAGCCTCCTACTCGCCTCCGCACAGCATCATCCTCCTCACTAATAACTTGTAAATTGCTACTTAGTCTGCCCGTCTGCAACCAGATGAACAACCTAAGGTAAGAAGAGGAGACATAAAACCTTGAGTCGAACAACAACAATCTTAGTGAGCGATAAAACAACTAACAAACTTCAACAATAAAGTATATGAGAATGGATAGATAAACATACTAATCTACCCACAACACCATAGAAGAACTCAACCCTATCCTCCCTACATCGGACAATGATAGCCTTTACCATAAACAATTCAACCACTTATCCATGGAAACCAGAACGCCCATTCAATCATAGCAAAGTACTCATAACACCCAGATTATATGTATCTCATGTAAACCATCCTAATCGAATTCAACATCCCTCAAACACAAGCCCCAGAGGCCTAAACTAAAATCAAACAAGCACTCAAGAAACATCTCCTTCGACGTTGGACAATCTACATGAGACATATCAAACAAGGCAACTAATCAACTATGACAGACTCTAGCTATCACTGCCAATCCTTCTTCGAAACCATCATTAATCGTATGATGGCCAACCTTGCCATATGTCAAGGGCCAATGGTAACCCCAGTTCTAGCATAAACTCCATACGCCTTTCAACGGTGGTATGTATGTCCAACCTTGACAACTAGGCCTTTCAACTATACCCAGGGTACTCGACCTACAACCGGTCATTAAGTGCCCCTATCGTACCCCTACTTTGAGCCTACTAGAACTTACGACAACGATAATCTCTCGACCTTCTCATCTCTAGTCATCCAACATGATGACTTTTCATAGCTCAAGCAACCTTCTCAAGCAACCATTATCCACCAACTCACGACCTTTGATTTGTCACCTCATTCATTGTTCTACATCGATCAATAAACACCTTTCAATACATCGAACCTTCCTACTTGAATTTACTTCGAAGTCACATCATCACCGAGCCAATTACATCGCTGTGTTGCGACTAGGGTTCGGACGATTGCCCTCGAAAAATATTTTTCCCCAGACCCTTTTCTTCAAATCTGAGTCGTACTTGAAAATAAAATTTTCAGAAATAATCATATGCAACTGACAGAACCCCCCCCCCCTTGGGTATACGACCGACCGACCCTTTACTGGACACACGACCGACCCAACATCTCGTCCAGTCGACCCCTCCATGCACGACCCAATACTTGACCAACCCGCTACCAAGGCAAAATCAGACCGACCCTGCTCGACCAGCCCAACCGACCCTTCTCTTTTCCTCCAAGAGAAACTCTCCATGGTTCGACCGACCCACCATGTTCGACCCTAAACCTGCATCCTCCAATGCAAGTCCAATTTCGACCAAAACTTTGCCAAAACGATTCGTTCGACGAAACCAACTCATCCAATTCATTTAATACTACTATGAGCATGTTATGAAACCAACAATAAAACCAATATAACGATACCCTTAATAATTATGTAAAATTCATCAAAATCACCATAAATGTGCATATGAACAAATTATGGATCTAACTTGCACATTCACATGAAGTATCATAGAAATTACTTATCTGAACTTGCTAAATCAGATCATAAAGTGATTTATATGAAAATGGACTTACCAATTCATAGATCAATGGAAAAACACTTGCACTTGATGAAAAACATGAACAAATACTCATATGCTTTATTGAATCCATGTGAGAGATGCATATCACTCACCGATTCTCCAAAACAAGCTAAAATGGTAGAAATTAAATCCGGACAGCAAGCACCTCGCACCAAACCCCTTGATCCGATGAACTCTTTCTTCGACTAATGTAAATCTAGCCTCCAATGGTGTAGATCTATGATTTCCCTCCTTGGATTATGATTTTTAATGGTGGAAAGGTGTTAGACGAAGAAGGAGCACAAGGAACCAAATGAGAGAATGGAAAACTAAGACCATTTTCCATATCCCTTAACCCTATTTATACCCTTCCAATAGCCCAACAATGGGCCTTCCCAAATCAACCCATTATGGATCTCCAAACTTGAACAACCAACTGAAAACCTTAAAACAGCGATTCCTTCCAAACCGCTAAGCTAAATCTTTAGTGTAACCACTCTAGGGAAAGGAAACCACCAATTCCTTTCCAATGGCATAGGTCTCACCTTCGGATTTGACCCGAATCAAAAGTTATTCCTTATACAAGACTGACAGGGGAAAAATGGTCACAAACAAAATTGGTAAAAATTATGGACATGTCTCACATCTCCATAAGCAGCATATCAAAAGATGAGACTGATCCTACCCTCAGAGAATGAAATGAAAATATTTTACGATCCTCCAATACGTAAAATGCAGGCTATTACATTCTCCCCCCCCCCCCTAAGAATTTCGCCCCCGAAATTCCTAGCAAACATAGACAACCACAACATTTCTACATGCCTATCTCCATGAGAAGCTAATTCTATCATCCAAACTAGCAATCATCAAGCCATGCATCCATAGCCTTATCCTAACATGCGGAATTCTATCAAACAATCAACAAGATACAATGATATAACAATGATACGATCAAAGGGTCCCACCGACAAACAATTCTGGATGAGTCGCTCTCATGCTCTCTTCCGTCACCCATGAACAATCGTTGTCATCTTCACTCCATTATACCTTGAGTAGCTTAACCGTCTTCCTCCTAAGCTATTTCATGTCATTTCCCACAACACGAAGTGGCTTATAAGATTTCACAACTGCAGTCTTTACCTCTAGGTCTTCGTACTTCCCCGGAGATACCACCACATTCGAATCATACATGAATTTATGTAGAAATGATATATGGAACACATTATGAACACTCGACGTCTTCTCGGGCAACTCCAATCTATATGCGAGCTTTCCAATTCGGTCAACAGTCGGAAATGGTCCAACGAACCTTGGAGCTAACTGTCCTTTCTTTCCGAATCTAACCATATGCTTTAATGGCGAAATCTTCACCAAAATCATATTGCCTACGTCGAATTACAAATCCTTTCGACACTTATAAGCATAACTTTTCTAATGATCTTGGGCTGCCTTCATTCCTTGCCGAACGATCTCGATACAATCCGAGGTCTCTCTAATCATCTCTGGCCTAAGTACCAACTTATCTCCAGTTTCTAACCAACATGTTGGAGAATTGCACGGTTTCCCATACAACGCCTCGCATGGTGCCATCCCAATGCTATACTGGTAGCTATTATTGTATGTAGACTCAACTAGATGCAGTTGGTCTTCCCATGATCCTCCGAAGTCCAACACACAAGCCCTCAGGAGATCTTCCAAAACTCGGTTGACTCTCTCTGTCTGACCATCAGTTTGGGGATGATAAGCCGTACTCAAGCACAACTTGGTTCCCAAAGCTTCTTGCAAACTTCTGCAAAATCCACTCATAAATAATGGATCTCGATCACTCACTATGCTCTTCAGAGTAACATGGAATCGAACTATCCATTTCACATAAAGTCAGCAAATTTCGATGTCGTCCTAGTCAACTTAATAGGGATGAACCGAGCATTTTTGGTTGAGCGATCCATGATGACCCAAATCCCTTCATTTCCTACCCTAGTTCTATGTAGTCCATCAATAAAGTCCATCGATATCTGCTTCCACTTCCATGTAGGAACTTCTAATGGCTGAAGCAATCCACTCGGCTTCTTTTGTTCAGCTTTTACCAACTGACAATTCATGCACTTGGAAATAAGATTTCCAATATCTCTTTTCATCCCCTCCCAGTAGTAGACTTGATTCATGTCCTGATACATTTTATTACCACCGGGATGAATCGTCAACTTTGAGCGATGACATTTCCTTAGAACCTCATCTCTCAACCCATCGATATCAGGAACAACTAGTCGCCCTTTCTTTCGAAGCCATCCTTCTCGATCGACCTCGAACTCTTTGTCTTCTCGTTCTAGCTTCTCAATAAACTCGACAAGCTTCACATCTCACTTTTGGCTCTCGTTAATCCTTTTGATAAGTGTAGGTCTTATCAATAATCTTGCCAACATTTCAGGTTCCAGCTCACACCTTGGCCTGAAATCGAACCTTGCCAAATACTCAAGGCTCTTCCATTCTAAAAACATCGCTCCTAAACTTGCGTGTCTTCGACTCAACGCATCTGCAACTGTGTTACCTTTTCCAGGAGTATATGCTATATTAAAATCATATGACGCCAGAAACTCTAACCATCGTTGCTATCGAAGATTCAAATCCTTTTAGGAGAATGGATACTATAACGCTTCTGTTCTGTAAACAGTTCGAATTGAACTCCCAATAGGTAATGTCTCCACATCTTCAGATCAAAGACAATCACTGCCAACTCCAAATCATAAGTTAGGTAAATATTCTCATGCGGCTTTAGCTATCAACTTGTGTAGGTCACAACCTTATCCTATCAGTACCGCTCCGAGTCCAGTACCACATGCATCGGTATACACAACCATCTCTTCATTCCTACTTGGAATGGTCAATATAGGAGCACTCATTAGTCCCTCTTTCAGGATCCCGAATGCTTGTTCACATTTTCCATCCCATGTGAACACTTGGTTCTTCTTCGTCAATCCTGTCAGCGGTTGCAGCTACCTTGGAGAAATCCTTGATAAACCATGGGTAATATCCTTCCAACTTAAGGAAACTCCAAACATCTGTCGCATTCTTAGGCCTATCTCGGTCCTGGATTGCTGCTACTTTGACGGGATCAACTGCTATCCCATTTCTAGAAACAACATGGCCTAAGAACCTCACTTCACTCTTTTGGAAGTGACACTTTGAAAACTTTGCTCTTAGTTGATGCTTTCACAAGATTTCCAACACAACTCTCAAGTGCGTCTTGTGGTCTTCATCATTCCGAGATAAACCGGAATATCATCCACGAACACAAGCACGAACTTGTTCAAATGATCTCTTGAAACCCTATTCACAGGATCCACAAAATATGATGATGTCTTAGTCAACCCTAATGGCATCACCAACCATTCGAAGAAATCGGATGGTGTCCTAAAAGCAGTCTTTGGCACACTATCCTTTGCCACCCTCAACTGGTGAAATCCCGTTGCCAAATCCATCTGAGAAAACACTTTGGTTTTGTGAAGCTGATCAAACAAGTCATCTATCCTTGGCAAAGGGTACTTGTTATTTTTAGACACCTTGTTCATCTCATGATAGTCCACAGATAATCTTAATAAGCCATCTGCCTCGGTTGCAAAAACGACCGGTGCACCCCATTCGGACACACTCCTCCGAATGAATCCTTTTCCCAAAAGGTCACAAACTTGCACCTCCAACTCTCACTTTTCCTTAGGCGCCATCCTCCTAAAAGGCATAACGATTAGTCTAGCACCCTCTACCAAATAAATCCTAAACTCGATCTCATGATGCGGCGACAACCCTTTGACCTCGTTAAACATCCTTATACTCATTAGCAATCAGCACTGATAACAGGTCTTCTTGTGAAATCTCAAGCGAATATAGATAACTCACAAAGACACCCTCTTCGCGCTTATATCTAATCAACACCTTCCGCCCTTTCACATCCCCAACCCTCACCTCTAACTTCTCGCTATTCACCCTTGCCGCATACCTCTTGAGCCAATCCATGCCCAAGATGATCCCAAACCCGGTGAAGTTAAGAACAAAGAAATCACACACAAAGGAGCAACCATGACGTCTCGACAACACTAGACCACGGCAAATCATGCACAAACTGGTTGAACCCCCAACTGGATTAGTAACGATCAATGGTCTATCACAAATCTCGGGTTCCAAACCCAAGCGACACACAAGCTCATTGCAAATGAATGAATGTGATGCTCCAGTATCAAAAAGCACACGAACTGAAACACCATTACCAGAAAGAGTACCTTGCACCACGACACCCTTTCCCTTCTCGTCTGTAGTAGGAGCTCTTGAAGAAGTTGGTACGGCTTCCAAAGCATATGCCTTCACAACCTACTTGCCTTAGCTGATTCCGGACAATCTTTCTTCTCATGCCCAGGCTTCCTACACTTGAAGCATTTCTTCTCAGCTTTGGAATTCTTGCACTCATTAGCAAAATGGCCTTTCTGTTGGCAGTTAAAGCAAACTACCTCACTCTTAGGCTTCTTTTGGCCATCCTTTCCTTTCTGATGTTGCTGCTTCCTCTTCTTATTATTACCACCCTGTTGTGGCCTCTGTTCTTCCTTTAGTGCAAAACAGACATCTTCTTAGGAAACAGACTTTCATGCCTCAAAGCCTTCTCGATGATCTTCTCAAAGCTATCATCGAGGTGATCCACAAGATGATTCCCAAGATATTCATCCAATCCCAAGACAAACTTCTCATTCTTTTGATAAGGAGTATCCACATATGAACGAGCATACTTTGACAAAGCCTCAAAGTCAGAAATATAGTCAAGAATTGGTCGACCATTCTGCTTAAGCTCCACGAATCTCTTGAACAAAACTGACCTTTGCACTATAGAGATAAATTTGCTTCAAACTTAGCTTGGAACTGCTCCCATGAAATGTCCTCTTCAGGGGTTTCAAGTGTCACAGAGTTCCACCAGTCCATTGCTCTTCCCTCTAACTGCCTTGATGCATGCTTCCTCTTTGTTGCATCATCAATGCCCAAGTCCTTGAAGATCCGAACACAAGTGTCCAACCACCTTTGAACCTCTTCAACTAGTTCAGTGCCCTTGAACTATTTCCCTCCTAATGACATAAAGTCTTTGCATAGCTTTGCAAATTCCACAGCTCCAGGCACTTGGACTCCAACATCAACCACAGTTACCACTGGAGCGGGGGCCCTTCGTGGGCATGCTTCTATCATAGCTTCAAACATGGCAGGGTAATCAAGTGCCCTGCCATTGCCACCTCCAAGTACAACTTCTTCTTTAGCAGAATGTCTCGTATAACGTCGAATCATTCTAAATTTGCAAATTAGAATGATTAGCCATCTACAAGATAAACTGCTAAAGAAGTACAACTATACTATATAGTATCATATAGTATATCCAACTGAAATCTACAAGTACATCTCTCATACGTGATTACATCTTAGAACTTTGGCTAAAATCAAAAACCAGACCCTGATACCAAATCTGACAACCTCCCATAACCCCTGCACTAAACAAGAGAAATAATGTACTGAAAGGTGTGCCAGGCAGCTATGGACGATCATCAGAGTAGGTAAATACAAGCGGAACCTATCGTAGAACTAACAACGCAAGGATAAAATATAATAGAACTTATACAACAGGTAATAGTAATGAAGCTTCATATAGCAAAATTTTCAAACTTTCATAACATCCTGTGTAAAGAACGTGAATTTTTGACCTCGAAAATCAACACTCAATACCATGTCGACTATCCGAATATCGAAAATACCAGACCGTCAAATAGAAAGAAGTTAGAGGGTGAGAATAGATAAGATACAAAATTAGAATAAAAGAAGAAGAAGAAGATCACAACAACAGAATTAGAGTAACACGAATCTCACAGCTGAATGAGTAAAATATAACATAACTTTGAAATAAAACCATTAAATGTATACAATAACATTTATCAGAGTACAACACTTACAACACAGCGGAAATAAACAATTGCTATAAAATCATAAAGCATCCTACTCCAAGCTCTCAGTATATCTGTAAAATCCTGACTACTTGACTGCCCTTACAAATTTGGGTACCCAAGAGTTTAGGGAAAACAAAACAAAATAAACTCTGGGTCAGTCATGGGACTGGTGTGAGTAAACAATTTAAAACAGTTTGAGAAAATAAACGATATCTCATAAGACCACGCCGTATAACACAGAATGGGTTTTTCCCATATGAGAATCCAAAGCATTTGATTTAACATCAAAAATCCTTTTGCAAGAAACAATTATCTTTTATATCAAAACTCCCTTGATATTATGATAGTATCTATCAACCACAATATAATAATCATCTAGTAGAACGCTTTCATCTCACGATCCACGTATATAATATATAATCAAAAACCACGGGCGCATATTGGTTAATGAATTCCAACTGGCAAGGTATAGGACCACCTTCCGATAGTGTATCTCTAGAGAGGAATACACCGGGTTCAACAAGAACATCTTGTAACCCAGGCTAAACATGACCAGTCACTCATTTCGCTTAAGTGTACTGAATGTATTATCACCAACGGTTGGGATTAGCAAACGTTTCTCGAAAGGGACAACATCGAAATAGACTATAGAAGTAAATGAAATTCCTCTAGATCAGGTGACAATACACCCTAATTGGCAGCTAGCCACTTAGTCATGCGACCTACCCGACTTTATACCATTTCTTGGTTGTGAGACTAGAGGCCATAACGTATAGATCACACCTTTATTTACTTTGAATGTCACATCGCCATACCCACCAAATCACAAATTGATTTCCCCAAAAATACCACGGGTATAAAGCTAAGAGAAACAAATTCCTCCACCGCCAAACGTAAATACGTTTGAAGAGATCAACTTATGCGATCTGGTAAATATATTCTGTCAGACATTCTTCCATACAAGTTGTCCTAGGACTAGACAAATTGAAGGACTATTCTGTAATCCCATCTTAGGCAATTTCTACCTATGATTTACCAGAACAACCCTTGCACAAACTCCGTCTTCAATTATCTTCATCATATTTGATTCGCAATGCTAATTCTCATACGGAGTGGTTTTCAAATAATAAATCTAATCCCGGTCTCTCCGTATTGGTAACGAAAATGGTCAAAAACTTTGATAGTCAGTTATTTAACTATCAAAGGAAAACATGTGTACAAACAACGGTCATATTTCCAAATGGAAATCTTACTGAGCAAATCATCAATCACCACTGATCCCCTTTAATTTAATTTGTCATTCAGTTATCCATTTCCCTATTCATGTTTCCATATATTCATAAATTCTTATTTTCTAAATTTAGAAAATATACGTTTTTAATCATTGGAAAACATTTCCATATTTACTCTCATTTCTGTTTTTTTTATATTAGAAAACATTTCTAACTCTTATTTGGAAAACATTTCCAAAACTCCTTTATTGGATTTTAATAGATGTTTAAATAAAATATTGCTATGCCAACCCAAACCATTACACTCATTAACTAAATTTACTTAACCAACCTTCACTATCGAACCTTAACCATTCGTTAGTTAAAAATGAAGTCAATCAAGTTGGGGTATAACTACCTCTCAGACCTTAACTGAACAGCATTTTTAACCTCAAAATAGACAAAATTCACCTTTTAAATCTTTATAAACTTCCTTACGTAACTCTCAGATTCTAATTACGGACCCACTTCTTTTAAAGAAATCATTTGATTATAACAAGAGTGTTATAATCTCATGCTTCCGAAATATAATAACTTAAATATAACTTTTAATTATTAATTTGGATAAATAAACAGACACCTAATTAATAAATAAATAAATAAATCTTGATTAAAGATGGAAATTGAATAGTACTTTCCTGAATTTGATAAAATCGAATTTCAACATATAATTCTCTCTTGAATAATCTCTATTTGATAATTCTCTTTCGAATGAATTCTATTCGATAGCTCTTTTCTTCAAATAAACTATATTTGATAATCTCTCTTTCGAACAAACTATATTCGTTAATCTTTCTTTGAATAACTAGATTCGATAACTCTTTTCTTCGAATAAACTATATGCGATAATCTCTCTTTCGAATAAACTGTAACTGATGACTCTATTCGAATAACTAATACTCAACTAACTCTAATTCGATTAACTCTATTCGATTAACTCTTATTCAATTAACTAATATTCGATTAACTCTATTCGAGTAACCAATATTCGATAAACTCTTATTCGATTAACTAATATTCAATTAACTTTATTCGAATAACTAATATTCGATTAACTCTAATTCGATTAACTCTATTTGAATAACTGATATTTGATTTAACTCTACTCGAATAAATAATATTCGATTAACTCTTATTTGATTAACCAATATTTGATTAACTAATGTTCGATTAACTCTAATTCGATTAGCTTTGTTCGAATAACTAATATTCGATTAACTAATATTTGATTAACTCTAATCGAATGACTAATATTCGATTTAAATCTATTCGAATAACTAATATTCGATTTAAATCTATTTGAATAACTAATATTCAATTAACTCTAAATCCTGTCTCATTCTAATTCCCATTTGAATTCCTATTTCAAACCCAATATTCCTTATAAATGTTTTAATTTATAAAATATTTATTTTAATCCATTATTCACATCGAATGTGAAAAATATTTCTTTTATATAATCCATTAAGTTTGATTTCGTATTTTAAAATAATATCCCATTTCCAAATTCTATTTATACTTCTATTTATAGAATTATTACGAAATCTCTTTTTTATTTCTAACACTTAAATCTCATTTATAATTCCCTTTATAAATGCTGTGTTCACATTCTATTTAAAATATCGGTGTTAAAACCGATTTCTACTTCTCTATATAAGTTCATACTTATATATTCCATTTATCACATGATGAATATTTTATTTAAATTATAAAACATTATTTATAAATTAATCTTCTCAATTTATTTGTTAAAACAGATTCTATTTAAAATCTACTTTAAGATTATCTTTTCCATTTATTTGTTAAAATCTATTTCCATTTAATATTAATTTTCCTCATATTTCCATTTATAAAATTCTATTCATTCCTCAAATATTTCCTTTTATAAAATTCTATTCATTTTATAAATATTTCTTTTTATAATCCTATTTATTTTATAAATAAATATTCCTTTTATAATTCTATTTATTTTCTAAAAAAAATATTCCTTTTATAATTCTATTTATTTTATAAATATTTCCTTTTATAAAATCCTTTGATTTTATAAATACATTATTTTAAATATGCACTTTGCAAATTCCCTTTTTAATTCCAGTATTATATATGGTATTTAAAATACCAAATAACAAGGATCAATATTATCCAAACACACATAATCATTAATAGATTATATATCACATCATATATCACAATATATGAAAAACAGTAACATAAATGCTGAGGAATCCAGTTGGATCCCTCCAATCTGTTTCCCTGCATCCACAGATGTTAAACAATATAATTAACATCAAATTCATTTCAATATGAAATATTCTGATAAACAGAATCAATATTTGATAAAACATATATATATATATATATATATATATCGTTAACTATAGTTTCAACCAATCAATTAGTAGTTCATCCAAACAATCAACACACAACAATCAACCATCATTAATCAATTCTAAAAACACGTTATAAAAATATGAACTGGTAGAGTTAGTGAGTTTTACTCACATTGGACGGTAATCGTTAAATAATGAATATCGATTGATTTTATTTAGATCAGGCAATTTATTTCTCCATAAATTGTAACGAGCTCCAATTCACTCCGAACAGTTCCATTGTGTAGCCCTCATCCATACGATCCCAATGGATCTGACCGTTCGAAATTCTGATAATGTATGTTAAAGATATTCAATTCCAAAGTTTATTTAGCATTTAAATTCTAACAAAAACTTAATTTGTACTATAATTTATAATTGGGCCTTACAACTTCTAAACGGCCCTTGCTTACCCTGAAAATCCTACTGCGATGAACAGTATTCATCTTCCAAGAATCCCAACGCGAGCTTCAGTGATCCTCCCCATTTACAGTTCTTTAAACCACTCGTTCTCTTCTATTTCTTTAAAAATCTTAACAAAACCATCGCTAATATATACCTCGTTCACTCCTCTTCCTTCCTGTGTCAATCTTGCTCAACTCGATCTGCTCCTCTCGCTGGCGGTTTTCATGCTCCAGTTTTAAAAAGAATTTCCAAAACTGTTACTCCACTTTACCATCGTTATACCCTTTTTTCAAAATAAAATACCACGCCACTATAGAAGAATGAGAGCCATCTACTGCTTCTTCATTTTTGTTCCATCGTTTAGCAACATCCCACGCCTTTATTCTTGCAAGCCCCTCTAGAAAACATATCTACACCGTGAAGCTTCCGCTTACTTGAACCCAACACGCCTTACCTGATACTTCGAAATTGTTTCAACATGCAAAGCTCCTCACCATCAACCACCTTGCATGATTCCCACGTACAAATACCCTACTCCACCCAGAACCAGTTCCTGGGCTAGGCCCGGCAGGAGGCCGCCTAGAGCAACCCCTCGAAAGAAGGGCAATGAGGTGGTGGTGGTCCTTTTGTATTAATATCATCTTATATAAAATGTTTTGCAGCAACAACAAACAAATATGGTAGGTGGCCCAGTAGTAATGGAGCTGAGTTTATCATGTATGGTTGTGTGTTCGATTGTCTGCAGCTCTTCTATTTTTGTCCTGGACTAAGCTTTATTTTTCCCTATTTCTTCTCCTCCCTGCTTTCACATTTTTTCTTGAACGTGGGGAAAATTTTTGGTTGTGCGTTCGATTACCCGCAGTTACAAAAAATTTTCTTTTCTGCTTTTGTCTTGGACCAAGCTTTATTTTTCCCTATTTCTTCTAATCCTTGCTTTCACATTTTTGCTCGAACATGAGGCAAATTTTCTTCTTCTTTGTTTGTACTCAGCTTTGCTCCGCCAAGGCAACCCATTACGTTGAGTCATCCCTGACTCCACCTGTCTCTCGTTTAAAAGTACCAACTACTTGTATTGTATCACATTTAAAGCTTCCATTTCGATGGATATTTCAGTGCATGTTTTATACATGAGTATATATTATTGCGGTTTGCTGAAGCCCGAAAATGAACTTGCGTTGTTTTCGGTGAATTTATCTGAAAGTCTTATTAAAGAGGAGGCATAGGATATTTATAATGTTTTTGAATACTTAAGAGTTAAGTATCATGGCACAGCTAGCCACGTTCATAGGTAGTACTTTATGTACTTTGGCTTTTTGATTTTTCTTTACTGTTAAGTAAACTTTTGAGCTAAGGAAAGTATTAAAACGTGGCGTAGGTACCAACCTTTAAGTGATGCTTCTCAACTAAGAAAACCGCCAGTGTGGATATGATCTTCGATGTGCAAGGTGATGTAGCTTTTACTTAGTTGCTATGGGAATAAGAAAGGTTCATCGATCTTAATATATACATATATATTCTCTCATGTGCGTGTTACACTCATGCTACAACATGGTCTAAAAATTTGGAGATCTTAGTTAATATTTAGTTAAAGTACATAATGTGTAGTCGCAGGTACAACTAATGCGGGCACCATCCATTAAATTGTTTGTTTACATTCAAAAGCAAGTGGGTCAAGTCTATCCATGCATAAATTGTATTTTATTTTTGTTTTAAGTTATAAGTTTAATTTCGTTCACATATGGACTGTTATAGACAAAAGTAAAAATATGGTTGGGATGAGCAATGTGTCACCATCCCAAAAGTATAATAAAATAGACAAGTTGGCTTATTCTATGAAGTTACAAAATCCTAACATAGGGTGTAAATACTCCAAATAAAAAGTTGCTTATTTTCCAAATTAAAAATTACTATAAAATTCTAAAAATTCAATTATAAGCACGTCTCAAAGATCTCGTCCAAATTGAAACCAATATTTAATTATAATTAAATATACCGTTATGGTTTATAAACGATTCCATAGCGATTATTTTAAATTTTGATTTGGATATAATTCACAATCTACACAACAAAATCTCGATTTTTCTCTTCCATTAAAAAAATATAGTTCACCAGATCTAAAAATTTCTTATTTCACAGAAATCCGACTTAAAACGGATTTTGTATATTCAGTTGAAGTTCAAATCACCAAATTACGAACTGCCGCACCATTTTGAGCTTGATTATAATTATATTATAATTATTCATTCAAATTTTGTTTAAATAATAAATTCGTTATTATAATTCAATTCTAAACTGAATTGATTCTTATAAATATTCCAACTCACACAATATTGCGAATTCCACTATTTCCGACTATTTTGAAATAAATATATTATTCTATTATTTACATTAATTAAATATTCAATATTTTTAATTAAACAACCATTAAATCTCTAAATCACTATTTAAATAATTAGATAAATTAATTATTACCGTAAAAATATGGGTTGTTACATTCTTCCCCCTTAAAATAATTTCGTCCTCGAAATTGCTAAGGTAGAAAACTAACCTTATTGACCGAGTTAAAATTATTTATTTACTTCTTTAACTTCAGTTTCCACTGAACCAAATAATTTTCAATTAAAATATTAATTTATTTCTATAAACGATAATTTTCAAAAATTCTAACAAATTTCTAACACCTGAAATTTTCTAAAAATTTCGCCAGTGTCTCCTTTTTACGGCTCAACCGGAACAACTACACCTCGCCTCTCTAGGCTTTCTCTAACCCAAAAAAAAATCAAACGGCTTGCGAAATCAGCTCATGAATCACCAAACCCATTTAAAATAAACTTGTACCTTTTTGTTGGGCATTCAAATCGTTCTCTTTCACTTGCAACCAAATCATCATATACTGATACCTTTCCAACTTGATCTCCAATCAATTCATTCTCAAACCCAAATCATTCGGTTATAACCAAGCCGAATTCCATTACAAATACAAGTTTCATTCTCAATTCCAGACTCTTGATTCACCAATCCAACATACTAACCAAGTTAAGATACTTTTCCATATTTCATTAACTAATTAATTCCTCTTATCATTTATCCTTATCTCATAATTCAAATCTGATTTTTGTTTCAAAAATCAATCCATTTACTTAAATGAGTCAAATTATAGTCAAAATCCAATCTTACTCAGTATCGTTCTATTTTCAATTAACTTTCCACTTAACTGGCTCTAATCTAATTTCAATTTACTTCCACAAATTACTTTTTAATTTGTTTTTGATTCAAACAATCTTTTCCTAAGGATTTTCAAATAACTGTGTCTTTTCACAAATCAATTTTCCCTTTCAGGATTCAAAATAACTTGTACAAAATAATTCAAAATCAATATCTTTGTTAGTAATCCATCACTTAGAACTCGAAAATGAACACCGATGATGCGGCCGTCATCATCAAAATTATTTTTCAGTCACCGAAGTGAGTTCAAAACTATATCACTTTTTAAAACTCGTATTCTTAAACACCTCCATTTTGAAATCAATTTCAAAATACCATTCACAATGCTTGTAAAACAATTTAAAATCTCCCAGATTTTAAAATCCTCATATATTTTATTCAATCCATTTACAAACACTTTTTCACATTTTCAGAGTTTTAATTCCAATTATGATTTTAAATTCAGATTTAATCCATTTGATTTCATATATTACACTTATACGAATCCCGATTGGCTATTTATATAACCATTTTACTTTTATAATCTCATTTAATTATAATAACAACCAACACATCCTATATACTATAATAATCCAAATATAAGTCCTTCTTTTAAATTAAAATATAATTTGGGTAAAATTATTTCATTTACCCCCTTTTCAAAACATACCATGTCGGTTCATCGTATCCGAGTGTTTAGAAACTCCTACCGATACAGTGGATCAAACTGATCGACCAGGACTTATAAACAACTCAACCAATAAATCTCCACAATATAAAACAATTTTATAACATCTACAAATACATTCTCTTGTATATATACATTCAAACTCAATCTAGGGTATTACTAACCCCATCTCTACTGAGTTACGCCACGGAACAAAGGTAATCACTTAACCGTTAGCTCTGATACCAATGTAACGAACGTGAATTTTCGACCTCAAAAATCAACACTCAACACCATGTGGACTGTCCGAATATCGAAAATACCGGACTGTCAAATAAAAAAAATTAGAGGGTGAGAATAGATAAGATAGAAAATTAGAACAGAAGAAGAAGAAGAAGAAGATCACAACAACAGAATCAGAGTAACACGAATCTCACAGCGAAACGAGTAAAATATAACTTAACTTTGAAATAAAACCAATATATGTATACAATAACATTTATCAGAGTATAATACTTACAACACAGCAGAAATAAACAATTGTTATAAAATCCTGAAGCCTCCTGCTCTAAGCTCTCATTATATCTGTAAAATCCTGACTACTTAACTGTCGTACCAATTTGGGCACCCAAGAGTTTAGGGAAAATAAAACAAAATAAACTCCGAGTCAATCACGGGACTGGTGTGAGCAAACAATTTAAAACAGTTTGAGAAAATAAACGATGTCTCATAAGACCATGCCGTATAACACGGAATGGGTTTTTCCTATATGAGAATCCAAAGAATTTGATTTAACATCAAAAATTCTTTTGCAAGAAACAATTATCTTTTATATCAAAACTCCCTTGATATTATGATAGTGTCTGTCAACCACAATATAATAATCATCTAGCAGAACGCTTTCATCTCACGTTCCACATACATAATATATAATTAAAAAACGAGGTGCGCTTATTGGTTAATGAATTCCAACTGGAAAGGTATGGGACCACCTTCTGACAGTGTATCTCTAGGGAGGAATACATCGGGTTCAACAAGAACATCTTGTAACCCAAGCTAAACATGGTCGGTCATTCATTTTGCTTGAGTGTACAGAATGTATTATCACCAACGGTTGGGATCGGCCACAACTTCCCAAGAGGGACAGCACCGAAATAGATTATAGAAGTAAATGGAATTTCTCTATGTCAGGTGACAATACACCCTAATTGGAAGCTTACCACTTAGCTATGCGACATACCCGATTTTATATCATTTCCTGGTTGTGAGGCTAGAGGCCATAACGTATAGATCACACCTTTATTTACTTTGAATGTCACATCGTCATACCCGCCAAATCACAAATTGATTTCCCCAAAAATACCACGGGTATACAGCTAAGAGAAACGAATTCTTCCGCCCCCAAACATAAATATGTTTAAAGAGATCAACTTATGCGATCTATTAAATATGCTCTGTCAGACATTTATTCCATACATGTTGTCCTGGGACTAGAGAAACCGAAGGCGCTATTTTGTAAACCCATCTTACGCAATTTCTACCTAGGATTTGCCACAATAGCCCTTGCACAAACTCTGTCTTCAATTATCTTCATCATATTTGATTCGCAACGCTTATGCCCATACAGAGTGGTTCTCAAATAATAAATCTGATCCCGGTCTCTCCGTATTGGCAACGAAAATGATCAAAAACTTTGATAGTCGGTTATTTAACTAATAAAGGAAAACATGTGTACAAACAACGGTCGTATTTCGAAATGGAAATCTTACCGAGCAAATCATCAATCACCACTGGTCCCCTTTAATTTAATTTGACATTCAATTATCCATTTCCCTATTCCTGTTTCCATATATTCGTAAATTCTTATTTTCTAAATTTAAAAATATATGTTATTAATCATTGGAAAACATTTCCATATTTACTCTCATTTCTATTTTTTTATATTAGAAAACATTTCTTATTCTTATTTGGAAAACATTTTCAAAACTCCTTCATTGGATTTAAACAGATGTTTAAATAAAACATTGTTATGCCAACTCAAACCATAACTAAATTTACTTAACCAACTTTCACTATCGTACCTTAACCATTTGTTAGTTAAAAATGAAGTCAAACAAGTTGGGGTATAATACCTCTTAGACCTTAACTGAACAACATTTCTAACCTCAAAATAGACAAAATTCACCTTTTAAATCTTCATAAACTTCCTTATGTAACTCTCTGATTCTATTTACGAATCCACTTCTCTTACAGAGATCATTTGATTATAACAAATGTGTTATAATCCCATGCTTCCGAAATATAATAACTTAAATATAACTTTTAATTATTAATTTGGATAAATAAAAAGACAACTAATTTATTAATAAGTAAATAAATCTTAATTAAAAATGGAGAGTGAATAGTAGTTTCCCGAATTCGATAAAATCGAATTTTTACATATAATTCTCTCTCAAAAAATCTCTATTTGATAAATCTCTTTCGAATAAACTCTATTTGATAACACTTTTTTTCGAATAAACTATATTCGATAATCTCTCTTTCGAACAAACTATATTCGATAATCTTTCTTCGAATAACTATATTCGATAACTCGTTTCTTCAAATAAACTATATTCGATAATCTCCCTTTCAAATAAACTATATTCGATAACTTTATTCGAATAACTAATATTCAACTAACTCTAATTCGATTAACTCTATTCAATTAACTCTATTCAATTAACTCTTATTCGATTAGCCAATATTTGAATAACTAATATTCGATTAACTCTTATTCAATTAACTTGTAACACCCCATGTCCATTAATGTCACTCACAAAGGGAATGCATTAACTTCTATGGAGCGTTTTAAGTAAGTATAGAACAGAAACTTAACAACAAGACAGATATAAATAGTACTCAAAGATTTAAAACTTTATTTCATTGCAGCGGAAAACACATATGTTTGCTTACATCATCAAAAACCAGAGTCAAAGTACATTATATCCCTCTTGACTACCAAAAGTACATAAACTGAAAGACATAATCCTCAATACAAAATAGCCATAAATAAAAGAGAAGCTGAACTTTACTTCAGCGATCCAAGTAATCTTCTAAAAGCAGAGAAACAACAGTCCAAAATCAAGCTCCACTGGTGCTAGTTCCAACCTGAGCACCTAGGGGGGGAAAGAAAGAAAAGAGGAGGAAATAAAGGGGGTCAGACATAAAATCTGGCGAGTGAGATAATTTTAACAATATAATTAACAAAGTAACAAGGCTAAGGCATAAGTTGGAAAATAAGGAAATGACCATGAACCATTGAATATGGCAGAGTAAACAAGGAAACAAGATGAACAACGATATCGTTAAAGCGCCCCTAAACCACTATAAGATAATTACTAATCTACACTAACACTATGAGATAATTGCTATACTGCACCACCACTAGTCACCCTAAGGTTGATCCCGCCTACAGACTTAATAATGATATTGGTAGTTTCGTGCACACCTAGTTGCCTTCATAGGTGTCGCCTGCCCTTATCTCCACTAGGTGTACTCACCACCCCCAAGCGATCGGCTCCCTAACTCGTAGATACCCGTGATGGCCCCCCAGTGGGGTGTATCACTGCCCAAAGTGGCAACCCGATACAACCAACAATGCATGGCTTATACCTACACGATGCAACAACGTCTTACCTACCAGCCCAGGCCCACACGCATATGAACCCGTTGGACTTGCGTTGCCACCGTTAACCCGTTTTGGCCTCTTACAGTCAAGCCCAATATGCGTGTCCCGTCCTCGACTTGGGTCGAGCCCACAAAGATATGTATGGGTTACTGGTTGAAACGGGCCCCAATTACTTGATACAAGCTATCCACCTAAGCTTGGTCCCCTCTAGTACATCCCACTTAACCCACTTCTTATTCATGTTCCAATTACATGTTTCAATTTTGGTTAAGTGTTTCTAATCGCATTTCCAAATGCCACCCAAGGCACCCACTAGATTCCACATGCCACCTAAGGCACCCACTTAAATCCCTCATGTCCCACTACATGTTTATCTGGTTAAGTGTTTCTTAATTCATTAAGACCGTAACCTCATAAAGACCTCTCACATTAGATTGACATTTGTGGTAGCTGGATTTGTCAAGCGGGTCCGGGCAGTCTTACACCACAAAAGAGCCTAACCTCGTGTCTTTACAATTGTTACGCATTAAGATTATGCCTAAGACCTCTCACATTAGATTGGCATTTGTGCAGCTGGATTTGCCGGGCGGGTCCGAGCAGTCTTACACCACAAAAGAGCCTAACCTCGTGTCTTAGACGATTAATTACTCCTAATTAATCATTCCCCGATTTGAATTACTTTCCCTATTCAATCAATTCCAAATTTAACGATGTCCATAATTGACTCAATTATGTCCATCCATTTATGGTATGTAAAATCATACCAATTTTCATCACAAATTTATTTTATGTCTTTTAAGGCATTTATGCAAAATTAAATCTTTTTAATATTATCCCCTTTACCCCACGTTGTAATTTTGTTCGTTTAACTTAAAATATACGTTAGACTCGAATAGTCTAACTCATGGAATAAAGAGAAAACATCACAATATGCACATAATTAAAACATAGATCTAAACATAGGGGTGAACTTGCATGTGTGAATGATGTTCTACATCTAAAACTTGCATAGGCCAAAGTTACAACTTGCATAAACAACGTGTGTCATGGATCCAAATCTAAAGGTGTGAACTTGTTGATATAATGGTCACAAACTTGCATAAATCATGTATGTCATAGATCTACATCTAAAGGTGTAAGCTTGCATAGGCAATAACCCTAAACTTGCATAACATCATTTATATCCCAAACTCATATATTTATATAAACTTGCATATGTGATTTATGCATCATAACAATGGTGTAAACTTGCATCTAACATGTAAATTATCATGTAGAATTTATCATATAACTCACACATATCATAGCCTAACTTTAGATCTAAAATTGATGTCACGAAACATATAAGGTTATACTAACTTGCCTATGATTCTTGTCTAAATCAATATCTAAACTTGCATACATACTTCTGATCTATCATATGAATTAACATAACCAAACTAGCATATGAACAACATGATGATTTGATTATACATAAACCAAATCATAGAATTACAACATAGGTGATAGTATTACATCATAAATGATAGCATCACAACATAACATCATAGAGATTTCAACACAATTCTACAACATAATTACAATAAGCGATCAATAATTCACATCACGTCCATACAATCCACATCATAACTTAATCCAATTAAATTGCTAATTATTTTATTAAAATTATCGAACCCACAACTCAAAGGCAGTCTTGACTACTGAATTCTGATTTCTGAAGTTGAATTAGCTTTCCTTTGAAGAAGATTCGTTGTTAGGGTTGAATAGAACTGATTTGATTTGTTGTTCTTCCTCTCTAATTGATGGCGGCTACTCTAGGGTTCAAGATGACAGCATGACGGCCATAGTTTTAGTTTTAATTCTGATTTAGGGTTTGAGTCTATGGGTCTTTTTATAGAGTTTTGAATTAATTTAAGTCGTTGGCTGATCGTAGGGTTAATCAAGACTATTTAGTCGGAATAGGGTGACACCTCAGCCCTAATGACTCAGCAAGGAGTCAGAAAGGACTCAGCAACATGGGTCAGCCTGAACCAGAAAGCTGTGCAGGCCTGCTGCCTTGGCCTGGGCGCACTTGGCAGGTGCGCTAGTGCAAATTTGTATTGGCGCAATCCCCAAGTGCGCCAGTGCAAATATTTTTTTTTTCTTATTTTGCCACCAAACTTCGTTCATCCATAACTCGGTCATCCGGTACCCGTTTCCCGCAAACTTGGACTCTATCTCAACCAGAATTCCGAGATGAACACGATGGCGCAACCCCATTCCCTTAATTCTCACGTCTGAGATTAATTATTCTTTAATTTAGATAATTCGATTATTCAAAAATCCGGGGTGTTACATTCTCCCCTCCTTAAAGGATTTCGCCCCCGAAATCTCCAAGTTAAGGAGAATGCATATCCTACCATCCAAACAACCATCTACTCAACCATCAAACACAGGCATCCATTGTCCTTATAAAATTTCTAATGCTGTATGAACATACGCGAGAAGTGTGTGTATATGATCCTTATCTAATGCAAAATCAGGCAGTCTACTAATTCAGTTGACCTCCTTAATGCAAACCATGATAGTGCCATGCGTCCATTATGTATGCGAAAGAACCCTATCGATACATATTATTTCTACATGTGTGCACAACCATTCACCAAAATGCAACATCCATATGATGGTACAACCATTATACATCCATTACTTAAATATGTACACACATTTATATGCAATATTCAATATGAAGTGACTGAGCCGATCTAGTGCCTAAAGTGTGTGTATATGCATCCACGAGCAACCACGAGCAAACACTTGCATCCACATGCATCAATCAGTCTCAAACACATGTTTCAACCATAGGACTACCATATCTAAAGGTCAAAGATACTAGCTAGAGGACATACTAAAGATAAGATAAGTACAAGGTAAGCAATAAAGGAGAAATTAAAGAACATACCCTCGAAAAGAAAAGGGTATAATGAACGCATCTTTGCTTCCGTCTCCCAAGTAGCGTTGCTCTCATCATCTCCCCATTGTACTTTGACTAGTTTGACCTCTCGATTCCTCAACTTCTTAATCCCCGACCCAAGAATACACGTAGGTGCTCATCGAATCGTCGCATCATGCTCTATCTCCACCTCTCTAAGAAAGCTCGGCTCTACCACTTTCGCGGTCTCGTGCAAGCACTTCCTCAAATGTGATACATGGAATACATCGTGTACGCCACTAAGTCTCTCGAGAAACTCTACCTTATATGCCATCTGCCCGATCCTCTCCTTAATAGGAAACGGCCCTACGAACCTTGGTGCTAACTTCCGAACGGACCCAAAGCGAACGACTTTCCGTAATGGAGACACCTTGACAAAGACCATGTCCCAATATCAAACTCAAGATCTTTCCTCCTCTTGTGAGCATAAGATTTTTGCCTATCTTGCACCGTCTTCATGCTCCTTCGAATCAAATCGATCTTTTCCGAAGTCTCTCTAATCATATCGGGTCCAAGCAAGATCTTATCTGTAAACTCCCACCAACATGTAGGCGAACGACACGGCCGTCCATAAAGAGCCTCGAACGGTGCCATGCCAATGCTAAACTGAAAGCTGTTATTATATGCGAACTCCACCAACGGAATATGTTCCTCCCATGTACCTCCGAAATCTAAGACACACAACCTCAATAAGTCCTCTAGAATACGATTCACCCTCTCGGTCTAGCCGTCCGTATGAGGATGATATGCGGTGCTCAAACATAACTGAGTCCCTACAGCCTTTTGCAAGCTCTTCCAAAACTCGCTAGTGAAGATAGGATCGCGGGCGCTCACTTTGTAAGAAGGAACACCGTGCAAATGAATTATTTCTAGAATGTATACAGAGGCTAACCATGGAGCAGTCCTCCTACTCTTTACGGAAATGAAATGGGCGCTCTTAGTAAATCTGTCTACCACGACCCAAATCCCCGTATTACCCTTCCTCGATCTTGGTAATTCGTCAACAAAGTCCATCGAAACACTTTCCCACTTCCATTGTGGGACCTCCAATGGGTGAAGCAATCCACCGGGCTTCTTTTGCTCTGCTTTTAGTTGTTGGCACACCAAGCATCTAGCAACAAACTCTACCACGTCTTTCTTCATACCGGCCCAAAAGCAAACTCGTCTCATGTCTATGTACATCTTGTCTCCGCCGGGATGAATGGTCATTTTCGAACGATGTGCATCATCAAGAATCGTCTTCCTTAGGTCCTCGTCTTGTGGTACACAAAGTCTACCGTCCCTACGTAACCAACCCTTATCATCTAGGGTATACCTATGGAGATGGCTCGATGACTCCCCTCTTTTGAGCTTTTCTACTAACTCAACCAACTGTTGTTTGTCTCACTGTGCCTCACCAATCCGTCCCAAAAGCGTAGGTCTGACCTCCAAGGCGCTAGCAAACCTGATACAAAATCAACGGAAGGTTTAAAGTCAAATGTAGAGATGAACTCTAAGCTTCGCCGCTCAACAAACAACGGACTCAAGGACAGCCTTTTTCTACTTAAGGCGTCTGCCACCACGTTACCCTTGCCAGGGGTATATGCTCTCTCGAAGTCATAGGATGCTAAGAATTCCATCCACCTTTGCAGCCTTAAGTTCAAGTCCTTCTGAGAGATTAAGTATTTTAGCGATTTATGGTCAATGAATAATTCGAATTTTTCGCCAAGAAGATAATGACGCCAAGACTTAAGCACAAAGACAATAGCGGCCAACTCTAGGTCATGTGTAAGGTAATTTCTCTCATGTACTCTCAATTGCCTTCCACCATAGGCTATTACCCTTCCCTCTTGCATTAAGACTGCGCCTAGTCCTGTCCCACAAGCATCAATATAAATGGTAAATGTCTTACTCCTATCTGACAACACTAAGACTGGGGCTGTGGTTAAAGCTCTCTTTAAACGTTGGAACGCATCATCACTATCTACGTCCCACATGAAAACTAAATTCTTCATCAAGCGTGTTAATGGGGCTGATATTTTTGCGAAGTCTTTGATGAACTTCCTATAGTAGCCAGCCATCCCTAAGAAACTCCTCACCTCGGTAGCATTTTTAGGAACCTTCCAATCTTGGATGGCCACTATCTTCGCGGGATCCACGGCTATCCCTTCTTTGGAAACCACGTGCCCTAAGAATCGCACTTCCTTCCTCCAAAAGTGACATTTAGAAAATTTATCTTTAAGGATATGCGCTTGAAGAGTCTCCAACACTTCCCTAAGATGTAGGGCATGCTCTTCCTCACTTTTAGAAAAGATCAAGATGTCGTCCACAAAGACTACCACGAATCTATTAAGGTACTCCCTAAATACCCTACTCATCAAGTCAACAAAGTATGCGGGGGCGTTTGTCAAACCGAAGGGCATCACAAGCCACTCGAAGAAACCGTCTGAAGTCCTAAAGGCAATATTGTCTATGCTATCCTCAGCCACTCTCAACTGATGGAAACCTATGGCTAAGTCCAACTGCGAAAACACTGAGGCGCTAACTAACGGATCGAAGAGATCGTCAATCCTCGGCAATGGGTGTCTATTCTTCTTAGTAAGCTTTTTAAGTTCTTTATAGTCCACACAAAGTCTAAGGGACCCATCCACCTTTGTGGCAAACACTATTGGAGCACCCTACTCCGATATACTACATCTGATGAACCCCTTCTCAAGCAATTCCTTCACTTGCTTACTGAGTTCTCTTCTCTCTCTTGGAGCCATGTGGCGCACTGGTAATGCAACTGGCTTTGCATTATCTACTATATATATCCGAAAGTCTATCTCACATTTTGGGGATAAACCCCTCACCTCATCGAAGACATCGGCATATTTACGGACTATGCGAACAGAATGTAAATCATCATCGGATGCGTCAAGGGAATCTAGGTAGCTAAGCACTACTGGACCTCTAGGGTCACAAGAAATTTCAAGGGTTTTTCCAAAACGAGTCAACAATCTAACTACCCTTCTTTCACAATCTAGGATGGCCCCATATCTAGTTAGCCAATCCATACCTATAATTAAACTGTATCCCATGAAGCCAAGAACAAAAGCGTTGCACTCAAACTCAACGCCCAAGATAAACACTCTCAAATCCCGACAAATCATAGAATGATGAGCCGAACCACCGATAGGATTTGAGACTACTAAGGGATCAGTAACTAGACTAGTATCAAGGTGTAGTGTTTCAACTAATGATGTAGAAATAAACGAATGTGATGCGCTAGAATCGAATAAAGTATGGACAAGATGATCAAACAGAAAAACTAAACTTTCAAAGGAAATTGCTCTACCTCGTTCTTGCAGCGGTGGGACCACGAGAGCCTGAAATTGTCCCCTTGTCTGCACTGGTGCCATAAGAGCCTGCACTTGTCCTCCCGAGGTAGACCCTTCCCTCTGCCCTTTCTTTGGGCGATCCTTAATAAGATGTCCCGCCTCGCCACAGTGGAAACAACAAGTCTTCTTTTTCTTCCTACAATCTTTGCTTAGATGGCCGGGTGTCCCACAGTTAAAGCATCTTTTCTTTCCCTTAGCATTGTTGCCTTTGCCACCTTTCTTGATCTGTTGTTGCTGTTGCAGCTTCTTTTGATCTCATTTCTTCTCGGGTGTCTTATTAGCATTGGCGCCCTTCTCCTCTTCATGCATGAGCGCCATGTTAACTAGTCTCTCGAAGGTAGCCCCCATGGGAATGTGGGTCATAGCTAACCCATGAAGCGGCTCGTTTGAACCCTTAACAAATCTTAGAGCCTTCTTTTCTGGACTATTCACCAAGTCCAAGCCAAATCTTACCAATTGGTTGAATTTGTTGACGTACTCTTTCACCAATAGATTCCCTTGCTTCAGCACCAAAAACCTTTCCATGTATAGATTCTCTTCAGCCCGCGAAAGAAACTTCGCCTCAAACCTCTGCCTAAAATCTAGCCATGTATCGACTGTACATCCCCCATTAATGACCTCCCACCAAAACGAAGCCTCATCCTTTATTAGCCAGGCAGCCAACTGGACCTTTCTTCCATCATCCACTTCAAAGATTCCAAATAATTCTTTCACTTCCTTTAGCCAGCTTCGAGCTTCAATAAATGTCTCCGTCCCGTGAAAAGGGTTTCCACCCATTGCCCGAGAGTCCTTGCATATCTTAGCAAAAGTACCGACGCGAGGAGGAGGGGGAGGAGGAGGAGGAGCATTTGTTGGACCTACGGTGGTGGCCCTAGCCTCGAGATATTGACGAAACTAACTGGGCACATGAACACCCTCTGGTATCTCAGATGCTTCAGACATGCTGAAACGAAAAAGGAAAGATTCAATATAAAAGAACCGAGGGAAAGATATATGGCTCTTGGGGTTATGCTTTCTAAAATAGGCTTTTCTCTTGAAAATACTTTCCTTAAAACGTACTTTTGAAGGTACTTCTTTATAAAAATTGTTTTGAAAAATAGTTTTTTTTTTTCAAAATTCATATCTGTTCTGGTAACCTTCAGCTCCGATACCACGTCTAACACCCTACGTCCATTAATGTCACTCACAAAGGGAATGCATTAACTTCTATGGAGCATTTTAAGTAAGTATAGAACAGAAACTTAACAACAAGACAGATATAAATAGTACTCAAAGATTTAAACTTTATTTCGTTGCAGCGGAAAACACATATGTTTGCTTACATCATCAAAAACCAGAGTCAAAGTACATAATATCCATCTTGACTACCAAAAGTACATAAACTGAAAGACATAATCCCCAATACAAAATAGCCACAAATAAAAGAGAAGCTGAACTTTACTTCAGCGATCCAAGTAATCTTCTAAAAGCAGAGAAACAGCAGTCCAAAATCAAGCTCTACCGGTGCTAGTTCCAACCTGAGCACTTTGGGGGGGGAAGAAAGAAAAGAGGAGGAAACAAAGGGGGTCAGACATAAAGTTTGGTGAGTGTGATAATTTTAACAATATAATTAACAAAGTAACTAGGCTAAGGCATAAGTTGGAAAATAAGGAAATGACCATGAACCATTGAATATGGAAGAGTAAACAAGGAAACTAGATGAACAACGATATCGTTAAAGTGCCCCTAAACCACTATAAGATAATTACTAATCTACACCAACACTATGAGATAATTGCTATACTGCACCACTACTAGTCACCCTAAGGTTGATCCCGCCTACAGACTTAATAGTGATATTGGTAGTTTCATGCACCCCTAGATGCCTTCATAGGTACCGCCTGCCCCTATTTCCACTATGTGTACCCACTACCCCCAAGCGATCGGCTCCCTAACTTGTAGATACCCGTGCTGGCCCCGTAGTGGGGTGTATCACTCCCTTAAGTGGCAACCCGATACAACCAACAATGCACGGCTTATACCTACATGATGCAACAACGTCTTACCTATCAGCCTGGGCCCACACACACATATGAACCCGTTGGACTTGCGTTGCCACTGTTAACCCGTTTTGGCCTCTTACTGTCAAGCCCAGTATGCGTGTCCCGTCCTCGACTTGGGTCGAGCCTACAAAGATACGTATGGGTTACTAGTTGAAACGGACCCCCATTACTTGACACAAGCTATCCACCTAAGCTTGGTCCCCTCTAGTACATCCCACTTAACCCACTTCTTATTCATGTTCCAATTATGTGTTTCAATTTTAGTTAAGTGTTTCTAATCATATTTCCAAATGCCACCCAAGGCACCCACTAGATTCCACATGCCACCCAAGGCACCCACTTAACCCCCTCATGTCCCACTACATGTTTATTTGGTTAAGGGTTTCTTAATTCATTAAGACCGTAACCTCATAAAGACCTCTCACATTAGACTGGCATTTGTGGCAGCTGGATTTGCCGGGCGGGTCCGGGCAGTCTTACACCACAAAAGAGCCTAACCTCATGTTTTTACAATTGTTACGTATTTAGTTTATGCCTAGGACCTCTCACATTAGACTGGCATTTGTGGCAACTGGATTTGTCGGGCGGGTCCGGGCAGTCTTACACCACAAAAGAGCGTAACCTCGTGTCTTAGACAATTAATTACTCCTAATTAATCATTCCCCAATTTGAATTACTTTCCTTATTCAAACTATCAATCAATTCCAAATTTAACGATGTCCATAATTGACTCAATTATGTCCTTCCATTTATGGTATGTAAAATCATACCAATTTTCATCACAAATTTATTTTATGCCTTTTAAGGCATTTATACCAAATTAAATCTTTTTAATATTATCCCCTTTACCCTATGTTGTACGTTTGTTTGTTTAACGTAAAATATACGCTAGACTAGAATATTCTAACTCATGGAATAAAGAGAAAACATCACAATATACACATAATTAAAACATAGTTCTAAACATAGGGGTGAACTTGCATGTGTGAATGATGTTCTACATCTAAAACTTGCATAGGCCAAAATTACAACTTGCATAAACAACATATGTCATGGATCCAAATCTAAAGGTGTGAACTTGTTGATATAATGGTCACAAACTTGCATAAATCATGTATGTCATAGATCTACATCTAAAGGTGTAAGCTTGCATAGGCAATAACCCTAAACTTGCATAACATGATTCATATCCCAAACTCATATATTTATATAAACTTGCATATGTGATTTATGCATCATAACAATGATGTAAACTTGCATCTAACATGTAAATTATCATGTAGAATTTATCATATAACTCACACATGTCATAGCCTAACTTTAGATCTAAAATTGATGTCACGAAACATATAAGGTTATACTAACTTGCCTACGATTCTTGTCTAAATCAATATCTAAACTTGCATACATACTTATGATCTGTCATATGAATTAGCATAACCAAACTAGCATATAAACAACATGATGATTTGATTATACATAAGCCAAATCATAGAATTACAACATAGGTGATAGTATTACATCATAAATGATAGCATCACAACATAACGTCATAGAGATTTCAACACAATTCTACAACATAATTACAATATGCGATCAGTAATTCACATCACGTCCATACAATCTGCATCATAACTTAATCCAATTAAATTTCTAATTATTTTTATTAAAATTATCGAACTCACAACTCAAAGGCGGTCTTGAGTTCTGAATTCTGATTTCTGAAGTTGAATTAGCTTTCCTTTGAAGAAGATTCGTTGTTAGGGTTGAATAGAACTGATTTGATTTGCTGTTCTTCCTCTCTAATTGGTGGCGGCTACTCTAGGGTTCAAGATGACAGCATGACGGCCATAGTTTTAGTTTTAATTCTGATTTAGGGTTTGAGTCAATGGATCTTTTGATAGAGTTTTGAATTAATTTAAGCCGTCGGATGATCTTAGGGTTAATCAAAACCATTCAGTCGGAATAGTGTGACACCTCAGCCCTAATGACTCAGCAAGGAGTCAGAAAGGACTCAGCAATATGGGTTTGCCTGAACTAGAAAGCTGTGTAGGCCTGCTGCCTCAGCCTGCTGCCTCGGCCTGGGCGCACTTGGCAGGTGCGCCAGTGCAAATTTGTACTTGCGCACTTCCCAAGTGCGCCAGTGCAATATATATATACATATATATATATATATATCTTGTTTTGCCACCAAACTTCGTTCGTCCATAACTTCTTCATCCGGTGCCCATTTCCCGCAAACTCGGGCTCTATCTCAACCAGAATTCCGAGACAAACACGATGGCGCAACCCCATTCTCTTAATTCTCACGTCTGAGATTAATTATTCTTTAATTTAGTTAATTTGATTATTCAAAAATCCGGGGTGTTACAATATTCGATTAACTCTATTCGAATAACTAATATTCGATTAGCGCTAATTCGACTAACTCTATTCGAATAACTAATATTCGATTTAAGTCTATTCAAATAACTAATATTCAATTAACTCTTATTCGATTAGCCAATATTCGATTAACTATTTGATTAACTCTAATTGAATAACTAATATTCGATTTAACTTTATTCGAATAACTAATATTCGATTAACTCTAATTCCTATCTCATTCTAATTCCCATTTGAATTCCTATTTCAAAACCCAATTTTCCTTATTAATGTTTTAATTTATAAAATATTTATTTTAATCCATTATTAACATCGAATGTGAAAAATATTTCTTTTATATAATCCAAGTTTGTTTTTCGTATTTTAAAATAATATCTTATTTTCTATTTCTATTTATACTTCTATTTATAGAATTATTCACACGAAATCAAATTTTTATTTCTAACACTTAAATCTCATTTATAATTCCCTTTATAAATGTTCAGTTTACATTCTATTTAAAATATCGGTGTCCAAACTGATTTCTACTTCTCTATATAAGTTCAGACTTATATATTCCATTTATCACATGATAAATATTTTATTTAATTTAACATTATTTATAAATTAATCTTCTCAATTTATCTGTTAAAACAGACTCTATCTAAAATCTACTTTAAATTAATCTTCTACATTTATCTATTAAAATTGATTTCCATTTAATATTTAGTTTCCTCATATTTCCTTTTATAAAATTCTATTCATTTCTCAAATATTTCCTTTTATAAAATTCTATTCATTTTATAAATATTTCCTTTTATAATTCTATTTATTTTTTTAAATAAATATTCCTTTTATAATTCTATTTATTTTCTCAATAAATATTCCTTTTACAATTCTATTTATTTTCTAAAAAATGTTCCTTTTATAATTCTATTTACTTTATAAATATTTCCTTTTATAAAATCCTTTGATTTTATAAATATATTATTTTCAATACACACTTTGAAAATTTCCTTTTTAATTCCAATAATATATATGGTATTTAAAATACCAAATAACAACGATCAATATTATCCGAACACATATAATCACTAACAAATTATATATCACATCATATATCACAATATATGAAAAACAGTAACATAAATGTTGAGGAATCCAATTGGACCCCTCCAACCTGTTTCCCTCCATCCATAGATGTTAAACAATATAATTGACATCAACTTCATTTCAATATGAAATATTCTGGTAAACAGAATCAATATTTGATTACGATATATATATCATTATCTATAGTTTCAACCAATCAATTAGCAGTTCATCTAAACAATCAACACACAACAATCAACCATCATTAATCAATTCTAAAAATACGTTATAAAAATATGAATTGGTAGAGTTAGTGAGTTTTACTCACATTGGACGGTAATCAATAAATAACGAATATTGGATGATTTGATTCAGATCAGGCAATTTATTTCTCCATAAATTGTAACAAGCTCCAATTCACTCGTAATCAGTTCCATTGTGTAGCCCTCGTCCGTACGATCCCAACGGATCTGACTATTCGAAATTATGATAATGTATGCTCAGGATATTCAATCGAAGTTTATTTAGAATTTAAATTAAAACAAAAACTTAATTTATATTATAATTTATAATTGGGCCTTATAGCTTTTAAACAGCCCATGCTTACTCTGCAAATCCTACCGCGATGAACAATATTCATCTTCCAAGAATTCCAACGTGAGCTCCAGTGATCCTCCCCATTTCCAGATCTTTAAACCACTCGTTCTCTTCCATTTCTTTACGAATCTTAACAAAACCATCACCAATATATACCTCGTTCACTCCTCTTCCTTCCCATATCAATCTTGCTCAACTCGATCTGCTCCTCTCGCTGGCGGCTTTCATGCTGCAGTTTTAAAAAGAATTTCCAGAACTATTACTCCACTTTCCCTTTATTATACCCTTTTTTTTGAAATAAAATACCAATGCCACTCAAAAAAGAATGAGAGCCGTTGTAATAACCCGAAATTCTGAGCCAGTTTAAAATTTTTATTTTGGCAATTTTAACGAATTTTGAATATTTAAAATGGATTATTTTAAATAATATCGACGAGAAATTTATTTTTTAATACAAATAGAACGTATATATTATATACGTCGTCGTTAGAATTCTGAATAGTCGCTATGGAATTCAGGCCCTTAAAAATGGGAATTTTGCAAACGACCTCGGATTTCAATGAAACCACTTTTGTTGGGTCCGTGATGTCAAATTATTGCTAGATTCCAAATTTCATAATTTTTCGATTCAATATGTGAGCGTGGCAAAGGAAAACGCGTTTGACCAATTTTAGTCGATTTTAATCGACTGGAAAATGGCCACTTTTCCAACGGTCTTAGAATTCGACGAAACGAGTTTTGTTAGGACCGTATCGTCAATACGAAGCTAGAATATATTTTTCTGGAATTTATAGAGTTCGTATGTGACCTCGGTAATTTGAAATGTGCGTTAAAATTAAATATACACTGATTTATAATTTGATTTTGAGAAAAACCTATCGTAAAGGCCAAATTGGCTTACGATACATATCCCATTGTGTATGGAATGGGGGTATTATGCTATGGGCGACAGTCATTGGGTCTTGTTTAGAATCCGAATGAAAAACCTACTTTTTTTGAGAATAAAATAATAATTAAATATAAAATTAACAACCCACCCTTTTTTCCTTTTCAAAGTCAACCCCCACGTTCATTCTTTTCAGATCGGGAAAATAAAAATAAAAAAAACATCACGAGTGATTTCCAATCCGCCTCCTCCCCGTTGAACTCCCTCTCACCGTTGCCTTTCGCCTTCGATCCCTCCCTCCCCCACTCGCCATCACCCCTCCGGCCAAACGCGAAGCCCTAGCCCCCCGTACCCAATCGAAGACGACAGCCACCGGAAGGCTGCGCCGCCCCTCCACCCAACCTAGCGCCGCCCAGTCGCGCTAGCCCCTTCCCCTCCCCCCCTCCCGACCATCAACGAACCTCTCCGCCTTTCCTCTCTCCTCCGTCCAGCGGAGCGCCCAATCCCCGAAACCCCTCTAACCGCGACCTCCCTCGGCCTCGCCACCGCCTGGGCAACCTCCGACCGCGACAGCCCTTCTTCCCCCCTCTAGTTTAACTGTAAGTTTTAAATTTCATTTTAGTTAGTTATTTATTTGGTTAATTTTCGGTAATTACTCTATAAAAAAATGGAATTTTTATAAGCTAAAAGATTATATATATATATTTATAGAAAGGTTATATCTTTAACGTGAAAAGATTACATCTTTACATTTAAAAGGATTTGATTTTTTTGAAAACTAAGAAGAGTGATTTTTAAGGAAGGAAAAAAAATATATAATTCTTACTCGTATAACATTAGAATATAAAGAAATGATTTTTCCTTACATAACCATTTGATTTTTGAACTAGAGAATACAAGATTTTTTAAAAAAATGAAAAGACGATATTTTTTAAATATGAAAAGACGATATTTTTATATAAGTAGTGAAGTAAAAAATATGATTTTTACTTCGATAAAAATATAATTTTTATAATGTAGAAGGATAAAAATATGATTTTTGTTTAGGTAGAGAATTAAAAATATAATTTTTTTTGCATGATAGGAATATTAGAATTATCATCTTTATATGTAAAGCAAAATAAAAATGTGATTTTTATAATGATAAATTTGAAAGGAAGTAAAAAATCGATTTTTATATATTGAATAGCGAAGTAAAAATCCGATTTTTATATATTGAATAGCGAAGTAAAAATTCGATTTTTATATATTGAATAGCGAAGTAAAAATTCGATTTTTATATATTGAATAACAAAGTAAAATTTTGATTTTTACATATGTAGTGGCTACGGGCAACGAAGATGATAAAAAGGCGAGAACAACGAAGATTTCTACAAATGAAGTGTCGTGAAGTTGGATAGCTATTGGTGAGAATTTCTCACCTTTAAATTTCTTTTTCTAGTTATATATATATATATATATATATATATACTAGGATGCAGACGGTGTTTAGTAGCACCCGACACAATCGTCCATAGACCATAGACTTGTTTGTTTGGTTGCATAGATTAGTTAGATGATTTGATTTGAATTTGGTTGTTTGGTGAATTTGATTGATGTGTGAATGGCGTGAGCCTTCATTAGACCGAGGATAAGGCTAGACCTCGTCCCGTTTCTAGTATCATGCCATTATGCCGCCGAAATTTTCTAAAATAAGTTAGAAAAATAAAAATATCATTTTATTTAAAGAAAGAACTGAATAGAAATTCATATGTTAAAATAAAATGTTTTATAGTTAAAAATATAATTTTTAACGTGAATATGAATATAGTGAAGGTGAATAAATAAATATTCATTTACAAACTGGACGGTTTGTTTATGTACACTGATTTGACTGACATTGATTGGGACGATAAATTTTACACATCGCCCAACTGCACAACTAAAATCTGTGTTTGATTGTTTGAAACCCCACACGGGTGTTGGGATGAAATTTGAAGTTCACTCATCCTGATTGACTAAATACGTCGACCGATTGATTGACAGGCTGTTAAGCGTTAGATATCTATATTTGATGCTTATACAGTATAGTGCACTTTGGTTGATGGTTGATTATTTTTCAATGCTATTATATACGTGTGATGTATGAAAATCCATATAATTAACATTATATGGTGATTGATTGGGCCTCATTCCAATTTAGAAAATAAAGAATATTATAAAATAAAGGTTCATGTGTTGACTGTACTCATCCGTTGAGATTAGTCATGTGTTGAACGAAATATTTTAATAATAAAATTTACTTCTTTATCAATATAAAATAAAGGTTCATGTGTTGACAGTACTCATCCGTTGAGATTAGTCATGTGTTGAACGAAATATTTTAATAATAAAAATATTTGAAATAGAAATATTTTGAAAAAGAAATATTTGGAATAGAATATTTGAAAATGGAAATATATGAAGCCGTGTTGATTAGATTGACGTCATTTTGACGTGAACGATATTTATATCGATTTTATTCATTTTGAATTGAATATAAAGCGATTTTGAAATGAATTGAATATAAAACGATTTCGAAATGAATTGAATATAAAGCGATTTCGAAATGAATTGAATATAAAGCGATTTCGAAATGAATTGAATATAAAACGATTTCGAAATGAATTGAATATAAAATGATTTCGAAATGAATTGAATATAAAACGATTTCGAAATGAATTTAATATAAAACGATTTCGAAATGAATTGAATATAAAGCGATTTCGAAATGAACTGAATATAAAACGATTTCGAAATGAATTGAATATAAAACGATTTCGAAATGAATTGAATATAAAAGAATTTCGAAATGAATTGAATATAAAACGATTTCGAAATGAATTGAATATAAAATGATTTCTAAATGAATTGAATATAAAACGATTTCGAAATGAATCGAACAGAAAACCAATTTGAATTTGAATCGAATAGAAAACCAATTTGAATTGAATCGAATAGAAAACCGATTTGAATTGGATCGAATAGAAAACCAATTTGAATTGAATCGAATAGAAAACCAATTTGAATTTGAATTGAATTGAAATGAATTTTAAAACGAATTTATAAGGAAAAATTCAATTTTGATTTGAATTGAAATGAAATTTGAAATGTTTTTGAAACGAATTCAAAACTATTTATAAAATTCGTTTTAAATAGAAATCGACGAAATATATATTATTTATATTATATATATAATATAATGGCCTGAATAGAACGCGCCGCGCCGCGGCAGTTCATGAATTTCGACCATTTATTTCAAACGGACATTACAGGAGATTCGACCGTCGGATTCTCCTAAAACCGGAACCGTTGGGTTCGCATCGAAAAGAGCTTTCTAACGAATATTTGAAATTCAAAATCTAACGGTTGGATTTGGAGTTACGTCCAAATCAAATTTGAAAAAGGTCGCTGTAAGTGCAGTTCGATGGCCATTGTTGGAAATCGATTGTACGGGCCTTAATAAATTTTTTAAAAATAGTAATAATTTGTGTAAAATCATAAGAAATGATTTGAGAAAAATTGGGGTGAAAAACTCCATATTTGAAAAGATAAAAATGGATTTTTATCGAAATGAACTAGTTTTGAACTAAATTTAAAACCCAATTATTTTTAAATAAATAAATTAGATTTAAAAAGGGGTTTTAAATAATCGTAATTTCTAATATATTTGATTGGATTTGAAATGGGTTTATAGTGAACGGTGTTTTAAATAACACTAGTTCTTTAACCCGATAACAAATAGAATGTGATTTGGGTTTGTCGTGAACTGTGTTTTAAATAACACCTAGTTCTTTAACCCAGTAAAAGGAGTTTTGACGAATCTGCAATTAGGTTGAAATGTGAATCTATAATCTAAATTATCAAATTTAGAAATGAGCGAGAATGGAGTATCGCCAGTTTTGCTCCAAAGCGATAGTTAAATCTTTAATTAAATTTGAACGTGAAATGGTAATTAATTTTACCGATAACACCATAGTATTAGATATGGAGTATTACCAGTTTTGCTTCATGGGATGAATAGGTTGGGATTGGGAAATAAAATAAATAATTACTTCGTTGTGGTTCGCTAATCTCGACTAGTTTGGAAAACCATAATTTGGTTTGAAATGACATCCAAAGGAAGATTAAAGGATAAATTTTAAAAGAATTTATCCTAGATAAAATTAATGGGAACTTTTCCCTGAGAATATGAATTGAAATGAGGCGTATGTTGTGTTTGTGTAACATTCGTTTTAATATATGTGGGTTGTTCGGAAAGGCCGGGTTTATACCCATTCTGAATAACCGATTCGACGATATGTCGAAGATGAAGACGGTGGTTGAAGACCGGAAGTCTTCACATCGTTTGGATAATTACTGACGATCCTGATTGGGCTGTACACCCAAGAGGATGGAAATAGTTGGTGGTCGTCCAGGCGTACTTGGAGATGGATGGATATGCGAGGAAAGTGCCTCATGTTTCGTTCAGACCCAGAACGGACTTGTAATTGGATTGTTTGTCTGACATTGGATTTTATTCTGTGTTGATTGATTTCTGTTAAATATATATCTGTTTGGCGGCGGAGAATTTATTCTCTTGCTTAACGCCCTTCTCTGAGACGTACGAGCTTAGAGGTTATATATCGATAGATATCAATCGCATGGCATGAATTGCCTGTGTGACACACCGAGTTGCATGGATCAAGGCGTCTGTTGAAAAGCAAAGTCTTGTGGTTGATGATCAAAGCACGACCTTTGTGGCGTAGCTTTGTGTATAGCGTGGATTCGCGAGCCTCACACCTCGGTATGAGTCAAAAACGGGATAAGGACCCAAGAAGTGCATGACGTTTCTTTCTAGCTATGGTGGTGTCAGTGACTTACCAGCCCTGACATTTATATACTTTTCACCTATGTGGTTGTTGGAATGCGAGGCGCCTCGATTATAGGTCTGTAAGGACCGGGAAACGTGTGTTCAGGAATAACTAATCCTCTAACGTAAGTGAGGACCGGCCTTGGAGGATCCAGGATTGCCCAGAGTGTGTAGTCCTGAGGCATTTGCTAGAGTGTCTCGAACGCGGAGAGGAGCTTGCCCCTTGCCTCGACTCATGACGGAAATCCAATTTCCAATACGTGTAATTCGGTTTTAATTGTAGAACTAGTATGGCGACATAGTGGTATGGGACATTCATGTCGCCTATGATTTATATTTATGATTGAAAATGTTTTGACACTATACACTTATTATAGTATCAAATGATTTGTTTTAAACGTACCAAGCATGTTTGGCTGTTATAAGGTAAAACCCTATCCTCCGGCTTGCGTTGCATTGTGTGATGGGACATGGGTCTTATAATAGCTTCATTTTTCGAAAAAGCATTGCGCTGTTTACTCTATGCACTGGTATTCTTGGGAGGAAACCCGTTCCGTGTTATACGGCGTGGTCCCTTGAATTACTCTCTTTTAAAATAAAGCCTTTAAATAACTGTTTTAGTTCTCACACCAGCCACATGACTGACCTGGAGTTTATTGTTTTAACCTAAACTCTGGGTGCCCCTATTTTCCTCACGGGCAGCTAGTAGTTTCGGTTTTGCAGATTTATATTCACAGGATCCTGGTTTACAGCTGGAATGATATCTGGAAAGCTCTGTATCCGTATATCACCTTCAATTGTGCTTTGTATTATTTTCCGCTGCTATGTAATTTATTGTAATCTCTGATATTTATCGAACGTAACTTATTCAATTATACTCTGTATATTCTTGTATCTGATGAAATTGTTGTAATAACAATGAAATGTTCTTCCGTCTGCGTTCTATTGTGTGTTGTTCTCAAAGTATCCTCCCTTTCCTTAACGGGGAAGAAACGGGTTCTTACAGTTGGTACAAGAGCATTGGTTTACAGAGCTCGAGAACAAGACACATTAGAACCATACGAAAGAATTCATCAGATATTGGATTAGTAATATCCAATTAGAATGACTCGTTAGAGATAGGATCAGTAATATCCTAGAACGAGTGTGAAGAGTATATTTTTCAAATGAATACAATTTTGTTTTGAAAATTTAAATCAATTCTACGTATTTGATTATTTATTTATTTTGAATATGGACCATCGAGTATATAAAGATTTTGCATATACGCGTCATGAACGTATATTCGAAGTTTTAATATACTGGATAGATATAGAATCATATTCTAGACACCCGGAGATGATTCTGATGATTGATATATCATCATCAGAGTTTGTGTTCGTGTTTCGAAGGTATGATATCTATATATTCCCATTAGGCTGGTGTGAGAACCAAAACTAATATAGTTCGAACACATTGTTGTGAATTGGCATCAAAAACATGATTTTTGTATATATATCAAAATTATCAATTTGAAACGTTAATCCACTAATTGATTGATGTTTGTGTTGTTTGTTTATTTGTTTGACAATTTTGAACCATTATGCCTAATTGAACCAAATATTGAATTGTATTGAAAATTGGTCGCATTTTCTTGCATATACATATACTTACATTGAACAGGAAATAGCAAAGAGGCTAGAGCAGAGAATAAAATTTGTTTGCCCGACAAATAGGTACATGTTTCCTATATAATTTACTGTTTTGTTTGGGTGATGATGATTTTATGAGCCTATTGGCTAGCCGCTTGGCTTTTTCTTTTTCTTTTTTAGATCAGAAGGCCTATATGGAAATTTCGGGATTTTCCCGTGGCTCCCGGTGCAGGGGAGGTTATGGAGAAATTTTTCGAAAATTTAGGGTGTTAGCCAAATTTTTGAAAATTTGAAAATTCCCAGAAACTGAAAAGTTGGAGAATGGAAGCCAGATCGAACGTAGAGTTGAATAATCAAATCACTTTCGACTTTGTTCCTTTTCGAGGACGAAAAGTTTTAAGTGGGGGAGATTGTAATAACCCGAAATTCTGAGCCAGTTTAAAATTTTTATTTTGGCAATTTTAACGAATTTTGAATATTTAAAATGGATTATTTTAAATAATGTCGACGAGAAATTTATTTTTTAGTACAAATAGAACGTATATATTATATACGTCGTCGTTAGAATATAAATATTTATATATAATTATAAATAGAATTGAAAATGGCGCGGTAGTTCGATAATTCGATTTCAAACTTCAATTGAATGTACCGGGTGCAAAACAATCCGGATTTTAGTGAAACCAAAAACATTAGGATCTAATTGATGATATCTTTCCAACGAATCCGAAAAATTGAAATTTCATAGCGGGAATCAAAAGATATGTCCAATTGAAAATTCTGAATAGTCGTTATGGAATTCAGGCCCTTAAAAAGGAGAATTTTGCAAACGACCTCGGATTTCGACGAAACCACTTTTGTTGGGTCCGTGATGTCAAATTATTGCTAGATTCCAAATTTCATAATTTTTTGATTCAATATGTGAGCGTGGAAACGGAAAATGCGTTTGACCAGTTTTAGTCGATTTTAATCGACTAGAAAATGGCCATTTTTCCAACGGTCTCAGAATTCGACGAAACTAGTTTTATTAGGACCGTATCATCAATACGAAGCTATAAAATATTTTTCTGGAATTTTTAGAGTTCGTATGTGACCTCGGTAATTTGAAATGTGCGTTAAAATTAAATATACACTGATTTATAATTTGATTTTGAGAAAAACCTATCGTAAAGGCCAAATTGGCTTACGATACATATCCTATTGTGTACGAAATGGGGGTATTATGCTATGGGCGACAGTCGTTGGGTCTTGTTTAGAATCCGAATGAAAAACCTACTTTTTTTAGAATAAAATAATAATTAAATATAAAATTAACAACCCCCCTTTTTTCCTTTTCAAAGTCAACCCCCACGTTCATTCTTTTCAGATCGGGAAAAAAAAACCTCACGAGCGATTTCCAATCCGCTTCCTCCCTGTCGAACTCCCCCTCACCGCCGCCTTTCGCCTTCGATCCCTCCCTCCCCTACCCGCCATCACCCCTCCGGCCAAACGCGAAGCCCTAGCCCCCCGTACCCAATCGAAGACGACAGCCACCGAAAGGCTGCGCCGCCCCTCCACCCAACCTAGCGCCGCCCAGTCGCGCTAGCCCCTTCCCCCCCTGACCATTCGACGAACCCCTCCGCCTTGCCTCTCTCCTCCGTCCAGCGGAGCGCCCAATCCCCGAAACCCCTCTAACCGCGACCTCCCTCGGCCTCGCCGCCGCCTGGGCAACCTCCGACCGCGACAGCCCTTCTTCGCCCCTCTAGTTTAACTGTAAGTTTTAAATTTCATTTTAGTTAGTTATTTATTTGGTTAATTTTCGGTAATTACTCTATAAAAAAAATGGAATTTTTATAAGCTAAAAGATTATATATATATATATATATATAGAAAGGTTATATCTTTAACGTGAAAAAGATTACATCTTTACATTTAAAAGGATTTGATTTTTTTGAAAACAAAGAAGAGTGATTTTTAAGGAAGGAAAAAAAATATAAAATTCTTACTCGTATAACATTAGAATATAAAGAAATGATTTTTCCTTACATAACCATTTGATTTTTGAACTAGAGAAGACAATATTTTTAAAAAAGAATGAAAAGACGATATTTTTTAAATATGAAAAGACGATATTTTGATGTAAGTAGTGAAGTAAAAATATGTTTTTTACTTCGATAAAAATATAATTTTTATAATGTAGAAGGATAAAAATATGATTTTTGTTTAGGTAGAGAATTAAAAATATAATTTTTTTTGCATGATAGGAATATTAGAATTATCATCTTTATATGTAAAGCAAAATAAAAATGTGATTTTTATAATGATAAATTTGAAAGGAAGTAAAAAATCGATTTTTATATATTGAATAGCGAAGTAAAAATCCGATTTTTATATATTGAATAGCGAAGTAAAAATTCGATTTTTATATATTGAATAGCGAAGTAAAAATTTGATTTTTATATATTGAATAACAAAGTAAAAATTCGATTTTTACCTATGTAGTGGCTACGGGCAACGAAGATGACAAAAAGGCGAGAACGACGAAGATTTCTATAAATGAAGTGTCGTGAAGTTGGATAGTTATTGGTGAGAATTTCTCACCTTTCAATTTCTTTTTCTAGTTATATATATATATATATATATATATATATACTAGGATGCAGATGGTGTTTAGTAGCACCCAACACAATCGTCCACATACAATGGACTTGTTTGTTTGGTTGCATAGATTAGTTAGATGATTTGATTTGAATTTGGTTGTTTGGTGAATTTGACTGATGTGTGAATGGTGTGGGCCTTCACTAGACCGGGGATAAGGCTAGGCCTCGTCCCGATTCTAGTATCGTGCCGTTATGCCGCCGAAATTTTCTAAAATAAGTTAGAAAAATAAAAATATCATTTTATTTAAAGAAAGAACTGAATAGAAATTCATATGTTAAAATAAAATGTTTTATCGTTAAAAATATAATTTTTAACGTGAATATGAATATAGTGAAGGTGAATAAATAAATATTCATTTACAAACCGGACGGTTTGTTTATGTGCACTGATTTGACTGACATTGATTGGGACGATAAATTTTACACATCGCCCAACTGCACAACTAAAATCTGTGTTTGATTGTTTGAAACCCCACACGGGTGTTGGGATGAAATTTGAAGTTCACTCATCCTAATTGACTAAATATGTCGATCGATTGATTGACAGGCTGTTATAAGCGTTAGATATCTATATTTGATGCTTATACAGTATAGTGCACTTTGGTTGATGGTTGATTATTTTTCAATGCTATTATATATGTGTGATGTATGAAAATCCATATAATTAACATTATATGGTGATTGATTGGGCCTCATTCCAATTTAGAAAATAAAGAATATTATAAAATAAAGGTTCATGTGTTGACTGTACTCATCCGTTGAGATTAGTCATGTGTTGAACGAAATATTTTAATAATAAAATTTACTTCTTTATCAATATAAAATAAAGGTTCATGTGTTGACAGTACTCATCCGTTGAGATTAGTCATGTGTTGAACGAAATATTTAAATAATAAAATATTTGAAATAGAAATATTTTGAAAAAGAAATATTTGGAATAGAATATTTGAAAATGGAAATTTATGAAGCCGTGTTGATTAGATTGACGCCATTTTGACGTGAACGATATTTATATCGATTTTATTCATTTTGAATTGAATATAAAGCGATTTTGATATGAATTGAATATAAAACGATTTCGAAATGAATTGAATATAAAACGATTTCGAAATGAATTGAATATAAAACGATTTCGAAATGAATTGAATATAAAGCGATTTCGAAATGAATTGAATATAAAGCGATTTCGAAATGAATTGAATATAAAGCGATTTCGAAATGAATTGAATATAAAGCGATTTCGAAATGAATTGAATATAAAACGATTTCGAAATGAATTGAATATAAAGCGATTTCGAAATGAATTGAATATAAAGCGATTTCGAAATGAATTGAATATAAAGCGATTTCGAAATGAATTGAATATAAAACGATTTCGAAATGAATTGAATATAAAACGATTTTGAAATGAATTGAATATAAAACGATTTTGAAATGAATTGAATATAAAACGATTTCGAAATGAATCGAATAGAAAACCAATTTGAATTTGAATCGAATAGAAAACCAATTTGAATTGAATCGAATAGAAAACCAATTTGAATTAATCGGATAGAAAACCAATTTGAATTGAATCGAATAGAAAACCAATTTGAATTTGAATTGAATAGAAATGAATTTTAAAACGAATTTATAAGGAAAAATTCAATTTTGATTTGAATTGAAATGGAAGTTGAAATGTTTTTGAAATGAATTCAAAACTATTTATAAAATTCGTTTTAAATAGAAATCGACGAAATATATATTATATATATAATATAATGGCCTGAATAGAACGCGCCGCGCCGCGGCAGTTCGTGAATTTCGACCATTTATTTCAAACGGACATTACGGGAGATCCGACCGTCGGATTCTCCTAAAACCGGATCCGTTGGGTTCGCATCGAAAAGAGCTTTCTAACGAATATTTGAAATTCGAAATCTAACGGTTGGATTTGGAGTTACGTCCAAATCAAATTTGAAAAAAGTCGTTGTAAGTGCAGTTCGATGGCCATTGTTGGAAATCGATTGTACGGGCCTTAATAAATTTTTTAAAAATAGTAATAATTTGTGTAAAATCATAAGAAATGATTTGAGAAAAATTGGGGTGAAAAACTCCATATTTGAAAAGACAAAAATGGATTTTTATCGAAATGAACTAGTTTTGAACTAAATTTAAAACCCAATTATTTTTAAATAAATAAATTAGATTTAAAAAGGGGTTTTAAATAATCGGAATTTCTAATATATTTGATTGGATTTGAAATGGGTTTATCGTGAACGGTGTTTTAAATAACACTAGTTCTTGAACCCGATAACAAATAGAATGTGATTTGGGTTTGTCGTGAACTGTGTTTTAAATAACACCTAGTTCTTTAACCCAGTAAAAGGAGTTTTGACGAATCTGCAATTAGGTTGAAATGTGAATCTATAATCTAAATTATCAAATTTAGAAATGAGCGAGAATGGAGTATCGCCAGTTTTGCTCCAAAGCGATAGTTAAATCTTTAATTAGATTTGAACGTGAAATGGTAACTAATTTTACCGATAACACCATAGTATTAGATATGGAGTATTACCAGTTTTGCTTCATGGGATGAATAGGTTGGGATTGGGAAATAAAATAAATAATTACTTCATTGTGGTTCGCTAATCTCGACTAGTTTGGAAAACCATAATTTGGTTTGAAATGACATCCAAAGGAAGATTAAAGGATAAATTTTAAAAGAATTTATCTTGGATAAAATTAATGGGAAATTTCCCCTGAGAATATGAATTGAAATGAGGCGTATGTTGTGTTTGTGTAACATTCGTTTTAATATACGCGGGTTGTTCGGAAAGGCCGGGTTTATACCCATTCTGAATAACCGATTCGACGATATGTCGAAGATGAAGACGGTGGTTGAAGACCGGAAGTGTTCACATCGTTTGGATAATTATTGACGATCCTGATTGGGCTGTACACCCAAGAGGATGGAAATAGTTGGTGGTCGTCCAAGCGTACTTGGAGATGCATGGATATGCGAGGAAAGTGCCTCCGGTTTCGTTCAGACCCAGAACGGACTTGTAATTGGATTGTGTGTCTGACATTGGATTTTATTCTATGTTGATTGATTTCTGTTAAATGTATATCTGTTTGGCGACGGAAAATTTATTCTCTTGCTTAACGCCCTTCTCTGAGACGTACAAGCTTAGAGGTTATATATTGATAGATATCAATCGCATGGCATGAATTGCTTGTGTGACACACTGAATTGCATGGATCAAGGCTTCTGTTGAAAAGCAAAGTCTTGTGGTTGATGATCAAAGCACGGCCTTTGTGGCGTAGCTTTGTGTATAGCGTGGATTCGCGAGCCTCACACCTCGGTATGAGTCAAAAACGGGATAAGGACCCAAGAAGTGCATGACGTTTCTTTCTAGCTATGGTGGTGTCAGTGACTTACCAGCCCTGACATTTATATACTTTTCACCTATGTGGTTGTTGGAATGCGAGGCGCCTCGATTATAAGTCTGTAAGGACCGGGAAACGTGTGTTCAGGAATAACTAATCCTCTAACGTAAGTGAGGACCGGCCTTGGAGGATCCAGGATTGCCCAGAGTGTGTAGTCCTGAGGCATTTGCTAGAGTGTCTCGAACGCGGAGAGGAGCTTGCCCCTTGCCTCGATTCATGACGGAAATCCAATTTCCAATACGTGTAATTCGGTTTTAATTGTAGAACTAGTATGGCGACATAGTGGTATGGGACATTCATGCCGCCTATGATTTATATTTATGATTGAAAATGTTTTGACACTATACACTTATTATAGTATCAAATGATTTGTTTTAAATGTACCAAGCATGTTTGGCTGTTATAAGGTAAAACCCTATCCTCCGGCTTGCGTTGCATTGCGTGATGGGACCTGGGTCTTATAATAGCTTCATTTTTCGAAAAAGCATTGCGCTGTTTACTCTATACACTGGTATTCTTGGGAGGAAACCCGTTCCGTGTTATACGGCGTGGTCCCTTGAGTTACTCTCTTTTAAAATAAAGTCTTTAAATAACTGTTTTAGTTCTCACACCAGTCACATGACTGACCTGGAGTTTATTGTTTTAACCTAAACTCTGGGTGCCCCTATTTTCCGCACGGGCAGCTAGTAGTTTCGGTTTTGCAGATTTATATTCACAGGATCCTGGTTTACAGCTGGAATGATATCCGGAAAGCTCTGTATCCGTATATCACTTTCAGTTGTGCTTCGTATTATTTTCCGCTGCTATGTAATTTATTGTAATCTCTGATATTTATCGAATGTAATTTATTCAATTATACTCTGTATATTCTTGTATCTGATGAAATTGTTGTAATAACAATGAAATGTTCTTTCGTCTGCGTTCTATTGTGTATTGTTCTCAAAGTATCCGCCCTTTCCTTAACGGGGAAGAAACGGGTTCTTACAGCCGTCTACTGCTTCTTCATTTTTGTTCCATCGTTTAGCAGCAGCCAACGCCTTTATTCTTGCAAGCTCCTCCAGAAAACATGTCTACGCCATGAAGCTTCTGCTTCCTTGAACCCAACAAGCGCTACCGGATACTTCGAAAATGTTTCAACATGAAAAGCTCCTCACCATCAATCTCCTTGCATGCTTCCCACGTACAAATGCCCTACTCCACCCAGAGACGGTTCCAGGGCTATGCCTGGCAGGCGGCCTCCTAGAGCAACCCCCCAGAAAGTGGGCAACGAGGTGGTGGTGGTCCTTTTGTATTAATATCATCTTATATAAAATGTTTTGCAGCAACAGTAAACAAATGTGGTAAGTGGCCCAGTGGTAATGGAGCTATGTTTGTCATGTGTGGTTGTGTGTTCGATTGTCTGCAGCTCTTCTATTTATGTCCTGGACCAAGCTTTATTTTTCCTTATTTTTTCTCCTCCCTGCTTTCACATTTTTGCTTGAATGTGGGGAAATTTTTTGGTTATTTGTTCGATTGCCTGCAGCTACTAAAAAATTCTTTTCTGCTTTTGTCTTGGACCAAGCTTTATTTTTCCCTATTTCTTCTCCTCCTTGCTTTCACATTTTTGCTCAAACGTAGGGCAAATTTTTTCTCCTTTGTTTGTACTCATCTTTGCTCTGCCTTAGGGCAGCCCATTACGTTGAGCCGGTCCTAACTCCACCTCTCTCTCGTTTAAAACTGCCAACTACTTGTATTGTATCACATTTAAAGCTTCATTTTCGATGGATATTATAGTGCATGTTTTATACAAGAGTATATATTATTGTGGTTTGCTGAATCCCGAAAATGAACTTGCATTGTTTTTGGTGAATTTGTCTGAAAGTCTTATTGAAGAGGAGGCATGGGATATTTATAATGTTTTTGAATACTCAAGAGTTAAGTATCATGGAACAGCTGGCCACGTTCATAGGTAGTACTTTATGTACTTTGGCTATTTGATTTTTCTTTGTTGTTGAGTAAACCTTTGAGCTAAGGAAAGTATTAAAACATGGCGTAGGTACCAAAAAGTCCTTTAAGTGATGGTTCTCAGCTAAGAAAACCGCCTGTGCGGATATGATCTTCGATGTGCAAGGTGATGTAGCTTCTACTTAGTTGCTAAGGGAAGAAGAAAGGTACATTGATCTTAATATATACATATATATTCTTTCGTGTGCGTGTTACTCTCATGCTATGGCATGGTCTAAAAATTTGGAGATCTTAGTTAATATTTAGTTGAAGTACATAATGTGTAGTCGCAGGTATAACTAATGCGGGCACCATCCATTAAATTGTTTGTTTACATTTAAAAGCAAATGGGTCATGTACGTCCATGCATAAAATGTAATTTAGTTTTGTTTTAAGTTATAAGTTCAATTCGGTTCACATATGGACTGTTATGGACAAAAGTAAAAATATGGTTGGGATAAGCAATGTGTCACGATCCCAAAAGTATAATAAAATAGACAAGATGGCTTATTCTATGAAGTTACAAAATCCTAATATAGGTTGCAAAATACTCAAAATAAAAAGTTACTTATTGTCTAAATAAAAAAATACAATAAAATTCTAAAAATTAAATTATAACTACGTCTCAAAGATCTCATCCAAATTTGAAACCAATATTTAATTATAATTAAATATACCGTTATGGTTTATAAATGATTCCATAGCGATTATTTTAAAATTTGATTTGGACATAACTCATAATCTACACAACGAAATTTTGATTTTTCTCTTCCATTAGAAAAATATAGTTCACCAGATCTGAATGTTTCTTGTTTCACAGTAATCCGACTTAAAACGGATTCTGTATATTCAGTTGAAGTTCAAATAGCCAAATTACGAACTGCCGCACCATTTCGAGCTTGATTATAATTACAAGCGTCACGGCATGCGCTTCGCGCATGATCACGGCACGCGCTGCGCGCGTGAAATATTGTTCCTACAAATATTGTATACATATGTCAATATTGTAGTTTTATGCATAGTTTCACATATCCAAAGTTCAACATAATATCTAACGCGTAAAAAAGGACTGAGAGAATAACTTATTAATTTAACATGAGTCAACTAATGATATATACCTTTATTAAAAATAACAATTTAAATCCGCTTATCTTTGTTTCGATAGGAAGTTTGGACATCTAAATCTTGAATATACTGCATTTGCATTCAAATGCAGAATGGATAGTGCATATCTTATATTTTCCAGTTCTAAAGAATTTGGAGGAGAAAGGGAGTGGCAGGACTTCGGCACCCGATCAAAAAATATGAATTTGAGATCTATGACTTGTAAGTTTATTTATAGATGTCCAAACTTGTTGTATCCATCCGATATAAGATAATAAAATCTGAGTCATTCAACAAAATAAAAATATGTTGTTACTACATGGCGTGATATATTTCTTACCTATTTTATTTTTCTGCATATTTATTTGCTCAATAGATTTTTTATTTTTCTATTTTCATTGCTGCGCATTAATTTTCTTCTGTTTCTAATTGATTAACATAGAAATGTGTTTATTTTATGCTCTTATATCTTATTTTTTTTGTATATAAATAAGTATTACTTGGGTATTGTTTTGTCACTTTTACAGATATTCCAGTCCAGCCGCATGCAACCAGAAAAGTAGAGAAATGGAGATCATATTGCTATATAGTAACATTTTGAAGAATTGTAGATGAAGATCTCACATCTAATTGCTGTTGGACAAGAAAATGATTGATAAAAAGGCCATGCACATCTCAAATCAAGGGAGGCTTGTCAAAGAACCAAGAGGAAAAGAAGAAAGGCCAAAAATTTAATAGATTTAACTAAGGCCCATTTGAGATTCCCATTGTAAACTAATTAGTGATGTAATGGCTCGGCCCAATTGTAATTAGGGTTAGGGTTTGGTTATCCCCTATAAATACCCTTGTAATATCATTGTAGCCACCATCCTATCCTATTCTGAATCCTATTTTCTCTTCTTCTTCATTAATAAAGTTTTTAGTTCTCTTTTATTTTTCTGCAATTTTTCTTTTTCTTACCAATCGGTGTTGTCTTCACAATTAGTTTTGGAAGAACACCAATTGTATTTTACATTTTTTGTTAGTGATTAGTCATTGGATTAGTTTCAACGACAATCTAATTTACTTTTTGTTGTTCTTCTTTTCCTGCAATTTTAATTTCTGCACTTTATTTCTGTTTTGCATTTTAATTTCCAATTGATAATTGTGATTTGATCGTCGGTTCAATTAGATTTGTTCTGAATCGGATCGCAGTTTCAATTTTTATTGTTTTCAAAAACCAACCTCGAAATCATCTAACTCGCCGAAGAGATTAAATAAATAATTTGTTTTTAATTTACCTCCCTGTGTTCGACCTGTATGCTACACACTTGTACGCTTGCAGAATTTAATTTAAATATCGTGCTTTTCTAATTCACAGAAAAGCGTCGATCAAGTTTTTGGCGCCGTTGCCAGGAAGGTAACGATTAAATTTTATTATTTATTTAATTTCCGATTCATTTTAGTTTTTTTATTTTATTTTCCATTTTTTCTTGTATATATATATATAAAAAATCTCAATTAGTTGATTTGGTATTGATCGTTGATACCATAATCTTCTACATAAGAGAGAAAAAAAGTTGCCAATTTTTCTTTAATTTCTTTCCCGTTACAATTCTTCTGTCTTTTCAATAATTCTAAAAGAAAAAAAAACTTGCCAATTTTTCCGATCTCTTTCTAGTTGCTCTCCTCTACTTCTTTCCTTTTTTTCTCAAATTTCTTTCCAATTCTTCACATTCTTCTTTTACAAAATTAAAAAAAAAATCCTTTCAATTTTCTTTTATTTCTTTCCCTATTTCCACTTTCTTCCCATGTCTTCTGGCTTTCTTAATTCCTTTCCATTTTTTTTCTTTTCTTTCCCTTTTTACATCATATACAATTTGATTTCTTTTCCACATATTTAAAAAAAATCTCTTTTAAAATCTTTCCCCTTTCTATCTTGTAATAAATTCTCTCTGTATAACTCGATCTCTTGTTTTGCAATTTTCTTCCCACCCATTACATTTCTTTCCTTCTTTTCTTTTTATTTTATTACAAAAAAATACCTTCCTTAATATTTTTCTCTCTGCCTTTATTTCCTTGCGCAAGAATCCTCCCTTTCATCTTCACAGATCTGCACTCCAACAACTACACTGCAAACGCCACATTCCCTACCATCTTCACCATCCAAATTCAAGCCCAAAAATCCCAAACACCTATTGCTACAGCCCATTCAGACTTACCACCCACGCTCATTAGATTTGTCAACCTTCATCCCAACTTAACACCTACAACAATCATCACGTCCAATTCACTACTTCCCATCCTCTCAACAACCCCATCATCCATCCTCTGTCAACCTTCAGATCTCCAATATCACAAACCCGCACAAATACCACATACCCAGTTTAGCCAAATCGGACAACATTTTCCCCATCCACTTTGTCACCGTTCAAAGCAGCACCCTCCATCTAACCATATCACCACCACAAGCCATGACTTTCAAATCACGGTTTCTCCACCATCAACTCTCAAAGCAAATCTTCACACCTCATCTATCAACAAAAACCATCACACCTCTACCCAAACTCCTACCCTAACCACAAACATAATTCAGCACCATCCTCAACAGCAAAATCCGAGCCTCTTTGTTCACCAAAGCCATTGCCGCAACCTCACAATCCACTAACTGCAATCCATCTTCAACCACCAGATCTCAACTCGAACTGCAAATATCGCCATACAACCCAACTTGCTACCACAAACCCACGTCACTTGCCTTAACCACCCTCCGTCAGTCAATTGAGAAACCATCGCCACAATTTCAGTTGCAAGTTTTCATCACTTGCCCTAACTACACTCAGCCACGCCCTCCTCTTCACACCACACCGTAGAAGGCCAAAGCCCCGTCTTCCTAAAACACCGCAGATCCTCTCAACATCACCGTACAACTAGCAGCATCCTTCAGCCTCTTCAAATCGATCAGATAATTACTCACTAAATCCAGTTCTACAAACCTTACATCCACCGATCTCCCCTTATGCCACATAACCACCTGATCGCATCCCAATCGAACGAAGAACCTCAATTTGCATCACAAAATCCAATTTTATATTGAAACAAATCAACACACCCCTCTGAATTTGTAACACCCCGTGTATTCTATAACTGTGGAATTAACAAATTAAAGTATAATTAATTTGAAATCAAAGAACTAAGGGAAACGGGATACGCCATTGTGTTCGTCTCGGAAAAATACGCGAAATAGAGTCCGAGTTTTCGAAAAACGGAGTCCGTATGAAGAAGATATAGCCTTCGGAAGTTTCTGAATTAAGTTTAAAATTCAAACAGAGTAAAATAGCTCAGAAAATCAAGTTTAAATTCCAAAATGGGGCCCAATGGGCCAGGGCGGAAGAACACCCGCCTAAGGCACCCAGGTCGACTGGGCTGTCGACCTGGTCTAGCCAGGTCGACAGGGCTGTCGACAGGGCTGTCGACCTGGTCCAGAGCCAGGTCGAACCCAGCCCAACCTGGCTGGCCTATTCTATGTTGGTCGATTTTCTGCAGTCTGCTTTGTCATTAGGGCTAGGTGGCAGGGTCTAATTGGTCTCTCCTTAGGATGAAAGGCTACGATCAATCCAAGCGACATCAATGGTCCTAATCAGTTCATAACCCCTATAAAAATGACCCTAGACTCTACCTAGGTTTCTTACACAATTCTCTAGCCTCCATTGCTCTCTTCTTCTAATAAAAAAATAAAAATGGCGTCGCTGCTCTGCTGGAATTAAAACTAGAAGATAATCAACATCAGCCTAAGCAACTCAATTCAAACTAGAGATTAAAGTTTCTGCAAAGATTCTACAACAAGTTAAAGTTCTTTCTTTAATCCAATCAAGGCAAGTACAGTTATTTTCCGCTATAAACGTTAATTATAATTTTGATATGTTTTTAATTCTGAATCTGAGATTGTATATATATTCTCTTCTGTCAGATTTGTTTTTCTGTGACTATTCTGGATCCCTTTTCTTCTTTTCTGTTTTTATAGCCAGGCTACCACGAGCCTGTGCCTAATCTCATAAGAGATGAACGTATGAACGCAAATTTTGGGATAAATAATGAATGATGCGAAATTTGACAAGACTAAATTGAATGTATGACCTTAGGTCTGAGGCATAAAATATATTGGACATATGCATAAATTTGACTATGAACATATAATTTATGCATGTTGTATGCATAGTTATGTTGTAATTTAGAACTATAATTAATGAGCATATGTTGTAAACTAGATTTGGATCTATGCATATTCTAAGATAGAAGAAAAGAGGAACCATTGTAAGATTACATATGATTTGAGACTTTGGACAAAATGCATATAAAAGTCAAGATCTGATTTTTTTAGAAGATATGATTTAAAGATTTATATTATTGGGTATAGTTTGCATAATGATTCATGACTCAAAAAGAAGAAGATATGGAAACTTAGGTTTAAAGATTTACATTAATTAGGATATCTATTATTGTGATTACACCTAAATAGGGATTTTTGGATATATGGCATGCATTGAAATTAATGGTTATATTTGGTATAATTTATATATGAATCTGCTGTAAGATGCTAGTTTAATAAAAATTGGAACATATGTTATATGGCAAATTATGTCCATATTCTGCGCTTATGCAAACATGGAGTATATGTTGTGAATCATGACAATTATGTAGGCATATGAATTTAGGCCAATTTATGATTGGGCAAGGCATGCAAATAGAACTTTTAGAAATATTAAATTTGCTAAATCTGCTAATTTGTCAAGTTGCCTAAACTACTAGTTTTGTTATATTGCCTAGACTGCTAATTAGGTTGAAATGTCTAATCTGTTAAATTTGTCGGTTGAAATGCCTAACCTGTTATATGCCAAAATCTGCTAAGTTGCTAAATCTGTTAAATCCGTTAAGTCATATAAAATCTGTTATCTGCTATGTTGATATAATCATCCTGTTATTGATATAATCTGAATTGGCATATATATTGGGTGTGCGCATAAACGGTAAATTATTAATTAATTGGCCGCAAAGATAAACATGGCTAACTCGAGGTTAGAATGAGTTTGCGGCGTAAATCTGCCCGGAACCGCCCGGCACATCCAGTGGCCGCAAACAATAGGTTCTAATGTGAGAAGTTAGTCATAACATGCGTAAGACACGAGGTTAGGTCTGGCTTGTGGCAGAAGTCTGCCCGGAACCGCCCGGCATATCCAGCGGCCACAAGCTACTGACCTAATGTGAGAGGTCTGTGCATTAATAATTAATTAATGCAAAATCTAAGATAAGAATGACGTCTAAAACGTATTGGGGAAAATAGGGTTAAACCAAAGGGATTAATAGATGTAGTAAAACCCGTCCATGAATCTGTAGGCCCAATACAAAGTTAGACAAATCTGAAAAATCTGTACATCTGACCTGTTAGTCTGAAAACTTGTTAACTTAATTTGTGAATTAGTAAATCTGAATTCTGTATGTATGAACTTGTAAACAAGTCAATCTGAAATCTGTTAGTCTGGGGACACAAGGTTAGGAGGGGAATTACTTGTGTCATCTGTTGTTTGGGACCCATATTAGTCAGTAACCCTTTCTGGTATCAAAACTTTGACCCAACAGTAGGTAGGGTCCGGGCACGCTTACTGAACTAATTATAAGTGGTTCATTCTGATAAGGGCGAGGGGTGTTGATGGTGCGTTCCAACCGGGTCATGTGCGTGCATGGACCCCGGTCTGCCTCTGAGGATGTAAGACGCCGTGACATCTGTAAATAGGTCTGTGCCAATTGGTTGTCACTTTAGGGAGTGATACACCCTACTGTGGGGCCGACACAGGATATTTATGTATTAGGGAGCCGATCGCTTGGGGTAGGGTTTTAGGGTACGCTTAGTTCTGTCTGTTTCTGTTGGTACCGTCTATTTCTGTTGGGTGGTAACACCTGTCTGTTTCTGTGTGGTACCGTCTGTTCGGGTGGTAAAGGCCCATTACTAGTGTACACCTAATTCCACATTCTGTCTCCATAGGGATAAATCTGTTTCTTCTTCTGTCTGTTTCTGATCGGGTAGTAAAGGCCCATTATTAGCATTTTGTTTCTGTTAAAGTATTCTGTACCCGTTCCTGCTTCAATTTAGACATTAGGGTGACACCTAATTCTGCTATACTAGTCTTAGTGCAGAGAAGTGTAAAACAATAGTTTATATCATTCTGTTTTTCTGTTATATCTGCTACACCTGTTATAGTTATCTCACATCCAGTTTTATGTTCATATCATATTATTATTATCTGTTCATATGCTGAAAGTCACTGGACTTGCCAAACTTTTTGTCTGACCCTTGTTGTTTCGCCTCCTTTCTTCCGTTTCCCCCCCCCCCCCAGGTTATCCAAGGAGGGAAATACTTTAGCTTGATCCGAATTTCTCTTTGCTTGAAGTGCTTAAAGTATGGCTTGGCTCTGTATAGCTTCCGTTCCATGGGGATTATGATTTTAAACTATGCATTTTGAAGGATTTTGTACAAGACTGATATTTTGTACTTGAATTCTGAAATTGATAGGATGTAACCATATTAATTTCTGTTTCCGCTGCAATAAAGTTAATTTTTTTTTTTCAAGTACTGTTTTATCTGTCTTGTAAGTTTCTGTTCTGTTTACTAAAATGCTCCACCAAAGTTAAGGCATTCCCTTTGTGAGTGACCTTAACGGAGGTGGGGTGTTACAAAATTTTTGGTCTGAATTTGCTGTGTTTTGCTTGTGAGAGTCGAACTCAATCACCCAACTTGCAGGAATTTTGTTTCTTCTTCTGCGATTCAGGAAACCACAAAAGAATTTATTTATTTTATAAAAATCGATACTTGTTCGATTTGTTTTCTGAAAGGGGAGTGGTTGACTAGATGAAAGACGTGAGTTTTGGAGTTTAATTAGGGTACTTTATAGACAAGAAAAAAAGGGAGGGTTTTGTTTGTTCTACGGCTTGTCGTTCACTCAGCATGGGGTGTTCATGGTTATGAATCTTCTAGGATTTGTTCTTATTTGTAATTGTTTTGCCTAATATTCAGTGTGATCTGGTCAATTGTTCGAGTTGTTTTTCGTTGAGTTCTGACTTCTTGAACACATCTCGATCATTTGTTATTTTCTTTTTGCTATCTTAGCTTTCTTTTAAAAAAAAGAAGAAGAAGAAAGGGAAAATCAATTCAAGGATCAAGAAAGATTTCAAGCAAAGCGAATAAGGCTCGAAGGTCAAGAGAATTACAAACAGTAAAATTTTAATCGTTGATACTACTGCTCAATTGTTCTGGAAGACTGCCATACACCACTGTAAAATTTTCTTAACTCTACAAGTTCTGTAGCTGCTCAAAAATATATAGAAATTGCTTGTAAACATCTTCTGCAGGGGCAGCGGCTTGCTTGTACAATTTTTTCAATTTTGCTATTATTCAATGATTGTTTTGTGATTGAAATTTCTGAATCTGTTTGTTAGGAGTTAATTTCCATAATTAAAACCGCCAGTCTCGTTGATTTTTCAACTTTGAAATTCATTTGACATTCATTTTAGGAAAATACGAACTATACAAAATAATATAATTGAAAAGTGGTGTTTTGTGAAGTTAACTGTCTCGTATAATTGGATCGCGGACATATAGTAGTTCAATTTATTGAACTATTAGCAAAAGAGGTTGCATACTACCCGTAAAACATTGGTCGTATCCCTTAGTATCAATACTATACGTGAACGGCCATAAGACCCTCTTTCCCCTTCTAATTGAGTCAGTTAATTAATAGAGCACATCTTATTATTTTATATTATTTTGAAGTGAGAATACTTTCTGTCTTGCCGTAACTTCTTTAAAATGTCTAATTCAAAAAAATCATTGAGAGATATGTGGGATAATAATCGGAGTAGACGCCCTTTTGAAGAGTATGATTTTGAATTACAACTCATGAAGCAAGATTTTCCAAAATTTCGCGACCCAAATGTCAACAATTTTCAAAATTTTCAAAATGACCAACATTTTCAAAGTTATGATCAAAATGGCGACTTCAATTCAAATTTCAATAATTTCGATTATGGGCCACTTCCATATCAAAATAGCTTTAAATCCCAATATACCTTTGACCAACATCAATACGGGGTTGGAAACCAATTCAAAAATAATTTTGGATATGAAAATGATTTTCAAATTGATCAAAATCTTCAAAATAACAACCCATATCCACATCTTGAATGTGAACAAAATTGCAGTTTTCTCTCGAATTTCTACAGTTTTAGTTATGAACCTAATTTTCAAAATTAAAATGATTTCCAATACCATTTTTCTGAAAATTCAAACAAACACCACATTGGAAATAATATTGATTGTGAAATTGATGTGGACTATAATTTTGAGAATCAAGAAATCCAAAATGAGAGCTCTCAAATCAACGATTCTGAAGAATATCATCTTAACATTCTTAGAGAGAGGGTAGAAAAGCAAGATAGACAGCTTGGTGAAAAAGATAGACAGCTTGATGAACTTCTTTGTTTAATGACGTGTTTTAAAGAACAACTCGAGCAACAAAATCAAATTCAATGCGATGAATCAGGAAATAATCCATTCTTTACTGATATTGAAAATTTTCAGATTACAACTTTGGAAACTGAGAATAACGATCTAAATGAAGTTGTTCAAAATTCAACAAATGATTTAGACTTCAACTCTTTTCATGAAAAAGATTTAAGCTCAGATTTTGATCTTCCTCTTTCAGGCTATGAGAAACTTGAAATTCTAGGAATTGAACAAAATAAAAATGTTGAATTTTTCAATTCAAATTTGGAAAAGGATTTTAACGAACATGAATCCTTTGGATTGTACGAGGATGAGTTGCCAAATGAGAAAGAAGCGGATTCAAGTCACGAGTTCGAAAATTTTAACTTTGAGAAAATTTCAAACGAACTTGAAATTGTCAGTGTCGAAAATGCGTTGTCAGTTAATGATGAGAAATGTGATCACATAGTCTTGAACAACACTCAGATTTTAAATTTCACTGAATTTATATACGATCACAAATTTTTGAAAAATTACACTGACAAATTTGTTGAACACATGAACTATTTTTGGAATGTTAGCTTTGTTGAAAAACTTCATGTTAAGACGACCCTGAACATTCATTTACTGGACAATAAATCGAGATATAAAGATGAGATGGTTTTCAAAAACTCTTGTTTGTTAGAAAACATGCCTAGAAATAGTGGGAATGGGACTCATAGGGCAAGAACTAAGTGTGGGGGGAAAAGTTGGTGGCATTCTTTGCATCGCATGCATCGTAAACACATATATCATTGTACATATGATCCATTCTTACACATAGCTAGACTGCATTTCCTTCTTCAAATAATTTTGCATCTCATTCACCTTTGGGTACGATCTTTCAAATTTAGGAAACGTTTACAATGTGGACACTGTTTAGTTCAAGTGTGGGGGGAGTCTGCATTGCATTCTTTTGATTTTTCTCTAATTTTTCTTTCTTTCTTTTCATGTAGGACCATCATGCATTTAGATCATACTAACATGCCATTTTTTTTGAAACATGACTCATTTTAGATTAATACAACAAAATAAGTTAAGGATTGTTAATCAGTTGATAGTATTTTTTTCTCTCAGCTAAGATCGAATATGAAATGTAATGAAAAGATTAATTTTGAGGGATAATAGTGTAACCGGTACATAGGGAGATTCTTAGGTGATGGCCATGAAATCTATTCTATATTGTAGTCTTTGTTTAAATAAGTGGAGGACTTAAAATACTTATATTGGCTTGTCAAATCTTTAAAACTAAGTTGTGTTAAGTTGAATTCGCATAACTCTCTTTTGTGCTTATATTTTCAATAATAATAATAGTAATCCAAGGGTATCCAACATTGCTTGTATATCAAGCATTGGTGTGCAAACCAGCCAAGCTCTATCTGACATGTTGTTGACAAAGTCAGCGTTGGAATATCTTGGTCTCATTTTATGAGATTGGACACCTAAGGATTACCGACACGTTGTTGACAAAGTCAAAGTCGGCCTGCACAATCCGCCAAGCTCTTTACCCACTCTCTGTTAGTCCGCGAGGCAGTGCATGGGTGGTAAACCTTGGTCTTCTAAGTAAGGTGTATGTACTTAATCATAAATTTTAAAATTTCATAGAATAAAGAATAAGCGATGATGCCCAAACACTTCTTGACCTTATTGATTTGACTAGCCAAACATGAGAAAATAATAATACCACTTTGCAAATTGTGCCAAGCAAACTAAGAATCTATTTCATGGCTTCACTATGTTATCGACCGAACCAACTGGCCAAACTGGAATTTAACATTTGAAAACTTGATTTATATTGAAAATTTGTGACAAGTTGAGGTATCTAAAATAAAATCAACTGATTAGAAATTGTTAACTTAATTTGTTGTACCACTTTCCTAAACAAGTTGTGTTTTCAATTTTTGTTTTCAATTGCATAAGTCCTTCGTATACATATAGTTACATTAGATCCACACATACTGCATTTGGATTTTGTGGGTAGTATCCGCTGAAAACCCTCACGAGACACCACTCGTCCTACTAGAGACACCTAGAGGTTTAACGGCTTGTTGCATACGCTCAATGCAATCGTGTTTCCTACGAAAGTGTGACCTATCTAGTTTAGTTTTTCATTTCTTATTTTACTCGAGGACGAGTAAAAGATAAGTGTGGGGGTATTTGATTAACATAGAAATGTGTTTATTTTATGCTCTTATATCTTATTTTTTGTATATAAATAAATATTACTTGGGTACTGTTTTGTCACTTTTACAGATATTCCAGCCCAGCCGCAAGCAACCAGAAAAAAGTAGAGAAATGGAGATCAGATTGCTATATAGTAACATTTTGAAGAATTGTAGATGAAGATCTCACATCTAGTTGATGTTGGACAAGAAAATGATTAATAAAAAGGCCATGCACATCTCAAATCAAGGGAGGCTTGTCAAAGAACCAAGAGGAAAAGAAGAAAGGCCAAAAATTTAATAGATTTAACTAAGGCAGATTTGAGATTCCCATTGTAAACTAATTAGTGATGTAATGGCTAGGCCCAATTGTAATTAGGGTTAGGGTTTGGTTATCCCCTATAAATACCCTTGTAATATCATTGTAGCCACCATCCTATCCTATTCTGAATCCTTTTTTCTCTTCTTCTTCATTAATAAAGTTTTTAGTTCTCTTTTATTTTTCTGCAATTTTTCTTTTTCTTAGCAATTGGTGTTGTCTTCACAATTAGTTTTGGAAGAACACCAATTGTATTTTACATTTTTTGTTAGTGATTAGTCATTTGATTAGTTTTAACGACAATCCTAATTTACTTTTTGTTGTTCTTCTTTTCCTGCAATTTTAATTTTTGCACTTTATTTCTGTTTTGCATTTTAATTTCCAATTGATAATTGTGATTTGATCGTCGGTTCATTTAGATTTGTTTTGAATTGGATCGTAGTTTCAATTTTTATTGTTTTCAAAAACCAACCTCGAAAATCGTCTAAATCGCCCAACAGATTAAATAAATAATTTGTTTTTAATTTACCTCCCTGTGTTCGACCTGTATGCTACACACCTGTACGCTTGCAGAATTTAATTTAAATATCGCGCTTTTCTAATTCATAGAAAAGCGTAGATCACTAATTCATGCATGTTAATTCATGTGACTGTTATTCAAAACATTTATTTTTATTTTTATTTTTATTGAAAAAAATTCCATTCTTAACACATATTAAATTTCAATTTCAAATGCAATTATTTCTGGAATTAATACGCGTGCACATACTCTTGAAATAAATATGTCCACACATATTTACATGTATTTGTTTCAATTGTTTTGAATTAGAACATTACTTGACTAACATAGATAAACTCCCTTTTATTGTGTGATTTAATTCCATTTACGATGTGCATTTATTTTCAAATTCAAACATGCGTTACTTCTAAAACTTATGCTCTATATATTTATATGAAGTAAATATATAGTATGCATGTTACCCTTCTAGATTTAATTGTCTAATTTCAAATTTTAACATTATTCCTATTTATGTCTCTACTAATGTCATTAATGACGCGCATTGCTAATTAAAGAAACATTGTTGTTTAACTTTAATTACTTTCCGTTTCTTCTTGATTTAATTCCTTTTATCATATGTGTTTGTTTTTAGTAAACGATATTTTCGTCAGTTCAGGTGTACACCAAAAAAGTGTGACACCAAACCTATTCCAATTATTACGAAAGCTGTCATAATTATACGTTCAAATTTCGTTTAAATAATAAATTTGTTATTATAATTCAATTCTAAAATAAATAAATTCTTGTAGATAATCCAATTCACACAATATTACGAATTCCACTATTTCCGACTATTTCGGAAATAAATATATTATTCTATTATTTACATTAATTAAATATTCAATATTATTTAATTAAACAACCATTTAAATCTCTAAATCACTATTTAATTAAACAACCATATGTCAAGGGCTAATGGTAACCCCAGTTCTAGCATAAACTCCATACGCCTTTTAACGATATGTATGTATGTCTAACCTTGACAACTAGGCCTTTCAACGATACCGAGGGTACTTGACCTACAACCGGTCTTTTAGGTGCCCCTATCATACCCCTGCTTTGAGACTACTAGAACTTACGAGAGCGGTATTCTCTCGGCCTTCTCATCTCTAGTCATCCAACTCGACGACTTTTCATAGCTCAAGCAACCATTATCCACCAACTCGCGATCTTTGAGTTGTCACCTCATTCGTTGTTCTACATCAAGCAACAAACGCCTTTCAACACTTCGAACCTTCCTACTTGAATTTACTTCGAAGTCACATCATCACCGAGCCAATTACGTCGCTGCACTACGGCTAGGGTTCGGGGGGGTTGCCCTAGAAAAATATTTTTTTCAGGCCCTTTTCTTCAAATCCGAGTCGTACCCGAAAATAAAATTTTCAAAAATAAACATATGCGACCGATCGACCCCCCCCCCCTTGTGTATACGACCGACCGACCCACGACCCAATACTTGGTTGAGCCGCTACCAAGGAAAAATCAGAGCGACCCTGCTCTACCAGCCCGACCGACCCTTTCCTTTTCCTCCAAGAAAACCTCTCTGTGGTTCGACCGACCCACTTTGTTCGACCCAAAACCTGCATCCTCCAATGCAACCCAATTTCAACCAAAACTTCGCCAAAACGATTCGTTCGATGAAACCAACTAATCCAATTCATTTAATACTACTACATGCATATTATGAAACCAACAATGACACCAATATGATGATACCCTCAATAATTATGTAAAATTCACCAAAATCACCATAAATGTGCATATGAACAAATCTATGGATCTAACTTGCACATTCACATGAAGTATCATAGAAATTACTTATCTAAACTTGCTATATCAGATCATAAGGTAATTTATATGAAAATTAACTTACCAATGCATAGATCTATGAAAAAACACTTGCACTTGATGAAAAACATGAACAAACACTGATATGCTTTATTAAATCCATGTGAGAGATGCATATCACTCACCGATTCTCCAAAACAAGCTAAAATGATAGAAATAAGAATCCGGACAACAAGCACCTCACACCAAACCCATTGATCCGATGAACTCTTGCTTCAATTAATGTAGGTCTAGCCTCCAATGGTGTAGATCTATGATTTCCCTCTTTGGATTATGATTCTTAATGGTGGAAAGGTGTTAGAGGAAGAAGGAGCACAAAGCACCAAATGAGAGAATGGAAAACTAAAACCATTTCCCATATCCCTTACACTCTATTTATACCCTTCCAATAGCCCACCAATGGGCCTTACCGAATTAGCCCATTGTGGCTCTCTAAACCTGAACAACCAACTGAAAAACCTTAAAACAGCGATTCCTCCCAAACCGCTAAGCCAAATCTTTAGTGTAACCATTCTAAAAAAAGGCAACCACCAATTCCTTTCCAATGGCACAGGTCTCACCTTCGGATTCGACCCAAGTCAAAAGTTATTCCCTGTACAAGACTGACAGGGGCAAAATTGTCACAAACAAAATTGGTAAAAATTATGGACATTTCTCACATCCCCATAAGTAGCATATTAAAAGATGAGAATGATCCAACCCTCAGAGAATGAAATAAAAATATTTTATGATCCTCCGATACGTAAAATGTGTGCTGTTACAATCTTTCTTCGGAGGAGATCCTTAGGACACTTGGGCCCTCCCCTTGTGTTCCTACCACAACTACTCCTGATGAGGGTCCTTCGCCAAGTCTTTCCCTCGAAGCTTCTTTCTCGAATCTTGTGAAGGCAATAGCGGACTCTCCCTCATTTTCATTCCCTTTACTCCCTCCTAATACCCTCCCGCAGAAAAAGGTGGTCATTGTTGATCATCTTTCGGTAATTCCTCATTCCAGTGCCCCTTTTCTTTTTTCTTCTTTTTTAACATGTATTCTTTCCACAGCTAATAAAGCAATGGTTTTCCTCCCAGTAGGGCCTTGTTGATCGCTAGCTACCAAGGAAGAAAATCAAAATATAAAATCTCAGAATGCTTCTTTACCTACCGCAAAAGACGAAGCTCTTAAAGAACTTGAAGCGGCGAAATCTTCCCTTTCTGAATGAAAGGATTTAGTGCAATTCCTAGAGGGTCAAAATTCAAGCTTACACATTGAGTTGAAGAAGTCCAAGAAAGAACTCGAGGACTTGGACTTTAGGTATGCTTCTCACTCTCTCTTTTGGTCTAAAGGAGGATGCCATAGAGAGGAAAGGATTCCTTTCAAATATTCGTACCGCTTTTAATGATGCAAAAAGAAGGTTTGACGACTTCTTAGAATATACTTTTTCTAAGATTTTTGATATTGTGATTTTGGATGCACTTATACCCATCTATTCTAAGAATAAGGACAAATTCCCTAACCTCCATCTTTTCAATTTTCCTCCAGAGAATATGGATCATTTTCACTGAAAGATAAACAATACTGAAGGGAAAGTGACATGAATGCCTCTAAAGGAGTTTATAAACGTTGAGAAGCTCCTCTCTTTTGAAATTCCCAATATCAAAGAAGACAGTTCCAATGATGATGAAGGAGAGGACAAGGTTTCAGATGATAGTTCGGATAACTCCTCCGATGATGACGATGAAGGCCCCAAGGATAGCTGTGAGGGTATTGATATTTTGCCTGATGGTGGGGAATCTAGTTCTTTCCCAGATTCAAGTGCAAAGAAATGTGATTGTCCTTTTGAGAATAAGGGTGCTTCTAATGCTGGGAAAGTTTCCTCTTTTTCCAAGGATGAAAATCCTTCAAGACTTACAAATTTTGCAGATCGTCCTGCAGTTCCTGAGAATATGGAAATGGGTGAAGCTTGTTCCGTGGCACCTTCTCCAATGCCGATATTTCTCATATCTTTAGATTGACGGAAGGCCTCCCTTAACCGTTAGAGATACAGTTAATAACATGAAAGCATAGATTTCTCACTGAGAGAGTTAGATAAATGGCAAATTCTATTCAGACCCAGGTATTTACTGAGTAGCCCCTAATTTTAATGAAAAATCTCAAGGACGAAACTACCCTTTCCAGTTATTTTTTTTAAACTGTCCAGTCTACCTCGTAGGGACTCTATGTGGTTTGTAAGAAAACCACGTAAAAGCACTACGGGGTACACTAAAGAACCACGTAGAGCCCCTACGTGGTTTTTTAGTGTACCACGCAGTGCTCCTACGTGGTTTTCATACAAACCACGTAGAGTCCTTACAAAGAAGGGTATTTTCGATTTTTTTAAAATTTCATGGGGGGGCTACTCAACAGAACGAGGGATTTCCTCATTTTTTTTGGATTGTAGGGGGCTAATCAGCAAATTCTCATGTTCAAATAGAATTTGCCCATTAGCTCTGATGTCTTTTAAAAATAAAGAAACCGGTCCTCATCTTTAGAAGCCCCGCCTTCGGAATAAAAAACTTTATAACGAAAATAAGGAATTAATGGAACTTTTCTAGATGTTGGTTGAGTAAAGAGATTATCCGATTGGCTTCCTTTTGGAGGAATACTGTCGTTATATGAAGGAGGACTTTGCATTCTTCGGGGATCTTAGCGAAGGCTTGCTTCGGCGCTTCCATCGGAGGTACCTAAAGGAGCATGGATACAACCCCCATCTGAGGTGCATGTGGACCCTTCCGGAAGTGTTCTCATTTCGCTCATTATTTCCTCTGACAAACTTACTTCCTAGAGAGAAATTTGTTTGACATTTTAAATAATTCAATTTTGAATGATTTGCCCTGAGGTCTTGCAAGGTTTGACTAAAATTAATTACGAAATAATATAGCACGCTTAAATTTTTGCCCTTGTGTTATATGCCAAATTAGGAATATTGTCGTATGATTTTAATTTTTGTGTCACACTTCCTTTTCTCCCTTACCTTGTTCTCCAAAAGCTCCCCTCTCCCACATTATATATAGTGTTGGAAAAGGAAATACTACAGAAGGTTCAATTCCTTCGAACTTTGTAGATAATCCTCTTGCTTTCGAATGGTTTAAAAAGTTTCAAGAGCATAGGATTATCATACATAGCCTCCAAGAGGAAAAGAGAGAGCTGGAAGGAAGACTCATCCAACAAGAAAAAGATTTAGTGGCAACAAAGAACCTGGTGAAGACTAACCCTTCGACGGATTTCGATAGGGATATGGCATTGCTTCGGGAGCAAGTTTACGATCTTACCTTTCAATTAGAGAACTGTTAATCTTCCTGTAAATCCTTGGACTTCCTTCTAAATGATAGTACTCTTGACTTTCCAATACCTTCTCAAATGACCCCTGCCGGAGTTAAGAGGTCTCAAAAAGAAGCGACAGAGCATTTTCCTCACTCAATGCACCCAACAAAGAATCTCGATGATGGACTTGTAAAAGAATGGGTTAAAAAGGTTAAATACGAATTTTGGGAATATTTTGAATGCAGAGTGAAGGAAGATGCTAATAGTCACATTTGCATATATGTCGAACAGGCTAAACTTTTGAAGAAAAAGTTATATAAGTTCTTGAAGAAAAATGTTGAATATGAGAGAGCGAATAAGCTTCTTACTAGGACCAATAAAGCTTTCAAAAAGGAGTTCAAAACTCGTATTTCCTATATTAATGGAACTGATGAAATTAAAGAGAATGAGGTATTGCTCAAGAGCTTTCTTCAAATTTTTCAAAACATATTTCACATACTGTATTGTCAATAATTTTAATGGAGAAATTTAAAAGATTGTAAGACATGTCTTTAATTCGTACGTGAATCTTTATTCACTTATATTTATAATATTGGTATAGTTATGGCCTTACAATAACTTTCCTTGTCTTTAGGCATGTCCAGGAGCGGAGGGAAGTTACACTTGGTGAGGTCAGGTGACCTCACCAGAAATTCAATCCAGAAAAAAAAAAAACAACGCGTTCTCTAGAGGAAAAGGAAAAACAAAATGGAGGCAAGGAACAGAAGAAGCCGCGGAAAAAAAAAAAGATCGCGCAGGAAAGAAGAACAGCCGCCAAAAAAATAATAGAAAGCGTTGTTTCTCTTTAGATCTTCCAATGCAAGGAACTTCTGCTGTGTTCCGTCACCACTCTACGCTTTCCTACTGTTATTCGCTGATGAGTAACGAGCTAACCCAAATTTTAATTTCAATTGATTTTTAAATTTAACTGGTTAGGGTTTTCTTGAATCAGTTATGCAAGTGATTTTTATGTGATCCGGATAAGTTGAATTGATTAAATTAGAATTTGAGTAATTTTTATCTTTAAAATTTGCTGCTATTGTTCCTGAATGGGGGCATAAATCAGGTTAATTGTTCTTACACTGTATTTAGAGTGTAAAGATCAAAACAAAATTTTTATTTTTCATCTCAACATGCCAATGGATTTATTTGTTTATTATAATGAATTATTTGTTTTTAGATTTGCGAAATAATTTCAAAAAATCATTTGAAAACATCTAAAATGAAGTGGGTTCTTCTACAATTTCTACTCCGATGGATAATATCCCTAAAAAAATAGTCAAAACTGTGTTCTTCCAAGCTTGGTAACTCGAAGTCATCTTGAAGTTGATTTATCGGATCTTCCTTCCGATCCTAGTTTACGACATCAAATTTTTGACTATGATCCAAATGATTAAGACATAGGCCGAAGAGCATATTTACTGAAAGGTCCTTGTCAGCCTTCTTTGTCACTTTGTAATCAAATGATATTTTGTCACTTATTATATATTGTTGTTCAATGGTTTATTAGAAATTTTTCTTTAATTTTGTCTAATACATGCTAAAAAAATTTTGTCACTTTTGTAATACATGCTAAAATAATTTCTGACTATGATTGCTTTTGTAATAAAATGATATTTTGTCACTTATTATATACTATTGTTCAATGGTTTATCATAAATTTTTCATCAATTTTGTCTAATACATGGTAAAAAAAAAGAATTCGGGGGCTGCCGCCCCCGAACCCCCATAATTCACTAATCATGACCTCACCAGGCTTGAATCCTGGCTACGCCACTGGGCATGTCCAATATGTATGTTAATCCTACCTTTATGAACCATAGCCATATATAATCCAATGTTCTAGGGTTGCATACCTCAAAGATAGAACAAATAATTCTTATGGCATAGTATGTTTGTATTCCTCATTTGAATATCGAATAAATTAAAGTTTGGGAACTTATCTTCGAGGTATGAGCCGTAAGAAAGCCCCCATGACTCAAGTTGGATTCAAATATAAATAGAATTTGGAATCCTTTTCTATGATAGCTATATAATGTTGAATCAAGAAATTCACGGCGTTTTGATTAAATGACAAGGAGAAGTTCAAGATCGACAAAAAGAAGAGATTCAATGGTATTTAATATTAGAGGTTGATTATTTAGAGTTTTAGTTGGGTTATAAATGTTAAAATTTATCCTCAAATAATCATATACCTCAATGGTTTGAATATATATATATGTATATATATATATATATGCACATTCATTGTGCATACTATCAGAAACCGGTCGACCGGTTTCATTCTGGGCGGTCGACCGTTTCTGGGCAGAAATGCACAATGAACGTGCACACATGTATATAACGTACATATATTCAAATACCAGTCTACTGGTCATTTTTAACCAGTCGACTAGTCTACGAACTGAAACAACTTTTCGAATAGACACTCTTATTTATCAAGGGTTGTTTCCTTTTCTCTTCGCCAAAAATCATCTCTATTCGTTGCTTCTCTTCACCAATGATTACAACTCTTCATCCTCTATAAAAGCAACATGAAATCACCATTTTAAAAATAATAATTCTTTCTATTCTTGCTACCTAATTGCCGATTTCATTCTTGCTCTCTAAAAGCATTCAAAAGCTCATAATTCTCACATATCGTTATTTGAATCCTTGAATCTATATATTATTCTTTAGATTCAAACAACGATATCATCTTCCAAATCTTCATAGTCACAAGATCATATTTGAGGATAAGACTATAGGAAGGGTGTACAAGAATTGAAAAATTCGTGTTATTGAGAACACATATTGTCAAATTACAAGTTTAATTATCTTGTCTGAAGTCCTCGGTGTTGTAAGAGGCAAGTTGTGAAGTCCTTGTGTTGATAGAGGCGTGAAATCCTGTTCGGCTGCTCGGGTGTTGTGAACCTGTTCCTCCGGGTGAAGTGAGGTAGTTGTTTAGTGAAATTCCAAATAGGAGATCTGGGACTGGACGTAGGACGGTGCTCTGAACCAGTATAAAAATCCCTGGTGTGATTTTTCTATTACTGCACTTACTTATCTGTGATATTGCTTCTGTGAGATCGTTTTATACTAAATATTTACGTGCATAACTATTGTCAATATACAAGTTAGTATATCACATACTTTCCGCTTATCCATATTATTGATCCTGCCTAAGTCGTATATCGACACTTTCAATTAGTATTAGAGCAAGGTCATCACATAACCGTAACACAGCTATTTGATATATTCTAGTAATATGGCAAATAACGCAAGTTCTAGCACTAACACCACTTACACTGAAGGTCAATCAACACAAAGACCTCCTTTCTTTAATGGTCTTAACTATAGTTATTGGGAAACTCGTATGGCTTTTTACATGCAATCAACTAGCTATGATGCTTGGAAGCTACTCAGAATGAAATAGTCAATCCAGCGACTGAGTATGCAGAATGGACGGCTGTTGAGAAAACCGCAGCTGTTGTAAATGCAAAAGCAATCAATATGTTGTTTTGTGCATTAGATCAAAACGAATATAACCGTGTTAGTATCTATACCACTGCATATCAAATTTGGCAAACACTAAAAACCACTTATGAAGGTACTAACAAGGTTAAACAAGCAAAAATAGCTTTGTTGAAAAGTCAATTTCAAAATTTCAAAATTTCAAAATGTAACAAAATGAAACTATCAATGAGATGTATTCAAGGTTTCAAACCATTCATCATGCACTTATCGGATTAGGACAAAAAAATTCTGATTTTGATGTAGTTTCGACAGTCCTACATTCTCTGATTAATGAATGGGAAGGAAAAGTATTAGCAATAGAAAAAGCTAATGATCTTTCCACCATGAAGCCAGATGAATTGATAGGAAATCTTATGTCCTATGAAGCTAACTTGCAGGCTCGAAAAGAACAAAAAGAAGAAAAGAAAAATGTAGCTTTTCATGCCGAGAAAGATGAAGACATCTCAGATTCCAAAGATGAGGATCTAGCATTCATTGCAAAAGGATTCAAGAAATTCTTAAAGCAACGAAAAGCTAGTCGTTACAACAAAAAGAAGTTCGGATCAAATAAACTATCATCTTCAAATATAGAATGCTTTAACTGTCACAAAAAGGGACACATGCACAAAGATTTTCTGGAGCAAAAGAAGAAGTCAGAAAATGAAAAATTCAAACACAAGAAGGACAAGTCAAAGAAACGAGCATTCTCAGTGACATGGGATGATTCAGACTCATCTTCATCTGATAGTGAAAGTGACTCAGATGATGAACAAGCAATATATGTTTTATGGCTAAAGAAGATGAAGTACAAATTCCTTCTTTTGAAGAAGTTCTTGATATAAATGCTGAATTAATATATAAATTTAAAGATATGAAACGACAATGCAAACAAGCTCAAGCTAATTTAAGTAGAGCTGGATTTGAATGAGATATGCTAAAAGATGAGAAGAAAATATTAGAGGAAGAACTTGAAAAAGCTCAAGAATCATCATCTAATATTGATTCTCAACTCTCTCTTTTGAGTCAAGAAACTGAAACTCAAAAAAGGAAAAATAATGCTCTTACTATCGAAAATCATGAGCTTAAGGCAAAAGTCAAAATGTTAGACCTTGAAAAAGCTAGTTTACAAACAAAGTTAGACGACATTACTCAAAATGTTTCTAACTTTAACAAAGGTCGAGAAAATTTGACAAAAATTATTGAAAGTTCACAATCTGCTACAAATAAACATGGCTTGGGATATAAGAAACAAGTTATCAAGAAACATCTTGGTAATAAAAGAAAAAAGAAAAATAAGGTAGTAAAAGAAACTGAAACTAAGAAAAATCTTAGTTTATTATATTCCAAAACAAAACCGATTGTGAAATCTCAAAAGAAGAATGTCAAGTCTATAAAATATGGGTTCCTAAAACAAATAACAATTTGATTAGGAACAAGTACATTCAAAAAAATTTGAATTCTGTGCATCACAATCCAAATTATATGTATAAAGGGGATACCGGACCCGTATGGGTTTGGACTCCTAAGACCTAACTCTTAGGACCCTATAAAAAAGTGGGTATCATGGACTTAATTTTATTTTTTGCAGGTCCCACTCAAGAAAAGAGGGAAGTGGATACTGGACAGTGGTTGCTCGAAGCATATGACTGGAGACAAGAGCTTATTAACAAATATCACTTATTCAGATGGTGGCTCAGTCACTTTTGGAAATAATTCAAAAGGCTATATCATCGGCAAAGGCGATGTGAGCAATTATGGTACATCTAACTTACCTCTTATTACTAATGTCATGCTAGTTAGAAATTTGAAACATAATTTACTAAGTATCAGTCAATTGTGCGACAAAGGTTTTACTATTTCCTTTTCGTACAATAATTGTAGTATCTTAGATAAAGATCGAAATCTAGTTTTTGAAGGTTATAGAGACAGAAATATCTATATTCAGAATATGAATATCAATCATAACTCAGATATGTGTCTTGTAGCAAATGATAATGATCCATGGCTATGGCACAAACGTTTCTGTCACATAAACTTCAGAACTATTGACAAGCTAGCTAAAAATGATCTAGTTAAAGGACTACCCAAAATTAGTTTTACAGTTAATAATCTTTGTGATGCATGTCAATTAAGAAAATTGACTAAATCGTCTTTCATATCCAAGAAAGTCATATCAACGTTACAACCACTTGAGCTATTACATATGGATTTATTTGGACCAACACAGGTTCAGTCAATAAACCATAATCGCTATGTGCTTGTAATAGTTGATGATTACTCTCGTTATACATGGGTGATTTTCTTGAAAAACAAAAGTGACACTTTCAAATATTTCAAATCCTTCCTTAAGAGAATTCAAAAGTCAAAAGGACTTAAGGTTAAAAATATAAGAAGTGATCATGGCAGAGAGTTCGAAAATAATGAATTTGAACATTTTTGTATAAAGAAAGGTATAAATCATAATTTTTCGTTTCCTAGAACTCCACAACAAAACGGAGTTGTAGAAAGGAAGAATCGAACTTTACAAGAATGTGCAAGAACATTATTAAATGATCCACTCTACCAAAACATTTTGGGAAGAAGTTGTTGCAACTACGTGTTATGTTTTGAATTGTGTATCCATTCGACCTCTGACCAAGAATACATCCTATGAGCTATTTAATCAAAGAAAGCCAAATATCTCACATTTCAAAGTTTTCGGTTCTAAATGCTTTATTTTAAATATGAAAGACCATCTTGGAAAATTTGATTCAAAATCCGATGAAGGTATATTTTTCGGATATTCGGAACGAAGCAAGGCCTATTGTATATTTAACAAGAGAACTAAAAACTATTGAAGAATCACTTCATGTATCTTTTGATGAATTCTATAAACCATCTCATATCGTATCAGATGACGAAGAGACCATAGTCACTAATAATCCTATCATCACAAATAATGACTCTGACTCAGAAATTGTTGACGATATTCCTCAACCTGCTGTAGTACCTTCTCCACCAAGATTTAGATCTCCTCCTAGAATTCTAAGAGATCATCCAGTTCAAAATGTTATTGGAGAAGTAACATCACAAATAAGAACAAGGAGTCAACTAAATCAAATGGTTCATGTCACGTTTCTCTCAAATATCGAACCTAAGATCCTAAAGAAGCTGCTACTGATGATTACTGGATCATTGCCATGCAGGAAGAACTAAATCAGTTCGAGCGCAATGATGTCTGGGAACTTGTTCAAAGACCGACTGATCAGTCAGTCATTGGTACGAAATGGGTTTATAAAAATAAAGCCGACGAACAAGGAAATATAACCAGAAATAAGGCAAGATTAGTAGCACAAGGATATAATCAGGAAGAAGGTATCGATTATGAAGAAACCTTTGCACCCGTAGCTCGATTAGAAGCTATTCGAATCTTACTGTCCTTTGCTTGTCATCATAATTTTAAACTTTATCAAATGGATGTCAAAAGTGCATTCTTAAATGGGTTTATCAAAGAGAAGTATATATCGAACAACCTCCCTTGTTCGTACATGAGAAATATCCTGATTACGTATATAAACTTAAGAAAGCTTTATATGGATTAAAACAAGCACCTCGTGCTTGGTACGAACGATTACGAAGCTATCTTATTGATTCTGGTTTTCAAATTGGTAAAGTTGATTAGACTCTATTCACAAAACATTCTCGAAAAGATATATTAGTTATCCAGATATATGTAGACGATATTATCTTTGGTTCAACAAACGATAAACTCTGCAAAGAGTTTGCAAATATTATGACCAAAGAATTTGAAATGTCTCATATGGGAGAACTATCGTATTTCCTTGGTCTTCAAATCAAACAGCTTTTTAATGGTATTTTTATTAGTCAAGAGAAGTACTGCGGGGATCTAGTCAAACGTTTCGGTTTAGAAAATACCTCTGGTAAACCAACTCCTATGAGTACGACCACACATCTTGAAAAAGATGAACATGGTAAGAATGTTGACCAGAAGTTATATCGAAGCATGATTGGTTCTCTCCTGTACGTTACCGCAAGTCGTCCAGATATTATGATGAGTGTTTGTTTATGTGCAATGTTTCAAGCTAATCCTAAAGAATCACATTTACGAGCTGTAAACGTATAATACGATATCTTAATAAAACCAAAATTTTTGGTCTTTTCTACCCAAAAGATTGTTCATTAGAACTAGTATCATATAGTGATGCTGATTTTGGTGGCTCTCGCACGGATAGAAAGAGTACAAGTAGTACATGCCATTTTATTGGAAAATCACTTGTCTTTTGATTTAGTAAGAAACAAAATTGTGTTTCACTCTCGACATGTGAGGCTGAGTATATATCAGCAGCTCTAGCTTGTACTCAAGTATTATATATGCAACAAACACTTCGAGATTTTGATATACATTTATCTACTCCATCATACACTGTGATAACACAAGCGCAATCAATTTATCGAAAAACCCAGTCAATCATTCCCGAACAAAACACATTGATATTCAACATCATTTCTTAAGAGACAATATTGAAAAAGGAACAATATGTCCAGAATATGTCCAGACTGACAACCAACTAGCACACATTTTTACTAAGCCTCTCCTCGAATCTAGTTTTATTTCTTTACGTAGAGAGCTCGGCTTAATTTCTAGAACTGAACTCGATGTATAATATACACTGTTGTTGAGTTCTTATCTAGACGACACATATATTCTTATTAACTTAGCTGGTTAGTAGCTTTTTGCTATTATTAGCAAATAATTGTGAGCTTTACATTCTTTTAGTGGCTTATATTCTCTGAGTGTTTTAACCATTGCTTTAAATTTCGTAAATCCTCTATATACATACTCCTTTCCTATTGTTTTCTGCATCTCCATCCTTAAACATTTGTATACAAGTTCATAATTTCTTTATATAATGGCACACATATGCGACAAATGTGCACAACGATCACATATCTCGGTCACTAGTTCCGAACCTGAAGAATTTTACTCTCTGGAAACACCAAAGTGTAGACCGGAATGTTCGCATGCCCCCCAGAGATACACCAAAACCCAAACGTGCTAAGAAAGCATTATTCTGTTCTCCACGAACAAGAGAGAAGATTAGTGAAATTCATCACTACACTAAACATCAGATAGATCTCCAGCGTCAACTTCATTATGAACAAAACTCACATCTGATCGTTTAACTCTTTTAGAACGAATGGCGTCATTTTTCTGTAGCACGGATAGACACGGGGTTCACGAACCAATGCCACCTCCTCCATCTACGTCTCGAAGTCCTAACTCATGGGATCGTAATTACGTGAGAAATGAAGGAGCAAGAGAAAATTGGTCACCATGGACACCGAGAGTTACGAATATTAAAGAAACATCCGAAGACAAGTCATCCAACTCTCATTAATTTATATCGTTTTTGTTGCATAATAAATTTTTGTTTTAGTTCTTATTTTTTGGTTTTTCATGTATTTTGTTTTTCAAAACCATGTTGAGTTGAAATAAAATTTATATAATTTTTTAAGCACTCATAAATCCAGAAAGACAAATATATGCAGAAACGGTCGACCGTCAAGAATGGACCAGTCGACCGATCAAGTCTCTGGAAATATTTATATTTTGGAACCGGTCAACCGCTAGAAAAATAACCAGACGACCGTTCAACTCTCTAGAATTTTTCCAACTCAAAAGTCAACCATTCGACCGGTCTATATCCCATCAGTCGACCGGCTATCTTCTCTGGAAATTTGTGTTTCAGATACCAGTCGACCGGTATAATTCAACCGGTCGACCGGTAAAGTTCTCTGGAATTAAAACTTCCAAACACCAGTCGACCGATCCAACCCTAATGGTCGAGCAGTTACGCGTTTTTCAGTTTTTTCAACTACAAATTCACACGTCGATTCATATATCCCACCTCTTCACTAATTATTTATTTATCTTCTTTCTCTCAAATCCCTGAAAAACAAACACCCCCAAATCAATTTCTCTATAATCGATGGCACCACCTCAAAAGAAACACAAGAAATCAAGTTCCACTTCACTCCAACCCATAGATTCTAACATCAAACAATGGCTCATGGATCCTATTGCACTAAAATGTTGGAATGCTATGAAGGATTACGCCATTCACGAAGTTTCTTTCATAAATCTTTCTGCTTTTATCCTCTATGATGTTGAAGAACTACTTGATAAGGCTCGTATTAAATCACTTCTTACCTTTGATAAGAACAACGTAGAAATTAATCATATTATGATTCGGTTGTTCTATGTCAATCTTAACTTACCAAAATTCAAACCAGAGAATTCTGCTAATTGTCTTTGGTCTATAGTTTGTGGTCAGCATGTTTTCATTTCAAAGGAACGAATGGCCATGGTTCTAAATTTGCCAAATAGTGGAAGAGAATTTTCTTTGGATTTCTGCACTATCCATATTCGTGATAAAATCAGTCATCTTTTTATCGAGGATCATAAAACTAGCACTAAGGCGATTAACTTACGGCCTACAGCTCGTGTTTTACATCATGCCATCACACACTCGTTATTGCCGAGGGTTGGTATCTTTGATGTCGTATATAAAGAAAACTTCAAGGCATTATATGCAATTTATGGGGATATGGGGATATTGAGATAAATTTTCTACAATGAATATGTTATGACACTTTTACTCGATTGTGGTGTCAAGTCTTGTGAGTCTAAAATCTCCAAGCCAAAGTGCATCAACAAAGCAACTAAAAAGAGAATAAAGCTCCCTAAACCTTGTGTGAATATCATTCCTTTTGAACAATACCAAAAGCAAGTTCCTTAAGAAACCACTTCTTCTATGACTCCCAAGCCTAAAGCGGAAGAAGTCAAACTCCTTTAACCTTCCTCGTCAACTAAGGATTCACTAGCACAAATTGCACGGAATCAATTCCTCCTCGAAGCGAGACTTAAACGTACCGACACCAAACTCGAGAGTTTGGATAAAAAGCTCGACAAACGATTTTCAAAACTTAAGTCTTTCTTCGGTATTATTTGGGATGCAATTTCATGTGCATCATCATCTTCCTCTACCCAAATACAAGACCCGGGAAAACGTCTCATGCCTCCTACATTTACGTGGTCATCATCTGACGAAGGCACCACTTCAGGAACCAATATAGGACGTGGTCATGGGGAATATGAGACCGAGGAGGAAGACAAAGGAAACAACGACGAGGAAGATGTTCCAGAAGAAGGAGACAAGGAAGAAGGAGGGAACAAACAAATTGAGTGGGACACCACTGAATCCAAATCGTCATCGCATTAGTTTGTTTTTCATCCACGTTTTATGATACTATGTTTTATATTTTCATGCAAAACTTCAAACCGGCACTTGTATGTAAAAAATGTTGTATTTATTTTGGATTTGTACGTCTTAAGCAATTAGGTACATGATTTGCTTGTGGTATGTTTGGTTTATTATATGCTACAATATTAAAGTTTCTCTAAAGCTATTTGTGTGTTTACTACTCCTTTTTGTCGATGACAAAGGGGGAGAAAAATATTACTAACATTATGTTTTGCAGATTTTTTTTAGTATCTATTTCAGGGGGATCATATATTCATGGGGAGTAAAAAAAATTCAGAGCTATGTTGTCATCAATCAAAAAGGGGGAGAATTTGAATCAAGGAATTCACGGCATTTTGATTAAATGACAAGGAGAAGTTCAAGATCGACAAAAAGAAGAGATTCAATGGTATTTAATATTAGAGGCTGATTATTTAGAGTTTTAGTTGGGTTATAAATGTAAAAATCTATCCTCAAATAATCATATACCTTAATGGTTTGAATATATATATATATATATGTATATATATATGTATGCACATTCATTGTGCATACTATCAGAAACCGGTCGACCGATTTCATTCTGGGCGGTCGACCGTTTCTGGGTAGAAATGCACAATGAACATGCACACATGTATATAACGTACATATATTTAAATACCAGTCTACTGGTCATTTTTAACCAGTCGACTGGTCTACGAACTGAAACAACTTTTCGAATAGACACTCTTATTTATCACGGGTTGTTTCCTTTTCTCTTCGCCAAAAATCATCTCTATTCGTTGCTTCTCTTCACCAATGATTACAACTCTCCATCCTCTATAAAAGCAACATGAAATCACCATTTTAAAAATAACAATTCTTGCTATCTAATTGTTGATTTCATTCTTGCTCTCTAAAAGCATTCAAAAGCTCATAATTCTCACATATCGTTATTTGAATCCTTGAATCTATATATTATTCTTTAGATTCAAACAACGATATCATCTTCCAAATCTTCATAATCACAAGATCGTATTTGAGGATAAGATTATAGGAAGGGTGTACAAGAATTGACAAATTCGTGCTATTGAGAACACACGTTGTCAAATTACAAGTTTAATTATCTTGTCTGAAGTCCTCGGTGTTGTAAGAGGCAAGTTATGAAGTCCTCGTGTTGATAGAGGTGTGAAATCCCATTCGGCTACTCGGGTGTTGTGAACCTGTTCCTCCGGGTGAAGTGAGGTAGTTGTTTAGTGAAATCCCAGATAGGAGATATGGGAGTGGACGTAGGACGGTGCTCTGAACCAGTATAAAAATCCCTAGTGTGATTTTTCTATTACTACACTTACTTATCTATGATATTGCTTCTGTGAGATCGTTTTATACTAAATATTTACCTGCATTACTATTGTAAATATACAAGTTAGTATGTCACATACTTTCCGCTTATCCATATTACTGATCCTGCCTAAGTCGTATATCGACACTTTCGTATATGAAACCTCCTCCGTCATTGAATTTCCAAAAACAAAATTTAGGTATTGAAATAATAGAGTTCTAGAAACTAATGAAGCCTTTTTATGTCATAGGAGTCCAAAGCCCAAATTAGGATATTAAAATAATAGAAGTTCAAAGATCATTTTATAGATAAAGACGAAGCCTCTTTAGGCTTAGGAAACCCAGATTTGAGTAATAAATAATACAAATACGAAGGATATTTTCTGAAGAAAGACGAAGCCATTTTCAGCTTAGGAAACCCAAATTTAGGTAATAAAATAATAGAACTCCAAAGATCATTTTCAGGAGAGAGACGAAGTCTCTTTTGGTAAGAAAGCCAAATTTCGGTAATGAAATAATAGAAGCCAAAAGATCATTTCTGAAGAGAGGCAACATGTGCTAATGCCAAAGCAGAGGTGGAGCATGCTTCCTTCTAAGTCGGTCGCATGTCCCCAGGCTTACCCATCCCTCCTTTAGAGGGCGCCTTAACTTGGCCCTCAGACATAGATAAGGACTTCAGTGTATCACTCTGGCCCTTTGGCGCGGATAATTGCTTACCCTCCTCCCTTTAAAAGGCCTCTAATATATACCCGAGGATTTGAGCCTATCGTGCAATTTTATGGTCTTACCCCTTCCCTTTTTTGGGGAAGGACCTGAGATATACCCAGAAATTTCAAGACTAATCCATTGTAACAACCCGAAATTTAACAACGTGTTAAGACAAGAATCAAGGCAGAATTAAATGTTAAAATCTGAATCAGGGAAAACGGGTTGCGCCATTGCGTTCGTCTCGGAAAAATACACGAAATAGAGTCCGAAATTTCGTAATGACCAAGATATGGCCTCACAAAGTTTCACGAAAAATTCAAATTCGAAAACAGATTCAAAATTTTCAAAATTCAGGGTAGGCGGGAAAGATCCCGCCTAGACAGGTCGACAGGGGGGTCGACACTAGGGTCGACCTCCCCCCCCCCCCCCCAACCAGGTCGACACTAGAGTCGACCTGGGGGTAGGCGGGAAAGATCCCACCCAGACAGGTCGACAGGGGGGTCGACACTAGGGTCGACTTCCCCCCCAACCAGGTCGACACTAGAGTCGACCTGGGGGTCGACCTGGGTGTCGACCTCCCTGGTCGGCCAGGTCAGCCTGGTGCACCTATTTTGCTGTTTAGCTTGGTTTTGGAGGCTTGTGACGAATTTCAGTGGTTCAGATCTATCCTAGGGTTTATCCTACGGCCTAAACTACTCCTAATCTCTATAAAAAGACCCCTAAGCCTACCCTAAACCCTCACAAATCACTCATGCCACGAAGTGCTGCCCAAATGCCAAGTGATCATGGCCTCCATCTCCAACTCCAAGGGCTTATGCATTCAAATCGGATCCGAATCAAAGGTGCTAGCTTGCTACATCAAATCAAGGGAGTGGATCAACGTTGCTAGGCCAATTTCATGATGATTCTTCAACAAAGGAGCCACCTTTCTTCGTCAAAACGATTCATGCTCCTAGCCCTCTTGCCACGCTAGGTAAGTTCTAGCTACTTCGAGATGTTAACGGTAGTTTAATCATGGCATGGAATAAAATGTGGTTAAACATGAATGCTATAACCTATGCGAGCCTAGTTTGCTCCTTTATCATGAACATATGACTTTGGGTTATGTTCTAGCGACTAAACCATGTTATTCATGTTGCATTGGACTTAGTTTGCCATGCAAGATTGGACCTTTACTTGTAGTATGATAGCATGAACACTTAGAGCCACTTTGACTTGTGAAATAGTTGCATAAATTGGACTTCGGGGCTTATGCATGTAAATGAAACCAATCCTCTTATGATATCATGTTTATGTGTGGCCAAATCCCGTTATGACATCATGCATGTTTATGGCCAAATCCCGTTATGATAATATGTATGTTTGTGGCCAAGTTCCCTTATGATACTATGCATGTTTGTGGCCAAATTCCCTTATGATACTATGCATGTTTGTGGCCAATATGTTGGCATAATACCCTACTATGTGACTCGATTCCACTTGGGTTGGAAATACGTTTGGGTAGCTTAGGAAAAACGTGGGTATGACATGAAAAACTTGACATGGGGTTTACATGAGAACATGACATTCATGATACATTCAAATATGGTCATGACACGTGGGGTAAACATGGGACTTGAAACTAGACACGGGGGTTGTAAGTGTAATATGACACTAGACCAAACATGAAAGTGGCCAACTCGAGGTTGGGTTGAGTTTGTAGCATAAATCTACCCGGACCCGCCCGGCTTAACTAGTGGCTACAAACAATAGGATCCAATGTGAGAAGTTGGTCATGTCGCGCTTAAGACCCGAGGTTAGACTAGGTTGTGGTGTAAAACTACCCGGACCCGCCCGGCTTAACTAGTAACCACAACAAGGTCTAATGTGAGAGGTTGAGAGTGCATTAATTAAATTAATGCCACATGATAAGGTTAAGTAAATTTGACTAATGACACTTAACCGATATGACACGAATGGGTAGGTTAAGTGGGACCGGGCTGATTTCTTAATGACACTTAACCATACAAGACAATTAGGGGATGGGGTTAAGTAATTTACACTTAACTAATCCGACTTGGTAATTAGATGGGGTTAAGTAATTTACACTTAACTAATCCGACTTGGTAATTAGATAGGGTTAAGTAATTTACACTTAACTAATCCGACTTGGTAATTAGATGGGGTTAAGTAATTTACACTTAACTAATCCGACTTGGTAATTAGATGGGGTTAAGTAACCTACACTTAACTAATCTAAACACGGTAATTAGATGGGCTTAAGTAACCTACACTTAACTAATCTAAACATGGTAATTCGATGGGGTTAAGTTAAACACTTAACAAATCTAAACTTGGTAATTCAATGTGGTTAAGTAACCAACACTTAACCAATTTAACATGATAATTTAATGGGGTTAAGCAACTTATACTTAATCAATTATACATGATGATTTGATGAGGTTAAGCAACCATACTTAACCAATCTAATGTGAGAACTTGATAGGGTTAAGTCACAAGACCGTTTAAATATACTTAACCATTCTAATACGATTAGTGGATGGGGTTAAGTTAACCTATACTTAACCAATCCGAGTCGATAATCCGATGAGGTTAAGATAATCTATGCTTAACCAATCTAACACGATAAGCTGGTAGGGTTAAGATAAACAAATACTTAACCAATTTGACTTGATGATTGAATAGGGTTAAGTCATGAGCTTCTTGGTATACTTAACCAACTTGTAGGGCTAGGTCTTGAACGTAAATACTTAGCCAATCTTGACATGATTCGTAGGCGGGCTAAGTCATGAACCTGAATAACAACACTTAACCCAATAGACAAAACCCTAGTGAGAGGAACTAGGTAGAAAATCGTGGTTAATCAAGGGTAACGGGGAAAAGAAGCTAAGTGGTAAACCTTAGTTAAGTATAACTAAGTAATAATTCTTAGCCAAGGACATGGGACTAGTTCATGAATGGATGAGTAACCCGATACGGTAGGTCATCGCTTAAACACATGAGGAGGAGCAAATTATCCGACTTGGATAAGGGCTCCAACGAACTGGGTGACGAAGCGGTAGCTTCGAGGGACGTGAGGGTACTCTTGGTATCCCTCTGTGAGGTGGCAGATGGTCCATGAAACCCGGCCTCACAGAGGTTAAGGTCTGCGATAGAAGAGCCAAGAGTATGCCTTGGTTGCTATGCGAGCGACCTAAAGACTGGGATGGATTAGCGTGGAGTCGACGATACTTGATTTTGCCCTGGATAGCACGTCGTTGACTACCTACCATCTTTAGTCAATCGTGTACGAACGGAAAGGCAGAGAACTCCCAACAGACCATGTTCTTGCTATCGAGTCATGGGTGAGGTTGGCCCATAGGAAAGTGGGGCTATAGTGGGGCCGGGATGTAGTTCTCATACATGATTTTTCTTGGATTGCCTTTCAGTAGTTGAGGGAGGGGTCACGTGGGACCATAGCCACGGGTACAAAAACAGACCTTGATATCTGCATCTGCAGACGACTTAAAGCTCCCGACCGAGTTCCGTATTTCTTGATTTGCCCTGGCACGGAACTCGGATGGCACATTGAGGAACATGTGCGTCTAGACATGGAAAACGATTCACGATACATACGCGGGATATAGCGCGCGGTTGACGGGTGGCATAATCCCTAGTGGCCCTAGGTGGCTGAACCCAAACCGAGACACGGAAACGTTCATTAGGTAGCATAATCCCTAGTGGTCCTAGGTGGCATAAATCCTAAGTGAACACGCGATAGTTCATGGTAAGAAAACATAACTTGATCAATGGTAGCAGTCCAAAACAACTTCAAGGATAAAATGGTACTACGTTGAAGTGGTATAGATTTACATAGAAAAGCCCATACGGCCTACGGCAAGGACTGAACTTATACATGGAAAGAAACATACGAGTTGGGAAAACCTACATATGATATATATTAGGTTGACATGGGCCATTACATGACATTGGGCAAGGGACATTCATAGTTAACACATGACGCGGGTTGGGATACTAGTACGAGAGGTGCAGAGCAAATATACATGTTAGAACCATGAGAAATATACATGATAGATACCGTGGGATGTTATACAGGATAGATACCTTGGGATATTATACTTGATAGAAACCTGACGATGTGATACCTTGATTTATCATGACACCGTAGTTTATCATGATATCTTAGCTTACCTTGCTACAGTAGTTCAGCCTGTTACCCTGGTTTAGTTTATCTATCTTGTCGCCATCCTTATGTTTACTTTCAGTTTATGCATGTCATGTTACATTTACCTGTTTTTATACTGGAAGTAGATAGGACTTACCAGTCTTTATGACTGACCCCGTTTTGTTTCGCCTCTTTGTCTTCCGTTCCCCCCCCCCCCCTCCCAGGTTTCAGGGAGGAAACATTGTTATCTAGTTCGGACTTCTTCTACTGCTTGAAGGTCATCACGCATGGCTTGGACTTTTCTTGGCTATGGCTACTTTACTGTTTTACTTGGGGAATAATTTATGAAATGGTTTTATGCTTCTTTACTATTGGAAGACAGGTTTTGATGTATTCTGATGTAAAAGGCTTTAGACCTTATTTTATAAGGTAATGAAATTTGTTTTACTTCCGCTGTTTTATATAGGTTCTGTCTTGTAATATTTCTGTGTATGTTTACCTCGATAATGCTTCACCAAACCTAGTGCATTCCCTTTGTGAGTGACCCTAGCGGAGGTGGGGTGTTACATCCATGGTAGAATGAGGGTATCTTTTCGCAACCATGTAGAAATTCTTATTTTCGGTATCAGCTTATTCAAACAGTCTTAATTCCCCTTTTAACTTTCCTTAGTTTTTTACAACGGCTCCTCCTTTAGAATTAGGTTGTGCTTCAATGACTTATTTTCAATTCATAAGATATTTTCGCAATTTCCCATGCCTATAAAAGTGGTCTATCCTTTTCTTGAGTGCCTTGCACTGATTGGTTTCGTGTCCACTCATTAGGTGAAATAGCAATAAACGCCTCATTTGTTCCATTCACATTTCATTCCTTTCCTTATTGACAGCCAGTAAGGTGATTAGTTCATATTCCATGGTCTTATTGAGTCTCGGTCTCTTTCTTAAAGATTCACCTTCCCATTTCTTTCTTTCTGACTGGAGTTCTGGATTACCACAAAATATTTTCCTTTTTGGTTCTAATGTTGATGGGTTACGTGAGGAGAGTCTATCAGTGATACTCATTTCCTTTCTATTTTATATGGATAGTGGTGTATTAGAAGCTTAAGTAGAGCATATTGCCATTTTTGGGAAAAGGCTTCATAATCCTTTATCATTTCTTTCTCAAAGATCGAGCCTTGCAAAAAGGTTTCGTATTGTACTCTTTGGTCGAGGGAATAACCGTTGTTTTGGTTCTTTGCTGGTTCATAACTAAAGGATGGACTTAATCCCCTTTTGGATGGATTTAATCTTACATCACCTGACTCGTAAGCTTTTACTTTCTTCTGGTAAACTATGGTCAGAGCCTTTATTCACAACAATTTTTCCTCGTGGAACCTTATATCCACATAATACATTTCTTCCTTAAATGGTTCGAAAGACCCTTGTTCTGATTTGTTTTCTTCGGTATATTGGTCAAGACATGGCTGGACAAGGGAAAATAAGGTCTTCCATATCAAAGGATGTTTAAGTTCCACCGCTAATTTTTCTTTGTTGTTATCATGTCGATAATAAGGAGTCGCAACCTCTTTTCCTTTACTAGACTATGAAGTGTTTGCATATTCCTACTGAGCTGATCCCTTGCTCTTTGGGGACATTACCTTATTTCATAATGGTTTTTATCTTGTCCATGACCATTGTCGTTTAGTTCATACGAAACAATTTTTGAGGTCTTGCGATCCTTCGTAGACCACATCTAGATTTTTTATACCTAACCTCCATTTGTTTTGTTTTCCTAAGAATAAATCTTAATTATTTTTTTATGGTGGTAAAATTAAGATTGGAGGTTTAAGCCTTCCTTCTAGCGCCAAAAATGTTAGCCAAATTTATGGTTAACACTCCAAAACAGAGTTAAATCGTAGATTCCGTTGATAGAGGGAGAATAATTTAGGATTTAATACTACTTAAACTACTAGGATCTGGTAGAGATGATTCTGTAGTCTCCTAATGTAGAAACCAAAGTTAACCATAAGCTTCCTACAATCTCTGGGGAAGGGACTCTGTACCATATGATAGTCCACTTATTGATATCCTTTGTATTGTTTTGAAATGTTCCTTCGATCTGGCAAAAGAAGACCCAACTCAAGGGTTCTGATACGCTCTTTTGACATCCTCATGCATTCAATAACTTCTGATCAGAACTTCCAAAGAAGAAGATTTAATGGAAATGGATTATCTTGCAATACTTATAAATGATAGACTAGTTTGTAAGGAATCTATTGGGCGATTAGATTGACACCCAAAGTCATATACAAGTTTGGGATCCATTGACTCGTTGACTAGGAAGTTCTAATATGGCTCGGTATTATTTATACTAAATGGGTTGATTTCTACTCCCTAAGGAACTCAAGGGAAAACACTAAGGGGTTTCAGATAAACTGCCCTATTTCTGTACAACCCAGAGAACATTCCTACAATGTTAGCATATAATGGAAATATAATAATTAAATGAATTTACTATACATACCTTAAGGGATCGACACTATCTCTTTTATTAGGAACGTCAAGTGTTACAACTTTTCCCTAAACTGATTTACAAATTAGGGTTTCACTCCATAATTTAAGACTACAAATTTCGAAAATGAACTGAATGTCTTGATCTTGGATCCCTGGGATTCTATTTATGAGTGTGAATTGATCGATCTTCGAGTTAGTGAGATTCTATTTGTCCATTTGGTAGGGATATGTGAGAGGGCTCTATGAGTCTATCTACGGTTTTCCTTATGAAGAGACCGATGCTGCTTGCTAAGGCTTTCAGAAACAACTCTCACAAGTGTGAATCTTTGCAAGACGCTGAAGAAAGGGTGCAACCGGTATCCCTAGTACTTCTTTTTATGCACAACGGTACACTAGCAAGGCTTTATCGGTGAAGGACTTAAGCTGCTACTTTGGGTTGACCGAAAGGATTATTTGGTCCAAGGTTTTCATGATGGGAGTCAATAATCCTGAGAGTAATGTCCTTAGGTCGCACCGAAATGGGCTTTCTAGTCTGAAAGGAGATTCTTGTCTATTCCCTTTCCGCATTTCAAAGTATAATTTCGTAAGTTTGGCATTATCTCCTTTGATGGGTTATTGATTCTTACGCCCTTCACCTTAGTCATTGCCTTCGATTTGACTTGGTTATTTTTGGTGATAACACTTGCCTTTGGACGTTCCTCCGCCTTCCATTGTATTGACTTTATCAAAAAACTTTGTTTTCTTAGTTTCTACATTATCCTATCGTAGATTTCTCTTAGCTTCATTATATAACTTATCCAATTCCAGATGTCGATCATTTTCCAAAGCTACCATGAAGGAAGTTTAGCTAGCAACTTCCAATACCACCGCCATCAAGATGATTGATGGGTATGGACTACCTGCTACATTTATTGTCGTGTTAAAGCTAGTTAGCTAACTCCTAAGGCTATCTCCAGGTCTTCGTTCCACATTTGATAGTGGCATTACATTCCCTGACCTTGAGACGTGCACCATTAGTTGCCTTAAGAAGTTGCCGACAAGCTTATTCCATGAACGAATGGATTCGTCCTCCATTTGCCTAAACTACATAGCTGTCAAATTAGTTGAATAAAGCAAAAAAAACATCACATAACTTCCTCTGAGCTCTAGCACATTTATATGTCAGATACATATTGCATTAAGTGAACAGTGGAGTAGGACTTCCCATCGTAAGTATAAATTTGCAGAATCTTAAAGTCATGAGAATTCCTAAATGTCAGCAGAAAAAGGTTTCTTATTGACATCATCCAAGCTCTGATCCGGTGGTCCACCTCTAGCCAATTTCCTAATCATTTCAACTATGTGATTTATATTATTTGGTAAAAGAATATGATTTGTAACAACATTCTGCCTCCAAGTCCTATTGGCATTCCCAGTACAAATTCAGGAATGTACTCCTTCTGCCTCACTTATTTATGTCCCAATCATCGACCCTAATTCTTTCCTGTCCACCATTCCTCCTAGGAAATTCTAGTGCATATTCTTCCATTCGCGGCATCTCAGCATTCAAATCTACATTCTCCATCCCATTTCTAGTAATCCCTAGCATTTCCACAATCATTCCAACACTAGCCATTCAAACATTGGCTATTCTAACGTTGCCGCTAAGTAAACTCCTCCTATATCGGGTTAAATTGATTTGCTCCAACTTGTTGAAATCTTAGGGGAATGTTTCAGGCTTGACATCCTCTAGCTTTTATAACTTGCATGATGTTTTCTAGAATATTATCCAAAACTCTTGTAGTTTTACCAACTGCATGTTGCATCATTCTTCAGAAGAGCTCTTCTATCAACTGTTGCTGCCAAGCCAAGATTCCATCTCGCATTTTATCATCATTCTTTCCATAGCTTCTCTTGTAACATAACTAGATCTACTAAAGTGAGAAGATACTTCTTGACTACCTCCATGATCAGAATGGCTTCCTTCGATACTAGATATGATTCTGGGCATTATTATCTCTTTAGGTCTTCAATCATCAACTTTGTCCTTCTTAGTGAAAGCACCAAACTTTAACTCCAAAATTGAGATCATGTAATGAAAGCACCAATCTTAGAGACAATTCAGACAATAGCAAACATAAATCGTAGATTAACAATGGATAAAGAGCTGAAATAAGAAAAAGGTAATATTTTTATAGTGGTTCGGCTGACTGCGACCTATATCCACTTTAATCAATCTTTTATGGATTATGCTAGTTAGATCTCTCTATATATCAACTAGTTAGTCCTAAGATCTAGATTACAAGATTGAAAATGTGTTAGAAGAAATAAGAAGCGAAAAAGTGTTTGTAATCCAATAGAGTAGTGACGTATCTTTCCAGATTCAATCCCCTTTCTAGTTAAGGAGAAGTCAATACTTACAAAGTAAATCCATCAGGTATTGGGGTAGAAACAAAAATGCAGAAGAATCCATGAACCAAGCAGAGTCTCCATAATGAGTTGTAAGTGAACCGGGCTTATCTCTACGAGTCGTAGCTAACTCACGCATATGAGTCTTAGCCGACTCAACCATTGATTCGTAACTGACTCATAGAGATAGATTATTTTTGGGCCTTCTTTCTGCCTTGCAAATTAGTTGTCTCATCCAATCTCAAGTCATTCCAAGTTAGTTCCATCATCCAACTTAATTGCTCTTTCAATCCATTCAAGTTCAAAGTATGAACCATCCATATCTCGTTCAGTGCATATCCAAATCACAATATACTTCATAGGTGCAATATAAAGGAGTAGGTGAGTCCTCCATATATGTCTTATATACATGGGTTAAACATATATGACTTGGACCTGAGTTATAAAGATGACTCAACCCCGAGTCATGGAGTTAGCTTCTTTTTGCTTTATTCTACCGTGAGTTGTTTCTTGGTGTTTTCTAAGTGCTTCAGTGAAGCTTAGTTCTAATATAATTCTGTTTGAATTTTCTAAGTCCAGTTAAAGTTGCTTTGGTTCAAAAGCGGTTAAACAACTATAGAAACATTACAAACATATATAAACTAGGAAACCCTAGCAAATGCAATTTATTTCTGAAGCCATGGAATTTTTATGCTTTAAATTAAACATTCATGAATTAAATGTTTGTGTTTGACGATTAATTTTTCTATGACGACCTTTAACAGAAGATTGAATTTTTTTTAACCATCAATGTCCTTATAATAATTCGTAACTCTACCCTAGAAAGTATTACCACTTTGCTCGACACCTTGGATCATATTTCTTATGAGTGCACACTTAGTGTAACATAAGTCGTAGTCTTCTATCAAAGTCCAAATAGTCGTAATAAACATTCCGCCAATCGAGGCGGTATTATCTTCTAAATCAAATGCCTAGAAGCTGCATCCAGTGGCATTTGCATCGAAATTAGAATGCGTTATGGGTCAAGAGAAAAAGGAGTAAAATGGCTTTTTATGTTGTAGAATGATACAAAATGTTGTGTAGGTGGAGAAGCGAAAAGAGTTAAATGGTATTCGAAGATGAGAGAGGGAGAGAGCCATCGAAGGGAATACAATGATATGTTCGTTCAACAAACACCTGATCATATTATAGTTTCTTGAGTGATATAACTGAATATGTAACCTTTTCATTTCTTTGCAAATTATTGGATAACCTTTAGGGGTGGATCCAACAACGTGTGGTTTGTAACCCTCCGTTGGAGACGTTCTAAAGTAAATGAGAGGAGTGGTTTAAAAGGGGCTTCACATTCCTTGAAAACGAATGAAGCATTTTCCATTTGGAATGAAAAAAAAAAAAAAATAGATCATTTTACCCATAACGTATTACAAAATAAACAAGAATTAAAAATCATCAAAGAAGGATGATTTATTATTATTCATTGTCATCAATTATACTACACAAGTGAGCTTTATTTATTTATATAGAACAAAGATTCAATAACTTCTAGGATAATTACCATTCACACAGAAAACTAGATTTTTATAGACTTATTTTTTAAAGTAGTTTGACTATTCAAAAATACACAAAACATCCGTACTAAAAAGAAAGTATATTAATTAGGTTTCTCTTTTTTAAAGAAGAGAAAATATGAAAAGTGAATGTTAATCATACACCCCTAAAATCAAACATAATGTACTGCGCATTTATGTGCAAACTTCAATTATAAAGTGGATCCCTGAAATTAGTTTACTATAGCAAATTCTTTTCGTGTTTTTTTGACCCATTGCCCTAAAAATTCTTAAAATTATAAATATTTAAATTAAACAACAGGAGAAAATTAAAAAATAAGTGTAGAAATATCTGTACTCATTAAGAAATATTGCAGACATATCTGTAAATATTCACTCAATAAACAAATATTTGCGAACATCCTAAAACGGCAGAAATGTCTACAGTTATCCTAAAATTGCAAACCTGTCTACAATTTTAGACTCAAAGTGGTCTTTTTGTTTGTATTCGTTATGCATTAACTTTTTCTTGTTTTTCTGTAAAAATAGAATTTTAAACATAGTTCCATGTAAATTTCAAATTTTTGAAATATTCATAAAAAAAAGTACATGAAAATATGCAATTATTCGCTATGATTGCCTGTACATTAGCAATATTTCTAAATAAGAGCGTACATTTCTGCAAATTTTCCTAAAGTTTACCGTTTGCGTTTTTTTTTTCCTTTTCGTTTTACATACCTTTTTTATTTTGTCAAACATGAATACAAAAATAAATATAAAATGAAATAAGTTTCAAACATTGAAAGCCATTTACGTTGTTTTTTTTAATGATTTTAGAAAAAGTGAACGTGATTTACTTATACGGTTTTTTTTACGATAACGTTGTGTATTTTGAATTTGATGGAAAACTTAATCAAACTATCCCTTACTTTTTACTGCTTTCGAAGTTCAAAGTTAATTAATTTATATTATATTAAAAACTAATTTTCTTTAAAACAAAAAAAGATCCTAAGATTAAACCTTTTTAGCACATGTTACGCGTATCAAATTATCAATATACCCCCTCTCTCCTCGCTCAAATTCAGCTCTTTATTAGTTAGACAATGTCTAATTAGATATAATAAGTATTTTATTCTTTAAGTTAACAAGTCTAATATTTAACATGTGCTCTTATGATACACATTAACAAAACCCTTAAATAAAACAAACAGTCCTGAAATGACTTCCAACAGTACAAAACATACCTTAATATTTATATTCTACGAGCAAAATTAAGTTTGAAATAAAGAAACGTAGTTATTTTTCCATTGGGACTTGTGACTGAATCATCGACCATTTTCAAATGTTTACACGCATTTCTGTGTCTAAAGCACGCATTAATTTCAGATAACTTCGAAGCAAATATCATATATTATGAACTGAACAATAAATAAATAAAACTCCAGAAATCTAAAAAAGAGGTGGCAAACGGTTTCCAGTCTTCTTTTTTCCTTGGAAAAAAAAATAAAGAAAGGAAAGAAAAACCATTTTTATACAAGCATAGTACATGCATCCTGTACAGCAAATGATGCAAAAATAATTAAAAAAAACACAACTTTTTTCTTTCTATAAACAACAAAAATGATGTGAAATTTTACAAGTATCCATAAGCCTTCAGATGTTCTTCAGATGCAGTAAGCAATGGAATCCTAACCTTCAAAGATTTTTCCAGATTACTTTTGTTACCATCTGGACAAAAAATAATATGCCGAACTCCACTAGTAACATGTAAATTATAGACATGTAAACCTGCAGCAAAGGTACCCAGCAGTTGGTATGATCTTTCAGATCCATCCATTGCTACGCAAAGATCTTCTGAACCTACACAAAAAGATAATATCCAGTCAATTTTGCTTCTTTGTATAAACAATGTTGATCCAAAATAAACAGACCGAAATCTCAATCCGAGAACCCACGGAAAATTATATAGCGGACAATTTTACATAACATTTTTCGCTTTTCATAAGAAACTACTCAATACAATTATTACTCACAAACCGTTGACATAACATTTATTTTCTATCTCAATGAGTCAAAACAAACAATTTCATTTCGTTTCAATGTTCAAATAAGAAGGGATTATTAAATAATGAACAAATTTCCAAACGAGACTACTTTTTCAAACTAATGGCACAAATAAGCTGCTTTCAAAACTATTTGCAAATATAGGCTAGTTTTGGTCAACTCAGCAATGAGCTAGCCTTTCTTTAGAAAAAAAAAAAAAAAAACTCGGGGCGCCCCTATTACTTTACATTGGCGCACCTGAAAAGTGCACCAGTGTAAATTCCTGTAGCCGAAGTGCTTTAGCATACTAGGGTTGGTGATTCCTTTTCACTAGCCAAAGTACAAGCCTATATGATACATCATCATTTCTCCCTTCGCTTGCGCAAGTGCAAACATTCCATATGGTTGTGGACTTAAATGCAAATCATTTCCACATTTGTTTGCATGCTCCAGTTTCAATTTTCATGCACACGTTCCACATAGTCATTCATTCCTCCATGCATGCAACTTTCATCCTTTGTTACTGGAGCTACGGTTGATGAAACGACACGCCGTCTTCATTGTTGAACTCAGCATTTAGAAGTGGAATGTGTCTATATTTGTAAATGAAAAGAAAAACAAACGAGAAACTAAAGCATGCTCTGTTGCCCCCTTTTTATTCTTGCGTAAGTTATTTTTCTTGTATGCATAATGTAAATATTCATAAAGAGGGGTTGTGTTTGCAAGAGAGAAAAGAAAATGAAAGAGTAGCTTTCTGGAGGAGAAGGATAGAAGGAGAGGAGAAAGTAAAGTGGCTCGTTGTACTCTTTTTACTTTTATTGCCAGAGAAAGACGTAAATGAATCATGTCCTCACTTCATGGTCATGTTAGTCTGATATTCACCCACTAAACTGAAATCCTACTCCTTCAAAAAACTCCTTCATAAGGGATGAATATAGATGGCAATTATCCCTTATGTTACAATGAGAGCGCAGACAACTAGCGCACTTTGCAAGTGCGCCAGTGTAAAGTAACAGGGGCACACTCCTGAAGTGCGCCCCGTGTTTTTTTTTAAAGAAAGGTCAGCTCATCACTGAGCTGGCCAAAATTAGCCTGTATTTGCAAATAGTTTTAAAACCAGCCTATTTGTGTCGTTAGTTTGAAAAAGTAGCATCTTTTGAAAATTTATCCTTAAATAATTACCAAATTAATTCAACTAACCAAACTTCATTTCATTTAAAATCTATTTTGACTCCTTTTTATATGCTAACCAAGCATATGACAATTTTTAATAGAGAATATTAAGCAATAATAATAATTAAAAAAAAAAACTCATTATAACAACCTTTGGACATGCAAGTTGAACCAATATAATCTGATCCAAGATGAACACCTGAGATGTCCTTATTTCATCCGAGATCCCCTTCAATACGAGATATCTTATGTGGAAATAGTGAAACGAAACATGATCAAAATCCTAAATTTCGAACCTTGCTACGTGCTATAATTCCAGGTTATCACAAGTTATTATTTAAAGATATCACGAGCTATATTATGTAAACTGACGCAAACCATAATTGGTTATTGCCTACTATTATTTGAAGATCGTCGCCAATTATCAACTGGGCTATCGCATGATTTAGATGTTGTCACAAGATACTGAGAATAAGTTAAAGCATGTTATTAGTTATCGCATGTTATTAAAGAGTTCCACATGCTATGTTGTTCAAAGCGGTATCGAGCGCTCGACGTTAAGATTGGCTTTAAAGTCCAAGCAAAATTTAGGCGAAAACCAAACAAAAATAGGCATTCATCCCATACAATTCGCACAAACACTATTCGCATCAAATAACCATAAAAAATAACTAATTATTTATTAAACTATATTGACGTTGATTATATGATCGCTACTTGTTAGTTTAACATGTTTGTACACGTAAACACACATGTATGTTTTTATAAACATAAATTTAAAAATGAATCAAGTACTTTTGTAATTTATAGAAACAATAATTATTATAATAGTAATGCTTGTGTCATGACAATAATCAAATATTTAAATACCAACTGCTTTAAAAAAAAAAAAAAAAAAAAAAAAACCCAAATGCAATATTAGTGAAAAATACAAATTTAAATTTCTTGTTAGTTATTTTGTGTTAAGAAATAATTTTAAAATATTTTCAAAACACTAACGCAGCTAAGACTAAAAACATAAGTAATCACTAAAGCCAAATTTTAAACAAGTGAGAAATTAAAAGGTAATTTTTATTAGAAAATACAAGGAAGAATTGTTAATATTTATTAACTGATTGTTTGTATATTATAAAAAAGATACAGAAAAACGATTTAAGCAATAAATTTTTTGAAATACAATGACCTACAATAAATAAACAAAGCACCCAGATGATTTTACTGTACATGTATTTTAATTTAGTCAAGTAAAAACAAATAAAATTATACCAAAAGCGTCTATTTATTGCATCCTAAAAAAACTTTGCCTCTTAAACGACATCTAGACAAATGGCATAATAAAAGCACTACAATTAAAAGGCGGGGAATCAAAATTTCAAAGTTGAATACAGCAAAGTAGAGCCTGATCAGCGCTCAAAGGCGCCATTGCCAACATAGGCCGCATACTGAAGATAAAAGACTTTGCACGATGAATTGGAACTAGTCGTCGAACATTTTGTTATGTGTGCTCATCACAATTTGTTGAATAGGTACAAGTTATAGTTATCGCATGTTATCTACGCGGTTATTACAAGTTAAATATTATAAAATTTATCACATATTATTGAAGTAAAGCTATTGCATAATACGAGTGGATTGTCGCATCGCATATCAATATAGAGTTAACGTATATTATCAGTCAACTAGTTGTTGCAAGCAAGTTGAAATAAAGGATTGTTACATGTAATCATCGCAAGTTGAATCATCAATGCCTAACACTTACTGCAAGAGTGATTGCATTCTGTCAAATTGAAGTTATCGCATGCTATAAAGGTTGTCGCATGTTATAAAAGCCCATGATCAATTGGCATGTGACAAATTATGACTCATCCAAAGTTTCCAACAAATGAAGGAATAATGTACTTTAACTCAAAAAAATGCCACATGACAAATTTTTACTGATTCATGCCATCATTCCGCATTTTAGGTAGAGACACTCTCAACTGTTAGATTAACACATCGAGAATTCAACGACCCACAATTACCATTTAAGTAGAATCTCGCATTCATATAAAAATGGAGTCTTCCCTTCATCTACTTTGTTGCAGATCTCTCAGTTTAGAAATTTCGTTGAAGGTTGAGAACCACTCTAATGGTGGATTGAGATATTCCACTGTAGAATGTTATTAGGATTTCTTGGTTGTTCTTAGCCTTAAAGTCTTTTATTAGGTCATGTTTTAGAGAAAGATTGTCGTCTTGTTTTTCTTTAGTTTGTATGTAAGTAGTCAGTACGAGTAAGTCTTCTACTCGAGTTTTTTGTTTCAGTTGTTTGAAAATGTACAACTAAAGGTGTAAAGCTTTATATATACAACTGTTGTTATGGCACGAAGCTAAAACTCTTACAAATTGTTTATGTAACATAATAAGGGTTACGACATGCACTTTGAACATGAATATAGCGCATGTTCGTGGGCAACTTTATATGTATGTGTGTGTGTATTACATATTGAAAGAAAATGATTTTATAAAACAATTTAGCTATGTATTTACATTTGGATCATGTGTAGTTAGTTTGAATTTTAATTTCAATGTTGCAACAATTTATTTATTACTATGAATTTTTATTTTTGTTATCAAATGTATATGAAATTTATTTACACAAATTATAGAGAAATTAAGCTTATGAGTCATACAATGAAGCTTTGGGAGTCTATGACCATCATTTGAGGAGGTTCACGAGTGTTTCTAAGAATCAATTTGGTTTCATACCTGGAAGGTCAACCATAGAGGCGATTCTCTTGATAAGGCAACTTATGGAGAGATTTACGGAGCAAAAGAAAGATCTTCACATGATTTTTATTGATTTGAAAAAAACTTATGATAGAGTATCAAGAAAGGTTATGTGGTGGACGTTGGGAAAGAAAAGGGTCCCACAACAAAGTACATTACCTTTATCAAGGATATGCACGACGGGGTTGTGACTAGCGTCAGAGTATGCAATGGTGAGACCAGTGACTTTTCTATTAACATAGGATTACATCAAGGGTCGGCTTTAAACCACTATATTTTAATGGATGAAATCGCAAAGGGTATACAAGGTGGAATTCCTTAGTGTATGTTCTTTGCTGATGATGTGCTAATTGATGACAATATGATATAGATTAATAGGTAGCTGGAGTTGTGGAGGAAGACATTGGAATCGAAGAATTTCAAGCTTAGCAGAATTAAAACAGAGTATATGAAGTGTGAGTTCAGCGGTGTCAGGTCAGATGACGGAGAGGTCACCCTGACCGGTCAAGTAGTACCCAAGAAAAATATCTATGTTACAGTTTGACGGGGAGATTGATGAAGATGTTAGTTTTAAAATTCGAGCAAGATGGGTGAAATGATGACTAACATATGGCATATATATGATAAGAAGATTCCTCAGAACCTTAAAGGAAAGTTCCAGAACAACAATCAGGCATGCGATGGTATATGGTGCAGAATGCTAGCCTACTAAAAGGCAACACGTCCAAAAAATAAGTGTAGCAGAGATGCGTATATTGCGTTGGAGCTATGGACATACCAGACGAGATCGAATTAGAAATGTTGATACCCAGGGGGACAAACTTGGAGTTGCACATGTTGAAGAGAAGCTAGTCGAACACCGTTTGACATGACTTGGACATCTCCAACGAAGCCGGACGATGCACATATGCACGTTGGAATTATAGACCGCGCCGAAGGCCCAAATAAAGGTAGAGGTCGACCAAAAATTACATGCGAGGAGGTATAAAAAAGAGACCTGAGAAATTAGAGTATATCTGAAGAACTGATGTCGAATAAAAGTGCATGAAAGTTAACGATCCATATACCAGAACGGCAAAACCTTGAGCTTTCAAGTAGTTTAATGAGAGTGTTGTTAGCTTTAGTTGATATAATTAGTGTATTAGAGACAAAGAGTAGCGACGACCTCTAGCATACATTATTACTGTTATTATTATCATCATCATCTTCATCGCCACATTGTTGCTACTATTAAGTTTTTCAAAGTGAGATTCAAATCGTAAATCCTAAAATTGAAACTGTAAATCGAAACGGGATTTAAATTGTGGATTCAGAAAACATATATTTGAAAGTTTGCACACACTTTGAAATTAATTTTGATGATTAAGCTTCTATGTCTAAACCTAAAACATCATTTCTTTCTCTTGTTTCAATTTTAATTTGTCTGGAAATGATTAAAATTGAAGTTATAGACCCGAAAGTATACTGAATATATTGATTTGGATTGAATGAATTTTCCAACGTAAAGTATTAGCTTGGTTTGAATCGGAATATAAATGGAATCATAAAGGGAGACATTTGATTTGAAACATGATGATTTTAAGATTTTTGACAACAATGACTACTATTACTATGTGTTTAATTATTATAAATTATATTTTAAACTTTATATTACCTTTATTTATGTTTTAAACTTTAAATCTCTTGTTATCACTATTACATTTGAATTGACCTTTTTTTGGGGTTTCATCTGTATTCAACCCCAACTTATTTGGGATTTGTAACTTAGTAGTTGTATTAAATTTGGTAATATATATGAAAAAAAACATTTTAAACTTGTAAAAGAAATCTATTAGATCATAACTTTAAGCAATGTTAACATTTATAAAAATTTATGTTCTCTCATTTAGATGCTACTTTTTGGAATGTCAATTGTTTAAAGAACTGTACAGAAAGGGTAATTTTGAAAGTTTGTGATCGGAACAAAAGTTTGCGCTTTCAAGACAACAATTAATAAAGATATATGTGAAAAAAGCATTTTGAACTTGTAAAAAAATCTATTAAATGCTAACATTTATAAAAACTAACGTTCTTTCATTTAGATGCTACTTTTTGAAATGCCAATTATTTAAAGAACTGTACATTAAGGGTAATTTTGGACGTTCTTGGTCGGACCAAAAGTTTGCGCTTCAAAGATAATTAATAAAGATATATGTGAAAAGCACTTTGAACTTGTAAAAAATCTATTAAATCCTAAATTTAAGCAATGTTAACAGTTATAAAAATTAATGCACTTTCATTTAAATGCTACTTTTTAGAATATCAATTGTTTAAAGAATTGTACATGAAAGACAATTTTAAAAATTCACGGTCAAATCAAAAGTTTACGCTTCCAAGACAATTATTATTAAATATGAAGTTTATTTGTAGAATCCTATTTTTAAATGATATTAAGTTTGGTAATACATATGAAAAAAGTATTTTGAACTTGTAAAAAAATCTATTAGATCCTAGTTTTAAGCAGTGTTAACATTTATAAAATCAATGATCATTCATTTAAATGGTACTTTTTTGAATTTCAATTGTTTAAAGAACTCTATACGAAGGGCAATTTTAAAAGTTCACGGTCGGACCAAAAGCTTACGCTTTCAAGACAATTATTAATAAAGATTATATTATTAAAGTACCAATTTTCTACAGGGTTTTTACCTTCAAGGACAAAAGGAACAAAAAATTGTTCCATGAGGACAAGGGGCAAAAATTTAGTGTAAAGATAGGAATTCAAGGGCCCACTATGATTATTCCCTTTACACTAAAACTTGTCCATGTGTACAAAATTTTGCCCTCTTGACCTTATGGAACAATTTTTTGTTCATTTCGTCCTTCAAGGTATTTTCCTGTTTTCTATAATAAAAAATGTATGTGTATATATACATATATATATGTGTGTGTGTGTGTGTGTGTGTGTACATATGTGTGTGTGTGTGCGCGCGCGCTATACGTATATATGTATATAAATATGCATATAGCAAGGATCGGCTATACTTCATTCTTACTACACTTCAAATCCCCTTGAATATCAAGCATAAATTTTGAATTAAATATTCAAAACTTGCAATGATATCTAGGTTTTAATCTCAGATTTCAATCATGTATCATCTCAGAAATTTTAGAGACTATAGCTCACATTGTGGAAGACTGCACACAAAATGAGTGCATCTCAGATGCTTATCTCAGATCATAAAGTTCATTTCGAGAATATTCCAAGGTATATATTATCTTTAAAATTGATTTGTACGCATAATAATATTTATAATTACTATCTTCAAAATAATTAGTTTCACTTAATTTGTTATTTCGTCGTTTTACTCTAAATCATCCAATTCCATTTCTAAATTGATCTAAATTATTTCATGATTCAAAATCAAATAACAAGCATAAAATTGAATGTTTTTAAAAAAACTAAACTTCTGCTGCTTCAAATTTGGTCGCTAACACCCGATTTAATTTCACTTCAGATAACACAATCATACACGGATTCATAGAACACAGAATGCAAGAAAAAGTAAATGAACACATGAATTCCATATTGGTGGCATACGTTCACTTGATATAATCCGTTTTTTCATACTGTTAGATTACAGTTATGGTTTTGTATAAGAAACTTGAGGAAAAAGAGTTGAATCCCGAAATTGGCTAAGTGTGGACAAGAAAGAGCCAAAAAGCCCTCTCGAAATGAAGTCCCTAGATGGTATTTATAGGTAGATGTTGAATTCGGATCAGTCAGGAGTTATGTAGGAAACACGGAGCTGTGGAGAAGATAAAAACTGTGGAAATTATGGCATGCCATGTCACTCGATGGGATAGATCTGGATCGGCCTGATCAGGCTGATCTGGATCGATGCATTCCTATTGGGCTATGCCTCGCTGTCTCGTGCCACTTTAAGTTCAATCCTACGTTGATCCATGGTGCTTGAGTGAGTGATCTGAGTCCATACATCTGCCAAATGTTATGCCAAATCCAAATCCCCAAGGTGATTGCACTGATTTGGTGCATGGCACTGCGGCTGATCAAAGGATAAAGATAATGGTCGATCTGATCCAAGTACGTGTCAAACCCATAATGTCCAAATAATGATCCAACGCGTAGGCCTTGGTCGATCCGAGACCAAAGCAGATTCGATCTGAATCTGATTCCCGAAGCGCTTGCCTGATCCCGATCCGAAGCTTGATGCCAAGACCGATCCGATCAATTTGGTAAGTGCCAAATTGTCGGACGCAAGGCTGAACCAAGACAAAATGGTGATCAGCCAATCCGATGGAGGGTTTTTACTGCGTATTGCCAACCAAAATTCTCTGTCGAATCTGTCGCTTAATCCAAGCGTTTCCAACTTCGTATAAGTCCAAGTTTGAGTCCCGAACAATCCAATGGTCCGAAATCCCAAGCGTTACGACTTGTTAAAAGGTGGATCAACACTTGCACCCTAAACATATTTTGCTGTGAAAGATGTGTTTTGAATTTCCGATAATTCATTGTTTGAAGTCCACGATCTCGTCGGATCGTTATAGATTTCCAATTTTGCAGCAGCTTAGTGTCGATAGTCGAATTTATAGCCTCATCGGGCCCTTGTTGGGAACAAGTCATACCTAACGATCCTTACTACCTCAAGTTGAGCGTTGATCGCTCTTAATGATTTGAGACCTTTCTTGGCTCATGCCAAGCATCAGTTATGTTCGACAATCCATCAGTCTTTGTTTAATTGTCAACCTCACTTAATGATCCACAGCCTCGCTGAGCTCATGCCGAGCACTAGCCATACTCGACAATCCATATTTACGTTGAGTTCGCATCAAGTATTAGCCATACATAACAATTCAAGTTTCCACATGTCAAATATCAGCCACATTTGATGATACATGCCCTATTGTGCAAAATGTACGCTACATTGAGGGATTCGTAACATCGACGTGTCCTTGCAAAACACCAACCGTGTTTAGCGATCCATAGTTGCGTCGGGCTTTTGTTAGGCATCAACCATACCTGACGATCCATAACCACACCAGGTTATTGTCGAGCATTAGTCATACTTGATGATCCATAGCCTCACAGGGCTTGTGCCATGCAGTAACCATACTCGATCCTGATTAAGCGAGCTCGCGTCTGAAATCGTCTAACCCTTGCCAAGCACCAACTGTACATGACAATCATGATTAAGAGACCCCGCAACCGAGCTTGCCTAACTCTTGTCAAGCACCAACCGTACTTGACGATGTTAACCTCTTCAGGTTCTTGCCGAGCATCAAACCATACTTGACGATCTTGATCAAACGGGCTCATATCCAAGGCCGTTCGACCCTTGCCAAGCACCAGTCATAGATAGAACAATAAACATAGATTCACGGATAGCACAATTAAATATAGATTTGATCGTTAACACCCAATTCAATTCCAATCACATATAGCACAATTAAACATAGATTCACGGAATACGTGAAAAAGTAAATGAACACACGAAATTTATTATGGTACGACAACCGGACCTGCATCCACTTGATATAATATGTTGTTTAACTGTTAGATTACAAATCCAATTATGTTTTTGTATAACAAATTTGAAGAGAAAGAGTTAAATCTCAAAATCAGCAGAGTCTGGACATGAAAGAGCCAAAAATCCCTCTCGAAGTAAAGTCTTCGGATGGTACTTATAGGTGAGGGTTGAATCCAGATTGATCAGGAGTTGAGCTGGAATATAAAACAGTTTTATAAATTTGTGTATTGGTTGTACTTGTTTATTTATTATTACAATGCAGTTAAACCTCCTATTGACTAGAAAACAAATATAAAATAGTTTTATAAATTTGTGTTTTTAACCTATTTCTACTCAAGTACAACTAGGATTTTGTTAGAGGAACGTTTTCACCTCCTCCAGTCGATATAACTGATCCTCCACAAGTATTAAGATGTCACTCTTTACATCACCAACCAACTAATTTGATAACATGTTCTCAAACATGATAACAAGGGGAGGCACAATATATATGCACTTAACTCTACAGTGTCAGTCTTATCATCTGAGTTGCTCGAGGTGAAGTGCAATTATGTTGTCTTGAGAAAAAAAAATTACACCACAACTAATATAGGTAGTGATAAATAAAATGAATCTAAACTGCATTTTAACTTCTATTTAAAATCAGTGACGTGACTAGATACTAGCTGAGGTGGGCAACTACCTTACCCAAGATTCTGAAATAATTATACTTAATACTTTTACAATAAAGAATACTGATCTCGTATAACTTATAAAATACAAATTAAACTAATATTTATTACTCTCATAGATGTGGTTACCACAATTCAAATTAAAAGTGATAGGCATGTATCATTTAAGGGCTACTGGCTCTAGGGCTGCAAATTTTGTTCGAATGTCTGATATTCATCCGTGTCCGTGACCGAAATAAGTTCGTCCGACTCCGTTCGATTTTCATTTAGGACATGAGTTAGGACAACAAAATTTATACGAGAAAAAATCACGTCTGATCCATGTTCGTTCGAATTCGTCTGAATTTCTCGTACTTCGATATATAGCTGGGAGAAAATATAATAAAAGTATAAAATTTAATAAATAGGTATGTCCAACCGGGTCCATTCGTGTCCGAAAAACACATGTCTGTGTCTGATCGATTTCATTTATGACACGAGTTAAGACAACGAAATATGTACGAGAATTTTTTTTTGTTTGGTCTATGTCCGGTCCGATTGTATTTAGAACAAAAACTGGACCCCCCCCCCCCCCCCCGGTCCGGTTTGACCGATTTACACCCTTAGCTACTACAAAGAAATTAGTCTTGGGACCCATCAAATCCATATGATTAACTCATCGTTATTGCTTTGTTTTATGGATATTTCACAAACAAATTTTGCGGCAAACGTGTTTTGGATAACAATTCTAATGTTTTTCACTTTGTCTTAAAACATTTAAATTTGATTTCTTTGGTTCTCATCAAATTCTTCTACAATTGTATGGATACTCTTTTATTAATGAAGTTCGATTATCCAAAAACCACTTTATAACCTTTCGCCCACTGCAACCAGAAATTCTGGTTTCGTCATTGTTTAAATGTGAAATTAATACCACTAAACATTTATTTGTTCCATTAGTTGCGAACGTTTTCTATGTATTGAATTTCAGATTGGTGGCTGTTCTTTATGGGAGTGCCTAAGGTAATCAGCATTCTCGTCATACCCTAGGACTGACTCTACTGTCACACAAGCTCTGTTGCATCCAATGTAAAGGTCGCTAAGAGTTAAGAATGATATATCATCATACCCTGGGATCATGCATGCTCCGCTGCATCCAATGTAAAGGTCACTAAGAGTTCAGAATGATATCTCGTTACTGATTAAAATAAAAATCAAATTTGGGATCAATTGTACAGAATTCTATTTCATACACATAATGTTTGTTAGAGAATACGGTTTACAGAATATGAAGGCTAGGGAAATTATACATGTTTTTATGCAATTTCAAGAAATTTAGAAGGCAATGTCCACTGACCATATGAAGCAGAAAAGATCATAGAATGTGATGCCATTATTTCATACAACATTTGACAACCACATTAAAAGTATTTATGTGTAAAAAAGACTTACAAGCAGCAAATTCCTTCTGTGTCTGATAAACAAATTCAAGTACCTCTGAAACCTCCTTTTCAAATCTATACAGCGGCCCATCGGATCCAAACCTCATCTTCCTCAACTTACAGAGTCCTTCTCCCATTTCCATCATTGCTCCTCTGTGATTCTAAAAAAAAATATCACATGCTTAGCTAATAAAACACTATAGGTTCGCAGCTATTATTTTGTCCATTCCAATTTTTGATGTGTCGGACGCATCAAAAATCGAGAACAAAGCACATGGATTTTTTGCATCATTCTCCGTGCATAAGAGAATTGAAACGTTTAGGAAGATGTGTTTTTTGTAAAAAATAATAAATTTTACAATGATAATAAATAACAAGTTTTTTCCAAAACTGTGGTATTTTCTTTCATGTATTCATATTATTTATGTTGTATCTTTTTTGTCTAGGTGTACTAGATTATTTCTAATGTACCAGTTGTTTAAATTTTGCAATTTTCACATTAATTTACACGTTAATATCAAATATTTACATTTAATCAAAATACTTGAAAACAAATTAAATCCAATTAAAATATAAACAATCATTCTCCTTTCATCGTCATTTCATGTCACAAAAAAAGGGCCCTGTATATAGGACTTAGAATTTGTAAAATACCACAATTTCAACCATTTTCATAATAAAACAACTCACGTAAGTACTCAGTCAACATTCTAAAGTACCATCAGCTTCTCATAAATTCAAACACCATTGCAACTGCCCTAGCTCCCTTAATATTCTAAGATGTTACTGAACAAGTCTTTACAACATGCTCATTTTCTTATGTTTGGTTCACTAAACATGTTTGGATAGCTAAAAATTCACATTTTTGGGAAAATATGAATAATATTTAGGAAACAAAAGCTATCCCTGAACCCCACTCCACAAACAAATACTGATCACAAATCACAACGAAGATGATTACCAACAGAAATTATTGTACTGTCAAATTCAGTACTCAAATTCTTATCACCTTGGTATTTTGGTAGATGAGGTAGTTAGGAATATATGATATGTCAGTATTCTTTAGTATTTTTGCCTTCTTCCATAAATTGAGGAAGAGCACATGACGTAGTACTAAAAGATTCATTCCCACATGGTGTTGAAGTGAGAATAACTGAAACTTTGCGGCGGTTCAGGGCAAATTATCATTATCGCACAACCGGCCATCCCGCTTGAAAAAGGAAGCATCTTTTTGAAGTATAATTCACCGCAAAAAAAGGCCAATTCAAAAATTAAACCCTAGAAACGCACCTGATTAAATAAGTGATGAAACCCAACGGCACACTGAAGGATTCCATGTAAAATTGTTCGAATTGGCTCTTCAGCATCGTTCCAAAGCTCTTCTAGATAATCGTGGCAAAGATGATAATCACCTTCATTGAATAAAGATACGGCACGATCGAAGCTCAGGTCTTCAAATGAATCTGGTGGTTCAGGAAGCGGTCCATGAACAGAAGAAGAAGATCGCGACTTTAGTGCAGATTTTGAGATTCTGAAACTGAACGCTGGAAAATTTGACAAGGAATAAGAGAATGAACTGAATCGAGGTACGTCGGTAGATGATGGCACGGATAGTACGGAGGATAGCGCCGCCGCCATTACAAAGGAAACCGTGCTGACTGGGTATCACAAGGCGAGCCCACGGCGTGAATGACTTTAGGCCATCAACTCAACCTTGTTTCCACAGTGGTTAGCCATCAAATTTGAAGCGTTATGTTCTAAAAAGAAACCGTTATCGCCACGTTAAAATGTAGCCTAATTCTATTTAAACTAACCAGAAATATCGAGTTCACCCAAAAAAATCAATGATTAATCTGCCTTTATTTTACTATTTTTTTTTTATTATCAACATACCTCGTATAGACCTTACGAGGTTTCATACGTAATCTCGTAGAGACTCTATGAGATATTATAGGAAACCCCATAGGGGCCCTACGAAGAAAGGTAAAATTAGATTTTTTTTTTTTTTTTTTTTTTTAATGTTACACGGGTAAACTCAGCAATATGTTAGGATTCTTTCGTTCTTTGGGTTTTGCTGGGTGAACTCAGCAAAATCATGGGTTTAAATAGAATTACCCTAAAATCTATTAAGAAGAACAAAAAATTATTAAATGGGACCAGTTTAGAATAATCTCCCCTTAAAACTTTATTAAACAATGACATAAATGACCATGTAATTTTAACCTAATTATGTATGAAATTAAACCCTAATTTTTTTCTCAGCATTACAAACAAAACCAATAATCATTAATGGAGGAATCAATCTCAACTAATCCAAAGAGTAATGAATACAACATAATTCTAACTCAAAATGAACATTACGTTAAATTTGCCGAACAAATCAACGATAAGGTATTATTCAAATGTTTCTGTATATTTTTTTAGAGTTGTACGATTTGGGGAGTGGAAACTCGTTAGAATAATATGGCCACAAGCGGTCACAAATTACATAAAAATTTAACGGCTTATTGTCGACTATACGTGATTCTCTCGGTCCTCCCTTGTCGATTTTATTAAAAAGTAAACTACTTATGATTTTTTGAATTAAAGATGTGAGAGCGATTTTGGAAGCCATGATTACGTGGACAGTCAAATGAGATGGAGGACGTCAATAAATTTGAAAACAATAATGGTAATGACAATCATAATGAGGTAGATAATTCCAATGAATTTGAAAATGCGAAAGGTAAAGACCAGCATACCAAGGAAGTTGACATGTCGCTAACTGTTTCTCCCGATTTAACTTATCATTTCAATACTGATACAGTACGGTAAAATATTTCAATTATATTTGAATTTATTGTTTTGACTTTTGTTATTGATTTTTGATGCAGTTGTTTGAGTCCAAGGAACATGTATAGATTGGTGCATTAATCACGAAATCAGTGTAAACCGTATTATTGTGACAAAAATGAGAAATTTGTATGCTAATGGAAAAGGATAATGGATGGATCTAGTGTGTGAAAGAAGTATGGAGTATACCGAAAATAGACAGAATCATGTTTCAAAATCAAAATAAAAACAAAGAAGCTCGAAAAGTAAAAAAAATGTAGATGTCTGTTTGAGTTAAACGCACATTGTAAAGATGATGGGATGCAGATATTGACTGTAAAGAATGGACGTCATGATCATATGCTTCATAACGTATTAACCAGGCATCCATTTGTTACAAGGCTGAAAGATTACGAACTTAAGACTGTTGAAACAATGACAAATAGTGGAGTTAGGCCTCGAAATATTTTAATTGCTATAAGAATGGACAATCCAAAGAACCAATTTACCATAAGAAATTTTTACAATACAAAAGTAAAACTTAAACTACTTCATACGGAAGGTACGCACTAGTTTATGAAATTGGCATCGAGCCATTATTATTTCGTCCACCATAGAGTTGAATCAGTTGATGATAAAACCACTGAAATATCCGACCTATTTTTAAGTCACCCGGATGTCTAGTTCTTACGCAATGTTTTCATTAAATTTTGTTCTTGGATTGCACATTCAAGGAAAATCGATACAAGTTACCGTTGACCAGCTTTTTGGCAAAAGCCGTCACAACTCAAATGGATCAAGACTCACTCTCAAAGATCGTAGAACAGGCTCTTCTCTCCAGGATCGACCCTTATTTGGTTCAACTAATAATGGTTCGAGCCGAACCATCCTATCTAAAGATACATATGTCCTTCGAGCCCAGTTTAGACTTCCAAAATCTGGTCGATCGATCGAACAAATCGATCTTAAAATATCGGACCGAACTTTGCGCTACAAGACGAAGTCCTACTCCCAAGGCTACAAAATCGGTCAACAGAGACTTGCTCTACTTTTTAAGCACAAGTGCGAACCCGTGCTTCGCACACGGGTCGGCAAAATAATCAGTTTAAAATAATTGATTGAAAATAAGTGTAAAAGCACATTTTTTAAATGGGTTATCAACTCCTAATGAAAATTTGTACATTTAACACTAATGGTGTGTTACTAGTAATTAAAGTTTGAGCTTCTAAAAGAAAGGTGCACATTTTGGTAAGCTTTGTTTTAATAATTGTTTTGAAAAGAGTCATACATCAGAATCAAAATAAAGTGTGCCTGAACAATAATTTGTGATATTTTAATTATCTTCCACACACTTATATATGCTTGATCACCTAATTCCTTGTAACAATCTAAAAGGCAGCAGTTCAAATCAAACCTTTAAATAAAATTTCTATATCCTCCAATTTCAATTGTCATATTTGTCATTACATTCGGAAAATTATGAAATATCATACTGTCGGTTAAAGAAGAAAAATTGTCCATCATCTACTACCAAAGTGAGTTTAAATATTGATTTTCCATATATACTGCTAAGGATCGGATATGATAAGTCCATGGTGGTTGAAGGAAAATCAATATACTTAGTGGCATATATCAGTCAAATGAAATAATTGTCTCCGATCAATTGTTTTGTTATGAAAAGGTTGATAACAATCATTCAAAGGATCAAATCTCTAGTAGTAGGAAGTATAGGAAGCTTGATTTATAAATAGTATAAGAAACTGTCGTGCATAAAAGGTATATCAACACAAAAGGAATTGAAACAATAGTCTTCAAGCAACAATAATAGTATTTAAAATAATCTTTATCCATTCAATCAATTTTTTTTTTTAAATTTTACATACTTAATCAATCAGACCTATCTCAATTAATTCTTACAATCAAATAATTTATTCATCTTTTAATAATTTGTACATATATTATAATTATCATCATGATTATTATTATTAATTTAATTTCTCGTATTATAGACCTTTCAAAATATTAGGTTTCATAGCTCAATATTAAAAGCATAAAATTTGCGGATCCAATCTGTATCAATCAAAATTTGAGCCCTCGGCGAATCACCCTCCAAATAAACACATCAAACTCCTTTTTCTTAATTTTCGGATTTCAGCATTAATATTTTTTCTTCCTCCTTTTTTTGAATTATTAATACGTTTTTTAGTATCACCCACGTGTTTTTATTCTCTAATCTTTTGCAAAAATATTCTACATATTTTCCACTTTTTTCATCTTTATGATCAATTGATTCTCGTACTCTTCGACATTAAAACATGACACACATAAACACATACATACCTATTCACCACCTTTATAACATACATCACTTGACAGAATTGTTAATTGTACTCTTTTGTGTTTTTAATGGGAAATACTATTTGAATAAAAAATATAGACATAGTTGACACGATGAATCTACATCATTGGATTAGTTTCAAATTTCTAGCTTTCATATAAAAATAAAAGGATCCAACGGTCAAGATAACTTGTTCCAAATCTATGTTCAAGCACTTGCCCCTTTTTAATACACTGGTTCCTCCACATTATGTTTTTGGATTCTAAAGGAAGTACGAACAAATCAAAATCACACACATGTTAAATATAAAAGCATTACATGGTCATTTTGGGGCATTATCAAAGGTACTCTTCTTTAAAGAAGAAAAGAACAGATTTAGGAGGACTCCATTAAAGAAAGGAGTTATTTACGTTAAATAAGCATTTTGTAGTTTATTAAATTTCTTTCCAGTCCAATACAATTAAGGAACTAAAAGGAAAGCAAAAGAAAAAAAAATGTCATTTTCTTAGAGCCTAACTAATAAAAATGTTCACTTTATTTTCCACTTCAGGAAAATTAACCAAATACTTCTTAAAAACTTGAACAAATGATAGTAGTACCAATGCCAAATAAAACAGATATTCAATTTCAGTTGGCATCAAAACATAATTTCCTCCATCAATGTTCATATTCAAATGTAGTAGAATTTATAAAAACATATAACTTGTACATTCAAGTTTGCAATATAATTGAGGCATGATCATGAAAAGACATAAAATATACAAATAATTTATTATTGTGAAAATGGAGTAAAAACGGCGAATAATGTAGGTAGCAAACAAATGCGATGGTATTTTCATATCTTTATTTCATGGTGAACATCAAGTAGAATTGCCTCTAAGGAGAAATAGTATTAAGCTCCATATATTCCTAATCCCTATTATTTGCATTGAAACAAATATCAATCTATATGTAACTCATATCGTTCATCACAACTCAAGTACGAACTCGTGCTTCACACACAGATGAACATAATAAAATGGAAATTAATAAATAAAAATAGGCTAAAAATACATTACGCACTAAAAAATGGTAATGTAAGTATTTACGGGTTAAGAGATATCAAAAAAGATAGGTATGCTCTTCTTAAACCTCGTCGGTGAGTAAACTTGAAAAGTATATGAACTTAGCCCTAAATAGCTAAATTTTACAAATAAATTAGTAAAAATGGGCGCTTGTATACAAAAGCATGTGCGAATGCGTATATGTGAGAATTTAGGGCTGTTATGGTAATGGTTACCGTTACCGTTTGGCAAATACAGTTATCATACCGTTTCTACTGGTAAGCCAGAATTGCTTACCGTTACCAATCGACTGGTATACCGATGACTGGTATACCGATAGTTTGGTAACCATTACACTGGTAATGATAAAGTACCGTTTGTCCATCAAAGTCTATATCTTAACATATTTTTTATACACAGTGCATTTTTATTATATTGTATGTAGTGTTAATTTATGAAAAACATAAATGAAAAAAAAAAGTGTATCTGAAATTATTTCATATGATTATTGAACTAAATATCATCATTTATTTGGTTTTACGTGCATGTAATAAATCATATCAGATGAGTATACTTATGTTTTGAATTAACTGGTAAAATTACCGTTACTGGTGGTATTGAAGAAACATTACCGATAATTTACCGTTAAAAATGGTAAATTTACCGTTATCATACCGTTTTAACTGATATACCGAATTCAATCAAAAATGATTACCGATCGACTGATAATGGTATGGTAATGATAAATTTACCATTACCGTAAAAGCACTATGAGAAACTTCATCTTGGTAATTATTTTAGAAAGAGTCGCATATCAACATTATAATGTATAGGATTATAAAATTCAAGATAATATTAGATATTGTTTATTTATAAAATATCACTAATTCATCCAACCTACGTTAACCTTTAAGATCTTAATTTTGTTTTAATTTGTGCAGTAGCATGTGTTATTTTGATGTACTCTATTTGGTCACTCAATTCCTCATATTATTGTAATGGATACCAAACAGCATACAACTCTTATATATGTACACTATCAAATATAACATGTATTCATTACTATAAGATAACCGGTAAATATCATAATATCACACTGTAAGTAGAACCAAAAGAATTTCCCATCATCTTGCTACCTCAACCTAAGTCTATTTAACCATAGAGTGGTCAAATAAAAAAAATCAGTAAACTTAAGATGACATAGATCCATGGTTTGCTCATACAAAATTGACATTTTGATAAACATATCAAACAATTATAGATTTGTGATTGGATTGACATCTGATTTTACAAATAAACATTAACATGAAATTACTGCAAGATCAACTATTAGCTAAGAAGCCAAAAAAGGAGAAAAAAGAATGGACGTATCAACTACATTAGAAACTCGAATACGTAGAAGGTATTAGGACAGAAGACATTAAAATTAAAATCTTTAAATGATAATAGCATAATTTTTCCTTAAATATGTGACGGCAAGGAATTTCGCTCGGTCCGAACCAGTCGCTAAACCGACCCAGACCGTTCGAAACGCCCTATCGTTTGAGAACACGACAAATCAGAACGCATATAAAAGAACATTTCATTGTATATTACAACAACGCATCAGATTACAAGAATATACAGAGTATAAATGAATATTACACAGAAATATCAGAGATTACAATAAATTACATTTAAATACATCGCAGCGGAAAATAGTACAATACACAACTAGAAGTAGATATACGGATACAAAGCTTTCCGGATATCATTCCAGCTGTAAACCAGGATCCTGTGAATATAAATCTGCAAAACCAAAACTACTAGCTGCCCGTGTCAAAATAGGGGCACCCAGAGTTTAGGTTAAAACAATAAACTCCAGGTCAGTCATGGGACTGGTGTGAGAACTAAAACAGTTAATCTTTATTTTAAAGTTAGGTAAATCAAGGGACCACGCCGTATAACACGGAACGGGTTTCCTCCCAAGAATACCAGTGCATAAAACAAACAGCGCAATGCTAAATAAAGAAAAATGAAGCTGTTATAAGACCCAGGTCCTATCACACAATGCAACGCAAGCCGGGGGATAGGGTTTTCCCTTATAACAGCCAAAGAATGCTTGATACGTTTAAAACAAATTATTTGATACTATTATAAGTGCATAGTGTATAAAACAACTTCAAATCATAAGTATCAATCATAGGCGGCATGGGTACCATATATCATGTCGCCATACTAGTTCTACAATTAAAACCGCAAATGTCACGTATTTGGAAATTGGATTTCCATCTATGAACCGAGGCAAAAGATAGTCCTCAACCGATTCGAGACTGCCTAGCCCGAGTCTCAGGATCATAGCTCGAGTGACCCTAGGAGCGACAGGGCCGGTCCACCGATGTGGATTAAACTTAAATCCTGAACACTGCATTTCCCCGCCCTTTGGGGCGTAAACGAGCCAACGAATGACTCCATCGGACCCGGATCGTCCGATCAAACCGAGGCGCCTCGCAACAGCAACAACCACACAGGTGAAAAGTATATAAATGTCAGGGCTGGTAGGTCACTGACACCACCCTAGCTAGGAAGAAACGCATGCCCTCCCTAAGGTCCTTCCTCCCGTTTCTGGTTCACAACCGGGGTGCGAAACTCGCGAAGTAAACGTTACACAAAGCTACGCCGCAAAGGCCGTGCTTTAATCATCACCACAAGACTTTGCTTTTCAACATAAGCCTCGATCAATTGCCACTTAGGCATGCCACACAGGCAATTCACTCCATGCGATTGATATCCATCAATATATAGCCCCTGAGCTCGTACGTCTCAGAGAAGGGCGTTAAGCAAGAGAATAAATTCTCCGCCGCCAAACAGATATATATTTAATAGAGATCAATCACACGGACTAAAATCCAATGTCAGACACACAGTCCATTTACAAGTCCGTTCTGGGTCTGAACGAAACCGGAGGCACCTAGTACCCCGCATATCCATCGATCTCCAAGTACGTCTGGACGATCACTAACTGTTTCCATCTTCTTGGGTGTACAGCCCAATCAAGATCATCAGTAATTACCCAAACGACGTGAAGACTTCCGGTCTTCGACCATCGTCTTCATCTTCGACTTATCGTCGTATCAGTTATTCAGAATGGGATAAACCCGATCTTTCCGAATAACTCGCGTATATTTTAAATAAGTGTTACACAAACACAACATACGCCTCATTCCAATTCATCAGTCACTAATCGTAAATTAATCAAGAGAATAATTCCACAAATATTAACCCCGAAGGCCGAAACCAACATCAGATCAATATCCAGGAAACCATTCTGCTTAGCTAACCGACAGTTAGTTTCTGAATTTCACATTCATAGGGAAAGGTTCTCATTAATTTTATCAAAGATAAATTTCTTGAATTTATTCTCTAATCTTCTTTTGAATTTCGATTCAACTAGTCGGGATTAACGAAACTTACCGAAGTAATCATTTGTTTTAATTTCCCAATCCCAACCTATTTATCCCATGAAGTAAAACTGGTAATACTTCATATCTAACACCACAGTGTTATCGGTAAATTCAATTACCATTTCACGTTCAAATCTAATTAAAGATTTAACTATCGCCTGGGGTAAAACTGGTGATACTCCATTCTCGATTATTTCAATCTAATTAAAGATTCATTAAAACTCCACTTAGTTTTAATCGTTAACTGGGTTAAAGAATCAGTGTCATTTAAAACACGGTTCACGATAAACCCAAAGTCACATTCATTAATTATCGGGTTAAAGAACGAGTGTTATTTAAAACACTGTTCACGATAAACCCAAAAATCAATATCAATTCAATTCCAATTAAATATTATTTAATTGGTACACTTCATTAAATCTAAATAAAAAGATTTAATCTTTTCTCAACTGGGTTCAAGAACAGTGTTAGTGAAGACACCATTCACGACAAACCCAAATCACATTCGATATTCAATACAAGGCTCTGAATAGAAAATATATCGGCCTATATTCAATATCAAATTCTACGGTTAACAAATGTCGTATTGGAAATAACGATATAAATATATATCTTTCAAATTTCCATAACAACACCTGTATAATCACGAATTCCAACATCGAAATATTCCGAAGACAATTCCGATTCAAATCCACTCCAATGCAATCATTGGATATTTTGGTTATTTTCAAAACCCTTTTTAAATTCAATTTATTTATTTAAAAATAAATAGAATTATAATTCTAGTTCAAAACTAGTTCATTTCGATAAAAATCTATTTTTATCCTTTCAAATATGGAGTTTTTCATCCCAATCCTTTCTAAATCATTTCTTATGATTTTACACAAATTATTACTATTTTTAATAATTTTATCAAGGCCCGTACAGTCGATTTCCATCAATGGCCATCGAACTGCACTTACAGCGACCTTTTTCGAATTTGATTTGGACGTATCTCCAAATCCAACCGTTAGATTTCTAATTTCTAATATTCGTTAGAAAGCTCTTTTCGATACGAACCCAACGGTTCCGGTTTTAGGAGAATCCGACGGTCGGATCTCCCGTAATGTCCGTTTGAAATAAATGGTCGAAATTCGCGAACTGCCGCGGCGCGGCGCGTTCTATTCAGGCCATTATATTATATATATAATATATATTTCGTCGATTTTCTATTCAAAACGAATTATATAAATAGTTTTAAAATTCGTTTCAAAATCTATTTCAACTTCCATTTCAATTCAAAGCAAAATTGAATTCTTCTTTATAAATTCGTTTCAAAATTCATTTTTATTCAATTCAAATTTCAATTCAATTTGAATTCATTTCAATTCGCTTTCGATTCATTTCGAAATCGTTTTCAATTCAATTCATTTCGAAATCGTTTTCAATTCAATTCATTTCGAAATCGTTTTCAATTCAATTCATTTCGAAATCGTTTTCAATTCAATTCATTTCGAAATCGTTATAAATATCGTTCACGTCAAAATGGCGTCAAACTAATCAACACGGCTTCATAAATCTCTATTTTCAAATATTCTATTTCAAATATTTCTTTTTCAAAATAGTTGTTATTATCAAAATATGTCGTTCAACACATGACCAATCTCAATGGATGAGTACTGTCAACACATGAACTTTTATTTTATAATATTCTTTATTTTTCAAATTGGAATGAGGCCCAATCAATTACCATATAAAATTAATTATATGGATTTTTATACAACACATGTATATAATAGCATTGAAAATAATCAACCATCAACCAAAGTGCACTACACTGTATAAGCATCAAATATAGATATTCAACGCTTATAACAGCCTGTCAATCAATCGATCGACATATTTAATCAATCAGGATGAGTGAACTTCAAATTTCATCCCAACACCCGTGTGGGGTTTCAAACAATCAAACACAGATTTTATTTGTGCAGTTGGGCGATGTGTAAAATTTATCGTCCCAATCCATATCAGTCAAATGGGTGTACATCAACAAATCGTTTTGATTTGTAAATGAATATGTTATTTTATTCATTCCTAATAAAAATGATATTTTTATTTTTCTAACCTATTTTAGAAAATTTTGGCGGCATAACGGCACGATACTAGAAACGGGACGAGGCCTAGCCTTATCCCCGGTCTAGTGAAGGCCCACGCCATTCACACATCAATCAAATCAATTTCATTTCACCAACCGATTCAAATTCCAATCAAATAACCTAACCAACTACACAACCAAACAATTTAACAAACAAGCCATCCATGATCTGTGGATGACGGGTGTCGGGTGCTGCTAAGCACCATCTGCATCCTAGTATATATATAACTAGAAAAATTAAATTGAGAGGTGAGAAGTTCTCACATATAGCTATCCTAGCTCCCCGGCACTTCATTGATAGAAATCTTCATCGCTATCGCATCTTCGTCATCTTCATTGACCGTAGCCACTACATACATAAAAATCGAATTTTTACTTCACTGTTCAATATATAAAAATCGAATTTTTACTTTGCTATCATATAGATAAAAATTCCATTTTTAAAAATATAGATTTCGCCTTTCTTCTTTTTCCCTTCAAAATCAAATCTTTATAACTCGTTATGGATAATAAAAATTATAACTTCCTTGTTGCAAAAATCTGTATTTTCCCCGAAGTAAAAAATCATATTTTTACTTCACTACTCATCTCGAAATATCGTCCTTTCTATTTCATCACTATAAAAATCACATTTTTATTATGCTACCTATATAAAGATGATATTTTTAATATTTCTATCATGTAAAAATTATATTTTTTTTTATTCTCTACCTAAACAAAAATCATATTTTTATATCATCTAGATAGTAAAAACTATATTTTTAATACTTTAAAAATATAAAAATCATATTTTTAATTCTTTAAAAATATAAAAATCACATTTCGAAATCGTTTTCTAACTAAAAATTTAACCTTAAATAAATAAACATCCTAATCCTAAATTTGTAAAAATATAAACTTTAAACAAAATAAAAATCATAACTTTGTCCTAGCATTTAAATTAAATTAAACTGAAATTAAATAAGGATAAAAATAAATAAATCTCACATTTGGAATATGGAAAAGGGGTGTTGCTTTCAGGTGGAAGGCGGCTCTGGTGGTCGGCGTCAGGTGCGGGAGTTTTGGCTTGCGGGTGGAAGAGGGGTTGTCGGGCTCGATTCGGCTGAGAGGGGAGGGGTCGCACCATGATCGAGGGGAAGGGGGAGAGGGAGCGTCGATGGGGAAGGAGGTCGCGCCATGATCGAGGGGCTGGAGGCGCCAGCGAGGCGGAGACGTCGTGGGGTAGGAGGGTTCCGTCGCGCCTCTATTTTTCTTTTTTCTTTTTTCTTTTTTATTTCTGAACTGAATCGGGGGGGGTATAAGAGAGAAGTTAGGTTTTTATTTAATTATATATTTATTTTTATTATTTCAAAAAGGTAACTTTTTACTTCGATTTCAAAACGAGGCCCACCGCCTGTCGTCCATAGCGTTCTACCCCTATTCTGAACACAATGAGATATGTATCGCAGGCTGATTCGGCTGTTTCGATCAGCTTCCGTTAAAACCAACATATAACTCTATATATTGATTTTGAACGTGCATTTCAAATTACCGGGGTCACATACTAACTCTATAAATCCCATAAAAATATTTTCTAGCTTCGTATTGGCGATACGGTCCTAACAAAACTAGTTTCGACGAATTCTGAGACCGTTGGAAAAATGGCCAATTTCCAGTCGATTAAAATCAACTAAAACCGGTCAAACGCGTTTTCCTATGCCACGTTCACATATTGATTCGAAAAATTATGAAATTTGGAATCTAGCAATAATTCGACATCACGGACCCAACAAAACTAGTTTCGTCGAGATCCGAGGTCATTTGCAAAATGTCCATTTTTAAGGGCCTGAATTCCATAGCGACTATTCAGAATTTTCAACTGGACATATCTTTTGATTCCCGCTATGAAATTTTGATTTTTCGGATTCGTTGGAAAGATATTATCAAATAGATTCTATGATTTTTGGTTTCACTAAAATCCGGATTGTTTTGCACCTGGTACATTCAATTGAAGTTTGAAATCGAATTATCGAACTACCGCGCCATTTTCAATTCCTTTTATAATTTTATATAATTATATATATTCTAACGACGACGTATATAATATATACGTTCGAATTATATTCAAAACAAAATTTTTCGGTCGATATTATTTAAAATAATCAAAATTCGCTAAAATTGCCGAAATAAAAATTTTAAACTGGCCCAGATTTTCGGGTTATTACAATCTCCCCCACTTAAAACTTTTCGTCCCCGAAAAGGAACAAAGTCGAAAGTGGTTTGATTAATCAGCTCTACGTTCGATCTGGCTTCCATTCTCCAACTTTTCAGTTTTTGAGAATTTTCAAAATTTCAAAAATTTGGCTAACACCCTAAATTTTCGAAAAATTTCGCCATAACCTCCCCTGCACCGGGAGCATCGGGGAATTTCAAATAGCTTCCCCGGTCCTTCAGATCTCAAAAAGAAAAGGAAAAAGCCAAGCGGCTAGCCAATAGGCTCATAAAATCATCATCACCCAAACAAAACAGTAAATTATGTAGTAAACATGTACCTATTTGTCGGGCAAACAAATTTTATTCTCTGCTCTAGCCTCCTTGCTATGACCTGTTCAATGTAAGTATAGGTATATGCAAGCAAATGCGACCAATTTTCAATACAATTCAATATGTGATGCTATTAGGCATAATGGTTCAAAATTAGCAAACAAATAAACAAGCAACCCAAACATCAATCAATTATTGAATTAGAGTTTCAAATTCATAATTTTGATACATATACAAAAATCATGTTTTTGATGCCAAATCACAACAATAAGCCCTATCTAGTTTTGGTTCTCACACCAGTCAATAGGAAATATAGAAATCTCACTTTCGTCGCTCGAAAATAAATACTGGCGATGGTGCCCCATCACCAGAATTATCCCCGGGCAACTAGAGTATGATCCTATAACTATCCAATACATTGAAACTTCGAATACACGTTTGCAAGACGTATATGCAAAATCTTTATATATCGGATTGTCCCGATCAATATAGAATAAATAATCAAATACGAATAATTGATTAAAATTTTCAAAACAAAATTTGTTTTCATGTTAAAATTTACTCTTCACACTCGTTCTAGGATACTACTGATCCCATCTCTAACGAGTCATTCCCATTGGATATTACTAATCCAATATCTGATGAGTTCTTTCGTACGGTTCTAATGTGTCATGTTCTCTGAGCTTTGTAAACCAAAGCTCTGATACCAACTGTGACGGCAAGGAATTTCGCTCGGTCCGAACCAGTCACTAAACCGACCCAGACCGTTCGAAACGCCCTATCGTTTGAGAACACGACAAATCAGAACGCATATAAAAGAACATTTCATTGTATATTACAACAACGCATCAGATTACAAGAATATACAGAGTATAAATGAATATTACACAGAAATATCAGAGATTACAATAAATTACATTTAAATACATCGCAGCGGAAAATAGTACAATACACAACTAGAAGTAGATATACGGATACAAAGCTTTCCGGATATCATTCCAGCTGTAAACCAGGATCCTGTGAATATAAATCTGCAAAACCAAAACTACTAGCTGCCCGTGTCAAAATAGGGGCACCCAGAGTTTAGGTTAAAACAATAAACTCCAGGTCAGTCATGGGACTGGTGTGAGAACTAAAACAGTTAATCTTTATTTTAAAGTTAGGTAAATCAAGGGACCACGCCGTATAACACGGAACGGGTTTCCTCCCAAGAATACCAGTGCATAAAACAAACAGCGCAATGCTAAATAAAGAAAAATGAAGCTGTTATAAGACCCAGGTCCTATCACACAATGCAACGCAAGCCGGGGGATAGGGTTTTCCCTTATAACAGCCAAAGAATGCATGATACGTTTAAAACAGATTATTTGATACTATTATAAGTGCATAGTGTATAAAACAACTTCAAATCATAAGTATCAATCATAGGCGGCATGGGTACCATATATCATGTCGCCATACTAGTTCTACAATTAAAACCGCAAATGTCACGTATTTGGAAATTGGATTTCCATCTATGAACCGAGGCAAAAGATAGTCCTCAACCGATTCGAGACTGCCTAGCCCGAGTCTCAGGATCAGAGCTCGAGTGACCCTAGGAGCGACAGGGTCGGTCCACCGATGTGGATTAAACTTAAATCCTGAACACTGCATTTCCCCGCCCTTTGGGGCGTAAACGAGCCAACGAATGACTCCATCGGACCCGGATCGTCCGATCAAACCGAGGCGCCTCGCAACAGCAACAACCACACAGGTGAAAAGTATATAAATGTCAGGGTTGGTAGGTCACTGACACCACCCTAGCTAGGAAGAAACGCATGCCCTCCTTGAGGTCCTTCCTCCCGTTTCTGGTTCACAACCGGGGTGCGAAACTCGCGAAGTAAACGTTACACAAAGCTACGCCGCAAAGGCCGTGCTTTGATCATCACCACAAGACTTTGCTTTTCAACATAAGCCTCGATCAATTGCCACTTAGGCATGCCACACAGGCAATTCACTCCATGCGATTGATATCCATCAATATATAGCCCCTGAGCTCGTACGTCTCAGAGAAGGGCGTTAAGCAAGAGAATAAATTCTCCGCCGCCAAACAGATATATATTTAATAGAGATAAATCACACGGACTAAAATCCAATGTCAGACACACAGTCCATTTACAAGTCCGTTCTGGGTCTGAACGAAACCGGAGGCACCTAGTACCCCGCATATCCATCGATCTCCAAGTACGTCTGGACGATCACTAACTGTTTCCATCTTCTTGGGTGTACAGCCCAATCAAGATCATCAGTAATTACCCAAACGACGTGAAGACTTCCGGTCTTCGACCATCGTCTTCATCTTCGACTTATCGTCGTATCAGTTATTCAGAATGGGATAAACCCGGTCTTTCCGAATAACTCGCGTATATTTTAAATAAGTGTTACACAAACACAACATACGCCTCATTCCAATTCATCAGTCACTAATCGTAAATTAATCAAGAGAATAATTCCACAAATATTAACCCCGAAGGCCGAAACCAACATCAGATCAATATCCAGGAAACCATTCTGCTTAGCTAACCGACAGTTAGTTTCTGAATTTCACATTCATAGGGAAAGGTTCTCATTAATTTTATCAAAGATAAATTTCTTGAATTTATTCTCTAATCTTCTTTTGAATTTCGATTCAACTAGTCGGGATTAACGAAACTTACCGAAGTAATCATTTGTTTTAATTTCCCAATCCCAACCTATTTATCCCATGAAGTAAAACTGGTAATACTTCATATCTAACACCACAGTGTTATCGGTAAATTCAATTACCATTTCACGTTCAAATCTAATTAAAGATTTAACTATCGCCTGGGGTAAAACTAGTGATACTCCATTCTCGATTATTTCAATCTAATTAAAGATTCATTAAAACTCCACTTAGTTTTAATCGTTAACTGGGTTAAAGAATCAGTGTCATTTAAAACACGGTTCACGATAAACCCAAAGTCACATTCATTAATTATCGGGTTAAAGAACGAGTGTTATTTAAAACACTGTTCACGATAAACCCAAAAATCAATATCAATTCAATTCCAATTAAATATTATTTAATTGGTACACTTCATTAAATCTAAATAAAAAGATTTAATCTTTTCTCAACTGGGTTCAAGAACAGTGTTAGTGAAGACACCATTCACGACAAACCCAAATCACATTCGATATTCAATACAAGGCTCTGAATAGAAAATATATCGGCCTATATTCAATATCAAATTCTACGGTTAACAAATGTCGTATTGGAAATAACGATATAAATATATATCTTTCAAATTTCCATAACAACACCTGTATAATCACGAATTCCAACATCGAAATATTCCGAAGACAATTCCGATTCAAATCCACTCCAATGCAATCATTGGATATTTTGGTTATTTTCAAAACCCTTTTTAAATTCAATTTATTTATTTAAAAATAAATAGAATTATAATTCTAGTTCAAAACTATTTCATTTCGATAAAAATCTATTTTTATCCTTTCAAATATGGAGTTTTTCATCCCAATCCTTTCTAAATCATTTCTTATGATTTTACACAAATTATTACTATTTTTAATAATTTTATCAAGGCCCGTACAGTCGATTTCCATCAATGGCCATCGAACTGCACTTACAGCGACCTTTTTCGAATTTGATTTGGACGTATCTCCAAATCCAACCGTTAGATTTCTAATTTCTAATATTCGTTAGAAAGCTCTTTTCGATACGAACCCAACGGTTCCGGTTTTAGGAGAATCCGACGGTCGGATCTCCCGTAATGTCCGTTTGAAATAAATGGTCGAAATTCGCGAACTGCCGCGGCGCGGCGCGTTCTATTCAGGCCATTATATTATATATATAATATATATTTCGTCGATTTTCTATTCAAAACGAATTATATAAATAGTTTTAAAATTCGTTTCAAAATCTATTTCAACTTCCATTTCAATTCAAAGCAAAATTGAATTCTTCTTTATAAATTCGTTTCAAAATTCATTTTTATTCAATTCAAATTTCAATTCAATTTGAATTCATTTCAATTCGCTTTCGATTCATTTCGAAATCGTTTTCAATTCAATTCATTTCGAAATCGTTTTCAATTCAATTCATTTTGAAATCGTTTTCAATTCAATTCATTTCGAAATCGTTATAAATATTGTTCACGTCAAAATGGCGTCAAACTAATCAACACGGCTTCATAAATCTCTATTTTCAAATATTCTATTTCAAATATTTCTTTTTCAAAATAGTTGTTATTATCAAAATATGTCGTTCAACACATGACCAATCTCAATGGATGAGTACTGTCAACACATGAACTTTTATTTTATAATATTCTTTATTTTTCAAATTGGAATGAGGCCCAATCAATTACCATATAAAATTAATTATATGGATTTTTATACAACACATGTATATAATAGCATTGAAAATAATCAACCATCAACCAAAGTGCACTACACTGTATAAGCATCAAATATAGATATTCAACGCTTATAACAGCCTGTCAATCAATCGATCGACATATTTAATCAATCAGGATGAGTGAACTTCAAATTTCATCCCAACACCCGTGTGGGGTTTCAAACAATCAAACACAGATTTTATTTGTGCAGTTGGGCGATGTGTAAAATTTATCGTCCCAATCCATATCAGTCAAATGGGTGTACATCAACAAATCGTTTTGATTTGTAAATGAATATGTTATTTTATTCATTCCTAATAAAAATGATATTTTTATTTTTCTAACCTATTTTAGAAAATTTTGGCGGCATAACGGCACGATACTAGAAACGGGACGAGGCCTAGCCTTATCCCCGGTCTAGTGAAGGCCCACGCCATTCACACATCAATCAAATCAATTTCATTTCACCAACCGATTCAAATTCCAATCAAATAACCTAACCAACTACACAACCAAACAATTTAACAAACAAGCCATCCATGATCTGTGGATGACGGGTGTCGGGTGCTGCTAAGCACCATCTGCATCCTAGTATATATATAACTAGAAAAATTAAATTGAGAGGTGAGAAGTTCTCACATATAGCTATCCTAGCTCCCCGGCACTTCATTGATAGAAATCTTCATCGCTATCGCATCTTCGTCATCTTCATTGACCGTAGCCACTACATACATAAAAATCGAATTTTTACTTCACTGTTCAATATATAAAAATCGAATTTTTACTTTGCTATCATATAGATAAAAATTCCATTTTTAAAAATATAGATTTCGCCTTTCTTCTTTTTCCCTTCAAAATCAAATCTTTATAACTCGTTATGGATAATAAAAATTATAACTTCCTTGTTGCAAAAATCTGTATTTTCCCCGAAGTAAAAAATCATATTTTTACTTCACTACTCATCTCGAAATATCGTCCTTTCTATTTCATCACTATAAAAATCACATTTTTATTATGCTACCTATATAAAGATGATATTTTTAATATTTCTATCATGTAAAAATTATATTTTTTTTTATTCTCTACCTAAACAAAAATCATATTTTTATATCATCTAGATAGTAAAAACTATATTTTTAATACTTTAAAAATATAAAAATCATATTTTTAATTCTTTAAAAATATAAAAATCACATTTCGAAATCGTTTTCTAACTAAAAATTTAACCTTAAATAAATAAACATCCTAATCCTAAATTTGTAAAAATATAAACTTTAAACAAAATAAAAATCATAACTTTGTCCTAGCATTTAAATTAAATTAAACTGAAATTAAATAAGGATAAAAATAAATAAATCTCACATTTGGAATATGGAAAAGGGGTGTTGCTTTCAGGTGGAAGGCGGCTCTGGTGGTCGGCGTCAGGTGCGGGAGTTTTGGCTTGCGGGTGGAAGAGGGGTTGTCGGGCTCGATTCGGCTGAGAGGGGAGGGGTCGCACCATGATCGAGGGGAAGGGGGAGAGGGAGCGTCGATGGGGAAGGAGGTCGCGCCATGATCGAGGGGCTGGAGGCGCCAGCGAGGCGGAGACGTCGTGGGGTAGGAGGGTTCCGTCGCGCCTCTATTTTTCTTTTTTCTTTTTTTTTTATTTCTGAACTGAATCGGGGGGGGGGGGGGTATAAGGGAGAAGTTAGGTTTTTATTTAATTATATATTTATTTTTATTATTTCAAAAAGGTAACTTTTTACTTCGATTTCAAAACGAGGCCCACCGCCTGTCGTCCATAGCGTTCTACCCCCATTCTGAACACAATGGGATATGTATCGTAGGCTGATTCAGCTGTTTCGATCAGCTTCCGTTAAAACCAACATATAACTTTATATATTGATTTTGAACGTGCATTTCAAATTACCGGGGTCACATACTAACTCTATAAATCCCATAAAAATATTTTCTAGCTTCGTATTGACGATATGGTCCTAACAAAACTAGTTTCGACGAATTCTGAGACCGTTGGAAAAATGGCCAATTTCCAGTCGATTAAAATCAACTAAAACCGGTCAAACGCGTTTTCCTATGCCACGTTCACATATTGATTCGAAAAATTATGAAATTTGGAATCTAGCAATAATTCGACATCACGGACCCAACAAAACTAGTTTCGTCGAGATCCGAGGTCATTTGCAAAATGTCCATTTTTAAGGGCCTGAATTTCATAGCGACTATTCAGAATTTTCAACTGGACATATCTTTTGATTCCCGCTATGAAATTTTGATTTTTCGGATTCGTTGGAAAGATATTATCAAATAGATTCTATGATTTTTGGTTTCACTAAAATCCGGATTGTTTTGCACCCGGTACATTCAATTGAAGTTTGAAATCGAATTATCGAACTACCGCGCCATTTTCAATTCCTTTTATAATTTTATATAATTATATATATTCTAACGACGACGTATATAATATATACGTTCGAATTATATTCAAAACAAAAATTTTCGGTCGATATTATTTAAAATAATTCGTTTTAAATAATCAAAATTCGCTAAAATTGCCGAAATAAAAATTTTAAACTGGCCCAGATTTTCGGGTTATTACAAAATATGTAGTCAATTTCGTAGAAAGAGAAAACAACAAAATTAAAAGAAGGATACTTTTAACATATGTCCTACAGCTGTCAAGGATGCTATTCATATTATAAAGGATAAAACGTCATATTTTGAATACCTTATTATTCAAAAAAAAAAGGAAGACATAAAGGCGTATTCACCATTGAAGAAAATAAAAGTTTTCATGTCTTTACCGCTAACAAAACAATAATGTTTGTATTTACAACAGAGCCCAACATATCTTGCAAGCCTAAACATACTTGAATCAAACAGGGCTTAAAAACACAATCAGTTTGGCATACATAAACCTAACCCATCATAATTAAAGGAAACATAATCACGAAGCCAACAAAATAAGTTTAACAAAGCAATAGTTTCCAAAACGCCAATTTGAAAGAAAATTCCAAAAGCTATCCAGTACGTGATGTTAAAATTGAAGCATAAAAAGTCCTGATCAGCATCCTGAAATAAAAGGCATGCAAGCTATTAGTAATCTGCAAAAATAAGTTAACAACCTGCAGATCTATAACCTCTTTTTGGTAAAAGAAATATCGTTTAACTTCTTACTCATAATTAGGGAAGCCCATAAAAAGTGAACTTCAGATCCAACATAATTAGAAAGAAGTCGACCACCTAGCCGTCATTGAAAGTGCAAGCTTTTAGACCAACTTGAGCAAAAATATATCCACTAACTAACGATTTTTTCATGCAGACTTACAGTAAAAAGGTAAAGTGTTAATTTATTTGTTTTTCTCTAACGCTTACAAAAGAATAACTGATAATTTAGCCTAACTTCCATTAAAAATATCATACCATAGCAATTATGCATGGGTAATGAGTTTGCGCGAGTATTATCTAAAAATGTAGGAAAAAAACGAAGGAAAATTAATAGACTGTTCAACGTACTTATCAATTTTGCTTTTGTGGTTATTTATGTTTATAGTAATCGGGGTTATAGTTATCTTTTAAGGAAGTAAAAGTTAAGTAAACTGCATAGTACATTTAGATATTATGTTAACTGTTTTGGTAAATAATTATTTTACAAACTTATAATTTGTTGGAGTAGAATTTATTCATATTTAATAATCAAATAAACCAGTTGAATCACATATACTTTCAACTTGAAGCATGCAATTTCCTGTTACATGCTGGGAAAATGAAAACACAGATCAACATAAATATGATTAAATGTATAACTTGGTAAAATATGTCATTTGTGGTCTATGATTATATGTAATATAAGGAGTATAAAATATGGGTAAAGAAAGTAGAAATGGAAGTAAATTAGAAAGTCAATGATTCCTGTATTAGGGGAAGAATGGTAAGTAGAGAAATAAATAACTTTTGTTACTCCATCCAAGTCATACAAAAGTGAAAATGTGTATCAAGTCAATATATTAATCAAATAAAGAATACGAAAAAGATGAGGACACAACTTCAGTCAATTAACACATAACCTGTTCACACCACGAAAAACTAAAAGAATGCTTAACCTCCAATTTTCCATCAATGGTCAAAATCAATGGTCAAAGGTTGTTGTTTGCCTCCCTTGAACACTTTACCAGAAGTGACAATTATGTAAGAGGCATTTCCTAGGTCTAAACTGAAGGCTTTAGGTAAAGTAGAGGGAATTGCCTTTCAGTTCCCTCATTGCTGACGAAGGCAACTGCCTTAATTTAACGGAGTCCCATGCCTCAGTACCGACTAAAATCAATCTCAGTACAAACTAATGCCTTTCTTTAGTATAGACTAAGGTAATTACATCCTAATGTCTTGCCTCGGTACTATGCTTGGTACTATTTCTTAGTATAGACTGATGTCATGCCTTAGTACAGACTCGATCTGCAAAAAGATATTAACTAATGATATCATTATCACTGCACAAAAATATTTTTGCTGGTTGTCTTTATGCTTCTATGTAGTGGGGAAAGTATCATATTTTAATTAATTCCTAAAAAAAATTAATAGTGAAGATGGTGATTCGAGTTGGAGCACAATTTCAATGGGAAAATCAAGCAAAGTTTATTGTTTATATGATATATAGTGCAAATGAAATCTTGCTTTGCATAAGAGTTACAACTATATATTGATTTGAGATTATCAATGAACTTGGTTTTTTATCTTCTATACGATGTCAGAAAAATCCGCAGCTTCTTCTATTGGGTAGAGAGCTTCCTTGCGGTCTCGATGTTTCCTGTTTCATCGAATTTCGTCAACACACCAAAAAGATATGATTTTTCAAAGTGTAAAGATCAAAGAAAAACTCACTTTCACGAGCTTCAAAACTAGGTTTACAATTTTCGAGAAATCCGTGGCACGTGGGGACGATCAGGGAGTTGGACGTGGAAGAGGGAAGAGAGGGCTTTAAATCGGTAGTGGTTTGAGGGGGTACGGTGGCAGATCGGAGCGGCGGCGGCGCTGGGAAGGTCGGGACTTTGAGGCGTCGGTACGGGCGGCACAGGCGATGAGGGGCGGCGATGCTTAGTCGGATTTGGAGAGGGGGCTGAGGCGCGTCGAGGTAGGGGGGTGGCGAAGTCTGGAAGCGCCTGAGGCGGCGGCGATTGAGGAGAGAAGGTGGGGAGCTCGGGTCGCCGTTGAACCGGGGGGGGGGGGTTTCTTTTTTTTTTAAACAAAATTATGAATGGAGAAATATGATTGGCCGAGGATTATATTAAATTTTTAAATAGTGTTTTCTCAAACGAACTCCTTTTTAAACCCAACGACTGTCGCCTCTAGCTAAATACCCCCATTCCGGACACAATGGGATATGTTTCGTGGGCCAATTCGACAGTTACAGTCAGTTATTTTTCAAATTAAAGTATAAAACATTTAATTTTTAGGGTGCGTTTTTTACAGGTCCCTATTAAGTTTCAAAATATAAAAAAAAACCCGGTGATAAAAATAATATAGAATACATCCCTGTTTTTGAATACCCGCTAAAAATATTCCAGATCTACCCTTATGCACCTAAAAAACTATCCAACAACTATTTGTCCTCATTTACTCAGTCCACCGCTACTATAATCTCGCTCTAAAAAACTAATCCTACAATTTTGGAAAACCATCAATCAATCCAACAGCGTTTTTTTTTTTTTTTTTTTTTTAAACGAAATCTGGAAAATTACATACAAATATTATGTAAAATTGCATACATTTATGCAACTAAGTAAAATAATTGCATACATATATTAACATTATACAGAAATAATTTATTACTTGAATGTAGTGACAACAATGTTTTTATTAAGATTTGATTTTTACGAAAAATTGCATACATGTTTGCAAAAAAGTGAAATAATTGCATACATATACAGAACTGTACTGCATAATTGCTAAAACAAACGAAATGACAAAAATATAAATACAGATGATTATAACAAGATGCATATATATATATATGTAAATAACAGAAATATGTGCATACTTACATGAAAAATTTCATAACATTTACATGTATTACATCAAAAAATAAGTACAGACCACATTTACGTGTACTACATCAACAATTTCAGAACATTTACAAAGCAAAGATGATGGTATGTTGAAGAACAAATAAATTTGTCAAGACCCAGCTTATTGCGCAAACCACATCTAGTAGTCTCAGTAGAAACAACTGAAGATTTCAATCAGTTGGAAAAGGATGGAGGACCAAGCTTCAACAAGACCACTAAACCAATAACCGCCGGAACACTGTTATCAAAAAAAGAAAATCAACTTAATAAGATTAATGTGCAATAACCTAAATTACAAAAACAGCTTCAGATTAATGCAAATACAAGCGTACGTTTCAGCAAAATAACAATAACTTCTGAATATTTATATGCAAGTATTCTAAATATATGCATTGAAATATGAATATATTTGTAAAATAATATGTTTTTCTGTTTGTCTGATAAAAAATTGCATACATATATGCATATATGAAGGATAGATGCATTTTTGACAAAAACTTAAAAAAACTGCATAGAAATACATGGGTACGATTCAGCAAAAAAAAAAATTATGAATATTTATATGCACGTATTCTAGATATATGCATAGAAATAGGAATATATTTGTAAAATATCATGTTTTTCTGTCTGCTTGATAAAAAATTGCATACATATATGCATATATAAAGAATAAATGCATTGACAACCATATGATTAGTAGGAAAACTCTTGTGTCTTATGTTCATGATAGATTTCTTCCATTGACAAATAACTTTCCCAGTTTTCCATCAGGGATACATCACCAAAAGAAATTAGGCCTTGGCCTGCCAAGACTAATTTTCACATAAAAATAATTATTTGACTAGTTTACTTTTGAACTGAATCTACAAAGTCATGGTAAAAAAACTAATTTATAACATACAGGTTCAATCTAAGTTACAAATTCACTGCAGTTGCCAATGCAATCACTTGGTTACGCCTCGGGTTTTCATCACCATTGCCTTACCATTGCTAGCATTAAAGCCTTAAAGCATTACGAATCCATCGCCAACAAATCTCACAAATTCAATAAGTACGATACAAGTTGACCTCCTTTACTACTACACTGCTAACAACTAAAGATACAATAAAAAAGGTTAATCTAACTATAACGATATATTCATTTTAACTGTAAACAAAGTGCAGTGAACAATTTAGGTTCAAAATTCGAACATCAAATCTAGGTTTAAACGATCAACTGAATAATTTCGGTGATACAGTCCATTACGGTGAATCAATTCGAACAGCAAATCAATTCGAAAAGCAAATCCAGTGAATAATTACAGTGAATCAATTCAAAAAGAAAATCGAGGAGTGGACAAAACGATTTCTAGTAATTACAGTGAATAACTGCAGTTCTAACTCACCGCCGAGACGATTTGGAGTACGCAAAACGATTTCGAGCTTTCGAGGAGTGGATTCTGTTGAGACGAATTGGAGACCAGACACGAGCTGCGAAGAACGAAAGCTGTGGAGAACGAGAGAGAACGAAAGCTGTGGAGAACGAGAAAGAACGAGAGAGGCTGCCGCCGCCATTGGGTAGAAAATTAGGTTTCTGTAAGAAAACGCAACCTAATACGTAACATATAGTGAAAAACACACCGTAAAAATCCAATGAGGGCATTTCCGGAAAAAAAAAACTGCGTTTTAAAAATAGGGATGAAATTTATATGTTTCAAAAGGGGAGGATGTGAGCCTAATTAACTTTAGTTTTAAGGATGTGAGACTAATTTTCACTAATTTTTAACTCTGAACGCACATTTCAATTTGCCAGGGCCACAAACTGATTCGAAAAATTCCAGAAAAATAAATCTAGCTATGTTTTGACGCTACGGTCCCAACAAAACTAGTTTCGTCGAATTCTGAGGTCGTTGGAAAAACGGCCATTTTCTGGTCGATCCCATTTAACAGAAATCGACCAAACACATTTTCTTTTGCCACGCTCACATACTAGCTTCAAAAATTATGAAATTTGAAACCTAGCAATAGTTTGACATCCCGGACCCAACAAACGTGCTTTCGTCGAATTCCGAGGTCGTATGCAAAATATCAATTTTCCAGGCCTATATATTCCATATACCGACCCTTCTGAAAAATCATTCGGCCATAACTTTTGATTCCCGTTATGAAACTTCGATTTTTCAGATTCGTTAGAAAGGTATTGACTAAAAGATTTAAATATTTTTGGTTTCGCTAAAATCCGTTATATTTTCCACCCTGCACAGTCGGTCAAAGTTTGAATTCAAATTTTCAAACTGACTCACTATTCCTAACTTACTATTTTATTGAAATGTTCTATTTCAATTGTTCAAATTCCTTTGAAATAATCAATTTAAAATTTTTAAATTGGCTCGTATTTTCCGGGTTATTACATTGAAAACTAATTATTCTAATTTGCGTATGTTCAAAAATAACGTGACGCAAATGGATAGTGGAACGGAGTAGCTTACATCTACTCTTCTTAAAATGGACGCAACAAATTAAGTACTGCTCTTAAATGCCCCTGGCGGTAAGAAAATAAAATAAAGGCGCGGATGGAGGGAAAAGCAAAAAAAAATCGCGGACTTCTCTAAGACTATGGGGGGAAATTTTAAACCCTAATTTGAATCAAATTTGCTGAACTGCATTAATTCCCAAAAAATTACTGAACACTAATTCCTTCTCCATTTCGATTTACTTCCCAGTTTCCCCAACCCAGAAAAACATTTACACAATGTTTACCAGTCCGATTCCATCTCCCCTCTCCACGCGATTTCGAAATCGGTGATCCTATCATCTATCCTGTTAATGAATCCCTAATCAACTACTTCTCCATCGTATAGAAAATCATATACAGATTCCAATTTCCTTTCTCTAATTCATAGGTGTGTAATTCACGTATTTTCTACAAAATGGTGACTATAGTATTGATACTGATCTATAGAATAGCAGAAACTAGACTGTAGTATTTTCTTTGCTTAGAATTGATTAAGCCATTATATTGATCAGTATCAATACCCTCTTTCAGTTAGCTCAATTCATTCAATTGGATCTCCAAGGTCTCCATTTTGCCATGTCAGTAAGTCTCTCTATAAGCCAAGCCAAGCCCTTAACATCTTTCAATGTCCTCTCTAAACTGATTCACCAAATATCATCCTTTTACTTTCCAGATATTCGAGTATAACGGCAGTGTCGTAATCGCTATGGTTGGAAAAAACTGTTTTGCCATTGCTAGCGATCGGCGTCTTGGAGTCAACCTTCAGACCATTGCCACTGATTTTCAGAGGGTATTCAAGATCCGTGACAAGCTTTACATTGGGATTTCTGGCCTTGCCACCGATGTTTTGGCTGCACCTGATGTATTTAAGATGCATAATCTTATAGAACTTGATTTTTCTGCACTTATGGTCTTCTTCATGTTCAAGCTGGTATGTTCATGTCCATTAATATGTCAGCATGTGCCCCACTATGCATATCTTTTAGACTAGATTAGTTTGTGTTCATTTGGATTTGTTGTATATGTTGCTGCCTGCACGTAACCCTGACGCGCATTTGTCCGTTTTTGCACATATTTTTGTTTTGTTTTAGTTTACGTTGATGTTTGACGCGGATGTTGTAAAAATAAGCTTCTGTCCAGATAAAGCTTTATGTATGACATGCAAGATTGATATTACACAAAAATGAATGACATGCCAGATTGATATTGTCGGGATAGAAAATGAAGAAATATGTTTCAACTTTAAAATGTAAGGTTCCTATACATGCTTGAATAGAAAAAAAATTTAGGACGATAACATCCACGTGAAACTTGATAAATATGTTTACTTCTTATAAGCATGATGTTTACCATAATATTTGACATATCTGACATGAAAACGTTGTGAAAACCAAAAGAGAAAAAAAAGTGACATTCATAGCTTAAATTATCAGTCTAAAATCAATACATACATTTAGCGATCGTAGAATTGTTCGTGATGGATGGGGTCCTTTACCCCCGTCGGCCATGCCAAAAAAAATTGTTCGTAATGGACATCTGTTTTAACAGACCATACCAGAAATACTCTTTCTGCTTTAAGTAAATTTATAATATCAATAGAAATGTTACCGGGTAAGATTAAACAAAGGAAGGATTTGCGCAGGACTACCATAACAATAATATGAGTATAAGCTATCCAAACTTTGAAAAAATAGATTATAAGACGTTAATAGTTGTTGCTCTGAAACTTCTGCTTAATTCTGCTTCGTTCAAAAATATCTTATAAGCTAATCCTTTGATAATCATTTGTGTGGAGTTAGGTTCACCTCATTTTGCACTCTATTTTACCTCAAATTTTGATCGGTGTTCATCATCGACTGTCTGCATAAGATGTTCATGGTATCCTATCAGTTGTGGTATAATTTAATCGAAAATTCAATTGGTAGAGTATCACAGATCGAAATAGTTTAAAATAGGATCTGTATGTGTGTTTATCCACTCCCTTGAGCAAAATGGAAGCTCCAAACTGCGGTAGATTATTATAAATGTATTGAAACACGGGTTCATTCAAATCTGTGTATTTAAATACCGTATATCACACATAGGAAACATGAAAACCAGTACAACAATGAAATGCTATTTTCAAATGAATTTTGCAGTTATGTTTCAATTTTGATTTTTTATTGCTACATGCATGCCATGGACTGATAATATTTTATTCTCTATTTATTTTATATTTTAAGCAATATTTAGATAAACCTAGAAGATGGTGAAATCAAAGCAAGAAAGATGCTTCACCCTTTATGGATTTTCTGGATCACTTACAATATTTATTAAATAATTGGAATTTTTTTATTTGCCATCTTGAGACTCAGTCATCTACATTCGTTTACATGTGTTGTCTTCTCAAACTATTTGATATATTTTTTCACTTTGTAAGTACAAATTTTTATAGTACAGTTAAAATAAATTATTTCGCAAAATGCACATCAATATCTTATATCTATGACAATATAAATGTTACCTAAGCAGTAATTGAGATTAACAAATGAGTGGTTGAGTTCTATACGTGGTCTGATCAATTGGCTGATTATGTGATGTAGTTATCCCCGCTTTGATTAAAATGTGGATACACGGAAGAACTCTACAGTGCCATCTCTGCAGAGCTTTGTATTACTTAAATAATGGTTGTTTTAATTTCTTTATAAGCTCCAACTGTTATTTATACTTATGTTTATGGACAAGCAAAGAAAATTTACAATTATTTTTTTATTACCACTGCATGCATATTGCCATGCTTAGGATATCAAAAGAGTGGTAAATGTAAGGGGTGATCAATCCCTTTCAGCGGAAAAACCTCAATAGGATCAGCACTGATGTGATAGAACAAACAGCTTGAAATGAATATAAATCTCAGATCACAGAAAAAAATAAAAGCAACAGAGAACACGCAAATTTATAGTGGTTCCACTATCGCGAGATAGTGTACGTCCACTTCAATGGGGAAGAGATTTTATTACTTTTCTCAATAAGAAAAATTACAAGACTGATAGTAGGGAAGAAGAAGAACTTTTAGAGATGACACACCTCACATTTTTAAGAGATAATACATTCACCTAATCCATATCCTTATATAAGGATTAATGCTTGGGGTTGAAGTAATTGATTTATGATATAAGTCAATGCCTAATTAATTCTCCTGATAGGCTTCCTTATTTAACCCACCAATTAGGGAACTAATTTCTTACTTCACTATCCCAAAGAAAAAAAGCTTCTTCAAATCTTTCCACTTATGTAGGTAATTTATTGCCTATCCCTTTTATAAATAAAAAAGCAATAAATGTCCGATATCTTCCAAATCTTCCAAATCTTCTGCAAACTGGAAATATTATATTCTCAAATGAACAATACTTCCCAAATTTTCTCTGATTGGAAATATTCTATCACCATAATCTATAATATTTTTCAATCTTCAGCAAATGAAAATATTGTATCACAAATTCTAACAGTAAAAACTAATGTCTTTAACTTTACTATATTTACTTTACCACCATGCTGTATCTATTATGTAGAAGTTCTCACCATAAAATGTGTTTTAAACATTCATACAAATATATATATATATATATATATATATATATATATAACATATATTTTAGAGGGCGTTGAAAGCAATACATTTTTCCTAACGCCCTATATAACATATATACCACTGTTGCTGGAGAATGTGATAAGCACATTTAGTGGCATAAAGTTTAAAGCATGTTCATATATCAGAATGAAGATTTAGGCTCCATTATTGCATTATCTATACGTATGAAAAAAGGGGCTAGATATACAGGATGGTACCGATTCTTCTATACGAATTATCTTTTCCATGTCCGTTAAGTATAGATTTCCATGTGCGAGAAGAGCCAATTCAGTTATTTTGACAACCAATTTGTACTTTGAACTACGTAGTGCGTATTGGATGGAATAAAAAATTTCGTTACATGAGTGCAAAAATAGTTACAGATGCATGATACAAAATAGGTGGGGGCACAGAAGGCTATTAAGTTTAACAGCATGATTGCTTGTGTGTGGTTCAGAAAGAAATTTGATGTCTACTTTGTAAATGAAAACATATAGACTTTGAAGCACTCCACTAACTCAATGTAAGAAAAAGGGTAGGTATCTGAATAATACTCTGTTTGAGTTTCACTATAGAACTATTTTGTTATGTTTGTCTTGCGTTCTATCCAAAGTTTGAACAATTACAAAATTCAAAACAACATGGATGCATGAACCCTCTTATTTGCCTGAAGTTTGCATACAACTTGTATTACTGTGAGCTATTGACCATAACATGTATATGCACGAAGTTGTATTTTGGCCAAGTTTTATTACTTTATCCGATGACACTATATTTCATATATTTTTCTGTTAACTAGCCTGTTGGCTTGAATAATTTAAAACAAACCTCTACTGTTAGTTCAAATACAATCATGTCACATATAACAAGTCTCTCTTAACATTCTTATTTACATTAATACCCAAAATAAGATATTGACTGCTTTGTATAGCCTATAGGCTTAGAAGACTCAGGAAGGGGATTCATCATCCAAGACGCATGTGATACCATGCTATAGCACCAGCTATAATTTAATATTTTGAGGCATTTTCTCAAAATATAAAATTTGTTTAAATCATCCATTATATGCAATGAAAGGCTATTAATTTATATGAATTATGACAGATTGCATTTCTCATTATATATTAGTAAATATTTTTGCTTCAATACGACTGATTGCAATTCTCAATGTATATCCAGTAGTTTTTACGCTTCGACTTGCCTCGTGCCCTAAAACTGAAAGGCTACACTTCTACATAGATATGTGTCATTAAGCAAGGCCAATACTGCCCAACTGTATTTAAGATTGTACTTCGTCCTAAGTCCTAACTGTTCTGAATATTAATATTAACAGTTTTATACGCCTTAAATGTAACCATGATTTCATTTTTTCACTTTTTAGGATCAAGGTTGTCCACATTTGACGTTATGTATCAGTGAAATGAAGGACGAAAAAAGTTTTGTCAAAACAAAATTAAACTTCAACGTATAGATGCTCAAATTAATGTATAAATCCTTTAAACTTTAAATCATAATTAAACTACAGCAAGGTATTAGAAAGGTTGTACACAAATGCAGAACTTTTTAGTCTTAAAACGTGTAATATAAGCATTTTTATTGTAATAATGTACTAAGATTATCCAGCAAAAGTTCTATCACATAGAAACTGGAAAATAATAGGAAGGTCATGCGATTAAAAAGGCATAAAGTATCCTACTATCAGAGAACAATAAATGGATACCAAAGATGAAAAAGAATATGAATCGATGGCACCAAAACAGTTGTCCAAAAAAATGAAGTGAGTAATTAATGGAGTTTTTCAAGAAATGCAACATGAGGTAAGGATCAGAATGCAGTGACTTCAGATGCCACAAACATTCACTGACCAATCAAACACAATTGATCGTTTACTTGAGATCATAAAAAAATTTGGTTTAGCCTTGCACTTTTTTATATATTAATTTCAGAGATTTTATTGTTAGAACCTAATCATGTGAGCCTTCGAGTGAACACTAAGGATAAGATGATTAAAAAACACCTATACTTCACCATTTTTACCATTAAAAATGAAGCAAAACTGCTGATAAATCGTTCAAAATTTACCTGCATAATTCTTATTTAGAATATAAGTTGGAAGTTGGAGATCTAACACTTGATAAATATCGTAGTGCCATTTTCCTAATTTTTTCCGTCCATTGATTTCATCCTGCATTTATTGTCATTTGGAAGGGAAATAACGTGTGATATGCAGTAGAATATGAATGTAGATAGTCTTCGCTTGTACTATTTGAATAAAAAAAATATTGCTATAAATACTGTTGGGTTTGAAGATTTCTATAAGTATTATCTTCCTCTTTTATATGCGGGTTGGCTCAACTGTTTATAAGAAAATTCTATATTTGTGTATGGACTAGCAGAGCTAGCATTTTAAGAAGCTTGAGCTGCAGGGGAATTATTGATGCAATGCCTCACCTATGCAATTTATGTGTATAACTACGAATATCTTCCTGCCATGATAGAGAAAAGGAGGAGGGTAGAGTTGGTGTGTGGAGGCCACATCTTCCTAAAATTGACGAATTTGTTGATGATGTGATCTAGACTTTCTCCATTTTTCCTTCCTTTGTTTTTTTTTTTGGGTTTGTTCTTAAGCTGGACATTTTTACTTTCTTTTCCTTAGTGGTTAATTTTTGAATCTGTCTGTAGTGTTATGAATAGTACTACTACTGATTTCCTTAAATTAATTAAGATTTGTCTCATCAATGGCTAAAATTTAGGCCAAAAGAGATTAAACTTTATTTTTGGACTAATTTAACTGGGATAATTAATGCTTGTAATCTTCTTTACAAATGTAGGCATTAATTGAGGCAATGATAAGGCAGGATGAGCTACTGGCATATATTGATGGTGAACATGAAGCTAAGTTATGGTTATGCACGTGTAATGAGAATTTGTTCATTTTTATTACTCTGTTAGTGCCAAAGTGGAGAGTTTACTTTATTTTCTTCATGTTTCTGTTATTGCAGAGAAAGAACGACTAGCTTCTAAAAGACTTAACTTGAGTTATAAAGATCGGAGAAATATGAAACAACCATTGTTTGCAGTTGAGAAGTATTCATCACAGATACCCCATTTTCGTCTACTATCCCTGTCATGCTGCTGTTTCTTTTATTGCATGTCATTCTAGCGTAAATATTTTTTGTACGTTGATGCCCTTCTGTCAGCCTGCGAATCTGTGACTTCTGCTTGTTTTCAATAGCATGATTATGCATAAAGCACTCCAACTGAAAAATGTTATCTTTATATTCCTGCAAAATCACTTGATCATATGGATTTTCCAATAGTTGAGATATTTGATGTGTCTATATTCTTTTAGGCATTTGATGTTTGACAGTTCGGTTGGAAGTAGTTAATTTCGAGAATAAGTACATTAGCAGAAATCTCTAATTTGAACTGACATATATAGCTAGCAGAGTGCTTATTTTGATTGACTTAATTTGAATTTAGTTAAACCATTGACTTAATTTGAATTTAGTTGAACCTACGTTTTTTACTTCTAACCAAGACAAGTCAACTTCTTAGAAGATTTGAGCTAAGGTACAAGCTTATGATAATTTCTTACTATTGTTACTTATACTGATGTTAAAATTGGTGACATGCTTCTTTAACAAAATTTCATGTGTATTGAATAATTATTTGGTGTCATTCATGCATTGGGTTAAGTTTTTTCACATATTGTATTGCCAGGTAACTGATCCAACTTTCATCGATGCTGGAAAAAAGCTAATTGACTGCTCGAAGGACAAATACTTGAGAGTATGGGATATTGAAATGCTGCATTGCATGCAAATTGTAAGTGGACATCAAAGTAAAATATGGCCGGTAGATACTGGCCACGATGAAAGATTTTTGGTAACCGGTTCATCTGACTGGGAGCTCAGGTTCTACCATATCAAACAATCAAGTAATGAAATCGATTCTTCTAGTAAGTGGGATGTTCTAAAGCATTTTGGAGTATTTCAAGGCAAAGTGATGATAGAGTATCAAATGTTCGATTCAACAATTCAGGCAATCTATTAACATGCAAAGTAGCTGGAATGACTGTTGAGTTTTATCAAGTTTTAAATGACACTGAAGCTAAACAGAAGGCAAAAAGGAGGGTTAATAGGAAAAAAGAAAAGGGTAAGGAAAAAGGAACAATTTTAGATACTATTGTAGATATTATATCATCTAATGTTATTAAACTTCTACACATTTTGTGTGCATCTAAAAAGATTACTTCTATTTCCTTTTCTCCTATCACTGTAACTAAAGTATCTCACCTAGCCATCTTAACATTGTCTCTCAACAACAACATGTTAGAGACAGATTTAATTGAAGGTAGCAAGAATTCCAAAATGCGGACGGTTGAGCTCCAAGGACATAGATCCGATGTTTAGGAGTTTAGCTCTGAGCTCTGATAATACACTCTTGTTGTCGACTAGTCACAATACTGCAAAAATTTGGAACTTAACTACTGGTACTTGTATTCGCACTATTGATTCAAGTTATGGATTATGTAGCTCATTTGTTCCAGGGGGCAAATATGCACTTGTTGGAACAAAAGAGGGAACGTTGGAGATTACTGATGTAGGAAGTGGAAGTCGTATTGAAATCATACAAGCTCCTGAGAAGGATAAATTTATATTATCAATCATACCTATACCTATTGAGGATGGATTTTCTATCAGTAAAGGATTTGTTACTGGAATTAAAGATTCTGATATTAAGTTCTGGGATTATCAGATCAAGCAACTGCCTGTTAGTGTAAGTGTTTTTTTGTGTTGTGTTTTTTATCAATGAAAAAAAGGGGACTTACCCTAGTCATGTCAAATGATTTATAAAATAAGCATGTTTAAACATCCGGTAATACACTTCCAGAAAGTTTTTCTTGTAGTAACACCTTTCAAAAAATGCTGTTGAGTAACACTCGCTGAAAAGCTTTTGTTGTTCTACTTCCTCCAAGTCTATGCATCACATCATCGTAGCAAGAAGAAATGTTTTCTTTGTGTACGTAGAAAAAAAGGAACTATGAAAGTTGATCTTGAATTAAAGGATAACTCAATTTTTGCACCTTATTTTATTGCTGTTTGTCCTGGTGGGTTCACACTGGTTTTGTATTCTTGTAACCTGATCATGATAATCTTCTGATGTTTCCTGACCCTGTTTCTATTTTGAGTTCGGTGCAGCTTTTTAGCTGTTAAATTAAGTTATAGTTTTCTGTAAAAAACTGTAACTCGTTCTTCGAATCACATTTTGAGCATGCCTTCTCTCAAAATAGATAAGGATATTATTTGGTTTTGAATATCTGTTTTTTATTTCAAAGTACTAAGCAGCTTTCAGTGTGGTAAACGTCAAAATTTTGAAAATGAGCGATGATGTTCTTGCAGTATCCATTAGTTCAGATACCAAGTATATTGCCGTGTCACTAATTGAGTATTCAGTTTGTGTCAAGGTTAGTAAATTTTATATTTTCCTACTTTATATTTAATAATTTTTTTTGTCCGACGCCATCTTCTGTGATACTAAATGAATATAACAAGGTACCTTATGGAGCTTGCTTTGATGCAGGATGACACTCATGGGTTTTTTAGTTTTGAAAATAATTTGTTCCAACATTATCTACATGTTTCAAGCTTTCAGTACATGGTTGTGATGGATGTACTGGATTTCAGATAATTTCGATACTTCTTGCTCTTTCAGATAAGGTCACTATGTATTAAATAATTAAGAAACGCAACCTTCAAGGATTTTCCAATAGTCTGCCTATCCTACCGAATTTGGACTGATGAGGATTTCAAATTTAGCTACTTTGACATCAAATATTTTTAGACTGCACAGTTAAAATGCAGCATTCTCTTCTTATAGAGTTCTCTTTTTATTTGCTAAAGCGATTGAGTGAAATTTGAGGAGTCTTATAAAGTTACGTTGTTTTCAAATAGCGAAAAATGTTGGAATGGCCCTAATCAAAGTTTAAAAGGTAAATATAAAATGCATCCAGGTTTAAGTACATAGTTGTGAGCTATTAAATCATATGCGCGTGTGATTGTATTATTGCATATAACATGGTTCCACTTACGCAAGTTGTACTGCAGGAATATACTAAATGTGGTTGCTTCGTTTTATAAGGCAACATTGTGCGTGACAACAGGACTGCCTGCTCCTTTCAGTAATCTCACTATTATACACAAACAAGAAGTCCTCTCTACTTTTGATATTATTGTCACCTTCTGTCTTATGTCGAGATCATTTTTTGTTTTAATTTTAGCATACACACACTCACTTACAACAGGGAAATCTGGCTGAAGCCATGTCATGTTACAATGGGGTTCTCTGTATAGATCCTTTAGCTGGAAATAGGCTTGTAAATCGAGGAAATACTTGGAAGGAAATGATCAGAGTTAACGAAGCAATCAATGACTACATTCTAGCAGTTTCTCTAAGGTCGTCAATCGTTGTAGCTCATCGAACCTTGGCTCTTCTTATAAAGATAGGTAACTGATTGTTTATGCTTACACATGCACACACCATTGAATCAATGCCAGACTTTTGTAACTTTAATTGACAGACTGATGGTACATAATATAGTATTCGATGTTGTTTTTTTATTAATTTACAGGCTAAAGCTGAAGATACATCAGCAACGACAAGTGGATTTGAAGGGGATGTCCTCCTGCTGCTACATTGGGTATGTCATTTTAATACATTTTTGCAAACATACATAGTGTTATGTAATGACTTTCTGAATGTATCCACATATTAGTGGATAATGGCAACAGGGTTCCCTTTTTTGGCAAATTTTCATTTGATTTTCTTACTGTCTATACGTGATGTTGGATTGTGGCCATACCGATTTATCTTGAAATTAATAGTATTACAAATATAATTACGTTGTTTTCCTCTAGTGCATTTTCCTCAATTTCGTGTCTATTAATAACAATAGCAGCTTGCCACACATTTGATTCTTTTGCAAGTTAACCTACACTGTATTGGACAGTTCTAAATAGGACCATTTTGAAAAGAGAAATTGGTGTTATTGTGGCTTTAATCTAATCTGGCATATTATGGGTAATGTGTTGTCATTTGTCAGTGCGTACCCTTGAATTCCAAAGATGTTGGATTATGTTAACTTGATTTTTGTTTGTATTTTAACTTAAGTAAATATATATTGTAATGGTGTTTATGTTGTAGAGCTTATATTGTTTATGCTTACACAATTAACCTCTTGGCATTATAGCATAGAATAATATACAGACTGATGAGTATGTAGTTATGTTGGTCAGAAAGATTTAAGAGCGTGTATTTCCACTACTACTAGTTTTTAATACTTTTGAAAATGTTTGATTGTTCCGTTGAAATTTTATTAGTAAAGCGAAGAAAACTTTAGGGAGAAAATATTTACTTTCAACAAACATTAGAAGAGGGAACAAGTATAGAAAAAGGCAATTATTTTTACACTTCAACTCTGTTTACAGTTATAGAAAAAGACACCACATTGTGTAAACAAATGAAACATAACATCTACACAACTTAGATTCTTTTTGTAGTTTTGAATTATTGCTTCTCTTTTCATACAAAATATTTAAACAATTATCCACATGTTTTAATGCTCATACCTACTGCAGAGATTAAACTTATGATTCAGAGCAGCTGAGAGGAGCCTGCACAAATGATGAGTACTCTGCTTGATACATGTCATAAGAATTTTGAGACAAAAATACAACTCAAAGTGCCAATTTTTGAACTTCCATTGAGTATGTAACCCATCATGATTTATACTTATAAGTTACTTTTCATAATTGTAGTGTGCTGTTGTAATCTGAATTATATTTAATCAAATTGTTGCACATAATTTTCAGGTATATTATATTTGATTGTAGTATACTATTGGAACAACTATATTTGATTGTGTTATGGATTTGTGCTGTGGCAAGTCTAAAAATAAAAAGAAAATCATATTTGCATCTGTTATTAGTGACAAAACAGATGCAAATGCACGGAAAAGCAAAACCGTCATAAACAATTTGCGTCTGCTATAGAAATAAAACGGATGCAAATACATAGAGAATTCACGTCTGTTTCTGGTTGTAACAGACGCAAATGCACTAAAGAGTAAGATCGCCATAAGCAATTTGCATCTTCTGTAACAACGAAACAGATGCAAATATGTATATATTCGCGGCTGTTTCAGGATATATTAGACGCAAATAGGGACTATTTGCATCGGTTCAAAATCAGAAGCAAATTCTTTTTAGAATTTGCGTCCATCTCATTTGCATCTGAAGTGGATTAGATGCAAATGGTGCAAAAAGGCAGACACAAATAATCTATTTTGTAGTAGTGTAGTATTTCAAATAGTTGCACACATGTATGCAAGTTTCGGTCCAGATTTTCAATGGAAACAACTTATGCAATAGTTGCACACATGTATGAAACTATTGGTAATAGTTGCATACATGTATGCAACTATTTATTTTTTTAATTTCCGTAAACTTCGGGGAATATTTGCAGATTTTTTTTTTTTACATGGCAGAGCTTTTTTTTTTAAGAAAACACGTAAGCATAAAAATAGGGACCGGGTTTGCATGGAAACTTAGGGAGGGATGTTGTTTATATTTAAAACTGTAATAGGGGGCACAGCCTAATTTCCACTAATATAAATCCCAAACTAACCCAGATTCAGTATTAAAGATTGAAGGCCAGAAATCCACTTCTGGTAATAATAGATTTCCTGAACTAACCCAGATTCAGGTGTTTAAGATTGTAGATCAGAAACCCACTTCGGGTGATTGGCTTTGTTACCTTCCTTCGAGTTTGACTTTTAAGGAAGCAGAGGGTATACATGCTTCTTAAGCCACTCCTTGGGCTTTTGATTGTTAAGCAGAGGTTGTACGTGCTTTTTTGGCCACTCTCTGGGCCCGTTCGTCCAGTGCACTTGGCTAGCCTATCCACAAGAAGGGCCCAAGGACTTACCCAACCTCCCCCCAGGAGGGGCCTTGTCCTGACCATCGTAGGAGATGATAACGTCTTAGATTCTTAAACAGAGCCATCATATATGCGGGATTAAGGCTTACTCTTTTGATGGTCTACCCTGGCCATCGTAGGCGATGATAGAGGCTTACACTTTACCCCCTCCAAGGGGTGCCTTATCCCGGCCATCGTAGGCGATGATAAGGGTTTGCGCTCCCTTCTGCAGGAAACGTGGAACATAAGCAGAGGTAGACGTGCTCTTCTACGAGCAAAGGTAGGACGTGTTAGTTCATAGCAGAGGTAGGGCGTACTCTTCTACGAGTAGAGGCGGGGCGTGCTAATTAGATGCTCCGTCCTAACCATTTTTGGCGTGTATCAGAGGCTTACGCTTTCGATGCTTTAAATTAACCCTTTTTGATTATGGAACGGAGAAATGCTTACACATCACCCCCCTCCGGGGGGTGTCTTGCCCTGGCCAACAGGGCCGTGACAACGATTTTTATCCCTTTAATATTTGACCCTCCTTTGGTCATTTCGAGTTTTGAGAGGGTTTCCATATCTGTAATTACGTAGACAATCCTTTTCTTAAAGAATATATTAATGTAGTTAGTTATATCTTCTTTACATATCTGTGTAGCTTTCCCTGGCTCAAGAAGTTGATAATCATCCCTTCTATGATTGCAATGATTGGTTCCATGTCCATTCATCATATGGTAGTAGCAATAAGGTCCTCCCAACTTAGCTTCATTCTTGGGTTTCTTCATTAATGATGGCCAAAAGTTTAACTTATGCTTAGTCAGGAAGTAGATACCCTCAATCGATGTAGTAATCTCACATCCTTTTGGTAATCTTGACTCAGAGGCTTTCTTTCGATGTTGGAACTTAGCCTTTTTACTGGTTGATTCCGTTATCTTCTCTTTGTCCTCGAACTTTCTTTTAGCTGTGTCCTGGACAAATGCGTCGCCTTTTTAAACTCTTTTGCGGTAAGGTAATCAGATCCTTTCTCAATCCTTTGCCCAAATATTGTTCCCCTGGCCTGTGTTTGGATGGCTTCCTTGATATGAAGAAAGGAGTTATATTCTTCTATTATAGAATTGCTTAGGACAAAGATCGGGGTTGGTCCTAAATGGAAAGGGTAATGCTCCAATGATCAGGATCATAAGGATCTACATCTCTTTCCTTATCTTGAATATGCAAGGTTTCTAACTTAACTCTCTCATTCGTCCATGGCTCATTAATACTTGATGTAACCATGGAAAACTTATTAGTTACTCGTAGAGACCCTCTATTCATGATTTCTGCTTATTCAACGCCTAGTCCAACCTGGAACGGAAAAACACAGTTAGATATGTGGTTGCTAACCACAAGGTCGGAGGTTCAAGCCCTCCTTCTAGTGCCAAAATGTTAATGATATTTTTCATCAGCACCAGAGATAGGCCTACGGAGGTGGACCTAGGGAGTTTCCTGAATGTCAAGGTCTAAAGTCTGAAAGATTAGTTACTCTTCCCTCAAAAGGGTGAGCATCACGCTTAAGCGACTTAAGAACCAACAGTTATCTTGGGACAAGGGTTCCTTAAGCACAACACTCGGTAGAAGGCTAAATGGCTTGTAAGAAGGGGTTTTGTAATATCTTTGCTTTGCAGAAAGGTTCAAACTTGAGTAGGAAACCATGGCCATGTAGGAAGCATAAGGTATGTTGTGTAGTAAATAACTAAGAAAACTCTTAAGTAGCTCATAAGAAATATGTGAAGTGTTGATCCACTTTTTATTGATCTTTGATTTGAAGTACATGTAATTACGACAGAAATCCCCAAATCGATTTAGAAATTTGGGTTTACTCTAGAAGAAAAGAGTACAAAAATGAGAAATGAGAATTCAACCCCGAAGATGAGACCCCTAGGGTCTTATTTATAGACAAATCTGGGCCCCTTTTGCTATTGGGCTAGCAGAAGCCTCTGCCGGCCGCTTTTCCTACTGGTTCCGGTCACTTAGGCTCTCAGACCCTCTTTTGGCTTTGCTTATTGCTCTTTAGGGTATCGGTCTTGGCTTTCGGAAGAATGGTCTCGGTCTTTGGAGTGTTTCTATGTCGTTACTTTATTCCCTTTGTATCAATACCAAGCCTGTTGGTATGGATAACTTTAGGAAAGGATTTTGGCTTCCGGCTATGGGATTCTGATCATGAGCTTTTGGTATCGACACTGAGTGAATTAGTGTGGATAGCTTGTCTCTTTTGGAAAGTTGGGTTTGCTTTCAATAGCCCTTCGGGTTGGGTTTCGTTCCTTCGGAAGGAATGCTTATGGAGTGCAATTAGTTTCCTCCTGAAACAGCCTTTCGATGATTATCCATTCTTTTTAGTCCCGGTAACTAACTTTCGGAGGGCTCCATTTTCTTTCAACACTTCTGTTCCACCTTGTATCGGCATTAAGCAAGTTGATGCTTATACCTCTTTCGCTTCTCTTAGTTTTCGTTACAGGTTCCCTTTGGATTTCAGCTTCTGTTGACTACCTTATATGCCAGAGTCATCATGTTGGTATTTGCCCCTTTTTCACCAGCTTCAAATTTCCTTCTTTTCTGATGGTGACGTTTGCCTCGCTTTCAGATTGTTCTTTTATGCAAGTGACGGTTCATTATCCCTTCACTGATAACCCATCTCGGTGTTAATTTTGGTAGTAACAGATAGCATTACTTGTTAATGATCTTTAATAATGTGGATCTCGAGGTTGGAAATCACATTAGGGTCCACCTTAAGTACATCAGTTCCACCTATAGGTCGGCCTTAGTGTCGGGAAGTCATTCTGCAGCATTTTCTGCTCTGATTCAAAGTTTGAGCCACAATTTCAACATGTTAGTTTGGACCTGATTTTTAATATGCACAAAAAGTGACATACATGATATGAGCTGAAAAAGATAATACCAAAATCAATCAAGAATTAAGGGAGATATATGACCATAAAGGTCAATACACAACATTTTTTGCTGTAAACTTCGAAATGAACATTTTAATTTACAATAACTCAAAATCTCATTAGAATCAATATTTTCAACATCCAAACACAGTTTAAGCAAGAATATAGAGGAATAATCACTTTAGATTGAAGTTACTATGAATTAATGCGGATTTTGATTGGGAGATTTGAATTTTAAGCTAAAAATACACTTCAGATGCCTGAAATAGTAAAAAATACAAACATGCAACACAAGATAAACTTAATGTAACAAATAATCTCAAATCTAAGATTTGGATGAATTAAATTTTTGGTTTTGTAAAGATTACCTAAAATAATTTCTGTTAGTAAGCTTTTCATAACTTCTTTATTTGAATTTTGAGTTTAATTTGAGATTTTGAAGAGAGCTTGGAATTTACGTTTCTTTGTAAAATTTCATGAAGAAGGAGATAACTGAGAAAAATGTACATAACGTTTTATTTTCCAATTATCCCTCTTTACATAATTTTGTTAATAGACCAGGTTAAGGCCCGAATCTACTTTATTAGCTTAAGTATGTTATATTTTAGGCTTAGTTACATAATTATCTTAACATTATCCGCTATTAACCCAAGTTTTACATAATTTCTATTAATATTCAAAATGAAATAAGATGCTACAACAGTGATAAGCCAGGAAATGTGCAATGATTTCGTTCATATCAAGAAAAAACTGACTACACAAAACACCGATTCCTCTAGAAAGAGGAAAAGGGATCACATTGCAACACTAGATGATTCAGATTCAGATATTTCATCAAACGATGGCGATTCAGATACAAAAATGGAAAATATGTGCTTTTGACACCCTACATCCCTTAATGCTACCCGTATAAGGATGCATTAAGTTTTGTGAAGTGCAATAAGTATAAAGTAATAATACAAAATGCTAAAATTCACAAGACATAATATAAAATGCAGTGAAATATTTTCAAAACACTTGTTTTTTTTATCAAACTAGCATCACGACATTACAGTTTCAAATACCATAGAGTTATAATCATAAAATATCTTCCTCATGTAAAGTAAGTCATCAGAGTACAAGTACAAAACCATAAAAATCATATCCCTCATGAGTCATAACAACAGTCATAGAATAGAAATCAGAGTAATACATGGAGTAGGAAATAGTCCAAGTCCAAGCTGAATCAAAGAGTAACGACCACTGCTGTAATCCACCGCACTAAGAACCTGTGGGGCGGAAGGAAGAGAGAGAAGGAAAACTAAATAAGTCAGACATAAAGTCTAGCAAGTTCCAGTGATTTTTAGCATAAGCGTAAGATAAAGAAGTATCAAGACGGATCAATAGTACTGGATATGAAAATACAGCAGAGTGGGAAATTCAGAATAAAACAAGATAAGGTAAGATAAGCTTCTCATTCATATCTCAAAATAGAATTTTTGCACCAACTATTAGAATATCAGGATTAGGTTTTTCCTAATTACCACCCAGTGATCGACTCCCTAAAAAGAAATGAATAACCTGTGCCAACTATGGTATTCAGGGATATAAGTCCCGAACCCATCAACTCAAAAAGACATAGCCTTATCCGCAGGTATTACAGCGTCTTATCTTCCCCAATCGGATCCATGCATGCTCGTGACTCGACCGGAACACGCCCGTACCCGCCTCTAGAATTTGAACCTCTTATAATCATCCATCAGTAAAACATGCCTTAGTCTCTACCTAGTGCGAGGCTCGTTTGATAACAGGAGGTACCGATTGATATGGGTTCCAAACAGATAACAAACAACAGATTGACACAAGCCACCCCTAGGCTTGGCCCCCACGTTGACTTGGATTTTAAGAGTCCCCACATATTTTATCGACAAAATGGACATCTTAGCTTATTAATCAGACAGGTTTAACTTGGCAAGTTTAAGTTCCTTAATAAGCTTAATATAACCCTATGTTATATTCCAAGGTTGTAAGTAAAATTTCTTATTAAATATAATTTTTTACACAACCCTTCCCCAAGTCAGACATGCCCCTGCTCAGATGTTTACATATACAAATTACAGTAACATGTTTTTCTTAATATACATCTGATTCACATATTTTCCCATGACATGTTTACTTAATATAAAATTAGGTCTAACCTATTCAGATTTACATGTTTGCATATTATTCCTTTATAATTATCCAAAATTTATAGTCCATGGTTCACAAATCCCAATATGCCCAAATCCCCTTTTATCATTATTACATATTATTCCAATTTTGCGTAACTCAAATGGTAAAGGCCTAGGCTCTCGTTGGCTTAGGCTTAGCGCAAAACAAAAGGAAAAAGGAGAAACAAATCCAAACTCAAAAATGAACAAACTGAATAAATAGGCATAATGAGACTGTAATAAAACAATGATAAAAAAGGGATAAAGAAGTAGAACGTACATATAAATAAATAATAATTGAAAAAAGGAGAGGTAATTCACAGTTATTAAAAAATGAACAATAACATATAAGAATAAACTTATAAAAACTGATACTTTCTGATCCAATACATTTACTGTCAAAAAATCCTTTTTAAATTGCCAATCTAAAAATAACGTAGGACTCACATAGATTGTGATAGATTCAAAAAAAGGCCTTTTGAAACTGAAGTAGTAGAAGAAATATCCTTTCAATCTATATTATGAAAGTGCCCTAACCCTTTTCCTAATTTTTTTAGAACATGATAAAATAGAGGAAGAAGATGAAAAAATATTTGGTGCAAGAAAATAGTGAGGGTTGTTAGTCTATTTATAGGTGTTATAGGATGGTCTAGGCCATAGGATCTTAGGTTTCAATCTAAACCATATAATACACCTCAATCTGAGTCATCAAAAATAATTCTCTAGAAGCAGGTTAATCCGACCAGGTACAGGCTCATATCTGACCTAGGGTGGGCCGACCCACCTCACATGTAGGTCGACACAAGGGTCGACCCATGGGTCGACACAGGGGAAAACCCATATAGGGTCTGGGTCGCCCTTTGACCATTGCATCTTTTTTGTAATTTATTATTTAAATTATTTATTTTAATTCAAAATTCGTTTGACCATAACTTGTTCATACTTAGTCTGATTTACGTAAATCAAAAGTTTATCTAAATCAGAATTTTATAACGAACGCAACGGTAAAGTCCATTCTATCCAATTATGAATATTTTATTTATTAATATTCGATTTATTACTCTTCTTCTTATCATTATTGTTGATTATAATTTGGGATGTTACAGTGCTTCAGGCCAATAAGCAGTTCAGACAGAATGAAGACCGGTTCAAAAATAAGTACGCATTTATATTAAATATTCAGTTTTATTAATTGCTTTGTTTGTATGGTTGCCTTGTTTGCTTTGATTGTTTATTTTGGTTGAATCAATTTTTCCAATAATTTTCATTAATTTAAGTTAACTTTAAAATAATTTTAAAATTTAAAATAAATATTTTTAAAATAGCTATTTGTGTAAATATAAAATTAAGTTTTTTTTATTTTGGAGAAAACTAAACTAATACATATACACACATGCACATACCTAGTCACACAAATAAACAAAACTTTGAAAAGATTTAAATTATACTGACATGTCAACATGTTTCTTGATTTGATGTCACCATATTTGCTAGACTATTTGAATTCAAAGTCGAGTTTAAAATTTGAATTTTCCTCACTATTTTTCATCAACTCCTATATCATCTATATTCATTCGTTTTTATTATCAAAATTCAAGTTCAAACTCTCTTTATCAAAACTCTGATCTTCATACAACTCAAATGCTTCATCCTCAAACACGCCTACCTCCATGAGATTCATCAAAGGTTGTAAAGCTCGCCTTTACTATGACTAAGAGGCTATGGATACTACATCAAATACATGAATTATGGAAAAGTCCATCCTTGTAGATTTGCAATTTTCAATGATTTTCCTTTTTATGAGTTTGTTTCCGTTTTCAATGATAATATTTCTCTTTCTCTTGTTGACGCAAGACAAAATGATTTTATTTGTTGTTCTCATCTTGTTAAAATGTTTTATACTAATTTAAATGGAAAGATTTTCAATGGAAATGAAAATCAAGTATGGAGTAGCGTTAAAGGAGCACAAACCGTTTTGGATTGTGAAATTTTAGGCTAAATACTTGATTGTAAATTTACCGAAACTGGTCTTTCTAAGTTTCAAATCAATGAAACCAATAGAGAGATTTTCCATCACATCTTTGAAAGCGATGAAGATTCAAATACGAAAATCACAATTTCCATGCTAAAGCAAAAATTATCGATCTTCTTTTATAGTAATCTATTACTCCTAGAGTGGAAAATTAAAATAACCCCACTCTTAAAGTCAGCAAAGCTCTTTTCGCTCCTTTTGATCATACGACATAAATTAGGCGTAAGTCATACTTGACAAATTATATCCTAGCAATCGTTCAATCCATGAAACTTTTCTCTTTAATGGATTATATCTCAGCTCGTGTCTTTAAGTTTTTTGATATCTATTTAAAACAAAAGAAATTTTCTCCATTAAAAACTTTTTCTACTGCAAATATTCATCTTATTCAAATACCCGTAAAGTTTGAGCCTTACAAGCCACTCACCGAAAAGGAGAAAGGCTCGCTTACGAACATCAAATGGAAGAAGAAGGAATGGAAATCATGGAGGAGTGGAGGAAGAGAGAGATAGGAAGGAAGAGGAAGAAGCATCTTTAGGAAGTGTTGACTTCCCATCCCGTTGAACCACTAAAGATTTAATTGTGGGAGCAATGGAAGTGAATCTTAAGGAAAACTGAACACTAGAGGGGGTGAATAGTGTTTGTGAATTTATTTGAATCCATTTGAATTACTTTAATTAAACTAATTCGAGGTCACCCTACATCCAGTATCGCACCAAATCCGGCATGGATTTGTATTATCTTCAAAATCTTGTACACTCCTTGATTCCAAGGCTAAGAGGCCCTCTAGAATTTCTTCCTTTAGACACAACAGTCCTGTATTTTCGGGCCAACAAGACACACCTAGTTACTTTATGGGTATAATCAAACCCAACTTGATTTATGGGTTAATAAGTCACTCCTTTTAGAGTATATTTGAGAGGATTTACAATGGATTACAGAATTGTTTTTGTGACCTCGATTACACCAGCCATATAACTCTAATTTGTACTTTGACATTGAAACAATATGGAGAGGATGAATCGAAAATTAAGTAGAAATGGTTTGATTTACTTCGAAATTTGGCAGAGTATGAATATAATTTGGTTAAGAATTAATGGTTAAGAGAAGAGGGAAGAAGAAGATGAAAATATGAATGAAAATTCATTGGAAACCTGTTGCTACTTATAGAGGAATCACACCTGTGTCCATTCGCGAAAGGATACAACAAATATAAACTTGTTTTGAAAATTAAAATTCGAAAATAACAGGCACTATGATGACAACCTCAAAGGCATCATGTCGACATGGTCTAGTGTAAAATTGAAAAAAATCTTAATTTTCAAATTGTTTTGAACATATAGAACTATATTATAAATCCTGAAACTTTTAGAAACTATTATACATGGTAAAAGATAGTTTAAGCATAAAAATACTTACAAAAATATATCAAGATAATTTTAAACGAATTAAACTTAAATGCATATTGTATATTCAAAACCAATATATAAAGTAAATTTAAATTCAAAACCAATTACTTAAATAATAAGGATTAAAATAGTAATATATAACTAAAATAATACAAAGTGTACCGAATGAAGTATATGTAATCAAAAATCAAAGTATAATATTAAATATCAAGTATAATCAAAATTAAAATGGATATAATATTAAATATCAAAATTGATAAAATAGGTATAAATTGAAATTGAATAGATTTGAAACTTAAAATATCAAACTTAAATCTTGAAAATACTTATAAAATATGTACTTTGAAAACATTATTTGCAATAATATTTAAAACCTAGTTTAAAATTTATTTGAAAACTTGTCTGAAAACCATTTGAAAAGAGATCAGATGAGTACAATTGAGTTTTAACATATATAACTAAGGCTCTAACATATATCTTCCTTATTATTGAACTCTTATACTCTTGGTAACTCATGAGTCTTGATTTACATCATCAGTCTTAATCAGCATCATAGATAATCTTGTTATTGTACAATCTTTAATATCAACCCATGTTATAAAGCATGTACTACACACTATATATGATCGTTAGCAATAACTTTTAATATAATCATAAATAACTATAAATATATTTTATAACAATACCTGTTGTACGTGTTGTATCGATTGTTGTTATCATCAAAACATTCTTGCACTAACGATCTCTCCCTTTTTATGATGACAACCTCTTTATAAAATATATTTCCTAACTTCCCCTTACTACGACACCACCCCCTTACTCCTGTACCATATTTTATTTCTTCTCTTTGTCATCCATCAAAAACTAAAATTATCGAAAACTCCTTTGATTACTCTTAATTCTAAATTTTAACTCCCTTTGACTCAAACATTATAAATATTGACTTGATTTAATTTCTATATCAACTGTAGACTCGATTTAATTACTAACTCCTCATGACAAATTACATTATAATACTACTGGACATGGAATAAATTTAAGTATTAAAGTTCAAGCATTTCAATCCAATATAAACGAGCATTAAAATCATGTTATATATTCAAATCATCGATTACAATCAAACTTAAACTTATAAACCAATTCAAGTTACATGCATATATATATACACACACACACACACACACACACACACATACACAATCAATCAATTTTAAGCCAAATAATTCCAAACCAGTTTGTACATGCAAACCAATCAATTCAAATTACACAATGTTAAAATTAAACTTATTTACGCACCTATTTAAATATTCCTAGGAACTTTAACCCATCCGTCTTTGCCGAAGATTGGATTTTCTTTAATATCATCCCATTTTTTGTCATCTTTGTTTCAAATAATTTTTTAGTTTTGATTTGGTTCGTCTTTAGTTAGAGAGGATTTCATCCATCGAAGAGCATCAAAATGATTTTCTTTCTCCTTGATCATATGCATTTGGCTTAACTATAAATGCCTTTGATTTCGAAGGATGGATTAGACAACATTTTTGAAAGATTCGAGAATTTGTTCAACATTTTCGAGTAAACTACAGACTGGATTATCTATAATTTTTTTGGATAAGAGATGGATAAGAAAGAAGATAATGAAGTTTTAATTCGAATTTCTATTCGAAATATGTATTTATAGGAGTTTAAAACTGGTTGAATTGAAAGGACATGAGTTAGTTATTGAAATTTCAAAATTCATAAAATATACATTGTATTTCGATAAGGTCATCACGGGTATGTCGACATACTCATTACAAATTTTCTAGTTTTGATTTTTTTTTGAATTTTTGAGCTGTTATGGATGGTTTCTTTGATTTCCAGTGACTATATTGATAACAAAAGGCATAATAAACTAGAAATTTCTTTAATACTTGATGGAGAATATATTAGACATAGAAAATTGGAGCTACATTTCATGGAAACTAGAAACAACACTTAGAAACTACTACTAGATAATATAAGAACTCTAGAAGGTAGTAGATGATGATGATGATGATGAGAGGACAAGTTTTCAACTAATCTTCCCAAAGAATTTATCCATTTGTCTTGAAATTTTGTCAAATTTCTTTCTTATAGACCTCTTAAGGGTCTTTGGATTTTCAACGATTTTCTTCTGGTTTCTAAGAAGAATTTTGTTGTTTGGATTTAGTGGGAACTTAATACTCTTGAAAGAAGTATCCTCCACTTCCATTTCCTCTTTTATTTCCATACCTTCTTCTTCTTCTTCTTCCATTTCTACCTCTTCCCCAAAAGCTAATCTTGCCTCCTTTTCATAAGAATTTCATAATACGTGAGATTAAAGGAATTTGCATTAAAACTATATTTGCTTGAGTGAAAAGATTAAAACAATTCATCAAAAATTAAAAAATTGTCCACCCTTTAACAAAAAATGGAGTCCCTTTAACAAAAAATGGAGTCCCTTTAACAATCCCCTTGAAAATTCATTGGAAAACTATAATGCTCATGTGCATTCGCCAAAGGATATGACGAATAAACACTTCTTTTGAAAACTGAAATTTGAAAATAACGGGCACAATGCAGACAACTTCAAAACCATCATGTCGATAGTGTAAAATTTTAAAACCTTATTTTTTTCAATTTATTTTGAACATATAGAACTAAATTATAAAACCTACAACCTAAAACTTTACGAAACTATTATACAGAGTAAAGGATAGTTTAAAAAATTAAAATACTTAAGAAAATTTATCGAGCTAATTTTAAACAATTTAAACTTAAATATATATTATATAGTCAAAACTAATAATTAAAATAAATTTAAATTCAAAACTAAATACCTAAAGCAATTAGGATTAAAATAGTAATATATAATTCAAATAATATAAAGTGTATCAAATAAAGCATATGCAATCAATAATCAAAGTATAATATTAAATATCAAATACAATCAAAATTAAAATGGATATAATATCAAATATCAAAATTATCAAAAAAGATATAAATAGAAGTTGAATAGATTTAAAACTTAAATCTTTGAAAACTTATAAAATATATACTTTAAAAACATGATTTTGAATTTTTTTTGAAAACTAGTTTGTAACTTATTTGAATACCGTTTGAAAAAAGATCAGAAGATTACAATCAAGTTTTAACATATATAACTAAGACTATAATATATATGTATATCTTCATTTTTTGAACACTTGATAACTCATGAGTCTTGATCGGCATCACAGACAATCTTGTTACTGTATAGTCTTGAATATCAACACCTGTTATAAAGCATGTACTATATAATATATATATATATATATATATATATATATATATACACACATATATACATATATAATCATTAGTAATAGCTGCTGATATAATCGTAAATAACTGTAAGCATATTATTAACTAATGACTATTATACCTGTTATTGTTGTCATTAAAACATCTTTGCACTAACACTAATGAATCAAAGGAAGATTACAGAAAGGCAAAAGATTTTTTACCATTCCATGAGCAAGAAATTCAATAAAATTTCATTCAAGGTGGACAATTCTTTGGGAAGATTGGAAGGAAGCCCAATCTATCATCATATTCTTCTTCATCTGCTACATTCTATCTTGTTTATCTTTATTTATGTTTTATTAGTCATGTATCATAGTCTATATAAGCATTATATTACTTTATTTTCCTAATAGTAATTGTAATGGATGGTCAGCATGAATGAAAATCCTTTTATTTTTTTGTCAATCATCTATAATAGCTTATGGAAACCGATAAATTGACGATATAAAACTTTAAAACTCATAAGACAAGCCAGGTTTCAAAAATACTATAACCATATCGACATGCCCTATATATATATATATTTCTACGTATAATGACTAGAAACTAATTTATTTAAAATTTGAAATTTAAATAACTACTCAAGTGTCTTTACATGTCAAAAGAATTTCTTCTCCTATATATAGCAATCCAGACCAGAAAACTGAAATAAAACTTGATTTCTTATTTTCTTCTCATCCTTTAACTCTTAAACTAAAAAAATGGATATCCTATCCATAATTTGAGTGAAAACTTAGAGCAATCACTAGAATCTTTAAAAAATGCACTCTCTTTTATACTCAAAAATCAAAGACATTTAGAACTTAGTTAAATGCAGATGACCAATGAGCTAGGGAGGCACTTCGATTATATTCGATCGATGATTTTTCTCTCCTTTTAAAGATGAACCCAAAACCAATCCTGAATGTGCTATAACTAAAGACGACGATGATTGGAATGCTATAAGGCAAGATCTTACCTTCGCTAAGCATAAGTGGGTCGAAGTTTCAAGAAATGTTTAAATTGGTTTGTTTAATTATTTATAATCAATGCATGAATTAGTATGAATTAAGACAAAATTGTTTGGCTTGTTTTAAGCTACTAACATAAGATCTGGTTGGTGTGCATTCTTATTTGAACGATTTAGATATATATAAATTAATTTAGATTGGACTGAAATGCTTGATTCCATGTTTCTATTAGGTTTCTCTTGTTTCTTACTTAGCATATCCTAATATTTAAAGTTAGTATTAGAGTAAGTCAATAATACAATTAGCATTGTAGTAGGTATAAATAATTTCGTCGATTTATTCTTAAGTTATGATATTTTTTAATATTGACAAAGGGGATGAAAATAAAATAAAATATGCATAGATTGAGGGGATTACAAAATAAGGGGAGTTATAAAGGATATATTTTACAAAATTATTATCATCATTAAAATAGGGAAGATTGTTACTACTATGGATTGTAGTTTTGATGATAACAACCTCAAGAAATGAATATTTTACATTTGACATATACTAATCATTATCCAATATATGTATTGTATAGTGAAGGATGTATCGCAGGATGTTATGTAGGTAATTGATACTCAAGACAATACAATATCAGGATTGAAGATTAAGAATGTTGATTCAAGAATATAAACACTCATGAGTTTCAAGAGTTTAAGATATTATAGAGTTTTAGAAATTATGTTAAAACTCGGGTTACACTTGTCTGATCTCCATCCATTTTTACAAATTGTTATTTTTAAGTATTCCTATTTTCGAATTCTATTTTGAAAATGATTTTAAAAAGAATTTTCTAATCGCTTTACAAAATACTACAACAAAAGTACCATTTTACAACTGCTAAAAACAGTTGTAATAAACTTATCCGTAGATATCAGAAATTTAATGCGTATTGATCGTGTGATGCGAAGAGAGCAGACATTTGAGTGGATACTGATTGTGCGGCCCAAAAAGAATGGAAACTAACTTTTCATTTGAATGCACCCTCAGTTTAAAATGATTTGATGGTGATTACCAAACTAATTCATTGCCACAATTCAATAGAACATTTTGGTGATGGGATGCTGAGCGAGTTCAGATGTTTTACAAATGATGCTCCTATCAGTTGTAATGTGCTACCTTGATTGATCGCTTATGACAGCCAAATGATAGGTAAAAGTCACAGTTATGATTCAGGTGGTCACTCATATAATCAGTCGGTTGGACATCATAACTGGTGGCAATGGACATATATAATTATATACTTCGATGTTGATCTTCGATCTTCAAATCTAGATATGTGATTTTAATGAAGGAGAGAGGTATTTGATTGAGCAATGAGGATCATGAGCTCAACCAAATAAGAAATGAAGAAAGTAACCCCTTTCCCTTGCCTCTAACCTCAATTTATAGCCAAACCATCAGCCCACTAATGACTAATTAGTTTGCCAAAAATTATGTAGGACTAAAACAGCAATTCCTCTCAAACCGCTAAACCAAATCTTTAATGTGACCACTCTACGGAAAAGGCAACACCATTTCTTTTCTAATGAGATCTTTCACGGCACCTGATTCGATCCTTATCAAAAGTTAATCCCCATACAAAACAGAAAGGGACAAAATGGTCACAAATTAAATTGGTAAAAATTATGTATATGTCTCACATCTCCATAAACAACATATCAAAATACTAGAATGATATGATCCGCCGGAAATTAAATAAAAATATTTTTATGATCTTCAAATACGTAAAATGCGGGTCATTACAGGTCGGAAGGTTTGATGGTCCTACAGTGATGGACCTGCAGTGATGGATCGGTGAATGATCCATCAAATATATGATCAGGAGGGGTTTATTTCTGGTTCGATAATGGTCGTGGCTTCAACGTAACTTCAAGTTGGAATGTTAGAAGTGTTGTGAAGTGTTCGTTGATCGGAGAGAAGCGACGAATATGAAGATGACTCAAATGTGATTTGAGGTCGTCAATAATGGTTGCTCGAGATGAGGTATAAGCTTGTGGATAATCGCCGATGATGACGACTAGAGTTAGGAAGGCCGAGAGATTATCGTTGTCATAAGTTCTGGTGGGCACCCATCGATAGTCATATCCACAGTTGTAATAAAGGATAGTTTTTTACAATTGTTTTTTATTGTTGTAAAAATTAACTACTTTTGATAGTTGTAAAAGACCCTTTTACAACTACTTTTGTCTTTTCTTGGTCATAAAATACTTTTTTACAATCAATTTTGACTGTTATAGGAGGATTTTTTTTACAACTACTTTGGTGTTTGCCATTTGCAAAAGTTTTTTTTTACAACTTCTATGGCAGTTGTAAAAGGCCTTTATACGATTGTTGCAGACATTTATGATAAAAAAGAATGCAATTTGTTAACATATAGAACTAAAACAAGTGACAAATAAACATAAATAATAGAATAAAAATAATAAGACATTATAAACAATCTAAACATTAGGTTATTAATATTTACAAAATTAATATATCGAACAAACCAAATAACTGGATCAAAGCGCATTAAATTTTTTTTTTCAACCTCTCATATTGTGACTACCCCAAACCCCATAACACGAAGGCAAGGGTAATCTTTGGAAAATAACACATAAACAGATAATAGCAGAACAAAAATAAATAAATACACTAGATAATGTGCAACAGAATACACTGGATAAACATAATCATCAGAGTTACACAATATACAGGATCATACTTAGTACAAAATACAGTTCAACTATACATAAAATGTCTACAGCGGAAAAGAAAACATAATATGTACAACAGGAGCTGAACGACATAAAAAGAGATAAATGATAGAATCCATCTTCAGCTCCAGCTATCCAGAAAGAGCCTGCTAAAACCTGAATACAAGGTTGCCCATGTAGAAAAAGGGGCATCCGAGTTTGCTAGTGAAACAAACTACGAGTCAGTCATGGGACTGGTATGAGAAATCTACCTAACACATTTTTGAATATGGCTAATCACAGGACCACGCCACTTTCGTGGAACGGGTTTACTGCATTGGATTGCCAGTGCTTTAAAACAAATAAATCTTTTAAACATCGCAATGCTTTTTATAAAAATGAAGCCATTATAAGACTCAGTTCCCATCACACAATGCAACACAAACCGGACGATAGAGTTTTACCTTATAATCGCCAAAATATGCTTGATACGAGCAAAACAAATCATTTGATATTATTGCTAGTGTATATATGTTTCAAAAACAATTTCAATCGTAACTATCAATCATAAATGGCATGGGTACCATATATCATGTTGCCATATATATATATATATATATATATATATATATATATATATATATATATACAATCAAAACCGCTCGATGTCGTATTTGGAAATTGGATTTTCATCATGAACTAAGGCAAAAGATAGTCCTTACCGAATTCGAGACAATCTAGCCCATGTCTCAGGCAAGCGCGCAGGCAAGCCTTGGATCGTCAGGGCCGGTCCACCGATGTGGATTATTATGCCTGAACACTACGTCTCCCCGCCCTTTGGGGCGTAAATGAGTCCTATGACTCCATCGGCTCCACATAGTCACCGATATATCCGAGGCGCCTCGCAACAGCAACAACCACACATGTGAATATAATATAAATGTCAGGGCTGGTAGGTCACTGATACCACCCTAGCTAGAAGGAAACACATGCCCTCCCTGATGCCCTCCCTGATGCCCTCTCCCGTTTCTGGTCCATACCAGGGTGTAAGGCTCACGAATTCACGTTATACACAAAGCTATGCCACACAGGCCGTGCTTTGATCATCAACCACAAGACTTTTCTTTTCAACAGAAGCCTTGATCATCTGCCACTTAGGCATGCCACACAGGCAATTCACTCCATGCAACTGATTTCTATCGATATATAACCTCTGAGCTCATATGTCTCGGAGAAGGGCGTTAAGCAAGAAAATAAATTCTCCGCCGCCAAACAGATATACATTTAACAGAGATCAATTAGTACAAAACAATATCCAATGTCAGATACGCAGTCCTTTTACAAGTTTGTTATGGGTCTGAACGAAACCGGAGGCACTCAATACCTCGCATATCCGTACAACCAACAAGTACGTCTGGACGGCTACTACTTCAGCCCCTTCAAGGTAGCTACTCCCATCATGAGCATCAGTAGCACCCCTCCATTCGACGTGCAGATCACCGGTCTTGCACCGTCTTCATATCTTCAACTTTCAATCATCGATCAATTATTTGAAATGAGAATTAACTCGGCCTTTTCAAACAATTTACGTATATTTAGAATTTCAAATCAATTCATTTCAATGGTTAAATTATTCGGCATCACTAATTTTTTCCTTTAATGTAATTTTCTCGCCAAACACATTCAACCATCAAATATCACAAAAACCGAACAAATTAAATTTATTTCCATTACATATCATTTATAATATTTTATCACGATTTATTGCTATTTTTATTTATTTAAAAATAGCCAATCCGCTCAAAACAACGCTTCAGTCCATAACACGGCAGTGGCGCTGTTTTTCTTCAGATTTGATTTACATATATCTGAAAATCTAACTGTTGGATCTTCACAAAATTTATATCATTAGAAAGATCTTTTCAAAATGAATCCAACGGTTTCAGTTTTGGGAAAATCCGACGGTCAGATCTCCCGCACCAATCGTTTGAAGTTACGATTTCAAAATACGAACTGCAGCGTTGTTATTCGATTTAATTTAATTATATATATATATATATATATATAAATATAATCGATTCTGGTGTTGTTTTTCTTCAGATTTGAATTAAACATTCCAGACAATCCAACTGTTGGATCTACACAAAGTGGGTGTCGTTGGAAAGATATTTCCAAAGAGAACCCAACGGTTTCGGTTTCGGGAAAATCCGATGGTCGGATCTCCCGCACTAATCGTTTGAATTCACGGTTTCAAAACACGAACTACAGCTTCGTTATTCGATTTATTTTAATTATATTTATATAAATATAATTCTTTCTTCGATTTCAAAACCATATCCACTTTATATATTCGATAAAAATGATATTTTTGTCATCAAAAATATTTATTCCACACATCACCATTTTTCACACTTCATATTCACAAAAAAAATGTAGATTTTATTGTTCAATCTATATATTCAACACATGAACGTTTTTGACTTCTCACATACGATAAAATATGATTTTTATCGTTCTAGTCCTTTTTTCAACACATGAATATTTTCTATAGTTGATAGATATAATAAAAATGTGATTTTTATTATAAAACAATTTATTTCAAAACACGATTATTTTATGTAGTTTATACATAAGGTAAATTGTTATTTTTGGTGTTAAAATAATTTATTTAAAATACTAATATTTATATAGTTTATATAAATAATAAAAATGTGATTTTTATCTTTCAAACAATTTATTCAATAAATGAACTTCATTCAACACATGAATTTCTACTCAACACATGAAAATAATTCTAACACACGAACATTATTGAAAATTTCTACAGCATAACGGCAGGGTAGTTAAAACCGGCACCGTCCCTAGTACGGCTCCTCGCTCTACCTTAAAACCTCGCGGTTTTTGACAATGGAGATTTTCAATATCTAGTTCGCACGCAGGCAAATTTTCCCATATACTAATCCTATTGGGATTTCAATCACGATCAATCATTTCCAATCAACCATTCATGGTATTCACCAAATTTCACATCAACCAATCCAAACAATATCACAACCAATATATATCGTCCATGGTCTGTGGACGAGGGGAGTATATATATATATATATATATTCGTATATAAATATATTTCAATTCACTTCAATTCATTTCAATTTATTTGAACGCATATATAATTTTTACAATGCATATATAACTTATACATCGAACATACAACTTATACAACGCTTATACATGAGGTGTACAATGCTTATATAACTCATACATCGACTATATAATTTATACATCGTTGTTTTCCATATCGTTTATAATTTAGAAATCTCACCTTGGGTTCCACTCCACCAAAAATTGCAAAAGGCTCAGAAAAATATGCGGTCTCTTCTAGAATGTAGAAGATGTCCACACGAGTTCACTGTCTCTTGTTTCACTGAATTTCGACCACATAGCAAAAAATATGATTTTTATAGTGAAATCAGAAATCGTAGCGCTTTAAAGTGCTATAGAATAGTTTAAAATAATATAACCCGTTACCTCAGCTATTCGTTCAAAACTAGGTATGGATTTTTCTCTGAATCCGTGTAGCTAGGGGTCGATCGGCCTACGCCACGTTGAAGCACTAGGAGTCGCGCACTTGCGCCGGAAGTGGGATACACTTCAGTGGCCCCTGTTGTTCTCGGCGGCGGTCAGAAGACTGGGACTTCGTGGTAACAAATCTCGAGAACGGTGCAGCGAGGAAGGCCGATTCTGGTATGGATTTGTAGAGGGGAGTGAGCTATTCAAAATCTTCAACTGGAGCTCCTGCTTTTATTGCGTGGAGGAGGAGAAAACGAGGAGAGAAGCTTGGTAGCCCTTTTCGTCGTCGCGCATTAGAAAATCGGGGAGAGAGAAGGAGGGCGTGTCGAGTTATGATTGGCTGGGGGGATTATTTTAATTTATAATTTATTTAAAATCCGAAAATACCCCTTGTCACATACGAACTCCAATCCAAACCCAACGACTATCATCCCTAGCTAAATACCCCCATCCCGAACACAATGGGATATGTTTCGTTGGCCCATTCGACTGTTTTAGTCTATTTCTCTTCAAATTAAAATATAAAACATTCAATATTGAATTTGAACGTACATTTCAATTTGTCGGGGCCACATACTGATCCCAAAAATTCCAGAAAAATAAATCTAGCTATGTTTTGACGATACGGTCCCAACAAAACTAGTTTCGTTGAATTTTGAGACCGTTTGAAAAATGGCCCTTTTCTGGTCGATCCAATTTAACAGAAATCGACCAAACACATTTTCCTTTGCCACGGTCACATATCAACTTCAAAAATTATGAAATTTGAAACCTAGCAATAATTTGACATCCCGGATCCGACAAAAGTGGTTTTGTTGAATTCCGAGGCCGTTTGTAAAATGTCTATTTTCAAGGGCTATATATTCTCTATAGCGACCTTTCAGAAAATTCATCTGGCCATATCTTTTGACTCCCACTATGAAACTTCGATTTTTCAGATTCATTAGAAAGATATTCACTAACAGATTTAAATATTTTTGGTTTCACTAAAATCCGTTTTACTTTGCACCCGGTACAGTCGGTCAAATTTTGAATTGAAATTTTGAAACTGCTGCGCCATTTCAGGCCTTGTTTATAATTTAAATTAATTATATTTATTTTCAAACATCGATTCAAACACACTTTTCATCGTTATTATTTAAAATAATTTATTTTAAATATCCAAAATCCACTAAAATAGCCAAATTAAAATTTTTAAACTGACTCAGATTTTCCGGGTTGTTACAATCTCCCCCACTTAAAACTTTTCGTCCCCGAAAAGGATTAAAATCGAAAGTGGTTTAATTAACCGACTCTACTTTCAATCTGGCTTCCATTCTTCAACTTTTCAGTTTCTAAGAATTTTCAAATTCTTCAAAAATTTGGCTAACACCCTAAATTTTCGAAAAATTTCGCCATAACCTCCTTTGTACGGGGAGGGGTTTGGAAATTTATTGGGTCGTATTAGGTACCCAATAAATCCTAATAAGCATGCACATATTTATAGTGATATATTCCAGTGTCCACAGGGGAGTTTGTATAGATCATAACTCCAGAGAATAAATTCTCGTCACCCTATAAATGGTTTTTGTGCCTTAATGACCAGAGAGACATGTTTATTGTCATCTCCAGACCCGTGTGGGGTTTTTTATTAATCTGGCAATTTACCGTTATATTTTATATGGTCCATATCAGTCATCAGTTCAACCTGTAAAATATAGTCATCGCCATACAAGCCTCTTGCTCGTACGGTAAATCTTCAACCTCGTCACGCAAGCTCCAAATGCTTATGTGATATATGATGAAGTATCCTTATCTTCAAGAAGTATGCCATGTGTTGTAGTTCAAAATTAATTGTTACTATCCTATGGCGACATTTATTATTACACACAGAACAACCAGCACTTCGCATCCAATGGCATTCGCATGAGTTGATATAATAATAAAATCGCGCAACCAACTCATTAAGGTTTACCTATTTGTCGGGCACGCAAATAAATTCTTTACTCAACAGCTAATCCATTTACCTGTTCAAACATATATAATGCACATGTATATATTTCTATCTATTTCCTAATCAGTTTAATGTGTGATTTAATTTCATGAATTTACCATCATTCTCTTATTGGTTAAATTAACTATCATTCTAATAATTCAATCAATCAAATTCACAATCACACAACACAAACAAAAATTAATTTGTTTTTAACTTTCAAAAATATACTAATTAATTCATATACTCTTTTAACATCATTCAGACTGTATAATTAAAAAGTTTACATCCATGCAAAGAAGACAACAACAAAATAAAGAACAGAATGGAAATGCAAAATATGGTGGATGTACCTTGCACAAGAGTCAATCAGAGACATCCACCCTGCACTTAGGATAGGATTTCTTAATACTCTCCTCTGTTTCCCAAGTACAATCTCATGCATCTCCACTCCATTGCACTTTGACTAAGTGAACCTTCTTGTTCCTCAGTTCTTTGGTTACTTTGCCAATGATCTTCATCGGCTCTCTTCTAATTGCCAATTCTGGAGTGATTTCTAAATCCTATTGTGCGGCTTCTTCTACAACGAGATCTGGATCATGCACATGCTTTCGCAGTTGAGATACCTCATGCACTCCAGGCAAACAATCAGGTAACTAAACCCTATATGCGAGAGTTCCAATCCGTTCAAGAATAGGAAACGGACTAATAAATTTGGGTGCCAATTTCCCCGTTTTACTGAATCGGATGACTCCTCTCGTCGGAGATACCTTCAAATATACATAGTCGCCAACAGCAAATGATATATCCCTTCTTCTCTTATCTGCATAGCTTTCCTGTCGGCTTTGGGCGGCCAGTAATCGTTTCTTAACGAAATCGACTTTATCCACAGCATCGCGAATCATATCATGCCCCAATACAAGTCTGTTACCAGGTTCAACCCAACAAGCAAGGGATCGGCACGGTCTACCATACAATACATGTTGTTATATGAGAATTCGGCCAAATGTAAATGGTCTTCCCATGATCCGCCAAAATCAATAATACAAGCCCATAATAGATCTTCAAGAATACGATTCACCCTCTCAGTTTGACCAACTGTTTGAGGATGATAAGCGGTGCTCAAGTTCAGTTTCGTTCCCAATTCTGCTTGGAATGCTTCCCAGAATTTACTGGCAAAAATCAGGTCACGATCACTACCGATGCTCATGGGAACTCCGTGCAGTCTAACAATTTCCTTGAAATATACCTGCGCCAGACTCTGAGCAGTTCTGTTCGATCTGACAGGTATGAAATGGGCGGTCTTCATGAAACGATTGACGATCACCCAAATACTGCCATTTCCTTTCCTGGTTCTGGGCAAACCATCTATGAAATCCATAGAAATCTGTTCCCACTTCCCACCTGGAACTTCCAAAGGTTACAACAATCCAGCGAGCTTCTGCTGATCGCTTTTGACTTGTTGACAAGTAGAACACCGGCTGACATATACAGAAATGTCTTTTTTCATAGATTTCCACCAGAAAGTGCGTTTGATGTCATTATACATTTTTCTCACCTCTGGATGGATACTAAGCTTTGCTTTGTGACATTCATCTAATACTTCTCTCCGAAGTTCAAGAATGTTTGGAACACATATTCGGCCTTTTAACCTAAGAATCCCTTCGTTATCTATTTGAAAACTCAGGGCTCTCCTTTCTAGATTCTCTCTCTGATCTTCTGAATGAAGTGATCATCCTTCTAAAGAGAAGATATGTTATCAATCAACGAAGGCGTGATGATAAGACTGGCGATAATTACATTCTTCCTGCTGAGTGCATCAGCCACAACATTGGCTTTTCCCGGAGTATATAAAATATCTAAGATCATAAGCTACGAAAAATTCTAACCAACGCTGTTGTCTCATATTCAGATCCTTCTGGGTGAATAAATATTTCAATGATTGATGATCAATGTATCATTCAAACTTTTCACCCAATAGATAATGCCTCCAAATTTTCATCGCAAACACGATAGCTAGCAATTCAATATCGTGAGTTACATAATTCTTTTCATGTGGTTTCAATTGATGGCTTGCAAAAGCGACTACATGGCCTCTTTACATCAACACTGTGCCAAGGTCTTCTTTAGAAGCATCGGTCCAGACTTTCAAGTCTTGGTTGCCGTCAATAATTGTGAGCACTGGAGCAGTCGTCAATCTTAACCTCAGCTCCTGGAAAGTTGCCTCACATTCGGGAGTCCAGTTGAATCTCGAATATTTCTTAATAAGCTTTGTTAAGTTACTGGATATCTTTGAAAAATTCTTAACGAACTTCCGATAATAGCTGGCCAACCCAAGAAAACTTCTGACTTCCGTGGGCATACGAGGCTATTTCCAATTCTAAATAGCAGTGATTTTATCGGGATCCATTGAAATTCCTTGCTTTGACACGACGTGGCCAAGAAATTTGACTTCTTCTTGCCAGAATATACTTTTGGAAAACTTTGCTTTTAACACATTCTTTCTGAGAATTTCTAACACTTGTTCCAAATGTTCGTGCCCACTCTCTGACTTAGAGAAGATCAATATATCATCAATGAAAACCAGAATGAATTTATTCAATACTCCTCAGAATACCTGGTTCATTAGATCGACAAAATATGCTGGAGTGTTACATAAGCCGAACGACATTACTAACCACTCGTAGAATAAGTCTGGACCCCTGAATGCTGTCAAAGGAACACACTCTTCGGCAACACGAAGCTGATGGAAACCTGTAGTTAGGTCCATTCGTGAAAATACTTGTGCTTTATTCAATCGATCCAATAAATCATCAATTCGCGGCAATGGATATTTGTTTTTCAGCGTCTACTTATTTAAGTCACGATAATCTACACATAGTCTAAGAGTACTGTCTGACTTTGGGACAAATACCACTGCTGCTCCCCAATCAGAGAAACTAGGCCAAATAGACATTTCCATGCTAGCTGTCGAGTTTGATTATCTAACTCTTCTTTCTCTTTCAAGGTCATTCTTCGAATAGCGTGAACTACTGGCCTTGCATTTGGAACTAAAGAGATTTTAAAATCAATTTCCCTCTACGGAGGTAAGCTAACAACTTCTTCGAACACATCCGCATAGTTCTTGACAACTGGGATATTTTCAATGTCTACCGGAATATTCTCTGGAATGACAGGGACATGTTCTATTTGAGCAGAAGAAACATCTAAAGCTGCTCAGAAGTCTTTTCTATCTGTATTAGGACCTTCACAGGGAATGGTTATATAATCGCCTGATTTAATCTTCACCTTAACGGCTCTGTCGGCGCATTTAACCTCGGCTTCATATTTGGTTAACCGGTCCAATCCCAGAATAAGATCAAATTCTGTAAAATTCATGATGATCGCGATAGTAGGGAACCGATAGCAGGAAAAAGAAACCGGCACTCCGCAAACCCAATTAAGATCGAGGGAACCCCCGACCGGATTATGGACAGTTATGGGTTCGCGACGCGCCTTTATCAAATACTACTTTAACTGGGATGTTTTTGACAGTAAGCGTGCCTTCTGAAACATCTGGCCTTCCCTGAATAGCTGAGGGTTCAGAAGTTTCTGCCACTTCATTTACTTGAGCCACTTTGGCCGCTTTCAACTGCCAGCAGTCTCGCTTTATATGACCGGCCTGATGACATAAATTGCACTCTCGGGTCACTTGAAACTTGTTTCTGGATTTAAATTCATTCCCCTTTCGTTTCTTTAAAGATCTGCATTTTCCTTGCAAATGCCCTTGTTTATGGCAATTATTGCATATGGCAGTCGTTATTGGTTCTTTCTCAGACTTAACCTTTTCCCGATTGAATCCGGGATTCTTTCTGGACTCAAACTTCGTACTGGCCTCAGGCTGTGCACTTGTCTCTGGGCTATCAGTTTTAGTCTTCCTTTTGTTGCTCAAACTAACTTCCTCTTCCTCGACTAAAAAGCCTCAATTATTTAGATCTTCATACTGATAAGCCATGTATATCATTTCAGAAAAAGGAAGCTTCACATGCCCCATTACTTTATTCTGGTATTTTCTTTGTAGACCATTAATAAACCTCAGATTCTTTCTCTTTGGATTTTGAATTAGATGAGGGGCAAAATGAGAAAGTTCATTGAATCTCTTATGATATTCTGCGATATTCATATCTCCTTGTATTAGATAGTAGAATTCATCACATAACCGCTCAGTTGCTTCTGGAGGAGTAAATCTTTCACTGAAAATCTCTTTGAATCTATCCTAGGTGATATCACCATTTGGATTATCTTTAATGATTGTTTCCCACCAAATTAAAGCTTCTTCTTTGAGTGCCCAAGATGCCACTAATCTTTTCTGATCATCTCTCAACTGGATACGTTCAAAAATTCTTTCAATAGAACTCATCCAAGCTTGAGTTTGAATTATAGATTCATTGCCCGAGAATTGTGCTCTGCCCAGATTACGATATCTCTTTAATAGAGCCTCTAGATCTGGATTTGCAGTCCTCCTGTTTCTGACACTCATTTTCTAGTACTTCTGCAAATAGCAGACCAAGTGTCAGGTCACAGAAAAGATATTATATAGCATAGAAACATATACTTGAGTGTACATGTGTCTATCGAGGTGTACTTCATTTTGCTCTACTCATACTAGGATATTACTGATCCTATCTGTAATGAGTTACTCGTCCTAGAACACTACTGGTCCTATTTTTGATGAGTTCGTTCATATGTTATATTCCAGAACTAAGCTTAACTAAAGCTCTGATACCACGTTTGTGACTACCCCAAACCCCATAACACGAAGGCAAGGGTAATCTTTGGAATAAACACATAAAAAGATAACAGCAGAACAAAAATAAATAAGTACACCAGATAATGTACAATAGAATACACTGGATAAACATAATCATCAGAGTTACATAGTATACAGGATCATACATTGTAACAACCCAGAAAACACGAGCCAATTTAAAAAATTTAAATTGGTTATTTTAAAGGAATTTGAACAACTGAAATAGAATATTTCAATAAAATAGTGAATTAGAAATAGTGAGTCAGTTTGAAAATTTGAATTCAAACTTTAACTGACTGTGCAGGGTGGAAAATATAACGGATTTTAGTGAAACCAAAAATATTTAAATCTGTTTATCAATACCTTTCTAATGAATCTGAAAAATCGAAGTTTCATAGCGGGAATCAAAAGTTATGGCCGAATGAATTTTCAGAAGGGTCGCTATATAGAATATATAGCCCTGGAAAATAGATATTTTGCAAACGACCTCGGAATTCGACGAAACTAATTTTGTTGGGTCTGGGATGTCAAACTATTGCTAGGTTACAAATTTCATAATTTTTGAAGCTAGTATGTGAGCGTGGCAAAAGGAAATGTGTTTGGTCAATTTTTGTTAAATTGGATCGACCAAAAAATGACCATTTTTCAAACGATCTCAGAATTCGACGAAACTAGTTTTGTTGGGATCGTAGCGTCAAAACATAGCTAGATTTATTTTTCTGGAATTTTTCGAATCAGTTTGTGGCCCTGGCAAATTGAAATGTACATTCAAAGTTAAAATTAAATGTTTTATACTTTAATTTGAAGAATAACTGACTGTAACAGTCGAATTGGCCAACGAAACATATCCCATTGTGCCCGAGATAGGGGTAATTAGCTAAGGACGACAGTCGTTGGGTTTGAATTGGTGTCCGTGTGGAGAAACACTATTTAAAAATTTAATAAAACCCTTGGCCAATCAGAATTTTTCTTTCATTATTTTAAAAAATAAAAAAACGCTGAAAACCCTCATTTTCTCTCGCCCCCGACGATCCACGTTTTCGATCCTTCCCAGGCCAATCGCCGCCGCCTCGGCCATCTCCAGCCTCCGCCACCTACCTCCGTCGACGCGCCTCCCTCCCCTCTTCAAATTCGACCCCACCTCGACACTTCCCATCACCGCATCGACGAGATCCACGGCCACGAACTTCGACACTTCCCAGCGCCGCCCCAATCGCCAGAGACCACCGAACCACCTCCGACCACCACCGATCGACTCCCCTTTCCTCCCTCTTCCACGCTGTACCCTCTGATCATCCTATCGTGCCTCGGTTCTCGCGAAAACTGCAACCCTAGTTTTGAACCATCGTGAAAGGTGAGTCCTTTTTGATGTTTGAACTTTGAAAAATCATATCTTTATGGTGTGTTGACGAAATTCGATGAAACAGGAAACATCGGGACCGCAAGGAAGCTCTCTACCACATAGAAGAGACCGCGGATTTTTCTGAGTCATCTACGATTTTTAGCACTCCAAAAACCAATGTGAGAAATCTAAATTAAATGAATTTGAATGGAAAATGTCGTGTATAAATCATATAAGCGAAATATAAATTACACACGTGTTGTATACCTCATATACATGCGTGGTGTAAGCTATATAAGCGAAGTATGAATTATACATGCATAGTATAATTGATATATGTGTTGAAATGCAAGTGAAATATAAAAATTATAATTATATATATATATACTCCCCTCGTCCACAAACCATGGACGATATTTATTATTGTGAATTAGTGTGAAATATTGGATGAGAAATGCGAATGGTTGAATAATTGTTTGTGGTTGATATTGATTGGTTGTGGTTGAAAAATACCCATTGGTGATTGAAATGAATTGGAAATAATTGTGGAAATAAAAATAAAACATGCCGCCTACGAGCGACTTAGATGCATGAATCCCCATTGTCAAAAACCGCGAGGTTTTAAGGTAGAGCGAGGAGCTGTACTAGGGACGGTGCCGGTTTTAACTACCCTACCGTTATGCTGCCGAAATTTTGAATAATATCCATATGTTAGAATTATTTTCATATGTTGAAATTATCTTCATGCGTTGAAATTAAAGTCATGTGTTGAAACTATATCCATGTGTGGAAATGCTCATGTGTTGAGAAGTGATGTGTGAAAATTAAATTCATGTGTGAATGAATGCAGTGTTTAAACAATAAAAATCACATTTTTATAATATATATGAAGTATGTAAAATATTCGCCTTATATATAAATAGTTTCAACTATAAAAATTTCATCTTTCTTATATGAACGACATATATAAATTATCCATGTGTGGAGATGCTCATGTGTTGAGAAGTGTGTGTATTGGAAAAGTTCATGTATTGAATAAAAAGATCGAACATTAAAAACTACATTTTTATTGAAATTATAAAGTGTTAAAAACATTCATTTGTTGAACAAATATTTTAAATGATAAAAATATCATTTTTATCATATATGTGATATGCTAAAGATATGCGAGCGTTGAAATAAATATTTGTGAAAGAAATATTATTTTAACATGCATAGGAACTAGATAATATAGTCATGTGTTGAAATATATTTTAGTTCACCAAAATTATCATCTTTGAAATGTAAAGTGTTAAAAATGACCACTTGTTCAAATAAATATGCATGAGTTGAAATATTCATTAATTAGCTAATGATATGATTTTTGCCTATGCATGCAACATTAGAATGAATGGTGTTTTTAAACCAAAGTGAATCAAATATGAAGTTGAATGGAAAATGAGAAGTGATAAGAATTGTTTATATGTACATACATATTTATTGAACAGGTTATAGCAAAGAGGCTAGAGAAGAGGAATAAAATTTTGTGCCCAACAAATAGGTATACGTTTACTGTTTTGTTTGGGTGATGATTTTATGAGCCTGTTGGCTAGCCGCTTGGCTTTTTCTTTTTCTTTTTGAGATGAGACGTCCGTGTGGCTATTTGGGAATTTTCCCAGCCCCTCCCGTACAAAGGAGGTTATGGCGAAATTTTCCAAAATTTAAAGGCGTTAGTGAAATATTTGAAGTGAAAATGATATTGAAATCCTCGAATGAACTATATTTATATAAATATATAAATATAATTAAATTAAAACGAATCGTGGTCGTGTAGTTCGCGTTTTGAAACTGTGATTTCAAATGACTAGTGCGGTAAATCCGACCATTGGATTTTCCCGAAACCGCAACCGTTGGGTTCGCCTTGGAAATATCTTTCCAACGGCACCAACTTTGTGAAGATCCGACGGTTGGATTGTCTGGAATGTTTAATTCAAATCTGAAGAAAAACAGCGCCAGAAACGATTATATTTGTATATATATATATATATAAATATAATTAAATTAAATCGAAAAACGACGCTGCAGTTCGTAATTTGAAATCGTAACTTCAAATGACTAGTGTGGAAGATCCGACCATCGGATTTTCCCGAAACTGAAACCGTTGGGTTCGTTTTGAAATGATCTTTCTAATGATATAAAATTTGTGAAGATCCAACGGTTAGATTTTCAGATATGTGTAAAACAAATTTAGTGAAAAACAGCGTCAGTGCCTCGGCACGATGTGAAACGTCGTTTAATTAAATATGGCCGTTTTAAATAAATAAAAATGGCGATATATCGTTATAAAATACTATAGACGATATAGAGTGGAAATAAACCAATTTTGTTGTGTTTGCTTGATATGTGATGGTTGAATGTATTTAACATGAAAATTATAACTAAAGAACTGAAATGTGAATGTTGAATAGTCCAACCATGTGATAAATTGATTTGAAAATCTAAATATATGTGGGTTATTTGAAAAGGCCGAGTTCATTCTCATTTCAAATAATCGATCGACGTTGAGAAGTCGAAGAGTCGAAGACGGTTGAAGACCGACGATCTTCACATGGGATGGATGGGCGCTACTGATGCTCGTGATCGGAGTAGCTACCTTGAAGGAGCTGAAGTAGTAGCCGTCCAAACATACTGTTGATTGTACGGATATACGAGGAAATTGGTGCCTCCGGTTTCGTTCAAACCCAGAACGAACTTGTAAATGGACTGTGTGTCTGACATTGGATTTTGTTCTGTGCTGATTGATCTCTGTTAAATATATATATCTATTTGGCAGCAGAGAATTTATTCTCTTGCTTAACGCCCTTCTCTGAGACGTACGAGCTCAGAGGTTATGTATTGATAGAAATCAGTCGCATGGAGTGGATTGCCTGTGTGGCACGCCTAAGTGACATATGATCAAGGCTTCTGTTGCAAAGCAAAGTCTTGTGGTTGATGATCAAAGCATGGTCTGTGTGACGTAGCTTTGTGTATAACGTGAATTCGCGAGCCTCACACCCCTGTATGAGTCAAAAAGGGAGACGGACCGCTGGGAGAGCACGACGTTTCTTTCTAGCTAAGGTGGTGTCAGTGACCTACCAACCCTGACATTATATATACTTTTCACCTGTGTGGTTGTTGGAACGCAAGGCGCCTCAATTATAGGTCTGTAAGGACCGGGAAACGTGTGTTCAGGAATAACTAATCCTCAAAAGTAAGAGAGGACCGACCCAGCCGATTCCAAGGACTACTGTGTGCGATCCTGGGGCATTTGCTAGAGTGTCTCGAACGGAGAGGAGCTTGCCCCTTGCCTCGACTCATGAAGGAATCCAATTTCCAATACGAAATATGCGGATGTGATTGTATTACTAGTATGGCGACATAGTAGATGGTAGCTATGCCGCCTAGGATTGTTATTTATGATTGAATTTGCTTTCGAAAACATATATGCACTAGTAATAATATCAAACACTTTTGTTTTATACATATGAAGCATTTTTGGCCATTATAAGGTAAAACTCTATCCTTCGGCTTGCGTTGCATTGTGTGATGGGACCTGAGTCTTATAATGGCTTCATTTTATAAAAAGCATTGCGATGATTTAATCATTTACTTTATTTCATGCACTAGCACTCATTGGAGTAAACCCGTTCCGCGAAAGTGGCGTGGTCCTTTGATTTTCCTTATTATTGTTGTTAATAAGTTAAGTAGATCTCTCATACCAGTCCCATGACTGACTCGTAGTTTGTTTCACCTTGCAAACTCGGGTGCCCTCATTTTCACACGGGCAGCCTAGTTACAGGTATCTGGTGCACTTTTGGCTCATGGCGAGGCTTGACTACACCGTGCTGACTTTGACTCTTTCCGCCACTATAGTGTATGTATTATGATTCCGCCATTGGCGATGTAGACTGATATTTATTTTGTGTACTCTTTATGTATGATTCCGCCTCTGGCGATGGTGACTGATTATGTATTATTATGCACTAAGTTGTATCATGCACCGTGCTCTCTGATGTGGTGATATCTATATGATTCCGCTGTCATATGTGTGTAAATTATTCTATTTTATGTTTATGCTATTATCTGTGATCTGCTAATGATGATTAATGTGTTATATTCCAATGATTATCCTTAACACCGTGTCATGGGGTTTAGGGATCGTCACATACATAGTACAAAATACAGTCAGCTATCATAAAATGTCTACAGCGGAAAAGAAAACATAATATGTACAACAGGAGCTGAACAGCATAAAAAGAGATAAATGATAAAATCCATCTTCAACTCCAGCTATCCAGAAAGAGCCTGCTAAAACCTGAATACAAGGCTGCCCGTGTAGAAAAAGGGGCACCCGAGTTTGCAAGTGAAACAAACTACGAGTCAGTCATGGGACTGGTATGAGAAATCTACCTGACACATTTTTGAATATGGCTAATCACAGGACCACGCCACTTTCGCGGAACGGGTTTACTCCATTGGATTGCCAGTGCTTCAAAACAAATAAATCTTTTAAACAACGCAATGCTTTTTATAAAAACGGAGCCATTATAAGACTCAGTTCCCATCACACAATGCAACATAAACCGGAGGATAGAGTTTTACCTTATAATGGCTAAAATATGCTTGATACGAGCAAAACAAAACATTTGATATTATTGCTAGTGTATATATGTTTCAAAAACAATTTCAATCATAACTATCAATCATAGACGGCATGGGTACCATATATCATGTAGCCATATATATATACATATATATATATATATACACAATCAAAACTGTACGATGTCGTATTTGGAAATTGGATTTCCATCATGAACTAAGGCAAAAGATAGTCCTTACCGAATTTGAGACAATCTAGCCCATGTCTCAGGCAAGCGCGTAGCCAAGCCTTGGATCGTCAGGGTCGGTCCACCGATGTGGATTATTATGCATGAACACTACGTCTCCCCACCCTTTGGGGGCGTAAATGAGTCCTATGACTCCATCAGCTCCACATAGTCACCGATATATCTGAGGCGCCTCGCAACAGCAACAACCACACAGGTGAAAATAATATAAATGTCAGGGCTGGTAGGTCACTGACACCACCCTAGCTAGAAGGAAACGCATGCCCTCCCTGATGTCCTCTCCCGTTTCTGGTCCATACCGGGGTGTGAGGCTCGCGAATTCACGTTATACACAAAGCTGTGCCACACAGGCCGTGCTTTGATCATCAACCACAAGACTTTGCTTTTCAACAGAAGCCTTGATCATCTGCCACTTAGGCATGCCACACAGGCAATTCACTCCATATGACTGATTTCTATCGATATATAACCTTTGAGCTCGTACATCTCAGAGAAGGGCGTTAAGCAAGAGAATAAATTCTCCACCGCCAAACATATATACATTTAACAGAGATCAATCAGCACAGAACAAAATACAATGTCAGACACACAGTCCATTTACAAGTTTGTTCTGGGTCTGAACGAAACTGGAAGCACTCAATACCTCGCATATCCGTACAATCAACAAGTACGTCCGGACGGCTACTACTTCAGCACCTTCAAGGTAGCTACTCCCATCATGAGCATCAGTAGCACCCCTCCATTCGACGTGCAGATCACCGGTCTTGCTCCGTCTTCATATCTTCGATTTTCAATCATCGATCAATTATTTGAAATGAGAATTAACTCATCCTTTTCAAATAATTCATGTATATTTAGAATTTCAAATCAATTCATTTCAACGGTTAAATTATTCGACATCACTAATTTTGTCCTTTAATGTAATTTTCACGCCAAACACATTCAACCATCAAATATCACATAAACCGAGCAAATTCAGTTTATTTCCATTACATATCCTTTATAATATTTTATCACGATTTATCACTATTTTTATTTATTTAAAAATAGCCAATTCATTCAAAACAACGCTTCAGGCCATAACACGGCCGTGGCGCTGTTTTTCTTCAGATTTGATTTACACATATATAAAAATCTAACCGTTGGATCTTCAAAAAATTTATATCATTAGAAAGATCTTTTCAAACTGAATCCAACGGTTTCAATTTTGGGAAAATCCAACGGTCGGATCTCCTGCACTAATTGTTTGAAGTTACGATTTCAAAATACTAACTGCAGCATCGTTATTCGATTTAATTTAGTTATATATATATATAATCGATTCTTGCGTTGTTTTTCTTCAGATTTGAATTAAACATTCCAGACAATCCAACCGTTGGATCTTCACAAAGTGGGTGTCTTTGGAAAGATATTCCCAAAGCGAACCCAACGGTTTCGGTTTCGGGAAAATCCGATGGTCGGATCTCCCGCACTAATCGTTTGAAATCACGGTTTCAAAACACGAACTACAGCTTCGTTATTCGATTTATTTTAATTATATTTATATAAATATATATAAATATAATTCTTTCTCCGATTTCAAAACCATATCCACTTTATATATTTGATAAAAATGATATTTTTATCATCAAAAATATTTATTCCACACATCACCATTTTTCACACTTCATATTCACAATAAAAATGTAGATTTTATTGTTCAATCTATATATTCAACACATGAACATTTTCGACTTCTCACATACAATAAAATATTATTTTTATCGTTCTAGTCCTTTATTTCAGCAGCATAACGGCAGGGTAGTTAAAACTGGCACCGTCCCTAGTACGGCTCCTCGCTCTACTTTAAAACCTCGTGGTTTTTAACAATGGGGATTTCCAATATCTAGTTCGCACGCAGGCGAATTTTCCCATATACTAATCCTATTGGGATTTCAATCACAATCAGTCATTTCCAATCAACCATTTATGGTATTCACCAAATTTCACATCAACCAATCCAAACAATATAACAGCCAATATATATCATCCATGGTCTGTGGACTAGGGGAGTGTATATATATATTCGTATATAAATATATTTCAATTCACTTCAATTCATTTCAATTTATTTCAACGCATATATAATTTTTACAATGCATACAGAACTTATACATCGAACATACAACTTATACAACGCTTATACAGGAGATGTACAATGCTTATATAACTCATACATCGACTATATAATTTATACATCGTTGTTTTCCATATCGTTTATAATTTAAAAATCTCACCTTCGGTTCCACTCCACCAAAAATTGCAGAAGGCACAGAAAAATATGCGGTCTGTTCTAGAATGTAGAAGACATCCACACGAGTCCACTATTGTGACGGCAAGGAATTTCATTCGATCCGAATCAGTCGTTAAACCGATCTAGACCGTTCTAAACCCCTGATCGTTTGAGAACAGGACAAATCAGAACGCAGGCGGAAGAACATTTCATTGTATATTACAACAATTCCATCAGATACAATAATATACAGAGTATAAATGAATAAATTACATTCGATAAATATCAGAGATTACAATGAATTACATAGCAGCGGAAAATAATACAAAGCACAACTGAAGGTGATATACGGATACAGAGCTTTCCGGATATCATTCCAGCTGTAAACCAGGATCCTGTGAATATAAATCTGCAAAACCAAAACTACTAGCTGCCCGTGCGGAAAATAGGGGCACCCAGAGTTTAGGTTAAACAATAAACTCCAGGTCAGTCATGTGACTGGTGTGAGAACTAAAACAGTTATTTAAAACTTTACTTTAAAACAAAGTAATTCAAGGGACCACGCCGTATAATACGGAACGGGTTTCCTCCCAAGAATACCAGTGCATAGAAAAGACAACGCAATGCTTTTTCGAAAAATGAAGCTATTATAAGACCCAGGTCCCATCACACAATGCAACGCAAGCCGGAGGATAGGGTTTTACCTTATAACAACCAAACATGCTTAGTACGTTTAAAACAAATCATTTGATACTATAATAAGTGTATAGTGTCAAAACAATTTCAATCATAAATATAAATCATAGACGGCATAAGTGCCCCATACCACTATGTCGCCATACTAGTTCTACAATTAAAGTCGAAATACACGTATTGGAAATTGGATTTCCTTCATGAGTCTAGGCAAGGGGCAAGCCCCTCTCCGCTTCGAGACACTCTAGCAAATGTCTCGGGACTACACACTCTGGGTAACCCCTGGATGCTTCAGGGCCGGTCCTCACTTACGTTAGAGGATTATTTATTCCTGAACACACGTTTCCCGGTCCTTACAGACCTAAAATCGAGGCGCCTCATCCAACAACCACATAGGTGAAAAGTATATAAATGTCAGGGCTGGTAAGTCACTGACACCACCAAAGCTAGAAAGAAACGTCGTGCTCTCCCTGCAGTCCGTATCCCGTTTTTGGCTCATACCGAGGTGTGAGGCTCGCGAATTCACGTTATACACAAAGCTGCCACGTAGGCCGTGCTTTGATCATCAACCACAAGACTCTGCTTTTCAACAAAAGCCTTGATCATTGCATCTTAGCGTGCCACACAGGCAATTCATGCCATGCAATTGATATCTATCGATATATAACCTCTAAGCTCGTACGTCTCAGAGAAGGGTGTTAAGCAAGAGAATAAATTCTCCGCCGCCAAACGGATATATATTTAACAGAAATCAATCAACACAGAATAAAATCCAATGTCAGACACACAATCCATTTACAAGTTCGTTCTAGGTCTGAACGAAACCGGAGGCACTTTCCTCGCATATCCATCCATCTCTAAGTACGTCTGGACGACCATCAACTATTTCCATCCTCTTGGGTGTACAGCCCAATCAGGAACATCAGTAATTATCCAAACGATGTGAAGACTTCCGGTCTTCAACCACCGTCTTCATCTTCGACTTATCGTCGAATCGGTTATTCAGAATGGGTATAAACCCGGACTTTCCGAACAACCCGCGCATATTAAAAACAAATGTTACACAAACACGACAAACGCCTCATTCCAATTCAGAATGTTCTTTTATTCACAAAATCACATTCTTAGGGAAAGGTTCCCATTAATTTTATCCAAGATAAGTTCTTCTAAATTTATTCTATAATCTTCCTTTGGATGTCATTTCAAACTAGTCGAGATTAGCGAACCACACCGAAGTAATTATTTATTTTATTTCCCAATCCCAACCTAGGCATCCCATGAAGCAAAACTGGTAATACTCCATATCTAACACCAGGGTGTTATCGATAACATTAATTACCATTTCACGTTCAAATCTAATTAAAGATTTGACTATCGTTTTGGAGCAAAACTGGCGATACTCCATTCTCGCTTATTTTCCAAATTTGATAATTTAGATTATCAAATTCACATTTCCACCTAATTGCAGATTCACTAAAACTCCTTTTACTAGGTTAAAGAACTAGTGTTATTTAAAGTACAGTTCACGATAAACCCAAATCACATTCTATTTATTATCGGGTTAAAGAACTAGTGTTATTTAAAACACAGTTCACGATAAACCCTAATCAATTCTATTTAAACCCATTGCAAATCCAATTTATTTATTTAAAAATAAAGGGGTTTTAATTTCAGTTCAAAACTAGTTTATTTCGATAAAAATCTATTTTTATCTTTTCAAATATGGAGTTTTTCATCCCAATTTTTCCCAAATCATTTCTTATGATTTTACACAAATTATTGATATTTTTAATAATTTTATTAAGGCCCGTACAGTCGATTTCCATTAACGGCCATCGAACTGCACTTACAGCGACCTTTTTCGAATTTGATTTGGACATAACTCCAAATCCAACCGTTAGATTTCAAATTTCTAATATTCGTTAGAAAGCTCTTTTCGATACGAACCCAACGGTTCTGGTTTTAGGAGAATCCGACGGTCGGATCTCCCGTAATGTCCGTTTGAAGTTAATGGTCGAAATTCGCAAACTGCTGCTGCGCGGCGCGTTCTATTCAGGCCATTATATTATATATATAATATATATAATATATATTTCGTCGATTTCTATTTAAAACGAATTTTCTAAATAGTTTTAAATTCGTTTCAAAAACAATTACAACCTCCATTTCAAATTCAAATCAAAATTGAATTTCTCCTTATAAATTCGTTTTAAAATTCATGTTTATTCAATTCAAATTTCAATCCAATTTGAATTCATTTCAATTCGTTTTCAATTCAATTCGAATTCGTTTTCAATTCAATTCAAATCAAATTCGTTTTCTATTCAAATCAAATTCAAATTGGTTTTCTATTCGATTCAATTCAAATTGGTTATATATTCGATTCAATTCAAATTGGTTTTCTATTCGATTCAATTCAAATTGGTTATATATTCGATTCAATTCAAATTGGTTTTCTATTCGATTCAATTCAAATCGTTTTATATTCAATTCATTTCAAATCGTTTTATATTCAATTCATTTCGAAATCGTTTTATATTCAATTCATTTCAAATCGTTTTATATTCAATTCATTTCGAAATCGTTTTATATTCAATTCATTTCGAAATCGTTTTATATTCAATTCATTTCGAAATCGTTTTATATTCAATTCATTTCGAAATCGTTTTATATTCAATTCATTTCGAAATCTTTTATATTCAATTCATTTCGAAATATTTTATATTCAATTCATTTCGAAATATTTTATATTCAATTACGAAATCACTTTTCAATATTCATTTCAAAATGAGTAAAATCGATATAAATATCGTTCACGTCAAAATGGCGTCAATCTAATCAACACGGCTTCATGTATTTCTATTTTCTAATACTCTATTTCAAATATTTCTTTTTCAAATATTTCTATTTCAAATATTTTATTCCAAATATTCTATTTATCAAAATATTTCGTTCAACACATGACTAATCTCAACGGATGAGTACTGTCAACACATGAACCTTTATTTTGTATTGATAAAGATGTAAATTTTATTATTAAGATATTTCGTTCAACACATGACTAATCTCAACGGATGAGTACAGTCAACACATGAACCTTTATTTTATAATATTCTTTATTTTCTAAATTGGAATGAGGCCCAATCAATCACCATATAATGTTAATTATATGGATTTTCATACATCACACGTATATAATAGCAACGATAAATAATCAACCATCATCCAAAGTGCACTACACTGTATAAGCATCAAATATAGATATCTAACGCTTATAACAGCCTGTTAATCAATCGATCGACATATTTAATCAATCAGGATGAGTGAACTACAAATTTCATCCCAACACCCGTGTGGGGTTTCAAATCAACAAACACAGATTTTATTTGTGCAGTTGGGCGATGTGTAAAATTTATCGTCCCAATCAATGTCCTTCAAATAGGTGTACATAAACAAACCGTCCGGTTTGTAAATGAATATTTATTTATTCACATTCACGTTAAAAATTATATTTTTAACGATAAGATATTTTATTTTAACACATGAATTTTTATTCAGTTCATTTACAAAATAAAAATGATATTTTTATTTTTCTAACTTATTTTAGAAAATTTCGGCGGCATAACGGCACGATACTAGAAACAGGACAAGGCCTAGCCTTATCCCCGGTCTAGTGAAGGCCCACGCCATTCACACATCAATCAAATCCATTCCATTTCACCAAACAATTCAATTCAAACCAAATAATCTAACCAACTACACAACCAAATAATTAAACAAACAAGCCATCCATGGTCTGTGGATGACGGGTGTCGAGTGCTACTAAACACCGTCTGCATCCTAGTATATATATATATATATATATATATATATAACTAGAAAAAGAAATTAAAGAGTGAGAAATTCTCACCGATAGCTATCCAATACCACGACTCTTCATTTATAGAAATCTTCATCGTTCCCGCCTTTTTGTCATCTTCGTTGCCCGTATTCTCTACATATGTAAAAATCGAATTTATACTTTGTTATTCAATATATAAAAATCGAATTTTTTTCCTTCGCTATTCAATATATAAAAATCGAATTTTTACTTCGCTATTCAATATATAAAAATCGAATTTTTACTATGCTATTCAATATATAAAAATCGAATTTTTACTATGCTATTCAATATATAAAAATCGAATTTTTACTATGCTATTCAATATATAAAAATCGAATTTTTACTATGCTATTCAATATATAAAAATCGAATTTTTACTATGCTATTCAATATAAAGACTTCGCCTTTTCACATATAAAGATTCAATTTTTATTACTCTACATGAATAGAAATCATATTTTTGATATGCCACTAGTATAAAAATTATATTTTTAACCTTCCTATATAAAACTGATTTTTTTTATAATCTATATATAAATAAAAACTGACCTTAAAATATTTTTATAATTAAAATAAAATCAGTTTTTATTTTATTATTTCTTTTTAACACAGAGCTTTATAAAGAAATAAATAAATTAGAAGTAAAACCTTTTCCTGTGCAAAATCAGAAGGTGGAGGACGGCGTTGACCTACGACGAGGGGTTGATGGTGCTCAGGGGGGTCGCGGAGCGAGCAGGAGGTGCTGCAGGCGGTTGTGGCGTGCGGGCATCGTCGGCGATGGAGTTTATGGGTGCGGCGGCGCGGGTTTCAGGCCTGGGGAGGTTTGGGTCTGAGGGGGCTCACGAGATCGAAGGGGGGGGGGGGGTCGTGGGTTCGGAGGCGGCGCCCCTCCTGAGGCGCGGCGGCGCCCTGATGGGGGGAGGGGGGAGGAGCGACGGTGCTCCTCCCCCCTCTTCGTCTTTTTTTTTTCTGAACGAATGAATCGAAACAAAGGGGGGGCAACGGGTTTAAAGGGGAGAGAAAGGTTTTTTTTTATTTAATTATTTTATTTCAAATAGTTCACTTTTTCATACGACCTCTAAACGAGGCCCACCGCCTGTCGTCCATAGCTAATTACCCCCATTCCGAACACAATGGGATATGTATCGTAGGCTGATTCGATCGTTTCGATCAGTTTTCGTCAAAATCAACATATAACTATATATATTGAATTTGAACACGCATTTCAATTTACCGGGGTCACATACGAACTCTAAGAATTCCAGAAAAATATTTTCTAGCTTCGTATTGACGATACGGTCCTAACAAAACTAGTTTCGTCGAATTCTGAGACCGTTGGAGAAATGGCCGATTTCCAGTCGATTAAAATCAACTGAAACGGTCAAACGCGTTTTCCTTTGCCACGCTCACATATTGATTCGAAAAATTATGGAATTTGGAATCTAGCAATAATTTGATACCCCGGATCCAACAAAAGTGGTTTCGTCGAAATCCGAGGTCGTTTGCAAAATGTCAATTTTTAAGGGCCTGAATTCCATAGCGACTATTCAGAATTTTCAACTGGACATATCTTTTGATTCCCGTTATGAAATTTTGATTTTTCGGATTCGTTGGAAAGATATTCTAAAATAGATCCTAATTTTTTTGGTTTCACTAAAATCCGGATTGTTTTGCACCCGGTATGTTCAATTGAAGTTTGAAATCGAATTATCGAACTACCGCGCCATCTTCAATTCTATTTACAATTATATATAAATATTTATATTCTAACGACGACGTATATAATATATACGTTCTAAATATATTCAAAATAAATTTCACGTCGATATTATTTAAAATACTCATTTTAAATATTCAAAATTCATTAAAATTGCCAAAATAAAAATTTTAAACTGGCTCAGAATTTCCGGGTTATTACAATCTCCCCCACTTAAAACTTTTCGTCCCCGAAAAGGAACAAAGTCGAAAGTGGTTTGATTAATCAACTCTACGTTCGATCTGGCTTCCATTCTCCAACTTTTCAGTTTCTGAGAATTTTCAAATTTTCAAAAATTTGGCTAACACCCTAAATTTTCGAAAAATTTCGCCATAACCTCCCCTGCACCGGGAGCCACGGGAAAATCCCGAAATTGCCATATAGGCCTTCTGATCTCAAAAAGAAAAAGAAAAAGCCAAGCGGCTAGCCAGTAGGCTCATAAAATCATCATCACCCAAACAAAACAGTAAATTATATAGTAAACATGTACCTATTTGTCGGGCAAACAAATTTTATTCTCTGCTTTAGCCTCCTTGCTATGACCTGTTCAATGTAAGTACATATATATGCAAGCAAATGCGACCAATTTTCAATATAATTCACTATTTGATACAATTAGGCATAATGGTTCAAAATTATCAAAAAAATAAACAAACAACACAAACATCAATCAATTAGTGAATTAGAGTTTCAAATTCATAATTTTGATATATATACAGAAAATCATGTTTTTGATGCCAATTCACAACAATGTATTCTAGCTATATTAGTTTTGGCTCTCACACCAGTCTAATGGAAATATATAGAAATCACACCTTCGAAACACGAACATAAATTTTGGTGATGGAGCTCCATCATCAAAATCATCCCCGAGCGACTAGAGTGTGAATCTATATCTATCCAGTATATTAAAACTTCGAATATATGTTCATGACGCGTATACGCGAAACCTTTATATACTCGATTGCCCAAATTCAAAATAAATAAATAATTCAAATACGTGTAAAACAATTTAAATTTTCAAAACAATATTGTTTTCATTTGAAAAATATACTCTTCACACTCGTTCTAGGATACTACTGATCCTATCTCTAACGAGTCCTTCTAATTGGATATTACTAATCCAATATCTGATGAATTCTTTCGTATGGTTCTAATGTGTCTTGTTCTCGAGCTCTGTAAACCAAAGCTCTGATACCAAATGTGACGGCAAGGAATTTCGCTCGATCCGAATCAGTCGTTAAACCGATCTAGACCGTTTGAAACCCCTGATCGTTTCAGAACAGGACAAATCAGAACGCAGACGGAAGAACATTTCATTGTATATTACAACAATTCCATCAGATACAAGAATATACAGAGTATAAATGAATAAATTACATTCGATAAATATCAGAGATTACAATGAATTACATAGCAGCGGAAAATAATACAAAGCACAACTGAAGGTGATATACGGATATAGAGCTTTCCGGATATCATTCCAGCTGTAAACCAGGATCCTGTGAATATAAATCTGCAAAACCAAAACTACTAGCTGCCCGTGCGGAAAATAGGGGCACCCAGAGTTTAGGTTAAAAAATAAACTCCAGGTCAGTCATGTGACTGGTGTGAGAACTAAAACAGTTATTTAAAACTTTACTTTAAAAGAAAGTAATTCAAGGGACCACGCCGTATAACACGGAACGGGTTTCCACCCAAGAATACCAGTGCATAGAAAAGACAACGCAATGCTTTTTCAAAAAATGAAGCTATTATAAGACCCAGGTCCCATCACACAATGCAACGCAAGCCGGAGGATAGGGTTTTACCTTATAACAGCCAAACATGCTTAGTACGTTTAAAACAAATCATTTGATACTATAATAAGTGTATAGTGTCAAAACAATTTCAATCATAAATATAAATCATAGACGACATAAGTGCCCCATACCACTATGTCGCCATACTAGTTCTACAATTAAAGGCGAAATACACGTATTGGAAATTGGATTTCCGTCATGAGTCGAGGCAAGGGGCAAGCTCCTCTCCGCTTCGAGACACTCTAGCAAATGTCTCGGGACTACACACTCTGGGTAACCCCTGGATGCTTCAGGGCCGGTCCTCACTTACGTTAGAGGATTATTTATTCCTGAACACACGTTTCCCGGTCCTTACAGACCTAAAATCGAGGCACCTCGTCCAACAATCACATAGGTGAAAAGTATATAAATGTCAGGGCTGGTAAGTCACTGACACCACCAAAGCTAGAAAGAAACGTCGTGCTCTCCCTGCAGTCCGTATCCCGTTTTTGACTCATACCGAGGTGTGAGGCTCGCGAATTCACGTTATATACAAAGCTGCCACGTAGGCCGTGCTTTGATCATCAACCACAAGACTCTGCTTTTCAACAAAAGCCTTGATCATTGCATCTTAGCGTGCCACACAGGCAATTCATGCCATGCGATTGATATCTATCGATATATAACCTCTAAGCTCGTACGTCTCAGAGAAGGGCGTTAAGCAAGAGAATAAATTCTCCGCCACCAAACAGATATATATTTAACAGAAATCAATCAACACAGAATAAAATCCAATGTCAGACACACAATCCATTTACAAGTTCGTTCTGGGTCTGAACGAAACCGGAGGCACTTTCCTCGCATATCCATCCATCTCCAAGTACGTCTGGACGACCACCAACTATTTCCATCATCTTGGGTGTACAGCCCAATCAGGATCGTCAGTAATTATCCAAACGATGTGAAGACTTCCGGTCTTCAACCACCGTCTTCATCTTCAACTTATCGTCGAATCGGTTATTCAGAATGGGTATAAACCCGGACTTTCCGAACAACCCGCGCATATTAAAAACAAATGTTACACAAACACGACAAACGCCTCATTCCAATTCAGAATGTTCTTTTATTCACAAAATCACATTCTTAGGGAAAGGTTCCCATTAATTTTCTCCAAGATAAATTCTTCTAAATTTATTCTATAATCTTCCTTTGGATGTCATTTCAAACTAGTCGAGATTAGCGAACCACACCGAAGTAATTATTTATTTTATTTCCCAATCCCAACCTAGACATCCCATGACGCAAAACTGGTAATACACCATATCTATCACCAGGGTGTTATCGATAACATTAATTACCATTTCACGATCAAATTTAATTAAAGATTTGACTATCGTTTTGGAGCAAAACTGGCGATACTCCATTCTCGCTTATTTTCCAAATTTGATAATTTAGATTATCAAATTCACATTTCCACCTAATTGCAGATTCACTAAAACTCCTTTTACTGGGTTAAAGAACTAGTGTTATTTAAAACACAGTTCACGATAAACCCAAATCACATTCTATTTATTATCGGGTTAAAGAACTAGTGTTATTTAAAACACAGTTCACGATAAACCCAAATCAATTCTATTTAAACCCATTGCAAATCCAATTTATTTATTTAAAAATAAAGGGGTTTTAATTTCAGTTCAAAACTAGTTTATTTCGATAAAAATCTATTTTTATCTTTTCAAATATGGAGTTTTTCATCCCAATTTTTCCCAAATCATTTCTTATGATTTTACACAAATTATTGATATTTTTAATAATTTTATTAAGGCCCGTACAGTCGATTTCTATTAACGGCCATCGAACTGCACTTACATCGACCTTTTTTGAATTTGATTTGGACATTACTCCAAATCCAACCGTTAGATTTCAAATTTCTAGTATTCGTTAGAAAGCTCTTTTCGATACGAACCCAAGGTTCTGGTTTTAGGAGAATCCGACGGTCGGATCTCCCGTAATGTCCGTTTGAAGTTAATGGTCGAAATTCGTGAACTGCCGCTGCGCGGCGCGTTCTATTCAGGCCATTATATTATATATATAATATATATAATATATATTTCGTCGATTTCTATTTAAAACGAATTTTCTAAATAGTTTTAAATTCGTTTCAAAAACAATTTCAACCTCCATTTCAAATTCAAATCAAAATTGAATTTCTCCTTATAAATTCGTTTTAAAATTCATGTTTATTCAATTCAAATTTCAATTCAATTTGAATTCATTTCAATTCGTTTTCAATTCAATTCGAATTCGTTTTCAATTCAATTCAAATCAAATTCGTTTTCTATTCAAATCAAATTCAAATTGGTTTTCTATTCGATTCAATTCAAATTGGTTATATATTCGATTCAATTCAAATTGGTTTTCTATTCGTTTCAATTCAAATTGGTTATATATTTGATTCAATTCAAATTGGTTTTCTATTCGATTCAATTCAAATCGTTTTATATTCAATTCATTTCAAATCGTTTTATATTCAATTCACTTCGAAATCGTTTTATATTCAATTCATTTCAAATCGTTTTATATTCAATTCTTTCGAAATCGTTTTATATTCAATTCATTTCGAAATCGTTTTATATTCAATTCATTTCGAAATCGTTTTATATTCAATTCATTTCGAAATCGTTTTATATTCAATTCATTTCGAAATCTTTTTATATTCAATTCATTTCGAAATCGTTTTATATTCAATTCATTTCGAAATATTTTATATTCAATTCATTTCGAAATATTTTATATTCAATTCATTTCGAAATATTTTATATTCAATTACGAAATCACTTTTCAATATTCATTTCAAAATGAGTAAAATCGATATAAATATCGTTCACGTCAAAATGGCATCAATCTAATCAACACGGCTTCATGTATTTCTATTTTCTAATACTCTATTTCAAATATTTCTTTTTCAAATATTTCTATTTCAAATATTCTATTTCAAATATTCTATTTATCAAAATATTTCGTTCAACACATGACTAATCTCAACGGATGAGTACTGTCAACACATGAACCTTTATTTTATATTGATAAAGATGTAAATTTTATTATTAAGATATTTCGTTCAACACATGATTAATCTCAACGGATGAGTACAGTCAACACATGAACCTTTATTTTATAATATTCTTTATTTTCTAAATTGGAATGAGGCCCAATCAATCACCATACAATGTTAATTATATGGATTTTCATACATCACACGTATATAATAGCAACGATAAATAATCAACCATCATCCAAAGTGCACTACACTGTATAAGCATCAAATATAGATATGTAACGCTTATAACAGCCTGTCAATCAATCGATCGACATATTTAATCAATCAGGATGAGTGAACTTCAAATTTCATCCCAACACCCGTGTGGGGTTTCAAATAAACAAACACAGATTTTATTTGTGCAGTTGGGCGATGTGTAAAATTTATCGTCCCAATCAATGTCCTTCAAATAGGTGTACATAAACAAACCGTCCGGTTTGTAAATGAATATTTATTTATTCACATTCACGTTAAAAATTATATTTTTAACGATAAGATATTTTATTTTAATACATGAATTTTTATTCAGTTCATTTACAAAATAAAAATGATATTTTTATTTTTCTAACTTATTTTAGAAAATTTCGGCGGCATAACGGCACGATACTAGAAACGGGACAAGGCCTAGCCTTATCCCCGGTCTAGTGAAGGCCCACGCCATTCACACATCAATCAAATCCATTCCATTTCACCAAACAATTCAATTAAAACCAAATAATCTAACCAACTACACAACCAAACAATTAAACAAACAATCCATCCATGGTCTATGGATGACGGGTGTCGGGTGCTACTAAACACCGTCTGCATCCTAGTATATATATAACTAGAAAAAGAAATTAAAGAGTGAGAAATTCTCACCGATAGCTATCCAATACCACGACTCTTCATTTATAGAAATCTTCATCGTTCTCGCCTTTTTGTCATCTTCGTTGCCCGTATTCTCTACATATGTAAAAATAAAATTTTTACTTTGTTATTCAATATATAAAAATCGAATTTTTTCCTTCGCTATTCAATATATAAAAATCGAATTTTTACTTTGCTATTCAATATATAAAAATCCATTTTTTACTATGCTATTCAATATATAAAAATCGAATTTTTACTATGCTATTCAATATATAAAAATCGAATTTTTACTATGCTATTCAATATATAAAAATCCTATTTTTAGTATGTTATTCAATATATAAAAATCGATTTTTTACTATGCTATTCAATATATAAAAATCAAATTTTTACTATGCTATTCAATATATAAAAATCGAATTTTTACTATGCTATTCAATATAAAGACTACGCCTTTTCACATATAAAGATTCAATTTTTATTACTCTACATGAATAGAAATCATATTTTTGATATGCCACTAGTATAAAAATTATATTTTTAACCTTCCTATATAAAACTGGTTTTTTTATAATCTATATATAAATAAAAACTGACCTTAAAATATGTTTTATAATTAAAATAAAATCAGTTTTTATTTTATTATTTCTTTTTAACACAGAGCTTTATAAATAAATAAATAAATTAGAAGTAAAACCTTTTCCTGTGCAAAATCAGAAGGTGGAGGACGGCGTTGACCTACGACGAGGGGTTGGTGGCGCTCAGGTGGGTCACGGAGCGAGCAGGAGGTGCTGCAGGCGGTTGTGGTGTGCGGGCATCGTCGGCGATGGAGTTTATGGGTGCGGCGGCGCGAGTTTCAGGCCTGGGGAGGTTTGGGTCTGAGGGGGTTCACGAGATCGAAGGGGGGGGGGTGGTCGTGGGTTCGGAGGCGGCGCCCCTCCTGAGGCGCGGCGGCGCCCTGATGGGGGGTGGGGGAGCGACGGTGCTCCTCCCCCTCTTCGTCTTTTTTTTCTGAACGAATGAATCGAAACAAAGGGGGGAGGCCAATGGGTTTAAAGGGAAGAGAAAGGTTTTTTTAATTTATTATTTAATTATTTAATTTCAAAAAGTTGACTTTTTCATACGACCTCTAAACGAGGCCCACCGCCTGTCGTCCATAGCTAATTACCCCCATTCCGAACACAATGGGATATGTATCGTAGGCTAATTCGATCGTTTCGATCAGTTTTCGTCAAAATCAACATATAACTCTATATATTGAATTTGAACACGCATTTCAATTTACCGGGGTCATATACGAACTCTAAGAATTCCAGAAAAATATTTTCTAGCTTCGTATTGACGATACGATCCTAACAAAACTAGTTTCGTCGAATTCTGAGACCGTTGGAGAAATGGCCAATTTCCAGTCGATTAAAATCAACTAAAACGGTCAAACGCGTGTTCCTTTGCCACGCTCACATATTGATTCGAAAAATTATGGAATTTGGAATCTAGCAATAATTTGACACCACGGATCCAACAAAAGTGGTTTCGTCAAAATCCGAGGTCATTTGCAAAATGTCAATTTTTAAGGGCCTGAATTCCATAGCGGCTATTCAGAATTTTCAACTGGACATATCTTTTGATTCCCGTTATGAAATTTTGATTTTTCAGATTCGTTGGAAAGATATTCTAAAATAGATCCTAATGTTTTTGGTTTCACTAAAATCCGGATTGTTTTGCACCCGGTATGTTCAATTGAAGTTTGAAATCGAATTATCGAACTACCGCGCCATCTTCAATTCTATTTATAATTATATATAAATATTTATATTCTAACGACGACGTATATAATATATACATTCTAAATATATTCAAAATAAATTTCACGTCGATATTATTTAAAATATTCATTTAAAATATTCAAAATTCATTAAAATTGCCGAAATAAAAATTTAATCTGGCTCAGAATTTCCGGGTTATTACAACTATCTCATGTCTCACTGAATTTCGACCACATAGCAAAAAAATATGATTTTTATAGTGAAGTCAGAAACCGTAGCGCTTTAAAGTGCTATAGAATAGTTTAAAATAATATAACCCGTTACCTCATCTATTCGTTCAAACCTAGGTATGGATTTTTCTCCGAATCCGTGTAGCTAGGGGCCGATCGGCCTGCGCCACGTTGAAGTACTAGGAGTCGCGCACCTGCGCTGGAAGTGGATCCACTTCGGTGGGCCCTGTCGTCCTCGGCGGCGGTCAGAAGACCGGGACTTCGTGGCAACAAATCTCGAGAACGGTGCAGCGAGGAAGGTCAATTCTGGTATGGATTTGTAAAGGGGAGTGAGCTCTTCAAAATCTTCAACTGGAGCTCCTGCTTTTATTGTGTGGAGGAGGAGAAAACGAGGAGAGAAGCTTGGAATCCCTTTCCATCATCACGCAGTAGAAAATCGGGGAGAGAGAAGGAGGGCGTGTCGAGTTGTGCTTGGCTGGGGGGATTATTTTTATTTATAATTTATTTAAAATCTGAAAATAACCTTGTCACATACGAACTCCAATCCAAACCCAACGACTATCGTCCCTAGCTAAATACCCCCATACCGAACACAATGGGATATGTTTCGTTGGCCCATTCAACTGTTTTAGTCTATTTCTCTTTAAATTAAAATATAAAATATAAAACATTTAATATTGAATTTGAACGTACATTTCAATTTGCCGGGGCCACATACTGATCCCAAAAATTCCAGAAAAATAAATCTAGCTATGTTTTGACGATACGGTCCCAACAAAACTAGTTTCGTTGAATTCTGAGATCGTTTGAAAAATGGCCCTTTTCTGGTCGATCCAATCTAACAGAAATCGACCAAACACATTTTCCTTTGCCACGGTCACATATCAACTTCAAAAATTATGAAATTTGAAACCTAGCAATAATTTGACATCTCGGATCCAACAAAAGAGGTTTCATCGAATTCCGAGGCCGTTTGCAAAATGTCTATTTTCAAGGGCTATATATTCTCTATAGCGGCTTTTCTGAAAATTCATCTGGTCATATCTTTTGACTCCCGCTATGAAACTTCAATTTTTCAGATCCATTAGAAAGATGTTCGCTAACAGATTTAAATATTTTTGGTTTCACTAAAGTTCGTTTTATTTTGCACCCGGTACAGTCAGTCAAAGTTTGAATTGAAATTTTGAAACTGTCGCGCCATTTCAGGCCTTGTTTATAATTTAAATTAATTATATTTATTTTCAAACATCGATTCAAACACACTTTTCGTTGTTATTATTTAAAATAAATTATTTTAAACATCCAAAATCCACTAAAATAGCCAAATTAAAAATTTTAAACTGGCTTAGATTTTCTGGGTTGTTACACATATTTTTAAGTTCAATAATTATGCTACATTTACGTATATGGGCCAACTTATTTTAATACAATAATGTAGATACAATTTAATTTTAAAGCATAATGCCCAAAAAGCAATATCTAAACAAGTATGCGCATTGATTACCAAAATAATATATATCAAAATAATTAGGTGTAACAACTCGCAAATTCTGAACCAATTTAAAAATTTTATTTTAGAAATTTAATGGATTTTATATTTGAAATGGTTTAGTTTAAATAATAATGATTAAAAATTTATTTTAATCGATGTTAAAACGAATAAATTTAATTTAGATATAAAACGAGTTAGAAATGGCGCAGTAGTTTGAAAATTTAATTTTAAACTTTAACTGAGTGTACATGATTCAAAATAAATCGAATTTCAGTAAAACCAAAAATATTTCAAATCTGCTTAATCATATCTTTCTAACGAATCTATGAAACTAAAATTTCACTTTGAAAATAGAAATTTATGTCTAGTTTAAAATTTAGAAAAGTCGCTATCGAATTTATATATTTTTTAATATAATATGTATCCCTTAAAAATTGCCATTTTACAAATGATCTCCGTTTTCGACGAAACCACTTTTGTTGGAACCAGAATGTCAAATTATTGTTAGTTTTCAATTTTCATAATTTTTCGAATTAATATGTGAGCGTGGCAAACGAAAATGGGTTTTGTCAATTTTAGTCAAATTTAATCGACTTGAAAATGGCTATTTTTCAAACAGTCTCAGAATTCAACGAAATTAGTTTTGTTAGGACCGTATCGTTAAAACAAAGCCAGAAATAATTTTTCTGGATTTTTCTGAGTTCGTATGTGGCCCCGGTGAATTTAAATATACTATCAAATTAATTTAGTAAAGGATTTAAATATTAAATCAAAGATTTTAGGCCACCGACATTCGTTTAGGCTGACGAGGCCTAGCCCATTGGATCCGGAACGGGGACTATTGGGTAGGATCAACTCTGGTTGGACTGGATTTGGAATTTAGGATAATTAACGGGCTTTCTCATAATTAATTAATATAATATTATATAAATACATAGAAAAATAGAAAACCAAAACCCTAATCAAAATACAGCAGCCGCCACCAATGCTTTCAATGGCCAGAATGCTCCTGATTTTGATCCTGAATTCTTCTCAAACCTTTCCAAATTAAAACATGAATCATAGACAAAGATTAAAGAGAATTCCATGGACATCAAATCTATACGGTCAAAATCTGGTTTAACAGCGTGGTTGGATCGATTTTCGTGCGTGAAGAGGATGACTTAGGGTCGGTTTTGGTGATCATTGGGGCCCAAGTTCGTCCTGACGCTGGGAAAGGACGGAGGAGTTGAGCGGCTGTCGTGTAGCATCGTAGGATTGGGGTCCAGCTAAGTCTGGTGGCGGCGCGAGGGTGACCTAGGAGGCGAGCTAGATTCTGAAAACAATGGCCTGGAGTTAAACGTAGAAGAAGAAAGGATTATTCCTTAATGATGTCATTAGGCCAAGTAATTATAGTTAATTATATTTAATTGTATTCAATTTATAATTAAAGTTTATAATACCATAACTTGTTCAAATCAAATCAGAATTTAACGAAGTTGGAAGCATTGGAACCATGTTGACAAGAGCTACGAATAGAACAAACCAGATCTAAAACGAAGCAAATTAGAATATGAGGAAATTTCAAATTTGAACTGTACAGAATTAAAACCATAGGTGAGATTTCTGATTTTTTTTTAAATATTTAATCAAATTATTTATTTTACTTGTTATGTAGTGATTGTATGTATACGATTTAGATCTGTTTTGTCTGAAATTTGGATGATGATTAATCTATTGTTTGGTGATGAATAATTATAGATTTGTATATGTTAGTTAAATAAAATTAAAAATATCACTTTGGACATATTTATTGAAATGAAATTGGAATTGTCAATTCAATGAAAAATACCATTTTGTTCATTTTATTGAACTGAAATTGGAATTGTCAATTCAATGAAAAATATCATTTTGTTCATTTTATTGAATTGAAAAAGTTACATTTTTGTTTGCATTCCTCGATGCAAACAAAACATTAAAATAAAAGAGTTACACTTTTATTTGCATTCCTCGATGCAAATAAAACATAAAATAAAAAGTTAAAATTTTGTTTGCATTCCTCGATGCAAACAAAACATTAAAATAAAGAGTTGTATTTTTGATTGCATTCCTCGATGCAAATAGAACATAAAATAAAGAATTACATTTTTATTTGCATTACTTGATGCAAATAAACGATGAATTAAAAAGTTATTCTTTTATTTGCATTCCTTGATGCAAATAAACGATGAATTAAAAAGTTATTCTTTTATTTGCATTCCTTGATGCAAATAAACGATGAATTAAAAAGTTATTCTTTTATTTGCATTCCTTGATGCAAATAAACGATGAATTAAAAAGTTATTCTTTTATTTGTTTTCCTTGATGCAAGTATACGATGAATTAAAAAGTTGTTCCTTTATTTGCATTCTTTGATGCAAATATACATTGAAATAAAAAATTATACTTTCATTTGCAATCTTTGATACAGATATAATGTTAAAATTGAAAGTTAAATTTTTATTTGCATTTCTTGATGCAAATAAGACATAGTTAAAAAAAAGGGTTATATTTTATTTGTAATTTAGATACAAATCAATAACATGATTTGTAAAGTTACATTTTTTTGTTTGCAATTTTAGATGCAAACAAAACATTAGAATTAAAGTTATATTTTTGTTTGCAATTTTAGATGCGAACAAAATAAAGGTTGTATTTTTGTTCGCAATTTTAGATGCAAACAAAACATTAAAATAAAAAGCTACATTTTTATTTACATTTTAGTTGTAATAAAAATGATAGAATCAAAGGTTGCATCTTTATTTGTCAAATTAGATGTAAGTAAAACATTAAAATAAAAAGTTATATTTTTATTTACATTTTAGCTGTAATAGAATGATAGGATTATAATTAATATTTTTATTGTCATTTTGCGACAATAAAAAGAATAGAATTTAATGTACATTTTTATTGTCACTTTCGAGACGATAAAAAGAGTAGGATTACGGGTACATCTTTAATGTCACTTTATGCAATGCAAAAAGGATTACATTTCTTATGTAATATAAAGATTACAATTTTTTCTTACAATGTAATAAGGATATCATTTTTATGCAATATAAAAAGATTCCATTTCGTTTTAAATGAGTCAATATTAGAATTTACATTTTTTAACGTAAATGAATCAGCAGAAAAGATTCATTGTTTTTGATAAAACATGTTAACATGAGAACCTACATTTTTATTGAAAGTGATTTGTTGTTGCATTAAAATGTTTAACTATAAAAAGGTACACATTTTTATTGTAAAAAGAGATTATATGAAAACATTCATGTGTTGAAAATATGATGTAGCGATGCCTTGAAATATATGTTTGTGATGATGAAATGTTACACTTCCATTTACAAGTTGTCCGACTTGTTTATGTGATTGGGACGATAATTTTTCACACATCGCCCAAGTGCACAAATAATCTATTATTGTTTCTTGGTTGAAACCTCACACGGGTGTTGGGACAACATTTGATATACACTAGCCCCAATATTTAATTAATTATCAATCGATGGATTGACAGTCTATATTGAGCATTACTTATTTATTTATTTTAATGCTCACATAGTTATAAATCTCACTTTGTATGTGAATGTATTGTTTTGATGATTGTTTGTCATTATCGTTGGATATATGCAATGTATGAAAGTCATATAACTGTAATTATATGATATTCAATTGAGTCGCATTCCGATTCAAAATTATTTTAGTGAAAAATATCATTTTTAATGTAAAAATACATTTTAATGTAAAAGAAAAAGGAACATTTTAGAAAAGGAACACCTTAGAATAAAGAATATTTTAATACAAAGAATATTTTAATATAAAGAATGTTTTAATATAATGAATATTTTAAAATAAAGAATATTGTAAAATAAATTTAGGAAAGAATAATGTATGATTTTTATGTCCGTCTTAGAATGAACACAAGAATATAAAATATGAAGCCGTGTTATGTAGGGATGCTATTTTTAACCCGAACGGGTTTATCGATTGATTTATTCCATCTTTAAATGAATATAAAAAGAAGTGATTATAAATCTTATATTTTGAAAATATAAGTAGTGTGGTGCTAAGGGCACCTCAGTACGTTCTTCCTAATACCGCAATTAAAAAGATAAAACTTATTAAATTTTGTATGCTTCCTAATACCATATTACCTCTCCATTCTAATCTCTCACTCAATCATTATTTTCCGAACTAGTCATGTACTAAGCTAATATGAAAATCCTAATCTCTTGTAATCGCGGTCTTTTTCGCATCTCTCACCGAAAAATTCAAATTCGTACGGTAACCTCTCAAATGTTTGGTAATCTGAAAACCCTAATATCTCACTTCCTCTTCTAGCTTGTATAATTCAAACTTTATTCATGGCTTTTGTATATTGCAGCGTCGAATTCATTGATCGGTTATAGATCTAGGGTTAGCTCATTGATAGATTTTACAAATAAGGATGAACGAATATCAAGCAAAATGGAAATAGGGTAAAATAGTGTGGTAGCCCATATTTTTTAAGTGTGTGGTATTAAGAAGAGTATAATACTAATTTTTGTGGTATTTTTTAGTCATTGTATTAGGAAGAACATATTAGGGTGCCCTTAGCACCGCACTATAAGTATTTTAATATAGAATATCCATTTTTTATTTAAAATTGAAAATGAAGATAAAATCATTTTAAAAGGAATTTATAAATATTTTATAAAATACGTTTTAATAGAAATCGACGATATATATATATATATATATATATATATATATATATATATATATATATATATATATATATATATATAATGGCCTGAATAACGCGCCACGCAGCGACCGTTCGCGAATTTCAACCATTAACTTCAAATTGATGTAACGGGAGATCCGACCATCGGATTCTCCTAAAACCAAAACCGTTGGGTTCGTATCGAAAAGTGCTTTCCAATGAATATAAGAGTGTTGAAATCTAACGGTTAGATTTGGAGTTATGTCTAAATCAATTTTAGAAAAGGTCGCTATGGATGCAGTTCGATGATTGTTTATGGAAATCGATTGTAACGGCCTTAATAAAATTATTTAAAATATAGGAAAATTATATAAAATCATAATAGATAATTTTAAAGAGATTCTAAGATGAAAAACTCCAATTTTGAAAGGGTAAAATATATTTTTATCAAAACAGACTAGTTATTAACTAGAAAGATAATCCAATGTTTTAAAATAAATAAATTGGATTTTGGGTTATCGTGAATGGTGTCTAAAATAACACTATTCTTAAAACCCTGTGTAAAAAGATAAATCTTTTAACTAAGATTAATAGAGTTCTCAAAATATATTTTGTAATTGGAATAAAGTGAAATGTGAATTGGGTTTATCGTGAACTGTGTTTTAAAACGACATTTGTTCTTTAACCCAATTAACAGTGAAAATATAATTCGTAATTTATAAATCTTTTATTAGGATTTAATTGGAAATTTTCCAAAATAAAGTTTTCCAATTTATTACATTAAATTGGAATTGAATGGAATCTGGTTCGGTAATAATCGAGATGAGTTTCTACAAAAGAAGGTTGTTACTATATATGTAATTTAAAAGGCTTTGCCGTTATTCCAATTATATTATTGGTCTGATACAGAAATTTATATCAATTATATATTGATTCTATTTCTGTGAAAATTCCATATTTAATGGAAGATGATTTTAGGTTTATCGTGAACTGTGTTTTAAATGACATCGGTCCTTTAAACCAGTTAAAGATAAGATTACTTTCTTAAATTTGAATGATCTTTAAGTAATGATTTAGAGATGTAAAAGGTAACTTTAAAGGATTTATCTTTGGTAAAATTAATGGGGATTCTACCCTAATATTGTGAATATTTTATTAAAAGAACATTCTGAATTGGAATGAGGCGTTGGATGTGTTATTATATCACTTGATTTTGAATTACGGGAGTTATTCGGAAAGACCGGGTTTAACCCATTCTGAATAATGAATGCAACGACTAACAGTCGAAGAAATTGAAGATGGTGCAAGACCTACGATCTTCACGTCAAATGGATGAGTTGCTACTGATGCCCGTGATTGGAGTAGCTACCTTGAAGGGGCTACAGTGGTAGTCGCCCGGACGTACATGTTGATTGTTCGGATATGCGCGGAATAAGGTTCCTCCGGTTTCGTTCAAACCCGGAACGGACTTATAAATGGATGGTATGTCTGACTTTGTATTCCTTTACATTGTATCTGTTGATTTCTGCTAATATATATCTGTTTGGTAGCGGAGAATTCATTCTCTTGCTTAATACTCTTCTCTGAGACGTATGAGCTCAGAGGTTATATATTGGCAGAAGTCAATGGTAGGGATTGATAATGTGGCATACTAAGATGTATGGATCAAGGCTTTTGTTGAAAAGCAAAGCCTTGTGGATGATGATCAAAGCATAGCCTATTTAGGCAGCTTTGTGTATTACGTTACCTCGCGAGCCTCACACCTCGGTAGAGTCAAAAATGGGACTAGGGAACGCAGGGAGTGCACACGTTTCTTTGTAGCTAGAAGTGGTGTTTGGGTTTTTACACAGCCCGACATTTTTACTTATGTGGTTGATGGATCATGAGGTGCCTCAGATATTTTTATTGGTCACCAATGGCCAATTTATAGGTCTAATAGGATCGGGAAGCGTGTGTTCAGGAATTGCCAATCCACTAGCGTTATTTGTGGACCGGCCCTGCTGTATCCAAGGGTCCACTGCGGGGAATCCTGAGACATTGATAGAGTGTCTCGAATCGATTAGGAGATCGTCCCTAGCCTTGATTCATGATGGAAACCAACCTCCAATACGACATCATGCGGTTTTGATTGTATAACTAGTATGGCGACATAGTATATGGTAGCTATGCCGTCTATGATTGATATATTATGATTGAAATTGTTTTTAAAACATATTTACACTAATAATAATATCAATTTATCGTATCAAGCATCTCTTGACCATTATAAGGTAAAACTCTATCCTCCGGTTTGCGTTGCATTATGTGATGGGACTTGAGTCTTATAATGGTTTCATTTTTCTAAAAAGCATTACGTTGTTTAACAATTTACTTTATTTATGCACTGGCAATCCAACGGAGTAAACTCGTTCCGCGTTAGCGGCGTGGTCCTGTGATTAGCCTTATTATTAAATAAGATAAGTAAGATTTCTCATACCAGTCCCATGACTGACCTGTAGTTTGTTTCACTTGCAAACTCAGGTGCCCTCTTTTCCACACGGGAAGTCGAGTAGCTCATTTTGCAGATATATTGAGCAGGATTCTGGATCGAAGCTTAAAGCTGTGTCCAGAGTTTTGACAGACTTCCGCTGTATCAGTTTATTTATTTCCACTGCATTGTATTAAATCTTTTGTAATTTTATCTTCCGTTGTATTATTTTCAATGTACTCTGGTATATTCTGTACTCTGATGTTATATTATCATGATGTAATAAAAGTCTTATGTTATCTGTTCTAATGTATTGTAATCCCAAAGTTAAAGTATTCGAAGATTTCCGACTTTTGGTTCAGGCCTGTGTGTGGTTTATGGTCGATTCAAAGGGTGGGGATTCTCGGGTCTTTACATTAGGGGTTGTTTGCTTTAATCGGGTCCGGATTGTTAAGGGCCAACAAATGATCAATAATGCATAGCTTTCTTGAGTCTAGCATCAAACATGGTTTGCCTTTGCCACTCAAAAGTAACCGATTGGGCCTGGATGAAAACTTCGCACTTTCATGCCATGTTATAACCGTCTTTATGTTTCTCACGAAAAAGAGCAAGATGGACGCAGTGACTCTTATTGTATATTCTCTTTTATTTTTGCACTGCCACTTGGTCCTTTACCTATATAAAAAATATATGTACTAGTTACTAAATTGGTGGAAACAAATGAACAGTGGTAAACAAATGAGAAAAATATAAATATGCAAATACATAAGTGAAGCAGTTGTGAATAAGTGACATGGAAAATGGTGATAAATATATGTGTATTAAAACAGAGGAAAGTATAATATAAGGATAAAATACAAAGAAGGATAATTCCATTTTATTGTAGCCACCACTTATCGCCATCCGTGACCAAGATCTTAATCAACACACCATCTTCGTTATGTTCCTACACAGAACACTTTTTTCTTGCCTTATCATTTTATAATTAGCACAAATGCACCCCTCACGCGCCTCGATTCCGTTCTATAACCAGGTTTGTTCCTGGGGACAGGCTGACAAACTAGCCACCTAGGGCAATGGAGGGTGGAGAGACGACAACCTAAAGTTTCAGATGTCTATAAGCTATTATGGCGATGCTTGTACATGTTCAATTAGCTGAGTGGCATTTTTTGGAATAAAAGCAACCCAAGTTCATATAAATAAGTAGTTCGCAATTTTATTGCTTTTTCTCATGCTTATATTTTTTGGTTAGTCTAGGGCAAGTGAACCAACAGGACCCCGAGCCTGCATATAACAAAGGCAAGTTGTGAGTTTGTTTCTAGAGTACCAAAAACTCCAGCTTTTGCAATATCAACAATACATGCATTGCCTCTAGCTTGTTAAAAGTTTATTAATTTTCAAATCAAGCTATAGATTTATTTAAACAGCAAAGCACTATGAAGCAAAAAAGAAGTAGTATTGTTGAATAGAACACGTCACTAGCAGGCTGTCAGAAACTAAAGCTAGAGGGAAAAAATGAACCTAATGTAGAATGACCAACTTCAATACTAGAATGATGGTTTGCACCTATGGCAATTTTCACAGCATTCTCTACCGTCAATCAATCAACAAATGAGAAATCAAATTAGATCAAAAAATATGCAATGTGTCACATATATTAAACATGGACTGACTGGGTTTAAAAAAGAAGATTACTAAGTATTGGTTTTAAAAAAGACGTTTTTGATAGTAACTAAACTACTTTTGGGTAGAAATTGTTATAAAGGAAGGGAGAGATCTTAAGAAGAAAATTAAGGGAATCCATGAGGAGAGAAATTAGTAAAAAAATCAAGACAACGCATTTCATTTCTCTACGACTATACATATAGCAATATCTATTACAACCATACAACTTTAGAAATAAGAAATGATAATGTAGTTTTTCCATTTGCATTTATGTTTGCTGTAGAAAGTGGTGACCCTTGCAAATTTGTATGCAAGCTGCAGAAATTCATTCATTTTGTGGCCATTCAACACTTCATAAGTATATATCCAACCCAGTAAATGTTGTGCAGCACAATTAATCAAAATAGCAAACAACACCATGTTTCATTATTCTTTATGTTAAATATGCAAACATCATGTAGATCAGAATTATATATTGCACAAAATCAACACAATATATTTCATTTTTCTATGGCTGTACATATAGAAATACATATGACAACCATACATTTAAGAAAATAAAAATTTTGGTTATGAAGTTTCTCCATTTTCTTTTGTGTTTTCCAGGGTGGCTCATGTTGAAAAGAAAAATAAGAGTTGTAATAAGTAAAATCAAAATAGTGTAAAATAATATTTTCTAAACTGAGATGAACATTAGAAGAGCAGGTTCACAAATAACACCTACACAAATGTAAATATAATAGACACCTGAATCACCATATCCTTCTCCTTAGATTTGAATGTAAGGCAAGAAAGTTCCCTGGTGTGGGATAAAGATCCAAACTACCATTGCAATATCCGATTCTCTTGTGTACATCTTTTCACTCAATAATTTAGTGCAAAAACATTTTGCCTTCAATTCTGCTTCCAACATATCCTATTCAAAACTAAATAAATAAAATCCATAAGGGATTTAATAATTAATAACAAATAATGATCAAATAACTTTAGTTGAAGGTGCCTATCTTAGATAATTGATCTTTAATTACATCGCAGCTTTGATGTCGAACATTTCTGATTGATAGTATGATGCATTTATATTGGTCTTCTCATTGCTATCCTTAACCATTTCTAACACACATCGATTACAGTTCTCAATCCCTCTCTCTAAACTATGATAGTTATTATTATGATCTACATGAATGTAACCATCAATTTCAGATTGTTTACAGTTCCCAATCCCTTTCTAATTACTGACCACGTCATTTTTATCCATAACACACTCCACTTGCTTTCTTTAAATCACTCTTTCAAATTATGTAGTCAAAAGCAATGACACCCCGTCATTTTCAGCAATAACCTTAAGGTTCCCAATAACAAGTTCCAAAGAGAGACATTTTCAGTAGCACGATTAATCGAGCATGTGCCACTAGCATCACCAACTGATGATTCAAGCTCTTTTTCAGAAGATAACCGATCATTCTCAGCCACAACAGAAAAATATTACATTCATGCTGCCTAATTGCAACACTCAATCCAGAACCTAATTCAAATACACAAAATTGATTCACATCACCGAAACTTGTTAAATCAAACCTAGTACCCAAATAGAAAGAACCCAACAACCAAATACCCAAAAACTAGAAACCCACAAAACTAGGTTTTCGACTTTAACCTCGATGAACCCATTCATGCTTCTTTAGATATAAAAATAAGGCGAGTTCTCTTATTTAGATCTGATGCCAATTCGATTAAAAGAGGTGATGCGTATTAGGCTTGAAGAGGAAATGTGAATTCGGTGACTTTGATCAAATATGAGGAGACGAATTATTAACAATAGTTGAAGAGGAGCTATAGCAGCAAGATCTAGTGTGATTTGGTTTAGAGAAGGTTAATAGAGAAGTTGAATTTGAAGAGTAGTCACAGATATAGGCCTATGGCAAGTAGGCAAAGGAAGGTATGTGGTTGTAAGTGGGCAGAGGTACTGTAATTAATAAAATTTGACAGAAGGATTTATCAATTACAACATGCAGAGGGAAGTTTTAAAAGTAAAGTATGCAGAAAGATTTTTTTTATGTTGAAGACAAAGAATTTGACATGGTGGGAAGTTATTAAGTTTTGAGCTAATTGTTTTTTTGGTAAAAATATATATCTATTACAATTGATATAAACGAAAGCTTGTAATAGGCATTCATTACAACCTTCAAACTTAAAAAGTTGTTGAAAATAAGTTTTTTACAACATTCTAAAAAAGTGTTGTAGAAGACATTTTTACAATGGTCTCTTTATGGCAGTTGTAAAATTACAGTTGTAATATGGTCTTTTTGTTGTAGTTTATATTTTCAAGTATCCTTTGTTTTCAAAATGGTCATTTTAAAAATTTCTTATGAAGAAATTTTAAAAATAACATTATTTTGAAATTTTACACTTGTTATTAGATTTTAATATCTATACTTTACATCATTATTATACATTGATTATTATATTTTAATTTCATTACTTATACTTTTGAAAGTAATTTTGATTTTACACTTTCGTAGGTACTTACTTTGATTTTTTAATACTTTGGTTTTTATAAATAAATATATTTTGATTTTTTACTTATATTTATATTTTGATTTTATATTTAGAACTAGATTTTACTTAAGATTTTTTATACTTTAGATTTTGATTTTAATTTCATAATTATGATTTAATACTTTTATAGTTTTATTATTTATATTTTAATTTCATATATTTGATTATATGAATTTTTATTATATTTTTACATAAATTATTTTAAATACTTTTAAACCAATTTTCTTAAGTTTTACTATGTTTAAGTTATATATTTATTATGATAAATGTGTTTATAAATTTTCAAAATATTATAAATAAGTTTCTTGGACATGTCAACATAGTGGTATTATACATGTCGGCATGTAACAATACATTTTCAAAATTCAAATTTGAAAGGTAGCGACTTTTCATGATAAGTTGTTTCTAACAGCCTTATTCCCTCACCATTATATATACCCTTCTTCTAGAAATGAGTCTAACCAACTTCCTCCATATATCTTCACTCTCTTTACTCATTTCTTGAAAATCTCAAATACTATAACTATATACTACCGATTTATCAACCGGATTAAGTTATTTGTTCTCCAATTTGATTTTACATCAAGCTCTATTTATTTCTACCAAAATGAAAGTGCAAAGCAGAGTTATATGAGCAATTGTAATCAGTATCGAAAAGATCCAAGTTTGCATTTATTGTACTAACTACTCGAGCTCTATAAGGGTATGACTAGGTAGCTCTGAATCTAATCGAATCTGATTTTACCCATCTAAAAAAATTAGGAGTGACTTGTTTGGTAAAAAATCAGGTTAGGTGAAGACCTATGGCCCGCAAATCAGATTGGTCTACCTAGAGGTCGTTATTTTTGAGGGTGTCTCCTTGAAATCAAGGAGTAAAATTATTGACAATAAAAAACACAGTGCGCACTGCAGAACTGGGTGTACAGTAACTAGGAACCAGCGTATAAATTCCTAGCGTGTTTTTTCCTTTACTGCCTTTTCTTTTTATTGCATTTTTATTTACTTATTTGATTATGTGATAATTTTATACACATATATTCATAATCATAATCGAAAAATATTTCTAAAAGATTCATGATTTTAAGTAAACACTATCTATCCCCTTTAGTGTTAATCTAGCCTTAAGATAATTAATCCACATCACTTTCAGGATGAGCTTGTAATTAACTATATGGAAATTTGCCGCATTTCTCTTTTACTTAGATATCGATTTTTGAAAGGTGGATAATCTATGTCCACATGTCTCATGTAGGTATGCATCTCATTTAACACATTATTCCAAAAATGGGAAGTTGCGATTAGATTTGTCCTATGATGCAGAAATTGATCTTTGCTATGACTGGTGACATCACCATAAATTGGAACCACATATTTTTGATTCAATTTATTGATCTTGAGTGCTATCTCGCGGAGTTACTTTTTGTATTTTCATCTATCCACTTTCGACTTTAGGCAATGTTGGGCGAGTCTTCATGAATATCTGTTTAGAAAAAGGTCTCTTTTGTCATCACTAATTCTCCCTTAGAAAGATCATGGTTTAAAAACCTCCAACAATCCCAGAAGTGTCAACAAGACGATATTGAACATTTCACTGAATGATATGACTAGTCAGAGGTTATGGAAAGGTTCGAACCCCAGCTCCAGAGCAAGGCATCTTGTTGTATATATCCATTGTTTGGATTTTTGTTATTGTTATCTTTTCTCTCTAAGTATTTGTTCTTTTGCTTTTTGGATGACCATTTGGGGTTGTTTGGTGGCAATTAATTGTTCTTGTAAATCACATGCTTGTTATTATGAGATTATCATTTTTAGGATTGATGTTTCAAATATTCACTAATTTATTATATGATTTGGAAGTGAAATCTCATAATTTTTACTTAATTAACAGTAATTGTGGAGCTAGAATAAAATATTAATTGGGTTGTAAATTTTAGCGATGGATAGGTTAAAAGTGGTTTTCCGTCGTCAGTTATTATTTTCTCCTGCTCCTAGAAAGCTTAAAGTTGATTCTGGGAATTGACATTTTCTAAAATGTCAAATTTTGGATAAGATTTATGGAATTTGATTTGCGTGTTTTATGCATAACCAGCTTCGTCTACATTGAATTGTGGCCATATTTGTCCGAATTTCCAAAAAATGTTTTTGCAATTCATTTTCTGGTATTTTGATAAAGAAAGGAAAATATTTTTATTTTTTATTTTAAGTTTTGATTTTAGAAAGGAATCTGCGTTTAAATGTTTTGAGCTGATTTTTCCAAAATGGACGTACAATTTTGAAAAGTAAAAAATTTACTTTTTTGAAAGTCGTGATTTTTAAGGCCATAAGTGAAGCGTAAGGAAGGAATCAGAAAATTATACCTACGATTTTAGCAGTGCATTAGGATCTGGGATACGTTGAAAACACAAATATTTACAATAGAAAAGTTGATTAAGTTTTGAAAATGTTATTTCCATACCTTGTCAATAATGCATATAAGTTACTTTTAGGTATATTTACATTTAAAAACTTGAAAACAACCTTCTTATGCAATTTATACGTGGAAATTTTAGAGTGTTCTGAGACAATTGGGGAAAATTACACGATATTATGAGAATTAGAAAATTTGAAAGTGGTAAGAACATCAAAATCTTCACTATTCCTTTTTCCGGCATAAAAATAATAATTAAGAAGTGATTTTAGATGCGTTGTCATTTTAGATGTTAAGAGAAAGATGTAAAATTGATTGCTTCATACTTCTAATCATAGTCATGTGAAGGTTTTTAGTTAAAAAATATTTTCCAAATGATGCATACCTATAAAATTGCCAATATATATACATTAGCTTACTTGCATTTTGTTGTAAGAAATGTATTTAAAATAAAATGCATTTGTATAGGAGGATATGATTTAGAATCATTTTTCATGCATATTTTTAAGGTTATAACACATTATGTACATCGTGCACATATGTACGCTTGGTTGAAAAATTGATTGTACACAAATTGGTTGTGTAGCATAAGATAATTAGTTGTCAGCACAGAGACTTAGTCAATGGTAATTTCGAGATAAAATTTCTTTTATATGGAGAAGACTGTAACACATCGAAATCTGATGTTAGTTATTTAATTAGATTACAAAAAGAAATTTGAGCAAATGATGGAGTTTGGCCATGAAATTTGCATAGTTGCTTAGTGATGGAATTCTGGTCAACTTTCATATTTGTTGTTCCATGAACCGATTTCATATGGAGAAATTAAAGACGAAAAATGAAATTGGATGGGAAATTAATGATATTATAAATACAGCATTTATTAACTCAACTCTGAAGCACCAAGTCGACTAAAGCGGTCGACCGAGCAGTCACTTGGTAGGTTGACTTGATTGGTCGACCTGCATGTGACGGCTAGGTTTTTATTATGATAATTTTTTTATTTTGAATGGATGGATGTTAAGAGTTTTATATCTAATGGTTTATCCTATGCTAGTAAATAAAGGCCTGGATACCCTATATTTTCTAAAGGTAGTAGCGAAGCTTTTCCCTTTTTTTCCTTCCCTCTCCTCCAAGGTTTTCAAACTAAATAGATTTCAAATTCTATATGCATAAATTGGAGAAAAAGAATTTAGATCTGAAAGAAAAGATGAGATTTGTGCATAGGTAAATTTCTTTTGGCTTCTATTTCTATTTTATTTCCCTATTCCAATTCTTTTTCAAGATCCACAGTTTTTTTGGTATGGCAAGCACGGTTGAGTGGACCCCTACCACATTTATTAAAAAATAGAGAAGTACACAAAAAACAACACATCGTCCAGAAGAAACAACAAACACACAAGAAAAGCTAGAATTAATTACTACATAAACATTTCCAGCCATCCAGCAACAAAGTTGCTATCAAATGGGAAAGAGGAGGATGTGAGCTCCTACCTTATTTCATGCTTGAGCAGTTGCCACATTTCATCACTTCTTTTCTTCTTGAGCAAGACATCTCTGTTATTTCTTTCATCTCAGACTAGCTTCACAAATATTTTGATGCAAAGCTGGAAGAGGATGTGAAAATCTTTTCTACATCTTGTAGATTCAGAATAACAAGCCATTGCATGTCAAATGCAGTGAGTAGATGGGCAAGTCCAAAATACTGCGATAACTTACACCATAGAATGAAGATATAGTTGCATTCAAAAAATAAGTGGATGATCGTTTCCTCACACACATCACAGTATAAACATGCACTATAGAACTACATGCCCATCGAAGAAAGCCTCTGGAGAGATAATAGAGCACCATGCTTAACCTTCCAGAACATGAAGTTGTTTATAGGGATATCAGCAGTGTTCCAAACAATCTTATACCACTGACACGTAGGCATTGAATCAAAATCCATAAGCAAGGCATATACACGTTTGATACTATACTCAGACCCACCCCAAGTAATTTTATCATGCACTGAATATGTTACAAACAGAATAAAACTTTCCCAATGATTTCGTAGAGCATAATTCGAAGTGTAAGGAAGTGAAACACCACCATTGGCCATAAAAAAAGAAACAAGAGCATCCATATGAATACTAGATTGAATAATGTGTTCATGCAGTAGGGTTTACATAAAATAGTACCCTTCTTAATCCAAGAATCATCCCAGAAGCTCACCTTACCACTAATACAAATTCCATACTGGATATGAGGTAAGAACTAGGCACGTAATACCAATAAACAACACCACATCCAACCACAATTCGTTGGGATGTCCATGATCCAGAATTTCTTGTTCTTAACATTAAATAACCAAAACCATTTAACCCAAAAACATTCTTTTCTTGCGATGAAGTTATTGAAAAGAGAGCTAATCGCTAATGGTTCCACTGAGGCATGGAAAGCAAACCCAAACCACCTTTGCATTTGGGTTTCAACATAGAGGTGAAAGAACATGGCACTGGTTTCCTATTGCTTAATTGACCAGTCCACAGAAAACGCAGAAGAGCAAAATTAATTATTGACAAAAGTTTTTTAGGTAGGACATAAGCCCTAGCCCAATAGAGAGATAGCGAAAATCCAATGCTCTTAACAAGTGCCAAACGTCCAGGTTGTGTTAGAAACTTGTTAGCTGTAACAACATGGAAAATCAGAACCAATTTAAAAAATTTATTTTAGCAATTTTAATGAATTTTGAATATTTAAAATGAATAATTTTAAATAATAACGACTACAAATTTATTTTCAATCGAATTAGAATGTATATAATTATTTAAATCGAAGTTAGAATATAAATATTTATTTTAATTATAAAAGGAATTGAAAATGGCGCGGTAGTTTAAAATTTCGATTTCAAATTTCAAATGAATGTACAAGATTCAAAATAAACCGGATTTTAGTAAAACTAGAAATTTTTGAATCTATTTGAAAATATCTTTCCAACGAATCCGAAAAATCGAAATTTCATAGCAGGAATAAAAAGTTATGCCCAGTTGAAAATTCAGAATAGTCATTATGGAAATATAGCCCCTAAAAAATATCCATTTTGCAGTCGACCTCCGTTTTCGACGAAACCACTTTTATTGGATTCGAGATATCAAATTATTACCAGTTCCAATTTTCATAATTTTTAGAATTAATATGTGAACGTGGCAAAGGAAAATGTGTTTTGTCAGTTTTAATCAATTTGGATCGACCAGAAAATGGCCATTTTTCAAACGGTCTTCAAATTTGACGAAATTAGTTTTGTTAGGACTGTATCGTCAAAACAAAGCTAGAAATATTTTTTTGGAATTTTTGGGGTCAGTATGTGGCCCCGATAAATTAAAATGCATGTTTAAATTGAATATACAAAGATTTATATTTTAATTTGAAGAATAACTGACTGAAACAGTCGAATGGGCTTAGGAAACATATTCCATTGTGTTAGGAATGGGTGTATTTAGCTAAGGGCGACCGTCGTTAGGTTTGATTTGGAGTTCGTATGAATACACGGGGTATTTTTGAAATTTAAATTATATATACAAATCGCTCTAATCTTTCTCCTAACCGATCTTCAAATCCACTTAATGGAATTTGAATCTTCCAAAGCAAAATCGAGCGGTTACGTGAGATCTCTACATCCTACGGCTATGATCGGTTTTAGGGGGTTAAGCATCTCGAATTTTGGGGGTGAAGTCAGTGAGTTTGTCGTCGTTTCCTGGCGACTAGGGGCCGTCGGAGGGGCCATCGCGCCCAGCGATGGTGGGGGTGGTGCGGCGCTTCGGGGGGAGGTCTGGATGTGGGGCCGACAGCCTGGAGGGAGGTACGACGGGGGAAGAAGGAGATGGGGTTTTGGGTTCGTTGGTGCATCGTTTAACTGAAAGGGGAAGATGATTAGGAGGTTTAATTATTTAATGAATTTTTCTAATCTCGTTTAAATTATCAAATGTAAACAATACCATAACTTTTCCATATGAGGTTCAAATCGCGTGAAACTGTATCCATTGCGATCGTGGAGCCGAGAGCTTCACAATAAAACTGACCGCGTCTAAAACAGAGCACGTCAGAATTTCAGGCAGTTTCAAATTGAAGCAGAATAGAAATTCAGATAAAACCGACGAAGTGGATCCCAATGTGAGAACTCCTCACTAAGATTATTTCTGTATAGTTATTTATTTTATAACTGCATATATGAACTTCTCCGCGTCGTCCATAGACCATTGACGACTTGTTTGTTTGATTGTGTTGTGAAAATTGTTTGTGATGTGAAATGGACTGCATAAAATATTCATGTGTTGAATGAATTATTTGAACAATAAAAATCACATTTTTATTGTATATATGAACTGTTAAAAATATTCATGTGTTGAATAAATTATTTGAACAATAAAAATCACATTTTTATTGTATATATGAACTGTATAAAATAGTCATGTGTTGAAATAAATATTTATAAACAAATCGGATGATCTGTTTATGTACACATATTTATCTGACATCGATTGAGACGATATATTTTACACATCGCCCAACTGCACAAATAATAAACAGTAATTGTTATTTGAAAACCCCACACGAGTATTGGGTGATATTTGACGTACGCTGATCCCAATTATTTAATTGTATGTCGATCGTTGAGTTGACCGACTATGCAAGCATTAATTATTTATTTTTAACGCTTATACAGTTGTAAATTACACTCTGGATGACGGTTGATTGTTTATCGTGGCTTTTATATACATGTGTTGTATGAAATCCATAAAAAAACAATATACGGTGATTGATTGTGTCTGATTACAGTTCAGAAAGAAAGAATATTTTAAAATAACGAATATTTTAAAATAATGAATATTTTGAAATAATATTCAGAAGAGAATCAAAATATGATTTTGATGTTCGATTTGGGATGGACACGAATATATTTAAATATATGCATCCATGTTGATTAGATTAACACCTTTTTGACGTGAATGATATTTATATCGATTCTATTCATTTTTATAATAAATATTGAAAAGGAAGTGATTTCAAAATCTAATGTTTTGAAAATATTATCGTTTATATATTAATGATATGGAGTATTTAAATTTGATATGAAATTGAATATGAAGTTGTTTTGAAAACGAATTTAAAATTATTTATAAAATACGTTTTAAATGGAAATCGACGAAATATATATAATATATATATTATAATGGCCTGAATAGAATGCGCCGCGCAGCGGCAGTTTGCGAATTCCAACCATTGACTTTGAATGGACATTACGGGGCTTTCTGACGAATACAAGAAATTAGAAATCTATTGGTTGGATTTGGAATTATGTCCAAATCAAATTTGGAAAAGTCGCTGTAAGTGCAGTTCGATGGCCGTTTATGGAAATCGACTGTATGGGCCTTGATAAAATTATTAAAAATATTAATAATTTGTGCAAAATCATAGTAAATGATTTGGAAAGAATTGGGATGAAAATTCCATATTTGAAAGGACAAAAATATATTTTTATCAAAATGAACTAGTTATTAACTAGATTTGAAATCCAATAATTTTTTAATAAATAAATTGGATTTGGAATGGTTTTAAAAATAACCAGGATTTCCAATATATAAATTGGAATGGATTTGAATCGAAATTGTCTTCGCAATATTTCGATGTTGGATTTCGTGATTATACAGATATTTTTATGGAAATTTGAAAGATTTATTTATATCGTTATACAATACGATATTTGTTGGTTGTAGAATTTGATATTGAATATAAGACGATATATTTTCTATTCAGAGTCTTGTATTTAATATAAAATGAGATTTTGGGTTTGTTGTGAACGGTGTCTTCAGTAACACTGTTCTTGAACCCCAGGTGAAGAGAATAAACCTTTTAATTAAGATTGTTAGAGTTTCCAAATATATTTAATAATTCAAATAAAATGGAATATGAATTGGGCTTATCGTGAACTGTGTTTCAACGACATTCGTTCTTTAACCCGATTTACAGTGAAAGTGATTTTGGATTTATAAATATTTTGTTATGATTTAAAGGAGATTTTCCAAAGTAAATTTTTCCAGTTTAATAAAATAAATTGGAATGGAATGGAATTCGATTCGATAATGATCGAAGTGAACTTTTGTGAAGGAGGACTATTACTATATAGGGAATTTAAGAAGCTTTGTCGTTATTCCATTTATATTATTGGTTGGATATGGAAATTCACAGCGATTATATATATTGATCTGTATTCTGTGAAGATTCGATTGTTAATGGAATGTGATTTTGGGTTTATCGTGAGCTGTGTTTTAAATGACATTAGTTCTTTAACCCGGTTAAAGATAAGATTAATTTCTTAACTTGGAATAATCATTAAGTAATGATTTTCGAGGTTAAAACTGAATTTGTGTTTTAACGAATCTTTAATTAGATTTAAAGGTGAATCTGATAACTAAAATTAGCAAATTCAGTAAATGATCGAAAATGGAGTACCACCAGTTTTACTTCAGGCGATAGTCAAATCTTTAATTAGATTTGAACGTGAAATGGTAATTGAATTTACTGATAACACCGTGGTTCTAGATATGGAGTACTACGAATTTTGCTCTATAGAATGAATAGGTTGGGAATGGGAAAGAAAACAAATGATTACTTCAGTAAGGTTCGCTAATCCCGACTAGTTTGGAAAACATTAAAATGGTTTGAATTGATATCCAAAGGAAGATTAAAGAATAAATTTAAAGAATTTATCTTTGATAAATTAATGGGAACATTTCCCAAAGTAAAAGAATATTTGAATAAAGGAATATTCTGGATTGGAATGAGGTGTATGTTGTTTTTTTATAGCACTTGTTTATTATATACGCGTGTTATTCAGAAAGACCGGGTTTATCCCATTCTGAATAACTGATTCGATGATATGTCGAGGATGCAGACAGTGGTTGAAGACCGGAGGTCTTTACATCATTTGGATGATTACTGATTTCTTGATTGGGCTGTATACCTAAGACAAGATAATAAGTGGTGATCGTCTAGACGTACTTGGAGATTGATCGGGTATGCGAGGGCCTCTCTCCTGTATTGGACATATGGGACGAGGAATAAGGTGCCTCTGGTTCCGTTCAGACCCAGAATGAACTTGTAAATGGACTTTGTGTCCGATATTGGATTTCATTCTGTGTGATTGATAGACATCGCTTGCATAGCATGAATTGCCAGTGTGGCATGCTGAGATGCAAATGATCAAGGCTTCTGTTGAAAAGCAGAGTCTTGCGGTAGATGATCAAGGCACGTCTTTAATATAGCATAGCATTGTGTAGCGTTAATTCGCGAGCCTCACACCCCGGTGTGAACAAGAAACATGAGAGGACTTCGGGGGGACATGCGTTTCCTTCTAGTTAGGAGTGGTGTCAGTGTTTTGCAAGCCCTGACGTTTTACTTATATGGATGATGGATAGCGAGGAGCCTCGGTTATTTCGTTCTCTGCGGAGCCAATGGATGGTCTTTATATGAACCAGATTTACAGGCGGGGAAACAGTGTTCAGGCAATTTAATCCACTCCATGTGGATCGACCCTGACGATCCAAGGTGTAGTTGCGGCTGTTCCTGAGGCTCGGGCTAGAGAATCTCGAATTGGCACAGGATGATCCCTTTGCCTTGGTTCACAGATGGAAATCCAACTTCCAATACGACATTTTGCAGTTTTGATTGTAGAGTCTAGTATGGCGACATAGTGGGATGGGGTACTCATGCCGTCTATGATTGATACATTTATATTTGAAACTGTTTTAACACTATACACTTATAGTAAAATATGAAATTTAACGCACCAAGCATTTTTGGCTATTATAAGGTAAAAACTATATCTTCCGGCTTGCGTTGCATTGTGTGATGGGACCTGAGTCTTATAATAGCTTCATTGTTCTTTATTTAGCATTGCGCTGTTTGTTTTATGCACTGGTATTCTTGGGGGTAAACCTGTTCCGTTTATACGGCGTGGTCCCTTGATTTACCTAACTTTAAAATCAAATTAGTAACTGTTTTAGTTCTCACACCAGTCACATGACTGACCTGGAGTTTATTATTTTAACCTAAACTCTGGGTGCCCTTATTTTCCACATGGGTAGCTAGTAGTTTTGGTTTTGCAGATTTATATTCATAGGATCCTGGTTTATAGCTGGAATGATATTCGGAAAGCTCTGTATCCGTGTATCTCTTTCAGTTGTGTTTTGTATTATTTTCTGCTACATTGTAACTTGTAAACCTCTGATATTTTTCTAGTGTATAATATTTGTTTATACTCTGCATATTCTTGTATTCTGATGAAATTGTTGTAATAAGCAATGAAAAGTTCTTCTGTTTGTGTTCTGATTTGTCGTGTTCTCAACTCAATCCGGGCTTTCCTTCACAGGGAAGTTCAGGTCGTCACATTTGGTATTGGAGCTTTGGTTTATAGAGCTTGAGAACAAGGCACTTTAGAACCGAACGAAAGAATTCATCAGAGATTGGATTAGTAATGTCCAATAAGAATGACTCGTTAGAGATGGGATTAGTAGCATCCTAGAACGAGTGTAAAGGGTGTGATTTTTAAAATAAAAATGAAAACAAGTTTTTTTTTGAAAATTTAAACCATTTTATATGTATTTGAATATTTTATTTGTATTGAATTTGGACAATCAAGTATATAGAGATTTTGCATGTACGCGTCATGAACGTATATTCAAAGTTTTAATATACTGGATAGATACAGAATCACACTCTGGTCGCCCGGAGATGACACTGGTAATTATGATCACATTACTAGTATTTATGTTCGAGTTTCGAAAGGTGAGATGTCTATATATTTCCAATTGACTGGTATGAGAACCAAAACTATATAGGGACTATTGTTGTGATTTTTGCACTAAAAATATGATTTTGGCCATATATCAAAGTTATACATTTGGAAAGCTAATTCACAAATTGATTGATGGTTGAGTTGCTTGATTATTAGTTTAACCAATAAAACCCTTATGTGAATGAACGGTAAATTTAACCAAATTGTGTCGAATGTTGAACTGAATTGAAAATTATTTGAAATTGCATACATGTACATGCATATATGATGAACAGGTCATAGCAGGAGGCTAAGCAGAGGAATAAAATTGTATGCCAGACAAATAGGTTCATGTTTACTAATTTATTGGGAATGGATGATTTTATAAGTCAATTGGCTAGCCGCTTGGCTTTTTCTTTTTCTTTTTGAGATGAGAGGGCCTGTGTGGCGGTTTTGGGATTTTCCCGGTGCTCCCCATACAAAGGAGTTATGGCGAAATTTTTCAAAAATTTAGGGTGTTAGCCAAATTTTTTAAAAATTTGAAAATTCTTAGAAACTGAAAAGTTAAAGAATGAAAGTTGAATTGATTAGTAAAACAACTTTCAGCTCCGTTCCTTTTCGTGGACGAAAAGATTTTAAGTGGGGGAGACTGTAACAACCCGGAAAATCAGAACCAATTTAAAATTTTATTTTAGCAATTTTAAATAATTTTGAATATTTAAAATGAATAATTTTAAATAATAATGACTAGAAATTTATTTTCAATAGAATTAGAATGTATATAATTATTTAAATCGAAGTTAGAATATAAATATTTATTTTAATTATAAAAAGAATTGAAAATGGCGCAGTAGTTTGAAAATTCGATTTCAAATTTCAAATGAATGTACATGATTCAAAATAAACCCGATTTTAGTGAACCAGAAATATTTGAATCTATTTGAAAATACCTTTCCAACGAATCCGAAACATTGAAATTTCATAGCGGGAATAAAAAGTTATGCCCAGTTGAAAATTCAGAATAGTCGCTATGGAAATATATCCCCTAAAAAATAACCATTTTGCAAATGACCTACGTTTTTGACAAAACCACTTTTTTTGGATTCAGGCTGTCAAATTATTGCTAGATTCCAATTTTCATAATTTTTAGAATTAATATGTGAGTGTGGCAAAGGAAAACGTGTTTTGTCAGTTTCAGTCAATTTGGATCGACCAGAAAATGGCCATTTTTCAAACGGTCTTCAAATTTGACGAAATTAGTTTTGTTAGGACAGTATTGTCAAAACAAAGCTAAAAGTATTTTTTCTGGAATTTTCGGGGTCAGTATGTGGCCTCGGTAAATTAAAATGTACGTTTAAATTGAATATATAAAAATTTATATTTTAATTTGAAGAATAACTGACTGAAATAGTCGAATGGGCTTACGAAACATATTCCATTGTGTTCAAAATAGGGGTATTTAGCTAGAGGCGATAGTCGTTGGGTTTGATTTGGAGTTCATATGAATACACGAGGTATTTTTGAAATTTAAATTATATATATATATATAATTCTAATTGGTCGGAAACCCTAATTTTCCCAAATCAAAAAACCGCGCCGCTATTCTTCATCCAAATGGCGGAAATCACTCTAATCATTCTCCTAACCGATCTTCAAATCCACTTAATGAAATTCCAAACTTCCAAAGCAAAATCGAGCGGTTACATGAAATCTCTACATCCTACGGCTATGATTGGTTTTAGAGGGTTAAGCATCTCGAATTTTAGGGGTGAAGTCAGTGAGTTTGTCGCTGTTTCCTGGTGACTAGGGGCCGCCGGAGGGGCCATCGTGCCTGACGATGGTAGGGGGTGGTGCAGTGCTTCGGAGGGAAGGTTTGGATGTGGGGCCGACAGCCTGGAGGGAGGTGCGACAGGGGAAGAAGGAGATGGGGTTTTGGGTTCGTTGGTGCGTCGTTAACTGGAAGGGGAAGAAGATTAGGAGGTTTAGTTATTTAATGAATTTTTTTTAATCTCGTTTAAATTATCAAATGTAAACAATACCATAACTTTTCCATATGAGGTTCAAATCGCGTGAAACTCTATCCGTTGCGATCGTGGAGCCGAGAGCTTCGCAACAAAACTGACTGCGTCCAAAACAGAGCACGTCAGAATTTCAGGCAATTTCAAATCGGAACAGAAAAGAAATTCAGATAAAACTGATGGAGTGGATCCCAATGTGAGAACTCCTCACTAAGATTATTTCTGCACAGTTATTTATTTTATAACTACATATTATGAACTGCTCCCAGTCATCCACAGACCATGGATGACTTGTTTGTTTGATTGTGTTGTGAAAATTGTTTATGATGTGAAATGGACTGTATAAAATATTCATGTGTTGAATAAATTATTTGAACAATAAAAATCACATTTTTATTCTATATATGAACCGTTAAAAATATTCATGTGTTGAATAAATTATTTGAACAATAAAAATCACATTTTTATTGTATATATGAACTGTATAAAATAATCATGTGTTGAAATAAATATTTATAAACAAATCGGACGATCTGTTTATGTACACATATTTATCTAAAATCGATTGGGACGATATATTTTACACATCGCCCAACTGCACAAATAATAAACAGTATTTGTTGTTTGAAAACCCTACACGGGTATTGGGGTGATATTTGACGTACACTGATCCCAAATATTTAGTTGTATGTCGGTCGTTGAGTTGACATACTGTGTAAGCGTTAATTATTTATTTTTAACGCTTATACAGTTGTAAATTACACTCTGGATGATGGTTGATTGTTTATCGTGGCTGTTGTATAGATGTGTTGTATGAAATCCGTATAAATAACGTTATATGGTGATTGATTGTGTCTGATTCCAGTTCAGAAAGAATGAATATTTTAAAGTAACGAATATTTTAAAATATTTAATATTCAAAAGAGAATCAAAAATTGATTTTGATGTCCGATTTGGGATGGACACGGATATATTTAAATATATGCAGACGTGTTGATTAGATTAACGCCATTTTGACGTGAACGATATTTATATCGATTTTATTCATTTTTATAATGAATATTGAAAAGGAAGTGATTTCAAAATCTAATGTTTTGAAAAATTATCATTTATATATTAATGATACGGAATATTCATATTTGATTTTAAATTGAATATGAAGTTGAAATCATTTTGAAAACGAATTATAAAATACGCTTTAAATGGAAATCGATGAAATATATATAATATATATATTATAATGGCCTGAATAGAACGCGTAGCGCAGCGGTTGTTCGCGAATTTCGACCATTGACTTCGAATGGACATCACGGGAGATCCGACCGTCGGATTCTCCTAAAACCGGAACCGTTGGGTTCGTATCGAAAAGAGCTTTCTAACAAATGCAATAAATTAGAAATCTAACGGTTGGATTTGGAATTATGTTTAAATCAAATTTGAAAAAGGTCGTTGTAAGTGCAGTTCGATGGTCGTTTATGGAAATCGACTGTACGGGCCTTGACAAAATTATTAAAATACTAATAATTTGTGTAAAATCATAATAAATGATTTGGAAAGAATTGGGATGAAAATTCCATATTTGAAAAGATAAAATATATTTTTATCAAAATGAACTAGTTATTAACTAGATTTGAAATCCAATAATTTTTAAATAAATAAATTGGATTTGGAATGGTTTTAAAAATAACCAGGATTTCCAATATATAAATTGGAATGGATTTGAATCGAAATTGTCGTCGGAATATTTCGATGTTTGATTTCGTGATTATACAGATATTTTATTTACATCGTTATTTCCAATACGATATTTTTTGGTTGTGGAATTTGATATTTAATATAAGCCGATATATTTTCTATTCATAGTCTTGTATTTAATATCAAATGGGATTTTGGGTTTGTCATGAACGGTTTATTCAGTAACACTGTTCTTGAACCCCAGGTGAAGAGAATAAATCTTTTAATTAAGATTGTTAGAGTTACTAAATATATTTAATAATTGGAATAAAATGGAATGTGAATTGGGTTTATCGTCAACTGTGTTTTAACGACATTCGTTCTTTAACCCGATTTACAATGAAATGTGATTTGGAATTTATAAATCTTTTGTTAAGATTTAAAGGAGATTTTCCAAAGTAAAGTTTTCCAGTTTAATAAAATAAATTGGAATGGAATGGAATTCGATTCGGTAATAATCGAAGTGAACTTCTATGGAGGAGGACTGTTACTATATAGGGAATTTAAGAGGCTTTTCCGTTATTCCATTTATATTATCGGTTGGATATGGAAGTTCATAGCGATTATATATATTGATCTGTATTCCTTGAAGATTCCATTGTTAATGGAATGTGATTTTGGGTTTATCGTGAGCTGTGTTTTAAATGACAATAGTTCTTTTACCCAGTTAAAGATTTGATTAATTTCTTGCCTTGGAATAATCATTAAGTAATGATTTTTGAGATTTAAACTGATTTGGAGTTTTAATGAATCTTTAATTAGATTTAAAGCTGAATCTGATAACTAAAATTATCAAATTCGGTAAATGATCGAAAATGGAGTACCACCAGTTTTACTCCAGGCGATAGTTAAATCTTTAATTAGATTCGAACGTAAAATGGTAATTGAATTTACCGATAACACCGTGGTGTTAGATATGGAGTACTACCAGTATTGCTCCATGGGATGAATAAGTTGGGATTGGGAAAGAAAACAAATGATTACTTCGGTAAGGTTCGCTAATCCCGACTAGTTTGGAAAACCTTAAAATGGTTTGAATTGATATCCAAAGGAAGATTAAAGAATAAATTTAAAGAATTTATCTTTGATAAAATTAATAGGAACCTTTCCCAAAGTAAAAGAATATTTGAATAAAGGAATATTCTGGATTGAAATGAGGCGTATGTTGTGTTTTTATAGCACTTGTTTATTTTATACGGGGGTTATTCAGAAAGACGGGGTTTATCCCATTCTGAATAACTGATTCGACGCTATGTCGAGGATGAAGACGGTGGTTGAAGACCGGTGGTCTTCACATCGTTTGGATGATTACTGATGTCTTGACTGGGTTGTACACCCAAGACAAGGTAATAAGTGGTGATCGTCCAGACGTACTTGGAGATCGACCGGATATGCGAGGGCCTCTCTCCTGTATTGTACATATGGGATGAGGAATAAGGTGCCTCCGGTTTCGTTCAGACCCAGAACAAACTTGTAAATGGACTGTGTGTCTGACATTGGCTTTCATTCTGTGTGATTGATAGACATCGGTTGCATAGCGTGAATTGCCTATGTGGCATGCTGAGATGTAAATGATCAAGGCTTCTATTGAAAAGCGAAGTCTTGTGGTAGATGATCAAAGCACGGATTTGATATAGCATAGCTTTTTGTCGCTTTAATTTGCGAGCCTCACACCCCGGTGTGAACCAAAAACGGGAGAGGATTTTAGGGAGGACATGTGTTTCCTTCTAGCTAGGAGTGGTGTCAGCGTTTTGCAAGCCTTGACGTTTTACTTATGTGGATGATGGATAGCGAGGCACCTCGGTTATTTCGGTCTCTGCAGAGCTGATGGATGGTCTTTATACAGACCAGATTTACGCCCCATAGGTTGTCGAAACATGGTGTTCAAGCATTTTAATCCACTCCGTGTGGACCGGCCCTGACGATCCAGGATGCAGTTGCGGTTGTTCCTGAGGCTCCGGCTAGTGAGTCTCGAATTAGCACAGGATGATCCCTTTGCCTTGGTTCACAGATGGAAATCCAACTTCCAATATGACATTTTGCGGTTTTGATTGTAGAGCCTAGTATGGTGACATAGTGGGATGAAGCACTCATGCCGTCTATGATTGATACATTTATATTTGAAACTGTTTTGACACTATACACTTATAGTAATAGTAAAATATGAAATTTCACGTACGAAGCATTTTTGGCTATCATAAGGTAAAAACTCTATCCTCCGGCTTGTGTTGCATTGTGTGATGGGACCTGAGTCTTATAATAGCTTCATTGTTCTTTATTTAGCACTGCGCTATTTGTTTTATGCACTGGTATTCTTAGGGGTAAGCCCGTTCCGTGTTATACGGCGTGGTCCCTTGATTTACCTAACTTTAAAATCAAATTAATAACCGTTTTAGTTCTCACACCAGTCACATGACTGACTTGGAGTTTATTGTTTTAACTCTGGGTGCCCTTATTTTCTACATGGGTAGCTAGTAGTTTTGGTTTTGTAGATTTATTTTCATAGGATCCTGATTTATAGCTGGAATGATATTTGGAAAGCTCTGTATCTGTGTATCTCTTTCAGTTGTGTTTTGTATTATTTTCTGCTGCATTGTAACTTGTAAATCTATGATATTTTTCTGATGTATAATATTTGTTCATACTCTGTACATTCTTGTATTCTAATGCAATTGATGTAATAAGCAATGAAAAGTTCTTCTGTTTGTGTTCTGATTTGTCGTGTTCTCAACTCAGTCCGGGCTTTCCTTCACGGGGAAGTTCGGGTCGTCTCATTAGCCCGGCCATTCAAGACAGATGTAATCTTATAATATAAAGGTATACAACCATCTTTGGTAATTCTAGAGGAACAAAGAGGCAGACCCCGATATAACAATCCTCTATCCATTGGTTGCATATCAAGAAGTGTGTAAAAAGAGGTAGAGACAGATTCTGGAACACCAACAAACATGACATGAGACTTGGCATAATTAAGCTTCAAACCAGTCATATTGTGAAAAGAACTTAACGTTTCAAGAATTTGTACAAGAGAGGATCCAATAAGTTTGGTAAAAACCATAATATCATCAGCATAGAGGAGTGTGGAAATTGATAGATCCTTGCACATGGGGTGGTAATGTATCAAAATACTATCAAATTTATCCTTAAACATAACAGTAAGAAGCTCCATGTCAAAAATAAACATGTAAGAAGAAATCGGATCACCTTGTCATATACCTCACTTACTCATAAAATATCCAGCAGTATTCCCATTGTATACCAGAGAGAAATGTGGGATTGAAACGCAATGATAAATCCAAGCCACATAAATCTTTGGGAAGTTCATTATTGCCATGATTCTCACAACAGATGTCCACTGAATATTATCATATGCCTTGCTTAAATCAAGTTTCAAAAGGGCAGCAGGAGAAACATGAGAACGAGAATAGCATTTAATTAATTCATGAGTGAGAATGATATTATCAAGTGTACTTTGGTTAGGTAGAAAAGCTGCTTGGTTATTGGATATAAATAAGGGCAGTACGACAAGTAGACGATTGGAGAGAATTTTTGAAATACACTTATAATGACATTACAACATGAAATAGGCCTAAAGGATGAGACAGAGGTAGAGTGGTTGCTTTTGGGTATTAAAACCAGATTGGTGGCATTCACTTTATAAAGCATTTTACATTTATCAAAAAAGTTATGAATAGATTTATAAAAATCAGTGGCAACAATGTCCCAAGAAGAAAGAAGTTGACATTGAAACCATCAGGACCTCTACTAGATTTGTCATTCATGGAAAATAATGCAATTTTGATTTTAGCATCAGTTACTTTGACAGTGAGAGGAATCAATTGAGAGGCGGAGAGATAAGCCAAATTTACGTTATCAAGTAAATCAAGATCAGGGACAAAAGCACTACCATTACCAAATAAATAAGAAAATTACTGAAGCAAGGCAACATCAACCTCATCAGGGGGGAGTTATGATAATTACCTTCCTCATCAATAATGTTGTGAATAAATTCTTTGGATTTCTTAACCTTTAATGCTGCAAGATAAAACCAAGTATTCCTATCTCCGTCATGCTCCCACTTCAGATTAAATTTCTCCTTCTTCATGCTTGCTTCCGTTTCAAGAGCTTTATTCGGTTCATTAAAAAAATTAGTTTTTCCATGACATAAGTTGGGTCATCAAGATTATTGTGCATGTTGTTCTGGGATTGCTGCAAAGTTAATTTCAATTGATCAGAAATCATAGAACTAGTTCCAAACTTTAAGCTAGCCCAACACCTTAAAATTTTCTTGGTTTCTTTCAATTTCCTGCAAAGAATGAACATGGGGTTACCATTGAAGTGAAGAGACCAAGAAAATGAAATTTTATTAGAGTACTCAGGATCAAGGATCCATGGGTTAAAAATTTAAAACTTCCTTTTTCTCCTCTCATAGGCATTCCAGAGGTTATTAGGATAGGTGAATGGTCAGAGAGAATAGGGTTGGGCAAATTTTCATGAAGATTTGACCAGGTTAAAGGGGCTTTGATATTGGTGAAGACATGATCAATATTAGTGAAAGCTCCCACTCCACTGCTACTACGATTATTCTAGGGGAACTAAACACCAGACTTACTCATGGGGAATAGATCAGAGTCACTAATGGCATTGTTAAGTGGTAAAATATCCCTAAGAAGCAAGGGGATACCACCATGCTTATCATCTATCTTGAGACAGCAATTGAAATCACCAAGAACAATCCATGGATGAGAATCTTGCCTGTAGGCTAGCAAAGTGTTGAAAAACAGTTGTCTGGCATTACAAGAATTCTCAGCATAAATTGCAGTGAGGTAGTTGGTGGAAAGTTCAACACTATTAGTGACACAAAAATGCATTAACTGTTTTATTGCCAAAATGATATTGAGGGAGAGGAAAGTGGGGTTATGTATGACTAAGATACGACCATAGGCAGCATGTTCAAGATTATCAAAAGGAATCCAAGTGGGATTAATGTAGGTAGCAGAAGCTAAAGAAATAGGTAGATTGAGCTTGGTTTCAAGGGTAGAAAAAAGATGGAGATTATGTTGATTAATAAGATTCCTAGCTTGATCGAGTTTGGTAGGGTTATGAGCACCCCCGATATTCCACGCAACTAGATTGTGACACATTAATTAAACTGTAGGGAAAGAGATACAACATGCGCCATGCTCCTAGTACGAGAGATTGATAGCCATCAATTTTGGTTGGAGGGGGGATTTTCTTAGAGGGGATGGAACAGACAAGAGGAATAGAAGGAGGACAAGGGATAAAAGGAAGAGAAGAAGGTGGCCACCCAGGAATTGTGATAGGGAAATTATAGGGTGGTTTGGGTGGCACAACGATCAAAGGAGATGTTGAAGTCGATGGTAGATTTAAGGAAGTTGAAGAAATTTTCATAGGGATTGAAAATAGTTTTGCAGGATCATTAATGAAAGATGAAGAAATAGGGGTAGGGAGTAAAGGCAAACAGGGGTCTGCATTAATGAGACATAACTGTAGGATTTCATTTTGAAAAAAAAACTGCAAATGATGATTCATCAAAAGACATGTCAGATTTAGGTAAGGGAAAAGAAACATTGTAAGAAACAGAGGAAATTAATTAAGAAGTAGATATTATTGGTATTGAAGAGGAAGTTTGAAAAGTGAAGGGGGACTCAGAAAGGGTGTGCACGTGCACATGTATGCATGCATGCAGTAAGAGAAGAAGCTTCAGCAAAATCAATATCAAACCCTGCACCATCCATTGCATCAATTAAAGCATCACGAAATTCACCATCCTCTATTTCATCAAGATTTGCTAGGTCATCACTTTCATTTGCAAGTATTTCAAAATTGTTGTTAGTGATTAATTGCTCAATTATATTATCTGCCTTATATTTAGCTTTGCCTTGCATATCAGTTTCAACCATCACTCCGCAACCACTTTCATTTAAACCAGCCACAACAACATCATCAATCCTTTTCAAATTAATCCCTTCAATTCTAGACACTCCAGTTAATTTCAGTCTCTTATCACTTGGCAATTGCACCTCAACGCTTTCGTACACTTCTTTATTGTGTTCGTTTCTCTTTGTACAAAAATGCTTCTTGTAACTTTTGTCCAGGCTTGCCTATTAGGTTGCATTAGAGGCATTTGTTTATTAAATTTCTTTCCTCCATCCTTAGAATGATTATACTTAGCCGAAGCACTGGTTACACCTTCAATGGCGGCCACAGGTTGCTGACAAGCACTATCCTTCTTCTTATCACTGGATGTCTTACAACAGTTAACCAAAGAGTGTCCAAAGGCATTACAAGAGGATCAGATTTTAGGCCTCCAAATATACTATACTCTGCGAAAATAAATACTGCTATCAGCCAACTGTACTGGAAATTCATTAGGCAATTCAGATGTAGGCATGATTTCCACAAAGCACTTTGCAAATTATGGCCTTTGAATTTTCTCAGTGGACTCATCCATGCATAAAAACTTCCTACCCTTGTTGCAAGCCAACTAACACCGATCAAAGACCAGTAGTACATCGGGATGCTGAACACTTTAATCCATACTGGAACAACTTTAACAACACTACTAGAGTTACCAAGTAATGAATCCCAACTCTTAAGAATGAATAATTGTTCCTTATGACAACTGAGTCTGATTCGAGAAATCTCCTTTTGTCTTCAACAGAGGACAAATTGAAAAGGGACAAAAATCCATTTGACTTAACGCTCACCAGACCTTTTAGTCTCCAAAGCTTTTTCAGGTGGGTCATAAAAGTCGTATACGATGGAGGTTGATCAAGGAAGAAACCCATCACTGTGTGTTGCCAATTTTCATCACCAGCTTTGACAATCGCATCGGAAGGAACAATGGCCTTACCATTGAACACGAGAGGGATTTCAAGAGGAAGGAAAGTGCCTGCATTGCGTGGTTTGTTGATAAAGAGAGAGTTGAATTTAGGTTTTGGACCTGAGATCGAGGAGGATGGAGAGGAAACAGATGGAGGGGTAGGTGGTTCAGGAGAAGGCGGCATATGTGGTAGGAAAAGGGCAGAAGGTGGTGGGGTAGGCAGTGAGCGGATGTGCGAGGGGACGATGATGTGATTGGGCAGGAAAGTCTGAGAGGGACAGGGTATGGGTATGAGGATGGCAGAGGAAGCCATGAGAGAGAGGAAATTTTGCAAAAATGGATATATATATATATATATATAGTTTTAAATATGTATGTCACCTCTTTTCATGCATATTGTATGGATCTGAAAGGATTTGGAATGAAATCGAAAGTTGTAGTTCAGACCTGAGATTTGGGAAAGCATTTCAAGGTGAGTGGGAAACTTATATCTTGTTTTTAATATAAATTTGTTTTGCTAGTGTAGTTTCAATTTCTATATCTAAATTAGAATAATTATAATAATTAGAACTATAGGCTTTGCGCTAGAATATTAACACTCGCCTATATATTCATTTATAAAATTTGATTGTGTTTATACCTTGATCTGGGAAATCAGTCCCTAAAGATATTAAATTTGATTGTTTGCATTTTTTTTCATATTTGCGAAATTGATGTAAAATTAGGGTCATTCGACATTTTCCATTTTAATTTAGATTTATCTGTGTCTTGATCTAAGCGAAGAATTTGTTGAATTTCTATAAATTAGTTTATCTTTCTTTTTTATGCAAAAATACATTGTTTTAAATTATACGAAATACACACAAAGGAAGAGATGTGTAAATTACGCGTTTGTTTACGTAGTTTACACTGTCTATTCCAAAAGATTACTCATTCCTTATGTTTTTTATATGTCAATATTTCCTTTTGGTGTGTAACTAATTTAAAGAAATTATAGGAAAAGTCCTTTTTACGAGTTTTGACTTCAGTGAATCAAAATATAGAAAGGCCAATTCTAGTTAATATTGTGGACTAGAACATAAATTGCTAGAATTAGGAAAATTAGGATTGTACATAATCATTTTGCTAATAAACATCATACCCATCCACATATATGTAATTTACATTTGTTATTACTATTATTAGATTTATGCTTAGGTTAGGTTTGACATTTGAATGTTCTCTATTTATTATGGGTAATGATTAATAAATGGAGAATTAAGAATTGTAACCTTGAGGTTTATGAGTATTTAATATGGTAATAAATTTGTAAAATTTTAAAAGGTTATAATTAGGGAAAATGAGAACTAAATGTTGTAACTCAAATTAATGGGCATTTAATATTGTAATAAATATAGAGATGATTGAAGAGTTGCAATTAATAGGAATTAATGGAATTAAAGGGACCAATATAAATGAAATTAATAGCAATAAATTATGTCATAGGAACTAATTGTTACGCTTATTAAAGACATGTGATAGTTATGATCATAATTTAAGTGAGGATTTTGGTTAGGGAATTTATTACCATAATTAAAATAAATCCAACAAATTATCTTAAAATTGTTATTAATCTCATCTTAGGATTAGTTTAAATTAGGAATAATACCTAATTTAAAATAGGGAACATACTTAGTAGGTTGGTGATGCGAGGTCAGCTGGGTCAATCGATAGAAGTCTGCACTTTCTAGTAGTCAGATGTACGTACAACCGGTGTAAGATATCACTCATCATAGGAACCCATCACAATTATGAAAATGGTGTGAGGAATGCTCATAATTGATTACTTCAAAACATTGAGGTATTAAGAGGCCGTAAGGTCCACCTCCCTATCAAAAGAAGAAACCTAAAGATAAAAGAGTGTCAGAAAGCCTTCTTCAGGATTAAAGTATTAAGTAGTTAGATCTTCCTTTAGGGGTCTTAAGTGGTTAGGACTCGTCCTTTTTTCTTGGATTTACCCTAAGGAGTATCGGTAGCAGTCAGACTCTCCTCTTTCCTTATGCATTTATCCTTAAGAGTACGAGTCATAGTCATGGGATCCGCATTCACTAGGTATTAAGTTAATCATAGGACTCACCTTTTTCCAATCAAAATATTAAATGGCTTTAATAGGTGAAAATTAGGGAATCTTTGTGACAGTTTGCTTCCTATAGGTCTTAAGTGACTGGGTTAGAGTCCATTTGGGATGAGGTATTAAATGACGCCTTCTGAATAGGGTATGCCTATCCTAAGGGAAGTGTTAAGAGGCTATGAGATTTCCTAAATAATGTCGGATATATAGAAACACAGAGGTCCGCTTGGGAAGGTCTTAAATAACAAGATGTTACTATCTCTCACATTATGCACTGTTTTTTTATGGGATTGGGATATGTGAATTAACAAAGACTTAATTAGTATTTAGTGCATCGGCTAGTGTCTTCTAATCTTTAATCATTTGTTAGGAAACCACATGACAAGGTCTTAAGTGATCAAGGGATCCACCTTCTGTTACATCTTTGGGAAGGCCTTAAGTGATCGATGGATCCACCTTAAATACTATATTTTGGATAAGGTCGTAAGTGGTTAGAGAACCTGCTCCTTTTGATATTTAGGTGAGGTAGTAAGTGGTTAGGGAACCTGCCTCTTTTGTTATTGGAATTTTGGAATGGTGGAGTGGTTTAAAGGCTTCATATAAAGGTACTATCTCAGGTACATGTAACCTGGTTTATAGGGACATGCTACCTTGGATATGGTAGTTAAATCGTCATGGATGCAGTGCAAGGCTTGGTTAGAGTCGTTACCTTATTAGACATATGAATTGGGTAAAGCCATATAGGATAAATTTGCTTATTGTGGGCATTTTATACATTTCTCCTTAGGAATTGTTTTGTCCCCTCCTCATTCCACTCCCAGGATAGTATTAGGGAAAGAAGGTCATTGAAAGTGGACATGTTTGGATTTCATTTTGTGTTCTCTCATGGTTGATATCAGGGTATAGATAATATTTTAAGGTAGTTCCCATAGTCAAAACTTATTATCATGTCTTGTTTCCCCCGTTAATTTGTCTTTATTATACTCTGATTATGCTCATGCTAAAAATTGCAGGTAGCAGATTAGTACGATCTGTTCTCGATAGAGTTTGAGTTCTAATTTCTATCGAAATTCAATTCCAGAAAAGTGCGGATTGTTATAGATTTCGAAGCATGCCCCATTTTAAGCTAAATCACTACGAAAGGACGAGTAGTAGGTTGTACATCTTCCTCTTGTCTAGATTCTCCACTCCCGACTGCCTCTTCGCCTTCGATGTCACCTTAAGCCTCTTTTGGCTCTTCTTCTATAATTGGGGTCATGACAGGGTGAGCATAATAACCCCCTTCCTTTGCTTCTTCTCTTACCACAGATATGACCTCTTTTTCTTAGCACCATCGCAAATGATCGTCCCAACGTCATTTAACAAATAGCTAGAGCAGAGGATATCATCACAAATCAATAGCTTCACATCCCAAAATATCGGGTCAATAACCTCCAGAGTAACCACTCTATTCACATACTTTTGACCATTGGGTCTCGTAGGATTGCCTAAATAGTTCAAACATCACATTATTTATAGCTTACGACTCAATTACCATGAAGCCACTCAAGTAGGTGAAAGCGACACTTACGTCTTACAATCCAAAATTTTGCAATCCTGGGAGGATTGCACATGTAGAACCAGTTATGCTAAAAATTACCGAGCTTGTTCCATGCCCTAAATGATGATGAAAGTGTTGGGTGATGCTTCCAAGAAAGTTAGAGATGAAGCAATCCTCTGGTGCTTAAAATTGAAGACATATCCAACATCCTTTCATGTCAATTCTTGATGTGTATTTTCCAAGAATTGCACACATGTGCTTAATAAAAATGCATAGTTGTTCGGGTGCAGTTGTTTGAGAGCAAATCTTGTATAATGTAGCATATCACGTATAAATCGATTGAATGGAGGAATACTCTACATCGAGCACATATATCTATTATAAGCGGTGTATCCTTCGAAGATATACGAGCCTTATCTTTCGGACTTGGAACCCGCACATCCTCTGATGAAATATTATGCTTAGCACATATTCTTCTCAGCATAGGTTTATCAATTCTCGACGCGGCCGAGTCGACCAGTTCCTTTAAGATAGCATCCCCATCTAATGTGTTTAAAGCTGCGGGAATAACATCCGCTTCTAATTCCATGACTTCTTGAGGGCCCTCTAGTACTTGCTGCTTCCCTTCGAGCTGCACCATCTGATGTGTAAGACTAGATCTTTCAGTTACTGTCTCCATGCTCAATTTAAAATTTGAAATATTCTGAGACTGGCTTTCTGTCACATGTCCATTATCCATAGTATTTTCTCTAATCCTATATGAATGCTCATAGTCATAAATCAATTCCAGGGTTTGGGGCTGTGTTCTTATTCGTAGGATCACCATCGCGACAAGAGAGAGGTAGAAAAGAATACTAAGCGAGGGATTGTACCCAACCACTGACTTGAATTTTTCCACCCATTTTAGAGGAAGTTGAGCCAATCCCACTATCACCTTCATGACTGATCCGAACACTTGATTTGTCCTTTCCTTCCTTCCTTTTCCCTTCTTTGCAGGAACAACCCTCCTATACAGATCTAACCCTTTCACCCTCTTTCCATTTTTCTTCACCTCGTACAATCTATCACACCTCGTTTTCTCCTTCCTCTCCATTTCTCAAGACAATTCATCCGCCGTAGTAACCGTTGTGGGCTATGGTATCCTCACCCCCATTGACGTCCAACACCTCATAACCTCCTCTATATCCATGGTTTAAAATTCAATACATCGTTCATTTCAAGACAAAAAGGAAACTCATAGTTTCTAAATAGATTTTAGGAAGGATTGATTTTTTTCAATGGAGGGGGCGTAACGAAGAAGGTGAGGGTGAAGGATAGAAAAGATGAAGGTGAACGTGAGGGTGAGGGTGAAGGATCGATCCATGATTTTCTGTTCTAAATGGGTCATTTTATCTCTTTTCTAAATGGGTCATTGGTAAAATTGAAAAGAATACGAGTGATTTCTTTTGAAGTGGTAGTACTTTCAGCAATAGTTCTAAATGTTTAATTAATTTAGATATGGTTTGTATTTTACATAATTTAAATATTTCTTTATTTGTTAAATGAATTTGAAATTTTGATGGTTTTAATGAAAATCTTTTGTGGAAAGAAATAATTTCTAATCGTTGGTTTAGTGGTTCCTTTAATTTAAATTATGTTTCTTTTAATAACTCCCATAATTTTTCTTATTTTTAGAAATCTATTATGTCTATTTTTAAAGTTTATAAATTAGGTACTAAAATTACTATACACTCTGGTAATAATGTTTCTTTTTGGTATGATAGCTGGATTTCTATTACTCTCTCAAAGTGGATTTTAATTTTTTATATGATATTTGCAACTTTAAAAATGTTTTAATTTCAAATATTTATAGACCTAATTGTTGTTTTCCTTGGAATTTTGGTTTCAATCATACGTTAGAAGGTAATTCTTTAAAAATGTTTGATTTATTAGGTGCTAAGTTAGATTTGTATAATATTGATATAGCTAGTGATGTTAATATAAGGTGTTGGGATAAATATGAAAATTTACCTCTCATTTATCTTATAATTTTATTTTTATTATTTGGAATTAAAGTCAATATATGGAAAACTAAAGCCCCTCCGAAAATTTAAATTCATATGTGGTTCATTCTTCGTGGTAGATTGAATAATATTGAATTTCTTAGTTTAAAAAAATGATAAGAATTGTTATTTTTGTAATAACTATTTGAAATATATTACCATTTATACCTCGTTTGTAATATAACAAAGATTATTCTATTTATTGTTTTTAGGGTTTTTGGTTTTGATCTAAATTATAATCATTTTAAAATTTAAAATTTATCGGAACGAATTTAGATTTCATTTTAAGGATTTCAAAAGTTATCTTCTTAACTTTATTTTTTTAGTGACATGTTGGAATATTCAGTTTGAGAGGAACCAACATGCATTTTCTAATTTTTATTTTGATTTGGATCTCCTAATCTGTTGAAACGACCCAAACTCGCCCTTTCGAGAAATCCTGGATTGAGTTGAGAACACGACAATTTGAAACATAAACAGAAGAACATTTCATTGCTTATTACAAAAATTTACATCAGAGTACAAGAATATACAGAGTATGAATAAATAATATACATTGGAAAATATCAGAGATTTAAAATTACAATGCAGCGAAAAAATAATACAAAACACAACTGAAAGAAATGCATGGGTATAAAGCTTTCTGAATATCGCTTCAGCTGTAAACCAGGATCCTATGAATATAATGTCTGCAAAACCAAAACTACTAGCTGCCGGTGTGGAAAATAGGGGCACCCAGGGTTTAGGTTAAAACAATAAACTCCAGGTCAGTCATGTGACTGGTGTGAGAACTAAAACAGTTATTAACTTGATTTTAAAGTTAGATAAATTAAGGGACCACGCCGTATAACACGGAACGGGATCTCTCCCAAGAATACCTGTGCATAAAACAAACAATAAAATGATAAATAGAAAAATGAAGCTATTATAAGACTCAGGTCCTATCACACAATGCAACGCAAGCCTGAGGATAGAGTTTTCCCTTATAATAGCCAAAAATGCTTGGTACGTGAAATTTCATATTTTATTATTACTATAAGTGAAGAAATCAACTTTATATATAAATGTATCAATCATAGGCGGCGTAGGTACCCATATATTACGTTGCCAAATATATATTTACAACCAAAATCAAAAAATCACGTATTGGAAATTGGGTTTCCATCTATGAACCGAGGCAAGGGATCATCCTCACCGCTTCGAGACACACTAGCAAGTGCCTCAGGACTACACACTCTGGGCAACCCTTGGATCTTCATGGTCGGTCATCCATCGATGATTGGTTAAACCATAAACTATATGTAAGCCGGTTCTATCGAACCTCTAGGTCAGTATATCGACCATATCATCCATTGATCTCGTAGTCACCGATATATCCATCGATCCCATAGTGACCGAATATCCGAGGTACCTCGTCTCCCATCAAGTAATAATAGTATGCAACATCCACATGATTAAACAGTCTGGGATCCATACCATGACGTTACTCATAGCTAGAACTAACATATGTCCATTTCCATGTAGTCACTATCCCGTTTTTGGTTCACACCTAGGAGCGAGGCTCGCGAATTAACGCTAGACAATGCTATGCTATTTAAAGTCGTTCTTTGATCATCAACCACAAGGATCTTCTTTTCAACAAAATCCTTGATCCTTTGCATCTCAGCATGCTACACTGACAATTCACGCCATGTGACTGGTATCCATCGATATACAACCTCTAAGCTCGTACGTCTTAGAGAAGGGTGTTAAGCAAGAGAATAAATTCTCCACCACCAAACAGATATATATTTAATAGAAATCAATCAACATAGAATAAAATCCAATGTCAGACACACATCCATTTACAAGTCCGTTCAAGATCTGAACGAAACCGGAGGCACCTTATTCCTCGTCCCATATGTCCAATACAGGAGAGAGGTCCTCGCATATCCGGCGATCTCCAAGTAAGTCTCGACGATCACCACTTATTACCTTGTTTTGGGTGTACAGCCCAATCAAGACATCAGTAATCATCCAAACGATCTGAAGACCTATGGTCTTCAACCACCATCTTCATTGTCGACTTATCGTCGAATCAGTTATTCAGAATGGGTATAAACCCGGCATTTTCGAATAACTCGCGTATATTATAAACAAGTGCTACACAAACACAACATACGCCTCATTCCAATTCAGAATATTCTTTTATTCAAATATTCACATCATTAGGGAAAGATTCCCATTAATTTTATCAAAGATAAATTCTTTAAATTTATTCTTTAATCTTCCTTTGGATATCAATTCAAACCAAATTAAGGTTTATCCAAACTAGTCGGGATTAGCGCACCTTACCGAAATAATCATTTGTTTAATTTCCCACTCCCAACCTATTCATCCCATGGAGCAAAATAGGTAATACTCTATATCTAACACCATGGTGTAATCAGTAAATTCAATTACCATTTCACGTTCAAATCTAATTAAAGATTTAACTATCGCCTGGAGTAAAATTGGTGATACTCCATTCTCGACCATTTCCAAAAATTGACAATTTAAATTATCATATCCTCATTTCGATCCAATTAAAGATTCCTTAAAACTCCACTTTGTTTTAATCTTCCCAGAAATCAATATTAATGATTATTCAACTTTGGGAAATCAAACATGTCGCATCGACAATCTACACAGTACTATTGATTTCTACCGATATATAACCTCTAAGCTCGTACGTCTTAGAGAAGGGTGTTAAGCAAGAGAATAAATTCTTCGCCACCAACAAATATATATTTAGCAGAGATCAACAATACAGTTCGAAATACAATGTTAGACATGAAATCCTTCCTTTAACTGGGTTAAAGAACTAATGTCATTTAAAACACGGTTCACAATAAACCAAAAATCACATTCCATTAATTATGGAATCTTCACGGAAAACAGATCAATATATAATCGATATCAATTTCCGTATCCGACTGATAATATAAATGGAATAATGACAAAGCCTTTTATTTCCATATATATATTAACAGTCTTCCTCCACAGAACCACACTTCGATTATTATCAAATCGAATTCCATTCTATTCCAAATTACTTTATTAAATTGGAAAACTTTACTTTGGAAAATTTCCATTAAATCTTAATAAAAAGATTTATAAATTCCAAATCACATTTCACTGTTAATCAGGTTAAAGAACAAGTGTTATTTAAAACACCGTTCACGATAAACCCAAAAATCCAATTCTTTCATTCCATTCCAATTAAATATTAATTAACTGGAAAACTTCTCTAAATCTTAATTAAAATATTTATTCTTTTCTCAAGTGGGTTTAAGAACAGTGTTAATAAAGACACCATTCACGACAAACCCAAAAATCCCATTTAATATTAAATACAAAGCTCTGAATAGAAATTATATCGGCTTATATTCAATATCAAATTTTGAAACCAACAAATATCGTATTGGAAATAACGATATAAATATATCTTCCAAATTTCCATAACAATATTCGTATAAGCACGAAATCCAACATTGAAATATTCCAATGATGATTTCTGTCCAAATCCACTCCAATTCATATATTGGAAATTCTGCTTATATTAAAACCCATTCTCAATTTAATTTATTTATTTAAAAATAATTGGATTATAATTCTAGTTGATAACTAGTTCATTTCGATAAAAAAAATATTTATCTTTTCAAATATGGATTTTTTTCATCCCAATTATTTCCAAATCATTTATTATGATTTTACACAAATTATTAATATTTTTAATAATTTTATTAAGGTCCTTTTAGTCGATTTCCATTAACAGTCATCGAACTGCACTTACAACGACCTTTTCCAAATTTGATTTGGACATAATTCCAAATCCAATCGTTAGATTTCAAATCTCTTGTATTTGTTGGAAAGCTCTTTTCGATACGAACCCAAAGGTTCCAATTTTAGGAGAATCCGATGGTCGGATCTCGCGTAATGTCAATTCGAAGTCAATGGTCGAAATTCGCGAACTGCCGCGGCGCATTATATTAAGGCCATTATATATATATATATATATATATATATATATGTGTGTGTGTGTGTAACAACCCGTATTTTTGAATAACATGTTATAACATAAATGGAGGCAGAATTAAACTGTAAAATCTGAATCAAGGGAAACGGGCTATGCCATTGCGTTCGTCTCGGAAAAATACGCGAAATAGAGTCCGAGTTTTCGAAAATCGGAGTCCGTATGACCAAGATATGGCCTCGCGAAGTTTCACGAAAAATTCCCAAATTAAAGTATACTTAATTAAGTGAAATGGGTTGCGCAGAGAAATATATATATATTGATATATATATATATATATATATATAATTGAAAGTTAAATAAATAAATATGCAAAAATGTTCAAAACAGCGAATTGGGAGAGAGGAATAACCGAACCGGCCGATTTTTGAGGTCGACCCGAGCTCGCTGGGTCGACTAGGGGTTAATCCAGGGTGTTTGGCTGTCAACCCGTGGGCCGATTCGCTCAAATGCAGATTTTGCATTTGAATGGTTCTCATGGTTCATCTTTAATCTAAAGGCCCTAGATGGTTCCTACACTTGACTTCTTCCCCAAGACATGCTTTGATGGCTTGGATTGAATCTAGGTTTAATCCTATGGCCTAAAACACTTGCCTAATCTACAAATAAGACCCTAACCTACCCTAAATCATCATTATTCATTCATACAACTAAACTATGGCAAAATCAATCCTATCATGGCCTCCACTCTCTTCATAAAATTCCTAAATAAATTCCTAAGTGATTTTCCATGCATACAAGTGTTTTCAAACTTGTATGAGCATCATTAGCTTGCATTCAAGTCAAGTTTATATATTTGCATCATAAAGAAAGAGTCTTGATCATTTTGGCTCAAGGGTTTTGCTTGCATTTTGGGTTTAATTGATTTCATAAGGGCTTTGTCATATTTTTGTGACTTCTTAAGCATTGTAAGCCCTATTCTACTTTCATACTTAAACTCTAAAGTTAAATGTATGATATGCAAGTTTATCATGTTGTGATATGCAAGTTTATCATGTTGTGATATGCAAGTTTATATGCAAGTTTATCATGTTGTGATATGCAAGTTTATATGCAAGTATGTCAAGTTATGTTATGCAAGTTTGGGTTGAACATTTTGTTCATGCTATCATGTTATGCAAGCTTATTTTGGGTTTATGAACATAAAGCTTTAAGCTTTATGCCAAAGGTTGCATTTTAGCAACATGTAAGTTATCATATCTCTTATGATAACTTGCATGTGAGGCTAAATGCGAACTTATGGCCATCTCTACATGTCATTTAGCACCATGTATCACCAATATGCTAAGTTTGGTTTTATGCATGCTTTTGAGGCCTAAAAATGTAATATGCAAGTGTATGAACATATGAACATTTCATATGCCACCATGTTAAGCTTGTGGCTTCAATACCTTTATGTCATGATTATGCCAAGTTCCCTCTTTCCATCCTTTATGCGCTATTGCGATATGTAAGCGATGGGATTGCGTTTGGGGTTGGGTAAACTTAAAAGACATAAAACATAAGCTTGGGAATTTACCTATTAAGTTAGGTCTACCCATTGGGAATTTACCTATTAAGTTAGGTCTACCCAATTGCTTGAAAAGTTGTAACATGTTTTGGAAACATGATGGACATGACACTTAAAAAAGATAAGTGTGGCCAACTCGAGGTTGGGTTGAGTTTGTAGCGTAAACCTACCCAGAACCGACCGGCTTAACTAGTTGCTACAAACAATAGGACCCAATGTGAGAAGTTGGTCATGTTGTACCTTGAACCCGAGGTTAGACCAAGTTGTGGTGTAAAGCTACCCGGACCCGCCCGGCTTAACTAGTAACCACAACAAGGTCTAATGTGAGAGGTTAAGGCGCATTAAATTAATTAATGCCTCGTGATTAGGGTTAAGTCATGGTCCACTTAATACTTAACCAATTTGGGCTTGGTAGATTAATCGGGGTTAAGTCGTGAACTCATCGTTACACTTAACCAAGTTAATCCAGGATTAGCAAGAGGGTTAAACCGTACTTAACCCACTAGAAAAATCCTAGCAATGGGGGCCCACTCCAGCAGTAATCCCAAGTTAGTATCATCATGACCCTAGGGACTAGGCTAGGGTGGGGGCACAATTACTGGACTGGAGGTAAGTGACCAAAAGCGACGGCAGAGGGTACGCCGGTGTAGTTCCGGGCGGACTCTAGTCGTGCACATAGTCCGTAGCCGGAGAAAACATGCACGGGTACCAGTAGATCGGGACTGTGCACTCATGTTCATGGTGTCCAGGGGTTGACACCCTAGGGCTTGATACAACCGAAGGGTGGACCCGGCACAGTTCGACTACAATTATGATTGGGCCGTATTGACACCAACACGTGACGAGTTAGGCTTAGGGAGCCGATCGACTAGACCGTTTGGTTGGACCTTGTATTAGGGTCATTTCATGTTATTGGGCCAAAGCTTGGGCCAAGGGATCAATACTTGTTTATTCAAGTCATGTTAGTTTGCTAGTACACCTGTGGTGCAAAACCTTAATCCTGATTATGCGATGACACCTTTATCTACCTTGTTAGTTAATCATCATGCTAGTATATTGTTATCCTTATGTTCATCCCTGCTGCTCATGCCAGTTAACTTTATCAGTTTACATTGATTGTAGTAGGGCTTACTCAGTCTTTTTGACTGACCTGTTTTCTTTCGCCTCTTTTCTTCCGTTCCCCCCCCCCCCCCCCAGGTTCTCAGGGAGGGAATACTGGAGCTTAGCTTGGATTTCGGATTGCTTGCTTGTGGGATTTCAGCTCATGTACGGTTTCGACATAAAGCTAGCTATGGTTACCACTTAATTGGGGATAGCACTTATTTATTTCAGTTTTTCAGTTGATGTTGTTTTATCTAGACTTGTTTATTTGGAAAGCTATGTTGTACCAGGCTTGTTTTGAAATGTTTTGAAATCTTCCGCTGTTTTATCTATGTTATTTACTCTGTTTACATATATACATATGTTCTTGTTCTGCCTTGATATATCATTATGCATGTTTACCTGATTCAAACGCCCCTCCAAAGTCAGAGTGCTTGCAAGAGCCACCCTGGTGGAGGTGGGGTGTTACATTTGGTATCAGAGCATATGGTACGAGAAGGAACAAAAAGGCTTTTAGAAAACTTTTGGAAAACTATTTTCAAAACCAAGTATAAAGTATTTTCCAAAGAAAAGTCTAGTTTGTTTTAAAGGCTATTCCCCAAAAAGCCATTAGCAAAATTCCTTCGTTTTTCTCCATTCTGAATCTGTCTTTTTCTTCGTTTTCAGTATGGCCGATAACTTTGCTATTCCGGAGGGAGTACACGTACCTGTTTGGTATAGGAGACTTTTGGAGGCTAGGGCGACCGAAGACGGCCCCGCAGATGTTCCTCCTCCTCCTCCGGTAGTTAATGTTCCTCCTCCTCCTCCTCCTCCGGTGGTTAATGTTCCTCCTCCTCCTGTCGCTGAGGTTCCTCTTCCTCCTCCCCCTCAGCATCCTCAAGTGGACTTCGCAAAGACTTGCAAAGATTTCAAAGCAATGGGTGGCAAGAACTTTCAAGGCACTGAGACTTTTGTAGAGGCCAGAAATTGGTTGAAAAAGACCGAGGATTTGTTTGCTATCTTTGGGTTAGACGATCAGAGGAAGCTCTTGTTGGCGGTTTGGCTTATGAAGGATGAAGCCGCTTATTGGTGGGAAGTCACCAATGGTACTAGGCCTGTTGAGACTTGGGCCGATTTCAGGGCAAGGTTCATGCTTAAGTTTCTATCTTCTGCTGAGGAGAATCTGCAAATGGAGAGGTTCATAACTTTGAAACAAGGAGATATGTCTGTCAAAGAATATGTGAACAAGTTCAATCAGTTAGCTCGTTTTGGCTTGGATATGGTGAATACTCCTCAGAAGAAGGCTCTTCGTTTTGCTAGAGGATTGAATGAGCCGTTGCAGGGATTGGCTATGTCACATATTCCCCATGGGGCCACGTTTGAGAGTTTGGTTGATATGGCGTTACTTCAGGGAGATGTCAAGAAAGAAACCAAGATGAATGATACTCAAGCCAAGAAGACTGATTCCCAGGGAAAAGGAAATCAGGGTAATCCAAGTGGTCAGAGCAGTCAAGGCAATCAGAACAAGAGTCAAGGCAACAAGGGGAACAACAACAAGGGCAATAACAACAAGGGCAAGAACAACAAGGGGAAGTGCCATTATTGCGGTTCAGTTGGGCATATTATTAAGGATTGTAAGAAGAGGAAAAGGAAGAATGGTGAATGCTTTTTCTACGGTGAGACTGGACATTTCAGTAAGGATTGCCCGAGGAAGCAAGGGCAAGGCCAGGGTCAGACTCAGCGTGCTGGACCTTCAGGAGGGCAAGTTCATGCTCTCAATGTCGCTCCAGTTCCCGATCGAGGTAGTATTTCTGTTGAGAGCCTTGTATATATTTCTGATTTTCCAGTTCGTACCTTGTTTGATTCTGGTGCATCGCATAGCTTTATCTCATCTGATCTTGTTGATAGTTTGCACCTTAGTACTAGCTTGGTAGATGATCCCGTCTGTGTCTCAAATCCTATTGGGGGTTCCGCCCATTTGTCTATGATATGTGGGGATTTGAGGATCTCTATACTGAGTGTAGAGTTCTTGTGCAGTGCTTATGTTCTTGGTTTTAGGGGATACGGATTGATATTGGGCATGGATTGGCTGTCCAGATATGGAGCCATTCTTGATTGTGAGCATAGGGTTGTGAGGCTCGTGACTCGCCTCGGAAACACCCTAGAGATTTCTTGTGATCCGAGAGGTCACGTCATGTTGTGCTATCTGGAATCACTCGACTCGTCAATGGAAACTCTTCAGTCTGTGAGAGTGGTTCGAGAGTATCCGGATGTTTTCGATGAAGTTAGGGGGTTGCCCCCTAAGCGAGAGATTGATTTCCGCATTTATCTGGTGGATAATGCAAAGCCTGTTTCTTTGCCCGTTCGGCACATGGCTCCGCGTGAAAGGCGGGAGCTAAGTAAGCAAGTGAAAGAGTTGCTTGAGAAGAACTTCATTAGACGAAGTATATCTGAATGGGGAGCGCCTGTGGTATTTTCTACCAAGGCGGATGGTTCTCTTCGACTTTGCGTTGACTATCGAGAGTTGAATAAGCTGACTAAGAAGAACAGACACTCGTTACCGAGGATTGATGATCTCTTCGACCAGCTTGTCGGTGCTTCTGTTTTCTCTCAGCTTGATCTTGCTACGGGGTTCCATCAGCTCAGGGTAGCTGAAGATAGTATAGACAAGACTGCGTTCAGAACTCCAGATGGATTCTTCGAATGGCTTGTCATGCCGTTCGGCTTGACTAATGCACCCGCATATTTCGTGGACTTGATGAGTAGGGTGTTCAGGGAGTTCTTGAACAAGTTTGTCGTGGTCTTCGTAGATGATATTCTGATCTTCTCTAAGGATGAGGAAGAGCACGCAAGGCATCTCATGGAGGTGATGGATACACTTAGAGCGCATCAGTTGAAGGCCAAGTTCTCCAAGTGTCACTTTTGGAGAAGGGAAGTTAGATTCCTTGGGCATATAGTATCTAAGCAAGGCTTAGCGGTGGATCCCGCTAAGGTAGTGGCAGTTCAGGATTGGAAGACTCCAAGGAATGCAACCGAAGTGAGAAGTTTTTTAGGTCTTGCGGGTTTCTACCGGAAGTTCATCAAGGACTTCGCAAATATATCCACTCCTCTCACTAAATTGACGAAGAAGAATTTAGTTTTTTCTTGGAGCATAGAATGCGAGCTTTCTTTTCAGAAGCTCAAGAGAGCCCTCACATCAGCACCTGTTCTAGCTTTGCCCGATGGAGGGAAGTTATTTACCGTATACACCGATGCATGTGGCACGGGGTTAGGAGCTGTTCTTATGCAAGAAGGAAGAGTGATATGCTTTGGCGGTAGACAACTCAAAGTGCATGAGAAAAATTATCCCACTCATGACTTAGAGTTGGCAGCAATAGTATATGCACTCAAGGCTTGGCGCCATTATCTTCTGGGAGAAAGATTTGAGCTTTATACCGATCACAAGTCATTGAAGTATCTCTTTTCTTAGAAGGATCTAAATATAAGGCAACAAAGATGGATGGAATTCTTGGCGTCCTACGATTTTGAGATAGCTTATACCCTTGGCAAGGGGAATGTGGTAGCAGAAGCATTGAGTAGAAGAAGGTTGACCCTAAGTCCTCTATTCGTTGAGATGAAGAATTTAGAGTATGTGGCAACCTTTGATTTCTCTTTGGCGATTGAGTCGATGACCGGTTCTTTAGCATCTCTGGAACTCAGACCTACCCTTCTTGATCAAGTTGGGGCTTCGCAGAGAGAAGACCCTCAGATAGTTGAGATTATGGATAAGCTAATTCGAGGAGAGACGTCTAGTCATCTCGCTCGATATTCTATTGATGACAAGGGTTGGCTGAGGAGAGACGGAAGGTTATGTGTTCCAATGGTAGAAGATCTAGTAAGAAGAGTTCTTGAGGAAGCGCATCGCTCTAAGTTGACTATACATCCGGGCGGAGATAAGATGTATAAAGATGTGAAGCGCATTTTCTTTTGGCCTGGGATGAAGAAGGATGTGGCAGAATTTGTCTCTAGATGTATCATTTGCCAGCAAGTTAAGGCCGAGTCGAAGAAGCCCGGTGGGCTATTGCATCCTCTAGACGTTCCACTATGAAAGTGGGAGAGTATTTCCATGGATTTTATCGATGGGCTACCAAGGTCAAGGAAAGGGAATACGAGCATTTGGGTTATTGTGGATAGACTTACGAAGAGTGCTCATTTCATTCCGGTGAAGAGCAAGAGGACCGCATCTTGGCTAGCGTCTGTATATCTTCGTGAGATTGTGAGACTACATGGAGTCCCTTCTAGTATAGTCAGTGACCGTGACCCAATCTTTACAAGTCAATTCTGGAATAGCTTGCAAGAAGCTGTGGGCACAAGGTTGAATCTAAGTACGGCTTATCACCCACAGACGGACGGTCAAACCGAAAGGGTGAATAGGGTACTCGAGGATCTGTTGAGGCTTTGTATTCTGGATTTTGATGGTACTTGGGAAGACCATCTTCCTCTTGTTGAGTTTGCATATAATAACAGTTATCAGGCAAGCATAGGGATGGCACCATTTGAAGCTTTATATGGGAGGCCGTGCAAGTCGCCTACATGTTGGTGGGAGACTACAGATGAGCTTATACTTGGGCCTGATATGATCAGAGATACATCCGAGAAGATCGAGTTGATTCGGAGACGGATGAAAGCGGCCCAAGACCGACAGAAATCCTATGCTGATAAGCGAAGAACGGATTTGGAGTTTGATGTTGGGGATATGGTTTTCGTGAAGGTTTCTCCTTTGCGGAATGTGGTCCGATTTGGAGCTGTTGGGAAGTTGGCACCGAGGTTTGTTGGACCATTCCCTATTATAGAGAGGATCGGGCAGATGGCTTATAGAGTGAAGTTGCCCGAGAAGCTTGCTGGAGTACACGATGTTTTTCATGTCTCGCATCTCCGGAAGTGTTTACATGAATCAGCAGAGGTTGTTGAGCCAAGTGTTCTAAAAGATGTAGAAGTGGAGAAAGAGGCTACCTTGAGGAGAGCTCCGATTCGTATCTTGGGGACGGAGACCAAGAAGCTAAGGAATCGAGAGGTCAAATTGGTGAAGGTTCAATGGGGTGAAGCCGAAGAAGACGCAACTTGGGAAACCGAGGAGAAGATGCGTGGGCTTTATCCATTCCTTTTTGAGGGTACACTCTCAATCTCTTTTCTTTGTTAGCATATCTTTCTCTTTGCTATCCATGTTTATCTAGTTTATCGTGTTAATCTTGTCATGAGAACCTTAGGTAGAAACCCTTTGGATGAAACATGTGTTTGAAACATGTTATGCTTGATGTTTGCAAGTGGTTGCAAGTGTTTGCAAGTGGATACTCGTGGATGCATAATACACGTTAGGCACTAAGATCGGCTCACACACTTTCATACCGCATATGCATGAGTGTTTATGCTTATTCATGGATGAAAACTTGTTATGCTATCACGTGGATGTTGCATATGGATGAATGTTATGTGCACTCATGTAGAGATTATAAATTATGTTAGGAATTTGCATACATATGGACTCATTTCACTAACATATTTTGCATTAAGGGGGTTTACTGAATCAGTAACCTCCTGATTTTCACATTAGATAAGTACATATACACACACCTTTGCATATGATCATACAGCATTTAGAACCTTTTAAGGACAATGATTGCTCGTGGATGATGTTTTGAGTAGATGGATGATGGATGGTAGGATACGTTCTTCCTAACTTGGAGATTTCGGGGACGAAATCCTTTAAGGAGGGAAGAATGTAACAACCCGTATTTTTGAATAACATGTTATAACATAAATGGAGGCAGAATTAAACTGTTAAATCTGAATCAAGGGAAACAGACTATGCCATTGCGTTCGTCTCGGAAAAATACGCGAAATAGAGTCCGAGTTTTCGAAAATCGGAGTCCGTATGACCAAGATATGGCCTCGCGAAGTTTCACGAAAAATTCCCAAATTAAAGTATACTTAATTAAGTGAAATGGGTTGCGCAGAGAAATATATATATATATATATATTGATATATATATATATATAATTGAAAATTAAATAAATAAATATGCAAAAATGTTCAAAACAACGAATTGGGAGAGGGGAATAACCGAACCGGCCGATTTTTGAGGTCGACCCGAGCTCGCTGGGTCGACTAGGGGTTAATCCAGGGTGTTTGGCTGTCGACCCGTGGGCCGATTCGCTCAAATGCAGATTTTGCATTTGAATGGTTCTCATGGTTCATCTTTAATCTAAAGGCCCTAGATGGTTCCTACACTTGACTTCTTCCCCAAGACATGCTTTGATGGCTTGGATTGAATCTAGGTTTAATCCTATGGCCTAAAACACTTGCCTAATCTATAAATAAGACCCTAACCTACCCTAAATCATCATTATTCATTCATACAACTAAACTATGGCAAAATCAATCCTCTCATGGCCTCCACTCTCTTCATAAAATTCCTAAATAAATTCCTAAGTGATTTTCCATGCATACAAGTGTTTTCAAACTTGTATGAGCATCATTAGCTTGCATTCAAGTCAAGTTTATATATTTGCATCATAAAGAAAGAGTCTTGATCATTTTGGCTCAAGGGTTTTGCTTGCATTTTGGGTTTAATTGATTTCATAAGGGCTTTGTCATATTTTTGTGACTTCTTAAGCATTGTAAGCCCTATTCTACTTTCATACTTAAACTCTAAAGTTAAATGTATGATATGCAAGTTTATATGCAAGTTTATCATGTTGTGATATGCAAGTTTATATGCAAGTTTATCATGTTGTGATATGCAAGTTTATATGCAAGTTTATCATGTTGTGATATGCAAGTTTATATGCAAGTATGCCAAGTTATGTTATGCAAGTTTGGGTTGAACATTTTGTTCATGCTATCATGTTATGCAAGCTTATTTTGGGTTTATGAACATAAAGCTTTAAGCTTTATGCCAAAGGTTGCATTTTAGCAACATGTAAGTTATCATATCTCTTATGATAACTTGCATGTGAGGCTAAATGCGAACTTATGGCCATCTCTACATGTCATTTAGCACCATGTATCACCAATATGCTAAGTTTGGTTTTATGCATGCTTTTGAGGCCTAAAAATGTAATATGCAAGTGTATGAACATATGAACATTTCATATGCCACCATGTTAAGCTTGTGGCTTCAATACCTTTATGTCATGATTATGCCAAGTTCCCTCTTTCTATCCTTTATGTGCTATTGCGATATGTAAGCGATGGGATTGCGTTTGGGGTTGGGTAAACTTAAAAGACATAAAACATAAGCTTGGGAATTTACCTATTAAGTTAGGTCTACCCATTGGGAATTTACCTATTAAGTTAGGTCTACCCAATTGCTTGAAAACTTGTAACATGTTTTGGAAACATGATGGACATGACACTTAGAAAAGATAAGTGTGGCCAACTCGAGGTTGAGTTGAGTTTGTAGCGTAAACCTACCCGGAACCGACCGGCTTAACTAGTTGCTACAAACAATAGGACCCAATGTGAGAAGTTGGTCATGTTGTACCTTGAACCCGAGGTTAGACCAAGTTGTGGTGTAAAGCTACCCGGACCCGCCCGGCTTAACTAGTAACCACAATAAGGTCTAATGTGAGAGGCTAAGGCGCATTAAATTAATTAATGCCTCGTGATTAGGGTTAAGTCATGGTCCACTTAATACTTAACCAATTTGGGCTTGGTAGATTAATCGGGGTTAAGTCGTGAACTCATCGTTACACTTAACCAAGTTAATCCAGGATTAGCAAGCGGGTTAAACCGTACTTAACCCACTAGAAAAATCCTAGCAATGGGGGCCCACTCCAGCAGTAATCCCAAGTTAGTATCATCATGACCCTAGGGACTAGGCTAGGGTGGGGGCACGATTACTGGACTGGAGGTAAGTGACCAAAAGCGACGGCAGAGGGTACGCCGGTGTAGTTCCAGGCGGACTCTGGTCGTGCACATAGTCTGTAGCCGGAGAAAACATGCACGGGTACCAGTAAATCGGGACTGTGCACTCATGTTCATGGTGTCCAGGGGTTGACACCCTAGGGCTTGATACACCCGAAGGGTGGACCCGGCACAGTTCGACTACAATTATGATTGGGCCGTATTGACACCAACACGTGACGAGTTAGGCTTAGGGAGCCGATCGACTAGACCGTTTGGTTAGACCTTGTATTAGGGTCATTTCATGTTATTGGGCCAAAGCTTGGGCCAAGGGATCAATACTTGTTTATTCAAGTCATGTTAGTTTGCTAGTACACCTGTGGTGCAAAACCTTAATCCTGATTATGCGATGACACCTTTTTCTACCTTGCTAGTTAATCATCATGCTAGTATATTGTTATCCTTATGTTCATCCCTGCTGCTCATGCCAGTTAACTTTATCAGTTTACATTGATTGTAGTAGGGCTTACTCAGTCTTTTTGACTGACCTGTTTTCTTTCGCCTCTTTTCTTCCGTCCCCCCCCCCCCCAAGGTTCTCAGGGAGGGAATACTGGAGCTTAGCTTGGATTTCGGATTGCTTGCTTGTGGGATTTCAGCTCATGTACGGTTTCGACATAAAGCTAGCTATGGTTACCACTTAATTGGGGATAGCACTTATTTATTTCAGTTTTTCAGTTGATGTTGTTTTATCTAGACTTGTTTATTTGGAAAGCTATGTTGTACCAGACTTGTTTTGAAATGTTTTGAAATCTTCCGCTATTTTATCTATGTTATTTACTCTGTTTACATATATACATATGTTCTTGTTCTGCCTTGATATATCATTATGCATGTTTACCTGATTCAAACGCCCCTCCAAAGTCAGAGTGCTTGCAAGAGCCACCCTGGTGGAGGTGGGGTGTTACAATATATATATATATATATATATATATATATTATATTTTGTCGATTCCATCTAAAACGTATTTTGTAAATCATTGATAAATTCGCTTTAAAACGATTCCAACTTCAATTTTAATTTTTAAATCAAAATTGAATATTCCTTATCATTATAATATTTAAATGATAATCTTTTCAAAAATCAGATTTTGAAATAATTTCCTTTTTTATATTCATTATAAAAATGAATAAAATCGATATTAATATTGTTCGCGTCGAAATGGCGCATAATTACTCAACACGGCTTCATATATTTAAATATTTTCGTGTCCATCCAAAATTGAACATCAAAATCATATTTCAATCCTTTACAGAATATTATTTTAAAATATTCGTTATTTTTAAAATATTCGTTCTTTCTGAATTGGAATCAGACAAAGCCAATTACCATATAATTTTATTTATATGGATTTCATACAACACATGTACATAACAATAAGGATACACAATCAACCATCATACAAAGCGCAATTTACAACTGTATAAGCGCTAAAAATAATTGATTAATGCTCATCACAACCTGTCAACCCATCGATTGACATACAACTAAATATTGGTATTAGTGTATGTCCAATATCATCCCAATACCCGTGTGGGGTTTTCAAACAATAAATACTGATTATTATTTGTGCAGTTGGGCGATGTGTAAAATTTATCGTCCCAATCAATATCAGTCAAATGAGTGTACATAAACAAATCGTCCGATTTGTAAATGAATATTTATTTTCATTTCAGGAGAATTTTATGCCATTCATATATATGTTAAAAATAATATTTTTAACGGTAAAATATTTTATTCATCATATGAATATTTTATATAATTTATACATTCAATAAAATGATATTTTTATTACTCAAACATTTTATTCAACACATGAATATTTTATATAATTTATACATTCAATAAAAATGATATTTTTATTATTCAAACATTTTATTCAGCACACGAATATTTTATATAATTTATACATTCAATAAAAATGATATTTTTATTATTCAAACATTTTATGCAACACATGAATATTTTATATAATTTATACATTGAATAAAAATGATATTTTTATTATTCAAACATTTTATGCAACACATGAATATTTTATATAATTTATGCATTCAATAAATACAACACAGTCAATTCAATCCAAACAAATAATCATGGTTTGTACAATCAATGGTGTCGGGTGCTACTAAGCACCGTCTGCATCCTAGTATATATTTAAGTGTAAACAAAATTAGAGTGAGAAGGAGTTCTCACATTTGGTTTCCACTCCGTCAGTTTTATTTCTGACTTTCTGAATAGTTCGAGTTTGAATTTGCCTAAATTTCCAGCTAGCTCCAAATTTAACCCGGTTAGTTTCTTTGCAATGCTCTTGGCTCCACGATCGTAATGGATCCAGTTTCGCGCGATTTGGACCTCGTACGAGAAAGTTATTGATTTATAAACACTGTTAATTTCAATATGTAATTAATTATAATAATTAACATTTAATAACATTTATTAAAACGTTACCTTTCTCGGTTTAATTTCCTGGAGCATTCAAAAACCGTCATCGACTTCTATGGTTGTAGCTTGCACTGCCACCGTTCGTCGTTGGCCAGATCGGAGGGCACCACGGCCTTCGCCTACGCGAGGGCTTTCCGGCGAGGTGCACCTTGTTGAACTCGATCGGGCAACGGAGGCGGGATCCACGACGAGACGGCGGCACTTCCAAGGCGTGATTTTCGAGAACGACGGCACCAGACAAGATCCAACCGTATGGATTCGACGTTCACACGATTCTGAACAAATTTCTCTTACGAACTTGGTTGGATTGATTCTTGGATTGAGAGATTTTAAGGCTAGAAAGATTGAAGAGGTTTCCACCGTGAGGAGTTTAAGAGCGACAGGGTTTTCTGATCCGTAGAAAAAAAAAATTATGGCCAAAAAATCTGATTGGCCCATGATGCATTAAATATTATTTTAGTTTCTAAAAAGGAGATTTTACATCTGAACTCCAAATCAAACCCAAAGGCTATCGCCCTTAACCAAATACCCCCATTTCGAACGCGATGTGATATGTTTCGTAAGCCAGTTCAACAGTTTCGATCAGTTTCTCTCTAAATTAAAATATAAATCAATATATATTTAATTTAAACGTACCGTTTAATTTACCGGGGCCACATACTAACCCCTAAAATTACAGAAAAATTATATCTGGCTTTGTTTTGACGATACGATCCTAACAAAAATAATTTTATCCAATTTGGAGACCGTTTGAAAATGGTCATTTTCTGGTCGATCCAATTCAAACTAAAACTGCCAAAACACATTTTCTTTTGCCACGCTCACATTTTAATTCCAAAAATTATGAATTTTGGAATCTAGCAATAATTTGACATCCCGGATCCAATAAAAGTGGTTTCTTCTAAAACAGAGGTCGTTTGCAAAATGGCCATTTTCAAGGGCTATATATTACTTTAAAAAATATATAAATTCCATAGCGACTATTTTCAATTTTAAGCTGGACATAACTTTTATTCCTGTTACGAAATCTGGATTTTTCACATTCGTTAGAAAGATATAATTAAACAAATTCAAATATTTCTAGTTTTACTGAAATCTGATTTATTTGAATTATGTACATTCATTTGAAGTTTGAAATCGAATTTTCAAACTACCGCGTCATTTCAAGCTCATTTTATAATTAAAATAAATTTATTTGTTCTAACTTCAATTAAAATAAATTTTTAGTCGTTATTATTTAAAATAAATCATTTTAAATATTCAAAAATAATAAATTTTTAGTCGGTTTTATTTAAAATAAATCATTTTAAATATTCAAAATCCATTATAATAGCCAAAATAAAAATATTAATTTGGTTGTGAAAATTCAGGTTGTTACATCTATGTTTTTTGATTATTTTATTTTAACTAGATTTTGAATCCAAGTTATAAATTTTATAATAATGAATGTTTCAAAGAGCTTCTAAAAAATTGTAAAATTCTTATGAATATCTTAAAACATAATTTAATTTTTAATTAAAAAAATTATATCATCTTTATGTTATTTGGTGTGTTTGTTGTTTGTTGCAACATTAAGAATTTTTTATTGTGCTTTTTATTATGTTGTTAGCAATAGTCACGTTGCGATATCCTATCATATTTTTGGGTTGCTTGTATTTCTTTATTATTCTTACTTGTGCTTGATAAGCAGTATGTGTTCGTTTTATATTTCTATTTCATTTAGCATTCTTATTTATCTCTTTGGAGCAAAGTTTTGTTGTTCCATAGTTTGGTAGGTAATGTTCTAGTATGTGCTTATCTTTTTTTTTTTTTTTTTCCTAGTTCTTAGTTTTGTTTCATTCTTGATGACCTTAATTCTAGTTTGTATTTTCTGTTTTTAGCACATTCTCGTGTGTGTGCTATTCTTAAGGCTGTTATGGTAATGGTTATCGTTATCATTTAACAAATTCCGTTACCATACTATCTTGACTAGTAGTCAAAGTTGTTTACCGTCACGGTTACAAATACATTGGTATACGAAGACTGATATACCGATAATCTGGTAATCGTTACACCGGTAATAGTATATTACCGCTTATCTAAAAATGGTAAGCTACTTGACTTTACTCAAATCATAATGCTACTTCATTATACTATCTATAATGTTACTTACTAAAAGTTATAAACAGAAAGAAGTAAAAGTGCATTTAACGTTATTTCATCAAATTGATGAATTAAGTTTAATAATTTGCTTTGTTTCAGAACTTTTAATAAGGCATTCTATATGAATATACATGTGATATGAAATAACCAGTAAAATTACCGTTACTGCTAGTACTAAAGAAATGTTACCGATATTTTATCGTAAAAGATAGTAAACTTACAGTTACCATACCGATTAAACTAGTATACCGATTTTTCTTAGAAATAGTAACCGATCGACAGGTAATGGTATGCTAATGGTAAATTTACCATTACCATAACAACCCCAATTATTCTTACGTATTTGTGAATTTCTTTTATGGAGCTACAAGTTGTAGTATTGTGCTTTTCGTAATTTTGTTTTAGTTTATTCCCAAATGTATTTGTATATTTTGGACTGTAGCATTTTAGATTTTGGTAGACTTTTTATTTTCTTTTTGTACAGAAGGTTTTTGTAACATGTCAAGCTTGTTAACAGCTCTTTTTTTAAGTGTGGAATAAAATTACATAAATCATTTCCTTCATGTGAAAATAACTCATTTCTCTAAAAAAACTATAAATTATTGTATTTGTTTTTTTTTTTTTTACTGCTTTTCTGTTGTTCTATTTCTTTTTATATTTTTTTTCTTCATTTTAGTTCTCTTGAGAACTTTTGAGTGTTCGTGTCTAACTTCTGATGCAAACAATTACTTTAACCCTCATTTTAAGGCGTTCCTTTTTTATTTGGGCCAACTTTGAACTGCCATTTTAATGTTGTACGAAGAAAAAATAGCCCAAGTAAGTGCTTGGGAGTGGTTTAAGATTATTTGGAAGGTCTTTAGGAAACATTCCACATGGACAAAATACTCTATGAGAGAATACAAAGAGGTTGGTTCAATGCAAATGATGTTGTTATTGACACTTTAAAAATGATTAATTAGGGGGATGTAGATAAAATTTCGTAAGGCTTTGCCGTATTTATTCACGGAGTTCGACGGCAATGTGGTTGAATTTCACTTTTAAATTCGATAAGGAACGGCTGGACATAAAAAAAAACGAATAACAACGGATGTATATATCAAACTGCGTGTCCATTGATTATTTTTGGAGTGTTAATAACAAAACTCGATGCAAATCAAGGTGCATTTCTGTTTCATGCAGGTCTATTTAGGGTAGCTGAGGTGATGTCGTCATCATCATCATGTGATGATCCTAAAATATAAAACACCCAAAATCATATTCATTGGGCGCCATAAATTAGGATAATAACCAGCAATTTTAACCAGACAACCCAATCATCGACTATAAAATAAAATAAAATAAAATAAAATAAAGAAAACAATAAATCCATACTACCATGACATATATCCAAAACAAAACGTTCCTAAATCTCCTGAAAAGTTCAAGCAAAACGGGACTTATATACGTTCTTGATCCGGATCCTGCAGCAAAACGTTCATCGGAGAAAGACTACCCTAAGAAAGAGAAGAAAGGACCTACGACACGATAATCGAACAAATTAAAGCTAATTTTCCAAACCAGTGAAGGATTCCAAGGTAGGAAAATGGATGTTCAAAAACTCGTCCACATTAAAACCCGACCAGCTTTCTTCAAACACCTCCGCAGCAGCCGCCGGTCCGACCGAAGCAGACACAACCGCCCTCCGCGGTTCCGGCCGAACCAGCTCGGGCCTGATCGGTCCGGTCATCTTCTGAACGATCTCCCTGAAATCCGCCGCGTCTACGGTCAGACACGTCGTCGCACTCCCTTTTCTCGCCCGCGACCTCCTCGCCGTCGGCGGCTTGGCGATCTTTTTAGAGGGGAGAGACGGTGTGCCGGTAGAGGAACTTCTGCCAAACGATGATGCGGCAGGACGAGATGCTGGGGAAGGGAGCGACGAGGAGGAGGAGGAGATTGGGTTTGAAGTGTCGGAGAGGGGAAGCTGGAGGGATTTTGTGAAAAATTGGATTTCATCGTTTAGGAGTTCGTCTGAGAGCCATTGTTTCCAATTTGATTCCATTTGGATTGCGATTGGTTTTTTTTGAAATTTGGTTTTTATGGCTTTGATGATCTGTGAAAGGAGCAGAGTGAAGAAGGTGAGTTTTAGTGAGTTTTTTATTTGGGCGAAAAAGCGCGTTAATGTGGGGCCTACGGTTGGTTGGCTTCACCAGCAAGTAAACATTTTTGCCGTGACAACTTGCCCGAATTTAATTAGTACTCGCTTTTCGATTTCGCCGTCCATTTAACTGAAATCAGACGCCTATTAGATAGTCTCTCCCCGTTTGATACTTCAGCCCGATTATGAACTGATTATTCAATGCTCTAAATATTCAGTCAGTAATTCAAAAGTGTTGCTCTTACTTGCTTTTCCCCATAAAAGAAAAAAAAATTAAGATGCAAAAACATAAAGAAAAATGAGGTAGAAATTACGTATGCATCTCTCTTTCTTAAATATATTCGTCTTATATTTTCCTGTGTTAAAACTTATTTTCTATTTTCCTATTTTTTGATTAATTTACTTCTTTTATTTTCAAATTTAAAAAGAATCAGTAGGACAATGGTTACAAGTTATAAACGTATATTCTCAAAACGAATGTTAATTTTAGTAAGATTAATCAAACAATCTCATAAAGTTAATCTTTCTTTTTTCTATAAAATAGGTATGTAAGTTATTCATAAAAGAAAATTGGAAGAGAACAAATACTTATTTTTTTTTATTATAAGGATGTATGCCAAATATTTTCGAAAATGTAATTGGTTCTACAAAATACTCAGGTTCGTCAATGTCATACCTCCAATCAGTAGTATACCAAATGATCAAACATGGTAAATAGTACAAGAAAATCTAATTTAGCTATATATTACCATCCCAATTGGGTGATTATGATGTAATAAGTATGATAAATTGAAGTAGGCAAAATAAATGATTTTGCAAACTATACAGTTTTTTTTAATATACTCTAGGAGGATCTGACGGATCGGTAAACTCCTGAAGAAAATTAAGTTGTGTATCTCCGCTTCAACACATGCATATATAATCCTTATATATTATTTTTTACGAGAACGTGTGAAAAACAGTACCTGAACGTGGGTCTATAATCCGATATAGGCACTCTTTTCCATCGTGTCATAATCGCGGACTTGTAAACTATACATGCTTTGGAGGTTCATATAAAAAGTGAAAATTGTAGTGCAAAATCAGAGATTTGGGCAGCGGAATACGAATTAACCCAATGATCTAGTCTGTCAACAATTTCAACAACGCCAAAAATAAAAACAAGTGGCACAAATTTATAAAGAGAACAAAAATAGAGGAAAGAGCACACCAATTTTTAACGTGGTTCGGCTTTGCCTACGTCCACGGAGACCCAACAACCTTTATTTCTCAGTGAAGAAATGAGTACAACAGATTACAATAGAGAGAAGACTAATGGTGGATTTCTCTCTTTTTTTTTTTTTTTTTTTCATACAATAACATGACCCCTAATTATATAGGGATTTCTTGGAGATAAAGAATAGAAGTTTCTAGGACATGAAGAAAAATAAATATCTTCCTTGATTTGATTGGAGCATAAATGGATGGCATAATTATGGTCTCAATCTCTTTCCCTTTCTTCATCAATTGATTGATTGGCCTATTAATTATTTTTCTTCCAAAAAAAATCTTCCTCTTATCCCTTTCCATAAACAAGCCAATTAATTGATTGACAATCAATCAATTTCTTTCCTTCTCCACTAATATTTGAATCATTAATTTCAACACTCCACCTTGATTCAAATATGGCAATCTTTCTTCATTAACTCATCTTCAACAATCAACATAGAAGTTGTTGGGCCCAGCGCCCCATGGCGCTCAAGTAACAGGAAGCAAACTGATCAAGTTTGAGCAATGCTCAAACTTGTCCTTTGGAAGTGACTTGGTCATCATATCTGAAGGATTATCTGAAGTACCCACCTTCAATAATTTGATCTTGCTTCGTTCTTCCTCAAGCATAAGAAAGAAGCCTCTAACATCAATGTGCTTCGTCCGTGAACTATAAGCCTGATTCTCAACAAGATGAATCGCACTCTGACTATCTGAAAATAGCTCCACTGTCCGCTGCTCCATTGAAAGATCATCCAACAACTGAAGTAAGTACAATCCTTCCTTTGTTGCTTCCATAATCGACATTAACTCTGCTTCGGTAGTCGACAAAGCTACGATTGACTGCAACTTTGATCTCCACGAAATCGGGCCTATGCCAAGTGTAAAAACATAGCCCGACACCGACTTCCATCCATCTCTATCCCCAGCATAATCTGAATCACAGTATCCTCTAAGAGAGATGTCTCCATCTACTCCACCATATAACAAGCCAACTGAAGAAGTGCCACGAAGATATATGAGTATCCACTTCACTGCTTGCCAATGCTCTTTACCTGGGTTAGACATATATCGACTGACAACACCAACTGCATGAGCTAAATCAGGCCTTGTGCATACCATAGCATACATAAGGCTTCCAACCGCACTAGAATAAGGAATATTACACATATCCCTTTTGTCTTCATCCGATGTGGGACACATACCTTTGGATAGCTTGAATTGAGAGCCTAATGGAGTAGCCACCGGTTTAGCATTCTCCATACCGAATCGAGATAGGACTTTCTTGATGTATTGAGTTTGAGTGAGCCTCAAAACTCTTTGCTTTATATCCCTCTGAATATTCATCCCCAAAATTCTTTGTGCATTTCCCAAATCTTTCATCTCAAATTCCTTACCGAGCTCCATTTTCAACTCCGAATTTTTTGACATACTCTTAGAAGCTATCAACATATCATCAACATAAAGTAACAAATAGATGATATCATCATTACAATTTTTAAAATAGACACATTGGTCCTTAAAGCTTCTAGAGTAACCATGTGAGATCATAAACTTATCAAATTTCTTATACCACTGTCTAGGAGACTGTTTTAAGCCATAAAGAGATTTGTTAAGTTTACAAACATGACCTGGCCTGCTGCTATCAATGAACCCTTCTGGCTGCTGTAGATAAATGTCCTCCTCAAGATCACCATGCAAGAATGCTGTCTTGACATCTAGTTGTTCCAACTCCATGTCAAAGTGAGCAACCAATGCCAAAAGAATGCGAATGGAAGTATGTCTAACGACTGGAGAAAAAATATCATGAAACTCCACATCTTTCTTCTGAACATAACCCTTCGCCACTAATCTTGCTTTGTACCTCAAGTCACCATTGCCGCCATCTTTCACCCTATAGATCCATTTACATCCAATTGCTCTCTTGCCGGAAGGAAGTGGCACTAAATCCCAAGTGTGATTTTTGTGCAAAGACTCAATCTCCTCCTCCATTGCTACTAGCCAACTGGAGCTATCAACTGAACTAATGGCATCTTTGTAGTCTCTTAGTTCATCATGAAATATGCTTAATGCATAAGCTGCCATGTCATCAAAGTCAATATCTTCAATGCTTAATCCCACAAAATCATCAAGCCATGTAGGTCTTTTCTTCTCTCTCGTTGGTCGAGTTTGAATTTGAGCTCCACCTTGAGATTGATCTTCTATCTCTTCCCTATCAACCACGGTGTCATCTGAATCACCATTTTTACTTGTATGGAAGTCTGATGATCTGCCTTGTGTTTGGTATTCTGAATTTGTCCTCTCAACATCATCATTAACTGAAGAAGAAGGCTCCACCTTCAACATAGCCTTCTCATTAAATGTAACATGCCTGCTAGTAACAATCTTCTGGGTAGTAGGACACCACATCCTATAACCCTTAATTCCTTTCTTATAACCAAGAAAAATACACTTGCGCGATCTTGGATCCAACTTCCCTTTGCTCTCATGCACATAAGCTGGACAACCAAACACTCTGAGAAAGGAATATGATACAGGCCCTCCCTTCCATACTTCTTCAGGAATCTTCATATCTATGGCGGTAGAAGGTGTGCGGTTGATAAGGAAAACCGCCGTAGATAATGCTTCTGCCCAAAATCTCTTATTTAATCCTGCAGTCAGCCGTAAGCAACGAGTTCTTTCCAACAAAGTCCGATTCATTCTCTCTGCAACCCCATTTGACTGAGGGTCTCCTGGTGTGGTGTAGTGTCTTTTGATTCCCTCGGACTCACAAAATTTGATGAATTTTTGAGAAGTGAATTCACCACCATTATCTGAACGAAGAACCTTCACTTTCTTTCCAGACTGCTTCTCAACAAGAGATTTCCAACTTTGAAACCTATCAAAAGTTTCATCTTTGGACTTCATAAAGTAAACCCATACTTTTCTAGAAAAATCATCAACAAATGAAACGAAATACCTGGCTCCTCCATAAGATAGGCATGGTGCGGGGCCCCAAACATCAGTATGAACATACTCTAAAACATCTTTAGACTTATGCTCTGCAATGCCAAAAGAAACCTTCGTCTGCTTTCCAAGTACACATCCTTCACAAAAGTCAAGTTTTGAATGATAAACACCGTCAATCAAGCCTCGCTTTCTCAATACTTCTAAACTGCGCTCTCCAATGTGGCCCATACGAAAATGCCACAATCTGGTAGAATCGGAATCAACTGAATCAATAACTGAAGCAGACTCCACAACAGCAGTTGTACCCTTCAGCAAATACAGATTTCCAGCTTTTACCCCTTTCATCACTATCAATGAGCCATTTGTAATTTTTAATGAATCTTTTTCTATTACACACTTTAAGCCAAAATTGCACAATGCTCCAATGGAGATCAAACTACGCCTTAAATCAGGCACATGCCTGACATCACATAAAGTGCGAACAACACCATCAAACATCCTGATTTTTACTGTTCCAATACCAATCATGCGACAAGCAGCATTATTTCCCATGAGAACCTCTCCTCCATCAAACTGACGATAAGTGGAAAAAACGTGCCTATCCGGTGTCATGTGATAGGATGCACCCGAGTCAATAATCCACATAGTGCTCTTCATAGGAGAGGCAGAGGCTGTAAAAATGCCAGGATCATTATCTGAATCTGATGTCTCCGCCGTAGATGCTGAAGCCTTCTGGGGAACAGCTTTGTTTTTATTCTCCAACTTGGGGCAATTTGCAATATAATGTCCAGGTTTTCTGCAATAATGACAAACTCCCTTCCGAGCTCCTCTTGACTGAGATCTGGACTTAGCTCTGTCTCCACCATATTTGGGTCTACTTTGACTTCTTCCTCTCTGTGCAACAAGGCTTTCAGAATCATTCTCCATGCTCATGCTTGCCAACTTTCCTCTCAACATCTCATTATGCAAATTTGTCTTCACATCCTCCAAGCAAATAGACGAACGCCCATAGATCATAGAGTTAACAAAAGTGTTATACTCTGCAGGCAAAGAACATAAAAGAATAACAGCTTGCGCCTCATCCTCAATCTTTACATCAGCTGCTCGAAGATTCATGACAAGTGTGTTGAGGGCATCTATATGAGCAAATACATCTGTTCCAGGCCTCATTTTGAAAGAATAAAGTTGTTGCTGTAAGATGATGCGGTTGGTGAGAGACTTGTCGTAGAACTTTCTCTGAAGAGCATCCCACAATTCCTTAGCAGTTTTCACATGAGAAAACTCTCTAAGTACTTCGTCAGAAAGGCTAAGTTGGATGGTAGTAAGAGCATCCTCTTCCAATTCTTCTAACTCTTCAGGTGGTAATTTCTTCAATTTCTCTGGATCTGAGACAACTTTAAATGTCCTCTCTTTCTTCAACACCGCTTCCATCTTCATCTTCCATGTGCCAAAATCCCCCTTTCCATCAAATCTAGCAACTCCATAATTTGTAGCGCTTCTACCACCGTTATTCTTTGCGGAATTTGACATGGTTGAAAAAGTCTTTGAACAGGACGACTGGCTCTGATACCAATCTGTAGTGCAAAATCAGAGATTTGGGTAGCGGAATACGAATTAACCCAATGATCTAGTCTGTCAACAATTTCAACAACGCCAAAAATAAAAACAAGTGGCACAAATTTATAAAGAGAACAAAAATAGAGGAAAGAGCACACCAATTTTTAACGTGGTTCGGCTTTGCCTACGTCCACGGAGACCCAACAACCTTTATTTCTCAGTGAAGAAATGAGTACAACAGATTACAATAGAGAGAAGACTAATGGTGGATTTCTCTCTCTTTTTTTTTCATACAATAACACGACCCCTAATTATATAGGGATTTCTTGGAGATAAAGAATAGAAGTTTCTAGGACATGAAGAAAAATAAATATCTTCCTTGATTTGATTGGAGCATAAATGGATGGCATAATTATGGTCTCAATCTCTTTCCCTTTCTTCATCAATTGATTGATTGGCCTATTAATTATTTTTCTTCCAAAAAAAATCTTCCTCTTATCCCTTTCCATAAACAAGCCAATTAATTGATTGACAATCAATCAATTTCTTTCCTTCTCCACTAATATTTGAATCATTAATTTCAACAAAAATATTTTCTCTTGTAAACATATGTAACGTATAAAAGAAAGCTAAATGCTTGAACACCCTTAAAATTTCTTTTTCCGCCCCACTAGTTGTTAAAATTTGATCACTCCATATATTTCCTTCGCGAATCCATTTTATTCCATTGTTGTCCTATGAGGTTTAACACATTCTATGTGTTTATTATTTTACTGAATCTTCAGTTTTATCTTCTTTCTTTCCTATGTTATTCCTGATTTATCTTCTTCCCTTTTTAAGATTTAATTACATCAAATGGACGTAGGCCTAATTGCCGAACCACTATAAAATTACGTTGTCTTGCTTTTTCTTATTTTTATCTATTATTTCTTCATATTCTATGCTTTACACACGATTCTTGGGTGTTTGGACCATTTTTTGGTGTAAACATGTATTGTGTTGAATCATAAGGCGATGAAAATACAGAATTATGAATTGAAGTAAAATGTAGGCGATAAAGAATTTAGTAAGTGGAGAGGAAACTGATTTAATGTTGATTAATATTGGGAGTGTGTCTATAACTGTATTTCATTATGCGTTTTAGTTAGTCCTATGAGGTGCATTTATTTACTCAACATCAGTATAATGTTGGTAATTCATTAAAGTTAGAGTATTTTCCACTTTAAGAGCATTTTCTTTTAAAGGACAAACTTAACAAATTATTTTTGGCCAATTTTTTTTGCTATGTTTGGCCTTCTCTCTATTTTCCACTTTAATAATTATGATATTAGTGAATAATTTAATATTATAAAAAATATTAATTGATATTATATGGGTTTCTGACTTGACATGTGTGGTAAATTATATATATTACTTACTTTAATTTAAAGCGAAAATATGATTGTTTTTTCTTTTTAGTGTACGAGTAGTTCGGAGTCCCAATGTGAATGTGATAGTCAGAAGTTTTTGCTAGCCCCATCATACCTTGACCAATTTTGGGGTAGTTCTCCAATGGTTGCTGCAACATGGTCACTTTATTATATAGTCATAGTCTACTGCATGGACCAGTAGGGCGAACATAAAATAAACGAAGAGGTCGATAATTGAAGCAAGGAACTAGGAGGCAAGGAAGTGACGCGTGTTGATTGTACATCTTAAGGCAAGTGAAAATATTTACAAAATCTTTACGAACGAGGTCTTCCTTTGCATCTAAGAAACTATGAGGCTTAGGTGTAAACTCATTTTCTGGCAATATACGTAAAATAACAGTTGCATTAATGAAAAACTGAAAAATTTAATAACAAATTCAATACTGCTGTAAAAAATGGCATTTGAGATGTGTTATGTGTGATGTATGAGATAGGAGTTGATGTATATGATGATGTTTACGATGCCCAAATGTTTAGTGTGTTATGAATGTTGTTTTGATGTTTTGTCAATGTTTTGTTAATTTATTGATTGTATTTCTTATTTATGTTGCATATATTATTCCTGAGATATCATTTATGTTCCCAGAATTGAATTAAACATAATCTAACTCATTATATATTTATATAATACTCGAGCCAGTCCAAGATGTTTCAGGTTCAGGGACAAAGAGACTAGTGTGTGAGTGTTGAGATTAGTAGGAGGCTAGATTAATAGTGGTGTTACATATTTTATATGTACATGTTTATGTATATGATGTTAGTTGTATATAATTTGTACCTTCCAATGTATGTGATGTATTATATATTTATCAATGCATCAATGACACTTTGATTTATTTATGTTGTGTATTTTTTAATCCTTGGGCACCAAACATGTCTATTGTTTTGAACAATGGCTCTTTATATCGAGCTTGAGTGATTTTTATTTGATGTAATTCGAATCCAAGGGAATATTCATGTGTATATCACCTACATTGCCACATTCTTCTTGTTACTCAATAGTATTACTTAGTAACACCCTTGGAAATATGAGTACGAAGGTGGAGTGCTACATTATTGGTATCAAAGCATGTTTAGAGCAATATAGAGTACATGTGATACGATTCCTGGCCTTAGATGATACTTGCAGTGTTTGTCCCCATAGATGTGTGATATATTATTGTATATACTTAACTGAAAGTAGAAGTATATGATATTTACAGGAGTAATCATTTAGGAAGTTTTTGAATTTTCTTTATTATTTATAATGTATTTTCTACTTTTTACCGAGTGTAAATATCTATATGAGATGTAAATGAATAAACGGGTGTTGAAGATATAGAAGTAAATTATCGAAATTTAGTTCTGGGAGTTGCGCCATTGAGTCAGGCAATTTTCTGAACAATTCACATATATAACTTATCAAAATAGAAGTTAGTATGAGGAAGTTAATAAAGAAACAAGTTATAAAAATATATCAAAAACTATGTAAGCAAGGAAAAAAAATATATATAACAAGCCCGTATGGATCGATCTAGAGAAGGTCGGGATGACCCGCACATTGTGCCTGGACAATAATTCATCCAGGTGCGTGTAGAATGAATATTTTGCTTAAGTTTTTAAAGTGAAAAATCTGATTCATTAGTGTTGAAATCTAAAGGTTGTAACTAGTTGACGTGTCTAGATTAGATTAAATTAAGTTATCTAACGGCTGAAATCCCTAAACTTCAATATAAATAAGATCCTAGGCCTAGCTCTTCATTCACAATACAATTTTTCCCTTTGGATTCGTTCTTAACTGAGAGGGAGCTAAACCTTATTTTTTTTCTTTGGGGACAGATTTGTAAAAATAAAAATATTATTAATCAACCTAGGGGCGAGATTCAGGAAGGATGAGCATGCTTCAGAAGCTAAGGACTACAGGTGAGTGTTGTAACTATTTATATTTTTAGGTTATCAAGGAAATACAATTTATAATAGTTGTAGTTTTTATGCAAGTTTTTCTTGTAGTTTTCTTACAATTTTAAGTGGTTTTTCTATAATTTATTTTCTGCAATTATTTCTTTGTTCTTTCTTACAGATTCATTTTAATTAAATTCTATAAGTCAGCTTTTCAGTCTTTTTCCTTAGCTATTATTTTATTTTATTTCCAAGTATTTACAGTTTCTATGACTACTTAAGTTTGTTCTTAAACATTCCTAGATCTATAAATGTTAGTTAAATGATGTAGATTTAATCCTTGTTTTGCGAATGGAAAAATAGAATGGAAAGTAATAACTTTGTAAACATGGATTGCAAAAAGAGAACTAAATTTATAGTAATATGTGCATAAATTGTAAACTTGTATTTAAAAAGGAATCAGGCCAGATTAGGCAAATCAGTAGGAATTTGCAATAAATTATAACATGGGTTGTATTTTTATAAGTCTAAGAGAATGAGCATATTATTATGATAACTATATGGACATGTTAGAAAATCATAATAGGCAAATTACAGATATTTGCAACTAAAATTATAACATGGGGGTTTATAATCAAAAAGGGAATAAAATAATCTTATTATAATTAAAAAATAGATCTTGGATTAAGTTAACAAGCAGTAAACAATAATGGTCCGAACCAGAAGCATTCCCTTTTTAATTAAAAATGATGGTCTCAACACGAGGGTTGAGGTTGGACATGCTGAAGAAGGTATACAAGTGACCAGTAAATAAGGCTCGGTTCAGGGAGACTGGCAGAGAGCGCAAATTAGAATAATTTTTTGCTAGGGACCCGTAATGGAAGCATTCTCTTTTAGGTTTATTATTGATGGTCTCACATAGAGGGATTGAGGTTGGGCACGCTCATGCCAATTGGGGTAAATAAGTGGTCAAGATGGAAGAAGCGACAATGGGTGTATTCTGACGATGATCGAGCATGCAACAACATTGATTGGGGAAATTAAATCACTACTGCATCCAATCGTTAAATTATGTCTTTGTTAGCGGATAGAAGGGCGGTGATCGATTTCACGATGGGCAGGTCCATAATGACATTCTACCATGCAAGGAGGTAGATAAGTAGGAAAGGTTGATCAATGAGTAATATTAAAAAATTATCCTAATCATATTTCTTATATTCAGTAGTTGAATAAGTGCAAACAATTTAACAATCAGTTTAAGTATAATCATTTTTTGTAGTCGTGCATGAATTTTTTTCCCTATTTACACTATAACTTTTATTAAGAATCCTTCCTTTGTCTTACTTAATAATGCTAGTAGTTACATCACTCACCAGACTTATTGTCTTACCCACTCTATTTTCTTTCTTTTTCTTTCCCTTGGGCTCGTGTAACACCCTTTATTTTAAGTAATAAAATTATCAAAATAATTACATGAGGAATGTGCATTTGAAATTCAAAAACAAACATATGTCATAAAATGAGAAATAAATAAAAATTTGTCATTATGAAAATATAACATTGCGATGGTATATATATAGAAATAAATATAATGAATGGAAGTTAGTAAATGGTACATTATAAAATAGTTAGAAATATATGCACACATTAATTCTATAAACGATGTGCGTTTGAATTTGAAAGTAACAGAAGATTATTAACGTTAACATATTAATAAACTTAACCATTTAATAAAATAGGAAAAAAAATGTGTGTGATAGAAAGGATTAAATCAAGGAAGGGAAAATAATCAATATTAAAATGATGACATTTCCTTTAAATAGACAATGCATGTCATAAGTGACATTAAAAGAGAGATAATGGAAATGATGTCAAAAACTGGAAGTAGATAACTAATTCTAGAATGTGAACACAAATATAGATTTATTTAAAATAAATATATTTAGACATAAATTATAATGGTAACGCACAAAATAAATGCGCGTCATAAATGATATAAAACCATGTAATAGAAGGAAGTTTAAAAGATGCTAATTAATTAATGTTTTAATTTAAAATGGATATGAGTGTATTAATAATATGCATTTGAAATTGAAAATAAATGCATGTTAAGATGGTAGAGATAAACATTAAAAATAACATTCATGGAATTAAAAGAATTAAACACACAAGAATTTATAAAGAAAGAATTATTAACGAGCACATTGATTACACGTTTAAATTTGAAATAAAAACGCGCGATGAAGAAGGAAATAATATTTGGAAATTAATAAAAATGGTTAAGAAATATAATGTTAATAGCAAACATTTAAACACATCCAAAATCACATAGGAAAAGACCAGGTGTACGATTTTTAAAAATCGTGTATGGGTCGACCCATACCAAAAGTTGCTTGACCTAGGCGTCGACACACTTCAAGATTAGGTCGACCCAGAGGTCAACCCACCTGAAGCATAAGTCCACCCATTTCAGGCCAAGATGACGTGGTTTTATATTTTTACATGATTTGGATTTAATTCTTTTGAATCGGACATGCATGGTTCTTTTAGGCAGTTATAAATAAACCTACTAGGCCTGGCTTCCAACTCATATTTTCTGAAAGCGCGCCGGGGCTCTGCCATTTCTTTTATCCTCCAAAACTCTTCAAAAATAAATTATATTTTAGATTTAGGATTTCTAATTCGAGGATTAGAGGAATATATAGTAGATTTAAGGTGTAGATGCCCAGATTCCCTGTCTAGATAGATATGTAAATCCAAATTGAAAAGAAAACAGAAAGTAAACTTAATCAAAATTAGATTCTAAATTTAGAGCGCAAATCCTAGATGAGTGGATTTATATTATATTTTCTTATAATAGTATATGATATCCTTTGATTCTTGTAAGAATATATGATCTGTTCTCTTCTTCCTCTTTTTACCTTTTCTACATCGGAATATATATAGTTTATGTTGAATTTTGGTTATGCGCAAAATATACACGAACCTGAAAAGTTGATATATATATATACATATATAATTGAGTAATACGTCAAATTTATACAACTGATTATAACCCTTTTTTTGCGCGCGTTGGAAAAATATAGTTTAATTAGAATTATGAACAAAAGAGGATTTGATAATTGTGGAGGCGACATAATTAATATAATGGACAATAAATTTGTAGTTGAATGGGAAATTTGAGGATTTCTATGTTAGCTGACAAGAATACCTTTTAGATTTAGAATGGAATGAATATAGATATTGTTGGGATGGAAAAAGGGATATGAACCAATTGTATTCAAATTTACTATAATCATGTAAAATAAATAAGGAAAACAAGTTAAAAATAGGAATTAATGTATAATAAGTAAAATGGGAAGTCAAAATAGACAACATTGATTGGTTAGGAAAAAGGGAATATATTTCCATAGTTTGGTTTGAAAAAGAAGTAGGAAACATAATTGCAAGTTTAAAAATATATAAAGACGTACATTAGCGAAATAGGAATTTAGCCGTATTGTGCATTATTCGATAGCCTAAAAATAATTGAAAGAGATGTCTTACAATTATGGATTTCTATTATAGTAATTACCTTAAGTTATTGTAACAACCCGAATTCACGTAGACTGATTTTTTTTCTCAAAATTCCAATATGTAGAAACCCGTGTTGGTTTGTCTGGTATCCTGCAAAAAAGGCAGAGATATAAAATATATCAAAGCTCAGAAAATATCTTACAGCGGAATGGATAAAATATAATATAATCAAAATATAGCCTTACCCAGGTGATAATACTGCCTAACCAGTATCCAAATCTATCATATCCCTGCCACAAATATAACCTGCGAGTATGTTATGAGGAAGGGGTCAGAACACAAGGTCTGGTGACTGGATTTAAACTACACATTTTGGATAACTCTATATATACCGTTCAGTTACATTTTCTTATTTATTAGGTTATTTGGGTTAACAACACTCAAGGCATACACACATTCAAGTTTTGGTCTCACCCGACCCCTCCCTCAACTAGTGAAAGACAAAAAGAATTGAGAGATAGTGACGTAGCCCAGAAACAAGACAACAAACAACATCCAAATTGGCATGTCCCGCAACCAAAGCCTTGATAGGAAAGGTCGATGATCTGTAGGTTTAGCTCTCCGTCTTTCCGCACATGCATCACGCTGACTATCGATGATTGGTACCCGATGACTACTATTGAATAAACGGCTAGACCCTCCCAAAGGAAAACAGATAAAATGGTCATAACCCTCCTAGTCACAAGGCAACCGGATCGTCGAGTCACCTATGCCACCCTATAGCCTTCTGACTGCCCCCTATTGTGGTAGTTAAGGTATACTCACCGGGTAGTAACGCGCAGACCTAACCTCTGTGAGCACAGCCTAAACGTTGTCACCGCACAGAGGACTACCAGGAGTACCCTCCACATGCTTCCCGTTCTAGTCCTTCGGAGCCAGCATAATATCAATAGAATAGACAGAAAAATCAGACGGACGTGTGCTCCCTTCATGCCTTATGACACCATGATGATCTACCCCGTTGGGTAATTCACCTTCAAACGTACGGACTGGTCCAAGCACCTCGGGTTAATGTGTTATTAGACCCTATATCTAATCATTTAATTATGCTCTTGTTCTACCTTTTCAAATTTCCATTTAGCTTGGTTATTTCAAGTCATATTGACTTCTTATTCAAGTTACCAAGTTCCTCTTGCTTATTAATTTCAGTTATATAACTTAACCCATTTAAGTTCATTAATAAGCCTTTAACATGTTATTCTTATCAACCAGATTTATATTCTCAAGTTTATAGATAACATGTCCTTCTTATCAGCAGGATTCAGACTCTCAAGTTTACAGATTACTTAATCTATAATTAAGTACAACTTATTGCATTTTATAAGTTTCCCCATTTTCTATACTTATAACAAACAACAGGTTTTGGGTTTCTAAATTTACAGTTTACTTAATTTATAACTACATAAAATTTATCTCATTAAGTCATTTATCTCATTCCTTTTATTGTTCATTATAACCTACGTTATAATTTCCACTTGTCCCTAGGACAAGCCTACCTATTATCTTCCCGTTTTCCCTTTTAGGTTTATTCATAATAGGTTATTATCATTCCCCATTCATTTCATTTCTTTTATTGTTGTAACTTTCATTCATTTCCATTCATTCCATTAATTACAATTAGTATCATTTATTTCTATCCTTTTACACACACACATATATGTTTATGCACCAGACCCCTCACATTAAGCCGACCGCTTGTGGATGCTGGATTTGTTGGGTGGTTCTGGGCAGACTTCTACCATAAGTTGGACTTAACCTTGTGTCTTATAACCGTTACAAGTATATTTACACACTAGACCCCTCACATTAAATTAACAATTTGTGGATGTTGGATTTGTCGGGCGGTTCCGGGCAGACTTCTACCATAAGTTGGACTTAACCTCGTGTCTTAGCACCGTTATATGTATATTTACACTCTAGACCCCTCACTTTAAATTAAAAACTTGTGGATCCTGGATTTGCCGGGCGGTTTCGGGTAGACTTCTACCACAAATTGAATTTAACCTCGTGTCTAAGTGCGAGTACAATTTCTTAATTACCATAAATTTTCCAAATAATTTAGGCATATCCATTCTTCCAAATCTTTACTGCAATTCTATTTTTACATGTCAAACTTGATATGATATTAAGTCCATTTTAACTGAGTATCATGTCGCATGTTCTTCTTAACATGTAATTAACCCAACTTTAAAAGAATAAAATGTAATTATCCAATCATATAATTATTCCAATTTAGCAGATTAACATGTAATTATCCCAATTCTTATAGTCAAGGGTTCATGTACATAATATGCCAATTGATGGGTTCGTTCTATATACAATAGTAACCCTTTCCACATATTTTAACAAGTTTATACATTTCAGTAGATTTACATTCTAGCAAATTTACCATACAATTTAACAGGGAATGCCAAACGATAAATATACCATTATCAAAAAGGCATAACTTAAATCCACTCACCTAATAGCTTTACAATTCATGAATCTAGTCCAGACCTAGCATTCCATGGCTCTGCTAACTGAATTTAGAACCTAAATAGCCATGGATCCACAGTTCTCAACTAAAAGAAAAAAAGAAGAAAGAGGAGAAATTTAAATTGACCAGATCCAAGAATTTACCTTACTTCGAACAGAATTCTGAACATCCATTTTCAGATACACATCCTTTTCCTCTAGGTCTTGAATCAGAATTTCCTTAAACTAATTGTTCTATTTTCTGAAGAGATTTGAGGAGGAAGAGAATGACAGAGTCTAGACATCCTCTTATAAAATATGATATTTAGGCTAGGCTCTGCTAGCCTATTTATAGGTGTTTAGGATCTTATCGTACACGCAGCGCTGAGTCAGCAACTAACGTGGTTAAAAAATCAGTCCAGATTCATCAAATGAATCTGCCTAGATCAGGGGTGGGTCGATCCACATACCCCCCGGGTCGACCCATGGGTCGACCCAGCCCCCCTTGGGTCGACCCAATCCCCCTTAGGTCGACCCAGCCAGGTGTGGGTTGACCCACTTGGGTCCAACGAGCTATTTTGGGTGTAGATGTTTATTTGTTGACATTTTTAAATTTAAAAGTTTGATTTATATGCCTATTATACCTTCTTTGATTTATTTACATATAAACTCCTTATATGTGTACAAAATTATAATGCCCATTTTACACACATATATCTATATATATATATGCACAACTTTTATTTCATTTTCAAAATTCAAACGGTGCTTATGCCATCATTAGATTTTTACAATTTTTCTTTGACTGCGGGCTTATCTTGAACTTTTCTCTTGTATATATACTTTTGCACATATATACACATATTTATATATACAAATATACATATATTTTTATACTTCCTTATATGTATAATTTTCCTTGTATGTGCGTTTATATATTTATTCTCCTTAGAACATGTATTATTTTAGCCGTTCCCCTAAAACAAAAATATGGCCCCGACGGGGATCGAACTCGCGCCACTCGCTTGAAAGTCACACGCTCTTACTAATTGAACTACATAGGCTTTTGTTAATAAAAATAAAAACAATGGTGGTCATTGTTCTTTTTCTTTTACCTTCTTTTCATGTTTGTTACAATATTTCATTTAAAGGTATCTATTTCATTTCAAATCAGTTTTCTGCAATCCATAGGTCTAAATTGACCAGAAAATTGCCATGGACGCAATGACGCTAAACCCGTGACCGTATTCTAGAAGCTCTTCAAATTTTATTTCAAAATGCGGGGTGTTACAATTATGGATATAAATTTTTGTATAGTTTTAATAACCAACCAATTAGGACTACGTCTAATTTCCTAAAAAGTAAATTGTAAACACGAAAGGAAAAAGGGTAACCTTATTGAAAGACAATATAAAAGGTAAATAAAATATGTGAGGTTTATTATAAACCTACAACTGCAACTTATATTTACATAAATATGAAATAGGGGAAATCGTAATAAACTAACATGTTTCATTTGCAAACATGAATATGATAGGAATTGGTTAAAAGAACAATTAGGCTTTAATATGGACATATTGACATAAATGTATTAAGTTATGAGCCTAAAAGGCGTTAGCCTTTAATATGAACATATTGATTTACAAAACGTAAGTTACAAGCCTATGAATCAATGGTAACTAGTAAAGTTGATTTATAAATAAATAATATTCAATTAAATAGATTAATGAATGTGATAAATCAACGAATGTGAAAGCAAGTGAAACGCATAATAGTAAATTAGACATAAACTCTAATTAATACAACAATATGCATTTGGACCAGTATGTGGGGATGGAGAGCCCAACAGGGAAAATCATGCTTGATGTTGCGAGGCACGGTGGGAGCACATCTAACTTATTCGACGAGACTGAAAGGAAGTGCAAGACTTCAAGGGGACATGAGGATACTCCGTGATGGTCCTTTGGGGTAGGCCTAACGAAGCTGTACCCACAAAGGCATGGTCTGTACGGTTCCATCCGGGGAGTATGCCTTAGCTGCATTAAGTGTGTAGGGCAACCTAAAGACTGATTGGGATGATTTTAGGATGATTCGGTGGCTGCCTCGTCTCATAGGCGAGGAGGCTTCGTAGTTTGGACCCAACATTGATAATAGGTCTGGACGCCTGTCATCGTCAGTCGGAGCAAGTATTGGAAAGACTGGAGCTAATCCAAGAGACCAATAATCTTTTACTAACGGAAAATTAGAGGAGGTACACCGTCAATTTGGATGCTTAGATTGTTTTCTAGGGGCATAGTCACTTAGCTCTTTGAATGGTCTTTCGTTAGTTACGGGGGTGGCTGGGGCCATAGCCACCAAATGTGACAGACTAATCTTTGATATTTGTATTAAAGGCCTAACGAAGCCATTCTTGATAGGTTAAGAAGGCCCCCGACTGATTTCCATGGAAGAACTCAGATTTTGGGCGCCTTTACGGCAAAACGGTAGGAGGTTATTCGCTTCCGTAGCGCAGCTCAGTATGCTTTCGTGGCGTAGTGATGGAGATGTAACGCGCCTTCGCTGCATGGTCTAGTATGCTTTCCGAGTGTGACGATGGTGGTCTTGTATGTTTTCGCGGCATAACAATGGAGACCACTCGAGGAGGGTACTATCGGGAGTACTTCGATACATTAGGCGTATAGCTACATGTATATAGTTTATTATGTTAATCCACTTGGGAGTAGATGTGTACGATTTATGAGTGAATTCGAAAGTGCAATGTGTGATAAACCCCAAATAACTGAATAAAGACAAACCAGTGATAGAATGGTATATGTAGTGTTATTATAGAAAGTATAATTTGTCCATTCACTAGAACTTTTGTTCTGACCCCTGCTCATAACAAACCTGTAGGTTAGACAGGTGGCAGAAATTACAGCTTAGAGACACTTGTTAGACAATGCCATTATTAGGGTAAGTATTTATTTACTATTATATTATATTCGCTTTGTTGTGAGATATTTTATTATGAGCTCTAATATATTTTATCTTCTGTAGGTTACCAGATAAACCAACTTGGGTTTTTAGCATTTTGTGTTGGATTGTGACCACCCCATTTCCCGTACAGACGGAGACAAGGGTTATCTTTAGAATATAACACAGAAACAGATAATAGCAGAACAGAAATAAATAAATACACCAGATAATGAACAATAGAATATACTGGATAAAAGTAATCATCAGAGTTACACAGTATACGAGATCTTACTTAGTACAATTACAGTTTAGCTATACATAAATGTCTACAGCGGAAAACAAACAAAATATGTACAACAGGAGTTGAACAACATAAAAAGAGATAAATGATAGAATCCATCTTCAGCTCCAGCTATCCAGAAAGAACCAGCTAAACCTGAATACAAGGCTGCCCGTGTAGAAAAAGGGGCACCCGAGTTTGAAAGTGAAACAAACTACGAGTCAGTCATGGGACTGGTATGAGAAATCTACTCAACACATTTAATATATGGTAAATCACAGGACCACGCCACTTTCGTGGAACGGGTTTACTCCATTGGATTGCCAGTGCTTTAAAACAAATCTTTCTTTTAAACATCGCAATGCTTTTTATAAAAATGAAGCCATTATAAGACTCAGTTCCCATCACACAATGCAACGCAAACCGGAGGATAGAGTTTTACCTTATAATGGCCAAAATATGATTGATACGAATAAAACAAAAGCATTTGATATTATTACAAGTGTTTATATGATTCAAAAACAATTTCGAATCATAACTATCAATCATAGACGGCATGGGTACCATATATCATGTCACCATATATATATACAATCAAAACCGCACAGTCACGTATTTGTAAATTGGATTTCCGTCATGAACCAAGGCAAAAGATAGTCCTTACCGAATTCGTGACTCTCTAGCCCGAGCCACAGGCAAGCGCGCAAGCAAGCCTTGGAGCGACAGGGCCGGTCCACTGATGTGGATTATTATGCCTGAACAATACGTTTCCCTGCCCTTTGGGGCGTAAACGAGCCAACGAATGACTCCATCGGACCCAGATCGTCCGATCAAACCGAGGCGCCTCGTAACAGCAACAACCACACAGGTGAAAAGTATATAAATGTCAGGGCTGGTAGGTCACTGACACCACCCTAGCTAGAAAGAAACGCATGCCCTCCCTGAGGTCCTTCTCCCCTTTCTGGTTCATACCGGGGTGTGAGGCTCGCGAATTCACATTATACACAAAGCTACGCCACACAGGCGAGGCTTTGATCATCACCACAAGACTTTGCTTTTCAACAGAAGCCTTGATCATTTTCCACTTAGGCATGCCACACTAGCAATTCATGTCATGCGATTGATGTCCATCGATATACAACCTCTGAGCTCGTGCGTTTCAGAGAAGGGCGTTAAGCAAAAGAATAAATTCTCCGCCGCCAAACAGATGTATATTTAATAGAGATCAATCAACACAGAATAAAATCCAATGTCAGACACACAGTCCATTTACAAGTCCGTTCTGGGTCTGAACGAAACCAGAGGCACTAAATACCTCGCTAACCCATCGATCACCACGTACGTCTGGACGATCACCACTCATTATCCATATTTCGGGATGCCTCCCAATCAGGACCTCGGTTACCATCCAAACGAGGTGAAGATCTCCGGTCTTCGACCATCGTCTTCATCTTCGACTTTCAATCGTCGGTCAATTATTTGAAGTGAGAATTAACTCGGCCTTTTTAAATAATTCACGTATTTTTAGAATTTCAAATCAATTTATTTCAATGGTTAAATCAATCGACAACACCAACTTGTTCTTTAATGTATTTTTCACACCAAACACATTCAACCATCAAAAGCCACATAAATCGAGCAAATTCAGTTTATTTCCATTCCATATCATTTATGATATTTTATAACAATTTATCGCTATTTTTATTTATTTTAAAATAGCCAATTTATTCAAAACGACGCTTCGGGCCATAACGCGGCCGTGGCGCTGTTTTTCTTCAGATTTGATTTACACATATTTGAAAATCTAACCGTTGGATCTTTACAAAATTTACATCATTAGAAAGATCTTTTCAAAACGAATCCAACGGTTCCAGTTTCGGGAAAATCCGATGGTCGGATCTCCCGGTACAATCGTTTAAAGTTTCGATTTCAAAATACGAACGGCAGCGTCGTTATTCGATTAAATATATATATATATATATATATATATATATATATATAAATATAATCGTTTCTGGCGCTGTTTTTCTTCAGATTTGAATTAAACATTCCAGACAATCCAACCGTTGGATTTTAACAAAGTTGGTGCCGTTGGAAAGATATTTCCAAGGCAACCCCAACGATTGCGGTTTCGGGAAAATCCAATGGTCGGATTTCCCGCACTAGTTGTTTGAAATCACGGTTTCAAAACACGAACTGCACAGCCATGTTTCGTTTTAATTTTATTTATATTTATATATTTATATAAATATAGTTCATTCAACAATTTCAATATCATTTTCACTTCAAATATTTCACTAACGCCTTTAAATTTCGGAAAATTTCGCCATAACCTCCTTTGTACGGGAGGGACTGGGAAAATTCCCAAATAGCCACACGGGCGTCTCATGTCAAAAAGAAAAAGAAAAAGCCAAGCGGCTAGCCAACAGGCTCATAAAATCATCACCCAAACAAAACAGTAAATGTGTACCTATTTGTCGGGCACAAAATTTTATTCCTCTGCTCTAGCCCCTTTGCTATAACCTGTTCAATAAATATGCATGTACATATATACAATTCTTATCATTTATCATTTTCCATTCAACTTCATATTTGATTCCATTTGGTTTAAAAACACCATTCATTCTAATGTTGCATGCACAGGTAAAAATCACATCATTAGCTAATTAATGAATATTTCGACTCATGCATATTTATTTGAACGAGTTGCTATTTTTAACACTTCACATTTCAACAATTCATGTATATAATAAAGATGTGATTTTTATTGTAAAAACAATTCTTTTCAAAACACTATTATTTTATATAGATGATAAAAAGGTGATTTTTATTATAAAACAATTTATTTCAAAATGTGAATTCCATTCAACACATGAATTTCAATTCAACGAATGAATATCGATTCAACACATGAAGGTTTTCTATAGTTTCTATATATAGATAAAAATGTGATTTTTATATTTAAAACACGAAGACCATTCAACACATGAATTTCTAATCAACGAATGAATATCGATTCAACACATGAAGGTTTTCTATAGTTTATATATATAGATAAAAATGTGATTTTTATATTTAAAACACGAAGACCATTCAACACATGAATTTCTAATCAATGAATGAATATCGATTCAACACATGAAGGCTTTCTATTTAACGAATAAATATAGTTTCAGCAAATGAAAATAATTCAAACACATGAATATTATTCAAAATTTCGGCAGCATAACGGCAGGGTAGTTAAAACCGGGACCGTCTCTAGTACGGCTCCTCGCTCTACCTTAAAACCTCGCGGTTTTTGACAATGGGGATCATGCATCTAGTTCGCACGCAGGCGGCATGTATATATTTATTTCATTTCCACAACTAATCCTATGTGGCTTCAACCAAATATTTCTCAACCACAAATGGGTATTTTTCAACCATAATCAATCAATATCAATCACAAACAATCCCAAACAACCATTCGCTATCAATCAATTTTCACACCAATCACAATCAATAAATATCGTCCATGGTTTGTGGACGAGGGGCGTATATATATATATATATATATTTATATAGCAATTCACTTCTATTTCAACACATATATAATTTTTACAACGCATATACAACTTATACATCGAACGTACAACTTATACAACGCTTATACATGAGGTGTACAACGCTTATATAACTCATACATCGATCATATAATCTATACATCGTCGTTTTCTATATCGTTTATAAATTAGAAATCTCACATTGGGTTCCACTCCACCAAAAATAGCAGAAGGCTCAAAAAAATATGCGGTCTCTTCTAAAATGTAGAAGGCGTCCACATGGTCAAGATGTTTCCTGTTTCATCGAATTTCGTTAACGAATGAAAAAGATATGATTTTTATTTGATAACATGAATTTGCGACACTTTTAAAAGTTGAAAACAGTTTATCAAATATAAACCGCACCTCAGTTTATTGATTCGAAACTAGGTTTCGAATTTCTGTTCAATCGGGGAATCTTGGCCAAGATCAGGCCACTCCACGTCGTTCAGCTCCGAAAGGCGCTCCAGATGGTCCCCCTTTTGTCGAGCTCGAACTGGCCACGACGGAGCAAATCGAGGTGGTGCGGTGCGAGTTCCTGAGCGCGATTCTCGAGGTATCCTCCATGGCAGAGGGTGAGGCTGGCACGGATGTGGAGCTCACGAGAACCTCTACAAAAAACCCTGAAGAGCCATGGGATTTTGCTGCACGGATTTGGAGTTAGGAGGAGGGAAAGGTCGGAGCTTTTATCGCCGTTCAAAGCTGAGAGGCGGTGAGGGTTTGAAAGAGGAAAGAGAATTAATCTGATTGGCCCATTTTTTTTATTTATATATTTTTAAAAATCCCAAAAATACCCCCTTCCTCAAACGAACTCCTATCCAAACCCAACAACTGTCGTCCCTAGAGTTTTACCCCCATTCCGAACACAATGGGATATATTTCGTAGGCCCATTCGACTGTTTCAGTCAGTTTCCCTTCAAATTAAAATATAAAACATTCAATATTTGATTTGAACGTGCATTTCAATTTGCCAGGGCCACAAACTAATTCGAAAAATTCCAGAAAAATAAATTTGGCTTTGTTTTGACGATACGGTCCCAACAAAACTAGTTTCGTCGAATTCTGAGACCGTTTGCAAAAAGGCCCATTTCTGGTCGATCCAATTTAACTGTAATTGACCAAAACACATTTTCCTTTGCCACGCTCATATACTAGCTTCAAAAATTATGAAATTTGAAACCTAGCGATAACTTCACATCCCGGATCCAACAAAAGTGGTTTCGTCGAATTCTGAGGTCGTATGCAAAATGGCCAATTTCACGGGCTATATAAATTCCATTGCGACCTTTCTGAAAATTCATTCGTCCATAACTTTTGCTTTTCGCTATGAAAATTCGATTTTTCAGATTCGTTTGAAAGGTATTCACTAACAGATTTAAATATTTTTGGTTTCACTAAAATCCGTTTTGTTTTGCACCCGGTACAGTCCGACAAAGTTTGAATTCAATTTTTGAAACTGCAGCGCCATTTCAGACCTTATTTATAATTATAATTAATTATATTCGTTTTCAATTGTCGATTCAAACTCACTTTTCATTGCCATTATTTAAAATATTTAAAATCCATTATTTTAGCCAATTTAAAATTTTTAAATTGGTTCAGATTTTTCTGGGTCGTTACATGGATCTAATGAAATTTGGGTTGTTACATCTGGTATCAGGGATCAGGTTTAGGATTCCTATATAAATAGCTAGTAAGCATATTTGTATTTTTAAAATATAAATATATTATATATACCTATATCCATAGAGCAACCCACTAATTAAGTAAAGTAACATATGAGAAAGTTGGGATGTCAACTTTATATACTAAGGAAACAGTTATGGAAATTTGAGAATAGTAGGCCCATGAGTGGATAGAGTGAAAAGTGTACAATATATTTTGAAAAAAATAAGAGAAAGAGGATTCCATGTGTTAGTATCCGAAATTTTGATATTTTAGATTAGTGGATTGGGCAATAGGGCCTTTTAAATTGAGAAAGAATAAGGAGAAAATGGATTATGAATATATAAGTATATATATATATATATATATATATATGTGTATGTATGTATGTATGTATGCATTTTGGTGCAAAAGTGTGACTAGTCTCATTTTTTTAGCTTAGAAATAGTTTTGGAGGAATTTGTGCAAAACAGAAATTTTGGACAAATATATGTAATTTCGCACAATGGATTTGGGAATGCAAAAGTAAAGAAACCACTTTGTACTTAGCCCCACGGTTGAACTAAAAAAAATTATATGAATATAGAAAAAGATTTCTAGAAAAGTTTTCAAGTTTCAAATTGAAAACTTTAAAATTTTAGAAATTTACTGGTTTGTAATACTAAGAGTTGCATTAAAATATATTTTTAGAAAAATGCGCGAAGTTATTTTTAAAAAGAATTAAGTATGCAAGCAAGTTATGGGTTATGTGATATAAGTGGTTAAATGAAAGCGTGAATATACATGAGTTAGTTATATGAGATGCATAGGTGGTCTTAAGTGAAAGAAAATATAACTTTTTAATAAAGGATGGATTGTGACACACTTTAACTTGTTAGAATAAGAAAAATTATAAGATAAGTTTTTATGAATCAATAAGTTTGTAAGTAAACAAGTTTTGTTAAAGTGGCAAGGAAATTTGCATCGAAGAGGTGTACAAAATATAGGTGAAGCAATATATTATGTACTACCTATTTCAACAAAGAAATGAAAAAATATTAAAATAATTAGGTTTCTTTGTTACTTTACACAGAACACAAGAGTCTTCTTTATAAAAGATTCGTAAAAACTTATCTTATTAGTTCCTCTTGAAAAAGAAATGTATATAAAATAAATAAAAGACCAACTAAGTTGTAGTGCATAATCCTATCTTTCCTGGTTTTAACTTTTGAGATAAGTTTTAAGAATATAAAATTTTATTGAACTAAAGATAATTTAGTCAGAATGGTTTCGGTAATGTGCATTAACTGTTGGTAACGGTATGAGGAATTATTTTGGGATGTGAGTAAACCTTAAACTTGAGTGATAAAGTCTTGAGGGAGAAATTACGATGAAAGAACGAGAAATGGTAAACACTCAAAGGTTATACAGTGATATAAGGGAATTGAGAAAAAAAATTTAAAAAAGGTTTCAAGTGGTTACTGTTTAATAGAAAGAAGTAAAAGGAAATCTTAAAACTTGCATAGGTTTAAGGGAAGAGTATAAAGGATAAATTAATAGGAAAGAGAAAGTTTGGGATTTTTATAAGTGAAATAATGAAATGGTTAGTAATTAATGGAATTCCTTTTTCAGTACTTCTTGAGGAATTATGCAGGTCAGATATGTTATCTCAATTTATGATGGAATGAGAACTAGGGATATGCGGCATGAGTTTGTGGAGAGTGTTAGATAGAAAGGAGGAGCGCTATGGTTGTCTAGATTCAGCGATGAGGACCATTTTATGTTAGAGGGATGTGGTCCTAGGTCTCCTAGTCCTTGTGGATAACTACATTTACCTATTGTACCTTTACCTAGCAATAATTGTAGTAGAGCATGTTTTCTTTTAGTATAAATTTATACCCCTATGTAGTGTTCTATTTTATTGTAGAAAAATAGAATAGTTGATATTTTCTTTCAATGTGTTTGTAATGATCATTAGATAAGAACAAAAACATAGGATATTACAAATAAAATGAAAATGAAAGGAAAAGATGAACAACTTAAAGAAAATCAAAACTTATAGAAAGCAATAATGACAACAATTGAAATAAATGAGAACAACAAAAGAAAATACATTCTTCCAAAGTAAGTTTGGAAAAATGAAAAGAAAATTTTCTTATGTAAACTATGCTTGGATTAGAAAATAGGAATTTTTGTAAGATTAGTATTAATGTTTCCAAGTATGGGGAAAACGATGCATAAAAGTGGGATGGAAAGCATATAATTTTCCATTTCCTACCTTTTTCCAACATAAGAAATCAATTTTAAATTTTTTTTTGTTCTGAAATTCGCAAATTTAAAGTTGGTTTTTAAGCTTTGGATGCAAAAATTGGATGAACTACATTCTTAATTTGTAAGAGTGTGAGAAATATTAGATGAATTTTTTTTTATTTTCAAAATATTGCATTCACATGGGAATTACTAGTATATTTTGGATGTGTGTATCACGTTTTCAAAAGATTCTCATGAACATTTGCATTCATACAGGTGGTACCGCTAAGGCATTCATTGCATTCATGTATTTTTATGATGTGTTACACTTTGTGACATGAGTTTGAAACTATATGAATTAACCTGAAATTGTCGTTGGAAAATGAAATGTGAGTTAACTCTCACACTTTCTAAAATACTATGATGTGATTAAATTCATATTATATTATTTATCGTTGTTAGTATAAATTAGGTGTTTTGCATGCTTTGGATGATTGTTGTTTGGTTGATATTTGTCGATATTTATATTTTCGTTATCTTAAATGAAATAGATTAGAATTTCTATTTCATATGCATTTATTAAATGATATTATGAGGTGTGATGTAGTTAAAAATAGGTTAGATGGATCCAACAGGATTCCTCAAATATTTTGGATGTTATTTGATTTCGTATTATTCATATTCGAACTGTTTATCCCAAGTGATATTGAAATTTGGTTTGGATGTTGATTGTTGAATTGAAGTCCAACGTTGATGTGATATTGATCAATAAACAGTATTGATTAAGTGACTGGAAGCTAATGGCCTAAAATCTAACTTTTTTAATACGTTGATTTGCCGTCAGGCGAATCAACTAGTTTAAAGTTATAAAAATTTATTTTTATAACTGAAGCAAAGTTTTTCAATTATATTTATATAAGTATGTAAAATAGCAGTTTTATGAATAAATCAATATTTTATAATTAATTTTTGTGAAGTATTATAAAATGATTTTATATAGTAAATTCTTATTTTTTAGTAAGTTTATAAGCAAGGAGGTCAGATATTAACCTATGGGTTAATAGTTTGGAATAATTGTTTCCAAGAAAACAATTAAGTGGAAGTATATTAAGTTAATTATATTATTAATTAATTTAAGAGGAAGGATTAGTGGAAATCAATTATCGGGTTAACTGATATTTTCCAATTAACAAAGCCGACTGTTTTAATTGTAATCGATTATTGGATTAATTTATTTCCAGTTAATCTAATATGAATGGTTTTGATAAATAATTGTTTAAACTTTATAAGGTTTCCCCTAAAGTTGATTAATCTTGTAATTAACTATTTTAAAATTAATTATTGAATTGTTTGTTATTAATAAAGCAAGTTCTTATTTTAATAAGGTTTTAAAAGGAATTAACTATTCTATTTTTAGTTAATGAAGAAGTTAACTACTTTATTTTAGATGAAGTTAATTATTATTCTAATTAATATTAATCATTTTTAATAAGAATTCACTTAGAAAGTAATCAAGTCATAATAAAATTTTGTTGAGATTTGTAAAGAGTTTTTATAAAGGAATTTGATGATAAACCAAGTTTTATAAACAAGATCTAAATTAACGCGATGGTTTTAAATGAGTGTTCACTTAATATTTGAATTAAGTAATATGATTGAAATTGAAAGGAGATTTTAAAAATGCAAAAGAGGATGTTAATAGGTTTGTGTAAAGGATTTGGTAAATGGATTTTTGGTAATAAATCCAAGTTGTAAATAAATTGTATTAAAGAGATTTAAAGTTAAGGGTTTATGTTTTAATTAGAGTTTACTTAATAAACACATTAAGTAAAAATAATTATAATTGAAAAGAGATTTTCAAAAGTAAGGAATGATTTATAAAACCATATTTTAAATGAAATTGGTGTGGTATTTTAATTAATATTAGTTTGAATTACAAACTCTTATTTATTTCAAGATAAGAACGTTGTCGAATCAAGATCTGAGAGGTAAATGAAATGGCCCAACTTGAACGACTTCATTTTTATTCAAGGGATGATACTAGTTTGAAATGGTAACGAAGTTGGAATAATTAATCATTTCCATAAGGGAATATTGTAACATTAATTTGCAAAGAATAATATTGGTGGATTTGATAATAAACAATGTATTACTTGACATTCTTAGCCCATATATGAAGTGTTATTATACTTATACCTTTTGGTTAAGTACATAACATTATTTTCTAAGTAATGAAAATAATATGGTTTTGGGAATACACTTATTCTAAGTAATGAGTAAATGGGTAGGTTTTCGAAGAAATGAAACAAGAGGTTATACGGGTTTGAAATGGAAGTGAATATTGGAAATTCAATTATTGTTTCCAAAAGCATTATTGTAAACTTCAATCGGCAAAGTTCCGAAGTTAAGTAAGATTGTGTAGGTTTATATAATAAGATATGTGTCGCATGACATTATTTTGGCTATATAAGATTGGCTGATGAAACCTATACCAATTGATTAAGTATATATAGCGATATTTTTAAAATAAAGGAAATAAAAAGGGGTTTTGTGAATATATAGTGATATTTCCAAGGTAAAGGAAATAAAGAGAAGATTTTGTGAATACATATTCTGAAGAGATAAGAGTACGGTTATTGTTTTCAAGGTAACGAAAACAGGAGAGATTTGAGAATATAATTATCTGGTTGAAATAATTATATGGAATCGACTTGTAAGAATCAATGTAGTGAGTTTAAATGAATGATTTTAATTAAAAAGGGTCTGAGCTCCTGATGTACTTAACTGTACTGTTTGAATTGATAGTTAAAGAACTAACTATCAATAAATTCCCTTTTGACTTGTGACATGTTAGTTCGAGGAGACTGGGACGAAAATTGGGCATAAAACCACTTCGAACCGACTTTACATTTGATACTAACTTGCAGGGATGCTTATGAAGATGATTTGAAGGCATATATCTTTGGAGCGAAAAGGGTGCTCATTGATGTCTCTAGTTAGCTAGCAGGATTAAACTTGTAGCAGTAATGCCTATGTTTTAGGGTATCTCTGGTTTCGTTCAGTCGTAGAACGAAAATATTATATAGGTGAATGGCCGACAATATATTTTCTAAATTCATGTACGTTGGTTTTAAAAAATATACCGAGTATTGTGGTGGTGAAGGCAACTTCTCTTAGCTTAACACCCAAAGTATCTTTGTGCAAATCAATTAGTGATTTGATGGATCTGACAATGTGGAATTCAAAGTTGGATGTGATGTCTCAAAAAGGTAATCGTAGCCTCTAGCCTCGTCAATAAATAAATGACTAAAATCGGGCAGGCAATACGGCTATGTGGATATACCCGTTAGGGTATATCTTCACGTCATCTAGGGAAATCGATTGTCCCTTTTTGTATGCTTTGGAATGATACAGTTGTTGATCCCAACCGTGGTAATGATAAATTCGGTACACTCAAGTTGAACGAGTGCCGGTTCTGTGTGGTTGGGTTGAAAGATGTTCTTGTTGAACCCGTCTGTTTTATCTCTAGAGGATACTGATCGGAATGTGGTTCCATACCTAGTCATGTTGGAAATCCAAACTCCAATACGAGCCATACGTTTTTAGATGTAAACAAACTATGTCGAAAAGTGAGATGCAAGTTTTTCGGATATATTGTTATTTTATTTGTGATTTAATGGACATTATTAAAAATATTGTTGGATTTTATAATAAAAAGTGATTTGGTTTTCGTAAAGTAAAAAACATGTGCCATGTTTATGTATGGTCGTGTCTTACGAGAGTTCCATTCTTTCAAAGGATTTCTAAAAGTTAAGGAAGTTGTTTGTATTATGAATTTTATCATTGAAAGTATTCTAGATTGATCTGGGTGATTTTGCTTTCCTCAAAATGTGCTCGGGTTAGACTGAGTATATTTTCCAGGTTTCATTAGATTTTGCTTGGAGCTTGAGAAGAGGAGTCGGAGTTGAGACATATTCCAGTATTTTCTAGTATTAATTTATTTTCGCTGTGTGTGTTGTATTCATCAGCTTTGTATAGGCTAATCTAGCTGTGTACTCTCATTGTGTAATCATATATACACAGTTTTCTCTTTGTGTAAAGAGTATTAGTATATTATATTTTATTCGTTTAGCCGTGAGATTCTATTCTACTTTGATTTTGTAGTTTTTATGTTCTTCTTCTATTCTAAAATTTCTTTCCTTCTTCTTCTCACCCTTTACTTATTTCTCCTACCTATCCTCTTTTCTGTGTTTTTGAGTTTGACAAGTGTGATTAAATGTCGGCTTAAACGGTCCGGTTGGGTCGTTACACCAAGGTACATTAATGACAACATATACAAATGTAAAAATGATAAGAAGAAAATCTTACCAAGTAACGAACTCAGAATACTACTTTCTCGTGCTCTCCTCCGTCTCTTAAGTGCAATAGCCATCACCTTCGCTCCGTGGAACCTTTAGCAACTTCACCATCTTCCCCTTAATTTGTTCATATCGCTTCCAATGCTACGAATTGGCTTGCAAGGTCTTAAATCCTTTGTCTCAATCTCGATATCATCTAATTGATCTATTGTGATGATTATTTTAGGGTTACACAAACTTCTGCATGGGAAACATGGATTACATTGTGCACTCCATCCATCTTCTAGGGTATGCCAATCTTGTAAGCAAGGCTTTCAGTCCTCTCTAAGATTGGAAAGGGACCCAAAAATCTCAATGCTAAATTCTCTCTTCGACTGAATCGAATAATGTTTCTCATAGGAGAAATCTTGACAAACATCATATCACTGATGGAGCACTCCAAATTTCTATGCCTCTTATTGGCATAGCTTTTCTGTCTATCTTGAGAAGCTTTCATCCGCTATCGAATGAGCTCAATCTTCTTTGAAGTCCGCTTCACCATCTCCGGCCCAAGTATCAGTTTATCGCCTTCTTCCCACCAACATGAAGGAACATTGCACGGTCACCCATACAATACCTCAAATGGTGACATAATGATACAAGACCGATAACTATTATCGTTTGTGAATGAAACAAAATGCAATTGATCGTCTATGAGCTTTCAAAATCCAGTAAGAAAGCATAAAGGAAATCTTCCAATATACGATTCACTTACTTTGTTTAACCATCATTTTGAGTGTAATAAACTATAATAAGGTGCAGCTCTGTCCTTAATGACTCTTGTAAGCTTCTTCAAAACTCACTAGTGAACAACGGGTCTCGGTCACTCAAAATGTACCTCGGTGTACCATGGAATCGCATTATATATTGACCAACATGGCTACCATCCTATTCGACTTAATGAGTATAAATCTAGCACTCTTTGTCAATCGGTCAACTTTGATGCTAATGCTATCGCACCTTAGTCGAGTTCTAGGAAATCCACCAATGAAGTCCATTGACACTTATCCCATTCCATTCGGAGACCTCTAAGGGTTTTGTAACACCCCGTGAATTCTATAACGTTAAGCTTCACAAATTAAAGTATAATTAATTATAAATGATGAAATCAAGGGAAATGGGTTACGCCATTGCGTTCGTCTCGAAATTCTGCTTGAGATTTAGTCCAAGTTTGCGTAAAATGGATACCGTATGAAGAAGATATGGACGAACGAAGTTGGGCAGAAAAACCAGAAAACGGGTCAGAATGCACTGGCGCACTTGGGAAGTGCGCCAGAACAAAGTTGAACTGGCGCACTTGGGAAGTGCGCCAGTACATTTTTAGCCTGGCGCACCTTCCAAGTGCGCCCAGGTCAGAATGACTTGCTGGTCAGGTCCTGGCTGGCCTGGTCAGGGTCTGGTCGAATTCTGAGGCTTGACTGAGTCACTAGGGCTTACATGTCACTTTCTAATTGGCTTCTCTTGAGATGGATGGTTTGGATTCACTCAAGCTTCATCGACGGCTCTAATTAGATTTAAACTCTATAAATACAACTCAAGTCTAACCCTAAATTCACACAAATAATAGAATACAAAAGCCGTCATGCTGCTGGAAAGGAACTAGGAGTGGCCGTCAATTAGAAAATCTAGAGACAAGCCAACACTAAAGCCTAAGAGACGAATTAAATTAAGAAGAAGATTAAAGTTTAATCAAATCAATCAACGCAACGTTAGTCTACCCAAAGGAGCGCATCTCAGTCTCAGAATTCAGAATCCAGAATTCAAGATTCTGCATTCGTTGTAAGTATAGTGACTTTTCAGAATATGAATAAAAACTGTGATGTGATTCGATGTAAATGAAAATAGAATTGTGTTATTTCTGTGTATTGTAATGGTTCTATCATGACTTGTGTATTGATGTTTGTGGCATAAATTGATTGATGCAAGCCTATTGAACAATTGTATATGAAAACAATGGCACTTGCAAGTTTGTGGCAAAAACTAGAAATTGATCCCTTTTTGTATATGTCGATGGCATGGACTATGTATATTCCCTTATTCTAAATTAGAATTTATGAAAACATGTTCTAGATTTGAAACCTTTTATGCCTACATGACCCAAAACCTATGATATCATTCTTATGTTTATTTGCAAGTATAATTGGACCTATGTTAAGTATCGTTTGGGTTTCATAAACTATGCAAGTTCATGTTTATTTGCAAGTATAATTAGATCTATGTTAAGTTTGGGATTCATAAACTATGCAAGTTCATGTTGAAATAGGCTATATGGTTAGATGTTAAAATTTGTACATTTTTGTGAATATACAACATGCTAGTTTTGTGGTTGATATTATGCCAAGTTAAACATGTTTAAACACAAGTTTGTATTAGCCTAAACTATGCCATTTCATATGTCACCTACTTAGTCATACTTTGATTTCAATGCAAGTTCACATGACCCATGTTATATGTTAGTTGAATTGCCAAATTGCAAGTCCATACCTATGATGTTCATATTGATTATGCCAAAAATGCCAAGTTTACACCTATGTCACGTTTATGTTTATGAATTCCCATATGCCTATTTGTGTGCGCTAAATTAGGCTAAGTTTTTAGCCTAATATTATATGTTAAAAACTATGCGAACGAAGATTAGGCTAAGATTGTTAGCATAATGTTTAAACGGGGTAATGTTGGGAATATTTGAAAACTTGACATAAAAATATATGAAATTGGCATGTTTGTCACATGCCAAAATTGGTGGCATTTAAACGGTATAAATTCTTATACCAAAAATGTTAAACTTGGAATGTGGGCCATAATATTTAATTGTTGACAAATTTACATATATTCAGTAATAAAGACAAATATGTAAATTTAGAGAACACGATATGCTTAACCCGAGGTTGGATTGAGTTGTGATGTAAACCTGCCCGGACCCGCCCGGCTGCCCAGTAGTCACAACAATACCTATCCAATGTCGGTGGTTAAGCATTGAGCCCAATAAGGACCCGAGGTTAGACTGAGCTACGGTGTAAACCTGCCCGGAACCGACCGGCACATCCAGTAACCGTAGCAATACCTGTCTAATGTGAGTGGTCTGGTGCTCCTAAGAGGCTAAGGACAGATGGTAGGGTTAAGTCAACTATAACACTTAACCAAATTCAACATGTTAAAAAGAATTGATGGGTAGGGTTTGGTAAATACAGACACTTAACCACTTAGCATGTTTGATTAGAAAATCCTGGTAACGAGGGACCCGTTTCAGTAGTAACCCAAGTTAGGTATCAACGGTACCATGAAACTAGGCAGGGTGGGGCACGATTACTGGGCTGATTGTAAGCGGTCAAACGACGGCGGTGGGTGCACAATGTAGGTCTAATGGGGTGCGGGCGTGCACACACTCCAGAGCAGACAACCAGGACACTGGGGACACCAGTAGTATAACCTATGCCTTCTAGTTTTGTGTCGGGGCCGCTACCATGGGTCTTGATACACCCCATGGTGGGACCAGCATAGGTATCTACAATTCTTGGGGGTTGTATGACACATGTTAACGCGAGTAGGAGCCGATCTTTTAACAAGTATGGGGATCACTTCACCATCACCATGGGGTGCCAGTTAGAATAAATTCAAGTAGGTGTAGAGATATAGTATGGGTGCGATAGTACATTCGACACTTCCTTAGCTGGTGACACTTTCCTATTTTTAGTTTATGTCTATCATACCCTTTTCTTATTCACATACTGAAGAGTTACTAGATTTACTCAGGCTTTATGTCTGACCCTATTTTATTTTCGTCTTCTTTTCTTCCATTTCACCCCCAGGTCCACAGGGAGGAAACATCTCAACTCAGTCAGACTCTTTACAAGCACCAAGAACGTAGATGTATGATTTGGATCTTTCTTGCTCGGATAATGGCTTTGGATATCACTATGGGGATTTTTGTCAATTTATTTATGTTTTCATGCTTCTTTAATAATCAAGACAGTTATGAGGTTGTAATGTTGGAAGTATTTTGAGACAATTATGGAAATCTTTTGTTTGATACACTTATTGATGAAATAAAAGTTTGTTGGTTTCCGCTGTTTAAAATATGTGTATTTATATCTGTATTGAGTTTATCTATGGCTTTTACTTACAAACCTCCACCAAAGTTAAGGCATTCCCTTTGTGAGTGACCTCGACGGAGGTGGGGTGTTTCACTTGGTACCAGAGCATAGGTTTACCAGACACGATAAAAGTTTTTGAAATTGTTTTCAAAAAGAAAGTTTAAAGTAGCATTTTTTTAGAAAAAGTGTTATATTTATAAAAAGAAAAAATCCCCCAAAGCCATGTTCCCTATTTATCCCTCTCTAACCTTCGTTTTGAATTTTTCCTTTCTGTTTCAGCATGTCTGGGGACCTTACTCCCCAGCTACAGACGCTTTTACTCCTCCTCCTCCTCTGCACGAAACAGTAAACGGAAAAATCGCAGAACAAGAAGACAGATAATAGTCAAGGAGGAAAGGACCATAACAATAATAACAAGACACGTGAGAAAAGGAAATGTTATTTCTATGGCATTGTTAGGCATATAGTCCAGGATTGTAGAAAGAAGAAGATGAAGATAGGGGCATGCTTTCAGTGTGGTGATATTAGACATATCAGTAAGAGCTGCCCTAAGAAGCAAGGGCAAGGCCCGCAAGCAGGGCCTTCTGGGGGTACCTCTTTAACTTCTTCTCCTAAACGCTTTGTTTTATCTTGCTTATCTTCTCAATCCTATCTTTAGAATGAGGTAGAAATATTTCTGTAGAAAGCTTAGTTTATCTTTATGATCATCCAGTTCGTACACTTTTTGACTCTGATGCATCACACTCTTTTATTTCATCTACCTTAGTAGAATCTCTGCTTCTAGACACTAGTATGGTAGAAGATCCCTTAGTAGTTTCAAATCCAATTGGGGGCTCCGCTTACTTGTCAATGGTTTTTTTGGGTTTGAAAATCTCTATTCTCAGCGTTGAGTTTAGTTGTAATGCCTTTGTTTCGGGCTTCTCGGGATATGGTTTGATCTTAGGCATGGATTGGTTATCCAGTAATAGTGCCATTCTTGACTGTGAGAAAAGAGTAGTTAGACTCTTGACTCGGCTTGGTAACACTCTAGAAATCTCTTGTAATCCCTTGAATGCTGTTATGCTTAGTTATCTAGAGTCGCTTGATGCTTCTGATGAGAATTTGCAATCAGTTAGAGTAGTCCGGGAATATCCGGATGTCTTTGAGGAGGTGAAAGGCTTACCTCCGAGGCGAGAAATAGACTTCCGCATATATCTTGTGGATAACGCAAAGCCTGTAGCTTTACCTGTCAGACACTTGGCTCCAAAGGAGAGAAAGAAGCTCAGTAAGCAAGTTAAAGAACTTCTTGAAAAGGGGTTCATTAGACGGAGCATTTCGGAATGGGGTGCTCCAGTGGTGTTCGCAACCAAAGCAGACGGTTCGCTACGCCTTTGCGTCAACTATAGGGAGTTAAACAAATTGACCAAGAAAAATAGGCACCCTCTTCCCCGAATCGACGATTTGTTTGATCAGCTTGTAGATGCGATGGTCTTCTCCCAACTTGATCTGGCAACTGGGTTCCATCGGCTAAGAGTAGCTGAAGATAGCATTGATAAGACAGCATTCAGAACCCCAGACGGTTTCTTCGAGTGGCTTGTCATGCCTTTTGGCTTGACAAACGCACCCGCTTATTTCGTAGACCTAATGAGCAGGGTGTTCAGAGAATTCCTCAACAAATTTGTGGTCGTCTCCGTAGATGATATCTTAATCTTCTCAAAGAATGAGGAAGAACATGCTCAGCATCTGAAAGGAATCATGGATACTCTCCGTGCACATCAACTAAAAGCCAAATTCTCCAAGTGTCACTTCTGGAGAAAAGAAGTAAGGTTTCTTGGGCATATAGTGTCCAAAGAAGGGTTGGCTGTGGAGCTCGCGAAAGTGGTGGCAGTGCAAGATTGGAAGATACCAAGGAATGCAACCGAAGTTTGAAGCTTTCTTGGGCTGGCCGGTTTTTACCGAAAGTTTATTAGGGATTTCGCGAAAATCTCAGCTCCACTCACAAGGCTAACAAAGAAGAATCTGGCGTTCACTTGGGATTTGGACTGCGAGTTTGCTTTCCAATGATTAAAAAGGGCTCTTACAACAGCCCTAGTTCTAACTCTGCCTGACGGAAGAAAAATGTTCACAGTATACACGGATGCATGTGGAACGGGGCTAGGCGCTGTCCTAATGCAAGAAGGAAGGGTAGTAGCTTATGGCGGAAGACAATTGAAGGTTCATGAAAAGAACTACCCAACCCACGATCTTGAGTTGGCCGCCATCGTCTTTGCACTTAAGTCTTGGCGCCATTATCTCCTAGGTGATAAGTTTGAATTATACACTGACCATAAGTTGTTGAAATATCTCTTCTCGCAGAAGGATCTTAACTTGAGGCAGCAAAGATGGATGGAGTTTCTTGCCTCGTATGATTTTGAAATTTCCTATACTCCCGACAAAGGCAACGTAGTAGCAGATGCGTTGAGCCGAAAGAAACTGACCCTAAGCCCTCTCTTTGTGGAAAGGCAAAACTTGGAGTATATAGTCAATTTTAACTTTAGGCCCTCCTCGGATTTTGTACCGGGTTTGTTAGCATCTCTCGAAGTATGCCCTACTCTCTTGGACTCAATAGGGGCTGCACAACGTGAAGACCCTCATCTTGTTGATGTGATTGATAAACTTATTAGGGGTGAGACTTCTAGTCACCTCAGTAGATACGCCATCGATGATAAGGGTTGGCTGAGGCGAGATGGAAGATTATGCGTCCCACAAGCAAGGGAGTTGACAAAGAAGGTTCTCGAGGAAGCGCATCATTCCAAGATGACTATACATCCTGGCGGTGATAAGATGTACAAGGATATAAAAAGGACTTTCTTTTGGAGCGGCATGAAGCAAGACGTGGCAGATTTCGTTTCCAAGTGCATGACCTGCCAACGGGTCAAGGCAGAACAGAAGAAACCTGGAGGACTACTTTACCCTCTAGGGGTCCCACAGTGGAAGTGGGATAGCATTTCAATGGACTTCATTGATGGGCTGCCTAGGTCGAGAAGAGGCAACACTAGCATTTGGGTAATAGTGGATAGGCTGAATAAAAGCTCCCACTTTATACCTATCAAGAGTAGAAGGACTGCCGCATCTCTAGCTTCTCTTTATCTCAAGGAAATAGTTCGGCTTCATGGGATACCCTCCAGCATTGTTAGTGACCGAGACCCTATTTTCACAAGTGAGTTTTGGCGGAGTCTGCAAGAAGCTGTAGGCACACAGCTATGTTTGAGCACGGCCTATCACCCCCAAACAAATGGCCAGACGGAAAGGGTGAATAGAGTTTTAGAGGATCTTTTAAGACTTTACGTTCTTGAATTTGGAGGGACGTGGGAGGATCACCTTCCTTTAGTGGAATTTTCCTACAACAACAACTACCAAGCTACCATCCGCATGGCACCCTTCGAAGCCTTGTATGGAAGACTATGCAAATCACCAACTTGTTGGTGGGAGTCTACAGATAAGCTTATACTTGGGCCAGACATGAATCGAGAAACTTCGGAGAAAGTGGACTTAATACGTAGGAGAATGAAGACAGCCCAAGACAAACAGAAATCCTACGCCGACAAAAGAAGGACCGACCTTGAGTTTGAGGTTGGGGACAGGGTTTTCCTTAAGGTATCACCTTTAAGGAACGTCATTCTCTTTGGATCCGCAGGAAAGCTAGCACTAAGATTTGTAGGATCGTTCCCTATCATCGAGAAGATTGGGAAAATGGCTTATAGAGTAGATCTGCCTGAAAGATTGGCTGGAATTCACAACGTCTTTCACGTTTCTCATCTCCGGAAATGTCTACATGAATCAGCGGAAGTGGTGGAGCCAAGCATTCTAGAAGAAGCCGAAGTGGAACGTGAAGCATCTGTGAGGAGAGTTCCAACCCGCATCATAGGAACTGAAGTGAAAAAGCTACGCAGCCGCGAAGTCAAACTCGTTAAAATTCAGTGGAGCGACGCCGAGGAAGACGCGACTTGGGAAACTGAGGACAGAATACGCGCTGCCTACCCTATTCTTTTTTAGGGTACATCTTTGACCTCTCTTTTTCTTAAGTTGTGCTTGTATCTATCTTTTTAGGTATATCTCCTCGATATTATCCTTTATCCTTAGGTAGAAACCCCTTTGGATGTAAACATGTATTTGAAACATGTTATGGTTGATGGCTGCAAGTGGTTACAAGTGGTTGCTAGTGGTTGCTCGTGGATGCATATACACACACAACCTAGGTCTTAGATCGGATCAATCACTTCTTATTGCATATGCATATATGTATTCTTATTTGTATATGGTTGAAAACTTGATATGTTGTTATATGGCCGTCGCATTTGTATGAATAGTTGTGCACTCATGTAGAATTATGAGTAGGAAAAATTTGCATACATAATGGATTCATGACACTTACATGATTCGCATTAAGGAGGTCAACTGAATCAGTAGACCACCGATTTCTGCATTAGATAAGGACATGTACACACACTATGCATATGATCATGAAGCATTAGAAGTCTTTTAAGGACAGTGGATGCCTGTGTTTGTTGGTTGAGTAGATGGACTGTTGGATGGTAGGATATATATTCTTCCTAACTTGAAGATTTCGGGGACGGAATCCTTTTAAGGTGGGAGAATGTAACACCCCGTGAATTCAATAACGTTAAGCTTCACAAATTAAAGTATAATTAATTATAAATGATGGAATCAAGGGAAATGGGTTACACCATTGCGTTCGTCTCGAAATTCTGCTTGAGATAGAGTCCAAGTTTGCGTAAAACGGATATCGTATGAAGAAGATATGGACGAACGAAGTTGGGCAGAAAAACCAGAAAACGGGTCAGATGCACTGGCGCACTTGGGAAGTGCGCCAAAACAAAGTTGAACTGGTGCACTTGGGAAGTGCGCCAGTAAATTTTTAGCCTGGCGCACCTGCCAAGTGCGCCCAGGTCAGAATGACCTGCTGGTCAGGTCCTGGCTGGCCTGGTTAGGGTCTGGTCGAATTCTGAGGCTTGGCTGAGTCACTAGGGCTTACATGTCACTTTCTGATTGGCTTCTCTTGAGATGGATGGTCTGGATTCACTCTAGCTTCATCGACGGCTCTAATTAGATTGAAACTCTATAAATACAACTCAAGTCTAACCCTAAATTCACACAAATAATAGAACACAAAAGCCGTCATGCTGCTGGAAAGGAACTAGGAGTGGCCGTCAATTAGAAAACCTAGAGACAAGCCAACACTAAAGCCTAAGAGACGAATCAAATTAAGAAGAAGATTAAAGTTTGATCAAATCAATCAACACAACGTTAGTCCACTTAAAGTAACGCATCTCAGTTTCAGAATCCAGAATTCAAGATTCTGCATTCGTTGTAAGTATAGTGACTTTTCAGAATATGAATATAAACTGTGATGTGATTCGATGTAAATGAGAATAGAATTGTGTTATTTCTGTGTATTGTAATGGTTCTATCATGACTTGTGTATTGATGTTTGTGGCATAAATTGATTGATGCAAGCCTATTGAACAATTGTATATGAAAACAATGGCACTTGCAAGTTAGTCGCAAAAACTAGAAATTGATCCCTTATTGTATATGTCGATGGCATGGACTATGTATATTCCCTTAGTCTAAATTAGAATTTATGAAAACATGTTCTAGATTTGAAACCTTTTATGCCTACATGACCCAAAACCTATGATATCATTCTTATGTTTATTTGCAAGTATAATTGGACCTATGTTAAGTATCGTTTGGGTTTCATAAACTATGCAAGTTCATGTTTATTTGCAAGTATAATTAGATCTATGTTAAGTTTGGGATTCATAAACTATGCAAGTTCATGTTGAAATAGGCTATATGGTTAGATGTTAAAATTTGTACATTTTTGTGAATATACAACATGCTAGTTTTGTGGTTGATATTATGCCAAGTTAAACATGTTTAAACACAAGTTTGTATTAGCCTAAACTATGCCATTTCATATGTCACCTACTTAGTCATACTTTGATTTCAATGCAAGTTCACATGACCCATGTTATATGTTAGTTGAATCGCCAAATTGCAAGTTCATACCTATGATGATCATATTGATTATGCCAAAAATGCCAAGTTTACACCTATGTCACGTTTACGTTTATGAATTCCCTTATGCCTATTTGTGTGCGCTAAATTAGGCTAAGTTTTTAGCCTAATATTATATGTTAAAAACTATGCGAACGAAGATTAGGCTAAGATTGTTAGCATAATGTTTAAACGGGGTAACGTTGGGAATATTTGAAAACTTGACATAAAAATATATGAAATTGGCATGTTTGTCACATGCCAAAATTGGTGGCATTTAAACGGTATAAATTCTTATAACAAAAATGTTAAACTTGGAATGTGGGCCATAATATTTAATTGCTGACAAATTTACATATATTCAGTAATAAAGACAAATATGTAAATTTAGAAAACACGATATGCTTAACCCGAGGTTGGATTGAGTTGTGATGTAAACCTGCCCGGACCCGTCCGGCTGCCCAGTAGTCACAACAATACCTATCCAATGTGGGTGGTTAAGCATTGAGCCCAATAAGGACCCGAGGTTAGACTGAGCTACGGTGTAAACCTGCCCGGAACCGACCGGCACATCCAGTAACCGTAGCAATACCTGTCTAATGTGAATGGTCTGGTGCTTCTAAGAGGCTAAGGACAGATGGTAGGGTTAAGTCAACTATAACACTTAACCAAATTCAACATGTTAACAAGAATTGATGGGTAGGGTTAGGTAAATACAGACACTTAACCACTTAGCATGTTTGACTAGAAAATCCTGGTAACGAGGGACCCGTTTCAGCAGTAACCCAAGTTAGGTATCAACGGTACCCTGAAACTAGGCAGGGTGGGGCACGATTACTGGGCTGATTGTAAGCGGTCAAATGACGGCGGTGGGTGCAAAGTGTAGGTCTAACGGGGTGCGGGCGTGCACACACTCCAGAGCAAACAACCAGGACACTGGGGACACCAGTAGTATAACCTATGCCTTTTAGTTTTGTGTCGGGGCCGCCACCATGGGTCTTGATACACCCCATGGTGGGACCAGCATAGGTATCTACAATTCTTGGGGGCCGTATGACACATGTTAACGCGAGTAGGAGCCGATCTTTTAACAAGAATGGGGATCACTTCACCCTCACCATGGGGTGCCAGTTAGAATAAATTCAAGTAGGTGCAGAGATATAGTATGGGTGCGATAGTACATTCGACACTTCCTTAGCTGGTGACACTTTCCTATTTTTAGTTTATGTCTATCATACCCTTTTCTTATTCAAATACTGAGGAGTTACTAGATTTTCTCAGGCTTTATGTCTGACCCTATTTTCTTTTCGTCTTCTTTTCTTCCATTTCCCCCCCAGGTCCACAGGGAGGAAACAACTCAACTCAGTCAGACTCTTTACAAGCACCAAGAACGTAGATGTATGATTTGGATCTTTCTTGCTCGGATAATGGCTTTGGATATCAATATGGGGATTTTTGTCAATTTATTTATGTTTTCATGCTTCTTTAATAATCAAGACAGTTATGAGGTTGTAATGTTGGAAGAAATCTTTTGTTTGATACACTTATTGATGAAATAAAAGTTTGTTGGTTTCCGCTGTTTAAAATATGTGTATTTATATCTATCTTGAGTTTATCTGTGGCTTTTACTTACAAACCTCCACCAAAGTTAAGGCATTCCCTTTGTGAGTGACCTCGGCGGAGGTGGGGTGTTTCAGGTTTCATCCAACAACTCATCTTCTCCTATTTTTCCTTAACCAAATGACAGTTTATGGAATTTGAGATGAACAGTCCAATATCATTCTTCATCCCTTCCCAATAATAAGTCTGCTTCATATCATGGTCCATCCTATTACCATTGGCATGTATAGTCAATCTTGATTGATGACACTCTCGAAGCACTTCACCTCTCAAACCATCCACCTATGGATAACCAACCTTCCCATCTCATGGACCCAACCATTACAGTCAAGTCCATATTGCTTTACATCCTCGGACTCTATTCCAGTCTCAACCTTAGCGATGATCTCAACCAACTTAGGACCACACTGTTGACTACCTCCAATTCTCTCAACCAAAATAGGTCTAATGGTTAAACTTGATAATATCTCTAAGTCCAACTCATACTTAGGTCGCAAATCATAATCTGTGATATATTATAATTGCTTCCATTCAACGAAAATGGCCCCCAAACTGGCATGTCTTTGAATCAACACATTAGAGATTACATTATTTGTCCCTAGTGTGTATGCTATTCCAAAATCATAGGAAGCTAAAAAATCTATCTATCAGTACTAGCCAAGGTTAAGATCCTTTTGTGAAAAGAGGTACTTAAATTACTTATGATCAATGAACAATTGGAGCCATTCTCCTAAAAAATAATGTATTCATAACTTTAGCGCAAACACAATAGCCGCTAATTCCAAATCGTGGGTAGGATACTTCTTATCATGTTGTTTTAATTTTCTGCTAGCATAAGCTACAACCTTAACTTTCTACATTAGTACTTCTCCTAACCTGATACTAAAAGAATCTATGTATACTATCATTTCTGCATTCCCGCTTGAAATAATCAACATTAATGCACTTATTAACCTTTCTTTCAGATTCAAAAATGCATGCTCACACCTAGGACCTAAGTAGAAGTCTGATTCTTTTTAGTTGACTCAGTTAATGTTGTTTTTATCTTAGAGAAGTCTTGGGAGAACTTCTGATAATACCATGTCAATCGTAAGAAACTTATCACAACCATAACATTCTTGGGTGCAGTCCAATTGTGTATCGCTGCGACCTTTGCAGGATCTACAACAATAATTTGCTCTATAACAACGTGACTCAAGAATCTCACTTCTCTCCTTTAGAAATGACATTTGGAATAAAAATCCTTCAAAGGGTGTTCCCTCCAAGAACAATCCTCAAACGTGTCTTGTGCTCCTTCTCCAACTGAGAATAGGCCAAAATGTAATCAACGAATATAAGCACGAATTTATTCAATTGGTCTCTGAAGACATGGTTCAAAAAATCCACAAAATATGTAGGAGCATTGGTTAGCCCAAATCGTACAACCAACCTCTCATAAAATCCAAATGGCATTTGAAACGTCATTATAGGCACGCTCTCTCTACCACTATAAGCTGGTGATATATAGTTGCAAGATTTGACAGACAAAACACCATAGCACCATGAAGTTGATCAAACAAATCATTAATACATGGTAAAGGATACATTTTCTACCTCATCACTTTAGTCATCTCTTGATAATCAGCACACAATCTAAGGGAACCATCCGTCTTCGTTGTGAATACTACTGGTGTACCCCATTTTAATGTGCTCCTCCAAATAAAACCTTTCCTTAAAAGATCATTCACCTATTCTTCAAGCTCCCTCTGCTCTCTACGTGTCATCCTTATCGAAGGCAACACTATCGATCCAACATCCTTCATTAGTTCAATATGGAATTCAATCTCCCTATGTGGTGAAATTCCATTCACTTCCTCAAAAATTTCTGGATACTCGCTAGCGATTGGTACTATTGACAACTTATCTTATAAAACCTCAAGAGACTGAAGATAACTGGCCATCACGCCCTAAACTAATAAATGAACTACCACTACTCTCCGCTCGTCTTTTGTCCCGACCGTCAAAGACATCCTCTTGCAATCCACCATTACTTTGTACTTACTTAGCCATTCCATCCCTAGTATGATAACAAACCCCAAAACGAAGCATCACAAACAAAAGAGCATCCATGAATCGATAAAGAAATATTATAACAAAATACAATGATTTGCGGAGCCACCGACGTGGTTTGTTACTAGTTAAGGCCTGTTGACATTTTTGCGCTCTAGTCTGAATCTTTCTGCCAAGTCTCCAAATATAAAGGAATCAGAATCCCCAATTTCAAACAAAACGCGACTAAGAACATTGAAATTGGAAAATATATTTTGAATGACAATACCCTTCCCTTGTACTTCTCCTAAAGGGCATTCAATGTACTTGGAACAATATTCACATCATATGCTTTCACTACCTTCTAAGACGCATCTGGGCAATCTTTCTTGAATTGTCCAGTCTTATGACTGCGATGGCACTTTTGCTCGCTCTTGCACTAATTCCTAAAATGACTCTCTTCTCTACTGTTAATGCAATTCACTACGGGCTTAACCTTCTTCTTCTTCCCTTCCTTATTTTGAGACATCTTCCTCTTGTTATTCCACTTCTTATACCTCCTCCTCTCATCTTTGGTTTTGGCTCTTCTTTAAGAGCAACACTAGATATAGCCTTGGGACTTAGGATAGCTAGTCTCATGTCTAAACACCCTCCTAACCACTGCCTCGAAGGTCTCATTAATATGGTACAAAGCTTCTCTCCCAGATGGTCATCCAAACCAAGAATAAACTTCTCGTTCTTTTTCTATGGTATGTCGTTGAAGGACATACCATACTTTAAAGGCATCCAACCTAGCCATGTACTTGGAGACAGTCATGTCTCCTAGCCTCAATTTTGAAAACTCTCTTAACAAATTCAATTTATGAGTAATCCTAGTGAACTTCTGTTCAAAGTGAATCTTAAACTAATTTTAAGTGAATCCATCTTCTGTTGTAGCAACCTTCACTGCATTCCACCAATTTATCGCCTTCCCTTGGAGTTGAATTGATGTTAAGACGACCTTCTCTTCATTGCATCATGCATATTATGATCGCTGAAGATTCGTTCACAAATATCGAGCCAATCTTAGACTTTCATCGCTGATTCCATTCCCAGAAATGCTTTGCCTTCGAAGTTGGAAAAATCCTTATTAAGCTTGGCAAAATTAGCTCTAAGAGCCTATGATTGAGTACCATCCCAAACGGTAGCATTAGGGGTCACTACTTGAGCATTTGTGGTATATTCCTCATGAAGGTGTTAAACATGGCTTGCATATTCCTTCAATCAAGTATAAAGATGATTAGTTTTCTTGCACTAAATCACACTTATGCTCATGCATAGTGCGACTTATATTATGATACATATACTATTATATAGCATTAAAAATATATAACAAGTACGTGGTCTCATATGAAAATACTCTCATCTCTACCCTTAAGTAAAAGAACACAACCTAAGCACTTGTATCAAAAGAGATGACCACCTTGTATTTCCGACACTCGGGATACTTGAAGAGTCCGCAGTGGCTACCCCAATAGTGTATGAAGGCCATCTAGCTGGAAAGAAAAGCGCAGAACTTGTCATATATCTCATAGCATATGGAATAATATATGATAATAAAACATACTAATATAAAATAGGCAAGACAAAAAATAATTGAAATGAATCCCACAATTAGGGCAATAGATCCAAAATAATAAATAACTGTATCATAGAGTTATACAAGTTGAAATAACCCTACACGAAACCATCTTTAAAAAAAAGATACTATTGAGATGCATGATAGTGAACAACAGAAATTAAAGGTGTATATATAAATAATATATGAAACAACCTCCCGCTTGCCTCCCAATTAGCTACTCATACCCACCCCTAATCTGCCTCTAGTCTGCTCATTTAAAAGCACCAAGAGTAATAAGAAGCAACCAAAAAACTCCAAGTCAGAAAAATTTGGTGTGAGCTATAGAAATCTCAAGTACTAAAACAATTGGAACACACAGTATGGTAACACATACCTGACCTTTCCAAGCATCCGAAGAGTTAACACATAGAGGTATATACTAATCTAAAATATTAATATCACACGTATCCTATGTCAGAGTACTACAATGTCTAAATGTATGCATCCACGCTGCCTATATTTGCATTTATACTACCTACATCTAATAACATTCCTAAGGGTGATAAATGACTAAGAAAACGTATAATATATCATCCATCCTCACATTCACTCGCTCAATGTGTTAGATATGTGGTACATTTGGTCCCACATAACCTGTACCTGCCCCTAAGAGCTCTGAGATGATCTAGTCGTCAACTCACGTGGGGTTGAGAATGTGCATAAAAATAATTACTAGCCCCTATTTGGATAAATAACTGGAGGTCGGGTTGAATGTCAAATGGATAGCCTCCAATTTGGGTTGCAACCTATGTTAGGTTGAAGACTCAATCGATACCAAAACCTCTTCCTTCCAAGTACCCATCTGAACCTACACATTTACGATTTCTTTGCACATGTTTCTCTACTGCAGAGCCATTCTAGAACTATCTTTATAACTTCCATCTAGGGTCTTTTGGACGGGAACTCCTTAGACATCTAACATTTATCATCAAACTCCACCCATCGAACTCCACCCCTTGAATCTTTCCTGATAATTCCTCCATCTCGATTAATAGTTTCACCATCTTGACTCATATTATTCTATTTTTCTCCTAGGAGTTCAATCGATCATTTGTTGTAGTCGTTCCATTTGAGTTTGGAATAGTCATTGGGTTACACAATTGAAGAGTCTTTTGTCGGCGTCACTGCGAAGTAAAATCAAGATGGGATATCACCATCCCTTTAAGAAGTCGCGTCAATACCAAACTTCACTTCCATAAGGGTCGCATGACTGAAACATCGTCATGCTCGGATCGGTGCTGATTCCTATAATTTGGATCGGTAAATGACCCCTATAATTTGGATCGGTAATTGACCCGTTCCTGTCTGTAATGGTGCATGCACAATGATTCCATCTTCATTTTCATTTGGTCGATCCAAGTCACCCACGCAATTATCCACCTAATCCGAAGAACCACTACTTTACACCGACCCAATTCCACTCATGAAACTCTTTTGCTAACTTAGGGCACAAAACTTGATGGATCTGAACTTTTTCCAACATAACTCCACCGTACCGACCAGAATCAACTTGAAATTTGAAACATAGACTGCTCAAACCATTCTTTATCACCTATAAAAAATTTAAGATATTCTGGGCACTTCTAGTTTTATACCGACGTGGATATATTTACTCTTAACCCCTCCGTGCGAACTCCAAACGACCCTAAAATTTTCAGACAACCTCTAGAGACCTTTCATCCATGTTTGGTGCAAACTTGAGCATTTTTTGGCTTTTTGACTTTTTTCGCAAAATCTTAGTTCTAAGTTGCCATTCATAGGCATTTTCAAATATCCAAACAATAGACAACAAGCACATGCATAAAACCATCCAAAATAATATAATAACAAACAATCTTTTCAACCAATTTATACAGTTTAGATCTATAAATAAGAATCTTGGGTTTGCATATATCTACTAGTAATTTCATTGGAAAATGTCACAATATAATCCCTAACCATTTAAATTCATTGTTGTAATTTAAAATTGTGAGATTCCTAACATGTTTATTTTTATAAGATTAGTTTTAAGTTTATAAAGTATAAAAACCTATAAGTGAGAATAAAATTACTCTCCTTTGCATATAAAACTGTAGATCTGAAAACTTTCCCTAGATCTGTAATGGAATAAGATATATCTCCAAGATAGCTCTCATCCCCTAATAGTTAAAAATATACTTTCCTTGTTTGGATCTACTAATTCCTTTACTTTAATTTTAATTTAGTCGAGAAATCTTGGTTTTTTGAATGAAGATTTGTTTAATGTAAGTAGAGGCTTTATGGAAGAAGGAGAGTAAAAGAAAATGAGTTAAAGTAACTCATTTCTGCTCATTTTCTCCATATCTCTCAAATGATTTATCCTTTTTGACATGTGACTACTTTATGAAAAGGGAAATCATCGTCCTGATCCAATGTAAGTGGTATCGAATAAAAAAAATCATTAATCAAATTTTATGGATGAAATAATTTTTTTAGGGATAAAATGGCCACACATAAATTCACAATAATTTTAAATGTGGGAAATGTCTCTAATAACAGTTCTCTAAAAATTTTGAATGATACAACCTCATACAGAAATAATATTTCTTATTTATGTGCTAAAAGTGCGGAAAAACTATAGGTCGTTACGTCCTACACGAGTCCTTCATAGAACATTAATGAAATCCATAGACTGTTGTTCCCATTTCCTCTTGGAAACTTCTAGTGGTTGTATCAAACTGCTTGGTAATTTTGATTAGCTTTAACTTAAAAATAGTTTATACACTTAAAGATGAATTTTCCAATGTCTTTCTTCATTTCTTCCTAATAGTAAGTTTGCCACATCTCCTAATACATCTTATTGCCATTAGGATCTATGGTTAATCTCGAGTAATGGAATTCTCGAAGAACTTCATCTCTTAATCTATTGACATGAGGAACAATCAATCTCCTATCCTTACAAAGCAACCATCTTGATCAATACAATGCAATCTCATTGTCCTCGGATCCCGCTTCACCTTCTATCTTAGCGATAATCTCAGCCAATTTAGGATCAAGTATTTAACTATAACTAATCCACTCAACCAGGGTAGTTCATATTGTCAATGTTGCTAATTTTTTAGTTCCAACTCACTTCTAGGCTGAAAATCATAACTGATTATATACTCAAGATTCTTTCACTCTAGGAACATAACTACTAAGCCGACATGTTCTCCTACTCAAGGCATCAGCCAACACATTCCCTCTACTTAGCACATATCCAGTGTCAAAATCTGAGTCAAGAATTTTTAATCATCGCTACTGGCGGAGATTAAGATCCTTCTACGAGGAGAGGTATTTTAATGATTTATGGTCGATGAACAATCCGAACCTCTCCTAAAAGATAGTGCCTCCGTATCTTCAATGCAAATACGATTGTTTTTTTACTTCCAAATCATAGGAAGGATATCTCTTTACATGAGGTTTGGCTATTGGCTAGCATACATGAAAACCTTATCATTCTGCATTTACACCGTACCTAATCCGGTAAAACAAGCATCCGTATATACCTTTATTTCCTCATTCTTAGGAATAACCAGAATCGGCGCACACATTAACCTCCCTTTTAAATTGACGAACACATGCAAATGCCTTGCATCCCAAATGAAATCCTTCTTTTTCTTTGTTAACTGAGGCTATGATGCCGCTTTCTTGGAGAAGTCCTAGATGAATCTCTAATTATATCTGGTCAATCCAAATAAAATCCTTGTATTCATAGCCTTCTTGGGTGTAATCATATCTTGAACCTCTTTGACCTTTGTAGGATCTAAGGAGCTACCCAGATCAGACATGACATGAACCAAGAACCTCACTTCTGTCATCTAGAAGTTGCACTTAACTAGCATTCTTTCAATATCTCAAGAACAATCCTCAAATATGTCTTGTGTGCCTCTTTCGTCTGTTGGAAAACAAGAATATAATCGAAGAATACAAGTAAAAACAAGAATAACATCGATGAACACATGTAAGAGCATATTAAGCTTATTCTTGAAAATATGATTCATTAGACCAATGAAGTATACTAGTGCATTGGTTAGCCCAAATGGCATAACCAACCACTCATAAAAATCCGGATGGCATCCAAAATGTTGAAATCGATACACTCTCGCTTGCCACTCACAACAGATAAAATCCTATCATGAGATCCAACTGAGAAATATCTTAGCACCATGTGGTTGATCGAACAAGTCATCGATACTCAAAAGTGTATACATGTTCTTCTTCATCGCTTCATTCACCTCACAACAATAAACACACCATTTAAGAGAGCCATTCGCCTTTATCGTGAATAGTAAAAGTCTATCCACTCAGATATACTTCAGAAAATGTACCCTTTTCGAAAAGGATATCAATTTGAACCTCAAGCTCTTGCCATTCCTCATGTACCATCCTCCTAAGAGGCATATTATGGGTCTGTTATCATTCTCTAAGTCAACATGGAACTTAATCTCTCTATGTAGTGGAAGTCCTGTCACCTTCTCGAAATGTCTGGATACTTCCTAGAAGTACATACCATAGACAATTCATCGTTTGGATCATCATGTCAAACATCAAGTGAATATAGAAAGTCATCCATCACCTCATCACCAGTTTGGCAGCCTAACACTACTCTCTGCCCATCATATGCTCCTATAGTCATCGATGACCTCTCACAATCTACTACTATCTCGTATTTATGAAGCCAATCAAGTCCCATAATAATATAAAACTCAGCAAAGACCAAAATAAAGCAATAAAAATCGAAAGAGTATCCATGAATCGATAGAACCAACTCAAATGGAGCCACAAATAGGTTTTCTTCACAACCATTGATTTGTCAACAAATTAGGATTTCGATTCCCACTATCAAATAGAATTCTAATAAGAACACCAAAAAAAACACCTTAAATGACGATAACCTTTCCTTTTTTCTTCGTCGATGGGGCATTCGATGAAGTTTCAATAACATTAATAGCATATGCTTTCACAATATGCTTCTTCTTAGCGGAATCGAGACAATTCCTCTTGAATTTCCTAGGCTTTTGCAAATAAAGCACTTCTTATCTCCAACTTTACATTCTTTATTATAGTTTGAATTTTCATTACAATTATAGCAAACTACCTCGGACTTAGGCTTCTTCTTTCGTTCATCCTTGCTTGGAAGGTTTTCCTCTTAGTTTCCACTTTTTTCCTATCTTTTGTGCTAGCTTGCGGCTTTGGCTCCTCCCGCATAACTGTAGCAATAGTAGTATCCTATTTAGCGTAAAGGCTCTTTTGTTTCAAGGCCTTCCCAACAATAGCCTCAAAAGGTTCATCGATGTGATTTATGAGCTTTTCTCGCAATTAGTCATCCAAATCGACGATAAGCTTATCGTTCTTTTAGTTGGGATGTACATAAAAGATATCTTATGCTTCGATAGGGCATCGAATTCAGCAACATATTTGAAAACTATCATGTCCCCCAGCTTTAGATCCACAAACCTATGAAATAATTCAGACTACTAGGAAATCAGAATAATCTTCTCTTCAAAGCTAGCTTTGAACTTATCCTAAGTAATATAATTCTCAAGTGTAGCAATTATAATGATGTTCCACTAGTTCATAGTCCTTACCTCAAATTGATGAAAGGCCAATCTTCTCTTCATAGCATCATTAAGCTCAAGATATGTTCGTAAGTGCCAAGCCAATCCTAAACTTTCATAGCTTATTTCATTCCTTGGAACGGTTTACCGCCCAGACTGCTATAGTTTGTGTTCAACTTTGCAAAGCCATCTCCGATGCTTGCATTGATGCACCATCCTCAGCAATATTCGAAGAAACTCCTTGAGCTTTTCACATCATGTCCCTCATAAAGGTGGTAAGCATGTCTAGAATATCAGAATTATTTGCTCCTAGGCTAGCTCCTTCCTAAATTCCAGAGATGGAGTTCCTAGCGGTGTTCCTTGTTCAGCGGTCAATCATTTAATCTATAATAAAGACAATTGGTTTCCTTTTCAAGGAGCCCTATTTAGATGTGCTTAAGTGTAATGCGACTTCATTCATAAGCGTATAGACTAATATATATGTATGCAGTTTTGGAAACCAAAATATAAAATAAGTACATTCTCACTTATAAATATACCCCTCCCCATATATCTCATTTATGTTGAAAATGCATCATAAGCTTTAATACTAATGTAACGACCACCATATACCTCCAACACATAAATAGTTCACTACGGTAGTGTAGGACCGCTGTAAGGAGATCGTAAAGGTCAAATGAAGAGAAAACAACCTTGGAACTTATCTTATATCTCACACCACATCAGTCTAAATATAATAATGTAGCATAACTAATATAAAATAGGTGAGGCAATATATAGATGATAATGAACCATAAGCATTAAAGTAATAGATCTATTAACTATAACAAAAGTAGAGTTATTTAATTTATAACAATATAGATAAAATTGTCTCTAAGATAAAAGTACTACTAAGTCCTATAGTACTGAACAATAGGAAACAAAAAAGTACATATAAGTAACTAGGTTAGTCTCCTGCTCCCCTCTTGAATGGCTATCGTGCTCTCCCCAGTCTATCTTTAATCTACTCAACTAAGAGTACCTAGAATAATAAGAAGCAACGCAAAATACTTTAGGTTAGGAAACGGTTTGGTGTGAGTGATCGTAATCACAAGTACTAAAGTAAGATAGGATAATAAGTGTGGAAAACCATACCTTACTTGTCCCCACATCCACAGAGTTACCACATATAATAATGTACACTTCTCTATGGTCATCATGCCAAAAGGTAATAGATATTTAAGTAATAAGTCTATAATAAACAAAAATAATCATAGCATCTATCATCCATCCTCATAGTTACTCACTCGATGCTTTTGATATATGATACCATTCGGTTCTTGGTGCTCGATTCCATGTAGTTCAGTAGGCTAGGAACTTGGTTGTACCACCTTAAATGCCCTAGGGTAAGGACCCAATCCCTTCTCCCCGAGTACCTAATGAAAACTTACACATTGATGATCCCTTTGCATATGTTATCCACAACAGAGCTAATCTTAGGAACTGCTACTGTGGCTCATATCAGGAGTCTTCTTACTTGGGACAAGTTATAGACGACCAATATGTCGTTAAACCCAACCGTGTGTCCGTACCCCTCTCTGGTAGCTTCTTTTAGAATCATTACACTATACCTCAGAATGTATCTTGTCATTAGGAATCTTTCTTCAAGAAGTAGGTGCATCAAATGACCCGGTGTACTATAATCGTCAAACAAAACATCACTGGTGAGTAGCGGATGATCATGTAACCTAATATCTCGAATTACATCTCACAAGGAGGTTGATCCAACTCGGAGTCTATTTAAGTGCCACGCGATTTTCCTCCACTTCCTTGTACGAACTAATGAAGCCACCCTAAACTCACTGGCACCAATCTGGTTTGCTTACCTAAAACCTACATGCATCGATGCAACTTTCCGATCTAAAGCCAACCTTCATGCCAATCTAGATTCCTCTCTTCAAAGTGTGATCAACCAAATAAATTAATGCAAGCTTCAACAATATGAATTAATGTAGGCTTTACTAATCCGCATTAACACAATCTGAATTATCATGATCTTCACCAATCTAAAGTGAATACTTTCATTCCAATTTAAGGTGCATCAATCTCTACTGATCCGAACACTTATTCAAAAGTCCAAAATTCAACTTGAATTTATGCCAATTTGAAATTTTTTGAACCAAATTATACTAATCTGGAGAGATGAACCATATCGATCTAAACTTCTCCTAGCCATATAACTCCGAATGGCTTGATATTAGCTAGTCTAATTGGGGAAACATTGGTCATGGATGAATTTACAAAAAAGGTTAAAAGACTTGACTATGCTAGGGTGCTAGTTGATATGCATGAAACTAATGAACATAAAAGTAGATACGAGCCAAATATAAACATAGCAATATATGCATACAAGTTGAGGAATATTAATATATACACCTATCTTCAACCACTTCAAATATTTTGATTACACTGTTGCTCAGTGTGAGTCTGTCACTAAACCTGTAAAGCAAGTTTGGAAGGCAAAAAATAGTACATGTAATAACACTACTAATGTTGAGAAGCATCTGAAGAAGCGCTGAAGCTTCTCATGTCAACGAAAAAATTGCTTCTAGCAACCCTAACCTAGCACCTAACTCTACTATGGAGATAAACATAGGTACTATTGTGAAGGATGCTCATCTTGAGAAGCAGAGGGTCCCATGGAGGAAGAAGATACTAGAATTCGGTGCACAATAGGAGTTAACTCCCTATAATACCGAGAATATGGTAGAGGAGGAGTCAATTAAGGTTAAACATGAAATAGTCAAAGATTTGGATCATATAAGTATTAACATTCAAAATCCTGATGAGGGAACACAAGAAGCAGAATGTAGAAATGACAAATGTTTCACTAAACCAAACCGTGAATATGTCAATCAACTTAGCAAAAATGATGAGAAGAATAAGTCTGCATCTTTGGTGAGAGAGATTTCCTATAAGGAATTGGGGACTCGATCTCTCAAACCTAAATGTCCTTAATTAGTTAGAATGTTATGGGTCTAAATAACAATACCCATATGTTAGACCATTATAATTTAAGAAGGAAATTTCTTCCTTCATTTGTGGGTTTATTGGAGAACAAACTTAATGAAGACAATCTAAATTTCTTTATTGAATTTGTTAGGAGTGAATGGCAACATACTAGTAATAATGAATTTTTAGACAAAGGAAAAATTCTTATTCTATGGTGTACGAGTGTACGGAAGTTTCAATCAGTTGATAAAGATGAGCAACAAATTACAGCTAAGTTGACTAATACAAGGGCTTTTGTTCAAGTAACTTTGTTACCCAAGATATATTTTGTGGGGGTAAACTAAAAGATTTTGAAGCGAACACTGATGGGGCGTGGATTGTGATAGGCTACTTTAATGCTATGTTAAGGAATAAAGGAAAGGAAGATGGTGTTACTTTTGGGGTAACCCAGCATTCAAAGTTTAGTTGTGTTGTAGCATCTGGACTGGTGGAGCTAATCCATTATGGCTTACATGTCACATGGAGAAGTGGTGAATGTCGGAAAATTTGGTGGTAACTGGATAGAGTACTTATCAAGTCAGAATGTGCCATAAAAATTATGACATGAAAGTGAATGTTTTACCTTCCTTAACCAGTGACTATAGTCCCATTCATATGAACTTGCTGCTTAAAAATGTTATTGAGAAGGACAAACCATTTCGAAATGCTAATCATTGGAACTTGAAAGAAGGATACCATGATGCATTCAACTTTGCGGAGCTTGATTAATACAAAGATAACTATATTTACTACTTTGTCTAATTTCTCAAAAACACAAAAAGAAAGATAAAGGAATAGAACAAAAACTTAAGAAAAGATGATGACCATATCAATGAGTTAGAAGAGAAAATTGCCAAGTTATTTTAAATGATGGATAATGGTGATGAGAGTGATGAAACATGGGAGCTATATAATCATAGTCAAGTAGAGTTGAAAGAAGCATTAAAAATCAAATTAGTTGATCTAAAGACAAAAGGAAAGGAAAAATGGCTTTCTGATGAAGACAAGTGAACTAAATTTTTATACTAAACATATGTTAGAATAAACACTAATTACAATTTCAAAATTTTGACCAAGAAGGAAATTATTTGGTGGACCTTGGAAAATTTGAAGAAGAAGAAGCCATTACACATTTCATTGAATTAAACAAAAGGTCAAAATGTGCAAAACTTACCCCATATCTACACTGAGAAGTTGTTGAATGATAAAGGAAGGAGAGTGATGTGTCAGACTATCATTGGATCAAGAATTTTCGAGGTCATGAATTCCATCCACATTGACTCCACCTAGGTCCAAATGGATTTAGACTCTGTTCCTTCAAGAGCGATTAGAAAGATCTAGAAAAAAAATCAATTTTAGCAATTCAAGAAGCATTACATTCAGTTAAAATTTTGAAAGAAATTAATCACACGTTTCTATGACTACTCCCAAGAATAGACAAGCCTTCCAAAATTGCTCATTACAGACCAATAGCCTATTCTAATGTCCTACATAAAATTTTGAGTAGAGCAACATGCAATAGAATGACAAAAGTATTACTAGACATGATTGTTGAATGACATAGTGCTTTCATAAAGAGGAGAAACATTTTAGAAAACTCTCTGTCTGCACATGAATTGATTAAAAAAATTAATAAGAAATGAGCCAATAATATTTGTTTGAAAGTTGACCTCCACAAGTCATATGATAAAATTAATTATTCTTTTATCATTCATATGCTTAAGGTTATGGGGTTCCAAAAGAAATTACAGGACTTATTTTGGAGTAATAATTCTCTTACCTTGATTAATGGAGTTCGTGAAGGGTCTTATTACCAACAATAGAGGGATCAAAAAAGGCGACCCTCTTTCCTCATACTTATTTGCTACTACCACGGTATATTTTACTCTCCAGTTGGAGTTAACAAAATGTGAAAAGGCCATGAAATCCTTTCATGATTTTCAACCATCAATCAATCACTTGGTGTATGCTAATGATCTAATATTTTTTTTGTCAAATCAATCAATGGAGCAGCTCAGAGGATCGTGATTTGTTTGTAAACTTGGAAAGATATGTAGGGTTAAAAATGAATGATTAGAAAACTAAATGTTATTTCAATAAGTTTTGTTGGAGGAAAGAAGAAATTCTAGAGATTCTTAGAGTGAAAGAAGGAGAGCTACAATTAAATATCTTAGGTACCACTATCGTCTAACAAAATTGTTGATAGAGAATGTGCTGAATTGATTACTAAAATTAGAGAAAAAGTTCAAGGTAGGAATTCAAGGTTACGATCATTTGCTAATAACATTGAATTATTTCACACTGTGATTCAGAAGAAAGTTAATTTTTGGTTCCAGACCTTTCAACTACCAAAATGCTTCCATTGACAAAATTAAGGTTGTTTGTGCAGACTTTATCCACAAGGAGGTCGTCGTAACTTTAAATATGATAATTTATACAGACCTAAAAAGGAAGGGGAGTTGGATTGAGGAGGATATAAGATATGAAAGAAGCTATGACAATGAAACAAGCCTAAAGAGTTATACTTGAGAATGGATTATAGTACATAAGAAACAATTTTTGGATGATGGATACTGATAATAATGCATTTATGACCTAGAAGGAAATTTTAAGAATAATTCGCAAATTAGCTGCTGATTGCGAATGTGAGTTTGAAATGATACTATCTCTGGAGAGATCCTTGGGTAAAATGATATCTTATTTGTTATGTGGGTGGAACACATACTCTACATATGGTGGTCCAAACCATAGAGTAAACTAGATAATGCAAGTTCGAATCCGGAAATGTGATCTAATTCCATTCACATATGAACAAAGAAGAACTATTGAGTTCCTTCCATTATTTATCAACAGGGAGTTTGACAATGGTCATAACAGATTTCTAGCAGTGATTTTACAGTGAGGTCAGCATGGGAAGCTATTTGAAATCCACAAAACAAAGTAGATTGGTACAATATCATTTGGGAGGACAAAATTCGCCTAAGGTGGCAATAATAGCATATTAAGCCACATCTAACAGGCAATGTATGAAAGATAAATTAAACAAATGGGGCATAACCTCAAAAACTATGTGTAGTCTTTGTGAACCGCATGAAGAAACTCGTCAACGTTTATTCTTTCATTGTGATTATTCCAAAGATGTGTTCTTCAAATGTTAAAATAGACTAAACACTGGCATTATTAATCGAACCACAAGTTTGCAAGATCTTATTACATCCCTGGTGCAGAACTGGAAGTGTAAAACTCTAAAGAGGAAATAAACAGTGTTGGCTTGGTATCTAAGACGTAATGGTTGTGGAAGGATAGAAATCAAAGGATGCTCCAAAATAGAAGATGACCAGCGAAAGATTTGGAGAAGCTAATTAAATCAAAAGTGGAGATAATTATTAAAACAAAGTAAAGTAGGACATTTACAAGATTTTAGGGAGCATAAGGTTCTTGTGGTGGAGGAGCAGATCTAAGGGCGTCGCTGTAAAATTGAACGGATGTTGAATCCTGTTGCCGTCATGAAAGCTTTGATGAAATTCATCTATTTGAGAATTATCCTTGTCTCTAAATTGTACTGTGTGCTATTGGAATGTGATGGTATATATATATGGGCATCTATTCAGACACAAAACTAAATACAAAATGGAAGACAAAAAATCCGAGCTGTGAGATAAGTTTATCTTTATATGATTGGTGAAAATCAAGGGGAAATATGATGGACGCGACTTTGTGTCTTATGATTAGTGTCTATTTTTTATGTTCAAATAGACTTTCCATATACATAAGGAGCTAAATAGATTTACAATATACTTGGACATATATATGTGATATAAAGAAGTAGTAACTATTTTGTAATTTTATATGAATATGGTCGATGGACAAAATGAATTTCAATATGCATATATATATATATATATATATATATATATATATATGTGTGTGTGTGTGTGTGTGTGTGTGTGTATGATAGTAATTTTATACTTACAAAATAAAGCAATGTAAAATTACATATAAACTAAATGGTTGTAAATTACATGAAACAATAGTTTGAAAAAAGTAGAATAATTATAAAAATTAAGCATATCTTATCTAAAAACTTATATGTACTTTAGTGCTTATTATTAAGTTATTGAAGTTCAAATAAGTAATTGGTATTCAAATTAAAATACAAAACAAAGGAATAGTTTGACCACTTCTTCATAAGAAAAATAAAGGATTGTTTGATGATAGGATTACATTCAATGGCTTTTAAATAAACATGATGTTTACAAGTAATAATAATTTGAAAAGAGATGGCATACATCAAAAGTGAATGGAAGTTTTAGTTCATGACAATTAGATGAATATTTGTTTACTTAAATTTTATATCTATTCTAAAATCATAGAAATAAAATTTTGAATCTTTTATGTTAGAAGTAGGAAGTTGTTCTCTCTCCTCGAGCTCGTTCACCTCCATGCAAAACCGTCAAACTTGCACCCATACCCTGCAATGCGCCGAAGAACCCAGTCATGCCATCCACAGACAAGCATCGACACTTTTATTTTTTAATAAAATCTCAAACGTAAAACTAGTGCTAAAACCCTCTAAGAACTCAATGACATCATCCAAACTCCTGAAAACTGATTGAGCTGGCCACAAATTATAACCATAGGTGGCGCTGTAGGGAGACCCGCGAACAAGATTAGTACCAAACCCATATATATATGCATATATATATATATATATATATATATATATATAAATGAAGAGCATCCCTCCACAAATCCAAAAATACCCATCTTGTGATTTTAGAGTTCTTACACGATTTGTTTTGATTTTTAAATGATGATTTCGATCACTTTTCTTTTGTTTTGATGGTGGCTCACATTTTGACTAGGGAATGAAAAATACTAGGGTTAGGGGTAAGAGAATGGTATATTTATATGGAAGATAAATTATTTTTTTATTTGATTTTATATTCAATTTATTCAATCGCTATCTCCGTTCGTCGTTTAAAAATTCGTATGATCACATATGATATCCAGTTTTGATGAAAATGGACGTATAACTATGGTTTAACATTATAGACCTAGTGAAACTTGTTTCACTAAAATCTAAGTCTGTTTGCACACAAAACGTTATTTTAAATTCATGCTATTGACTGATTTAATTTCGCATGGTCACAAATAAACTCCAATTGGCGCGAAATTGGAAATCTAGCAATAATTAGTCATTGCGGATTTAGTAAAATTCATTTCATCAAAAACAGAGGTCGTTTGCAAAATGGCTATTTTAAAGGCTTAAATAAAACCAATAAAATATTGATAAATTAAAAAACAATTCAATTTTATAGAAATAAATTAATATTGTCGTATATATCCAAATAGAATATCATATAGCTCCAAAATAAACATACTTGGATTTTAAACTCAACATTTAAAATTTCATTATTTAATCCATAATCAATTTATATAAAAATTCTTTAATAATATAAATAATTCAATATGGTTTATTAACGAATCCATAGCGACTTTCTAAAAATTTGATTTGAACATATAGCTCACAATGTGACACCCCACGTACGTTAATGTCACTCTTTATCAGAATACATTAAGTTCCGTGAAGTGTTATAGGTAAATAGAAAAGAATCTCACAAGTCATATATATAAAATAGCAGCGGAAATTTAAAACTTTATTTTCCAAAAGAAAACGTTGTGGTCTCAAAATCCAGTTACAACATCAGACTGAAATACTGGAATAAAAAATATCAAATAAAAACATCTGTCTTGTGCTAAAAAACATTAGAGTACAGAAATGAAAAATCATAATCCCCAGTAATAGCCATAATAAAGTAGACAAGTAATCAAAGCGATACATCGAACCAGACCCAAATCCAAGAAAAAACAGAAGGGAGAGTCCTAATCAAGCCTGAGCGTTTCCATCTTGAGAACCTGGAGGGAAAGGAAGAGAGAGAAAAGGAAATAAAACGGGTCAGACATAAAGTCTGGCGAGTCCAGTGATTTTTAGCATATAAAGAAGTAAAAGCATCATGACAGGTATGAACAGACTGAATAGGATAAGCAGAATAAACAGAGTGGATTATGCTTCTCAAATACTTTTCTCTACACTAGTACTAGTATATCAGATTATGACAGTATTAGGTGTCCCTTAATTACTTAACAGAAACAGAATGATCCCAACAGAAACATATTGATTGTTTAGGTGTACTCTAGTTTCATAACGGGTTTTACCCCAAACAGAAATAACGGGTACCTTAATAGAATATAATGGGTGTTAACCCAAATAGAAATAACAAGCACCCCAAAAGAAACATATAGTACTAGATGTACCCTAATTACTATCCCCAAGCGATCAGCTCCCTAACTCGTAAATACCCTGTGTCGGCCACATAGTAGGGTGTATTAATTCCTAAGGTCACAGACCTATTTACTGGTGCTACAGCGTATTATTTTCCTCCAATAGACTGGACTCATGCACGCACATGACTCCATTGGAACATGCCCGTATACTCCCCCATTCAGATGAACCTCTTATAATCAATTTAGCATGTGTTCCCTGGCCCCTACCTAGTGCGGGCCCCCGGTTTAATACCAGAATGGGATACTGACTGATATGGGTCAAGAGATGACACAAGTTAACCCCTAAACTTGTGTCCCCCAAATAACTAGGATTTTTAACAGGTTAAGTCTACAGGTTAACAGGTTCTCCCAACCCCTACAGATTAACAGGTTAAGTTTTGCAGGTTAACGGGTTTATTTAACCCAATAGATTAAACAGGTTTACATAACCCTAACAGATTGAACAGACTTACTTAACCCAAACAGATAAAACATGTTTATGTAACTTAAAAGTTTAAATAGGTTTCACAGATTCTTTACAGTTTCATTAACATATTTTGATTAATCTTAAATTAAGCCTGCAGATTCATATGCCTCAAATCCCAGTCATAATTCACAGTATAACATATGCCCCCAAAATTTTAGTCACGTTGCACATTATAGGTTATGCCCCAAAGTTATCATTCCAAATCATTCCCCCAATTTATCCCAATTTCGTTCGTACGCATATTTCAGCGATATTGGCCTAGGCTCGAAGGTAGCCTAGGCTATAAAAATAATTAGGGAATGAGATAGAGAAGAACAAAAATAGGCATTATAGCAGAAATAGGAATATGATAACCAAAATAGGCATATAAGAACTGAACAACATATCAGGTGTACAGAAGAATACATGTAATAACAGAACTATTTAGGAGTGAATCAGATTCTTAGCAGGCATAGGTTTAGATCCAAATTTATAAACCTGTCAGGGTTACTGTTAAATTTCTATATCTAAAAGTAACACGAACTCACAAAGATTGGATCTAAAGAACAAAGAATAATGTGTTGAAGTTGCAGAAAAGATTCTTGTATGAATATTGGCTGTTATTGAAGAAGATAGTCTAATTCAATCCAAGCTGGGGCAGCATCTCATTGTCTCCATTGTTTTTGGTGTAGAAAAACAATAGAAATAGTGTCATATATATAGCCTATCTTCAACAAATCTAGTCACAAATACGTCCACAAACGCTCCAAAGAATTCGGCTAGATCTTGGTTGGGTCGACACACCCTCACTAGGGTCGACCCCTAGGTCGACCCATAGGTTGATCCACGTGGCCTTCGGTTGACCCATAAGTCGACCCAACCCAGGGTGGGTTGGACCCAACGGGTCTGGTTCCCGCCTAGTTTTCCAGCTTGCTTCATTTGGTTAAATTTGTAACTTCTGGTTATTTTATTTATACATAAAGCTCTTATGTGTATACAAACTTCTAACCTTCATAACTTCCTCATACGATGTCCGCTTTACGCAAACTCAGAGTCTATCCTAAGTAGAATTCCGAGACGAACGCAATGGTACAGTCCGTTTTACTTAATTCCCAATATTTAATTAAGTGTTCTTTTAGTTTATCGTTATAATGTCCCTTAAAATTAAAGGGTGTTACATTCTTCCCTACTTAAAGGATTTCATCCCCAAAATCTCCAAGTTAAGAATAATGTTTATCCTACCATCCATCAACCATCTACTTGTCCATCAATCACAGGCATCCATTATCGTTAACAGATTTTTAATGCTTATGTGAACATATGCAAAAGTATGTGTATTTGTCCCTATACTAATGTGAAAAATCAGGCGGTCTACTGATTCAGCCGACCTCCTTAATGCAATGCATGTTAGTGCCATGAATCCAGCATGTATGCAAACAGTCCTAGTATATATGTAAATGCTATATGTGTGCACAATCATCCATCCAAATGCAACATCCATATGATGATACATCTATTTCCATCCACAAAAAGAAAAATGAACACACATCCATGTGCAGTATGAGAGTGCTTTGAGACGATCTAGTGCCTAATGTGAGTATATGCATCCACGAGAAAACACTTGCATCCATCAAACATAACATGTTTCAAACACATGTTTACATCCATTAGTTTTCTACCCAAAGGTCGAAGATTCGATCGATAGGATATACTCAAATGACAGAAGAAAGTATGAATAAAAGCTTGGAAAAAGAAGTTAAGAACATACCCTTGAAAAGAAAAGGGTACGAAGCGCGAATCTTGACTTCAGTCTCCCAAGTTGCATCTTCGCGATCTTCTCCCTATTGAACTTTCATCAAATTGACCTCTCGGTTGCGAAGCTTCTTAACCTCTGATCCAAGTATACGGGTAAGAACTCGTCTATCTATCGCCTCCCGTTCTATCTCCACTTTCTCAAGCATGCTTTGCTCAACTATCTCTACTGTATCGTGCAGACATTTCTGCAAATGAGAAATGTGGAAAACATCATGAACACCCACCAATATCTCTGGTAGATACACCCTATAGGCCATTTGACCTATCCTTTCCACTATGGGAAATGGCCATACGAACCTTAGCACCAATTTCCCTATAGATCCAAAGTGAACCACATTCCTCAAAGGTGACACTTTAATGAAAACCATGTCTCCCACCTCAAACTCAACATCGGTCCTTCTTTTATCTGCATAGAACTTCTGCCTGTCTTGAGCTGTCTTCATGCGTCTGCGGATAAGAAAAATATTTTCTGAAGTTTCTCTGATCATCTCAGGTCCAAGTAGAAGCCTATCTGTAGACTCCCACCAACAAGTTGGTGATCTACAAGGTCGTCCATACAATGCCTCGAAGGGTGCAATGCATATACTAGGCTGATAACTGTTGTTGTAAGCGAACTCAGCCATTGGAAGATGCTCTTTCAAAGTACCTCCGAACTCTAGGGTACACAGCCTCAAAATATCCTCAAGAACTCTATTCACCCTCTCAGTCTGAGGGTGATATGCGGTGCTCAGACACAACTGTGTAGCTAATGCCTCTTGCAGGCTCTTCCAGAACTCACTAGTGAAGATGGGGTCATGATCAGTCATTATGCTAGAAGGTACACCATGTAAACGGACCATCTCACAGAGATAAAATGATGCCAACCATATTGCCATTCTATTACTCCTAATAGAAATGAAGTGACCGCTTTTAGTAAGCATGTGTACTATAACCCAGATACTGGTGTTGCCTTTCCTTGATCTAGTAAAACCATCAAAGAAATCCATAGAGACGCTCTCCCATTTCCACGGTTGGACTTCCAAAGGATGAAGCAAACTGCCAGGCTTTTTCTATTTAGCTTTAACTTGCTGGAAAACTAAACATTGAGAGACAAACTCCATTACATTTCTCTTCATCCCAGCCCAAAAGTAAACCCTCTTCATATCCCTATACATCTTATCGCTGCCCGAGCGGATAGTCATCCTAGAATGATGGGCTTCCTCAAGGACTGTCTTCAACAGACTCCCAACTCGAGGAACACAAATCCTCCCTTCTCGTCGCAACCACCCTCTATCATCCATGGAATATCTACTAAGATGGCTAGAAGTCTCCCTCTACTAAGCCTATCCAAGATGTCTGCTATTTGTGGATCCTCTCGCCGCGAAGATCCTATCTAATCCATACGAGCAGATCAAATGAAACACCCCGTAATTTTCAATATTAATGTTCACAAAATAAAGAATAACTAATCTCAGATTTGAGAATTAAGGGAAACGGTTGCGCCATTGTGTTCGTCTTGGAATTCTGGTTGAGATAGAGTCCGAGTTTGCGTGAATTGGACTTCGTATGAAGAAGTTATGGCCATCGGAAGTTTCAAAAAATTCAAAACAGATTTCAAAAATTCGAATTTCAGAGTCAAATTGGGCTAGGCGGGAAATTTCCCGCCAGGGCCAGGTCGACCTGAGGGTCGACCTACCCCCACCAGGTCGACAATAGGGTCGACCTGGGGGTCGACCTAGGGGTCGACTTGCCCCTCCCCCCCATGCAAATTTGTTTGGTGACCTATTTATGACTGTATGCTGAGTCATTAGGGTTTCTGATCTGCTCTGAGTGGCTGAGGTTAATTCTGGGTCGATCGGACGGATTAAATTAATCCTAAATTCTATAAAAACACATGTAGACTCAAACCCTAAAATCAAATTAAAATTAGAATCATGGCCTCCATGCCGTCACCTTGCAACCTAGAATAGCCGCCACCAATTAGAGAGGAAGAAAAGCTAATCAAATTCAACTCTAATCTAAACCGCAACAAATTGTCTTCTTCAAAGGAAAGCTAATTCAACTTCAGAACTCAGATTTCAGAACTCAGATTTCAGAACTTAAGACCTTCTTCGAGTTGTGAGTTCGATTTCTTTAATAAAATAATTAACAATTTAATTGGATTAAGCTATGATGTGGATTATTTGTTTATGTTGTGAATAATTGACCGCATGTTATTATCTATGTTGTAAATTCTGTGATGTTATCATCTATGTTGTAAAATTGTGATGTTATCATCTATGTTGTAAAGTTGTGATGTTATCATCTATGTTGTAATTATATGATTGGCTTATGTATAATCAATTCATAGTGATGTTTTATATGTTAGTTTGGTTATGTTCATATGATAAATCATATGTATGTATGAAAGTTTTGATGTTACTTTTAGGTTCATATGCAAGTTAGTGAAAATTACATACAACCTTACATGTTTCATGACCTCTATTTTATGTGTAAATTGGATCTAAGATTAGGCTATGACATGTGTGAGTTATATGCCAGTATACAAAATTTCTACATGCTAGTTTACATGTTTAGATGTAAGTTTACACCATCGTTATGTTGCATAAATCACATATGCAAGTATATATATACATATGTTTGGAGTATGAATCATGCCTATGCAAGTTTACCCCTTATGGTTAGATCCATGACATACATGGTTTATGCAAGTTTGTGACTATTACCTAAACAAGTTTATACCTTTAGATTTAGGTCTATGACATATGTAGTATATGCAAGTTTGTGATGAAGAACCTTATTCACAAATGCAAGTTCACCCCTATGTTTAGATCTAGTTTTATTTCTATGTATGTTGTGATGTTTTCTCTTTATTCCATAAGTTAGACTATTCGAGTCTAACGTATATTTTACGTTAAAAGAACGAACGTACAACGTGGGGCAATGGGATAATATTAAAATATTTAATATTGAGAATTGGCATAAATGCCTTAAATGGCATAGAATTAATTTGTGATGAAAATTGGTATGATTTTACATACCATAAATAGATGGGCATAATTGAGTCAATTATGGACACAGTTAAATTTGGAGTTGATTGATAATTTGAATAGGGAAATTAATTCAAATTGGGGGATAATTAATTTTGTGTAATTAATCGTCTAAGACACGAGGTTAGGGCTCTTTTGTGGTGTAAGACTGCCCGGACCCGCCCGGCAAATCTAACTACCACAAATGCCAGTCTGATGTGGGAGGTCTTAGGCATAAATTAAATACGTAACAGTTGTAAAGACACGAGGTTAGGCTCGTTTGTGGTGTAAGACTGCCCGGACCCGCCCGGCAAATCTAGCTGCCACAAATGCTAGTCTAATGTGGGAGGTCTTAGGCATAAATTAAATACGTAACAGTTGTAAAGACACGAGATTAGGCTCGTTTGTGGTGTAAGACTGCCCGGACCTGCCCGGCAAATCTAGCTTCCACAAATGTTAGTCTAATGTGGGAGGTCTTTACGAGGTTACGGTGTTATGAATTAAGAAACACTTAACCAGATAAACATGTAGTGGGACATGAGGGGGTTAAGTGGGTGCCTTGGGTGGCATGTGGAATTTAGAGGGTGCCTTGGGTGGCATTTGAAATACGATTAGTAACACTTAACCAAAATTGAAACATGTAAGTGAACATGAATAAGAAGAGGGTTAAGTGGGATGTACTAGAGGGGACCAAGCTTAGGTGGATAGCTTGTGTCAAGTAATGGGGGCCCGTTTCAACCAGTAACCCATAAGTATCTTTGTAGGCTCGACCTAAGTCGAGGACGGGACACGTGTACTGGGCTTGACTGTAAGAGGCCAAAACGGGTTAGCGGTGGCAACGCAAGTCCAACGGGTTCATGTGCGTGTGTGGGCCCGGGCTGGTAGGTAAGACGTTGTTGCATCGTGTAGGTATAAGCCATGCATTACTGGTTGTATTGGGTTGCCACTTTGGGGAGTGATACACCCCACTATGGGGCCAGCACGGGTATCTACGAGTTAGGGAGCCGATCGCATGGGGGTAGTGGGTACACCTAGTGGAGATAGGGGCAGGCAGCACCTATGAAGGCAACTAGGGGTGCACGAAACTACCATTATCATTATTAAATTGTGTAGGTGGGATCAACCTTAGGGTGACTAGTGGTGGTGCAGTATAGTAATTATCTTATAGTGTTTTAGGTGCGCCTTTAACGTTATCTTTGTTCATCTTATTTCCTTGTTTACTCTATCATACCCAATTGTTCACAGTCATTTCCTTATTTTCCAACTTATGCCTTAGCCTAGTTATTTTGGTAATTATATTGTTAAAGTTATCGCACTCGCCAGACTTTATGTCTGACCCCCTTTGTTTCCACCTCTTTTCTTCCTTTTTCCCCCAGGTGCTCAGGGTGGAACTAGCACCAGTGGAGCTTGATTTTGGACAGCTGTATCTCTTGCTTTTAGAAGTTGCTTGGATCGCTGAAGTAAAAGTTCAGCCTATCTTATTTATGGCTATTTTTTGTTGGGGTTATGTCTTTCAATTTATGTACTTTGATTTAGTCAAGATGGATATTATGTACTTTGACTCTGGTTTTTGATGATGTAATCAAACTTATGTGTGTTTACCGCTGCAATGAATAAAGTTTAAATTTTTAAGTACTGTTTATATATGTCTTGTTGTTAAGTTTCTGTTCTATACACACTTAAAACACTCCATAGAAGTTAATGCATTCCCTTTGTGAGTGACATTAATGGACGTGGGGTGTTACATCAAACCTCCAGGGATGCCAAAAAACCAGGTGTAAGATTCGTGGATGGCCTAAAATCTAAGGTTGATATATACTCCAATCTCCGACTCTCTGCGAATAGAGGACTCAAAGTCATCCTCTTCCTACTCAACGTGTCCGCCACCACATTACCCTTGACAAGGGTATGAGCAATCTCAAATTCATAGGATGCTAGAAACCCCACCCATCTCTGCTGTCTCAAATTGATATCCCTCTGCGAGAACAAATACTTGAGAGATTTATGATTCGTGTACAACTCAAACCTCTCTCCAAGTAGATAATGTTGCCAAGTCTTAAGCGCAAACAGTATAGCAGCCAACTCCAAGTCATGGGTAGGGTAATTCTTCTCATGAACTCTCAACTGTCTACCACCGTAGCATACTACCCTTCCCTCATGCATCAAGACGACACCAAGCCCTATACCACATGCATCAGTGTACACTGTGAACACTTTGTTCCCATCAGGCAAAGTCAAGACTGGAGCCGTTGTCAGAGCCCTCTTCAACCGCTGAAAAGTATCCTCACAGTCAATGATCCAAGAAAAGGTCATATTCTTCTTCGTCAGTCTGGTGAGTGGGGCTGATATCTTTGTGATGTCCTTGATTAACTTCCTATAATAGCCTGCTAAGCCAAGAAAAATCCTTACCTCCATTGGATTCTTTGAAACCTTCCAATCTTGAACTGCAACTACTTTCGCGGGATCCGCCGCTATCCCATCCTTGGAGAACACATACCCTAGAAATTTTACTTCCTCGTTTCGAAAGTGACATTTGGAGAACTTTGCCTTAATCTGGTGCACTCGGAGAGTCCTCAAAACCTCCCCTAAATGTAGGGCATGCTCTTCCTCGCTCTTCGATAAAATCAGAATGACATCCACAAAGACCACAACGAACTTATTCAGAAACTCCCGTAACACCCTATTCATCAAATCCACAAAATACGTGGGTGAATTCGTTAACCCAAAAGGCATGACTACCCACCCAAAGAAACCATTTGGAGTTCTGAAAGCGGTCTTATCTATACTGTCCTCGGCCACCCTCAACTGATGAAAACCCATGGCCAAGTCTAACAGTGAGAAAACAGATGTGCCAACAAGCTAGTCAAATAGACCATCAATCCTCGGAAGTGGGTGCCTATTCTTCTTAGTGAGCTTATTCAACTCCCTGTAATCAACACATCATCAAAGGGAACCATCCTCCTTAGTTGTAAAGACGACTGGATCACCCCATTCTGATATACTTCGCATAATAAACCCCTTCTCAAGTAGCCCCCCTACTTGCTTGTTGAGCTCCCACCTTTCCCTAGGAGCAATGTGGCGCACAGGTAATGCGATCGGCTTCACATTATCCAACAAGTATATTGGGAAATCAATCTCGCGCCTCGAAGGTAAGCCCCTAACCTCATCAAAAACATCCGGATACTCAAAAACTATAGGCACAGATCGTAAAAAGCATCAAGTGATTCTAGGAAATTAAGCATGACAGACCCCTTTAGATCACAAAAAATCTCGAGAGTCCTCCCTTTGTAAGTCAAAAGTCTAACGACCCTCCTCTCATAGTCTAGAATGGAACCATACATGGCTAGCCAATCCATCCCTAGAATCAGACCATAGCCCATAAAACCGAACACATATGCGTCGCACTCAAACTTGATGCCCAACACAGATATCCTTAAACCATGACAAATCATAGACAGATGAGATGTGCCCCCAATGGGGCTTAAGACAATAACGGGATCAGAAACAATACTAGTACTAAGGTGTAGAGACTCAACCAAAGAGTTAGATATAAAAGGGTGAGAAGTGCCAGAATAAAAAAGAGTCCTAATCAGATGATCAGAAAGAGAAATCAAACCTTCAATAGAAACTTTCCTACCTTTGTCCTGTACACTAGCCTCAAGAACATGCACCTTACCACCATAAGATCCTACCCTTTGGCCCTTTCTTTGCTTCTTCGGGCACTCCCTAATATAGTGTCTGGCCTCACCATAGTGGAAGCAAGCATTCTTCCTTTTTCTACAATCTTTGACCAAATGACCCATGTTCCCGCAGCCATGACACTTCTTCTTGCCTTGAGCCTTGTCGTTCTTTCCACCCTTCTTTTGCGGTTCTTTCTTAGGCCACACTTTCTTGTTTTGTGTCTCATCATTCTTGGCCTCCTTTTTCTCATCTTCACCATCTTCAAACATCAATGCCATATCAACCAGTCTCTCAAAACTATCTCCCATCTGAATGTGAGATAATGTCAATGCTTGAAGAAGTTGATTTAATCCTATTGCAAACCTTAAAGCTTTCTTATGCGGGGTATTCACCAGCTCCCGACCAAACCTCGCCAACTAGTTGAACTTATTGACATACTCTTTAACAGATATACTTCCTTGCTTAAGTGCTAGAATCCTCTCCATCTGCATACTCTCTTCTGCATGAGAAAGAAACTTCGTCTCGAACCTCTGTCGGAAATTATCCTAAGTATCAACTGGACACCTTACTTGTGTCACTTCTCACTAGAATGAAGCCTTGTCGTTAAGCTGCCATGTAGCTAACTGTATCTTTCTACGGTCATAAACCTCGAAAAGCCCAAAATAAGTTCCCCATCTCTTTTAGCCAATTCCGTGCTTCCACAAAGTTCTTAGTTTTCCGGAATGGCTTTCCTCCCATAGCACAGAAATCCTTGCGTATCTTAGAGAAATTATCCGCTCGTGGAGAAGGAGGAGGAATAGCGGCTACAGCTAGGGGAGGGGCATCTGCTTGGCCTCCGGCAGGCGCCGTAGCCTCAAGATACCAACGGAACCAAGCCGGTATCTGAATGCCCTCAGGAAGATTCGGTTCCTTAGACATGCTGAAAAGAAAAGAAAAGAAAAATATATTCAAACAGAGAATCGAAAGATATTTCGTATGCCTTTGGGGAATATGTTTTCCAAAAACAGATTTTTCTTTGAAAATACTTTCTTTTTGAAACCTTTTAAAAACAATTTTCAAAACCTTTTATCCGATCTTGTAACCTTCAGATCTGATACCAAATGTGACACTCCACATCCGTTAATGCCACTCTTTATCAGAATGCATTAAGTTCTGTGAAGCGTTATAGGAAAACATAACAGAATCTCACAAGATAGATATATAAAATAGCAGCGGAAATTTAAAACTTTATTTTCCAGCAAAAATCATCGTGGTCTTAAAATCCAGTTACAACATCAGACTGAAATACTACAACAAAATACATCAAATAAAAACATTTGTCTTGCACTAAAAATCATAAGAGTACAGAAATGAAAAATCATAATCCCTAGTAATAGCCATAATAAAGTATCCAAGTAGTCAAAGGGATATATCGAAGCATATCTAGATTCAAGCAGAAACAGAAGAGAGAGTCCTAATCAAGCCTGAGCGTTTCCACTTGAGAACCCATGGGGAAAGGAAGCGAGAGAAAAGGAAACAAAACGGGTCAAACATAAAGTCTGGCGAGTCCAGAGAACTTTAGCATGTAAAGAACTAAAAGCATCATGACAGGTATAAACAACTGAACAGGATAAGCAGAATAAACAAAATGGATTATGCCTCTCAAATACTTTACTCTGCACCAATACTAGTATATCAGATTATGACAAGATTAGGTGTTCCCTAATTACTTAACAGAAATAGAATGATCCCAACAGAAACATAATGATAGTTTAGGTGTACTCTAGTTTCATAACAGGTTTTACCCCCAAACAGAAATAACAGGCACCTTAACAGAATATAACGGGTGCTAACCCAAATAGAAATAACAGGCACCCCAACAGAAATAGACAGGACTAGATGTGCCCTAATTACCATCCCCAAGCGATCGGCTCCCTAACTTGTAAATACCCGGTGTCGGCCCCACAGTAAGGTGTATTACTTCCTAAAGTGGCAACCTATAGAAGGACACAGACCTATTTACTAGTGCTACAACGGCTTATTTTCCTCTTATAGACCAGACTCATGCACGTACATGACTCGGTTGGAACGCGCCCGTATACACCCTCATTGAGGTGAACCTCTTATAATCAGTTCAGTATACATGCCCTGGCCCCTACCTAGTGCGGGGCCCCCGTTTAATACCAGAATGGGATACTGACTGATATGGGTCCCACACAGAAGATGATCCAAGTTTAACCCTAAAACTCGTGTCCCCCAATTAACTAGGATTTTTAATAGGTTAAGCCTACAGATTAACAGGTTCGCCTAACCCCTACAGATTAACAGGTTAAGTTTCACAGGTTAACGGGTTTATTTAACCCTAGCAGATTAAACAAGTTTACATAACTCCAATAGATTAAACAGACTTACTTAACCCCAATAGATAAAATAGGCTTACATAACCCTAACAAATTAAAACAGGTTTCACAGGTTCTTTACAGTTCCATTAACATATTTCGCTTAATCTTAAATTAATCCTACATATTTATATGCCCTAAATCCAAGTCATAATTCACAGTATAACATATTCCCCTAAAATTTTAGTCATATTTCACATTATAGGTTATGCCCACAAGTTATCATTCCCAATCATTCCCCCAATTTATTCCAATTTCATTCATACGCATATTTCAGCGATATTGGCCTAGGCTCGAAGGTAGCCTAGGCTATAAAATTAAAAAGGGAATGAGAGAGAGAAGAACAGAAATAGTCATAATAACAGAAATAGGCATATGATAACAGAGATAGGCATATATGAACTGAACAACAGAGATCAGGTGTACAGAAGAATACATGTACTAGTAGAACTGTTTAGATGTGAATCATATTCTTAACAGACATAGGTTTAAATCCAGATTTATAAACATGTCAGAGTTACTATTAAATTTTTATAACTAAAAGTAACATGAACTCACAGAGATTGGATCTAAAGAATAGAGAATAATATGCTGAAGTTGCGGAAGAGATTTTTGTATGAATATAAGCTGTTATTGAAGAAGATAGTCTGATTCAATCCAAGCCGAGGCAACATCTCATTGTCTCCATTGTTTTAGGTGTATAAAACAAATAGAACTGGGGTCCTATATATAGCTTACCTTCAAGGAATCCAGTCATAAATACATCCAGAAATGCTCGAAAGAATTCGACCAGATCTTGGTTGGGTCGACCCATAAGTTGATCCACATGGTCGTAGGTCAACCCAGCCCAGGGGTGGGTTAGATCCAACGGGCCCGGTTCCATCTAGTTTTCCCACTCGCTTTATTTGGTTAAATTTGAAAATTTTGATTATTTTATTTATACATAAAGCTATTATGTGTATACAAACTTCTAACCTTCATAACTTCCTCATACGATGTCCGTTTTATGCAAACTCGGAGTTTATCCTAAGCAAAATTCAGAGACGAACGCAATGGTACAGTACTTTTTAATTAATTCCCAATATTTAATTATGTACTCTTTTAGTTTATCGTTATAATGTACTTTAAAATCATAGGGTGTTACACACAATCTACAAGACGAATTCCTGATTTTTCATTTCTATTAGGAAATTATAGTTCAATAGATTCGAACGTTTCTAGTTTCAAAGAAATCTAACTTATGTCGGATCATGTACATCCAATTGAAGTTCAAAACGTAAAACTATGAACTACTGCAACGTTACGAGCTTATTTTTTAATTATATTAATACGTTCAAACTTCATTTAAAAATAAATTTGTTATTATAACTCGAGTCCAAATTTAATTAAATCTCTTACATTATCCAATTCACACAATAGTGCAAATTCAACTTATTTTCAACTATTTCAAAATTTAATTTATTATTTCACTATTTATATTAATTAAATATTCAAAATTATTGAATTTAAGTTATCGAAATCGCCAAATCAATATTTAAATAATTAAGTAAATTATTATTCAACTGATAAAAATCTAGGATGTTACATTCCTCCTCCTTAAAAGAATTTCATTCCCGAAATTACTAAGTATTAGAGATGCTATAACTTTCCCAACTTTTCTCACACAACTTGGTTAAGATCTATACACTTCATATCTCCACATTCTACTATTACGTAGAACCTTTTATTCTCGTGCCTATATTCAAATTTCCATGATTCATCTTACTTGACCTGTCCACATTTTTGGACAATCCATCATCACATTTTTATCTTCAACCCATATGCTCTCCTGCATATTTGCTTATTTTATTAAAATTGATTTTGAATCAATTTATCAACTTTAATATCACTTTAAACTTTATTAACCAATTCTGGGTTTGTTATTTCAATTACAACCGACAAGTCGATTTTAACTCTTTAAATGTTCATTTTTTTTTGCCAACGTCTCCTTTGTATAGCTCAGTCGGTACAACTATAGCTCGCCTCACTAGGCCCTTTCCAATCGAAAAGAAAATCCAAAAGCCAAACAGCTTGCCCAGTAGGCTCGTAAATATCATACTGAATTAAATATGTACCTTTTGTCGAGCATTCAATTTATTTCCTACATTCACTTCATTACATACCTAACTAACATATGCATATACATGCATTTTGAATTTACTTCAAATCAATTCAACTTTTACTTTTTTATTCACTAATGAATTTCCTGATTAGTTCAGTTCCGTTCTATAATTCAAACTTGATCTCTATTTTAAATATCAATACACTTATTCTTCTTGAGTTCAAATATTGTTCAAATAAATAACAACATCCAATATATACTCAACTTGCTTATGCATAAGTCGAATTCATTAATAATACGAATCCCCAAACATTTCTCTTTTTTACCATATTTAATTTCATTTGGGATTATCTCTAATTCAATCCAATTTTATTTTACTTAGATTAAGATAAATTTCAATCCATTTGATTCACTTCTACCATTTCAATCTATTTAACTCCATAAGTTAAATTTAAATTTCAGCATCCAAATTGCTAGTTTTTGTTTCAAATCAGCTTGAAATCATATATATTTATACATAAACATAACCATAGCAACTCAAAACCTTTGAATTATCAAAGCAATTTGTTTTCTCAAAAAAATTTCATTAGCGATCTTACAATGGTAGCAATCTGTCACTTAGAAACTCGAAAATGAATACCGATAATGTTTCAGTCCATTATCAGAATTATTATTCAGCGAATGAAGTGATTCAGTGCCTTATTACTTTAGAAATCCATTTAAAATGATTTTTATTGATATCCTTTCTAAAATACTTCCATAATATTTGTGACGACCGCCCATAACCCCCTCACTATACAAAAGAAATAATGCGCTGAAAGGTGTGCAAGGCAGTCATCGATGATCATCAGAGTAGGTAAACACAAGCGGAACCTATCATAAACTCACAGCGCAAGGATAAAATATAATAGAACATATACAACAGGTAGTAATAGTGAAGCCAAAACACAAGACTTTCATAGAACCAGAAAGTAATATCCACAACTTGGAAATAGTGTTTGTACAAAGTTGCCTCACTACATTACTCATAAAAGCAAACAACAGAAGTCCAATTATTAGATAGTAGTAAAACTGGCACGTGAGACTCCTGCTCACCACTGATCAGCACCATCGTCGTCACTAAAGAATCACCTGTCACCTGCTACTTAATCTGCCCATCCACAACCGGATGAACAACCCAAGGTAATAAGAGGAAACATAAATCATTGAGTCAGACAACAGTCTTAGTGAGTGATAAAACAACTAACAAACTTCAACAATAAAGTTTATGAGAAAGGATAGATAAACATACTAATCTACCTACAACACCAGAGAAGAACTCAACCTTATCTTCCCCACATCAGACAATGATAGCCTTTACAATAACAATTCAACCATTCATCCATGCAAACCAAAACACCTATTCAATCATGGAAAACACACATGACATCCAGATTATATAAGTCTCACACAGACAACCCTAATCGAGTTTAACATCCCCCAAGTACTCTCCCTAGAGGCATAGACCAATATCAGTTAAGAACTCAAAGAACATCTCCTCGACTTTGGATAATCTACGTGAGATAGTACAAACAGAACAACCAATCATCCACGACTGACTCTGGCTATCACCGCCAATCCTGCTTTGAAACCATCGTTAATCGTATGACAGCCAACCTTTCCATATGTTAAGGGCTAATGGTAACCCTAGTTTTATCATAAACTCCATATGTCCAACCTTGACAACTAGGCCTTTCAACGTGTAACACCCTGTATTTTCTATGTTTATTAAAGTAATGAATTAAAGAGTACTTAATTGTAAAAGTGAGAATTAAGGGAAACGGGTTACGCCATTGCGTTCGTCTAGGAATTCTGCTTGAGATAGAGTCCAAGTTTCGTGAATTGGACTCCGTATGAAGAAGTTATGGAGTTCAAAAAATTTCATGTTTAAACAGAAAATTATATAATTAAATAATTTAATAAACAAAACATTTCGAATTTCAAAAATCACGCGGCTCAGCTGGGCGGGAAAATTCCCGCCTAAAGGGGTCGACTCCCCCGGGGGGGGGAGGGGGGTCAACATAGGTGTCGACCCCCCAAGAGGGGTGTCGACCCCCCTCACCCAGATACAAACAGTGACGATTTTCTGACTTGTTGCTGAGTCACTAGGGCATAGGTAGCAATTTCTGGATAACTCTATCTAGTCTGGATGGTTGTGATCGCTCCTAGGATGATCTAACGACTAACATAAGTTTAAACCTCTATAAAAGCAACCCTAGCCCTTAACCCTAAATCACCCGATTTCATTCCAAGGAGCCACCATGCTGTCCATGATCGACCTAGCCTAGCCACCATTTCTTCTCAAACTAGAAAGCAAGTTAGAAGCTACGAGTCTAACCTAAATTTGAGAATCGATAATCTACGTCAAGGGATTGCTTTTCAGTTTCAGAAAACAGATCCCAGAAAACAAGACTTTCTTTTGTTTGTTAGTTATGTTATTATTTAGATGTGAACAATTAAAAGTTATGATTCGTAAAAATGTGAAAACTAGAGTTGTCCCTGAGTTGTAAGATAATGGTGATGCTGATTCATGTCTATTCTCATAATGATTCTATCATATATGCCTATGAGACTATTGTGGTTTATTGGACTTATTATGTTGTATGTTAAACCAATCGTGTATTATGTAAATTTGGTGACTCTTTCATGTTATGTTACATGTAAGTTTTTAGGCTAAGTCATATATATGTTTAGATCTACATTCTCATAAGTTAGATCTATGATTATTGCATCCAAAATACAAGTTCACATCTACATGTCTAATTGGATTTGTATAATTCTATGTAAGTCCCCGTTTATATGCTTAAGATTCATATTAATTGGATCCAAATTGCAAGTTTACATTTACATGCCTAGTTGGATTTGCGTAATTTCATATGCTTAAGATTCATATTAATTGGATCCAAATTGCAAGTTTACATTTACATGTCTAGTTGGATTTGTGTAATTTCATATGCTTAAGATTCATGTTAATTGGATCCAAAAATGCAAGTTCATGCCATACTTATATGACACATGTTTAGTTAGATCCTTATTATTTTATGTTGTAGGAATGGTACATGCTCCTTTCTTTCCCCTTTTGTATATAAGTTAGGCTAAGTTGCGAGCCTAACATTCTATGTGAATTTTGCGAACGTATAACGGGGGCAACGTTGGGAAAAACCTTAAATTTCAAATTATTGGCATAGTTTGGCCCATAATCATATACATAATTAGTGGCATAAATTGGTATAATTTACATACCTAAATATTATGAACATGATCTAGTGGGTAAATGGGGCATGACTTGAATGGCAATAATTGTGGATAATTTACATATATATACATATACACACACACATATATATATATAAATATATATATATATATATGTAAGGAGTAAATATGTAAATTAAGTAAAAGACAAATATGCCTAACCCGAGGTTAGATTGAGTTATGGTGTAAGACTGCCCGGAACCGCCCGGCACATCCAGCAACCGTAACAGTATAGATCTAATGTGAGAGGTTAGTGCATCAAATCCAAAAGAACCCGAGGTTACATTGAGTTGCGGTGTAAGACTGCCCGGAACCGACCGACACATCCAGCGACCGCAATAATACATATCTAATGTGAGTGGTTGGCACTTTGATGAATAAATCAAAGCTAAGACATGAATGGTAGGGTTAAGTTAATTAAGGAAACACTTAACCAATATAACATGTTAACTAAACTGATGGGTGGGGTTAGGTTAATTTGAGAACACTTAACCATTTTAACATGTTGATTAGGAAACCCTAGCAACGGGGACCCATTTCAGCAGTAACCTACATAGATGTATCATGGTACCCTGAACTAGGCAGGGTGGGGCACGATTACTGGGCTGATTATAAGAGGTCAAAACAACGGCGGGTGGTGCGTCAGTGTAGGTTCCGACGGAGTGCGGGCGTGCACGTACTTCGGAGTGGAAAAGCAGGCACTGGGCATCAATAATTATACATTGTGCATCTTGAATTGTGTCGGGTTGCCACCGTAGGATTTGATACACCCCATGGTGGGACCAGCACAGGTATCTACAATCAAGCGGGGCTGAATGACACAAGTGGTAAACGTATACAAATAAGAGCCAATTGAAAAAGGGGATCATTTATCTTGAACACATGGTGCTAGTTTAAACACTTGTAAGTGGGTGCAGAGAAATAGAAATGAGTGCGATAGCATATTCAGTTTTATTATCTTATTTCTAGGGTACTGTCCTAGGTTCAGTTTATTCATATCATAATCCTTTTTCTTGTTTACATGCTAAATAATCACTGGACTTACCAGACTCATGTCTGACCCATTTTCTTTCATCTTCTTTTCTTCTATTTCCCTCTCAGGTTCGCAGGGAGGGAATACTATAGCTTAGTTCGGACCATTTCCAGCTTGAAGAGAGTAGATGTATTGCTTGGATTCTCTTTCCTTGGGCTATGGCTTTGGATACTCTCTTATTGGGGATTTATGCTGCCTTACTGTTATTTTAATGCTTCTTTATTTTTTAATTCAAGGCAGAGATTTTGTTGTAATAATTTGGAAGTTAGTTTGAGACAGTTGTTGTAATGTTTTAACTAAACCACGTACTTATGAAATAAATTTGGTTTTTTCGCTGTTTATATGTCTGTCTTGTAAATTATCTGTATCTTTTATCTATAATGCTCCACCGAAATTAAGGCATTCCCTTTGTCAGTGACCTTAACGAAGGTGGGTTGTTTCACTTGGTATTAAAGCTGATGGTTGCCAAATCAGATAAAATTTTTGGAAACTAATTTTCAAAAAGAAGTTTAAAGAAGCATTCTCAAGAAAAAGTGTTATTTTTATTTTAAAAGGCATAATCCCCCAAGGCCATATGCACTATCTTTCTATCCTTTGTTTTGAATTGTAACGACCCGCAAATCCGAGCTATCTGAGTTGACTAAATACACCACACGTCCAACCCAAATAACACAGAAATACGAACCATTAATAGAAAGAAGTTAGAAGATGAGAAATAGGAAGAAAGAAATATTAGAATAGAAGAAAAACGAAGATCACAAACTCACAGCGGAACGAATAAAATATATTTCATAATATAACTCTTGTAATACAAATCAGTAACTTTGTATACATACCATCATCAGAGCACAACAGCCATTTCTGGAACAGTTATAAACACCTGTTTCCAGATACAACATAGTACACAGCGGAATATATGATAGTTTATAGCTAACTGGTGAAGCCTCCTGCTTCCAGCTCCTCCAATCGAATCTGTGAAATCCCGACTACTTGACTGCCCGTACAAATTTGGGCACCCAAGAGTTTAGGGAAAACAAAACAAAATAAACTCTGGGTCAGTCATGGGACTGGTGTGAGTAAACTCCAACCACTTGTTTAACTTTAAAAATCCTTTCAAAAGAAAAGGTAATAGTAAGACCAGCCCACACATAAACACGGACGGTTTTTACCTTACTATAACCCAAAACACTTTGATACGAAAATCTAGTGATATTATAATAATGTCTACATCAAGTAAATAACCAAATAGCAGAACGCTTGCATCTCACGCTCCACATAAATATTTTAAAATCAAAAACCGCATGGCGCTTATTGGAGATTGGATTTCCAACATGACAAGGTATGGAACCACCTTCCGCTAGTGTATCTCTAGAGAGGAATACACTGGGTTCAACAAGAACATCTTGTAACCCGGCCCACACATGACCGACCACTCATTTCGCTTGAGTGTATCGAATGTATGTCACCAACGGTTGGGATCAGCAACCGTCTCCCGACTGGGACACCATCGAATAGAATAAGAAATTAAATGAACCTCTAGATAGGTGATTATACATCCTAATGGGTGCGACCCACATAGCCATGCTGCCTGCCCGATTTTTGTCCTTTCCTGGTTGTTGAGGCCTGAGGCTACGAATACTTACCATTCATTGATAGCACAATCACTTTGAATGCCACATTGTCAGATCCGTTAATCACTAGTTGAGTTTGCACAAATATTCTGGATGTTATGCTAAGGGATAAATCTGTTGCAACCATATATATTATACAGACCAACCCTTTTGATCATCGGAAATACTCTGTCAGACATTCGTCCATTTAAGTTCGTTCTGGGATTGAACGAAACCGAAGGCACTATTTCTATTCAATAGAAAGAGTCCTTGCACTTTACTCCGTCTTCAATATATTCAGCATACTTGGTTCGCAACGCTTATGCCGATACGGAGTGGTTCTTCGGATAATAATCCAACCGGTCTCTCCATATTGACAACGATGGTCAAAACTTCGATAGTCTGTGATTTAACTATCGAATAAAAACAAGTGTTCATCCAACATATCAAGCAAATCACTGGGCTCTTTAATTAATATTTCATTAATTCAATCTCTTCTCCATTTCCTTATCAATATTTGTTACCCAAATATTTTCAATAACCATATTGGCCCTTTACGCTATTTGGAAAGCATTTCCCAATATCAACTTCTTTTATTTTCTATATATTAGAAAATATCTCTATTTGCAATTGGAAACAATTCCAATCACTTATCTCTATCCCGACTATTTTAATTATACTCAGGAAATATTTACTTGTTATATTTCCAAAATTCCATCACTTGGGTTTAAAACGAATGTTGTGTAAAACATCGTTACAACAACCCAAAATATTTTATTCAACTAACTCTTTTTCAAACACTTCTCTTCGAGACTGGATCTTGCTATTTATCCATTAAAAATGAAATCAATCAAGTTGGGTTAAAATTACTTCTCAGATCTTAACTGAAAACATCCTCAACTTCAAAACGGCGAAACCACTTACCTCGAATAAACATACTGTACAATCCAATTTTTCATTTTTTTTCAAACATGTATAAAGTTCGCTTTCTAATTCTAATTTATAGATTTCCCTTTTTGTTTACAATATTCGATTTTTATATTCACTTACCTATCGAATTCTATACGTCGATACAATGATTTCTAACTATCAAAATATCTTAAAAATATTCTAACTCCTTAAATTTCCGGAAAATTTCGCCATAACCTCCCCTGTATCGGGAGCATCGGGAAATTTCAAATAGCTTCCCCGGTCCTTCTAATCTCAAAAAGAAAAAGAAAAAGCCAAGCGGCTTGCCGATACGGCGCATAAAATCTCATATATGAATTAAACATGTACCTTTTTGTCAGGCACATACATTAAAAATCTTCATATACTTTATATACTTCATTCCATACCTGTCCAACACCTGTTCACCTGTTTTCTATTCAGTTTAACTCAATCCAATCGTTTGAATTCAGTTTCGCTCATTTATTCTTTAATTAGCTATTTTGCCTATTTCACTTCTTTGTTTGAACATAACACGTTCAAATAAAATGTTTAACTTGCTCACAACCAAATTGAATTTCAATTTCAATTTTAGTTTCTTTTTTGATTTCGAATATAAATTTTCAAATCGAATTTACTTATTCAAACCCCAATATTCATTCGAAATCTTATTAACTAATTTCTATTCAATTTAGTTAATTCTATTCAATAAATCAAAATCTGGTTTCTGTTTCAAAAATCATATTCATTTACACAACTTGAATTCACATATATTTTACAACTCAACTCTGAGATTTTCTAAATAGAAAATTCGGATTTTTTTTCCGCTTAAAATCCTTTTATAACATTAAATAAACCATTATGGTTTTAAACAATTCTGGCGCTGTTTTTCTGAAAATTTGATTTTGACATAACTCGAAATCTATACGACGAAATCCAAATTTTTCTCCTTCTTTAGAAAACTATTATCAAATCGGTCCTGACGTTTCTTGTTTCGAAGAATTCCGACTCCAATTGAGTTCTGTATACTCAATTGAAGTTCGAGTCGCCAATTCACGAAATGCAGCTCTGCGGCGAGTTCGTTTTAATTATATATATATATATATATAAACTTTTAAACTTCGTTAAAATAACTTCAACCCCGTTTCCCTTCAAATTGAATTTCCTATATTCAATTTCCATTTGCATTTCTAATTGAATTCCATATGTTCACACTCCGTTTGAAATTTCTATTTGAATTTCTATCTAAATCCCTTTATTCAAGTTCCACTTGAATTTCTTTATTCAAATTCTCTTTTAGTTTCTACTTGAATTCTATTTAATCCAACTCCCCTTTTAACTCCAATTGAATTCCTATATTCAAAGACTACTTCAAATCCTATTTTGAAATGTCATTTCAAATTCTATTTACAAGCTCCATTTAAATTTCTAGATTCACTTTCTAGTTGAATTTCTCTTTATTCAAATTCTAATTTGAATTCTCTTTGAATTCAAGTCCCACATTTAACTCACTTTGAATTCTAATTCCATATTTAAATTCAATTTTAACACCATTTGAATTCTAATATTCAAATTCATTTTGGATTCTATTTGAATCCTATATTTAAACTCCATTTAAGTTTTATTTAAATTATTATATTTAAACTCTCTATTTAAATCCCATTTGAATATTTTCTTTATTCAAATCCATTGAATTTCTGTGCATTCAAATTCTATTCAGTTTGTCTTATTCAAATTATTTGAATTTCTATTATTCAAATTCTATATTCGAATTTCCATTATTTAAATACTATTTAAATTTCTTGTATTCAAACTCTATTTGAATTTCCTTTTAAATTACTATATCCAAATGCCATTTGAATTTCCATATTGAATTTTCTATTTTAAAATTTCCTTATTCAAATATTATATTCAATGCTATACTCACATTTCATTTGAAATATATATATATATAAATAAAAATTCCATTTCAAACCCTTTTTAAAATTTTCTTTAGAATTTCAAATATTCAAACTTCTTTCTAACATTCAAATTCTATTTGAATTTCTACTCAAAATTTCTATTTCAAGTTCTCTTCTGAGATTTCATTTCCAAATTCCATTTTTGAAATTATATTTCAAAGTTCCATTTTAAAAACTCTGTATTTTTAATTCTACTTAAAATTTCAAATTCTATTTTAGAAAAATAGAATTTCCCTTTTAAATTTCAAATATCCCTTTCGGATAATTTTAAATAAATTTACACTTAGTCCAGTGATATTTAAAACTATCAAACCATTCAAATTTCAATCATTTGATTTATAGCACGTCATATATGAATATATATGAAATCAAGCAAACAAACAAACAGATAATATTTTTTTTTGAGGAATCCTGTTGGATTCCTCCAACCTGTTTCCCTGCATCCACAGACGTTAGCACATAAATAATACCCATTCTGCTTCGTGGCAGAATATCGCGGTATAGAAGGTCATCCACTAATCATAGCGTGGGGCGTATAGGGTAATCATCCGCTATGAAACTGCGGGCATCCGCTAATGAGACTACGGGAATCCAACCAATCAGTCAACCCAATATATATATAATAGCCTAAATAACTAATATATATAAAACAAGCAGAAAAATCCAAACAAGCAACAACAATTATTTTTTTACGAAGTAAAAATAATTATAGATAAAAGGTGAGTGAGATTTACTCACCGTGATTTTGTAGTTGTTGAATATCCATATTTCACGGCTACGCATCTATTCGAACTATCTCAAATGAATTCATCTCACCTTCCTCGACATCAAGTTCGAGCCATCTACTGAACATGGTCCTCATCATTATTCTCACTGTTGACTGATGCTTGATACCCTCACCAGACTGCTCCTCCCATCATAGAAACTGCATACTGACAAATGGTCGAATTCCCTCCGCTCCTACACCATCCAGGAAAATTCGATACCCCCTTTTTAGCTGCTACAGTGAACTCCGGTCCTCACTTTCTACCCCATCGAGCCCCTCAACTGGTTCGCACCCTTCACCGAATGGAATCCACACCTCACGACACAACAACCGCCCTTCCTGCCAGTCAATACCATCATCGCAGGTCTCTGCTCGTCGAGGAACCCTAGACAAGGTCGCGTCGCCCCTTCTCTGTCTCGCCTAGCCTCCATAACTCCGTCGCACTCATCTGCAGTACCCAGATAAAAGCCAATCGCCTCCTTCCTGAACGCAACCCCCACTGAAATCGCTCCTCGAACTCGCGAGTGTGTCGGTTTTTGATCGCGATGGGTATTGGGCCGCGATGGTTTAAGTGTGGGGTTCGGCCATTTTTCTGATTTCACATTTGAAGCATTGATCTTTCGGAAGTAACGAAAATAAACAGAAGAAAAGGGGAGGAGCGTGTGTGAATATTGAAGAGGACTCTTTGCGATGGACTTGGTTTTATAGGGGAAAAACGAAGGAACAGGAGGTACCAGCCATTAATAAGATGTTTCTTTGATATCAAAGAAAACAGACAACATTTCCTGCTCGAGAAACACGATAGGCCTGCATATAGGAGAAGAGGTCGGCTTTGTAGAAATAGGGTGGCTGATGAAACGTTGATATGAAATTTTTATTTGAAATTTATTTTAATTAATTAATTAAAATATCTAACAGTCCCTATCTTGCAGTCCCAAACCGCTATTCTAACTTAACGACTGATGTTATAAGGTCATAACGCTATTTTGGACTTAACGGGACCAATACTGAAATTTTATTCGACTATAGACAATAAATAGCAATTTACATTAACGATTCGATCTAAAATATAAATTGATTTCAAACAATTTAAATTCATCGATAAAAATCTATTATTATCGTTCTATTCGATATTAAATCATATAATGATTTTTAAACTGATAAATTCCATAATAAAAATCCATTTATATTCGAATCAATATTTAAAATAAATTTAAATATTTAATATTCAACGATCAAAAATCCGGGATGTTACATTCCTTCCCCCTTAAAAGAATTTCGTCCCCGAAATTGCTAAGGTAGGAAAAATGGTACAAACTCATTACATTTCACTAAATTTTATTTTCAACCAAACTTTTGGTTTCCGTTCATATGCAATTTAATTGATTTTCATTTCAATTTATTTCAAATTGATTCTAGTCAATTTATTCACCTCGAACCATTTAACTTGCTTCAGTTAAATTTTAATTCCAGAATCCAAATCCTAGGGTTTTCATTTCAAATCCTTCTGAAATCACATAAATATATATACATATATTTATTTCCATCTCAAATTCAAAACACTTGAATTCTTCCCAAAACAACTTGTTTTCTTTCAAACAAATTTCCAACAAAACTTTCTAAGGTAGCAATCCATCACTTAGACACTCGAAAATGAACACTGATGATCTTGCAATCATTATCAGAATTATTTTCCAGCTACTGAAGCGAGTTCAGTGCTTTAAAAATCTTAAAACCCAATCTAAAATGATTTTAAATCAAAAATCCTTCCAAACAAAGCTATATTATTTTAATATACTTTGAAAAATAAATTTCAACTTCCCAGGATTTTGAATTCTTAATTCTGGTTTGAATTTTATTCTAATTTATCTCATTTGTATATATAATTTCTATACAAATTCTATTTTGGTTATAAATAACCATTCCAATTTTATAATCTCATTGATTATAATCCTAACAATCAACACATCCATATATTATAATAATTTCAGAAAATTATTCTTTCTATATCAAAATAGAATTTTGGGTAAAATTATTTCATTCACCCACTTTAAAACAATACTGTGTTCAATCTTCTGTTCAAGTGTTTAGAAATTCCTATCGACTTTGTGGCGTCCCACTATTCGATCAGAATTCATAAACCACTCAACAGACTAGCCAACACAATATAAAACGATTGTTTTAATCAATTAACAAATGCGCTCTCTCGTATATATATACTGAACTCATTCTAGGGTACTGCTGACCTTATCTCTAATGAGCACATTCAACCAAAGCCTAGGTATTCGCTCAACCTAAGCTCTGATACCAACTGTAACGACCCGCAAATCCGAGCTATCTGAGTTGACTAAATACACCACACGTCCAACCCAAATAACACAGAAATACGAACCATTAATAGAAAGAAGTTAGAAGATGAGAAATAGGAAGAAAGAAATATTAGAATAGAAGAAAAACGAAGATCACAAACTCACAGCGGAACGAATAAAATATATTTCATAATATAACTCTTGAAACACAAATCAGTAACTTTGTATACATACCATCATCAGAGCACAACAGTCATTTCTGGAACAGTTATAAACACCTGTTTCCAGATACAACATAGTACACAGCGGAATATATGATAGTTTATAGCTAACTGGTGAAGCCTCCTGCTTCCAGCTCCTCCAATCGAATCTGTGAAATCCCGACTACTTGACTGCCCGTACAAATTTGGGCACCCAAGAGTTTAGGGAAAACAAAACAAAATAAACTCTGGGTCAGTCATGGGACTGGTGTGAGTAAACTCCAACCACTTGTTTAACTTTAAAAATCCTTTCAAAAGAAAAGGTAATAGTAAGACCAGCCCACACATAAACACGGACGGTTTTTACCTTACTATAACCCAAAACACTTTGATACGAAAATCTAGTGATATTATAATAATGTCTACATCAAGTAAATAACCAAATAGCAGAACGCTTGCATCTCACGCTCCACATAAATATTTTAAAATCAAAAACCGCATGGCGCTTATTGGAGATTGGATTTCCAACATGACAAGGTATGGAACCACCTTCCGCTAGTGTATCTCTAGAGAGGAATACACTGGGTTCAACAAGAACATCTTGTAACCCGGCCCACACATGACCGACCACTCATTTCGCTTGAGTGTATCGAATGTATGTCACCAACGGTTGGGATCAGCAACCGTCTCCCGACTGGGACAGCATCGAATAGAATAAGAAATTAAATGAACGTCTAGATAGGTGATTATACATCCTAATGGGTGCGACCCACATAGCCATGCCGCCTGCCCGATTTTTGTCCTTTCCTGGTTGTTGAGGCCTGAGGCTACGAATACTTACCATTCATTGATAGCACAATCACTTTGAATGCCACATTGTCAGATCCGTTAATCACTAGTTGAGTTTGCACAAATATTCTGGATGTTATGCTAAGGGATAAATCTGTTGCAACCATATATATTTATACAGACCAACCCTTTTGATCATTGGAAATACTCTGTCAGACATTCGTCCATTTACGTTCATTCTGGGATTGAACGAAACCGAAGGCACTATTTCTATTCAATAGAAAGAGTCCTTGCACTTTACTCCGTCTTCAATATATTCAGCATACTTGGTTCGCAACGCTTATGCCGATACGGAGTGGTTCTTCGGATAATAATCCAACCGGTCTCTCCATATTGACAACGATGGTCAAAACTTTGATAGTCTGTGATTTAACTATCGAATAAAAACAAATGTTCATCCAACATATCAAGCAAATCACTGGGCTCTTTAATTAATATTTCATTAATTCAATCTCTTCTCCATTTCCTTATCAATATTTGTTACCCAAATATTTTCAATAACCATATTGGCCCTTTACGCTATTTGGAAAGCATTTCCCAATATCAACTTCTTTTATTTTCTATATATTAGAAAATATCTCTATTTGCAATTGGAAACAATTCCAATCACTTATCTCTATCCCGACTATTTTAATTATACTCAGGAAATATTTACTTGTTATATTTCCAAAATTCCATCACTTGGGTTTAAAACGAATGTTGTGTAAAACATCGTTACAACAACCCAAAATATTTTATTCAACTAACTCTTTTTCAAACACTTCTCTTCGAGACTGGATCTTGCTATTTATCCATTAAAAATGAAATCAATCAAGTTGGGTTAAAATTACTTCTCAGATCTTAACTGAAAACATCCTCAACTTCAAAACGGCGAAACCACTTACCTCGAATAAACATACTATACAATCCAAATTTTCATTTTTTTTTCAAACATGTATAAAGTTCGCTTTCTAATTCTAATTTATAGATTTCCCTTTTTGTTTACAATATTCGATTTTTATATTCACTTACCTATCGAATTCTATACGTCGATACAATGATTTCTAACTATCAAAATATCTTAAAAATATTCTAACTCCTTAAATTTCCGGAAAATTTCACCATAACCTCCCCTGTATCGGGAGCATCGGGAAATTTCAAATAGCTTCCCCGGTCCTTCTAATCTCAAAAAGAAAAAGAAAAAGCCAAGCGGCTTGCCGATACGGCGCATAAAATCTCATATATGAATTAAACATGTACCTTTTTGTCGGGCACATACATTAAAAATCTTCATATACTTTATATACTTCATTCCATACCTGTCCAACACCTGTTCACCTGTTTTCTATTCAGTTTAACTCAATCCAATCGTTTGAATTCAGTTTCGCTCATTTATTCTTTAATTAGCTATTTTGCCTATTTCACTTCTTTGTTTGAACATAACACGTTCAAATAAAATGTTTAACTTGCTCAAAACCAAATTGAATTTCAATTTCAATTTTAGTTTCCTTTTTGATTTCGAATATAAATTTTCAAATCGAATTTACTTATTCAAACCCCAATATTCATTCGAAATCTTATTAACTAATTTCTATTCAATTTAGTTAATTCTATTCAATAAATCAAAATCTGGTTTCTGTTTCAAAAATCATATTCATTTACACAACTTGAATTCACATATATTTTACAACTCAACTCTGAGATTTTCTAAATAGAAAATTCGGATTTTTTTTCCGCTTAAAATCCTTTTATAACATTAAATAAACCATTATGGTTTTAAACAATTCTGGCGCTGTTTTTCTGAAAATTTGATTTTGACATAACTCGAAATCTATACGACGAAATCCAGATTTTTCTCCTTCTTTAGAAAACTATTATCAAATCGGTCCTGACGTTTCTTGTTTCGAAGAATTCCGACTCCATTTGAGTTCTGTATAATCAATTGAAGTTCGAGTCGCCAATTCACGAAATGCAGCTCTGCGGCGAGTTCGTTTTAATTATATATATATATATATATAAACTTTTAAACTTCGTTAAAATAACTTCAACCCCGTTTCCCTTCAAATTGAATTTCCTATATTCAATTTCCATTTGCATTTCTAATTGAATTCCATATGTTCACACTCCATTTGAAATTTCTATTTGAATTTCTATCTAAATCCCTTTATTCAAGTTCCACTTGAATTTCTTTATTCAAAATCTCTTTTAGTTTCTACTTGAATTCTATTTAATCCAACTCCCCTTTTAACTCCAATTGAATTCCTATATTCAAAGACTACTTCAAATCCTATTTTGAAATGTCATTTCAAATTCTATTTACAAGCTCCATTTAAATTTCTAGATTCACTTTCTAGTTGAATTTCTCTTTATTCAAATTCTAATTTGAATTCTCTTTGAATTCAAGTCCCACATTTAACTCGCTTTGAATTCTAATTCCATATTTAAATTCAATTTTAACACCATTTGAATTCTAATATTCAAATTCATTTTGGATTCTATTTGAATCCTATATTTAAACTCCATTTGAGTTTTATTTAAATTATTATATTTAAACTCTCTATTTAAATCCCATTTGAATATTTTCTTTATTCAAATCCATTGAATTTCTGTGCATTCAAATTCTATTCAGTTTCTCTTATTCAAATTATTTGAATTTCTATTATTCAAATTCTATATTCGAATTTCCATTATTTAAATACTATTTAAATTTCTTGTATTCAAACTCTATTTGAATTTCCTTTTAAATTACTATATCCAAATGCCATTTGAATTTCCATATTGAATTTTCTATTTTAAAATTTCCTTATTCAAATATTATATTCAATGCTATACTCACATTTCATTTGAAATATATATATATATATAAATAAAAATTCCATTTCAAACCCTTTTTAAAATTTTCTTTAGAATTTCAAATATTCAAACTTCTTTCTAACATTCAAATTCTATTTGAATTTCTACTCAAAATTTCTATTTCAAGTTCTCTTCTGAGATTTCATTTCCAAATTCCATTTTTGAAATTATATTTCAAAGTTCCATTTTAAAAACTCTGTATTTTTAATTCTACTTGAAATTTCAAATTCTATTTTAGAAAAATAGAATTTCCCTTTTAAATTTCAAATATCCCTTTCGGATAATTTTAAATAAATTTACACTTAGTCCAGTGATATTTAAAACTATCAAACCATTCAAATTTCAATCATTTGATTTATAGCACGTCATATATGAATATATATGAAATCAAGCAAACAAACAAACAGATAATATTTTTTTTTGAGGAATCCTGTTGGATTCCTCCAACCTGTTTCCCTGCATCCACAGACGTTAGCACAAAAATAATACCCATTCTGCTTCGTGGCAGAATATCGCGGTATAGAAGGTCATCCACTAATCATAGCGTGGGGCGTATAGGGTAATCATCCGCTATGAAACTGCGGGCATCCGCTAATGAGACTGCGGGAATCCAACCAATCAATCAACCCAATATATATATAATAGCCTAAATAACTAATATATATAAAACAAGCAGAAAAATCCAAACAAGCAACAACAATTATTTTTTTACGAAGTAAAAATAATTATAGATAAAAGGTGAGTGAGATTTACTCACCGTGATTTTGTAGTTGTTGAATATCCATATTTCATGGCTACGCATCTATTCGAACTATCTCAAATGAATTCATCTCACCTTCCTCGACATCAAGTTCGAGCCATCTACTGAACATGGTCCTCATCATTATTCTCATTGTTGACTGATGCTTGATACCCTCACCAGACTGCTCCTCCCATCATAGAAACTGCATACTGACAAATGGTCGAATTCCCTCCGCTCCTACACCATCCAGGAAAATTCGATACCCCCTTTTTAGCTGCTACAGTGAACTCCGGTCCTCACTTTCTACCCCATCGAGCCCCTCAACTGGTTCGCACCCTTCACCGAATGGAATCCACACCTCACGACACAACAACCGCCCTTCCTGCCAGTCAATACCATCATCGCAGGTCTCTGCTCGTCGAGGAACCCTAGACAAGGTCGCGTCGCCCCTTCTCTGTCTCGCCTAGCCTCCATAACTCCGTCGCACTCATCTGCAGTACCCAGATAAAAGCCAATCGCCTCCTTCCTGAACGCAACCCCCACTGAAATCGCTCCTCGAACTCGCGAGTGTGTCGGTTTTTGATCGCGATGGGTATTGGGCCGCGATGGTTTAAGTGTGGGGTTCGGCCATTTTTCTGATTTCACATTTGAAGCATTGATCTTTCGGAAGTAACGAAAATAAACAGAAGAAAAGGGGAGGAGCGTGTGTGAATATTGAAGAGGACTCTTTGCGATGGACTTGGTTTTATAGGGGGAAAATGAAGGAACAGGAGGTACCGGCCATTAATAAGATGTTTCTTTGATATCAAAGAAAACAGACAACATTTCCTGCTCGAGAAACACGATAGGCCTGCATATAGGAGAAGAGGTCGGCTTTGTAGAAATAGGGTGGCTGATGAAACGTTGATATGAAATTTTTATTTGAAATTTATTTTAATTAATTAATTAAAATATCTAACAGTTCCTATCTTGCAGTCCCGAACCGCTATTCTAACTTAACGACTGATGTTATAAGGTCATAACGCTATTTTGGACTTAACGGGACCAATACTGAAATTTTATTCGACTATAGACAATAAATAGCAATTTACATTAACGATTCGATCTAAAATATAAATTGATTTCAAACAATTTAAATTCATCGATAAAAATCTATTATTATCGTTCTATTCGATATTAAATCATATAATGATTTTTAAACTGATAAATTCCATAATAAAAATCCATTTATATTCGAATCAATATTTAAAATAAATTTAAATATTTAATATTCAACGATCAAAAATCCGGGATGTTACATGAATCTTTTCTTTTTCGTTTCAGCATGTCTGGGGATCTTAACCTTCCAGAGGGCGTACCGGTACCTGGCTGGTTCAGAAGGTTAGAGGCTAGGGCTAATGATGCAGGCCCAGCAGACGTTCCTCCTCCCCCAGTTGCAGCTGTTCCTCCTCCTCCTCCTCCTCCTCGTGCAAATGCTTTCTCAAAGATATGTAGTGACTTTCGAGCCATGTGGAAAGAACTTTAATGGGACTGAGTCATTTGTAGAAGCAAGGATCTGGCTCAAAGAAACCAAGGACTTGTTTGTTATCTTCGAAGTGGACGATAGGCAGAAGATACAGTTGGCCGTATGGTTGCTTAAAGATGAAGCCTCTTATTGGTGGGAAGTTACTGATGCTGAGAGACCAGCTGAAACTTGGGAGGATTTCAGAATGAGGTTTGAAATGAAATTCCTCTCACAAGCTAAACGTAGCCTACAGATGGAGAAGTTCTTAGCTCTCAAATAGGGAAGTATGTCAGTCAAGGAATACGTCAACCAATTCAACCAGCTGGCTAGATTCGGACTGGAGTTAGTGAACACTCCCCATAAGAAGGCTCTCTATTTTGTTAAAGGGTTGAATGAGCCACTGCACAGCCTAGCTATGTCCCATATACCTATGGGTGCGACTTATGAGAGACTGGTGGACATCGCACTGTTACAGGAGGAAGACAAGGATGGCAAGAAAGAGGTAAAGGTGGAAGTACCTCAAGATAAGAAAGTGGAGGTATCGTAGAATAAAAATACAGATTCAAAGAAGAGCGATAAGAACAACAAACCCCGTGACAAGAGGAAGTGTAATTTTTGTGGCATTCCTAGACATATGATTAAGGACTGCAGAAAGAAAAAGAGGAAAATGGGTGGTTGTTTTCACTGCGGCGAGACAGGACACATGGCTAAGGACTGCCCAAGAAAGCAAGGGCAAGGGCAGAGGACTGGATCTACTTCTGGAGGGCAGGTTCACGCTCATAGCACCTCCGCAAGAACGAGGTAGAAATATTTCTGTTGACAGTTTAGTTTATCTTTTTGATCATCCTATTTGTACACTCTCTGATTCTGGCATCGCACTCTTTTATATCTACTGCTTTAGTTGAATCTCTGCACCTAGACACTAGTATAGTAGATGATCCCTTGGTTGTTTCAAATCCAATTGGGGGTTCAGCTTATTTGTCAATGATTTGTTTGGATTTGGAAATTTCTATACTAAGCGTTGGGTTTAGATGTAATGCCTATGTTTTGGGATTCACGGGCTATGGGTTGATTCTAGGCATGGATTGGTCATCCAGTAATGGTGCCATCCTCGATTGTGAAAAGAGAATGGTTAGATTTATGACTCACCTCGGTAACACTCTCGAAATCTCTTGTAATCACATGAATTCTGTTATGCTTAGCTACCTAGAATCTCTTGATGTGTCTATTGAAAACTTGCAGTCTGTTAGAGTAGTCCGTGAATACTCAGATGTATTTGAAGAGGTGAAGGGCTTACCTCCGAAGCAGGAGATAGACTTCTGCATATACCTTGTTGATAATGCAAAACCTGTAGCTCTACCCGTTAGACACATGGCTCCAAGGGAGAGGAAAGAGCTCAACAAGCAAGTTAAAGAGCTACTCGAAAAGGGGTTTATAAGGCGGAGTATTTCTAAATGGGGTGCTCCAGTAGTGTTCGCAACCAAAGTGGATGGTTCACTTCGCCTATGCGTTGACTATAGGGAGCTAAACAAGCTGACCAAGAAGAATAGGCACCCACTTCCAAGAATAGACGACTTGTTTGATCAGCTTGTAGGTGCATTGGTTTTCTCCCAACTAAATCTGGCTACCGGGTTTCATCAGCTAAGAGTGGCTGAAGACAGCATTGATAAGACCGCGTTCATAACCCCGGATGGTTTCTTCGAATGGCTTGTCATGTCTTTCAGCTTGACAAACGCACCCTCTTATTTCGTTGACTTGATGAGCAAGGTGTTCAGGGAGTTCCTTAATAAGTTTGTGGTGGACTTCATGGACGACATTTTGATTTTCTCGAAGAATGAAGAAGAGCATGCTTTGCATTTAAGGGAAGTCATGGATACTCTTCGTGCACATCAGCTTAAAGCCAAATTTTCCAAATGTCATTTCTGGAGAGAAGAAGTGAGGTTTCTTGGACATGTGGTGTCCAAAGAGGGGATAGCTGTGGACCCCGTAAAAGTAGTTGCGGTGCAAGATTGGAAGGTTCCACGGAATGCAACCGAAGTCCGAAGCTTTCTCGGGCTAGCAGGCTTTTACCGAAAGTTCATTAAAGACTTTGCAAAAATTTCAGCCCCACTCACAAGATTGACAAAGAAGAATCTAACTTTCATTTGGGATTTGGATTGCAATGTTGCTTTCCAACACTTGAAAAGGGCTCTAACAACAGCCCCAATTTTGACATTGCCTGATTGGAGCAAAATGTTTACCGTATGCACAAACGCATGTGATACAGGATTAGGCACTGTCTTGATGCAAGAAAGCTAGGTGGTTTGTTATGGGGGAAGGCAGTTGAAGGTACATGAGAAAAACTACCCAACTCATGATTTGGAGCTAGCTGCCATTGTTTTCGCTCTTAAGTCATGGCGTCATTATCTACTAGGGGAAAGGTTTGAATTGTTTACTGACCATAAATCGTTAAAGTACCTTTTCTCATAGAAAGATCCTAACTTAAGACAACAAAGGTGGATGGAATTTCTGGCCTCATATGATTTTGAGATTTCCTATACCCCTGCCAATGGCAATGTAGTAGCAGACGCCTTGAGTAGAATGAAGCTGACCTTAAGTCCTCTCTTTGTAGAAAGGAAAAACTTGGAGTACATAGCAAACTTTGACTTTAGACCCTCCTCTGAATTTGTACCTGGTTTATTAGCATCGCTAGAGGTGCGGCCTACTCTTTTAGAATCAATAGGAACCGCGCAACGTGAAGACCCTCAGCTAGTTGATATGATGGACAAGCTAATTAAGGGTGAGACTTCTATTCACCTCAATAGATACTCCATCGATGATAAGGGTTGGTTGAGACGGGATGGAAGACTATGCGTCCTACAAGCAAGGGATTTGGTGAAGACGGTTCTCGAAGAAGCACATCATTCTAAGCTGACCATACACCCAGGTGGAGACAAGATGTATAAAGACATAAAAAGGTATTTCTTTTGGAATGGCATGAAAAGGGATGTAGCTGAGTTCGTCGCTAAGTGCTTGATATGCCAGCAAGTCAAAGTTGACTAGAAGAAGCCTGGTGGTCTGCTTCATCCTCTAGAGGTCCCACAGTGGAAATGTGATAGCATTTCGATGGACTTTGTTGATGGGTTGCCTAGGTCAAGAAGGGGCAATACAAGTATTTGGGTAATAGTGGACATGCTCACTAAAAGCGCTCACTTTATACCTGTTAAGAGTAGAAGGACTGCCTCGTCCTTAGCATCCACTTATCTAAAAGAGATAGTTCGACTTCACGGGTACCCTCCAGCATAGTGAGTGATCAAGATCCTATCTTTACGAGCGAGTTTGGGAAGAGTTTGCAAGAGGCTATAGGCACACAACTATGCTTAAGCACGGCCTATCACCCCCAAACTGATGGTCAGACGGAAAGGGTGAACAGAGTATTGGAAGACCTCTTAAGATTGTGCATTTTTGACTTTGGAGGAACATGGGAGGATCATCTTCCTTTGGTGGAATTCGCTTATAACAATAGCTACCAAGCCACCATAGGCATGGCACCCTTCGAGGTTTTATATGGAAGACCATGCCGATCACCAACTTGTTGGTGGGAGTCTACAGACAAGCTCGTACTTGGGCCAGACATGATTAGAGAAACTTCAGAAAAGGTGGACTTGATAAGAAGACAGATGAAGACTGCACAAGATAGACAGAAATCCTACACAGACAAAAGAAGGACCGACCTTGAGTTTGAGGTTGGAGATTGGGTGTTCCTTAAAGTATCTCCTTTGAGGAATGTCATTCGCTTTGGGTCCGTAGGAAAGTTGGCACCAAGATTTGTAGGATCATTTCCTATCATTGAAAGGATTGGGACGATGGCTTACAAAGTAGAGCTACCCGAAAGACTGGCTGGAGTTCATAATGTTTTTCTTGTTTCTCAACTACGAAAGTGCTTACATGAGTCTGCGGAAGTTGTGGAGTCGAGTATACTAGAGGAAGTAGAAGTGGAATGAGAAGCGACTATGAGAAGAGTTCCAACTCGTATCTTGGGTACAGAAGTCAAAAAGCTATGCAACCGTGAAGTCAAGCTTGTTAAAGTTCAATGGAGTGACGCTGAGGAAGACGCGACTTGGGAAACTGAGAGAAAAATACGCGCAGCCTACCCTTTTCTTTTTGAGGGTACCTCCTTGATCTCTTTTTCCATAAGTTTATATATGCTTATATCTATCTTTTTAAGTATATCTCCTCAATCCTTAGACAGAAACCGATGGATGTAAACATGTATTTGAAACATGTTATGATTGATGGTTGCAAGTGGTTGTTCGTGGATGCATATACACACACATTAGGTGTTAGATCGGCTCAGTCACTTTCATATTGCATATGCATATATGTATTTGTATATGGATTAAAACTTGGAATGTTATCATATGGACGTTGCATTTGTATAGATGATTGTGCACTCATGTAGAAAGTATGATTAGGAATAATTGCATGCATAATGGACTCATGGCACTAACATAATTTACATTAAGGAGGTCAACTGAATCAGTAGACCGCCTGATTTTGCATTAGATAAGGACATATACACACACTCTGCATACAATCATGAAAGCATTAGAAATCTTGTAAGGACAATGGATGTCGGTGTTTGATGGTTGAGTAGATGGATGATTGGATGGTAGGATATACATTCTTCGTGACTTGAAGATTTCGGGGACGAAATCCTTTAAGGAGGGGAGAATGTAAAACCCTGTATTTTCTATGTTTATTAAAGTAACGAATTAAAGAATACTTAATTGTAAAAGTGGGAACTAAGGGAAACGGGTTACGACATTGTGTTCGTCTCGGAATTATGCTTGAGATAGAGTCTGAGTTTGCGTGAATCGGACTCCGTATGAAGAAGTTATGGAGTTCAGAAAATTTCATGTTTAAACAGAAAATTATATAATTAAATAATTTAATAAACAAAACAATTTGAATTTCAAAAATCATGTGGCTCAGCTGGGCGGGAAAATTCCCGCTCATAGGGGTCGACTCCCCCCAAGGGGGGTCGACATAGGTGTCGACCCCCCAAGAGGGGTATCGGCTGGGGTGTCGACCCCGCTATAGGGGTCGACCCCCTCACCCAGATCCAAACAGTGACGATTTTCTGACTTGTTGCTGAGTCACTAGGGCATAGGTGGCAATTTCTGGATAACTCTATCTAGTCTGGACGGTTGTGATCTCTCCTAGGATTATCTAACGGCTCACATAAGTATAAACCTCTATAAAAGCAACCATAGTCCTTAACCCTAAATCACACAATTTCATTCCAAGGAGCCACCATGCTGTCCGTGATCGACCTAGCCTAGCCACCATTTCTTCTCAAACTAGAAAGCAAGTTAGAAGCTACGATTCTAATCTAAATTTGAGAATCGATAGTCTACGTCAAGGGATTTCTTTTCAGTTTCAGAAAACAGATCCAAGAAAACAAGACTTTCTTTTGTTTGTAAGTCCTGTTATTATTTAGATGTGAACAATTAAAAGTTATGATTTGTAATAAAATGAAAACTAGAGTTGTTCCTAAGTTGTAAGATAATGGTGATGCTGATTCATGTCTATTCTAGTAATGATTCTATATGCCTATGAGACTATTGTGGTTTATTAGACTTATTTTGTATGTTAAACCAATCGTGTATTATGTAAATTTGGTAACTCTTTCATGTTATGTTACATGTAAGTTTTTAGGCTAAGTCATATATATGTTTAGATCTATATTCTCATATGTTAGATCTATGATTAGTGGATCCAAAATACAAGTTCACATCTACATTTCTAATTGGATTTGTGTAATTCTATGTAAGTCCCCGTTTATATGCTTAAGATTCATATTAATTGGATTCAAATTGCAAGTTTACATTTACATGCCTATTTGGATTTGCGTAATTTCATACGCTTAAGATTCATATTAATTGGATCCAAATTGCAAATTTACATTTTCATGTCTAGCTAGATTTGTGTAATTTCATATGCTTAAGATTCATGTTAATTGGATCCAAAAATGCAAGTTCATGCCAAACGTATATGACACATGTTTAGTTAGATCCTTATTATTTTATGTTGTAGGAACGGTACATGCTCCTTTCTTTTCCCTTTTGTATAATTTAGGCTAAGTTGCGAGCCTAACATTCTATGTGAATTTTGCGAACGTATAACGGGGTAACGTTGGGAAAAACCTTAAATTTCCAATTATTGGCATAGTTTGGCCCATAATCATATAAATGATTAGTGGCTTAAATTGGTATAATTTATATACCTAAAAATTATGAACATGATCTAGTGGGTAAATGGGGCATGACTTGAATGGCAATAATTGTGGATAATTTACATATATATATATATAAAGAGTAAATATGTAAATCAAGTAAAAAGACGAATATGCCTAACCCGAGGTTAGGTTGAGTTACGGTGTAAGACTGCCCGGAACCGCCCGGCACAACCAGCAACCGTAACAATATAGATCTAATGTGAGAGGTTAGCGCATCAAGCCCAAAAGAACCCGAGGTTAGATTGAGTGGCGGTGTAAGACTTCCCGGAACTGATCGGCACATCCAGCGACCACAACAATACATATCTAATGTGAGTGGTTGGCGCTTTGATGAATAAATTAAAGCTAAGACATGAATGGTAGGGTTAAGTTAATTAAGGCAACAATTAACCAATACAACATGTTAACTAAACTGATGGGTGGGGTTAGGTTAATTTGAGAACACTTAACCATTTTAACATGTTGATTAGGAAACCCTAGTAACGAAGACCCATATCAGCAGTAACCCACATAGATGTATCATGGTACCCTGAAATAGGCAGGGTGGGGCACAATTACTGGGCTGATTATAAGTGGTCAAAACAACGGCGGGTGGTGTGTTAGTGTAGGTTCCAACTGAGAGCGTCGTGCACGTACTCTGGAGTGGAAAAAGCAGGCACTGGGCATCAGTAGTTATACACTGTGCATCTTGAATTGTGTTGGGTTGCCACCATAGGATTTGATACACCCCATGGTGGGACCAGCACAGGTATCTACAATCAAGCGGGGCCGAACGACACAAGCGGTAAACGTATACGAATATGAGCCGATCGAAAAAGTGGATCGTTTATCTTGAACACATGGTGCTAGTTGAAACACTTGTAAGTGGGTGCAGAGAAATAGAAATGAGTGCGATAGCATATTTAGTTTTATTATCTTATTTCCAGGGTACTGTCCTATGTTCAGTTTATTCATGTCATAATCCTTTTTCTTGTTTACATGCTAAATAATCACTGGACTTACCAGACTTATGTTTGACCCATTTTCTTTCGTCTTCTTTTCTTCCGTTTCCCCCCAGGTCCGCAAGGAGGGAATACTTCAATTTAGTTCAGACCATTTCCAGCTTGAAGAGAGTAGATGTATTGCTTAGATTCTCTTTCCTTGGGCTATGGCTTTGGATACTCTCTTATTGGGGATTTATGATGTCTTACTGTTATTTTAATGCTTCTTTATGTTTTAATTCAAGACAGAGATTTTGTTATAATAATTTGGAAGTTGGTTTTAGACAATTGTAGTAATGTTTTAACTGAACCACATACTTATGAAATTAATTTAGTTTTTCCGTTGTTTATATGTCTGTCTTGTAAATTATCTGTATCTTTTACCTATAATGCTCCACAGACATTAAGGCATTCACTTTGTGAGTGACCATAACAAAGGTGGGGTGTTTCACCACGATACCCAAGGTACTCGACTAGCAACCTTCTAGTCTATTGGGTGCCCCTATCGTACCCCTGTTTTGAGCCTGCTAGAACTTACGACAATGATAACCTCTTGGCCTTCAATATCTCTAGTCGTCCAACCTTGATGGCTATTTACTGCTCCAGCGACCTTCTCGAGCAACCATTATCCACCAACCCACGACCTTTGGGTTGTTACTTCATTTGATGTTCTACTCCGATCAACGAACACCTCTCAACACTTCGAATCTTCCTACTTGAACTTACTTTGAAGTCACACCATCACCGAGGTTGCCCCCGAAAAATATTTTTTTCAGACCTTTTTCTCCAAATCTGAGTCGTACCTGAAAAACGTACTTTTTCAGAAAATGACCCTGTTGGAAACAAACCATAGCATCATCACTATCAACCACAGAGTTTAAAAGCGCTGTTAAAAACATGACCGATCTGCCCTCTTTCAGACCGACCCGATCCAAACTAGGACGATCCGATCCAAGATGACCGATCCAATCCATATAACAACCAACCGACCCGATCCAAATTAGCCCGACCCGCTCCAAGTATGACCCGATCCAAATAGGACCTGATCCAAGTATGACTCGATCCAAATAGGACCCGATCCAAATATGACTCGATCCGATCGACTCCTAGCCATTTCAATCTATGGCCGAGCCAACTCCTAGCCGAGCCAATCTCTGGCCGAGTCAATCTATGGCCGAGCCAACCCCTGACCGAGCCAATTTCTGCATATTGCAATTCAACTCCGATTTCGACCAAAACTTCACCAAACGACGAATCCAACGAAACCAACTCAACTAAAATATTCAAACACAATCATAAACATAACATTACTATCCACATGAATATGACGATTACCACAAAAATGATATAAATCTCACCAAAAACCATTAAAATGAACATATGATCAAAATGAGAGATCTAACTAACATAAACATGTAAAAATGACATGAAATTAACGAGTAAAACTTGTTAGATTAGATCATAGGGTGATGCATATGAAAATGAACTTGTAATGGTGTAAATCTATGGTAAAACATCCCAATTTGATGAGAAACATGCACAAACCCTCATATACTTCATTGCATTCATGTGAGAGATGTAAATCACTCACCGATTTGCCGAAACAATCTAAAACGATAGAAATAAGAATCCGGACAGCGAGCACTCCGAATCAGACCCCTCGATCTGATGAATTCGCCTTTGAAATGATGTAGATCTAGCCTTGAATGGTGTAGATCTTCGATTTCCTCCCTTAGATTTGGATTTTTGATGGTGGAAAGGTGTAGGAGGAAGGAGGAGATCAAATGCCTTCAAATGAGAGAATGGAAAAAGTAAATCTTTTCCCTCCACTCTCACCCCCTATTTATAGGATTCCACTAAGGCTCCAAAACCTGAATATCCAACTGAAAAATCTTAAAACAATGATTTCTCCCAAACCGCTGAGCCAAATCCTTAATGTAACCACTCTACGGAAAGGCAATCATCAATTCCTTTCCAATGGCACAGTTCTCACCCTCTGATTCGACCTGAGTCAAAAGTTATGCCCTGTACAAGTCTGACATGGGCAAAATGATCACAAACAAAATCAGTAAAAATTATGGACATGTCTCACATCCCCATAAACAACATATTAAAAGATGAGAATGATCCAACCCTCATAGAATAAAATAAATATGTTTTATGATCTTTCAATACGTAAAATACGGGCTCTTACATTCTCTCCCCTTAAAAATTTTGCCCCCGAAATTCCAAACAAACCCAAGTAATCACAACGATTCCGCATGCCTATCATCCATGAAAAGCCAATCCTATCATCCAAACTAGCATCCATCAAGCCATGCATCCATAGCTTTATCCTAGGACACGGAATTCTAACAATCAACAACAAGATACAACGATATAACGAAGATACGATATCAAAGGGTCCTACCGACGAAGAGTTCTGGATGAGTCGCTCTCATGCCTCTTCTGTCTCCTATGTACAATCGTCTCCATCCTCACTCCATTACACCTTGACTAGCTTAACCTTCTTCCTCCTAAGCTGTTTCGTGCCATTCCCCACAACACAAAGTGGCTTACGAGGTCTCGAAACTACGGTCTCTAAGTCTTCGTACTGCTTTGGAGATACCACTATATTTGAGTCATGCACAAATTTCCATATAAATGACACATGGAACAAATTATTCACACTCGACATCTTCTCGGGTAACTCCAATCTATATGCGAGCTTTCCAATTTGCCCGACTACCGGAAATGGTCCAACAAACCTTGGAGCTAACTTTCCTTTCTTACCAAATCTGACCATGTGCTTCAACGACGAAGCTTTCACAAAAACCATATTGCCCACGTCGAATTCCATGTCCTTACGATGCTTGTCGACGTAACTCTTCTGACGATCCTGGGCTGCCTTCATTCGTTGCCGAACTATCTCGATACAATCCGAGGTTTCTCTAATCATCTCAGGCCCAATTACCAACTTATCTCCAGTTTCTAGCCAACATGCTGGAGAATTGCACGGCCTTCCATACAACACTTCATATGGTGCCATCCCAATGCTAGATTGGTAGCTATTATTATACACAAACTCAATTAGATGTAGATGGTCTTCCCATGATCCTCCGAAGTCTAATACACAAGCCCTCAGGAGATCTTCCAAAACTCGATTGACTCTCTCGGTCTGACCATCAGTTTGGGAATGATACGCCGTACTCAAACACAACTCGGTTCCCAAAGCTTCTTGCAAACTTTTCCAAAATCCACTCGTGAATAATGGATCTCGGTCTCTCACTATACTCTTTGGGACACCATGGAATCGAACTATCCATTTCACATAAAGTTCAGCCAATTTCGATGCCGTCCTAGTCGACTTGACTAGAATGAATCTCGCACTTTTGGTCAAACAATCCACGATGACCTAAATCCCTTCGTTTCCTGCCCTAGTTCTAGGTAGTCCATCGATAAAATCCATCGATACCTGCTCCCACTTCCACGTAGGAACTTCCAATGGTTGAAGTAAACCGCTCGGCTTCTTCTATTCTGCTTTCACCAGCTGACAGTTCATACACTTGGAAATGAACTTCCAATATCTCGCTTCATCCCTTCCCAGTAGTAGACTCTCTTCATGTTCCGATACGTCTTATTTCCACCGGGATGAATCGTCAGCTTCGATTGATGACATTCTCTCAGAACCTCATCCCTCAATCCGTCAATATCAGGAATAGCTAATCGCCCTTTCTTTCGAAGCCAACCTTCTCGATCGACCTCGAACTCTTTATCTTTTGGTTCCAGTTTCTGAATGAACTCAACAAGCTTCGCATCCTTCTTTTGGCTTTCGCCAATCCTTTCGATAAGAGTAGGTCTTATCGAAAAGCTCGCCAACATTTCAGGTTCCAACTCACACTTTGGCCTGAAATCGAACCTTGCCAAGTACTCGAAGCTCTTCCATTCCAAAAACATCACTCCCAAACTTGCGTGTCTTCGACTTAACGCATCTGCAACTGCGTTGCCCTTGCCCGGAATATAGGCTATGCCAAAATCATATGATGCCAGAAACTCTAACCATCTTTGCTAACGAAGATTCAAATCCTTTTGGGAGAAAAGATACTTCAATGACTTGTGATCCGTAAACAACTCGAATCAAACTCCCAACAGGTAATGTCTCCACATCTTCAGAGCAAATATAATAGCCGCCAACTCCAAATCATGAGTTGGGTAATTCTTCCCATGCGACTTTAACTGTCGACTCGCATAGGCCACAACCTTATCCTTCTACATTAGCACTGCTCCAAGTCCAGTACCACATGCATCGGTATATACCACCTTCTCTTCATTCCCAATTGGAATGGTAAACACAGGTGCACTCATCAATCTCTCCTTCAAGATTCCAAACGCTTGTTCACACTTTGCATCCCATGTGAACACTTGGTTCTTCTTCGTCAATCCTGTCAACGGTGCAGCTACCTTGGAGAAATCCTTGATAAACCGTCGGTAATATCCTGCCAACCCAAGGAAACTCCAAACATCCATCACATTCTTAGGTCGATCCCAGTCCTGTATTACTGCAAATTTAGTGGGGTCAACCGCTATCCCTTTTCCAGAAACTACATGACCTAAGAACCTCATTTCACCCTTCCAAAAGTGACACTTTGAGAACTTAGCCTTAAGCTGATGCTTCCGTAAGATCTCTAACACAACTCTCAAGTGCGTCTTATGTTCTTCCTCATTTCTGAAGTAAACTGGAATATCATCCACGAACACAAGCACGAACTTGTTCAACTGGTCTCTGAATACTCTATTCATAAGATCCACAAAATACGCTGGTGCGTTAGTCAACCCGAATGGCATCACCAACCATTCGAAGAAACCGGATGGTGTCCTAAAAGCAGTCTTTGGCACACTATCCTTAGCCACTCTCAACTGGTGAAATCCCATTGCCAAATCCATCTGAGAAAACACTTTGGCTTCGTGAAGCTGATCGAACAAGTCATCAGTCCATGGCAACGGATACTTGTTCTTCTTAGTCACCTTGTTCAGCTAACGATAGTCCACACATAATATTAACGAGCCATCTGCCTTAGTGGCAAATACGACTGGTGCACCCTATTCGGATACACTCCTCCGAATGAATCCTTTTCCCAAAAGGTCTCTAACTTGCACCTCTAACTCTCGTTGTTCCTTAAGCGCCATCCGCCTAAGTGGCATAACGATTGGTCTAGCACCCTCGACCAAATCGATCCTAAACTCGATCTCACGATGCGGCGGCAACCCTTTTACCTCGTCAAAGACATGTACATACTTATTAGCGATCCGCACTGGTGATAGGTCTTCTTGTGGAATCCCAAGCGAATATAGATAACTCACGAAGACCCCGTCTTCGCGCTTACATCCAATCAACACCTTTCGCCCTTCCACATCCCCGACTCTCACCTCTAGCTTCTCGCAATTCACCCTTGTCGCATACCTCTTGAGCCAATCCATGCCCAAGATGATCCCAAACCCAGCAAAGTTAAGAACAAAGCAATCACACACAAAAGAGCAACCATGACTCGACAACACTAGTCCTCGACATATCATGCAAAGATTTGACGAACCCCCAATTGGATTAGTCACTACGAAGGGTCTATCAAAAATCTCAGGTTCCAAACCCAAGAGACATAAAAGCTCATTGCAAATGATGGAACGTGATGCTCGAGTATCGAAAAGCACACGAACTGAAACACCATTAATAGAAAGAGTACCTTACACCACGACACCCTTTCCCTTCTCCTCTGCAGTAGGAGCTCTCGAAGAAGGTTAGATAGCTTCCAAAGCATATGCCTTCACAATTTGCTTGCCCTTAGCTGATTCCGGACAATCTTTCTTCTCATGCCCAGGCTTCCCACATTTGAAGCACTTCTTCTCAGCTTTGGGATTCTTGCACTCACTAGCAAAATGGCCTTTCTGTTGGCAGTTAAAGCAAACCACCTCACTCTTGGGCTTCTTTTGACCATCTTTTCCTTTTTGCTGTTGCTGCTTCCTCTTCTTATTATTACCACCCTGTTGTGGTTTCTGAGCCTCTTTGGTCGCAGTGACAACATTTGCTTCCTTAGGAAACAAGCTCTCATGACGAATAGCTTTTTCCATAATCTTCTCAAATGAATCATCAAGATGGTCCACTAGCGGCTTTCCAATATGAGCATTCAAACCCAAGACAAACTTCTCATTCTTCTGATATGGTGTATCAATGTATGAACAAGCATATCTAGACAAGGTTTCAAAATCAGAAATATAGTTAAGCACAGAACGACCATTCTGTTTCATCTCTATGAACTTCTTGAATAGAGCAGATTTCTGAGCTGTGGAGATAAACTTTGCTTCAAACTTAGCTTGGAATAGCTCCCATGAAATTTCTTCCTATGGAATCTCGAGTGTAACAGAATTCCACCATTCCATGGCCCTATTCTGCAGTTGCCATGATGTAAGTTTTCTCTTTATTGCATCCTCGATACCCAAGTCTCCAAACATTTGAACGCATGGATCCATCCACCTCTGAAACTCTTCAGCTGGTTCAGTTCCCTTGAATGGTTTCCACTAGAGATGTAAAGTCCTTGCATAGCTTAGCAAAATCTACTAATCTAGGAACTCGCACACCAACATCTACCATTGCCGCCACTGGAGCGGGTACCCTTCGCATAATTGCTTCTGCCATGGCTTTAAACATGGCCGGGTAATTAGGTTCGCCACCATTTCCCCTTCCAGTATTGGCTCCCCTGGCAGCGCATCTTGTTTCTCGTCTACTCATTCTAAATCTGCAATTTAGAATAATTAGTCACCTTCAAGAAATCTGCTAAAGGAAAACAACCATTACTACTATATATGCTAATATATATAGTAAGTATCCAATTGAAATCTACAAGTACGTCTCTCATATGCGATTATGTCCTCGAACTTCGGCCAAAAATCGTTGACCAGAGCTTTGATACCAAATGTGACGACTGCCCATAACCCCCGCACTATACAAAAGAAATAATGTGTTGAAAGGTGTGCAAGGCAGTCATGGACGATCATCAGAGTAGGTAAACACAAGCGGAACCTGTCGTAAACTCACAGCGCAAGGATAAAATATAATAGAACATATACAACAGGTAGTAATAGTGAAGCAGAAACACCAGACTTTCATAGAACCAGAAAGTAATATCCACAACTTGGAAATAGTGTTTGTACAAAGTTGCCTCACTACATTACTCATAAAAGCAAACAGCGGAAGTCCAGTTATTAAATAGTAGTAAAACCGGTACGTGAGCCTCCTGCTCGCCACTGATCAGCACCATCGTCCTCACTAAAGCATCACCTGTCACCTGCTACTTAGTCTGCCCATCCACAACCGGATGAACATGCCAAGGTAATAAGAGGAAACATAAAACCTTGAGTCAGATAATAGTCTTAGTGAGCGATAAAACAGCTAACAAACTTCAACAATAAAGTGTATGAGAAAAGATAGATAAACATACTAATCTACCCACGACACCAGAGAAGAACTCAACCTTATCTTCCCCACATCGGACAGTGATAGCCATTACAATAACAATTCAACCATTCATCCATGGAAAGCAGAACACCCATTCAATCATGGAAAACACACACGACATCCAGATTATATAAGTCTCACACAGACAACCCTAATCGAGTTTAACATCCCCGAAGTACTCTCCCCAGAGGCCTAGACCTATATCAGTTAAGCACTCAAAGAACATCTCCCTCGACTTTGGATAATCTACGTGAGATCGTACAAACAGAATAACCAATCATCCATGACTGACTCTGGCTATCACCGCCAATCCTGCTTTGAAACCATCGTTAATCGTATGACGGTCAACCTTGCCATATGTCAAGGGCTAATGGTAAGCCCAGTTCTAGCATAAACTCCATATGTCCAACCTTGACAACTAGGCCTTTCAACGATACCCAAGGTACTCGACCAGCAACCTTTCGGTCTATTGGGTGCCCCCATCCTACCCCTGTTTTGAGCCTGCTAGAACTTACGACAACGATAACCTCTCGACCTTCAATATCTCTAGTCGTCCAACCTTGACGGCTATTTACTGCTCAAGAAACCTTCTCGAGCAACCATTATCCCCCAACCCGCGACCTTTGAGTTGTTACTTCATTCGATGTTCTATTCTGATCAACGAACACCTTTCAACACTTCGAATCTTCCTACTTGAACTTACTTCGAAGTCACACCATCATCGAGGTTGCCCCCGAAAAATATTTTTTTAGACTTTTTTCTCCAAATCTGAGTCGTACCCGAAAAACGTACTTTTTCAGAAAATGACCCTGTTGGAAACAAACCATAGCATCATCACTATCAACCACATCATTTAAAAGCGCTGTTATAAACATGACCGATCCGCCCTCTTTCAGACCGACCCGATCCAAACTAGGCCGATCCGATCCAAGATGACCGATCCAATCCATATAACAGCCAACCGACCCGATCCAGTCTAGCCCGACCCGCTCCAAGTATGACCCAATCCAAATAGGACCCGATCCAAGTATGACTCGATCCAAATAGGACCCGATCCAAATATGACTCGATCCGATCCACTCCTAGCCGATTCAACCTATGGCCGAGCCAACTCCTAGCCGAGTCAATCTATGGCCGAGCCAACCCGTGACCGAGCCAATTTCTGCATGTTGCAATTCAACTCCGATTTCGACCAAAACTTCACCAAACGACGAATCCGATGAAACCAACTCAACTAAAATCATCAAACAAATCATAAACATATCTTAACATAACTATCCACATGAATATGACGATTACCACAAAAATGATGTAAATCTCACCAAAAACCATTAAAATGAACATATGATCAGAATGAGAGATCTAACTAACATAAACATGTAAAAATGACATGAAATTAACAAGTAAGACTTGTTAGATTAGATCATAGGATGATGCATATGAAAATGAACTTGTAATGGTGTAAATCTATGGTAAAACATCTCAATTTGATGAGAAACATGCACAAACACTCATATACTTCATTGCATTCATTTGGGAGATGTAAATCACTCACCGATTTGCCGAAACAATCAAAAACGATAGAAATAAGAATCCAGACAGCGAGCACTCCGAATCAGACCCCTCGATCTGATGAATTCGCCTTTGAAATGATGTAGATCTAGCCTTGAATGGTGTAGATCTTCGATTTCCTCCCTTAGATTTGGATTTTTAATGGTGGAAAGGTGTAGGAGGAAGAAGGAGATCAAATGCCTTCAAATGAGAGAATGGAAAAAGTAAACCTTTTCCCTTCACTCTCACCCCCTATTTATAGGATTCCACTAAGGCTCCAAAACCTGAATAGCCAACTGAAAAACCTTAAAATAGCGATTTCTCCCAAACCGCTGAGCCAAATCCTTAATGTAACCACTCTATGGAAAGGCAATCATTAATTCCTTTCCAATGGAACAGGTCTCACCCTCTAATTCGACCTGAGTCAAAAGTTATGCCCTGTACAAGGCTGATAGGGGGTAAAATGGGCACAAACAAAATCGGTAAAAATTATGGACATGTCTCACATCCCCTTAAACAACATATTAAAAGATGAGAATGATCCAAACCTCATAGAATAAAATAAATATGTTTTACGATCTTCCGATACGTAAAATGCGGGTTGTTACAATATTTTCCCAAAATACTTCAAAAAATATTTTCCCATATTCTGGGATTTTAAATTCCATATTCTTGTTCGAACTCAATCGTAGTTCATCTCATTTGTATATTTAATCTATATACAAATTATATTGGGTTATATATAACCATCTCAAATTCATTTTAATAATTTTGTTGAGAATTACAAAACCAAATTCTGGGTTTTAAAATCATTAATTTTGGATTTAAAGCTAAATATCTAAGACGACCCGCGGATCCCCACCCTCTGAACCAACCATAAACCACAGAAGTCTGGTTTAAAAGGCAAGCATCCTCGGAAGATCCTGAAATAAACCAAATTTTCGACCTTTGATAGTCGATACTTAACACATCCACGGTGTTCGTGTACCGCAAAATTAAATGTCGCAAACTCGATTCATCGGGATTTATCAGAGCGAAACACAGCAGAATAGAAACAAAATATAATATTTCAATATATAACTTTACAATGGAAACTTTTACATCATATAAAAACACAATCTTAGATTCTCAATCCATATACATCCAAGCATAGATAGTATAGTACATCTTTTTTTTAGATTAACGGTTGTGTAGCGTGGCACTACACAACAATTAGTATAGTACGTCATGCCATATGACGAAGAACTCCATCTTCTTGAAATCAACTAAAATTCCGCATCAACCCGTTTAACTTGAAACACACACTCGGATCTGACCCTAGTGTCAAACACTCGGGTCAGGCTTGGATTAACCATTTTAATACTAAAAACTAGATAACATACCATAACCCATATAATACAAACATCAACAATGATTCAAAAGTTTCGAAATTCATGCTTTAAAAAAAATGAAGCTATTATAAGATTCAAGTCCCATCACACAACGCAATGCATACCGGAGGATAGAGTTTTCACTTATAATAACTAAACATGGTTGATATTCTTGAAAACAAATCATTTGCTATTATTATTATTAATTTCTAGGTGTGGAAAACAATTTTGTAAGTAAATGTATCAATTCTAACTCACATAATGCCTCATCTCATTATGTTGGCTACTAAGGTGCAAACAGAAATCGTAAGCTTGTATTGGAAGTTGGATTCCAACAATGACCAAGGTAAAGGATATACCTTAACCTCATTCAGAACACATGTAGCAAGATGTCCCAAGAGTTAATCGTTGAGTCCTTTAGCGCGACTGAGTCGGCCACCACTAAACTGCTAATTAGAATCTTTCCTTAACATACATTCCCCTGGTCGTATCTGAACATCATTCGAGGCGCCTCTCCATCATCCACATAAGTAAATGTAACACCCCGTATTTTTAATATAATTAAAAATAAAATAAAATATATAAAAATATGCTTATGATGGGTAAATAATGGTGATGCATAAGAAGAATTAATTAATACATGGAAGAGAAGAAAAATTAGTTCGATAACGATGTATGTAACGGAAAAGATAGTAAAATAAGGATAACTGATTCAAGAATCAGGAATTAGGTAAAATGGACATCACCATTGCGTTCCTCTTGGAAAAATATGCGAAATAGAGTCCGAGTTTTCGAAAATCGGAGTCCGTATGACCAAGATATGGCCAAAACAAGATTTCAGCAGACTTTCTGGCAGAGTGACCCAGGTCGACCATAGTGTCGACACTATAGTCGACCTGCCCCCCCCCCCCCCCCAAGGTCGACTATAGTGTCGACTCCCCCTCTGTACAGGTCGACCTGGTCAGCCTGGTGTGGTCCAGAACCCATTTTTGAGGCCCGGGACGAGTTTTGATGGTCCGGGTGGGTTTTAGGGTTAATCCGATGGCTGAAATGAAGTGCTACACCTATAAAATAACACTTAGGCCTAACCTAATTCATAACAAATCATTCTTACACCTAAATTCTACTGGAATCTCTCTTGAGCCATGGCCTCCATCTCCAAATTAAAGCTTAAGCGTCCAAACTCAAATCAAATCAAAGATCAATGCTTCTACAACAAATTCAAGGGGACAGATCAATGACACTGCAACTTTCTACGACAAATTCACTCCCTAATTCATTAGCCGTTCTCTATAAGTTCTAGTTATTTTCAGATTTAAATATTTAATTATAATATGGCGATGAAATAAAGTGAAATTGATGTAAGTTTAGCTATATTTGCGGAATGTGAATTAAAATTAAAATCATGTTTTGCGGTCAAATGAAAATAGTACGATGCTTATTATGTTTGGTTATGTTGTATAATATTATGCCAGTGATTTGATTCTATTATCATGTTGGATTGGGAATTATTGAGTACAATGTTTGTCATGTTGTATAATATGCCAGTGATTTGATTCTATTATCATGTTTAATTGGGAATTATTGATAAGTTTATTATGCAAGTTTATGTTGTAGATTCATGCGACAAAAGGTCAAATCTACAAGTTTATGTATAAGAAAAACCTATGCCACACTTATCATATATTTGTGATTGGCTTGTGAGTATGTTAATTTAATCTATGTTGCCAAGTAACGCATGTGTATGTTGTTTTGCCTATGTTGCAAATTAACATATGTATATTGATTAGTTCATATTGCTAATTCTCATGTATGTATGTTAATATGGCCTATGTTAAAAATACACATATATGTTGAATTAGCTTATAATTGCGAGTTCACACTTATGACACTATAATGTTCATGATGTCATTTTGCAAGTTCGCCCCTGTAATGTTCATGATGTCATTTTGCAAGTTCACCCCTGTAATGTTCATGATGTCATTTTGCAAGTTCACCCCATTATGTTCACATTAATTATGCCATCAATGTCAAAATTATACCTTTGTCATGTTTATGATTGTGTATTTGTGTACATTAAATTAGGCTAAGTTTTTAGCCTAAACTTTATGCTCAAAAATCATACGAACGTAAATTAGGCTAAGATAATTAGCCTAATATTAGACGGGGTAACGGTGGGTTAAAATGATTAATTATAGGAAAACTTGCCATAAATTGGTCATTTATCACATAAGTGATTTATGGCATAAAATGGTATTAATTATATACCTAATTTAATGAGATTGATTGGAAACAAATTGGGAATTAAATCTGAATTTGAACAATTTACATAATTAAAATGTAAATTAGAATTATGGCATAAAATGGTATTAATTATATACCAAATTTAATGAGATTGATTGGAAACAAATTGGGCAGTAATATGAATTTGAATAATTTACATAATTAATGTAAATTGGAAAATACGAATATGCTTAGCACGAAGTTGGATTGAGTTGTGATGTAAACCTGCCTGGACCCACCCGGCTGTCCAGTAATCACAGCAATACCTACCCAATGTGGGAGTCTAAGCATTAGGCCCAATAAAGACCCGAGGTTAGACTGAGTTGTGGCGTAAGACTGCCCGGACCCGACCGGCACACCGGCAACCACAACAATATCTGTCTAATGTGAGAGGTTGGTGCCCTAATAAGACAACTAGAGCTGAGCTAGGGTTGGTAGGGTTAAGTTAACTAGAACACTTAACCAATTTCAACATGTTAACTAAATTGGCGGGTAGGGTTAGGATAATCTGGACACTTAACCAATTTAATATGTTGACTACGGGAGTAGGTAAGGTTAAGCAAATATTTAACTATTATAACATGATTAAACTGGACTAGAGAGTGAGGTTAAGTTAATGAGAACACTTAACTAATACAATGGGTTAATTAGACAAGTGGTTGCGGTTAAGTAGTAACACTTAACCAACATAACAGGACAAGCGGGTGGGCTAAGTTAACTTGAATAAGTTGATAACACTTAACCATTATAATATGACTAGTGGATGGGGTTAAGTTAACATGCACTTAACCAATCTGATGTGATGCGTGGTAGGGTTAAGTAACACATGGGGTTAAGTTAACAAGAAAATCCTTAACCAATGTAACCAGATAGACGAACGGGGTTAAGTTAATATACCACACTTAACCAATCAAACATAATAAGCGAGAAAGGTTAAGTTAACTAAGGTAAACACTTAACCATGGTAACATAACGAGTAGGAGGGTTAAGTACATATCGGGTTGGTGGGTAATATTAATAAATATAGGCCCACATACACTTAACCATTAAATACACATGCTTGAAGCAGTAGCGGGGTTAAGTACACATCAGGGTTGGTGGGTAATATCAGAGAATATAGGCCCATAGACTTAACCATTAGAAAAACCTAGTAACGGGGACCCATTTCAGCAGTAACCCACATTAGGTATCAACGGAACCCTGAGCTAGGCAGGGTGAGGCACTATTAATGGGCTGATTATAAGAGGTCAAATTAGCGGCGGTTGGTGCAGCAGTGCAGGTTCTAACGGAGTGCGGGCGTGCACACACTTCGGCGCAGAAAATTTAGCCACTGGGCATCAGTAGGTATAAAGCTGTGCATCTTGATTGTGTCAGGGTTGCCACCATGGGACTTGATACACCCCATGGTGGGACCAGCACAGGTATCTACAAGTAAGGGGCCGCATGACACAAACGAGAACTAGGTCAAGTAGGGAGCCGATCGATATGGTAGTAAGGGTGCATCGAATATATACATGGCTATTGGGGTGATCGAGGTGGAATCCTCATAATCGATGTACACCTGAAGGCTACCATAATTGCGGGGATTGGGATCACATTGTAATTATTATATAACACGGGCTACTAGTTGGGACACTAGTAGGGGGTACGGATCCTTGTTACACAGGGCACTAGTTGGGACACTAGTAGGAATACAGATCATTCAATGTAAGACACTTATGAGGATGCTAGTTAGGTGGTGCAGAGCAAATAGATATCATTTTAAATGGTAAAGCTTAGAAACCTTGCGATGTTATTCTTGATAGAAACCATGCGGTGGGATACTTGATAGGAATTATAGGACGTTATACTTGTTTCATCGTGCCGAAGTTTATCTTGTTATCTTAGTTTATCTTGCCTACCTTGTCATCATGCTTATGTTTACTTTCAGTTTATTCATGCCATGTTATCTTTATCTATTTTTATGCTGAAAGTCACTAGGACTTACTCAGTCTTTACGACTGACCCGTTTTGTTTTGCCTCTTTTTCTTCCGTTTCCCCCCCAGGTTCACAGGGTGGGAATACAGCTTAGTTCGGATCTTACCAAGCTCCAAGGCTCTTTCATGTATGGCTTGGATTTCTCTTGGCTATGGCTTGCTTTTCTTTATTGGGGAATACTGTAGTTTGTTTTTATGCTTCTTTGTTTTTGGGCAAGACAGATATTTTAACTATGGAAATTGGGTATTGGAAGTTGATGGGCTTTTCTTGTAAACATTTATATTTAATAAATGATTTGAAGTACTTCCACTTTATTTTCCGCTGTTTTATATATGTCTGTCTTGTAATATTTCTGTTCCAGTACCCATAATACTCCATTGAAGTTAAGGCATTCACTTTGTGAGTGACCTTAACAGATGTGGGGTGTTACATTTGGTATCAGAGCAGAAGGTTACCAGACTAGGCAAAAGTTTTCAAAAACCTTCTGAAATTATCTTCAAAACATTTACAAAGAAGCGAATTTTCAAGAAAATTTGGTTTTGATTAAAAGGCATATTCCCCAAAGACATATGCACTATCTTTTGATTCTCTCTTGAAATTTCTTCTCTCTCTTTTCACCATAGTTTCGTAGGCTTCCGACACAGGTCGGAGGGCAAAGGAGTGCCCAACCTCCATCTGTAGCCGCAGTAGTTCCATCTGCGTCTAATCTTATTTCAAGTTGGGTAGAGTTGTCGTGCGTTGGAGGTAGCTTCGAGAGACTTGTCAACAAACTGTACAAGGACAGTAAGAACAAGAAACTAGGTGTTATAGCTTAATCCACGAAGGAGGAAAAAGGTGAGAGGAAAGAGGCCAAAGTGAAAGAGTAGTAAAACCCATGACAAGAGAGAGTATCTTTAGTGAGAAGGGACATGTAGTTAAGTATTATAGGACAAGGGCAAGGGACAAGATCGTCGAGAGGGCAATTGTATGCTCTCACTACTAGCATACCTAAGAGAGTGGTAATGTTTCTGTTAAAGTTTCAGCTTTTCTTTTCTATCATCCCGCTAGAACTTTGTTTTTGTACATCGCATCCTTTTAATTCTGCTTCGATAGTTGAGTCTCTGCACCTTAGTACTAGCATGGTAGAGGATCCCATTTTTTTTCTTCTTTTCTCAAATCCTGTTGGGGGAATTCGGCTCATTTATTCATGACTTGTTTGGATTTGAGAATGTCTATGCTAAGTGTTGAGTCTAGAAGTAATGTTTATGTTTTGGGCTATGGGTTGATTCTAGCGATGGAGTGGTTATCCAGTTAGGGTGACCTTCTCGGTTTTGAAAAGAGGTTAGTTAGACTCTTGACTTGCCTCGGTAATACCCTCGAAGTCGCATGTAACCTTTAGGGTTCTATCATGATTTGTTACCTAGAATCTCTTGACACATTTATTGGTAATTTGTAATCCGCTCGAGTAGTGTTCGCCACTAAGGCGGATGGGTCATTTCGCTTATGCATGAGTTGTAGAGAATCACCTTAGTAAGTACATTTGGCAGCATGGTTGGCATTTATTTTCAAGAGATAGTTCTTCTGCGTGGAATACCTGATAGTAAGTGAACGAGATCCAAGATTCACCAGTGAATTTTGGAGAGCTTGCATGAAACCATGAGTACGCAGTTATGTTTGAGCCGAGTATACTAAGAGGAGAATAAGTGAAAGAGGAACGAGAGGCAACAATGAAATGGATTCCAACCCATATTTTGGAAACAAGAATTAAGAAGCTATGAAATTGTGTAGTTAAAGACGGTCAAAGCACAGTGGAGTTAAGCTCAAGGAAATGCGACTTAGAAGATTGAAGACTAGATTCGCGCATCATATCTCTTTTTAAGAGTATATCCATGATCTCTCTTTTCCTATAGAGCTTACTCACATGCTATCTTTTGTGTATATCCTCTCGGTCCTATCCTCAATCTAATTTCTGTTGCAAACCCCATAGGGAGTATGACTCATCTGTTAGTAACACATGTTGGGGCTTGAGGGTGTTCGTTGGGTTGACTAAACTTTTGGGGTTTTATAGGATACGGGTTGGTCTTAGGAAGGGATTTCCTTGTGACCTAATAGGAGTCCATCATGCTTAGTTTCCTAGAATCATATATATTGGTTGGGATGAGTAATTCTTTGGGTGTTAGTCTGATGTTGATTTCGGTCTTCGGGCCTGATGCTTTGAGAGTTCTTCTCCTAATCAATATATATGTTGCATAGATTTCCAGTTTTAACATTGCCTAATGGGCACAAAGTTTTTACTTGCTTCTATCATTCGACTATATCTTTAGATAGGAACAATTGGGTGTAAACATATGTTTGAGACATGTTATGATTGATGGTTGCAAGTGGCTGCAAGTGGTTGCTAGTGGTTGCTCGTGGATTCATTTACACACATTAGGCACTAGATCGACTCAATCACCTTTCATATTGCATATGCATGAGTGTTTACACTTTTTTGTGGATGAAATTGAAGGTGTTATCATGTGAATGTTGCATATGGATGGATGTTTGTGCACACATATAGTGTTTATGTGACTAGGACTATTTGCATACATGTTGGACTCATGGCACTAAACATATTTTGCATTTAGAAGATCAATCAGGCCTGATCATTTGCACTAGACAAGGAACATATACACACACTTCTTGCATATGTTCATACAGCATTAGAAATCTCTTAAGGACAATGAATGCCTGTGATTGATGATTGAGTAGATGGATGATGGATGGTAGGACACATTCTTCTAAACTTGAAGATTTCGGGGACGAAATCCTTTAAGGAGGGGAGAATGTAACAACCGTATTTTTAATATAACTAAAAATAAAATAAAAAATATAAAAATATGCTTATGATGGGTAAATAATGGTGATGCATAAGAAGAATTAATTAATACATGGAAGAGAAGAAAAATTAGTTCGATAACGATGTATGTAACGGAAAAGATAGTAAAATAAGGATAACTGATTCAAGAATCAGGAATTAGGTAAAATGGACATCACCATTGCGTTCCTCTCGGAAAAATACGCGAAATAGAGTCCGAGTTTTCGAAAATCGGAGTCCGTATGACCAAGATATGGCCAAAACAAGATTTCAGTAGACTTTCTGGCAGACTGACCCAGGTCGACCATAGTGTCGACACTATAGTCGACCTGCCCCCCCCCCCCCCGGTCGACTATAGTGTCGACCCCCCCTCTGTATAGGTCGACCTGGGGTGGTCCAGAACCCATTTTGAGGCCTTGGACGAGTTTTGATGGTCCGGATGGGTTTTAGGGTTAATCCGATGACTGAAATGAAGTGCTACACCTATAAAATAACACTTAGGCCTAACCTAATTCATAACAAATCATTCATACACCTAAATGCGGCTGGAATCTCTCTTGAGCCATGGCCGCCATCTCCAAATTAAAGCTTAAGCGTGCAAACTCAAATCAAATCAAAGATCAATGCTTCTACAACAAATTTAAGGGGATAGATCAATGACACTGCAACTTTCTACGACAAATTCACTCCCTAATTCATTAGCCGTTCTCTGTAAGTTCTAGTTATTTTCGGATTTAAATATTTAATTATAATATGGCGATGAAATAAAGTGAAATTGATATAAGTTTAGCTATATTTGCGGAATGTGAATTAAGATTAAAATCATGTTTTGCGGTCAAATGAAAATAGTACGATGCTTATTATGTTTGGTTATGTTGTATAATATTATGCCAAGGATTTGATTCTATTATCATGTTGGATTGGGTATTATTGAGTACAATGTTTGTCATGTTGTATAATATGCCAGTGATTTATTCTATTATCATGTTTAATTGGGAATTATTGATAAATTTATTATGCAAGTTTATGTTGTAGATTCATGCGACAAATGGTCAAATCTACATGTTTATGTATAAGAAAAACCTATGCCACACTTATCATATATTTGTGATTGGCTTGTGAGTATGTTAATTTAATCTATGTTGCTAAGTAACGCATGTGTATGTTGTTTTGCCTATGTTGCAAATTAACATATGTATATTGTTTAGTTCATATTGCTAATTCTCATGTATGTATGTTAATATGGCCTATGTTAAAAATACACATATATGTTGAATTAGCTTATAATTACGAGTTCACACTTATGACACTATAATGTTCATAATGGTTATTTTGCAAGTTCACCCCTGTAATGTTCATGATGTCATTTTGCAAGTTCACCCCTGTAATGTTCATGATGTCATTTTGCAAGTTCACCCCATTATGTTCACATTAATTATGCCATCAATGTCAAAATTATACCTTTGTCATGTTTATGATTGTGTATTTATGTACATTAAATTAGGCTAAGTTTTTAGCCTAAACTTTATGCTCAAAAATCATACGAACGTAAATTAGGCTAAGATAATTAGCCTAATATTAGACGGGGTAACGGTGGGTTAAAATGATTAATTATAGGAAAACTTGCGATAAATTGGTCATTTATCACATAAGTGATTTATGGCATAAAATGGTATTAATTATATACCTAATTTAATGAGATTGATTGGAAACAAATTGGGCATTAAATCTAAATTTGAACAATTTACATAATTAAAATGTAAATTAGAATTATGGCATAAAATGGTATTAATTATATACCTAATTTAATGAGATTGATTGGAAACAAATTGGGCAGTAATATGAATTTGAATAATTTACATAATTAATGTAAATTGGAAAATATGAATATGCTTAGCATGAGGTTGGATTGAGTTGTGATGTAAACCTTCCCGGACCCGCCCGGATGTCCAGTAATCACAGCAATACCTACCCAATGTGGGAGGCTAAGCATTAGGCCCAATAAAGACCCGAGGTTAGACTGAGTTGTGGCGTAAGACTGCCCGGACCCGACCGGCACACCGGCAGCCACAACAATATCTGTCTAATGTGAGAGTTTGGTGCCCTAATAAGACAACCAGAGATGAGGTAGGGTTGGTAGGGTTAAGTTAACTAGAACACTTAACCAATTTCAAAATGTTAACTAAATTGGCGGGTAGGGTTTGGATAATCTGGACACTTAACCAATTTAATATGTTGACTACTGGAGTAGGTAAGGTTAAGCAAATGTTTAACTATTATAACATGATTAAACTGGACTAGAGAGTGAGGTTAAGTTAATGAGAACACTTAACTAATACAATGGGTTAATTAGACAAGTGGTTGCGGTTAAGTAGTAACACTTAACCAACATAACAGGACAAGCAGGTGGGCTAAGTTAACTTGAATAAGTTGATAACACTTAACCATTATAATATGACTAGTGGATGGGGTTAAGTTAACATGCACTTAACCAATCTGATGTGATGCGTGGTAGGGTTAAGTAACACACGGGGTTAAGTTAACAAGAAAATCCTTAACCAATGTAACCAGATAGACGAACGGGGTTAAGTTAATAAACCACACTTAACCAATCAAACATAATAAGCGAGAAAGGTTAAGTTAACTAAGGTAAACACTTAACCATGGTAACATAACGAGTAGGAGGGTTAAGTACATATCGGGTTGGTGGGTAATATTAATAAGTATAGGCCCACATACACTTAACCATTAAATACACATGCTTGAAGCAGTAGCGGGGTTAAGTACACATCTGGGTTGGTGGGTAATATCAGAGAATATAGGCCCACAGACTTAACCATTAAAAAAACCTAGTAACGGGGATCCATTTCAGCAGTAACCCACATTAGGTATCAACGGAACCCTGAGCTAGGCAGGGTGGGGCACGATTACTGGGATAATTATAAGAGGTCAAATTAGCGGCGGTTGGTGCAGCAGTGCAGGTTCTAACGGAGTGCGGGCGTACACACACTTCGGCGCAGAAAATTTAGCCACTGGGCATCAGTAGGTATAAAGCTGTGTATCTTGATTGTGTCAGGGTTGCCACCATGGGACTTGATACACCCCATGGTGGGACCAGCACAGGTATCTACAAGTAAGGGGCCGCATGACACAAACGAGAACTAGGTCAAGTAGGGATCCGATCGATAAGGTAGTAAGGGTGCATCGAATATATACATGGCCATTGGGGCGATCGAGGTGGAATCCTCATAATCGATGTACACCTGAAGGCTACCATAATTGCGGGGATTGGGATCACATTGTAATTATTATATAACACGGGCTACTAGTTGGGACACTAGTAGGGGGTACGGATCCTTGTTACACAGGGCACTAGTTGGGACACTAGTAGGAATACAGATCATTCAATGTAAGACACTTATGAGGATGCTAGTTAGGTGGTGCAGAGCAAATAGATATCGTTTTAAATGGTAAAGCTTAGAAACCTTGCGATGTTATTCTTGATAGAAACCATGCGGTGGGATACTTGATAGGAATTATAGGACGTTATACTTGTTTCATCGTGCCGAAGTTTATCTTGTTATCTTAGTTTATCTTGCCTACCTTGTCATCATGCTTATGTTTACTTTCAGTTTATTCATGCCATGTTATCTTTATCTATTTTTATGCTGAAAGTCACTAGGACTTACTCAGTTTTTATGACTGACCCGTTTTGTTTCGCCTCTTTTTTCTTCCGTTCCCCCCCCGGTTCACAGGGTGGGAATACAGCTTAGTTCGGATCTTACCAAGCTCCAAGGCTCTTTCATGTATGGCTTGGATTTCTCTTGGCTATGGCTTGCTTTTCTTTATTGGGGAATACTGCAGTTTGTTTTTATGCTTCTTTGTTTTTGAGCAAGACAGATATTTTAACTATGGAAATTGGGTATTGGAAGTTGATGGGCTTTTCTTGTAAACATTTATATTTAATAAATGATTTGAAGTACTTCCACTTTATTTTCCGCTGTTTTATATATGTCTGTCTTGTAATATTTCTGTTCCAGTACCCATAATACACCATTGAAGTTAAGGCATTCCCTTTGTGAGTGACCTTAACAGATGTGGGGTGTTACAGTAAACCTGCCTGGGCTCCACACTATCGCATCACTTTTCAGCTAGAAGGGAACGTTAGCCCATATTTCAGTCGTCCATCATCCTGTTTTCGTCCATTCACGGGTAGTGATGTTCTAAGGCCACTTTTCAACACAAAGCTATGCCATATCAGCCATGCTTTGATCATCATCCACAAAGTTCTACTTTGCAACAAAACTTCGATCTGTTCATCATTTAGCATGCCACATTTTTAATTCGCAACATATGATCAGTGTCTATTAATATATAATCCTCTGAATACCGAAGTCTCAGAGGAGGGTGTTCAAAAGAATAAATTCTTTGCCACCAACTGGTATATCATCAATAGAGACCAATCAGTTATATTGTAAAATACAGTGTGGGACACACATCCATCTACAAGTCCGTTTGGGGTTTTGAACGAAACAGAAGGCGCTTTATTCCACGACCCCACTAAGCCCTTGCAATACGAAATGTCTTAAGTACGGTTGGATCACCATCACAACATAACCTCTTAATGGGGGATCAACCCGAGGCATTGACGAGAAATCCTACCGATGTGAAGGTATCCGGTCTTCTATCACAGTCAACGCCGTTTTCATTATTTCTTTTATTTATTCGCAATGGGTTGAAACCCGATCATTTCGAATAACTATCGCATCTTTAAAATCAATTAAGATACACAAGAGGTCCTAAGTCTTATTCCATTTTGGGAATATTCTTTTACTCAAATCTTTATAATCAAATTAGATAAAGATATATTTTCAACAAATCTTGAGAAATCATCTTCTTTTTTAATTGGGTTAAAGAACAGTGTTATTGAAGACACTATTCACGACAATACCCAAACCAATTAATATTAAATATAAGATTTCAAACAGAATTATATCAACTTATATTCAACACCAATTTCCGAAATCAACGAATACTACAAGCGGAATAACAATGTTAACATCTACCAAATTGCACACATAATAAACGTCTACACAACGGTAACCAATACCAATTATCCGAAGATTATTTCTGTCCAAATCCAATTTTTGTTTAAATTGTAAATCTTTTCTAAATCAAAGGATTTATCTATACGCTTCTTTCTAATCATGGTTATATTTGATAAACCAAATAATTTAAGTTTATTTCACTTAAAATTCAAAGCACTGTTTTACCTTTCCAACTGGTTGTGTGATACCCCACGTCCATTAATGTCACTCTTTAAGTGAATGCATTAAGTTTCGTGAAGCGTTGTAGGTAAACAGAAACAGAAATATTACAAGACAAATATAAAATAACAGCGGAATTTAAAACTTTATTAAGCAGAAAACATCGTGGTTCAAAATATAGTTACACCATAAGTCCGAAATACATAAAACTCTGTACATTCACTTAAAACTTCTGTCTTGTACTAAAATCATCAGAGTACAATAATAAAAGAAGCATAATCCCCAAAATATAGCCATATTAGAGAAGATACTAAATCAAGTAGTATATCTAAGCAGCACCAAGCAGAATGAAAGAAGAATCCTGATCAAGCCGGAGTATTCCCATCTTGAGAACCTAGGGGGAACAAAAGAGAAAGAAGTGGAAACAAAATAGGTCAGACATAAAGTCTGGCGAGTCCAATTGCTTATAATATATAAATAAGTAAAAGCATCATGACAAACATATAGACTGGATAAGAGAGGTAGAGTATATAAGGCAGGTATGACAAGGTAAACATGATAAATAGAATAGAACATGCAATGCGTTTCTTTAATACTTTTCTCTGCACGAATACTAGCATAACCGAAACAAGATGATCCGAATAAGTACAAGATGGTAGACTTAGGCGTACCTCTAGCGAGACGTTTGACCCTATACAATAACAGGTAGCCCAACATAAGTGACGGGTGTTACCCCCAACGATAATAACGGGCTCCTAAACAAGCAAGACTAGATGTACCCTAATTACTACCCCAATCGATCAGCTCCTTAACTTCGTAGATACCCATGATGGCCCTACAGTAGGATGTATCACTTCCTAAAGTGGCAACCTTGTTATTTCCAACATGCACGGCTATACCTACTGATGCCATAACATCTTATTTTCCTGAGCAGGCGGACCCATGCACGCACATGACCCCGATGGAACACGCCGTCAGAAACCTTTACTCAAGTGACCTCTTATAATCAGCTCAGTAAGTGTGCCCTGGCCCCGACCTAGTTCGAGGTTTCCTGTTTGATACCGATATAGGTTACTGACTGATAAGGGTCCCATACACCAGATGATACGAGCTTCACCCTAGGGTTGCATCCCCACTACTTGGATTTCAACATGTTATGCCTACTAGTTTAACAAGATCGCATAACCCAATAGGTTAAGTTTGTCGGGTTTATATATATAACACTTCCTCACATATTTAACAAGTTTGACTTAACCCTCCCACTGATTCAAACAAGTTTACTTAATCGTACTCAAGCTACAGGTTCATGTAATCCTTATGGATTAAAAAAGTTTAAGTATTAAATGTTCATCACCATTGATTTATTTATGGTTATAATGCGCTAGACTTTCCACATTAAGTCTACCACTTGTGGATGCTGGATATGCTGGTTGGTTTCGGGCATACTTCTTCCACAAGTCAGACTTAACCTCGTGTCATAGCACCGTCACGTGTACTTTTATGCACTTAGACCCCTCACATTAGATTCACCACTTATGGTCGCTGGATATGCCTGGTGGTTCCGGGCAGACTTCTACCACAGGTGTAATCTAACCTTGTGTTTATGCACAATTATAGTTTCTAATTACTGTAAATCTAGGCATTTTCATTACTAACCAATTTTCATGTTCATTATGCCCCTAAAATCCCTGTCCGATCTATGGTACAAGTTATGGCCCCGGTTAATGTTTAGTTCAAGATATAAATTATGCCCCCAAATCCCAAGTTTTGGCTCAAGGTACAAATTATGCCCAAAACTCCCAATCATGTTTACAATATGAATTATCCCTCAAACTAATCATTTCAAATTATGTGCATTTGCATATTTCATCGATAGGCCTAGGCTCGAAAGTAGCCTGGCTAAAAAAAAAAGGAAAGAGGGAGAGAAGAGAATAAGAATACGCATAGTAAATAAAACTGGCATAAGATGATAGAATTGGTCATACTAACAGGATAGGCATAGTGACATGATTAGGCAATCTAATATAATGGGGATATCATAAACAGACATGATGATATCTAAACAGTGAATTAGGTATACAAATAATGGCAGATCTGTTATAATTTCAGATTACTAATAGGCATAAGCTTAGATCCAAACTTATAGGCATGTCAAGATTACATTTTATGTGTTTATATCTAAAAGCAACATTAACTCACTGTGATTGGATCTAAAGAACAAAAGGTTGATTGTAGATGTTGAAGCACAGATCTATGAATACCTATAACTTGCTGTTGAAGAAGAATAGGCTATTTTACTATGAGTTCGGGCAACATCTCGTTGTCGCCATTGGTTTAGATGAAAAAACAATGGGATTAAGGTCCTATTTATAGCCTAAGGTCAACAAATTTGGTCAGAGAATAAGTCCAGATACGCAGAACTGAATCAGCCTCGGATCTAGAAAGTGTCGACATGGGTGTCGACACCCGTATTGTGGTGTCGACTCATGGGTTGACACTCCTAGGGTGGGGTTGACCCCTAAAGGCCCGAACTCCCGCCCTGTCCCGCGTCTCCGATTCTGAATTATTTTTAACTATTTTGAATTGTTTTGTATATATATAATTCTCTTGTGCATATACAAGCTTCAAACCTTAGTATTTTCTTCATACGATGTTTGTTTTATGCAAATTTGGTGTCTATCTTAAGCAGAATTCCGAGAAGAACGCAATGGCGTAGTCCTTTTTACTTAATTCCAAGTATTTTAATTAAGTATTCCTTAGTTTATCATTTTAGTGTGTTATAAAATTATGGGGTGTTGCATTCTCCCCTACACAAAGGATTTCGTCCCCGAAATCTCCAAGTTAAGAAGGATGTATATCCAAACATCCATCATCCATATACTCATCCACCAATCGCAGGCATCCATTGTCCTTAAAAGACTTCTAATGTTTATATGAACATATGCAAAGGTGTGTGTATGTGTCCCTATACTAATGTAGCAACCCGGATTTTTTTGTCGATTTATTTTAAATATTTGATATGGGTTCAAATATTAAATTAATAATATAAATGAATTTTTATCGATTTAATAATCGATAATACGATTTAATTAGAATATATATATATATATATATATCGTAATACGAAAATCTAGAATAATTCAAGTCAAAATTTAAATCCAAGTCAAAATGGTTTAGATAATTAATCAAAATTATATTTGAATAGAATCGACGATAATAAAAATTTATTATCAAGGAATGAATTGGTTTGAAATTAATTCATATCGATTTAAATTAATATCTTCACCAGATGATCAAATGAGGCTTCGAAACTTGTCCCAGTGTTTACAGAATAGTGTTATAACCCGAGGAATGCTTGTTGTTGTGTTCCGAAAGGAGTCCGGGTTCACGGGGTATTTTAATATGGTAAAATCACCGGTTAAAACTTAAAATAGAAAAGTAAAAATAATATAAAACGTTTACTTTCTTCCTAAGCTAAGAAATGAAGTACAGTGCAAAGTCTTCCCCTACCCTAGCCTAATTATACCTTACGCAGTCCATAATACTTAGTGACTAAGTATTCATGGTTTATAAAATCACACACACTCTTCTCTCTTTTCAATCCTCCGCCAGCAAAAATAAATCAAGTGAAAGCTTTAAAACCAAATTCTGTGAAGGCTGAGCTCATAAATCAATTCAAGGCTCCTCTGTCATTTTTTCAGTGAATTGCGAAATCAATCTACTCCATAAATTTTTTTAAAGAAAAATCCTTAAAATCCAAAACGTGAGTTTGCGGATTAGTTAGGCCCTCTTTTTCAATCTCGTGCCCGTTGCTGTTGGTGTGATGTTTGAACGCCAACAGTTCAAGTTCTTTTCAATTGGATTTAGGGTTGCAGATATTGTGAATTGGGTGCGATGGCGGATCTCAAGGTCGGCCTGTTCATTGCGTCGAGTCTGGTGGTCTTAGATTTGGTTTTATGTCTTCATCGTTACTCGTCCTGGGTGCTACAAGTTTCGACGTTGTTGGACCTTGGGGGTTGCGAGATGAGATCAAAGTGGTATTTCGATCGATGAAATATGAAGCGGAGAACGTGCGAGTTCGACGTATGGTGATTGGAAGGTTGCGGTATAGGATGTCATATTAGAATGTCTGATACTAGTAATGATTTTGGGTGATTCAGGTTTGGGAAAAGGATTGTTGGGTTTAGCGTTTATTGGTGGAAATGGATCTAAGTGTGAAAATCTAGATGTCGTTAAGGAGAGGTAGGAAAAGAGAGGAAGGGGTGGAGATATACGGGTTGGGTTACAAGTCGCGAATACAAGGATTGGAGATAAAACGTTCAGCAATGTAAATTGGAAGTCTGGTGATCAATTGGAAATTGCAGGAAACCACGATCGCTTCATTTTCGAAGCCCAGATTGTGCGACTTTGAAAGAAGAACTGTGAGTAGAGAAAGCAGTGAGGGATTTGCACCTGAATGATCTGTTGGAAGCAGTTAATGGGTTGACAATGTTGAGGAGCTTCTGGAAGGGGAATGCAGTCAAGTTACTATAGGCGTAAGCTAGAAAAGGAAGAAGAAGGTACTAATTTAATTAAGATAATTATTTTTAGTTTAGTATTTAAATTTTTAATTACATTTAAATAATTCATTGGCATAAATTATGAATACCATTAAAATGTATACAAGATTTAATCGAATGGAGTCCGTCGAGTATTCAATAGCTGTGGATTACATAAGCTAGAATTAAATTTGGAATCAAAGTGGATGGGAAAATAAAAATCAATGTGAGTAAATCTCACTCACAATTTATTATTTAGAACTATTTTTAATCGTTAAAATAATTGTTGGTTGTCGGTTGCATTATAATATTGTTGTGTCTATTATATATATATATATATATATATATATATATTAGTTATTTAGGATTGGTGTTTGTGGTTATTATATATATATTGGTGGTTGGATTCCCGCAGTACCATTAGCGGATGCCCGCAATATCATTAGCGATGACCCTATATGCCCTACGCTATGATAATGGATGATCTTCCATACCGCGATATCCTGCCTCGAAGCAAGATGGGTATTATTATGTTGGCTAACGTCTGTGGATGCAGGAAAACAGGTTGGAGGGATCCAACTAGATTCCTCAAAAATATTATATTTTGTTTGTTTCACATATATTATCATATATGATGTGTTAGAAAACCTGTGGTTGTGAATAGCGTGTTTTTGATTGATTAAATATAACTGGCCTAAAATGTTGATTATAAAAATATCATAAAAAGGGATTTTGGGATTTAAAAGGGAAAATCGATTTTTCTGAAATAGATTTTGAATTTTGAATGAGTTAAGAAATATTAACTCGTTTTAAAAAAATAAACACATGTAAAGAAATTTATATACGATATTTATAAATTAAATAATGTGGGGAATTGATGTAAAATTATAAACGGTGCTTATAAATGAAATGGGAAAAATTATCATTTAGATAATTTGGGAAATGCAAATTCAGATGTGAATTTATAAGAGGAAATTTATTTTTCCAAAGTAAAAAATTTAATTTCAAAATGGATTTGAAATCGATACTTGTTTAAATATGTAAACAAGCAAAATAAATGATGTTTATAAAGAAATGTAAAAAATTATCAATTGGATAATTTAATTATTTAAATTCAAATATGAATTTAAAATGAGAATTGGGAACGGTATTAAAAAGGGAAATAAGGAAATCTATTCTGATGTTCGGAATATAAATTAAAATAAATCCAAATGGACTTATAGTTAGAATTCGACTATGTCGAATTTGCAAAAATAAATTATATCCAGAAATGATATTTAAATTATATTAAATAGAAAATTGAAATTTAATATGAAAATATATTATACATTATATATGAAAGTTATAAAAATAAATTATTCCAAAATAAGGTTATGGTTTTATATAGATTTAGAAATGGAACTTGTTTAAATATATAAAACAAGAAAATTTATAAACAGTGTTTACAAATATAATGAATTAAGTATCAAGAGATAATTTGAAGTTTAAATTCAAATATGAATTTAAAAATATAATTTGAAATCATTTCGGAAAAGGGAACGATAGTTTTTATTTCGGGATTTGGAATATCAAAGGAGTTGAGTTTCAAAAAGATTTTGAAATGAAACTTGTTTTATAAAAAACAAAGAAACTGGATTTATAAATGATATTTATAAATTAAGTGAGATAAATTATCATTAGATAATTTAGAAGTTTAAATTCAAGTATGAATTTAAAAATGAATTGGAGATCGTTTCAAAAAGGGGATGACGGTTGTTATTCCAGAATTCGGAATTTAAACCAAATTGAGAAAAAATCCAAAAGATTATAATTAGAATTCGATTTCATTGAATTTTATAAAATAATTTATTTCTAAATGAAATTGGAATATTAATAACAGAAAGGGAGTTGTAATTAAATTGATAACGGAGTAAATGAAAAATCAATAATTAGAGATAATTGGAAATATTAAGTAGAATTGGGAAAATTGGTTTAATATATTTTAAAATATATTAGAATGGAGTTGAAATTTATTATAAACGAAGTTTAAACATTTATACATATTAATATAATTAAAACGGACTCGCCGCAGCACGGTAGTTCATAATTTGGTGTTTCGAACTTCAACTGAGTATACAGAATTCAATTTAAGTCAGTATTCATTGAAACAAGAACCATCAAGACCGATTTAATAATAGTTTTCTAATAGAAGAAAAAAAATCTAGATTTCGTCGTATAGATTTTGAGTTATGTTAAAATCAAATTTTCAAAAAAACAGCGCCATAACCCTTGTTAAACCATAACGGTTTATTTAAATAAATAAAAGGAATTTTAAGAAAATATAATCCGAATCTTGATTAGAAAAATTTAGATTTGAGTTATAAAATATATCTGAACACAAGTGGAGTAATGAAATGATTTTTGAAATAAAAATCAGATTTTTGTTAATTATTGAATAGAATTAACTAGTTTGAAGAATAATTCGTTAATGGAGTTTGAATTGAAATTGGGCTTTGGATAAGTAAATTGGGTTTGTAAATTTATATTCGAAATCGAATATGAAACTTGAAGTAAAAATGGAATTCGATTGGCTTATAACCAAATTAAAAATAGTATATGAACGTGATATGTTCAATTAAAAAGTGGAATAGGCAAAAGGCTAATTAGAGAATTAATTAGCGAATTGAATTAAAATGAATAGATTGAGTTTGAATAAATTAGGAATGGACGTATATGGGTTAGGCAGGTATGGCATAAAGTGTATGAAGATTATAATTCGTGTGCCCGACAAAAAGGTACATGTTTAAATTTCATATGAGGTTTTATGCACCGAATCGGCAAGGCTCTTGGCTTTTTAATTTTCTTTTTGAATAGAAAGGGCCTAGAGAGGTGTTTTGTAGCTGTACCGAGTGACCCGTACAAAGGAGGTTATGGCGAAATTTTCCGAAAATTTAAGGAGTTAAAATCTTTTTAAGAAAATTGGATAACTAGAAATTAATGTATCGATATATATAGAATTTGATAAGGAAACGAACTTAAAAATATAATATTATAAACAAAAAGGAAATCTATAATTAAATCTGGTAAAATTAGAAATAGACGTATACAGGTTTAAAAATAAATAATTGGGTTTTATGATGCTGATTAATCGAGGTAAGTGGTCTTGTTCGTTTTGAAGTTAAGGATGTTTTCAGTTAAGGTCTGAGAGGTAGTTATACCCCAACTTGATTGATTTCATTTTTAACTGATAAATAGCAAGATCCAGTCTCGAAGAGAAATATTTGAATAAGAGTTAGTTGAATGCAGTATTTTGGGTTGTTTGTAACGATGTTTTACACAACAATCGATTTAACCCAATAAGTGGAATTTTGGAAATATAAAGATAAATTTTCCGAAGTATTAAAATAAATGAATGGTCATGAAAGAGATAAGTAACTGGAATGCTTTCCAATTATAAATAGAATATATTTTCCAAGCATAGAAAATAAAAGAAGGCCACATATGGAATTTTTTTCCAAATTGCATAAGAGGCCAAGATGATTATCGAAAATATCGTGTTAACGAATATGGATAAGGAAATGAAGAAGTGCATATTAATTAAAAGGCCCAGTGATTTGTTAGATGCTTTGAATGAATGTTTGTTTTTCTTCGATAGTTAAACAACCGACTATCGAAGTATTTGTCAACATCGTTGTCAATATGGAGAGACCGGTTGGATTATTATCCGAGAACCACTCCGTATTGGCAGTAGCATTGCAAATCAGATTATATGAAGATAATCAAAGACGGAGTGAAGTGCAAGGGCTTTTTCTGTTAATCCTAGGTAGAAATTGCCTAAGATGGATTAATGGAAATTGCGCCTTCGATTTCGTTCAATCCCAGAACGAACGTATATGGACGAATGTCTAACAGAGTATTTCCAATGATCACATATGTCGGTCTGTATAAATATATATGGTGGCGGAGAATTTATTCTCTTAACATAATATCCAGATTATATTTTTGCAAATCAATTAGTGATTAATGGATCTGACAATGTGGCATTCAAAGTGATTGTGCTATCAATGAATGGTAAGTAATCGTACCCTCAGGCCTCAACAACCGGGAAATGACAAAAATCGGGTAGGCAGCATGGCTAAGTGGGTAGCTCCTAATTAGAGTGTATTATCACATGTTTAGAGAAATTCATTTCATTTTTTATTCTATACGATGCTGTCCTATTCGGGAAAACGGTTGCTGATCCCAACCGTTGGTGATATACAATCAATACACAAAAGCGAAATGAGTGGTCAGTCATGTGTGGCCGGGTTGCAAGATGTTCTTGTTGAACCCATTGTATTCTCCTCTAGAGATACACTATCGGAAGGTGGTTCCATACCTTGTCATAGTTGGAAATTCATTACCCAATAAGTGCTCGTGGTTTTGATTGTATATTATGTATATGGAGCGTGAGATGAAAGTGTTCTACTAGATTTCTATTTATTTGATTTAGACACTATTATAATATCAAAAGAGTTTTGATATAAAGATTATCGTTTCTTTCAAAAGTACTTTGAAAGTTAAATCAAGTGTTTTGGATTCTCATAAGGGATAACTCGTTCCGTGTTATACGGAGTGGTCTTATAAGATATCGTTTATTTTCTCAAACTGTTTTAAATTGTTTACTCATACCAGTCCCATGACTGGCCCAGAGTTTATTTTGTTTTGTTTTACCTAAACTCTTGGGTGCCCAAATTTTGTAGGGCAGTCAAGTAGTTTAGGATTTTACATATTTATCTGAAGGAGCTTGGAGCAGGAGGCTTCAGTGTTAGATATATTTACCGTTTTTATTTCCGCTGTGTTGTAAGTGTTATACTCTGATAACTGTATGTTGTACAGTAAAAATTTTGTACTTCAAAAGTTATGATATATAATATTTTGTTCTGCTGCGATGTGAGATTCTGTATTGTTATTTCTGTTCTTCTTCTATCTTTTTCCGCCCAAAAAAATGATTCATATTTCTGTGATATTTGGGTTGGACGTATGATGTATGTAGTCAACTTAAATAGTATGGATTTGCGGGCCATTACAGTTGGTATCAGAGCTTAGGTTGAGCGAGCATCTAGGCTTTGGTGGGATTGTGCTCATTAGAGATAGGGTTAGTAGTACCCTAGAATGAGTTTTGTGTGTATATACGAGAGCGCGTATTTGCTTGTTGATATAAAAGTTGTTTTATATTGTGTTGGTTAGTCTGTTGAGTGGTTTATGAATTCTGATCGAATCGTGGGACGCCATGAAGTCGATAGGAATTTCTAAACACTTGAACAGAGGAATTTAACACAATATTAGTTTAAATGGGTAAATAAAATAATTTTATCCATATTTCTATTTTGATATAGAAAGAATAATTTTCTTAAATTATTATAATGGATGTGTTGGCTATTATTATTATAATCAATTAAGATTATGAGTAATGAAATGGTTATTTATAACCAAATAGAATTATTTGTGAATGATATATACAAATGAGATGAATTACAATTAATTTCCAAATAGAATTTGGAATTTAAATCCTGGGAAGTTAAATATTTTCTGAAGTATATTAAAATAATATGGATTTGTTTTGGAAGGATTTTTGAATAAAAATCCTTTTTTGAATGGATTTTGGAAATGATAAAGCACTGAACTCACTTCAGTGGCTGGGAAATAATTCTGATGATGACTACAGCATCATCAGTATTCATTTTCGAGTTTCTAAGTGATGGATTGCTACCTTAGAAAAGTTTTGATGGAAATTTGTTTCATAGAAAACAAATTGATTTTAAAAAATTAAATGTTTTGAATTTGGGATAGTTATAAATACATATGTATATATTTATGTGACTTCAAAAGGGATTTGAAATAAAAACCAAGGAATTTGAATTTTGGAATTTAAATTTAACTTAAGCAAGTTAAATAAATTGAAATAGATAAACATATTAAAATAAATTTGAATGCATATGAATGGAATATGAATTCGATATGAATGTATTGATTATGATTCATTCAAATAAAATGGATATAAGCATATTTGATATTCAATATGAATGAAAACCAAAAGTTTTGGTTGGAAATAAATTTGTAGAAGTATGAAATTTTGGGTTCAACATAAGTGAATTTTTGAAAAGTAAATAAGTTTGTAGCACTCTTCCTACCTTAGTAATTTCGGGGACGAAATTCTTTTAAGGGGGAAAGAATGTAGCGACCCGGATTTTTTGTCGATTTATTTTAAATATTTAATATAAGTTTAAATATTGAATTGATAATATAAATGATTTTTTATCGATTTAATAATCGATAATACGATTTAATTCGAATATATATAATTATCGTAATACGAGAATATGGAATAATTCAAGTCAAAATTTAAATCCAAGTCAAAATGGTTCAGATAATTAATCGAAATTATATTTGAATAGAATCGAAGATAATAATAATTTATTATCAAGGAATAAATTGGTTTGAAATTAATTCGTATCGATTTAAATTAATATCTTCTCCAAATGATCAAATGAAGCTTCGAAACTTGCCCCAGTGTGTCCAGAATAGTGTTATAACCCTAGGAATGCTTGTTGTTGTGTTCAGAAAGGAGCCCGGGTTCACGGATTATTTTAATATGGTAAAATCACCGGTTAAAACTCAAAATAGAAAAATAAAAATAATATAAAACCTTTACTTTCCTCCTAAACTAAGAAATGAAGTACAATGCAAAGTCTTCCCCTACCCTAGCCTATCTGTACCTTACGCAGTCCTTAATACTTAGTGACTAAGTATTCATGGTTTATAAAATCACACATACTCTTCTCTCTTTTCAATCCTCTGACAACAAAAATAAATCGAGTGAAAGCTTTAAAACAAAATTCTATGAAGGCCGAGCTTATAAATCAATTCAAGGCTCCTCTATCATTTTTTCAGTGAATTGCGAAATCAGTCTACTCCATAAACAAATTTAAGAAAAATCCTTAAAATCCAAAACGTGAGTCTGCGGATTAGTTAGGCCCTCCTTTTCAATATCGTGCCCATTGTTGTTGGTGCGATGTTCAAACGCCAACAGTTCGAGTTCGTTTCAATAGGATTTAGGGTTGTAGATATTGTGAATTGGGTGCGATGGCGGATCTCGAGGTCGGCCTGTTCATCGCGTCGAGTCTGGTGGTCTTCGGTTTGGTTTTATATCTTCATCGTTACTATCATGGGTGCTACAGGTTTCTACGTTGTTGGATTTTGGGGGTTGCAAGATGAGATCGAAGTGGTATTTCGATCGATGAAATATGAAGCGGTGATGACTGGAAGGTTGCGGTATACGATGTTAAGTTAGAATGTTCGATACTGGTAATGATTTTGGGTGATTCAGGTTTGGGAAAAGGATTGTTGGGTTTAGTGTTTGTTAGTGGAAATGGCTCCCAGTGTGAAAATCGGGATGTCGTTACGAAGAGGTAGGAAAAGAGAGGAAGGGGTGGAGATATACGGGTTGGGTTACAAGTCACGAAAACAAGGATTGGAGATAAAACGTTCAACAATGTAAATTGGAGGTCTGGTGATCAACTGGGAATGGCAGGAAACCACGATCGCTTCATTTTTGAAGCCCAGATTGTGCGACTTTGAAAGAAGAACTGTGAGTAGAGAAAGCAGTAAGGGATTTGCACTTGAATGATCTGTTCGAAGTAGTTAATGGGATGACAATGTTGAGGAGCTTCAGGAAGGGGAATGCAGTCGAGTTTCTTACTATGGCCGTAAGCTAGAAAAGGAAGAAGAAGGTATTAATTTAATTAAGATAATTATTTTTAGTTTAGTATTTAAATTTTTAATTACATTTAAATAATTCAATGACATATATAATGAATGCCGTTAAAATGTATACAAGATTTAATCGAATGGAGTCCGTCGAGTATTCAATAGTTGCGGATTACATAAGCTGGAATTAAATTTGGAATCAGAATGGATGGGAAAATAAAAATCAATGTGAGTAAATCTCACTCACAATTTATTATTTAGAATTATTTTTAATCGTTAAAATAATTGTTGGTTGCATTATAATATTGTTGTAGCTATTATATATATATATATATACATATATATATATATTAGTTATTTAGGATTGGCGTTTGTGGTTATTATATATATATTGGTGGTTGGATTCCCGCAGTACCATTAGAGGATGCCCATAGTATCATTAGTGGATGATCCCATGCGCCCCACGCTATGATAGTGGATGATCTTCTATACCGAGATATCCTTCCTCGAAGCAGGATGGGTATTATTATGTTGGCTAACGTTTGTGGATGTAGGAAAACAGGTTGGAGGGATCCAACTGGATTCCTCAAAAATATTATTTTTTGTTCGTTTCACATATATTATTATATATGATGTGTTAGAAAACCAGTGGTTGTAAATAGTGTGTTTTTGATTGATTAAATATCACTGACCCAAAATTTTGAATATAAAAATATCGTAAAAAGGGATTTTGGAATTTAAAAGGGAAAATATATTTTTCTGAAACAGTTTTTGAATTTTGAATGAGTTAAGAAATATAAACTCGTTTAAAAAAAATAAATACAAGTAAAGAAATCTATAAACAATGTTTATAAATTAAATAATGTGGGGAATTGATGTAAATTTATAAACGGTGTTTATAAATGAAATGGGAAAAATTATTATTTAGATAATTTGGGAAATATAAATTCAGATGTGAATTTTTAAGAGGAAATTTATTTTGCTAAAGTAAAAATCTAATTTCAAAATGGATTTGAAATCGATACTTGTTTAAATATATAAACAAGCAAAATAAATGATGTTTATAAAGAAAGGTGAAAAATTATCAATTGGATAATTTAAATGTAATGACCCGAATTCCCGTACCCTTTGGGTCGACTAATAACACCACACGTCCAATCCCAAATTGCACAGAAATACGAATCATTAGTAGAAAGAAGTTAGAGGATGAGAAATAGAAAGAAAGAAATATTAGAATAGAAGAAAATGAAGATCACAAACTCATAGCGGAACGAATAAAACATATTAAATGACATAATTTTTGAAATACAAATCAGTAACTGTTTATACATACCATTGTCAGAGCACAACAGTTATCCCTAGAGAAGTTATAAACACCTGTTTCCAGATACAACATAGAACACAGTGGAAATTACGATAGTCTATAGCTAACTGGTGAAGCCTTTTTCTTCAAGCTCCTCCAAGTGAATCTGTAAAATCCCGACTACTTGACTGCCCGTACAAATTTGGGCACCCAAGAGTTTAGGGGAAATAAAACAAAATAAACTCTGGGTCAGTCATGGGACTGGTGTGAGTAAACTCCAACTATTTGTTTAACTTTCAAAAACCCTTTCAAAAGAAATGATAATCATAAGACCCATCCACACATAAACACGGATGGTTTTTACCTTACGATAACCCAAAACATTTTGATATCAATTCCAGTGATATTATAATAGTGTCTACATTAAATAAATAGAATGTAGCGGAACGCTTGCATCTCGTGCTCCACATATAAGATAAAATCAAAACCCGCAGGGCACTTATTGGAGATTGGATTTCCAACATGACAAGGTATGGAACCACCTTCCGATTAGTGTACTCTAGAGAGGAAACACTGGGGTTCAACAAGTACGTCTTGCAACCCGGCCCACACATAACTGACCACTCATTTTGCTTGAGTGTATCGAATGTATATTACCAACAGTTGGGATCAACAACCGTTTCCCGAAAGGGACAACATCGATAGATTAAAGAAGCGAATGGAATTTCCCTAGATATGTGATTATACATCCTAATGGGAGCGACCCACATAGCCATGCCGCCTGTTCGATTTTTGCCAATTCCTGGTTGTGAGGCTTGAGGTTTGAATTATCTTCTAGAACATCTAACCATCATTCACTTTGAATGCCACATCGTCAGATCCAACGGAAATCACTAATTGATTCCCACAAAAATACTCAGATTATTAGGCAAAAGAAGTTTCCCTTCTTTGCCACCAACTTCGTACGTTTGAAGGAATCAACGTACGTAATCCCTTTGGAAATACTTTGTCAAGCAGTCGTCCTTACAAGTTGTCCTGGGTCTGGACCAACCGAAGGCACCGTTCTATTAATCCATCTTGGGCAATTTCTACCTAGGATTAAAAGAACAACCCTTGCATTTTACTCCGTCATCAATTTCTTCAGCATAAATTGATTCATAACGCTTATACCAATATGGAGTGGTTTTCAGATATTAAAACTGATCCCGGTGTCTCCATATTGACAATGGGGGGATAAAATAAATCAAAACTTTGATAGTTGGCGATTTAACTATCAAAGAAATATCCATACAATCAACGGTCCTATTTCTAATTGGAAATTCTACCGATCAACCATCAAACAATACTGGCCCCTTTAAATCAATTCCTGATTATATTATTATTTCCAATTCCTGTTTCCCTATCTTTTGTATCCTTTTGAAGCTCGATTTCCCCTCTCGATTCTTTGAAAAACATTTCCAATATCTAATTTCTTTATTCGATAAAATATCTCTTATTCCAATTAGAAAACATTTCTATATATTCATGAAACCTTATTTTCTATATTCAGAAAATATGTCTTTGTTAATATCGGGAAATATTCCTGTATTCCATTTATTAATTCCTTGTTGACCGATTCATTTCATTTCCTAAACATAGAAAATATCTCTCATTTTTATTTGGGGAACCTTTTCAAAATCCTTTTAAATTTACGCGATGTTATAAAACATCGTTATTATAAATCAAACTATTAATCGTTTATTAACTAACCAAATTGCTATCCAATCTTCGCTATCGAATCTTAAACCATTTCTCCATCAATCATGAAGTCAATCAAGTTGGGGTATAATTACCTCTCAGACCTTAATTGAACAACATTCTCAACTTTGAAATAGTTAAAGCCCACAACTTCAAACAAAACATCGCTTATGCAGATTCAATCTAAGAATCCACTTCTTTTGCAGAAAAATATTGAATATAACGGTAGCGTTATAATCGCTGTTTTCAAATATTTGATCTATAAAACATTACTTTTAACAACAGCGTTACAATTGCTGTTTAGAATTATAGAACACTTATTATAACAATAGCGTTAAGATCGTTGTTTAGAATTACAAAACATTTACTATAACGACAACGTTAAAATCGCGGTTTAGAATTTACAAAACATTTATTTTAACTGCAGCGTTAAAATCGCTGTTTCCAAATATTTGGTTTACATAAAAATATAACTTGTACTTATTAATTCAATTAATAAGTAAATAAATAAATAAATAAATTTGATTCAAAACGGAAAGTAAAAATAAATACTTCCCTAAATCCGATATAATCGAATTTCCAATAAATGACTTTCTCTCGAATAATCTATATTCGATTATTATTCTGAACTTTGGAATTTATTTTCCATTTTAGGTTAACTCAATTTCACTTACGATTAGTTCCATTTGCAAAACATTTACTTTTCATTGTTGTTCATTGTCAAATATCAGTATCTTTCCTTAATAGAAATCTGGACTTGTTAATAATTCTAATTTAAGATAAATCCTGAATTAATTCAAAACATGGAATTTTATTTCCATAGCACAATTATTTAAATACTGACTTCTTAACGTATTCATATAAATTATAGTTTAGACTAAGTAGCATTCAAGTATCCTTTTTGAAAGTAAACCATTATAGTCAAATTATAATTATAATTCCATTGGATTTATCTCAATATATTTTATATTCCGGGCTTCGAAATAAAACCCATCGTTCTCATTTCTCCCTTTCTCATTTAAACTCCCATTTGCAAAATATCGAATTTAATCCATCGTTCACTTTAATCGTGAATAACACTTCTTTTACATAATCAATTCATTTGACTTCATTCCTTTGAATAATATTTTAAAAATCCAAATTTTCCTTTATTAACTCCTAATGATAGAATCATTCACAAAAATTCTTTTTTTATTATATCCATTTATAATCTCGTTTAGAATTTCATTTATAACTGCTAAGTGCTAAACAATTTACGAATATCAGTTTCAAACCCATTTCCACTTTCTATATAAATTCAAACTTGAATTTCTATTTCAATTTATCCAACTATAAATAATTCATTTTATTTATAAACTTCTTTAAAATCAACTTCTTGTTTTAATAAAACAAGTTTCTACTTTTTTTAACTCCATTCAAAATTTACACTTCCATTTCTGGAAAAAAAATTCCTTTTTAAATCTCAAATTTCATTTAAAATATTTTATGATATTTAAATATTATAATTCTAGGGCCAGTGAAACACAACAAGATCAATCACAATTAATATATCACAGCATATGTCACAATCAATGCAAACACAATAATATAAATGTTGAGGAATCCAGTTGGATCCCTCCAACCTGTTTCTCGCATCCACAGATGTTAATCAACGTCAATAATATTATTTTCACATCAATATGAAATATCATGGTGAACAGAATTACTATACGATCAATGATCTGACTATATCAACAAATTCAACCAATTTTATCAACCAATCATCCAAAAACCCATCACCCAGTATAAAATTATTATAGATAAATTTAAAACTCGTTTATATAAAAATATAAATGAGGTAGATTTTGTGAATTTACTCACCTTGGTTTGCAGTTGATGTTTCTCCTATGTGTTTAAAAATCAAACAACGTTTGACTTTATCATCGAATACCAATAGCTCTGTTCTCGGTTATAATAATTCCATTACATAGACCTAGTCGTTATGGTACCAACGGGTCCACTCGTGTTTAATCCTGTTGACACATGATTTAAGTTGTAACCGTTATATAACCTTATACAATCTAAATAATATATAAAATTAACCATTCTAAATTACCGATTAAAATTAAACCCTTCTGTCCCTGTTATCTTCTCCCCAGAACTCCTTTATTTTTGCTACAGCGCCTTAATGGGATAACCAAACTTTTCATCAATCCTCCCATTTCTCTCCCCTGTAACTCCCACTCTTCATCACAGTGACTTTCCATTGGCTTCACCGTTCTGAGCTCCTGACGCCTTTTAACCCATTCATGGTGCATCTACCCATCCCATTCTCGAACTCAATCCTCCATGAAAACACCCTACGCCAGTTCCATTAAACTCCCTACTGAAACTCCTCAATTCTACCACCGATGTACAAGCCGCCATCTCCATTTCCTAAACAACTTCATATACAAACTCTAATCAAGTCATTAACCTAAGTTTACTAATCTCCTTCCATCCCTCCAGCATCCACATCCAACACACAAAAAAATGCGAAAATCATTTGCACCAAATCCTACACTAACCCACTCGCTACCCTTACTGTTAGACCACACAACTCCTTAACCAAATCCACATTCCAACTTTCTCCCTTCAGCGTCATGCAAAACCCACCCGAGCCAAACAAGAACTTCCTCCTATAATCCCTTTTTTTCCATTAAGTTGTTTCCTTCCATTAATATGGGAAATCTCCAAGACTCTCACATCCTCATCTTGCTCACAGTAAACACATATCTCATGAAAACCCAAAACCGACAAGTCCAGCGTTCCTCTATACCCGAGCCGGCCTCCTCCTTCTCAACTCCGACGTAAATAATTCCAGGCGCCACGGTAAAATTTCGATCATCAAAGAGCAGCTCGAGTTGTATATAATTGATAAGAGATGGAAGCTTGCGTTGAAAGGTTCAAACAAATCCGAAATCATAAGTTTTGGTTGATTATTTGATTTTTAAAAATTCACTGAAGCGGAGTTTGTCTCATTATTTGTTTTGCTGAAAGAAGAGTAAAAGAAAAAGGTGGTTGTTCTCGTTTATAGAGATTGAGTAGCGTGCTATACACGGTGTTGAAGTACCTTGACTGGCTCGGCTTCAAACAACTAGCCACTCATGGTTTTCAACAGCTTGCCACACACGGTTTTCTATAGATTGGCACCCACGGCTTTGAAAACGTGAAGAACACGAGTTTGAAACTTACAGGGAAGGTAATAATTTGTTAATGTGAAAATACTTGAATTTAACCTTTCCAGGATCTTGAGAGTTGCTAATTTATTTGTGTAGCGGATTGTTTTCTTAATTTTTGTGACGAAAAGGAATTTCGTTCGATCCGAATCGATCGCTAAACCGACCAAGACCGTTCGAAACGCCTGATTGTTTTGAGAACATGACACATCGGAACACAAACAGAAGAACATTTCATTGCTTATTATAATAATTCCATCAGAGTACAAGAATATTACAAAGTATGAATAAATATTACACAGAAAATATCAGAAATTTAAATTACACTACATAGCAGCGGAAAATAATACAATACACAACTAGAAGAGATATACGGATACAGAGCTTTCCGAATATCATTCCAGCCGTAAACCAGGTTCCTGTGAATATAAATCTGCAAAACCAAAACTACTAGCTGCCCGTGTGGAAAATAGGGGCACCCCGAGTTTAGGTTAAAACAATAAACTCCAGGTCAGTCATGTGACTGGTGTGAGAACTAAAACAGTTATTAATCTTTACTTTTAAAGTTAGGTAAATCAAGGGACCACGCCGTATAACACGGAACGGGTTTCCTCCCAAGAGTACCAGTGCATAAAACAACAGCGCAATGCTAAATAAAGAATAATGAAGCTATTATAAGACCCAGGTCCTATCACACAACGCAACGCAAGCCGGAGGATAGGGTTTTTACCTTATAATAGCCAAGAATGCTTGGTACGTGAAATTTCATGTTTTATTATTACTATAAGTGTAAAGTGTCAAAATAATTTCAAATCATAAGTATCAATCATAGACCACATAAGTGCCCCATACCACTATGTCTCCATATATAGGATTACAACTAAAACCAAAATGTCTCGTATTGGAAATTGGATTTCCATCTATGAACCGATGCTAGGGATCGTCCTCACCGGCTTCGAGACAATCTAGCCCATGTCTCAGGAACAGCCGCAACTGCCCCATGGATCGTCAGGGCCGGTCCATCGATGTGGATTATTATGCCTGAACACTGCGTTTCCCCACCCTTTGGGGGCGTAAATGAGCCAATTGACACCATCGGCTCCACACAGTCACCAATATATCCGAGGAGCCTCGCAACAGCAACAACCACACAGGTGAAAATAATATAAATGTCAGGGCTGGTAGGTCACTGACACCACCCTAGCTAGAAGGAAACGCATGCCCTCCTTGATTTCCTCCCCCATTTCTGGTTCACAACTGGGGTGTGAGGCTCGCGAATCAACGTTACACAAAGCTATGCCACACAGGCGGTGCTTTGATCATCAACCACAAGACATTGCTTTTGAACAAAAGCCTTGATCAATTGCCACTTAGGCATGCCACACAGACAATTCACTCCATGCGATTGATATCCATCAATATATAATCCCTGAGCTCGTACGTCTCAGAGAAGGGCGTTAAGCAAGAGAATAAATTCTCCGTTGCTAAACAGATATATATTTAATAGAAATCAATCACACAGAATAAAATCCAATGTCAGACACACAGTCCATTTACAAGTTCGTTCTGGGTCTGAACGAAACCGGAGGCACCTTGTACCTCGCATATCCATCGATCTCCAAGTACGTCTGGACGATCACCAAATGATTCCCACCTCTTGGGTGTACAGCCCAATCAAGATCATCGGTAATCACCCAAACGATGTGAAGACCTCCGGTCTTCAACCACCGTCTTCATCTTCGACTTATCTACGTATGAGTTATTCAGAATGGGATAAACCTGGTCTTTCTGAATAACTCGTGTATATAATAAACAAGTGTTACACAAACACAACATACACCTCATTCCAATTCAGAATATTCTTTTATCCAAATATTCTTATACTTTGGGAAAGGCTCCCATTAATTTTATCAAAGATAAATTCTTTAAATTTATTCTTTAATCTTCTTTTGAATATCAATTCAAACTAGTTGGGATTAGCGAACCACCCCGAAGTAATCATTTATTTTATTTCCCAATCCCAACTTATTCATCCCATGAAGTAAAACTGGTCATACTTCATATCTAACACCACGGTGTTATCGGTAAATTCAATTACCATTTCACGTTCAAATCTAATTAAAGATTTAACTATCGCCTGGAGCAAAACTGGTGATGCTCCATTCTCGATTATTTCAATCTAATTAAGGATTCATTAAAACTCCACTTGGTTTTAATCTTCCCAATAATCACTATCAATGATTATTTAACTTGGGAAATCACATCCTATCTTTAACTGGGTTAAAGAACCAATGTCAATTAAAACACGGTTCACTATAAACCCAAAATCACATTCCATTAATTATCAGGTTAAAGAACAAGTGTCATTTAAAACACCGTTCACAATAAACCCAAAAATCAATTCGAATTCAATTCCAATTAAATACCATTTAGTTGGTACAATTCATTAGATCTAAATAAAAAGATTTAATCTTTTTCTCAACTGGGTTTAAGAACAGTGTTAATGAAGACACCATTCACGACAAACCCAAATCACATTTTATATTAAACACAAGGCTCTGAATAGAAAATATATCGGCTTATATTCAATATCGAATTCTACGACCAACAAATATCGTATTAGAAATAACGATATAAATATATCTTTCAAATTTCCATAACAATATCTGTATAATCACGAAATCCAACATCGAAATATTCCAAAGACAATTTCGATTCAAATCCATTCCAATTCAATTATTGGAAATTATGGTTATTTTCAAAATCATTTCAAATCCACTTTATTTATTTTAAAAATAAATGGGATTATAATTCTAGTTCAAAACTAGTTCATTTCGATAAAAATCTATTTTTATCTTTTCAAATTTGGAATTTTTCATCCCAATTCTTCACAAATCATTTCTTATGATTTTACACAAATTATTACTATTTTTAATAATTTTATCAAGGCCCATATAGTCGATTTCCATCAACGGCCATCGAACTGCACTTACAGCGACCTTTTCCAAATTTGATTTGGACATAATTCCAAATACAACCATTAGATTTCTAGTTTCTAATATTCGTTAGAAAGCTCTTTTCGATACGAACCCAACGGTTCCGGTTTTAGGAGAATCCGACGGTCGGATCTCCCGTAACGTCCATTCGAAGTCAATGGTCGAAATTAGCGAACTATCGCGGCGCGGCGCGTTCTATTCAGGCCATTATACATACATATATATATATATATATATATAATATTATATATATTTCATCGATTTCCTTTCAAAACTTATTTTATGAATCGTTTTAAATTCGTTTTCGAAATGATTTCAACTTCATATTCAATTTCGAATCAAAATTGAATATTCCACATCATCGATATAGAAATGATAATATTTTCAAAACCTTATATTTTGGAATCAATTACTTTTCGATATTCGTTATAAAAATGAATAAAATTGATATAAATCCTGTTCACGTCAAAATGGCGTCAATCTAATCAACACGGCTTTTATTCAACACATGAATATTTTATTTTATTCAACACATGAATATTTATTTCTATTCAACACATGAATTTATATTTCTATTCAACACATGAATTTATACTTCTATTCAACACATGAATATTTATTCTATTCAACACATGAATATTTGTTTTTCTATTCAACACATGAATTTATATTTCTATTCAACACATGAATTTATATTTCTATTCAACACATGAATTTATATTTCTTATTTTCCAAACTGGAATGAGGCCCAATCAATTACCGTATAACGTTAATTATATGGGTTCCCTACAACACATGTATATAACAGCAACGATAAATCATCAACCATCATCCAGAGTGCACCACACAACTGCATAAGCATTAAATATCAATAATTAACGCTTACACAATCTGTCAACGCATCGATTGACATACAACTAAACAATCGGGATTAGTGTACGTCAAATATCATCCCAATACCCGTGTGGGGTTTCAAATCAACAAACACATATTTTTATTTGTGCAGTTGGGCGATGTGTAAAATTTATCGTCCCAATCAATATCAGTCAAATCAATGTATATAAACAAATCGTCCGATTTGTTTATTACTATTTGTTTTATATACATGTTAAAAATCATATTTTTAACTATAAAATATTTTCCACTGTAAAATATTTTATTTCATTCCACATCACACAATCAAATTTCACAACACAGCAATTAAATAAACAAGTCATCCATTGTCTGTGGACGACGGGTGTCGGGTGCTACTAAGCACCGTCTGCATCCTAGTATATATTTCAACTAGAAAATAAATAAAAGTGAGGAGTTCTCACCTTTGGGTTCCACTCCTCCTTTCTATTCTCAACTGTTTGGATTTGTCTGCCATGCCAACGCAGTCTTCTCTATGCTGTTCATATTGAAAACCACATTTTTATTTCAACGCTATAAAAATCACATTTTTATTTCAACATATATATATATATATATAATAAAAATCAGATTTTGATTTCGCTACATATATAAAAATCAAACTTTTACTATCTATATAATATAAAAATCATATTTTTATTCTTTCTATAATATAAAAATCATATTTTTATTCTTTCTATAATATATAAATCATATTTTTATTCTTTCTCTAATATAAAAATCATATTTTTATTCTTCCTATAATATAAAAATCATATTTTTACATTGATACTTCTATAAAGATCACATCTTTATCTTCACTTCATATGTATATAAAAATTGAATTTTTACTTCACATTCATATATAGATAAATCTAATTTTTACTTCTCATTCATATATTGTAAAATCTAATTTTTACTGCTATGAGAACATTACAAAAATCTAATCTTTATCTCATATAAAACCATAGCTTTTATATTCGAATAAATCAGATTTTATATATTAAGTAAATCAGAAAACTCACTTCTTATTGTTCGGAGGAGGGCTCGCATCGCTGGTGGGGTGGCCGGAGTTCGCTATTGGTGGCGCAGGGGGGAGGGGTGCTCCAGCGGCTAGGGTTTCAAACGGGCGCGGGGGGGGGGGGGGGGGGGGGGGGAGGGGGTTGGGGACGTCGGACCAGGGCTGGACAGGGAGGGGGTTCGCTGGTTGTGCAAAGGAGGGGTGCCAACGTCGGAGGGCGGCGGCGGCAGCACCTACGGCGGTCGCGCGACGAGGGGGGTGGTGGAATCGCTGAGCGATTTGAGGGACAGCGTCGTTTTTTTTTATTATTTCCAATTGAACTGTTTGATTGAGAAAAAAAGGGGAAGGGGGAAAGATATAAAGTGGGGTTTACTTTTGTTTGTTTAATTATCCCCAAAAAACAACTTTTATTTTCGAACACGAAATTAAACCCACCGACTGTCGTCCCTATCTAATTACCCCCATTCCGAACACAATGGGATATGTATCGCAAGCCAATTCGATTGTTTCGATCAGTTTTCGTTAAAATCAAAATATAAATCTATATATGAAATTTGAACGCGCATTTCAATTTACCGGGGCCACATACGGACTCTAAAATTCCCAAAAAATATTTTCTAGCTTCGTATTGACGATACGGTTCTAACAAAACTAATTTCATCGAATTCTGAGACCGTTTGAAAAATGACCATTTTCTAATCGATTAAAATCAACTGAAACTGTTCAAACGCGTTTTCCTTTGCCACTCACATATTGATTCAGAAAATTTTGAATTTTGAAACCTAGGAATAACTTGACATCACGGATCCAACAAAAGTGGTTTCGTCGAAAGCCGAGGTCGTTTGACAAATTTCCATTTTAAGGGCCAGAATTCCATAGCGACTATTCTGAATTTTCAACTGGACGTATCTTTTGATTCCCGCTTGAAATTTCAAATTTTCGGGATTCGTTGGAAAGATATTCTCAATTAGATTCAAATATTTTTTGTTTCGTCAAAATCCGGTTTATTTTGAATCCTGTACATTCATTTGAACTTTGAAATTGAATTTTCGAACTACCGCGCCATTTTCAATTCCTTTTATAATTTAGAATAAATATTTATATTCTAACGACGATTCAAATAAAACTATACATTCTAATTCTATTCAAAATAAATTTCTCATCGTTATTATTTAAAATAATTCATTTTAAATATTCAAAATTCATTAAAATTGCCAAATAAAAATTTTAAATTGGCTCGGATTTCCGGGTTATTACAATCTCCCCGACTTAAAACTTTTCGTCCCCGAAAAGGAACGAAGCCGAAAGTTGTTTCACAAATCAACTCAACTTTCATTATTTTCTTTACGGCTTAAGTTCCTCAACTTTTCAGTTTCTAAGAACTTTTCAAATTTTTCAAAAATTTGGCTAATACCCTAAATTTTCGAAAAATTTCGCCATAACCTCCCCTGCACCGGGGACTTCGGGATATTTCAGATAGCCTCCCATGGCCCTCACCAATCCAGAAAGAAAAAGAAACAGCCAAGCGGCTAGCCAATCGGCTCATAAAATCATCCAAACCCAATAAATTTGTAAACATGTACCTATTTGTCGGGAAAACAATTTTATTCTTCTGCTCTAGCCTCCTTGCTATGACCTGTTCAATGTAAGTACATATATATGTATGCAAATGCGACAAATTTTCAATACAACTCACTACTTAATCAATTTGGCTAAATGGCCCAAATTTTAATTAATCAAACAATACAATCAGCAATCAATTAGTTGATTAGTTTTTCAAATTCATAACTTTGATACATAGTCCAAAAATAAGATTTTTGATGCCAAATCACAACAATAAGCCCTATCTAGTTTTGGTTCTCACACCAGTCAATTGGAAATATATAAATATCACACCTTCGAAACTCGAACACAAATACTGATGATGTCACGACATCACCAGAATTATCCCCGAGCGACTACAGTGCGATTCTATATCCGTCCAGTATGTTAAAACTTTAAATACACGTGAATCAGACGTATACGCAAAATCTTTATATACTGGATTGTCCAAATCAATGCCAATAAATATTCAAATACATTGAATAAAGTTTAAATTTTCAAGACAAAATTCGTTTTCATTTTGATTTTCAAAACACTACTCTTCACACTCGTTCTAGGATACTACTGATCCTATCTCTAACGAGTCATCCTCATTGGATATTACTAATCCAATTTCTGATGAATTCTTTCGTTTGGTTCTAACATGTCTTGTTCTCCGAGCTCTGTAAACCAAAGCTCTGATACCAACTGTGACGAAAAGGAATTTCGCTCGATCCGAATCGATCGCTAAACCGACCAAGACCGTTCGAAACGCCTGATTGTTTTGAGAACACGACACATCGGAACGCAAACAGAAGAACATTTCATTGCTTATTACAACAATTCCATCAGAATACAAGAATATTACAGAGTATGAATAAATATTACACAGAAAATATCAGAAATTTTGGTTTTGCAGATTTATATTCACAGGAACCTGGTTTACAGCTGATTTATATTCACAGGAACCTGGTTTACAGCTGATTTATATTCACAGGAACCTGGTTTACAGCTGGAATGATATCCGGAAAGCTCTGTATCCGTATATCTCTTCTAGTTGTGTATTGTATTATTTTCCGCTGCTATGTAATGTAATTTAAATCTATGATATTTTCTGTGTAATATTTATTCATACTCTGTAATATTCTTGTATTCTGATGGAATTGTTGTAATAAGCAATGAAATGTTCTTCTGTTTGCGTTCCGATGTGCCGTGTTCTCAAAACAATCAGGCGTTTCGAACGGTCTTGGTCAGTTTAGCGATCGATTCGGATCGAGCGAAATTCCTTTTCGTCACAATTCCTTATGCTGGTCCTTCCATTTCAGCAAATGTAATATGGATTTGGTACGATAGAACTCACTAGTTCAACGTGTATATATATGTTGCTTTTAAATTTTGATGTAGTATTTTTATATTGAATGGTGCAACTTTTATGTAATGCTCATGTAGAAATAAAATAAATATTTATTTGGTACCCTGCTACAAAGATCTTGTTCACATACAGACTACTATAGACAAAAATAAAAATACTACCGTGTCGAGCGAGGTGTCATGATCCCAAAAATATAATAATATCAGTAGTTTAACTTATATTATGAAACCCCAAAATATTGATATAGGGTGCAAAATACTCCAAATAAAAAGTTGCGTATTTAATTAATTAAAAATTACGGTAAAATTCTAAAAATTAAATTATAACTACGCCTCAAAGATCTTGTCCAAATTCGAATCCGATATTTAATTATATTAAATAAACCGTTGTGGCGTATACATGACTCCATAGCGACTATTTCTAAATTTGATTTGGATATAAAACAAAATCTACAATATGAAAACTCGATTTTTCTCTTCCATTAGAAAAATATAATCAAATAGATCCGAACGTTTCTTGTTTCATCGAATTCTGACTTATATTGGATCCGGTATATTCAATTGAAGTTTAAATCGTAAACTACGAACTACCGCGACTATTTCGAGCTCGTTTTAAATTATATTATAAATTATACGATTAAATATCATTTTATTAAATAAATTCCTATATATAATTCAAATAAAATATTTAAAACAAATTTAAATATTTAAAATTTAACGGCTAAAAATCCGGGTCGTTACATTCCTTCCCCCTTAAAATAATTCCGTCCTCGAAATTGCTAAGCAGTAGAGGAGCTATAACTTCAACTCCTCATAACCTACTTAGTTGAAATCTTTTATTCCATAACTTCATAATCCAGTTCATATCGACCTTCGAATTCTCATACCAATACTCGACCATTCATAATTCTTTCCAAATGATATGTCCACCATTTTTGGATCAATACATCGTCACTTTCTCGTCTTCAATCCATATGCTCTTCTGCATATCCACACTCATTCCGATTGATTTTAAATACATTTATCAATTTCATTATTCCACTTGAAATTTTATTAACAAATTCTGGTTTTCTTGTTTCAATTATAATTAACACTCGATTTTAAATTATACAAAATTTCTTGAAAATTTTCTAACTCCTTAAATTTCTAAAAAATTTCGCCAGCATCTCCTTAGCGCGGCTCAACCAGTACAATCACAGCTCGCCTTTCTAGGCCTTCTCCAATCCAAAAGAAAATCAAAAAGCCAAGCGGCTTGTCCCATAGGCTCGTAAAACCATCAAATCCAAGTTATATTGTAAACATGTACCTTTTTGTCGGGTATAATTCTATCTCTTGCATTTGCTTCCATTCAATATCTGCTCAGTATACACATATCCATTTCCAGTTGGTTTCAAATCAATCCAACTTCCAGTTTTAAACTCTCTAATCACTTCTGATTAGTTCACTTCCACTCTATCAATTCACTTCTGATTTCTATTTAAGTCAATCCACTTATCATACTTGAATCCAAATTTATCACTATTCAATTTCAATTAACAATATCCAATATATTTTCAACTTACTTATTCATGAGTCGAATTCATATTAATATTTCGAATATCAACATTTTCCTTTATTTAATTTTATTTGGAATTATTTCTAATCCAATCCAATTTTGTTTAAGTTAAATTTCAATTCATTTGATACATTTTTACCATTTCAATCTATTCAACTTATACAAGTTAAATCTTAATTTCGGAATTCAAATTCCTGGGTTTTATTCCAAATTAGTTTGAAATCACATATATTTGTACACACATATTTATAGTTAACTCAATTCAAAACATTTGAATTTCTAAAACATCTTGTCCTTTTCAAACAAAATTTTCGACCAAAGAATTATTATAGTAACAATCCGTCACTCAGAAACTTGAAAATGAAAACCGAAAATGTCGCGATCCATTATCGGGATTATTTTCTCGCCACTGAAGTGAGTTCAGTGCTTTATCATTTTCAAAATCCATTTAACCTATTCTTATTCAAAAATACTAAAAAGTAATTTCATATTATTTTAAAAATAATTCAAAAAATATTTCTAAACAACATGGATTTAAATTCCAAATATTGATCTGAATCAAATTTTAATTCATCTTATTTGTGTATTCCATTTTTATACAAATTCGATTTAGTTATATATAACCATTTTAATATTTTACAATTTTATTTGATTGTAATAACAATCAACACACTCATATACTATAATAATCCAAAAATTATTCCTTTTTACATCAAAATAATTTTTGGGCAAAATTATTTCATCTACCCATTTTAAAACAATACTGTATCGAATTGCATTGTTCGAGAGTTTAGAAACACCTATCGATACAGTTGTACATCCTGTATCGACCAAAATTCATAAACCACTCAACAAACCAGTCAATACAATATAAACAATTTTATATCCAATCTACAAATATGCGCTCATATATACACACTCAAACTCAATCTAGGGTATTACTAGCCCCATCTCTATTAAGTTACGCCACAGAGCAAAGGTCAATACTCAACCTTCAGCTCTGATACCAATAGTAACGACCCGAATTCCCATACCCTTTGGGTCGACTAATAACACCACACGTCCAATCCCAAATTGCACAGAAATACGAATCATTAGTAGAAAGAAGTTAGAGGATGAGAAATAAAAAGAAAGAAATATTAGAATAGAAGAAAATGAAGATCACAAACTCACAGCGGAACGAATAAAATATATTAAATGACATAACTTTTGAAATACAAATCAGTAACTGTATATACATACCATTATCAGAGCACAACAGTTATCTCTGGAACTGTTATAAACACCTGTTTCCAGATACAACATAGAACACAGCGGAAAATATGATAGTCTATAGCTAACTGGTGAAGCCTTCTGCATCAAGCTCCTCCAAGTGAATCTGTAAATTCCCGACTACTTGACTGCCCGTACAAATTTGGGCACCCAAGAGTTTAGGGGAAATAAAACAAAATAAACATTGGGTCAGTCATGGGACTGGTGTGAGTAAACTCCAACCATTTGTTTAACTTTCAAAAACCCTTTCGAAGGAAATGATAATCGTAAGACCCATCCACACATAAACACGGATGGTTTTTACCTTATGATAACCCAAAACATTTTGATATCAAATCCAGCGATATTATAATAGTGTCTACATCAAATAAGTAGAATCAAAACCTGCAGGGCGCTTATTGGAGATTGGATTTCCAACATGACAAGGTATGGAACCACCTTCTAATCAGTGTACTCTAGAGAGGATACACTGGGGTTCAACAAGAACGTCTTGCAACCCGGCCCACACATGACCGACCACTCATTTCGCTTGAGTGTATCGAATGTATATCACCAATGGTTAGGATCAGCAACCGTTTCCCGAAAGGGACAACATCGATAGATTAAAGAAGCGAATGGAATTTCTCTAGATAGGTGATTATGCATCCTAATGGGAGCCCACATAGCCATGTTGCCTGCCCGATTTTTGTCAATTCTCGGTTGTGAGGCTTGAGGTTTGAATTATCTTCCAGAACATCTATCCATCATTCACTTTGAATGCCACATCGTCAGATCCTTCGAAAATCACTAATTGATTCCCACAAAAATAATCCGATTGTTAGGCTAAAGAAGTTTCCCTTCTTTTCCACCAACTTCGTACGTTTGAAGGAATCAACGTACGTAATCCCATTGGAAATACTCTGTCAGACACTCATCCTTACAAGTTGTCCTAGGTCTGGACAAACCGAAGGCACCGTTCTATTAATCCATCTTGGGCAATTTCTACCTAGGATTTACAGAACAACCCTTGCATTTTACTACATCTTCAGTTTCTTCAGCATAAGTTGATTCATAATGCTTATACCAATACGGAGTGGTTTTCAGATATTAAATTTGATCCCGATCTCTCTATATTGACAACGGGGGGATAAAATAAATCAAAATTTTGATAGTTAGTGATTTAACTATCAAAGAAATATCCATACAATCAACGGTCCTATTTCCAATTGGAAATTCTACCGATCAACCATCAAACAATACTAGCCCCTTTAAATCAATTCCTGATTATATTATCATTTTCAATTCCTGTTTCCCTATATTTCGTATCCTTTTGAAGCTCGATTTACCCTCTCGACTCTTTGAAAAACATTTCCAATATCTAATTTCTTTATTCGAGAAAATATCTCTTATTCCAATTAGAAAACATTTCTATATATTCACGAAACCTTATTTTCTATATTCAGAAAATATGTCTTTGTTAATATCGGGAAATATTCTTATATTCCATTTATTAATTCCTTGTTGACCAATTCATTTCATTTCCTAAACATAGAAAATATCTCTCATTTTTATTTGGGGAACCTTTTCAAAATCCTTTTAAATTTACGCGATGTTATAAAACATCGTTATTATAACTCAAACTATTAATCGTTTATTAACTAACCATATTGCTATCCAATCTTCACTATCAAATCTTAAACCATTTCTCCATCAATCATGAAGTCAATCAAGTTGGGATATAATTACCTCTCAGACCTTAATTGAACAACATTCTCAACTTTGAAATAGTCAAAGCCCACAACTTTAAACAAAACATCGCTTATGCAGATTCAATCTAAGAATCCACTTCTTTTATCGAAAAATATTGAATATAACGGTAGCGTTATAATCGCTGTTTTCAAATATTTGATCTATAAAACATTACTTTTAACAACAACGTTACAATCGCTGTTTAGAATTATAGAACACTTATTATAACAATAGTGATCTTAATAGCGTTAAGATCGTTGTTTAGAATTACAAAACATTTACTATAACGACAGCGTTAAAATCGCTGTTTAGAATTTACAAAACATTTATTTTAACGGCAGCGTTAAAATCTCTGTTTCCAAATATTTGTTTTACATAAAAATATAACTTGTACTTATTAATTCAATTAATAAGTAAATAAATAAATAACTAAATTTGATTCAAAACAGAAAGTAAAAATAACTACTTTCCTAAATCCGATATAATCGAATTTCCATTAAATGACTTTCTCTTGAATAATCTATATTCGATTATTATTCTGAACTTCGGAATTTATTTTCCATTTTAGGTTAACTCAATTTCACTTATGATTAGTTCCATTCGCAAAACATTTACTTTCCATTGTTGTTCATTGTCAAATATCAGTATCTTTCCTTAATAGGAATCTGGACTTGTTAATAATTATAATTTAAGATAAATCCTGAATTAATTCAAAACATGGAATTTTATTTCCATAGCATAATTATTTAAATACTGACTTCTTAACGTATTCATATAAATTATAGTTTAGACTAAGTAGCATTCAAGTACCCTTTTTGAAAGTAAACCATTATAGTCAAATTATAATTATAATTCCATTGGATTTATCTCAATATATTTTATATTCCGGACTTCGAAATAAAACCCATCGTTTTCATTTCTCCCTTTCTCATTTGAACTCCAATTTGCAAAATATCGAATTTAATCCATCGTTCACTTTAATCGTGAATAACATTTCTTTTACACAATCAATTCATTTGACTTCATTCCTTTGAATAATATTTTAAAAATCCAATTTTTCCTTTATTAACTCATAATGATAGAATCATTCACAAAAATTGTTTTTTTATTATATCCATTTATAATCTCATTTAGAATTTCATTTATAACCGCTAAGTGCTAAACAATTTACAAATATCAGTTTCAAACCCATTTCAACTTTCTATATAAATTCAAACTTGAATTTCTATTTCAATTTATTCAACTATAAATAATTCATTTTATTTATAAACTTCTTTAAAACCAACTTCTTGTTTTAATAAAACAAGTTTCTACTTTTTTTTAACTCCATTAGAAATTTACACTTCCATTTCTGGAAAAAAATATTTCCTTTTTAAATGTCAAATTTCAATGAAAATATCTTACGGTATTTAAATATTTTAATTCTAGAGCTAGTGAAACACAACAAGATCAATCACAATTAATATATCATAGCATATGTCATAATCAATGCAAACACAATAATATAAATGTTGAGGAATCCAGTTGGATCCCTCCAACCTATTTCCTGCATCCAAAGATGTTAATCAACGTCAATAATATTATTTTCACATCAATATGAAATATCATGGTGAACAGAATTATCAAACGATTAATGATCATACTATATCAACCAATTTTATCAACCAATCATCCAAACAAACATCACCCAGTATAAAATTATTATAGATAAATTTAAAACTCGTTTATATAAAAATATAAACGAGGTAGAGTTAGTGAATTTACTCACCTTGGTTTGCAGTTGACGTTTCTGCTGTGTGTTTAAAAATCAAACAACGTTTGACTTTATCACCGAATACCAATAGCTCCGTTCTTGGTTATAATAATTCCATTACATAAACCTAGTCGTTACGGTACCAACGGGTCCACTCGTGTTTAATCCTTTTGACATACGATTTAAGTTGTAACCGTTATATAACCTTATATAATCTAAATAATATATAAAATTAACCATTATAAATTACCGATTAAAATTAAACACTTTGTCCAAGTTATCTTCTCCCCAGAACTCCTTTATTTTTGCTATAGCGCCTTAATGGGATAACCAAACTTTTCATCAATCCTCCCATTTCTCTCCCCTGTAACTCCCACTCTTCATCACAGTGACTTTCCATTGGCTTCACCGTTCTGAGCTCCTGACGCCTTTTAACCCATTCATGGCGCATCTACCCATCCCCTTCCCGAACTCAATCCTCCATGAAAACACCCTACGCCAGTTCCATTAAACTCCCTACCGGAACTCCTCAATTCTACCACCGATGTACAACCCGCCATCTCCATTTCCTAAACAACTTCATATACAAACTCTAATCAAGTCATTAACCAAAGTTTACTAATCTCCCTCCATCCCTCCAGCATCCACGTCCAACACAAAAAAAATGCGAAAATCATTTGCACCAAATCCTACACTAACCCACTCGCTACCCTTACTGTTAGACAATGCAACTCCTTAACCAAATCCACATTCCAACTTTCTCCCTTCAGCGTCATGCGAAACCCACCCAAGCCAAACAAGAACTTCCTCCTATAATCCCTTTTTTTCCATTAAGTTGCTTCCTTCCATTAACATGGGAAATCTCCAAGACTCTCACGTCCTCATCTTGCTCACAGTAAACCCATATCTCATGAAAACCCAAAACCGACAAGTCCAGCGTTCCTTTATACTCGAGCCAGCCTCCTCCTTCTCAACTCCAACGTAAATAATTCCAGGCGCCACGGTAGAATTTCGGTCAACAAAGAGCAGCTCGAGTTGTATATAATTGATAAGAGATGGAAGCTTGCGTTGAAAGGGTTCAAACAAATCCAAAATCATAAGTTTTGGTTGATTATTTGATTTTTAAAAATTCATTGATGTGGAGTTTGTCTCGTTATTTGTTTTGCTGAAAGAAGAGTAAAAGAAAAGGTGGATGTTCTCTTTTATAGAGATTGAGTAGCGTGCTATACACGGTGTTGAAGTACCTTTACTGGCACGACTTCAAACAACTTGCCACTCACGGTTTTCAACAGCTTGCCACACACGTTTTTCAGTAGATTGGCACCCACGGCTTTGAAAACGTGAAGAACACGAGTTTGAAACTTACAGGGAAGGTAATAATTTGTTAATGTGAAAATACTTGAATTTAACCTTTCCAGGATCTTGAGAGTTGCTAATTTATTTGTGTAGCGGATTGATTTCTTAATTTTATTCGTTATGCTGGTCCTTCCATTTCAGCAAATTTAATATGGATTTGGTACGATAGAACTCACTAGTTTAACACACACACACACACACATATATATATATATATGTATCCTTTAAATTTTGATGTAGTATTTTTATATTGAATGGTGCAACTTTTATGTAATGCTCATGTAGAAATAATATAAATATTTATTTGGTACCCTGCTACAAAGATCTCGTTCACTTACAGACTACTATAGATAGGGATGGCAATGGGACGGGTCTAGGGTCCAAACCCGCTTAACCCGCCCCTGTTTTGACCCATTTAGACCCGCCCCATAGGGTCTTCGGGGCGGGTAGACCCGCGACCCGCTTTTGGAGGTCCGGGTCTAGGGTCGGGTCTGGGGCATGGCTAACCCGCCCCAACCCGACCCGCATGATCGAAACATCATTCAAACACTTTATAACTATAACTATTACTTGTTAATCTTCTTAGATTTACATGGTTATAACTTGAATATTATATTCTTTCAATTGACAAACTATAAAATTTTCATTGTATTAAGTTGCATCAATGATAATCATGCAATAACAAATGCATACATTTTGAACTATTATCTTACAACTCATTTTATAATATTCTCTTGTCATTGTGAACACATTATAATATGCATATAACTTATCATTTAGTGATAAAAAAATATAAATATATAAATTTGTGTACACTAGAACATAATATCACCGGGTCGCGGGGCGGGTCGGGTCTACCCTGACCCGTACGGGTTTCGGGTACGGGGCGAAATTCCAGACCCGCACCGGGTCTACGGGGCGGGTCTGGGGCGGGGTTTAAAAAGTCCGGGTCGGGTCTGGGGCACGAGAAACCCGCCCCAACCCGCCCCATTGCCATTCCTAACTATAGACAAAAATAAAATACTACCGTGTCGAGCGAGGTGCCATGATCCCAAAAATATAATAATATCGGTAGTTTAACTTATATTATGAAACCCCAAAATATTGATATAGGGTGCAAAATACTGCAAATAAAAAGTTGCGTGTTTAATTAATTAGAAGTTATAGTAAAATTCTAAAAATTAAATTATAACTACGCCTCAAAGATCTTGTCCAAATTTGAATCCGATATTTAATTATATTAAATAAACCGTTATGGCGTATACACAACTCCATAACCACTATTTCTAAATTTGATTTGGATATAAAACAAAATCTACAATATGAAAACTCGATTTTTCTCTTCCATTAGAAAAATATAATCAAATAGATCCGAGCGTTTCTTATTTCATCGAATTCTAACTTATATTGGATTCGGTATATTCAATTGAAGTTTAAATCGTAAATTACGAACTGCCGCGACTATTTCGAGCTTGTTTTAAATTATATTATAAATTATACGATTAAATATCATTTTATTAAATAAATTCCCATATATAATTCAAATAAAATATTTAAAACAAATTTAAATATTTAGAATTCAACGGCTAAAAATCCGGGTCGTTACATTAAATATCTAAATTAAAATATGAATATAAAATGAGAATTGGGAATGGTGTTAAAAAGGATAATAAGGAAATTTATTCCGATATTTGGAATATAAATTGAAATAAATCCAAATGGAATTATAGTTAGAATTCGAATATATCGAATTTATTTAAATAAATTATATCCAGAAAGGATTTTTAAATTATATTAAATAGAAAATTGAAATTTAATAGGAAAATATATTATACATTATATATGAAAGTTATAAAAATAAATTTTTCCAAAATAAGGTTTTGTTTTTATATAGAGTTCGAAATGGAACTTGTTTAAATATATATAACAAGAAAATTTGTAAACGATGTTTATAAATATAATGAATTAATTACCAAGAGATAATTTGAAGTTTAAATTCAAATATGAATTTAAAAATATAATTTTAAATCATTTCGGAAAGGGGAACGATAATTTTTATTCTGAGATTCAGAATATAAAAGAATTTAGTTTCAAAAAGATTTTGAAATGAAACTTGTTTTATTATATAAAACATGGAAGCTGGATTTATAAACAATATTTATAAATTAAGTGAGATAAATTATTAATAGATAATTTGAAGTTTAAATTCAAGTATGAATTTAAAAATGAATTGGAGATCGTTTCAAAAGGGGATGACGGTTGTTATTCCGGAATTCGGAATATAAACCAAATTGAGATAAAATCCCATGGATTATAATTAGAATTCAGTTTCATCGAATTTTATAAAATAATTTATTTCTAAATGAAATTAGAATATTAATAACAGAAAGGGAGTTGTAATTAAACTGATAACGGAGTAAATGAAAAATCAACAATTAGAGATAATCGAAAATATTAAGTTGAATTGGGAAAATTGGTTTAATATATTTTAAAATATATGAGAATGGAGTTGAAATTTATTATAAACGAAGTTTAAATGTTTATATATATTAATATAATTAAAACGAACTCGCCGTAGCACGGCAATTCGTAATTTGGTGTTTCGAACTTCAATTGAGTATTCATAACTCAATTTAAGTCGGAATTCTTTGAAACAAGAACCATCAGGACCGATTTGATAATAGTTTTCTAATGGAAGAAAAAATATGAATTTTGTTGTATAGATTTTGAGTTATGTCAAAATCAAATTTTCAAAATAACATTGCCATAACCCTTATTAAACCATAACGGCTTATTTAAATAAATAAAAGGGATTTTAAGCAAATAAAATCCGAATCTTCATTAGAAAAATCCATATTTGAGTTATAAAATATATCCGAACTCAAGTGGAGTAATGAAACAATTTTTGAAACAAAAATCAGATTTTTGTTAATTATTGATTATAATTAACTAGTTTGAAGAATAATTAGTTAATGGAGTTTGAATTGTAATTGGGCTTTGGATAAGTAAATTGGGTTTGTAAATTTATATTCGAAATCGAATATGAAACTTGAAGTAAAAATGGAATTCGATTGGCTTATAACCAAACTAAAAATAGTATATGAACGTGATATGTTCAATTAAAAAGTGGAATAGGCAAAAGAGCTAATTAGAGAATTAATTAGCGAATTGAATTAAAATGACCAGATTGAGTTAGAATAAATTAGGAATGGATGTATATGGGTTAGACAGGCATGGAATAAAGTGTATAAAGATTATAATTCGTGTGCCCGACAAAAAGGTACATGTTTAAATTTCATATGAGGTTTATGCGCCGAATCGGCAAGCCGCTTGGATTTTTAATTTTCTTTTTTAATAGAAAGGGCCCGGAAAGGTGTCATGTAGTTGTACCGAGTGACCCGTACAAAGGAGGTTATGGCGAAAATTTTCCAAAAATTTAAGGAGTTAGAATATTCTTAAGAAAATTGGATAACTAGAAATCAATGTATCGATATATATAGAATTCGATAAGGAAACGATCTTTAAAATATAGTATTATAAACAAAAAGGAAATCTATAATTAAATCTGGTAAAATTAGAAAGAGAAATGATTGTGGGTTTAAAAATGAATAATTGGTTTTTATGATGTTGATTATTCGAGGTAAGTGGTCTTGTCCGTTTTGAAGTTAAGGATGTTTTCAGTCAAGGTATGAGAGGTAGGTATACCCCAACTTGATCAATTTCATTTTCAACTGATAAATAACAAGATCCAGTCTCAAAGATAAATATTTGAATAAGAGTTAGTTGAATGCAGTATTTTGGGTTGTTTATAATGATGTTTTACACAACAATCGATTTAACCCAAGTAAGTGGAATTTTGTAAATATAAAGATAAATTTTCCTAAGTATTGAAATAAATGAATGGTCATAAAAGAGATAAGTAATTGGAATGTTTTCTAATTATAAAGAGAATATATTTTCTAAGTATAGAAAATAAAAGAAGACCCTATACGGAAATGTTTTCCAAATAGCATAAGAGGCCAAGATGATTATCGAAAATATCGTGTTAACGAATATGGATAAGGAAATGAAGAAGTGTTTTAATTAATGAAATATTAATTAAAAGTCCCAATGATTTGTTGGATGCTTTGAATGAATGTTTGTTTTTCTTCGACAGTTAAATAACCGACTATCGAAGTATTTTTCAACACCGTTGTCAATATAGAGAGACCGGTTGGATTATTATCCGAGAACCACTCCGTATTGGAAGTAGCGTTGCGAATAAGATTATATGAAGATAATTGAAGACGGAGTGAAATGCAAGGGCTTTTTCTATTAATCCTAGGTAGAAATTGCCTAAGATGGATTAATGGAAATTGCGCCTTCGGTTTCGTTCAATCCCAGAACGAACGTATATGGATGAATGTCTGATAGAGTATTTCCAATGATCGCATACGTTGGTCTGTATAAATATATGTAGTGGCGGAGAATTTATTCTCTTAGCATAATATCCACATTATATTTATGCAAATAAATTAGTGATTAACGGATCTGACAACGTGGCATTCAAAGTGATTGTGCTATCAATGAATGGTAAGTAATCGTCGCCTCAGGCCTCAACAACCGGGAAATGACGAAAATTGGGCAGGTAGCATGACTAAGTGGGTAGCTCCCAATTAGAGTGTATTATCACTTATATATATAGAAATTCATTTCATTTTTTATTCTATTCGATGCTGTCTCATTCGGGAAAACGGTTGCTGATCCCAACCGTTGATGATATACATTCGATATACACAAGCGAAATGAGTGGTCGGTCATGTGTGGCCTAGTTGCAAGATGTTCTTGTTGAACCCAGTGTATTCTCCTCTAGAGATACACTATCGGAAGGTGGTTCCATACCTTGTCATTGTTGGAAATTCATTACCCAATAAGTGCTCGCGGGTTTGATTGTAAATTATGTATATGGAGCGTGAGATGAAAGCGTTCCACTAGATTTCTATTTATTTAATTTAGACACTATTATAATATCAAAAGAGTTTTGATATAAAGATTATCGTTTCTTTCAAAAGGATTTTGAAAGTTAAATCAAGTGTTTTGGATTCTCATAAGGGAAAAACCCATTCCGTGTTATGTGGTTTTATGAGATATCGTTTATTTTCTCAAACTGTTTTAAATTGTTTATTCATACCAGTCCCATGATTGACCTAGAGTTTATTTTGTTTTGTTTTGTTTTACCTAAACTCTTGGGTGCCCAAATTTTGTACCGGCAATCAAGTAGTTTAGGATTTTACAAATTTATCTGAAGGAGCTTGGAGCAAGAGGCTTTAGTGTTAGATATGTTTACCGTTTTTATTTCCGCTGTGTTGTAAGTGTTGTACTCTAATAATTGTATGTTATACAGTAAAAATTTCGTACGTCAAAAGTTATGATATATTATATTTTGTTCCACTGCAATGTGAGATTCTGTGTTGTTACTTCTGTTCTTCTTCTACTTTTTTCTTCCCAAAAAATATGATTCGTGTTTCTGTGATATTTAGGTTGGACGTATGATGTATGTAGTCAACTCAGATAGTACGGGTTTGTGGTCCATTACAGCTAATGCAGAAGATCAGGCGGTCTACTGATTCAGTCGACCTCCTTAATGCAATGTATGTTAGTGCCATGAATCCAACATGTATGTGGATAATCCTATTATAACATGTAAGTTCTATATGTGTGCATAATCATTCATGCAAATGATACATCCATATGACGATACACCCATTTTCATCCATAAAAAGAAGAATAATATGCACATGCATCCATATCCAGTATGTGAGTGATTGAGCCGATCTAGTGCCTAATGTGCATGTATATGCATCCACGAGCAACCACTAGAAAACACTTGCATCCATCAAGCATAACATGTCTCAAACACATGTTTACATCCACGGGATTTCTACCTAAAGGTCAAAGGTCTGATCGATAGGATATACTTAAAAGATAGAATCAAGCATGAATAAAAGCTCTGAAAAAAGGAAGTTAAGAACATACCCTTGAAAAGAAAAGGGTACAAAGCGCGAATCTTGTCTTCATTATCCCAAGTTGCATCCTCTTGGTTATCTCCCCAATGTACTTTCATCAACTTGACCTCTCGGTTGCGTAGTTTCTTAACTTCTGATCCAAGAATACGAGTAGGAACTCATTTAACTGTCGCTTCTCATTCCACCTCTACTTCCTCAAGCATACTCGGATCAACTACTTCTACAGTATCATGCAAACACTTTCATAAATGAGAAACATGGAAAACATCATGAATGTCGAACAGTCTCTCTGGTAGCATTACTATATAGGCCATTGAGCCAATTCTTTCTATTATGGGAAATGGCCCTACAAATCCTTATGCCAATTTCCCTACTGTTTCAAAGCGAAGCACATTTCTCAATGGTGATACCTTAATAAAAACCATGTCTCCCACCTCAAACTCAATGTCAGTCCTTCTCTTATATGCGTAGGACTTTTTCCTGTCCTGAGATGTCTTTATACGCCTGTGGATAAGATCAATCTTTTCTGATGTTTCTCTAACCATCTCAGGTCCAAGTAGAAGTCTTTCTGTAGGATCCCACCAACAAGTCGGTGACCAACAAGGTCATCCATATGATGCTTCGAAGGTTGCCATGCCAATACTAGCCTGATAACTGTTGTTGTAGGCGAACTCTACTAAAGGGAGATGCTCTTCCCAAGTCCCTTTGAAGTTTAGGATACGCAGCCTTAAAAGATCCTTAAGAACTCTATTTACCCTCTTCGTCTATCCATCGATCCGAGGGTGATAAGCGGTGCTCAAACACAGCTGTGTACCTAATGCTTCTTGCAAGCTCCTCCAAAACTCACCGGTGAATATGGGGTCACGATCACTCACAATACTGGAGGGTACTCTAGGTAGATGGACTATCTAACGAAGATAAATTGCTGCCAACCATGCTGCTATCTTATTACTCTTAACAGGAATGAAACGAGCTCTCTTAGTAAGCATGTCCACTGTAACCCAAATACTGGTTTTGCCCTTTCTCGATCTAGGAATACCATCATTGAAATCAATTGAGACACTCTCCCACTTCCATTGTGGGACTTCTAAAGGATGAAGTAAACCATCGGGCTTCTTTTGCTCAGCTTTGACTTGCTGGCAAATCAAACATCGAGAAACAAACTCCGCCACATATTTCTTCATCCCAGCCCAAAAGAAAACCCTCTTTATACCTCTATACATCTTATCACCACCTGGATGAATAGTCATCATAAAATGATGGGCTTCCTTTAGGACTGTCTTTAACATACTCCCAACTCGGGGAACACAAAGCCTTCCATATCATTGCAACCACCCCCTATCATCTGTGGAATATCTATTGAGCTGATAAGAAGTCTCCCACTACTGAGCCTATCCAAGATGTCTGAAATCTGTGGATCCTCTCGCTGTGAAGTTCCTATCTGATCCAAAAGAGGAGGTCGCACCTCTAGTAATGTCAATAAACCAGGTATAAACTCGGTGGAGGGTCTAAAATCAAAAGTCGATATAAACTCCAAGCTTTTCATCTCCACAAACAGAGGACTACATGTCATCCTCTACCTACTCAATGCATCTGCCACAACATTACCCTTGCCAGAGGTATAAGCAATCTCAAAGTCATAGGACACTAGGAACTCCATCCATCTTTGTTGCCTTAAATTAAGATCCTTCTGCGAGAACAAGTACTTGAGAGATTTATGATCGGTGTACAACTCAAAATTCCTCCAAGCAAATAATGATGCCAAGTCTTAAGCGCGAATACTATGACAGCTAACTCTAAGTCATGGGTAGGGTAGTTCTTCTCACGAACTCTTAGCTGTCTACCTCCATAACACACTACCCTTCCATGTTGCATTAGAACCGCACCATGCCCTGTACCACATGCATCAGTGTGTACTGTGATTACTTAGTTCCCGTCAGGAAAAGTCAAGACTGGGGCTGTTGTTAAAGCCCTCTTCAATCGTTGAAATGCATCGTCACATCCTATATCCCAAGAAAATGTCAGATTCTTCTTTGTCAGCCTAGTGCGTGGGGCCGATATCTTTGTTAAGTCCTTAATGAACTTCCTGTAATAGCCTACTAATCCAAGAAAACTTCTCACCTCCATTGCATTCTTTGGGATTTGCAAATCTTGAACTGCAACTACCTTCGTGGGATCTACAACTATCCCATCTTTAGAGACCGCATGCCCTAAAAATCTCACTTCTTTTCTCCAAAAATGACATTTGGAGAATTTTGGTTTAAGCTGGTGTGCACGAAAAGTTTTCATGACCTCCCTCAAATGTGGGGCATGCTCTTCCTTGTTCTTCGAGAAAATCAAGATGTCATCAACAAAGACCACAATGTACTTATTTAGAAACTCCCGAAATGCCATACTTATTAGATCAACAAAATAGGCAGGTGCATTTGTCAACCCAAAAAGCATGATGAGCCACTCGAAGAAACCATCTGGAGTTCTAGAACGGTCTTGTCTATACTGTCCTCAGACACCCTCAACTGATGAAACCCCGTAGCCAAGTATAACTGAGATAAAACACATGCACCAACAAGCTGGTCAAACAGATCATATATCCTCGGAAGTGGGTACCTATTCTTCTTAGTGAATTTATTCAACTCCCTGTAATCCACGCATAAGCGAAGCGAACCATCTGCCTTATTGGCGAACACTACTGGAGCACCCCATTCGGATATGCTTCGCTTAATAAACCCATTCTCAAGTAGCTCTCATACTTGCTTGCTAAGCTCCCTCCTCTCTCTTGGAGCCATGTGGTGCACAGGCAAAGCAACTGCCTTTGCATTGTTAACCAACTATATACGAAAATCGATCTCGCGCCTCGAAGGTAAGCCCCGAACCTCCTCAAAAACATCAAGATACTCACAGACTACTGGTACAGATCATAGATCATCGATAGATGCATCAAGTAACTCTAGGAAACTAAGCATGACAGACCCCTTAGGGTCACAAGAAATCTCGAGGGTTCTCCCATGTCAAGTCAAAAGTATAACAACCCTCCTCTCACAATCCAGAATGGCACCATACAAGGCTAGCCAATCCATCCCTAGAATCAAACCATAGCCCAGGAAACCTAGAACATATGCGTCACGTTCAAACTTGACGCCCAACACAGATATTATCAAACCCCGACAAATCATAGATAGATGATCTGTACCACCAATGGAGGTTTAAGACAACAACGGGATCCAAAACCATACCAGTACTAAGGTGCAGAGACTCAACCAAAGAATCAGATATAAATGAATGTGAAGCGCGCGAATCAAAAAATGTTCTAACAGGATGATTGGAAAGAGAAATCAAATCTTCAACGGAAACTTTCTTACCTCTATCTGTCGCACCAGCCACGAGAGCATGCATCTGCCCTCCCGAAGATCCTACCCTTTGATCTTGTCCTTGCTTCTTCGGGCACTCCTTAAAAAAGTGTCTGACCTCTCGACAATTGAAACAGACATTTTCCTCCTTTTGCAGTCTTTGACCAATTGACCCTCGCGTTTGCAATTATGACATTTCCTCTTATCTTTAGCCTTGTCGTTCTTTCCGCCCTTCTTTTGTTGTTGTTGTTGTTGTCATTTCTTGGGCTACACTTTCTTATTTTGTATTTCCTTAACCTTAGCATCTTTCATCCCACCATATCAACGAGTTTCTCAGAAGTTGCCCCCATCGGAATATGAGACATAGCTAACCCATGGAGGGGTGAATTCAATCCTCTAGCAAACCTCAAAGCTTTCTTGTGCAGGGTATTCACTAGCTCCAAACCAAACTTCGCCAATTGATTAAATTTATTAACATACTCCTTCACATACATGCTTCCTTTCTTAAGTGCCAAAAACCTTTCCATTTGCTTACTTTGCTCAGCTCGAGAAAGAAACTTCATGAATCTCTGTCGGAAATCATCCCATGTCTCCACTGGACACCTTTCTTGCGTCACTTACCACCAGAATGAAGCCTCGTCTTTCAACTGCCAAAAGGCCAACTGGATCTTCCTACGGTCGTCAACTTCAAAAATCCCAAACAAATCCTCCATCTCTTTAAGCCATTTCCTTGCTTCTATAAAGTCTCAGTTCCTCGGAATGGCTTTCCTCCCATAGCACAGAAATCCTTGCATATCTTAGAGAAATTATCAGCACTCGAAGGAGGAGGAGGAGGAGGAACAGCGGGTGCAGCTGGGGGAAGGGAGTCTGCTTGACTTCCGGCAGGCGTCGTGGCCTCAAGATACCTATGGAACCAACCTAGTATCATAACGCCCTCAGGAATATTAAGTTCCCCAGACATGCTGAAAAGAAAAGGAAAAAGGGATTCAAACGGAGAATCGAGAGATATTACATATGGCTTTGCGGAATTTGTTTTTCAAAATAGACCTTTCTTTTGAAAATGCTTTCTTTTAAAAAGATTTTGAAAACAATTTTCAAAATCTTTTATCTGATCTGGTAACATTCATCTCTGATACCAAGTGTGACACCCCACGTCCGTTAATATCACTCTTTAAGAGAATGCATTAAGTTTCTTGAAGCGTTATAGGTAAATAGAAATAGAAATATTACAAGACAGATATAAAATAACAGTGGAATTTAAAACTTTATTAAGCATAAAACATCGTGGTTCAAAACATAGTTACATCATAAGTGTGAAATACATAGAACCCAGTACATCCACTGAAAACTTCTATTTTGTACTAAAATCATCAGGTACAATAATAAAAGAAGAATAATACCCAAAATATTGCCATAGTAGAGAAGATACTAAATAAAGCGGTACATCTAAGCAGCTCCTGGCAGAATGAAAAAAGAATCCTGATCGAGCCGGAATGTTCCCACCTTGAGAACCTAAGGGGGAGGGGAACGGAAGAGAAAGAAGAGATAACAAAATAGGTCAAACATAAAGTCTGGAAAGTCCGATTACTTTTTGTATATAAATAAGTAAAAGCATCATGACCGTCATATAGACTGGAAAAGAGAGCTACATTACATAAGGCAGGTATGAAAAGGTAAACAAGATAAACAGAATAAAACATGCAATGCGCTTCTCTGATATTTTTCTTTGCACCAATACTAGTATAACTGAAACAAGATGATCCCAACAAGTACAAGAAGGTAGACTTAGGCATACTTCTAGTGAGAGGTTTAACCCCATACAATAACAGGTAGCCCAACAGAATAACGAGTGTTACCCCCAACGATAATAACGGGTTCCTAAACAAGAGAGACTAGATGTACCTTAATTACTACCCCAATCGATCGGCTACCTAACTCCGTAGATACCCGTGCTGGCCACATAGTAGGATGTATCACTTCCTAAAGTGGCAACCCCATTATTTCCAAGATGCACGACTATACCTATGGTTGCCACAGCGTGTTATTTTCCCAAGCAGGCGGACCCATGCACGCACATGACCCCGATGGAACACACTGTCAAACACCTTTACCCAAGTGACCTCTTATAATTAGCTCAGTAAGCGTGCCCTGACCCCATCTTAGTTCGGGGTTTCCCGTTTGATACCGATATAGGTTACTGACTGATAAGGGTCACACACACTAGATGATACAAGCTTCCCCCTAGGCTTGCATCCCCATTACTAGGATTTCAACAGGTTATGCCTGCTAGTTTAACAAGATCGCATAACCCCAATAGGTTAAGTTTGTCGGGTTTATATGTATAACCCGTCCCCACATATTTATCAAGTTTAACTTAACCCACCCACTGATTCAAACAAGTTTACTTAACCCTACTCAAGCTACAGGTTCATGTAATCCTTATGGATTCAAACATGTTAAGTATTACAAGTTCATCACCATTCATTCATTCGTTTATGGTTATAATGCTCTAGACCTCCCATATTAAGTCTACAACTTGTGGATGCTAGATATGCCAATTGGATCCGGGCAGACTTCTTCCACAAATCGGACTTAACCTTGTGTCTTAGCACCGTCACGTGTACATTTATGCACTTAGACCCCATACATTATATTCACCACTTATGGTCGCTGGATATGCCGGGTGGTTCCGGGCAGACTCCTACCACAAGTGTAATCCAACCTCGTGTCGAAGCACGTTACAGTTTCTAATCACTATAAATCTAGGTATTTTCATAACTAACTAATTTTCATGTTCATTATGCCCCAAAATCCCCGTCCGGTCTACGGTACAAGTTATGCCCCCGGTTAATGTTTAGATCAAGATATATATTATGCCCCAAAATCCCAAATTTGGTTCAAGGTACAATTTATGTCCAAAATTCCCAATCATGTTTACAATATGAATTATTCCCCAAACTAATCATTCCTAATTTCGTGCGTTTGGATATTTCAGCGATAGGCCTAGGCTCGACGGTAGCTTGGCTATAAAAACAAATGGGAAAGAGGGAGAGAAGAGAACAAGAATAGGCATAGTAAATAAAACTGGCATATGATGATAGAATTGGTCATACTAACAGGATAGGCATAGTGACATGATTAGGCAATCTAATATAATGAGGATATCATAAACATGCATGATGAGATCTAAACAGTGAATTGGATATACAAATAATGGCAGATCTATTATAATTTCATATTACTAATAGGCATAGGCTTAGATCCAAACTTATAGGCATGTCAAGATTACATTTTAGGTGCTTATATCTAAAAGCAACATAAACTCACTGTGATTGGACCTAAAGAACAAAAGATTGATTGTAGATGTTGAAGCACAGATCTCTGAATACGTATAACTTGCTGTTGAAGAAGAATAGGTTATTTTACTCTGAGTTGGGGCAACACCTCATTGTCTCCATTGATTTAGATGAATAAAACAATGGGATTAAGGTCCTATTTAAAGCCTAGGGTCAACAAGTTTTGTCAGAAAACAAGTCCAGATACGCAGAACCGAATCTGCCTCGGATTTGGGGGGTGTCGACATGGGTGTCGACACCCCTATTGTGGTGTCGACCCATAGGTCAGCACCCCTAGGGTGGGTCGACCCCTAATGGTCCGAACTCCCGCCCTGTCCCACGTCTCAAAATTTGAATTATTTTGAGCTGTTTTGAATTATTTTGCATATATATAATTCTCTTGGGCGTATACAAACTTCAAACCTCAATATCTTCTTCATACGATGTTCGTTTTACGCAAACTTGGTGTCCATCTTAAGAAGAATTTCGATACATATGCAATGACGTAGTTTGTTTTACTTAATTCCATATATTTTAATTAAGTATTCCTTAGTTTATCATTTTAGTGTGTTATAAAATTCCGGGGTGTTACAAGTTGGGCTGAAAACGCAAATATCCCTAAATATAGTTCGAAACTTCCTATTTCCTTTTAAAATCACTTCGAAATCTTCTATTATGATTAATCATAATTTTTTCCTATTTTTAATAATTTAAAAATGGCTCCTTTTACTAAAATCCATTTTCAGTCCACTAATGGTTGTAACGCTATTTTTATTCAAAATTGATTTGAACTTATCTCTAGATCTAATCATTGGATTTTAAAGCTCTTATACTCATTTTAAAGCTCTTTTCATTTCATATCTATTGGTTTTCATTTTGAGAGAATCCGACGGTCAGATCTCCTGGTATGCTGTTGAAGTCATTGGTCGAAATTCGCAAACTGCCGCTGTGCAACGAGTTCTCCTCTAACCAAATTTCAATATATATAAAAATAGGATCGAATTGCTTCTAAAATAGTTTATTAATTATCGAATAATTACTGTAAATAATATTGTCAATATATCACTTCAAATTCAATTATTTCTATTAAATGACTATTATAATATTATTTTATTATTAAAATAATATTATTTTTAAAAACTTGTCCATTTACGTTCAAATCTTCCTAACGCCCATTGTAAAAATAAATAAAGAATTTATGAAAAGAAACTTTTGATTAAACGTTTCCTAAACACCCTAATCGAACTTCATTTTTTCTAGTTACTATTCATTTAAAATTAAAAACTTGAATATGCCATAATTACTTTTAAATTATTTCAAATAACTTTCTTTCTTTCACAAATGTTCATCGTAATGCATTATACTTTATGTCCATCCAAAATCGGACGTCAAATTTTGACTTTTATTTTCCACCTATTATTATATTATTAAAATATTCATTAATTTCCCAAATTGGAGTAAAACTCAACTAACGACCGTATAATTTAGTTTATATGGATCCAATATGTTAATGATATTTCATTAACTTACATCAATCATTTCATTATCCATTATAATATCCATTGCACACATATCGTGGCATGGTACACAACATGTAAGCGTCAAATATTTAACGCTTATATGTTTTTGTCAATCAATAGATTAACCGCAATACATAATTATATATCAACATATGCATTCAAATATCCGATGAGGTTTGTATCCCTATGCTGTTTATAGTGACAAAAAGTTGCGTCAAAATAAATGGTATTTCACTATTTATCCCTATACTTGTTTATTCAAGTAAATGGTTTCAACTACCACAATCATTACATATACATGCCATTTGGATACGGTAAATTATCCAAACTCGTCACTACTTGTTTAATCACCTAGCAACCCAACATGTTACTTGCGAATGTTTTATTTTATTCAATGAACATACAACATAACACCAAAGTTATAAACAATTTCAACCAATTAGTTTATTTACGATTTCAACTTCTAAACCACTTATGGTACCACATAAATTCCTAACCATCTTCAACAATACATAACCAAGCATCATGTTCATGCAACACAACATATATTTACTTGCATATAATTTTCATTCAACAACAGCTACTACATATAAAATAAATAATTCAAACGTGAGCAAAGAATTACTCACCATCGATTTCCACTCCGTCTATCTTTAAAATGGTAGGATTTTTCTTATCTAATTAATACTGAAAAATTCCTGCAGCCTTCCGACGTCACCGGGGTTCTCTAAATTGGAACGAACAGGGGTTTGATGATTTTTGGTTTTATGAAATGATGGTGTATATAAGGACGTCTATTTTTTGTTTGAGGAGCTAACGGAAAGGGTTTTAAGGAGAACAGAGCTTGAATTTTTTGGAGTAGGGCCCGCTGACCTAGGGATCGCACGGGTGGGGTCTAAGGAGGGCTTACGTGGTGGTGGCGGCCAGGGGCTAGAAAATATAGTATATACAACAACATATCTCAGCGTTTTAGGTATGTTGCTGTTGTTGATCTTCCATCAATGTAAATACTAATAAGAAATTAGAAAGAAATACCAGAGACATCAGAGCTAAACGTTGTATTAAGCTCTCTGTGTAGTAAATTTCTGCAGCCCACAAGACTTCCCTCTATTATTTTCATTTGCCGCTCAAAACATATTCTTTCCATGGTAACCCTCTTCTCAATCTCTAAACCTAAATCCGCCATGCTTCTTGTGTTAAAATACCTGAAAATAATGCTTCTCCTATTACCGAATTCCATCACTGTAAGTTCTCAATATTCCTCGATGCTTCATTGTACTTGCTCCGTTATTTACAATCTAAGCCATATTTTACATTATTTCCATTTTGTTCGCTTTGACCATTTGTTTCTGGTCACCTAATCTCGAGCTTCAGTCTGTCCAGTTAGTGTATACTTTAATCATCAATTCCACAATAGCAACATATCGAACTTGATTTCGAGGGAAGAATTAATTCTGGATTTCATCATTATTTCATCGATGTTGAAAACTATTTCTACCACTTCAGGTGATAATTTCCACTCGTTGGACTTGCTTGACTATTGTTGGTATTGACATCATGAAGTGGCTGTAATCTTTTCATTACAATTCAATATTCTATGTGTTTACGATAATAATTTTGATGATTGTTTCTGTCATATATGTTGATGGTTTTTTGTTTTCGAATTCTACGGTTCTGCTTAATGTTGAGATGCATTGCAATAAAGGGGGGTAAGTTTCCACATTTACATTATTTAATTCTGTTTCTTAAGTGAAAAGAAGTATATGGGTATAGAAATATATTACAAAAAAATATTGTAAATCAGGGTGTTACGAAAAATTCTTTAACAAATTTATGTCTAGTTAGTTGGTAAACTACTTGTACGAATGACATGTTAATGTACTAAGGTAGAATGACTTGATAATGGAGTGTGTGCGTTAGGATAAGTAGATCTATTTTTCCCTAAAATAGACTTCAAGTCATTATTAGCTATTTACACATGTTAAAATTCAAACCTTAAAAATCTTAATTCCTGTTACTGAATCTGTACTAATTTTTATTACAAGCATATGTTGCTTCTTTAGGGACAATTTCTGTTTTAAGGAAATTTGATGACCTTCTGCTTATACTTGTCAATTGTTTTCGATAATCCACTTATTTATTGGATTCAGCAGCTGTGTGTGATATACGGTTATATGACTGTATGTTAAAAACACTCGAGTGCATCCATTCGGTTGTTAAATTTTATGTGAAAAAGATGGGATAACAGCTTTCTAGTGTGTCAGTTTCGAGGAGAAATATACTGTTACATTTGAGCAAATTCTAGGCTTCATTTCCTATAGGCAACACACATTCTTCTAATGGAAAGGTTTGCAACTTTATTATATCCTTTTTCTAAGTTCCTTTTCATCTTTTGGTTAGTATCCGTGTAGGTAGCTTCCATAATCTAAAGGCACATTTTGCACTGTCACCATTATTTTGTGTTTAACACATTTTTGCGTTCGGATTTCTCAATAAATTGATGAATGTACAGTGATTTGAGAAGCATACCAGGAATCTGGTAAAATATCTAGGTTTTGTGTGGTCTTTGTATTTCTGCTTTGTCTTTAATGATCGATGGTACATACATTTTTGTTGTTAAAGTTGCCTTTTGATAACTAATATACTTTTACATGTATTATCCTTTTACTTTTTACATTCTCCTTATCCCTCTTTAAGTCAGTGGAAAAATTCCTTTACAAATCAAACTTAAGGGAGCCAATTGTATGTGTGAAATTCACCAAAGATGCAAAATAATTTAATCCATTCTTTCAATATACCTTAATATATTGAAAAACTGATCCACCTAATTTTTTATAATTTTGTTTGTATAAATGTCTTTAGCTGCAACATGCTCTACATAACTATGACCTCATTTAATACATCTCTTACATGTGGATCTCATTTAATAACCATGCTAATGGTTGAGATATAAGCACTGTAAAGAAATTTTACCAAAATCTAAGAGGCTACTCTAAACGTGCATAAATTATCTTATTGAATGATGATGGAGAGCATATATAACTATCATTACAAGTTCCATGCAATAGTGTAAATAATGCTCTATTTATGGTGATGGTCATAGACTCTTCCATTGTTTATTTATAAGCCACAATTGCTTGTCAAATGAGCTGCTGTTGGAAGCGATCTATTTGATTACTATCACAGTTACTTCTTTCTAGTTGATATGTATTTATAGACATTTATAAAGTTAACTAAGTATATGAAAATATAAAATATTACCAAGTATTTTATAAAAATAATAGCAATAGCTGAAAATTAACTAAGTATTATAAAAATTAACTAATTATTATAAAAAATTTACTAAGTTTACTAATTTTATAAAAATTAAGAAGTTTAGCTTATAAAAGTTAATTAAATATATAAAAATATAAAATATTACCAAGTATTTTATAACAATAATAACAATAATTAAAAATTAATTATTATAAAAATTAACTAACTATTATAAAAAATTAACTAAGTTTACTAATTTTATAAAAATTAAGAAGTTTAGCTTATAAAAGTTGACTAAGTATATAAAAATATAAGATATTACCAAGTATTCTATAATAATAATGGTAATAATTAAAAGTTAACTAAGTATTATAAAAATTAACTAACTATTATAAAAAAATTAACTGAGTTTACTAATTTTTTAAAAATTAAGAAGTTTAGTTTATAAAAGTTACTAAGTATATAAAAAAATAAAAGACTATCAAGTATTTTATAACAATAATAGCAATAATTAAAAGTTAACTAAGTACTATCTAAATTCACTAACTATTATAAAAAATTAACTAAGTTTACTAATTTTATAAAAATTAAGAAGTTTAGTTTATAAAAGTTAATTAAGTATATAAAAATATAAAATATTGTCAAGTATTCTATAATAATAATTACAATAATTAAAAATTAGCTATGTATTATAAAAATTAACTAACTATTATAAAAAATTAGCTAAGTATTATAAAAATTAACTAACTATTATAAATAATTAACTAAGTATTCTAATTGTATAAAAGTTAAGAAGTTCAGTTTATAAAAGTTAACTAAGTATATAAAAATATAAAATATTATCAAGTATTTTATAATAATAGTAATAATTAAAAATTAACTAAGTATTACAAAAATTAACTAAGTTTACTAATTAATTTTATAAAAATTAAGAAGTTTAGTTCATAAAAGTTAACTAAGCATATAAAAATACAAAATACTACCAAGTATTCTATAATAATAGCAATAAATAAAAATCAACTAAGTATTCTTCGACTTGCTCAATCTTGTATTCTTTTTTTTTAGCATTGTTTTCTTGTTAATGTGTAAGCATGACCAAATGCTAACATGAACACGTGTGTATAGGTATTGGAGATGAGCATCGTTGTGCATTCGACTGTAATCGGAATATCGTTAGGTGTTTCTGAAGATCCTTCAAAAGTAAGACCGCTTGTGGCAACTAAATATGGAGAAAGCAGTAGCTTTTAGTTGTTCATTTTTTTTTGGTATTCGACGCAAACTTGTTTTATGGATATTTTGTTTTGTTTATAGATATCGCGACTTTGTTCAACGGATATTATGTAAATTTTGTTTATGGTGTTGTTTTTGTTTATGGAAATTATGTTAACTTGGTTTATTGATGATATGATCTTTGTGTATGAATATTGTGTTATATAATTAGTTGGTTGGTATATATTTGCATGCTGCTGATATATATGTATATGAATATTTTGATACTACAATATGTAAATGTTGTGCGTATATTATATATACGTGTAAAATGGGCATTTGAAGTTTTGTATACGTATAAGAAGATTATATGTAAATACAATATTTAGATAAATCAAAGAAGTATGACGGGATACTAATCAAACGTTTAAAATTCAAAAACGTCAAAAAGGTAAACATCTACCCAGGAAAGGCTCGCGGGACCCAGGGGCTCGACCCTGGGGTCGACACCAACATAGGGGGTAGACCCTAGGGTCGACACACACACATGGGGGTCAACCAACCCTAGAATTGGGCAGATTCATTGATGAGTCTGGACTGAACCAAGTTTGATGCTGACTCAGCGTTGCGTGCACAATAAGATCCTGAACACCTATAAATAGGCAAGTAGATCCTAGCCTAAATCTCACATTTTCTGAGAAGCCGCCTAAGCTCTGCCATTCTTCCTCCTCCTCAATTCTCTATAGAAAAATAGAATAATTAGTTTAGGAAAATTCTAATTCTAGATATGAAGGAAAAGAATGTATACTAATAAAGAAGGTGTTCAGAACTCTATTCGAAGTAAGGTAAATTCTTGGATCTAGTCAATTTAATTTTCTCCTCTTTTTCCCCTTTTTCTTTTAGTTGAGAATTGTGGATCCATGGTTGTTTAGGTTCTAAATTCAGTTAGGAGAACCATGAAATGCAAGATCTGGACCAAATATAGGATTTGGGAAGCAATTAGGTGAGTGGGTTTAAAATATACCGTTTTGATAATGGTATATTTATTGTTTGACGTTCCCCGTTAATATGCAATGTAAATCTGCTAGAATGATTAATCTGATGAAATGTAAATCTGCCAGAACGATTAATATGTTGAAACATTAATAGGTTGAAATATTAATATGTAATATTTTGGAATGTTAATATGTTGAAACGTTATTGTATAAACTTGTTAAAATATGTGGAAACGATTACTGTTGCATACAAACATGTTCTAATTACATGTTATTCTATAGCATATTATATACTTGAACCCTTAACTGTAGAATTAGGAAATTTACATGTTAATTTGTTAGATTGGAATAATTACATGATTTGATGATCACATGCTACTTTAGAATGAAGTTAATTACATGTTAGAAAGAACATGCGACATGATAATTAGATAATGGACTTTATATGGTATTAAGTATGACATGTAATTATAGATTACAGTAAAAATTTGGAAGAATGAATATACCAAAATTTACAGTAAATAGAAAATGATAACCGCACTAAGACACTAGGTTAGATTTAACTTATGGTAGAAGTCTGCCCGGAACCGCCTCGCAAATCCAACATCCACAAGTTGTTAATTTAATGTGCGGGTCTAGTGCTTTAATATACATGTAATAGTGCTAATACATGAGGTTAAGTCAACTTGTGGTATACGTTTGCCCGGAACCGCCCGACAAATCCAGCATCCACAAGTGGTAGGCTTAATGTGATAGGTCTAGTGCATAAACATATATATAAATATATGTAAAAAAAACAGGATAAATACAGTGACATTAATTGAAATTAAGTGAAATGAATGGAACTAAATGAAAGTTACAACAGTAAAAGGATTGGAATGAACGGGGAATGATAATAACCTATTATAATTAATTACATTAATGAGAATGTTATATAATAGGTAGGCTTGTCCTACGGACAAGTGGAACTTATAACATAAGTTATAATAAATGGAATGGAAACTTATTAGTAAACCTTAGTTAAGAGAACTAAGTTAATAAGTAAACAACAACAAGTTGTAGCAACAGTGTAAGACAAAATTATGATTAAACGAGAAAGGACAAGGTGAATATATGGGATAAAGTAAGTTATATTTAATCATCAATAAAAAGTGACATGTTAAATAGAAAACATGTGAATTGAGATAACTTATGTAATAAGATATGTTGTACTTAATTGTATATTAAGTAATCTGTAAATTAGGAAACCTGTTGTTTGTAATAAGTAGAGAAAAGGGGGAAACTTATGAAATGAAATAAGTTGTACTTAATTATAAATTAAGTGATTTACAAATCTGAGAATTTGAATCTTGTTAACAAGAAGAACATGTTATCTGTAAACTTGAGAATCTGAAATCTACTGATAAGAATAACATGTTATGGGCTTATTAATAAACTTAAATGGATTAAGTTTAATAAGCAAGAGGAACTTGGCAACTTGAATAAGAAGTCAATGTGAATGAGAATAACCAAGTTGAATGGAAATCTGAAAGGGAAGAGCCAGCGCATAATTAAATGATTGGACATAGGTTCTAATAACATGTAACCTGAGGCGCTTGAACCAGTCCGTACATCTGAAGGTGAATAACCCAATGGGGTAGATCATCGTGGTGGCATGGGACAGAGGGGAGCGCATGTCCAACTGATTGTTCTTCCTGTTGTTCGTTGATATTCTGCTGGCTCCGAAGGACTGGATGGGGAAGCAAGCGACTTCTTGGGATGTGCAGGCTACTCCTGGTAGTCCTCTGTGTTGTGACAACATTCGACTGTGCTTGTAGAGGTTAAGTCTGCGCGTTTCTACCCGGTGAGTATGCACTATTTGTCACGATAGTGGGCAATCAAAAGACTGTAGGGTGGCATAGGTGATTCGACGATCCAAGTTGCCTTGTAATTAGGCTGGGTTACGACCACTTTTCGAGTACTGACATGTCTAACCATTTGTTGATAGCAAGACATCGGGTACCTACCGTCGATAGTCACCATGATAATTGATGCGCGATGTAGAAAGACAGAGAGCTAAACCAAAAGACCATAGACCTTTTGCTATCAAGGCTATGGGTTAGGGACATGCCAATTAAGATTTTTTGTTTGTTGTTTGCTCCTGAGCTAGGTCACTAGTTCTCAACCTTGTTCGTCTTTCACTAGTTGAGGGAGGGGTAAGGTAGGACCATAGCCACTAAAAATGCAGACCTTAGCATCTTTGTATACATATATCTGAAAAGCTCCCGACCGAGTTCCATGTTTCTTGTACAACCCTGCCACATGACTCGGTGCACAGTAGGGGATATGTGCAGTTAAGGCATCGAGTACAATTGACAATACGTACATGGGAAAGTCTAGATACATGCATGTCTTCTCTGGGTGGTGTATCGTAGACTCTACGGCATTACTCTGTGATATAATATGATTCGATCTAATGGTTTGAAGATGGAAGTCTGTTCACTTACGTAGCATGGCGATAGTGGTCCTATGCGGAACGTAGCGTTGTTATATTGAGATCCATACGTCACTCTGGCATAGGATGAGGGACTGCGTATATTTCTGTGGCGTTACAGCGGAGACTGTGCGAGTGGGGTACCATAAGGTGTACCTTAATTTGGGGGTAGCTACATATATACTGTATTAGGTTAATCCACTGGGAAGTAGATGGGTACAACGTGTGTGTAAGCCTTGAGTGCTGTTAACCCAAGTAACCTAATAAACAAGAAAATGTAACTGATCGTTATATGTAGGATTATCCAAATTGTGTAGTTTAAATCCATTTACCAGAACTTGTGTTCTGACCCCCTCCTTATAACATATTCATAGGTTAGATTTATGGCAGAGATATAATGGCTTTAGATACTGGTTAGGCAGTATTATTATTTGCATAAGGCTATATTTTAATTATATTATATTTTATCCATTCCTCTGTGAGATGTTTTCTGAGCTCTAATATTTTTTATCTCTGTCTTTTCTGTAGGATACCTGATAAATCAACATGATCTTCGATGGATTAGAATTTTGAAAAAAAATCCGTTCTGTCGTAATTCGGATTGTCACATCTGGTATCAGAGCCACGTTTAGGATTCCTGTATAGATAATTAGTGAACGTATTTGTATTTTAAAAAATATAAATATTAATTATATATACTTAAATCCATAGAGGAACCCACTAAATAGAAAAAAACATAATGTGGTAAAAGTTGGGATATCTTTTTTGTACACTAAAGGAACGAATATAGAAATATTAGACCCTTAGGTAATTTGGGTGGAAAGTGTACATCATACTTTGTATGGAAGAAAGGTGAATCCCATGTATTAGTATTTCGGGTTAGTGGGTTTGGCAGCAAAACCATATAAATTGGAAAAGGTTAAAAAGTTAAAAATGGATTTGAAATATATATGATTGAGAGAATTGGCTTTGTGGGAGTGTCAAAGCCTAGGAAAATTGGAAACCCACTTCGAGTCTAACCCCATTGTTAACTTTTAAGAACTTGAAATTATAAAAGCTTTTGGGGAAGATGGTTTATGGTGTTTTCAAGTTTTGATCTTAAAAGTTACAGTTTTAAATTATGTAAAGAACATATTAGAAAAGTACATATTGGATTTTAATGTAAAATGGGGTATATTTTGGTAAATAGTTATTTCTTGTGAAAATTTTTCTAAATAAAATTCTCTCAGTAAAAAGGTGCACATTATATATCATGTATAGCTCGATAGTTTTCTTATTATATTGCATGGAAGGATTAAAAAGCAAAACATAGAAAATATTGCATTTTTTGAAAGTTGCAAATTTCAGTAAAGAAAGTTTCCAAAACTCTATTCTTTTGCCAATCATTTTGATAAATTGTTTTAACAACAAAATTTTGTTGGGGGGACAAATTAAGTTGTAGAAATTAAGAATAGAGTAGATATTTGCGCCTTATAGTAAGAAACTGAACCGACCTTATAGGCAAGAACAAGTTTGTAAACCTGATTGAGAAATAGTTGTCCTTGTCTACTCTAGTTTTTGTGATTTGAAAAAAAAAGATTTACATTTATTAAGATGACATGTTTTTATAGTTTGGCAAAAGTAAGTTTTGATGAGGAAAACAAAGTTTTGATACTTTTAACTTTTGAAAGAAAAGTGAAATGAAAAATGCCAAACCGTGTTTTAAAAAGTATGGAATAGGTAAGGATTAGTGCCAAGGGAAGACGGGAAAAAGTTTTGAGGATATAAAATAGAAAGCAAAAATTGTCTTGGAATGATGGTAAGTTCCTGTTGAAAGCATAAGCATTGAAAAGCCTAGGGTGTTGCTTAAAAACTTATGTTAGTACACAGCAAGGACTAGTGGTGACTACTAGACAGTAGAGGGCAAGTAAGTGTTTACATCTTGTTGTTTGTATTTTTCTATCTAAGGGAGACATAGTCCTAAGATTCTTGGTCCATAATAGTAGCTGTGTAGAGTGCATGTTTTTCCTATTTAGTTGTAGGACTAGAAGGCTTATGTGAAACTAAACTTAGATCAGAGGATTAAGTTAAATAAGCTAAGAAAAGAGTAATGGCATAATTAAAAATGAAACAAAAATTCAGTAAAGCAACAAACATGATAGTTAAATAAAAAAAATGAAAAATTATGAGAAAAGATGGATAAGAATAAAAATTTCCAAGATAAGATGAAAAAGAAAACCTGTAATAGAGAATTTTTTCTTATGTGGGTTGTGCTTGGATAGGAAAATAGGGAATCTTTATAAATAGTTTCATAGAATCCAAGTACAGTTGGAAAAAGGTCGAAAAGAAAAACGGAAGCTGTGAAGTTTTCCGTTTTCCACCTTTTTATAACATAAGAAATCAAATTTAAAAAATTAGATTTTTCTAAAATTCGAAAAATAAAGTTGGTTGGTAGGATTTTGGATGCAACAATTAGATGAATTACGCTCTTTCTTTACACGAGTGTGGGAAAATTTCGATGAAAAGGTATTTTGATTTTCAAAATATTGCATTCATGTAGAATTAACAGTATATTTAGGATATGCGCATATTTTAAAGGATTTTTGAAAAATTTGCATCCATATAGGAGGTACCGCTTAGGCATACATGTATTACTATGTTGTATTACACTTTGCACAAGTGCACAATATTTAAAAAAATTGGATGCACACATGATGGATGGATATTATGCAAGGGGTTGTTTGATTTTTTTTTTTACGCTTATCAAATTTCGGGGACAAAATTTCCTAAGCGTGGGAGAATGTAACACCCCCCATTTTATGATAATTAAATATTTAAATAGCGCATATGTGTATATATATTCAAAGACATAAATATTTAAAAGAAAAATAAAATAAAATAATGATAATATATGATTGTATGTAATAATTACATACATTGAAAAAGAAGAAAAGATTAATGTAAATAACAATGCAATGCATGCATTGAAAGAAAGAAGAAATCAGTTAAATGCAGTGTAATTATGTTGCATGCAATGATTTACAAATATTGTGCATTAATAAGAAAAGAATAATGAAAGAAAAAGACGCATGCAAATTGGTAAGGTTACATGCAATGGTTTAAATGAAATATTGTAACAAACATGAAAAGGAGGAATAAGAAAAGAACAATAACCACCATTGTTCTAAGCCTTGTTAACAAAAGCCTAAGTAGTCCAGTTGGTTAGAGCAAGTGGCTTTCCTGCGAGAGGTACAGAGTTCGATCCTCGACGGCGCCATATTTTTATTTTAAAAGAACGACTAAAATAACACATGTTCATAAGAGAAAATATGTATAAACACATATATAAGGAAAAGTATACATATAAGGAAGTATGGAAGAATATATGCATATATATATATATATGTGTGCAAATATATATATATATATATATATATATATATATATATATATATATGTATGTATACACAAAGGAGAAATTCAAAATAAGGCTTCAATCGAAAAATATGGTAAGAATTGAATAAAGGCATAACACCATTTGAATTTTGACAACCAAATAAAAGTTGTGTGTGTGTATATATATATATATACACGTACGAAAAAGGCATTTGAAGTTTTGTATACATATAAGAAGATTATATATAAATATAATATTTAGATAAATCAAAGAAAGTATAACGGGATACTAATCAAACGTTTAAAAATCAAAAAATCAAAACGATAAACATCTGCCCAGAAAAGGCTTGCGGGACCCAAGGGGTTGACCTTGGGGTCAACACCAACATAGGGGGGATGACCCTAGGGTCGACACACACACATGGGGGTTAAGCTCGAGGTTGACCCACCCTAGATCCGTGCAGATTGATTGATGAATCTGGACTGTTTTCTTAACCAAGTCCGTTGCTGACTCAGCGCTGCGTGTACGATAAGATACTGAACACATATAAATAGGTTAGTAGAGCCTAGCCTAAATCTCACATTTTCTAAGAAACCGCCTATGCTCTGACATTCTTCTTCCTCCTCAAATCTCTTTAGAAAAATATAATAATTAGTTTAGGAAAATTCTGATTCAAGATCTAGAGGAAAAGAATGTATATTAATAAAGAAGGTGTTCAGAATTCTATTCAAAGTAAGGTAAATTCTTGGATCTGGTCAATTTAAATTTCTCCTCTTTCTTCCCTTTTTCTTTTAGTTGAGAATTGTGGATCCATGGTTGTTTAGGTTCTAAATTCAGTTAGGAGAACAATGGAATACTATATATGGACCAGATTTAGGATTTGGAAAGCAATTAGGTGAGTGGATTTAAAATATACCTTTTTGATAATGGTATATTTATAGTTTGACATTCCCCGTTAACATGCAATGTAAATCTACTAGAATGATTAATTTGTTGAAATATAAATATGCTAGAACGGTTAATATGTTAATATGTTGAAACATTAATAGGTTGAAATATTAATATGTTAGAATGTTAATATGTTGAAATGTTAATGTACAAACTTGTTAAAATATGTGGAAACGATTACTGTTGTACAAATACATGTTCTAATTACATGTTAATCTATGGCATATTATGTACTTGAACCCTTAACTGTAGAATTGGGGAATTTACATGTTAATTTGTTAGACTGGAATAATTACATGATTCGATGATCACGTGCTACTTTAGAATGAAGTTAATTACATGTAAGGAAGAACATGCGACATGATAATCAGATAATGGACTTAATATGATATTAAGTATGACATGTAATTATAAATTACAGTAAAAAATTGGAAGAATGAATATGCCTAAATTTACAGTAAATTGAAAATGATAACCGTACTTAGACATGAGGTTAAATTCAACTTGTGGTAGAAGTCTGCCCGGAACCGCCCAGCAAATCCAACATCCATAAGTTGCTAATTTAATGTGAGGGGTCTAGTGCGTAAATATACATGTAACAGTGCCAAGACACGAGGTTAAGTCAACTTGTGATATAAGTCTACCCGGAACCGCCCGGCAAATCCAGCATCCACAAGTGGTAGGCTTAATGTGAGAGGTATAGTGCATAAACATATATATAAATACATGTAATTAAATGGAAAAAAATATAATGACATTAATTGTAATTAATGGAAATGAATGAAACTTACAATAGTAAAAGGATTGGAATGAACGGGGAATGATAATAACCTATTATAATCAACTGCATGAGAATGTTATATAATAGGTAGGCTTGTCCCAGGGACAAGTGGAAATTATAACATAAGTTTTAATGAATGGAAAGGAAACTTATTAGTAAACATTAGTCAAGAGAACTAAGTTAATAAGTAAACAACAACAAGTTGTAGTGAAAGTGTAAGATGGAATTATGATTAAATGAGAAAGAACAAGGTGAATACATGGGATAAAGTAAGTTATATTTAATCATCAATAAAAAGTGACATGTTAAACATAAAACATGTGAATTGAGATAACTTATGTAATGAGATAAGTTGTACTTAATTGTAAATTAAGTAATCTGTAAATTGGGAAACCTGTTGTTTGTATTAAGTAGAAAAAGGGGGAAAACTTATGAAATGAAATAAGTTGTACTTAATTATAAATTAAGTGATTTACAAATCTAAGAATCTGAATCCTGCTAACAAGAAGAACATGTTATCTATAAACTTGAGAATCTGAAATCTACTGATAAGAATAACATGTTATGGGCTTATTAATAAACTTAAATGGATTAAGTTTAATAAGCAAGAGGAACTTGTTAACTTGAATAAGAAGTCAATGTTAATGAGAATAACCAAGTTAAATGGAAATCTGAAAGGGAAGAGCAAGCGCGTAATCAAATGACTAGACATATGGTCTAATAACATGTAACCTGAGGCGCTTCAACTTGTCCATACGTCTGAAGGTGAATAACCCAACTGGGTAGATTATTGTGGTGTCATGGGACACGAGGGGAGCACACGTCCATCTGATTATTCTGACTATTGTCTTATTGATATTCTGATGGCTCCGAAGGACTGGAAGGGGAAGCACGCGACTTCCTGGGTCGTGGAGGGTACTGCTAGTTGTCCTCTGTGCTGTGACAGCATTCGACTGTGCTCGCAGAGTTTAGGTCTGCCGTGTTTCTACCTGGTGAGTATGCCTTGATTGCCGCGATAGTGGCCAATCAAAAGACTGTAGGGTGATATAGGTGATTCGACGATCCAAGTTTCCTTGTGACTAGGCTGGGTTACGACCACTTTTCGAGTACTGACAGGTCTAACCATTTGTTGATAGCAAGAGGTCAGGTACCTACCATCGAAAATCAGCATGATGATTTTGCTCACATTTCTTTTGTTTTGGTGGCGGCTCACTTTTTGACCAGGGAATGAAAATGGTTAGGGTTATGGTAAGGGAATGTTGTATTTATAGGGAAGGTAAATTATTTTTTATTCGATTTTATATTAAATTTATTCAATAGCTGTAACACTCCGCATTTTATGACAACTAAATATTTAAATAGTGCATATGTGTATATATACGCATAGACATAACTATTTAAAAGAAAAATAAAATAAAATAATGATAATATATGATTGCATGTAGTAAATACGTGCATTGAAAAAGAAGAAAAGATTAATGTAAATAACAATGCAATGCCTGCGTTAAAAGAAAGAAGAAATCGGTTGCATGCAGTATAATTATGTTGCATGTAATGATTTACAAATATTATGCATTAATAAGAAAGAAAAATGGGAGAAAAAGATGCATGCAAATTGATAAGGTTACATACAATAGTTAAATGAAATATTGTAAGAAACATGAAAAGGAGGAATAAGAAAAGAACAATGACCACCATTGTTCTAAGCCATGTTAACAAAAGCCTGAGTAGTCTAGTTGGTTAGAGCATGTGGCTTTCATGGGAGAGGTGCAGATTTCGATCCCCTCCAGCGCCATATTTTTATTTTAAAAGAACGGCTAAAATAACACATGTTCATAAGAGAAAATATGTATAAACGCATATATAAGGAAAAGTATACATATAAGGAAGTATGGAAGAATATATGTATATGAAAATATATGTGTGTGTGTGTGTGTATATATATATATATATATATATATATATATATATATATATATATATATATATACGAAGGACTCTGTATTGCCAGATGAAAATTCTTTTTCTCGTTCAGATCCACTTTCTAATAAATCAAATCCAATTAAATCTAATCAAACTTCTCAGATCCGATCTGTCGAAGAAGATTTTGAATCTCTTCACTTCATTCAACCTTCAGACGAGTGTGTTTTTATTCCTGAAGAGTCCTTTCAAGCATCTGCTGAATCATGGCGGAATACAATCATTTTGCATCCAGTTGACTTCAAGTTAACAGTAACGAAATTGAAAGATTATATATCAAAGGTTTGGAAACCTAAAGGTACTTTCAGAATTCATATTGCTTCAGGATTTCACTATACTGTTCAGTTCGATGAGATGTTTGATGTATGGTCTGTTCTTAGAACTTCTACTTACTCTTTTTTTGGAAGATTGTTGATGGTTTTCAAATGGTTTCCGGGTTACAGATTTGAAGATTTTAATGCTAGAAGAGTTCACTCGGGTTTTTCTAGAATTGCTAGTTATATTGGAGATCCTATTCGATCAGATAATAATACTGCTTGTAAAAGGATTATGAAATATGTGAGAATACTTGTTGAAATTGATCTAGATTCTATTCTTAGTGAGCGCATTCCTATTAAATTGCATAATGGTGTTACTAAAGAGATTTCGGTTGAATATGAGTATTTGCCCCATAAGTGTATGAAGTGTAATAAATTTGGCCACAAGACTCTTGTTCATGAATTATCTAAAAAAACATCATGGAATCCAACTCAAACAGAGCCTGGAATTCATGTTGATGATGATTCAAATATTGCCAGTTCCTCTATGAATTCTCCTAATGATGAAGTAGTTAATGATGAAGCTCAAAATGGTGGCAATTATGAAGAAGAGGTAGATATTGAGGATATATAAAGGAATAAAGAAGATGGGTTGGATTTTCTTAATTCAGAGTTACCTAAAGATATTATACGTGATTTCTTAAACCAAGTTGCTGACAATATAAATGAGGAAATACCTTCTGATGAGCAAACTGATGTATCATCTGGAATTACGAAGAACGAGGAATACCTTAATTATTTAAAAAGTAAAAAGAAGGTGAATATTGTTGCTCCTCCTAAAAGGCCATTAAGGAGCAATGCTCCAATTAAATGACGATATTGGCATGGAATGTCAGAGGGATGAATACATCAGATCGTATGTTTGATGTGTTATCCTTACTGACTAAATACAGGCCAACTCTTGTTGGTTTGTTGGAGAACAAATTAAATCCAGATAATTTGAATACTTTTTTCAGTAGATTAATTCCTCGCAGATGGGAATTTATGCCTCGTTCAAATACTTCATATTTTGGGAGAATTTTACTGTTATGGGATTCTGGAGTTTGGTCTGTGAGTGAAACTTCTTCTTCTAGTCAACATTTAACAGTGCATGCAAAAAATATTGGAGGTTTGTCTTTATTTCTTTCAGTAGTTTATGCAAGTAATAGCTTCAATGAAATGCAGGAACTCTGGAACCATATTGTGCAAGAATTAGTAGATTAAATGGTGAATGGATACTGATTGGAGATTTTAATAACTCTACTTCTCATTTAGATAAAAGAGGTGGACTCCCTGTGCCTTTCCAACAGATAAGAGCCTTGAACAATTGCTTAACATAAGCTGGTTTATTTGAGATCAAAGCTTCTGGTTTCAATTTTACATGGTGTAGAAGAGGTATGGCTCATAATATTGATAAAATCTTTATAAATCATTCCTGCCTGCAAAAATTTACTGATCTTAAAGCTCTTGCATTATCTCATTTAACAAGTGATCATAATCCTCTTTTTCTGGTTCTTATTGTTGCTGAAAAATCAAAGGGCACTCCTTTTAGATATTCAAATGAATGGCATTTGAAAATGGTTATGAAGCATGTTTTGACAGAGTTTTTCAAGCTCATTTTGTGGGATTTATATGTATTCTTGAAAAAATTACATGCCTACAAAATTAAGTTTAAAAAATGGAATAGAGAAAGACCTGATGATAATTCACTCCTAGTGGAAGCTGAAGCTCTATTCAAAGAAAGGGAAGCTGCATGCGACCTTGATACAGAAAATCTGAATTTATTTGAAAGCATGCTGGAAGCCAAACAGAATTTACAAATCCAAAAGAATATTAAGTCCTTGAGTTATAAGCAAAAATCTAAGATTTCATGGCTTCAAGATGGTGATACCAATTCAAAAATAATTCACTCCGAAATGTCAGCTATAAGACATGTTAATAATTTGAATGCTCTGTTCAAAGCTGATGGTACACTTTTATACAAGTCAAATGAAGTTGTGGCTGAAGCTATTAATTATTTTCAGTCCCTTTTCAATGGTGAAAACATTAATAAGCTTCCTTCAGTCCAACCTATTGCCACCATAAATGCAGTTGGTCAGCAGCATCTATTACAAGATATTACAATTGACGAAGTTAAGAAGGCAGTGTTTTCAGTTCACATGGATTCAAGCCCTGGTCCCAATGGTTTCAACTCAAAATTCTTCATGCTATATTGGGATACTTTGAAGTTTGATCTTTTAGTGGCTATGCAAGACATTTTTGAGTCTGGTAAACTTCCAAAGGTAGCAGTCACACCTTTATTACCTTAATTCCTAAGGTAGATAGGCCCACTCATATTTCACAATACCATCCCATTTCTTGTTGCAACATGTTTTATAAAAATATTAGTAAAATTTCATGCAACAAAATTAAGTGGTACATGCCTTATCTCATTTCAGCAAATCAATGTGCGTATATTCCTAACAGACATATTAGTGAAAATATTATGTTGGCACATGAATTGTTAAGAGATTTAAAAAAAAAAGTGGAGTGAGTAAATTTTGTGTGAAGGTTGACCTCCATAAAGCCTACGATATGATCAATAGAAGATTAATTTGTCACTTAATGTCTTGTAAAGACCCGAAAATCCCACCCTTTGGATCAACCATAAACCTCACAGGTATGAACCAAAAGTCGGAAATCATCGAATATTTTAACTTTGGGAATACAATACATTAGAACAAATAATAGCAGACTTTTATTACAACATGATAATATAACATCAGAGTACAGAATATATCAGAGTACATTGAGAAATAATACAGCGGAAGATACATTTATAATAATTAAAACAAAGTAGCGGAAATAACTAAACTGATACAGCGGAAGTCTATCAACTTTCTGGACATAACTTTAAGCTTCGAACCAAAATACTGCTTAATATATCTGCAATATAAGCTACTCGACTGCCCGTGTGGAAAAGAGGGCACCCGAGTTTGCAAGTGAAACAAACTACAGGTCAGTCGTGGGATTGGTATGAGAGATCTTACTTAACTTTTCTAAAGATAAGGCTAATCGCAGGACCACGCCGCTAACGCAGAACGGGTTTACTCCATTGGATTGCCAGTGCATAAGTAAACGTTAAACAACACAATGCTTTTTAGAAAAATGAAACCATTATAAGATGCAGGTCCCACCACACAATGCAATGCAAGCCAGAGGAAAGAGTTTTACCTTATAATGGTCAAAAGATGCTTGATACGATAAAAATGGATTTGATATTATTATTAGTGTATATATGTTTCAAAAACATTTCAATCATAATGTATCAATCATAGACGACATAGCTACCAGATACTATGTCGCCATACTAGTTATACAATCAAAACCGCATGGTTTCTTATTGGGAGTTGGATTTCCATCATGAGTCAAGGCTAGGAACGATTTCCTTACCGATTCGAGACACTCTAGCAATGTCCCAGGATTCGGACGATGGCGAACCCTTGGATACAGCAGGGCCGGTCCCCCAATAGTGCAATGGGTTGGATTGGTTATACCTGAACACCCGCTTCCCGGTCCTATTGGACTTATAATACGGCCATTGGTGACCGATAAATCCTAGGCCTCGAAAATTCCATCATCCACATAAGTAAAGTGTCAGGGCTGGTAAGTCGCTGACACCACTTATAGCTTGAAAGAAACGTGTGCACTCCCTGCGTTCCCTCGCTCCGTTTTAGACTCTTACCGGGGTGTGAGGCTTGCGAGGTAATGTTATGCACAAAGCTATGCCGAAATAGGCTATGCTCTGATCATCTCACACGGCTCTGCTTTTCAACAGAAGCCTTGATCATTTGCATCTTGGCGTGCTACGTTGTCAGTTCACGTCATGCGATTGATAACTATCAACACACAACCTCTAAGGGTGTTAAGAAAGAGAATAAATTCTCCGCCATCAACTGTTGTATATTAATAGAAATCAATTTACATAGAACGAAATTCAACGTCAGACACACATCCATTTACAAGTCTGTTCTGGGTCTGAACGGAACCGGAGACACCTGTGAGGTTCTCGCACATCCGGACAATCAACACCTACGTCCGGATGACTATCACTGAAGCCCCTTCAGGGTATCTACTCCGATCATGGGCCTCAGTAGCAACACATCCATTCAATGTGAAGATCGCTGGTCTTCAATCACCGTCTTCGTCTTCAACTCTTCATAATTGTAATAATTATTCGAAATGGGTCAAACCCGGTCTTTCCAAATAACTTGCGTATTTTATAATAAAAAATCAAGTGCTATAAAAACACATCCAACATCTCATTCCAATTCAGAATATTCTTTCAATAGAATATTCATATTATTAGGGAAAGGTTCCCATCAATTATATCAAAGATAAATCTTTTTAAAATTTATTCTTTTTAAAACATTCATTAAAACTCCAATTTGATTTTAATATCAAAAATCATTATTTTATGATTTTTCAACTTTTAAGGAATTAACCTTGTCTTTAATTGGATTATGGAATCAATGTCATTTAAAAACATTGTTCACGATAAACCCAAAATCATCTTCCATTAAATATGGAATTTTCACAGAAATCAAGTCAATATATAATCGATATAAATTTCTGTATCAGACCAATAATATAAATGGAATAACGGCAAAGCCTTTTAGATTCCATATATAGTATCAGTTTTCTTTTACAGAAGCCTATCTCGATTATTATTAAATCGAATCCCCACTCAATTCCAAATTAACATATAAAATTGGAAAACTTAACCATGGACAATTTCTATTTAAATCTTAATAAAAAGATTTATAATTTCCAAATTATATTTCCTCTATTAATTGGGTTAAATAACAAATGTCGTTTAAAACACAGTTCACGATAAACCCAATTCACACATCAATTTATCCCAATTACTAAATATAATTGGAAACTCTTATAATCTTAATTAAAAGATTTATACTTTAATATGGGGTTTAAAAACAATGTTGTTTAAGATACCGTCCACGACAACCCAAAAATCTAATTCTTTTATTTAATTCCATCTAAATTTCAGTGAATTGGAAGACTTCATTAAATCTTAGTTTAAAGGATTTATTCTAGTTAATAACTAGTTTGTTTCTATAATAATATATTTTATCTTTTGTGTTCATCTAAAGCGGACATAGAAATCATCAGTTTATTCTTCGTTGAATATTATTTTCATTATTAAAAAGATTCTTTATGTAAAATATTCTTTATAGCACAATATTATTTATTTTAAAAGATATTCTCTATTTTAAAATTATTCTTTATTTTAAAATATACTTTACTTAAAAGAAATCCTGAATTGGAATATGACTCAATCAGTTACCATTTAACTTTGGTTATATGGATTTCATACATCGTATGTAAATGATAACAAATGATAAATAATCATCAAACCATCAATTGACATCCAGAGTGAAGTTCACAACTGTGTGAGCATTAAATCGAAATAATAACGCTCATCGCAGCCTGTCAATCTATCGATCGATATACAACTAAATATTGGGACTAGTGTATGTCAATTTTCATCCCAATACCTGTGTGGGGTTTTCAGCCAACAACAATTCATATAAAGAAATAATTGGTTAATGAATTTAACCAATTTTTAATTCTGCTAACATGTTGACGATAATGAACAAACATGTCATAATATTCCTAATGCCAAATAATAATGTCTTTTACTCGCATAATTTTCCTACATATTTTCTAATGCCTAATAAATGTAATTTATTTACATGACATTATTGCTGATGACAAATGAAAATATAATTTTCATTTTACTTTATTTGTATGCAAATATTCTTAACTTCAACACAAAAAGAAATAATCTTATTTGTATATGTTTTCAATGTATAACCTAACACATAAAAATGTTTATTTTAAATTGCATACAAATCCTAATGTATGCATTAACATGTAAAGATGTCACTTTAACTTACCTATACATTCTAGTGTATGTTTGACTAATAATATGTTTCTTATATTTGAATATAAATTCCAATGTAAGTTTGCCAATAAAAATGATTTTTATATTTGTTTATAAATTCTGTTACAACAAAAATGTATAAGGAGTGATACATCCATTTTGTTGACAATTTTATTTTATCAAAATGAATGTTTTTGTCGTAACACAAACCTATTTGGCAAAAATGCTATTTGTTTTTAACTCTTTTATTTAACCAAAATGTAATTTTGTTTCGTACCAAATCTAATTAACAAAAATGTAATTTTTGTTTCAACTATTATGTTTGAATAAACAAAACATATAATGATTATTTTTCTACTACATGTAAATAGTAATGTTTTGAATAGACAAAACATATAATGACAAATGATTATTTTTCTACTAATAGGTAAGTGATAATGTTTTTATTAAACAAAACATATAATGATTCTTTTTACATTCCATAAAGAAAATGAAATCTTTTATTCTTTTTACATTACAAAAAGAAATGTAATCTTGTAACGATCGGGAATTCCGCTCGATCCGAATCAGTCGCTAAACCGACCAAGACCGTTCGAAACCCTTAATTGTTTTGAGAACACGACAAACCGGAACGCAGACAGAAGAACATTTCATTGTTAATTACAACAATTCCATCAGAATACAAGAATAAACAGAGTATGAATAAATATTACACAGAAAATATCAGAGATTACAATACATTACATAGCAGCGGAAAATAATAGAATACACAACTAGAAGTAATACACGGATACAGAGCTTTCCAAGTATCGTTCCAGCTATAAATCAGGATCCTGTGAATATAAATCTGCAAAACCAAAACTACTAGCTGCCCGTGTCAAAATAAGGGCACCCAGAGTTTAGGTTAAAACAATAAACTCCAGGTCAGTCATGGGACTGGTGCGAGAACTAAAACAGTTATTAATCTTTATTTTAAAGTTAGGTAAATCAAGGGACCACGCCGTATAACACGGAACGGGTTTCCTCCCAAGAATACCAGTGCATAAAACAACAGCGCAATGCTAATAAAGAACAATGAAGCTATTATAAGACCCAGGTCCCGTCACACAATGCAACGCAAGCCGGAGGATAGGATTTTTACCTTATAATAGCCAAAGAATGCTTGATACGCTAAAAACAAATCATTTGATACTATTATAAGTGCATAGTGTATAAAACAATTTCAGTCATAAGTATCCATCATAGACGGCATGAGTGCACCATCCCACTATGTCGCCATACTAGGCTCTACAATCAAAACCGCACATGTCACGTATTGATAATTGGATTTCCACCTGTGAACCGAGGCAAGGGATTGTCCTCCACCGAATTCGAGATGCTCTATCCCGTGTCTCTGGCTGGTACTCAGTCAAGCCATTGGAGCGACAGGGCCGGTCCACCGATGTGGATTAAAATGCCTGAACACTGTGTTTCCCTACCCTATGGTGTGTCAATGAGTCCAATGACTCCATTGGTCCCGGATCGACCGATATATCCGAAGCGCCTCGCAACAGCAACAACCACATAAGTCAAACTCGTCAGGGCATGTAAAACCACTGACGCCACTTCTAGCTAGAAGGAAACGCATGCCCTCGCTGAGCTCCTCTCCCGTTTCTGGTTCACAATTGGGGTGTGAGGCTCGCGAATCAACGCTACACAAAGCTATGCCACACAGGTCGTGCTTTGATGATCAACCACAAGACTTTGCTTTTCAATGAAAGCCTTGATCATTTGCCACTTAGGCATGCCACACAGGCAATTCACTCCATGCGTTTGATATCCATCGATATATAACCTCTGAGCTCGTACATCTCAGAGAAGGGCGTTAAGAAAGAGAATAAATTCTCCGCCGCTAAACAGATATATATTTAATAGAAATCAATCACACAGAATAAAATCCAATGTCAGACACACGATCCATTTACAAGTTCGTTCTGGGACTGAACGAAACTGGAGGCACCTAGTACCCCGCATATCCATCAATCTCCAAGTATGTCTGGACGATCACTAACTGATTCCCTCCTTTTGGATGTACAGCCCAATCAAAATCATCAGTAATCACCCAAACGACGTGAAGATCTCCGGTCTTCGACCACCATCTTCATCCTCGACACCACGTCGAATCAGTTATTCAGAATGGGATAAACCCGGTCTTTCTGAATAACTCGCGTATATAATAAACAAGTGAAGCGACCCGAACTTCCCCGGTCTCCGAAGAGAAGAGAAAGAACGAATTACTTTGAGGACAAGACAAATCAGAACACAAACAGAAGATTATTTCATTGTATATTACAACAATTCCATCAGAATACAAGGATATACAGAGTATGAATAAATATTACACAGAATATAACAGAGATTTAAATACATCGTAGCAGAAAATAATACAAAACACAACTAGAAGTAATACACGGATACAGAGCTTTCCAAGTATCGTTCCAGCTGTACATCAGGATCCTGTGAATATCAATCTGCAAAACCAAAACTACTAGCTGCCCGTGTCGAAATAAGGGCACTCAGAGTTTAGGTTAAAACAATAAACTCCAGGTCAGTCATGGGACTGGTGTGAGAACTAAAACAGTTATTAATCTTTATTTTAAAGTTAGGTAAATCAAGGGACCACGCCATATAACACGGAACGGGTTTCCTCCCAAGAATACCAGTGCTTAAAACAAACAGCGCAATGCTAAATAAAGAAAAAATGAAGCTGTTATAAGACCCAGGTCCCATCACATGATGCTACGCAAGCCGGAGGATAGGGTTTTTACCTTATAATAGCCAAAGAATGCTTGATACGCTAAATTTCATGTTTTAATTCTTAATCAGACTCCAACCGTAAATTAGTAAGAGAAAGATTCCCTAAGTATTAACCCCGAAGGCCGAAACCAACATCAGACCAATACCCAGGAAACCACCCATCTTAGCTCGTTTCCAGTTAGTTTCTGATTTTATATACAATCATAAATGTCAATCATAGGCGGCATGAATGTCCCATACCACTATGTCGCCATATATAGGTATACAATCAAAACCGTAAAATGTCGTATTGGAAGTTGGATTATCATTTATGATATGAACCGAGGATAGGGATCGTCCTCACCGATTCGAGACTGTCTAGTCCGAGTCTCAGGAACTGAACGCATCGTCCCTTGGACTCAGGGCCGGTCCACCGATGTGGATTATAATTCCTGAACACTGCGTTTCCCCGTCCTATGGGGCGTAAATGAGCCAACAAATGACTCCATCGGCTTCACATAGTCACCGATATATCCAAGGCGCCTCGTAACAGCAACAACCACATAAGTCAAACTCGTCAGAGCATGTAAAACCACCGACGCCACTTCTAACTAGAAGGAAACGCATGCCCCCCTGATATCCGTCTCCCGTTTTTGGTTCATACCGGGTGTGAAACTCGCGAATTAAACGTTACACAAAGCTATGCCACAAAGGCCGTGCTTTGATCAGCAACCACAAGACTTTGCTTTTCAATAGAAGCCTTGATCATTTGCCACTTAGGCATGCCACACAGGCAATTCACTCTATGCGTTTGATATCCATCAGTATATAACCCCTGAGCTCATACGTCTCAGAGAAGGGCGTTAAGAAAGAGAATAAATTCTCCACCGCCAAACAGATATATATTTAATAGAAATCAATCACACAGAATAAAATCCAATGTCAGACACACAGTCCATTTACAAGTTCGTTCTGGGTCTGAACGAAACCGGAGGCACCTAGTACCCCGCATATCCATCGATCTCCAAGTACGTCTGGACGATCACTAACTGATTCCCTCCTTTTAGGGGTACAACCCAATCAAGATCATCAGTAATCACCCAAACGACGTGAAGACTTCCGGTCTTCAACCACCGTCTTCATCTTCGACTCATCGTCGAATTAGTTATTCAGAATGGGATAAACCCAGTCTTTCCGAATAACTCACGTATATAATAAACAAGTGTTACACAAACACAACATACGCCTCATTCCAATACATCAGTCACTAACTGTAAATTAACAAGAGAATAATTCCCCAAATATTAACCCCGAAGGCCGAAACCAACATCAGATCAATACCCGGGAAACCTTTCTGCTTAGCTAACCTACAGTTAGTTTCTAAATTTCACATTCTTAGGGAAAGGTTCCCATCAATTTTATCAAAGATAAATTCCTTTAAATTTATTCTTTAATCTTCCTTTGAAAATCAATTCAAACCAAATTTTGGTTTATCCAAACTAGTCGGGATTAACGAACCTTACCGAAGTAATCAATTGTTAAATTTCCCAACCCAACCTATTCATCCCATGAAGTAAAACTGGTAATACTTCATATCTAACACCACGGTGTTATCGGTAAATTCAATTACCATTTGACGTTCAAATCTAATTAAAGATTTAACTATCGCCTGGAGCAAAACTGGTGATATTCCATTCTCGATCATTTCAATCTAATTAAAGATTCATTAAAACTCCACTTAGTTTTAATCTTTAACTGGGTTAAAGAACCGATGTCATTTAAAACACGATTCACGATAAACCCAAAATCACATTCCATTTTATCAGCCTTTAACCGTAAAATTGCAAGTGAGCAATTCCCTAGGTATTAACCCCGAAGGCCGAAACCAACATCAGATCAATACCCAAGAAACCATTCAACTTAACTAATCTCCAGTTAGTTTTTGATTTTCTTAACTTCGTTAGGTCTAAGAACAGTATTATTGAAGATACCATTCACGACAACCCAAAATCACATTTCATTAATTATCGGGTTAAAGAACAAGTGTTATTTAAAACACTGTTCACGATAAACCCAAAATTCAATTCAAATTCAATTCCAATTAAATACCATTTAATTGGTACACTTCATTAGTTCTAAATAAAATGATTTAATCTTTTTCTCAACAGGGCTTAAGGACAATGTTAATGAAGACACCATTCACGATAAACCCAAATCCCATTTGATATTAAATACAAGGCTCTGAATAGAAAATATATCGGCTTATATTCAATATCAAATTCAACGACCAACAAATATCGTATTGGAAATAACGATATAAGTATATTTTTCAAATTTCCATAACAATATCTGTATAATCACGAAATCCAACATCGAAATATTCCAAAGACAATTTCGATTCAAATCCATTCCAATTCAATTATTGGAAATTCTGGTTATATTTCAAAACCATTTCAAATCCACTTTATTTATTTCAAAAATAAATGAATTATAATTCTAGTTCAAAACTAGTTCATTTCGATAAAATTCTATTTTTATCTTTTCAAATATGGAGTTTTTCATCCCAATTCTTCACAAATCATTTCTTATGATTTTACACAAATTATTACTATTTTTAATAATTTTATCAAGGCCCGTACAGTCGATTTCCATCAACGGCCATCGAACTGCACTTACAGCGACCTTTTCCAAATTTGATTTGTACATAATTCTAAATCCAACCATTAGATTTTAAATCTATAATATTCGTTAGAAAGCTCTTTTCGATACGAACCCAACGGTTCAGGTTTTAGGAGAATCCGACGGTCGGATCTCCCGTAATATCCATTCGAAGTCAATGGTCGAAATTCGAGACCTGCCGCGGCGCGGCGCGTTCTATTCAGGCCATTATATATATATAATGTATATATTATATATATTTCGTCAATTTCCTTTTAAAACGTATTTTATAAATCGTTTTAAATTTATTTTCAAAACGATTTCGACTTCCATCTCAAATTCAAATCAAAATTGAATCTTTCCAATATAAATTCGTTTTAAATTCATTTCAACTCGATTTCAATTCAAATCCAATTCAAGTCAAATCGGTTTCAATTCAAATCGATTTCAGTTCAATTTCAATACGTTTTAAATTTAATTCAAAATGATTTCATTCTATTTCAATCTAATTCGAATTTCAATTCTTTTCAATTTAATTCGAATTTCAATTTATTTCAATTTAGTTCGAATTTCAATTCATTTCAGTTTAATTCGAATTTCAATTCATTTCAATTTAATTCTAAATTCAATTCATTTCCAAATATCAGATTTTGAAATCACTTTCGATATTCATTATAAAATGAATAAAATCGATATAAATATCGTTCAAGTCAAAATGGCGTCAATCTAATCAACACGACTTTTATTCAATACATGAAATTATTTTATTTCAACACATGAAATTATTTTCTAAATTGGAATGAGACCCAATCAATTACCATATAATATTAATTATATGGATTTTCTACAACACATGTACATAATAGCAATGGTAAATAATCAACCATCATCCAGAGTGCACCACACAACTGCATAAGCATTAAATATAAATAATTAACGCTTACACAGTCTACCGACCAATCGATCGACATACAGCTAAATAATTGGGACTTGTGTACGCCAAATATCATCCCAATACCCGTGTGGGGTTTCAAATCAACAAACACATATTTTTATTTGTGCAGTTGGGCGATGTGTTAAATTTATCGTCCCAATCAATATCCCTCAAATAGGTGTACATAAACAAACTATCCGGTTTGTAAATGAATATTTATTTATTCACATTAACGTTAAAAATTATATTTTTAACGATAATTTATTTATTTCAACACATGAATGTTTTAATTATCCATTTCACATCAACATCACAAACAAAATTCACAACATATCAAACAAGCATACAAGTCGTCCAGGGTTTGTGGACGACGGGTGTCGGGTGCTACTAAGCACCGTCTGCATCCTAGTATATATTTCAACTAGAAATTAAAATAAAAGTGAGGAGTTCTCACCTTGGGTTTCCACTTCGCCATTATATTCTGATTATTCTGAGCCGTTTGGATTTTCTTGTAATGTCAACGCAATCCTTTTCTCACGCTGCTCATAGTAAAAATCACATTTTTATTTCAACGCTTCTATATATATTAAAAAAAATATATTTTTACTTCTCTACTTATATAAAGATTATATTTTTATCGCCACTTCACATATAAAAGATTATATTTCCATATCGCTACATGAATATAAAAGATCCTCTTTTTAAATCGCTGCATGAATATAAAAGATTCTATTTTTATCTTATCAAAAATTATATTTTTAACTTGACAAAAATTATATTTTAACTAGACAAAGATTATATTTTAACTAGACAAAGAATATATTTTAACTAGACAAAGATTATATTTTAACTAGACAAAGATTATATTTTAACTAGACAAAGATTGTATTTTATTTCGCTACTGTATATATAAAAATCGAATTTCTATCGCTACTAAAAATTATATTTTTACTTCGCTAAAAATTATATTTTTACTTCGCTATTCAAACCAATAAAAATCATATTTTTTTTAATCGCTACTTCATATATATATATATATAAACAAAAATAAAAATCAAATATTTATCGTGATGTTTACACCATAAAAATCACATTTTTAATTCGATGAATACACTATAAAAATCGTATTTTCAATTCGATCTTATATATACAAAAACCGAATTTTTATCTCGCCGCTATGCATTCATATTAATTTAAACTGATTTTACACTATATTTATAAAATTTTAAAACTGATTTTGAAATTTTGTATCTAAATTTAAAACTGAATTTGAATATTGTATTAAATTTAAAACTGAATTTGAAATAAAATAAAGAGGAGAAGCTCACTGTTGCTTTCATCAGCAGGGTTGAACTGGAGCTCCACCTAGGGTTTTCGCTGTTGCCGCCGCTGGAGGGGACCGGGCCTCCATCGCTGACCATCACCTGACGCGTCGCCGCCTGCCGCTCCCATTCCGACCAGCCTCGCCAAATCCGGTGGCGCCACTAGCTTGAAAATCGAGTTCGAACTCGATGCTTTTGAGCATGAAAATCAAGACGAATACTCCACGATGGATCGTCAGACTAGCGCGGATTTGTAGAGGGAAGAGAGTAGATCGATTTGCTTTTGGGATTTTGGAAATTCATTGCGTAGATTTTGCGAAGTGATGGGAGAAGTTTGGAGCTTTTTTGCCGTTCGTTTCAGCTGTGGAGGCGCGAGTTTTGGTTTGACCTCGTTGGGCCCTTTGACTTAGGGTTTAAAGGATGATTGGATTATATATAATATATTTAATAATTAATTAATCCACTTATTGTCTCGATATGATTCCGTACTCCAAATCAAACCCAACGACTCAAAATATAAATCTATATATTGAATTTGAACGCATATTTTAATTTACCAGGGCCACATACTAACTCTAAAAATTCCCGAAAAATATTTTCTAGCTTCGTATTGACGATACGGTCCTAACAAAACTAATTTCGTCAAATTCCGAGACCGTTTGAAAAATGGCCATTTTCTGGTCGATCGAAATTGACTGAAACTGTTAAAACTCGTTTTCCTTTGCCACGCTCACATATTGATTCAGAAAATTATGAATTTTGAAACCTAGCAATATTTTGACATTCCGGTTCCAACAAAAGTGATTTCGTCGAAAACAGAGGTCGTTTGCAAAATGGCTATTTTTAAGGGCTTTATATATATTAAAATATATATAAATTCCACAGCGACTTTTCTGAATTTTAAACTGGACATATCTTTCACTCTATAAAGTGAAATCTCAGTTTCTTACATCCACTAGAAAGATATAGTTAAACAGATTCGAATATTTCTTGTTTCACTGAAATCCGATTTATTTTGAATCCTGTATATTCATTTGAAATTTGAAATCGAATTTTCAAACTACCGCGCCATTTCAGGCTCGTTATATAATTAAAATAAAATTATTCGTTTTAACTTCGTCGAAAATAAATTTTTCGTCGTTATTATTTAAAATAATCCATTTTAAAAGTTCAAAATTCACTAAAATTGCCAAAATAAAATTTTTAAATTGCCTCGGATTTCCGGGTTATTACAATCTCCCCCACTTAAAACTATTCGTCCTCGAAAAGGAACGAAGCCGAAAGTTTTTTAACTAATCAACTCAACTTTCACTATTTTCATTACGGCTTAAGTTCTTCAACTTTTCAGTTTCTAAGAACTTTTCAAATTTTTCAAAAATTTGGCTAACACCCTAAATTTTCGAAAAATTTCGCCATAACCTCCCCTACAATGGGGACTTCGGGAAATTTCATATAACCTCCCATGGCCTTCTTCAATCCTAAAGAAAAAGCCAATCGGCTCATAAAATCATCATCACCCAAACAAAACAGTAAATTATGGTAAACATGTACCTATTTGTTTGGCAAACAATTTTATTCTGCTGCTCTAGCCTCCTTGCTATGACCTGTTCAACGTAAGTACATGTACATGCATGCAAATGCGATAAATTTCCAATACAACTCACTATTTGATTCAATTTGGTTACAGGTTCAACATTTAATTAATCAAATAATAATCAAACAACACAATCATCAATCAATTAGTGAATTATCATTTCAAATTCATAATTTTGATATATAGTCAAAAAATCAGATTTTTGATGCCAAATCACAACAATAAGCCCTATGTAGTTTTGGTTCTCACACCAGTCTAATGGAAATATATAGATATCACACCTTCGAAACTCGAATACCAATTCTGATGATGTCTAGACTATCATCAGAATCTTCTCCAGGCGACTAGAGTGTGATTCTATATCTATCCAGTATATTAAAACTTCGTATACACGCTAGCTAGGCGTATATGCAAAATCTTTATATATCGGATTGTGCAAATCAATTTAAAATGAATTATTCAAATACGTATAATATGATTTAAATTTCAAAACAAAATTTGTTTTTTTTTAAATATACTATTTTCACTCGTTCTAGGATACTACTGATCCTATCTCTAACGAGTCATTCCCATTGGATATTACTAATCCAGTTTCTGATGAATTCTTTCGTATGGTTCTAACTTGTCTTGTTCTCTAGCTTTGTAAACCAAAGCTTTGATACCAAATGAAGCGAACTGAACTTCCCCGGTCTCCGAATAGAAGAGAAAGAACGAATTACTTTGAGGACAAGACGAATTAGAACACAAACAGAAGAACATTTCATTGTATATTACAACAATTCCATCAGAATACAAGAATATACATAGTATGAATAATATTACACAGAATATATCAGAGATTTAAATAACGTTTAAATACATCACAGTGGAAAGTAATACAAAACACAACTAGAAGTAATACACGGATACAGAACTTTCCGAGTATCGTTCCAGCTGTACATCAGGATCCTGTGAATATCAATCTGCAAAACCAAAACTACTAGCTGCCCGTGTCGAAATAAGGGCACCCAGAGTTTAGGTTAAAACAATAAACTCCAGGTTAGTCATGGGACTGGTGTGAGAACTAAAACAGTTATCAATCTTTATTTTAAAGTTAGGTAAATCAAGGGACCACTCCGTATAACACGGAATGTGTTTCCTCCCCAGAATACCAGTGCTTAAAACAAACAGCACAATGCTAAATAAAGAAAAAAAATGAAGCTGTTATAAGACCCAGGTCCCATCACACAATGCAACCCAAGCCGGAGGATAGGGTTTTTACCTTATAATAGCCAAAGAATGCTTGATACGCTAAATTTCATGTTTTAATTCTTAATCAGACTCCAACCGTAAATTAGTAAGAGAACAATTCCCTAAGTATTAACCCCAAAGGCCGAAACCAACATCAGACCAATACCCAGGAAACCACCCATCTTTGCTCGTTTCCAGTTAGTTTCTGATTTTATATACAATTATAAATATCAATCATAGGCAGCATGAAGGTCCCATACCACTATGTCGCCAATATAGGTATACAATCAAAACCGCAAAATGTCGTATTGGAAGTTGGATTATCATTTATGATATGAACCGAGGCTAGGGATCGTCCTCACCGATTCGAGACTGTCTAGTCCGAGTCTCATTAACTGAACGCATCGTCCCTTGGACTCCGGGCCGGTCCACCGATGTGGATTATGATTCCTGAACACTGCGTTTCCCCGCCCTATGGGGCGTAAATGAGCCAACAAATGACTCCATCGGCTTCACATAGTCACCGATATATCCGAGGCGCCTCGCAACAGCAACAACCACATAAGCCAAACTCGTCAGGGCGTGTAAAACCACTGACGCCACTTCTAACTAGAAGGAAACGCATGCCCCCCTGATATCCGTCTCCCGTTTTTGGTTCATATCCACAAAGGCCGTGCTTTGATCATCAACCACAAGACTTTGCTTTTCAACAGAAGCCTTGATCATTTTCCACTTAGGCATGCCACACAGGCAATTCACACTATGCATTTGATATCCATCAGTATATAACCCCTGAGCTCGTACGTCTCAGAGAAGGGCGTTAAGCAAAAGAATAAATTCTCCACCGCCAAACAGATATATATATTTAATAGAAATCAATCACACAAAATAAAATTCAATGTCAGACACACGGTCCATTTACAAGTTCGTTCTGGGTCTGAACGAAACCGGAGGCACCTAGTACCCCGCATATCGATCGATCTCCAAGTACGTCTGGACGATCACTAACTGATTCCCTCCCCTTGGGTGTACGGCCCAATCAAGATCATCAGTAATCACCTAAGCGACGTGAAGACCTCCGGTCTTCAACCACCGTCTTCATCGTCGACTCATCGTTAAATCAGTTATTCAGAATGGGATAAACCCGGTCTTTCCGAATAACTCGCGTATATAATAAACAAGTGTTACACAAACACAACATACGCCTCATTCCAATTCATCAGTCACTAATCGTAAATTAACAAGAGAATAATTCCCCAAATATTAACCCCGAAGGCCGAAACCAACATCAGATCAATACCCAGGAAACCATTCTTCTTAGCTAACCTATAGTTAGTTTCTAAATTTCACATTCTTAGGGAAAGGTTCCCATTAATTTTATCAAAGATAAATTCCTTTAAATGTATACTTTAATCTTCCTTTGAAAATCAATTCAAACCAAATTTTGGTTTATCCAAACTAGTCGGGATTAACGAACCTTACCGAAGTAATCAATTGTTGAATTCCCAACCCAATCTATTCATCCCATGAAGTAAAACTTGTAATACTTCATATCTAACACCATAGTGTTATCGGTAAATTCAATTACCATTTCACGTTCAAATCTAATTAAAGATTTAACTATCGCTTGGAGCAAAACTGGTGATACTCCATTCTCGATCATTTCAATCTAATTAAAGATTCATTAAAACTCCACTTAGTTTTAATCTTTAACCGGGTTAAAGAACCGATGTCATTTAAAACACGGTTCACGATAAACCCAAAATCACATTCCATTCTATCAGCCTTTAACCATAAAATAGCAAGTGAGCAATTCCCTAAGTATTAACCCTGAAGGCCGAAACCAACATCAGATCAAAACCCAAGAAACCATTCAACTTAACTAATCTCCAGTTAGTTTCTGATTTTCTTAATTTAGTTGGGTCTAAGAACAGTATTATTGAAGATACCGTTCACGAAAACCCAAAATCACATTCCATTAATTATTGGATTAAGGAACAAGTGTTATTTAAAACACTGTTCACGATAAACCCAAAATTCAATTCCAATTAAATACCATTTAAGTGGTACACTTCATTAGATCTAAATAAAAATATTTAATCTTTTTCTCAATAGGGCTTAAGGACAGTGTTAATGAAGACACCATTCACGACAAACCCAAATCCCATTTGATATTAAATACAAGGCTCTGAATAGAAAATATATCGGCTTATATTCAATATCAAATTCTATGACCAACAAATATCGTATTGGAAATAACGATATAAATATATCTTTCAAATTTCCATAACAATATCTGTATAATCACGAAATCCAACATCGAAATATTCTAAAGACAATTTCGATTCAAATCCATTCCAATTCAATTATTGGAAATTTTGGTTATATTTCAAAACCATTTCAAATCCACTTTATTTATTTAAAAAATAAATGAATTATAATTCTAGTTCAAAACTAGTTCATTTAGATAAAAATCTATTTTTATCTTTTCAAATATGGAGTTTTTCATCCCAATTCTTCACAAATCATTTCTTATGATTTTCCACAAATTATTACTATTTTTAATAATTTTATCAAGGCCCGTACAGTCGATTTCCATCTACGGCCATCGAGCTGCACTTACAGCGACCTTTTCCAAATTTGATTTGGACATAATTCCAAATCCAACCGTTAGATTTCAAATCTCTAATATTCTTTAGAAAGCTCTTTTCGATACGAACCCAACGGTTCCGGTTTTAGGATAATCTGACGGTCGGATCTCCAGTAATATCCATTCGAAGTTAATGGTCGAAATTCGCGAACTGCCGTGGCGCAGCGTGTTCTATTCAAGCCATTATATATATAATATATATATTATATATATTTCGTCGATTTCCTTTTAAAACGTATTTTATAAATCGTTTTAAATTTGTTTTCAAAACGATTTCAACTTCCATCTCAAATTCAAATCAAAATTGAATCTTTCCAATATAAATTCGTTTTAAATTCATTTCAACTCAATTTCAATTCAAATCCATTTCAGTTCAAATCGGTTTCAATTCAAATCGATTTCAGTTCAATTTCAATACATTTTAAATTTAATTCAAAACGATTTCAATTATATTTTAATCTAATTCGAATTTCAATTCTTTTCAATTTAATTCGAATTTCAATTTATTTCAATTTAGTTCGAATTTCAATTCATTTTAGTTTAATTCGAATTCCAATTCATTTCAATTTAATTCGAATTTCAATTCATTTCAAAATATCAGATTTTGAAATCACTTTCGATATTCATTATAAAATGAATAAAATCGATATAAATATCGTTCACGTCAAAATGGCGTCAATCTAATCAACACGGCTTTTATTCAATACATGAAATTATTTTATTTCAACACATGAAATTATTTTCTAAATTGGAATGAGACCCAATCAATTACCATATAAAATTAATTATATGGAGTTTCTACAACACATGTATATAATAGCAACGGTAAATAATCAACCATCATCCAAAGTGCACCACACAACTGCATAAGCATTAAATAAAAATAATTAACGCTTACACAGTCTGTCGACCAATCGATAGACATACAGCTAAAAGCTGGGTCTAGTGTACGCCAAATATTGTAACACCCCACACCCGCTAAGGTCACTCACTAAGGGAAAGCCTTAACTTCGGTGGAGTATTTTAAGTGAATATAGAACAGAAAAATTACAACAAGACAGATATAAATAATACTTGAAATCTAAAACATCATTTCATTGCAGCAGAAGATAAACATGTTTGGTTACATCACAAAACCATAAACAAGAGTCAAGTACATAATATCCGTCTTGATAAAACAAAAGTACATAATCCCGCTACATAACTAATAGCCATAATAGAAAAGATAAGCTGGGCTTTACATCACGGTCCAAGCTCCAAAAGATAGATAAAGCAATCTGATTAAAGCCTACTAGTGCTAGGCCCACTCTGATAACCTGAGGGTTGGGGAAAAAGATAAAAACAACGGGGTCAGACATAAGTCTGAGTGAGCCCTATAACTTTAACAATACAATCATTAAAGTAATTAGGGTATGATATAAACCTGGTACGGTACAACTGGGGATAAATGACTACACTAAGCAGCCAACTAGACTTAGGATGAACTAAGATAACGGTAAAGACGCGCCTATCCACCCAAGGATAAATACTACACTGCACCACACCAGATCTACCCACCCAAGGGTAATTCCTACACTACACCACACCAGATCTACCCACCCAAGGGTAATTCCTACACTGCACCACACCAGATCTACCCACCCAAGGGTAATTCCTACACTTAAAGATTGATCCCACTAAGTGTACTTAGTAATCTTAATAGTAGTCTCGTGTACCCCTAGCTGACTACATAGGTGTCGTCTGCCCCTATCTCCACTAGGTGTACCCAAGATAACGGTAAAGACGCATCTACCCACCCAAGGGTAATTTCTAACTGCACCACACCAGTCATTCCTACTTAAAGGTTGATCCCACCCAAGGACTTAGAAAATTTACCCAGTAGTTTCGTGTACCCCTAGCTGACTACATAGGTGTCGTCTGCCCCTATCTCCACTAGGTGTACCCACTATTCCCCAAGCGATCGGCTCCCTACCGTAGATACCCGTGCTGGCCCCACAATGGGGTGTATCACTCCCCAAAGTGGCAACCCGATACTATCAATGGTGCACGGCTTATATCTACACGATGCAACAACGTCTTACCTACCAGCCCGGGTCCACACACGCATATGAAACCCGTTGGACTTGCGTTGCCACCGCTAACCCGTTTTGGCCTCTTATAGTCAAGCCCAGTACGCATGTCCCGTCCTTGACATGGGTCGAGCCCAATAAGATACATATGGGTTACTGGTTGAAATGGGCCCCCACAAGCTACCCACCTAAGCGTGTCCCTTCTAGTGTATCCCACTTAACCCTTTATAATAATCATGCCTACTTACATGCTTAAGGTTTGGTTAAGTCATCTAATCATATTTCAATTGCCACTCAAGGCACCCACTAGATTTCCACATGCCACCCAAGGCACTTACTTGATTTCCACATGCCACCCAAGGCACTTACTTAACCCTTTAATCATGTTTAATTACATGTTCCACTTTGGTTAAGTATTCTAATCGTATTCTCTATTGCCACCCAAGGCAACCACTAGATTTTTCCACATGCCACCCAAGGCACCCACTTAACCCTTTATTCATGTTTAATTGCATGTTCCACTTTGGTTAAGTATTCTAATCGTATTTTCTATTGCCACCCAAGGCAACCACTAGATTTTTCCACATGCCACCCAAGGCACCCACTTAACCCCTCATGTCCCTCTACATGCTAATATGGTTAAGTGTTTCTTAATTGATTAAGACCGTAACCTTTGTAAAGACCTCTCACATTAGACTATCTTTTATGGCAGCTGGATTTGCCGGTCGGGTCCGGGCAGCCTTACGCCATAACCGAGTCTAACCTCGTGTCTTTACACTTGTCACGTATTTAGTTTATGCCTAAGACCTCTCACATTGGGCCAATCATTTGTAGCCGCTGGATTTGTCGGTCGGTTCCGGGCAGTCTTATGCTACAAAAGGGTCCAACCTCGTGTCTTAGTCGATTAATTACACCTAATTAATCACCCCCATATTTTGAATTAGTTTTCCCTAATTAATTCCAATTTAATGATGTACATAATTGACTCAATTATGTCCATCCACTTTATGGTATGCATAATCATACCAACTTCACACCATTTCATTAACATGAATATTAACCCCATCGTTCCCCACGTAATTCGCTAACGTGACATACTTAAAAGGGAAGATTCATCACACATACAATGGGTTCAACTTGCATAACATTAGCATCATCATGGGTTTTAAAGGTGTCAACATGCATATAGCATCAAACCCAACTAGCATAAATAATCAACCCAAACTTGCATGAATCACATATGTCATAAAGAGGGTAACTTGCATAAGCTACTTATGTCATATAAAGGGGTAAACTTGCATATGTATGTATGACATACAAAGGGGTTAACTTGCATATGTATGCATATCATACAAAGGTGTAAACTTGCACATGTTACTTGCATATAATCAAACACCAAACTTGCATAACATGTCATATATGAACTTGCATATAATCAAACACCAAACTTGCATAACATATCATATATGAACTTGCATATAATCATACACCAAACTTGCATAACATATCATATATGAACTTGCATATAATCATACACCAAACTTGCATAACATGGTGTCATAATGGATCAATGTTTATCATAGTGATTTGCATAACTAGCATCATGAACCCATAGCCTAAAACTTGCATAACTTGCATAACATCATGATCACATAGCATATGGCTTGCATAACTTGCATAACATCATGATCACATAGCATATGACTTGCATAACTTGCATAACATCATGAACACATAGCATATAACTTGCATAACTTGCATAACATCATGAACACATAGCATATAACTTGCATAACTTGCATAACATCCTGAACACATAGCATATGGTAACATAACTTGCATTGATCCACATTCATAGCCATAACCTCATTATATCCTATCATAATCATTTCAACAATTGGTCATTAAGGCTATAGAAACTCACAATTTGTTGATTAGCACTCCTAAGAAGAAGATTAAGTTGCTAGAGTTGATTAGAAGTTGATTTGAGAAGCTATCTTCCTCTTTAAATTGATGGAGGCTCCTTCAAGTTGCATTTTGACGGCATAACGATGTTGTATCTATTTTTAGTATGAATTAGGGTAGTCTTAGGGTGTATTTATAGATTAGTTAGGTGTTTTAGGCCATTAGATTAACCCTAAATCAGATTAGAGCCGTTAGATCTCGTCACTAGCCCTAAAACATAGCCCAAACCCCATCAGGTTGCACCTAGGTCACACAGACCGACAGGGGGGGTCGACCCCTAGGGAGGGGGTCGACACCCATATCGACCCTAGGGTCGACACCCTCTGTCTGGCGGGAATTTTCCTGTCTCTTCTGAAATGTGAAATTTTTATATTTAAATCTGTTTTGAATTTCTGAAAACTTCTTCGGGCCTTAATTGGGTCATACGGACTCGGATTTTCGAAAACTCGGACTCTATTTCGCGTATTTTTCCGAGACGAACGCAATGGCATAGCCCGTTTCTCTTGATTCAGATTTTAAAATTTAATTCTGCCCTGTTTTATATTATAGCAAGTTATTCAACATACGGGGTGTTACATTCTCCCCTACTTAAAGGATTTCGTCCCCGAAATCTCTAAGTCAAGAAGAACGTATCATACCAACCAAACAACCATCTACTAAACCATCAAACACTGGCATCCATTGTCCTTAAAGTTTCTAATGCTGTATGAACATATGCAAAGAGTGTGTGTATATGCTCCCTGTCTAATGCAAAATCAGGCGGTCTACTGATTTAGTTGACCTCCTTAATGCAAATCATGATAGTGCCATGCATCCAATATGTATGCGAAAGAACCCTATCGACACATACTATCTCTACATGTGTGCACAATCATACACCAAAATGCATCATCCATATGATAACACAACCATTATACATCCATTAATATAGCTACCTACACACAATTATATGCAATATGCAATATGAAGTGACTGAGCCGATCTAGTGTCTAAAGTGTGTGTATATGCATCCACGAGCAACCACTAGCAACCACTTGCATCCACACGCATCCATCAAACATAACATATCTCAAACACATGTTTCAACCATAGGTTTACCCTATCTAAAGGTCAAAGATACTAATGAGAGGACATACTAAAGATAAGATAAGTACTAGACAAACGATAAAGGAGAAGGTAAAAGACATACCCTCAAAAAGGAATGGGTACAATGAACGCATCTTCGCTTCTATCTCTCAAGTAGCATTGCACTCATCCTCTCCCCATTGCACTTTGACTAGTCGAACCTCTCTGTTTCTCAACTTCCTAATCTCTGACCCAAGGATGCGGGTAGGAGCTCGTTGATTAGTCGCATCACGCTCTACCTCCCTAAGCAAGCTCGGCTCTACCGCCTCTGCGGTCTCATGTAGGCACTTCCTCAAATGTGATACATGGAGTACGTCATGTACCCCACTAAGTCTCTCAGGTAAATCCACTCTTTATGCCATGGAGCAGTCCTCTTGCTCTTCACGGGTATGAAATGGGTGCTCTTAGTAAGTCTGTCTACCACAACCCAAATTCCCGTATTACCCTTCCTTGATCTTGGTAACCCATCAATAAAATCCATCGAGACGCTATCCCACTTCCATTGTGGAACTTCCAATGGGTGAAGCAACCCACTCGGTTTCTTTTGCTCCGCTTTCACCTGTTGGCACACCAAGCATCTAGCGACATACTCGGCCACAACTTTCTTCATACCGTCCCAAAAGAAAACTCGCTTCATGTCTTGGTACATCTTGTCCCCACCGAGATGAATGGTCATCTTTGAACGATGCACATCGTCAAGTATAGCCTTCCTCAAACCCTCGTCTTGCGGTACACAAAGTCTACCGTCTCTACGCAAGCACCCCCTATCGCCTAGGGTGTACCTACTCAACTGGCTGGACGACTCCCCCCCTTATGAGCCTCTCTACCAACTCAACCTACTGTGGGTCGTCCCGCTGTGCCTCGCCAATCCATCCCAAAAGAGTAGGTCTGACCTCTAAAGATGCTAGCAAACTGTGTACAAAGTCAACGGAAGGTCTGAAATCAAACATCGAGATAAATTCCAAGTTTCGTTGTTCAACGAACAATAGAGTCAAGGACAACCTTTTTCTACTCAAGGCGTCCGCCACTACGTTACCCTTGCCAGGGGTATACGCTATCTCGAAATCATAGGATGCTAAGAACTCCATCCACCTTTGTTGTCTTAAGACTATGCGCTCGAAGAGTCTCCAACACTTCCCTAAGATGTAGGGCATGCTTTTCCCCACTTCTAGAGAAAACCAGGATATTCTCCTATGCAAAATCGTCACAACTATCCATCTCTCACGCAGACCATCCTAGTCGAACTCGACATCCCCCAAGTGCAAGCCCCAAAGGCCTAAACCAATATCAGACAAACACCCAAGGGATACCTCCTTCGAATTCAGATGACCTACGTGAGATGATACTAATAAAAATGGCTAAATAATTAAGCACTTGTCCAACTCTGGATGTCCTTGCCAGTCTCGCTCCAAAACCACCGTTGATCAAATAACTGGCTTTGCTTAACCTATTAAGCACATACGAAAACTTATTCCACTCTTAGAAAAGACCAAGATGTCATCCACAAAGACCACTACGAAGTTATTTAGGTACTCCCTGAACACCCTACTCATCAAATCAACAAAGTATGCAGGGGCGTTCGTCAAACCAAATGGCATCACAAGCCACTCATAAAAACCATCCGGAGTCCTAAAGGCAGTCTTTTCTATACTATCTTCAGCCACTCTCAACTGATGAAACCCCGTGGCCAAGTCCAACTGCGAAAACACTGAGGCGCCAACCAACTGATCAACGAGATCATCAATCCTCGGCAATGGGTGTCTATTTTTCTTTGTGAGCTTGTTGAGTTCTCTATAGTCTACACAAAGTCTGAGGGACCCATCCGCCTTCGTGGCAAAAACTACTGGAGCACCCCACTCCGATATACTTCGTCTTATGAACCCCTTCTCAAGCAACTCCCCTACTTGCTTATGGAGTTCCCTCCTCTCACGAGGAGCCATGTGGCGCACTGGTAAAGATACTAGTTTAGCATTGTCCACCAGATATGTTCGGAAGTCTATCTCCCGCCTTGGAGGTAAGCCCTTCACCTCCTCAAACACATCTGAGTATTCCCGGACCACTCTAACAGATCGCAAACTCTCGACCAAAACGTCAAGCGATTCAAGATAACTTAGCATAACAGAATCTACGGAATTACAAGAGATCTCGAGAGTGTTCCCCAAGCGGGTCATGAGCCTAACAACTCTCCTTTCACAATCAAGAACGGCACCATTACTGGATAACCAGTCCATGCCCAAAATCAACCCATAGCCCGTGAAGCCCAAAACAAAAGCATCACATCTAAACTCAACGCTAAGTATAGAAATCTTCAAACCCAAACATATCATGGACAAATAAGTGGAGCCCCCAATTGGGTTTGAAGCAACCAAGGGATCATCTACTAGACTGGTGTCTACGTGCAGTGACTCAACTAACGATGATGAGATAAATGAATGCGATGCGCCAGAATCGAATAAAGTTCGAACAAGATGATCGAGAGAACCAAATTTCAACCTAGACGGTCCTACCCCCATCAGGTCTACCAGCCTTGAGGGAATACATCTACCCTCCAGAAGATCATGTACTTTGTCCTTACCTCATTGGACAATCCTAATAAGGAGTCCTATTTCTCCAAAACAACTAGTCTTCTCCTTCACATTCTCCTTTCGTGACCTCCTACCATGATGAGGTTTCATCCTTTATTTACCTAATAGCTATTTGAACCTTCCTCCCTCGTCCATCTTAAAGGTAACCACAAGCCCTCCACCTCCTTGGACTAACTTCTTAGCCCGACAAACATCTTAGTCCCTTGAAGTGGTTCTTCCGTCCTTCATACGGAAGTCCTTATTTATCTTAAAAAGACATCTATACGCGGAGGGGAAATTCAAAAATAGATAGAGGAAGAGATTAAAACGGAGAATCGAAGGAAGGATATATGGCTCTTGGGGATTATGTTCTTTTCTTTCAAAAACTTTTCTCTTAAAAGACATGTCTTTCAAAATACTTCTTCAAAAATGTTTTAGAAAAATAGTTTTTCTAAAAGTTTTATCTGTTCTGGTAACCTTGAGCTCTGATACCACGTGTAACACCCCACACCCGCTAAGGTCACTCACTAAGGGAATGCCTTAACTTCGGTGGAGTATTTTAAGTGAATATAGAACAGAAAAATTACAACAAGACAGATATAAATAATACTTGAAATCTAAAACATCATTTCATTGCAGCAGAAGATAAACATGTTTGGTTACATCACAAAACCATAAACAAGAGTCAAGTACATAATATCCGTCTTGATAAAACAAAAGTACATAATCCCGCTACATAACTAATAGCCATAATAGAAAAGATAAGCTGGGCTTTACATCACGGTCCAAGCTCCAAAAGATAGACAAAGCAATCTGATCAAAGCCTACTAGTGCTAGGCCCACTCTGATAACCTGAGGGTTGGGGAAAAAGATAAAAACAACGGGGTCAGACATAAGTCTGAGTGAGCCCTATAACTTTAACAATACAATCATTAAAGTAATTAGGGTATGATATAAACCTGGTACGGTACAACTGGGGATAAACGACTACACTAAGCAGCCAACTAAACTTAGGATGAACTAAGATAACGGTAAAGGCGCGCCTATCCACCCAAGGATAAATACTACACTGCACCACACCAGATCTACCCACCCAAGGGTAATTCCTACACTGCACCACACCAGATCTACCCACCCAAGGGTAATTCCTACACTGCACCACACCAGATCTACCCACCCAAGGGTAATTCCTACACTTAAAGATTGATCCCACTAAGTGTACTTAGTAATCTTAATAGTAGTCTCATGTACCCCTAGCTGACTACATAGGTGTCGTCTGCCCCTATCTCCACTAGGTGTACCCAAGAAAACGGTAAAGACACATCTACCCACCCAAGGGTAATTTCTAACTGCACCACACCATTCATTCCTACTTAAAGGTTGATCCCACCCAAGGACTTAGAAAATTTACCCAGTAGTTTCGTGTACCCCTAGCTGACTACATAGGTGTCGTCTGCCCCTATCTCCACTAGGTGTACCCACTACTCCCCAAGCGATCGGCTCCCTACCGTAGATACCCGTGCTGGCCCCACAGTGCGGTGTATCACTCCCCAAAGTGGCAACCCGATACTATCAATGGTGCACGGCTTTTATCTACACGATGCAACAACGTCTTACCTACCAGCCCGGGTCCACACACGCATATGAAACCCGTTGGACTTGCGTTGCCACCGCTAACCCGTTTTGGCCTCTTATAGTCAAGCCCAGTACGCGTGTCCCGTCCTCGACATGGGTCGATCCCAATAAGATACATATGGGTTACTGGTTGAAATGGCCCCCCACAAGCTACCCACCTAAGCTTGTCCCTTCTAGTGTATCCCACTTAACCCTTTTTAATAATCATGCCTACTTACATGCTTAAGGTTTGGTTAAGTCATCTAATCATATTTCAATTGCCACTCAAGGCACCCACTAGATTTCCACATGCCACCCAAGGCACTTACTTGATTTCCACATGCCACCCAAGGCACTTACTTAACCCTTTAATCATGTTTAATTACATGTTCCACTTTGGTTAAATATTCTAATTGTATTCTCTATTGCCACCCAAGGCAACCACTAGATTTTTCCACATGCCACCCAAGGCACCCACTTAACCCTTTATTCATGTTTAATTACATGTTCCACTTTGGTTAAGTATTCTAATCGTATTTTCTATTGCCACCCAAGGCAACCACTAGATTTTTCCACATGCCACCCAAGGCACCCACTTAACCCCTCATGTCCCTCTACATGCTAATATGGTTAAGTGTTTCTTAATTGATTAAGACTGTAACCTTTGTAAAGACCTCTCACATTAGACTATCTTTTATGGCAGCTGGATTTGCCGGTCGGGTCCGGGCAGCCTTATGCCATAACCGAGTCTAACCTCGTGTCTTTACACTTGTCACGTATTTAGTTTATGCCTAAGACCTCTCACATTGGGCCAATCATTTGTAGCTGCTGGATTTGCCGGTCGGTTCCGGGCAGTCTTATGCTACAAAAGGGTCCAACCTCGTGTCTTAGTCGATTAATTACACCTAATTAATCACCCCCATATTTTGAATTAATTTTCCCTAATTAATTCCAATTTAATGATGTACATAATTGACTCAATTATGTCCATCCACTTTATGGTATGCATAATCATACCAACTTCACACCATTTCATTAACATGAATATTAACCCCATCGTTCCCCACGTAATTCGCTAACATGACATACTTAAAAGGGAAGATTCATCACACATACAATGGGTTCAACTTGCTTAACATTTGCATCAACATGGGTTTTAAAGGTGTCAACATGCATATAGCATCAAACCCAACTAGCATAAATAATCAACCCAAACATGCATGAATCACATATGTCATAAAGAGGGTAACTTGCATAAGCTACTTATGTCATATAAAGGGGTAAACTTGCATATGTATGTATGACATACAAAGGGGTTAACTTGCATATGTATGCATATTATACAAAGGTGTAAACTTGCACATGTTACTTGCATATAATCAAACACCAAACTTGCATAACATGTCATATATGAACTTGCATATAATCAAACACCAAACTTGCATAACATATCATATATGAACTTGCATATAATCATACACAAAACTTGCATAACATATCATATATGAACTTGCATATAATCATACACCAAACTTGCATAACATATCATATATGAACTTGCATATAATCATACACCAAACTTGCATAACATGGTGTCATAATGGATCAATGTTTATCATAGTGATTTGCATAACTAGCATCATGAACCCATAGCCTAAAACTTGCATAACTTGCATAACATCATGATCACATAGCATATGGCTTGCATAACTTGCATAACATCATGATCACATAGCATATGACTTGTATAACTTGCATAACATCATGATCACATAGCATATAACTTGCATAACTTGCATAACATCATGAACACATAGCATATAACTTGCATAACATCATGAACACATAGCATATAACTTGCATAACTTGCATAACATCATGAACACATAGCATATGGTAACATAACTTGCATTGATCCACATTCATAGCCATAACCTCATTATATCCTATCATAATCATTTCAACAATTGGTCATTAAGGCTATAGAAACTCACAATTTGTTGATTAGCACTCCTAAAAAGAAGATTAAGTTGCTAGAGTTGATTAGAAGTTGATCTGAGAAGCTATCTTCCTCTTTAAATTGATGGAGGCTCCTTCAAGTTGCATTTTGACGGAATAACGATGTTGTATCTATTTTTAGTATGAATTAGGGTAGTCTTAGGGTGTATTTATAAATTAGTTAGGTGTTTTAGGCCATTAGATTAACCCTAAATCAGATTAGAGCTGTCAGATCTCGTCACTAGCCCTAAAACATAGCCCAAACCCCATCAGGTTGCACCCAGGTCACACAGACCAACAAAGGGGGTCGACCCCTAGGGAGGGGGTCGACACCCATGTCGACCCTAGGGTCGACACCCTCTGCCTGGCGGGAATTTTCCCGCCTCTTCTGAAATGTGAAATTTTTATATTTAAATCTGTTTTGAATTTCTGAAAACTTCTTCGGGCCTTAACTGGGTCATACGGACTCCGATTTTCGAAAACTCGGACTCTATTTCGCGTATTTTTCCGAGACGAACGCAATGGCATAGCCCGTTTCCCCTGATTCAGATTTTAAAATTTAATTCTGCCCTGTTTTATATTATAGCAAGTTATTCAACATACGGGGTGTTACAAATATCATCCCAATACCCGTGTGGGGTTTCAAATCAATAAACACATATTTTTATTTGTGCAGTTGGGCGATGTGTAAAATTTATCGTCCCAGTCAATATCCCTCAAATAGGTGTACATAAACAAACTGTCCGGTTTGTAAATGAATATTTATTTATTCACATTCACGTTAAAAAATATATTTTTAACAATAATTAATTTATTTCAACACATGAATGTTTTAATTATCCATTTCACATCAACATCACAAACAAAATTCACAACACATCAAACAAGCATACAAGTCGTCCATGGTCTGTGGACGATGGGTGTCGGGTGCTACTAAGCACCGTCTACATCCTAGTATATATTTCAACTAGAAATTAAAATAAAAGTGAGGAGTTCTCACTTTGGGTTTCCACTTCGCCATTTGTAACAACCCTAAATTTTGGGGCCAATTTAAAATTTTATTTTAAGTTATTTTAATGAGTTTTGGTTATTTAAAATAATTTATTTTAAATAATAACAATTAAAAATTTTATTTTTTTAGACATTTTGTTGAAAATGAGTCCAGATTTAAAATTTTCTAATTTTAAATAATTATTACACAATAGAAGAAAATATATATATAATTTGAATAAAAAGTTTTACAGTAAAAATACAATTTTAGAGTTGGTATTTTACAAAATAAAAAAAAAGGGGCTTAAATTAAAAAGTTACATTGTCATTTTGTTGAAATGAAAAGATTTCATTTTCAAGGTAATAAAAGTTTGCATTTTTGTCATATAAACAAGTTTGCATTTTTGTTATATAGGCAAAATAAAACCATTGTTGTGTCGCATTAATTTACACAATTGAAATATAATGTATCATTTCGTTTACATTAAAAAGTTTGCATTGTAATTTTTGTTTACAATAAAGAGAATGAAATGTATCATTTTTATTTACATTAAAATGTTTAAAAGAAAAAAAGTATTATTTTTGTTGCAAAACAAAATATTCATTTTTGTTAGAATTAGAATGACGCACAAAATATCCATTTTGTTGAATGGTAAATGACACATAGAATTACAACTTTTGTGAATTGAAATGAATTGGGTCTGAATAGGAGAAAGTGGTTTAATGGGTCTTTAATGTGATTAAGGGTTTGGAACATTATATATATATATATATATATATATATATATATATATATAAAATGGTCCATCCCTATTTCTCCATTATTATGTTTCTTTTTTATATTCACACATTACATAATTCAAATTTCAAAACGTATGTATCTTAAACCACTCAATTTATTAATTAACGTTATTCATTTCATAATTAATTTTTCCTAATTGATTGCTTACTCAATTTAACTACTATCTCTATTAATTCTTCTCCATTTGCAACGTTCATTTATAAATTGTATCATTCTCCTTCCATTGCTTCCATTATAAATTTACTATTTACACATGTTTGAATGATTCCTAACTCCAAATATATATACCACTAGTTAGACATTATATTGTTATAAATATATTAAATTCCTTTCTTATGTTTGTAACATACATTAATTACTAATTAACGTATATTAATTTTTGCTGTAACGTACATAAATTAAAATTGTAATATAGATTGATGGTTATCAAATCATTTATTGTTTCTCTCCTTATATATGTTTATATACATCAATTTCATGCTTTTGTTTCCAATAAACTTTATTTTCAAGTTTTAAAATTCAAACGTTCATGTATGCACATATACACATAAGCTATTAATTTAACTTAATTCCAACTCTTATATATCAACATACAGTTATTTTTGAGAAAATAAATTAATTAAAATAATGAAACATAAAATACTATAACATAAATGCTCCATTCTCTCTCTTCCTTTCACATGCAAATATTCCATTTTAGAACATAATCAAAGAGGATTTGAGGGAAGAAATAAAGGGAGAAATAAATTTGCCACCTCAGCCATAATACCATAATATTATAAACTCTCCACTACATATTATCTTTTCCTCTCCACAAATTCTCATTTCTTTTTTTTTTCTCAAAATTTAACAGCATCCTTCTTTCTCTCTCTCCCTCTCTCTCTCAAAACTCTGCATGAAATTAAATAATTCATATCTCCCAAACCATAAGGAGTTAGGCCATGAGATTTTGTGAGCGCTTAGAGAATGAATAGTGCTACTAGCGCTTAAAATTAGGTGAAGAATTGGAAAGCATGACTGGTGAAAAATATTAATTTATTTTTATTATTATTTATTTTAAATAATATGAAAAAATCGTAACTCGTTCGTTTTAACTCAGAATTTAACGATTTCGAAAGCGTTGTAATCGTGAAGCTGAGGTCTACGTTTTGAGACTAAAAGGGTTAAATTCTGAGCAAGTCATATTTTTGATCAAAATTCAAACGGATCTATTCAGAATTCAATATCTGTGAGATTTCTAAATTTTGAATAATTAAAAAATTTAATTATACATGTTATGTGAATCACCGTATGTTCGTAAATATCATAGATGCGATGTGGTAATTGGAATTTATTATTTGTCTGTGTGATTTGTAATGCTTTGTGATGTCGTGATATAGCCATGTTCGTCTTAGATCTATACATCTTGATGTAATCTCTATAAATTTCTCATCTTTTTATTTATTTATTATTTATTCCTTTTGATATTTTTTTCAAAGGAATAAAATAAAGTTTGAATCTTTATTTTGATTCACAAAATAAAAGAAAGTTGGAATCTTTATTTTTGATTCACAAAACAAAAGAAAGTTGAATTTTTATTTTGATTTACAAAATAAAAAGAAAAGTGAATCTTTATTTTGGATTTTCAAAATGAAAAGAAAAGTTAAATCTTCATTTTGATTTATGATTTATAAAATGAAGAAAGTTTAGATCTTTTAAATTTTACTTAAAAGATAAATAAAGTTTGGATATTCTATTTTGATTTATAAAATAAAATAAAGATGAGACCTTTATTTCGATTAATGAGAATTATACAACAAATCATATGTTGTTGATGTATGTGTTGACATGAAACTTGACACCGAATTATATGTTGCCATCGTTGTGTTGACATGAAAACTTAAACACTAAATTACACGTAGGTTGACACCAAAATTTAGATTGTTTCATGTATTGAGATATTGTTTTGAACATATACGTTGACACCAAAAACTTTGACTATTTCAGGTATTGAAATATGGAATTGTACATGTAGTGGTGTATGAAAATGAACACATATTTGGCATCATATAATTTTAGTAAAAATGAGCAGGGAGAAAATTTACATTTTTATATGTAAATAAAAATGAGGATTTACATAGTAAAGAAAATTTACATTTTTATACGTAAATAAAAATGAGGATTTACATAGTAAAGAAAATTTACATTTTTATATGTAAATAAAAATGAGAATTAGCATAGTAAAGAAAATTTACATTTTTATATGTAAATAAAAATGAGAATTAACATAGTAAAGAAAATTTACATTTTTATACGTAAATAAAAATGAGGATTTACATAATAAAGAAAATTTACATTTTTATATGTAAATAAAAATGAGAATTAGCATAGTATTGAAAATTTACATTTTTATGATGTAAACAAAAAGTAGATTTTGCATTGTAATTAAAAATTACATTTTTATAATGTAAATTAGAATGAGGTTTTGCATGTAGATTAAAATTACATTTTTTTTATGTAAAAATAAAGTAGGAATTTCCACGGTAATGAAGTTTACATTTTATATGTAAAAATAAAGTAGGAATTTGCGATGGATTAAAATTTACATTTTTATATGTAAATAAAAAGAATGGATTGACATGTAAATAAAAAATTACATTTTTCGTAATTTAAGAAAGAGAATTTGCGGTAAATAAAAAAATATATTTTTGTTATGTAATTAAAGAGAAGAATTTACATGGAAGATTAAAGGTACACTTCCATTTGTAATCTAAGAATGAGCACTCGTATGGAAAATAAAGTTACATTTTTATATGTAATTAAAGGTAGGATTTTACCTTGTAAATTAATAGACAAAATTTGACAGGTAATATAAAATTTCATCTTTAATGTAATTAAAAGGTAGGACTTTATAGTGAAAATTAAAAGGTAAGTTATAATAATTGAAATCAAGTTAATTTGGAAATATAGAATATTCCAAAATTAAGATATTTTGAAATGAGAAACAGTTTAAAATAATATTTTTAGTAGAACAATTATAATGATTAATTAAAATTGTACTTGGACACGAGGTTAGGTCATATTTGTGGTGGAAGTCTGCCCGGACCCGACCGGCATATCCAGCAGCTACAAATGTTGGGCCTAATGTGAGAGGTCCAAGTGCGCAAATACGAATTGGGCTAAGAAGCGAGGTTAAGCCCAACTTGTGGGATAAGTCTGCCCGGATCCAACCGGTCTATCCAGCATCCACAAGTTGCAGGCCTAATGTGAGAGGTCTGGCCCATATTAAAATATAAATGGTTAAATAGAAAATGGACATTATTTACACCGCCATGAGAATAAGTAAAGTTACATTTTTTTAATGTAATAAAATAAGAATTAGTAAAGTTACAATTTTCTTAATGCAAATAAAAGGAAAATAGGAATAGAAATTTACATTTCCCAATGTAAATAGAGTATGAAACAAAAGTTACATTTTCAATATAATAATATACTGGAGTATAAGTTTACATTTTTCAATGTAAATAAAATAGGAATAGAAATTTACATTTTTTAAATGTAAATAATAAGATTAGAAATTTACATTTCTAAGGAATAGATTTTCATTAGAAAAATAATGAAACCAAATACATTTGGTGTAAATTGAAAAATGGAAGAGGAAATAAACCTTGCTATGTTTAGGATGTGTATGTAAAGTAAAGTAAAGTAAAAATAGCGATAGGTCGTTCGTTATAAATTATTAACAACGATATGAAATTGTTTTCAAATTTATATATGCGAGAGTTATTTGGAAAGTCCGAGTTTACTCTCATTCCAAATAATGATACGACGTTCGAAGAATTGAAGACGGCGATTGAAGACCGACGATCTTCACATCGAATGGGTAACTAGTGTTGAGGCCCTTGATTGATTTGCTCCCAAGACGGGGCTAAGATGGTAGTTATCCGGACATAGTGTTGATTTGTATGGATTTGGCTTTCGCTCAGACCCAGAGCATAAGTTTATAAATGGAATGTGTGTCTGACGTTGAATTTTGTTCTATGTAAATTGATTTCTATTAATATACGACAATTGGTGGCGGAGAATTTATTCTCTTGCTCAACACCCTTAGAGGTTGTGTATTAATAGTTATCAATCGCATGGCATGAATTGTCAACGTGGCACACTAAGATGAAGATGATCAAGGCTTTGTTGAAAAGCAAGCCTTGTGGTTATAACGTTACTTCGTGAGCCTCACAACCCGGTGGAGTCTATAACGGGAGAAGGGAACGTAGGGAGAGCAGCACGTTTCTTTCTATCTAGAAGTGGTGTCGGTGCTTAAACTGGCTGATATTTACTTATGTGGATGATGGAATGAGGCGCCTCGGATGATAGGTCCTATAGTACCGGGAAACGTGTGTTCAGGAATAACTAATCCGCAACTCGTATGGTGGACCGGCCCTGCAGGATCCAAGGGTTAACTGCGGGGAATCCTGAGACATTAGCTAGAGTGTCTCGAATCGGTAAGGAGCTCCTCCCTAGCCTTGACTCATGATGAAAACCCAATTTCCAATACGACCTCATACGGTTTTGATTGTATTACTAGTATGGAAGCATAGTATTATGGTATCTATATGTCCTAAGATTGATACATTTACTTTGAAATGTTTTTGAAACATATACACACTAATAATAATATCAAATTCGTTTTTAACGTACCAAGCATGTTTGATCATCATAAGGTCCTCTGGTTTGTGTTGCATTGTGTGATGGGACTTGAGTCTTATGGTGATTTCATTTTTCCAAAAGCATTGCGTTGTTTTGACGATTCACTTTATATTATGCACGACAATCCATTGGAATAAAACCCGTTCCGCGTTAGCGGCGTGGTCCTTGGATTTTCCTTATTACTATTAGTTAAATTAGTTAAGAATTCTCACACCAGTCCCATGACTGACCCGTTGTTTGTTTCCACCTTTGCAAACTCAGGTGCCCTCTTTTCCACACGGGCAGTCGAGTAGTTTGTCTATAGGTTCTTATCTCGAGCAGGATGCTGGATTGAAGCTTAAAGCTGTGTCCAGGGCATAGTTATCTTCTGCTGTATCTATTTTATTGTTTCCGCTGCAATGTATTAAAATATTGTAATTTATCTTCCGCTATAATTTATCGATGTACTCTGATATTATGTATTCTGATGTTACATTATTATAATGTTTATAAAAGTCTTTTGTTATTTGTTCTGATGTGTTGTATTCCCAGAGTTAACGTATGCGGGTTTTGAACGGTCTTGGTCGATTTCGCGATCGATCGGGTCGGGCGAAACCCTTTTCGTTACAGTTGGTATCAGAGCTTTGGTTAGCTCAAATCTTTGGGATACAACTCATTAGAACGGAACAAAAGACTCATCAGAGATTGGATTAGTAATATCCAATAAGAATACTCATTAGAGATTGGATCAGCGGTATCCTAGAATGAGAAAACTCATTAGAGATGGGGTTAGTAATGCCCTAGAATGAGTTGAGAGTGACAAGCTTATATTATACGTATTTGTAATTATAATCTATTTTAGAAAATATGATTTTGGAATATATAAAAGTTATAAATATTTTAAAGCTAATCAACTAATTGATTGATGGTTGTGTAGTGTAATTATTAGTTTAACTATAAAATTATTAAACCAATGAATGAATAATAAAGAATGAAAAATTGAGTAGGATAATTAAACACTTTTGGGCTTCGTTCCTTTTCGAGGACGAAAAGTTTTTAAGTGGGGGGGACTGTAACATCCCTGAATTTTGGGGCCAATTTAAAATTTTATTTTAAGTTATTTTAATGCGTTTTGGTTATTTAAAATAATTTATTTTAAATAATAACAATTAAAAATTTTATTTTATTTTAGACATTTTGTTGAAAATGAGTCCAGATTTAAAATTTTCTAATTTTAAATAATTATTAAACAATAGAAGAAAATATATATATAATTTGAATAAAAAGTTTTACAGTAAAAATACAATTTTAGAGTTGGTATTTTACAAAATAAAAAAAAGGGCTTAAATTAAAATGTTACATTGTCATTTTGTTGAAATGAAAAGATTTCATTTTCAAGGTAATAAAAGTTTGCATTTTTGTCATATAAACAAGTTTGCATTTTTGTCATATAGGCAAAATAAAACCATTGTTGTGTCACATTAATTTACACAATTGAAATATAATGTATCATTTCGTTTACATTAAAAAGTTTCCATTGTAATTTTTGTTTACAATAAAGAGAATGAAATGTATCATTTTTATTTACATTAAAATGTTTAAAAGAAAAAAGTATCATTTTTGTTGCAAAACAAAATATTCATTTTTGTTAGAATTAGAATGACACACAAAATATCCATTTTGTTGAATAGTAAATGACACATAGAATTACAACTTTTGTGAATTGAAATGAATTGGGTCTGAATAGGAGAAAGTGGTTTAATGGGTCTTTAATGTGATTAAGGGATTGGAACATTATATATATATATATATAACTAAATAAATAAATGGTCCATCCCTATTTCTCCATTATTATGTTTCCTTTTTATATTCACACATTACATAATTCCAATTTCAAAACGTATGTATCTTAAACCACTCAATTTATTAATTAATGTCATTCATTTCATAATTGATTTTTCTTAATTGATTGCTTACTCAATTTAACTATTATCTCTATTAATTCTTCTCCGTTTGCAACGTTCATTTATAAATTGTATCATTCTCCTTCCATTGCTTCCATTATAAATTTACTATTTACACATGTTTGAATGATTCCAAATTCCAAATATATATACCACTAGTTAGACATTATATTGTTATAAATATATTAAATTTCTTTCTTATGTTTGTAACATACATTAATTACTAATTAACGTATATTAATTTTTGCTGTAACGTACATAAATTAAAATTGTAATATAGATTGATGGTTATCAAATCATTTATTGTTTCTCTCCTTATATATGTTTATATACATCAATTTCATGCTTTTGTTTCCAATAAACTTAATTTTCAAGTTTTAAAATTCAAACGTTCATGTATGCACATATACACATAAGCTATTAATTTAACTTAATTCCAACTCTTATATATCAACATACAGTTATTTTTGTGAAAATAAATTAATTAAAATAATGAAACATAAAATACTATAACATAAATGCCCCATTCTCTCTCTTCCTTTCACATGCAAATATTCCATTTTAGAACATAATCAAAGAGGATTTGAGGGAAGAAATAAAGGGAGAAATAAATTCGTCATCTCAGCCACAATATCATAATATTCTAAACTCTCCACTACATATTATCTTTTCCTCTCCACAAATTCTCATTTCTTTTTTTTTTCTCAAAATTTGAAAGCAGCCTTCTTTCTCTCTCTCCCCTCTCTCTCTCTCTCAAAACTCTGCATGAAATTAAATAATTCATATCTCCCAAACCATAAGGAGTTAGGCCATGAGATTTTGTGAGCGCCTAGAGAATGAATAGTTCTACTAGCGCATAAAATTAGGTGAAGAATTGGAAAGCATGACTGGTGAAAAATTTTAATTTATTTTTATTATTATTTATTTTATATAATATGAATAAATCGTAACTCGTTCGTTTTAACTCAGAATTTATAGATTTCGAAAGCGTTGTAATCGTGAAGCTGAGGTCTACGTTTCGAGACTAAAAGGGATAAATTCTGAGCAAGTCAGATTTTTGATCAAATTCAAACGGATCTATTCATAATTCAATATCTGTGAGATTTCTAAATTTTGAATAATTAAATAATTTAATTATACCTATTATGTGAATCACTGTATGTTCGTAAATATCATAGATGCGATGTGGTAATTGGAATTTATTATTTGTCTGTGTGATTTGTAATGCTTTGTGATGCCATGATATAGCCATGTTCATCTTAGATCTATACATCTTGATGTAATCTATATAAAGTTCTCATCTTTATTTATTTATTTATTTATTATTTATTCCTTTTGATTTTTTTTCAAAGGAATAAAATAAAGTTTGAATCTTTATTTTGATTCACAAAATAAAAGAAAGTTGAAATCTTTATTTTTGATTCACAAAACAAAAGAAAGTTGAATTTTTATTTTGATTTACAAAATAAAAAGAAAAGTGAATCTTTATTTTAGATTTACAAAATGAAAAGAAAAGTTAAATCTTCATTTTGATTTATGATTTATAAAATGAAGAAAGTTTAGATCTTTTAAATTTTACTTAAAAGATAAATAAAGTTTGGATATTCTATTTTGATTTATAAAATAAAATAAAGATGAGACCTTTATTTCAATTCATGAGAATTATACCCCAAATCATATGTTGTTGATGTATGTGTTGACATGAAACTTGACACCGAATTATGTGTTGCCATCGTTGTGCTGACATGAAAACTTAAACACTAAATTACACGTAGGTTGACACCAAAATTTAGATTGTTTCATGTATTGAGATATTGTATTGAACATATACGTTGACACCAAAAACTTAGACTATTTCAGGTATTGAAATATGGAATTGTACATGTAGTGGTTTATGAAAATGAACACATATTTAGCATCATATCATTTTAGTAAAAATGAGCAAGGTGAAAATTTACATTTTTATATGTAAATAAAAATGAGGATTTACATAGTAAAGAAAATTTAAATTTTTATATGTAAATAAAAATGAGGATTTACATAGTAAAGAAAATTTACATTTTTATATGTAAATAAAAATGAGAATTAGCATAGTAAAGAAAATTTACATTTTTATACGTAAATAAAAATGAGAATTAGCATAGTAAAGAAAATTTACATTTTTATATGTAAACAAAAATGAGGATTTACATTGTAAAGAAAATTTACATTTTTATATGTAAATAAAAATGAGAATTAGCATAGTATAGAAAATTTACATTTTTATGATGTAAACAAAAAGTAGATTTTGCATTGTAATTAAAAATTACATTTTTATAATGTAAATTAGAATGAGGTTTTGCTTGTAGATTAAAATTACAATTTTGTTTATGTAAAAATAAAGTAGGAATTTGCATGGTAATGAAGTTTACATTTTATATGTAAAAATAAAGTAGGAATTTGCGATGGATTAAAATTTACATTTTTATATGTAAATAAAAAGAATGGATTGACATGTAAATAAAAAATTACATTTTTCGTAATTTAAGAAAGAGAATTTGCGGTAAATAAAAAAAAAATACATTTTTGTTATGTAATTAAAGAGAAGAATTTACATGGAAGATTAAAGGTACACTTCCATTTGTAATCTAAGAATGAGCACTCGTATGGAAAATAAAGTTACATTTTTATATGTAATTAAAGGTAGGATTTTACCTTGTAAATTAATAGATAAAATTTGACAGGTAATATAAAATTACATCTTTAATGTAATTAAAAGGTAGGACTTTATAGTGAAAATTAAAAGGTAAGTTATAATATTTGAAATCAAGTTAATTTGGAAATATAGAATATTCCAAAATTAAGATATTTTGAAATGAGAAACAGTTTAAAATAATATTTTTAGTAGAACAATTATAATGATTAACTAAAATTGTACTTGGACACGAAGTTAGGTCACATTTGTGGTGGAAGTCTGCCCGGACCCGACCGGCATATCCAGCAGCCACAAATGTTGGGCCTAATGTGAGAGGTCCAAGTGCGCAAATACAAATTGGGCCAAGACACGAGGTTAAGCCCAACTTGTGGGATAAGTCTGCCCGGAACCGACCGGCCTATCCAGCATCCACAAGTTGCAGGCCTAATGTGAGAGGTCTGGCCCATATTAAAATATAAATTGTTAAATAGAAAATGAACATTATTTACACCGCCATGAGAATAAGTAAAGTTACATTTTTTTTAATGTGATAAAATAAGAATTAGTAAAGTTACATTTTTCTTAATGTAAATAAAAGGAAAATAGGAATAGAAATTTACATTTCCCAATGTAAATAAAATATGAAACAAAAGTTACATTTTCAATATAATAATATACTGAAGTATAAGTTTACATTTCTCAATGTAAATAAAATAGGAATAGAAATTTACATTTTTTAAATGTAAATAATAAGATTAGAAAATTACATTTCTAAGGAATAGATTTTCATTAGAAAAAATAATGAAACCAAATACATTTGGTGTAAATTGAAAAATGGATGAGGAAATAAACCTTGTTATGTTTAGGATGTGTATGTAAAGTAAAGTAAAGTAAAAATAGCGATAGGACGTTCGTTATAAATTATTAACAACGATATGAAATTGTTTTCAAATTTATATATGCGAGAGTTATTTGGAAAGTCCGAGTTTACTCTCATTCCAAATAATGATACGACATTCGAAGAATTGAAGACGGCGATTGAAGACCGACGATCTTCACATCGAATGGGTAACTAGTGTTGAGGCCCTTGATTGATTTGCTCCCAAGAAGGGGCTAAGATGGTAGTTATCCGGACGTAGTGTTGATTTGTACGGATTTGGCTTTCGCTCAGACCCAGAGCATAAGTTTATAAATGGAATGTGTGTCTGACGTTGAATTTTGTTCTATGTAAATTGATTTCTATTAATATACGACCATTGGTGGCGGAGAATTTATTCTCTTGCTCAACACCCTTAGAGGTTGTGTATTAATAGTTATCAATCGCATGGCGTGAATTGTCAATGTGGCACACTAAGATGAAGATGATCAAGGCTTTGTTGAAAAGCAGGCCTTGTGGTTATAACGTTACTTCGCGAGCCTCACAACCCAGTGGAGTCTAAAACGGGAGAAGGGAACGCAGGGAGAGCAGCACGTTTCATTCTAGCTAGAAGTGGTGTCGGTGCTTAAACTGGCTGATATTTACTTATGTGGATGATGGAATGAGGCGCCTCCGATGATAGGTCCTATAGGACCGGGAAACGTGTGTTCAGGAATAACTAATCCGCAACTCGTATGGTGGACTGGCCCTGCAGGATCCAAGGGTTAACTGCGGGGAATCCTGAGACATAAGCTAGAGTGTCTCGAATCGGTAAGGAGCTCCTCCCTAGCCTTGACTCATGATGGAAACCCAATTTCCAATATGACCTCATATGGTTTTGATTGTATTACTAGTATGGAAGCATAGTATTATGGTATCTATGTGTCCTAGGATTGATACATTTACTTTGAAATGTTTTTGAAACATATACACACTAATAATAATATCAAATTCGGTTTTAACGTATCAAGCATGTTTGATCATCATAAGGTAAAACTCTTACCTCTGGTTTGCGTTGCATTGTGTGATGAGATTTGAGTCTTATGGTGATTTCATTTTTCCAAAAGCATTGCGTTGTTTTGACAATTCACTTTATATTATGCACGACAATCCATTGGAATAAAACCCGTTCTGCGTTAGCGGCGTGGTCCTTGGATTTGCCTTATTACCATTAGTTAAATTAGTTAAGAATTCTCACACCAGTCCCATGACTGACCCGTTGTTTGTTTCCACCTTTGCAAACTCGGGTGCCCTCTTTTCCACACGGGCAGTCGAGTAGTTTGTCTACAGGTTCTCATCTCGAGCAGGATGCTGGATTGAAGCTTAAAGCTGTGTCCAGGGCATAGTTATCTTCTGCTGTATCTATTTTATTGTTTCCGCTGCAATGTATTAAAGTATTGTAATTTATCTTCCGCTGTAATTTATCGATGTACTCTGATATTATGTATTCTGATGTTACATTATTATAATGTTTATAAAAGTCTTTTGTTATTTGTTCTGATGTGTTGTATTCCCAGAGTTAACGTATGCGGATTTTGAACGGTCTTGGTCGATTTTGCGATCGATCGGTTCAGGCGAAATGCGTATCGTTACACCATTATATTCTGATTATTCTGAGCCGTTTGGATTTTCTCGTAATGTCAACGCAATCCTTTTCTCACGCTGCTCATAGTAAAAATCACATTTTTATTTCAACGCTTCTCTCTCTCTCTCTCTCTCTCTCTATATATATATATATATATATATATATATAAAGATTATATTTTTATCGTCACTTCACATATAAAAGTTTATATTTCCATATCGCTACATGATTATAAAAGATCCTCTTTTTAAATCGCTGCATGAATATAAAAGATTCTATTTTTATCTTAACAAAAATTATATTTTTAACTTGACGAAAATTATATTTTAACTAGACAAAGATTATATTTTAACTACACAAAGATTATATTTTAACTAGACAAAGATTATATTTTAACTAGACAAAGATTATATTTTAACTAGACAAAGATTATATTTTATTTCACTACTGTATATATAAAAATCGAATTTCAATCGCTACTAAAAATTAAATTTTTACTTCGCTGAAAATTATATTTTTACTTCGCTATTCAAACAAATAAAAATCAGATTTTTTTAATCGCTACTTCATATATATATATATATAAAAATAAAAATCAAATATTTATCGTGATGTTTACACCATAAAAATCACATTTTTAATTCGATGAATACACTATAAAAATCGTATTTTTAATTCGATATTATATATATAAAAACCGAATTTTTATCTTGCCACTATGTATTCATATTAATTTAAACTGATTTTACACTATATTTATAAAAATTTAAAACTGATTTTGAAATTTTGTATTTAAATTTAAAACTGAATTTGAACATTGTATTAAATTTAAAACTGAATTTGAAATAAAATAAAGAGGAGAAGCTCACTGTTTCTTTCATCAGCAGGGTTGAACTGGAGCTCCACCTAGGGTTTTCGCCGTTGCCGCCGCTGGAGGGGACCGGGCCTCCATCGCCGACCATCACCTGACGCGTCGCCGCCTGCCGCTCCCATTCCGACCAGCCTCGCCAAGTCCGGTGGCGCCATCAGCTTGAAAATCGAGTTGGAACTCGATGCTTTTGAGCATGAAAATCAAGACGAATGCTCCATGATGGATCGTCAGACTAGCGCGGATTTGTAGAGGGAAGAGAGTAAATCGATTTGCTTTTGGGATTTTGGAAATTCATTGCGTAGATTTTGCGAAGTCGATGGGAGAACTTTGGAGCATTTTCGCCGTTCGTTTCAGCTGTGGAGGCACGAGTTTTGGTTTGACCTCGTTGGGCCCTTTGACTTAGGGTTAAAAGGATGATTGGATTATATATAATATATTTAATAATTAATTAATCCACTTATTGTCTCGATATGATTCCGTACTCCAAATCTAACCCAACGACTGTCATCCACAGCTAATTACCCCTATTCCGAACACAATGGGATATGTATCGTAGGCTGATTCGACTGTTTCGATCAGTTTCCATCAAAATCAAAATATAAATCTATATATTAAATTTGAACGCACATTTTAATTTAACATGGCCACATACTAACTCTAAAAATTCCCAAAAAATATTTTCTAGCATCGTATTGACGATACGGTGCTAACAAAACTAATTTCATCAAATTCCGAGACCGTTTGAAAAATGGCCATTTTTTGGTCGATCGAAATTGACTGAAACTGTTAAAACACGTTTTCCTTTGCCACGCTCACATATTAATTCAGAAAATTATGAATTTTGAAACCTACCAATATTTTGACATTCCGGTTCCAACTAAAGTGATTTCGTCGAAAATTGAGGTCGTTTGCAAAATGGCTATTTTTAAGGGCTTTATATATATTAAAAAATATATAAATTCAACAGCAACTTTTCTGAATTTTAAACTGGACGTATCTTTCACTCTATAAAGTGAAATCTCAGTTTCTTACATCCGCTAGAAAGATATGGTTAAACAGATTCGAATATTTCTTGTTTCGCTGAAATCTGATTTATTTTGAATCCTGTATGTTCATTTGAAATCAAATTTTCAAACTACCGCGCCATTTCAGGCTCGTTATATAATTAAAATAAAATTATTCGTTTTAACTTCATCGAAAATAAATTTTCCGTTGTTATTATTTAAAATAATCCATTTTAGATGTTCAAAATTCACTAAAATTGCCAAAATAAAAATTCTAAATTGGCTCGGATTTCCGGATTATTACAACAAGTGTTACATAAACACAACATACGCCTCATTCCAATCCAGAATATTCTTTTATTCAAATATTCTTATATTTTAGGAAAGGTTCTCATTAATTTTATCAAAGATAAATTCTTTAATCTTCTTTTGAATATCAATTCAAACAAGTCGGGATTAGCGAACCACACCGAAGTAATCATTTGTTTTATTTCCCAATCCCAATCTATTCATCCCATGAAGTAAAACTAGTCATACTTCATATCTAACACCACGGTGTTGTCGGTAAATTCAATTACCATTTCACGGTCAAATCTAATTAAAGATTTAACTATCGCCTGGAGCAAAACTGGTGATACTCCATTCTCGACCATTTCAATCTAATTAAAGATTCATTAAAACTCCACTTAGTTTTAATCTTCCCAAAAATCAATATCAACGATTGTTTAACTTAGGAAACCATATTGATTGACATAGAAATGTGTTTATTTTATGCTTTTATATCTTATCTTCTGTATATAAATAAATATTACTTGGGTATTGTTTTGTTACTTTTACAGATATTCCAACCCAGCCCGCATGCAACCAGAAATGTAGAGAAATAGAGTTCAATTTGCTGTGTATTTGCATTTTGAAGAATTGTAGATGAAGATATCACATCTAGTTGCTGTTGGACAAGAAAAGGATTGATAACAAGGCTTTGCACATCACAAATCAATGAAGAAGTGTCAAGGAAACAAGAGGAAAAGAGAAAAGGCCCAAATTTGCTTTAATTATCAAAGGCCCACTTATGTTTCTCATTGTAAACTAATTAGTGATGTAATGACCAGGCCCAATTATCATTAGGGTTAGGGTTTGGCTATCTACCCTATATATACCCTTGTAATGGCATTGTAGCCACCATCCAATCATATATCTCATTCTATTCTCTTCTTCATTAATAAAACTCATTTTTCTTTTGTGCAATTCTCTATTTCATAGCAATTAGTGTTGTCTACACGATTAGATTCGGTAGAACACTATTTGTATTTTGTATTGCTTTTCATTAGTGATTGACCGTCTGATTAGATTCAGCGGAAATCCTAATTTTATTTCTTGTTGTTATTTATATTCTGCACTTTTATTTTCTGTATTTTAATCGCGTTCATAGGTTAAATTGGATTTGATTAAATTTGAATCTGATTCATAGTTTCATTGCTTTTCCATTGAAATTGTGAGTTGATCGTCGGTTCAGTTAGATCTGTTCTGAATCAAATTACAGTTTTAATTTTGTTTTGTTTTATTTTCAAAATCAACCTCCAAAGTTTTGTCTAACTCGCCCAAGAGATTAGATAAATAATTTGATTTAATTCACCTCCCTGTGTTCGACCTGTATGCTACACACCTGTATGCTTGCAGAATTTAATTTAAATGTCGCGCTTTTCTAATTCATAGATTAGCGACGATCAAGTTTTTGGCACCGTTGCCGGGGAGGCAACAATTAAATTGTATTGTTTATTTAATTTCTGATTCGTGTTAGTTTTTATTTATTTATTTTAGTTTTCTTCTATATATTAAAAAAAAATCTTAATTGAGTAGATTTGGTGTTGTTCAATGATACCATAATCTTTCAAATAAGAGAAAAAAATTTCTTGCCATTATTTGCTTTCAATTTCTTTCCTTTCTTCTTATCTATTTTCTTCCTTTCTTTAGTCCCCTTCTTGTTTTCAATACATTTATTTATTTTCTTCAGTAATAAGCCTAAACAAAAAAAAATTCCTTAATTTTTCTGCCTTGTATTTGATTACTGCATCTCCTTTCTGAATCACGTCCACAATCTCCAACACAGTACCTCTTTCCCTTCATCATCACGTTTACACAACCCTCTTCTCCTACAATATATTACAGTACCATTACCTTGTACCATCACCTTCCATAGCCCTCAGCCACGTCAACCACATAACCACAATTTCAAACCTAAGCAGCAAATCCGCCCACCACTCATACCCAACAACTAGCACATCATCTTCCCATAACCAGTTCATACTCACGTCATCACACCACAAATTCTGATCATCGAAAAGGAAATCTCACCTGTGTCAAAATCGCTCCACACAGTTCTCCAATCTTACCACGATCTTCATTGTTCACATCCTCAAATCGCCCATCAAAAATCACATCATCAGATCCAAAAATACCTTCTCCCTGCCACGTAACCAGATCGGATCCGTATTAGATCCAAACCCATAACCACTACAAATCGATTTCTCATCTCAGACCACCACAACCCTTATCATCACGTTCCTGAATCATTGTTAAAGCCATCATCGCAGATCCCAGTCCTTCTCCTACAACCGCACCCTGAAACGTCCCCTACCCATACAACAACCCTGAACCGCAAATCCTGCCAATTGCCATCCACCTTACAGTCAACATCAACCCTCTAGCCTCGGCCCAGTTCACCACTAAACCCCACTCCGGCAGCACTTCTTTAAAACCACGTTCATCCCACAAACCACTTCATAACACCCAAACCCACGTTCGAACCTCATCCACCAACATCGCGAGATCCAAACATCATCCGATTCATACCCCATCTCCGATTAAAACACAGACAACTGCACAAGAACCGAAATCGAATTCAGTTTAACTCACGCACCAAATCGATCGGAACCTCAGATTCGAAACCCTTCTCCTCGAATAGCTTCACGAATCATTTTATCATACACCCGAAACCCAATTAGCAATCTAAAACTCGATTTGAGCGGTTATCGTCCATTCGAAAGAAAAGAAAAAATTGATTTGATTTTTGTGCAGAAATTGTTTTCTGAACTAGTTTTTTTCTTTGTGAGGAACAATAGCTTGGGAGGGTTATCTGTTTAATTTGAAGGGAGAGTATTCAGGGTTAAAAATAATTCGAACGTGACTTTGTGTGAGCGAGATTTGATTGTAGCTGGGTTTAAGTTTTGTTGACTCAAGTTTGGTCGAGTCCAGTTTGGTCTCATGGTTCTTTGTGTTTAGATTTGTTTTTTTTCATTTTTTTTTTCTAACTGAGTTTGTTTATGCTTGTTTTATATTTCTTTTAGGCTAGTCAATTTATTTATTTTTCAGAAATAAAAAAATAAGAGAAAAAAAAGAGTGAGTTTTATTTTTGTAGGATTAATTTTTATTTATTTTTAGCTGAGTAGTTTGCCTGTTTTATATTCTTTTAGTTGAGTCAGTCTGTTAGTTTTTTTTCTCTCCTTTTCTGTTGTTTTTAGTTCTGTTTGTTTCCTTTGCTTTTCTTTTCTTAAAAAAAAAAAACAAGGGTCTAACCAAAGGTCAAAGTGAGGAAACAAATTCAACCAAACGAACAAAGAGTCAGAGATCAAGCAAATTGCAAACAGTGAAGTCTAATCTTTCTGGATGGACAGCCATACCCCACTGTAAATTTCTTTTAACTCTACAGGTGCTCTGCTGCAAAGAAGAAAAAAATATAGACAATTGTTGTAAAATTTTCTGCAGGGGCAGCGGCTTTGAATGTACAATTTTCAATTTTTGCAATTATTTTGTGTGATTTCTGCATTTTTATTCATTCTGTTAAGGGCAATACCCCAATTCACATAAGGTGAGGGATTTCATCACCCTTTCCTTAGCCCACAAATTACATTTCATCGTAGAAGCTGACTAATAATAACGGTTAGACGTTGGACTTAAGGGAGTCCGTGGCTCATCTAGGGCTTAATTATATTGTGATAGTTGATTCATTTGGAACGAATTATTTCTTGGTGTCTAGACTACGGCAGAGAAATAACCGTTTATAAATATTACGGTGATTCGTAAATATTATATCGGTTGTTACTCTGAAGGTACTTAAACCTTCGGCTGCATTGCTAGGGTGATTCCTGGTGCACCGATAACTCCTGTCCGTTAACTGGCTGAGAAATCTTTTGATCTAAGTAATCAAACGCATCACTTTATAATTTTGGGTTAAGAGCTAATAAGGACAGAAAACTTCATTGTAGCTAATTTCTATGCTTGCATTTAACAACAATGAGTGAAAAAAGTGTCAGCCAACAAAATTCTCTTAGGGGTTCTCGTATCAACCAAAATTTTCCAACCGAATTGGATCAAAATCGAGTGAATCAAAACTTTCCAAACTTTGGAGATCAAAATCAAATAAATCAAAATTTTCGAAATCTCAATATCCAAATGGATAGACCCTTGTCTCTTCGTGATCGATGTTATCCCACTAGGACCGTTCAACCATCTGTCATTGTGTTCCCACCAGCTGAAGGAAACAATTTTGAGCTAAAACATTCTTTTATCCAAGGGGTACCAAAATTTACTGGGTCTGAAAATGCTTATAAATTTCTGAGTGAATTTGAATTGTACGCCTCCACAACAAAAATGCAACAACTATCTAACGAATCGATCAAGCAAAGGCTAATTCCATTTGCACTACTTGAAAGCGCTAAAAGATGGCTAAATTCTCTTCCACGACATTCCATAAGAAGTTGGGATGAATTTGTCACTGCATTCTTGAAAAAGTTTTTCCCTTTCCATAAAACTCTAAATATCCGAACCGAGATAAATCAATTTTGTCAAAATGAGGGGGAAACTTTTTCAAAATACTTTGAGAGATTCAACCAGCTATTATATAGTTGCCCTCATCATGGAATTCTAAAAGATCACTTATGTCAAATTGCATATGAAGGGCTAAACTACCAGACTAGAACTCAACTAGAATCAATGTATGGAGGAGACTTTATGTCTAAAACAGCCGATGAAGCTTGGTGGTTTTAAGAAGATTATTCTGAAAAGGACATGCAGTGGGAATCGATTCGTGTTCCCATTCGTACTTCTACTAGAGGAGTGCATGTCGTGGACCCAAGTCAAATTCCCTTAGAAAATCAAACTCCTCAAGCCGGAGAATGGTTACCCCACTATTACTCTCAAGACCAAGCCAATGCCATAGCTCAAAATAATCCTTACTCATCCATGTACAACCCTGGTTGGAGGAACCACCCAAATTTTTCCTGGTCAAACCCCAATAATTCGGCTAACCCATCTCACGTGCAACCCTTTATTCCCAATCCGAATTACCAAGCTCCACCTTCCAATTCTCAAACATCTCACGCTTCACCTCAATCCAAACAACCTTATAGGCACCCCAATTTTCAATCATCAAACCAATCCTCTCAATCTTCTCTACCATCACAAGAAATTGTGCGTCTAGAAAAACAGTTGAGCTCTTACGAAGCCAAAATAAATTCGCAAGACGCTAAAATGCACCAAATGATGAATATGATAAAGGAAATGGCGAAAAATAACGAGAAGGGAAAGTTGCCAAGTCAACCTGAGGTGAATCCAAAATATAACTCTCGTGCTGTAAATTCTTGTGAGGACGAAAACCATAATCCAGTCAACGCAATTGCAACCCTTCGATCTGGTAAGAGGATTGATAATAACGTGGGCGACCCTGACGAACCTTCTAACTCGACCCCAATCCCTAATCTTGGTGATCACCCATTGGCTTCGAATGCCAATTCCTCTAAACCTCAAGTTTCCTTAAATGTTGGCAATCCCAACAGTTCTTCTCCCAGTGTCGGCAAACCCGACCCACCTTCGAAAATTAATGTTGGCAATACCAACATTCCATCTTCTACGACCTTACCACCTTCTATTTCCTTGGATAAACCTTCTTCCACGAATGACGAAACTGATCACAGAGTCGAAAAACCAATAGCTCCTTTTCCCCATAGACTCAATAATAAGAATAAAGCGGCAAATTTCGACAAAATTCTGGAAATTTTCAAACAAGTCCGTGTAAACATTCCTCTTTTAGACACCATTGAACAAATTCCTCAATATGCTAAATGTCTTAAGGAATTGTGCACACAAAAACGTGCGACCAATGTCCCAAAAACCGCCTTTCTAACTGCAAACACAAGCTCTGTTCTTTCGAATCTTGCCCCAGTCAAGTACAAAGACCCTGGCTGCCCTACGATTGATTGCAAAATAGGAAACACCCATATCTCTCGTGCCCTACTCGACCTTGGTGCCAGTGTCAACCTTCTCCCTTATACTGTCTGTCGTCAACTTGGACTAGGGGAGATTAAACCTACAAACATCACACTTCAACTAGCCGATCGATCTGTCAAAAAGCCATTGGGAATTATCAAAGACGTCTTGATACAGATCGAACAGTTTTACTTCCCTGTCGATTTTATAGTTCTAGAAACAGAGCCTGTCTCAAATCGCAACGTTCAAATACCATTGATCTTAGGGTGCCCTTTCTTAGCAACCTCTAATGCTGTCATTAATTGTAGGAATGGTCAGCTTCGACTTTCCTTCGGGCACCTAACCATTGAGCTAAACATCTTTAATCTCAACAAACAACCTAGGGATTTTGAGATCGATGAAATTGACATGATTCAAACCACAGTTGATGAAACCTCTAGCGACACTTCTGAAGCCTTGAAAATGTGTCTTGACCATTTCGACTCTGATTTCGATGAACTCGAATACATTTCTGAACTAAACAAAATTCTTGACTCCGACACTTCGTCACCTGAATCTAACCAAGGAATGTTGACCAATGTTGATACACAAGAACTTCCTAAGTTAGACCTCAAGCCCTTGCCACCAGACCTTAAGTATGCCTACCTAGACTCTTCAAAAACTTTTCCCGTAATCTTGGCTTCCGATCTTATCGAGGACCAAGAAGAAAAACTTTTGGATATCTTGCGGGAAAATAAGGACGCCTTGGGGTGGGAAATTAGCGATATAAAAGGAATTAGCCCATCAATTGTGGAACATCGCATACATTTAGTTGACGAGGCTAAACCCACCCGTGAGGTTCAAAGGCGATTAAACCCAAACATGAGAGAAGTGGTCAAGGAGGAGATAATCAAATGTCTAGACAATAACATCATCTATCCCATCTCTGATAGCACTTGGGTGAGTCCGGTACAAGTTGTACCAAAGAAGTCGGGAGTCACAGTGATCAAAAACGACAGTAATGAACTCGTCCCAATAAAAATCAAAACCAAATGGCGTGTGTGCATCGACTATCGAAAGCTTAACTCAGCCACACGAAAAGACCATTTTCCTTTGCCTTTTATTGACCAAATGCTCGAACCTTTAGCAGGACATGAGTACTACTGTTTTCTCGATGGATACTCTGGCTATAACCAAATTCCTGTTGCTTTAGAAGATCAACATAAGACCACCTTTACTTGTCCCTTTGGAACCTTTGCTTATCGTCGCATGCCTTTTGGTCTTTGTAATGCCCCCGCGACTTTCCAAAGGTGTATGATGAGTATTTTCTCTGATATGGTGGAAGAATTCTTGGAAATATTCATGGACGATTTTTCAATATATGGATCATCTTTTTCCCAATGTCTCACTCATTTAGAACTCGTCCTTAAGCGTTGTAAGGAGAAATCACTCGTGCTTAATTGGGAAAAATGTCACTTTATGGTAAAAGGGGGATAGTTCTAGGTCATGTTGTCTCCAAAGATGGCCTAGAAGTCGATAAATCCAAAATCGATTTGATTGCTAATTTACCTCCTCCTAAGTCTGTCAAAGATGTTCGTTCATTTCTTGGCCATGCAGAATTCTATAGAAGATTCATTAAGGATTTCTCAAAAATTTCAAAACCTCTCTCAAATTTACTTGCCAAAGACGTAAAGTTTGAATTTTCCAATGATTGCAAAACATCTTTTGAAACTCTTAAGTCAATCTTGACCACAACTCCCATCATTCAACCTCCTGATTTGGACTTCAACTCTTTTCAGAAAAAAGATTTAAGCTTAGATTTTGACCTTCCTCTTTCAGGCTGTGAAAAACTTGAAATTCTAGAAGTTGAACAAAATGAAAATGTTGAATTTTTCAAAAACTCAGAGTTGGAGAAGAATTTCAATGAACATGAATTTTTTGGATTTAATGAAGAGGAGTTGCCGAATGAGGATGAAACAGAATTAGGCCACGAATCCAAGTTTGAAAATTTTGAGATTTCAAATGAACTTGAAATTGTCAGTGTCGAAAATACATTGTCAGTTAATAATGAGAAATGTGATCACATAGTCTTGAACAACACTCAGATTTCAAATTTCACTGAATTTATATACGATCACAATTTTTTGAAAAATTACACTGATAAATTTGTTGAACACATGAACTATTTTTGTAATGTTAGTTTGGTTGAAAAACTTCATGTTAGGACGACCTTGAACATTCATTTACTGGACTATAAATCTAGGTTTAAAGATGAGATGGTTTTCAAAAACCTTTGCTTATTAGAAAACACGCCTAGACATAGTGGGAATGGGACTCATAGGGCTAGAACCAAGTGTGGGGGAAAAAGTTGGTGGAATTCTTTGCATTCATTGCATCGCAAACACATATATCATTGTACATATGATCCATTCTTACATATAGTTAGATTGCATTTCATTCTACAAATAATTTTGCATCTCATTCACCTTTGGGTACGATCTCTCAAATTTAGGAAACGTTCACAGTGTGGAAACTGTTTAGTTCTAGTGTGGGGGGGAGTCTGCATTGAATTCAATTTATTTTTCTTTAATTTTTTCTTTTCATTTTTCATGCATTTAGATAGGACCATAATGCATTCTAGATTGTACGAACATACCATAAATTTTTTATGTGGAAAATATGACACATTTTAGATTTGATACAACAAAATAAGTTAAGGATTATTAATCAGTTGATAGTATTTTTTTCTCTCAGCTTAGATTGAATATGAAATATAATGAAAAGTTTAATTTTGAGGGATAATAGTGTAACCGGTACATAGGGAGATTCTTAGGTGATGGCCATGTAATCTATTCTATATTGTAGACTTTGTTTAAATAAGTGGAGGACTTAAAATACTTATATTGGCTTTTCAAATCTTTAAAACTAAGTTGTGTCAAGTTGAATTCGCGTAACTCTCTTTTGTGCTTATATTTTCGATAATAATAATAATAATAATAATAATAATAGTATTCCAAGGGTATCCAACATTGCTTGTATATCGAGCGTTGGTGTGCAAACCCGCCAAGCTCTATCCGACACGTTGTTGACAAAGTCAGCGTTGGAATATCTTGGTCTCATTTTATGAGATTGGACACCTAAGGATTACCGACACGTTGTTGACAAAGTCGGCCTGCACAATCCGCCAAGCTCTTTACCTACACTCCGTTAGTCCGCGAGGCAGTGCATGGGTGGTAAACCTTGGTCTTTTTAGTTAGGTGTATGTACTTAATCATAAATCTTAAAATTTTATAGAATAAAGAATAAGCGATGATACCCAAACACTTCTTGACCTTATTGATTTGACTAGCCATACATGAGAAAATTAGAATACCACTTTGCAAACTGTGCCAAAAAAACTAAGAATTTATTTCATGGCTGCACTATGTTATCGACCGAACTAACTGGCCAAACTGGAATTTAACATTTGAAAACTTGATTTATATTGAAAATTTGTGACAAGTTGAGGTATCTAAAATAAAATCAACTAATTAGAAATTGTTAACTTAAATTGTTGTACCACTTTCCTGAAACAAGTTGTGTTTTCATTTTTCGTTTTTATTTGCATATGTCCATTGCATTCATGTAGTTTCATTAGAATCATAGCATATTACATTTGGATTTTGTGGGTAGTATCCGCTGAAAACCCTCACGAGACACCACTCGTCCTACTAGGGACACCTAGAGGTTTAACAGCTTGTTGCATGCGCTCAATGAAATCGTGTTTCCTACGAAAGTGCGACCTATCTAGTTAGTTTTTCATTTTCTTTTTACTCGAGGACGAGTAAAAGATAAGTGTGGGGGGTATTTGATTGACATAGAAATGTGTTTATTTTATGCTTTTATATCTTATCTTCTGTATATAAATAAATATTACTTGGGTATTGTGTTGTTACTTTTACAGATATTCCAACCCAGCCCACATGCAACCAGAAATGTAGAGAAATAGAGTTCAATTTGCTGTGTATTTGCATTTTGAAGAATTGTAGATGAAGATATCACATCTAGTTTGTAACACCCCGAATTTTCTATTAACACTAAAGTTGCTAAAATAATAATAAGTGTGTAGAAGAGGGGATGTATCTAATATGAATATAAAAATATTAATAAGTATGTAAGAGAGGGGATATATCTATTATGAATATAAAAATATTAATAAGTATGTAAGAGAGGGGATGTATCTAATATGAATATAAAAATATTAATAAGTGTGTAAGAGAGGGGATGTATCTAATATGTATATAAAAACAATAATAAGTGTGTAAAAGGGGGGGTGTATCTAATGTGTACATTGTAGAATATATATATATATATATATATATATATATATATATATATATATGGGCAGTTAATGCAAACATGAATAGAAGTTTATTAATTTGCTGAGTGTTTGCTGAGTCACTTCTGACTCATTGCTGAGTCAACAAGATAAACCCCATCTTGTCTGAACGGCTGCAGTTATTTCTAGGTTAAATCTAATGGCCTAAATGAATTCTAAAATCTATAAATAAGTGGGTAGACCCTAAACCTAAATCGCTTGTAAAATTAGAGAAGCTACCGTCATGCTGCTGCCATGGAGTTCAGCATAGCCGTCACAAACTAAGAAGAGGAAGCCTAATCATCTACACCTAAATCTACACAAATCAAATCAAAAGATCTCTCTTTCTCTAATTCTTTTCTTTTGTTGGTGAGTATGATGATTCTCACAAGACTATTACAAACTAATTTGACTCAGTTATGAATGGATCACAAGAAAGTGATGTGATTTGTAATTGTAAATTCTATATATTGTGGATCTCTTATTATGTTATTATGTTGTCGTATGATGTAAATTATATATGCTATGTCATGCTATGTTGTAAATTCTCTTATGCTATGTCGTGCTATGTTGAGAATCATGTCAAGCTATGTTATACTATCATACTATGCCATGTTATAAATCATGCTATATTATGTTGAAAAATCATGCTGTTGGATCATGCTTAAAGTTATGTTTTTTTTTTCTTAATTTAAATGGATCTTGTTTATGGGAATTTGCCTATTAGGTTAGGTGTACCCATAAACTTGAAACTATAATTAAATAAAACTTGATTATGGGAATTTGCCTATTGAGTTAGGTGTACCCATATAAAACCATGTTGTTAAAAAAATTAGATGATGTTGATTCACACATGTTCATATGTAAGTTTATGAAAATTGATTGAGATTATATTAGGTGAATTTTGAACAAGTTGACACCTTTAGGTCCATGACATGTATAATCTATGCAAGTTGGACATATGCAAGTTTCACCCCTTATTATGATTCATTTGGTCACATATACATGTTGTTATTATGATAATCTCTTTTATGCTATGAGTTAGGCTATTCGAGTCTAACATATATTTTGCGAATAAAACGTTCAAACGTGGGGTAGGGGTAATATTAGGAATTAATAAATTGGGTGCAATTTTGTAAGATTTTGCATACCATGAATGGATGTCCATAATTGAGTCAATTATGGACATTGTTAAAAATTGGAAGTAATTAATAATTCAAGTAGGGAATTATTAAAATTGGGGGAAAGTGGATTATTATTAATAATAAATGCTTAGGACACGAGGTTGGACCCGTTTGTGATGTAAACCTGCCCGGACCCGCCCGGCAAATCCAGTAGTCACAAATGTCGGTCCAATGTGAGAGGTCCTAGGCCCAAACTAAAGCATAAAAGTTGTAAAGACACGAGGTTAGACTGTTTTATGGTGTAAGACTGCCCGGACCCGCCCGGCAAATCCAGCTGCCATAAATGCCAGTCTAATGTGAGAGGTCTTTATGAGGTTATGGCCTTAATGAACTAAGAAATACTTAACCAGATAATCATGTAAGGTGGGACATGGGGGTTAAGTAGGTGCCTTGGGTGGCATGAGGAATCTGGTGGTTGCCATTAGAGGCATTTGAAATACGATTAGACTTAACCAAACACACATGTAAATGAACATGACTAAGTGGGTTAAGTGGGATGGACTAATGGGGACAAGCTTAGGTGGAATGCTTGTGGTAAATAGTGGGGGCCCATTTCAACCAGTATCCCAAAACGTATCTTTGTGGGCTCGACCCAAGTCGAGGATGGGACACGCATACTAGGTTTGACTATAAGAGGCCAAAACAGGGAGCGGTGGCAACGCAAGTCCAACGGGTTTCATATGCGTGTGTGGACCCGGGCTGGTAGGTAAGACGTTGTTGCATCGTGTAGGTATAAGCCGTGCATGTCCGTTGTATCAGGTTGCCACTTTAGGGGAGTGATACACCCCACTGTGGGGCCAGCACGGGTATCTACGAGTTAGGGAGCCGATCGAATAATGGGAAGTAGGGTACACCTAGTGGAGATAGGGGCAGGCGGCACCTATGTAGTCAGCTAGGGGTACGTAAAGCCATTGGGAAAGTTTCTAAGTGAAGCTAAGTGGGATGAATCTTTAGGGTGACTGGTGTGGTGCAGTATAGTGTTTATCCTTTAGTATTTAGGAGCGCCTATAACGTTGCCTTTAGCTATTGTCTATGTCCTTAATCTGCTCTTCATAGACATTTTCTTGTTTTCCAGCTTATGCCTTAGTCCAGTTATTTTGGTAATAGTATTGTAGAATTATCATATTCACCAGACTTTATGTCTGACCCCCTCTTTTCCATCCTTTTTCTCCCTTCAGGTCCGCAGGTTGGGCCAAGTTCTAGTGGAGTCTAGTTGGATCGCTTATTTTCTGGAAAGCTTGGACTGCTGAAGTAAAGTCCAGCTTGTTATCTTTCTTTTTAATGGCTATTCATGTAATGGGATTATGTACTTGTTTTATCAAGATAGATATTGTACTTGACATTGAATATGGTGTTATGATGTAATCAAACATGTTTTGACTTCTGCTACAATGAAATAAAGTTTTTGAATTTCCAAGTACTATTTTATATCTATCTTGTTGTAATTTTACTGTTCTATATTCACTTAAAACCTCCATGGAAGTTAATGCATTCCCTTTGTGAGTGACATTAATGGACGTGGGGTGTTACACGTGGTATCAGAGCATAAGGTTACCAGAACAGATAAAAAAAAAAATTAGAAAAATATTTTTTTTCTAAAGTATTTTTGGAAGAAGTGCTTTCAAAAAAAAAAAAAAAACATGTTATTTAAAGAGAGTTTTTATGAAAAACATAATCCCAAATAGCCACATCCTTATCTTTATCTTTCGAATTCTCCATTTTGAATCTTTCCTTTTTCGTTTCAGCATGGCTGAAGATCTTAATCTCCCAGAAGGTGTGACGATTCCAGGGTGGTTTAGGAGATACTTGGAGGCTAGGGCCACCACTGCAGGCCCAGCGGATACTCCTCCACCCCTAGTTGCACCCATTCCTCCTCCTCCTCCTCCTCGTGTTGACACTTTTGCAAAGACGTGCAAGGAATTCAAGGTTATGGGAGGAAAAACTTTTCAAGGGACTGAGACGTTTGTGGAGGCCAGAGATTGGCTTAAGGAGACTGAGGAATTGTTGGATATCTTTGAAGTGGAAGATGGGAGGAAAGTCCGTTTAGCTTCTTGGTTAATGAAGGGAGAGGCCTCGTTTTGGTGGGAGGTCACTAACGGGGAACGTCCAGTTGATTCATGGGCGGATTTCAGACGAAGGTTTGAGGCAAAGTTTCTTTCAAGGGCAGAGGAGAACTTAAATATGGAAAAATTCCTGGCACTAAAGCAAGGGAGCTCATCAGTAAAGGAATATGTCAATAAATTTAATCAGTTAGCAAGGTTTGGCTTGGAGTTGGTGAACACGCCAGAGAAGAAAGCTTTGAGGTTCGTTAGAGGCTTGAATGAACCGTTGCAAGGGTTGGCTATGACCCACATCCCTATGGGAGCCACCTTTGAAAAGCTAGTAGAAATGGCACTTATGCATGAGGATAAGGCAGTTGAAAAGAAAGGGGATCAGAAGAAACCCCAACAGCAAAATAAGAAGGGTGGTAAAAACAATAATGGCAAAGGGAAGAAGAAATGCTTCAATTGTAGGATGCCTGGCCATCTCAGCAAAGATTGTAGAAAGAAAAAGAAGACTGGTTGTTTTCATTGTGGAGATGCGGGACATTTAGTGAAGGACTGTCCAAAGAAGCGGCAGAGGGCAGGGTCTACCTCGGGAGGACAGGTGCAGGCTCTTATGGCACCAGGGCAGGCAAGGGGGCAAGTTCAGGCTATTGCGGCCCCACCGCTGCAAGAAAGAGGTAGAACAATTTCTGTTGAAAGCTTAGTTTTTCTGTTTGATCATCCTGTCCGTACCTTATTCGATTCTGGCGCATCTCATTCGTTTATCTCTGCATCATTAGTTGAATCACTGCACTTGAACACCAGTTTAGTAGAGGATCCCTTGGTCGTTTCAAATCCAATTGGGGGTTCGGCTCATTTGACCATGATATGTTTGGATTTGAAAATCTCTATACTTAGCGTTGAATTTAGATGTGATGCTTATGTATTGGGCTTCACGGGCTATAGGCTAATTTTAGGAATGGATTGGTTGTCTAGAAATAGGGCCATTCTTGATTGTGAAAGGAGAGTAGTTAGGCTTGTGACTCGCCTTGGTAATGCTCTCGACATCTTTTGTAATCCCATAAATTCCGTTATGCTAAGTTATCTTGAATCGCTTGACGCGTCTGTAGAGAACCTGCGATCGGTAGAAGTGGTCCGGGAATATCCGGATGTGTTTGAGGAGGTGAAGGGCTTACCTCCAAAGCGGGAGATAGACTTTCGAATTTATCTTGTGGATAATGCTAAACCCGTATCTTTGCCAGTGCGCCACATGGCTCCTCGTGAAAGGAGGGAACTCAATAAGCAAGTAAAGGAGTTGCTTGAGAAGGGGTTCATAAGACGTAGTATATCGGAGTGGGGTGCTCCAGTAGTTTTTGCCACAAAGGCGGATGGGTCTCTTAGACTTCGTATGGACTATAGAGAACTAAACAAGCTTACTAAAAAGAACCGACACCCACTGCCGAGGATTGACGATCTCTTTGATCAGTTAGTTGGCGCCTCAGTGTTTTCGCAGTTGGACTTAGCCACTGGCTTTCATCAACTGAGAGTGGCTGAGGATAGTATAGATAAGACTGCTTTTAGGACTCCTGACGGATTCTATGAATGGCTAGTGATGCCCTTTGGTTTGACAAACGCCCCTGCATATTTTGTTGATTTGATGAGTAGGGTGTTTAGGGAATACCTTAACAAATTCGTGGTAGTCTTTGTGGATGACATCTTAGTCTTTTCTAAGAATAAAGAAGAGCACTCCCTACATCTTAGGGAAGTGTTGGAAACCCTTCGAGCACATAACCTTAAGGCAAAATTTTCTAAGTGTCACTTCTGGAGGAAGGAAGTACGGTTCTTAGGGCACGTGGTTTCCAAAGAAGGGATAGCAGTGGATCCCGCAAAGGTGGTGGCCATCCAAGATTGGAAGGTCCCTAAAAATGCAACCGAAGTAAGAAGTTTCTTGGGGTTGGCTGGCTATTATAGGAAGTTTATCAAAGACTTCGCAAAAATATCAGCTCCATTAACACGGTTAACGAAGAAGAACCTGGTTTTTACGTGGGACAAAGATTGCGATGATGCGTTCCAACGTTTAAAGAGAGCCTTAACTTCAGCCCCAGTCTTAGTGCTGCCAGACGGGAATAAACCGTTTACCATCTATACTGATGCTTGTGGGACGGGACTTGGCGCGGTCCTCATGCAAGAGGGAAGAGTAATAGCCTATGGTGGAAGGCAGTTGAGGGTTCATGAAAAGAATTACCCCACGCATGACTTAGAGCTAGCCGCAATTGTTTTCGCGCTTAAGTCTTGGCGTCACTATCTTCTTGGTGAGAAATTCGAACTATTCACTGACCACAAATCATTAAAATACTTATTCTCTCAGAAGGATTTGAATTTAAGGCAGCAACGGTGGATGGAATTCTTAGCCTCCTACGATTTTGAAATAGCATATACTCCGGGCAAGGGTAACGTGGTGGCAGACGCCTTAAGTAGGAAAAGGTTGTCCTTGAGTCCGTTGTTTGTTGAACGACAAAGCTTAGAATTCATCTCTATGTTTGACTTTAGACCCTCCGTTGACTTAGTACCCGGTCTGTTAGCATCCTTGGAGGTTAGACCTACACTTCTAGGACGGGTTGGTGAGGCACAGCGAGACGACCCACGGTTGGTTGAGATAGTAGAAAAGCTCAAAGGGGGGGAGTCGTCAAGCCATCTTCGTAGGTATACCCTAGACGATAAGGATTGGTTACGAAGGGATAATAGACTTTGTGTACCACAAGACGAAGACTTAAGGAAGGCCATTCTTGATGATGCTCATCGCTCAAAAATGACCATTCATCCCGGCGGGGATAAGATGTACAAAGATATGAAGCGAGTTTTCTTTTGGGCCGGTATGAAAAAGGATGTGGCCGAGTACGTCGCTAGATGCTTGGTGTGCCAACGAGTTAAAGCAGAACAAAAGAAACCCGGTGGGTTGCTTCACCCATTAGAAGTTCCACTATGGAAATGGGAAAGCATCTCAATGGATTTTGTGGATGGATTACCAAGATCAAGGAAGGGTAACACGGGGATTTAGGTTATAGTAGATAGACTTACTAAAAGCGCCCATTTTATTCCCGTGAAAAGTAAGAGGACTGCTCCGTGGTTGGCTTCTGTATACATTAAGGAGATAGTTCGTTTGCACGGTATTCCTTCTAGTATAGTAAGCGACCGTGACCCCATCTTTACTAGCGAATTTTGGAAGAGTTTACAAGAGGTGGTAGGGACTCAGCTATGTTTGAGCACCGCATATCATCCTCAGACAGACGGCCAGACCGAGAGGGTGAATCGCATTCTAGAGGATCTTTTAAGGCTTTGTATCCTAGACTTTGGGGGTACATGGGAAGAGCACCTTCCGTTAGTAGAATTCGCATATAATAATAGCTTTCAGTCTAGTATTGGCATGGCACCTTTCGAAGCTCTTTATGGAAGGCCTTGCCGATCGCCTACATGTTGGTGGGAATCTACCGATAAAATCCTACTTGGGCCCGATATGGTTAGGGAAACCTCGGAGAAGATTGAGTTGATTCGAAGGAGGATGGAAGCAGCACAAGATAGGCAAAAATCGTATGCTGATAAGAGGAGGACAGATCTTGAGTTTGACATTGGGGACATGGTTTTTATCAAAGTATCTCCGTTACAGAATGTTGTTCGCTTTGGGTCCGTGGGGAAATTAGCACCAAGGTTTGTAGGGCCGTTTCCTGTAAAAAAAACAGGATTGGGAAGATGGCATATAGGGTGGAGTTGCCTAAGAAACTTAGTGGAGTACACGACGTATTCCATGTATCACATTTGAGGGAGTGTTTGCACAAGACCGCGGAGGTGGTAGAGCCGAGCTTGCTTAAAGAGGTGGAAATAGAGCGTGATGCAACAATTAGACGAGCTCCTACATGCATTCTTGGGTCGGAGATCAAAAAGTTGAGGAATCGAGAGGTCAGACTGGTTAAAGTGCAATGGGGAGATGATGAGAGCAACGCAACTTGGGAGACAGAAGAGAAGATGCGTTCGTTGTACCCTTTTCTTTTTGAGGGTATGTCTTTTAATTTCTCCTTTATCGCTTAGCTTATCTTATCTTATCTTTAGTATGTCCTCTCATTAGTATCTTTGACCTTTAGTTAGGATAATCCTATGGTTGAAACATGTGTTTGAGACATGTTATGTATGATGGATGCAAAATGGATGCAAGTGTTTGCTAGTGGTTGCTCGTGGATGCATATATACACACACTTTAGGCACTAGATCGGCTCAGTCACTACATATTGCATATATATGGATGTATTTAGTAAAATGGATGAACGATGGTTGTATTATCATGTGGATGCTGCATTCAGATGATGGTTGTGCACGCATATAGAAGTATTATGTAGCATTAAGAATCTTTTGCATACATGATGGATGCATGGCACGATCATTGTTGCATTAAGGAGGTCAACTGAATCAGTGGACCGCCTGATTTTGCATTAGATACAGACATATACACACACTGTGCATTTAAACATGAAAGCATTAGAAGTCTGTAAGGACAATGGATGCCTGTGTATGATGGATGAGTAGATGGATGTTTGGATGGTAGGATATACATTCTTCCAGACTTGAAGATTTCGGGGACGAAATCCTAAAAGGAGGGGAGAATGTAACACCCCGAATTTTCTATTAACACTAAAGTTGCTAAAATAATAATAAGTGTGTAGAGGAGGGGATGTATCTAATATGAATATAAAAATATTAATAAGTATGTAAGAGAGGGGATGTATCTATTATGAATATAAAAATATTAATAAGTATGTAAGAGAGGGGATGTATCTAATATGAATATAAAAATATTAATAAGTGTGTAAGAGAGGGGATGTATCTAATATGTATATAAAAACAATAATAAGTGTGTAAAAGGGGGGGTGTATCTAATGTGTACATTGTAGAATATATATATATATATATATATATATATATATATATATATATATATATATATGGGCAGTTAATGCAAACATGAATAGAAGTTTATTAATTTGCTGAGTGTTTGCTGAGTCACTTCTGACTCATTGCTGAGTCAACAAGATAAACCCCATCTTGTCTGAACGGCTGCGGTTATTTCTAGGTTAAATCTAATGGCCTAAATGAATTCTAAAATCTATAAATAAGTGGGTAGACCCTAAACCTAAATCACTTGTAAAATTAGAGAAGCTACCGTCATGCTGCTGCCATGGAGTTCAGCATAGCCGTCACAAACTAAGAAGAGGAAGCCTAATCATCTACAACTAAATCTACACAAATCAAATCAAAAGATCTCTCTTTCTCTAATTCTTTTCTTTTGTTGGTGAGTATGATGATTCTCACAAGACTATTACAAACTTATTTGACTCAGTTATGAATGGATCACAAGAAAGTGATGTGATTTGTAATTGTAAATTCTATATATTGTGGATCTCTTATTATGTTATTATGTTGTCGTATGATGTAAATTATATATGCTATGTCATGCTATGTTGTAAATTCTCTTATGCTATGTCGTGCTATGTTGAGAATCATGTCAAGATATGTTATACTATCATACTATGCCATGTTATAAATCATGCTATATTATGTTGAAAAATCATGCTGTTGGATCATGCTTAAAGTTATGTTTTTTTTCTTAATTTAAATGGATCTTGTTTATGGGAATTTGCCTATTAGGTTAGGTGTACCCATAAACTTGAAACTATAATTAAATAAAACTTGATTATGGGAATTTGCCTATTGAGTTAGGTGTACCCATATAAAACCATGTTGTTAAAAAAATTAGATGATGTTGATTCACACATGTTCATATGTAAGTTTATGAAAATTGATTGAGATTATATTAGGTGAATTTTGAACAAGTTGACACCTTTAGGTCCATGACATGTATAATCTATGCAAGTTGGACATATGCAAGTTTCACCCCTTATTATGATTCATTTGGTCACATATACATGTTGTTATTATGATAATCTCTTTTATGCTATGAGTTAGGCTATTCGAGTCTAACATATATTTTGCGAATAAAACGTTCAAACGTGGGGTAGGGGTAATATTAGGAATTAATAAATTGGGTGCAATTTTGTAAGATTTTGCATACCATGAATGGATGTCCATAATTGAGTCAATTATGGACATTGTTAAAAATTGGAAGTAATTAATAATTCAAGTAGGGAATTATTAAAATTGGGGGAAAGTGGATTATTATTAATAATCAATGCTTAGGACACGAGGTTGGACCCGTTTGTGATGTAAACCTGCCCAGACCCGCCCGGCAAATCCAGTAGTCACAAATGTCGGCCCAATGTGAGAGGTCCTAGGCCCAAACTAAAGCATAACAGTTGTAAAGACACGAGGTTAGACTCTTTTATGGTGTAAGACTGCCCGGACCCGCCCGACAAATCCAGCTGCCATAAATGCCAGTATAATGTGAGAGGTCTTTATGAGGTTATGGCCTTAATGAACTAAGAAATACTTAACCAGATAATCATGTAAGGTGGGACATGGGGGTTAAGTAGGTGCCTTGGGTGGCATGAGGAATCTGGTGGTTGCCTTTAGAGGCATTTGAAATACGATTAGACTTAACCAAACACACATGTAAATGAACACGACTAAGTGGGTTAAGTGGGATGGACTAATGGGGACAAGCTTAGGTGGAATGCTTGTGGTAAATAGTGGGGGCCCATTTCAACCAGTATCCCAAAACGTATCTTTGTGGGCTCGACCCAAGTCGAGGACGGGACACGCATACTGGGTTTGACTATAAGAGGCCAAAACAGGGAGCGGTGGCAACGCAAGTCCAACGGGTTTCATATGCGTGTGTGGACCCGGGCTGGTAGGTAAGACGTTGCATCGTGTAGGTATAAGCCGTGCATGTCCGTTGTATCAGGTTGCCACTTTAGGGGAGTGATACACCCCACTGTGGGGCCAGCACGGGTATCTACGAGTTAGGGAGCCGATCGAATAATGGGAAGTAGGGTACACCTAGTGGAGATAGGGGCAGGCGGCACCTATGTAGTCCGCTAGGGGTACGTAAAGCCATTGGGAAAGTTTCTAAGTGAAGCTAAGTGGGATGAATCTTTAGGGTGACTGGTGTGGTGCAGTATAGTGTTTATCCTTTAGTATTAAGGAGCGCCTATAACGTTGCCTTTAGCGATTGTCTATGTCCTTAATCTGCTCTTCATAGACATTTTCTTGTTTTCCAGCTTATGCCTTAGTCCAGTTATTTTGGTAATAGTATTGTAGAATTATCATATTCACCAGACTTTATGTCTGACCCCCTCTTTTCCATCCTTTTTCTCCCTTCAGGTCCGCAGGTTGGGCCAAGTTCTAGTGGAGTCTAGTTGGATCGCTTATCTTCTGGAAAGCTTGGACTGCTGAAGTAAAGTCCAGCTTGTTATCTTTCTTTTTAATGGCTATTCATGTAATGGGATTATGTACTTGTTTTATCAAGATAGATATTGTACTTGACATTGAATATGGTGTTATGATGTAATCAAACATGTTTTGACTTCTGCTACAATGAAATAAAGTTTTTGAATTTCCAAGTACTATTTTATATCTATCTTGTTGTAATTTTACTGTTCTATATTCACTTAAAACCTCCATGGAAGTTAATGCATTCCCTTTGTGAGTGACATTAATGGACGTGGGGTGTTACATAGTTGCTGTTGGACAAGAAAAGGATTGATAACAAGGCTTTGCACATCACAAATCAATGAAGAATTGTCAAGGAAACAAGAGGAAAAGAGAAAAGGCCCAAATTTGCTTTAATTATCAAAGGCCCATTTATGTTTCTCATTGTAAACTAATTAGTGATGTAATGACCAGGCCCAATTATCATTAGGGTTAGGGTTAGGGTTTGGCTATCTACCCTATATATACCCTTGTAATGGCATTGTAGCCACATCCAATCATATATCTCATTCTATTCTCTTCTTCATTATTAAAACTCATTTTTCTTTTGTGCAATTCTCTATTTCTTAGCAATTAGTGTTGTCTACACGATTAGATTCGGTAGAACACTATTTGAATTTTGCATTGCTTTTCATTAGTGATTGACCGTCTGATTAGATTCAGTGGAAATCCTAATTTTATTTCCTGTTGTTATTTATATTCTGCACTTTTATTTTCTGTATTTTAATCGCGTTCATAGGTTAAATTGGATTTGATTAAATTTGAATCTGATTCATAGTTTCATTGCTTTTCCATTGAAATTGTGAGTTGATCGTCGGTTCAGTTAGATCTGTTCTGAATCAAATTACAGTTTTAATTTTATTCTGTTTTATTTTCAAAATCAACCTCCAAAGTTTTGTCTAACTCGCCCAAGAGATTAGATAAATAATTTGATTTAATTCACCTCCCTGTGTTCGACCTGTATGCTACACACCTGTATGCTTGCAGAATTTAATTTAAATGTCGTGCTTTTCTAATTCATAGATTAGCGACGATCACATATCATGTCTTTAACTGGGTTAAAGAACCAATGTCCTTTAAAACACGGTTGACGATAAACCCAAAATCACATTTATTAAATACAAGGCTCTGAATAGAAAATATATCGGCTTATATTCAATATCAAATTCTACGACCAACAAATATCGTATTGGAAATAACGATATAAATATCTTTCAAATTTCCATAACAATATTTGTATAATCACGAAATCCAACATCGAAATATTCCAGAGATAATTTCGATTCAAATCCATTCCAATTCAATTATTGGAAATTCTGGTTATGTTTAAAACCATTTCAAATCCAATTTATTTATTTAAAAATAAATAAATTATTATTCTAGTTCAAAACTAGTTCATTTCGATAAAAATCAATTTTTATCTTTTCAAATTTGGAGTTTTTCATCCCAATTCTTTCCAAATCATTTCTTATGATTTTACACAAATTATTACTATTTTTAATAATTTTATCAAGGCCTGTACAGTCGATTTCCATCAACAGCCATCAAACTGCACTTACAACGACCTTTTCCAAATTTGATTTGGACATAATTCCAAATCCAACCGTTAGATTTCAAATCTCTAATATTCGTTAGAAAGCTCTTTTCGATACGAACCCAACGGTTCCAGTTTTAGGAGAATCCGACGGTTGGATCTCCTGTAATATCCTTTCGAAGTCAATGGTCGAAATTCGCAAACTGCGGCGGCGTGGCGCGTTCTATTCAGGCCATTATATTATATATATAATATATACTTCGTCGATTTCCTTTTAAAACGTATTTTATAAATCGTTTTAAATTCGTTTTCAAAACGATTTCAACTTCCTTTTCAAATTCAAATCAAGATTGAATTTTTCAATATAAATTCATTTTAATTTCATTTCAAATCGATTTCAATTCAATTTCAATTCAATTTCAATTTAATTTGAATTTCGATTCATTCCAATTTAATTCGAATTTCAAAATCACTTTCAATATTCATTGAAAAATGAATAAAATCGATATAAATATCATTCACGTCAAAATGGCGTCAATATAATCCACACGGCTTTTATTCAACACATGAATATTTTATTTTATTCAACACATGAATATTTATTCTATTCAACACATGAATTTATATTTCTTATTTTCCAAATTGGAATGAGGCTTAATCAATTACCATATAATGTTAATTATATGTTTTCCATATAGCACATGTACATAATAGCAATGATAAATAATCAACCATCATCCAGAGTGCACCACACAACTGCATAAGCATTAAATATAAATAATTAACGCTTATACAGTCTGTCAACCCATCGATTGACATACAACTAAAAAATCGGGATTAGTGTACGTCAAATATCATCCCAATACCCGTGTGGCGTTTCAAATCAACAAACACATATTTTTATTTGTGCTTGTAACAACCCGGAAATTTTGGGGCCAATTTAAAAATTTTATTTTAGAAATTACTTCAGAATTGAGGAAGAAAAATAAAAGGAATTCATTGTATAATAAATTGTGTTCACATTAGAAATTGTATTTTTAATAAAAAGGGATTCATAGTTTGATAAAACGTTTTATCATAATATATATAAAAAAAGATGTTTTAACAGTAGAAAATATCCGTTTGTTTAATATTAAACATTAAATGTTAGAAGTTTGTTAAGTATTAACATTTACATGCAAACATTCATTCCTAAAAATAATATTTAATCCTGTAGTGTAAATTTTAATTTCTAACAATTAGCATTAACCATGCATTCATTATCTTTCCTCCCTTTTGTTTTCCTTGTTATTTTTTTTTTCTTCACTAACAAATCACATATATATATATATATATATATTTCTCTTCTATTTATTCTTTCCAACCCATTGAATATGTCATTTAAATTATGATATTTAAAGTATGTGTTTTGAAATATAAAAAGGACACAGAACTTTCTAACAATCAGCATCAGACAATAAATCATACATTCATTCCTTTCCGTTTATTCTCTCTCCCTCTTTGTAATTTACTTTCGAAATTTGAATAAAGGTATATATAATTAATAAATAGTGTGGTCCCATCACGCCTAGTCAGATAATTTAATACTTGGTAACCTACTATATTGTAATAGACACACTAGGGGAATGAAACTAAAGAAATTTAAAAACTGTATTAATATATATATTATATATATATACTAATGGTATACATTTAAAACACTGCCATGAAGGGAGTAATTAATTGCCATGAAGAGATTAATGGACTGAATTAAAACGGGCCTTTTAGTGGTTAAATAATATTAAAATATTATGAATATGTTTTATCCTAGAACCTTAAACATAATACACTACAGCAAGCCGCCATGTACAAATGAAAGGCCAGAACGCTCTCTTCTTCTTCTTCAAAAATCTTTCAATCCTCTAAATAAAAATTGATACTTCCAAAGAGAATATTGAAGAGCTCATCAAGATGGACACATTCAACAATGATGATCTGTGTTTGTTCACGGTGGTGGCCGTGGTTCAACTACGATGTGGCGCCGGTTGCACACAAATCTAGGCGGGAGGAGGAGGTTTCTGACGTGGAGATGGGTTACAGTGAACGACAACGAAGAAGAGAAGAAGAAAGGTTAAGGTTATAATAAAATTAATTAATATATTAATGATGTAATCGAAACTTTGTAAACCCATAACTTATTCATACAGCAACGAAATCGAATGAAACTGAAAGCGTTGGACTCGTATGAACCAGATCTACGCTATGGAATGAACCGGATCTAAAAACAAGCACTTTGGAAATTCATCCAAATTTGAACATGAACAACTTCTGAAACCAATCGATGTGAGAAATTTTATCCTTTTATTTATAATTAAAATTTGTTAATTATAAATTTAATGTTACACTTGCGTTGTAATTATTTGCTGAATGTTCGTGATTTGATTCGAATGGTTTGATGCTGTTATGATGCTATGATCTTTGGTTGTATTAGGATGGAAATTGTAAGATTATCATTCTATTGAATTAAAATGTAAGTGTTCATTTTTTGGAATTAGAATCAGCAAAATATAAATTGTCATTCTTTGTTGATATCTAAATTTGTCATTTTTGTTGAAATTAACATTGACATCTAAATTTGTCATTTTGTGATAGGGTGTTTAATACAAATAAAACATTGATTTTTGTTTGTTAATTTTAACATTGAATTGTTTACAAATAAAAACATTGATTTTTATTTGTTAATCTTAACATTGAATTGTTTACAAATAAAAACATTGATTTTTATTTGTCAATCTCAACATTGGAATATAACATGAATATATAATTTTGTATTATTATGTTGAACTAGATTTTCAACAAAATTTAGAATACACATTTTATACAGTATTGTCTGCATAAAAAGAACTGATTTCAAAGTGACATTGTTTATGCAAATTTGTTTTCAGATAAAAGATTACATTTTTAATTGTAATTTGCTTTCATTAAAAAGATTACACCTTTAATGAAATTTTGTTTCATTTAAAAGATGACATTTTTAATGTCATCTGTTTTCTTTTTAATGACATTTGTTTTCATTTGCTAATGTCATTTGTTTTCATTTAAAAGACTACATTTTTATGTAGTTATGTTTTCATTTAATGATTTAAAACATATACATCATTTTAATTAGAAAATGTATACTTTTTATACATTAAAAGGGTAGAATAGAAAATGTATACTTTTTATACATTAAAAGGATAGAATAGAAAATCATATTTTGTTGCATTAAAAAGATTAAGCAAAATAATCATATTTTGTTACATTGAAGAATTGAACAAGTCCTCATATTTGTTTTCATCAAAAGTGATTGAACTAAAAATACACAATTTGGTCATCAAAAGTGATTGCACTAAAAATGCACATTTTGTGACATTAAAAAGTAAATTAGAAATGCACATTTTGTGTCATTAAAAAGATTAAATTAGAAATAAACATTTTTGTTGTTAAACTTGATTAGCGATAAAAATTAACATTTTTATTTGAAGTATATTATGCAAATCAAAATCATATTTTATACTAGAAATGTTAACATTAGAAAAATCTCATTTTGTTCGCATTTGAGTTATATACAAAATCATATTTTGTTCGCATTTGAGTTCTATACAAAATCATATTTTTGTTCGCATTAAAAAGTATGAAATGAAATGTATATTTTTATCCATTAAAAATTAAGAAATGAAAATTTACATTTTTGTCAACTAGATTATAAAAAAAATCAAAATTTTCATTTTTGTTACATTAAAAGGATTTGTTTAAAATTAACATTTTTGTTTACATAAAAGGGATTTGTTCAAAATTGCATTTTTTGTTTCAATTAAATAGATTAAGCAAAATTATCATATTTTGTTATGTTGGTAAGATTAAACAAATTTATCGTATTTTGTTAAAAGAAGAAGATTAACAAATTTATCATATTTTGTTAAAAGAAGAAGATTAACAAATTTATCATATTTTGTTAAATGAAGAAGATTAACATATTTAACATATACTGTTAAATGAAAAAGATTAACATTTTTGTTAACATTAAAGGAATGAAATAAAAATTAACATTTTTGTTAACATTAAAGGAATGAAATAAAAATTAACATTTTTGTTAAAGAATATAGTTAAACCAAAAATTAACATTTTTGTTAAAGAATAAAGTTAAAACCAAAAATTAACATTTTTGTTAAAGAAAAGAAGTGAGACAAAAATTTACATTTTTGTTTATTAAAAGGGATTTAAACAAAAATCCCATTTTGTTTACATTGAAAGTTAATAAACAAAATTCCCATTTTTGTTTACCTTGAAAAGTTAATGAACAAAATTCTTATTTTGTTAACATTAGAAGTATACCAACAAAAATCACATTTTGTTAACATTAGAAGTATTAAACAAAATCATATTTTGTTGCATTAGAGGTATTAAACAAAATCACCTTTGGTTTACATTAGAATTATTAAACAAAATCACATTTTTGGTGTCATTGAAGAGATTGAATCATAAATACACATTTTTGTGTCATTAAAGAGTTTGAATTATAAATACACATTTTTGTCAAACTCGATTTGTAAAACTAGAATTAACATTTTTGTCAAACTTGATTAGTGAAAATAGAATGAACATTTTTGTCAAAGAAATAGAAAAGGACATTTTTGTCACTTTGAAATAAATGAAATAAAAAGGATATTTTTGTACATTTAAAATGAATGGAATTAAAAGGCCATTTTTGTTACATTACAGAAAAGGAAATAAAAATGTATAGTTTCATACATTAAATGTAACACCCCTTAATTCTATGACATTAAGATTCTCAAATTAAAGTATAATCAATTTTTAAAAGAAAAATTAAAAGAAAAGAATCCATGCAGTTGTTTAATTTAAGTATTGTAACTATCATGAAAAAGAGAAGTAAGGAGAGAACAATAATTATTATTGTTCTAAGACTTATTAACAAAAGCCTCTGTAGCTTAGTTGGTTAAGGCATTGGATTTGTAGCATGGAGGTCGGGGGTTCGAACCCCGGCGGCGGCATAATTTTTTTTATCTTTGTTTTAGAGAGGGCCAACTGAACATGCAAATATATGTACGTGTACAAATTCAAAATTTGAAAGGATAAGAACGTACATATAAGGAAATAAAGAAAATATATATATACATATGAGAATATATATATATATATATATGCAAAAATATATGTATACGAAAGATAATTTTCAAGATAAGGCTACAGTCAATGAAATATGGCAACATCATTTGAATTTTGAAAATAAAATGAAAGTTGTACGTATATATATACGCGTAAAATGGTCGTTAGAGGAATTATATACATATAAGAATATTTCATGTGAATAAAACAGTTAAATAAATTCCAGAAATTCAAAAGTTCGAAAATCAAACTTCTACGCCAAAACAATTCATTCGAAATTCAAATTTCTACGCCAAAATAGCTTATGGGACCCAATGCTGACTCAGCACTGCGTGTATGATTAGGTTTGGGTAGATTCATCTACGTACCTGGGCTATTTTCTTAACTGGGTTCAATGCTGACTCAGCGCTGCTTGTACGATAAGGTCTTAAGCAGCTATATAAACAGCCCTAGTCTTCATTCTCTTTGCACCAATTCTCTTCTATCCTTATGCTGCTAAGATTCATGGCTTCTTCCCCTCCTCTAAATTTTCTTAAATAATTAAAATAAAATATAAATTCAAGACATGGAGATGCTGCTCAAATCTGTTCAAGAGAAGATTCAAATCAAAGTGAAGAATTCAAAGGCTAAATCAACAAACCTCGAGCAACGACATACGAATCTTAGCATCGCCGTTCTTCTATTCTAGATCTAATTTCTGTAAGTTGGTTATTTCTAGACTTGAACGTTTTATTTCTTTATTTGTGACATGAAATTAAAAGGATATAAAAAATGCCTAATCTCACTTGGATCTGTGTTTATTTAAGTTTATGGATCTAATTCTTGACTATGGCCCAGAATATACTATGACTTTGATTGACGGCCTATGACTATTGAACAAAGAGGATATGCCTATGCCTATGATCATGATTATGAGAACTATGACCATGAACCTATTGCCTTTGAATTACGAACATGAACCTTGATTTGGGACATACAACATATGACTATGACATTGCCTATGACAATGACTTATGACTATGGGAATTATTTTCCCTTTTGGACTATGAACATTGCCTATAACTATAAACTTTGCCTATGATTCATAATTAGGAAAATTGTTGCTTAAGTTTTGTGGCTATGAAATTGGGTCTAAACCCGATTATCTATTTTTTTCCTTGTTTTTCTTTGGTTTTAGACTGTGGGAATTTACCTATTCAGTTAGGTCTACCCATGTTCTTGAACCTATTCTATCCATTGGTTTTAGACCGTGGGAATTTACCTATTAAGTTAGGTCTACCCATATTCTTGAACCTACGTCGTTATCCAAACCTTTTATGCCAGTTATTATCCCTTTTCATAGCATCTTTGGTTCATTCCCTATTTTCTACGAATCTAGATTTATTTACAATCTAGGTTAAATCACGATTATACGAACGGTGGGAATGCAATTTAGGGAAAATATGAAAATGAACATAAATGTAGTTATAAGCTTGGAAATTGGCATAAATTGGGAATATGTATTATGGCATGTTCAAAGGAATGCAAATTGGACAAGTTTGACATATTAAATTTAGTATTAGCAAGTAAGCTAAATTTTAGGCATGAAATGTAAACTAGAATAATAATTCTAGTGAATTAGGAATGTTAAATCAAAATTGTGTTAATTAAAGATTTGGAATAAGTATAGTAGCACAATTTTAAATTTAGCCATAATAGTGAGAAATTGTCATGTTTAGAATAAATTATGGTTAGTGACACTTAATTTGGTATAATTTACATACCAAAAAGTATAAATATGATAAATAAGAGGGAACGAGCCATAATAATAAATGTGACAAAGTACATTAAAAGTGTAATAATGAAATAAGTAAATTAGGAGTAAATTTACTTATAGAATTTGTCATAAATGATAAATTGTTCATTTACCACAAAATATGTAACTTGCATGTAGGTAAAGTTTTGGCCATAAATTATAAACTAGGATATTTAATCTAGTTTTGGCAATGAAATAGGAAATGGCCTGAACTGCAAGTTGGGTTAGGACTTGGGCCTAGAATATAAGTATACTAGTGGGCATGACAAAATGAAAATGGTATAGGCCAAGTTTATTTAAAAAGGGAAAATGGACTTTGAAGATAAATTGTTGACAATTTATATATGGACAAAAGAAAGGTTTTCTCTTTGAATAACACATACACCTGAAAGTTCTAGGGTGACAGAGAGGATAGTGTCTAGGCTTAGGTTTGGAAAATACAAGTTTCCTGCCCTCCCCGGCTATCCCTAACTGATCCGAAGGACAGGATGGTTGTTTTCAAAACTAGATTTGGAAATTAATCAAAAACCCTTTGAACTTAGAAAACATGAATATGCCTAACCCGAGGTTAGACTGAGTTGCGGTGTAAACCTGCCCGGAACCGACCGGCACATCCAGTAACCGCAGCAATATCTGTCTAATGTGAGAGGTTGCGGCTTTAATTTATTAATTAAAGCTAGAACAAGAATGGGAGAGTTAAGTCCATAGAAACACTTAACCAATTTAACACAGTTAAGCAAGAATGGGTAGGTTAAGTCCATAGGAACACTTAACCAACTTAACACAGTTAAGCTAGAATGGGAATGTTAAGGAACACTTAACCAACTTAGCACAGTTAAAGCTAGAATGGGAGGGTTAAGTCCATGGGAATACTTAGCCAAATTAACATGTTGACTAGACTAGAAGGTGGGGTTAAGTAAAGTTAATACACTTAGCCAATTTAACATGTTAATTAGACTAGAGGTTGGGGTTAAGTAATACACTTAGCCAATTTAATATGTTAGCTGGACTAGACCATAGGGTTAAGTAAACTTAAACGCTTAACCATCAGAATATGATAAATGAATAGGGTTAAGTAAAAAGCATAAAGGGATAACACTTAACCAGTTTAACAGGATAAGGGAAGAGGGTTAAGATAGCTTGAATCGACTAAAGACACTTAACCAATCCAACCTGGCGAGAAAGTAAACTAAGTAGTAAACCTCAGTTGAAAAGAGGACTAAGTAGTAAAACTTAGTTAAGAAAACAAGGAATTTGGAACTAAGTGGTAAACCTTAGTTAGTAGAACTAAGTAGTAATTCTTAGTATAACACGAAGGAGCGGACATCCATCTGATTTTAAAGAAGACTCCAACGAATTGGGATACGAAACCCGAGGCTTCGAGGGGACGTGAGGGTACTCTTGGTATCCCTCTGTGAGGCTGCAGATGATCCGCCTGGGCACACAGAGGTTAAGGTCTGCGGTAGAAGAGCCAAGGGTAAGCCTTGGTTGCAATATATGGCAACCAAAAGACTAGGATGGACCAGCGTGATTCGGCGAGAAGACAGAAGCCCTGTGATAGCAACTCGTCGTCTACCTACCATCTTCAGTCAAGCGAGACACGTGAAGCGGGAAGGCTGGAGGACTCATACGGACCACATACTTGCTATCTAGTTGTGGTTGCGGGGTGTTGTTGGCCATAGAATTAGTGGGGCAGATAGGGGCCTTCGTACAGTTCTCATTTTACAAGGGTGGCCTTCCATTAGTTGAGGGAGGGGTCGAGTGGGACGATAGCCACTGGAAAAACAGACCTTAGCATCTGCATCGACAGATATTGAAAGCTCCCGACCGAGTTCCGTATTTCTAGAGTATCCCTGACAGCGGAACTCGGACCGCACATTACTGGACATGTGCATCTAGACAAGCGATAACGATTCGCGATACATGCGTGGGAAAAGTCTAGGAACATGTACCACCCTAGGTGGTGTGTCCTAGACTAAAGGGCATCGTTCGACAGGTAGCATAATCCCTAGTTTGGAACTAGGTAGCATAAACCCTGAATCCAAGAAGCATTCAGAAAAATAGCGTAAGTTCTAGTTGAACCTAGAAGGCACTTGATAGAAAACCCTAGATTAGATCTAGGTAATTAAATAATAAATGGATGCCTGAAGGCGACGGAAACTACAGGGATTAGGATCACGTTATCGTTACTAGTAAGGACACTAGTTAGGCGGTGCAGAGATATAGAAACCAGAATAATAAGGTAATAGCGAAGCAGAGAAAGTATTAAAGTATATCCAGTTTATCTTGCCTTAGTATATCTTGTGGTAATCTTATCTTATCCTGTTGACCCTATCATCATGGTATTGTCTTGTATTCAGTTAATTCATGTCATTTCATTTTTCCCTGTTCACATGCTAGAAGTTACTGACTTACTCAGGCTTTATGTCTGACTCTGTTTTTCTTTCGCTTCTTTTCTTCCGTCTCCCCCCCCCCAGGTAGTTGAGGAGGGAATAGTATAACTCAGGATTAGATTGGACCGTTGCTCTTTCCCCAGCTTGAAGATTTGACGAAGTCGTCCTTGGATTCTCTTTCAGATGCTATGGCTGGCTCTTGCTACATTGGGGAATATAAAATATTGTTTTATGCTTCTTTATTTTGTAAAGACAGATGATACTCTGATATTGTAAAAGAATCTTGTACAGACTATTTTATCAATAAAGCAAAGTTCTATTTTCCGCTGTTTAATATTTGTCTGTCTTGTAATTTATCTGCATCTTTTACCCAAAATGCTCCACAGAACTTAGTGCATTCCCTTTGTGAGTGACACTAACGGACGTGGGGTGTTACACGTGGTATCAGTGCTGAAGGTTACCGGATCAGATAAAAGATTTGAAAAATTATTTTCAAACGGTTTATAAAGAAGCATTTTTAAAAGAAAGGATTTGTTTTAAAGGCATATTCCCCAAAGCCATACGCATTGTCTCCTCTTCCTCTGTTTGAATTCTTGTCTCCTTCTTTCTTGAGTCTCTGGGGCTCCTGGCTTTCTGGGAGGTAACCTCATCGAAGGGCGAAGTAGTGCCCGACTTCCATCTATAACCGTAGTTGTTTCACTTACGGCCAATCTTCTTTCAAGGTTATATGGTTTTCCGTGCGATGGGGGCGGCTTTCGAGAGATTTGCCAATGTGGTTACACACGGAAAAGGATGAGGAGTTTGGCAAAAGAGCACAACCCAAGGATGAGGAAAATCATGGATGTAGACTTGGGTCACCAAGGAGGAAGGGATTATAAAACCTAAGGCAAGAGGAAATATTTTACTCGGGTATGATAGGGCATATAATTAAGGACGAGGGCAAGAACAAAGGACAAGATTTTCAGAAGGGCAAGTACATACTATGCGTACCTAGGAGAAAGGTAGTAAAGTTCTGTTGGAAGAGTCTAGTTTTTTTGTTCGTACTCTTTCCTTTTTAGCTCTTCGCATTTGTTCATATTTGCTTCCATAGTTGAGTCTCTGCACCTTAGTACTTGTATAGTAAGAAGATCCCAATCAGTCTCAAACCCAGTGGGTGGTTCGACCCGTTTATTTTTGGTTAGTAGGGGTTTGAATAGCTATCGAGTTTGCTTATATCATATCACGTCGATCATCTAAAATCGAAGGAGATATTCCCTGGATACTTATCTGATTTTGGTTTAGGCCTTTGGGGCTTGTACTTGAGGAATGTCGAGTTCGACTAGGATGGTTTGCGTGAGAATAGTTGTGACAGGCGCTCTAAAAAGCACGTAGTGATCTTTCAACCCTTATAGTTATGGCATGGTGGATAAGGGAGAGACCTCTAATCATACACTTGGTACCGTGATTGACATCTGTTTATCTTGGAAATGGAGGTTAGGAACTTCACAATCGTGAAGATAAATTGGTTAAGATACAGTGGAGTAAAGCTCAAAAAGGCTAGATACTAGCAACATGCCCTTTTCCTTAAGGGTGCATCCTTGATTTCTCTATTTAGGAGCTTTACGCGTAGTTGTTTCTCTCTTTCCAAAGTATATCCTCTATGTAACGACCCGACTTTTCGACCCTCGAATGTCGACACTAATACATCCACGGTATTCACGTGTCGAGCACCCAAGTGTCGGAAAGACGAAAAGTTAGGGTGAAATAAAATAAAAAGCAAATAGACTAAGGAAGAAGAGGACACAATATCAGAATCTCACAATGGAACGATAACATATAATATAAAGAATGATCTTTACAAAATAAATTGTATGTTTACAACTATCAGAGAAGACCAACCTATCATCAACTTGAACAGTCATAACAACATGTCCTCATCACTGTTGATGTACAACATATAATGCAGCGGATATAAAAAGTACGGTAAGTTGAACTCCAACTCTCTTCCAGAAGCTCCAAAGCATCCAAAGTAAAACCTGCTATACTCATTCTACTCGAAGGAGTACGTGAGGGTTTTAGGGAAAACAGAAACTAAGCGTCAGACATCAGTCTGGGATGAGAAACTCAAGATACATATTGCATGTAACAACACTGAGGGAACTATGCAGATTACCGCTCCGGTTTTCCCCTCAATTGAAACCAACCATTTATTATGAGAAGTATAGTTGTATTATAAATAATGTCTAGGGTGTAGAATATAAATAAATTCACATAAAAGGAATGGTTACATTGGTTACATTCAATAACTATTAAGTGTACAAACAAAACCGATAAGGCACGTTCGCATATTGGATTTTCCATCGGAGATCTCTCAATATAGATTCGAACTCCATGCACAAGGGTCAGAAAGTACCTCCGAGCGTCGTATATCTCTAGATGAAATATACCATAAGGTAAACACAACTGGCCCACGCACGAAAACACCGGAGTGCACCACGTGGAACCAAATATATCCAACTCCCGCGCGCAACTTCAAAGAGCTCCCGCAACGATTCGATAATAAGCATACACTAGATATGGAGTCAATATATCCTGCCGTAGGTTAGCAAAACCCCAGATTGTGCTCCTACTCTGTTTATAGCCATTTCCGATGTCGAGGTTTCGTTCAGCATCGTTCACATGAATCTTCACCACTCGAACAAAACAAGAATTCCCAGTTGGAATCCCACAGCTCAATAGATCTTGGAATCACACATAGATTTCTTCACAGATCTTGGAATCACACATGGATTCCAATACATCAACAGATCTTGGAATCACACATAGATTCTATCATAGACCTTAGAATCACTATATGTGTTCGAGCATCTCAATAGATCTCGAATCACCACATAGCCTTCACTTCCCAACCGCTTCCAAAACATAGAACCCGTATACTAGTTTTGAAGTGGTTTTCGATAAGTAGAACACTTACCAATCCCGGTCTCCTCAAAACTAGTCGCTAGATTTAAGGTCAAGTTCTATAGTCAATTAACTGACTACAATTCACACAATAGACGATTGTATATGGAAAACAGCCTCGCTTAATTTCCATAATAATTGAATGAACATCCAAGGCACTATGAAGGTTACAAAGCGTGTTAAACAATCAAATCACTATCAAGCCACATAGCATGATAAACAGTTGAAGCGCGGTTAACTCATATAAACGGCTTCTAATCCCATTCCCATTTAATTAACCTTTCATTAATTAAAACTTCTGTTATTAGTAAAACTCCTTTTATCTAATAAAACTTCATTTGTCAAATACGACTTCGCTTATTAATCAATAACTCATACTCGATTAATATTCCTTTATTAGTATAACTTCTTTTAACTAATAAAACTTCATTTGTCTAACTAGACTTCCTTATTAATCAATAACTCATACTCGATTAATATTCCTTTATTAGTAAACTTCTTTTATCTAATAAAACTTCATTTGTCTAACAAGACTTTGCTTATTAATCAATAACTCATACTCGATTAATATTCCTTTATATACTTGCGTATATATTCAACTTGTACATATAAAAGGTGTATATGTATATATTCTACTAATTCACTATCCCTTTATAGTCTTGAATACTTAAAATCGTATTCATATACTTATCCCTCCGGTATAAGTATATCCATAATTCACTTCTAAGATTCCCTCTATAACTTCAATACTACAAAACGTATTCATATACTTATCCCTCCGGTATAAGTATAACCATAATCAATTTATAAGATTTTTCTTAAAATATAATCAAAGAGGTTAAAACCATTGTTTAATAAAGAACCTCTTCTCTTTATAAGTTAAACATCTTATTCAATATCTTTATTCTGAAAGATTTCTATACTTGTTTCTATCTTTAAAATAAATTATTAAAGATCTAAGTATATTCAAAACCATTAAACCGTATATTCCAGTTTAACTACATTCCAAGGGTTTAAAACAAGTGTTGCTAAAACAATGTTTACAACAAACCCAAAACAATCCTTTATAATTTATCTTTAAATGTTTGTTTAAAGATTCAGTTATATTTACTTCCATGATATAATCTGAGAGGGTTAAAGACTAATGTAATTAACACATTGTCACGACAAACCCAAAACCATTTTATGCTTATAGAAATCACATTTCGTGCACTTAACTCGTTTCCGACATTATCAACTTAACTATCCCTCGGTCAAGAGTGAGGCCAGGTAAGTTAGAGCACTGGTTGCATATCACCCCTTGCCTAGACAACCCATTCTTGACACTCACAGATAGATAAGCTTACTCGTCGGCTTATTAGAATTAAGCACAGTAACCATGATATTCAATAAACAAGTAATTAGGAAGTGCATTCATATCACTATTCTAGCTTCACACACTTTCAAACTTACTTCAATTTAACATACAAGTTAAACAACCATTTTAATATGATAAGAAATCACTAAGGACGTCATTACAAAGTTCCATACAATGTATTGAAAACACAACAATTAAAACTGCATATATAGCGACTATCGCTATAAGTGCACTTTCAAGTTCAAGTCCACAATATGTCAATTCCCTACTAATCCTTATGTGCTTTGTTTCAAGTCCATTCCACTTGTTATACAAGTCAATTCAAGTCCAATTCCAAGTCCATTCCACTCCATTAACATGGATCACATATGTCGCTTACTTTTAAAGTAAGAATCAAGACAACATTTTTAACATAAGTTACCAACATTCAAGCAACTTTAAGCATAGTTAAAGACATGCAAAAGGGTTTATGTTTGTTGTCCTAAATAGTGAGTAAACTCACCTTAATCCTTAGCAAATCCTAGCTCCAAGAATAAGAACCATGATCCAAACTAGCAACCTCCTTTCTTTCCTTCCTTTCCTTGCTTTTCCTTGCTTCCTTCTTGTATATAGCTCACGGCCTAAAATAGAGAATGGAGAGGTTCTTCGATTTTTCAACTTCTAACTAGCTAGAAGATCTTGTAATGGTGTAGGAAGGCTTCACTCAAAGTTTGGCTTGATTTGAAGTTCATTTGAGTGTACTTTGAGAAAGTTAGTAAGGAAGAGGAAGAAGATGAAGATAAGCCATTAAAAGCTTCACTTTTGCTTAGGAATTTTGTGTAAGAAAGAAGGAGGTATACTGTAACACCCCACCTCCGTTAAGGTCACTCACAAAGGGAATGCCTTAACTTTGGTGGAGCATTTTAGTAAACAGAACAGAAACTTACAAGACAGATAAAATAGAACTTGGAAAATTTTAACTTTATTACAGCGGAAACAGAAATTAATATGGTTACATCCTTTCAAATTTCAGAATTCAAGTACAAAATATCAGTCTTGTACAAAAGCCTTCAAAATGCATGGTTTAAAATCATAATCCCCATGGAACGGAAGCTATACAGAGCCAAGCCATACTTTAAGCACTTCAAGCAAAGAGAAATCCGGATCAAGCTAAAGTATTCCCTCCTTGGATAACCTGGGGGAGGAACGGAAGAAAGGAGGCGAAACAACAAGGGTCAGACAAAAAGTCTGGCAAGTCCAGTGACTTTCAGCATATGAACAGATAATAATAATATGATATGAACATAAAACTGGATGTGAGATAACTGTAACAGGTGTAGGAGATATAACAGAAAAACAGAATGATATAAACTATTGTTTTACACTTCTCTGCACTAATACTAGTATAGCAGAATTAGGTGTTACCCTAATGTCTAAATTGAAGCAGGAACGGGTACAGAATACTTTAACAGAAACAGAATGCTAATAATGGGCCTTTACTACCCGATCAGAAACAGACAGAAGCAGAAACAGATTTTATCCCTACGGAAACAGAATGTAGAATTAGGTGTACACTAGTAATGGGCCTTTACCACCCGAACAGACGGTACCACACAGAAACAGACAGGTGTTACCACCCAACAGAAGCAGACGGTACCAACAGAAACAGACAGAACTAAGCGTACCCTAAAACCCTACCCCAAGCGATCGGCTCCCTAATACATAAATATCCTGTGTCGGCCCCACAGTAGGGTGTATCACTCCCTAAAGTGACAACCAATTGGCACAGACCTATTTACAGATGTCACGGCGTCTTACATCCTCGGAGGCAGACCGGGATCCATGCACGCACATGACCCGGTTGGAACACACCATCAACACCCCTCGCCATTATCAGAATGAACCACTTACAATTAGTTCAGTAAGCGTGCCCGGACCCTACCTACTGTTGGGTCAAAGTTTTGATACCAGAAAGGGTTACTGACTAATATAGGTCCCAAACAACAGATGACACAAGTAATTCCCCTCCTAACCTTGTGTCCCCAGGCTAACAGATCTCAGATTAACTTGTTTACAAGTTCAGACATACAGAATTCAGATTTACTAGTTCACAGATTAAGTTAACAAGTTTTCAGACTAATAGATCAGATGTACAGATTTTTCAGATTTGTCTAACTTTGTATTGGGCCTACAGATTCATGGACGGGTTTACTATACCTATTAATCCAGTTGGTTTAACCCTATTTTCCCCCCAATACGTTTTAGACGTCATTCTTATCTTAGATTTGCATTAATTAATTATTAATGCCCAGACCTCTCACATTAGGTCGCTAGCTTGTGGCCGCTGGATGGGCCGGGCGGTTCCGGGCAGACTTCTGCCACAAGCCAGACCTAACCTCGTGTCTTAAGCAAGTTATGACTAACTTCTCACATTAGAACCTATTGTTTGCGGCCACTGGATGTGCCGGGCGGTTCCGGGCAGAATTACGCCGCAAACTCATTCTAACCTCGAGTTAGTCACGTTTATCTTTGCGGCCAATTAATTAATAATTTACCGTTTATGCGCACGCCCAATATATATGCCAATTCAGATTATATCAATAACAGGATGATTATATCAACACAGCAGATAACAGATTTTAGCAGATAACAGATTTTATATGACTTAACGGATATAACAGATTTAGCAACTTAGCAGATTTTGGCATATAACAGGTTAAGCATTTCAACCGACAAATTTAACAGATTAGGCATTTCAATCTAATTAGCAGTCTAGGCAATATAACAAAACTAGCAGTTTAGGCAACTTGGCAAATTAGCAGATTTAGCAAATTTAATATTTCTAAAGGTTCTATTTACATGCCTTGCCTAATCATAAATTGGCCTAAATTCATATGCCTACATAATTGTCATGATTCACAATATGAACATATATTCCATGTTTGCATAAATTTACATAGCGCAGAATATGGACACAATTTACCACATAACATATGTTCCAATTTTTGTTAAACTAGCATTTTACGTGTAAATTATACCAAATATAATCATTAATTACAATGCATGCCATATATCCAAAAATTCCTATTTAGGTGTAAAATAAATATCCTAATTAATGTAAATCTTTACACCTAACTTTCCATATCCTTCTTCTTTTCAAGTCATGAATCATAATGCAAAATATACCCAACAATTTAAATCTTTAAATTATATCTTCTAAAAATCAGATCTTGACTTTTATATGCATTTTGTCCAAAGTCTCCAATCATATATAAACATACAATGGTTCCTCTTTTCTTTTATTACAGAATATGCATAGATCTAAATCTAGTTTACAACATATGCTCATTTTTCTAATTAATTACAGATCTAAATATCATATGTTCATTTCTCTAATTAGTTACAGATCTAAATTACAACATACTCTATGCATGCAATATATAAATTACATGTTCATAGTCAAATTTATGCATCCAATCCCAAGTCACATGTCCAATATATTTTATGCTTCAGATCTAAAGTCATACGTTCAATTCAGTCTTGTCAAATTTCGCATCATTCATTAATTGTCCCAAATTTTGCGTTCATACGTTAATCTCTTTATGAGATTGGGCACAGGCTCGTGGTAGCCTGGCTATAGAAATAGAAAAGAAGAAAGGAACACGGAACAGTCACAGAAAATAGATCTAACAGAAGAGAATATATATACAACCTCAAACTCAGATTTAAAAACATATCAAAATTATAATTAACGTTTATAGCGGAGAATAACTGTACTTGCCTTTCGTGGTTTAAGAAAGGATAATAAACTGTTGTTGATGCAGAAATGCTGAATTATTCCTTTTTAATTGTTGTTGTAGATCTACCCTTTGATTTGAGATTTGATTTAGCTTTTACATCAGTCCTAGTTTTAATTCCAGCAGAGCAGCGACGCCATTTTTATTTTTAATTAGAAGAAGAGAGCAATGGAGGCTAGAGAATTGTGTAAGAAACCTAGGTTTAGGTTAGGGATGTATTTATAGGAGGATAGGGTGATTTAGAGCCTTCAGATCAGTCCAGAAGTCATCAGAATCGCACAGCTCGAATACACATCATCCAGCCACTCAAAATAAGACATGTCACCTCAGAACACTCCAGAATTCGGTGCTGGATTTGTATGGGCGCACTTGGCAGGTGCGCCAGTGTATTTTTATACTGGCGCACTTCACAAGTGCGCCAGTGTATTCTGGCTTGTTTCCGGTTTTTCTGCCTAACTTCGTTCGTCCATATCTTCTTCATACGGACTCCGATTTACGCAAATTCGGACTCTATTTCGCGTATTTTTCCGAGACGAACACAATGGCGCAATCCGTTTCCCTTGTTTCTTCTCCTAAAAATTAATTATACCTTGATTTTTAACTCTTATGTTTACAGAAAATACGGGGTGTTACATTCTCCCCTCCTTAGAGGATTTCGCCCCCGAAATCTTCAAGTTAAGAAGAATGTGTCCTACCATCCAATCACCCATCTTCTCAACCATCATCCACAAGCATCCCTTAGAAAACTTCTAATGTTGTATGAACATATGCAAAAGTGTGTGTATATGCTCCTTATCTAATGCAAGGATCAGGCGGTCTACTGATTCAGTTGACCTCCTTAATGCAAATTATGTCAGTGCCATGAGTCCAACATGTATGCAATAGAATCCTAATGATATATATTATTTCTATATGAGTGCACAATTATTCACTCAAATGCAACATCCATGTGTTGAATCGACCATTTTGCATCCACAAGAATTGAAAAATGCTCACACATCCATATGCAGTATGAGAGTGTTTTCGAGCCGATCTAGTGCCTAGTGTGTGTGTATGCATCCACGGGCAACCACTAGCAACCACTTGCATCCACTTGCAACCATCAAACATAACATGTCTCAAACACATGTTTACACCCATTAGTTTCTACCTAAAGTTCGAAGATTTGATCGATAGGATACAGTCGAATGATGGAAGCGAGTACAGATAGAACGAAAATTTGGTTCCCATTAGACATGGGTCCTAAGTATCGGCCCCAAAGACCGAAACCAACATCAAATTGACACCCAGAGGATTACCTTCTTTAGACAATGTCAAAACTGGAAATCCTATCAAAAGTATTTAGATATTTACAGACTACTGGTACAGATCAGGTTCCCTAATGATTCTTAGGAAGCTAAGCATGATAAAATCATACCCCACGAAAACTCAGAATGTATGCGTCATACTTGACGCCTAACACAGATATCCCTCAAACCCCAATCTCAAACAGATGATCCATAACCCTTATGGGTCTGAGTCTACAGCGGAATTCAGAAATAATACTAGTATTAAAGTGCAGAGTATCGATTACAAAATCAAAATACAAGAATCAGAAAAAGTCTTAACTCCATAATCAGATAAAGAAATTAAACCTACTATAGAAATTTTCCTATTTCTATCCTAGCCACTAGCCTCAAGAGTGTTCGCCTGCCCTCCTTGTCCTCGTCTCTTCGGGCAGTCCCTAGTGAAGTGTCCCATCTCCCCACAGTTGAAGCAAGCGCCCTTCCTTTTTCTGCAATCCTTGTTCAGATGAGTCGAGCTCCCACAAGTAAAGCACTTTTTCCCCTTCTTATCTTCAGACTTATCATCCTTCTTTTGTGTTTCCTTTTTGGGCCCCGCTTTCTTATTCTGTGGTTCTTCCTTCTTTGTCTCTTTCGGGCCCTTGTCTTCCTCGTGCAATAGTGCCATATCCACCAATTTCTCGTAAGTTGCTCCCATGGGTACATGGGTCATGGCTAGGCTGTGCAGTGGCTCATTCAATCCTTTAACAAAGCGGAGAGCCTTTTTATGCTGAGTGTTGACTAAATCCAATCCGAATCTTGCTAGTTGGTTGAACTGGTTGACGTATTCCTTGACCGTCATACTTCCTTGCTTAAGAGATAAGAACTTTTCCAATTGTAAACTTCGTTCAACTTGCGAGAGGAATTTTGTCTCAAACCTTGTTTTGAAATCCATCCATGTCTCAATCGGCCTCTCGGCGTTAGTGACTTCCCACCAGTATGAAGCTTCGTCTTTGAGCAGCCATACTGCCAACTGCACCTTCTGCCTATCGTCCACCTCGAAGATAACGAATAGATCCTCAGTTTCTTTGAGCCAATTCCTTGCTTCTACGAATGATTCAGTTCCTTTGAAATCCTTCCCACCCATGGCCCTAAAATCTCTACAGATCTTTGAGAAAGCAATTGCACGAGGAGGGGGTGGACGAGGGGGATCATTTGCTGGACCTGCAGCGGCGGTCCTAGCCTCAAGATATTGACGAAACCAACCGGGTACATGAACACCCTCTGGTATCTCAGATGCTTCAGACATGATGGAACGAAAAAGGAAAGGTTCAATACAAAAAGGACTGAAAGAAAGATATATGGCTCTTGGGGATCATGTTTTTCAAAATAAGCTTTATTTTTGAAAATACTTCCTTCCAAAACCTTTTTTTTTGAAAATAGTTCTCAAAAACTTTACCCAATCTGGTAACCTTCAGCTCTGATACCAAGTGTAACACCCCACCTCCGTTAAGGTCACTCACAAAGGGAATGCCTTAACTTTGGTGGAGCATTTTAGTAAACAGAACAGAAACTTACAAGACAGATAAAATAGTACTTGGAAAATTTTAACTTTATTACAGCGGAAACAGAAATTAATATGGTTACATCCTTTCAAATTTCAGAATTCAAGTACAAAATATCAGTCTTGTACAAAAGCCTTCAAAATGCATGGTTTAAAATCATAATCCCCATGGAACGGAAGCTATACAGAGCCAAGCCATACTTTAAGCACTTCAAGCAAAGAGAAATCCGGATCAAGCTAAAGTATTCCCTCCTTGGATAACCTGGGGGGAACGGAAGAAAGGAGGCGAAACAACAAGGGTCAGACAAAAAGTCTGGCAAGTCCAGTGACTTTCAGCATATGAACAGATAATAATAATATGATATGAACATAAAACTGGATGTGAGATAACTGTAACAGGTGTAGCAGATATAACAGAAAAACAGAATGATATAAACTATTGTTTTACACTTCTCTGCACTAATACTAGTATAGCAGAATTAGGTGTTACCCTAATGTCTAAATTGAAGCAGGAACGGGTACAGAATACTTTAACAGAAACAGAATGCTAATAATGGGCCTTTACTACCCGATCAGAAACAGACAGAAGCAGAAACAGATTTTATCCCTACGGAAACAGTATGTAGAATTAGGTGTACACTAGTAATGGGCCTTTACCACCCGAACAGACGGTACCACACAGAAACAGACAGGTGTTACCACCCAACAGAAGCAGACGGTACCAACAGAAACAGACAGAACTAAGCGTACCCTAAAACCCTACCCCGAGCGATCGGCTCCCTAATACATAAATATCCTGTGTCGGCCCCACAGTAGGGTGTATCACTCCCTAAAGTGACAACCAATTGGCACAGACCTATTTACAGATGTCACGGCGTCTTACATCCTCAGAGGCAGACCGGGATCCATGCACGCACATGACCCGGTTGGAACGCACCATCAACACCCCTCGCCATTATCAGAATGAACCACTTACAATTAGTTCAGTAAGCATGCCCGGACCCTACCTACTGTTGGGTCAAAGTTTTGATACCAGAAAGGGTTACTGACTAATATGGGTCCCAAACAACAGATGACACAAGTAATTCCCCTCCTAACCTTGTGTCCCCAGGCTAACAGATCTCAGATTAACTTGTTTACAAGTTCAGACATACAGAATTCAGATTTACTAGTTCACAGATTAAGTTAACAAGTTTTCAGACTAACAGATCAGATGTACAGATTTTTCAGATTTGTCTATCTTTGTATTGGGCCTACAGATTCATGGACGGGTTTACTATACCTATTAATCCAGTTGGTTTAACCCTATTTTCCCCCCAATACGTTTTAGACGTCATTCTTATCTTAGATTTGCATTAATTAATTATTAATGCCCAGACCTCTCACATTAGGTCGCTAGCTTGTGGCCGCTGGATGGGCCGGGCGGTTCCGGGCAGACTTCTGCCACAAGCCAGACCTAACCTCGTGTCTTAAGCAAGTTATGACTAACTTCTCACATTAGAACCTATTGTTTGCGGCCACTGGATGTGCCGGGCGGTTCCGGGAAGAATTACGCCGCAAACTCATTCTAACCTCGAGTTAGTCACGTTTATCTTTGCGGCCAATTAATTAATAATTTACCGTTTATGCGCACGCCTAATATATATGCCAATTCAGATTATATCAATAACAGGATGATTATATCAACACAGCAGATAACAGATTTTAGCAGATAACAGATTTTATATGACTTAACGGATTTAACAGATTTAGCAACTTAGCAGATTTTGGCATATAACAGGTTAAGCATTTCAACCGACAAATTTAACAGATTAGGCATTTCAATCTAATTAGCAGTCTAGGCAATATAACAAAACTAGAAGTTTAGGCAACTTGGCAAATTAGCAGATTTAGCAAATTTAATATTTCTAAAGGTTCTATTTACATGCCTTGCCTAATCATAAATTGGCCTAAATTCATATGCCTACATAATTGTCATGATTCACAATATGAACATATATTCCATGTTTGCATAAATTTACATAGCGCAGAATATGGACACAATTTACCACATAACATATGTTCCAATTTTTGTTAAACTAGCATTTTACGTGTAAATTATACCAAATATAATCATTAATTACAATGCATGCCATATATCCAAAAATTCCTATTTAGGTGTAAAATAAATATCCTAATTAATGTAAATCTTTACACCTAACTTTCCATATCCTTCTTCTTTTCAAGTCATGAATCATAATGCAAAATATACCCAACAATTTAAATCTTTAAATTATATCTTCTAAAAATCAGATCTTGACTTTTATATGCATTTTGTCCAAAGCCTCCAATCATATATAAACATACAATGGTTCCCCTTTTCTTTTATTATAGAATATGCATAGATCTAAATCTAGTTTACAACATATGCTCATTTTTCTAATTAATTACAGATCTAAATATCATATGTTCATTTCTCTAATTAGTTACAGATCTAAATTACAACATACTCTATGCATGCAATATATAAATTACATGTTCATAGTCAAATTTATGCATCCAATCCCAAGTCACATGTCCAATATATTTTATGCTTCAGATCTAAAGTCATACGTTCAATTCAGTCTTGTCAAATTTCGCATCATTCATTAATTGTCCCAAATTTTGCGTTCATACGTTAATCTCTTTATGAGATTGGGCACAGGCTCGTGGTAGCCTGGCTATAGAAATAGAAAAGAAGAAAGGAACACGGAACAGTCACAGAAAATAGATCTAACAGAAGAGAATATATATACAACCTCAAACTCAGATTTAAAAACATATCAAAATTATAATTAACGTTTATAGCGGAGAATAACTGTACTTGCCTTTCGTGGTTTAAGAAAGGATAATAAACTGTTGTTGATGCAGAAATGCTGAATTATTCCTTTTTAATTGTTGTTGTAGATATACCCTTTGATTTGAGATTTGATTTAGCTTTTACATCAGTCCTAGTTTTAATTCCAGCAGAGCAGCGACGCCATTTTTATTTTTAATTAGAAGAAGAGAGCAATGGAGGCTAGAGAATTGTGTAAGAAACCTAGGTTTAGGTTAGGGATGTATTTATAGGAGGATAGGGTGATTTAGAGCCTTCAGATCAGTCCAGAAGTCATCAGAATCGCACAGCTCGAATACACATCATCCAGCCACTCAAAATAAGACACGTCACCTCAGAACACTCTAGAATTCGGTGCTGGATTTGTATGGGCGCACTTGGCAGGTGCGCCAGTGTATTTTTATACTGGCGCACTTCACAAGAGCGCCAGTGTATTCTGGCTTGTTTCCGGTTTTTCTGCCTAACTTCGTTCGTCCATATCTTCTTCATACGGACTCCGATTTACGCAAATTCGGACTCTATTTCGCGTATTTTTCCGAGACGAACACAATGGCGCAATCCGTTTCCCTTGTTTCTTCTCCTAAAAATTAATTATACCTTGATTTTTAACTCTTATGTTTACAGAAAATACGGGGTGTTACATATACCCCTCCTTATATAGGAAAAAGAAGGTGGATGGGAAAAGACCAAAATGCCCTTAAAACCCTAAACGTACTCATGAAAGAAGTGAAAGGTGTGTAAGAGAAGTGAAAGGTGTGTAAGAGAAGTGAAAGGTGTGTAAGAGATGGTAAGTTTGCTTTTTTTCAAAGACTTTAAGTAAGCATTCATTTGTATACATATAAGAAGCTTATATGCATACACTTAGGATATTTTATAAACCTTTGATGTGACTAATTATGCATACATTTATGTGTATAAGCATGTATGTGCATATATATCATACAACGTTGCAACGATGTGAAACAACTTCTATTCAACGATAGGATGCGAATCTGGAAGTTGAATCTCGATCATATTTTTAGTTCTTTATCAAATAATTTATTCTAGTAAACAAAACTTGGAAATAAATTCATTAACTTATTTAAACAATTAAAACAAGCATACTTAAATTATAAATCACTTATTTGAATATTTAAATACCTAAAATACAAAACTTTCCTCAAATGCTCATTTTTTAAAATGATGACATCATCAAAATAGTTAACCATAAATATGAAAAATAATTTTATTTACTAATTACTTTCCTAATGAATAATTAGACATCCACTAAAATTTTCAACAACTTTTATTGAGAAAACAGCCATTTATCAATAAAATGATTTTCGGTCATTTTATCAATATTTTACCAAAAATATATTTTTGAAACCATTTTTCCAAAATGAGTCTAGTATCATTAATTACTTGTTAAATGATATTTTACAAGGTTATAAAATCACATTTATAACATTTAACAATATTACAAATTGTTATGATATTCGAAGATTAAGTGTTCGATTTTTCGGGTCTTTACATTCTCCCTCACTTAAAATATTTCGTCCTCGAAATTGCAACACGAGTAACCAAAGGAACAATCAAACATCGATACTTCAAAGTATAATACTACTAGAATACAAATCTCATGTTTTGATCAAGTTCAAACCCTCTTATCGTATAAGGATGATAAACAATTCATTAAGTATCACCTTATGCTCAACAGCCTCGGGTTAACACTTAACCAATCATTCACTCTACCTCAAACAATTCAAGGATTCAATTCTCAAATTTTCCACAAGTCAACAACATAGCATGAATTGTTTAAAAAGCCCGTACGATATGCATAAGCCATCCGTACGCAATATCAAATTCAATCACTTATTCGATCACACAATTTCACTTCCAGACTAGTATCGCTCACTCGATCACTCTAGTGCGGACTCAGGTCTGGTTTCATGATTAGAAACCGCCATTCTCCTTACATAGCTATACTATGATAGAGAATCACAGAATCAAATCAAGAATCCTGTATCTAACTTCGTCGTCAAGAATCGAGTGAAAAATACCAACTCTGATCGGTATAAGCTACCACAAAATCACACACTCGAATCTGGATCAAACCGTAAAGCGAATAAAACTACCTATGTAAATCTTACATATTCCTTCCAATTGGTTTATTATTACTCCAATTATTTTATTCACCTTCGTTCTCATACTTAGTATATTCTTCTATACTAATATTCCTTTGTGAATCATATCATAATACTTTAAGCTATTAACCGTTATATAACTTAAAAGTATATACAAACGACCAATTTGTCTTACTTAAATAAGCATGCTAAAAAATTTGGACTTTTCTTACTTAACTTATGAACTACTCACTATAATGAATACGATTATATTTCCATAGTTCTTTCTTATTAAACTCTTATTATAAACTGGTTCGACTTCATATACGTTTATAATTCATCCAATACTCAAATTCAAATTTCAACATACACTTATATTCGCTTAGTGTACAAATATTAACATACTCAGTTTACTAAACTGAACTAGTTCAATAATCGCAAAACTAGTTAAAATTTAATAATTCTCAAATTCAATATTTTAAACTTCCCTAAGTTTATAAATTATAAACCAAGTCTCTTACGCTTTCACATAAACTAGTCAAGCATGTAAATTCACTTGGAAACATCGACTATCCAAAACCGTCGAACATTCCATTCCATTAACAAATGAAATCTATCAAACATCATATCAACTGAGATGCAAAATCATACAACTCCAATATATAAACTATATGCATCCATATATAACTTAGTTGAAAACATCAGGATTGAACTTCCGGGTTTTATACTTCAAATAATCTGTATCCAAAACATAAATCTGTTCAAGTCCAAACTATTATCCATGGGAGCTAGTTCATATTTAGAAACTCGAAAATGAACCTCAATGATGCTGCAGTCATCATCAACATTATTTTCCAGCGACTCGAGTAAGATCAAAGCTTTTCTATCTTTTAAAGTCATTTAAAACCCTAAAACACTTTCAAACCAACTTCAATATGTATTTCAAGCTTTGAAAATCAATTTCAAACTTACCGGAATTCCAAATCCTTTGGTTTTCAACACAAATACATTTCATATTTATAAATCTCGTTTATAAATTTCACTTGCATATTTCTTGTTTAAATTCGTTTTAAACAACTTCCATTCAGATTTAATTCTTACCCAACATCATTACCGAATGCCTTATAGTCAAATTGTGAAACTAAATTCACAAAGTGTTCGTTTCCAATGTTCCCCCAATTATAAATCTACCTAACCCATGCAAGCAAATGGATAAGATTACTCTTATCCAAACACAGTAATCGATACCCATAAACTGGTCCGGGCACAACTAGAAATCAGCCAATAATAGTCAACGCTCCTAAGCGAGCATGACCAATCAATCAACGAATGATAATAATTTAATATCATCCTTCCCTAACAACAACTCATCTATATAACTGATTTAGTTATGAAATCTTTCTTTATATATAAAATATATACTTCTTGGTAACTTATTTCATTTACCAAATTCGAAAACAATATCGAATCAAATGACTTGTTCGAGTGTTTCAGAATCTTCATCAAAACGATGATCAATCGATTGATTCAGATCCAGAATTCTGTAGAAGAAAACCGATACTACATATGGAATTTAAGAGGCTTTGCCGATATTCCATTTATAATATTGGTCGGATACAGAAATTTATAACGATTATATGTTGATTTGAATTCTGTGAAGATTCCATGGTTTTATGGAAGATGATTTGGGGTTTACCGTGAACCATGTTTTTAAATGACATTAGTTCTTTAACCCATTTAAAGGTAAGATTAATTTCTTAAATTTAAGTAATCGTTGAATAATGATTTGTGATATTTAAAACCAAATGGTGTTTTAAATAAATCTTTAAAGGAAAGATTTAAGAATAATTTAAACAATTTATCTTTGATAAAATAATTCGAATATTTTATTATAAGAATATTCTGAATTGGAATGTGGCGTTGGATGTGTTTTTATAGTACTTTATTTTTAATTATAACAATACGTGAGTTATTCGGGAAGACCGGGTTTAACCCATTCGGAATAATTACTACGACGATGAAGAGTCGAAGATGAAGACGATGGTTGAAGACCGACGATCTTCACATTGAATGGATGTGTTGCTACTGAGACCCTTGATGGGAGTAGCTACCTTGAAGGGGCTTCAGTGGTGGCCGTCCGGACTATTGTTGATTGTTCGGATTTGGTTTTCGCTCAGACCCAGAGCATAAGCTAGAAAATGGATGCGTGTTTGACATTGGATTTCGTTCCAAGCGAATTAAATTGATTTTTATTAACGTATATCTGATTGGTGGTGGAGAATTTATTCTCTACTTAACACCCTGGTATATATTAATAGGGATTGATCGCATGGCGTGAATTGTCAATGTGGCACGTCAAGATGCAATTGATCAAGGCTTTTTTTGAAAAGCAGGGCCTTGTGGGATGATCAAAATATAGCCTATTTCGGCAAATCTTTGTGTATAGCGTGACTTCGCAAGCCTCACACCCCGGTATGAGTCAAAAACGAGATACGGACTGCAGGGAGTGCACACGTTTCTTTCTAGCTAGAGTGATGTCAGGGACCTACCAGCGCTGACATTTTACTTATGTGGATGATGGATTTTGAGGCGCCTCGGATTTTTATAGGCCGTTAGTGGTCATACTATAGGTCCAAAGGGACCGGGAAGCGTGTGTTCAGGCATAACTAATCCACTGCCCATAGGCGGGGACCGACCCTGAAGATCCAAGGGTTGCCCAGAGGTGTGATCCTGAGGCATTTGCTACAGTGTCTCGAAATCGGAGAGGAGCTTGCCCCTAGCCTCGACTCATGATGGAAATCCAATTTCCAATACGACCTTGCGGTTTTGAATGTAGAACTAGTATGGAGACATGATATATGGTACCCATGCCGTCTATGATTGATATTTATGATTGAAATGTTTTATTAAAACATATACACACTAATATTAACCGTCTTATCGTATCAAGCATCTTTTGACCATTATAAGGTAAAACCCTATCCTCCGGTTTGCGTTGCATTGTGTGATGGGACTTGGGTCTTATAATGGTTTCATTTTTCTAAAAAAAACATTACGTTGTTTAACGATTTACTTTATTTTATGCACTGGCAATCCAATGGAGTAAACCCGTTCTGCGTTAGCGGCGTGGTCCTGTGATTAGCCTTATTAGTAGATAAGTTAAGTTAAGATTTCTCATACCAGTCCCATGACTGACCTGTAGTTTGTTTCACTGGCAAACTCGGGTGCCCTTATTTTTCCACACGGGCAGTCGAGTAGCTTTTTGCAGATATATTTACAGGATCCTGGTTTACAACTGAAGCGATATTCGGAAAGCTCTGTATCCGTGTATTCCTTTCGGTTGTGTATTTGTAATATTTTTCTGCTGCAATTTAAATGTAATTTAGATCTCTGATATTATTGTATTTCTAATGTATTTTATTCATTCATACTTTGTTATATTCTTGTACTCTGATGTAATTGTTGTAATCAGCAATAAAATGTTCTCCAGTTTGTATTCTATTGTGTATTTTTCTCAAAACAATCCAGTCTTTCCTTTACCGGGAATTTGGGTCGTCACATTTGGTATCAGAGCTTTGGTTTACCGAGCTCGAGAATAAGACACATTAGAACCGAACGAAAGAATTCATCAGAGATTGGATTAGTAATATCCAATAAGAATAACTCGTTAGAGATGGGATAAGTAGTATCCTAGAACGAGTGTGAAGAGTATTATTTTCTTTAAAATAAAAACAAATTTAGTTTTGAAAATTTTATACGTACTTGATTATATTATATTTTCATGTGGACAATTGAGTCTATAAAGGTTTCGAATATACGAGTAATTAACGGATATTTGAAGTTTTAATATACTGGATAGATATAGAATCACACTCTAGTCGCCCGGAGATAATTCTGATGATCGGTGCACCATCACCAGTATTTATGTTCGAGCCTTGAAAGTGGTATATCTATATATTTCCATTGACTGGTATGAGAACCAAAATTAGTTAGGACACATTGTTGTGATTTGCACTAAAAATATGATTTTTGACTATATATAAAAGCTATATATATTTGAAACGTTAATCACCTAATTGATTGCTAGTTGTGATGTTTGATTATTGGTTTAACCACAAAAAAAAAAAAAAAAAAAAATTGGAATGATAATTAACAAAATTATTGAAACCAATAAAAAAAAATTAATTAAGTTAACTAATTAAACAACTTTTAGCTACGTACCTTTTCGAGGACGAAAAGATTTTAAGTGGGGGCGATTGTAACAACCCGGAAATTTTGGGGCCAATTTAAAAATTTTATCTTAGAAATTACTTCAGAATTGAGGAAGAAAAAAAAAAGAAATTCATTGTATAATAAATTGTGTTCACATTAGAAATTGTATTTTTAATAAAAAGGGATTCATAGTTTGATAAAACGTTTTATCATAATATATATAAAAAAAAGATGTTTTAACAGTAGAAAATATCCGTTTGTTTAATATTAAACATTAAATGTTAGAAATTTGTTAAGTATTAACATTTACATGCAAACATTCATTTCTAAAAATAATATTTAATCCTGTAGTGTTAATTTTAATTTCTAACAATTAGCATTAACCATGCATTCATTATCTTTCCTCCCTTTTGTTTTCCTTGTTATTTTTTTTCTTCACTAACAAATCACACATATATATATCTTCTATTTATTCTTTCCAACCCATTGAATATGTCATTTAAATTATGATATTTAAAGTATGTGTTTTGAAATATAAAAAGGACACAGAACTTTCTAACAATCGGCATCAGACAATAAATCATACATTCATTCCTTTCCATTTATTCTCTCTCCCTCTTTGTAATTTACTTTCAAAATTTGAATAAAGGTATATATAATTAATAAATAGTGTGGTCCCATCATGCCTAGTCAGATAATTTAATCCTTGGTAACCTACTATATTGTAATAGACACATTAGGGGAATGAAACTAAAGAAATTTAAAAACTGTATTAATATATATATTATATATATATATATACTAATAGTATACATTTAAAACACTGCCATGAAGGGAGTAATTAATTGCCATGAAGAGATTAATGGACTGAATTAAAACGGGCCTTTTAGTGGTTAAATAATATTAAAATATTATGAATATGTTTTATCCTAGAACCTTAAACATAATACACTACAGCAAGCCGCCATGTACAAATGAAAGGCCAGAACGCTCTCTTCTTCTTCTTCTTCTTCAAAAATCTTTCAATCCTCTAAATAAAAATTGATACTTCCAAAGAGAATATTGAAGAGCTCATCAAGATGGACACATTCAACAATGATGATCTGTGTTTGTTCACGGTGGTGGCCGTGGTTCAACTACGATGTGGTGCCGGTTGCACACAAATCTAGGCGTGAGGAGGAGGTTTCTGACGTGGAGATGGGTTACAGTGAACGACAACGAAGAAGAGAAGAAGAAAGGTTAAGGTTATAATAAAATTAATTAATATATTAATGATGTAATCGAAACTTTGTAAACCCATAACTTATTCATACAGCAACGAAATCGAATGAAACTGAAAGCGTTGGACTCGTATGAACCAGATCTACGCTATGGAATGAACCGGATCTGAAAACAAGCACTTTGGAAATTCATCCAAATTTGAACATGAACAACTTCTGAAACCAATCGATGTGAGAAATTTTATCCTTTTATTTATAATTAAAATTTGTTAATTATAAATTTAATGTTACACTTGCGTTGTAATTATTTGCTGAGTGTTCGTGATTTGATTCGAATGGTTTGATGCTGTTATGATGCTATGATCTTTGGTTGTATTAGGATGGAAATTGTAAGATTATCATTCTATTGAATTAAAATGTAAGTGTTCATTTTGTGGAATTAGAATCAGCAAAATATAAATTGTCATTCTTTGTTGATATCTAAATTTGTCATTTTTGTTGAAATTAACATTGACATCTAAATTTGTCATTTTGTGATAGGGTGTTTAATACAAATAAAACATTGATTTTTGTTTGTTAATTTTAACATTGAATTGTTTACAAATAAAAACATTGATTTTTATTTGTTAATCTTAACATTGAATTGTTTACAAATAAAAACATTGATTTTTATTTGTCAATCTCAACATTGGAATATAACATGAATATATAATTTTGTATTATTATGTTGAACTAGATTTTCAACAAAATTTAGAATACACATTTTATACAGTATTGTCTGCATAAAAAGAACTGATTTCAAAGTGACATTGTTTATGCAAATTTGTTTTCAGATAAAAGATTACATTTTTAATTGTAATTTGCTTTCATTAAAAAGATTACACCTTTAATGAAATTTTGTTTCATTTAAAAGATGACATTTTTAATGTCATCTGTTTTCTTTTTAATGACATTTGTTTTCATTTGCTAATGTCATTTGTTTTCATTTAAAAGACTACATTTTTATGTAGTTATGTTTTCATTTAATGATTTAAAACATATACATCATTTTAATTAGAAAATGTATACTTTTTATACATTAAAAGGGTAGAATAGAAAATGTATACTTTTTATACATTAAAAGGATAGAATAGAAAATCATATTTTGTTGCATTAAAAAGATTAAGCAAAATAATCATATTTTGTTACATTGAAGAATTGAACAAGTCCTCATATTTGTTTTCATCAAAAGTGATTGAACTAAAAATACACAATTTGGTCATCAAAAGTGATTGCACTAAAAATGCACATTTTGTGACATTAAAAAGTAAATTAGAAATGCACATTTTGTGTCATTAAAAAGATTAAATTAGAAATAAACATTTTTGTTGTTAAACTTGATTAGCGATAAAAATTAACATTTTTATTTGAAGTATATTATGCAAATCAAAATCATATTTTATACTAGAAATGTTAACATTAGATAAATCTCATTTTGTTCGCATTTGAGTTATATACAAAATCATATTTTGTTCGCATTTGAGTTCCATACAAAATCATATTTTTGTTCGCATTAAAAAGTATGAAATGAAATGTATATTTTTATCCATTAAAAATTAAGAAATGAAAATTTACATTTTTGTCAACTAGATTATAAAAAAATCAAAATTTTCATTTTTGTTACATTAAAAGGATTTGTTTAAAATTAACATTTTTGTTTACATAAAAGGGATTTGTTCAAAATTGCATTTTTTTGTTTCAATTAAATAGATTAAGCAAAATTATCATATTTTGTTATGTTGGTAAGATTAAACAAATTTATCATATTTTGTTAAAAGAAGAAGATTAACAAATTTATCATATTTTGTTAAAAGAAGAAGATTAACAAATTTATCATATTTTGTTAAATGAAGAAGATTAACATATTTAACATATACTATTAAATGAAAAAGATTAACATTTTTGTTAACATTAAAGGAATGAAATAAAAATTAACATTTTTGTTAAAGAATACAGTTAAAACAAAAATTAACATTTTTGTTAAAGAATAAAGTTAAAACCAAAAATTAACATTTTTGTTAAAGAAAAGAAGTGAGACAAAAATTTACATTTTTGTTTATTAAAAGGGATTTAAAACAAAAATCCCATTTCGTTTACATTGAAAGTTAATAAACAAAATTCCCATTTTTGTTTACCTTGAAAAGTTAATGAACAAAATTCTTATTTTGTTAACATTTGAAGTATACCAACAAAAATCACATTTTGTTAACATTAGAAGTATTAAACAAAATCATATTTTGTTGCATTAGAGGTATTAAACAAAATCACCTTTGGTTTACATTAGAATTATTAAACAAAATCACATTTTTGGTGTCATTGAAGAGATTGAATCATAAATACACATTTTTGTGTCATTAAAGAGTTTGAATTATAAATACACATTTTTGTCAAACTCGATTTGTGAAACTAGAATTAACATTTTTGTCAAACTTGATTAGTGAAAATAGAATGAACATTTTTGTCAAAGAAATAGAAAAGGACATTTTTGTCACTTTGAAATAAATGAAATAAAAAGGATATTTTTGTACATTTAAAATGAATGGAATTAAAATGACATTTTTGTTACATTACAGAAAAGGAAATAAAAATGTATAGTTTCATACATTAAAGAAAAGAAGTTTAAAATGTATATTTTTATACATTGAAAGGAGTAAGTTAAAAATGTATATTTCTATACATTAAAAAGAAGTAAGTTAGGAATATATATTTTTATACATTAAAAAGAATGAAGTAAATTATTCATTTTGTCATTAAAAATGAATGAGATCAAAAATATACTTGTTGTTCAATAATTAAGAGTTAAGATTTCTATTGTCATTTGCACACAATAAAAAGAATAGAAATATATGTCTGTGATATTGAAATGTGTGATGTGTTAAATATAATTTTTAGTATATTCAAATTGAATGTTACACTTCTATTTACATGTCATCCGACTTGTTTATGTGATTGGGTCGATAATTTTCACACATCGCCCAAGTGCACAAATAATTTATTATTTGTTTGATTGGATGGAACCCCACACGGGTGTAGGGATGATACTTGACCTACACTAGTCCCAATATTTAGTGTAGAATCCACTTTGGTTGATTAATTGGATGTTTGATAATTATTTATCATGCTTGTTGATTTCATACAGTATATGGTTGTTGATTGAGTCACATTCCAATAAAGAATATTCTAAAAAAAAGAATATTTTAAGAATATATTTTAGAAAAAGAATATATTTTAGGAAAATATATTTTTACTGAAATGAACTAGTAATTAACTAGAATAAATCATTAAATTTGGATTTAATGAAGTTTTTCCCAATTTGTTAATATTTAATTGAGAACGAATTAAATAAATTGGATTAGGGTTTGTCGTGAATAGTGTCTTAAATAACACTGTTCTTAAACCCCATATGAAAAGAATAATCTTTATTTTAGATTATTAAAGTTTTCAATTATTTTTAGTAATTGAAATAAGATGAAATGTGAGTTGGCTTTATTGTGAACCGTGTTTTTAAGCGACATGTGTTCTTTAACCCAACTGACAGTGAAAATATGATTTGTAAATTATAAATCCTTTATTAAGATTTAATTGGGGATTTTCCAACAGTAAAGATTTCCAATTTAATATATTAAATTGGAGTTGAATGGAATTCAAATTTATTATAACCGAGATAAGCTTCTGTAGAAGAAAACCGATACTACATACGGAATTTAAGAGGCTTTGCCGTTATTCCATTTATAATATTGGTCGGATACAGAAATTTATAACGATTATATGTTGATTTTAATTCTGTGAAGATTCCATGGTTTTATGGAAGATGATTTGGGGTTTACCGTGAACCATGTTTTTAAATGACATTAGTTCTTTAACCCATTTAAAGATAAGATTAATTTCTTAAATTTAAGTAATCGTTGAATAATGATTTGTGATATTTAAAACTAAATGGTGTTTTAAATAAATCTTTAAAGGAAAGATTTAAGAATAATTTAAAGAATTTATCTTTGATAAAATAATGCAAATATTTTATTATAAGAATATTCTGAATTGGAATGTGGCGTTAGATGTGTTTTTATAGTACTTTATTTTTAATTATAACAATACGTGAGTTATTCGGGAAGACTGGGTTTAACCCATCCCGAATAATTACTAGGACGATGAAGAGTCGAAGATGAAGACGATGGTTGAAGACCGACGATCTTCACATCGAATGGATGTGTTGCTACTGAGAACCTTGATGGGAGTAGCTACCTTGAAGGGGCTTCAGTGGTGGACGTCCGGACTATTGTTGATTGTTCGGATTTGGTTTTCGCTCAGACCCAGAGCATAAGCTAGTAAATGGATGCGTGTTTGACATTGGATTTCGTTCCAAGCGAATTAAATTGATTTTTATTAACGTATATCTCATTGGTGGTGGAGAATTTATTCTCTACTTAACACCCTGGTATATATTAATAGGGATTGATCGCATGGCGTGAATTGTCAATGTGGCACATCAAGATGCAATTGATCAAGGCTTTTGTTGAAAAGCAGGTGATCGACGCTAATCTATGAATTAGAAAAGCGCGACATTTGTAATAAATTCTGCAAGCATACAGGTGTGTAGCATACAGGTCGAACACAGGGAGGAAAGTTAAACTTTTATTATTTATATGTTTCGTGGGCGTGTTAGACAGAACTTTGGGGGTTGTTTTCAATGTTGTTGAAATAATGTTATTGAAACTGCTACAAATCTGAATCTAATCAGACGTATATCAAATTCAACAACAGGAAAGAAAATAACAAGTACTAGCAAAAACAACGAAAGTAAATAATAACTGGAACAATAACAGAGAATTAAAAATAGAGTTGCTGTTGAAACTAATCAAACAGTCAATACTAGTATGCAGTAACAAAGACAATAACAATATGTGTTCTACCGAATCTAATCGTGTAGATACACAAATTGTTTTAAAAGAAAAGTAAATAACTAGAACAAGAAAATTTTATTAAACTAATGGCAGTACAGAATTATGAGATGCTTTTTACAATGGTTACAATCACATATTTATAGATGAGAAGGGGAAAACCCTAACTAGGTCTATGAATAAATGGCCCTCCTTATTCATGAATATTTCTTGCCTTCCTTGACTACCTGATTGGAGAAAATCTGGGCATATCATGGTAAATATTTTCCATATCTTTCAATTTTCCCATGTGGCTTGATTGATAGAAGATTGCATCTAATTTAATTCTTCCAAACAAGGACGCTTATCAGACTCCAAAGGCAATATAAGATAAAATCTTCAAAATTGATTTTTCTCTTGGCAACAATTCAATCAGCAAATCTTCTAATTGAAATTGAATGATTCGAATTTAATTCCATGATGAGAATATGGCTATTGCTGAAATGTTAATTGGTGCACATCATAAATACATACACATGAATATGTGTATGTATATATATAACATAACACTAATCCAGATATTTCTCAAAGCAAAGGGCCAGTGTGAACGCGCTCCGTTTCTTTGGCAAAAAGTGAGCTTGATGGGGTTCGAACTCAGGTCTCTCAGCACCAATTCCTATGCCTTTACCAGTGAGCTACTACTTCTTTTGCAATTGGAATGAATTTGATGTGAGGAAGTAGCTCTTTCTTGTAGTTGGCCTTTGATTTGAATTGAAGGAGGCATTTCTTGACATCCTGTAAAAACATGCAAAAGTAACCAAAGTATCATTTATTTATTTACAAAAGATAAAGCATAAGAGTAATAAAATAAACACTTTTCAGTGTCAATCAAATACCCCCACACTTATCTTTTACTCGTCCTCGAGTAAAACAAAAGAATGAAAACTAACTAGATAGGTCGCACTTTCGTAGGAAACACGATTGCATTGAGCGTATGCAACAAGCCGTTAAACCTCTAGGTGTCCCTAGTAGGACGAGTGGCGTCTCGTGAGGGTTTTCAGCGGATACTACCCACAAAATCCTAATGCAGTATGTTATGATTCTAATGAAACTACATGAATGCAATGGACATATGCAAAAATAAAAACGAAAAATGACAACACGACTTATTTCAGGAAAGTGGTACAACAATTTAAGTTAACAGTTTCTAATCAGTTGATTTTATTTTAGATACCTCGACTTGTCACGAATTTTCAATATGAATCAAGTTTTCAAATGTTAAATTCCAGTTTGGCCAGTTAGTTCGGTCGATAACATAGTGCAGCCATGAAATAAATTCTTAGTTTGCTTGGCACAGTTTGCAAAGTGGTATTCTAATTTTCTCATGTATGGCTAGTCAAATCAATAAGGTCAAGAAATGTTTAGGTATCATCGCTTATTCTTTATTCTATAAAATTTTAAGATTTATGATTAAGTACATACACCTAACTAATAAGACCAAGGTTTACCACCCATGCACTGCCTCGCGGACTAACGGAGAGTGGGTAAAGAGCTTGGCGGATTGTGCAGGCCAACTTTGACTTTGTCAACAACGTGTCGGTAATCCTTAGGTGTCCAATCTCATAAAATGAGACCAAGATATTCCAACTTTGACTTTGTCAACAACGTGTCGGATAGAGCTTGGCGGGTTTGTACACCAACGCTCGATATACAAGCAATGTTGGATACCCTTGGAATACTATTATTATTATTATTATCGAAAATATAAGCACAAAAGAGAGTTGCGCGAATTCAACTTAACACAACTTAGTTTTAAAGATTTGAAAAGCCAATATAAGTATTTTAAGTCCTCCACTTATTTAAACAAAGTCTACAATATAGAATAGATTTCATGGCCATCATCTAAGAATCTCCCTATGTACCGGTTACACTATTATCCCTCAAAATTAAACTTTTCATTATATTTCCTATTCGATCTAAGTTGAGAGAGAAAAATACTATCAACTGGCTAAAAATTGTAAACTTATTTTGTTGTATCACTTGAAAATGAGTCATATTTCAAAGAAAAAAAAAATTTATGGTATGTCACTACAATCTAAAAAAAAAAAATTTATGGTATGTCACTACAATCTAAAATGGCTGAAAATAAAAAGAAATAAAAAACAAAGAAAAATGAAAATGGATGAAATGCAGACTCCCCCCCACACTTGATTGAGACAGTGTCCCAACTGTCTAAGGCAGAAAAACAAAAAAATAAAATAAAAAAAATGAGAAAGAAAAAGAAAAGAGAAAGAACGTGTACCACCTGATTTCATGGTGGATGATCATGCAGATCGATGGAGTCATCTTCGTCATATTGCTCGAATTCTAAAAATGGTTTCAGTCGTTGACCATTTACTTTGAAGACTTTTCCATCCCTAGGATTTTCAATTTCAACCGCTCCATGAGGGTATACTGTTTTCACGACATAAGGTCCAGTCCATCGAGATCTGAGTTTTCCTGGAAACAAGTGAAGTCTAGAGTCGTATAAAAGAACTTTTTGACTTATGTTGAATTCCTTACGAAGTATGTTTTTGTCGTGTTGGGCTTTGGTTCTTTCTTTGTAGATTTTCGCATTTTCATACGCCTCATTTCTTAATTCCTCCAATTCAGAAATTTGTAACTTCCTATGTGAGCCGGCCTTTTCTAAGTCAAAGTTCAAAAATTTTATAGCCCAAAGAGCACGATGCTCTAATTCAAGAGGTAAGTGACAGGCCTTTCCAAAGACTAATCGATATGGTGACATCCCTAGATTGGTTTTATAAGCAGTGCGAAAAGCCCAAAGTGCATCAATCAGTTTTACGGACCAATCTATTCTGTTGGAATTCACGGTTTTCTCAAGAATTTGTTTGATTTGTCTATTGGAAACTTCTACTTGCCCATTCGTTTGTGGATGGTAGGGGGTCGACAGCTTGTGTGTGATTGAGTATTTCTTGAGTAAGGACTCAAAAGCACGATTACAGAAATGAGTGCCATTATCGCTAATGATAGCTCGAGGTGTGCCAAAGCGTGAAAAGATGTTTTCTTTGAGGAATTTGACAACAACCTTGTTGTCATTGGTTTTGGTCGGAATGGCTTCAACCCATTTTGAGACATAATCTACTGCCAGCAAGATGTAAAGATTCCCAAATGAATTGGGGAATGGTCCCATGAAGTCGATGCCCCAAACATCGAATAACTCAATCACTAAAATGGGGTTGAGAGGCATCGTGTTTCGCTTAGAGATTCGACCCGTTCGTTGACATCGCTCACATTTAGAGCAAAATTCGAAAGCGTCACGGAAGAGTGTGGGCCAATAAAAACCACTTTGCAAAACCTTTGCAGCAGTTTTTCTTGCTCCAAAATGACCGCCACAAGCATGGTCATGTGAGAAAGAGAGAATACTTTGGTGTTCATGATCAGGCACACACCTTCGAATGATTTGGTCGGGACAGTATTTGAAAAGATATGGGTCGTCCCAATAGAAGTTTCGAACTTTCGAGAGAAATTTTTGTTTATCTTGTTTCGACCATTCAGCGGGCATTTGTTGTGTGACAAGATAATTCACAATGTCAGCGTACCAAGGGGTGTTAGAGATCGAAAGGAGTTGTTCGTCAGGAAAATAGTCATCGATTTGGGTGTCGTTATCATTTTCGTGCACAATTCGAGAGAGATGATCAGCTACGACATTTTCAGAACCCTTTTTATCTCGTATTTCTATATCGAATTCTTGAAGAAGAAGGATCCAACGAATCAAGCGGGCCTTGGCATCCTTTTTAGAAAGCAGATATCGTAGGGCAGCATGGTCAGTGTAAACTATGACTTTGGATCCTATGAGATATGGCCTGAATTTCTCAAGAGCGAAGACAACTGCCAAAAATTCCTTTTCTGTAACAACCCGTAAAATGCGAGCCAGTTTGAAATTTTTATTTTGGCAATTTTAGCGAATTTTGATTATTTAAAATGAATTATTTTAAATAATATCGACGAGAAATTTATTTTGAATATAATTCGAACGTATATATTATATACGTCGTCGTTAGAATATATAATAATTATATATAATTATAAAAGGAATTGAAAATGGCGCGGTAGTTCGAAAATTCGATTTCTAATTTCAAATGAATATACAGAATTCAATATAAGTCAGAATTGAACGAAACAAGAAATATTTGAATCTGTATAACTATATCTTTGTAATGAAGTTAACAAACTGAGATTTCATCTTAGAAATGATAAGATATGTCCAGTTGAAAATTCTGAATAGTCGCTATGGAATTCAGGCCCTTAAAAATGGACATTTTGCAAATGACCTCGGATTTCGACGAAACCACTTTTGTTGGGTCCGCAGTGTAAAGTTATTGCTAGATTTCAAATTTCATAATTTTTCGAATCAATATGTGAGCGTGGTAAAGGAAAACGTGTTTTGACCATTTCAGTCGATTTTAATCAACTGGAAATTGGCCATTTTTCAAACGGTCTCAGAATTCGACGAAACTAGTTTTGTTAGGACCGTATCGTCGATACGAAGCTAGAAAATATTTTTCTGGAATTTTTCTAGTTAGTATGTGACCCCGGTAATTTGAAATGTACGTTTAAAATTCAATATAGTGATTTAAATGAAAATTCAAAAGGAAACTGATTGTAACGATCAAATCAGCTAGCGATACATATCCCATTGTGTTCGGAATGGGGGTAAAACGCTATGGACGACAGGCGGTGGACCTCATTTCGAGGTCATATGTAAAAGTCAACCATTGTGCATAATTTAATAATTAAATAATATAATAAAATAATAAAAAAAAAAATATACATTTCCCCCTTTTCTTCCTCGTTGGCCCCCCCCGATCAGTATTCACAAAGCAAATAAAAAAAAAAAAATGAAGAAACCCTAAAACCCGAATCGAACGCCGCCCTCCAGACTCCGAACGCCGCCGCCCCTGAGCTCGAGCCGCCGACGAAGCCCACGCCGAACCCTTCGCCTGAGCCGCCCTCGCAACCTCCTCCCACCGAACGACACCTCGGAGCCCCCACCACCCTCGCAGATCGAAGCAGCCCTCGTCGAACCCTGCCGCCCGACACCTCCGAACGAACCATCGCAGAAACCCTCGACCTCGACAACTCCGAAGACGCCGCGACAACCCCGTCACCTCCGAACGCCACGAGCCACCGCCGACCAATCTTCTCCTCCCATTCGAAGCTCGGTGAGCGTTTAATTAGATTTTATTTTATTTTTGCTTTTTGTTTTTGTTTTACAGAATGTATAAACTGTTTTTTTTTATATATGAATTATAAAACTGATTTTGTTTTAAGTTTTTAAAACAGAATTTTTAAAAGAAGAAACTTATAAAAACTGTTTTTAAAAAAAGATTTTAAAAACTGCATGTTTTTAAAAGTTTTAAAAACTGTTTTTAAAAAGAAGTTAAAACAGAAATTTATAAAATAAAAAAAGATTTTAAAAAACTGCATGTTTTTAAAAAGATTTTTAAAACAGAAATTTATAAAAAAAAAGATTTTAAAAACTGCATGTTTTTAAAAGTTTTAAAAACTGTTTTTAAAAAGAAGTTGAAACAGAAATTTTGAAAGAAGTAAAACTGCATTTTTTAATAAATGTAAAAAACTGCATTTTTTTTTTAAAAAAAAGGTAAAACTGCATTTTTGAGAAATAAAAACTGCATCTTTGAAGATAGAAAAACTGCATTTTTGAAGATAGAAAAAAACTGCATTTTTAAAAAGAATAGAAAAAAAACTGCATTTTTCTAAAAGGAAAAAAAACTGCATTTTTGAAAGAATAATAAAAATATAATCTTTATATTTTATAGCGAAGTCAAAGTGCAATCTTTATATATTGAATAACATAGTGAAATTCGATTTTTACCTATGTAGAGGATACAGTCAACGAAAGCAACAAGAAGGACAAGTAGGCGAAGTTTCCATAAAGGAAGAGTCGTGTGAGTGGATAGCTATTGGTGAGAATTTCTCACTCTTCAATTTTATTTCTAGTTATATATATATATATATATACTAGGATGCAGACGGTGTTTAGTAGCACCCGACACCCGTCCACAGACCATGGACTTGTTTGTTTGACTGTTAGGTGATTGATTGCGATATTGGTTTGAATGTGATTTGTGGTGTGAAAAATCGAATCGATAAATTGGTTAGGATTAGACGTGCGCCGTTATAAGGCGAAGGAGTAAGGCTAGGTTAGACCCTTACTCCAAGTTTTGTGGTTTGCAAAATGAAATTGATTTGATTGAGGTGTGAATGGCGTGGGCCTTCACTAGACCGGGGATAAGGCTAGGCCTTGTCCCGTTTCTGGTATCGTGCCGTTATGCCGCCGAAATTTTCTAAAACATGTTAGAAAAATAAAAATATCATTTTATTGAATAAATGAATTGAATAGAAATTCATAGGTTGAAATAAAATGTTTTATCGTTAAAAATATAATTTTTAACGTGAATATGAAAATAGTGAAGTGAATAAATAAATATTCATTTACAAACCAGATGGTTTGTTTATGTACACTTATTTGAATGACATTGATTGGGACGATAAATTTTACACATCGCCCAACTGCACGAATAAAATAGTTGTTTGATTGTTTGAAACCCCACACGGGTGTTAGGATGAAATTTGAAGTTCACTCATCCTGATTGATTAAATATGTCGATCGATTGATTTACATGCTGTTATAAGCGTTAGATATCTTTATTTGATGCTTATACAGTGTAGTGCACTTTGGTTGATGGTTGATTATTTTTCAATGCTATTATATACATGTGTTGTATGAAAATCCATATAATTAATTTTATATGGTAATCGATTGGGCCTCATTCCAGTTTAGAAATAGAAATATTTGAAATAGAAATATTTGAAATAGAATATTGGAAAATAGAAATTTATGAAGCCGTATTGATTAGATTGACGCCATTTTGACGTGAACGATATTTATATCGATTTTAAAACGATTTCGAAATGAATTGAATTGAAAACGATTTCGAAATGAAATGAATTGAAAACGATTTCGAAATGAATTGAATTGAAAACGAATTCAAAATGAATTGAAAACGATTTCGAAATGAATTGAATTGAAAACGATTTCGAAATGAATTGAATTGAAAACGAATTCAAAATGAATTGAAAACGATTTCGAAATGAATTGAATTGAAAACGATTTCGAAATGAATTGAATTGAAAACGAATTCGAATGGAATAGAAAGCGAATTGAAATGAATTCAAATTGAATTGAAATTCGAATTGAATAGAAATGAATTTTTAAACGAATTTATAAAGAAGAATTCAATTTTGCTTTGAATTGAAATAGAAGTTGAAATAGAATTTGAAACGAATTTAAAACTATTTATATAATTCGTTTTAAATAGAAATCGACGAAATATATATTATATATATTATATATATAATATAATGGCCTGAATAGAACGCGCCGCGCCGCGGCAGTTCGCGAATTTCGACCATTTATTTCAAACGGACATTACGGGAGATCCGACCGTCGGATTCTCCTAAAACCGGAACCGTTGGGTTCGTATCGAAAAGAGCTTTCTAAAGAGGGTTAGAAATTTGAAATCTAACGGTTGGATTTGGAGATACGTCCAAATCAAATTCGAAAAAGGTCGCTGTAAGTGCAGTTCGATGGCCGTTGATGGAAATCGACTGTACGGGCCTTGATAAAATTATTAAAAATAGTAATAATTTATGTAAAATCATAAGAAATGATTTAGAAAGAATTGGGGTGAAAAACTCCATATTTGAAAAGATAAAAATGGATTTTTATCGAAATGAACTAGTTTTGAACTAGAATTATAATTCTATTTATTTTTAAATAAATAAATTGAATTCGAAAAGGGTTTTAAAAATAACCAAAATTTCCAATGATTGCATTGGAGTGGATTTGAATCGAAATTGTCTTCGGAATATTTCGATGTTGGAATTCGTGATTATACAGGTGTTGTTATGGAAATTTGAAAGATATATATTGATATCGTTATTTCCAATACGACATTTGTTAGTCGTAGAATTCGATATTGAATATAAGCCGATATATTTTCTATTCAGAGCCTTGTATTGAATATCGAATGTGATTTGGGTTTGTCGTGAATGGTGTCTTCACTAACACTATTCTTGAACCCAGTTGAGAAAAGATTAAATCTTTTTATTTAGATTTAATGAAGTGTACCAATTAAATAATATTTAATTGGAATTGAATTGATATTGATTTTTGGGTTTATCGTGAGCAGTGTTTTAAATAACACTCGTTCTTTAACCCGATAATTAATGAATGTGATTTTGGGTTTATCGTGAACCGTGTTTTAAATGACACTGATTCTTTAACCCAGTCGAAGATTAAAACTAAGTGGAGTTTTAATGAATCTTTAATTAGATTGAAATGATCGAAAGTGGAGTATCACCAGTTCTTGTTGCTGGCCCTGTGTGGGCTGGGTTCGCGTGATAGGGAGTTCGTCGGCTATTTTACACGTGGTATCAGAGCTTTGGTTTGCAAAGCTCAGAGAACAAGACACATTAGAACCATACGAAAGAATTCATCAGATATTGGATTAGTAATATCCAATGGGATGACTCGTTAGAGATAGGATCAGTAGTATCCTAGAACGAGTGTGAAGAGTATATTTTTGAAAATGAAAACAAAATTTTTGTTTTGAAAATTTAAATCACTTATTCGTATTTGATTATTTAATTATATTGATGTGGACAATCCAGTATATATAGATTTTGCGTATACGTCTGATCCGCGTGTATTTGAAATTTTAATATATTGGATAGATATAGAATCACACTCTAGTCGCCCGAAGATGATATTGATGATAGCGATCGCATCATCAACATTTATGCTCGAGTTTCGAAGGTGTGATTTCTATATATTTCCATTAGACTGGTGTGAGAACCAAAACTTATATAGTTAGAACACCTTGTTGTGAATTGGCATCAAAAACAAGATTTTCAGTATATGTATCAAAATTATGAATTTGATAATCTAATTCACTAATTGATTGATGTTTGTGTTGTTTGTTTATTTGTTTGCTAATTTTTAACCAATTAGCCTAATAGCATCAAATATTGAACTGTATTGAAAATTGGTCGCGTTTGCTTGCATATACATATATATCATTGAACAGGTCATAGCAAGGAGGCTAGAGCCGAGAATAAAATTTGTTTGCCCGACAAATAGGTACATGTTTACTACATAATTTCCTGTTTTGTTTGGGTGATGATGATTTTGTGAGCCTATTGGCTAGCCGCTTGGCTTTTTCTTTTTCTTTTTGAGATCTGAAGGACCGGGGAAGCTATTTGAAATTCCCCGATGCTCCCGGTGCAGGGGAGGTTATGGCGAAATTTTTCGAAAATTTAGGGAGTTAGCCAAATTTTTGAAATTTTGAAAATTCTCAGAAACTGAAAAGTTAGAGAAAGGAAGCCAGATCGAACGTAGAGTTGATTAATCAAACCACTTTCGACTTTGTTCCTTTTCGGGGACGAAAAGTTTTAAGTGGGGGAGATTGTAACAACCCGTAAAATGCGAGCCAGTTTGAAATTTTTATTTTGGCAATTTTAGCGAATTTTGATTATTTAAAATGAATTATTTTAAATAATATCGACGAGAAATTTATTTTGAATATAATTCGAACGTATATATTATATACGTCGTCGTTAGAATATATAATAATTATATATAATTATAAAAGGAATTGAAAATGGCGCGGTAGTTCGAAAATTCGATTTCTAATTTCAAATGAATATACAGAATTCAATATAAGTCAGAATTGAACGAAACAAGAAATATTTGAATCTGTATAACTATATCTTTGTAATGAAGTTAACAAACTGAGATTTCATCTTAGAAATGATAAGATATGTCCAGTTGAAAATTCTGAATAGTCGCTATGGAATTCAGGCCCTTAAAAATGGACATTTTGCAAATGACCTCGGATTTCGACGAAACCACTTTTGTTGGGTCCGCAGTGTAAAGTTATTGCTAGATTTCAAATTTCATAATTTTTCGAATCAATATGTGAGCGTGGTAAAGGAAAACGTGTTTTGACCATTTCAGTCGATTTTAATCAACTGGAAATTGGCCATTTTTCAAACGGTCTCAGAATTCGACGAAACTAGTTTTGTTAGGACCGTATCGTCGATACGAAGCTAGAAAATATTTTTCTGGAATTTTTCTAGTTAGTATGTGACCCCGGTAATTTGAAATGTACGTTTAAAATTCAATATAGTGATTTAAATGAAAATTCAAAAGGAAACTGATTGTAACGATCAAATCAGCTAGCGATACATATCCCATTGTGTTCGGAATGGGGGTAAAACGCTATGGACGACAGGCGGTGGACCTCATTTCGAGGTCATATGTAAAAGTCAACCATTGTGCATAATTTAATAATTAAATAATATAATAAAATAATAAAAAAAAAAATATACATTTCCCCCTTTTCTTCCTCGTTGGCCCCCCCCGATCAGTATTCACAAAGCAAATAAAAAAAAAAAAAATGAAGAAACCCTAAAACCCGAATCGAACGCCGCCCTCCAGACTCCGAACGCCGCCGCCCCTGAGCTCGAGCCGCCGACGAAGCCCACGCCGAACCCTTCGCCTGAGCCGCCCTCGCAACCTCCTCCCACCGAACGACACCTCGGAGCCCCCACCACCCTCGCAGATCGAAGCAGCCCTCGTCGAACCCTGCCGCCCGACACCTCCGAACGAACCATCGCAGAAACCCTCGACCTCGACAACTCCGAAGACGCCGCGACAACCCCGTCACCTCCGAACGCCACGAGCCACCGCCGACCAATCTTCTCCTCCCATTCGAAGCTCGGTGAGCGTTTAATTAGATTTTATTTTATTTTTGCTTTTTGTTTTTGTTTTACAGAATGTATAAACTGTTTTTTTTTATATATGAATTATAAAACTGATTTTGTTTTAAGTTTTTAAAACAGAATTTTTAAAAGAAGAAACTTATAAAAACTGTTTTTAAAAAAAGATTTTAAAAACTGCATGTTTTTAAAAGTTTTAAAAACTGTTTTTAAAAAGAAGTTAAAACAGAAATTTATAAAATAAAAAAAGATTTTAAAAAACTGCATGTTTTTAAAAAGATTTTTAAAACAGAAATTTATAAAAAAAAAGATTTTAAAAACTGCATGTTTTTAAAAGTTTTAAAAACTGTTTTTAAAAAGAAGTTGAAACAGAAATTTTGAAAGAAGTAAAACTGCATTTTTTAATAAATGTAAAAAACTGCATTTTTTTTTTAAAAAAAAGGTAAAACTGCATTTTTGAGAAATAAAAACTGCATCTTTGAAGATAGAAAAACTGCATTTTTGAAGATAGAAAAAAACTGCATTTTTAAAAAGAATAGAAAAAAAACTGCATTTTTCTAAAAGGAAAAAAAACTGCATTTTTGAAAGAATAATAAAAATATAATCTTTATATTTTATAGCGAAGTCAAAGTGCAATCTTTATATATTGAATAACATAGTGAAATTCGATTTTTACCTATGTAGAGGATACAGTCAACGAAAGCAACAAGAAGGACAAGTAGGCGAAGTTTCCATAAAGGAAGAGTCGTGTGAGTGGATAGCTATTGGTGAGAATTTCTCACTCTTCAATTTTATTTCTAGTTATATATATATATATATATATATATATATATATATACTAGGATGCAGACGGTGTTTAGTAGCACCCGACACCCGTCCACAGACCATGGACTTGTTTGTTTGACTGTTAGGTGATTGATTGCGATATTGGTTTGAATGTGATTTGTGGTGTGAAAAATCGAATCGATAAATTGGTTAGGATTAGACGTGCGCCGTTATAAGGCGAAGGAGTAAGGCTAGGTTAGACCCTTACTCCAAGTTTTGTGGTTTGCAAAATGAAATTGATTTGATTGAGGTGTGAATGGCGTGGGCCTTCACTAGACCGGGGATAAGGCTAGGCCTTGTCCCGTTTCTGGTATCGTGCCGTTATGCCGCCGAAATTTTCTAAAACATGTTAGAAAAATAAAAATATCATTTTATTGAATAAATGAATTGAATAGAAATTCATAGGTTGAAATAAAATGTTTTATCGTTAAAAATATAATTTTTAACGTGAATATGAAAATAGTGAAGTGAATAAATAAATATTCATTTACAAACCAGATGGTTTGTTTATGTACACTTATTTGAATGACATTGATTGGGACGATAAATTTTACACATCGCCCAACTGCACGAATAAAATAGTTGTTTGATTGTTTGAAACCCCACACGGGTGTTAGGATGAAATTTGAAGTTCACTCATCCTGATTGATTAAATATGTCGATCGATTGATTTACATGCTGTTATAAGCGTTAGATATCTTTATTTGATGCTTATACAGTGTAGTGCACTTTGGTTGATGGTTGATTATTTTTCAATGCTATTATATACATGTGTTGTATGAAAATCCATATAATTAATTTTATATGGTAATCGATTGGGCCTCATTCCAGTTTAGAAATAGAAATATTTGAAATAGAAATATTTGAAATAGAATATTGGAAAATAGAAATTTATGAAGCCGTATTGATTAGATTGACGCCATTTTGACGTGAACGATATTTATATCGATTTTAAAACGATTTCGAAATGAATTGAATTGAAAACGATTTCGAAATGAAATGAATTGAAAACGATTTCGAAATGAATTGAATTGAAAACGAATTCAAAATGAATTGAAAACGATTTCGAAATGAATTGAATTGAAAACGATTTCGAAATGAATTGAATTGAAAACGAATTCAAAATGAATTGAAAACGATTTCGAAATGAATTGAATTGAAAACGATTTCGAAATGAATTGAATTGAAAACGAATTCGAATGGAATAGAAAGCGAATTGAAATGAATTCAAATTGAATTGAAATTCGAATTGAATAGAAATGAATTTTTAAACGAATTTATAAAGAAGAATTCAATTCTGCTTTGAATTGAAATAGAAGTTGAAATAGAATTTGAAACGAATTTAAAACTATTTATATAATTCGTTTTAAATAGAAATCGACGAAATATATATTATATATATTATATATATAATATAATGGCCTGAATAGAACGCGCCGCGCCGCGGCAGTTCGCGAATTTCGACCATTTATTTCAAACGGACATTACGGGAGATCCGACCGTCGGATTCTCCTAAAACCGGAACCGTTGGGTTCGTATCGAAAAGAGCTTTCTAAAGAGGGTTAGAAATTTGAAATCTAACGGTTGGATTTGGAGATACGTCCAAATCAAATTCGAAAAAGGTCGCTGTAAGTGCAGTTCGATGGCCGTTGATGGAAATCGACTGTACGGGCCTTGATAAAATTATTAAAAATAGTAATAATTTATGTAAAATCATAAGAAATGATTTAGAAAGAATTGGGGTGAAAAACTCCATATTTGAAAAGATAAAAATGGATTTTTATCGAAATGAACTAGTTTTGAACTAGAATTATAATTCTATTTATTTTTAAATAAATAAATTGAATTCGAAAAGGGTTTTAAAAATAACCAAAATTTCCAATGATTGCATTGGAGTGGATTTGAATCGAAATTGTCTTCGGAATATTTCGATGTTGGAATTCGTGATTATACAGGTGTTGTTATGGAAATTTGAAAGATATATATTGATATCGTTATTTCCAATACGACATTTGTTAGTCGTAGAATTCGATATTGAATATAAGCCGATATATTTTCTATTCAGAGCCTTGTATTGAATATCGAATGTGATTTGGGTTTGTCGTGAATGGTGTCTTCACTAACACTATTCTTGAACCCAGTTGAGAAAAGATTAAATCTTTTTATTTAGATTTAATGAAGTGTACCAATTAAATAATATTTAATTGGAATTGAATTGATATTGATTTTTGGGTTTATCGTGAGCAGTGTTTTAAATAACACTCGTTCTTTAACCCGATAATTAATGAATGTGATTTTGGGTTTATCGTGAACCGTGTTTTAAATGACACTGATTCTTTAACCCAGTCGAAGATTAAAACTAAGTGGAGTTTTAATGAATCTTTAATTAGATTGAAATGATCGAAAGTGGAGTATCACCAGTTTTGCTCCAGGCGATAGTTAAATCTTTAATTAGATTTGAACGTGAAATGGTAATTGAATTTACCGATAACACTGTGGTGTTAGATATGAAGTATTACCAGTTTTACTTCATGGGATGAATAGGTTGGGATTGGGAAATTAAAACAAATGATTACTTCGGTAAGGTTCGCTAATCCCGACTAGTTTGAATTGATATTCAAAAAATGGATTAAAGAATAAATTCAAGGAATTTATCTTTGATAAAATTAATGGGAATCTTTCCCTATGAATGTGAAATTTAGAAACTAACTGTCGGTTAGCCAAGCAGAATGGTTTTCTGGATATTGATCTGATGTTGGTTTCGGCCTTCGGGGTTAATATTTGGGGAATTATTCTCTTGATTAATTTACGGTTAGTGACTAATGAATTGGAATGAGGCGTATGTTGTGTTTGTGTAACACTTTTATAAAATATACGCGAGTTATTCGGGAAGACCGGGTTTATCCCATTCTGAATAACTGATACGACGATAAGTCGAAGATGAAGACGATGGTCGAAGACCGGAAGTCTTCACGTCGTTTGGGTGATAACTGATGATCTTGATTGGGCTGTACACCCAAGAAGATGGAAACAGTTGGTGATCGTCCAGACGTACTTGGAGATCGATGGATATGCGGGGTACTAGGTGCTCCCGGTTTCGTTCAGACCCAGAACGGACTTGTAAATGGACTGTGTGTCTGACATCGGATTTCATTCTGTGTGACTGATATCGGTCGCATAGGATGGTTTGCCTGTGTGGCATGCTAAGATGCAAATGATCAAGGCTTCTGTTGAAAAGCAAAGTCTTGTGGTGATGATCAAAGCACGGCCTTTGTGGCGTAGCTTTGTGTAACGTTTACCTCGCGTGTTTCACACCCGGTATGAACCAAAAACGGGAGACGGACCTCAGGGAGGACTTGCGTTTCTTTCTAGCTAGAAGTGGCGTCAGTGGTTTTACACGCCCTGACGAGTTTGACTTATGTGGTTGTTGCTGTTGCGAGGCGCCTCGGTTATATCGGTTTCGGCCGATGCATTCTGGTCGGCTGACGGACCAGACTTACACCCCATAGGGTGGGGAGACGTAGTGTTCAGGCATTCTTAATCCACATCGGTGGACCGGCCCTGTCGCTCCAAGGGACGATGCGTTCTGTTCCTGAGACACGGGCTAGAGCGTCTCGAATCGGTTGAGGACTATCTTTTGCCTCGGTTCATAGACGGAAATCCAATTTCCAAATACGTGACTTTGCGGTTTTTAATTGTAATCCTATATATGGCGACATAGTGGGATGGGGCGCTTATGCCGCCTATGATTGATACTTATGATTTGAAGTTGTTTTATACACTATGCACTTATAATAGTATCAAATGATTTGTTTTAAACGTATCAAGCATTTTTTGGCTGTTATAAGGGAAAACCCTATCCTCGGCTGCGTTGCATTGTGTGATAGGACCTGGGTCTTATAACAGCTTCATTTTTCTTTATTTAGCATTGCGCCGTTTGTTTTATGCACTGGTATTCTTGGGAGGAAACCCGTTCCGTGTTATACGGCGTGGTCCCTTGATTTACCTAGCTTTGAAAATAAAGATTAATAACTGTTTTAGTTCTCACACCAGTCACATGACTGACCTGGAGTTTATTGTTTTAACCTAAACTCTGGGTGCCCTTATTTTGACACGGGCAGCTAGTAGTTTTGGTTTTGCAGATTTATATTCACAGGATCCTGGTTTACAGCTGGAACGATATCCGGAAAGCTTTGTATCCGTATATCTCTTCTAGTTGTGTATTGTATTATTTTCCGCTGCGTTGTATTTAAATGTAATTTAAATCTCTGATATTTCTATGTAATATTCATTCATACTCTGTATATTCTTGTAATCTGATGCATTGTTGTAATATACAATGAAATGTTCTTCTGTACGCGTTCTGCTGTGGCGTGTTCTCGAACTATCCGACGCTTTCCTTTACGGGGAAGTTGCGGGTCTTTACATTTTCAGTAGTTGAGTAATTCAATTGGGCCTCGTTTAAGGTTTTGCCAGCGTAGTAAATGACTCGAGGGAGTTTATCGATGCGCTGACCCAAGATGGCTCCAATAGCAAAATCAGAAGCGTCGCACATAAGTTCAAAGGGTTGAGTCCAATCAGGGGTTTGAATGATGGGAGTTGTGGTCAAGGAGGAGATAATCAAATGTCTAGACAATAACATCATCTATCCCATCTCTGACAGTACTTGGGTGAATTTGATGTGAGGAAGTAGCTCTTTCTTGTAGTTGGCCTTTGCTTTGAGAAATATCTGGATTAGTGTTATGTTATATATATACATACACATATTCATGTGTATGTATTTATGATGTGCACCAATTAACATTTCAGCAATAGCCATATTCTCATCATGGAATTAAATTCGAATCATTCAATTTCAATTAGAAGATTTGCTGATTGAATTGTTGCCAAGAGAAAAATCAATTTTGAAGATTTTATCTTATATTGCCTTTGGAGTCTGATAAGCGTCCTTGTTTGGAAGAATTAAATTAGATGCAATCTTCTATCAATCAAGCCACATGGGAAAATTGAAAGATATGGAAAATATTTACCATGATATGCCCAGATTTTCTCCAATCAGGTAGTCAAGGAAGGCAAGAAATATTCATGAATAAGGAGGGCCATTTATTCATAGACCTAGTTAGGGTTTTCCCCTTCTCATCTATAAATATGTGATTGTAACCATTGTAAAAAGCATCTCATAATTCTGTACTGCCATTAGTTTAATAAAATTTTCTTGTTCTAGTTATTTACTTTTCTTTTAAAACAATTTGTGTATCTACACGATTAGATTCGGTAGAACACATATTGTTATTGTCTTTGTTACTGCATACTAGTATTGACTGTTTGATTAGTTTCAACAGCAACTCTATTTTTAATTATCTGTTATTGTTCCAGTTATTATTTACTTTCGTTGTTTTTGCTAGTACTTGTTATTTTCTTTCCTGTTGTTGAATTTGATATACGTCTGATTAGATTCAGATTTGTAGCAGTTTCAATAACATTATTTCAACAACATTGAAAACAACACCCAAAGTTCTGTCTAACACGCCCACGAAACATATAAATAATAAAATTTAACTTTCCTCCCTGTGTTCGACCTGTATGCTACACACCTGTATGCTTGCAGAATTTATTACAAATGTCGCGCTTTTCTAATTCATAGACTAGCGTCGATCAAGTTTTTGGAGTCTGCATTTCATCCATTTTCATTTTTGAGTTTTCGAAAAATTCAACATTTTCATTTTGTTCCATTTCAAAAATTTCAAGTTTCTTGTAGTCTGGAAGAGGAAGATCAAAAGTTGAGTTTAATTCTTTTTCCTGAAAACAATCGAAGTCCAAATCATTTGTTGAATTTTTAACAACTTCATCTAGATCGTTATTTTCAATTTCGAAAGTTGTTATTTGAAAATTTTCATTACCAGTAAAGAATGGATTATCTTCAGGTTCCTCGCTTGTTTGAATTTGATTTTGTTGCTCTTGTTGTTCTTTCAAAGTTGTCAATAAACAAAGAAGTTCATCAAGTTTTCTATCTTTCTTTTCTATCCTCTCTCTAAGAATGTTGAGATGATATTCTTCAGAATCGTCGATTAGAGAGCTCTCGTGTTGGATTTCTTGATTCTCAAAATTATAATCCATATCAATTTCACAATCAAAATCATTTCCAATGTGGTGGCTGTTTGAATTTTCATTTTGATATTGGAAATCATTTTGATCATAAAAATTATGTTCGTAACCAAAACTGTTAAAATCCGAGTGAAAATTGCAATTTTGGTTATTTTCAAAATGTTGATATGGGCTATTATTTTGAAAATTTTGGTTTATAGCCCCATACTGATGTTGATCAAAGCCATATTGGGGTTCAAAGCTGTTTTGATGGGTATGTGGCCCATAATCGAAATTATTGAAGTCAAAATTGAAGTCGCAATTTCGATCATAACTTTGAAAATGTTGGTCATTTTGAAAATTTTGAAAATTGTTGACATTTGTTTCACCAAATTTTGGGAAATCATGCTTCATGAGTTGTATTTCATATTCATACTCTTCAAGAGGACGTCTACTCCGACTATTATCCCACATTTCTCTCAAGGATTTTTTTGAATTAGACATTTGAATGAAGTCAGGGTAAGACATAAATTAATCTCACTTCAAAATAATATAAAATGTCGAGTAGTGCTTTATTAATTAACTGACTCAATTGGAAGGGGGAAGAGGGTCTTATGGTCGTTCACGTATAGTATAAACTAAGGGATACGACCAATGTTTTACGGGTAGTATGCAACCTCTTTTGCTAAAAGTTCAATAAATTGAACTAATATATATCCGCGATCCAATTGTACGAGACAGTCAACTTCACAAAACACCACTTTTTAATTATATTATTTTGCAACGTCTATTTTTATTGTTGAAAACAATGAGAATGAAGATTTCAGTTATGGAAATGTTAGTCCGCACCAAATTAATTCAGAAGTTTCAGTCACAGAGTAATCATAGAAATAGAAATTGCAGAATTAAATTTTTTACATTCAAGCTGCCGCCCCTGCAAAAGATTTTTACAACGATTTCAATATTTTCAAAGCAGCTTCAGCACCTGTAGAGTTAAAAAAATTACAGTGGGATATGGCAGTCCATCCAGAACATGAGCAGTGTTCACTATTCAACTTCAATGTTTGCAATCCGCTTGAATCCTTGTTCTCTTTGTTTGGACTTTGCTTGAACAATTTTCTTCACTTCTTTTGATTTGAACCCCTTTTTTTTTCAATGATAGCAAGTTGAACCCAAAATTTCACCCTTGGAACAAACAAAATAAATGACTATGAACAAAAGGAGAATCGGATTTGATACGTAGACAGCAAAGGTTAAAGAGAAAAATAAAAGCACACACAAAAAAAAAAAAATCAAAACCCTTAATATAACTCCAATGCGCAAACCCTGCTCAACAACTAACCCCACTCAGCAAACACAGTAATAATGCACCAATGAACAGAAGGAATTGCTCAAAACCCCAAAGAAACAGTCAAACCCGAAATAAAATTTAGCCTTTTTTTTATAAAACCAACCGTGCCCCCTTTAGTTTTTATCCCAAAATCGAAAGTTCCCAGAAGAAAATCTCACGCCTCAAAAATCTCACGTCTCAGAAAAATTGAACTCAGAAAGAGAAAAAAAATTCGAATCGAGCCCCTCTTTTTTTCGAATTGGGTCTAGGTTGATTCGGGTGCGGATTTGCTGATTCCGTCCAACAGGTGGTTGGTCCGATTCGGTCTAAGAATGGGTTCCAGGTTATCGCGGGGAAGGGACTGCGGTTGTGGTGAAGGTTTCGTCACGGTATATGGCGGTTTAGTGTGTGATGAGTATCGGTTGTTTGAGTGGAGTTCGGGGTTTGAACTGAGGGAACAAGGAAGTTGGTTGTTGCGGTTGATGTTGGTAGTATTGTCTACAGTGGTGCGTGATGGGTTTTGGAATTCGGTTCAGAACTGTAGTAGGGTTTTGAGGTATCGATGTGAAGATGGTAGGGTTATGTAGTTATAGAAGAAGTTGGTGAAGTTGAGCAGTTTGAAAGTTTGCTGTTTTGGCTTTCGGGTGTGAGTTGAAAGGTTTCGGCGGCGAAGGAGGGTAATTCTGAATTGGGAGTGATTTCGGGTTCAGGTTTTCTCGTATTTCTTGGTCTGTGAGGGGTTGTTCAAACTTGGTGATGAAGGTGGGTATTGATATTTTAACAGTGCGATTTGTGGGGTTTGCGATTAATTTGGATATGCTGTTTGCGTAAGGATGGTCTACTGTAGATTGATGGATGCGTGAGTACGCAAATCGGACTTGAGGTGCTATAGATAGTTGGTTTTGACAAGGGACATGAAGATGGTTGTAGTGGAGATGAGCGCTGTCCGATTGTTGACAAAGGTGATGAGCTGGTGTTGGTGGAAGGTCCAGATGTGACGATGAAGGGGTTGATCTGGGATTTCGAATGTAAGGGTTTTTTTTGGGGTTGTGTGAATGGTAATGTATCGGATACGGTGGAGTCTGCTGTCCGAGGGGTTGTGAACGGAGGTGGTTATGGTATGTGATGATCGGGACTGCTTTTGGTGAGGAATTGGCAATATTTTGTAGAAGAGAATTGAGGAAGAAGGGAAAGAAATAAAGTAGAGGAAGAAATTGCTAGAGAAATTTGATTTTTTTTTTTTTTAAAGATTTGTACAGAAAGAGAAACTATGTACTGAAAACCGGAAAGGGAGTAATAAAAAAGAAAGGAACTATACAAAGAAAAAGGCAATATTTTTTTTTTTTTTAATTAGCAGATTAAGATATCATATAATACCAAATCTTCACCAATCAAGAATTATTTTTTTTCTATATATACATGAAAACAAAAAGAAAATATAAACAAAAACTAACACGAATCAGAAATTAAATAAATAATAAAATTTAATCGTTACCTCCCCGGCAACGGCGCCAAAAACTTGATCGACGCTAATCTATGAATTAGAAAAGCGCGACATTTGTAATAAATTCTGCAAGCATACAGGTGTGTAGCATACAGGTCGAACACAGGGAGGAAAGTTAAACTTTTATTATTTATATGTTTCGTGGGCGTGTTAGACAGAACTTTGGGGGTTGTTTTCAATGTTGTTGAAATAATGTTATTGAAACTGCTACAAATCTGAATCTAATCAGACGTATATCAAATTCAACAACAGGAAAGAAAATAACAAGTACTAGCAAAAACAACGAAAGTAAATAATAACTGGAACAATAACAGAGAATTAAAAATAGAGTTGCTGTTGAAACTAATCAAACAGTCAATACTAGTATGCAGTAACAAAGACAATAACAATATGTGTTCTACCGAATCTAATCGTGTAGATACACAAATTGTTTTAAAAGAAAAGTAAATAACTAGAACAAGAAAATTTTATTAAACTAATGGCAGTACAGAATTATGAGATGCTTTTTACAATGGTTACAATCACATATTTATAGATGAGAAGGGGAAAACCCTAACTAGGTCTATGAATAAATGGCCCTCCTTATTCATGAATATTTCTTGCCTTCCTTGACTACCTGATTGGAGAAAATCTGGGCATATCATGGTAAATATTTTCCATATCTTTCAATTTTCCCATGTGGCTTGATTGATAGAAGATTGCATCTAATTTAATTCTTCCAAACAAGGACGCTTATCAGACTCCAAAGGCAATATAAGATAAAATCTTCAAAATTGATTTTTCTCTTGGCAACAATTCAATCAGCAAATCTTCTAATTGAAATTGAATGATTCGAATTTAATTCCATGATGAGAATATGGCTATTGCTGAAATGTTAATTGGTGCACATCATAAATACATACACATGAATATGTGTATGTATATATATAACATAACACTAATCCAGATATTTCTCAAAGCAAAGGGCCAGTGTGAACGCGCTCCGTTTCTTTGGCAAAAAGTGAGCTTGACGGGGTTTGAACTCAGGTCTCTCAGCACCAATTCCTATGCCTTTACCAGTGAGCTACTACTTCTTTTGCAATTGGAATGAATTTGATGTGAGGAAGTAGCTCTTTCTTGTAGTTGGCCTTTGATTTGAATTGAAGGAGGCATTTCTTGACATCCTGTAAAAACATGCAAAAGTAACCAAAGTATCATTTATTTATTTACAAAAGATAAAGCATAAGAGTAATAAAATAAACACTTTTCAGTGTCAATCAGCAGGGCCTTGTGGGATGATCAAAGTATAGCCTATTTCGGCAAAGCTTTGTGTATAACGTGACTTCGCGAGCCTCGCACCCCAGTATGAGTCAAAAACGGGATACAGACTGCAGGGAGTGCACACGTTTCTTTCTAGCTAGAGTGATGTCAGGGACCTACCAGCGCTGACATTTTACTTATGTGGATGATGGATTTTGAGGCACCTCGGATTTTTATAGGCCGTTAGTGGTCATACTATAGGTCCAAAGGGACCGGGAAGCGTGTGTTCAGGCATAACTAATCCACTGCCCATAGGCGGGGACCGACCCTGAAGATCCAAGGGTTGCCCAGAGGTGTGATGCTGAGGCATTTGCTAGAGTGTCTCGAAATCGGAGAGGAGCTTGCCCCTAGCCTCGACTCATGATGGAAATCCAATTTCCAATACGACCTTGCGGTTTTGAATGTAGAACTAGTACGGCGACATGATATATGGTACCCATGCCGTCTATGATTGATATTTATGATTGAAATGTTTTATTAAAACATATACACACTAATATTAAATCCGTCTTATCATATCAAGCATCTTTTGACCATTATAATGTAAAACCCTATCCTCCGGTTTGCGTTGCATTGTGTGATGGGACTTGGGTCTTATAATGGTTTCATTTTTCTAAAAAAACATTGCGTTGTTTAACGATTTACTTTATTTTATGCACTGGCAATCCAATGGAGTAAACCCGTTCTGCGTTAGCGGCGTGGTCCTGTGATTAGCCTTATTAGTAGATAAGTTAAGTTAAGATTTCTCATACCAGTCCCATGACTGACCTGTAGTTTGTTTCACTGGCAAACTCGGGTGCCCTTATTTTTCCACACAGGCAGTCGAGTAGCTTTTTGCAGATATATTTACAGGATCCTGGTTTACAGCTGAAGCGATATTCGGAAAGCTCTGTATCCGTGTATTCCTTTTGGTTGTGTATTTGTAATATTTTTCCGCTGCTATTTAAATGTAATTTAGATCTCTGATATTATTGTATTTCTAATGTATTTTATTCATTCATACTCTGTTATATTCTTGTACTCTGATGTAATTGTTGTAATCAACAATAAAATGTTCTCTAGTTTGTATTCTGTTGTGTATTGTTCTCAAAACAATCCAGTCTTTCCTTTACCGGGAATTTGGGTCGTCACAGTGCAGTTGGGCGATGTGTAAAATTTATCGTCCGAATCAATATCAGTCATATAAGTGTATAAACAAATCGTCCGATTAGTTTATTACTATTTATTTTATATTCACGTTAAAAATCATATTTTTAACTATAAAATATTTCCACTAAAAGATATTTTATTTCATTACACATCACATAATCAAATTTCACAACACAGCAATCAAACAAACAAGTCATCCATGGTCTGTGGACGACGGGTGTCGGGTGCTGCTAAGCACCGTCTGCATCCTAGTATATGTTTTAACTAGAAAAGAAAATTTAAAGTGAGAAGTTCTCACCGACTAGCTAAACCAATACACCACGACTCTTCATATGTAGGAAATCTTCGTCACTCGCCTTTTATCACTTTCGTCGTCCGTGTCCACTACATATATAAAAATCACATTTTTATATTCTCTATTATATAAAAATCATATTTTTATAACTACACTATATGGATAAAATTTCTATTTTTACACCGCTACTATATAGATAAAAATTCTATTTTTACACCGCTACTATATAGATAAAAATTCTATTTTTAACCTTTCTGTAATATAAAAATTATATTTTATATTCTTTTTTTATGATAAATAAAAATCAAACCTTTTTGTTTATAAAAATCATATCCTTTTGTTTATAAAAATCATAACTTTTTGTTTACAAAGATCATACCTTTTTGTTCTCCAAATTTCAAATCTTTTTTGTTTTCCAAAGTTCAAATCTTTTTGTTTTCCAAAGTTCAAATCTTTTTGTTTTTCAATGTTCAAATCTTTTTGTTTTTCAAAGTTCAAATCTTTTTGTTTTCCAAAGTTCAAATCTTTTTACTTTTCAAAGTTCAAATCTTTTTACTTTTCAAAGTTCAAATCTTTTTACTTTTCAAAGTTCAAATCTTTTTGTTTTTCAAACGCACATTTGCAATACAATGCTATGTTTATAAAAATCATACTTTTAAAACCATGTTATTTATATAGAAAGAATATTCAGATTTTTAAAACCATTCATATAGCAAGTAAAAAGCTACCTTTCCTCTGTTTTAGACAGTCCAGTATCGGCCGTTCACCCAAACCCTTCCATCGAGAATTAGGGTTCGCCTTTACCCCCACTAGACCACACTATATCTGAATCCGCCACCTCCACCGTATACAGCGTCGCGAGAGCTTCACGGCGAACCCCCTCTTGGCGATCTCGGTGGTGGCAGAAGGCCCCAAATCTCGAACGATGGCGCAACTTTTGAGAGGGTGGTTCCCTTCTAATTTGCCACGATAATTTTCTATTTGAGTATGGATGGAAAGAGGAGGATACGCTCTTTGATTTTCTCTTCAGGAGGTTTGGATTTCACTGTGTGGATTTGGTGAAAAATGGACGGGAAGTCTTGTGCTTTTTCTGCCGTTCGCTAGAGTGAAAGAACGAGGCGCGATTTTAGTGAATGGAAAATAAGGTTTATGAAATAAATATATTTATATTTTAATTTATTTGATTTCGAAAATACCCTTGTGTTGATAAGAACTCGAAATCAAACCCAACGACTATCGCCCCTAGCTAATTACCCCCATTCCGAACACAATGGAATATGTTTCTTAAGCAAATTCGGCCGTTTCGATCAGTTTTTATCAAAATTAAAATATAAATCATTATATATTTAATTTAAACGTGCATTTCAATTTACCGGGGCCACATACAGACTCTAAAAATTCCAATCAAATATATTTTCTAGCTTCGTATTGACGATCCGGTCCTAACAAAACTAATTTCGTCGAATTCTGAGATCGTTTGAAAAATGGCCATTTTCCAGTCGATTAAAATCAACTGAAACTGGTCAAACGCGTTTTCCTTTGCCACACTCACATATTGATTTGAAAAATTATGAATTTTGGAATCTAGCCATAACTTGACATCACGGATCCAACAAAAGTGGTTTCGTCGAAAACCGAGGTCATTTGCAAAATTCCCATTTTTAAGGGCCAGAATTCCATAGCGAATATTCTGAATTTTCAACTAGACATATCTTTTGATTCCCGCTATGAAATTTCAATTTTTCGGATTCGTTGGAAAGATATTCTCAGTTAGATTCTATTATTTTTGGTTTCGCCAAAATCCGGTTTATTTTGAATCCTGTGCATTCAATTGAATTTTGAAATCGAATTTTCGAACTACCGCGCCATTTTCAGTTCCTTTTATAATTTAAAATAAATATTTATATTCTAACGACGATCTATATAAATGTATACGTTCTAATTCTATTCAAAATAAATTTCTCGTCGTTATTATTTAAAATATTTCATTTTAAATAATCAAAATTCGCTAAAATTGCCAAAATAAATTTTTTAAATTAGCTCGGATTTCCGGGTTATTACAATCTCCCCCACTTAAAACTTTTCGTCCCCGAAAAAGAACGAAGCCGAAAGTTGTTTTGCAAATCAACTCAACTTTCATTATTTTTATTACGGCTTAAGTTCTTCAACTTTTCAGTTTCTAAGAACTTTTCAAATTTTTCAAAAATTTGGCTAGCATCCTAAATTTTCGAAAAATTTCACCATAACCTCCCTTGCACCGGGGACTTCGGGATATTTCATATATCCTCCCATGGCCTTCTTCAATCCAAAAGAAAAAGAAAAAGCCAAGCGGCTAGCCAATCGGCTCATAAAATCATCCAAACCCAAAGAAATACAATAAACATGTACCTATTTGTCGGGCAAACAATTTTATTCCTCTTCTCTAGCCTCCTTGCTATGACCTGTTCAAGGTAAGTACATGTATATGCATGCAATTTCAAACAATTTTCAATACAACTCACTATTTGGTTCAATTTGGCTAAATGTCCCAAATTTTAATTAATCAAACTATAATCACACAACACAACCATCAATCAATTAGTTGATTATCTTTTCAATCACATAACTTTAATATATAGTCAAAATCACATTTTTGATGTCAAATCATAATAATAAGCCCTATCTAATTTTGGTTCTCACACCATTCAATTGGAAATATATAAAAATCCCACTTTCGAAACACGAACACAATTATTGATGATGCCCAGGCATCACCAGAGTCATGTCCGGGCCACTAGAGTATGATTCTATATCTATCTAGTATATTAAAACTTCGAATACACGTGGATCAGACGTATACGTAAAATCGTTATATACTGGACTGTCCAAATCCAATACATAATAAACACTCAAATACGAAAAATTGATTTAAATTTACAAAACAAAAATTGTTTTCATTTTAAAAATATACTCTTCACACACATTCGAGGATACTACTGATCCCATCTTTGACGAGTCATCCTTATTGGATATCGCTAATCCAATCTCTGACGAATTCTTTCGTATGGTACTAAGATGTCTTGTTCTCGAGCTTTGTAAACCAAAACTCTGATACCAAATGTAACGATCGGGAATTCCGCTCGATCCGAATCAGTCGCTAAACCGACCAAGACCGTTCGAAACCCCTGATTGTTTTGAGAACACGACAAACCGGAACGCAAACAGAAGAACATTTCATTGTTAATTACAACAATTCCATCAGAATACAAGAATATACAGAGTACGAATAAATATTACACAGAAAATATCAGAGATTACAATACATTACATAACAGCGGAAAATAATACAATACACAACTAGAAGTAATACACGGATACAGAGCTTTCCGAGTATCGTTCCAGCTGTAAATCAGGATCCTGTGAATATAAATCTGCAAAACCAAAACTACTAGTTGCCCATGTCAAAATAAGGGCACCCAGAGTTTAGGTTAAAACAATAAACTCCAGGTCAGTCATGGGACTGGTGTGAGAACTAAAACAGTTATTAATCTTTATTTTAAAGTTAGGTAAATCAAGGGACCACGCAGTATAACACGGAAAGGGTTTCCTCCCAAGAATACTAGTGCATAAAACAACAGCGCAATGCTAAATAAAGAACAATGAAGCTATTATAAGACCTAGGTCCCATCACACAATGCAACGCAAGCCGGAGGATAGGGTTTTTACCTTATAATAGCCAAAGAATGCTTGATACGCTAAAAAAATCATTTGATACTATTATAAGTGCATAGTGTATAAAACAATTTCAATCATAAGTATCAATCATAGACGACATGAGTGCCCCTTCCCACTATGTCGCCATACTAGGCTCTACAATCAAAACCGCACATGTCACGTATTGATAATTAGATTTCCACCTGTGTACCGAGGCAAGGGATCGTCCTCCACCGAATTCGAGATGCTCTAGCCCGTGCCTCAGGAAGGTACTCAGTCAAGCCTTTGGAGCGATAGGGCTGGTCCACCGATGTGGATTAAAATGCTTGAACACTGCGTTTCCCAACCCTATGGGGTGTCAATGAGTCCAATGACTCCATTGGTCCCGGATCGACCGATATGTCCGAGGCGCCTCATAACAGCAACAACCACACAAGTAAAACTCGTCAGGGCATGTAAAACCACTGACGCCACTTCTAGCTAGAAGGAAACGCATGCCCTCCCTGAGGTCCTCTCCCGTTTCTGGTTCACAACCGGGGTGTGAGGCTCGCGAATCAACGCTACACAAAGCTATGCCACATAGGCCGTGCTTTGATCATCAACCACCAGACTTTGCTTTTCAACAAAAGCCTTGATCATTTGCCACACAGGCAATTCACTCCATGCGTTTGATATCCATCGATATATAACCTCTGAGCTCGTACGTCTCAGAGAAGGGCGTTAAGCAAGAGAATAAATTCTCCGCTGCCAAACAGATATATATTTAATAGAAATCAATCAAACAGAATAAAATCCAATGTCAGACACACGGTCCATTTACAAGTTCGTTCTAGGTCTGAATGAAACCGGAGGCACCTAGTACCCTGCATATCCATCGATCTCCAAGTACGTATGGACGGTCACTAACTGATTCCCTCCTTTTGGGTGTACAGCCCAATCAAGATCATCAGTAATCACCCAAACGACGTGAAGATCTCCGGTCTTCGACCACCGTCTTCATCCTCGACACCACGTCGAATCAGTTATTCAGAATGGGATAAATCCGATCTTTCTGAATAACTCGCGTATATAATAAACAAGTGTTACATAAACACAACATACGCCTCATTCCAATCCAGAATATTCTTTTATTCAAATATTCTTATATTTTGGGAAAGGTTCCCATTAATTTTATCAAAGATAAATTCTTTAAATTTATTCTTTAATCTTCTTTTGAATATCAATTCAAACTAGTCGGGATTAGCGAACCACACCGAAGTAATCATTTGTTTTATTTCCCGAACCCAATCTATCCATCCCATGAAGTAAAACTGGTCATACTTCATATCTAACACCACGGTGTTATCGGTAAATTCAATTACCATTTCATGTTCAAATCTAATTAAAGATTTAACTATCGCCTGGAGCAAAACTGGTGATACTCCATTCTCGACCATTTCAATCTAATTAAAGATTCACTAAAACTCCACCTAGTTTTAATCTTCCCAAAAATCAATATCAACGTTTGTTTAACTTGGGAAACCATATCATGTCTTTAACTGGGTTAAAGAACCAATGTCCTTTAAAACACGGTTCACGATAAACCCAAAATCACATTCATTAAATACAAGGCTCTGAATAGAAAATATATCGGCTTATATTCAATATCAAATTCTACGACTAACAAATATCGTATTAGAAATAACGATATAAATATCTTTCAAATTTCCATAACAATATTTGTATAATCATGTAATCCAACATCGAAATATTCCAAAGATAATTTCGATTCAAATCCATTCCAATTCAATTATTGGAAATTCTGGTTACGTTTAAAACCATTTCAAATCCAATTTATTTATTTAAAAATAAATAAATTATTACTCTAGTTCAAAACTAGTTCATTTTGATAAAAATCAATTTTTATCTTTTCAAATTTGGAGTTTTTCATCCCAATTCTTTCCAAATCATTTCTTATGATTTTACACAAATTATTACTATTTTTAATAATTTTATCAAGGCCTGTACAATCGATTTCCATCAACAGCCATCGAACTGCACTTACAAAGACCTTTTCCAAATTTGAGTTGGACATAATTCCAAATCCATCCGTTAGAATTCAAATCTCTAATATTCGTTAGAAAGCTATTTTCGATACGAACCCAACGGTTCCGGTTTTAGGAGAATCCGACGGTCAGATCTTCCGTAATATCCATTCGAAGTCAGTGGTCGAAATTCGCAAACTGCCGCGGCGCGGCGCGTTCTATTCAGGCCATTATATTATATATATAATATATACTTCGTCGATTTCCTTTTAAAACGTATTTTATAAATCGTTTTAAATTCGTTTTCAATACTATTTCAACTTCCTTTTCAAATTCAAATCAAGATTGAATTTTTCAATATAAATTCGTTTTAATTTCATTTCAAATCGATTTCAATTCAATTTCAATTTAATTCGAATTTCGATTCATTTCAGTTTAATTCGAATTTCAAAATCACTTTCAATATTCATTGAAAAATGAATAAAATCGATATAAATATCGTTCGCGTCAAAATGGCGTCAATCTAATCCACACGGCTTTTATTCAACACATGAATATTTTATTTTATTCAATACATGAATATTTATTCTATTCAACACATGAATTTATATTTCTTATTTTCCAAATTGGAATGAGGCTCAATCAATTACCATATAATGTTAATTGTATGGTTTCCATATAGCACATGTACATAACAGCAACGATAAATAATCAACCATCATCCAGAGTGCACCACACAACTGCATAAGCATTAAATATAAATAATTAACGCTTACACAGTCTGTCAATCCATCGATTGACATACAACTAAATAATCGGGATTAGTGTACATCAAATATCATCCCAATACCCGTGTGGGTTTCAAATCAACAAACACAGATTTTTATTTGTGCAGTTGGGCGATGTGTAAAATTTATCGTCCCAATCGATATCAGTCAAATCAGTGTATAAACAAATTGTCCGATTTGTTTATTACTATTTATTTTATATTCACATTAAAAATCATATTTTTAACTATAAAATATTTTCCACTATAAGATATTTCATTTCATTTCACATCACATAATCAAATTTCACAACACAGCAATCAAACAAACAAGTCATCCATGGTCTATGGACGACGGGTGTCGGGTGCTGCTAAGCACCGTCTGCATCCTAGTATATATTTTAACTAGAAAAGAAAATTTAAAGTGAGAAGTTCTCACCGACTAGCTAAACCAATACACCGCGACTCTTCATATGTAGGAAATCTTCGTCACTTGCCTTTTGTCACTTTCGTCGTCCGTGTTCACTACATATATAAAAATCACATTTTTATATTCTCTATTATATAAAAATCATATTTTGTAACTACACTATATGGATAAAATTTCTATTTTTATACCGCTACTATATAGATAATAATTCTATTTTTACACCGCTACTATATAGATAAAAATTCTATTTTTAACCTTTTTATAATATAAAAATTATATTTTATATTCTTCTTTTATGATAAATAAAAATCAAACCTTTTTGTTTATAAAAATCATATCCTTTTGTTTATAAAAATCATACCTTTTTGTTTACAAAGATCATACCTTTTTGTTTTCCAAAGTTCAAATCTTTTTTGTTTTCCAAAGTTCAAATCTTTTTGTTTTTCAAAGTTCAAATCTTTTTGTTTTTCAATGTTCAAATCTTTTTGTTTTCCAAAGTTCAAATCTTTTTACTTTTCAAAGTTCAAATCTTTTTAATTTTCAAAGTTCAAATCTTTTTGTTTTTCAAACGCACATTTACAATACAATGCTATGTTTATAAAAATCATACTTTTAAAACCATGTTATTTATATAGAAAGAAAATTCAGATTTTTAAAACCATTCATATAGCAAGTAAAAAGCTACCTTTCCTCTATTTTAGACACTCCAGTATCGGCCGTTCACCCAAACCCTTCCATCGAGAATTAGGGTTCGCCTTTACCTCCACTAGACCACACCATATCTGAATCTGCCACCTCCACCGTATGCGGCGTCGCGAGAGCTTCACGGCGAACCCCCCCTTGGCGAGCTCGGTGGCAGCAGGAGGCCCCAAATCTCGAACGATGGCGTAGCTTTTGAGAGGGTGGTTCCCTTCTAATTTGCCGCGATAATTTTCGATTCGAGTATGGATGGAAAGAGGAGGATATGCTCTTTGATTTTCTCTTCAGGAGGTTTGGATTTGGCGAAAAATGTACGGGAAGTCTTGAACTTTTTCCGCCGTTCGTTGGAGTGAAAGAACGAGGCGCGATTTTAGTGAATGGAAAATAGGGTTTATGAAATATATATATATTTATATTTTAATTTATTTGATTTCGAAAATACCCTTGTGTTGATAAGAACTCGAAATCAAACCCAATGACTATCGCCCCTAGCTAATTACCCCCATTCCGAACATAATGGGATATGTTTCGTAAGCAAATTCAGCCTTGTCGATCAGTTTTTATCAAAATTAAAATATAAATCATTATATATTTAATTTAAACGTACATTTCAATTTACCGGGGCCACATACGGACTCTAAAAATTCCAGAAAAAATATATTTTCTAGCTTCGTATTGACGATACGGTCCTAACAAAACTAATTTCATCGAATTCTGAGATCGTTTGAAAAATGGCCATTTTCCAGTCGATTAAAATCAACTAAAACCGGTCAAACGCGTTTTCCTTTTCCACGCTCACATATTGATTTGAAAAATCACGAATTTTGGAATCTAGCAATAACTTGACATAACGGATCCAATAAAAGTGGTTTCGTCGAAAACCGAGGTTGTTTGCAAAATTCCCATTTTTAAGGGCCAAAATTCCATAGCGACTATTCTGAATTTTCAACTGGACATATCTTTTGATTCCCGCTATGAAATTTCAATTTTTCGGATTCGTTGGAAAGATATTCTCAATTAGATTCTATTATTTTTGGTTTCGCCAAAATCCAGTTTATTTCGAATCTTGTGCATTCATTTGAATTTTGAAATCGAATTTTCGAACTACCGCGCCATTTTCAATTCCTTTTCTAATTTAAAATAAATATTTATATTCTAACGTCAATCTATATAAATATATACATTCTAATTCTATTCAAAATAAATTTCTCGTCGTTATTATTTAAAATATTTCATTTTAAATAATCAAAATTCGCTAAAATTGCCAAAATAAAAATTTTAAATTGACTCGGATTTCCGGGTTATTACAAATCTTTTCTATATTACACAAAAATGTAACCTTTTCTATGTTATAAAGAAAATGTATTCTTTTTATATATTAAACAAAAATGTAATTCCTTTTTATTGCAAAACAAATGTCAACAAAATGTAAACTTTATATTTTATCTTTTATTTTAACAAAATGAAAATAATAATATAACCTTTAATAACTATACTTTTTATTGTAACAAAATGACAGTAAAAATCTAATCTTGTATTTCAATTCTTTTTATTGAAAACAAATGACAATAAAAATCAAATCTTTTATTTCAATTCTTTTTATTGCATGGAAAATGTAATCTTTTTACACTATATAAAAATGTATTTCTTTTTATCTTGCATAAAGTGACATTAAAAATGTACCCGTAATCCTACTCTTTTATCGTCTTGAAAGTGGCAATAAAAATGTACATTAGATTCTATTCTTGTTATTGTCTCTAAAATGACAATAAAAATATTATTTTTAATCCTATCATTTTTATTACAGATAAAATGTAAATAAAAATGTAACCTTTTTATTTTAATGTTTTGTTTGCATCTAAATTTGCAAACAAAAATGTAACTTTAATTCTAATGTTTTGTTTGCATCTAAAATTATAAACAAAAAATGTAACTTTACAAATCATGTTTTTAATTTGTATCTAAATTACAAATAAGATATAACCTTTTTAAAAAAAACTATGTCTTATTTGCATCAAGAAATGCAAATAAAAATTAAACTTCCAATTTCAACATTTTATCTGTACCAAGGAATGCAAATAAAAGTATAACCATTTATTTCAATGTATATTTGCATCAAAGAATGCAAATAAAGGAACAACTTTTTAATCCATTGTATATTTGCATCAAGGAATTGCAAATAAAATAATAACCTTTTTAATTCATCGTTTATTTGCATTAAAGAATGCAAATAAAAGAATAACTTTTTAACTCAAAGTTTCTATGCAACAAAGAATGTAAATAAAAGAATAACTTTTTGATTCAAAGTTTATTTGCATCAAAGAATAACTTTTTATAGCAATGTATATTTGCATCAAGGAATGCAAATAAAAGAATCACTTTTTATATTAGTATTTATTTGCATCAAAGAATGCAAATAAAAGAATAACTTTTTATCTCCATTCAATGATATAGACAACAATGATATATTTTCAATTGTATTGACAATTCTATTTCAATACAATAAAAATGATAAAGTAATGTTTTATGTTGAATTGATAATTCTATTTCAATGCTCAAAAATGATAAAAATATATTTTAATCTAATTCAATTCAACAAATATGATCAAAATAATAATTTTTATGTTGACTTGGAAATCTAATGCAATTCAGCAACAATAAAAAAAAAATGTTTCAAATGTTGAATTGACAATTCTATTTCCATTCAACACTATAACAAAATGATTTATTTTTATTGAAATGGAAATTCTAATCCAAATCAATATGTAAAGACCCGCAACTTCCCCGTAAAGGAAAGCGTCGGATAGTTCGAGAACAAGCCACAACAGAACGCATACAGAAGAACATTTCATTGTATATAACAACAATGCATCAGATTACAAGAATATACAGAGTATGAATGAATATTACACAGAAATATCAGAGATTTAAATTACATTTAAATACATAGCAGCGGAAAATAATACAATACACAACTAGAAGAAGATATACGGATACAAAGCTTTCCGGATATCGTTCCAGCTGTAAACCAAAATCCTGTGAATATAAATCTGCAAAACCAAAACTACTAGCTGCCCGTGTCGAAATAAGGGCACCCAGAGTTTAGGTTAAAACAATAAACTCCAGGTCAGTCATGTGACTGGTGTGAGAACTAAAACAGTTGTTAATCTTTGTTTTTAAAGTTAGGTAAATCAAGGGACCACGCCGTATAACACGGAACGGGTTTCCTCCCAAGAATACCAGTGCATAAAACCAACAGCGCAATGCTAAATAAAGAAAGATGAAGCTGTTATAAGACCCAGGTCCTATCACACAATGCAACGCAAGCCGGGGGATAGGGTTTTCCCTTATAACAGCCAAAGAATGCTTGATACGTTTAAAACAAATCATTTGATACTATTATAAGTGCATAGTGTATAAAACACTTCAAATCATAAGTATCAATCATAGGCGGCATGAGCGCCCCATCCCACTATGTCACCATATATAGGTTTACAAATAAAACCGCAAATGTCACGTATTTGGAAATTGGATTTCCGTCTATGAACCGAGGCAAAAGATAGTCCTCAACCGATTCGTGACTCTCTAGCCCGAGCCACAGGTCAGAGCTCGAGTGACCTTGGAGCGACAGGGCCGGTCCACCGATGTGGATTAAAATGCCTGAACACTACGTTTCCCCACCCTATGGGGTGTAAGTCTGGTCCGTCAGCCGACCAGAATGCATCGGCCGAAACCGATATAACCGAGGCGCCTCGCAACAGCAACAACCACATAAGTCAAACTCGTCAGGGCGTGTAAAACCACTGACGCCACTTCTAACTAGAAAGAAACGCAAGTCCTCCCTGAGGTCCGTCTCCCGTTTTTGGTTCATACCTGGTGTGAAACACGCGAGGTAAACGTTACACAAAGCTACGCCACAAAGGCCGTGCTTTGATCATCACCACAAGACTTTGCTTTTCAACAGAAGCCTTGATCATTTGCATCTTAGCATGCCACACAGGCAAACCATCCTATGCAACCGATATCAGTCACACAGAATGAAATCCGATGTCAGACACACAGTCCATTTACAAGTCCGTTCTGGGTCTGAACGAAACCGGAGGCACCTAGTACCTCGCATATCCATCGATCTCCAAGTACGTCTGGACGATCACTAACTGTTTCCATCTTCTTGGGTGTACAGCCCAATCAAGATCATCAGTTATCACCCAAACGACGTGAAGACCTCCGGTCTTCGACCATCGTCTTCATCTTCGACTTATCGTCGTATCAGTTATTCAGAATGGGATAAACCCGGTCTTTCCGAATAACTCGCGTATATTTTAAATAAGTGTTACACAAACACAACATACGCCTCATTCCAATTCATTAGTCACTAACCGTAAATTAATCAAGAGAATAATTCCCCAAATATTAACCCCGAAGGCCGAAACCAACATCAGATCAATATCCAGAAAACCATTCTGCTTGGCTAACCGACAGTTAGTTTCTAAATTTCACGTTCAAATCTAATTAAAGATTTAACTATCGCCTGGAGCAAAACTGGTGATACTCCATTCTCGATCTTTTCAATCTAATTAAAGATTCATTAAAACTCCACTTAGTTTTAATCTTTTGACTGGGTTAAAGAATCAGTGTCATTTAAAAACACGGTTCACGATAAACCCAAAATCACATTCATTAATCGTCGGGTTAAAGAACGAGTGTTATTTAAAAACACTGTCCACGATAAACCCAAAAATCAATATCGATTCAATTCCAATTAAATGTTATTTAATTGGTACACTTCATTAAATCTAAATAAAAAGATTTAATCATTTCTCAACTGGGTTCAAGAACAGTGTTAGTGAAGACACCATTCACGACGAACCCAAATCACATTCATTAATTATCGGGTTAAAGAACGAGTGTTATTTAAAACACTGTTCACGATAAACCCAAAAATCAATATCAATTCAATTCCAATTAAATGTTATTTAATTGGTACACTTCATTAAATCTAAATCAAAAGATTTAATCTTTTCTCAGCTGGGTTCAAGAACAGTGTTAGTGAAGACACCATTCACGACGAACCCAAATCACATTCATTAATTATCGGGTTAAAGAACGAGTGTTATTTAAAACACTGTTCACGATAAACCCAAAAATCAATATCAATTCAATTCCAATTAAATGTTATTTAATTGGTACACTTCATTAAATCTAAATAAAAAGATTTAATCTTTTCTCAGCTGGGTTCAAGAACAGTGTTAGTGAAGACACCATTCACGACAAACCCAAATCACATTCGATATTCAATACAAGGCTCTGAATAGAAAATATATCGGCTTATATTCAATATCGAATTCTACGACTAACAAATGTCGTATTGGAAATAACGATATACATATATATCTTTCAAATTTCCATAACAACACCTGTATAATCATGAATTCCAACATCGAAATATTCCGAAGACAATTTCGATTCAAATCCACTCCAGTGTAATCATTGGAATTTTGGTTACTTTTAAAACCCTTTTCGAATTCAATTTATTTATTTAAAAATAAATAGAATTATAATTCTAGTTCAAAACTAGTTCATTTCGATAAAAATCTATTTTTATCTTTTCTAATATGGAATTTTTCATCCCAATTCTTTCTAAATCATTTCTTATGATTTTACACAAATTATTACTATTTTTAATAATTTTATCAAGGCCCGTACAGTCGATTTCCATCAATGGCCATCGAACTGCACTTATAGCGACCTTTTTCGAATTTGATTTGGACATAATTCCAAATCCAACCGTTAGATTTCAAATTTCTAACATTCATTAGAAAGCTCTTTTCGATACGAACCCAACGGTTCCGGTTTTAGGAGAATCCGACGGTCGGATCTCCCGTAATGTCCGTTTGAAATAAATGGTCGAAATTCGCGAACTGCCGCGGCGCGGCGCGTTCTATTCAGGCCATTATATTATATATATAATATATATATAATATATACTTCGTCGATTTCTATTTAAAACGAATTATATAAATAGTTTTAAAATTCGTTTCAAAAGCAATCTCAACTTCCTTTTCAATTCAAATCAAAATTGAATTCTTCTTTATAAATTCGTTTCAAAATTCATTTCTATTCAATTCGAATTTCAATTCAATTTGAATTCATTTCAATTCGCTTTTAATTCAATTCGAATTCGTTTTCAATTCAATTCATTTCGAAATCGTTTTCAATTCAATTCGAATTCGTTTTCAATTCAATTCATTTCGAAATCGTTTTCAATTCAATTCGAATTCGTTTTCAATTCAATTCATTTCGAAATCGTTTTCAATTCAATTCATTTCGAAATCGTTTTCAATTCAATTCATTTCGAAATCGTTTTCAATTCAATTCGAATTCATTTTCAATTCAATTCATTTCGAAATCGTTTTCAATTCAATTCATTTCGAAATCGTTTTCAATTCAATTCGAATTCATTTTCAATTCAATTCATTTCGAAATCGTTTTCAATTCAATTCATTTCGAAATCGTTTTCAATTCAATTCGAATTCATTTTCAATTCAATTCATTTCGAAATCGTTTTCAATTCAATTCGAATTCATTTTCAATTCAATTCATTTCGAAATCGTTTTCAATTCAATTCATTTCGAAATCGTTTTCAATTCAATTCGAATTCATTTTCAATTCAATTCATTTCGAAATCGTTTTCAATTCAATTCATTTCGAAATCGTTTTCAATTCAATTCGAATTCATTTTCAATTCAATTCATTTCGAAATCGTTTTCAATTCAATTCATTTCGAAATCGTTTTCAATTCAATTCATTTCGAAATCGTTTTCAATTCAATTCATTTCGAAATCGTTTTCAATTCAATTCATTTCGAAATCGTTTTCAATTCATTTCATTTCGAAATCGTTTTCAATTCATTTCGAATTCGTTTTTAAAATCGATATAAATATCGTTCACGTCAAAATGGCGTCAATCTAATCAACACGGCTTCATATATTCCTTTATTTTCAAATATTCTATTTCAAATATTTCTTTTTCAAATATTTCTTTTTCAAAACTGGAATGAGGCCCAATCAATTACCATATAAAATTAATTATATGGATTTTCATACAACACATGTATATAATAGCATTGAAAATAATCAACCATCAACCAAAGTGCACTACACTGTATAAGCATCAAATATAGATATTCAACGCTTATAACAGCCTGTCAATCAATCGATCGACATATTTAATCAATCAGGATGAGTGAACTTCAAATTTCATCCTAACACCCGTGTGGGGTTTCAAACAATCAAACACATATTTTATTTGTGCAGTTAGGCGATGTGTAAAATTTATCGACCCAATCAACGTCATTCAAATAGGTGTACATAAACAAACCGTCTGGTTTGTAAATGAATATTTATTTATTCACATTCACGTTAAAAATTATATTTTTAACGATAACACATTTTATTTTGACATATGAATTTCTATTCTTCATTTACACAAATAAAATGATATTTTTATTTTTCTAACATATTTTAGAAAATTTCGGCGGCATAACGGCACGATACTAGAAACGGGACAAGGCCTAGCCTTATCCCCGGTCTAGTGAAGGCCCACGCCATTCACACATCAATCAAATCAATTCGTTATGCAAACCACAAACTTTGGAGTAAGGGTCTAACCTAGCCTTACTCCTTCGCCTTATAACGGCGCACGTCTAATCCTAACCAATTTATCGATTCGATTTTTCACACCACAAACCACATTCAAACCAATATCGCAATCAATCACCAAACAGTCAAACAAACAAGTCCATGGTCTGTGGACGATTGTGTCGGGTGCTACTAAGCACCGTCTGCATCCTAGTATATATATATAACTAGAAATAAAATAGAAAGGTGAGAAATTCTCACCTTTAGCTATCCAACCATCTCGACTCTTCTTTTGCAGAAGTCTTCGTCGTTTCGCCTTTTTGTCACCTTCGTTGCTGCTTTCACTACATACGTAAAAATCACATTTTTACTTCGCTATTCAATATGTAAAAATCGAATTTTTACTTTGCTATTCAATATATAAAAATCGAAGTTTTTTTCTACTATGTTATATAGATAAAAATTATATTTTTATCACGCTATTTTCTATATGAAGATTTCGCCTTTTTAAATTTAAAGATTTCGCCTTTTTAAATTTAAAGATTTCACCTTTTTTTAAATTTAAAGATTTCACCTTTTTCAAAAACAAAGATTTGATTTTTATAGTTCCTACTATGCAAAGATTATATTTTTACTATTCTTATGATGTAACAATTATATTTTTATTGCTTTAAAAATATAAGAATCATACCTTACTATTTCTACTTAACAAAAATTCCATCTTTTCTGTTTTTAAAAATATGATCTTTATTTTCAAGTTCAAATCTTTTTCTATTAAGAGATCAAACCCCTTTTTTTCTCTATCTCAAAGTTTAAAATAAAATCAGTTTTCTTTTCCTTTTCAAATCAGTTTTTATTTTCTTTTCAAAACAGTTTTTCAAAACAGTTTTTGTTTTTTTTTAAAATGCAGTTTTGCCTTTTTAAAAATGCAGTTTTTTTTTTTTTTCCTTTATCCTTTTCAAATCAGTTTTTAAACTCTTAAAATTCAGTTTTTTTTAAACTTTTAAAATCCAGTTTTTTTTAAACTTCTAAAAATCCAGTTTTTTTTAACTTTTAAAACCAGTTTTTAAACTTCTATAAATCCAGTTTTTTTTAACTTCTAAAAATCCAGTTTTTAAACTTTTAAAAATCCAGTTTTTAAACTTTTAAAAATCCAGTTTTTAAACTTCTAAAAATCCAGTTTTTAAACTTCTAAAAATCCAGTTTTTAAACTTCTAAAAATCCAGTTTTTAAACTTTTAAAAATCCAGTTTTTTTAAACTTCTATTAATATAAAAAAAAAAGAAAACAAATAAATTGAAAAACGACTTACAGGGGGGACTCGTCGACGGCTCGGAGGGGATGCGGGGTTGACTGGGCGGAGGCGAAGATGGTGGTTGCGGTGTTCATCGGTGGCGGTCTTCGAGGGGAGCGTGGTGGTCTTCGCGGTGGGGTTTTGAGCTTCGTGAGTTGGGAGGAGGGAGAGGAGAGGGCAGAGGGTCGGGTTTGAAGCGGAGGAGGGCGGTGGTCCTCCTGGGAGGCGGCGCCTGAGGCGCGGCGGCCTCGCTGGCCGCGGCGGCGCGATTCGCCCCCCACCCCGTCGCCTTTCTCTTTTTTTTTTTTTTTTTATTTGAAATCGATTTGAGAAAAAAACAAAAGGGGGGGGCCAGCGGGTTTTTAAGGGGAAGGGGTATATTTTATATTTTTTTTTATTTTAATTTAGTTATTTAATTCAATTTAAAGTTGACTTTTCGTTTTAACTCGAAATCAAGCCCACCGACTGTCGCCCCTAGCTAATTACCCCCATTCCGAACACAATGGGATATGTAACGTAAGCTGATCTGATCGCTTTGATCAGTTTCTGTTGAATTTACATTTAAATCATTATATTGAATTTTAAACGTACATTTCTAATTACCGGGGTCACATACTAACTAGAAAAATTCCAGAAAAATATTTTCTAGCTTCGTATTGACGATGCGGTCCTAACAAAACTAGTTTCGTCGAATTCCGAGACCGTTTGAAAAATGGCCAATTTCCAGTCGATTAAAATCAACTGAAAATGGTCAAACGCATTTTCCTTTGCCACGCTCACATATTGATTCGAAAAATTATGAAATTTGGAATCTAGCAATAACTCGACATCACGGACCCAACAAAACTGGTTTCGTCGTAATCCAAGGTCGTTTGCAAAATTGCTATTTTTAAGGGCCTTATATATATAAAAATATATATAAATTCCACAGCGACTATTTCTAATTTTTAACTGGACATATCTTATCATTTCTAAGATGAAATCCCAGTTTGTTAACTTCATTACAAAGATATAGTTATACAGATTCAAATATTTCTTGTTTCGTTCAATTCTGACTTATATTGAATTCTGTATATTCATTTGAAATTAGAAATCGAATTTTCGAACTACCGCGCCATTTTCAATTCCTTTTATAATTATATATAATTATTTATATTCTAACGACGACGCGTATAAATATATACGTTCGAATTATATTCAAAACAGATTTCTCGTCGATATTATTTAAAATAATCTATTTTAAATATTCAAAATTCGCTAAAATTGCCAAAATAAAATTTTTAAACTGGCCCAGATTTTCGGGTTGTTACAATCTCCCCCACTTAAAACTTTTCGTCCCCGAAAAGGAACAAAGTCGAAAGTGGTTTGATTATTCAGCTCTACGATCGATCAGGCTTCCATTCTCCAACTCTTTAGTTTCTGAGAATTTTCAAAATTTCAAAAATTTGGCTAACACCCTAAATTTTCGAAAAATTTCGCCATAACCTCCCCTGCACCGGGAGCATCGGGGAATTTCAAATAGCTTCCCCGGTCCTTCAGATCTCAAAAAGAAAAAGAAAAAGCCAAGCGGCTAGCCAATAGGCTCACAAAATCATCATCACCCAAACAAAACAGTAAATTATGTAGTAAACATGTACCTATTTGTCGGGCAAACAAATTTTATTCTCTGGCTCTAGCCTCCTTGCTATGACCTGCTCAATATAAGTATATGTATATGCAAGCAAATGCGACCAATTTTCAATATAATCCAATATTTGATTCAATTAGGCTAAATGGTTTAAAATTAGCAAACAAATGAACAAACAACACAAACATCAATCAATTAGTGAATTTAACGTTTCAAATTCATAATTTTGATATATATACTGAAAATCTTGTTTTTGATGCCAATTCACAACAAAGTGTTCTAGCTATATAAGATTTGGTTCTCACACCAGCCTAATGGAAATATATAGATATCATACTTTCGTTACTCGAAAATAAATGCTGGTGATGGTATACTTCATCATCAGGACCATGTCCGGGCGACTAGAGTGCGACTCTATATCTATCCAATATATTAAAACTTCGAATACACGCGGATCAGACGTATACGCAAAATCTATATATACTGGATTGTCCACATCAATTTAAATAGATAATCAAATACGAATAATTGATTAAATTTTCAAAACAAAAATTTGTTTTCATTTTCAAAAATATACTCTTCACACTCGTTCTAGGATACTACTGATCGCATCTCTAATGAGTCATTCTCGTTGGATATTACTAATCCAATTTCTGATGAATTCTTTCGTACGGTTCTAATGTGTCTTGTTCTCTGCTTTGTAAACCAAAGCTCTGATACCAAATGTAAAGACCCGCAACTTCCCCGTAAAGGAAAGCGTCGGATAGTTCGAGAACAAGCCACAACAGAACGCATACAGAAGAACATTTCATTGTATATAACAACAATGCATCAGATTACAAGAATATACAGAGTATGAATGAATATTACACAGAAATATCAGAGATTTAAATTACATTTAAATACATAGCAGCGGAAAATAATACAATACACAACTAGAAGAAGATATACGGATACAAAGCTTTCCGGATATCGTTCCAGCTGTAAACCAAAATCCTGTGAATATAAATCTGCAAAACCAAAACTACTAGCTGCCCGTGTCGAAATAAGGGCACCCAGAGTTTAGGTTAAAACAATAAACTCCAGGTCAGTCATGTGACTGGTGTGAGAACTAAAACAGTTGTTAATCTTTGTTTTTAAAGTTAGGTAAATCAAGGGACCACGCCGTATAACACGGAACGGGTTTCCTCCCAAGAATACCAGTGCATAAAACCAACAGCGCAATGCTAAATAAAGAAAGATGAAGCTGTTATAAGACCCAGGTCCTATCACACAATGCAACGCAAGCCGGGGGATAGGGTTTTCCCTTATAACAGCCAAAGAATGCTTGATACGTTTAAAACAAATCATTTGATACTATTATAAGTGCATAGTGTATAAAACACTTCAAATCATAAGTATCAATCATAGGCGGCATGAGCGCCCCATCCCACTATGTCACCATATATAGGTTTACAAATAAAACCGCAAATGTCACGTATTTGGAAATTGGATTTCCGTCTATGAACCGAGGCAAAAGATAGTCCTCAACCGATTCGTGACTCTCTAGCCCGAGCCACAGGTCAGAGCTCGAGTGACCTTGGAGCGACAGGGCCGGTCCACCGATGTGGATTAAAATGCCTGAACACTACGTTTCCCCACCCTATGGGGTGTAAGTCTGGTCCGTCAGCCGACCAGAATGCATCGGCCGAAACCGATATAACCGAGGCGCCTCGCAACAGCAACAACCACATAAGTCAAACTCGTCAGGGCGTGTAAAACCACTGACGCCACTTCTAACTAGAAAGAAACGCAAGTCCTCCCTGAGGTCCGTCTCCCGTTTTTGGTTCATACCTGGTGTGAAACACGCGAGGTAAACGTTACACAAAGCTACGCCACAAAGGCCGTGCTTTGATCATCACCACAAGACTTTGCTTTTCAACAGAAGCCTTGATCATTTGCATCTTAGCATGCCACACAGGCAAACCATCCTATGCAACCGATATCAGTCACACAGAATGAAATCCGATGTCAGACACACAGTCCATTTACAAGTCCGTTCTGGGTCTGAACGAAACCGGAGGCACCTAGTACCTCGCATATCCATCGATCTCCAAGTACGTCTGGACGATCACTAACTGTTTCCATCTTCTTGGGTGTACAGCCCAATCAAGATCATCAGTTATCACCCAAACGACGTGAAGACCTCCGGTCTTCGACCATCGTCTTCATCTTCGACTTATCGTCGTATCAGTTATTCAGAATGGGATAAACCCGGTCTTTCCGAATAACTCGCGTATATTTTAAATAAGTGTTACACAAACACAACATACGCCTCATTCCAATTCATTAGTCACTAACCGTAAATTAATCAAGAGAATAATTCCCCAAATATTAACCCCGAAGGCCGAAACCAACATCAGATCAATATCCAGAAAACCATTCTGCTTGGCTAACCGACAGTTAGTTTCTAAATTTCACGTTCAAATCTAATTAAAGATTTAACTATCGCCTGGAGCAAAACTGGTGATACTCCATTCTCGATCTTTTCAATCTAATTAAAGATTCATTAAAACTCCACTTAGTTTTAATCTTTTGACTGGGTTAAAGAATCAGTGTCATTTAAAAACACGGTTCACGATAAACCCAAAATCACATTCATTAATCGTCGGGTTAAAGAACGAGTGTTATTTAAAAACACTGTCCACGATAAACCCAAAAATCAATATCGATTCAATTCCAATTAAATGTTATTTAATTGGTACACTTCATTAAATCTAAATAAAAAGATTTAATCATTTCTCAACTGGGTTCAAGAACAGTGTTAGTGAAGACACCATTCACGACGAACCCAAATCACATTCATTAATTATCGGGTTAAAGAACGAGTGTTATTTAAAACACTGTTCACGATAAACCCAAAAATCAATATCAATTCAATTCCAATTAAATGTTATTTAATTGGTACACTTCATTAAATCTAAATCAAAAGATTTAATCTTTTCTCAGCTGGGTTCAAGAACAGTGTTAGTGAAGACACCATTCACGACGAACCCAAATCACATTCATTAATTATCGGGTTAAAGAACGAGTGTTATTTAAAACACTGTTCACGATAAACCCAAAAATCAATATCAATTCAATTCCAATTAAATGTTATTTAATTGGTACACTTCATTAAATCTAAATAAAAAGATTTAATCTTTTCTCAGCTGGGTTCAAGAACAGTGTTAGTGAAGACACCATTCACGACAAACCCAAATCACATTCGATATTCAATACAAGGCTCTGAATAGAAAATATATCGGCTTATATTCAATATCGAATTCTACGACTAACAAATGTCGTATTGGAAATAACGATATACATATATATCTTTCAAATTTCCATAACAACACCTGTATAATCATGAATTCCAACATCGAAATATTCCGAAGACAATTTCGATTCAAATCCACTCCAGTGTAATCATTGGAATTTTGGTTACTTTTAAAACCCTTTTCGAATTCAATTTATTTATTTAAAAATAAATAGAATTATAATTCTAGTTCAAAACTAGTTCATTTCGATAAAAATCTATTTTTATCTTTTCTAATATGGAATTTTTCATCCCAATTCTTTCTAAATCATTTCTTATGATTTTACACAAATTATTACTATTTTTAATAATTTTATCAAGGCCCGTACAGTCGATTTCCATCAATGGCCATCGAACTGCACTTATAGCGACCTTTTTCGAATTTGATTTGGACATAATTCCAAATCCAACCGTTAGATTTCAAATTTCTAACATTCATTAGAAAGCTCTTTTCGATACGAACCCAACGGTTCCGGTTTTAGGAGAATCCGACGGTCGGATCTCCCGTAATGTCCGTTTGAAATAAATGGTCGAAATTCGCGAACTGCCGCGGCGCGGCGCGTTCTATTCAGGCCATTATATTATATATATAATATATATATAATATATACTTCGTCGATTTCTATTTAAAACGAATTATATAAATAGTTTTAAAATTCGTTTCAAAAGCAATCTCAACTTCCTTTTCAATTCAAATCAAAATTGAATTCTTCTTTATAAATTCGTTTCAAAATTCATTTCTATTCAATTCGAATTTCAATTCAATTTGAATTCATTTCAATTCGCTTTTAATTCAATTCGAATTCGTTTTCAATTCAATTCATTTCGAAATCGTTTTCAATTCAATTCGAATTCGTTTTCAATTCAATTCATTTCGAAATCGTTTTCAATTCAATTCGAATTCGTTTTCAATTCAATTCATTTCGAAATCGTTTTCAATTCAATTCATTTCGAAATCGTTTTCAATTCAATTCATTTCGAAATCGTTTTCAATTCAATTCGAATTCATTTTCAATTCAATTCATTTCGAAATCGTTTTCAATTCAATTCATTTCGAAATCGTTTTCAATTCAATTCGAATTCATTTTCAATTCAATTCATTTCGAAATCGTTTTCAATTCAATTCATTTCGAAATCGTTTTCAATTCAATTCGAATTCATTTTCAATTCAATTCATTTCGAAATCGTTTTCAATTCAATTCGAATTCATTTTCAATTCAATTCATTTCGAAATCGTTTTCAATTCAATTCATTTCGAAATCGTTTTCAATTCAATTCGAATTCATTTTCAATTCAATTCATTTCGAAATCGTTTTCAATTCAATTCATTTCGAAATCGTTTTCAATTCAATTCGAATTCATTTTCAATTCAATTCATTTCGAAATCGTTTTCAATTCAATTCATTTCGAAATCGTTTTCAATTCAATTCATTTCGAAATCGTTTTCAATTCAATTCATTTCGAAATCGTTTTCAATTCAATTCATTTCGAAATCGTTTTCAATTCATTTCATTTCGAAATCGTTTTCAATTCATTTCGAATTCGTTTTTAAAATCGATATAAATATCGTTCACGTCAAAATGGCGTCAATCTAATCAACACGGCTTCATATATTCCTTTATTTTCAAATATTCTATTTCAAATATTTCTTTTTCAAATATTTCTTTTTCAAAACTGGAATGAGGCCCAATCAATTACCATATAAAATTAATTATATGGATTTTCATACAACACATGTATATAATAGCATTGAAAATAATCAACCATCAACCAAAGTGCACTACACTGTATAAGCATCAAATATAGATATTCAACGCTTATAACAGCCTGTCAATCAATCGATCGACATATTTAATCAATCAGGATGAGTGAACTTCAAATTTCATCCTAACACCCGTGTGGGGTTTCAAACAATCAAACACATATTTTATTTGTGCAGTTAGGCGATGTGTAAAATTTATCGACCCAATCAACGTCATTCAAATAGGTGTACATAAACAAACCGTCTGGTTTGTAAATGAATATTTATTTATTCACATTCACGTTAAAAATTATATTTTTAACGATAACACATTTTATTTTGACATATGAATTTCTATTCTTCATTTACACAAATAAAATGATATTTTTATTTTTCTAACATATTTTAGAAAATTTCGGCGGCATAACGGCACGATACTAGAAACGGGACAAGGCCTAGCCTTATCCCCGGTCTAGTGAAGGCCCACGCCATTCACACATCAATCAAATCAATTCGTTATGCAAACCACAAACTTTGGAGTAAGGGTCTAACCTAGCCTTACTCCTTCGCCTTATAACGGCGCACGTCTAATCCTAACCAATTTATCGATTCGATTTTTCACACCACAAACCACATTCAAACCAATATCGCAATCAATCACCAAACAGTCAAACAAACAAGTCCATGGTCTGTGGACGATTGTGTCGGGTGCTACTAAGCACCGTCTGCATCCTAGTATATATATATAACTAGAAATAAAATAGAAAGGTGAGAAATTCTCACCTTTAGCTATCCAACCATCTCGACTCTTCTTTTGCAGAAGTCTTCGTCGTTTCGCCTTTTTGTCACCTTCGTTGCTGCTTTCACTACATACGTAAAAATCACATTTTTACTTCGCTATTCAATATGTAAAAATCGAATTTTTACTTTGCTATTCAATATATAAAAATCGAAGTTTTTTTCTACTATGTTATATAGATAAAAATTATATTTTTATCACGCTATTTTCTATATGAAGATTTCGCCTTTTTAAATTTAAAGATTTCGCCTTTTTAAATTTAAAGATTTCACCTTTTTTTAAATTTAAAGATTTCACCTTTTTCAAAAACAAAGATTTGATTTTTATAGTTCCTACTATGCAAAGATTATATTTTTACTATTCTTATGATGTAACAATTATATTTTTATTGCTTTAAAAATATAAGAATCATACCTTACTATTTCTACTTAACAAAAATTCCATCTTTTCTGTTTTTAAAAATATGATCTTTATTTTCAAGTTCAAATCTTTTTCTATTAAGAGATCAAACCCCTTTTTTTCTCTATCTCAAAGTTTAAAATAAAATCAGTTTTCTTTTCCTTTTCAAATCAGTTTTTATTTTCTTTTCAAAACAGTTTTTCAAAACAGTTTTTGTTTTTTTTTAAAATGCAGTTTTGCCTTTTTAAAAATGCAGTTTTTTTTTTTTTTCCTTTATCCTTTTCAAATCAGTTTTTAAACTCTTAAAATTCAGTTTTTTTTAAACTTTTAAAATCCAGTTTTTTTTAAACTTCTAAAAATCCAGTTTTTTTTAACTTTTAAAACCAGTTTTTAAACTTCTATAAATCCAGTTTTTTTTAACTTCTAAAAATCCAGTTTTTAAACTTTTAAAAATCCAGTTTTTAAACTTTTAAAAATCCAGTTTTTAAACTTCTAAAAATCCAGTTTTTAAACTTCTAAAAATCCAGTTTTTAAACTTCTAAAAATCCAGTTTTTAAACTTTTAAAAATCCAGTTTTTTTAAACTTCTATTAATATAAAAAAAAAAGAAAACAAATAAATTGAAAAACGACTTACAGGGGGGACTCGTCGACGGCTCGGAGGGGATGCGGGGTTGACTGGGCGGAGGCGAAGATGGTGGTTGCGGTGTTCATCGGTGGCGGTCTTCGAGGGGAGCGTGGTGGTCTTCGCGGTGGGGTTTTGAGCTTCGTGAGTTGGGAGGAGGGAGAGGAGAGGGCAGAGGGTCGGGTTTGAAGCGGAGGAGGGCGGTGGTCCTCCTGGGAGGCGGCGCCTGAGGCGCGGCGGCCTCGCTGGCCGCGGCGGCGCGATTCGCCCCCCACCCCGTCGCCTTTCTCTTTTTTTTTTTTTTTTTTTTTGAAATCGATTTGAGAAAAAAACAAAAGGGGGGGGCCAGCGGGTTTTTAAGGGGAAGGGGTATATTTTATATTTTTTTTTATTTTAATTTAGTTATTTAATTCAATTTAAAGTTGACTTTTCGTTTTAACTCGAAATCAAGCCCACCGACTGTCGCCCCTAGCTAATTACCCCCATTCCGAACACAATGGGATATGTAACGTAAGCTGATCTGATCGCTTTGATCAGTTTCTGTTGAATTTACATTTAAATCATTATATTGAATTTTAAACGTACATTTCTAATTACCGGGGTCACATACTAACTAGAAAAATTCCAGAAAAATATTTTCTAGCTTCGTATTGACGATGCGGTCCTAACAAAACTAGTTTCGTCGAATTCCGAGACCGTTTGAAAAATGGCCAATTTCCAGTCGATTAAAATCAACTGAAAATGGTCAAACGCATTTTCCTTTGCCACGCTCACATATTGATTCGAAAAATTATGAAATTTGGAATCTAGCAATAACTCGACATCACGGACCCAACAAAACTGGTTTCGTCGTAATCCAAGGTCGTTTGCAAAATTGCTATTTTTAAGGGCCTTATATATATAAAAATATATATAAATTCCACAGCGACTATTTCTAATTTTTAACTGGACATATCTTATCATTTCTAAGATGAAATCCCAGTTTGTTAACTTCATTACAAAGATATAGTTATACAGATTCAAATATTTCTTGTTTCGTTCAATTCTGACTTATATTGAATTCTGTATATTCATTTGAAATTAGAAATCGAATTTTCGAACTACCGCGCCATTTTCAATTCCTTTTATAATTATATATAATTATTTATATTCTAACGACGACGCGTATAAATATATACGTTCGAATTATATTCAAAACAGATTTCTCGTCGATATTATTTAAAATAATCTATTTTAAATATTCAAAATTCGCTAAAATTGCCAAAATAAAATTTTTAAACTGGCCCAGATTTTCGGGTTGTTACACAATATGATTTATTTTTATTTAACACATCCAAATATGTGTTTAACACATATAAATCATTCACAAAATCGTCACATAGCAGATCTCAGTCATACACATACAATCATTTTGTAACAATTAAATAAATAAATAAATAAATTATATAAAAAAAGAGAAATCTCATAGTGAAGTTTTTCTGAAATTTCAACATGCTCGGTATCAGCTCTAGTCAGCTTCGTGGCGTAGATCTCTTCATCACGGTTCTATCGCTGTCAGTTTCACTGAATTCCATTTTGATTTGCAAAAGTTACAAAGGTTTGAACGTTAATTACATTATTTCAATAACTTAACTAATTTATTAATTAAATAATTAATTAGACCCTAAACCAATCTCTTCTTCCTTTCTGGCCGTCACTTTCTGGAACCCCAAACCCAATACGTCTAGTACACCAATCCACCGTAGCACCACCCTAGAAGCCCCCGGACCCACATCAAAAACCGCCACGTCGACCGTCGTTCACTCCTCCCCAAGTGCCTGCCCCACCACCGAGCTCGGTGGTCTCCCCTCTCCTAAAAACGGCTGCAAACACCGGTGGTCTTGGCATGAAATCCGAGAAGCATAACACACCAATCTCGATCTTAACTGTTGGATATATAGACCTTGATCTTCTCTTCATTTAGTCTTTAGGAGTTTGCAATTTTATTGTATAGATCACGCGAAATTTGGAGGAGGGCGTCAGAGCTTTCTGGCCCTTCATGAAAGGGCGCGGCTGGGCATATAAATTAGGGTTTTGGTTTGTGAATTTTCTATTATTTATAATATTTTAATGTAAATTTTAAAAATAAACCAATAAGTCTTAAACAATTCCAATTTCAGTCCAACAGGAGTTGACCCCACCCAATAGCCCCCGTTCCCTGTCCAATGGGCTAGGTCTTGTCAGCCCAAACGACTGTCTGTGGCCTGTTTTTTTAAATTAATATTTAAATCATTTATTTAATTAATTCCAACTTACATTTAAATTCACCGGGGCCACATATGAGCTCAGAAAAAATCCAGAAAAATTATTTCTGCCTTTGTTTTAACGATACGGTCCTAACAAAACTAATTTCGTTGAATTCTATGACTGTTGGTAAAATGGCTATTTTCATTTCGATTAAATTTGACCGAAATTGACAAAAAACATTTTCATTTGCCACGCTCACATATTAATTCGAAAAATTACAAAAATTGAAACCTAGCAATAATTTGACATTTCGGTTCCAACAAAAGTAGTTTCTTCGAAAACGGAGGTCGTTTGCAAAATGGGTATTTTTAAGGGCCATATATTATATTAAAATATATATAAATTCTACAGTGACTTTTCTAAATTTTAAACCAGCCATAACTATTTATTTTCAAAGTGAAATTTCAGTTTCTTACATTCATTAGAAAGATACGGTTAAACAGATTTAAATATTTCTTGTTTCACTCAATTCTGATTTAAAATGAATCCTGTATAGTCAATTAAAATTAGAAATCGAATTTTCGAACTGTCGTGCCATACCTAACTCCTTTTATATTTAAATAAAATTTATTCGTTTTAACTTCGATTAGAATAAACTTTTAGTCATTATTATTTAAAATAAACAATTTTAAATATTAAAATTTCATTAAATTTCCTAAAATAAATTTTTTAAATTGTTTCAGAATTTGCGGGTTGTTACAATCTCCCCCACTTAAAATCTTTTCGTCCTCGGAAAGGAACGAAGCTAAAGGTTTTTTAATTAACCAACTCAATTTTCATTTCTTATCAATTTTAGTTCAATATTAAATTTGATTTAGCAAATTTATCATTCTTTCTCATATTGGTTAAATTAATTATCATGCTAACATTTAATTAGTTAAACCAATTATCAAACATCACAACCAACAATCAATTAGGTGATTAACTTTTTAAATATATAACTTTTATATATAGTCAAAAATCATATTTTTAGTGCAAATCACAACAATGAACCCTATCTAGTTTTGATTCTCATACCAGTCGATTAGAAATATATAGATATCCCACTCTGAAACTCGAACATAAACACTGATGATGATGCATCATTATCAGAATCATCTCCAGGCGACTAGAGTGTGACTCCATTTCTATCTAGTATATTTGAGACTTCGTATACACGTGGATCAGACGTATATTAAAATCTCTATATACTCGATTGTCCAAATTAAAATATAATAATATCTCAAATACGTATTTTATGATAAAATTTTCAAAACTAAATTTGTTTTTATTTATTATAAAAAAAATAACACTCTTCGGACTCATTCTAGGATACTGCTGATCCCATCTCTAACGAGTCATTCTTTTTATTGGGTATTACTAATCCTACCTCTGATGAGTCTTTTGTTCAGTTCTAACAAGTCGTACCCCAAAGATTTGAGCTAACCTGAGCTCTGATACCAAATGTAAAGACCCGAAAATCCCCACCCTTTGGATCGACCATAAACCTCACAGGTCTGAACCAAAAGTCAAAAATCTTCGAATACTTTAACTTTCGGAATACAATACATTAGAACAAATAACAGCAGACTTTTATTACATCATGATAATATAACATCAGAGTACAGAATATATCAGAGTACATGGAGAAATAATACAACGGAAGATACATTTACAATAATTAATACAAAGCAGCGAAAATAACTAAACTGATACAGTGGAAGTTTATCAACTTTTTGGACACAACTTTAAGCTTCGATCCAAAATCCTGCTTAATATATCTGCAAAATAAGCTACTCGACTGCCCATGTGGAAAAAAGGGCATCCGAGTTTGCAAGTGAAACAACCTATAGGTCAGTCGTGGGACTGGTATGAGAGATCTTACTTAACTTATATAAAGGTAAGGCTAATCGCAGGACCACGCCACTAATGCAGAACGAGTTTACTCCATTGGATTTCCAATGCATAAGTAAACCATTAAACAACGCAATGCTTTTTAGAAAATGAAACCATTATAAGACTCATGTCCCATCACATAATGCAACGCAAGCCGGAGGATAGAGTTTTACCTTATAATGGTCAAAAGATACTTGATACGATAAAAACGGATTTGATATTATTATTAGTGTATATATGTTTCAAAAACATTTCAATCATAATGTATCAATCATAGACGGCATAGCTACAATATACTATGTCGCCATACTAGTTATACAATCAAAACCGCATGGTGTCGTATTGGGAGTTGGATTTCCATCATGAGTCAAGGCTAGGAACGATCTCCTTACCGATTTGAGACACTCTGGCAATGTCCCAGTATTCGGACGTTGGCGAACCCTTGGATACAGTAGGGTCGGTCCCCCAGTAGTGCAATGGGTTGGATTGGTTATGCCTGAACACATGCTTCCCAGTCCTATTGGACCTGTAATACGGCCATTGGCGACCGATAAATCCGAGGCCTCGAAAATTCCATCATCAACATAAGTAAAATGTCAGGGCTGGTAAGTCGCTGACACCACTTCTAGCTTGAAAGAAACGTGTGCACTCCCTACGTTCCCTCGCTCCGTTTTAGATTCTTACCGGAGTGTTAGGCTCGCGTGGTAACATTATACACAAAGCTATGCCGAAATAGGCTATGCTCTGATCATCCCACAAGGCTCTGCTTAAAAAGCCTTGATCATTTGCATCTTAGCGTGCCACGTTGTCAATTCACGCCATGCGATTGATAACTATCAACACACAACCTCTAAGGGTGTTAAGCAAGAGAATAAATTCTCCGCCACCAACTGTTGTATATTAATAGAAATCAATTTACATAGAACGAAATTCAACGTCAGACAAACATCCATTTACAAGTCCGTTCTGGGTTTGAACGGAACCGGAGACACCTGAGAGGTTCTCGTACATCCGGACAATCAACACGTACGTCCGGATGACTATCACTGAAGCCGCTTCAGGGTAGTACTCCTATCATGGGCCTCAGTAGCAACACACCCATTCGATGTGAAGATCGCCGGTCTTTAATCATCGTCTTCGTCTTCGACTCTTCATCGTCGTAATAATTATTCGAAATGGGTCAAACCCGGTCTTTACGAATAACTTGCGTATTTTATAATAAAAAATCAAGTGTTATAAAAGCACATCCAAAATCTCATTCCAATTCAGAATATTCTTTTAATAGAATATTCATATTATTAGGGAAAGGTTCCCATCAATTATATCAAAGATATTTTTTTAAAATTTATTCTTTTTAAAACATACATTAAAACTCCAATTTGATTTTAATATCAAAAATCATTATTTTATGATTTTTCAACTTTTAAGGAATTAACCTTGTCTTTAATTGGATTAAGGAATCAATGTCATTTAAAAACATTGTTCACGATAAACCCAAAATCATCTTCCATTAAATATGGAATTTTCACAGAAATCAAGTCAATATATAATCGATATAAATTTCTGTATCAGACCAATAATATAAATGGAATAACGGCAAAGCCTTTTAGATTCCATATATAGTATCAGTCTTCTTTTACAGAAGCCTTTCTCGATTATTATTAAATCGAATTCCCACTCAATTCCAAATTAACATATTAAATTGGAAAACTTAATTATGGACAATTTCTATTTAAATCTTAATAAAAAGATTTATAATTTCCAAATTATATTTCCTTTGTTAATTGGGTTAAAGAACAAATGTCGTTTAAAACACAGTTCACGATAAACCCAATTCACACATCAATTTATCCACATTACTAAATATATTTGGAAACTCTTATAATCTTAATTAAAAGATTTATACTTTAATACTGGGTTTAAGAACAGTGTTGTTTAAGACACCAACCACGACAACCCAAAAAACTAATTCTTTTATTTAATTCCATCTAAATATCAGTGAATTGGAAGACTTCATTAAATCTTAGTTTAAAAGATTTATTCTAGTTAATAACTAGTTTGTTTCTATAAAAATATACTTTATCTTTTGTGTCCATCTAAAGCGGACATAGAAATCATCAGTTTATTCTTCGTTATTTTCGTTATTAAAAAGTTTCTTTATGTAAAATATTCTTTATAGCACAATATTATTTATTTTAAAAGATATTCTCTATTTTAAAATTATTCTTTATTTTAAAATATACTTTACTTAAAAGAAATCCTGAATTGGAATGCAACTCAATAAGCTACCATATAACTTTGGTTATATGGATTTCATACATCGTATGTAAATGACAACAAATGATAAATAATCATCAACCATCCATTCACATCCAGAGTGAAGTTCTGTAATAACCCGGAAATCCGAGCCAATTTAAAATTTTTATTTTGGCTATTTTAGCGAATTTTGATTATTTAAAATAGATTATTTTAAATAATAACGACGAAAAATTTATTTTGAATAGAATAGAACGTATATATTTATATAGATCGTAGTTAGAATATAAATATTTTATTTATAATTATAAAAGGAATTAAAAATGGCGTGGTAGTTTGAAAATTCGATTTCAAAGTTCAAATGAATGTACCAGGTGCAAAATAAACCGGATTTTGACGAAACCAAAAATATTTGAATCTATTTGAGAATATATTTCCAACGAATCCGAAAAATCATAATTTCATAGAGGGAATCAAAAGTTATGCCCAGATGAAAATTCAGAATAGTCGCTATGGAATTCTGGCCCTTAAAAATGGAAATTTTGCAAACGACCTCGGATTTCGACGAAACCACTTTTGTTGGATCCGCGATGTCAAATTATCGCTAGGTTTCAAATTTCATAATTTTTCGAATCAATATGTGAGTGGGGCAAAGGAAAACGCGTTTGACCAGTTTCAGTTGATTTTAATCGACTGGAAAGTGACAATTTTTCAAACGATCTCAGAATTTGACGAAACTAGTTTTGTTAGGACCGTATATACGAAACTAGAAAATATTTTTCGGGAATTTTCAGAATTCGTATGTGGCCCCGGTAAATTGAAATGCGCGTTCAAATTCAATGTACAGAGTTATATGTTGATTTTGACGAAAACTGATCGAAATGACCGAACTGGTTTACGATACATATCCCATTGTGTTCGGAATGGGGGTAATTAGCTATGGGCGACAAGCGGTGGGTCCGATTTCGAGTTCGAAAATAAAAGTTGCTTTTTGGAAATTAAATTAATATATATATATATATATATATATATAAATCCCCTCTCCCTCTCTATGCCCTCTCAGCCCCCCCCCCGTTACTTTATCAAATCGATCGAAGAAAAAAACGCGCTCTTCCTCCTCGCGATAGACACCACCGCCACCACCAACCGTACCCCCCTCGTCATCGTTCTCCGTCGCGCAGCCTCCTCCCCCATCGCAAACCCTAGCCCCCTCTAAATCGACTGCCGTTGTGACCTCAAACCCCCCTTTTCAAACCGCGCCACTAGCCAAGGGGAGCCCGCCATCGGGCCTCAGCTCAGCCGCCCCCTCTTTTCCACCCCATCGAACTCCTCTTCACGCTCCATCCATCGAGTGTGAGCCAAGCAGAAGACCGCACCCGCTTCGAAGCCTAGATCCGCCTGACCTCGCCATCTCAGACCCAGTGCGCACCTCCCCAACCTCGGCGATCTCCGACAATCCTCCCTCCGTCCTTGAACATCCACACTGAGCTTTCTTTGTTCATTTCTCCTTTAAAAATTTTGATTTTGTTTATTTAAATAAAAGGGTGATTTTCATTTAGATTAAAAATCTGATTTTTTTTTACAATGTGGATTAGAGATAAAAATTTGATTATATATATATGATTAGTGAGTAAAAATTAGATTTTTATAGACATGGTTAAGAAATAAAAATTGATTTTTTATTTATGTAGTAGAGTAATAAAAGATATGATTTTTATTTAAATAACCTCATTATAAAAATGTGATTTTTATAATGAAGTTGAAGTTATAAAAATGTGATTTAAAAGATTTGATCTTTGAAACAAAAAGATTTGATTTTTGGAAAATATAACAGTTTTCTTTATATAAAAGGATATGATTTGGTTTATATAATAAAGAATATAAAAATATAATCTTTAGCGAAGTAAAAATATAATCTTCAGCGAAGCAAAAATATAATTTTTAGAATTGAAATAGAAATGTGATTTTTACTATGAACAGCGTGAAGGAGAGTGCGTTGGAATTTCAGGCGAGTCAGCACTGTTCTGAAATTCATAAATAAAATTGGTGGAGTGGATCCCAAAGGTGAGAACTTCTCACCTTTAATTTTCTTTTCTAGTTAAAAATATATATTAGGATGCAGACGGTGCTTAGCAGCACCCGACACCCGTCGTCCACAGATCATGGACGACTTGTATGCTTGTTTGTTGTGATTGTGAAGTTTGTTTGTGATGTTGATGTGAAATGGATAATAAAATATCCATGTGTTGAAATAAATTAATTATCGTTAAAAATATAAATTTTTAACGTTAATGTGAATAAATAAATATTCATTTACATATCGGACGGTTTGTTTATGTACACTTATTTGAAGGATATTGATTGGGACGATAAATTTTACACGTCGCCCAACTGCACAAATAATATTCAGTGTTTGTGGATTGAAACCCCACACGGGTGTTGGGATGATATTTGACGTACACTAATCCTAATTGTTTAGTGGTATGTCGATCGTTGGATTGACAGATTGTAAGAGCGTTAATTATTTATATTTAATGTTTATGCAGTTGTGTGGTGCACTTTGGATGATGGTTGATTATTTATCATTGCTATTATATACATGTGTTGTATGTGATCCATATAATTAACATTATATGGTAATTGATTGGGCCTCATTCCAATTGGGAAAATATAGAATAAAGAAAATTCATGTGTTGAATAATATAATAGTCATGTGTTGACAGTGCTCATGTGTTGAGAATATTCATATGTTGAGTAAAATATTTTAAACAATAAAATTTACATCTTTATCATAATTTTATAAAATATATTATATAGTATAAATAGTCATGTGTTGACAGTGCTCATGTGTTGAGAATATTCATGTGTTGAATAGAATAAACATTCATTTGTTGAATACAATAACGAATTTATTGAAATATATAAAGCCGTGTTGATTAGAGATGCGCCATTTTGACGTGAGCGATATTTATATCGATTATATTCATTTTTAAATTGAATATAGAAAAGGAAGTGATTTCAAAATATAACGTTTTGGAAATATTATCATTTGTATATCGATGATGTGGAATATTCAATTTCGATTCGAAATTGAATATGAAGTTGAAATCGTTTCGGAAACGAATTTAAAACGATTTATAAAGCACCTTTTAAAAGGAAATCGATGAAATATATATAATATATATATTATATATATAATGGCCTGAATAGAACGCGCCGCGCTGCGGTAGTTCGTGAATTTCGACCATTGACTTAGAATGGACATTACGGGAGATCCGACCATCGGATTCTCCTGAAACCGGAACCGTTGGGTTCGTATCGAAAAGAGCTTTCCAATGAATATTGCAAATTTGAAATCTAATGGTTGGATTTGGAACTATGTCCAAATCAAATTTGGAAAAGGTCGCTGTAAGTGCAGTTCGATGGCCATTGATGGAAATCGACTGTACGGGCCTTGATAAAATTATTAAAAATATCAATAATTTGTGTAAAATCATAAGAAATGATTTGGGAAAAATTAGGCTGAAAAAATCCATATTTGAAAAGATAAAAATAGTTTTTTATCAAAATGAACTAGTTTTGAACTAAAATTAAAATCAATTTATTTTTGAAATAAATAAATTGAATCTGAAAGTGGTTTTAAAAATAATCAGAATTTCCAATATACGAATTGGAAATGGATTTGAATCGAAATTGTCTTTGGAATATTTTGATGTTGGATTTCGTGATTATACAGATATGGTTGTGGGAATTTGAAAGATATATTTATATCGTTATTCCCAATACGATATTTGTTGGTTTCAGAATTTGATATTGAATATAAGCTGATATATTTTCTATTCAAAGCCTTGTATTAATATCAAACGTGATTTGGGTTTGTCGTGAATGGTGTCTTCATTAACGCTGTTCTTAAAACCCAGTTGAGAAAAAGATTAAATCTTTCTATTTAGATTTAATGAAGTGTACCAATTAAATAATATTAATTGGAATTGAATTTAAGTTGGTTTTGGGTTTATCGTGAGCGGTGTTTTGAATAACACCTGTTCTTTAACCCGATTAACAATAAAATGTGATTTTGGGTTTATCGTGAATCGTGTTTTAGATGACATTGGTTCTTTAACTCAGTTAAAGACAGGATATTGATTTGTGGGAAGATTAAAACTAAGTGGAGTTTTAATGAATCTGTAATTAAATTGAAATGTGAATTGATAATTTAAATTATCAAAATGGGAAAGTGATCGAGAATGGAGTATCACCAGTTTTGCTCCAAAGCGATAGTTAAATCTTTAATTAGATTTAAACGTGAAATGGTAATTAACTTTACCGATAACACCATGATGTTAGATATGGAGTAGTACTAGTTTTGCTCTATGGGATGAATAGGTTGGGATTGGGAAATAAAATAAATAATTACTTTCATGTGGGTCGCTAATCCCGACTAGTTTGGAAAACCATAACATGGTTTGAAATGATATCCAAAGGAAGATTAAAGAATAAATTTAGAAGAATTTATCTTAGTTAAAATTAATGGGAACCTTTCCCTGAGAATGTGAAATTTTGAATAAAAGAATATTCTTAATTGGAATGAGGCGTATGTTGTGTTTGTGTAACACGTGTGTATTATATACGCGGGTTATTCGGAAAGACCGGGTTTATACCCATTCTGAATAACCGATTCGACGATATGTCGAAGATGAAGACGGTGGTGGAAGACCGGAAGTCTTCACATCGTTTTGGTGATTACTGATGATCTTGATTGGGCTGTACACCCAAGATGAGGGAATCAGTTGGTGGTCGTCCAGACGTACTTGGAGATCGATGGATATGCGAGGAAAGTGCCTCCGGTTTCGTTCGGACCCAGAACGAACTTGTAAATGGACTGTGTGTCTGACATTGGATTTTATTCTATGTTGATTGATCTCTATTAAATATACATCTGTTTGGCGGCGGAGAATTTATCCTCTTGCTTAACGCCCTTCTTTGAGACGTGCGAGCTCAGAGGTTGTATATCGATGGACATCAGTCGCATGGAGTGAATTGCCTGTGTGGCACGCCTAAGTGGCAGATGATCAAGGCTTCTGTTGAAAAGCAAAGTCTTGTGGTTGATGATCAAAGCACAACCTGTGTGGCATAGCTTTGTGTCTAACGTGAATTCTCTAGCCTCACACCTCGGTATGAGTCATAAACGGGATACTGACCATTGGGAGAACACGACATTTCTTTCTAGCTATGGGTGATGTCAGTGACCTACCAGCCCTGACATTTATATACTTTTTACCTGTGTGGATGTTGGAATGTGAGGCGCCTCGGTTATAGGTCTGTAAGGACCGGGAAACGTGTGTTCAAGAATAACTAATCCTCAAAAGTAAGAGAGGACCGGCCCAACCGATTCCAAGGATCATAGTGGGGTCCTAAGACATTAGCTAGAGTGTCTCGAACGGAGTGGAGTTTGCCCCTTGCCTCGACTCATAACGGAAATCCAATTTCCAATACGTGACTTTGCGGTTTTAATTGTAGAACTAGTATGGCGACATGATATATGGTACCCATGCCGTCTATGATTGATATTTATGATTGAAATTGTTTTGACACTATACACTTATAATAGTATCAAATGATTTGTTTTAAACGCATCAAGCATTATTTGGCTATTATAAGGTTAAAACCCTATCCTCCGGCTTGCGTTGCATTGTGTGATGGGACCTGGGTCTTATAATAGCTTCATTTTTCTTTATTTAGCATTGCGCTGTTTGTTTTATGCACTGGTATTCTTGGGAAGAAACCCGTTCTGTGTTATACGGCGTGGTCCCTTGATTTACCTAACTTTAAAAACAAAGATTAATAACTGTTTTTGTTCTCACACTAGTCACATGACTGACCTGGAGTTTATTGTTTTAACCTAAACTCTGGGTGCCCTTATTTTCGACACGGGCAACTAGTAGTTTTGGTTTTGCAGATTTATATTCATAGGATCCTAATTTACAACTGGAACGATGCTCGGAAAGCTCTGTATCTGTGTGTTACTTTCAGTTGTGTTTTGTATTGTTTTTCCGCTGCTATGTAATTTATTGTAATCTCTAATATTTATCGAATGTGTAATATTTATTCATACTCTGTATATTCTTGTATTCTGATGGAATTGTTGTAATAAGCAATGAAATGTTCTTCTGTTTGCATTCTATTATGTCGTGTTCTCAAGATAATCCGGGCTTTCCTTACCGGGGAAGTTACGGGCTATCACAAGTTCACAACTGTGTGAGCATTAAAATGAAATAATAACGCTCATCGCAGCCTGTCAATCTATCGATCGACATACAACTAAATATTATGACTAGTGTATGTCAATTTTCTTCCCAATACCCATGTGGGGTTTTCAGCCAACAACAGTTCATATAAAGAAATAATTGGTTAATGATTTAACCAGTTTTTAATTCTGCTAACATGTTGACGATAATGAGCAAACATGTCATAATATTCCTAATGCCAAATAATAATGTCTTTTACTCGCAAAATTTCCCTATATATTTTCTAATGCCTAATAAATGTATTTTATTTACATGACATTATTGCTGATGACAAATGAAAATATAATTTTCATTTTACTTTATTTGTATGCAAATATTCTTAACTTTAACACAAAAAGAAATAATCTTATTTGTATATGTTTTCAATGTATAACCTAACACATAAAAATGTTTATTTTAAATTGCATACAAATCCTAATGTATGCATTAACATGTAAAGATGTCACTTTAACTTACCTATACATTCTAGTGTATGTTTGACCAATAATACGGTTCTTATATTTGAATATAAATTCTAATGTAAGTTTGCCAATAAAAATGATTTTTATATTTGCTTATAAATTCTATTACAACAAAAATGTATAAGGAGTGATACATCCATTTTGTTGACAATTTTATTTTATCAAAATGAATGTTTTTGTCGTAACACAAACCTATTTGACAAAAATGCTATTTGTGTTTAACTCTTTTATTTAACCAAAATGTAATTTTATTTCGTTCCAAATCTAATTAACAAAAATGCAATTTTTGTTTCAACTGTTATGTTTGAATAAACAAAACATATAATGATTATTTTTCTACTACATGTAAATAGTGAAGTTTTGAATAGACAAAACATATAATGACAAATGATTATATTTCTACTAATAGGTAAGTGATAATGTTTTGATTAAACAAAACATATAATGATTCTTTTTAGATTCCATAAGGAAAATGAAATCTTTTATTCTTTTTACATTACAAAAAGAAATGTAATCTTTTCTATATTACATAAAAATGTAACCTTTTCTATGTTACAAAGAAAATGTATTCTTTTTATATATTAAACAAAAATGTAATTCCTTTTTATTGCAAAACGAATGTCAATAAAATGTGAACTTTATATTCTATCTTCTATTTTAACAAAGTGACAATTAAAATATAACCTTTAATAACTATACTTTTTATTGTAACAAAATGACAATAAAAATTTAATCTTGTATTTCAATTCTTTTTATTGAAAAAAATGACAATAAAAATCAAATCTTTTATTTTAATTCTTTTTATTGCGTGGAAAATGTAATCTTTTTACACTGTATAAAAATGTAATTCTTTTTATCTTGCATAAAGTGACATTAAAAATGTACCCGTAGTCCTTGTAATGACCCGACAATTCCTACCTGTTGGATCGACCATAAACCACACAGGTCTGACCCAAAAGTTAGAAATTCTCGAATGCATTAACTCTGGGCATACTACAACATCAGAACAAATAACAAAAGACTTTTATAACATTATAATAACGTTACATCAGAGTACAGAATATCAGAGTACATCGAATAAATATATTACGGCGGAAGATTATATTACAAGAAATTAATACAATACACAGCGGAAGACTTCAATGCTCAGGACACAGCTTTAAGCTTCGATCCAAGATCCTGCTAAAGAGATAAAGATATCTGCAAAAAGCTACTCGACTGCCCGTGTGGAAAGAGGGCACCCGAGTTCGCAAGATGAAACAAACTACGGGTCAGTCATGGGACAGGTGTGAGAATTCTTAACTAGTTTAACTAATAGTAATAAGGCAAATCCAAGAACCACGCCGCTAACGCGGAACGGGTTTACTCCAATGGATTGCCGTGCATAATAATAAAGGAAATCGTCAAACAGCGCAATGATTTTTAGAAAAATGAAACCATTATAAGACTCAAGTCCCATCACACAATGCAACGCAAACCGTAGGATAGAGTTTTACCTTATAATGGTCAAAAGATGACTGATACGATAAAGCGGATTTAGTACTAGTGTGTATATATCTATATGGGTATATGTATATAAACATTCCAATCATAATGTATCAATCATAGACGGCATAGTACCCCATCCTACTATGTCGCCATACTAGTTCTACAATCAAAACCGCAAGGTCGTATTGGAAATTTGACTTCCATCATGAGTCGAGGCTAGGGGCAAGCTCCTCTCTGATTCGAGACACTCTAGCAATTGCCTCAGGATCCCCCGCAGTGAACCCTTGGATGCGGTAGGGCCGGTCCCCGCCTATCGGCAGTGGATTGGTTATGCCTGAACACACGTTTCCCAGTTCCTTTTAACCTATAATATGACCACTGTCGGCCTATAAAAATCCGAGGCGCCTCAAAATCCATCATCCACATAAGTAAAATGTCAGGTCTGGTAGGTCGCTGACATCCCTCTAGCTAGAAAGAAACGTGTGCACTCCCTACGGTCCAAATCCCGTTTTTGACTCATACCGGGGTGTGAGGCTCGCGAAGTCACGCTATACACAAAGCTACGCCTAAACAAGCCGTGCTTTGATCATCAACCACAAGGCCTGCTTTTCAACAAAAGCCTTGACCAATGCATCTTAGTATGCCACATTGTCAGTCCATACTGTACCATTGATTTCTACCAATATATAACCTCTAAGCTCGTACGTCTCAGAGAAGGGTGTTAACCACCAAACAGATATATATTAAGAGAGATCAACGAATGTAGTATAAAGGACTACAATGTCAGACATACATTCCATTTATAAACTTATGCCCTGGGTCTGAGCGAAAGTCAAATCCGTACAAATCAACGCTACGTCCGAACGGCCACCACTGAAGCCCTTTCAAGGTAGCTACTCCTCTCATGGGTGTTAGTAGCAACACATCCATTCGATGTGAAGATCGCCGGTCTTCAATCACCGTCTTTAAATCTTCGACTTAGAACGTTGTATAATCATTTGAAATGAGATTGAACTCGGTCTTTTCAAATGATTCTCGCATATATATAATTTGAAATCCTTTCGTATCGTTATTGGTATTTAATAACGACCTATCGCTACTTTTATTTATATAAAATAGCTTAAATTAATTTAACGACGCTTCGGGTTAATGGGCGACCCCAGCCCTGTTTTCAACCAAATTTGATTTGCACATATCTTGAAATCTAACCGTTGGATTTTGACGAAGTCTATATCATTGGAAAGATCTTCCCAAAGCGGTCCTAACGGTTCCAATTTTGGGAAAATCCGACGGTCGGATCTTTCGGTATAACTGTTTAAAGTTACGATTGCCGATGAGCGAACTGCCGCGCGCGTTTCGTTTAATTTATAATTTATATATATATATATATATATATATATATACATATATAATAAATATAAATCGTTTGGCGATTTCAACTATTATCGCATCTAAAATGACGATAAAAATATCACTTTTATTATCACTCGTTTTATTTTTCTATCTTTTCTGTTTTATTTACACTAACTGTAAATAAATTATACTTTATCTATTCTTTTATTTTATTTACACTATGTGTGAATAAATTGCATTCTTTTCCCTATTTATTTACCTAAATGTAAATAAATGTTTTTCTATTCTCTTCCTAATTTATTTACCTAAACGTAAATAAATATTTCTCTACTTCTTTTCTTATTTATTTATACTTCTTGGAAATAAATGGCTTCAATTACTTTTTCTTATTTATTTACACTATTTGTAAATAAATGTTTTTAAATTCTTTTTCTTATTTATATTAACATTTATCACTAAACTGTAATTTTAATTTATCTTAACACTTTATCACTAAAATGGTATTTTAATTTAGTCTTTTTATTTACATAAGGAAATGTAAACAAATTCTATTCACAAAATTGGTTCTTATTATTTACACAAGAAAATGTAAATAATCCTTATTCACATATTTTACGTTGAATCCTTGCTAACATTTTATCCTAACATAAATAGAATAATTTATGTTTAATCTTTCATAACCTTTTATTTTAACATAAAAGAATGTTTTATGTTAAATCTTTTCTAATCTTTCTTTTAACAAAATGTGCACTTTGTTTTTCACTCTTTTCTATTTGACAAAATGTATATTTTGTTTAATCCCTTTTTAAATTAACAAAATGTGAAAATTCTGTTCTTTCTCTTTACATTAACAAAATGTGAAAATTTTGTTCTTTTATTTAAATAAAAAAAAATTGTAAATAAAGCTTATCACTAAATTTTGTTCTTTTATTCTTTTTATTTACATAGGAAAATGTAAATAAAGGTGTTATTTTTATTCCATATTTTATTTGCACTAAAAATACAAATAAAACAAAATCTTTATTCTAATTTCATTTGCATCTCAAAATACAAATGAAAAATGAAATCTTATTCTTATAATCTTAATTACATAGGTATGTAATTTTATTTAATCTTTTATTTATCTAATGTAAATAAATGTCTTTCTTTTTTCTATGTTTTATTTTTACTAAATTTTTGAAGTAATTTACATATATAAAATGTAAGTTTAGAAAATTTGGATATGCTTCAACCTCCCACATTGGATAGGTATTGTTATGATTACTGGACAGCCGGGCGGGTCCGGGCAGGTTTACATCACAACGCAATCCAACCTCGGGTTAAGCGTACTAATTCATACTAAAAGAAAATGGAATAAATGTTTTTTTCTTTTTCTTTTTTTATTCATCTTTTACATAGAAAAATGTAAGTTTCAATTTCTTTTCTTTTACATTGAAAAAAGGAATAAGGTTTTCTATTCTCTTCTCTTTACATAGAAAAATGACGTTTTCTATTTATTTTTCTTTACATAAAAAAATGATGTTTATGTTTTATTTTGATTTACATTGAAATAAATGTTGTCTTTCTATTTCTAAGTCATATTTGCATTTTAGAATGCAAATGAAAAGGTGAACTTATTTCTAATGTAAATGTCTTTTCTAGTGTCAACATTCCTGAAACAACTATATTTTCTAATCCAATTATTTGATTCATTTCAATTATATAACATGAAGTGGAATTTAATGTCATTCCAACTAAACTAACACTACGATGAATTTTGTCATTACAACTAAATCAACACAACAATGCTATTTTTGTGTCATCACAACTAAATTAACACAACAATGTTATTTTGTGTCATCACAACTAAATTAACACAACAATGTTATTTTGTGTCATCGCAACTAAATTAACACAACAAGGTTATTTTGTGTCATTTCAAATAAATTAACACTATGATGGGTTTTGTGTCATTTCAAATAAATTTACACAACTATGAGTTTTGTTTGTAAACTTCTAATGTAAACAAAAATGAGAATTTTCTCTATAATCGAATTAACAAAAGGTTAATTATATCCTTTATAATCAAATAAACACAAAGTTAATCTTGCTCTTTATAATCTCATTAACAAGAGTGTTAATCTTTGTCATTTTATTACATTTAAACAAAAATGTAAACTTTGTTCTTTGTTTACATTTTAACAAAAAAAAAATGTAACTTTTGTTCTTTTCTATTTAAAAACAAAAAGGTGAATTTTTGTTTCAAATTTATTCTCTAACAAAAATGTGAATTTTTGTTTAATCCTTTCAAGTAAACAGAAATGTGATTTTTATATTTCACAAATCAAGTATTCCCCAAAAATGTCCATTTTGTTTCTTAAATCAAGTTTTAACACAAAATGTTAATTTTGTTTCTCAAATCAAGTTTCCACAAAAATGTTGATTTTGTTTCTTAAATCAAGTTTTAACACAAAATGTTAATTTTGTTTCTCAAATCAAGTTTCCACAAAAATGTTGATTTTGTTTCTTAAATCAAGTTTTAACAAAAATGATATTCTTATTCACAAAACACATTTCTAATAAAAATGTGATTTTAATTTATATAACAAATTTCTAATCAAAAATGTCATTTTTATATGCAAAATATATTTCAAATAGAAATGTTGTTTTTATTATCATAACATGTTTTACACTCAAAATATTGTTTTTCTTCATTAACAAATTTTAACACAAAAAGGTATATTCTTATTACACCTTTATAAATGAACAAAAGGTACAATTTTGTTTAATTCTTTTACATTTGACCAAAAATAATCATATCTGATAATTCCTTTTATTTCAACCAAAATGATTCAATTTGTTTCCACTATTTCTAATCAACAAAAATGTAAATTGTTTGATCTGTTTCAATTCAACTAAACATGATAATTTAGTTGGATCTATTTCAATTCAACTAAACGTGATAATTTAGTTTGATCTAGAATAATTTATTCCATCAACATATCAGCTTTACAGAATTCATCAATGCAAAACAAATCATGAATAACAACACATAGAGTTCAACAGCAACAACAATAATAATTTATAAATTTTAATTATATAAGAAAAATAATAGAATTCTCACCTTGCGAAGCTTAGAAAGAATAATTTGTTTTAGAAAGGTAGACATCGTTGTTGTAGATCCGTTTCAATGCACAATTCTAATTTGGTGTTGATTCCCCAATTCCCTTCTTTAATTAATTTTTTTCTTTCATAGAAGAGAGTCTTTATTTTGATTTTAATTTGGAGGAAGAAAGGAGTGGAGAGAAGAGGCAGCCATTGTTGAGAGGAAGAAGAAAGAACATAGATTTTGGTTTAGAGTGGGTCTAAGGTTAGGAAATAGGTAGGTTATTTATTAAAGAGAATTGTACAAGATTGAATTACTGTTTCCCGTATGTTATGTTCGATTTCTTCCTTTTTATTACAAATTTACTTATATAAACTTTTGACATTTATTGTCTTATTAATTTGCCTATAAAATACATGGTTACAATCTTAATTCTTATTTTAGTCAGTTGTAACCTTTACAATTACTGCAATTAATTCCAATTTACTGCTAACAATTCAAAAATCACAGCCATTTATTCCCCATTTATTATGTAAAACCTTAACATATACCTATCATTAATAGAGTACATTCAAATCCAAATCTATAATTTTGCACTTACCTAATTTATAATAACAGTACCTTATTTACGTATAGAAAATTATAATATAATTATTCATATGTTAACGGGGTTTTAAAAGTAATAATTAATTCTCTAATTCTTTTTCTTTTAAGAAATTTTCAAAATGTATACCATTAGTGTATATATATATATATTTTAATACTGTTTTTCTTTTGTTTTTTTCTTCTTTTCATATAAACAAGAGTACATACATGCATATTGTTTGTCTTGATATTTTTATACATACACACACACACACACACACACACACACACACATATATATATATATATATATATATATATATATATATTTCTGTTCGTAAAATCATAAAACTATATTTCTCTCATTAAAACCTTTGAATACATTTATTATCCTAATTGAACCAAAACATATATTTCTCTCTTTTCATTTATTATCCTATTTGAATTAATACATCTTGTGAATTATTTCTTCCCTTCTTTTCTTTATAACATAATAATGTTGTTTTGTCTTTTATATAGATATTTATGTTAGATATATATATACACACACACACATATGGTTCTAGAGAATTCATACAAAATATCTTTTAAAATTTATTATTATTTACTTTTAGAATTAAAACTAAATTCCTCTTTTAACTTCAAATTTACCTTTACTTTATTTCCTTCTTTTTTTTCCATAATGCTCTCATGAAAACCAACAAAATATTGTGTTACTCAAACTTCTTATATACAAGACCAATTTTTTCCATAACTTGAAATCAAACATAAATTCTTCATATTACTATGAACAAATGTTTTATACATCATCATCATTTTCATTCACCTACATATCTTTTTGTTGAATTGGAATTTATTTTCAAATTACCATAAATGCAATAATTAATTGCACTTTTGTTGGAAAACATTCGTTATATATTTCAAAAACGTTTGCATTATCTCATGCTAATTTAGACTGAAGGTAATATTGTCATCTCTATGTTAAGACTTTTAAGTTCAGAATAGAATTAATATTATAAACTTAATATTTCAGCCATTATTAATAAAATAATTTATTAAAAATATAATTTTTAATTTCTGACTCATTTTCTTAACAAAAAAATAAAATTTTAAATTGGCCCAAAAATTCCGGGTTGTTACAATCACCCCCACTTAAGAACTTTTCGTCCTCAAAAAGGAACGGAGCTAAAAGTTGTTATACAAACCAACTAAACTTTCGATTTAGTTTTATAAAATATTAGATTGTATATATAATCACAAATACTTTAATTATAAGATTGTCACTCCCAACTCATTCTAGGGTATTGCCAACCCTATCTCTAATGAGTTATTCTTATAGGATATTACTAATCCTACCTTTGATGAGTCTTTTGTTCAGTTCTAACGAGTTGTACCCCAAAGATTTGAGCTAACCAGAGCTCTGATACCATATGTAATGACCCGACAATTCCTACCCGTTGGATCGACCATAAACCACACAGGTCTGACCCAAAAGTTAGAAATTCTCGAATGCATTAACTCTGGGCATACTACAACATCAGAACAAATAACAAAAGACTTTTATAACATTATAATAACGTTACATCAGAGTACAGAATATCAGAGTACATCGAATAAATATATTACGGCGGAAGATTATATTACAAGAAATTAATACAATACACAGCGGAAGACTTCAATGCTCAGGACACAGCTTTAAGCTTCGATCCAAGATCCTGCTAAAGAGATAAAGATATCTGCAAAAAGCTACTCGACTGCCCGTGTGGAAAGAGGGCACCCGAGTTCGCAAGGTGAAACAAACTACGGGTCAGTCATGGGACAGGTGTGAGAATTCTTAACTAGTTTAACTAATAGTAATAAGGCAAATCCAAGGACCACGCCGCTAACGCGGAACGGGTTTACTCCAATGGATTGCCGTGCATAATAATAAAGGAAATCGTCAAACAGCGCAATGATTTTTGGAAAAATGAAACCATTATAAGACTCAAGTCCCATCATACAATGCAACGCAAACCGGAGGATAGAGTTTTACCTTATAATGGTCAAAAGATGCCTGATACGATAAAGCGGATTTAGTACTAGTGTGTATATATCAATATGGGTATATGTATATAAACATTTCAATCATAATGTATCAATCATAGACGGCATACTACCCCATCCTACTATGTCGCCATACTAGTTCTACAATCAAAACCGCAAGGTCGTATTGGAAATTGGACTTCCATCATGAGTCGAGGCTAGGGGAAAGCTCCTCTCCGATTCCAGACACTCTAGCAAATGCCTCAGGATCCCCCACAGTGAACCCTTGGATGCGGTAGGGCCGGTCCCCGCCTATCGACAGTGGATTGGTTATGCCTGAACACACGTTTCCCGGTTCCTTTGAACCTATAATATGACCACTATCGGCCTATAAAAATCCAAGGCGCCTCAAAATCCATCATCCACATAAGTAAAATGTCAAGGCTGGTAGGTCGCTGACATCCCTTTAGCTAGAAAGAAACGTGTGCACTCCCTACGGTCCAAATCCCGTTTTTGACTCATACCGGGGTGTGAGGCTCGCGAAGTCATGCTATACACAAAGCTACGCCTAAACAGGCCGTGCTTTGATCATCAACCACAAGGCCTGCTTTTCAATAAAAGCCTTGATCAATGCATCTTAGTATGCCACATTGTCAGTCCATACTATACCATTGATTTCTACCAATATATAACCTCTAAGCTCGTACGTCTCAGAGAAGGGTGTTAACCACCAAACAGATATATATTAAGAGAGATCAACGAATGTAGTATAAAGGACTACAATGTCAGACATACATTCCATTTATAAACTTATGCCCTGGGTCTGAGCGAAAGTCAAATCCGTACAAATCAACGGTACGTCCGAACGGCCACCACTGAAGACCTTTCAAGGTAGCTACTCCTCTCATGGGTGTCAGTAGCAACACATCCATTCGATGTGAAGATCGCCGGTCTTCAATCACCGTCTTTAAATCTTCGACTTAGAACGTCGTATAATCATTTGAAATGAGATTGAACTCGGTCTTTTCAAATGATTCTCGCATATATATAATTTGAAATCCTTTCGTATCGTTATTGGTATTTAATAATGACCTATCGCTACTTTTATTTATATAAAAATAGCTTAAATTAATTTAACGACGCTTCGGGTTAATGGGCGACCCTGGCGCTGTTTTCAACCAAATTTGATTTGCACATATCTTGAAATCTAACCGTTGGATTTTGACGAAGTCTATATCGTTGGAAAGATCTTCCCAAAGCGGTCCTAACGGTTCCAATTTTGGGAAAATCCGACGGTCGGATCTTTCGATATAACTGTTTAAAGTTACGATTGCCGATACGCGAACTGCCGCGCGCGTTTCGTTTAATTTATAATTTATATATATATATATATATATATATATATATATATATACATATATAATAAATATAAATCGTTTGGCGATTTCAACTATTATCGCATCTAAAATGACGATAAAAATATCACTTTTATTATCACTCGTTTTATTTTTCTATCTTTTCTGTTTTATTTACACTAACTGTAAATAAATTATACTTTATCTATTCTTTTATTTTATTTACACTATGTGTGAATAAATTGCATTCTTTTCCCTATTTATTTACCTAAATGTAAATAAATGTTTTTCTATTCTCTTCCTTATTTATTTACCTAAACGTAAATAAATATTTCTCTACTTCTTTTCTTATTTATTTATAATACTTGGAAATAAATGGCTTCAATTACTTTTTCTTATTTATTTACACTATTTGTAAATAAATGTTTTTAAATTCTTTTTCTTATTTATCTTAACATTTATCACTAAACTGTAATTTTAATTTATCTTAACACTTTATCACTAAAATGGTATTTTAATTTAGTCTTTTTATTTACATAAGGAAATGTAAACAAATTCTATTCACAAAATTGGTTCTTATTATTTACACAAGAAAATGTAAATAATCCTTATTCACATATTTTACGTTGAATCCTTGCTAACATTTTATCCTAAAATAAATAGAATAATTTATGTTTAATCTTTCATAACCTTTTATTTTAACATAAAAGAATGTTTTATGTTAAATCTTTTCTAATCTTTCTTTTAACAAAATGTGCACTTTGTTTTTCACTCTTTTCTATTTGACAAAATGTATATTTTGTTTAATCCCTTTTTAAATTAACAAAATGTGAAAATTCAGTTCTTTCTCTTTACATTAACAAAATGTGAAAATTTTGTTCTTTTATTTACTTAAAAAAAATTGTAAATAAAGCTTATCACTAAATTTTGTTCTTTTATTCTTTTTATTTACATAGGAAAATGTAAATAAAGGTGTTATTTTTATTCCATATTTTATTTGCACTAAAAATACAAATAAAACAAAATCTTTATTCTAATTTCATTTGCATCTCAAAATACAAATGAAAAATGAAATCTTATTCTTATAATCTTAATTACATAGGTATGTAATTTTATTTAATCTTTTATTTATCTAATGTAAATAAATGTCTTTCTTTTTTCTATGTTTTATTTTTACTAAATTTTTGAAGTAATTTACATATATAAAATGTAAGTTTAGAAAATTTGGATATGCTTCAACCTCCCACATTGGATAGGTATTATTATGATTACTGGACAGCCGGGCGGGTCTGGGCAGGTTTACATCACAACGCAATCCAACCTCGGGTTAAGCGTACTAATTCATACTAAAAGAAAATGGAATAAATGTTTTTTCTTTTTCTTTTTTTATTCATCTTTTACATAGAAAAATGTAAGTTTCAATTTCTTTTCTTTTACATTGAAAAAAGGAATAAGGTTTTCTATTCTCTTCTCTTTACATAGAAAAATGACGTTTTCTATTTATTTTTCTTTACATAGAAAAATGATGTTTATGTTTTATTTTGATTTACATTGAAATAAATGTTGTCTTTCTATTTCTAAGTCATATTTGCATTTTAGAATGCAAATGAAAAGGTGAACTTATTTCTAATGTAAATGTCTTTTCTAGTGTCAACATTCCTGAAACAACTATATTTTCTAATCCCAATATTTGATTCATTTCAATTATATAACATGAAGTGGAATTTAATGTCATTCCACCTAAACTAACACTACGATGAATTTTGTCATTACAACTAAATCAACACAACAATGCTATTTTTGTTTCATCACAACTAAATTAACACAACAATGTTATTTTGTGTCATCACAACTAAATTAACACAACAATGTTATTTTGTGTCATCACAACTAAACTAACACAACAAGGTTATTTTGTGTCATTTCAAATAAATTAACACTATGATGGGTTTTGTGTCATTTCAAATAAATTTACACAACTATGAGTTTTGTTTGTAAACTTCTAATGTAAACAAAAATGAGAATTTTCTCTATAATCGAATTAACAAAAAGGTTAATTATATCCTTTATAATCAAATAAACACAAGGTTAATCTTGCTCTTCATAATCTCATTAACAAGAGTGTTAATCTTTGTCATTTTATTACATTTAAACAAAAACGTAACCTTTGTTCTTTGTTTACATTTTAACAAAAAAAATGTAACTTTTGTTCTTTTCTATTTAATAACAAAAAGGTGAATTTTTGTTTCAAATTTATTCTCTAACAAAAATGTGAATTTTTGTTTAATCCTTTCAAGTAAACAGAAATGTGATTTTTATATTTCACAAATCAAGTATTCCCCAAAAATGTCCATTTTGTTTCTTAAATCAAGTTTTAACACAAAATGTTAATTTTGTTTCTCAAATCAAGTTTCCACAAAAATGTTGATTTTGTTTCTTAAATCAAGTTTTAACACAAAATGTTAATTTTGTTTCTCAAATCAAGTTTCCACAAAAATGTTGATTTTGTTTCTTAAATCAAGTTTTAACAAAAATGATATTCTTATTCACAAAACACATTTCTAATAAAAATGTGATTTTAATTTATATAACAAATTTCTAATCAAAAATGTCACTTTTATATGCAAAATATATTTCAAATAGAAATGTTGTTTTTATTATCATAACATGTTTTACACTCAAAATATTGTTTTTCTTCATTAACAAATTTTAACACAAAAAGGTATGTTCTTATTACACCTTTATAAATGAACAAAAGGTACAATTTTGTTTAATTCTTTTACATTTGACCAAAAATAATCATATCTGATAATTCCTTTTATTTCAACCAAAATGATTCAATTTGTTTCCACTATTTCTAATCAACAAAAATGTAAATTGTTTGATCTGTTTCAATTCAACTAAACATGATAATTTAGTTGGATCTATTTCAATTCAACTAAACGTGATAATTTAGTTTGATCTAGAATAATTTATTCCATCAACATATCAGCTTAACAGAATTCATCAATGCAAAACAAATCATGAATAGCAACACATAGAGTTCAGTAGCAACAACAATAATAATTTATAAATTTTAATTATATAAGAAAAATAATAGAATTCTCACCTTGCGAAGCTTAGAAAGAATAATTTGATTTAGAAAGGTAGACGTCGTTGTTGTAGATCCGTTTCAATGCACAATTCTAATTTGGTGTTGATTCCCCAATTCCCTTCTTTAATTAATTTTTTCTTTCATAGAAGAGAGTCTTTATTTTGATTTTAATTTGGAGGAAGAAAGGAGTGGAGAGAAGAGGAAGCCATTGTTGAGAGGAAGAAGAAAGAACGTAGATTTTGGTTTAGAGTGGGTCTAAGGTTAGGAAATAGGTAGGTAATTTATTAAAGAGAATTGTACAAGATTGAATTTCTGTTTCCCGTATGTTATGTTCGATTTCTTCCTTTTTATTACAAATTTACTTACTTTATATATAAACTTTTGACATTTATTGTCCTATTAATTTGTCTATAAAATACATGGTTACAATCTTAATTCTTATTTAAGTCAGTTGTAACCTTTACAATTACTGCAATTAATTCCAATTTACTGCTAACAATTCAAAAATCACAGCCATTTATTCCCCATTTATTATGGAAAACCTTAACATATACCTATCATTAATAGAGTACATTCAAATCCAAATCTATAATTTTGCACTTACCTAATTTATAATAACAGTACCTTATTTACGTATAGAAAATTATAATATAATTATTCATATGTTAACGGGGTTTTAAAAGTAATAATTAATTCTCTAATTCTTTTTTTAAGCAATTTTCAAAATGTATACCATTAGTGTATATATATATATATTTTAATACTGTTTTTCTTTTGTTTTTTTTTCTTCTTTTCATATAAACAAGAGTACATACATGCATATTGTTTGTCTTGATATTTTTATACATACACACACACACACACATATATACATACATACATATATATATATATATATATTTCTGTTCGTAAAATCATAAAACTATATTTCTCTCATTAAAACCTTTGAATACATTTATTATCCTAATTGAACCAGAACATATATTTCTCTCTTTTCATTTATTATCCTATTTGAATTAATACATCTTGTGAATTATTTCTTCCCTTCTTTTCTTTATAACATAATAATGTTGTTTAGTCTTTTATACAGATATTTATGTTAGATATATATACACACACACACATATGGTTCTAGAGAATTCATACAAAATATCTTTTAAAAATTATTATTGTTTACTTTTAGAATTAAAACTAAATTCCTCTTTTAACTTCAAATTTACCTTTACTTTCTTTCCTTCTTTTTTTTCCATAATGCTCTCATGAAAACCAACAAAATATTGTGTTATTCAAACTTCTTATATACAAGACCAATTTTTTCCATAACTTGAAATCAAACATAAATTCTTCATATTACTATGCACAAATGTTTTATACATCATCATCATTTTCATTCACCTACATATCTTTTTCTTGAATTGGAATTTATTTTCAAATTACCATAAATGCAATAATTAATTGCACTTTTGTTGGAAAACATTCGTTATATATTTCAAAAACGTTTGCATTATCTCATGCTAATTTAGACTGAAGGTAATATTGCCATCTCTATGTTTAGACTTTTAAGTTCAGAATAGAATTAATATTATAAACTTAATATTTCAGCCATTATTAATAAAATAATTTATTAAAAATATAATTTTTAATTTCTGACTCATTTTCTTAACAAAAAAAAAAAAAATTTAAATTGGCCCAAAAATTCCGGGTTGTTACAGTCCTACTCTTTTATCGTCTCGAAAGTGGCAATAAAAATATACATTAGATTCTATTCTTGTTATTTTCTCTAAAATGACAATAAAAATATTACTTTTAATCCTATCATTTTTATTACAGTTAAAATGTAAATAAAAATGTAACCTTTTTATTTTAATGTTTTGTTTGCATCTAAATTTGCAAACAAAAATGTAACTTTAATTCTAATGTTTTGTTTGCATCTAAAATTGTAAACAAAAAATGTAACTTTACAAATCATGTTTTTAATTTGTATCTAAATTACAAATAAGATATAACGTTTTTTTTTAAACTATATCTTATTTGCATCAAGAAATGCAAATAAAAAATAAACTTCTAATTTCAACATTTTATCTGTATCATGGAATGCAAATAAAAGTATAACCATTTATTTCAATGTATATTTGCATCAAAGAATGCAAATAAAGGAACAACTTTTTAATCCATTGTATATTTGCGTCAAGGATTGCAAATAAAAGAATAACCTTTTTAATTCATCGTTTATTTGCATCAAAGAATGCAAATAAAATAATAATTTTTTAATTCAAAGTTTATTTGCAACAAAGAATGCAAATAAAAGAATAACTTTTTAATTCAAAGTTTATTTGCATCAAAGAATGCAAATAAAAGAATAACTTTTTGATTCAAAGTTTATTTGCATCAAAGAATGCAAATAAAAGAATAACTTTTTGTAGCAATGTATATTTGCATCAAGGAATACAAATATAAGAATCGCTTTATATATCAGTATTTATTTGCATCAAAGAATGCAAATAAAAGAATAACTTTTTATCTCCATTCAATGGTATAGACAACAATGATATATTTTCAATTGTATTGACAATTCTATTTCAATACAATAAAAATGATAAAATAATGTTTTATGTTGAATTGATAATTCTATTACAATGCCCAAAAATGATAAAATATATTTTTAATATTGAATTGACAATCTAATTCAATTCAGCAAATATGATCAAAATAATAATTTTTATGTTGACTTGGAAATCTAATGCAATTCAACAACAATCATAAAAATAATGTTTCAAACGTTGAATTGACAATTCTATTTCCATTCAACACTATAACAAAATTATTTATTTTTATTGAAATGGAAATTCTAATCCAAATCAATAATAAAGCAATATGATTTATTTTTATTTAACACATACAAATCTATGTTTATACATCACCAACAAATAGATAAATCATTCACAAAATCATCACATAGCAGATCTCAGTCATACACATACAATCATTCTATAGCAATTAAATAAAGAAATAAATAAATTATATAAAAAAGAGAAATATCACAGTGAATTTTGTCTGAAATTTCAACATGCTCGGTATCAGCTCTAGTCAACTTCATGACGTAGATCTCTTCATCACGGTTCTATCGCTTTCAGTTTTACCGAATTCCGTTTTGATTTGCGAAAGTTACAAAGGTTTGAACGTTAATTACATTATTTAAATAACTTAACTAATTTATTAATTAAATAATTAATTAGACCTTAAACTAATCTCTTCTTCCTTTCTGGCCGTCACTTTCTGGAACCCCAAACCCAATACGTCGAGTTCACCAATCCACCGTCGCACCACCCTAGAAGCCCCCGAACTCACATCAAAAACCGCCACGTCGGCCGCCGTTCACTCCTCCCCAGGCGCTTGTACCACCACCAAGCTCGGTGGTCTCCCCTCTTCCAAAAACGGCTGCAAACACCAGTGGTCTTGGCATGAAATCCGAGAAGCATAGCACACCAATCTCGATCTTAACCGTTGGATATATAGACCTTGATCTTCTCTTCGATTTAGTCTTTAGGAGTTTGGAATTTTATTTTATAGATCATGCGAAATTTGGAGGAGGGCGTTAAAGCTTTCTGGCCCTTCATGAAAGGGTGATGGCTGGGCATATAAATTAGGGTTTTGGTTTGTGAATTTTCTATTATTTATAATATTTTAATGTAAATTTTACAAATAAACCCATAAGTCTTAAACAATTCCAATTTCAGTCCAACAGGAGTTGACCCTACCTAATAGCCCCCGTACCGGATCCAATGGCCTAGGTCTCGTCAGCCCAAACGGCTGTCTGTGGCCTATTTTATTTAAATTAATATTTAAATCATTTATTTAATTAATTCCGCTTACATTTAAATTAACCGGGGCCACATACGAGCTCAGAAAAAATCCAGAAAAATTATTTATGGCTTTGTTTTAATGATACGGTCCTAAAAAACTAATTTCATTGAATTATGAGACTGTTGGTAAAATGGCTATTTTCAATTCGATTAAATTTGACTAAAATTGACAAAACACATTTTCGTTTGCCACGCTCACATATTAATTCAAAAAATTACGAAAATTGAAACCTAGCAATAATTTGACATTCCTATTCCAATAAAAGTGGTTTCGTCGAAAACGGAGGTCGTTTGCAAAATGGCTATTTTTAAGGGCCATATATTATATTAAAATATATATAAATTCTATAACGACTTTTCTAAATTTTAAACTGGCCATAACTATTTATTTTCAATGTGAAATTTCAGTTTCTTACATTCGTCAGAAAGATATGGTTAAACAGATTTAAATATTTCTTGTTTTGCTTAATTCTGATTTAAAATGAATCCTGTATAGACAATTGAAATTAGAAATCGAATTTTCGAACTTCCGTGCCATATCTAACTCCTTTTATATTTAAATAAAATTTATTCGTTTTAACTTCGATTAAAATAAACTTTTTGTCATTATTATTTAAAATAAACAATTTTAAATATTAAATTTTCATTAAATTTCTTAAATAAAAATTTTAAATTGGTTCAGAATATGCGGGTTGTTACATGTCCAAAATGGGATTTCCTGTTCATCTGATTAACATCATCTATGAATGTATTTCGTCTCCAACATTCTCCATATTGATTCAAGGCATACCTAATGGTTTTATACCATCTAACCATGGGCTTAGACAAGGAGATCCTCTTTCTCCTTATTTGTTTTCGATTGCCATGGAGTATTTCTCTTTTGGTTTGAATGAAGCTGTTGCAATGAAGAGTTTCTGCCTGTTCACAGTTTTGATCCAGTGGTATCGCATCTTATGTATGCGGATGACCTCATGATTTTTGGTAAATGTTTCACTCACTGTACTGTTGCATTAAACGATTGCTTTGACAATCTAAGGAAATTTTGTGGTCTCTCAATTAGTGTTCTTAAATCTAAGATATATTTCAGCTTGAATGCAAAGTACACTCATGAAATCCTTCGTGTTCTGGGATTTCAAGTTGACTATTTGCCAGTGAGATATCTAGGTGTGCCATTATCATCAAGCTATATACATTATAATGAATGCCAATCTCTACTTCATAGAATTCAAACAAAGATTCAATCATGGGATGCTATATATTTAAGCTACGCTAGCAGAGCAGAATTGATACAATCAGTTATTAATCCAACAATCCTATACTGGATTTCAGTTTATCAACTCCCTGAACATGTAATTTATAAACTACATTCTATGTGCTCGGATTTTTTTTGGGGAGGTTCTTCTCACAAAGTCAGTTGGAGTCGGCTTTGTTTGCCAAAGCATGAGGGTGGTATTGGAATAAAATCATTAACTGATTTGAAGAAAGCTTCCAGCATCAAGCTAATATGGAAATTCTTGGAAGGGAAGTCTCTCTGGAGTCAGTGAATGAAAAGCAAATATTGTTTAAATAGATTGTTTTGGAGTATGCAAGGAGATAACAATTCATCATGTACCTGGAAGTCTATCTTAAGATGGAGAACTACGGATGAGAAAATATTTCGTAAAATTATTGTTAATGGTAGTAATACATTTGTTTGGTTTGAGCCGTGGATTAATTCAAAATGCCTTGTTGATGTATTGGGTTTCTCTAGAATTAGTAGCATTGGCAGAAATAATGAATTACTGTCTTCTTTAATTGTTGATGGGAGAATCATTGGTAATATCCACCCTGCTACTAGAGAAATTCAACATGAGGTTAATTCTATTGTCATCAATTCTGAAGCTAAAGATGATTTCTATGAATAGAAACATGGTAGCGCTTTTTCATTTCATAAGGCATTGGATCATGTTAGATTTAAGCAACAAGGTAAAAGGTGTTTTAATGTGATCTGGCATTCAAAAATTGCGAAGAGAATGTCATTAATATCATATTTAGCTGTTCTTGATAGACTCTCTACGAAGGATAGATTGATGAAATTTGGTGTTAGAAGTGAAAGAGTATGTGTACTTTGCTAGGATCAAGATGAGACAGTGGGAAATTTGTTTTTTTTCTTGTGAGTATTCAAAGTTTATTTGGATGTCTTTATTATCAAAAATTGGTGTTTCTGGTAATGTTGTAGGTACCATTGAAAATGAGGCTGAGAAACTTATGAATTTGTTCAAAGACAAAGATCAAACTCAAGACCTTGCCTATGCAGTATTCACTTATGTTGTTTATCATGTTTGGCTTGAAAGAAATGGAAGAATTTTCAATAACAAGAAAATCCCTAAAGAAGTTAAATTGAAGATTATTGAGAAAGATGTGAAGTGGTTGGTTAAAGATAACGGTAGTTCATGTGCTCGTACGCAAGTGAAGGTGGAGTTATTGAAGAAATGGGGCATTGATCTTCATGATTTTGGTTAATGTAATTACATGTGTTCAGCTGAGTGTTTGACTGTTTTGGCTTTTGTTGAGTGTTGCGAGATGATGTTGTTGAGATGATTTTGTTGTACGTCTTTGTATTGTTAATATATGGGGTTTATATGTACTCTTTTCCCTTATGTGGTACCCATCTAGGTTGGGGGCATAAGGTTTTGATGAGGCATATAAAGAAAGTATATGATTGGTATTGCAATAAAGATTACCAATTTTCAAATACATATACATATATATATATATATATATATACACGAAGGAGAAATTCAAAATAAGGCTGCAATCAAAGAAATGTGGTAAGAATTGAATAACGACATAACACCGTTTGAATTTTGAAAATGAAATAAAAGTTGTGCATATATTATATATACGTATGAAATGGGCATTTGAAGTTGTGTATACGTATAAGAAGATTATACGTAAATACGATATTTAGATAAATCAAAGAAAGTATGACGGGATACTAACCAAACGTTTAAAATTCAAAAACGTCAATGGTAAACATCTGCCTAGAAAAGGCTCGCGGGACCCAGGGGCTCGACCTTGGGGTCGACACCAACATAGGGGAGTCGACCCTAGGGTCGACACACACACATGGGGGTCGACCCACCCTAGATCCGGGCAGATTCATTGATGAGTTTGGACTGTTTTCTTAACCAAGTTTGATACTGACTCAACGTTGCGTGCTCAATAAGATCTTGAACAACTATAAGTAGGCTAGCATAGCCTAGCCTAAATCTCACATTTCTTGAGAAGTCGCCTAAGCTCTGCCATTCTTCTTCCTCCTCAAATCTCTTCAGAAAAATAGAATAATTAGTTTAGGAAAATTATGATTCAAGATCTGAAGGAAAATAATGTATATTAATAAAGAAGGTGTTCAGAATTCTATTCGAAGTAAGGTAAATTTTTGGATTTGGTTAATTTAATTTTCTCCTCCTTTTTCCCTTTTTCTTTTAGTTGAGAATTGTGGATCCATGGTTGTTTTGGTTCTAAATTCAGTTAGGAGAACCATGGAATGCTAGATCTGGACCAGATTCAGGAATTGGAAAGCAATTAGGTGAGTGGATTTAAAATATACCTTTTTGATAATGATATATTTATTGTTTGACATTTCCCGTTAATATGCAATGTAAATCTGCTAGAATGATCAATCTGTTGAAATGTAAATCTTCCAGAGCGGTTAATATGTTGAAACATTAATAGGTTGACATATTAATATGTTGGAATGTTAATATGTTGAAACGTTAATGTGTAAATTTGTTAAAATATGTGGAAGCGATTACTGTTGTATACATACATGTTCTAATTACATGTTATTATGTGGCATATTATGTACTTAAAACCTTAACTGCAGAATTGGGAAATTTACATGTTAATTTGTTAGATTGGAATAATTACATGATTCGATGATCACATGCTAATTTAGAATGAAGTAAATTACATGTTAGAAAGAACATGCTTCATGATAATAAGATAATGGACTTAATATGGTATTAAGTATGACATGTATAGATTACAATAAAAATTCGGAAGAATGAATATGCCTAAATTTACAGTAAATAGAAAATGATAACCGCACTTAGACACGAGGTTAGATTCAACTTACGGTAGAAGTCTGTCTGGAACCGCCCGACAAATCCAGCATCCACAAGTTGTTAATTTAATGTGCGGGGCCTAGTGCGTTAATATACATGTAACAGTGCTAAGACAAGAGGTTAAGTCAACTTGTGGTATAAGTCTGCTCGGAACCACCTGGTAAATCCAACATCCACAAGTGGTAGTCTTAATGTGATATTTCTAGTGCATAAACATATATATATATATATATATATAAATATATGTAAATAATAGTATAAATATAATGGCATTAATTGTAATTAAGGTAAATGAATGGAAATGAATGACAGTTACAGCTGTAAAAGGATTGGAATGAATGAGAAATGATAATAACCTATTATAATTAATTACATTAATGAGAATGTTATATAATAGGTAGGCTTGTCCTAGGGACAAAAGGAAATTATAACATAAGTTATAATAAATGGAAAGGAAACCTATTATTAAACCTTAGTTAAGGGAACTAAGTTAATAAGTAAACAACAACAAGTTGTAGTAATAGTGTAAGACAGAATTATGATTAAACGAGAAAGAACAAGGTGAATATATGGAATAAAGTAAGTTATATTTAATCATCAATAAAAAGTGACATGTTAAACAGAAAACATGTGAATTGAGATAACTTATGTAATAAGATAAGTTGTACTTAATTGTAAATTAAGTAATATGTAAATTAGGAAACCTGTTGTTTGTAATAAGTAAAGAAAAGGGGGAAAATTTATGAAATGAAATAAGTTGTACTTAATTATAAATTGGGTGATTTACAAATCTGAGAATCTGAATCCTGCTAACAAGAAGAACACGTTATCTGTAAACTTGAGAATCTGATATTTACTGATAAGAATAGCATGTTATGGGCTTATTAATAAACTTAAATGGATTAATTTTAATAAGCAAGAGGAACTTGGTGACTTGAATAAGAAGTCAATGTGAATGGGAATAACCAAGTTGAATGGAAATATGAAAGGGAAGAGTCGGCGCATAATTAAATGATTAGACATAGGGTCTAATAACATGTAACCTGAGGCGCTTGAACCAGTCCGTACATCTGAAGGTGAATAATCCAATAGGGTAGATCATCATGGTGTCATGGGACAGAGGGGAGCGCACATCCATCTGATTGTTCAGCCTGTTAATCTACTAGCTCCGATGGACTAGAAGGGGAAGCAAGCGGCTTCCTCGGATGTGGAGGGTACTCCTGGTAGTCCTTTATGCTGTGACAGCATTCGATTGTGCTCGCAGAGGTTAGGTCTGCACGATTCTACCCGGTGAGTATGCATTGATTGTCATGATAGTGGGCAATCAAAGGACTGTAGATTGGCAAAGGAGATTCGATGATCCAAGTTGCCTTGTGACTAGAATGGGTTACGACCACTTTTCGAGTACTGACAGGTCTAACCATTTGTTGATAGCACGACATCTGGTACATACCATCGGCAGTCAGCATGATACGTGATGCGCGATGCAGAAAGACAGAGAGCTAAACCAAAAGACCATAGACCTTTTGCTATCAAGGCTATAGATGAGGGACATGCCCGTTAGGATTTGTTGTTTGCTCTTAGGCTAGGTCACTAGTTCTCAACCTTGTTCGTCTTTCACCAGTTGAGGGATGGGTAAGGTGGGACCATAGCCACTGAAAATGCAGACCTTAGCATCCGTGTATACAAATATCTGAAAAGCTCCTGACCTAGTTCTGTGTTTTGTTGTACAACACTGCAACAGGAATCGATGCACAGTAGAGAAAATGTGCGGTTAAGGCATCGAGTACGATCGACGATACGTACATGGGAAAGCCTAGATACATGCATGTCTGCTCTGGGTGGTGTATCGTACATTACTCTGTGATAGAATCTGATTCGATCTAATGGTTTGAGGATGGCAGTCTGTACGCTTACGTAGCATGGCAATAGTGGTTCTATGCAAAATGTAGCTTTGTTATATAGAGAACCATATGTCACTCCGGCGTAAGATGAGGGACTGTGTATATTTCTGTGGTGTTACGGCGGAGACCGTGCGAGTGGGGTACCATGGGGTGTACCTTAATTTGGAGGTAGCTAGATATATACTATATTAGGTTAATCCACTGGGAAGTAGACGGGTACGACGTGTATCTAAGCCTTGAGTGTTGTTAACCCAAGTAACCTAATAAACAAGAAAATGTAACTGAACGGTATATGTAGGATTATCCAAATTGTGTAGTTTACATCCAGTCACCAGAACTGGTGTTCCGACCCCCTCCTCATAACATACTCGCAAGTTAGATTTGTGGGCAGAGATATAATAGCCTTGGATACTGGTTAGGCAGTATTATTATTTGCGTAAGGCTCTATTTTGATTATATTATATTTTATCCATTCCATTGTGAGATGTTTTCTGAGCTCTGATATATTTTATATCTCTGACTTTTCTGCATGATACCAGACAAACTAACACGAGTTTCGATGGATTAGAATTTTGAAAAAAAAATCCGGCCTGTCGGAATTTGGGTTGTTACATCTGGTATCAAAGTCTAGGTTTAGGATTCCTATATAGATATTGAGTAAACGTATTTGTATTTCAAAAAATTTAAATGTTATATATATATATACCTAGATCCATAGAGGAACCCACTAAATAGGAAAAATATAATGTGGTAAAAGTTGGGATATCTGTTTTGTACACTAAAGGAACAAATATAGAAATCTGAGACCCTTAGGTAATTTGGGTGGGAAGTGTACAATATACTTTGTATGGAAGAAAGGTGAATCCCATGTGTAACACCCCATGTCCATTAATGTCACTCTCAAAGGGAATGCATAAACTTTTGTAACAACCCGAATTCCGACAGACCGAATTTTTCAAATTCTATCCACCGAGACCCAAGTTGGGTGCTCTGGTATCCTGCATAAAAAGACGGAGATAAAGAAACATGTTAGAACTCGTAAAGGATCTCACAGCGGAAGGAATTAAAATATAATATATTCAAAAATAGCTTTACCTTATATATCATACCGTTTAACTAGTATCCAAAGCTATACCATCTCTGTCATGAACCTAACTTGGGAGTATGTAATGAGGAGGGGGTCATAACATAAGTTCTGGTGATTGGACTTAGAATAAACTTCTGTATAATCCTACATATATCGTTCAGTTATATTTTCTTGCTTATTAGGTTATTCGCGATATTAGCTCTCTAGGCTATACTCATGTCCCTCTAGTAGGTTAACCTAATACAACGTATATGTAGATACCCCCAACTCGTCCAATCCTTTCCATGTATATATACAATCCCTTGCCGTATGTCGTATGGGCTTCATCATGTAAATCATTACTACTTTAGTGTAGTGCCACCATTCTCGAAATCATTTGGACTTCCACTCTCGATCTTTCTAGATTCCGTGTATCATCAAGATCTAATCTAAGGTTTACTATCGAGCGCTTCCAAGATTCAACCAGGGTTTACGCTACCCAGGGCCACTGGGGTTTATGCTACCTATCGAACGATGCCCCTAGTCTAGGACACACTACCCAGAGTGATATATGTTCCTAGACTTTCCCCACGTACGTGTCGTGAATCATTATCGATGTCTAGTTGCACATGTCCTCTATATGTGCGGCCCGAGTCCCGTGGTACGGCTAATCAAGAAACACGGAACTCGGTCGGGAGCTTTAAGTTATCTACCGATGCAGATGCTAAGGTCTTTTTTTATCTATGTGCGGCTATGGTCCCACTTGGCCCCTCCCTCAGCTAATGAAAGGCACCCAAGAAAATCAAGAATGAGAACTATACGCAGGCCCCTTATGCCCCACAAACCTATTGGCCAAACCTCACCCATAACTAGATAGCAAGTATATGGTCTGTTGGAGTTCTCCGCCTTTCCGTTTCACGTACTCGATTGACTCAAGATGGTAGGTAGACAACGACGTGCTATCACAGGGCTAAACAAGATGTCACCGCCTCACGCTGGTCCATCCTAGTCTTTAGGTTGCTTATATTGCAACCAAGGCATACTCTTGGTTCTTCTAACGCAGACCTTAACCTCTGTGAGCCCAGGAGGATCATCTGCAACCTCACAGAGGGATACCAAGAGTACCCTTATGTCCCCTCGAAGCCGCGTGCTTCGTAACCAAGACCGTTGGAGCCTTCTTCATGATCAGATGGACGTTCACTCCTCCTCGTGTTCTACTTGGTTTTCTTGACGAAGGTTTACTACATAGTTCTCTTAACTAAGGTTTACTACTTAGTTTTCTGAATCGTTAGCTTTCTTAACGGCATATCCAATTTTCAAGTCTCAAATTCAAGTTTTACCCAAAAACCCAATTTATGTTCATGCTTATAATCCCGTTAATAGGCTATGCCTATTATTCCAGTTTCCCATACATGTGTTCCTAACAGGTTGCTATCATTCCTCACATGTTGGTTAAGCTTATTCATATGTCAAGTGTTACTTAACTCATTTCTACTTTGCTTACACAACCATTCGTGTAATAATCTTTTTACCCAAATTGCCTAATTCATCGATTAAATCTCAAGCTCTTCCCAAATAACTATAATTTATGCGCTGTTGACCTTGGCTCGAAGGTAGCCAAAGTTTCAAAAATAAAAAGGAAGAATAGGGAAAAGGAATAGATTAAGCATACAAATATTATTTTAAATTGCAACATGAATTTTAACTGAGGAATGACCAACGATAATAATACTATTATGCATGAAGTGTATTGTAATCCCCCTCACTGATTTAAGAATGGATCTTGAATTCTGGGATCTGATTTCTGAAACTGAAAAGCTATCCCTTGACATAGATTATCGATCCTCTAATTTAGATTTGATTCTTAGAAAATAGTTGTTGACGTCGTTGAATTAGCCTTTGATTCTCTACTTGAATTCTAACGAAGAACTTGAGCAGCATAACTCCGTCTTTGATTTATTTTGATATGAATTAGGGAAGAGTATAGCCATAACGAAGATGTGTAGAGAAAACTGTAGCCTTAGGGGTGTTTATATAGATGCTCAAGACCTTATCGTACACGCAGCGCTGAGTCAGCATTGAACCCAGTTAAGAAAATAGTCCAGGTTCACAGATGAATCTAGCCAAATCTTATCGTACACGCAGAGTTGAGTCAGCACTGGGTCCCGCAAGCTGTTTTCGCGTAGAAATTCGAATTTCGAATGTTTGATTTTTTTTGGCGTAGAAATTTGATTTTTGAACTTTTGAATTTATGGAATTTATTTAACTGTTTTATTCACATGAAATATTCTTATATGTATACAATTACTCTACCGACCATTTTACGCGTATATATATACGCACAATTTTCGTTTTATTTTCAAAATTCAAACGATGTTGCACCGTTATTTGATTCTTGCCATATTTCATTGACTGTAGCCTTATCTTGAATTTTATCTTTTGTATACATATATTTATGCATATATATATATATATTCTCATACATATACATATATTTTCTTTATTTCCTTATATGTATGTTCTTATCCTTTCAAATTTTGAATTTGTATACGTACATATATTTGCATGTTCAGTTGGCCCTCACTTAAACAAAGATAAAAATTATGCCGCCGCCGGGGTTCAAACCCCCGACCTCCATGTTACAAATCCAATGTCTTAACCAACTGAGCTATGAAGTCTTTTGTTAATAAGTCTTAAAACAATGATAATTATTATTCTCTCCTTACTTCTCTTTTTCATGTTAGTTACAATACTTAAATTAAACCATTGCATGAATCTTTTTCTTTTATTTTTCTTTTAATGTTAATGCATTATGTTTGCAAATCAGTGCATGCAACATATTTACATCGCATGCAACCAATCCTTTCTTTCTTTCACTGTATGCATTACATTTTTTTTCAGTGCATGTATTTATTACATGCAACCCTTATTTTATTATCTTTTCCATTACGCACACTGTTATCGAATTAATTTTTCCTTTTTCTTTGATGTATTAATTAATTTCCATTGTACATCACCATATTTACCTATCTATGCATATATATATATATACATTTTTAATTATATTGAAAATGCGAGGTGTTACATTCTCCCACCCTTAAAGAATTTCGTCCCCGAAATTCGATAAGAGTAAAATAGATAATCTCTCGCAACATCCAATTAGTGTTCATCCAATTGTTGCAAACATTGTGCACATGTGCAAAGTGAGATACATCATAGTAAAGTATGTATGCCTAATTTGGATCCACCTATATGTATGCAAATTAAAAAAAACCTTTCAAAACATGATGCTCACATCCTAAATATACTTGCAGTTCTATATGAATGCAATATTCTTGAAAAATCAAAATATTTTTCATCCAAGTTTTCCCATACTCTTATATAATAAGAGCATGGTTCACCCAATTTTCGCATCCAAAACCCTACCAACCATCATTAAATTCGAAATTTAGAAAAATCTAATTTTCTAAATCTGATTTCTTATGTTATAAAAAGATATAAAACGGAAGAATTTACATTTTCCGCTGTACCTTTTATAATTGCGCTCGGATTTTTATATAACTATTCTATAAAAACTTCCTACTTTCCTATCCAAGCACAACCACATAAGAAAACTTTCCTTTCTCTTTCATCTTATCTTGGAATAGTTTCATATTTATTCATCTTTTTCTTAAGATTTCCATTTTCTTTTCCCATCACATTTGTTGCCTTACTAAATTTATTGTCTCTTGTTAGCTTAGGCTCTTCTCTTTCGTAGCTTATTTGACTTAATCCAATTACTTAAGTTTATTATTTCAAATAAGCTTTTTTTATTTTCTACTCAAATAATATCCTACGCAGCAACTACTATTGTAACAACCCGTATTTTTAAATAACATGTTATAACATAAACCAAGGCAGAATTAAATGATAAAATCTGAATCAAGGGAAACGAGCTGTGCCATTGCGTTCGTCTCGGAAAAATACGCGAAATAGAGTCCGAGTTTTCGAAAATCGGAGTCCGTATGACCAAGTTATGGCCCATCAAAGTTTTTAGAAAATTTCAAGTTCAAAAACAGTTCAAATTTGAATTTAGAATTCAAATTCAGCCAAGCAGAGTAGGCGGGAAAAATTCCCGCCACCCCCAAGTCGACTGGCGAGTCGACTTGGGAGTCGACACACCCCAGGTTGTGTCGACGGCCCAGTCGACACCCCTGTCGACTTGGGTGGTCGGCCAGTTTGGCCTGGGTGCACCTGACTTGTTCCTCAAGACATGTTTAGAGGCTTGTGACGGATTTTAAAGGCCCAGATCTGAATTAGGGTTAATCCTATGGCCTAAACTAACCTAAACTTCTATAAAAGGACCCTAATACCTAGCCTAAATCATCATAAATCAACCCTACAACTAGATTATGCCAAAATGTTTAATCATGGCCTCCACCCTCTTGTCATAGTCTTCATCTTCATTCATAAGAGAGTTCCTAAGCTTGTTTGAAAGTTTCTAAGTTTGATTCAAGGCCAAAGTTCAATCTCTCTTCATTAAAACAAGGAGCTTTCTTCATACAAATCAAAGGAGCCTCTTGTTTCTCAAGACAACTAGGAGCTTGTATTCATTTGGGGTTTTTTAGAGTTTCTAGTGGCTTCGTCTCAATCTTATTTTATTTTATAGGTCTTCATAGCATTGTAAGCCCTATTCTACTCTTAGATTCTAACTATGAAGTTAAATATGACATGTTGCAAGTTTGAGTTTGGGCCTAAGTATGATTTGTGCTTTGATTCTATCATGTTATGCATAGATTTATTCTATACATGTTTGTTAAGCTATCACCTTGACTTTGTGCATAGAAAGCTATGAGCTTTGATTTGAAATTTTGCATAAAGCAACATAGAAACTCTCATAACCCTTATTTTATCTTGCATATGATGTTATATGCAAATCACTAGCCATCATCCTATGTCATTTATGACCATGTTTCACCTATTTTGCTAAAGTTGATATCATGCATGTTTTGAGGCTTATAATGTAATATGCAAGCTTATGAACACCTTTGCCTCATATGACACCATGTTTAACTTGTGGCCAAACCTTATTAATTATGTCATGCTTCTAAAGTTCCCTCTTTGAGATCTATTTGTGTTTATGCGAACTTACATGCGATGGGGTTATGTTATGGGTAAACTAAAATGACATAAAATCATGACTTGAAAAATGACACGAAATATGACATGTGATCATGCTTGGAACATGAACATGAACTTTGACATGACTTCTAGAAAACATGAGAATGGCCAACTCGAGGTTGGGTTGAGTTTGTAGCATAAACCTACCTGGAACCGACCGACTTAACTAGTGGCTACAAGCAATAGGACCCAATGTGAGTAGTTGGTCATGTCGCACTTGAAACCCGAGGTTAGACTAAGTTGTGGTGTAAAGCTACCCGGACCCGCCCGGCTTAACTAGTAACCACAACAAGGTCTAATGTGAGAGGTTGGGTGCATTAAATTAATTAATGCCACATGATAGGGTTAAGTCATGGACCGCTTGAATACTTAACCAATTAAACACGATGGGTTGGTAGGGTTAAGTCATGGACTACTTGAATACTTATCCAATTAAACCCGATGTATTGATAGGGTTAAGTCATGAACTGCTTGGATACACTTGACCAACTCAATACATGGTTAGGATAGGGTTAACCACACTTAACCCGCTTGAAATCCTAGTTACGTGGTCCTTTTCAGCAGTAACCCACTTGGGAGTATCATGGGTACCCTGGACTAGGCTAGGGTGGGGCACGATTACTGGACTGATTTTAAGATACCAAAAGAGACGGTTGAATGGTGCACCGGTTGTTCAGGAGGACCATGGCCGTGCACATTAAGTCCGGAGTTGAACATGGGCACCAGTAGGTTTAGACTGTGTGTGCTTGAATTGTGTCTGTGGTTTACACCTTAGGGCTGGATACACCCTAGGATGGACCTTGCACAGTTAACTACATTCCATGATTAAGCCGTATGACACCGATACACGACGAGTTAGGCTTATAGGGAGCCGATCGACTAGACCGAGTAGTTGGACCTTGATTTAGGTCACCTCATGATGTTGGGCCAACTTTGGGCCAAGGGATCATTTCTTGTTTATACTTGACATGGATTAGAATACTAGTACACCTGGTGCAACTTAACCTTGTATATGCGATGCCACACTTGATCTATCTTGTTAACTTTTCACCATGCCAGTTATCATCCTATGTTTCATCTCTGTTTTACATGTCCAGTTAACTTTATTAGTCTTTATACTAATAGTAGGTAGGACTTACCAGTCTTTTTGACTGACCCATTTTCTTTCGCCTCTTTTCTTCCGTTCCCTCCCCTAGGTTCTCAGGGTGGGAATACTAGCACCTAGCTTGGATCTTTAGCTTGCTTACTGGATAGCTCATGTACGGTTTGGACTTGAGCTCGCTATGGCTTTACCGCGCCTACTTTGGGGATAGTTTACTTTATGTTATTTCCAGTTTTCAGTTATGTTTTTCTAGACTTTGTTTTGTTGGGAAAATGATGACTAAGTACTTTGATGTAACTTGACTATGGTTTTGAAATAGTAATTTTATCCGCTGCTTTACTTACTCTGTTTTACTTATATGTTCTGTCTTGTGATATCTGCATGCATGTTTACCTCGTTTAACGCCCCTCCAAAGCTAGTGCGCTTGCAAGAGGGACATTGGCGGAGGTGGGGTGTTACAACTATGGGCCAAGAATCTTAGTACTTTGTCATCTCAGACAATTGCGAGTCCACACAACAGGATCTACCCACTTAGTTGCCCTTTACTACTTAGTAGTCACTACTAGTCCTTGCTGTGCATTACTAGCCTATACTTTTTCTCTCTTTCTCAAGCAACAAACCTAGGTTTCTCAATGCTTATGCATTCTATGGGAATTTTCCATTAGTTTAATATTAGCTAATCCCTGACTGTAAATTGGCAAGAGAGTAACTCCCTAAATATCAACCCCGAAGACCGAAATCAACATCAGATTGACACTCAGAGAATCACTCAACTCAAACAATCTCTAGTTGGTTCCAATTGTTTTATTCATAGCTTTAACTTTCTCTCGTCCTTTTCTAGGCAATAATCCTTACCTACTCAATTCTTTTAAAAACATGGTTTGGCCTCCTTTCTTTTCATTACATTTTTCTTTCAAAAATTAAAAGTTTTAAAACTTTGTTTTCTTCTCCAAAATTTGTTTTCCAAATCATTCTGGAGTAGACAAGGACAACTATTGAGGTTACATTGTTCCTATTTACAATGTTAACTTTGGCCGCTAAGGTGCAAGCATCTACTCTATTCTTACACTCTACCGCTTATTTTGTTCACCCAACAAAAATTTCTTTTTTAAAACAATTATCAAAATTTATTGTTAACAGAATAGAGATTTCAAAACTTCTTTTCAATCCTTTCATATATGAAAACTAGCGAGCTATACATGCTCTATAATATGCACCTTTTCATGAGAGAATTCTTTTAAAACAAGAAATAATTGTTTTACACAATATACCCCACTTTACTTTAAAATCCATCATGCACTAAAAACATCAAAATACTTTTAAGATCAAAACTTGGAAAAATACCACAAACTCTTTTACAAATTCAAGTTCTTAAAAGCTTATCATTGGGTTAGACGCAAAGTGGGTCTTTAACTCACTAGGCTTTCCTAGGCACATTCGCGAATTCAATTCTCTCGACTATATATATTCCTAATCCATTTTTCATTTTTCAACCTTTTCTAGTTTCTAAGGTTACACTTCTAAACCCACTACTCTGAAATACTAACATTTCAGTTTTCATCCTATGGGATATTTTCTTTCTCTAACATCAAGTCATATTGTACACTTTCCAACCAATCCTCTTAGGGGTCTCAAAATTCCTATGTTCATTCCTTTAGTGTACAAACTAGATATCCCAACTCTTTTCATGTCTAGTGGGCTACTATATGGATCTAGGTTTATACATATATATATATAATATTTATATTTTTTAAAAAAATACAAATACATTCACTCATTATCGCCCTAAGATCACTAAACCGAAGCTTTGATACCAGATGTAACAACCCGAATCTTTCAAATTCTATCCACCGAGACCCGAGTTGGGTGCTCTGGTATCCTACAGAAAAAGAGAGATAAAGAAACATGTTTGAACTCGTAAAGCATCTCACGGCGGAAGGAATTAAAATATAATATATTCAAAAATAGCTTTACCTTATATATCATAATGTCTAACCAGTATCCAAAGCTATACCATCTCTGTCATGAACCTAACCTGGAAGTATGTAATGAGGAGGGGGTCAGAACATAAGTTCTGGTGATTGGACTTAGAATAAACTTCTGTATAATCCTACATATATCGTTCAGTTATATTTTCTTGCTTATTAGGTTATTCGCGATATTAGCTCTCTAGGCTATACTCATGTCCCACTAGTAGGTTAACCTAATACAACGTTTATGTAGATACCACAAACTCGTCTAATCCTTTCCATGTATATATACAGTCCCTTGCCGTATGTCGTACGGGCTTCATCATGTAAATCTATACTACTTTAGTGTAGTTCCACCATTCTCGAAATCGTTTGGACTACCATTCTCGATCTTGCTAGATTCCGTGTATCATCTAGATCTAATCTAAGGTTTACTATCGAGCGCTTCCAAGATTCAACCAGGGTTTACGCTACCCAGGGCCACTGGGTTTTATGTTACCTATCGAACGATGCCCCCTAGTCTAGCACACACTACCTAGAGCGATATATGTTCCTAGACTTTCCCCGCGTACGTGTCGTGAATCGTTATCAATGTCTAGTTACACATGTCCTCTATATGTGCAGCCCGAGTCCCGTGGCAGGGCTAATCAAGAAACACGGAACTCGGTCGGGAGCTTTAAGTTATCTGCCGATGCAGATGCTAAGGTCTATTTTTATCTGTGTGTGGCTATGGTCCCACTTGACTGCTCCCTCAGCTAATGAAAGGCACCCAAGAAAATCAAGAATGAGAACTATACGCAGGCCCCCTATGCCCCACAAACCTATTGGCCAAACCTCACCCATAACTATATAGCAAGTATATGGTCTGTTGGAGTTCTCCGCCTTTCCGTTTCACGTACTCGATTGACTCAAGATGGTAGGTAGACAACGAAGTGCTATCACAGGGCTAAACAAGATGTCACCACCTCACGCTGGTCCATCCTAGTCTTTAGGTTGCTTATATTGCAACCAAGGCATACTCTTGGTTCTTCTAACGCATACCTTAACCTCTGTGGGCCCAGGAGGATCAGCTGCAACCTCACAGAGGGATACCAAGAGTACCCTTATGTCCCCTCGAAGCCGCGTGCTTCGTAACCAAGACCGTTGGAGCCTTCTTCATGATCAGATGGACGTTCGCTCCTCCTCGTGTTCTACTTGGTTTTCTTGACTAAGTTTTACTACTTAGTTCTCTTAACTAAGGTTTACTACTTAGTTTCCTGAATCGTTAGCTTTCATAACGGCAAATCCAATTTTCAAGTCTCAAATTCACGCTTTACCCAAAAACCCCAATTTATGTTCATGCTTATAATCGCGTTAATAGGCTATACCTATTATTCCAGTTTCCCATACATGTGTTCCTAACAGGTTGCTATCATTCCTCATATGTTGGTTAAGCTTATTCATATGTCAAGTGCTACTTAACTCATTTCTACTTTGCTTACACAACCATTCGTGTAATAATCTTTTTACCCAAATTGCCTAATTCATCGATTAAATCTCAAGCTCTTCCCAAATAACTATAATTTACGCGCTGTTGACCTTGGCTCGAAGGTAGCCAAAGTTTCAAAAATAAAAAGGAAGAATAGGGAAGAGGAATAGATTAAGCATACAAAGATTATTTTAAATTGCAACATGAATTTTAACTGAGGAATGACGAACGATAATAATACTATTATGCATGAAGTGTATCGTAATCCTTCTCACTGATTTAAGAACGGATCTTGAATTCTGGGATTTGATTTCTGAAACTGAAAAGCTATCCCTTGACGTAGATTATCGATCCTCAAATTTAGATTTGATTCTTAGAAAATAGTTGTTGACGTCGTTGAATTAGCCTTTGATTCTCTACTTGGATTCTAACGAAGAATTTGAGCAGCATAACCCCGTCTTTGATTTATTTTGATATGAATTAGGGAAGAGTATAGGTATAATGAAGATGTGTAGAGAAAACTGTAGCCTTAGGGGTGTTTATATAGGTGCTCAAGACCTTATCGTACACGCAGGCTGAGTCAGCATTGAACCCAGTTAAGAAAATAGTCCAGGTTCACAGATGAATCTAGCCAAATCTTATCGTACACGCAGCGCCGAGTTAGCATTGGGTCCCTCAAGCTGTTTTGGCGCAGAAATTCGAATTTAGAATGTTTGAATTGTTTTGGCGTAGAAATTTGATTTTTGAACTTTTGAATTTCTAGAATTTATTTAACTGTTTTATTCACATGAAATATTCTTATATGTATACAATTACTCTACCGACCATTTTACGCATATATATATGCACAATTTTAGTTTTATTTTCAAAATTCAAACGATGTTGCACCGTTATTTGATTCTTGTCATATTTCATTGACTGTAGCCTTATCTTGAATTTTATCTTTTGTATACACATATTTATGCATATATATATATATATTATCATATATATATACATATATTTTCTTTATTTCCTTATATGTTCGTTCTTATTCTTTCAAATTTTGAATTTGTATACGTACATATATTTGCATGTTCAGTTGGCCCTCTCTAAAACAAAGATAAAAAATTATGCTGCCACCGGGGTTCAAACCCCCGACCTCAATGTTACAAATCCAATGTCTTAACCAACTGAGCTATGAAGTTTTTTGTTAATAAGTCTTAAAACAATGATAATTATTTTTCTCTCCTTACTTCTCTTTTTCATGTTAGTTACAATACTTAAATTAAACCATTGCATGAATCTTTTTCTTTTATTTTTCTTTTAATGTTAATGCATTATGTTTGCAAATCAGTGCATGCAACGTATTTACATCGCATGCAACCAATCCTTTCTTTCTTTCAATGTATGCATTACATTTTTTCTGTGCATGTATTTATTACATGCAACCCTTATTTTATTATCTTTTCCGTTACGCACACTGTTATCGAAATAATTTTTCCTTTTTCTTTGATGTATTAATTAATTTCCATTGTACATCACCATATTTACCTATCTATGCATATATATATATATATATATATATATATACATTTTTAATTATATTAAAAATGCGGGGTGTTACAACTTTCATGGAGCATTATTAGTGTATAGAACAAAATATAACAAGACAGATACATATATTGGTACTTGAAAATTTTAAAACAACTTTTATTGCAGCGGAGAAATAGTTTGATTACAACAACTTCATAAACCAACAGTAAAACCAAGTACACTTAATATCCATCTTGACAAATTGTTTTCTGAGTACATAAAGTAAAAAAGCATAACCCCAACACAAGTAGCCATAAAAGAGATGAGCTGAACTTTACTTTCAGCAATCCAAGCACTTCCAAAAGAGAGAGAAAGAGATCCAAGATCAAGCTCCACTAGTACTAGTCCCACCCTGAGAACCTGGGGGGGGGGGGAGGAAGAAAAGAGGCGAAAACAAGGGTTCAGACCTAAAGTCTGGCGAGTACAATAACTTTAACAATATAATTATTAAAGTAGTTAGGATAAGGCATAAATAGGTAAAACAAGGAATGACTGTGAAACAAGTGGGCATGACAAAGCAAACAAGAGGAATATTTTGGCGTTAATCTCGTTCCTAATCACTATAGGATAATTACTATACTGCATCATTACTAGTCACCCTAAAAGTTGATCCCGCCTACTGAACATAATAATGATAATGGTAGTTTCGTGTACCCCTAGTTGCCTTCATAGGTGCCGCCTGCCCCTATCTCCACTAGCTGTACCCACTACCCTCATGCGATCGGCTCCCTAACTCGTAGATACCCGTGCTGGTCCCACAGTGGGGTGTATCACTCCCTAAAGTGGCAACCCGATACCTCTAAAGATGCACGGCTTATATCTACACGATGCAACAACGTCTTACCTACCCGCCCGGGCCCACGCACGCAAATAACCCCGTTGGACTTGCGTTGCCACCGCTAACCCATTTTGACCTCTTACAATCAAACCCAGTAAGCGTGTCCCGTCCTCGATCTAACTTGAGCTCACAAAGATACTTAATGGGTTACTGGTTTGAAAAGGGTCCCCATACTTGACATAAGCTTTCCACCTATGCTTGGTCCCTACTAGAATTTCCCACTTAACCCCCTCTTATTCATGTCTTCTTACATGTTTTCAACTTGGTTAAGTGTTTCTAATCGTATTTCACATGCCACCCAGGCCACCCACTTAACCCCCATGTCCACCACATGTTTATCTGGTTAAGTGTTACTTAATTCATTAGAACCGTAACCTTATAAAGACCTCCTACACTAGACTACCGTTTGCGGTTGCTGGATTTGCCGAGCGGTTCCGGGCAGTCTTATACTGCAAACGAGCCTAACCTCGTGTCTTTACATTTGTTACGCATTTAATTTGTGCCTTCGACCTCTCACATTAGACTACCGTTTGTGGTTGCTGGATTTGTCGAGCGGGTCCGGGCAGTCTTACACCACAAACGAGTCTAACCTCGCGTCTTAGGCGGTTAATTATTACACATAATTATTTAACCCCAAATCGGATTAATATCCCTATTCAAATTTGTCAGTAAATTCCAAATTAATTTATGTCCATAATTGTCACCTAAATTATATCCATAAATTCCAGGTATACAAATTATACCAATTAATGTCTCAAATTAACTATAAGGCTTTTTAAGCCATTTTATGCCAATTCACAATATTAATATTTAATATTATCCCATCGTCCCCACGCTATTCGTACGTTTTAATATGACATATGTTAGGCTCGCAAATAGTCTAACTTATAAAAAGGAAAGCAACATCACATCTTGCATAACACATAAAATAGATCTAAGAATCATGACATAAGTTTGCATAGCCAATAACATGCATAGGCAATGGGTATACATAAATTTGTATAAACTATCATGGATCTAAATACAGATCTAAACCTAAGGATGTGAACTTGCACACATGGATATGGTTTTCCTATAAATTGCATATGAATTTCATTCGAACTAGCATATGATTCACATACAAAACTAGCATAGGCAATAGGCATATAGAACATAAATTTGCATAACTATGTACTGCCATGGATCTAAATATAGATCTAAATACAAAGATGTGAACTTGCATATGGATCTAAACATGTAAATTAATGTCACATGTTTGCATACAAACTAGCATATGTACCTACATGATTCACCTATGAACTTGTGTGTAATCCACCTACAGACTTGCATAAGATTCATAAACTAGCATATGATTTAACATCCCAAACTTGCATAAGATTCATATACGTATGATTTAACATCCCAAACTTGCATAAGATGAATCAAGTTAAACATGTACAATTCAACATATGAAATAGATCCACAATAACAAAACTTTCAACGATAACATCACATGATTCAAAGTCATATTCTCATAATCCCAATTATAACTTATCGCAATTTAATTAATTAATTATTTTGTGAAAGAAATTATACTCACAAACAAAAGAATGGTCTTGTTCTTCTGGGATCTGTATTCTGAAACTGAATTGCTCGGCTTTGATGTAGACTAATTGTTATTCTAATTTAGATTTAGATTTGATTTTGATTCTTGCTTCTATCTTTCTTTTGAGTTGAAAGAGAACGACAACTACTCTAGGTTCCCCATTGACGGCATGGCGGCTCTTGGATGAATTAGTGCGATTAGGGTTGAGGGTTTGGGTGTGTTTTTATAGAAGTTTAATTTAATAAGAGCCGTCGGATTAACCTAGGAATAACCAGAACCATTCAGATAGCCACCTAAGCCCTAGTGACTCAGCAATGACTCACTGTTTGGATCAGAACACTCCAGAAATCTGTGTAGGTTTTTAGCCTGACATGGGCGCACTTGGCAGGTGCGCCAGTGCATTTTTGTACTGGCGCACTTCACAAGTGCACCAGTGCATTCTGGTCCATTTCCGGTTTTTCTGCCTAACTTTGTTCGTCCATATCTCCTTCATACGGTGTCCGTTTTACGCAAAATCGGATTCTATCTCAAGCAGAATTACGAGATGAATGAAATGGCGTAACCCGTTTCCTTTAATTCTCACATTCGAAATTAAGTATTCTTTAATTCGTTAATTTTAATATTTAAAATCACGGGGAGTTACACCATGTGTTAGTATTTCGGGTTAGCGGGTTTGGCAGTAATACCTTATAAATTGGAAAAGGTTGAAAAGAGAAAATTGGAAAACCGCTTTGAATTGGATTAGGAATATATATGGTTGAGTGAATTGGTGTTGTGGGAGTGTCCAGGAAAGCCCAGTAAAATTGGAAACCCGCTTTGAATCCAACCCCATTGTTAACTTTTAAGAACTTGAAATTATAAAGAATTTTGAAAAAAAAATTCGTTCTGTCGGAATTTGGTTTGTTATAATCGCTATCTTTGTTCGCTGTTTAAAATTTTGTATGTTCACATACAATATCCAATTTCTATAAAAATCGACGTACAACTACGGTTTAACGTTATAGACCCAATGAAGCTTGTTTCATCGAAATCCGAGTCCGTTTGCGCACACTGTATCATTTTAAATTCAAATTATTGATGGATTCACATTTTATTTTCGCACGGTCACAAATCAACTCCAATTGGCGTAAAATTTGTAATCTGGAAAAATTAGTCATTATGGATTTAATAAAATTCGTTTCGTTAAAAACGGAGGTCGTTTGCAAAATGGCTATTTTTAAGGCTTAAATTAAACTAATAAAATATTAATAAATTCAAAAATAATTCAATTTGATAAAAATAAATTAATATTATCATATATATCCAAAAAGAATATCATATAGATCCAAAATAAGCACACTTGGATTTTAAACTCAACATTATTAAATCGATACTTAATTTATATAAAAATCCTTTTATTATATTTATAAATCGTTATGGTTTATTAACGAATCCAAAATGACTTTATGAAAATTTCATTTGGACATAACTCAAAATCTGTAAAACGAATTCATGAATTTTCATTTCCATTAGAAAAATATAGTTCAATGATTTGAACATTTCTTGTTTCAAAGAAATCTGACTTATGTTTGATCCTTTACATCCAATTCAAGTTCAAAACATAAAACTACGAACTAATGCGATGTTATGAGCTTGTTTTTCTGAATTATATTATGATTAATACGTTTGAACTTCGTTTATAAATAAATTCATTATTATAACTTAAATCTAAACTCAATTAAATTTCTTACATCATCTAATTCACACAATAGTGCAAATTCAACTTATTTTCGACTATTTTGGAATTAAATTTATTATACCAATATTTATATTAATTGAATATTCAAAGTTATTGAATTCAAGTTGTCGAAATTGCCAAATCAGTATTTAAATAATTAATCAAATTAATTATTCAACCGTTATACATTTGGGACGTTACACGATGGAACTGTCGAAAGAGAGTTATAGGGACTCTCAAATTCAACAATCGACGATGAATGTGACGGCCGGGAATTTCGCTCGATCTGAACCAGTCGTTAAACCGATCTAGACTGTTCGAAACCCCTGATCGTTTGAGAACAGGACAAATCAGAACGCAGACGGAAGAACATTTCATTGTTATTACAATAATTACATCAGATACAAGAATATACAGAGTATAAATGAATAAATTACATTCGACAAATATCAGAGATTACAATAAATTACATAGCAGCGGAAAATAATACGAAACACAAACTGAAGGTGATATACGGATACAGAGCTTTCCGGATATCATTCCAGCTGTAAACCAGGATCCTGTGAATATAAATCTGCAAAACCAAAACTACTAGCTGCCCGTGCGGAAAATAGGGGCACCCAGAGTTTAGGCTAAAACAATAAACTCCAGGTCAGTCATGTGACTGGTGTGAGAACTAAAACAGTTATTTAAAACTTTACTTTAAAAGAGAGTAATTCAAGGGACCACGCCGTATAACACGGAACGGGTTTCCTCCCAAGAATACCAGTGCATAGAATAAACAACGCAATGCTTTTTCGAAAAATGAAGCTATTATAAGACCCAGGTCCCATCACACAATGCAACGCAAGCCGGAGGATAGGGTTTTACCTTATAACAGCCAAACATGCTTGATACGTTTAAAAACAAATCATTTGATACTATAATAAGTGTATAGTGTCAAAACAATTTCAATCATAAATATAAATCATAGGCGGCATAGCTACCATCTACTATGTCGCCATACTAGTTCTACAATTAAAACCGCAGTATCACGTATTGGAAATTGGATTTCCGTCATGAGTCGAGGCAAGGGGCAAGCTCCTCTCCGCGTTCGAGACACTCTAGCAAATGCCTCCGGGTTACGCACTCTGGGCAACCCCGGATGCGGCTGGGCCGGTCCTCACTTACGTTAGAGGATTGGTTATTCCTGAACACACGTTTCCCGGTCCTTACAGACCTATAATCGAGGCGCCTCATTCCAACAACCACAAAGGTGAAAAGTATATAAATGTCAGGGCTGGTAAGTCACTGACACCACCATAGCTAGAAAGAAACGTCGTGCTCTCCCAACGGTCCGTATCTCGTTTTTAACTCATACCGAGGTGTGAGGTTCGCGAATCCACGCTATACACAAAGCTACGCCACAAAGGCCGTGCTCATTAACCACAAGACTTTGCTTTTCAACAGAAGCCTTGATCCATACAACTCAATATGCCACACAGGCAATTCATGCCATGCGATTGATATCTATCGATATATAACCTCTAAGCACGTACGTCTCAGAGAAGGGCGTTAAGCAAGAGAATAAATTCTCCGCCGCCAAACAGATATATATTTAACAGAAATCAATCAACACAGAATAAAATCCAATGTCAGACACACAATCCATTTACAAGTCCGTTCTGGGTCTGAATGAAACCGGAGGCACTTTCCTCGCATATCCATCCATCTCCAAGTACGTCTGGACAACCACCAACTATTTCCATCCTCTTGGGTGTACAGCCCAATCAGGATCGTCAGTAATTATCCAAACGATGTGAAGACTTCCGGTCTTCAACCACCGTCTTCATCTTCGACATATCGTCGAATCGGTTATTCAGAATGGGTATAAACCCGGACTTTCCGAACAACCCGCGTATATTAAAAACAAATGTTACACAAACACAACATACGCCTCATTCCAATTCAGAATATTCTTTTATTTACCAAATCACATTTTTAGGGAAAGGTTCCCATTAATTTTATCCAAGATAAATTCTTTAAAATTTATCCTGTAATCTTCCTTTGGATGTCATTTAAAACCAAATTATGGTTTTTCCAACTAGTCGAGATTAGCGAACCACAACGAAGTAATTATTTATTTTATTTCCCAATCCCAACCTATTCATCCCATGAAGCAAAACTGGTAATACTCCATATCTAACACCGTGGTGTTATCGGTAAAATTAATTACCATTTCACGTTCAAATCTAATTAAAGATTTAACTATCGCTTTGGAGCAAAACTGGTAATACTCCATTCCCGCTCATTTCTAAATTTGATAATTTAGATTATAGATTCACATTTCAATCTAATTGCAGATTCGTTAGAACTCCATTTACTGGGTTAAAGAACTAGGTGTTATTTAAAACACAGTTCACGACAAACCCAAATTACATTTTATTTATTATCGGGTTAAAGAACTAGTGTTATTTAAAACACCGTTCACGATAAACCCATTTTATATCCAATCAAATATATTAGAAATTCCGGTTATTTAAAACCCCTTTTTAAATCTAATTAATTTATTTAAAAATAATTGGGTTTTAAATTTAGTTCAATATAGTTCATTTCGATAAAAATCTATTTTTATCTTTTCAAATATGGAGTTTTTCACCCCAATTTCTCTCAAATCATTTCTTATGATTTTACACAAATTATTGATATTTTTAATAATTTTATTGAGGCCCGTACAATCGATTTCCAACAATGGCCATCGAACTGCACTTATAGCGACCTTTTTCAAATTTGATTTGGACGTATCTCCAAATCCAACCGTTAGATTTCAAATTTCTAATATTCGTTAGAAAGCTCTTTTCGATATGAACCCAACGGTTCCGGTTTTAGGAGAATCCGACGGTCGGATCTCCCGTAATGTCCGTTTGAAATAAATGGTCGAAATTCACGAACTGCCGCGGCGCGGCGCGTTCTACTCAGGCCATTATATTATATATATAATATATATAATATATATTTCTTCGATTTCTATTTAAAACGAATTATATAAATAGTTTTAAATTCGTTTCAAAAGCAATTTCAACTTCCGTTTCAATTTAAATCAAAATTGAATTCTTCTTTATAAATTCGTTTTAAAATTCATTTCTATTCAATTCAAATTTCAATTCAATTTGAATTCATTTCAATTCGCTTTCGATTCAATTTGAATTCGTTTTCAATTCAATCCAATTTCAAAGTCGTTTTCTATTCGATTCAATTCAAATTGGTTTTCTATTCGATTCAATTCAGATTGGTTTTCTATTCGATTCAATTCAGATTGGTTTTCTATTCGATTCAATTCGAAATCGTTATATATTCAATTCATTTCGAAATCGTTATATATTCAATTCATTTTGAAAACGTTATATATTCAATTCATTTCGAAAACGTTATATATTCAATTCATTTCGAAAACGTTATATATTCAATTCATTTCGAAATCGTTATATATTCAATTCATTTCGAAATCGTTTTCTATTCAATTCATTTCAAAATGAATAAAATCGATATAAATATCGTTCACGTCAGAATGGCGTCAATCTAATCAACACGGCTTCATATATTTCTATTTTCAAATATTCTATTTCAAATATTTCTATTCAAATATTTCTTTTCAAATATTTCTTTTCAAATATTTCTTTTCAAATATTTCTTTTCGAATATTTCTTTTCAAATATTTCTTTTCAAGTATTTCTTTTCAAATATTTCTTTTCAAATATTTCTTTTCAAATATTTCTTTTCGTCAACACACGACTAATCTCAATGAATGAGTACCGTCCACGTGTGACTACTTTTGTTAAATTATTTAACATATTTTATGAAAATTAAGGTATCTATCGTTTGATATTAAATCAGACTCCAACCGTAAATTAGTAAGAGAACGATTCCCTGAATATTAATCCCGAAGGCCGAAACCAACATCAGATTAATATCCAGGAGACCACTCATCTTATCTATTTTCCAGTCAGTTTCTAATTTTATATATGATAAAGATGTAGATTTTATTGTTAAAATATTTCGTTCAACACATAACTAATCTCAACGGATGAGTACGGTCAACACATGAACCCTTATATTATATTGATAAAGATGTAAATTTTATTATTAAAATATTTCGTTCAACACATGACTAATCTCAACGGATGAGTACAGTCAACACATGAACCTTTATTTTATATTGTCCTTTATTTTCTAAATGGGAATGAGGCCCAATCAATCACCATATAAATTTAATTATATGGATTTTCATACAACACATGTATATAATAGCATTGAAAAATAATCAACCATCAACCAAAGTGCACTACACTGTATAAGCATCAAATATAGATATCTAACGCTTATACAGCCTGTCAATCTATCGATCGACATATTTAATCAATCAGGATGAGTGGACTTCATATTTCATCCCAACACCCGTGTGGGGTTTCAAACAATCAAACGCATATTTTATTCGTGCAGTTGGGCGATGTGTAAAATTTATCGACCCAATCAATGTCCTTCAAATAGGTGTACATAAACAAACCGTCCGGTTTGTAAATGAATATTTATTTATTCACATTTACTATATTCATATTCATGTTAAAAATTATATTGTTAACGATAAAACATTTTATTTTAACATATGAATTTCTATTCAGTTCATTCTTTAAATAAAATGATATCCTTATTTTTCTAACATATTTTAGAAAATTTCGGCGGCATAACGGCACGATGCTAGAAACAGGACAAGGCCTAGCCTTATCCCCGGTCTAGTGAAGGCCCACGCCATTCACACATCAATCAAATCCATTCATTTCACCCAACAATTCAATTTCAATCAAATAATCTAACTAATTTTTGCAATCAAACAAACAAGTCCATGGTCTGTGGACGATTGTGTCGGGTGCTACTAAGCACCGTCTGCATCCTAGTATATATATATAACTAGAAAAGAAAATTGAAGAGTGAGAAATTCTCACTTATAGCTATCCAATCATCTTGACTCTTCTTTGATATAAATCTTCACCATTATCTCATTTTTGACATCTTCGTTGCTGTAGCCACTACATATGTAAAAATCACACATTTTTATATTTTGATGTCTTTAAAATAAAAATCACATTTTTATTTATTCACCTTCAATTTAAAAATTATATTTTTATAATTGCTTCATACCTTTAAAAATTGAATTTTTACTACGTTATCATATAGATAAAATTCCATTTCAAAAAATATAGATTTCGCATTTTTTCCATCTAAAAATTTCGCCTTTTCACATTTAAAAATATTGCCTTATCATATTTTAAAAATATCGCCTTATCATATTTTTACATCTATATCTCCTAAAGATTATATTTTTATAGTTCCTACTATGCAAAGATCATATTTTTATCTTTCTACAATATAAAAGATTATATTTTTACTACTTTAAAAATATAAAAATCATATTTTTATAATCGCTATATAGTAAAGACTATATTTTTAATACTTTAAAAATATAAAAATCATATTTTTATTATCCATACATATATAAAAATCCTATTTTTATATAAAATAAAACCCTAAATTAAATATAAAATCCCTAAAACTAATTAGATTAACCAATAAAATGATAAAAATAAAACAGAGGGACTTACAGCGTTCGATAGAGGCCAAGGTGCTCGGGGTGGCGCTGGGTGGTTCTGGGTTCTCGCGTGGAGGAGCATCAGATGGGGGGGCGGTGAGGCAGCGCGGCGGCCATCAGGGCGAGGGGGCTCGGTTGCGGGTTCGGGTCTGGGTGGGGTTTGGGCGTCGCAGGCGAAGGGAGGGAAGGGGAGGAGGAGGAAGAAGAAGGGAGGGGGGTTAGCGTCGCGGCGCCGCCGCTTTGGGGTGGGGGGTCGTCGATCGCCTGGCGCGATCTTTTTTTTTTTTTATATATATTTCTGAAATAGTTTTGAAGGGGGGGGGGGGGGCGAGGGGTAATAGGGGGAGAAAATTCTTATTTTTTTATTTCTGAAACAGTTTTGAACGGGGGGGGGGGGCAAAGGGTAATAGGGGGAGAATTTTTTTTTATTTAATTATTTTATTTTGCAAAGAGTTGACTTTTACATACGACCCCAGAACGAGGTCCACCGCCTGTCGTCCATAGCGTATTACCCCCATTCCGAACACAATGGGATATATATCGTAGGCTGATTCGGCTGTTACAATCAGTTTCCGTTAAATTTACATTTAAATCATATATTGAATTTTAAACGTACATTTCAAATTACCGGGGTCACATACGAATTCTAAAAATGGTAGAAAAATATTTTCTAGCTTCGTATTGACGATACGGTCCTAATAAAACTAGTTTCGTCGAATTCTGAGACCGTTGGAAAAATGGCCAATTTCCAGTCGATTAAAATCAACTGAAACTAGTCAAACGCGTTTTCCTTTGCCACGCTCACATATTGAATCGAAAAATTATGAAATTTGAAATCTAGCAATAACTTGACACTGCGAATCCAACAAAAGTGGTTTCGTCGAAATCCGAGTTCGTTTGCAAAATTTCCATTTTAAGGGCCTGAATTCCATAGCGACTATTCAGAATTTTCAACTGGACATATCTTTTGATTCCCGCTATGAAATTTCGATTTTACGGATTCGTTGGAAAGATATTATCAATTAGATCCTAATGTTTTTGGTTTCACTAAAATTCGGATTGTTTTGCACCCGGTATATTCAATTGAAGTTTGAAATCGAATTATCGAACTACCGCGCCATTTTCAATTCTATTTATAATTATAAATAAAATTATATATATTCTAACGACGACGTATATAATATATACGTTCGAATTATATTCAAATTAAATTTCTCGTCGATATTATTTAAAATAATCTATTTTAAATATGCAAAATTCGTTAAAATTGCCAAAATAAAAATTTTAAACTGGCCCAGATTTTCGGGTTATTACAATCTCCCCCACTTATAAATTTTCGTTCCCGAAAAGGAACAAAGTCACAAGTGGTTTGATTAATAAACTCTATGTTCGATCTGGCTTTCATTCTCCAACCTTTTAGTTTCTGAGAATTTTCAAAATTTCAAAAATTTGGCTAACACCCTAAATTTTCGAAAAATTTCGCCATAACCTCCCCTACACCGGGAGCATCGGGGAATTTCAAATAGCTTCCCCGGTCCTTCTAATCTCAAAAAGAAAAAGCCAAGCGGCTAGCCAATAGGCTCATAAAATCATCATCATCCAAACAAAACAGTAAATTATGTAGTAAACATGTACCTATTTGTCGGGCAAAAAAATTTTATTCTCTGCTCTAGCTTCCTTGCTATGACCTGTTCAATGTAATTATATGTATATGCAAGCAAATGCGACTAATTTTCAATACAATTCAATATGTGACTAAATTAGGCATAATGGTTCAAAATTATCAAACAAATAAACAGACAACACAAACATCAATCAATTAGTGGATTAACGTTTCAAATTGATAATTTTACTACATATAAAGAAAATCATGTTTTTGATGCCAATTCACAGCAAAGTGTTCTAGCTATATAAGTTTTGGTTCTCACACCAGTCTAATGGAAATATATAGATATCACACCTTCGAAACTCGAACATAAATACTGATGATGCACGAGCTATCGTCAGTACCATCTCCGGGCGACTAGAATGTGATTCTATATCTATCCAGTATATTAAAACTTCGAATATACGTTCATGACGCGTATATGCAAAACCTTTATATATTGGATTGTCCAAATTCAATACAAATAAAATATTCAAATACGTATAAAACGATTAAAATTTCAAAACAAAATTGTTTTCATTTAAAAAATATACTCTTCACACTTGTTCTAGGACACAACTGATCCTATCTCTAACGAGTCATTCTAATTGGATATTACTAATCCAATATCTGATGAATTCTTTCGTATGGTTCTAATGTGTCTTGTTCTCGAGCTCTGTAAACCAAAGCTCTGATACCAAATGTGACGGCCGGGAATTTCGCTCGATCTGAACCAGTCGTTAAACCGATCTAGACTGTTCGAAACCCCTGACGTTTGAGAACAGGACAAATCAGAACGCAGACGGAAGAACTTTTCATTGTTATTACAACAATTACATCAGATACAAGAATATACAGAGTATAAATGAATAAATTACATTCGACAAATATCAGAGATTACAATAAATTACACAGCAGCGGAAAATAATACGAAACACAAACTGAAGGTGATATACGGATACAGAGCTTTCCGGATATCATTCCAGCTGTAAACCAGGATCCTGTGAATATAAATCTGCAAAACCAAAACTACTAGCTGCCCGTGCGGAAAATAGGGGCACCCAGAGTTTAGGTTAAAACAATAAACTCCAGGTCAGTCATGTGACTGGTGTGAGAACTAAAACAGGTATTTAAAACTTTACTTTAAAAGAGAGTAATTCAAGGGACCACGCCGTATAACACGGAACGAGTTTCCTCCCAAGAATACCAGTGCATAGAATAAACAACGCAATGCTTTTTCGAAAAATGAAGCTATTATAAGACCCAGGTCCCATCACACAATGCAACGCAAGCCGGAGGATAGGGTTTTACCTTATAACAGCCAAACATGCTTGATACGTTTAAAAACAAATCATTTGATACTATAATAAGTGTATAGTGTCAAAACAATTTCAATCATAAATATAAATCATAGGCGGCATAGCTACCATCTACTATGTCGCCATACTAGTTCTACAATTAAAACCGCAATATCACGTATTGGAAATTGGATTTCCGTCATGAGTCGAGGCAAGGGGCAAGCTCCTCTCCGCGTTCGAGACACTCTAGCAAATGCCTCCGGGTTACGCACTCTGGGCAACCCCGGATGCGGCTGGGCCGGTCCTCACTTACGTTAGAGGATTGGTTATTCCTGAACACACGTTTCCCGGTCCTTACAGACCTATAATCGAGGCGCCTCATTCCAACAACCACAAAGGTGAAAAGTATATAAATGTCAGGGCTGGTAAGTCACCGACACCACCATAGCTAGAAAGAAACGTCGTGCTCTCCCAACGGTCCGTATCCCGTTTTTAACTCATACCGAGGTGTGAGGTTCGCGAATCCACGCTATACACAAAGCTACGCCACAAAGGCCGTGCTCTGATCATCAACCACAAGACTTTGCTTTTCAACAGAAGCCTTGATCCATGCAACTCAGTATGCCACATAGGCAATTCATGCCATGCGATTGATATCTATCGATATATAACCTCTAAGCACGTACGTCTCAGAGAAGGGCGTTAAGCAAGAGAATAAATTCTCTGCCGCCAAACAGATATATATTTAACAGAAATCAATCAACACAGAATAAAATCCATTGTCAGACACACAATCCATTTACAAGTCCGTTCTGGGTCTGAACGAAACCGGAGGCACTTTCATCGCATATCCATCCATCTCCAAGTACGTCTGGACAACCACCAACTATTTCCATCCTCTTGGGTGTACAGCCTAATCAGGATCGTCAGTAATTATCCAAACGATGTGAAGACTTCCGGTCTTCAACCACCGTCTTCATCTTCGACATATCGTCGAATCGGTTATTCAGAATGGGTATAAACCCGGACTTTCCGAACAACCCGCGTATATTAAAAACAAATGTTACACAAACACAACATACGCCTCATTCCAATTCAGAATATTCTTTTATTTACCAAATCACATTTTTAGGGAAAGGTTCCCATTAATTTTATCCAAGATAAATTCTTTAAAATTTATCCTGTAATCTTCCTTTGGATGTCATTTAAAACCAAATTATGGTTTTTCCAACTAGTCGAGATTAGCGAACCACAACGAAGTAATTATTTATTTTATTTCCCAATCCCAACCTATTCATCCCATGAAGCAAAACTGGTAATACTCCATATCTAACACCGTGGTGTTATCGGTAAAATTAATTACCATTTCACGTTCAAATCTAATTAAAGATTTAACTATCGCTTTGGAGCAAAACTGGTAATACTCCATTCCCGCTCATTTCTAAATTTGATAATTTAGATTATAGATTCACATTTCAATCTAATTGCAGATTCGTTAGAACTCCATTTACTGGGTTAAAGAACTAGGTGTTATTTAAAACACAGTTCACGACAAACCCAAATTACATTTTATTTATTATCGGGTTAAAGAACTAGTGTTATTTAAAACACCGTTCACGATAAACCCATTTTATATCCAATCAAATATATTAGAAATTCCGGTTATTTAAAACCCCTTTTTAAATCTAATTAATTTAATTAAAAATAATTGGGTTTTAAATTTAGTTCAATATAGTTCATTTCGATAAAAATCTATTTTTATCTTTTCAAATATGGAGTTTTTCACCCCAATTTCTCTCAAATCATTTCTTATGATTTTACACAAATTATTGATATTTTTAATAATTTTATTGAGGCCCGTACAATCGATTTCCAACAATGGCCATCGAACTACACTTATAGCGACCTTTTTCAAATTTGATTTGGACGTATCTCCAAATCCTACCGTTAGATTTCAAATTTCTAATATTCGTTAGAAAGCTCTTTTCGATATGAACCCAACGGTTCCGGTTTTAGGAGAATCCGACGGTCGGATCTCCCGTAATGTCCGTTTGAAATAAATGGTCGAAATTCACGAACTGCCACGGCGCGGCGCGTTCTATTCAGGCCATTATATTATATATATTTCGTCGATTTCTATTTAAAACGAATTATATAAATAGTTTTAAATTCGTTTCAAAAGCAATTTCAACTTCCATTTCAATTTAAATCAAAAATAAATTCTTCTTTATAAATTCATTTTAAAATTCATTTCTATTCAATTCAAATTTCAATTCAATTTGAATTCATTTCAATTCGCTTTCGATTCAATTTGAATTCGTATTCAATTCAATCCAATTTCAAAGTCGTTTTCTATTCGATTCAATTCAAATTGGTTTTCTATTCGATTCAATTCAGATTGGTTTTCTATTCGATTCAATTCAGATTGGTTTTCTGTTCGATTCAATTCGAAATCGTTATATATTCAATTCATTTCAAAATCGTTATATATTCAATTCATTTTGAAAACGTTATATATTCAATTCATTTCGAAAACGTTATATATTCAATTCATTTCGAAAACGTTATATATTCAATTCATTTCGAAATCGTTATATATTCAATTCATTTCGAAATCGTTTTCTATTCAATTCATTTCAAAATGAATAAAATCGATATAAATATCGTTCACGTCAGAATGGCGTCAATCTAATCAACACGGCTTCATATATTTCTATTTTCAAATATTCTATTTCAAATATTTCTATTCAAATATTTCTTTTCAAATATTTCTTTTCAAATATTTCTTTTCAAATATTTCTTTTCGTATATTTCTTTTCAAATATTTCTTTTCAAATATTTCTTTTCAAATATTTCTTTTCGTCAACACACGACTAATCTCAATGAATGAGTACCGTCCACGTGTGACTACTTTTGTTAAATTATTTAACATATTTTATGAAAATTAAGGTATCTATCGTTTGATATTAAATCAGACTCCAACCGTAAATTAGTAAGAGAACGATTCCCTGAATATTAACCCCGAAGACCGAAACCAACATCAGATTAATATCCAGGAGACCACTCATCTTATCTATTTTCCAGTCAGTTTCTAATTTTATTTATGATAAAGATATAGATTTTATTGTTAAAATATTTCGTTCAACACATGACTAATCTCAACGGATGAGTACGGTCAACACATGAACCCTTATATTATATTGATAAAGATGTAAATTTTATTATTAAAATATTTCGTTCAACACATGACTAATCTCAACGGATGAGTACAGTCAACACATGAACCTTTATTTTATATTGTCCTTTATTTTCTAAATGGGAATGAGGCCCAATCAATCACCATATAAATTTAATTATATAGATTTTCATACAACACATGTATATAATAGCATTGAAAAATAATCAACCATCAACCAAAGTGCACTACACTGTATAAGCATCAAATATAGATATCTAACGCTTATACAGCCTGTCAATCTATCGATCGACATATTTAATCAATCAGGATGAGTGGACTTCATATTTCATCCCAACACCCGTGTGGGGTTTCAAACAATCAAACGCATATTTTATTCGTGAAGTTGGGCGATGTGTAAAATTTATTGACCCAATCAATGTCCTTCAAATAGGTGTACATAAACAAACCGTCCGGTTTGTAAATGAATATTTATTTATTCACATTTACTATATTCATATTCACGTTAAAAATTATATTTTTAACGATAAAACATTTTATTTTAACATATGAATTTCTATTCAGTTCATTCTTTAAATAAAATGATATCCTTATTTTTCTAACATATTTTAGAAAATTTCGGCGGCATAACGGCACGATGCTAGAAACAGGACAAGGCCTAGCCTTATCCCCGGTCTAGTGAAGGCCCACGCCATTCACACATCAATCAAATCCATTCATTTCACCCAACAATTCAATTTCAATCAAATAATCTAACTAATTTTTGCAATCAAACAAACAAGTCCATGGTCTGTGGACGATTGTGTCGGGTGCTACTAAGCACCGTTTGCATCCTAGTATATATATATAACTAGAAAAGAAAATTGAAGAGTGAGAAATTCTCACTTATAGCTATCCAATCATCTTGACTCTTCTTTGATAGAAATCTTCACCATTATCTCATTTTTGACATCTTCGTTGCTGTAGCCACTACATATGTAAAAATCACACATTTTTATATTTTGATGTCTTTAAAATAAAAATCACATTTTTATTTATTCACCTTCAATTTAAAAATTATATTTTTATAATTGCTTCATACCTTTAAAAATTGAATTTTTACTACGTTATCATATAGATAAAATTCCATTTCAAAAAATATAGATTTCGCATTTTTTCCATCTAAAAATTTCGCCTTTTCACATTTAAAAATATTGCCTTATCATATTTTAAAAATATCGCCTTATCATATTTTTACATCTATATCTCCTAAAGATTATATTTTTATAGTTCCTACTATGCAAAGATCATATTTTTATCTTCCTACAATATAAAAGATTATATTTTTACTACTATAAAAATATAAAAATCATATTTTTATAATCGCTATATAGTAAAGACTATATTTTTAATACTTTAAAAATATAAAAATCATATTTTTATTATCCATACATATATAAAAATCCTATTTTTATATAAAATAAAACCCTAAAATTAAGTATAAAATCCCTAAAACTAATTAGATTAACCAATAAAATGATAAAAATAAAACAGAGGGACTTACAGCGTTCGATAGAGGCCAAGGTGCTCGGGGTGGCGCTGGGTGGCTCTGGGTTCTCGCGTGGAGGAGCATCAGATGGGGGGGGGGGGGGGTGAGGCAGCGCGGCGGCCATCAGGGCGAGGGGGCTCGGTTGCGGGTTCGGGTCTGGGTGGGGTTCGGGCGTCGCAGGCGAAGGGAGGGAAGGGGAGGAGGAGGAAGAAGAAGGGAGGGGGGTTAGCGTCGCGGCGCCGCCGCTTTGGGGGGGGGGGGTCGTCGATCGTTTGGCGCGATCTCTTTTTTTTTTTCTGAAATAGTTTTGAACGCGGGGGGGGGGGGGGGGGGCAAAGGGTAATAGGGGGGAGAAAATTCTTATTTTTTTTATTTCTGAAATAGTTTTGAACGGGGGGGGGGGGGGGAGCCAAAGGGTAATAGGGGGAGAAAATTCTTATTTTTTTTAATTTAATTATTTTATTTTGCAAAGAGTTGACTTTTACATACGACCCCAGAACGAGGTCCACCGCCTGTCGTCCATAGCGTATTACCCCCATTCCGAACACAATGGGATATATATCGTAGGCTGATTCGGTTGTTACAATCAGTTTCCATTAAATTTACATTTAAATCACTATATTGAATTTTAAACGAACATTTCAAATTACCGGGGTCACATACGAATTCTAAAAATGGCAGAAAAATATTTTCTAGCTTCGTATTGACGATACGGTCCTAATAAAACTAGTTTCGTCGAATTCTGAGACCGTTGGAAAAATGGCCAATTTCCAGTCGATTAAAATCAACTGAAACTAGTCAAACGCGTTTTCTTTGCCACGCTCACATATTGAATCGAAAAATTATGAAATTTGAAATCTAGCAATAACTTGACACTGCGGATCCAACAAAAGTGGTTTCGTCGAAATCCGAGGTCGTTTGCAAAATTTCCATTTTTAAGGGCCTGAATTCCATAGCGACTATTCAGAATTTTCAACTGGACATATCTTTTGATTCCCGCTATGAAATTTCGATTTTACGGATTCGTTGGAAAGATATTATCAATTAGATCCTAATGTTTTTGGTTTCACTAAAATCCGGATTGTTTTGCACCCGGTATGTTCAATTGAAGTTTGAAATCGAATTATCGAACTACCGCGCCATTTTCAATTCTATTTATAATTATAAATAAAATTATATATATTCTAACGACGACGTATATAATATATACGTTCGAATTATATTCAAATTAAATTTCTCGCCGATATTATTTAAAATAATCTATTTTAAATATGCAAAATTCGTTAAAATTGCCAAAATAAAAATTTTAAACCGGCCCAGATTTTCGGGTTATTACAACGAGTCTAGTATAATCGTCGAAATAGGGTGACTTCGAGGAAGGTTATAAGAACAATCTGGGATGGCCTTTGGTGTGGGGAAAATATGTGCTAAGGGTTGCACAATAATTGTAAGTTCTGGTACGTAATTGTAACATCCTAGATTTTTTATGGTCGAATAATTAATTTATTTAATTAGTGGTTTGGAAAATTAAAATGTCTTAAATTTAATAATTTTGAACATTAAATTTAATATAAATAAAGGAATAATTAATTTAATTCTAAAATTTTCAGGAATTAGTTGAATTTGTGATATTTTGTAAATTAGATAACTTAAAAGATTTAATTGAGTTAGATTTGAATTATAATGAAAAATTTATTTATAAAACAAAGTTTGAATCTTTTAGTTATAATTTAATTATAAACGAGCTTGTAACGAAGCGACAGTTCGTAATTTAGTGATTTGAAATTTAATCGAGTATATAAGATTCAATATAAGTCAGAATTCGTTGAAACAAGAAATGTTCGAATCTATCAGACTATAGTTTTCTAATGTAAGTGAAAAATCGAGATTTCGTCTTGTGTAATGTAAGTTATGTCCAAATAAAAATTTCAGAAAAATCGCGATATAACCTTTTTGGACCTATAATGTGTAGCAACCCGAAAAATCAGAACCAATTTAAAAAATTTATTTTAATAAATTTTAACAGAAAATGTTTCGGAATTTAAAAAAATTCCATTTTTAAATAATAACAAGCTATTAAAAATAGCCATTTTGCAAACGACCTCCATTTTTGATGAAACCACTTTTGTTGGATCCAGAATGTCAAATTATTACTAGATTTAAATTTCCATAATTTTTGGAATTAATATGTGAGCGTGGTAAATTAAAAAGCGTTTGGTAATTTCTATTGAATTGGATCGACCATTAAAAAGACCATTTTTCAAACAGACTCCAAATTCGATGAAATTCATTTTATTAGGACCGTATCGTCAAAACATAGCTAAATTTATTTTTCGGGAATTTTTGGAGTCAGTATGTGGCCCCGGTAAAGTAAAATATACGTTCAAATTTAATATTGAATGTTTTATATTTTAATTTAAAGAAAAACAGATGGAAACGGTCAAATGGGCTTACGAAACATAGTCCATTATGTCCGAAATGAGGGTATTTGGCTAGGAGCGACAGTCGTTGGGCTTGATTTGGAGCTCATATGGATTAACGGGCCTTTTTCAAATTGAAGAAATTAAAGATTTAAATATTATAAATACCCTAGGATTAAAAACCCCAATTTCATTTCAAGCCATCGTCATCATCACGTGAATGGCCAGAATTGTTCAAAACTTCCTCCCTCAATTTCTGTCAAACAAATCAATGAAACCCATAGATCCTTTAGAGAATTTCATAGTGCTCTCCATCCTCTCCACATCCATACCAGATTCGCCTCCTATCGTTGAGTATCCGTCGAGATCCAGGCCTCCAAAGTCGCCGCTGTTCGCACTGGAATGCTCCCTCGACCGTCAATCGAGTTCGACACCGTCACCACCGTCAGGCGCGCCTCCCAAGGCTCTTCATCGTGGTGAAGTCTGATCGTTCAATCGCTACAAGGTTTGAGAAAAAAACGCTGATCTAGTTTTGAACATCTTCTGGAAGGTATCGACTTATATATTTTAAACTGTTTTTAACACTTTAAAGCATTGCAAAGTTGAATTTAATTATAAAAAAAATCGTAACTTGTTCATACGATGTCGAAATCCGATGAAACAGGAACCATCGTGATTGTGACAACGTCCTCTACTATCTAGAAGAGGCTGGAACATATTTGGAGCTTGCTACGAATTTAAGCGAAGTAAAAACCTTAAATTAATATAAAGGTTGTGTAAAACACATGTATGCATTGTATGAAATTGAAATGGATCGATTGTGGTTGCGATGAATTGTTGGATTGAATTGTGTAGTGAAAATAAAATGTTCATGTTTGAAAAATATGTCTATACAATAAAAATCATATTTTTATTGTATACATGAACTAATAAAATGTTCATGTTTGATAAAATATGTTTAAACAATAAAAATCATATTTTTATTGTATACATGAACAAATAAAATGTTCATGTTTGATTAAAAAAATGATTATACAATAAAAATCATATTTTTACTGTATATATGAACCAATAAAATATTCATGCTTAAAAGATAAAAAAAATTACAATAAAAAAAATCACATTTTTATTTTATGTTTAAATCATTAAAAATATTCAATGTTTGAAAATAAAATGTTTATATAATAAAAATCACATTTTTATTATATGTGAATAAACAAAATATTCATTGTTTGAAATAAAACATGTTAACAATAAAAATATACATTTTTATTGTGTATGTAGGAATGATTGAAAATATTCATGGTTTGAATAAAATATGTTAAGAATAAAAATTATATTTTTATTGTATTATTGATTCATTAAAAAGAATCATGTTATGAATAAAATGTTTAAACATTAAAAATTATATTTTATTTTATGTTCAAATCATTAAAAGGAATCATGCTTTAAATAAAATGATTAGACAATAAAAATTATATTTTTTATTGTATTATTGATTCATAAAAAATGATCATAGGTTAATATATGATTTGTCATTGAAAATGTACCTTTTTACATGTTAGTTTCGATTAAAAGAATAACTTGTTAATATATGATTTGTCATTGAAAATGTAACTTTTTACATGTTAGTTAGAGTTAAAAAGAATAACATGTTAATATATGATTTGTCATTGAAAATGTAACTTTTTACATGTTAGTTAGAGTTAAAAAGATTACATGTTAAAATATGATTTGTTCATTAAAAATGTAATTTTTAACATGTTAGTTAGAGTTCAAAAGATTACATGTTAAAATATGATTTCTTCATTAAAAATGTAATTTTTTACATGTTAGTTAGAGTTAAAAAGATTACATGTTAAAATATATTTGGTTTGAAAAAAAGTCATTTTTATCATGTAATTTAGAATGAAAAGAGTTATATGTTAAACATATTTTGTCATTAAAAATGATATTTTTATCATGTTAAATTAGAATAAAAGAATCATATGTTAGAATATGATCTTGTTTGATTAAAACATTATTTTTAACATGTTCGTTAAAATCGTCAAATGAATTATATTTATATATGTAATATATAAATATAAATTAAAATAAAACGAATCACGCGCAGTAGTTCGCGTTTCGGAATCGTAACTTTAAACGATTATACCGAAAGATCCGACCGTCGGATTTTCCCAAAACTAGAACCTTTGGGTTCAATTCGGAAAGATCTTTCCAATGATATTAAATTTGTTAAGATCCAACGGTTGGATTTCAAGAAATGTGTAAATCAAATTTGGATAAAAACAACGCTAGGTCCGCGTAATGATCTGAAGCGTCGTTCGAATTAAATGGGCTATTTTTATACAAATAAAAATAGCAATAAATCGTTATAAAATATTATTAACGATATGAAATGATTTGAATTATATACATTTTAGAATTATTTGAAAGGGCCGAGTTAAATCTTATTTCAAATAATTATACGACGGTTTAAAGTTGAAGACATTGAAGACGGTGGTTGAAGACCGACGATCTTCACATCGAATGGACGACTATTGATGCCCTGATTTGGGTAGCTTCCAGTAAAGGGTTAAAGTGGTAGTTGTCAGGATGTACTTGTTGATTGTCCGGATATGCAAGAACCTCTCTTCCGTATTGGACATACAGAACGAGGAATAAGGTGTCAACTTGTAAATGGATGGGTGTCTGACATTGGATTTCATTCTGCGTTAATTGATTTCTATTAAATATACATATCTGTTTGGTGGCAGAGAATTTATTCTCTTGCTTAATACCCTTCTCTGAGACATACGAGCTTAGAGGTTATATATTGATTTACATCAGTTACATGGCGTGGATTGTCAGTGTGGCATTCTAAGATGCAATTGATCAAGGATTTTGTTGAAAAGCAGAGCCTTATGGTTGATGATCAAAGCACGGCTTTAATTAGCATAGCTTTGTGTATAATGTTAATTCACGAGCCTCACACCTCGGTATGAGTCAGAATCGAGATAAGGGACTCAAGGAGTGCATGTGTTTCTTTCTAGCTAGAAGTGGTGTCATGGTATGGAGCCCAGACATTTTTTACTTATGTGGATGATAGATTATGTAGGCCCTCAGTATATTGGTCGCTACTAGCCAAATGATAGGTCCGATAGGACTGGGAAACATGTGTTTAGGAATAACTAATCTACTAAAGTATGTGTGGATTGGCCTTGGAGGATCCAAGGGTTGCCCGTAGGTGTGATCCTGGGTCATCTTGCTAGGGGTGACCCGAATCGGTAAAGAGATCATACATAGCCTTGACTTATAATGGAAACCCAATTTGCAATACGACATTACGGATTTGATTGTAAACTTGTATATGGCGACATAGTATATTGTAGCTATGCCATCTAGGATTGATACATTTACTTTGAAAAGTGTTTTAAAATGACTAGACACTAATAATAATATCAAATGATTATTGTTTTATACGTATCAATCATGTTTGATCATTATAAGGTAAAACTCTATCCTCCAGTTTGCGTTGCATTATGTGATGGGACTTGAGTCTTATAATTGTTTCATTTTTTCTAAAAAGCATTGCTTTGTTTAAAAGATTTACTTATTTTATGCACTGGCAATCTAATGGAGCAAACCCATTCCGCATTAGCGGCGTGGTCCTGTGATTAGCCTTATTATTAGATAAGTTAAGTAAGATTTCGCATACTAGTCCCATGATTGACTCGTAGTTTGTTTTCGCTTGCAAACTCGGTGTCCTTATTTTTACACGGGAAGCCAAGTAAACAGGTAACAGGCTTTATTTTGGATATGCAACATAGAAGGAGTGCTCTTTTGGTAAAGACGAAGACTATCTCTTATTTTGGACATTTAGACATCACATTATCTATGTTGTATTTGATGATATTCTAGACTTATTTTCTATTTGTTGGACCCTTTTACGTACTAAGTAGTATCCTGTGTCTGTGCAACTCTAATGTTGATGACATTTATGATTCCGCTGCTGTGATGATGAGTATTATTCTATGATTTCATGTGTTATGCTATTATATGTAATCTGCTGATGTGATAAATGTGTTATATTCCAATGATTATCCTTGCTTCCATGGCATGAGAGTTTGGGTTTATCACAGTTGGTATTTGAGCTAATGGTTAATCTTAGCTCCGGAGTATAACATATTTAAAACAATTCGTCAAAATAGAATCAGTAGTATTCTAAGGCGAGTAGCTCATTAGAGATAGGATTAGTAATGTCCTAGAATGAGCATAGCAGAATAACATAACAATCAGTCGTTACATCATCATTTTTTCATATGTCCTTCTGCTTTAACCATTCCTTAAATATTATCATTTCTATTGGTCTGACTCTTTCCTTGCTGATACAGAACTGATTGAGATGAGTACTAGAGCTAGAGGTAGAGGTAGAGCAGGCAGAGGCCAAGGAAGGGGTGAAATCCCCGCTGCTCAGAACCAGCCTAATCTAGAGGTTGTAGTGCCACCACCACTCCTGCAACCTTTTGATCATGATAAAGTGACCAAGAACTACAAAAATTTGGGAGGCGTGTCATTCACTGGCCATGAAACAGTAACTTAGGCTCAAGCTTGGCTAGAGACATGCGAAAATATCTTTGTGGGCCTAGAGTTAGAGGATCACAGGAAAAGGTTCATTGCATCTTGGTTGCTTAAGGATGAGGCTTTGATATGGTGGGAAACAGCGACTATTGGCGATATTGATGCTGACATGACTTGGGTGAAGTTCAAAGAACTTTTTAATGAGAAGTTCATCCCACGACAAGAAGTCGAGCGCTTGCATGATGAATTTGCTAGTCTCTAGCAAGGGGACCGAACTATTAATGATTATGTGAGAAGATTTAAAGAGCTCTCCCGATATGCACCTGAATTGATTCAGGACCCGCTCCAGAAGAACATGAGATTCATAAATGGTCTTTCGAGGAAGTACCACAACAGAGTGACTGCACATATTGAGCTCCCATTTACCAAGGTGATTGAAATGGCTTGTAGGTACGAAAAAATTGACAAGAAGAATTCTCAGCAAGACCACGAGAGAAATCAAGCTAATAAAAAGAGAAAACATTCTGATAAGAAGCCCGAGGTAAGCAACACTGTAGCTGCTAGGCCTCAAGAGAACAAAAAAGCCAAGGTCAAATGCTTCAACGGCCAAAAATTCGAACACTATAATTATGAATGCAAAGCTCCAAAGAAACCAAAGAGAAATGACTCAGGGCCTAGTCAAAATCCTCGAGATGCTAGAGAGTGCTTCAATTGCCACATGACGGGGCATTTTATTAGGAACTGTCCATTGCTGAGGAAGTCCGAAATGGCTCACATTTATGATCGGGCGAGTGCACTAGTTTCTTCTGAAGGAGCAGGTAAACCAGATGTTTTGGGAGGTACTCTTACTATTAAAAATATTCCTGTTATAGTATTATTTAACACTGGTGCATCACAAAGTTTCATTTCTAGTAACACAGTTAAAAAGTTAAATTTGAAACCGAGGGATCTTAAAGAATCGATTAGTGTCCATAATCCGATAGGAGGTTCTCTTGTTCTCTGGTTATCTTGTAAAGTGCCCGTCTCCTATTCTTTTTACCAGTTTCCTTTTAATTTGATTATGGTGAATTTTTCTGAGTTCGATATTATTCTTGGGCTAGATTGGTTAACAAAATATGTGGCCAAAGTTAAATATGCCGAAAGAATTGTTGAGGTTAAAACGTAACTTGGAAATAGTATTATACCATGCCACGGCTCAAAAACAGATAAAAAAGAATTTTGGTTTTCTCTAAAAGTTACTCCTACTTCTATTGAGAATATTCTTGTAGTTAAAGATTATGCGGATGTGTTCGAAGAAGTTGATAGCTTACCTCCGCGAAGATAAATTGACTTCAGGATCGACTTAGTTCTGAATGCAAGGCCAGTTGTGCACGCTATTCGAAGAATGACATTGAAAGAAAAAGAAGAATTGAGTAATCAAACTCAACAGCTTTTATGGAAAGGTCTGATCAGGCCTAGCTTTTCAAATTGGGGTGCAGCAATAGTGTTTGTTCCAAAGTCAGACGGTACCCTCAGATTGTGTGTGGATTACCGAGACCTCAATAAGCAGACATTAAAGAACAAATATCCATTACCGCGTATTGATGATTTATTAGATCGCTTGAATGGAGCGCAAGTGTTTTCTAGAATGGACCTAGCTACAGGTTTCCATAAATTGCGTATTGCCGAAGAATGTGTTCCTTTGACAGCTTTTAGAGGTCCAGACTTATTTTATGAGTGGTTAGTAATGTCGTTCGGCTTATGTAACGCTCCTGTTGACATTATCGATTTAATTAACAGAGTATTCCACGATATCTTGAATAAATTTGTGCTGGTTTTCATCGATGACATTTTAATCTTCTCTATGTCCACTGCCGAGCATGCAAAGCATTTGGAAGAAGTTTTGGAAATTCTGAGAAAGAATGTTTTAAAAGCCAAATTTTCTAAATGCATATTTTGGCACGAAGAAGTAAAGTTCCTTAGTCATGTAGTATCGAGGAAAGGAATTTCAGTAGATCCAGTCAAGATTACAGCCATTCGAGATCGGAAGTAGCCTAGCTTGCCTACAGAAGTCAGAAGTTTTCTAGGATTGGCTGGCTATTATCGGAAATTCGTTAAAGATTTTTCGAAGCTATCTAGTCCATTAACGAAACTTACCAAGAAGCATACAAGGTTTAATAGGAGGCTTGACTGTGAGGCAGCTTTCCAAAAGCTGAAATTACGGTTGACTACTGCTCCAGTGTTGGCTATTATTGATGGCAATCAAGATTTGACCATCTATACAGATGCTTGTCTTGAAGTTGTTGGTGTGGTATTAACGCAAAGGGGCCAAGTAGTTGCTTATGCTAGCCATCAGTTGAAGCCGTATTGTAACAACCCGAATTTTAATAACATGTTAAAACTAGAAATCAAGGCAGAATTAAATTTTAAAATCAGAATCAGGGGAAACGGGTTACGCCATTGCGTTTGTCTCGAAATTTTACATGAAATAGAGTCCGAGTTTTCGAAAATCGGAGTCCGGATGAAGAAGTTATGGCCAGTACAAGTTTCAGCAATTTTCAGGCAGCACTGGACCAGGGGGTCGACCATAGGGTCGACCTACCCCCCCCCCCACCCAGGTCAACCATAGTGTCGACCTCCCCCCTTATAGGTCGACCTGGTCGGCCTGGTTTGACCCAGAACTCATTTTTGAAGCCTGAGACATGTTTTGATGGTCCGGATTGATTCTAGGTTTTATCTAAGGGCCTAAACTAGTTCCTACACCTATAAAAACACCCTAAGTCCTAACCTAATTCATATCAAATTTTTCTTACACTATTATGCTACTGAACTCCCTCTTGAACCATGGCCGCCGCCCCTAAATTAAAGCTTAAGCATTCAAACTCAAATCAATTCGAAGAACAAAGATTCAACAATGATTCAAGACAATAAATCAACAACGCCGCAGCATTTTTACAACAAATTCAGTTCCTAATTCACTAGCCATGCTCTGTAAGTTCTAGTTGTTTTTAGATTTAAACATTTAATTTTAATGTGGCCATGAAATAAAGTGGAATTGGATTTAAGTATGTTTATCGATTCTGATCTATTTCTGTTGCTCCTTTAATCTTGTGTTTTGGGACTTGTCTATCTTTATGCTCATGACAAGTTTATGATCTATTCAGCAGTTTTCTTGATTCGTAATGACGTTATCATCAAGTTGTAATATTTATGCCTATGATGATGTTTTCCTTTGATCTCATTTTTATTCAATTTCTATCTCCCCAATTTATTTTCTTTCATGAACCTTGGTCAATTTCGGACCTTGGCCTAAAATCGCGATTTGCGTATGATATGTATACGGGGGAATTATGGGATTATTGCCTATATGAATATGATGTAATAATTGGCAACATGAAATTGGATATTATCATTGTATTTGCAAGTTTGGGGGTGATCTGTAAATTTTAGTATAATCTTGTTATGAAAATTTTGCATAAATATTATATACATGGAATTTGGCACAAATAGGATCTATGTAATGTAACATGAGATTTGGTATATATAACATGTAAATAATTTGGCATAAACTTGTATTATGAACTTGGACAACTGACATGTATTGTAATAAAAAGATTATAGTTTTGGATAACTGCATCATGAATCATGATTTGGGTTTATTGGGTATAAAACTTGATACATGTAATTTTGGCTAGAACTTGAAATGGTAAAATGGCATAAAATTAGCATACATGTAAAACGGCATAAATTGAACATATGTAAATTTGGTACGAATTGGGCATATGTAAAATTTACATGTAATCTAGAACTTGGGCATATGTTAATTATGTAAAATTTGGAGTTGAAACATATATGATAATTTATGACTTAGTAGAGGTTTAATATGAACGCGCCTAAGTTGGGTTTTGGTAATTGGCATGTATTGTAAATAAAAGGCTATAACTTGGCATAACCTTATAGTGAATTATGATAATAATTTGGGAATACGTTTTGGGGCAAAAACGTGAATCATGAACATTTCTATATGTTAAACACATGAACTGATATTGGGGTTTTGGGTGGAATACGACCATTAATGAACCTTTAACACGAGTTAGACTCAGTTTGTTGTGTAAATCTGCCTGGAACCGCCCGACAAATCCAGTATCCACAAAGTGTCAATCTAATGTGAGAGGTCGAAGGCCAAATTGTAGGCGTAACGGTTTATGACACGAGGTTAGACCCAGTTTGTGGTGTAAATCTTCCCGGAACCGCCCGGCAAATCCAGTGGCCACAAAATGCACGGTCTAATGTGAGAGGTCATGATTTGTTCATCATAATGAATGAATTAAGGAATACTAACCATAATAAGACGTGGGTATGGTTAGAGGGTTAGGTGGGATGACATGGAAATTTGACATATAAATGTGGACCTAACCGGTATGAGTTAAGAACATGTAAAACTTATGAGTGTAGGATCAACCAACATAACTGTTAATCAGACCAATGGGTGGGTTAAGTAATATGACTAGACTAATGACACTTAACCAATATGATATGAATGGGTGGGTTAAGTAACGTGGCTAGGCTAATGACACTTAACCGTTATAACATGACTAGCGGATGGGTTGGGCTAACTTGAATAGGTTGATAACACCCAATCGATATAACATGATGCTTGGTAGGGTTAAGTAAACACACGAGGGTAACACTTAACCATTATAATATGACTTGTGGATGGGGTTAAGTTAACATGCACTTAACCAATATAATGTGATGCGTGGTAAGGTTAAGCAACAACAGAGGGTAACACTTAACTGTCACAACATGATAAGTAGGTGGGCTAAGTCAATGTACACTTAACCAATATGACATGATATGTGGTGGGGTTAAGTTAACACAAAGGAGAACACTTAGCCAGTATAACAAGGCTTGCGGTAGGGTTAAGTAACACAAGGAACAACACTTAACCAATATAACATGATGTGTGGTAGGGTTAAGTAAAACAAGAGAAAACACTTAACCAACTTAACGTGATGGACGGAGAGGGTTAAGTACATATTGGGTTGGTGGGTAATATTAGTAAATATAGGCCTACAAACTTAACCAGTAGGAAACCCTAGTAACGGGGACCCATTTCAGCAGTAACCCACTAGATGTATCATGGTACCCTGAAACTAGGCAAGGTGGGGCACGATTACTGGGCTGATTGTAAGCGGTCAAAGCGACGGCAAGTGGTGCACAGTGTGGTTCTAACGGAGTGCGGGCATGCACGCAACTCTGGAGCAGAAATACAAGGCACTGGAGGGCACCAATAGTATACCCTATGCATTCTAGAATTGTGTCGGGCCGCCACCATGGGACTGGATACACCACATGGTGGGACCAGCATAGGTATCTACAATCATTGGGGGCCGTATGATACACGTAGGTAGCATAATCCCTAGGTTGGACCTAGGTGGCATAAACCCTAAATCCGAGAAGCGTTCAATAGGTAGCATAATCCCTAGATTGGACCTAGGTGGCATAAATCATGGTTGAATCTAAGAAGCGCTCGATAGAAAACCCTAGATTAGATCTAGGTAATAAATAATAGATGTACACGTGAAAGCAACCTTAATTTTGGGGATTGGGATCATGATATGATTTTATAATTTTATATAGATTACTAGTTGGAACACTAGTTAGGTGGTGCAGAGCAAATAGATATCATTTTAATGGTGAAGCAGAGAAATCTTGCGATGCTTGATAGAAATCTTGCGAAACTATACTTAATTCATCTTGAATGGGAACCTTGCAATGTTATACATGACAGAAGTCATATGATGTTATTCTTAGTTATCGTGCCTGTAGCTTATCTTGTCATCATGCTTATGTTTATTTTCAGTTTATTCATGCCATGTTATCTTTACCTATTTTTATGCTGAAAGTCGCTAGGACTTACTCAGTCTTTATGACTGACCCGTTTTGTTTCGCCTCTTTTTCTTCCATTTCCACCCCCCCAGGTTCGCGGGGTGGGAATACAGCTTAGTTCGGATCTTACCAAGCTCCAAGGCTCTTTCATGTACTGCTTGGATTTCTCTTGGCTATGGCTTGCTTTGCTTTATTGGGGAATACTACAATTTATTTTTATGCTTCTTTGTTTTTGAGCAAGACAGATATTTTAGCTATGTAATTGGGTATTGGAAGTTGATGGGCTTTTATTGTAAGCAATTATATATAATAAATGATTTGAAGTACTTTTACTTTACTTTCCGCTGTTTTATATATGTCTGTCTTGTAATATTTCTATTCCAGTACCCATAATGCTTCATTGAAGTTAAGGCATTCCCTTTGTGAGTGACCTTAATGGATGTGGGGTGCTACACGAATGAGAAGAGATATCCTACTCATAACCATGAGTTGCTAGGCGTCGTTTTTGCTTTGAACATATGGAGGCACTATCTTTTGGGTGAGAAGTTTAAATTATATATAGATCAGAAATAATTGAAGTATATTTTCACCCAGAAGGACTTGAATTGGAGACAGCAACATTGGTTAGAATTTCTTGTGGCATACGATCTGGATATTTTGTATACTCCATGGAAAGCCAATGTTGTAGCTGATGCGCTCAGCAGGAAGAATGCGATCATCGCCAATCTCATTATTATGCCTTCATTGATTGACAAAATCTCTGTTCTTCAGAAGAATGATGAATTTATTCAGAGGATTAGTAAAAGAGTTCGGGAAGGCGAACCCTCGAGTTTCCAGATTGATAACAAAGGAGTTCTAAGATTATTAGGCCGAATTTGTGTTTCGAATATTCCTGAGCTCAAAAGGGAAGTGATGGATGAATGTCACAAGTCCAAGCTTAGTATTCATCCAGGGGTGAGTATGATGTATCATGTTCTCAAGCGCACATTCTGGTGGAGATCTATCAAAAGAGACATTTCCATATATGTTAGCAGGTTTCCTACTTGCCAATAAGTCAAAAGCGATCAACAGAAACTTGCCGGATTGTTACAACCATCAGAGGTTCCAGATTGGAAGTGGGATCAAATCTCCATGGATTTCATTGATGGCTTGCCCTGAACCAAGAAAGGCAATGACAGTATATGGGTGATCGTAGATCGTTTCACGAAACTGCCCATTTTATTCCTGTCAGATCTACTAGAACAGCTCAAAGTCAGGCAAAATTTATTTCATAGAAATTGACAGACTGCATGGAGTTCCCAATAGTAATGTTAGTGATCATGATCCGATATTCGCTAGTAAATTCTGGGAAGCATTCCAAGAGGAGCTGACACAAAGTTAAATCTGAGCACCGCATATCATCCTCAAACAGATAGCCATACTGAGAGGGTAAACCGTATACTAGAAGACTAGTTGCGGGCATGTATTCTTGATTTTGGCGGATTGTGGGAAGATCACTTGCATTTGGTTGAGTTTTCATATAATAACAGTTACCAAGAAAGCTTACAAATGTTGCCATTCGAAGCATTGTATGGAAGGCCATGTAGATCTCCCGGATGTTGGGTAGAACCGGGCAATCGACTAGTATTGGGTCCCGACATGATTCGAGAAGCTTCAGATAAAGTCGATTTCATTAAGAAGCGACTGCAAACAGCTCAAAGCCGATAGAAGATTTATGCAGATTCAAGCAGAAGAGATTTAGCACTTGCCATTGGTAATTATGTATATTTGAGAGTATCCCCATTGAGAGGAGTAGTTCGCTTCGGGAAAACAGGGAAATTGGCGCCTAGATTCATTGGTCCATTCCCTATACTCGAACGAACTGGAACTCTTGCTTACAGGGTTCAGTTGCCTGACTAGTTGTCAGGGGTACATGATGTATTTCACGTGTCTCAACTTCGAAAGTATGTACATGATCCATATCTGATTGTGGAGGAAGCCGTGCAGCAAGATTTGGATACTACCCCAAGCTTAGCAGTGGAAGAGAGCTAGTGAAAATCATTGGCAAAGAAACAAGAGTTCTGCTAAATAAGAGAATCCATTTAGTCAAAGTGCAGTGGAGCGGAGATCCTAGAAACTGTACATGGGGGACCGAGGATAGCATTAAACAGGCTTATCCCAACTTCAGAGTGGACGTCTCTAATTAGCTCTTGTGTAGAGGTACATATACAATATTTCGCATTTTCCATTTTGTTTCTTACTTTACTATTGTTTCCTTTTCAGGGACGAAAAAATTTTAAGTGGGGGAGATTGTAACAACCCGAAAAATCAGAACCAGTTTAAATTTTTTATTTTAAGAAATTTTAACAGAAAATGTGTCAGAATTTGAAAATTTCCATTTTTAAATAATAACAAGCCTATTAAAAATAGCCATTTTGCAAATGACCTCCGTTTTCGATGAAACCACTTTTAGTGGATTCGGAATGTCAAATTATTGCTTGGTTTAAATTTCCATAATTTTTGTAATTAATATTTGAGCATGGTAAATTAAAACACGTTTGGTAATTTCTATTAAACAATATCGACCATTAAAAAGACCATTTTTCAGATGGTCTTCAAATTCGACGAAATTAATTTTGTTAGGACCGTATCGTCAAAACATAGCTAGATTTATTTTTCGGGAATTTTTGAAGTCAGTATGTGGCCCTGGTAAATTAAAATATACGTTCAAATTTAATATTGAATGTTTTATATTTTAATTTAAAGAAAAACAGACTGAAAAGGCCAAACGGGCTTACGAAACATAGTCCATTGTGTCCGGAATGGGGGTATTTGGCTAGGGCGACAGTCGTTGGGCTTGATTTGGAGCTCATATGGATTAATGGGCCTTTTTGAAATTAAAGAAATTAAAGAGTTAAATATTATAAATACCCTAGGATTAAAAATCCTAATTTCATTTCAAGCCGCCGCCATCATCTCGTGAATGGCCAGAATTGTTCAAAACATCCTCCCCCAATTTCTCTCAAACTAATCAACGAAACCCATCGATCCTTTGGAGAATTTCGTAGTGCTCTCCATCCTCTCCACATCCATACCAGATTCGCCTCCTATCGTTGAGTATCCATCAAGATCCAGGCTTCCAAAGCCACCGCCGTTCGCACCAGAATCCTCCCTCCATCGTCGATCGAGTTTGACACCGCCACCACCGTCAGGCACGCCTCCCGAGGCCCTCCATCGCGGTGAAGTACGATCGTTCAATCGCTACACGGTTTGAGCAAAAATCGCTGGCCTAGTTTTGAACATTTTCTGGAAGGTACCGGCTTATATATTTTAAACTATTTTCAACACTTTAAAGTGTTGCAAAGTTTAATTTAATTATAAAAAAATCATAACTTGTTCATACGATGTTGAAATCTGATGAAACAGGAACCATCGTGATCGTGACGACGTCCTCTACATTCTAGAAGAGGCTGGGACATATTTGGAGCTTGCTACTAGTTTAAGAGAAGTCAAAACCAATATGAGATTTCTAAATTTAAAATAAAATTTATTGTGATCGTAACGTTAAATTTATATATACATTGTGTAAAACACATGTATACGTTGTTTGAAATTAAAATGGATTGATTGTGGTTGCGATGAATTGTGTAGTGAAAAATATGTTTATACAATAAAAATCATATTTTTATTGTATATATGAATAAATAAAATGTTCATGTTTGAAAAAAATATGTTAATGCAATAAAAATCATATTTTTATTGTATACATGAATAAATAAAATGTTCATGTTTGATAAAATATGTTTATACAACAAAAATCATATTTTTATTGTATACATGAGTAAATGTTTATGTTTGATAAAAAATCGTTTATACAATAAAAATCATATTTTTACTGTATATATCAACCAATAAAATATTCATGTTTAAAAGATAATTTTTTATAATAAAAAATAACATATTTATTGTATGTTTAAATCATTAAAAATATTCATTATTTGAAAAGAAAATGTTTATACAATAAAAATCACATTTTTATTGTACGTATGAATATAAAAAATATTCATTGTTTGAAATAAAACATGTTAACAATAAAAATATATATTTTTATTGTGTATGTAGGAATGATTGAAAATATTTATGGTTTGAATAAAATATGTTAACAATAAAAATTATATTTTATTGCATTATTGATTTATTAAAAAGAATCATGTTTTGAATAAAATGATTAAATATTAAAAATTATATTTTTATTGTAAGTTCAAATCATTAAAAGGAATCAAGTTTTAAATAAAATGATTGGACAATAAAAATTATTATTTTTATTGTATTATTGATTCATTAAAAATGATCATAGTTTAATATATGATTTGTCAATGAAAATGTAACTTTTTACATGTTAGTTCAGATTAAAAGAATAACACTTTAATATATGATTTGTCATTGAAAATGTAACTTTTTACATGTTAGTTAGAGTTAAAAAGAATAACATGTTAATATATGATTTGTCATTGAAAATGTAACTTTTTACATGTTAGTTAGAGTTAAAAAGATTACATGTCAAAATATGATTTGTTCATTAAAAATGTAATTTTTAACATGTTAGTTAGAGGTAAAAAGATTACATGTTAAAATATGATTTGTTCATTAAAAATGTAATTTTTTACATGTTAGTTAGAGTTAAAAAGATTACATGTTAAAATATATTTGGTTTGACAAAAACGACATTTTTATCATGTAAGTTAGAATGAAAAGAGTTATACGTTAAGCATGTTTTATCATTTAAAATGACATTTTTATCATGTTAAATTAAAATAAAAGAATCATATGTTAGAATATGATCTTGTTTGATTAAAACATTATTTTTAACATGTTCATTAAAATCGTTGAACGAATTATATTTATATATAAATATAAATTAAAATAAAACAAATCGCGCGTGGTAGTTCCTGTTTCGAAATCGTAACTTTAAACGATTATACCGAAAGATCCGACTGTCGGATCTTCCCAAAACTGGAACTGTTGGGTTCGCTTTGGAAAGATCTTTCCAACGATATTAGTTTTGTTAAGATCCAGTGGTTAGATTTTGAGAAATGTGTAATTCAAATTTGGATGAAAACAGCGCCAGGGACGCGTAATGACCTGAAGCGTCGTTCGAATTAAATGGGATATTTTTATGTAAATAAAAATAGCGATAAATCATGAAATATTATTAATGATATGAAATGATTTGTATTATATACATTCGAGAATTATTTGAAAAGGCCGAGTTAAATCTCATTTCAAATAATTATACGATGGTTTAAAGTCGAAGACATTGAAGACGGTGGTTGAAGACCGGCGATCTTCACTTTGAATGGACGACTACTAATGCCCTGATTTGGGTAGATCCCAGTAAAGGGTAAAGTGATAGTTGTCTGGACGTACTTATTGATTGTCCGGACGTACTTATTGATTGTCCGGATATGCGAGAACCTCTCTTCCGTGTTGGACATACGGGACCACGAATAAGGTGTCTCCGGTTTCGTTCAGACCCAAAACGGACTTGTAAATGGATATATGTCAGACAATGGATTTCGTTCTATGTTAATTGATTTCTATTAAATATATATACCTTTTTGGTACTGGAGAATTTATTCTCTTTCTTAGCACCCTTCTCTGAGACGTACAAGCTTAAAGGTTATATAACGATAGACATCAGTTACATGGCGTGGATTGTCAATGTGGCATGCTAAGATGCAATTGATCAAGGCTTTTGTTGAAAAGCAAAGCCTAGTGGTTGATGATCGAAGCACAGCTTTAATTAGCATAGCTTCGTGTATAACGTTAATTCGCGAGCCTCACACCCCGGTTTGACTCAGAAATGGGATAAGGGACCCAAGGAGTGCATGCGTTTCTTTCTAGCTAGAAGTGGTGTCATGGTATGGAGCCCAGACATTTTTTCTTATGTTGATGATGGATTGTGAGGGCCTCGGTTTATTGGTTGCTACTGGATAAATGATAGGTCTGATAGGACTGGGAAACGTGTGTTCATGAATAACTAATCCACTAAAGTATGTGCGGACCGACCTTGGAGGATCCAAGGGTTGCCCGTAGGTGTGATCCTGGGTCATCTTGCTAAAGGTGACCCGAATCGGTAAGGAGACCATCCCTAGCCATGACTCACGATGGAAACCCAATTTTCAATACGACATTACGGATTTGATTGTAAACCTATATATGGCGACATAGTATATGCTAGCTATGCCGTCTAGGATTGATACATTTACTTTGAAAAGTATTTTAAAATGACTAGACACTAATAATAATATCAAATGATTATTGTTTTATATGTATCCATCATGTTTGATCATTATAAGGTAAAACTCTATCCTCCGGTTTGCATTGCATTGTGTGATGGGACTTGAGTCTTATAATGGTTTCATTTCTTCTAAAAAGCATTGCGTTATTTAAAAGATTTACTTATTTTATGCACTGGCATTCCAATGGAGTAAACCCGTTCTGCATTAACGGCATGGTCCTGTGATTAGCCTTATTATTTGATGAGTTATGTAAGATTTCTCATACCAGTCCGATGATTGACTCGTAGTTTGTTTTCACTTGCAAACTCGGGTGCCCTTATTTTTACACGGGCAGCCAAGTAAATAGTAACTGGCTTTATTTTGGATATTCATCGTAGCAGAAGGTGCTCTTTTGGCAGAAGATGAAGACTATCTTTTATCTCATATTTTGGACATTTAGACATCACCTTATCTATGCTGTATTTGATGATGTTATAGACTTATTTTCTATTTGTTGGAACCTTTTATGTACTAAGTAGCATCCTGTGTTTGTGCAACTCTGATGTTGATGACATTTATGATTCCGCTGCTATGATGATGAGTATTATTCTATGATTTCATGTGTTTTGCTATTATCTGTAATCTGCTGATGTGATAAATGTGTTATATTCCAATGATTATCCTTGCTTCTTTGGCACGGGAGTTTGGGGTTATCTCATTATGATTTATTATATAAATAAATAGATTTTAAATAATAAGAAATCCATTTTAACATGAAATATGAAATATTTAGTTATAAATCCGTATCTGTTTATTTTGGAGCTATATGATATTCTATTTGAGTATATACAATAATAATATTTATTATTATTAAATTGAATTGTTTTTTAATTTAATTTAATTTATGTTTTATCGATTTATTTAAGCCTAGCAAATATCCAATTTTCGAATGATCCTCATTTTCGACGAAACGAATCTTGTTAAATTCATAGTGATTAATTATTGCTAGATTTCAAGTTTTGCGCCAATCGGAGTTATTATTTGACCGTGCAAGATTAAAATGTAAATCAATCGAAAGTATGAATTCAACCTAATACTATTTATGCAAACGGACTCGAATTTCGATGAAACAAGTTTTATTGGGTCAGGAATGTCAAACTATAGACGCGTGTGCATTTTCGTCGCAACTGGATTTCGTATGTGATCATACAAATAAACAAACAACGAATACAAATAGCGATAAACTAAAATTTTAAATAATAATCAATTGAAACATTATTATCCTACCCTATATATATATGTATGTATATCCCTTAAGCATTCCCAAACCCTCATTTACATTCTTCGGTAGTCAACAATGCTCACCTGCCACCAATAATGAAACCGTGATCTGTAAAAATCAATGGAGTTCAAGTAAAAACCCAAAAATCTCAAAGCAAATATATTTGTGATCATACAGAGGTGTTCTTTAATGTAGCATGAATTTCAAGGTGAATCGAACAATTTTCGTTCACTGGTTTATAGCAGCCGTGACTAGGGTTGATTAATTCATGAATTTGGGTCATTAATTAAAGAAATAGATGTTGCTTTTGTGGTAGGATATGGAGCTTGTTGGCAGAACTTTAGGGTGATTGCTGATGAATGAGTTCGCTGTCTTATTCAGAGCAGAGTGAGGAGGGCTTCGACGCATTTTAAGCGGAGGACCGAGAGTGAAGTGGAGGGTATGGAGAGAAAGAATACAGGAAGAGGGAAATAATGATGATTTTTGTTTGAATTTAAATGGAGTAGAGAGGAAGAAAGTTGAGAGGAAAGGATGGCCATGGAGGAGTGTGCATGGGCTTGTTTCCTGATAGGGAGAAGAAGAAGGAATCAGTGGGAGAAGTAAGTTAAGGTTTAATAATTTACTAATTAATATTGTTAATGATTGTTAATAATATATGAACTTGTAAAATGTACAACTTTTGTATTCGTTATCATAATGGAACGAAACAAGTCACTTTGAAATTGTAACGACGAGTTCTACGTTGTGGAACTAATATGGATGAGAAAATAGCCACTAGAACTTTGTGGAGAAACCCAATGCTTGTTTGATTTCAAACGAAACAAAAGAAGATTCGTCAACTGCAAAACAATGTGAGTGAACTCATTATATCTGGCTTATCTATATTTTATATAAACGAGTTTTAAATTACTACATATAATGTTATATGTTGTGTGTTGGTTTTTCCGATGGACTCCATCACCAGGCAGCCGCCCTCATCCCGTTTTTCTGGTGGACTCAAGTGCCCTAACATGTAGCCTGCACCACCGAAAAATAGTCACTGCTCCACATTTTTCTTTGCTGGTTTCAAGGTGAGTATTTTGCTCATGATTGATTTTTGCTTCAATTAATTTAACTTCAGTTTTAAACTAAAAATTTGATGGTTTATGGCCTTGTTGTTGTACTATTACCCTACAGTCCTGTCGAGTAGCACTTGTTTTTATTCATTGTTGGGATGTTGCAAGTTTAATTACCTTGCCATTGTGGGTGTTCACTGCCCTATTTCGATGTGTTTCTATCCTTTGATTGTTTGATCTGGTTACAAGCTTCATTGTATATATGTGAAGGCCGAATCGAATATGTGTATACATGTACTTAGTATATGTATATTCATATAAGATGGCTTACGTATATACCCCAAGTTGCTTTCTTATCGACTGAGTCTCTCATTCGCGTGTACAACATTTAAGTTATCAACCTCAGAATTAACATGAAATTATAGTAAGTGTTGGGATTTGGAATCGTCCATTTATGCTTGAGTACACCATTTGATTTTGTATTTGATGCATGCTGCCTTCATTGATTCAACACTGTTAAGAGCACATGTTTCTTATGGTTCAAAGATGCTTCATTTTTTTCCTGATAAGAACAAATGCATGCACTAGGTAATTCGAATGCTTACCGTCACTTGATCACACTTAAATTTGATATACACGGATGCATTACTTGGTATTACACTTCCTATTTGTGCTTCTACACTTATCTAAAAGCACTAATAAAAACACTTGTTGATGACCCTGTCATGAAAGAAAACTGCACTTGTATTATTAACTTGGTCTTGATTTACTCGCATGTTAATATGCATATAATTGTGGTGTTTGTGCTAGATCGCTTGTTCCATGATCAAAACTAAATGGATTAATTTGACCTGAATTCAAGTCACCGATTTTTTCACTGTTAAATACACCATGACATATATGTTGCAGTATCCACTAAAATGTTGACATCCTGTTCTGCATTATTTATGGAAATAAAACCTGTTGCATTCTCTTTTTAGATACGTACTTGTTTCATACTTGTACTTACAGTAGTAATTGCTTCCCTTGTTTCATTATTGGCTTGTGCTTACTACATTTTAAGTAACCTGTAACGAAAGACTCCATGCTTATCTTGAAAATTCTACAATATAAATATTGGGTCATACACCTAATTCTTTAGTGTAACCCTGGAGATATGCTTATTGGCTCATATCCGTAATGTAGTAACTGACAATTTTAACACCCACTGCCTTATATTTTCATGCCATATTTGGTTAAGTGAAATTTCACGCTTGTATATAGAGTGTTATACAACAATAATGGCCTGTACCCAGAAAGTGACTCCGATGGCTTGCTTGTTGTACTACTTTACTGGGTTGTTTACCATGAACTTGATTTCATTGTGTTTTTTGCGTTCATTGAGAATGTCGGTAAAAATCTGGCATGTTTTTGTGACCTTGTATCCGTTGTATTGGTTAGTACTTTAACCTTCATCATGTCCTTGGCTCTGATCATTTGCTACTGACCTGAAAATGTGATGATTTACAAACCCTCCTTGCCTTACACTACTAACATGGAAATGTTGGATGGCATGAATTGAATTAAGCTACTGATTAAACCCCCTGTACACGTGAAGTATCATATGGTCCTAGCATAGACATTTACTCACATGTTTTTGTTATTTATTGGCCTACTTATTTTGAAACTGCTTACACTTATGTTCCCTTGTCACCTGTTATACCTTGCTAGCCATGTAGCATGCACTGTCCTGTACTCTCCTTGGTGTTTTTCTTGTCTATTGTAAGCATGGTTTTAGTATATATATGTGGTGGCCGGTGTAAACAAGTATATATATACCATCGTATGCGTATATATTGAAGTTGATTTACTTGAACAATGATTAATCCTTACTCGAGTGTTTTATGTTTTTGCATGGAATGCTCGGGCCAGACCCGAGAGTTATAGATTTAGAGATTAAAATTTAGGATTCTAGGATTGGCAAAGCTGAGATTTCGAAGACGTGCGCACTCTGAAGATTTAAAATAGTAAATATTTTTCTTGTGTTCAAATGGTGTATTAATTCCGCTATATAGAAAAAGTCTTGTATAAAAATTCTGATTATATATAAAAGTTTTATTTTTCTGTTCAATATTGTGTTATCTACTTATTCTGTGTATTCTGTGTCGGTTCTGTTTTTAAACTTTGTAAGCTAAATAATGATCCGTCGATTTGAACGTTTTAAGTTGGTTTAATTACCAATTTGAAGCGGTCAAAAAGGCGGGACGTTACACCGTAGATTGAGTTTGAGTGTATATATATGAGTGTGTATTTGTTAGTTGATATGAAAATTGTTTTATATTATGTTGACTGGTTTGTTGAGTGGTTTACGAAGTCTGGACAACACAGGGTATACAATTGTATCGATAGGTGTTTCTAAACTCTTGAATAGATTAATTCGACACAGTATTGTTTTAAAATAAGTAAATGAAATAATTTTACCCAAATTTATATTTGGATATAAAATGGAATAATTTTCTGAAATTTTTATAGTATATGAATGTCTTGATTGTTATTACAATCAATAAATTTGTAATGGTTATATATATAACTAAATATATGAATGAGGTGAATTAATACTGGATTCAAACAAGAATATGGAATTCAAATCCCCGGAACGTTGGAAAATATTTTCTCGAATATTTTGGAAAATGTAACAGAAGTATTTTAGAAAGGATTTGAATAAAATTCGTTTTAAATGGATTTTGAAATTGTTAAAGCACTGAACTCACTTCAGTCACTGGAAAATAATTTAGTTAATGATGGCCACATCATTTTTATTTATTTTCGAGTTTCTATGTGACGGATTGCTATCATAGTAAGATTGCTAATTAAAATTTGTTTGAAAAATAAGTTGCTTTGAGAATTCAAATGTTTTGAATTGCTATGTTTATGTATATGTATAGATATGTATGATTTCAACTTGATTTGAAACAAAATCTGGGAATTTGAATTCTGAAATTTAAATTTAGCTTGTGAAGTTAAATAGATTGAAATAGTGAAAGTGAACCAAATGGATTGAAAATTAACTTAAGCTTAGTTAAATGAAATTGGATTGTATTAGAGATAATCCCGAATGAAATTGAATATGGTGAAAAAGAGAAATGTTTGAGATTTGAATATTAAAATGAATTTGACTTATGCATAAGCAAGTTTAGTATACATTGGATGTTGTTATTTATTGGAATAAAATTTGAACTCAAGCAGAATAAGTGGATTGATTTTTGAATTGGAAATTAAATTTGAATTATAGAATATAAGTGTATTAATCAGGAAGTTGATTAGTGAATTAAAAACTAAAGGTTGGATTGATTTGAAATCATTTGGGAATGGATACATATTTGTTTAACATGTATTGAATGGAAGTGAAAGTGATAAATAAAAATTTATACTCATAAAAAGGTATGTGTATGTATTATTACTTGGGTTTGATGATCTATGGGACTATTTGGCAAACCGTTTGGCTCTTTGGTTTTCTTTTTGATTGGAAAGTCCTAGAGAGGTGATAAGTAGCTATACCTATTCATTCGCACAATGGAGACGCTAGAAATTTCCAAAAATTCAAAGAGTAAGAAAATTTTGATAATTAGAAAATCGACTTGTTGATTGTATAAGAGATTAGAAAACCAGACGTGGTTAATAAAATTTAGAGTAAATAATGAAGTTTATAAATTGATTTAAAATCAATTTGAATAGATGTGGGAATATGCAGGAGAGCATATGAATTGAAGATAAGAATGTGACGATGGATTATCCAAAAATGATGGACAAGTCAATTGAGATGAATCATGGAAATTTGAGTATGGGCATGAGAATTAAAGGTTGTGTGTAAGAACTGAGTTGTGGAAATATGAAGTGTAGGGTTTCAACTAAGTGGGTTGTGAGGAGTTAGATGATTTGTAGCATCTTTCCTGACTTAGCAATTTCGAAGAGGAAATTCTTTTAAGAAGTAAGGAATGCAATGACCCAGATTTTTTATGGTCGAATAATTTATTTATTTAATCAATTAAATAGTAATTTGGAAACTTAAAACGACTTGAACTCGATAATTTTGAACTCTAAATTTATATAATAAGGGGAATAACAAATTTAATTCCGAAATAGTTGGGAATTAGTTGAATTTGCGATATTTTGTAAATTGGATTATTTAAAAGATTTAATTGAGTTAGATTTGAATTATAATGACAAATTTATTTATAAAACGAAGGTTGAATGTATTAATTATAATTTAATTATAAAGGAGCTCATAACGACCCAGTAGATCGTAATTTGGCGATTTGAACTTTAATCGAGTATACATGATTCAATATAAGTCGGAATCTGCTTAAACAAGAAACATTCAGATCTATTGGACCGTAGTTTTCTAATAAAAGTGAAAAAACTAGATTTCGTCTTATAGATTGTAAGTTATGACCAAATCAAAATTTCAGAAAAATCGCAGTATATTCATTTTGGACCTGTAAAAATTTATTAAATAAATAGATTTTAAATAATCTGAATGTCGTTTTAACCTAAAATTTGAAATATCGAGTTATAAATCCATATTTGTTTATTTTGGAGCTATATGATATTCTATTTGAGTATATACGATAATAATTTATTATTATTCAATTGAAATGCTTTTGAGTTTAATTTATATTTTATCAATTTATTTAAGCCTAGTAAATAGCCAATTTTCAAACCACCTCCGTTATCGGTGAAACAAATTTTATTAAATCCATAGTGATTAATTATTACTCGATTTCAAATTTCTCGCCAATCAGAGTTATTCCATGACCATACGAGATTGAAATGTAAATATATTGATCAATTAAATTCAAACCTGTGCTATTTTGCAAATGAACTCAGATTCTAAAGAAACAAGTTTCATTGGATCCAGAAGTCAAACTATAGCTATTTGTCCACTTTCGTCGCAACTGGATTTCGTATGTGATCATACGAATAAATAAACAACGAATACAAATAGCAATCAACTAAAAATTTATATAATAGTCTATTGAAATATTATTATCCTACCCTATATATATATATCCCTTAACCATTCCCGAACCCTCATTTAGCCGCCACCAATAACGAATCCGTGATCTGTAAAAATCAAAGGAATTCAAATAAGAACGCACAAATCTCAAAACAAATATATCTGTGACCATAGAGAGGTGCTCTTCAATCTAGTATGAATTTCCAGGGGACTCGAACAATTTTTGTTCGCTGGTTTATAGCAGACGGCTCCTAGGGTTGATTAATTCGTTAATTTGGGTCATCAATTGAAGAAATGGATTTTGGTTTTGGGTTCGTGGTAGGATATGGAGCTTGTTGGAAAAAATTTAGGGTGATTGGTGATGAATGAGTTCACTGTCTTATTCAAAGTAGACCGAGGAGTGCTTCGACGCATTTTAAGGGGAGGACCAAGAGTGAAGAGGGAAATAATGGTGATTTTTTTTGAATTTAAATGGAGTAGAGAGGAAGAACGTTGAGAGGAAAGGATGGCCATGGAGAAGTATGCACAGGTTACCTGATACAGAGAAGAAGAAGGAATTACGGGGAGAAGTAAGTTAAGGTTTAATAATTTATTAATTAATATTGTTAATGATCATTAATAATATATGAACTTGTAAAATGTATTACTTCTGAACTCGTAATCAGAATGGAACAAAAAAAGTCACATTGGAATTGTAACAACAAGATCTACGTTATGGAACTAATATGGAGGTGAAAAGAGCAACTAGAATTTCGTGGAAAACCCAAATGCTTGTTTGATTTTAAACGAAACTAAAGAAGATTCGTCAACTGCAAAACAACGTGAGTAAACTCACTATATCTGGCATTTCTATATTTTATATTAATGAGTTTTAAATTAGTACATATAATGTTATATGTTGTGTGATGGTTAGCTGAATGAATTTTTGATAAATTGGTTGCAAAAATATATAGTTATATATATATTCGTTAGTTGAATATTGATTCTAGTTACCATGATATCTCATATTGAAGCGGAATTGGAGTTATTTATGATGTCTAACATCTGTGGATGTAGGAAACTAGTTAGAGGGTTCCAACTAGATTCCTCAACATTTATATTATTATTTTTTAGATATTTACCCATATATGATGTGATTGATGACCTATGATAGATTATGTTGTGTTTGGATGTTTAAATAACACTAGCCTTTTTATTCTGGTATTTTAAATACCACAAATATTATTTGGAATATAAAAAGGAATTTTTGAATTGGATAATGAATTTAAAATATTTATATAAAATCAGTGGATTTTATAAAAATGAAATTCGAAAATAAGAAAAGATTCAATCTTTGGAAGTTGGTTAACTATTTACTTGAAGATGTAAATATAGGATTTTGGAAATCAGTTTTGAATACGATATTTGTAATTGAATTTAAAGTTAGTGGTTATAAAGGAAATTATAAACGAGATTATAAATGGTTGGAATAAAAATGAGATTTTGATTAATAATTCTAAATAGAAGGTATAAATAGAATTTTGATTTGAGAAATTATTTACAAGTACGAAATCAAACTGATTTGATTGTATGAAAGAGATATTAGTCAAGTTTGAAGTGAGTAATGGTTTAAAGTAAATATTTTGCAAATGGGAATACCTATAAAGGAAATTTAGGTCTGGAATTATGAATTCAAATGGGAATTTGAATGAGATAGGGTAATTGGGTTAAAATGAAATAGTGGATTCTATTTCGGGGAAAATGGGTTAGTTAAGGGTTTAAAAGGTGTAAATGAATTGGTGATAAGTCGAGAGAAGGATTTATAGATAGGAAAGTCGACTACATTTATTTTAAAGCAGTTTTATTTTTAGAGAAGAATTTTGTAATGTTAAACTATGTAAAAATAATATTTTTAGTAATAAGCCTATAGGTTATAAAATAGCTTTGGAGAGTGGTTGAGGTATTTATAAATTCTCTCAAGATTTGTAAATCAAGATTTATTTAATGGATGAGATTTTATAAGAGAAATCTTATAAATCAGAATATAAAGGATAAAGACTTCGAAAATGAATGAAGTGGGATATGATTTGGATCTATAAAGTGACTCAATAACTGTGATTTTAACTTGTAATGATGCTTACGAATGAAATCAAGTTGATTTGACAAAATGAGTCCAAATTTCTATAAAGAAATGATTTTCCCATTTAAAGCTGAATAACGGTTTGAAAGCAAATGTTTTGCAGATGGGAATGGTTATAAGGAGAATTGAGTTGACCTGTAACGACAGAATTATTCTGAAGTTTGGGATATTGATCGAATGAGAGATTATTCGAAAGAGAGTTATACATTGGAATTCGACTATGTTGAATTCGGGAAAGTAATATTTACTTTTCGTTTTAATAAAGATTTAAATTATGAGAAAAATAGAAAACCCCGAAAGCAATGGTCAAAAATGGCGGATGGCCTCGCTGCTACTTCGTCATCTTCTCAACCCCATCCCTCTCCTCCTCTGATTAATCCTCCCTCCTCCTGACCCCCCAGAACCCTCAATCATCCCTCCCTCTCATCCGCCTACTCACGCAACCATTCCAGAATTGCGTCAGCGTTCATTCTCGTCGATTTTTCAGTGTTTGCCGAGAAACGCAGGTAAATTCAAGCCAGTTGAAATGATTCCTTCCTTAACGGTTGAAGGAGCGCTGAAGCACACCCCGGTGGTTATTGAAGCTAGATCTAAGGTTTGGAAAGATTCACTCGTGAGATTCTTCCTTATTCTATGGTCGCTCAAAAATTAGACTCCTTTTGAAAACTCAAAGGTACGTTGAAAATAAAATCTGATGGAGTTCTATTCCCGCTTTAGTTAACTTGTCAGGAGGATAGGGAAAAAATTCTCATGAATGACCTAATAATTATGTGAAACAAGTTAACCATAATAAAGCCATACGGTCCCAATGTCAGTAATGTTTGTGGGCTAATCAAGGCTGTGCCGATTTGGGTGCAAATCACGAACATCCCCTTCTTCTCATGGTCATAAGATGGTATCAATTGGCAAGCTTGCGGATTTGGTAAACTGATATGTCTCGATGAGAAGACTGAAAAACTTGAGAGATTACATTTTGCTAGATGCCTCATTAAGATTATACTAGACAAAGAATTAGTTGATGACTTCCTAGCAGAGCTTCCCGATGGTGGAATACAACGCGTTAGGGTTACTTACATATGGAGACCTATGATATGTACTACATGCAAGGTCTTCGGAGATAACGTTGACAACTGTGGATGTGCTGCAGATGAGGAAGTCAATCAAGAAGTAAACAAAGGGAAAAAGCAAGCTCAAGTTAATGCTCAAGTGAACACTATGCATGGGAAGGCAAAAGCTGATTTCAGAGTAGGAAAAGATAACTCGAGCGAAGCGCCAAACCAACCAAATTATACCAAAACATCCAATAGTAGAGCAGCTCAATCCAATACTTCAAGCTGGCATAGGGTTCATAATAGGAAGTATTTCACCTTTAATAGTCAGAAACGGAGAGCCAAAGTTGTACAACCTAAGGCGAAATCAATGGTGAACAACATTGAGTTAGACATTGCAGAGGGTGAAAAGGACAAATCTCCTCAATAGGACAAAGAAACAGCAATGACAAAGCGTGATAACAGCGAAACCATGCAGAATGAACACGTGGGAATACAAGAGCTGCAAGAAAAATAAAATACAAAAGTTAAATCGAATGAAGGTGAGACTATTTTAGAAGAGGGAGAAGTTATCGGGTGCATGAAGTAGAAGAAGAAAATAATGAAACTCAATTACAAGTGTTTAATGAAAGGGAACAAAACGGAAAAGTTAATGATAAAATCACCAAAGGCAAGGACGTGAATGGTCATTTAGGAAAAGAGTGCAGTCAAGAAATTTAGACAAATGTTAACAATGTATTTGATGTCAGTACAAGTACCAGTATAGTGGTTTACAACTCGAGCCATGGTATGCAACCAGAGATGCCTGACAAGATTAAAGAAAAATCGGATGAGTCGACGAAAAGTGTTGATATTAGAACAGAGGCTACACCACCTGGTTAACCACTGATAGTGTATGGACACGTTGTATCTGAACCTAACCACAGCAGCTTAAATGAAGACCAAGCCATGGCAGAACATGAACCTGCTTTGCAGGAATGTTTACCAGCATACAATGACTTTCACCGTCTTTTTGAGCAATACGATAAGGCAGAAGAACAGTTGAAGGACCATAACAGTATAGGAAAAGATAGGAAAAGATACCCGCGCTGTTGAGGAGAATAAAGTTGCGACTTAATCGAAAACAACGCTAGACCTAAGAAGTAATGCTATCAACAAAGATCAACCATACGGGAAAATTTCTCCCCTGCCAGAGTATAAACCACCATCTAAATCTCATCTTTATGATATTAATGAAACCAGAACTAACAAGAAAGGAAGCAAAGAAACAACTCCAAGCACTCTCTGTAATGAAGCATCCCCGCATGCTATTGCAAAGCAAATAGGAACAGGTTCTTCAGGGGTCATTACGCGATCCCAAGCAAGAAGCAAAACAAAAAACCCAAAGTATCTTAATGTATCAAAACATCTGTGTTTGGAACATAAGAGAAGCTCACCTGGATATCAAGCTCGACCAATGTAAGAGTATAATAAGGAAGCACAATCTCTCTGCTCTCGCCATTCTTGAAGCCAAATTGGACACTCTATTAATGAAGAGAGCCGCCAGGTATATAAATCCTAACTAGGTCCTCATTCATAATTTACATGATGTTGTTTATGGTAGAATCATGCTTATTTTTAATCCTTCTATTCAAAACTTCTCTGTTATTACTTCTTCGAAACAACACATACACTGTCATAACCTGCATATTCCTTTGTTTATTTCGTACTATATTACCTTCGTGTATGCCTTTATTCTGCAAACGCTAGGAACTCTTTATTTCTTGAAATACCGCACTTTAGACAAAACACTCATCCGTGGCTTGTCTGCAATGATTTTAATTACCTCTGCAAATCACTGATAGGATTAGTGGTAACTCCATTAGTCTTAATGAAATTAGACCTGTAAACATTGCAGTAACTAACTCTGACCTTCTTCAAATAACTAAGTTTGGTCCTGAATTTACTTGGAAAACAGTAAGAGGGTTGGTACCCATACTTTTTCTAAAATTGACCACGCTTTCTGCAGCTCTGTTGCTCTAAATCAATGGCCCACTCTTTTTAATGAATTTCCTCTCTCGATCCTATCTAACCACTCGTCTCATGTAACACCCCACATTTTTAATATAATTAAAAATATGTGTATATGCATAGATAGGTAAATAATGGTGATGTATAATGAAAAATTTATTAATATATGGGAGAGAAGGAAAAAAATTAGTTCAATAACAGTGTATGTAATGGAGAAGATAATAAAATAAGGATACTTCATTTAAATATCAGGAATTAAGTAAAATGGACATCACCATTGCGTTCGTCTCAAAATTCTACATGAAATAGAGTCCAAGTTTTCGAAATTCGGACTCCGTATGAAAGAGTTATGGCCTTCGGAAGATTCAAAAGTTCGAAATTCGACCCAGGCAGCTGGGCGGGAAATTTCCCGCCCAGAACAGGGCAGGTTGACCTGGGGGTCAAGTCGACCAGGGGGTCGACCTACCCCCTAGGAGGTCGACCTAGGGGTCGACCTACCCCAGATCTGGGCAGTTTTTGTCCCTGTGACGTGGTTTGACGTGCTATACGGACCAGATGGCTTCTAGGTCAATCCTAGGGCTCTAAAACACTCTTTACACCTATAAAATAGTGCCTAAACCTAACCTAATTCATAAACAATTCCTTCTGACGCTTCCATGCCGCCAAGCTTCAACCAAACATGGTCGCTGCCTCAAAACCCTAAATTAATTTGCAAGTTCTTCATCAACTTTGGGGTTTAATCAAATAAAGAAGCAAAGTTCTTCATCAATAATTCATGCTCTTCACCAATAATCAAATAAGAAGATTAAATCAGCGTTCTACATCAACGACAAATCACTTATTTCTCCAATCCAGTCAAAGTGAGTGGATTTGAACTATATTTGTTGTATAATATTACTTCTATCGTTTCCCATTCCCTATAATGAATATGATGATAATTTAATAAGATCATTTATTTTATTTATGCCTACGTTTGAGTTCTCTCCTTTTTATTCTTTCCCCTTTTTATTTTTGGATCTAGGTTATCTTGAACCTAGACGAAATCTTATTATATATACGTACGATTGAAATATGGGAATATTGGGGCATAATTTATCTTATGCAATCGAGGAATATAACCTGTAATTTAGGGATGTGGCATAATAATTATTATTGCAAATATTGGGACAATTGGCAAATTGTACATTGGGATTATTCAATGAAATAAAGTCGAATTAGGGATTTTGGAGCGTATTTCAATAATGAATCTTTGGGTATGCTTTGGAAACATGAATCTATGTTGAATAGTGCGCAACTATGAATTTTGATTTATGATGTTAACATATAATTGTGTAAATTTAATTGGAACCATTGGATATGGAATTGGTATAATTCAATATTAACAACATGTAATTGGATAACATGGATTGGTGAAATTTATTTGTGACTTGAAAAGTAAGCCTAGAGGGTGAATTAGATTATATGTATGAATGTTGGGATATATATATATATATATATATATATATATATATGAAAAATATTGATTATATGAAATTAGATATAATTGGATATTGGAAATTGGTATGTTTGGGTATGAATAACATGGAATTGGTGAATTTGGCTATAATTGGATAATTTGGGTAATATGAAATTTGGCTAACTATTATGTAATTGGTGTAGTGAATAAAAAATTGGAAATAGGCATAGAAATGAAATGTAATTAAGTTGAATTTGGAACGTATGACATGAATTTGGGGTTTGGGTGAAAGGCGATTATTAATGAATGCCTATGACACGAGGTTAGGCGCGTTTGTGGTGTAAGACTGCCTGACAAATACAACAACCACAAGCGGACGTCTAATGTGAGAGGTCAACGGCAAGAACTAGAGGCGTAACGGTTTATGGCACGAGGTTAGGCGCGTTGTGGTATAAATCTTCCCAGAACCACCCGGCAAATCCAGTAGCCACGAACGGACGTCTAATGTGAGAGGTCATACATCGTTACGGCATTATAAATAAATTAAGAAATACTAACCATAATAAGACATGTGGGTGACATGGGTATGGTTAGAGGGTTAAGTGGGTGATATAAATGACATGTAAAGCATGAAAAACAAAATTTAACCGCTGTAAGACATGTGATGAAAAACATGACTAAACTAGACTTAACCGTAGTAAGACATGTGTAAGATATGGAAACTATAATAAAGGGGGTTAAGTGGGACACGGGTGACGTATGAAACAAAATTTAGATATGCTTAACCAAATGGGACCCGTGACGGTATCATAAAGTAATTGAATTGGGTAAAGTTTAAGTAACGGGTTAAGTAAATGGAAGGGTTAAGTCAATTCTAAAATTAATGACAAGAAATGGGGAATGATAAATAACCTATTATGAATAAACTTAAATAAGGCAAGAAAGGATAATAGGTGGAAATTATAACTTATGGGACAAGATAAGTTATAGGAAACGATAAGGAAGATGAGATAACTTATATGTAAAGATATACTTAGATTAAGTGGTTTGGAAAGGAGAAATGTGAAATTAAAAATGATATAAGTTATATGAGTGGAAAAGATGTAAATTAGAATCATATATGTTGGTTGGGTTGAGTAATTCTCTGGGTGCTAGTCTGATGTTGATTTCGGTCTTCGAGGCTGGTGTTTAGAGGGTTATTCTCTTAATCAGTATGTATGTGGGATAAGGCATACTTAACCATGAATTAAGTATAACATGTTGTTGTAACCCAAAAAGGGAATAATTTATGAAATTGGAAAATAACATGTTGTGGGCTTATTAATGGACTTAAGTGGGTTAAGTATAAATTGAATTAATAAGCATGGGTAACTTGGTGAATTCCAAAAAAAGAAAGCTAATGTGAATAACCAAGTTAAATGAGAAAGTTGACGAGGTGGCACAAGCGTGAAATAAATGGTTAGACTTAGGGTATAATGACATGTAAAACTAAGGCGCTTGAAGCAGTCCTTATGTTGTATGATGAATAACCCAACGAGGTAGATCATGATGGTGTCATAAGGCACAAAGAGAGCGCACGTTCGCTATTTTGGCGGCTCCAACGGACTGGAAGGGGAAGCACGCAGCTTCCTGAGACGTTAAAGGTGCTCCTAGTTGTCCTCTGTAGTGGTTTAGCTTCGGGCTAGGATTACAGAGGTTGGGTCTGCGCGGAACTACCAGGTGGGCGGGCCTTGACTGCACAAGTAGGGGCCAGTCGGAATGCTATACACGTTGGCATTAAGGGTGGTTCGGCGATTGCCTCAGGCGGAGGTGGAGGGTCAAGACCAAGCGATAGCAAGATCGTCGGACGCATGTCACCAGAAGCCTAAGGAATGCGAAAAGACAAGATCTAACCCCTAGAGATCGTTAACCTTTGCTATAAAGGGACGGGTGCGGGGAGACCCCACATGGATGTTTAGATTATTTGCTTGTTAGTGGTGGTCGCTTAGCTAGTGTGGTCTTTACTAGTTGAGGGAGGGGCTGAGGTGGGGCCATAGCCACCACAGAAAAACCAGACCCAAGGGATATCTGTACATTGGACACTCTTAGAGGTGGGCCCGTACAGATATAGAAAAGCTCCCGACCGAGTTCCGTGTTTTCTGGTGTAGCTCTGCCACAGAACTTGGGTGCACAAGTAGAGGTTATGTGCAGTAGAAACATCGAGTACGATTGATGATACGTATGTAGGAAAGTCTAGTACAACCATGTCTACTCTGGGTGGTGTATCGTAGACTAGAGGGCATTATTCGGTGATGGAACCAAACTTGATCGAATAGTTTGAGGATAGCAGTCAGTACGCTTACGTAGCACAGCTGTAACACCCCGTAATTCTATAACACTAGGATTCACAAATCAAGGCAGAAATAAATTTTAAAATTAAAATCAAGGGAAACGGGCTACGCCATTGCGTTCGTCTCGAAATTCTGCTTGAAAACGAGTCCGAGTTTGCGTAAATCGGAGTCCGTATGAAGAAGTTATGACTCTCCGAAGTTTTAGGAAATTTCAGAACAGAAAACAGCTAGAAATTCGAATTCGAAATTCGAATTCAAACCCAGAAGCGGGCTGGGCGGGAAAATTCCCGCCCAGGACCCAAGTCGACTGGGGAATCGACCCCCCCTGACCAGGTCGACTGGGCAGTCGACCTGGGGGTCGACCTGGTGCCAGAACCCGGTTTTGAACCTAGGTTCATTTTGATGTATCTGGCCCGATTTTCTGACCAGATTCATGACTCTAATCCTATATAAACTGCTTCCTGGCCTTCTTCTCTCTGCACCTTTCATTCTATCCTTATGTTGCCTCTGAGAAAATGTATAAATAAATAAAATAATATATAAAATAAATCAAGACGAGGAAATGCTGCTCAAGACTTTCAAGAGGGGATTCAAAACAAGCTAGATTTCAAGTGAAGATTCAAACGACTTCAACGACTGTTTTTCTACGAATCTAATATAATCTCTGTAAGTCGGTTACTTTTTAGATTTGAACGTTTTCTCTATTCGTGGCATGAAATTAAAGGAATAAAAGAATATGCCAAATCTTTCTGTTCGAATCAATGCTTATATCCTTGGACCTAATTAAGAACTGTTATGATTTGATGATCAATAAGACCGTGACTATGAAACTATGGACCTTAAAACCATATGCCTCTTTGACTATGAACATTGCCTATGACTATGACTATGAGAATTATTTCCTTTGACTATGAACACAAGCCTATGCCTTTGATTAGGAAACATAAACTATTGCCTATGACATAACAAGGACAACTGTGACTAAACACCTATGATTCATGACTAGGAAAGTGTTGCTTAAGTTTTGTGACTGTGAAATTGGGTCTAAGCCTGATTATCTATTCTGTCTATCCTTGATTTTCTTTGGTTTTTGATCTTGGGAATTTACCTATTAAGTTAGGTCTACCCATGTTCTTGAACCTATGTCGTTATTCAACCCTTTTTATGTCATAACATTTTCAGACCTATAGGCCTTCGATGTTTTAGATCAATTTCAGTGTAATTCGTTAGGTCTGTAATTAGTAAATTATCATTTTATGCCAGTTATTATGTCTATCTTTTTCATAGCATCTTTGGTTCATTCTCTATTTTCTACGAATCTAGATTTATCTATAATCTAGAATGAATCACGATTATACGAATGAGGGGAATACGATTTGGGCGAAATATGAAATTTACTGAAAACGTAGTTATAAACTTGGAAATTTGGCATAAATTGGGAACATGTATTATGGCATGTTTATAAAAATGCAAATTGGATAAATTTGACATGAATTATAGGATGTGTAATTTGAATCTAGTATTGACTTGTAAATCTAGCATTTACATGAACTGTGAACTAGAATAATAAGTCTAGTTTGACATGAGCTGTAATTAGAATGTTAAATCAGAATTGGATTAGCTAATTTGGCATAACAAGTATATTGGTATAAATTTGAAATTGGCCATAATTGTGAGTAATTGTCATGGTTAGTGACACTTAATTTGGTATAGTTTACATACCAAAAAGCACAAATATGATATAGAGGGGGAAATGGGCCATAATAATAAATGTTGACAATTTACATTAAGAGAGTAATTCTGAAATAAGTAAATTAGGAATAATTTACTTATAGAATTTTTCCTAAATAAGAAAATGTAAATTTAGACAAATTAAAGGTTTATTAACGACATCTCTTAATAACACACCAGAAAGTTCTAGGGTGACAGAGAGGATAGTGTCTAGGCTTGGGTTTGGAAAATACAAGTTTCCTGCTCTCTCTGGCTATCCCTAACTGATCCGACGGACGGGATGGTTACTTTCAAAACCAGATTTGAAATTTAATCATAACCCTTTGAACTTAGAAAACACGAATATGCCTAACCCGAGGTTAGACTGAGTTGCGATGTAAACCTGCCCGGAACCAACCGGCACATCCAGTAATCGCAACAATATCTGTCTAATGTGAGTGGTTGCGGCTTTAATTTGTTTAGTTAAAGCTAGAACAAGAATGGTAGGGTTAAGTTAACTAAGACACTTAACCGATTCAACATGATAACCAAACCGATGGGTGGGGTTAGGTTCATACAGACGCTTAACACAGTTAAGCTAGAATGGGAGGGTTAAGTCCATAGGAACACTTAACCAACTTAACACAGTTAAGCTAGAATGGGAGGGCTAAGTCCATAGGGACACTTAGCCAACTTAACATGGTAACAAGACAAGATTTGTAGGGGTTAAGTAACTAAGAAAACACTTAGCCAAATTAACATGTTAACTAGACTAGAAGGTGGGGTTAAGTAAAGTTAATACACTTAGCCAAATTTACATGTTAACTAGACTAGAGGTTGGGGTTAAGTAAAATTCAATACACTTAGCCAATTTGATATGTTAGCTGGACTAGACCGTAGGGTTAAGTAAACTTGAGCACTTAACCATCAGATTGTGATAAAGGAATAGGGTTAAGTTTAAAACATGAAGGGATAATACTTAACCATTAATAACATGTTAGTTAAAACAGACGGGGAAGGTTAAGTAAAAAGGAAACACTTAATCAATACAGGATGAATGGGTAGGGTTAAGTAATAAGAAATACTTAACCAATATAACTTGGTTTGTGGTAGGGTTAAGTCAACATGAATTATTGATAACACTTAACCAGTTTAACAGGATAAATGAAGAGGGTTAAGTTAACTTGAATTGACTAATGACACTTAACCAATCCAAATTGACGGGAAAGAGAACTAAGTAGTAAACCTTAGTTAAAAGGATCTAAGTAGTAAACCTTAGTTAAGAAAACAACGATTCTGGAAACTAAGTGGTAAACCTTAGTTAGTAAAACTAAGTAGTAATTCTTAGTATAACACGGGAAGGAGCGAATGTCCGTCTGAGTAAAAAGAAGGCTCCAACGAATTGGGTTACGAAGCCCGAGACTTCGAGGGGACGTGAGGGTACTATTGGTATCCCTCTGTGAGGCTACAGATGATCCTCCTGGGCTCACAGAGGTTAAGGTCTGCGTTAGAAGAACCAGGGGTATGCCTAGGTTGCTATGGCAACCTAAAGACTAGGATGGACCAGCTTGATTCGACGAGAAAACGGTAGCCCTGTGATAGCAACTCGTCGTCTACCATCCATCTTGAGTCAGTCGAGATACATGAAGCGGAAAGGCGGAGAACTCCAAAAGACCATATACTTGCTATCTAGTTATGGGTAACGGTGGCCATAGGTTAGTGGGGGCATAGGGGGCCTGCGTATAGTTCTCATTTTTCAAGGTGTGCCTTTCATTAGTTGAGGGAGGGGTCGAGTGGGACCATAGCCACTAGAATAAAAATAGACCTTAGCATCTGCATCGGTAGATATCTGAAAGCTCCCGACCGAGTTCTGTGTTTCTTGATTTGCCCTGCCACAGGACTTGGGCCGCACATTACAGGACATGTGCATCTAGACAAGCGATAACGATTCGCGATACATGCGTGGGGAAGTATAGGAACATATACCACTCTAGGTAGTGTGTCCTAGACTTGGGGGCATCGTTCGACAAGTAGCATAATCCCTAGTTGGACTAGGTGGCATAAACCCGGAATCCGAGAAGCGTTCAGTAGATAGCGTAAACTCTAGTTGAATCTAGAAAGCACTTGATAGAAAACCCTAGATTAGATCTAAGTAATAAATAATAAATGTATGCCTGAAGGCAATGGAAACTACAGGGATTGGGATCACGTTATCGTTACTAGTTGGGACACTAGTTAGGTGGTGCAGAGATATAGAAATCAGGATAACAAGGAAATAGCGAAGCGGCGAAAGTATTAGAGCATATCGAGTTAATCTTATCTTAGCATATCTTGTGTTAATCTTGTATAATCTTGCTGATCCTATCATCATAGTGTTATCTTGTATTCAGTTAATTCATGTCGTTTTGTTTTTCCATGTTCACATGCTAGAAGTTACTGAACTTACTCAGTCTTTATGTCTGACTCTGTTTTTCTTCCGTCTTCTTTTTTTCCGTTCCCCCCCTCCAGGTTGTAAAGAAGGGAATAGTATAGCTCAGGTTAAGTTGGATTGTCACTCTTTCCCAACTTGAAGATTTGTCGAAGTTTTGCTTGAATTCTCTTTTCAGATGTTATGGCTGGCTCTTGCTACATTGGGGAATATAAATGTTGTTTTATGCTTCTTTATTTTGTAAGACAAATGATACTCTGATATTATAAAGAAATCGTTGTACAAACTTTTTTATCAATAAAGCAAAGTTTTATTTTCCGATGTTGTAATTTTTGTCTGTCTTGTAATTTATCTGCATCTTTTACCCTAAATGCTCCACAGAACTTAGTGCATTCCCTTTGTGAGTGACACTGAAGGATGTGGGGTGTTACAACAGCGATAGTGGTTCTATGCGGATGTAGTGTTGTACGTTACTATGGAATAGGATGAGGGACTACGCATATTACTGTAGCGATACGGAGGAGACCGTGCGAATGGGGTATCACGGGGTGTACCTCAGTTCAAGGGTAGCTACATATATACTATATTAGGTTAATCTACTAGGGGGTAGATGGGTGCGACGTGTGTGTAAGCTTTAAGTACTAATAATACGTATAACCTAATAAATAAGAAAGTGTAATTGAACGGTATATGTAGGATTATTCAAGAAGTGTAGTTTAAATTCATTCACACAGAACTTATGTTCTGACCCCCTCCTCATAACATTCGCATGTTAGACAGAGGCTTATAGCATTGGGAATACTGATTTAGCAGTATTGTGATTAAGGTAAAGCTATGTTTTAAATATATTATATTTTACTCCTTCCGCTGTGAGGTGTTTTCCGAACTCTGACATATCTCTTTTCTCTGTCTTTTTCTGCAGGGTACTAGAGCAACCAACTCGGGTTTCAAGGGATTGGATTTTTGAAAAAAATCGGTCCGTCGGAATCTGGGTTGTCACATCTGGTATCAGAGCATAGGTTTATGATTGCTATATAGATAACGAGTGAGCGTATTTGTATTTTCAAATATATATATATATATATATATATATATATATATATATATATATATATATTAACCTAGATCCATATCGTGGCCCACTAGACATGAAAAGAGTTGGTATATCTAGTTTGTACACTCAAGGATTGAACATAGAAATTTTGAGACCCCTAAGAGGATTGGTTGGAAAGTGTACAATATGACTTGGCATTGGAGAAAGAAAGCATCCCATAAAGTGGAAACTGAAATGTTAGAGTAGTGGGTTTAGAAGTGTAACCTTAGAAACTCGAAAAGGTTGAAAAATGAAAATGGATTAGGAATATATATATAGTCGAGAGAATTGAATTCGCGAAAGTGCCTAGGAAAGCCTAGTGATTTGAAGACCCGTTGTGAGTCTAACCCAATAATAAACTTTTAAGAACTTGAATCTATTAAAGAATTTGTGGAGTTTTTCAAGTTTTAATCTTAAAAGTATTTTTGAAGTATGAGAAATTATTTAGTGCATGATGGGTTTTAAAAGTAATGTGGGTATATCTTGTAAAAATATGATTTCTTGTTTTAGATGAATTCTCTCATTAAAAGGTGCATAGTATAGAGCATATATAGCTCACTAGATTTCGTATTATAATATATGAAAGGATTGAAAAGAAAGTGTTGCGTTTTGTAAAAGAAATTCTTTTCAGTTTATTGATTTACAAAGAAATTTTGTTGGGTGGACAAAATAAGTTGGAGGAATAGAATAGATGTCTGCACCTTATAGCGAATAATTAACATTGTAAATAGGAACAATGTAACCTTGATAGTTGTCCTTGTCTACTCCAATTTCGTGATTTGAAGAAAATGTTTTTGCATTTTATTTTGTGACATGTTTTTTATGGCTTGGCAAAAGAAAGTTTTTGAGAAAAAAATAAAAGTTTTACCACATTAATCTTTGGAAGAAGAAGTAATGAAAAGAAAGAAGGTTAAACCATGTTTAAAAATGGAGTAGGTAAGGATTAAGGCCTAGAAAGAACGAGATAAAGTTAAAGCTATTAGAACAAACAAGGAATTGGTTGAGATGAGAAATTCTCTGAGTATCAATCTGATGTTGATTTCGGTCTTCGGGGTTGATACTTAGAGAGTTATTTTCTTGCCAATTTACAGTCAGGGATTAGCCAGTATTAAACTAATGGAAAAATTTCCCGTAGAATGCATAAGCCATATGGGTCTAGGATTGTTGCTTGAAAGGGAAGTATAGGCTAGTAATACACAGCATGAACTAGTAGTGACTACTAGGTAGTAAAGGGCAAGCAAATGTATAGATCATGTTGAGTGAACTCGTGACAAAGTCCTAAGATTCTTGGCCCATAGTTGTAGCTGTGTAGGATACTGTGTGAGTTGAAAACAGAAGAGCTTGTTTGAAATAATAAACTTAAGAAGAAGACTAGCCTAACTAACAAGAAAACAACTAAATCAATCAAGCAACAAAACGTGACGGGAAAAGAAAATGAAAACCTTAAGAAAAAGATGAATAATATGAAATTACTCCAAGATCAGATGGAATAGAAAAGAAAGCTTTCTTATGTCGTTGTGCTTGGACAAGAAAATAGGGAATCTTTACAGAATAGTCATATAAAGATCCAAGTATGATTAGAAAAGAAAAACGGAGGACGTGAATTTTTCCGTTTTACACCTTTTCGTAACATAAGAAATCGAGTTTGGAAAATTAGATTTTTCAAAAATTTCGAATTTAATAATGGATGGTAGGGTTTTGGATGCGACAATTGGGTGAGCTATGCACTTATTTTGTAAGAGTATGGGAAAATTTGGGTGAAAAATGTTTTAATTTTTCAAAAATATTCCATTCATATAGAACTGCAAGTATATTTAGGATGTGAGCATCATGTTTTGAAAGAGTTTTTAAAAGTTTGCATACATATAGGTGGATCCAAATTAGGCATACATACTTTACTATGATGTATCTGACTTTGCACATGTGCACAATGTTTGCAACAATTGGATGCACACTTGATGGATGGATATTGCGAGGGGTTATCTATTTTACTCTTATCGAATTTCGGGGACGAACTTATTTAAGTGTGGGAGAATGTAACACCCTGCATTTTTAATATAATTAAAAATATGTGTATATGCATAGATAGGTAAATAATTGTGATGTATAATGAAAAATTTATTAATATATGGGAGAGAAGGAAAAAAATTAGTTCAATAATAGTGTACGTAATGGAGAAGATAATAAAACAAGGATACTTAATTTAAATATCAGGAATTAAGTAAAATGGACATCACCATTGCGTTCGTCTCGAAATTCTACATGAAATAGAGTCCAAGTTTTCGAAAATTGGACTCCGTATGAAAGAGTTATGGCCTACGGAAAATTCAAAACAGTTCGAAATTCGACCCAGGCAGCTGGACGGGAAATGTCCCGCCCAGAATAGGGCAGGTCGACCTGGGGGTCAGGTCGACCAGGGGGTCGACCAACCCCTTAGGAGGTCGACCTGGGGGTCGACCTACCCCAGATCTGGGCAGTTTTTGTCCCTGTGACGTGGTTTGACGTGCTGTACGGACCGGATGGCTTCTAGGTCAATCCTAGGGCTCTAAAACACTCTCTACACCTATAAAATAGTGCCTAGACATAACCTAATTCATAAACAATTCCTTTTGACGCTTCTATGCCGCTAAGCTTCAACCAAACATGGTCGCCGCCTCAAAACCCTAAATTAATTTGCAAGTTTTTCATCAATTTCGGAGTTTAATCAAATCAAGAAACAAAGTTCTTCATCAACAATTCATGCTCTTCACCAATAATCAAATAAGAAGATTAAATCAACGTTCTACATCAACGACAAATCAATTATTTCTCCAATCCAGTCAAAGTGTGTGGATTTGAACTATATTTGTTGTATAATATTGCTTCTATCGTTTACCATTCCCCATAATGAATATGATGATAATTTAATTAGATCAGTTATTTTATTTATGCCAACGTTTGAGTTCTCTCCTTTTTATTCTTTCCCCTTTTTATTTTTGGATCTAGGTTATCTCGAACCTAGACGAAATCTTATTATATATACGTACGATTGAAATATGAGAATATTAGGGCATAATTTATCTTATGCAATCGAGGAATATAACCTGTAATTTGGGGATTGTGGCATAACAATTATTATTGCAAATATTAGGACAATAGGCAAATTGTACATTGGGATTATTCAATGAAATAAAGTCGAGTTTGGGATTTTGGAGCGTATTTCAATAATGAATCTTTGGGTATGCTTTGGAAACATGAATCTATGTTGAATAGTGCACAACTATGAATTTTGATTTATGATGTTAACATATAATTGTGTAAATTTAACTGGAACTATTGGATATGGAATTGGTATAATTCATTATTAACAACATGTAATTGGATAACATGGATTGGTGAAATTTATTTGTGACTTGAAAAGTAAGCCTAGAGGGTGAATTAGATTATATGTATGAACGTGGGAATGTTGGGATATATATATATATATATATGGGAAAAATATTGATTATATGAAATTAGGTATAATTGGATATTGGAAATTGGTATGTTTGGGTATGAATAACAAGGAATTGGTGAATTTAGCTATAATTGGATAATTTGGGTAATATGAAATTTGGCTAACTATTATGTAATTGGTGTAGTGAATAACAAATTGGAAATAGGCATAGAAATGAAATGTAATTAAGTTGAATTTGGAACGTATGACATGAATTTGGGGTTTGGGTGAAAGACGATTGTTAATGAACACCTATGACACGAGGTTAGGCGCGTTTGTGGTGTAAGACTGCCCGGAACCGCCTGGCAAATCCAACAACCACAAGCGGACGTCTAACGTGAGAGGTCAACGACAAGAACTTGAGGCGTAACGGTTAATCACCCGAGGTTAGGCGCGTTGTTGTATAAGTCTGCCCGAAACCGCCCGACAAATCCAGCAGCCACGAACGGACGTCTAATGTGAGAGGTCATACATCGTTACGACATTATAAATAAACTAAGAAATACTAACCATAATAAGACATGTGGGTGACATGGGTATGGTTAGAGGGTTAAGTGGGTGATATAAATGACATGTAAAGCATGAAAAACAAAATTTAACTATTGTAAGACATGTGATGAAAAACATGACTAAAGTAGACTTAACTGTAGTAAGACATGTGCAAGATATGGAAACTATAATAAAGGGGGTTAAGTGGGACACGGGTGACGTATGAAACAAAATTTAGATATGCTTAACCAAATGGGACCCGTGACGGTATCATAAAGTAATTGAATTGGGTAAAGTTTAAGTAACGGGTTAAGTAAATAGAAGGGTTAAGTCAAATCTAAAATTAATGACAAGAAATGGGGAATGATAAATAAACTATTATGAATAAACTTGAATAAGGCAAAAGAGGATAATAGGTGGAAATTATAACTTATGGGACAAGATAAGTTATAGGAAACGATAAGGAAGATGAGATAACTTATATGTAAAGATATACTTAAATTAAGTGGTTTGGAAAGGAGAAATGTGAAATTAAAAATGATATAAGTTATATGAGTGGAAAAGAAGTAAATTAGAATCATATATGTTGGTTGGGTTAAGTAATTCTCTGGGTGCCAGTCTGATGTTGATTTCGGTCTTTGGGGCTGGTGTTTAGAGGGTTATTCTCTTAATCAGTATGTATGTGGGATAAGGCATACTTAACCATGAATTAAGTATAACATGTTGTTGTAACCCAAAAAGGGAATAATTTATGAAATTGGAAAATAACATGTTGTGGGCTTATTAATGGACTTAAGTGGGTTAAGTATAAATTGAATTAATAAGCAAGGGTAACTTGGTGAATACGAAAAAAAGAAAGCTAATGTGAATAACCAAATTAAATGAGAAAGTTGACGAGGTGGCACAAGCGTGAAATAAATGGTTAGACTTAGGGTCTAATGACATATAAAACTAAGGCGCTAAAAGCAGTCCATACGTTGTAGGATGAATAACCCAACAAGGTAGATCATGATGGTGTCATAAGGCACGAGGAGAGCGCACGTTCGCTATTTTGGCGGCTCTGACGGATTGGAAGGGGAAGCATGCAGCTTCCTGAGACGTTAAAGGTGCTTCTGGTAGTCCTCTGTAGTGGTTTAGCTTCGGGCTAGGATTACAGAGGCGCGGAACTACCAGGTGGGTGGGCCTTGACTGCACAAGTAGGGGGCAGTCAAAATGCTGTACGCGGCGGCACTAAGGGTGGTTCGACGATTGCCTCAGGCGGAGGTGGAGGGTCAAGACCAAACGATAGCAAGATCGTCGGACGCCTGTCACCAGTAGCCTAAGGAATGCGAAAAGACAAGAGCTAACCCCTAGAGATCGTTAACCTTTCTATAAAGGGACGGGTGCGGGGAGACCCCACATGGATGTTTATATTGTTTGCTTGTTAGGGGTGGTCGCTTAGCTCGTGTGGCCTTTCCTAGTTGAGGGAGGAGCTGAGGTGGGGCCATAGCCACCACAGAAAAACCAGACCCGAGGGATATCTGTACAATGGACACTCTTAGAGGCGGGCCCGTATAGATATAGAAAAGCTCCCGACCGAGTTTCGTGTTTTCTGGTGTAGCCCTGCCACGGAACTTGGGTGCACAAGTAGTTGTTATGTGCAGTAGAAACATCGAGTACGATTGATGATACGTACATGGGAAAGTCTAGGTACAACCATGTCTGCTCTAGGTGGTGTATCGTAGACTAGAGGGCATTATTCGGTGATGGAACCAAACTCGATCGAATAGTTCGAGGATAGCAGTCAGTACGCTTACGTAGCATAGCGATAGTGGTTCTATGCGGGTGTAGCGTTGTACGTTACTATGGCATAGGATGAGGGACTGCGCATATTACTGTGGTGATACGGAGGAGACCATGCGTGTGGGGTATCACGGGGTGTACCTCAGTTTGGGGGTAGCTACATATACACTATATTAGGTTAATCTACTAGGGGGTAGATGAGTGCGATGTGTGTGTAAGCTTTGAGTACTAATAACACGTATAACCTAATAAATAAGAAAGTGTAATTGAACGGTATATGTAGGATTATTCAAGAAGTGTAGTTTAAATTCATTCACACAGAACTTATGTTCTGACCCCCTCCTCATAACATTCCCAGGTTAGACAGGGACTTCTAGCTTTGGGAATACTGATTTAGCAGTATTGTGGTTAGGGTAAAGCTATGTTTTAAATATATTATATTTTACTCATTCCGCTGTGAGGTGTTTTCCGAACTCTGACATATCTCTTTTCTCAGTCTTTTTCTGTAGGATACCAGAGCAACCAACTCGGGTTTCAGGGGATTGGATTTTTGAAAAAAATCGGTTCGTCGGAATCCGGGTTGTCACATCTCAAGTATTACACCTGAGTGAAGATATTATTGTTAGGAATCCGAGCTTTACAATTTTTAATGTCTGGTCCCAAGACCATGAGTTCCATTCCACTGTTAAGAACGAGTGGGATACCCCTTGCTATGGAAACCTGTAACGACCCAGAAAATCTGAACCAATTTAAAATTTTTAAATTGGCTAAAATAATGGATTTTAAATATTTAAAATAAATATTTTAAATAATGGCGATGAAAACTGAGTTGGAATCGACATTTGAAAACGAATATAATTAATTATAATTATATATAGAATTGAAAATGGCGCGGTAGTTCGATAATTCGATTTCAAACTTCAATTGAATATACCGGGTGCATAACAATCCGGATTGTAGTGAAACCAAAAATATTTAAATCTGTTAGTGGATATCTTTCTAACAAATTCGACTAATCGAAATTTGTTAGCGGGAATCAAAAGATATGTCCAGTTGAAAATTCTGAATAGTCGCTATGGAATTCAGGCCCTTAAAAATGGACATTTTGCAAACGAACTCGGATTTCGATGAAACCACTTTTGTTGGATCCGTGATGTAAAGTTATTGCTAGATTCCAAATTTCATAATTTTTTGAATCAATATGTGAGTGTGGCAAAAGAAAACGCGTTTGACCAGTTTCATTTGATTTTAATCGACTGGAAATTGGCCATTTTTCAAACGGTCTCAGAATTCAACGAAACTAGTTTTGTTAGGACCGTATCGTCAATACGAAGCTAGAAAATATTTTTCTGGAATTTTTCAAGTTAGTATGTGACCCCAGTAAATTGAAATGTACGTTTAAAATTCGATATATAGAGTTATATTTTGATTTTGACGAAAACTGATCGAAATGATCAAATCAGCTTGCGATACATATCCCATTGTGTTCGGAATAGGGGTAATTAGCTATGGGCGACAGTCGTTGGGTCTCGTTTGGGGTTCGTATATGCAGTCAACTTTATCAAGGAGAAAAATAATAATAAAATAAATAAATTATAAAACTTTATATAGTACCCCCCCTCTTTTCTTCTCTTTTAGTCAACCCCTCCTGTCCAGTTCAATAAATCGAAATAAAAGAAAGAAGGGGCGCGCCCTTCTGCTCCTCCTCATCGCAGCAACGCGCCGCCGCACTGGGCCTCCGCCTACCTCGCGCCCCTCCATGCGCCGCCACAACCATCGCTCAGGTCCCCTTCCTCTCCTCCTCCGGCCAGGAACCCTAAATCCTATTTTCCGCCGCCACCGATCTCCCCTAGGCCGCCGACCACCTGCAGATCCCCCCCCCCCATGCGCGCCTTCTTCTCCGGCACCCACCCTCCTCCAACGGTAGTACACCAGCAACCTCCTCTGTAAAGATCAAATAAAAGTGAGTCTTTATTTATTTATTTATTTTAACTTCATTTATTTATGTAAAGAAAGGGCTGATCTTTATATGAACAACCACCCTATAAAGCTGAGATATTTTTATTTATTTTAAAAACTGTTTTTTTTAGGTTTAAAAATTGATTTTTAAACAGGTTTTAAAAACTAATTTTTAAAAGATGATGAAACTGATTTTTGTAAAAGATTTTAAAACTGATTTTAAAAGATTTAAAAACTGTTTTTTTAAAAGAAAAACTGATTTTGAAAAGGAATTAAAAACTGATTTTTAATAGAAAGAAAAACTGATTTTGAAAAGGAAGTAAAAACTGATTTTTAATAAAAAGAAAAACTGATTTTGAAAAGGAATTAAAAACTGATTTTTAATAGAAAGTCGAGGTAAAAATCATATTTTTATATGTTGAAAGTCGAAGTAAAAATCATATTTTTATATGTTGAAAGTCGAAGTAAAAATCATATTTTTATATGTTGAAAGTCGAAGTAAAAATCATATTTTTATTTATTGAATAACATAGTAAAAATTCGATTTTTACATATGTAGAGCATACGGGCAACAAAGCGACAGAAAGAGAGATTGGCGAGGAAGTGTCGTGAAGTTGGATAGCTATTGGTGAGATTTCTGATTTAAAAATTATATATATGTATTGAAAATGAAAGTGAATTGCTATATATAAATATCTATATATATATATATATATATATATATATATATACGCCCCTCGTCCACAAACCATGGACGATATTTATTGGTTGAAATTGTTGTGAAAATTGATTGATAGCGATTGATTGTTTGGGATTGTTTGTGATTGATATTGGTTGATTGTGGTTGAAAAATACCCATTTGTGGTTGTGAAATATTTGGTTGAAACCACATAGGATTAGTTTGTGGAAATGAAATAAATATATACATGCCGCCTGCGTGCGAACTAGATGCATGATCCCCATTGTCAAAAACCGCGAGGTTTTAAGGTAGAGCGAGGAGCCGTACTAGGGACGGTGCCGGTTTAACTACCCTGCCGTTATGCTGCCGAAAATTTGAATAATATTTGTGTGTTTGAATTATTTTCATATGCTTAAACTATATTTATTCATTGTATAGAAAACATTCATGTGTTGAATTGATATTCATTCGTTGTTCAGAAATTCATGTGTTGAATGGTATTCATATTTTGAAATAAATTGTTCGATAACAAAAATCACATTTTTATCTATATATAGAAACTATTGAAAACATTCATGTGTTGAATTGATATTCATTCGTTGTTTAGAAATTCATGTGTTGAATGGTATTCATATTTTGAAATAAATTGTTCGATAATAAAAATCACATTTTTATCTATATATAAAAACTATTGAAAACATTCATGTGTTGAATTGATATTCATTCGTTGTTTAGAAATTCATGTGTTGAATGGTATTCATATTTTGAAATAAATTGTTCGATAATAAAAATCACATTTTTATCTATATATAGAAACCATAGAAAACATTCATGTGTTGAATTGATATTCATTCGTTGTTTAGAAATTCATGTGTTGAATGGTATTCATATTTTGAAATAAATTGTTTTATGATAAAAATCCTATTTTGTCACCTATATGAACTATATAGAAAAATAGTGTTTTGAAATGAATTGTTTTACAATAAAAATCACATTTTTATTGTATGCATAAATCGTTGAAATGTGAAGTGTTAAAAATAGCCACTTGTTCAAAATAAACATATATGAGTTGAAATATTCATTAATTAGCTAATGAAATGATTTGCACCTATTTATGTAACATTAGAATGAATGGAGTTTTTAAACCAAATAGAAATCGAATATGAAGTCGAATAGAAATTGATAAATGATAAGAACTGTATATATATGCACATGCAATATTCATTGAACAGGTTATAGCAAAGGGGCTAGAGAAGAGGAATAAAATTTTGTGCCCGACAAATAGGTACACATTTACTGATTTGTTTGGGTGATGATTTTGAGCCTGTTGGCTAGCCGCTTGGCTTTTTCTTTTTCTTTTTGAGATTAGAAGGACCGGGAACGCTATTTGCGATTTCCCGATGCTCCCGGTGCAGGGGAGGTTATGGCGAAATTTTCCAAAATTTTAAGGTGTTAGAAATTTTTTTGAAGTGAAAACGATATTGAAATCATCGAATGAACTATATTTATATAAATATATAAATATAAATAAAATTAAAATGAAACGAGGCCGTGCAGTTCGTATTTTGAAACCGTGATTTCAAACAACTAATACGGGGAATCCGACCATTGGATTTTCCCGAAACCTCAACCGTCGGGTTCGCCTTGGAATAATCTTTCCAACGGCACCAACCTTGTAAAAATCCAACGGTTGGATTGTCTGGAATGTTTAATTCAAATTTCAAGAAAAACAGCGCCAGAATCGATTTTATTTATATATAAATATAAATAGAATTATATTTAATCGAATAACGACGCTGCAGTTCGTATTTTGAAATCGAAACTTCAAACGATTGTACCGGGAGATCCGACCGTCGGATTTTCCCGAAACTGGAACCGTTGGATTCGTTTTGAAAAGACCTTTCTAATGATGTAAATTTTGTGAAGATCCAACGGTTAGATTTTCAGATATGTGTAAATCAAATCTGAAGAAAAACAGCGCCACGGCCGCTTTATGGCCCGAAGCGTCGTTTTGAATAAAATAGCTATTTTAAATTAAATAAAAATAGCGATAAATAGTTATAAAATATCATAAGCGATATGGAATAGAAATAAACTGAATTTGTTCGATTTATGTGGTTTTTGATGGTTGAACGTGTTTGGTGTGAAAATTACATTAAAGAACAAGATTGGTGTTGTCAAATAATTTAACCATTGAAATAAATTGAATTGAAATTCTGAATATACGAGAATTATTTGAAAAGGCCGAGTTAATTCTCATTTCAAATAATTGACCGACGATTGAAAGTCGAAGATGAAGACGATGGTCGAAGACCGGAGATCTTCACCTCGTTTGGATGGTAACCGAGGTCCTGATTGGGAGGCATCTCGAAATATGGATAATGAGTGGTGATCGTTCAGACGTACGTGATGATCGATGGGTTTGCGAGGTATTTAGTGCCTCCGGTTTCGTTCAGACCCAGAACGGACTTGTAAATGGACTGTGTGTCCGACATTGGAATTTGTTCTGTGTGATTGATAGCCATCAGTTGCACGGTGTGAATTGCCTATGTGGCATGCTAAGATGTAGTGATCAGGGCTTCTGTTGAAAAGCAAAGTCTTGTGGTGATGATCAAAGCACCGCCTGTGTGGCGTAGCTTTGTGTATAACGTAAATTCGCGAGCCTCACACCCCGGTAGGAACCTAAAACGGGAGAAAGGACCTCAGGGAGGGCCTACGTATCCTCCTAGCTAAAAGTGGCGTCAGTGGTTTTACACGCCCTGACGAGTTTGACTTATGTGGTTGTTGCTGTTGCGAGGCGCCTCGGTTAGATCGGACGATCCGGGTCCGATGGAGTCATTCGTTGGCTCGCTTACGCCCCAAAGGGCGGCGAAACGTAGTGCTCAGGTATAATAATCCACATCGGTGGACCGGCCCTGTCGCTCCAAGGCTTGCCTGCGCGCTTGCCTGAGACTCGGGCTAGGCAGTCTCGAATTCGGTAAGGACTATCTTTTGCCTTGGTTCATGACGGAAATCCAATTTCCGAATACGTGACGATGCGATTTTGATTGTATACCTATACATGGCGACATAGTGGTATGGGGCATTAATGCCGTCTATGATTGATAGTTATGATTTGAAATTGTTTTCAAAACATATAAACACTAGCAATAATATCAAAGGCCTTTGTTTTATTCGTATCAAGCATATTTGGCCGTTATAAGGTAAAACTCTATCCTCCGGTTTGCGTCGCATTGTGTGATGGGAACTGAGTCTTATAACGGCTTCATTTTTATAAAAAGCATAGCGATGTTTAAAAGAAAGATTTGTTTTTAAAGCACTGGCAATCCAATGGAGTAAACCCGTTCCACGAAATTGGCGTGGTCCTGTGATTAGCCAATTAAATATGTGTTGAGTGGATTTCTCATACCAGTCCCATGACTGACTCGTAGTTTGTTTCACTTTCAAACTCGGGTGCCCCTTTTTCTACACGGGCAGCCTTGTATTCATGTTTAGCTAGTTCTTTCTGGATAGCTGGAGCTGAAGATGGATTCTATCATTTATTCTTTTTATGCTGTTCAGCTCCTATTGTACATATTTTGTTTATTTCCGCTGTAGACATTTATGTATAGCTGAACTGTATTTGTACTAAGTAAGATCCTGTATACTGTGTAACTCTGATGATTACTTTTATCCAGTATATTTTGTTGTTCATTATCTGGTGTATTTATTTAATTCTGTTCTGCTATTATATGTTTCTGTGTTATATTCCAAAGATAACCTTGTTTCCGTGAGAACGGGAAATCGGGTCGTCTCAACGTGGTATCAGAGCTTTGGTTAAGCTTAGTTCTGGAATATAACATTTGAACGAACTCGTCAGAAATAGAACCAGTAGTGTTCTAGGACGGGTAGCTCAATACAGATAGGATCAGCAATATCCTAGTATGAGTATAGTAGAATCAGAACAACTCGTTAGAGATGGGGTCAGAAGTGCCTCAGAACGAGTCGAGAGTAATATGTTTTTAAATAACGTATTTGTGATTATATTTATATATAGTCTGGTTTTAGAAATATAATTTTTGAATATATAAAAGATATATATTTTAAAAGTTAAAAAAAGTTAAAAACAATTGGATGGGTTGTTGTGTTGTGTGATTGTACATTTATCAAACCACTTTCGACTTTATTCCTTTTCGGGGACGAAAAGTTTTAAGTGGGGGAGATTGTAACGACCCAGAAAATCTGAACCAATTTAAATTTTTTAAATTGGCTAAAATAATGGATTTTAAATATTTAAAATAAACATTTTAAATAATGGCGATGAAAACTGAGTTGGAATCGACATTTGAAAACGAATATAATTAATTATAATTATATATAGAATTGAAAATGGCGCGGTAGTTCGATAATTCGATTTCAAACTTCAATTGAATATACCGGGTGCAAAACAATCCGGATTGTAGTGAAACCAAAAATATTTAAATCTGTTAGTGGATATCTTTCTAACGAATTCGACTAATCGAAATTTGATAGCGGGAATCAAAAGATATGTCCAGTTGAAAATTCTGAATAGTCGCTATGGAATTCAGGCCCTTAAAAATGGACATTTTGCAAACGAACTCGGATTTCGATGAAACTACTTTTGTTGGATCCGTGATGTAAAGTTATTGCTAGATTCCAAATTTCATAATTTTTCGAATCAATATGTGAGCGTGGCAAAAGAAAACGCGTTTGACCAGTTTCAGTTGATTTTAATCGACTGGAAATTGGCCATTTTTCAAACGGTCTCAGAATTCAACGAAACTAGTTTTGTTAGGACCGTATCGTCAATACAAAGCTAGAAAATATTTTTCTGGAATTTTTCAAGTTAGTATGTGACCCCAGTAAATTGAAATGTACGTTTAAAATTCGATATATAGAGTTATATTTTGATTTTGACGAAAACTGATCGAAATGATCAAATCAGCTTGCGATACATATCCCATTGTGTTCGGAATAGGGGTAATTAGCTATGGGCGACAGTCGTTGGGTCTCGTTTGGGGTTCGTATATGCAGTCAACTTTATCAAGGAGAAAAATAATAATAAAATAAATAAATTATAAAACTTTATATAGTACCCCCCCTCTTTTCTTCTCTTTTAGTCAACCCCTCCTGTCCAGTTCAATAAATCGAAATAAAAGAAAGAAGGGGCGCGCCCTTCTGCTCCTCCTCATCGCAGCAACGCGCCGCCGCACTGGGCCTCCGCCTACCTCGCGCCCCTCCATGCGCCGCCACAACCATCGCTCAGGTCCCCTTCCTCTCCTCCTCCGGCCAGGAACCCTAAATCCTATTTTTCGCCGCCACCGATCTCCCCTAGGCCGCCGACCACCTGCAGATCCCCCCCCATGCGCGCCTTCTTCTCCGGCACCCACCCTCCTCCAACGGTAGTACACCAGCAACCTCCTCTGTAAAGATCAAATAAAGTGAGTCTTTATTTATTTATTTATTTATTTATTTTAACTTCATTTATTTATGTAAAGAAAGGGCTGATCTTTATATGAACAACCACCCTATAAAGCTGAGATATTTTTATTTATTTTAAAAACTGTTTTTTTTTAGGTTTAAAAATTGATTTTTAAACAGGTTTTAAAAACTAATTTTTAAAAGATGATGAAACTGATTTTTGTAAAAGATTTTAAAACTGATTTTAAAAGATTTAAAAACTGTTTTTTTTTAAAAGAAAAACTGATTTTGAAAAGGAATTAAAAACTGATTTTTAATAGAAAGAAAAACTGATTTTGAAAAGGAAGTAAAAACTGATTTTTAATAAAAAGAAAAACTGATTTTGAAAAGGAATTAAAAACTGATTTTTAATAGAAAGTCGAGGTAAAAATCATATTTTTATATGTTGAAAGTCGAAGTAAAAATCATATTTTTATATGTTGAAAGTCGAAGTAAAAATCATATTTTTATATGTTGAAAGTCGAAGTAAAAATCATATTTTTATTTATTGAATAACATAGTAAAAATTCGATTTTTACATATGTAGAACATACGGGCAACAAAGCGACAGAAAGAGAGATTGGCGAGGAAGTGTCGTGAAGTTGGATAGCTATTGGTGAGATTTCTGATTTAAAAATTATATATATGTGTTGAAAATGAAAGTGAATTGCTATATATAAATATATATATACGCCCCTCGTGCACAAACCATGGACGATATTTATTGATTGTGATTGGTGTGAAAATTGATTGATAGCGAATGGTTGTTTGGGATTGTTTGTGGTTGATATTGATTGATTGTGGCTGAAAAATACCCATTTGTGGTTGAGAAATATTTGGTTGAAACCACATAGGATTAGTTTGTGGAAATGAAATAAATATATACATGCCGCCTGCGTGCGAACTAGATGCATGATCCCCATTGTCAAAAACCGCGAGGTTTTAAGGTAGAGCGAGGAGCCGTACTAGGGACGGTGCCGGTTTAACTACCCTGCCGTTATGCTGCCGAAAATTTGAATAATATTTGTGTGTTTGAATTATTTTCATATGCTTAAACTATATTTATTCATTGTATAGAAAACATTCATGTGTTGAATTGATATTCATTCGTTGTTTAGAAATTCATGTGTTGAATGGTATTCATATTTTGAAATAAATTGTTCGATAACAAAAATCACATTTTTATCTATATATAGAAACTATTGAAAACATTCATGTGTTGAATTGATATTCATTCGTTGTTTAGAAATTCATGTGTTGAATGGTATTCATATTTTGAAATAAATTGTTCGATAATAAAAATCACATTTTTATCTATATATAAAAACTATTGAAAACATTCATGTGTTGAATTGATATTCATTCGTTGTTTAGAAATTCATGTGTTGAATGGTATTCATATTTTGAAATAAATTGTTCGATAATAAAAATCACATTTTTATCTATATATAGAAACCATAGAAAACATTCATGTGTTGAATTGATATTCATTCGTTGTTTAGAAATTCATGTGTTGAATGGTATTCATATTTTGAAATAAATTGTTTTATGATAAAAATCCTATTTTGTCACCTATATGAACTATATAGAAAAATAGTGTTTTGAAATGAATTGTTTTACAATAAAAATCACATTTTTATTGTATGCATAAATCGTTGAAATGTGAAGTGTTAAAAATAGCCACTTGTTCAAAATAAACATATATGAGTTGAAATATTCATTAATTAGCTAATGAAATGATTTGCACCTATTTATGTAACATTAGAATGAATGGAGTTTTTAAACCAAATAGAAATCGAATATGAAGTCGAATAGAAATTGATAAATGATAAGAACTGTATATATATGCACATGCAATATTCATTGAACAGGTTATAGCAAAGGGGCTAGAGAAGAGGAATAAAATTTTGTGCCCGACAAATAGGTACACATTTACTGATTTGTTTGGGTGATGATTTTGAGCCTTTTGGCTAGCCGCTTGGCTTTTTCTTTTTCTTTTTGAGATTAGAAGGACCGGGAACGCTATTTGCGATTTCCCGATGCTCCCGGTGCAGGGGAGGTTATGGCGAAATTTTCCAAAATTTTAAGGTGTTAGAAAATTTTTTGAAGTGAAAACGATATTGAAATCATCGAATGAACTATATTTATATAAATATATAAATATAAATAAAATTAAAACGAAACGAGGCCGTGCAGTTCGTATTTTGAAACCGTGATTTCAAACAACTAATACGGGGAATCCGACCATTGGATTTTCCCGAAACCTCAACCGTCGGGTTCGCCTTGGAATAATCTTTCCAACGGCATCAACCTTGTAAAAATCCAACGGTTGGATTGTCTGGAATGTTTAATTCCAATTTGAAGAAAAACAGCGCCAGAATCGATTTTATTTATATATAAATATAAATAGAATTATATTTAATCGAATAACGATGCTGCAGTTCGTATTTTGAAATCGAAAATTCAAACGATTGTACCGGGAGATCCGACCGTCGGATTTTCCCGAAACTGGAACCATTGGATTCGTTTTGAAAAGACCTTTCTAATGATGTAAATTTTGTGAAGATCCAACGGTTAGATTTTCAGATATGTGTAAATCAAATCTGAAGAAAAACAGCGCCACGGCCGCTTTATGGCCCGAAGCGTCGTTTTGAATAAAATAGCTATTTTAAATTAAATAAAAATAGTGATAAATAGTTATAAAATATCATAAGCGATATGGAATAGAAATAAACTGAATTTGTTCGATTTATGTGGTTTTTGAAGGTTGAACGTGTTTGGTGTGAAAATTACATTAAAGAACAAGATTGGTGTTGTCAAATAATTTAACCATTGAAATAAATTGAATTGAAATTCTGAATATACGAGAATTATTTGAAAAGGCCGAGTTAATTCTCATTTCAAATAATTGACCGACGATTGAAAGTCGAAGATGAAGACGATGGTCGAAGACCGGAGATCTTCACCTCGTTTGGATGGTAACCGAGGTCCTGATTGGGAGGCATCCCGAAATATGGATAATGAGTGGTGATCGTTCAGACGTACGTGATGATCGATGGGTTTGCGAGGTATTTAGTGCCTCCGGTTTCGTTCAGACCCAGAACGGACTTGTAAATGGACTGTGTGTCCGACATTGGAATTTGTTCTGTGTGATTGATAGACATCAGTTGCACGGTGTGAATTGCCTATGTGGCATGCTAAGATGCAGTGATCAGGGCTTCTGTTGAAAAGCAAAGTCTTGTGGTGATGATCAAAGCACCGCCTGTGTGACGTAGCTTTGTGTATAACGTAAATTCGCGAGCCTCACACCCCGGTAGGAACCTAAAACGGGAGAAAGGACCTCAGGGAGGGCCTACGTTTCCTCCTAGCTAAAAGTGGCGTCAGTGGTTTTACACGCCCTGACGAGTTTGACTTATGTGGTTGTTGCTGTTGCGAGGCGCCTCGGTTAGATCAGACGATCCGGGTCCGATGGAGTCATTCGTTGGCTCGCTTACGCCCCAAAGGGCGGCGGAACGTAGTGCTCAGGTATAATAATCCACATCGGTGGACCGACCCTGTCGCTCCAAGGCTTGCCTGCGCACTTGCCTGAGACTCGGGCTAGGCAGTCTCGAATTCGGTAAGGACTATCTTTTGCCTTGGTTCATGACGGAAATCCAATTTCCAAATACGTGACGATGCGATTTTGATTGTATACCTATACATGGCGACATAGTGGTATGGGGCATTAATGCCGTCTATGATTGATAGTTATGATTTGAAATTGTTTTCAAAACATATAAACACTAGCAATAATATCAAAGGCCTTTGTTTTATTCGTATCAAGCATATTTGGCCGTTATAAGGTAAAAATCTATCCTTCGGTTTGCGTTGCATTGTGTGATGGGAACTGAGTCTTATAACGGCTTCATTTTTATAAAAAGCATAGCGATGTTTAAAAGAAAGATTTGTTTTTAAAGCACTGGCAATCCAATGGAGTAAACCCGTTCCACGAAAGTGGCGTGGTTCTGTGATTAGCCAATTAAATATGTGTTGAGTGGATTTCTCATACCAGTCCCATGACTGACTCGTAGTTTGTTTCACTTTCAAACTCGGGTGCCCCTTTTTCTACACGGGCAGCCTTGTATTCAGGTTTAGCTGGTTCTTTCTGGATAGCTGGAGCTGAAGATGGATTCTATCATTTATTCTTTTTATGCTGTTCAGCTCCTATTGTACATATTTTGTTTATTTCCGCTGTAGACATTTATGTATAGCTGAACTGTATTTGTACTAAGTAAGATCCTGTATACTGTGTAACTCTGATGATTACTTTTATCCAGTATATTTTGTTGTTCATTATCTGGTGTATTTATTTAATTTTGTTCTGCTATTATATGTTTCTGTGTTATATTCCAAAGATAACCTTGTTTCTGTGAGAACGGGAAATCGGGTCGTCTCAAAACCCTTTGTTCGTCTTGCACAAAAAACTTAAATCCCTTAAATTTGTTTTGAAAGCCTGGGCGAATTCCAAATTTGGGAATGGTAGTGGTTAATCCTCTCACTGGTTAACCCTTTTGTCACAAACTCAGTCCCTTATGTTAGCTGACACCAATAACCCAAATCTTGCTAGTATAAAGGTTGTATATTTGAACAGTTACAGGAACGCTCTCATTCTTGAAGCGAACATGAGGAGGCAAAAGGTGAGAATTTATTGGTTTGAAGAGGGGGATAGGAACTCGGCTTACTTCCATGCTGCATTGAAAGCAAAACAGAATAGAGAAAATATTCATACCAATTCCGATCATCACGGCCAGGTATGCATTACTTCTCATAATATTCAGAAAGCTTTTATATCTTATTCTTCTGAGCTCTTTGGTAATGTTGAAAGATTTATCCCTATTATCGATGAGATTAACCCCATGATTCTCCCTAACATTAGTTCTGATCATAAGTTCTTTTTAGACACAGCTGTTAGTGAAAATGAAATAAAAGATGCAATGTTTTCTCTCAATAGAAATTCTTGTGGAGGCCCGGACGGCTTTAATGCCTTCTTTTATAGAACTTGTTGGAATATTGCTAATGTTACCGTAATAAAGGCGGTGCAACAATTTTTCAAAACTGGTAATCTTATGAAATCGTTTAATAACACTATGATAGCTCTCATTCCCAAAGTTAATAATGCTGCTAACGTCAATGATTTCTGACCAATATCATGTTGTAATGCCATTTAAAAGTGCACTGCTAAAATGATTGCTAATAGGCATAAGATTGTACAACCCACCATTATTTCAGCTAATCAAACTGCATTTACTCCTACTAGAAATATTCTTGACAATATCACTCCTGCTCACGAACTCTTGAAAGGTTATATAACTTCGAACATCTCCCCACATGTTATGCTAAAATTAGACATAAGGAAAGCTTTCGATACCGTGCAGTGAAGTTCTATGATCAGGATTTTTAGTTATATGAATTTTCCTCCTTGTTTCATTGCATGGATCCATGAATGTATAAGCACTGTTAATTTTTCAATCAATGTTAATGGTAACTCAGTAGGTTTCTTTTCTAGTAAACAAGGCATTAGACAAGGTGACCTGATTTCTGCATATATGTTTAAAATTATCATGGAGTTCTTAACTAAGATGCTTGACGAACTTGTTGACTCCAATCAGTTCGACCTGCATCCTAAGTGTACGAATCCAAGAATAACTTCCCTTATGTTTGCTGACGATCTCATCATTTTTTGCAAACCAAATAAAACTCTTTCAAATATCATGACCACCCTGGATAAGTTTTATATGATGACAGGCCTTCAAATTACAGACAAGCTTCAATGCTGGTCTGCTAGATTGCTCAGCAGGCAGGCAAACTAATTTTAATTAAGTCTATTGTCAGTGCAATGCAAGTGTATTGAGCGCATGCTTTTATTTTACCGCACAAACTGATTTCTATGATTAAAACTGCCTTTATGCGATACTTTTGGAAAGGTAACACCACCAAAAATATCTTGCGCCCACCTCTTTCGCTAAACTGGGAAAACCCATAAACAAACGGGGGGTTAGGAATCATTAACACCGGTAAATGGAACCAGGCTGCCATGGATAAACTCGTTGATGATATTTTGAATAAAAAAGATAGTTTATGGGTTCAACGGTCTCAAAATTACATAATTAAAAATGAGAGTTACTGGACTCTTAGTACCCTCCATCGGCACAACTGGATTTGGAAATCTATTCTTAAACTTAAGTCTAAGATTCTTCCTTTTCTCAAATTTGGTGCTACTGACTTCGCCAGCACTTTTTCTGGAAAGATCCTTGGCTCGAACATGGTTTCATTCTAGCTAATGAGGTCTTTTATCTGGAAAGATCCTTGGCTCGAACATGGTTTCATTCTAGCTAATGAGGTCTCTTATCTGGAAATGTGTCAATCCGGGATTGATGTAAATAGCTGTGTATCCTATATCATGGATGGCACAACTTTTAACTTGTCGTCTTCATCGAATCAAAATATTACAGCTCTGTGGAATAAGATACAGAATTTCAATGTGCATCACAGAAACAACTTGCATAACCCTTGGAAATGGCAAGGTAATTATTTTACCATTAATTTTTTTACCTTGAACTGCTTGGTGCTTCACATGAAAATGATTGCAGGTGGCACAAGACTGTCTGGAGGAGAGACAGTAGTGCAAAGGACAATTTATGCTTGAGGAAAATTCTCAATAGTGCAATACACACGAAGGACAAACTTGCGAATCATGGCTTCACCTTAGAACAAAGGTGTAGGCTCTGTGAACATGAAAATGTGACACAAAAACACCTTTTCTTTCACTGTACCGTGACCAAACAGCTCTGGACTGAAGCGCAGCAGCAAATTGAACACTCATGTTCTGCACCTGCTTTTGATTGGCTTCGTATCCACAATAAGGCGAGAGGAAAGGACAGGAATGCTAGGCTATATAATCATGTACTAAAGAAAATTATCGCAGCAATATGGAAGGAAAGAATTCACCAAATCTTCGAACCCACTCGCATCATGAATTTTGGCCATTGGAAACTTCTGGTTTGGCGCGATTTCCAGGAGAGTCTCAAATACTTGAAATTCACCTTTAACCCCGAAATTTTTGGCTTGTAAATTTATTATTTATTATTATTATTGATCTTTCTTTCTTTTTCATTTTTTGTTGCCTTCTTTAGGCATTGATATACCGTTGTTCTCCTTGTCTTCTTATGTTTCCATTTCTTGCTATGTTGATATGTACTCTTCTTATGGTATATCAATAAAGTGGAAGGAGACCACTCAACCCCGTCAGTTTTGCCAAAAAAGATTTAAATTATTTGTTGGTTTATTCATTTAACTATTATTTGTTCAATTCAATGAATAAAGTTATATTTTCAAGTTTATTTCTCGATGTGTGGATATAACGTTGTTATAAGCATTGATTTCCATAAATGAAGCGGAACTTCAAAATTGAATCCAAGAGTTACATAAGCTGAGACAACCCAAACTCGCCCTTGCGGGAAATACCGGATTGAGTTGAGAACACGACAAATCAGAACACAAACAGAAGAACATTTCATTGCTTATAACAACAATTTACATCGGAGTACAAGAATATAACAGAGTACAAATAAATAATATATATTTGATAAATATCATAGATTTAAATTACTTTTAAATATTAGCAGCGGAAAAATAATACAAAACACAACTGAAAGAAATACATGGATACAGAGCTTTCCGAATATCGCTTCAGCTGTAAACCAGAATCCTGTGAATATTATATCTGCAAAACCAAAACTACTAGCTGCCCATGTGTAAAATATGGGAACCCAGAGTTTAGGTTAAAACAATAAACTCCAGGTCAGTCATGTGACTGGTGTGAAATCTAAAACAGTTATTAATTTGATTTTAAAATTAGGTAAATCAAGGGACCACACCGTATAACACGAAACAGGTTTACCCCCAAGAATACTAGTGCATAAAACAAATAGCGCAATGCTAAATAAAGAACAATGAAGCTATTATAAGACCCAGGCCTCATCACACAATGCAACTAAAGCCGGAGGATAGAGTTTTTACCTTATAATAGCCAAAAATGCTTGGTACATGAAATTTCATATTTTATTATTAATATAAGTGAAGAAATAAACTTCAAATATAAATGTATCAGTCATAGGTGGCGTAGGTACCCATATATTACGTCGCCACATTAGGTTCTACAATTAAAACCGAAAACTCACGTATTGGAAGTTGGATTCCATCTATGAACCAAGGCAAGGGATCGTCCTTACCAAATTCAAGACAATCTAGCACCATGTCTCAGGCTACGACCTCAACTGCACCTAGGAGCCACTGGGCCGGTCACCAGTCGGTGATTAGTAATACTTGAACAATACATTTCCCTGCCTGATAGGGCATAAACCTATCCAGTATGTCGACCATCATATCCGCCGGCCCTGTACTGACCAATATATCCAAGGTACCTCTCTATCCATCAAATAATAAGCAACATCCACATGAGTAAAATGTCTGGGCTCCATACCATGACACCACTCCTAGCTAGAAAGAAACAGGTGTTCTCCCTGGATCCTCTCCGGTTTCTGGTTCACACCGGGGTGTGAGGCTCGCGAGTTAACGCTATACACAAAGCTATGCCATTTAAGGTTGTGCTTTGATCAGCAACCACAAGACTCTACTTTCCAACAAAAGCCTTGATCATTTGCATCTCAGCATGCCATACTAACAATTCACGCCATGCAACTGATATCTACCAATATATAACCGCTGAGCTCGTATGTCTCAGAGAAGGGTGTTAAGAAAGAGAATAAATTCTCCACCACCAAATAGATTTATATTTAATAAAGATCAATCAACACAAAATAAAATCCAATGTCAGACACACATACATTTACAAATTTGTTCTGGGTCTGAACGAAACCGGAGGCATCTTATTCCTCGTCCCATATGTCCAATACAGGAGAGAGGTCCTCACATGTTCGGTCAATCTCCAAGTATGTCTCGATGATCACCACTTATTACCTTGTCTTGGGTGTACAGCCTAATCAAGACATCAGTAATCATCCAAACAATGTGAGGACCTCTGGTCTTCAACCACCGTCTTCTTCGTCGACTTATCATCGAATCAGTTATTCAGAATGGGTATAAGCCCGACCTTTCCGAATAACCTGCATATATTATAATCAGAGTGATATAAACACACAACATACGCCTCATTCCAATCCAGAATATTCTTTTATTCAAATATTCTTATCTTTAGGGAAAGGTTCCTATTAATTTTATCAAAGATAAATTCTTTTAAGTTTATTCTTTAATCATCCTTTGGATATCATTTCAAAAGATTTCATTATATTTTCAATTCTAAACCAAATTAAGGTTTATCCAAGTAGTTGGGATTAACAAGCCATACCAAAGTAATCATTTCTTTTTTCATCTCAATCCCAACCTATTCATCCTATGGAGCAAAATTCGTGATACTCCATATCTAACACCACTGTGTTACCGGTAAAAATTAGTTACCATTTCCCGATCAAATCTAATTAAAGATTTAACTATCGCTTGGAGCAAAACTGGTGATACTCCATTCTTGATCATTTCCCAAATTTGATAATTTAAATGATCACATTCACATTTCAATGTAATTAAGGATTCATTAAAAATTCACTTAGTTTTAATCTTCCCAAAAATCAATATTAATGATTATTTAACTTTGGGAAATCAAACATGTCGCATCGATAATCTACACCGTACTATTGATTTCTGCCGATATATAACCTCTAAGCTCTCACGTCTTAAAGAAGGGTGTTAAGCAAGAGAATAAATTCTCCGCCACTAAATAGATATATATTTAGTAGAGTTAAACCATACAATTCGAGATACAATGTTAGACATGTAATCCTGTCTTTAACTGGGTTAAAGAACTAATGTCATTTAAAACACAGTTCACGATAAACCCGAAATCACATTCCATTAATTATGGAATCTTCACGGAAAACAGATCAATATATATAATCGATATCAATTTCCGTACCCAACTAATAATATAAATGGAATAACGACAAAGCCTTTTAAATTCCATGTATATTAACAGTCTTCTTCCACAGAAGCCCACTTCGATCATTACCAAATCGAATTCCATTCCGTTCCAATTTATTTAAATAAATTTGAAAACTTTATTTTGGGAAATTCCCATTAAATCTTAATAATAGATTTATAAATTCCAAATTACATTTCACTGTTAATCGGGTTAAAGAACAGATGTCGTTTAAAACACAGTTCATAATAAACCCAATTCACATTCCATTTTTATTCCAATTATTAAATATAACAGGAAACTCTAATAATCTTAATTAAAAGATTTATTCTTTTCACACGGGGTTTATGAATAGTCTTATTTAAGACACCATTCATGACAAACCCAAAATCCAATTCTTTTATTCAATTCCAATTAAATATTAATTAAATGGAAAACTCCACTAAATCTTAATTAAAATATTTATTCTTTTCTCAATTGGGTTTAAGAACAGTATTGTTTAAGACACCGTTCACGACAAACCCAAAATCCAATTCAATATTAAACACAAGGCTCTGAATAGAAATTATATCGGCTTATATTCAATATCAAATTCTGAAACTAACGGGTATCGTGTTGGGAATAACGATATCTGTATCTTTCAAATTCCAATAACAATATCCGTATAACCACGGAATCCAATATCGAAATATTCTGAAGATTATTTCCATTCAAATCCATTCCAATTCATGCATTGGAAAATCCTGGTTATATTAAAACCCTTTATAAACCCAATTTATTTATTTAAAAATTACTGGATTATCTTTTCTAGTTAATAATTAGTTCATTTTGAAAAAAAATCTTATATTTACAAACATGAATTTTTCAACCCAATATTTTCCAAATCATTTATTATGATTTTACATAAATTATTAATAGTTTTAATAATTTAATTAAGGCCTTTTCAGTCGATTTCCATAAATGATCATCGAACTGCACTTACAGCGACCTTTTCCAAATTTGATTTGGACATAATTCCAAATACAACCATTAGATTTTAAATCTATTATATTCATTGGAAAGCTCTTTCCGATACGAACCCAAGATTCCGGTTTTAGGAGAATCCGAAAGTTGGATCTCCCGTAATGTCAATTCGAAGCCAATGGTCGAAATTCGTGAACGGTCGCAGCGCAGCGCGTTCTATTCAGGCCTTTATATATATATATATATAATGTATAATATATACATTTCATCGATTTCCATTTAAATCGTATTTTATAAATCGTTTATAAATTCGTTTTAAAATGATTCTAACTTCATTTTCAATTCTAAATCAAAATTGAATACTCTATAACATTATAATATATAAATGATGATATTTTCAAAATATCAGATTTTGAATCATTTCCTTTTCGATATTCATTATAAAAATGAATAAAATCGATATAAATACCGTTCGCGTTAAAATGGCGCAAATGTAATCAATACAGCTTCACATATTTCAATAATTTTGTGTCCATCCGAAATCGAACATCAAATCCACATTTTAATCCTTTACTGAATGTTACTTTAAAATATTCGTTATTTTAAAATATTCCATATTTATGAATTGGAATCAGACACAGTCAATTACCATATAATATTTTTTGTACGGATTTCATACAACACATGTACATAACAATAATGATACACAATCAACCATCATCCAGAGTGCAATCTACAACTGTATAAGCGTTAAAAATAAATAATTAACGCTCATCATAGCCTATCAACCCATCGATTGATATTCCACTAGTTATTGGGATCAGTGTGTGTCAAATATCATCCCAATACCCGTGTGGGGTTTTCAATCAACAAACACTGAATATTATTTGTGCAGCTGGGCGATGTGTAAAATTTATCGTCCCAATCCATGTCAGTTAAACGAGTGTACATAAACAAATCGTCTGATTTATATATGAATATTTATTTCAACACAAGACTATTTTATTTAGTTCATACACTCAATAAAAATTATATTTTTATTGTTCAAATATTTTATTCAATACATGAATATTTTATTTTCCATTTCTCACAACACAATATAGTCCAAACAAACAACCATGGTTTGTACAATAAATAGTGTCGGGTGCTGCTAAGCATCGTCTACATCTTAGTATCTATTTAAATGTAATTAATCTTGAGTGAGAAGGGGTTCTCACAGTCGGTTTCCACTCCGTCAGTTTTATTTTTGAATTTCTGAACAATTTTGGATTTGCTCGAAATTCTAACCTGCTCCAAATTGGACCTGGTCAGTTTTGTTGTGAAGCTCTCGTCCCCATGATCGTAATGGATCTAGTTTCGTGCGATTTGGACCTCGTATGGAAAAGATATGGCATTATATACTTTGGATAATTTAAACAAGAAATTTAAATTAATTAATTACACAATTAAATCCTAATTACTTCATTAATTCAATTACCCTTCTGTTAATCGTTTTCTTCCTTTGTTCATGATAGCCGAACCCGTGCTCCACTTAAGAAATCCCCCACCACTCATAACCCATGCCATCGGAAGTAGATCGCCACCCTTCACGCGATGCCCCTCGACGTGCTCCTCCGACGCCCGGAGGTTGGGCAAACTTGGCGGCACCCCTACATTGAAAAACGTGCCCAAAGCTGTTGCATTTGCAGCTAAAATCGAAAATTCTAGGTTGTAATTTCATATCTTAGTTGTTGAGGAGATAGGGCTCATCGAGATGAAGAGGTTTTTGGTCCGGAGTTCATCGATTTGTTGAAAGGATTGGAAGATCTTGGAGGGAGGCAGCGGAAGCATTCTGGCCATTAACGATTTAGGGCCGGCGCTGAGAACGAGATTAATGAGGATTTATTTCATTGGCTGGAATTTATATATAAATTATTTTTATTTTATTCAATTTGTTTTAAAAGTCAAAATCCTCACGTACTCCAAATCAAACCCAACGACTGTCGCCCCTAGCCAAATACCCCCATTCCGGATACATAGGGATATGCCTCGTAATCCAATTTGACTGTTTTAATCAGTTTTTATCAAAATTAAAATAAAAATCAATGTATATTGAATTTAAACGTACATTTTAGTTTACCGGGTCCATATACTAACTCCAAAAATTCTAGAAAAATTATATCTAGCTTTGTTTTGATGGTACGGTCCTAACAAAACTAATTTTGTCGAATTTGGAGACCATTTGAAAAATGGCCAATTTCTGGTCGATTCAATTCAACTAAAATTGATAAAACACGTTTTTTTGCCATGCTCACGTATTAATTCCAAAAATTATGAAAATTGGAATCTAGCAATAATTCGACATTCTGGATCCAACGAAAGTGGTTTCGTTGAAAATGGAGGTCATTTGCAAAATGCCTATTTCTAAGGGACATATAATATATTAATATATATATAAATTCCATAGCCACAATTTTGAATTTTAAAGTGGACATAACTTTCAATTTATATTATGAAATCTTAGTTTCTTACATTCGTTAGAAATATATTATTAATCAAATTCAAATATTTCTTGTTTCGTCCAATTCTGACTTATATTGAATTTTGTATATTCATTTGAAATTTAAAATCGAATTTTCAACATACCACGCCATTTCAGGCTCGTTTTATAATTAAAATAAATTTATTCGTTCTAACTTCGTTTAAAATAAATGTTTAGTCATTATTACTTAAAATAAATCATTTTAAATATTCAAAATTCGTTAAAATTGCTAAAATAAAAATTTTAAATTGGTTCTGAAAATCCGGGTTGTTACAATCTCCCCACTTAAAATCTTTTCGTCCTCGAAAAGGAATGGAGCTGAAAGTTGTTTTACTAACTAACTCAACTTTCATTCTGGCGTTCATTCTTCAACTTTTCAGTTTCTAAGAATTTTCTAATTTTTCAAAAATTTGGCTAATACCCTAAATTTTCGAAAAATTTCGCCATAACGTCCTTTGTACGGGGAGACCTTTAGAGCTGCAACTTGCCTCACAGGGCCCTCATCAATCCAAAATAAAAAGAAAAAGCAAATCGGCTCGTAAAATCATCCAAACCTAATAAATTAGTAAACATGTACCTATTTGTCGGGCATACAATTTTATTCCTTTTCTTAGCTTCTATGCTATGACCTATTCACACACACACACACATATATATATATATATATATATATATATATATATATATATGTACATGTATGCAATTTCATTCAATTTTCAATTCAGTTCAATATTTGACACAATTTGGCTAAATTTACTTTTCATTCTCTTATTAGTTTCAACAATTTTATTAGTTAAACTAATAATCAAACAACACAACTAGCAATCAATTAGTTGGTTAAATTTTCAATCATATATCTTTAACATATATACTCAAAAATCCCATTTTTAATGCCAAATCACATCAATAAACCCTATCTTGTTTTGGTTCTCACACCAGTCAATTGGAAATCTATAGATATCCCACTTTCGAAACTCGAACATAAACTACTGATGCTGACATGTCAATCACTAGAATCATTAGAGTCATCTCCGGGCAACTAGAGTATGATACTATATCTACCCAGTATATTTGAGACTTCGTATACAAGCTAGCTAGGCGAATATGCAAAATCTTCATATACTCGATTGTCCAAAATCAATTTAAAATATAAGCTCCGATACCAAATTAGATGACCCGAACTCGCCCTAACGGGAAAGCCCAGATTGAGTTGAGAACACGACAAATCAGAACACAAACAGAAGAACATTTCATTGCTTATTACAACAATTTACATTAGAGTACAAGAATATAACAGAGTATGAATAAATAATATACATTTGATAAATATCAGAGATTTAAATTACTTTTAAATACATAGCAATGGAAAAATAATATAAAACATAATTTAAATAAATACGCGGATACAGAGCTTTCTGAATATCGCTTCAGCTGTAAACCAGGATCCTGTGAATAGAATCTCTGTAAAATCAAAACTACTAGCTACCCGTGTGGAAAATAAGGGCACCCAAAGTTTAGGTCAAAACAATAAACTCCGGGTCAGTCATGTGACTGGTGTGAGAACTAAAACAATTATTAATTTGATTTTAAAGTTAGGTAAATCAAGGGACCACTTCGTATAACACGGAACGGGTTTACCCCTAAGAATACTAGTGCATAAACAAATAGAGCAATGCTAAATAAAGATCAATGAAGCTATTATAAGACTCAGGTCCCATCACACAATGCAACACAAGCCGGAGGATAGAGTTTTTACCTTAAAATAGCCAAAAATGTTTAGTATGTGAAATTTCATATTTTATTATTACTATAAGTGAAGAAATCAACTTCAAATATAAATGTATCAATCATAGGCGGCGTAGGTACCCATATATTACGTCGCCACACTAGGTTCTATAATTAAAACTGGAAAGTCACGTATTGGAAGTTAGATTCCATCTATGAACCAAGGCAAGGGATCGTCCTTACTGAATTCTAGACAATCTAGCACCATGTCTTAGGCTAAAGCCGTAACTACACCTAGGATCCATAGGGTTGGTCACCCGTTGGGGATTAGTAATACCTGAACATTATGTTTCCCTGCCCCATGGGGAATAAACCTGGTCAGTATGTCGACCATCATATCCATTGGCCCCGTGCTGACCAACATATCCGAGGTACCTCGTTATCCATCAAATAATAAGCAACATCCACATGAGTAAAATGTTTGGGCTCCATACCATGACATCACTCCTAGCTAGAAAGAAACGCATGTTCTCCCCGGATCCTCTCCCGTTTATGGTTCATACCGGTGTGTGAGGCTCGCGATTTAACGTTATACACAAAGCTATGCCATTTAAGGCCAAGCTTTGATCATCAACCATAAGACTCTGCTTTCCAACAAAAGCCTTGATCATTCGCATCTCAGCATGCCACACTGAATATTCACGCCATGCAACTGATGTCTATAAATATATAACCTCTGATCTCGTACATCTCAGTGAAGGGTGTTAAGCAACAAAATAAATTCTCCGCCACCAAGCAGATATATATTTAATAGAGATCAATCAACACAGAATAAAATCAAATGTCAGACACACATCCATTTACAAGTTCGTTCTGGGTCTGAACGAAACTGGAGGCACCTTATTGCTCGTCCCATATGTCCAATATAGGAAAGAGGTCCTCGCATATCTGGTCGATCTCCAAGTACGTCTGGACGATCACCACCTATTACCTTGCATTAGGTATACAGCCCAATCAAGACATCAGTAATCATCCAAACGATGTGAGGACCTCCGATCTTCAACCAACGTCTTCTTCGTCGACTTATCGTCGAATCGGTTATTCGGAATGGGTATAAACCCGGCCTTTCCGAATAACCCGCGTATATTATAATCAATTGATATAAACACAACATACATCTCATTCCAATCCTGAATATTCTTTTATTCAAATATTCTTATCTTTAGGGAAAGGTTACCATTAATTTTATCAAAGATAAATTCTTTTAAATTTATTCTTTAATCTTCCTTTGGATATCATTTCAAAATATTTCATTATCTTTTCAATTCTAAACCAAATTAAGGTTTATCCAACTAGTCGGGATTAACGAGCCGTACCGAAGTAATCATTTCTTTTATTATCCCAATCCCAACCTATTCATCCAATGGAGCAAAACTGGTGATACTCCATATCTAACACCACTGTGTTATCGGTAAAAATTAATTACCATTTCACGTTCAAATCTAATTAAAGATTTAACTATCGCTTTGAGCAAAACTGGTGATACTCCATTCTTGATCATTTCCCAAATTTGTTAATTTAAATTATCACATTCACATTTCAATCTAATTAAAGATTCATTGAAACTTCACTTAGTTTTATTCTTCCTAAAAATCAATATTAATGATTATTTAACTTTGGGAAATCAAACATGCTGCATCGATAATCTACACCGTACTATCGATTTCTGCCGATATATAACCTCTAAGCTCGTACGTCTCAGAGAAGGGTGTTAAGCAAGTGAATAAATTCTCCGCCACCAAACAGATATACATTTAGTAGAGATCAACCATACAATTTGAAATACAATGTTAGACATGTAATCCTGTCTTCAACTGGGTTAAAGAACTAATGTCATTTAAAATACAGTTCACGATAAACCCGAAATCACATTCCATTAATTATGGAATCTTCACGGAAAACAGATCAACATATATAATCGATATCAATTTCCATATCCGACTAATAATATAAATGGAATAACGGTAAAGACTTTTAAATTCCATGTATATTAACAGCCTTCCTCCACAGAAGCTCACTTCGATTATTACCAAATCGAATTCCATTCCATTCCAATTTATTTTATTAAATTGGAAAAAATTATTTTGGAAAATGCCCATTAAATCTTAATAAAAGCTTTATAAATTCCAAATTACATTTCCCCGTTAATCGGGTTAAAGAACGGATGTCGTTAAAAACACAGTTCACAATAAACCCAATTCACATTCCATTTTTATTCCAATTATTAAATATAACGAGAAACTCTAATAATATTAATTAAAAGATTTATTCTTTTCATACGGGGTTTAAGAACAATGTTATTTAAGACACCATTCACGACTAACCCAAAATCCAATTCTTTTATTCAATTCCAATTACATATTAATTAATTGGAAAACTCTACTAAATCTTAATTAAAAGATTTATTCTTTTCCCAACTGGGTTTAAGAAAAGTGTTACTTAAGACACCGTTCACGACAAACCAAAAATCCAATTCAACATTAAATACAAGGCTCTGAATAGAAATTATATCGGCTTATATTCAATATCAAATTCTGAAACTAACAGATATTGTGTTGGGAATAATGATATCTGTATCTTTCAAATTCCCATAACAATATCCATATAACCACGAAATCCTATATCGAAATATTCTGAAGATTATTTCCATTCAAATCCATTCCAATTCATACATTGGAAAATTCTGGTTATATTAAAACCCTTTATAAACCCAATTTATTTATTTAAAAATTATTGGATTATCCTTTCTAGTTAATAACCAGTTCATTTTGATAAAAATATATTTTTATCTTTACAAACGTGGAATTTTTCGTCCCAACTTTTATCCAAATCATTTATTATGATTTTACATAAATTATTAATATTTTTAATAATTTTATTAAGGCTCTTTTAGTCGGTTTCCATAAACGGTCATCGAACTGCACTTACAACGACCTTTTCCAAATTTGATTTGGACATAATTCCAAATCCAACAGTTATATTTCAAATATCTTATATTATTTGAAAAGCTCTTTCCGATATGAACCCAACGGTTCTGGTTTTAGGAGAATCTGATGGTCGGATATCCCGTAACGTCAATTCGAAGTCAATGGTCGAAATTCGCGAACGGTCGCAGCGCGACGCATTCTATTCAGGCCATTACATAAATATATATATATATATATATATATATATTTCGTCAATTTCCATTTGAATCGTATTTTATAAATCGTTTATAAATTCATTTTAAAACGATTCTAACCTCATTTTCAATTTTAACTCAAAATTGAATACTCAATATCAATATAATATATAAATGATGATATTTTCAAAATATCAGATTTTGAAATCATTTCCATTTCGATATTCATTATAAAAATGAATAAAATTGATATAAATAGCATTCGCGTTAAAATGGCGCAAATCTAATCAAAACAACTTCACATATTTCAATAATTTCATGTCCATCCAAAATCGGACATCAAGTCCACGTTTTAATCCTTTACTGAATGTTATTTTAAAATATTCCTTATTTTAAAATAATCGTTATTTATGAATTGGAATCAGACATAGTCAATTACCATATAATGTTATTTATACAGATTTCATACAACACATGTACATAACAATAATGATATATAATCAACCATCATCCAGAGTGCAATTTACAACTGTATAAGCGTTAAAAATAAATAATTAATGCTCATCATAGCCTGTCAACCCATCGATTGACATACCATTAATTATTGGGATTAGTGTATGTCAAATATCATCCCAATACCCATGTGGGGTTTTCAATCAACAAACACTGAATATTATTTGTGCAGCTGGGTAATGTGTAAAATTTATCGTCCCAATCCATGTCAGTTAAATGAGTATAAATAAACAAATCATCTTATTTGTATATGAATATTTATTTCAACACATGACTATTTTATTTAATTCATACATTCAATAAAAAATATTTTTTTATTATTCAAATATTTTATTCAACACATAGATATTTTATTTTCCATTTCTCACCACAATACAATACAGTCCAAACAAACAACCATGGTTTGTACAATAAATAGTGTCGGGTGCTGCTAAGCACCGTCTTCATCCTAGTATCTATTTAACTGTAATTAAAATTTAGTGGGAAGGGGTTCTCACAGTCGGTTTCCACTCGACTAGTTTTACTTCCGAATTTCTGAATAGTTTTGGATTTTTCCAAAATTCTAACATGCTCAAAATTGGACCCGATCAGTTTTGTTGCAAAGCTCTCATCCTCACGATCGTAACGGATCTAGTTTCGCGCGATTTGGACCTCGTATGGAAAAGATATGACATTATATATGTTGGATAATTTAAACAAGAAATTTAAATTAATTAATTACACAATTAAATCCTAATTACTTCATTAATTCAATTACCCTTCTGTTAATCATTTTCTTCCTTTGTTCATGATAGCCGAACCCGTGCTCCACTTAAGAAATCCCCCACTGCTCCTAACCCGTGCCATAGGAAGTAGATCGCCACCCTTCATGCGATGCCCCTCGACGTGCTCCTCCGAGCCCAAAGGCAAACTAGGCGGCGCCCCTACGTTGAAAAACGTGCCAAAAGCTGCTATGTTTGTAGCTCCAAATCGAAGATTCCAGGTTGTAATTTCAGATCTTAGCTGTTGAGGAGATAGGGCTCATCAAGTTGAAGAGGTTTCTGGTTTGGAGTTCATCGATTTTCTGAGAGGATTGGAAGATTTGGAGGGAGACGACGGAAGCGTTCTGGCCATTAACGATTTAGGGTCGGTGCTGAGAACGAGATTAATTTCATTGGCTGGAATTTATATATAAATTATTTTTATTTTATTCAATTCGTTTTAAAAGTCAAAATCCTCACGTACTCCAAATCAAATCCAACGACTATCGCCCCTAGCCAAATAACCCCATTCCGGACATAATGGGATATGTTTCGTAAGCCAACTCGACTGTTTTAATCAGTTTTTATCAAAATTAAAATATAAATCAATCTATATTGAATTTAAATGCACATTTTAATTTACCGAGACCACATACTGACTCCAAAGATTCCAAAAAAAAATATCTAGCTTTGTTTTGATGATACGGTCCTAACAAAACTAATTTCAACGAATTTGGAGACCGTTTGAAAAATTGCCAATTTCTGGTCAATCCAATTCAACTGAAATTGACAAAACACGTTTTCTTTTGCTACACTCACATATTAATTCCAAAAATTATGAAAATTGGAATCTATCAATAATTCGGCATTCCAAATCCAACAAAAGTTGTTTCATCGAAAACGGAGGCCATTTGCAAAATGGCTATTTCTAAGGATATATAATATATTGAAATATATATAAATTCCATTGTGACTATTTTGAGTTTTAAACTGGACATAACTTTCAATTTCTATTATGAAATCTCTGTTTCTTACATTCGTTAGAAATATATTTTTAATCAGATTCAAATATTTCTTGTTTCGTCCAATTCTGACTTATATTGAATTCTGTATATTCATTTAAAATTTAAAATCGAATTTTCAAACTACCACGCCATTTCAGGCTTGTTTTATAATTAAAATAAATTTATTCGTTCTAACTTCGTTTAAAATAAATTTTTAGTCGTTATTATTCAAAATAAATCATTTTAAATATTCAAAATTCATTAAAATTGCTAAAATAAAATTTTTAAATTGGTTTTGAAAATCCGGGTTGTTACAATCTCCCCCACTTAAAATCTTTTCATCCTCGAAAAGGAACGGAGATGAAAGTTGTTTTAATAACAAACTCAACTTTCATTCTGGCGTTCACTCTTTAACTTTTCAGTTTCTAAGAATTTTCTAATTTTTCAAAAATTTGGCTAATACCCTAAATTTTCGAAAAATTTCGTAATAACATCCTTTGTACGGGGAGACCTTTAAAACCGCAACTTGGCTCACAGGGCCCTCATCAATCCAAAAGAAAAAGAAAAAACCAATCGGCTCATAAAATCATCCAAACCCAATAAATTAGTAAACATGTACTTATTTGTCGGGCATACAATTTTATTCCTCTTCTTAGCTACCATGCTATGACCTGTTCACACATATATATGTACAGGTATGCAATTTCAATCAATTTTCAATTCAGTTCAATATTTGGCATAATTTGGCTAAATTTACTTTTCATTCTCTTATTGGTTTCAGCAATTTTATTAGTTAAACTAATAATCAAATAACACAACCATCAATCAATTAGTTGGTTAAATTTTCAATCATATATCTTTAATATATATACTCAAAAATCTCATTTTAGTGCCAAATCACAACAATAAACCCTATCTAGTTTTGGTTCTCACACCAGCCAATTAGAAATATATAGATATCCAACTTTCGAAACTCGAACATAAACTACTCATGCTGACATGTCAATCACCAATATCATCAGAGTCATCTCCGGGCGACTAGAGTGTGATTCATATCTACCCAGTATATTTGAGACTTCGTATACACGCTAGCTAGGCGTATATACAAAATCTTCATATACTCGATTTTCCAAAATCAATTTAAAATATAGTATTAGAATACGTATAATAAGGTTTAAATTTTCAAAACAAAATTGGTTTTTCATTTTTATTTTAAAAATAACACACTTTGGACTCATTCTAGGATACTACTAATCCCATCTCTAACGAATCATTCTTATAGGATGTTACTAATCCTATCTCTGATGAATTCTTTTGTTCGGTTCTAATGTGTCTTGTTCTCGAGCTCTGTAAACCAAAGCTTCGATACCAACTTAGATGACCCAAACTCGCCCTTACGGGAAAGCATGGAATGATTTTAAAACATGACAAACCAGAACACAAACAGAAGACCATTTCAATGCTTATTACAACAATTTACATCAGAGTACAAGAATATAACAGAGTATGCATAAATAATATACATTTGATAAATATCAGAGATTTAAATTACTTTTAAATACATAGCAGCGAAAAAATAATAAAAAACACAACGGAAAGATATACACGAATACAGAGCTGTCTGAATATCGCTTTAGTTGTAAACCATGATCCTGTGAATATAATATCTGCACTACCAAAACTACTAGCTGCCTGTGTAGAAAATAGGGCCACCCAGAGTTTGGGTTAAAACAATAAAATCCAGGTCAGTCATGTGACTGGTGTGAGAACTAAAACCGTTATTAATTTGATTTTAAAGTTAAGTAAATCAAGGGACCACGCCATATAACATGAAACGGGTTTACCCCCGAGAATACCAGTGCATAAAACAAACAGCGCAATGCTAAATAAAGAATAATGAAGCTATTATAAGACTCAGGTCCCATCACACAATGCAACGCAAGCCAGAGGATTGAGTTTTTACCTTATAATAGCCAAAAATCCTTGGTACATGAAATTTCATATTTTATTATTACTATAAGTGGAGAAATTGCCTTCAAATATAAATGTATCAATCATAGGAGGCGTGGTACCCATATATTACGTCGCCACACAAGGTTCTACAATTAAAACCGAAAATTCACGTATTGTAAGTTGGATTCCATCTATGAACCAAGGCAAGTGATCATCCTTACCGAATTCGTGACAATCTAGCACCATTTCACAGGCAACAGCCGTAACTACACCTAGGAGCCACTGGGTCGGTCACCCGTCGGATATTAATAATACCTGAACAATACATTTCCCTGCCCTATGGGGCATAAACCTGGTCAGTATGTCGACCATCATATCCATCAGCCCTGTAGTGACCAATATATCCGAGGTACCTCGCTATCCATCAAATAATAAGCAACATCCACATGAGTAAAATGTCTGGGCTCCATACCATGACACCACCTATAGCTAGAAAGAAACGCATATTCTCCCAGGATCATCTCCCGTTTCTGGTTCATAACGGGGTGTGAGGCTCGCGAATTAACGCTATACACAAAGCGATGTCATTTAAGGCCGTGCTTTGGTCACCAACCACAAGACTCTGCTTTTCAACAAAAGTCTTGATCATTTGCATCTCAACATGTCACACTGCCAATTCACGCCATGCAACTGATGTCTATCAATATATAACCACTGATCTTATACGTCTCAGAGAAGGTGTAACACCCCGTAAATTTCAATGTTAATGTTCACAAATTAAAGAATTACTAATCTCAGACGTGAGAATTAAGGGAAACGGGTTGCACCATTGTGTTCGTCTCGAAATTCTGGTTGAGCTAGAGTCCGAGTTTGCGTGAATTGGACTTCGTATGAAGAAGTTATGGCCATCGGAAGTTTCAGAAAATTCAAAACAGATTTCGAAAATTCAAAATTCCGAGTCAGATGGGCAAGGAGGTAAAATTCCCGCCAGGGCCAGGTCGACCATAGGGTCGACCTACCCTAACCAGGTCGACCATAGGGTCAACCTGGGGGTCGACCTGCACCCCCCCGGGCAGATTTGAGTGATGACCTGTTTATGACTGTATGCTGACTCATTAGGGTTTCTGATCTGCTCTGATTGGCTGGGATTAATTCTGGGTTGATCGAACGGCCTAAACTAATCCTTAACTCTATAAAAAGACATGTAGACTCAAAACCTAAAATCAAATCAAAATGAGATCAATGGCCGTCATGTTGTCACTCCAAACCCTCGAGTACCCGCCACCAACTAGAAGCAAATTAAAGACAACAATTCAATTCAAATCAAGCCTAAAACTACAACAACAAAATTGTTTACAACAAGGGAACGCTAATCAATTATAGAATTCAGATCCCAGAACTCAAGACCCCTTTTTCGGTAAGTTCTAGTCACTTTTAGGTTTAAATAAATAAAAGTGAATCGTGGTAGACTATGATTTGGGTATATGTTGTTTATAGTTATGCAAGTTTATTGTTGTTGTGGATCATGAAATTATGCAAGTTTATTGTTATTGTTGATCATGAAATTATGTAAGTTATTGTGTGATGAATTCATGAATCTATGCAAGTCGTTATCATGAATCTATGCAAGTTGTTATCATGAATCTATGCAAATTGTTATGAGATCATGCAAGTCACCTATACAAGTATTATTCATGAATCTATGCAAGTTATTATTCATGAAACTATGCAAGTTGTTAAATATGTTGTAAATCATGAATCTATGTGAGTTGTTAATTATGTTGTTAATTCATGAACCTATGCAAGTCACCTATGCAAGTTGTTATGTTGTGAATCATGAACCTATGTTAGTGTTAATTATGTTGTTAATTCATGAACCTATGCAAGTTGTTATGTTGCAAAATCATGAATCTATGCAAGTTGTTAATTATGTGGTGAATCATAATTATATACGAAGTTATCATGTCATTTTCCCTAGTTGTCACGCTTATGCCAAAATTGTACTGAAAACGATCACCTTGTCATTCCCTTTATTTTATTGTTATGGCGAGGCTACCTTGTTGCCTCGATGACGCCAAAAACGCAAACGGTTACGCTAGTTAAGAAACGGGGCAAAAGGGGAATTTATAATAGGCATAGTGATTATGTAAATTGGACACATGATTCTAGTAGGGAAACATATAAATAATTACCTATTATTACATGGGCAAAATTGGGTAAAAATGGTATAATTTGAATATGACCATTTATGGGTAGGAAATTCAAATTGTTAATAAGAAAGATATTGACACCTATAAAAAGGAAAGGATTAATTAATTAACTTAATTAATCAAAAGAGGAATGTTTAAGCAATTGAAGTCTGAAGATTTAATATTGAGAATTGGCATAAATGCCTTAGATGGCATAAAATAAATTTGTGATGAAATTGGTATGATTTTACATACCATAAATAAATGGACATAATTGAGTCAATTATGGCCATTGTTAAATTTGGAATTAATTGATAATTTGAATAGGGAAATTAATTCAAATTGGGGGAATAATTAATTTTGTGTAATTAATCGCCTAAGACACGAGGTTATGCTCTTTTGTGGTGTAAGACTACCCGGACCCACCCGGCAAATCCAGCTGCCATAAATGCCAGTCTAATGTGGGAGGTCATAGGCGTAAATTAAATGCGTGACAGTTGTAAAGACACGAGGTTAGGCTTTTTTGTGGTGTAAGACTGCCCGGACCCGCCCGGTAAATCCAGCTGCCACAAATGCCAGTCTAATGTGGGAGGTCTTTATAAGGTTACGGTCTTAATGAATTAAGAAACACTTAACCAGATAAACATGCAGTGGGACATGAGGGTTTAAGTGGGTGCCTTGGGTGGCATGTGGAATTAAGTGGGTGCCTTGGGTGGCATGTGAAATACGATTAGGTGTCTCAACAATTAATTAATGCTGATTAAAGACTACTTAACATAATTTAATACATATGGACTGTATGATGATAGACATAAGTTAGGGTTAAGTAAAACGAATTGGATTATGGGTGGGTTAAGTACAACTGATGGGTAGGTGGGTAATATTAATATATATAGGCCCACAAACTTAACCATTAAATAAATAGGATTAAATCAGTGGGAGTGTTAAGTACAACTGAAGGGTAGGTGGGTAATATTAATACATATAGGCCCACAAACTTAACCAGATAAAAAGGGTTATGTAATTAAAGACACCTAATGGTATACATAACCGGGGCAAAATAGTAAAGTTATGTATTAAAGACACCCTTAGGGGTACGCATAACTAATGGGAATAGATAGAGTAATGTATTAAAGACACCTATAGGTACGCATAACCGATAGGTAGAATAGGGGTTATGTATTAAAGACACCTATGGGTACACATAACTGATTGAGGTCTATGTAATTAAAGACACCTTAGGGTATACATAGTCAGTAGAAAACCTAGTGGGGATACAATACATAGGGGAGAACTTGTATCATGTTGTGTGAGACCCATTTCAGTTTGTAACCCGGAGGGGTATCAAAGTAAAGAACTCCGTACTGGGCAGGGAAAGGGCACGCTTACTGATTGATTGTAAGAGATCAAAAACGAGATGGATGGTGTGGGCGGCGCAAACCGACCGGGAACATGTGCGTGCATGGGCCGGGCAGAGGGGACAAGATGACCGTGACACCAATAGGTATAACTGTGCATACCTTAGGTTGCCACTTTAGGGAAGTGATACCCCCTAGTTGTGGGACCAGCACAGGGTATCTACAGAGTAGGGAGCCGATCGATTAGGGTAGTGGTTAGGGTATACCCGGACGTATGCCCTAAGTCTACCGATTTATAGTAGGAGGGTAGTGGGTACGACTAGTTGAGATAGGAGCAGGCGGCACCTATGACAGCAGCTAGGAATACACGAAACTACCACCATCGTTACCATTAGCGAAAGGGATCATCCCATCTTGATTTGACTAGTAATAGTGCAGAGTAGTTAGTAGTGAAGCATGCATACACCTTACCTTATTTGTCCTGTCATACCTGTCATTTGTACCGTGAATCCTTTTATCCACTTTGTATGCCTGTCATGTTTACCTTTATTTATTTACTGGCTAAAAGTTACTGTACTCACTAGACGTATGTCTGACCTAGTTTGTTTCGCCTCTTTTCTTCCGTTTTCCCCCAGGCTCTCAGGGAGGAAACACCCAGGTTTAGTCAGGATTTCGATATCATCTTCTAGGAGCTACTTCTGAAGTATGGCTCGAGTCTCTGTCTCTTATATGGCTTGCGCTTTAATATGGGGAATGATGTTATTCTTTTAAATACCTATGTACTCTGATGATGTAAGACAGAAGTGTTTTTAATGGTTTTATGACTCATGGTATTATGTAACAAAGTATTTTGGTGATTTAATAAAGTTGTTTATTTTCTGCTGCAAAATTTTTATATATGTCTTGTGATATTCTGTGTCTGTTTACCAAAAACGCTCCACTGAAGTTAAGGCATTCCCTTTGTGAGTGACCTTAATGGAGGTGGGGTGTTACACTTGGTATCAGAGCTGAAGGTTACCAGATTAGATAAAAGTTTTGAAAATATTTTTTCAAAATGGTTTTAAAAGTATGTATTTTCAAAAAAAGGAAAGCCTGTTTTGAAAAACATTCCCCGAAAAGCCATATGTAGTATCTTTCGGTCCTTTTTCTAAAATCTCTCCCTTTTTCTTCTTAGCATGTCTAAGGATCTTAACCTTCCAGAGGGTGTACCGATACCAGGATGGTTTAGGAGGTATTTGGAAGCTAGGGCCACCGCCTTAGGTCCAGCAAATGTTCCTCCTCCCCCACCTACACCCGTTCCTCCTCCTCCCCCTCCTCGTGTTGATACTTTTGCAAAGATATGTAAGGACTTTCGGGCAATGGGCGGGAAACCTTTTCACGGGTCGGAGACGTTTGTTGAAGCTCGAAATTGGCTAAAGGAGTTGGAAGAATTGTTTGGAATCTTTGAGGTAGAAGATGGAAGAAAGGTCCAGTTAGTTGCCTGGTTAATGAAGGATGAGGCCTCGTTTTGGTGGGAGGTCACTAATGGAGAGCGTCCAGTTGATACATGGCTGGATTTCAGGCGTAGGTTTGAGGCGAAATTTCTCTCACGAGCAGAAGAAAATCTATACATGGAAAGGTTCTTGGCATTGGAGCAGGGGGATTTGTCAGTAAAAGAGTATGTCAACAAGTTCAATCAGTTGGCTAAGTTTGGCTTAGACTTGGTGAACACACCTGAGAAGAAGGCTCTGAGATTTGTTAAAGGCTTGAATGAGCCGCTACACGGATTGGCTATGACCCACGTTCACATGGGGGCCACTTTTGAAAAGCTGGTGGATATGGCCCTAATGCATGAAGAGGACAAAGGAGCAAAGAAAGAGGAAAAAGTTGAAGGGACATTAAAAAATGAGAAGGCGGGACCCAAGAAAGGATAGCAACATCAACAGCAGAAGAAAGGCGAGAAGGATGACAAGGGAAAGGATAAGAGGAAATGCCACTATTGTGGGAAAGAAGGTCACCTAGTCAAAGAATGTAAAAGGATAAAGTTCAATTGCTTTAAGTGCGGAGAGGTCGGACACTTCTCCAAGGAATGCCCGAAGGCGCAGGGATCGCAATGGACTTCGGGAGGGCAGGTGATTGCTCTCATGGCAGATGGATAGGATAGAGATAGGAAAAATTTATGTAAAAGGTTTAATTTCCTTATGAAGTTAAGACTCTTTTGGATTCTTGCATTTTGATTTTGTAATTGAGACTCTGCCCTTTAATACTAGTCTTGTTTCTGATCCCGTAGTTGTTTCAAACCCCTTTGGTGGTTCAGCTCATTTATTGGTGATTTGTAAGGGGTTGAAATTATCTGTGTTAGGCGTCAAAAATTTGAATGTGATATTGGTGTGCTCAAGTTTGTGGGCTATGGGTTGGTTCTAAATGGACCAGCTTTCTAAGTAGAGGGTCGTTAAGTTTCAAACTTGTCATGGGAAGACCCCTAAATTTTCTTGTGACCCACAAGGGTCTGTTATGCTTAGCTTTCTGAGAATCATTCTGTAATATGATCTGTACCAGTAGTCTGTAAGTATCTGGATATTTCTGAAGGATAGGGGTTTCTACTCGAAGCATGAACTAGATCTCCAGTTTTGACATTGTTTAATGGGGGTAATACTTTGGGTGTCAGTCTAATGTTGATTTCGGTCTTCGGGTCTGAGACGTAGTGAAACACCCCACCTCCGTTAAGGTCACTCACAAAGGGAATGCCTTAACATTGGTGGAGGTTTATAAGTAAAATCCAAAGATAAACTCAAGACAGATATAAATACACATTTTAAACAGCAGAAACCAAATAGACTTTTATTTCATCAATACGTGTTCAAACAAAACATTCCATAATTGTCTCAAAATACTTCCAACATTACGACCTTATTACTGTCTTGATTATTAAAGAAGCATAAAACATAAGTAAAGTGACAAAAATCCCCATAGTGATATCCAAAGCCATAATCCGAGCAAAAGAGATCCAAATCATACATCAACGTTCTTGGAGCTTGTAAAGAGTCTGACTGAGCTGAGTTGTTTCCTCCCTGTGGACCTGGGGGGAACGAAAGAAAAGAAGACGAAAAGAAAATAGAGTCAGACATAAAGCCTGAGTAAATCTAGTAACTCTTCAGTATGTGAATAAGAAAAAGGGCATGATAGACATAAACTGAAAATAGGAAAGTGTCACAAGCTAAGGAAGTGTCGAATGTACTATCGCACCTATACTATATCTCTGCACCTACTTGAGTTTATTCTAACTGGCACCCCATGCTGAGGGTGAAGTGATCCCCATTTTTATTTAAAGATCGGCTCCTACTCGCGTTAACATGTGTCATACGGTCCCCAAGAATTGTAGATACCTATGCTGGTCCCACCATGGGGTGTATCAAGACCCATGGTGGCGGCCCCGACACAAATTCTAGAAGGCATAGGTTATACTACTGGTGTCCCCAGTGCCCTGGTTTTATGCTCCGGAGTGTGTGCACCCCCGCACCACGTTAGACCTACACTGTGCACCCACTGCCATCGTTTGACCGCGTATAATCAGCCCAGTAATCGTGCCCCACCCTGCCTAGTTTCAGGGTACCATGATACCTAACTTGGGTTACTGCTGAAACGGGTCCCTCATTACCAGGATTTTCTAGTCAAACATGTTAAGCGGTTAAGTGTATGTATTTACCTAACCCCACCCATCAATTCTTGTTAACATGTTGAATTTGGTTAAGTGTTATAGTTGACTTAACCCTACCATCTGTCCTTAGCCTCTTAGAGCACCTGACCACTCACATTAGACAGATATTGCTATGGTTACTGGATGTGCTGGTCGGTTCCGGGCAGGTTTACACCGTAGCTCAGTCTAACCTCGGGTCATTATTGGGCTCAATGCTTATCCACCCACATTGGATAGGTATTGTTGTGACTCCTGGACAGCCGGGCGGGTCCGGGCAGGTTTACATCACAACTCAATCCAACCTCGGGTTAAGCATATCGTGTTTTCTAAATTTACATATTTTATTATTTCACAACTATATATGTAAATGTCATATCTTTTATTCTTGGGTATATCAATTCATACCGCTTAAATGTCGTTGTCGTTGGCATGTGCCAACTATGCCAACATATATTTTCATGTTTTACACCCAACGTTATTACCCCCGTTTGTTCGCAACATGTGTTGGGCTTGTCACAATTCAGCCCAACTTTATAAACGTGAGAAAAAGGGGAAATCAAGAACATGTAATACATAATGGTGTGTGGCGCATGAACTTGCAATTTAGCGATACTAACAGAAATGATGGGTCATGTGAACTTGCATTCAAATCAAAGTATAACTAAGTAGGTAACATGTGAAATGGCATAGTTTAGGCTAATACAAACTTGTGTTTAAACATGTTTAACTTGGCATAATGTCAACCACAAAACTAGCATGTTGTATATTCACCAAAATGTCCAATTATAACATCTAATCACATAGCCTATTTCAACATGAACTTGCATAGGTTATGAAACCCAAACGATACTTAACATAGATCCAATTATACTTGCAAATAAACATGAACTTGCATAGTTTATGAATCCCAAACGATACTTAACACAGATCCAATTATACTTGCAAATAAACATGAGAATGATATCATAGTTTTTGGGTCAAGTAGGCATAAAAGGTTTCAAATCTAGAACATGTTTACATAAGCCTTGATTTAGACTTAGTGAATGTATATAGCCCATGCCATAGGTATAAACATAAAGGGATCATATTCTAGTTTTTGCCACAAACTTGCAAGTGCCATTGTTTTCATATACAATTGTTCAATAGGCTTGCATTAATCAAATTTATGCCACAAACATCAATACACAAGTCATGATAGAACCATTACAATACACAGAATTTATATAATAACACAATTCTATTTTCATTTACATCGAATCACATCACAGTTTTTATTCATATTTTGAAAGGTCACAATACTTACAACGAATGCAGAATCTTGAATTCTGGATTCTGAATTCTGAAATTGAGATGCGCTCCTTTGGGTAGACTAACGTTGCGTTGATTAATTTGATTAAACTTTAATCTTCTTCTTAATTTGATTCATCTCTAGGCTTTTCTCTCTTGACGGCTACGTTCAAATCCTCCCTGGCAGCATGACGACTCCTTTCTTAATTTTTTTATGTGAATTTTCAGTTGAGACTTAGGGTGTATTTATAGATTTTTAAATTGTTTTGAGCCGTCAGATGAAGACAGGAGGAATCTAGACCATACAAAGTTCAAAGAGACAATCAAGAGGTGACACGTCAGCCCTAGTGACACACAGAGCCACAGAAATTCGAGCCAGATCCAGACCTAGCCAGCCAGGTCGACTGGCAGGTCAACACTATGGTCGACCTGGGGTGGCCAGGTCGACACCATGGTCGACCCTATGGTCGACCTGGTCTCTGGGCGGGAATTTTCCCGCCCAGCCCAGTTTGAACCTGTTTTCGAATTTCGAATTTAAAACTGAGCTGTTTGAATTTAAATTTTATTCTGAAATTTCTGAAGGTCATAACTCCTTCATACGGAGTCCGATTCGCGCAAACTCGGACTCTATCTCAAGCAGAATTCTGAGACGAACACAATGGCGTAACCCATTTCCCTTAATTCTTTCATTTATAATTAATTACACTTTAATTTGTGAAACTTAATGTTATAGAATTCATGGGGTGTTACATTCTCCCCCCTTAAAAGGATTTCGTCCCCGAAATCTTCAAGTTAGGAAGAATGTATATCCTACCATCCAACAGTCCATCTACTCAACCAATAAACACAGGCGTCCACTGTCCTTAAAAGACTTCTAATGCTTCGTGATTATATGCATAGTGTGTGTACATGTCCTTATCTAATGCATAAATCAGACGGTCTACTGATTCAGTTGACCTCCTTAATGCGAATCATGTAAGTGTCATGAATCCATTATATATGCAAATTTTTTCCTACTCATAATTCTACATGAGTGCACAACTATTCATACAAATGCAACAACCATATGACAGCATATCAAGTTTCAACCATATACAAATGAGAATACATATATGCATATGCAATATGAAGTGACTGAGCCGATCTATAACCTAGGGTGTGTGTGTGTATGCATCCACGAGCAACCACTAGCAACCATTTGCAGCCATCATCCATAACATGTTTTCAAATACATGTTTGCATCCATTTGTTTTCTACCTAAGGAGTTAGGAAAAGGACCGAGGAGATATATCTAAAAAGATAGATAAAGCATAACTTAAGGAAAAAGAAAGATCAAAGATGTACCCTCAAAAAGAAGAGGGTAGGCAGCGCGCATTCTGTCCTCAGTTTCCCAAGTCGCGTCTTCCTCGGCATCGCTCCACTGAACTTTAACGAGTTTGACTTCGCGGTTGCGTAGCTTTTCACTTTAGTTCCCAAGATACGGGTTGGAACTTTCCTCACAGTTGCTTCACGTTCCACTTCGGCTTCTTCTAGAATGCTAGGTTCCACCACTTCCGCAGACTCATGCAAACACTTCCGGAGGTAAGAAACATGAAAGACGTTGTGAACTCCGGCCAGTCTCTCGGGTAGCTCTAATCTATAGGCCATCTTCCCAACCTTCTCGATGATAGGAAACGGTCCTACAAATCTTGGTGCTAGCTTTCCTGTGGATCCAAAGCGAACGACGTTCCTTAAAGGAGACACCTTAAGGAAAACCCTGTCCCCAACCTCAAACTCAAGGTCGGTCCTTCTTTTGTCGGCGTAGGATTTATGTCTTTCTTGGGCAGTCTTCATTCTCCTACGTATCAAGTCCACTTTCTCCGAAGTCTCTCGAATCATGTCTGGCCCAAGTATAAGCTTATCTGTAGACTTCCACCAACAAGTTGGTGATTTGCACGGTCTTCCATACAAGGCTTCGAAGGGTGCCATGCCTATGGTAGCTTGGTAGCTGTTGTTGTAGGCAAATTCTACTAAAGGAAGGTGATCCTACCACGTCCCTCCAAAGTCAAGAATGCAAAGTGTTAAAAGAACCTCCAAAACTCTATTCACCCTTTCCGTCTGGCCATCGGTTAGTGGGTGATAGGCCATGCTCAAATATAATTGTGTGTCTACAGCTTCTTGCAGACTCCACCAAAACTCACTTGTGAATATAGGGTCTCGGTCACTAACAATGCTGGAGGGTATCCCATGGAGTCGAACTATTTCCTTGAGATAAAGAGATGCTAGAGATGCAGCAGTCCTTCTACTCTTGATAGGTATAAAGTGGGCGCTTTTAGTAAGCCTATCCACTATTACCCAAATGCTAGTGTTGCCTATTCTCGACCTAAGCAGTCCATCAATCAAGTCCATTGAAATGCTATCCCACTTCCACTGTGGGACCTCTAAAGGATGAAGTATTCCTCCAGGCTTCTTCTGTTCCGCCTTGACTTGTTGGCAGGTCATGCACTTAGAAACGAAATCTGCCACGTCTTGCTTTATGCCGCTCCAAAAGAAAGTCCTTTTTATATCCTTGTACATCTTATCACCGCCAGGGTGTATAGTCATCTTGGAATGATGCGCTTCCTCGAGAACCTTCTTTGTCAACTCCATTTCTTATGGGACGCATAATCTTCCATCTCGCCTCAGCCAACCCTTATCATCGATGGCGTATCTACTGAGGTGACTAGAAGTCTCACCCCTAATAAGTTTATCAATCACATCAACAAGCTGAGGGTCTTCACGTTGTGCAGCCCCTATTGAGTCCAAGAGAGTAGGGCGTACTTCAAGAGATGCTAGTAAACCCGGTACAAAATCCGAGGAGGGCCTAAAGTTGAAACTGGCTACATACTCCAAGCTTTGCCTTTCCACAAAGAGCGGGCTTAAGGTCAGTTTCTTTCGGCTCAACATGTCTGCTACCACGTTACCTTTTCCGGGAGTCTAGGAAATTTCAAAGTCATATGAGGCAAGAAACTCCATCCATCTTTGCTGCCTCAAGTTAAGATCCTTCTGCGAGAAGAGATATTTCAACGATTTATAGTCAGTGAATAATTCAAACTTCTCACCTAGGAGATAATGGCGCCAAGACTTAAGCGCAACGATGGCGGCTAACTCAAGATCGTCGGTTGGGTAGTTCTTTTCATTAACTTTCAATTGTCTTCCGCCATAAGCTACTACCCTTCCTTCTTGCATTAGAACAGCGCGTAGTCCCGTTCCACATGCATCCGTGTATACTGTGAACATTTTGCTTCCATCTGGCAAGGTCAGAACTGGGGCTGTTGTGAGAGCCCTTTTTAATCGTTGGAAAGCAAACTCGCAGTCCAAATCCCAAGTGAATGCCAGATTCTTCTTTGTTAGCCTTGTGAGTGGGGCTGAGATTTTTGAGAAATCCCTAATAAACTTTCGGTAAAAACCGGCTAGCCCAAGAAAGCTTCGAACTTCGGTTGCATTTCTTGGTGTCTTCCAATCTTGTACTGCCACCACTTTCGCGGGGTCCATAGCCAACCCCTCTTTGGACACTATATGCCCCAGAAATCTTACCTCCTTTCTCCAAAAGTGGCACTTAGAGAATTTGGCTTTTAGCTGATGTGAACGGAGACTTTCCATGATTTCTTTCAGATGTTGAGCATGCTCTTCCTCCTTCTTTGAAAAGATTAAAATATCATCTACGAAGATAACCACAAATTTGTTGAGGAATTCTCTGAACACCCTGCTCATTAGGTCTACAAAATAAGCGGGTTCATTTGTCAAGCCGAAAGGCATGACAAGCCACTCGAAGAAACCGTCTGGGGTTCTGAACGCCGTCTTATCAATGCTATCTTCAGCTACTCTTAGCTGATGGAACCCAGTTGCCAAATCAAGTTGGGAGAAGACCGACGCTCCTACAAGCTGATCAAACAAATCGTCGATTCGGGGAAGAGGGTGCCTATTTTTCTTGGTCAATTTGTTTAACTCCCTATAGTCGACGCAAAGGCGAAGCGAACCGTCCGCTTTGGTTGCGAACACCACTGGAGCACCCCATTCCGAAATGCTCCGTCTAATGAAGCCCTTTTCGAGAAGTTCTTTAACCTGCTTGCTGAGCTCCTTTCTCTCCTTTGGAGCCATGTGTCTGACAGGTAAAGCTACAGGCTTTGCATTATCTACAAGATATATGCGGAAGTCTATTTCCCGCCTCGGAGGTAAGCCTTTCTCCTCCTCAAAGACATCCGGATATTCCCGGACTACTCTAACTGATTGCAAATTATCATCAGAAGCATCAAGCGACTCTAGATAACTAAGTATAACAGCATTCAAGGGATTACAAGAAATTTCTAGAGTGTTACCAAGCCGAGTCAAGAGTCTAACTACTCTTTTCTCACAATCAAGGATGGCCCCAACACTGGATAACCAGTCCATGCCTAAGATCAAACCATATCCCGAGAAGCCCAAAACAAAGGCATTACAACTAAACTCAACGCTGAGAATAGAGATTTTCAAACCCAAACAAACCATTGACAAGTAAGCGGAGCCCCCAATTGGATTTGAAACTACTAAGGGATCTTCTACCATACTAGTGTCTAGATGCAGAGATTATACTAAGGCAGATGAAATAAAAGAGTGTGATGCGCCAGAGTCAAAAAGTGTGCGAATTGGATGATCATAAAGATAAACTACACTTTCTACAGAAATATTACTACCTCGTTCCTGCTGAGGTGCCACTAGCGCATGAACCTGACCCCCTGAAGTGGATCCGACTTTCTGTCCCTTCCCTTTCTTCTTTGGACAGTCCTTAACTTGGTGTCCAGTTTCTCCACAATGGAAGCAACCACCCATCTTCGCCTTCCTTTTTCGGCAGTCTTTTGATATATGTCCCACAATGCCACAGAAATTGCACCTTCTCTTCTCACGGGGCTTATTGTTCTTCCCTCCTTTCTTGAAGTCTGTTTTCTTTGTTTGTAGACCCTCTTTCTTCTCTTCCACCTTAGTTTCTTTCTTGCCGTGGTCTTCCTCGTTGTAGTGACCCGAAAATCCAGTCCAATTTGAGCTGACTAAATAACACAAGTCCAACCACAAATTGCACTGGAAATTCAAGAAACTAATAGAAAGAAGATAGAGGGTGAGGAAAGATAAGGTAGAACTATTAGAATAGAAGAAGAAGAAGAACATCATCATTAGAGTAAACACGAATCTCACAGCGGAACAAATAAAATATAACATAACTTTTGAAATACAAACAGTTATATATACAATAGCACTTATCAGAGTACAACACTTACAACAACAGTGGAAATAATAATAGCTATAGAATCCTGAAGCCTCCTGCTCCAAGCTCTCCAAGTGTATCTGTAAAATCCCGACTACTTGACTGCCCGTACAAATTTAGGCACCCAAGAGTTTAGGGAAACAAACAAAATAAACTCCGGGTCAGTCATGGGATTGGTATGAGTAAAACAGTTTAAACAGGTATATGAACAAGTAAACGATATCTCATAAGACCACGCCGCAGAACAGAACGGGTTTTTCCCTTATGAGAATCCAAAATATCTTTATATCAAAAACCTTTTGATATTATAATAATGTCTATGTACAAATAGATATCAACTAGCAGAAACGCTTTCATCTTACGTTCTACATATATAGTATACAATCAAAATCGCAAGCACGTTTTGGGTAATGGATTTCCAACTATGACAAGGTATGGAACCACCTTCCGATCAGTGCACTTTAGGAACGATACACAGGAGTTCAACAAGAACATCTTGCAACTCATCCACACATGACCGACCACTCATTTCGCTTGAGTGTATCGAATGTACATCACCAACGGTTGGGATCAGCAACCGTTTCCCATATATATATGGGATATCATTGATAGATTAAAAGAAGCAAATGAATATTCTCTAGATAGGTGACAATACACCCTACTTCGGTGCGACCGACTTAGCCATGTTGCCTGCCCGATTTCTGTCATTTACCGGATGTGAGGGTAGAAGCTACACTTACTTTCCATTCATTTATAACACGATCACTTTGAAATGCCACATTATCAGATCTGTAAATCATTAGTTGGTTTATACAAATATCCTGGATGTTATGCTAAGGGATAAATCCGTTGCTACCATATATATTTATACAGACCAACCCATTCGATCATTGGAAATACTTTGTCAGACATTCGTCCATTTACGTTCGTTCTGGGACTGAACGAAACCGAAGGCACTATTCAGTACATCCATCTTAGTCCATTGTTATCTAAGATTTATACAACAGCCCTTGCACTTTACTCCGTCTTGAATATATTCAACATATATGATTCGCAACGCTTATGCCAATACAGAGTGGTTCTTTGGATAATAATTCAACCGGTCTCTCCATATTAACAACGTTAAAATGGTCGAAACTTCGATAGTCTGTGATTTAACTATCGAAGAAAAACTCGTGTGCAAACAACGATATTATTTCCAGACGGAAATTATATCAACCAATCATCATTTAACATTTATCTCTTTAGTTCATTAATTTACTTATCTCTTGTTTCCCTATATTCTAAATTTCTTATTTTCTAATTTTAGAAAATATACTTCATTAACAATGGAAAACATTTCCATTTCCTTGTTTCTATATTAGAAAACATTTCTGATTTCTTATTTGGGAAAACATTTCCAAAGTTCCTTTATTGGATTCAAACTGATGTTTAAATAAACATCGCTATGCCAACTCAAACCATTTACTGAATTCACTTAACCATCATTCACTATCAAACCTTACCATTCCTTAGTTAAGAAGGAAGTCAATCAAGTTGGGGTATAATTACCTCTCAGACATTTACTGAACAACGTTATAACTTCGAAATAGTAACAGTTTATCTTTTAAACCTTTGACAACTTCTTTACGTAACTCTCGGATTCAATTTACGAATCCACTTCTTTATTGAAAACATTGATTATAACGATAACGTTATAATCCCTACCTTCGCAATATCTAACTTCAATTATAACCTTTATTCTTTAATTCGACTAATTAAACCTAACCCTAATTTATTAGTGTATACTCTTGATTTACAAATCGAAAAGTAAATATTTCTTTCCCGAATTCGATATAATTGAATTCGACGTAAAATTCTCTTCGAGTAATCTCTATTTGATTAACTCTTCTTCGAATGTCCTATATTCGATTATCTCTCTTCGAATAACTTATATTCGAAATCTCTCTCTTTCGAATAAACTATATTCGATCTCTTTCTTTCGAATACGCTATATTCGAAAATCTCCTTTCGATTAAACTAACATCGATAATTCCTCTCGATTAAACTAACATCGATAATTCCTTTCCTTTAACTCTATTCAAATAAACTATATTCGATAACTCTGTTTAACTCCATTCAAATAACTAATATTCGATAATTCTATTTAACTCCGTTTAACTCTATTTAACTCAATTCGAATAACTAATATTCGATAATTCAATTTAACTCCATTCGAATAACTAATATTCGATAAATTCTATTTAATTCCATTCGAATAACTAATATTCGATAATTCTATTTAACTCCATTCGAATAACTAATATTCGATTAACTTATATTCGAATAACTATGTCTGTTTTAACTTTAGTTCGAATAGCTAATATTTGATTTAACTCCATTCGCTTGACTCTAGATCACAGCGATCACAATAGTTACGCCTGATTCCCTCAGGAAACATCTGACCGCCGTAGGCTATCTACAGCCCTGCGAATTACGCTAGCAGTCGTGCTGACTGACACTTATCCTGAATAACTATGTTTTGACTAACTCTATCTCAAATAACTACACTTTATTAACTCTAGTTTGTTTTAACTCTAATTGATTTACTCTAACTGATTAACTCTAACTGGTTAACTCTAACTGATTAACTCTAATTGATTAGCTCTAACTGGTTAACTCTATTTGACTAACTCGACTCGACTAACCACTTTTCGAATACCATATTCGATTAACTAACTTCGAATACCATATTTGATTAACTAACTTCGAATACCATATTCGATTAACTAAATTCGAACACCATATTCGATTAACTAACTTCGAATACCATATTCGATTAACTAACTTCGAACACCATATTCGATTAACTAACTTCGAATACCATATTCGATTAACTAACTTCGAATACCATATTCGATTAACTAACTTCGAATACCATATTCGATTAACTAACTTCGAATACCATATTCTATTAACTAACTTCGAATACCATATTCGATTAACTAACTTTCGAATACCATATTCGATTTCTCCTTTTTGATAACGTTTATCCATTTAAAAAGATCCCCTTTTAACAACGTTTATTCATTTATAAAGATTCACTTTTTAGTAACGGTTCTTCACTTTATAAATGTTCATTTAACAACGTTTTCCTTTTTATAACGGTTTCCTTTTTATAACATCTTATTCCGTTATAAACCAATTTCCTTTTTATTAACTCTATTTATTTTCTAAATATTTCCTTTTCAATTCTATTTGTAAATGGGTTACAAATATTTCATTTTTTCTAATTTTTTCTATTTGCAAATGGTTTGCAAATATTTCCTTTTCTAGTTTATTCTATTTGCAAATGGTTTGCAAATATTTCCTTTTAAAATTTATTCTATTTGCAAATGGTTTGCAAATATTTCCTTTTCAAATTTATTCTAAAAAATATTCTAACTCCTTAAATTTTCGGGAAAATTCGCCATAAACTCCTTTGTATCGGGAAAATCCCCAAACCCGCCAAACGGGCCTTTCCATTCAAAAAGAAAATGGTTTGAAATTATTTCCTTTTTGAATATCTTCTATTTATAAATATTCCAAATTTATAAATATTCCTTATTTATAAATATTCTGTTTATAAATATCTCTTATTTATAAATATTCCAATTTATAAATATTCTGTTTTCAATATCACTTTGAAAATCTCCTTATCAACATCCCGTATGTTACGGTATTCAATCATATCAAATCACGATGATAAATATCGTCCAAACACATATGATCGACAATAGATTATATATCATATCATATATTGAAATATATGAACAGAACAGTAATATAAATATTGAGGAGTCCAGTTGGACCCCTCCAACCTGTTTCCCTGCATCACAGATGTTACACAGTATAATCAACATCCATTACAGTTCAGTACGAATTATTCTGATAAACAGAATCAATATATATATATAACGGTTTATATATGTATATATATAATTTCAACTAACTGACTAGCAGTTCAATCAATCAACCAACACACAACAATCAACAAATGATTAACAGTTCTAATAATGCATTATAAAAATATAACTGTTCAGAGTTGGTGAGTTTTACTCACAGTTGCGCGTTAACCGTTGAATAACGGTTTGCGTTATTTGACTCAGTCAGACAATTTATTTCGCCATAAATTGTAACGAGATCAGATTCACTCCCAGTCCGTTCCATGGTGTAGCCCTTGTCCGTATGATTTCAAATGATCAGACTGTTCGTGGATATGACAACGTAGGTACCAAATATAAAAACTTCTAGTTAATACATTATTTAATTTGAATTAAACATAGAATTAGTTATATTGGGACTTACCAGGAAAACGGCCCAACACCCTCTCAAAATCCATGATCCACTTCTACTCATTCATCCTTTTCCTTAGTCACATAGCATTTCGCCTACCATTCACGTTCATATCATCTGAAAACAGCCCATGCCCCCTCTCTTCGTTCTCTCTCACACACACACACACACAGATATATATATATATATATTCTAACTTGAGCTTCACACATAATTATCCATCGGCCCAACACTCTCCTTCCTAAAAACAGTACGCATCTTCATCTCAACAATAAAACGCAGGCTTAACCGGCCCACGACCACTTGCTTTTCTTCCCAAACGAAATACCCTGCTCGCTCCAGTATCCGCTTTTACCAACATCAGAAGAAAACACCTGCTTCAAACGATACTCCTTCATTTCATGACCGTACAGCTCTTCCCTCTTCACAGTCCCTACCATACATCCCGTCCCCTTCAGCATCATTCACGTCCTCCGCATATACTCCTGACGCCAGCTGCTCCTACAGAACAGACCACCACCATCCCATTTTATAACTTCACTTCAAACTCCTCATGTCTTAACTGAATACGAAAACAAACCCAGATCCATCCGAATCTTCCGTACCAGATACTTTTCCTCTCCTCGTTCTTTTGCCTGCTCCAAACCGTGAGCATCCACTTTTGCACGCACCCTTCAAAACCCGCTCACTTCATTATCCAACTCCATCCCACTTCCCAGTATAAACCGCAAGCCCTCAGACAATACCATTTTTGTTTTCGGAAGAAGTATATATGTATTTGTATGCTTTGGATTTTCGGTGGAGCTATGGATTTTCTGAGAAGAGAAACTAAGTGGAGGCCGGTTATTTTAAGTGAGGAGAATAAATAGTAAATACGAAGTGGTGGCTTGTACGTGGACTTTGTTTGATCATAGAAAAAGGGTGGTTGATGATGCTTACACGTATGCACGTTCTAGCCCTTTTATTTTAGTTTGATTTGAAAAGTTTAGGGTATCCTATTACAGAAAACGCCGCTCGCATATGAACTACAATGGACAGAAAATAAATTACGGTTGTGTCCAACGAGGTGTCACGATCCCGAAAATATAATAATACCGGTAGGTGAACTCATATTGTGAAACTCTGAAGTGTTGAATACAGGGTGCGAAATACTCCAAATAAAAAGTCGCTTATTAAATTAATTAAAGATTACCATAAAATTCTAAAAATTAATTTATCACTACTTCCCAAAAGAACCTTGTCTAAATTCACGACCGATATTCAAATATTTTCAAATAACCGTTATGGCCACGAACGAGTGTACCGCTGTTTTTCTGAATATTTGATTTGGACATAAATCAAATCCTACACGACGAAATCCCGATTTTTCTCTTCCACTAGAAAGATATACTCCACCAGCTCCACACGTTTCTTGTTTCATAGAAATCTGGCTTAAAACGAATCCTGTATATTCAGTTGAAGTTCGAATCGCCAATTTACGAACTGCAGTGCCATTTCGACCTCGATTTTAATTATAATATAATTATACGTTCAAACTGTCATTTATATAATATATTCGTTATTCAAATTCAATTCCAAGCTGAATTAAATATTACAGATGATCCAGTTCACACCATATCGCCATTTCCGCCAATTCTGATTATTTCAGAATTAAATATATTATTAAATTTATTTATTTTAATTAAATATTCACCATTATTTAATTCCACGACCATTAAATTCCTTAAATCACTATTTATATAATTAAATAAATTAATTATAACATCTCTGACAATGCGGGTCATTACATTCTTCCCCACTTAAAATAATTTCGTCCTCGAAATTGCTAAGTTAGAGGACGATCCTATCTATTGGAATTCCTAAGATTTGTTTACCCCTTATTTCTGATTTTAACTGAACCAATTAATATCGACTAAAATATTAATTCCTTCCGACTAACTAAAATTTTCAAAAATTCTGAAAATTTTCTAACACTTTAAATTTTCGGAAAATTTCGCCAGCACCTCCTTTGTACCGGCCAATACATCAAACCACAACTCGCCTCTCTGGGCCTTCTCCAACCCAAAAGAAAATCAAAACGCCAAGTGGCTTGCCAATTCGGCTCATAAATTCAAAACTCATATAAAATATAAACTTGTACCTTTTTGTCGGGCATATCATTATATCCCTACTATCTGTTACCACCTCGGCATATACCAATACCATTCTAATCAAACTTAAATCAGTTCATCCTCAGATCCAACCATTCGCTTATATACAAGCCGAATTCAACTCAAACTCCTCAACTCAATTCCATCCCAGATTATTCACAAATCAATTCCAGTTTCATTTAACTTAGTCAAAGTTTAATTCTAATTTATTATTCACTTTTACTATTTTAATCCATTTAACTTCATAAGTTAAATTTAAATTTCAAATTTCAAATTTCAAATCCCTGGGTTCATTTCAAATTAATTCGAAATCATAATACCAATTCAAAACCTTTGAATTTCCTGAACAACTAGTTTTCTCAAAACAATTCAAAACAAAACCTTTAGTAGTAGTCTGTCACTTAGAACTCGAAAATGCACACCGATGATGGTCGACTTCACCATCGGAACTTATTTTCCAACGATCGAAGTGAGTTCAATACTCTAATTCTCTTTCAGTTTGAAAGACGTTTTCAAAATCTCCCAGGAACTTAAAATTTCCTTAATTTAAATTCAAATTCTGATTTAAATTCAGCTTCAATTCATCTTATTTCATATACTTTACTTATATGAATTCTGATCAGTTATTTATAACCATTTTACTTTTATAATCTTACTCGATTATAATAACAACCAATATATCCAATATATATCAAAATATACTTTGGGTAAATATATTTTTATTTACCCTCATTTCAAAACATATCGTGACGACCCATCGTATTCAAGTGTTTAGTAACTCCTACCGATACAGTGGATCAAACTGATCGACCAGAACTCATAAACAACTCAACCAATGAATCTCCACAATATAAAACAAATTTTTATATCAAATACAAATACGTTCACTCATATATATACACTCAAACTCAGTCTTGGATATTACGAATCCCATCTCTACTGAATTACGCCATAGAGCCAAGGTATTAACTAAACCAATGCTCTGATACCAAATGTAGCGACCCGGATTTTGAGTAGGCTTTGCAACCATCCCCATCCTCCAAAGTAGCAGGGTAATACCCCACCGTGGTTTACACTGGTACCCCAATACCATATTTTACGGCCAGCCTTTCGACTTCACAACCAACCCTCATTTTCGGGACATGTAAGGGTAAGAGTCTCCCGTTCGCTACCTAACAAAAAGCGAGAACCCCTATCATGCGACACATGCCTAAGCACGCAACATGGACTGGTATGAGTAAAACAGTTTAAACAGGTATATGAACAAGTAAACGATATCTCATAAGACCACGCCGCAGAACGGAACGGGTTTTTCCCTTATGAGAATCCAAAATATCTTTATATCAAAAACCTTTTGATATTATAATAATGTCTATGTACAAATAGATATCAACTAGCAGAAACGCTTTCATCTCACGTTCTACATATATAGTATACAATCAAAATCGCAAGCACGTATTGGGTAATGGATTTCCAACTATGACAAGGTATGGAACCACCTTCCGATCAGTGTACTCTAGGAACGATACACCGGAGTTCAACAAGAACATCTTGCAACTCAGCCACACATGACCGACCACTCATTTCGCTTGAGTGTATCGAATGTACATCACCAACGGTTGGGATCAGCAACCGTTTCCCGTATATATATGGGACAACATTGATAGATTAAAAGAAGCAAATGAATATTCTCTAGATAGGTGACAATACACCCTACTTCGGTGCGACTGACTTAGCCATGCTGCCTGCCCGATTTCTGTCATTTACCGGATGTGAGGCTAGAAGCTACGCTTACTTTCCATTCATTTATAACACGATCACTTTGAAATGCCACATTATCAGATCCGTAAATCATTAGTTGGTTTATACAAATATCCTGGATGTTATGCTAAGGGATAAATCTGTTGCAACCATATATATTTATATAGACTAACCCATTCGATCATTGGAAATACTTTGTCAGACATTCGTCCATTTACGTTCGTTCTGGGACTGAACGAAACCGAAGGCACTATTCAGTACATCCATCTTAGTCCATTGTTATCTAAGATTTATACAACAGCCCTTGCACTTTACTCTGTCTTCAATATATTCAGCATATATGATTCGCAACGCTTATGCCAATACAGAGTGGTTCTTTGGATAATAATCCAACCGGTCTCTCCATATTAACAACGTTAAAATGGTCAAAACTTCGATAGTCTATGATTTAACTATCGAAGAAAAACTCGTGTGCAAACAACGATATTACTTCCAGACGGAAATTATATCAACCAATCATCATTTAACATTTATCTTTTTGGTTCATTAATTTACTTATCTCCTGTTTCCCAATATTCTAAATTTCTTATTTTCTAATTTTAGAAAATATACTTCATTAACAATGGAAAACATTTCCATTTACTTGTTTCTATATTAGAAAACATTTCTGATTTCTTATTTGGGAAAACATTTCCAAAGTTCCTTTATTGGATTTAAACTGATGTTTAAATAAACATCGCTATGCCAACTCAAACCATTTACTGAATTCACTTAACCATCATTCACTATCAAACCTTACCATTCCTTAGTTAAGAAGGAAGTCAATCAAGTTGGGGTATAATTACCTCTCAGACCTTAACTGAACAACGTTATAACTTCGAAATAGTAATAGTTTATCTTTTAAACCTTTGACAACTTCTTTACGTAACTCTCGGATTCAATTTACGAATCCACTTCTTTATTGAAAACATTGATTATAACGATTACGTTATAATCCCTACCTTCATAATATCTAACTTCAATTATAACCTTTTTCTTTAATTCGACTAATTAAACCTAACCCTAATTTATTAGTGTATACTCTTGATTTACAAATCGGAAAGTAATTATTTCTTTCCCGAATTCGATATAATTGAATTCGACGTAAAATTCTCTTTCGAGTAATCTCTATTTGATTAACTCTTCTTCGAATATCTTATATTCGATTATCTCTCTTCGAATAACTTATATTCGAAATCTCTCTCTTTCGAATAAACTATATTCGATCTCTTTCTTTCGAATACGCTATATTCGAAAATCTCCTTTCGATTAAATTAACATCGATAATTCCTCTCGATTAAACTAACATCGATAATTCCTTTCCTTTAACTCTATTCGAATAAACTATATTCGATAACTCTGTTTAACTCCATTCAAATAACTAATATTCGATAATTCTATTTAACTCCGTTTAACTCTATTTAACTCCATTCGAATAACTAATATTCGATAATTCTATTTAACTCCATTCGAATAACTAATATTCGATAAATTCTATTTAACTCCATTCGAATAACTAATATTTGATAATTCTATTTAACTCCATTCGAATAACTAATGTTCGATTAACTTATATTCGAATAACTATGTCTGTTTTAACTTTAGTTCGAATAGCTAATATTTGATTTAACTCCATTCGCTTGGCTCTAGATCGCAGCGATCACAATGGTTACGCCTGATTCCCTCAGGAAACATCCGACCGCCGTAGGCTATTTACAGCCCTGCGAATTACGCTAGCAGTCGTGCTGAATGACACTTATCCTGAATAACTATGTTTTGACTAACTCTATCTCAAATAACTACACTTGATTAACTCTAGTTTGTTTTAACACTAATTGATTTACTCTAACTGATTAACTCTAATTGGTCAACTCTAACTGATTAACTCTAACTGATTAGCTCTAACTGGTTAACTCTATTTGACTAACTCGACTCGACTAACCCCTTTCGAATACCATATTCGATTAACTAACTTCGAATACCATATTCGATTAACTAACTTCGAATACCATATTCGATTAACTAACTTCGAACACCATATTCGATTAACTAACTTCGAATACCATATTCGATTAACTAACTTCGAATACCATATTCGATTAACTAACTTCGAATACCATATTCGATTAACTAACTTCGAATACCATATTCGATTAACTAACTTCGAATACCATATTCGATTAACTAACTTCGAATACCACATTCGATTAACTAACTTCGAATACCATATTCGATTAACTAACTTCGAATACCATATTCGATTAACTAACTTCGAATACCATATTCGATTAACTAACTTTCGAATACCATATTCGATTTCTCCTTTTTGATAACGTTTATCCATTTAAAAAGATCCCCTTTTAACAACATTTATTCATTTATAAAGATTCACTTTTTAGTAACGGTTCTTCACTTTATAAATGTTCATTTAACAACGTTTTCCTTTTTATAACATCTTATTCCGTTATAAACCAATTTCCTTTTTGTTAACTCTATTTATTTTCTAAATATTTCCTTTTCAATTCTATTTGTAAATGGGTTACAAATATTTCATTTTTTCTAATTTATTCTATTTGCAAATGGTTTGCAAATATTTCCTTTTCTAGTTTATTCTATTTGCAAATGGTTTGCAAATATTTCCTTTTAAAATTTATTCTATTTGCAAATGGTTTGCAAATATTTCCTTTTCAAATTTATTCTAAAAAATATTCTAACTCCTTAAATTTTCGGGAAAATTCGCCATAACCTCCTTTGTATCGGGAGCATCGGGAAAATCCCCAAACCCGCCACACGGGCCTTTCCATTAAAAAAGAAAATGGTTTGAAATTATTTCCTTTTTGAATATCTCCTATTTATAAATATTCCAAATTTATAAATATTCCTTATTTATAAATATTCTGTTTTAAATATCTCTTATTTATAAATATTCCAATTTATAAATATTCTGTTTTCAATATCACTTTGAAAATCTCCTTATCAACATCCCGTATGTTACGGTATTCAATCATATCAAATCACGATGATAAATATCGTCCAAACACATATGATCGACAATAGATTATATATCATATCATATATTGAAATTTATGAACAGAACAGTAATATAAATATTGAGGAGTCCAGTTGGACCCCTCCAACCCGTTTCCCTGCATCACAGATGTTACACAGTATAATCAACATCCATTACAGTTCAGTACGAATTATTCTGATAAACAGAATCAATATATATATATAACGGTTTATATATGTATATATATAATTTCAACTAACTGACTAGCAGTTCAATCAATCAACCAACACACAGCAATCAATAGATGATTAACAGTTCTAATAATACATTATAAAAATATAACTGTTCAGAGTTGGTGAGTTTTACTCACAGTTGCGCGTTAACCGTTGAATAACGGTTTGCGTTATTTGACTCAGTCGGACAATTTATTTCGCCATAAATTGTAACGAGATCAGATTCACTCCCAGTCCGTTCCATGGTGTAGCCCTTGTCCGTATGATTTCAAATGATCAGACTTTTCGTGGATATGACAAAGTAGGTACCAAATATAAAAACTTCTAGTTAATACATTATTTAATTTGAATTAAACATAGAATTAGTTATATTGGGCCTTACCAGGAAAACGGCCCAACACCCTCTCAAAATCCACGATCCACTTCTACTCATTCATCCTTCTCCTTAGTCACATAGCATTTCCCCTACCATTCACGTTCGTATCATCTGAAAACAGCCCATGCCCCTCTCTTCGTTCTCACACACATATATATTTATTCTAACTTGAGCTTCACACATAATTATCCATCGGCCCAACAGTCTCCTTCCTAAAAACAGTACGCATCTTCATCTCAACAATAAAACGCAGGCTTAACCGGCCCACGACCACTTGCTTTTCTTCCCAAACGAAATACCCTGCTCGCTCCAGTATCCGCTTTTACCAACATCAGAAGAAAACACCTGCTTCAAACGATACTCCTTTATTTCATGACCGTACAGCTCTTCCCTCTTACACAGTCCCTACCATACATCCCGTCCCCTTCAGCATCATTCACGTCCTCCGCATATACTCCTGACGCCAGCTGCTCCTACAGAACAGACCACCGCCATCCCATTTTATAACTTCACTTCAAACTCCTCATGTTTTAACTGAATACGAAAACAAACCCAGATCCATCTGAATCTTCCGTACCAGATACTTTTCCTCTCCTCGTTCTTTTGCCTGCTCCAAACCGTGAGCATCCACTTTTGCACGCGCCCTTCAAAACCCGCTCACTTCATTATCCAACTCCATCCCACTTCCCAGTATAAACCGCAAGCCCTCAGACAATACCATTTTTGTTTTCGGAAGAAGTATATATGTATTTGTATGCTTTGGATTTTCGGTGGAGCTATGGATTTTCTGAGAAGAGAAACTAAGTGGCGGCCGGTTATTTTAAGTGAGGAGAATAAATAGTAAATACTAAGTGGTGGCTTGTACATGGACTTTGTTTGATCATAGAAAAGGGGTGGTTGATGATGCTTACACGTATGCACGTTCTATCCCTTTTATTTTAGTTTGATTTGAAAAGTTTAGGGTACCCTATTACAGAAAACTCCGCTCGTGTATGAACTACAATGGACAGAAAACAAATTACGGTTGTGTCCAATGAGGTGTCACGATCCCGAAAATATAATAATACCGGCAGGTGAACTCATATTGTGAAACTCTGAAGTGTTGAATACAGGGTGCGAAATACTCCAAATAAAAAGTCGCTTATTAAATTAATTAAAAATTACCATAAAATTCTAAAAATTAATTTATCACTACTTCCCAAAAGAACCTTGTCTAAATTCACGACCGATATTCAAATATTTTCAAATAACCGTTATGGCCACGAACGAATATACCGCTATTTTTCTGAATATTTGATTTGGACATAAATCAAAATATACACGACGAAATCCCGATTTTTCTCTTCCACTAGAAAGATATACTCCACCAGCTCCACACGTTTCTTGTTTCACAGAAATCCGGCTTAAAACGAATCCTGTATATTCAGTTGAAGTTCGAATCGCCAATTTACGAACTATAGTGCCATTTCGAGCTCGATTTTAATTATAATATAATTATACGTTCAAACTGTCATTTATATAATATATTCGTTATTCAAATTCAATTCCAAGCTGAATTAAATATTACAGATGATCCAGTTTACACCATATCGCCATTTCCGCCAATTCTGATTATTTCAGAATTAAATATATTATTAAATTTATTTATTTTAATTAAATATTCACCATTATTTAATTCCACGACCATTAAATTCCTTAAATCACTATTTATATAATTAAATAAATTAATTATAACATCTCTGACAATGCGGGTCATTACACTCGTGTAGCAACGCCATGTCCACCAAGCTTTCATAAGTGGCTCCCGTGGATACATGGGTCATGGCAAGGCTGTGTAGAGGCTCATTCAAACCGTTGACGAAGCAAAATGCCTTCTTGTGTTGGGTGTTTACTAAGTCTAGCCCAAATCTGGCCAGCTGATTAAACTGATTAACATACTCCCTGATTGTCATACTTCCCTGTTTCAGAGTTAGGAACTTCTCCATTTGTTGGCTTCTTTCAGCTTGGGAGAGGAATTTCATCTCAAACCTTGTCCTGAAGTCTTCCCATGTTTCAATCGCCCTCTGAGCATTGGTAATTTCCCACCAATAGGAAGCTTCATCTTTAAGTAACCATACTGCTAGCTGTATCTTTTACCTGTCATCAACTCCGAAGATGACAAACAGATCCTCAGTCTCCTTTAGCCAGTTTCTTGCTCCTACAAAGGATTATGTCCCATAAAAGTCTTTTCCACCCATTGCCTTGAAGTCTCTGCATGTTTTTGCAAAGGCATTTCCACGAGGACGAGGAACCGCGACCACTGGAGGAGGGATGTCTGCTGGGCCCGCGCCATTGGCCCTTACTTCTAAATACCTCCTAAACCAGCCGGGTATCGGTACTCCTTCAGGAAGGTTAAGGTCTCCAGACATACTGAAACAGAAAGGAAAAATTCAAAACAAAGGATAGAGAGAGAAGTGCATATGGCTTTGGGGGATTATGTCTTTTAAAATATAACACTTTTTCTTGAAAAATGCTTCTTTAAACTTTCTTTTTGAAAACAATTTCAAAAACTTTTATCTTGTCTGGTAAACCTATGCTCTGATACCAAGTGAAACACCCCACCTCCGTTAAGGACACTCACAAAGGGAATGCCTTAACTTTGGTGGAGGTTTATAAGTAAAAGCCACAGATAAACTCAAGACAGATACAAATACACATATTTTAAAAAGCTGAAACCAAACAGACTTTTATTTCATCAATACGTGTTCAAACAAAACATTCCATAATTGTCTCAAAATACTTCCAACATTACAACCTTATTACAGTCTTGATTATTAAAGAAGCATAAAACATAAATAAAGTGACAAAAATCCCCATAGTGATATCCAAAGCCATAATCCGAGCAAAAGAGATCCAAATCATACATCTACATTCCTGGAGCTTGTAAAGAGTCTGACTGAGCTGAGTTGTTTCCTCCCTGTGGACCTTGGGGGGGGGGGGGGGGGGAGAAAGAAAAGAAGACGAAAAGAAAATAGAGTCAGACATAAAGCCTGAGTAAATCTAGTAACTCTTCAGTATGTGAATAAGAAAAAGGGCATGATAGACATAAACTGAAAATAGGAAAGTGTCACAAGCTAAGGAAGTGTTGAATGTACTATCGCACCCATACTATATCTCTGCACCTACTTGAGTTTATTCTAACTGGCACCCCATGCTGAGGGTGAAGTGATCCCCATTTTTATTTAAAGATCGGCTCCTACTCGCGTTAACATGTGTCATACGGCCCCCAAGAATTGTAGAAACCTATGCTGGTCCTACCATGGGGTGTATCAAGACCCATGGTGGCGGCCCCGACACAAATTCTAGAAGGCATAGGTTATACTGCTGGTGTCCCCAGTGCCCTGGTTGTCTGCTCCGGAGTGTGTGCACGCCCGCACCCCGTTAGACCCACACTGTGCACCCACCGCCGTCGTTTGACCGCTTATAATCAGCCCAGTAATCGTGCCCCACCCTGCCTAGTTTCAGGGTACCATGATACCTAACTTGGGTTACTGCTGAAACGGGTCCCTCGTTACCAGGATTTTCTAGTCAAACATGTTAAGCGGTTAAGTGTCTGTATTTACCTAACCCCACCCATCAATTCTTGTTAACATGTTGAATTTGGTTAAGTGTTATAGTTGACTTAACCCTACCATCTGTCCTTACCCTCTTAGAGCACCTGGCAACTCACATTAGACAGATATTGCTACGGTTACTGGATGTGCCGGTCGGTTCCGGGCAGGTTTACACCGTAGCTCAGTTTAACCTCGGGTCATTATTGGGCTCAATGCTTAACCACCCACATTGGATAGGTATTGTTGTGACTACTGGACAGCCGGGCGGGTCCGGGTAGGTTTACATCACAACTCAATCCAACCTCGGGTTAAGCATATCGTGTTTTCTAAATTTACATATTTTATTATTTCGCAACTATATATGTAAATGTCATATCTTTTATTCTTGGTTATATCAATTCATACCGCTTAAATGTCATTGTCGTTGGCATGTGCCAACTATGCCAACATATATTTTCATGTTTTACACCCAACGTTATTACCCCCGTTTGTTCGCAACATGTGTTGGGCTTGTCACAATTCAGCCCAACTTTATAAACGTGAGAAAAAGGGGAAATCAAGAACATGTAATACATAAAGGTGTGTGGCGCATGAACTTGCAATTTAGCGATACTAACATAAATGATGGGTCATGTGAACTTGCATTCAAATCAAAGTATAACTAAGTAGGTAACATATGAAATGGCATAGTTTAGGCTAATACAAACTTGTGTTTAAACATGTTTAACTTGGCATAATGTCAACCACAAAACTAGCATGTTGTATATTCACCAAAATGTCCAATTATAACATCTAATCACATAGCCTATTTCAACATGAACTTGCATAGGTTATGAAACCCAAACGATACTTAACATAGATCCAATTATACTTGCAAATAAACATGAACTTGAATAGTTTATGAATCCCAAATGATACTTAACAACATGAGAATGATATCATAGTTTTTGGGTCAAGTAGGCATAAAAGGTTTCAAATCTTGAACATGTTTACATAAGCCTTGATTTAGACTTAGTGAATGTATATAGCCCATGCCATAGGTATAAACAAAAAGGGATCAAATTCTAGTTTTTTCCACAAACTTGCAAGTGCCATTCTTTTCATATACAATTGTTCAATAGGCTTGCATCAATCAAATTTATGCCACAAACATCAATACACAAGTCATGATAGAACCATTACAATACACAGAATTTATACAATAACACAATTCTATTTTCATTTACATCGAATCACGTCACAGTTTTTATTCATATTTTGAAAGGTCACTATACTTACAATGAATGCAGAATCTTGAATTCTGGATTCTGAATTCTGGAATTGAGATGCGCTCCATTGGGTAGACTAACGTTGCGTTGATTAATTTGATTAAACTTTAATCTTCTTCTTAATTTGATTCATCTCTAGGCTTTTCTCTCTTGACGGCTATGTTCAATTCCTCTCTGGCAGCATGATGACTCCTTTCTTATTTTTTTATGTGAATTTTCAGTTGAGACTTAGGGTGTATTTATAGATTTTTAAATTGTTTTGAGCCGTCAGATGAAGACAGGAGGAATCTAGACCATACAAAGTTCAAAGAGCCAATCAAGAGGTGACACATCAGCACTAGTGACACACAGAGCCACAGAAATTCGAGCCATAGCCAGACCTAGCCAGCCAGGTCGACCAGGCAGGTCGACTGGCAGGTCGACACCCAGGTCGACACTATGGTCGACCTGGGGTGGCCAGGTCGACACCATGGTCGACCCTATGGTCGACTTGGTCTCTAGGCGGAAATTTTCCCGCCCAGCCCAGTTTGAACCTGTTTTCGAATTTCGAATTTAAAACTGAGCTGTTTGAATTTAAATTTTATTCTAAAATTTCCGAAGGTCATAACTCCTTCATACGGAGTCCGATTCGCGCAAACTCGGACTCTATCTCAAGCAGAATTCCGAGACGAACGCAATGGCGTAACCCATTTCCCTTAATTCTTTCATTTAGAATTAATTACACTTTAATTTGTGAAGCTTAATGTTATAGAATTCACCGGGTGTTACACTTAGGGAATTATTCTCTTAACCGATGTCAAATGGGAACAGAGCTTTTGTTTTAGTTATATCATTTGTTTATATCCCATCGACTGGATCTTCGACCTTTAGATAGGAAATCCGTTGATGTAAACATGTGCTTGGGACATGTTATGTTTGATGGTTGCAAGTGGATGCAAGTGTTTGCTAGTGGTTGCTCGTGGACGCATTTACACACACATTAGGTACTAGATCGGCTCAAATCACTTTCATATTACTTATAAATGTGTGTGCATATTTAGGTTAATGGATGAACAATGGTTGTGTTATGATATGGATGCTGCATTTTGATGAATGGTTGTGCACACATGTAGAAATAACATGTAACGTTAGGATTCCTTCGCATACATAATGGACGCATGACACTATCATGATTTGCATTAAGGAGGTCAACTGAATCAGTAGACCGCCTGATTTTGCATTAGATAGAGAACATATACACACACTTCTTGCATATGTTCATACTGCATTAGGAATTTTATAAGGACAATGGATGCCTATGTTTAATGGTTGAGTAGATGGTTGTTTGGATGTTAGGATATGCATTCTCCTTAACTTGGAGATTTCGGGGGTGAAATCCTTTGAGGAGGGGAGAATGTAACACCCCATAAATTTCAATGTTAATGTTCACAAATTAAAGAATAACTAATCTCAGACGTGAGAATTAAGGGAAATGGGTTGCGCCATTGTGTTCGTCTCGGAATTATGGTTGAGATAGAGTCCGAGTTTGCATGAATTGGACTTCGTATGAAGAAGTTATAGCCATCGGAAGTTTCAGAAAATTCAAAACAGATTTCGAAAATTCAAAATTCAGATTCAGATGGGCTAGGTGGGAAAAGTCTCGCCAGGGCTAGGTTGACCATAGGGTCGACCTACCCTAACCAGGTCGACCTGGGGGTCGTCCTCCCCCTCTCCCCCCAACCCCCTCCCCCCCCCCCCCCCGGGCAGATTTGAGTGATGACCTATTTATGACTGTATGCTGACTCATTAGGGCTTCTGATGTAATAACCCGGAAAATCTGGGCCAGTTTAAAATTTTTATTTTGGCAAGTTTAGCGGATTCTGAATATTTAAAATAGATTATTTTAAATAATATCGACGGAAAATTTATTTTCAATATAATTCGACGTATATATTTTACGCGTCGTCGTTAGAATATAAATATTTATATATAATTATAAATAGAATTGAAAATGGCGCGGTAGTTCGATAATTCGATTTCAAACTTCAATTGAATGTACCGGGTGCAAAACAATCCGGATTTTAGTAAAACCAAAAACATTAGGATCTGATTGATAATATCTTTCTAACGGATGTAACAAACCGAGATTTCACTTTAAAAATTGAAAGATATGTCCAGTTGAAAATTCTGAATAGTCGCTATGGAATTCAGGCCCTTAAAAAATGGACATTTTGCAAATGACCTCGGATTTCGACGAAACCAGTTTTGTTGGGTCCGCAGTGTCAAATTATTGCTAGATTCCAAATTTCATAATTTTTCGAATCAGTATGTGAGCGTGGCAGAGGAAAACGTGTTTTGACCATTTCAGTTGATTTTAATCGACTGGAAATTGACCATTTTTCCAACGGTCTCAGAATTCGACGAAACTAGTTTTGTTAGGACCGTATCGTCAATACGAAGCTAGAAAATATTTTTCTGGAATTTTTCTAGTTAGTATGTGACCCCGGTAATTTGAAATGCACGTTTAAAATTCAATATATTGATTTAAATGTAAATTAAACGAAAACTGATTGTAACGATCGAACCAGCGTACGATACATATCCCATTGTATTCGGAACGGGGGTAAAACGTTAGGGGCGACAGTCGTTGGGCTCGATTTGAAATTCGTATGAAAAGTCAACTTTCAAAGGAATTAAAAATAAATAAAATAAAATATATAACCCCCCCAATCTTTCCACAAACCCTAATTCCCAAATAGCCCGCCGTTAGCCCAAACCTAGGGCCAGAAAAAGCTCCAAACCGATTCGTTGATCCCTCCAAATATACATCGAATTAGCCAAGGGTTTAATGGCGAAAATCAAAGAGAATTTTTAGGGCTTTGAAATTATTTAGTTTTGATTTCGATCGGTGCTGTGGAATTCACGAATGGGGAGCTCGAACATGGCTGTTTCGAAGGGGTTCCACGGCGAGTTTCCTGCTGTTCACCGCAGGTGGGCGCGACGGGTTGGACTTCGACGTCAAGGTGGCGGATCGGGGTTTGGTTCCCCTGAGCAACGGGGGCGGACGGGATTGTATTGAGAGCTGATGGTTGAACGGGGATGATGTAGGCAATGAGCTATGTTCGACAATGCAACATTGAACTTCTGGAAGGAAAAAAAACAGTGAGCCTTTACTGTTTTTCAAATAAATATATGCATTTCCTTTTCTCTCAATAAATTAATTTGTATTGTTTTTATAATTAATGTTGGCATTGTTTTTTTTTAATTAGCGAAGACTTTGAAAAGTAAAATAACAAGATGTGTTTGAAAATAAAAATATACAGTTCTTTCAAGATAAAAACGTAATGTTTTGAAATATAAATTCTTGCTTTCCTTTGAAATATAAATTCTTGCTTTCCTTTGAAATATAAATTCGCTTTCTTCTGAAATATAAGTTGACATTGTTTTAATGGTAGCGTTATAAAAATATAATCTTTACTATATGAACATCGTTGTGAAAATATAATTTTTATCTATATAGTAGCGGTATAAAAATTCGATTTTTATATATTGAATAGCAAAGTAAAAATTCGATTTTTATATATTGAATAACGAGGGTAAAAATTCGATTTTTATATATTGAACAGCATAGGATGAATTCGATTTTTAAATATATGAAGTGATTATAAAAATACGATTTTTAAATTGAAAGTGTAAATAAAAATGTGATTTTTATTTTAAAAGACATCAAAATATAAAAATGTGATTTTTATATATACGGTGTATACGGGCAACGAAGATGACGATGATGCGATAGCGATGAAGATTTCTATCAATGAAGTGCCGTGGAGCTAGGATAGCTATATGTGAGAATTTCTCACCTTTCAATTTATTTTTCTAGTTATATATATATATACTAGGATGCAGACGGTGCTTAGTAGCACCCGACACCCGTCCACATACCATGGACTTGTTTGTTTGGCTGTAAGGTAATTGATTGAGATATTGGTTTGAATGTGGTTTGTGGTGTGAAAAATCGAATCGATAAATTGATTAGGATTAGACGTGCGCCGTTATAAGGCGAAGGAGTAAGGCTAGGTTAGACCCTTACTCCAAATTTTGTGGTTTGCATAACGAAAGTGAATGTGATTGATGTGTGAATGGCGTGGGCCTTCACTAGACCGGGGATAAGGCTAGGCCTTGTCCCGTTTCTAGTATCGTGCCGTTATGCCGCCGAAATTTTCTAAAATATGTTAAAAAAATAAAAATATCATTTTATTTAAAGAATGAACTGAATAGATATTCATATGTTAAAATAAAATGTTTTATCGTTAAAAATATAACTTTTAACGTGAAGTGAATAAAATAAAATATTCATTTACAAACCGGACAGTTTGTTTATGTACACTGATTTGACTGTCATTGATTGGGACGATAAATTTTACACGTCGCCCAGCTGCACGAATAAAATCTGTGTTTGATTGTTTGAAACCCTACACGGGTGTTGGGATGAAATATGAAGTTCACTCATCCTAATCGATTAAATATGTCGATCGATAGATTGACAGGCTGTTATAAGCGTTAGATATCTTTATTTGATGCTTATACAGTGTAGTGCACTTTGGTTGATGGTTGATTATTTTTCAATGCTATTATATACATGTGATGTATGAAAATCCATATAATTAATTTTATATGGTGATTGATTGGGCCTCATTCCAATTTGAAAAATAAAGAATATATAAAATAAAGGTTCATGTGTTGACTATACTCATCCGTTGGGAATAGCCATGTGTTGAACGAATTATTTTTATAATAAAATTTACATCTTTATCAATATAAAATAAAGGTTCATGTGTTGACTATACTCATCCGTTGGGAATAGCCATGTGTTGAACGAATTATTTTTATAATAAAATTTACATCTTTATCAATATAAAATAAAGGTTCATGTGTTGACTATACTCATCCGTTGGGAATAGCCATGTGTTGAACGAATTATTTTTATAATAAAATTTACATCTTTATCAATATAAAATAAAGGTTCATGTGTTGACTATACTCATCCGTTGGGAATAGTCATGTGTTGAACGAAATAATTTAACAAAAATAGTCACACATGGGCGGTACTCATTCGTTGAGATTAGTCGTGTGTTGACAAAAAGAAATATTTGAAATAGAATATATAAAGCCGTGTTAAATAGTGATGCGCCATTTTGACGCGAACGAGATTTATATCGAATAAAACGATTTCGAAATGAATTGAATATAAAACGATTTCGAAATGAATTGAATATATAACGATTTCGAAATGAATTGAATATATAACGATTTCGATTTGAATTGAATATAAAACGATTTCGAAATGAATTGAATATATAACGATTTCGATTTGAATTGAATATAAAACGATTTCGAAATGAATTGAATATAAAACGATTTCAAAATGAATTGAATATAAAACGATTTCGAAATGAATTGAATATAAAACGATTTCGAAATGAATTGAATATATAACGATTTCGATTTGAATTGAATATAAAACGATTTCGAAATGAATTGAATATAAAACGATTTCGAAATGAATTGAATATAAAACGATTTCGAAATGAATTGAATATAAAACGATTTCGAAATGAATTGAATATAAAACGATTTCGATTTGAATGGAATAGAAAACCAATTTGATTTCAAATTGAATATATAATGAACTTGATTCAAATAGAAAACGAATTCGAATTGAATTGAATAGAAAACGAATTCGAATTGAATTGAATAGAAAACGAATTCGAATTGAATTGAATAGAAAACGAATTCGAAATGAATTGAATTGAAAACGAATTCAAATGGAATTGAAATTTGAATTGAATAGAAATGAATTTTAAAACGAATTTATAAGGAAGAATTCAATTGTGATTTGAATTAAAAAGGAAGTTGAAAATGTTTTTGAAACGAATTCAAAACTATTTATATAATTCGTTTTAAATAGAAATCGACGAAATATATATTATATATATTATATATATAATAAATGGCCTGAATAGAACGCGCCGCGGCAGTTCGTAAATTTCGACCATTTATTTCAAACGGACATTACGGGAGATCCGACCGTCGGATTCTCCTAAACCCGGAACCGTTGGGTTCGTATCGAAAAGAGCTTTCTAACGAATATTAGAAATTTGAAATCTAACGGTTGGATTTGGAGATACGTCCAAATCAAATTCGAAAAAGGTCGCTATAAGTGCAGTTCGATGGCCGTTGTTGGAAATCGACTGCACGGGCCTCGATAAAATTTAAAAAATAGTAATAATTTGTATAAAATCATAAGAAATGATTTGGGAAAATTTGGGATGAAAAACTCCACATTTGAAAAGATAAAAATAGATTTTTATCAAAATGAACTAGTTTTGAACTAAATTTAAAACCAATTTATTTTTAAATAAATGAACAAGGTTTAAAAAGGGGTTTTAAATAATCGAATTTCTAATATATTTGATTGAGTTTGAAATGGGTTTATCGTGAACTGTGTTTTAAATAACACCTAGTTCTTTAACCCAGTAAAAAGAGTTTTAATGAATCTGCAATCAGATTGAAATCCGAATTGATAATCTAAATTATCAAATTTGACAAATAAGCGAGGATGGAGTATCACCAGTTTTGCTCCAAAGCGATAGTTAAATCTTTAATTAGATTTGAACGTGAGATGGTAATTAATTTTACCGACAACACTGTGGTGTTAGATATGGAGTATTACCAGTTTTGCTTCATGGGATGAATAGGTTGGGATTGGGAAATAAAATAAATAACTACTTCGTTACGGTTCGCTAATCTCGACTAGTTGGAAAAACCATAATTTGGTTTTAAATGTCATCCAAAGGAAGATTTCAGGATAAATTTTAAAGAATTTATCTTGGATAAAATTAATGGGAACCTTTCCCTAAGAATGTGAAATTTAGAAACTAGTTGTAGGTTGGCTAAGAAGAGTGGTTTCCTGGGTATTGATCTGATGTTGGTTTCGGCCTTCGGGGTCAATGTTTGGGAAATTATTCTCTTGCTAATTTGCGGTTAGTGACTAATGAATTGGAACGAGGCGTATGTTGTGTTTGTGTAACATTTGTTTTCAATATACGCGGGTTGTTCGGAAAGTCCGGGTTTATACCCATTCTGAATAACCGATTCGACGATAAGTCGAAGATGAAGACGGTGGTCGAAGACCGGAAGTCTTCACATCGTTTGGGTAATTACTGACGATCCTGATTGGGCAGTACACCCAAGAGGATGGAAATAGTTGGTGGTCGTCCAGACGTACTTGGAGATGGATGGATATGCGAGGAAAGTGCCTCCGGTTTCGTTCAGACCCAGAACGGACTTGTAAATGGATTGTGTGTCTGACATTGGATTTTATTCTGTGTTGATTGATTTCTATTAAATATATATCTGCTTGGCGGCGGAGAATTTATTCTCTTGCTTAACGCCCTTCTCTGAGACGTACGAGCTTAGAGGTTATATATCGATAGATATCAATCGCATGGCATGAATTGCCTGCGTGGCATGCTGAGTTGCATGGATCAAGGCTTCTGTTGAAAAGCAAAGTCTTGTAGTTGATGATCAAAGCACGGCCCTTGTGGCGTAGCTTTGTGTATAGCGTGTATTCGCGAGCCTCACACCTCGGTATGAGTTAAAAACGGGATACGGACTGCAGGGAGAGCGCACGTTTCTTTCTAGCTTTGGTGGTGTCAGTGACTTACCAGCCCTGACATATATATACTTTTCACCTTTGTGGTTGTTGGATGAGGCGCCTCGATTATAGGTCTGTAAGGACCGGGAAACGTGTGTTCAGGAATACTAATCCTCTAACGTAAGTGAGGACCGGCCCTGAAGCATCCAGGGGTTACCCAGTGTGCGTAATCCCGGGGACATTTGCTAGAGTGTCTCGAACGCGGAGAGGAGCTTGCCCCTTGCCTCGACTCATGACGGAAATCCAATTTCCAATACGTGTATCGCGGTTTTAATTGTAGAACTAGTATGGCGACATGATATATGGTACCCATGCCGTCTATGATTTATACTTATGATTGAAATTGTTTTGACACTATACACTTATTATAGTATCAAATGATTTGTTTAAAACGTACCAAGCATGTTTGGCTATTATAAGGGAAAACCCTATCCCCCGGCTTGCGTTGCATTGTATGATAGGACCTGGGTCTTATAATAGCTTCATTTTTCGAAAAAGCATTGCGTTGTTTATTGATATGCACTGGTATTCTTGGGAGGAAACCCGTTCCGTGTTATGCGGCGTGGTCCCTTGAATTACTTTCTTTTAAAATAAAGTTTTAAATAACTGTTTTAGTTCTCACACCAGTCACATGACTGACCTGGAGTTTATTGTTTTAACCTAAACTCTGGGTGCCCCTATTTTCCGCACGGGCAGCTAGTAGTTTTGGTTTTGCAGATTTATATTCACAGGATCCTGGTTTACAGCTGGAATGATATCCGGAAAGCTCTGTATCCGTATATCACCTTCAGTTGTGCTTTATATTATTTTCCGCTGCTATGTAATTTATTGCAATCTCTGATATTTATCGAATGTAATTTATTCATTTATACTCTGTATATTCTTTCATCTGATGGAATTGTTGTAATAGCAATGAAATGTTCTTCTGTTTGTGTTCTGATTTGTCATGTTCTCAACGTTCAGGGGTTTCGAACGGTCTAGATCGGTTTAACGACTGATTCAGATCGAGCGAAATTCCAGGCCGTCACATTTGGTATCAGAGCTTTGGTTTACAGAGCTCGAGAACAAGACACATTAGAACCATACGAAAGAATTCATCAGATATTGGATTAGTAATATCCAATTAGAATGACTCGTTAGAGATAGGATCAGTAGTATCCTAGAACGAGTGTGAAGAGTATATTTTTCAAATGAAAACAATTTTGTTTGAAATTTAAACCATTTTAAACGTATTTGATTATTTATTTATTTTGAATATGGACAATCCAATATATAAAGGTTTTGTATATACGCGTCATGAACGTATATTCGAAGTTTTAATATACTGGATAGATATAGAATCATACTCTAGTCGCCCGGACCTGATTCTGATGATTGACGCATCATCATTAGTAATTAGTTTCGTGTTTCGAAGGTGTGATACCTATATTTTTCCATTAGACTGGTGTGAGAACCCAAAACTAATATAGTTAGAACACATTGTTGTGAATTGGCATCAAAGACATGATTTTCTTTATATATATCAAAATTATGAATTTGAAACTCTAATCCACTAATTGATTGATGTTTGTGTTGTTTGTTTAATTGTATGCTGATTTTTAACCATTTATGCCTAATATAATCAAATATTGAATTGTATTGAAAATTGGTCGCATTTGCTTCCATATACATATACTTACATTGAACAGGTCATAGCAAGGAGGCTAGAGCAGAGAATAAAATTTGTTTGCCCGACAAATAGGTACATGTTTACTACATAATTTCCTGTTTTGTTTGGGTGATGATGATTTTGTGAGCCTATTGGCTAGCCGCTTGGCTTTTTCTTTTTCTTTTTGAGATCTGAAGGACCGGGGAAGCTATTTGAAATTCCCCGATGCTCTCGGTGCAGGGGAGGTTATGGCGAAATTTTTCGAAAATTTAGGGTGTTAGCCAAATTTTTGAAATTTTGAAAATTCTCAGAAACTAAAAAGTTAGAGAATGGAAGCCAAATTGAGCGTAGAGCTGATTAATCAAACCACTTTCGACTTTGTTCCTTTTCGGGGACGAAAAGTTTTAAGTGGGGGAGATTGTAATAACCCGGAAAATCTGGGCCAGTTTAAAATTTTTATTTTGGCAAGTTTAGCGGATTCTGAATATTTAAAATAGATTATTTTAAATAATATCGACGGAAAATTTATTTTCAATATAATTCGACGTATATATTTTACGCGTCGTCGTTAGAATATAAATATTTATATATAATTATAAATAGAATTGAAAATGGCGCGGTAGTTCGATAATTCGATTTCAAACTTCAATTGAATGTACCGGGTGCAAAACAATCCGGATTTTAGTAAAACCAAAAACATTAGGATCTGATTGATAATATCTTTCTAACGGATGTAACAAACCGAGATTTCACTTTAAAAATTGAAAGATATGTCCAGTTGAAAATTCTGAATAGTCGCTATGGAATTCAGGCCCTTAAAAAATGGACATTTTGCAAATGACCTCGGATTTCGACGAAACCAGTTTTGTTGGGTCCGCAGTGTCAAATTATTGCTAGATTCCAAATTTCATAATTTTTCGAATCAGTATGTGAGCGTGGCAGAGGAAAACGTGTTTTGACCATTTCAGTTGATTTTAATCGACTGGAAATTGACCATTTTTCCAACGGTCTCAGAATTCGACGAAACTAGTTTTGTTAGGACCGTATCGTCAATACGAAGCTAGAAAATATTTTTCTGGAATTTTTCTAGTTAGTATGTGACCCCGGTAATTTGAAATGCACGTTTAAAATTCAATATATTGATTTAAATGTAAATTAAACGAAAACTGATTGTAACGATCGAACCAGCGTACGATACATATCCCATTGTATTCGGAACGGGGGTAAAACGTTAGGGGCGACAGTCGTTGGGCTCGATTTGAAATTCGTATGAAAAGTCAACTTTCAAAGGAATTAAAAATAAATAAAATAAAATATATAACCCCCCCAATCTTTCCACAAACCCTAATTCCCAAATAGCCCGCCGTTCGCCCAAACCTAGGGCCAGAAAAAGCTCCAAACCGATTCGTTGATCCCTCCAAATATACATCGAATTAGCCAAGGGTTTAATGGCGAAAATCAAAGAGAATTTTTAGGGCTTTGAAATTATTTAGTTTTGATTTCGATCGGTGCTGTGGAATTCACGAATGGGGAGCTCGAACATGGCTGTTTCGAAGGGGTTCCACGGCGAGTTTCCTGCTGTTCACCGCAGGTGGGCGCGACGGGTTGGACTTCGACGTCAAGGTGGCGGATCGGGGTTTGGTTCCCCTGAGCAACGGGGGCGGACGGGATTGTATTGAGAGCTGATGGTTGAACGGGGATGATGTAGGCAATGAGCTATGTTCGACAATGCAACATTGAACTTCTGGAAGGAAAAAAAACAGTGAGCCTTTACTGTTTTTCAAATAAATATATGCATTTCCTTTTCTCTCAATAAATTAATTTGTATTGTTTTTATAATTAATGTTGGCATTGTTTTTTTTTAATTAGCGAAGACTTTGAAAAGTAAAATAACAAGATGTGTTTGAAAATAAAAATATACAGTTCTTTCAAGATAAAAACGTAATGTTTTGAAATATAAATTCTTGCTTTCCTTTGAAATATAAATTCTTGCTTTCCTTTGAAATATAAATTCGCTTTCTTCTGAAATATAAGTTGACATTGTTTTAATGGTAGCGTTATAAAAATATAATCTTTACTATATGAACATCGTTGTGAAAATATAATTTTTATCTATATAGTAGCGGTATAAAAATTCGATTTTTATATATTGAATAGCAAAGTAAAAATTCGATTTTTATATATTGAATAACGAGGGTAAAAATTCGATTTTTATATATTGAACAGCATAGGATGAATTCGATTTTTAAATATATGAAGTGATTATAAAAATACGATTTTTAAATTGAAAGTGTAAATAAAAATGTGATTTTTATTTTAAAAGACATCAAAATATAAAAATGTGATTTTTATATATACAGTGTATACGGGCAACGAAGATGACGATGATGCGATAGCGATGAAGATTTCTATCAATGAAGTGCCGTGGAGCTAGGATAGCTATATGTGAGAATTTCTCACCTTTCAATTTATTTTTCTAGTTATATATATATATACTAGGATGCAGACGGTGCTTAGTAGCACCCGACACCCGTCCACATACCATGGACTTGTTTGTTTGGCTGTAAGGTAATTGATTGAGATATTGGTTTGAATGTGGTTTGTGGTGTGAAAAATCGAATCGATAAATTGATTAGGATTAGACGTGCGCCGTTATAAGGCGAAGGAGTAAGGCTAGGTTAGACCCTTACTCCAAATTTTGTGGTTTGCATAACGAAAGTGAATGTGATTGATGTGTGAATGGCGTGGGCCTTCACTAGACCGGGGATAAGGCTAGGCCTTGTCCCGTTTCTAGTATCGTGCCGTTATGCCGCCGAAATTTTCTAAAATATGTTAAAAAAATAAAAATATCATTTTATTTAAAGAATGAACTGAATAGATATTCATATGTTAAAATAAAATGTTTTATCGTTAAAAATATAACTTTTAACGTGAAGTGAATAAAATAAAATATTCATTTACAAACCGGACGGTTTGTTTATGTACACTGATTTGACTGTCATTGATTGGGACGATAAATTTTACACGTCGCCCAGCTGCACGAATAAAATCTGTGTTTGATTGTTTGAAACCCTACACGGGTGTTGGGATGAAATATGAAGTTCACTCATCCTAATCGATTAAATATGTCGATCGATAGATTGACAGGCTGTTATAAGCGTTAGATATCTTTATTTGATGCTTATACAGTGTAGTGCACTTTGGTTGATGGTTGATTATTTTTCAATGCTATTATATACATGTGATGTATGAAAATCCATATAATTAATTTTATATGGTGATTGATTGGGCCTCATTCCAATTTGAAAAATAAAGAATATATAAAATAAAGGTTCATGTGTTGACTATACTCATCCGTTGGGAATAGCCATGTGTTGAACGAATTATTTTTATAATAAAATTTACATCTTTATCAATATAAAATAAAGGTTCATGTGTTGACTATACTCATCCGTTGGGAATAGCCATGTGTTGAACGAATTATTTTTATAATAAAATTTACATCTTTATCAATATAAAATAAAGGTTCATGTGTTGACTATACTCATCCGTTGGGAATAGCCATGTGTTGAACGAATTATTTTTATAATAAAATTTACATCTTTATCAATATAAAATAAAGGTTCATGTGTTGACTATACTCATCCGTTGGGAATAGTCATGTGTTGAACGAAATAATTTAACAAAAATAGTCACACATGGGCGGTACTCATTCGTTGAGATTAGTCGTGTGTTGACAAAAAGAAATATTTGAAATAGAATATATAAAGCCGTGTTAAATAGTGATGCGCCATTTTGACGCGAACGAGATTTATATCGAATAAAACGATTTCGAAATGAATTGAATATAAAACGATTTCGAAATGAATTGAATATATAACGATTTCGAAATGAATTGAATATATAACGATTTCGATTTGAATTGAATATAAAACGATTTCGAAATGAATTGAATATATAACGATTTCGATTTGAATTGAATATAAAACGATTTCGAAATGAATTGAATATAAAACGATTTCGAAATGAATTGAATATAAAACGATTTCGAAATGAATTGAATATAAAACGATTTCGAAATGAATTGAATATATAACGATTTCGATTTGAATTGAATATAAAACGATTTCGAAATGAATTGAATATAAAACGATTTCGAAATGAATTGAATATAAAACGATTTCGAAATGAATTGAATATAAAACGATTTCGAAATGAATTGAATATAAAACGATTTCGATTTGAATGGAATAGAAAACCAATTTGATTTCAAATTGAATATATAATGAACTTGATTCAAATAGAAAACGAATTCGAATTGAATTGAATAGAAAACGAATTCGAATTGAATTGAATAGAAAACGAATTCGAATTGAATTGAATAGAAAACGAATTCGAATTGAATTGAATAGAAAACGAATTCGAAATGAATTGAATTGAAAACGAATTCAAATGGAATTGAAATTTGAATTGAATAGAAATGAATTTTAAAACGAATTTATAAGGAAGAATTCAATTGTGATTTGAATTAAAAAGGAAGTTGAAAATGTTTTTGAAACGAATTCAAAACTATTTATATAATTCGTTTTAAATAGAAATCGACGAAATATATATTATATATATTATATATATAATAAATGGCCTGAATAGAACGCGCCGCGGCAGTTCGTAAATTTCGACCATTTATTTCAAACGGACATTACGGGAGATCCGACCGTCGGATTCTCCTAAACCCGGAACCGTTGGGTTCGTATCGAAAAGAGCTTTCTAACAAATATTAGAAATTTAAATCTAACGGTTGGATTTGGAGATACGTCCAAATCAAATTCGAAAAAGGTCGCTATAAGTGCAGTTCGATGGCCGTTGTTGGAAATCGACTGCACGGGCCTCGATAAAATTATTAAAAATAGTAATAATTTGTATAAAATCATAAGAAATGATTTGGGAAAATTTGGGATGAAAAACTCCACATTTGAAAAGATAAAAATAGATTTTTATCAAAATGAACTAGTTTTGAACTAAATTTAAAACCAATTTATTTTTAAATAAATGAACAAGGTTTAAAAAGGGGTTTTAAATAATCGAATTTCTAATATATTTGATTGAGTTTGAAATGGGTTTATCGTGAACTGTGTTTTAAATAACACCTAGTTCTTTAACCCAGTAAAAAGAGTTTTAATGAATCTGCAATCAGATTGAAATCCGAATTGATAATCTAAATTATCAAATTTGACAAATAAGCGAGGATGGAGTATCACCAGTTTTGCTCCAAAGCGATAGTTAAATCTTTAATTAGATTTGAACGTGAGATGGTAATTAATTTTACCGACAACACTGTGGTGTTAGATATGGAGTATTACCAGTTTTGCTTCATGGGATGAATAGGTTGGGATTGGGAAATAAAATAAATAACTACTTCGTTACGGTTCGCTAATCTCGACTAGTTGGAAAAACCATAATTTGGTTTTAAATGTCATCCAAAGGAAGATTTCAGGATAAATTTTAAAGAATTTATCTTGGATAAAATTAATGGGAACCTTTCCCTAAGAATGTGAAATTTAGAAACTAGTTGTAGGTTGGCTAAGAAGAGTGGTTTCCTGGGTATTGATCTGATGTTGGTTTCGGCCTTCGGGGTCAATGTTTGGGAAATTATTCTCTTGCTAATTTGCGGTTAGTGACTAATGAATTGGAACGAGGCGTATGTTGTGTTTGTGTAACATTTGTTTTCAATATACGCGGGTTGTTCGGAAAGTCCGGGTTTATACCCATTCTGAATAACCGATTCGACGATAAGTCGAAGATGAAGACGGTGGTCGAAGACCGGAAGTCTTCACATCGTTTGGGTAATTACTGACGATCCTGATTGGGCAGTACACCCAAGAGGATGGAAATAGTTGGTGGTCGTCCAGACGTACTTGGAGATGGATGGATATGCGAGGAAAGTGCCTCCGGTTTCGTTCAGACCCAGAACGGACTTGTAAATGGATTGTGTGTCTGACATTGGATTTTATTCTGTGTTGATTGATTTCTATTAAATATATATCTGCTTGGCGGCGGAGAATTTATTCTCTTGCTTAACGCCCTTCTCTGAGACGTACGAGCTTAGAGGTTATATATCGATAGATATCAATCGCATGGCATGAATTGCCTGCGTGGCATGCTGAGTTGCATGGATCAAGGCTTCTGTTGAAAAGCAAAGTCTTGTAGTTGATGATCAAAGCACGGCCCTTGTGGCGTAGCTTTGTGTATAGCGTGTATTCGCGAGCCTCACACCTCGGTATGAGTTAAAAACGGGATACGGACTGCAGGGAGAGCGCACGTTTCTTTCTAGCTTTGGTGGTGTCAGTGACTTACCAGCCCTGACATATATATACTTTTCACCTTTGTGGTTGTTGGATGAGGCGCCTCGATTATAGGTCTGTAAGGACCGGGAAACGTGTGTTCAGGAATACTAATCCTCTAACGTAAGTGAGGACCGGCCCTGAAGCATCCAGGGGTTACCCAGTGTGCGTAATCCCGGGGACATTTGCTAGAGTGTCTCGAACGCGGAGAGGAGCTTGCCCCTTGCCTCGACTCATGACGGAAATCCAATTTCCAATACGTGTATCGCGGTTTTAATTGTAGAACTAGTATGGCGACATGATATATGGTACCCATGCCGTCTATGATTTATACTTATGATTGAAATTGTTTTGACACTATACACTTATTATAGTATCAAATGATTTGTTTAAAACGTACCAAGCATGTTTGGCTATTATAAGGGAAAACCCTATCCCCCGGCTTGCGTTGCATTGTATGATAGGACCTGGGTCTTATAATAGCTTCATTTTTCGAAAAAGCATTGCGTTGTTTATTGATATGCACTGGTATTCTTGGGAGGAAACCCGTTCCGTGTTATGCGGCGTGGTCCCTTGAATTACTTTCTTTTAAAATAAAGTTTTAAATAACTGTTTTAGTTCTCACACCAGTCACATGACTGACCTGGAGTTTATTGTTTTAACCTAAACTCTGGGTGCCCCTATTTTCCGCACGGGCAGCTAGTAGTTTTGGTTTTGCAGATTTATATTCACAGGATCCTGGTTTACAGCTGGAATGATATCCGGAAAGCTCTGTATCCGTATATCACCTTCAGTTGTGCTTTATATTATTTTCCGCTGCTATGTAATTTATTGCAATCTCTGATATTTATCGAATGTAATTTATTCATTTATACTCTGTATATTCTTTCATCTGATGGAATTGTTGTAATAGCAATGAAATGTTCTTCTGTTTGTGTTCTGATTTGTCATGTTCTCAACGTTCAGGGGTTTCGAACGGTCTAGATCGGTTTAACGACTGATTCAGATCGAGCGAAATTCCAGGCCGTCACATCTGATCTGCTCTGATTGGCTAGGATTAATTCTGGGTTGATCGGACGACCTAAACTAATCCTAAACTCTATAAAAGGACATGTAGACTCAAACCCTAAAATCAAATCAAAATTAGATCAATGGTCGTCATGTTGTCACTCCAAACCCTAGAGTAGCCGCCACCAACTAGAAGCAAATTAAAGACAACAATTCAATTCAAATCAAGCCTAAAACTACAACAACGAAATTTTCTACAATAAGGGAACGCTAATCAATTACAGAATTCAGATCCCAGAACTCAAGACCCCTTTTTCGGTGAGTTCTAGTCACTTTTAGGTTTAAATAAATAAAAGTGAATCATGGTAAACTATGATTTGGGTATATGTTGTTTATAATTATGCAAGTTTATTGTTGTTGTGGATCATGAAATTATGCAAGTTTATTGTTATTGTTGATCATGAAATTATGTAAGTTATTGTGTGATGAATTCATGAATCTATGCAAGTCGTTATCATGAATCTATGCAAGTTGTTATTATGAATCTATGCAAATTGTTATCATGAATCTATGCAAATTGTTATGAGATCATGCGAGTCACCTATACAAGTATTATTCATGAACCTATGCGAGTTATTATTCATGAAACTATACAAGTTGTTATGTTATGCACATTGTTAAATATGTTGTAAATCATGAATCTATGTGAGTTGTTAATTATGTTGTTAATTCATGAACCTATGCAAGTCACCTATGCAAGTTGTTATGTTGTGAATCATGAACCTATGTTAGTGTTAATTATGTTGTTAATTCATGAACCTATGCAAGTTGTTATGTTGCAAAATCATGAATCTATGCAAGTTGTTAATTATGTGGTGAATCATAATTATATGCGAAGTTATCATGTCATTTTCCCTAGTTTTCATGCTTATGCACAAATTGTACTGAAAACGATCATCTTATCATTCCCTTTATTTTATTGTTATGGCGAGGCTACCTTGTAGCCTCGATGACGCCAAAAACGCAAACAGTTACGCTAGTTAAGAAACGGAGAAAAAAGGGAATTTATAATAGGCATAGTGATTATGTAAATTGGACACATGATTCTAGTAGGGAAACATATAAATAATTACCTATTATGACATGGGTAAAATGGGGAAAAAATGGTATAATTTGAATATGACCATTTATGGATAGGAAATTCAAATTGTTAATAAGATAGGTATTGACACCTATAAAAAGGAAAGGATTAATTAATTAACTTAATTAATCAAAAGAGGAATGTTTAAGCAATTGAAATCTGAAGATTTAATATTGAGAATTGTTATAAATGCCTTAGATGGCATAAAATAAATTTGTGATGAAATTGGTATGATTTTACATACCATAAATAAATGGACATAATTGATTCAATTATGGCCATAGTTAAATTTGGAATTAATTGATAATTTGAATAGGGAAATTAATTCAAATTGGGGGAATAATTAATTTTGTGTAATTAATCGTCTAAGACACGAGGTTAGGCTCTTTTGTGGTGTAAGACTGCCCGGACCCGCCCGACAAATCCAGCTGCCACAAATGCCAGTCTAATGTGGGAGGTCTTAGGCAGAAATTAAATGCGTGACAGTTGTAAAGACACGAGGTTAGGCTCTTTTGTGGTGTAAGACTGCCCGGACCCACCCGGCAAATCCAGCTGCCACAAATGCCAGTCTAATGTTGGAGGTCTTTATAAGGTTACGGTCTTAATGAATTAAGAAACACTTAACCAGATAAACATGCAGTGGGACATGAGGGTTTAAGTGGGTTCCTTGGGTGACATGTGGAATTAAGTGGGTGCCTTGGGTGGCATGTGAAGTACAATTAGGTGTCTTAATAATTAATTAATGCTGATTAAAGACTACTTAACCTAATTTAATACATATGGACTGTAAGATGATAGACATAAGTTAGGGTCAAGTAAAACGAATTGGATTGTGGGTGGGTTAAGTACAACTGATGGGCAGGTGGGTAATATTAATATATATAAGCCCACAAACTTAACCTTAAATAAATAGGATTAAATCAGTGGGAGGGTTAAGTACAACTGAAGGGTAGGTGGGTAATATTAATACATATAGGCCCACAAACTTAACCAGATAAAAAGGGTTATGTAATTAAAGATACCACATAACCGGGGCAAAATAGTAAAGTTATGTATTAAAGACACCCTTAGGGGTACGCATAACTAATGGGAATAGATAGAGTTATGTATTAAAGAAACCTATAGGTACGCATAACCGATAGGTAGAATAGAGGTTATGTATTAAAGACACCTATAGGTATGCATAACTGATTGAGGGCTATGTAATTAAAGACACCTTAGGGTATACATAGTCAGTAGAAAACCTAGTGGGGATACAAAACATAGGGGAGAACTTGTATCATGTTGTGTGGGACCCATTTCAGTCAGTAATCCAGAGGGATGTCAAAGTAAAGAACTCCGTACTAGGCGGGGAAGGGGCACGCTTACTGATTGATTGTAAGAGATCCAAAATGAGACGGATGGTGTGGGCGGCGCAAACCGACCGGGGACATGTGCGTGCATGGGCCGGCCAGAGGGGGACAAGACGACCGTGACACCAGTAGGTATAACTGTGCACACCTTAGGTTGCCACTTTAGGGAAGTGATACCCCCTAGTTGTGGGACCAGCACAGGGTATCTACAGAGTAGGGAGCCGATCGATTAGGGTAGTGGTTAGGGTATACCCAGACGTATGCCCTAGGTCTACCAATTTATAGTAGGAGGGTATGACTAGTTGAGATAGGAACAGGCGACGCCTATGACAGCAGCTAGGAATACACGAAACTACCACCATCGTTATCATTAGCGGAAGGGATCATCCCATCTTGATTTGACTAGTAATAGTGCAAAGTAGTTAGTAGTGAAGCATGCATACACCTTACCTTATTTGTCCTGTCATACCTGTCATCTGTACCGTGAATCCTCTTATCCACTTTGTATGCCTGTCATGTTTACCTTTATTTATTTACTGGCTAAAAGTTACTGGACTTACCAGACGTATGTCTGACCTAGTTTATTTCGCCTCTTTTCTTCCGTTTCCCCCCAGGCTCTCAAGGAGGAAACACCCAGGTTTAGTCAGGATTTGGATATCATCTTCTACGAGCTACTTCTGAAGTATGGCTCGAGTCTCTGTCTCTTATATGGCTTTCTCTTTAATATGGGGAATGATGTTTTTCTTTTAAATACCTATGTACTCTGATGATGTAGGACAGAATTGTTTTTAATGGTTTTATGACTCATGGTATTATGTAACAAAGTATTTTGGTGATTTAATAAAGTTGTTTATTTTCCGCTGCAAAATTTTTATATCTGTCTTGTGATATTCTGTGTTTGTTTACCAAAAACGCTCCACTGAAGTTAAGGCATTCCCTTAGTGAGTGACCTTAATGGAGGTGGGGTGTTACCGAAGGGTTTTAAGCAAGAGAATAAATTCTCCGCCACCAAATAGATATATATTTAATAGAGATCAATCAACACAAAATAAAATCCAATTTCAGACACACATCCATTTACAAGTTCGTTCTGGGTCTAAACGAAACCGGAGGCACCTTATTCCTCATCCCATATGTCTAATACAGGAACGAGGTCCTTGCATATCCGGTCGATCTCCAAGTACGTCTCGACAATCACCACTTATTACGTTGTCTTGGGTGTACAGTCCAATCAAGACATCAATAATCATCTAAACGATGTGAGGACCTACGACCTTCAACCACAGTCTTCTTCGTCGACTTATCGTCGAATCAGTTATTTAGAATGGGTATAAGTTCAAACTTTCCGAATAACCCGTGTATACTATAATCAAGTGATATAAACACACAACATACGCCTCATTCCAATCTAGAATACTCTTTTATTCAAATATTCTTATCTTTAGGGAAAGGTTCCCATTAATTTTATCAAAGATAAATTCTTTTAAATTTATTCTTTAATCTTCCTTTGGATATCATTTCAAAAGATTTCATTATCTTTTCAATTCTAAACCAAATTAAGTTTTATCCAACTAGTCAGGATTAACGAGCTATACCGAAGTAATCATTTCTTTTATTATCCCAATCCCAACCTATTCATCCCATGGAGCAAAACTGGTGATACTCCATATCTAACACCACTGTGTTATCAGTAAAAATTAATTAACATTTCCCATTCAAATCTAATTACAGATTTAACTATCGCTTGGAGCAAAACTAGTGATACTCCATTCTCGATCATTTCCCAAATTTGATAATTTAAATTATCACATTCACATTTCAATCTAATTAAAGATTCATAAAAATTCACTTAGTTTTAATCTTCCCAAAAATCAATATTAATGATTATTTAACTTTGGGAAATCAAACGTGCCGCATCGATAATCTACACCATACTATTGATTTCTGCCGATACATAACCTCTAAGCTTGTACGTCTCATAGAAGGGTGTTAAGCAAGAGAAAAACTTCTCTGCCACCAAACAAATATACATTTAGCAGAGATCAACCATACAATTCGAAATACAATGTTAGACATGTAATCCTGTCTTTAACTGGGTTGAAGAACTAATGTTTAAAACACAGTTCACGATAAACCCGAAATCACATTCCATTAATTAGGGAATCTTCACAGAAAACAGATCAATATATATAATCGATGTCAATTTCCGTATCTGACTAATATTATAAATGGAATAATGATAAAGCCTTTTAAATTCCATGTATATTAATAGTCTTCCTACACAGAAGCTCACTACGATTATTGCCAAATCAAATTCCATTCCATTCCAATTTATTTTATTAAATTGGAAAACTTTATTCTGGAAAATTCCCATTATATCTTAGTAAAAGATTTATAAGTTTCAAATTGCATTTCAATTGTTAATCGGGTTAAAGAACAGATGCCATTAAAAACACAGTTCACAATAAATCCAATTCACATTGCATTTTTATTCCAATTATTAAATATAACTGGAACCTCTAATAATCTTAATTAAAAGATTTATTCTTTTCACACGGGATTTATAAACAGTGTTATTTAAGACACCATTCACGACAAACCCAAAATCCAATTCTTTTATTCAATTCCAATTAAATATTAATTAATTGGAAAACTCCACTAAATCTTAATTAAAATATTTATTCTTTTCTCAACTGGGTTTAAGAACAGTGTTATTTAAGACACCGTTCACGACAAACCCAAAATCCAATTCAATATTAAATACAAGGGTCTGAATAGAAATTATATCGGCTCATATTCAATATCAGATTTTGAAACTAACGGATATCGTATTGGGAATAACGATATCTGTATCTTCCAAATTCCCATAACAATATCCATATAACCACATAATCCAATATCGAGATATTCCGAAGATTATTTCCATTCAAATCCATTTCAATTCATACATTGGAAAATCCTGGTTATATTAAAACCCTTTATAAACCCAATTTATTTATTTAAAAATTATTGGATTATCCTTTCTAGTTAATAACTAGTTCATTTTGATAAAAATATATTTTTATCTTTACAAACGTGGAATTTTTCATCCTAATTTTTTTTCAAATCATTTATTATGATTTTACACAAATTACTAATATTTTTAATATTTTTTAAGGCCCTTTCAGTTGATTTCCATAAACGGTCATCGAATTACACTTACAGCGACCTTTTCCAAATTTTATTTGGATATAATTCCAAATCCAACAGTTAGATTTCAAATCTCTTATATTCGTTGGAAAGCACTTTCCGATACGAACCCAATGGTTCCGGTTTTAGGAGAATCCGACGGTCGAATATCACGTACTGTCAACTCGAAGTCAATGGTCGAAATTCACGAATGGTCGCAACGCGGCGCGTTTTTTTCCGACCATTAAATATATATATATATATATTTCGTCGATTTCCATTTAAATTGTATTTTATAAATCGTTTATAAATTTGTTTTAAAACGATTTTAACATCATTTTCAATTTTAAATCAAAATTGAACACTCTATATCATTATAATATATAAATGATGATATATTCAAAATATCAAATTTTGAAATCATTTCCTTTTTGATATTCATTATAAAAATGAATGAAATCGATATAAATACCATTCGCGTTAAAATGGCGCAAATCTAATCAACACGGGTTCACATATTTCAATAATTGTGGTCATCCAAAATTGGACATCAAATCCATATTTTAATCCTTTACTGAATATTATTTTAAAGTATTCCTTATTTTAAAATATTTATTATTTATGAATTGGAATCAGACACAGTCAATTACCATATAATGTTATTTATACGGATTTCATACAACACATGTACATAACAATAATGATACACAGCCAACCATCATCCAGAGTGCAATTTACAAGCATTAAAAATAAATAATTAACGCTCATCACAGCCTGTCAACCCATCGATTGATATACCACTAATTATTGGGATCAGTGTGTGTCAAATATCATCCCAATGCCTGTGTGGGGTTTTTAATCAACAAACATTGAATATTATTTGCACAACTGGGCAATGTGTAAAATTTATTGTCCCAATCCTTGTCAGTTAAATGAGTGTACATAAACAAATAGTCCGATTTGTATATGATTATTTATTTCAACACATGACTATTTTATTTAGTTCATACATTCAATAAAAAATATATTTTTACTATTCAAATATTTTATTCAACATATGAATATCTTATTTTCCATTTCTCATCACAATCACAACACAATACAGTCCAAACAAACAATCATGGTTTGTACAAAATAATGTCGGTTGCTGCTAAGCACAGTCTGCATCTTAGTATATAATTAACTGTAATTAAACTTGAGTGAGATGGGGTTCTCACAGTCGGTTTCCACTCCACCAGTTTTATTTCTAAATAGTTTTGGATTTGCCCAAAATTCTAACGTTCTCCAAATTGGACCCAGTCAATTTTGTTGTGAAGCTCTCGTCCCCACGATCGTAAGGGATCCAGTTTCGCAAGATTTGGACCTCGTATGGAAAAGATATGGCATTATATACGTTGGATAATTTAAACAAAAAATTTAAATTAATTAATTACACAATTAAACCCTAATTACTTCATTAATTTAATTACCCTTCTGTTAATCGTTTTCTTCCTTCGTTCGTGATAGCCGAACCCATGCTCCACTTAAGAAATCCACCATTCCTAACCCGTGCCACCGGAAGTAGATCGCCACCCTTCATGTGATGCCCCTCGACGTGCTCCTCTGACTCCCAGAGGTTGGGAAAACTCAGCGGTGCCCCTGCACTGAAAAACTTGCCCAAAGCTGCTGCGTTTGCAGCTCAAAATCGACGATTCAAGGTTGTAATTTCAGATTTTAGCCGTTGAGGAGATAGGGCTCATTGAGATGAAGAGGTTTCTGGTTCGAAGTTCATCGATTTGCTGAGAGGATTGGAAGATATTAAAGGGTGACGACAGAAGCATTTTGGCCATTAATGATTTAGGGCCAGCGTTGAGAACGAGATTAATGACGATTTATTTCAGTGGCTGGAATTTATATAAAATTATTTTTATTTTATTTAATTCGTTTTAAAAGTCAAGATCCTCATGTACTCCAAATCAAACCCAACGACTATCGCCCCTAGCCAAATATCCCCATTTCGGACATAATGGGATATGTTTCATAAGCTAGTTCAACAGTTTTAATCAATTTTTATCAAAATTAAAATATAAATCATAGTATATTGAATTTAAACGTACATTTTAATTTATCGGGTCCACATACTGAGTCCAAAAATTCCAAAAAAATTATATCTAGATTTGATTCGACGATACGGTCCTAACAAAACTAATTTCGTTGAATTTGAAGACTGTTTAAAAAATGGCCAATTTCTGGTCGATCCAATTCAACTAAAATTGATAAAAAAACGTTTTCTTTTGCCACACTCACATATTAATTCAAAAAATTATAAAAATTGGAATCTAGCAATAATTCAACATTCCGGATCCAACAAAAGTGGTTTCATCGAAAATGGAGGTCGTTTGCAAAATGGCTATTTCTAAGGGCCATATAATATATTAAAAAATATATAAATTCCATAGCGACTATTTTGAATTTTAAACTATACATAACTTTCAATTTATATTATGAAATCTCAGTTTCTTACATTCGTTAGAAAGAAATTATTAATCAGATTCAAATATTTCTTATTTCGTCTGATTCTGACTTATATTATATTGAATTCTGTATATTCATTTGATATTTAAAATCGAGTTTTCACACTACCGCGCCATTTCAGGCTCGTTTTATAATTAAAATAAATTTATTCATTCTAACTTCGTTTAAAATAAATTTTTTGTTGTTATTATTTAAAATAAATCATTTTAAATATTTAAAATTCATTAAAATTGCTAAAATAAATTTTTTAAATTGGTTCTGTAAATCCAGGTTGTTACATAAGCGATGTTTGTTAAAGATTAAAGTTGTGTGCTTTGTCCATCTCAAAGTTAAAAAGTTGTTAATTTAAGGTCTGAGAGGCAATTATACATCAACTTGATTGACTTCATTGTTAAGTAAAGAGTTGTTAAAGTTCGATAGCGAGGGTTGGATTAAGCCTGGTGAGTTTGTCCGTTAGTCCGTTTAAATGTTGAAATTGTCGAAGCGATGGTTTATACAACATCTGTTTAATCCAAATAAATGAGTTTAGGAAACGTTTTCTGAATATAATCAGGGTTGTTTTCTAAATATAGAAAATCGGAGTTTGTGAATATATGGAAATGTTTTCCAACTGTATTAACAAATATTTCTAGTTATAAAAATGAACGGGTTGGAAAAGTGAGTCTATGGAAATGTTTTTCAATGGTAATAACGTATTTTACTAAATATAAAAATTAAAGAGTTTATGATATCTTGAAATGTTTTCCAAGAATCGAGAGAGGCCAAATAGGGTTTGAAGAATATTTGGGTAAACATATTGAAAGGAAGTTGGGTAATGGATAAATTAACAAAACCTTAATTTTAAAAAAGGCTCAATATTGCTTGGTGCTTATCACGTAGCATTTCCAGTTGGAAATAGGATCATTGCTTGCATGGAAGTTTTCTTTGAAAGTTAAATAATCTACAATCGAAGTTTTGACCAAATTCGTTAATCGTTTCGAAGAGATCGGTATCAAATCTAATTATCTAAAAACCATTTCGATCTGATTGTTGCGTTACGAATCCGACTATGTTTAAGATGATTGAAGACAAAGTAAAGTGCAAAGGCAGTTTTGTTAATCCTAGGTAGAATTTTCCTAAGATGGATTGATGGGATGGTGCCTTTGGTTTGACCAGTCCCAAGATAACTTATATGGACGGATGTCTGACAGAGTATTTCCGTATGGTCGTGTACATTGATTTCTTCAAACGTACAATTGTATGGTGGCAGAGAAGGAAACTTCTCTTAGCTTAACACCTAGTGTATTTTTGAGGACGTCAATTAGTGATTTGACGGATCTGGTAATGTGGCATTCAATGTGAATGGTGGCAAGATGATCTAAAAGGGTAATCGTACCCTCAAGCCTCACAAACCAGAAAGATGACAAAAATTGGGCAGGAAACATGGCTATGTGGGTCGCGCCCATTAAGGTGTATTATCATTTGATCTAGAGAAAATTCATTTTCTTCTTATTGTATCGATGTTGTATGCTTTTGATAACGGTTGCTGGTAACAACCGTTGGTGATAATACATTCGGTATACTCAAGCAGAATGAGTGGACGGTCATGTGTCGCCGGGTTGCAAGATTTTCTTTCTGAACCCAACGTATTTGTCTTTGGAGATACACTATAAGAAGGTGTCTCCATACCTTGTCATAGTTGGAAATCCATTACCCAATAAACTCCCGGGGTTTTGATTGTATACTATGTATATGGAGCATGAGAAGCAAGCATTTCGCTAGATTGTAATTTATTTGATTTAAACACTACTATAATATCAGAAGAATTTTGATATAAAGAATTTTTTGGGGTATTTTAAAGTAAAAAACCATCCGTAATTATGTGTGGATCGGTCTTACGATTATCCTTTCTTTTAAAAGGATTTTTTAAAGTTATATCAAGTGGATGGAGTTTACTCACACCAGTCCCACGACCGACCCAGAGTTTATTTTGTTTTGTTTACCCTAAACTCTTGGGTGCCCAAATTTTTATGGGAATTCAAGTAGTTTAGGCTATTATAAATACCATTGTAGGATCTTGTAGTAGGAGGCTTCATCGTTAGTTATCTACTATTTCTTCCCACTGTGATATGTTTTGTTGTACTCTGATGATGATATGTATATATAGTTTTAAATTTTTACTTCAAAGGTTATTTTATCTAACAATTTTGTTCATTCCACTGTGAGACTCGTGTCTACTCTGATTTTTTGTTTTTATGTTCCTCTTCTTCTCTTATTCTAACCTTTCTTTCTTATCTCTTCTTACCCTCTAATTTCTTTCTATAGGCATCTGGGTTTCCAATGTACTTAGGGTTGGGCTTGTGTTGTAATTGGTCGACTCAAAGGATACCAAAAATTCGGGTCATTGCATTTGGTATCAGAGCTAAAGGTTAAATGATAACCTTGGCTCTGTGGCATGACTTAATAGAGATGGGGTTAGTAATAATCTAGATTGAGTTTGAGTGTATATATATGAGCGCGTATTTTTTAGTTGATATAAAATTATTTAATATTATGTTGATTGGTTTTTTGAGTGGTATATGAATTCTGGTCGACACAGGATGTACAACTGTATCGATAGGCATTTCTAAACTCTTGAACATATCAATTCGACACAATATTGTTTTAAAATAGGTAAATGAAATAAATTTACCTAAATTTATATTTGGATATAAAATGGAATAACTTTCTGAAATTATTATAGTATATGGATGTGTTGATTGTTATTATAATCAAATGAATTTGTAATGGTTATATATAACCAATTATACAAATGAGTTGAACTAAAATTGGATTCGAACCGGAATTTGAAATTTAAATCCCTGGAACATTGGAAAATATTTTCTCAAATATTTTGGAAAATGTTATAGAAGTATTTCAGAAAGGATTTGAATAAAATTTGTTTTAAATAGATTTTCAAATTGTTAAAGCACTGAACTCACTTTAGTCGCTGTAAAATAATTCAGAAGATGATGGCCACATCATTTTTATTTATTTTCGAGTTTCTAAGTGATGGATTGGTACCATAGTAAGATTGCTAATTAAAATTTATTTGAGAAAATAAGATTCTTTGAGAATTCAAAAGTTTTGAATTGTAATGGTTATGTATATGTATTAATATATATACGATTTCAACCTGATTTGAAATAAAATCTAGGAATTTGAATATTGAAATTTAGATTTAACTTGTAAAGTTAAATAGATTGAAATCGTGAAAGTGAATCAGATTGATTGAAAATTAACTTAAGCTAAGTTAAATGAAATTGGATTGTATTAGAGATAATACCGAATGAAATTGATTATGGTGAAAACGATAAATGTTTGAGATTCGAATTATTTGGAATTCAGCTTATGCATAAGAGAGTTGAGTATACATTGGATGTTGTTATTTATTGGAATAAAAACTGAACTCAAGCAAAATAAATGGATTGATTTTTGAAATGGAAATCAAGTTTGAATTATAGAATATAAGTGAACTAATCAGGAAGTTGATTAGTGAATTAGTAACTAAAGCTTGGATTGATTTGAAATCAATTTGAAATGGATGCATATATGTTGAACAGGTATTGAATGGAAGTGAAATTTAGAAATAAGAATTTATGCTCATAAAAAAGGTACGTGTACGTATTATTACTTGAGTTTGATGATCTGTAGGCCTATTTGGCAAGCGTTTGGCTCTTTGGTTTTCTTTTTGATTGGAAAGGCCTAGGGAGGTGATTTGTAGCTGTATTGATTCAGCCGCACAAAGGAGATGCTGGCGAAATTTTCCAAAATTTTAAAGAGTAAGAAAATTTTGAAAATTAGAAATCGACTTGTCGATTGTATAAGAGATTAGAAAATAGATGTGGTTAATAAAATTTAGAACAAATAATGAAGTTGATAAATTGATTTAAAATCAATTTGAATAAATGAGGGAATATGTGGGATATCATATGGATTGAAGATAAGAATGTGACGATGGATTATCCAAAAATGATGGACATGTTAATTAAGATGAATTGTGGAAATTTGAGTATGTGCATGAGAATTAAAGGCTCTGTGTAAGAACTGAGTTGTGGAAATAAGAAGTGTAGGGTTTTAACCAAGTGGGTTGTGAGGAGTTAGAAAATTTGTAGCCTCTTTCCTAACTTAGCAATTCTGAGGACTAAATTCTAATAAGAGGGAAGGAATGTAATGTACCAAATTTTTTATGGTCGAATAGTTTATTTATTTATTCATTTAAGTAGTGGTTTGGAAATTTAAAAGGACTTAAATTCAATAATTTTTAACATTAAATTTATATAAATAGGAGAATAATAAATTTAATTCTGAAATAGCCGGGAATTAGTTGAATTTGCGATATTTTGTAAATTGGACAATTTAAAAGATTTAATTGAGTTAGATTTGAATTATAATGACGAATTTATTTATAAAATGAAGGTTGGACGTATTAATTATAATTTAATTATAAAGAAGCACGTTGCAATGTGGTAGTTTGTAATTTGGCAATTTGAACTTTAATCGAGTATGCAGGATTCAATATAAGTCGGAATCTGTTGAAACAAGAAAAATTCGGATCTATTGGACTATAGTATTCTAATGAAAGTGAAAAATCAAGATTTCGACTTATGGATTGTAAGTTATGTTCTAATAAAAAATTTAGAATAAGCGCGGTATAATCGTTTTGGATCTATAACAATTTATTAAATAAATAAATAAATTTTAAATAATCTTAACATCGTTTTAACCTAAAATTTTAATCATTGAGTTATAAATCCATACTTGTTTATTTTGGAGCTATATGATATTTTATTTGAGTATACATGATAGCATAGTTTATTATTACTAAATTGATTTGTTTTTGAATTTAATTTATATTTTATCGATTTATCGAAGCCTAGTAAATAGCTAATTTTCAAACGACCTCCGTTATCGACGAAATGAATTTTATTAAATACGTAGTGATTAATTATTGCTAGATTTCAAGTTTCATGCTGGTCGGAGTAATTCCATGACTGTGTGAGTTTAAAATATAAATCGATCAATAATATAAATTCACACTAGTGCTATTTTGCAAAGAACTCGGATTTCGACGAAACAAGTTTCATTGGGTCCGGAATGTTAAAACTATAGCTGTATGTCCAAATGGATTTTGTATGTGATCATATGAATAAATAAACATCGAATACAAGTAGCGATCAACTAAAAATTTATATAATAGTTGACTAAAATATTATTATTCTACAATATATATATTCCTAAACCATTCACAGACCCTCATTACATTCTTTGGTAGTTAACAATGCTCAACCGCCACTAATAATGAAACCGTGATCTGTAAAACCAATGAAATTCAAATAAAAACCCACAAATATAAAAAAAATGATCTTGGAGTGGTGTTCTTCAATCTAGTATGAATTTCAAGGGGGCTCAAACAATTTTCGTTCGTTGGTTTATAGCAGTCGTGACCTAGAGGTGATTAACTCGAGAATTTGGGTCACCAATTAAAGAAATGGATGTTGGTTTTGGGTTTTGGTAGGATATGGAGCCTGTTGGCAGAATTTTATAGTGATTGTTGATGAATGAGTTTGCTATCTTATTCAGAGCAGCGTGAGGAGGGCTTCGACGCATTTTAAGGGGAGGACCGAGAGTGAAGAGGAAGGTATGGGGAGAAAGACTAAGGGAAGAGGGAAATAATGGTGATTTTTGTTTGAGTTTAAATGGAGCAGAGAGGGAGAAGGTTGGGATAAAAGGATGGCCATAGAGGAGTGTGCATGGGTTCGTTACCTGATAGGAAGAAGAAGAAAAAGGAATTATGGGGAGAAGTAAGTTAAGGTTTAATAATTTACTAATTAATATTGTTAATGATCATTAATAATATATGAACTTGTAAAATGTATTTTTTATCCGTAATCAGAATGGAACGAAATAAGTTACATTGGAATTGTAACAATGAGATCTACGTTGTGGAGCTAATATGGATGTGAAAAGAGCTACTAGAATTTCGTGGAAAAACCAAATGCTTGTTTGATTTGAAACGAAACTAAAGAAGATTCGTCAATTGCAAAACAACATGAGTAAACTCATTATCTTTGGCTCGTCTATATTTTATATAAAATAGTTTTAAATTAGTACATATAATGTTATATGTTGTGTGATGGTTTGTTGGATGAATTGTTAATAAATTGGTTACAAAAATATATAGTTATATATACAGTCGTTAGTTTAATATTGATTGTATTTACCATGATACTTCATATTGAAACGGAATTGGTGTTAATTATGTTGTCTAACATATGTGTATTGCAACAACCCGGAATCAAAACCAATTTAAAAATTTTGTTTCAAGTAATTTTAATAGAAATTTGGCCAGAACTTAAAAATTCCATTTTCAAATAACAACAAAGCCCTTAAAAATGGCCATTTTGCAAACGACCTTCGTTTTCGATGAAACAATTTTGGTTGGATCCAGAAGGTCAATTTATTGCCAGGTTTAAAACTCCATAATTTTTGGAATTAATATGTGAGCGCGGCAAAGGAAAACTTTTTTTGCAAATATAGTGCAAATTAGATCAACTAGAAAAAGGCCATTTTTCAAACGGTCTCAAAATTCGACGAAATCAATTTTGTTGGGACCGTATGGTCCAAACATAGCCAAATTTATTTTTTGGGAATTTTTGGAATTAGTTGTGGTCCTGGTAAATTCAAAATGTATGTTCAAATCCAATATTGAATGTTTTATATTTTAATTTTGAGAATAACTAATTGAAATAGTCGAATGGGCTTACGAAACATATTCCATTGTGTCTGGAATGGGGGTATTTAGCTAGGGGCGACAGTCGTTGGGTTTGATTTGGAGTTTGTATGGATTAATGAGTATTTTTGAAGTTAGAAGAATTAAAAATCAAAATATAAATATAAGGGCCAATAAGAATTCATCCTCACTTTTGATGCTCCAGGAAAAAACTCCTGTAACATTTAAACGAACGACGACCACCATTCCCATCTTCTTTCCTCAATCTCTCCCAAACCACACAATAAAATCCAGTGGTTCTTCAGAGGTTTTTGTAGAGGATCTAGTCTTCTTTAAATCCATACAGACCATGGACGATATAAATTGTTCGGATTGTGATTGTGGATAATTGATTGTGGTTGTGAATGATTGATTGTGGTTGCAACAAAATTGGTTGTGTTTATGATAAATTCATTATGTTATGAAAATGAATGGTATTGTGGAAATTATGGAAATGATATTATTGTAATGTTGAAAGACCTTAGATAGCAGAGGAGCCGTGCTGGACACGGTGTCGGTGCTAAATACCCTGCCGTTGTAATGCCGAAATTTTCTGAAATATTCATGCGTTGAAAACTATTCATGTGTTGAAAAATATTCATATGTTGAATAAATTCTTTGAACGATAAAAAATTCATTTTTATCTTGTATGTGAAGTAATAAAATATATGTGTTGGTTAAATTCTTTAAACAATAAAAATCACATTTTTATTGTATGTATGAAGTAATAAAATATTCATGTGTTGAATAAATTCTTTAAACAATAAAAATCACATTTTTATTGTATGTATGAAGTACAAAAAAATTTCATGTTTGAAATGAATTGTTTAAACAATAAAAATCACATTTTTATTGTATGTATGAAGTATATAAAATATTCATGTTTGAAATAAATTGTTTGAACAAAAAAAATCACATTTTTATTGTATGTATAAAGTATATAAAATATTCATGTTTGAAATAAATTGTTTGAACAATAAAAATCACATTTTGATTAAATGTATGAACCACTAATAATATTCATATTTGAAATAAATTGTTTGAACAAAAAAAAATCACATTTTTATTGTATGTATGAACCACTAAAAATGTTCATGTATTGAATAAATTCTTTGAATGATAAAAATATTATTTTCAACATGTGTATGAAGTGTTAAAAATAACCGTGCAATGAAATAAATATTTATTCATTGAAAATAATATTTTTAACATGTATGTGATGTGTTAAAAATAACCGTGTGTTGAAATAAATATTTTTTCATTGAAAATAATATTTTTGACATGTATATGAAGTGTTAAAAAAATAACCATGTATGAAAATAAACATTTTTTCACTAAAAATATTATTTTTAGCGTAGATATGCATATATATATATACACAAATGCTAAACAGGAAAATGGATTGGTTGTTGAGTAGAGAATTTATTTGCGTGCTCGACAAATAGGTAAACCATAATGAGTTGGCTGCGCAATTTTATTTATTATATAAACTCCTGCGAATGCCATTGGATGCGGTGTGCTTGTTGTTTTGTGTGAGATTATAAACGTCACCATAGGATAACAACAATTAATTTTGAACTTCACTACATGGCATACTTTGTGAAGATAGCATACTCTATCATATACCACATAAGCGTTTGGAGATTATGTGATGAGGTTGGAATCACCGTACAAGCGAGACACTTGTATGGCGATGATTGTATTACAGGTTGAACGGATTATGGACTGATATGGACTAAATAAAATATAATGGTAAATTGTCAAATTTAATAAAAACCCCACACGGGTCTGGAGTTGGCAATAATCACGTCTCTCTAGTTATTAGATAGGGCACATGGATTATTTATTTTCCAACATTGGACACGGTGACGATAATTTATTCTCTGGAGCTATGATTTTTTACACACACCCTTGGGCTTAGATTAGTCACTAAAAATTGTGTATGCTTATTCTGGATTTATTGGGTGCCTGATACGAACCAATAAATTTCCAAACCCCTCTCCATACAAAGGAGGCTATGACGAATTTTTCCGAAATTTTAAGGCGTTAGCCAAAATTTTGAAGTGAAAATGGTTTGGAAATCGTCAAATGAATTATATATATAAATCAAAATAAAACGAATCACGCAGTTGCAGTTCGCATTTTGGAATCGTAACTTTGAACGGTTATACCGAGAGATCCGACCATCGGATTTTCTCGAAACCGGAACCGTTGGGTTATCTTTGAAAAGATATTTCCAATGATAAAAAAATTTAAGATCCAACCTTTAGATTATGTGAAATGTGTCATTCAAATCTGAGGAAAAACAGCGCCAGTGCCGCGTAATGACCTAAAACGTTGTTTTTTTAGAATGGGTTATTTTTATATAAATAAAAATAGTGATAAATCGTTATAAAATATTATAAACGATATGGAATGGAAGTAAACCGATTTTACTTGGTTTATTGGATATTCTGATGGTTAGATGTATCTGACTTGAAAATATTATATTGAATTGAAATGCAAATGTCAAATGATTTAACCATAAAAAGAATTGATTTGAATTCTAATTATACGTGAATTATTTGAAAAGGCCGAGTTAATTCTCATTTCAAGTAATTGGTCGACAATTAAAAGTTGAAGATATGAAGATGGTGCAAGACCCATAATCTTCACATTGAATGGATGGCTACTGATGCCTTTGATTGGAGTTGCTGCCTTGAAAGGGTTACAGTGGTAGTTGTCTGGACGTATTTGTTGATTGTTCGAATATGCTAGGGCCTCTCTTCCGTATTGGACATACAGAACGAGGAATAAGGTGCCTTCGGTTTCGTATAGACCCAGAACGGACTAGTAAATGGATGTGTGTCTGACATTGGATTTTGTTCTGTGTTGATTGATCTATATTAAATATACATCTGTTTGGTGGCAGAGAATTTATTCTCTTGCTTAACACCCTTCTTTGGGACGTACGAGCTCAGAGGTTATTTATCGATAGACATCAATTGCACGGCGTGAATTGTCAGTGTGGCATGCTAAGATGCAAATGACCAAGGCTTTTGTTGAAAAGCAGAGCCTTGTGGTTGATGATTAAAGCACGGCTTTAAATAGCATAGCTTTGTGTACAACATTAATTCGCGAGCCTCACACTTCGGTATGAGTCAAAAACGGAAGTGTGACTGCAGGGAGTGCACGACATTTCTTTCTAGCTATGGTTGGTGTCATGGTATGGAGCCCAGACATTTAATTATTTTACCTATGTGGACGTTGGATTGCGAGGCGCCTCGGTTATATCTGTTACTGTGGAGTCGATGGATAGGTCCGATAAGACCGGGAAACGTGTGTTCAGGAATAACCCATCCTCAAACATAAGAGAGGACCGGCATGGAAGCATCACAGGGTTGACCAGAGTTTGTAATCCTGAGACATTTGCTAGAGTGTCTCGAAGTCGGTGAGGAGATGATCCCTTGCCTCGACTTATGATAGAATCCAATTTGCAATACGTGACATTTCGGTTTTGATTGTAAACCTATATATGGCAAAATAATAGATGGTAACTATATCATCTATGATTGATACATTATGATTGAAATTGTATTTGAAACATATATGCACTAGTAATAATATCAATTGATCTTGTTTTATATGTATTAAGCATATTTTGGCCATTATAAGGGAAAACTCTATCCTCCGTCTTGCATTGCACTGTGTGACGGGACCTGAGTCTTATAATGGCTTCATATTTCTTAAAAGCATTGCGTTGTTTGAAGATTTACTTTATTTCACACACTGACAATTAATGGAGAAAACATGTTCCGCATTAGTGGCTTGGTCCTATGATTTAAAAGTACATTTTAATTTACCGGGTCCACATACTGACTCCAAAAATTCCAAAAAAATTATATCTAGATTTGTTTTGACGATACAGTCTCAAAACTAATTTCGTCGAATTTGAAGACCGTTTAAAAAATGGCCAATTTCTGGTCGATCCAATTCAACTAAAATTGACAAAAAACGTTTTCTTTTGCCACACTCACATATTAATTCAAAAAATTATAAAAATTGGAATCTAGCAATAATTCAACATTCCGTATCCAACAAAAGTGGTTTCATCGAAAATGGAGGTCATTTGCAAAATGGCTATTTCTAAGGGCCATATAATATATTAAAAAATATATAAATTCCATAGCGACTATTTTGAATTTTAAACTATACATAACTTTCAATTTATATTATGAAATCTCAGTTTCTTACATTCGTTCGAAAGAAATTATTAATCAGATTCAAATATTTCTTATTTCGTCCGATTCTGACTTATATTGAATTCTGTATATTCATTTGATATTTAAAATCGAATTTTCAAACTACCATGCCTTTTGAGGCACGTTTTATAATTAAAATAAATTTATTCGTTCTAACTTCGTTTAAAAATAAATTTTTGGTTGTTATTATTTAAAATAAATCATTTTAAATATTTAAAATTCATTAAAATTGCTAAAATAAAAATTTTAAATTGGTTCTGAAAATCCAGGTTGTTACATAAGCGATGTTTGTTAAAGATTAAAGTTGTGTGCTTTGTCCATCTCAAAGTTAAAAAGTTGTTAATTTAAGGTCTGAGAGGCAATTATACATCAACTTGATAGACTTCATTGTTAACTAAGGAGTTGTTAAAGTTCGATAGCGAGTGTTGGATTAAGCCTGGTGAGTTAGTCCGTTAGTCCGTTTAAATGTTGAAATTGTCGAATCGATGGTTTATACAACATCTGTTTAATCCAAATAAATGAGTTTAGGAAATGTTTTCTAAATATAATCAGGGTTGTTTTCTAAATATAGAAAATCAAAGTTTGTGAATATTTGGAAATGTTTTCCAACTGTATTAACAAATATTTCTAGTTATAAAAATGAACGGGTCGGAAAAGTGAGTCTATGGAAATGTTTTCAATGGTAATAACATATTTTAGTAAACATAGAAATTAAAGAATTTATGATATCTTGAAAAGTTTTCCAAGAATCGAGAGAGTCCAAATAGGTTTTGAAGAATATTTGGGTAAACATATTGAAAGGAAGTTGGGTAATGGATAAATTAAAAAAACCTTAATTTTAAAAAAGGCTCAATATTGCTTGGTGCTTATCACGTAGCATTTCTAGTTGGAAATAGGATCGTTGCTTGCACGGAAGTTTTCTTCGAAAGTTAAATAATCTACTATTGAAGTTTTGACCAAATTCGTTAATCGTTTCGAAGAGATCGGTATCAAATCTAATTATTTGAAAACCACTTCGATCTGATTGTTGCGTTACGAATCAGACTATGTTTAAGATGATTGAAGACAAAGTAAAGTGCAAAGGCAGTTCTGTTAATCCTAGGTAGAAATTTGCTAAGATGGATTGATGGGATGGTGCCTTTGGTTTGACCAGTCCCAAGATAACTTATATGGACGGATGTCTGACAGAGTATTTCCGTTTGGTCGTGTACATTGATTTCTTCAAACGTACAATTGTATGGTGGCATAGAAGGAAACTTCTCTTAGCTTAACACCTAGTGTATTTTTGAGAACGTCAATTTGTGATTTGACGAATCTGGTGATGTGGCTTTCAATGTGAATGGTGGCAAGATGATCCAAAAGGGTAATTGTAGCCTTAAGCCTCATAAACCAGAAAGATGACAAAAATTGGGCAGGAAACATGACCATGTGGGTCGCGCCCATTATGGTGTATTATCATTCGATATAGAGAAAATTCATTTTCTTCTTATTTTATCGATGTTGTATGCTTTCGATAACGGTTGTTGGTAACAACCGTTGGTGATAATACATTCGGTATACTCAAGCAGAATGAGTGGACGGTCATGTGTGGCCGGGTTGCAAGATTTTCTTTCTGAACCCAACGTATTAGTCTTTGGAGATACACTATAAGAAGGTGGATCCATACCTTGTCATAGTTGGAAATCCATTACCCAATAAACTCCCGGGGTTTTGATTGTATACTATGTATATGGAGCATGAGATGCAAGCATTTCACTAGATTATTATTTATTTGATTTAAACACTACTATAATATCAGAAGAATTTTGACATAAAGAATGTTTTGGGGTATTGTAAAGTAAAAACCATCCGTAATTATGTGTGGATCGGTCGTACGATTATCCTTTCTTTTAAAAGGATTTTTTAAAGTTATATCAAGTAGTTGGAGTTTACTCACACCAGTCCCACGACTGACCCAGAGTTTATTTTGTTTTGTTTACCCTAAACTCTTGGGTACCCAAATTTCTATGGGAAGTCAAGTAGTTTTGTGACGACCCCATTTCCCGTACAGACGGAGACAAGGGTTATCTTTGGAATATAACACAGAAACAGATAATAGCAGAACAGAATTAAATAAATACACCAGATAATGTACAATAGAATACACTGGATAAACGTAATCATCAGAGTTATACAGTATACAGGATCATACTTAGTACAAACACAGTTCAGCTATACATAAATGTCTACAGCGGAAATAAACAAAATATGTACAATAGGAGCTGAACAACATAAAAAGAGATAAATAATAGAATCCATCTTCAGCTCCAGCTATCCAGAAAGAACCAGCTAATTAAATCTGAATACAAGGCTGCCCGTGTAGAAAAAGGGGCACTCGGAGTTTGTTCAAATATTTCTATTTCAAATATTTCTTTTCAAATATTGCTATTTCAAATATTTCTATTCCAATTATTTCTTTTTCAAATATTTCTATTTCAAATATTTCTTTTTCAGAACTGGAATGAGGCCCAATCAATTACCATATAACGTTAATTATATGGATTTTCTACAACACATGTATACAATAACAACGATGAATAATCAACCATCATCCAAAGTGCATTCTACACTGTATAAGCATCGAATATAAATATCTAATGCTTATAACAGTCTGTCAATCAATCGATCGACATACAACTAAACAATCGGGATTAGTGTACGTCAAATATCATCCCAATACCCGTGTGGGGTTTCAAACAATTAAACATAGATTTTATTTGTGCAGTTGGGCGATGTGTAAAATTTATCGTCCCAATCAATATCAGTCAAATGTGTGTATATAAACAAATCGTCCGATTTGTTTATTTTTATTTCATTTCATATATACGTTAAAATTCTATTTTTAACTATAAAATATTTTTAACTATATAAATATTTTATTTCATTTCACATCACTACACATCAAAATCATACAAACAAGCATACAAGCCGTCCATGGTCTGTGGACGACGGGTGTCGGGTGCTACTAAACACCGTCTGCATCCTAGTATATATTATTAACTAGAAAACAAAATTAAATGGTGAGAAGTTCCCACCAAAAGCTAAACCAAACTCCACGACTCTTCATATGTAGGAAATCTTCATCGTCACTCTTCTTTGCCCGAATATACATTTGGATAGTTTGGCTTTTAAAACGAGGTCATTTTACATAGTTCATATAGATGATAAAAAATAAATAAATAAATAAATGATTTTTATTATAAAACAATTTATTTCAAACTATGAATACCATTCAACACATGAATTTCAATTCAACGAATGAATATCGATTCAACACATGAAGGTTTTCTATAGTTTCTATATATAGATAAAAATGTGAATTTTATATTTAAAACACGAGTACCATTCAACACATGAATTTCTATTCAACGAATGAATATCGATTCAACACATGAAGGTTTCTATAGTTTCTATATATAGATAAAAATGTGATTTTTATATTTAAAACACGAATACCATTCAACACATGAATTTCAATTCAACGAATGAATATAAATGAATTCGAATGGAAATTGAATATAAATGAATTCGAATGGAAATTAAATATAAATGAATTCGAATGGAAATTGAATTGAATTGAAAACGAGTTGAAATTGAATTAGAAATCAATTTGAAATGAATTCGATTTGAAATGAATTTAAAACGAATTTATAAGGAAAATTTCAATTTTGATTTGAATTAGAAATGAAGTTGAAATCGTTTTGAAAATGAATTTAAAACGATTTATTAAATACGTTTTAAAAAGGGAATCGACGAAGTATATAATATATATATTATATATATAATATAATGGCCTGAATAGAATGCGCCGCGCCGCGGCAGTTTGCGAATTTCAACCATTGACTTCGAACGGATATTGCGGGAGATCCGACCATCGGATTTTCCTGAAATCACAACCGTTGGGTTCGCTTTGGAAATATCTTTCCAACAGCACCAACTTTGTAAAAATCCAACAGTTGGATTATCTGGAATGTTTAATTCAAATCTGAAGAAAAACAGCGCCAGAATCGATTATATTTATTTATATATATATATATATATATATATATATATAATTATATTTAATCGAATAACGACGCTGCAGTTCGTATTTTGAAATCAAAACTTCAAACGATTGTACCGGGAGATTCGACCGTCGGATTTTCCCGAAACTGGAACCATTGGATTCGTTTTGAAAAGATATTTCTAATGATGTAAATTTTGTGAAGATCCAACGGTTAGATTTTCAGATATGTGTAAATCAAATCTGAAGAAAAACAGCGCCACGGCCGCGTTATGGTCCGAAGCGTCGTTTTGAATAAAATGGCTATTTTAAAATAAATAAAAATAGCGATAAATCATTATAAAATATTATAAATGATATGGATGTGATTTATAAATTAACTAAAGGTTGGCTAAGTTGAATGGTTTCCTGGGTGTTGATCTGATGATTGGTTTCGGCCTTCGGGGTTAATATTTGGGAAATCGTTCTCTTACTAATTGACGGTTAGTGACTAATGAATTGAAATGATGCGTGTGCATGTTAGTGTTGCACTTGTTTATTATATACGCGAGTTGCTCAGAAAGACCGAGTTTATCCCATTCTGAATAACTGAATCGACGATAAGAAATCGAAGATGAAGACGGTGGTCGAAGACCGGAGATCTTCACCTCGTTTGTATGGTAACCGAGGTCCTGATTGGGAGGCATCCCGAATTATGGATAATGAGTGGTGATCGTCCAGACGTACGTGGTGATCGATGGGTTTGCGAGGTATATAGTGCCTCCGGTTTCGTTCAGACCCAGAACGGACTTGTAAATGGACTTTGTGTCTGACATTGGATTATATTCTGTGTTGATTGATCTCTATTAAATATACATCTGTTTGGCGGCGGAGAATTTATTCTTTTGCTTAACGCCCTTCTCTGAAACGCACGAGCTCAGAAGTTGTATATCGATGGACATCAGTCGCATGGCATGAATTGCTAGTGTGGCATGCCTAAGTGGTAAATGATCTGGGCTTCTGTTGAAAAGCAAAGTCTTGTGGTGATGATCAAAGCCCCGCCTATGTGGCATAGCTTTGTGTATAACGTAAATTCGCGAGCCTCACACCCCGATATGAACCAGAAATGGGAGAGGACATCAGGGAGGGACTGCGTTTCTTTCTAGCTAGAAGTGGCATCAGTGGTTTTACATGCCCTGACGAGTTTGACTTATGTGGTTGTTGCTGTTGCGAGGCGCCTCGGTTTGATCGGACGATCCGGGTCTAATGGAGTCATTCGTTGGCTCGTTTACGCCCCAAAGGGCGGGGAGACGTAGTGTTCAGGCATAATAATCCACATCGGTGGACCGGCCCTGACGATCTAAGGGGCAGTTGCGGCTGTTCCTGAGACATGGGCTAGATTGTCTCGAATTCGGTAAGGACTATCTTTTGCCTTGGTTCATGACAGAAATCCAATTTCCAAATACGTGATTTTGCGGTTTTAATTGTAGAACTAGTATGGCGACATGATATATGGTACCCATGCCGTCTATGATTGATACTTATGATTTGAAATTGTTTTGATACTATACACTTATAATAGTATCAAATGATTTGTTTTAAACGTACTAAGCATGTTTGGCTATTATAAGGGAAAACCCTATCCCCCGGTTTGCGTTGCATTGTGTGATAGGACCTGGGTCTTATAATAGCTTCATTTTTCCAAAAAGCATCGCGCTGTTTTGTTATATGCACTGGTTTTCTCGGGAGGAAACCCATTCCGTGTTATACAGCGTGGTCCCTTGATATATCTGATTTAAAATAAAGTTTTAAATAACTGTTTTAGTTCTCACTCCAGTCCCATGACTGATCTGGAGTTTATTGTTTTGACCTAAACTCTGGGTGCCCTTATTTTGACACGGACAGCTAGTAGTTTTGGTTTTGCAGATTTATATTCACAGGATCCTGGTTTACAGCTGGAACGATATCCGGAAAGCTTTGTATCCGTATATCTCCTTCAGTTGTATTTTGTATTATTTTTCGCTACTATGTAATGTATTGTAATCTCTGATATTTTATGAACTGTAATGTTTATTTATACTCTGTATATTCTTGTATTCTGATGAACTGTTGTAATATACAATGAAATGTTCTTCCGTCTGCGTTCTATTTTTTCGTGTTCTCAAAACAATCAGGCGTTTCGAACGATCTAGATCGGTTTAGCGACTGATTCGGATCGAGCGAAATTCCTTTCCGTTACAAGTTTAGGCTATTACAAATACCATTGTAGGATCTTGTAGCAGGAGGCTTCATCGTTAGTTATCTACTGTTTCTTCCCACTGTGATATGTTTTGTTGTACTCTGATGATGATATGTATATATAGTTATAAATTTTTACTTCAAAGGTTATTTTATCTAACAATTTTGTTCGTTCCACTATGAGACTCGTGTCTACTCTGATTTTTTGGTTTTGTGTTCCTCTTTTTCTCTTATTCTAACCTTTCTTTCTTATCTCTTCTTACCCTCTAATTTCTTTCTGTAGGCATCTGGGTTTCCAGTGTACATAGGGTTGGGCTTGTGTTGTAATTGGTCGACTCAAAGGATACCAAAAATTCGGGTCATTGCATTTGGTATCAGAGCTAAAGGTTAAATGATAACCTTGGCTCTGTGGCATGACTTAATAGAGATGGGGTTAGTAATAATCTAGATTGAGTTTGAGTGTATATATATGAGCGCGTATTTGTTAGTTGATATAAAATTATTTAATATTATGTTGATTGGTTTGTTGAGTGGTATATGAATTCTGGTCGACACAGGATGTACAACTGTATCGATAGGCATTTCTAAACTCTTGAACATATCAATTCGACACAATATTGTTTTAAAATAGGTAAATGAAATAAATTTACCTAAATTTATATTTGGATATAAAAGGGAATAACTTTCTGAAATTATTATAGTATATGGATGTGTTGATTGTTATTATAATCAAACGAATTTGTAGTGGTTATATATAACCAATTATACAAATGAGTTGAACTAAAATTGGATTCGAACCGGAATTTGAAATTTAAATCCCTGGAACATTGGAAAATATTTTCTCGAATATTTTGGAAAATGTTACAGAAGTATTTCAGAAAGGATTTGAATAAAATTCGTTTAAAATAGATTTTCAAATTGTTAAAGCACTGAACTCACTTTAGTCGCTGGAAAATAATTCAGATGATGATGGCCACATCATTTGTATTTATTTTCGAGTTTCTAAGTGATGGATTGGTACCATAGTAAAGACTGCTAATTAAAATTTATTTAAGAAAATAAGATTCTTTGAGAATTCAAAAGTTTTGAATTGTAATGGTTATGTATATGTATAAATATATATACGATTTCAACCTGATTTGAAATAAAATCTAGGAATTTGAATATTGAAATTTAGATTTAACTTGTAAAGTTAAATAGATTGAAATCGTGAAAATGAATCAGATTGATTGAAAATTAACTCAAGCTAAGTTAAATGAAATTGGATTGTATTAGAGATAATACTGAATGAACTTGAATATGGTGAAAACGATAAATGTTTGAGATTCGAATTATTTAGAATTCAGCTTATGCATAAGAGAGTTGAGTATACATTGGATGTTGTTATTTTTTGGAATAAAACCTGAACTCAAGCAAAATAAATGGACTGATTTTTGAAATGGAAATCAAGTTTAAATTATAGAGTATAAGTGAACTAATCAGGAAGTTAATTAGTGAATTAGTAATTAAAGCTTGGATTGATTTGAAATCAATTCGAAATGGATGCATATATGTTGAACAGGTATTGAATGGAAGTGAAATTTAGAAATAAGAATTTATGCTCATAAAAAAGGTATGTGTACATATTATTACTTGAGTTTGATGATCTGTAGGCCTATTTGGCAAGCCGTTTGGCTCTTTGGTTTTCTTTTTGATTGGAAAGGCCTAGGGAGGTGATTTGTAGCTGTATTGATTCATCCGCACAAAGGAGATGCTGGCGAAATTTTCCAAATTTTTAAAGCGTAAGAAATTTTTGATAATTAGAAATCGACTTGTCGATTGTACAAGAGATTAGAAAATAGATGTGGTTAATAAAATTTAGAACAAATAATGAAGTTGATAAATTGATTTAAAATCAGTTTGAATAGATGAGGGAATATGTGGGATATCATATGGATTGAAGATAAGAATGTGACGATGGATTATCCAAAAATGGTGGACATGTTAATTAAGATGAATTGTGGAAATTTGAGTATGTGCATGAGAATTAAAGGCTCTGTGTAAGAACTGAGTTGTGGAAATAAGAAGTGTAGGGTTTTAACCAAGTGGGTTGTAAGGAGTTAGAAGATTTGTAGCATCTTTCCTGACTTAGCAATTCCGAGGCTAAATTCTAATAAGAGGGAAGGAATGTAATGTACCAAAAATTTTATGGTCGAATAGTTTATTTATTTAATCATTTAAGTAGTGATTTGGAAATTTAAAAGGACTTAAATTCAATAATTTTGAACATTAAATTTATATAAATAGGAGAATAATAAATTAATTCTGAAATAGTTTGGAATTAGTTGAATTTGTGATATTTTGTAAATTGGACAATTTAAAAGATTTAATTGAGTTAGATTTGAATTATAATGACGAATTTATTTATAAAATGAAGGTTGGACGTATTAATTATAATTCAATTATAATGAAGCACGTAGCGATGTGGTAGTTCGTAATATGGCAATTTGAACTTTAATCGAGTATACAGGATTCAATATAAGTCGGAATCTGTTGAAACAAGAAAAATTCGGATCTATTGGACTATAGTTTTCTAATGAAAGTGAAAAATCAAGATTTCGACTTATGGATTGTAAGTTATGTTCTAATAAATTTTTTAGAAAAATCGCGGTATAATCGTTTTGGATCTATAACAATTTATTAAATAAATAAATAAATAAATTTTAAACAATCTTAACATCGTTTTAACCTAAAATTTTAAATATTGAGTTATAAATCCATACTTGTTTATTTTGGAGCTATATGATATTTTATTTGAGTATACATGATAGCATAGTTTATTATTACTAAATTGATTTGTTTTTGAATTTAATTTATATTTTGTCGATTTATCGAAGCCTAGTAAATAGCTAATTTTCAAACGACCTCCGTTATCGACGAAACGAATTTTATTAAATCCGTAGTGATTAATTATTGCTAGATTTCAAGTTTCATGCTGGACGGAGTAATTCCATGACTGTGCGAGATTAAAATATAAATCGATCAATAATATAAATTCACACTAGTGCTATTTTGCAAAGAACTCGGATTTCGACGAAACAAGTTTCATTGGGTCCGGAATGTTAAAACTATAGCTGTATGTCCAACTGGATTTTGTATGTGATCATATGAATAAATAAACATCGAATACAAGTAGCGATCAACTAAAAATTTATATAATAGTTGACTAAAATATTATTATTCTACCATATATATATATATATCCCTAAACCATTCACAGACCCTCATTACATTCTTTGGTAGTTAACAATGCTCAACCGCCACTAATAATGAAATCGTGATCTGTAAAATCAATGAAATTCAAATAAAAACCCACAAATATAAAAAAATTGATCTTAGAGAGGTGTTCTTCAATCTAGTATGAATTTCAAGGGGGCTCAAACAATTTTCGTTCGTTGGTTTATAGCAGTCGTGACCTAGAGGTGATTAATTCGAGAATTTGGGTCACCAATTAAAGAAATGGATGTTGGTTTTGGGTTTTGGTAGGATATGGAGCCTGTTGGCAGAATTTTATAGTGATTGTTAATGAATGAGTTCACTATCTTATTTAGAGCAGCGTGAGGAGGGCTTGACACATTTTAAGGGGAGGACCGAGAGTGAAGTGGAAGGTATGTGGAGAAAGATAAGGGAAGAGGGAAATAATGGTGATTTTTGTTTGAATTTAAATGGAGTAGAGAGGGAGAAGGTTGGGAGAAAAGGATGGCCATAGAGGAGTGTGCATGGGTTCGTTACCTGATAGGAAGAAGAAGAAAAAGGAATTATGGGGAGAAGTAAGTTAAGGTTTAATAATTTACTAATTAATATTGTTAATGATCATTAATAATATATGAACTTGTAAAATGTATAACTTTTGTATCCGTAATCAGAATGGAACGAAATAAGTTACATTGTAATTGTAACGATGAGATCTACGTTATGGAGCTAATATGGATGTAAAAAGAGCTACTAGAATTTCGTGGTAAAACCAAATGCTTATTTGATTTGAAATGAAACTAAAGAAGATTCGTCAACTGTAAAACAACATGAGTAAACTCACTATCTTTAGCTTGTCTATATTTTATATAAAATAGTTTTAAATTAGTACATATAATGTTTTATGTTGTGCGATGGTTTGTTGGATGAATTGTTAATAAATTGTTTGCAAAAATATATAGTTATATATATAGTCGTTAGTTTAATATTGATTGTATTTACCATGATACTTCATATTGAAATGGAATTTGTGTTAATTATGTTGTCTAACATATGTGTATTGCAGCAACCCGGAATCAGAACCAATTTAAAAAATTTGTTTCAAGTAATTTTAATAGAAATTTGTCCAGAACTTAAAAATTCCATTTTTAAATAAAACAAAGCCCTTAAAAATGGCCATTTTGCAAACGACCTTCGTTTTTGATGAAACCACTTTGGTTGGATCCAAAATGTCAATTTATTGCTAGGTTTAAAACTCCATAATTTTTGGAATTAATATGTGAGCGTAGCAAAGGAAATGTTTTTTGCAAATATAGTGCAAATTAGATCAACCAGAAAAAGGTCATTTTTCAAACAGTCTCCAAATTCGACGAAATCTGTTTTGTTGGGACCGTATGGTCAAAACATAGCCAGATTTATTTTTTGGGAATTTTCGGAATCAGTATGTGGTCCTGGTAAATTAAAATGTACGTTCAAATCCAATATTGAATGTTTTATATTTTAATTTTGAAAATAACTAATTGAAATAGTCGAATGGGCTTACAAAACATATTCCATTGTGTCCGGAATTGGGGTATTTAGCTAGGGGCAACAGTCGTTGGGTTTGATTTGGAGTTCGTATGGATTAATGAGTATTTTTGAAGTTAAAAGAATTAAAAATCAAAATATAAATATAAGGGCCAATAAGAATTCATCCTCACTTTTCATGCTCCAGGAAAAAAACTCCTGTAACCCGTAAACGAACGGCGACCACCATTCCCATCTTCTCTCCTCAATCTCTCCCAAACCACACAATAAAATCCAATGGTTCTTCAGAGGTTTTTGTAGAGGATCTTGTCTTCTTTAAATCCATACAGACCATGGACGATATAAATTATTTGGATTGTGATTGTGGATAATTGATTGTGGTTGTGAATGACTGATAGTGGTTGCAACAAAATTGGTTGTATTTATGATAAATTCATTATGTTATGAAAATGAATGGTATTGTGGAAATTATGGAAATGAAATTATTGTAATGTTGCAAGACCTTAGATAGCAGAGGAGCCGTGCTAGACACGGTGTCGGTGCTAAATACCCTGTCGTTGTAATGCCGAAATTTTCTGAAATATTCATGCGTTGAAAACTATTCATGTGTTGAAAAATATTCATATGTTGAATAAATTCTTTGAACGATAAAAAATTCATTTTTATCTTGTATGTGAAGTAATAAAATATTCATGTGTTGAATAAATTCTTTAAACAATAAAAACCACATTTTTATTGTATGTATGAAGTAATAAAATATTCATGTGTTGAATAAATTCTTTAAACAATAAAAATCACATTTTTATTGTATGTATGAAGTACATAAAATTTTCATGTTTGAAATAAATTGTTTAAACAATAAAAATCACATCTTTATTGTATGTATGAAGTATATAAAATATTCATGTTTGAAATAAATTGTTTGAACAATAAAAATCACATTTTTATTGTATGTATAAAGTATATAAAATATTCATGTTTGAAATAAATTGTTTGAACAATAAAAATCACATTTTTATTAAATATATGAACCACTAATAATATTCATATTTGAAATAAATTGTTTGAACAATAAAAATCACATTTTTATTGTATGTATGAACCACTAAAAATGTTCATGTGTTGAATAAATTCTTTGAATGATAAAAATATTATTTTTAACACGTATATGAACTGTTAAAAATAACCGTGCATTGAAATAAATATTTATTCATTGAAAATTATATTTTTAACATGTATATGAAGTGTCAAAAATAACCGTGTGTTGAAATAAATGTTTGTTCATTGAAAATAATATTTTTGACATACATATGAAGTGTTAAAAAAAATAACCATGTATGAAAATAAACATTTTTCACTAAAAATATTATTTTTAGCGTAGATATGCATATATATACATATGCTAAACAGGAAAATGGATTGGTTGTTGAGTAGAGAATTTATTTGCGTGCTCGAAAAATAGGTAAACCATAATGAGTTGGCTGCGCAATTTTATTTATTATATAAACTCCTGTGAATGCCATTGGATGCGGTGTGCTTGTTGTTTTGTGTAACAACCCGTATTTTAATAACATGTTAAAAACCATAAATCAAGGCAGAATTATTTTTTTTAAAACAAGAATCAAGGGAAACGGGTTGCGCCATTGCGTTCGTCTCTAAATTCTGCTTGGAAACGAGTCCGAGTTTTCGAAAATCGGAGTCCGTATAAGGGATATATGACCCTTCGAAGTTTCATGAATTTTCAGAATCAAAAACAGCTCGAAAATTCGTATTCAAAATCGAATTCAAAACCCAGAACAGGCTAGACGGGATATTCCCCGCCCAGGACCAGGTCGACCTGGGGGTGGACCATAGTGTCGACCTTCCAGGGACCAGGTCGACCATAGTGTCGGCCTGGGGGTCGACCTGCCTCCCGAACCTATTTTCTGAACCTGATGCTTTCTAATGTGTCTGACCTCGTTTTCTGTCCAGATTCGTCTTCCTAATCCTATATAAACACCCTCCTAGCCTCATACTCTTTACACCATTCTTCTCTAACCTTATGTAGCGCAAACCCTTGATGATTATGGCTTCTTCTTCTTCCTCTAAATTAAATTAAGATAAAGTAAATTAAAACACGAAGATTATTTCTTGAAGACTATGGCTAGGAATTGGGGATTTGCTTCTACAATCAAAGCATGATTCAACGATTCAACAATTCAACGACAAATTTCTAGACTTGACTTCTGCATCTAAATTTCTTAGACCACGATCTGTAAGTTCAAGTTACTTTTAGATAAAAACTATAAACTTAATATGGACATGTTATAAATTGGAAATTGGATCTATGTATGATTCATATCTATTCTTGTTCATCTTGGATCTTGACTTTTGGGAATAATGCTATGACGAATTACTGTTAAATGGCCTAAGACTATGCCTATGACTATGAACATAAGACTATGCCTATGACTATGAACATAAGACTATGCCTATGACTGTGAACATAAGACTATTGCCTATGACTATGACAAGGACAATTGTGGCTAATCACCTAAGATTCATGACCATGAGGTTATTGCCTAGGATTATGACTATGAAATTGGATCAAAGCTTGATTTTCTAATCAGACCTATTTTCTTTATTTATCCTTGGATCTTGATTTTGGGGATTTTTCTATTTAAGTTAGATCTATCCATGTTCTTGAAACTAGATTATTATTCAAATCTTTTCATGATCATAATGTTCTCAGATCTATATGCCTGCAATGTTTTAGTCAATTTAGTTATGTCATGCTTTGGAATTAAATTAATAATAGAACATTGTCTATTATGTTATATGTGGAATTGAATGATATTGATCTATGTCTGTGGTTCTATTTTATTATCATGTTGAATTGAGAATTAATGAATAAGTCTATTCAGATGTATATGAACTTGGAGTATAACCCATTATGACAAGTTGTGTAGTTTATCATGTTATGCAAGTTTTAGGTTGTAAAATCATATCACATATGTGACCAAATGTTAGATCTACATGTTTATGTGTATATGTTAACCTATGTCATATTTCAAGTTCATACTTATTCATATGTTCGTTAATGATTTGCAAGTTCACATATATGTAAGTTGATTTAGTCTATGTTGCAAATTCACATATATGTATGTTGATTTAGTCTATGTTGCAAGTTCACACCTATGATATTCATGTTGATTATTTTGCAAGTACACACCTATGGTGTTCATATTGACTATGCCGAGAATGCCAAGTTTACACCTATGTCATGTTTATGTTAATGAACTTCTTTATGAAAATTTTCTGTACGTTAAATTAGGCTAAGTTTTTTAGCCTAATATTATATGTCAAAAATCATGCCAACGAAAAATTAGGCTATGATTGTTAGCCTAATATTTAGACGGGGTAACGTTGGGAAAAATTGGTAATCATAGGAAGCTTGGCATGAAACTTGCCTTGAAACTTGACAAGAACTTGACATGAAACTTGAACATGGACATGACACTAGAATGAACATGAAAATGGCCAACTCGAGGTTGGGTTGAGTTTGTAGTGTAATCCAGCCCGGAACCGCCCGGCAAATCCAGTGACTGCAAACAATAGGATCCAATGTGGGTATTTGGTCATATCGCGCTTGAAAACTCGAGGTCAAACTGAGTTATGGTGCAAATCTGCCTGGAACCGCCAGGCATATCCAGTGACCACAACAACAGGTCTGATATGAGAGGTTGGGGTGCATTAATGAATTAATACCACATGATAGGGTTAAGTCATGAACATGAAAGACAATACTTAACCAACTTGACACATGATTCGTAGGGTTAAGTCATGAACTTGAATGACAACACTTAACCAACTTGACATGCTAGACTGATAGGGGTTAAGTCATGAATTTAAATGACAACACTTAACCTATTGGACGGAAACCCTAGTTACGCGGTCCATTTCAGCAGTAACCCACTAGATGTATCATGGTACCCTGGAACTAGGCAGGGTGGGGCACGATTACTGGGCTGATTGTAAGCGGCCAGAACGACGGCTGTGATGGTGCGCCAGTGTAGGTTCAGGCGGGCTATGGTCGTGCACGTGGTCCGGAGTTGAAAAAGAAGGCATTGGGCATTAGTAGGTTTATCTGTGCATGCTTGACTCGTGTTGGTGGTTGGCACCCTAGGGCTTGATACACCCAATGGTGGACCTGGCACAGGTGACTACATTCGTGATAGGGCCGTATGACATAGACACATGATGAGCTAGAACTTGTAGGGAGCCGATCAATTAGTGGATCGTTCCGCTGGACCCAGTAATGGGTCATTTCATGTTATTGGGCCAAGGGATCACTTCATGGTTAACATTTGACACGGGTTGGAATACTAGTATAGTCGATGCAGTGAACCTTGAACATGCGATGCTATACTTGATTTATACTTGATTTATCATGTTATCTTAGTCTATCTTGCCCATCTTGTCAACATCTTTATGTTTACTTTCAGTTTATACATGTCATGTTACCTTTACCTGTTTTTATGCTGAAAGTCACTTGGACTTACCAGTCTTTATGACTGACCCGTTTTCTTTCTCCTCCTTTGCTTTCGTTCCCCCCCAAGGTTCTCAGGGAGGAAACTCTAGCACTTAGCTTGGATTTCGCTTGCTTTCGGTTCAGCTCATGTATGGTTTGATCTTGAGCTATGCTATGGCTGCATTTCTGCTAGCTTTGGGGAATTAAGCTACTTTTGATGTATTAAGTTTATGCTTCTTTATTTATGCAAGACAGAATTTGTTGTAATGGAAAATAATGACCTTGGCTATTTGATGTAAAAGGTTTTGACTCTTTTTGAAAGTAATGAAAATTATCTTTTGATTCTTCTGCTGTTTTATTTATGTTTGGTCTTGTAATATTTCTGTGTTTGTTTACCTCGATAACGCTCCTCCAAAACTAGTGCATTCCCTTTGTGAGTGACCCTAGCGGAGGTGGGGTGTTACATTTGGTATCAGAGCAAAAGGTTACTAGACTGGGCAAAAGTTTTTAAAACCTTCTAAAACTATTTTCAAAACCGTTTACAAAGAAGCAATTTTCAAGAAAAGTCTTGTTTTATATAAAGGCTATTCCCCAAAAGCCATTAGCACTATCATTTGTTCCCTCGTTTGAATCTCTTCTTTTCCATTTCAGCATGTTTTGGAATCTTAATTTTTCAGAGGGCATGCCAATACCTGGCTGGTTCAGGAGGTACTTAGAGGCTAGGGCCAACGATGCAGGCCCAGCAGATATTCCTCCTCCAGCTGCAGCGATTCCTCCTCCTCCGCCCCCTCCTCATGCAATTGCTTTCTCAAAGATCTGTAAATATTTTAGGGCCATGGGTGGAAAGGATTTCAAGGGAACTGAATCATTCGTAGAAGCGAGGAACTGGCTCAAAGAAACCGAGGATCTATTCGTTATCTTCGAGGTGGACGATAGGCAAAAGGTACAGTTGGCGGTATGGTTGCTCAAAGACGAACCTTCCTATTGGTGGGAAGTCACTAACGCCGAGAGGCCGGTTGAAACATGGATGTATTTCAGAGTAAGATTTGAGATGAAATTCCTCTCACAAGCTGAACAAAGTTTACAGCTGGAAAAGTTCTTGTCTCTTAAGCAAGGAAGTATGACGGTCAAGGAGTATGTCAATCAATTCAATCAGCTGGCTCGGTTTGGACTGGACTTAGTGAATACTCCTCATAAGAAGGCTCTTCGTTTTGTCAAAGGATTGAATGAGCCACTTCACAGCTTGGCTATGACCCACATACCTATGGGGGCTACTTACGAAAAGTTAGTAGACATGGCGCTCTTAAATGAAGAAGACAAGAATGGCAAGAAGGAGGTCAAGGCGAATGAATCTCAAAACAAGAAGGTAGACTCCGAGAAAGGATGCAAGAACAACAACAATAAAGTCACGTGAGAAAAGAAAATGCCACTTCTGTGGTATTGAGGGGCATATAGTCCAGGATTGTAGAAAGAAGAAGAAGAAGATGGGAGCATGCTTTCAGTGTGGTGATACTGGGCATATCAGCAAGAACTGCCCTAAGAAGCGAGGGCAAGGCCCGCAGGTAGGACCTTCTGGGGTTACATCTTTAACTTCTTCTCCTAGATGCTTTGTTTTATCTTGCTTATCTTCTCAATCCTATCTTGACAACCTTAGGTAGAACCCTTTTGGATGTAAACATGTGATTGAAACATGTTATGGTTGATGTTTGCAAATGGTTGCAAGTGGTCGCAAGTGGTTGCTCGTGGTTGCATAACACACATTAGGCACTAGATCGGCTCAGACACATTTTCATATTGCATATGCATGAGTGTTTATACTTGTTTATGGATGAAATTGAATGTGTTATCATGTGAATGATGCATATGGATGGATGTTTTTGCACACATATAGTGTTTATGTGACTAGGACTATTTGCGTACATGTTGGATTCATAGCACTAAACATATTTTGCATTAAGAAGATAAACAGGCCTGATCATTCGCATTAGATAAGGAACATATACACACACTTTCTGCATATGTTCATACAACATTAGAAATCTTTTAAGGACAATGGTTGCTTGTGGATGATGGTTGAGTAGATGGTTGATTGGATGATAAAATGCATTCTACTTTACTTGAAGATTTCGGGGATGAAATCCTTTAAGGAGGGGAGAATGTAACAACCGTATTTTAATAACATGTTAAAAACCATAAGTCAAGGCAGAATTAATTTTTTTAATATAAGAATCAAGGGAAACGGGTTGCGCCTTTGCGTTCGTCTCGAAATTCTGCTTGGAAATGAGTCCGAGTTTTCGAAAATCGGAGTCCGTATGAGGGAGATATGACCCTCCGAAGTTTCAGGAATTTTCAGAATCAAAAACAGCTTGAAAATTCGAATTCAAATTCGAATTCAAAACCCAGAACAGGATGGGTGGGAAATTTCCCGCCCAGGACCAGGTCGACCATAGTGTCGACCTCCCAGGGACCAGGTCGACCATAGTGTCGACCTGGGGGTCGACCTGCCTCCCGAACCCATTTTCTGAACCTGATGTATCTAACCTCGTTTTCTGTCTAGATTCGTCAGCCTAATCCTATATAAACAACCTCCTAGCCTCATTCTCTTTACACCATTCTTCTCTAACCTTATGCTACGCAAACTCTTGATGATCATAGCTTCTTCTTCTTCCTCTAAATTAAATTAAGATAAATTAAATTAAAACGCGAAGATTATTTCTTGAAGACTACGGCTAGGAATTGGGGATTTGCTTCTACAATCAAAGCAAGATTCAACAATTCAACGACAAATTTCTAGACTTGACTTCTGCATCTAAATTTCTTAGACCACGATATGTAAGTTCAAGTTACTTTTAGATAAAAACTATAAACTTATTATGGACATGTTATAAATTGGAAATTGGATCTATGTATGATTAATATCTATTCTTGTTCATCTTGGATCTTGACTTTTGGGAATATTGCTATGACGTTGAAACTATTGTTAAATGGCCCAAGACTATGCCTATGCCTATGACTATGAACATAAGACTATGCCTATGACTGTGAACATAAGACTATGCTTATGCCCATGACTGTGAACATAAGATTATTTCCTATGACTATGACAAGGATAATTGTGGCTAATCACCTAAGATTCATGACCATGAGGTTATTGCCTAGGATTATGACTATGAAATTGGATCTAAGCTTGATTTTCTATTCAGGCCTATTTTCTTTATTTATCCTTGGATCTTGATTTTGGGGATTTTTCTATTTAAGTTAGATCTATCCATGTTCTTGAAACTAGATTATTATTCAAATCTTTTCATGATCATAATGTTATCAGATCTATATGCCTGCGATGTTTTAGTCAATTTAGTTATGTCATGCTTTGGAATTAAATTAATAATAGAACAATGTCTATTATGTTATATGTGGAATTGAATGATATTGATCTATCTCTGTGGTTCTATTTTATTATCATGTTGAATTGAGAATTAATGAATAAGTCTATTCAGATGTATATGAACTTGGAGCATAACCCGTTTTGCAAGTTGTGTAGTTTATCATGTTATGCAAGTTTTAGGTTGTAAAATCATATCACGTATGTGACCAAATGTTAGATCTACATGTTTATGTGTAAATGTTAACCAATGTCATATTTCAAGTTCACACTTATTCATATGTTCGTGATTGATTTGCAAGTTCACATATATGTAAGTTGATTTAGTCTATGTTGCAAATTCACATATATGTATGTTGATTTAGTCTATGTTGCAAGTTCACACCTATGATATTCATGTTGATTATTTTGCAAGTACACACCTATGGTGTTCATATTGACTATGCCGAGAATGCCAAGTTTACACTTATGTCATGTTTATGTTAATGACTTTCTTTATGCAAATTTTGTGTACGTTAAATTAGGCTAAGTTTTTTAGCCTAATATTATATGTCAAAAATCATGCGGACGAAAAATTAGGCTAAGATTGTTAGCCTAATATTTAAACGGGGCAACGTTGGGAAAAATTGGTAATCATAGGAAGCTTGGCATGAAACTTGCCTTGAAACTTGACAAGAACTTGACATGAAACTTGAACGTGGACATGACACTAGAATGAACATGAAAATGGCCAACTCGAGGTTGGGTTGAGTTTGCAGTGTAATCCTGTCCGGAACCGCCAGGCAAATCCAGTGACTGCAAACAAAAGGATCCAATGTGGGTAGTTGGTCATATCGCGCTTGAAAAACCGAGGTCAGACTGAGTTGTGGTGTAAATCTGCCCGTAACTGCCCGGCATATCCAGTGACCACAACAACAGGTCTGATGTGAGAGGTTGGGTGCATTAATGAATTAATGCCACATGATAGGGTTAAGTCATGAACATGAAAGACAACACTTAACCAACTTGACACATGATTCGTAGGGTTAAGTCATGAACTTGAATGAGAACACTTAACCAACTTGACATACTAGACTGATAGGGGTTAAGTCACGAATTTAAATGACAACACTTAACCTATTGGACGGAAACCCTAGTTACACGGCCCATTTCAGCAATAACCCACTAGATGTATCATGGTACCCTGAAACTAGGCAGGGTAGGGCACGATTACTGGGCTGATTGTAAGCGACTAGAACGACGGCTGTGTTGGTGCGCCAGTGTAGGTTTAGGCGGACTATGGTCGTGCACGTGGTCCGGAGTTGAAAAAGAAGACATTGGGCATCAGTAGGTCTATCTGTGCATGCTTGATTCGTGTCGATGGTTGGCACCCTAGGGCTTGATACACCCTATGGTGGACCTAGCACAGGTGACTACATTCATGATAGGGCCGTATGACACAGACACATGACAAGCTAGAACTTGTAGGGAGCCGATCGATTAGTGGATCGTTCAGTTGGACCCATTAATGGGTCATTTCATGATATTGGGCTAAGGGATCACTTCATGGTTAACATTTGACATGGGTTGGAATACAAGTACAGTCGATGAATTAAACCTTGAAAATGCGATGCTATACTTGATTTATCATGTTGTCTTAGTCTATCTTGCCCATCTTGTCATCATCTTTATGTTTAATTTCAGTTTATACATGTCATGTTACCTTTACCTGTTTTTATGATGAAAGTCACTTGGATTTACCAGTCTTTATGACTGACCCGTTTTCTTTCGCCTCCTTTTCTTTCGTTTCACCCCCAGGTTCTTAGGGAGGAAAATCTAGCACTTATCTTGGATTTCGCTTGCTTCCGGTTCAGCTCATGTATGGTTTGATCTTGAGCTATGCTATGGCTGCATTTCTGCTACCTTTGGGGAATTAAGCTACTTTTGATGTTTTAATTTTATGCTTCTTTATTTATGCAAGACAGAATTTGATTGTAATGGAAAATAATGACCTTGGCTATTTGATGTAAAAGGCTTTTACTCTTTTTGAAAGTAATGAAAATTATCTTTTGATTCTTCCGCTGTTTTGTCTTGTAATATTTCTATGTTTGTTTACCTCAATAACGCTCCTCCAAAACTAGTGGATTCCCTTTGTGAGTGACCATATCGGAGGTGGGGTGTTACATTTTTTATGAGATTATAAACATCGCCATAGGATAAAAACAATTAATTTTGAACTTCACTACATGGCATACTTTGTGAAGATATCATACTCTATCATATACCACATAAGCGTTTGGAGCTTATGTTATGAGGTTGGAATCACCGTACAAGCGAGACACTTGTATGGCGATGATTGTATTACAGGTTGAACGGATTATGGACTGATATGGACTAAATAAAATATAATGGTAAATTGTCAAATTTAATAAAAGCCCCACACGGGTCTGGAGTTGACAATAATCACGTCTCTCTAGTTATTAGATACAGCACATGGATTATTTATTTTCTAACATTGGGCAAGGTGACGATAATTTATTCTCTGGAGCTATGATTTTTTAGACACACCCTTGGGCTTAGATTAGTCACTAAAAATTGTGTATGTTTATTCTGGATTTATTGGGTGCCTGATACGGCCCAATAAATTTCCAAACCCCTCTCCATATAAAGGAGGCTATGACGAATTTTTCCGAAATTTGAAGGCGTTAGCCAAATTTTTGAAGTGAAAATGGTTTGGAAATCGTCAAATGAATTATATATATATATATATATATAAATCAAACTAAAATGAATCGCGCAGCTGCAGTTCGCGTTTTGGAATCGTAACTTTGAACGGTTATACCGAGAGATCCGACCGTCGGATTTTCTCGAAACCGGAACCGTTGGGTTCGCTTTGAAAAAATATTTCCAATGATATAAAAAAATTTAACATCCAACGTTTAGATTTTGTGAAATGTGTCATTCAAATCTGAGGAAAAACAGCGCCAGGGCCGTGTAATGACCTAAAACGTTGTTTAATTAAAATGGGTTATTTTTATAAAAATAAAATAGTGATAAATCGTTATAAAATATTATAAACGATATGGAATGGAAGTAAACCGATTTTACTTGGTTTATTGGATATTCTGATAGTTAGATGTATCTGACTTGAAATTATTATATTGAATTGAAATGCGAATGTCAAATGATTTAACCATAAAAAGAATTATTTTGAATTCTAATTATACGTGAATTATTTGAAGAGGCCGAGTTAATTCTCATTTCAAGTAATTGGTCAACAATTAAAAGTCGAAGATATGAAGACGGTGCAAGACCCATAATCTTCACATTGAATGGATGGCTACTGATGCCTTTGATTGGAGTTGCTGCCTTAAAAGGGTTACAGTGGTAGTTGTCTGGACGTATTTGGTGATTGTTCAAATATGCTAGGGCCTCTCTTCTTTATTGGACATACGGAATGAGGAATAAGGTGCCTTCGGTTTCGTATAGACCCAGAAAGGACTAGTAAATGGATGTGTTTCTGATATTGGATTTTGTTCTATGTTGATTGATCTATATTAAATATACATCTGTTTGGTGGCAGAGAATTTATTCTCTTGCTTAACACCCTTCTTTGAGACGTACGAGCTCAGAGGTTATATATCGATAGACATCAATTGCATGGCGTGAATTGTCAGTGTGGCATGCTAAGATGCAAATGATCAAGGCTTTTGTTGAAAAGCAGAGCCTTGTGGTTGATGATCAAAGCACGACTTTAAATAGCATAGCTTTGTGTACATCATTAATTCGCGAGTCTCACACTTTGGTATGAGTCAAAAACAGTAGTGTGACTACAGGGAGTGCACGGCGTTTCTTTCTAGCTATGGGTGGTGTCATGGTATGGAGCCCGGACATTTATTTATTTTACCTATGTGGACGTTGGATTGCGAGGCGCCTCGGTTATATCTGTTACTACGGAGTCAATGGATTGGTCCGATAAGACCAGGAAACGTGTGTTCAGGAATAACCCATCCTCAAACGTAAGAGAGGACCGGCACCGAAGCATCATAGGGTTGCCCAGAGTTTGTAATCCTGAGACATTTGCTAGAGTTTCTCGAAGTCGGCGAGGAGATGATCCCTTGCCTCGACTCATGATAGAATCCAATTTCCAATACGTGACATTTCGGTTTTGATTGTAAACCTATATATGGCAAAATAGTAGATGGTAGCTATATCGTCTATGATTGATACATTATGATTGAAATTGTATTTGAAACATATATGCACTAGTAATAATATCAATTGATCTTGTTTTATATGTATTAAGCACATTTTGGCCATTATAAGGGAAAACTCTATCCTCCGTCTTGCATTGCATTGTGTGACGGGACCTGAGTCTTATAATGGCTTCATATTTCTAAAAAGCATTGCGTTGTTTGAAGAATTACTTTATTTCACACTCTGGCAATTACTGAAGAAAACATGTTCTGCATTAGCGTCTTGGTCCTATGATTTTCCTTATTATTATTGTTAAGCCAGTTAAGTAGATTTCTCATACCAGTCCCATGACTGACTCGCAGGTTGTTTTCACTTGCAAACTCGGGTGGCCTTATTTTTACATGGGCAACCAAGTAACAAGTTGCAGGATGTATTTTGGCTTAGCACTATGGTGGAGTGCACTTTAGGCTAATGGCGAAGACTAGCTTTCATCTATATTTTGGACTATTGACATTACCGCCTGTATTATCTTATGTATATGTACCGCTGATCGCAATGTAGACTGATTATTTCTATTATGTACTATCTGATGTATATGTACCGCTGATTGCGATGTAGACAGATCATTTCCTTTATGTACTAAGTTGTATCCTATAACTGTGCAACTCTGATGTTTATTACATTAATGATTTCCCTGTCATATTGATGTGAATTATTCTATTTCATGTTCATGCTATTATCTGTAATCTGGTATTGTTGATTAATGTGGTATATTCCAATGATTATCCTTGCTTCCGTGACATGGGGGTTTGGGGTTTTCACAATTGGTATCAGAGCTATGGTTAATCTTAGTTCCGGATTATAACATATTTAAACAACTTTTCAGAAATAGAATCAGTAGTTTTCTCGGGTGAGTAGCTCATTAGAGATAGGATTAGTAATGTCCTAGAATGAGCACAACAGAATAGCATAATAATTTGATCAGTAAATCATTGTTTTTCCTTATGTCCTTCTGCTTTTACCATTCCTTAAAATTATCATTTCTGTTGGTCTGACTCTTTTCTTGCTTATACAGAACTGACTGAGATGAGTACTAGAGGTAGAGGTAGAGCAGGCAGAGGCCAAGGAAGGTGTGTTATCCTCGTTGCTCCGAATCAGCCCAACCTTGAGACTGCAGTGCCACAACAATCACCCCCACAACCATTTGATCTCGATAGGGTGGCTAAGCAATACATGAATCTAGGTGGTCTGCCATTCTCTAGCAATGGTACAGTAGTTGTAGACCAATCTTGGTTGAAGACATGCGAACGAATCTTCGCAGGCCTAGAGCTAGAAGATCATAGGAAGAGGTTCATGGCATCCTGGTTGTTGAAGGATGAAGCACTGATATGGTGGGAGGCCATTACATTAGGCGAGACTGAGGTAGATATGACATGGGCTAAATTCAAGGAGTTGTTCCATGAGAAATTCATCCCTCGACAGAAAGTCGAGCACTTACATGACGAGTTTGCTAATCCCCAGCAAGGAGATCGCACCATCCATCAATTATCTCAACAAATTCACCGAATTATCTCGCTACGCGCCCAGCTTAATCAGGATCCTATCGAGAAGAGCAACTGATTTATCCATAGACTTATTTATAGGCACCAAAGCCGAACAACTGGACATATTAACCTTCAGTTCACCGAGATGGTTAAGATGGCATGCAGATATGAAAGTTTGGACAAGAGGAACTTTCACGAATACCGTGACAAGAATCATGCTAACAACAAATGGAAATCTTCTGGTAATCAGCACGAGGTAAGCAGCACGAGGCAAGCAACACAGCAACAGCAAAGCCTCAAGCAAACAGAAAGCCAAAGGGAAAATGCTTTAATTGTGACCAGCTCGGACATTGGACTAATGAATGCAACACTCCAAAGTGGCAAAAGACCAATCAATCAGGCTCAAGTCAGAATCCCCGCAATTATAATGAGTGCTACAACTGCCATAAGAAGGGGCATATTAGGAGGAACTGTCCATTGCTCAAAAGTTCCCAAGTGGCTCATGTGTATGACAGGGCGGATCCGCCAGCTTCTTCTGAGGGAGCAAGCAAGCCCGATGTTTTGGGAGGTACCCTTACTATTAAAAATATTTCTGTTTCAGTATTATTTGACACTGGTGCATCACAAAGTTTCATTTCAAGTAACACTGTTAAAAAGTTAAAGTTAAAAATAAGAGACCTTAAAGAATCGATTAGAGTTCATAATCTGATAGGAAGTTCTCTTGTCCTCATTTATATTGTAGAGTGTTGATCTCTCATTCTTGTTACCGGTTTTCTTTTGATTTGATCGTTATGGATTTTTCTAAGTTCGATATTATTCTAAGGCTGGATTGGTTAACAAAATATAAGGCCGAAGTTAGATGTGCCGAAAGAATCGTTAAAGTTGAAACGAAACTCGGGAATACATATATACCATGCCAAGGCTCAGATTCAGATAGAAAATAATTTTGGTCTGCGCTAGAAGTTACTCACACATTATTAGAAAACATTCTTGTCATTAAAAATTATACGGATGTGTTTGAAGAAGTTGATACCTTACCTCCGTGAAGGGATATTGACTTCAAAATCGATTTAATTCCGAATGTAAGGCCAGTTATGCACGCTATTCGGAGAATGACATTAAAAAAGAAAGAAAAATTAGGCGATCAAACTCGACAATTGCTATGGAAGGGTCTAATCAGGCCTAGCTTTTCGAATTGGGGAGTAGCCATAGTATTTTTTCATAAGTCAGATGGTACTCTCAGATTATGTTTTGATTACCGAGACCTCAACAAGTAGACGCCCAAGAATAAATATCCACTACCCCGCATTGATGATTTGTTGGATCAATTGAACGGAGCAAAAGTATTTTCAAGAATGGACCTAGCTACAGGTTTCCATCAACTACGTATCGCCGAAGAATGTTCCTTTGACAACTTTCAGAGGTCCAGACTTATTTTATCGGTTAGTAATGTCGTTCGGCTTATGTAATGCTCCAGCTTAATTCATTGATTTAATGAATAGAGTATTCAGAGAAGTCTTGAATAAATTTGTGTTGGTTTTCATTGATGATATTTTAATCTTCTCTAAGTCAGCTAGTGAGCATGAGAAACCTTTAGAACAAGTGTTGGAAATTCTGAGAAAGAATGTCTTAAAAGCCAAATTTTCTAAATGCATACTTTGGCAAGAAGAAGTGAAGTTCCTTGGTCATGTAGTATCAAAGGAAGGAATTTCAGTGGATCCAAGTAAAATTACAGCTATTCAAGATTGGAAGTAGCCTACTACACCCACAGAAATCCGAAGTTTCTAGGATTGGCTAGTCATTATCGGAAATTCGTTAAATATTTTTTGAAGCTATCTAGTCCATTAACAAAGCTTGCAAAGAAGTACGCAACATTTAATTGGACTCCAGAATGTGAGGCAGCTTTCCAAGAGCTGGAATTAAGGTTGACTGCTGCTCTAGTGTTGACTGTTATCGATGGTAATCAAGATTTGACAATCTATACAGATGCTTCTCTTGAAGGTGTTGGTGCGGTATTAATGCAAAGAGGCCAAGTAGTTACTTATGCTAGCCGTCAGTTGAAGCAGCATTAGAAGAGATATGCAACTCATGATCTTGAGTTGTCAGCCGTCATGTTTTCTTTGAAAATATGGAGGCATTATCTATTGGGTGAGAAGTTCGAATTATATACAGATCATAAGTCATTGAAGTATTTGTTCACCCAGAAAGATTTGTATTTAAGGCAGCAATGTTGGTTAGAATTCCTTGCAGCGTATGACCTAGATATTTTGTATGCTCTGGGGAATGCCAATGTTGTAGCTAATGCGCTCAACAGAAAGAATGCCATTTATTACTAATCTCAGTATTACGCCTTCGTTGATTGATAAGATCTTTGTTCTTCAGAAAGATGACGAATTTATTCAGAGGATTAGCAAGAGAATCAAGGAAGATGAACCCTTGGGTTTCCAGATCGATAACAAGGGAGTTCTGAGGTCAAAAGGGTGAATTTACATCCTGAATGTTTATGAGCTCCGAAGAGAAGTAATGGATGAATGTCACAAGTCCAAACTTAGTATCCATCCTGGAGTGAGTAAGATGTATAATGATCTCAAACGCACATTCTGGTGGAGGGCTATGAAAAGGGACGTTTCAATATATGTTAGCAGGTGTTCTACTTGCCAATAGGTTAAGAGCGATCAATAGAAACTTGTCGGATTGCTACAACCATTTGAGATTCCAGATTGGATGTAACGACCCAGATTTTCTGGTCGATTTATTTTGAATATTTAATATTATTTTGAATATTGAGCTGATAATATAAATCGATTTTATATTGAATTATTGATATAATTATCATAATACGAGAATCTTAAGTAATTCAATTTGAAATGGAGTCAAAATGATTTATATGAATTTTTATTTGAATTTAAACGATAATAATAATAATTTATTATCAAGGAATTTAAATTAGATTATATTAATTTATTTTGCTTATTTATATTTACGTTCAAATTAAATATCAAAGTATATTCAGTTAGTTCAGAATAGTGTTACCCTGTTGAAATAATAGTGGTTACGTTAAAATAGCGGTTTGTGGTTTAAATGAATGGGCCCCGAGATATTTATAATGCATAGGATCGAAATCAAATCGAAAATCAAATCGATATCTATTTCTAAAGAATAAAAATCCCTTTATGTCTAATCGTATTTAATACAAATCAAATCATATTAAATAATTGGTACTTAAGCCTATACCTACTTCTATACTAACGCAGACCTACAATTCCTTAACACTGAAGTCTCCTTCCTCTATATAATCACGCATCTCCCCTTATTTCATTTCTTCTGCAAAACAGAAGAAGAAAATCAAATCTGCTTAAATTCCGCCCCTTTCCACTCTATTTTCATTTCACGAGGTAATTAAAAGCAATTCCTTCTTGATTTAAATCCTTTGAAGGAAAGAAACATGAAACCGTATCCTCCAAAACATCTTCCAACAAAATTCTGGAGATGCGAATTAGTTTGTTCCAAGTTCTTTACCATGTGTGATAAAGGTTGGATGGCTCGAGAGTGAAAACGCGAAGCTAGGGTTAGTTGCGTTCATGATTTGGAGAAATTGATCTTCGTACAGGCGATTTGAGGAGTTCCAGCATTGTGTGAGATGCGATGGGAGGAATAAGGACTGTCGCGATCTCAAGAAATGGCTACCGTACGGATGATGAATGGGTTGAACTGGGAATTGATTTTGGAGCAGTTCAAACTACAGTTCGAGATCACGATGAGGTTAGTGAAGTCACGTTGCCTGATTTTCCTGGGTATTTCAATGTTGGATTTCAACGGAGGAGCAGCAAGGCAAGTTTTGAAAGACGACGCTGGTATAGATTTCGATCTGGAGTTCGGTTTTCAGGATCGCGTTGATGCAGGGAGGATAAATCGGAACCACGATGCAAGGGTAAACCATCTTATTCCCAATAATGATGTCAAGGGATACGCTGGAGCTTAAGGCATCAACTGGTGGGGTCAGTATGGTTTGAGGCGTCACAGTGGAGGTGTTGTATGTTGGGGGAAAATGGTGCGAAATCAATATAGGTTGTTGTGGATTGATCGGGTGGAGTTCAAACACAATACGGTGAAATAAGTGGTGTGGCAACAATAGAGCATTGGGTTACGGTTTTAAAATAAATAAATAAGATGGCAAGTCAACAACAAAATGTTTTGTGAAATGCCGGAAAAAGGATGAAGTAGTTTTGGGCTGTTTGTAATAGGAAGTAATCGACAATAGTTGATGTGGCTTCGTGTTTGATCAAGACAAGCAAGGTATACTTTTTACAAATTTAATTTACATAAAGAAATTAATTTATTGTTAGTAGTTAATTTAATTAATAATTGTTTAATCGTTAAATTAAAATAAATAATGATAGGTTCATGATAAATTGCATTCGAGTAGATTCGTAGCTGACGATACAGAAATAAACAGGATATTCAGCAATGGAAAAATCTGGTGAGTAAATATCACTCACCTTTTATTTAAAATTATTTTTATCAGTTAAAAATAATTGTTTGTTGCTTGTTTGGTTGCATTCAATATTTTTGTGCATCAAAAATATATTAGTTATTTAGGCTTGGTGGTTGCTATTATATATATATTGGTGGTTAGATTTCCCGCAGTATCATTAGCGGATGCCCGCGGTACCATTAGCGAATGATTACCCTATGCGCCCCACGCTATGATAGTGGATGACCTTCTATACCGCGATATCCTTCCTCGAAGCAGGATGGGTATTACTATGTTGACTAACGTCTGTGGATGCAGGAAAAAACAGGTTTGAGGGATCCAACTGGATTCCTCAAAAATATATTATATGTTTGTTTATTTGTTTGCATATATACTGTCATATATGATGTGTTAGAAATCCTGAAATAAATAATTGGTTGTTTGGTGTTTAAATATCACCGGGCCTAAGTGTTTATTTATAAAAATATCATAGGAAAGATGTTTGAGATTTAAAAGGGAAATTCTATTTTTCTAAAATAGGAATTTGAATTTTTAAATAGATTTAAAATATAAACTTGTTTTGAAGAATAAAAACAAGTAGTTCATTTACGAACGAAGTTTATAAATAAAGTGAAATGAATTATCATTGGGTAATTCAGAAAATAGAAATACAAGTGAGACTTTGGGAAGGGAAATATATTTTTCCAAAGAAGAAATATTTTATTTGAAAGCGAGACTTGTTTAAATGGGGTTTGTAAATAGAAAGTGGAAAAATTATCATTTGATAATTTTAATATTTAAATTCAAATGTGAATTTAAAAATAGAAATTGGGAAATCGTTTAAAGAAATAAACGATGGAATTTATTCTGATGCTCAGAATATAAATTGAACTAAAATAAATCCGTAAGGATTTATGATTTGAATTCGATTAATTCGAATTTTATTTAAACAGAAGTCAAATTGAAATTAGAAATTGAATATAGAATTCAAATAGAGTTGAAATGGGAATTTGAATATAGAATTCAAATAGAGTTGAAATGGGAATTTGAATATAGAATTCAAAAAGAGTTGAAAAGGGAATTTGAATATAGTATTCAAATAGAGTTGAAATGGGAATTTGAATATAGAATTCAAATAAAGTCGAAATGGAAATTGAAATAGGAAATTAAAATAGAATTGAAATGGAATTTGAATATAAAAGATCGAAGTATAAATAAATTTATTTACGAGTTAGAAAAAATCGACAATTTTACATAATCGAAAATAGTAAGCTGAATTTGAAAAATTGGTTTAAAATATATATAAAACATATCAGAATGGAGTTGAATTTATATATAAACGAAGTTCAAACGTTTATATATATATAAATGTAACTAAAACGAACTCGCCGCAGTGCTGTAGTTCGTAAATTGGCATTTCGAACTTCAATTGAGAATACAGAACTCAATTGAAGTCGGAATTCTTTGAAACAAGAAACGTCAGGACCGATTTGATAATAGTTTTCTAAGGGAGAAGCAAAATATGGATTTCGTCGGATAAATTTTGAGTTATATCAAAATCAAATTTTCAGAAAAACAACGCCATAACCATTTAAAAACCACGGATTATTTAATTTTATAAAAGGATTTTAAGCGAATTTCTATTTAGAAAATTTCAGATTTTGAGTTGTAAATTATATGTGAACTCAAGTGAGTAATGAATTGATTTTTGAAATAGAAATTAGATTTTTGATTATTGAATAGAATTAACTAATTCGAATAGTAATTAGTTAATGAGATTTTGAATTGATATTGGGCTTTGAATAAGCGAATTCAATTTGAATATTTATATTCTAAATCGAAAAGGAAACTAGAATTGAAATTAAAACTCAATTTGGTTATGAGAAAGTTAAATATTTTGTTTGAACATGTTATGTTCAAACAAAGAAGTGAAATAGGCAAAATAGCTAATTAAAGAATAAATGAGCGAAACTAAATTCAAATGATTGGATTGAGTTGAATTGAATTGGGAACAGGTGAGCATGCGTTAGACAGGTATGGGATGGAGTATATAAAGATTTTAATTTATGCCCCGACAAAAAGGTACATGTTTAAATTCATATATGAGATTTTACGCGCCGTATCGGCAAGCCGCTTAGCTTTTCATTTTTCTTTTGGATTGGTGAGGGCCATAGGAGGCTATTTGAAATATCCTGATGCTCCAGGTACAAGGGAGGTTATGGCGAATTTTTCCGGGAATTTAAGGAGTTAGAATATATTTTTAAGAAGTTTGATAACTAGAAATCTATATATCAATATATATAGAAGTCGATATGGAAACGAACTTAGAAATAGAATAGTATAATCAATAAGGAAGTATAAGGATAAAATCTAGTAAGAATAGAAAGAGAAAGTGTATATGTGTTTAAAAGTGAAGAATTAGTTGTATGTTATTGATTATTCGAGTAAATAGTCTTATCTGTTTTGACGTTATAAATGTTATTCAGTCAAGGTCTGAGAGGTAGTTATACCCCAACTTGATTGATTTCATTATTAACAAATAAATAGTAAGATTTCAGGCTCGAAGAGAAGTGTTTGAAAAAGAGTTTGTTGAATAAAATATTTTGGGTTGTTGTAACGATGTTTTATACAGCATTCGTTTTAACCCAAGTGATGGAATTTTGGAAATATAAAAGTAAATATCTCCTGAGTATAATTAAAGTAGTCAGGAAAGAGATAAGTGATTGAAAATGTTTTCAATTGCGAATGGAATATATTCTCTAAGTATAGAAAATTAAAGAAGGTGATACAGGGAAATGTTTTTCCAACTAGCGTAAGAGATCAATAAGATTTCTGGAAATATTTGGTTAACAAATATTTGATAGGGAAATGAAGAAATGAAATATTAATTAAATGGCCCAGTGATTGTTTGATGTTTTGGATGGGTGTTTGTTTTTCTTCGATAGTTAAATAACCGACTATCGAAGTGTTTGCCAATATCGTTGTCAATATGGAGAGACTGGTTGGATTATTATCCGTGAACCACTTTGTATTGGCAGTAGTGTTGCGAATCAGGTTATACGAAGGTAATCGAAGACGGTGTAAAGTGCAAGGGCGTTTCTATTAATAGAAATTGTGCCTTCGGTTTCGTTCAGTCCCAGAACGAATGTAAATGGACGAATGCCTGACAAAGTATTTCCAATGATCGAATATGTTGGTCTGTATAAATATATATGGTGGCAACGGATTTATTCCCTTAGCATAATATCCATAATATATTTGTGCAAATCAATAAATGATTAACGAATCTGACAGTGTGGCATTCAAAGTGATTGTGCTGTCAATTAATAGAAAGTAATCGTAGCCTCAGGCCTCAACAACCGGGAAATGACAAAAATCGGGCAGGCAGCATGGCTTTGTGGGTCGCTCCCATTAGGGTGTATAATCACCTATTTAGAGATTCATTTAATTCCTTATTCTATTCGATGTTGTCCCATTCGGGTGTATAATCAATAAGCACCCTGCGGTTTTTGATTTTATATTATATATGGAGCGTGAGATGCAAGCGTTCCGCTAGATTCTATTTATTTGATTAGACATTATTATAATATCACTGGATTTTTGTATCAAAGTGTTTTGGGTTATAGTAAGGTAAAAACCGTCCATGTTTATGTGTGGGTTGGTCTTACTATTATCTTTTCTTTCGAAAGGATTTTTGAAAGTTAAACAAAATGTTGGAGTTTACTCACACCAGTCCCATGACTGACCCAGAGTTTATTTTGTTTGTTTTTCCCTAAACTCTTGGGTGCCCAAATTTGTACGGGCAGTCAAGTAGTCAGGATTTTACAGATTCACTTTGAAGAGCTGGAAGCAGGAGGCTTCATCAGTTAGCTATAGACTATCATTTTTCCGCTGTGTACTACGTTGTATTTGGAAACAGGTGTTTACAACTATTCCAAAAATAACTGTTGTGTTCTGATGATGGTATATATATAAAGTTTCTGATTTGTATTTCAAAAGTTATGTTATATAATATACTTTATTCGTTCTGCTGTGAGTTTGTGATCTTCATTTGCTTCTATTCTAATATTTCTTTCTTTCTATTTCTCATCCTCTAACTTCTTTCTAATAATGATTCGTATTTCTATGCAATTTGGGTTGGACGTGTGGTGTTATTAGTTGACTCAGACAGTACGGATTTGCGGGCCGTTACATTGGAAGTGGGATCAAATTTCCATGGATTTCATAGATGGTTTGCCCCGAACCAAGAAAGGAAATGGTAGTATATGAGTGATCGTAGATCGCTTCACGAAGACCGCCCATTTTATTCCTTTCAGATCAACTATAACAACTCAAAGTCTGGCGCAAATTTATTTCAGAGAAATCGTTAGACTATATGAAGTTCGCAGTAGTATTGTTAGTGATCGTGATCCGATATTCGCTAGTAAATTCTGGGAAGCATTCCCAGTAGAGTTGGGAACAAAGTTAAATCTGAGCACCGCATATCATCCTCAAATTGATGGCCAAACTGAGAGGGTGAATCATATACTAGAAGATTTATTGCGGGCATGTATTCTTGATTTTGGCGGATCGTGGGAAGATCACTTGCATTTGGATGAGTTTTCATATAATAACAGCTACCAAGTGAGCTTGGAAATGTCACCATTCGAAGCATTGTATGGTCAACCATGTAGATCTCCTGCATGCTGGGTAGAACCTGGTAATCGACTAGTATTGGGTCCCGATATGATTCAAGAAGCTTCGGATAAAGTTGATTTCATTAAGAAGCGACTGCAAACAACTCAGAGCCGACAGAAGAGTTATGCAGATTCAAGAAGAAGATATTTAGCATTTGCTGTTGGTGATTATGTATATTTGAGAATTTCTCCGATGAGGGGTGTAGTCCGATTCGGGAAAACAGGGAAGTTGTCACCTAGATTTATTGGTCCATTTCCTATACTTGAAAGGATCGGAACTCTTGCTTACAGGGTTCAGTTACCAGACTGGTTGCCAGGAGTACATGTTGTATTTCATATATCTCAACTTCAAAGCATGTGCATAATCCAGATCTGATTGTGGAAGAAGCAGCGCAACAGGATTTGGATATAACTCCAAAATTAGCAGTGAGAAGAGAGCCACTGAAAATTATTGGCAAACAAACTAAGGCTTTGAGGAGCAAGAAGGTTCACTTAGTCAAAGTGCAGTGGAGCGGTGATCCTCGAGACTGTACATGGGAGACCGAGGATAGCATTAAACAGGCTTATCCCCAGTGCAGAGTGGGCATATCCGATTAGCTCTGGAACAAGGTACATTTACAATATTTTGCATTTCCATTTTGTTTGCTACTTTACTGTTGTTTCCTTTTCGGGGACGAAAAGTTTTAAATGTGGGAGATTGTACCAAAAAATTAGAACAAATTTGAAAATTTTATTTTGAGTAATTTTAACAGAAGTTTGGTCAGAATTAAAAATTCCATTTTTAAATAACAACATAGCCCTTAAAAATGGCCATTTTGCAAATGACATCTGTTTTCAATGAAACCACTTTGGTTGGATCAGGAATGTCAATTTATTTCTAGGTTTAAAACTCCATAATTTTTGGAATTAATATGTGAGCATGGCAAAGGAAAACGTGTTTAGCAAATACAGTGCAAATTGGATCGACCAGAAAAATGCCATTTTTTAAACGGTCTCCAAATTCGACGAAATTTGTTTTGTTGGGACCGTATGGTCCAAACATAGCCAGATTTATTTTTCGGGAATTTTTGGAATCAGTATGTGGCCCTGGTAAATTAAAATGTACGTTCAAATCCAATATTGAATGTTTTATATTTTAATTTTGAGAATAACTGATTGAAACAATCGAATGGGCTTACGAAACATATTCCATTGTGTCTGGAATGCGGGTATTTAGCTAGGGGCAATAGTCGTTGGGTTTGATTTAGAGTTCGTATGGATTAATGAGTATTTTTGAAATTAAAAGAATTAAAAATTAAAATATAAATATAAGGGCCAATAAGAATTCATCTTCATTTTTCATGCTCTAGGAAAAAAACTCCCGTAAACCTTAAACGAATGGCGGCTATCCTTCCCATCTTCTCTCCTCAATCTCTCCCGAACCACACAATAAAATCCAATGGTTCTTTAGAGGTTTTTGTAGAGAATCCTGTCTTCTTTAAATTCATACAACTCTCGCTTTGTATCGTGGAGTATTCTCATCGAATCATTGCTCTGAAGATCCACCGTTCATGCCGAAGTAGCTCCTCCATCTTGCTGTCGAGTTCAACCAGAGGGGGACTGTAATAACCCGGAAAATACGAGCCAATTTAAAATTTTTAAATTGATTATTTCAAAGCAATTTGAACCATTGAAATAGAATATTTCAATAAATTAGTGAGTTAAGAATAGTAAGTCAGTTTGAAAATTGATATTTTGCAAATGGCCTCGGAATTCGACGAAACCACTTTTGTCGGGTCCGGGATGTCAAACTATTGTTAGGTTTCAAATTTCATAATTTTTCAAATCAATATGTGAGCGTGGCAAAAGAAAACGCGTTTGACCAGTTTCTGTTGAATTTAATCGACAGGAAATTGGCCATTTTTCAAACGGTCTCAGAATTCGACGAAACTAGTTTTGTTAGGACCGTATCGTCAATACGAAGCTAGAAAATATTTTTCGGGAATTTTTCTAGTTAGTATGTGACCCCGGTAATTTGAAATGTACGTTAAAAATTCAATATAAGGATTTAAATGTAAATTCAATGGAAACTGATTGTAACGATCAAACCAGCTTACGACACATATCCCATTGTGTTCGGAATGGGGGTAAAACGCTATGGACGACAGGCGGTGGGCCTCGTTTCGAGGTCATATATAAAAGTCAACCCTAGTGCAAATATAAATAATTTAAATAATAAAATATAATAATAAAAAAATAAACTTCTCCCCTTTTCTTCTGCCTTGCCCCCCCCCCCCCCCGATCATTTATCAGAGAAAAAAAAAAAAAAAAAAAACCTAGGAACTAAAACAAGCCGCCGCCCGATCTTCGAAGCCGCCGCCTGACCGCCGAAGCCCCACCGCCTGACCGCCGAACCCTTCGCCTGAGCCGCCCTCGACTCCTTCTCCTCCCACCGAACGAACCATCGAACAACCCCTCGAGACACCTCGTCGCGACGCCTCCCTGAGCCGAAGACGCCTCATCCCCTTCGCCAACTGTCGGTGAGCCATTTTACTTTATATTTATTTTTATTTTCTGTTTTATAATTTCTGATTTAAAAAGCGATTTAAAATTAATTACTGTATATTTCTTTTAGTTTTAAAAACAGTATTTTTGAGAGATTTGAAAACTGGATTTTGAACAGAATTTTTTAAAAGCAGAATTTTTAAAAACAGAAATTTTTAAAGTAAATAAAAACAGAATTTAAAAAAAAAAAGATTTTAAAACAGAAATTCTTAAAAAGATTTTAAAAACTGCATGTTTTTAAAAGAAGTTAAAATAGAAATTTTTAAAAAGAAGTTAAAACAGAAATTTATAAAAGAGTTTTAAAAACTGTTTTGAAGAATTATTTAAAAACTGCATTTTTTTTAAGAAAATAAAAACTGCATTTTTAAATAAGGTAAAAACTGCATTTTTAAGAAATAAAAACTGCATTTATTTAAAAGGAAAAAAAAAACTGATTTTATTTTAAACTTTGAAATAGAAAAAGATTTAATCTTTTAGTAGAAAAAGATTTGAACTTTTAAAAATAAAGATCATATTTTTAAAAAAAGAGAAAAGACAGAATTTTGTTAAGTAGAAGAAGTAAGATGTGATTCTTATATTTTTAAAGCAATAAAAATATAATTTTTACATCATAGGAATATTAAAAATATAATCTTTGTTTTTAAAATATAATCTTTATATATTGATTAACATAGTAAAAATTCGATTTTTACTTATGTAGAGAATACGGGAAACGAAAGCGACAAGAAGACGAAATAGACGAAGATTTCCATATAGGAAAAGTTGTGTTATTGGATAGCTACTGGTGAGAAATTCTCACTCTTCAATTTCTTTTTATATATCTATATATGTGTGGAAAATAAAAGTGAATTGCTATATATAAATATTTATATATATATATATACGCCCCATCGTCCACAAACCATGGACGATATTTATTGGTTGAAATTGTGGTGAAAATTGGTTGATGGCAAATTGTTGTTTGGGATTGTTTGTGGATAGTATTGAATTGATTGAGGTTGAAAAATACCCGTTTGTGATTGGAAAAATATTTGGTTGAAACCACTTAGGATTAGTTTGTGGTAATGAAATAAATATAAACATGCCGCCTGCGTGCGAATTAGATGCATGATCCCCATTGTCAAAAACCGCGAGGTTTTAAGGTAGAGCGAGGAGCCGTACTAGGGACGGTGCCGGTTTAACTACCCTGCCGTTATGCTGCCGAAATTTTGAATAATCTTTGTGTGTTAGAATTATTTTCATATGTTGAAATTATTTTACATGCATTGAAATTAAAACCATATATTGAAACTATGTCCATGTGTGGAAATATTCATGGGTTGAAAAGTGTTGTGTGAAAATAAAATTCATTTGTGAATGAATGAAGTGTATAAACAATAAAAATCACATTTTTATATATATATGAAGAAAGAAAAATATTCGCTTTATATAAATAGTTTCAACAATCAAAATTTCACCTTTTCAATAAGAACAACATAAATAAATTGTCCATGTGTGGAAATGCTCATTTGTTGAGAAATGTGTGTAGTGGAAATATTCATGTGTTGAAAAGTGTTGTGTGAAAATAAAATTCATTTGTGAATGAATGAAGTGTATAAACAATAAAAATCACATTTTTATATATATATGAAGAAAGAAAAATATTCGCCTTATATAAATAGTTTCAATCATAAAAATCCCATCTTTCTAATACGAACATCATAAATAAATTGTCCATGTGTGGAATTACTCATTTGTTGAGAAAAGTGTGTAGTGGAAAGGTGCATGTGTTGAATAAAAAGATTGAACGATAAAAATTACCTTTGTATTGAAACTATGAAGTGTTGAAACCACACATTTGTTGAATAAATATTTTAAATGATAAAAATATCATTTTTATCATAAGTGTGATATGCTAAAGATATGCGGACGTTGAAATAAATATTTGTGATAGAAATATTATTTTTAACATGCATAGGAACTAAATAAAATAGTCATGTGTTGAAATCTATTTTAGTTCGCCAAAATTCTCATCTTTGAAATATGAAGTGTTAAAAATATCTATGTGTTCAAATAAACGTGCATGAGCTGAAATATACATTAACTAGCTAACGATATGATTTTAGCCTATGCATGCGACATTAGAATGAATGGTATTTTTAGACCAAAGCAAGTCAAATATGAAGTCGAGTAGAAAATGATAAATGTTAGAAATTGTATATATGTGCATGCATATCTATTGAACAGGTTAAAGCAAAAAGGGGCTAGAGAAGAGGAATAAAATTTTGTGCCCGACAAATAGGTACACATTTACAGATTTGTTTGGGTGATGATTTTATGAGCCTATTGGCTAGCCGCTTGGCTTTTTCTTTTTCTTTTTGAGATTAGAAGGACCGGGAACGCTATTTGCGATTTCCCGATGCCCCCGGTACAGGGGAGGTTATGGCGAAATTTTCCAAAATTTTAGGGTGTTAGAAAAATATTTGAAGTGAAAACGATATAGAAATTATTGAATGGACTATATTTATATAAATATATAAATATAAATATAATTAAAACGAAACGTGGCCGTGCAGTTCATATTTTGAAACCGTGATTTCAAATGACTAGTGCGGAAGATCCGACCATTGGATTTTCCCGAAACCTCAACCGTTGGGTTCGCCTTGGAAATATCTTTCCAACGGCACCAACCTTGTGAAGATCCGACGGTTGGATTGTCTGGAATGTGTAAAACAAAATTAGTGAAAAACAGCGCCAGAAACGATTATATTTATATATATATATATAAATATAATTAAATTAAATCGAATAACGACGCTGCAGTTCGTAAATTGAAATCGTAACTTCAAATGGTTAGTGTGGAAGATCCGACCGTCGGATTTTCCTAAAACTGGAACCGTTGGGTTCGTTTTGAAAAGACCTTCCTAATGGTGTAAAATTTGTGAAGATCCAACGGTTAGATTTTCCTATATGTGTAAAACAAAATTAGTGGAAAGCAGCGCCAGTGCGTAGATACGACCTGAAACGTCGTTTAATTAATTATGGCCGTTTTTAAATTAAATAAAAATGGCGATATATCGTTATTAAGTGCTATAGACGATATAGAGTGAAAATGAACCAATTTTGTTGTGATTGCTTGATATGTGATGGTTGAATGTATTTGACGAGAAAATTATAACTAAACAACTGAAATGTGAATGTTGAATAGTTCAACCTTGTGATTAATTGATTTGAAAATCTAAATATACGTGGGTTATTTGAAAAGGCCGAGTTTATCTCATTTCAAATAATCGATCGACGTTGAGAAGTCGAAGAGTCGAAGACGACTGAAGACCGACGATCTCCACGTTGGATGGATGGGCGCTACTGATACTCGTGATTGGAGTAGCTACCATGAAGGAATTGAAGTAGTAACCGTCCAAACATAGTGTTGATTGTACGGATATGCGAGGAATTGGTGCCTCCGGTTTCGTTCAGACCCAGAACGGACTTGTAAATGGACTGTGTGTCTGACATTGGATTTTGTTCTGTGTTGATTGATCTCTGTTAAATATATATCTGTTTGGCGGCGGAGAATTTATTCTCTTGCTTAACGCCCTTCTCTGAGACGTACGAGCTTAGAGGTTATGTATTGACAGAAATCAGTCGCATGGAGTGGATTGCCTGTGTGGCACGCCTAAGTGGCAAGTGATCAAGGCTTCTGTTGCAAAGCAAAGTCTTGTGGTTGATGATCAAAGCATAGTCTGTGTGACGTAGCTTTGTGTATAACGTGAATTCGTGAGCCTCACACCTCGGTATGAGTCAAAAACGGGAGAAGGACCCAAGGAGTGCATGACGTTTCTTTCTAGCTATGGTGGTGTCAGTGACCTCCCAGCCCTGACATTTATATCTACTTTTCACCTATGTGGTTGTTGGAATGCGAGGCGCCTCGATTATAGGTCTGTAAGGACCGGGAAACGTGTGTTCAGGAATTGCCAATCCTCAAAAGTAAGAGAGGACCGGCCTTGGAGGATCCAGGGGATTGCTGTGTGCGGTCCCGAGGCATTTGCTAGAGTGTCTCGAACGGAGAGGAGCTTGCCCCTTGCCTCGACTCATGAAGGAATCCAATTTCCAATACGAAATGTGCGGTTGTGATTGTATTACTAGTATGGCGACATGATATATGGTACCCATGCCGTCTAGGATTGATATTTATGATTGAATCTGCTTTTGAAAGATATATGCACTAGTAATAATATCAAACACTTTGTTTTATTCGTATGAAGCATCTTTGGCCATTATAAGGGAAAACTCTATCCTCCGGCTTGCGTTGCATTGTGTGATGGGACCTGAGTCTTATAATGGCTTCATTTTAGAAAAAGCATTGCGTTGATTTAATCGGTTGTTTTATTTCATGCACTAGCACTCATTGGAGTAAACCCGTTCCGCGAAAGTGGCGTGGTCCTTTGATTTGCCTTATTATTGTTGTTAATAAGCTGAATAGATTTCTCATACCAGTCCCATGACTGACTCGTAGTTTGTTTCACCTTGCAAACTCGGGTGCCCTTATTTTCACACGGGCAGCCTAGTTACAGGTTTCTGGTGCACCTTTTTGCTCATGGCGAGGCTTGACTACACCGTGCTGACTTGGATTTTCTCCGCCATTATTGTATCTATATTATGATTCCGCCACTGGCGATGTAGACTGATATTCCTTTTGTGTACTCTTAATGTATGATTCCGCCTCAGGCGATGGTGACTGATTATGTGTCATTAAATACTAAGTTGTATCCTGTTCTGTGCTTCTCTGATGTGATGTTATCTATATGATTCCGCTGTCATATGTGTGTAAATTATTCTAATTTCTGTTTATGCTATTATCTGTGATCTGCTAATGATGATTAATGTGTTATATTCCAATGATTATCCTTAACACCGTGTCACGGGGTTTTGGGATCGTCACAGCTGGTATCAGAGCTTTGGTTAACCTTAGTTCTGGAGTCTAACACATTAAACACTTCGTCAAGATAGAATCAGTAGTATTCTAAGGCGAGTCGCTCATTAGAGATAGGACTAGTAAAGTCCTAGAATGAGCTGAGCAGAATAGCAAAAACAATTGATCAGTCCATCGTCATCTTTCCATAGGGATTTCTGCTTAACTATGCAATAGACTATTATTTCTGTTAACTGACTTTTTCGTTACTTATACAGAATTTGACAAATGGCTACCAGAGGAGCCGCTGCTAGAGGAGGCCGTGCCGGCCGAGGCCGAGGAAGGGGAGAAATCCCAGCTCAAGAAGGACCTTTGATTCAACCTCCGGCAGCTCAATACTTCGAGCTCGACCGTGTAGCTAAGAGATATAAGAACTTAGGAGGCAAGACCTTCTCAGGGACTGGCACCGTAATAGAGGCCCTTGCATGGCTCAAAACATGCGAGAAGATTCTTGAAGGCCTAAGGCTAGGAAGCGAAGACAAAGCTACTATGGGCGCCTGGCTTATGCAGGAACAAGCCGAATTATGGTGGGACTCTCTTACCGCCGGGAATAGAGAAGCCGGAAGAACATGGGACGGATTCAAAGAACTCTTCAAGGAGAAATATGTCCCAGAACAAGCTTTAGAAAGAATGCACGATGACTTCGCCAATCTCCAGCAAGGGGATCTTTCCGTGCAAGATTATCTGAACAAATTCACAATGCTGTCGCCCTATGCTCCCGAACTTGTTGCTACCGCAAAATCCAAGAATAAGAGGTTTATCTTTGGGCTGAAACGTCAATATCATGATAGAGCAATGGCCCATGTCAAGCTGGATTTCAACGAGCTAGTGGAAATGACCTGCAACTATGAAGACCTTGATCAAAGGCATCTGGATCAGGACCGCGCTAGAAGTCAAGCAGGAAACAAGCGCAAACCTACTGCAAATCAGGGCGAGTCAAGCCAAGCAGCATCTTCAAAGCCTCAGACTGGCAATCCGCCACGAGGAAATTGCTTTAATTGTGGTAAGCCGGGGCACTACTCAAACGTCTGCACAGCTCCGAAGAGGCAGAGAACAAACTCTCAAGGCTCGAGCCAAGGCTCTCAGAACCCTCGCTTGTGCTTCAACTGTCGCAAGACCGGCCATCTGGTCAAAGACTGTCCTTTGCTAAAGAAAGCTACTGTAGCTCATGTCTATGACGGGTCTAGCCCGCCAGCTGCTTCCGACGGAGCAGGTAAACCCGATGTTTTGGGAGGTACCCTTACAATTAAGAATATTCCTGTTTCTGTATTATTTGACACAGGTGCATCGCGTAGTTTTATTGTTAAAAACACAGTGTACAAACTAAAGTTAAAACAGCGAAAGCTTAAAGAATCAGTTGAAGTTCATAACCCGATAGGGGGTCCTGTTACTCTCGGCTTATATTGTAGGGTGCCAATCTCCTATTCTTTCTACAAATTTCCTTTTGATTTAATCGTTATGGATTTTCCCGAATTCGATATTATTCTCGGGCTAGATTGGTTAACGAAATTTGAAGCTGAGGTGAGGTGTGCGGAAAGAATCGTTAAAATCCGAACGGAGCTCGGACATATATATATCCCTTGTCATGGTTCGAATCCGAATAGAGAAGAATTTTGGTCAGCATTAGAACTTATCCCCACTTCCTTAGAAAAGATTCCGATTGTTAGCAACTATGCGGATGTGTTTGAAGAAGTTGAAAACTTACCTCCGCAAAGAGAAATAGAATTCCGAATCGATCTAATTCCTAATGCCAGACCCGTAGTACATCCAATCCGTAGAATGACTCCCAAAGAAAAAGAAGAATTAGGCGATCAAACTCGTCAACTATTGTGGAAAGGTCTAATCAGACCGAGTTTTTCTAATTGGGGTGCAGCTGTCGTGTTTGTCCCAAAGTCAGACGGTACTCTTAGATTATGTGTTGATTACCGAGACCTCAACAAACAGACGCTTAAAAACAAATATCCGCTACCCCGCATTGATGATTTGCTAGACCAATTGAATGGGGCGAAAGTATTTTCCCGAATGGACCTAGCTACAGGTTTTCATCAATTGAGAATAGCAGAAGAGTGTGTTCCTTTGACCGCTTTCAGAGGCCCAGACATATTTTATGAATGGTTAGTAATGCCGTTTGGCCTTTGCAACGCTCCAGCATACTTTGTCGATCTAATGAATAGAGTGTTCAGGGGAGTTCTGAATAAATTTGTCCTCGTATTCATCGATGATATCTTAATCTACTCCAAATCAAAACCCGAGCATGAAAAACACTTAGAACAAGTATTGGAGATTCTAAAGAAGAACGTCTTCAAAGCCAAATTCTCTAAATGTGTCTTCTGGCAAGAAGAAGTTAAATTTCTTGGCCATGTCGTGTCAGGGAAAGGAATTTCTGTTGACCCAAGCAAGATAACAGCGATTCAAGACTGGAAACAACCCACTACTCCCACAGAAGTTAGAAGTTTTATGGGATTGGCTAGTTATTATCGAAAGTTCGTTAAGGATTTTTCGAAGATATCCGGTCCGTTAACGAAGCTCACAAAGAAACATGAGAAGTTTAAGTGGACTTCCGACTGTGAAGAAGCTTTCCAGGAATTGAAATCGAAGCTGACCACCGCTCCAGTGTTAACTATTATTGATGGCAATCAAGATTTAATGGTTTGGACAGATGCTTCTATTAGAGGTCTTGGTGCAGTGTTAATGCAGAGAGGCCAGGTAGTCGCTTATGCAAGCCGCCAATTGAAACCGCATGAGAAGAATTATGTGACTCGTGATCTTGAGTTGCTAGCCATCGTATTTGCCTTGAAAATCTGGAGACATTACTTATTGGGCGAGAAATTTATACTGTACACAGATCACCAATCATTGAAGTATTTATATACCCAAAAAGATCTGAATCTGAGACAGCAGCGTTGGCTAGAATTTCTTGCAGCGTATGATCTTGATATCCTGTATACGCCGGGAAAAGCTAACGTAGTAGCGGATGCGCTTAGTAGAAAAACCGCAATTGTAGCCCATCTTATAATTACACCTAGCTTGATCGATAAGATATGTGCTCTCCAGAAGAATGATTATTTCATTCAAAGGATCAAGGAAAGAATCCAGAAAGGAGAACCCTCGAGCTTTCAAGTAAATAAAGAAGGAGTTTTGAGGATGAATGGGAGAATTTGTGTTCCCAACCTTCCTGAGCTCAAAAGAGAAGTACTAGATGAATGCCATAAATCCAAATTTTGCATCCACCCAGGGGTAAGTAAAATGTACAACGATATCAAACGCACTTTCTGGTGGAAGGCAATGAAAAGAGATATTTCTTTGTATGTTAGCAGATGCCCTACTTGTCAATTGGTCAAGAGTGACCAACAAAAGCTAGCTGGACTGTTGCAACCATTGGAAGTCCCAGGCTGGAAATGGGAACAGATTTCCATGGATTTCATAGATGGTTTGCCGCGAACCAAGAAAGGTAATGACAGTATTTGGGTAATCGTAGATCGCTTCACGAAGACTGCCCATTTTATACCTGTCAGATCCAATCGAACTGCCCAAAGTCTAGCTCAGATATATTTCAAAGAAATTGTTAAGCTGCATGGAATTCCCATCAGCATAGTCAGTGATAGAGATCCCCTATTTACTAGCAAATTCTGGGAGGCTTTCCAGACAGAATTGGGGACAAAACTGAATATGAGCACCGCTTATCACCCCCAAACAGATGGCCAAACTGAGCGGGTGAATAGAATTCTAGAAGACTTATTGCGGGCTTGTATAATCGATTTTGGTGGGTCATGGGAAGATCATTTGCATTTGGCAGAATTCTCATATAACAATAGCTATCAAGCAAGCTTGAAGATGTCACCTTTTGAAGCATTATATGGCAGACCCTGCAGATCTCCAGCATGTTGGGTAGAACCTGGCAACAGACTTGTACTAGGACCCGATATGATTAGGGAAGCATCTGATAAAGTGGACTTCATCAAGAAGCGATTGAAAACCGCCCAAAGCCGACAGAAAAGTTATGCAGACTCTAGAAGGAGAGATTTGACATTTGCTGTTGGTGATCATGTTTATTTAAGAGTTTCTCCGATGAGGGGAGTAATCAGATTTGGTAAGACTGGGAAGTTGGCACCGAGATTTATTGGTCCCTTTCCTATACTTGAACGAATTGGAACTCTTGCTTATAGGGTTCAATTGCCAGATTGGTTGCCTGGAGTGCACAATGTATTTCACGTATCTCAACTTAGGAGACATGTACATGATCCGGATCTTGTTGTAGAAGAAGCAGCGCAACAGGATGTGGAGATAACTCCAGAATTAGCACTCAGAAGAGAGCCATTGAAAATAGTTGGCAAAGAAACTAGAGAACTCAGGAGGAAAAAGATTCATCTAGTCAAAGTGCAGTGGTGCAGTGATCCTAGAGACTGTACTTGGGAAACTGAGGAAAGCATTAAGCAAGCTTACCCCAACTGCAGAGTGGATATCTCTGACTAACTCCGGTGCAAGGTACATTCACCATACTTTGCATTTACATTTTATTTTCTACTTTAGTGTTGTTTCCTTTTCGAGGACGAAAAGTTTTAAGTAGGGTAGATTGTAATAACCCGGAAAATACGAGCCAATTTAAAATTTTTAAATTGATTATTTCAAAGCAATTTGAACCATTGAAATAGAATATTTCAATAAATTAGTGAGTTAAGAATAGTAAGTCAGTTTGAAAATTGATATTTTGCAAATGGCCTCGGAATTCGACGAAACCACTTTTGTCGGGTCCGGGATGTCAAACTATTGTTAGGTTTCAAATTTCATAATTTTTCAAATCAATATGTGAGCGTGGCAAAAGAAAACGCGTTTGACCAGTTTCTGTTGAATTTAATCGACAGGAAATTGGCCATTTTTCAAACGGTCTCAGAATTCGACGAAACTAGTTTTGTTAGGACCGTATCGTCAATACGAAGCTAGAAAATATTTTTCGGGAATTTTTCTAGTTAGTATGTGACCCCGGTAATTTGAAATGTACGTTAAAAATTCAATATAAGGATTTAAATGTAAATTCAACGGAAACTGATTGTAACGATCAAACCAGCTTACGACACATATCCCATTGTGTTCGGAATGGGGGTAAAACGCTATGGACGACAGGCGGTGGGCCTCGTTTCGAGGTCATATATAAAAGTCAACCCTAGTGCAAATATAAATAATTTAAATAATAAAATATAATAATAAAAAAATAAACTTCTCCCCTTTTCTTCTGCCTTGCCCCCCCCCCCCCCGATCATTTATCAGAGAAATAAAAAAAAAAAAAAACCTAGGAACTAAAACAAGCCGCCGCCCGATCTTCGAAGCCGCCGCCTGACCGCCGAAGCCCCACCGCCTGACCGCCGAACCCTTCGCCTGAGCCGCCCTCGACTCCTTCTCCTCCCACCGAACGAACCATCGAACAACCCCTCGAGACACCTCGTCGCGACGCCTCCCTGAGCCGAAGACGCCTCATCCCCTTCGCCAACTGTCGGTGAGCCATTTTACTTTATATTTATTTTTATTTTCTGTTTTATAATTTCTGATTTAAAAAGCGATTTAAAATTAATTACTGTATATTTCTTTTAGTTTTAAAAACAGTATTTTTGAGAGATTTGAAAACTGGATTTTGAACAGAATTTTTTAAAAGCAGAATTTTTAAAAACAGAAATTTTTAAAGTAAATAAAAACAGAATTTAAAAAAAAAAAGATTTTAAAACAGAAATTCTTAAAAAGATTTTAAAAACTGCATGTTTTTAAAAGAAGTTAAAACAGAAATTTTTAAAAAGAAGTTAAAACAGAAATTTATAAAAGAGTTTTAAAAACTGTTTTGAAGAATTATTTAAAAACTGCATTTTTTTTAAGAAAATAAAAACTGCATTTTTAAATAAGGTAAAAACTGCATTTTTAAGAAATAAAAACTGCATTTATTTAAAAGGAAAAAAAAAACTGATTTTATTTTAAACTTTGAAATAGAAAAAGATTTAATCTTTTAGTAGAAAAAGATTTGAACTTTTAAAAATAAAGATCATATTTTTAAAAAAAGAGAAAAGACAGAATTTTGTTAAGTAGAAGAAGTAAGATGTGATTCTTATATTTTTAAAGCAATAAAAATATAATTTTTACATCATAGGAATATTAAAAATATAATCTTTGTTTTTAAAATATAATCTTTATATATTGATTAACATAGTAAAAATTCGATTTTTACTTATGTAGAGAATACGGGAAACGAAAGCGACAAGAAGACGAAATAGACGAAGATTTCCATATAGGAAAAGTTGTGTTATTGGATAGCTACTGGTGAGAAATTCTCACTCTTCAATTTCTTTTTATATATCTATATATGTGTGGAAAATAAAAGTGAATTGCTATATATAAATATTTATATATATATACGCCCCCTCGTCCACAAACCATGGACGATATTTATTGGTTGAAATTGTGGTGAAAATTGGTTGATGGCAAATTGTTGTTTGGGATTGTTTGTGGATAGTATTGAATTGATTGAGGTTGAAAAATACCCGTTTGTGATTGGAAAAATATTTGGTTGAAACCACTTAGGATTAGTTTGTGGTAATGAAATAAATATAAACATGCCGCCTGCGTGCGAATTAGATGCATGATCCCCATTGTCAAAAACCGCGAGGTTTTAAGGTAGAGCGAGGGGCCGTACTAGGGACGGTGCCGGTTTAACTACCCTGCCGTTATGCTGCCAAAATTTTGAATAATCTTTGTGTGTTAGAATTATTTTCATATGTTGAAATTATTTTACATGCATTGAAATTAAAACCATATATTGAAACTATGTCCATGTGTGGAAATATTCATGGGTTGAAAAGTGTTGTGTGAAAATAAAATTCATTTGTGAATGAATGAAGTGTATAAACAATAAAAATCACATTTTTATATATATATGAAGAAAGAAAAATATTCGCTTTATATAAATAGTTTCAACAATCAAAATTTCACCTTTTCAATAAGAACAACATAAATAAATTGTCCATGTGTGGAAATGCTCATTTGTTGAGAAATGTGTGTAGTGGAAATATTCATGTGTTGAAAAGTGTTGTGTGAAAATAAAATTCATTTGTGAATGAATGAAGTGTATAAACAATAAAAATCACATTTTTATATATATATGAAGAAAGAAAAATATTCGCCTTATATAAATAGTTTCAATCATAAAAATCCCATCTTTCTAATACGAACATCATAAATAAATTGTCCATGTGTGGAATTACTCATTTGTTGAGAAAAGTGTGTAGTGGAAAGGTGCATGTGTTGAATAAAAAGATTGAACGATAAAAATTACCTTTGTATTGAAACTATGAAGTGTTGAAACCACACATTTGTTGAATAAATATTTTAAATGATAAAAATATCATTTTTATCATAAGTGTGATATGCTAAAGATATGCGGACGTTGAAATAAATATTTGTGATAGAAATATTATTTTTAACATGCATAGGAACTAAATAAAATAGTCATGTGTTGAAATCTATTTTAGTTCGCCAAAATTCTCATCTTTGAAATATGAAGTGTTAAAAATATCTATGTGTTCAAATAAACGTGCATGAGCTGAAATATACATTAACTAGCTAATGATATGATTTTAGCCTATGCATGCGACATTAGAATGAATGGTATTTTTAGACCAAAGCAAGTCAAATATGAAGTCGAGTAGAAAATGATAAATGTTAGAAATTGTATATATGTGCATGCATATCTATTGAACAGGTTAAAGCAAAAAGGGGCTAGAGAAGAGGAATAAAATTTTGTGCCCGACAAATAGGTACACATTTACAGATTTGTTTGGGTGATGATTTTATGAGCCTATTGGCTAGCCGCTTGGCTTTTTCTTTTTCTTTTTGAGATTAGAAGGACCGGGAACGCTATTTGCGATTTCCCGATGCCCCCGGTACAGGGGAGGTTATGGCGAAATTTTCCAAAATTTTAGGGTGTTAGAAAAATATTTGAAGTGAAAACGATATAGAAATTATTGAATGGACTATATTTATATAAATATATAAATATAATTAAAACGAAACGTGGCCGTGCAGTTCATATTTTGAAACCGTGATTTCAAATGACTAGTGCGGAAGATCCGACCATTGGATTTTCCCGAAACCTCAACCGTTGGGTTCGCCTTGGAAATATCTTTCCAACGGCACCAACCTTGTGAAGATCCGACGGTTGGATTGTCTGGAATGTGTAAAACAAAATTAGTGAAAAACAGCGCCAGAAACGATTATATTTATATATATATATATAATTAAATTAAATCGAATAACGACGCTGCAGTTCGTAAATTGAAATCGTAACTTCAAATGGTTAGTGTGGAAGATCCGACCGTCGGATTTTCCTAAAACTGGAACCGTTGGGTTCGTTTTGAAAAGACCTTCCTAATGGTGTAAAATTTGTGAAGATCCAACGGTTAGATTTTCCTATATGTGTAAAACAAAATTAGTGGAAAGCAGCGCCAGTGCGTAGATACGACCTGAAACGTCGTTTAATTAATTATGGCCGTTTTTAAATTAAATAAAAATGGCGATATATCGTTATTAAGTGCTATAGACGATATAGAGTGAAAATGAACCAATTTTGTTGTGATTGCTTGATATGTGATGGTTGAATGTATTTGACGAGAAAATTATAACTAAACAACTGAAATGTGAATGTTGAATAGTTCAACCTTGTGATTAATTGATTTGAAAATCTAAATATACGTGGGTTATTTGAAAAGGCCGAGTTTATCTCATTTCAAATAATCGATCGACGTTGAGAAGTCGAAGAGTCGAAGACGACTGAAGACCGACGATCTCCACGTTGGATGGATGGGCGCTACTGATACTCGTGATTGGAGTAGCTACCATGAAGGAATTGAAGTAGTAACCGTCCAAACATAGTGTTGATTGTACGGATATGCGAGGAATTGGTGCCTCCGGTTTCGTTCAGACCCAGAACGGACTTGTAAATGGACTGTGTGTCTGACATTGGATTTTGTTCTGTGTTGATTGATCTCTGTTAAATATATATCTGTTTGGCGGCGGAGAATTTATTCTCTTGCTTAACGCCCTTCTCTGAGACGTACGAGCTTAGAGGTTATGTATTGACAGAAATCAGTCGCATGGAGTGGATTGCCTGTGTGGCACGCCTAAGTGGCAAGTGATCAAGGCTTCTGTTGCAAAGCAAAGTCTTGTGGTTGATGATCAAAGCATAGTCTGTGTGACGTAGCTTTGTGTATAACGTGAATTCGTGAGCCTCACACCTCGGTATGAGTCAAAAACGGGAGAAGGACCCAAGGAGTGCATGACGTTTCTTTCTAGCTATGGTGGTGTCAGTGACCTCCCAGCCCTGACATTTATATCTACTTTTCACCTGTGTGGTTGTTGGAATGCGAGGCGCCTCGATTATAGGTCTGTAAGGACCGGGAAACGTGTGTTCAGGAATTGCCAATCCTCAAAAGTAAGAGAGGACCGGCCTTGGAGGATCCAGGGGATTGCTGTGTGCGGTCCCGAGGCATTTGCTAGAGTGTCTCGAACGGAGAGGAGCTTGCCCCTTGCCTCGACTCATGAAGGAATCCAATTTCCAATACGAAATGTGCGGTTGTGATTGTATTACTAGTATGGCGACATGATATATGGTACCCATGCCGTCTAGGATTGATATTTATGATTGAATCTGCTTTTGAAAGATATATGCACTAGTAATAATATCAAACACTTTGTTTTATTCGTATGAAGCATCTTTGGCCATTATAAGGGAAAACTCTATCCTCCGGCTTGCGTTGCATTGTGTGATGGGACCTGAGTCTTATAATGGCTTCATTTTAGAAAAAGCATTGCGTTGATTTAATCGGTTGTTTTATTTCATGCACTAGCACTCATTGGAGTAAACCCGTTCCGCGAAAGTGGCGTGGTCCTTTGATTTGCCTTATTATTGTTGTTAATAAGCTGAATAGATTTCTCATACCAGTCCCATGACTGACTCGTAGTTTGTTTCACCTTGCAAACTCGGGTGCCCTTATTTTCACACGGGCAGCCTAGTTACAGGTTTCTGGTGCACCTTTTTGCTCATGGCGAGGCTTGACTACACCGTGCTGACTTGGATTTTCTCCGCCATTATTGTATCTATATTATGATTCCGCCACTGGCGATGTAGACTGATATTCCTTTTGTGTACTCTTAATGTATGATTCCGCCTCAGGCGATGGTGACTGATTATGTGTCATTAAATACTAAGTTGTATCCTGTTCTGTGCTTCTCTGATGTGATGTTATCTATATGATTCCGCTGTCATATGTGTGTAAATTATTCTAATTTCTGTTTATGCTATTATCTGTGATCTGCTAATGATGATTAATGTGTTATATTCCAATGATTATCCTTAACACCGTGTCACGGGGTTTTGGGATCGTCACAGGGACCGCCAGGTGCGCCTCTCCAAGCTCCTCCATGTGGCACTGTCTGATCGTCGCAAAGTTGAACGGTTGGAGCGAAAATTCAAAACCTAGTTTTGAACAGTGGTGAAGAACATCGGCCTGATATAGCAGGTATATATTTAAATGGTTTACAACACATAAAAGCGTTGCAAAGTCGATTAATCAAATAAAAATCATATTTTTTTCGTATGTTGTCCAAATCCAGTGAAACAAGAGACAACGAACTCGCGACATCGTACAGTTCATTCTAGAAGAGACTAGAACGCATTTGGAGCTCTCTACGAATTACGAGGGAGTGGAACCCAATGTGATATTTCTAAATTCAAATTGGAATGGAAAAGCGACGTATAAATTATATAACCGATGTATAAATTATATACGCGTTGCATATCTCATATATGGGCGTTGTATAAATTATATAAGCGATGTATAAATTATACATATGTTGTATAAATCATACATGCATTGAATGAAATTGAAATTGAAATGGAAATAAGTATGTTTATATGTGTGTATATATATGTATATATACTCCCCTCGTCTACAGACCATGGACGATATAAATTGTTTGGATTGTGATTGTGAATAATTTATTGTGGTTGTGAATGATTGATTGTGGTTACAACAAAATTGGTTGTGTTTGTGGAAAATTCATTATGTTATGAAAATGAATGGTATTGTGGAAAGTGTGGAAATGAAATTATTGTAATGCTGCAAGACCTAGGATAGCAGAGGAGCCGTGCTGGACACGGTGCTGGTGCTAAATACCTTGCCGTTGTAATGCCGAAATTTTCTGAAATATTCATGTATTGAAAAATATTCATGTGTTAAATAAATTCTTTGAATGATAAAAATTTCATTTTTATCGTGTATGTGAAGTAATAAAATATACATGTGTTGAATAAATTCTTTACACAATAACAATCACATTTTTATTGTATGTATGAAGTATATAAAATATTCGTGTTTGAAATAAATTGTTTGAACAATAAAATTCACATTTTTATTGTATATATGAAGTATATAATAAATTGTTTGAACAATGTAAATCACATTTTTATTATATGTATGAACCACTAAAAATATTCATGTTTGAAATAAATTGTTTAAACAATAAAAATCGCATTTTTATTGTATGTATGAACCACTAAAAATGTTCATGTGTTGAATAAATTCTTTGAACAATAAAAAATATTATTTTTAACATGTATACGAAGTTTTAAAAATAACCGTGTGTTGAAAGAAATATTTGTTCATTGAAAATATTATTTTAACATGTATATGAAGTTTTAAAAATAACCGTGTGTTGAAATAAATATTTGTTCATTGAAAATAATATTTTTAACATGTATATGAAGTGTTAAAAATAACCGTGTGTTGAAATAAATGTTTGTTCATTGAAAATGATATTTTTGACATGTATATGAAGTGTTAAAAAAATAATAACCATTATGAAAATAAACATTTGTTCGCTAAAAATAGTATTTTTAGCGTAGATAGCATATATATACATATGCTGAACATGAAAATGGATTGGCTGTTGAGTAGAGAATTTATTTGCGTGCCCGACAAATAGGTAAACCTTAATGAGTTGGCTACGCAATTTTATTTATTATATAAACTCCTGTGAATGCCATTTGATGCAGTGTGCTTGTTGTTCTGTGTGAGATTATAAACATCGCCATAGGATAACAACAATTAATTTTGAACTTCACTACATGACATACTTCGTGAAGGTAACATACTCTATCATATACCACGTAAGCATTTGGAGCTTGTGTGATGAGTTTGGAATCACCGTACAAGCTAGACACTTGTACGGCGATGACTGTATTACAGATTGAACGGATTATGGACTGATATGGACTAAATAAAATATAACTGTAAATTGTCAGATTAATAAAAAAAAACCACACGGGTCTGGAGTTGACAATAATCACGTCTCTCTAGTTATTACATACGACACATGAATTATTTATTTTCCAACACTGGACAAGGTGACAAGAATTTATTCTCTGGAGTTATGATTTTTTACACAATCTCTTGGGCTTAGATTAGTCACTAAAAATTGTGTATGCTTATTTTGGATTTATTGGGTGCCTAATACGGCCATTAAATTTCCAAACCCCTCTCTTTACAAAAGAGGCTATGAAGAATTTTTCTGAAATTTAACGGTTTGGAAATCGTCAAATGAATTATATTTATATATATATATATAAAAACTAAAATAAAACGAATCGCGCAGCTGCAGTTTGCGTTTTGGAATCGTAGCTTTAAATGATTATACCAAGAGATCCGACCATCGGATTTTCCCGAAGACGGAACCGTTGGGTTTGCTTTGAAAAGATCTTTCCAACGATATAAAATCTGTTAAGATCCAACTGTTAGATTTTGTGAAATGTGTAATTCAAATCTGAGGAAAAACAGTGCCAGGGCCGCGTAATGACCTGAAATGTCATTTAATTAAAATGAGCTATTTTTATATAAATAAATATAGCGATAAATCGCTATAAAATATTATAAACGATATGGAATGGAAGTAAACCGATTTTACTTGGTTTATTGGATATTTTGATGGTTAGATGTATTTGACGTGAAATTATTATATTGAATTGAAATGCGAATGTCAAATGATTTAACCATGAAAATAATTGATTTGAATTCTAAGTATACGTGAATTATTTGAAAAGGCTGAGTTAATTTTCATTTCAAATAATTGGTTGACGATTAATAGTCGAAGATATGAAGACAGTGCAAGACCAATAATCTTCACATCGAATGGATGGCTACTGATGACTTTGATTGGAATTGTTGCCTTGAAAGGGTTACAGTTGTAGTTGTCCGGGCGTATTTGTTGATTGTTCGGATACGCGAGGGCCTCTCTTCCGTATTGGACATATGGAATGAGGAATAAGGTGCCTCCAGTTTCGTTCAGACCTAGAACGGACTAGTAAATGGATATGTGTCTGACATTGGATTTTATTCTGTGTTGATTGATCTCTATTAAATATATTTCTGTTTGGTGGTGGAGAATTTATTCTCTTGCTTAACACCCTTCTCTGAGACGTACGAGCTCGGAGGTTATATATCTATAGACATCAGTCGCATGACGTGAATTGTTAGTGTGGCATGCTAAGATGCAAATGATCAAGGCTTTTGTTGAAAAGCAAAGCCTTGTGGTTTATGATCAAAGCACGGCTTTAAATAGCATAACTTTGTGTATAGCGTTAATTCATGAGCCTCACACTTTAGTATGAGTCAAAAACGGGATCGTGACTGCACGGAGTGCACGACCTTTCTTTCTAGCTATGGGTGGTGTCATGGTATGGAGCCCAGACATTTACGTATTTTACCTATGTGGATGTTGGATTACGAGGCGCCTCTGTTATATCTGCTACTACGAAGTCGATGGATAGGTCCGATAAGACTGGGAAATGTTTGTTCAGGAATAACCAATCCTCAAACGTAAGAGAGGACCGGCTCTGAAGCATAACAGGGTTGCCCAGAGTGTTTGATCCTGAGACATTTGCTAGAGTGTCTCGAAGATGGCGAGGAGATGATCCCTTGCCTCGACTCATGATGGAATCCAATTTCCAATACATGACATTTCGGTTTTGATTGTAAACCTATATATGGCGAAATAGTAGATGGTAGCTATGCCGTCTATGATTGATACATTATGATTGAAATTGTGTTTGAAACATATATTCACTAGTAATAATATCAAATGATCTTGTTTTATATGTATTAAGCATACTTTGGCCATTATAAGGGAAAACTCTATCCTCCGGCTTGCGTTGCATTATGTGATGGGACCTGAGTCTTATAATGGCTTCATATTTCTAAAAAGCATTGCGTTGTTTGAATATTTACTTTATTTCATGCACTGGCAATCACTGGAGAAAACCTGTTCCGCGTTAGCAGCGTAGTCTTATAATTTTCCTTATTATTATTGTTAAACCAGTTAAGTAGATTTCCCACACCAGTCCCATGACTGACTCACGGGCAGCCAAGTAACAGGTTGCATGATGTATTTTGGCTTAGCACTATGGTGGAGTGCACTTTAGGCTAATGGCGAAGACTAGCTTTCATCTATATTTTGGACTATTGACATTACTTCCTGTATTATCTTATGTATATGTACCGCTGATCGCTATGTAGACTGATTATTTATTTTATGTACTATCTGATGTATATATACCGCTGATCGCGATGTGGACTGATCATTTCCTTTATGCACTAAGTTGTATCCTATGACTGTGCAACTCTGATGTTTATTGCATTTATGATTCCACTGTCATATTGATGTAAATTATTTTATTTCATGTTTATGCTATTATCTATAATCTGTTAATGTTGATTAATGTGGCATATTCCAATGATTATCCTTGCTTCCGTGACACGGGGGTTTGGGGTTTTCACGTGGAGCAGGAAAACATGTTAGAGGGATCCAACTGGATTACTCAACATTTATATTATTTGATTTGACATATTTACCCATATATGATGTGATTGATGACCTATGATAGATTATGTTGTGTTTGGATGTTTAAATAACAATATCCCTTTATTTTAGTACGTAAATACCATAAATATTATTTGGAAGTGGATATTGAATCTAAGTTATTATATAAAATCCATGGATTTCATAAAAAGGAAATTTGAAGGAAAAAAGATTTAATCTTTGGAAGTTGGTTAGCTATTTACTTGAAGATGTAAATACAGAATTTTGGAAATCGGTTTTGAAACCAGTATTTGTAATTGGATATGAACTTAGCAGTCATAAAGGAAATTATAAACGAGATTATAAATGGTTGGAATAAAAATGAGATTTTGTATGAATAATAGAAGGTATAAATAGAATTCAGATTTGAGATATTATTTATAAGTACCAAATCAAACTGATTTGAATGTATTAAAGAAATATTATTCCAGTTTGAAGTGGATAATGGTTTAAAGCAAATATTTTGTGAATGAGAATATTTATGATGGAAATTTGGGTCTGGAAATATGAATTCAAATGGGATTTGAATGAGACAGGGAAATTGGGTTAAAATGAAATGTATTCTATTTCATGGAAAATGGGTTAGTTATAGGTTTAAAAGGCGTAAATGAATTGGTGATAAGTAAAGAGAAGGATTTATAGATAGGAAAGTGGACTATATTTATTTTAATGCAGTTTTATTTCCAGAGAAGAATTTTGTAATATTAAACTATGTAAAAATAATATTTTTTACAAATAAGCCTATTTATTATAAAAGAGCTTTGGAAAGTGGTTGAGGTTTTTATTAATTCATTCAAGATTTGTAAATTGAGATTTAGTCAATGAATGAGATTTTATAAGAGAAATCTTATAAATCAGAATATAAAGGATAAAGACTTCGAAAATGAATGAAGTAGAATATGATGTGGATTTATAAAGTGACTCGATAACTGGTATTTGAACTAGTAATGATGTTTACAAATGAAATCAAGTTTGACAAAACAGGCCCAAATTTCTTTAATGAAATGATAGTCACATTTAAAGGTGAATAACGGTTTGAAAACTTATTTTGCAGATGGGAATGGTTAGAAGGGGAACTTAGTTGACCTGTAATGATGGAATTATTCCAAAGTTCGGGATATTAATCGAATAAGAGATTATTCGAAATATAGTTATACATTGGAATTTGAATATGTCGAATTTAGGAAAGTAATTTACTTTTTCGCTTTAATAAAGATTTAAATTATTTATTGGTTTATTTAATTAATTATCATTTATTAAAATTAATGAATAAAAGTTATATTTAAAAGTTTATTACTCAGAGCATGGGTTATAACATTTCTGTTGTAATCAATGATTTTCGTAAAAGAAGTGGATCTTTAAACTCAACCAAAAGTTGCGTAAGCGATTTTTGTTAAAGATTAAAGTTTTGATCTTTGTTCATTTTGAAGTTTAAAACGTTGTTCAGTTAAGGTCAGAGCGATAATTATATCTCAACTTGATTGACTTCATTGTTGACTAAGGAGTGCTTAAATTTCGATAGCGAGGGTTGGATTAAGATGTAGGATCTAAATAAATCCTAGAGGGGGTAAATAAGGTTTATTGCAGTTTTGTGGAATATAAAAATTATCACATCATAGATCATAATAGAATAAACAAATGCAGAAATTAAACAATACAAAATTTACCCAGCTTTGGCAAACCCCTGCCTATGGCTCCACACCCCAAGGTTTCTACTAGGAATTAAAAAACTATATCCCGCATATAACACTTGTACCATTGTGACCCCTCGTTATTGTTCTAATCCTACGCTCAAAACCTTGCACTGATCACGAACCCTGAGATCATATTTTTCCTAATTACAAACCCTGTAGCTAAATCCTAGTTTAAAGTATGCTAGAAAACTATAGAACGATTTACAAAGTTAAAACAACTTAAAACAAAAATAATACTAAAACCCCCTTTTAAAACTAAGTTAAATAAAAGAAGCTGGTCCCCTAATTTTCTTGCTTTGTCACTTGGAAGAAATATGTCGGCCTCTTTTTTCTTTCAATGGCCACCTAATAAAAATGGGGTTTTACTTTGCCCCAAATCGCAACCCCTGAAATCTCGAAATTATTCTCGGATGCCTTCGAATGCTTGTTGACCCTTGTTGACGAATTGACTTTTTCAGATGATTCGAAAAACTGATAATATGTTATTATATCTAATTTATTTTTCTTAATTGATTTGATTATGGTTTCGATGTTATTGCCAGTGATGAATGGGTGTAATTTATAGGATGCTCAAACACCCTTAAAATATTTGATTTTGCAGTTGTTAGTTATGACTTTTTGTGGTATTTGCATGTTGGATATTTGCTTGTTTTCCATGGCTTTGAATTGGCTTTGTATATTTGGAATGTTTTGGATTGATCTAGACAAATATATTCCTGAAATAAACTTCATCAAAACTAGCTTGGAGTGGTGGAAAGATTTTGAATTTGTTTATATTTGGAAACTTTGAAATATTAAGAGATAATATTTCTCTTATTTGTTTCCTGTTTTCTGCATGAATCTAGTTTGAACATTTTTGATACTTTCTGTTATTTTGGCACTTGAATCCTTGATTTCCCGATATTGGGCTTGGTCCTTGTGTATTGAAATATTCAAAAAAATTGCGTTTGAATATAGCTTGATTTATTGCCATATAAATGCATACCCATTTTCTTTGTATGCAAGAAAATTAATTACTATATACACAACACCAGAATTCATCCATGTTCAACATTGGTTGATCTCTTACCATTTATTCCTTGTTATGCATGTCTGGTTTGCTATATATTTGCATAGTTGAGGTTGCCATACTTTTTTTCTTTGACTTGTTGACATAAACAGCAACTATGAAAATTACTTTCCATACATTCAACAGTAGACCATGGTATTGAATTGGATTGAGATATTTTCCATGTATTTTGAAATCATCTTGCCATATATTCTTTCCTCAAGGCTTTGAATTGAATTCTCTTCCCCTGTATGAGTTGGTTGCTTGATTCTGGAAATATTATAGCTTTTTTAATTTGATATTCATTGGCAAATTATGGAATATATGACACATCAAAGTCTTTTTGTATTTGGCATTGCTTCAAAAGCTTTGAACCTGAAACTGCATTTCTGTACATGCCTGCTTGACCATTCTTGTTAGCTCCAAAAAATAATTGTTGTGTACTTCACTGTTTCATTTGGGCATTTCCACTGTCTTGATTTGATTTAGTCTGCTGCTATATGTTTGTGCACACACTTGATCACTGGAGTTTTGAGTTACTGCACATACTTGTTATGATGACTATACTTGGAATACTCTTGTGTAGTCATCCATTAACATCCTACGTGTACCGGCCTTGTTCGGTTTGTGCGATGTCAGTGTGTTATTTCCCCCACACTTGTTGCATTTATTGTCATAAAAAATGCTACTAAGCCATGTGCATTTGCACATCATTACTGTCACACTTGCAATGTTGTTGTTATGTTCATTTGTTGAACTTGTGTGTTCTTTTATTGCTTTGGGTTGTCTTGACTTGTATATGTGGTTTTTGTTCATCTGCGCTTGTTGTTCATTACTTGCCTGCATATACATTGTGCATGTGTGTATATAAATATGTGCATACACATATACTTTTGCATTCGTATTTGCTGTGACAAGTTGTGCTACATTTTTTCGAGGATGCTTGTATTAGTCCATGCTCCATTTCTTTGCCTACTTGGCCATTGTCCTTTGTATTGTTGCATGCAATGCTCGACCTTTATAATTTCATGCGCATATATTTACATGTTTATTATTTCTAATCTAGAAAACCAGTTATGGTTAGGCTAGTCAAGATCAGAAAACCACGTATGTGTGTCGAGGTTGGTCTTGATCGACAAACCACTTAACTGAGTTGTGGCTGGTTTGCGAGCACTAGAAAATCAGTATATGTTGTGGTATTTACAGTGAATCATTGTGCAGATCAAAAGTAGTTTAGACTCAAATAAATGTGTGTGTGTACATATATCAAACCAAGTCTAGAAAAACAATGAGAAACACACCAAAAATTTTGAAGCAAACAAAATTTAAAACAAATTTACATTTGCTAGAATTTAAATCTATTTTTGTTACATTTTACTATGTGTGCTTCTGTCATATGTATACATGTGACTGGACAGGATCTGAAGCACGTGAAGACTCAATGTGTTAGTGTACATGAGAAAGTGTATGTATGTTTGAGTGAAATGAGTGAACTGTAGTGAGGAATGAATGTAAATTTGAATTGAATCATTATATCACAATAAAATGTACAATAGTGGAGTCGGAAGTTTGTATTATTTCAAATATTGAAATAAAATATTTATTTGAATAAAAACACTAGTTGAATATTAAATTATGTGCAATAGCATTTTATTCGAAATAAATATTTATTTTTGTGGTGTGATGCAATATAGAACAGTACAGATACAAATACATTTATATATATAATATATATATATATATATATATGTATATATATATATTTGTTATCATCAAACAAAAATCATACTATTGTACTCAAAAATCTCCCCTATTGATGATGACAAACATACATAAAGATTTTGAAAGTGATAAATGTGTTTTGTAACACCCCATGTCCGTTAATGTCACTCACAAAGGGAATGCATTAACTTCCATGAAGCATTGTAAGTAAACAGAACAGAATATTACAAGACAGATACGTAAAGTAGTACTTGAAAATTTTATAATTTTATTACAGCAGAAACAGAAATTAGATTGGTTACATCCTTCAAAATCACAATACCGAAACCCAAGTACACAAGTATCAGTCTTATGCCAAAATCCTTCAGAATGCATAATTTTAAAACCATAATCCCCAACATAAACTGCCATAAGAAGGTAGAGTCAAAGTCAAGCAATACTTCAGGCACTTAAAGCAGAGAGGATATGAATCAATCTCCTATGTTTCCACCTTGAGCAACTGCGGGCAGGGGCGAAACGGAAAGAAAAAGAGGCGAAAACAAATGAGGTCAGACATAAAGTCTGGCGAGCCCAGTAACTTTCAGCATATAAACAGATAGTAGTATCATGACATGTAAATAAAACTGGATGAGAGATTACAGCAACAGGAGTAGCAGGTATGCTTAAGTTAAACAGAAGAAACAGAATGATATAGACCAAGATATGCTTCTTACCTATATCTTACTTCTCTGCACTAATACTTAGTATAACAAGATTATTTATTACCCTACTGTCTAAACTGAAACAGAAATAGAATAATCTCTTCAGAAACAGAATGCTAGTAATGGGCCTTTACCACCCCAACGAGACAGAAGGTATAGAAACAAAATGCTAATAATGGGCCTTTACCACCCCAACTAATAGGCCTTTACCACCCCAACAGAGACAGAAGGTACAGAAACAGAATGTTAATAATTGGCCTTTACCACCCCCAACAAATTTGCCTTTACCACCCCAATAGAAATAGACGGTACACCAACAGAAACAAACAGAACTAGGTGTACCCTAAATTCTACCCAAGTGATCGGCTCCCTAATACATAAATACCCTGTGTCGGCCCCACAGAAGGTTGTATCATTCTATAAAGTGGAAACCTATAGACACAGATCTATTTACAGATGCCACGGTGTCTTATATCCTCAGAGTAGACCGGATCCATGAATGCACATGATCCGGTTGGAATGCGCCATCGACACCCCTCACCATTATCAGAGTGAACCTCTTACAATTAGTTCAGTAAGCGTGCCCCGGACCCCTCCTAGTGTTGGGTCATAGTTTTGATACCAGAAAAGGGTTACTGACTAATATGGGTCCCACACAACAGATGACACAAGTAATTTCCCATCCTAACCTTGTGTCCCCAGACTAACAGATTTCAGATAAACTTTCTTACAGATTTCAGATGTACAAAGTTCAGATTAACTAGTTCTCAGATAAGACATACAGGTTAACAAGTTTTCAGACTAACGGATCAGATATACAGATCAGTAGACTTACAGATTGTTTAACCTAACCTTGTATTGGGCCTACAGACTTACAAAACGGGTTTATTATATTCATCCGCCCAGTTGATTTAACCGTATCCACCCAACATCTTTTAGGCATCATATTTATCCTAGATTTGCATTAATTAATTAATAATGCACAGACCTCTCATATTAGGTCGGTAGCTTGTGGCCGTTGGATGTGCCGGGCGGTTTCGGGCAAACTTGTGCCACAAGTCAGACCTAACCTCATGTCTAAGCATCTTTTAGCTATGCCTTCGACCTCTCACATTAGACTGATCATTTACGGTTGCTGGTTAAGCCGGTTGGGTCCGGGCAGGCTTCTACCGCAAACAGAGTCTAACCTCGTGTCTCAGCATTCTTATTTTTAGCTAAAGTATTCATTCAAAGATTATGCCAATATTAGACTAATTGTGCAAATTCAATAAATTTAACTTCTTTACAAGTTACAGCAGATTATTCAAAGTTCTATTAACTCATTTTGATCAATTTTAGATCGAGCGTATAGATTTACATACCCTAAATTTACCGTATTCAGTTTCAGCAGTTTCAGCAGATTAGGCAATTTAACAGATTTAATCATAAAATTAAGTCTAATTTTACATGCTCAAATTATGGTCATAATTCATAATATAACATATGCCCCAAATTTTAGTTAAATTTACATAGTATAGAATATTCTCCAAAAACCCCAAATCATGATATACAATACGAATTATGCCAAATTGTAGCCTTTGATTTCAGCGTATGCCAAATATCCAAAAATCCCCATTTGGGCGTATTCACATTTAATAGTTATCCTATTATAATATAGATCTTTACGCCTAATTCATATACACAATAATTCTCCTTCTTCCAAATCACAGACTATTATATATAGTATGCCCAGATCTAGATCTTAAATTACAACATATGTTATTTTCTCAAATCAGTCACAAACCAGTCATGTCCAATTATGAATCATTCACTATTTTCCCCAAATTTAGTGTTTGTGCGTCAATCTCTTATGAGATTTGGTTCAGGCTCGTGGTAGCTTGGCTATAGAACAGAAGGAAGGAAGAGATACAGAATAGTTACTATAATATTAATAAGATAGATCTACACAGAAAAACATATCTGATAAACAAGAATATGCATAATCCCAAATTCAGATTTATAGCCATGTCAATATCATAATTAAATTTCATATTTGAAAATAACTGTACTCACCTTGGTTGGATTCTAAAAGAAAAAGGGTTGTAGTTGTTCTCTTTTAATCCTATTCAGATTGGAAGAAGAAGGAGCACTAGTTCTAGCCTAGGTTTCAGCAGAGTAGCGATGCCATTGATTTATTTTAATATAAATTAGCGCAGAGTATAGGCGTAATGAAATTGTGTAGAGAAAACTGTGGCCTTAGGGGTGTTTATATAGCATAGGGACAAACGAATCTGGTCAGAACGGGCGTCCAAATGCAGAAAAACGAACCTGTCCACGGATATGGAAATAGGGGAGGTCGACACCCAGGTCGACACCCTGGTCGACCTATGTGACCCAAGTCGACCCCCTGGTCGACCTATGTGACCCAGGTCGACCCCCTGGTCGACTTGGGTCTTGGGCGGGAAATTTCCCGCCCAGCCCGGGTGTATGTTTTGAATTTTGAACTTTTAAAATTTGAATTCGGGCTGGTTTTTATTTTAAATTTCTGAAACTTCTAAGTGCCATAACTTCTTCATACGAAGTCCGATTTACGCAAACTCGGACTCTATCTCAAGCAGAATTCCGAGACGAACGCAATGGTGCAACCCGTTTCCCTTAATTATTCTTTTAAAATTTAAGTATACTTTGTTTTGTTGCTTTATGTTCACAGAAAATACGGGGTGTTACATTCTCCCCTCCTTAAAGGATTTCATCCCCGAAATCTTCAAGTTAAGAAGAATGGGTCCTACCATCCAATCACTCATCTACTCAACCATTATCCACAAGCATCCATTGTCCTTAGAAAACTTCTAATGTTGTATGAACATATGCAAAAGAGTGTGTACATGTCTCTTATCTAATGCAAAGATCAGGCGGTCTACTGATTCAGTTGACCTCCTCGATGCGAATTATGTTAGTGCCATAAGTCCAATTATGTATGTAATAAATCCTATTTGATACACATCATTTCTATATGAGTGCATAACCATTCATCCAAATGCAACATCCATGTGATGAGTCAATCATTTTGCATCCACAAAAATTGAAAAATGCACGCACATCCATATGCAGTATAAGAGTGCTTTTTGAGCCGATCTATTGCCTAGTGTGTGTATATGCATCCACGAGCAACCACTTGCATCCACTTGAAACCATCAAACATAACATGTCTCAAACACATGTTTACACCCATTAGTTTCTACCTAAAGGTCAAAGACCCGATCGATAGGATACAGCCGAGTGATAGAAGCAAGTACAATTAAAACAAAAGTTATGTTCCCATTAGACATCGGTTAAGAGAATAAATATCTCAGTATCAACCCCGAAGACCGAAATCAACATCCGATTAACACTAAGAGAATTACTCCTATTAAACAATGTCAAAACTTGAAATCTACTGCACGCTTCGAGTAAAAACCCCTATCCTTTTCAGAAATATTTAGATACTTACAGACTACTGGTACAAATCAGATTATCAAAACCCAGAATGTATGCGTCATAGTCAACTTAACGCCAAACATAGATACCCCCAACTTGTCACAAACAGATGAGTTATAACCCTTATGGGGTTTGAGTCTATAGCGGGATCAGAAACAAGACTAGTATTAAAGTGCAAAGTCTCAATTACAGAATCAAAAAGAGTTTTTAACTCAATAATCAGATAAGGAAATTTAAACCTTCTACAGAAATTTTCCTATATCTATCCTATCCACCAGCCACGTGAGCATTCACCTGCCCTTCAGAAGTAGGTCCTATCCTCTGCCCTTGCCCTCGTTTCTTCGGGCAGTCCCTAGTGAAGTGTCCCATCTCACCACATTTGAAGCAAGTGCCCTTCCTCTTTCTGTAATCCTTGTTCAGATGAGTCAAGCTTCCACAAGTAAGGCACTTTTTCTCCTTCTTATCTTCAGACTTTTCATCCCTCTTTTGTATTTCCTTTTTGGACCACGCTTTCTTGTTTTGTGGTCCTTCAAGCTTTTCCTCTTTTTTCCCACTTTTGGATTCCTCTTCATGCATCAATGCCATGTCAAACAATTTCTCGAAGGTAGCCCCCATAGGAATGTGGGTCATAGCTAACCCATGTAGCGGCTCATTCAGACCTTTAACGAATCTCAGGGCCTTCTTTTCAGGTGTGTTCACCAAGTATAAGCCAAATCTTGCCAACTGATTGAACTTGTTAACGTACTCCTTTACTGAAAAATTCCCTTGCTTCAACGCCAAGAACCTCTCCATGTATAAATTCTCTTCTGATCGTGAGAGAAATTTCATCTCGAACCTATGCCTGAAATCCATCCATGTCTCCACTGGACGCTCTCCATTCGTGAACTCCCACCAAAACGAGGCTTTGTCCTTCATTAACCAAGCAGCTAATTCGACCTTCCTTCCATCTCCTATCTCGAAGATACCAAACAAATCTTCAACCTCCTTAAGCCAATTTCGAGTTTCAACAAATGTCTCTGACCCGTGAAAAGGTTTCCCGCCCATTGCCCGAAATTCTTTGCATATCTTCGAAAAAGTATCAACGCGGGGAGGAGGAGCGGCTGTAGCTAGGGGAGGAGGAACGTCTGCTGGGCCAACGGCGGTGGCCCTAGCCTCCAAATAACTTCTGAACCAGGTTGGTATCGGTATGCTCTCAGGTATCTCGGGTACCCCAGACATGCTGAAAAGAAAAAGGAACAGATTCAAAACGGAGAATTGAAAGATAGATATTTGCCTTTGGGGGATTATGTTTTTCAAAATAAATTTTACTTTTGAAAATACTTCCTTTTTAAAACCTTTTGGAAAATAGTTTTCAAAAACTTTTTATCAAATCTGGTAACCTTCAGCTCTGATACCAAGTGTAACACCTCATGTCCGTTAATGTCACTCACAAAGGAAATGCATTAACTTCCATGATGCATTATAAGTAAATAGAACAGAATATTACAAGATAGATACGTAAAGTAGTACTTGAAAATTTTACAACTTTATTACAGCAGAAATAGAAATAAGTTTGGTTACATCCTTCAAAATCACAATACCGAAACCCAAGTACAAAAGTATCAGTCTTAAGCCAAAATCCTTCAGAATGCATAATTTTAAAACCACAATCCCCAACATAAACTGCCATAAGAAGGTAGAGTCAAAGTGAAGCAATACTTCAGGCACTTCAAGCAGAGAGGATATAAATCAAGCTCCTATGTTTCCACCCTGAGCACCTGGGGGGAAACGGAAAGAAAAGGAGGCGAAAACAAACGAGGTCAGACATAAAGTCTGGAAAGTCCAGTAACTTTCAGCATATAAACAGATAGTAGTATCATGACATGTAAATAAAATTGGATGAGAGATTACAGCAACAGGAGTAGCAAGTATGCTTAAGTTAAACAGAAAAAACAGAATGATGTAGACCAAGATATGCTTCTTACCTATATCTTACTTCTCTTCACTAATACTTAGTATAACAAGATTAGGTATTATCCTACTGTCTAAACTGAAACATAAACAGAAACAGAATAATCTCTACAGAAACAGAATGCTAGTAATGGGCCTTTACCACCCCAACTGAGACAGAAGGTATAGAAACAGAATGCTAATAATGGGCCTTTACCACCCTAACTAATGGGCCTTTACCACCCCAACAGAGACAGAAGGTACAAAAACAGAATGCTAATAATGGGCCTTTACCGCCCTAACAGAAACAGACGGTACACCGACATAAACAAACAGAACTAGGTGTACCCTAAATTCTACCCCAAGCGTTCTGCTCCCTAGTACATAAATACCCTGTGCCGGCCCCACAGAAGGGTGTATCATTCCCTAAAGTTGCAACCTATAGACACAGACCTATTTACAGATGTAACGGTGTCTTATATCCTCAGAGCAGACCGGATCCATGTACGCACATGACCCGGTTGGAATGCGCCATCGACACCCCTCGCCATTATCAGAGTGGACTTCTTACAATTAGTTCAGTAAGCGTGCCCCGGACCACTCCTAGTGTTGGGTCGTAGTTTTGATACCAGAAAATGGTTACTAACTAATATAGGACCCACACAACAGATGACACAAGTAATTTCCCCTCCTAACCTTGTGTCCCCAGACAAAAAGATTTCAGATTGACTTGCTTACAGATTTCAGATATACAAAGTTCAGATTAACTAGTTCTCATATCATACATACAGGTTAATAAGTTTTCAGACTAACAGATCAGATATACAGATTAACAGACTTACAGATTGTTTCACCTAACCTTGTACTGGGCCTACCGACTTACGAAACGGGTTTATTAGATTCATCTGCCCAGTTGATTTAACATTATCCACCCAACACGTTTTAGGCATCATATTTATCCTAGATTTGCATTAATTAATTACTAATGCACAGACCTCTCACATTAGGTCGGTAGCTTGTGGCTGCTGGATGTGTTGGGCGGTTCCGGGCAGACTTCTGCCACAAGCCAGACCTAACCTCGTGTCTAAGCATCTTTTAGCTATGCCTTCGACCTCTCACATTAGACTGACAGTTTGCGGTTGCTGGTTAAGCCGGTTGGGTCCAAGAAGGCTTCTACCGCAAACAGAGTCTAACCTCGTGTCTCAGCATTCTTATTTTTAGGTAAAGTATTCATTCACAGATTATGCCAATATTAGACTAATTATGCCAATTCAACAAATTTAACTACTTTACAAGTTACAGTATATTATTCATAGTTCTATTAACCCGTTTTGCTCAATTTTAGATCGAGCCTACAAATTTACATACCCCATATTTACCGTATTCAGTTTCAACAGTTTCAGCAGATTAGGCAATTTAACAGATTTAATCATAAAATTAAGCCTAATTTTACATGCCCAAATTATGGTCATAATTCATAATATAACATATGCCCCAAATTTTAGTTAATTTTACATAGTACGGAATATTCTCCATAAACCCCAAATCATGATATACAATACGAATTATGCCAAATTATAGCCTTTGATTTCAGCGTATGCCAAATATCCAAAAATCCCCATTTGGGCGTATTCACATTTAATAGTTATCCTATTATAATATAGATCTTTACGCCAAAGTCATATACACAATAATTCTCCTTCTTCCAAATCACATACTATTATATATAGTATGCCCAGATCTAGATCTTAAATTACAACATATGTTATTTTCTTAAATCAGTCACAAACCAGTCATGTCCAATTATGCATCATTCACTATTTTCCCCAAATTTAGCGTTTGTGCGTCAATCTCTTATGGGATTTGGCTCAGTCTCGTGGTAGCCTGGCTATAGAACAGAAGGAAGGAAGAGATACAGAATAGTTACTATAATATTAATAAGATAGATCTACACAGAATAACAGATCTGATAAACAAGAATATGCATAATCCCAAATCCAGATTTATAGCCATGTCAAGATCATAAGTAATTTCATATATGAAAATAACTGTACTCACCTTGGTTGGATTCTAAAAGAAAATGGGATGTAGTTGTTCTCTTTTAATCCTATTCAGATTGGAAGAAGAAGGAGCACTAGTTCTAGCTTATGTTTCAGCAAAGTAACGAAGCCATTTATTTATTTTAATATGAATTAGCGCAGAGTATAGGCGTAATGAAGTTGTGTAGAGAAAACTGTAGCCTTAGGGGTGTTTATATAGCATAAGGATCAACGAATCTGGTCAGAACAGGCGTCCAAATGCAGAAAAACGAAACTGTCCGTGGATCTGGAAATAGGGGGGAGGTCGACCCCCAGGTCGACACCCTGGTCGACCTATGTGACCCGGGTCGACACCCTAGTCGACCTATGTAACCATGGTCGACCCCCTGGTCGACCTGGGTCCTGGGCGGGAAATTTCCCAACCAGCCCGGGTGTGTGTTTTGAATTTCGAACTTTTAAATTTTGAATTCGGGCTGGTTTTTATTTCAAATTCCTGAAACTTCTAAGTGCCATAACTTCTTCATACGAAGTCCGATTTACGCAAACTCGGACTCTATCTCAAGCAGAATTCCGAGCCGAACGCAATGGAGCAACCCTTTCCCTTAATTCTTCTTTTAAAAATTAAGTATACTTTGTTTTGTTACTTTATGTTCACAGAAAATACGGGGTGTTACTTGTCTGAATATGAAATATAGTACTCCCCATATTTGTATGCCACCTGCAACCTAACTCCCCATATATATGTGCATATGAGTGAGTTTAAAAAACAACTGAATTTCTAGTATCAAAAATATTCTTGAATTATCCACTCATTAATTAAAATCTTTACCATTCTCCCCCTTTTGTTATCACAAAAGGATAATCGAAATAGTGATGAATATAGACTAAAAATATAAATTCAAATCAAGAATGATGGATTTACGATTTATTTTATAAAATGGAGAGAGTTATAAAGCTTTAAATATACGAATATGAATTCCAAAAAAATTCAAATAAAATTTAAAATTAAGCACAAAATAGCAATGGATTAGGACTATATTTATAAATTCGAATCAAGAGAAAAAAAATCAAGTATCAAAAATCCCAAATCAGTCAAACAAAAAATCATAATACTTCATAACATAGTAACAAATTTCATAGTTCAAAAAATGGATATATAGGTTTGTTTTTACATAACGAGGAGAATTCTATTTTTTTCCTTTTTTATCTTTATTTTCTTTTTCTTCCTTTTTTTAAGAACTTGCTAACCATGCATAACTGTAAGGACTTTTAAATGGGATCAATAGTAACTTAATTTATAAGCATTCTATAACCATGCATGACCGTGAGGTTTTGTAAACGAATTTAGAGTAACACTTATTATATAAAAATCCCCTCATTATATAAAGCCATAATGAATGATAGAAACATGGTAGGGATAGAGATGGTCATGAAATAAGTCTCTAAGTTAATCATATTATGAAATACGTTTAACCGTACCAAGATTTTTGAAAATTTTCAACTCTCTCTCATTTTGACAAATAGCATAGTCACATTTCCATCACTAAAATTTTGAAACTATATTTTCTTTAATGATATCCAAAAACATTTAAACACTCTGTATTATATAAAACCAAGATAAATGGCAGAAAGATGGTAAAAAAAGAAGATAATCATGAAATAAACACCAATTCAAGGATATTGTTACTACCAAATTCGATACCGAAGCCAGATACCAGTGAAGGGGTATCAAAGCATTACTGGCACCAAGAGAGTGTTTCGGAAGCAGACAACCGAAACCAGACTACTAAAGCAACCAACACCAAAAGCAGGAAGGGAAGAGGTTCGAAGTATGTACTATCAGTACAACGAAAGTAAGAAAGCTTGATACTGATACCAGAAGATGGCGGTAGAGCAGTTCCAACACCAAGAGCAACTAACCGGAAGTTGAGTCCAAGAGCATACAACTCGACACAAAAGAAAACAAAAAAGAATGGTCGAAAGCTTGTATACCGAAACTAGAATGACAGAGCCATAGAGAAGAAAGCACAAATTCAAGATAGGATGGATCGAAAGGGAGGCTGTCGATACTAATTTGCTTAGTACCGATACCGACAACAGGAAGCCATATAAAAGTCATCAGAAGAAAACCCAAAACCTAGCTATCGCAGAGCCGACACTAGATCCAAAGAGGCTAGAATAAACGAAAACTCATGGGAAGATAGGTTATCCACACTAACATTCTTTGTGTCGATACCATAACTAAAGAGGACGACAAAGCAAAGGCGGTACTCAAATGTCATTAAAATAAGGCAAAGCTCAATATTTACTATCGCGACTGCGAGATGGAATCGAAGCCGAAAGCAGATAGGAAGGCAATCCATACCAATCTATTTGGTATTGATACGCAATCTGAAATACTAGTTGAATCACGAGTCACTAAGGACCGAAACCAGGTTTCGAAAGCAAAGCAAACCCGAAGATAAAGCTCAAGAGTGAGAAGAGGGCCGAAACCAGGTCCTGGCACTGAAAGCCATCAAGGCGGCTGACATCAGAATTCGCTGTCGAACCTGAAAGCGGCTTTCGCTGGATGTTACCAAAATAGGCCCATTTTCCTATAAATAAGACCACATGGGTCTCATTTTGTAGGGGACTTGTTTCATTCCCTATTGTTGTAATCTTTTCCTTATAGAGTAAACCCTAATTTCAAAATCAGTTGGGGATTTTACTTAGAAACTTTTATGTACTCTTCAAAGTGATCAATAAAAAGAGAATCAATACTTGAGATTTATGTCATGAATTTATTCATCACTTATGCCGCTAATTTTCTTAATTCTTCCCCATGACAAGGCTTCATGCATAAGCCAAATTACTCAAAATGCCCATCTGCAAGCCGTTTAGCCTTCTAACTTGCGTTGCGCTTAGGGAACCCTTATCTCAAGGTAATTGTTGGACTTCAAGTCTCTTAAAAATGATACTCACCTCTTGAAGGAAGAGTAACTAATCTTTGGGCTCAGGACTTTGATATCTAGGTAAGATGAACTAACTCAAGCTTGTAGGAACTAAACAACCCCTTTTGTTCCCCTAGGTCCACATTCTTAAACCTAATCCCGGTGTTTACGAAAAATATCGTTAACATTTTGACGCTAAAAGGAGGACATGAACCTCCAAACCTTTGGATAACCTTACCACATTTCTAACTGTGTTGTTCCATCCTGGATTGGAGTAATATTTAAAGAAGAAAAATCATGGGCAAGGGGTCCCTACAAGAATCTTCCGGATCTCTAATGGCTATGTCAAATATTACTGACCCGAGAGTGATGGAAGAACAAAGGTTAAGATTGGAATCCCTACAAATCAAAAATAAGGATATGGAAGTAGAACCTTATGATCCCGACCATTGGAGCATTAACCCTTTCCACATAGGACCAACCCCAATCTTTTCTCCAAGAAACTCTACGTCAACGGAATATAACCTATTCACTCACATGAAAGAAGCCATCCATGTGACAACCGCCCATAACCCCTACACTAAACAAAAGGAGTAATGCGCTGAAAGGTGTGCTAAGCAGCTATGGACGATCATCATAGGTAGTTGAATACAATCAATACCTATGGTAGAACTCACGGAGCAAGGATAAAATATAGTAGAAAATATACAATAGGTAACAATAGTGAATCATCATATAACAAAATTTTGAAACTTTCACAACATCGTGAAAGATTATCCAAACATCATAGGAAATATCAAAGTCTGTACATAAAGCCTCACTACAACACTCATAGAGCAACTCAAACAGCGAAAACAGAAATACTAGATAGTAATAAAACTGGTACATAAGCCTCCAGCTTGCCTCCGAACTGCAACATTGTCTTCACTAAGCTATCACATGTCACCTTCCACTTAGTCTGCCATCCACAACCGGATGAACAGCCCAAGACAATAATAGGGAAACATAAAACCTTGAGTCAGACAACAGTCATAGTGAGCGATAAAACAGCTAACAAACATAAACAATAAAGTATATGAGAAGGGATATATAAGCATACTAATCTACCCACAAACACCACAGAAGAACTCATCTTCCCCACATCGGACAGTGATAGCCTTTACAACAACATTTCAACTAGAACATCCATTCAATCATGGCAAAGCACTCATGACATCCAAATTATATATCTTATGTAAACCATCCTAATCGAACTCAACATCCCTTAAGCACAAGCCCTAGAGGCCTAAACCAATATCAGACAAGCACCCAAGGAACATCTCCTTCGAAGTTGTACAATCTACATGAGACAGTTCAAAAAAGGCAACTAATCAACCATGATAGACTTTGACCATCACTGCCAATCTTGCTTCAAAACCATCGTTAATCGTATGACGACCAACCTTGACATATGTCAAGTGATAATGGTAACCCCAGTTCTAGCATAAACTCCATACGCCTTTCAACGATATGTATGTTTGTCCAACCTTGACAACTAGGTCTTTCAACGATACCCAGGGTACTCGAATTACAGCCAGTCTTTTAGACGTCTCTATTGTACCCATGCTTCGAGCCTGCTAGAATTTACGATAATGATAATCTCTCAGCCTTCATATCTCCAGTCATCCAACCCGACGACTTTTTTCAACTCAAGCAACCTTCTCGGGCAACCATTATCAACCAACTCATGACCTTTGAGTTGTCACCTCATTCGCTGTTCTACACCGACCAATGAACACCTTTCAATGCTTCGAACCTTCCTACTTGAATTTCCTTCGAAGTCACACTATCACCGAGCCAAATTACATCACAACGCTGCGGTTAGGGTTTGGGGGGTTGCCTAAAAAAAAATTTCCACACCCTTTTATTCAAATCTGAGTCGTACCCGAAAAATAATTTTTTTTCATAATTGACCCTGTGCGACCGACCCCTCTTGCGCAACCCTTCATGCTCGGCCTGAACTCTGCGCTCGACCCAAGCCTGCTTGAGTCCATAGTTGACCGAGCCGGTCACTTCCTTCAAGACATGACCGACCACCATGTTCCACTCAACCACATTCGACTCGGACATGCTCGACCGACCTTAAGCCATGCCCGACCCGACTATGCTCGAAGCAACATTGCTCGACCTGGAATACCTTCCTTCATGATCATGCTCGAGTCCATGCTCAACTCGACCATCTACATGCGACCGATTGAAGCATGCACGACCGACCCCCTGTTGTACTGTACATTGTACTACGTTGTACTATCCGCTGGATCACCCCACTCGCACACACGACTACCCACTTGCACGCACGACCCGTGGCCTATACAACCCCAATTCAAGCCCAATTTTGACCGAAACTTCGCCAATCAACTATCTCGATGAAATTTATTCATCCAATTCATCAATTACTACCACAAACATGTTTTGAAATCATTAACAACATAAATATGACGATTTCATCAATAATTATGCTAACTCACCCAAAATCATGATAAATGAACATATGAACTAAATTATGGATCTAACTTGCATAAACATATGAAATAACATAAGAATTACCAGTTTCAACTTGCTAAATTAGATTCTGTAGTGATTCATATGAAAATGGACTTACCAAGGCATAGATCTATGAGAAAATGCTTGAATTTGATGAAAAACATGATCAAACATTCCTATACATGATTGAATCCGTGTGAGAGATGCATATCACTCACAGTTATCCAAATCAAAGAAAAATTGTGAAATTAGATTCTGAACAGTGAAGAACTTGATCCAAATCCTTTGATCCGATGAACTCTCACTTCAATTGATGCAGATCTAGCTCGAAATGTAGTAGATCTCCGATTTCCTTCCCTATATCTCGATTTTAATGGTGGAAAGGTGTTAGAGGAAGGAGGAACATATGCCACCAAATGTGAGAATGGAGAAAGTAAACTATTCCCCATACTTCTCACCCCCTATTTATAGCTTTCCACCAGCCCACTAATGGGCCTCTACAAATCAGCCCATTAAGGCTTCACAAACCTAAACAACCAACTGTTAAACCTTAAAATAGCGATTCCTCCCAAACCACTAAGCCAAATCTTTAATGTAACCACTCTATGAAAAGGCAATCATCATTTCCTTTCCAATGGCATAGGTCTCACCACCTGATTCAACATGAGTCAAAAGTTATGCCCTATACAAGACTGATTGGGGCAAAATAGTTATAAACAAAATTGGTAAAAATTATGGACATGTATCACAACCCCATAAGCAATGTATTAAAATATGAGAATGATCCAACCCTCAGGGAATAAAATAAAAATATTTTACGATCCTCCGATACGTAAAATGCGGGCTGTTACAATCCATGCACATGCTAACGTAACTATATTTGAGGAAAGAATAATGGAAGAGCTCGGTCACTTTACCTCAAGAAGGTATAAGAGGGTTGCATCACAGTCTCTAAACATAGAAAAACGAAAGCTTAAAGATAAAGAAGAGCCAATAAAATTAAGTAACAAAAGGGTTAAGCTACGATGTCGAAATGGAGTCTTCGAATCAAGGTTGTCCCAAGAATGCAAACTTACAACATTAATTTAGAATATCTACTACCTGACCAAACATGAGCTCAAATTTTGGCCATCACTAAAGAAGAAACCCAAGAACAAAGTCAAATTGGGAGGACCTTACTGTTGCTATCATATGATGAATGGACATGAAACCAATCATTGTCGAGCCTTAGAAGGGATGAACACCAAAATTATCAATCAACTCCAACTGTATAGATATATAAAAGAAGACTTCGTCAACTACAACAATGGATTCTTTGAAGTAAGAATGTCTACATGGTTATGGGTACGATCTCCCTAAAAATTAGGAACCACTCGAATGGGTGAAGCTATCCGCGATGGTAAAAACCCTTATCACTGCCAAGAAAGCCATGGCAAGGCACCACTCGGAGGGGGGTGGTGTGTAAGCCTTTCTCCGTGCCCAAATCAGAAAGAGCCAAGTTAAAGCATCGAAAGTGTAAGCCTCTACCCCTATGACAGAGCAGCTAAAAACCTTACCCCCTCCAACGTTGGCCTGTGTAAGGCACCCCTTGGAGGGGGTGAGTGTAATCCTTTATCCGCATCCAAATCAGATAAGGCCAGGTTAAAGCAACGAAAACCCTTATTTGCATCTACGATGGCCAGGTTAAGGCACCCCTTCGAGGGGGTGGAGTGTAAGCCTCTATCACCGCCTATGATGGCCAGGGTAAAGCATCAAAAGAGTAAGCCTTTAGCAGCGCCTACGATGGCTAGCTTAAAGCATCTAATTCCTTACCACCATTTACGATGGCCAAGGTAAGGCGACTCCTGGACGGAGGTCAAGTAAGTCCTAGGGCCCTGCTTAAGAATAAGCTAGCCAAGTGCACCAAACACACAGGCCTAGAGAGTGGCACAAAGCACATACATCCTATGCTTTGACAAAAACAAGTCCAGAGAGTGGCTAACAAAGCACGTATATCCTCTGCTTTGCAAATCAACCACGAAGGGGTTGCCAAAACTATAAATTCCTAAGGGGGATTTATTGTCTTCTATCAAATACCTGAATATGGGTTATGATTCGGGACTTCTAACTAAATACCAGAATTGGATTTCTGGTCTTCCATCAAATACCTGAATCTGGGTTATGATTCGGGATTTCTATTATTACCACATGTGGATATCTAGTCTTCTATCAAACACCTGAATCTGGGTTATGATTCAGGACTTCTAACTAGTTACCTGATCTTCTATTAAAAACCCGAATTTGGTTTAAGGTTTAGGACTTCTAACTACTGCCAGAAGCAGAATTCTGGTTTTCTCTCATTAATACCCGAATTTGGGTTTTGAAGATTCTAACTATTATTGCTAGATATAGGTTTCTATTCTAATCTTATAATATCCCCGAATATGGGTTCTGACGATCCTATTTATGCTTCCAGGAAATAGAATATGGACTTCCAACCAAGTACCCTCATCAAGGTCAAGAGACTTTAATTCTTATCCCTGGGAAGGGGTCTGCTATCAGTACTCGGTATTGTGACCCGAGTCTACTTCCCAAAGGCTTTCCAATAAAGATCACAATCTTCCATCTTTCTCAAGAAGATTTCCTTAAATCATATACGCAAAATCATTACACGTTATTCTGATAAAATATGTGTTTCGAATAATCACATGATTCTACTACAAAAGTAGTGCAATAGAACTCCTAGTATAAGGGTACTCGAAAACATAACTCAATTTATAGTGGTAAACTTCAATTTCCAAGCAGGGACTTAGGTCCATTCCCAAATAAAGTGTATTTCAAGCACCTAAAGATAGTGAAGATTTTCCAACCCTTGTTTTGAGGGAGGAAGCATATTCAGACTTTGATTACTTACCCAAATAGGGAGTTCAAAATTATCATATTGCTTTCGAAAAGAGAATTTTCTTAACAAATACTCAGGTAGGTACCTCGACCCTTCCGGATGGAACCTTATGACAAAGGTTATGTTTTCCTCAACACCTCACACAGTGAGGTTCACTAAGAATACCTATTAAATAGGATGGTTATTCCCAAAACATGATACATGAATATTCATATTATCCTATCGTGCATTCATTTATTGTATGATTGCAATAAAAATACTGTCTCGCGGAGAATAAGCAGGTTATCATGTATATCCTACAATGTTAACATCAAATAGTGTATATTAAGTTTGTGCAAGATAGTGCAATAAGACTCCTGAAAGGAAGTGTTCTCCACAATAGTACAAGATCAGGTGTCAGGTGATATCCACACAAACTTATTTACAAATCATTTCACAAGTTGACACACACAAAATATCATCACTATAAATATTTTACATTTATATCATTATAGTACCATGCCATAGTTATCAAATAAAGAAGTTTCGTAATAACTAGGCCCCTTAATCCTTGTTAGAGTTCTTTAAAGCACATTGCAGGGATTTATAATTTGCTTTAGTGTCCTCCAATTCAACTTTTAATTCATCGATTCATCTAAGTAATTTACTTATCTCTTCATCCGAATTGGTAGAAGGGTTGGCCCTTCGTTGTCTTTCCAACTAAAGAACAATTTCATCTTTCTCTTTCATTTGACCTTCCAGAGTGGAGATTTGTTCGTCCTGATTCCTAATTGTCCCCTTTTGAATATAATACATCCTTTACCATTTTGAGGTGGGAGAATCTTTAAAAATACTCTTTGCCTTTACAATTGCTAATGATTCTTCTCCGAGTCGAGAAGGTGAGACTATAGGCTGACTTCCTAATTCACACGAAGGAAAAAACACAATCATTAACAAATTCTATCTCGAAAGAATAATATTAATCAATCATAGTTTTATTAGCAAAGAAGTTTGCTACAAAAGTACGTATACATTAAGAGTTACAAAAATAAACTCATTGGTCAAAGTACATCTCACATATAGTTAAAATCAACAAGCTAGGGGTTTTAAGTGTCTTTTGGAACGACTTTCCATTCATCACCTAGACAACCTAAGGGAAGCACATATTCACACAGATGCGATGAAGGTTACATATTAAAGGATCTCCTTCAAATCTGGGAGTTGCTTGAGGAATAGTTTGTGACGAACATCCCCTTATTACAATAGAATATGAATGTAAAGCATATCTTGAAAGTGCATCTTAGAGTAGAGTAGGATTCTGTCACAACACAAAATGAAATAGGGAATTGATAGTATAAAAAGTATTAGTCAGAAACGTTTCTGTTCTATTAGCGACTTCACCTATTCAAAGCAGGGTTAAGTTACACTGTTTTCTGGTTATTATCTAACCCCGTGTCATGTTGGCAAACATTGGTTTTTATTCTACTTATATGTTGTTATAGGAAACCGACTACCCAAAGATGAAAGGGTAAGAAAAACACTGCTAAAACAAGGGCAATACCTGAGCAGCAGGCATTTTAGGTTAAGTAGGTTGCATTGTTTCTTTCCATCTATCGCCATCTTTGGAAGAAATTTCAACTAAGCCTAAGTAGAGAGAAATGTTCGAAAGCCTGGAGTTGTTTCTTTAGAAGCATGAGTATCACCAGCAGAAGGAGGAGGAATGACTTTTCATCCACTTGAATCATCGAGAAGCCCTTTAACTTTGAGGTTATGATCATCATCATCATCGTCCCATCATCATCAATATCAGTTGTTACGTCCTCTTCCTCGTATGAATTTGAATCATCCGGAAGATACTCAATATATAAAAGGTCTTTAGGCTTCCATGGGGCCTCCTAAGGAACATCGATACATTTGTTAAGCTGCTCAATTTTGTACATAACTCGACCCGAAATAAAATGATGAACCGAAGGGAATGCCCTCGAGTAGTGAGATTCTAGAAATGAAGAAACTCTGTTTTTGGCTTCATAATTTATGTGCTTGACATTGGAAAGTGCATTCTGAATCTGGGAGAGTTGGTCATCTTTCTCTTTGATCCTCTTAGTATGATTAGCCAACGTCCTGGCTTTCTTATCTTCAGCTTCCTGCTTAAATAATTGGAGTGCCAACAATTGGTCATTCAAAAGGAACTTAGCCTTTTTCTCAGCTTCCAGCTCCGATTCAACATTTTTAAGAGACGTATTTAATTCCACACACTGCTTATGCTCCTACATCAAAGAATTAACCATGGAGTCAAATGTAGCCTTCTCCCCTTCAAGTGTCTGAACCACCAAAGGAGATGGAGTAATCGCCTCTAGAAGAGAGTACCATTTCTTGGTGATATAAGAACAAAAAGTGAGGGTTTGGAATAATGAAGAAATGGAAAAAAGAAAAGAGAAGTCAGGCTATACCAAGTGTTGTTGTAACACCCCGTATTTTTTGGGAAATACGTTAAGTAACAAATTAGAGAATACTTAATTACAGATCTGAGAATCAAGGGAAACGGGTTACGCCATTGCGTTCTTCTCAGAATTCTGCTTGAGATATAGTCCTAGTTTGCGTGAATCGGACTCCGTATGAAGAAGATATGGCCTTCGGAAGTTTCAATAAAAACCAGCCCAAAATTCAAAAATTCAGATTTCGAAATTCAAAACAGACACCCGAGCTGGGCGGGAAAATTCCCGCTCAGGACCCAGGTCGACACTAGGGTTGACCTGGGTATACAGGTCGACACTAGGGTCGACCTCCCCCCCCCCCCCCATGCATCCAGATCTGGAGATAGATCCATTTTTCTGCACCTGGATGCCTTTCTGACCGGATTTGTGAGCTCTAACCTATTTAAACACCACCAAACCTAGCTTTCTCTCCACACAATTTCATTCTGCCTCTATTCTAATTAAAAATAAGAATGGCTTCGCTACTCTGCTGAAATCTAAGCTAGAACTAGTGCATCTTCTTCCAATCTGAATAGAATTAAAAGAACGACTAATCTACATCAAAGGAAAGCTATTCAGCTTCAGAAAATAGATTTCAGAAAAACAAGACTTGCCTATATTTTGTAAGTATAGTTAAATTTCTGATTTAAACATTAATTGGAAGTCATGGCTTGTAAGAAAATGATATTAGAACAGTTCCTATTAATTTAGCTATGTGGATTCATGTTTATTCATGCGATTTTCCTATGTTATATTCTTGTGATGAAACTATTGCCTATGACTATGACTATGACTATGAGACCTTTGCCTAAGACTATGACCATGAAACTGTTGCCTATGAAATTATTGCCTATGACTATGATTCGTGACTATGAGACTGTTGCCCACGACTATGATTCATAACTATGAGACTATTGCCTATGACATTGATTAAGAAATTATTGTGATTAGTAGCCCATGACTATTGTGGTTAATTGCCTATAACTATTGTAGTTAGTTGCTTGTGCCTATTCCCATTGTTACAATTAACCAATCATGTTGCACCAAATCACCTATGCCTATTCTCTTGATTATGTTGGATCTCATATTTAGTGTGTAACTTGGCTAGTTTATTCCTATTCACTATTATGTACATCGAACATGTTGGAGCCATTATTTTTGCATGCCTATTCTTTTATATCAATTCTTGTGCTTATAACCTATTCCTTTTGTTAGTGCCATTTCATGAGTACTTAGAAAACTTGTGAAATCATGTTATACGTACGATTATGATGCGGGGATTAGGCGTAGCTTAATTAAGTTAATTTGGCATAATAAATATGTTGGCATAATCTAAATTGGCTATAATAGTGAATGACTTACATGCATATTAGACTTGGGCATAAATTGATAAATTTTAATTGGCCGCAAAGTATGTAATTGGCATGTAAACCAAGTTTTGGACATAAACGGTAAACTAGACTATTAAATCTAGTTTTGATATGAACTGTAAATTGCAATATTAATCTAGATTGGGCATGGACTGAAAAAGGGGAATATTAAATCTAAATTGGTATAAACTGCAAGTTGGGCTAATTGATAGGTAAATCATGTTTTGATCATAGAATATAAGTATGTTAATTGGCATGACAAATGAATATGATCTAGGCTAAATTGATTTACTGAAAATTTACATAAATACTAAATATGTAAATTAGAGAAGAGGAAAATGCCTATCCTGAGGTTAGATTGAGTTGTAGTGTAAAACAGCCCGGAACCGCCCGGCACATCCAGTAACCACAACAGTACATGTCTAATGTGAGAGGTTAGTGCATCAAGCCCAGAAAGACCCGAGGTTAGACTAAGTTGTGGTGTAAAACTGCCCGGAACCGACCGGCATATCCAGTAACCACAACAATACCTGTCTAATTTGAGTGGTTGGTGCTTTAATTAATTAATTAAAGCTCATGAACAATCAAGCTAGAAATGGTGAGGTTAAGTAATTAAGGAAACACTTAACCAACTTAACATGTTAACAAGACAAGAAGGGCGGGGTTAAGTAATTGAGAAAACACTTAGCCAATTCAACATGTTAACTAGGCAAGATTGATAGGGGTTAAGTTAATTTGGACACTTAACCAACTTAACATGTTAACAAGGCAAGATTTGTGGGGGTTAAGTAACTTAGGAAACACTTAACCATTATATCATGTAAACTAGACAAGTGGGTAAGGTTAAGTAAATGTTTAACCGTTATAACAAGCTAACTAGACTAAATGGTGGGGTTAAGTAAACTTAGAACACTTAGACATTATAGCATGATAAATAAACAGGGTTAAGTTAATGAGAGACACTTAACCAGTATAACCTGACAAACGAGTAAGGTTAAGGAACACTTAACCAATTTGACATGATGTAGGGGTAGGTTAAGTCAACATGAACCGCTAGATAACACTTAACCAATTTGACATGATATATGGGTAGGTTAAGTCAACATAAACTGCTAGATAACACCTAACCAATCCAACATGACGAGATAGAGAACTAAGTAGTAAACCTTAGTTAAAAGGGCTAAGTTGTAAACCTTAGTTAAGAAAACGAATGATTCAGGAAACTAAGTAGTAAACCTTAGTTAAGAGAACTAAGTAGTAAACCTTAGTCAAGAAAACCAAGTAGAATACGAGGAGGAGCGAAAGTCCATCTGATCATGAAGAAGGCTCCAACGAACTGGGTTACGAAGCACGCGGCTTCGAGGGGACGTGAGGGTACTCTTGATATCCCTCTGTGAGGCTGCAGATGATCCCCCTGGGCTCACAGAGGTTAAATTCTTCGGTAGAAGAGCCAAGGGTATGCCTTGGTTGCAATAATAAGGCAATCTAAAGTCTAGGATGGACCAGCGTGATTCGGCGAAACCCGTTTTTGCCCTGTGATAGCAACTCGTCATCAACCTACCATCTTTAGTCAGTCGAGATACGTGAAGCGGAAAGGCGGAGAACTCCAACAGGCCATATACGTGCTATCTAGTTATGGGTGAGGTTGACCCATAGGTTTGTGGGGGCATAGAGGGGCCTGCGTACAGTTCTCATTCTTGATTTTCTTGGGTGCCATTCATTTGTTAGTTGAGGGAGGGGTTTAGTGGGACCATAGCCACTATAAAAGCAGACCTTAGCATTTGCAATCGGCAGATATCTGAAAGCTCCCGACCGAGTTCCGTGTTTCTTGACTAGCCCTACCACGGGACTCAGGTCGCACATATAGAGGACATGTGCATCTAGACATCGATAACGATTCACGACACATACGTGGGGAAAGTCTAGGAACATATACCTCTCTGGGTAGTGTGTCCTAGACTAGGGGGCATCGTTCGATATGTTGCATAATACCTAGTTGGACCTAGGTCGCGTAAATCCTGAATCCGAGAAGCGTTCAATAGGTAGCATAAACCCCAGTGGCTCTGGGTAGCGTAAACCCTGGTTGAATCTAGGAAGCATTCGATAAGTAAACCCTAGTTGGATCTAGGTAACACTCGATGGATAAGGGACTGTATACACAATAAAAAGGTGATCATTTTATCATGAACACACGATGCTAGTTGAAACAGTTCTTAGTGGGTGCAGAGAAATAGAAGTGGATGCGATAGCAAATTCCGCTAATCTTACCTTGTCTTGTTTTAGGATTATCTTATCACTATGGTATGGTTCTAAGTTCAGTTTGTTCATGTCGTAGTCCTTTTCTTTTTTACATGATGAAGTATAACTGGACTTACCATACTTATGTCTGACGTAGTTTGTTTTCGCCTCTTTTCTTCCGTTCCCTCCCTCCAGGTAACCAGGGAGGGAATAGCTTATCTCATTTTGGACCGTTACTCTTTCCGAGCTTGAAGATTCTTTGATGCATTGCTTTGAACTCCATTTTCTACTACTATGGCTGGCTCATGCTTTATTGGGGAATATCATTGTTAGTTTATGCTTCTTTATTTTAAACAAGACAGGTGCTTTGTTGTAATAAGTATTGGTGTTGTAAAACAATCTTTGTACAAGCTGTGTTTTAATTAATAAAGGTTATTTACTTTCCGCTGCTTTATTTGTCTGTCTTGTAACTTTTCTACAACTTGTACCAAAAATGCTCCACTGAAGTTAAGGCATTCCCTTTGTGAGTGTCCTTAACGGAGGTGGGGTGTTACACTTGCTATCAGAGCTGAAGATTACCGGATCAGATAAAAAGATTTGAAAAATTATTTTCAAACGGTTTTTAAAAGAAGCATTTTCAAAAGAAAAGTTTTGTTTTAAAGGCACATTACCCAAAGCCATATGCATTATCTTTTGATCCTCTGTCTGAATCCTCGTTTCCTTCTTTCCTGTGTCTTTGGGGCTCCTGGCTTTCTGGGAGGTAACCTCATCGCGGCATGGTTCCGTAGGCTTGATGAGACTACGACACTTGTCAAAGGGCAAATAAGCGCCTAACTTCCATCTGTAGCTGTAATTTTCTTTCGACCTTTATAGGATTCTCCGTGCGATGGAAGCAGCTTTCAAAAGACATGTCAACAAGTTACATAAGGATGGCAAAGTTGAGAATGAGGGAGTTTGGCTAAAGAGCACAACACAAGGATGAAGAACCCATGGATATGGACTTGGTTCACAAAGGAGGGGAGGAAAGAATAGAAAAACCTAAAACAAGAGGAAGTATCTTTATTTTGGTATAACGGGTCGTATAATTAAGGGCAAGGGAAAGAACAAAGGACAATATTTTCCGGAAGGCAAGTGCATGCTCTCACCGCCAGCATACCTTAGAGAGAGGCAGTAAGATTTCTGTTGATAGAGTTTTTCCTTTTGATCATCCTGTTAGTACTCCTTCTGATTTTAGCACTTCACCTTCGTATATATCTGCTTCCATAGTTGAGTCTCTGCACCCTAGATATTGTATAGTAGGGGATCCCATTATTGTCTTAAATCCAATTTGTGGTTCGGCTCATTTATCTTTGACTTGTGAGGATTTGAGAATAGCTATACTAATGCTTATGTTTTGGTTTCATGGGCTATGAGTTGATTCTAGGCATGGATTGGTTAGCTAGTAATTGTGAAAGGAGGGTAGTTAGACTTTCGACTAGCCTCGGGAATACCCTCAAGATTTCGTGCGATCCTAAGGGATCAGTTTGTCTTAGCTACCTAGAATCACTTTATGTATTTATCGATGATTTTCGATCCGTTGGAGTAGCCCATGAGTACGCAAGATGTTTTTGATTAGGTTAGGGGTTTTCCCCCTAAAACTCGAGATAGACTTCTGCATATATTTAGTTGACAATGCAAAGCTAGTTATGCGATCAACGATAATTTTGGAGCAAATGGCCAGAGTTGGTAAAGTGCTCAATTGTTTGGTTTTTTTGCTAGTATCATCTCTCATAAATCATCCAAATTCGGAGGAGGTATCCCTTGGGTACTTGTCTGATATTGGTTTAGGCCTTTGGGGCTTGTACTTGAGGGATGTCGAGTTTGACTAGGATGGTTTGCGTAAGAAATAAATGGTTGGGGCTGGCACCCTAAGTAAGACTGACCCTAAGTGGGGTAAAAATCACATAGCAACCATTAGCTTTAGACCCTCAGATTTGTAACATGATGGATAAGCTAAGTAGGGGAGAGACCACTAATCATCTTAGGATATACACTTGGTATCATGCTTAACATCTGTTTATCTTGGAAGGGTGGTTCGACTACATTGGATACCCTCTAGCACAGTAAGTGACCAAGGTCTTATCTTTACTAGTGAGTTGTGGAAATGGAGGTCAAGAAGCTTCGCAACCGTGAAGTTAAGGTACAGTGGAGAGAAGCTCACGAAGATGCAACTTAAAAGACTAAAGACTAGATACGCGCATCATACCCTTTTTGAGGGAATATCCTTGATCTCTCTTTTTCTGTAGAATTTATTTGCCTGACTAGTCTCTATCTTTTAAGTATATCCTCTCGGTCCAATCCTCAATTATTAAGTAGAAGCCAATGGATCTAAACATGTGTTTG